>OY728166.1:380541259-390541259 GCA_963277665.1 Viscum album
TGCCTCCTGACACCTCGTGTCACATGTACCAGCGTCCGGATGGCACGTCCATCCCCTAAAGGATCCTCACCTACCACGTGGCTTTCTACGACAAGCACCCCCAACCAAAATATCAAACCGCAACTACGGGGACCTCTACACATGCGAGTGGTCAAAACCACCTCATCACAAAGTATCTCAGTGTGCAAACTATTCAAGTCCCGAGTGACCAGTAATCACCAAAAAGTACCCAATCCACCATGCATCTGACACCTCATGTCCCGGCGACCATGTTGCTCAAGTCCGATGGCCTCGCTACCCATGTAACCCTAGCCATTCCCCAACCGGACAGCCGTACTGCCTCAAGACGACATCCATGATTCCCAATCCTGTGGTCAAAACCACCCATCGTAACCCGGGCCGAGCCCAACCCATGATCTGCATCACTCAAGCATAACCGGGCCAAGCCCAACACAACCCAAAGGGTCTAGCAGATGAAATTCAGCAATTGCATATATAACATATGTAAATAGAAAACATAAACTGGCAAAACAAACTAAACAATTGAATTGCACTATGCGAGGTGCTATCCCATACCAGCACTAAGGTCTTGAATGGCTCTAACAATTTACAACAATATTTAATAAATTAAACTAAATAGTTTAACAAATTAATATTTCAATTATAACCATTTTGGCGTTCCCCGACCAAAATTCCCTGATGATGAACGACCCTCACCCGGCCCGCTCTCCCAAACTGGTAACAGGGCATACCCAAAGGCATCGCATAGTTCCAATAAACAATTCAGTATGAAAAAGAAGATTAAACAGGTCCCACTCAAAATACCTGAAACCGCACCGAAGGCAGCATTACCCAAATAATCACGAAAACACAAAAGATAGTATGCACCACCTACCTGATACTCGTACGATGCTACTCCTCCGGTACCAACCACCAATTCGGTCTAAAACACAGTAAATCTATAAAAGATTCAAAACCGTTCAAACGTCTATATCTCAATCTAGAATAAAAATCAGACAAATCGGACAAAGAGGAATCGAGGCCATACCGAGGGGGTTCCAACGCATCTAACCGAGATCAGATCTGACTTCAGACAATGAACCAGGAATCAATTGAATGTTCGGCCGATTTGAGGGAGAGGGTTCTTTCCAGAACCTCCAAATGAGGTTATTGGACATTTTAAGTGAAAAAATAAAGTACACGGCATGTACATTAGTACTACACATCGGGTATAGTTAATTTAGGTGTTCATAAGACGGCATGATTCTGCCGACTTACTTTCCAAACTTGCTGACATGAGTACATGGCGTGTACCTAGGGGTATACGGCGTGTACTTGGTTCCTCTTCCTTTCCTCACCGACTTTCCCACATGCAATGTGTTTCCCTTATACATGGCTAGACTACACGGTGTTTCCAAAGGGAACATGGTGTGCCCATGGTTCTACCCGGCCAAGAGGCCTACATGCCATGTATGGCCTCACACGGTCGGGGGTATACACGGCGTGTTCAAAACTACATGCCATGTAGTATGAAACTACTACACGGTCACCACATGGAATGTTCTTGGCGAGCAAAAAACTGGTTGCTCGCCTACACATACACAGCGGGTACTTAAAGTACATGGTGTGTAGTCTAGAAATCTCCAGAAACTTCTCATTTTCTCCAGTATCCTCAGAAACTAGTCAAAAATTCAAACAAGGTCGGGATTTTGACCCATTACAAAAAACCAGCTTCTTACAAACTCCCCACATTAATGTAGCTCATCCCCGAGCTACCGAACGAAACCCAGATATGGAACCGAACACGCCCATCGCGGTTAAACATCCTGGACTACCCTGGTCCCAAGGTTCTGGCTATTTTCCTCTGGGGGCTCCCCACCCTAGAAATTGCCTACTCGGTCTCAACCAACAAAACATAGGCAAACAGGGTTTACTAACCTATTTTCTAGACACATAGTCCTCCTGTGATGCATCATCACCCCTGTACCTCATTGGTGCTCCTGTTTCGCTTCTAACACCTAATGCATCTTGCACCACATCAGTGTCTGCCTCAATGAGGTCCCGGTAACCAGCACCTCAAGTAACCCGCATCCTCGATGCCCTGATTCCCACACACCTCATGTCGCTTGCATCCTCGATGCCCCGATACCCACGACATCTCATGTAACTCGTATCCATGATTCCCGGATGCCACACATCTCATACATACATACATACATACATACATACATACATACATACATACATACATACATACATACATACATACATACATACATACATACATACATACATACATACATACATACATACATAGATATATATATATCACGCACCCGATATAGTGCCAATCCCACTGACTAGCATCTAGTCAGTCCACAAAGATCTTGCGCACTGTATCATATTCTTCCTGAAACTCCATCAAGTCATGATGGAGTAACCCGCAGAATACAATAAATGGCCAGGCAACCCATATATGCATAAAAATATATTCTACACAGATAAGGAAAGCAGTAAAAGACAGTTTATAACAACTACCATTACTCCCCCTCACTGTAACCGATTCCCCACGACATCTCGTCCTCGTGGCCTTTTTACCCTCCTTCAACAGAGCCAAGTATCAAAAGTACCTCGAGCCATGCCAGTCCTGACAACCCACGTTTCCTCAAACCGACGACCGAGTCACCCAATCCTGACAGTTACACTACCTCATCCATAGTACCTGCCTGCTCTCATAAGAGTCAGACCCAAATATTCCGCCACATGCAATTCTACAAAAATAAATCATTACATCCATATGGAAAGAAACAAGCAATTCTATCAGGAATTTCACCAAATTAAATTTCAAACCATATAAATCATGGAAATATATATTTCATTCATGTGGAATTATCACTTCACAAAGCATACATGCACTTATGAAATTGAAATACTCTAAAAATGTGCCTATCAAAGCCAAGCATCCACGAATTTCCATACTGGGCCAAGGTCCAATTCACCCTTACCACACTGGTTCAAGGATCAGATACCACAATAAAGAACATCACACTTCAAGTGAGCCACTGGGGTGGAAACCATATAAACTCTAATCTGAGAAAAAATGAAACAGAAATTCCCACCCGCAGCAACTAGGTCCATCCCTTGTTCCTGGGGATTCAGGAACCCTAGCACAAGCTAGAAACCCTGTCCCTATAACAAACTATCTCCAGTCCACCATATCAAAAATAGTAAAACCAGCAGAAAAAAATGAGAAGCCCCAAGATCATTAGTAGCCAGAAAAAAACACTGCTACTAAATCATTGTCAATAACTCCTTTGATACCACTTTGTAATGTCCCAGACCCGAGCAGCCACCCGAACAATGCCGAATGGGTAGGGTGTCACTACCTTAGACACAACTCCCCTGAACGCCAAAGTCTTTCTACTAGCATCGAGGGTCTGAATAGGTATAGTGGGGAGGCTATCACCTATCAGAGGATCATAATAAGGGTACTGGTCTATGTATAATAGTAAAGATACAACAGAAATAAAGACTCAGTAGACTCGAACCAGAACTGCAGAGCGGAAGCATGATCAAAATTGATAAACAGCAGAAGCAATAAATACAAAAAAAAGAAATGAAAATAAACACAACGGCATGCTGATAACATGTATCTACAACTGAATAGTAACACATGCATCCAAAGTAGGTCATACACAACGGAATATAAAAAGGGAGCCAATGGCTAACCCACAGTATAGCTACAACAAGTAAGCATGCCGATACAGAAAAGTAAAAAAAACATAGTAAACCGAGCTAGGCATGACCTCATGGTCCATACCAGCTCCATGAAATAACTAACGCTACCCAGCTCATAAAGCTGGCCTCTTTCCTACATGTAAATCCATAAAGTCTGCATGCGTCCCGAAGGGCCCGTGCAGGGTGTGAGAAAAATCTCAGTAGGATACCACCCAACGGTGCGTACCAAATATATGTGTTTAAGCAGTCATTAATTACAAGGAATGTAGTAGAAAGTATTATTCACAAGTAAACACAAAATCCACTGGTTCTCAATATCCACTATGGAGTTTCACATACTTCGGCCAACGCTGGAATCTCTGTCGTGTTACCTGGAACCACGTGCCACCTAACACCTCATGTCTCAAGTACCGACATCCCGAAGGCACACCCAAGAATAGTAAACCGACACCATGTGCCACCTAACACCTCGTGTCTCAAGTACCGACGTCCCGAAGTCACACCCAAAAATAGTAACCCGGCACCACGTGCCTCCTGACACCTCGTGTCTCAAGTACGGATGTCATGAAGGCACACCCATCCCCTAAAGGCTCCTCACCTCCCACGTGGCTTTCTACGACATGCACCCCCAACCAAAATACCTAACTGTAACTACGGGGCCCTCTACCCACACATGTGGTCAAAACCACCTCATCGCGGAGTATCTATGTGTGCACACTAATCAAGTATTGGGTGAGCGGTAATCACCAAAAAGTACCTATGTCACCATGCATCTGACACCTCGTGTCCCTGCGACCATTTCGCTCAATTCCGATGGCCTCGCCACCCAAGTAACTCCGGCCATTCCCCAACCTGATAGTCGTAATTCCTCAAGCCGACGTCCATGATGCCCATTCCCATGGTCAAAACCACCCATCGTAACCAGGGACAAGCCCAACCTGTGATCAGAATCTCTCAAGCAAAACCAGGCCAAACCCAACACACCCAATAGGTCCAGTAGATGAAATTTAACAATTGCTTATATAACAAATGTAAACAGAAAACATAAACTGGAAAAACAAACTAAATAGTTGAATTTCACTATGTGAGGTGCTTTCCAATACCAGCACTAAGGTCTTGAATGCATCTAATAATTTACAACCGACTTTAATAAATAAAACTAAATAGTTTAACAAATTAATATTTCAATTAAAACAATTTTGGCATTCCCCGACCAAAATTCCCCAATGAGAAATGACCCCTCACCCAACCCGCTCACCCAAACTGGTAATAGGGTATACCCAAAGGCATCCCATAGTCCCAATAAACAATTCTATATAAAAAATCAGATAAAACGGGTCCTGCTCAAAATACTTGAAAAGGCGCCAAAGGCCACGTCATCCAAAGAACCATGAAAACACAAAAAACCGTATGCACCACCTACCTGAGACTCGTACGATGCTACTCCTCCGGTAATAGCCACCAATTCGGTCTAAAACACGGTAAATCTACAAAAGATTCAATACCCTTCAAACTCCAATATATCATTATCGAATTAAAATCAGAAAAAATGGCCAAAGAGGAATTGAGGCCATACCGAGTGGGTTCCAACGCATCAAACCGAGATCAGATATGACTTCGGACGAAGAACGAGGAACCAATTGAAGATTCGGCCGATTTGAGGGAGGAGGTTCTGTCCAGAACCTCAAAACGAGGTTACTGCCCATTTTAAGTGAAAAAAGAAAGTACACGGTGTGTACTTTAGGACTACATGCCGTTTATAGTTCATTTAACTATTAATAAGATGACAGGATTCCACTGACTTACTTTCTGACCCTGCCGACATGAGTACACGGCATGTACCTAGGGGTACACGGCATGTACTTGGTTCCTCTTCCTTTCCTCACCAACTTACCCACACACCATTTGTTTCCGTTATACACGACTAGACTACATGGCATGTCCAACGGGAACATGGTGTGCCCCTGGTTCTACCTGGACAACAGGCCTACACGCCGTTTATGGCCTCACACGGTCGGGGGTATACACGACGTGTTCAAAACTATACACCATGTAGTAAGAAACTACTACACAGTCACCACACGACATGTACTTGGTGAGCACAAGGCCGGTCACTCGCCTACACATTCACGGCGTGTACTTAATGTACACAGTGTGTAGTCTGGAAATTTCTAGAAACTTCAAATTTTCTCCTGTTTCCTCAGAAACCATTCAAAAATTAAAATAGGGTTAGGATTTTGACCCGTTCCAAAAACCCAGGTTCTTACATCAAACAATTGATTATTGTCAATAACCTTTATAAAACAGAAGAGTGCCTAAGGCCTAGTGGAAAACAAGGTTGAAGCACTAGTTGGGTTGAAAACCAGGTTGGGACACTGCATAAATAATAATAACCAAATTTTAAAATAAACCATTACAAATGAAAAACAACATTAAAGGGATTTTTGACCTCATATGTTTTCTCATACCTTTCATTTTTGAAGACAAAAATCCTGGTGATTTTTTTTATGTAATAACATTAATCAGTAACTAAACAAATAATGTTTTAATCCATAGTTATGCAAATGATAAAACTTGTGTTTTCATAATAACATAAATATCAAAGAACATATATACCCTAAAGGTTACCAATACTTTAAATTTTATTTCTAGAAAATGTAAATGAATACTTAATCTCCCAATATTTAGATATACATCAACCTAATAACACATACCTTAAAATGTATTTAATAACATGAATATCTCATAACAAAAAATATTAATGGGTTGTTTATGTCATTTAAATTAAGTTCATCCTTATTGTTATTGACCTATGATGTCATCCATAACTCCTAATATAACCTCAAAAGAAAAAAATCCTGATACCCATTGTTTTCTATACCATTCATTTGGAACCAAATATAATTATCATGACCCGAACAAATCTGGGGCTCAAGCTGAAACTACCCCAAGCCTGCCTCCATATGTCGGGTGTGTAGATTAGCAATGAAGAAACAAATAAACTTGGAGATGCCTTTGCCTATGAACTTATAAGAACACACACTTCCAACTCAATGAAAATGTGAAGAGGAGAAAAAATAAAATATTCAACCCTGATATATATAAAACAAGAATTCATGAACTCTAAACAGTATGAAGTATAGTAGTTCAATTTTAAATAAATGGAAAAAAATAATTGCAAAACGAGAAATGCATTACATCATGATAGAAATCTAGAAAAGTGAAATAGTTTAGAGATCAAAACTCCCAAATCACACACAATGAACACTGCACGTAGTCTAAGAACCCTGCATCCCTAATATATTCTAAATTCATGCTCGACCTATACTCCATATATAAAAGATGTGAAATAAGTTAGATTAAGTACATGACGAGGTGAGTTTGTATATATCTAGTAGAACTCCTCAAAATAGTGAAGTGGGGGGGGGGGGGTAGTATGAGATAAAACTGAAAAGGGAAGAAGTAGATGGAACAAGGTATAGTGAAAGAGTGTAGCTCAACCCCACATGATAGTGAAATTGAAATCATGAAAACACAAGGAGATTGACATCGTGAGAAGATGAACTTCTCATCGAGCCTTTGGTACCCTTAGTAGGAGAGTGGTATTATCCAATGAAGAGAATCTAAACACAATAATCACATGGGATACCCTGATCATCTTCTACAGTCTTTGAAGGAGAGAAAATATACACATGGAATGCGTACTAAAGTACTATATATATATGCTCAGCCAAAGAATCCCATATGAGAGAGTAAGGTGATCTTTATCTCACACCTCTACCCATGAATAATAGTAGAAAAAAATTCTAAAATAAGTCCATCAATGATGGAAAGCACCACAAGGCTCTACCATAAACACATAAGTCTAAAGGACTCAATCACATCACTTTGATACTATAAACGTTGGGTGACACTAGGTTGCCTGCATAATTTTAGGTTAGTCACAAGGGCATGTCTCAGTAGGGAAATCATCACACTTCCCCGTGAGTTTAATGATACGTAAAACGGTGTATAATTACTATGAAACACAATAATGTGCAGAGAGGATTATTTTTAACGTTTCAGTACCCTAGTACGATTGGAGGGTCCTTCTTTGATATTCACCGATGAACTCCACTAGCTAGAGAAACTGGAGGGTTACTCTTGGTATGGTCATTTGGGAATTCCATAGTACAGTCCTACATGAGGGTAATCTTAGATATTTATCATGTAAATACACTACCCAACCCTGTTGGAGGGTTGGGCTTAGAAGATGTCATCAGGAAACACCACTACCCAACCCATCTAGGGGGTATGCCTAGAAATTACATCGGGTAATTCCACTACCTAGCCCAACTATAGGCTAAACCCAAAATGTTGAGGAATGTTTTACCTAGTCCTATTGAATGGTAAATAGAAATGATCATCAGGAAATTCCACTCGCATTCCTAATAGAGGGTAATCATGGTGCTATATTTGGGGAACACTACTACATATTCCTAATATAGGGTTACAACTGGGATGCCTTTATGATTCTGTATGATTTTATCCTTCATCTGGTGTCACCTCAGCATGTTAGAAACCTAAACATTATCAAATTGTATCTTGAAATCCAATTAAAATGAAACATTCACATTATAAATGAAAATAACCTCAATATTGGATACTCAGATTCCAAAATTAGTGTATAAATGAATGAGATACAAATATATGAATATTTCTCTGCAGAGAATAGGAGGAACACAGTGTGTGAGGGGACCCACACAACCTGTGGTCCCTCTACACAGCATGAACAGGTAAATTGCTGACACACAGATCCAACCCATATAGTATAACACACCGAGTAGGTGGACTACACATTATTTCCTAACAAAACAGGACCAGGAACATTTCTTTTGGCCATACCCATCTACTCGGACATCGTTTTTGTGTACTTTGGTACAAGGCATGTATCTTCACATGGGATGCTACACATGTGGCCAACCCATGTCTGTGTTCTCTTACATGGAGACCCCAACCATGTGACCTATTACATTGGTTGTTTTACTAGGGAAGGTGTACATGGTTTGTGAGGAAATACTAGATGTCATGTTATCATTATATTTTCCCAAACACAAGCACTTAATCTATGGGAGGCTACATGTCATGTGTTCATCATACTATAAGAAATGTATTTAATATTTTCCTATAATCTCAAGACATTTACCAATCGGCATCTAGAATTAGAATTGAGTCAAATCACCCTAAATATCACCATAAATCTATCTAAAAACTCCAGATCCTGCTGAATCTCACACTCACTAACCACCATTCATTGAAAAATGTCTTGAGTCATCTATGAAGGTTTTGTTTGTTGTTATACATTCCACCAAATCATTGATCCTTGATGATCTGGCATAAATCCATTATATTGATCCTTATTTCATCAAAAATAATCCAAAAATATTCCTTTCTCCTAGAATCATCGATGTTTCATCAATCATCCTTAAACTTGTGCAGACGATCAGGACCAGGTCACCCGAGAATTATTGAACTGGGAACCACATGGTTCCATTAGTGGAGAAAGTGATGAATTGGGAATCAATGCACAATAAAATTGGTTTTCAAAATCATTATACAAGAGTTATGGTAAATCATTCAAGAACATGATGAATGGGATATGTAAACCAAAGGAAAAAATTTAATTTCATCACTTTGGAACATGTAAAGGCTTTCAAAGGAACAAATCAAAAGGAGAATTATGATATTAAAAATAGTTCAATTATATGGGTTAAAACCCATGAATAATGGGTCCTATATCTTATGGGTATCATTATTTGTTAATGAATGTGATAATAAATTAATTTGGGAGAAGCCACTATGTTTGTTGTGCTTAAATCCTCCTTGGTCCAGAGGTTAATTGCTCATTCATCAAAGGGAGTATGGGTGGATCTCTCACCAGTGGATGGGAGAATTATGAGAAAAAATAGAAAATTTTCCCTAATAACCTATTAATAGAATTTTTATTTGGTCATATGAAAATTAAATAATTAATTTGTTAAATAATTAATTCTAATAAAGGTACTTCCATCAAGAAATGGGTATGAACCTCCTCTGCCAACTCATTTTATGTCGTGCATAGGGTAGACATCACGTTTTTGAACCAATGGTGGTCTCAAATTTCCAATCCGATAAAAAATTTAAGATTTATCTCATTTTCTTTAATTAACTACATGTGTGTAACATAAATTATGTTTAATATTGTTATAAAAATTAATTCTACGAACACCAAGCCTTAGAGTTTAACACAACCTTAATTCTTGGCTCTAGAAATATATTTAAAAATATTTCGATGTCTTACAAGAAAAAAACCGGTTATCAAGATCATTCCATCATTCACTGTTTTCATCCCTGAAAAGTAAAATTTATAAACAAAATGGGATACAGAACTCACATCTAGATCTCCCACTCCCAAGAACTATCTTGCATGATTCCATTCTACCATATCACAAAAACTGATGGGATGGTCCATACACACATGGTTCGCTCCTATCGGTCCTCGATTTCCTCTGGGTTCTCTACAGAGGTGGTTCCATACTCAATGTCTAGGTTGCCCTAGTCAAAAAGGAGAGTAGGTTTATGTTCTTATTTCCTCAGATACAACACAAGAAAGACTTTGTGCACTATCTCTAGCTATGGGGGTTGGGTGAGGTAGTAGGGAACCTCACCAACTCACTAAAAAATATCAAATGGCCCAAAGAACGTTGGGGATAACTTGTCTCCCCAACCAAACCTATGCTTTCCACATAATTTGGTGACTCTAAGGAAAACATGGTATCCCTACTTGTACACTAAGTGCTTATAATTGTGATCTACATTATATTTTCTATACACTTTGTGTTGTCCTCAACCGCTCATGGATGACCTACACTTTCTCTGTTGTCACATACACAAGCTCTAGTTTGACCAGTGATGGCTCTCAAATCTCTATCTTGCATAAGGGTGACATGAAGGATCTACCATATAGGACCAAGAAAGGTTTCATGATGATGGTATAGTTTTAAGTATTGTTATACAAAAAATATACCATGGGTAAGTGATCCTCCCTACTTCGGACAAACTCTAACATGCAAGCCCTAAGCATATCCTCCAACACCTAGATAATGTTCTCGATTTTTACCACTGGTCTGGGGGTGAAAGGATATACTCATTTGCAACTGGGTGCCTAATTACCCATGTAATATTCTCCAAAATCATGACATAATCCGAACATCATAATCATAGACAATCATCAAGGGTACCCTATGAAAGAGGCTGATCTCCCATTCATAATACTGTCCTAAACTGTCCACCTAAATCTGATCCCTGATGTAAAGGAAGTACGCCGACATTGTATGATTGTCAAATATCACCCACATGGAATCATTTCACTTTATTGTGCATAGATTACATTTGAATAAGTCCGTGTATATGTTATCCCACTTCCAATAAGGAATTTCAAGTGGGTGTAAGAGACCTGCTGGAACATGGTGCTCAACGATCACCTCCTGACTTGCGGGGCACCGAGTGACGAACTCAGCAAAACATCCTATCATGTCAGACCACAGAAACTACCATGGAAGATACTTTTACATCTTCCCCAAACAGGGATGTACAACTAAGGGATAATTATTGAACTCCCACACAACGTCCTCCAGCATTGCGAATGGAACCATTTTTCTCCCACAGAACAAGATCTCTTTATTACCTCCTTTAGAATATCATTATTATAAATATCCTATAGATATATAATCACATAGAACCTCAAAATTAATGACTTTGAGTTGGAAATATTTCACATTCTTGAAGAGAAAAGGAGTCACCACTGTGAACTATAGAAATATTTACCCTAAGGCTCCACTGGGGTCAACTGTAGGGGAACTAAATGATCCAAAGATTCCAGAACTAAGAAATATTAGGACATCATCTTAAGGGAATTTTCTACAATGTTGAACATTCCAATAGTATAGACCATATCAATGTCATAGTTATGTAGGAACTCTATCCATCCTGTCTATCTTAGGTTCATGTCTCTTCGAGTGAAGACGTACCTGAGACTCTGGGGGTCGGAGTAAATAAAAGATCACTCACCTAGAAGGTAGTACCTCTACATCCTCAGAACTAATAATGCCATTTCTAAATCTAGGTCGTGAGTGAAATAGTTCTACTCATGGGGTCTCAACCGCCTCAACCCATATGCTATAATTGTCTGATTCTTTGTCAACATGCAACAAAGACCAATTCCTAATTCATTATAATACACCCTAAACTTAATGAATTCCTTTGGTACTCTCAACAATAGGGAACTTTTCAGTCTCTTCCATAGCTCCTTTACCACCATGTAGCTCTTAAAAGAACTATTAAATGGTTTTTCATTCTATGTTAGGGTGGTCAATGAGGCTGAAATTCTAGATAAATTCTCTACAAACCTCATGTACTTCCCCTTAATGTTAATTAAACATCAAACCTCTAACACATTCTTTAGTGATTACCAAGAAATCACGAGTTCGATTTTTGATAGATACATGACTAAAACATGTATAGAAATGACTTTCCAATGTAAGTGATCATTAGTTATCTAGAAATGGAACTTTTAGAGATTTTTATAATGATGGTGCTCCTGAAGTAAATCAAGAATGATCCTCATGTGATCTAAATACTCCTACTCTATTGCAAAGTAGACATGTATGTTGTCTATGAATACAAAAACAATGTTGTATAAGTATATCTAGAAAACCTAGTTCATCAAATCTATAAAGACAATAGGGGATTTTTTCACACCAATGGGAATCACTATGAACTCGTAGAGTCCATAGTAACATCTAAATGAAAACCTTAGAATATCATCCTTGGGAATGTGAAACTGGTGGAAACCAGACATGAGATCGATATGGGAGTACCATCTCACATGTATCAACTAAAAGAAGAGGTCACAAAGCCTTAGAATGGGGTTATTGTTCTTTGTTGTGGCCTGGTTCAGGTAGTGATAATCCACACAAAGTCATAAGGTCTCATATTCTTTCTTAACGAACAGATCTTGAGCATCCCAGGGGACACACTGACTCTAATGGGAAACCTATCATGAGGGTCCTCAAACATCAACCATAGCACCAAGAGATCAGTAGGTTCCATATGACATTCTAACATAGTTATTGGTGAAATCCCTGGATGAAATAATATATAGAAGTACATATCCCACCTCAAAGGTAGTCTAAGAATGTGTTCAGGGAATACTTACAAATAAAACTCCACAACTAAAGGAACTTAGATGGATAAAGATCCTATTGCACCAATGGTTATAATCACTAACTGATGGTTGATAGGTTGAAACCTTCATCTCACAACAAATTGTTTTTCTTCTATGAGGTATCACTCATTGGAAAATGATAACTTTGTCCCATCGCTACATAGGCATCAAACTAGTATGTGGTTACATTTGATCTGGGATATAAAAATTAAAGGATAATAAATGTACCAGATGATGTCATAGGGTACCATCATGATGACCCAAAGGCCCCAAATGACCCCTATCCACAAAGAGATATCTCACACAACTTGTAGATAGAAGATATAGAGGAACTATTCCCTGTAGGAACATTGAGGAAAATCTATCATGCTAGAATCTCTTCTGGGTGTTGTAGATCTCACACTAGGAGCTGAGAGATGAAAGAATGGATGGATCCTCTATCTAATAGTATTGAGTAAAGAGTATAATAATCATAGATCCTACCTACAATAATTTTGTGCACTGCATGATCATAAAAGTATGAAGCTTGAAGCTATCTATAGCCTTGGCAGCTAGATCCACAAGCTTTATGTTATCCTCTAAATGGTGGTGGTAGAAGGATCTCATAGTTCTATCCTCCACCTACATCTCATCCTACTCATATAATAACTTTTCTACCATGGGAGCCACACTATCCATTCTTGGGAGATCCCTGATCATAACGTTGTCTCTACAATCGAGGTCAATTAAATATCTACCTATGATGCTCAGTACACCTGGTCATGTAGTCTTGTTCCATGTGACCTTACTCATCATAAGTAAAGATCCTCCTCTTTTATAGATTCTATAGAATTTTGTGCTATCATGGTCCCATATAACCATGTGTCTGAGCCTTCTCATGGAAGGGTCTCCTATCTTGAAATCTCTAGTGCCTTCCAGCTATGGTAGATGACCCATCTCTGTTACAATCAATACCATCTCCACCAACCTAGAAACCTTCTAACAGAAATATTTCTATCACTAGTGCTCTCTTCATCACCCTGACATAGGTGGGGATACAGAATGGTTCTAAAATCGCTCAAATCTCTCTATGGCTTCCCTGCACAAACCTTTGTTCTCGGATACAGCCTTCACTAACCATGTCAAGTGAGTAGAGTGTATGTTTTGTGATCCTAGCCACACACTTAGCCACTATTATCCTTCCAAACAGAAACTCTTTTATTTGAAATGAACATAAAAAGAAGGGGTATTACTCCTCAAGGAACAACTGTTGCAATCATCCCATGAGATTGTCGACTCATCATGCATCTTGGTAACCAGGTTCAACAAATTCCCAACTACACGATGGAAAAGGATGGATGAAAAATCAACCACACTATCTTTCAGGGTCCAAAAAAGCCTGAATATATAGATCGATGACTCTATCAAATTCTCTGTTTCTTGAGGATCTATCTCACTATGAAACCTCAGTGGTCTCGGAAACTGGAACTCGAGGAGTGCGCTCAGACTATAAACAAACTCAACATTATATTTTGGATGATCTACTACTCAAAAGGAGGAGGCTAGTCTACATGCTCACTTGGTGGAATGAGATCCCATTATGGATTATGAAATATAGTGTCATCACTCATATGGTAATCCTCATGAACCAGACCTAGTTTCATGGCTGGCTGTCATTATGGAGACCAGAAAATTATGGAAGAGTTCCATGGTAAGGTGAGAATATATATATATATACATTTAAATAAAAAATGGGGAGATGAATTAAGTAGGATAATGAATGAGTAAATACTATATGATTTATGTACCACTGATTTGTGAAATAAATGTCTCATCATGCCACATTAACAAAAAAGTTGTCAGGGTCCAGGTGAATGGATATGTAAGTCGCAACACCATCACTAGACTCCCTATCTTGAGGGGTGTAGTCGAGACACTTTGAAAGTGTTAACTTAAATATGAAAAAATAATTTTTAGGTTATATCTAATCAATGTTCCAAGGATCAGACCTCCACTGATACCAACTGGTCATGACCCGAACCAAGCCAGGGGTCAAGTCGCTGCTACCCCAAGCCTGGCTGTATAGTCCAAGTGGTGGCGACAAGCGCCGAAGGTTCAACTAAACTAAGGGAGGACATTAATGAATTATCTATATGAAGAAACACAACCACATAAATGAAAAAGTTCATAGGGAATGAAATAATAGATGAAAAACTACTATAAATAAACCAATCATTCATAGAACTATAAAAACACGAAGTACGGTAGTGTAAAATGAGAATAAAAGGGAAAAAGTACACGACTAACCAGAAATATGTCATATCCTGAAAGAAATCTTGAAAATGAAAGCAACTGAGAGAGCCAAGATTCTGGTTCCCAATCTACGACCACTGTATGGGGTTCAAGAACCCTGTATCCATAATCTCATATATATTCAAGATAAAACGGTCCTCCGACTACAAAGTCCCTGGAATGTTTAGGGTGAAGAAAATGTAGGGGCGATTATATAAATTTTGAGTAGATTTCCCTAAAATGTGTGATGGGGGAGCTAAAAGAGATAAAAATAAAGAGGAAAGTAGTAGATAGAACAAGGTACAATGAAAGAGAACATTTGAAACCAACATGAGAGTTAATGTGAAATAGTCTAATAAAAATGAGCTTGAAAATGTTAGAAAATGAACTTCTCATAGAGTATGTGATATATATAGTAGGAGAGTGGAATTATACAACCTTGAGAAGATAAAAATAGAAGGAATGTATCACACCCCTTGAGTTTTTTCCTCTCTTGGAAGGAGAGTAACCATACCCACATAGTTGGTACTGAAGTAGGATATATATATGATCAATCAAAAAATCCCAAACAAGAGAGTATGTGGATCTCCATCTCATATCTTAGACCAAAAAGAAGAGTTTCCAATAATTTAAAAATAATCCATAAATGACGCCCAACACCACATGTGTATTCCCTGAACACATAAGTCTACGAGACTAAATCAACGCACCTTGAAACTATCAACTTGCGGTGGGGGACTGACTCACCCATAAGATTTTTGGTCGTGTCAGAAGGATCTGCCTCAGTGGGGGAAAACATCCTTATTCTTTGTGAGTCTAGAGGTATGTCAATCCACATCTCGTCACTGTGGCACATAGTCTTGGGGGGTAAAAACTATAGGTAAGGATATTATTCCATGGTATGACATTACAGTCTTACTCTCATAGTAAAAGAGGAACTTCACTACCAATCTCGGCTAGAGGTTTATGTTTGAGAAGTTCACCAGGGAAGACCACTACCTAGTCTTATAGGAAGGTAATCCTAATGAGTCATCTGAGAACTCCACTCCCCAGCCTTGGTAGATAGTTGTTTCAGGAATATGTAACTGGGGAATCAAACTTCCCATCTATATTGGTGGGTAAGATCAAAACTGTCATCAGGGAATCCCACTACCTAGCCCAACTGGAGAGTAAGCCTAGAATGTAAAGGAACTCCACTTCCTAGTCTTACTAGAGTGTAACTCGGAATGATCATTAGGGAATGACACTTACCTATCATACTAAAGTCTATTCATCATACTATACTTGGGTAAATCCACTACCCAGCCCTATAAGAGGGATACACTCAAGATGATCTAATGTTTCCATATGATTTATTCCATCATCGGGTTTCACCTAAGTATGTTCCAAATAATGAACTTTTCACATCATATATCAAAATCCACTTATGAGGGAACCATCATATTTTATATCACAAAAAAACTAGTATAGGCTACTCACAGGACAAAATACGAGTTCAAATGAAGAAGATATAGTTGTTTGAAGATATCCTAGAAGAGATCAAGAGGAACACAACTTGTGAGGGGACCCATATGATGTTTGGTCCCTCTACACAACCTGATCATGTCCCTTTGTGGCACAATGATCTATACATTATAGTTTAATATGCCATGTAGGTGGATTATATGCCATGTCCTAACTAACTAGGACTGGGGCCATGTCCTATTGTCATTTCCATGTATTCAGACCCCATGGTTTTATACCTTGGTACTTGGTGTGTGGATTTATATGGGACGCTTGTCGTGTGGACAACATGTGTCGATGTTTTATTACACGGATTCCCCGCCCATGTGACTAGTGACATGGGTTGTCCAAAAAGGGAAGGTGTACACTGTGTGTTAAGAAAGACAATATGTTCTGTCATCTTTATTCTTTCCCAAACCCCAAATCCACCGCTGAGGGAGGCTACATGATGGGTGTTCTTTATAATTCCTGGCGTGCAATTGGGTTTTTTCAAGAGTCTTTGAATTTTTCAGAATCATAATAAACACTTTGAATCTAATCAATCTACCATAGATATCACCATGAATCTTTTATAAAACTTTGGATCTATCTGAATCGCACACTCACTAGCCATTGTTTGCTGAAAAAAGACTCTGGTCATCAAAAAGGTTTTTGGGTGTTTTGCAAGCCACCACATCCTCAATCCTTGATGATTTGAAATCAAACCATTAGATTGCACCTCTTTACATTGGAAAAATACAGATCTATGCATTTCCCCTATAGTCATCAATGTTTTGTCGATCCACCAGAAACATGCACACCCTATTAGGCTTGGGTCGCCCGATAGCTATCGATCCAGGGACCACTAGGTTCTATTAGAAATGAATGAAAAGGATTGGGGAATAAATTGATTATAATTTTTTTACAATCATAGGCCAAGATTTCTTGTCCATCCCTCAAGAATGGGATGAACATGTTAAGTAAACCAATGGAATCAATTTAATTTTAGTACTTCGGAACATTTAAATGTTGTCAAGGTCATGGGGGGAAGGGAGATTTACTATATATTCAATAGATTAATTATAAGGGAGAAATACCATGAATATTGAGTTCTACATATTTTTTGGATCTTTCATTTTTTAAGAAAAAACTCAATAATGGATTAGAGAGAAGCCACTACATTCATTGCGCTTCGATCCACCATGGTCCAGAAGTTTGTTTCTCATTCATCAAATGGAGGATAGGAGGATCACCCACCGGAGGATGGGAGAATTAAGATATATCCTTGGAAAATTATACATAATTAACTAATTATAATAATTGAACCACCCATCGTCATAAAAAAATTACAAGACCCATATCATGAATAAAGTACATATAGAATACACTTCAACATAGATTCTTAGAAATAACCTTTATTCTCTTCAATACTGGACTAATATTTGGAAAATAAATAGTCCCACAATAATAATATTTAAACATTATTAACCCATGGAAAATAAATGAAATCATGGTAAATCTCATAATCCATCCTGGGAAATAATAAAGATGGTATGAATACTAAAAAACCACATTGATTTGTATGTAACAACAAGGTTTAATGTTGTTGATAAATGGAAATACCATTAAGAACATATTATAGGAAGACGCCATTTTAATTTTGAAAATCATTTTTAAAAATTAAATAATCACAAAATATTATAAAAATAATTTTATTTAAAAAAACATAGAAAAATCTAAATGAAACTTCAAGTAATGTAATGAAAATTATGATAGTAAAAACCATTATTGTCATAAATGTTAGAAATAAAACTCTGGTACAAAAATATTTCCAAAAAAGATTCCAAAGTGACACATTTGGAATAATTTAATAAATTTTCTTACTAGGCCTTTTAAAATGAGGTTAAATATCATTTAAAATGTCCTTAAGAAATTATTTATTTTTGGAAAAGAACATTTTGAAAACATTTTGGAAAATATATATATGAAAGAGAAAATTAATTGATATAAAAAGAAATGTAAGAACACTGTGACTTATAAAATACTTTTGTAAATTTTTATTCAATAAATTAGGAAATAAAAAAAACAGGTTAAAATAATTCATAAAAAAAATAGAATAATAATATTTTGTTTTATAAAAAATAGAATACGATTTACTAAAAAATAACCTTAAATATTGAAAATCTAAAAAATAATGGATATTGTAACATAAATACATTTCCACTTTATTAATATATTCAATCACAATCCCCATGAAATAATAACAAAAAATGAAAATTTAAATATCATGAAAATAAGTATTTTCATTATATAACATGTTTAATGGGTCAATATATACACCTCATAAAATAAGGAAGTTGAGTAACATTACCATATGCCTCTATGAAGGGAATTTGAGATTAAGTCCATTATGAATTTGTAATCTCAACGTAAAAACCCATTGAAAAGAGAGAAACTCATATGAATCTATAAATATCAAAATTTTTAATGAAAATAATCATAAAATATTTTCATGGGATGTATATAAAGCACATAGTTAAAATATGTTTGGAATATGTCATATGTCTCACAGAAGTAATAGTGAGATGATAAAACCATTACCTTGAGTCCAGACCTTCCATGAATGTAATATAACTCATTCATAAAATGATTATAACAATTAGTATATTTATTAATAAACAATTATTTGTTTAAAACTATTTTTAAATAAGTTTTTTTATTTCATTTTAATGACATATTTGGATGCTTAATTAATTAAGTCCATGTCAGGTATTTCGAAGACATTTGGTTCATTGTTTAAAAATGATTTTATAGTGTTTACCATGCACAAAAAATTCATTATTTAAAGATATCAATAATAATAACAATAATGAAATAATGATCATATTGTTTCATTAGTTATAGTTTTTAATTAAATCATGAAAAAGGGTTCGTAAAAATGAACTGCATTACATTCATTAAGATGGTGTGTCATATATATACATGACTTACATTTACATTATTAAGTGGTAATTATGGGAATATGGTATTTATTATTTTATATTTTAAAAATGAAACTAACATAATAAAAAATTATATTATTTCTTTAAATATACTTATATATATCATTCATGTGTTGTGGTGTTGAAAACATAATCACATTTCTTCGTGGAGGCGGTAGTCCACATGTACATGAACGCCATTATAATTTATTAGTTTAAGAAATATAATGAAATATTATATTCCTAGAATTATAAATATTTTAGGTCTATATTTTTTATTTTATTTATATCACAAATATTCATTAAATTTATAATTATTACCTTTCTGGTAAAGTGTGACTGAAAAATGAATCTAGTCTCTTCTTGAGGTGGTAGTCCATCATACACACGATTGACGTTATCATATCTCGCATATAATATAAATTAATAATTTATATGTGATATAATATTTAGTAATTATAATTATTTTAATAATACCCTATATATACTTTAAATAAATTATTCTAACAATTTGTGAATGGATATGATGGTAAATAGAAGACATCGGTTCACAAGGAGATAGTTCGACACACACTTATATGATGATTTCATATTCTATATAGTGTAAGAGTATGTGTATTTTTTATTACATTAATATAATAAAATATCATTATATTTTTGATCATGTCACTTTCATATGATAAAATTTTCAAAATATTTGGGGGATGTGGAAGAAGAAATAAATCAAAAACCCATAGTTTGGAATTGTACCTCTTCTTGGACCACCTATTTAGGATTATACCTAATGTATTGTAAGAATATATTTCTAAAAAATCCATGGATAACTAGAATAGTATATTTACGTTTTTAATTGATTTGGGTAGGAATTATCTAAAAAAAAGGGTTTGAAGGTCTGAAGAAGAGTTGATTCATGTTTTACTTTTGTAAGTGAGGTGAGTGGCACACATATAATTTTTGAAAATAAAAAGGTGTTGCCACATTTTTCAGAAGAAAAAAGGCTCTAAAAGAACCATTATAGAAAATTGGACATTGTACTTTATAAATATTTCTATCCAAAATAAATTATAATTTTTTTTTCATTTTGACCTTTCTCTTTTAAGTTTAACCCTTGATAAACCCAGACCCCCCTTCACCATGGTAATTAGTTTCTAACATTTTTCATCGTTAATTATTGTTAAAAATAAATTCCAAAAATATATAATATAAATTATGAGGATTAAAAATATAAAATTTATTTTACCAAATTTAATACAAATAATACAAAAAATTTAATGTAAAATTAAACCCATAGATGAGATGAAGAAGCGGATTTTCAGGAAATGTATTTTTCAAGCCAAAGATGATTTTATATTTAATTTATGAATAATAATAATCATTTTATGAATAATAATTAATATTTATTGATATATAATCTATAAATTTAATTTATATAATTTATCATTTTGTTTTTTATTTAATTTAAATTGATAACATTATGCACTTCTAAATAGTTTTAACAAATTCCACTTTTTAAACCCGTAGACAAATTTATACAATAATTAAATATGAGTCTAATTAAAAAGAGATTAAGTGGATTATATATAAAAACTTATTTCCTATTTTAATTTAAATCATATGAAAAATATTCCCGGATATTGAAATTTCTTAATTTATTGAAAATAAATTACATTTTTAGAAAAATATATATTTTTCACTATTCAGTAAAAAATAAATGTTTTCCCAAAATCCCAGAATTTAAACCAAATTAATTTTTGATATTTTTATTTAAAAAATTATTTTCATTTTTTCAAATACATTTTAAAAAAATCTCTAAAAATGTATTGTAATATTTTTCCAAAAAATTTGTCAAAAATAATTTTTAAGGAAACATATTTTTGAAGAATAAACCTAATTTACAAAAAAATATTTAATTATTTACTAAAAATGTATCAATAAATTATATTTGTTATAATATTTAAATATTTATAAATATATATTTAATAATTTTGTTAATAATATCACAACCCTTTAATTTAATGGTTGGGTTCTAAATTCTATATATTTCATGATTCATTTATGATCAGTGTTGCATGTAACGTAATATATCGAACATAAATCTCTATTATAAAATATCAGGGTGGTATAAGAATAACGTATTTTTCGGTTTAACCACCCCAAAAACCCATTTTCCCTTAACAATAGTAATTAGTTTTTTCTATTTTTTCAATTCACTATGATGAATAATTAAGTTGATATTATTACTTAATATTAATTATAATGATTGAAAATATTCAATAAATTTTATCAAATTCAATTCATAGAAGTAAAAGGATGTAATTTTAAAAAATGAACCTGTAAAATGTGTCAAGAAATGGGTTTTCATGAAATATATTATTCAAGCATAAGATGATGTTACATTAACTCTATGACTAGTAATAAAGATTATATAAATTTCAATTAATATATATAGATATATAATATATAAATTTATTTTTTCTAATTCTTCATTAGGGTTTATTTTAATTAAATAAAATGGATTTAGGTTATGAATTTAAAAACATTTTTCCGGGAAATGTGTTTTAAGTATAAAATACATATACTAAAACATGATACAAAGATAATTCATAGTAATAAATTAAAATAAATAAAACTAAATAATAATTACGTTACATTGAAATTATTATCATATAGTACTTGTATATATATATTAATTTATTTATTTTAAAGAAATGACAGTTTTTAAAAAATTGGTATTTTTCACTATTTATTGAAATATCATTTTTTCTGAAAAATCCATAAATTTTACTATAGGTTCATTTTTATATGATGATTTCAAAATTAATTTTTTTTATAAAATATATTTTCTAAAATTTCTGATAAAATAATTGGAGTATCGTTGGACTAAAAAATAATAAAAATCATTTTTGAAGAAAATATTTATTTGAACAATAAAAATGTATTTATTAAATATTCGGTACTTTCTTTCTAATAATTTAGTAATAAACTAATATTGAATTGGGAGTATATATATATATATTGATAAATAATTTAATCTTATTCATATCCCCTAATTTAATGGCTAGGTTAAAAAATCAAATTTAAATAACCCTGGTTCGTTTTGGCTCGTTGTTGCATGTCAAATATGATATCAAAAATAGTTTCCTTTAAAAAAATTAGGATATTACATTATTACCCACCTAAGGATTTTTTTCTCAAAATTTCATATTACAAACTATGGTGAAAATATGTTTTGGTACTTTTACTTCATGCCTTACTGTAATTTCCAAGCTCTATCATTATATTTATGGTTATGCCATAACACATTAACCAACTAAGTTTTATTATTTCCATTGACTCTATCTATATGCAATATGATATTTAAAGGATTTTACTCTTAATAGAGATCAATATACATCTATACAACCTCTAAATTATATACATGTGAGGAATATGGTATATCATTCCTCAGTAGTGATACATTGAATACATTGTGCACTTGATAATGTGTTGGTGAGAGTGTTAGTCGATATACCACAACTATGATGTGCTCGATAATGTAAAATGGTAAAATTTTCATGGGGGTTATGTTTCCATTCTTACCAATAAGCATGAATCACTTCCAGTTAGATATACAAAGATACAATTTATTTGTATCCATAAATTCTTGGCCTTCTTGATGATTGTTAGCATAACACTTATGTCTACTCTAATCAGTCCAGATATGTTATTGAATGGTATTGAGATTTGATACATTTTCCTCAAACTTTTTTGGTCCCAAAAACATTTATTCAATAAAATCATCCTATCATGTATATTTTTACATATCTTCCCAGAAAGGGATTCATAAAGATCCAATTGGATTCTCATGTGATAATAACTATTGTATGTTAACATGACTAGTGGAAGATGTTGATCCCATCATCCTTTGAAGTCCATTGAGTATTCTCCTAACACTTCATCTAGTTTCTGAATATTCTTCTAAGATTATCTACCAATTTGGGTGTGATAATATGTACTAAATTTCATCTCATTGTTTAGAGCATGTTTTAAGATTTTCCAGAACACAGACTTAAATCTTGATTCTTAAATATATATATATATAATAAATAGTGGTGTTTCATATAAACTCACCACCTATCTAAGGTATATCCTTTCAATTCTACAGATTTAAAAGTCTTATAGATTTCTAAGGAATTCATCAATATTTGCATGATGATCCACCACAACCCAAATGACCACATTTCATCGTCATCTTTTTGAAATACCAGTGACAAATTCCATGGTAATATTTTCGAGTTTCTATCCAGGCATGGAAAATGTTTACATCATGTGCTTATAATTTTTCCTCTATGTTCTAAATTTATAATATACTAGTCACTTTTAGGTATATTCCATGATCTTCCTATTCATAATTTCTAACTAATATTTATCTCGATGAACTCAATACATTTTCATATTGCCTGGGTGGATGGAGATGGTCGAGCTATGTGCATCTTTTAACAAATCTTTCTTTATATCCAAATTTTATGGTAAAAACTACAATGTAAAAAATCATATAACTACATATTTATTATTTTTAATCTCTTTATATTGATATTTTATAATATCTTCTACTTTATTCAGGATTTTTAAATAATATCTTTGAAATCCTTTATCTTCTCTAAAAGGGATGGTTAAGAAATGATTTTGAAAATGTAATGATTTTGTTACATCATTAATGATTTCCATGTACACCCATTTAATGTCTAATAGTATGGGATAATTCTCAATAATCATAATTGATAATGTTTCTGAATACTTTCCCCTCATATCAAATTCTATGTTGTTTTAGTTTCTAGGATGGTAATGGATTGAGAAGTCAAAGTCCTTGCTCAGATCTAACCATCTTTACTGGTATATATTAAGCTCTATCTATGTGAATTTATATATGTGGGTCTTATGGACTATATAAATTTCTTAACTCTACCCATAGAGATTACACCTCCATATTTTCAATTCAATGGTAACTATAACCAACTATATATCATGTTTTGGATTGTTCAGCTCATGGAATTTCAGCTTCCTATAGGTGAAGACTATAAACTTCTAATTATGAATTATTATACCACAAAAACCATTTTTGAAACATTTATATACAACATAAAAGGATCCCCACTTGAGTATATCATGAGGACTAGTGAAGTTATTGTCCTTTATTTAAACCCCTTAAAGATATCTTCTCGTTAACTTGTATAGAGAAACTTTATCCCCTTCTAAGTAAAATTGGTTAGTGGGTTTGATAATCATGAGAAGTTTTTCACAATTAATTTGTGATATACTTCTACTACAAGGAAATGGATATAAGTTATAGATTTTGGTATATAATACTCCTCAATTTCCATTAGCTTATAAGAGTCCATGTATTTAACATTCCTTATTATTATATACCACCTAAATTATAGTTCCATCGTATAGAATTGACATTTACTATACATTCCATATTTCTTTTCTTTTCACAATGTTTTTTTAAAAAATATTCAAATTATAATATTTATCCACCTTAGTTTTTGAGTATATCCGAATATCATATATAAACAATACCTCAAATCTATCAAGGTAATAACAAAAGACTATTAATTATGTCCCTAAAATTGTTGGAGCCTTTGTGAGACTGAAAGGGATCACTATGAAATCATAATATATTAACCTTATTTGAATGAATGTTTTGGGAGTATCTCAATTTTTTTCTTTTAATAAGTGATATCTCTATTGATGTTCCATTTTAGAGAAATGATGGACTCCAAGTTGTTGACTGTACAATCCATCTATCCATGGCATATGATACTTGTTCTTTATCATGATTTTTATGAGTTCTTGAAAATAAATGTAGAGGAACATTAACCCATAATTATTTACGATGAAGAGGACTGAATAACCCCATGGTGAAGCATTTTTTTAGACAAAACAATTCTAATGATTCTTTTATAACAACTTTTCCAGCTCTTTTAGATCAATAATTTCCATTTTGTATAGACTGTTCGATAATGGTAGGGAGTCTGGGATAAGTTTTATTGATCACTATACCACTTAGTGAAGATGAAGAAAAAAATTTATGAGAATCAATCAGTATAATACATCACAACAGAAATGTTTTCAAGAACTATTATACTATTTGCCTCAGTTATTTAGACCAGATATTCTTCATAAGGGAATAATACAGGTTGTTGAACAGAATTTTCAAGGAGAGATGCCTCACCCTCATACACATTAATTGAATTAGATTATGAATTAGGAGGTGAAGAGTGATCTAACTATCTCAAAAATTGATGTTGGATTTATATAATTATATCAAATTTATTCCCAACATAGCATCAAAATCGACAAAAGGAAGTAAGATGAAATTTTATGGGAGATTCAGTCCACAAAAATTGCTTAGGGGGAGTTAAATACTTTGGAGGGAAATTATTATGTTTTTTATTCTCACAATTAACTTATACCCCATTTCCTAATATTGTAGTTGAAAAATTATACTAATATGGTAATCTATAAAAGAATACGTCGAACTAGAATTATATAGTACATTCATGATTACTGAATAAGTAATTTGTGTACCTATCATTGCATAATTGTATAGATCCATATATGTAGTAGTGATATCATATTCCCTTTCTCATTCTCTAGGAATTATATATTGTTTTCATTTATTATCTTAGACAAACCTTAGATTAATGGATTATCTTGAATAATTATCATATTACATATAGTTTAAACACTTTACCATAGGCTGATCCTTGATGTAATCCTCTCTTTATTATTCCAAATTATTCAATTTCATCATTTTAATTTGACATTGATTATCTAGATCCCCCTATTTTCCACATTTGAAACATCTATGAGTTCCTTAAAGATAGTTTATAGGGTTTTCTAGCCACACATTTGGCATGTGAGATGTTGGTTTTTCTTTCTCCCTCATATTGTTTGTTTGATACTCTGAAATAAATCTCTATTTTTGTATTTATCTACTCTCATGAGACAGGTAAGAGTCATCTATATCCATCTTAAATTTTGGGGAACAACAGAAAATATCATCTTAACAATTAACATCCTAAATCACCATATATTTCCATATAATTGGACATAATAAACAATTATTTGGTTCAAATTATATTCAATATTGATGAAAAATTCATATGTGTACCAGGAAATCCTTGGGAAGTTTACCTCATATTCTTTGATAGATCCATTTTCACATAGTCTGAGGAACTACCTCTCTATTTAAATATGGGGAGTTTGTCGAAAATAATTGTTGAGAAATATTTTATTGAAGTATTCTCATTCCATGGAATCAATTTCCTCTTTTAACTTTGTGTTCTATATTAGTCTCCACCATTGATCAATTTCCCTCTCAATGAATTAAATTCCCAAAACAATTTTTTTATTTCATAATGATTTGGAGGATATATAATATCTATTGAATGGATTTAATCCACTATTCCATGATGGGGGAATAAGAATATTCCCTAAATATAGGAGTCCCTTTTTATATAAAAACACTCAACAATAATTATCAATTTATTTGGAGGATGAGGGTGTTCTACAGGATTAAATTTATTATTCATAACATGAGCTAGTAGAATAAGAAAATACATGACGTTATCATCTCCCAGTCCCAAAGGGTTCAGAATATCTTTGTTGAAATCATCAAATTTACTACAAATTCTTCAATTTCATTCAATTAACTAAAAGATTAAAAAAATGATTGGAATCATTAAATGTTAAAAATAAAAAATTGAAACATATAATAATGAGAGGAAAATCATATGAATAATAAATATATCATAGTTTATAAGTCACTATGTTTAAATCTTGGTTATAATTTTTAATATTTCATATTATGTTTTCCAATGAAATAATTTTTTCTTATCCTTAATAATGGTTCATAAATAGTATATAAATTTCAAAAACATATTCCCCAATGGTGTCAAACATGGTGTGATACAAGGAACATTGTTTTAAACCTATTGATTATAGATTAAAATCTAAATACACCCATTTCAGAGTTATTTAAACTAGGTAAAATCTTTCCATATTTAAATCTATTAGTATTATCAAAACATGTATTAAATTTCTTGAAACCCACTTTCTATATCAATTAAAAAATTCTAGGACATCTTCCTATACATTTACTTATCACTGGTGTTCTTACTGAAGTATTCTAGTAAATATATTATAAATTAACATATAATCTGATCTGATCCTACTATGTTGACATAATCCATAAACAAATATGTTTACATGTTTAAAAAAAAGATATATCTAATAAGAATAACCCAAAGATCTTGAGGCCATTTTAATTCAAAAATAGTTTTATAATATTTAAAATGTAGAATAAAAAAATAAATCCTTATTTTATTATCCCTAATTATCTCCTTAATAATTTTTTCTCCTAAAACTACACATGTTAACAAAGAGAATACATAAAATATATGGGTGATCTAAACAACTTTGTAAGTGATTAAAGATTACGAGGAATCAAAACATGATATAATAAAAGATAAGTCTCATATGTAATGACATGGGGGAAAGAAAAAATGAACATGGTATCATAATATCATGATAAAATTCTAAATTTGGAAGAAATTTATAACATGATAGAAACATGAGTCATGCCTAACTTCTATGAAAATATAACATGGTTGACAAAGTCCCATAATGGATTTCGTTTACTCCCGACTCCCATAGAAATCATCTCAATAAACTAAATCTTCACCCATTGAATT
Source organism: Viscum album (assembly GCA_963277665.1). Classification (NCBI taxonomy): domain Eukaryota; kingdom Viridiplantae; phylum Streptophyta; class Magnoliopsida; order Santalales; family Viscaceae; genus Viscum; species Viscum album. The sequence continues at coordinate 380,569,714 of OY728166.1, forward strand.
GGAGTGCTATATGGGTGCAACCAAAATATTATGTTCATTTCTCTGAGTTCCAATAAAAATAAATTAATCATAATTCAAAAATAATAGAATTACCTTTGAGAAAAAAACAGGATGCATAATCTTACCTCTAATAACAATCAATGGAAATTTCATAATGAACGCTTTTGATAATTGAACATAAAGAATAAATTACTACATCGAAGGGAGGAATAATAAGATAGTTATATATATGACAGAAATATATAACTAATTTATAATCATTCCATATCAATAAATAGGAATATCAAGTGGTTTAGGGAAATAATTTTCAAAAACCAAATAAAAGGGTTGTATAGAGAGTCCCCTTACCCATAGCACGATTTGTTATGTGCATTATTTATCATCATTAATAATAAATATATATAAATGATTTACTTTATTTACAAAATATTTCACGTGTTCTATTCCATATATTTAATTTCATAGCATGTTATATTAAATTACTTAGTCATTCTGGTTCAAGTTAGATATTTTGCTGATGTTCACATCATATGTCCAAAATCACTTTGGAATGTTGAAAAAGGTCAAAGAGATTATTATTTGATCATCTAATGAATTGAAATCATGATGTAATTATACTTTTTGTGCATGAATTATACTTTTCAAAACCAATTAGTAAATATATTTATAAATAATTCACAACATTACAATCAAGATGATGGTACGATGTACATACGCGTGAGTAACATTTCAATTTTTAAATGAACATGAGTAAAATAATGTGAGTTTTATTTTAACATTATGGAATTATCATTATATATTAAATATAATAAATTTATTTTAAAGAACAAATATATACCTTCCCTTTGATGTGAAAAGGAAAAACTAATCACACATCTTCATGGAGGTGGTAATCTATATATACACACAAACAACGTAATAATTTTATATGAATGGAAAGTTAAAAAATTATAAGATATATTAACTTAAGACAATGGAATATAATTAATTAATACCATATATATATATATACATTAATTCCTTCATCATAAAAATCAATGTGATATGATGATGGAAAAATAATTAAATCCGTTCGTGAGGTGGTAGTCCCCACAATACACATGAACAATAGTTTCATTTTACATTTTATAGAAGATGATATGGATTTAGGTTATTAAATTAACATAATAACATATTTTTATAATAAATATACTATTTTTATTATATCGTCATTGTATAATAATATTTTACAGATGTGGAAGATGAAAGAAATCCAAAATACTTGATTGAGAAGTGGTTCACTTCTTCAAAAAACCTCTTATGGTTTATGCCAAAAGAATCCATAGGTTGGTTTTCTATTCAAAAAAATAATATAAAAAATGTTTAGGGATTTAAGGATGTTTTATTTTTTGGTATTTTTTTAACTAAATAGATCGTGATGTTTTTATAGGGGAGAATAAGAGGTTTCCTTTTATTAGTTTGATAGAGGGTCCAATAACAAATTTCTTAAAAGAATAAAATTTGATAAAATAATTCCCAAGAAAAATGCTTCCAAATGGACATAAATTTGGTAGTGTGATATTAAAAGGAAGAAATATTTTAATCCTATAGGATTTATATTTGTTAAATAGTAAAAAATAACCTTATGTTTTGGTTTAACCCCAAGTAAACCCATTTTATCTTTAACCACAATACTATTTCTTTATTGTATTTAATGTTCAATTTGAAAATAAGCTATGTTTAACATATTAAATAATATTAATTATATTAATTCAAAATTTTGAATCCATTTTATCAAATTTTATTCATATATCTGGCATAATTTAATTTCCAAAAATAATCACTCAAAACATGTCAAAAAATATTTTTTCATGAAATTCATTTTTCAAGCATAAGATGATCTTATATTAACTCCATGAATAATAAGAATTATTATATTAATTTAAATAAATAAATTTATATATTTCATTTAAAAAATTCATTATTTTTTTTATTTTAATTAGTTGTTATCGAGAAACATAAGGCACATTAAAACTATTTATAGAATTTTTTGTAAGATTAAAAATTAACTTATTCTTTAAAATTTAATTATAATTATTAAAATTTAACGAATTATATTAAATAAAACAAAATAATTTTAATTTTAATTTAAAATAAAATTTATTTCATGATAGTACCTTTAAATTACTTAATTTATTGAAAATAAATAATAATTTAATTGAATCAGTATTTTTCACAATTCAATAATGAATCTATATTTTCTTAAAAATCTCAAAATTTTAACTTAAGTTAAATTTGATATTCTGATTTCAAAAATTATTCTTATTTATCAAATTAATTTTAAAAAATTTATATAAAAGTATTCTAAATGTTTCTCAAAAAAATAAAAAACATTTTTGGAAGATACATATTTTTGAATTATAAAATCTATTTATTAAAAATTGAGCATTAATTTCCTTATAATTTATCAAGAAATATATATTTAATAGGGAAGATATATATTATTTTGTAAAACAGTTACTCAAATTTATATATTCCAATTTATGAGGATTATTATAATAGTTATATTTAAATAATACTAATTTGTTTAGGATCAGTGTGGCATGTCATATTCGCTATCATACAATGATATATTTATTAAAAAATATCATTGTGTTACACTAATTCATGCTAAATATTACATATTCGGACCCTAGGTCATGGAATTTACCCACTTTTGGTGATTTATTCAATTATTAGGGTTCGTGTGTGTTTCTTCTTGACCATTTGGGAATCTTCCTTCAAAGGCTGCATATTATGGTTAATAATGACACTGTTCCACTCAATTTGAGGCCATATTTCCCCATTTATATGATTAAAATATGAAACCATTGATTTATTAGTTATTAAATACTTGTTTTAATTTACTCATGATGGAATGACATGTTTTTCTGTTCCATAAGTTTGGAATTTTATTCCCACATTATTTCCTTAGAGTATGATAAGTTATCCTAATTTGATGTTAGTTATAAATTTGTTTTCACAAACCATTAATACCACGTGTTTTAGAAAATACCCAAACAAAATTTTAAAATCATATTTCATTTTATAATATCACTATGGGGTTTTTAATGTGTTTTCCCAAAAGTGAAACCGTGCATTTCAAATGAAACTTGAAAGTCATGGGTTAGTTCAATGGTTTCATGTGGGAATTTGAAATTAGTAGTGGTGATTTAGACCATATTTAGTCCCATTTGAGTCTTGTGTTAATTCAAAGGGGTGTTTTTCAAGTGATATTACATCATTTGGGTAAGTATTTAAATTGTGTGGTGGTTCATTAAACCCTATGTTTTTTAAATGAAATCACTTTTTAGAATATTATTTTATTTTTCCTGTTAATTTTGGATTACGTGGTTGGGAATTTGAAATGGTATTCCAATTTTATTTGGATGTTTTTTAAATTATAATTTATGTTTTATTTATTTATTTTAGGAATGGTAAAAATGGATCAATTTTTTAAGAATTCCATTTAATAGACCATTTTAACACTTTAAGTAGTTTTCCAAATGCGTGTGAGGCCCACATTTATGTCTATGTAGATTTTTGTGATAGTTGTGTCTTGTATCCCATTGAGGGATATTTGGATTATAGTTTATGCACAGATATTTTTGGGGTATTATTCTTTTGATTGTATGTAATGTGACATAATTTTCATCTTTTTAATGCTTTGAACAAATTTTTTGATTATCAATTACTCACACAAACCTAAATTTTCATTGGAATACTATAGATATTGTAGAAAAACTATTTTATGGAATAACCTAGTAAATAAGATTTGTTAACTTGTTATGTTTTTTAGATACTATAATATAGTTAGATCAGAAGGAATAACTTGAATTTTTGCTACAAATAGTTTTTCATCCTATGGATGATGGCATTCAATGGAAATTTATTCTTAGATAGTATAACAAGGATTATGGGGACATTAGTGGTTTGATAATTATTTCCATGGTTTATTTTCTATAATTCATGTATTTATTATTTGATCATAGTGATGAGTCCCATGACACTATTTCCTTCTTAGTAATCTTTAGGGGATTTCATTTTTTCAATTGATTAGATACCCTTAGTTTTTTTGATTCTTATAACAATGATTCAATTAGTTAGTTGACATGAATGTGTTATATGGGTTCCTTCTCTGGCATGTTCCATTTTAGTTCAATGTTTTCTTTCAAACTGGTTTAATGTGTGTCTGGAAACTATATTCTTAAAATTTATTTTTCTCTATTTATTAATGGATTTTAATAAAATATTTCTAAATGATTTTTTTTATAAAAATGGAATTTTCATGGAATGCTGGGAAGTTTGATAATGGATAGTTTTGGTTTATTTACCTATGGTTTTAAGGATTACCCTGTCCATGGAATGGGTGTTGATAAAAACTAATTAGAAATCAATGTTTTTTAATATTAAAAATGGAGTTATTGGTAAATGTGTTTGTGACATTTTATTTTCATTATTCTATAATGAATGTGTAAACATGTTTATTTGTAGTTATATTTCAAAATAGATTAATTTATATTTATAATAAAATTTAAGTAAATTTTCATGTTTGGTGTGGGCCTATTGAGTTATTTTGTAATCATGCATATATAAAAGCACTAGTTTCAGGTACTTTGATGATCTTGAGAGCATTAACTGATTCTTGTATGTCTTTTTTTGGGTTTTTTATTGTGTATTATTATTATTTTACTACTTTATAAATATGGAGAGTAGATATATATAGATGTGGTTGAATTAATGGTATTTTGTGTTATTTTTTTTGCATTTGCGCATTGTAGTGGAGGGAGACTGGTGGTGAGCAGAGGGATTCTATTACAACCTTTTTCTAATACTTTATAATTTATTTTTATATATCTCATTTTTCATATATGATTTATATATAGATGATTCATTACAATGTTTTATTAGTTTTATAATAATTATTTTACTTCAATTATTTGTAAAATTTATTTTCATGTGTGTTCCTGTGATTTCAGAAAACTTGTTTCTTTCCCTAAGGGATCATGAACCCCCTTGTAGCTAGTGGCAGGCTAACACAAGCATCTATTTCATGGATGATTTCGACCGATTCATTAAAATGTAGATGGATTGTTTATTAGTATAGTATGAAAAGTTGGATGACAGTTTTTATAGTGTTGTCATAATGTCTAGTTCCTTCTACCCTTTTCCACCTAGTGAGTTCCCCATGTCCCTTATTTATTATTGATGATACAATCAAGGGAATATACACCTTACCTTTTCCAATATCCATAGTTCATTAGGATTGAATGGATAAATTATATTACTTATATTAATTCTTATTAATTACCATTAACCTATGTTTCCATCCTTATTATTCCATTATTTTCATTTTTATGGTTTATGTTATAATGTGGTAATTTAAAATGGTTATTTTAGAATGGTTTTCGATAAAAATTGGTTATTTAATTTGGTTTTGAAAAAAATAATTTTTTCATATTTATGGTTCAAACATGTTTCCTTTAAATATATGATTTCATATAACTTCATATAGAAGTTTTTTTAATTTCAAAATGTGTATTTTTAAAATTTCAATCCTAAGGAATTGCATATAATACTTTTTGAAATCCTATTAATAAATTATTTGTCACACCATGAATGTACCACTCGGTGTATTCAACACTTATGTTTACTTTTTAGGATCTTAGTTATATCTCCTTGTTACTTTCTAGTTAGTTATTCTAGTGGATGTGTTATTGGGTGTATGTGAGAGGATGTGGTCCCCATGGAGTTAGTATTATGGAATCAATCATGGTTTCTATTTATTTTTGGGATGTTGTGTATTATGCATTTTAGTATATTGCATTTGTATATCTTTTAGAATTCTTTTATATTTTTCTTTGTTACACAATATGTATCCTTTATATTTATGTGATATTTCTAGGGTATTTATTTTGTAATATTTTTAACTATATTATAATTGATTTGGATCCCACCCATTGGTTATGAATGGTTAATTTATTTCTTATTCGATTTTTCTTATATCATTGCATGGTAGTCCAATGCATGGACATACTAAGCCTAAATCATTGTAAGTTTATGATGATTGGTTATTTGTTATACATTTGATATATCATTCCATAGAGTTTTTAATTTATTCCCATGAATTATTTTCCCATGAGCGGGGATCAAGAAATCCCTTTGGACACGTGTCGAGTCGAGATACGTAGAGTGTTAGGTAAGCCCGATCTAGTTTGTCACAAATGGTATCTGAGAGTAGGTTCTTAATAAGGGTCTCTATTCTCAATGAACCATATTATAATTTTTTATTTGTTCTAGTAGAGATAAGAATATAATGGTTTGGGATCAAGATGAAAATCATGACTATGTGCCTGATCACCACCTTTCAAGAAGATTATTGATTTTCCATGGGTAAAAAAATGTACATATTGATTCCAAGCATTGTTTTTAATTTTTTTTGGATAACTAATGATTTAAATATATGGTATATAAAATATAAATGTGTTTTTTTGAGTTTATTGCATATTCTTTATGTTTTAGGGTGAAAAATTATTAGGTACCAGAGATACATAGTCAACCCATATAGTTGGGAAAGACTTTGGATCATATATAGAACATTTCCAAAGGCTTCAAATATCCTAATTTGTGGTTCAAATATAGTCCAAAAAACCATGAAACTAAACAATACACAATTCTATACCCCACTTATATTTTTTATTTCACATCCTCTAAATTAATAATTTATTATTAAGTAATTTTTAATCATTTTAGAAGTATTACTGATGGGTTTGTTGTGATATTTATTGATGTTATTATTTTATCAGAATTTTTTTGATGTGAAGTGATGTGATATATATTTTTTTCTCTTTATTCTAAAGGATTGTTTTTAGTGGAAAATCATAATTTAATCAAATGAGAAATTAAAACCAATTTTTTTGGGTTATTTAAAGTGTGATATTTCTTTTATTTATGGTTTTGATAGGTATATTATTTTCAAAGGATGTTTGTAAAAAAATTTAAAAAAAATATTCATCTTATGGAATTTTTTTATCAGTTTTCTAAATAAAATGTATATAATATTAGTGATGTTGTGTTTTCAAATGTTGAAAACTTGTATTAAATGTGTTTTTGATAAACCATTATTGATTAAATAGGATTTTAATGTGAAATAATGTTACCAATGTATTTTTTTAGGTTTTAAAAATATACTCAGAGAAGTGTTTATCTTTCTAAAAGTGTTTTAGTTTCATAAAATGAGTTTTGAACCCTTGTGGTGAGTGTTATGGTAAAGAAATGGGATTTTAAAATGTTTTTTTAAAAGTGTTTTACCTTATTGTGTATTGATTTATATGATTCTTTATTTTTTTGTTGGTACCAATGTTTCAATAAAGAAGAAATATTGGTTTGGAATCTTGTTTTATATTATTTTATATAATTTCTCCAAGGAACATCTTGAAAAAGGATGGGTGGTTTGTCTCTAGAGATAGACCATAGGGAGATTAAATATTTATTAGGTGTATTTATTCTAGTTGGTGACTCAACCTATAGTCATGATATAGGGGTTGAGAAAAAACAATTTTTTACTATTAAAACTTATCTGTATTTCCATGAATACCTTATACCTAGGATGGTAATTGTTTTATTTATGGTTTACATTTTCTTGGATTTTGGATTGAACAAATATAATGAGTTAACTCTAACTGATTTAGCTTTGGTACTATTCTATCTCGATGATTGGGAGATCATTGATAATACTATGGTTCATGCGACTCAATGTTTGTTTGGGATCGTTATAATTTTTTGTTGCGCATGTGTTTTTGGTTGTCAGTTTTTTCAAATAGAATGTTAAAATAATTAGGTAGGTGATTCGGGGTCCATAATGGCTATGGTTTAGTTTCACTATAGTTGAATCCATTTATATTATATTACATAAAAAATTGGTGCCCTAAAATTTGGTTGTCAGTTTTTTAAATAACCCTCTTTTCTAGTTCCCTAACACAAGATTGGTGCCCTATCATTCCTTTTTAGTGGGTGTTTTTTGTTATATAGCCTCTCTTAACTGGTTTTGGGATATTTATTTTTTTTGTTTATCCCTATCCCTTGGAGTGTGATTTAGGATAGTTATCACTTTATGTAATATTGATCATGTTTCTTCGATGGTTTTTTCGATCGATCATGTAATTCTACTTTCCTTTAGATGTTTTGAGGAATTATGTCTTTTTGAATTTTTTTCTCAATGATTCACCATTTTAGATGAAATATTATAACACCCAAAACATTTTATGGTATGTTGCTCTTAAATAAATTCTCTTCATTAGATTGCCAATATTTCAAGAAGAACTAAGTATTTTGTGAAACAAAACATTATAGGAGAATGTTATATTCTATCCATTAAATAGAAATTTTCCACTTCTATGTTTTGAATTTCAAAAAATAGTCATCTAGAGTTGTGACCAGTAAGTCGTTTGGAGTCTAATAGAACCAACTTGATATTTTCATGAAATTTAACACACCCAAATTAATAGTAATACAACCCTTATAAATAGTAAATAATGATAATATTATATTTTCTTATGGTAATAAGATAATAATAAGTTAATTAATTTTTAAATGTAATACAAAACTAATTATACCTTTAAATTGTTTTTTTCAAATTAACATTGATTTTACATAGAAAGTAAATTAAAAATATATAGAAAATTATTTTTAAAAATGGAGTTCTTTTTTGAATTATACACATTAAAAAATGGTCAGGATGAATTTTTGGTATATTTTTAACATACTTGAATTTTTCATGAATAATAAAAATACATATTTGAGTTATCGGTAGTTTAGTGACCCCATAATGATGTCATAATTTATATAAACGTCTTGTCAAGTTGTGTAAAGTATCTTATGACATGAGGTGTACCATGTGGCTTAAACCATGGGAAAATACCATGGGCATGCCCATGGTTTTTCGAAAACCTCTAACAAGGGGTCCCTTTTAAATAATAAAAAACTCTCTCTTAATTATTATAAATACCCAATCACACCCTTCGTTTTCATTCATTCCAAACTCAATATACTCGACGATCTGGTGGTATTACCCACTATGATTCCTCCCAAGGTGTCTTTAATCCCCCAAGGTCCCATCCTTCAAGATCTAGGAGTTACTCTACAATGTAAGGGAATCATTCATTCTCTTCTTTTAGTTGGAACTTCCTTTATGTTATCTATTTGATTTTCCATTATCATATCATGGGGTTTGATTTTATGTGGTCATATTACTGTCCATTTTATTTCAATATTAGGAGATAACTTTTCTCTCTCAACATTTCATTTTATGAAATTTTATGAGACACTATTAGTCATCCGAATTTTCATAAGGGAGCTCTCACCTTTTATTTTATTTTCAAGGTCATCTCTTTTCTTTTTGTCTCTTCAAATCCTCTGTCCAATTGACCAAGATAAAATTTATTTTCATATATATATATGGGAATTATATTAGTTTAATGGAATAACTATCATAAATATCCTTTCTCCCCCACTTTTATTTTTATAAATGAAATCAACGCCCATGAGGTTTCAATTTATAACCATTGTTGAAGGAGGATATTCGTTATTCAATCTCTAAATCATTTCCACTAATGAAACCATATTAATGGTTGAACCAGATAAGAATATATTTATTTCATCTCATTAATGTTCTAGAATCCTTAGACACTCATTATATAGAACAAAAATACAAAACAAGTTTATTATGAACAAAACGGCCAAGTTAATCTGAATATTTGTAATAAACATTTAAATAATAAATAATCATCATTTTATATAACCAAAAACAATTTATATCCCCTTAATGTTATTAATAATATATATTAACAATTCTGTATATTTATTCACATTTTAAATGAACTTCTATTCATGAAAACAAGTGAAAAAATCATGAATGCTATGGAAAAATGCTTCCAAAACAAGAAAATTGAACCTCTTAAAACCATAAAAAGTGCCATGAATGAACCTAATAAGGTTATAATAAATCAATTACATGTATTGGAGGTTCTGTAGTTATTAATTAATGAAGCTTAATTTTATTATTCATGACATTAAAACAAACGAATAACACACTCGAGCATAAGGTAAAGGGTTTCTCATCTCACTTTCAGTTCTGTGAGATTTTCATTGTTTACCACTTATTTCTTATATTTGTTATATGTGTACTAAAAATTGGATTATAAAAACATGATTCTATTTATATTTATGTTATAAATTGATTCATTTGAGGGTTATTAAGTTCTGGTCATATGATTCGACCGATTACGTTGTGGTAAGAGACTTTGTCTCAACTACTATTTTGTTGTGACTAACTTTGTATTGTGTACATAATAATACTTATGTGGTGTACCTACTACCCATTTGAGATCACATTTCATTTGAAAATTATATTTATATTAAATATCCATAATTTCATATCATGGATATGTTTTTTATGTAAACCGTATTCCATTTTACATACAATGTTTATTGGGAAAGTTATTTTAATTATGGAAATATTGATGAATCCGTATACTCTAATATATACGGATATGAAAAGTCATATTACTATTATATTGAATCAATGTATAATGAATGATTTCGACATGAAGTTGTGTGTGGGGCCCTCTATACCCTCTTGATGCATTAGAAGGTCTCATGAGACAAATCAGTTTGGTAACATATACTTTAAGTTTGTTTCCAAAAATCAGACGGGTTTATACCCACAAAACTAACCCTTTTTAACGGTATTATGGTATCATGCACAAGATACATAAAATCCAATTTATAATAATTCTATATATTCATTATCAGTTATTACTATCTCTGAGTTTTTCACTATGATAATATCTATGGATGTAGTTTCATTCTCTGTTTATTAACGGTGCATGTTTTTCATTTTTTCACCATTCCATATTGATTATGTAAAATTGTTTACAGTTTAGTTATTATAGATTCATTCTTCCTATATTTTTAACCCTTACTGAGAATTTTAGTTCACCCCTTTCATTGTTTACCTTCAACAGTTGATAAATAGGAGATCATTTATTGAGTTCCTGTGGATGCAATTTTAGTTTTTTATGTATTCAATTTTGTAACCTTCCCTAATGTAATTCTAGTTACATTTATAATCTAGTTTCTTGAATACTTATAAACTGATCGTTGCTTCAGGATTTTCATTCCTTATAACCATTAAAATATAACAAGTAATTCATCAGCTCTTGTCTAGAGGGGTCGGGGTGTTACTGTTGGTATCAGAGGAAGTTTTGTAGAAAACATGGAATCTAGAGTAAGAAATGTATATTTGGGAACAATGCCCTAAGGTAGTATTTTGGGATAAACTTACAAGAATGTATTGGTATTTTGGCAGGGAATATATTATGTGGATCTTTCTATAAATACATCAATGTCTTGATATGAGCTTGTAGAGGCAGCTCGGGCACAAATGTATTTAGGGGTAAAACCCAAAAACACCACATTGAGCTAGACTCGAACTGAAACAAGTGCATGACAACGGGCCTTTCTACACTATTGGTTAAGACACTCTTGGGGGATATGATTAGAATAATTCATCTTCTCTTTACAATCCATTATGAATGAGTTTAATGTAAATTTTTCCCCAGAGAAACCATGTTTATAAGATTATTTATGCATAGAATTTCAATCTATGTTGAGTGATTTTCTATTTGAGATTCATAAAATAATATAGTGTACCCCATTATTTAGAAATGGTGTCTATTGGAAGAAAGGGAATCAATACTCATGGGTAAGGTATGGATCTCCCTATGAAGAAATTCGAAACAGTCAATGTTGGAGCAGATCATATCAGGACCATATTGGGAAAACTTACTCAGATTGAAACAAATAACCATTCCACACCTATGTTGGATTGTTTCATGTGGCAGAAGCCCCCATATTTTAGCAGGACTACTAACCCAGTGGTTTCTGAGAAATGGATCAAGTCCCTTGAAAAGATATTCCTAGCATTAAGATGCAATAAAAATGAGAAGGTAGTATTGGCAGTGTATTGTCTCAATGGTGACACAGATCAATGGCGGTCCTTGATTCTGAATACCACAGAGGAAGAAGAAATAGATGATATGGAAGGGAGGACTATTAAGGAAATATTTTTCAAAACATGTTTCCCTTGTGAGCAATGAACCCAAATGGAGGGGAAATTCCTTGGATTAATACAAAAGGAAGAAGAAAATGTTATAGATTATAAGGATACCTTGACAAGGCTAGCAAGGTATTCCATAGATTACATACGTGACTTGACAGACAAGATTGATTATTTATTTGAAGGTCTTAAGCCAAGTATTTGAAGGGCACTGTATTCTAAAAAATTTTCATCATATGATGAAATTGTATCATGTACCATCAAAACAGAGAAAGAATTTTCTAGATCAAATTCTTTCAAGGGGAACCAAGATAAGAAGAGGTACATTGATAACCACAGGAAAGGTGAAACTATATATAAGAACAAGGGAACAAAGAAATTCCCATCATGCGAAAACGGTGGAAAGAATAATCTCTTCAATTGATTAAAAGGAAAGAGAGTCTATTATAACTGTGGAGAAAAGGGTCATCTATCTTATGAATGAAAGGGTAAGAAACAATTTGATGATGTTCAATGCTACAATTTTGGAGAGATGTGACATTATACAAATGAGTATCCTAAGAGGCAAGGAAACAGGCCTCAAAAAAAGCCAGGAGAACAAGGGAGAGATTATGCGATTACAAAAAGGGAAGTTGAAGTTCCTAATGGTGTTGTGGAAGGTACTTTAATTTTTTGCTCAAAATTATCCAACACTTTATTTGATTCTGGATCATCACATTCATTTATATCTTCCCAGTTTACCAATAATATTAGACATGTACTATTTAATTTAATAAAAATGATATAAGTCAAAACTCCAAGGGGATGCAACATTCCAACAAAGGCATGTCAACTAGTCCCACTCATAACACATTAACATGATTTAGTTGCTAAAATTTTCATCATACCAATGACAGACATTGATATAATTCATAGTATGAATTGGATGTAAAACTATGATACCAAGATTTAATGCAAGAAAAAGGAAGTTACAATTTTTTAAAATGGTGTATAATCTCTTATCTTTAGAGTAGAGACCTATCCATCTGATTCTTATCAAGACTCACCCCATGTAGCTCTATTGAATGCAATTATTGGAGAGGAAGAGATCCCAATATCTATGGGTGAGGAAATAAATCTTAAAATTGAAGATTTTTATATAGTGAAGAATACATTGATGGATTTCTAGAGGATTTACCTGGACATCCACTAGAGTGTGAAATTGAGTATTCCATTTACATAATTCATGGTGCAAGACCTATATTGAATACCCCTATAAAATGGACATTTTAGAGTTAGTAGAGCTAAATAAACAACTAGAGGAGTTGAATGACATGGTATTTATTCTAACTAGCGTTTCTCTATGGGTATCCCCAGTCTGGTTTGTCAAAAAAATGATGGATCCATGAGGCTATGCATTGATTACAGGGAAATCCAACATATTACAATATAGAATACGGATCCTCTAACCCAGATTGATGATTTATTTGATCAACTTCATGGAGATCAATACTTTTCAAAGATTGACCTTTGATCCAGATATCATCAACTTCATGTGAGGAAGGAAGATATTCTGATGAAAGAATTTCAAACCAGGTATGGGCATTACGAGTTTACTATGATGATTTTTGGATTGACGAATGCACAATCTGTTTTCATGAATTTAATGAATACCGTTTTCAAGAAATATATTGATGAATTTGTTGTTGTATTTATGAATGATATACTGGTATACTCAAAATGCTATGAAGACCATGATGATCACTTGGAGATTATTCTAAAAACTCTTAGAAGAAATTAATTATATGGGAGGTTTAGCAAGTTGGAATTCTGGATTTAATCAAATTTTTTTCTATGCCATATCATCTCTACGTATGGAATCCTAGTTGATCCTGTGAAGACAAAGGCAATCCATGATTTGACAATGTCACCCAATATAACTGAGGCATGTAGTTTTATTGGCTTAGTAGGTTACTATTTGAGTTTTGTTCAAAATTTCACCCGACTGGCTAACCCACTAACCAGGTTCACACATAAAGTATTTAAGTTTGTGTGGAAAAAAGTGTGTATATAATTCTTTGAAGAATTGAAAAGAAGATTGGTCAATGCTCCAATTTTGACACTTCCATCTGGATGTGATGGATTTGTGATATACAGTGATAAATCTATGAATGGGTTGGGTTGCATCCTTATACAAAAAGATTAAGTTATTACTTATTCATCAAGATAGGTAAATACCCATGAGAAAAATTATCATACTCATGATCTTGAGTTATTAGCCGTAATCTTTGCTCTTAAAATATAGAGACATTATATCTAAAGAGAAAGATGTAAGATTTTTACGGACCACAAGAGTTTAAAATACATTTTCACACAAAAAAACTCAACATGAGGCAAAGGAGATTGCTAGAGTTACTCAAAGATTATGATTGTCCAATACACTACCACCCAAGAAAGGTGAATAATGCGGAAGATGCATTATGTATGAAGGATCAAGGAATTCAATCTTAAATGAGGATTGTGAGAGATCCTATATTTTTTGATCTACTAATGTTTGATATGTGAATTGTTAAATAAAGGAAAAAATCTTTTCTATTTCAAATAATTTCTAATCCATATTTATTATAGAAGATAAAAATTACTCAATCTAATTATGAGAATCAGTATAAAAAAATTAATGTAGTCAAGGATGGGAGACTGGTAGACTTCGTGTATAAAGAAGGTGTTCTAAAATTTTGGAAGAGGTTTTGTGTTTCATTGGTACCAGAGCTAAAAAGGGAACTATTTGATGATGCCCATAGCTCAAATTTCTATAAACACCCAATTTAGCACCAATATGTATAGATATATGAAGGAATATTTTTGGTGGGATAATATGAAGCAGGAAATTTCTGACTACATGCCAAGGTGTCTAGTTTGTCAACAAGTGAAGGCAGATAGACAACAACCCAATATAGTGATGCAACCTCTACATATTACTATGTGGAAGTGGGCTAACATTACGATGGATTTTATCACCAGACAACTGAGGACACCTAGAAGGAACGATTCAATATGGGTAATTTTTGATCATCTCACAAAATAAGCACATTTCCTTCCTATAAGAGATGATTTACCACTTGATTTCCTGGAATGGCTGTATATTAATGATGTTTTAATACTTCATGGTTCAGATCTGTCAACTGTATCCGATCGAGATCCCCAATTTACGTCAAAATTATGGAAAATTCTATAGAAGTCATTGTATACTAAGCTTCGTATGAGTACTGCATATCACCCCATACCAATGGACAGTCTGAAAATAATATTCAAACTCTAGAAGACATGCTGGGGACAAGATCTCTTGAATTCCAAGGATTGTGGAATCAATACTTGCATTTGGTGGAATTTTCATACAATAATAGTTTCCATTCTAGTATTCAAATGGCTCCATATCAAGAATTATATGGAAAGAGATGTTGAAGTCTAACTTGTTGGGATGAAGTTGGTGAGAGGAAACTTATAGGCCCAAAACTTATTGAAGAGACCATGACAAAGGTGAAGACAATCCAACCCCTTATTTAAGTACCCCAAAGTAGGCAGAAGAGTTATGTTGACAACCAAAGGAAGGATTTGTAAATTCAAGTGGGATATCAGGTCTTTCTAGAATTATCTCCATGGAAGGGTGTCCAAAGGTTTGGTAATAAAGGGAAACTGAGCCCTAAGTACATCTAACCATTTGATGATATAAAAAGAATCGGCGTTGTAGTTTATAGTTTAGTGATGCGGCCAAATATCTCCAGAGTTCATGATGTGTTCCACATGACATTTTTAAAGAAATACATGCCAGACCCAACACATGTACTGACATATGAAGAAAAAGAACTGGAACCTGATTTGTTATACAGTGAAAAGCCTATACGGATTCTTAACACAAGGGGGAAGGTATTGAGAAATCTGAAAACTCATCTAGTAAAGGTTCTTTGGAGAAACCAACATATGGGCGAAGCGACATGGGAACTATATGATTTCATGAAGAAGAACCACCCACATCTTTTTGGTGGGATTTATACATAAAATTTAGAGGACGAAATTTCTGAAGTATGGAATAATATAACACACCAAAAATTTTATGGTATGTCGCTCTTAAATACATTCTATTTATTAGATAACCTATATTTTATTAATAACTATATATTTTGTGAAACAAAACACTATAGTAGAAATTTCTATTCTATCCATTAAACCAAAATTTTCTATTTCTATGTTTTGAATTTCGAAAAAATAGTCATCCAGAGTTGTGACCAGTAAGTCATTTGGAGTCTGATAGAACCAACTTGTTTTCTAATGACTAGTAACATACCCTTATGAATAGTAATATGACCCATATAAATAGTAAATAATTATAATATTTTATTTTCTAAAGGTAATAATATAATGAGAAGTTAATTAATTTTTCAATGTAATACAAAACTAATTATACCTTTAAATTTTTATTTTTTGAATTTACTTTGAATTTTTTTAAAAAGTAAATTAAAATTACTTATAAAATTATTTTCAAAAAATGGAGTTCATTTTTTAATTCTACACATCAAAAAATGGTTAGGGTGATTTTTTGGGATTGTTATAAAATACATGAATTTTTCATGTATAGTAAAAATACATATTTGAGTATTCAGTAGTTTAATGATATCCTAATGATGTAATAATTAATATAAAAGGCTGGTAGACTTTTTTACAGTATATAATAGCATGATGTGTACCATTTGGCTTAATCCATTTGAAAATACCATGGGCATGCCCATGGTTTTGTGAAAACCACTAACGAGGTGTCCCTTTTAATTAATAAAAAACTCTCTTAATTACTATAAATACCCACTCACCCCCCTTCATTTTATTTCATTCCAAACTCAATATCCTCGAATATATGGTGGTATTACCTCCCTAGGAGTCTTACTAAGGTTTCCATAATCCCCCAAGGTCCCATACTTCATGATCTAGGAGTTACTCTACATGTATGGGAATCCTTCATTTTCTTCTTTTAGTTGACACTTCCTTTATGTTATCAATTTGATTTTTCCATTCAAATATGTCAGGGGTTGATTTTATGTGTTCTTATTACATTAATTTTAATTTAAATATGTTGATATTCCATTTTTCTCTCATTATTTTATTTTATAATATTTTAAGTGACGCCGTTAGCCTGTTGAAATTTCATAGGGTATCTCTCACCTTTTTTTTCTTTAAGTTCATCTCGTTTCTTTTTCTCTCATCACCTCATCTTTCCAAATGACCATGATAAAATACTTTATCATATATATACTGAAATTATATCATGTGAATGGAAGAATTATCAAAAATATCCTTACTCCCTCCATTTTATTTTTATAAACGAAATCAACATCCCTGAGGTTCAAATTTGTATCCTTTGTGGATGAAACAGTTTCGTTCATCACATTCTCCTTCATTACGGGTCATGAAACAAATTTAATGATTGAAATAGATACAAATATATGTATTTCATCTCATTAATGTTCTTTAATCCTTAGAAACTCAAAATATAATATAAAAATACAAAACAAGTTCATTATGAACAAAATGACCCAGTTAATCTGAATATATGTAATATACTATTAAGTAATGAATCATCATCATGGTATATAACACTAAATAATTTATATCACCTTAAAGTTATTAATAAGATATATTAGCAATTTTTTATGTTTAACCACATTTCAATTGAACCTCCATTCATGAAAACATATAAACGAATCATGAAAACTAAGGAAGAAAATGCATCCAAAATAAGAAAATTGATCCTCTTTAACAAATAAAAAGGGACTTGAATGAAACTAATGAGGTTATAATAAATAAATTACATGTATATGAGATTATGGAGTTATTAAATAATGAAGCTAAATTTTATTATTCAGGTCATTAAAAAAAACAAAGAACACACTCGAGCATATGGCAAGGGGTTTATCTTCTCACTTTTATTTGTGTGAGATTTTCATTATTCACCACTTATTTCCTGTATGTTGTATATGTGTACTTCTATTTGATATATAATAAAATTATTCTATTTATATTATTGTTATTCAATGATTCATTTAAGGTTTATTATGTTCTGCTCATATGATTCGACCTATTACATTGTGGTAAGAGACATTGTCTCAACTACTATTTTATTGTGACTTACTTTGTATTGTGAACCTAATAATACTTATGTGGTGTAACAACTACCAATTTGAGATCAATTTTCATTTGAAAATTATATTTATATTAAATATCCATAATTTCATATCATGGATATGTTTCTTTTCTAAACCATATACCATTTTACATATGATGTTTATTGGGGAGGTTTTTTTAATTATGGAAATATTGATGAATCTGTATACTCTACTCTATACGGATTTTGAAAAGGAAAATTGATATTATATTGAATAAATTTATAAATAATTATTTTAACATTAAGTAGAAGGTGGGCCCAAAATATCCCCTCGATGTATCAGTAGGTCATAGTAGACAAATCAGTTCGGCGACAAACCCTTCAAGTTTGTTTCAAAAAATCAGACAAGTTTCTACCCACAGAACTAAACAGTTTTAATGGTATTATGGTATCATGTGCTATATACCTGATTTTCAATTAATAAGTATTCTCATTATTCCTTAGGAGTTATTACTATCATTGAGGTTTTCACTATGAAAAAATCTATGGATGTAGTTTCATTCTTGGCTTATTAATGGTGTGTGTTTTTAATTTTTCCCCATGCCATTTTGATTATGTCAAATTGTTTACAATTTAGTTATTATTGACTCATGATTCCTATATTTGTAACCCTTAGTATGAATTTTAGGTCAGCTCTTTAATTTTCTACCTTCAACAGGTGATGAAGAGAAAATCATTTATTGGGTTCCTATGGATGTAGTTTTTAGTTTTCGTTATGTATTGCATTTTGTAACATTCTCCAATGTAATTTGAGTTATATTTATGTATCTAGTTTCTTCAAGAGTACTAAACTGATCATTCCTTCTGGATTTTCATTCATTCTAACTATGCTAATATAACAAGTAATGTACCATCTCTGGTCTATAGGCTTCGGGGTGTTACAATTATAAATAGCTAGGAGACCATAATTGGTTCCTATGTTATATAGATTTCATGTCACTAGTTATTGTGTTCAATTCCTCTTGGAGATGTTAGATCATATGGTCCGTTGATATTAATTTGTTTATTGGGGTTGAAATTTACTTTCTATAGTATACTTATTAGGTTTCACCATCCATCATAACTCTTCATCAAGGTGATGAGGTATCTTCATTCTATTGAATTCCATCTTATACTAATACATTTTTAGTGACAAAAATAATTATGGTTGGATAATTATCACACCCTATTTTTAAAATTTTAAAATTATTTTGTTAATATATTAGTTTTTTCTGTTGAATTTTAGATTCAATAGCTTCTAGTAAATTATTTAGTTTTAGTTTATTTTCCATTATAATAGAAATTTGGTGAGTACAGTTTAGTGGGAACCGTGCACCCAACCTTATATGGGGTTCCTTTTAGTTCCACATGGCCCATGAATCGTTTTTCTGCTAGAGTAGCACATAGTTGGATCCAAACAATGAAAAACACAATAAACATACTGTGTGTCTTTTTCAAATTAGGGGGTTGGAAAACCACTTGATAACTATTAATAAAAATAGTTATATAACCTTTCATTGGTTCTATAGTTTATTACATAGGTGTTTCACATGGTTGGTCATTATTTTCCCTAACTGTGTGGAAAAACTGTGTGAATGTGCATTAGATATCAAGTGAATCCAGGATGTTTAAAATGAAGTTTTCCAAACCAATATAACGAAATTATTAAATATTTATGGTTTCAAAAATATTTATATACCAAATTATCCCATCTAGATTTTAATACTATATGGGTTTTTTCTTCTCCCCATGGCTCGAATCACCCCAAAACACCTCCACCTTTCATGCTCTACGTTTTCCATGGGTTAAACATTATATTTATCGAATTTTTTAGCATAAATATACATTGTGTTCCCCAATAATTATCTTACTCTATCCCCTTACACTTTTACCTCTATTTACTGGTTCTAAATTCTCTCACAAATCCTAGATTCCACATTGGAATATTTTAGGGTTCTAGGTGGACCTAATCTTTTATATATTAATGTCAACATCTTATATATTTATTTTCAACATTTTTGGCCTCCCTCCATCATATGCTGTATATTACCCTTGATTTTATTGTATTTTTTTTCAAATAATTTCTTTTAGTAACATTACATTAATGCTTGAGTTTCTTTAAATCCATTTTAGTTGAAATTATTCTTATAAATTATGCCCCTCATAGGTGTTGAAATGTTTTTCATGTAGTTTATCAGCTATCATATATAGTTATTGTTGTTTTTGGTCATAAATCTTGAAATTATTTGTTTTATAATTCTAGGTGAACATATAAATTACATATATGATGTTTTCAAATGGAATTATAATTTTAATGGCATGTTTGATAGTCTTATGTGTTTTAAAAGAGGTTTTAATGTTTTAAATGGTTTTAAAAAGGAGGTGACTATTTTTAATGATTTAAAAATGGTCTCCAAAAGTATTTTTTTTGGAATATTATAGTTAAATCATGGTAAAATAGATCTACATCATGAGTTATATTTCTAAGGCATGTTTGGAACCATCAAAATGAAATTTTAAATTTAGGTTTCTTGAGGCCCTCAATTTTGATCCCCTTGTTTGATATTCATTATTTATACCTTTTCTCATTAATAGATGATTAATAATAAATTGTTATTTTATTACATATTCTAATTAATGGTTTTATTCCCTGACATTGTTTCATTGGTGATATAAGATTTTCTTCTTCTTTATTGATGAATGTAATGCTCATTTTTGATTATAGACCCATCTCTACTTGAATCAATTCACTGGAGTTCTTGCCACTAAGTGTGTTATCTATAACTATGTTACACTATTTTAAATTAAATATGGTCTAGGATCCCCTCTACTGTGAGATAGATATGGGATTGGGATTAAACTTCATGATGAATTTCTGTGCTATTCAGGTGGCTTGTATATTTGTTTAGGATACAACATAGGTTGTAAGTTGTTCACTTGTTATGGAAATAGCTAAGAACATGTCCCATTGACAACCTAGTGTGTCTCCCATGTCCTTATTTATTATGAATCATCAAATATAGTGGATTTTCTTCTTGTTTCTTATTTCTTGTAGTTATGTTGGACTATATAAAACTATTATATTACTTATATTTTTTTATTCTACATAATTGACTTATGGTTCTATCTTGATTGTTTTTTAATTATCATTGTTGTTAATATTGATGTTTAAAATCTTATAATTTAAACATTATTTTTTGAATGTTTTTGACAAAGGAAAGTGTTTTTTTAAATGAGTGTTTAAATAATACTATAGTTTCCTAATCATCATTTAAAGGTTTTTATTTTTAAATGATTTATTTTTTAAAAATTAAATGAAATTTTATATTCCAAGAAGAATTTTTAAATGAAATAAAATTTATTTTTGTTCTTTAGGAACATTAATGTGAAGGATTATTTTTATAAATATAGTTCTAGTTGTAATATATGAAATGTAAACTGTAAGGAATTACATAGACTCATTATTGATATCATATTGGGTTTATTTAAATAAAACTCTATAAGCTCTTCTTGGTGTATGTTACACATAATTTTACATTCAGTTGCCTATTTTAGACCCTTGTTTCATTAGAACTGATTATTTAATGGGCGGTGGTATTTTGTATAGGCTAGTGTCCATGGGATGCATGGAGTTAGTTTTCATGGTTCTTACTAGATTTTTATTTTTTAATGATTTTTTATATTAGCTATTTCATCATGCTGTACTTTACAATATTTCATCTTTCTTTGGTATATGTTTTCATAGCAAAATCTATGCAAATTTCCATATCCTAGTAGGATAAATTCAGTGGTTTCTTTATTACATAGGTGTTAGATTAAAGATATAACATAACAAATGTTTGAATAATTTAGTTGTATTGAACAACTAAATTCATACTTGAATATCAGATTATTTTTGAAAACCGAATAAAAAAATATATTTTCACTAATAAGACCGAACTTTTATTTTATAATATTTCTACACACTGATCATAATATACTAGCTGGAATCTAGGGGAAAGAAAACCTAAGAAATTGGCCATCTCTAATACTCAGTATGATTATCTGTTTAGTGGAATCAATTATAAATAAATATGGATTAATCAATATGATATGGTAAGTAACTAAAAACACATTACATTTAATCAATAAATTTAACACAATGAATTATATGTCAAGAATAAATGAATATCAAATAATTTGATTTAAAAAATCACATAATCTTGAAACATACCTATGGATATTATAACTAATAATATTATCACAAGTAAATGAAAAAATAATCTCATAACGAGGGAATGCATAATTTTAGGAAGTATAGACATACCTTTATGGACTTTTCCATGAAATATTACTTAAATGGCTAATGTATCAGCTGAATACCCATACGAGTTTGTATCATGAGACCTATTAATGCATTTTTTGGATATTGTGGGCCCCATACGACACTTACTATGTCTATTGACTTCCTCATATCAAATGGTAGAAACATAATAAATGTAAAATTTTTTAGTTAAAAACTAGAATATGAAATATTAATAATTTATCCAATCAACAAACATAATCATAAACCCTATAGAGTACTATGGATGGTGGAATAAAAATAGAAAATCCATAATAAAATTGGCCAAAAACCATATAGAAATTAATTAGGATGGTATCATTTGCTTAATTACTTATCATAAGATCCAAAAAATGATGTTCCATAGAAGAAAATATTTTAAGAAGATCACTAGAAAATTTCCTAAAGATAATACCCTATTCAATTTAAAATAAATTATTTAATGTTTAATAAATTTAAACACAATTATTGTAAACATTTTATTTTAAAATAAACTTATAAAATTATATATTTATCTTTAACAGAATTTGTTTTCACAGTGGACATGTATTCTTATATACCATATAAGTTAAAAAACATCCCTTTCACAATTGTTTGTAAAGGTTAAAAAGAGCCTCATTTAGAAAATGTAAATACAGATACATTAAAACATTTCTAGAAGGAAATACATGTGAATAAATGTATTTAATTAATAATTTTATGAATGTTAAAAACATTTTTGAAAAAATCTTTAAAAAATATGAATTTGGAAGAAAAAGTATTTTTTTACTAAAGAGAAAATTAAATCCAACTTTTTTGAAAAACAATTTTGAAATCATTCTAAGTACCAAATAAAATAAAATGGTAATATTACATGTAAATATAATTAAAAAAATAATAAAAGAAACTATATTTGGTTTAAGATGTAAATTTCATTCAATTTCCCCAAGGGATACTTAAACATAAAAAATCTCGAATAATGATGAGATTTTGAAATAAAACATAGCCACTTTAGTAACTTTTGAATCATAAGTCCAAAGAATTAAATAACATCTAGTGAAATGTTAAATAACATGAACAAAAATATATTAATTATATAACATATAAAATTGATATATATACACCACAAAAATCAAATAATTGATGAATGTGGAATATATTTCACTGAAGTAAAAGCGAGATAAAAATATCTTTCGATTGGTTCCGTTTTCATTGTACATGTTAGAAATTCTTACATAATAAATATATATTTATTATAAATATATTAAATAACCCTAATAATATATATCAAATATTATATTATTTACTTATAATCTTTTTTCAGTGGTTTATTAATTATTATTTAATAAATTTATTACCCAATGTGATTATTGCTTCATTTTTCATTAATGTTTAGGTTTGGTTGATTCAATAATCGTAATTAGATCATAGATAAATAAAAAACCTAATTTTAAACATGTTATAAATATCATATATATTCATTATATTAGTATTTATAATATTTTATTGAATATCCAAATTAAAAAATGTGTTTCCTCATTCATGGAGATAGTAGGCTGTAAGTACGAATAAACATTGTTTTCAGTTTTTTGACAGATGGAATGAAAGAAAGGAAAATAATTTTTTACATTAAATTAATAATTATAATACTGTATAAATATTTAAAATTTTGTAAATTATTATTTATTACCATCCATTTGAAAATAAAATGAAAATTTTTTCACATCACTTCATGGAGGTGGTAGTATGCTTATATAAACATGTGAAGTTACCATTTTCAAATAGATTAGATGGTTAGAGATAATATGTGATATAATAATTTAAAAAGTTAATTATCTCATAAATATAAAATACATATATTAAATCTGTCATTATATTCATTTGTGATAGGTGAAGATGGAAAACAAATTATATTGGGCTGTGAGGTGGTAATCCAGTATAAACATGATCGACAGTTTTATTTCACATTTGGTGGATGAGGATATCGATATAGGTAAATAAATTAACATAATAACTTATAATTAAATTTTATACACTATTTTTATTTTTTTATCATAGTTTTTGGATATTTGATGTACTAAATGGAATAAATAAAATGGATATGCATGGTTTTGAACTATACATATTCCTGGAAGAACCTCTTTAGGTTTATACCAAATTCATTCCTTGAATATTTTTTAAAAAATGGGACTATAGGTATTGGTTAGGTATGCAAGTAAGGGATTTTTTAGGTATTTCCCAATACGAAGGGATTTTTATGTGTGAATAGGATAGGATAGGGGTGGCCTATTATAAGTTGGGGGAAGGTCAAACTTGGCATTTTTTAAAATGAATTAATTGTACCAAAATGTTTCAAATGAAAAAGGTTCCAAAATGGATTATTATAAAATATTAGATGAGATATGGCAGTAATAAGGCTAGGAAATAGATATAATAAATTATTATAGGTAATTTTATCCATTATAATTATTCATTAATCCCACAGTAATCTCATTTTAACCTTTACTAAGATAATTAATGATTGATTTGTTTACAATTAATTTTGAAAAAATCTTGATTAAAATATTATAAAATATTAATTATACTAATTTTAAAAATAAAATGAATTTTTTGAAATTAAATTTATATAAGTGCTAGAATTAAATATTATGGTAATCCCACAGACATGGTGAAAACATTACTTTCCAAAGGAAAAATTTACATTAATTTGAATGGTTTTTATTTTTAAATTTAAAATATAATTGATTAAAATGACGAAATTGGATTAATTTTGAAATAATTGAACTGAATATTAATTTAATAATTTTTTTAATAAAATGGAAATATGTGAAGGCTTTAAATGAAAATTCATTTTTCAATTGGAAACAACATTTCCATACGATTCATTGTAAAGTTAAATTTTATTAAAAATATTCAAAAATTCTCTATTAGATAATTTATCAATTATTATAATTAAAATATAGAAAAATTTGGAAAATTAATTTTATAAAAGTGGAAAAATTATAATTTTAACATAAGTTTTCAAAATGTGATGAGAAATATTTTTAAAAATATAGTTTTTCATAAAGATGTTTCTTTTTTATTCCAATTATTCTTATTATTATATTTAATAAATTGGCAACCAATACATTTTTTTACATATGTAAGCCTCACAGTTTTAATATTTTTTTTATTCTTATTCATACCCATCAATTTAATGTCCGTGTTATAATAATTTACCCCATTTATGATTATTTTAGACATGAGGTTGCATGTTTCACAAGATATCAAAGAAATTGAATTAATTTAAAAGAAAATATATAAAATAAATTATTAGGATAAATTTTTTCCCCTATAAAAAACATTTCAACCTTGAAATTTCCATTATGTTACTTTATGAAATTATTTGTGCAGTTATTTTCCTTAACTTCCATAGGTTCCCACATTCCCTCTTCTATCTTATGATTTCTCTAATGATACTTTACCATATGAGTCATCTGATTACTCAAAACTTGTAATATAGTGTCTAGAATAAAGATAGATTCTTTATAGGACCATATATTATATTCTGACTCTGTCTCTTCATAAGTTATCAGATGCATTGTGTCTCGAATGTACATCCTTAGGAATGATATCTAGAACACATTATGTACTTTAGAAGAACTTGGTGGCATTGAAAAATGGTTAACAATAGCACCAATACATTCCATGATTTCAAAATTTCAAATGTATCGAGTGCACAATTTAACATTCTTATATAACATTATATGTCCCTTCTATGAAGTCAATTTTAATAAAATGTGTTCTCCTAGTTGAAATTAAAAATATTCCCTCCAGTTATCAGAATAGAGTTTCTTCATTCTCTAATATAATTTGTTATGTGTTTGAATAGCCATTTATTTTTCTACTATCTCCTTTATTTTTTGGGCCTATAAGAGTAATTTGACAAAAATCATGCAAAAATGTTAGCGTTTGACATATCATTCCATATAATGCTTCAAACATCACCATTTGGATATTTTAATGGAAGTTACTATTATAGAAAATAAATATTAAAGGTAAATAATTATCCCAGATAATTTTTTTTATACATCAGTTTCCAGGTGAGTAATAGTGCTCAAATGATGCTCAGTATCCCGATCCTTATGAAGAATCATCCAGAATCAAGATGTAATGCATTGATCATTATCCAACACAATTGAATCAGGGGTACCATAAAGTATTATAAATTCATTAATATAGTTCAATTAATGGAAATCGATATGTAAATAATCTATTATAGTGTGTAAATGTGTAGATTTGGTGAGAAGATCAATAAATACTCATATTGCATAATTATTTCTAGGGGTATTTAGTAATAAAATGATAATGAACATGGTAATGTCATAAAATCTCAATGTATGAATAATAAATTGTTTCATGAATCCTCTAGGATTATTTATTTCATCCTTAACCTACTAAAAAACTAAACATCTTGAAACATAATAAACAATTTACCACTTTATATTATCCCTCTAAAAATATTCCTCCAAATCTCTATACTTCTTGGTTCTGACATGGCATATAGGGAAATTAGTGTTATGATCATTATACAATAATTCCCTATTTAGCTTAGGTATTTATGGGACACAGATCAACTTTCCATTTTTCAAAATTCTATCATTGTAAAGGTTTTTTTCCAACTTTCCATCATTTACTCATTTGGTTTTCTTTTGAATATTCTCATAATCAGGTTAAGACATTTTTATCTTTTCCAATATATACAGTTTGGGAATCATTTAAAAAAGGAGTGATATATCCCTTTAATAACTAATTATTAGATCTATCTTTAAAAAATCAATGAAAATAGGATCCCTATAGATTTTCATTTTTCTTATGATTCCTTGATATTTTTAAATCAATTCTCCCTTTAAGTAATTGACTTCACTTGGTTATAGTGTGTTAATAAATGATAGTCCTTGAGTAGTTTGAGAAACATCCTTTTACTCATGTTGATCTATTTTTTTGGAAAAATATGTATTCAAACTCTTATGATCACTATATATCTCACACTATTCACCAAAGTGATAATGTAACCATTTAATTAACGAAAATATTACATTTTCTAACACAACATCATGGGTTGGAGAGTTTTGTTCATGATACTTTAACTGCCCTGATTCATAGTTAATACCGTTGTCATTCTATATAAGGATATAACCAAGTCCCTTATTCAATTAATCAATATAAATTAAAAACCAATCATTTTTGAACGCAAGATCAAAAATCGAATCAGTCACCAATATCATATATAATAATTATAAAAAAATTTCACATTAATTTTTTAATACAAACTTAAACCACTTTCGAGTAAGATTATTTATTGATTTAACCAATGGGGAATGGTTTTGAATAGACCACATATATCAACCTTCCAATCCAACAAAACTACATTCCTCAATTATGTTTGTTGGAGTATGACATTCTTGAAATTTCTTTCTATTTGAATATTTGACTAAAATTTCATTATTAGGGAGAATAAATCTAAGAAAAGAAACATTTTGAAGCTATAATTCAATTTTTATAAATTTTACATATAACTATTTTCTTCTAAGAGTACCAAGAATGATCCCTTGTGATTCACATCGTGCTCATAGATATTAGATTATATAAATATATCATTAATAAATACCCCAATTGTTTTCAAGATATTTCTTCAATACTATATACTATAAATCCACAAATTCAAAGTGTTTATTATAAAATAATAATTTAATTACTATGAAACTATAATTTAAATACCTAATACAAAAATATATATTCATAATATCTTCTTTCATTACTCTTAATTTAAGATAAATTGAAGAGAGGTAAATCTTTTAAAAATAATGAGCTCAATGACGTTGAATTAATAGTTCATCAATTAGTGGTATATGATACTTTTTATTTATTATGATAACAATTATTTCCCTATAATCAATGCACAACCTCATAGATCAGTCTTTATTCAAAGGAAAAAAGAACAAAGGATTAAATCAGTTTAGAAAAATTAATGTATTGGTTAATGTCTAGATAGTTCATTAGGAAATACATTAACATATTCGGAAGAAATTAGTTCGTCCTAAATTTAAAAATTTCCTTTTTCATATATAGTTTGTGTGTCATGTTCATCCCTAAGGATATCATTTAGAGGAGCTACTATAGGTGGATATAAACATGAATATGATTCTTAACTATCCCCTCTCGAGTTAATGTATTCCACATCTTCATTGTCACTATATTTTGAAAGGAAGTCCATGAAAAGTATTATATCAAAATCAACCAATGTTATAATAAGAAAGATGAAAAATATGGATCATTTGAGGGTCATTATTGGAACCAATTGACATATCCTTATCGCTATGAGACTTACATTATGAGTCTTGACATATACCTCCATTATCAAGGTTTTAAGGAAAAATCAGGTTTTTATAGAAATCAATGATGTTATGAAATATAGTGAAGGCCAAAAATAAATTAAATCATTAGATCAATTTGATTATATGTGTGGTGTACCTACCATTATCCCTTTTTACCATATTTACTTTTATATATTTCTATCATCCTCTAATTTTTATCTTTATTTCCTTCAAATACATAATACCTAGAGAAATATTCCACTCTCTTCAAAGAACACAACATAGTGTCCTTAAATGATTAGAATGTTTGGGAGAAGAGTAATCTTTGATAGACTGTCTTATGACCACCCAAGATACAATTACAATTTCTCTATTTATTTCATATCTATTCTATAACATACTTAAATAATATTGTATTTTTAGCATCGTACTTAACAGAATTTTCCACTTCATTATTTCTCAAACTCATGAATGTAATCTAAATATCTAGTCATGTCTCACAAGAATAATATATTTCCAAGAAGTGTGGCTAAAAATCATTCCATTATATGATTTATATTTCATATTCATCATTAGTGTTCTGAATCAATAACCACTATTGATCATTATTCTCTAAGAGATTATGAACTTTAATAAAAACCTTATAACATTCATTAATTCCTAGAGAAAGAAAAATATCACTGAGGAACTTATCTAATAATCATCCATATATGGATTTTTAGTTCAATTAAACATTAGTAATGGGGGATTAATGAAGAAATATAACAATATTACCCAATGTTTCAGATCAGTAGATTTCTCTATTCAAAAAAGCCACAAAACATAACTTATGACGTTTTCCCCAGTATAGCTATAATTTGATCTGCTTCATCTGTTTATCCAGCCCCAAAATCATTTTATTAACCATGAGAGAAATCTATATAAGGATTACATTTATTGTCATAGTTTCCATTTAATCCACTAGGATCTATTTCTAAACATTTTCATACACTAAATCAGATCATTAAATTTTGACTCATAATGAATAATTTCAAGAGTAGTGAAATAGTTAACATAAAATGATCTTTTACGTATTTAAAATCTAAAAATCATAAACATGGTATATTTTAAAATATTATCTTGAAATACAAATATTTTAAAACTATATATAATGTTATTTAAATAAAATGTGATTTAAACTAAAAATATACTATATGTGTGAAAAAAAGGTGTTATGCATGCCCATGATCATGCACTAGATTGTGTTTTAGTAAAATAATAATGCTCCATTGTAAGAATTATTATACTCAGGAAAAACTATTTTAGAGCCACATATAATTGTATTATCCATAAATGGATGTATTTCTAGTAAAACCACATAATCTCTACCCTACCATAAGTTTAGGATTTTATCTGATACACATGTTTATCTAAAACGTTTGTCATAGGGTTATGTTCTCTAATTTATGTTTATCAAAAACTGGTTCCACATGTTTTTACTAAAAATTATTTTAATCTAATTATAGTCACAACAACTATAGTATCCTAGATTAATTATTCACTTTATTTCATTAGTGCTAGATACAAGAAATCATATCCCAAAGAACTGAATATTCATGTAGTATTTAAAAACTAGATACATATATGAATTTCACATTACATTTGAAACACAAAATACAACATAGTATTTTCTTATAGAATGTAAGTATTCCATTTTTGATATACCTTTATATTAATCATAATACATTTACTAGAATCCTAGAGAAATAAATTTAAGAAAGGGTGAGTAGTATTTCCTATTATTATTATGTTTACAGTGGAAAAAATCATTAATAAATAAGTCAAAATAAATATGTGAAGGTAAATAAGAAATAATATATTCCATTTGATCAATAAATTGAACATGAAGAAAATATTGTTGGAATAAATGATGGTAAAATAGTTCAATTTACATAATAACAAGATCTTGTAAATTACACATTTGTATGATAACTAATGAAATAATCACAAAGAAATCAATAACTAATCTTATAATGAGGGAATTTGTAATTCCATACATCATGCACAAACCATTAAGGACCCATGCTAAGACATCTTATATAAATGGGTAAGGCCTTGGCCAAATTTTTAACCTAGTTTGTCTCATTAGAATTATCGCTGAATTGAGAGGATATAAAAGATCAAATACATCAATTTCTAAGTCCAATACAATAATTATATTAATTGCGAGTATCATAATAAACATAAAAATTCATATTGAAAAACTGGCATACCAAATGTTAATAATTTCATTAATTAATAAACTTAGTCATAAACTATCTAGAGTTATATGGAGAATGGTATCAATATAGTACATCCCGAATCAGACTAATCATAAAAAATCTAGATAAATAATAAATATGGTCTCATTAAGTTATATCTCTATCAAAATATCCAAAAAATTATGTTTATATAGATGAAAATATTTTTATAGGATTAGTAAATAATTTCATGATGAAAAAACACTTTTAAATTTAAAATCACTTATATAAAGGGTTGAGAATTTCAAAAAATTAAAAAAAATATTTTATTTGAAAATATACTTTCAAACATCTAAATTATTAATCTAATAAATTTGTGTACCTAACACTGAGTAATTTCATATATATCATAATAGTTAAAAAACACATTTTTTTACATTGTTGTAAATTTTTTTTAATGTTACTCATTCAGAAAATGAAATGAAAAATCAATTTGATAGATTTTTAAAAAATTAAAACATGTTTAATTATTTTTTTAAATAATTTTTGGAATTATAAAACCCTTTTTATTTTTTTTTTATAATTCATGGATATCGAAGAAAATGGATTTTCAACCAAGATAGAAATAAATTCATATTTTTATAAAACAATTTGTCGATAATTTCAATTAAAAAATGTAGTAAAATTATAATAATACTTGTAAAGTTCAAAAATAAATATAGAATATGAAAATAGATTAATATTAAGATATATAAATCTAATAATATCCCCATGCGATAACTAAACATAAAATATCCTGAATAATGATGAGATTGTGCAACAAACTTATTCCACTTTGGTATATTTTGAACAATAATCCCCATTAAATAAATAACATAAAAAGAAAAATTAAATGAAATAATGATGAATTTATTCATGATTTAATATATCAATTGGTTATTACACACACCTCACAAATGAAATAAGTTATTAGTAAGGACGATTTCTTACAGAAGTAATAGTGAGACGAGAAACCCTTACCATAGGTCTCATTTCCATCATACATGTCCAAACCCCCTATGTAATAAATGTATATTTTTTATAGATATGTAAAATATCTATAATAAAATATATTATAACTTATATTATTATTTACTTATAAACATTTATCGACCATTTATTACCAATTCTTTATAAAATTACTATTCTGGGTGATAACTTCTTCATTTTTCATGCTTGTTTTGTATTAGTAGTTTTGATCCTCATGCATAGAACATAGTTAAATAATATCTATAATGTAAATCACGATATAAATATTATATATTTCACTTTTCAGGTATTTAGATTTTTCTATAATATATATATTTGAGAAAATGAGTTACATGATTCAAGGAGATGGTAGGCCGTACGTACACATGAACATTGTTTCCATTTTTTTAAAGGGTGGAAAGGTATATTTTATTTCAAATATATAATGTTATTATTATATATTATATATCATATATATTTATTAATTCTATCTATGTCACCATCCACATTAAAATTAACTAAAAATGTTTCACATCGCCTGATGGAGGTGGTATAACACATGTACACGTGAGCAACATTATCGTTTTACAAAGGATTATGAGGTAATATGATATAAATGATATTAAAATTATATAAGTATAATTGTTTCATAATTATAATATATATATATATATATTTAAATTAAATCTATCACTATATCCAACAATGAGAGGTGGTGATGGAAAAAATTACATCGGTTCGTGAGCCGGTAATAGGTTGTACACATTATCGATGATTTCATTTGTATTTGATAGCATATAAGATTGATATAGGCCATGAAATTAAATAACAACATATAAATAGATTTTATATTATATTTTTTTTATTTTGGAATATTTTATGTATATTTTAAGGAGTTAATGGTTGAAATAAAACCCATATACATTGTTAATAACTATACCACTTATTGGGAGAACCACTGTAGGTTTATAGAAAAATTATTCCTAAAATGACTTTTTGTTCAAAATATAGACACTAAGACTTGTGGAAAAATTTAATAAAGGTATTTTAGTAGGTATTTTATTATGAAAAGGGATTTGGATGTGTGAATAAAAGAGGTTATGGGGTGCCCTTTTATAACTTGGGGTAAGGAAAAAGATGTAATTTTTGAGAAGAATAAATTGAAACAAAATTATTCAGATTACACTTGGATACAATTTGGATCATTATTGATTTTTATACTATATTATGTATGATTATTTCATGCACAAGAGTCACATACGAGTTGGTGAGGAATTGATATGTTCATCCAACTAACCCTAGAATAAATCCATTCACAGGCATATTTCAAGGTTATTGTAGTATTAATGTAGCATTACTATACCAGGAACGATAACTAGTACTTTTCAGTATTGAATTAGTAGGAAAAATTCATACATTTGGGCCTTCGGGCCATTAATTTGGATCTTGAGTCCTTCAAGGCCTTCAGGCCACCCAAGGCCATATGTCGAGTCCAGAGTTTGAGCCACCTCAAGGACATTGGGCATATTCAAGGCTTTAGAACAAACTCAAGGCCTTCATGTCACCTAAAATATGCATATTTACCAGAAAGATTGGAAGGAACAAGGATCCAGAAAAGGATTCATAGAAGGTACATTCACCAGAACAGAGTTAACTAGACATGGAAGAATGAGGGGTATGACATTTCCATCGGTATGGAGCCCCTAAATCTTAGTATATGATAGATATCCAACCAACCATGTGAAGGTGGAGAGTTGACATCATGAAATTTACTGGGGAGGGGAAGTTCCAAGTTGTCTAGTTTTGGTTGATTTTCTAAAACCTATTGGTCGTGTAATGGAACATAATCCTTAGAGCCTTGTAAGGGTTCCACCTAATACCTTGAAAGATTAATTATAGAAAATCAATTAAAATTTAAGTCCTTTGGGCCATTTAAGCAGGTATAAATGTTTCAAGAAAATAAAAAATTGAGATGTATCTAGTTCAATTTAACCTTTATCATTTTTAATAAATCCATGAAAACCCTATTTTAACATCAAAAGAGGTAATTAATTTTTTCTATTTTTAATATTCATTTTGATGAAAAATTATGATGGTCATGTTATATAATATTAGTTACTGTGACTGAAAATACGAAATAATTTTTTTCAAATTCAATTCATAGAAGTGTATGAATTAAATATAAATTCAATAATGTGCATAGGACAAAAAAATAAATTTTCAAAAACAGACTATTCATAAGTATAAAAAAATTAATATAAAAATTACACATATAATTTATTTAAATGATCTAAATTGAATTAATTATTGTATTATTAAAATAATTTTACTTTAAAATAATTTAAACCAAAATTTGACCTTTCAAAATCTATAATGAAAAATGCAGTTTTAAATAAAAGTTAGTATGTTTTCACATTAAAATAAATAATTAATATTTTCATAAAATTCAAAATAAATCAATAAAAGATAATTTTTTCATAATGATTTTATAAATTAGTTTAATTATTTCAAATAATTTTCTAAAAGTTAAAAAAAATTATTTTTAATGAAAGTGCGCCAAATATGACAGAACCATTTATAAGAAAAAAAATGTTTTTCAACAAGATATTTCATTTTAATTTAACTAATTATTATTTTTATTTATAATTAATTAATAACATATAAATCAATTTATACATGTCTAAACCATGTAATTTTATTTATTTAGTTAGTGAAATTCATAACCACTACTATAATGGCTAGATTATAATAATATACTATTTTTCAATTCCTCTAAACATAGGGTTGCGTGTATCAAAAACTATCGAAGGGATAAAATTTATTTAAAAGAAAATACACACCATTTTATATCTATGTGTCAGACTATGTATCCTTTATATTTTTGTGATGAGTCAATGATGTTTACTTTGGATGAATTTAAATACTAATATAAATGATTTACATCATACCCAATGGTTACAACTCATTTATTACTTTTTTATTGAGTTTTTATTATTTTATTATATTGTAGTTAAATTAATGAACTTACCATAATAGAATATATGTTGTTTTAATATTTTAAGTTAATAATTATTTGAGATATTTTTCATTCATAGGATTTATTTTTGATGCCCATGAACTAGTTTCCCAACTATAGGGTTTAGAGGAACCCTTTCAGCCCATTGGTGAGATGGGATGAGTGGTGCATAGGGTCTAATTATGAAGCTTGAAAATATAAAATATTGATTCGAATTTTTTTATTTTAAACTTTTTAATATTTATGAGGGAGGTTTTGTAAATAATGTCACCATCTTTATTTTAAAATCTATAATATGTTGTCACTGGGGTAAAAAAAACTTATATTAGGTTCCAAATGGATATTTCAAAAATGGTAATTTTAAAAAAATTATATATTGAATATTTAGTTTAAATTCTTACTCAATGCTGACATAGTGCATGTGGAAGTTGAATAAAAATCATGTATATTATTTTAAACACAAAAAAAATTATTTTTTCATGTGAGTTATATAATAAAATAAAATTTTTATATACATATAAAATATTAGAGATTTTTTATAGCTTTTATTCGAATTCATTTTCATTCATGTTTTTATTTCAGAATAAAATTAATTGATTATTTAAAAAAACTACATAAATAATATTTTTTTAATAATTTTTTTGTTAAATAAATAATAATTCATAAAAATATTAAATTCTAAAAAAGGATTGGGTTATAGGAATAAATAATTAATAATGGTCTATATAAGGGTCTTTTTTCCTATTCTGGTAACATTATTTACAATTATAGAGTAGAAAACATTATTATTACTATAATTGTCCAAATGGTCAACAACAATATAAAACTAACTAATAAGTAAGAAAATATTTCAAAATTATCCATTTTTATTATTTAATAGGATTTGGTATAAAATCCTATTATTTTATAGTTATATAAATTTCACGATATTTTAAATGAAAAATTATTTATATTAATTTTATAATTTTTGAAATTATATGAATGCAACTTACCCTCTTATTATATAATAACCCTTTTCTATTTTTATTTCACCATTTTGAGTAACCTATGCTGAAGAAACCCTGACAATTTGTCTCATAATAATCCATATACAAGTTATTAGGGATCGAGCCTTCTCAAAAGACTAACCCTAAGAACCATTAGATGATATCTAAAGGAAGCCTACAGAGGAAGGGGGATTTTATTTTACAACTATTTCAATTTTATTTCTTTTTTAGTTTCTCTAAATCTATTGTACCATCCTTAAATAATAAATATAAATATTAAATATACTTGTATTCTATTTTTATTATGGAATAACCAATTTAAATATATTTTCCATCCTACAAAAAGTGAAAACATTATTCGTGTATACGTATGAATTACCCTATTAACATAACAATGTAATTTTTTTTCATCAACACATTATAAGGATGGTTATAAAGATGTAAATAATGGATATATATGAAATTCCTGTCATAATTATGATTCATGAGTTATAAAATCATATATTCCATCTTATCGTCCAATAAATTGGAAAATTATAATGTCACTCCTACATACGTGTGGACTACTAAATCCACAAAGCGATGTCATATGTTTTTAATTTTTGATATACAAGGATTTTAATAAGGATAGATTTAATGATCATTTAATATTTATGTGATCAAAATATTTTCTCTTAATGGTTAATTATTCTTGACCATTCTTTTTTTCCATCACAGAAAAAATGAAAATTATGTCCATGCATATATACAATCGCCTCGACATGGGACATATGGGAAAGGATCCAGTTCCGAGTGGTATATCCTCTGCACTGAGTTCTTTTTTCAGAAAGATGGCGATTTCCTTAGCTGATTTGCTCACATCGGCCGGTGGTGTCGTCTCCTTTGGTGAGAAATAGTCCTCTGGGAAAGATGTAGATCCGAGCGGCTTGAAAAACCTGAAGGCTTTCTCTGCTGATGTCACATTGGCTGGCAGTGTGATGGTCTTCTCTAGTGAGACTGTTCTGCTGAGATCGGAGGATTGTGCGGCGAGGGTGGACTGGTTGAATCGCGTAGCTGTGAAACCTCTGCCCTTCAAATACCTTAACCAGTGTGCTCGAGATTCTTCTGGGTCCATGGTAAAGGATGTTTTTAAGATTGCCTCTTCTGATGTCAATATTGCCCATTTTCAGGAAACTATGAGGGTGCCTACTGGTGCTTCATCATGTGGTCAGCATTCCTTTATCGATTTGATGACAGATTCTTTATTAGATCAGAAAAAGATTGATGATTCCTACCATATAAGGATTCTCTGAAAGGGATCTTAGGCTCACGTTGAGTTGTACCCCGGTGTGAGTGCTGAAAGTTTGGAATTGGGTGAGAACTCATTGATTTCTCACATTGTTCTTCCTAAAGGTGCGAAACCCTGGAAATGTGATGCTTTATTCCATAGAATTTCGATGTTGTGGGGATTTTCTAGCTGGAAATATGTCTCCCTTGGGTGGGGATTCTTTCGCAGTTTGTTTCCATCAGCAGATCTCAAGATTTGGGCATGGAGTTCTGGTTCCATGTTTTTAAAACTGGGATGGATTCATCAGCATGAATGGTCACTTGACTTTAATGTATTGAATGAAAAAAATGTCTTCTCTCAGGTATCAGTGTGTCTTCATGGGCTTAATTAGGTTCTTTGGCATCCAGAGATCCTGCATGATATTGGAACAAAAATTTGAACTCCCATTCATCTTGATAAGGAAATGACAGATGTCAGGTTTTGGTGCATTGCTAGAATGCTGGTGGAAGTTGATCTCAGATCCACTATCATTGATATGGTAACACTTTCTATTCCATCTGATCATATTTTTATTGATGTTGAATATGAAAAGAAACCTCTTTTCTGCACTAAATTCATGACTGCGGGGAACTCTATGAACATGTGTTGTAAAAACATCACTTGTAAGGAGTGTGGAATGTGAGGACACCCCTCCAATATTTGTTGAAAAAAGGATAATTTGAAGGAATCATCCTCACCAAAGCATGTAATTAAGGACAATGACCCTCCTATGAAGGCATCCCCTGATGAGCTCACTCCTTCGAAGGGCAAAGAGTTGATTATCGATTCTACTATGACAAGATCTTATAGTGGCCCTTCTAGAGCTCATGAGGTTATCACTTCTGATAATCTGAGTCATGTGTCAGCGTTAGTGGTGAATGACTCTCCACATCTGAATATTCAGAAGAAATATTCTGCGGAACGGAAGAACAACTCAGATGATGCGAAAAAAGGGGTCGAGGTATCCACTCCGGGAAATGGAGTGTCCATCCCCTACAAGTGGGGGTACACTCATGAGGTTGATGAGGAAAGTGATAAGAATATGATTAAAACCTCATACAGAGATATTGTTCGAGGATAAAAGATCAGAATCTCAGACAGTGAGGGTGTTTTTCCTACCCCAGTTAAACGGAAACCAAGGATAGATTACTCTGAAGTTCCGAGGATGGTGACCACCAGGTCATCATCCATGAAGGCTAAGGAGAAGCTATCTATGAAGAAATTGGAGTGAAGGAACGAGTATATCAAGTTTCTCAAACAATATGAGCCCCAATCAGAATGGGAATCATCTAATGTGGATGATATGACCAGGTATGAATGTGATTCCTATGACTACTCTGACATGTAATCTCATCCTATTTCTCTTTTTTGCCTCTACACTTTTCTTTTTATTAATAAATTTGCGGTCCAAGCGTGCTTGGATCTGACTTCTGGGTATCATAAATTGATTATATACGATGTTATAGTTATGTATGTGGTTATATTATATTATAATTATAAATAATATTTCATTATACAAGAGGTTAAACCCAGTTACAAAAAAAATTGAACTTGACCAAAGGGGTTTCTTTAATCAATTTCCACATATAAGATTACACTTAGAAAAAATTAACTATGTTTTTCTATGAAATTGGGATAGAATATGTATTATTCTGTTATATTTTATTAAAAATTTATATTTTTTATTTACTTTTGTTACAAAAAATCACTTAGTTGACTAATTCTCATTCTAATTATATGATCTTTGTAAGGGATTACATATATATTTATACTCCATTAGGACATATTTTGTATTATACACTAATATAATTTTATATCGTATTTATAATGACCAATTTATATATTTAAAGTGAAGATATATTTATTTATCATTATTTATGTTTTAATTAAATTTTACCCTTTTAAAGGGATATAAAGGTACCAAAGAGGTAAAAAATCACTTTATAGTCTTATGTTTTTAGGATTTCTCTTATTTTCATTATAGAACTCTCATAATATATCCTTCATAAAATCAATTCATATTATTTTCCAGTATATTTTTACAGTTTTTCTATACATTCCTAAAAGTATTCCTATATTTTTTATCTGAACCATGTAATGTTCTCTTTTAAATAAAAAGAAAAAATTATTTTTATTTTTCTTGGGTATATTTTAATTCCTTGTGTATATTGGTCAGAAGTAATTAAAAAATTATTTTTTATATATTAAAATTATTTATCATTGAAAAATATGTTGTCCTGAAAAAAATATTTGAGTTGTTTTGGAATTTTTTAGTTTCAACTCTCTTTACAAAAAGTCAAAAGGAATATCGCTTTTTAATATATACAATAATAACTGATTTTCCTACCATCATAATTATTTTATGATATTTTATTTCATCTATATTTTTTTAAAATAAATCCCTTCATGAAAATTTATTCTAATTACTTATATTTTCTTATGTTGTTTAAACCACTTGATTTTATGAGAAAATATACTAATATGATGAATAGTTAGTTGTGTAAAACCTCTTAATATCTATATGATCATTTAATTAATCACTAAAAATTCAGTTTCTTATAATCATTAGACATTATATAATATTGAAATATATATATTCTTTATATCATGGATAAGATTATTTTGTAAACCAAATACTATTTCTACAAATGTAATTTTACATAAAAAATAATTTTGTTTAACAGGGTAAATATTGATATTTTTTATTCATTACTCAATATAGATATTTACTGGTATAAAATATTATCAATGAATTAAATCGACCATTTAATATCTGGATAATGTATTGGACATGAACTGATGGTTAGGGACTAATAATATATCCCCTATATGAATTGTTAGGTTTCATGAGACAATCATATTTTCCAAATTTAATAATTTTTCAGTTTATTACTACATATAAATTAAACTTCTTTAGAATAAGTATTTGACCATAAAAATATCATGATATCTAAAATCATCAAATCTAATATTAAGAATTAAATTCATTGATAATTTAGTTATTATTATCCATGAGATTACTTCATGTATAATATGTATAGGTTTATATTGTGGACAAGTTATTGATTAAATGGATTATGTTTTCAATTATTTACCATTATATGTTTATTATTCCTTAAATACTCATGTTAATATTAATTTTACGTAACCAATTCTAAGAATATGACCTCAAAATTTATATTCATTTCTTTCCCCATGATATGAAAATGAATATTATAAATAACATTAAAGTTATTATATTTTTTCTTATTCTATGTATTTTATATTTCCAATATAATATACGAATCATGTATGTATTTTTTATTTCAATATCTATAAATGTATCTTTCCTTCAGGATAATATATGTTGTTTCTTATTCCAAACTAATAATATATAAACTCTATCTAGGTTATAAGAGTTGATGTTTCTGTATTTTGTATCACAATAAATTTAGCAGGAAACATGGTAATTACATTTAAGGAAACATAGATGATGGAAAAAAACCAATGCATGTCTTTGGGGAAAAATCCTAGAATAAGATAAAATCCAAAAAAATTTCTAAGGTAGATATTTTATTGTTTTCCTAGAAGTACATCATATTACTAGTCACAATAAGTGGACATGGTTTTGACATTGATTCATTTAGGGGTAATAAACCTGAAGTGAGTTATTAAAATACATATTAACTGTCATTCAATTGAATAGTTAGTGTTAAATTTATACACACTAGGTTTGAAACACTGATGGGATATAGTTGGGTTAATTGAAAATTTATTTATAAAACATTATTCTATATAGATGAATATAATCTATGGAATCTTATAATATTCCATAATTTATGGGATTAACCTAATGTATGTTGGGTTTTATGTCTATAGTTGATTTTATTTTTAAAGACATTAATACCCATTTTCAATTATCATGTGATGAGAATTTAACATGATAAATTCTCTTTTAATAGATATTAAAAGGAATAAAACATTTTGGTTTTGTATAGGTTTAACTGAGAAATTTGTTTGAGGAATAATTCATTTATAATTTGTGTAAATATGTTTAAATTTATTGATAAAATTTATGGTATATGATCTTTTATGGTATGGTAATAATATTTAATTATTATTATTTTATTTTGTTATAAAAGATGCATTGAAATACATTATAGTTTAAAAGTGATTTGGTGACTTATTTTTGTTTTTGATGAATTCCATAATATTTTTGGGAATGTTATAATATCTTTATTAATATATTTTTTGAAAAAGGAAAACACAAAGGTTGATTAAACACCCCTTACATCTTGAAAAAACAAGGGGGTTGAACCCACAACTTATTGGTGACGAGGGTAAAATACCTACCACTAGCGTACATGATGTCCTAGTTAGTCTATATTATTTTAACTTAAATGATTTTAAAGATTAAAATTATGTTAATTTTTGTAAATATAAAATATGAATTATTAATTTTTTTTTATTTTTATGTGATTAATAATATTTTTTGAGATCTTTTATTGGGTTGATATATATATATCTTTAATGTTTAACAAAAGTATTGTTTTGTAATATTGATATTACATATTCATAAGAGTAATATGAGGGGTTTCATATAACCTCTAATGTAAAAATTTCTTTAATG
Source organism: Viscum album (assembly GCA_963277665.1). Lineage (NCBI taxonomy): Eukaryota > Viridiplantae > Streptophyta > Magnoliopsida > Santalales > Viscaceae > Viscum > Viscum album. Next base: position 380,611,819 of record OY728166.1, read on the forward strand.
TGATGGATATTTAGGATATATATATATATATATTTATGGAATTATGTATTTTAAATATTTTCTTTAGATTTTATCAATTAGTAAATTATTTATTCAAAAGAAGATTTTTTAATTTTTTGTATCATATTACATTATAATGAACAACATAGTTTTAGGGAAGATATGGTGAATAAATTTATATTCACCAATGGATTCCATGATCCATTTGAAGTAAATATCTGCTCTTTTGAAATGAAAGACTCATCTTCATTTCTTGGAGTAATTGATGAAGTGCAATTTAATCGAATACCAATGAAAGGATGAAATTGTATTTATGAAATTAAAATAAATAAATTAATTAAAATTTCCTATGTTCTTGATCTTGATAGTAAAGTAACACTTAAACATTAGGAAGAGGTTTTAGAAAGAAATGTTATAGTTTTACCATCATCTCTAAGGAATCGATGGTCTTTTCACCCATTGAATATTTATGGTTTTCCAATCATTACATTTCTCATGACCACAATATATAAAATAATATATTAGTACTTGTATTTATGTTTTCTTGTACATGAATATATTTTATCTTCCCCCCAATGTTTTCTATATTTGGGAACCCAAATATGTTTTATTTTTGGTAACCATTATGTTTACCACTTTCCCTTTTAAAATGAGTTTTTATTATCCTTATGTAAACTATGGTTTTGAAATAACTTTACCTTAAAATATTTAAAATTATATGAAAAATATAAATTTTTGGGGGAGATATTTATTTATGGTGGTAAAACGTATTACACTAAAAATTATAATATTTTTCTCGACATCTTGATTTATAATCAATACCCATCCTTAAGAGAACAATGATATATTATTTAAATTGAACTATTTAATGTAATATTTTTCAACTAGACATTTTATTTGAGGGAATGAATTTGGTTAACCACATTTTTGACACACACACCCACATAGATATATAGGTTCTATATAATGTATTGATCAATAGTAAATGGGCACAAAAGTTTTAGTAAAATCATTTTATACTTTATAAATAAGTTTTATTTAGAAATATTTTTTTATAAAAATATTTGTATGGAAATTGATATTAATATAAACCAATTTTGAAATTTTATTTTATAAAATGAATATAATTTTTGAAATCATCATATCTATAACACACAAATACATGTCAATCTATTTTTCTAGAATACATTTAATTTTTCTAATAGCTTTCAAAGGATGAATAAACGTGACTAAATGAAAATAATCTATTAAAATATTATTTAAATGTAACCATTATAACCTAGTAATTAATATATAGGGAATGAATAATACTATATAATTAGGAAAAATTTTGGTTAGCTATTTATTATATATAAAATAAGAATCGTTTAAAAGGAAAATAAATTTTTTTTAAAAAACAACAATTTTTGGAAAAAATAGTTCAGTCACGCTTTGTGCGCATAATTTAAAATAAAAGTTTTCTAATTTTTTCTAAATTTATATGGGAAAATATAAATAATATTTTAAATTAGTATATCAAAATTATCTTAGGGTGATTTTTTAAATTTTTATGAAATGATTCATTTGTTGATAAAGAATGGAAAATACTGAATTTTAATTGAAAACTACATTTTTGTTTAAAGATTTATTCTGTTAAATTGTATTTTTAATTTATTTTATCAAAAAATTTATTAAATTATATATAAATTAATCCTATTTAGTTCATTAGAATGAAATTTCATATTGAATTTTTATATAAAAACATTGTATACTTTTGAAATGTTTCACCGAGAAAACACATTTTCTCATAACATATGTATGATTAATTTTAAATAAAAAATTTCTACATATATCAATGGAATATCAAAAAATTGATTAAATATTTTATATTTGAATTAATTATATTTTATAAAATGTTAAAATGAATTTTTTTACCAAAATGAATATTAAAACTAGTAAACATTATTTATCGTAGTAAAGTGAAAAATGGATTTAGTTGGGGATAAACTAAAATGATAATCATCAAAATAACATATAGAGATGTCAAAAATAAATTTTATGGACAAATTTAGACCTTATAACATCTGTAATAAATAATTTAGTAATAATGGAATATTTTTATTTGAAAGAAACGTGGGTAGAATTTAATCTTCTCAAAACATTAAAAGTGTTCCACCCACCACATTTATAAAAGGACACCCCATATCCTCTCTTCCTGACAACATAAAACCATTTTTGTCATAAAAATAACAAAATATATAAATTCCCAAATTCCTCATTTCACGCAACAATCATTATTTTGGGAATAAATCCAATCTAGGCATGATTTTAGTTAAAATGTAATGAAGTTATCCTAAGAATAGGTAATGTTCTAAGACGGGTGTTTTTTATTTTATTTCTACCTCAACCTTCTCCAATTTTTATTAAACCATGATGATATAAAAACATATGTATAATAAATAAAATGATATGGTTTTATGTTAATGTAATGACATCAAACCACCATCACATGCATAAAATATGTTACAGAATCATCACTTGTGAGTACGATGGACTACCGGCTTGCGAACCGATGTCATTTGTTTTTCTATAAAAACCCTCTTGTGGTAGGTTATGCTGATTTATCTAAATTATATAAACATATATATAATATTTATCACAGAATTATACTTATTGATTAATTATAACATTTATACCCTTTTTTACTTTCTATTCCTCATGATATAGGATAATGCCCCTTATGTGTACGGTGGAATACCACATCATGAATAGATTTTATTCTTCTTTCACAAAAAATTTACATAAGAAGTTGGTAAGGATAAAGTAAATGATTATATATGATATAAATTAAATAATATATAGATTCAGGATATATTAATCATTCTAAAAAGTTAATATATATCATTATTTTCGTTTTTACTAAATGATAGATGATAATATAATTTGAGTATGTGTGGATTACTGCCTTCACGAAATGTTGTGACTCTCTTTTTATAAAAATGCCTACTAGATTATATAAATAAGTATATTTATTGAAATAATATGATAAATACTATATTATGATCTTTCTGGAAATATTTTATCTTACATATCTTCTTTCCATTAGGATTACTTAGAAATTGGAACGTTACTCATGAGTATGTATGACCCACCATCCCCATGATTATAATATACTTCATATTTGAAAAAATTAATTCAATATTGGTCTTAAAAGAATAATTAATATATAATTATTATAAATATTTCATTATCATAATTATATAGATGATTAAACTATTTAATATGCAGAAAAAGAAGAATTTTCATGATAAAGCACAAATGAGGAAGCAGACCAATTAACACCCGAGATAATGAAAATAATGTATGTTTTTTAAATAATGAGGGATAATATGTTATTAAATTATCATATATTATATTATAAATATTAATATTGTTCTTTAATAAGTTAATAACATGTTTTAGACCACTATAAACAAGGTAAAATAACTTTCTACCCTAAATAAGCTTGAGGAATTGTACTTGATCTAAATTTCTGTCATCAAGGTATATATTAATTACATGTACCTAATTTATTTTATATGTTGTATAGAATTTCAAATTGAAATATTATTTCATAATTAATCATAGTTCATCGTATTTTTAGTTCACTTTTAATCATTTAATCTAAGTTTATTTGACTTGGAATTTACTAAGTGGTAATGGTTTTTATAAATATCAGTTTCTTTAGTGATTGTTAAATTTACATTTAGAACATAAATTTCATGCAATAATTTTTCCTTGGAAATTAAATATATATTAAATACTTATATTATTGAATGATTTATATTATTATTAACTAAACTATACACCAGTTTTAAAGAGGATGTTTACTTTGAATATTTCTTAATTTACTATTTCAATATTGATAAATATATATCTGTTACTAAATAAGGATATTTGAAGATATGGAACATTGATTCCAGAATTAAATATATTATTTGATATTTAAAAAAGTATTCAGATATGAAATTATGGGTGGGTCTTGGTTATTGATTTCCCTTCTATGCATCTATAGGTATTATGAAATAAACCAGTTGGATAAATTTGATGGGTTTTAACCCAGTCGTATTAAACTATCTCGAGGATTGATCTTGATTGTAGAGGTATCATATGCCTGAGACATGAAGTCCAATAGTTAATAATATACTTAATTTATAATTAAGTTATTGTTATTATCGATGATATACTCATAATGGCCTCATCTCTCGATATATTGCATTCTAAGATTTATAATTAAATGGAATGTGTGTTCAATATTTTACCTTTATATATTGACTATACTTTATCTATTCATGTAGTAATGTTATTTAAATAGAAATTGTGGTTTTTTATTTATGATTCCATATTGATTATTTTTCTATTGATTGATGATATCCTCTGATGTACATAACCCCTACTGAGCATTTGATCTCACCCATAGTCTATTTCCTTTACCCTAGATATTAAGAAAAGATATTTTAATAAGATTTCAATACTATTTTCAATTTGTTTTTGTTATTTATTACGATTTATTTTCAATTACAAATATAAAATAAGTATCTTGTATGTATCTCTTTATCCAAAACATCTAAACCGTTTGGTCCTTCATAATTTGACACATTTTATTTGTGACAATGTAATATGGTAAATCATTGACTCCATGTTGCATGGGTTCTGGTCGCTACAATTTTATTAGAGGTGGTTTAATAAAAACCAAGGTAAATAGATTATGTAAGACATAAATTTGCGAAACTAACCCTTTAAAATACGTTGGGGATTTATATAGAAGATAATTCCAATGTTTTGACATGGTAGAGATTATATGGGTTTTCTTAGAAATACAACCTTTTTGTGTACAATAAGTGGACATGGATCTGACACATAGGAACCTGGGGGTAATTACTATAAAAATGGATCATTGTGATAGACTGTATAATAACATTGTTCATGAAAATAGGCCGTTCTGCACCGCTACTTTGAAAATATTGCGGGATTTTCTTAGAATAATTAACATTTTCATTACGAATAATTATGATTGATTTGAAAATAATGATATCCCCAAAGAATCTATGTTTATGATTTATTTATTCTCATTGTATAAAATGTTAATTTATTATTTGAGTTACACAATATTTAGAATTATAAATTATGATTAATGTTTGTAATTTTAAAATCTAATCCATTATATTCTATTGTTCATAATTGACTTCTAAGGATAAAGGGTATAAATACTGGTTTCCATGATAGATATTAACTTGTATAGGAGGCCAATACAACATGTATTATAACTGAGAAGATTATTTATATGTTATGCTATCTTAATTAGGTTTTTTAAAATAACCTTTAATAGATGTATAAACCTACTCCACAGTGAGAATATACATTTTTGGATCACATTATGCAATATAATCTTCCAATATTTGTTTGGAATACTATGTAATAACATCATTAGATTTGGTCTTTAGAGATGATATTAATGGAATTGGTATGGGGTAAAAAAAGAAAAGATGGCGATTTTAGTTTATTTTCGAAATGGTAATGCTGATCAATCATGGTCATTAATCTAGATTACTATAGAGGAAGAGTAAATTAACTAATGTAATGGAGATATTTTCAGGTAACATTCCGTGATAATTATTTCCCATGAGGGAAATGTAGTAGTATTAAGAAAAATTTACGTATCTCAAAGAAGTAGAAAAATGTATTGTGGAGTAAAACACCCACCATGAAAATTTATTCTAATTACTTATATTTTCTTATGATATTTAAACCACTTGATTTTATGAGAAAATATACTAATATTCTCAATTTTTGGCTATGTAAAACCTCTTAATATCTATATTATCATTTAATTAATCACTAAAAATTTAGTTTCTTATAATCATTAGACATTAAATCACCATGAAATATATATATTCTTTATATCATGGATAAGATTATTTTATAAACCAAATACTATTTCTACATATGGAATTTTACATAAAAAATAATTTTGTTTAACGAGGTAAATATTGATATTTTTAATTAATTACTCAACATACATATTTACTGGTATAATATATTATCTATGAATTAAATCAACCATTTAATATCTGGATAATGTATTGGACATGCACTGATGGTTGGGGACTAAAAATATATCCCTCGATGCATTTTTAGGTCTCAGGAGACAAACCAGTTGACCAAATTTAATAATTTTTCAGTTTATTCCTACATATCAATTAAAATTCCATGGAATAAGGATTTGACCGTAAATATATCATGATATTTAAAATCATCAAATCTAATATTAATAATTAAATTCATTGATAATTAAGTTATTATTATCCCTGAGATTAATTCATGTATATTATGTATAGGTGCAAATTGTGGACAAGTTATTGATTAAATGGATTATTTTTTCAATTATTTATCGTTTAGTGTTTATTATTCCTTAAATAATCATGTTAATATCCATTTTACATAACCAGTTTTAAGAATATGACCTCAAAATTGATTTTCATTACTTTCTCCAAGATATGAAAATGAATATTATAAATAAAATCAATGTTATAATATTTTTTTTCTTATTCTATGTATTTTACATTTCCAATATAATATACGAATCATGTATGTATTTTTTATTTCAATATCTATAAATTTATCTTTCCTTCAGGATAATATATATTGTTTCTTATTCCAAACTAATAATATATACACTCTCTCTAGTTTATAAGAGTTGATGTGTCTGTAGTTTGTATCATAATAAATTTAGTAGGAATCTTAGTAATTAGATTTAAGGAAACATAGATGATGGAAAACAAACCAATGCATGACTTTGGGGAAAAGACTTAGTATAATATAAAATCTAAAAGTTTTTCAAAGGTAGATATTTTATTGTTTTCCTAGCAGGACATCTATTACTAGTCACAATAAGTGGACATGGTTTTGACATTGATTCATTTAGGGGTAATAATCATGAAGAGAGTTATTAAAATACATCTTAACTATCATTCTAGTTAATAGTTAGTGTTAAATTTCTACACACTAGGTTTGAAACACTGATGGGATATAGTTGGGTTAATTGATAATTTATTTATAAAATATTATTCTAAATAGATGAATAGAATCTATGGAAACTTATAATATTCCATAATTTATGTGATTAACCTAATGTATGTTGGGTTGATAAGTCTATAGTTGATTTTATTTTTAAAGGCATTGATACCCATTTTCAATTATCATGTGATGATAATTTAACATGATAAAGTATCTTTTAATATATATTAAAAGGAATAAAACATTTTTGTTTAGTATAGGTTTAACTACGAAATTTGTTTGAGGAATAATTCATTTATAATTTGTGTAAATATGATAAAATTTATTGATAAAAATTAAGGTATATGATCTTTTATGTTAAGGTAATAATATTTAATTATGATTATTTTATTTGGTGATAAAAGATTCATTGAAATCTATTATAGTTTAGAAGTGATTTGGTGACTTATTTTTGTTTTTTATGATTTCCGTAATATTTTTGGGAATGTTATAATATTTTTATTAATATATTTTTTGAAAAAGGAAAACACAATGGTTGATTAAAAACCCCTTACATCATGAAAAACTAAGGGGGTTGAACCCACAACTTAATGGTCACGAGGGTGAAATACCTACCACTAGCGTACACGATGTCTTAGTTAGTCTATAATTTTTAACATAAATGATTTTAAAGATTAATATTATGTTAATTTTTGTAAATATAAAATATGATTTAATAATTTTAATATTCTAGTATTTTTAAGTGATTAATGATATTTTTCGAGACCTTTTATTAGGTTGATATATATACATCTTTTATGTTTAACAAAAGTATTGTTTTGTAATATTGATATTACATATTTATAGGAGTAATATGTGGGGTATGATATAACCTCTTATGTTAAAAATTCATTAATGTGGTGGTTATTTAGGATATATATACATATTTATATATTTATTTATGGAATTATGTATTTTAAATATTTTTTTTAGATTTTATCAATTAGTAAATTATTTATTCATAAGAACATTTTTTAATTTTTTGTATCATATTACATTATAATGAACATCATAGTTTTATGGAAGATATGGTGAATAAATTTCTATTCACCAATGGATTCCATGATCCATTGAAAGTTAATATCAGCGCTTTCGATATGAAAAACTCATCTTCATTTCTTGGAGTAATTGTGATGAATACTAAAATTTAAAATACTCTCATTTATTTTCATTAAATAAATTAGTTTAAATTTCTCAATGTAATGTGGATTTCATATTAAAGTAAATAATTATCCACGTGATCTATTATAATCTATTTTGAGAAAAAAATTCATTATTTTTATATATTTTAGTTTTTATGCATAAAAATAAATTTTTTTGTAAATAGACTTCCTTTCATTTTACAAATTTATGTTAAAATTAATTTTTCAATGTTCTAGAAAATTAGTCCTAAAAATGGTTAATATATTTTTAATTAGTACGTTCAAATTCGTTAAATAGTACACTTTTAATTTTTTAGATTATGAATAGTAAGTGTAATAAAATATTTAAAATTGATAAATTATAAATAGAGTAATTAAGGTTAAAAATAATGTGATAAGGCATTACAAACAATCCCAAAAGATACATTAATTAAATATTATGAGTTTATTTTTTCAATAATCATAAAAATTTATAAAAGTGTGACCTCTTTCTTCCATTTTATTTTTATTTTACCATTATTTTATTTAATTGAATGATAGGGAAGAAATGACACCTTCTTTCTTTAAATATTTATAATATTTTATAATATGGATAGAAGAAATATTCAGTTATAAATCTTTATTTTATAGATTAATTAATTTTAAAAATAAGAATTTATTTTGAATTTTTATTTATTTATTAATTATATTAAGTTCTTATGAAAATATTACATGGTTCTTGTTCCTTTAGTAGAAAAATCAAGTAAATAATTTTTAAAAAATAGAATTTATTTTTTTAATGAGTTAATGTACACAAAAATAGTTATAGATAAATATAGCATTGTATGGATGAGTTAGAGGTATAAATTTTAATTCATTTTAATTCATGTTTCCATTAACATTAAATTAAATGAATAGTTCAAAAAATGATATAAATGATATTTTATAATAACTAATATTTTATTAAATGATATTAAATTCATAAAAAGAATATATTCTGCTAAATAAACGATATTGCATTTAAAAAATGGATAATTATCCACTTATGGGTCAATTTTTCCATTTATGGTAACAATATTGACCCTTAAAGTATAAAAATAATTAAAAATTCCCAAATTGTCAGAATATTTACCAAGGGGTTAGAACAAAAACATAAGAGTGAAAATAAAACACTAACCTGTCCAAAATTTTATTTTATGATAATATATTGATTACAACTCATATTTTTTTTCAATTTATATAATTTTTTTCCATTTTAAAATGAAAAATAATTTATATTAATATAATACTTTATGAAATTTGAAGAATACCCCTCCACTTAATTATAAAAGAATACCCTTTCTCCCTTTTAATTACACAACAACGAGCAACCTAGATCAACCAAAACCTATAAATTTTCAATTTATAAAACTGTATAAAAATTATAGTGGAGGTGGGATTCCCCAAATACCATCTCTATGTCCCATAAGAGTATATCTAAATGATGCCTATCGAACCAGAAGTGATCATATTCCCTATATCATTATATTCCATTTCTTCATATAATATCATGAAATATTTTATAACCATCCTAAAATAATAAATATAGTATCATAAATATAATTATATTTTTTTATGATTTTATTACAGCACTATTACATCTCTTTTCTATCCAATAAAAAAAATTTCTCGTGCGTATGCATGACTTACATTCAGCGCTTAGAGGAGTAATTATTTTTCATCACCAATTTAATTGGATTGTTATAAAGATAATAATAATGAATATTTATAATATTTGTGAAAATATTATAATTGAATAATTATATTATCAAATCTACCTTCTTAACTTATGATCCATTAGAATATAATAATGTTTCCCGTGCACATTTGTGGGCTACTATATCCACGAAAAGTGAAAATAGTTTTCATGCATACATACAACATACCATCTTCATAAACAAAACATTTCATTTTTAATATCTTTTTTATGGATGAATCTAAATATATATAGGGAAAATAAATGATTTTTTAATATTATGGAAATGATAGAACCGTGATTAATAAATAAGGACCAAAACTATTGAATCCAAACTTATAAGAAAAATGAAGCAATTTTCACAAGAAATATTGATAATAACAAACTATTATTGATTAACGGGTGATAAAATGTTATTAGTGGATCATATATGATATTATATATATGTGAATAGATATTTTTGATAAATATTACTAATCAAATCAATTGGAATGGAGGTTAAATGAACCTGTGAGATAAGTCAAACTTGAGGTAAGAGGATTCTAACCTATATATTCATCCATTGAGTAATACTTATACTTTATTTACTATGTTATTACATGATTATGTGTGGAAATAACTATGATTTTATTATATTAAATTCCCACTTTTTTTGGATTTAAATTATTTACAAATAAATACTTTGTTGATTATTTCTCATTTCAAAGATATGATCATTTAAGGGATTTTTCCTCAGTTTCCCCTCCATTAAAATATAATAGGTATTATCCACTTAATTACATATATATAGTATATATTTTACCCCATTTTTATATTTAAAAATATATATATTTTTTTAAATGATTATTATTTTTTCAATTGAAATTTACTCTTTCATGGTGTAACAATTTAAATGTTACCAATGAGGTAAGAATTTACTTGACAATATTATTTTTAGGGATTGATTTTATCTTGATTAGAAGAATATTATAATCAATCCTTCATCAAATCAATATATTTTATTATGATGTTTCTATTTTAAGAGATTCATTATTTTATTCAAACTTTTCCTTTATTTTTCTTTTAAATTATGTAAAAAAAATGTTTAACTGAAAACCCAATCTTATTTTCCTTTTGACTTGATTTTTTTTAATGATAATACTTTTCAATTTTTTTTACAAAAGTCAATTTAACTAACTATAGTAATTTATTATAGAAATTTTTTATTATCCTTGAAATTTTAAATGATTTGAAATTAATCAATCTATTTTTTTCTAAAAGGATCATTTTTTACTTTTTATAGAGAAATTCAAAAATAATGTTTCTTTTTAATATATATGACATTAATATATTTCCCTCTATCAATAATTGTTTTACTATAATGATACTATTCTACAAAATTTTAATGATTTTGAAAATAATAATATTTATGGAAAAATATATTAAATATTTCTCCACTATTTTATCCTGTTATTTAAAATACATTATTTTACTAAAAAACTATTTTTCTGTTAAATTGATGGTCATGTCCAATATATTATTAAATTTATACGCAATAAATTTCACTTGAAAGATTCAAATTTTTATGGTAATTAGAAATTAAATTTCAATAACATATACATATTACATGATTTTAGGATATTAGTATTTTCTTAACCATATACCATTTCTATATCTTGTGTTTTATTTTGAATGTTATTTAATTTTCTGGTAGGATTTTGATTTTTTATATTCATTAAGAAACAAAAATAGTTTTTTGTATGTAATATAGTTTATGACATAAATTGATGATTAATAATACGAGAAACTCATATGATATGTCGTGATATGTGTATCCTATAATTATTCATCACCTTGATGAAATGATATGTATCATGTTAAAAATTAGTTAACTAAATTAAATTTGTTTTGGTGTTTATATACACTTTTGTTAAACTATATTGGCATAAGTATTTGATGGTAATGTTATCATGATTTTTGAAATCGTGACATCAAAAATCATTCATTTCTTTCATTGAGAATTCAATTATTCATAGAAATTATATTACTATATTGATAATATCTATATATGTATATTGTTCTTAAGTTATTTATTAAATAGATTGTTTTTTTATTTTTTTCATCACACATTGATTAATACTTATTTACTTTGGATATTTTTTTTGAACATAACCCTTATTGAGCATCTCATCTCCCCCTTTTTTCTTCCCTTTTTTAGGTTATGATGTTGGATATTATGAATAATATAAAGGTTGAAATATTCTTCTTATGATAGGTATTTTATATTTCTAATGTTATATGGAAATAATGTATGTATCTGATTTAAAACCAACCTTTCATTAATGATTAAATCACTTTTATCTTATGATAAGGTAATAATGTATACACCAGCTCTCGGTTATAGGTGTTTGGGTTCATGCATTTGAGGCGAGGGACATGTTAACCAAGATATTTCTTTTACTTCGTATAAATGCTCCCAAATATTAGGTTGAGAAGAGGAATATTGAAAAGATGATAATAAATGATATTTTTTTCTACCATCTCTAAATTATAATGTATACACTAATATGATCTGGATTTAAATTTATAAGGTTATGTAGGATAATTTTGATAACATTTCTGATAAAAATAAGATTACTAATAAATCTAGACATCAGTATTGGAGAATTATGATTGAATGAATCTATATTCATGATGATGAGACTGTAGATAAATAATTTATAATGGTAAATGAGATTAAAATACACATTTTATGAATTGGAGTCCATATTCCTGATTTAATTATTATAAAGATGATGATGAGGAATTTTCTAGATAGAGATGATTTAACAATATTAACACTACATGAGTATGAATACTTATCCCTTATCGAGTTATACAAAAATTTCAAAAATGAGGAAATGATTAATGATTTAGTTTTCAAGATGAAGGAAAATTATTGATGTGGAATTTAAATCCATGTAATAAAAAAATCAATGAGAAGAAAGTGGAATATGAATTAGATTATAAATTTTTAAATGAAAGGAGTTAGGAGCCTAAAAATTCCACAACCATAATCTCAATAAAAAAACAGGGAATCGAAAATACAGAGGTACACATCCCCTTAAATGAATTTATTGTTTAGGAATTAACATTTTTTCAATTGACACCCTAAAGAAGTACTATGATGAAATAGAAAATAATAAAGAGTAAGAACACATTTTATAGATAAGACTCAGAAGACATAGAAAAAGTGGTTCAAGAATAAATAAGTTGTCATCAATTAAATCCTAGATAATTTTGAAGATAAGGTATTAAATTAAATATTTATAGTTATTGAGTGAGTCAATGGATGAAGGCATCTCACAAAATCATTTACCATTCACAGATTAGGTCAAAATACATAATTACACATGAATTAGTAATGAGGAGGAAGAATAAGGTTATGGGGAAAATACGTTTCTGATTGTAAATGGTATTGCACCTTGATATAATTACAAATCTCAAGAAGAGGGTAAAAAATAAGGATGGGGAAAAAAATAAATGAATATGTGAAGGGAGTGATCTCATTGATAATATTATAATTTTTAAAGGAAAAATTATTCACCTGAAAAAATACAAAAATAAATTACTTAAGGTTTGGTAGAATAATAATACGAGATACACGAGGAATAAACAATATAAATCAACGATGAAAAAAACATTAATAAAAACAGATAATATTAAGAAAATTTTATATATATTTAGGCTAAATCATCTAATATTTTTGATAAGGAAAACTCTATGAAAACGGTACAAATATTTTAAAAAATTTCAATTGATACTTAATCTGATTCTCTTTATTATGTAGAATATGAAACTGAAACTAGAGTTTTTCAAGACTTATAGATGATAAGTTATGTTGTACAAAAAAGGAGAGTCATAGATGAATCAATGAAGGCATTTCCAATTACAATAGGAATATATAGATAATTATGTGGATATGTGAATCTAGTAATTTTTCATCAAATTTTAAATATATAAAATGTAAGATTTATATTTTTTATATATTGTTAGTGTTTTGTAAAAAAAAGGTCACGAGGCCAAAAACATTTAAAAAATTTTATTTCCAAGAACACTGATTAATCAAGGGGGATAAGACCTGAAATGTTTATTACCTTGTTTGTTAGAAGAGGAAACACTTTTATAAGATAGAAGATTGATGCTGGGAAATGTGAATGGTGGAGTTCACTTGAAACTAAAGTAAACAAGATAAATGAGGAATGGGGTGACTAAGAAAAATAGTCTTTTTAGTTCTTAAAAAAAGAAAAAAATATGCTGGGAAAATAAATTTCTTACGATAATGGTAGTTAATAAGGATTTCATTGTGAAGATCTATATCCAAATAATAAGCGAGATAAATAGATATAAAAAATAATTCAGTTTTGTTTCTAGATCAGGATAAAGTGATGAAAAAAGACAAAAATTTCTGAGCATGAATGAATAATTATTACTCATTATAAGAATATATACCCCCATAAATAAAGGCAGAAAAGGAAAATATCAACCATTTAGTCCATGGAAACTTATGTAAAAAAATATAGTAAGGGAGCTTGTTGAGCTAACCAAGAGCTAAAATTGGAATACATGAAGGATATTGGATAAGAGGATACTACCAAACTCATTTCTATAATTAGGGATATAACAAAACAAGCTAAACATATAGTAAATTTCATGTAAACTTTATTTTTATTCATTACATATCACATAAAAAATGAAAAATACCATGAACAAAAGGTTTATTGTCTTTAAGGACCTATTAAATCAGAAACTTATTTCACAGTACATTTGAATTTTTTTGATTATAGAACTCTAATGTACTACCTAATTGATTTCTCATAAATAATAATTACCTTTATAACATGGGAAAAATGAATATAACAGACGATTTAGCTCAAAATATCATTAAGGTTATGCATAAGAAATAATAATAAGAGATTAATAATGTTCATAAGATAAGAATATGTGTATAAGAAAGTAAACTGGGAACCTAAACATAATACATTGAATTCATACATGATAAACAAGTATATGTTCCTAATAAGGGAAAAATGGAATAATTAAATGAAATCATATGAACATGTAATAATAGAATATGTGGCTACAATATAAAACATGACATTATAATCATAAGATATGGGTCACTCCTAAGACCATCATCATAAATAGGAAAAAAATACCATGGTGGACCGGGATTACTCCCCATTTATATAAATAGAGTAGAAAAGGTCCCATGGTGGATAATAATCACTCAAAAATCCATTATATAACATCGCTTGAGGTATAGGGCTTTAACAAATTCATTGTATGGATATATAATTGCATGACCACCCGGAACATAACAAAGAGTTCATAGGCTAATCGATCGTGCACCATACATAATATGTCTTGATATGAAAACAATACCTACTTAATAGGATGTATGATTAATCTAGGCCAACACATAACATAATTATAATAATAATATATATATATATATATACATCACATGAATAAAAAATCCAAATACTAATCAAATGAAAGTTCAAACCCATGAGAAGGGGGTGGGTTTCGTAATTCTGAGACATGGGATAACTAAAGGCTATATTATAAGGATTCTTAAGATAATAATGAATAAATAATTTTGAACATACATAACTAATAAAGAGACATATTTCCTAAAAATGGATTTCCAATGTATAAATTTCGTAAGAAGTATTTATGACAATAAAGAATAGAAAACCACTTAAGTCAATATTTATAAAATAAGTAATGATATTTTTATAGAAGTAAATATTATATTAATTTTCATGAAATTAGAGTTAATCCAATAGTGTTATAAATTAAATAATTTATTTATTTATAAGACTTTTTTTGTTTAAAACTAGTTGATAAGGGTGATTCTAGACACAAGATAAGAAATAGGAAACCCCCAAAAAGTCATATTTAGTTAGAATTTGGAAATTTGATGTGATTTAATAAAATTTATAAAAATATTTATGAAAGAGATATTTAAATAGATATATATTTAATGGAAATATATAAAAAATATAATAAATTTATGTTGGAAATATTTCATAAAATGGTTAAAAAGAAAGACAAATATTCAACTAACATGTAAAGAGGGTGGTAGAGAAGATACCTTACCATCATGCGTCAAAGAGCTCTAAAATTTAACATATCATCCAAAATTATTATATTAATTTTTGTAAATATATACCAAAGAACCTTATTAATCTATATTTAATTTTCTATTTTCCATTTATTATATAATTTTTTAATTTAAAATATAGTTTTTTAAAATGTTTGTAAGTCAAAGTTGTTAGGTTATTTTACTCACAACAATTTTAGTTTGTTGACTATGGTGAAAGGTTCTATAAAACTACATCATGATACCCAAAATTTTAGAGGTTTATTTCCTTTATTATTCTAATATAACAATATTTGTACAGTTTCAATGGATATACCAAAATAAACCCAAATTAGGAAAGGTGACTTTATAAGTTCATTTAAGGTAGTTAAAGACTCAAATACTATTTCTCATGGATCACATATATATAATTCCAAATATTATTATTATACAATATTATTGGTATAAAAAATTAAAAAAATACATACTAAATATATTAGTTTTTCATAGTTAAGGAAACCAAATAATTTATTTTCAAGAAGTTGTTGATATGTTTTCATGAATGAAACTATTATTTTAAATAGAATGTATGGTGGGTAAGAAATAAAAATATTGTAATTAAAATATTATATATTTTTATAAATATCTTATTAATTAATCAAATAATATTTTGAACATACTCTATAAGGTGATGACAGATAATTGAGAAATTCGTTCATGGAGATGGTACTATATGCACACTGATGAAATTATTTTTCTTATACATTATGATTTTAGAAAAAAATGATAAAATATAAAATACATTAGTATCAAAAAATTAATTATATTAATAATTATGGTTTTATCATACCATCACAGATATAGAAATTTATTATTGTGTTACCACATAAAAATCCTAAAAACACTTTCTTAGGAAAAGTTCATTTTATGCAGAAAATTTAAGTGTGGGATAAAATTATAAATGTGTATTACTTTCCAAATTTAAATTTTTTTACTATTAAACAAATGAATTTAATTTTTCAATAAAATATATCCAAAACTAAATTTACATTAATATTACAAATTATTTTTATTATAATTAAAATAATATTTTATTAAATGATACACCTAGGTTTAACAAATATAAAACAATATCATCAAAATGAATAAAATTATTAATTAAATAAATACTTTGTTAAATAATTGTATTTATCAAATTTTATATCTCTATAATATAACGATAAAGAAAAAAAGTCACAAATATGAACAGAATATATTTTATAACAATTTTTCAAAAGAATAATATTTTAGAAATCTCCCAACAAATTAATTATAAAATTTTTATCACATGATTCATCGAATACTAAATTAATTTTATCCAATTCATTGTGTATAATTCCTCACATTTTATTTTAAAATACTAAATGTATAACTTATTAATTTTTTTAAATATATATCTTATGATTTAAAATGATAAATTAGGTTTTTTGAATTTAAAATAACATTTTTAAAATAAAAAGTCATATAAAAATAAGTATTAATTAATTAAAATTTGTCTCATGAATTTACACAAAAAAATATACACTACTAATTCCTTATAATTTATATTATTTAAAAAAAATTGCATTCTTTATTCACCTAAAAATAAATCTTTTTTAGATAAAACAAAACAAAATAATCTTAAACTAATATTATCATTATAAATACATAAATTATTAATATTTTTTCAAATTTAATTTGTAGAAATTTCTTCTTACACTTTTAATTAAAATTATATTATACGATGAGGATAGTTTTTATAGAAAAATGACTTTTTATGATTATAGTTTTTATTATTCATAGTTTTGATAAAAATAAAATAAAACTATAATTAATCAACCAATGTTATATTTTAATAAAATAATCATTCAACAAAAATTTACATAATTTTATTTACTAAAAATTTATAACAGATAAAAATTTAGATTATTAAATATAATAATTAATTGAAATATTTTGTATTAAAAAACCAGTATAAAAATATATATAAATTAACATCTTTTGAAATTCAGTTACTCCAATTCATGTCTACCAATTAAACGACTAGGATTTAATTGTGTGAACATGTCATGGTTTTTTTAGTATAATGTTTAATTTGGAGAACGGTATCAAACATATTTGACTTAATTAGAGGAAAACCTACATTAAAATATTTGGTCATTATATAAATAAATTGTATCCATTCGATTTTAGAACTCATATGACAGGATTAATTTACATACATAGATCCTAATTATGTTTACACTAGTAGTTGATAAGGGTTTGATTTAGGATATTAAGTGATATATCTCTATATTCAATTAGATTTGATCCCATTGTAAAAAAGACATTGTCCATCACTAATAGAATCCCTACAAGGGAATAAGAGATAAATGTATAGGGCATATGATTTCTAAAAACAATAAAAAGTTTCTTATAACATGACTATAATAATTATACCACTATATATAATTTATTTAGAACTGAATACAAAATTTGTGAAATATTACATAACTTAAGACACAAAAAATTATAATCTAGAAAATTTCTATAACCCTCAAAAATAGTCATTGTATTGGATTTTCATTATTCCCATGATCTAGACTGTGGTTGGTGTTAGTTTTATACTTTTACCCTTGTATTAGTGAATTTTTTATCATAGTGAACAAATTCCTGACATCTAAAACATTTATTTCATAGTAGATCCTTAAGAAGAAAAATATCCTAAAATGTTGCATCTTTTTCATCAACTTCTAGTTGTTAAATGCCCTAATTTTCCACATGTAAAGCATATTACAGTACCCCTGAGGTAATTCCCATGGTTATTCTCCCATAATAGTTCATATATATGTTGTTGAATAATCTTTCCCTCATCATCTTAATAACATGATTTTCCATCATACAATATCCTTATATTCTTTGGCGGTTTTAAGATTTCAAGTATGCTCACATATTGAATAATATTTTATAATATTTAGTTGGATTAATCACTATAATTCAAAATCCCTATATAATTTTAATGGCATGATTATTTAATTAATCATCCCATTGTCTGAAATACCCAGGGTTAACTCAGTTTCTTTTGGTTCTAACCATCAATAAAACCAAAAATTGGTTAACAAAAGTGGTGAAAAATCGGCACCATAAGAGAAATATCCTTGATAAATGAGGGGAAATTTTACCAAAACATTTCTTACTTCATAATACCATCTTGTTATCCAATAATTCTTTTTGTTCAATTTATATCACTCCTTATTTAATTTATATAATTTATATTTGATGTTATGTCATTATTAGGTCAACATATATCAACCTTGGATTAACCTATTGAAATTCATGATTAATCCTTGTTATCCTTAAGTCTGGTAATCCTATACTTATCAACCTCAACCCCCAATACAAATAGGAAATCAATACTTCACAGAGGGTTTTAAAGATAATATTATTAAATAGAAAATATATATAAAGAGTGTCAAAAATGGCGTATAGTTAGGATTTTTTTCATATACCAGGTGACGATTGAGTTAATACTAAACACACCATTTTAGGGGTTATTATCCATTGATAAATATTTTATGGACAATGCATCCACCTAGAGTATCCAATTGAATATTTAATTGCTAAAAAAACTATATAATCATAACATTTAGACAAATCAAGGATGATATCATATACATAGGATATTCTACTAGACATATCCATATGGATTTCTGTAAAATTTTCTTATCCAATTCCCTAGAAATAACTATATTGATTATATAAATAACCAAATCCTTATTTGATACATGAAATAATGTCCCAATATATAAATATATATATATATATATTAATTGTTACATAATTCCCTCATTTTATAAAATATAAATAATATAAATACCTAACAATCCTAGGAATATAATGTTTAATTCCTTTGAGGATCAGTTACATAGGAAAATTATTCCACCACACTTTTGAGAATTTCTTCAAAATAAAAATGTTGTATAACACCTTATTAACTTTTGTTCTATTATACATATCTTCATAACCAAGTAAAATGATACATTAGAAAGGTGCGAGATCAAATTCTCCGTGAGTCTATATATAAGAAATAATAATCAAAGTTTAAAAGTGATAATAAGATAAATATATATGTATGAGAATGTTAGAAAGTAACACGAAAATAAAATACAGAATTCCTACAAAATGAAATAAATAGTATGATTATAAACATGGAAATGATACATAAGTAATTTAAATCATAAGATTATGAAATTCGAGAAAATGTGGAATAATATATTACATGGAATAATAAAAATAATTCAATTGTAACTCACAATACCGTCATTATAAAGTTGAAAAATATCATGGTTGATTGGGTTCAACCCATATTCCATTAAATAATGTTTAAAATTTGTCATGGGTTATTAATCTCACTACTTAATATGTTACATTACATCTAATTATATATAATGATATTCCAATTCCATCGAAGGCTTATATAATTATAGACCCACCCATCACATAACATTGTGTGATTTAATGTAATTTCCCATGCACTATAAATAGTATATCATTAAATGAAAAAAATACATAATAAATTTTAGGGTTATATAAATTTTCACAAAAATTGTAACATAACGAAAATCATATATATGTGTTTCAGAAGAAGAGATTTTTTTGAAAGGTAGCGTTCTGGTCAACGACCAAAACACAAAAATTTATTGATAAAAAAAATAAAAATTCTGAAATAAGGAATATTGTTAACATCCCTAACAGAGAGAGAGTAATTCAGGCGGAAGATTGTCCCTCCAAGTCATAGAATGAGAAAAACCGATATTGGAAATCCCATCACCAATCCTATTAGCTTCACGGTAGTTGTGAGTAGTGATGATGTTGATACTAGAGAGTGAGTTTATACAATCAATCCAGAGAGTTGTGAGTGGCCAGGTAAGATGAATGGTCGCACACCAAATGGTCTGGATAATAGTTGTAGAGTCACTCTCGATCTAGATGTTGTTCCAGTTGCGGCGCCTTACAAAATAGATAGTATGGATAACACTCAGAATCTATGCTTCCAGCACCGAATTACTGCCATGACATCCATAAAAGCATCCAAGAGTCTGATCTAGGTGATTCCTGAAAATATCACCACAACCCATTGGTCTGGGGTTGCATTTTGAGGCACCATCAATGTTAACATTAATCCATCCTGGGGGAGGAGGAAGCCAAAATACATCAAAGGTAGACTTTGGACGTGGATAATTCTCAGTCACTTCAATCCGACGAAGGATCCCAAAATCACGAACCGAGTTGCAACATTGATCCTTCTGAATTGAGGCCCCCTCACGGATGGCCATGAGAATTTTAATTTTACCAGCCATAATCTAGAATAATTTATTACGAAAAATAAAATCATTACGAACATACCATATTGCATAAAGAATCTCTTCCACTGCTTCAAGGAGAAGGTTTTTGATCTGTTGGGAGTCAAAAATGTCTATGCTTCATTGAAACTACAGAGTGATAGAACTATCTTGGGACCATCTGTACTCAAATATGATAGAAATATAATTCCAGAGAGAAGTTTCTATATCACAAGAAAGGAAATGATGGTTAATATCATCTCTATGTTGATTACACATTTGACATTTGTAGAAAATATTAATCCTAAAGGATTTTAAGTAATCATCTGTGGGGATTATATAATGAGTTATGTGTCAAATTAATGTGAATCTTGAAGGTTTAATCCATGGTTTATTAATGTCTTTAGTCCAGGAGTGATTGTTGTTTTCATTACTAAAACTATGATTGTAGTAGTTTTTGGAATCAATCATTCCATTGTGTGAATCTTCCCACATCAGGAAATCATTAATGTTAGTGAAGGGGTACCTCTCAACAATTTGTTTTATTTCATCAGGAATGTCAGGGTTAGGAATTCTCATGACATTTTTTATGGTCTAATTATTTAGGGAAGAATGATGGTTATTGGACATCAAGGAGAAGAAGGGAGCACCTATCCAGTGGTAAAACTAAAATCTTAAATTATAGTCTTTACTAGCCATTCATCATGTATTATCCATAATATAATTGAAATCATTTTTAATAGCAGGCCAAATCAAGGAAGTGTGAAACTGGACCTGATTTTTTATGAGTTTATTGAGAAATTTTGCTCTAAAAAAATTCGTAGAGGGATAGTCATTATGAATTAGGTTCCAGGTAAGCTTAGCTTGGAGAGAATCATTGAACTTAGCAAGATTCTTAATACCAACAACTCTTTTATCAATTGGTTTACAGCAGGTAGCCCAAGGTAAAATAACCAATTTCCTCTCAAATGTACTTCCAGTCCAAAAAATGATTTTAATGGAGACATTGATGCGCTTTAACATACCTTTTAGAAATTTATTGATCATCATAGAGTAGAAAAATTTTGATACAATATTGGATTTAACCAAACCAATTCTCCCAGCCATTGAAATATTTGAGCCCTTCTAGGAGGAATGATGTTTAAGCATTTAATCAATGATAGGAATGAAATAGTATGCTTTCGGTCTACCCTAGATAATAAGAACACCATGGTATGTGAAGGGTAGAGAACCATTTTTGACCCTTTGGAAACTAGAAATGTTCAGTTTTCTACCAGGGGAAAAATCATTACTAAAAAATGTAAGATTTATTCCAATTTATGTGTTGACCAAACACTTCTTGGTAATGTATGAGGATATTTTTCAGATTATTGATGTTCTTTTTGTCACCTTGAAAAAAAGATAATTATATCATCTTCATAAATAAGGTGTAAGGGGGTGGTGAAGTTTCTAGCAGCCATGATAGGTTTAATATTTTTATTTTCCAAAGATTGGGTGAGAAACCTACTAAGGTAGTCTTCAACAATAAAGAAAAAAATAGCAGATAGAGGGTCACCTTGTCTAACCCCCTTAGAACATTTAAAATAACCTCTAGGTGAACCGTTAATGAGAATGGAAATATGATCCAAATTGAAAAGTGTTTTAACCCTGTTATTGAAGGGTTCGTTGAAGCCAAACTGTCAAAGGAACTTAAACATGAATTTCTAGTCAATAGTATCTAAATCCCTAGCAATATCAATCTTAATAGCAACATTCCCACCTCTATTTTTCCTATTTAAATGGTTACTAGACTCAGACGCAAGAAAGATATAATCTTGGGTGGATCTTCGCTTGATGAATCCAAATTGGTTCCAAGAGAAAATTATATTTCTTATCACCATAATTATGTTGGCAATCAATTTAGTAATGATCTTGAAGAGGGATTTTATGAGAGAAATGTGTCTGAAGTGGTTAATTTCATTAACATTATCAGTTTTTGGGATATGGACAAGAAATTGAGCATTAAGTCCATGAGAAAGATTTCCACTAGCAAAGAATTCTTTCACCATTTATAAAACATCATCCTAAATATCATCCTAGAGTTTTTGGTAAAATCCATTATTGAAACCGTCTGGTCCAGGGGCACCATCCCCTTTTAATCTAATGACTATGTCTTTGATTTGATGATCAAGAGGGGTACTATTAAGTAACATGTTATTCTCATCAGTAACCAATGATGAGATAACATCTGAACTGATGACCCTATCTATATTAGTTTCATTGAAGATATTGTAAAATTGAGAGACAACATGATTGAATATGCTTTCCTCTGAATCAAGAATCTGTTCCCCATCTTTGAGGAAGGAAAGAGGCCTATAATATTTCCTCACCCTATGAATGTAATTAGATAATTATTATTCTTATCCCCATCATTCATCCATTTTTCTTTAAGGATTTTTTTTAATACTATCCTTAAAATTATGTAAGTTGATAAGATTAGAAGAAATATTTGTTTAATGCTGAATAATGTGCGCAAAGTTAGAAGAGGAATTTTTTTTGCAATTGAGTAAGTCATTTTTTCCAAAAATTTGATATAATTAAAGGGACCTAAAAATGTACAAATAAAGAATTGAAAGGATATTTAACTATATATTTTTAATGGAAATATATATTCAAATATTTAATATAAACATGAATTAATTTTTTTTAAAGGAATAAAAATTAAGAGATGATTTAACTCACAAGTAACAAGGGTGGTACATTTGATCTTATATGTTCTTATCTAAAGGTTACCTAACCATGGAAAAAATTCCTAATTA
Organism: Viscum album; assembly: GCA_963277665.1. Lineage (NCBI taxonomy): Eukaryota > Viridiplantae > Streptophyta > Magnoliopsida > Santalales > Viscaceae > Viscum > Viscum album. The sequence continues at coordinate 380,635,992 of OY728166.1, forward strand.
ATTAAATAATGTTCAAAAAATTTATACCCAATAACATTATTCATCAATATTTAATTATCGAAATTATAGTTTTATCATATTTCATTTATTTTTAATATAGTTTATTATTATGTCGGTTACTTGGGGTTGTTCATTTGTTTTCTTCATAACACTATCGATTTACTGACCGTGGAAAAAGGATTCATAAAATAACATCAAAATATTCAGAATTTGGGAAGATTATTTACTTTAGTTTTCTATTATACTAATAATTATCCATTTTTAAATGTTGTCCCCAAATAGACATAAATTATTAATGGTTACTTGATAAGTCCATTTAATGTGGTTAATTTTTCAATGATTGATTCTCATTGATCACTCACATAGAATGTCCAATATTTTTCTTCCATAATAATATTTATTTAAAAAATATATTTATTAAATATTAAATACATATTTAATATAATCCATGTTAGATGGGTATGTATATGAATACATTTCCTTTCTTGAAAGTGGTAGTCCACACGTACGCACATGTTACACATTCACTTTCCATGGAATGTTAGGGGTTTTAAATAAAATAATTATAAATTTAGAATTAAATTAATTATTATAAATAATATTATTTAATTAAATATAATTTTAACCTAAGATTTATGGTTGTGATGTAAAATTGAGCATGTCATTCATGGATGCGTTAGTCCACACACACACAAGACGATGTTCTCCTTTTTCTTTATGATTTTTAGGGAAATTTTAAAATGAATATCACATTAGTATAATAAAAAATATACATATTAACAATAATTTAATTTATATATCATAATGAATAGCGGATAATTTTGTATTGTATAATTAGAAAAGGATTTTAATGGTTTTATGTAGAGTATTACCACTCCCTTAGTAGTTCTCCCATGGGTGGCCCTTTAAGGCTCATTTTCATGATATTTTAGTGAGAAAAATGATTAAAAGGAATTGATATGGTGTTTAAGAGGAACTATATAATATTTTTATGAGATCCAAAGTTTTTAAATTGGTGGATAAATGGGGAGTATGTGGTCTCCTTCTATAAGTGAATAAAAAGAAACATTGGTAAGAACACATTATTTCTCAACTATATAACTCAATTATTCAAGTTCAATTGCTCAAAAAAATGGCCAATAATGTTTTGTTTAAAGTGATATGGTCTCTTATATCTCCACCACTGAACATTAAACATGTTTTCACATGTTTTAACCCATTTTAGTATGTTAAACTACTTTTATCCTAATTTACCCTTATCACGATAAAAGCAAATTCACACATGGAAAATAATTGTAATGAAAAAAAATAAAATTTATGTTATTACTTAATTTTAAAATTATTATTTTACACATATAAATGAATTTTAAATATTTACATGTTTTTAGAATTTAAATAGAGTATTAGTGCATAAAGAGAAAAAAAGAAGATTCATAGAAAAAGTACACTTGAAGAAAAAAATTTAAGTGTGGGATAATATCATCAAATAAATTGGTTTCAGAGATATAAATTAGTTTATTATAAAACAATTAAATTTTATTTTTCCTTCTTATCAAGAAAAAACTAAATTTTGGAAAATGTAAAAAAATTAAGGTGGACTAAAATATTATTTTTTGTAATGTTAAATATAAGTTTTATAAGTTTTATTATTTAACTATAAAAAGAATAAAATTACTAATTAAATATATATTGTATCAATTGAAATTATTTATAAAATTCAAACTCCTCTTTATATATGGATAAAGTTGAAAATTTCTTCATTTTAGGAAAAAGATTATATTTTATACTATATAACTTAAAATCAATTATTTGATAAAAATATCAAAAAACAACGCTAATATAATTTTAATATGAGTAATAGAAAAAGAAAATTAATTTCATTATATTCAAAAATTATAAATGATAAAAATTAATTTTAAAATACAAAATGGGTAATATAATAATTATTTTGAAATATATAACACAAGTTCTAAAATGTCAAATATGAGTTTTGAAATTGAGAACAAAATTTTGAAATTATAAAGTTAATTCTTAAAATTTAAATTTGGTATTGGAAAAAGGTTTATTGAATTTAAAATTCATACTTAATTTACAATAATTTAGTAAAATTCATGTTATTTACAAACATGAAATTTATCATTATTTGAATAAAAATAAATATTTTTTATAAAAAATCCAAAAATTCATCATAGACTTATATTGTGAATATAGGTCAGAAAATAAAATTTATTTTTTAAAATTATATTTCTAGAATTTTTTACTTTATCTTTTAATTTAAATTATAAGATGCAATGATAAACTATTTTTTATAGGATAATAAATTTTAAAAATACCTTTTGTTCTTATTTTTAATTTATATTGAACGCTAATAATGACATTAGTAATAAAGAAATAATATATTTTATAAAAATAACCATTTAATAATAATAGAATTAGTTTTCGTTAATTAAAAGTAAATTTTTTAAAAAATACATTCTTAAACTAAATAATGAATTAATATTTGTTTTATAAAATAACCTAAATATATATATATAAATTCATATATATTTAACTTAGTTACTCAAATTTCAATATGCAAATTAAATGGATAGGTTTTATAGGTCTAAACATATAATGATTTATTTTTATTTGGAGTTTCCAATGGAGAAATCTATCTTTCATATTTGACTTAATTTGATGAAAAAATATATTAAAATATCATGTCATTACATTCCCCCATGATTAAATATATTGATTCCCCACAATATTAAAACTATGATGATTGAAGTAATTTATATTTTGATAATTCAATTAACCATAAACTGATAGTTGATTATAGATTGATTTAGGATATATATTGATATTTATTTACATGAAATTTTATATTATACATTTCTAAGAAGAGATATACCATCTCTAATAAAATCCCAATAAGAGAAGAAGAGATAAATCTATAAGGAACAATGTCCCTCAAAACATTGAGAAGATTCATATAAAATATATATAATAATTATACTACTAATAATTTTTGTAAATATCCATACTTAATTCCTAAAATCTTACATGATACAAGACATCAAAAAATATTGATTTAAAAATCAATATGTACCATAGTAACTGTCACTACATAGGCATTTCCCAATTTCCATGATCTAAGTGGATGTTTGTGTCGACTGTCTACATTAACCCTAAGACTAGTGCATTATTCTATATAGTGAAAAAATTATGCGCATTTGAAACATCAAATCATTAGTGGATCCTTATGAAGAAAATTATCTGAATTCATTATATAAATATTATTCTATAAAAATTTTGTTTCTCAATACCCTCATTTACAACATTTAAAGAATATTTATATCCCCTTGAGGTAATTCCCATTCAGTTCTCGTGACATTGTTTACATCAAGGTGGTTTAATATAATTTCCCTGATCATATTTATCATAAGATTTCCCATGATACTCAATTCTTATCTTCTTTGGTGGGTTCACAATTTAATCTATTACGACATGTTTAATAATATTTAGCGATAGTTGGTTGGGAATAATCTCTATATTTCTCAATCCAACTCTAATTATAATGGGTTTAATATTAATGTAGTAATCACATTATCCCCCACACCTAGGGCTGACTTAATTTATTCTGGTTCCAACCATCAATAAAACCAAAATGGTGTTAACATGAGTGAAGAAAAAATTTCACCACAAGATTAGTATGCTTGATAACTAAAGGAAAATTTTACTGGAATATTAATCACAATATTAAACCATATTGTTAGCATATCTTTTTTTCAATATATATAACTACTTTTTAGCTCTAGATCATTTAATTTAATCGTATATCATTCTTATATAAACATATATAGTCATTGGTTTAACCTACATCAATAATGATTCATAATAGTTTAAATTAAGTTGAGTTCTGTTAGATTTATCAACATAGTCCCTTAAAGTAACTAGGGAATTAAAACATCATATATATTCATATGCAGAATATGATAAACTATATATTTTATAATAAGAGTTTCAAACCATGTGTGAAACTAGGGCTATTTTTCTTACACCAGTCGATGAATGAGTTAATACCCAACATTCAATTTTCAGGGTTATCACCCAAGGTACATTTGTGTCAGAGTATGTATCCACATGTAGTATCTTGATAAAGATTCAATTTATATGAAAACAAAATACTATAAAAATTACACAAAAGTTATGATGTTATTACTTACATAATTTTATCTCTTTTACTTATCATAAGGGTAGTCACTAAATTTATTTAATTATATTCCTTAAATGGATAAACTAAAACTGAAAATAAATTATCCATTTTATGATAAAAATTTATTGACCCAATGTATACAATTTTTAATTTTTTACATCATTTAAATTCTTTATACATTACATATCACATAAAAATTTCATGATCCCATGAATTGAATTTTTTGTGTCTTTGAGGACCAGTAACATTGGAAACCTATTACTTAATAAAGCTAAAAATTTCCCCATAATTAAACTATTATAGAACCCATTATAGAATTCTGATATGTAATACTTATCATTATAAGATATGAATAGGAAACATAACTATTATTTGAGCTTAAATTATTATTAAGGGTTCACATAAGTGATAACAATCAAAGATAAAAAGTGATAATAAGTCAATCAAATAGCTATGAGAATGTAATAAAAGAAAATAAACAAAAAATATATAATTCACATTCAATCAAAAATAGGGTGATCATAATCACAGTCACATTGAATAAAAAAATTAAATCATAATATCATTGAATCAAGTAATATGTGGAAAAAATATAAAAAATCAAATCATAAACACATGTGAAGAGTCACACCCATTTCCATCATTATAATTTTCATAAAGTCCCATTGTGGATTTGATTCCCTCCCTATTAACAAAAAATGTTTAAAAATATCTCATGTTGAATTAGGTTCACTCCATAATCCCTTATATAATTTCTCATGATATATAAATATTTAAAAATTTCATTTGATGGCTATATAATTTAGGTCCCACATATCACATAACATTGGAATCATAGGCTAGTCACTTGTTCCCCACACAAGGTATCTCATGGGATAAGAAATTATAAATTAATTTTAAGGATATATAATTATGGTCCCACCCATTACATAATGAAGATCATACATATGTGTTCCACAAAAGAAAAATAACTATACATAACTCATGATCCTGATCAACCGCATGAGAATGAAGTGGGTTACATAATTCTGGTTCGATGCATAACCAATGTAAAATAATAATGATTTTAAATAGAAATAAATTAAATAATTTGGAACACCCATAATTTATAAATTTATATAGGTATTGAACAATTTATTCTAATTTATAAAATTTATGAGAAGGATATAAGATAAGAATGAATAAAATAAACCCACATTGGTGATGATTTATAGAATTAAAAATAATATATTTAAAGAGGTAAAAAAGGAATATTATTTTCATTAAATCCTTATTTGAATCAAGATGTATTTCTATAAAATAATTAGGGTTTTTATTATTCATTTGTTTTTTTAAAAAACATATCATAGAGGTGATTTTTTAATATAAGACAACTAACTGGAATATCCCATTAAATTGGGATTACTATGAATTGAAAATTTTGAACAAATTTAAAAACAATCAAAACCACAAAAATGAAAACCATATTTTCATATAAAAATATATTAGGGGAATATATAAAAAAATTAAACAATTTAATTATAATAAGATTTAATAAAATGGATAAAATATAAGTGAAAAAGAAATATTAAGCGAACAAGCAATATTTAGGTGGGGTTTTCCTCTATAATTACATTAGAATTAATTCTCCTATTTTTAAGGTTATCCCAAACAAGAACTATATTAAAGAAGGTTTCTTGATAATTCCATTTAAGGTAATTAATGTTTCTTCCATTGTTTCTTAATTGATCAATAATAATATAATTCCCAATATTATTCTTATATAATATTATTGGGGTAAAAAATAAATTTTACTTATTTATTATATTTTTAATGATATCTGTGTTCGGTGGTTATAGAAAAAAACATTTTGTTTCATTAAGGTGGTATTCTGTATATACATATTGATGGAAGTTTAAATTTAATTAGAATTTAATGGGTCTAAAATCAAATATTTATCAATTAATAATTATAATATTGTATTTAATCTCATATGAGTGAATTAAATAATCTTTATAAACATTCTATTTATAGTGGTCAAGGAAAATAGGGCATTTCGTTCATGGAGTCATTTTTCCCATATAAACATGACATCATTTTTATTATTCATGATTTTATAAGAATGTATAAAATGGATATCACATTAGAATAAATAATAAACAGAATAGTTATAATGTTGGTTGAAAGAGCAGTCGATTGTCTCCTATCGACCGTTCAAGTTTCTGGTGCTCTGCTAATGTGTATAACAGCACTCGGGTCGAATCCTCGGCGATGGTACAATTTTTTATAGTTGATTGTTTTTGAATTGTGTTTTGATTTGGGGGTTTGTTTGAAGAGCTTTAATTAAAATGATTGATTGATTAATATTGATTTAACAATTTGATAAATATTGGGGTGACTTCATCATTAGGTAGTTAAGCTTGTGATATCCTTGAGCTTTGCTTTATATTGCATTAAATTAACACTCATGTCACAAGTTGACATTGATTGGAATTCCCAAGTGTTAAGGCTTTAATCCAAGCTTTGACTTAACTCAGGGTTCTAATCTTAATCATATCTTGTTTATGGTAGCATATTTATGGTTCAATAATCCATGTAAACAACATTTTAAACAAAACAAGTCATTAATTCATGACATGTTAAGTCCAACATACGCAATGTTAATTCAAAGAATACACATCGAGCAAAAGCTCTCTATCGCTTAACATACCTAAATTATAACTCACCCCCATGAGAGATTTACTCAGCCATTAGGATGGTTATTAATCTGGTAGGGATGTTTATGTTATTAGGGTATGAGAATAAGAGGAAGAAGAATTGGACAAGAAAAGAGTGGTGTGCCGAACACACACACGAACTACAAAGAACGTGAATGAAACATGTGTTTTGATTGAATAAGAAATCACTTAAAGGAAATGGTTTTAAGATTTATTTTTAACAATTAAGAAACTATTAATATTAAACTACATAAGGTGTATGATAATTATAAGTTATGAAGGAGAAACTTGCATTAAAACTCAAATGAAATTACAAGTACACTAAAACAATTACAAAGGAAAGAGCATGAAATACATGGAAAGAAATGAAGGAGGAAAGGTTTCTCAAGTAAAAACTTGAGTATGGAAGATCCTTACAAGCCCTTGGAAATGACTTGGTCGTGCCAATATATCCTCCTAAGTGACAAACTGCCAACCTCTTGCAAGGAGAAGAGGGGAGTGTATTTATAGCCAAAGGTAGTGGACTGTTTTCATTCCCAAATTGCCCCTCAAGTTGGCCCGCCAATTTGACCTTTCAGAAAGCTGAATCTCGAGCGATATCCTTCTTCAATATTGTATATATGGATCCGGACTAGTCACCCTCAACATTTGGATGTCATTGGACTTTTGTGGCCAACGTTATGGCCAGATTACTAAAAAGGTTTCTACTATCCAATTTTTTCCAGAAAGTTTCCATGGCCTAAATGTGAATGCATTTATGGATATAGAGATGGCTTGAGATCCGAACCATTTCTTCTGGGAAGTTGATCCTCCATATCTTATATTTCACACCACAAAATATGAGCTTCCTTGGACAAGTGGATTAGTTGAAAAGTCAAGAATGGTGGGATGATTTAAAATCCCGGACAGAATGGTGGGATTGATTTAAATGGATCCATTGGGCCCCAAAATGGTAGAGTTTGGACAATAAATTTTAATACATGACTCCTTAGGAAATTACCGATCTTGAAAAATAATATCCACTCATTTGGCCTGGGAAAGTGAGCCTTGTAATGAAATCATCAAGGCTGGTCCAGAAATTAGGCTGATCTGGTGGGTCATCTTGTGTGGTCCATATGGCCCTTCAAATAACCGAATTAGACAATGCTCCAGTTGAGTAATTTGTAGGAAATTGAATTTAGAACCCTAAAAGACAAGAATAACACAATTTGGATTAGTAGGGTGAGAGTTATAGTTAATATACTAAACAGACATGAATCTGTATTATTCGAAACAATACTCCAAAATCATATTTAATATTAAAGCACGAGTATTTCACATAAGTTATGCTCATTTAATTGAAAATAAGTAGAGGGGGTATATAAAATGATATTAATAAATGAATAAAATAAACTCCCCCACACATAATATTGTGCATGTCCTCATGTGCAACAAACACAAAAGAAAATCAAAACAAAACCATATTCATTCACCAACAAATATTAAAATTTTGTTTTCACCAATCAGGGGAGGTTTAGACTATTTCAATCATCCATATTGAGTTCCATCACAAATTTGGTTCACAATAATGCATCAGAAACAATTCATTTTTTCATGTTCAAGGTTTGAATTGGAAAAGGTAGGCACTCAAAACTTACTCCTCTCAAGATGATAAAAATGTATTTTAGGAGGTTCGCTCATTCACCAACAAAAACTGAAAATCAAGAGTTTGTAAGAGCTCTCAGCTTACATTCCCAAATATAATGTGTACAAGAATCAAGAGGTCTTTTAAGTGGGTTTTCAGTGGCTATTGGATGGTAGGTATATAATGTCCAAAGGAAATGAGGGGTTAAAAACACCAACATGGAAAAATCAATGCACATTTTTTTGAAATTTCATTTGAAAGGAAATAGAAACACATATTTACAAGGGCATGAATGTGTGATGAATGAAAAGTGAGGGAGATAGAAAATGGAATAGGGTGAGATGATCGAATATGTACAACATGGAAGACTTCCGATAATGACACAATACAAGATGAATCAAGTGTTCTTTTTTTTTCTCTTTTTTCTTTTTTTTTCGAAAGTTGTTCTTGAAACAAGTCTCACAGTCATCTCCGAACCCATGATTGATCTCCTCATGGAACTAATTTTATTAGTTATAACACGAAAAAAGGTTGATGATGAATGATTTTTTACCCACCCAAGACACAACCCATTCCTTTTTTTTCATTCATTTTTTTATATATAATTTTTTTCATTTTTTTGAACACTTTTCAATGACTTTTGTAAAAATTAAAATTACACATTTACACCCCAAAGATCACAGAATTACAACCTCTCCCCCACACTTGAATGGATGCTTTCCCTCAAGCATATGATGACACATTGTAAATCAATGAAAGTACACCCAAAAATGAAGTCCATTCCCCCCACACTTAAATTTCAATAAATTGTACAATGAAAATCCATGAAGATGTTGGGTGGGACAAGGTATTAGGCTTATAATGTGGCTATCAAAAGAAAGGTTTTAATAGGCTCAAAGGGTATTTCAAAAGTAGGATCAATGTAAGGGTAACGGGAGGCTATTTGGCTATTCTGATTCTCATGTGTCTTAGAAAATGCCTCTATCATATTAATGCACACAAAAGATGGAAATTCAGCTCGAAGGTCCACAAACTCAAGACTCACAATCAGTGGTGAAGACACACAATGAAAAAGATGGCCATAGATGACCTTGGAATAAAGGCTAATGTTATTCCTCATGGTAGGGGAGAATCATTTTCCACCAGAAATTGTTAATTCAAAATGTTTGTTATTGACACAAAATTTTTTACCCAAATTTGAGATAAAAATTCAATATATTTGAGTTTAAAACAAGCCTTTTGACTTCCCAAAATGGTTGGAATGAATTTAAATATTGTATGATGAGTAATTATGACACCCCTTTTTTTAATTAATTTTTTTTTTATTTTTTTATTTTTAATGACACATCCACACAAAAGAGAAAATAGAAAAAAGTTTGTGGAAGAATGTTGTAAAAAAATGAGAGGGAGAGAGGAAGAAGAAGAAATAGGGAGAAGAAGAGAGGGAAGAGAGATTGAGAGAGAGAGAGTTAAAGGGAAAGAGGTACCCCTGGTTTGGATTTGGTGGGTCGCCGTTTCCATCTAGTGGTGGGTCAATGGAAGTCTATGTGGAACCTAAAGTGAATGGCCTCTCATGGTGGTGCTTTAACCGGTGTCCATTTACTGTGAATGTTCTTTTTGAAGAAGGGGCTTGGACTTGCACTGCACCAAATGGGTAAACATTAGTAATAATAAAAGGTCCATCCTAACGAGAATTGAGCTTACCTGGGTGAAGTCGAAATCGAGAATTGAAGAGCATTACCTTTTCACCGTCATGAAATACCTTTCTAAGAATGTGCTTGTCATGGAGTGACATTGCCTTTTCTTTGTAGATAATGGAGTTCTCATATGAATCGAGTCGAAGCTCCTCCAATTCAGTCAACTGCAACAATCGTTCTTCACCAGATTTTTCACAATCAAAATTACAAGTTTTGACAGCCCAAAATGACTTATGTTGGATTTCAACTGGTAAATGACAGGTTTTACCAAAAACTAGCCTAAGTGGAGACATCCCAATGGGTGTCTTATAGGCTGTTTGATAGGCACAAAGTGCTTCACCATGTCTATCGGGCCAGTCTTTTCTTGTGGGCTTAACAATTCTTTCAAGCACTCTTTTCACTTCTCTGTTAGAAAGTTCAAACATTCCATTTGTTTGAGGGTGATATGCAGTGGATGTTTTATGTACAACCCCATTCTTTTCCAAAGTGAATCCATGGTTTTATTACAGAAATGAGTTCCTAAGTCACTTATCAAAGCACGTGGTGTTCCGAATCAATGGAAGATATGGGTTTTGAAGAACTCACTCACAGTTTGAGAATCATCTTTCCTAGTGGGTTTGGCCTCGACCCACCTAGAAACATATTAAACAGCAAGGAGAATGTAGGATAATCCATTGGAAGGGGGAAAAGGTCCCATGAAATCGATGACCCAAACATCGAAAAGCTCATAGAAGATTAATGGCTTTTGAGGCATTTTGTTTCATTTGGAAATTGTGCCAAACTTTTGGCATGTGGTACATGATTGATAGAACTCGTGTGAGTCCTTGAAGAGTGAAGGACAAAAGAATCCAGAATCTAGGACCTTTCGAGAAGTCCTTTGTGGTCCAAAGTGGCAACCTCCAGGCATTGAGTGGTAGAATTCCAAGATGGAGGATTGTTCAGTTTCATCAACACATCTCCTAATTACCATGTCATCCCCAGTTTTCTAAAGTTTATTATCTTCCCAAAAATAATTCTTTGAATCACTTTTCATCTTTTCTTTTTGTTTTTTTGAAAAATATTTGGGGAAAACACCATAAACCAAGTAACTGGCAATTGGGGCATACCATGGTAACTTTTGAGTGAGAGATGAGAGTTGTTCAGTTGGAAATTCAGGATCAATTATTTCAGAATGAGAAGAATTATAAATTCTACTCAGGTGGTCAGCCATAGGGTTTTCTTTTCCAGGTTTATCTTTTATCATAAGGTCAAACTCTTGGAGCACTAAAATCCTTCTTATTAGCCTTGGTTTGGAATCACTTTTCTTAAGTAAGAACTTTAATGCTGAGTGGTCTGTGAAAATGATGATTTTGGCACCTTTGAGATAGGGCCGGAATTTATCCAAGGCAAAAACCATAGTTAAAAGTTCTTTTTCAGTCACAGTGTAGTGTGATTGAGTTTCATCCAAAGTTTTTGAGGCATAAAAGATGACATGAGGAATGTTTTCTCTTCTATGACCAAGAACATCCCCAATGGCCCTATCAGAAGCATCAAACATCAATTCAATTGGTAAGGACCAATCTGGGGGTTTTATTATTGGAGAATATGTGAGAGCAGATTTGAGTTCAATGAAGGCTCTCTTTCCAACCTCATCAAAATTGAATTTGACATCATTTTGAAGTAAACGAGTGAGTGGGAGGGAAATCTTGCTGATTTTCTGAATGAATCGCCGATAGAAACCGACATGACCAATGAAGGAACGAATGTCTTGAACTGATTTGGGTTCAGGAAGTGATTGGATCACCTCAATTTTGGATGGATCAACTTGGATACCCTCTTGATAAATTATGTGCCCAAGAACAATCCCATTTGAAACCATGAAGTGACATTTTTCAAAATTCAGCACAAGGTTGCACTTGACACACTTTTGAAGGACCAAATAGAGTGAATGTAAGCAAGATTCAAATGACTCGCCATAAATGGTAAATTAATCCATGAAGACCTCCATGAAATTCACAGTGAATTCAGAAAATATACTCATCATACACCGCTGGAATGTTGCAGGAGCATTGCAAAGGCCAAAAGACATTCGCCTATAGGCATAGGTTCCAAAGGGGAAAGTGAATGTGGTCTTTTCTTGGTCTTGAGGTGCGATTTTAATTTGGAAGTAGCTGGTGTAACCATCAAGAAAGCAAATAGTGTGACTTTCTGGCCAATCTCTCAAGCATTCGGTCAAGGAAAGGAAGTGCGTAGTGATCTTTTCGTGTTTCAGCATTCAATTTGCGATAATCGATGCACACACGCCATTTGTTTTTCACTCGAGTTGTGACCACTTCTCCATGTTCATTTGTGACAACTGTTATCCCGCCCTTCTTAGGAAAGACTTGAATTGGACTAACCCATTCACTATCAGAAATTGGGTAGATAATACCATCTTGAAGAAGCTTGGTAATCTCTTCCCTAACTACCTCAAGTATGAGTGGATTGAGTCTTCTTTGAGGTTGCCTAATTGGTTTGGATGATTCCTCTAGATGGATGTGACGCATGCAAAGGGCAGGGTTGATTCCTGGAATATCCTCTAGGGTCCAACCTAAGGCATTTTTGTTTTCCTCTAAAACTTGAACAAGTTGGGACTCCTCAGTTTCAGAAATTGAAGCAGAGATAATGACAGGGTAGGAGGGATCATGGAAAAGGAATGCCTACTTGAGGTGTTAAGGAAGTGTTTTTTGGTCAGTTTCAGCCTTGATTTGAGAGCTAGAAAAGTTTGGAGCAGGAGAAGGGTTTCCAAATGGGTTTGGGTCATCTTCCTTAAAATTGTCCAAGGTGGAGCAGTAGAGATCAGAGTTGATGTGGGATTCAAGGGAGTTTTCAAGTTCACTTTGATTGACGGAGTCTAAGAAAGAAAGTTCACCATCAACTTCTCCATTTATAACTTTGTTAATCATTGAGCAGATTTCACAGTCTCCACTATCATTAGAACATGATGAGCATGATGAAATGGAGGTAAGTTGATTCTCAGAAGTGTCATCAGATGCATGAATAGAGAATTCAGATTGATTCTCTGATGGGTATCGCATGGATAGAAAAATGTTGATCTTGAACACTTGGTCACTAAATTCCATGGATAAGATTTCTGAATGGACATCGATCTTGGTTCTAGCAGTCATGAGGAATGGTTGTAGAGACCCGTATCTTGACGTACATTGACATTACATTACTTTTGCGGAATACTTAATACATAAAAAAAATACACACACAAGGATCGTAATAATTTAGTGTCTTTGGAAACTCGGAACGTAATCTTCTAATCTTGGTGAAAGATCTTCAAAATCTCCCATAAAGATCTTCCTTTTTTTTTACCTAAAACCTGTCTTTATATCCTGGGGAAAAGAAAACATAAAAGGGTGAGCTCAAATGCTCAGTAAGGGTAAAAAAAAGAAATATCAATCACATAATTTTCATAAGAACATAACATTTTTGGAAATCTTAACCTGCAAAAGAGAGCATAATTTCATAACATGGGATAAATCATAGTAGTGAAAATGAAACCATAACTTAAAACATTACTCATTGTGGCATACACACATAATCATAGAGAATCATTTCTTGTTAGTCAAGACTCATTGCCAAGACTATCTTAGTGGACAAAGTCCCTTTCTGAATCGAGTAATCCTCGTTTCAGTCCTGTTTCACTGAACCGGTATAACCTACCATTCCAGCCATGTCTATCTCATGAGATATGAAATCTTTACCCAATGCATTGGAGGGAGATATAGGTCCCACCCATCTCTTAATGAATCCTTTCTTATGTGTGCCACAAAATCATAAATCATACATCATTGCATAACCCATGTAATAAAAATGGGATTCTTAAACAACATGACATCATAAAACCATTCATATAAGATAAAGGAATTCATAAACATAATTCCATCACAACATAGTCAAATCAATGTAAAAATATGGATATAAACAGAACCCTTTATTATCTTATATGGAAAATAATTTTGATAAAACACTTGAATTGAATTCTTGAGGAAAATATCATTTCTTCTTCAAAATCAATTTCTTTTCTCAAAACACCATGCAATTTTAAAAGAAAGAGATTTTATTGAAAATAGTCATGAAATCTTTTAGAGGAAGCTTCATGAAAATAAGGCTTTATAAAACAGTATAAATCCGTTCGTGCCGTATAAGTTAAAAAAAACATTCTTCGTACTTTTGTCGGAAAAGTCAAAAAGTACCTCGTACGAAAAATGAAAAAAGATTCCTTTCATATCCTTTACTAAAAACTCATAGAAGGGTAAAATTGGATTTAAACAATTGTAGGTGGATGGAAATAATATTACATATTGAGGGAACATGGATGTGGATGATAAAATACACCCCAGTAAATACTTACGAATAAACAATCTCGGATAAAAATGAGATTGTGATATTTCCCTTACCTTAGGTCCGACTTGCTTTGTAAGTGTCTGAACCTCCTGTATAATGATTTAAATAATGTTATTGAATTATTACAGAATCATATTCATTGTTATGATATCATATAATGTTCACTTATGACATTATATTACCCGTTCTTTTGTAAATTCCATGTTAAAGAAGCGTTTTGGGTAAAATCGTTTCATTTATCGTAGGTGTTTTGACTTGTTGTTCTTGACATCATTATTACTTATATCATGATTTACTTACTTCCAGAATATAAAATATGATTTATATATCATATATATTCAATATATATATATATATAATAGGTAGATAAATAAAATGAAAAACACCGTTCATGGTAGTCCGTACGTACGCATGAACGCTGTTTTCCTTTCCTTATTGTCTTGAAATGGAAGTAAGTAGATGACATACATATGTATATATATACATAAATCCAGTAGCTTTATAATGTCATATATTTCATTATTATTTCTTATATATACATTATAATCATTCTTAAATGGTTAACATGTAGAATGAATCTCATCGCGTCGTGGAGACGGTATTCCGTACGTACGCACGAGCGATGATATCATTTCTATAAATATTGAATTGAATTGGAGTGGATTATACAATATATCAGAATCAATATGATGTTGTAATAACTATGTATAGTTATTCTTTACACCATTATACCCATCCATGTAAGGTGGTGGTGGAAAATAGATTACACCACGGCGTGGAGACGGTATTCCGTACGTACGCACGCGCGGTGATTTCTTTTTCCGTAGGATGGATAGATGGTGAAATAGGTTTGTTTCATACTTATAATAACATATCAGTATATGAGTGATACTGATGTTATTACTTCATAATGAAACAACCTAAGAAGAAGAAGTGAAAGAAGAAATAAAGATGAAATAATTGGTAACAGTAATTACCTCTTCTTTGAAGTGCCTCTTTGAGACCTCCTCTTAGGGCACTAAAATTGGTCTTTGAGGAAGACCAGAACCTCTAGGATGTTTCTAGGAAAGTGGAGAGGAGAAATTGGCAGGGTTTGGCCGAGCTTGAGTGCTCAAATTGGTGTGAGGAGGAGGGGGAGGAGGTGTCCTTTTATAGGGGAGGAGAGGGGCACCTTAGGAATATCTCAAAATATTATTTTATATTAAAGTCAAAATCGGTTTATAATGGTTCCAAAGGGTCTTATTTCGAAGCTAAAGTGGGTATGGGTCGAAATCCTATCAACCAATAGGATTTAGACAAGTTTAGGGTATTATTTTAACCTTATCAATTAGATTTAACTCTAAGTTAAATAATTTAACTTTTACCGTGTCTTTTTGTTTTCTTTCACTATATGGTTAATAAACATACTATAACATGCCAAACGAACCCCAAATTGTATATTATTAATACATATATCCTTATCTAAGTCATTTGGCCGAACCTTAGATTTTTAGGAATAAAATAACAATTAATAATATAATATTTGATTTAAAAACTATTTTGTGTCAATTTTGACACTATTTGATATATGATTTTTGTGAAAGTCATAACAGAATTATATGTTCGAACCAAGTTGATTAAATCAACACTAATATATCATAGTAACCTAGAAAATTAGTGGAATTCATAAAAAGTCTTAAATTAAATTTATTTTGGTATTTATATTATCAATTATGTAAATATTTCATTAATAAGATAATTACTGCATCATCTTTGTCTCATAAATAAATTATATTATTTGATGTCTAAAAATTACAAATAAAATCCCATCATGCAGGAAATCTTTCTAGATTTCTAATGAATATTTATAGTCGAGTTTATCTTATGTATAACCCCATATTAAAAATGATTTACTTATTAAACTTTGATTTTAACTATTTTAACCCTTCTTTAAATAAATTAATAATAAATGTCCTAATCTAATCCAAGTGGGCCTAAATGGTAATATTTTATTCCTAAGTTTGTTTTTGGTCGAATTACACTTGTCCAATAGAATTAGGACATGTGTTAGGGTAATATTAATATCATATTTACCCTTAGTTACCTTATTTACTATTAACCGTGGTAAAAAAAGTAAAAAGTTACTATTCACCAAAAAATTATTTTCATCTCATTGAACCACATTTTAGTCCTTGATATTAACCGTGTCTCTCGGATTTTCGAAATTCCATTCACAGAAGCGGTAAAATTAAGTTTTATGCAAAATTCAGTTTTTAACCTACCACTTAGTAGTTTCACTATTCATCAAAAATTGATGTTTTTCAGAACAATGCCAAAACTTCATCCCAAGCTATATTTCATATTCCGAATTCAAAAATGAAGTCTATTTTACCAAATTCATAACATAAAAGTTGCATTAATTAATTTTATAATTAAATCCCGCTGTTAAAACAAATAGCGTGTTTTTAAGAAACAATATCTATCAAAAGATTGACACTTGTTTATGTCTAGTTTAAATGTGAAACTACATCCAATGACCAACATTGTATTAAATTGTAAAAATATATTCTAAATATACTTTAAAACCACTCAAATTAATGATATATCACTATTAATTATTTCGATTAAAAAAGTTGTTTTTAATTATAATTTAGTAATTTTCACTATTCATCAGAATATGAAAGTTATCCGAAAAGTACCAAAATTTCACCTTAGGCTAAATTCGATACTCAGAATCCAAAAATAAAGTTCATTTTGAAAAATAAGATTTACTGGATTTCAAAACGTGGTTATTACTATTCATAACGGCTAGTTTTAATAATATTTTTATAGCATATCGTTGTTTAGTGAAACTCGGTATTGCGTACTACACACGCTATCGAGGAAGGTCGCGATTGCGTGTAATGCAAGTCAAGTCAAGGATGTGTGTTGTGCAAGCTCCTTTTGGTGTAGCGTACAACACAAGACATTAATAAAATTAAAAAGAATATTTTTTTTATAAAATCTTGGGCTGTTACATTCTACCCCCCTTAAAATGAATTTCGCCCTCGAAATTCGTCGGGGTTATAAATGGTTTACTATTTGAAAGTTTCTTTAATAGAAACCCACATCGTAAAAGGGAATACCAAAACATGGCTTTAAAAACTAAAGTATGAAATGTAACGATTACCCAAATAAACTAATCACTGGGTTTCCACATAGGTGAAAATATGGATATGGAAGAGAAATCTAACCATCATGTTCTGATGGAGAGTGGTAGAGAACATGGCTATGGAAAATCCAGTAATCACAAATCCATAAATTTGTGACGATCTAAGGTACCATCTGATTCATCAGGTATAAGATCACTAGGACAACATTTTTGGTTTTCAAGATCATTTCCCTAAAGTTGAAAATTTGAATTAGAATAAATACTTACTTTATTTTGATACAATATCACTGTTGTTCGTGCCTTGAACAATTTCCACTTCATCTCTTAAATAAATGAAGTTGAATTTGTTATTCGTGAAGTGTTAGCAGATCATGTGATAGAATGAGGGGTCATTCCATCTGTCTCAAACAAAAGGTAAGAAAAAGTTATTAAATATACATAAGTCATTCTATAGTGAGATTAATCATATATAGTTCCTAAAATGGACTTATACTTCATATATCATACTTCTTAATATAATAAAACTAGTTTCTACTAAACAGGGACTTCCTGTAGGCTAGTGGTAGGCGATAAAGGCCAGTCGCACTTCGGTTGTGGGTTCGATTCCTACAGCCTTGTCTGAAGCGATGGGCTATCGCCCGTCCTGCAGGTTGTCCCTTTTTCTAAAACTACGTTACTATAACATCCCATCAATAATATCGAAAATCTTCTATCCTTAAACAATACTAACTTATGTCCAACATAATCCAGTCTAATCTTTAGGCTTATACATAATACTGCAGCCCACTCTCATAATATAGTGACAACAATTACCAGAGATTTAATACTGTCGTTGATCCCCACATATCATAAGATATGTCTTGTTGGTCACATTCCAAACACTCAAAGTCCTTAATCGTGTATTCTCTTGAATACCTTAGTGAAATCATGAGTGCAGTTAAAAGTTAACACTTTCCACATACCAAAATCCTCAAAATTCTATATACTCAAACCATGATATCACTTAGTCCTTATATTAATCATGAGCTCATGAATACTATTAAACATTTCATTTTCTCGCTTATCATCTTATTTCCATAAAATATCTCAATCACTTTGAATACCACATCAATAAATATTGCAATACTCAATGATACAACATTATTTTGGAATCCCATTACATAAACACTTAATCATTCCACCACATCGTTGTCATATTCAACATTGCCAATAGTGATCGCATGTGATTTCCCTTTGTCCTTTGCCTTCAGTGGTTGCTCATGTTGATCATCACTAACCCTTGTATTAGGGCAATTATTAGCATAATGCCCCATTTCCTTGCACTTGAAGCATTGAAGTGTTGGCGGTGAGTTCTCTGCAGTGTTTGCTTTATTCACATCATTAGAAACCCTTTTTCCATTACTTCGACACTCAGCTGCTCGATGACCTTCTTTTCCACACTTAAAACATTTTCTAGTCCCTTTAAGACAATCTCCACCATGCTTCTTCCCACACTTTGTGCATAAGGAAACATTCATCTTCTTTTCATCATTATTCTGAGATTTCTCCTTGAACTCCATCTTTCGTTTCTTGTCAAAACCATGAGATGGATATGTAACACCAACTTCCATGTCTACCTTGATAGCACAACGCACAATTTCTTCATAGCTACTGAAGTCTCTTATAGCTAATGCGCTTCGAAGACTTGGTTTTAAGCCACTGAAAAATCGATCAACTTTACTTTCAGGTTGAATGATAATTCCAGAAGCATACCTTGCAAGTCTTGTAAAATTTGCTTCATAGGTACCAACAGATTCATCGTCCCTTTGCTTCAGTTCAAGAAACTCTTTCTCCATCTTTGTTCGAAGAATACGAGGGAAGTACTTACTGAAAAACAGGTTCTTGAACTTGTCCCATTCCATGGACTCAATTTCATCTCTTGGCCTCGTATTCTTGATAAGATTCCACCATTGATCAGCTTCACCTTCCAAACGATATACTGCTAAGATGAATTTATCATGTTCAGAACATTGAAGAACTGAAAATATCTTTTCAGTAGTACTAATCCATTGTTCAGCAACTAATGGATCAGTAGACCCACTGAAAGAAGGTGGACGTTGCCTCATGAAGGACTCAATAGAATATTGTTCCCTTCTCTGCTCATTTGGAAGTCCAGAATGATTCATAGCTTGTGTAAGTATAGAAATAAGATTTTGCACTCCATCTCCCATAACATTTGTTTGTTCAGGAGGGCAATCATTGCATTGTCCATTGCATTCATCAACACGGTTCCTTCGGGTTCCAGCCATCGTCTAAAACCCAAAAAGAATAGTGTGAGAGGCAAAAATCATGCTAGGGAAAAAAACATAATAAAGGGGGAATACCTTCAATATCCAACATCTTAGGTTTAATTCTATGATCGTTAGCGTAATTCTATTACTATAACCTATACGTATACTTATCCCTAGGGACATCCCTAGACATACCTTAGAAATATCTCTAGGGATCTCACTAACGTTTTCGCATCCTAGTTTCCAAAGGGTGACTAAACCTTTCCTCTGATACCAACTGTAGCGGTCTAGAATTACTTCCAGTGGACTATAGTTGATACCTATCAGGGCACTCCATGGGCGGCTACACCCCCTGGGCGGGACACACCACCATCCCCAGTGGCAGCCATTTCCTCATGAAGCCCTTGGGCGGAGAGCCATGCTTCGTCCAACGCTCACATGTGAGAGTTCCCAAGGATCGGATACATTCCTACCTACTTTGCCTCTGATACCAACTGTAGATACCCGTATCTTGACGTACATTGACATTACATTACTTTTGCGGAATACTTAATACATAACAAAAATACACACACAAGGATCGTAATAGTTTAGTGTCTTTGGAAACTCGGAACGTAATCTTCTAATCTTGGTGAAAGATCTTCAAAATCTCCCATAAAGATCTTCCTTTTTTTTACCTAAAACCTGTCTTTATATCCTGGGGAAAAG
Organism: Viscum album; assembly: GCA_963277665.1. Taxonomy (NCBI): domain Eukaryota; kingdom Viridiplantae; phylum Streptophyta; class Magnoliopsida; order Santalales; family Viscaceae; genus Viscum; species Viscum album. Next base: position 380,656,686 of record OY728166.1, read on the forward strand.
AAAACATAAAAGGGTGAGCTCAAATGCTCAGTAAGGGTAAACAAAAGAAATATCAATCACATAATTTTCATAAGAACATAACATTTTTGGAAATCTTAACCTGCAAAAGAGAGCATAATTTCATAACATGGGATAAATCATAGTAGTGAAAATGAAACCATAACTTAAAACATTACTCATTGTGGCATACACACATAATCATAGAGAATCATTTCTTATTAGTCAAGACTCATTGCCAAGACTATCTTAGTGGACAAAGTCCCTTTCTGAATCGAGTAATCCTCGTTTCAGTCCTGTTTCACTGAACCGGTATGACCTACCATTCCAGCCATGTCTATCTCATGAGATATGAAATCTTTACCCAATGCATTGGAGGGAGATATAGGTCCCACCCATCTCTTAATGAATCCTTTCTTATGTGTGCCACAAAATCATAAATCATACATCATTGCATAACCCATGTAATAAAAATGGGATTCTTAAACAACATGACATCATAAAACCATTCATATAAGATAAAGGAATTCATAAACATAATTCCATCACAACATAGTCAAATCAATGTAAAAATATGGATAGAAACAGAACCCTTTATTATCTTATATGGAAAATAATTTTGATAAAACACTTGAATTGAATTCTTGAGGAAAATATCCTTTCTTCTTCAAAATCAATTTCTTTTCTCAAAACATCATGCAATTTTAAAAGAAAGAGATTTTATTGAAAATAGTCATGAAATCTTTTAGAGGAAGCTTCATGAAAATAAGGCTTTATAAAACAGTATAAATCCGTTCGTGCCGTATAAGTTAAAAAAAACATTCTTCGTACTTTTGTCGGAAAAGTCAAAAAGTACCTCGTACGAAAAATGAAAAAAGATTCCTTTCATATCCTTTACTAAAAACTCATAGAAGGGTAAAATTGGATTTAAACAATTGTATGTGGATGGAAATAATATTACATATTGAGGGAACATGGATGTGGATGATAAAATACACCCCAGTAAATACTTACGAATAAACAATCTCGGATAAAAATGAGATTGTGATATTTCCCTTACCTTAGGTCCGACTTGCTTTGTAAGTGTCTGAACCTCCTGTATAATGATTTAAATCATGTTATTGACTTATTACAGAATCATATTCATTGTTATGATATCATATATGGTTCACTTATGACATTATATTACCCGTTCTTTTGTAAATTCCATGTTAAAGAAGCGTTTTGGGTAAAATCGTTTCATTTATCGTAGGTGTTTTGACTTGTTGTTCTTGACATCATTATTACTTATATCATGATTTACTTACTTCCAGAATATAAAATATGATTTATATATCATATATATTCAGTATATATATATATATATAATAGGTAGATAAATAAAATGAAAAACACCGTTCATGGTAGTCCGTACGTACGCATGAACGCTGTTTTCCTTTCCTTATTGTCTTGAAATGGAAGTAAGTAGATGACATACATATGTATATATATACATAAATCCAGTAGCTTCATAATGTCATATATTTCATTATTATTTCTTATATATACATTATAATCATTCTTAAATGGTTAACATGTAGAATGAATCTCATCGCGTCGTGGAGACGGTATTCCGTACGTACGCACGAGCGATGATATCATTTCTATAAATATTGAATTGAATTGGAGTGGATTATACAATATATCAGAATCAATATGATATTTAATAACTATGTATAGTTATTCTTTACACCATTATACCCATCCATGTAAGGTGGTGGTGGAAAATAGATTACACCACGGCGTGGAGACGGTATTCCGTACGTACGCACGCGCGGTGATTTCTTTTTCCGTAGGATGGATAGATGGTGAAATAGGTTTGTTTCATACTTATAATAACATATCAGTATATGAGTGATACTGATGTTATTACTTCATAATAAAACAACCTAAGAAGAAGAAGTGGAAGAAGAAATAAAGATGAAAGAATTGGTAACGGTAATTACCTCTTCTTTGAAGTGCCTCTTTGAGACCTCCACTTAGGGCACTAAAATTGGTCTTTGAGGAAGACCAGAACCTCTAGGATGTTGCTAGGAAAGTGGAGAGGAGAAATTGGCAGGGTTTGGCCGAGCTTGAGTTCTCAAATTGGTGTGAGGAGGAGGGGGAGGAGGTGTCCTTTTATAGGGGAGGAGAGGGGCACCTTAGGAATATCTCAAAATATTATTTTATATTAAAGTCAAAATCGGTTTATAATGGTTCCAAAGGGTCTTATTTCGAAGCTAAAGTGGGGATGGGTCGGAATCCTATCAACCAATAGGATTTAGGCAAGTTTAGGGTATTATTTTAACCTTATCAATTAGATTTAACTCTAAGTTAAATAATTTAACTTTTACCGTGTCTTTTTGTTTTCTTTCACTATATGGTTAATAAACTTACTATAACATGCCAAACGAACCCCAAATTGTATATTATTAATACATATATCCTTATCTAAGTCCTTTGGCCGAACCTTAGATTTTTAGGAATAAAATAACAATTAATAATATAATATTTGATTTAAAAACTATTTTGTGTCAATTTTGACACTATTGGATATATGATTTTTGTGAAAGTCATAACATAATTATATGTTCGAACCAAGTTGATTAAATCAATACTAATATATCATAGTAACCTAGAAAATTAGTGGAATTCATAAAAAGTCTTAAATTAAATTTATTTTGGTATTTATATTATCAATTATGTCAATATTTCATTAATAAGATAATTACTGCATCATCTTTGTCTCATAAATAAATTATATTATTTGATGTCTAAAAATTACAAATAAAATACCATCATGCAGGAAATCTTTTTATCTTTCTAATGAATATTTATAGTCGAATTTATCTTATGTATAAACCCATATTAAAAATGATTTACTTATTAAACTTTGATTTTAACTATTTTAACCCTTCTTTAAATAAATTAATAATAAATGTCCTAATCTAATCCAAGTGGGCCTAAATGGTAATATTTTATTCCTAAGTTTGTTTTTGGTCGAATTACACTTGTCCAATAGAATTAGGACATGTGTTAGGGTAATATTAATATCATATTTACCCTTAGTTACCTTATTTACTATTAACCGTGGTAAAAAAAGTAAAAAGTTGCTATTCACCAAAAAATTATTTTCATCTCATTGAACCACATTTTAGTCCTTGATATTAACCGTGTCTCTCGGATTTTCCAAATTCCATTCACAGAAGCGGTAAAATTAAGTTTTATGCAAAATTCAGTTTTTAACCTACCACTTAGTAGTTTCACTATTCATCAAAAATTGATGTTTTTCAGAACAATGCCAAAACTTCATCCCAAGCTATATTTCATATTCCGAATTCAAAAATGAAGTCTATTTTTCCAAATTCATAACATAAAAGTTGCATTAATTAATTTTATAATTAAATCCCGCTGTTAAAACAAATAGCGTGTTTTTAAGAAACAATATCTATCAAAAGATTGACACTTGTTTATGTCTAGTTTAAATGTGAAACTACATCCAATGACCAACATTGTATTAAATTGTAAAAATATATTCTAAATATACTTTAAAACCACTCAAATTAATGATTTATCACTATTAATTATTTCGATTAAAAAAGTTGTTTTTAATTATAATTTAGTAATTTTCACTATTCATCAGAATATGAAAGTTATCCGAAAAGTACCAAAATTTCACCTTAGGCTAAATTCGATACTCAGAATCCAAAAATAAAGTTCATTTTGAAAAATAAGATTTACTGGATTTCAAAAAGTGGTTATTACTATTCATAACGGCTAGTTTTAATAATATTTTTATAGCATATCGTTGTTTAGTGAAACTCGGTATTGCGTACTACACACGCTATCGAGGAAGGTCGCGATTGCGTGTAATGCAAGTCAAGTCAAGGATGTGTGTTGTGCAAGCTCCTTTTGGTGTAGCGTACAACACAAGACATTAATAAAATTAAAAAGAATATTTTTTTATAAAATCTTGGGCTGTTACAATGGTCTTCCTAGAATTAGGGGAGATCGAGAAGAGGTCGTCTCACATTCCATGTTAAGGACATAGAAATCAGCTAGGAAGATAAATCATTGACCCGAACAAGAACATCCTCAATTATCCCCTCAGGACTGGCAGTGTTCGATTAGCTAATTGAATTAAAACACCCATTGGGTGCAAGGGACCTAGAACAAGTATGGAGAAAATGGATTTGTGCATGACATTTATTGAGGCTCCAAGGTCTATGAGTGCATCATCAAAGTTGGAACTCCCTATTTTACATGAAACCGTGAAGGTCCCTGGATCTTTGCACTTAATGGGAATGAACTGTTGGGTTGAAACATTTTCAATGTTCCTAAGTTGCCTCTTATGGGTGCACAATTCCTTTAGAAACTTGGCATACTTAGGGATTTGTTTGATGGCATCTAAGAGGGGGATGTTCACTTCAACACGTCTAAACATGTCAAGCATTTCAGGATCAGGTTCAAAGGACTTCTTTGGCTTGGAGATGGCTTGAGGAAAAGGAATTGGGTTCCTTAGAGGAATGGAAGGAGGTGAAGGAGTGGATTCAAGTTCCTTTTCCATCTTTTTGTTCTTCTCATTTTCTAGATCATCATCGAAAGGGGAGGTAGAGGAATCAGCATGCGGTATAGCATTTTTCTTTCCCGATCTAAGTGCAATTTCACTTACATTACCCTTAGGGTTGGGTAATGGTTGAGCTGGGAGTTGGGATGAATTGGATGGCTGTTGCTGGATAAGGTGGGATGCAAGTTGACCTATTTGGGTTTCAATGTTCTTGAGGCTAGAACGGGTGAAGGAAGCAAGAACCTCTACATCACTTTCCCATGGTTGTTTAGAAGAAGAGGCTTGTCCCAAATTGGGTTGGCCTTGATTTTGGTTCTTGGGAAAGCGATTGTATTGGGTGGGGAATTGGGATGGCTCGTTAGGATAGTGGAATCCAGGAGGAGGATTGTTCCTTTGGGGTTGAGGAACAAAAGGATAATGTTGATGGATGTTACCACCACTTTGACCATATTGGAATTGGTTTGGGTTTTGATGAGGGAACTGAGGAGGATGAGAAATGGGATTACCATACCTCAGAGGTGGGTTAAATGTAGAAGAGAAGGGCTCATAGTGGGGTGGGTTGAAGTTTCTAACAAACTGACCTGATTGTTGAGGGTTGATGTTTCACTGAGCATATGCCGCATTGAGCTTTATTGTACTAGATGAATCAGATGGATCATATTGAAGTTGTGGACATGTGTCAATCAGATGAGTTGGTGAGTTGCAGATTCCACAGTTCTTGACAGGCCCAGTGAAAAGAGATTGTTGAGGAGAGGAGTTTGGGGCTTTGGAAGCCACAAATAGTTGACACAAAAGACCTGTAAGTTCACTCATCCACTCAGTCATTTTTTTGGGCTCTATGTATTTATTCTCTTGGGCATGTTTCACTTGAGCATGTGCTCGAGTATGGAATTGCTGCGTGTTTGCAGCCAATTTCTTATGAGTTCTCGTGCAGCTGCAGGAGTTTTGTCAACAAGATCACCGCCACTTGCGGCATCAATGAGAGTTCGCTCCATAGCCAATAACCCCTCATATAAGTATTGGATCAGGATTTGTTCAGGGATTTGATGGTGTGGACAAGTTGCCACATGCTTTTTGAACCTCTCCCAATACTCATGGAGTGATTCATTAGGGAATTGACGGATGCCTCTTATTTCCTTTCGGATAGAAGCTGTTCGGGAAGCAGGAAAGAACTTCTCAAGGAAAAGTATCTTCATGTCAACCCATGAGTTTATGGAACCTGGTGGGAGGTAGTAGAGCCACGACTTGGCAGAATCTGCTATGGAAAAGGGGAAATCTCTAAGCTTGATTTGTTCTTCAAAAACTCTTGAGGTTTCATGGTTGAGCAGACCACTTGGAAGTCCTTGAGATAAAGATGAGGATCCTCACCAGCTAGCCCATGGAAATGAGGAAGAAGATGAATCAAACCCGATTTGAGTTCGAAATTTGCCTCGATGTTTGGATATTGAATACCAAGAGGTTGGTAATTCATAGCGGGGGCAGCGAGTTCTTTAAGGGTCTGTTCCCTAGGATTAGCCATCTCTAAATCAATTGGTCTAGGAATGAGTGGGCCTTGGTTTTTTTGATTGTCCCTAAGGTTCCTCCTAATTCGAAGAATTGTTCGCTCAATCTCAGGATCAAACAAATCCGAGGGATTGTTTGGGAGGCTACGGGGCATCAAGATCAGAGTAAGACATGAAGATGATGGAGGGTTTTTCTCTGTGTAATTTTTTGTGTGGGTTATTTGATTTTTTTGGTCTTTTTTTTCAAAAATCAGAAACTATAAACTAAAATTATGCACCATCCCCAGCAACGACGCCATTTGAAAGCGTGTCCGATTGTCGCCTATCGATCGTTCAAGGTTTTGGTGCTCTGCTAATGTGTATAGCAGCACTCGGGTCGAATCCTCGGCGATGGTATAATTTTTTATAGTTGATTGTTTTTGAATTGTGTTTTGATTTGGGGGTTTTTTGTAGATCATTAATTGAAATGATTGATTAATTAATATTGATTTAAAAATTTGATAAATATTGGGGTGAGTTCATAATTATGTAGTTAAGCTTGTGATATCCTTGAGCTTTGCTTTATATTGTATTAAATTAACACCCATGTCACAAGTTGACATTGACTGGAATTCCCAAGTGTTAAGTCTTTAATCCAAGCCTTGACTTAACTCAGGGTTCTAATCTTAATCATATATTGTTTATTGTAGCATATTTATGGATCCAATAATCCATGGAAACCACATTTTAAACAAAACAAGTCATTAATCCATGACATGTTAAGTCCAACATACGCAATGTTAATTCAAAGAATACACATCGAGCAAAAGCTCTCCATCGCTTAACATACCTAAATTATAACTCACCCCAATGAGAGATTTACTCAGCCATTAGGATGGTTATTAATCTGTTAGGTATGTTTATAGTATTAGGGTATGAGAATAAGAGGAATAAGAATTGGACAAGAAAAGTGTGGTGTTCCGAACACACACACGAACTACAAAGAACGTGAATGAAACACGTGTTTTGATTGAATAAGAAATCACTTAAAGGAAATGGTTTTAAGATTGATTTTTAACAATTAATAAAATATCAATATTAAACGACATAAGGTGTATGATAATTAGAAGTGATGAAGGAGAAACTTGAATTAAAACTCAAAAGAAATTACAAGTACACTAAAACAATTACAAAGGAAAGAGCATGAAATACATGGAAAGAAATGAAGAAGGAAAGGTTTCTAAAGTAAAAACATGAGTATGGAAGATACTCCCAAGCCCTTGGATATTACTTGGTCGTGCCAATATGTCCTCCTAAGTGCCAAAGTGCCATCCTCTTGCAAGGACAAGAGGGGAGTGTATTTATACCCAAAGGTAGTGGACTGTTTTCATTCCCAAACTTCCACTCAAGTTGGCCCGACAATTTTACCTTTCAGACAGCTGAATCTAGAGAGATATCCTTATTCAATATTGTAGATATGGATGTGGACTAGGCACCCTAAAAATTTGGCTGTCATTGGACTTTTTTGTCCAATGTTATGGCCGGATTACTAAAACCTTTTCTATTGTCCAATTGTTTCCAGAACGTTTCCATGGCCTAAATGTGAATGCATTTATGGCTATGGAGATGGCTTGAGATCCGAACCATTTCTTCTGGAAAGCTGGTACTCCATATGTTATATTTCACAACACAAAATATGAGCTTTTTTGGACAAGTGGATTAGATGAAAATTCAAGAATGGTGGGCTGATTTAAAATCCCGGACAGAATGGTGGGCTTGATTTCAATGGATCCATTGGGCCCCAAAATGGTAGAGTTGGGCCTTTAAATTTTAATCCATGACTCCTTAGGAAATTCCCGAGCTTGAAAAAGAATATCCACTCATTTGGAATGGGAAATTGAGCCCAGTAATGAAATCTTCAAGGCTGGTCCAGAAATTAGGCAGATCCGGTGGGTCATTTTGTGTGGTCCATATGGCCCTTCAAATGACCGAATTAGCCAATGCTCCAGTTGAGTAATTTGTAGGCAATTGAATTTAGAACCCTAAAAGACATGAATCACACAATGTGGATTAGTAGGGTGAGAGTTATATTTAAAATACTAAACAGACAAGAATCTGTATTATTCGAAACAATACTCCAAAATAATATTTAATATTAAAGCACGAGTATTTCACATAAGTTATGCTCATTTAATTGAAAATCAGTATAGGAAGTATATAAAATGATATTAATAAATAAATAACATCATTGGTGTTATAAAAAAATACTATATAATGGACACTCGAGTGGTGTAGAAGAATTAGAGAACTAGAAAGGTTGTATGGAGTGTATTACCCCTCCCTTGGAAGTTATCCCTTGAGTAGCTCTTGAAGGCTTAAAAGCTTGGTAATTTTTATGAAAAAGGATTGAAAAGACTTTAAGAGGTGTTTATAAAATTTTAGGGAAGCCTTTTAATTTTTCTAATCCTTTCGAATTGGTTGTGCAATGTTCACGCATTGGTCTCCTTTTTATGTGAATAAAAGGGAAATTTTGATAAAACTCATTATTTCTCAATAAAATCATGCTATTATTCAAAGAAAAAGGATATAAAAATATAAAATATTTGGTCGGGAAAATTTTTAATGATGATCCTCTCTCAATAATCTAATACCAAACTTATTTTTACACAATTTAAAATATTTCACTATGTTAATGCTCTTTTAACCTTATTTACCCTTACTATTGTAACTCTAACTTAGCCCATGTAAATTAATTTTCAGGCAAAAATTTAAAATTTAAAAAATTTATAACTTTAAAATTACAATTTTAAAATTTCAAAATATTTTATAAAATTAAATGTATATTATATATAGAAAATATTTATAGTATTAGTGCATATAAAATGTAAAAAAAATTTCTAATAAAAAGTATATTTGAAGCATAAATTTATATGAATGGTTATACTTTTATTTATTTTGTTTTTAAGGGAATAAGTTGGTTTATTATATAAAAATATTATGTGGCATTCAAATCAATCTAAAACAAAATTTATCAAAATATTAAAAGGTGGTATTAATAATATTAAAATATTATATTTTTATTATGTGAAAAATAGTTTCTATGAATTCTAAAAAATAATGTTATAATGTATGATATTAAAAATATTTTATATATTAAATATTTTTATAAAATTATATGCTTTAATTATATATTGATTAAGAAATAAAAGTCATAATTTTGGGAAAACACTCTTTGTCCACTGTTCATCCAAAAATAAATTATTTTAAAAATAGCATAAAGATCAAACCAATTATTATTTCACATGATGAATACAAAATGGGAAGAAATTTTATTATACTAAAATTATACAACTAACAAAAATTAATTTTAAAATAAATAATTTATAATAGATTATTTATTTTGAAATATATAACTTGTGTTCGAAAATGTAAAATATCGGTTATTAACTAAAAACACATTTATAGAATAATTAATTCAATTATAGAATTTATATTTTTTAATTAAATAATGTTTCATGAATTTTTATTTCATAATTTTAATAAAATAATTTCATAAATGTAATTATATTTATAAAAAATTATATTCTATTATTTTCATAAAAATCATTTTTAGAAGAAATACAAAAATTCATCATAAATTAAGATTGAAATTATTATTAAAAAAAGGATATTTATTTTTAAAATTATATTTAATTAATTTTATATTTTAAATATTAATTGAAATTATAAAATATAATTTGAAACTGTTTTATAGGAATATATCTTTTTTAAATACTTGTTCTTCTAATTATAAATTTCTATAATTCACTAATAAATATAAAATTAACCAATTTATGTTAAATTTTATCATAATCATCATGTTACAACAATATATATATATTTACTTAATTAACATTACAGTAGATAAAAAGATAGATTTATAAAAATTATAATGAATTATGTATATTTGAATGAAATAACCTTTATATTTAGATATATAAATTAAAAAAATTTGTAATTCAATAAATCATATACAATCCTTCCAAATAAAATAGATGTTTTTAATAGTCTAGATATATCAATTTTTTTATTTCATTGATTTGTGTGGAACAATATATAAACAATATTTTACATAATTAGAAGAAAATATATATTAAAATGTTAGGTTATTATAGTGTATATTTTATAACTTCTTCTAATTTTATTTTATTTAATTACATATAATACTATATAGAAAATTATTAGAGATTTAAAAAGGAGGATTTGTATGATGTTTTCATAGTTGAAAAACAAGAGAAGATGGACTTCAAGGAATATTCATATTTCTATGATGAAGAGATATAAAGTGCATCACCTGGGGAGAGGTAATATTCTATAGACATTGAAATAGGTGTGCCAAATTTGGATATCATTAATTTTTCAGAATATTTTAATGTCTAAAATTAATTTATTCCAGCCAAAGTTAATTTCCTTGTTCTGATTCTAATAAAAATTCTTTTATAGTGGGATTATTGATTAATGAAATGATAAGATAAAGTTGGTGTTCAATTTGTCACACTTGTGTTTGTTGATGTAATTTAATATTAATTTATTTCTTGACAAATATGATTAAAATATCTCATTAAAATAGAAAATGAGAGTGATATCACATTCATATAAATTTATTGAAAATATTGATGTGTTATTAGATATCACTTATTTTATACACTGAATTTTCATTCAAAGGGATAGAGAAGATTTACTAAATAATCATATATATGTTTTCATGGTTGTATCCTTGTATTATAAGTTTATATCCTTATAATTTAGACAAAGAGAGTTATAAGAATTTACATATAGTTGAGTAAGATCTATCCCACACAATTACATTGAATTTATTATTGATAATGTAGACAACCCAGCTTGACGTACATGGAAATTACATTACTTTTGTGGAATACTTAATACATAACAAAAACAGATGCCCAAAGACCGTATTAGTTTTGTGCCTTTGGAAACTCGGAACATAATATTCTAATCATGGTGAATGATCTTCACCATATCCCATAATGATCTTCCCCTTTTTTTCCTACCAAAAACCATTCTATATATCCTGGGGAAAATAAAACAGAAAAAGGGTGAGTTCAAATTCTTAGTAAGGGTAAACATGGAGAACCTAAAATAATCCATAAACATTTGAATGGACAAAACATGAACATAAAACATCAAAATCATGAGTAATGGAATAAATCTTGGCAGTAAAAAATGAATATATCACAAAGGAACATTAATCATTAAAAATATCATGGGAATAAAACATGTAATTGTGGAAAACCATTAAGCACATGTTATGATTTCCATAGTAGCGAAGGCATTGCTGCCAAGACCATCATATTGGAAAAAGCCAATTATAGAACTAGATTCAATTTTAGTTCCTGCCATGTCTATATCATGAGATATTAATCTTCAACCAATCCATTGTAGGGAGATATAAGTCCCACACATCTCATAATGAAATCATTCTTTCGTGTTCCATAGAATATACATAAATCATTCATCATAACCCAATGAATAAAACGGGTTTCATAAATGTCATCCCATCATAAAATAATCCATATAAAATAGTGGATATAATTTTATGATAAACAAAATCAATCCATGTAAATAATAGTGACATTATACTTGAAACATAACTATATTCAAGAATGTCATCATTGATGGAAAATAGTTTTGATAAAACACATGAAATGAATTTTTGAGGAAAATATCCTTTATTATTTCAAATAATTTTCTTTTCCCAGAATGACATGAAATTATAAACAAAAATAATATTGTTGAAAATAATTAATAAATCCTTTAGAGGAAGCATTTTTTATTTAAGGCTTTATGAAATCATATAAATCTGTTCCCTCAATATAAGTTAAAAAACATTTTTCTTGTACTTTTGCCGGAAAAGTCAAAACGTACCTCGTATGGTAAACAAAAGATAAATTCATTCCATAGAATTTGGTAAAAAATGGGAAAAATGACTTTAAAAATACATAGAATAATAGTAAACATTTCATGAAACAATTTTGAGAAAACATGGACATGGATGATAAACATAATCCTAGTAAATAGATACGAATAAACAATCTCGGAAAAGAATGAGATTTGAATAATTATCACTAACCATTGGACCCATTTTTTCCATACGTGTTTGATCCTCATGTATAATGATTTAAATAAGGTCATTCACTTATTAAAATATCATAATCATTTTTATGATATCATATATGATTCACTTATGAATTTATATTACCCGCTCATTTGTCAATTCCATATTGAATTAATGTTTTGGATAATAATCGTTTCATTTATCGTATGTGTTTGGACGTGTTGTTCTTGATATTATTACATATATCATGATTTAATTACTTCCAAAATGTAAAAAAACAATTATATATCATATATATATTCATTGTATATATAAATTTAATAGATAGAAAATTGAAATGAAATACAACATTCATGGAGACGGTAGGCCGTAAGTACGCAAGAACACTTTTTTACTTTCCTTATTGATTTGAATAAAGTTAGTAGAAGACATATATATATATATATCCAGTAGAATTATTATTTCATATATCTCAGTATTATTCATTAGATATGAATTATAATCATTCATTAATGTTTAACATGGAGAATGAATCTCCTCGCATCGTGGAGATGATAATCTGTACGTATGAATGAGCGGTGATATCATTCACATAATTATTTAATGGAATTATAGTGAATGATAAAATATCTCATAATTAGTATCATGTTATAAAAATAATATATAGTTATTATTTCCAGCATTATACTCATCCATGTAAGGTCGTGGTTGAACAACAGATTACACCACAGCGTGGAGACGGTATTCCGTACATACCCACGGGCGGTGATTTTGTTTCTTGTAGGATGGATATAAGGTGAAATAGGGTTTTTTACTATTTATAATAAAATATTAGTATATGAGTGATATTTATTTTATTACTTAATAATGAAACAACAAAATAAGAAGAAGTAGAAGAATAAAGAAGATGGAAAGAAATGGTAATGGATGCTACCTCTACTTCGATGTGGCTCTTCTAAACCTCCTCTTGGGTCACTAATGTTGGTCCTTTATGAAGACGAAAACCACTAGTATGTTTCTAGGTAAGTTTATAAGGAAAATCGTCTTAATTTGGATAATTTTGGAATCTCAAAAATGGAGTGAAGAGAAGAGGGAGGAGGTTTCCTTTTTATAAGAGAGTAAAGGGGCACTTTTGGAAACCTCCAAAATATTAATTTATAATAAACTAAAATCATACATAAAAACGTCCAAAGTGACTAAAACTTTAGTATGAGATAATATATGGTTGTAATATCATAAAAAAAAATCAAATTTATAATTTTTTTTGATTTTATTTTAAACCTTATCATTTTGATTTATCCTTATTTAATCTATTTAATTTTATTTGTGGTAATAATATTCTAAATTTTAAATTGTTATAAATACTTACTTATATGTTTTGAATTTTCCATAATTGGATAATTTATGAATTTTTTGACCATATAAATTTCAATTTATAAATTTTAAATATTGTTGTGATTTCTAACCAATTTAATAATATAAAATATCAATAGTGTCAATTTTGACACTATTCATTTATTTGAATTTAAATAAAATCCACAAAAAAGATATGTTCAAACCAACATACTTAAAAGATTTATAACATGTCATATTTATCTATAAATTTGGTGGAGAACATTAATTATTTCATATACTATTTATTTTAATATTTTTAAAACCATTTATTTGATATTTCTCTTCATAAAATAATTACTACAATTTTTTTATAATTATTTATTTTACTAATTTTTGCATAAAAATTGGAAATAAAATAATATGATAAATTTAAATCTAATATATTTCATTATAATAATTTTAGTCGAATTTATCTTCTAAAACAACCAACTTTTAAAATGTTGTCTTTATTAATGTATGAAGGTGACAACTTTGACCTCAATTAAAATAAAATAATATAAATGTCATAATCTATTTTAAGAGGCTCCAAATAGTCCACTATTTGATGCGTAGATTCATAGGGTATATATACACTCGGCCAATAAGGTATTTTCTTGTGTTTTGTACTTTTTAGCATTATTCGGTTCTTAATGAAAACTATATTAATGATTTTTCACTAAACAAATAATTTTTCCATCGGTAATGTATAAGCTATTAAGGTAATTAAATATTTCTTAAAAATTACAAAGAAATTACCATAACAAAGAAAATTCTCTTATCTTTCATGTGAGTTTTTATAATCTACTTTATATTCTATATAACCTTATATTAAAAATACTTTATTTTTTAGAGTTTGTGTGAGACATATTTCACTTTCTTTAAATTAAATAATTTAAAGGTCTTAATCACATCCAACATGGTTCCAATAGATTATATTTCGACCCAAATATGCATTAGGGAAAAATATAATCATCCAATTATATAAAGTCATGTGTTAGTGTAATTTTATAATATTATATTTACCCTTAATTACCGGATTTCCCTTTAACTATGGTAAATAAAATTTATCGTAGTTACTATTCAAAATTCCCAAAAAGTAGTCTATTAACATAATTTTGACCTACTGATTTCAAATATGGAATCTATTTTACCAAATTAAATACAATTAAATTGCAGTATTTAATTTAAAATCAATCCCGCTATTGAGAAAACAGAATTTAAAAGTTAAAACATTGCAAATGATTGAAATGTTTGTACTTATGAATTCAATGTAAAATTAATGATAAAGACTTATATTATATTAAATGGTGAAAATATATTATATTTATAATTTTAAACCATTCTATATTATAATTTAACTATATAAAATATCTTGATGAAGAAAGTTGTTTTTAATTAAAATTTAGCATATTTTTACTATTCATCAAAATATGAAGGTTATTAGAATAATGTCAAATTTTTTTCCAACATAAATTTGTATATCCTGATTCAAAATAAGAAGTTTTATTTTTTAAATTTAACTTATAAACTTGTCAAAAACTTTATTTAAAATGGGTGCGCCATAAAATTACGGCAAAACTACATTTTTTTAAAAAACATCCTTTATATGAAAAATTAATTTTGTTATAATACCATGTTCTAGAAAATGTGTAAGATAAATTATAATGTTATAAAATTAAAAATGTGGTTAATATAATTCATAACGGCTAGTTCATGATAATATTATAAAAATATATTATTGTTTAGTAAAAATCGGTATTGCATACAACACACGCTATTGAAGAAGGTCGCTCTTGCATGCAACACAAGCCATGAATAGTTTTGCGTATACAAAAAGATAATATGGTGTTGCATATAGTGCAAGATAATCTTGGTGTAGCGTAAAACAGAAGACATTAATGAAATTAAAAATATTATTTATCATAAAATCTCAGGGTGTTACATTCTACCCCCTTTAAAATGAATTTCTCCCTCAAAATTCATCGGGGTTATAAATCATTTGCTACTTGAAATTTCCATTAATAGAAACCCACATAATAAAAAGGAATAATAAAACATAATTTTTAAAAGGAAAGATTGAAACATAATGGTCACCCAATGTAAGTCAACAATGGGTCTCCTCATAATAGAATATAGTTAAAAATATTGATATGGAAGAGAAATGTAACCATCATGTTTTGATGAAGAGTGGTAGAGAACATGGCTATGAAAAAGCCAACAATCACAAAGACATAAATTTGTGATGTTCTAAGGTACCATCTGATTCATCGGATATAAGGGTACAAGGACCCCATTTTTGGTTTTCAAGATCATTTCTATAAAATTTGTGAATTTTTGCATAAGGATAAATACTTACTTGATTTCAGTGTAAAATCCCCATTGGTCCTTCTATGAACAATTTCTACTTCATCTCTTAGTTAAATAAATGAAGATGAAATCTTCATTAATGAATTATTAGAAGATCATGCAATATAATTATAGGTTATTTCATGTATCTCTATCACAAAATGGTTTGCATAAGATATTAAATATACATAAGTCCATCTATGTCGAGGTTAATTGTATACAGTTCCAAAAATGGACTTATACATCATCTATCATACCATTTAATAAAAAACTAATTTCTACAAACCAAGGACTTCCTATGGGCTAGTGGTAGGCGGTAAAGGCTTATTGGACTTTGGTTGTGGGATCGATTCTCGCAGCCTTGTATGGCATGACCAATTGTCGCCCATACTGCTGGTTGTCATTTTTCTAAAACAATACTATTATAGAATTCTAGAATTTGTTTTTTCCTTAAACAATACTATCTGATGTCAAACTTAATCCATTCCAACCATTAGGATTATCGAAAATAATTCTGTCCAATTTCATAGTATAAAAAAAATGATTACTAGAATGGTCATCTACCAAGGATTTGAATACCATCATTTATCCCCCATATATCATAGGATATATATTTTTGGTCACATTAAAAACATGTGAATACCTTAATCCTGTATTATTGAAACATGAATTACCGTAGAACCTTAGTGAAAACACGAATGCTGTCAAAAGTTAACTATTCCCACCTACCAAAATCCAAAAATTTCGATATACTCAAACCATGTTATCACTACGTCTTTATATCAGTCATGAGCTCATTAACACTATCAAACATTTCATTATCTTCTAATACCTTTACTGTGCACATATCATCTTCTTTCCAAAAATATTTCAATCACTTTTCATTGTTTCCAGTACCATATTCTTATAGAAAACCACAATGGACCAATGCATTGATATTTCAATATAAAATAAAAGTACCTCACTGACATTATTCTTTAATTCCAATAAATAAGTCCTTCAATCCATCCTCTCCAATGCTTGGCAAGGAAATGGCCCTTCCATGATTTCGAAGTAACCTCTTAGGTCGGGGAATTTATTTGGGTAATATCCATGTTCTCCACAGATAATACATTGAACTCCATAACAGTCTGTCACTCTATCCCCATTTTCTCCACACAGATAACATCTTCCCCTCCATTTGAGGTATTCCTCAAGGTTATTCTTCCCTTCATCATGATATATAGAAATCTTAATTTTCCTTCCTCTATGTTCCTCAACATTATAACATGCATAAAATTCTATCTTCCTCTTATTTTATGTCTTATGAATACTATTAATGGTCAACCTATTAATCATATATCACGATTTCTGATTCCACATAATAATAATATCATTAGATCCAGGAATTACACAATTTTGTTGATCATAGTCACCAATTTTTCCATTGGAATAAATTTTAACCTAATTAATTCTCGTTCCCTCCATTGACAAAAACCAGAAATCATAGTGTAAGAAACAATAAAAATAATAAGGAACAACATAATCATAAAAGGAAAGATATGGGATGTCTTACATATAACACATTCTTTAATCTATGACTCCTTAGGTTCACCCTAGTTTATTCATGATCATCAACATAATTCTATGACTGTAACCGAGAGTTATACTAAACCTCAGGGACATCCCTAGATATACCTTAGAAATATTTCTAGGTATCTCAATATTGTTTTCGCATCCTTTTTTCCAAAGGTTAACTAAAATTTTACTCTAATACCAACTATAGATACCCAATCTTGATGTATATGTAAATTACATTACTTTTTCAGAATACTTAATACATAAAAAAAACAGACACCCAATGACCGTATTAGTTTAATGTCTTTGGAAACATGGAACATAATCTTCTAATTATGGTGAATGATCATCAATATATCCCATAAAGAACTTCCCCATTTATTTTCTTACCTAAAACCATTCTTTATTTCCTGGGGAAAAATAAAACATAAAAAGGTTGAGCTAAAATTATCAGTAAGGGTAAAAATGGAGAACATAAAACAATCCATATACATTTGAACGTAAAAATAAGAACACAAAACATCAAAATCATGAGTAATGTCACAAATATTGGCAGTACATAAGGCATAGATCACCAATAAACATTAGTCACGATAAAATAGAATGGTAATGAAACATGAAATTTTGGAAAATTATTAAGCACATGTTATGATTTCTATAGTATCCAAGGCATTGCTTCCATGACCATCATAGTGGACAAGGCCCATTACTAAACTGGATTCACTTTCCATTCCATCCATGTCTATCTCATGAGTTATAAATCCTTACCCAATTAATTGGAGAGAGATATAGGTCCCAAACATCTCATAATGAAATCATTAGTTCGTGTGCCACATAATATACATAAATCATTCATCATAACCCAATGAATAAAGTGGGTTTCATGAACATCATCCCATCATAAAATAATCCATATAAAAATTGGATATAATTTCATCATAAAAAAAAACCATGTAAAAAACAGTGACATTATACTTGAAACATTACCATATTTAAGAATGTCATCATTGATGGAAAATAGATTTTATAAAACACTTGAAATGAATTCTTGAAGATAATATCTTTTCTTCCTTAAAATCATTTTCTTTTCCAAAAATGACGTGCAATTTCTAATGAAAAGATTACTGCTGAAAATAATCTAGAAATATTTTAGAGGAAGAATTATGTAAATAATTTGTTATGAAATCGTAAAAATCTATTCACGCCATATAAGTTAAGAAAACATTATTCTTGTACTTTTACTAGAAAATTCAAAACGTACCTTGTATGGTAAACAAAAGAAAGATTCCTTCCATACCATGTGGTAAAAAAGGGGTAAAAATGACATTAAACATACATGAAAAAATTGTAAACATTTCATGAAATCTTTTTGAGAAAAAATGGACACGGATGATAAATATAACCCTAGTAAATACTTATTAATAAACAATATCTGATAAAAACGAGATTGGAATAATTTTCCCTTACTTTAGGTCAAATTTCTTCCATAGGTGTTTGAACCTCCTGTATAATTATTTAAATAATGTCATTTAGTTATTCAAGAATCATAATAATTTTTATTATATCATATATGATTCACTTAAGAATTTATATTACCCCTTCATTTGTCAATTCCACGTTGAAGTAAAGATTTGGGTAATAATCATTGCATTTATCGTAAGTGTTTGGACTTGTTGTTCTTGATATTATTACTTATATCATGATTTATTTACTTTAAGAATGTAAAAAAATAATTTTATCTCATATATATATATATATATTTATTATTTATATATAATAGATAGAAAACTGAAATGAAATACATCGTTAATGGAGAAGGTAGGCCGTACGTACGCATGAACAATATTTTCCTTTTCTTAGTGATTTGAATAAAGTAATTAGATGAAATATTTATATACATAAATATATTATAATTATTATGTAATATATCATAGTATTATTCATTATATAAACATTATAATCATTCTTGAATGGTTAACATGGAGAAATGAATCTCATCACGTCATGGATACGGTAATCCATACATACGCATGACGATGATATCGTTCCCATTATTATTGAATGGAAATAGAGTGAACGATATAATATTTTATAATGAGTATCATGTTACCATAATCATATATAGTTATTATTTCCACCTTTATACCCATCCAAGTAAGGTCGTGGTGGAAAAACAAATTACACCAGAGCATGGAGACGGTATTCCGTACGTACACACACGCGGTGATTTCGTTTCTTATAGGATGGATAGAAGGTGAAATAGTATTTTTTTCGTATTTATAATAAAATATCAGTATAAGATTTATATTTATGTTATTACTTTATAATGAAACAACTAATAAAGAAGAAGTAGAAGAAGAAAGAAGTTTGAAAGAATCAGTAAAGGATGTTACCTCTTCTTCGACGTGCCTCTTCTAAACCACCTCATAGGGCACTAAAGATGGACTTCTAAGAATAAAAAAACCCAGAGTATGTTTCTACGTAAGTTTATAAGTGAAATGTTTATGTATATTCTGAGTTTGAAATCTCAAAATAGTGTTATGAGAAGAGGGATGAGGTGCCCTTTTAATAAGAGAGTAGAGGGGCACTTTTGGTAACCTCCAAAATAATAATTTATAATAAACTAAAATCATACCTAAAAACATCCAAAGTGACCCCAATTCGAATATGATATAATATAGGGTTGTAATATCATCAATAAATAAAATTTATACATGTTTTGATTTTATTTTAAACCTTATCATTTGGATTTACCCTTATTTAATCTATTTAATTTTATTAGTGGTAAGAATATTCTAAATTTTAAATTGTTATAAATACTTACTTATGTGTTGTGAATTGTCCATAATTGGATAGGTTAGGAAATTTTAGACCATAAAAATTTCAATTTATTATTTTTAAATATTTTTGTGTTTTTTAAAAAATTTAATAATATAAAATATCAATAGTGTCAATTTTGAAACTATTCATTTATTTGAATTTAAATAAAATCCACACAAAAGATATGTTCAAACCAAAATATTTAATATATTTATAACATGTCATATTTATCTATAAAATTCTTTGAGCACATTAATTGGTTCGTAAAATATTTATTTTAATATTTTTAAAACCATTTATTTGATATTTGTATTAATAAAATAATTACTAAAACATTTTAAATAATTATTTAATATACTTATTTTTTCATAAAAATTAAAGAAAAAATACTATTGATAAATATAAATCCAAAATATTTCTTAATAATACATTTTGGAAAATTTATCTTCTAAAAAACCAACTTTTAAAATGTTATTTTTATTAAAGTATGAACGTAAAAACTTTGATATCATTTACAATAAAATAATATAAATGTCATAATCTATTTTATAAGGCTCCAAATGGTCTACTAGTTGACCCTTGGATTCTCAGGTTATATACATACTCGAAAAATATGTTTTCATTAGGTGTTTGGGGCTTTTTAGGGGTATTATTATTTTAATAAAAACTATATTATTCATTTTTCACTAAATAAATAATTTCTTCTTCATTATTGTATAATCTATTAAGGTAATCACATATTTCTTAAAAATTATAAATAAATTACCATAACGAATAAAAACATTTTAGATTTCAAATGAGTTTTTATAATCTAATTTATACTCAAGATAAACTTATGTTAAAAATACATTAATTATTAAAGTTTGAGTGAGACATATTTCACTTTCTTTAAATAAAATATATTAATGGTCTTAATCACATCCAAATGGGTTCCAATATATTCCATTTCAAATAAAATATTCATTAGGGAAACTTATAATCATCCAATTATATTAAGAAAAGTGTTTGGGTAATTTTATAATATTATATTTAACCTTAATTATCTGATTTACCTTTAGCTATGGTAAATAAAATGTACCGTAATTACTATTCATAATGCCTATGAAAAAGGAATCCTATTAAAATAATTTGGAGCTACTTATTCAAAATATGGAATTCATTGTTCCAAATTCAATACACAGAAGTTGCAGTATTTAATTTAAAATTAATCCCGGTGTTGAGAAAATGAGTTTTAAAATGTAAAACATTGCAAAAGATTGAAATGTTTGTACCTATGAATTCAATGTAAAATTAATGATAATGACTTATATTATATTAAATGGTAAAAATATATTATATTTAAACTTTAAAACAATTCAATATTATAATTTAACTATATAAATTATCTCGATGAAAAAGGTTGTTTTTAATTAAAATTTAGCGTATTTTACTATTCATCAAAATATTAATGTTATAAGAATAATGTAAAATATTTATCCAACATAAATTTTTATATCTTTATTCAAAATAAGAAGTTAAATTTGTCAAATTGAAGTTATAAACTTGTCAAAAATTTGGATTTAAAATGGGTGCTCCATAAAAATACGGAAAAACTACATTTTTTGAAAAATACTTCCTTTATACGGAAAACAGTTTTTTGTTCTCATACCATCTTCTAGAAAATGTGTAAGACGAATTATAATGTTATAAAATTCAAAACATGGTTAATACTATTCATAATGAATACTTCATAATAATATTATAACAATATATCATTTTTTTAGTAAAACTCAGTATTGCGTACAACACACGCTATTGAGGAAGGTTTCTCTTGCATGAAACCCAAGCCAAGAATAGTGTGGCATATACTACAAGCTAATACGGTGTTGTGTATAGCGCAAAATAATATTGGTGTAGCATAAAACACAAGACATCAATGAAATTAAAAAGATTACTTTTATAAAATCTTGGGGTGTTATAGATAATGGGGAGATTAGATTAGAATACACATATTGAAATTTGTAGAGATAGGTGGTATGGAAAACAATTGGGGAGATTTATTTTCCCATTGAATGGATTTGACTTTTTAAAAATAAGTTTAGTTTATGGTATGATAAAAATCAGTTAATAAGTTTTGGAGTTAATGGAGAACATATTGTATTATTTATGGAGGAGAAGGAATAATTTTCTACTCCCTGAATATCAGGGATGAATAAATTCAAGTAGCTTCCCTTATATGTGATTATGGGAGAATATAAATTTTTGTAAACCCAAGGTAGTTGTTGAAGGATGAAAGGAAATTTTGTATAAAATATGAGAACTATTTTTACAAGAATCTAGATAAAAGATATATTGATGAATTATTTGAATATGTAAAGAGATATTAAGAAATTTGGGGGATCTAACCATTAAGGAAAAGTAATTTGGAAACAAATTGAATCAGTTATGAATTTTTTAGATGATTATGAGTTGATTTTTTCTAATTTAATGGGCCTAAGGTTTAATTTAATTAATTTTAAATTTATTTTATTAATTTTTAGATTTATGGAAAATGAAATATTTCAAAAATTCATAATAGTATGTAAAATAATTTTGAAAAAAACAAAATAAATGGTGATATTGAAGTTTTTAAGTCATTGAGTACTATATAGTAGTAAGATATTAAATTCTTAATATTAAATAGGACTTCATAAGAGTTATTAGTTTACAATAATTTCTATTACTGTGAGTAGAAAAATTAAGAGGAGGTGAATTGAGTTTTGAATTTAAATTTTTGTAAAAACAATTCAAATCATAAATCCCTTAATTTCCTGAAAAAAACATAGGTAACTAAAATAGTTGATGTATATAATTTTATCTTTAAATTTTATTATTATATATTCAACTATATATTTTTCAATCCAACACGAAAATTACCTTATCTTTTAAAATAGATATACATTTATCGGAAAGATTATATAAAAAAAATTCAGGTTAACTACCCAATTATTTTTTTAGAAGTCTATTTTCCAAAATAAAAAAATTGTTTTATAACATAGAAATAATCCAATCAAAAACACCTATTAAATAAATATAAGACTTTGAGTTTCAATCTAATACAATGTACCCTATACTTGGAAATCATCATCTTACAATTAGTTTAATTATGATTAAACAGAGCCAAAAAATGGATTAGGTTATTACAAAAAAAATCACATGCGTAGTCCAAGAAACATGGCATCCTCCATTTTTTTCATTGTACAAAAAATCAAACTCATAAATTTTGGAAGTCCATGATACATATCCTCTTCCCAATTCTACTTGGTTAAACAGAAGTAATGAAACGGGCGAGAGTGTTTAGAACATTACAACATAATATATAATTATTTATTTACAAATAAAAAGAGTATAAATATAAAGAACCAAAAAATGTTGTCTTGGATAGAAAGATAAAATAATATAAATTGAGATGATTTAATATACCTCAATCTAGTTAGATTCAGTTTTTTTGGTAGTCATCGAATCATTCCATGAAAGGGATCAACAATGGTTTCACATATAGTTCGTGAAAATAGAGTCTTAGGTAATGTTTATAGTTAGTCCCTTATATATTAGTCTGTCTCTTATAAATGTGAATATCCACCCATATTTTCCATCAAAGGATCTATATCTATGGAGATATTTTATTAAACCATCTATATAAGGATATTCCTTTTTTAATCCTTATACTCATTGTATTGTTAAATGCATCATCTCTTTATTTAATGCTCTAAAATATATCCATTGTAGATTTAAAAATATCCACTTCTCAGGAAAAATGTGGTATCATGACTTCACTAAATGTATGATAATTTGGATCATTATCCATTATCATGGTCATATAGAATTGTGACTTCTACTGGTTACTTGCCAAAATCAATTCAATTTTCAATTGTGAAAACATTGTTTCTTATTTTAGTAGGTTCTCTTATTCCCATGATATGTTTAATCCTTCATGTAGTAGCTTTAATAGATAAAAACTCATATTCATTCCTTCAGAAATAAGAATCATTTCATAGAAAATTATCTTGATTTATTTATATGATAGGTTAATTGATTATAATGGTTGGCTGAATACTTCTTTTGGTAACCTCACTTCTTCACATAGTAACTTCATTTATTTATACAATAGGTTCATTATTTTTCAAATTTCATACCTTTTTATGCATTCACTAAAATATAGAAATATGGAAAATAAAATACATAGGTAAATCCTACTTATCTATAAGATGATAAGTAGTTTTTTCATGAGGTAAGTTGAATATCAATGCATGGTATGTTCAATAAATATACGACCACTTGGAAATCAAGTCACTATTAGTTGATTGAACATTTGGTTGGTTATTGTACAACATATAGTCATATAAACATGGTCAATTGACTTTAATCACTGGATTAGTGACAATATATATTATGTTCATTACACATATGTTAGGTAGTTATGGTTATATCAGGGAAAGAATGCGGCCCTCGACTCAAAACAACGCGCTTCACGCGCCATGAAAGTTTCAAAAAATTTCCCCCCGTTTCTCGTCAGGTCGCTCGACCTCCTTCAGAGGTCACGACGGCGCTGAGCTCTAGCCCAGAGTCGCGGAATGACGGTGGAGGCTCCCCTCCATCCCAGGCGACTCTGGTGCTCCCTTCTAGCCCCGACAAGCTTTCAGTTTCCTCTAAATATGCTATTTGTGGCTCCTTTGGTGATCCTCTTCTCTCCTGCTTCCCGGCAGCCCCCTAGTGGTGTCGAGGATTTTTAGGTTGGGTGCTGACCTGACATTGGACATCTCAGCGGCGGAGTTAGATTCAGTTGTGGATGGCCTCCAATGGACCCTCATTGCTAGGTTTGGCATTGGAAAGCCTCCTCTTCCCATCTTCAAGCACTGGGTGGATTCTTGGGGGTTGCAGACTCCAGCGTGCGTCTCAGGTATTCACCCTCTCTCTTTCTGTTTGGTCTTCTACTCAGAGGAGGACTTCATCCATGCATGGTGAGGAGCCCCTCGACGCATGGGCAGGTCGAATTTTATCTTGGAGAGGTGGTCAATGGATGTTCATAAAGGGAAGGAGAGTCTCAAAGCGGTGGTGTGGATCAGTCTTCCAGGACTACACCTGCCCTTTAAGAATGTCTCCTTTCTCAAGGAAATCTGTGACTCCCTTGGTGGATTCCTTTTTGCGGACGACTGTACCAGGAGAGACGATGATCTTTCGGTCACCCGGCTGTGTGTCGAACTTCATCTGTCTCTTCCAATTCTAGAGAAAATCTCCTTGTTGGTCCAGGCTTCTGCACTATTGAACCAACCTGTGGTTTTCTCAGTGTTTCCCATGTTTTGTTCCTCCTACCTCCTTCAATGAAACTCCGTGCGTTTGTGCAAGAGGGGCTATCAATAGAACCTTCGGCAGGAGGCTGGTCCAGCTTTGGGCAGTGAGCCTCCCCCTCGTGAGCCGAATGGTGCATCATCCTCCTTGTTCCAGGCTGGCCCGCTTGTGATGGATCCGTGGCTTTCTTGCTCTACAGGTTTCCCTCTAGCTCTAGTAGGGGGTGCTCAGTCTTGAGAAGCTCTGGTCAGTATAGATCGGGGGCTGGCACCTTCATGGGTGGACAAGCTTTGAGTTTGGTATCTGGGTCCCCAATAGGCTCTCTCTGCGGGTGGGTTACTGGAATTCTTTGCGCGGCTCCCAGTGGAGAATCGGGAGATGTACCTTCTTCCCCCTGCTTTAGGTTCGACTCTCTCTACAGTTGGGCTATTGGTGAACGCTATATCTTGCAGCAGGCCGAGCGGTTTGGAGGTGGTTGAAGTGGCTCGTCTTAACGACCCAGGGAAACCGACTCCACGGGAGAAAGGTAAACGGCCAGTGGTACTGTCTTCCCATAGTGACCTAATAGGTATGACTCCCAATCCTCAATTCCATTTGAAAAAGTCTCCCCTAGAAAAGGACAAGAGTTTGGGTGTAAGTACTTGGGAAAAATCCAAACTGCAAAGGGCACAATTTAGTGAGTCCCTCTCACACCTTCAGAAGGAGACCTTGTCGCCTGGGGAAAATGCCGGGCCAAAAAGTAACCAATGATACACATATTTATATGGAATTATCATGGTCTCGGGGTGAGGATCAAAAACTGATTTCATTGCATCAGAGACCAAGAAAAATAAATCTCTTATGGATGCTATTCTGGAACCAAAACAGGACCCATCCCAGATAGGGGATTTCAATAATAATATGAGAATGCATGCTTCCATGCAGGTGGCTCCAACCAACACACATATATGGATCTTTTGAAGGAGGGATATTTCAGTGGTTCTGGTTTAGGCAGGGGAACATGCCATTACGATGAGGGTGACAAAGGGGTCGCTTAGCTTCGGCGCATCCTTCGTTTATGGGAGCTGTGATAGCGGTATTAGAGAATCCCTATGGTAGGAGCTGAGCTCGTTTGACCCAGGAGATGAACCTTGGATCATTGGAGGATACTTCAACTGTATTACGAAACCATCGGGGAAAAGAGGGTGCAGAGCGTTCCTGTGTTGTGAAAGCACTGCCTTCATCCAATTCATGTCCAACAAAGGTCTAATGGACCTCGGGTATTCTGGTGACCGCTATACCTGGTGTAACAATCCAAGAGGGACCAGGCATTGCTGGAGCCGGTTAGACCACTGCCTTTCCAACGTGCATGCTCTATCCAACTTCGTAGATACCCAGGTATTTCACCTTGTGAGGGGGATTTCTGATCACTAACGGTTTCTGGTCTCTTTGTCCTCAAGGAGCGGCCACCAACGGAAATTCAAATTCTATGACCATTGGACCCAGAAGCAAGAGTTTCTCTTGGTGGTGAGGTATTCATGGTGGGAACTGGTCCAAGGATCTCTCTGGGTGGCTCTGCATATTATGTTAAGGAGACTTAAGCTGGTTTTATAGGATTGGGCGGGGAACCTCCCTGCTTTTGATCAGGAGATGGAGGAGACCAGAAGGGAAATCGAACGACTGGAGTCCATCCTGGAGGAAACTTGGAATGATGATATCTTTGAGGAACTTACAATCCAGAAGAACAAATTCACTGACAATATCCTGAGATAGAAGCGAGAGTCACAGGACAAATCAAGGAGAAAGTGGCTGCATCAGGGGTAAAAAAACTCAGCGTATTTCCATGCTTTCATCATGGAGGAAAGCCTACCCATCAAACCCAAAATCAAGCTCGAATATGGATCTTTTAAAGATGATAGAGATGTTGTGGGTGGAATGTATTTTTCTTTCTTTAATGATCTTATTGCAGGTGCTAATGAGAGGATGGCCAGCGGTTATCCGCAGGGGAGATCAGAGATTTTGGAGGCAATTCCAAGAAGGGTTTCCCCTGAGGACAATGCACGCTTGGAAGAGGTCCCTGTTGAGAGGGAGAT
The DNA here is from genome assembly GCA_963277665.1 of Viscum album. Classification (NCBI taxonomy): domain Eukaryota; kingdom Viridiplantae; phylum Streptophyta; class Magnoliopsida; order Santalales; family Viscaceae; genus Viscum; species Viscum album. Next base: position 380,684,340 of record OY728166.1, read on the forward strand.
ATACAAAGATATGAGGAAACTGAACCCGGAGAGTGCTCCGGGGCCCGATAGTTTTCCCAGTTCATTTTACAGAGCCTCATGGGAAGTGATAAAGGAAGACATGGTAGCAACCATTCAGGATTTTTTCTGAGGTGGCTCCCTCCCGCGGGTTGTGAATGAAACGACTTCTGTCCTCATCACAAAGGTGAAGGACCCCTCCTCCATTCTCCATTATCTTCCTATGAGACGGTGTAACTTCACTTACTCGATCTTAGCAAGTATAATTAACTCAAGACTAGTGATGCACCTCCCATAATGGATATCCATGGAACAACACAACTTCGTGCATGGTAGATCAATTCAATGGGCAATTACACTGGCGAATGAAGTGTTGAGGGACTTGAACATCCAGACTTATGGATCCAATATGCCCATTAAAGTGGATATGAATAAGGCGTACGCCATACTGTAGTGGGGATTTATTAACAAGGTTTTATAATTCCTAGGATTCTCTCCTATTTTCACGGATTTGTTGTTTCGATGCTTTTTCTCATCATGGATGGTAGTGTATCTCATAGAGAAATCCCAGGGTTTTGTCAAGCCCGCCCGCAGCCTCTGGCAAGGTGAACCGATCTCCCCGACATTGTTTATTCTAATGTCGGACACTATTAGCAGCATGTTGAACTGGGGTATTTCCCTTGGAAGCATTACACCATATCGAAGGAAAATGAATCTTCCTTCCATACCCCACCTCATGTTCGCCGATGACATGATCATCTTATCAAATGTAAGGAGAAGATTTGAAAGGGCCATCAAGAGGATCTTGGATGAATATTTCCATTGGAGTGGTCAAATGATGAAAAACTCAAAAAGTAATATTTTTATCTCAAACAAATGCACAAAGAGACGGGACAAATCCATTTGCATGAATATGGTAATGCAGCCTGGGAAATTTCCAATGGAGTACCTCAGTTCTCCTATCTCTCCAGGAAGAACTCACATTCGGAACATTGATCATGTGGTTAACAGAATTAAGGGCCAAGTCGTCAACTGGAAGAATCACTTTCTGTCCTTTGGAGGGAGAATAGCTCTAGTGAACAACGTGCTGGGATATATCCTAGTGCATGTAATGGCGGCTACTTAGGTGCCTAAGGGGGTGGTCAAAGCCATTGACAAGGTATTAGCTAGGCTTCTCTGGGATGCTCTGGCGGAGGGGAAATAACTGGGTTTCATGGGATATGATGGCTCGACCGATCCAGGTGGGGAGGGACCAATTTCAAGAGTTTGAGGGACTCTCAGGGTCATGCATGCGAAACTGGCGTGGGATATCGTGGAGGGTGTAATCTCTTGGGGGAGGGGATGATGAGGGACAGAGTCGACAACAACACGGCGATGGCCAGCATACGGGGATATCCCCTATGGAAATTGGTTGGCCCTATGATCCCGAGACTCCAACACCACTCTCGGTGGATTGTGGGGGAGGGAAAACTTTCATTCTGGAAGAAGAACTGGAGAGGCTCGGTGCTGTACTTCCCGGAGTGCCCAGTTCCTCAGATTACCTTCATGGACATGAGTATCCACCATGACTTCATCAAGGCTATGCTGGACGTGAGCCCGAAAGAAATCTTTGACTCCATTACCCTCACCTCAGAACCAGACCAGTGCGTCTTCACCCCCTCACTGTCTGGGAAGTTTAACACCAAGGAATTTTGAGAGATCTCAACACCTCCGGTGCAGCAAGAAAATAGGAATGATATGCTATGGTGCAGGAAAATCCCGAGAGAATTTGATTTTCTTATATGGAGGATCAAGAACTCTGTGATCCCGTCTGATGAAGGTATCCAAAAAGTGGGTATCAATCTCGCCTCCCACTGTCAGTGCTGCAATTTCAATCGAGAAGAAAGCACCAACCATATCTTCATTGAAGGTGCATGGGAACAAGAGGTTTGGTCTTTCATTGGGGGATCCCTCGCGGCCTCTTCCCTTGGGCTGCGGGCCATGACATTTCTGTAGAGTTGGTTCCAGGGGACTCTAGACAGTGGCCCATAGAGGGAAGTGAGGACCATCATCCTCAGTGCCGGGTGTTGGTGCCTATGGAAGGCTCGGAAAAAGGTGAGATTTGATGGGACACTCTCCACAGGTCGGTCCATCATCATGAGAACCAGGATGCTGCTGATCGACTGGGTCACCCTTGTTGATAATTGGCATGACGTTCCATCCATGTGGTTTCTTCAGGGCCGTCTGCCCTCTTTTTTGGCCATTTCTATAGTGCATGGAGCACGGGGGCGGTGGATCAAGTGGTTTCCTCCTACCAAAGGTTTGAAGTTGAACTTAGATCGTTCATGCATTAAGAGGGACATGCGGGGAGGTGGAGTGGTTCGAAATTCAGAAGGGAGTGTCTTCCTAGCCTTTACAGCTTATTATGGCGAAGTTAGTGCTCTTCAGGCGGAGGCCTATGCGGTTTTCTCAAGGCTCAAGTTATGCAAACAGCAAGTGGCTTACACAATTCGGAAGTGAAACCAGCTCCTTGACTACAGGATTTGGATCACTCACTCGTGGAGAGAGGGAAACAAGGTTGCAGATTACTTGGAATCCATGGGTGTCCCGGGTTTAAAAGAGATTTTTCTCCTCAATTCAGTTACTCTCAAAGCGTTAGGGATTAATATAATTCAAGGCGACGCCCTCGAGCTCCATTATTTCAGGCCCCCATAATCTAGGGATGCTCCTGCTCCCCACTCCCCCTCTCCCTCTCCCCCTCACATTTCCTCCTCCCCCTGTTGTTTTCTCTTTTTCTTGCTTTCGGGTCCTCCTCTTTGAATAAATATAAAGGTTTGGTGGTCATGGTTACATTAGGACATAGCCAATTTTACCATTTTGAACAAAAAAAAAATTAATATTTAAAAAATAAATTTATTAGAAACTTAATAAATGTGATTTTAAATCATTAAAATAAAGAGGTTCTAGAATAATTTAACATTATACTCAATTTTTAAAAAAATTATTATTTATAAAATTAAATGGATTCAATAGATGAAAAAAGTATTTTATAATTTTCATAAATTCTGCTTACACACAATTATGTTCACAAGATTTCTCCACCTTTCTATTTTTAAAAAAATTTATGTCATGGTGTAAAATAAATAATGACATAATTAATATTAGGAAAATTATAAAGATGAAGAATATTATTCTAGTAATAAAAAAATTCATTACAAAAGGTTCATAAATAGATAATCCCTATAAGTTATCCTAATTAAAATCAGAATTGGATACATCCCTGGTCTCATCAAGAAGGATATGGAACATTCTTATTTTGAATAAGTTATGTTTGGTTGGGTTAGATGGATAGGTGGTGGGATAGAATATGTATTCGAGTATTGTATTACTATACACCTAAAAATGTGTATGAGATATTGGACTTCATTTCTTGGAGCCTAGGTAAAAGGGTTAATGTAGGAGGTTATAGTAGCATGGGTTGAGGTAATAGGTAAGGCTTTTGTATGTGGGATGGATGCGTTGAATGTTTATAGGTATGTTTCTAGAAACTAGGTTAATTTGTTGAATACATTAGAACCATGTTTCATTTCTTGAAAATAGTACTCTTTATATTCTATAAAATCTTTTAGACCAATATTTAACATTTTAAAATTCTCCAAATTAGAATAAAAATCTTAGGCTAGAGAGGGAATTATAAAATCTCTATCCAATGATATGTATATTTATTTTAGGTCTGACATAGTGATGAATCAACTAAGGTATAAATCAATATTTCTTTTGATATCATGTCTATCTATCCCATCTTTTTTTAGTCATTTATAAATAATACTAAATTCTTAGCATTGCGAGTTTTAAAGGCACCAAACACAATTTCTATTATTTTCTCAAACTTGTCAAAAATCCATTAACTCATCTTTTTAAGTTCTTTTTTCAATCTTTAATTAATGGTAGAACATATTCTATAAGAGGTGGAGTGATTTGTGTAGAAAAATAAAATATAGATTTGAGAAGATTTTAGTCTACTCTTAACATAATATTTTATATATTTACTTTAAATTAACAAAATTATTCTTTTGAGTCAACAATATTACTTCTCATTAGTTAAATATTGAGATTAAATTTGTGTTTAAGGTGTAAAAAGTCTAAATTTACTACCTTGTAGATATCTCCATCTCTGATTGGCTATAAAAAATTCCCAAAACCGAGAAACAAATCTTCCAATACACTTATAAGATTTTACTTAATGTCTTTAAAATATTTAGTTACATCATAGTCCAACTCACTTTATAATATTTGAAAATTCAATTGGCCACATAGACTCTATATTGTTTCCTAAAATTATATATACATTCAACTAGTAATGAGGGTTTGTGATGATACATTGGGGAGAATATACTATATTACATTACAATATCAGCAAAGTAAAATAGATTACATAAGAAATGTAGTAATAATAAAAAAGAAAAATAATGGAGAATAGGTAAATCATCCAAGGATATTATGGAATGATTGAAACCATAACTAGTGCCATAAAAAAATTATTTCATATCTCTATGATATAAAAAATATGAATAAAAAGAATAAATAGATGCATGATGGTACAACATACAAAAATAAAAATACCAAATGGTCAAAAAAATCTCCAATAGAATCACCAATGTGAACTAAATAATATTATATTGTACCCCATCCTAATTTTTAGAATCATTAATTAGATGTTTGGAACTTACCTTTGTCCATACATGAAGCCAAGATGTTTGTTCTGGCACTATTTGTGGCATGAAAAGTGTTTGAGATATACTCAGTATGCCACCAACAATGTTATCTAGAACTATCTAGCCAGTTTATATAATATGATAAATGTACTTATATACTAATGGTAAATCAATAATGTCAATTATAAATAGTCAGTTTTGGTTCTTGAAAGACACTAGGCAGACACAACCTACTTCATCCAAGACTATGAAACCTATAACATCAAGAAATGGGCGACACTAAATGGTTCCCTGATCAGGTGGGTAATAAGGCCTCATGCATGCCACTGCATGTTCTAGAGGATTTTGACTATCAGTGAGGTTTTTTGATGTTATGGTGGGGAGGTGATAGCATCTTGATCACAAAAACATAGTGTTTTTTATAAATATATTAATAATTAGAATCCTAATATCAACCTGTAATAGAAGATATATCATCCAAAAATGAATAATAAATATAAATTCAAAGGGAAATATCATAAAAACATATGTTAATGTCATGGAGCTAAACAAAAGTAGGAAATTCATGGAAATAAGTATCCAGTATAATTAATGTATCAAAATTTCACAAATTCAAAAAGAAACTATATCTATATAGAATCAAGAGCCATAGCCTCGTCATGTGTAACCATTCTCCTATGCCTTAATCAATCAAGAATCACAAGAATGTTGATTTCCCCTATCCATACTTGCATGCATTAAATTTATGAAGGTACCGATGATGGCCTAATTAGGGTATGAGATAACAGTAAGTATGAAAATACCAATGCTATCAATAACAAGTTAAATCTTTACATACAATTTGAATTAGTGTGGTGATTTGAAAATAGTAATGGTAATAAAATTATAAATTATACATTCCAATCTACCAAAGATCATTGTGATCATGAAACCGTATCATAATAGCTATCTATAAAGTTATGTAAAGCTTCATAAAAATGTATACATATTATATTCATGTTTTTTACCTAGACAGGATCAGATCCAAAGAGTAGAGATTTCCAATTCATTATAGTAGGTTTGATTTAGGGATAAGAAATGTCCAAGGCATCCTAGTGGTTCGTCATATCCACATAGTAGAAATGTCCAAGGCTTCCTAGTGGTTCTTTATATTTAAGGAGTAGATTTTGTATCAAATACTAGTAGGACATTGGATCCCTAGAGTAGAAATATACATGGAATCCTAGTAATTCATCAGTTTCATATGAGTAATCATTTGATATCATTATAACCAAATACTTTTCGCAATTCATAAACAATTTTAATTTTAATTTCATTAACACCTTCATAATCATATAAAATAACATGGATTTTCAATTTATAACTTTTATAAATAAATGACCAGGTGATTTAAGGTACTTAATACTTTTAAAAATCCACTACAATAACACATTAAAATCCCATAATCATTAGATATATCAACTTAACGAAGGGGAAAATTTCTATGGGGAAATAAAAGATCCCACCCCACAGGTGGTTTGGGTTGAGGTCAACAACATCCAACCATGTGTAAGGGTTTCATGGCATGTATTAAAAATAAATTTATATTTGATTTTGGGGATTACTAATTTAGGAAGCAATGAACTGAAGGAATTGAGTCAAAGAGACCAAAAATTTGGTATAAACAAATACACATTAAGGGTAAAGCAATATACCACATACTATTTTCCTCTTTATGAGTACTCCTTCAGTATTAACCATTAATTTATTATAGATAAAAAAATAAAAGAGCGGATGATTTCCTTAAAAAATATGGCATAATATCCTACACAAAAAAGAATTACCAATGGAGACATAACTGAATGGAGGAAGGTAATAGGATAGATCCCCTACTAATGGAAATATAATGTGACATACATCATAAAGAATGAATGATCAATGGAGAGTTGACTTCATGTCGTAGTAGAAAGCTTGTAGATGCTCTCTATTGGTGGGGTCCACTAGAGAAATTAGAGGGGAGGAATGGTCAGGTCCATTTTTTAGAAAGGGTGAAAATGGTAAAAATGACCAAAAATTGAGAAGTCCAAGGTTTTCCCACATGATTACCCAAAAAATATTCCAATAATGTAAGGCTCACAGACTAGGACCTCATTCATTCACAATCAATAGAGTGTGGTTAGAAGAACCATGCACCAACCAAACATTTTCTCTATATTAAGAAGTCTTCAATAAATGCATGAGAATGAATAATGGGTGACATGATTAAGGAAAACTTTGAGACCATCAGTTGTTTACTAAAACACCCCATATGATTTAATCTAACCACAAAAACTGGGGGGGGTATCATTTCCACTAACCATGAATTGCAATATTTTCTCTAATAGATGGATCCATGGGCTCCAAAAAAGACTTAGAAACACTCGTTTCATTCATATCCTCACTATGAAATCATATTATGGTCGAATCTAGTGAATTAAACTAGAAAATAATGATCTATACATTTATAATAATTTTGTTGAAAACAACCTCCCCTCTTTATAGAAACCCATCCATAAGTTGGCCTTTTAAGTGTACTAATAGATCATCTAAGAACATTTCTAGACACATTTAATATAGATCATCTTCATGATTTCATGATTGATCCAATACATAGTTGTTCTTATATAGAACCTATATGAAAGTAATTAACCTACCTTTGAGATAATTTATGTTTCAATCAATAATACACATTATGTGCTCCTCCAAGGAAGCATTGACATATAAGTCAACCTCCTCTAGCTGTAAAATATGTGTCTGGGCTTGATAATATACGTAGAGATAAGACACATGATGAATGTTATGAATAGAATGTTACTTCATAGGAGTGATATCCAATAAGAAAATGGTCCAATATTCTTTACAACCTCAAAGGGTTTGACTAATCAAGAAAAAACATACCATATCTCATAATCCATCGATGGAAAAAACTAAGTGAAACACAAAAGAAAAATCCATCCCAAACCACATACTAAAGAGGTCATCAATGAAGGGTGGCATATGATTACTTCCTATACTGAGGTGTCATCACATGCTTCTTGAGTAGATGCACCTTCTCTATAGTCACCTGAATAAGACAGAGTCCAAATAGTGAAACCTCCTCTACCCCCAACTATCACAAAGGGGATCAGCATGGCCTACCATATATTTCCTCCGAGTAGTCCATATTTATAGTACCCTGAAAGATTTTATAATAATAGAACTCATCTAAGATCATATTTTTATCACATGAACCCCCAAAGTCAATGACACATGCAACGATCATGTTCTCTAGCACCTGAATCATACACACTATTTTACTATTGAACTGAGGGTGATGGTCATACTCAAAGGAACATATTTAACCAAGTAATTATGTATCCTTTTCTAGAAATATTATGTTAAATGAGAATCCATATCGGATATGATAGAACTTGATGTTCGGTGAAGGTGTACGATCTTCTTAACATATAGCCTCCATAAAGGCACATGGACACCCAATATCATTTCCTCATGGAAATCCAGGAAAACATATCCCAAAATCTATAGTTACATCATCCCATATCCAAAAAATAATGAAAAATTTTTGTAAATTTATTCACTATCACCGATGTTTCATATTCACACGTAGATATGTGGAATGCTGAGTAATAAATCCAATTATCTCTCATTTCATTCCATCCCACCAATACTTGTGACATAAGTTTCAATACAGCTTGGTGATGTTTGGATGCACTATCTATGATGGGGAATGAAATTACCACAAAAACTAATTTCACATATACGATGAAAAATACACACAACCATGTATGGGAAAGGGCTCATCTTCATCCATGATCAAACCTAGTGATGAATCCTCATCTGAAACTATATCCCTTATGGGTATCTCCTCAGGATCTAAAAGTTTCCTCATCATTACCAATTTAAGAATGGTAGAGGTAACTACTGAATCCATGATTACCTTCTACCCATGTTTCTGTAATAATTCAACACACATTTCTAAAAACAACGCTATAATATTTCACTCACTACTAGCCTCTTGAACTTCCTATTTCTGGGTCTACCATATTAAATCATTAGTTACTAAATTTCCGTTCCAAGGCCTATAACAAAGTCAAATTTGATGAAATATAAATATTCAACCAACCTACATTTCCTATGTTTGAATTGACACGATTTAAATTTATATATGAGGATTTTTTCTTTTGTGTACACCCAAAATTTCTCTTCTAGTGAGTAATATATACAATAGTGATGGATAGAAAAAAAAGAATTACTCATGATTGTACATCAGGTATTTTCTCTTTTGTGGCATCAAATACCAATACATGTACACCATGAATCACTCATACTACCTCAAAACTAATCAAATCCCAATTACTATCACAATAGACAATATAACTTCTGCCCAGTTCTAGATGTATCATGATAAATGCTTATGTAAGTTTAACTTTCAGCTCATGAAATGGTGACTCATAAGATTCTGACCATATAATATTCCCATAAATCATATTGAATCGTGTAATAGGTGATTATATGCGTGATAAGTCTGGTATAAAGCATTTATAGTAACTAGAAATCCCTAACAAACTCCATATATGAAATACTTTGTTTGGATACTCTCATGAAACTATATCTCTAAATATATTTGGGTCAACTAAAACTCTTGTATCTAGGATTATATGACCTAGGATGTAAAAATTTTCAATCCAATAGTGGTACTTTGAGAGATTATAATATAACTGATTCTATCTCAATTAATAAAATATGATCTCATAATATTCCGAATAGTCCTGTCATGTGTGAGAATATACAAAAATATCATCCACGAATATCTCCACAAATGAATCCATATATAGATGGAAATACTAGTTCATTTTTTCCATGGAAACTGTTGGTGTGTTCGGAATACTGAAAGACATGGAAAAATATTCATAAAATCCATATCTATTATGGAATGTTAAACATGATGTATTTTATTATCTAATTTTCACCTGATAACAACTTGATCTTAGATAAATCTAAGAGAAAACCCCTGATCCTCATCAATGGTAGAAGAAATAATCTGTACAATGAAATGGATAAATTTGTTTATTGTATGAAGTTTCAACTGATGATAATCCACAAAAATCCAAAGGGTACCATCCACATTTTTGGTGGAAATGACTGTTTAACCACAAAATGAAGAATTGGTTCATATGAAACCATTTTATTCCAAATTATCTTGCTACCTAACGAGCTCCCACAACTCATTAGTATCTATACTATAAGGAGGAATGGATATCAGTGCGACTCCAGGCAGTAGATCAATGTAAAACTCTACCTCTCTCTCCGTAGTTAGTCTAGAAAGGTAGTATATAAAAACATCCATGAAATGGTCTAAAACTGGAGGGATATAAAACTTACAAATTATGTGGTCATACATATATAAGATAAAAATCTAGGATGACATCCTTCGCATCCCTCAATGCTCGATTATACCTTGAATCGATGGGACATCATATTCACCCTTTTGAATACAAATACCACCCTATGGTTCTGTGAAAATCTCCTATTGGTGATAGTAGTAAAAATAAGATTGAAATAGATCCACCTAGTCAACCATTATAATGATATAAAACTGGGTAATATAGAGGATAGTTTGGTCCCATAAAAAAGGCACCTTCCTATCTCAAGGGGGAACTCCATAAACTAGTGTACACTTTCTGATCGAATTCCCAAAGGAGTTTCGTGTGTCATCATGCCACAAGAAAACTAAACATCAAGCCCAAGTCTCTCAAAAACATGTGTATATAAGAACTAATGAGAATAAACTATATTATAATGAGAAGGTGTTAATATAGAGGCTACCATAATAGTAGATATCAATGTAGATGGCTGAAGCTCCTCTCCTCATATATCGATTGAAATGCACAAATATGGCCTGATCCACAGCCTTAAGAGAAAAACAAACTACACCCTGTAGGACCACTCTACTATCAATAAAACTATAGTTTCTTGATACCCCTAACCATAACCACCACGTCATCCAAATCGTCCGACCGTACTCTAGCACCATATCTGACGAGAAGCTTTGGTCCATGTTACTGAATGTGGAGTCAATATAGACCCTCTCTCACTAGCTGTTAGAATAATGGTACAACAAAACTACTATATATTTCTTATCCTATTATCGGTATGACACCTGACTAGGTTTATATCATACTGTCCCTTCATATATCTCTTCCCCCCATAATGGTGATAGATAATAGAATAACCGGCAAAGCTTGATTTGGCTGGTATTACCCTCATTAGTGATATCAAAGTATTTCTTCTCTTATCCTAATACTATACAATTAGGTTAATATTTTGAAATACCATTATCCATACCCCAAACTTCTATTAGTATACGTTCATGAATTAATGGATAATTTATTATTTATGATTTGGTATTCAACTGAAAAATGATCATGTAAAGATCGAAAAAAATTATTTTTTCCCTTCCTTCAGACATCTCACCGTAGATAGCACATCCCTGCGATAGATAGACATAAATTTATGAACCATTATAAATTGAGATTAATTATTCATTACGTACATCACACTTCACTCTAGATACATAAACTATATGGTCTATTAATCCATAAAGGTCTTTAGGGAAAAGTTGTTAGGAATATTTAATTGGAAATCCATCCAAACCATTTCCAAATGCCTATCAATATGGTTATAGAAATCCCAACAATGATGATTTTTACCCCAATAATATAAACTATAGGAATGACCATCCATTTCGGAGGTGTCTCCTGCTGATTAAAAATAGGAAAAATAATGTCAAGCCATTTCTCTCTAGCCTTGGAGCCACAATTCCCTATGAATGTGGGTGGATGCTGTTTCTAAAACTCACACATCAAATATTCCATATTCAGGGAAGGTTATGAGGATCCAAAAATAATTTTCATAAATTAAAGGAACCTTTTTTGAAACTGGGAATTGTCACCCACAACCAATATAATAGTAGGAGCCACATGTGTCACTACATGAGGTTATATGGAAGGCACAAGGCCCACCACCTCCAGAGTATGGTCATATCCACTTGTGTGGTTTAAAAAATGGAAGCCTTAATTGAGTAATATCTCTATAAATTAAAATCACATACCTCATAAAAAATTTGATAATGACACAACATCGATATAAAAATAGGAGAGGCACAAGCCTTCATATATATGAGTCACACCCCTATTCCTACTTCTATTTCTTAGTTTGAGAAACAGAAGGATAACAAGAATGAACAAGATACTGAATACCACACATTACTAAGGTGGTTTTAGGGTCAATTTTCTTGTTATAATTTAGGGATTCTTGTATATGGATTGTTAATAATATGTTATAGGTGAAACACCCATTATTTTTCAATCAACACCACTATTTAACAATAAATTTTTATTTTTGAAAAATAAAGTCATTTAAAAAATATTTAACTACATTAGAAATTTTCATAACTTTTTCTAATTATATATAGATTAAAATTATTAATTTATAAAGACTAAAAAAAATTTAAATTGAACTATGGGATCTATTTAATCCCAACCATAAAATGTTCCATCCCATGAGACTAATGGTCTATGAATCAACTTACCTTAATTGACTACTTAAGGTCTATGAATTAATCTATAATGGAAAAAACTATTAGGTTGATGATGTCACATAAGTAACTAATTATTTTTTTAGTCCCCTATATGAAATATTAGTCGAATATTTGATATATCACTCAACTATCTTGCACTCAGTTGATGGAACCTACATGGAATGCCATAATGCAAGAAATCAATGTTTTATAAGGTTTCTAAAATGATTCATGATCAATGACTCTTTTCCATAAATGGATAAGGATAAAAATGTGATCCAAAATCAGAATCAAAATAACATAACAAATCTTATGTGTCAATCAATTAGGGAAAACAATTAAGTATAACATGCATTAACAGAAACATCATAACCAATTACCTAGTAATTTGGGGTTTTCCCCTATACATGGAATAACTACTCACAAGAAAAAATCAGTTCCAAATACTAACTATTTTTTGTTTAAATTATATTAATCCCAAATATCAATACAAATTGAAATGAAACTTTCTATGATTCCACTTTTTAACATCCTATCACAGGAGCCACTAAACGGGTCCCCATGCTAGTGGGTCGTAAGGCATTACGCCCCGCATACACTTGAGGATTCCAACTGGAATTAAGGGTTTTTGGTGGTACAGTGGGAAGAGTAGACAAAAAAATAGAATATTAACATAGTGGTTTGAAAAGTACATACAATGGATGAGGCAGAATATTGTCCAATAACGTAAGGTAAATCATATAGACAAAAATAATAATATTAAAAGGCAAGAAAAGTGTCATATACAAAATGATGGGTATATCATGGATTTAAAAAAAGGAATGAAATATGAGGGAACATTTATATAGTATAATACATGTATAAATATTATAGAACTACCGAAAGAAACAATCTCTAAATAGCATCAAAGTTCATGTACTTGTCCTGTTCTCCTAAAATCCTATGAAAAAATCAATCAAACATAACCAAGAAGGAATGTTAACCTTTCTCTACCCTCATACGTGATGTTGTCTGGGTAAAAAATGAAGGTCATAATAATGTGTGAGATAACACTCAATAGGACACCCACAACAGTGTCTATTAAAACTGTAGTATGTGCATATAAGTTGTCGTAGAATGCATATGTGATAGGAGTAAAAGTATTAATTTTCGATGCAATACTATCAAGTTTATAAAATGTCAATGTTATGAATAATACATATCATAAAGGATAACTATTATGTAAGATATATCATCATAAATGGTATATAATAGGTAATAATGTGTCAGACCTACAGAATCTTGAATCGACAAAGTATAAAATTTTAAGGTATCCTAGTAGGATAAATCCAAGTTGTAGAGTTTTCCCAAGCATCCTAGAATGTAATCAGATACAAGGATTATAAGAGTATAATTCATCCTATTAATTATTTATATTCATGAAGTATAAATTTACAATGTATCCTAGTAGTTAATTATGTCAAAAAGAATATATTTCCATGGAATCCAAGTAGGACATCTGTTCTATACCACGACCCCTCTATAATCATCATCAAAAAATAATTCCACCACATCACAAACCATTTCATTAATAATTTCATTAATCACATCATAATCATATAAAAGAAAAAGTATAATCCATTTAATACCATTCATATAGAAATTAAAACGTGATTTAAAATGATTTTTACCTTTATGAATCAACATGAATGGCACATTTGATTCCCATATTGAATTACATGAGAAACTCACCCTCTAAATACAGTACGAAGAATCCACCCAATGTATGGTTTGGGATTAGGTCAAAGAAATACATCATATTATATGGGTTTCATGGAATTTATTAAACAAGTATTTTAATTTTTTTAGGGGTTCACAAATTTAGGATGAAACACTCCAAAGGTATAGCATGTGACATAACAGAAACATGGTATAAACAAGTAGAAATTTAAGGGAATGGTATAGACCACATGCCTTATGGAAATCAATGGGAACTCATCCATTCTAATCCTATGATTATATCCATATTAGAATCTGATAATAGAAAGGATGAATTCCTTAAAATAGGGAATAATTTTCAACACCAAGAAAACATCATTGATATGAGATAATTAATGGAAAAAAACTGTGGAACTCAAGACCTTAAATATGGAGATCAGTCATGGAAGAAGGCATACAAAATAGAGGTTGGATGGATAATCAATTTCAAAACCAAGGAGGAATGATGATAAAGACATCCTTAGGTGTGGTTTTCTAGTTAAAATAGAGATGAGGAACGGTTAAGTCCCTTTTAATACACTAGAGTTAAAATGCTAAAATTTCCCCATAATTAAGTGAAAAATGGTTTGGTTGCACGGTTGTCCAGTCCATGTGGCTACCATGTAAGGATCATGGCCTAGTAACCCCTTCTTATAGGGTCCTGGTATATGGTCATAAAAATGGTATATCAACCAATAATTTTACCTCAATCAAAAATTATACAACAAATGTACATGACAGGGGTCTGGGTATCATAGTTTGGGAATATTGTGTGGCCCTATGAGGTGTGCTAAAACACCCTTCATGATTTAATCTAACGGTTTATACTATGCTTCACGGAATCTAACAATCATACAAACTAGCTGTTTCATCAAAAAGGTGATGCTAATGGATCTGAATGATCCAAATGACCATTTTTCATCCTTAACATTACTAAGAATTCAAATTAATGGTAAATTGAAGGAATTAAACAAAAAACTATTCCACTCCTTTATAAAAATTTGTATTGTTAGAAAACCTGTGAATAGATGTCCCCACGAATATATACATATACATATACATACATAAATACATATATATATATATATATATGAATGTGTGTGTGTATATGAACTATATATGCAATGACATTTATATCAACACACACACACAATTATTTATATTCGCAGTGCTATCCAGTAATCAAGTCTCAACTCAGGAATCAGTGTCTAATCACTAGATTATCATGAAGATTTAGTGTATTCCATTCTTGAGTATCATAAATCATATGGTTCACCATGCCCATGTATCATATGTATATGAGATTTCATGCTTGAGTATCATTGGGGTTTGGGACTCCCTTTCCAAGTATTATATCAATAGGGATTCTATGATCGAGTGTCACATGTATATGAGATTTCATACTAGAGTATCATATATATATAGGGATTTCATGTTTGAGTATCAAAAATATATGGGACACAATGCATGTGTATCATATCAATAGAGATGTCATTCCTAAGTATCATAAGTAATAAGCAATAAAATATTATTTTTTATTGGACAATAAATGGATTATATTTCATTATCATTCCACTCAAACAATGTTAAAATAGTTTTTTTGTAAAATCACATGACATGGTCTTATCGGTCACTTTCCATTTAGTTCATTATAGTAATTTCATAAAGATTCCATGTAAAATAATTTTATAGGTGGTTTCATCACTTAATTATTTATAACATTAAGGTTAAATTCCATTATCACACCGCAAGGTGTGGCAGTAGTCGATAAGGACTATTTTCAACATGAACCGGGATTAAAAATGTCAATTCTATAAAGGATAACAAAATAAATAAATAAAATGTGTGTTTTAGTGGAAACACATGTAAAATATGTATTTCTATATAATTAATTCTAATATAAAGTAACACAACTTGAGGGGTCATTATTGAACCACATAACATATGGTGTAAGAGGAGTACTCATCTAATATCAACTTTTTATTTGTCCTAGAATAGAAGAAATCAGTAAACATGAGAAAGGACCTAAAATAGATAATATTATTTGAGTGAAATATAACTCTGAATAAGTCAATATAAATTAAGAAAATTATTCATGGGTTAAAATCTACTTCAAGAAAGAATCAAATTAAACAAACAGTGGTTTGATCAGAGTTTAGATAAAGGAGAACTAAAGGGACCTAGGTGATGATGAGAGGATCTTTCTCTGCGTTGCTGCTATGTGGTTGAGCGAAGGGATAAGATAAAATAATGGTCTTATTCTCCTTTTAAAAAGTCCATAAAATGTACAACACATGAATATGAATTCATGTCACAAATTCCTTGGGTGTGGGGAAACAATCAAGTCTTGAATTTAATTCATGGGGTTTTGTAAGAGATATTCATGTCATGAATCTCAGTTACATCATTAATGTCATTCATGTCATGAAATGGTTTGGTAATTAGGATCCAGCCCTACATCCTTATTCCAAAAAACAAAACAACTATCCTAAAGTTGTAAATACTGGGTCTAATATAAAAAGATAAACCTAACAAGGGTTTACTGAAATTTAAATGATTCATACCTCATATGAAAAACAAGGATTTTACATTATCTTTTATTATATAGTATGTAGAAATAATTTGTTAGGTAGTAATATGAACAAAAGTAGATTGGTCATAAGTAAATTTTTAATCATCATCCTCAATTTAAACTGATTTAGGTCCCATATCATATATCTTAAACACACTAGACACATCCCCACCAATCTCTTGAACATCATTTTGGTGTGATCTAATACGTACTATCTCAATAGTTATTACTAGCTCCTTAATAGTCTTATAACGAGTAGTTCAAAATTGTCCTTTCAAAAGTTTATCAAAAAAAGTTACTATATAAGCTATCCCTATCCATTCAAAGACTATATCTCACCTATCAAGGATCCTTATAAAGGTATTTGTGATGAATGTATTGAAGGTTCAACATCCTTATTTGGATTTCCCCAATTATCATCAAACCTAGATAGAAAATAGTTTAGGACTAATACAATAGATCTAGGGGACATATCCCCTTTACCCTATGAATTTTTTTTTCTCTGTCTAGGAGTGTTTACTATAATAGGAGACACATCTATGTTTTCCTCATCCCCTATAGAGTCACCTAAATAATCATTGTATGGTTCATTCAGAAAACTACTAATAAAAACGTCATTTTCAAAATGTTCCTTATATTTTTGGTCTTCATGATATGATGGTAATGGTAGTGGAGAGTAATGTGGTCAAAGAGACATAATTTTAGAAACTTCCCCATCTTTAGCATTGGTCGCTGTATCTTCCTTATCAGGATCAATTATCTCAATATCTTCTTCTTCCTGTTATTCTACAAATACAAAATAATATTTATCTATTTAATCTAAATAAAGACCTAGCTTTATTAGATACCTTGGTCTAAGTAGATATTTTACACAGAAAAACATTTCATTTAAATATTTGTGTCATACATCCATTTATTATCCCCTAGATTCAAATTATCTCTTATATGCCTACAAATATATTTAGTTAGGCATAAACTAACTAATGGGGTAGTATTTTATTGACCCCGAGGAACTATCCTCTAATGATCCAGAGATATAATATGAACTTTGTATATGGTATATAATTAAATATGTAATAGGTAATACATAAATTATTAATTTTTCTCATCACATATATATAAAAATTGATATGATCATAATTTTTACATGGAATTAAACATACAACACGTCTCTTTAATATAGAGAAGTCCCCTTATTGGGACAAATCATATAATGAATGAATTTAGGCAATAATAATCACTCAAAACTATGTTTTGATATTGTTGGTCTTATGGTTAATCTATTAATAGTTATTTGTTATAGTTCACCTTAATATTAAATGTGGGAATTATCTTTTGGACAATAACATTTTTAATCATTATATTCACCATTATTCGTCATACTTTATCAATTTTCCAAGAGATTTGAATAAAATTGAAAACTATACCAATTCACCATTATCCTGATGTTCTCTCATTTCATTTGAGTGATAAATTAAATTCACTAATAAAATTCTTCAACTAGCTTCTGATAGAATGATAAAACATTCTCATTAAAAATATCCTCCTGGTGAAGATCCTGAATTGACATCAAAACTAGTGATCTTATCAACAGTATCCATTAAAAATCAACTTCATTCTCATTAAAATTTTTTGATCCACCAATGTCAGTTTCATGGTTTCACTACACCACCAATGATACTTTCACCCTTATTTGATCTCTTTTTTAGAGGTGGTATAATGGGAGGAGCAACATAAGGTGCAATCTTCATCCACACTATTCTATTTCAAATTTTATTTCAACAGCTTTAGGATATAAAACAATAAACAATGATAGAAAATACCACAAAAATACTACTGAAAAATTTGAAATAGAATAGAAAAGAGGTTTTCTTTATAATAATCGTAGATTCATAGTTATTAAGGTCCCAATATGTATAGTTATAATAGAATCATGGTATGTTCAGTGGCTATGTGAGTTATGTTTCACATCATGTTTGTAGACTGTGTCAGCAATGCTTCACTGAAGTTATAGAGACCATGTGCGTAAAATCTCATGGAAGGTATATTGACCACATGAACATCTGGTCACATTTTCATTATTAACCATATGAAAAAACCCACCATCACATATATATTCATTGAAGCTAATATTTATGTTTACTTTAAATAAAAACATAGATGTTAAATTATTATAAATATAATTTAGAAATATATAAGAACCAAAAGTAAATTGAATGTTTTAGTAATAGTTTTTCATTCCTAGTTAATGTATGATATAATTCATTCTGTCAATATTCCGAGGCTTTATAAAACTATAAGGATTATATTTTTTATTACTAATGAATATAAGAGAAACATATCCCTATAAAAAATAGTCTATAAAAATTGATATCTTATATCAATACGTCCAACACTTGATTGAGTCACATTATGTTTAAAAAATTTTATTGCAATTGTATTATCATAATTTACTCGGACATGTAAAATTTTGTATCTATAGTCTTGTAATGTGTGTTTGATACAAAAAATATATTCATAACCACTACCCCTATCCCTATTCCAAGCTTCTATTTTTGGTAATGTAATAGAGTTATTATTTTTTTAATACCATGAAACTAGAGGCTTTTACAATAATTGACATGTTCCCGAGGATCCATTTCTACCTAACTTAAAACCATTAAAATTTTTATTTGAGTAAAAAAAATAAAATTATTATTCAATATAATAATTAAATCATAAATTTATTATAATTTTTAGGCATTATGAAATTATATTTTATGATTTTAAATGATATTCTTTTGGATATTTAAGAAAATGTGAAGACATGCACAAACAAAACATGATATCTGGTTGGGTAGAAATTAAATATACATAAATTCAATTCATAACTCTATAAATGGTTTGATTGAAAAATTTCCCAATTTCATAAAAGTATATTCTACATGTTGTACTTATGGGAGTATCAATACCCTTATTCATATCAATACTAAAAAGTTTTTGAGGATCCATAGTTTATATTAAGGTATTTAATACGATCAATTATTTATTTAGAAAAATATGAAACAAAGGATTAATTTTAACTCACTCATTAAAATCATCTCAAATTCAGTTCCCATTAATTTTTAAATTTAGTTCAAAAATAATTTTTGGAATGAAATTCATTGAATAGTTGACTTAGGAAAATACATTCCGCTTGAAGAAACTTCTAAAATAAAATATGAACTGACACTACCACACCTTGCTCTAGGATCTTGTTTTAAACCATAAGATGTTTTTTTCTAAAAATATTATTTGGAAGATGAGGGTTTTGAAATCCATGGGGTTTTTACAATAAAATGAACTCAATTATATAACCATTCAAAAACACACTTCTGAACTACATTTTATATAATTTGAACCAAAAATTTGTGTTATATGTAAGAAATATTCTAATAATTTTATGTCTTGCGATTGGTTAAATGGTTAATTCATAGTAAATACCTTCATCTTTGCTATACCCTTGTGAAAAAATTCTAGATTTAATTATAATTATTGTTCCAAAATCATAAACATTTTATCTAAACACCCAATTAGGGCAAATGGTCAAAGATTTTTTAGTTATTTTAATTAGTTCTCTGACATTTTCTATTCAACCATATTGGATTCTTCTTGCATTTATATTACCCAAAATTCCTCACCTATTGATTTAGTAATATTTCCTTGTTAAACATATGGAAATTAGGCTAAATGGTAAACCAAGTTTCTAAGATAAAATCACTTATGAGTTCCTCTATCTAAATCCCAGACTTCATCATCTACTGGATGATATCTATGAGTCACAATGGATATAAGTGTAGAAGTATATAGTTAATAATATTCTTATTTAGGTTTACATTCAACTAGATCTTCAATTATGTATTTTATTACATAAATATTCACATAACTATTACTAGGATTGGTTGACGTGTTTCTATTGAAATATAAAGATAATACTCATGTTTTTCTAAAGAAGTAATTTTCTCTTGTGGATCCATTTCAAAAACTTTTACATGTAAGGATTATTCCGAATCAATGGACCTTTTATTGAATAATATTTTTGATTTAATATATATTTAGTATTCAATGAGAACTCATTTATCGCACTTAGATTAAAAATTATATAAACACTTCCATGTGATGAGAATAATAACCTCACTTCCATAAATTCTATTTTAATTAACATTTTGTTTTAACACATTAAATAATAATATAGAGTATTTTTGAAAAATTTTCTAATAAGAACTCTATTGATAATATATTAAGATTTATTAACAATTTTAACCAAAAAATAAATAGTCAATCATACCCATCAATCATAATCTGGGAAATCACTTGAAGTGTTTTATTCATTGATTCTATAAAATGATTCTAGAGGGGATTCATATGGGTAGAGAAGATATTATTTTATCTATTTTAAGACCACAAGAATTAAAATTAATTACTTTTTATTTCATGACCATGAAAATTTCTCATGGTCTTTATATAAATCCCTCAGTTTTTTTAAACATATTTTTTATAATAAAAAATAGGAACAACCTTCATTTTGTGAGCTAGAATGATTACTCCAGTGTATCTAGGAAATGTATGTATAAGGATAAAAGAATAGTTCATCCCATTTAAGATAGAAACTCTATGAGGTCCAAAAAGTCTATGTTAACCGACTATAGGGTTTGAGAATTTGAATCATCACTCTTTTGTTGGTAATAGATATTTTTATATTTTCATATTTTGACATGGGTTGTGACCATTTTTTTTCTACATTCTAGTTTAAAATAATCCCTATTTAGTCCCTTCATAGTATTCATCCTAACATAGTAATTTTTGAATATGACTAGTATCATATTCCATATTATAGATTCACTATGAAGATACATAAAAAAATATTTTGTAAAAATAAATAATCTAAATATACTACGTCGAAATATTATTTTATATGGGAGTTAAAATTAAAACATAAAAAGGATTATAAAATTTTAATCCATTATTCTCTAATTTAACATGATAAAAATAATCACATAGTTGTGAGATCCTATGAATATTTTATTTTATACCATATATAAAAAATACAATAGAAATAAATAAAACATTGAAATGATCAATTTGACAATGTCCAATTATCCTTACTTTGGAAATGTCAATAAAAGTGACATGTACCCGATTCAATTTGAAGTTTTTCTTATCGTTTTTCTAGTCCCAGGACATGAGTATGGAACATACACTACCTATATTCAATAATTGTTTACAGTTAATCTACAAGAAGGATTCATAACAAATAATTAAATGAGAAATTATTTTGGTACCCATACTTTCTTGGATCAATAAATATTAGAAATAAATGATTTGGGAATCAAAGTATATTTAAAATATTTATTATAAAAAACATAAGTATTTTAAAAACAAAAATATTATTAGGTCCATATAAATAATATTTGCTTATAGAGTTAAAAGAGTTTAATATAGAAACAAATTTATTCTTATAAATTCTCCTCAATCCAAGATAGTAACCAACCCTAGTTATATAATTAAGTGTGGTATATTTATGAAGAATAATTCTCAATGTTTCTATAAAGTTCCTATATATTTGAATAACCTAATAAATTTTATCATTTAACAATTTATGTTGATTAATTTATTTTAGAAATTGATATTTTTTTTCTCTACCACAATGTATGATTTGTAATGAATAGATAAATAATACTAATTCATTAATATTTTTGATTTATATATAATATCATTGAACAATTCTAAATGAATAATATAGTATTCAAAAATATCTTTACATATTTAATGTTCAAAATTGTTTTTAGATTCAATGTAATAAGAAATATTAACATGAGACACATAAATAATATTTGACACCTCACATCCTTTTTTCACGAAGCACATGTTAAAAATATAATCATTCAATTGTTTTCTCATGTATGAATCAATTAAAATACCCTTAGATGTGCTTTAGGTGGATTTAATATCATTATTTAGAATTTTTCTTATATCCTCATATATTTCAATAAACATAAAAGTTGGACACTATTCTAAGATATTTCCATTTCTTATGTATTAATAATTTGTCGCTTCTCAGGATAAATTCTCCTCTTTCTGATTTCATCACTTTTCATAATTCCATATGAAATATGATTACATGAATAATTTAATCATCTTGTAGAAATTTTTGAATCTACTATATAAGTGACCCATTTCCAAATCTGTATTCGAAGGTGATTCATCCTCACTAGTATTGTAAACATTGATTTTTTGTTTTGGATTTATGTCAGGTGTTTTGAAATAAACTGATTTTTTAGGTCCTTCATATTTTTGTTTGTTTAATTTCAATGCCTAATCATAAATTATAATATTTAAAGTAAACTAATTTAGTAAAATATTATTGATGTTTAATAAGTCTCACTTTGAGTCTGTAGTGCCTCCCCAACAATGTAGTATATATCTCTTGATTCTTATTACTTGAGCCATATTATAGAATATTTTTCCAGGAGTTATCATAATGTTTATGGCCTCATTAATCCTAATATACATGTCATAAATATATCCATCAGGATTCATTTTGAATGTTTTGTAATTAATAATATATTTATTTAATACCATTTCCTTCACATTATAATCTTCTTTATCAAATATAAAGATTGTATCCCATATCTCATAAGTAGATGAAAATGAAGATATTCTATTATGTTTTAATTCTCCTAAAAAATAATATATCATTTTCAAAAGTGAATTTAGAATCATAGGAATATTTAAAAATATAATATCATTATTTTCTAGCAGTTTTGGTATTTTCATCATTATCTCATATAGATCCCCAAATATCAATGCCCCTAATCTTAAGGTGTATTTTAATTTTTTAAATTCTAATGAACTTTGTTTTGACCATTTAAAAAAGGAATTATATTTCTATCATAACCTCTAGTCAATAGACCTATAATATTATATTAGAAGATAAAAAGAAATGAAATTGATTTTTCATAATCAATTTGATCAAAATATAAATCCAACAAAGAGAATCAACAACCTATAACACTAAATTTTGGATGGAGTGGAAAAACATTGAGATGGAAGAATTGAGTTTTCAATTATGTTTTTATTTAAATTATTGAAATCATAATTCCTATAATTTTTTTTAAATTCCAGTTAATTAAAATTATAGAATTATATAATCTGATCATTCAAAAATATTCTTAGAAGATCAACAAAAAATTAGTTAACAAACATTAAATCTCCTTCAACTTTTGAAATATATTTACGTATATCAAAAACAATATATAAAATAGAAATTAAACTTAAGTATCAATGTGTTTTTTGAAGTGGGTTTTGAAAACATAAATAGTTTTTTAACATAGTAAACAAAACAGGAAAAAAATATAATAGAAAAAAATAAGAGGACGACTCTCAAATAAAGAGATAGTCTTTTCCACTTTAAAATAACCCACCATATACCAGTTTAGTAAAATTTTAAAAAATATATTACCAATATTAGGTTTTTAAAAAAAAATGAATTCATGAAATTACTAAGAGGTTTCACCTACCAATATTTTAATTAGGATTCCAAAAAGACAAAAAGCATACAAATGCAGTCTACGATACACAACTTCATCCATTGTATTATATGGGAGTACAGACGAAGCTAAATTAGAGAGTTTATATCTCTCTCCAATTTAATACATGAGTTTGTTATTAAAAATAAATATAGAATTAAAACACAAAACTCTAAATATAGGCTAGAAAATAAGGATAAAAGATTATAAATGAAGAAGATTCAAAGAATCTCAGTCTAATCATCTTTGATTTTTTAGTAGTCTATGAATCATTCGTTAAAAGGGATCTAAATATTTTCCATAAATAGTTTAGAAAATTAGAGTCTCTTATAATGTTCACTATAAGTACACTATATATTAGTTTGACTGTTAGGCATGTATTTATGCACCCCAAATTTCCCATGAAAGAAACTGCATATTAAAGAGTGCTTTTATCTATATTATTCATAATATGATACTCATTATTTAATCCTCATACCCATTTAATTATTAAATTAAACATATATATGATTAATGATCTAAAATATATCCATTAGAGACCTGAAATAATACACTTATAAAGTTATTCATGGTTCACTATCCTCAATTAAAGAACTATTAGTTTGTATCATAATCACTTATCATGGTTACATAGAGTAGTTATGTGGAATGGCCATTTCATTTTTCCTTTTGGTTATTATGTTTCTTCTTTTGGTAGGTTCACTACTTCATAAGGTTGGCTGAATCATACATGTGTTAGATTTAGTATTTTCCACGATAGCTTCTTTAAATCATGAATTTACAACATATTTTCACACAGTCACTTCATTTCATCATACAATAGTTCCATTATTTCTCAAGTAAGGATGAATACTTGATGTGTTAACTTCATTCCTTCATGAGGTATATACATTACTTCACACAATCGCATGATTCACTGATATGGTTGGATCTTTTATTCTCCTGCTAAGTAATTTTTTCATACAGTCACTACAGTAAAGACAAAGATTCCAAAAAAGACATAAAGAAATTCTACTCACCTATAACATGGTAACTAGGTTTTTTCGATGGTAGTTTAAACATCATAATGTGGTTGGTTCAGTACACATACAATTTCTTGAACTTCAACACATGTTTTATTAATTATAGATGTGTTCAATTGGAAGAAAATATGCAATTTAAGATCATTAAAATAATTTTTTACTGTAATAATCCAACTATTTTAATAAGGCATACTTCGTAAGAGTATATCTATTATTCATAAGAGTCATTCCTAGACTTTTTATAAGACATTTATGTCCACCATAGCTATAATTTGGTATTATGAGAAGATAATTAATGAAGGAAACCATATTGAATACGAGTTTCCATTATTTTACTATAATTTATTTGAATTAATGTATTCATTATTTGATCAGTAGAAGCATCATTCATAGCAATATAAGAACTATTGAAAGAAACATACGAATCATTAATACATATGTTTAGGCATTGTAAGTATGATATGATGTTGTCTAGGGACTATCTAGATCAAAGTAAGGATAATTTAACTAGAAATATTTATTAGAATAATGGTTCATAGTGAAAAAAATATAATATTTAATTCCTTTGTGATAATTATATAATTATATATTATGAATAATGATAATTCAATCGATTCATTTACTAATCATTAAGGTTTTATCTGCCACAAATGATAAAAAATTCAAGATTCTTGAAAATGTGTTATCAATGATAGAAAGGATAAACCCATATGGGAAAGGATCATTCTTTCAGGAATATGTAGATGAGATTAAAATTCATTAAATAATAAAATTTTTGAATGTTTTGAAACATATATCAAATCGAGTCTTACGAATAATTTAGATGAAGGCCTTGGAATAATTTTTTTTGCATTTTATTGAGAATATCTCCACCAAAAAGAGTACTTATATTTCTATGTCTGTATGGAAATAATATTCACTTGAAATTAAATGAATATAAAATAGTAGTAAATAAATATGGAAATTGTTGAGACATAGAGATAACCCAATACTAAAGAAAAAAAGGGTAATTGTTGGGTATCCATGATGGAGAATATGATGGTATCTAGTAAATTCAATGTGTTAAATAAATGAAAATGGTGTTTGATATAAATTCGTCTATGTTGAATCCATAGAAAAGGTTAGAATATGAAAATTCTTCTAGAAAACATTAATATCATCATATAATCAGAATATGGAGTTGATTATGTCTGTGTGATCAATAAGAACTCAATTCAATGAATTTGAGGAGAATAATGCTTTACTCATAATGCATATAAAGAGAGAAAAATTTAAATG
Organism: Viscum album; assembly: GCA_963277665.1. Taxonomy (NCBI): domain Eukaryota; kingdom Viridiplantae; phylum Streptophyta; class Magnoliopsida; order Santalales; family Viscaceae; genus Viscum; species Viscum album. The sequence goes on from OY728166.1 coordinate 380,710,784, forward strand.
TATCTTCCTAGAATGAGTTTAAGAGGAACCATTTAATGAACAAACATGAGATAATAAAATAACCCAATTGTTAGTGGTCCAAAATATTTTTGAGAGATAGATTCAATAGAATAGATCCAATATGAATAACCCAATAATAGGTAGATTTTTTATTCATTGGAGACCAACCATTTTAGGATATTTTCTTCAAATTTTTTTGATATATACATTATAATTGCACTTAGTTATTTATTGTAGATAAACATGCTATCATAACTCCTACAACTCTATGAAATGAGTAGTATTTAAGGCCCACACATCCAAATCATCATGTTTATTATTTTCGTACATTTTATGGAATGTGAGAAAGGGTGATATAAAGAGAATGATCATGTTGGGATATAATCAGTTACAAAGGACGATTAAAGGAGAAAAATTACTAATAATGAAATGGATCAATAATTAAAAACTGTCTCTCTCTCTATCTTAGGTATATCACAATACTTAAAAACTACACTCAAAATGATCATGCATAAAAGTACAATTAACTAAGATATCTCCCAAAAAGAGTAGTTTCCTAAAAATGGACTCTGGAGATACATACATAATGGGTGGACCTATAGGGTGTGGGAATGACATAGAAAATATGAATGCAACGAAATTACAACATATATGAAATATCATTATGTATTTTAATCGAAAAAATAATTATATTTACATAAATATAAAAAAATAGTGACGTTGGAATATTTTATATAAACATATCATGGATAAGAGATAAAAAATATTTAGGTGAAATAATGACTATAATAAAACAACAACATATATCAAAAGGCCCTATAAATAAACTAACCTTATTGAGTTGAACACACAGAATGAGAGACAGACCGTTTATGGACTACACGGTTACCATCATGGGGAAAAATCATCCACTAACACATATATATACATTTATATGCCTAAATAGATGATTTGATGTGTGAATTAAAATTCATTGTGAAAACCCATTAAAAAATGGAATGGTAATGAGAGAAAGATTTAGGGAAATTTTGTTTCTCATCCATAGAGATTAATAGTGAGAAAAAAATTGGAAAAATATTTATTACCCTTCCAGAATTCCATCATATTGTCTGATAATGATTAGGGAATATGTGGCCATGGGTTTATGACCCTTTTCATTCCCTCAACTAGTTACCTAACCAAGAGTACCGTCTCAATGGATATATATAGAATAATATATGAGTCTATGTAGTTATATAATCTACATTTTAGGATTCAAATAAATATAAGATTTTTAATAAGTACATTATAGAAAACCATAATATAAAATAACACCGCTAAATGTTCACTTAGTCAAACATATCATAAGTTGTAGAATTTCATGCTTTGGAAACCCTAATAGATTAAATTAAAACCATAAAAAAAATACAAAAGGTGTCTATGAACACATGATTCTTGATTCTATGGATAAATAATGTTATAAAATCAACATTTGTAACCCCTTGTATACAAAATCATCATCAATATGTGAATTTAATTTTGATGAAAATATATTCTTACTCATAGAGAACCATGTTTGTAGTCAAAACAAGCTTTATTATAGCCTTTCTAAATAATTATATAATTATTAAATGGGTGGTAACTATTACACATTATTATATTACCAACTGATACATTGAGTATGAAATTATTACCAAACAATATATACAAGAAACATCCCAATTATGTGGGAAAAGTCAATATAGGTTCTGAATTTAATAATTTTAAAGGTGGATTATATATCCAAAAAGTATTTAAATACATGTTATTTAAATTATATACTATAAATGTTAGGATTTTAAATTTCTCAAAATATTTTATCTAAACCTTTTACTTTATGAGGTAATAGAGTTTTGACCATAATTAAAAGAGAAAACTGCATTATGAAACTATGGTTTAGTAAATGGTTTCATATAAAAAAGTTCAAGTCTATCACTATATAAAATCTAATCATGTAAAGGTTTTAAAAATAATTAATCCAGTTCATGTTGAACACAATAAAAAAAATCATGTTTAGGTATTTCATTATTCTGTTATCATATGAAACCTTACAAGTCATCATTTCAACACTAATTCATTTGTTAACATTACTAAATTTGGATCCGTGATTAAAATCTATATGGAGGATTAAATAGAAATGAATTATTTTCTTATATTAATAGACAAAATAAAAAATGGGATATCTTATTAAATGTGTTACCAAAAAAAACCTTGTTTATTAAATAACTCTATTAGGTGTTTATTCCCAAAATTATCCTCAAGAGTTTTAAGGGTTCAAGTGATCCTCATGAGGCTAAAGGAAAAAAGTTAACTCCTTTCTCACTTATTTATTTACTAGCTTTAATTAATAAATTCTACATAGTACAAAGTGTACTAGTAATACATTCAATAAATCTATTTGTGATTATTTTAACTTATAACAACATAGAAGACATTTTAAAAAAAAGGAAATACATAATCACATTATTAGCGTGATTTAGAATCTATGGTACAAATAATCATTTAGATACAAGAAATTAAATATATGTTGAAACTTTTTCCCGATTTTACATGTTATGTTTTATCAAAAATGTATGTGAAAGGTGTCAATTATATAAGTGATGAATTAACAATAGAGTTAAACAATATATAAATTATATATATATAAATAAGATAAAAATTATTTATATTTAAATAAATAAAATTAATAAAACTATCATAATGCGATTAATGTAGAATTTAATTTAATAATTTATTTTATCAATTCATTGAAATTTTTAAAGCGTGTTTTCATAGAATATTAATATCAATTTATAAAAAAGTTATTATACAAAAAATTATATGTATATATATATTGAGAAAACATGAAGTGTTTTATTTAACAATTTATTAAAATTAGTTGATGATGATACCAAAGATAATATTAAGAAGATTCCTATGGGAAAAAACCACCCACCATTAACATATCCTTAACGAGTCCTCAATCAAAATCAAACAATATCTTAAAATACAAAAAATCACTAAAATAAATAAATGATCATTACATGTTTCACCTATAAATCACTAAATGTGCATATTCTATTTCAATATATACCATATAAAACCCACGAAAAATCATATTATATATTTTTTGTACATTAATTAATATGAATCCCCAAATAGTTTATTCATAATATTCCCTACATCAACTATTAAAATCAAAAAATCCCTAATGAATTTATTATGAGAAATTATTATCAAAAAAATTATTAAAACCAAAAAAAATCTCCCACGTTGAACACCTGTAATCATGAAAAATGAAAAATAGGTATTTCTATGGATTTCAACATAAAAATAGTGAAATAAAAATCCACATAACTATTTAAAAAAATTGAGAGGATAGATGAAGATGATAGAAAAATATTATGGAGGGAATTTTTTACCTTATATTCCCCCATTAAAATGACCCATGAAAACATATTGAATAAAGAGGGAAGAAGGGTAGATAAATAGAAAAATAATAGAGCATTAAAGAGGGATCTAATTGGATATAAATAAGGTGAGCTTTAATTTGAGATAATGTGGGTTTAATAAATTGTAAAATAAGACTAAAGTGACCACATTTTTAAAGAATAACTTCTCCAGGACAATAGGTTCTCATGTTTAGGCCCTTAGATATTTGATTATCACATCCCAAATATCATTGATTCCACTTTGTTAACTGATTAAAAAATGTCGATCATTATTTACATGGGTCCCCCTATATCCATTTGATTTTAGGTGGTTATAAACATTTGAAGTTGAAACTATGTAACCCCTTCCCAATCTCAACTTGTCTCTATGATTTCCCAAGAATCCTTCCTCAAACAACTAAGACAATATTTGGATCCATTTATTAAAATCCACCCCTATATTAAAAAAAATACAAATCCCCCATTATTTCCATAAATAAATATCCCAACATTTTAATGAATCATGGTTAGAGTCATTATAGGGTGTCTTTAACTTTTATGGGTTTAAGTGTTTCTGTAATTATGCATCATAATGAAAATTTATGATGGCAGAATGCATTCTCATAATATTTTTGAAATGATTTAATTTTCTTGATGTAGTTTTGGAAATGGTTTCAAATGGATTTGAAAATTATTTAGGTTTTCAAAGAGAATTTGGTTAAAATTATTTATGATTATGTTTTGGGAATTATAATGAGACAGATCATATGAATGAAAAAATAGACACTAATATATATAAAAAATATTTTTTTATAGTTTTAATAAAAAATATGAGTTAAAAATGGATTTGTTCATATTTTATTAGTATGTTTTTTGGTTTTCAGAGTTAAATATTTCATTATATGTAGAGATTTTTTTAGGAATAAGAAATAAATGTTTATATTGGAAGTGATGAAGAATAAAATGACAATGTAGAAAGAAATCCTAAACTATATAATTTTATGATCTATGTTATTCATGAACTAAGAGGTGGATTAAACTTGATAGGGATAAGAGAGTTAGTCAGTCTCTAGAATTTAAAAGGCATAACCCTTCAACATATTGATTAGATTATATATTTGAAAAGATGAATAATGGTTACAAATAATCAAGAATTTTTTTCAATTATAATCTAGATATATCAATGTTTGAATTAGGTATTTATATGCTTGATGGTATATCCCATAACAGGTTGGAGATAGTTCTGAATGAATATTTTATTGAATATTTTAGATGGGATTGTTTTTTGAAAATATTAAGTTAGAATTTTTTTATAAAAATAGCGATGATAGGGAAATATTAAGTGCTTATTGATCTGGAACAAGGAAACATTATTGTTAATGAATATACATCTCTCTTTATGGGTCTCGTTACATTTTCTATAAATTTGATTACAATTTATAATTATAAGTCTATATTATTTTGGTTGTTTCATCAATATGAAGTTAGGATAAAAAAATTCAATTGGATATACCCATATATATATTACATGGATGAACATGGAAATTTTGGTAGAATAAGATATGATCAATTTTATAGCTGATTGTTTTTACCTTTCCATAACATGTGAAATAATTTTACTATTGTATTGAAGAGGATAAAAATTTACTATTCACTAGGGGTTGCCAAAAGAAATTTACTTGCTTTGATTTAACACAATGGAATCAGCTTCAATATCTCAAGTGTGGTGTCATAATGCATTAGATATAGTATTATTATGACAAGACTAAAATGTTTCATCTGTGTTAGTTTCTTGGAAACTATAAAAGCCATTATAGATAATCTAGTTGTGATACATCAAACTAGACATGATGACCCAAGATGCCTATTTGTAGATAAAAGGAAAATATAAATGGGTTATGTGTGATAAAATGTGGTAATACTCTCTATGGGTAGATACAAAATAATCATTTGGTGTTGTTCATTATATTACATGCATAATGATAATTAAAAGAGGGAAATATTACAATACGAGGAACATTTATTACTTTTTATTATATGATATATTATATAAAATATAATGTATTATATCATTTATTCATATCATATTGGGTAGTTTACATTTAACTTTTAATGTGGAATTAATGTTTCATTCTATAATCATTTTGATACCTATTCATATGAGGACATGAAAAGGATTTAAATTTTAAAATTTTTCATGTATGCCTTGTGATGCGTAAATCCTCTATGAATTTATACTTCTAGAGATTAATATTGAAAATACAATAACTAGAATGTATTATATGGGAATGTTCATGGATCATATCTAATATTATGGTCATACAGTTTTAATTATAAAAACATATGAGAGTTGTCACTCTTTTCAATTAAAGTGGGATATTTATAAATTTTAATAGTGTCCTTTTTTATGGATATTTCCTTTATTAACAATACATCAATCCAGATTCATTCTTGGATCAGTCAAGTCATTGAATAAAAAATGATTACTAGTCACAGTGACACTTTTTAAAGATATATTTCTGGATGTTTTTCAAGATTACCTTCAGATAGATATGTATATTTTTGGATTTAAATATTTATAGAAGCAAGTATGACATCCATACCATCATATCACAAATGTCTAGATGATTTGTGTGAATTATTGAGTCAATTAATAGATTAATAGGGGAAATGAATTATCCAACATTGAATATCACATCAAGGAACTATATTTTTTCTATATGTGATAATTATGATTTGTGAATTTTAAAATTTTAAGAATACTTATAGAAGAATAGGATTATTAGTATAATATCAAAATATGAATGAGTTTGTAGTGAAAAATAATAATCAATTACTTTTTATTAATGATCATTTTGAACAATTAAAAGTTTCTATACAGATTTAAAAGATTGAATTAAAGATGGGGTGTCCCTAGTTCAGGTATAATATTGATTGTATTCCAATGAAATGTTTTTTATTAGGTACATAAATTTTGACTTTCTATTAATTTTTCCCAGGTTTACTTATATTCCTTATAAATTCTTGTTATCAATGAATCGGGTTATTTAAAAATACCTAAAATCATTTATAGTGGTATTTATAAATAATATCAAGATTATAATGAGTTCAAATAATGATTGTAGATAATATATAATAATTTTATTGGAGATATTTTCAAACCCTTCGTTTTATGAAAATATTTCTAAATGAATATTTTAGATTTTAGAGGTAATTTTTTTGAATGTTTTCCATATTTAAGAAGTTATTTTGGATACTCATAAGGTAAAAATGATGATGAATTATCAACATTATAATTCCATTTAGATGTGTTTTTTTTTCAATATTTGTGGGATATAACATATTAATTATTCACTACTTATATTAACTAGTATGATATATAATGATGTTTTCTCAGAAGTGCATGATGTTAGAAAATACATTGAAATTTTAAGAATCATTCATGGAACTAAAAAACCATCTTCCACTATAATGTTAACCTTACCTATAGAAATAATGAGTTTTTAGTTTATTTATATGAATTAGGATGTGGGTTTGGATGTGTTCTCATTCAAGTAGAAAATTAGGTGGCATGTGGATTCATACAATTATAGCAACATTAAATAATATTATTCAATGCAATAGAGATGGTCGATATTGTTCTTAAATATATGAATTATGGAGGATCTGTACTTAGAGAGAGTATTCTAGTGTATTATAATAATATATGTTTAATGTATATTTTATCATAGAAATATTTGAGATTAAGGAAAACATTATGGGTTGAATTTATTAAGACATTTGGATTTATGTTGGATAATACACTAGGTAAGAGTAATTATATTGTAGATTCCTTAGGTTGGAACACACAATTGATAATGAAATAAAATATTATATAAATAAAGATGAGTTTTAGAGTTAATATTCATTTATTGGATAATGATATGGTGATAATAAATAATTATATAATATTGATGCAAATGTTTTCTTTTAGATCATGAAAAAATGGTAAAAATAGTTATCATTGAATGTAAAATGATTTGTGACAATGAAAATGGTGTGATACTCATGAAAAGTGGCCTCCTGAAATATATTTGATTCTATATCCTAATTATATAAAGTTGGATACCTAATTTATGTTAGAGTATCTTATAAAATAGATTCCTAAATCAAGTTATTCTATTCATCATTGGATAATAGATATGTAACATGACAATAGAATGATATTTTGGTAGGTAAAAAAGAATAATGAGAGAGTAGAGTTTAGTTCTTGATATTTTATTTTTCATGTGGTTAAGGATAAATTTTAGTGAATTTAAAGACATTTATAACTATTAAATATACCAACATAGAAATAGGATAATATTCCTAGATTTTCAATTATTTTTATGAGGCCACAAAGGAAGTGTTATTCGATCTAGGTAATTGTTTAATGTCTAAAAAAATCCAGTTATTAAAAATATATGATATGCTTGTAGTGTATTTCTTGTGTATATTTCATGTACAATTAATAGTTAGGTTTTTTGGTTTTATGTTATGAATCATGTCATATACATAACCTTCATTCACATTTGGGTTTTGGAAATGATTGTATGTGTAAATAGGGACTCAGATTAAGATAATTACATCATCTCATACCAAAATGGAAATGAAATCTGTATTGGCTATATTAGAATATAAGTATTTGATTTTTTATTGTGTGATTTTATTTTGGATACCGTATGAAAACCACATTTTCTTGTCGGATTTTTTAGAAATAATTATCATGGATTGGTTCAGATGAAAAATATAGATTTGATTTAAATAAATTCAAATAGATCACGTCAATATTGTGTAGAGGTCAATGAGTGGTATCTATTAGAATTGGATTTGATTTATGAGGTGAATAATTAAAATACACTTTTCCTAAATAGATTTTGGGGATCTCAGACTTGTATGAATATTATAAAAAATACATGTTCTAATTGTTTCTTTTCATTTGTAGGTGATCAAAAGTTTTTTGGCATGTGATTTTTTTGAATTTATGTTGTGGTAGATGGAATTATACTATAATGGTTCACGAATCAGGTTAAAAAATTCAATTTTTGATCACATGGACCACTTTAGGAATAGAGATGTGGTTAATAAAAAGTTGTGTCCTAAAATTTGAAAGTTTATTTTCCTCATGTTTTTAATTTCAAACATAATTATTTAAATGAGAAAAGTCAGTTTCATCATAGTATATTTACTCATGTCATGAATTTTATTACTATAAAATGAAGTTAAGTGATGATGAACACTATGTAAAAAATAGTTACCAGGAGAATAAGTAGTTTTGTAGAAGAGGTAGATCATAATGATTCAGAATTTTCAATCTTTGAAACGTCTCTTAATCATTACATGATATATCAACCATAATGTGAAGTGAAATATGTGAATTATAATACTAAAAACAATATTGAGATATCCACATGATGAAGAGTTTCAAAATATAATATATTTATATATCATTAATACATATTTACTAGACAACACCATGATACTATATGAAATTTAGGTTTTATAGGATCATTTCGTGACATCATGATGTGAATATTAAGCCCCTAACATCATGTAAGGCATAGTTAAAAATGGTTTTTGAAGAAACTTGTCACACTGATACATGATTGAGGACTAATAGGTCTTTTTAAAAGATTTACCTGATATTTTTAGTGATTTAAATATGGTATTGTTACATAAAATGTGGATAATGTTGATAATTTCAAGTCATTCCTTGGTGAAGTAACTCATTTCATAGTCTGGGTGTTTCCTTATGAACTATTACTAGGATGGATATGGTCAAATCATGACTATTGTTAATCTATTAAATTTTTGTTGTTCGAATGAGATTAATATTCTCTGGGAATTTAGTTGACTATTTTTTTCATTGTTAAATTTTTTAAGACACTATTTGGAGGGAATAAGTGAAAATTAATGGGGATAGATTTAGAGAAATAAGACCATGATTTCAATGGAGGATTGATAAAATAGAATTATTAGAGAAAATTGATATATCCAAGAAAATACATAAAAGTACAACTATTATAAAAGATCTATTAATGTTCATGATATTCAAGGAGGATATAAAGAATAATGGCTTGAATTTTATTGGATTCATGATTATTATTGTGAATAATCATTACAATAAATCACCATTTCAGATTTCTTTTGTGTTTGTAAGAAAAAATTAGTGACTGATGAAAAAAATAATGGAGTGACACTAGAATAAATAACATATCTTTATCAATATATTATAACATAATAAATGTACAATTTTAAGCCTTTATTTGTCAACACACTATTAGAATATTCTCCCCTGACTAGTAGTTTGAGTAGAACGAATTAAAATCTTAATTTCCCATTTTGTAATTTCTATAAATTAATATCATATTTTTTATTTAAAATTGATTGGTTTGATTTTTTCTTTATAACATGATAAAATGAACTATGAAATTAAATCAGAATAGAACACCGTAATTCCCCCCTCTTAGCGTGTATTGGAATTTTAGTTGTAAAAAGTGGTATCAAATCAACATGGCTTAAGGAATGTTAATGTGAAATCAGAATATTATTACTATATAGAACACAGTCAACGATCATCTACCTCTTTTTGAGGGTTATAATTTTTGGATATAGAAAAATATTATGAGATTTGATTTACAGTCTTTTGGGATTTGCATTTCTATATATGGAGTTCATTGAATTCAAATCAGTGATGCAAAAATTATGGGAAGGAATGAACATGATAAGAAACATTTAAATAAATTATAATGAAATTATAATTTATATTGGTATCCTTTGAAAACTAAATATATATGATGTTTTTTATTTTCACATAATTAAAATCAATTTTTAGAAAAACTAGCCAATATTTTTGATGGATATATAATTGTTAAAGAATCCTATTTTTATATTCTATAGATCATGTTTGATTATCTAAATATGATCTAGAATGATAATATTAAAGATGAACTCTATTATATCATCCAATTTAAAACATATTCCATGAACATGGAAATATGATAGATAATAATGATATTGTGAATAAATTCCCCATAAGATGAAAACTTTTTTATAATACGGGGGACTCTGTTCATGAGGAGATATATATCCTAGAAATGTCCCATGATAATCATCTCAAAAATATAGTGTATCATGAATTTCATGTGATAATAAAATTTATATCTTAACTATCTTAAAGAGAAATTATCTTTAATGGCATGAATATTATTTTGATGCATGAGTCTAGTGGCAATGTTAATGATGTTAGTGATGAATTTATTTTAGTTGTTTCCTCAATATTCAAGGTATGTAAAAAGTAGTATGATTCCAATATACTATTATTAATCTTTTATCATAGAATTGTTGAGAAAAAATAGTAATATATCTATTTAGGTATGAGAATATTTTCAATGATAGTGTTATAAAAGAACATCTAATAATGTTTCCCCCTAAGTAGAAACATTAAATTGTGTAATTAAACTGGACATGTGATTTATAATAAAACATTATTATGTACGGTGGAAAAGGATCATGAATGATGTTTTGAGGATGATGAGGTTAAATTTATTTTAGAGACAAAAGATGTTTAGATGAAAATAGTTATAAATATTGAATTAGATATTGAGGGAGAAGACTAACATGAAGGAGTTTTCAACATGAAAGCTAAACTCAAAGGAGAAATTGGAGAGTTAGAATGACAACATAAGGGTAAAATGTTAATAAAACGATAAAAGAATCATCAGAATACATTTGTCAACTTATAGGAAAAATTAATTAGATACAAATTGTTTTGGTTAATGTTCTGCTTTATCAATATACAAATTGAATGGTGAATATTTTAAAGGTAGAAATAAATTATTGATAATTTTTTTGATGATCATAAAATATCGTGAAAATAGAGGATTAATATATAAATAAATTCCTTAAAGTAGATGTTTATTATTTTAGAAAGAAGTGTGTATGTGATTTAATTGTAGAAAAAATTAAAATAATAAACAATTCAAGAATCAATATGAAAAATAATTAGAAGAAGCATTAGGAAAAGGAACACATACTATTAAAGAAAACATAAGTGAATAGCGAATGAAATGAAAAAAATAATATTTTTGATTGAAATATTCATGGAAGGGGTTTAATTTACAAGGATAAAGAAAAATGTTATTTTTGATTGATCCCATTTAGAAAGGATTATTCAATATTGAAGAAGAGGCTCTAAATATAGAAATATGTGGAGTGAAAGAAATGAAAAAAAAATCATTCCTCTAATGAAATTATACTTATTTGGTTATCTGGGTGATATAATGAACTGGTGTCTGATGGTGTAGATCCATTTTAGTGTTGAATATCCCAAGAGTTAGAAACATAGAAGAATAAAATATCCTACAATATTAATATAAAACTTCTTTTATGAATACTGATATAAATATTATAAACTAGGCAAGAAGGCTCTAAATTACAAGAAAAAATATTAAAAAGATACCCCAGTAGAGTCCAAAAGATTATGCTAGGAAAAAACCAAAATGACATAAAAAAAATAGTTTTTATATTTTTAGAGGAAGAAGAGTATGATGTCACATACATTTTCTAGAAAAAAAGGATAAATTAAGCTAAGTGTTAACTCTATTAAGTATTTCGTATAATGAAAATAATGAGAGTGAAAATGATATCACTATATATATTTATCGCTATGAGACCAAATATTTTCATACATGGATCTTCAATAGTGGGTTCTCATGCTACATAACTAACACTACGAATATATTTCGTAAAGTAATGGTTTATATTGATGGTAAATTCAAATTCAAAGATTCTAAATCATTATAATTCAAGGGAAGTGGAAAAACATTATTCCTAGCGATTAAAATAAAAATATATATGTCATACATGGATGGTCAGTAGCATAAAAAATTTATAATTGTGCAAATTTTCATATGTATAAATGAACACCCATTCCATAAAAATGGATATTATTTCAAATGAAAAACTAGAAAATATTTTTGAAAGGGTTTAAGAACAATTAAAAATATATATATATAAAGTGTATTTTAATGCGGAAAAAAACTTTATCCTTTCAATATAATGAGAAATTATCCTTTGGACACAAATAGACATAGATATTTATCAAAAATTAAATGGTAATCTAACTAAACTGAAAAATGGTAATTGTTATTTTATAGTTTAGACAAAATCTAGAGATATTTTTTATACCTATGTAAGGGTGAAATAAGTTATAAATATCTAATGATGAAATACAAAATTGTTCTGAAATGTTCTATATTCGATTCACACAATTTTTTAATGACTCATGAAGGATTTCATAGTGAATGGTGAGAAAGAATACAATCCAATTGTTGATAACTATATAAAAATTGGAAATATATTTCTTCTTTAGGAAAAGATTGAAGTGATTCAATGCATCATACATTTTCATAGAATCATTGTGAATGAAACCAAATTAATGATCAAAGTCATTTGATTTAATAATAACATAGAGTACACATCAAAATGTATAAAACAAATTTTAGAATCTTGATACTAATAATGGATTATTATGGTTGGTAATGGTTTAATATTAATATATGGTGGAAAAGATACATCAGATGTAGAAAATATGACCAAACATTCTCATTAAGAGTGAAAAAACTTATCATTATTGGAATGATTCCATTAAATTGATTGTATAGACCCAAAAAGAGTTTTCCCAATCCTTGTAGGGAAGAAGAATCCATATGAGATGTCTCATTTAATAAAAATGATATTTAATCACATTATAATGTTATGTATAATTTGTTATCATTGGTTCATAAAAGTAAAAAAACGGATATATGACTGGTGAAGTGATATTTTTTGGTCATCCCATTATGAGTAAGGCATATAAGTATCTCAAAAATAGGATTAAAAAGTTTATAGAGTGTAGTGATGTAAAAAACTTTTAACAAAAAATTGATAAAAAATCCAAATTTATCCATCTGTGTGAGATTAATAATAAAACAATGATCTGCGTACAAACTCTCTTCGGATAAACATTCCCACATGTAAGGAAATTGGTTACATATATAAATAACTAAGGGAATATGTTTTTAAAGTTAGATAAATAATGACTCCATAACAAATTTTATGAGATGCAGTTGATGAGAAAAATATTATACCTAATAAATATTATCCTATATAAACATGAATTTTGAGAGCAGTAAAGAAAATATATATATTGTATGAAGAGGAACAATCCTCATTTGAAGAAGATTTTTTTTCTCATGGGTCAATTCCTTTAATTAGGAGTAAGATCATATTAAGAAAAAATACACCTTTACAGCTCATAAGTTGAAAAAAATAATAGTAGAAAAAAAATGGGTATTTAGTCAGAAACACGAATTACATGGAAAATTTATTTGAAATAAAGTAATTTTAGTGTAGATATATTTTTCAAAAATAGAATTGATTGATATATAATAACTTGTTTCACTTATGGAAATGCTTTTTTCAACAAGACTCTTTCTTTTAATGGATAGTCAAACCTAATTCCAAACCAACAGAAAATATTTTAATTCAAGATTTTAAAATGGAATTATCCATAGATAGAATTTACTTAGAATAAATAGTTGTATTTATTATTGATTATGATGAATAAACTATTTAGAGTTTAAAGAAGGATTTATATGAATTTAAATAAGATTCCTGTAACATTTATATTAGGATAGAAACATTTTTTAAGAAATTTGAATTAAAGAGAGGAAAATTTGATCACAATATATATGAGAAATAAAATAAGAAATAACAATTTTAATTAATTTTAAATATTGATTACATCATATTTAATTGAAGTAAGTAGAATTTGGCTGAATAATTTTCATGGATTATTAGAATTGAATTTGAGTTATCGATGATCAGAGAATAAATTTTTTTTCAATATCATGTTAGTATAATATTGGAATATATGTTTCTTAACTCATAAAAATACATAAAGGAGCTACGTAAGAAGTTTTAGATTCAAGATATAAATATATTTTTAAAACCAATTTTTTTTGAAACTGATATTGGAAAATGTGATAATAAAAGGATATTTGATCCAATTGTTTACCAAAGGCTGATTACAATTCTATTGTATCTCTCTGAAATAAGACCAGATATTATATTAATTACATTATTTTCTACCAACAATAAAATTAAAAACAATGAACATAGAATCATAGTGGTGAAATAGATCATGAGGTACATCAAAATTAAAATTTATAATGGTTTTTAATATTTTACAGGAATAAATAATGAACTGTATGCATAATTTAAATAATATTGGGATTGATACACTGTGGATAGAAAATATAAAAGGGGAGGAGTGGTATCCATTAGAAGAATATATATGGGATATCTCAAAAATATTAAATTGAGGATTTCTACTATTACTAGTGAAGAAGTGTATATTTTAGTGAAAAAGGAACATACATAACTAAGATAGATGAAAGAGGAACAAAAAAATCTTGAAGAAAATTGAATTTTACCTGTGTTAGTTCATTGTTACACAAAAATATTATAGAGCAATTAAAGAATCTGACACAACATTCATGAATAATGAATATTTTGATACAATAGCATTTTATTAATGAGAAGGTAATTCATTACTCTATAAAATAAAAACTTGTGTCAAAATATCAACAAGTGTTTTACCTCTACACAATCCATTGAACACAATTGTACTTAGTAATAATCGATTGAGGCTCGGTGTTCAAAAAACACCCTCAACTTTATGAGGTTCAAAATCACCCCTGTATCTATTGTAAATAATGATATATTGTGAATTTATTTTTCATTATTGGAATTTTGGTTAGTTGAGTATAAAAAAAATAATAGGATATAATATTCATTGAGACTTAGAAATAAAAATGGAGGACTGATCAATAATTTTATACATCATTTTATTGGTTAATTGCATTATTTTTCCTTAAAATTATGTTTGTCTCACATAAAAACATATAAAATTTGAAATGATATTTTCATTATTTTTTGAGCAATATAGGTTTTAAAATTTCTTTAATATTTTTGAAATTTTAACAATATAACACATTTTGTTGTGTTTTAAAAGGGATAAAAATATTTCTAAGTTGTAGGGGGAGAGAAAATACAGTGCTACCAATATATTATAGTTGAATTATTTTTCTTGAAAGGAATAAATGGATAATTTAAAACAAAATCCAAAGGTAGATATTATTTTGAACATGATTTTTATTTATCAATTGTGTTATCAATTTGATAATATTGTATGATTATTTAGTGTGTTAAGGTATTTGGAGTTATATTGATGTGAAAGTATTTATAGTTTATTGATTTAAAAAGTAGGTGGAACAAGTAATATCATAAGAATATTGTCCATGGATTTATAATCAATAAAATTTATGTCTTAAAATTAAAAAATTTATTCTCTCTAAATGTGATATTTTATACATTATCATTTTGAAGATAAAAGATGGTAGCATTTTGGGGTTTTTTTTCAATCCATGTAGTGAATTATTCTAAAAAGTAGGTATGTATTGAATAACATTTTGATATGTAAAAGTCACAATAAGAATATATAAATTTAGATATATTTATAAATTGATGAATTTGTTTTTTTCCTTTATCCATGTTTGAAGAATTTCACAGTCACATCATGAAATATCAACCAAATAGTGAATAGACACTGAAAAATTTCAATAGTTCTTTTAATGCGATGAATTAATTATCTTGGAGGTGTTGACACTATAACATTTCAAGGTTTCATAAATACTTGGAGATTATACCATGCCACAATACTAAGATATCACATTGTTTAAAGGGATCAAAAATTTGATGTATGGTCATAATGATTAGGCCCAATTAGTTTGTAATCATAATTGAAAAAAATAAATTGATGATAATATAATTTCATGACTTTATTTTTCAAAAAAATGTGTTGGTATAATCATTCATTGATATTTTTTGAGGTAGAGATGTGGTATTTGGTCGTGTAATGATGATCTTGTTATTGAAAATGAATCACATGATGGTGAACAAAACAAAATCATAGTATGGGAGTTTCATTTTAGGTTTAATAAATATTGTATAAGTTCACATCATGTACATGATAAATCAATAAAATTATAATATTTCGAAAATAATCATGATTCTACAGAATTCACGTTGACTTGTTAGACTTTTTGTGGTCAATGGGTTTTTTGAAGACATTATCATCAGAAATAGGTGTATGTTTTTGCAGAATGATTTGGTAAAATAATACCTTGATTTAAATGGGGGAATGGGATAATGAAATTATGAGGAAATATTAAAAAATATTGGAAAATAATTAATGGGAAAACTTTGTGATAAATTTAATTAATTATTAGGTTATTAAAGGGGAAATTAAAGAAAAATCACAACACCCTAGTTGGTTTAGAAGTTATAATTGTGAAGAATCATTTTATTTTATGATCATGTCAAATTTATTTTGTATCACTTATCTCAGAGTGTTCAATAATGATATAAGATTAGAGAGTTCCACATTATTAGCCCAATAATCATTGAAAACCAATTTTCACACATACTATGTATAGTGTTAGGACATGTTTATTGAGAAAAAATTGGTGTATTCTTGTTTTAAAATAACTTTTTTGTGAAACATAGAAACTAATAATGTATATATTTATAATATTTACATCAAAATAACAAACTGATGATTGATGAGTTATAGGTTAATGTTTTATTAATAAAAATTGAATATGTTTTAATGGAAACAAATAAAAATGGAGCAGTTTAATTCACTCAACAGTTAGGGTGTATTGGGGATACATTTGTATCAAATTCTTTTAGAGACAAAACATGATGTTTATTAGAGTTTTTATTAGTGATAATTTTTTGTGTGAGTGATAGAATGGATTGGATATCAATAAATATAATAAGAAGTATAGTTGGAACCTATATGCATGAGAATATATGAAATATTTGAGATAATATTTAAAATATATTATATATAGAAATTGAAAATAAAATTTTGGGGGGGATGATTGTTGGCGCCAAATGTTGGGATGAATAAGAACAAGAGGGAAGGCTCTGGGGATACCTCAAAAAGACCTTTCGCGGAGCCCCATGGCCCCACGCCCACCAAGGAGTAAAGAGGCGAGATGCCCTATGAACGCCTTTGATGTTCGTGAGCCCGCTGTAGGGCAAGGAGGCAGGATGATCCGCCAAAATATTTGACATTTGCGAGCCTGCTGCGGAGCAAAGAGGCAGGATCCTCTTCGTGCCAATTAGGCATTCGTGACCTACCACAGAGAAAACTCTATCTTCGCGTCAGGAGAACTCTTCTTCATGGTGTGTATTGCCTATAAATATAGGGATTCCCTCGAACCCAAAGGGCAGATCATCCGACCTTTCTCCTTCTAAGCTCTCAAATAGTGAAGAACGCCTGGATCTATGAACCTTGAGTTTTCTCAAGGTATTTTGCACTATGAAGTTCCTCCCCCTTTGCTTTAATTCAAGCCCTCTTCTGAAAGGGATTCCTTTCCTGAATACCACGGGCCTTCGCAAAGAAAAGGGATCCCCATGGGGACTCAGGTCATCTCAAAGCGTTTATTCTTCGCAAAACACCCTCCATGAACATGCGACCCACATGCTAAGGTAGGGTCACTATGCTTCACAAAGCACATTGCTTCACAACACCTTCCTTCACAGGGCACCCTTTCATCATGAGGCATTGCTTCGCGAATGACTTTCCACTTCATGAATCTCCTCTTATATTCACATGTTCCCTATGCCCAGGGAAGGACACTTCTCTTCGCGAAGCATAACCCTTCATGAAGCCCATTCACTACATGGAGCACTAGATCTCTACAAGGCTTATACCTATGAACTCCTTTTCCATACGACACCTTTTCCCATGCAACCGTCCAAGTTTTCACGAAGTAACTTCATTGTCCCATGGGTGGTGCATCACATTATGTTGCTTCGCCTCATGCTTATTCGCATAGACACACTAAAGAAAATTGATTCTTCGTATAGCCATGATAACGTGGACTCACAATGGGATCACCTCTCGACACCCCAAATTCACGGCATTGTCAATACCTTACTTCTGTCAATGGTGGGTGGGATTTGATTATGTAAGTCTTAGGGTTTCAGATCAAACCCACCTCATCTGAGATACATGACGTTAAACTGCCTGGTGCCATCATCCTCAGAACATGACGTTAAATTGTGGCCTTTCCCTGTGTCAGGAACGTGGGGCGCCCAATCTCTTACATTTTCTACACCCACTGGTCTCCACAAGAGTGAGATCATTCCTCACATGGTATAACATCCTCTTTATCAGAGCCACTTCCGTCCGTGAGGTAAGGGAAACTGTCCTGGTGTAATCCCCTAGCGTTTTTGTAGGAGGCAACACCCATGCACCTCCTCTCTTCCTAGGTGCCAAATCCCTCTCCCGATGGGCATTGTCACCACCCATGACTCCATCCTAGAGTAATCCCTTATTTCCTCTTTGATCTTCTAACCTCGCGTAAGCCCCTATTTCATCTTTGGGCTGCCAAATACGTGTAGCCCCAGTCCACATACCACGGAAGCACCTTTCAAGACGTGATTGTTAATTCTTTGCTGCCTCTTATTTCTCACACCGAGTATGACTCATGTGGGATTAGAGTAAGCATTGACCATGACATCCTCTCTGGGAAGCCTTGAGTTTAATCCCCAAACCCAACATGAACTTTGAGGTCTTTGATCCTTACCTAGGTGAGGTACGTAAGAAACCTCCCTGGGGTTCAATCCCAACACCCGGTTTCTCCGACCACCTTCACATTAGTTCATCCATACCTTACCAGAACTATGAGGTCTTTGATCCTTACCAAGGTGAGGTATGTGGGATTCCTCCCTGATGTTCAAGACCACCACCCATTGGTCGCTCCGACCCCCTTCACGTTGGTTTTCCAACCACACCTCAACTACAAGGTCTTTGATCTTTTCCAAAGCAAGGTATGTAGAAAGTCTCCATGATGTTCAAACCCAATACTCAGTTTCTCCAACCAACTTCATGTTAGTTCACCCAAACCCCTCCTGAACATTTGGGACTTTGATTCCCTTCCCTAAGGATACGTGTGAAGGCTTCATGAGGATCAAGCCCATCCCTCATTTCTCATCCTGATCTATCCCTCAATCCTATGTGTTTCAGGAAGAGAATGCCTCATCCTAGAGGTTCCATTTTATCTGGGTCCCATCCATGGGTGCATCCTCACAGTTCACCTCCTTAGGTGTCCCATCATCCCACCGAACTACATGGATTTTGATTCCTTGCCACGGGGATACGTAGGATGTCTCTTCGAGGATCATGCCCAACACTACCATCACCTTCACAATAGTTCCATATAATTATCCACCCACTTCAATTAACCGTCCATCATCCATTTTGGTTCTTACCCTTGCCGCCACATCCTGGTGGGATCATGCCACCTCATTCCCCATTCTCCTTAACAACAATAGGGTAGAAAACTGTGTGTTAGCCCCAACATCAGTGTTCCCTCTAGGGGTCGCCTCACCTGATCCGCTCCATTATGTGTTCTGATCTCTCTGATCTATCTCTGCTAGATCTTAAACTTATGGAATACCATGTTTCAAACAAGGTATGTTGAGGAAAACCTCAGAAAAATTCATGTGGCATAAAATTCCCCGCATTTGATGTGGGATGCCTCGGGCTTCCGTGCCCACCAGAATACCTATAATAAGAGGAGAAAACCCAAAATTATAAGTGTTCTATAATACAGACATGAATATGATGTCCAACATGACTACACCCCTGACCGAAGGTTCCTACCCTGACTAGACCCTTTGTAATGTCCTGAAAGAAGCGGTGTAATTAACTGGTGTCCATAAAGACACCGCACTAGGAAGAGTTTCACGAACAACATCTTATGTCTATAATGGAGACCCGGATTCGTTGAAGAGTTATGAGGAGGAATCCACAGAAGGAAGAAATGAAATCTCATCATCCTATTTCGATCAAGGAGCAAACATCCCCGAATAAGGAATGGATGATGCCCACCTTTGGAAAGCGGGAATGCGGGGCAACAAACAGCATTGTCAACCCCAAACAGAGGGATGTGCATGCCCCAAAAAAAGCATCAAAAACATAAATTGTCAACCCAACGTAAAGATATTCTCCTCCATATAAAGACTAGTAGCGTTCGAGACATTAGTGGAGTAGCGTGTCATAGGATCCAGCAATTCGGCACTGGCCCCCTCCACGAAAATAGGGGGCCTAGTGTGAAACTCAAAAGAAATTGGGTCAGTCAAAATGTTAGATATCACGATCTAAGACGTTGTCTGCAAGGATCTATCTTACAAGCTAGGGAATACGGAATGATGTTGGGGCACTGTTCTTCTATTCCTTTCTTTTCAGCAATAATCAGTTAATCTCCATGCTTTTTCATAACCAAGCTACTTCAGGAATTCGATCACCGCCCACCAACCGTTATAGGAGTAGGGGTAATGCCAACCTGGCAGACCTGCGTGACTCCACCGCTTCCACCACAATCTGTATTCCTACAAATGTCGGGCACCCAAACGACATTTCTCCATCTGAATTAATTTAGTGGAGAGTTATCAAAGACTTCGTACGTCGGTACAAGAAGGAGGGGTTTATCCCGACCAGGGATATGGCCCACCAGGATCTAGAGGCGTCTACGCCTCACCACCAATACCTCCCCCCAAGGCTGGGTAGGGATCCACTACTCCCCAATCCAACTTACAATCATTTTAGGAGCCTCTACCCAGAATGCCTCGATGAATTACTCCCCAGCACCTGTGTGGTAGGAGATGTGTAGGTCGGGCCAGTCGGGATCCCTTTTCAGGGGTCCCCAAGGAGGGATACCACTAGGTCATGCCAGTGCCACCAATTTGTACCACGAGTCAAGGAGTAGTTAAGCCATGTGCCAACACTATTGAATCTATCCCAGTTGACTCGACTACAGTGTCAGGAACAGGCAGAAGAAGATTCCCACCCTGGGGAATCAACGTCAGCAACTACTATTTCTCAGGCCACCGCTGATGTATATCATCAACCCCTTGCATAAGCTGAGCTTGGGATCATGTATATCCCACCTAGAACGAGGCCCCAACCGCCCCATGGGTAGGATAGTCAACTCTCATGGCCGCCGGCGTAGGTAATGACCATCTTCAGTACGATGGACCTCCCCATACCACCACTATAGGGAATGTGGGTATTCCCTGCTTCCAGGATAGACATGGCGGTCTGCCTAGTGCAACCCTCAGTCTGAATGAGGGACCTCCCCATCATGGTGACACCAAGTACAGAACCCTATCCCATGCTCATTACTTTAGGTATGGAGTCATCCATCCTGCCACAAATAGTCGGTGTGGAGACATTGCACATTTGGTAAATCCCTAGCATGGGGGACCTCCCCATGTTCTTACAGCAGCCGGTGACAGTACTCCTCAACTCAACAGCTAGAGGGGTGATTGACAGCCTCGCCTCACCATCATCTAGCACAGAGGCCCTTCCCATGTTCGGATCGAGCAGTACGAGGACCTTCCTCTCACTGATGTCGCCTGGGGAAACAAGCAAGGGGGTCCCACCCGTGCTCCTATTGGCTCGAGAAGAGGTCCTACCTGCTCCAGCACTTCCCAAAGAGGACCTTCCCATATCCCCATTGATATATGTCTTGGTGCTCCTCACACTCCAGCTTTCTCAGGAAGAATCCATCTCCGCCCCAACACCAGTATGGTCGAAGTTCCTCCTCAAGATGAAAATATTCCCTACCCTGAAGAACCTTCTTGGGGTAGGCAGGCGGTTCATCGCCACCATAAAAGCATCATTGAGAAGATTCCTACTGAGATCAAACTTGTTTTCCTCTCAGATTCTGAAGACGAATACCACTCTATGATGGAACCCATTCCCAGGTCCCCCATGTCAAGGGTTGGGGTTGGAACAAGGAAAAAAAGCCTAGTACACCCAGAATGTGAGGTCCATTGGATTCCTTCCTCCCTCCGTAGGTATATCCATGAGGAAGAAAATATGGAAACCCCATAGGTTACGGTCATTCAATTGCCACCGTCATCACTTTAAGCAGTATCAACCTCTACTAGATATCCCAGAGAGATATTATGGGGACCAATGGTGGATAGGAAGCAACGCATTCCATCGCCAGTAGCCCTGGTCTCTACGCCATGTACTGCAGCCATCAACCTATCCTATCTCAATGTGGTGGCCAAGTCGCTACACTCTTAGGAAGATAGCCCGAGATGCAAAAGATTGTTGACTCTCTCACCGTACTCTCCACCAGCCAGCCTACCTTCCCAACAGTCTGCTTCGGTACTGCTACTAGTACCTTAGATGCATCTGGTTGATGAGTGGGGTAATGAAGGGCATGAGCCTGAATCTTAGATAAGGACCTTATGGAATATCCTCGCAACAAACCACTTCTTTGAGATGTTTCGGCTTGTGGTAGCGCTGAATTTATGCGTGCCGGAATCCCTCACCCCAGAGGAAGTTGAGTGTTTCCGTCAAAACCTATGGGTGAAAAATTTCAGCCATTATCAGTAGTGAGTGGCTTATCCAAAGATCCAAGTGCATTTTAAAGACTTTAGCGAGCAATGTTGTCTGGTTGATCTGTCTGCACTACTTGTGGATCTGTGCACTAAGTCGTCAGGTCACCATAAGGACCTCGAGTAATGATGTTTGCCGATTTTCAAGTTACTCCGAAATATTATCAAAGAGGCTTCCCCCATGTGCAGATCCATGGATGGGGGAAATATGTTGCCCTCCTCTTCAGTCCTATCTGGTGGCAACCTGACATTCTATGTGATATCAAGGACGTGCCCCTAGGTAGAGCTACGGTCAACATGGCCAGCCTATCAGAAAAGGAGAATGAGCTATATCTCCTTGACGAGGACCTACACCTAAAATTGATACACAACTATTGGATCACTTGGGGAGGGTTACTCACCAACAGAGGAGCCTGCTGGGTCTCCCCGTGCCCACTGGGACATTATTCCCTAGCCAGAATCCTCATACGGGTAAAGAAAATCTTGGAGCTATCAAGCCCTCTGACCCATCTGGCTTAGTGCAGAAGGAAGAGGTCGACCTCGAGAAAGCCTTGTTGCATCAGCAACTCACCAAACCAAAGAATGTTGTTGATGAACTCCTTACTGAACACTCTACAGAGCGACAGATGTACTACGGTGATCTGAGGATGGGGAAGCAGGGTAGGCATAGCTTTACCTCAACAAATTACCACCATTTGACCCTGACCATCCTTCCCACACAGAAAGGGTTGAGGGTGGAGCTTACAGAATGAGGGAATAATAAGTATTGCCCAATCCTGCTGAATGGCATAACGACCAGCGGGATCCAGCTTGAGCTCCACCATCAGCCCCACAGGTTGTTCCACCAGCCGCCCCACGAGCCGCTGTGAAACTTTTTCATGTTGAAGAACCCTCCAATGCACTGGTGGTCAGGGATCCCCTTCAGGATAGGAAGACCTACCTAGATGATCAAATAGTGGAACTTACTTCCACTCTCAAGGCACTAGAGACATGACAGGTGGCACTCCGGCCTGATGGCAAGCCTTATCCGGCATGGGAGGATGATATGCCAACACTCCCGGGTTTTGAGAATCCCAAATTGTTCCACTTCAATGGGTCAGAGGACCCACCATAGCACCTGTCCCACTTTACCTCAAGGTGTGGCCGCATGTTGGGAACTCCAGAACAACAGGAGGCTGCCATTCTCCGATGTTTTGTGAAGACATTAGAAGGGAATGCATATTTCTGGTATAGCTAGCTCCCCATCAGATCAGTAACTGGTGAGGAGTACCTCTTGGGGAAATTCATAAACCAGTTCAGTTCCAACATACGGAAGATGAGTATCACAGATCACATCAAGTGAAAAAAGAGGCTTATGGAGCACGTCGACGACTTTGTCACCTGGTGGAAAGGACTCACGTATTCAGTTGACATGCTGCTGACTCAGGAGAAATTTCAGACGATGTGCAGAGGGAATGTCCAGATGGAGTTGGTCCCCTCTCTGATCACCCATAACTATCCCGGGGGATTCCAAGACTTATCTGACAATACTCAATGCTTAGAGGAAGCCTTAAAATAGGACAAGGAGTCACGCCCATTTCCTCCTGTGATCCCCGTGAGAAGGGCTGCCACGTCTGAACTTATTTTGTGGCCCAAATAGAGGCCCAAAGACGAATAGATTTTTTTCTAGTGGAGCCACCTCCGCAGCCTCGTAGAGGCCCCGTACCTCAAGTGCATCCACCGGCCAAGAAGCGCCCACCCCATAATCAGAAGGTGCCCCCGTACAATGTGCCTCCACTTCCCAGGCAAGATAAACAAGATCAACCTCCTCGATAGGGTCCTCCATCCCCTCATCGGGGTCAATCTTCAAGGTCCCCCTTTCCAGATAGGAGAAACCGAACCAACTCATTCAACGAGGTACAGGTCCCTAGTTACTTCCACAGTGCCTTGGAGAAGGGGATTCTACATTTCCATGAGTGTAGAAGTCTGGAAGAGGCAAACCTCACTGATCACCAGAATTACTATCCATACCACTGGATCTCAAGGCACACTCTCAAGAATTGATACGTGTTAAAATAATGGATTCAAGACTAGGTAGATAACAACATAGTCCATTTGGGCCTGGCATTGGCACAGGTTGTATGCGTCTTCATGAGGCCAGATAGCAGTAGCAACAGTGAGGGGGAGTGGATTCATCTTTCCAATCATGGGTCCCAGAAGTATGATGATTGGATGGCTCTCAAAATAGTCATATGTGCTCAAGGTTTAATTCATTCATGACTGAATCTTCCAGAGCCTTCAGAAACTACATCCACCACTTCTGAATCATCCTCTCAACTGACATCTTCCCAGAAGAGAAAACACCAAGGACGCAAGGGTAAAAAAAGTCACCGCTGATGACATCGTCATACTATACTCTCGATGACTTCATTCCACTTTAGATGAAAATCCCTCCCAGAATCTATCCAGTAGTGGATGAATCGTCGAGGGACGGTCAAGGGTACACCTCAGTTCGCACCGTAGAGCTGGTAAACCACTACATGATTTTTGACAATGAGGAGCGCTAGGAGGATCCTCACAATGTCCCCTGCCATCGTCAACGTCGACGGAGCCATGACTATATGGGTAGTCAGAGTGCCTCTACCTACACTTCCATCTAGGGTTTGCATGCTACCAAAACTAGGAAACATGCTCAGCACAGAGCTCAACATGTGAAACCTACTCATCTAATGGTAGCATATCTTCCTTTTCCACCGTTTGTGTTGCTGGATCAGGTAGAGCCGCCCCAACAGTGTTGTGAACAGCCTCGCCCTGCTATAGGATGGTCTCAGTCATCTATCCCTCATCTAGTAGCCACTCTGAAAGCCTCGACTAGTGGGCAGTGAGATGTTCCCAGTTCCAGTCTGTTGTCGGTCCAGTTGGCTGGGTCCACCATACATCCAGTCATAGAGTGACCTCCTACAAATAGAAGTTCTCACCTGGCACAGAAGTATGATGTTCTCAAGCATCTCTCCAGAATTCAATAAGGACTCTCCATCCTTGAGGCCCTTCATATGTCGTTAAATATGCATGAGGCCCTCACTGATTCTTTAAGAAGCCCCCTCCATTTCTAGACAGAAGTAGCAGCCACAAAAGCCTTCCATGCTGAGGAAATTGAGAATTTTGAATGCCAGTACATAATCTCATTCTCTGGAGAAGATGATGGCTCTACCATACAAGGTCACACTGTCCCACTGTATATCAATGACCAGTTCAATGGCGTGGAGGTTCATCATTGTCTTGTCGACACAGGCTCTAGAATTAACCTAATCCCGACTCAGATACTGCGAATGCTGGGATTGTCTAAAAATGATCTGAGTCCCTATGTCCTAGGAATAAAAGGTTTTGATATGAAGAAATAGACACCAGTTGGTTAGATCCTTTTGAAGACCCAGTTTTGGGGCCTAGTTACTCGCATCAAATTTATGGTTTTCTCCCAGGACACCGCTTGTAATGTGTTGATGGGAAGGCCATGGCTCCACCAGCAATCGGTTGTTCCCTCATCATATCACCAATGTCTCAAATACTCTATTAGTCGTTGAGTGGGAATGATTCAAGGTGATGTGTCTCCATTTTCCTCTTTTGATGACCACTACCTGGATGCTGACTACTACAAGAGTAATGATAAGAAAATTCAGACTAATGAGGTCGAGCATGCCATGACTGCGACAGACCCATGGATAGATCTAGATGATGCCTACGTCTTTTCAATCCACCAATTGGATGCTACGACCCCAGACATGAGACAATGCTTCATTGTTTTTGGGATAAGTGGTGGGGGGACACATTCCCTGGCCTAAGTGATGTTGGAAGATCACCTTGTAGTCCTATACAAATCAGGCTCATGTGATCCCAGAGCCTCCTACCCCCATAAGGTTTCATGATGTTTTCCCCATGGCAAGGACAATACGTCATACGTTCTTGTTCCTTCGGGATGGAATCAACAGGATCAATCCATTATGTAACTATTTCTTTGACATCATCTAACATGGCCCCTTAGGCTGAAGGATAGATGGTATTGGATCAAAAACCTTCATCGCTATGGTTGCGGTAGCACCAGAACCCTCCGTTATAGGGACCACTACCGCTCAGGCGGGTACCAGCCTCCCGTCCGGATCTGCCAAATCAGAAGCAACTCCTCCTATCAAGGATTCCCCCTCCATAGGTGAAGAAGAGGGTTTATAGGATGCTCCTCCCACTATTGAGGGTGAATTATCTTCCACAATCGATGAGTTGGTATAGGTGATCCTCAGTAGCGAGGCAGACTCGACTCCCACTTTGATCAGTGTCGTCATGCCCCTCGAAGAGCAACGTCAGTACATAGGCTTCCTAAAACAACACCACGATATATTCTCCTGAAGTTATGATGAGATTCTAGGACTAGATCCTCATGTAGTCATCCACCACCTCGGTCTCCCGAAAAATCAATGTGGGTTCAAGCAACCTCCCAGAAAGATGCACCCTTCTCACGGTGCCATGGTAGAGTTGAAGTTGATAAGCTCATCATAGAAATGTTTGTTAAGGAGGTCCAGTAACCCAAATTGATGGCCAATATTATTCTAGTAAGAAATTAGAATGGACAGATCAATGTCTTAATTAACTTCTGGGATCTCAACAGTCATTGTTCGAATGTTGATTTTCCCCTTACTATGACAGAGTTGTTTATTGATGCTACAACTAGATTCCAAGACCTCTCCTTCATGGATGGGTACTCTGAGTACAACCAGATCTGAATGGCCCCCGAGGAAGAGGAGTTCACATCCTTCAGGGCACAATAAGGTACTTTATGTTACCAAGTAATGCCCTTCGGTTTAAAGAATGCAGGTGCCACCTACCAACGGGCTATGCATCGCATATTTAAGAGGATCATTGGAACATTAGTGGAATTCTTTGTGGACAATCGGGTGGTCAAATCCCACCTATGTCACGACCATCTGAATGACCTTGAGAAAGTGTTCAACTTCCTCCATTCCGATCACCTGACGATGAACCCATTGAAGTGTACCTTTGGGGTCACCTCTGAAATGTTTCTCGGCATTGTTGTTAGATACAGGGGCATTGAGATCAACCCATAGATGATCAAGGCCATTAGCCAGATGTCTCTTCCAAGCAACATTCGGGATCTTCGAGGTTTTCATAGCCGCTTATCCTACATACAATGATTCATTATGAATCTTTCCGTCAAGTGCAAGACATTTTCTCGACTTATGAATAAAGGCACACACTATGAGTGGGATGAAGAATGTCTGACTGCATTCAAGGAGATTATGAATTATCTAATCCAGCCTCAAGTCTTAATTCCATTGGTCTCTGGAAAGCTATTGTTCCTTTATGTGATCGCCCTGGAAGGATCCCTCAGTGACCTTATTTCCTAGAAGAACAATGACGAGATGGAGAAGTTCCATTACTACCTAAACAGCATGCTCCTAGATACGAAGACTAGATACTCACCCATTGAAAAGAGCAACCTCACACTGGAATTCATAGTATAGAAATTGTGACATTACCTGCAGCACCACGAGGTACAACTGGTTTCTTGGGTAGATCCACTATTGTACATTTACAACCGTCCTATATTGACATGCTGTCTAGCATGGTGGGTGGTAATTCTCCAGTAGTTGGATATCAGGTTTGTCCCTCAAAAATCTATTAAGGGGAAAACATTGGAGAATTTCCTTACTACCCATCCAGCTCCTGCTGACTAGTCCTTGAATCTCGATTTCCCTGATGAGGCGATCCTCTCGGTGGAGCAAACTATGTCGTGATAGAAGATTCACTTCGACGATGCTTCCAAAAGCCCCATCGACAGAAGGCTCAACGACCCAAAGATCAACAGGGTAGGCCTAGGTATCTTCTTCATTACCCCAGCACAAGCCATCCTGCCATACTCATTCATGTTGTCAAAAAAATTCACTAACAATGAAGCAGAGTATCAGGGACTCATCACTATCCTCAAGTTGGCTCTCAAGATCGTCGTTCTCCAATAGAATCTAAAAGGGGACTCCGAACTAGTCATCCAGTTAATCAACGGTGACTATAGAGTAATAAATATAGAGCTCATACAATTGTTGGAGAGCACCTAACAACTAATGTCCCAGTTCCCATCTCAGCTGGTGGTTACCCATGTCCCTCGGTCACAGAATGGTAGGGTAGATGCCTTGGCAAGCCTAAATGCATCACTTGAAGAGCCCAAGGAGGATGATATGATTATCCAAGTGGCACACCATAGAGTCATATCTCTTGTATCCCTAGATAACGATGAAATCCCATAGGTAAGCCACCTTACCACCAACGTCTCCACGTCAGGACCCCCAGGTCCCCCGGAGAATATGATTGGAGTAACTCCCAATTGGAGGATACCCTTGGTTGAATACCTCCAACAAGGTAATCTCTTAGAAGATCGGGCCGACCATGAGTGAATCTGATGCAGCGCATTAACGTTTACCATACAAAGTGGTCCCATCTTTCAACAGATCCTCTACAAGCACATGTTTGATGGTATTCTCCACTATTGCATCCACGGAGTCGAGATTTATCATGTTATGAAGAAGGTTCATGCCAGTTCTTGTGGAAACCATTAGACTGAGATGCCGTTGAATCATCATATCTGAAGACTAGGATATTTATGGCCCTCCCCAATCTATGAATACATCTTGTTCACCAAAATATTCCACGCGTTCCAGATTCATTCTATCTTCAGGCATCAGCTACTAGAACCTCTCCACTCCACCATGTACTCTTAGCCATTTGCAGTGTGGGGAATTGATGTCGTGGGACCATATCCACCGGCGACAGATCGCCAGGGTAGGTTCATCCTGACTGCCACATATTTCTTCTCCAAGTGGGTAGATGTAGTTCCACTCAATGAGGTCAAGGCTTATTCCATTGTTGACTTTGTGAGCTCCAACATCATCTACCGATTGTGGGTCCCTCATTTCATCCTCATCGATAAAGGAATGATATTCCCTCCTAGATAACCCAATATTCCCTGGTGTGTGGGACAAAGGTTGTCCTACCCATATAGATTCAATTGTCCTCATTGCGCACAATTTTCTATGATCTGCAAGAACCTGATAAAGTAGCCGAAATCCGTTGGGCTGATTTGGAAGCACTTGACAAGAATAGGCTTCGTGCCCTACATAATCTAGAAAGGAATTAAAACAAGATAGCCAGAGCTTTGAACAAGAAAGTTCACCTATATTCCTTCTTTCAAGGAAATTTTGTATTGGACCACAGGACACCAATGATACCTTGTAAGAAACCACCCATGTAAAATCCCAAATGAAAAAAAACTTTCGTTGTTTACATGGTTTACCCCAATGGTATGAATTGACTGGTAACCATGGTTGGTGAGCATATAACTCCTCCCACCACTTTCAAGTTCCTTATGAAATACTTATTCTTAAGCGAGAGGGTCCAGTTCAACCTTGAACTATTTGGTCCCACATAACCCTAAACAGCCAGGTCTTACATGACCTTAAACTGTGAAACGTCTTGTATGATATTAAACTCTATATTGTCCAACAAGCCGTTAAAATTCACCCTTATAACAACTTACGACTTGATTCCCATTCAAAAGGGATACATAAGAATGCTTAAATGTTTTGTCTTGTGTCCAGCCACCAAACTCTTTTCTTTGACTATTCTCCCATAGGGGTAGACCTCTTGGAGGATCCTTACGCGGTGTAGTGAAGGCTTCTTTGGCCTCGATCATGTCAGGATTATGAGGATCACACCCTATTCTCCCTCCTGGTTCATCTAGTCTCCCACGTATTCCCCACACGACGTTAAACTGCATGGACATTAAGAACTACATATGGCTAGATTCCCATCCTCATGGGATAGATAGAAACACCCCAACATTTCTTCTGTTGGCCCAACCCAAAAATCAAAATCTCCCCTCAGGTTAGAACACATGGTATGGTACAAGAATTTTCCACAATTCAGGTCAAGCTCATCTTGATCCCAGCATACGTCCTACACCTCGATGATGTCCATAACTTTCACCTTCATGCTTGACGTTAAACTACATGGGCACAACTATGCTTCACCCACTCCTTTGATTGGGACTCTATTATCTTTTACATCTACAAGGACCTGCAAATGGTACAGGTACTCAGCTTAAGGGCCCACCTACCTTTACAGGCCAACTTCATCAATGATTTCAAGCAATAAATTGATACAAGTCCCATGTTGTGAATACTGTCAGTGGTTGAAGCCCAATTTTTTACCCCGACCTCTAGTCATGCAAAGAGGGATGCTGTTTTGTGAATATTTTAAATAGTTGTCCTTTGTCATCATTTTCGTTTCAAAAACGAGGTGTCTTTGATACGAGCTCTATGAATTCAAACTTAGGTCACCATCTCCCTCACTGTAAGATGTTAAACTGCAATCTACCCATGACATTCTG
The DNA here is from genome assembly GCA_963277665.1 of Viscum album. Lineage (NCBI taxonomy): Eukaryota > Viridiplantae > Streptophyta > Magnoliopsida > Santalales > Viscaceae > Viscum > Viscum album. Next base: position 380,742,194 of record OY728166.1, read on the forward strand.
TCTATGGACCAATCATGGGCTCCTGGCCCAATCTATCACTTATGGTTGAATGGCGTGGTACATGATTATTTCCTCATTGACATCGGGTTACTCACCATGCCATACACAACCCACATTGGGGAATCAATCCCTTAGTTATTTCCTCACCGCACGATGTGAAAACTACATGGCCTTTAAGAACTATGTACGACTTGATTCATAACCTCATGGGATATGTAGGAATTCCTGAAAATTTTATATGTTGGCCCAGCCCCATCTCTTAGAGATCTCCTTGTTATCTAGGCCCCTTGGCTTGCATTATTCCATGAGAGGAATATAGTGTGTGGTATGGGTATCTGTCCTCATTCACGCCAGGATTGTAAAAAACACGCCATGTACCTCTTTATCCTAAGAGTTCTCTGTATCTTTGTTCTATACTCATGTTTTAAAATTGGCTACTCTCATGTAGAGCCCCTCTAACCTCTATGGTGATTCACCAATGTTCCCAGGAGTACACTGGTTCCGCGCCTGGAGTGTCATATTTTACCTGGACATGTTCCCACCCACCTTCCAGGATTTGTGTTCCCCTTTATTAGGGATTTTATCATATTTCAAATCTGAAGGGATCCCAAAATGGCATGGATGATCGGACCCAGGTCCCTTCTACCATTACGGGCCAACGTCCTCATGGGTCTCGAACAAAATATTGATACAAGTCCGACATTGCGAATACGGTCAGCAGTTGATGCTAATTTTTTGTTCCCATTTTTGGTCACATGATATGGTTATAGTTTTTCTAACACGGTCAACAATAATCCTCCATATTCACATCAACCCCATTAAGCCTAAAATATTGGTCGCATGATTGACATCATTTTCCACCTCATCATGTCTAAAGTATAATTTTGACAATCTTGGTACTATCCCTTAGTGAAAATTTTCAAGGTTGGAGTACAAAACAGTGGTAAGGCATTCTTCAGGGCTCCACAATGATTTCTCCCCTTCATTCATTCCAGGTATTACCAAGACCTCTTCCGTCCTTGTTTCCCACACCGAGCTCGACTCGCGTGGGCTTAGGGATTAGATCAAGTTCTACACCAATTTGGAAGAGTTTGTCTTTTCTCTGGTTTGTGCTCTAAAGACCTTAAAATAAGAAATATTTATACTTCCATTCATAAGAACTAGGTACAGCTTGATTCTCATCCTCATGGGATAATTAGGAACACCCATATGTCTTCTATTTAGGTGTAGCTTCGTTTTTTCCTATATGATGTTAAAAGGAACTTCCAAGAACTACGTACAACTTGATTCATATTTTCATGGGATACATAGGAATACCCAAACAAGTCATATTCTGGTCCAGCTTAACTAAATGCTAGAGTCTCTTATCCCATATCTTATAATATTCTCTCATCCCATCTTCCCAAGGATTCTTTCTTTGAATCTCGCATGGTGTGATGTGTACCTCGTCGTCATTCACATGGGGTTTGCTTTACCACACCGTGAAAATAACCTCTTGAACCTCATCTCTCCTATATATGCCTATTCCCACATGGCTTGAAACTATTGCATCTATCCTACATGCCTATGAAATTCCATGGGTTGGTCCCATCACATGACACTAAACTGTGATAATATCGTCCTAGATGCACGATGAAAAATGGAATTGTATCGTGATGTCCTTACTAGAGGGGACATCATTTTTGGTATTAGTCATCTACTATACAATTTTTCAATGCATGTATATGGCTTCATTTTTTTGGAGATGCTGGGGCTTGTTACTCTCGGTCTATCGCTTCACAAAAAAATATATCCATTCACCCTAAAGGACAAACAAGACCCATAAAATACATCTTCTTTTGGTGAGAGGGAAAGACCCCCGTGACCTTTTTATCTCGAGCACTGGTACCATACTGTTCCTATCCTTATAACTATGTGTGGATTGATTCCTATACACATGGTATACGAAGTACTACCCATGCACTTTGCTTTTGGTCCATCCTAACCTTTGTTTTTATTGGGTTTATAGCTACCGCACCACGTACTCCTCTTTTGAGATCACCCATTTCACAGTTCTTCCTACTGTATGATGTTAAACTACATGGGTTCATATGTCCTGATGTGTGAAATTATACTATAGTTCTACCATAAATAATTTCAGGATGCCCCATGATAATCATGGGATTCATTAGCTTCCTCGCTAGAAGGGATTCCCCCTACCCGCATTGGTCTCTGACCAAGATGTGTTCAATAAATACATGTGGCTTGGTTATCATTCTCATGAGATACGTAGATACACCCAGGAGTCACACCTAGGGTCCAGCCCCAGGAATAATAACTCTCATTCCCCATCTTGTTTCGGTCCCTTGGCCTGAACTTCTTTGGGGAACCATGAAATTAGAGGTTTACCCTGAACAAGTTCGGGATGCCCTATGACAATGTTGGGACATGATAGATTCCTCACCAAAGAGGTCCTATCTAGATGTATTAATGATCCATTATCAGACCGGTTTCCCCACCTTATGTGTTTCCACCTTGGTGGCATAATTTCATGAATATTGGGTTCGGTTCGAGAAAATCAGCACTCAACCTTTCATGCATTGCGTACCCCTTTTTCGGACCCTCGTCCTCTTTCACGTCTATAAAAGGACCCCATAACAGTATTGATTCTCAGCCTATGGATCACCTGCTCTCCTAGGATAAAATTCTAAAAGACCAATATATGACATTCTTGATTTAGGTCCTATGTTTCGAACTTGGTCATTGGTCAGCCCTTGTTTGTTATTCCCGTTTCATACTAATGCAACAAAGATACTGTGTTTCAAGCATGGTCATCAGTTATCCTTTATTGTCACACCATCCCCACAGTATTCCAAATATGGGGTATTGTGATTCACACTTTTCACTCTCTTATGTTCAGATTGATTTCCAACACCCAGGGTTACCCCAGTCATGCACTAGAGAAAATTAGGCACATGGAAATTCGATTTTTTTGAGGTCTTCCTCCTCCAGTTGAGACTCTCCCATTTTCTCCTGGGAATTCATATCATCTATTCAAAACCTGTGATACTTGAAGCTTTGTTTCAAATCCCATGTTTGAAGGGAGTAATAAGGTGGCCATCCCTTGTTTCTCAAATCAGGCCTAACCCACGTGAGCTTAAGGAATGATCGATGGATGCTCCACGAATGTCACATGAATGAAATAAACCAACAAAAATAATGGAACACATGAATACATTTGGCATTAAATATCCATGATTGAATGTATGTTTAGAGGTTACTTTCATTACAACACCCTAGGATCGACCCCTCACAAGTATTGGTTGACCCCATAAAAAGAGCATTGTAGCTCCACCACCCTCTGGATTTTGGTGTCCTGGATTTGTTGCCGACTATTGAGATCCCAATCCTCCTCGGAAACAATGGGGCACAGCTCATCAGCCACAATTTGGGCCCGCTACAAACTATTTCGGATGATGGTCATTTCTTCAGAGGCTCGCTTCATTCTCTCTTAGAACACATTCAGCTGGGCCGTCAATCACAATATTATCTCCGAGTGTGCGTTGGGGGAGGATTAGAGCTATTCCATCTGACTCTATAGCCACTGGAACTCATTTTCCGCCTCTTGGACCCTCTTGATGTTCACTGCATTCCTCTGCTGCCATCCCACACCAAGGCCACGGTCATATTCCAAAATCGTCTCCTCCATAATATCTTGCATGAGCATGTGGGGACACTGGGCATCCACTCCCATAACACACTATTCTCACAATCGTGAGAGACATCTATCCATCTAATCTAGCCATAGTGCTTGGGGGTTTTATCGATGAAGCACTTGATCATCTTCCACAATCGGCGAAGGGTTGTCTTGCTATCCTCTTCATCGGAGGTCATCTCATCCAAATCGGCATGATTTACAGGCTCATATGCGGGGAACACCCCTAGGACTTGTCAGAAGGGTTCACGTGGGGTTTTTGATCAGGCATGGTGGGACTTGGGCTATCTGGTCGATCGTCATTGTTTGACCCCACATCAATAATCTATGGATCATCCTCACTGACAGCCCCACCACTGATCGGTAGCACCACAACTCGGTCGGTCTGGATATCCGCCTCCACAATCACCAGCATTCTCCAGGGAAGGGCACTACCGAGAGTACCGAATGACATCTCTATGGCCACCCATGCCATCTGGAGAACTATGCATACCAAAAGTGGGCATGAACATTAGTTCACATGGTCAAGGGGTGAAAATAATGAATTTGGTAAGAGAGACACAGAAAGATCAAATTGTTGGTGTCATTGTTGGGTTAATGATGTAGGGGCCCCATGGAGTGGCCCTCCATATATTGTCGGAAGTACTGAATAATCTAGAGCCACCTCTAGTGTCTTATCCCCATCAGGCGCACTAATATCTATATTGGTGTGAATGGATCTTGATGGCCCCGTATCTACATCCATTGAGGGGAGAGAATGAGTTATGTGTACAAGGTCCTCCCGCACAATTCTGATGCTAGTAAGGAGTCCAAAATGACCTGTAAGAATACCCTAAGAAAGGGGTTTGGGATTTTCCCTCGAAGGCATCTGTGAAATCCTCAAGATTCAGATATTGATTGCTGACTTTGACCTCATCTAACAAGCACCCTCTACTGGCCTCGCCCCCTGGAGGACTCGTCCCATTCTTCTAGTAGAGGGATACACTCTTTCAATTATGCGGTTGACAACTGAAGAGGGACCGTATGATCCAGCAAAACCATGACGGGGTCTGTCATTAGACCCTGGGCACCTTGGGAATGCACAAAGTCCTCCATCTCTGCTAGTTATTGCTCTGCCTTCACCCGGGACACAGAAAGGTTGGCCTTGATAGGGCCTATCACCAACAAGTCCATCCCGAGATGGTTCAAGTGTTGCCACATCTCAGATAGGCTGTGGAATTTCTGGTTGACTTACCAGATGTCACATGTCTCCGAGAAGACAGTATTCTCTGACATGTCTATATGGCTCAACCACTTCCCCAGAGCCAGGGTGGTTATCTTATAGAATCCTCTCGGTGTCCTCCCTTCTGGATAACTCTATTCTTCTAGGACAACCAGGTCCTCTACTGCCGGTGGATATGCTGCCACTACCAACCCCTCAATCGGTGTGTGCCTCACAGCCACAACAACTCTGCCACTATGAGATGCCCTTGCCGCCTTCCGGTCCTGGCCTGAAGGTTGAGAAGGCTTACCACCACTAACCTGAATTGTTTTCTACTTCAGCATCTCCCTCAGGTAGGCCGCCTCCTAGCTTTGGGCTTACTTCTTTACCGACCTGTAAAAAACGGTAGGTGGAGGCATCTTGTTCTGCATCGTCCCATTTTCCCATGTGAACATGAGCCACATCTTCCTCATCATACATGAGTGTTCCTCATGGAACACCCCTAGATAGACCTGTAGAGTCCATCGCTGTAGAAACCAACATTTCTTGGCAAATCAGTGCTGGGTGTACGACTCGCAGAGGGGCTCACGGTCCACCCTTGCCACCAGCACTCCACCTCGAAAGGCCAAGTGATAGGACCAGTTCTCTTCTGTTCCATGGCCATCATCGGTAAAATCACCCGTTGACAATAGAAATGGGAAAAAGTTGAATTCATCCACCTTCCACACCTGGTTCAATACCAACAGTGCGGTCAACTTGGCTGGAATGCTTCTCGTGACATTTAGGATTGATGGGTGGATGTTCAATCCCAAAGGCGAGATGGGGTTTAGGTATTCATAAACCACCCTAACATGAGCCGTTATCCACCCATACAGGAGGTGGAATGGCCCGCATATCCTCTGCATCCTCTTACCCTCACTAAGGTGCCACAATATCTTGTATATCTTGGCAAACATCAGAATCCCGAGGGTGACTCTCCCTCCTGTCTCCAACATGGATGCAATGATGAATGTGCTTTGTTGCACACCCATGTTTGTATCCCTCACTTGAAGGATCCAACCATAGATGAGAGCCACGATGAATGCAACCAGCCTGACTATTGGTTGTTGGTCGTTGCTAACGTTAAAATCCCCTTGTTTTCTACTGGTTGTTCTCCAAGAGATGCTAGTATGATTGCTCATTTCCGCGTTGATCCCCCTTCGGGATAGTTTGAGGCCTCACCAGAAACTGCCTCTATTTAGGAAATTCAAAAACATCATGAACCACTACTTGAAATGGACATCTATCACTGCTTCCTTGTCCTCTCCAGGCATCAGCCACATCAATTCCATCACAACTGATGGTATCTTCTTTGGATCCTCCCATATGCCCATAACAGGGTGGAATTCATCGTACATCGCCCCCAATATCGGGACTCCTGAGATCATGTGCACATCCTACAAGTGGATGCCAACCACCCCGTGGTGCAAGTGGAAGGTATTGGTTCTCGATGACCACCTGATCAACAATTCCTACATCAGCTACATTAGTTGGTAAATGTTGAATTGGGAGGCCCAATACACCTCATACAGAACAACTCTTCTTATCCTCACCCCAAAATCCTCAATAGAGGCACCTAACCAGTAGGCCTAGGCCTAGTCATATGTGAAGTTGCTGCCTTGGCACAGGTCCCACTCCTCAGACCATCCTTTCCTCGGGTTCCTCATGGTTGCCATAAAAAATTACTGGTACAGAGGGGGGGGGGGGGATGTCTCCGGCTACAGTGCCTTCCCATCCACATTTTTTAGGTGGTTATAGAGAAAATCAACATTGATGGGTGTTATGTCTTCCCGGGCATGGCCGTCAGCCACCCTGAACCATTGGCGCCGACAGGATGTACTCTTGAACCAATAAGCTGGTTCTTCCCTAAATGCATCAGGAATGAAGACGTAATCCCTCATCCAGAATCCATACAATGGAAGCCTCTTGCATAGTGGATAGTTCCTCTGGCACTCTGATAGAAGGCCTACCAATGAACCATGGTCAGAATGGCACTGTATTAACTCCCATAGGCCCAAGCTATTTGCCATCTCTTCCCTTCAGGCAGCATCAGTAAGGACCACCCTGGCAGCCACTCGCTGTGCAATTCAGTTTTGAGTTTGTGTGATGTTTGGGATTGGTTCGTGAAGCTTGTTCATGGAGCACGTTCATGAAGACTGTTCACAGAACCCTTCCCCAGCATGCCGACGCCAAGATGCAAAGTGCTCCAACTCGAAGTCCAAGACCTCGTTAAGCGCTGCGAAATAGAATAACCGATTCGCATTGAGCAATTATGGAGTACGTAGATGCTTCCTGAATCGAGAGTGCTAAAATCAAAATTCACAGAGGAATGAAAAGACAAAAGGGAGGTCAACTCTCTTATTAATAGGTGATGAAATTCAGAGCTTCACGGTGCCTCCATACTGCACTGAGCTTCATGGCGTGCTTAGCCTGCACGTCGCCAATCCACCTCGTGAGCCCTCTTCACGAAACAACATCACAGATAGCCGATGGATTATGGAAAATGACCCTTAGAATTTGACCATTTATTTCTCTTCGGCTCCAAGTCTGAGGGGGAGGGCCATTTTTTGGCCCCAAAATCTTGGAAGAATAAGAACAAGAGGGAAGGCTCCAGGGATGCCTTGCGACCTTTTGTGAAGCCCCATGACCCCATTCCCACATTGGAGTAAGGAGGCAGGACGCCCCGCGAACCCCTTTTACATTCACGAGCCTACCAAAGAGCATGGAGGTGGGATTCTCTATGAACAAATTTGATATTCGTGATCCCAACAGGGATCAAGGATTCAGGATCCTCCACGAGCCGATTTGACGTTCGTGACCCGCCATGGAGAAAACTCCGTCTTCATGCCGAGAGGGATCTTATTTGCAGTGCCTCTTGCCTATAAATTCAGATCTCCCCTCGTGCCTAAAGTAGGGATCATCCATACTCTCACCTTATAAGCTCTCAAATCATGAAGCACTTCTTGCTCTGTGAACCATTAGCTTCTCAAGGTACTTTTTCATTGCGAAGTGCCTCCCCCTTTTCTTTAATTCAACACCTTCTCCTGAGAGGGATTCCTTTCTCAAAGCCCATGGGCCTTTGCGAAGTAAGGGTATCCCCACGGGGACTCGGGTCATCACGAAGAATTTATGCTTCACGAAACATCCTCAATGCACACGAGACCCACATGCTAACATAGGGTCACTGTGCTTCATGAAGCACATTTCTTCACATCACCTTGGTTCGTGAGGCACCCTTTCTTTACATGTAATTGCTTCTCGAATGCGTTTGCACTTCGTGAATCTTATCATATTTTTATATGTTCCTTATGCCTAGGCTAGGCCACTTTGCTTCGTGAAGCATACCCCTTGATGAAGCCCCATTAATACATGGAGCACCAGAGTTCCACGAGACTTCTACCTATGAGCACCTTTGCCCTGCAACTCCTTTTCCCATGAAAACCTCCATGTTTTCATGAATTAACTTCAAATTCCATTGGGAGGTGCTTCACATTACATTGATTCACCTCATGATTTTTTCATAGGCATGCTAACGACTATTGCTTTTCTCATAGCCACGCTAATGGGGACCCCCAATGGGTTCACCTCTCAACACCCCCCATTTAGTTCATTACTGATGCCTTCCTTACCTCAAGGGTGGGAAGGTATAAGATATGTATTCCCTAGGGGTGTGGAGAAAAACCACCTCATCTAAGATGTAGGGAATTAAACTGCCATGCGCTATCTCCTCAGCACATGACATTAGACTGTGTTCTCTCCCCATGCCATGCACGCGGGGTGCCCCATCTCGAACATTCTCTTCACCCACTGGTCTCCACGGGAGTGAGATCATTCCTCACGTGGAATTAAATCATCTTTATTGGAGCGGCATTTGTCAACACGGAAAGGGAAACCACCTTCGTGTAATCCCCTATCCTTTTTTGCAGGAGGCTACACCCGTACTCCTCCACTCTTCCTGGGTGCCAAATCCCTCTACATCTAATCTTTGTCAGCACCTAGACCTGCATCTTGGGGTAAGCTCCTATTTCCTCTTTGGGCTGCTAACCACGCGTATGCCCCTATTTCCTCTTTGAGCCACCAACTACGTGTAACCCTAGTCCACTTATCAGGGATGCACCTTTCGCGATGTGATCGTTAGGTCTTTGCTGCCTCTTTCTTTTCACACTGATCATGACTCACATGGGCTTAGAGTAAGAATCGACTATGACATTCTCTCCAAGAAGCCTATAGTGTATTCCCCAAACCCATCCTAAACTACAAGGTCTTTGATCCTTGCCAAGACGATGTACGTAGGAAGCCTCCCTGAGGTTAAGCCCAACACTCAGTCACTCCGACAACTTTCACGTCGGTTCTCCCAAACCTCACCTGAACAACAAGTTATTTGATCCTTGCCATGGCAAGTTATGTAGGAATCCTCCCTAAGGTTCAATCCCACCACCCATTGGTCGCTCCAACCACATTCACGTTGGTTTTCTAACTCCACCTAAAATATGAGGTCACTGATCCTTGCCTTGGTGAGGTACGTAGGATGCCTGTCTGAGGTTCAATCCCAACACCCGGTCTCTCTAACCACCTTCACATCGGTTCGCCTAAACCTCACCCGAACTATGTGGAATTTGATTCCCTGCCATGAGGATACGTAGGAATCCTCCGTGAGGTTCAATCCCATCCCTCATGTCTCATCCTGCTCTATCCCTCAATCCTATGTGTTTCGGAAAGGTCATTCCTCAAACCAGAGGTTCCTCTTCATCTAGGTCCCATCCATGTGTCCATCCTCATGGGCGACCTCCTCTGGTGTCCCATCGTCCCACCAAACAACACGGACATTGATTCCCTACCATAGGGATACGTAGGAAATCTCTTAAAGGATCAAGCCCAACACTACCATCGCCTTAACAACAGTTCCATGTCATTCTCCACCCACTTCACATTACCATCCATCATCCATTTTGGTTTTTACCCGAGCCTCCACATCCTAGTGGGTTCATACAACTTCATTCCCCATTCTCCGTTAAAATAATTCGGTAGCTAACTATGCGTTAGTCCCAACATCGGTGTTCCCTCTAGGGGTCGCCTCACATGATCTGCTAAAATCAGTGTTCCGATTAGTCTGATCTGTCTCCGCAAGACGTTAAACTTGCGGCATACCCTATGTCAATCATGTACAGCTGAGGAACACCTTAGATACATTCCTATGGCATAAAATTCTGTGCGTTCGACGTGGGATTCCTCGGGCTTCCGCACTCTCGAGAAGCCCTATAATAAGGGGAAGAAACCCCGATACGCCAGCGTTCCAACATCCAGACATGCCAGTGATATCCAACGTGACTACACCCCCGACCGAAGGTTTTTTCCATGAACGGAACCTTTGGAATGTATCAGTAGAAGCAGTGTAATTAAATGGTGTCCATGAAGATATGGAACTTGAAAGAGTTTCATGAACACCATCTTATGTCTATATGGGAGACCCAGATGACGAGTTTTGAGGAGGAATCCACAGAAGGAAGAACAGACAACCCATCATCCCATTTAGATCAAGGAGGAGACGTCCCTGAATAAGGAATGGATGCCACACACTTTTGGAAATAGGAATGCGGGGCAATAAATATCATTGTCGACCTCAAATTGACGGATGTGTGTGCTCTGGTGAATGCGTCAAAAACCATGATCATTTCATTTGTTTATTTTAGGTTGTTATTACTAGACCCACCTTAGGTTATGTAGTGTTAATCTATTGATATGGAACTCAACAAGTCCATTTTCGATTTTTGAGTAAACAATTTTTTATAAAAAAAATAATAACTTCAGAGAAAAACGCTATTTATTATTTTGTGTGTTGGATATACATTAAAAAACTCAAGTAGATAATTTGGAGATTGAATATTACATTAAGAAATAGTATCCAAATCATTTTATATTAAATGTGACAAATTCAATCTCAAGAGTAAAAAGAAATTTTGTGAAGAGAATTTAATAACATATTATTTTAATGATTTGTTAAATAATGTGAAGATTATTATTATTATTTTATATATAATCACTGATATACAAACATAAAATTTTTATATCAATGTTTTCAATTCTATAATTAAAGGATACTTTTGAATATGTGGATTCTGTGGAATATTATATTGAAATGGGAAGTGTTAGTTGAATTAATTTGGCAACATGTAATGGATTTCATTCACGCGGCAAGGTGAATTAATTGGTGGATATTATTTTTTATTATTGAATTAATGAATAAATATCGATATTCTTATGATAAAATATACATCGTTATTAATAATATTGAATTTTTGTTTGAGTTATAAGGGAATGATTTTAATATTATTAATATATGATAATTTTTTTTATTTTTTGTGATATGATTAATAAAGTAAGAGCATGTGATTATTATATTGGGATAATGAAGAGAAAAATAAATGCTTGACCCCAAAAAACATGGTAGGGGGAGATATATATATATATATTAATGAATGGAAATTAATGGAATATTAATATTTAGTGGGAGAAATATATTCTTGGAGAATGCATATCATTGAATAGAGTAATATAGTCTATAAATAAAGGAATATATTATCATAATATCTTATTTAATTTCCTATTTACTACTTCATTGGTGGTGGTTAAGACATGAAATACTTTGATCATAGGATGGTGGGTTTGATAAATTATTTAATGTCATTCAAGGTATATACTTATGTTGTGTCTGATTGTAAGAAACATGATTATGTTTTAATATAATCTTGTTATGGTTACTAAAAACATCATTCTCAATATTTTCCATGTAAGAAGTGATATAGAGGGATTTATTATTTCTTTAATGGAGTTATAGTGAATATAATAGGGGAATTATAACTCTTTGAATATTACCATCTCACCCTTTTTATTCAATCACATTGAGTTAATGAGTGAGACTGTGCCAAGTAAAATTGATCATGGATGGTTCCACTGATTTTAGGCCATGAAATAAAAAGACTATAGTCATGTTGGAATCTCTCCTATATAGTAAATGGTTATGTTATTGTTTCATGGGATATGAGAACCTCTTTAAAATTGGATGTTTAGTTATTTGTGTCTATAGACTATAATATATGGGAACTTATATGATAGGTCTGTGTTTTTTCCATGTTATGTTCAATAAGATAGGATCTTAGGGAGATGTATATGGAAAGAATATAAGGCAGGGGGATCTTATTCCATTATCAGTGGACAATTTTTCCAATTTTTTGATTTATGTGTTTTCAAAAAGTGTGATTTAGAGAAAAGGTTTATAAAATAATTTTTGATATATTTGATTGATAAAGTAGTTATTTTTATTAGATTCATGATGAATGAAAAAAATAATATTTTCAATGATAACTATAAATATGTGTTTTCAAAAGTCATAGGAATTAGTTTATAAAAAATATTTGATTTATCATAAATTTTATTTCAAATTAATATATGATTTTAATGGTAATTATGGTGTTGGATATCATTTTATAAAGAAAATGATATGATTTTGGAAAATGGTATATAGTCTTGAGAATAAGTAAGACCATTGATATTAAAAACAAAGTGAAATGATTTAAAAAAGACATTGTTCAGACGGAATGGACCATATGGGTTTTTAGGTGGATGTAGATTCAATGTATGCTTACAACAGTTATAGTTGGTATAGTTTATAATTGGTTTCATGATTTCATAATTGTGAACATTTCCCATGACTCCTTGAACTATTGAACTATATTTTATTTGAAAAATGACATTATTTTTTGGTATATTTGGAAATATGAACTCTTTTTAAGAATGATCCATACATATTATCATTTATTGAAAGGATGTATTATCCATTACGCTATATTTTATTTTTCTGTTATCAAAATGATATTGGATACATGGTTTGGAATTGAAAACCGATGAGAATTGTTTGGAGTTATTTTGGCTAATCATACCGAACTTATTATTAGTCAATCCTTCAAAAACTATTAATGTGTATGAAAAGTTGTTTTCCATTATATAAGAAAATTAAAGGAAATAATTGTATTTAATTATGGATTCTATGAACTATGCTTTTGGTAGTGCATGAAAGTGATCAGTCATGAATTTTTGTTAGAGTTTTTCATCCATGATGGATATGTTCTAGTTAACTACCTCAAATTATTGTACGTTGATTTGCTAACATGAATTCTGTTGCATTTCATGACATGGTACATTAATTTCTATTTTTGAAGCATTTTGTTAGACATAAACCGATGTTTTATTTCCAAATACATATAATAATGTCTTTACTTAAAGTAAAATATTTACCTAGTGATCATATTGTATCCATTAATACTATATACTTTCCACTAGTGGAATTGGAAGACACATGAACACATAATGATGTGTGAATCAGTGAAAATTATTCTGTATCAAGGTTTGGTTACTAATCACTTTATCTATCACTTCTAGTTTTTAACAAACCATGTATAATAAAGATTAATTTTAATCAATTTGATATTAACTAGTACTTTTGGTGCACTTGGAGGATATATCATTTTGGATACTTCTTATTGATCACTATAAACTAGAATGTTGAAAATGAATGTTCCTGTATCCTTAGTGAAAAGGAACATTCTTGTTTTATCTTTTATGCATTAAAATATAAGAATAGATATTTTGGGAAATAGTGTTTAATGGGTTGTTTCAAGTTATTTTATATAAGGGTTATCCCTTGAAAATATCATTAGTATTATCAGTTTGACACCCTGAGATATTAATTGAAGAATATCAAATTTGATAGAATATATAAAAAATACAATATTAGAATAGAATTTAACACATTAGTACATTGTGATATATTAGTTTTTAAAGAAAATTTTTCTCTTAGATAGATTGAGATGCATGCAACATTGAAATTAAATGAATTAGGATACATAATTAAAAATATTATTATTAAGAAATAACCAATATAATCAAGCCATTATGTTAGAAGGTATGATAATGACTAACTATATTATGAAAATTATATGGTTTAAACATTTATTTAATATATTAAATTATAATTTATTGAATATAAAAGAGGTATTAATTATCTGAAATAAAAAGAAATGCGCTATGAAAATTATTATTTTTGCTAAAGGTGGTCTTATCACACATTTATAGATTTTTTAAAATTAAATTGGATCACCTTTTAGAAATTTATTTTAAAAAATAAAGATAATTTTTTGAATTTATATTTCAAAAATGTTGAATTTTTGAGAAATTTTTGAAATTTTTACTTTTTTGCGGAATAATTAAAAATATTGATTATTAATGAAAACTAACTTTTCCATTAGATTATTTAAAATTTTAAAATATAATATAATTTTTTAATTAAAATAATATAAATTATATTTTAATTTGACTAGTTTATGTTATTTTAATCAATTTAATATTTAATTTAATATAAAATGTTTTCTCTACATTTGAATGTTTTCTTTAGAAAACTATTTTTTACTCCTATGAAGATTTAATTTTAATATAATTATTAAAATTATATAAATTTATATTTAAAAAATGATTCCATATTTTAAATAATAATAATTTAAAATTTTCAACTTTATTTATGACCAAAAATAATTGTAAAGACAATAAATATTAATTACTATAGTAATGGTAAAAAATGGGTTTCCCATGGGGTTAAACTAAGAAGATAATAGCATAAAAAGACATAAACTCATATAAAATCCGTATTATGTCCATATTTAGACCTTTTCACTTATAAATTATTATATTGAACAATTTTTTTAGGATTTTCCCTGATAAAAACTTGGGTATCATGTTTTCTTTTCAGATAATCAATGTTTTTTATCTTTTCACATATAAAAGGCCACACCATGACCTCCCCACTTAACATTTACAAAACTAATTGATTCATCCATTAACTACATAAATATATTAATGTATTCCCTATAGATATCATAGAGACCTTATATTCATTAGGAAGCTCTCCTAATAAGGCTTTATTTATAAACCTGAAGTCACTCTGTGAAGAAGATGTAAAATTCATAAACATGTGTATTTGTTTTATTTATTCTATCACTTCCTTAAATTAACAATATAAAATTTTAATATAATAACAAAATTATTTCATATATAATCATTTTTTATTATTTTAATGTAATATCCAAAATATATTTCCACATTCACAAAACAGTAAACTAAACCATCGATCATGTGAATGACAAAATACCACCTCGCAAACCGACGTATTTGATTTTCTAATACAACATTTAAAGAATTAATATAAATATATATTTATTATATTTATATGTTATTTATGATGTTATTGTATATATTGAATTATTATATCATATATACATACTAACTTTCTAATCCTTGGGGTGATACAATTACACCGATCATGTGTTCAGCAGACTAACACCTAATGAAGCGATGTGGTTCATTTTTGGATTATATTTTAAATTAATTTTCTTAAGGATATATTTAATTTAATATATGTTATATTTATGATATGACCATAATTTTGGATATATAATATCAAATATAACTTATATTCTTTGAATCTGTATGAAAATAGTAACATCGTTTGTGCGTATATGTGGACTACCACCTCCACACAGCGATGAAAAATGTTTTCCAATTTATATTTTCATGGATGGTAATTAGGATTTATTTGATTAATAATATATATATATATATAATAAAATCTATTCTATAAATTTTATTAAAAATTTATTTTCAATTCATTTGATCTCTATGAAAAATGGAAACAGATTTCAGGCGTACGTACAACTTACTATCACTATGAATAGTGAAATCAATTTCATTTCCCAAACATTTATAGATTACTCTAATTAAATATATAATTAATTTATATTTTTTTAACATCATGGTTAAAATTATTTTCTGGATGTAAAAATGATCAATGTAAAAGGACTGAAATTATTAAACCAAAAGTCACATGAAAAATGAACCAATTATCACTTGAAAGTGTGATTTTGAAAAACAATTGGTAATAACTGGGTCATAAAAGAGTAAAGAAAATAAAATATGATATGAAATATATGAGTATGGGTATATAAAAATATTATTATAGACATATATTTTTTAAACAATAGATTCAAACACATACGAAGGAAGTCGAATCTATGGTAAGGGTTTCTTTTCTCTCTTTTACTTTCACGAGATATATTCCATATTCACCACTTATTCCATTATTTGGTGTATATAATGACCATGTAGATTTTATATATCATCAATATATTTATCTTAAGTGTTTTTAAATTTTAATTTTATGTTATTTAATTAATGGGGATTATGGTTCAAAAGTAACTAAATTATAAAGGTATTATTTCACAATATCATCATTATTATGGATTGTTGTTGATTAAGTCTCCCTTTGAAAAAATACTTGGTACATATATCATAAACTAATTATATTTTCTTATAATATGGATATTGACTTATTTGTTTTGTGAAAATATCATTTCATACTCATTAGTGTATAAAATTATTTAGATAATGTTTTTTTATGAAAATACAACATCATTTGTCCATTCAGTCGATTTTTTTTGTTAAAAAAAACATGTTTTCTAAAAATGAAAAGGATTTTTATTTAAAAATCTAAAAATGATTTATTAAGTAATTTTTTATTTGTTTTTCATTTTATGTTCATTAAAGGAGTCTTCAAGTAATTTTCCAAACAATTCCCATTTAGATTTTACAAAAAAATTTAAAGGAATCGTTGTTTTAATGTGTACGACATGAATGGAATTTCATGATATAATGAAAAAGAAATGTTTTATAAAATAAAATATAAGTTAAAAATGTTATATCAATGAAAATTGTATTGAAAATATTTTTATTTTTAGGGTTTAAAACGAGATATTTTTAATGTGAAATGGTATTTTTTCTAAAAATGTTTTAATTGGAATAATTATGGTGTTTTATTCACCAACAATATCAACCCTTTATTAAACATATATAATTATGTGTATATATTGAATTTATATCACCCTTATTATTTCATTAGATGATTAACGATTAGTTTAACTTAGGGTGTTCAATCTTATTACAATTCACTATATTTCCCTCGAAGGTTTATTAATTTTTTTATTTTATTGGGTTAAGTATATATATATTTTCTAATATTTGTTAATTTAAATTTTTATATTGATTATGTTTAATCCATTTTATATATGGATTTAATATAAATTTTAATTTTAATGGAGGTGAACAATCATAGGTGGCTCCTCATGGAATTGACAATATATCCTGAGACAAATCAATTGGCCAAATTAGATAGGATTCCACCAATAGATTTAAACAATATCATGAATGATCTTGATAGTATACTTTACATGTAATTTATTATAAATTAATTCTCTATGAGATCATTTATTTATTACCATGTGAATATTCAATTAGATGTAATATCTATGAATACGTTTCAAGATTATGTGTTCATTTATATGAATTTAGTTGATATTCATTTATTCCATATTTATTCTACGCTAGATATCATTAAATAATATGTGTTTATGTTATTATCCTTTCCATATTTACTATAATTGTATTAGATAGCTTCTAATGTATCGATAAACTTAATGAGAATTTGACCTCACCCATTTATTATGTTTTAGTTTTCTGGGAAACCATAAAGTGTTTTGTGATTGATATGAAGGGATGTTCAAAAGGAAATAATGGAATTATAAATGAAAATACTTTATATTATTTAGTATTTAAAATATAATGTGAATATCAGGTATTTGTGTAGTTTATTATTACTACTAAACTATACAGACCATTGGGATGCAATTTCTAGATATTGGGCCAATGTAAAAAATATTCCATAGACTTTGGGCTACTGGGGTAGGGTATTTACACTTGGTATCATTGATATTTTTAGTAATAACGACAACTAGGTTTAGGAAAACATATATCAGGGATCATAAACATATTATATATATTAATGATAAGTATGTAAAAATTTCATAATATTTGATAAGGTATATATTATGTTTTTACCTATAAATACATCCATGTCTTGATATTACAGGTGGATGTGTTTTTAGAATAGATTTTCATTTGGTTAATAACTCTAAATAAGGTGCATCATGATTAACTTAAGAAGTGATTGGTAAACACCAATATGAATTACTATACACTTGGTTTGAAACTCATGGAAGTATGTTATTTGGATATTTAGCATTTTAATTATAATTTAATATGATATATTTGAAAATATATTACGATTTTGATATATTTCACAAAGAAAAAATATCTATTATTATGATATTGTCCATGCATAGTTTTTTCAATTTATTTTTATTCATTAAAAATTATTATGATTATAAATTATGTTTCTCAATTCTATGGTCTAATCTAGTGTGTCAAATTACATAAAAATTTATTCTAGGGGGAAGGAAGGAGAACCATATCATTTCATGTAATCCCAAGCATAAGGATGATCATTAAGTAATGGTCTTAATAAAATACTTTATGGGAACTAATATCCCAAACATTTATATCATATGAGGACATAACATCATCTGTGTTTAAGACAGATGAATAATTCACTATGTATTATAATTCAAAGGGAAGTAATATTATAATAGGATGAAAATGTAAAAATTGATATGGGGAATAAGAAAAGTATGTATTTTCCCAAAAGTAATAATTATGGAAAGAATCACCTTGTTAATTTCATGAAGTGAATGATATTTTTTTTCATGTGTGGAGAGAAGGGTTACCCTAAACATGATTTCAAGAAAAATAAAAAATATTACAATGTGAAATTATTTAACTATTAGAATATGAGGTTCAACAAAAATGAACACCCCAATCATCAAAGGAATAAACAACAAAAGAAGTTATGCGATAAAAGTCATGATTTTCTAATTACTATGGATTTAGTGGAACGATAAATTTTCTTGTGTTTGGAGTCAATAATTATGTTATAGGATTATTTTATCAATTATATTCTATTTATAAGAATTATGAAATCTATATGTATTTTACTAAAGTACATTTTATCTAAGGATTAGAGAGTATATGTTTAAATGAACCAATGACATGGAAAAGTGATTCAATAGAAAGTTTATATTTTTGAAAAATCCATGATTCATGGAAGATAATCCTTATTATGTTCTTAATATTGAGGTAATAATGATAAATAAATGTTTAGTTCATATTATGGGTTAATGATTTGATGGTTTATGTTATATTTTATTGAGTTTACTACTAATTAGAATTAATGAACATATTGTAGAATCTAAAATTTTATTTTTAGATGTAATAATGTTTTAATCTATTTTTTATGGTGATAAAGATATTAGAATATTTTTATAGTGAAATTATGATGCACTTTGTATTATTAAGGGAATATAATGATGAATTTTTAACAATTTTTATAATTTTTTGACATTGAATTTGGTCGAAATATTTTGTACGTATCTTAATGTTAACCAATTATGAAATAGATTCAGTTGAATTTTGATATTTTCTATTGATGAATTATAGATTAATGTATTATAATTTATAATTGTTTTAACCATTTTAGTTTTATTAAATTTTGGGGAAATTACTAGTTGACCTTATATGGATAATAAAATTTGTTAGCAGTTAGTTTTAGTGATTCAGGGATAAAAAATTCCTTTTTTAAATTAATTTCATGTAGTAAGTGGTAAAGTGTAAATTGATCGAACCATGACCAAATAATGAAATGTTTCTTATGAAACATAATAATATCATGTAAGTATATTTCTTTACATACCTACATTGAAAACAATTCCTCAAGTAGAGGAAATATATCTTGATAAAAAATTATTATCCTAATAACTTATTCATAAATTAATCAATGGTCTTTTTATTCTTTATAGATTTATGAGTTTTTATTCATTAAACATCTTTAGATAACCCACATTAATGTGGTCAATAAACTCAATCACAATCAATAATTATTTTTTCTTTTCTTCCATGTCCATGTCTTCATATCACACTGACGTTATGTTATTTGGAAACCTTATTTACATGTTATTCCTTATAAATTTCATAATTAAAATTCTATATTATTAATATTATGTGTTATTAAAGATATTATTATTTGGGGGTTCAATAAATCATATTTTCAAATTTCAAACCCTTGATTATTGTCATCATGTTTAAATTATGAGGATTTAATTTATTCAAGGCGGGGAGAATGTAACACCAAGATATTTTAATAGAGGAATATCAAATTTGATATATTATATGACAAAAAACCAATATTAGAAGATAATACAGTACAAAATAAATTTTTTTATATTTATTTTTAAATAAACTCAATCTCGTTGGCAGCTTGGGATGAACACAACATCTGGTTTAAATGAAATGTGATATAATATTAGAATTTTATTTTTTAAACATCACCATTATAAGCATGTAATTATGATGGTGACAATGTATCAGATAAATATAATTATAAAAACTCTATTTTTTACACATGAATAAAATAAATTCAATGTTAATACATTGAATATAAATAAAATAATAATCATTTTAAAGAAAAATAACTGTTATATTAAAAAATATATTTCATTTCCTTGTGGTTTCCTCACACATGCCCATGTATATCAAAATAAATTACTAAAACTCTAAAAAATGTATTTGAAAATACATACATCATTTTTTAAATATACATGTGAAAATTTCCCATGGGGGGATATTTGATAAATTTATAAAAAGATTAATTTTATTAAGGATAGTGAAAATACGTATTTTTAATGAAAAATACTATTTCATTTCAATTATATAAATGTTTAAATTATATTTCTAATTGATTTTTGCATAACATAAGTTCAATTATATTACAATTTAACTATTTTATTTCATTTTAATAAATTTTATATTTAATTTGTATATAAATTTTTTTAACATTTGAATGTTTTTCTTTGGAAAAAATGTATTCACGATGTGTTTGTATGATTAATATTATGTTGTATTCTTCCATTTATGTAGATTTATTTTGTAAAAATCGATTTTAGATATTGAGATAAAATTATCTATTAAGGTTAGAATGTTTTTTCACAATAATTAATTGTGAAAATAGTAAAAATTAAATATAATGGTTAAGGAAAAAATAGGGTTCTCAAAGGGTAAAATTAATAGGATAAGGGTTAAAATTCCATAAAACGGGTAGAAAAATAATTTTATGTCTTTATTTGGAAGAAAAACAACTATGAGGTTCTATAATGACCCATTATTTTGGTTTGTTAGGAGAACATCATGTTATCACTTTTTTCCTTTCCTAAATACCAGGTGTGTACTCTCCCCAATTTATAAAAGGCCACCCATCTCCTCTGACCATTACACAACCAAACCACTGTGATTTAGAAAATACTAGCCTAAATATGTTCCTTCCTTCCATACACACATATTTTATTCCATATTTTTATTATAAATTTCCCTTAATAATGCTTTAGGTATAAATCTAATAAGGCTATCCAAAGAAGATATCAAATTCATAAACATGGGTATTTATTTTATTTCTTTTTAAACCACCATAAAATAACATAAAACCATGATAACATACAAAAAAATTGTATCCTACATATTGGTATGGTATTATGTTAATTTAATAACCAATATAAATCTCTTCTTCAATAAAATGGGAAATTAAACCATTGATTGTGTGTACGAGAGACTACCGCCTGAGAAACCGGTGTAATTTTTTTCCATCTTCACCTTTCAAGTATGGATATAATAATGGATATAACTTATGTATATTATATTTTTTAATATATTATACTTATATAATTATGATATCAAATGTAGCTATTTAATATACAATATGTGGGGGGATATGATAACATCTCTCATTTGTACAGCAGACTACCACCATGTGAAGCAATGTGATTTTTTTCACATATTAATTACATGGAAGTAAGTAAGAATAAAGTTAATGATATATATTTAATATTTATGAAAAAATAATACTTATGGAGAAAAATTACACTTCAAAATTCATTCCTTTAAATCTATTGGCAACCAATAACGCCACCCTTGTGTATATGGGTATTACCGCCACTATGTAGCGATGTGATTTAATTTTCATTTTATATTTACTTGGTTGGTACTAAATATATAATTTATTTATATGAATTATTTATATAAAATAATATTTATTATTTCATGATGTGTTTTTATTTATTTTCATTTTATTTTATCTTTTTAGAAAAAATTTCATGTCGTTCATTCGTAAATACGACATACTGCCTCCATGAAATGATGTAATCCATATTCTATAAATAACTTTTACAGATTACTATAATTACACTTATAATTAATATATATTAAATTTAATTCATCTTTAACACTATGATTTCTATGGAACCATGATCAGTTTTTAATGAGTTAAATTACCGAACCAAAACATACATAAAAAACAAAACAATTATCACGTAAAATAGAAATTTTAACAATTAATTATCAATAAAATTGTAATGAAATAATATTAGTAAATAATATATGGTATGAAATATATGGTAATTTTAAATAAATATACTTATAATAAACCTATATTTTTATATAGTATTTTTGAACATATATGAATGCAGTCGAACCTAAGGTAAGAGTTTCTTATATTACTTTTTCTTTTGGGAAACAAACATCAAATTCACTACCTATTCCTTTATGTTGTGTATAAAAATTCTAATTTTGATATGATATATCATGAATATATTTCAATTCTTGGTATTTAATATTTCATTTGATGCTATTTAATAAATTTTTCTTATGATTCAAAAGTTATTGATTTGTTAAGAGTTAATTTCAAAATCTCATCGTTATTCAAAACCCTTTATTATTAGTTAACCCTAGGGGAAATTATTTAATATTTATATATTAAAATATATAAATTTTATTATCTTATTGTTATTCATGAATGTTTCATGTAATAGTATCATTTCTACAATATTTTAAACATAAATTATTGAGTAAATGTTTTTAATGAAAGGAAACATAATTTATCTATTCTATTAGAAATGTTTTTTCATAAAAAAATTTCCTCCAAAATTTATTAATAATATTTTCATATAATTATCCAATTTATTTATGATATAAACTTTTATCCATGACTGATTATTTAAAAAAGTTTTTGAAAATTAATGTTAATGTTGTTTTTTATATAATTTATGTTTGAATGTTACTACAAATTTGAAAGGAATAAATGTTTTTACTTTTACGATATGAATAAAATTTACAACCGTTATTCCTTATAAATTATTTAAATTTTACTTAATAATTTTCAAAATTTAATTTCATATAAAAATATTTTATTATTTTTTGCTGAACATTCAATAAAAAAATGTTTTATTTTTCAATGTAAAAATTTTATTTGCCTGAAAAATGTTTTTAATGACAATATTATTGTATTTTTATTCATTAGTGACATCAAAACATTATTAAATATAATTTTGAATGTGGATATGATCCATTTATATCATAAATATATTTCATTTGAATGTTTCATGATTAGTTTTACTTAGGCTATAAAATTTTATTACTATTCATCATATTTGTTTCGATGATTCTAACTATGCTTATTTAATTAGGGTAATTATTAAAAAAAATTAGGACTATTCTTAAATTTTAATGATTATGTTTATTATGTTTTACCTATTTCATATATGGAATCTATTTAAGTCAGTAAAATATTCTTGGAGAACAATTATAGATATCCCCTCAATGCAACGATGAGAATTATGAGAAACAATAGTTGGTCAAATTTGAAAGGCTTTTAACCATAGATTTAAAAAGCCTTGTGAAAGGTCTTGAAAAATATTTTAAATGTATCAAATTATCCATTCTATCATTATTTTATCTCTTATTGATGTCCCTGCAATTATTGAATTAGTTATAAAATACATTGATAATTATCAATCTTATGTGATAATTTATATAGGATTATTTGATAATTAGTTAATCTGACCATATTATGCTCAAGATTTGTTAAATGGAATGTGATTAATTTATTTACATTTTCAAATTCATTATAATTATTTATGTTAAAATATATTGTTTATATATTCCTACAAATAATTATAGGACACCCCTTTCTTATGTTTTATTTTCCCATGATAATATAAACTGTTTTTTATTGATATGTTAGGATTCACTAAGAGGAATATTGTAATTCTCAACGAAAATGATATGTGTGTTTCATGTTTTAAAATATAATGTGAATTATATGTATGTATCTAGTGTACAAATACTTATAAATTATCTAGGACTTTTGGATGTGATTAATTATATCTAGTTCCATTATAAGATAGTTACCATCATTTATGGGCTAATAGGGTTATGGTATATACAATTAAAAAAAATCATGTCATTTGGGTCAGAGAGTTTTATATATGATGAGTTTTGATATTATTATTTTTATGAGACAAAAATAAATTTAACAAATTTTTTTTTGATTTATGATGAAATTTTAGAACAACACAATTTTTTAATATAATTAGATATATATCCGTAAAATTTATAATACCATGTTGTGGTTTAATATAAATTGGTTAATATTGTTTTTCTAAAAATAGATAGACATAAAATATATTTTTTATGTTTTGGTTTAGTATTGAAATTATCATTTTTCATATCTGAATGTGTTAAATATAAAAAACCATAATGTAGACTAGGATAACCATGAAATGGATATGAAAATTTATTTTTAAAGATTATTCTTAAAATTGATTCACTATAAAAATATTATATAGTTCCCTCGTAAAGTGTTATAAAAAGGGATAAAATCCGTCTTGTGGTCTCTTATAATAATGGTGTTGTATTTTATTTTATTTAAGATGTATATTTTCATAAATAATAAAAATCCATTACAAACGTTTGAATGAATATAGGGTATAGTAGTGTAAACTAAAAACATTTTAGTGGATGTTATTTATGGATAAATATGTGAATAAAAATTAGATATATATAAATATTGTATTAATTGAAAATTATGGCTAAATATAAAAGAAATTATATTTATATATAATATATTTGTTCTTGGCTGGTCGAAAGTAGAAGATGAAAAGGAAAAACCTAATGATTAGTTAGACGTAGAGTTTTATTATTTGAGTGGGTAGAACACACAACATAAAGACCCTTTAAGGGGAGATTGTGATGGAAGAACTATGAATGTGAACATAAGACTCATGTTAGAGTATAGGCTCAAGAAATAAGAAAATGTGTAATTTCATTGTGAGTATTTGGTATTGGGATTACTTGTTTTTTAACAATAATATATACCATTGAGCCTACAAGCTATTGTGGGACTTGTTCTAATAATATTTTGATCCATGTTAGAGTAACCACTAAACCCAGTTGAAAAGGGGATTATCTAGAATTCAATTAAATTATATGGCCTTAGAGCAATCAAATTTATAATATTTTTTTATCAACTGTTCTTAAATAATTCTATGAAATGTTTATATTAAAAGACCATACCCAATGTAAAAAAAATATATGAAATTTTATTTATATAAATATTTTATATAAGATATGAAATGGTTATACATTAATAATTTTTTTCTCAAACATCACATATATTGATTTTGAAGTAGTTCACTCTAAATATGATGTAAATTAATTATATAAAATGGTTCATGTTAAAATAATAATGAAAATTTTAAACTAATTAATTTATAAAATACCCATAATTCATGTTTAATTATACAATTATTATAAATGTTTTTAATTAAATATTACATATTTTTATCCCATGATTAAATGTATGAATTAGTCATTTATTTAATTTATTACCAATATTTATTTATTCATGAAATTAAAATATTAATTTTATGAATGAATGTATTGTTTACTATAATATAAGAAAATAATTATTGTAAACATCATATAATTATGATAAGTAATTAAATTTTGTATATAACATATAATTAATTTAATGTATCCTATGAATATGAATTTGTATAGAATATGATCTTAAAAGATTTTAATAAATTTGGCGATAGGATTGTATTCGATTTGAATTGTTTATTTCTTATTGAGACATCAATTGTGAGACTTTTATTCAGTCTTCTCACTATCTAATGAGCTTAATAATTATTTATAAATGTGTGGTATAAATACCTATAACACTATTTTCACTCTTATAGGGATTTCGGTTTCAAAATATTTTGTGATTTTAGATGAAATTGTTCTATGTACCCCTAAGATAAGATGGTTTTTTTAATATTTAATTGGAAATTATTTTTATGAAAAAGAAAATAATTAATTTATATTAATAGTGTGTTATTCATTAATATGTTTTAGACATATTATGTTGTTATAGGTTATAATATTAAAAACTGAAGTATTATATTCAAGCATGCATGAATCAAATGCTTATGATATGATAATGAGGTTTTAAAAACCATCAAAAAAGTAATTGTATTATTCCTCAACAAGATTTTTTTTTTAAAAACTCAATTTTCAAAATGGGTAGTTTATGCCAAATATGGGTTCTTATAGGATATCTTGTGTAAATAATGCATCATATAAGAGACTATAATGATTAAGTGTTTACTCATGGCATTAAATTGGGACTCACTTAGTAGGGAAACCCTAATAGTTGAGATACTTGAGTAATAATGTTTGGAAAATCTATTTGTTGAATTTATGAAAGAATATGTCTTTTCAACTATCTAAGGGTATTATATAAAATGATTTCTAGTATTATCTAATAGATGATTTTATCACTTATAATATAAGTTGACTGTGGATTATTTGTTTTAAAATATGGATCTCTATCCTCTAATGGATATACTGTAAAAAATGGTATCATTTTAGTGGGTGAAAATGTAATAAATTTCAATATAAATTGATCTTAAAATGTGAAATTCATATAATAAAATATTATACCATTTATAAAAATGTTATCTTCATAAACATTGAATTTGAGAGCAGTTTTTTAAAACTATAATTTTAATTTAATTCACTCTTTATCCTAACATTATAATATAAAATCATTCTTAATCATGTAGAAAATGTATATGTGAAAAAAATTTATTTTGTATAATTAACTAGTGAGACCTTTAATTTAATATATCTAAATGATTATGATAAGTGTAAAAAATTTCTTTCACATTTATCCACCCTTATTATTGTGTCCAAGGACCCATAGTTGTAAGTTTAAATTAATAATATGGACACATTTAAAATCATAAATAAAATTAAAAGGCTCAAAAAATGAATACTCTAGGCCAAAGAGTTACATGTTTTAACAAGAATTATTTAGATAAAAGAAGACTAAATGAACACAATCCTCTCTAGATAAACTCAATATTATGGATTATACAAATTACATTCAGAGAATGATATCTATTTTTTGATATATATTGTGATAGATTTTATTTTACAACCATTCTTGTATAGATTCCAAAAAACGATTATAATTATCACATGGTCCATTCTTAATTACCTTAGGGTTAAAAATATTTTAAATTTATAACTTGAATAAAAAATCCAATAAACTAGATTGCAGTATAAGAAATTAAAGCCCGAGGTCAAACCTACATAGAGAAGTTTAGAGGAAATAATAATTAACATATTAATGAACTAATGTAATTGATATTTGTAGAAATTAAATATAATCTTATGAGCATGTGATTAGTAAAAATAGGGGAGAAAAAATAGGAAATTACTCTCAAGAAATAATGAATCTATGTTCATGGGATAAAAATTAATGAAATAATTAATTAATAATCAGAAGTTGTTAGAATCATATATTAGCCAGTCCAATAGTAATTTTAAATTAACTCCATTATAAACTATCATTTTCTCATAGTTATATACTTTATATTGTACAGAATGGGTAACTAGAAACCATATTTAAAAATAGGGTAAGAGATTTTTTAATGGTCATGAAGGAAGTATAAACCCCAATATCAGACATTAAAAAGGCATTCAATCAACTTAGGAAAAAGTCATTCTTGAATTAAGATAGAAAATCAATCCACTTCTAAACCCTAGATACAATGATCAAGAAAAAAAGAGTTAGGGGAGAGGAAGTACGGGAGAAAAAATTATGAAATTAAAACATGAGTTTTAATAAAAAAACATTAATTCGTTATACATTCATTCCCCATTGATCACTCATGCCATAATAAAAAGAAATCACCCACTCAAGATGGACATGAGTGGGTGAGAAAAAGAATAAATAAATCCTACAGGGCAGCATGAACATGGGTATAAACATTCACATAGGTATAGTTTCTTTGTTATTATCCATCTACCCCTACTAAATGTGGTTCATTAAGGGTTGTATAAAAATGTTTTTTGTCAAAAAAATGGCCATAATCTAAAATGTTTCGTCTATCCAAGGAGTTTAGGATGTGTATGGTTTACGTGACATGTGAAATATGGAAAAAAAAAACATCTCCATATATATTTTTTTCCTAAAATATACACAATCTGAATAAATAAAATATTGTGTAACAATTTCTCACAATGTTAATTCACATCGTTACTTACAATGAGCAATTTTGAATTCTCTCATAATGAACTCAAATCACGTACCGATTTCATGATGTGAAAAACGTCCACGTCTAGATTATTTTTTTGTCCTTCCATAAAATAATTAGTAAAAAGTATAAGAATGGTAAGGATTATCAATTAAATTATAAATATTAATTGATTAAAACACCCTAAAATACATGCACCAAAAACACTTATTAGTAAGCAACAATAAGAATGATTTTAATAAAAGTTTCTAAATGTACGTTATAATTTTTAGGATAACTCAATTGGAAAATAGGGGAGAATTATTTTTTTAATTTTGATTGTATAAAAGGGTGAAATTTATAATAAAAGAAGAATTTATGGGAGTGTAATAGTTAGCCTGGTTCATTTAATCCATGAGGATACAAGATAAAGGGTTCATGTTTTCATTTTGGATTAGAGAATAACTAGAAGATTAATTTAATAGAATACCTGGAGGGTTTCCAAAAGAAACATAGAGTTTCTATAACAGGTATGAATCCAACATAATTAAATCATTATATTTTCAATAGGTTTTGATACAAATAGTTCATTATATAAGTTTTATATAGTTATATTGAAAAAAATAAGAGTGTTAGGGGATATGATAGAATTTTTTCATTAAAATAATGATTAAAATGTTTTTTTATAGAAAATAAATAAATATAGTTCATTTGTTCAAATATTTAATAAAAAGGGTGTTCATTTTATATTAATGTTTTTATATCATACCAAAATTGGATGACTATACAAAATGTGTTCCTTTTGAATTAAAAATGATGGGATTTTAAATACACATTCTTTTTTAGTCATTTTGTTGTGAAACATGATTGGGAATGTGGGTATAAAAGGATATTTATCAATAATTAATGTATTTTATCCATATAATTCATTAAAACATTAGGGAAATATTTCCCACCACCTACTAATATTTATTTTAAATAATGGAATCTTTATTTTGTAATATTAATTCAATTACATTGAATGTTACATAAGAGATGGTTGGTAATTTTTTTTAAAATATTCCCAAAAATTAAATAATTATTATACCTAAATATAAAATATTTTTTATTATATAAATTGTGTTAATAGAGAATACAATTTTTAGGAGAATAGTGGGAGTATTTTTTATGTTAGAGAAGTTAATAATATAAAAAATTATTTTTCTATTCCAATCAATCTCAAAATAAAATTCACATTATATCCTAATTTTTTTGGACATTTTGGTGACGGCTGATCTAAATATAGTTATTTACATAGAAATTTATTATCAGATAATTTCAATGAAATTTTTATGATAGAAAATTTGTAAAGGTAATTATGAAAATTTATAGAGTTACATGTATTTTAGACAATAATAGTTATTAACATCATAAAATTGAATTTTACAAAGTAGATAAGTTTAAATAGTATGTTCACTAAGATAAACATGATGATTATAAATAAAAACATCAATATAATTTAAAAATATCATTATAGATGTTAACCCATTAACGATGTTTTGTGGGAGGATTTTTCAGATGATAACTTATTTATGTATTATAAATTACATAGTGATGTAACAAATTTATCAAATCCATAAATTGTATAATACATAATACCAATATCATTTTATATCATAATCGATACAATTATAATGGCACTTTTATATGTTTTTTTAAAAAACAATAAATGTATATACCAATATATATAATTTAGCATGCTATAAAAAATATTTTCTTTATTTTATAATTATTTCATGATGGATACATAAATTACATGATGTGAAATGATAATTGACTCATAATACCATGAAATTGATTTATTTATAATCTATAGTAATAATGGTGTAATATATATATCATATTGAAATATAATGATTAACATATTTCTAGTTTCATAAAAAAAAATTTTCTCAGGGAACCAGAACACCCCATGTTAGTGTAATTATTAATATTAAATTAGTTGTTTTTATTAAAGAGAGATTTTTGGATTTTTGTGATTTAAATTTTCAATTTTAGATGTTTTTGGGTGTGAAAAATTTAAAATAAATTAATATGGTACCCCAAAAAAGGATATGTAGTTTCTAATTGTGAACTTATTATAGATTCCCAACATTTCACCAAACAATGTGTGGATTCATAAGAAATCTTTTAGCTCAATAGTTTTGGGTATGTGACACACATGTGGATATATGGTTAAGAGGAATGATGTAGAAAAAATTATATAGTTTCTAGAGAGTGTCCAGTGTTAGTTTCTTAGCTGGCACGTAGTTTACCAAACCCTACAACCTATCTTCTTGAACTAACAATGTGTTTAAATTTTTGTTTTCATTTTTCCCTTACCTAATTTTAATTATTTTGAACATCCCCCTCTTTCCTTATCATTATAAAATCCCTAGGGTATATTAGGGAATTTCCAACCACTATTACTCTTTATTTCAATCTCTTTATCATATTATTTCATCAATTTCTCAAGGTGTACCCACATCTTCTTCTGGTTTCCCGTAACCATTCCTTATTTATACATTCCCTATAGGTCCAGCCTTATTATATGAACTCTAGGGGAATTAATTTTAAGAGATATGGTAAGGGGTGAACTAATATTTATGATTTTAGTTTTATCTCTTGGAGGGGATGTTACTTTGTTTTTTGAGCGTTCTATATTAATGGCAATAACTATCGACTTGATATCCTTTTGAATGTGATATTTATATTTTTTGGGTCACCTTAATAATATTTTTATTCAACTATTCAGTTTTCTAAATGATATACATGACATTTTATGAATACATGTGATAGTCTAATGTATTTATACATTTATTTGGATAGGTTCTCACTTGAAAAAACATTGTATCAAAATATTTTGATTTTAATAATGATTTTTTAATTCCTAATTTTTGTAAATATATTTATTTCTATCATTCATGATTAATTATTTGTTTTAATGGTATTTGAATTAGATTGGG
Source organism: Viscum album (assembly GCA_963277665.1). Classification (NCBI taxonomy): domain Eukaryota; kingdom Viridiplantae; phylum Streptophyta; class Magnoliopsida; order Santalales; family Viscaceae; genus Viscum; species Viscum album. The sequence goes on from OY728166.1 coordinate 380,773,553, forward strand.
TTATGTAATGGGATAATTTAACATCAAGGCTTTGAATCTGTTTTTAAATGAGAATGGGTTAGTGTTTAAAATCGATTTGAATGAGGATTAAAGGGATGTTCCTATACCATGATTTTTAAATGGGATTTAAAATGAGAAATAAAATGTCTTATAAACTTAATTGTATATTTAAAAGGCATAGTTGAAACTTTCAAATGAAAATTTTCTTGTTAATTTGAAACAAATAATGATTTTCATTTTCTTTTGATATTATTTTTTGAAATACATGACATTGTGGATATATTTCTTATAAGGGAATTAGAGGTTAGGTGGGATTTATGTTCTTATTTTTATGAAACATGTGGAATCTTTATTTCATAGTTTCTATTATTACTTTCTTAATAGAATAAAAACTTAGTGATTGGACTAAATTTTAACGAAATGATTTTAGTTTGAACTCTGTCTATGGCCACCTAAAGTCATGTGGTCTTGGATCGGGGTGTGTCTCTAAGGAAGTCGGTGTGGGTGGAATTTTGTAACACCGTTATATTTTAAAAGAATACAAGAAATAGAGATTACTCAATTGTGAACAACTCTTATTTTATCTTGAGTTTGATAGAATACTCTATTTGACTTTCTTTCCACGTAATGTTTTTTATAATGTATTCAATATTCAATAACGAACATAAACGACCCATGATATTTATTATCGTTATAATATATGCATTATTTTGGTGTTTATGAATAGAATAAACTTATTTATGATATATATATATATAACGTTATTTATCAAAATAAATTATTTAATAAAAATTAGTAAACAAATTATTAATTTTTATTAAAGTGATTTTGTTTATTAAAATTATGATTTCTTCAGAAATGAATTTTATTAATTCCCATGAAAAAATATTATATTTTTTTTGGAATTTTTATAAATTTAGTTTTGTAAAATTAAATTCATTTTATAAATTTTGAAATAAAAATTTTCTTTGGGAAAATTTTTGGGATTTCTCCAAAAATATAAATTTTGAGTGAATAGAGGAAAATGTTGATTTTTGTGAAGTATTCGATTTCAAAAAAATTACATAATTTAAAATTTACATTATGTTTTCAATATTTTTTCAAGAAACATATTTTATATTAAATCCACATAATTAATTTTAGCCATCTTTAAATTTCATTTTTAGTATAAGATTGTAATTTTGGTTTAAAATAGGTTTTTTCTAATTTTTTTTATAATTATTTATGTTTCTCCGTATTGATTAATTAAAATATTAACAAATTGGGATATTTTAAATGAAATTAATAGAATTAATATTATTAAATGTTAATTTATATTCATACTATGTTTATTATTAATCATAAAGTTAATATCAAAACATCTTTTTCTTAAAAAATAGTCTTATTAAAACAAACAGTCTCACTACCCCAGTAGGACTAATGTAAAATAAAAACGTTCTACATATGTAAATTAGATTAGGAAAAATGGATTTCAGATTTTCAATCGAAGTAATTTAAAATTTATTTTAATACAAAATTATTTTTGATCAAAATGAATTGTGAATTTAGTAAAAATTTAAAAATATGATTAAGGTAAAAATGGGTTTACTCGGGGGGGGGGGGTTAATTGGAATGATAAGAGTAGAAATAATATAAAATATTATAATAAATTTTTAATGAGTTTATTTATAACTTATATATAAATGTATCAAAAATATATAAATTATTTGCATCATAACTTTGAATGTGACATGTATAATAAGTAAAGGAATAAAAAAGACAAAAACTAAAAAAATTATATCTTTTAATTTCAATCAGGATTTGGGATTGGGGACAAAATATATGTTAAATTAATGATATTATTTTTATGGATTAATTATTTTTTATAACAATTATTTATCATTAATTTTCATAGATGAAATAATTACCTTGAATGCTTAAGAAATGTAGACATAGTAATTATGTAGATAGAAATTTAAAAAATTAAATGATACTAAAGATATTAAAAGTAAAGTATATTGACTTAATTATTATGTGGAATTAATTTTTAGATTAATTTAACATGTTTCAGAGGTTTTATAATATTATTATATAATTACATTATTTTCTTGATATTTTTTAATTCAAATTAAATGAATAATGTCAAAATTGACATTAATGTTATTTTATAAGAAATTGTAAATTATGAGATGATTTAGAATTACTAAAAATTATATATCATATGAATTTATTTATAAATATTAATAATTATAGAATATTTATTATTAATTGACAATTTTTTCTTTTAGAAGGAACATATTTACCCTAAGTTTCTAAAAAACTCTATTAGTGCTAATAAGGATAAAGTGGTGCTCTTTCACGTTACTTGTACTTGTGTTAAAAATAATTTTTGAGAAACATATGATTTTAACATTAATGACATATTTGATTTTTATAATAATTTATTAAAAATTCATCAACTTTTCTCACATAAAATTAGTCATACTGGATAAATTTACTAGGTTAGGGAACTAGTTACTTTAGAAAAAACCCAAAATTGTAAAAATAATGAAACATAAATGTAAAAATATTTTTTTAAAAGTTTTGTGTAAGTATTTATTGTATGTTTTTACCTACCTTATTATCCCTAAAAACATTTAATATTTAATTTTGGATCGACGTTAGGTAAAATGGACCACCCATTGGTGAATAGTATTGAGTATTTACAAGAATTCCATTCCTCCTTAACTATAAAAGGGAACTCACTACCCTCAATTAATCACACATATCAAGCCACCTGGTTCGAAAAAAACATTATAAAATAACTTCTAAAATTCCATAATCTAATCCTATTAGCATTAGTTTTGTAAAAAATACCTGCTTTCAATGAATTTTTTCATACCTAAGGAGGCTACCTGAAGATGAGATAATGTTATTCAATGAGCATAATAATTTTACATCATTATCTAACTCCTTAAATTATTCTAATAACAATATTATATAACATTAAATTTATATTCCATATAATGAATTATTTTTTTGTTAAGGTTGTATCCTAAAAACACAGAAATTCCCACCAAATGGGTTACAAAATCATCATCCCTTTGTACGGCTGACAACCATCTCCTGAAACAATGTCATCTGTTTTTCCCTTGCCACCTCTCAAAGTTGGATACAGTGGAGGATTTAATGTTTATATATGATATTTATAAAATAATTATACATATTTATTAATTACATCATACATACCCTTTTTATATTCCATTTTTATGTGACATGATAATGTCTATCATGTGTACATCATACTACCACCTCACGAAGTGATACAATTCATTTTTCGATAAATTATTACATGGAAGGAAATAAAGGAACATATAATCTATATAAATTATATTAATGAATAATTTTCATCATTAATGTCATATTTATCATTATTAAAATATAATATATCAATTTATTTTTACCCATTCACTCACTAAAAAAATTATAACGTCATTCATTGAAGTGTGGACTACCGTGTCCTTGAAGCAATGTGATTACTTTTTTCATCATCACATCACTATAATGAAACATATAAACATATATAATTAAATAATATTTTAATTATGATATTTTTATCATTATTTTATTTTAAATGTTTCTTTCTTTCTTTACATAATGATCATTGAAAATAGAAATGTTACACATTCATACGTACAACCCATCATCTCTGTCATCACAACAATTATTCATTTTCATAACCACACACAATGATAGGTTTTAATAGTATAATTATTGTATAAATATGATAATTATTTTATTATGATTAATTTGGCAATTATTGGATAATGAACTCATTGACCATAGTTAATCTACCAAAGACGATTTTGATACAATAGCCAAATATGGTCAAAACATCTGACTTAAACATAAATGATTAAGAAATTGTATAAAATTTTAAAATAATTGAAATAAATTTATAATAAAAATTATAAAGAATAAAAATAATGTAAAAACCTAACATAATTATATTATTAAGGATGATAAAGAATAGTAATAAAATTCAGACTCAAGGTAAGGGTTTTTCTCATTACACTTTTATTTATGTGAGGTATAATCCATTATCACCACTTATTTCTATTGTGTTGGGTATATAATGAACATGAATTTATTTTAGTATTATTTTAATTATATTTAATGTTATTTAATTATCAATTTTAGGATATCTCTCTCATGGTTCTTAATATTTCAATGTTACTAATACAGAAATTGTTTTTTTTAAATATATCATCTTTGAGACTTCTGTCATGTTACACCACTATATTATTGTATAAGGTGTATATACATGCTTTATGAAATGCAATATCATGAAATTATTTATTCTGATGGTATTTTATGTATCATTTAATGTAATCCTTTAATGGGGATTAGGATTCAATTATCCCAACATTGTAATAGTTTTAGGATACAATATCTTCCCTTAACAAGATTATTTAGGAGTATGATTATACTGATGATATATTATGATCTATATCTAAATAAAATAATTAAATTTACTATAATATGGTTATTCCTTATATTTATATGTAATAGTTCCACTTTTATACTCTTGGGTACTTAATGTTTTTAGAAAACATTTTAATGAAACTATTATATTGTTTGTCTATTCGGTCGGAGAACTGTTTTCTTCTAAAAACTTATTTTCAGAAAATGTTTTCAATTTTTTTATCCTTATAAATATTTTTTGTTAAATATATTTTAACTATTTTTCATTTTTTACAAATATTATTAAAGTTAGACTTATTTTCTCTTTTTTATGCTAGGAAGTTTTCTAACCTTTCCCCCTTAATAAAAAATGTCCTTTTTATCATGTAAGAAATTAGAGACTAACATAACCATAATTTCATTACAAATTCTGTTGAGTTTATAAATTTTTTTTAATGAATATTTATTTTAATATTATGGTATATATTTTTATTTTAAAATAATTTTCAATGAAAATGATTTTCCAAATGTTTTAGGTTTTAAAAAGTGATTGTCAAAATGAAAAGTTTATGTTCCTTAAAAATGTTATCAATGATCTATAAATGTTACTTCCATTCATCAATTTAAAGAACCATATGGTTAATTATCCTCCACTATAGATATTATTTATTGATACCACCGTAATTATTTCTCTAGCAGGAATATTTGGGTATCAAATATATTGTATTGGACCAAATTTTTCATCTAATGGTTAATCATGTTTCAAAGAGATTGTTATAGAACCCATTTCTTTTCTGAGGGGTAGTCATGTATAAAAGATATTGAAAATAATCCCATTTATTTTACATGGTATAATCTTTCTATGATGGTAAGGATGAATATTTCTATGAGTTTTATGACTATTTAAAAACACTATATACCTTAATCAGGTAGTGGTTTGTGGATATTATATATGATGGGTGCACCTAGATAGCACCGAGTGATCCCATTAAAACTTATACAATGGGTGTGCCCATATATCACTCCAACGAATTGGGTAATGATTATTTTCACTGTATAATTATATAAGAAGTTGGTTGTATTGTTATTTCTAATTATAAGTTTTATGTAAGGGTTCTGTAAGTGTTCTATATAGATAATTATCGAAGAGACCAATATGTTTTTTCTATTATTACTATGGGTTTGTGATGTTGCATTAGATCAATATTGATATAACATAGACCATCATTATTTAATCTTTTGACATTTTTAATTTGTTAATTACTAATTCTGTATTCTCGTGTTAGATGTTCCAATTATTGAAAGGCATGAATATTCATATGTTTTACTCATGAAATTTGATTATATACTCAAATAATAATCTTATTCCTAATCTCACTAATTATTTTCATTTGTTGATGATTAATTACTCAGTAATTGTTCATTTTATATCCCTGTTATTATGTTTCCCTTTCCACAGGTTATAAAAAAAAGTTGTTAAAGTTTTTTTTGGGAATAGATTTTATATGGATGATAATGATGTCTTGATGTGAAAATGAAGTAATAAGTTAATTGTAAGAAATGATAATTTAATGTCATGTGAATTCATAATGATGGATTATTTCTTTATTATCTACAAATCTAAGGCGTAAAGGTCCCCGCTGATGTTAGTGATCCATGTATTCTTGTTGATGTTGTTTGGTTTGGATGGGAAAACATGGGGTTTCAATTATATGTATCAAAGCCAAAAATTAAAAGTTTATGATTTCAGCACCAAATAATGCATTTTTAGGGTTTTATAGTTTTCATCAGAGGTTGGTTTAGATATCATTGGAGATCCTTATTTTTTCCTCTGATTTTATCTTATGAGATATGGATACCAGCATATATCCATAATTTTAAAGATGAACATAATTTTAAAGTCTTAGAAACCTTATTTAATGGTTTTATGTTGGAACAATTTTGATATTTTTAATTATATTTTTTAGAAATGTTATTAGGTCAATATATTTTTAACCCCTAGGATCAACATGAAGTGTTACTTATGGGGGCTTCTTTTTTCATGTTAAAAATATTAAATGATAACATGATGGTCGGGTGAAACCTATTGCATCGGGAAAAGGCATACGTCATGAACCCATAACAAAAGTGTAAAAATGGGTTTGTTCCTACCATTGGCCTGTATTATGTTTTGTATAGTATGAAATTTTTAATGGTAAAGATTATTTTTGTTTTAGTGATATATTGAATTTTATTTGAGGAATAAAGGTTGACTTGGATTTGAAGAATATATGATAAAATTAGTATAATCATTAGGTTTATAACTAAGTTGGTATGTTTTTAATGTTTTAAAGGTATTTAATAATGTAAAATATGGGTATTAATGTTGAATTTTTAAGATTAATGAAACATTTTAATGATTATACATTATGGGAATTATCATATGACGTGCTTACCATATTTGTTTTGGATAGTTTCTGATGATCCATAGAATATATTTATTACACATTTATACTTATGTTGTCTTTAAAAGATGATAATAGGGATTCATGAATTAAAAATTCATCTTGAATACACATAGTTTGAACAAAAATATGAGATTATGGTGGAAACAGTCTAAGGGGTGAAATTTTACTTATCAAGTAAGTATCTTTCGTTATTCTCATAGTTTAAATAATAGGAGAATTATCCAAATCTATGAAGTGAATATTGGAAAAAAAAATTATTTCTGAGTAACTTTAATTACAATGAACTGATTTCCATTTCAATCATAAAAAATTTACGGTTTTGAGGCCCTTATCATTCCACTTTTCATTAACTTTATTGTGATCAATGACCTCAATCACTCTGTATAATTATTTTCATTTTACCTCCCTACCCACCAATGTAATCCTATTTAGAAACCTAGTTATATGTTATTACATATAAAAATTGTACATACAATTTTTATGTTAACATGTTTTCAATTTATCAAATTTTCTCTATGGGTTTAGATTGAAATTATTTTCAAATATCAAACCTTTGACTACCAACATAATGTTAAAATTATGATGACTCAATTTATTGAAGGGGGTGAGGATATAAAAACAAGATATTTTAAAGGAATAAAATTATAATTTATTTTATAAAGTAGTCAACAAATTGTGTTTATCCTTTTTAGTTTATCTTACATTACACATAACCCCTATATTTTTATGATCACACTACAAAAAAACTTCTGTTTAGTGGTAGTTGTTTAGAGGCGGTTCTAGGAACCGCTGCTAAATCATTTGTAAAAAAAAGGTTTTGCGGCGGTTTATAATAAACCTCCCCGAAACATTGTTTTTTTTAACAGCCCGACCCTTCCGCCCACCCCGACCCTCCTCACCCTAGTTCCCCTCGCGCCCTGCTTCCCCCGCGACGCCGCCCCCCCGTGACCCCGCGACCCCGACCCCGGTGAACCCGACGACCCCGGTGACCCCAGCAACCCCGGCGACCCCGGCGACCCCGCAACCCCCACCCCCCCTGCGACCCCGGCCCCCCATGACCCCCGGCGACCTCGACCCTCTCTCTCTATTAGTGGTCTGTGAAGATTACAAGGTAAGATTATTTGGATTTTTTTGTCATTTTCCTCCTCTTTTAACTTTACCCTCATGATTTCTTGATTTCATTGGTCAGATTTATTATTATAAGTATTCATGTAAATCACATTTTGGTGTAGTTAATTATTTTGTGATCATTTCTTCATCATTGGGGTGAATTTATACTACATATTTTTGTAAAATGAGGATTGAGATTTTTTTCATTTAGGGAGGTATTATGCAGCGACCAAATGAATTTAATGAATTATATTAATAGAAATTTATTGGTATGTGGTAGGAAACACATTTTTTTCTACATTTAATGTTTTTTCGAGGAGAAATTTTTTATTCCTTTTCTAAAAATTATGGGTTTTGGGTGTCTAGTTTTTGTAATAGTTGATATGGTTTTAGAACCCCTATTGTGTGATTGTTATATATAACCATTTATTAAATGGATAATCACTTATATATGGACAATGAATCAATTTTCCATAAGATATTATCTTTTATTATATTTCCCTTGAAAGTAATAAATTGAATGTTATGCATGACCTTTTTGGTTAAATTGAAAAGAAATATGTGAAATGTGGTTTTTATGTGTTTTTGTGAGGAGATTTAGATGTGATTTGCAACTATTGTGAAGTGAATATGGTTGTGGTGTGTGGTGGTGGAAATCCTGGGCTTGCTATAATGAAAATGTGTATTATTTTGGTGATGCGTTTTGATTGTTGTTCAACATGGATGAAATTAAATATTTATAATCAAATTGGAATATAAAATCGGTTGAATTTTCCAATGTGTTGGAATGATTAATACATACATAAATTTAAATTGTATGTCTATCTTAATTTTTTATTTTTAAATATGAAACAAATGGGAAAGATAAATTAATTTTGTTGGTTACTATAAAATTAGAGAATTGGATTAATATGAAAAGAAATTTTGAAAGTGATGTGGTTTTGGTGTCTTCCTTGGGTTATGCAATGCATATTGAGGAGGAAGTGAAGATGGGGGAGGTTTTAAGGCCATTTGGTGATTTTGTGAGTAGTGAATGAATCCATGTTATAAACCCATTGGTTGGTATTGTCTGTGTGACTACTATATATTGTATTTTCATTGTTCTTTCTATATTCACCCCAACCATACTGAGCAGTATTTTCCAACAGTAAAATTATTTTGGGGGTATTTCTCTAATCATCCTAGATGTTGAGGATGGATGGATAGTAACCCCCTATTCCCCAGTCTCTCTTCCTTGTAAGGTTCTTTTTATTGGGATGTGATGTATAGAATCTAAAATTGTAGTAGGTATAATGTTTGATGTGATGATGTAGTGTTTCGGGGTGGGGATCATGTATAGTATCAGTAGGGAGTGCTGTTTACTTCCTTTATTCTAATTATACCCTACTATTATGGTCATGAAAATAATTGATATGGGGTATGATGGACTATGTTTCATCCAGGGGGATGTGATATCCAGTTCCATGCTAGGTGATTGGAATGATGGAGTTTTTCAAGTGTCTTACGGTATGATTATGCAAATGAGGTGGGAGAACCAGAACATATGATGTTGGGGTGTGAGACTAGAAACTAATTGAGAATTTTTTTGGGGGTACCCCTTTTCCATATTCTTATTATTATGTTATTTTACATTGTTTCATTATCTAGTGAGTATCCATGCATCATGATAGGCACATAGGAATATATATATGTTGACATTCATTCTTCATGGTAGGGACATATTTATTTCATGTTCTATGTTCATTCCTTTATTATTTGTTTTGATAAACCTATTGTATCTGATAAATGATTCATTCTCCCAAGCCTTTAATATTGGGAAATGGATTTGTATTATGTGAATAAATATTATGGAACCCTTCAACTTGGTAATGATTACCGAAAGATGAATTGAGTCATTGTAAAGAACAAGTTTAAAAAATGTATTCATGGTTTGCGCCTAGACACCCATCCCATAAAGCCAAAGCATTTACATCACAATTTTCCCCCCTATTATCCTGTTTCAACTCCTCTCCAATTTGTATTTTCCAAATGAGGTTCACACTTAATGGAGGTGGTATTTCATAATTACTTATAAAAAATGTAGGTTTAAAACTAAAAGTAAATTTTGTTTCATTAGTGTGTTCCTTGTTTAATTTATACATTTTTTGTATTTTATTCTTACTTTCATATAGAATATTTAGGCTTTATTTTGAGTATTTAATTGATATAGTTTATTTAGATGTAATTGTTGTCAACTTTAATATTCAAAAAGGATTATTTAGTTCTTATTCTGACCTAGAATACATGTTGATTTGTTGATGTTAAATCATTTTCAATCTCGGACATCATCATAGGATTCGTGAATCACTATCTTCCGTCATTATGTGCTTTTCAAGGGTCAGTGGAAGCAGTTAGGTAGTTAGAACAAATTGAGGTGATCCTCAATTATCTTAGGGAACCTGATACTTTGTGTCTGAGAATTTTTTAGAACTGGATTTGTAGATTAAGTAGAGTCTTGTGGGAGTCATTGGTACCTTCTTAACATCATGAATGTATGAATTGGAATCTCATTAAGATTGATTTTTTAATGGTTATTTCCTAAGGGAATGAATGTAGAGAAATAGACTGAGCTCATGAGACTTTTTATTGGTGACAGATTAGTATGGGAGTATGTCAATAACCATTCAAGGTTTTTTATATATTCTCCAAAGATATGGGTCATTAATTATGAGATAGTTCATTTCTTTGGTGATGGTCTTCACCCAAACCTTGGTACATCTCTACTTTCTTTGGGCATAACATCCATTTTGGAGGTTTTCACTAGGGACATGCTAATGGAAGCTAAATATTCTTGGAAATAGATGGTTTTTCATTCCTTTGTTTTATCACATATGCAAAAGATTAATAGTGGGAATGAAAAGAATCCATTGTGCAAGGAGTAGAGGCAAGATGAAGCATAACATGATGAAAGGGTCCATTTTTATAGAAAGATTTCACCCATTTTGTGCTTCCAGTTTTGGGACTTTGAGGAATTATGAGACCCATTTCTTGATATATCCTTTAATTTTTCTCTATTATGGATATTTTTTCATCGTTATTTGTTTTTGATGATGGGGTTATAGAAGATGTCAATGATTGATTCATTGTTTTTTTATTTAGGCACATTATGATATAAGTGGATAAAATCTGGATCACATTACTGTGGAACACACCTTAGTTTGTTATGGGTTTGAATGAGTTTTTAGATTTTGCAATTTCTAATCGATCCGTTGAAGGGAGAATAAAATTTCCATGTCCTAAATGTAAATTTAGAACATGGTTGAAGAGATATGAGTTTTATGAACATTTAATACTAAAGCAATTCCCTTCTCAATATTTGTGTTGGATTTGGCATGGAGAATCGAATGTTACAGAAATATTGGGCACTAATGTTAATCCGCATAATGAGGTCCCAAGTTCATCGAAAATGGTAAATGAAATGAAAAACCTAATAAATGAAGCATTTGGTACTGCAATACACCACTATCAGCATCAAAACATATCAGAACAACCAGAAGATGGTGCTACAAATTGCAACATGACAAGTGATGTTTTTGAGACTGTAACACAGGAAGATCAAGATTGTCACATATCATTGGATCCTCCACTTGATTATATGGATCCAAATTTAAGAGAAAACTTCACGGAGGAAAATGTGTTTTTTGATTTAGTTGATGATGGAAATAAAGAGTTGTATAGTTGGTGTTTGAAATATTTAGAGCTTTCATTTCTGCTGAATTTGTACCATATCAAATGTCTTTGTGGAATTACAAATAAGGCAATGTCCATGATATTGGAATTGATTCGTGATGCACTTCCTGAAGCAAAAATCTCAAAATATTTTTATGAAATGAAAAAGTTATTGACAAGGTTGGTCTTAGTTATACAAAAATACATCTGTGTCCCAATGATTGTACGCTTTATTGGGGAGAGGATTCAAGTAAAAAGAATTGCAAGAAATGTTCTTCTTCTAGATGTAGGGAAAGGGTGATGTTGGAATTCTGAATGAACATAATTTCATGCATAAGAAGAAAAGGTGAACAACTGCAAAGGTTTTGCGTTACTTTCCTTTGAAGCCTCGATTGCAAAGATTATTGATGTCATTGAAAACCACTGAACACATGAAGTGGAATTCTGTAGCTAATAACCATGACTGGTTAATGATACATGCACGAGATTTCCAATTGTGGAAGACATTTGGTTCATTACATCTCGATTTCTCTTCCGATCCTAGGAATGGTCGATTCGGATTGGCTGCTGATAGATTCAACCCATTTGGGACTTTGAGTAACAATTATAGCATTTGGCCAATTTTTTTGATCCCTTATAATCTGCCTCCGTGGATGTGTATGCAAAAAACATCTTTTATACTTTTGATGATTATTCTTGGAAAACAAATGTCTGGAAATGATATTGATGTATACTTGCACCCTTTGATTGATGAATTGTAGGAGTTATGGAGCAACGGTGTTGAGACATTTGATGCTTCTTCTAAAACAATGTTCAAAATGAATGCTGCTTTAATGTGGACCATTAGTGACTTCCCTGGGCTTGGGAATTTATCTAGTTGGAACACTTACACAGGTTTGGCTTGTCCCATTGGTAACATTGATTTTGAGCCCAAACGGCTACCTCACAATAGATAATCGTGCTTCTTGTGTCATCGAATATTTCTCAATGCATCTCATAGATTTTGGCTAAACAGATCAAAATTTAATGGTTCCATTGATCATAGACCACCTCCAAAGTTGTTAAATGGTTTTGAAATATTGACACAGCTTGAAAATGTTGAAACAGAATTTGGGAAGGTTCAACATTTGAATGATAGCAGAAAACGGGTCTGAAGTGCAATGTCACGCGAAACCGGAACGCAACAATGGAAGAAAAAAATTATATTCTTCAAAAATCCGTATTGGGAATTTAATTTGTTGTGGCATAATCATGATGTGATGCATATTGAGAAGAATGTCTGTGAAAATTTTATTTTTACATTTCTTAATGAGCATGGAAAGTCGAAGGATCATCTCAATGCTCGCAAAGACATACAAGCAATGAACATAAAATGCGATCTCTGGCCAGATGAGAATTAAAAGTATCCTCCAGCAATTTTTTCAATGAAAAATAGGGATAAAGATACATTCCTTCGAATGTTAAAGAATGATAAGTTATCTGATGGATATTCAAGTAACATTTCGAGGTGTGTTGAATTGATGAATCGTATGTTACATGGATTGAAAATCCACGATTCATGTATTTTGTTACAACAGTTACTACTATTGGCATTGCGTACATTATTACCTAAAAAAATTAATTCTTTTTTACTAATGTTCTACACATTTTTCAGAAAACTATGTGAGAAATCTCTATATCCATTTTATCTTGACAACCTCCAAGAGAGGTCTGTATTTACCCTTTGCGCAATGGAGATGATCTTTCCTCCATCCTTTTTTACTATAATGATGCATTTAACTGTGCATTTGGTTGAGGAAGCTAAATTAAGAGGAACCTTTCATTATTGATGGATGTATCCAATTGAGAGGTACATTATTTATATGTTTTTTTAGTTAAGTAAACAATTTTTGGTACTTAATTAAATGCATAATTATGTTTATTTTATTTCACAAATATCTTTGGCATTTGAAATCATACGTGAGAAATAAAGCTAAACCAGAAGGCTCAATTGCTAAAGGATATGTCTGTGATGAGTGTCTTAACTTTTGTTCTCGATAAATGGATGATATTAAGAGAAGATTTAATGAAGTTGGACATGTTGACAACACATCGAATCAATCTCAAATACATCAGAAATCCAAAATATTTCCTGTTATTTGTCGATCAGTTGGGAGGACCTCCAATGTGACACTAACTGAATTAGAATTATTACAGGCACATAGATATGTGCTGCTGAATAGTGAAATTGCAGATCCATTTATTGAAGATTTGAGGATACAAACAAAGAGACAAATGATAGGATGAACACAAAATGAGAAAGATATAACGAAAGCTGTTAATAAAGATCTTGTAGAATGGTTTTCACGACGTGTAAGTTCATAAATATTGTAATAAATACAAATACTAGTTTGACACATACATTTTGTAAATCTAATAATGTATATTTCTTTTTTCAGATCATGAATACTGATACTCGAGCAGAGGTTTCAGAAGACTTGAAGTTTCTTTCTAGAGGTTATCTAAAAGAAGTCATAAAGTTCGACTCTTATAATGTGAATGGCATTAGATTTCATACAGTCGATCAAGAAGTGGGTTTGAGAACACAGAATAGTGGTATATTTACATTTTCTAAAGTGGAATACTATGGAATGTTGTATGATATTATTGAATTATACTACCATGGACATTTTTCGGTTACTTTATTCAAATGAAAATGGTTTGATATTATCAGAGGTGTTAAAAGAGATTCCTGGAAATTTACTTCTGTGAACTTCTCTCCCTTGATTGATGTTGGTGATCGTGAACTACATGATCCATATATCTTAGCATCACAAGTAAAAATGGTAAATTATGTGAATGATGTTTCCGATGAAAGGTGGAGTGTAGTTTCTCATGTAATATAAAGTGATTTGTATGATATGGGTGGTGAAGTGGAAAAGTTGACCTCTGAAATTGAATTTAATCAGAAACATGAAGCAGAATTATTTGTCCATCATGATATTGAAACTATTAGTCTAGAAAGGATGAATGAAGTTGATGAAGCAATGGAGCAGGAAAATGACATGATTGAAGGGGAAATGATTGTATGTACAATTATTTATTTATTCAGCAACCACTTGTTTTATTTCTGTAGTAATTCATTATCATTATTTTATATATTGTCTGTTAGTACTCCATCTATTATCTTTTTTAATTTTATTTCTACATAATATTTTTAAAATATATATTCTGAACATAATTTTATTTGATTAAATGACAGGAATGCCAAGGAAAAAATGGTATATTATTTCATCCAGTTCTGCGACAGATGACTATCCATCTAGCTCCCTCCCCATAACATCTAAGGCACCAGCTGCTGACACCCCTGCACCATCTCCCCCTGCACCATCTCTCACACCATTTGTGGAGGTCCTAGTTGAGGCTGAGTCGTCAACTCCCCTTCAAGAGCCTCAGTAGTGGGGTAGCGACATGCCCCTTCCAGTTCATCCCAGACATACAAGAGTGTCACTATCATAGGTACAAAATTTAATTAAATAAATTTATTGCATTTTGTTTATATTAATTTTTTACTCATTGAAGATGAAAAAAATGAAACCGTGGATAAAACCATAATGATTTCAGATTTTAGGAATCTGAATGGTGAGAAGATTGTTGTGCCATTTGATTCTTACGGGGTCCCTACAGATGATACCGCATGGTTACTTGGCCAGATTCGAGGCGAAGTGGGGTACCGAAAGAGCAATGGAAAGTGTTTTTTATAGGCATCGAGATCAGAAGCAGATGGTATTGAAAAATATATTATTATATTATCCTCATTTTACATTTATACATGTATATGAAAAGGAAATGACATTCAATACATCAGAATTAAATTCCAATTTATTTATTTTAGGATCTCTCAAGACAGATTACGTCAAACCAAGCGAAGCAAGTCATCCCGCACACTGCGGTCTCAAAAGGTTTTTCTAGAAGTCGAACGACATTGGTAATATATTAATTATTTTAAATCCTTATAAGACAATATTATCTATTTAATATATTGAATTTTTTATTTATCTTTGATTAATGCAGTCATAGAGTTTAGTCCAGGAAGCATCCAGAACTGAACTATGGTTGGATGTTCATAAGAAATCAGATGGATGTTTTGTTAATGAGCCTACTAAAGAAGTTGGGGTATGAAGTCAATTTTTTATCCTAATAACTTATTATTAGTTTTTAATGTGTTAATATATATTGATATTTTATTTATAGGTCAAAATTAAAGAACTATGGGATGTCAATCCTGTGCATTCCTACTCTGTCTCCCAAGATGACCCAGTTGCTAAATTCCTTGGGAAGGAGCATCCTGGGAGTGTGGGCGGGATGGGTTTGGGACCTGCTCCATCTAAGTTTTTTATCAGGCCACTGGGGATAGTTGTTGTATCTACTCCTGACTTTAGTCAGCCCATACCCAGAGATGCTAAGAAAGAGATTGTTTCTTTACGAAACACAGTTCACCAGCAGGGGGATCAGATATCTGCATTGCAGAAAGAGTTGACTAAAATATGTCAGCAGATGAGCATATATGCCCCCAGTGGGAGTGCATCGATTGGTGGTATGCAGGTAAATCACATAAAATCAAAATCATTTATTTTGATAACTTTCATTGGTTTACGTTTTAATATAAATATGAAACCATATTTAATTTCTAATATAATATTCTTACAAGTGACAGCACAAAGTGGAAATGAAGGTGGAGAGGGTGACGATGCATCATTGGACTCTAAGTAGTTGTATTGTTGATGTGTTGAACAAAAATGGAAACAGATGGTTTGTATATGTAACATTTGTGGCACATAGTTTCCACCACACATTTTCATGTCCTAAAATTTCCTTGATTTCTCATGTTTCTTTTTATGCATTTTATTGATTTATGATGTTTCTTTTTAAGTATTTATTTCTTGAGTGTAGTATATATCATTTCATTTAGGTCTGTGATTGATTTGGTAGTCGAGATTTTGGATGACTAGGAGTTAAACCCATTATTGATGTGGGTAAAATAGTTGCATGTAGTAGAGTTTTATACAATAATAGTTATCACTATACCATTAGAATGGCCATTTTATGACTTTTATGGAAGGTCGTGTTGTTAAGAATTGTTCTAGATAGGAATTGGGAAGTCAGGTGTTCTTGGCCCAGAGTTAGTGCAGAGCACAACAGATAATTTTGATATCATGCAAGATATGATGAATGCAGCTCTAGGTATAAAAGGTTTAGTAAGGTGAGAAATCTCCCTTTCACGTTCATTATACCTTTCTAAGTGTTTGGGTGAGTTGTTGTGGCGGAATATTAGCTGGAATTTAAAACTCAATTGGGGATGATCCATGATGTCTTCCAAGACACCTAGATATATCAGTATCTACATGATACCTCTCTCTTCTGATACTTGGGAGAGCCAGATGTTGAGAATGAATCAATGTTCATTTGAAAACTGTTAATAATCGAGGATCGTAAGGATAAAGTGCGCTGTGGATGGATAATTCATTTGGATCACATGTTGTGGAGGAATTTTTTCCATGAGGAGAGTAATAGGGAGTGAGAAGTGAATATGTGTTCCCAGTACACTAATCTTTATTGAGTTGATGTTTTGAGCAGTAATTTGATGCTTTAATTTTGCAATTTTCATTGAAGTGATATCTGACCTTGTTTTGCAATAAGATATGTTTTATCTTGAAATGGAGGAAGGAGCTCAATAATCCATGTGTCTATATGGTGTGACCATATGTGATTACATGGTTGATAGGTGTAGTGTGGGGCCTTGGGGATTACACAATTGTTTTGGAGAAATATAACTATTGAGGAGGGGTTCTGGGATGTCGAGGTTTTCATTCCAGCTTTAGAACAAATCATGGTGGTTTATACCTGATAATTATGTTATAGGGTGGTTGTTCGGACAACTCTCCTATTGTGTAGTTTATAATTCTATAGGGTGAGGCTATTTTGAGAACTATATGATGTAATGGAGTAAACCTCATAGATTAATTACATCATAAAACTTCAGTGATTAGGGTGTTCTAGGAGATGTTTTTCCCTCATTCCAGGAGTTTTTCAAAAATACAGTTTTTAACCATCCATGAGTCAGCCTGTCAATGAGTCAGGTTTTCAGTGAATCATCTTATCCGTGACTCAGTGATTTGGTGTCAGTGAGTCAAGGGTGTCAGTGTCGATGAGTCATGGGCGTCAGTGTCAGTGCCATGGTGTCGGTTCCAGAGCATCGGTACAAGGGTGTTGCTCACATGGAATCAGTTCTAGGGAATCGATGCTGGGGTGTTGGTGCTTGGGTGACCATGTTATGGAATAGGTGATAGGGTATCAATGAGACACCCATCAGTGAGTCATTTCATGTTTTCCCCAGACATCCCAGTCTCTCCCTTATGATTTTCTTTTAACAAAAAATATGTTACCTATTGAGTTTGAATTTTCTTAAATCTTTTTCCACTATATTCAAGGAGAATTATTGTTTCTCCAAACCGTAATCACCCTTAAATTTGAAAAAACCAAATTAACAATATGTGGTGTTGACCACAACATGTATTTCAAGTATTTTTATGTCACCTCTCTAATTTTATAGATATATGTTTTCGAAAAACCGAGTTTGATGATATGATTGGGTTTTTTAAGAGTTTTTTTAAGGATATTTTTTATATATTTAATTTCTTAATGTCCTCAGGGATTTGAGATATTCAAATAGCATGGTCAATCCATGATATGTTTTATCCATAACATTGAAATTATATCCCTTGTAATTAGTATCTCACTCATTCTTAAGCCAATAAACTCTAATTTCCAGTGGATTCTTTTCCTTCTCCAAAGGTGAGGAAAGTGTCCTTCCTCCTTATAAGGGGTTATAATACATTTAATATTTCTACTTGTTATCTTTATTTTATTGTTCTGACTTGTTGAGGATGTGTGCCTTATAAAAATCAAGGCAGTTGGTGGTCTTTTCTTACACAGTATTAATATTTTTATTGGTTATAATGCTGGGGAAAAATGTTGTAATGTGGAAACTGATTAATCATGTACACATGGTTAATTAAATGGATGCTCGAGGAATAAGAACCATTATGTGATACCCCAGTAAAAAAATGTAATTCAAGAATAGTGTTGGATAAATCTGAATTTACCCTTGTTTGATGGGTGTGGTCATGTAAAGTGTGTTATGGTTGGGTTTTATGGTTTATGTGGAATGTTTGTGAATTGAAGCGACAGTTCTATCCATCTTTGTGGGATTGATTTTTGAATGGAATAACTTGTAGGTAGTTGAACGACCATTTTTCGTATTGTGTCCATCAGGCAGTCTTCTGTACGGGGACTTCAATGTGGCGTTGGTGGTGTTGTGCAGTGGTACTACAAGAATGGTTTTCATTCATTTTTGAGTTGGTTAGAGATTTTATTTCTTGGTAGTAATGGAATATATACTGTTAATCCCTTGAATAAATTAACAAAACATGGTTAAATAAAAAGAGGCTAGATTATTCACTGGAAGTATCTGTTGTGTGGGTTTGCATATAGCGGTAGCAATAAAAGTGTTACTATTTTTTTGTTCATTGTTTGGATGACACGTATAGATTGGGATAGTGTTTGATTATATATATGTATATGAACATATTGTTTTTTGTGATTTCTATACACACCCGAACGTCATTTACCACCATATTGTTTTTTGTGATTTCTGGTTTTATAAGTTTTTCAGGGCAGTGGTGCAGCAGAAGCAAAGAATTATTATTTTTTATTCTAGGCAGCTTTTCACGGCGGTTTTAACCGCCGCTACATGCATATTCGTGGTGGTTTCTCAGTGGTTTACACTGCCACTAAAGAGTGAAAACAAGAGCTAAACGTCAAATAAAATTTAGGTTTAGCGGCGCTTATAACCGCCGCTAAATAGGAGCATCGTGTCTGCCTCATTCCGCAGCGGTTACTGTGACTTTAGCGGCGGTTTTACGGCCGCTAGAATTTGATTTTATTCATGGTGGTTATAACCACCATGAATAATGTGATATCCTGGACTCTAAAAGCCACCACTAAATTTAGAAAAACCACCACGAAATTAGGCAGCGATGATGATTTCCTGAAACCGCCGCTAAACACAAATAACCGCCGCTAATAGATTGGCGACCCCCTATTACACGGTGGTTTCTGTAAACCGCTGCCAAACAATGTAGCGTGTGTTTAAACTGCTGCTAAATGGAAATTTTGTTGTAGTGTCAATAGCACACTCAACATGCAACACAGAACTAAAACGACCCATGTTATATATAACAGTTATAACCAAGTCATTAACTTGGCATTTAAGAAGAGTATTCAATAATTTAATACATATATATATATATAAATGTGTTTTTTAATAAATATATATTATTGATAATTTATTTTTGAATAATAAATCAATTTTTTTAAAGTGATTTCATTCTTCCAAAATATGTTTTCCCCAAAAAATAGTTTTTATTTATTATTTGGGAAAAAAATAAAAGTCATTTTTTTAAAATTCTATAAAATTTATTTGATTAAATTAATTTCTTTTTCTGAATTATAATGTCAATATTTAGATTTTGTGTCAGTTTTTTAATTTTCAAAAAATATAAATTTTTCGGTGAATAATGAAGTTACTTATTTTGGTAAAAAGTATTTTCTTTTTGATTAATTAAGTAATTTCAAAGTAACAAAATAATTTTAATTTTCTTAAAGAAATGTAATTTTTATTTAATACATATAATTACTTTTCATAACTTTTATATTCATTTCTACTTTAGGGTTATTGTCGAATAACCATGTATTTAAAAAAAGAGTCCTGAAATGCATAATACTTTACCATTTTTAATAATTAAAAATCCCTCTAATGGTGAATTTTTATAATGAAATTTATAGAATATATATTATTAAATATTAATTTAGTTTCATATAAAGATTATTATTTGTTATAATGTAAATATAGAATCATCCTATTCTAAAACAATAGTATTCTTAAAACCCAGTGTCACACCACATCTTCTAGATTAATATTAAAATATAATTTTTCACATATATGAATTTAATTTATATAAATGGATAGTAATGTTTATAATAATAATAATAATAATTTCAGTTAATTTCAACTTAATGTTTAACCAAAATGAATAGTGAATGTAGTAAACATTAATTACCACGATTAACGTTAAAATGGATTTACCGTATGGTTTAAAAAGAATAATAAGAGTTAATATAACATAAAATATTTTCTTAATTATATTTAATGGGTTTATATCAAACTTTTACATAAAATTCTAGGAAATATGTATTTTTCGTTTCGATTTAATTTGAATATGAACCATATAATAAGTTATGTACAGAAAAGGTCCAAAAAGATTCCTTTATTCCTTTCTTATTTTTATAAAGCTTCGGAGTAGGGAAAAAACAACCAAGGTTTAGTTAGAGATATAATATTGAATGATAATTTTATTTTTTATCATGATAATTAATAATTAATTTTGATAGATGAAATAATTACATAAAATGCATAAGAAATGGCAATATATTAATTATTTAGTTTGCAATAACATGAATTAAATGATACTAAAAATATTAAAAGTGGGGTAAATTTTGTGAATTAGTGTGATAAATTAATTTTTTAGATGTATATATCTTGTCAAATATTTTTTTGATAATAACATATTATAATTCCATTATTGTATTTATATGTATAAATTCATAATAAAAAATAATTTCAAAAGTCAAATTAATGTCATTTTATAATAAATTATATTTTAGTAAATTATTTTTAATAAAAAATACAATAATAATTTAAATGATTTTTAAATTTTAGTAATTATAAAATATGTCCCATTAATTTATCATGTTTTTTTATAATGACTATATTGAATCCCATTTTTTAAAAAACAATATTAGCAAGGTTATAGTTGAAGCAGTGTTGTTTCACATTTATTGTACTTATGTTAAAACTTATTTTCAACACACACAAATTATTTTTCATTTGATTAATTGTGATTCATATTTAGAATAAGTGGGTAAAAACTTTTTAATAATGTTTACTTTAATTTATTCTTAATGGAAATATTACCATTTTTAGAATACTAGTTGCCGTAATAAAACCCCAAAATGGTAAAAATAAGTAAACATAGAAGTTAAGGAACAAAATGTTTAAAAAACATGTTTAATTGAGTGGTGGAGGCGTTTTTTACCATATAATCCCTAAAACCCTTTAACTATGAATGTTGAGCCACTTTTGGTAATATTGATATCTATATCGTGAATAATTTTTAGTATTTACAAGAATGTCACTCCTCAATTATAAATGGTCATTAAATATCATAACTTATTGAAACGAATAAATATATTTATATCATCCCAAATATACGCCAATAATTTAAAAAATACCATAACCTCATCCTATAATCCTTATTATGGTAATACATCCAACTATTTAAGGTTATAGTGAACACTTAAAGAGGATATCCCACAAAGTGGTAATGCTATTTAATGAGAATATTTCTTTTATATATTTATAATTTTATTTAAATGATTCTAAATCAATTATGATATAATAAATAAAATATCTTACATATAATTGTATGTTTTTTATGTTAAGTGTATGAACTAAAAACAATCAAACTTCCATAAAATGTGTTATAAAATCATCATTCGTGTTTATGAAGAACTATCATCTAATTAAATGATGTCATTCATTTTCTCCATTACCACTTCAAATGGCTGGGTTGTATGACAGTTATAAATTTTATATATGATGTTTATAAAACAATTATACTTATCTATTCATTATATATGGATATACTATTTTGTTTCATTCTACAAGTGATACTAGAATGTTATATGTGTGTTGGGCAGACTGCCACCTCACAATGTAATGAGAATCATTTTTCTCTAACACATTACATGGAAGAAATTAATGGTAAGAAATATAAATTTATGTGATATAAAAGAAATTTATATGACATTAATTAAATTTTATCAACATCAAAACGTAATATATCATTTTGTTTTTACTCTTTCCATCACTGAAAAAAATAATGCCATTCGTGGACATGCTGACTAGTACCTCCTCGAAGTAATTTCATTTCCTTTATCATCTCCATATCACTATATAGATAAATATAAATGTATATTATTAATAACATGGTATTTATGTAATTATTATCAGTATGGAATTTATTTTTTTTACCATATTTACATAATGTTAATTCAAAAATGGAAATGTTACTAATGCATATGTACATCCAAAAATCTCCATGTTTGTAACTTTAGTCTATTTTTATAACCATATTTCAGTATTGGTTTTAAAATTATAAATTATTTATAAATATGATAATTATTTCATTATTGTTATTTAGGATATTTTTAATAATGACATATTTGACAACAGTCAACTTACAAAAGTATACTGTGACACATAAGCCATTTTTTTCAAAACATCCCACATAAATTTAATTGATTATGTAATTCTATAAAATTTTGTAATAAGTGAAATAGATGTAAAAATAAATAAGAATCATTTTCTCAATCATTTAAATAATTTAAATAATTTTATTATTTAGGAAAATAAGTAAAAATAATGACTAATAAGACTTAAGGTAGGGGTTTTGTTGTTTAACATTATATCTATTATATATATTAAATTATCACAATTTTTTGTGGTCTATATGCTACCCAAATATTTTTTATTAATTATTTCACTTAAAATTATGGGGATTTAAATATCTATTTTAGGATATGACTTTTATGGTGTGTAAGATTTCAATGTTATGAAAGCAGTAATGGGTTTTTAACAACAATTTTCCTTTTTTGGGACTTATGTCGTGTTATACACCATATATTCATTCCATTTGACATGTAATTTGATGAATATATTTGTTATCATGGTATTTAATGTTTCATATAATATAATAATTTCATGGGGATTATAATTCAATGATACCAATGATGTACGAGTTTTATGTCACAGTCTTGTCCTTTATCATGATAAATTGTGATTTTGCTTCAAATTATGATATATTATGATCCATATCTAAATAAAAATGTTAATGTTTTTATACTATCATTATATATGATATTAAAAAGTAATTATACCATTTTCCACACTTTGGAACTAATAATTATTCAGAAAATGTTTTCTGAAAATCCTCCTACATTTATCTCTTCGGTCAGAAATATGTTTTCCTCCAAAAATGTTGATATAAAAAAACTCAAATATATTATTACCATTATAAAAATTATTTATTAAAGTATTTTGTACCCATTTTTTATTTTTTTGAAATGTTATCAAAGGAATATTCATTTATCTTTCTGAACAAGGCATTTTGGTAACTATTTTACACTGAAAAATAATTTGTTTTATAGAATGTATGAAATTACCCATGAATATGACCATAATTTATTTAAATAATTCATTTAATGTCTTAAATATTATTTTTATTGAATTTTGTTTCTTAATATGATGTAAATTCTTGGTTCTTATAATTTTTTTTCAAAGAAATGCATTTCCAAAATATTGTTTTGTTTTAAAAAGTAATTTTAAAAATGAGATGCATATTTTCCTCAAGAATGATTTTAATGCTATTTTAATTGTATTTAAATTAATCAATTAAATAAATAAATTTTGTAATATTTCTTCCTGTGGGGATAATTTGTATTGATACTATATGAATTCTTTATCAGGAAGGAATAATATTTTTTACAATGATATTATTATAAAAGTCATCTCTAGTTAATGGATAAATCATGCTTAAAAGATATTATTATGGAAGCTTTTTATTTTCTATAGTTAAATAAAATTTTAATGATATTGAAAAAAACATTTTTTTTCCATGGGATCATTATATTATTATTAGAGAAATGATTTTTTCTAGGAGTTTAATGATGAAATGAAATATCAGTATACTTTATTCTTATAATGGTTCTTTGACATTATATTTTAATGGTGAACCAATATTGTTTCGAGTGATAGTATTATATATTATATGATGGGTAAAACCCAATGGCACTCAATTTTATTAGGTTTTGATTATTTTCTCTGGATAATCATATTCAAATTCATCTTTTTTGTTATAAAAATTTTTGTTTATGAATGTGTTCTTTGGAGATGATGTACCAAGATAATAACAAATTTGCCTATGATTTATATTGGTTTATGATGTTTCATATGATCTCTATGAATATCAAATGTCACTATATTATATATTATAATGAAATTTTTACTTTTTTAATTCAATATTACATGTTTTCATGTTTGATGAAATAGTTATGGATAAGTATGAATATTTTCATGTTTTGATAATGTAATTTGATTATGTTAGTATACCCTTATGCTCTTACTAAAATGATTGAGGAAATTAATTTTTTAATTCTTATGTTTTAACATACTGATCATTTAATCTCACCCTTCATTTCTTTCTTTTCCCAAGGTTATAAGGAATGAGGATTAATGAGTTATCCTTAAATGGGATTTCATATAAATGATTATAATGTATTAATGTTAACAAATATGGGTTAAGAGGGAGAAATTATCATTTAATGACATGTGAATTAAATTATGTAATATTTTGTACTAATTCTGCAAAAATATAAAACTAAATTTCATTGAGGAGATAATTGATCCAATTTCGTTTGTTGACGCCTTTTGGTTTGTATCGAAAATCTTGGGTCACAACTATCAACAACCAAGTTGTTAATGTAATGTTTATGATTTTTTCACTGAATCAGGGGTGTGCATTTCTTGATATTTTCAATCATATAGCTTATATTGTTTTTTATGCATTATAGACTAATATATGATGTTGTATAGGTGGTAATATCTAATATATTTTTACCATTGGATCTATAATATTTCTCAATATACAAGACAATAGTCTATCAAGGACACTAATTCCATGTGTTCCATAGTTTTATTGATGTGTATTAAGCTATGAATTTTTCATATTGATTTCATACTCATGACCTATTAGTTAATATGTGATTATTTTTTTATTTTACTATTTTTGACCATGAGATTTTTTTATTTACTTTTTTTTTGATGTGTGTTATAAATTCTTGTCCTATTTTTTTAAATGAGTCATTAATTGGTGATTATAAAGGAATTAAATGATATATATAATTATGTTTTAAATGTGTATATAGTTATAAATTCATTGTTGGTGTTATTTGGGTTTCATGTTCTTACCTATAAAATCAAATTTTGACTATATTTCAATCCAACATAAATAAATTCTTTTTAATAGAATTCTAAAAACTACTTTGTGTGATCCAATTAGGATTACTTTTTCCCACACTCTACACTCCCCATTAAATGTTTATATTTCATATAATTATTTTATGGTTCCCTCTCATTGTCTTTACTTATTCTTTTTCTGTTTTTTTTAATGATATGTTGTTTTTTATATAGAGTGTCTTAATAAGACTCTAGGATGATTGTTGATCATGATTTTTTGTGTTTTATTTTTAAAATTACCTTTTATATTCAATGATGAAACATATCTAGTTTAGTTTATTTATGAGATGATATTTTTTATTTTTTCAAGTTCAATAAATTCTTTATTTAATAATATTACATACTTCATTTAAATGTTTATCTATTGTTGATATGATTATTTTACACATGATTGTATAATATAAGGATAGGTCATGTCCGATAATTTTTTGGAATCCATTTCATGTTATTTCATCTTTTGTGGGTGAAATAATATCCTATTTATTATTCTTGGTGCTGAGAAATAGTTTCTTACTCGAGTCAATCAAGAATCAGCCTATGAAATTTCTACAGAACATTTTCGGTGCCTGATTCTATGGTGAATTGTGTTAGTGTAATTCCCATAAAAATTTAGGTGAATTATTTATTAATTTCATCCCAATAATTTTTATTTTACTTGTGATGGTTTTTCAATGGGTTATGTTAGTTTTGTAGATGGTTTTGGAGGAACAATCTTACCATATTTATAAATTATTTTATAAAGAGGCATTTTTTCTTAAAATCATACTTCATAGTATGAAAATTCATGATAAAATCAATGAGATTTTATACTTGGAGTGGTTTATGGAATGAACTACTATTAATAATGAGAATGTATCAAGGGATGTTTTTAGAGAGGTGGTTTGGTAAAACTACACTTAAGCTTCTACCTCACCTCCCATGACCCAAACTCGTGATTTTAGTCTTTAGAGTTCCTCCATTAAATAATTTGGATCAATTATCATTTTTATTTAACATTTTATGTTTCAATCATCCATGTGGTTCTCTCTTAGATAAAATAATGCTGTTTGCTAATTTTATATCAATTTATTTTGTTTACTTGTTCCCCATTCCCATAACAATAATATTCAATTCTAGTGCTGATTATATGAATTCATCATAATGAATTTTTGACGATGGTATCCATGGTGTTTTCAATTTTCTATTCCAAATATCTGATATCCCTTACCATTTCACAGTGTTGTAAAAAGGTTTATGACTTAATTTTAATTCAGATGTCTCAAAATCCCTATTTTACCTCTTCCAGTAGTTTTTAAGTGACTAGATAGATCAGTATAGATATAGTATACCCTTATATAAAAAGATATGTGATATGAATATACTAATGTGGAAAATAATCCTTTATGTTAGAGTCAAATAGGGGTTATTCTCCCAGATAAACTGACCTTGTGGTAGCCATTTGAGATCGATTTGGGCTACTATGGGTGGGATATATGATCTATCTAATGGGGTATAATTTTCCCCTTTTATATATATTTTTTGTGTGTATTATTTATTTATGATTTCTTATTGATATAGCTCACTCAAATAATCTAGATTGATATGTGTGTATCAGAGGACATCTCTAAAATCCCCCTGATCGGTCTGTGTGATGAGATGGCCCTTCTAAAATCCATGATATGGGTCAGTGGGATGAAGTTACCTACCAATATTTCTAGGGGTGATTCATGGTGTTGATGAGGCTATTAAATGATGGAAATAAGTATTCCATTGGTTGTTTTATTCTATTATGGTTTTTAGAGAACTTCCTTCCATAATAGAGTTAAAGTAGGTTAGGGTAGAGTTCATAAAAGTCCAATTTGAAAACAATGACCTAATTGTTTGTATTATTGATGTGTATATATATTCTATAATTTTATCCAACTATATAAACTTGATATACTTATGATAATACATCAATATTGTCATCTTAATGAGTTTAAAATCAAACCCTACATAGTTATCTCAATTGGTGTACCAACTTGATGATTATGGGTAATGCTATGGGGAAGCGCCACATGAAAAACATCTAACTTTGTCCTAGTGGATAGGGATAATGGAGGTATATGTGCATACTATAATATAATTATTAGGGATAACACTTTTACTATTATTACAATTTTTACTTTAATGCATTGATCATACACATATAGGGATCCATTTTGACTTTTGTAGGGCCATGTTAAGTTTATGGAATTATGTTATAGAATTATTTGTTGACATTATTACTTTCACTTAATTTTCATCCATTATTTTGGTTTCCACATTATTAATTTCTTTTAATACATGTGCCTATATTATATTCACATAATTTTGAGAGGATAGTATCCCTATGATTCTATTTACTACCACATTACTAGTCGGTAGCATCTTGGGTTTGAGGAGGCACACATGAGGTCATGTCATCACCTATTCTGGGTTTGGGTTATTCAGGAAGAGGAGTTACAAAATCTCATAATATTTTTTTCTTTTGAATTTGTATTTTCATATCTATTGATGAAAAACAAGATTGATAGGATTTAGTTAGGGATGTTATGATTATTTCGGGCAAGCACCCATGTAGTGGACCTCCATGTTTATAAACAGTTGGATTACTTTTTTTTTGATTTTATGGTTTTATGTTGATCTTGGGTGTTATGGCATGGTTATGGTTTATTGAATTTTCTCCTCGCCATATTTGAAGGATAGGGTGATATTATGTATCATGGATAGGAACATTGGATCATATGTTATATTCATTATTTATTTTCATTCATATAGGTTTAAATAAATTAAATGATAGAAAAAACATATTTAGTTTTATTAGAAAAATATTATCGATAAAATTAACATCATTTTAAAAATATATGAATATTTTTATCTTATTACATGATTTTTAATTGATATGCAGGTATTGTGATGTGGGATTATGAATGGAGTATATAATAAAGGGTTATCACTAGTGGTTTCTATTATTTAGATTGGTGATTATTTTAATTTATATATGGGGGT
This sequence comes from Viscum album, assembly GCA_963277665.1. Lineage (NCBI taxonomy): Eukaryota > Viridiplantae > Streptophyta > Magnoliopsida > Santalales > Viscaceae > Viscum > Viscum album. Next base: position 380,802,485 of record OY728166.1, read on the forward strand.
ATGTTCTTATTGATTTCATAAGTATTTTGTATAATTTTGTTGTTAATATAATTTTAGGGTATCTATCTTATCATTGTATATAATTATCCATCATAGATGACCCACAGGTCAACTAAGGTTATAAGGTGAGATCATTCTTTATAGAAGGAATTATTCAATAGTTTTACTAGATGTATAGGATAGGGTGTCTGAAAAAAAAATATTGTCTTCCCAAGTGTTCCAAGATGGAGATCCACTTCAACTATGTTCTTTTTAGTGGTAGTGGGATATAGAGAATCTCATTGGGGAGGATCGATGATAGTGGATTATGAATGAGACTTTTGTTTCAGTACCCTCAATCATTCTATTGAATAAGAGCTTCTTATGAAGTGAAAGAAGAGATCGAGGTCATTGAATGGATATTTAGCACGGCAGATTTGATTTCTGATAATTGTCTAAATATGGTGGTGTTCATGCTTCATTGACCTATAAATAATTGGTGGGGGAATGAAGACCTTGTATTGGAGATATGTGGGGTTGACATTGGTAGATTTATAGGACATATTTTATTTACAAAATATTTCCCAAACCACTATAGTATGATAGAGCACATCAATTCACAGAACTCATATACGGGACTATATTGGTTGTGGAATATATGTCCATTTGTTGGTAATAAATTCATTTTTCTTCAATGTTGGCTTTAAATGACGTTTATAAAGATATAATGTTTGATAATAGTCTTCATTCAATGGTGATGCATTTTTTATTGATTATTTAACTGACCTCATATTCAGATGTGGTTCGAAGGGCCCTCATAATTGAGAAAGGATTGGTTCAAGGTTTGGTAGTGGGGTTCCCCCATTCCTTCAAAACCATTTTTTTGTTTATTAGAATGGTATTCTTCTATTTATATAATTATGATATTATAAGAGATAAACTAGGGTAGATATGGGTATATATAACATGAATGAGTTATATCTCTTCTAACATCATGAGGGACTCCTCCCCTGCCTTTTTGGTGTAGGAAATCTTGAAATTACCATTGTGAATATACTAGTCATTTAGCTAAGTTCCATTATTATAGATTGATGTGAAATCTCTATTTCTTTAGTTCAAGATTCTCCAAGATTAGTGCAGGTAGAGGTTTGAGGTTGATACATTCCTTAAGTTAATTTTTATGTGTAGCGTAGATGGATAGTTGGGATTCATCAGGATGGTCTTGTCTTGGTGTAGGTCATGGTTTTCATCTAGTATAGTTACCTGCTATATAGTGTTGGGTTCCTCTAGTTATCATGGGATCATGGGGGAATGGTTGAAAATATAATACAAGAAATGTTTAATAATTGTATTAGGTTCTAGTATATGATTGAGAAAAAACCATTATTTTTAGAAGAATTATCTTGATAATATTAATAATGACTACTACATAGGTTAATATATGGGATTCTCACTCTTTTATTTATACTCTAAATGTTAATTAATTTATGTTTTTATTGTGATTTCCAAGGTATTTCTATCCATTAATACACTTATCCAGAATTAGGTAGACTATATTCATAAAAAACCAAAGTGTAATGTGGTGGTTCCAGGAAAAATATATATATATATATGTGGTTTTCTAATTTTGCAGATTTTAATTCTCCTATAATTTTTGAAATGTGTTTTTTGGAGTGTTTTTAAGATTGTGTCAACTAAAGTTGAATGTGGGTATCCTTTACCAAAAGTAATAGAGAGGAAATAAAACTCATTAAGGAATAGTGTCCATTGGCTTCTAGAATAAAAAAATTCGTTAAAAAAATTTGGTAAATAATCACATTTATGGAGATTATGATTCTTAAAGACAACCAGGGGGAATTTATAATAATTTTTCATCTTATAGTGTTCTGTTATAAGGATGTCTTCCTGAAATATTTTTTAGGAATTCCTCAAGAGAGGGGGATGGAGTGTTAGATTAAACTCATATAGGGTGACAGACCTGTATTGATTATTTTATATCATATAACACCATATATGATGAGAGAGATCAAGGTGTAGCTTTATTACCTAATGATGGAGGGATTCATTCTCCTGATCACTTATCTTTTGGGTGATCATGTCGTGTTAACTTAAAGGGAAAATGAAATTGCAATTCCCCATGTTTGTAAAAATAGATTTAATTTTGAATTTAATTCATGAAACACTGAGTCTCTTCAAAATAAAACCTTTTTATTAGAACTTATCCACTAAAAATTATTTTTCTGCCTATGTATTTGGAATTTCCTTAAATGGCCATACACTTTTGTGATTAGTAAGATATTTAGAGTCTGATAGGATCAAAAAAACATTTTTCTGAACATTAATATGACCCATGTTAATAGTAATATGAACATTATGAATAATAAATTTGAAAAATGAATAATTCAAATAATCTTGTAAATATAAAAAAAATATGGGCACCTTATAAATGAGAGTAGATATTTTAAAATTTAATAATTAATTGTGGGTATTTCGGTGAGTAATAAATATTTAATTACCATTTTAAATTTATAAATTTATTTTAAAAAATAATATTCATTAAATTTATTCCTAAAAAAAGTTTCTATGATTTTTGAATAATTTTATGAGACCTTAGTTAATTTAGTAATGTGTTATAATATCTGTCTTAAAATTAAAATCTATATTTTTCAAGTACATAATTATATTATATAAAAATTAATTTTCAAATATTTTGATAAATATTTTGATAAAATTGATTACATTTATTAATTTTACACTTCATAAAATGATTATGTTGAATTTTTGGTATTTTTCTGAAACACTTGATTTTTTGTTGAATAGTAAAAAACAACAATTTAGGATATAAATATATTAGAATCCAAATACGCTATTCATTCAGTAATCACTAAATTAATAAAACTTGGTTCGAATTCAAATGCTCTTATTTCAATTTTTTGTCACAATAATCAACAATATTTCTTATCTTGAGAAAAATAATAATATAATGAATAATATATTTAATGTTCACCACTTTCCTCCACTATAATACCCAACCCTCATTCCCTATTCTCTTCACTCCTCTAAGTATTAATTCTTGTCAATATTCTACAAAAATCTGCATCCATAGTCTCTCTGTGAATCCAGGAGATCTTGTTCATTCCAAAAGAACAAAACCCATTTCTTTAAAGAGGTTCTCAAGTGGATATTTCAAGAGGTAAACCCTCTTCCATTATCGTTTTATTTTATTTTCATTTTATTTTCATTCCATATCTTCTCTTCACCTCCTACTTCCAAATATTCATAATAACTATAGTATTATCAATATAATGTAATTATATAAGCTTAATGGAGTATACATTCTCAAACTAATGTCTCTCTCTCTCTTATTTTAAAAACAAAATCATCACTAGGGAGGTCCCAATTTACAGCCATCATGGATGAAAAACCATAAATTCATCAATTTATCCTTCAATACATTCCATTAAACCACATTTATTGTTTAAAAATATTATATGATATTTATTATGTTTTATATAATTTTTTAAAACTGGTATATATACATAATTCTAATTCATACGAGAAAACTAGTTCTTAATAATTGAAATATCGCCAAAAGAATATGAATGATTATCACTAATGTTTTATCTAATAAATCATCCTAATACAATATAACCATGTGAATTATATCACCATTTATTATTTTTGATGTTCATTATTTTCATATAAATTCAATTTTGGAGATTTATACTAATACCACATAGACTTCCATACTCATATACAAGTATACAGATCATGAAAACCAAGGAATCGAATGATCTCGAGCGATAAAATTGAATCTTATAACTCATCCCAAATTCTATAAATGAAGAAAATAAAATTATAAAAAATAAAATAAATGTATATTATGTTCTTAATTAATTAATTAATGTATTTAATTTGATTATCAACGAATATAATGTCATGTGAAGAACTCATTTGGACACAAGATAAGGGTTTTATACTAGAACATCTATTTTCATTCAGGTAACTCTTTGTCTATCTTAATCCCTATTAAAATTTTAATTATTATTATTTAATATTCATAAATTCTGTGTAAATGTTCTATATATGTATACAAATCAGAATCATTCTCTATTTATTGGGGATTTAAATGTTTTATAAAGATCTTTCTCAATTCAACATGATAAAAAAGCCCGATTCTGGGTAATTTCCCGATTTCATACACATTTTAATGTGCACTCAAGAATCTATTTTAAGCTCCCATTATTTTTATAAAACCACTCATTTTATCATGAATATTTATCTTGGTTCATTACTAGTTTTATCCAAAAAATCATTCCTTTATTCCATAAAATATCTTTAATATTTTCCTTAAAACCTACTAAAATGGTTTATTTCTAAATTTTCGTAAAAACTATTTTTATATGGCTTCACTTATGTGGGAAATCATTGATTATTCAAATATAATTTCAATTTCCATCCCTTTTATTTTACAGGATATAATTGTTTACAATTTATTTTATGAAAAATAAAAAAGATTTTCTGAAAGTACTTTTATTTCCAATTTAAATAGGGTTTTTCTCGTCTCACTTTTAATTCTATGAGATATATGCCATGTAAACCACTTATTATTTTCATGTCGTTTATGTACTGGAATTTCATATATCAAATCATGGGTATTTTCATTATTATAATATTATATGGATTAACAATTAAATGTTTCAAAGCGATATGTGACACTTTGTAATGTGTAAAGATTATGTTCCTCAAGAATTTATCAATGGATTTATTAGAGTATTATCATAAATGATTAAGATCCAAATATTTAAAAATGGTTTGGGACACATTTATTTAAATAATGATTTTTATTAGACGTAGGATGAATGCATTTAACATAAAAAGTGATGGGTTAGGGATCAGTTAATGAAATACCTCAAGGATGGGGACCACTAAATGAAAGTCCTACGACTTGGAGACTAGTTAATGAAAGACCCACAATGCATCAATAATAATCATGTGGAAAATTTATTTTGGTTATTACCCATTGAAATATGGTTTTATAAAGAGGCCTTGATGATATGGTTATGATGTCCCCCATTATGCATTTCCTCATTATGAAACTATTATTTGATAGTACATGTGTTTATTCAACTCATAGAATATTCATGGTTATTTTTTATTATGGAATTATTTATTCATCTTTTATTCCTACCATATTATGATTAAGATAATTTTTAAATGGAATGTTATATTTATTCATTTACAATTCCTTATTATATATTTTTCTTCTATATAACTTATCCTTACTTTGTATCGAAGCTCATCCCAATTCATATGGTTCTTTTTTACATGTTATGAAGAATAAAACATTGAATAAGCTTTCTAGGATTTAAATTATCTAATTTTATATGTATGATGTTTTATTTATTTTCCCAAATGTATTATGGGAATCAAGAAATCAATTTGTTCCTACAAGAATATTCATCTAATTAGTCCTTCAAGATTTGATTTCTTATAAACATGAAAAAGTTATAAGATAATGCCTAGGTTCCATGATTTTGGGGTTACTTCATTATATAAATCCTAAAATCATGCATAGACTAACCAATACCAAATCATATAATAGTAAAAAAAATAGGTTTTCGTAGTTAAGATTAAATAATTTGTTTAACCTACTGTGGGTACCCCTATATTTCTCTAATATGGACTTACAACTAGTATACGATCAGCTAGATTTCAGGAATAAATAAAATTTAAAAACAATATTCAAGAGAATGTAGGGGTCGAATATGTATCTCAAAATTAAATTCTTTCGGAATAATGTGCTATATGTGTTCGTGGATAACATGAATCAAGTTTTTCACCCTTACTAGGAATCATTGTCTTGATACTCATCGATGATATTATATTATATTCATTAAAATAAAAGTTAAATGTAATGAATATCGCGATTCATTATTATAGTCTCGGTGCATAAACTATACGTTGTGTTCTTGATGTGTAACTTCTAGACTAAGGAATAATAACTCCTAGGGTTTTTGGATTCTAAGGCATGAATTTTTGTTGAAACATAAAGGGTGGAGGAAGTCATGTTTTGAGATAGAGGCCGAAATGTAATTTTTTTATTACTTAGTTATTTTAGATGATTCATTACAAACTTTTCTTGGTTTTAATCACCTATAACATTTCTTAATAGAAAATAGGTCATGTTTGAGTGGAATAGATACCGTGATGAAACCTTTTATGATCTAAAGAACTGGTTGTTGTCCACTAAAATTTGATTTACTCCAAACAATGGTATTTAGTATTATGATTACTATAATTATGTGGGTGTTGTCTTGTGAGATATCATGAATCATAGTGATTATATAGTCTACTATAGTTATCACCAACTATTACATTATGTAATAAATTATCTTAGTTATAACCTTTAATTTGTTTCTATGTATTTTTGATGAATTGGTACCATTATATAATTATTGAAGTTTTTTTCATCTATACTAACTAAAAAAGTCTGAGATAAATTTTCTTAGAAAGGCTTGAACCTATACTTTTACATTGGTCCATGTACTTAGATATGTTTCATTTTGAGAGGGAATATTACATTGTGAAGGGGATTATTGTCACAGATTCCCTCTTTAGAAAATAAACGGAACCATAGATAAATCAATTACAAAATTAGTAGAATATGAGGAGCTTACTATAAGATTTTAAAAAAGAAATATCCATTGGATAAATAGAGATGATGTTTTCTCCAATGATGGTTAATTTTTTAGTGGATCATGTAAAATACATCTAGTAATATTTTTCTAATTGTATAGTGATGCAAGAATGGATAATGGTTGATAAGTATGTTCTAAGATGGTTCATGGAAATTAATGATGGGGTTCAAATACTTGGATGGTTTATATTTTCCATATCAATGATAGATGAGATGATGAGATTATATCACAATACTTAGTGAGTAGTGCATCTAGGATCGAAAGAAATGTACCATTACGTGATACATAATTCTTGGTGCCCAAACAAGATAAAGGGAATCTGGAGATTGGTTTATTTTTCCCTTATTGGTCTGATGGTAAAGGTATAAAAGTATTGAATGGGTGGGTTTATCTACCCTATTCCATTTAAAATATGGAAATGGGATGAGGTGACGCTGGAAAAAATCACATGATTCCCTAGAACTCTAAGGAGTTCAGATTCATTGTGGGTATTAGATTATCCATTGAAAATGATACACGCTTTTTACCAATTTATGAGACTCAGTTAGTAGACAAGTTGGGATGACAATATGTGTGGTAAATATGGAGGATTAATGGTGTTTCAACTAGTATCATGTTATATTATGCTGAAAATTTCACATACTGGTTTTGGATAGTTATATATAAGTAGTTGGAGGTTATACATAGTACAATATAACTCCCTTAGAAAGTGGAATAATCTGAGGGACAATAAAATTTTTGGAGGATATGATTAGAGATTACATGATCAATTTTAATGGGTTGTTTGAATAAAATATATATTTAAATAATTCTATAAAAAAAATATTTTCCATGATATAATTTATATGGATCATTTTGAGTCTCTTTATGTTCGACCAATCCAATCATCACTATATTCGTTTGTGTCAACTGATTCAACAGGGATAAAGATGTGCCTAGTGTAGGATGCTTCAAAGTTGTAAATGTTCTTATTCCAACCAAAGGAATTGAACCTCATAAAAATTATTGATAAACCAGAAAATCTTTTGGGTTTGACCAAGGTTAAGGAGTCATTATTTGTAGAAATGGGTAAATATAAGACCTCATATTGTTACTCATTTCTATACTGTTGATCTAATAGGTATAGTGGATTAATTTTTGGATAGTATTCATTGGAATCAATGCATTCATGATGTGTTTCACATATAAAAAATCCAAAATTATGAACCAAACATTTCATAAATGATTAATATTGAAAATTTTGAGTTAGAAGTGGTTCCTACATCTGAGGAACATCTAGTTTAAATTATGAATTAAAGTGGGTGGGAAATGAATGGGAGTATGGTACCCCTTATTTTGATTGTGTGGAATCATGGATGGATCAAGGAAGACACCTTGGAGTGGGAGTCCGATATTTTGGTGCAGTGACCAGAGTTTCATAGAGTAGATATGTAGAGAAGATTCATGGGAATAATAATCCCTAAGATGGGGGAGTTTGTAATGATCCATTGATTTAAGGTGTGTTTATATATAATTTCTTCTTAAGCATGGGTGATATAATTATCTCACAATGTTTAGGATGTTATAAGTTCTCGAGAGAATTTTCTAAAGTTATGATACTGACTTCCAGGTGAATGTTGTTATTGGATGGAATTCACAATGTGAAGGACAACTTCATCTTAGAAAAATTCATTGAAAACCCTTGTAGGTATTCTTCCTATAGTGGTTTATAGTGTGCACTACTATTCACTCAACTAATATATCATGGACCATTTTTTTAATTGGTAGTGTGGTAAGGCCCCCACAAAACCCCACTTTTATTCTACCTCATATACTATGACCAAGAAGAATGATTTTGTCCAGTGAAGCTCCTCCCTTGTTGAATTTGGTCTTCCACTGCATATATATTCACTATTTTAAGTTTCATTCAAAATGATGGTTCTCCTTGTAAAATTTTATTCATGATTTTAGTCTTAATTTATGTTGTATTTTATATTTTAAAATTTATTTATAACCATAATGTTTGATTTTGGGTCCTATATTATGGATTTTTCATGCTCTGTTTTATATTCAGTTCGTAGACCTTGGTGTTTTGTATTTTCTGTGGATTATTAAAAATGACCCTTATTTTTGTCTAATATTTATTAATATAGTATGACTCAATTTTTCTACATTTCTGTGAATATCCCAATGATACTTATTACTATCATGTTTAAGATTTTTTTGGATCCATATATGTATATATATAGTAGACCCCTTATAGGAGGAGTGATTTGATATGGATCTATTACATGGGAATTCTACTGGGATTTCTGAGTGATACATATTCTGTATGACATTGAAAAGTGATATAACTCGATTCATTCAGGCTTGTTTTAATCTAGTTCGGTTGGAATATATAATGTAAACAAAATAGTTATTTTTACTTGTTTTTTACATATCTTTTATATGCATATAGTTTTTTTTCTTTTTCCTTGATGGGCCTCTATAGAATACTAGTGATGGACCATTTTTATGATATGACCTCCCTAGAATCACAAAGATGGGTTAGTGTGATGAAATGACCTCCCAACAATCCTTAAAATAGATCAGTGTATTTTTATGACCTATCTAAATTAATTATTATTATCTGTGGGGGGCATGACCTATAAGAGAGTTGTATTCCATGGGCTATTCTTTTATATGGTATATTTTAAAAACATTCCCTCCTTAATAGATCCAATAGAAGACGATCCAAGGATTATGAAAGAATAATTAGAATCCAATGTCCAGATGAGTATTATTATTTGTTATGTATTTATTTTCTATCGATGTATATACATTTATAAAATTTTTGCAATCATGATAAGGGACATTTGGTGGTGTCCTAATATGTTTTTTCGGACACCATTCATAAGCATCTTTATATGTCACAACCTAATGTTTTAATTAATTATTTATTTATTTTCTTCACTTCGGTCAACGTTGTTGAGGTGAAGGTCTAAATTTTTTGATATTTGATATTTTTATCGGGTTTTGGACCTATGCGCGGTCACCGCACGGCGGGCGGTAGTCACACAATCAGCTCAGGTGCTGTGCATATATCTATCGCATGAAAGAAATAACATTTTACGCCAATGAAATAAGTAAAAAATTAAATCGTAATTATAATAATTAATTATTTTGTAGATAATAAAATCATTATTAAGAATGATTAAAGATATTTTTTATTATCTAAATCTTTCTATTAATACAATTATCAATAGATTTTTATTTAATTGTAATTATTATTATTTATATTCAAATTGTTATTTTATTATTATTATATATTTATTATTATTTGTATTATTTTCATTACTATTGTTGCATAAATGTTATTATTGTTATTATTATGAAAAAAGAAAAAAAATGAAGCACATAACCCCAGTTCTACATGGCGGAGCCCCCCCACATTTTTCCCTTGGCCGCTATGCGAGTCCCCCCTGCTGTTCTTGTTGCGTGCCGCAGGCACTCACTGCCAGCCCCTCTCCCTCGGCCTCTTGTGCGACCCGCCTCCATCCGCCTCCCGTCGCCGCCCTGCGCACCCCCTGCCAGCCTCCTCTCACCACCCCGCGCACCCCCTGCCGGCCTCCCGTCGTCGCTCCGTGCGACCCCCAGCCTCCACGCGACCCTCGGCCAGCACCGCTCCCCTCTCACTTTGGGCGACCCGCCTGCCCGCCGGCCACCTCCTCCGGCAGCCTCCTTTGGTGACCCGGTCTCCAGGCCTCAGGAGTGTGACCCCATGTCCAGCGAATCCACCATGCTTCTTCCAGACTCCCATTCCAAGCCTTGATTCTCTTCGCAGGGTGTGTGAAGGGACCTCAAAGATCATACCCCCATTCCGCTAAAGCCGTATCAGCTTTTAATTCCATTGAGGTATGTAAATATACATTTTCCATTCCAACTAAGTCCATTTATTGATTGAGTGTTTCAATTACTCCATCGACATGACTCGCTCCTTCTTAACATACATAGTTATTTTTCTATAGTGTTTTAGTGTTAATTGATTTCTCTAAAAATATATTTTAACTCTTTTCTTGGATATGATTATATGTGCCAATGTAAAATGTGTCATTGGATATATATATATATATATATATTTGATACTATTTTAATCATGACACACACCTTTGTAATACTCTAATAGTTTTGTTATAGTTGTTTCCATTATGAATAATTTGTTAGAAGTGACTTTTGAGGTGATTATTTGAATTATTCCATGAATTTCTGTACCTGTTTCATTCGATTGAATATAAAATTATGTTTTGATAGTTTTATTAAAATTTATTTTCACCTGAATCATGTATGTACTTAATTCATTATCATGTTTTCCAATAGAAAATGTTTCATTAAAATGGTTAGTTTGTGTTCCAGGTATTACATGTAGGATGTGTAGATTTGTAAAGTATGTCCTATGTGTTGTTTTGGTAAGTTCAATGATTTGTTAACCCAATGTTGCATCATTGAGGATTTTATGAAATTGGGTTGGGGTTATTAGAAAACAAGTGGCCAAAATGAAATTGGAAATGGGCTGTTGGCTTGGAGTGATGTGGTTTTGTTAACACTTTACGGATTTTTAAAGTCGCATAATATTTAATGTTGATGGTGTGGGTTATGTTTCAAAAATGTGTCGAGGTGATTATTTTTCATTGTCTGTTTTTTTGGTTTGTTTAATGTCCTTATTTGTGTGATTTTGGTTTTATGCGTTTATTACAGCTCGTTCGCAAGGTAGCCCCGTGATATTGCTGTCATCCGCTTGCGCTTTCTTGTACGCCTGCACGAGGCATGTTGTGCCTTTTTGTTTGGATAGTGAGCCGAGGTAGGTCCCCCACTGCACTTACCTTTAGATTTAGAATTTATTAATTACCTGATGTTTTATTAATTTTAATAAATTGGGAATAATATAATATAATTAATTTTTATATGGTTATTTTGTGTGAAAAGAGTTGTTTATTTTATACCGAACACTTGAAACATTTTCTTGACGATCAGACACCCAGTATTGAAATAATGCATGTTTGGACTTTAAACATAATTCACAGCATCTCAAATGTACTTCTAGTTTTAATGATAAATGATCTGTTCTAGACAAGTTTTTTGAGATTTTCGAGAAATGAGGGTTTACTTTAAAATTAGTGAAGGCCCGTTTGGCACTTTAATAAAATAGATTATTCTGTAAAACCCTCTCAAGGGGTGATATTTGGTGTGCATTGATTGCGTAAGCTGTATGTAATGTTTGTGCATTGTGACTGATTATTTTACATTGTGGACGCACCCCCTTTTTATTGCTTGTGTTGACATGGGAACCTGACATATTGAGTGAATTTTATGAGAACGATTGCTACACTAGTTTACACCACGAACTGGCTAGTGGCCCCATAGAAGGGGAATACTGAGTTATTGCTTCTATGGGGATTGGGCCCATCGGTTAGGCCATGAAGGTCTATACTGGGTAGTAGTATGAGCGTTATGACGTCATCGAATTGGGGAATTCCTTTAGGATGAGTCAGATGTATAGTATGTTCTAGATTTTTCACGATCTCTTAGGTTCAACCCATGTTTTTTTAGTGTTTATTTGTATGTGGCGGATGATTGAGAGGTCGAGTTCGGTTGTTGACCCATGTGTTCCACTTTTTCCATTTCCCTTAGTGTGTGTTGTGTGTTGTGTGTGATTTTCCTTTTGACTAACAACTAAAGTTTGGATTTCTAAATTGTTCGCAAAATGTTTTAAAAATAAAATGCACCTATTTAATTCAACATTAAAATTGTTCTAAATTAAAAAGGGAAATGGACTGTTACTTTTATAAAAAATGAAAGTGTGTGTGGAAACAATATTTTATATTACTTAGTGAAAACCTGGAATTGATAAATTCTTTGTTTAATGGTATATGCATTTGGAATAAAATTAGTCAGGCCTAACTAATTAGTTTTAATACTCCCACCTATAGTGTTTTCTTGTTTTTAGTTCTATTGCAGGTTTATGCTTCAGTTGTTCAGCTTGAGCGATGTTGGTCGTGGTATTGGAGAGTGACCGATAGGGTTACGTGGAGTTTTGGTCATAGTCAGATTAGTAACATTGTTGGTTGTTCTTTATTTATTTATTTTTTCTATTTATTTCCGCTTCTTAATTTATTTTTCTTTTGGGCCAAATCATTCCCACCTGTTAAATTTTGATGCCCGGCACAAGTTGCCAGCCTGTGGGGATCAGGAACGCCCTTCGAGCCATGTCATGGGCCAGCTCGGGTGACCGGTTCAGGGTTGACTTGGGTTGGTCTATGACAAAATGGTATCAGAGGAGGCCCTTCTTATTTGGGGTTTCTAGTAGATGGAGATTAGGATTGTCGGTATTCAAGAGCTAGGTACGAGACGAAAGTCCTGAACCCTCGCCCGTTCTGCACCTCGAGCTAGGGATAGTTCGGGAATTGAGTCTTTGTTTCATTCTGGTTTGTTTTGGATTGAGGGATGACAACAGAGGTAAACCGATGTTACATTGAGATCTCACATGCAGTACTGACCCATGTGGAGTCCGGGTACATGGTTGGAATTCCTCCATGTTGTTGACGCTTACTTGGGGGCATGGCCCACTACCATGTCGCCAGGTTAAGTGTGACCGCTAGTCCCTCACTCTGATGGTTTGATGAAAGTTGAGTGTCATTTTCATTCAGGTTGGTGTAAGTGCATTTTTGGAAATGAAAAAAAGGTTTTTTGAAAATGGGACTGATTTATTTTAAATGACTTTAAATTTATGAAATGGGTTTTAAAACTGAAAGCCATTTGTTTGGAAAACTGTTGTTTGCTTGGAAATTGGTCGAGAATTGTTTGGGGTGAAACCTCTGGTACTCTTTATGAACATTTTCACATGTTAGAGGATGCGTGAAAAGTGTGTGTTGGTGCGTATTAATGAAAATGGATGAGGACATGTGCAACGGTTCATGTGGTTACCTAGGTGTGTTTGAAATTAAAGGCTTGACCTTGTTTTGTAAATTGGCTGTCAAAGAGGAAAATGGTTTTGGAAAGTGAATTTGGTTTGAAAAGTGGATTGGGTATTTGGAAAGTGGTCTTGAAAGAAAGCGGTTTTGAAATATAAAAAAACGAGGTGGTTTTGGAATCTAAAATGAAACGGAAATTTTGGACAAGGAATTTTGGGCTGTGTTTGTGGTTGTTTGTTTCTTTTCAGCTGGTTGTCTTGGATGAATCCTTTTTCTTTGATGTTGCTTCGATTTATTTCGGTTTCATCTTGGTGTGATATACATTGTTCAAAAATTCCACCCAGAAAGGTCCCCATTGTTTTTGATGAGTCATGCCCAGTTTTTTGTCTTTCTCGGACGTTATATGTCCTTCATAATGATTGGAGTCTGTTAGAGAGAATGGAGTGGCTTGAAATGGTCAAGCGTGTCTTCACGGTATTTGGAACTCCCATAACTATTAGAATGAATGCTGTTTTGGGTCTGTTGGGAGGTCCAGCTATGGACGAGTATGAGTTGTTCGCCCCGCCGTCACTATAAGTTGGGATGATGTGGTATGTATTTAAAGTCATCTTCATTCGATGGTTTATACTTGTGGAGGTGAATATGATGAAAATGGAAGAGCTCATGCGTGTTCAATATGGCCAGCAGACGGTGAAAGCATATGTTGACCATTCCAAGGATCTTGCATCTCTTTTTCTGGGGGTAGTGTCGCAGGACTGGATGAAGACCTCTCCCTTCCTCAGGGGTCTTCGTCCAGAGATAAAGGAGCGAGTACTCCCTTTTTGGGAGCATCACTTTTGATAAGTTTGTGCATGCGGTGTTCTTGGCTAAGTTGGTCTCCAGAGCGCAAATGGTTGGCGATCCACCGTATCCAGTTGCATGTGAGGGTTCCCCTATCTGGCGAGTAGAGTGTGTTAGATGGATTTGATTCTATAGAGTTCTCTGCAGTGGCTCTAACTACCAGTTTGTTGGATCATCTAATGGTGTACCGTCAGTATGGACGTCTAGGGATTACAAGCCATCATGTCACTCCCCTCTGAAGACGTGCCATCATTGCAGATGTCAAGGTCATCTAGAGAAGTTTTGTAGGAAGCGTCACTTGAAAAAGATGCTTCGACTGAAGAATTATAGAGCATGGCTGTGAGGTAGGAGACGCTTCAGCCATCAGAGCCATAACCGTAGGTCTTTGGGTGAAGCTCGCGCGCAGTCAGGAGTTGTCAGGGGTGTGACGCCTCAATTATGGTTTCATGTTCTTTTTTGGAAATGAAAATTTAAAGTCCTTCCATTCTCGTTCTTCCACCGTTAAAGTTTTGGCGTTGTTGTAGGTCGATTTTTTTCGTCGTGAAGTTGGGATGGACATGTTTGTTGTAATCCAAACAGTTTGGTTTGTCTGAATTATGATTCTCTGAATCATACTTTTTTCTTAAAGGTGTTTTTGGATCTTGCATGAGTTGATCTCAGTTTGAATGTGTTCATTTGGAGATGTAAGTGTCTTGGGAGAAAAAACATTGTGGAAATTCTTGGTCTTACTTCGTGGGATAAGTTCTTCGTGGATGTCTCTCTCTCGTGTTTGGGGTTTTTGGTCTATGTCGGGAGTTCCTAGTTTTAGTGGAGGTTTTGTTAAAAGTTCCCATGTCACCCCCCTTCCCTGGATGATATGTTTTGGTGTTGAATTTCAACACTATTTGAGTTATTTTGGTGGGGATAACCCTCTCGTGTTCTCCCATTCTCTTATGTTGTGGTTTCATCTGGTCTTATTTGGGAATGGATTCTAGTTTGGTCCATTGTTCGGCTGGGTGACTTTCTGGGGGCAGAAAGTGTCTCTGGTGGGGAGAATTGTCACACCCTAACATTTTATTTATTTATTTATTTATTTTCTTCACTTCGGTCAACCTCGTCGAGGTGCGGGTCTAACATTTTCGATATTTGATATTTTTATCAGGTTTTGGACCTATGCGCGGTCACCGCACGGTGGGTGGTATCCACATAATTGCTCAGGTGCCATGCAGATGTCTATCGCTCGAAATAAATAACATGTTACGCAAATGAAATAAGTAAAACATTAAATCATTATTATAATAATTAATTATTGTGTAGATAATAATATGATTATTAATAATTGTTAAGGATATTTTTTTATTATATAAATCTTGCTATTAATATAATTTTCAATAGATTTTTATTTAATTTAAATTGTTATTATTTATATTCAAATGGTTATTTGATTATTATTATATTACTATTATTATTATTTTTATTATTATCATTACTATTGTTGTATAAATATTATTATTGTTATTATTATGATAAAAGAAAAAAATGAAGCAGTTAACCCTAATTCGACCCGGCGGAGCCCCCTCCCCCACCTTTTTCCCTTGGCTACTGCGCGAGTCCCCCCTCCTATTCCTATTGCGCTCTGTAGGCACTCACCGCCATCCACACTCCCTTGGCCCCCCGTGTGCCCCACCTACTTCCGCCTCCCGTCGCCGCCCCGCGCACTCCCTTCCGGCCTCCCGTCGCCGCCCCGTGCGACCCCCAACCTCCACGTTACCGTCGGCCACCACCACTCCCCTCCCGCTCCGGCGACCTCGCCTACCCATCGGCCGCCTCCTCCAGCGATCGCCTGCCTGCCGGCCGCCTCCTTCGGTGACCCGACCTCCATCCCTCAGGATTGTGACCCCATGTCCAGCGAATCCACCATTCTTCTTCCAGACTCCCATTCCAATCCTTGGTTCCCTTCGCTGGGTGTGTGAAGTGACCTCAAAGATCATACCCCCATTCCACTAAAGTCGTCTCTACTTTTCATTCCATTGATGTATGTAAATCTACATTTTCTATTCCAACTAAGTCCGTTTAATGATTGAGTGTTTCAATTAATCCATTGACTTGACTCGCTCCTTCTTAACAAACATAGTTAATTTTCTATAGTGTTTAAATGTTAATTGATTTCTCTAAAAATAGATTTGAACTATTTTCTTGGATATGATTATTTGTGCCAATGTAAAATGTGTCATTGGACAAATATATATATATATATATATTTGATACTATTTTAATAATGACACCCACCTTTGTAATACTCTAATAGTATTTTTATAGTTGTTTCTAGTATGAATAATTTGTTAGAAATGACTTTTGAGGTGATTATTTGAATTATTCCATGAATTGGTGTACTTGTTTCATTTGATTGAATGTCAAATTATGTATTGATAGTTTTTTTAAATTTATTTTCACCTAAATCAGGTATGAACTTAATTCGTTGTCCTGTTTTCCAATGGAAAATGTTTCATTAAAATGGTTAGTTTGTGTTCTAGGAATTATGTGAAGGATATGTAGATTTGTAATGTATGTCCTATGTGTTGTTTTGGTAAGTTCAATGATTTTTTAACCCAATGTTGCATCATTGAGGAATTTATGAAATTGGGATGGGGTTATTTGAAAACAAGTGACCAAATTGGAACTGGAAATGGGTCGTCGGCTTGGCGTCGTGTGGTTTTGTTAACACTTTACGGATTTTTAAGGTGATCTAAAAATTAATGTTGATGGTGTGGGTTATGTTTCAAAAACTTGTCGAGGTGGTTCTTTTGCGTTTTTTGTTTGTTTTGGTTTGTTTTAAGTCCCTCTTTGTGTGATTTTAGTTTTATGCATTTATTGGAGCGTGTTTGCAAGGTAGCCCTGCGATATTGCTGTCATCCGCTTGCGCTTGCTTGTACGCCTGTGTGAGGCATGCCGCGCCTTTGGTTTTAGACAGCGAGCCAAGGTAGGTCCCCCACTTCACATACCATTAGATTTAGAATTTACTAATTGCTTGATGTTTTATTAATTTTAAAAAAATGGGAATAATATAATATAATTAATTTTATACGGTTATTTGGTGTGAAAACAACCATTTATTTTATACCAAACACTTGAAACATTTTCATGACGAGTGAACACCCAGTATTGAATGAATGAATGTTTGACCTTTAAAAATTATTCACATTATTTCAAATGAACTTCTAGTTTTAAAGATAAATTATTTCTTCTGAACAAGTGTTTTGAGCTTTTTGAGAAATGTGGTTTTATATAAAAATTAGTGAAGGCCCGTTTCGCACTTTAATAAAATAGATTATTTTGGAAAGCCCACTCGGGGATGATATTTGGTGTGCGTTGATTGCGTGATATGTATGGGATTTTTGTGCATCATGACTGATTAATTTACATTGTGGACTCACCCCCTTTTTATTGCTTGTGTTGACATGGGAACCTAGAATATTTAGTGAATTTTCTGAGAACGATTGATGCACTAGTTTAGACCACGCAATGCCTAGTGGCCTCATAGTAGGGGAATACTGAGTTATTGCTGCTATGGGTATTGGGCCCCTCGGTTAGGCCATGCAGGTCAATACCAGGTAGTAGTATGGGCGTTATGACGTCATCGAGTTAAGGCATGCCTTCAAGATGAGTCAGATGTATAGTATGTTCTAGATTGTTCACGATATCCTAGGTTCGACCCCTGTTTCTTCTACTATTTATTTGTATGTGGCGGATGATTGAGAGGTCTAGTTCGGTTTTTGACCCCTGTGGGACACTTTTTCCATTGCCCTTAGTGTGTGTTGTGTGTTGTGCGTGATTTTCCTTTTGACTAACAACTCATGTTTGCATTTCTAAATTGTTCGCAAAATGTTTGAAAAATGAAATGAACCTATTTCTTTCAACATTAAACATGTTCGAAATTAAAAAGGGAAATGGACTGTTGCTTGTTTTAGAAATGAAATAGTGTGTGGAAACCATATTTTATATAACTTAGTGAAAAACAGGAATTGATAACTACTTTTTTTAATGGTATGTGCATTGGGAATAGAATTAGTCGGTCCTACCTACTGTGTTTTAATACTCACACCTATAGTGTTTTCTTTTTTTAGTTCTATTTCAGGTTCCATCTTCAGTTGTTCACCTTGAGCGACGTTGGTCGTGGTATTGGAGAGTGACCCAAGGGGTCACGCAGAGTTTTGGTCGTAGTCAGTTTAGTAGAATTTTTGGTTGTTCTTTATTTATTTTCTTTTATTGTATTTATTTCCATTGCTTAATTTATTTTTATTTTGGGCCAAATAGTTCCCACCTGTTAAATTTTGATGCTCGACACTAGTTTCCAGCCCATGGGGATCGGGAACGCCCTTCGGGCCATCTCGCAGGCCTTCTCGGGTGACCGGTTCAGGGTCGACATGGGTTGGTTCATGACAAAATGGTATCAGAGGAGGCCCTTGTTATTTGGGGTGTATGGTAGATAGAGATTAGGATTGTTGGGATTCGAGAGGTAGGTATGGTAAGAATGTCATCAACCCTCGCCTTTTCCACACCTCGAGTAGACAAGGATAGTTTGGGAATTGATTCTTCGTTTCATTCTGGTTTGTTTTGGATTGAGGGATGACAACGGAGGTAAACCGATGTTACATCGTGATCTCACATGGAGTAGTGACCCATGCAGAGTCTGGGTACACTGTTGGAATTCCTCCATGTTTTTGATGCTTAGTTGGGTCAGGGCCCACTACTATGTCGCCAGGATAAATGTGACCACTAGTCCCTCTATCCGGTGGTTTGATGCAAGATGAGTGTAATTTTCGTTCAGGTAGGTGTAAGTGCATTTTTGGAAATAAAAAAATGGTTTTTAAAAATGGGACTGATTTCTTTTAGATGACTTTAATTTTATGATATGGGTTTTAAAACTGAAAGCCTTTGGTTTGGAAAACAGTTGTTTACTTTGAAAATGGTCGAGAATGGTTTGGGGTGAAACCTCAGGTACTACTTATGAACGTTTTCACATGTGATAGGATGAATGAAAAGTGTGTGTTGGTGTGTATTAATGAAAATGGATGAGGACATGTGCAACAGTTTATGGGGTTACCTTGGTGTACTTGAAATTAAAGGCTTGACGTTGTTTTATAAATTGGATTTTAAAGAGGAAAATGCTTTTGGAAAGTGATTTTGGTTTGAAAAGTGGATTTGGTATTTGGAAAGTGGTCGTGAAATAAAGCGGCTTCAAAAAATTTGAAAAAAGGGGTGGTTTTGGAATCTAAAATGAAACCAAAATTTTGGACAGGGAATTTTGGGTTGTGTTTGCAGTTGTTTGTTTATTTTGAGCCAGTTGTATTAGATGAAGCCTTTTTCTCTGATGTTTCTTCAATTTATATCGGTTTTAGCTTGGTGTGATATATGTTGTTCAGAAATTCTACTGAGAAAGGTCCCCAGAGTTTTTGATGAGTCATGCACAGTTTTTGGTCTTTCTCGGACGTTGTCTTTCCTTCATGATGATTGGAGTCTGTTAGAGAAAATGGAGTGGCTTGAAAAGGTCGAGTGCATCTTTTGGATATTGGGAACTCCTAAAACTATTAGAATGCATGCCGTTTGGGTCTGTTGGAGGGTCCATCTCTGGACGAATAAGAGTTTTCCGCCCCGCCATCACAGCAAGTTGGGATGATGTGGTATGTCTGTAAAGTCATCTTCGTTCGATGTTTTATACTTGTGGAGGTGAAGATAAAGAAAATTAAAGAGTTCATGCGTGTTCAACATGGACAGCAGACGTTGAAAGCATATGTTGACCATTCCATGGATCTTGCGTCTCTTTTTCTGGGGGTAGTGTCGCAGGACTGGATGAAGACTTCTCCCTTTCTCAGGGGTCTTCATCCAATGATCAAGGAGTGAGTCCTACCTTTTTTGGAGCATCACTTTTGAGAAGTTGGTTCATGGGGTGTTATTAGCTTAGTTGGTCTCCAGAGCGCAAACGGTTGGTGATCCATCATATCTAGTTTCTTGTGAGGGTTCCCCCATCTGGCGAGGAGAGTGTGTTAGATGGATTTGTTTCTATAGAGTTCTCTGCAGTGGCTCTAACTTCCAGTTCTTCGGATCATCTAATGGTGTACTGTCAGTATGGAATTATTAGGCATACAAGCCATCATGTCACAACCCTCTGAAGACGTTCCATCATTGTAGATGTCTAGGTCATCTGGAGAAGTTTTGTAGGAAGTGTATCTTGAAAAAGACGCTGCGACTGAATAATTCCAGTGCCTGACTGTGAGGCAGGAGATGCTTCAGCCATCTGATCCCTAGCTGTAGGTCTTGGGGTGATGCTCGCATGCAGTTAGGAGTTGTTGTGGGTGTGATGCCTTAATTCGGGTTTCGTGTTCCCTATTGGCAATGAAACATTTAAAGTCCTTCCGTTCTCATTCTTCCACTGTTAATGTTTGGGCATTGATTTAGGTCCATTTTTTCTTCGTGAAGATGGGATGGACGTGTTTGTTGTAATCCAAACAGTCTGGTTTATTTGAATTATGATTCTCTAAATCGTATGTTTTTCTTAAAGGTGTGTTTGGATCTTCCGTGAGTTGATCTCAGTTTGACTGTGTTCGTTTGGAGATGTAAGAGTGTTGGGAGAAACGACGTTTTGGGAAAGCTTGGGTTTACTTCATGGGTAAAGTTCTTCTCGGCTGTCTCTCTCTAGTGTTCGAGGTTTTTGGTCTATATAGGGAGTTCCATGTTTTAGTGGGGGTTTTGTTGGAGGTTCCCATGTCTCCCTCCACGCTTCCAAGGATGGTATGTTTGGGTGTTGAATTTACACAATAGTTTAGTTCTTGTGGTGGGGATAACCCTCTCATGTTCTCCCATTACCTTATGTTGCGGTTTCATCTGTACTTATTTGGGTATGGATTTTGGTTTGGTCCATTGTTCTGCTAGGTAACTTTCTGGGTTTAAAAAGTGTCTGTGGTGTAGAGAATTGTCACACCCCGTCATTTTATTTATTTATTTATTTATTTCTTCACTTTGGTCAACCTCATCAAGGTTCAGGACTAAAATTTTCGATATTTGATATTTTTATCGGGTTTTGGGCCTGTGTGCGGTCACTACACAATGGGCGGTAGCTGCACAATTAGCTCAGGTGTCGTGCAGATATCTATCGCTCAAATGAAATAACATTTTATGAAAATGAAATAAGTAAAACATTAAATCATAAATATAATAATTAATTATTGTGTAGATAATAATATTATTATTAAGAATGGTTAAGGATATTTTTTTTATTATCTAAATCTTTCTATTAATATAAGTATCAATAGATTTTTATTTAATTGTTATTGTTATTATTTATATTCAAATTGTTATTTGATTATTATTATATTGTTATTATTATTTGTATTATTATCATTACTATTGTGGTATAAATATTAATATTGTTACAATTATGATAAAAGAAAAAAATTAAGTAGAAAACCCTAGTTTTACCCGATGGAGCCCCCCCCCCAACTTTTCCCCTTGGCTACTGCGCGAGTCCCCCCTCCTGTTCATGTTGCGTGCCACAGGCACTCGCCGCCAGCCCCTCTCCCTCGGCCTCCCGTGTGCCCCGCCTCCCGTCGCCCCACCCTCACCCCGTGCCGGCCTCCCGTCGCCACCCCGCATGACACCAGGCCTCCACGTGACCCCCGGCCACCACCGCTCCCCTCCCACTCCGGCTACCCCGCCTGCCCATCGGCCACCTCCTCCGGCGATCGCCTGCCCTCTGGCCGCCTCCTTCTACGACCTGGCCTCGAGCCCCCAGGAGTGTGACCCCATGTCCAGTTAATCCACCACGCTTCTTCCAGAGTCTCATTCCATGCCTTGTTTCTCTTCGCCGGGTCTGTGAAGGGACCTCAAAGATCATACACCCTTTCCACTAAAGTCGTCTCAACTTTTCATTTTGTTGAGGTATGTAAATCTACATTTTCCATTCCAACTAAGTATGTTTAATGATTGAGTGTTTCAATTAATCCATTGACTTGTCTCGCCCCATCTTAACAAACATAGTTAATTTTCTATAGCGTTTTAATGTTAATTGATTTCTCTAAAAATAGATTTGAACTCTTTTCTTGGATATGATTATATGTGCCAATGTAAAATGTGTCATTGGAAATATATATATATATATATATATATTTGATACTATTTTAATCATGACACACACCTTTTTAATACTTTAATAGGTTTTTATAGTTGTTTCTAGTATGAATAATTTGTTAGAAATGATTTTTGAGGTGATTATTTGAATTATTCCATGAATTGGTGTACCTGTTTTATTCGATTGAATGTCAAATTATGTTTTCATAGTTTTTTTAAAATTTATTTTCACCTAATTCATGTATGTACTAAATTCATTATCAATTTTTCCAATGGAAAACGTTTCATTAAAATGATTAGTTTGTGTTCCAGGAATTATGTGTATAATGTGTAGATTTGTAAAGTATGTCCTATGTGTTGTTTTGGTATGTTCAATGATTTTTTAACCCAATGTTGCATCATTGAGGATTTTATGAAATTGGGTTGGGGTTATTTCAAAACAAGTGGCCAAATTGAAACTGGAAATGGGATGTTGACTTGGCATCGTGTGGTTTTGTTAACACTTTACGGATTTTTAAAGTGACCTAATAATTAATGTTGATGGTGTGGGTTATTTTTCAAAAACGTGTCGAGGTGGTTATTTTGCTTTGCTTGGTTTTTTGGTTTGTTTTAAGTCTGTATTTGGGTGACTTTGGTTTTATGTGTTTATTGCAGCGCATTCTCAAGGTAGCCCCATGATATTGATGTCATCAGCTTGCGCTTTCTTGTATGCCTGTGCGAGGCATGTCGCGCCTTTATGATTGGACAACGAGCCGAGGTAGGCCCCCCACTTCACTTACGTTTAGATTTAGAATTTATTAATTTATTGATGCTTTATTAATTTTAATAAATTGGGAATAATAGAATATAATTAATTTTTATATGGTTATTTGGTGTGAAAAGAGCCATTTATTTTATACCGAACACTTGAAATATTTTCTTGACGAGCGGACACCCAGTTTTGAAAGAATGCATGTTTGGCCTTTAAACATTATTCACAGAATTTCAAATGTACTTCTAGTTTTAAAGATAAATGATTTCTTCTGAACAAGTGTTTTGAGCTTTTTGAGAAATGAGGTTTTACTTTAAAATTAGTGAAGGCCCATTTGGAACTTTAATAAAATATATTATTCTGGAAAAACCCACTCAGGGGTGATCTTTGGTGTGTGTTGATTTCGTGAGATGTATGTGATTTTTGTGCATCGTGACTGATTAATTTACATTGTGGGAGCACCCATTTTTATCGCTTGTGTTGACATGGAAACCTGTCATATTGAGTGAATTTTCTGAGAATGATTGTTGCACTAGTTTAGACCACGCTCCGGCTAGTGGCCCCATAGCAGGGGAATACTGAGTTATTGCTGCTATGGGGATTGGGCCCCTCAGTTAGGCCATGCAGGGCTATACCAGGTAGTAGTATGTGCGTTATGATGTCATCGAGTTAGGGAATGTCTTCAGGGTGATTCATATTTATAGTATGTTCTGGATTGATCAAGATCTCCTAGGTTCGACCCATGTTTCTTTTATTATTTATTTGTATGTGGAGGACGACTGAGAGGTTGAGTAAGGTTGATGACCCCTGTGTGCCACTTTTTCCATTTACCTTAGAGTGTGACGTGTGTTGTGTGTGATTTTCCTTTTGACTAACAACTAATTTTTGGATTTCTAAATTGTTTGCAAAATGTTTTAAAAATGCAATGCAACTATTTCATTCAACATTGAACTTGTTCTAAATTAAAAAGGGCAATGGACGGTTACTTGTTTTAGAAATGAAAGTGTGTGTGGAAACCATATTTTATATAACATAGTGCAAACCTAGAATTGGTAAATTCTTTGTTTAATGGTATGTGCATTGGGAATAGAATTAGTCGGGCCTACCTACTGAGTTTTAATAATCACTCCTATAGTGTTTTCTTGTTTTTAATTCTATTTCAGGTTCCAGCTTCAGTTGTTCACCATGAGCGATGTTGGTCATGGTATTTGAGAGTGACCCACAAGGTCATGTGGAGTTTTGGTCGTAGTCAGGTTAGTAGCGTTATTGGTTGTTCTTTATTTATTTTCTTTTGTTCTATTTATTTCCACTGCATAATTTATTTTTATTTTGGGACAAATCATTCTCACCTCTTAAATTTTGATGCTCGGAAATAGTTTCCAGCCCGTGGGGATTGGGAACTCCCTTCGGGCCATCTCGTGGGCTGGCTCGGGTGACCGGTTCAGGGTCGACTCGGGTTGGTTCATGACATGATACATATACAAACGTCAAGATCAGGGATCCTACCAAGGTAAAGGGCCCCATAAAATGCTTATAACATCATGAGTGTGGCTATGGATAGAGGTGAAAATGTGAAATAATCTGTGATCATTTTTAGTGATGTATCACTTTTTTTATGTCTGTTTCCTTTAGTACATTGATCCATCACATGTGGGGATACTTTCTTCACTGTTGTATGGCCTTGGTTAGTCTGTGTAATTATTTTACGATATGTGATATTGATATCATTACTTACACTTTATTTTCTAGTGTTGTTATTTATTTTTCTTTATTTATTTCAACTATTTCATTTTATACACTGATATTCATATTACATTGGAGAAATAATATCTCCAAGGTGTCAGTTAGGTCATTACTTCTTGTCAGTATCCTCTTGCATATAGGGAGGCACACACAAGGTCATGTACCCACCTCATTCTAGATAAATTGATTTTAGTTTTGGGGATTTATGTAGATTTTTGATAGGTAAAAAAGTATTTTTGTGCCCCAGATGACCCACTATACATTCATCATAGGATGTCATACACAATGTATTCAATATAACAAAGGTGTATGTTTATTTTTTAATCCCTATAACTTATGGATATAAATATTCTTAATATGATAACCTTTAGATATATATATTTATTACAATACATATGAAGATTTTCCCTTCAAGTGGTGAATGGGTATATTTCTAATCATTCCCTTGATTAATTTTAACCAAAATACATCATTTCAACTTTTATGATCAGTATAAACTCTAGATTAATGATTATGATTGATTGAGGAAGTGTATGGAAGTATATTAAATTGTGATACACTTATCTATTTTGGTGATGGTGAAGTTATGTTCTTATCTATTTTTGTGATAGACTATGTTTTGTTAATATATACTTTTTCTATATTCAAATGTACATGGGTATAAGAAGAATTTGGATATAGATAAAAATACTAAAACTAGTAATTATAGAGTTGTTCGAGTAAATTTTGGCCTCTATGTTCACAAAAATATGGGTTTGTTGATAAATAATTAAAGATAAGGATGATGATTGTGGATATTGGTACACTAATATGGGTTATGGTGTGGATTTAGGGTGCAATTGTTTTTGTAAATCAATATCATGTTCGTTAAAATCTTACTAAATCATCTAAAATAAATGATGTTATATTGAAAAACATAAAAAAAATAAATATTCAATTAGAATTTTGTCACAATAATTGAGAAATAAGGCTTATATAAAAATGATGCTCATAATTAGTACTAGTTTGATCAGATCCCTCCCTATAACTTATATTACCCTTATCATCAACATCCCGTATAAAAAAACATACATCGTCATTATAAATTCCATCGGTATATCGAACACCACCACAATCATCAACATCATGGGGATCGATGTTTTCATCAAAATTTTACAAAGTGGATATATTATAACAACCCTCATAAACAAATCATTCGCTTTTGATGAATGACAAAATTGTCACATCACTCTCTATTGGATGTGGGTAAGAAGTAGAATATATGACTTTTAGGATATGCTCGTTTTTCCTCATTTTATTCTTATTGTGTTTTATGTTTTATAGAATCATTCATCTATTTCTATATAACTATATTATAATTTATTATCTATTGAATTCTAGTAGAATAGCATTATATAGATGGTACAATGAATTTCCCATGTCAATATCACACTCTTACACAATGATAATGTCATAATATATGATAAAAATGGTTCTCTGAGCTCAAAATGTATGGTTGTTTCTCAAAAATTTCATAAATAGATATTCTTATATTATATATTATATTAACTAAAATAATAAAATAGATTTAAAAAATAAATTTTATCAAATTATGATATATTAAAATATACATTTAAAAGTCCAGAGGTGTTATTATTTACATCACAACAATAATTATTTTTCCTATTTATATAGAACAAGGTACGTTGAGGGACATAACCATTAGTATTAAATTCATTTTTAAAGGAAAATAAATTAATAACATTTCATCTTATAATTTAACATGATAAACCAAAAAATATAGGTTAATTATCTCAATTATCCATGAAATATCAAAAATATATTTCATTAAGCTGAAATAAATTGTCAAAACCTCTTACCTAACACAAAAAATAATATCATAAAAGGAATAAAATTTTCAAAAACTTATTAAACTCATAAAAAAATTATTTTATTAAACTATAAAAAATATTTCAAACAAAATAGATTAAACATGGAAAGTATATTATATTTCATTCATCGATCCTCATTTATTAATTTATTTTTCTTTTTTTCCCATTTTTTTATATTGTTAGTACAAATATGTGATTAATACCAATTTTTTTGATAATGTATCATGATTTATTGTCATTGAACCATTTCATCCAATTTTATTTTTCACCATTTGTGAAGATTTTAATGAAAATTTCTTATTTTGAAAAAATTTATAAAAATTTATTAAATGTTGTAGGACATTGAAATGGTAAATTATTTTAATTACTTATTTTCTCAATAATTTATTTTTTCATAGATCTATTAAGAAATATTTTTTAAGAAAATATTATGATAATTTACATTGAAAGTACACATGAATGTTTAAAAAAATTATATAATATGTCACTTATTTTTTTATAAAGTGGATTATAAATTAAAATGGAATGATTCAACAAAATGGAAGATTGGTTGTGTTGATAGTGAATTTAATAACATTTTACTTTCATATAATTCTAATTTTAAAATACAATTACAAGTGTCACACTGTACTTTTAATCCAATATTATAATCATATGACACCAAAAACAAAAGTAATATAAGTATTCACCTCAGTTCATTAAATTTTTAAACTCTTTTTTATCCATTTTTTTAAAAACTGCCTTTTGTATGATTTTATATGTTATACCAACACTGAATAATCCATTCCAATACATCATCATTATCTTACTATACCTATAATATATTTATTTTTTAAAAATCATTTTTGATTTACCTGAAATTTAAAAATTTATTAATTATTGGGTTAATGATAATTCCATTATCATAAAAAACATGAAAAAATAATTTTACTTTATTAATCAATAATTTAAAATAACATACATAGGTAAATTAAACCAGAATAATGAAATATATATCATTTTTACATTACTCCACTATAATATATGAGATATAAATATTTAATTAGTAATTATCTCTAATGTAAGATAAACATGTTATTATGATGTATTTTAAAACTCTTGAAATGTGATTCACCCTTTTTAATAATCAAGGATCTCTTAAAAATCCTTAATAAAATTTGTTGAATTATTTTAGTATCAATCGTATTTTTAATTCATATTCATGAAATTTCATGTTTTAATTTAAATTTCATTATATCTCTTTCTATTTAAATATATAATTATATGATATATTTTTATAAATATAAATTGTGGAATGTTAAGGGTTACATAGAAATAGTAATATTATAATGGTTGTTGGAAAAAAATTAATTTCTTCTTTAACTCTAATATATCCCCAAAATCAAGTGGGATTTTAATTTTAAATTATAAGGGAAATTCTATCACACTAAATGGACTTTTTTAAATATTATTATAGTTATATATATATATATATATATATTGTAAAGACACAAAAATTTAGTGGAGTTTTTTTTCATAAATTCATGGGATTTTTACGAGTCCGTGAAATCTAGCGGTGCCGGATTCTGGGGCACAGAGTGCCTAGAATGATCCGTCGATGTTTTTGTTCAGCTGATGTTAACACACGTATGTAGTCTTCCTAAAAATCTGGAATAACTCTTAAACAATAACTCATATCTGAAATTCGAGGGCACTGTTGTGCTCAGGATGATGAGTTTACCCTTGGCATGACTTAAGATTAGTCGGCATGGGACTCCTGTAGAGAAACCGATAAATGTAAAAATCATAAATAAAATAATTAAATAAAATATTTTATTTTTCAAATGCTTATAGCTCACAAATGGTAACTCAGATTAAAAATTTGAGAGCACCACTGAAATCGTGAGTTTATGCTTTCTTTAACATTATACTAACTTTGGCCAGCGCGGGCCACCTGAGAAATTTAGTTTTTTGACACAAATAAAATAATTTTGTGTCATTTATTTTATTGTAAAATTAATAACTTCTAAACAGTAACTCGGATTGAAAATATGTAAGTACCAATTGGTTTGTTGGGGCCTGTATCACCTTGGGAAATACTAACCTTGATGATAGTTAGTCGAGGGTGACTGATAATAATTTTCTGAACATTGTTTCAGGTACGTTTAGCAAACGTATGAGTGAGATTTTATATCTTTTGAACCGATGCTCAGAATTTAAATCTGACGGCACCGTTGAACTCGCAGCGTCAGTGATTCCTTAGTTGGACTTTCACCGCAGTTGCGTTCTAACGTGATTGGAAGTTAGTTTTTGGGGGTTTTAAAATAAAATTAAATAAAAATAAGGTGTGCTTATTTTTATTTGTTGGTGTTCAAAACCTATAAGTGGAGGTTAGATGTGGGACCGACCCGCACATAACTTCCCTTGGGAGGATATTATTTTGTGGGGCCCGTACGTTGTTTAACATCTCTTGTAATCAAATAGGTGGGGACGACATGGGCTTTATCCCCTTGAACACCCCATAAATGGTGGAAACTCTTGAAATTCTCCATAATGGTGCCAATTCACCATAAAATTAATTAATGGCTTCAATTATTTAATTTTTGAAATCTTTTTAATTCCTCCCAACCATTAAAATTATAGCGAGTCAATTTTTTTGGATGGAAAAATCTTTTTGTGGAGTTTGAGAGAGGGCTTGGAGACACCTTGGAGAACTTCATCCTTCCAAGGAAGAACCACCGAAGGATGAAGAACTTCTCCTTTGATGTTCGACCGAGTCAAAAGTGAAGGAGCCGACTGTGAAGAATATCGATGACTCTTCTTCCTCTATCTCCTACCCCTGATTCTTCTCGACATCAACAAATCGACGTCTGCCTTACCGTGACTCTGTCAACGATCACTGAACTCGAGGTAGGGGTTTGAGTAGAAATTATTTCCATTATTCATCGTTAATTTTATGTTTTGAGAATTTCCGATTGTTATCACTATAACGAGGAGGGATCATACCGCATGAACATGGCCCGACCCTCCACCTTTGTTTGATGACGTTTGTTGCTGATGGAGGTGGCACAATGGTGCAACCGGAAGGAAGAACCGCAATGGCATAATGGCTTGACCGGAAGAAATAACCACGTCAGAGAAATACAACCAGCAATGAGCCTGCCACAGAAGAAGCCAGCGGTGCAGGGGCCGCCGGGCCACCGAAGAGGTGCGAACCCATTGTGTCGCGCAGAAAACCATACCACATCCAGGTGGACCGCGGAGGTGCTGGAGGCGGTGGTGTCGTCACACCGCGCCAGAGAAGAACCGTATCCAGGAGGGGCACATCGGTTCGATGGGGCGCGGCGCAGTCGCGCCGCGCGAAGGGCTGCAGAGGGCTGCTGCCAGGCCGGGCTGCTGTGGAGGAGGCATGGTGTCGTCACGTCGCTGCAGAGGAGACGTGGTGGCCAGCCGGGCCGACCACCAGAGTAGCTGAACGACTAACATCTTGGCCAACCAAGAGGAGTGGGCCCCTCAGGGTCCTGCGTGACTTGGACCTACACCGCTGGTGCCGATTAGGGTTCCCACTCGAACAGCTAAGTTTTTCCGGTGTTACAGGGGGGGCACGCGGGTCCCCCCTAGAGACGGTCAGGTGGACCCACGAGCCGCCGGGCCACCATCCTGTTGTGCTGTCGGGCCGGGCCTCCCCATCGGTCTGGTCCACCGCCTCTGGCCGGGCGACTTCCTCATACCGGACCTGGACCC
The DNA here is from genome assembly GCA_963277665.1 of Viscum album. Classification (NCBI taxonomy): domain Eukaryota; kingdom Viridiplantae; phylum Streptophyta; class Magnoliopsida; order Santalales; family Viscaceae; genus Viscum; species Viscum album. Next base: position 380,833,122 of record OY728166.1, read on the forward strand.
GTTTGGCCAATTAACATATTCGCCCATATCATGGGCTACGAGAGTCTGATCAATGAACCATTTGAGGAAACAAAGAGCTTATAGTGAGACAGTTCTTTTGGAATACCCCACATGAGTTTTGGACACAGTTGGGGTATGGTCATGTTGGCTTTATGCTAAACTCCAACCCGGCCCTTGGGACAGAAATGCCAAGAACTCACAGACCGGGTGTCCAATTGATGCGCCGCCTGTTGTGTTGTGACCTTTATGACGAGGAGGTACTTTGAGATACTTCTACTTGGGACTTCGTGATAGTTGGAGTTCTACTAATAGCTCATGGAGCGGATCCTTCCATAGTCTAGTAGACAATATACGGAGACCTAGTAGCTGGCAGTGAGGTGGAGGTTGGAGACGGAACATACGAAGGTTAATTCCGAGTGATCCTAAGTGGGTCAGATCTTGTGTGGGTCAGTGCTCATTGATCATGTGTGGGTCAATGCATACCAATCTTGTGTGGGTCAGATCCTGTGTGGGTCATTGCGGGGGTTAGTTCCTAACAATCCTTTGTTGGTCAGACTACGTATGGTCAGAAGTAGTGCCTCTTGTCAGAAAAAGATGATCTAGCTTCACGACTAAACATCTGCACTTCTATTCTATACTAAAAATCATGGTTTGAGATGAGTCATTGTCTTTTGTGTTTTTCTCATGTTTGAGATGGTTTACTAAATAACATAGGTATATGTATGGGTATATACCTATGTAAGGGTTATCTATTGACTCCTGACTTTATGGTTCTCCTTTTTGGATTTTTGAGACCATAAGGGTTTTGAGGCCCTACTAAGTATCATTATACTCACCCCTGCACGAGTTATGCCCACACCTCATTGTGTTGGTTGCAGATGATGGACAACGCTGATCGGGGCAGAGGGTAGCAGAAATCGACGGTACCTAGAGGTGGACCACTTGGCGAGACGTACACAGAGCAAAGAGATGGACTTGGGGTGCGGAGGAGGCCATCTGTACCAACCCATCAAGTGGTACTGTCGAAGGACGGCCCAGTAGCTGCTTTACATCCTTTCTTCAGTTGTACTAGCATTTCAGTTGTATTGTACTTTACTGTTGGGCTTGTATTTCCTTCCCCCCTTTACTTTCAGAACATTATTTTGTATACAGTTTCACTTAGAATTTTAATTCTAATGGAATACTCTATTGTGTTTGTTTACTATTATAAAGGAAATTCCTTCCCGATTTAGGGATTTTCACCTTTGGTGCTAGTCACCGGCCCCTGGCCTATAGAAGGCAAGCTTGGGGTAGTCACGATACGGGCCCCGGGGGACTGGTCGTGACATATTGTTATCAGAGTTGTTGGTTCTACCGCATAACTTTTGACTATGATCATTGTTTTCTGTGAATCAATAGTGTTAAGGGTATCGAGTGCAGTTTTTAGTTCAGGGATTCCAGTGTCGGTGTGGCGGCCGACATATCCATACACCAGGACCTTGACTACTGATTTCTACTTTGTGGATGAAAACACTGATTGCATGAGTGTTTTCAAAAGTGACTCTTTAAATCAGCTCAACTTGGTCAGCTCACCAGGTATAATCTTTTGACAGTGCCACATCAGTTGAGGATGCCTCCACACCGAAAGCCTTTTAGAGTTTCAAGAGAGTACATGATGATTGGCCACCGAGCAACGAGGCTCCTGTGAAGGGCCCTCTTACTATATTGGAACCTGAGGGTGGTGTACTGAAAGCACCACCACCCGTTGGGTAGCAGATTCCACCAGCCACATTGGCAGACGATGCATTCCAACTGAGAATGCTGCATGAGTTCTACTGGAAGAGGCCTCTGAGGTTACGAGGTGAGACAGATTCCCAGGAAGCAGAGGACTGACTGGAGGCGATTTCTAGAGTTCTCTGCCTAGTTGAGACACCAGTAGAGCAGATGGGGTTCTTAGCTTCTAGTGTTTCCCAGTGAGTGACCATGAGGTTAGACCACATAGTGATGAGGATTCGATATGTGGACCATTGCCTAATATTTTACCTTCAGGTAGTGTGTCGGCTATATCACTGCCTATTGGTTAGGAGTTTCAACCAACGATACTAGTAGATGACACATGTAGGCTTAGGTCCTTACACATGTTTCAACAGCAAATACCCCTCAGGTTCCGAGGCAATCCCGAATTAGAGGTAGCTAAGGACTGGCCTGAGGATGGAGCTGAGAGTTCTCTATAACATCTATAGCTTTGTAAGGACAACATGTTGGTAGCTGAGTATTCATCTAGGCGTACCGATCGTTCCTAGTACTCGATGAATATGATACGATCAGTGCTTTAGAGCTTCGACCTCTGATTGAGGTGTGTTTAGGGTCATCTGTTCCAACACTTTTTCATCTGTGAATTCCTACATATGTTAGGATGCAAGAGATAACCCTTGCGGTTGAATGTTCTTTGGATGAGCGGATACAGCCAGTTAATGTTAGTAGTGGGAAAGCAGGAATCTAGCGCCAGTCTTAGAGACTTCGGCATGTAAACTATGTCGAAAAGCTGAAGTGTTAGTGACAGATGAACCTGGAGAGCAGTAGACATGGAAGTAGAGCTGGTAGAGAAGAATGAGGTGGTGTACATTTTGACATTTTACAATGACTCCATTTTTGTCGATCCCACGAGGCTCAGTGATCTAGAGGGTAGTGGAAGAGAGTAGCTTCATGTGGTCAAGGAGTGTGTCCCAAGGGCTTTATGAATGATTCAAGGTATAGAATGTGTCTACTACTAGCTGATGTATCAATAGACATAGGTACCAGTCCTTCCTTCCTTCCACGAATCTTTTCCCATACCTAGAGTTTTCGGTTAAACCATTGACTTGACCCTCACATCTGGAGATAACTTTGCGAGGAGACTCGATAATCAAACATATGGTGATGGTGTGATCTGACTCTAGAAGAGATAGTTTCGGTTGGAACCTATAGGTGGCGGCATCGAGGACTTACGACGTTAGTTTGGGTATGGACTACGAAACCACAGTTCATATACAGATTGATGGTATTAGGAAAAAATGTTGTGGTTTATCAACAATGGTGGGATGAGGTTTTCCTTTGTCAGTGAAAAAGGGAACCAAGGAAACATTGATTAAACTAATTCATAGGATGCTGCAGCTGATCAATCTTTAGTCGGCCAGCCTTACCCTCATGGTAGCAGGAGTTTGGAGTTTTCAGTTCCAAACAGGAGTGACAGAACTTGGGGACATCTTTTTAGAATATGTTTCCAGGACTACCCCCCCCCCCCAAAGGGGGTGGGACGTCTGCTTTAGTGGGATACAACTGGAGGTTAATTCGAGACGTAACCAGAGTTGATGCTCCACTACCAGCCTTGACAAAGAAGGAGAAACCATTCTTGTGATCGGAGGGATGCCACCAGAGATTTCAGGAGATGCAGTAGAGGCTGACTAGTGCCCCCGTCTTAAGGCTTCCCGAGGAAGTCATAGGGTATATAGTCTACTACGACACATCTGGGACCAGACATGGGAATGTCCTGATGTAAGGGAGAGCAGTGATCGTATATATTTCTCGGCAGCTGAGACAACATGATAAGAACTATGCTACCCATGACCTGGAGTTAGCAGCAGTGGTCTTCACCTTGAAGATGTGGCATCACTATCTTATGGGTGAACACTTTACCATGTACTCTGATCACAAGAATATCAGGTATATCTTCTCTCAGAAGGACATGTACCCAAGATAGCGAGGATGACTTGAAATCCTCCCAGTCTATGACATCGAGATAGTCTATACTCCTGGGAAGTTGACGTTGTTACAAATGCACTCAGCATGAGGTCTAGAATACAACTTCTAGGTGAGGCGATAGAGTAGCTGGCTTCCATACAGATATCCATTTTAGATTGAAACTGAGCATCCCCAAAATATTCCAAATTCTTCTATACAGAATCCAAGATCTTAGAAATTTTTGCAAACATCTATTTGGTAGGTTGCATGGCCCGAATGGAGTTTCAGATTAGGAGTTATGGACATTTGAAGTTGGGATGGAAAACTGGTTTGAAAAGCCCATTCGCGAATCCCCCTCTGCGATCTTAGAGCACCTCCGCGAAGCAAATGAGATGGTAATGCTCCAGAAATTCCCTGGAGTTCGTGAATCCTCCACGGAGAAAATGAGGCGGTAACATTCCATGAACACCCTGACTTTCGTGAACCTGCCACAGAGCAGAAGAGGCGGTATCTCTCCGTGAATCCGGTTGACGTTCGCGAGCCGCCGCGAAGCAACCGATGCCCCCCTTCTTGCCGCGTGAGCTCTGCTTCGCAGCGCCTATTTCTTATAAATACACAGCTTTCTCCCCTTCTCCAGGATGGCCACAGAGACTTCGCCCCATGGGTGGCCGATCTACCGGTCTGTGGAGATCCGACTTGCGGCTCCGCGAGGCCATGTTCCGCGAGCATCTTTCATCGGGTTATTACTATGCGAGTCCCAAATCCGCGAGCAGATTCCTTCACGTTGCTGCTCCACAACCCCTAAGAAAAATGGAGAGTCACACCACGAATGTTTCAGGTCGGAATGTCAGGATTTTACATTGCGCACCCACGTTCCACCTATGGAATACCATGATTTGAGATACTCCTCCACACATCATGAAACACTTTGAGTCGACATATTCCTCTTGGTTTCATTCCAATGTCATGAGTTGAGATTCCCATCATCAATTTCTCGAGTACATTGAGTAGAACCATTCCTCAGGAAACTCCTCCAAACCCTATCACTAGGCCCCTATGCCAGGTTAAACCAGAATGGTCCGCCCTTGCGTAAGTCCCTACACCATCCATTTCTAGGCACCTGATGCATAATAGTCCTATCTACATGAGTCTAAACTATATTTTTTCCCATGTTCCAAACATAGGATTCCTCTTACTCCAAACAAGAGATGCCTCATGCTCCCAACATGAGAGGCTAACAGTCCTATCTACATGACTATAAACTGTAGTACTCCCTATTTTCCAAACATATGATGTCTCTTGCTCTATACAAGAGATGGCTTATTCTCCAGGAATGTGATGCCAATAGTCCTATCTACAAGACTATAAACTTTAGTACACCATATGTTCAAATCATAGGGTTCCTCTTGCTCCAAATAAGAGATGCCTTATGCTCCGAGCATGAGATGCTAATAGTCTTATCTATATGACTATAAAATGTAGTGATCTCCCTATGTCCCAAACATATGATGCCTCTTGAACTAAACAAGAGATGCCTTATGCTCCAAGCTTAAGACACATAATGCCATGATTACAGAGACATGATTCCAACGCCCCTTGGCATTATCCATCTTGTGAACCAGTGCACAGTTGAGGGCCTCAATTGACCAGTAAGTTGGGATGCATTCATGGAGAGACATGAGGAAGAAATTACGGGAAACATCCTTGTGTAAGCCCCATCCACAATTGTCGCTCCATAGCGGCACCTGCACAGCTTCGTAGCATAAGCCCCATCCACATTTTCCACTCCATAGCGGGACCCGAGCAGCTTCCTAGCGTAAGCCCCATTCACCAGTGTCGCTCCATAGTGGCACCCGGGAAGCTTTCTAGCGTAAGCCCCATTCAACTGTGCCGCTCCATAGCGGCACCCTGGCAGCTTTCTAGCATAAACCCCATTCACCATTATCGCTCCATAGAGGCACCGGGGTAGCTTCCTAACGTAAGCCCCATTCACCATTGTCGCTCCATAGAGGCAGTCGGGCAGCTTCCTAGCGTAAGCCCCATTCACCATTAGCGCTCCATAGCAGCACCCAGACAGCTTTCTAGAATAATCCCCATTCACCATTGCCGCTCCATAGCGGCACCCGAGCAACTTCCTAGCGTAAGCCCCATTCACCATTACCGCTCAATATTGGAACCCGTGCAGCTTCCTAGAAAAATCCCCATTCACCATTGCCGCTCCATAGTGACACCTGGGCAGCTTCCTAGCATAAACCCCATTCACCATTGCTGCTCCATAGCAGCACCCGCGCAACTTCCTATCATAAGCCCCATTCACCCTTTCCGCTCTATAGCGGTACCTGATCTGCTTCCTAGCGTAAGCCCCATTCACCATTGGGGCTCCATAGCGGCACCCGGGCAGCTTCTTTGCGTAAGCCCCATTCACTGTTGCTGCTCCATAGTAGCTCCCGGGCAGCTTCCTAGCGTAATCCCCATTCACCATTGCCACTACTTAGCGGCACCCGGGCAGCTTCCTTGCGTAATCCCCATTCACCATTTCCGCTCCATAGCGGCACCCGGGCAGCTTCCTTGCGTAAGCCCCGTTCACCATTGCCACTCCATAGTGTCACCCGAGAAACTTCCTCGCATAAGACCCATCCACTATTGTGATCCTATGCAGCGGTAAGCCGTTGACATCCTTATCCAGCGGTAAGCCATTATTATCCCTTACAGCAGTAACCCGTTGTGACCCATTCCAGCGGTAATCTGTTGCAACCCCATTCAGCGGCAAGCCGTAGACATCCTCATCCAGCAGTAAGCCGTTGCACCCCCATTCAGCGGCAAGACATTGACATCCTCATCCAGCGGTAAGCCGTTGCGACCTCATTTAGCGGTAAGCCATTAACATCCTCATCCAGCGGTAAGCAGTTGTGACCTCATTTAGTGGTAAACCGTTCATATCCTTATCCAGCAATAAGCCGCTATGACCCAATCTAGTGGTAAGCCTTTGAAACCCCAATTAGGCAGTAATCCGTCATCAGAAGAACAACATGGACTTTGATTCCCTTCCATAGGGATACGTAGGAAGCCTCATCAAGGCTCAATCACGAATCTATCATCATCCTTTTCTTTGGGCCTCCATCATGGAGTAAGTCCCAGAACCATGGGCTGCCTAACGCATAAGTCCCCCTTCGCTTCTCACAGAGGCACCTTTCGCGATGTGATCGTCAGGTCTCTGTTGCCTCTTGTTTCTCACACACGAGCACGACTCACGTGGGCTTAGAGTAAGGATTGACCATGACAATACCCCGTCCAGCATGACGTTAAATTGTATGCCCCCATCCAGCATGACGTTAAACTGTATGCCCCCATACAGCATGAAGTTAAACTATATGCCCCTGTCCAGCATGATGTTAAAATGTATGCCCCCGTCCAGCATGACGTTAAACTATATACCCCCATACAGCATGACGTTAAACTGTATGCTGTCTCGCATTACATTAAACTGTACATCCATTTGAACTACATGGTCGTTGATCCATTTCATGGCATGGTACGTAGGAAGCATCCACGAGGTTCAAGCCCACCGCCCGTCGTTTATTCACATAAGGTTTCACCCACTTCTCGCATGATGTTAAAATGCATTCCAGTCCAGCGGTAAGCCATTGCGACTATCATAAACTACGTGGGCTTTGATCCATGCCAACGTATGGTACGTAGGAAGCCTCATGAGGTTCAATCCATTCACCAGTGGACCCCCGGGTTCAACTTCACGTTGGTTTGCTGACGAAACTCCACCCGAACTATGTGATCTTTGATCCATGTTAAGGCATGGTACGTAGGAATCATCCATGAGGTTCAAGCCCGTCACCCAATGGACCAAAGTCCTTCTTCACGTCAGTTCTCCAACATGCCCCCGTCCCGCATGATGTTAAACTATATCCATATAAACTACGTGACCTTTGATCCATGCCAAGGCAAGGTACGTAGGAAACCTCATGAGGTTCAATCCCAACACCCATCAGACCAAGGTCCACCTTCACGTCAGTTCACTGAAACCATACTGAACTATGTATCCTTTGATCCATGTTAAGGTATGGTATGTAGTAAGCCTTCATGAGGTTCAAGACCATCACCCGATCATTCTGATCCCCTTCATGTCGGTTCACCCCCGTCCCGCATGATGTTAAATTATATCCATCTGAACTACGTGACCTTTGATCCATGTCATGTCTTGGTATGTAGGAAGCCTCATGAGGTTCAAGCCCATCACCGATCGGACCAATGTCCATCTTCACGTCGGTTCGCTGACGACAACATCCTGAACTACGTGGTCTTTGATTCCCTACCACAAGGATACATAGGAAGCCTCCATGAGGCTCAAGCCCAGCACCTATCCACGCATCCATTCTCATGGGCCACCTCCTCAGGTGTCCCATCGTCCCACCGAACTACGTGGACGTTGATTCACTGTCACGTGGATACATAGGAAGTCTCTACGAGGCTCAAGCCCATCTTCACTGTCTCCCATGCGATAGTCCCTTTTCATTCCCCTCTACTTCATTCAACTCTCCATCATCCATCCTGATTCTTACCCGGGCCAGCACATCCCGGTGGGATCATGCCATCCACCTCCTCACTGCTCCTAGTAGTACTTGGGCCGCTATCCACGCATAATCCCCAACATGTCTCCAGGTCGTTGGCCTCTGTGTACACCCCGATTCATAAACCCTTTAAACTACGTGGGTTTTGATCCCTGTTGTCTACACAGGGTATATAGGAAACCTCCATGAGGTTCAATCCCAGCAAATGCTAAACCTTGGTGATTCTCCATTCTGGGGTGCACACTCCATGATCCGCCCTCAGTGGTGTTCAGATCAGCCATTACGGTGTGACATATCACCTCCAGGGAGTGCACCACCTCGAATCCATCCTCATTGGGCATTCTAAGCCATCCATATTCCAAGTGTTTTTTCCTTGGGATATAAGAATCTGATCTGTCTCTATGGGATGTTCTGATCACTCTCATACCGTCTTCGCAAGACATCAAACTTGCAGCCTACCTCGTGATAAACATGAGATGCCTGAGGAAAACCTCAGATGACAGACATTTGGAGTAAACATCTCTCCAAGATGTTAAACTCGTGGCCTACCTTGTGATAAACATGATATGCCTGAGGAAAACCTCGGATGACATGCCTCTGGCGTAACCATATCTGCAAGACGTTAAACTTATGGCATACCCCATGTTAAACATGAGAAGCTAAGAAACACCTTAGGGACATGCAAATGTCATATGATTCCCCGCATTCGACGCGGGACGCCTCATGTTGTGCACCTTTGAGATGCCCTCTTATGAGGAAGAATATAGGTTACCCAATGTCCACAAACCCATAGATCCTCGACATGCCTGATGTTGTCATCTACTCTAACCGAAGGTCGCTACCATGTTAAGATCCCATTGAATGTCTTGACAGAAGTAGTGTAATTAACCAGCGTCCGTGAAGATATGTCACCAAAAATAAGATTCATGAACAACATATAAAATATATGAGGGATACCTGGACTACGTGATGAGTTTTGAGGAGGAATCCATAGAAGGAAGAACTAACATCCCATCATCCCGTTTCGATCAAGGAGAAAACGTCCCTGGATAAGGAGCAAATTCCACCCTCCTTTGGAAAGCGGGAATGCGAGGAAACAGCTATGCGTCCATGATATAATTTATATGGATCATTTGGAGTCTCTTTATGGTCAACCGATCCATTCATCACTATATTCGTTTGGGACTAGTGATTGAACATGGATAAAGATGTGCCTAGTGTAGGATGCATCAAAGTTGTAAATGTTCTTATTCCAACCAAAGGAAGTGAACCTTATAAAAATTCATGAGAAACCGGAAAATCTTTTGGGTTTGCCCAAGGTTAAGGAATCATTATTTGCATAAATGTGGAATTATAAAACTTCATATTGTTACTCATTTCTATATTGTTGAACTAATTGGTATAGTGGCATAATTCTTGGATAATCTTCATTGGAATAAATGTATGCATGAAGTGTATCACATATAACAACTCCAAAATTAGGAACCAAAAATTTCATACATGATTAATAGTGACAATTTTGAGTTAGAGGTGGTTTCTAAATCTGTGGAACATCTAGTTTGAATTATGAATAAAAGTTAGAGGGTAATGAATGAGAGTATGTTACCCCTTATTTTGATTTTGTGGAGTCATGGATGGATCAAAGAAGAAACCTTAGAGTGGGATTCATATATCCAAGTGAAGTTACTATAGCATCTTATAGGAGATATCTAGAGAAGATTCATCGGCATAATAATCCCTAAGAGGGTGGAGTTTGTAATGATCAATTGATTTAAGGAGTGTTTATATCTAATTTCATCTTAAACATGGGTGATGTAATTATCAAACGATGTTTAGGATGTTATAAGTTCTCAAGAGAATTTTTTAAAGGTATTATACCGACTTCTAGGTCAATGTTGGTATTGGATGGAATTCACAATGTTAAGGAAAAATTTATGAAAATTCATTGAAAACCCTTGTACGTATTCTTCCTACAGCGGTTTATAGTGTGAAATACTATTCACTACATTAATATATCATGGAACATTTTTTAATTGGTAGTGTGGTAAGTCCCCTCTAAAACCCCATTTTTCTTCTCCCTCATATACTATGACCAAGAAGAATGATTTTGTTTAGTGAAGATCCTCCCTTGATGAATTTGGTTTTCCACTACATATTTATTCACCATTTGATGATTAATTCAAAATGATGGTTCTCCCTGTAAACTTTTTTTCATGATTTTAGACTTAATTTATGTTGTTTTTTATTTTTTAAAATTTATTGATAACCATAATGTTTGATTCTGGGTCCTATATTATGGATTTGTCATGGTATGTTTTATATTCAGTTCATAGACCTTGGTGTTTTCTATTTTCTGTGCATTATTAAAAATGTACCTTATTTTTGTCTAATATTTATTAATATAGTATGAATCAATTTTTGTACATTTTTGTGAATATCCCAATGGGACTTATTACTATCATGTTTAATATTTTTTTGGATCCATATATGTATATACATAGTATAACCCTTATTGGAGGAGTGATATGATATGGATCTATTACATGGGAATTCTACCGAGATTTATGAGTGATACATGTTCTGTATGCCATTGTAAAGTGATATTATGGGATTCATTCAGGCTTGTTTTAAGCTAGTTCGGTTGGAATATATAATTTACACAAAATAGTTATTTTTATTTGTTTTTACATATCTTTTATATGCATATAGTTTCTTTTTTCTTGATGGGCCTCAATAGAATACTAGTGATGGGACATTTTTATGATATGACCTCCCTAGAATCACGAAGATGGGTTAGTGTGATGAAATTATCTCCTAAGAATACTTGAAATAGATTAGTGTATTCTGATGACCTCCCTATATTAATTATTACTATTGGTGGGGGCATAACCTATAAGAGAGGTTTGTTGCATTGGATATTCCTTTATATGGTGTTTTTTAAAAACATTCATTCCTTAATAGATCCAATAGAAGTCGGTCCAAGGTGTATGAAAGACTAATTACATTTCAATGTCCAAATGAGTATTATTATTTATTATGTATTTATTTTCTATCGATGTATATACATTTATAAAATTATTACAATCATGATAAGGGACATTTGGTGGTGTCCTAATATGTTTTTTCTGACACCCTACATGAGCGTCTTGATACATATACAAACATCATGATCAGGGATCCTACCAAGGTAAAGGGCCCCATAAAATGCTTCTAACATCTTGAGTGTGGCTATGGATAGAGGTGAGAATGGAAAATAATATGTAATCTTTTGTTGTGATGTCTCATTTTTATTTTCATTTCTGTTTCCTTTAGCACATTGATCCATCACATGTGGGGATAATTTCTTCACTGTTGTATGGCCTTGGTTAGTGTATGTAATTGTTTTACAATATTTGCTGTTGATATCATTACTTACACTTTATTTTCTATTGTTGTTATTTGTTTTTCTTTATTTATTTCATCTATTTCTTTTTCTACACTGATATTCATATTACATTGGGGACATAATATATCCAAGGTGTTGATTAGGTCCTTATTTCTTGTTAGTATCCTCTTTCATATAGGGAGTTACACACAAGGACATGTACCAACCTCAGTATAGATAAAGTGATTATAGTTTTGGTGTTATAATTGATTTTTGATAGGTACAAAAGTATTATTGTGCCCCGTATGACCCACTATACATTCAACTTAGGATGTCATACACAATGTATTCAATATAACAGAGGCGTATGTTTATTTTTTAATCTCTATAACTTATGGATATAAATATTCCTAATATGATAACATTTAGATATATATTTATTTATTACAATATATATGAATATTTTCCCCTTATGCCGTGAATGAGTATGTTTCTAATAATTCCATTGATTAATTTTAACTAAAATACATCATTTCTACTTTTATGATCAGTATAAACTCCAGATTCACGATTGTGATTGATTGAGGAAGTGTATTGAAATATATTAAATTGTGATATACTTATCTATTTTGGTGATGGTGAACTTATGTTCATATATATTTATGTGATAAACTATTTATTGTTAATATATACTTATTCTATATTCAAATGTCCATGTTTATAAGAAGAATTTGGATATAGATAAAAATACTAAAACTAGTAATTTTATAGTTGTTCGGGTAAATTTTGGCCCCTATTTTCAAAAAAATATGGGTTTTTTGATAAATAATTAATGATAAGGATGAGGATCGTGGATATTGGTACACTAATATGGGTTATGGTGGTGGATTTAGGGTGAAATTGTTTTTTAAATCAATATCATGTTCCTTAAAATCTTACTAAATCATAAAAAATAAAAGATGTTATATTAAAAAACATAAAAACATAAAATAAAAAATTAGAATTTTGTCACAATAGTCGATAAATGAGGCTTATATAAAAATGATGCTCATAATTAGTATTAGTGTGATCAGATCCCACCCTATAACTTACATTACCCTTATCATCAACATCCCGTATAAAAAACATACATCATCATTATAAATTCCATCGGCATATCTAACACCACCACAGTCATCATCATCATGGGGATCGATTTTTTCATCAAAATTTTACAAAGTGGATATATTATTACATCCTTCATAAACAGATCATTCTATTTTGAAGAATGAAAATTTTTTCACATCACTCTATTTTAGATGTGGGTAAGAAGTAGAATATATGACTTTTAGGATATGTTCTTTTTCCCTCATATTATCATTATAGTGTTTTATATTTTATAGAATCATTAATCTATTTCTATATAACTATATTATAGTTTATTATCTATTGAATTCTAGTAGAAGAGCACTATTTAGATGGTACAATGAATTTCCCATGTCAATATCACACTCTTACACAATCATAATGTCATAATATATGATAAAAATTGTTCTCTGAGCTCAAAATGTGTGTTTGTTTGCCAAAAATTTCATAAATAGATATTTTTATATTATATATTATATTAACTAAAATAATAAAATAGTTTTTTAAAAATAAATTTTATCATATTGTGATATATTAAAATATATATTTAACAGTCACAAAGGTGTTATTATTTACTTCACTTCAATCATTATTTTTCTTATTTATATAGAACAAGGTACGTTGAAGGACATGACCCTTAGTACTAAATTCATTTTTAAGGGAAAATAAATAAATAACATTTCAAATGATAATTTAACATGATAAACCAAAAAATATAGGTTAATTATCTCAATTATCCATGAAATATCAAACATAAATTTCATTAAGCTGAAATACAATGTCAAAACATGTTACCTAACACAAAAAATAATATCATTAAAGGAATAAAATTTTCAAAAATATATTAAACTCATAAAAATAATTTATTTTATTAAACTATAAAAAATATTTCAAACACAAAAGATTAAACATGGAGAGGATATTATCTTTGATTCATCGATCCATATTTATTAATTTATTTTTCTTTTTTTATCATTTTTTGTATAGTTATTACAAATAGGTGATTAGTACCAATTTATTTGATAACGTATCTTGATTTATTGGGATTGAACCATTTCATCCAGTTTTATTTTTCACTATTTGTGTAGATTTTAATTAAACTTTCTTGTTTTGAAAAAATGAATAAAAATTTATTAAATGTTGAAGGTCATTGAAATGGTAAATAATTTTGATTACTTATTTTATCAATAATTTGTTTTTTCATAGATCTATTAAGAAATATTTTTTAATAAAATATTTGGATAATATATAATGAATGTATACATGAAAGTTTAACATAATTAAATAATGTGTCACTTATTTGTTTATAAAGTGGATTATTAATTGAAATGGAATGATTCAACAAAATAGAGGATTAGATGTCAGGATAGTGACTTTAACCACATTTTACTGTCAAATAATTTTGATTTTAAAATACAATTACAATTGTCACACTATAATGTTAATACTTTATTATAATCATATAAAATCAAAACCAAAAGTAATATAAGTATTCACCTCAGTTTATTAAGTTGTGAAACTCTTTTTTATCCAATTTGTTTTAACAAAATCCCTTTTGTACGATATTATATGTTATACCAACATTGAAAAATCCATTCTAATTCATCCTTAGTATCTTACCATACCAATAATGTATTTATTTTTGGAAAATCATTTTGGATTTACCTGGAATTTAACAATTTATTAATTATTGGGTTAATGATAATTCCATTATCATAGAAAACATGAAAAAATAATTTTACTTCATTAATCAATAATTTAAAATAACATACATAGGTAAATCAAACCAGAATAATGAAATTTAAATCATTTTCCCATTCCTCCACTATAATATATGAGATATAAATTTTTAATTAATAATTATCTCTAATGTAAAATGAACTTGTTATTATGATGTATTTTCAGACTCTTGAAATGTGACTCACCATTTTTAATAATCAAGGATCTCTTAAAAATCCTTAAAAAAATTTGTTGAAATTTTTTACTATCAATTATATTTTTAATTCATACTCACAAAATTTCATGTTTTAATTTCTATTTCATTATATCTATTTCTATTTAACTATATCATTATGCAATATATTTTTATAAACATAAATTTTTGAATGTTTAGGGTTACATAGAAATTTTAATATTATAATGGTTCTTGGAAAAAAATTAATTTCTTAGTTAATTTCAATATATCCACAAAATCAAGGGGGAGTTTAATTTTAAATCATAAGGGAAAATATATCACACTAAAATGGCCTTTTTAAATAGTATTCGAGTTATATATAAATATATATTGTAAAGACCAAGAAATTTCATGGAATTTTTTTTTCTTAAATTCATGGGATTTTTACAAGTTCGCGAAATCTAGAGGCGCCTGATTCCAGGGCCCAGAGTGCCCAGAATGATCCATCAATGTTTTTGTTAAGCTGATGTTAACACGTGTATGTAGTCTTCCAGAAAAACTGGAATAACCCTTAAACAGTAACTCAGATCTGAAATCTAATGTCACTTTTGCCCTCAATATGACGAGTTTACCCTTGGCATGACTTATGATTAGTCGGTGCGAGCCTCCTGTGGGGAAAACAAAAAATGGAAAAATCATAAATAAAATAAATAAATAAATTATTTTGTTTTACAAATGCTTATAACTGACAAATGATAACTCAGATTAAAAATTTGAGAGCACCACTAAACATGTGATTGTATGCTTTATTTAACCACATACTAACATTGGCCAGCGCGCGCCACCTGAGAAAGTTAGTTTTTTTCCACAAATAAAATAATTAAGTGTCAATTATTTTATTGTAAAATTCATAACTTCTAAACGGTAACTCGGATTGATAATCCGAAAGTGCCATTTTGTTTTTTGGGGCCTATTTCACCTAGGCAGATCCTAACCATGACCACAGTGAGTCGAGGGTGACTGATAATAATTTTTTGAACTTTATTTCTGGTACGTTCATTAAAAGTACGATAGGGATTTTATATCTTTTGAACCGGTTCTCAGAATTTAAATCCTAGGGAACCATTGAACTCGCAGTGTCAATGATTTCTTAGTGATAGCTTCACTGTAGTTATGTTCTAACGTGATTGGAAGTTATTTTTTGGGGTTTTTAAATAAAATTAAATAAAAATAAGGTGTGCTTGCTTTTATTTGTTTGTGGTTAGAACCTCCAAGTGGAGGTTAGAGGTGGGACCCACCCGCACATAACCTCCCTTGGAAGGATATTATTTGGTGGGGCCCACCTGATATTTAGCATCTCTTGTAATCAAATAGGTGGGGCCCACATGGAATTTATCCCCTTGAACACCCCATAAATGGTGGAAACTCTTGAACCTCCCCATAATGGTTCCAATTCACCCAAACTTAATTAATGGCTTCAATTAATTAATTTTTGAAATCTTTTGAATTTCTGCCAACCATTAAAATTATAGTGAGTCTCTTATTTTTGGATGGCATAATCTTTTTGTGGAGTTTGAGAGAGGGCTTGGAGAAACCTTGGAGAACTTCATCCTTCCAACGAAGAACCACCGATGGACGACAAAATTCTCCTTTGATCTTCGACCGAGTCAAAAGTGAAAGAGATGACTGCGAAGAATGGTGAAAATGATTCTTCCTCTTTCTCCTACCCCAAATGCTTATCGACGTCAATGGAACTATGTCCGAATTACCGCGACTCTTTCAATGATCACCAAAATCGAGGTAGGGGTTTGATTAGAAATTATTTCCATTCATTATCATTCAAATTACAGTTTTAGAATTGCCGATTGTTATCACTAAAATGAGGAGGGATCAAACAACACGAACATGGCCCAACCCTCCCCCTTTGTTTGATGACGTTTTTTTCCTATGGCGGCAACACAATGATGTGGTTGGATGGAAGAACCGTGGCGGAACAATGACACTGTTGGGCGAAAGAACCACGACGGAGAAATATGACCGGCAACGAGCCGGCCACGAATGAAGCCAGTGGTGCGTGGGCTACTGGGCCACTAGAGAGGCCCAACACCGTCACATTGCATAAGAAACCATGTCGCTGCTAGGTGGGCCATAGAGGTGTCGGAGACGGTGGTGCCATCGCACCGTGCCAAAGAAGAACCATGTCCAGGAGGGCCGCAGTAGTTCGATGGGGCGCAGTGATGTCGCGCCGCACGGAGGGCAGCAGAGGGCCACTGCCATGCTGGGCTACAGTAGAGGTGGTGTGGCGACATCGCACCGCTATAGAGGAGCCATGGTGGATAGATGGGCTGACCGCTAGAGTAGCTGAACGGCTATCCGATGGGCCATCTGGGAGGATCTGGCCCCTCAGGGTCTTGCGTGACCTGGACCTACGCCACTGGCGACAGTTAGGGTTCCCACTCGAACGGCTAAGTTTTTCTGGTGTTACAGGGGGCGCGTGGGTCCCCCTGGACACGTCTAGGCCGACCCGCGAGCTGCCGGGCCGCCAGCCAGCCAGGCTGCCGCCCCGGGCCGCCCCATCGGTCCGAGCTACTTCCTCGGACCGGACCTAGACCCGTTTGGCAAGTTTACATATTCGCCCATATCATGGGGTCGGGAGTCCGATCGACGAACCATCTGCGGCGACGAAGAGATTCTACTGATATGGTTCTTTTAGAATACCCCACTTAATGTTTGGACACAGTTGGCGTTTGGTTAGGCTGGCTTTAATCTAAAATCAAACCGAGCCCATGGGACGGAAATTCCAAGAACTCACAGACTGAGCGTCTAATTGATGCACCGTCTGTTGTGTTGTGACCTCTATGAAGATACAGTTATTTGAGATACATGTACTCGGTACATTTTGATAGTTGGAGTTCGACTAGTAGCTCATGGAGAGAATCCTTCTAGAGGAGAGTAGACAGTATACGGAGACCTAGTAGCTGGCAGTGAGTTGGAGGTTGGAGACAGAACATACAGAGGTTAATTCCGAGCGATCATATGTGGCTTAGATCATGTGTGTGTCAGCGTTTAGTGATCATGTGTGGGTCAGTGCATACCGATCCTGTGTGGGTCAGCACTCAGCGATCCTATGTGGGTTAGCGCATACCGATCCAGTGTGGGTCATCGTGGTGGTTTGTTCCTATCGATCCTTTTTGGGTCAGACTCCGTATGGTCAGAAGCAGTTCATCTTGTTTGAATAAGATGGTCTAGCTTTGCGAATAATCATCTGCACTTCTATTCTACACTAAAAATCATTTTTTGAGCTGAGTCAATGAATTTTGTGTTTTTCTCATGTTTGAGATGGTTTACTAAAAAACATAGGTATATGTATGGGCATATACCTATGTAAGGTTTATCCATTGACTCCGTACTTTGTGGTTCTCCTTGTTGGATTTTGTGAGACCAAGAGGGTTTCGAGACCCTAGTAAGTATCATTATACTCACCCCCTGCCCGAGCTATGCCCACACCTCATTGTGTTGGTTGCAGATGATGGACAGCGCTGATCGGGGCGGGGGGTAACATAAATGGATGGTACCTTGAGGTGGACCACTCTAAGAGACATATAGGAAGCAAACAGACTGACTTGGGGGGCTGAGGAGGCCATCTATACAAAACCATCAGGTGGAAATTTCGGAGGACGGCCCAGTAGCTACATTACATCCTTTCTTCAATTGTACTAGAATTTCTTTTGTATTGTACATTACTGTTGGTCTTGTATTTCCCACCCCCCTTTACATTCAACACACACTTTTGTATACAGTTTTACATAGAATTTTACTTCAAGTGGAATACTCTGTTGTGTTTGTTTACTGTTATAAATGCAATGCCTTCCCAGTTTAGGGAATTTCGCCTTTGGTGCTAGTCACCAGCCGCTGGCCTATGGAAGGCGGGCTTGTGATACTCACGATACGGGCCCCGGGGGACGGGTCACGACATATTGGTATCAGAGGTGTTGGTTCTACCGTAGAACATATGACTCTGATCATTATTTTATGTGAATCAATAGTGATAAGGGTACCGATCATTCCTGGTACTTGATGAATACGATACGATCAGTGCTTCAGAGATTGGACTTCTGAGAGAGGTGTGTTTAGGGACTCTTGAGCCAGTACTATTTCATCTATGCATTCCTTCATATGTTAAGATGTTAAGGAGAACCTTTTCGGTTGAATGTTTATTGGATGAGCGGATACAGCCAGTGAATGTTATTAGTGGGAAAGCAGGAAACTAGTGCTAGTCTCAGAGACTTTAGCGTATAACTTTTTCAAAACCTAGAAGTGTTAGGGACAGATGAACCTGAAGAGAAGCAGACATGGAAGAAGAGATGGGAGAGAAGAATGAGGTTTTGTACATTTTGAACTATTACAACCACCCCCTTTTTGTGGATCCCACCAGGCTCTGGGATCTAGAGGGTAGTGGAAGAGAGTAGCTGCATGTGGTCAAGGAGTGTGACCCAAGGGATCTATTAATAATTTGAGGTACATACTATGTCTACTACTTACTGTTGTATCAATAGACATAGGTACACGTCCTTCCGTCCTTCCACGAATCTTGTCCCATACCTAGAGTTTTCAGTTAAACCATTGACTTGACCCTCACATCTGGAGATAACTTTGGTAGGAGACTCGATAATCACACATATGTTGATGGTGTGATCTGACCCTAGAGGCGAGAGTTTTGTTTGGAACTTCTTGGTGGAAGCATCGAGGCATTATGACGTTAGTTTGGGTATGGACCATGAAACCACAGTTCATATACAAGTTTATTGTATTAGGCCATAGGTTGTGGTTTATCTACAATGTTGGGATGAGGTTTTCCTCAGTCAGCGGAAAAGGGAACCCAGGCAGCACAGAATAAACTCATGCATAGGAGGTTGGAGCTGATCACTCTTGAGTCGGTCAGCCTTTATCCTCGTGGAAGCAGGAGTTTTGAGATTTCAGTTCCAAACAAGAGTGATAGAACATGGGGACATCTTTTCAAAAGATGTGTCTAGGATTACCCACCCCCCCCATAAAGGGGGTGGGATTTCTGCTTTGGCTAGATACTACTGGAGGTTCGTTCCAGACTTCACAAGAGTTGCTGCACCACTACCGGTCATGAAAAATAAGGGGAAACCCTTCGTGTGATTGAAGATATGCCACTAGAGATTTCAGGAGCTGAGGAAGAGGCTGACTAGTGCCCCAATCATGAGGCTTCTAGAGGAAGGTGTATGGTACATAATCTACTATGACACATCTGGGACCAGACTTGGGAATGTCTTGATGTAGGGGCAAGCAGTGATCTCATATGGTTCTTGGTAACTGAGACAGCATGAGCATAACTACGCTAACCATGACCTGGAGTTAGTAGGAGCGGTCTTCACCATGAAGATGTGTCATCACTATCTTATGGGTGAACACTTTTCCATGTACTCTGATAACAAGAATCTCGGGTATATCTTCTCACAAAAGGACATGTACCCAAGACAATGAGGATGGCTTTATTTCCTCCCGGATAATGACATCATGATAGTCTATACTCTTGGGAAGGGGAGTGTTGTTATAAATTCACTTAGTAGGATGTCTAGAATACAACTACTAGGTGATGCGATAGAGTAGATGGCTTCTTTACAGATATCCTTTGTGGATAGAAATAGATCATCCTTTCTACAGTCTCTTATAGTCACTCCCCCACTTCTTCAGTGAGTTAGGAAGGCACAGCGTGGAGACACTGCATGCGAGACACGACGTGCCCAGATATCCACAGGGCATGCACCTGATGGATTTTCCGATGGTGGGGAGAACATCATTAACTTTAGAGGACATACCATGGTACCAATATCACTATAAGAGGAAGTGTTTAGGGAGTTCCACACATCCCCTCTAGCGGTACATCTAGGTGTGGAGAAGATGTACTAGGACCTTCATCGATAGCACTGGTGGATAGGTATGAAGATGACGGTAGTGGATTTTGTCTCTCGATGCCTCACTTGTCAGCAAGTGAAGGTGGAGTATCATGTACAAGTAGGCTGGGTTCATCTTTAGAGGTCTTAAAGTGGAAGAGGGATGCGATATACATGGACCTTATGACGGGTCTTCCACGTACGTTAAGGGGACATGACTCTATTTGGGTGATCATTGACCAACTCACCAAGTCGGCCAACTTCCTACTGATTAGAGATGGTACGTGCTACCCAAGAGAAGGTGCAGGTCATCCAGGAGCAGATGAAGACTACACAGAATAGATAGAAGTCGTTTGCTGACATGAGATGGAGAACTCTGTAGTTTGAGGACAGAGACCATGTCATTCTATGGGTGTCACCTCAACGAGGTCTACAGATATTTGGTCGAGGATGCATGTTATCTCCAAGGTTCATCAGACCTTTTCAGGTCGTCAAAAGAGTTTTCGAGGAGGCATACTGGTTAGCTCTACCACCTCAGTTTCATTGGGTGCACGACGTCTTCCACATATCCCAGCTGAGGAGATACGTGAATGACCCTTCCCACATCACATACCTTGGCGAACTGAACGTTGATGATGGGGAATCATTTACGGAGGTTCTAGTAGAGATTGAGGATAGACAGGAGTGATTCCTTCATGGACGGTTGATACCTCTTGTGTGCATTTGCTGGTAGCCTGGGAAACTCCAAGAGAGCACATGGGGACTGGGAGGCCCAGATGCGTGCTCAATACCCCCACTTGTTCCCTTAGTTGTGAGTTGTAGCTTAAGGGGACATAAATCCCTGAGGTGGGGAGAGTTTAAAGACCAGGAAATTCATGGGATTTTTTTTTAAATTCATGGGATTTTTATGAGTCTCCAAAATATGACGGCGCATGATTCTAAGGCCCTGAGTGCCCAGAATGATCCATCAAAGTTTTTATTAAGCATATTTTAACACACATAAGTTTTTTTCCTGAAAAGGTGGAATAACTCTTAACAGTAACTCGGATATGAAATCTGAGGGCACTGTTGCGCTCAAGATGATGAGTTTACCCTTGGCGCAACTTAAGATTAGTTGGCGTGGGCCTCCTGTGAGGAAACCCAAAAATGACATAATCGTAAATAAAATAATTAATTAAATTATTTTATTTTACAAATGCTTATAACATACAAACGTTAACTCGGATTAGAAATTATAGAACACCGTTGAACTCATGAGTTTATGATTTCTTCAATTAGATACTAACTTTGGCTAGCGCGGGCCACCTGAGAACGTTAGTTTTTTGCCACAAATAAAATAATTCGGTGTCAAATATTTTATTGTAAAATTCATAACTTCTAAATGGTAACTCATATTGATAATTTGAGAGCACCGTTGCATTCATTGGGGAGTGTTTCACCTAGGAAAATCCTAACCTTGACCGTAGTGAGTCGAGGGTGACTGATAATTATTTTTTGAAATTTTTTTGGGTACGTTCAGTAAACATACGAGCTGGATTTTATATCTTTTGAAAAGAAGCTCAGAATTGGAATCCGAGGGCACCGTTGAACTCGCAGCGTTGGTGATTACTTAGTGAGACCTTCACCGCAGTTTTTTTTCTAACGTGATTGGAAGTTACTTTTTGTGGTTTTTAAATAAAATTAAATAAAAATAAGGTGTGCTTGTTTATATTTGTTGGTGGTTAAAACCTCCAAGTGGAGGTTAGAGGTAGGACCCACCCGCACATAACCTCCCTTGGGAGGATATTATTTTGTGGGGCCCACCCTATGTTTAACATCTCTTGTAGTCAAATAGGTGGGGCCCACATAGCCTTTAACCCCGTGAACATCCCATAAATGGAGGAAACTCTTGAACCTCCCCATAATGGTGACAACTCACCCAAAAATTAATTAATGGATTCAATTAATTAGTTTTTGAAATCTTTTGAATTCTAGAAAACCATTAAAATAATAGTGAGTCAATTATTTTTGGTTGGAATAATCTTTTGTTGGAGCTTGAGAGAGGGCTTGGAGAGACCTTGGAGAACATCATCCTTCCAACGAAGAACCACCGAAGGACGACAAACTTCTCCTTTGATCTTCAACCGGCTAAAAAGTGAAGGAGCTGACTACGAAGAACACCGACAACACTTCTTCCTTAGTCTCCTACCCAGGATGCTTGTCGATGTCAACAGAATGACGTCCGCCTTACCGTGACTCCTTCAATGATCACCGAACTCAGGGTAGGGGTTTGAGTTGAAATTATTTCTGTTCTTCACTGTTCAAATTATGGTTTGAGAATTGCCGACTGTTATCACCATAACGAGGAGGGATCAGACATCATGAACATGGCCCAACCCTCCCCCTATGTTTGATCATGTTTGTTGGCGACGACCATGGTGCAACGGCACCGCCGGAATGAAGAACCATGGCAGAGCAACATGACTGACCACAGAAAAAGTCGAATGGGGCATGGGTCGTCGGGCCACCGGAGAGGCGCGACACCATCACGCCACGCAGGAAACCAAGCCGCGGACAGGTGGGCCGCGAAGGTGCTGGAGGTGCGTGGTGTCATTTCACTGCGCGTTGAAGCAAGACTGCGACACCGTCGTGCTGTAGTAGTGGATCCGAGGCGGCAGGCTGCCAGAGGAGCTGAACGACTAACAGCTGGGCCACCAGGGAGGAGCGGTACCCTCAGGGTCCCGCGTGACCCAGACAGGAGCCCCTGGAACTGGTTAGTGTTCCCAACCAAATTTCAATGTTGTTCGGGTGTTCAAGGGGGTGCACGCATTTCTTCCCCTAGACGCAGCAAAGGGGACCAGTGAGCCGCCGAGCCGCCATCCGGTAGGAGCGCCTGGCCGGGCTGCCCCGTCGGGTCGTGTAACACCCTGAGATTTTATGAGAATAATTCTTTTTAATTTCATTGATGTCTTGTGTTGTACGGATCACCAAGATTATCTTGTTCTATACACAACACTGTATTAGCTTTTAGTACACTCAACACTATTCTTGGATTGCGTTACACACAATTTCAAGTTCGTTTGATAGTAGTAATTCTATGCAACATTGAGTGTATATATATATATATTCAATGTATAAATGAAATATGGTTGGATTCCGTTATACAAAACAATGAAGGAGTCTTTCACAACATGCAACCCGGACTTGGCTTGCATTACATGCAATCACGACCTTCCTCGATAGCGTGTGTTGTACATTGTACCAGGTTTCACTAAAAAACGATATATGGTTTTAATATTATTATGAACTAGACATTATGAATAGTCTCAACTACATTATAAATTTTATAACATTATTATTCATCTTACACATTTTCTAGAACATGGTATGGGAACAAAATAAATTTTTCGGGTAAAATAAGTATTTTTCATAAAATGCAGTTTTGCCGACTTTTGATGGCGCACCAACTATATATCTAATTTTTTACATGTTTATAAGTTAATTTTGACAAAATAAAATTCTTCCTTGGAATCAGGATATAAAAATTTCATTTGGAAATTTTTTTCATATTATTCTGATAACTTTCATATTTTAATGAATAGTAAAAAAACAAGCTATATTTTTATTCAAAACTATATTTTTCATCTTAATAATTTATATGGATAGATTATCTATTTAATTGGGTTTAAAGATTAATTATAATATATTATTACCATTTAATCAAATGTTGGTCATTGGAATTAATTTCACTTTGAAATTGGACATAAACATGTGTCGATATTTTGATAGTTATTGTTTCTTAAAAACACTCTATTTGTTTTGATAATGGGAACTAATTTCAAAATTAATTAATTCAACTTCTATGTTTTTAATGTGTAAAAATAGTCATCATTTTTTAATTCGGAATATCAAATATATTTTAGGCTGAATTTTTGGTATTTTTCTGAAAACATCAATTTTTGAGGAATAGTGAAACCACTTAGTGGTAGTTAAAAATCCAACTATTTCATTTAGATAAAATTTTACCACTTCTGTGAATTTAATTTCTAAAATAAGACATACATGGTTGTTATCAAGAAGTAAAATTTGTTTCAATAAGTTTAAAATAATTTTTGGAGAATAGTAACTTTTGACTTTTTTACTGCGGTTATAGGTTGATAGGGTAATTCAAGGTTAAAATAATATTATAATAATTCAAAATTACCTTAACACTTGTCCTAACCATATTGGATGAGTCTTGGCAGACCATGGTCATCCATGGGACGATTTTGGGACCCTATTGAGCCACTCGGTAGTGATAATGCCAATTTGGATTAATTAATTTAATGTAAAGACAAAATTGACATTAACAAAAATATTTTTGTAATTAATCTTTATAAGGGGTTTTATAAATTATATTTTCCACTATAAATATTAATTGGAAATATAAAAATATTTCCTACATGATGGTATCTTTTGTATAATTTTTAGACATCAAATAAATTAAATTATTTATGAGACAATAATGATGCAGTATTTACCTCATTAATAAATGATTTAAATAAATAAGATTATAATGATAAAAATATTATCCAAAACATGTACAATTCTGAATAGATGATTTTATTTCGACCATTAGTAATATTATCTCCATCTTTAATGATTTTGGACCTTTTTAAACTGAAGATAACTTTATAATAAAATAATATTTTCACACTTTCCAAAGGTGCCCCAATCCCCCCTTATAAAAGGGCACCTCCTACCTCTCCTATTTACACAACTTTGTGCCTTCAAGATCAGAAAACCCATACCAATTTCATTTATAGACTTTCCTAAAAACATTATATAGGTTCTGGTCTCCTCAAAAGACCAACTCTAGTGCCTTAAGAGGAAGCTTACAAGAGATGCGTCGAAGAAGAGGTAATCTCTTCTACAAAATCTTTCAAGTTTCTTTTTTCTTCAACTTCCTCTTATTTAGTTGTTTCATTGTAAAGTAATACAATAAGTATCACTAATATACTGATATGATATTATGAATATCAAACAACCCCATTTCAGCTTCTATCCATCATACAGAAAACGAAATCACCGCGTGTGCGTACGTACGACAAACCGTCTCCACGCCGTGGTGTAATTAGTTTTTCCACCACCACCTTACTTGGATGGGTATAATGGCATAAAGAATAACTATATATGGATATTATAACATCATACTGATTCAGATATATTATATCATTCACTCCAATTCTATTAAATAATTATGGGAATGATATCATCGCTCATGCGTACGTACAGACTGCCATCTCCACCAACGCGATGAGGTTCATTTTCAATGATTAGCCATTAAAGTATGATTATAAAGAGTATATATAATAAATAATAATTAATTATATTAAATAATAATGAGACTGGATTTATTTACATATATTTTTCATTTACTTAATTCCATTCAATTCAATAAGGAAACAAAAACATTGTTCTTGTGTATGTAAGGTCTACTGTCTCCATGAACAGTGTATTTCGATCTATCATATATACTTATATTCTGAATATATATTATATATAAATCATTTATAAAATTCTGTAATTATTTAAATCATAATATATGTAATAATATCAAGAACAACAAATCGAAACACATATGATAAATGAAACTATTTTACCCAAAACACTGCTTTAACGTGGAATTTACAAAAGAATGGGTAATATAATGTCATAAGTGAACCATATATGAAATAATAACAATGAATATGATTCTGTAATAAGTCAATGAAATTATTTAAATCATTATATAGGAGGTTTGGATACATACGAATCATATCAGACATAAGGTAAGGGATAATTATTCCAATCTCATTCTTATCTGAGATCGTTTATTCGTTAGTATTTACTGCGGTTATGTTTATTATCCATGTCCATATGTTCTCAAAATGTTTTCATAAAATATTTTCTTTTCTTACATGTATTTTTAATGTCATTTTACCCTTTTTTTACTTTTACCACATCGTATGGAAGGAATCCTTCTTTTGTTTACCATACGAGGTACTTTTTGACATTTCTGACAAAAGTATGAGATGAATGTTTTTTTAACTTATACGGCATGAACAGATTTTTATGGTTTCATAACTCCTTATTTTCATGAATCATACTCTACAAGATTTAATGAAAACTTTTAAAAAAATACTTTTATTTTAAAATTTTATGTCATTTTGTGAAAAGAAAGTGATTTTAAAGAAGAAATTATATTTTCCTCAAGAATTCATTTCAAGTGTTTTATCAAAACAATTTTCCATATAGACGGAACTATTTTATATGTGTATGTTTCAAGTATAATTTCTCTATGATTTACATGGTTTCACTTTTCTTATGATGAAATGATATCCATTTTTTTGTGTGGATTATGTTATGATGGGATGATGTTTATGAGACCCATTTTATACTTTGGGTAATGATGAATTATTTATGTTCATGTTGTGGTACAAGTAAGAATGATTTCATTATGAGATTGTGAGAGCTAGATCTCCCTCCAATGCATTGGGTAAAGATTTATATATCATGAGATAGACATGGCTAGAATGGTAAGTTAATCTAGTTCAATTTTATTGGACTCAAACGAGGAGTGAAATCAATTATGAAAGGGACTTTGTCCACTAAGACGATCTTGGAAGAAATGCCTTGGCTACTATGGAAATCATATCATGAGATTAATGGTTTTACACAATTAAATGTTTTATTCCGATGCTATTTTATCATGATTAATGTTCCTTTATGACCAATTCCTTACGTACTGCCATGATTTATTTCACAACTCAAGATTTTGATGTGTAAAATTTATGTTCATGTTTTGAAGTTCAAATGTATATGGTTTGTTTTATTTTCTCCATGATTACCCTTACTCAGCATTTGAGCTCACCCTTTATATGTTTTCTTTTCCCTATGATATATGGAACAGTTTGAGGTAATAAAACAAAAGGGGAAGATCTTTATGTGAGATGTTGAAGATCGTTCACAGCGATTAAAAGATTATGTTCCAAGTTTCAAAGACACTAATCTATTACGGTCCTTGTGTGTTGGTTTTTGTTATGTATTAAGTATTCCTAAAAATTAATTTAATGTCCATTTACATCAATCTTTGGGTCACTATTGTTGGTATTATAGGCAAAGGAGTTAGGAATGAATCTGATCCTTGGGAACTCTCACATGTGAGCATTGGATGAAGTATGGCTCTCCGCCCAAGGGATTCATGAGGAAATGGATGCCACTGGGTATGGTGGTGTGTCCCACCTAGGGGGTGTATCCACCCATGGAGTGACCTGATACGCATAAATTATAGTCCACTGGATGTAATTCCAGACCACTATAGTTGGTATCAGAGGAAAGGTTTAGTTAACCCTTGGAAAATAGGATGCGAAAATATTAGTGAGATTCCCAGTGATAATTCTAAGGTATGTCTAGGGATGTCCCTAAAGTTTAGTATAACTATAAGTTACATTCCTAGAATTTTGTTGATGATCATGAATAACATATGATGAACCTAAGATGTAATGGATTGAAGAATGTGTGATAAGTTAGACTATTTATGATTATGTGGTTCCTTGTTATTTTAACTGTTTCTTACACCATGTTTCTTGGTTTTAGTCAATAGAGGGAACCGAAAGGAATTGGGTCAACATTGAATCAAATTGAAAAATTGGTGACTTTGAGAAACAATGTTGCATAATGACTAGAAATAACGAAACTATTATTATTCCAAATCTGGCATCACGATATTTAATTAATAAGGTGAACTTTAGTGGTACTCCTAATTCATCAAATGAGAGGAATATGGACTTTTATACATGTTCGTATAGTGAGGAGTTGATTGAAATTTCTAAAGAAGGGAAGAATAACCTTGATGAATACCTCAATGGAGGGGAAGATGTTATCTATGTGGGGAGAAGGGTCATAGAGTGATAGACTCTTATAGAGTTCAATGTCTTATCTTTGGAAAACATCGGCATTACCTAACTTAATTCCCTATCCTAAGATGTTACTTCTGAATCAAGGAAATACTTATTCTATAAAAATCATTGAAGAGGATGGATTGAAGTGTTTATGTATTGGTATTCAATAATAATGTCGTTGTGGCACTTTTATGGTATATTAGAATATTTATGTGCTGGTCTATTGTGGTTTTCATTATTTTTTTGGTACAGGAAACCATGAGAAGTGATTGAAATATTTTTGGAAAGGAAATGATATGCGCATAATGAAGGGATAAAGAGAATATTAAATATTTGATAGTATTCATGAGCTCATGACTGGTATAAGGACAAAGTGATATCATGGTTTGAGTATATAGAAATTATGGGATCTTGGTATGTGTCAATAGTTAACTTTTGACAGAATTCATGTTTTCACTATGGTTCTATGGTAATTTATGTTTCAAGATAATACATGATTAATTTATTCCCATGTTTGGAATGCGATCAACAAGATATATCTTATAATATATGGGGGATAAATGATGGTATTCATGTTATTGTTATTTGACATTTCCAGTAATCGTTTTCTTTATATTATGATATTAGACAGTTGTATTTTGGATAAGTCTAAAGATTGGAATGTATTATGTTAGACATCAAATAGTATTGTTTAAGGCTAGAACATTTTTTTCGATATTATTTCAAAAATGTTATAATATTATAGTTTTAGAAAAAGGACAACCTACAGGAGGGGTGACATCCCATCACGTCGTACAAGGCTGTGGGAATCGAACCCACCATCGAAGTGTAACAAGACTTTATCACCTACCACTGGCCTACAGGAGGTCCCTAGTTAGTACAAACAAGTTTTATTTTATTAAGCGGTATGATAGATGAAGTATAAGTCCATTTTTGGAATCATATACGATTAACCTCACCATAGATGGACTTATGTATATTTGATAACTTTTGTAAAACTTTTGTTTGAGATAGATGGAA
The DNA here is from genome assembly GCA_963277665.1 of Viscum album. Taxonomy (NCBI): domain Eukaryota; kingdom Viridiplantae; phylum Streptophyta; class Magnoliopsida; order Santalales; family Viscaceae; genus Viscum; species Viscum album. The sequence goes on from OY728166.1 coordinate 380,862,629, forward strand.
TGACCCATCATTCTATCAAATGCTCTACTAACACTTCATGAATGATAAATTCAAATTCATTTCTTTAAGATATGAAGATGAAATTGTTGAAGGCACAAATAACGGTGAGTTCGTACCAAAATAAAGTAAGTATTTATTCTAATTCAAATTCTTCAACTTTAGGGAAATGATCTTGAAAAAAAAAATCCTAGTGATCTTATATCTGATGAATCAGATGGTACCTTAGATCATCACAAATTTATGCATTTGTGATTATTGGATTTTTCATAGCCATGATCTCTACCACTCTCCATCAGAACTCGACGGTTAGGTTTCTCTTCTATATCCATATTTTCACCTATGTTATATTATGTGGATACTCAGTGATTAGTTAATTTGGGTAACCATTATGTTTCATAATTTATTTTTTAGAGTTATGTTTTGTTATTCCTTTTTATGATGTGGGTTTCTATTAAAGAATCTTTCATGTAGTAAACCATTTATGACCCAACGAATTTTGAGGGAAAAAATTATTTTAAGGTGGGTAGAATGTAACACCCTGAGATTTTATGAGAATTATTCTTTTTAATTTCATTAATGTCTTATCTTGTATGCTAAACCATTATTATCTTGTGCTATACGCAATACCGTATTAGCTTGCACTATACGCAACACAATTCTTGGATTGCATTCCACAAAATTTGAAGTTCTTTTGATAGTAGGCATTCTATGCAACATTGAGTGTATATATATATATTCAATGTATAAATGAAATATGGTTGGATTATGTTATAAGAAACAACGAAGTATTCTTTCACAATACACAACCCTGACTTGGCTTGCATTACATGCAATCACGACCTTCCTTGATAGCATGCGTTGTACGCAGTACCAGGTTTTACTAAACAAAGATATATGATTATAATATTATTATGAACTATCCATTATGAATATTATTAACTAAAATTTGAATTTTATAACATTATTATTCAACTTACACATTTTCTAGAACATGGTATGAGAAAAAAATAAATTTTTCTGGTAAAATAAGTATTTTCAAAAAAATGCAGTTTTTCCACCTTTTGATGGCACACCCACTTTAAATAAAGTTTTTTACATGTTTATAAGTTCAATTTGACAAAATAAAATTCTTCCTTGGAATCAAGATATAAAAAATTATTTTGGATAAATTTTTCATATTATTCTGAAAACATTCATCTTTTAATGAATAGTAAAAACATGCTATATTTTAATTAAAAACAAATTTTTTCATCGCAATAACTTATATAGTTATATTATCTTTTTAATTGGTTTTAAAGTGTGATTAGAAAATATTTTTACCATTTAATCCAATTTTGGACATTGGAATTAATTTCACTTTGAAATTGGACATAAACATGTGTCGGTCTTTTGAATGTTATTGTTTCCTAAAAAACGCTATTTGTTTTGATAATAGGAATTAATTTTAAAATTAATTAATGCCACTTCTATGTTTTGAATTTGGACAAATATAAATAATTTTTTAATTCTTAATATCAAATATATCTTAGGTGGAATTTTTGGTATTTTTCTGAAAAACTTCAATTTTTGAGGAATAGTGAAACCACTAAGTGGTAGTTAAAAACCCGACTCTTTCATTTAGATGAAATTTTACCACATCTGTGAATTGAATTTAAAAAAATACTGCATACATGTTTATTATAAATAAGTAAAATATGCTTCAATAAGATGAAAATAATTATTGGTGAATAGTAACTTTTGACTTTTATTCAATGCTGTTAAAGGTAAATAGGGTAAATCAAGGTTAAAAGAATATTATAATAATTCAAAATTAGCTTAAAAATTGTCATAATCTTATTTTATGACTATTGGACGACCATGGGCATCCTTGGGTAGATTTGGGGACCACATTGAGCCACTTGGTAGTGATAATGACAATTTGGATTAATTAATTTAATGTAAAGACAAAATTGATATTAACAACAATCTTTTAGTAATTAATTTTTATAAGGGGATATATAAATTATATTTTCGACTATAAATATACATTGTAAAGATAAAAATATTTCCTACATTATGGTAGTTTTTTTATAATTTTTAGAGATCAAAAAAATTAGATTATTTATGATACAATAATGATGTAGTATTTACCTCATTAATAAATGATTTAAATATACAAAATTATAATGATTAAAATATTATCCAAAACATGTCCAATTATGATTGGATTATTTTATTTCGACCATGCGTCATCTTATATTCATCTTTAATGATTTTTGGACCTTTTTAACCCGAATATAAGCTTATAATAAAATAATATTTTCACACTTTTCAAAGGTGCCCCTCTCCTCCCTTATAAAAGGGCACCTCTTACCACTCTTCTTTACACAACTTTGAGCCTTAAAGTTTGGCCAAAACCTGACAATTTCCATTCTAAACGTCCCTAGAAACATTATAGAGGTTCTGGCCTCCTGAAAAGACCATCTCTAGTGCCTTAAGAGGAAGCTTACAAGAGGTGCGTCGAAGAAGATGCAATCTCTTCTATCGATTCATTCAAGTTTCTTTCTTCTTTAACTTCTTCTTATTTAGTTGTTTCACTGTAAAGTAATAAAATCAGTATCACTAATATACTGATATGATATTATAAATATTAAATAACCACATTTCACCTTCTATCCATCCTTTGGAAAATGAAATCACCGCGTGGGCGTACGTACGGAATATCGTCTCCACGCCATGGTGTAATTAGTTTTTCCACCACCACCATACATGGATGGGTATAATGGTGTAAAGAATATCTATATATTGTTATTATAACATCATACCAATTATGATATATTATATCACTCAATAAAATTCTATTAAATAATTTTGCGAACAATATTATCGCCCGTGCGTACGTACGGACTACCATCTCCACGAACGCGACGAGATTCATTTTCAATTATTAACCATTCAAGTATGATTATAAAGTGTATATAAAAATAATAATAATGAATGATATTACATAATAATGATACTGGATTTATTTAAATATATGTTTCATTTACTTAATTCCATTCAATTCAATAAAAAATGAAAACATCGTTCATGCGTACGTACGGTCTACCGTCTCCCTGAACGGTGTATTTTGATCTATCATATATATTTACATGATGAATATATTTTATATATAAATCATTTTCTAAATTATGGAATAATTTAAATCATTATATAAGTAATAATATCAAGAACAAAAAATCGAAACACGTACAATAAATGAAACGATTTTACCCAAAACTCTGTTTTAAAATGGAATTCTCAAAATAACGGGTAATATAAAGTCATTAGTGAACCATATATGATATCATAACAATGAATATGATTCTATAATAAGTCAATGACATTATTTAAATCATTATACAGGAGGTTCGGATACATACGAAGCATATCGGACATAATGTAAGGGATACTTATTCCAATCTCATTCTTATCCGAGATTGTTTATTTGTTAGTATTTACTGGGGTTATGTTTATTATCCATGTCCATATGTTCTCAAAATGTTTTCATAAAATGTTTAATTTTCTTTAATGTATGTTTAAATTCATTTTTACCCTTTTTTTATTTTACCACATCGTATGGAATGAATCTTTCTTTTGATTACCATACGAGGTACGTTTTTGACTTTTCCGGCAAAAGTAGATGAAGAATGTTTTTTTAACTTATACGGCATGAACAGATTTTTACGGTTTCATAATGCCTTATTTTATTGATGATTACTCTACAAGATTTAACGAATATTTTTAAAAAAGTCATTTTCCTTTAAAATATTATGGCATTTTGTGAAAAGAAAATTATTTTGAAGAAGAAATGATATTTTCCTTAAGAATTCATTTTAAGTGTTTTATCAAAAAAATTCCATATAAGACAGAATTATTTCATATGTGTATGTTTCATGTATAATTTCTCTATTATTTACTTGGTTTCACTTTTCTTATGATGACATGATATCCATTTTTTTGTATGAATTATGTTATGATGGGATGATGATTATGAAACCCATTTTATACTTTGGGTAATGATGAATAATTTATGTTCATGTTGTGGAACAATTAATAATGATTTCATTATGAGATAGGTGGGACCTATATCTCCCTCCAATGCATTGGGTAATGATTTATATCTCATGAGATAGACATGGCTGGAATGGTAAGTTAATCTGGTTCAGTGTTACAGGACTGAAATGAGTAGTGAACTCGATTCAGAAAGGGACTTTGTCGACTAAGATGGTCTTGGAAGATATTTCTTTGCTACAATGGAAATCATATCATGTGCTTAATCGTTTTCCACAATTAAATGTTTTATTCCCATTCTATTTTATCATGATTAATTTTCCTTTATAACCTATTCCTTAGGTACTACTAAAATTTATTTCATAACTCAAGATTTTGATGTGTAAACATTATGTTCATGTTTTGAATTTCAAATGAATATGGTTTGTTTTATTTTCTCCATGTTTACCCTTATTGAGAATTTTAACTCACCCTTTATATGTTTTCTTTTCCCCAGGATATACGGAAAAGTTTTAGGTAAGAAAACAATAGGGGAAGGTCTTAGTGGGAGATGTTGAAGATCGTTCACCATGATTAAAAGATTATGTTCCGAGTTTCCAAAGACACTAAACTATTACGGTCCTTGTGTGTTGGTTTTTGTTATGTATTATTTATTGCACAAAAGTAATGTAATTCCCATGTACATCAATCTTTGGGTCCCTACAGTTGGTATCAGAGGCAAAAGAGGTAGGAATGAATCCAATCCTTAGGAACTCTCACATGTGACCATTGGACGAAGCATGGCTCTCCGCCCAAGGGCTTCATGAGGAAATGTTTGCCACTGGGGATGGCGGTGTGTCTAACCCTGGGGGTGTAGCTATCCATTGAGTTCCCTGATAGGTATCAATTATAGTCAACTGGAAGTAATTTCAGACCACTACAGGTGGGGATGTTCCGTCTGGCCGGGCCGCCCCGTCGGGTCGGGCCGCTCTATCGAGCCGGGCCGCCCCCTGGGGTCAGGCCGCCTCCTCGGACCAGACCCGGACCCGTTTGGACAGTTTACATATTCTCCCATATCATGGGCTATGGGAGTCCGATCGACGAACCGTCTGCAGCGACGAAGAGATTATAGTGAGACGGTTCATTTAGAATACCCCAATTAAGGTTTGGACATAGTTGGGGTGCAGTCAAGTTGGCTTGAACCTCAAATCCAACCGGGCCCCCGAAATGGAAATGCCAATAACTCAAGGATCGGGCATCCGATTTACATTTTTTCTATTGTGTTGTGACCCCTATGATGGGGTGGCACTTTGAGATACTTCTACTTGGTACTTCGTGACATTTGGAGTTTGACTAGTAGCTCGTGGAGAGGATCATTCCAGAGGAAAGAAGACATTATACGGAGACATAGTAGGTGGTAGTGAGGCAGAGGTTGGAGACAGAACATACAGAGGTTAGTACAGAGTGATCCTGTGTGGGTCTGATCTTGTGTGGGTTAGTGGTCAGTGATCCTGAGTGGGTCAGCGCATAACGATCATGTGTGGGTCAGATCCTGTGTGGGTCGACGCTCAACGATCCTATATGGGTTTGCGCATACCGATTCTGTGGGTGTCAGATCCTGTGTGGGTCATTACGGGGGTTAGTTCTTATCGATCCTGTGTGGGTCAGACTCTATATGGTCAGAAGCAGTGCCTCTTGTCAGAATACTATGATCTTGCTTTACGAATAATCATCTGCACTTCTATGCTACACTAAAAACCCTAGTTTGAGATGATTCAATGACTTTTGGGTCTTCCTCATGTTTGAGATGACTTTTTAAAGAACTTAGGTATATGTATGGGAATATACATAAGTAAGGGTTATACGTTGACTCTATACATTGTGGATATCCGTGTTGTATTTTGTGAGACCATGAGGGCCTCGGGGTATCTACTGAGTATCCTTATAATCACCCCTTCACGGAATATGCCAGCACCTCGTTGTGTTGGTTGCAGGTGACAGACAGCGCAGATCAGGGCAGAGAGTAGCAGAACTGGACGATACCCGATGGTGGACCACTCGGCGAGACGTACACGGTGTGAACAGAAAGACTTGGTGTGATGAGGAGGAAATATAAACCCACCCTTCAGGTGGGAATGTCAGAGGATGACCTAATAGATGCTTCACTTCCTTTCATTAGTTGTAATAGAATTTCAGTTGTATTATACTTTACTGTTGGGCTTGTATTTCTGGCCCCCCTTTACTTTCAGCACAGTCTTCTGTATACAGTTTTACATAGCATAATACTTCTAGTTGAGTACTCTGTTGTGTTTTTTGAAAATTATGAATGCAATGCCATCCCTGTTTAGGGATTTTCTCCTTTTGTGCTAGTCACTAGCCCCTGGCCTATAGAAGGAAGGCGGGGGGTAGTCACGATACGGGCCCCGAGGGATGGGTCATGACAAATTTGTATCAGAGGTGTCAGTTCTACCGATGAATTGAGGACTCTGATCATTATTTTTGGTGAAGTAATAGTTTTAAGGGTACCGAGTGCAGTATTCAGTTCAACGAGTCCAGTGTTGGTGTGGCGGCCGACGTATCCATACACTAGGATCCTGACTACTAATTTCCGACTTAGTGCATGAAAACACTAATTGCTTGAGTGTTTTCAAAAGTTATTATTTAAATCAGCTCAACTAGGTCAGCTCACCAGGTATAATCTTTTGACAGTGCCACATCTGTTCAGGATGCCTCCATGTAGACAACCAGTTAGAGTTCTGAGAGAGTACACGATTACGGGCCACCGAGCGAAGAGGCTCAGGTGCGTGGCCCTCGTACTATATTGGAACCTTTGGGGGGTGTACTAGTAGAACCACTAAACGTTGGGAAGAATATTCCACCAACCTCACTAGAAGACGATGCTCTCCTACTGAGTGTGTTGCATGAGTTCCAGCGGCAGAGGCCTCTGAGGTTATGAGGAGAGACAGATTCCCATGCATCATAGGACTGACTGGAGGCGATTTCTAGAGTTCTCCACCTAGTTGAGACACCAGTAGAGAATATGGTGATCTTAGATGCTAGTGTTTCCCAGTGAGTGACCATGAGGTTGGACCGCATAGTGATGAGGCTTCGGTATGTGGAATATTGCCCGAGATTGTTCCTTCAGGAAGTTTGTCAGCTATACCACTGCCTATTTGTCAGGAGTTTCAACCGATGAAATTGGTAGATGACACATGTAGGCTTAGTTCCTTACACGTGTTTCAGTATCATATACCCCTCAGGTTAAGAGGCGATCCCGACTTATAGGCTGCAGAGGACTGGCCTGATGAGGTGGCTGAGAGTTCTCTAGAACTTCTAAAACCATGGTAGGGTGACATGTCGGTAGCTCAGTATTCATCGAGGCATACCAATCATTCCTGGTACTCAATGAATACGTTACGATTAGGGTTTCAGAGCTTGGACGTCTGAGTGACGTGTGTTTAGAGACATCTGAGCCATCACTTATTCCTATGTGCTTTCCTACCTTTGTTAGGTTGCTAAAGAGAACCTTTTTACTTGAATATTCTTTTAGTGAGCGGATACAACCAGTGAATGTTAGTACTGGGAAATCAGGAAACTAGAGTCAGTCTCAGATACTTGGTCATGTAAACTATTTCAAAAAGAAGTGATGTTAAGGAAAGATGAATCTACAGAGAAGAAAATGTAGAAGCAGAGCTAGGAGAGTAGCATGAGGTGGTGTAAATTTCAACATGTTACAACTGCCCCCCTTTTGTGGATCTCACCAGGCTCAGGGAGCTTGAGGGAAAGGGAAGAGAGTAGCTATATGTGGTCAAGGAGTGTGAGCCATGGTCTCTAGGAATGATTCTGGGTATGGACTCTGTCTACTACTAACTTCCTTATCAGTAGACATAGGTACCAATCATTCCTTCCTTCCACGAATCTTATCCCATTCCTAGAGTTTCTGGTTAAACCATTGACTTGACCCTCACTTAAAGAGATACCTTTGGGAGGAGACATGATAATAACACTTACGCCGACAGTGTGATCTGACCCTAGAGGCAAAAGTTTTGGTTGGAACTTCTTGGTGGCAGCGTCGAGGATTTTGGCCGTTAGTTTGAGTATAGACTGGGAAACTGTAGTTCATATATAGATTAACTGTATTAGGAAAAAGGTTGTGGTTTATCTAAAACATTGGGATGAGGTTTTCCTTAGTTGGAGAAAATGGGAACCCAGGCAGCAAAGATTAATCTAATGCATAGGAGGGTGCAGCTGATCAGTCTTGAGTTGGCCAGCCTTACCCTCATGGTAGCAAGTGTTTTGAGTTTTCAATTCCAAAAATGAGTGACAGAACATGGGGGCATATTTTCAAAAGATTTTTCCCGGATTACCCTCAATGGGGGAGGGATGTTTTCATTGGCTGGATAATGCTGGAGGTTCATTCCAGACCTCACCATAGCTTCTTCCCCACTATCAGCCTTGACAAATAATGGGAAACCCTTCATGTGATTAGACAGATTCTCTCAGAGATTTCAAGAGATGAGGAAGAGGTTGAGTAGTGCCCCCATATTGAGTCTTCCAGAGGAAGTGGTAGGGTACGTAGTCTACTGCGACGCATCTGGGACCAGTGTTGGACATGTCCGGATGCAGGGTCGAGCAGTGATTGCATATGGTTCTCGGCAGCTCAGACAAAATGAGCAGAACTATGCTACCCATGACATGGAGTTAGCAGTATCGGTTTTCGCCTTGAAGATGTGGCATCAATATCTTATGGGTGAACGCTTTACCAAGTACTCTCATCACAAGAATCTCAGGTATATCTTCCCTCAGAAGGACATGAACTCGAGACAATGACGATGGCTTGAGTTCCTCCAAGACTATGACATCGAGATAGTCTATACTCATGGGAAGCTGAACGTTGTTACAGATGCACTCATCAGAACATCTAAAATATAGCTTCCAGGAGAGGTGACAGAGTTGATGGATTCCTTATAGATATCCTTTGTGGATAGAAATGGATAATCCTTTCTATAGTCTTTTATAATTAGTCCCCCACTTTTTCAGTGAGTTAGGGAGGCGCAGTGTGGAGACGCTGACTGCGAGACACGACATGCCCAGATATCTACAGGGCAGGCACCTGATAGATTTTCTGAAGGTAGGGTGCACGTCATTATTTTAAAAGGACATACCATGATACTAGTATCACTTCAGCGGGAAGTGTTGAGGGATTTCCACACAACCCCTCTAGCGGTACATCAAGGTGTGGAAAAGATTCCCTAGGACCTTCGACGACAGCACTGGTGTCCAGGTATGAAGAATGCAGTAGGAAAGTTTGTCTCTCGATGCCTCACTTGTTTTCTAGTGAAGGTGGGGAATTAGGTACCAGCAGGCTTGGTACATCCTTTATAATTCCCAAAGTGGAAGAGGGATGAGATATCCATGGACTTCGTAACGGGTCTTCCACGTATGTCCAGGGGACATGACTCTATTTGGGTGATCATCGAACGACTCACCAAGTCGGCCCACTTCCTATTGACTGGAGATGGTACATTTTATCATAGAGAAGGTGAAGTTCATCCAAGAGAGGATAAAGCCTGGTTAGAGTAGACAGAAGTCATATGATGACAGGAGATGGAGACCTCTAGAGTTCGAAGATGGAGACCACATCTTTATATGGGTCTCATCTCGACGAGATATATGGAGATTTGGCTGAGGATGCAAGATATATCCAGGGTTCATCAGACCTTTAAAGGTACTCAAAAGAGTTGGCGAGGTGGAATACTACTTAGCTCTTCCAACTCAGTTGCTCCAGGTGCATGATGTCTTCTATGTATCCTAGATGAGGAGATACATGCACGACCTTTCCCACATCATCGACCATGGCGAGCTGGATGTTGATGATGGGGAAAATTTACAGAGGTACTAGTAGATATTGAGGATTGACAGCAGTGGGTCCTTCATGGACGGTTGATACCTCTGGTGTGTGTTCGCTGTTAGCACGGGAAAGTCCAGGAGAGCACATGGGGAGAAGGAGGTTAAGAAGCGTTCTCAGTACCCCCACTTGTTCCCTTAGTTGGGATTTGTAACTTACAAGGAAGTAATTACCTAAGGTATGGAGAATTTGAAGACCTCGAAATTCCTTGGAATTGTTTTTCATAAATTCATGGGATTTTTACGAGTCCGCGAAATCTGGCGGCACGCGATTGCGAGTCCCGGAGTGCCCAGAATGGGCTGTTGAAGTTTTTGTTAATAATAAGTTAACGCTCGTAAGTAGTTTTCCAGAAAAAGTGGAATAACTCATAAATGGTAACTCGGATCAAAAATAAAAGGGCACCGTTGTGCTTAAGATGATGATTTTACCCTTGTAGTGACTTAAGATTAGTCGGTGTGGGCCTCCTGTGAGGAAACCCAAAAATGGAATAATCGTAAATAAGATAAATAAATAAATTATTTTATTTTAAAAATGCTTATTACACACAAATGGTAACTCAGATTAAGAAACCGAGACCACCGTTGAACTTGTGAGTGTATTGTTTCTTTTAGCAGATACTATCTTTTGCCAGCGTGGGCCACCTGAGAATGTTAATTTTTGTCCACAAATAAAATAATTAGTTGTCAATTATTTTATTATAAAATTAATAACGTCTAAATGGTTACTCGGATTAAAAATACAAGAGTACCATTGGGTTTATTGGAGAGTGTTTCACCTAGGAAGAGCCTATCCTTGACCACAGTGAGTCGAGGGTGACTGATAATAATTTTCTGAACTTTTTTTCGGGTACGTTCATTAAACGTATGAGCGGGATTTTATATATTTTGAACCGATGCTCGAAATTGAAATCTGAGGGCACCGTTGAACTCGCAACGTCAGTGATTTCTTAGTGAGACCATCACTGTAGTTCATTTCTAACGTGATTGGAAGTTAGTTTTAGGGATTTTAAATAAAAATAAATAAAAATAATTTGTGCTTATTTTTATTTGTTGGTGGCTAAAACCTCCAAGTGGAGGTTAGAAGTGGGACCCACCTTCACATAACCTCCCTTGGGAGGATATTATTTTTTGGGGCCCACCCAATGTTTAACATCTCTTGTAATCAAATAGGTGGGGCCCACACGAGATTAAACTCCTTGAACTCTCCATAAATGGGGGAAACTCTTGAACTTCCCCATAATGGCGCCACTTCACCCAAACGTTAATTAATGGATTCAATTAATTAATTTTTGAAATCTTTTGAATTCTTGCAAACCACTAAAATAATAGTGAGTCTATTATTTTTTGTTGGAATTATCTTTTGGTGGAGCTTGGGAGAGGGGATGAAGAAACCTTGGAGAACTCCAACCTTCCAATGATGATCCACCGAAGAATGACGAATTCTCCTTTGACCTTCAATCGCGTCAAAAGGGAAGGATACGACTACGGAGAACACCAATGAAGCTTCTTCCTCTGTCTCCTACCCCAGACGATTCTCGATGTCAATGGAACGCCGTCCGCATTACCGCGAATGCGTCAATGATCACCGAACTCGAGGTAGGGGTTTGAGTTCAAATTATTTCTATTCTTCTTCGTTCAAAATATGGTTTGAGAATTTCCTATTGATATCACCATAATGAGGAGGGATCAGACCTCACGAACATGGCCCAACCCCCCCCCCCCCCCCCCCTTTGTTTGATCACATTTATTGGTGAGGGCGGCAGGACAACGACACGACCGAAAGGATGAACCGCAGTGGCTCAATGGCGCCGCCAGAATGAGGAACCGCGGCGAAGCAACGTGACCGGCAACGAGCCGACCATAGAACAAGCCGGCGGTGCATGGGCCTCCGGGCCGCCGGAGAAGTGCGGTGCCGTCAAGCCATGCAAGAAACCAAGCCATGGCCCGTTGGGCCATGGTGGTGTCGGAGGGGCGCGATACCGTCGCACTGTGCCAGAGAAGAACATCGGCCAGGAGGGCAGTGGTAGTTCGATGGGGCACGACGCCATCGCACCTCGCAGTGGGAAGTAGAGGGCCACGACTAGGCCAGGCCGTAGTGGAGTAGGCGTGACGACATCGCGTCGTGTGGTGAAGCAGGACCGCGACATCCTTAAGTCGCAGCAGAGGAGCAGGGGCAGTCGGCTGGGACGACCGCTAGAGGAGCCGAACGGATGACCGCTGGGCATGCTGGGAGGATCGAGACCCTTAGGGTCTAGTGTGACCTGGACAAGCGCTCATGGCTTCGGTTAGGGTTCCCAGTCGAATGGCTAAGTCGTTTGGGTGTTTTAGGGGTGTGGGGGGGGGGGGGGGTGTCCCCCTGGACGTGGCCAGGAGGACCCACGAGCTGCCGGGCTGCCGGCCAGCCAGGCCGGGCCACCCCATCGGGTCTGTCAACACCAACGGGCCGGGCCTCCCCATCAGGCCGGGCCACTTCCTTGGACCGGACCCGGACCCATTTTTGTAGTTTACATATTCGCCCATATCTTGGGCTACGGGAGTCCGATCGACAAACCGTCTACGACGACGTACAATATAGAGTGAGTCGGTTCTTCTAGAATACCCCACATTAGGTTTGGACACAGTTGGGGTATGGTTAGGTTGGCTTGAACCTAAATTCAAACTAGGCCCTTGGGACGGAAACGCCAATAACTCACAGACAGGGTGTCTGATTGACGCGCTGTTGTTGTGTTGTGAACCCAAGGATGAGGTGGTCCATTGAGATACTTCTAATCGGGACTTCGTGAAATTTGGAGTATGACTAGTAGCTCGTGGAGCAGATCCTTCTAAAGGCGAGAAGATTGTATACAGAGACCTAGTAGCTGGCAGTGAGGCGGAGGTTTGAGACTGAACATACGGAGGTTACTACCGAGCAATACTGTGTGGGTCAGTGCTCAATGATCTGGTGTGGGTCATTACATACCGATCCTTTGTGGTTCAGATCCTGTCTGGGTCAACTCTCAGAGATCCTGTGTGGGTCAATGCATAACGATCTTGTGTGGGTCAGATCCTGTGTGGGTCATTGCGGGGGTTACTTCCAATCGATCCTATGTGGGTCAGACTCCGTATGGTCTGAAGGAGTGCCTCTTGTCAGAATAAGATGATCTAACTTTGCGACTAATCATCTGTACTTCAATTCTACAATAAAAATCGTAGTTTGACCCAGTAAATAACTTTTGTGTATTCCTCATGTTTGAGATGGGTTACTATATAACATAGGTATATGTATGGGAATATACCTAAGTAAGGGTTATCTGACGACTCCGTACATTGTGGGTGTCCTTGTTGGTTTTTTAAGACCTTTTCGGTCTCAGGGTCCCTACTGAGTTTCATTATACGAACCCATGCATAGGCTATTCCCTTACCTCAGTGTGCTGGTTGTAGAAGACAGACAGTGCTGATCGGGGTAGAGATTAGCAGAACCGGACGGTACCCAGAGGTGGACCACTCAGTGAGACGTACACGGAGTGAACGGATGGACTTGGGGTGCTGAGGATGCCATATATACAAACCCTTCAGGTGGGAATTTTGAAGGATGACCCTGTAGCTACATTAATTCCTTTCTTCAGTTGCACTAGAATTTCAGTAATATTGTAATTTACAGTTGGGCTTGTATTTTCGGCCCCCCTTTACTTTTAGCACCCTCTTTTGTATACAATTTTACTTAGCGTTTTACTTCAATTTGTGTACTCTGCTATGTTTATTTACTGTTATAAAGGCAATGCCTTCCCAATTTAGGGATTTTTGCCTTTGGTGATAGTCACCAGCCCCTGGCCTATGGAAGGCGGGCAAGGGGTAGTCACGATACGGGCCCCGAGGGATGGGTCGTGACATAAATTAAATAAAATAGTTTATGATATCAGTAAAAAATAATTTATTCTAAGAATTAGGTTGGATAATAATTTCTAATTATTGAAGAATTCTTATATTGTTTGAAATTTTAAATGAAAAAAAATACTGGAAAATATCTTATCTCTATTATAATAATCATCACAAATAATAAGAATCAGAGAAATAATTGATAATCATAAAAAATTTTACATTTACAATATATTAATGTTCATATTAACTATGTATTCTAATAATTGTTTTTGTAAATGAATTTTTTTTACAAAAAATAACATATATTAGTGTTAAACATTATTATTTCCATAATTATTTGGAAAATATATTAAAATATAGTGTGAGTGATAAAATATTTAAAATTAATCACCATTATAGATTTCAATTAAAAATTCATACACATTAAATGATTTATCTATCCATTTATAGTGTAAGTCGAAGATAAATTTCTCATCCATTCTAACATATGTAACATCAATGATAATGGAATAATAAATATAGAAATATTTTTTGGTAGTTCCCATAATATTTTTCGGTATTGAATCTCTAGAAATATTTTAATCACTATTATAATGGTAGTTATGCCTATTTTTATATATATTTTGAGTTTAAACTATCCTATTTGATCTCCAATCATCAAAATTCATTGAATACAAATAATTTTTTCCCCAATTACAATATATAATTATATAGTCTTTATATCCCTTTAATAACCACCATAAGGCCCCAACATCCATCAGAGACCCATAAATATTGATAATTTTTATGAATATATACAACCAAAACCACTAAGTAATAGTTTTCTATCAAGGAATGACTCTACAAAAAAATTAATAATATTATATATATTTATATCCACATTTAAAATTTTCTAAAATGTTATTTGATATATAATAAAGGGAAAAATTATAATGTATTTTTCAGATAAATCAAAAGAAAAAAATTTGACATCATTCAACAATGGATAGTTAATAACCATTTATCTATAGGTTGATGAATAAAAAATGATACATTCATCAATAAAAACTTATGATTCATTATTGATGATGAATAACTTACTTAATTTTTTTATATCACAACACTGTAAATCCAATAAACAAACATTCACATATGCAATTAGTTAGTATGTAAAATATTATAAAATGGGTTTTAAATATTAAAATTTTAAATTTCCATTTATAATTGAGAAGAAAGTTTTTATCCAAAGATATTATATATTAAAAATACAGTATATTGAGATCCATCACATTGTACAAATCTATTTACCATCTTTTAGAGAGTTTTTTATTGAAACAACCAAACAAATCAATTAAAACCAATAGTTTTTTTTAAAAATAGTATCCCAACATATATTTATTGAATGGATATTTTGAACTTTTTATATTTTGATAATTAAAAATATTTATTTGTATTATGACTATTAAAATAATTAATAATTGTTATTATGTATTAATTAAATAATTTTTTATCATGATCATATCATAATATTTGTTTTGTTAGTTTTTGATTTATATTGTTTGTAAAATGCAATATTAATATATCAGGAAGTGTAATTTGGATAAATTAGTCATCTGAGACCATTAAATATAATTATAATTATTCTTTAACGAAAATTTGGAAATTTATGGAAATTGAATATCTTGAAAAATCTACAAATGACCACATTTACTGAACAGGACAAAAAACTATGTCAACTAACCATGGTTATTTATGATATCAACTCACTGATTTAATTAATAATGTCAACAGACTACGAGTACAAACTGTGGAATCTGACCATGTCAACAGAACATGAGTACTGACTATGTCAAACAATTGTTTCAACTCATACTAAAACTAACCATTAGTAATATCCGTGAAATGGATCCTAAGTACGGATCATATAACCCATAATGGGTACTGATTGTTGAACTATCAATGAATGAAAACTATGTAAATGGCAAGGATTATTAACCATGTAACTCACTGTGAATATTTTTTATGAGTGAAATTATATTCTATATTTAGTCTACAACCTTAAATATATAACTACAAATTAAGTGACTATTATTTAATTATAAATATAACTAAATTATCTATATTTAATTATAATTTATAAAACTATAAATTTCAATATTAAATTGCATAAAGTATATTAAGGTAACTAAATATAATTCAACTAGTAATTTAGATGATTCGATCATTTTGAAAGCCTATTTTATGTTTGAAACTATACAAGTTATTTTATAAAAAAATTTCATAAATTAGCTACGTGAAATCAGGAACATGAATTTATTTATGTAGATTAACCTATATATATTCACCTATTTGAATCCAATACATAAATATCCTAACTCATAACCCTATTTCTATTTTCATATGTGGGTTTTTTATTTTCTATTTGATGTTGTAAAATCTGGAGAGATTATATGTTTTACATAACATTTCAATTTTACAATTGTTCCATGTATTTTATGGATAAATTCAGTGTTTTATTCATCATATAATTAATTATTTATTATTTACAATGTTCTTTTACCCATGTAGTATAGAATCATTCATATATTCCAAAAGACCCATGATAAAATTCGTGAAAGGGAGGAATTCCTAAGTTACTATAGCAATATTGTAGTAGGGGTACCATAGTTTCATTATAGTAGTAGAAGAAATGTAGCAGCGATGACACTATAGCGGTGGAGGGTACTATATCAGGAACTGTTGTATGAGTTGTACTATAACAGGTGTTATAGTAGTCCAATTACAATAGAATAAATATTCACCTATAGGCCATTTGAGAAAAAAATGGGATTTTGGTCCTTGATTTCAAACCGCTAAGTCTTGGACCTTTGGGCTATGTAATGCAAATCCCTCAACCTAGTAAAAAAGATGCATTTTCTTTATTAATGAAAATGAGGATTTGGACCCATTTTTTTAATTTTTTTTATTTTATAATAAATGAAAATATATTTCAAATATATTTATTAATTTCTATCAAATTAGTTTAAATTTATATTTTATTTCTTGGGGAAACATGAGTTCCAAATTTAAAATGGTTAAATGGGAAGATTTTTTCTCACATGTGTTTTATGAATTTTCTATGGGAAAATAATGTTGATTATATTTTTTTTGTGAGTACTATATTAATTATACTAAATTATTAAAATTTTAAAACATAAATTTATTATTACATATTATAGAAGGGTCCCAAGTGAGTATGCATTGCATGAATATTCAGTAAAGAAATTGTATACTCTATTAAGAATATTGTACTACAACAACCTTTTGGTGTTGAATATTTTGGTAATTGATGAACTAAATATTTGGAGTATGTCATATATAAATCATGTATAAGAGTTTTAGTATAATATTGAACCAATAATGGGATTAAATGTACAATTATTTTTTAATACTTTTTACTATACTTCAAGTATTTGATCATTTGAGGCAAGAGAGCCCATTTTTTCCTCGACATTCAAATATTAAATCAGTTTATCTAGTTATATGGTTCTACTTATTCCTATCATATTTTTATGTGTTTAATTTTAATGGTTTATACTACCCATTAAAAGGTATTATTTTAGTGTGTGAATTATAAGGAAGTGTAAGGATTTGGGTTATTCCTTCTAGGGAGAAAGAAAGACTATCTAGGTTGTGCCTCCCGTTAGAAATAGGATGGACGTATTTATGGTTATGAATATTGTGGAAAAGTGTTTTGAAATTGTGTTGTGACAGAAGCTAGTAAAAATTTCATTTTACAATTCTAGGATATTTTTTACATGAAGGTCAATCACTCATAGTTCCTAAGAGGGGTGAGGGGTGTATTAGGTCATTCAGATATAACCCACAATAAAAATATCATATGTTAATTTTATTTTATTTTTCTATACATTTATATTATAAGTCTTATATACTGATTAAATTAATTAATCAATTTTTAAAGGAAAACTCAACAGATATTTTTTATTTTTTCTTCTTATCACTGTACCAATAATTAGTTTTCAAGAAGAACCCCGATATCTCACTCTATATGTACATATGAATATATATTATTTATGCGAAACATTTATTGACATAATTAGCAATGGGAAAATGTCATATTTATAATGGTAGTAATAGGTTAAAATTATGCATGAATAGCTAAAAAACCATCTTATTTTGATGGATCTAACTAGGAATATTCTCAATATCACATGTAGGATTTATTAAAGCATTATTGCATTGATCATTGGATGATCAAAAAAATCTATACATGTTTTCCAATAGAGAAACTAACTCTTTTTTAGAAATTATGCTGTAAATTATTTTGTAAATAACATATTGATTAATATGTTATATTTTTAAATAAATAGGAATGTGTATAGTTATATTGCAGCACGTAAAAACGATAATAATATATGGGAAAGTAAGCAAGTTACACATATTGGTTTAGGTGAACGTATTATAAAAAAATTTGGTTATATTGAGAAATTAACATCAAGAATATAAACTAGATGATGATGGAACTGTTAATAAAATGTTATATATATTTTCTAGTATTTTATATTATACATGTTATTTAGGAAAGACTCATGATAAAACTATTCTTATTAAAAGTGTTATTAGAGAAATTACTATGAAGTGGCATGCTAAATACGAAGATATATATATATATATATTAAAGTATGGATTTTAAAAAATAATCTAGTGATGAGTTTATTGGATCATTATTAAATATGAGTTATAAAATGAAAATATTGGTAAAGAAGATAATTCAAATAATAATGGACATGATTTTAAATAAAATTTAACAACATACTCTTCTGATTCTGATTTATAGAGTGGTGACATTAATGATTCATCCTATGTTACAAAATTTTGATATAGAAGGAATAAAATCTACTCAAAGTGATCGTAGAAAGACTATCCCAAGAATGATCACAAGGAGAAGAAGAATGTTTATTCATTTCTAATTATTCCCAAGAAGTAATGTGTTTTAACTTTAAGAGAAGTGGAACTATCAAGACTAATTTCCTAAAAATAAAGGTGGAAAATAGAAGGAAGCAATACATGAATTCAATTAAAGAAATAGAAGTTAGATGGAGTTGTATAGTGGATTCCAGTAGTGATGAATAATATAGTTATGAAAATGGTGTTACAAAATCATGTTCAATTGATTCATTAAATAAAGTAAGTTGTATTACTTATAATTATTCATCTAAATATGAATTTGGAAAACCTAATTTATAGTAATTGTTTATAGAATTTGATAAAATTGAACATTATTTTGAAATATTTACTAGTTTATACAAGATTCATACATGATAACATAATAATTTTCCTTAGCAGATTAAAATATTGAGGAAATATGTCCAAGATGATTAAAATTATTCACATAATTATTTTGGAATTACAAAAGAAAATATTAAAAATAACATTATTAAAATGATAAATTAAATATATAAATATATTTCATATCAATATATCATGAATTTGAAATAAAAAATTTGGATACCATTCACAAGGTGAATTAAAAAACTCAAAAATGATGTTGAAAATTAAAATTCTAATATTTATATTTTGGTAAGTTAGAATTTTTTAAAAGTTTATGTTATTAATTAAAAATAAATATATGAAATTTGGTTGGGTTTATTGTATCAATTTACATAAAATGTATCATAATTTCTTTATTAGAATTACTAATGGAAGAGAAACTATGATTAATTTTTTAGTTTTCCCATGACATGTCATATTATAATGATTGTTCTTTGATATTTCCATAATCTATTCAAACTATAAAGGATTTTATTTCTAAAAAATTATATTCTATATTTGTTGTAAACAAAATTTTTATAACTTTTTGGGTGCCAAAAAATTAATATGCTAATCCCATTGAATGTAAATTTTCATTGGTAACAAAGCACTCATAAATATATTTTTGTAGGAAATATTTATAGGGAAAATAAAAAAGGATGACTTGTATATTGTTATCGGATAATAAAGACACATTATTAGTAATATTTGAAACATTATATCATTTAATCAATGTGAAGTATGAAATTTTATGTTTGGTGATAAAAAGAATAAATCTGAAAGGTTTTTTGAAGATGAAATTTATGATTTTTCTGTTATTTTTAAATTCTTATTTTTAATTTTTTATACCCAATTAAATAATTATTTCATAACTATGAGATTATGTAATGTTTGATAAATTTCAAAAGGAAATAATGCATAGTTTTTTTAATAAATCGAATTTATTTTATTCTAAAAATATAAAACATTTAACTACTTTTTATGATTTAAATGATCAAAATTTAAAATGTCTAAATATTTTACAACAAGATAAAATTATATATAATAATAGGCTTAGAAATTATAATTTTATGTTGGAGCACAATTTTTTTGAGAAAAAATGTTTCTACAATTACCTGATCTAAAAGAGGATAATATTTTCACTTTTCTCTCTTACTAGAAAGGAAATAAAAAAATGAATTTTCATGTAAGTTAATAAAGTAAAAAACTATAAAACATCTTCATTTTATTCATTTATATTTATTTAGTTCTATAAAATATGCAACTTTATTGGGAAAAATATACCGTTTTTATTAAATATGTGATTTTATATGATACACAAGGTTTTTAATTATTACTCTTAAATATGAAATTTTAAGTAAATTTATCACTTCTTGTAAATTAATTCAAAAAAAGAAAAATAATTTAATTATTTCAACTATAGTTTATCATGTATAGTAATTCTATAATATGAAATTGATCGAGTTTATTTTGTGGAAAATGGCTATTTTTATATTTTTTCCCCCTAAGGACACCTTATAAAAGGATGTATTAGATTGAAAAAATAAAACACTTCAAGAAATTGATAGAACCATGATAAATTATTTTTATATACCAAACAATATCAAGGAATAAGATGTGAATAATTATTATTATGTTAATAAGATAAAAATATTAATATCATTTTTGAAAAGTTTCCATTATATCCTTTAATGGGTGAAATCCTAAAATTGGTTATTTTACAGTCATTGGAAGTAATGATTTTTAGTTAACACTAAGGATACATTAGGTATGTTTTGAGGATATGTCTGATGAATTTATTTTCATAATACATTCAATTAAAAATAAGTCATATAGATTATACAATTAAATAACTATGATTTTTGATGAATTTATTCATTTTTATATTGATAAAAAGATTTTTAAAAAAGAGATTATGATATTGAACAACTAGAGGAAAAATTTAGTGAAATTAATTTTGAAGAAGATGTACATAATGATAATGGTTCGCATATTTTAAAGGAGGTATATTTCATCTAAATATAATCCAAATAATTAAAAATCTCAGAAGACTTATAGAGATCATTCTATAAGAAATGTAATTGGTAATGTTGAATCAAACATTCAAACAGGAAAATCTGTGAAGAATGTCTATCATTGTCATGAATATATTTATGAATTTTTAAAAATTAATATTTATTAGGAATTATATGGTTCTAATTGGATCATGAAAATTAAAAATTAATTAAATAATTTTAGTAAGAATAGTTTATAGAATTTTGATTTACCACCATGTAATTATCATATTTTTTGAAAACCACATTTTTTAGAAATAAAATTAATGTATCTGGAAATATTGTTATCAATAAAGCTAGATTAGTTTTTCACAGATACTCGAAAGAGGATATAATTGGATTTAATGAATATTTTTCACTTCTTTGGGGATTATAAGGGATTAGTATATTATTTTTTGTGGAAATTATCATGAATTTAAATTACTTGAAATTGATTTCAAAAATACTTTTATAAATGGTTATATTTAAAAAAATTAAACCTCAAGAATACCATTTTTTTAATTTGAAGCATCCTGATCATGTTTTTAAAATATATTTGGAATTATGCAGTTTGAAACAAAATCCTAAATAATGGTATATTGTATAATTAATTTTCTTTTGAAAAAAAATGACAAGAGAAAGATGATTATAAATTTATTTATTACTATGAAAATTCAAAATTATATATTTTTATACAAATTATTATTGATGAAATTATATATTTACCTTCCAATTAAGAAATTTGAAATTAATTTTTAACATTACAACCTCTACATTTTATATGACTATGATGGTAGAATTGAAATTATTTCACTGTTTAAATTTTTTTCAAATAAACGATGGAAATTTTATTAATCATTAAATTTATTCTAAATAATTATTTAATAGATTTGGTTTAGATTATTATAAAAGTTAAAATATTTCCATGACAACTACATAAGTTATAAATAGTTAAATTTACAAAATATATTAATGTTAAAATCTATAGAGGAATGATTCGATGTTTATTATACTGAAATGATTCTATGATAGATTGTATGTTTTCAGTTTTAATATGATCTAAATATCAATGTAATCCTATAGAAAGTTACGTAAAATATTTTAAATGTATAATTATATATGTTCATTGGTTTTCAAATATTGCATTCTTTAATCCGTGTAGAATAATATTTTTATGAGAAATTATTCAGATTATGATTTTTTGTGGATGAAAAATATATTTAAAGATATCTTCAAGTGTATTAAATTTATTTTTTAAATATTTATATTATTTATCTTCTCATAAAAAATATGACATGGATAATTTATTATAAAAATTTGAATGTATACTTTCCACATCATGTTGTTCTCAATATTTACGGATGAATAAAACACAATTTATTTTTGTATTATTTTTCATAATATACCAATCTTTTGTGATAAAAATTAATCAATTTATATTCACAATTATCTCAAAAAACACTCTAGGAATAAGTAATTTTTTTTAAAAAATTACATTTTACTAATAATCATGTTAAAAAATGGAATATAGGTGTGGAATTTATATCAATATAAAACCCACATTATTATAACGTTAATAAGACCCTATAATTTTTTCGATTTAAAAAAACATGTTATAAATTTCTACAATAGAGGTTAAAATTTACATTTATCGATTTTTTGGGATTTTGGATATGTTTATTTAATGAAATTTTCATATTTACGTGAAATATATAACATCTATATTTTATTAGATTACTATTTTTTAATTTCAATAAATATTTCTGTGTTATATCAATGGTTCGAGTTTTTTCATATTTTTTATATAAGTTTAGGTTAATATCTAAATTTATAGTTAGAATAAAAATGAATTTTATGAAGGTAATTATCATTATTTTTTACAAAAATCTTTCTAAATTCTACTAATTGAATAATGGATTCTTGAATCATGTTTTAAAATGGAAGTCTTTTTCGTGGTGCCGAGATATATTTTTTGCAATATGAATATTTAAACAATTTATGGAATAATTTTTTTAAAGTATGTTTTTATTTAAAGGGAAACTTTTTATGTATTAATTTCATAAAGATAATTTTTCTATTGAAAAAATTTGATGATTTCAAAAAGGGGGACTTGTTTTTGAAATAATAAATTATTTTTTCATTATAAAAGTTTAGGATAAATTTAGGTGGCTCCATGAACCACTTTATGTTTTTATAATACCAAATATTTATTTATTTAATTTTATTATTTATGTATAAATTATTTAAATTATTTATGTATAAATAATTTAAATTATTTATTAATTATTGTTTTAATAATCATTACAATATCATAATATTTATTTTTCATAAAATGTGTTATTTAAGTATTTTTTATCTCATAACATTTTTTAGAGTATTGGGGACATGTTCCAAGGATAAATAATTTATTTGAGACAATAAAATATCATTTAACCTATTATGGAAGTAAAATTTCACAATATATGGAAATTAATAATTTAAATAAGCCATTAATTAATTGTTTAAATAGAATATGTCAACTAACCATGCCAAATAACCATGATCACCAACCATGTTACCATATGATGTCAACCAACCATTTCAACTGATGTTGTTAACTGACCGTGAGTAATGAAGATATCAACAAACCATGAGTACTGACCATGTAAACCAATCCTATCAACAAACCATAAAACCTACTGTGAGTACTAACCATGGAACTAACAATGAGTACTTATCCTTAGACGTACCATGAGTATGTAACATGGAACCAAAATGAATACTAATCGTGGAATCGACCATAATAATTGACCATATAACTGACAGTGAGTACTAACCACGGGTAACAATATCTTTAGTATTTTTCCTAAAAAAATGGGATATAAAAAACAAAATTATATGATTATTATTTTATTATAAATATGAAATTATTTTTAACTTTTTTATTAGATGAAATTAAATCTTAAATAAATATAAATATTTATATAAATTAGTTAAAAATAATAACAAGTATTCAGAACAAATTCTATAGTTTTCTAGAATAATTATAATAATATTTTTTTATGGTAACATTATATTTAGATGTAATAGTATTCTAATAAATAATTATATTAAATTATATTGGAATTAAATAAATATAATTCAAATGGATATAAACATGATTCTATCATTTGAAAATTATGATTTTATTCTAAAGCTGTTTTATTTTAAGATTTATATAAATTTATAGATTTTCCTACTTGTAATCAGGTACTTGAATTTTATGATGTTGATTTAGATACCCTTATTTACCTACATGAACCCCTTATATAAATATCCAATGTGAACCCAATATTTCAATTTTCATACATGGTTTTTTAATTTTCCAATGGATGTTGTAATATCATTAAATATTCATTATCTTATATAAAATTTATATTTTCCATTATTTATATGTTAATAATTTATATAATGAATTTTTTATTTTTTTATAATTAATTAATAGTTATTTAGAAGACATGAACAAATATTTTAAATTGTTTTATTAAAATCTAATCACATGGTTGGAGGTTTAACATTGAATTATCTAGAAAATGTTACATCCAAATTAAATATGGTTTAAATGTGAACAATTTACCTAAAATGATTTATGGGAGTCTTCCAAGGGAAATTAATATTGATTATAATTTCTCTGTATTACTATATTAATTATAATACCTGTTATCACTATATATATTGAATATACATTTCCATATTATCAATGTTACCCATGTGAGTATACTTTTCATGGACATTCAATAAATAAAATGTATATTGTATTAGGAAATGTAAAGTGCCAAATACTTTTATTGATGAAATATTTAAGGATTAATACACATATTATATAGATTTAGACAGATAAATATCATTTATAAGAGTTTGAGGTCATTATCCAACCATATAATGGTTGCAATCTTGATGATTTCTTACTGCTCAAAATTATACATTAAGTGCATCATAATTTTTGTTGGAGAGTTGACCACTACCTTGACACTCAAATGATGAATCTTCTCATCTAGTTCTATAGTTCTACATCGTCCAATCCACTTTGTCTATGCATAAGTGTAATAAGTTATAGTTCCCATTAAATTTTAATGATTCATGTATTAATATCCAATCAATGGATAGGTATTGGCTTGTGCCTCCAAGGGAATATAAGTAATTTTAGGGTTGTTTCTCCAGGTAGAAGAAGGTAGGAATGGATTGGGTTCAAGCCACTAGTGGGAAATGGAATTTTAATAATGTTGTGACTCCAGGAGGGAAAAATTAATTGTAATATTGTGTTATATTGGTTATAGTGGGTTATATCACATTTATATCATGAGAGGGGTGAGGAGTTGAGTAAGGTCAATTAAATCAAAAGAACTATAAATATTTATTGTATAATTTTTTTTCTTTTATTATTCATTACAAAAACATTATAACTATTATATAACCATTATATTCAGTAGTCTAATTTTAAAAGTCCAATTCACCCCTCTCTAGGATATTTTTTCAACTTTACTCTAAACCAATGCCATCATCCAAATCACATTAAACTAAAAAACCTATTTGATCGTCATTGAGTGTAATATTAATTCCATTACATTTGAAATGAATATTATTATTTTATGTTAAATAAATATATATTAAATTTAATATTTTTTAATATTTATAATATCAATGAATCTATATCTACTAGGATATTTACATTTATATCAATTTTTTAAATAATTAAAAGGTAGGGAGAGGGAATATAATGACCAATTACAAAAAAAGATAAATGAATTCAAATAATCATATTAGTTCTTCTCCATTTAATCTATTGAAAATAATTTATTTTATTTATAAATATATCTAATATATATAAACAATTTCAATGATATTTACAACTATATATTTGTAAAAACGTTATTTATAGATATGAGATGTTTTTTAAAAATGAAACACTTTTATGATCTCGGATGTTAGTGCACTCGGGAGTGTGAACATATAAAATAACAATATTTTTTCATATATTTTTATCAAATTTATCTAATTAGTAGTATGTTTTACAATTCCATTAGTAATTGTGTAGTTAGTAAATTTTATATTATAAATAATTTTCAAAATAATAAATGATTCAATATAAATATCACTAATACCTTAAACTATAATTATTTAGAACAACTGATCAAATACCTAAACTATAATATTTGGATGTGAAGATAAATTATTATTCCCCCAATAGCAGTAAAAATTATATCTCTGCAAAAAACATTTTTCCCGTCACATTTTACCTCACCTCTATCGACCTCACAATTTTATAATTCTTTCAATCTGAGAAATTATATAGAACTTGTTTTAAATGTTTTTACCCAATTATAAAAATTAATATTTTCAAATGTTTATTAATATTAAAATCTAAAATCACATACCATGTATTTCACTATATTATCTCTCAATGTTATATCCGTTTTAATCCTTTAACATTAACATTGTTTCTATGTTTGTCTTGTGTACCTTTAAAAATACATCTTTCCTCAATGTTTTTTTCAAATTGTCTCCCCAAATTAATTATATCAACCCATAAGTTTTATATTCACATTCTATAACATCCACATATTTTTTGTGACCTTCTAGTTCATTATATGATCCAACTAATCATGAAATATATAAAATTAAAAAAATAATTTATACATTTAATATTAAGAATGATTTTTTAACCAATTATTAAAAACATACCAAATACTAGGGGATTTGATGTCTCATGGACCATTATGTTTTGAGTAGAAGTTATGAAAGTATCATGTATTATGGGTACATGGATACCAACAGGTTGACAAGTTTGTAAAGCCAATTATGGATATTCATTTAATGAATGTATAATAACTTGATGAATAATTTTTATAAAATATGGTTAATATGAATATGGTGGTGATATATATGGGTGAGTAGTGGCCAATGTTTATAATGGATGGTTCTTGTAATGACGAGTGATAAGATAATAATATAAACCATCCCTTGTGGTATTGTGGGGAAAGGTATATAGAAAAGTACATACCATCATTTGGAAAATAAAATATAAGTTGATGAAATAATAATTGATTGGGTTTTCATCGTTCTAAGAGTTATAATGGGTGGATTAACTATATAATTATTAGTACTAGTATCCATATAATGAGTCTGATATATCATTATATACTTTGGTGGACCCCAAGAAAAACATTGGGATACTTAGTGAAATCAATTTCTCAGCTCTTTGAATCTCCCAAACGTAATATGGATGATAAAAAGATATATATTAATTATAAGAGATAAAACAATTACTAAATACTTGTTCATACATAGAAATTTTTCACGCTTTCTATTCAAAGACGTAATCAATGAAATATAAATTCAGTACTCATTGTTGATATTAATGGTTTCATCCCAAAATTATAGTTTCACTTCTCATTTATCTATATTTTTTATTAGACTTATTCATATCGAGAGATCAGGATATAAAAATTCAACATTACAATATGTTTTAAAAAGAATTAATGAAAATGTTTAATAAATTGAGTTTTTTGATATAAAAGAATATGAAAGGTTGGAAATATATTTAATGAAGGGATATATCAACTTAAAATAGAATTTCAATTGTAATTATATTTTCAATTAATATTGTGATAACTTATATAATTTTTTTAATTCAATATTAAATATATTTTGATTATATAATCAAATATTTTCAATATAAAAATATAATTAATTAGGTACCTTTAATAATTTTTTTGAAAAAAATTCACTCAACGTAAAATTAATATAAACTACATAATTCTATACAAAATATGTGAAACATATAAAAATTTGAACATTATGAAAAAAATTATTTGTAAAATTTATGATTTTAATAAAAAATATTATTTAGAAACCCTTTTTTATAATTTATTTATTATTTATATATATTTTGAAAATTTATCAGAATAAGATAAGAAGCATTTTAACTTACTTTAAAAGAATATTTTGTTCACTTCCGAAAAAAATCACACAAAATAATATCATATCTATCTTTAAAAATTAAATTTTTATATTGAAATAGTGTTAAAACCATAGTATATTCATGAATTCCCTCACCTTATTGTTCATTTATGTTATTAATAATGTATATTAAAAAAATATGTCATGAATCATTCAAATTATTCAAAAAAAAATAATATAAAAAATTCTATAGAATACTAATATAAAACATATTTTTAGGATTTAATTATCTATCTTTAATTATATGTGTAATTATTTTGATATGTAATTATTTTGAATAATAATTGTAAAAATAAATTGAAAATTATTCTTAATAATTCTCATCATATATATTAACTATCATACATTAATTATGGACCCTATAAGCCATGTAAATATATCACGAAATATTAGGTTTCAATTCTCAATATGAAAAAAATTATTGTAAACATAACAAATTAATATTATTATATTTCCTCTTGATCTTGAGAACTATTGAGATGGGGGTGTGGTGGTGGTTGGTTAAATCACTAATGATATTTTATAGCCTCAATTATCTTGAAATTAAACCATATATTTTTAGAGTATTTATCCTTATCAAATTTATACGAACATATCACAAGTATTAAATGATAGAAATATTATGAAAGAAACACAAGATTTACAATGTTATCCCCTAGTGTGGATGAAACTATCATTTCCATAGAGACTTTAATAGATAAATTAAAATACACTATACTAAAAATGTTAATAAAATGATCCAACAAATGTAAGAATATGTTTATATCCTGACAACTAATTATACTAACACCAATCAGTTACAAAATATTTCTTTTAAAACTGATCCCAAAAAAGATAATAAAATTTCTTATTCAACTCAAATTATGTTCATCTAGAGAAATATATTCTCATTGAATTCATGTGATATCTCTATCTGGATTGCATTTTACCTTCATCAGATATACATTATCCTATGAAACTCTAAATGA
This sequence comes from Viscum album, assembly GCA_963277665.1. Taxonomy (NCBI): domain Eukaryota; kingdom Viridiplantae; phylum Streptophyta; class Magnoliopsida; order Santalales; family Viscaceae; genus Viscum; species Viscum album. The sequence goes on from OY728166.1 coordinate 380,891,673, forward strand.
TAAAGATATTATTTTTTCTAGATATGATGAAAAAACTATACATCGCAATATGTCAAGAAGATATATCTAATAAAATATCATTCCACTATATCCGACCAACATGTACATTCGATGAATTAGATCTATATACTTTTTCAGCTATCTCTAATTGAAGCCCATGTCTAATTATTCTTATCCATATCCTATAAACTTCATCCAACTCAATTGGAAGATAAATGTCCTAAAAAACATCATTGTATCTCATTTTAATATGGGTGTATATTGATAGAAAACATTGTAAGTGAAACCCAATTTTATTAGTGATCTCATAAGAGAAAATCATGGAACATAAATTCATTTTACCTCTCATAGAAAAATAAAATTTCCAAAATCATTCAAAATAAGTTTTACTTGATGTTTTCAACACTTCTAGAGTATTATTGAGGCTTCAAGAATTCTCCAACACCTGTAGAATTTTTCTAAAATTTATAGCATTCGTATTGAGAAACTTTGTCAAAACATTCATAATATTTTTAGATATTAAAATTATTAATAACAATTTTAGCATCTCAAGGTTATAGTCTTTTAAAATATTATATAAATCTTTTTTAAACTCCATCTGATATAATTTTTATCTGATGGATTTAAAAGAACACTTCATCTAATTCTCTCTCTCTCTACCTGTTAAACATCTTCTATTTCATTGAAATATGACTTTCCTTATTCCAATCCTATCTGTCTGATCATCATGGCTGATTTAATATGTTTGAAAAACTCAATACGTATTCAAATGACTTAATTCATATAAAATATCTATATAATGGATTATATGTTCAGTAGAAAAATATTTATCAAGTCGATGCATTTTCTTACACTAATCCATCCAATAAATAGTATATATTTTCTTTTGATGAACATTTTAAAGATCTATAAAAACATTGATAATGTTTTAGGGACATTATCTATTTTAATCCTGAAAATAGTATTATGATTCTTAATCCAACGGACTAAGGATGATTCCTTAATATATTAGAATTTTTATTGTACACCCTATCTGCTTGATCACTTAAGATGCATCTGTTTAGTTCACTCAAGTCATTTAATTTCTGATAAAGTTATTTTATCATCAAAATAATTATATCAAAAAATAAGTCAACATTTAGTTATTTCAGTGAATTAATTATATTTACCCCATTATTTTCCTACAAATCCATTCTTATTTAATTATTGAATCTTTATGTTTATACATCCACTCATGTTTCAATCCTTTCATAACATTTTTATTTTATAACATTGTAAAAAGTATCAATCCATTAAAATGATTATTATTATAAAATAGGTAAAAAATATGTATTATCCATCAAGAGAAATCAATTATTATCCATTTGATGATATTTTGTACGTTAAATATTGTAGCCCGATCTTAAACATCATAAAAATTTTCATCCCATAACTTCATCTATGGTCTTTCTAGTGAAACTTTTGTATTTCTATATCCATTATAAAATGATTAAAAAATCAATATTGATCATGAGTATCTTATTGATATTAGAATCATGTGTAATGACATAGTATCACCGACATAAGAATGGTTTCTTAACATGTTTAACGAAAACATCCGTCACATTCTCTAGAACATCATAAGAAAACCATTCAAATAGACAACATTAACTATTTATCACTTATTTAAAAAAAATCACAACAATATATATTGAATACAAATAAAAATAATTTTATAAAAAAATCCAATAGGATCTTCAACCCCCTACCATTATTTGGATCATTTAAATAAATTTTCAAAATTTGTTTCAAATAAAAATTTTCTCAACTTTTTTTAAACAACAACATTTCATCTAGATATTATCCTAACACCACAAAAAATGGATAATTATTTTTTGAAGGAATTCATTAATATAGGTTAAAATAAAATATATAGCCATGACAGGATAAAACCCTCTTAGTTTTATCTTGTAACCTTTTTACTGTTAATGATAGCATTAGATTCATAAGATAATGTGTTGTTCTCATTTCTATAATGTTTTAATTACTTCCACCTAAAACAATAATCTATATTATGGTGTGATATGTCCTTATAAAATTTTATAAGTCTATATTATTATTTGAATATATAGATGTAGCTGAAATTCATTAGATATATTCCTCAAAAAAACTTGGGTGAGAAAATCAATAACTTGATTCTTTGTTGAAATATACTTAAGAATGTTCCAACATGATTTTTTCATTATAATAACACAATATCCATCCCAATTAGCACTTCTATATCCAGAAAATTTCATATCACAAATTATTCTATAAAACATTACATATGCGACGTTCCTTTAATGTACCTGAGTATTCATTTTTTCCCATAATATTTGATTACATTAATTCATTCAGATATATTTGACACATTTTAACTTCATATAAATTTTTGAATATTGAAGCCGTAATATAGGTCAACATTCCTATCAATTTCTATAGTTAATTTGGATTTACAATTTCCAAGAATCATATTCAATTAACATCATTCAAATAAAGATAGGTGTAGGAATTTATTTTGATTCCTCCATAAAAAACATATATAATGAATATGTGCATAAAATTTCTTGTGATATAAATATAAATATTTCTTTTTTATGAACTTGTATTCCAAAAATTTTAGTAAACACTCATATTTTTCTAATTTAAAAATTATTCTTCATTTATTTATAAAATTCATCACTTGTATTATCTCTATAAAATGTATGATTTAAAAAGTCAATGTAAACAATGAAAATAAGGGTACCAATATTCATTTTTGTAATTTACATGTTTCTTTTAACACTTATGGTAAATAATTTTAAAGTGTTTAATCGATTTTCCAATTAAGAGTACCATGCATGAGGAAAATGTTTTAACCCCTAATATTATTTCTTTACCATACACAACATGGTTCTATATTTATCATGTAAAAATACACTAAGTATCTCAGTATAAATTTCTCATTTAATTTATCTATTATAAAAAAGCTAATTTATCATCCTAATGATATTCTTTTTAATAACGATGTGTAGTAACTTCCCTGAATTATCTTATAGTAGACATTCTCACAACAAGGGTACAAGTTTCTTCAAAATCAACACCTTCCACACATGTGAATCCTTTAAAAAAAGACATTCTTTATTTCTTGATTTTTCTCTATGATCATTGAGTTAATTTCTAAAATCCCACTTTTTCTTAAAACATTATTTCTTAATGGTCATGTATGAAGATCCAATGTGATATTTTTTAATATGATCTATAAATTCATTCATTTCACTTAACCACAAATTATGTTCAATAGACACTAAAGCTGATTGTGGCTCCACCCCTCATAATATGGTGTTCGTTTTTATAATATTAATTATCTATTTATATATACTACATTCATTTTATTTCCAATGATTTTTTTATTCAAACAATTTTTATAAATTAAAAACCTTTAGTTATTTTCCTTCGGTGTGACTTTTTTCTTCATATGATTCATATGATTGTTTAGGTACTTGGTTTGGATTGTACTGATCATCATTATCATTCCATTAATTGATTTTTTTCAATATATCATATATAACAGCGTGATTTTTTTTAGAATTTTGGACTCTCAAGATCATTCACATTGTGGTAATCCTTAAATTTATGATGTTTTTTTCAAAATAAAATAGCTTCTTAATCTGGTATGTAGTATATGAAATGACTTTCATCTTCCTTCTAATCAAGATTTTCAAGACATCAATTTTATATATTTCATAAGAAAGAACTCTAAATTTTTTATGTATTTCACTAAAGTATTTTTCTTATACTAAATCCTAGAAGGAGTCATTTTAATTTTTTCCTATAACAAATATAGGATTTTTATTAGAATATCTACACTTACTGATTCTCTCTAAAATAATTTGGAATGTTTTAATTATACAAGATTCTTTCTTCTTATTTATAGTAAACATTATTTTTTACTTTTTGAAACGCTATTTTTAGGAGTGTTGTTAACAATATATAGGGTTTTAAATCCATATTTCTTGGTATATTATCTGAAATAATTTATCGCATCCTCATTTTAATTATAAATTCTCAACATCAGTACATAAGCACATATTTCTCATTAAAATTACCTTTTAAAAAAATTAAAAAATATAAAAATCCTTTGATATATATTTAATAAACATTATTATGGTCATACGAGGGAATAAGTATATAAATGTAACAATGTAAGAAAACATTTTGTTTATTTATGCCTCATTGTCCCCCAAATATAAGGGTGAATAATCTCAAGAGGTCTATATTATTGTACTTAATGATAGTTTTGTAGGCTACTAACCATTTTCCCTTTCTTCCATGTTGTAAAAATATAATAATATTTCCTCTTTAGTTGTTGTATATTTATAAAAATAATTTCTTTTTAACTTATGATTATACATTTCTATAAATGATTCATAAATCAGTCATACCCCAACATATTTTTTGGTTTGAAAATAGGTAACATGATTTTCAAAGATCTCTAATCAATGAAATATTTTCAATGGTTATTCATCCATTGGTAAAAACATTTCCAACAATCAATGATTAAAATGATAAAAAATATTTCATGAAGAGCGCTACCCCACTGTCATCTGAAAGTTGGATAACACTTAGGATTCTATCATTGAGTCCACCAATATTCAAAAATACATAATATTTCAGTTCCTAATATTTAGACATAGTTATTACTATTCTAATGATTTTTAATTAATAATCATTGTCAAATATCAATTTTCTTATTTCATATATTCCAATATATTCCATGAATTTTATATCTCCTACAATATGTAAGGAATAACCACAGTTAATAATCAAAGGTTTGTTCATTTAAATTGATTTTATATCTTACTCAACAACAAAATATCTTAACTCAAATTTATACTTTCTTCCTTCCATTTCTGTCCATGCATAGGAAACTATTCCTATATGTAATTTCATATATTCTTTAGAACAATGGACCATTTAATCAAACATTTTAGAAAATTTATCCAATCAATCAGCTAGGATTTTCATCTGAAAACATTACTGAATCTAATAATTTTTCTTTTCTTTTATCCTGAAACATAAGTGGGTCTAATTTTTTATTCATCCATTTATTCTTCTAAGTTGATGACTATTCCTAGGATAAATATTTTTTTCCAAAAATAATATTCCATGGGATGATATATAATAAAAACCTAACAATATCCATTGCATATTGATTTTTTTTCAGAAGTATGATCATTCCGTATAAAATGTTTACTAAGGTTTATAGCATATTTTTGTGTTTATTTCACTACAGTGTGGGGAATCATTCTTATAGTGGGGTTTCAACTTTTGTTTAGATATTTTTTTCAATTTCTTTCTTAATAGTGGATTTCCCAATGTTGTTTCTAACACAGTTATGGTTATAAATACCAAATAAAATTTTATTTTTAGTGGGTATAAGCACCACCAGATTCATGGAAAGAGTTTTTCCAGTGGATTTAGATGAATTAAAATTTATTTTTTATGTATTTTTGAAATTAATAAACATGTTAAATACAGTATATTCATATTTTTGAAATCTAGATTTAAATCTATAAAACTAGTATACCTTAGGAGAATGTTTTTTATTAATTGAATTCTTCATTTCCCATTATTATATAACTTTTAGTTTTATGTTATTAATATATTAAATGTAATGATTCTCCTTCTTAATAATATATTCCTTTACATCATTATTTTTCCCATGTTATCACTTTAACATTATAATTTATAACTCCAGTTTTTTGTTATTGTCAAGACATTCCATACATTCTATTATTAATTGATATTCTCTACTGGTTTATTCACCATATTCTTAGTTATGATTTGTGTAGTGAATCCTTTTCAAGACATTTTCATATTATTTTTTAAAATAATAAATTTATTCATCTTCTAAAGAATGTTTTTCATTAGATTTATATTCTACTTTATTACTCAATAGACTTCTTTTTTTATTTCCAGTGAACTTTCCCTTACTTATAATGGATTACTATTATTTGTTGGATGTTTATATCTGTATAATCTACCATATTTTTTATTTAGAACCATATTAATAATATAAAACAATTTTATTAGTAAAATACAAAGAAATATTCTCAATTCCTCAAATCAAGAAAAATTTAAGTGAGTGTTTTCCCCAAAATTTTCCTCTACATATTCAGTAAATTTTTGAGTTAAAAAACATGATTTTTTCATCTATTTATTAATATTCCTTATTATATGAATTAATGAGGCCATACATCATCTAATAAAAATTAGGTATATACAACATTCTCATCATTATAAAATATATTTCATCATTAAATTTCTATTTTAACAGTTTATATTTTCTCATATCATATGAAAAAGTAATATTATGAAATTATCTATAGATAAATTATAATTATCTTTCTAGGGATTCTTTTGAATCAAAATTTTCTATAATGTTTATCATGGGTTTTTAAAGAGTTTAGGAATCTTATAGTACATATTTGATTCCTTTAATTTTGTAAACACCATTTATGTTGGTGAATAAATGATCAATAGTTTCACTATCGTCTCTTATTATATCGTAGAACTTACTAATCCTAATTTGCGGATTTGATTCCTTTATATTTATATTTACCTTGATATTAATTTAATGTTTTCGCATGCTTCATTAACTATCTTTAGAATCATCAACCTTATAAAAACATTTTAAAACAAATTGATATGAATAAAATTTATAGCCCTTCCTTATATATCATGATTTATTTCACTAGTAAATGTCAAAGAAAATTATTTCTTAACGAGTGTAAACTCAACTATATCTATATAAATTGCCTCTTGTCCATTATAATTATGATATGAAAATAATTAAATTTTCTCATCAATTATAAGTTTTCCCATAAAGGGTAGTAATAACCTTGAAATTTAATGACATGATATTTTATAGGATAAGGATATGATATGTGTAACCCTAATCTAACACCTTTTCAAATTCCTTAATATCGTGAGAACCACTAAGAAGGGAGGGTTTAAATTAATTGTGATCTTTTGTAAATTTATTTATTTTACAATTAACTACTACAACATTCTAGAGTATTTATCCTTATAAGCCTTATCTAACAAAATTATAAGCATAAAATTTTAGAAAATTAACATAAGGGAGATAATATATTAATGGTTCTCCATTAGTGCGGGTGACTACATACTTGCTATGGAAACTCCCATCCATTATTTGAGATTTAGAATAAATGATAATTGGGTGAAATGATCTAACTCATTTTATATGCCTTCTTCCTCCCACAATATATTTAGACTGATCCCCATTTGTTATAACCGTTTTATTGTAAAACTAATACACACCAAACATTAAAAAATTTATACACTACAACTATATGTCTGTTTAGAATATTTATCACACAATGACTCCATATGATATATCAATATATTAAAAATTATAATATAATCTATTATATTCCATCCATTAACCTCACAAAAATACATATGTTACATATGCTCTGTCTGATGGACAAAATAATACAACTCCCTGCCTATTTGGAATATCTATCTGATACAATAGTTGTCCTATATCTCTGAGTAATGCCACTACTCAATGACTCTTATCTATAACTAAATCTTGTGGATCAAATCAAATCCTTTATTTGATGATTATAACTGATATCATTTCTTCTTTAGCTAGTTTAGTTAGAAACACAAACTACTCATAAAACATTCATCAATCATCTCTTTTATATGTGTAAATAGTTATTGTATGTGTTTTAATTTCTACTCCTTTTATCAGTGTTCTTGTAGGGGAAAGGGAGGGAAATCAAATTCATTATACCAAATAACAGAATAATCAAAATTCAAAAATCCCTCCAAACATATTTTATTTGGATGATTCTAAACCCAAATAGAATATTCGTGATGATTTATGAAAAATGCAACATCTACAACCATATTTAATCTTCCTTAAACATATCATTATGGAGATTATTAAAACATTATTAACCCTTATAGATAGGAAAACCATGAATGGATGGTTTCACATCATCTTGTTACAGGCATTGGAAATTTAATGTAAATATTCTTAAATCATAATATGGTGGGATGTTTTTATGATGGATTAAATAAAACATTTCATCTTGTTAATTGCTTCATATTCTCGTGAATATTTTTTATTTCTTTAATTGATGATCATACCAATTATAATCCTCTATGTCTAACCAGATTCTACTAATTTACTTAGTTGATTGACATTCATATTTATACGACCATGATTGTTCTAATGAAAAATACTTCTGAAGTTTGATCTATCTAATCAAATGTAATTTCTCTATCTCATTCCTTTTCTTGCACTAATATGTTTGATTGTGTATGTAACTATTCCTCTGAAAAACTTTATATTGATCAATAAAAAATGACTTCTATTACATAAACATGATATCTGTCATGTGAAAACATAGTTTGATGATTCTTTATCTAGTTCACTCCAACAAATTCCATCATATATAATCTATAACATTTTACAAATTATTTGTTTGATCACCTCATATGCCTTATTTTAATGAACTAGGTATATTTATTATTTGATAAAATTTATGATGGTTTTATAGTTTATTTTTCAAAAACATCCCCATTAGTTTATCTAGACTAGAACATTGATATCCCAATATTTTTTTTATTACAATGTCTCTAAATTATCTAGTGTTGTAGATTTATCTTTTTTAAAACATCTCAAAAATCGATCTTTTCCCATGAATTTTCTTATTTATATGGGTTCAAATATGTAAAAAATTAGACCATGATAATAATAATTATTCTATGTCTGGTTACTATTTTTTTATCCTGTGAAAATTTTCATTCTCTCTCTGATGATATTGTGATACATCAACTTTTAGCTCGATTTTCTACTTCATATAACCTTCATTAAAGAACATGAACCCTTGTTATTCATATATAACTATGGTAATTCTATCCCCTTGTATAAAATTATACACCTTTATCATGGATCATGTGTTTATTTATGAAATTATAAAATTATAGAATGAAATATAATCACCTAACAAAGTGAATTTTTCCTAACATGTTTATGGAAACATCCTTCACCTATTTCAACACATCATAATAAAAATTTCAAAAAAAACCACCACAACGTTGTATCAATTATTTAATAATAACATTAATTATAATATATATTGATAAAAATTAAAAAACAAGTAAAAAAATATCCCAATGCATATTCAATTATACACTATAAGAAATATTAATGACTTATAGAATTTATTCATTATATATATTCAATATTTACTATAAAAAATAATAATGCAACATTTACATCTAATAAAAATAAAAAAACACACACGATTCATTAGTGGAATGATTATAGGAATTATTATTGGATATAAAAAATTAATGTAAAAATTAGTACTTGTGTCTCACTCTAAAATTATAAATTACAGATCGAAGATAGAGAAAAATTGTGGCATTGGATTCCTGAAAAATATCGTTGGATATATTAAAGGCATGTAAATATCATTACTTGTCACTTTTGATTAATGTAATTTGTAAAAAATTGTGGGTTTATCGAATCCATGTATAGAAGGGTGCATCAAATAAGAAAAGTATCTAGTTATGGTATAACATTAGGCAATAGATGAGTGAGATTTAGAGATGAATGGTAAAATCTATGTAAAATTTGGTTCCCTTATTCCAATAATCTTTATAAACCATGGAAATTGATGAACATTAACCATGAAAAAAATATTATTGTGGAAATATCATTGATCAATAATACCTATATTCATTGGAATCATGCACCCTTATCAATATTATTTTATGTTAATTCCTATAACCATGTGAAAATATTCCCATGGAAATATCAATCCTGGAGAATTCCTATAGCGACAAGCATCATATTACCATTTAAATATCATTCACTAAGAATTATTTTATACATGAGAATCATATAAAAATGGAAGTATAATTTAATAATGAAACATATAAACCTAGGAATCATGTGGATATGGAAATAATGTTTTAATGAAAATCCAGATATCCATTCCATCGTGTCACTAGGGTAATATTACTTCCCTAAGAATTCCCATGGTTAGGACAATTAGGTTTTTTGGGTAGTAGGGGAAATCCAATGTTGTATATCCATGATCAACCACTGACCATAACTATATCATATCAACTAACATATAAGTTTTAGCCCATGGCTATATCTCCCTCATTATAGGGTGTATATCTAGTAGTGGATCACATAATCAAGGACATATAAGTTGGCTAAAAAGGATTGAAATATTCTCGACGTCTTGGTTTATCTATTTCTTAGTTAAATTTATTATATAGATGTTCATATTTCATAAAATAGTTATAGAGGAAATAATAATCGAGTTATATTTGTTTTCTAATAGAAAATGTAATTATTTCCTAGAATTAAAAGTGAAAGGTAATATTTTTTCATATAATATGTGGTTTTTTATAAAAAACTTTTTAAAAATCATGAGATCAAAAAATATCATTTTTAATGGATTTTCTAATAATCTTACATATGAAATATCATATTATGTAATAATTTCAATGTTTAATTTTTTTGAGTATATACAAAAATTTATGGGATTTTATTTCCCATGTATTTATATATGACGTGATATATGTTCAAAGTACACTATGTCTATAAGGGTTTGAAAGATATGGGAGAGTGATAAATATATGTACTATAACTAAAAAATTGTTGGGTTATAATTGAAATCTTGGCTTCTTCTTTTGTAAACCACAATATTGAAATGGTCACTACATAATGGTTTTATGTATAGTAGATAATTTATAATGCCATAATGTATGACTTAATATATTTCCCCCACTATAATCTCTCATGATCTATTTCTATCTTTATATAATGGTATTAAATTTTTTTTGAATATCTGAATAAGTTTTTTAAATATTAAATAATTAACATGAACAATGTGTTGATATTACAAATTTGGGTAATGATGATACACATTTACTATGAATTATATTTATAGTCTAATTTTGAATGTTTTAGATTCTATGGGTTTTCTTTGGATGAATATATTTCCATGATTCTTTTTATTAAATTTATACACATGATCATATGGTTTGTTCACTATAAAACTCCAAAGTTAATTTTACATCTCTCTCTATCTCACAATCTATGTTTTTTGTAGACTATGAGAAATAAATAATCCTTCCTAACTATTAGTAGATTAACTATAGCCCATGGATACACTATATGCAAGGAGTTTATTGAATGGTTCGTAGTGATCTTCATTAACTATAGTAATAAAATAAATGTGTGTGGTTCATCAAAACTGTATACCGTTTATTTATATTTATTTTCCTATAATTTATGGATAAAACTTATATGTAAATATCTTTTAGTGGTTTTATCCTATATAATTGGAAAACGATTATCCCCTATTAGACCCTTTATCACAAGTGCTACAGTAGTCCATCTAATAAATAACGTACTAATTTTACATTTTATTCTTTTGATATTCCAATCAACAGGATTATCCTAATCATTTTTATGATAAACTCATCCATACCATATGATCCAAAATTTCCGTAGATGATTGTTAAATAATGTATTAAAATTTATATTATAAATTCACCCCTCAACAATTCACCCCATATAAGTTTTCTTATTAAATACTAGAATACCCTAGCAAGCCATGTCTTAAGCTACACATTAACCAAATCCAAGAGAGGAACTACTATTCGTGCATTCTCTAATGTTCCCAACATATGTTTCTATTATTTAAATATCAAAATATGGATTCTATAATCAAATAAAACTATTAATAATTTATTAAAGTGTAATAATTTAAATTAATGATATAAAATATATTAAGATATTCAATTCCCATATTTATGTGTATTTTATTCCTTATATTTCTACCACAAAAAACCATCACATCATATCGAGTCATTACATATTCATACCTAAACTAAATAATATTCCCATATATGTAAATTATAATTCAGGAAATAATTATCCATATATTAGTTTATACATTTAACAATGGAATGTATTGTGACAACCCCATTTCAATGTTATATATTATATTTTATAATTTTCTATTATTTTTAAATTTTTGTCATTCTTCCTTTCATCCATTACATTATAGATTTTTTTAATAATGGGAAATAATGTTTTTAGGGATAGTAATCCCACAACACCATTATGATAGGGAATTTATCAACTATACTTTTTTAGAGATGGAAACATGGAGAAAACCTTTTAAATGGGTGTTTTAGTGCCCCTTTTTATCACGATATTTCCTAATTAGAAATTGGGGATGTAAGAATTATTTAGGTTAGGAACTATGGTGGTCTAGGTGGATATTTGGGAAAATTTTAGTTATAAATAAATACACCATTATATTTTTAGTTTTTATTAAGGGTTTTTCTAGAACACAAGGTGTACCACACCATGGTGCATTACATAGAGTGTTGTTGAAATCTATTTTCAAAACGTTGACCTGACCAGACCATGTAGTTGTGGTTAGAAAGTGGGGATTTTTATGGGTAATCCATTCTATAATGTATGTTTCAATTTCCTAGTTATTGTAAAACCATTATAGTTATTTATTGTTTTTTCAAAAAAATTAAATTATATTGGTTGCATGCATTACACAAAACACTGATTTCAACAAAAAACTATATATTACGATTATTATTATTTTATCACAATCATTATTATCTATCCATTAAACATGGATGAATTAATATAAATAATAAATTTTATAATATTCATTATAATGGAATTATATAAATAAATCATATTGATAAATGTACTTAATTTTAGGAGATCTTTCATATGTTTTAAACATACTATTCTCTCAAATGAAATGTTTTTTATATCATTTTCTGAAAATAGAAAGATTAAGGTTTCAAAAATTTATATAATTAAAATTATAATATTCAATTACTTTTATATATAATCATGTCAAAATTACCATAGGATGAATATTTTATATTCTTTGGAAAAGGCTAATTTTTTAGTGAATAGTGAAAAATACTGATTTTTATAGAAAACTAACATTTCATTTAATATGATTTATAAGAATAGTTTTTTTATAATGGGTTTGAAATTAAAATATCTTCCATTATTTATCAATTAATACAATTTAGGTTATTGGAATCATTTTAATATTGAATTTGTACCTAAGACACATTTTAATGTTTTTAACATTTTTCACTTTTAATCCCACTTTCTTATCACATCTTTAGGATTAATTTTATATTAATATTTTCTACTTATGTAAATGGAATTTGAAAAACTATATTCCAAATCTATAATTAGTATAAATTATATTATCTTATATGTATATTGTAAAATTTTTACCAAAATTGTCAGTAAAATCATTAAAAAGTATTTACCACAGTTAAGAAAAAATTTGGTTTACCAGGGGTTAAGATTAGATGATTAGGGATAAACATGAAAAAAAAATTACAAAAAACTATTTTATGGAAATATATATATCTTATAAGTCATAATAACATGAATTGTTCATTTTCGATCCTTTTCCATGAGAATTATGTGGGTCGACCTTTTTATTTTCAAAAAAATACAATTATGCCACTAACCACACATATAAAAGGCCTCCCCTTATCTCCTCCTCTAAACACATAAAACCCCATTTATATCTAAAATAACTAACCTAGTAACATTATTATTTCCCTAATCCCATTTTATAATTCAAATTTTGGTTAGAAGGACAACCTAGGAGGGATTTTGGTTCAAAACAAAAGAGGATACCCGAAAAAGAGTAAATGTTTTTCCAAAAGCATTTTTAGTAAATTTATTCCAACACACCCATAATTTAAAATTTAAATATAGTAAAAGAATAAAATTATTATATTCTACATAATAATTTTCTTTTCATTATGATATTTTCATACGACCTTTTATACTTCCATCTTATTAATTACAAAATCAACATTCATGTATATGTCATACTACCTCCTTGTGGGCTAACGTCTATCATCTTTTCAGTTACCACATATCGAAGTAGAATATATTAATGAATTTTTTATATATATGATATTTATTTGTATCTAATGTTATTGTATCACATATGCCTTCTTACCTTCCATTCTGTGTGAATAAGATAACGTCTATCATTTGTTGGATGGACTATCACCTCACGAAGTGATGCAATTCTCCCAAACATTACATGGAGGTTAATGTAAAGACCTGTAAAATTCAAGGGAATTTTTTATTAATTTTCTTTGGATTTTTACAAGAGTGCGGTTTCTGACGGCACTTGATTCCGAGGCCCGAAGTGCTCGGAATTTCTATCCGAAGTTTAGCTCGGGTACGTTCAGTGAACGAACGAGCGGGAATTTTTAACTTTTAAACTGGTGCCCAGAATCGAATTCTGAGGTCACTGATGGAACCGCAGCGCCGGTAATTGCTTAGGAACACCAGTTCCGGAGTTGCGTTTTCATGAGAGTTGATGATAAAAATTGTGGAAGTTTATTTTATAATTATTCTAAAATTTTTATTATTTTTACTCTTAGTGTTTAGTTATTGATGGAAGTTGGGTAACCACCCAACCTCCCATGGGAGGTTATGAGGGTGGTGGGGCCCAAACGAACCCCACCCCTTCATATACTCTAACCCCTCTCAACTCCCATTAAATTTTGATAAATTAAGTTTATTAAACTTATAGAATTAATGTGGTAAGTTTAATGTGAGTTTTTGAAATTCAAACTCTTGAATTTCAAAAGGCTTGTTGTGTTAATAAAATAAGAAAGGAGCTTATTTTTTTATTGTTAGAGTTTTTTCATTGAGAGGTTTTGGGAAGCGTGAAGATCTTCTTCATCTCCAACGAGGAACATCTTTGACAAAGAATGTGAAGAACACCTCGGACTCCGATGAAGAACACCGTTCTTCAATGAAGAACATCTCCGTCGAAGAACGCAGAGAACTTCTCCAACGACGTTTCCTTTTCAGATGCACCTCGACGACAACAGAATCGACATTCGTTTTCCGCAACGCCCGACCTCTGCGACGCTCGTTTTTTCCGCAGCTCATTGACGAGTACCGTTCTTGAAACCAAGGTAGGGGATTATTTTATTTAATTATTTCCATTCATGATTCTCGTTTATCGATTATCGTGGATTTTCGACTAGATGTTATCATTAACGAGAGGGGGGTCGGACCGCACAAACACGGCCGAACCCCCCTCATATTTTCATGTTTGATTTCTTTGCGGATGGAACGGATGGCATGGTGCCGTCGCACCACGCGGGAATCACACGGCAAGTATTGCGCGACACCGTCACGCCACGCCGTGGAAAGAAGTTTAAGAACGCGACGCCGTCATGCCGCGTCGAAGAAAACCAAAGACGTCGCGGCCGGAATGGGGCCGCGGCGGAGGGGCGCGGTGCCGTCGCACCACGCCGGACGACAAGGGTCGCGGACGGTTCTGGGCCGTGGCGGAGGAAGGTGACCGGCGGCTGGACCGGGCCGCCGGTGTTGGCGAAGAAGGGGACCGGCCGTCGCCTGTCCCGTGGAGGCAGGAACCGGCTGGCCAGGGCAGGCCGACCAGACCGGTGTGCAACTGGGGGTTCAAACCGCAGACTGTCTGGCCAAAACTGCCCCCTTAATTGCGGGGGGCCGCGGTTACACAGGGGGGCAGGCGCCCCCCCCCCCTTTACCGAAACGGCTCGGCCACTAGCCGAGCCAGCAGCGCGCTGTGCCCAGTCGGTCCTCCGGTCCGGGCCGACCGGGGGGGGGGGGGGGGTCTCGGGCCGGGTCGGTCCGGGCCAGAAACCCCCCGTTATCGGACTGTTTAGGTTCAATTGCCCATAACTCAGGCTACGGATCTCCGATAAACATGCCGTCAGTGGAGACACGATCCTTAGAATGAGACGGTCGTTTCGGTATATTGCACTCAAGGTTTCGGATTACTTTGAGTTTGGCCGGGTTGGTTCGTACATGAAACCAACCGGGCCCTCGGAGTAGAAACACTCATATCTTGAGCTACGGAAGTCCGAATGATGTGCTGTCAACTTTGTTGAGTTCCTCTTAGTGAGACCGATCTTTTGGCATACTCCGCCAGAGGTTTGGACATAGGTCGAGTACGGTTGTGTTTGTTTTTCCTTAAAAACCAACCGGGCCCATGGAACTACTGAAAATTATTATTTTATTATAACACCATAAACCCACAGATACACATCACGGAGGACGGAAGAAGTGGAGTCCAAGAGCGTCCTTCCGGATTACATTGACACACTCAGGCGGGCATCTTATTGACGCGCCGTATGTTGCGTTGAGTTCCTGTTTATGATACGAAACTTTTGGATACATCAACTCTGGACTATGTGACAGTTGATGTATCAGCCTCTCGGCTCGTCGAGCGGACCCTCTCAAATGAACTTGCTGTGTATGGGAACCCTAGTGCTAGCTTCAACTGCTACTGTGACTGCGACGACGACCGTGCAGAGATCCTCAGTGGATTCGACGACGACGACTACAACACTCAGCGATCCCCTGTGGATCAGTGCTACCGATCCTGTGTGGGTCTGATCCTATGTGGGTCAGCGCTCAGCGGTTCTGTGTGAGCCATCGCCTACAGATCCTGTGTGGGTCCGATCCTGTGTGGGTTTTTGCGGGGGTGAGTACATATCGATCCTTTGTGGGTCCGACGACTTAGATGGATCAGTGATCATCTATATCGTCTTTCGAAGAAGTATACCTGTGTGAGCTGAATCCTGTTTACTTTCCTGTGTGGATTGTGTAGTGCTATCCTGTGTGGATTTCGTTTTGCTTTCCTGTGTGGAATACGTATGATTTCATGTGTGTACTGGGTTGTACTTGGGATCGGAGGTTGGAGTGTATTGTAATTGATTACTTAGGTATATATATGGGCATATACCTAAGCAGTGTCAGTTGTTACTTCGTGATTGTGTCTTTCCTTTGTGGTTTATCCTTTGTGGATTTTGGGAGTCCTTCGGGGGTCTCGGGGTCCCTACTGAGTAGCATATACTCACCCCTACACGGGCTATGACCGCACTACTTTGTGTTGGTTGCAGACGACGAACAGCGTTGATCGTGGTGGAGACTTGTAGAGCAGGACGATACCTGGAGGTGGACCACTGGGCTGGACGTACTCGGAGCGGTCGACTGGACCCGTGGAGTAGTGGAGGCTTTCTGTACCCACCCTTTAGGTGGGTTTCCCAGTGGACAGTTCGTCGTTGCGACTTTACCTTTCAGTTGCTGTTTTCCCTTTCGAGTTGTACTTTACTTTCAGTTTGGGTTTGTATACTGGCCCACTTACTTTTCCCCACTTCACTCTTGTACCAGCTTTTACTTAGTGTTTACTTTTTCCGCTTTCTTACTCTGTGGTGCATGTTTACTTTACAAAGTTAATGCCTTCCCTTTACCGGGATTTACGCCTTGGTGCTAGTCGCCAGCCCCTGGCCTATGGAAGGTGGGATTGGGGTAGTCATGGCACTGGCCCCAAGGACGGGTCATGACAAATTGGTATCAGAGGAGTTCGGTTCTACCGCAAACTCCGATCTTTTCTATGTGAAGAAATAGTGTTTAGCGTATTGGGTGTGGTTATCAGTTCAGGGAGTCCAGTGTTGTTGCGGTGGCCGACGTATCCGTACACTAGGACCTTGAATTCTGATTTCCGACATAATGCACGAAAACATTGATTGCCTGTGTGTTTCAAGTTTTCTTTGTGATTACTTTGTATCAGCTCACCAGGTATACTGTTCTGACCATGACACACCTGTTTCCTTTTCAGGATGGCCCCACGACGACAGCCAGCTAGGGTTCCGAGAGTCGAGCGTGACGACAGCCCACCGAGCGACGAGGCCTCAGTGCAGGGCCCTTTTTCAGCAGTGGCACCGGCGGTATCTCTACCCTCCGAGCCACAGATACTTCCAGCACCAGCCGCTGACGATGCACTTCGCCTCAGCGCACTGCATGAGTTCCAACGCCAGCGACCACCCAGGTTCCATGAGGAGACGGACCCCCAGGCAGCCGAGGACTGGCTGGAGGCAGTCGTACAAGTTTTCAGGCTAGTGAGGACACCAGCAGACCTCATGGTGATCCTCGCTGCGAACCTACTGCACGCAGTAGCGGGCCGATGGTGGAGCTTGATGCTCCAGGTGCACGATGAGGCATCCCTACTCTGGACAGACTTTGATAGCCTCTTCCGCTCAGATTTTTTCCCAGCCACCCTTCGTGCGGTACGCATTCAGGAGCTTCTTCAGCTGCGGTAGGGCAGCATGACGGTCGCTCAGTACTCGGCGAGATTTACTGATCTCTCGTGCTAATCGACCGACATGGTATGGGACCCCTTCTTCTGGGCCCGGACCTTTGAGCAGGGTTTGAGACACGAGATCAGGGCATCGCTGATCTTTCTTAGCATTCCAACTCGGACAGGAGTACTGGAGCGGGCCCTTTTGATCGAGATCTTTCTTGCTGAGTCTACACCAACGCCGAGACCCACCGCAGGGCAGCACATAGCAGAGTCTTCTGCAGCAGGCAGTCGACAGATGACTAAGGGGTCCTGGCAGACCAGACCCTCAGGCAGACGACCTCAGGACACTGGCTCAGCAGTGAGGGGCACACAGCGCGGAGCCAGCCTTTCGAGAGGCAGACAGTGCTACTCGTGCGGCGGGCAGGGCCACATGGCTCGTGATTTCCCGACTCGCCGTGCCGAGGAGCATCAGATGGTTGAGGGACCACTGTGGCAGAGGCAGAGGGTCGACCGTGGCGGTCCGCAGGGAGGAGGGGGACGAGGTAGAGGAGCTGGCCAAGCAGCAGGTGGTTGGAGACACTTTGAGGCTCTACCACCACCACCACCAGGAAGTCCACCCTGACCACAGGGAGCTTGCGGGCAGAGACAGGCACAACTCCAGGCAGTAGAGTCCTTCGACCACGGCGCGCCCGAGATGATTCTAGGTACTATCTGTGACTATTCCACCCTTTCTGCAGTACTTATAGACACAAGAGAGAGTCACTCTTTCATAGCCGCTGCCCTTGTTCGGAGCTCGAAGATTCCGACAGAGCCATTGGCTCGATCCTTATGGCTAGAGACTCCTACGGGAGCAGAATCTACGATTACGCATCGGTGCCGGCAATGTGAGCTTACTCTAGGAGGTGACAGCTTTGGATGGGATCTTCTTGTGGCAGCGTCGAGGCCTTAAGAAGTCATCTTGGGCATGGATTGGTTATCTATTTTCCATGCACATATTGGCTATTTTAGGCGCAAGGTGCGATGTGTACGCACCGACGGGAGAAGGTTCACCTTCACCAGTGAGAAGGGAGCCTTTTCAGCACAGGATGGACTTTCACGGAGGAGAGGACAACCCATCACTCATCAGTTGGCTAGCCTCATCCTAAGAGAAGTTGACGTGCGGAGTCCTGGTTTTCCCGCATTGGTGGATCAGTTTGCTGAAGTTTTTCCTGACGACGTTCCAGGGTTACCTCCTCGCAGAGAGGTAGACTTTTATATTGACCTATACCCTGGGACAACCCTGATATTGACTCTAGCATATCGGATGTCCCCCTCCAAGATTCGAGAGCTACATGTACAGTTGGAGGATATGCAGGGCAAGGGGTTTATCCGACCCAGTGTTTCACCCTGGGCTTCCCCGATATTGTTCGCCAAGAAGGTGGACGAGGGCTTGCGACTGTGTGTCGATTATCGTCGCCTGAACCAGGAGACAGTGAGGGAAAAGTATCCGCTACTGAGGATTTATGACCTCTTTGATCAGCTCAAGGGAGCACGGTGGTTCTCAAAGATAGACCTCAGGTCAGGCTATCATCAGCTCAGAGTTCAAGACGAGGACGTGCAGAAGACGACCTTCAGATGTCGGTATGGCCACTATGAGTTCTTGGTTATGCCATTTGGCGTAACCAATCCTCCAGTAGTGTTCATGGCCCTCGTGAACATGATCTTTCATCCATACCTCGATCGATTTGTCGTGGTCTTCATCGACGACATTTTGATTTACTCGACGACTGAGGAGGAGAACGCCTACCACTTACGTGTTGTACTAGAAACACTCCGAGAGAAGCAGCTTTATGGTATGCTCTCGAAGTGCGAGTTCTGGATACGTGAGGTCCACTTCTTGGGACACGTCATCTCTGAGGCGGGAGTTGCAGTGGATCCTACGAAGATCGAGGAAGTGTTATCTAGGGAGCCACCTAGGAGCGTGATAGAGGTGCGGAGTTTCTTAGGACTAGCTGGATACTACCAGAGATTTGTGCCAGACTTCTCCAGAGTTGCGGCACCACTCTCAGCTTTTACGAAGAATGGGAAACCCTTCGTGTGGTCAGACAGATGTCAGCAGAGCTTTCAGGAGATGAGACAGATATTGACCAGCGCACCTATCTTGAGGTTGCCTGAGGAGGGAGTAGGGTACATAGTCTTCTGTGATGCATCAGGGACCGGAATCGGGTGTGTTCTGATGCAGGAGAGGGTAGTGATCGCCTATGGATCATGAAAGTTGAGGCCCCATGAGTAGAACTACGCTACCCATGACATGAAGTTAGCAGCAGTGGTCTTCGCTCTAAAGACATGGCGACACTACCTGATGGGCGAAGGCTTTACAGTCTTTTCTGACCATCAGAGTCTCAGGTACATCTTCTCTCAGAAGGACCTGAACCTGAGACAGTGGCGATAGCTCGAGTTCCTCCAGCATTATGACTTTGAGATAGTCTATACTCCTGGTAAGGGGAACATGGTAGCCGATGCTCTCAACAGGAGGATGGGCATTCAGCTACTTGAGGAGGCGACAAAGCAGTTAGCCGCTTTGTAGATATCCTTTATGGATAGAGTTGGAGCAGTCTTCCTTTAGTCTCTCACAGTCACTCCTCCACTACTATAGCAGGTCCGAGAGGAACAGTGTGGGGACGCTGACTGTGAGACGTGGCGTGCATAGATATCCTCAGGACAAGCACCTGATGGTTTATCCTTAGGAGCAGAGCACGACATCCTTTTCAGAGGACGTACCATGGTTCCAGTCGCTTTATGGGAGGATGTGCTGACATAGTTTCACACTTCTCCTTTAGCGGTACATCCTGGAGTGGTGAAGATGTACCAGGATCTCAGACGACAGCACTGGTGGCCGGGCATGAAGAAGGTTGTGGCAGAGTTTGTTTCTCGATGTCTCACAAGCCAGCAGGTGAAGGCAGAGCATCAGGTACCAGCAGGCTTGGTACAGCCCTTGGAGGTTCTGGAGTGGAAGTGGGACGAGATATCTATGGACTTCGTGACTGGACTTCCATGAACTTCCAGAGGTCACGACTCCATCTGGGTGATTTTCGACCGACTCACCAAGTCAGATCAGTTCTTACCCATCAAGGATCATGGCTCAGTGGAGAGCTTGGGATGCCTTTACATTCAGGAGATTGTGCGGCTTCATAGAGTGCCATCATCTATTGTCTCTGATCGAGATGCTTGATTTACTTCCCAGCTATGGAAGGTATTGCAGGAAGCGTTTGGGACACATCTACATCTGAGCACATCCTTTCACCCTCAGACGGATGGTCAGACGAAGAAGACCATTCAGATTCTCGAGGACATGCTCCGCGCATGTGTCCTCAACTTTGGTCGCAGCTGGGAGTACCACCTACCCTTGGTGGAGTTTTCGTACAACAACAACTACCACTCCACCATCGGGATGGCACCGTATGAGGCGTTGTACAGCCGACCATGCAGATCTCCTTTGTACTGGACAGACCCTGGGGAGTCAGCACTTGTGGGACCGGAGATGGTCCAGGACACGACAGAGAAGGTCCAGGTCATCCAGGAGCGGATGAGGACAGCTCAGAGCTGACAGAAGTCATACACTGATAGTAGTCGAAGGCCACTAGAGTTCGAGGATGGGGACCACGTCTTCTTGTGTGTCTCACCTCGATGTGGATTACGGAGATTTGGTCGAGGCGACAAGTTGTCTCCACGCTTCACCGTACTGTTCCAGGTCATTAGCAGGTTTGGTGAGGTGGATTATCGTCTGGCTCTACCACCTCAGTTGCACCGGGTGCACAACGTCTTCCATGTATCTTAGATGAGGAGATACGTGCACGACTTGACACACATCATTGACCCTGGGGAGCTTGACGATGACGATGGGGCGACTTTTACGGCGGTCCCGGTGGAGATCGAGGATCGATAGGAGCAGGTCCTACGTGGACGTTCTATTCCGCTAGTGCGCATTAGATGGCAGCACGGGAACCTCCAGGAGAGAACTTGGGAGCGGGAGGCTCAGATGCATTCTCAGTACCCTCATTTGTTCCCCTAGTTTTGATGTATCTTTACAGGGACATAAAGCCCTGAGGTGGGAATAATGTAATGACCCGTAAAGTTCAAGGGAAATTTTTTTTCTTAATTTTCTTTGGATTTTTACAAGAGTGCGGTTTCTGACGACACTTGATTCTGAGGCCCGAAGTGCCCAGAATTTCTATCCGAAGTTTAGCTCGGGTACGTTCAGTGAATGGACAAGCGGGAATTTCTAACTTTTAAACCGGTGCCAAGAATCGAATTCTGAGGGCACCGATGGAACCGCAGCACCGGTAATTGCTTAGGAACACCAGTTCCGGAGTTGCGTTTTCACGATAGTTGATGATAAAAATTGTGGAATTTTATTTTATAATTATTCAACAATTTTTATTATTTTTACTCTAAGTGTTTAGTTCTTGATGGATGTTGGGTAACCACCCAACCTCCATTGGGAGTTTATGAGGGTGGTGGGGCCCACACGAACCCCACCCCTTCATATCCTCTAACCCCTCTCAACTCCCATTCAATGTTGATAACTTAAGTTTATTAAACTTATGGAATTAATGTGGTATGTTTAATGTGAGTTTTTGACATTCAAACTATTGAATTTCAAAAGGCTTGTTGTGTTAATAAGATAAGAAAGGAGCTTATTTTTGTTGTTGTTAGAGTTTTGTCATTGAGAGGTTTTGGGAAGCATGAAGATCTTCTTCATCTCCAATGAAGAACATCTTCGACGAAGAACGTGAAGAACACCTCGGACTCTGACGAAGAACACCATTCTTCAATGAAGAACATGTCTGTCGAAGAACGCGGAGAACTTCTCCAACGACGTTTCCTCTTCGGATGCACCTCGACGACAATGGAATCGACGTTTGTTTTCCGCAATGCCCGACCTTCGCGATGCTCATTTTTCCGCTGCTCGTTGACAAGTACCATTCTTGAAACCGAGGTAGGGGATTATTTTATTTAATTATTTCTGTTCATGATTCTAGTTTAATGATTATCGTGGTTTTTTAACTAGATGTTATCATTAATGAGAGGGGGTTCGGACAGCACAAACATGGCCGAACCCCCCTCCTATGTTCATGTTTGATTTCTTTGTGGATGGAACGGATGGCGTGGTGCCGTCGCACCACGCGGGAATCACACGGCAAGTATTGTGCGGCGCCGTGGCGCCGCGCCATGGAAAGAAGTTTAAGAACGCGACGCCGTCGCGCTGCGTAGAAGAAAACCAAAGACGCCGCAGCCGGAGCGGGGCCGCGGAGGAGGGGCGCGGTGCCGTCACACCACGCCGGATGACAAGGGCCGCGGCTGGTTCCGGGCTACGACGGAGCAAGGTAACCGGCAGCCAGACCGGGCCGCCGGTGTCGGCGAAGAAGGGGACTGGCCATCGCCGGTCCCGTGGAGGCCGAAACTGGCCGGCCAGGGTGGGCCGGCTAGACCGGTGTGCAACCAGGGGTTCAAACCCCCGGCCGGCTGGCCAAAACGGCCCCCTTAATTGCGGGGGGCCGCAGTTACACAGGGGGCAGGCGCCCCCCCTTTGCCGAAACAGCTCGGCCACT
This sequence comes from Viscum album, assembly GCA_963277665.1. Classification (NCBI taxonomy): domain Eukaryota; kingdom Viridiplantae; phylum Streptophyta; class Magnoliopsida; order Santalales; family Viscaceae; genus Viscum; species Viscum album. The sequence continues at coordinate 380,915,500 of OY728166.1, forward strand.
GGCCGAGCCAGTAGCGCATTGGGCGTGTGGTGCCTAGCTGGTCCTCCAGGCTGGGCCGCGCTGGGCAGGGCCGACCGGGGGGGGGGGGGGGGGGGGTCTCGGGCCGGGTCGGTCCGGGCCCGAAACCCCCTATTATCGGACTATTTAGGTTCAATTGCCCATAACTCGATCTACGGACCTCCGATAGACGTGCCGTCAGCGGCGACATGATCCTTAGAACGAGACAGTAGTTTCGGTATATTGCACTCAAGGTTTCAGAATACTTTGAGTTTGGCCGGGTTGGTTCGTTCACGAAACCAACTGGTCCCTCAGAGCAGAAACACTTATATCTTGAGCTATGGACATCCGAATGACGTGATGTCAACTTTGTTGAGTTCCTCTTAGTGATACGGATCTTTTGGAATACTCCTCCCAAGGTTTGGACGCAGGTGGAGTATTGTCGGGTTGGTTTTGCCTTAAAACCCAACAGAGCCCCTAGAACGATAAAGCCAATAACTCTCAGACAGGGTGTCCGATTGACGTGTCGTCTGTTGTGTTGAGTTCCTGTTGACGATACAGAACATTCTAGACTATGTGACAATTGATGTATCAGCCTCTCGGCTTGTGGAGCGGACCCTCCTGAACGAGCTTGCTGTGTGTGGGAACCCTAGTGCTATCTGCGACTACTACTATGACTGCGACGACGACTGTGAAGAGATCCACAATGGATTCAACGACGACGAATACATCACTCAGCGATCCTATGTGGATCAGTGCTACCGATCCTATGTGGGTCCGATCCCGTGTGGGTCATCGCTCGGCGGTTCTGTGTGAGCCAGCGCCTACAGATCCTGTGTGGGTCCGATCTTGTGTGGGTCTTTGCGGGGGTTAGTACCTATCGATACTTTGTGGGTCCGATGATTTCGATGGATCAGTGATCATCTCTATCCTCTTTCGAAGAAGTATACCTGTGTGAGGTGAACCCTTTTCACTTTCCTGTGTGGATTTTGTAGTGCTATCCTGTGTGGATTTCTTTTTTTCTTTCCTGTGTGGAATACGTATGCTCTCCTGTGTGTACTAGGTTGTACTTGGGCTCGGAGGTTGGAGCGTATTGGAATTGATGACTTAGGTATATATATGGGCATATACCTAAGCAGTGTCGGTTGTTACTTTGTGATTGTGTCTTTCCTTTGTGGTTTATCCTTTGTGGATTTTGGGAGACCTTCGGGGGTCTCGGGGTCCCTAATGAGTAGCATATACTCACCCTTGCATAGGCTATTCCCGCACTACATTGTGTTTGTTGCAGACGACGGACATCGTTGATCGTGGAGGAGACTTATGGAGCAGGACGGTACTTGGAGGTGGACAACTGGGCATGACGTACTCGGAATGGTCGACTGGACCCGAGGAGCAGTGGAGGCTTTCTGTACCCACCCTTCAAGTGGGATTCCCAGTGGACAGCTCGTCGTTGCGGCTTTACCTTTCAGTTGTTGTTTTCCCTTTCGAGTTGTACTTTACTTTCAGTTTGGGTTTGTATACTGGCCCACTTACTTTTCCGCACTTCACTCTTGTACCAGCATTTACTTAGTGTTTACTTTTTCCGCTTGCTTACTATGTGGTGCATGTTTACTTTCAAAGTCAATGCCTTCCCTTTAGTGCGATTTACGCCTTGGTGCTAGTCGCCAGCCCCTAGCCTATGGAAGGCGGGCTTGGGGTAGACACGGCACGGGCCCCAAGGATGGGTCGTGACAGTTAATAAGGATGTATTCCATAAAAATATGTGATATATGTGACATAAAAATTATTTTTTATATTTAATATAATATTTAATTTTTTTATTTCAATCCGTCGAGAAAATGGAAACAACGCTCTTACGTACTTATGAATTATCATCTCCATAAACAGTGTACTTCATTTTCTCTATCTTAACATTATAGTTTATTCTAAAAACATATATACTGAATATATATGATATTTATATAGTTTTAAACATTATTTATATGGTTAAATATGATCATTGTAAGATGTTAATAATTATAAAGTCAAAACATACAAGAAAATGAGAGCATTTGTTTTCTGGAATTTGAGTTTAACATTGAATTTTTAATAAATGTGTAATAAAAGGTCAAAAATAAATAATAGATGGAATGAAATATATATATTTTCATAGGTTTTTAATATATTTAGAATAAAATAATAGTTATAATTCAAGATATTTGAACATGTATGGTTGAAATTAAGACTTAAGTTAAGGGATTTCTATCTCAATTTTATTTATCTATGAGACACATTCCATATTGAACACATATTTATTTTATGTGGTGTATATACTAACCATGATTTTATTTTTTTATTATAATACTAATAATTATATGGATTTACATATCTATTTAGGGATATCTCATTCATTGAGGTTATAGTGGATTCAATGATTCATTAGTTCCTTATAAATGGACTAGTACTAGTGACAAGATATTTTTTATTTTCCAGTGTTTAGAATATGAAAAAGTAATTTTATTTTAATATTGTTTAGAATGTTCTTAATATTATTGGTTGAATATCATAAATAATTAAATGGAATATTATTCAACTGAATAAATATTTTGGGATGATTTGAATAATTTATTTTTCTAGAAGTATTTTCCTTGAATTCTTCATTCAATGATGGAAAATGAGTTCTTAATCTAATGAAAATGTATTATGAATCCATTGGTACCGATGAGAAATATTTTATAAGGCATTAAAAGTACAATTATGGTTTTCTCAACCAACTTGAATGTAATATTTATCTATTTTTTGGAGTCATAAAACAATGTCTCCAAAGGGTGTTATCCATAAGAGACATCAACAGATATAAAGGGATTGATCGATGTTTTATCAAGGTGGAAATGGTGGCTAGAGTTATATATCGATCTAATTGGTAAGATAAGAAGTGAAAATAAGGAATTGAAAATAATATAAAATAAACATGAATAAAATAATATGGTCTTTCTTTTATACTCACATAGTGGGAAGAAACATAGTGGAAAATGTCTAAAGGGTAATAGTATATGTTTTAATTATGGATGAGAAGGTTATTGGGTATTAAAATGACTTTTTTATGGGAATATTATATCTAATGTTTAAAATAGAGATAAATATCTATAGAATTAACAACCCAAAATTTTGTGCTTAAAATGAAAGGATTAATGAAAATATTCTAATCAATTTAGAAATTTTATGGCTAATGGTGATGATAGATGTCAATAACCAGTTCATCTGAAATCCAATGGGAAATATCTTGTGATAAAAAAAAATTAATATAGGGGTGTGATAACCGTGTGGTGAAATGTATACTTACCATCCACTCTAAAAATGCTACGATCTGATTGGATTGTGGATATAACTATTAGTTCATATCTGAATAATTTTCTAAGGTCAAAAATATTATGAACAAATTATTTGATATAGAATTATTAGTGAAAAACCATAATGGTATTATGATCATATATAAATTCAATTAATCTTCCCTGGTTGAAATTTGTTATAATTTTTTCCCACAAATAATATCATTCGCACTTCAGTTGGATTTGATATTATCTTAGGAATTGATTGGATTTCTATATATAAATCTACTATGAATTTCAGAGGAAGGAAACTTAAATTTGATATTCAACACCAACCTATGATCATATATCTATACGATGATAAATACTAACATCAAATAGAAATCACATAAATTGTATTGGTTTTGATTTCTATTCAAGATTAAATTTTATCCCAAATGGTTGAGGAGAATCTCAACATCAGTGATATGCTAATTTGGAGGGAGTTTTCTAATGTGTTCCCATAATAGTTTCCTAGTATTCCACCAAAACAAGATGCTGAGTTCTTAATAAAACTCATTATTAGTGCCCCACTAATTTAAAATACCACATATATAATAGACCCGACTGGGTTACATGAATTGGATAAGAAACTCAATGATAACCTTGATAAGGTATTCATTTAAAAAAGTGTTTCTCCTTAGTGTATACATTTTATTTTGTTAAAAATAAAAATGGATCAATATGAATTCTCAATGATTATGGATAACTTAACAACATCATGACAATGAAATAATATCACAAACCCTATATTAATGAATTATTTGATAAACTGTGTGGAGGTCAATAATTTTCCATGATTGGTCTTTATTTTAGATATCATTTATTGGGGATCAAGACAGATGATATAACCTAAGAAACATTACTTTTAGGGTATGGACATGATGAATATATAGTGATTCCATTTATCCATACAAATTCCCACGGTATCTTAATGGATTCAATTAATAGAGACTTTATAGATTACCTTCATCGGTATTTGGTAGTAATTATAGGTGATATTATTATATATTCAAATTGAATGGAAGAGAATGAAGATCACTTGATAATTTTTCAAAATACCCCAAGGAATGAGAAAATGTATATCAAATTTATAAAATTTTATTTATGGATGAAAAAGATTTCATTTTGTAAGAACAAAGATTAATATGGATTTGAAAGAGCATTTATTATGGGATTGAATGAGGAGAGATGTCGTAGATTTTTTATATTGGTGATTGGTAGGTTATAAAGTTAAAGTTGGGAGAAAAGGAGTAAGGGCATGTTATATCCATGACATATACTATAATTGAAATGGGAACTCATCCCCCTGAATTTTTTCTTCGGACACCCCAAAAAATAGGGAATAATTCTATATGGATTTTAGTATACTGACTTAAAATTTCCGAAAAAATTATTCCTATTAAATAATTCTTCTCTCTTGATCAAATTTCCTGAATATACATTAAGGAACTGTTATGGTTTCTTGGAGTACCATATTCCATTATATACGATCAGGAACCATTCTTTGCCTCAACGTTTTCGTGAAGTCTTCAACATGATCTAGATACGTAGATACATTTTAGAAGTGTAAATTATCCAAAGATAGATAGTCATAATGAGAGAAAAATTAAAACCCTATAGGTTATATTGAGAAATTCATCTCTGGATATTAAATGTTTTCGAGTTCAAAACATTTATCTAGTTTAGTTTTCATACAGAAATATATTTCACTAGATAATTTATATGATTTCTCATGAATCCCTATATGGATATAAGTGTGGAGATCCAACATTATAGAAAGATGTTAGAGAAATAAATCTATGGGGACCTGAAATATCCAAACCAATTTCATATAAGGTAATATCCATTTGACGACACATAAAGAAATCTCATATTAATTAGAAGGGTTATACTAGAAATCACCAATGTAATCTGTATTTTGAAGTTTGTAATAATTTGTTTATAAGAATATATCTATTTTATAAGGTAACAATATTTTCAATTTTTGGAAGAACTAATACCTAGGGATATTGGTACCTTTTAAATACCTGATTGTAGTAGGATGTTAGCCTATTGGTTGTAACTTCTAACAAACCTCTCTCATATTCAAGATGTGTTCCACATATCTCTTATGAGGATGTACATACATGAGAATATACATGCACTGAACTCATAGGTCATACACATAGAGAATGAAATTCCTTAAAATGAACAATTTGTAATGATTCTAAATCATATAGATAATGTTATATGAAATAATTACACTCTTCTAGTCATAGTATTGTTGTGAAAAAACTAGTTTTAAGATGTGACATTGGAATGGAGAATACCATTAATTCCTAATGGTCGATCATATTGACTACTAGTTCATTGGTATCCTAGGATTGTTTGTTAAAAATGATATCAGATCCTTGTTTTTTGGAAATAAATAGGTTCTAATAATGATATATTTTTAATAAGGTTTGATAGTATGTATATAATACCATAACAACTTAAGAGATTAGTCATATTAAGGTGACCGATCATCAACATTCAAAATGGGGGTTGTTTTAACATGGGTAGTCATGATTTTGGTCTTTTTATTGGATTTTTTATTGGATTATTTTTGTGGCGGGTGATTCCCATGGAGTTATATCTGATACTCTAGGGGATCCTCATTGAGATTTAGTGTTATTTAATATTGGATCCATAGTTTCATTGTCATATCACATGGTATAGAAAACCATTTTGTTCCTTTGCAAAATGACTTAGAAACATTTTAGAGGGTTTCCTATAACAAACACATGACAACCAAGCCAAATTACCAAATCAATCAAAACATAATATCCCTCCATGAATTTTCAATTAAACATATTTTGTTATAAAATGAATCCTTTTTTGGTTTCCACATTTCAATGTGGGATTTAAGCAGGTTTGGATATTTTTTTGTGTTATTTAGATTTTTTGTTTTAAAATTCATTTTTTTCAGAATGGAATTAATTGAAAATATTTATTTAAGAAACGAAATTTAATTCTTCTATTGAAAAATATTATTTTTTGTAATATTATTTTTTTAGTTGTTGATTTCATTTTGTAATTTGGAAAATTGTCTAAAAATATTTTTTATAGATATTTTTTTAAACAAATTTTATTTTTATGTAAATATTTGGGCTTATAGTAAGACATTGTGTATTCTTTAGAAATATAGGGAAACTTTTTAATGTTTTAATGGGTTTATAATTTCTGGTAACATGATGGATTTAAATTAATTTTTATTCTTTGAGTTTTATCATAGGGAAGTTAGATTTTTAAATTTATAAATAATTATGGAATTGAATTATTTTGAGTTATCTTAGTGAGGTGTATTATTTTCAAAATAGTATTGATATAAAATGTGTATGTATTTTTAAATTTTTTTTTATCTTCCAATTAAATAATGGTGGTTTAATAGAAAAAGGAACAATTAATTTTTTTATTGATGTATTGGTTATTCGGGTTTACTCACTTTGGTTTATAAGTGATTACATATATGTTTGATATTTAGTATGGATGTATTAGATTCATGTTTTATATTATTTATTGTCTCCCTCTAAGAAATGTCCTAATATAATTTGGGAAGTATCTTTCATTAGAAATTTTTTATAGTGATTCCTATTTTTATTTAGGTTAAATACTTTTAGTTACAAACTATGCCTATAATTTTAATAGAGTTTTAGGGAGAAAATATCTCTTACTCTTGGAATTGTTGAATTATCAGTTGTTTAATAACAATAGTTGTCGAGATTTTCATTATACACCGATGAATTTTATAAATATAAATTCTATGTTCTTTTTTCATTATGACCTCATATGAAATGTGTTTCAATGTGGCCTAATGTATTTTTTCTATAGATATCTAGAGTGAGTGTCAAACATAGAAGAGACTCAAGAGATCATTTGTTTTCGGATAAATTCTTTGTGATCATAGATATGGGTGAGATTTTGATAATATTATTCACAAGTGTAATTTCATGGGAAATTGTATCCATTTTTCATATAGTCATTGTTTTTTCATATTCTCATACCTCATTGTTATTGTATGTTTCTCTCTCTATCTGTATATTGATTCTTTCATGATCGAAAATATTCTATTATGTATCAAAACATTTCATTTGAGTGTTTCAAAAGTTACATTTTATAGTATCCACATGTTTATATTAATAATTAAATTGATGTAATCTAGTTGATGTTGGATATTCATGTTGAATAATTTAAAGAATATTTGAATATATATTTTAGTTTAATTGGATGTGATGATATCATTGATGGAATATTTCAGTAAAAATTTATTGATTAGAATGGATTTTGAATACTAAAGATGTTCATAGAGAATAACTGGAAACACCGACCAGCTTGTGGTGTGAAATTAGCTTCACATTAGAAGCATACAGAGATAGGGATCACCAAAAATGTCACTTTATAGATAGATTCCTCAATTGGCTATTCATTAGTGTAAATTTATAAAATAAAAAATACTTTTAATGATGGACCCTGAAACTTGAATTACTGTTCACATGACTCAATGAATCATGTTTAATCTACAATAATTATTACTCCATTAGAGCCTACAAATATTGGTGCTTGGTTGCTTTGATGATCTATTATAATTATTTAAACCTTTCATTGATAGATCTTGGGGAACTTATTCTCAATATCAAATTCATATATTGGTGAACTAGTTCTCAATTACCACATCTCAAAGTCTTTAATCTCCATCTTTCTATATCTCTCATAAAAGATCTATCAATCATTCTAGAGTAATAAAATAATAGTATTGTAATGGATTTATACCACGAAAATCCTTTTCATCCCATCATACCTTTTAGAATAGGTTTAATAATTCAGTATGAAACTATAAGGGGGATATATCCTTACTAACCTTGATGTAGTAAAGGTGGGTTTCTTACTACTTCATTAAAAATCATGGGAGGACATGGTTTCTTGATCTCAATTAAAATCAATGGAATATGATAAAACTTCCATAACATGGACATGATATATTAGGGATCTTGTTGAGAAATTCCCAAACACCATTTTCAAAACATATATTATCTCTATTTATTATTACAAATTGCATCATCCAATAAATATATATATATAATTATATAAACATGATTTATCTATTTTATGCTGTGATTAATAAATTAATTTAATTTGTTATAATGTTTCTAAAATAGATCAAATTTAATAATTTATCATTGAATAAAAATACCTTTTTTACATATTATTTTTTTTTAACCAAAAGTTCAACCCATATCATTTCATTTTATATACAACCAACAATTTTTTCATTATGTATTTTCATGTTTGAATTTGACATTTTCCATTTTATGAGAATTATATTTTTCTGAATTTCTCAAGGGAACACTTCTCTATTTGACTAGGTAACTATTATAGGGGATATAATTGACTAGTTTATACTTTTTTATGGAATCTAGTTTGAGATTATACCCTATTTAGGTTTTTTCTAGGTTCACCATGATAGGGTGTTCCAAAATATTGTCCCCATGTATTTTTCACAATATCATAATGACATGAGGTTACACCTAATGTTTTTTTATCATTGTTGAATATGTTTATTTATGTATAGTTTTCAGTCACTTATTTTAGGGGTGTTTCTGGATTGGGTGATGTTTATTATAGAACTTTTTGTGTATTCATTTGAGTTGTTATTCCATATTATTGTCTTAAATAATTTCATAGTTGGTTTTTTGATGAAAATAGAGGATAGTTATTTATATTATAATAATTTGAGGAATTTGTTCGATATAATTATTTCATTTACATAATTTTTTATTTCAGATCTCACTATTTGAGATAAACTATAAATATTAGTGGATACCTACTATAGTACTCCTCGATTTTGAGGCATATTGCTTATAGATTGTGGATTCTGAGATTCATAGAGATGTTTCATTATTCTTAAGAATTTAGTTCACCTAATTTTGATGAACTATGTTGTTTGTTTTGTTTTAAATTTATACCATACCCCTTAGAGTTTACTAATCCATCAACCACTTTTTTTGGATGTTCTTTCTAGGGATTTATATTTATCTCTACATTTAAAATTATTTTGTAGCACAAAATGTTTAATGGTAGGGAGTGTTGTGGAACCGCAGTGTCATAATTATATATTATTTTATATCATTTTGGGTTATTTTGACATTTATATGGGTATTTATTATTTCTATTATTTTTTAGAGAGTTCCAAACATGGACAAGTATAGTTTCATGGAGAGAGGCCTCACTACAACTTGGTCATAGGGAAAATAAATTTGGTGAAAATTTAGACTATTAAAAAGGTATATAAACAAAAAAAATGAGTGTTTTTGTTAATATTTCCATCATGAGTATTTTTTTGAATGTAAAGGACTAAATAAATACCTAGGATGTGTGAAACATTTTTCATAGTGGATGTTTAAAAAATAATGGATCAAATTTGATTCATGAACACCATTTTAAAATTTATCTCGGTGTTCTAGGTAGAACATGAGAAGTACCATAACAATACAAGTTCTGTCAATAGTGGTACAAATTTCTTTATAAAATAGTGAGTAATATGGGATGATTCCTTAGTATATGGTCATGTAGGTATTCTTGGGGTTTCATAATTCCTTGGTTAATGTGGTCATTCTTAGTGGATTCTATGTCCATTTTTAAAAATAAATGAAATTGCATTTCAATACCCACTCATTTTATCTATTTTTACTGATTCTATTCCACTGTATCATGTGGATGAGTCTTGAGATAATTTATTTGGAGTTCCTACCATCTTATTCTATAAATAATCTCCTTTATATTTCATAATATTATTGGGATTGAAGGTATTTTATTCTCATTTATCATCTTCCTCCAACAAATTTAATATATTTTTTTATTCATCCCTAAGCTCTAACTCAGATGGGGAATAAATATAGGCTTATGATTTTTTATAATTTTAATGATTTCGAATCTTGGTTTTGTAAGGTACATCATCTATCATTTTTTTCCATTAATCTATTGAATAATAATAGATTCTACACGAAAGAGGTAGGAATTTTTATGATATTGTTTTTATTTATAAAGCCATTAAATTCATTAAATCTCTAAATTAGTTCATTTAGAAAGTTATGTTTTTAATTTATAACCGTGAGGGGTTAATATATTGTTTTCATGGTTTCTTATACAATATATTTTTTTAAATATATTTTTAGTAAAACATTTTAAATAAAATTTTGAAATTCCATGAATTTATCAAAATTATTATGATTAGATATAAAATTGTTTCAGTGATAAAGTATTTTTTTAGTGATGTTTAGATTTTCATGGAATTCAATCCATGTTTATGGGATTGTTTTATTAAAATAATTCATTTGTTTTTAAGTGAATCATAAGAGAGGGAAACTTAATTTTAAATAGATAAAGCATTTTTTGTGATCGATATAGGGTTTGTATTTTAGTTGAATATGATATAATAAAAGGACCATTTAGAATTTTAATATTGTGAATTGGTCCCATGGTGTACATTTCATTGATATTTGAATAGAACATATTTACCAACTTATTTTATAAGATAGTTTGGTACTTTGTGTAATGAGGCTTATTTATTTTAAAGTATCCTTATTTGAGAACACCTTCATTCATGCTTTGGATAGCCTTGAATTATCATTATATGAAGTCTGATTGGTGTGAGATGGGATATTTCACATGACAATGTTGGAGGTGAGTTGATTTTTACTATTTATGCATGTTAATTTATGTGGTAACCATTTTGGATTCATGTATATATCACATATTTCATGATTAATATCATGGTAACCATAAGAAAATATGTAAAAAGATTTGGATAATTGTTACCCCATTTTAGAATGTGATCTAGATGATGGTTGTGGATTGGTCCGATTGGGACAGATTATACAGACCAAAATGATTTGATTATGGGGACCGACTAGAGCAAGATGGTATACTAGAGGGTATACATTTTCATATAGTCAGATAATAATTTGATGATACATGTCCATTTTAATACCTATTGAGTTCCTATGACACATATCTAGTTATTGAGGACATCAATATGGGTATTACTGTTGATTAATTTATGTGTTTACCATTGTGTTCATTTGTTTTAGTGGATCCATTATCATTATTTCTATTAATTAATATTATAGTTCATTCTTTTATGGTTCCTTGATATTATGCACTATATGTCATTATAATTTTGTATTCTTTTCAGGATTTTGTTGAAAAGGGTTATTTGTTAAAGTATTTTAACGAATTAAAATTATCTAGACATAATTACTCAATTTGGGAAGTCAACATTTTTAGTTGATTCAATGTGTATTACTATCAAGATCATGAAGACTACCTATTGGAAAGAAGGAGGTATTTAAATTTAAATTTTAAATTGAAATTGGGTTGAATTATTGGTTTTGAAATTTTATTTTTCATGTTAGGAATTGCTTTTTCTAGAAGTATACCATTTATTTTTTAATATATAAATGTATGATGCTTGTTTTATTAATATTTATAGAATGAGAAACTTTTTTTTTCAAATTTATTTAAATTATAAATCATAGGATGTTGTTTAAAATCAATTTCAAAGTCTATTGGGACAAATCCAAAGAGTACTATTTATATTACACCCTACATACATTCTTACTTGTGAATTTATATCTCTTTTGACATTATATAGGTTCCCATATTGTGATACTAAACAGTTAGTTTATAACTAGTTCATTTAATGAAATTATTGTTGTGGGGGTGAATGTGGCTTACATGGAGATATTCAATTAGTGTATTTGGGTTATTTTTGTTATTTTGGGACATTTGTTTTAGTCAATTCAGACAGTTAGGTTATTTATTACTTTTCTTCCCTACTTGGATATTTTGATGTTTTTTAATTTTCATTTATTATAATAGTTCATATTATGTATGTGAATGTGAGTTTCATTAGGTAATTTATCATTTATTATTCATTTTTTGGATTTTCTCGTGTTTGTATCAATTTATTATAGTTTCATGTATATAAAATGTATTTAACCATTAGGCTCAATTTTTGGTAGTTTCCAATACATTTTTATATGTTATTGGGGGAAAACATTCATAAAATAATGTATTTGATTATCCTGAATTACATTAAAAACCATGGGGATCTAGAATACTATTTTGGTATTATGGTAGGTCATCTCATGTTCCAAATCTATGGTACCCTTGGATGGTTCATTAACTACACATACCCAAATCAATGCATATGAGAGTTTCCAACAGCACAACATACACAATTTTTCAAATAAAACCTTTGTTTATAAAATAAAAGTAATTTTTTTCATCATGTTTTTAGTTACTATAATTTCCATTAAAATTTTATATTAAATTAAATTAAATAATCCATTCATGATTTTTAATTAACAAAAAAGTAACCATGAAATTACAATCACATATAATCATGAAATTTTCATATGAACCAATATGATACTTAAGGTTCATGTTCATATTCACTCTTTCTTTGTTATAATAATAATAAATAAATACCAATTATCATAAAACATAAATGTTAGAACCCGTTTAAATGAACATAATAGAAATCATAAAATAAAATAAATCACATATCTTACTCCATGATAACATGGAATTATATTATAAATGTGTTATATAGGAATATTTATAGTTTCCATTCCATGTTCCCACTAGTCAAATGATCTATATTATATGAAAAATAATTTTATTGAATAAAAAACTCCCAAATAAAATATCATAACTACCAAACATAGAAATGATTTTCTAGACTTGAGATAGGGTACCGTAATATCTCATGTATGTTTCCTAATAACAATTTTTTGGTTTTTAGCCTAGAGGGAATATAAATCCATTATTAAACATAAACATCATCTCATATCAAAACATCAAATGGTAAGAAATGTGTGGAAATAGAAAATAAACTAATAAATATATTAGATAACTTTTTTGGAATCACAATAGATGTTTAATTGTAGTTAATAAATTATTCATGCAATTCAATACCTATCTCATTCCATATCAAAAAGTTAAATATATAAAAATGATCACTCAATGGATCAAACATATAAATGGATGTATCGTTAATGATATATATGTGTAATTATGGAAATAACTAGTAAATAGGATTCACAATCATTCCCTAGCACCATTTCTTAAAACCCCTAAGAAATTATCTTTACATTAACTAACTGTTAGAAGGATCATTCCATTTCTCTCATAATAAGGATTTAAAGAATGAATATACACTAATGTATATGAAAAATGTTTAATATTTAATGTTATATAACTCCATCAGTGAAGATTTTTCATTTTCAACAAATATTCTTGATTTCCCAGATGACTGTTTAAATAATGTAACAATAGACATGGAAGTTATAATAAACACTGATTAGTTGTGTTGTTATGTTATTATTATGAAATAATTAATCTTGTACATAAATTTTGGAACCATTATATATATTTTTTGTTTTATTTGTAGTTCCATAGAACCATATCATGACATTTGGGGAGTTAAAATATAATATTTCCCGAATTTAACATAACATAGACACTCACAAAATAATATAACATAACATGCCATAGAAAATCATTCATATTGTAAAATGGGTCAATGAATAAAATATATGGACCATGTGATCAGGTTATAAGACCACTAGAACATTAATCACGGAAAAACATATCCTTTCATTTATATACTACTAAAAATAGAAATTCCTAGGTAAATTCATATATATGGAATGAATAAAAAACAATGTGGTAATAAATAACTCAACATTTCTCATAGTTCATAGATTCTACATACATTATTCCATGTACTACACTAGTAAAATTTAATTTCTAGATTATGAACATCATATAGAAAGCTCGCAATTATTATTAATTATCACACACAAATTCGAACACAAAAACACATGAAACCCATAGACATATACTAGATCCTTTGACTATTTACTCTCAGTTTTACTCAACATCATATTGTAAAATTAAATACTAGTTAGAAAAATTGTTCACACTACCTATGTAAAATTCTTGGCTATGGTTATTTGAGGAATGAAATGTATTTTCATAATTTTTGAAATACATAAACACCCATTCTTACTCCCTTATAAAATAACATTCATTGATTAAAATAATAATATGGTAACCCTTTCAATAAAAAATAAATATACACGTAGAAGATCATTTTCAATTTCCAAATATTACTTCTTTAATTAATTCATAATATTTATAACACATTGGTATCCTATATTGTTTATTATAATATATTTACTAATATAAACATATTATATAAATAATGAATCACATAAATAATCATTTATGATTCCAAATACTACATACCAATAGATATTATGATTCTCCTCTCAGAAAAATATTTGTGTATCAATCAAAATCAGTATATTTACAAAAACATATAAAAGTGACGAAAAGGGTGTATTTTTGTTGGATAAACCCCCCAAAAATGATCTAAATAGATTATGAACGATATCATCATGATAAATAACATGACCTAACCCACAAATGACCTCATGGTAGTGGAAAGATGAGTTTTTCACCCTAATCCCACCTCCAACAGGCCAGGGACCAGTGACTACCATTGAGTGGAAATAACACATACATGTGAGGTTGTATCAAAGTGTACTTGTACACATTCACTTAAATCTATATATATACAATAGATATAAAAAAAGTAAAAAATATAGTAACATATATATGCACGACCTTTAACATCCAAAAAAGAAGTTAGAAATGAAATAACCTAGTATATGGGGAAAATATAGGCTCAAAAATTATGAAGTATGTCGAAAATTATGATTAAAGAGAGTAATATCTCAGTATGAAGCCTCTATAGATAAACCAACAACTTTCTACCTTTCCCATTAAGCCTCTATAAGATCCACTAACCCCATATCCACCATGATCTCTAGAGAACTACTTATCATCTACATATGAAAGGACTCATTTGGGATGATTATATAGATGAGTGATTACATACATAAACATTATGATACCTTGAAATCACAATGTAATAAAACACTAAATGATAGTCATATTAAACCATACACAATATGGTCCTGAAATAATATAAACCCATATATTCTAAAAAAAGAACCAAAAATCACAAATTGTAGCCTTCGTGCTAATAGTTATCCCATGGATTCTAAATAAGTACCAAGACCTTAGGTTTATTTGATTTTCCAACCATCATAGTTATTTTGTATGTTTTGGGTAGAATCCCCCTTACATTGTAGTATAGATGTGATTTCAACAATAGTGGATGATCATGCACCCTTTTTAGACTAAATGGAGAGGGGGATATTGACCCTACTAATAGAAAAACATGTGACCTATAATTATAGGGGGACACTGATGATATATAATCAATAGGTTGGGGATCCCCCACCCAAATACCATGGGGGGATTTCAGACCCTACCAATAGATAGTAAGGGATACTACACCATGACTCTCATATCATGGTGGGTTTCTACTCACTCTGGCGATTATAATGTCATTCCTAATCTCTGATTTATAAAGAGTTATCAGTCATATTATTTCTCTTTTTTACTATACCTTTCTTTAAATATATGTCCACATTAAAATTCAAAATAGAGTTCTATTTAGATTTATCCACAAAAAGGGACTAACCGAGGAAAAGAGAATGTACACAACTTACTTCATAGGGTATACGATATATATCCCATAGGATGTCATTGACCCATGTAATGGATCATCAAATGGAATGAAAAATATGAACAACATAGAATGTGAAACCTTCCACATTAGTTTTTGGGCCTTGTTCTTCACTTAGTGTGTGAATCACTTGCTGATTTATGTTGTATTAAGAGGTAGATATAGTGTATCCTAGGTATACAAAACCTTTTAGGTCACCCATGATTCATATGTGTGTACTTACTATATATGATGATCTAGAATTGTAAGGTCACATTGTATTTAGAACCAACAACATCACTATTTGATATTTTTCATGGATTGAAACTCTATCATCATATCTTTCTTGGAATATTTCATGTGTCATTTTAAACTAAATATTTTGTAGCTTGTAATTTTCCATAACCACTACTTCTCCATCATGATATTCTCAATCCTTAATTCATTCCATGATTTCATTGAAAAATCCTATAAATCACATTCACAATCCACAAATCTAATTCATAATTTAGATAATATCCACTGGTCATTGGAAAATTGAATTATCATCCCCTTTTAATAAAGTCATATAATTTCTTGTGCCAAATATGATGAAGATTTTATATCCCATTCCCTTCCTTGAATACCCATTTCATCGAATATCCTTTAACATACCATGATCTGTAAATCTAAATCCAAAACAATGGTCTAAAATACAAATGTTTTATCCTGAAAGGAATTAGTTCACAGAAAATTTTTATTCACTAGAAAAAATAAATATCATTGGTGAATGAATGAATATGGGAGGAAGAAATGAAGAAAAAATAAAGGTGATATTTATTTATAGCTGTATTCAGTAAGGCCATTATTTAAGGGGAGAAAATGAATGATCGTGGAAGAAATGATACAATACAAAGGATAATAAATTCCAAATTCACAATTCTATGACAATAATAAATTGCTTGGTCCATGATTTATTAGTTGTAGGTTTAAATTATTAGAATAAATAATATAAAAACCAAAAAATATAATAGCGTGGAATAAATCCATAACACAAGATCCATACATTGATGTTGGATCAATAACTGATGAATAATTACTCCATATTTGATGTCCAACAAATGTTCCATTAATTATTATCAATGAATCGTGATAGTTATTCATTATTAGTTGATGATTCACATTGTGGTGAGGCTCTCCCCCTCACTATCTATTTTGATGGTTATGTATATTACCCTAGGGAATTAAAATAGGTTACATTAAACATGTTGTTAAAATGTTCGTAAATTTATTTATATATATAGATTAACAATTCAATTCAATTAATTTATTTAATTTATAAATATATAGAGACTTCACATCTACTTAGGGTTTAAGGATAAATAATCATATATCATACCTTGTGTAAAATTGAAATCATGTCTTCAACATCAGTCCCAATTCCCAAATATGAATCTTAATTAGAGATATAATCGATTATATCTAATATTATATGAAAATGTGATTCAATATATTTAAAAAATTTAATATATCAACTCAGGGATGATATGATGCTTCAGACACTGAACAACATTAATTAATTCAATCAAAAATAATATTCAAAATATTAATAATTTGTAATTAGAAAAATAATTTGTGTAACACTCTACCAACATTCACGAGTGTTTATATTGAAATGCAGTTACTACTTAAAAAGGTGAGATTAATGACCTCACAACTAGTTCTCCCACTCCCATGAGATCTCTTGAATAATACATTTCTGACTTATAAGAGATATAAGGGGAATCATCCACCTTAACATATCGACATCATATAATTCAGGATTTCCCATGGGTACTCTAAAATGATGGATATATCTTCAATGTCTATTTTAGTGTAGTCAATAACATGAAATAGATAGTTCACATATCCTATTATCTGAAACACATTCTTGTTTTAGTTAACTCAATATAAGTATTTATATAAAAATAGGTAGTATGAAACCTCATATATCCTTCAATGGATTTGAAATATATTAATTAACCATATATAAAACTTACTACTCTGACATGATCATTATAAACCACATTTTGGTGGGTCATTGAACAATATATAATATCCCTCTATAAATAAAATTTCCTACATCATCTATCTACATTGGACATATAATGGATATGAGCTTTATCTAACTACTCTTATATAACCTAAAATTATTCCATCATTACCCACACCCAAATTGATTACATAAAAGCTGATTCTCACCAATTTTACTAGAACACTGCTGACTTACATTGTATTTAATAGTGAACCTATACATTCATATGAACAATAGTACAGTGATAGATATATTTTTAGGAAAATTAAACTAGGTGTTAGTGGTAATAACAATTTTGAAAAAATTATAACCTGAATTCCCATAAAATGTCCACTAAGACATTAATGATTTACTCAACATAGTTGTCTATCTTAGGATAGAATATCATTATCATCTAAAACTAATTCTCGAAATCCATCCTCAAAATACTCCATCTTCGAGATGTATAGTGAGAATCATGGATCAAAATAATCATTAAGTGGACTCCATGATGTGGTAGGATCTCTTACATATAGAAAAATTATAATCATTTGATTTAAATATGCTATATAATGGTGAGGAAATGGGATGAATTATAGATTCCTTATATTTTCACATATATGAAATTGTGACCTCTCATTTCCATGGAAATACCATCTAAAAAATCCTTGGATATTCCAACACACATCCATTATTTTACCTCCAGTTTTCGGAATAACCCTGTTGCAACTCGATGATTGACTGTCACCTAATGACTGGTGAGGTATCAGGGGATGAAATATTAAACAATCCTCTTCATCTGTATCCAACTAAACATATTTTCAATGGCCTTGTACATCATTTCAACACACCGATGTTCCAATAATGATATGTATGTGTAGGTTCTAGGTATAAAAGATGTATCATTTCATGGTATATAAAGTTTATTTTTTTAAATTTACTTACAATATCTTCGGTACATGATTAAAACATCATGCCAAAAAAACATAAATTACATGAATATATGAAAATTTCATAACCAAAAGTATAGGATTTTGAAATGAAATTTATAATTAATTCATGTGAAGATATATAATTTCCTAAACTTATATTCCTACATTCATTGATGTTTTAGTGGAATATATCCTATCATACCACCATTTTAGTATAGGATCAATGTGATGAATCCCTCTAGAGTAAATCCACACATGAACCATTGTATATGAAAGTCTCAAAAGTTTCATTGAGTGCTAGTATGGATGATCTTTTGTAAGGTCTCATCCTTAATCGTTACATATTATAGTTATTCTAAACTAAAATTATTTTTCTTCAGTTCCCAATGATAATTTATGAATACTGTTTTAGATAAATTAGTACTAACTCTAACATGATAATCCAATTCATTAAAAAATGATACTTATACTATGTATCCATTCTCACATAAACAAAATTCAAAAA
The DNA here is from genome assembly GCA_963277665.1 of Viscum album. Taxonomy (NCBI): domain Eukaryota; kingdom Viridiplantae; phylum Streptophyta; class Magnoliopsida; order Santalales; family Viscaceae; genus Viscum; species Viscum album. Next base: position 380,934,977 of record OY728166.1, read on the forward strand.
AATAAACATGATCTCTTTTCAAAAATTAACTTCAAAAATATCATCTTGGCTTGTTCGTTTCCCTTACCCATACTTAAACCCTAATAAAATAAATTTAAAACAAGGTGTCCGAACAATAACCTCATCAGGGGACATAAAAACAAGGAAAGAAATTTCTATTACATGAATACATATACATAAAAACAGGGAAAGAAATTTCTATTACATTTATACATATAAATAAATGAAATCATTTTCACAATGACATAGTTATCACTGATAAAGTATCATATAATTACATTTTGAAAATAACATAAATTCATTAAAAATAGAAAACAAATATAAAACTAAAATGTTAACCTGGGTAATTACATATATAATATTATTACACTCATAACTACCATATTATTTTAACAATCATGGCTACCTTACAATGTAACCCTCATGGATACTTTATGTTGTAACCCTCACAACTACATTATAGTGTATCCATCACAGTTACACATGGAATAAGAATTACGATCAAATTCTAATATAAGCACATTCAATTTATTCAGGGGAGATACAAGTCTCACTATGAATCATAAACAATTCCCAATAACCATAACATAATCATAAAACATGAAAACATCCATAAAAAAATTAAGGTGTCATGAAAACGAGATAATTCTCTTATTCTTTATGAGTTATGAAGAAACATTCGTTTTGGAATTTTGCTTAAAAATACATTAAATATAATGTTTAAAATAAAATAAACCTTCATAAAACTTCATAAATATACTTATTTTAAAACACTAGAAATTTTTAAATTTTGACACATTTACATTTGTATTAATATAATTATAAAAACCATTTGAAAATGTGTACATGAAATAGTAATATTATAAGAATAAATATTAAAAACATTTAAAACCATGTTTTTTTAAAGGGACCCTTAGATTTGGTTTTTAATTCCATCAAATGTTTTTAATACTCTTATATAATGGCTTAAATAGTGTTATGAATTTATTACAGAACTATGTTATCATTTATAATTTCTTATATAATATTTTTAAAATATAATTCCACTAATTTATTTGTAATATTTTTTGTTTAATTTTATTGGGGGTGTTTGTGTCGTGGTTTCCATGGTTGGTTTATTATGGGTTATCTTAGTAAATGAATGAAAAACACCAGAAGTGAAAATAAATGGTATTAATTTGTTTATTGAATTTTAAATGACACTATATTTTTTTTGAAGGATGATAATTCATTAGATAAATCATTAATGATTTTATTAATATCCTTTATTGTGGTGAAATAAAATAAAAACACATCATGCATGATGATGTTAAATTGACACATCACAGATGGTGTTTTCTATTTTTATAATAATAGTTGAAGATGAGTGGATTGATTATAGATATTTTATTAAAAAAATAACATTATTGAATATGTATGATACTATAATTATCAGGTAACACTAATTAAGGGAGGTTATGAGAGAATTATAATATAGAAGTAATGAAAAGAAAGTAAAATAAAAGAAATTTAGATGAAAACAAAAGAGGGGTTTTCCTCTTGAACTATTTCTCTTTATGAACCATTATAAGGAACATGGTTTTTTCCTTTTGGTGAGACCATAGGGTCATGGAAATGGGTAAGTGTCTTGGGAATGGTATTCGGATGAAATAGAACTGGAGACATGGATTTGAAGGTGTGAGGAGAAGATGTGTTGATGGGTGGTATTTATAGTCGATGAGAGGGGTGTTTTTTGATTATTTTATTCATTAGTTAATTTATTTTAAAGTCTATGAGTACTTTGAATTTTACCAGTAAATATAATAAAATAATATATAGTATTAATATATTTCATTCTTATATCATCGATACATCATATATGACTCAATAATTCATGAATTTGTTAAATACAGTAAATTAACATATTTTACTCTTTAGTAAAAATTCAACTATTTTAGAAAAATATAAATAATTCACCATATCAATTTTTCAATGTTTATAACTAAAAAAAATCATTTTATCAAAATAAATTTAATAATATGGTAAATTTTATTTATAATTAGTATCGTCAATTATTTGAGAAATATTGATTTTAAAATTATAACTGATATTATAAAACTCTTAAAAATTAACCAAGGTCTCATAAAATTATATTATAATCAATATAAAACAAAATAATAATTTATGAATCAATATTATGAAGATATATATTTTTCTAAATCATTATATTAATTATAAAATTGTATATTAAAAATTTATGGGTCACAAAAATACCGACAATTAATTAATAATTTTCAAAAATGATATTTTCTTATTCTATGATATAAATATTTCATATTGGTATTCATAAGACACATAAATTTTATTAATAATTTCATAGGTTAGGTTACTATTATATTTATATGTCTTCCATAATATATTTAAATACCTCTTTTTTAATATACATATATAATGAATTTATCTATTTAATTTTTGAACGAAAACAATTTATTTTATAAGTAATTTGGTTGTTACATCCTCACAACATTAACAAATTTCATCCTCACAGGTTGAAAATAGTTTTAGTAATTATGGTTTGACATTCCAAAATAGCTTTGTTTATATCCCACATTACAAAAATGATTATAAAAACTACCATTTAATAAGATAGAAAATAATTTACAAATATCACATAACGAAACACATATATGGTTTCTATATAAAAAACCATGGGCATAAAATAAAAAAATAACAATCAATGACTGATATATTGTGATATAGAACATATTGATGAGAATGATAAGCACCCTAAAAAAGTAAATCATTGATATGTTATTAAGACATGGAAATCTTGATAAGAAAAGTACACATATAAATTTTTTATTTAATTATCCTTTAAATAAATTTGAATAATCAATTTAGTGTCTATACTAAAACCATAAGGATATATACATACATTAAAAATATATTTTAATACACTAATTAATCTCCTCCACAAACACATTTTTTTAAAGGTGATCATGAATATTTATGCATAAAGTACTAAAATAAATTTCTGACAAATCACATAATCCAAAATAGAAAATCTATCATTATCATCAATATTGAATCAATATCTAAGACCTAATTCATTATTATATGAAAATTCTCAAAAAAGAAAATACTATTATATGCTGAGAAACTATTTTCATCCCGAAAATTCAATAGTAATACCCAAAATTCAATACATGTAATTCCAAAAACTGTCTATCATTAAAATTTCTCAGATAAAATTAAAAAATAACATTAAAATCCATAAATCATAATGACATGATCACATAAACATCCATGATTTCATTAATATTTATCACTAAATGACATCAATAACTCTAATGTTGTCCAGCTACAAGTTCTATTCCCAAATCACATAATTTTCAAGATATGGTATCTATTTAAATAAGAATTAATTACTCTGTAATAAAATAATATTTTCCTCCAAAACATAATTTATGATGTATTACTTAAATAAAATCTCATGGTATTTTATTTACCTTTTACTATAATTATTCCAAAATTTATAGTGATCCACTTCCATGATAACATTTATCACAAAATCATATTTTGATAAAAAGGTAGTTCATAAATTACAGAATCCAATTTTTAACAAAAAATGAAAGATCATAAGGTACCTAAATTTATTTATATTATGTCAAAACAGAGATATTTTTTCTTTCCTCAAATAATAGTTTTTTTCACATGATAACTTATGGATATAATGTAACTCAAACTCACTGAAATTATCCCTATGTAATCACATAATAAAATGATTACTAATAATTTTAAACATTTCTTCATCATTAAGTCACCATAACTATTGAATCCTTTATATATATACACCTTAATCATTATGTTTTTTTACAGTCAGTTAACTAGGCATTGACACATTATTTCTTAATACATTATTTCAAGAAGTCAAATATATGAATTAAATCCTAATTATTCATAATATCAATTGGATCACATTTCATATATTATAGATTAGAAAATAAATCATACCATGAATCCAGATTTTAGGATCTTATTGATTTCCCATTTCTCTTTCGGTATGAAGTACTACATTAAAAAAGCAAAACTTCACACCAACTCTGGTATTTCACTTTTATTTAGAGTTGGAAGAGTTTAGATCTTGAAATTATATGAAAAAGAAACCATGTCCTATAACTTTTTTATAGAAATTTTTAGGAACTAGAAAACTCAAAAAATATATTGAAAGTGATTTTAATACTCAAGAATCTGTCAAAATCATTTGAACATGCTTTTGTAATAATATTTATGATCAAATCATAGGTGAGGGTGAATAAGGTATTGAAAGTTATCTTCCCTTCCATCTTGAAAAACGATCCTTAATATATTTAAAATAATAATACCTAATTATAAAATGAATAATTAAAATAAAAAATCACTATATAGGGTAACGATAATACAATAATTTTTTTTACAGTAATTGATTCCATCTACACCCTTATATATCAAATTGATTTTGTTTTTATCCAATTTACCTATATTTCCATAAACCTCCAAAATAGTCCATATGATAATAACCCTTCTAATTTTAATGGATCATTAACTTATGATCAAATAACATCATATATTTAATTTTATCAAAACCTTTCTATGATAACAACTATAAAGACCCCTACCAAATCATTACATATTATAGTGACATTAGAAAATAATTCCTTTTATTTTATTAAAAAATATATTTTTTGTTTAGATTTTTAGATAATTAAGAATAACTCTTATATGATAATCCAATACATTACAAGATTAAAATTACATTAAGTATCCATTTTACCATACTTGTAATCAAATGAAATTTTTTTTCACAATGACATACTTCCCACCCATAAAGTATCATATAATTACTTTGTGAAATATGATATTTCCACAAAACATAGAAAAAATAAATAAAAACATAATGATACCATGTGACATTAATTACATAATATTGTAAACCACATAGGTACTATATTATTTGGAAACCTTATGAATACCTGACAATGTAACTCTCTTGAAAACCTTTTGATGTAACCCTTATGGATACCTTTTGCTATAACCATCGTAGCTACACATGGAATAAACTTTACGGTCAAAATATTACATAAACATACCCAATTCATTAGAGGGAGATAAAGGTCCAAGAATTCATCATAAAAATACCAAAAAACTAGGACATAATCATAAAATATGAACACCTTTATCATAAATACATTTCTTATGAAATATCAGCTTTTTTAAAAGAATATAATGCAGAAAAAGGAAATCTAGTTTTTTATAAATAATCATATAATATTTTATGGAAAATATAAAAAAAATATTCCATCATGAAAATGGGATAATCCTCTCATTTTATATAATTTAAGAAGAAAATTTATTTTTTAAATTTAGTATTAAGTGACATTAGAGAAGTTTTTTAAAAGGAAAACCCCTTAAATGAATCTTGAAAACCGTCCCTGTTTGAAAACATTCAAAAATTTATAATTTCTAAATATTTATTTAAATGTAAATGTATTAAGAAAAACAATTTTGAAAAAGTGGGAATTAAATATAAATATTTACAAAATTTATAATAATGATTTAGTTAAAGAGTCCTTTAGATTGGATTTGGCATCCTTCAAACATGTTCAAACAACTAGTATAATGGTTTGAAGGGTGATATTAATTTATTACAGAACTATATTCATATTTAAAATACCTTATATGATATTTTAAAATATTATTCCTCTAATTTATTGATAATAGTTTGTTATTTTATTATTTTGCGTGTTTCTATTTCAATGATTCCATGGTTGGTTCCTTATCAGTTTTCTTGTCAAATGAAAAAAAACTCTAAAAGTGGTAGGAGTTGGTATTAATATGCTTATATAATTTTAAATGATACCATATATAATTTTTTATTCTTAAATTAAGATTACTCATTAAATAAAACAGTAATGAAATTTATATAATTTATTTTGGTGGTTTTTACGACAATCATGAACATATACCATGTTATTTAAAATAAAGATTATATATTGGTTCCATAAAATTATATAGCTTATTGTATTTATAATACTAAATTATTTGACCATAATAATGTTTTTATTACTTCCATTTAAGTAAATAAAGGAAAATAAAAACACATCATCCATGGTGACGGTAAATCGGCATATCACGGACAATGTTTTAATTTTCTAGAATAAGAGGAGAAAAAGAGAGGTTTGATGATAGAAATTACATTAACATAATAAAATTACAGTATATTTAAGATACTAGTGTTTTCAAGTAAAATTTATTATGTGAGGTGAGGAGATAATAATAAAGTAAATGAAAATAAAAGAAAAGAGTATAAAAGAAAATTAATAAATTTAAAACAAAATAGAGGAGGATTTTACCACTTAATATTTTTATCCTTGATAACATCCTTAATGAACTTTGTTTTGACCTTTTAGTAAAAAACATAGGTCTTATAAGTGAGAGTGATTATTGGGAAGGGGATTGGGATGAAATTAAACAGGGTATAATGTTTTGGAGGTGTGAAGATAGGAGGTGGTATTTATAGTTGAGGATATGGGGTTTTTTGATTATTTTATTCAGTAGTTTATTATTTTGGATCAAGAATATGAATATCATGAACACTGTCAATAAATATTTAAAATAATTAATTATAGTTTGTGATTATGTGCTTACATTATCCACACTTCTTCTATGAATCAAAAATTCACGAATTTATCAAATACCGTAAATTGATGTATTTCACTACTCACAAAACCATCAAATAAATTTTTAATTTTTCAAAAAAATCACAATATCTATTTATTGATATGTATGATTTAAAAATAATCACTATTTTTTGAAATTAATTTTAAAAAGATGAAAAATTACATTTTTAGTTAAAACCATTGTTTATTAAAAAAATATCGATTTAAAATTTATAACTGAATTTTTGACCCCTTTAAAATATGGTAAAGTTCTCATAAAGTTATCTTATAATATTTGGAAAAAAATATTAATTTATGAAACTTATTATTTAATATATATTTTCTTTTAAATAATTATATTATTTATAATATTGTAAATAAAAAATGTATGTGTCACAAAAATACTAACAGTTAATTTATAATTTTAAAAACATTTATGTACTTATACTATGATATTAATATGCCATATTTTTCCTTATAAGATAACTAAATTTTATTTATAATTTTATAGGTGTGGTTACATTTCTATTTTTATATATTCCTTATTTTCTATAAATACCACTTTTTCATTATAAATTTATAATGAATTTAACTATTTAATTCATGAATGAAAACAAATTATTTATAAGTACATGGGTTTTTACATACTAAATTATTGAATTGTTCATTGTTATTCACTATAGTATTATTCTTGATGGAGGAATAATTCATGACTTTATATCAATGTATTTAGAAAGAATAAATAGAATGTTCATTATAGATATCAATATTTATCTCTTTGTTCTAAGGGAGTCTCTCCAAATCCATTTTGCATAAAAAGTGTTATTATAGAAATAAAATTTATTATATATTTATTATAAAATGTTTTGGGGTGGAAAAGAAAAACAAATTCCATTTTAGACCAAATAATTCTTAATTGAAACAACAAACTATTCAATGTCATGGATTCATTGTTTAATCAATATTTCGACCACTATAACATTCATGAAGTTGTTGTATTTCTTGTTGTAATAAACCCTTTTAATTATGTCATATATGCATCCTCCAAATAGTTATTAATAATAAATGTAGTTTTTACATCCATATTTTAAATCTCAAAGTCATGGTAAGCTGATATGACAAGAAATGTTTTAATGGATTTAATCATGGATGCTATAGAAAATTGTTCTACACAATATATTCCATCATTTTTTCTCAAACTTTTTATCTCGTAGTCATGTTTTTTAAGTATTTAATTGACCTTCCATTTCATTATCTCTCTTTAATACCCGTTTTCACCAATAAATTATTACATCAACTACAAAATCACATAGAATTCCATCATGGTTTTTATATTTCGAATCCATAAAAGAATTCATGGATTCATAAAATCATTTAGACTATGAGATATTTACTTCCAAAATATAGGATAGTAGATAATTATTTTCAACCAATAATGTTTCACCATTGTCAATGACAGGAAAACCATATATCTTTGGTTCCCATAACTCTCTTACTCTCTTACACAACACATGTGTTTCAAGAAAAAATTCATCTATGGGGACCTATAGAATTTGTTCCTCCCATACCTATTTTTTATCCTAAGAATAAAATTTATAACAATCAATATTTATCACACTATCATGAATAAGGATGTGATCCCCCACTAGAAATTCATATTCTCTTGTGATAGTTACTTTATTAACCAAAGCGTTTTATAGATAGTATCCAATTGATTACATAGGATATGTTATTGTGATATGATTCATCCCTTTGGATGGATGTTTTTTATTGATCTATAAAAAATGAGTTCCTCAAAACCACATATAAGAACAAGTGAAAAAATGGTTTCTTTCCACTACATAATGAATAAAATACCATCTACTACTTTATTTGGTACATAGATTAGTAGGAATAATGTTTTTTATAATTCATATTTCCAAAAGGATAATGAAAGTCCTTCATGAATCATAATTAAATTTACCATATCTAATACTATATGTTCCTTCATTAATTAAAACCATTCTACTATGGTGTATAGGTGAATTGAGTAGATATATAATCTCAAACTCTAGAATAAATTTTATAGAGTCATGGATAATACATTCACCCCCTTCATCTATTCAATATTTCTTTATCTTATAACCAATATGATTCTAAAATTAATTATTTAAATATTTTAAATTATCAAATGATTTAAACATGAACATCACCATGTAGATATGAAAATACTTCCTCAATTAATCAGTAATCTTATTAATGTATTGTAATCAACCACTTTCTTATACATGGAATGTTCAACACATATCGGTGTGTACAAATTCTAGAATCTATATGGATCATTCATCATGCCCATAAAATTGTGTTCTAGTCATCATTCCCTATACATAATAATGCCATATTTCATGTTCTCTATTCTAATAATAGTATAAGTAACCTTATGTATAGAGATTTTTCATAATATTTTTGTTTATATGAAATATATAGTGATTCCATAATTTGGTTTTAAATGATTCATTTATATTTGTTTCATTATCGATTTACAATATTTTTTTAAAATTTAATACAAAAATAATATTATTAAATTTACCCTTACTATAAAATTTGGTATTTATTAAAAGTATAATACCATATTAATAAATATTAAAAAAAATAAATCCACTACTAAACAATAAATATATATAATTTTTTGGGTAACACTATGTAAATAAAATAAATTCATTAAAGCCAAATTTAACCCTATTTATAATGTAATATGGAAGTATTCAATGTCTAGAGAGTAATTACTTAATCAATTATAAGAATTAATATCCACCTTATCTCTAATAATCTTCTAAAATATTCATTGTTCCTATATTTGGACACAAATGAGAGAAACAAAAACAATATCTAATACCCAACTTATTGATATTGAAATGTATCAATAATTAACAAATACACCTGAATATTACCCTTAATTGTTTTCCTAGGTTCAATTCCTCTTATTGGGACAATTCCTACCCAATGAAGAACATACTTCAACATATTCCGTTCCATTTATATGGATATTCATATCCGTATAATGATAGTGAATGAGGGAATTCGAATTGGAACACATAATCATCCTATTTTCCTTGTACATTTTTTTTAATTCAACATAAATATCATTGGTTTTTCACACCCCATGTCTTTATCATCTTGGTGAATAATAAGTGTAAAAAGTTTAAAATGAAACTTCGCCCTATTTCAAATAATAAAATTAATAATAAAACTGGAGAACTATTGAGATAGTGATGAATGAATGATATATGTGTACATCTTATCAGGGACCATAAAATCCTAGTTTCCATGGAGATCAGTATATCAAATCATCATTAATACATGGGTCCCACCATTTACTGAATCCCCAAGTATCCATTTGAATAATTCATTAGAGATATCATATCACTTTGACATTTTCATCTCATGATCGAAATTCAAAGTGAGAAGCAATGGGATATGCATCAATATCCACATAATTAGTTAGAATATCATTGGATATGGAGGATAAAATGAATCAATGAACATCCATTGCATTGTCCACATGACTCAAATGTATAGAAATTTCTTACTACCTATCCTCTTTGGTAAGATAATCATGAATTGGGGTTTCTAGAATGTATAATATCAGTTCATGGAATAATATAATGCACCAGTTCCTATACAATTCATGGAAATTCATGCTTGTGATATTGTTATCCTTTTGTAGTATGGTTCTTAGAGATATTTTTTTATTCATCAAAATAGTTATTTTTGAAAATGTAACTTATTATAATTAGTACTTTTGTTGATTAAAACTAAAAATAAATAAATTTAAAATTAGTTAAATTTTATTAATCGATAACCAAATTTTGAATCCCAATTTCTCCCAATATAAGTTATATATATATTTTGATATATATTCTTGTGTAAAAATCCATATTCCCCTTCTTATAACCCATAAGTGGGCCTGAAATGTTATTTTAATGGTTTTATATAGGTTTAATATTACAACTGTAGTAAATTAGAGTTCATTGATAATTTTAGTAGACTCACCAATCCTTACGTTAGGTTTTAATGATTCCCTCACCAATTTCGTCTTTGAAACATCAACTAGTTCTTGTAAATTTAAACCTTCATTTAATGAAATTTAATTCAACCCAAAAATTCCAATTAATATTTTAATGGTTATTGAAAGAACCCTTTATCAGGTTGATTAAGAACATTAAAATATGAGTTTGATTCTAACTTATGTAGTGGATGTAGATATCAACAAAATATTTTACTTGAGGTATTTTTATCCTTATATGTGAAGCCCATTTTATCTTTTCAGATGAATTATTAATATTGAGTTTATTTTATGTAATCTTATAACCATTTGTAATAAAATATTCACACTTAATCTAGTAAAAATATATTCCAAAATGAATTTATACTAATTCATTTATCAGTTGATAATGAAACATTCACAAAAAAATTACTAACTATTCAACTAAAAGAAGTAAATATACAGGTCATGATCATTATATTCTATAATGTGTTTGTAACTATCAGATGATAAACTAAACCTGAACACATGGGGAAAAATCATTGAAACATATATTGGTTTTTATGGTAGAATTTAACCTATTTCACCATTATATAACCTCTAGCGGTTTAACATATTATTCTATTCTTGGACAACCTCCCCTCCCTTGGGATCTTCGTCTATACAAAAGATTTTACTCACATGCATATGAGGGGATCCAATGGATATGATAAAAGGGTTTTACATAAATAAAACCATGGGAATGTAGCCAATTATATAATAATGGGGAGGGGATGACTTTCAAGAAATCGATTGTTATTTAAAAATAATAAAATAGAAAAAATATACTAACATAAACATGGGATGGTTTATTCCCATGATTGTCCACACATCATGAAATGATCATAAATCTATAATATTTTTTTTCATTTCATTCCTAAGATTAGATAACTCACTATGAATTAATCAAATTAATTAAATTTATCTAAACTTCATCCAGGAATCCTTAGCTTTTCATAATCTATAATTTTAATAAAAATAATTTTTTTTAAATTAAGTACATGCAAAAGTGTTCATGGAGGAAACCTCATATGCCTATACAATTTTTTAACATACAAATTTATTTAATATATAATTATCCATCTTTTAATAGGAAATGAAATATCAAATAAATTTCACATGAAAATGATTTTAATAGGTTTGATAATAATTTTATATTTTTTTCATAAAAAATATAAAACATTTTCATAGTAGGGTACATGTCGTTTACTATAATAAATAATGTTCACTGCCTTCTGTTAGTTTCCACAACACATGAAGAAATACTGGGAATGTTCCCTACCTTTTATTTGTTTGAAGTATTCACACAAAATCTTATTCCGCATGTCATTTATCCAGTATATGACATGTTAGGAAACCCCATGTTCTTATTCATGATAAAACTGAGTATAAATTCCATGTAAAATGTTTAAAAGGTGTTTAGTTCTTCAATACCTACTTATGTCTACCCAAATCTATAGGTTGATCTTCTTTTATTAGATCATAGGTCATATTACCATAGATCTGTATAAATTTATCATTATGTACAAACAAAAAACACCAGTACACATCATGTAATAAGTATGTACCTTACGTCTAATTTGTTTTAGTCTAGGAATAAACAGTGGTTCCTCATGATGGGGTTTTTTGGTATAATTATTTATTTTTTAAAATTAACAGTTTTCCAGTTAAATTAATGAGAATGAATAAGAGAAGTGATAATAATATAGGACATAACAATGAATAAATATATGAATAAAAATAAAAAAACCTACAAACAAATATTGAAGAATAAATAGCTATAAATTAATCATGTGACCGCTTCCATACCACTTATAGGTTCAAGGAGTGGAATTATGATCCTTTCAAGGTATAAACTAGTCAAATTTTAGAGTTATTTTTGTGTAACCATTATCTCACGTGATTAAAATGACATTTATAATGACAAAATATATTATAAAGATATATTAAAATTTCTTAACTAGAAGTTGATGATCTTAACAAGTAATATATAATTAATTTATGAGAGGATATAGAATTTCCATACCATAGAATTCTTCTTTCATTTATTATTTGTTGTAATTGATCATATCATACTATCATTCCTCTGTAGGATATAAGTGCATTTTTTCCATAATATTGAACCATAGGTGAACTATAGTCTCTAAAAATCACAATAAAATCATCATGTTTTATCATGACTAATCAAATTAAATTTCATTGTTCATAGTTGGTCATAGTAGTATTCGTCTCAAAGGAAGAAGAAACCATGATGTTATCTAGAAGTATTGACATATGAGTAATAGAGATTAATATATATATCTCTATATCTATCACTAGGTATTGATGGTGTCCCACACTATCCAATGTGTATAAAAATATTGATAATGGAAATTGATATATGTTTTTTTATTTTTAGAGGTTTAGGGATGGAATGTCTCACACACTCACTTTCCAAACCTCGTAATAATTATCAAGTAATATGACTAATAATAATAATAACAATTATAATATTAATATCATGACAGGTGAAACTCATTAAGAATATAAATTAACATCATTTATACAATGTATTATTGGACCATTAATCTTGGTCAACTTTCCTTTGTCTATGTTTATGAATTGGTGAATAATTACTATGTAATAAAAAAACATTACTAAATTATTTTTGGATAAATATAATGAGTATTCTATTATCCAAACATTCAAATAAATATGGGTTATTATTATCATTGAACACATATATTATTTTGAATAAATTGTGATTAAATTATTTTCCTAAAATAAAACTAAATAAATATTACATATTTTATCTTTTTCAATTCAATGCTATAATTTAAAAAATATTGTGAATAAAATTAGTGTATGGCCCTCTATGCCTCATTATTAGGGGAATTAGGCATAAAAACATAATTTCAAAAGTTATCATATAGAAACAATCTCTAGAACTAGTAGATAAAGAATTTAATGTCACAATGAAATACAACTTCCAATGAGCACTTACCATGTAATGTAATCCATTTGTTATACTATCTCAAATTAATTAGGTTTTTTGCTGGAGCCATCAACCAACATTCTCAATTTCACTTTATTTGAAATTATGGAAATGAATTTTTCAACAAAACACCTTGCCCATGTATTTATGTAGGAAATAATATTCCCATAAAAAATAATGAGATATCTACTACCATTGTGGAATTTAATGGATAAATCCATTCTCTCATTATACATTAATGAAATAACACTTGTTTTACACCCAAAATACCATATCACATCATGAGAATATATTATCCTGATTTTCATCCATACATAATGTTTCATGAGTCATGATATACATTAATGATATTGTTAAAATCTAATGGTTGATACACACATTAGAAAATAGGAAAAACCAAAAACACATGGATGTTTTTATTTCATATTGACAAGTTTGTCTTCATAATTACTTATCTTGGATATTAAAAATTCGTAACACCAGGATAAGAAGTATAAATTTCTCATGATCCTCCTAAACTTGATATCCTATATCATTTGTGTCCCATCAAACTATATCATTGGTCAATAAATAAATATTCATGATCACTATATTGGAATCTACTGGTCCTCATCATAGCATCAGACTTTTAGGAATTTACAATGAAACGTATATTTTTAATACATTATCATATACAATAGTCATGTAAGATAAAAAATCATAATTTAATATTAAAAACCATTGATAATCGGAAAATTAGTCATGTACTAATATATTCAGTTTAATGTCACTAAATACAACAATATTCAACTCTCTCATCACCTCCACTTGAAGAAAACATAGCACTATAGTTCGAACTTGGAAAAGGGTGTTATTCTTCCTTCATGTGGAGAATCCAAAAGTTTAATTCCCTATTAATACCATGTCTTATAATACCTAAAAATAAATTTATCCATGATATGATTCCCTTACACATTGCATAAGCATAGGTCCTATATCTCTCAATCGATGGTATGATGCTCCCCCTCTCCAATCAACAATAACTACAATGAGGAAGAATTCTCTAACACATAACATATAAATGAGGAATGATATTTCCCACTGAGTGAATCTTTCACTATATTTCCCTTACCATGATTATAAATTATTTAAAAGTCATATTTCTTTTAGAACTCTACCCATAACCTAAATCTCAAATTGTAATCATTCTAAGTGAAAACGTACCTAAGACTGTTTTGGTCAGAAAAAACAAAAAATTACTCATTAGGAATTTTGTTTCACTAATTTTTAAAAGATAAATTCATAACTTTTAACTCTAATTCATGTTTTATATACTCATTCCATTGGAGTATAAACTTCATAGTTCCATAAGATAAAATTTCCAACTTTTTCATCATAAAATACATATTAAAAACTCAAGACGCATTTCTAAAAACCACGTACTCAAAATAATCCTTGATAAATATCAAGAAGAAACCACTTTTAACCCTATAATGAAACTCCTCAAGTCCCTTTTATGAAATATCTAAATATATATTGGACAAAACATTTTTGGTAAAGGCTATAAAGTTAGCCATTATTGTTGAGAAATCAAGAATGAGTCTCTTGTAATATAAAGATATAAAAAAGAACTAAACCCCTCTGTTATAATCTATGGTGGATCTATATCTATAATTTCCTTGATATTTGTTTTATCTATAACTAAACCTCACTCTAAAGTAAAATTTATCAAAATTAATACCTATTTAATATAGAATTGACACTTAGAGATTTTTCCGCAACATAAGTGATAACAAATTTCTTCTACAACCATCCTCAAATACTCTATAAGATTAGACTCCATTTTTTTGTATATGTATATGTCATCAATAATGATTAACATTAACTAGTCTAGAAAAGGATAAAATATATAGTTAATTATTAAAATAATCCCTATTGGGGAGTTCGTCATGACCAAGGAAATCACTCACCACTCTTGAGGATCATACTAACATCTAAATGTGGTATTCTATATGTCCTCCTAAAAAACAAAAAAACATGTGACAAACCGACTTGAGGATTATTTTAGAAACACTTTTCCCATTTTATTGGATCTATGTGATCACCAATTATTACAAGTCTATATCAATTCATAATGGTTACATAGTTTCAGTCACTATAATCAACACAAAACCTTTGGATATAATTACCCTTGATGGGGATGAATATTAGTGCTTCCCTAGGTGAAAATTTATGCATGATAAAAACTTTACTTTAAAGGTCCTTAACAACACCCTCATATTCTAAGGCTTAATAAGAGATGTATTATATGCTAATGAATATATAAAATGGTCCTACTATTAATATAAATATATAATTAATCATATCTACAAGGATAAAAATAAGGTATATCCTTTGGGATGATATCCGTGACCCCCAATACCAATGTTGATAATTGAATATCCACTAAATTTTCAACACAAAATTATAAGATGTCAAGTAAATGGGAAATGAACAGCAGCCTTCTACCCAATGGATCGACCTCATCTATCTAAAATTCATTCTCTTAAATGAATGAAAATCTTGACCAGTCATCCTAGGTCTATTTCATTTTAATTAAAAAACAATCAACCAATGTATGGATGGTAGATATATAGTTAAAATCTATAATGAAATAAAACAGTATCATTATATATATTAATAGATTCCACTAATATTTATCTTCACCAAGAACCAAGTAACACCTAAAATAGAAAAGTGTGAATGCATAATACCCTCCTTTAGGATTCCAAAACCATAAGGGGTCTTACTAGAGGCTTTGTTAAAATCTCCTATCCTCGAATAATGGATTAATTCAAAATGTAAAATCCCATTATTGTATCTATATATATAAATATTGTGTTAAACACGAATAAAAAATAACCATAGATAATATGGGTATACAATAGGTCATAAGATTCCATAACTTTTAACTAACCACATAATATGCCTCCAACTCCCTGACTAAGATGTGAAAATATTTGAGAATGTGATAGTAGAGATATATCATAAGATTATCCTCCTCATACATGCCTCCCATCCCTTATTCAATGTTTTCCTCCCTATGGATCACCATACACACCGCCCTTCATCTTTTAAAAACCAAACCAATCATAATGTTCTAGCTACTATACAATGTTTTGGTTAGTATTGAGTGACATGGCCCTATACCCCATCGATGGATCATCTCAAATATCATTGGTGACTAAATACCCTATGGTATCACTATATTGATTATACCTTTATTTAATAATTATTATTCAATTTTATTTTATATTTTGATCAACTAGTTTATCATCTTCCAACAATGGATGTGGATTATTCCAATTGTTGGGCACTAACCTGACCTCCCACTAGGTGGAATTTGGATTTAATTTTTTCATTCCCCATGGATTTCTCTATTAATCTAGTTTGGTGGAGGTAAATGTAAGTACTCATCTTACCCAAACATCATGGTGAATTCCTCTCTCAAGATTTAATGACATTAACTATCCATCATGAAAAAATTCAAAGTGTATCACATGATTACAATAATCCTTAATGAATAATAATAAATAGAAATATTACTCTACCACACCCAAGAAATATATTGGATTTTCACTAATCACATAGTCACACAAAATTATTCTTCATAAAAGTGGCATCAGACCTCACGAAAAGGATGAGTCAACTTATCCTATATCTAAGTCACTGAACTCCACCATCATCATGTCGATCCTTTAGGAAGGACATCCCAATGTACCAACATCGATAGAGGTGATTTACCAAAAGGTGTAACTATTAGTCCATCAACTATGAGTATTCCTCTACTTCTTCAGAATCCAGATTACCTCATAACCTGGAAACCTATTTATTTAATAATCATGTAAAGAACACAATCTATTTGAATAATCAATCAAATCTTCTTGAATGATATTTTGTCCTACAATATGGGAAACTAATTACTGAATCATATAATGATGGTTTACTCCATAATAGATGGCTGGAAGTGATGTTCTATATAATAGTAGAGGGAAACCACTTAAGTGTTCAGAGTCAAACCACTTAAGAGTTCAGAATCCAGAATTCAAATCCTTAAAACAGAATACTCCAAAATTTATCATTATATGATACCAGGATTTTGGTTAACAATCTGTGTTTTTCAATTAAGAAAAATATTGCTATGTATAAGAAACTCTGGGTTAGGATAAATTTCCTTATGGAGGTAAAACATACATTTTCATAAGTATAAGGTGTTTGTGATTTTCAAAACAAGAAGTAATGGAAAAGTCATAAGGAAAACCTTATTGAATCAACACATAGAACCTAAAAGACCAAGCTATTTAACTTCCCATCCACCACTTTGTTCACTGTAGAAGGAGACAACACCTCATCGATGGGTAAGTGTGTTGACTGATGACGTAACTGTACACTTTGGAGGACCTCACCTAAAATCATAGGGGAGTAATGTCTTCATAGATGGATGATTATTCCATCACTTATTAGGGACTTCAGAGATTACATCAGTCAAATAGGATACTACACCCTATTGATTATTCATCAAGTGGAGTACCTAAATCACCACAGAAAACTATAAATCAACCCTTGAGGGAGAAAAATCTCTATGCACATTCCACATTCCATAATAAAACGATTTCATCACCTCCCCAAAATGATATTCATAAAACTACTACAAAAGTTTTTCACATAGAATCTCTTGATGAATATGATTATATTACTTTCCTCTCTGTGAAATAATTCATAAGAGGGGATATTTATTTCATTGATTTCAACACATGAGTGGGATGTTGAAATAACAATAGGAAGAGTAATGTATATAGAATTTAATCTCATAGATAATATGTTTCCTCCATAAGATCTAGTTTGGCACATTTAACTACTATTCATATCATGTGGTGTCCACCAATATGGTGTACCCATTTGGAAACATATTGTTTGAGATTCATGATTAGATTGTGATATTATGACAAAGACCCAATGTCGTGTCACTTTTAGTCATGGTGTGTCCCCTAACCCATATGGTGTGTGTATTAATGAGGTTATGCAAGAATATAATAAAGCAAATGCATGGTCCCATATTTACTCCAAATAGAACATGTGTTTCAAAACAACAAACAATGTGTTATTTTATAATAAATCTTGAAAAATTAAATGTGAATCAATAATAAATATTGAATGTTTTTATCAACTACATACCATGTAATCACTAACATGAATTCCATAATCCATAGATTTATCAATCTTCTATTGCCTCCTCCTCTGTGATCACCACCACTATCTTCCCCCGATACATCCACTTGAGATACCTTAGTCTATCACCATATATTTTTAATGTATCACTCTCTATGAAAACTAAAATTGATTTTCCACACCAGAATAATCTATTTTGTACTAACCACCATCACATCACACAAATGAAACATAAATTTCTCTACTTTTCTAGACCAACACTAACCTTTCCTATTTCAAAACAGCCTTCCAAAACAAAAAAAAATAGAATTAATCCACTAGTAAAACCAATTTTAAATATTGAATATACAACACAATATGGGAGAGAAACATGTGAGAGAGATATGGATCGAGGTAGGAAGATAGATGTTGTGTTTATGTACACATAATACATCATTTGTTAACACATTCCTTGAATTATTCACAAGGATTAAGAATCTTGATGAAATTTCTATAAATGAACAACGTATATCATTTTTTATCACAATAATAATTACAAAATTAATTTCAATTGAAAAATGAATGAACAATGGATCGTAAAACGAAAAATCAAAGTCATACCACATCAAAGGGTCATGGGATCATTGAGGTTCAAATTTTATCCATTATAAAATATCAAAATCTCTATAATAATTATAATAAGCAATCCCAAATATCTATAGGGATTTATTTTTGTTGATATAGAATCATCCCATAATAGAACTATTGACCAAATAATAAGGTTAAATGTAGGCCAATCACTAATTTAAATGAAAACCAATTATATTTTAATATTGAATGTAAAACACGAACAGAAAAATAAAATTATTTTATGGGAACTGAATCATTGAAATCAAAACAATGTGTAAAAAATTGCATATGGGCCTCAATTAATAAGAATTAAATTATATACCTTATTCATGCATTCATGGGTCAATAAGAATATTTTCCAAATGTTAAATATTTTTTAATACTTATGAAATTTCAAAATATAAACTATTAATGTTTTCAACATAATAAATTTTATTGAAACATATTTATTGTGATTGTGGTAAAAGTACACATCACTATAATGGGTATTATGGTAATAATATTTATCTAATAAAGATAATATACCTTTTAATTTTTTTCATCATTGTGTTACTTATAATTATTATTTTTTATTTAAAAATAAAAATAAATAATTAAATCATAAATTTATATATAATTACTATCCTAAAATCCATAAGCATTTACATCATATGTGATTATATAATCAATTTTTAATTATTTGGATTCCCCATTCTGTTAGTTTTATAACCACTAGAATCTCTAAGTATGTGTTGAAAAATTATACAGATTACTAATATGGAAAATAATGATATAAAGATTATAATGTATAATTTATAAATGAAATTCCATCTACTATTTTGTGTGATGAAGTAAGTGATTATATAAAGGTATGTCTTACTTAATTAAAAAAGAAACATGTGAGAGGAATAAAATTAGGAAATAATTCATTTTTTAGAATATTAAATAATGAAATTGATATATGTTTTTTTGGTAGAACATTATTTGTCAAAACATGAAGAATTTTAATAACAATATTTTATGTATGTTTGAAAATAATAGTTATATTTTAAATTTATCCTGAATGATTATATAAATAAACACAATAATTAGGCTTCTTTTTAGAAATTTTATTTTTTATAAATTTTAGGTTTACTAAATCCATATAATAATTATTGAAAAAGTTTCATTTGAGTTTCAGAATGTTTTTTAGTGTTGTATAATTTTTTTATGATAACACATGTAATATATAACCAAAAAAAATTTGAGATATAAAATTTTAAAATATTTAAAATATATTTTTATGTTTGTTTTAGGATTAAAAAATAGTCACAGATGAAATAGTATTTTAGATAACATCATTTATTATGTAATTTCTCTATTTTTATAAAATTATAATATTGAGAAAAAAAATTAATAGGTTGAGGGTCAATCCTTCGTTATTGAAAAAAAACAAGAACACCTCTATTGAATAATAGATATAATGTAAATACATTCCATCCAGTGATGCAAAAATACCTTAAAAAATCATGACCTAATGGTCCTGAGTGTCCGATGGGATGAAAACATCAATAAAAGAAATATAAAAATTTGGGTTACCCCATTATTGAAACTACAACATTGAAATTAGTAGAGAAAGGTGTGACCCCACCTTTACCGAGAAATTGTGCCATGTTGGTCTAACACAACATAGTAGAGAACCACTCCCCCTCACCGATACAAGTAGAGGGAGGAAAGGAGGAATGGTTTCAGGATACATATCTCTCTATAAATCCACCCACTAGGCATTCCTTTCGAGGAACTCATTACACTATCAACCTAATACAATTACAATCTATATTGAAAATATTATGAAAAATTAAACTAGGGTGCTAATCCTTCCAACAAGATATGAGGACACATAAAAAATGACATTTATTGGAACACAAATACCTATTTTTCTATTTCCCATTAATTAGTACATGCAATAAGTTTCATCTCTATTTAAATTAAAGTATTAAAAATCTAATGAATATAAATAATTCTATGAAATATATTTCATAAGAATTTATTATAGTATTTTTGAATATTAGTTAATATTAGAATAATTTGAAAAATTGTTGAAATATATTTTTTAAAAGGTCAAGGATATGAACCTAAGTCCTTATCTTATTTATTACAATAAAAAAATGAATAACAAGTAAGATTGGGTTAGACTTTGAAGAAACAAACCTCATTAAAAAAATAAACAACGTAAAAATCCTCAATTGTAAAACCCCCAAAACCCTGAACACTAAATGTAAAAAAATAGAGTATAATGAAATACCCAACAATCATGACCATGAGATCATGGAAAATGAAAGACCCAACCCCCCCCCCCCCCACGCTCCAAAAGGGATGTATCTACCACAATGATGTCACCCTCAAATTCTTGTATTTCCCCTCTCCCAATGCTCTTGATCTTCCTCCAATGATGGTTTAATAGATTCTTCCTCAAGAATATATTTCTAGACGTCATTATGATGTTTCCATCCATGTGAGTTGGGATAGTACTTTCAGGAGGATTCTATTTTCCTACTGATGTGTCAACCGTCTTAGATAGAACTACACACAAGTCATCTTGTAGGGTAATATGTCGATGAATTTTAAGAATATACAAATAATTTTTACTAGAAAAATAATATTAATAAGAGTTTCATATCTTTTAATTGAAATTATTAAACGTTTCATGTACTATGATATTTTTAGATTCAAATTTAATGTTCACTTCAACATAGGGAACCCTCATTGGGATTAAATGGACCCCCTTCATAGTGATAAGCTATATTGACATCCTTATGCTCAAATACCTAACAAGAATTGACATAGACATTTTCTCCCTCTAAAATACCAGTTCATATTATAGAGGGGTTCTCATAGGGAGTTTTAAAACTATGCACCAAAACCACCAAAGAATATATTTCAGTTTCAGGAGAATCCAAAACCTATTTTCATGTGGTAATAATTACTCTAATGATTCCTGATCATCCAATCCACTTATTTATTTGACAGTTGTTTGATTAAATATATTTGAAACTACATATTGAGATCCACATGGAGAAGGATCCTTGATATTAGATATTGAATTTTTTCTAACATTTTTACTTGTATATGATCATCAAGGATATACTTTCCATTATTATCCAGAAAAGTATCAATACAAATATTCTATTTTGGACATTCTGCAAATAAATCCTACCCCAAAGGAGGCTTGCAACTGTTTAAATTATTATTTGGATTTTTATTCATTAAAATTTTTACCATAAAATAATATTTATTTATTTATGTGGTTGATTAAATTCCAAAATCTATAGATCTGAAAATGTCATTATATAAGGATATTTTCTCTTTAGCAGCTTTCTACTTCTGTAACTTCATTTGCTGAACAAACGTGTTCACCTCCATAAACTTATTTCCCTTACTTTCACCAGACTCAAATTATTTATCTTATTGGTAATAAGATAAATATAGATACTTATCACTCATAAAATACAAAATATCATCTGATACATAGTAAAAATCTTCTCCACTTCTAGATAGAGATAAAAAAATTCATATCATTATAATTAAAATCACCATTTAGAACCTATTGTCCCATTTTTACCCGATTTATTGATATTTATATCATCAAATAAACCTCTTCACCAATTTATAGACGAAAATTATTAACTAGGAGATTATTATTAAGATTATCTAACTCTATGAGAGACTCCTACATGATCTAGGAGTATAGAATCCATTTTATTTCAATTCTCCATTCTTCTTCAATAGGTTTATTGTTCAAAACCATTCTTGATGTTATAAGAATAGTGACACATAATCCTATAATAATAAAAAAAATATTATATATATTTTTTCCCATGTTTTCCCTATATTTTTAAACCCTTTAAAAAATAATAAACACTTTTAGGGTCAATAAAAAAGTCGAAATAATGATTATAATCTGTTAAAACACAAAAATAATTATAGAGGATCCATGTTCAACTTCATCTTCAAATCATAAAATGTTGAAATATGTTTCCGTATTCATTTATTTACTCATTTTAATGGGAATAAAACTATTAAGTTAATTTTTTATAAAATATGAGGATTACCGAAAAACTGACTTAGTCCTGGAATAGTATTCCAATTTTGAGAGATGGAGTTATTAACATTAAAGGGGTAATAAATAGGATCCCAATATTAAATCCTTATGATATCTAGAATTATATTTAAAAAACAATATCTATATTATTTATACTTCAATTAAATAGATGAAGAGATAATATGGAAATATACATTGGAAATGCATATAATTATCAATCAATCAAATATCTAAAACTAAATGATGTATTTCTTATATTAAGGGTGTAAGAACCCGGGACACCCTGAGAGGGGAGGGGTGAATCAGGGTGTCAACTTTTTCTTTTAAAACCAAGGATCTTATTCCCGCATTAGTAGGAACTGGTTAAAACTGTATGATGTAAATGATCAGTAATGAAACATTCACATGAAAAGAGATGACACGACAATTTTTACATGGTTCACCACTAAGGGCTACGTCTAAGGAGCATATATCGACATGTTTTCAGTCATACCAAATTCCACTAAACTTTACTAGTTGTGGATTACAACGGTTCGTGCAGAGTCACTCTGTCCTAGGTTTACTGCCTTTACAAAAGTTTAGGGATATCTTATTGCATCCCTCAGGTCACTCCCGTTGACGTCCCTTGGCTCACTGCCCTTGGTGAAGTCCCACTCAGTTTATAGATGTGAAGGTCTCTTCAATATATTTGCATTGAAGTCTTTGTCTCTTGGTCATCCTAAGACAATGCTTGCATCAGAGTATTGAGTTGATTCTCATTTGTATTCAATCTTCTTCTTTAGTTCAATAACTGAATGCACTAAATCTTATTCTTCTCTTCCTTTGATTCCTAATACCGACACCTGAGTGTATTGATATATTCCCCTCTTTCTATGTAGATCTGAGTTTAGTTTCATGAACCGTTCTTCTTCTCTTCGCAAATCACAATGAGGGTGTTAAACACCAGTCATGTGTGTGTGGTTCCACTTGTCTTCATTAAACTAAATTTTTCACTGTTCTTCCATCTTTGCAAATGAATACATCATTTGTTGCACTGAAGGTATTGGACAATCTTCCAGTGATTGTGCTGCTCCAAAAAGACAGGCGTGCTCCAACAACACCTGGCACTCTTCTCCAAGCCCGACGCACAAGTCCCAATGCAGCACGCAAGTCATCGGCGTGCAAGTACAAAATGGCACGCAATTATCACCAAACCCCCCGCACGACACAGAATTATTCTACTTCAAACACGTGAGACTCACTTCCTTTCTCACCCAAACCTCCTTGGGCATGAATCCAACATCTAGAGCACAACTTTTAAAATTTGGTGTGAAAGCCCCACCAAACCACTTGCGCGACCACTCACCACTTTTGCGACCACCACACCAGCGAGATATGAGCTCTGATTTTCTCTAAGTGTGGAGCGCGTACAGAATGAGGATTGGTGTACCTATATTTATAATCATTTGGACACCCTTGAATGACCAAAACCAAAACATGTTCTACCCTAATCCCATTTCCATATTTTGATGTTTTGATCTTGATAAACATATGGCGCACAAGTTTCCTCTCCTTCACATACACAACGCACTAATCCCTTTTCCAAAAACCACTTTTATTCATTTTTCAATATTCAGGCCCAAAAATTTGGCAAACACTAGAAAATGGAGCCACCTTGTATCTTCTCTTTTTGTACGGCCTCTAGATCATCCTTTCCTTTGTCGACATTCTTGAATCGAACATGGATTGTCAAACAAATCCCTGGAACTTAACATGACACCCTCAAATCCCCTTTGTAAACAAATTTGAATTTCATTGTTTTGTTTGTCAACAAGCACAATAACCTCAACAAATTTTATTTTTTATGATTTTCCTTCTTCAGTAACTCTTATTATTTCATCACAAATTCCACTATCGTGATATATATCCTTTTATAGATCTACTTTAGCATCATAATATTTTGATACAATTTGAAGTGCATGGCATCTCAAAATTCCATTCTATTCCACTCTATCTTCTTCTTAAACTGTCATTCTATACTTCATGCAATTCATACAATTATATTCTTCAAGAAGTATCTTGCATGGTTCTCATGAAATCATGAAGAATTTCATGGTCTTCATCAAATCCCCATTCTTCTTAAATCATCTTCAGATGGATTATACCTCACCATTATTCACTGTTGTAAACACTGTGTCACCTTTGACACATGTTTATTGAACTTATTATCAGTACAATAATTGTATGAATTTACATTCCTCCATTTCATTGGATTACTTCTTGATCTCCTTAATTTATATCTTCATTGAAAACTATTGACAACAAATAAAACCTTATACAAAAAGTGGTCCCAACAAAGGGAGGCTCGGCCAATTTTTTTCATAAATAGATTGATGAAAATTTATAGAATGTTTACAATAATGTATCATATAATAAATGGTTCTATTAAATTATTCCCTGAAATTTATTTCCCATTTTTCCATTATCTTATGAGAATGTATATTGGAATCGTACTAAACTTGAGGAATGGTTTTGTTCTTGGAGGCAACATCAGAATCATTCAATTCCCCTTGTTTTATGTTAGGACCTGAATCACATAAATCCCTTATATAAACCCATGTCTTATCATTCCTCATGGTTTTTGGATTAAGGTTCCCACAACTCATATAGAATAATATATACGTTTCACATTCCCCTTGGACTACACACAACCGATCTTATTTGAAGATTCATTTTCCCTGAGATTTGGTATATGTTTTTTTATAATCCTATATTCCCAAAACACACGTCAGTTTTTACCACAATTCATTCACATGTAACAATAATATATTCCTTTAGAAAACTATTTTTATTCATATTACTAGGTGAAGAACAATAAGGTTGTCAAAAACCCCAGAATCTCAATCAAAAAATGTTTTAAGATACCAGTGTATTCTCTAAAATCATTGATTCCTAGAGATTTAAAGACTCCCTTCCACATCAAATATGAATATTAAAAAGAATATTAAAAGTCATGATTACCTTCACCATAATTGGAATTAATATATTTCAATGATATTGAATTCAATGAACTATAAAAGTATTGTAAATTATGTTCTTCTCCATGAAATAACAGTATACCACAAAACATAATGTCAATATAAAATACTAATATTGAAATATATGATTTTTAATCACCCTAAATAGATTTGTATAACTCAACTACAAAATATAAAATCTCTTTCAACCCATATCTTGATGTATATATATTATCTCTTAGCTAACTACCCATTCATCTCAATGATACATATCATAAGACACTACACATTATGATCAACTATATAAAGGATTAATTTAAATGTGCATGACCATATACCAAATGTCCATAAGGCTGTTTTTCCATAACACATTATTTCTACCTCTTGACTCTAAAATAGGCCAATATTGAATAGTCAGTTATACTCTCTACCAAGTAAAATTCAACTCACTAGGTTAAAATGAACCACAACAAGTCTCTCCCAATAATATTGGTCAACTAAAATGTGATTCCATATCCATTAAACCTTATATATATTAATCTCATATATAAAACTACTAAGTATACTTATTCATTATATATATACTCCACTAATCTTCTGTTTGATGACTACCACTGCTGATTAAAATATTCTTCCTAATCTATATTAGAACACATATTAAATTAATCTCATCTAATGTGAATCTAACATTCCATATATAATTCTATGTACCATTACCTATATAAATATTTAAAAATTTTAATTTTCCAAAGAACCATCATTGATAAATTATAAACTATTTAGACTGACTGAAAAATACATAATTCACCAACCAAGGGCTATCATGATTTCACTCTCTATCTCTCTCTATCACTTAAATTTTTTTTGATACCATATAATAAAAATTATTGATGGGTAATAAACAATTTTTATTATAGATAAATAGAAAAATAAAACACTGATGTCTCGAATGAAAATTCATGTCCTAATTGGATGTACTTATTATATCAAAAAATGGAAAACCATATCAGTTCCTATTTGGGTAACTCGAGAAAGACAATTATTACCCACACACTACATCTCATACAAAACAAAAAAATAGATTATATAATTTTATAGGTAAAACCTATATAGTTTTAACAGGAGTTAACTCATCTAGTATTGATTTTTATTTAATCCCAATTAAGATGTAATCACAAAACCTTTCTATAAGAATATAATTAATTCCTTATAGATAAAAATATATAAAAAATTATGAAAAAAGATATAAGTACATGTGTTACCTTAACCTTTAATAAAGTTGAACATATCCAATAATGTATATAAAACATAGTGACATATGGATATAATAAATGGATATAATTAGGATGGGGATAATGGAAAATATGGCTCCCTTATATTTCAATCCACTCAACTGAGAGGTAAAATAATGGAGTAAAAGAAAATAATTCAACATGTATATAAAAAGTGTCTATTAGAGACTTGGTTGGGGCTTCAAATTGAATATTTATGGTCCCTATCTATGAATTTAGCAGTTTACTAGAACTCTAGTGTATCTCTATATGGATTCTAATTACTATTGGGATCTTTATTTATAGGCACGATACTCTTAGTCATAGTGGTATTAGGACCAAACCACTACCATCCCACCATAGTTTTAGTGGTGTTCCATCGATATCCCTGTAAGATCTACTATTATAAAAAAATTAACATACACTTACTTAACATAATAAATTATTCTTCATGTTTTTACACCCTATTTCCCCCCTCCAAAACATATATTTAATCATTTAACATAATTTCTTTTATTCATTACAAAATGTTAATTTCAAAAATAAAATTTAATAATAATAATTCTCCAATAATATCCTTTATTTTTTTTTACTATATTAAGAACTAATAAAAATATTTATTATGAACTACCTATTATATGGATTCTCTTTCACAAGAGGAATAATTATGGATTGTCAATGAGTAACCCCCCATATTAAAGTCTCATAACCATCTATTATTTCTTCATTTACTCTTTATTAATACCATGAAATTATTTTACTTGATAAATAGGATCAATAATTTTTCAAATATAATTGAACAAAAATCCAAAATAAACCCTAATTATTCCATGAATGAATAACCTAAGACCAATTCCAATTCAGTCAAACCAACCATGCATGAGAAGAATCGGTTTTTTCATTACTAAACAAATAAATATCTAGAATATCACAATGAATCATGTATAGGGTCACTAATATGTTATTTCCTCAAAATGTTTTATGTTCCAATCCAAATGATATTCATGGAACCATTATATAAATGATTACAAACTCAATCTACTGCAATTTTGTTTGATTAAAAGGAAATTTTTACTTATATATACACAAATATCTATTAAAAAATATGACTTTATTTGTAGTATTCTACTCAGGAATCTAATTTGTATTTAAATACAATATTTGGTAAATTATTATCATACAACCCTTTATGAGTAATGTGATTCATTGATCCTTAGTAATACCTATATTATTATTTGAATTCCACTATTCATCGGTCACCCCATGTTCATACTATATAAACATCCATTTATTTAATAATAAATGTTTTTTTATCTATGAAACTACATTTCACTAAGGTATTTTAACTTTAGAATCAAAATAGAATCCCTATGTACCAATTATCTAGGTTTATGTCACATTTCACCCTTTGAATTAACTATTATTTATCCACAAAAATATTTTTAGATTGGAGAGATCTATTTGCTTATCCAAACCATAAGGTATCCGATTTAATTATTTTAAGGACCTTGAAATGTCAAATATCCTACATTATTTAACAAACCTATCAAAATATGGAATAATATGATAACAGATCCCATAAGAATATCTCTAGAGTCTAAGGATGTCATGGAGCTCCATGAAAACCCTATTTGGAAAAAAAAATCGAATAATCATTGTACCTATGTATCAAAAAAAACATAGATAATACACACAAATAGATATATATATATAACCCTAAAAAATGGTCCAAATACAATTAAATATTTTTTATGACAAAATTAAAAATAATACCTCAAAATTAATAATATTCATTTACGTTATTATGATACATGAATTCATTCATGCAATGAACTATATTAATAAAAATGATAAATCATGATAAAAAATCTATAGATATACCATATTACAACTAAAAATACATTCAATAAACAACTTTTTCTCAATAGTTCTCCACTACATAAAATTCTCATATTTAAGGATGAAAAAAATACTCTACATGAATCACCATCAGTGTCCTAATTTTTTCATGACCAACATAATAATTCTCAGTATAATTTGTAATTATTGATAAAACACATTTTTAATGAATATTTTATTCGTAATAAATGATATAATTTTTCCATGTTGTGGGAAATGTGTCCATTTATTAATAATTTGAGATTAGATCAATCATTTGAAAATTTAATGAAAATTTCAATTTTACCATTTGAAATTAATTGTAGAATTTCAGACATAAATATTTAGATATGAATTATTTGGACATAAATTTTTTTAAATATGTTCCCGACTTAATGGGGTTGAACTTTAATTGAGTTTATTGGAGATAAATCATGCATTTGGCTGGTGAAAATGGGCCATGAAGTCAAAGTTGGGTTGGATTCGTCAAATTGGACATGGTTTCTGTATTTGGGCCATAACCTCTTCATCCGTGATTGGATAAGGATTCAAAGTTTAGAGGTTCGCTAGGAATCAATGTCTCAAAAACCATCATCTATGAAGGACAACTAATTCACGCATTTGGATGGTCAAATGGGAAGTACAAGGGGACTTAAAATATTTGGCCCAAATTCCCAATTCACACTCGAAACCACTTCGAACATAGATTACCCAGAAATAAATAAAATGGTATTTCATTAATTTGGAGGGGTTGGGACGTGAAATATGAAAATTAGGGAAGTGGATAGGTGGATCCACTCTAATTATACAACCATTTTAGAAAGCGTATCCCTTGAAGCAAGGATCCCTTCGACGAAGCCTTCTTCATTTTCATCGTGATGCAATGCTTCTGTTTGTGTAATAAATATCTTTGTTCTTATTTTATTTATTTTATTTTATTAGGTTGTTTTTCAAATTTATTCTTATATTAATCTTTCTAATTGGGATAGAATCATGATTATAAATAATATTGTCTTCTACCCTCTCCAGATATTGCAAATACAGAACGTTTATACGATGACTACACTGCCCATGGAAGATTAGTTCTTTTTAGTAATCGATCACCTCTAACCTCCTTAATTAAATTATTTTTAATTAGTGATCTACATTAATTCACATAATATTATATATTAATTTATTTTTTAATATAAATTAATCTAAGAATGAAATTTAACTATAAAAAAATCAATTGAGATTGAGAATTTTGTGAATTGTGAGAGTGCGAAATTAACTAGTAATTCAAAACCACATGGGGTAAATTTGTAGTGTTCAAATATAATCAATAAAATTAATTAATTAAAATTTATAGAGAGGATATGTTCCTTAATTTACCATTTACTGTAATTTAAACTTATAACATCAATTAAAGTAGGGTGATGCAATTGCATGTTCTGAAGTTATCCTAGGGTTAAATTCACATCATCTTGGTTGTAATGTAATTATCATAGGGTTTGGGATTTAAAAAATTGAGGGATCATAATTAAGAGGATATTAATTTAAATTATAATTATCAATATATTATTGAAGATTTTGAGATAGATCTAATACACTTTCTAAAAATAGTTTTCTAAACAACGTCTTCTCGTTGTGCTTTGTTAATCAACAATCATATCAAAATTAAAAAAATCAAATATTTTTCAAGAAAAGTACTTTTAGTTTTTTAAAAGATAAGTAACTCCCATAATTTCAAGTAGTGTTATTTTTTAATTTTATGTTATTTTCCAAATACCTATAATACATTTTCAAATTTAGTTCCTCCATCGAGAGACGACCTTGGTCAGCCACTCTACTCCACATAGGTACCCAAAAACCACTTATCATATGAGGGAACCCACGATAGAGCCTTCCAAATTAGAGACATTGCTCGAGTGGCAAGTTATTATTTCATCCAATTAGAGGTATTTAATTTGTTTTAATTTTATTCCCTTATTCTATTTTTTATTTATTATTTACCCAATCTTTTATTTCTTCTTTTATTTTCTTCTTCTTCTTTTTTGACCATCAGCTCAAAATTACCAATTTTATTTTACTTTGGTACAATTTACTTCATTTCATTTTTATTTGATTTATTAAATGGACTAATCCCGAGGATCATTTAGATATTGAATCTGAGATTGAACATAGCCTTCGGGCTCGAATCAGACATTCTCAGTCTTTAGGAAGTTACAACATTCTACAAGTTGGAGAATTCCTCAACCCCCAAAACATTGAAAATGGAATCAATTCATATTAAAAAAAAGAACCAATGGCTGAAAGTAATTTAAAATAACTCAATAGAATCATTTTAGAATTGGTTTCACCTAATATTAATAATCAACCAAAAAACATTGCATACCCAGATCTCGAATCAGACTTTTAACTAAAATCTTGAATAATTCACCTACATCCAAAATTTAATACCCTCTATGGTGAGGATCCCAATAAACACCTTAAAGAATTAAATGTTCTTTTCTCAACCCTTTAACCATGAAATGTATCTGATGATCAAATAAAACTAAGGGTATTCCCATTTTGACGTGATTTCACTATAAAATACTAGATGTATTATTTACGAACTAAAGATATAACTTGTTCGAATGATTTGAAACATCTTTTCTTGAAAATATTTTTTCCAGCATTAGGGGCCACTTCAAATCATAGGTAGATATCAGGGATCAAGTAAGAACCAGGGGAGTCAATGTATGAGTACAAGGGGAGATTAAAGAAGTTGTGTGCAGGCTAACCACATCACTGAATCAGTGAGAAACTCTTCATCCAATACTTCTATGAAGGACTCAGACATATGGAGAGAATCCCAGTGGATTTCGTAGCTAGAAGGCATTGGTAGAAAAGACAACAATAGTATAATTTTCTTTGATCGAAAAAATGGAACAAAATTCCATAAAATTTGGCGATCGAGGTACACCACATGTTACGAAGGTAAAATTGGTAAGTCCTTACTCTCTTAAAAATCATTTGATTAACACGAAGTTGGAAGAATTGACCAATGTGGTGTGGCATAATTCTTTGGAAAAAAATATTTTCCAACCCCATCCTTCAAGGACATGTTGTATTTTCACTAAAACAAACCACCCAACTGACTATTTACCCCAGTTATAAGAGTCAGAGGATTGTGTAGAGGAATTCCCTGGGAGACCATATCAGCCACAAAAACTACCAAATCCCTATGTAAAATTTGATTCCTTTTCACTTGAATACAACCAAGGGTGGAAGGATCAATCAGACATGGGATATGCATCTGGACAACAACTGTGGCCCCGTTTAAACAAAGCTTCCAGTATCCTCCACCTTACCAACATGTTTTCTAACAACCCCAAAGGTGTTTTGAAGCTCAAACATCAACTAGTCCGCAACAAGGGAATACCTGAACCAAGGTAGATTATAACACTAATGACCTTTTGAAAAAAAAATTCTTAATCAACAGAATGAGAAGAAGAGTCATGGTTTGGAGTTAGAGGAGTTGAAGACACAAATGAGACATATTTCCACTTCCCTCCATGAACTGGTAAGTAAGAAAAATATAAATCTTCTTTCCCAACCAACTATAAATCCCATGTTGAATGTATGTGCCATCACATTGAGAAGTGGGAAGAAAAAAACTAATACATATGAAACTATTGTTACACTGGGATTCACCTCAACTCTAGATAAGCCTCATGTAAACAAACTAATGAGAAATAAAAGGAGAATGATGAAGGTAAGAAAAATATTGATGATGTTCCTCCTAACCCACTTCAATTTCCAAACAGTTTTGTATAAAATGAGAAGATGACTGAATAGGCGATGCAAAAAAAAGAATTTTTGTATACATTCAAGAATGTGTAGTTAAACATCCCTCTACTAGAAGTCGTTAAGAAAATACTAGGGTATGAAAAATTATTAAAAGAACTTTTTACCAATTGAAGAGTGATCAAGGTAAATAATAGGATCAATCTTGGGAGGAATGTGTTATCACTCATTACACCAACTCTAGAAATGATAACAAATTGAAAGGATCTACGGGCATTCACCATCCCTTGCACCATAGGGGAGTTGCACTTTTCTATGCTCTTTGTTATTTAAAATCATCCATAAATGTAATGCCTCACTCTGTTTTATCTTTTTTATAGGATGGTGAGTTGAAACTGATGAGAGTAGTGGTGCAGTTGGTGAATAGAGCTACAACATATCCAATTGGAGCCCTTGGGGATTTAATTGTTTGGGTAAGAGATAGGATCTTCCTAGCATATTTCTATGTACTAAACATGGGGGACGATCAGGTAACTTCTCATGCTGCCATTATCTTAGGTATACCATTCCTCAAAATGGAAAAAAACTATCATAAATTTCCGGTACAATATCCATCGATGTTGGAGATGAAGTTATGATATTTAATGATATGGAAACCAAAAAGTACCCCTTAGAAGACCATTCTTCTTTTTTATCTACCATTTTGAACTAAAAAGTAAAAAACCCAATGGAATTTTATTATCTTATGATTATAAATATTAAGATTATTGGTTCTATTTTGACGTCTAAGAGTATATCCACTCCAATTTCTAATGTACAATCCTCTCTTAGATTTGATTTTGAAATGGATTCATATACAGATTTTGATAATTCTCACTGTGATTATGACATCGTGTTGGTATATGCTGATGGATTTGATTCTTTATTATATGATTTTATGATGTATATTCTGATACAAATTTTCATTATTCACATATTCCAGTTCCTTCAATTTATCCATCCATATATCAGCCCCATTAATTGGAACTCATTCCATTTCCACATAATCTCAAATACTCATAATTATTATTTGGTGAGAGATTACCTGTTATAACTGCTAATAATCATCCTTTTGAACATGAAGAAATGATTTTGAATATTTTTAGTGAGAACATCAGGGAAATCAGGTGGACATTAGCTGACATATCAACTATTATCCCCTACATTTACATCGATAGGATTCATTTAGAGGATGGGGTCAAATCGGATAGGCAGCCACAAAAAGAGACTCAAGCCAACAGTTTAGGTGGTTGTTAAAAGA
The DNA here is from genome assembly GCA_963277665.1 of Viscum album. Lineage (NCBI taxonomy): Eukaryota > Viridiplantae > Streptophyta > Magnoliopsida > Santalales > Viscaceae > Viscum > Viscum album. The sequence goes on from OY728166.1 coordinate 380,969,760, forward strand.
AGGATAAAAAATTTCTCTAGGTAGGTATAATTTATCCCATTTCAGATTCCCAATGGGCGAGTCCTATCCAGGTTGTTCCTAAGAAAGGTGGGGTTACTTTCGTTAAAAATGAGAAATATGAGTTAGTTCCAATGAGGGTACAAAAGAGGTGGTGTGGGTGTATTGATTATAGTTAACTAAATCAGTCCACTCACAAGGACCATTATCCCTCCCATTTATTGATCAGATACATGAGAGACTAACTGAGAAAGCACACAATTTTTTCTTGGAAGTATTTTTCGGATATTTTAAAGTTCCTATTGCTTTTGAGGATTAGGAAAATACAACATTCAATTCTCCATTCAGTACATTTTCATACGGGATGATGCCATTTGGACTTTGCAATTCCCTAGGTACCTTCTAGAGATACATGGTGAGTATTTTTTCGTGATATTATTTAGACCCTCATAGAGGTATTTATGTATGATTTTACAATGTATGGATCCTAATTTGATGAATTTCTATGGGAAATGTGTTGAATCATAGTATTGAGAATAATCTGGTCTTGATCATTGAAAAGACTCATTTCATGGTAGAGCATGGCATTGTGTAGGTGAATTCCTTTGGTGAGCTAAACATTGTCTGACCACTCCACCTATCATATAGCATCCACGGTGGGAGATTCATTTTGAGCATATGTGTGATGCCTCTAACTTCATGGTTTGAGCTTCTTTATCTCAAAGGGAGGAGGGAAGTTCACGTGTGTCCTCTATGCTTCGAGCACATTAGATTCACCCTGATCAAAAGAAAAACCACGGAAAATGTGTTTCTCTCTTTCATATTTGCATTAGATAAATTTTGTCCAAATTTGTTGGTATCTAAAGGTGTTGTTTTTTCTGACCATGCAACTCGGAGGTACCTCTTAAAGAATCCATATGTAAATCCCATGTTAATATGATGGATGCTCCCTCTTTCGGAAAATGACATTGGGATAAGGGACAAGAAGGCATAAGAAGAACTAGTGGAAGAACATATTAGTAAGCTTAGTCACACACTAGAGGTTGAAACCTTGGACTAGGTACCACATTGCGACAATTTCCCCAATGAGAAACTTTATTCTCTCTCTAGTATGCCTCTTTAGATTGTTGATTTCGTGAACTACCTTGTTTCAAAATAAATTCCTGAAAATTCAATTAATCTTCAAGTAAAAAAGATTAATACTGAGTCGAGATTTTATGTGTGGGATGATCCCTACTTTTGGAGCATGTGTAGTGACCATGTTTTTAGGATGTGTGTTCCAGATCAAGAGTTTGAGTCTGTTCTGCAATTCTATCATACACTTTATTGTGGTGGACACATTGGGCCCCAACAGATAGGTATGAAAGTTTTGGACTCTGAATTTTATTTGGATATTTTATTTCATGATGTTCATGTGTTTTGTAAGTCATGATCATGTTTCCAACACATTAGTAATATTTCTAGGAGACACGAGATGCCTTGACAACCCATATTATTCTGTGAGATTTTTTTTGTATGGGAAATCAAATTTATGGGTCTCTTTATGAGTTCCTTTGGGTTTTTTGTATATTTGTTTTGGTTTTGATTATGTGAGAAAATGGATAGAGGATAAGGAAACTAGGACTAATGATACCCATGTTGTTGTTGCCTTTTTAAAGCACGGATTTTTTACAGGTTTGGAGTACTGAAGAACATCATCAGTGAACAAGGGAGACACTTTTGAAATCAAAATTTCAATTCCATCTTTTTTAAGTATGGGGTGACATAAAAAACACCAACACTATACCACCCACAAAAAATTGGCTAAGATGAGGTTTCAAATATGGATTTCAAATAAATTTTGGTGAAAACTATGCATCCAAATAGGAAGGATTGGATCAAGTCACTAGATAATGCATTGTGGTGTTATTGTACAGCATAACAAACACTAATCAGTATTTCCCCATTTCGGATTATTATTGGGAATTCATGTCATCTCCTCAGGGAAGTTGAGTATCAGGCTTATTGGGCTATAACGAAATGTAACAAAGATTTTTTCCAAGGTGGAATTCAAGGGAATCTGCAAATTCAAGAGATCGAGGAGATTTTATTATCATCATATGATAACTCAAGGTTCCATGATGAAAGAACAAAAGAAACTTGTGAAAAAATGATCCATAAAAGAGAATTTCAATTTAGAGAGAAAGTCCTTCACTATAGTTCATGACTGAAGCTGATGCCTGGAATGTTTCGTTCAAGGTGGTTAAGTCCTTATGTTATGACTAATGTTTTTCCTTATGGTGTAGTGGATATCACACAAGGGGAAAAATTAAGGAGCATTACATTTAATGAGAAAAATATTAAGAAACACATTAAGGGACTTCATACTAATGCATTTGATTTCATCACACTGCATGACCCCATCATCACTTGAGAAAATCATGTTGTTCTTAACCCTTTCACTTTTATATTATTTTTCATATTTAAAAATTATGCATTTCATGTGAATATATTATATCATGGGTGCATATTGAAGACAATTCAATATTTTAATTGTGGGGGAGAAAACCTTTTAGATTAGTAATTTCAATTGTTTTCTTGTTTTTCAATGATTTGAAAAAAGTTGCCTGTTTTCCAAAAATTTTGTGTTTATTTTTCAATTTTTTTGGTGTTTTTGAAACTTTTGATAAGAAATTATTTTCATCACAATTTTTAAATCCATATCAATAAGTGAAAAAATTTATCCAATGCAACTAAGCTTAAATGAATGCTGACAATGACTTTGTTTGAAGTTAATATCGTTTTTAAATTCATGAAAAGTATGCTGAATTTTGAATCCCATGCCACATATCCCTATCTTTATATTTGAAATAACTTTCCTGTGAGCCTTCAGATCCATTTTTTTCTTATTATTTACATTTACCTCACTTATTTAGAGAACCAAACCATGCTTGATTTTACCAGAATTTTATTTATTCATGTCAAAACTTGATGTCTTGAGGTATTTATGTTTTAAATGATTACAGAATTTGTTAGTATTAAATACCCTATTTAATAAAAATACTTTTTTATAGTGGAATACCTTGAACAATTAATCCTAGTAGACTTTAGATTCCATGAATATCCTATTAGTCTAGCCACATTACAAGACAATGTTTTCTAGCTAACCCACTCTTGAAGTAAAATTTCATAATCTAGTTGAACTTTATTGTGGGGGAAGTTGTCTTTTATTATGCTACAAAATTTTGTGATACATTGGGTGGAGAATTAAATTCTGAAGATATTTTCTTGATGCTAAAAAATTATCCTATTAAAATCTATTCCTTTTCTGGTGCATTTATTTTAAGTGAAGTTGTGCCTTTATAGAGCTTCTAGAAGATATTGAACGTTTTGCCTAACTAGAGTTTTCATGATAAACTATTTTAGAGAACATTGGAATTTTTGTTGCTAAAATGATGAATGATGTAAACATTCCACGACTTATTGTGATTATGGAGGTGAATTTATGATAAGTGTATTGAAAAGGAGACCATAATTAAGTGAAAATTAGATTAATGCAATTTTGCTTCAAAAAGAGTCAATCCCTCCTCATTCAGCTCTGAATTTTTAACTTCTAAATCATAATGACCAAAACCTACAATACATACCTGAAAATTCCTCATGATAAACATATTTCCTTGACTCATAGAGGGTGGGGATGTATAATTTTATCAATCCTATGGTGACCCTTGTATGAGATTCTTTGAGAAATACATTGCTAAAAATTTGAAATTTGTGCGATCAGAGAAAATTCAAGTTAGTTAAGTGTTTTGTGTGTATGGGAGGATAAATGAAGTGGAAATATGATGAATAATATAAATGGATAACGTGAAATATTGGGTTCTTAGGTTTCATAATATCTTTTCTTTCTTGGTGTGGAATTGTTGGATCTCAGGGATATGCGATTTAATTTTTTTTATTTGATATTGATGTTTGCTTGTTACAATTTTTTGGAATACATGATATGAGGTTTTTCCCAGGTGTGCAAAAGAGAAAATTTGGGGTAGTTGATAAAACACATTTTTATTGAATATTTTATGGTGATAAATTATATAATTTCTACACATTGTGTTAAATGTGTTCATTTTGTAAATATATTGGGATTAGTTCATTCATTTGATAATTTGATGAAAATTTCACTTTTACTCATTAATATTCACTATAGCATTTCAGACATAAATATTTTGATATATATTATTTTATAATAAAAGTTTTTAAATATTATTTAAGAACATAATTTGTTAAAACATTGATTTTAGACATTAGAGATAAATCATGGATTCGGTTGGTGAAAATGGTCCATGAAGTCAAAGTTGGACTGGACTCATCAGATTGGTCATTAGTTCTTCTATTTATACCATAAAGTCTTCAAACTTTCATGGAGTAGGCCCAAATATTTATAGGATATCTAGGACACAATTTCGCAAAAATCAACTTTTTGAAGAATAGACAATTCTTTCCTTTTGTGGTGAAATGTGTAGTGAATGTTTGATAAAGATATTGTGCTGAGATTCCCCATTCACACTTGAAACCTCATTGAACCTAGCCTCCCCACCACTCTATATATTGGTGTTATTATGATTCACAAAGGTTTAGATATTCATTAGAAAGTTTAGGGGTTAGTATAATTGGATCCACTACAATTATCCAACCATTTCAACAAGGGATGCTATTGAAGGAAGGAACCCTTCGATGAAGCCTTCTTCTTCTTCTTCATGTTGTAATGATTATGTTTTTTGTAATAATCATCATTGTTATAATTTTATATATTGTATTTTCTATTTTTTGTTCAAATTTATTATTATATTAATATTCATAATTAGGATGGAATCAATATTTGAAATGGGATTGGTTACTTCCCTCTCTAAACCTTTTCAAATGCAAAATGTTTCTACAATGACTACACCACTCGTAGAAGAGTAGTTCTTTTTAGTAATCGATCTACCTCTAACCTCCTTCATTCATCTTTTTTGAATAAATAAGATAATGTAATTCAAATAATATGATCAATTAGTAGTGTGTTTAATTTCAGTTAAACTAATAAAGAAATTGAACACTAAACCCAAATCACACGATGTCCAGAATTGTGTGAATTGGGAGAGCACTATTTTAATTGGTAATTCAAAATCATATGGGAAAAATTTGTATCGTTCAAATATAATCCCTAGACTCAAATAATTATAATATCAAGAGAGGATATTTTTTTAATGTAGCATTGACCTTATGATAACCTTATAACATCAATCAACGTAGCGTGGTAGGATTACATGTTTCAAAGTTATCCTAGGGTTAAATTCACTTCATCCTGGTAGTAATGTTAATTCTCAAAGGGTTTGGATTTAAAAAATTAAGGGATCGAAATTAAGTGGATATTAATTTAAATGATAATTATAAATAAATTAATTAAGAGTTATAGTGAGATCTATTACACTTTATAAACATATTTTTCTAAAAAACACTTTCTTGTTTTTCTTTGTTAATCAATATCCATATCAAAATTAAAAAATGAAAACCTCTGATGCAAACAAAATTTAGTTTGATAAACGATAAGAAACCCCCAATAATTTCATTTATTGTTATTATTTCATTTTATGTTATTTTCAAAATACCTTTAACAAGTTGTCAAATTTACTTCCACCTTTGAGAGATGACCTTGGTTAGCCACTTTGCTGCACCTAAGTACCCAAAAACCATGAATATTTTGAGGGTCCCCAAGACAATACCTTTCAATTATCATGTAAATTATTTTAATCCCTAATAATTGAGTATTAAAACTCATATAAATTTAGAATAACACAAGAAATAAATAATTTTCATCTAATAAAAAAATAATTGAAATCCCAATAAACTCGTAACATTCCCACTATAATCAATAAATCCATGAGGATTAAAATCTCCATAAATGACTAAATAACCTTAAACTTCCATTGTATGAATACAAACCTCTTAGTGATCATTATAAAAAATTTACTCATTAGATGATCAATATTTAATGATACATTAATTATTCTCCATCTATAGAATTCAGAACTCATGTACCCAATCTATTTAAAACAACATATTATCCTTTTCCACATTAGCAATTCAATATCAAATTCGAATTCTATGTCAGTTTTTTAAGTGAAATCTAATATTCATCCAAAATATGTCCAATATTTAAAAAAAATTTGTGTAAAATTAGTGATAATCATAATCATGATCATAATGATTTTAGTCCTGAATTATATTCACCAAAGTTAAACAATTTTTTATATTAAAACTAATTATCCTGAATATAGTGAAAATAAAAATTATTTCATATTTTATTATATAAAAATTAATATAATTAATATCCCTTTAAATTTATATTCATGCTACTAATTTTCAAAACTATATAATAATATGATGATCAATTATAGTCAATCATTCTTCTATTATAAAATCAAAATGAATTGTTCATGAGTAATTCATTTCATTAAAATAATCATTCTTACTAAAAATAAATCATAGTACCAAAAATTAGTTATATTCATTATATGTATATACTATTTTTTATTTTTCCATGATGGGGAATATGTGTCATTATATTTTTGAAATTTTATATATTGAAATATATATATTAATGTAAAAAAATTACAATGTTAAATTTTCTATTTTGAATGTAATGACCTAGAATTTTATCAATGCAGTTTTTTTATTATAAAATTTTCTTATTTAGAATTTTATAATAGAGCACATTCACCACATATTGAAACAAACAAAAAAATTATACAGATTTAAACAATAAATTTAGAGATTAAACCTGGACATATGAATTCTATATATTATAATTGAAAAAACTATAAGATAGTAATAAAACAAAAAAAATTATATGCTCTACCACCAATAATCATCTCACTCATGAAAAACACAGTAAAAATGAAGCATAATTTTAGGAATCAATGAAAAATATTTAAAATTAAATTATATAGAAAACTAAATATATGTGAAAGATGAATGAATATAATATGAGGTATTTATAGAAATAAGGTTACCCATATGAACGCAAAGAATCTAACCATTAGGAATAGTCACTTGATGGTTATAACACTATTCGTGACCCTTATAAATTTAAAATAGTATTTTGGCATCCTATATAATGGTAATAAAACATATTTTTATCACGATAAAATTAAATAAATGTTTAAATAATTATTTTTTATTTAAGACCTCGCACATGACTTATTATCATTTTTATAAAAATATAATGATTTAAAAGAGTAACTATTTTTAGAATGTGGGTTTAGAATGTAACACCATAAAATTAAGATTATTTTTTTTTAATTTTAAATAATAATTTATTGAAGACATTTATATAATTATATTAAATGAAGCATAATTTTTTAAACATTATTTTTGGGTTTTATTTATATCTCAAATTTATGTTAATTCAATATTAAAAGTGTTTTTTAAATATGGTTGAATATAATTTTGATAATTAGATTCGGTTTTTATAAAATTAAAAAAATATCTATTCTAAGGATATTTATTAAATTTTAAGTCAATCTTAATAAATGGTTTTATATTAATTTGGGTATTACAAACTAAAACATATATATATTTGAAATTCTTTGGATTTTATTTGAATGAGCCCAAAATTTTATAAATGAAATTCTATTTTGAATGAATAAATTATTTATTATGTATTATATTAATAGAAAAAATGAAACACTTTGGTTATTTTAGAATGTTATGAAATATTATTTTCCATATTTTAAATACTTTTATGTATCTTAACCGTTGATAGTATAATTGTTCTATAATGATAATAGAGATAATTATTTAATAAGGGTTTTGATAATTTCCAAATTACATAGAGGGGAAAAGTTATGGCCTTGACTTGAAGGATCATACCATTTCAAGGACATTCATCAGAGATTTTTATAGAGATGGAATCATGAATATTTTCCCATTATCAATACCAATATGATATTGAACAACTAAAACTTGAGTGAAACTATTAATGGTTGAAGTTAAATCTTATCAAGATCATGCCCATTCAATTTTTTCTTATCCATAATGTGAAAGGACCACTATCACATACCATACACATAGGGAATACACTGGTGTAAAAATGGTTAATGCCTTTAAAACCTAGTAATATGAATTTTTATATTTTTCATTTTAATGAAATATTTATTATATTTATAAAATTCTATAAAAACTATATATATTATAATATATTTTTATTTTATGTGAAATTATTTTTGTATAGGACGAAAAAAATTGTTTTTAGGAAATATATACACTCAATTAATACACTCATTTGATAATGTCATGAATTTTCTAAAAAAAATTATTATAATAAAATATTTTTATTAAATAATATGAATATATATATATATATATATGATTTAATTATGTAAAATGAAATTTTATTTATGGTAAGAAAATTTTTAGCATCTTAAATACTATTATTTTTTAGTATATAAGGATATTTATTTAAAATTTAAAATTTTATTATTTTAGAAATTAGTTTGATAATATAAATATTATTTTTGAAATTAGTATGTTGAAATTGACCAACATCATTTTTAATAATTTTATGAAACAATTGATATTTTGGGTAAAAATTGAATACATTATAAGTATATGGTCTTTATTATGACTTGAAATTTCCGATAAGTGACTGATTTAATGAATGAAGTAAATTAAATCCATGACCAATAATAGATTACCCAATAATAATAATTCATTTTTGAATTTAGTTTATAAATTTTATAAACAATTATTCAGTCCTCCAAAATCTATATTCTATTTTATGTTTTCAAAATCAAATATTTATAATCATGATTTACATCCCCAAAACCTATGGTATTATTTTAAATAGTTATGTTATAATCCTAATAAATTATTGAAAAGCAATCCTTTGAAAAAATTGAAAAATCAGTGAATGGATTGTGATTTTTATAATTATTTCTGATATAGACCAAAATCTATGTTCTGAAAGTATTAATGAATTATCCACTGTTTTTGTATAAATACACACCTAACCATCCACACATACTCCCTCAAAACTAATTAAGAATGATGTTACTATCTCAATACCTCTATATATACCACTTTATATGTAAAGAAGATATTAAGAAGACCCTCATATGATTTTAGAATCACCCTATCAAAGAAATTCATTCTCTTCTTTTTCATTTTTATTCCTGTAATTTCATTTTATAAAGCCTTTTTCATTAAAATAATTTATGTTATATGTTGGTTTTTACATAATAAGTTTCTCTCATGATCATTTAAATGTAATTATTGACCAATTTGTGTGTATATAACCAAATATATCATGTATAAATACCATATCTTAGTAGATGAATTTTCATTACATAACATAAAAACCCCGGTCAGAATCATTTAATTCTAGTTGTTTTAAGAATCATGGACACAAAAACAATGTTCCATATGTGGGCTAATTAATATATCACTAGGTTATTAATAAGTTACACCCTTATTATAAATATTATACATAATACAGTTCTTCATATCCTGGGGATGTAATATATAAATAATGGTGACCTTATTTTCTCAGTAAGGGTCAAAAGGGTTATATCAATATAACTTGAGCATATATGTATGATTATATGAGAATAAGAATTCAAAATCACACCCTTCATATCATTTATCTTAGCCAAGAGTTATGTAATAAATCATTTATTTTTATAAGACATTAATCTTAATGGAATCAATGAACCTGAGTATTTATAGCATAAAATTGGAATAAGACATGAATTTGTGCATATATAGAGGTGCAGAAAATATATTTTCAAGGATATCAGCCATGACATTATAATAATATTAGGATTGGGAGGACCACTCAGGTACTAACTTTGGGATTGGGAAATCCACTCATGTATCCTCTTTCAGGTTTGGTCTGAGCACATGTGCACTGTCTTTTAGTATTGGTATAACCTTCCATGTCACCATTAAGTTCATATAACATTATTAATTACCCAATGTATTAGAAGGAGAAATAGGTCCCACCCATACAATAATTAATTTCATATATATGGTTTCCATAAGATCATAAATCATTCATCACATAAGAACCCATGAAATGAAATGGGTTTCATAATACATTTCATCATCATATAACTCATAGAAAAGAATTAGGTTTCATAATGATTTCATAATCTCATCACAACCTGTCCAATAGAAAAATAAATATCATTCTTTAAAAAACATATCATAATAATAATAAAATCATGAAATGAGTAATAATGGTATCACTAGATTATATCCCCAGTAAATCATAAGTTACATCAAATACTATTATCATTTATGAAAAATTATTTAGAAGGATTACTTGGAATGTTTCATGAAGAAATAAACATTTTACTTTTTCAAAAACTTATTTAAAATAAATAATGTTTTGAAAATTATTTTATATTATTGAAACCATGTAAACATATAAAGTAGTCTTTAAATGTCAATTATAATTTTTTTAGTGGAAAATAAACTTTTCACTCTAAAAATTCTTTTTTAAGACATAAAGTATTTTTAAAATTATTTTAATGAAAATAACCATTGAAACATGTAAAAGAATACTTTATGATCGATTAATAATTTTTTAATAAAAAGAAACTTTTCAATTTAAGAAGTTATTTTTTCTATTAAATCTATTTAATTTAAAATGACCTCTCAAAAATATAAAATAATATTTATAAATCAAGATAACATTTATTGAGTAAAAAAATATTTTCCCCTTAAAAATGTATTTAAACATAAAAAAATATTAAAAATAAATTAATTTGAAAATAACTATGGGAAAATATAAATTAGTCTTTAAAACATTGAGTGGTCATGATAGTGTGAAATTATATGCATGCATTACACATTAAAACAAATATATCTATTCATATTTTTTGTAAAATCAAAACATTCCTTGTTTTGCGGATGACATAAAGATTCACATTAAACATTTTAATTTTTTAAAAAAACGAAAATTTTAACATAAAATTCATTGAGTAAAATTAAAAATTATTTTAAATTTTTTTAAAACCTGTTGATGTATGAAAGATGGACTTTTACTAAAAATATAAAATAAGAGTGTTTTTGTTAATAACATTAATTTGGAAAAATAAAAAAAAGAGGAAAAAGAAAATAAAACAATTATTTCAATGAAATAAAATAATGATAATAAAAATAATTTTGTTAAAAATAAACATATCATATATATCTTAATTTAAAACATGACCATAAACAATCCCACTGAGTAATGAGATTGTAACCTCAAGCCATCACCACTTGTTTGTCATTGAAATCATTGGACCCATGAAAGAGTAACATAAAATGAAACCATTAATATCATTATATTATGTATATTCATGATAAAAAATTTATAACTGTTAGTATATACACCTCATTGATGAATATTGGTGCATAACATAAGTAATGTCTCAAAGAAGGTAATTTGAGACAAAAATCCCTTGCAACGTTGGTAATATTAAAACAAAAAAACATCGAAAAGGGTGATAAAAATGGATTTTTAAATATAAATTATTATCAGGATAAGAATAATAAAACACATTAATGTGAAGTATATACACCACATACAATAAATTATTAGAGAATATAGACTGTTTCGCAAAAAATATAGTGGGAGATCTAAACCCCTTATCTTAAGTCTCGTGTTCCGACATACATTGTCAAAACAGCTATAAATAAATATATATTTATTTTAAATATATAAAAATAAAAAAATTATATATATCATCCATATATTATTAACTTATGAAATTATTTTACATATTTACCATCAAATCGATGTTTAAATTACACTTGGTGTAATAATTGTTTTGTTTTTCATGTATGCTTTGATTTTTTATTTTTGGTTTAATCACATTGATCATGATTAAATAATATCAATATGTTTTACAATAATATATATCATATATATTAATCAATTATTTATTTATATCAATCCATAAAATTTGGAGATATAAAATGAAAAACATCATTCATGGAGACGGTAGACTGTATGTATGCTTGAATGTTTTTTCAATTTTCTCGATGATTGGGATGATAGGAAAGTAAATAATAAATAACCATTATATAATCACATTTATTTCATATATACCACATGTATTCCATAAAACATTCCTTATTATCTCCCATTAATGACATTAATGAAAAAATGAATGACATCGCTTTATATGGTGTTAGTCTGTTGTCCCAAAAAATGATGTTATAATATCACTCACACAATGGAATATAGGAAGGTATATATGATATAAAAAATCATGATGTTTAATAAATTATCAAAATTACATACATATATATATATATTCATTAATTATATCATTATTACCATCCATGTAAAAAATAAATGAAAAACACATCTCATCTATTGATAAGGAAGCAGTCAACCACACACACAAGTGATGTTATTATGTTTCAATGGATTTAGAGGTAGGAAATTATATGTGGAATTATTATTCCATAGGAATAATAATAACATAAATATAATATATTAATACTAATTAAACCAATTTATCCATCCCTGAGAGGTGGTGATGGAAAATTAATAATGTCATCTCATGTGGTGGAAGTCCACCGTACACATGATCAAGAGTTTTGTTTCCCATCTAATGAATTTTTAGATATATATAGATAATGAGATTAACATAATAATATAACCATATATAATATATACATGTATTATTATTTTATAATTTTTAATGGATATTTAATGGAGTTTGTAATAGGTGTTAAATAAAAACACATATTCAAAATCATTACCACTTTTTCATAGAACCTATATATGTTTAACCTAATACATTATTAGTTTCTATTTAGGACCACTCCAAGGCCTCCAGGATGTGTGTAGGTATAAATGGAATTATTGTTTTCATTTTTTGGTAAAAAAAATTATTTTTAATGGTGGAAATTTGAAGAGGGTGTAGAATTTTACATATGGTGGAGACGATACACTTGGATTTTTTTAAAAGAATAAAGTATAATCAAATATTTCATACTTAAAAAGACAATAAAATATTCCATTATAGAATACCAGATAAGTTATGGCGTAAATATGGCTGGTAAATTTGTATTTTACATGTTTTTAGGTCATTTTACACCTTATAACTTTAGTTCAACCCATGATATACCTATTTTATCCTTACCTATGGTAATTAATTTTTAGTTTTTTTAGTATTTATTTTTGGAAAAAGTTATGTTGAACTCATTATATAATATTAATTAATCATACTCCAAATCTGTAAGATATTTTTTTCAAATAGCACTAAGTGAAGTGTAAATATTTTATTTATAATTTAACCCATAAAGGTGGTGGAAAAGTGGTTCTCCAAAGAGAAATTCTTTAAATTTTAAAAATATTTTTATATAAAATTAGATCATGAAATTAATTTAAATTAAAAAAATGGATTATTATATATATAATTCAACTATTTTTACTTTTTTAAACCATAAAAAAATAAAATGTATCTTGTAAATTTTTTTAATGAAAATAAAAATTTTTAATAAAAAACAATATTTTCCCAATTCGCTTTATTTTTTTTCTTTCCAGAATGATTTTAAAAAAAGTAACTATATTATAAATTTGAAATTATTAATTCAAAACTACAGTTAATTTTTTCAAATTTATTTTCTAAAAGAGAATAAATAAGTGTTCAACTTGCAATACAACTGTGTTTTTAGAACAATGTTATTTTTAAGATAAAAATTTGATTTATTCATATATTATACCTTGAAATAAAATAAGTTTTATGTACACCATTTTATTGAATATATATTATAATAATTTAATTATTATATTTTGAAAAATGTTTTTTATTTAATTAATTTAAATAAAACATGTTTGTGTTAATTAAAATAGTATTTTAGAAAAGTATTTGTTTCATTTTCAAATGTTTTTTTATTTTTATTTATAAGTAATTGGTCATCAATGAATTAAAATTATATAAAAGTAAAAAGTTTATTTTTATAATATTTTTAATCATATTCATAAAAACACTTCAATATCTAGTTGACATCTACCATATTAAATAATAATATTTCTATATTATTTCACATTTTATTAAATCCCAGTGTTGTGTGTAACAAAATAAATCGAATAAATTTACATCCTTCGAATAAAATAATAAAATCTTGGGGTGTTACATTCTACCCCCATTAAAATCAATTTATCACTTTAAATTTATCACATCAATACAATAAAATGAGGATAATTCATCCTCATTATACCCTCCTGTTGTAACACCCCATGATTTTGAGAATTATTGTCTTCGAATTAATTTAACTTTTCAATATCAATAATTTTACATGAGACCAAAAAGAGTATACATATATATATATATATATATATTAAGAAATGAGGTAAAAATTTCCTTTCACAAGAAATACCAACTAGTCTTGTGCTACATATAATTCCAACTTTGCTTGCACTATAAGAAGGACCGACTTGGCATACGATGCACATAACACTGAGCTTCTTGGAAACATATATATTTTTTAATTATTTAAATTTTATAATTATAACCTAGAAATTAAACATAGTAATAATATATTTTCAAATATTTTATATTTATATAAATTAAAATTATTGATAAAAAAATATAATATTTTTGATAAAGTCTATTTTTGTTAAGAATATTGTTTTTTTGAATGAATTGATCTAAATAATATAATTAATTTTTTAGAAATTTAGAAAGTGAATTGGATAAAATAAAAATTATTTTTTAATTCTAAACATCGAAATTTTCTTTGGGTAATTTTTTTGTATTTTTCTAAGAAACATTCTTTTTTTGATGAATATTGATACATAATGCTTTTTAGTTAAAACTTCTATTTTACCTAATTAACTATTAATGATAAATAATAATATAAATATTCTTTTAAGGTAATAATAGATTAAAATTTCATCTAATAATACAATGAAATTCATTAGGACCAACTTCACTATGAAAATTAATATAAAGAATCTTAATAATCTATCAATATTTTTCCTACATTAATACAACGTTATTTCATCCCATCTGCGAGATTAAGACTAATATTAATTATATTGCTTTTATTATTGGAATTTCAAAAATCACACATAGACTATTGTATTCAGTTTAATATTTAGAGTCTAATAATACCATGTTAATTTTTTACCAAAATGATTAGTAAATATGACTAAAATTAATCACAATGGTTATGTCTAAATTAAGCTTAATTAGGGACTGAAACATAGAGTTAAGAGCCCAATTGACCTAGAAACTTGTTTAAATCCTATTGGCTCTACATAGTTCCACTATACACCTTCCATTTTTTTTGTTTTATATATTTTTATGTCCTTTTAATGTAAGAACAATTTCACACCTAATTTGTTTTTAAAAATACCATGTAAGCCTTTTTCCATCCAAGTAAATGACTACCACCTCTACCAATTTCTCACACCTCTCAAAATATTTAAGTTTCACCCAATATATTTTAAGTATCCTCCCAACAATCTATCATTTGACCTTTAATAATTTCTCTGAGAATAATGCTTCTCAAGGAATCCTTTTGGTGTATACCAAAAGGGGTTACCCGATTTAGAATAAGGTTGCATGATTACATAGTGTTTCAAGACACAAGGTAAGTGGATTTCATCCCACTTTAAATTTACGTGAGATACATGCTCTTTCACTACTCTTTCCTTTTTTCTGGGCTATTTATTTCCAATTATTGTATTATATGTATCTTGTAATTAAAATTTGGGGTATTTACATTCCCATTTTATGATTCTTTTTCCCTATGGTTTAGCATTCAAAAGATATAAAATCACTAAAATAGTTTTTTCTCAATGTGCCTTTTTGAGATTCACGTTTTGTTATGATCCTAAACTCTGCTTCATGGTTTATATACAACCATTTTACATGTAATACCATGAATCTATGTCTTTTCTAGATATATTACGCTTCATGTAAGTTAATTTTCACAATGGGCAGTATGATATAATGTTACCTAATTGTAAGAGTTTATTGATGCAGTCTCATCTCTTTCAGAGACTTTTTATGTCATTGATTCCCTTGATGAAATATAATGATCCATATCTTAAGAATATTCATGATTTTCCATCTCTTTTATTTCATGATGTACTCATGTATTAGTATCATATTCTACTCTTTAGTATATATTATAGTAAATAATGTGTTTTTTAGAATGTCCATCTTTTCCATTTCTTCGGTCAGAAATCTATGTTTTCTAAGAATGGATTCCAAGAATATTATACCAATTTACTACTTGATTTTAAAGGAATTAGTATTTTTTTCTTTTACAAATCTTTTCAAGGGAGTGTTCTTATCTAATTCAGAACAAGCCATTCATTATAACCTTTTTAACATAAAAAATCAATGTTGGTTTTTACTACGTACAACATGTATATATTTACCCACTATCATTGCATTAATGATTCATTTTATTTTTTAAAAGGATAATCATTAAGAAATTATTTTAAAATAAATTTTTATTGAAAAATATTTTCAAAATATTTTCAAGTCTTATTTAAAATTTTTTATGGTATTTTATGATAAAATTATTTTTAAATGTTTTTATGTGCTAACATTCCTTTTTCAAATAAGGAAGTTTATTTTCCTCGTGAAACGTTTTAAAAAATATTTCAAAATAATTTTCCATCTAAGATGAACTACATTGATTTTACTCATTCCATTTATGGAATTTCTCTATAGGTTTGATTTATATATTTTATATGAATGGGTCACACATAATGTCAGAGTCCTGATGAAATAGATTTCTCTTTCCTGGGTAATATTTTTATGAAATATGTTTCTCCTTACAAGTTTATGATTTAATGAAATGGTTATGATACCTATATCTTTTCCAAATGTAGTGATGTGATGTGATTTTTACAATACCCATTTCATTTTATGGGTTATGATTTGATTTTGATAAGACAAATATCTTTTTATGGGTCATGATATGATGAATGTTTCATTATCTTCTGGAACATGTGTCAATGATTTTACTATGAGATGGGTGGGAACTAAATATTCTTCTAATTCATTAGGTAATGATATATTTTATATCATCTCAATGGGTAACCGATTTATAGAACAATCTAGAATAGAAACAGGGTGTAGAGGTTGTATTCTAAGACTAAAAAATAAATGGGTGTATGGGTTGTAGCTCAAGCCCAAAAAGAAAGTAGGTGTATAGGTTCTGGACCAAGTATAAATGATAGAGGGTACACAAGTAGTATCCCAAGGAAGAAAATAATAAGGTACATAGGTTGTATCCAAATCCTAAATGAAATTGGGTAAATGTGTTTCTGGACTAATTGAAAAGTAGTTACACAAGTCGTATCCCAATACTAACATGTTATAAAGGTCTTGGTAGATATCCCTAAAATAAAATATTATATTCTTATATGTCTACCACAAATCTTATGTCGTATTCTTTAGTATTTATTTCATGGGTCAAGATGTCTATTTCCTTATGATTCATGTCTTATGAACTACCATGCCTTATCCCATAGCTCATATTTATGACTTTGATATGAAGGGTATGATCTTCTAATGTTTCGATCATGTTATCATAATATTATGTTCATGTTTTTGATTATATGTGTCCCTTATTTATAGTTACTAATAACTTGAGATGACCACTTTCATATGTTTCCTTTCTCCAAGTTATAAATAATGGTTTTATGTAAAGTTGATGATATTTTAGATATTTATAGAATATTTTGAAGATATTTTATTGGGATTGAAGATTTTGTTTCCATGTTTCCAAAGACAATAAAATAACTCCGTCCTTGGTCTTGTATTTGGAAAATATAATATTAATCTAAAATGATGTAATATTCATTTATATTCATCCTGGGTTGTTATATTTGGTATCAAATGAAATGTTTAGTCAAACTTTATATGTAGAATGAGAAAACCTTAGTGTGATCCGTTTGTTTATTTATAAGAATATGATAAGGGATGCCTCTAAGGATAAGTATAAGAATGTGTAATTGTTTAGGAAAATTTCCTATAATTTTTTTATATTATAGAGTGAGTGGTTTTTTTAAAATAATCCCTATCTAAAAACTACAAGTGTATGTGGCTCTAGAACAGATCTACCAAGGGGTAACAACTTCAACAAGATGTTCTGATCTTGACTCAGGGAAATCTGGTACATGAAAACGGGTCTTTCTGCACACATGGTTTGACACTCCTAGGGAATATGCATTGGGAATTCAAAAACTCTTACCGAACCATCATGAATGATTTAATATGATGTTGGATACGATTAAACAATGATAAACCTAAGGGTCATATATAAAAGAAGGACTCATACATTAGACATATTATAAGTGATACTTCAGGATTATGTGGTACCTTCTTATGAAAACTGTTTCTTACTATATGATTTTGGTTTATTCAATGGATGAAACCCAAATGAACTGTGTTAATAATGAATGTGATAGATAGTGAAGTGAATTCCATCCTAAAGGACTGAATTATATAGGAATGGAATAGAAATCCTCATTACCATACTATCATATATTTCTCAATCTGTAAATCATGATGAGTGTACAAACGAGGAAAAGAGGGAGAAACATTCTGTTGAGTCATTCAAGAGGCTTCGTCAAACATAATTCAGTTGGTAATATGATCCACTTGATTCTAAACCCTAGATTAGAACCACTGAAAAGATATTTTCTATTATAAAGTCCTCATATAATGATAATGTCATTCTGGCTATTTATCAATTAGAAGGTGAAGATGTCTAGTAGTGAACTCTAATATATAACCTGAGGAATCAATATGAAATTGAATATATGGAATGGGATGAGTTCAAGATCTTATTCCTCAATAAATACATTCCTCGCATCCTTCGTAAAAATATGGAAAAGGAGTTACTTGAGTTGATGTAAGAGGATGGTGAATATATCGGTACCTACAAGGAAAATTTTATAAGACAAGTGAGACATGATTCTGGAATTATCATTGAACCAGAATATAATGTTGATAGGTATTTCAGTGGATTAAATCAAAGTATCAAATGAGAGATGGGTATAAGAGACATTGATAACTATGTCGATGTTTTGTGTTTTCCAATAAATTTTTAAATTGATGTTCGAGTTAAGTATCAATCTAATTATTTTAACAAGAAGTGGAATATAAAGTTTAATTTAAAATAAAAAACCCTAGAGATAAGAATATCAGTCTTCCTTTGTGCTCTATATATAGAAATAAGTATGGTTGTAATTGTCTTAATGGGACTAGTAAATGGTTAATGTGTGGAATGTAAGTGCATCGAGTAGTTGAATGAGTAAGTTATTATAAAATAATATATAATGATTAAAATAATGATATAACTCCTTTATATGTGCCTACAACACTTTAGTTTTTCGATGGAATGGAGTTTGAGAATTTTGATAGAAAGAGCCCAAATCTAAGGGTTAACAACAATGATTACCACCACCCACCTCTGAAGACAATGGAAAAAGGGAAATGATATGTGATCAAAATATAAGATGTGAACCTTGATAATTAATAATTACCTATCCTTCCTTAGTTTTGAATTTTATGTTCGATTTTGAGTGAATAATCCATATGAAAGTCTTATTGTTCATCTTTTGGAGTGATTTCATGTGATTATATTTCCCGTCCTGGATTATAGAATAATATAACTATATTTTTTGTTCTATCAATACAAGGATGAACCCATGATTCTAATTATGGTGACTAACTACAACTGGGATGCCATATTCTGGATCCTCAAATCTTATAGTACTTCTAGAATGAAAAACAAATTCACCTTCCTTTTTAGAGAAAGATGTGATGTGGACCAATGAATAATAAAGGGCGATGATGTCCTGAAATCAGGAAAGTAAGTCCTTTCATGAAAATTATTTAACATTAGGAAAAGGTATATTTAATCCAAAAATTGTAGTTCCAATACAAACGTTTCCCCTGAACCAGATCGTCCCTTTGGTCCTCACATATTTATGGCTTTTTAATTGTTAAACTTCTCTTGAAAATTTCATCTACCACATTCCATCATCACCTGACGGTTACATTTTACTTCAATATTAATTTTTTCACATGCCAAATATGTTCTCCAATGTGGTAACCTATTTATATATTACATTGGGTAAACGTAATGGTTCTGAATTTCTATTTTTAAGGGATGTGTTAGTATCTATTTTTATGATGAGGGTTAGTAACAACCTATTTATTTTTATAATAATCCTATTAATTTCTATTAATATATATATAAATAATATATTTATTTTTCTTTATATGGGGTTCTTTGTTAAATGGAGTACCAGACAGAAAACAATGGGTTTCTCCAAAATCTTATGTTGCACACAATTTTGAGTCATACTGAAAGAGTATTTTATAATATTATTATTTTAAATTGTTTTTAATGCCTACATATTGTAATGGATGGAATGAACATAACATACTATATTATGATTAAACATTTTTTTAATTGTTTTTACATTTATTCAATAAATTATATAGGCCTAAAATGAGAATGAATCCAATTTTAAGCATGAAATACTTGAATAATTTGTAAAGGTCGGTTTACAGCCTTTTGATGTATTACCCTATTTAAATATAGTTTTTTTCACTTTTATATTCTCCTTCTATAAAAATAAACTTCTTATTTATAAGAGGGACATCGAAATTTATATTGGGTAAATTTTGGGAATTTTTCTAACAATGTTCATTTTTAAATTAATAGTGATACATTCTGCTTTTTAAGTCAAAACTGCCTTTTCATATGTTTTATTTAGATGGTTATATTTTATTTTTAATTGGTTTTAAAGTGTAATTAGATTATGTTTTTATAATTTAATCCATTTTTTTCATTTTTCCAATTTCCACTTCTTATTTAGACATAAAACATGTCAATCTTTTGATTGTTATTACTTCTTAGAAGCCAGCTTTTTGGTTTTGGCAACGAGTATTAATTTAAAATTAATTTCTGAAACTTCTATGTTTTGAATATGTAAAAATGGATTCAATATCTGTAATCCAAAGGTTCAAATTGTGTAAATAGTTACCCATTATTTTTATATATTATTAATAGCAACTTGTGTAATTATTTTATATACCATTTTTATGGTTAAATATGTAAAATAATGGTGAAAAATAACATTATAATAATTTTAAATTTCCCTAAAACATGTCCTAACCCTATTAGATAGATATTTACATCAATGGGAATACTTGGGTTTATTTTAGGACCTGATGGAGCCATTTGTGTGTGAAAATGACCTTTAATTACTTTTACATTAATGTTTAGGGAAATATAATCTGAACGTGTATCTTTTAGTAAAACAATTTTATATAGTGTTATACAAGTAATATCTTTGAATATAAATAGTCTTTATAAATGTAAATATACTTCCTAAATTATAATATTTTATTTATAATTTTCAAACATGAATTAAATAAATATATTTATAACACAATGATGACGTAGTGATTACCTTATTAATGAATGTTTTAAATATATGAGATTATAAATACTGAAAAAAATATTATTTGAAAATCTTTATGCCATCCACGAATTTTAGGGATAATTATTACATTTTATATTTTAATTTATTATGTTTTTTAAAATTAATAAAGGTTTTATGGAATTTTAAAAAAGTCATTATATGAGTAGTATAGAAATTGACATAAATGAGTTTTTAAAACAAATACTATATTATTTAATGTTGTAATATTATAAAAAATATATGAATCATTAAAATGACTTATATAATGTTTTAAATTTCATTAATTAACCACTTTTGGTTTGATTGTAATTTTATGGTAACGATATTAACAATATAATATGCAGATACAAGAAGACATGTTAAGAGTTAAATTAGTTAACTAATGGTTAAAGCTAAATGATAAGATTAAATTTGAAACCAAAGCCTATCTATAACATATTGGATGAGAGGATTTAGAAAAATATAAATTTTATCTTTTTATTAAATGAGTTTTATACCTTTTTAAAATTAAAATTCAGTTTATAATAAAATAATCTTTCAAGACATTCATAAAGTACCCCAAATCCATCTTATAAAAGGCAACCAACTCTAACCCCTTACTCACATGTATCAAGCGCCTTGTATTATCCATCATATGGTGCAATAAAATCCCAAATTCCCTCTATTACTATATGAAGCCTTACCTTTGGCATAATGAAATTCAATAAATATTTTTCACACAAATCCAAGGGAGTTACCTGTTTTAAGAGGTATCGCCTTCTCTAAATTTCCCTTCTAATATTCTACTTCTTATCTCCCTATTCTATTCCTATTATTTGATTACAAAAAAAACCAAGTATACTAAATATACTAATATTCTATTATGGTAAGGAATAGAACTACACATACACAAACCACCATGTAATGAACTTAGAACATACTGTTTCTGTCAGTGGTGAACTACTGCCTCACACAATGATGATTGATCATTTATATCCTACCGCCTCTCATGTTATCCTTAATGAAAACACTATATTTATTCAATATATGATATTATTATATTTTATTTATTATTAAGTAATTTTTATTTACAAAATACCCTTATACTTTTTATGATGTGTAAACACGATAATTTCATTTGAGGAAGTGCGGACTACCACACCCTCAAAGTGAAATGACTTGTTCATGACATATATGGAATGTATAAAAGATGAAATTAATGAAATTATTTAATATATATAAAATATGATTTTATACATTAATTATAATATATTTATGTATCATTATGTTCTCATCCCATTAAATATGAAATAGAAATGAAATTAGTGTTCATGCGTACCTACGACTTTCCGTCTCCATAAACGTTGCATTTCACTTATTTTCCCCAAATGTTATGGAATTTTTTTAAAATATATATATTGGATATATATGATATTTATATGAATAATATTGTGGATATAATTTAATTTTTGGCCCCATGGATAAATTATAATTATAACAAAATCATTTTTGACTCAAGTACCCAATATCAACAAAACGACCAATATTAACTTAAATAATTATGTAATTTTTGTAACGTGGTAATAAGTGATAAAAAATAATAATAAACATGAAACATTATCTAATGATATTATAAATTTAATTATGTTTATTTTTTAGGAAATTAAAGAATGAACAAGTCAATTTTGACACGAGTTAATGTAACTTCTTCACCCAATTTCCATTCTTTGGGTTAAACTTATACTTTTTGATTATGGCATTATTTGATTATGTGCGATATAAATTTTGATCCCCTATATTTTACTAATAATTTTTTATGTGTATATATAGTGAATAAACATAATCTATCTGTTTTATTTATGAAATGATATTTGTAAGGGACTTCATCTCAATCTTCTTTCATTGAGGTATATTTTGATAATATATACCCCCTTTTATATGGTGTATAATAAAACCCATTGACATTTAATTTCATTCAAATTGAATATTTTTTATACAAAGTGTTTTACTAAATGAAAAAAGTAATTTTTTAATGTATGCGGCGACAATGACCTTTCTGCTACTGTAATCATTATTTGGCTTCCTCTATAAGCCTTAATGTTTTTAAAAGGAAAAGAAATATTTTATTCCCTTTTTGGGTGTTTTGGGTTTGAAAATGGTTTTTAAAATGGATTTATTGTTTCAATATCTTGAAATTTTATCTTTTGAATGCAAGTTACATGTTATTACTAAAATGCTGATATTTTCAATATTTTATGTGGTAGGATTATGTAATGGTACTTGGACATTTGATGGGTGGTTATGTGATAAAACAATGATGTGTTTTTATGTGTTAAACTAAATAACGGGTGGTTACATGATAAAAAATGTATGGCTGGTTACATTATAACCTCCAAGGCATTGGTTATGGAATTCAGTCGTATGAATATTCCATATAGTGATATGTATGGAATTCAACTGTATGGTTATTCCATTTATGTATGTTTATCTCCCAAGTTATCTTTATATGATATTTTATTTCCTATGGGATTTATGGTAATATTTTGGTTACAAAAAGTTTATGAAATGATATTATATTCATTAAAGTGTTTTTTCTAATTAATTAAGGTTAAACGTATTAATTTATGTAATATTATTCATGGTTTACATGTTGTTTTAAAAAACTAACATTTTTTCTTCATTATGTATCCCTTGAAAACTTTTATGCTCATCCCAAGTTTTGAAATGTTGTTTACATGACTTAAAGATGGAAAGGGTTAAAGATGGGATCAAGAAAAAGTCATGATATCAAAAACAAGGAACTAAACAAGTTTCTTTTCATAGATTCATTGTTTTATGACAAAAAAGGACAGTGACTAGAAGTGTAACTTGTAATCTTCAAGTTGTTATTTTTAAGTTATGGCCTAATTCTATAAATCATTATACCTGATAATATCCTCAATGTAAACAATTCACTTAATTAAAGATTATTTAATACTTAAGGTTGGGGCCTTAAAGTAGGTATTTGAGGATTGTATAGATTACTGTAGGAGTAAGAATTTTATTGAAAGAAAATCCATAAATAATCTTTATATTATGGTCAAATTGAAATGATATTGCCTTTCTAGCTTGCCATGTTGCTTCATCTAAGATTTGTTTATTCAGAATGGTTATTTTTAGTGGAAATAGGGAACCTATGTTGGGAAGGCATACAGAGGAGAATAACATTCCAAATCAGCATCCTTAAATGGTAAGAATCAGAATTGAACATTTTATCAAAGTGATGCCTCATTTGAATAAACCAATAATTGTTTCTGGTGTAAATGAATGAGATGAACCAGATCAAACATAGAGTAACATGTCTATAATAGAGTATTTCATAAGGCTACATCCCCCACAATTGAGAGGATTTGCTGACATGGTGAAAGATGAAGAGTGTATTAATGCACTGGAAATATTTTCGATGTCATGGGGTGTACAGACAATCAGAATGTCAGTCATATTGTTTACCATTTTAAATTAGAAAAATATTAGTGGTAGTTGATGGTTAAAAATATTGAGTATAGTGAGGAGATTGATGCTCTTGGTTTGGATTAATTCAAATGTATGTTTTAATAGAAATATTTACCTAAGGAGGTTCGACAAAGGATGGAAAGAAAATTCATTAAATTGAGGTAGGAGGATTGTTTAGTGGATGCTTATGAAGAAACGTTTACTCGAATGGAAAGGTATGCATCAAATTTTATCTGAGATATTGATAGTAATAAAAATTGGGATTAATCAGTATTGAAGCCACAATATCGAAATTCATTACCCACTTGTGAATTCAAAATCAATGAGAAACTTGTCACATGTGCTGAGAATGTATAAATGAAGTTTTCTTATGATCGGGTCTTCTATGAGAGAATGAAAAATAATATAAATGGTTGGCAGGAAAAAGGAAAATATTCATGAAATAATTTTGGAGGTAAGAAAATTAAATTTCCATCTTGTGATAATTGTGGTAAAAATAATCTGAGAGAATGTATCTCAAAATATGGAAAGTGATTCTGGTGTAGTAAAGATAGTCATTTTACTTATACCTATAAATAATATGATCAATCAGGTAATGAAAATCCAGGAATAATATGTTTTAGTTATAATGAGTTTGGGAATTATGCCATTGTGTGTCCAAAGTTGATTACCCAGGGTGGAAACCAGATAGATTAAACGAAGAAGGGTGTGGTGAAATAATTTTCCACTACTATGGTTGATGTGAGACCATCAAATAAAGTGTTATCATGTAATTTTCTTCGTTAAATTCCATTATGTTTTTTGTATTAGTATCTACACATTATTTCATTTCTGATAATTATTTTGGTAAATTTCGAATTCCACCTAAAGAAATGAATACAAAACATATAGTCAAAACACCTGGGGGAAATGTGGAGACAAAAAGAAATAAAAAAATATTGTTATCCTTAAATGTGGAAAGAACATAACTAAAAACATTTTTTGCCTCTAGTAGAGTTTGATGTTAATTTGGGAATGGATTGACGTTCTATTTACCATGTTAAGATTGATTTTAGAGAAAATGAGGTTTTTTTGAGAAAGACATTCAATTTCTATACACGAATGAACCCTTAAATATGATATTATATCAGGAAGATCCAAAACTAGTGAAAGATGGAAATCAATGTCACCTGGAATATATTAATGAAAATAATGGATCTATCTTGATTAATGATGTGGTAGTAGAAAATGAGTACCATGATTTATTTTCTGATGAGTTTCCTAGTATAATACCCAATAAAAAATTTGAATTTTTTGTTTAATTAGTTTTGGAATCATAAAAAAATTCAAAACCCCTATATCCAATGCATCAAATAGAACCATTAGTGTTAAAGAAACAATTTCCAAGATTCACTAGATAAAAGTTTCATTTGATCTAGAAGATGACCATAGGGTTCACCAATATTGTTTGTTAAAAAGAAAGATGGCTCAATGAGATTTTGCATTGATTATAGAGCCTTGAACAATCTAACTATTAAGAAAAATTATCATTTTCATCATATCTATGATTTTTTCAATCAGTTCCAGGGGGATCGATAATTTATGAAGATTGACATGAGTTCAGGTACCATTAGTGGAATGTAAAGGGAGCGGACATTCGAAAGACCATGTTTCTTACAAGATATGTCTATTAGGAGTTTTTAGTTCTGACATTTGGTTTAACAAATGCACCTATGGTATTCATGGATCATATGAATATAATTTTTTTTGAGTTCTTATATATGTTTTTGGTTGTGTTTATTGATAATATTTTGGTAAATACAAAAGTGAAGAGAAACATGAAAGTCATTTAAGGGTTGACTTTCAAACCTTAAAGGAAAAACAATTGTATGGAAAATTATGAGAGTGTGATTTCTTGTTGTAGAAAAATTTTCTCCTTGGTCATATTATTTCTAAAGATGGAGTAATCGTTGACCCTTCTAAAACAAAAGTTGACTTAGAGAGGAAAAGACCTAATAATATCATAGAGATCCATAGTTTTCTTTGTTTAGAAGGATATTACTGAAGGTTTATCGAAATTTTTTCATGGTTATCTAGCCCACTGACTTAAATAACTCAAAATGGTGATAAATTTTTCTAGATGAAGGAATGTGAGAATTTTAATAGTAAATTAAAATAATATTGTTAAATGCAACAGTTTTGGAATTACCTTTAAAAAATGGTGAGTTTGTTATCTATGGAGATGTTTTGTTAAAAGAAGATAGTTTTTCCTAATCCAGAATGATTAGGTAATTGATTATTCTTCACACCAATTGAAAACTCAGGAGTTATATTGCCGTACACATGATTTATAATTATCTAATGTTGTCCTTTCATAAAAATTATGGAGGAATTATTTTTATGGATTAAATTGTGAAATATATACTAATAAAAAAGGTTTGATGTATATATTCACTAAAAAATAATTTAACATGAGATAGAGGATATGGTTAAAATTATTCAAGGATTATGATTTCACAATTCATTACCATCTAGGAAAAAAAATAAATTGGATGATTATTTTTTTAGAAAAAGTAATGCTACATTAACCATGTTACATTTGGAACAATATCCTTTGATTAAAGATTCGATGAACTTTGGCATAGAAGTATTTGGTGCAGGAGATCCCTCAAGTTTTTTCTAGGATTTAGTGAAATCATATCTATCCGATAGAAATAATAATGCTCATAAAGAAGATGTTGAGTTGCTGAAAAAGGTATAATTGGTTCAGAAGTGTAAGTTGACTGAATTTAACGTTGATAGAAATTGTGCTTTGTGATTTGGGAAAATATTATGCGTGCCTTGTGATTCATAGTTGAAGAAAGAGTTGTTATGTTAAGCACAAAGTTCTCAATTATTAGTTGATCCTAGTAGCACAAGGACGTACAGAGATCATTGGGAGTATTATTGGTGGGATGGAATGGAAAGAGATATTTCTAACAATATTATGATGTGTTTAACATGTCATCATGTTAAAGAAGAATGAAATTTACCAAAATGGATGCTTTAGTCTTTTCCAATTCTGTAGTTTAAATGGGAAAATGTGTTCTCAGATTTAATAGTGGGATTACAAAAGGCTTCTTGAGGTAAAAAAACATTCTGGGTTATTATTAATCAATTGACTAAATCTCCTCATTTCCTTCCTATTCAAGATACTTTTTCTCTAGATCAACTTTCTCGATTGTATGTTAATGATATAGTCATGTTTCATTGATTTCCCCCCACAATTGTATATAATTGTGATCTATGTTTCACTTATATTTTCTTTAAATTCCATCAAAATTCATTGGTTACTGAATTAAATTTCAATATATATTTTCATTCTCAATTAGATGGGCAGTCCGAACGAACAATTCATACCTCGGATGATATGCTACATGCTTATTTAATGGATTATCAGGGAAGTTGGTACCATCATATTTCTTTGGTTTAGTTTTATTATAATAAATTTTTTCATTATAGTATACATATGGCTCCATTTGAGGCATTATATGGAATGCGGTGTCGAAATCCATCATTTTGGGATGATGTAGGTGAAATAAATTTGATGGGACTAGGATTGGTAGAAGAGATGGAAGAGAAATTATAGTTAATTAAGAAGAAAATGAGAACAACTCAGAGTAGGAAGAAAAGTTATATGGATAGCTGAAGGAAGGATATTTCTTTCAAGGTAGTTGATCATGTATTTCCGAAATTTTCTCCAAGGAAAAGTGTGATGTGTTTTCGTATGAAGGGAAAGATGAGCCTGAGGTTCATTGGACCATATGAGATCCTGAAGAAAGTAGGATCAGTTTCCTATAGAATATCTTAACCCACATGTTTATCATAGGTACACAATTATTTTCGTGTTTCAATGTTGAGGAAGTACATGTCGGACCCATCTCATGTTTTGAGTCTAGAGGTAGTTTAGTTGGGAGAGAATCTCTCTTATGAGGATCAACTAGTCCAGATTCTTGATCAACGAGAAAATGTTCTACAAAATAAGGAAATCTATCAGGTTATGGGTTTTTTAAAACCCCATGGATAAAGAGGAAACATGGGATTCTGAAAATGATATGAGGGATAAATACCCCTTCTTATTTGATAAGTGAATAGAAAATCAAGGACACAATTCGTAAAAGGGGGATGGATGTAAAAACCTAGGTATTTGTAGAATAATATTCATTAATTTATATTAATATTTATAAATAAGATATTATTTTCCTTTAAATCAGATGCTCTATTTGATGGCATTCCCAACACACAACAATGGGTTTCTCTGAAATCTTATGTTGCATACAATGCTAAGTCATACTGAAAAAATAATAAAATTATATTATTATAATGGATGGTAGTTAACACCAAGCCATTGTACAGGAGGGAATGAATATAACTAACTATATTAGGATTAAAAAATTTAGTTCAATTTTGTTACATTTATCCAAAAATTTTATATACTTAAAATGAGAATGAATCCAATTTTATGCAAGTAATATTAAAATAATTTTAAATTATTAGTTTAAAGAATTTGATGGAGAACCATTTTTAAAAATAGATTTTTTCACTTTATAAACTCCATTTGTCAAAATGAACTGCTTATTTTTAATCAGGTCACCAAAATCTACTTTGGGTAATTTTTTGATAAAGGTCAATTTTTAATGAATAGTGAAAAATACTGCATTATAAGTGAAAAACATATTTTCATCATATTTATTTATATGGTTAGATTAGCAATTTAATTGGTTTTAAAGTATAATTAGATTATTTTTTATAATATAATCCAATTTTGGTCATTTGAAATAATTTCAATTTTTAATTAGATATAAAAACATGCCAATCTTTTGATAGTTTTTCCTTCTAAAAAACCCACTATTTGGTTTTGACAGTGGGAATTATTTTTAAATTAATTTATGCCACATATTTATTTTGAATTTGGATAAATGGATTCAATAATTGGAATTAGGAGGTCCAAATTGTGTATATAGGTACCTTTTTATTTTTAGATGTTATGAATAGTAACTTCAGTAATTATTTTATTTACCATGGATAAAGAGTAAATCTTTTAATTAAGGGTAAAAATAATATTATAATTATATTAAATTACCAAAAAACGTGTCCTAAACCTATTGGATGATATATTTCATACCATGGGCATCCATGGGTCGATTTTAGGACCCCATGGAGCCACTTGTGTGTGATAATGACATGTAAATACTTTTAATTTAATGATTAGGAAAATATATCCTAAACATGTATCTTTTAGTAAAATAATTTTTATATTGGTAATATGAGTTTTTATTTCTACTATTAATATTCTCTATAAATATAAATATATTAACCACAACATTGAATTTTTTTATAATTTTTAGACATCCCATAAATAAATATATTTATGACACAATGATGATGTAGTGATTACCTAATTAATGAAATATTTAAATAAATGAGTTTATAAATATTAAAAAAATTATTTTTAAACTATATATTCCATAAAATAATTTTATGAATGATTATTACTTGTTTTATTTTATTGTATGAAGTTCTTTCGAATGAATCCAGTTGTTATGAATTTTTAAAAAGTAATTATATGAATAGAAATGTATTTACATAAATGTGTTTTAAATAAAATTCTATTTTATTAAATGATATAGTAGTCAAAAAAATATATGATTTGGAAAAATGACTTAAATAATTATATAAATGTAATTAATTAACTACTTGAGGTACCATTAGTATTTTATGATAAATATATTAACCATATAGTTTGTATGTACAAGAAGAAATGGTTTGAGTTAAATTTGTTAACTAAGGGTCAATGCTAAATGATAAGGTTACATTTGAAACAAAAACATGTATAAAACCTATTGGTTGAGAGGAAATCGAACAATCCTTATCTTATCTTAGAATTAAATTAGTTTTGGACCCATTTTAAATCTAAATTGAGTTTCTAATGAAATAATATTTGAAGACATTCCTAAAGTACCCCTCCCACCTCATATAAAAGGCCAGATTCTCTAACCCATTACTCACAACTCTAAATCCCCATGTCTTTTCCAACCTCTGATCCAATAATCTCCAAACATCCCTCTATTCCCCCTATAATACTTACTATATACATAAGGCAATACAATAAATCCTTTTGGATTAAATCAAACGAAGTTACCCGTTTTAAGAGGTAGTGTCTTCTCTAAAGTTCCTTTCAAATATTTAGCTTTTCACTCCATATTATATTATTATTCTTTTATTACATAAAAACAATAGTATACTAAATATACTAGTTTTTTTATTATAATAATTTAAACTAAAATTACACAAACAACCATCTAATGGATTTAGAAGATACTATTTCTGTGGACGACGAACTACTACCTCACGAATTAATGATGGTTCAATTATCTCCTACCACCTCTCATGGTGGACATTATGATGAATCTATATTTTTATGATATATATTATGTTTATATTTTCTTTATAATTATGTAATTTTTGTTTACAACATACCTTTATGATTTTTAGGAGCTATAAACATGATAATTTCATTTGAGGAAACGCGGACTACCACCCCCTCAATGTTATATGACTCGTCCATGCCATACATGGAACGTATAATGGATGGTGTAAATAAACATATTTAATAAATATAAAATATTATATTTTACTAAAATTATAATATATCTATATATCATTAATTTTTAATTCCATTAAATATGAAATATAAATAAAATTAGCATTCATGCGTACATACAACTTATCATCTCCATGAACGATGCATTTCATTTTAAATCTCCAAATGTTATGGAATATTATAACTAAATATAAAATGGATATATATATATATATATGAATAGTATTCTGTATATAAAATATGTTTTACCACATGGGAAAATTTTAATTATAACAAGATAATTTTTGACTCAAGTACCCAATATCGAAAAAATGACTTATATTAACATAAATAATTATGTAATTTTTATAACGTGTTAATAAAAGATAAAAAAGGAATAATAAACATGAAAATTTTCCAAAAGAATTTACAAATTTACTTATGTTTATTACTCATAAAATCGGAGAATAAATGAGTCATGTCTGACACGAGGTAAGAGAACTTCTTAACCCAATTTCTATTCTATGGGTTAAACATCTGCATTTTGATTATGTCGGGGTATTATTATGTGAGATATAAATTTTGATTTCTAATCTTGTATTTATAATGAATTTATGAGTAATTGGAGTTAATACACCTAATCAATATATTTTATTACCAAAATTATCTTTGTAAGGGACTTCTTCTCAATATCCTTTCATTGAGGAATTTTTTGATAATATATACCTCATTATTTTATACGGTGTATAATAAATCCCTTTGACTTTTACTTTCATTCAAAGGGAATATTTTTTTATGAATCATTTTACTAAATGAAAAATGAATTTTTTAATGTAGGTGGTGAAAATGTCCTCTTTTCCACTATAATCGTTATTTGGATTCTCTTATAAGACCTAATGTTTTTAAAAGGAATGGAAATACCATGTTCACTATTGTGTGTTTGGGTATTGAAAATGGTTTTTTAATTGGATTGAGTATTTCAATATCTTGAAATGATATCTTGTGATTTAAAATTAAATTTTATTACGGAAATGTTGATATTTTCAATATTTTATGTGTTATTGTTATATAATGGTAATTGGACATTTGACAGTTGGTTACACGATAATCCAACGATAGGAGGTTACATGATAAACCAAATGACAGGTGGTTCCATGATAAACCATGGAATGGTGGTTACATTATAACTTCCAATGCACTTGTTATTGAAGTCTGCTATATTGATATTCCATTTAGTGATATTTGTGGAAGATGATCGTATTTTTATTCCATTTAGGTATGTTTATGTCCCACGTTTACATTATATGCTATACATTGATTTCAATGGGAATTATGGTAATATTTTTGTTATAAAAATGATAATCAAGGAGGTTATATTTAGTGAAGTGTTTCTGCTACTTCTTTAAGGTAAAAATTATTACATTATGATAAATTATTCATGGTTTACATGTTGTTTTGAAAAAACTAACAGTTTTCCTTCTTCTGAATCCCTTATTGAGCATTTTATGCTCATCCCATGATTTGAAATGTTTTTCACAAGAATTAAAGATGAATAGGGTAAACGAAAGGATCAAGGAAAAGTCTTGCTATCTATAAAATGGAATTAAACATGTGTCTTTTTATTTGAATTTTTTTATTGAAAAAATTGATAGTGAGTAGAAGTGTCTACCTATAATATTCAAGTTGTTATGTATATGTCATGACCTAATTCTCTAAATCTCTAAACCTGAAAAGATAATCAATGTGAATTTTTAAATTTAGTCATGATTATTTCATGATTAAGGCTATGGATTTACAGGGTTTCTATGAATTAAATATTAAATTATTTATCCTTTTATAATATAGAATAATTTTTATGGTGAAATTAATTTTAAGGGGGTAAAATATAACCCCCCACGATTTTGAGAATTATTAGTTTTCGAAATAATATAACTTTTCAATATTTTTCATTTCACTTGAACCTAAAAGAATATATATATATAAATATATATATATAAATATATATATATAAATATATATATATAAATATATATATATAAATATATATTATGAAACTAATTCAAATATTCCTTTCCCACGCAATACCAACTTGGCTTGCACTACACACTACCAACTTGGCTTGCGCTACATGCAACACCGACTTGGCATACAATGCATGCAACACTATGTTTTTAAGAAAGTAATATTTTTATTATTTGATTTATTTAAATAAAATAATTATAACCTATATGTTAAATTTAGTAGTAAATACATTCCTAATATAGTTGTTTTATATAAATAAAACATATTAGTAATGAGTGATAATATTTTTGGTAAAGTCCATGTATTTTAAAAAGAAATCTTTAATGAATATCCTTTAATAATAAAAGTAATTTTAAACACATTTGAAAATTGAATTTGGTGAAATAAACTTCATTTTTGAATTTAGAGCATTGAAATTAACATAGGGTGATGTTTTGGGATTTTTTTTAAAAACATCATTTTTTGATGAATAGTGTAAATACTACTTTTTAGTTAAATACTACCATTTTTTCTAATTAATATTAATGATAAAAGAAATTGTAAATATTTTTTTAGGTCAAATTATATGAATATTACGTCTAATAATACAATGAAATTCATTAGGATAAAATTAACTTTAAAACTCAACAGAAAAAATCTTAAGAAACTTTTGATCTTTTTCCTACATTAAAATCGTGTTATTTTGACTCGTTTTTGGGATTAGTATTAATATTATTATTGAATATTCTGTGAGAGTAATTTCAAAAATCCAACATAGACCATTTTATTCAGTATAATATTTAGATTCTAATAAAACCATGTTAATTTTTGACCAAAAGGATTTGTAAAATGGATTGTAATTAATCATAGTTGTTACGGCCAAATTATGCTTCATTCGAGACTAAAAATTAAAATTAAGGTCACAAAGTACTTAGATACTTTTACAACACCCATTGGCTGTCCATAGATCATCCATACCTCTTCCATTCTAGATTTTTGTTTTTTTCTATGACGTTTTTTAGTTAAGAACTTTTGAAAACCTAATTATTTTTATAAAAATTACATGTGAGTCATTTTTTCCCCATAAAGGCCACAACCTCTACCCATTCCTCACACCACTAAAACCTTATAGGATTATCCAAGATCTTACCAAGTAGCCTATCAAAAATCCCCCTTTCATCATTGAATACACTCTTTAAGAATAATGATTCTCAAGGAATCCTTTCTGATGAAACCAAAAGGAGTTACCCAACATAGAGGAAGCTTATACGAGTATGGAGAGAGTCAAGACACAAGATAAGGGGATATAATATCACTTTTAATTAATGTGAGATACAAGATATGTTCACCACTCTTGATTTTTGTGTGGTGTATTTACTTCTCATGTTCGGTTTATATGTATACTTTACTTATGATTTTTGGGTAATCACATTCCCATTTGATGTTCCTTTATCCATGTGGTTTAGCTTTCGAAAGATACCAAATCAGTTAAATAGTTTTGCCTCAATACTCATTCTTTGATATTCATGTTTTTGTATGAACCAAAAAAATTATTTGAGGTTTATATATGTCCATTTTACATCTTAATCCATGACTATAATTCATTCAATGATATATTAAGCATCGTGCAATTTATGTTTTTTACATGGAGAGTATGATCCCAAGTTACCGTGTTAAAGGAACTTATTGAGACAATCTATTCACTTTCTGAGATAGTTTATGTTATTGCTTCCCTTGATGAAATATTATGACCCATCTCCCAATAATATTCATGGGATTACTCATCCTATATTATTTCCTGATAAAATCATGTTTTATTACCATATTCTACTCTTTGGTACATAATATAGATAAGAAAGTGTTTTTATAAAATCCTGACATTACCCTTTCATCAGTTAAAAATATATTTTCTCTAAAACGGGTTTCTATGAATATTATACCATTATCCTATAAAATTTTAAATAAATTTTTAATATTTTTAATATTTTACCAATATCTACATGGGAATATTCTTGTTGCTTTTCGAACAAAGAATTCCTTCTAACATTTTTTCTATGAAAAAGGAATATTCATTTTTTTACTTCACACAACATGTACAGATTTACCCAATATCATTCATTTGAGGATTCAATTTCATTTTTAAAAGGATAATATTTATGAAATTATTTTAAAAGAAATTTTCAAGGAAATATATTTTTAATTTTTTTTCAAGTCATCTTAATATTTTTTTCAACGTATTTTATGAGAAATTTATTTTTAAATGGTTTTATGTGGTAAGAAGTATTTAAAAACAAGAAATGATATTTTCCTCAAGAAATGTTTTAAAAGATATTCAAAAACTATATTACAACTATGATGACATCCATTGATGTTACTCATTCCCTTTTTAGAAATTCTCTAAAGTTTACAATCATTTCATTTATATTAATGGGCCATGCTTAATGTCCTGTTATTTATGAAAACTATTCCTCTTTCTCGGGTAATATATTTAAGAAATCTATTTCAATTTTATGGGTTATCATTCAAGTAAATGGTTTTGAATCCTATCTATTTTCTATTGGTTATGATGTGATGAAATGTTAATGATACCCATTTCAATAATGGGTTATTATTTGGTGATTATAAGACCTATATCTTCTTATGGTTCATGATATGATTAATGTTTTATTATCATCTAGAACATGTGTGAATTATTTCACTGTGAAATGGGTGGGACCTATATCTTCCTATAATTCATTGGGAAATGATATACTTTATATTATCTCAAAGGGTACATGGGTTGTATCCCATGACCGAAAAGAAATAGGATGTACGAGTTGTAGGCCAATCTGAAAAAGAAAGATGGTGTATGGGTTGTAGACCAAGCCCCAAAAGAAAGAAGTTTATAGGTTGTAGCCCAAGAAAAAATGAAAGAGGGTATACAAATAGTATCCCTAGCCTGAATACTAGAAGGTACATGGGTTGTATCCCAATAATAAAATAGTGCAGGTACATGTGTTGATAACCCAATCCCAAAGCTGGTACATGGGTTGTAACCCATGCCTAACATGTAAAAAAGGTCGTGGTCAATATCCCTAACACAAAAGTTTCTATTCATATATATATATATGTCAAAAATCTTATATTTATTCTAAGTTACGATTTCAGGGATCATGGGGTTTATTTCCTTATGACTCATCTCTTATGAACTACAAATATTTATCTCATAGCTCATGTTTATGACATTTAATATGAAGGTTATGATCTCTTAATGTTACGATAAAATTATTATACTACTATGTTTCTATTTATGGATAAATGTTTTCCTTCTTTACCCTTACTGATAAGATGTTCTAAACTGTTTATTATTATCCTTTCTCCTGGTTATAAATAATGGTTTTAGGTATAAGTGTTAAAGGTGTAGAACTATATGGGAGATGTTGAAGATCCATCAGTAGGATAGAAGATTTTTTCCCCATATTTCTAATGACAGTAAATAGTTATAGTCATTGGGAATGTATTTTTGTAATGTACATAATATTCATTTAAAAGGATTTAATATCTATGTCTGTCAATCCTTCATCGTTATACCAGTTCCCACAAACCTTTCTAATGTTAGTGGTTTTAATAAAAAACATTGACCATAAGAAGGTTTTTTTTTATAAAAATTTCTCAATATAATCCAGAATATCAACTAGATATTCCTGATAAGAAAGATCATGTTCTAGCATTTTGAACTCTAAATTCAGAACATTTGAAGGGTAAAGTACATACTTCCCCTGTATATATTCATGGAAAACATTGTGGTTTCTACATAGGTTTTATGGAAGTTCGAATCAATTTTTGACCATCCCAATGTGTTAATGAATTTTTAAGGGACAGATATACAAATGGATTATATTTACATTGTATCGTAAGAAATATTTAATTTTTTGGTTAGGCATATAACAATTTCTACATAGCCTATTTGGATATGAACTAATGATGAATTTCTTGTGTCTTGAGTACTAATAGATCACATGATCCATTATGTAATGATAATTCGTTCCTTCTATTAGTAGTTATTATCATTAAAAAATAGTTTTATAAGGTTATCCAATATGGAGAAAACATAAAATAATGGTTTAATACATTAATCTCAAAAATATCATAAAAAAGACATCTTAAACCATTCCAAAGATGGTTAACCTTATGACATATCAAAAAATTAATTTTCTGAAAAAGATATCGAAATTTCATAGAATCAACCTAACAGTAATCTTGATAATATAAATATGTAGCTCCAAATGGACACATACCAAATATGTGAATACCATGGTTGCATATTCTCCTGAATCATGGTAATAACTAGAATTTCCAAAAAAACATAAATTAAAACATACTTGTATACTCATTACATAAATAAAACCAAATATTATATAATGTATCCCATAAATATGAACATAATATAAACTCAATCAAATATAGCATATAAAACATTTTCAAAAAAATTGTAATCAGATATGATGTCATCAATAACATCTATATTAATTTATCTATATCAATAATCTCATTATCCAAACTAAACATATTTTTCTCGACATTATAAACATTTCAATGGTTATATTTCATTAATAATGAGTTTTCCAATAAATCATGTTTCCATTAAATTACTTTCTTTGGTTATCAATACCAGTAAGTATATTCTAGAATATCCTAAATTCAACACTCCTAATGAACAATCCTTTTATATATCATGGTTCATATAACATAATTCTTTAATTACCATACCTAAAAACATCAATCATTCCACCTCATTAAAAAAAATATAGGCCTTAAAATATATTTCTATAATACCTCTATCGTACAATATTTAATATATAATGTTTCTTAAGATTCGACTAAATCAATTAAATTTTTATTTTTTATGTTTAATATATGAAATTATTATAGAAGAATACTTACCTTTAAAATTTCATATAATGTCTCTTCATCATTACCTATACAACCATTACTCATACAAACTTATTGATTCTCTTCATGATCCTTCCCACATTGACATTGATTTGAATAATTACTATACTTTCCACATTTAAAAAATTCAACCATTTTATGATTCCTCAGGGAGTACAAAATTCTCATACACTACATTAACCTAAAATTCAATTTTTAATCAGTAATTACAAAATATATATTTATATTTAACACATAAATAATGTGTTCCAATTCATATGATACATTATCCTTTGTTATTTATCCCAAATTTTCTACATATAGGAATCTATATATTCTTTTTTTTATGTTCTCTAGGGCCCAAAATATCAATAAATTATATATTTATATTCATTGGTGAGTATTAGAGTTTTTTAAAGTGAAATGTGTTATTAATATATCATGATAACACGTTAATCATAATAAAAATATCCTTCAGTACATTCATCATACCATTTTTTTTCTCATCAGAAACATTTTTATCACATTCATTGTTATTATAGTTCTATTTGGTTCACGTCATTTACTAAAATAAAAAAACAAATGTTTAGAAATAATACTCATCGTGGAAAACCACTAAATCATGAAAAATAATCTATTGTATGTCTATATTATGGAACATTATTTTCAATAAATGACACATTTTTTTTAACATAGTACATCCTTATACAATATTCAAATCCTTCATAATGGGTTTTAAAGAGTATTTAAAATAATCCAATCATATCCCCCAAAGATGAACAAAACTAGGTGTATAATAAGGATCGTTTTCATAATATCAGTGTCACTCATGTCCTGAAAAAAAATTCTTTTTTAAGAGTTATTACACCTTCTTAGGACTATTCTTGATCCACATCCACTTTTAGTATCAAGAAAAGGTTATTTTTTTGTGGAAACCAATCACTATATCTTTCATTGATAATGAATTATATTTTCCTATACTTAGGATTATAGAAAGACTTATCCTTAAACATATACCAAAGGATGTCACTAATGATTTGACATCCAATTTTTTTAAGCATTAAATATTCATTTCTTTAATTCAAACTGTAATATGAAAAATTTCTGAAAAATAAATATTACATCATAGTAGAATAGTATTCATTACATAAAATAATGATAAATTCTAGAATTATATATGTCTAGTACCTTTGTAAACATAAAGACATAAACAGCTAGTCCATAAGTAAGCTTCATCATCCCTCACTATATTCTTTATAAACATAATCCTTCTTAGATATATCATACATATTTCCTTTCATCATATCTTGGGGAAAGGAAACATTAGAAATGGTGATCTCAAATCCTCAGTAAAGGTAAACTAGGGAGATATCAATATAATAAAAGAATATTGGTATGGAAACATGAGAATAATATTTGAAAACCATAATATACATATCATCAAATATAAACTTGAGTCATGGAATAAATCATGTACATTCATAATAAATGAATCATAATGGATTCAAATAACTTTAAAAATGATAGAATAACATCATCATAAGAAATATATCATTGGTGTAATAACCTCAACTTGAGTACCCTAGAGTTAGCTATAGTTTTGTTATAATGGAATAGATGAAATTGATCACATCAACAATGACATAACAATTTAGTAATCTTAATAAAATTGATAAATATATGGTTCACATCTTACATTTTTAATTAAATATAGAATATAAAAAGAAAAAACATCTTTTTTGAAACTTATTCAAGGATTTCATTTTCATTACCAGGGGTTGAAAAACAACTAATATGGTGAGATAAAATTCCCAATAAGTGTTGAGTATATTATAAAAATTAATCAATAATATTTTAAGAATAATAAATATAGAATTATCAATGTCACAAGGTGAATAAGTTAAAAAACATTTCATTTAATCATTTAACAGAGAATAAAAACACATCCATAGACTATGTCATAGTGAAGATCTCATGGATAGTAACAACTAAATACTGAATGAAGAAAATTTGTAATTACTAAATGATATATATTTTTAACATGAACCACTAAAAATAATAAATTTAGAATATGGTTTATGGATATGGGTGAAGCCCATCTCATTATTCTCTGAAATGAACATGAAGGGTTTATTGCTAACTATTTTGTCTCATGATACATACTGATGCATCAAGGGGAAATATTATTTAAATCCCACCCAAAATTTAAATTCCAAAGAATTATTAATCCAAAATTTTAATTAATGAAAAATATGACTTAATAAAATATACTTATTTATTAGAGGATATATA
This sequence comes from Viscum album, assembly GCA_963277665.1. Lineage (NCBI taxonomy): Eukaryota > Viridiplantae > Streptophyta > Magnoliopsida > Santalales > Viscaceae > Viscum > Viscum album. Next base: position 381,010,523 of record OY728166.1, read on the forward strand.
TTTATCAATATTTTCCAAGTTAAAATTACATTGAATGTAAACATTAAATCTAAACATTTATATATAACTAAGACAATAATCAAACATGTGATAAAATAAATATGTATATTTTTGAAAAATAAAATTTTAAATAGAAAATGATATCAAAGGGGTAGTATATACACCAAAAAAAGATTAGGTGGATAATATAAAGTATGACTAAATTAAATAGAAATTGAGGTGAAGTCTCTTACCTTATGTCAAAAACTATTATGCACTTGTAATAAATTTCCTAAACAATAAAATTATATTAATTATTTACAAAATAAATAACCAATTAAAAAAATATTTGATTTATTATAATCGTATTATGTACATTTTGGTCATTATGATGAGTTGTAATGTTTAATTTTGTTGTTCTCAGAGAGTTCATTTCATGGTTTGATGTCTGCTTCCCTTGTGTATAATTATAGGAGTTTTTTTAAAGTGGATTACAAAATAACCAGTTGAATGAAATAATTTTAATATAATACAAATATTGTAATTGTTTTTCATATATAATTTTTTATTTGGTATAATGATGATTCATTAGAAAAAATCTTAATGGAAAATGATTAGTTTATTTTGAAATTTTTATGACCACCATGAACTAGTACCATTTTAATTAATATTTTGATTACATTCTAAATAAAAAAACATTACATTATTTTTAATACACATATTTTTATCTATCATAACAATAAAATGGTTTTATGACTCTATTTTAAGGGGTTAATGAAAAACTAAAACTCATTGTTCATGAATGTGGTGAATCAACACCTCATAGATGATGTTTTCATTTATAGAAAAAATTGAAAAGAGAAGATACATTATAATGGATATTGACACCAAAATTATAAAAAATATATAATAACAGTGTAACCAATAAACATTCTATAAGGGAGGTGAATAAAGGATTAGAAATGAAAAGAAATTAATAGAGAAAAAAGGTAGATTTTACAACTCGAATATTGTCTCCTTGGGATCATCATTAAGATATTTGGATTTGGTCTTTTGGAATGAACTATAGGTATTAGAAGTGGGGAATAGAATTTATATGGTATTTAATAATAATTTAGACAATATTCATGGATTATAAGGTGTGAGGAGAAGGGGAGGTGTGGGTTGTATTTATAGAGGGAGGAGATTGGTGTTTTTGATTATTTGATTCATTTGTTTATTATTCTGGTTCAACACTATCAATATTGCTGATTCATATGATTATTTAATGTTATACGTGAATTTGTGATAGTTCTATTGATTTCTAACATCATTCATGACACAAAATTCTTTTATTTGGATTAAAATGTAAAATAACAGAAATTTATATATTTCACTATTGATAAAAAATTATATTATTTTAGAAAAATCCCAAAAATGATCCCTAACCAAATTTAAACATTTATATTTCCAAAAGGTGGTTTCCATTTTATGATTTTTTTCAAAATCATATTTTATTTGAAAACTATTTATTTTAATATTATAACAAATTTTACAAAACATTGAAAACTAAACTATGTTTACCTAAAATTATATTATAATTACAATACAAAATATTAATTTATGAATCAATTTTATTAAATTTAATTATCTGTGAAATCCTTATATTTATTATAAAATTGTAAAATAATATTTATTTTCCAAAAAAATATAACAGTTAATTTATTAATTTAAAAAAAATTATTTACTTTTTATATGATATAAATATATCATATTTTTATTTATAAGATACCTAAATTTAATTTATAATTTTATAGGTGAGGTTATTATTCTAATGACCCCTTTCATATTCATAATGGTTATATTGATTTTTCATGGATAATCATAACATTTAATTGTATATCACAGTTCATTTGTGAAATTTAAACTCCCCAATAAATAGAATTTTTTAAGAAGATACATACCATAAAATATTTTGGTGTTATGTTACTCTCTCCTTTAAAAAATTTGACATCCAAATTTTTCATTTATATTATCTTCTAAATAGATGAGGGCTGTTTTTTTTTCAACCATCCTTAGGGTCCCATGTTGCTTCTTCCAATTTATTGTTTCCCGAATGAACTTCTACCAGTCGAGTAATATGATTTCTCAATATATGGTCTCTATTTTCAATAATCTCGATTGACTCTTCACAATAAGATAAATCAGGCACCTGTTCTATTTATTCATAGGTGAGTACATATGTTGGGTCTGGCATGTATTTAATTAACAATTTTATATGGAACACATCATGAATATAGGAGGGAGTTGGTGGAAATTCGATTCGGTATGATACAAAGAATTTTTTTTCCAGTTTTTCAAATGTTCTAAGATATATGGGTCTTAATTTCCCTTTCATACCAAACCTTATGACACCCTTCCATGGTGATAGTTTTATAAATAAATTATCTCCCACTAGAAATTCCAAATACTTTCTCCACTTTTCAGGATAAATTTTTACCAACTTTGACATTCCTTATCAAGTTCCTTGATAGTCATTACCTTTTTCATTATTTCTTTTAAATCTTTTGGGGAAATAAGTTTCCATTCACCAACTTCCTCCCAACATGTTGTAGAATGATTTCTTTTATCATATAATACATCATAGACCACCATTTGAGTACATCAATGGAACTGTTATTGTATGTAAACTCTACCAAAGGTAAATACTAATCCTGCATACCTTAAATTCAATGGAGAATTATCTCAACATGTATTCCAATGTCTGAATTCTCTTTTCAAACTTTATATTGGTTTGAGGGTGATAAAAATTACTCAAATGATGCTAAATATTCAAATCTATTTGATGACTCTTCGATAATTTTGATGTATAATAGGGATCTCGATCTAACACAATTAATATAGTTGTACCATAGAGTCTTAAACAAAATTAATATAGAGTATTTATAGGTGCACATGAGGTAAATCTTCTCTAATAGTAGAAAAATGTGCTGATTTTTTATGATGATTGACAATAACCAATATTGAATCATACTTTCTTGGTGTTATTGGTAGTCATATAACAAGTGCTATTGAAATTTTATCCCACTTATACAAAGGAATAGGTAGTGGTTGCATGACACTGCTAGGATGTTGTCTCGTTGAATTCACTTGTCGAAATACTAGGAATCTTAACACATATTTAATAGTTCCCTACTTCATATTATCCTACAAAAATATATTATTTTAGATATATATACAACATGGTACTATCAGGGTGTATAGATAAATCTGAGTATGAGCACTATCTAATAGTTCCCTTTTGTAGGTCAGGTATTTATGGAACCCACAACCTCTTTCCAAATTCAATAATTACATCCTTATACCTTAAGCCTTTAAATATTCCATCCTTAATGGATTTAATTTTATTTTGAAAACTCACATCATAATATTGATAGATTTTTATATTTTCTATTAAATATAATTTCTTAATTATTTAAAAAGGGTGTGATTTTTTCCCATCCTTATATATTACCATATCTATATTTACTAAATCAATGATAATTAGATCTATATCAATCATCATCTTGCTCGGAAATCCATGATTTTTTTACTTATTGGATCAGCTACCCTATTTACTTTTCTTGGTTGGTATATTATTCATGAGTCATAATATTTGAGTAACATGATCCATTTTCTTTTCCTCGTGTTATGTTTTTTCTATGTGAATATGTATTTCAAACTCCTTTGATACGTATATATAAAAAATATTTCACCATAGATATTGTGTATCTATATTAGCAATGAAAATTGGATGAATTATAACTCAGGATCATGAGTTGGATAACTGTTTTGGTGAATCTTTATGTTAGTTGATGAATATTTAATGTATTTACCATTTTTTAAGGAAACAAACAAGTCATTTCATTGATGCATCACTATATTTTTAAAACCCATTATTTCCTCATGGTATAGTCAAAAGTAGATCATATATTAATCTTCTCACAAATTTTTCAAAACATTTTTCATGTTATTTTTTCCATATCAAACATTAGCCATTTACATGGGAGCTTGGATAATGGGCTAGGAAATTGGGAAAATTTTGACCAAAACCATAATCGTAACCTACTAAACCAATAAAATTTCATACCTAATTTATGTTTGTTAGTTTATTACATTCACAAATTTTCTTTATCCTTATAGTATGAACTAATATTCTATCCTTAGAGACAATATGTCTAGGAAAATAGATTTTATGAAGTTAGAATTCACACCTGAAAATTTTACCATATAACTCATTTTTTCGGAGAATCACAAGATTAATCCCCACGTAATTTTCTTGGACATAATTGGTTTAAGAATATACCAGAATATCATTAATGAATAACATAATAAATCATTAATATATTCCATGAATATTCTATTAATCATATCTATAAAAACCAAGGGCACATTATTCAATCCATATGGAATCACTATAAACTCAAAATGTCAGCACCTCATCCAAAAAGTTGACTCATGAATATATTCCTTCTTTACTCTAAATTAATGATACCTAGAATGATGGTGAATCTCTAAAAGATACTGAGATCCATGAATTTTATCAAGTAAAACATCAATATAGGGGAGAGGATACATGTTCTTTATTATAATTACATTAATGTCTCTATAGTCAATGTGTATTCTCATGGATCCATATTTCTTTTAAATAATGTCTATAGGGGCTCATCATGGAGAAATGGTTGGGTAAATATGTCCTTTATTACGCAACACCTCTGGTTTTCTATTCATCTCCACTAATTCCAAGATGGCCATTATATAAGGAGTATTTGATATTGGTATCTATTTATTGATTAAATCAATAGTAAACTCAACATGATAATTTTGAGGGTTTCCTTGTAAATCCTTTGGAAATACATCAATATGTTCTTGTATAATTGGTACATCTTCAATTTTTTGATTACATTCCTCATTCATAAATGTTGTTTTCAATTCCTCTCTAAGAGTTTCATTTATTAGATCTACTGGGGGTGGATCTATATAGATTCAGATGATAAAATTTCTTCTCTAATGACGTTGAATTCTACATCATCTGTAGAAATTTTAATTTTCTACTTCTTTCAATAAATTTTCACAGAATATTTTGAATTCTAGTCCATAATGAGGATAATAAAATATTCAACCATATTTATGATGAAAATGTCTACAAATAATATATCTTTATATTCCATAATGGGAAAATTATTGAACTTCTTTTTTGCAATGTGCTATCCATTAAGATTTTTGACTAATGACTCCCATAATAAATCACTGGGGAAATGTCTTATATTCCTAGAATATGAGGTACATATTGAATAGTGAGAAAAATATGAATCAAATAATGCATTGTCTATATTTAGATATTCGATTAATGTATATGCGACCACATCATTGGCCTCATCTACCTCCACTGTAGTGATCACATAAGCTTTGAAATCTCTCATTAACCTCTTTGGTGGTAGATTACCAATGTGCTTGGGAAATTGATTTGAATAATTACCCATTAATTTACAGTTTATCTATTGAACATTATTCATTTGTATCTTCCCCATTCAATCATTTTCTTGATAACACTTTTCTCTACACTTATAACAATCTATCAGTCTATTCAGGCAATTCCCATGATTTTCATTTCACGATTTTCATATAACATCTTATTATCAAGTTTAACAAAAAAAATATTTGATTTAGGAACTTTTCTATCCATTTAAAGGGCACTTAATACAATTTCACCATATGAAGAATATTTTTAATAAGTCATTTCCTTTCAGATATATTGTTTATTACCATAAAAGAAATGATCAATATTTTATTCTATATCACTAAGGTAATCTGTAGCATACCTAGAATATCTTGAAAATGTAGCTTCATGATCTAAAATAATCTCTTATTTCATTTTCATTAATATAATAAATTTATCTTCATTCTAGTTCATTAATCAATGTGGAAATATTTTTTGATGTTTTTTGTTAGAATTACTACCTTACGTGTATTATATTTCATCTCCCTCCATAGTATTCTGGATTAATGACCATCATTGATCAACACCCCCTTGAGGAAATATACATCAATCACAACCTTTTCCTTTTTATCACATACCAATTCCAGAAATACCTTTTTAAAGGACTCTATTCATTTGACATCTACCACTATTTATGTAGTGCCACTAAAAGATGGTGGATTCTGACGCATGAAACAATCCAACATAAGAGCAGTATGGTTATTATTTATAACTTGAGTAAGTTGTCCTACTATGTTTATGATATTATCATCCCCAAAACTAACTATATTGACATTCATAGTGGGTCAATCCCTACATTGTCAGTGTGTACATATACCCTTATTTAAATTATGCACCATCACTAAATAATCTTACAAACTAAGTAAACCCATAATCATCATGATAATTGAGCCAAAAACATATTATTTGGAATTTTTATAATTATCATGTTTATTTAACATTTATTTCCCATTTATTTTACTAAACCTGCCTTGATTCCAACTATAACAACCCCAACTCTAGTATCCCAGAGTCGGTGGATATTTTATAATAAAGGAATATATTGAAGACATCACATCACCTATGATAAATCAGTATTCATGAAATGAAGAACTAGATACACATATGATTCCCTTATTATAGTGGTAATTAAACATATAACATTACATAAGAATGTAATATACATATTTGACACTTATTCTATTATTTATTCTTCATTACATGGGGAAGGGAGAAAATAAAAGGGTTATCTCAAATGATTGGTAAGGGTTTTCTATAATAGAAAAATGAATAAATAATTTGTGAATCATAATAAACAATTAATAATCGATATATAGAGGTATATAACTAAAATCACATTCCATTTAGTCAATAAAAATATAATAGAAATCTATCCACATATTTATTCATAGTGAAAAATATCATGCATAGTAACAACTAGATACTAAATGCAGAAAATAATTAATTATAGGAAGTCATGTATCAATAAAATGAACCAATACAATCAAGTCCTATCACAATATAGTTTAATCATATGGGTATAAACCCATCTGATTCTGCATAGAATAAAATTTGAAGGGTTTATTGCTAACTATTTAATCTCATGATACCTTCGTATGCATCGATTGTCAATATAATTATAAGCCCCACCTATCACTAAAATTCAAAATAATTAATAATAAATATTTTTAATTCACAAACAATATACCATATCCAATTATATATATTCATTAGAGGATATAGATTTATCAATATTTCAATAGTTAAAATATCATTGAAACTAAACGCCATATGTAAAAAAATTTATATTATTAAGACAATAATTAAAACTTGATACAAGAAATATGGTTATTTATGAGAAATAAAACTTCTTATTAAAATTTTTATCAAAGGGTAGGTAGATAAAAACTATAAAACCTATTAGTTTTAGAATACCATTTAATTCTCAATGAAATGAAAATAGAGATGAATTCATTTACCCTATGTTTAAAAGAGTTCATAACATGTACTTAATGTCCTGGAGAAAAAATTTATATTCCTTAACTACACTATAAAAAACCTCTTCCACATATATTTTAATTATTATAATATTTTGAGTTAATTTATGGCCATTCTGATGAGTCATAATGTTTAATTTAATTGTTTTTGGTGCATTCATTTCATGTTTGTATAAATAGTTTGGTGATGTAAAATTATTGGATTTTAAGTAAAATGGGAGAATAAATATAGAAGTGGAATGGAATGATATTATTATACTTATAGGATTTTAAATATTCCATATATATCATTTTTTATATGATATGTGGATGATTCATTAGATAAAAAATTAATGAAAAAATTCTTTGTTTATTTTGGTGGTTTTTATGACCATTAAAAATTGTATAATTTTATTTAATATTATTTAAATCCAATCATTTTAGAAAATTAAATAAGTTTTATTTCACTTATTATAAAAACTTTTAACCATAAATATGATATTATGACCTTCCTTGAAGGATTTAACGAAAAATGGAAACTCACCATCAACGAAGTAGGTGACTTGACACCAAACGCACGATGTTTTCATTATTAGAATAAAAGGATATTATAAGAGGCTCTATGATGGATATTACATTAAAATAATAACATTAAAGTATATATTTCGTATATAATATTTAATTCCACTTTGTTTGGGATAGGTTAGTACAGGATAATGAAGAAGAAGATATTAAAAGAGAAGAAATGAGGATTCTACCTCTCGAATATCCTCTCTTTGTGAACCTCCTTAAGACCCTTGGATTCAGTATATTAGAAAGACAATAATGTATTGAAAAAAGTGAACATGATAGGGAAGGGACATAGATATAATTTATACACACATAATGGCTTATATGGTGTGTGGAGAAGGGGTGGTGAGGGGTGGTTTTTATAGTGGGAGAGGGGTGTTTTTCATTATTTAATTAATTTGTTCATTATTTTGGTTCAATATTAGATGTAGTGATGATTCATGTATCTATGTAATGAAATTAGTCAATTTGAGTTCAAACTAATGGGGTTTTACATTATCCATGACTCAAAATATCATTTTTTTTACATATAATGTTTAATACTGTATATTAAAGTATTTCCAGATCCACCAAATATTGAACAAGTTCAAAAAAGCCCAAATATTATCCCTGACCATTTGTTGACATGTAGAATTAAAAAATAGTCTCTATTTTATTAATTTTTTTAAACATGAAAATTTTAATTTTTAATAAAATAAATATTCTTTCAAAAAAATACCAATTTTATAATTATAATAGATTTTATGACACATTGAAAAATTTATTATTGTATAATAAAATAATCTAGTAATTATAATAGAAAAAAATATAGATTTATGAATCAATTTATGGATAATAAATAATATTTTAAAAAATTATATTAATTATATAATCACAAACTAATATTTACAGTCCTCAAAAATTTCGAACACTTAATTTACCATTTTGAAAACATTTATTTACTTATTTTACTACATAAAAATTTCATATTTTCATATATGAGATACCTAATTATTATTTATAATTTGATAGGTGAGGATATTATCCTAATAGCTACATTATTATTCCTAAAAGATACTTTATTATTACAACTATCATTTTAATTTTTAATAGTTTATCACGGTTCTTTTTTGTAATGTAAACCATCAAATAAATTGAATTTATTTGAGAAAATAAATACTAAAAAATCATGGGATGTTATATGTGGCATAGAAATTATCCTATAAAATCATAATTCAAGGCTATCCAAAAAGACATTCATAACATTCTAGGCCTATGATAACACCTAATGTACCTGCATTGGGCTTTGGATAACCTCTCATGCACCCTATTTCGGGCATAGACTAACCACATGCATACTCTCTTTTGGAATTGGGATAACCTCATGTGTAACCTATGAGATCATAAAACATCAATAATTACCGAATAAATTATAGGGGGATATTTATTCCACCTTACATATAATGAAGGTAAAATGTGTGTCTCCCATATGATCATAAAACATTCATCATTTCCAAACCCATTAAAAATGGGTTTCGTAAAACATTTCATTATAGAATTACCCTTGGAAAAGAAATTGGATTGATAATCATGTCCACATTTCATCATAACAAAACCCATTGAATAAGTAATATGTTTCATTATTAGTTTTCATCATAAAAAAATCCACTCATGGAATGAAAAAAATGGTATCCTTGGATCATAACCTCGGTAAATCATAATTTACATCAAAGGATGTTATCTTATATTGAAAATGATTTGAAAATATCACTTTGTACTTTTATTATTAAAAATATTCATTCAAATTTGGAAAAATATTTTAAGACCTAAAATAATTTTAACCATATTACCTATGAAAATAATCCTGTAATATATAATGGAATATTTTAATAGCAAATAAAATATATACTGTGGAAAATAACTTTTCCATGTTTAGAAACTATTCATAAAAAAACATTTTTTTTATAAAATTTTCATTTAAAATAAACTTGGAGGCATATAAAGGAATAATTCAAGATTAATTAAAACATTTCATGAAGAAAATAAACATTTCACGTTGAAATGAAAATTTGAAAAAGATAATAATTTTTTAAATTATTTTCTTTGGATATAACTTTGGAATCATATATATATGTGTTTTAAAATAAATTGATATTTTTAAAATGGAAAATTATATTTTCACCTAAAAAAAATCTTTTAAAAACATAAAAAAATTAAATTAATTTACATTTTAAGTAAACTAGGAATATTGTAATGGAATATTTAGAACATTGTGTGTTTATAGTGGCATGAAAATTTGTTAACGACTTCATAGTAAAAAAATTATTTTGTTCACATTGTCTTTAACTGAATTTTTTTAAAACTATATAAAGGTTGAATTGAAAATTACTATTTTAAAATGTTTGAATATGTATAAACGTCTTTCATAAATCATATAAGAACACAAATTTGTTTTCTAGATTTTTTATAAATAATTGATATTTTATGAAAGGGTTTCTCGACCAAGGAGGGAAATAATGTGTTTTTTTGTTGAAAAAAATCATTTCGAATCATGATCTCATAAAAAGAGGAACATTAAGAGAAAAAAATATATGTTATATAAATACATATAGTGTAATAAAATTCATGAAATTATTGAGAAATATATCATAATATTTTATCATCAAAAGTATTATAACATACAATCACCATAAATAATTAGATTGCAACATTATACATTTACCACTTTGGTATCTTTTGATATAATTGAAAACATAAATAATAAATTAAATTGAAAAAATTTATATAATTAAATGGAATATATTCATTATATAATATATCAAAGTGTTATTAGAAACACATCATAGTATAAGATAAGTTCATAACGTAACAAATTTCCCAAACAAGGCAATTTGAGACAAAAAAAATCCTTCAACATTTGTAACTATTGAACCATAAAACTCATTAAAGAGATATAATAAAAATGTATATTTAAATATCCATAATTTTACATCTAATAAACATAATTTTTATTCTTGGTTTTCGATAAACCACAAAAAATAAAAATGTGTGAATATGGAATGTGTCCCACAAAAATAATAGTGAGATGAAAATCGCTTACCTTAAGTACTGAATTCTTTCATACATATTTATAAATCTCATATAATATGTATATGTTCATAATAAAAATATTTATAATACATTATTATATTTATCTAACCATATATTTTTTACCTATGTACTTTTATTACCATTTTATTTACAATTCCCTCTTAAAATCTTGTTTTAGTAAAAACTGTTTGTTTTTAATTTATGTTTGGATTTGATAATTTTTTTCATCATAATTTGATTATGGTTAAATAATTTCATGAATATTAATAACTAAGTAAATATAAAATATATTCATTAAATTTTTTTTTATAGTAATCTATAAATTTTTTTTATCGAAAACAAAATAAATCATTCATGGAGAGAGTAGGCGGTATGTATGCATGAATTTTATTTTGATTTTCGCGATGAAAAATTAGAAAGGAAAATAAAATTTAAAAATTAAGGAGTAATAATTATTTAATATATATCACATATATTAATTTAATTTATCCTTATTACATTCATGGAAATCTGTTAGTGAAAAAAAATGCACATCGCTTTGCGAGGTGGTAGTCGGTCGTACACACGAACTACATAATTGTATCCCCTAATAAAATTGAATTTTAGTGATAATATTTCATATAATAATTCCATTAGTATATATATGTTATAATTTAAAATATATTCATTAAAAATCTGTTTATTATCATCCAAAAAATATAATTAAAAAAACATCACATCGATTCTCAAGGCGACAATCCACAATACGCACAAGAAACATTATTGTTTTCTTATTAGATTGTTGGTATTATGATATATATTGTTTTATAATTAAATATGTATAATAATATCATCACTATAATCTAATTTAAAATCCAACATTTTCTCCTACTATGAGAGGTGGTGATTGAAATTGAATTATATCAGCTCAGGCGGTAGAAGTTCGTCGTACAGAATATCAACAGTTTCCTTTCCCATTTTATGAATTTTGAGGTAGATATAAGTAATAAAAATAAACTAATAAAATATAATTATATAGGATATATTTTTTATATTATTTTTCCATAGTTTTAAAATATTTTAAGGAGTTATAAGAAAAAATAAAATCAAAACAAATAGTTAAAATATTTACCTCTTCTTCAAAGAACCTCTTTAGATTTAACATAATCCTTTCATATATTGTATTTAGGATATCAAAAATTACCATTGGAAATTTTTAGTATTTTAAGTAATTAATTTGTGCATTATTGTCCAAAAAATTGGCTTTTATGGGTGAATAGGGGATGAAAGGGGTTAACCTTATATAAGTTGGGGTGAGGACACACTGCGAATATTTGAAAATAATATTGTGAACCCCCATTTTTTTACATTAAAGAAGGTAAAAAACTAGGAAATTATTAATAATTATAGCTTAAAAAGATCTACAATGTCTATATAATTGGTTATGGTAATATTTATTGTTCATTTTACCCCTTATCAATTTAGTTTATCGACTAGTTAACCTGTTTGAACAATAACCGTGGTAAATAATTTTTTCTATTTTTAATATTCATTATGGTTACAATTTAGTATTCTTTCATTATATAATATTAATTATAATTATTCCTAAAAATAGTTTTTCCCTTATTCTATTCATATAAGTATAAAAGTATAATTTAAAATTAATCCTATAAATGTGATAAGAAAAGTTGTTCTCAAATAAAAAAAATCATCAAATGTTTAAGAGGTTTTTACAAAAAAAATAAAAATTAAATTATTTTCAATGACCTAAATAGTTTTAATAAATATAAGTGAAATAAATTTACATTGAAAACATATTAAAGTAAAACTTATCTTTTAGATTCCTTGAATGAGAAAATAGTTTTAAATAATAACTACTATTTTTTAGGAGTCAAGGAAAATATTTCCTTTTTAGAAAATTATAAAAACATATTTATTTGGTAATTTTTTAATTTTTATTTGAAAATATATTTTATTTTTTTCAAATAAATTTCATGAAATTTATAAAATAATTTCAAAAAAATCCTCCAAAAAGTCATTTTTTAAAAAATATAGATTTAAGCATAAAATTATACTTATTCTTATTTCAAGCCCAAAAAAATAATTTGAGTCCTAAAATTTTTATTGAATATGTAACATATATTAACTAAATTAAATTCATTTGAAGAATTAATTTATTAAATTTATTGAAATAAAACACGTTTGTGCACATAAAAATTGTTTTTCATAAAGATATTTCCTTTAATTTCAAACAATTTTATATTTTTGTTTCTAATTAATTGGTTAATTTAGAATTAAATTTATTACATATAAAAACCATATATATTATTTATGTTGTTATTCCTATTCATACCCTCCATTATAATGTCTATCTGATAATTATTATATTAAATAACAGTATTTTAATATAATTTCATGATTCATTGAAACTAGAGATTGTCTATAATGAAAGTTATAAAATAAATTGACTTAGTCATAATAAAAAACATAAATTCATGGGTTGTTTCATTTCTATATCATTAAAAATTTCCATTAAGATTTATAAACCACTCTTATGATTCCAAAATTAACATGTGATTTTTCATGCTAAAAATTAGTATTGTGAGTATCCCTTAAAAGTTCTACTCAATGGTTTTAACCATGATGTACATGGAGTTTATTTTATTATGACAACCATATTTCAATCCCATACTCTATAATCCTGGGATTAAAATTTATGGATGAAATTATTATGTTGTATAATCTTTGTGGGACATTGACACATATCCTGAATTGAATATGGAGGGTGGGACCAGAATTATATGGCCTTAAAATGCATTGGATAATGTTTTTATCTCATGAGATATTTTCAAATTTGAAAAGGTGTTTATTCTAAGAGAACTATATTATGATGTCCTAGTGGTATTTGTTAGGTTATACTTATGATGTCAGGATTTATGTTGTTTCTACATTCTTATATTTCTCATTTATCATCATCTTATATCATGCATCAATATTTATGATCATGATTCTCACCACTTTTATGTCACCTTTATATGACCCTTGATAAGCATGTATTAATTACATAATTTTATTATTTAATTACACCATTACAATGATTTATACCTCACCAAATTATTATTTACATCTCTATGTTATACCATGAAGATTTACTTGTCTTAGGAAAATTATAGATACAGTTAAAAAGTTTTAAATTATATTGATGTGTCCCTATTTTCTATTGTTATTTTACTTTTCTAATTACCAATATAGACTTGGGATTTTGATATTTTTGGTGAGTTTATTATGTTTGTATTTTTTTAATTAATCGTGAATTATGATTTACTAAATATATGCATTATCAATTTTTGATTTATAGTAATTTATAGTTTCATTTTTTGGTTAGGATTAGAAAAATTCCGTTAATTCCATAAGGATAAGGCTAAACATAGTAAAACATCCATAAATTTTCATAATATATATTTTAAGTGTTTTCAAGGAAATAGAATCCATATCTAGATACTACAAGTGGATATGGAACCTAAAAAGTTGTACCTAGGGCAAATAAAACCGAAAAGGGTTAATTGTTAAATGTCTCAATCATAATTTAGTTCATGAAAAAGGGAAATTTCTACAATCCTAGGTTGAAACTCATAGGGGATATTCTATGGTAAATTCACAAAAACGTTGTGAAATATTATAATGAGGAAAAAAACTATAATAAAATTTTTTGTTAGGAAATAGAACAGGGATAAAAAATATTGAAACAAATAAATTTATAGGTTATGGAATTTATGTAATTTAATTGTTAATAAATTAGTATTCATAGTCTCTATTTTACATTTTAAATATTTTTATAATCCTCATCCCAAATTTTAGCTGTATTTTAGTCAATGGATAGAAATTGGGGGAACTGAGTCAATAACCAATGTGATGGGAAATTCCAAAATTAAATTTCCAATACAATGCGTGCAGTTGTTGAGAACATCATGAAAATAATTACTTCATTACCTACTGTTATGAATAGAAACACAAATTTTTTAGAGATCTTATATTTCCCGATGAAATATAATTTTTTAATTGTTATCATTATGTGACAAATGCCTCCAAAATTTCAATGGATCTCAAAATGAATTTTTCATTGAATCATGGGGAAAATCTAATTAAAATGTATACTATATCTATTAATTCATGTAATATTAGAATGTTGTGATGACTATTTTTTATATAGAGGGAGATGATAAACAATGGTAGATGATGAACAAAGTCGTGAATCACAAGGAGTAGATCGAAGTGATGTAGTGGAATGATGTCATGAAATTATTTTTTGATAAATATTTTACTAGAACTCTGTAATAAAATATTGATATGGTGTTTCTCATACTTAAGAATATAGAAGATGAATCCATTGGGTTGTATGAGGAAAAAATGAAAATACATGCATGATAGTCCTTTGACATTTTCATTGACACCAAAATTAATGTTTCACACTTCTTTAATGGGATAAAAATAAATATATAAATATAATTAGTTATTAAATTAAATTATTTATATGAATAAAATTTATAATGTTCCATCAATGTCAAAATATAGGTGTATTAATCTGAGGATCTATATGATAATAATAAGAGATTGGATTTAAATTCTATAAGAGTGATAGAGAAATATCATGGTGGAAATAAAGTCCAAGATCCTTCCTTCAAAAGTGTTAGAATTTGAATCTCAAAAATTTCTTGATGGGGAAAAGGATAAACATTAGGAATGGGAGGGAATTAGACCTAGCTAGAAAATGATGATGGGAGTAACCCAACAATGTCATTGAAACAATAAATCTCTAGTAATCACTCATCTTGTTATCCAATGTTTAAATTTCAAAGAAGTAAGTTAATAAATAAATTAATGTACTATTAAATGGGATATTGATGGAAATAAATAATGAAAACCTCTATATCCTATAAATAATAACAAAAATTATTCCATAAAAACTACAAAGGTGGATCCAAACCATGATGTGATAGTAAGTATTGTAGTTATTCATTCACTATGAGTGAACATTGTATATTATTCAACTTTGATGAGGAATTACATATCAAAATATTTTAGTGTCACTATTCAAACACCACAACAACGAATATAAGTGGAGTAATTTTTAAAAATGTAAACTGGGGAAATGTTTTCTTTAAAATTATACGAGTTCTCCCATTTTCCATATTTACAGGTTGAATTTGACATTGAATCTTTTGATACTTCATTTAGTTGAATTAAATTCTATTTTTTGTATGTATTTTTTTCCTTTTATATTTATAACATAAATTTCTAGGGGAATGAAAATTAACCTTCATATCGTGAATCACCATATTGTCCTATACAAGTTCAAGGATGATGATGAATCTCTTTTGGTGTAATCATCTCAATCAAAGATATTATTTATTTATGAGAAATATTATTTGGAGAAAATGATTGAGACTAAGGAAAAGACCATCATTATTGATATTACCATTTTATGGAATATTCTAATGTTTTCCTTAATAATTTTAATTTTTTATCCTAAGGTGTGTCGTTTAGTTAATGATTGGACATATTTATAGATATTTTCCAATATTCAAGATTCCATACAGAAAAATCATAGATGACCTTCAACAAATAAAGGACCAACTACAGTAGCATATAGACAAAGGGTCTATATTCCAAATTGCTTCACCATGAGGCGTGACTATCTTCTTAATCAAGAAGAATAATGGGTAAATATGCATCTAAATTAATTATCATGACATCAACAACATCATGTTATAGAATAAGTGTCCTCTTAAAAATATTGATTACCTTTCTATATGATATATGGAGAACAATTATTTTCTAAGGTGGGTCCTCGGCTGAGATATAACTATGTAATGGTGAAGAAGGGGTATATGCTTTAGACATATTTCAATTAAATTTATTCAAACTCTGAGTACATAGATATTCTATTTAGACTCCCTAAAGTTCTAGATATCGTCATGGATTTTATGAACTGAGGCTTTATGTATTACCTTGATTAATATGTGGTAGTCATTGTGGATGATATTATAATTTACTCCTAAATAAAGATGAACATGAAGAGTTTTTGAAAACATTACTAAATACTTTGTAAAAGGAAATTTTATATGTGAATTATCATAAATGTGACTTTTTGATGGAGCAAGTAACATTCCTAGCTCATGTTATAACTAATAAAAGAATATCTACAGATCCTTCCAAAATAAAGGAAATTAAGGGAAGATCCAGATCAACATCAGTGATGGATATCTATAGTTTATTCAAACCATCTACATACTATCGTGAATTTATGAGAAAATTATCAAGATTTAGAAGCCCACTAAAAAAATAATTATAAAATGAGTTATGTTTATTTGGACTGAATAATGTCAGGATATATTTAAATACTTAATTAATATGATTATAACTAAACATTTTTTCACAATACCCGCTAATACGAATGGATTTGAGATATACAATGTTTCACCAAAATATCGTATTGGGTTTTTTACTCATTAAAGATGAAAAAGTGATAGACCATGATTCATGCTAATTAATGATCCATAAAATGATATATCCAACATCAGATTTGGAATTTTCTACAGCAATGTTGATGTTGATGAATTGATAAAATTATATCTATAGGGATAAATGTGACATATATATAAATCATAAAATCATTAATTGTATATTCACAAAATAATAGATCAAAATGTGATAATAAATATAGTTAGAGCTGTATAAGTATTATTATTGTTCAATCCATTACCATCCGCAGAAGGTGATAAAAGTTGAAGATGTTGTTGCTAGAAAGGATCATGTAACCATATCCATGATAAAATTTAATGGGGATCCAATATTATTAGATATGTAGTGGATGAACATGGAAGAAATTAAAGTATCTTTATCAAACCTTTATCAAATAAAATCATCATAATATATTCATGACAGTATCAAAGTGGTCCAAAAGATAATGAGGAATTATAAAAAATGAAGTGAGTATTCATCATTTCAATTTCGAAAAAGGTGGAGTTATAATGTTTGGATCGAAGATATGGGTCCCACAAAATCTATCACTAAATATTAAACTTAATGTATAACCCCATGCATGGAATACATGGAAATTACATTACTTTTGTGGAATAATTAATACATGATACAGAAAGACTCCCATAGGCTTTATTAGTTTAGTGTATTTGGAAAAATGAAACACATTCTTCTATATTGGTTAAAGATCTTCAACATCTCCATTAAAGATATTCCCCATTATTTTTCCTAACCAAAAACTTTTTTTATATCCTATGGAAAATAAATCATAAAATGTGTTAGCTCAAATGCTCGGTAATGGTATACATGGATGACATCAAAGAAAACATATTCATATGAATGTGAAAACATGAACATGATTTTTGAGTATCATAACCATGAGTTATGAAATAAACCATGTCAATATGTAAGGCGTCAATCATAAAGAAATAAGAAACATGATAAAATAGAATTGGAATAAAACAAGTAATTGTAGGAAATATATAAACACATAATATGATTTCCATTGTAGCCAAGACATTGCTTCTAAGACCATCATTGTGGACAGAGTCCATTACTCAAGTCGGTTTACTTTCAATTACAACCATGTATTACTGAAGAGGATTTACTTTTCATTCTATCTAGGTATTACCGAACCATATTTACTTGTTATTCCAATCATTTCTATCTCATGAAATATAAATCATTACCCAATGTATTGGAGGCAAATATAGGTCCCACCCATCTCATAGTGAAATTATTTTTACATTTCCAGTAAAACATAAGTCATTTATCACCGCATAAGACAAGAAATAAAATGGGTTTCTTAAACATCATTCAATCATAACATAATCCATATACAAGATCAATCCATCATTAAAAAAATCAAATCATATTAATAATAGGTATAGAAACAAAACCTAATTTAAGATCGTCATCCTGTATGGAAATAATTTTGATAAAACACTTGAACTTAATTCTGAAGAAAGATATCCTTTCTTCATCATTTTTTTTCTTTTCTCAATATGATGATCTAATTAAAATAAAGTAATTTAGTTGAAAATAAACTCCACATAATGTAGAGGAAGATTAATGTAAAATGACATTATGAAGAAGTAAAAATTCGTTCATCTGCTGTAAATTAAAAAAACATTATTCTCATACTCTTGCCAAAAAATTCAAAAAGTACCATGAATGGAAAAAAAAGAAATATTATAGACATAAAAATTCACCAATGGGTAAAATTAACATTAAACCATAGTATAATAATATTAATAATATTATATATTTTTGAAACATTGTCATGAATGATAATATACCACAGTAAATACTAATGAATTAACAATCTCAGATAATATTGAGATTTCAAAATTATCCTTTACCAATTTATAATCAGTTGAATCATATAACTCATAAAATAATGAAAGTTATATGAATATTTAAATTTCACAATATCTATAATAAGAATAATAAAAACATTCATGGGTACCAAAAACATCATACAAAAGAATTGGATGGTGTATAAGGAATATGTCCCACAAAAATAAAAGGGAGAAAAAAATAATCCCTTACCTTAGCTATGATATGATTATTATGTGTTTGAAAATAATGTATAATGATATAGATAATGTTTTTAACTTATTCTAGAATCATGTTCATTATTTATGTTCATATTCTCCGTTGATTTTTTAACAATTCATTTTTACTCATTATACGAGTTTTAACGGCATTATGATTACATGCATGTTTTGTCGAATAAGTTCTTATTCACCATATTATTCCATATTTATATCAATATAATGTTATATAAACATAATAAATACCATATTTATTAATTATTTACATTTATATAATAATTCTTGAGTTGTTATCATGTTGAATGAATCACATCGCGTCGTAGAAAGGATATGCCATATGTATGCACACGCGACGATATCATTCCCATAATTATTTAATGGAATTTATTTGATTGGTGTACTCTATTTAATAATAAATATACTTTTATAAAAGTTATATGTAGTTATTACATCCATTTTTATACCCATCCATGTAAGGTGGCTGTTAAAACAAATTACACCATGACGTGGAGATAGTATGTTGTACGTAGGTACGTGTGGTGATTTATCATTATTCGGATGGATAAAAAGACGAATATGGTTGTTTCATAATTATAATAAAAAATCAATATATTAGGTATAGTATAGTTATTATCCGATAATGAATCAACTGATTATTTATTAGTAGAAGTAGAAATAAATATAAAAGAATAGGTAGTGAAGATTACCTCTTATTTGATGTTTTCTCTTTAGATATACTCTTAATGGAACTGGAGATGGTCTTTTGAGAAAACCAAAAAATACAGAATGTAACTATTGAAGTGGATAAGATAAATGGTCAGGTTATAGATGTACTTCAATACTTAATGAGTTTTTGGGAAATTTGGGAGGAGGTGTCCTTTTATAATTGGGGTGAGGGACACTTTTTGAATTTCTAAACCTATTTATTTAAAATAATTGGAAAATAAATTCAAATACCTCCAAAATGAGATATATCCAAATATAATATATGATAATATTGAAATATAATCAACATAAAAAAAATTTATAAAAGTTTTTATGTCAATTTAAACATTATCATTTTAATTAACAATCATTAATTCTATTTAATTTTAATTATGATAATAAATGTTTTAATATTAAATGGGTGAAATATTTACTTATTAGATTTTAATTATAAAATAAATGTTTAATTTAAATATTTTTAGACTATATCATAATTAATATTTATTTTTAAAATTGTTTTATGATTTTTGAAAAATTTTATAAAATATTATTCTAACAAAATATCAATTTTGACACTTTTGACACTTTTCATTTCATGGATTTTATAAAATATAAATTCAACAAGTTAACTTTGAAAAAAATATTTTATTATATTCCAATGAGGCAAATTTTATCTATTAAATTTATTTTTCATATTAATTATCTGAAAATATATTCTTTTTAAGATTGTAAATAATATTTTTTGGATATCACCATTAATAAAATAATTACTAAAATGATTTAATGTAATTATTTAATATAATTATTTGTTGACAAAAAATTAAAAATAAAATTCAATATTTAAGATTAATTCAATATATTTCCTGATAATATTTTTATTATAATTTATATTCCATAATTTCAAACATTAAAAATGTTATACTTATGAATTTATGAATGTGATAACTTTAACAGAACTCTATATAAAATAATATAAAGGTCATAATCTATTCTGTAAGGCTCCAAATGTTCACTATCTTGCCCATGGGATTATTATGGTTGATATATAATCTACCAATAATATTTTTTCTTGTGTTTCTACCTTTATATGGTTATTAGGTTTTTAATAAAAATTGTTTCGTTGATTTCTTATCAATTAATTAATTTTTACATCTTCATTGAATAAGACATTAAGGTAATTATTTATTTCGTAATAAAAAAATTACCATGATATATATAGTTAATTTATATTTCCATGAAATATTTATTTTAGAATATATCACCTATTTATCACAATATTAAATTTATTATACTTATAAGAAATGTGAGTTTGATATTTTGTCACTTTCATTGGTTTTGTTAATATATAACTGATTTTCATTGTCAGGTGGACATTAAATGATTATTTTTTAGAACTAATATGTTTAAATTATAATTATATTCATTAAATTATATTTTTCAAGGTTTTGGGTGATTTTATTGTCTTTATAATATTATTTTTACACTAATTTTTCATATTATCATTAATCACATTAAAAAAATTATTATAGTTACCATTTGGAATATAAAAATAGTAACCTATTTACATAATTTGGACCCAATTATTCCAAATATAGATTCCATTTTTCAAATTTCAAAACACAGAAGTTGCGGTAATTAATTTAACATTAATCCCTTTTTCAGAATGAAAAAAAAAACAGGTTTTGGTTTAAATGATAAAACATTGTTATAAATTGAAATTTTTTTACATACGAATTCAATGTAAATTTTTTGAAAATGAATTAAATTGTAGTAACTTATAAAAATATATTTTATTTTTACTTTAAAACCATTTAATGATCTAATTTCATTATATAAATTATTTCGATGAGAAATCTGTTTTCAATTAAAATTTACAGTAAATTTTTACTATTCATCAAAATATGAATTTCCACAAGAAAAATACCAAATTTACAACCATGTAAACTTTTTATATCCCACTCCTAATGAAGATTTTTATTTTTTTCAAAACAATATAAAAAAGTGTTAACATGTAGTTATAAAATTCATGGGCCAACAAAATGTTATAAAACAACTATTTATTTGAAAAATATATCATTTATCCAAAAAATTGATTTTATTCTTATATAATGTTC
Source organism: Viscum album (assembly GCA_963277665.1). Lineage (NCBI taxonomy): Eukaryota > Viridiplantae > Streptophyta > Magnoliopsida > Santalales > Viscaceae > Viscum > Viscum album. Next base: position 381,033,009 of record OY728166.1, read on the forward strand.
TAGAAAATACATAATAAGAATTTTAATGTTGTATAATATTCAAAATTTGGTGAATAATATTCCTAAAATCTAGTTTATATCTCATTAAATAATAATATTTTATAAATATATCAGTGTTTAGTGAAACTCGATATTGTGTACAACACAATCTATCGAAGAAGGTCGCTCTTGCATGTAATGCAAGCCAAGTCACTGTTTCAAGTTTTGATAGATTCCATTGGATTTTCATATAACATAATCCAATATTATTTCATTTATACATTGAACAAAATCTATATTGTGTGTTGTATGAAATGAATTCTATTAAAAGATCTTGAAATTTTGAGTAACACAAGCCATGAAAAGTATTGTGTGTTCTGTAATCTAATATGGTGTTGCATATAGCAAAATATAATATTGGTGTAGCATATAACACAATACATAAAAAAATTAATATATCACATAAAATCTTGGGGTGTTACATTTTACCCCCTTAAGATGAATTTCTCCCCCGAAATTCTTCGGGGGTTATAAATGGTTTACTACTAAATAGTTTCTTTCATAAAATCCCACATTGTAAAAAGGGATACTAAAATATCATTTTAAAAATGAATGTTAGAAACATTAATGTTTCCCAAAGTATAACATCACTCGGTTTCCATGTAGGATAACATAGGCGAGGAGTGAAAAAAAGGATATGAAAGAGAAATATAACTATAATGTTATGATGGATAGTGATAAAGAATAATGTTTCGAGAAAGAAAAAATTAGAAGGCCGTAAATATGCGATGATTTAAGGCACCATATGATTCATTAGATAATAATGTACTAAGATAAATGTTTTGGTTTTGAAGATCCTTTACCTAAATTTTTGGAATTTTTCTTCAGAATAAATTCTTACATTATTTTTTGTATAATCTCACCATTAATTGATCCTTGAAAAATTTCTACATCATCTCTTATTTAAAGAAATGAAGTTCAATTTTTCATTCATGAATTTTTATTTGATCATGAGGTAGAATTATAGGGAATTCCATCTATCATAACCCATTTCCCGGGGCTCGTTTCGTGACTACCCCAAGCCCGCCGTCCATAGACTAGGTTTTTGCGACTAGCACTGAAGGTGTATTCCCTAAAACTGGGAACGAATTGCCTTTATAACCTGTAAGAACACAAAACCAAGCACATAGCAAGATACAAACACAAGTCAACTTTATAGAAAAAATAGTGCTGATTGTAAAAGGGGATGCGATACAAGCCCAACTATATAGGTAGAAGTATAACTGAAATACAATACAACTGAAGAAAAATACATACAGCTACTGGGTCGTCCTCCAGAATTCCTACCTGAAGGGTAGGTACATATCACCTCTTCCACACTCCTCATCCTCCCATCTTCTCTGCATTCTGTAATGCCATATGGTCCACCTCCGAGCACCATCTTGCCTTGGTACCCTCAACCTCGATAAGTGTTGTCAGTCGTCTAAACCAAACACAACAAGGTGAAAGCATAGCTTGTATAGGGGTGAGTTTAACGATACTCAGTAGGGACACCGAGACCCTCAAGGTCACACAAAATCCACATAGGATAAAATACAAGGAATTAAATCAACTGAAATCCCTACATAGGTATATGCACATACATATACATATATTATCAATTTTACCTATCTCAATCATGAGGAAAAATAGAGTCCAACACAAAATCCCAAAACATTACTGTTCCACAAAGCAAGGAGTACCACGATGGCAAGTTCCACTCAGGTATGCCACATAGAAGAATACCACCAAGGGATTACCACAAAGGAATGTACCGCTCAGGTACGAACTCAACTCACACCAGGTAAAACAAAACTAAAAAATTACAAATGATTAGTCGTAAAGTTAGATCATCTTATTCTATCAAGAGGATCGGGTGCTAAGCCCCATAGGATCGTTCAGTGATGACCCACATAGGTCGCTAAGTGCTGACCCACACATGATCACTCAGTTCTGACCCATAGAGGATCGCTCGATGATGACTCACACAAGATCGCTTGGATCAGACCCACACAGGATCTCAAGGTACTGACCCACACAGGATCGTTATTCATTCTTCACGTTTCAGCTAGCTAATAAGTTTCCGCACTAAGCTTGCTCGTCTCTGAGATGGTCCGATCCTAAAGCCACTGGTCGAGACTCCAACTGCCATGAAGTCCCACAAAGAAGTATCACAATGTACCGCCATGCCATAAGGTTCTCAACAGAAGAGATGGTGCATCAATCGAACTCTTGGTCTATGAGTTATTAGCCTTTTAGTCCCGTGGGCCCGGATAAATTCATGCTCAATCCAACCCAACCATACTCCATCATTATCCAAATCTATAGTGGGGTATATTCAAATCGACTGTCTCACTCAAAAGTTTCTAGTGCCTCTTACGGTTCATCAAACGGATGCCTAGAGCCAATGTTATTGCCGATAGAGAGAAAAGTTCGATGTTGGCCCGAGTCTGCCCTGACCCGGTCCGACCCGACCCGATTCTGGTCGACGTGACCCAATTCGGGTCGAATCGGCCCGCTAGGTCTGATCCAGCCCACTGGGTCTGGCTCGGCCCGAACTGGGCACCGCGAGGCCGTGGGTGATGCAGAGCCTATGAGGGCGGCGTGAGGCTGCATGGGACATAGAGCCCACGAGGGCAGCATGAGGCCGCGGGGGGCCACAAGTGTCGTGTGGCAGTGAGGCTGTTGAACGGAGAGGATGTGGGGGCAATGATAGACACTGGTGTTGTGGAGGACACGAGGGCCGTAGAGGCTATGAGGGCTGTGCGAGGCAGCGGGGTCTGTAGAGGCTGTGGGGCAGCGCGGAGGGCTGTGAGGCAGCGAGGCCACGGGGCAACGCGGAGGGTCGAAGGGTGGTGAGGCCACGGGGCACCGCGGAGGGCTGCGTGGCGGTGATGCATCAGGGAGGTGTAGAAATCCACTGTATGGTGAGGCTACGCGGCAGCACAAAGGGGTGCGGGTTGGCGAGGAGCCGCGAGGCCATCACCTTCGTCGCGGACGGTGATGTACCAGCCACCACATCCGTTCTTCACCATGGCACAAAGATGCCTTCTTCCATCGTGAAGGAAAAACCATTCAAGAAGAGCATCGGAGGGGTCGGGCCACGTTTTTTTGACCGACACCCACTGCATTAGAGAAGTACCAAGAAGCTCAACAAGAACATGAATTAAGAACATCAATCCCTAAAACCTCATATAATTGATTATTCCCAAACCCGCAAAAGAAATCATTTGTGGATCAACTAGTTAGAGAGTTGATCAGTGTTCTTTGTTTTAGAAGGGGAGAAAATGTGAAAAAATAATCACAAAAATTTAACCCATATATCGGAGATTTGTCGATGAAGGTCATGTGGAAAGAGACGAAGTCATTGGGGATAGACATACATCGATGACATTAGCATTTCCACGATCATCTGTTCATTGTTGTTGAGGTCATTCCTTGTCGGTGTGATAATTCTATGTTGGGGAGCACACTGATTGTTGGAGAAAATAATACTTTAAATGGTTCTCCTCTCCCAATTCCACTGAAAATGTGAAAATATCCCCCTTGTTAATTTACGTTTAACAAATTAAAAGGTTTCCACAACTAATTGACAGCATAATTAATTGTACTACGTTGGCATAATTAATTGGCTCCAATTTATTGGAGGAAAGGATTAATGGGGAGTTGAGTGTTTTCTCACCCATTAAGAGGAGTCGGGTGGTCCTCACCCCTAAATTCAAAATGGGGGTTAGTTCAGTTGGTTTCCAACTCTAAACATCCACATGGGAGGATTAGGCTTGGGTGGTCCCCACCACCATAATCCATGTTGACGGGTTTCAACAAATAAAATAAAAATGTTAACATTTTTATTTATTTCAGTCTTTCACGGAAAACACAAAAACTATCTTTCACTCTCGACCCACTACGTTCAAGTAGAAGGTCCCTTTAAGTGAATACCAGCGTCGCGATTTCAACGGGCCCCGCAGATTTCAATTCCAAGCACCGGTTCAATAGTTAGAAAATCTGACTCGTATGTTTACTGAACGTACTCAGAAAAAATTTTCTAAATTCATTCTGAGAACAACGGGCCTCATAATCATGCACCGTTAGTTTTCACGGACTCGTAAAATTCACATATATTTAAAAAAAATCAATGGAAAATATGGGTCTTTACATTCTCCCCACCTCAAGGCTTTGCATCCCTATAAGCCACAACTCAATCTCAGGGATAAAATGGGGGTACTGAGCAAGAATTTGAGCCTCTCGCTCCCATGTTCTCTCTAAGATGTTCCCGTGCTACCAGCGGATGTGCAGAAGAGGTATCGACTGCCCACGAAGGACCCACTCTTTTAGATCCTCAATCTATATTGGACCCTCTGAAAACGCCACCTCATCACTTATGTCTAGCTCACCATGGTCGATGATGTGGGAATGGTTGTTCACATATCACCTCAACTGGGATACATGGAAGATGTCGGGCACCTGGTGCAACTGATGTGGAAGAGATAAGTGGTAAGCCACCACGCCAACACTACTATAGACCTGGACGGGTCTGATGAATGCTAAAGATAACTTTCTGCCTCGAGAAAATCTCTGCGAACCACATCGAAGTGGGACCTGTAAAAAGACGTGGTCTCCATCCTCGAACTCCAGCGTTCTCTATCTTTTGTCAGCATATTAATTCTTCCTGCTCTGTGCAGTCTTCATCCGCTCCTAGATTATCTGCACCTTCTCTGGGGTAGCCCGTACCATCTCTGGTCCCACTAGTTCTTACTCCCCTGGGTATGTCCATCACATAGGTGATATGAAATGTATCTCGTACCACACCTCAAAAGGTTTCATCCTAATGGTGGAGTGATAGATGTTTTTGTATGAAAACTTAACCAAAGTTAAGTGATCCTCTGAGCTGCGACTGTAGTCAAGGACACAAACACGTATCATGTCCTCGAGAGTCTGAATGGTCATCTCAGTATGGCCATACGTATGAGGATGAATGGTGGTGATAAAACGAAGCCCAAAATCCTCCAAAAACTCCTTCCAAAGTCGAGAAGTGAAGTATGTATCACGATCAGAGACAATCATCAAGGGTACTCCGTTTATCCACACAATCTGTTGCACATAGAGGGGTCCCAAACTCTCTACTGAACCCATCTCTCTAATCGGTAGGAAGTGGGATGACTTGGTGAGTTCGTCAACGATCACCCAGATAGAGTCATGACCTCAGGATGTACGTGGAAGTCCTATCACAAAGTCCATAAATATCCCATCACACTTCTATTCTGGGACCTCTAATAGCTAAACCAAGACTGATGCTACTTGATGTTTCACCTTCACTTACTGACAACTGAGGCATCGAGAGACAAACTCTGATACTGCTTACATAATCCTCAGCCACCAGTGCTGTCGTCAGAGATCCTGGTACATCTTCTCCACTCATGGATATACAGCTAGAGGGGATGTGTGGAACTTACTCAAAACTTCCTCCTGAAGTGACACGGGTACCATGGTACGTCCTCTGAAAAAGATGACATGCTCCCCACCTTTCGAAAATATATCAGGTTCCTATCATGTGGATATCTGAGCAGGTTGTGCCTCACAGTCAGTGTCCCCACACTGCACCTCCTTGAATTGATGAATAAGTGGGGGAGTGACTGTAAGAGACTGAAGGAAAGCTACTCCATCTCGATCCACAAATGATATCTAAAAAGAAGAAAGTTGCAATGTCTCCTCACCTAGTAGTTGTATACCAGATATTCTGCTGAGTCCATCTGTTACAACGTTCCCCTTACCAGGATTATTGACTATCTCAAAGTCATAGTCTTGGATTAACTTAAGCCAACGTCGTTGTCTTAGGTTCTGGTCCTTTTGAGTGAAGATATACCTGAGACTCTTGTGATCAGAGTAGACTATAAAACGTTCTCCACCATATAGTGTCACCACATATTCAAGGAAAAGACAGCTGCAGGTAACTCTAGGTCATGGGTAGCATAGTTCGGCTCATGCTATCTCAACTTTCGAGAACCATATGTGATCACTACTCGCTCTTGCATCAAGACACATTCGATTCTGGTCCCTGATGCATCACAGTAGACTACATACCCTACACCCTCCACCAAAAGCATTAAGATAGGGGCACTAGTCAGCCTCTGCCTCAGATCCTAAATACTCCTCTAGTATTTCTCCAAACACATTAAGGGTTGCCCCTTCTTCACCAACACTAATAGTAGTGCTGCAAATCTAGAGAAAACGAGCACAATTATCTGGTCGTATTCAGCTAATCCCAGGAAACCCCATACCTCTATCACACACCTGGGTGGCTCCCAAGCCTGTACCGCCCCAATCATCGCTGGATCCACTACAACTCCAGCCTCCAAGATGACATATCCTAGAAAGTGACCCTCTTAGATCCAAAACTAGAACTTCAAGCGCTTACCATAATGCTGGTGCTCTCGGATTGTGTCAGTACAACCTGCAAATGGTAGGTATGCTCCTCCTCCTTAGTCGAGTAGATTAGAATGTCGTCGATGAAGACTACTACAAAGCGATTAAGGTATGAAAGAAGGATCTTGTTCATGAGTTCCATGAACAATGTTGGAGTGTTGGTCACATCGAACGGTATAACCAAAAAATCATAGTGGTCATACCGACACCTGAAAGCCATCTTCTGTACATCCTCGTCTCATACTCTGAGCTACTGATATCCTAATCTGAGGTCTATATTTGAGAACCACTATTCTCCCTTCAATTGATCAAAGGGATCATTAGTCCTCTGTAGTGGGTACTTTTTTTCACGGTCACCTAATTCAGGCACCTTTAGTTGACACAAAGTATAAAGCACCCACCCACCTTTTGGAAAACAAAATCGAAGCTGCCCAAGGTGAAACACTGGGCCAAATGAACCCTTTACTCTATAAGTCCTCCAGCTCCACCCACATCTCATGAAGCTCCGAAGAAGCCATCTGATACACCTATGTAGATATCGGTGCTGTCTCGGGGTACAAGTCAATGTAAAAGTCCACCTCTCTGCGATGAGGTAGAACCGTGACATTATCAGGGAAGAAATACACATATTTGTCTACCACTACAGGGTAACTCCAACTCTCCACATCTTCCGCTCTGAGGGTAAGGCTATCTAACTGATGAGTGATTGGCTACACTCGCCTCCGGGTAAGACCAGCCTGTGTTGCAAAGGCTCCCTTCTCATCGATGAAGGTAGACCTAGTCCCATATGTGAAAACACACAAAATATTGCGCTTAATTTAGTCAATATGTGCATGGAATGTAGATAACCATTCCATACCCAAGATGACATCGTAAGGCCTCAACACTGCTACTAGGAGATGCTAGCCGAATCTCTCCCCTCCTAGAAAGCTTTCACTACCGACACCAGTGTGTAATCATCTAATATACTCTCATTGGAGTCTCTAGCCATAAGGATCGAGCCAACGACTCTTTAGGAATATCCATGCACTGAATAAGGGTAGTGGAAATAAAAGAATGACTAGAACCTATGTCTATAAGTACCGAAACTAAGGTGGAGTAGACACAGATCATACCTCATATCATCTTCGTAGCGTCGTGATCGTAGGACTTAGATAAATAGTGCTGAGCTCATTTCATTCATCCTGCTCCCTATAGTCGGGTGTGGACCACCTGGTAGTGGTGGCAGTAACATCTCAAATCGTCGTCCACCGCCAGCTGCATGGCCCGCTCCTCTGCCACATCTGCCTACTCCATGAAGACCTCCTTGGTTGAACATCTATCTCTGCCTGGGCGGTCCTTTGACTGTCTACTGATCATCCATATAGCTGGTCAGAGAGTCATGAGCCACGTGATCATGCCCGCCAAATGCGTAACACTACCCGCTCCTTGCATGACTGGCTCTACCTCAGGTGCCCCTTAAAACTGAAAACGAATCATGTGGTCTTCCAACTATAGGTCTGGTCCTCTTGGACCTCTGTGACATCTATATGCTGCTAGCTATAGAAGAATCCTCTAATTGATGTTTGGTGGTCAGTCTCACTTCTGGGTACTGCTCAACAAAGAAACACTCCACTAAGAGGGCTCTCTCTAACACCCCCACCTGCATCGAGATGCTAAGAGAAATCATCGAAGCCCAGATCTCTTGCCTGATTACTTGTTCGAAGGTCTGTGCCTTGAATAATGAGTATCGCACCATATCAGTGGAGTATCATGAGAGGGTAGTGAACCTCGCTGAGTACTAATCCACAATCACGCTTCCTTGCTGCAGATGAATAATGTCATGTTTTTTCACTGCATTAAGAGTCTCTGGAACAAACTCTACCCTAAACAGGCTCTCGATGTCTTCCCCAGGAAGCGTCACCTAGTCGTGAACTTGGAGCATCAATCTCCACCATCTGCTTGTTGCTCCCTATAAAAGGCTAGCGGCAAGGATCAACATGAGATCAGATGGTGTCCCTAGCAGTCAGAAAACTCTCCCCACGGCCTCAAACCAATCCTCGGACACCTGGGGGTCCGTCTCTCCCCTGAACTTGGGTGACCTCTGGCATAAGAACTCATGAAACGTGCTCAAGTGGAATACACTCTCAACTACTAGGGAGGGTGGAATCGGTGGCCCAATGGGTAATGGTACCGATGGTGACTCCACATGTGCCTCTACTGGAAGAGGGCCTTGCACCAAGGCCTCATCACTCGGTGGACTGTTAGTGCATACTATTTCTGGAACCCTAGATGGATGTCTGCGTGGAGTTATCCTGAAAATAAACGGTTGTTCCATGGTAAAAAATTTATAACTGGTTAGCTGACTCAAAGTGATCACAGGGAAAACTCTTCAAAACACACACGGAATTTGGGTTTTCTTGTACTGAGTAAGAAATCATAAGTCCAGGTCCTGTTGTATAGATAAGTCAGCCGCCACACCAACACCGGATTCCCTAAATTGATAACCTCACTCACTATACGTAACACTATATCTGTTAAAAAGAATGATCAGAGTCTTCTTTTCTATGGTAGAACCGACTCCTTTGATACCAATTTGTCACGAACCATTCCCCGAGGCTCGTTCCGTGACTACCCCAAACCCTCCTTCAATTAGTTAGGGGATGGAGACTAGCACTAATGGTGTATTCCATAAATCATGGAAGCCATATACTTTATAACCAGTAAACACACACAACCAAGCACACAACAAGATACGAAGACAAGTCAACTATATAGAAAAAGAGTGCTGAATGTAAAAGGGGTATGGATACAAGAACAACTATAAAGGTACAAGTATAATTGATATACAATAAAACTGATGAAGAAGAAAGATAGCTATTTGGTCATCCTCCAGAGTTTGTACCTGAAGGGTTGGTTCAGATTGCCTCCTCAGCACTCCACGCCTTTCCATCTCCTCTGTGTTCTGTCATGCCATGTGGTCCACCTCCGGGAACCGTCTAGTCTTGGTACCCTCAACCTCGATCGATATTGTTTGTCTTCTTCCCCAAATACAACATGGTGAGGTCGTAGCCCGTGCAGGGTTGAGTATAACAATACTCAGTAGGGACCCCGAGACCCTCAAGGTCTCACAAAATCTACTAAAGATAAACCACATGGCATGAAATCAACTGACAACCCTACTTAGTTATACTCCCATACATATTCCTAAGTTATCACGTATACCCATCTCAATCATGAGGAAACACAGAGTCCAACTCAAAAGCCCAAAGCTCAACTGTTTCACAAAGGAAAAAGTACCATGATGGTAAGTACGACTTAGGTATGCCAAAAATAAGAATACCACCAAGGTATTACCATAGAGGAAATTACAGCTTAAGTACAAACTCATATCATACCAGGTATAAATTATATACAAAAGTACAATTGATTATTAGTAATGTTAGATCATCTTATTCTGTCAAGAGGCTCAACTTATAAGTCACACAGGATTTCTCGGTGCTGACCCACATAGGATTACTAGGTGTTGACCCACATCAGATCGCTCGGTGCAGACCCACATGGGATCACTCAATGCTGACCCACAGGGGATCTCTCAGCGCTGACCCACACAGTATCGCTAGTTACTGACCCACATAGGAAAACTACTCATTCTTCAAATCAAAGTTATCTACTAGGTTCCCGCATGAAGCTTTATCGTCTCTGGGAGGGTCCTCTCCTCAAGCCACTGGTCGATACTCTAAATTCCATGAAGTCCCATGATGAAGTATCACAAAGGGACGCCATGCCATAAGGGTGTCAACCCCACAGACGGTTCATCAATCAGACACCCAGTCTATGTGTTTTTTTCCTTTTAGTCTAGAGGGCCCGATTGGTTTCGTGCTCGATCCAACCCGACCGTACTACAAATTTATCCAAATCTCTTGTGGGGTATACTCAAAGGGGCAGTCTCTATACAAGGTTTCGAGTACCGCTGTGGTTCTTTAAACGAATGCTTGATGCCAATGTTATGGCCGATAGAGCGAAAAGTTCGAAGTTGGCCTTGGTCTGGTCCGACCCGGTCAGACCAACTCGGCCTGACCTAGCCCTCTGGGCTTGTATCCCTGCCACTTTTACTTTCAAATCTATTTTTTCTTGACAGTTGACTTGTGTTCATATCTTGCTGTGTTCTTGGTTGTGTTTTTTTACATGTTATAAAGACAATTCCTTCCCAGTTATAGGGTATATACCTTCAGTTCTAGTCGTCATCCCCTAGACTATAAAAGGCAGGCATGGGGTAGTCATGGCACGGGCTCCACGGAACGGGTCGTGACACCATCCATCTAAACAAAAATGTTAGCACAAGAAATCTAATATGCATAAGTCTATATATAGTGAGATAAAACAATTATCTAACAAACATCTACATGAATATAACTTATTATAAAAATAAATGGATATCATTAAAATTCTTCAAAAAATAGAACATATAAAACTATAGAAAGAGGTGAACTAAATTTATATAACATTTATCTCCCATATCTCATATGTCATTTCTTGGTTGTCACATTTCAAACACATGAATACCTTAATCATGTATTCTCTTGAGTCACGATAACAACCTGAATTATCAGATATCCTTATTGAAAACATGCATATTTATTTATTACAAAACATATTGGACATATTCCTTAAGTCCCAATAGTTTTATAATTCATCCATGATAGTATGAACCTCTTCTCAATAACTCTATAATTATATTTCAAGACACTAGAATCATCCATTCTACTTATTCAAATACAACATATCTTTCTCCAAACATCATTAAATTACCATAAGGGACATATTAAGGGTTATCTTCCCTTTAATCATGTGTTCATCAAGTATATCACCTTACCCTTAAGTCACTTTTCTATCTCCTTATAAGTATTCATCAATTCCATTCCAATCCTTATACTAAAAATAGTTATATATTTCATGATTCATATTTCCTAATCTTTGAGTAACTGAATGAAAATTAACTTTTTTATTATCAAAACACTTTTTAGGAAAAAGTGAGAAACCAAGCAACCATTACATCCATGAAAAATACCATGAAAAGGATTACCCAGAACAAGATTACAAGATCTACCCCTTCATAGTGAATACAACATGATGATAAGCCTTCACCATTGAACGACTACTCGGCTAACTGTCTAATGCGGTGTTTCATGGGGCTGGTACCGATGGAAGATTCATACCCTCTCGAACATCCAAATCAAAATGGTATGAAATGTGAAAGATTACCTCTCTAGACCACATTTGAATTAGACCAATGTAGTGTGATAGATTTGGACAAACATTGAAATTCAATAGAAAAACAATCATAATCTTCAGCATAGTTCATGGAACCAAGGTGATTCAATTCCTACTGAAAACCTCCTAAGCACTGAAGCACTATCATTCATGATGAATGCAGATTAAATATTCTTCATCATGATAATATCTAAATTCTAACATGAATATTGTAGTGCATCCTTGACCAAAGTAGCAGAATAATTCCAAAAAGAATGGTATATTAACATACCAACACTAAACGGAAACCAACCCCACAAAGCTCCTGAAGACATCACCAATCGCACGAGACCTCGTGGAAAACCAGAAACCATAGAAGGAATCCCAAAACAAATTGTAGAACCAAATCCAACACACGAATAGCAGGAACCAAATCTAAAAAGAATGTACGAATGAAAAAATTAATGATAATGAATCATCACCTTGTCTTCAGCCACCCAATCTCCATATATTGCCTAAAAAGGACTAGTCACATTCTAGAATGCAGATCTTGTCACCGCAATCCAAACACCCACATGGACCACAAAGGACAACTGATGCAAACAACGGAGGAGAGGTAGTAATCCTTAGTCATGGAGAATGGACCTTGGCTACGGGGCCATCACCACACCGCCAGAAGAAACCCCATCTAGCGAATAGGGAGTGACGCATGGAGAAGTCCATCATCTATTAAAAGTTCCAATACAGCTGGTTCCACAAGGTTTGATGACTTTTCCACAAAATTTTAATCACCACAAGCCTTAGATCCAACTCCACGGAAGAATGCCGAACTAACCTGAGTAGGAAGAGAGGCAGGAGGCGTCGGGGAAAAACTCAAACGGATGAGAACCCCTTATGGGCCCATCTCATTCTGATATTACATAATATTTGAATTATGAAACATATACACATGAACCATCCAATTTGATTATTAAACCATGAATCGGGAACCATCATATTCATATTTCTTAAAATATTAGTCATGCATTTTTGTTTCTCAACCTCAAGATGGTTAGGTTTAATGGAAACAATACTAGAAGAACCTCACATACCATTCACATATCGCTTCCAATGTAGTTATTCTTAGAAGTATGAAAAATACTCGTAACATCTTTAGGATCCTCATCCTGATATTTCCACTTAGGAAATAAATATTCATAATTCCCATAATTTACATATCTAAAACATTCACTGGTTAAATATGTTCCAGGTAATTATGTTTATTTATTATGATCAAAATGTAAATTTTGAGAAATACATTTCAGATATTAGAAACAAATAGGTTAGGTATATTACTTATAATATTTAAATATATCATATCATCGGCTTGACCCTTGTTTAGTCAATATTATAACAAAAAACTAGGTTTTTATCATATAATTTACTTATCCAGAAGACATCCCTAGACATATCCTTAGAACAATTATTAGGTATCACACTAAAGTTTTCGCATCGAAGTTTCCAAATGCTGACTAAACTTTCTCTAAGATACCTAATTTAGAGACACAAGAATTGTGTACAAGTAAATTAAATGACTTTTAAAAAATACTTAATACATGACCCAAACAAACACCTAATTTTCGTATTAGTTTAGTGTATTTAGAGTCTTGGAACACATTCCTCTAGCTTGGTGAAATATCTTCAATATATCCCAGAAAGATATTCACCATTTTTTTCATACCTAAAACATTTTCTCTATCCAGGGGAAAATAAAACATAAAATGAGTGAGCTCAAATATTGAGTAAGGGTAAACATGAAGAACATAAAACAAAATATAGACATAAGAATGTGAAAACATAAACATGAATTTTGAATACCATAACAATGAGTCATGAAATATTTCCCTGTAGTACATAAAGAATAGATCATAAAAGAACATTCACCATGATAAAATAGCATTATAATAAAACAATATATTTTGAAAAAAAGACACATAATTTTATTTCCATAGTTTCCAAATAATTGCATCCAATACCATCATATTGGACAAATAAGGTTACTGAACCGGGTTTACCTGTCGTTCCAGCCATGTACTTTTGAACCTCATTTAATTTCTGTTCTAGCCCGGTATTACTGAACCAGATTTACTTTTCATTCCATTCATGTCTATCTAATGAGATATAAATCATTCCTCAATGCATGGATGGGAGATATAGATCGCACCCATCTCATAGTGAAATCATTCATACATGTTCCAAAAAAACATAAATCATTCATCATATCATGATCCAAGGAATAAAATGGGTTTCTTAAACATCATTATATCATAACTTAATCCATATAAAATAGTATTAAATAATTAAAAAATCAGATAATTTTAATTATAAGGATTGAAACATAACTCTATATAAGAGCGTCTTCTTTGATAGAAAAAAATTCGATAAAACACTTGAACTTAATTCTTGAGGAAAATATTGTTTTTTTTCATAAAAACATATTATTTTATCAAAATGAAGAACAATTTATTATAAATGAATTTATTGGAAATTAAACATGATATTTCGTAATGAAATACTAATGAAAAAAGGTTTTATAAAGATGTAAAAAATCTGTCCATGCCCTATAAGTTAAAAACATTCTTCTCGTGCTCTTCCAGAAAAGTAGAATAGTACATCGTATGAAAAAAGAAAGAAATATTCCTTCCATAAAAACTCACCAATTCATAAAATTGAATTTAAAAATAGTATAATAATAGAAATAATATTTCATATTTTGGGAACATGGACATGGATGATAAATATATCTCAATAAATACTTCTGAAAAAACAATATTGGATTATAATATGATTTAAAATTATTCCTTAACAATTTATAATCAATCAAATCGTATACCCCATAAATTGAGGAAAATTATATTCAAATTTAAATTGCATATCCTTTAAAATAAGAATAACAAAATCATTCATGGGTTACATAAATATCACAATAAATAATTATATGGTGTATAAGGCATATGTCCCATATAAATAAAATTGAGACAAAATAATCCCTTACATTCGGACCGATATGCTTCTTATGTGTCCAGAGCCCTTGTATAATTATTTAGATAATTTTATTATCTTATTAAATAATCATATGCATCATATATGTTCATATTATCTTTTTTTTTTGTTTGTAAGAATTCATTGTTACTTGTTTTCATGGTTTTAGCTGCTTTATGATAGTATGTATGTTTTATCAAATATGTTCTGGTTTTCTTTCTTAAGTCATATTTATACCATTATAAAAATATATTATAATAATAAATATGATATTTATTCATTTTTTACATTTAAATTATCATTCTTGAGTGACTATCATGTAGAACAAATCACATCGCGTCGTGCAGATAGTAGGTCATACATACGCATGAGCGACACTATCATTACCATATTTGATAAATGATATTGATTTTCATGGTTTAATATATTTAAGAAAAAATATAATTTCATAATAACAATATATAGTTATTACATTCATTTTTATACCAATCCATGTATGGTGGTGGTGAAAAATAGATTACACCATGGTGTGGAGAAGAAAATCAATACATACGAACGCGTGGTGATTTCATATTTCTTAAGATGGATATAAAGTTGAATATGGTTTTTTCATAATTATAATAACATATAAGTATATTAGGGATTCTGTATTTATTATTCTATTGTGAAAAAACTAATTTATTAGAAGTGTAGGTAGAATGAAATATGAAAGAATCAGTAGAAGAGATTAACTCTTCCTTTATGTGCTCTCATTAGATCTCATCATAATGGAACTATAGGTGGTTTTATGAGAATGCATAAACCTATAGATTATATCTATAAAAGCTAAGAAGATTAATCGGTAGGGGATGGTCTAACTTGAAGGGTTATTCGGTTGTAGAGAAATGAGGGAGGATGTTTTCTTTTTATAATTGGGTTGAGGGACACTTTTGGAATTTTGATAACGATTTATTTATAATAATATTCAAATCAATTCAAATACCTCCAAAATGATATTTATTCGAAGTTAAAATATTATAATATTTAAATATCATAAAAAAATAATGGTTAGGAAATTTTTTAAGTCAATTATACATTATCATTTTAATTAACAATTTGTTATTCATATTTAATTTAAATTAATATAAAAAATGATTCAATATTAAAAGGGTGAAATATTTACTTATTTGATATCAATTATAATATAAATGAATAATATAAATCATTTTAGTACATTTCAAAATAAATAATTTTTTTAAAAAAATTTATGTTTTTAAATAATTTTATAAAACATTAATTTTATAAAATATCAATTATGTCAATTTTGAAACTATTCATTACATGGATTTTGAAAAATATAAATATAAAAATTTTTCTCCAAAAAAATATTTTATTATATTATTATGAGGAAATGGTTTTCTAGAGAATTAAGTATACTTATAAATTATCCAAAAATATATTCATTTTAATATTGTTAATAACTTTTATTTGATATCTCTATTAATAAAATAAATACTATAATGATTTTGTGTAATTATTTAATATACTTATTTTTAAATAAAAATTAAAAATAAAATACTATAATGAATTTAAAATTAATATCTTTCATGATAATATATGTAGTCTAATTTATCTTCCATAAAATAAAATATTACAAATTTTATACTTATTAAATTATAAATGGGACATCTTTTACATTACTCTAAATACAATATTATAAAGGTTAAAATCTATTCTATAGAAATCATAATGGTCACTATCATGACCTTTGGAATCTTATGGTTGATATATTATTGACCAATAATACTTGGTCATGTTTTTGGACACTTCTATGGTTATTAATATTTTAATAAAAATTGTTTCATTTATTTCTCATCAATTAATTAATTCTTACAACTTCAATGAATAAGACATTAATGTAATTATTTATTTCTTAAAAATTAAAAATTAATTACCATTATATAGGTAATTGATTTATATTTACATGGAATATTTATTTTCTAAGATATAACCCAGTTATCACTATATTAAAATTTTTATATATATAAGAAATATGAGTTTGACATTTTGTCACATTCATTGGTTTTACTAATATCTAAGTCGTTTTCATTGTCAAGTGGACATTAAATTACTATGTTTAGAACAAAGATATTATTGGTGGAATTATAATCATAAAATAGGATTTTTGAATGTTTTTTAACAACTGTATTATCCATATAATATCATTTGTTACACTAATTTTTTGAATTAACATCAACTGCGTTAAAAAATTACCATAGTTACTATTCATAATATAAAAACATGTAACCTATTAAAATAATTTTGACCCACTAATTAAAAATATTGAATATATTTTTCATAATTCAAAAGAAAAATATGGATGTAATTAATTTAAAATTAATCCCAATGTTGGAATGAAAATAACAGGTTTTTGTTTAAGAGTAAAAACCTTGCAAAAGATTTAAATGTTTTTATATATGAATTCAATTTAAAATTAGTTAAATTGAATTAAATTGTTTTAAATTATAAATATATATTCTATTTATACCATAAATCCATTTTGTAATATTATTTTACCTTATAAATTATTTCCATGAAAAAAAATATTCAATTAAAATTTAATTTATTTTAACTATTCATCGAAATATGGATTTCATTAGAAAAATACCAAAATATTAACGATGTTAAATTTATGTGTCACTATTTCAAATAATACAAATATTTGTTCAAATATAATATATAAAAGTGTTAAAAACGAGATTTATAATATGTGGACAATCAAAAAGTGGAAGAACTACACTATTTTTTAAAAATAATTCTTCTATCGGAAAAATTGAATTTGTTCTTATATCATTTTCTAGATAATACATCATATGAATTTTCATGTTATATAAAATTTAAAATGTGGTTAATAATATTCAAAAATTATATTTTATATCCCATTAAATAATAATATTTTAACAATATACTGTTGTTTATTGAAACACGGTTTTCCGTACAATATACACAATAGAGGAAGGTTACTCTTGCATGTAATGAAAGTAAATTCAGTGTTTCATGAAGTGGAATATTAATTTTGTGTCACGTATAACATAATCCAAACCTAATTCATTTATACATTAAAAAATATCTATACTCATATTTTCTTGAAATGAAATCAATCAAAAGAAAGTGAAAATTTTTATAACCCAAACCAATAATAGTATCGCCTATACTGAATGCTAATACGGTGTTGCATATAGCACATGTTAATCTGTGTGTAAAGTAAAACATAAGACATCAAAGAGATTAAAATAATCTGTCTCATAAAATCATGGGGTGTTACACTTCGAGATGATGAAAGTCGACCATCATTATATATTCATTCAGGATGAATTTAGATTTATAGATATTTTATTCAATAAATTAGATGGGATTACCTGAAAAGGGAGATTAAAATTTTATATCTCTATTTTTGGTATGCCCAAAAGTCATGACTGAATGAAAACATTATACGGGTCTATAACAACCATATCCCATAAAAATATGGAAATAAGATAGCATAATGATAGATTTCATCATTATTGTACCCCGAACATCTAAAATCAATAATTCCAAAAGGGTTGTAGTTGATTTCCTTAAATAGTCAACATATTTCATTACTATAAATGCATAGTTATCAATTTAAAAAATCTCTAGGATATATATATATATATAATAAGTGGAAAAAAACATGTAGTACCACTGTCCATTTTATCTGTTATAGATATGAGGTTTTGGATAAGTCTTTAATAATAACCGGATACAAAGGTACATTTGTGCACTTATTGCCACCCACAATTCTTGCATTAAAATAGATCCTTATGAGGTTCTATATATGAATAGTTTTCACCTCCATCATGCTTGGATAATGTTCGAGATCATAAGAATATGAAACCTGATATTATCAAAGTTATGACTATGATGACTGAAACAATTAAACATCATATGAAATCCATACAAGGTCGAGAGAAATTATTTGTAGAAAATCATCAATGGGGCCTAGAATTTCAGTTCAGAGAAAAGATGTTTCTTTGTATATCACCATAAAATAATGTTGTGATGTTTTGAAAGAAGGGAAATCATAGCCCTTCATACATTATCCCCTTTGATATTCTGTATCACATCAGAGTGGTGTCCAATTGACTAGTACAACCACCAAAACTAATTAAATTACATGATGTGTTCAATTTAACCATCTTAAGGAAGTATATACTAGACCCCTCACATTTACAGAATCTATATGTGGTACTCATGAAGAAATATATTTCAAAAAAAAAATTCTAGATTTGATTATACATTAGAGAGACAATTTTATATGAAACAAGGCAATTCACCTGGTTAAACTAATCTGTAAGAACCACATGTTTGAGGAAAAATCATTGTAATTGGAAGAGGCGATTAAATAAAAGTTTTGTCATATATTTTATTTTCTGAAATTTAATTTCAATTTTGATTCATGAGATTTGTTTAAGAATGTAATGAATAAAACATTTAGAAATGATATGATATTTTTATTAATTTAATGAGTTATTAAGTACTATAGATATAGAATACACATGCACTACATTATTTCTATTAAACCAATATAGAATTTATCTGATAATATTTAAACGTTTATAAACATTGTTAATAGTTGATAATATAGATATAATTGAGTGAATTAATAGATTATTATATAACAAGGGGTATTATATAGTCCAATTTACATAGATAGAGAAGTAGTGGCCTCAAAAAGTAGTATTGTACATATGAGGTAATAGGCCAAGACTTTTTTATATATTTATTTTAAATTAATTTAACCAATTTTATAACATGGCTGAAAAATATTTTTTTGAATAAAAAATACACCCTTTTAAATGGTGAGGTGGGCCCTAAAATTCTTGAATGACATAAATGATTAATAAATCCCACATTCCAAAATCCCAATGCCAAAACAATCTGAATCCTATTATAAAGGAAGGTCCCCTCACAACATTAAAAACATTAAGACCGGCTTCTATCATCTCATCAATACTCATCTAGTTGTCTTGAGCAAGGATTCATGAGCCTAGTACCGATAGAAAACACTATAACCTCTCAAACATCCAATTCTGTTTGGCCATGATAAGATGAAAGCTCCTTGCTCTGATCCTCTTTCAGAATAATCCCTTATATATGAGATCAATGAAATGTCCTAAAAACAGCAGATTGTGGATCCAACAATCAAACAGACCAAACCAAAAACATTCATGGAATTTCAAATTCATCTCCAACGCGATGTCGAACCTGTATAACCTAATTACCGCGAATGCTCCTCGACCATGAATCCTTCACAATTTCATTATCCCAGAATATCACACCAAAATATAATAACACACCAAAATAGGTAAATCACATTGAAGAGAAGATTCACACACCATACCATTATGTTCAATAGTGTATATAACATACAACATTGAGCTTAAATGGACCAAAAATATATAATTTAAATATCATCACTATATGTGAGTAATTATGATAAATATGGTTTTAATATTAATATGATCACTATATCTGAGTTATTATAATTTAAATGTTTTTATGTTCACTATGGGTTTTTATCTTAATAAATATAATTTTTTCACTATATGTTAGTTATTTTAACGAAATCAATATAATATACATTCTATACAATGTTTTATCGTTCATCTAATATTTCTTAACCATGACATAAAAATCAACCATGTTTTATAGTTAAAAACTATTTTTTTTTTGTAAAATAAGGTTTCATATCATGCTCATTTTAAAATTATAACATAAAACTTTTATAAAATTTATTAGATTAAATGATTTATTCTATAATAATAGTGTAATAATAATTGAACATTTATTTTATTAAAGTTTTATTAAAAGATTTTTTTTGATGAATACTGAAAGAATATTGTTTTTTGTTGCAAACATTCATATTATTAAAATCATATACAATGTTCCATTTAGATTAAATTAGTTTAAAAATTAAAATTATATCAATTATTTCAAAATTAATCCAATTTAGGTCATTAGAATAAATTTATTTAGATTGTTTATATAAATATATTTTATAATTTTGGAAACATTTCCTTGTGAAAACAATTTTTCAGTACATGAAATATTTTAATATTAAATTATTGTATTCCAATTCAATGGATTGAATTATCTTTCAATATTTCGAATCAATATAAATAATATTATATAAATGTGGAAAATTAATTTTCTCCAATAAATAATTATGACAAAACAAAAAAATTAATTACCTATGCAAAAGATAAAATCTATTCACTGAGGGTTAATCATAGTAGATAATATATTAAATGACATTAAAATTTTTAAAATTAAATTTTTATAGAAATATTTAAACCATATATCAAACATGGTTTGATAATAATCCATCTTGTATCCTTCTATCATGTTAAAATCGTGGTTGCAATTATTTCTTTTGAGAAGATCTAAGTCAATCCCCCCCCCCTTAGAAAAGGGAACCACATCTCTTCTCCTCTTCAGCCTTATAATGACTATTAGTTCATGATATACATAAAAATATCTCCTAACTAAATCCATTATCACTACATAGTATCCTAATATTTATAAAAAATAAATATTGGAAGGCATTTGGTATAACATAGATAGGTTCTCTAAAGAAGTTGTATAGTTCATAACATTGTGTTTATTTTTAATTAGTCGATAAACATCATAAAATCACCTTATTCATCGAGAAAATAATAAAAATTATATATCTAATATACTTAGATGTTACTATATTAATTTCATGAATAATTTCCATCTATTCTTCCACAAAATGGGAAAAGAAATTTTTGATCATATGTACAGACGTCTACCACCATGTCAGCCGATATAACTCATATTCCATCCCCACCACTCAGGAATATATTTAATGATTATATATATATAAATTATTTATGTCCTAATGGATCTTAATTAAATATAATATCATATATAACTTCTTACTTTTCAATCCATTGAGAAATGACAATGTCGCTCATTCATATATGTAGATTATTGCCTCCCAGAAACGAAGCGAAATGGTTTTCATTATAATTTGAAATTAATGATAATAATTTCTTATTTAATAAATATATATTTTATTATAATTAATCTTTATATATTTAATATTATTTTCTGTTTCCGACGCTTTCGTCGGGGCGCGCGTGCATCCGTCCGCGGGGGAGGGGGACGCGCGGCTTTGTTGCCCCGCATTCCCGCTTTCCAAAGGCGGGCGGCATTCGTTCCTTGTTCAGGTACGTCTGTTCCTTGATCGAAACGGGATGATGGGGTGTCGGTTCTTCCTTCCGTGGATTCCTCCTCGGAACTCGTCACCTAGTCCGGGTCTCCCTTATAGATTTAATACGTAGTTCGTGAAACTCTTCCCAGTGTCATGTTTCCATGGACGCCGGTTAATTACACTGCTTCTGTCGGGACATTCCAAAGGGTCCAGTCAGGGCAGCAACCTTCGGTCAGGGGAGTAATCACGTTTGAGGCATCAGTAGCGTGTCTGGATGCTGGGGTACCTGGCATGTCTGTCTATTATCCTCAATCACAAGGCTTCTCGAGGGCGTGGAAGCCCGAGGCATCCCACATCCAGTGCAGGGAATTACATGTCATAGACATGTATCTGAGGTTTTCCTCAGCTTCCCATGTTCAACACAGGGTATGTTGCAAGATTAACGTCTAGCAGAGACGGTTGAGAATGAAATGGGACCATCGCAGGGGGGCGACAACGAAGTTGGGCTTGAGCCTTGAAGAGACTTCCTACGTATCCCCGTGGCATGGAATCAAAGTCCGCGTAGTTCAGGATGGTGCTGGTAAACCGACGTGAAGCTGGACCTTGGTCCGAAGAGAGTTGGGCTTGAACCTCTGGGAGGATTCCTACGTACCATGCCTTGACATGGATCAAAGTCCCCGTAGTTCAAATGATACAGTTTAACGTCATGCGGGACGATAATGAACCCTCACGTGAATAAACGACGGGTGGTGGGTGTCGGTGAGCCGACGTAAGCGAGGGACCTTGATCCACTGTTGATGGGCTTGAACCTCGTGGAGGCTTCCTACGTACCATGCCTTGACATGGATCAAAGACCTCGTAGTTCAAATGGAAAGTAGACCTTGGTCCACCATTGGTGGGCTTGAACCTCGTGGAGGCTTCCTACGTACCATGCCTTGACATGGATCAAAGACCTCGTAGTTCAAATGGAAAGTAGACCTTGGTCCACCATTGGTGGGCTTGAACCTCGTGGAGGCTTCCTACGTACCATGCCTTGACATGGATCAAAGACCTCGTAGTTCAAATGGAAAGTAGACCATGGTCCACTGATGGTGGGCTTGAACCTCGTGGAGGCTTCCTACGTACCATGCCTTGACATGGATCAAAGACCTCGTAGTTCAAATGGGGTTTGTGGATCGCAATGGCTTACCACTGGACCGGGGTGCAGTTTAACGTCACACTGGACGGGGGTGAAACCCGACGTGATAGACGGGTGGGCTTGAACCTCATAGAGGCTTCCTACGTACCATGCCTTGACATGGATCAAAGACCTCGTAGTTCAGATGGAAAGTAGACCTTGGTCCACCATTGGTGGGCTTGAACCTCGTGGAGGCTTCCTACGTACCATGCCTTGACATGGATCAAAGACCTCGTAGTTCAAATGGGTTTCGCCGGTGAACCGACGTGAAAGTAGACCTTGGTCCACTATTGGTGGGCTTGAACCTCATAAAGGCGTCCTACGTACCATGCCTTGACATGGATCAAAGACCTCGTAGTTCAGGTGAAAGTAGACCTTGGTCCACTGATGGTGGGCTTGAACCTCGTAAAGGCGTCCTACGTACCATGCCTTGACATGGATCAAAGACCTCGTAGTTTAGGTGAAAGTAGACCTTGGTCCACTGATGGTGGGCTTGAACCTCGTGGATGCTTCCTACGTACCATGCCTTGACATGGATCAAAGACCTCGTAGTTCAGATGGGTTTCGTCGGTGAACCGACGTGAAAGTAGACCTTGGTCCACTATCGGTGGGCTTGAACCTCATAAAGGCGTCCTACGTACCATGCCTTGACATGGATCAAAGACCTCGTAGTTCAGGTGAAAGTAGACCTTGGTCCACTGATGGTGGGCTTGAACCTCGTGGAGGCTTCCTACGTACCATGCCTTGACATGGATCAAAGACCTCGTAGTTCAGATGAAAGTAGACCTTGGTCCACTGATGGTGGGCTTGAACCTCGTGGAGGCTTCCTACGTACCATACCTTGACATGGATCAAAGACCTCGTAGTTCAGATGAATGTAGACCTTGGTCCACTGATGGTGGGCTTGAACCTCATGGAGGCTTCATACGTACCATGCCTTGACATGGATCAAAGACCTCGTAGTTCAGATGGGGTTTGTCAGGGTCGGTGCTCACTCTAAGCCCACGTGAGTCATGCTCGGTGTGAGAAACAAGAGGTTGCAAGGACCTGACGATCACGTCGCGAAGGGTGCGTCCGTGAGAAGCGAAGAGGGGCTTACGCGTTGAGCGGCCCATGGTGTTGGGACTTACTCCAGGATGGAGGCCCATGGCACGACAAAGCGCGGGAAAGATGGACCTTGGTCCGACGATGGGAGGTGCCTCGTTCCCTATCACGTCCCCCACTGACCTTGGTAGTGGGGGAGTACCGAGATGCACGGGTGCAATCATCCGTACCAAAGGTTAGGGGTTTACGCTCTGAGGCGACCCTTCCCCTGCGAACATACACCACTCCGACAAAGAAGATCTCGTTCCATGTGCGGAAGAGTTACCATTCCCGTGGAGACGAGCGGTGTAATGAATGCTCGAGCTGGGGGGACCCTTCGTGAGGGAGACGAGGTTGGGTCACAGTTTAACGTCATGTGTTGAGGACGTGGTGCTTGGCAGTTTAACGTCCTGCAGCTCGGACGAGGTGGGTTCACTCCACACCCCTAGGGCTTACATAACCGGTACCCTCTGGTCCTTGGGGAAGGGAAGGTACCAGTAAGGCCATGATAAAGGGGGGTCGAGGGAGGAACCATCGAGGGGTCCACGTTAGCGTGGCTATGCGAAGGAGCAATAGCCGTTAGCGTGCCTATGCGAAGAATCATTGGGCGAAGCAATGCTACGGGAGGTGTTGTCCATGGGACTTTGAAATCACATCGTGCAAACCTGGAGGGTCGCACGGAAAGAGGAATTGCTAAGCAGAGGAGCGTGCTTTGCGAAGTGGGGTGCCTTGGCCTTAGCATGGGGCATAGGTGGGAGTGGGTGGTGCTTCGCGAAGTGGAACAGTGTTCGTGGAGCACTGCCTCGCGAAGAAGGAGTGGTTCGCGAAGCAGGGTCCTGCCAAGCAATGTGCTTCGCGATGCATAGTTATCATGCCTTGGCATAGGGATTACTAGCATGGGTTGGGTGTTTCGCGAAGCACGAGTGCTCCACGGCTGCCCGGGTTCCCTTGGGAATCCCCTTCCTTTGCGAACGCCATTGGGCTTCGCGAAGGGCATCCCTCTCGGAAGAGGGGCTCAGAACGAAACAAATCAGAGTCGTCTCGCGAAGTAGAAATACCTCGCGGAGCTCATGATTCCCGGGGCAAAGCTTGCTTCGCGATTCGGGAGAGGAGAAGTCGAAAGGTCGGATTGTCCGTCCTCCGGGACTCAGGGGGAGTCGAGTATTTATAGGGAAGGGGCGCCGCGATGCAGGGCTCGCGCGCCGCCTTCTGGGCTTCGCGGCGGCTCGCGAACGTCAAACGGATTCGCGGAGGATTACCGCCTCCGGAGCTTCGCGGCGGCTCGCGAACGTCAAACCGGTTCGCGGAGGATTACCGCCTCCGGAGCTTCGCGGGGCCGCCAAGGTTGGGACGCCTCGCGGCGGGGCTTCGCGGCTGTGCTTCGCGAGGCAGCGCGCCGACTGTCTTTTTCGTTCCTTCCTTTCGGGCCACATTTTTGGTGCCAACAAATGCCCCCCCTCAGACTTGGAGCTGCGGAGGGCGAAGGGTCGAAGTCTGAGGGACAATCGCCAAAAACCGTCGGTGGTTCGCGATGTATCATCGCGAAGGGGGACCCGCGCTACTGGTCGGGGCCGCGGGTCCGGACGCGCTGCGATGCTTCGCGCGGGTGAGACGCGCCGCGATGCTCCGGGGTGGTCGCCTATAAATAGGGGGTCCGCATTCTTTTGTCTTTACGCGCCTTCCTTGTCCTTTTGTGCTCTCGATTTCGCGACGCTCCGCGTACTCCGCGACAGCACTCCGCGAATCGAGCTTCGCGGCGAACCGCGAGTCTCCGACTCCGCATCCGCGCTAAGCGAACCTCTGTCTGCCTTGGCCAGACTTCGCGGCTTGGTCTCGCGACCGATCTTCACGTTCCGACTTCGCGGTCGAGCTTCGCGACCGAACTTCGCGATCCGCCAGAAAGAATTCTTTTCCGAGAGCCAAAGTCAAAATGGCCCATCAAGAAGCTGCCTTGGGGGTCCTTGCAGACGCTGCTCGTCGAGATGAGATGGTCAACCGTCCGGGTTTGGGGGAGATGATTTGGAGCCACTCGGACCATACTTCCTTGACAGACCTGCTGTCGGAAGGTCAGAAGGATTACCCGCAGTGCAAGAAACTGCCGTTGTACGGCTTCGGGTTGAGGGATGACGTTTTCATCCCTGAGGCAAGAAGGGATGAACCAGCTTGCTGGTTCAGGAGCACACCATGCCAGCACCAATGGTTCAGGGCGGCCGATGGTCATGCACGGGAGGATTTCACACCCGTTTCTGCTGATTGCCTCTACAATCATGTAAATGACATTGACGGGAGGCCACTGCAACCGGAGACGTCCCCTCCTCTCTACCGTACTATGCTGAAGGCGGCTCTGCAGGATCCGAAGAAGGGATGGTCCGATGAGTGGGACCTGCGCCAGGGCGGCAATTTTACCGACGACTGGGCCTGGGCCTATTGGGTAAGCGCCTCGTGCGAGGAGTTCGAGGCCGAGCTGAGGAGAGTGGGATTGTATGAGGCAGCATGGGCCTCCCAGTTCCACATTTACCAGCCAAAGCAGCTGATGCCGGAACTGCTGAGTAGATGGTCGTCCAGGACCAACACTTTTCACCTACATCACGGAGAGGTGGGCATCAGTCTGTGGGATGTCCACCAGATTTCCGGGGTCCCGATCTTGGGGGCCATGTATGACGAGTTCCTCCCCGTTGTCAGCGTGTGGGGAGATGCTGAGCAAATGCCACGGCTGGCGTCAGCGCTAAGGGCGCTTGTCCCTGGAGAGGACAAGGAGGCCGTGAGGGACGTCCACTTCAAGAGGTGGTTCAAGTGCTTCCTGAACTTTCCAGAGAATCGAGAGTTCCCTCCAAGGCCTCGAACTTGTCCGAGGGAAGCCCAGCGGGGTAAGGGGCACTCGTATTGGCGGGTTTTGGAGGACAACCAATGGAAGACTTGGGGTTTCAGCGTCAGCACCGAACAACAGCCAATAGTTAGGCTGGCGGCATTCATCGCGGCTCTCATATGTGGGTGGATCCTACCAGTGAGAGATACAAGCATGGGGGTACGGCCCAGCTCGTTCATCATGGCATCGATGCTGGCCATGGGGCAGCGGATCAACCTGGGGATCCCGATGCTCTCCAAACTATTCAGAATGCTGCGGCGCATTAGTGAGGGCAAGAAGCCGCCAAGAATATGTGGGCCCTTCCACCTCCTGTATGGGTGGATCGTGGCGCATATCAGGGGGATTTACGAGTATCCAAACCCCATTTCGCCGCCGGGATCAGACTTCCGCCCTTCCATTCTGAACGCAGTTGGGAGCTTCCCATTCAAACTGGCCGTTCTGATGGTGCTGAATAGGGTGTGGAGGGCGGATGAGTTCAACTTTCATCCCTTTCCACTGTCGACGGGGAGGCTTACTGATGATGGACGGGGAACGGAAGAGCATCGGGCTTACCTCCTGGCCTTCCGAGGTGGAGTTCTGGTGGCTCGGAGAGATCGTGAACCGATCTGTGAACCGTACACCCCACACCGTTTTGCGAGGCAGTTCCGGTGCCTCCAGCGGCTGACCTCGCAGGTATACTGGGAGGTGCGTCACGAGGAGCACCTGTGTGTTATGAGGCAGCTGTGGATCATGTTCACACGTGAGGATGGAAAGATGCAGATCACATTGCCTCCACCCACCGCCGCCTTCGGCTTAGTGAAGGAGTACGCCATTAGCTGGGAGGCCGCTTATCCCGGGGACGTGCTGAAGCAGCCAACGATCCAGGTTGGTGACGGTGGGCCTCCGTTATCTTGAGGTCGGGGTCGGAGGGCAGCTAGGGCCGCCCGTGGCAGCGGGGCTGCCATGGCAGAGAGACCCACACCGGCCGAGGGTATGGCAGCAGTCGCGGATCCGGTGGTTCCGGGAGGGCAAGGTCATCCGGAGGGGCGGCCACCGAGGGGATTCCGTCAGATATCCGCTCAGGCTCCGGGGAAGCGGCTGCGTCACATTGACATGGCAGAAGATGCTGTCTTTCCGGAATCTTGGGACGTCTGGGACATCAACCGGAAATTCCTCAGCCCATCTGAGATGTGGGCCCACCTGAATCGCCTCGGGATGAGACTGTCGGGCATAGGCCCAGTCCGGGCTGGATTCATGGTGTCTCCAGCAGAGGCGGAGCAATACTTGAACGAGCTGGAGGATTACATCCACTCCAGTGGTGTCCCTCGCCCAATGACAGACCGGGTGAGGGTACTGTTGAATCAGACGGTCCCTCCACAGCCATCGGCTGCCGATCTGAGGGAGTGCTTCCCCTTTCCGGAGGAATCAGGGGATTCTTCTCGGGAGGATGAGGCTGAAGGGGGGGACCCGCTGGAGGAGGGCGAGGTCGGAGACCGAAGCTCAGAATCCGACGACTTCGCGGAGGCTCTCGAGGTAACATTCCGAACTTCTCTTCTTACGATCTGTTTTTGAATCCCTACGGACTTCTTACCAATGTTTGGGTCATTCAGGAGGAACTTGTTCGTAGGCCTCGTTCTCGCTCCTTGGCAGGTGACGATGCGGGACCTTCAGAACCCGCGCCTATGGCTGCGTCCAGTTCTGCGTCTGGTGGGACCAGGGGGTCTGAGGTGGCTCCTCTGAAATCTCTAGACCTCCCAACAGTATACGGGGGGCCTCGTCTCGGAGTCCCATCAGTACCGGCCCAGGAGCAGCGCTCAGAAGTCGATCTTCGTAAGTCTCCTCCACCGGTCTCTTCGTTGCCACACGCGGGCCATGTCGACTAAATTTTATGTCTCTTTCTGTCATACAGTTCTCCGACTGGCGTGGGCTGCTGCAGCGAGGCTGGTTGGGATGTCTGGCGGCGTCCCTCCCAGGGGCATGCTGGTGATGGTGACGATAGTCCCTTCACCTCCTCCAGCTGCGGCGCACACCATCACTGGCGGGACCACCAGCAGGGTCATACCTGAAATCATCGAGGTGGACTCCGAGGAAGAGGATCAACCGGTCAGTCCCAGTCCTGTCGTGCCTATGCCGGCATCAGGTGTCGTACCAGACTCAACACCAGATGCGGATCCCACTGAGGAATTCCTGCAGGCATATCCTGTGTACGAGCCTGCCGACCACGCGGATTGGGACGAAACACCCTCTGATGAGGAAGACAACAGCATAGTCCGCCGCCGGTCGTGGAAGCTGATCACGCGCTTTATCAGGGACACTCCCCAAGCGCAATAGTTGGCCGAAATGGATAGGCTCTGCTCGCGGTTGCGCGAACTGTGTGCCGGGGGAGTGGATGCCCAACGCCCTCACGCGCTCATCCGAGACCTCATGGCTAAGAAGATCCGGGAGCATGATCGTGGGCTGAGCGTGGGATGGCAGCGGAGGAAGGCGACCAGCATCAGGAAGCTCCAGGAGGCTGAAGGCGAGGTCCAACAGATGCAGATCCGGGCCAACGAGCTTTCAGCCACTCTCGATGCACAGTCTGAGCTGGTCTTACGATTGAAGGCCCAGCTGGCAAAGGCTGAGGAGCATATGGAGCAGACCTCTGGAAGGATGGCTGTCGTCCAGGCCGAGGTGGAAAGGGCCCGGGCCAGGGTTGACGGATTACGCCCCGCCGCTGCTGAAGAGGAGCGGGAGTTAAATCAGCGGCAACAGGCTCTGGACGCCGCAAGTCAACGGGTGGCGGAGCTGCAACGCTCTTTTGACGGAGTCAACCCGTCCATGGGGGAAGTCAACCCCCGAGTATTGTAGCGAACTCGAAAGAAGCTTTTATTAACACTTTTGTGCTCCAACTCTTTCTTTCTCCTTTGTTTTGAGTTCCGTAGTACGCACGATTTCCACTGTTGAGTTGCCTTGTTGCATCCCTGCAATGTTTGCGGGACGTTTGACGACAATTCCCTCAAACCAGTCCAGATTCCCGAAAGATGGGGAAGGCTTGATCGGAGGAGGAACTTCCAGGATAGCCGAATTACCGTTTCTCCAACGTGCTCTTATGCACGATCAGGGCAACACCAGGGGCGCTGAAACCGGTTCAAATAGGTGAAAATGGGAAGTGTGAATCACGATGCCCAAATTCGGAACACTGTGGGGATGGCGTGACAATAAAGGACAACTGTTAGCCGTGGCGGTGAAACGGTATCCTTATTGAGTTAGCCTGAAATGGGGGAAACAAATGAGCATCGACCGCTGACCATATTCGCAACGCGGGATTTTATCAATTTGTTGTCGATCAATCTTTTGGGACGTTGGCCCAGGACAGTTGGCGGGCCATAGGTCAGACATCCATACTGTTAGGGGGTCCTTTCAGACATGACCCGTCTTCCGGAACGTTGGCCCAGGACGGTAGGTGAGCCGATGCGGCATGAGACCAGGCCGTTATGGGGTTCCTTCAGACATGAAAGAGGACGAGGGTCCGAATAAGGGGCACGCAAAGCGTGGAACATGGAGTGATGGTCTGTCCGAACAGAATCCAGCACTTAGGTAGTTACACCACCGTGGTGGGAGTACGCCAGATGGGCGCATCGGCCTGATCACGGATCATTCTTTCTTCCAGACAGGGCCTTTGGCGAGGGGCATGTCGCTTCCCAATGGGATCATGGGGCATCCTGAACTTGTTCAGGGTAAAATTGTAGCTATATAGTTCTCCCCGAGGGGTCAGGCCAGAGGGCTGGAAATGGGGAGGAACATGATTTTGCGATTCCTGGGGCTGGACCCTAGGTGAAATGCCTGGGTGTCTCTATGTATCCCATGATGATGGGAATCAAGCTGTACGTAGTTTGGAAAGCACAGTTTAACGTCGTACTGGACGAGGAGCAGCCTAACCGTGTTGGTACACATCCGGCCAAAACTACTAATCCCACGTGAGTCGTGCTCGGTGTGGGAAACAAGTAGTAGTGGTGGGAATTTCTTGACGCAGAGAGGGGCAGGTTGGGGCAAAGGGATGCTCGGTGACTACCGGCCCAATGACACTAACACGATCATTCAACGCATCTAGATGCGTGAAGAGAAAGAGCCGAGTATGGTGGAGTTCCACTTGAACATGAGGGAGTGGAAATGTGTGAATCATGACGCTCAAGATTCGGATCACGATGGTGACGGCGTGGCGATGGAGGACTACTGCTGACCATATTCGCAACACAGCATCCTATCGCGTTAGCCTGAAATGGGGACAAACAAATGGGGGTCGACCGTTGACCATGTTCGAAACACGGGACCGTGTCACAAATGTTGTCGAATATCCGCAGGGACGTTGGCCCGAAACGATTGTAGGGCCCTTAGGTCCAGCATTCATGGAGAGCCCTTAAGCTTAGTATCCACGTCGTCCGAGGGTCCTTTTGGATGTGGAAGAGGATGAGGATCCAAATAGTGAGCTCACGAAGCTTGGTCATGGGATGAGGGGAATGTCCCTGTGAAAATCCCATGCTTCGGGCTTTTTGTCAAAACACATCTGAATACGTCAACGAAACGTATTAGAGAGAGGGAGCAGATTCCTTTCCCTTTGGGAAATCTTAGTTTATGGTCATAGAATTCGGACCATGGATTGGAAAAAGGGGTCAGGGGACGCATGACATCACAACCTGACGTGAATGAGCTCGAGTCGAGGGACCGAACACCAGGGTTAGGCTGGACCCGCGGGGAAGTACCCGGGTGCTCCTACGTATCTCATGAGGATGAGAATCAAGCCATACGTAGTTCTGGAAGGTGGCAGGGTAAGGTACCAGTTCCAGGGGAAAGGGGAAGTGCGGACGTGGCCCTTGCACTAAAAGAAGCGGAATTTGATGTATCTTGTTTGTTCTTTGAGGTGAATGGTTTTTTTTTTGTGAAGCGACAGGCCTAGCAATGTAGGTCGTGATGTCGCCACAAGAATCAAGCCGTGATGGGCGTCGACAAATGGCATGGCGCGTGGCCAGTACCCAACGTGATGTCCTCTACAGCGAGGTCACCACAATGCGGTGCCGTTTTTCGTCGTGCGGCCAGGACGATAATGTCACAGTTTAGGGTCGTATGATAGGACCAAGCATGCATTTTATCGTCATGCAGCGCAGACGTAGCGGAGACGATGCTAGGTGGGAAATGCGCGCAGTGTTTATAAAACACATTTGACAGAGACATGATCCCACATCAAATTTTACGCCATCCGGAGGTAGAACAGGGAGAGAGACTGGCTTCCTGAATGGGTTGTACCCGGAGACAGGGCGTCTGGGCGGTCCTACGTATCCCATGAGGATGGGAATCAAGTTAAACGTAGTCCCGAATGGATCTTAGTTTATGGTCTTAGAGCTCGGACCATGGGAGCCCCAAAGGGCGCCAGATTGCAACTTTGTCCCCCTAGCATGCAAAGGTGCACTGAGGGATAATGCCAAAAGTGTCGAGATTCCACCTGGACATGATGGGGTGGAAAATGATGTGAATCATGCAACCAACATTCAAGGACTGAAGGAGATGGCGTGACGACAAAGGATTACTGCTGACCATATTCGCAACACAGCATCTTGTCGCGTTAGCCTGAAATGAGGACTAATCAAAACGAGCATCGACCGCTGACCATATCCGCAACGCGGGATTTTATCGATTTGACGTCCGTAACCCTGGAGGGCATTGGCCCGTATCGGTAGGAGAGCCCTTGGGCGTAGTATCCAGGTCGTTCTTGGGGGTCCCTCCGGGTGTGAAAGATGATGGAAGTCCGAATAGAGGGGAACACGAAGCTTGACAAGTGGAAGGAACTTGACCAAGTTGAATCTGACACTCTTGGTCCTAGACCTGAGGTCCTAGACCAGAGTACTCTCAATACATGGGTGAACCACTACAGGGAGCCAAGGGACTCAACCGTGAGGGTGATCGAGAGATGGCAGATTCCCAGGGGAAGGGGGCATGATGCCCACAACCTTGTATCATACCTACGCACCCCCCGCTGGAGAGGGATGGACCAAGTGGCCTAGGTGACCGGGAAATCAGGAGATCTCCCTGAGGTGGGGCTGGACCCGAATCTTAGACATTCAGGTGATCCTACGTATCCCATTAGGATGGGAATCAAGCCACACGTAGTTCTGAAAGGGTGCCTTTTAATGTCATGCAGGACAGGGGATAGGAGGACTGAACCTCAGAATGGGGGCGTGCGTGGTGCAGCTATTGCGTACCCGACGTGAATGAGGACGTAATCCTACACTGCGCCACGCAGTCCTGTGATCAGGGTCCTGAAGGCAGGATTAGAGAGGTAAATTCGCTGAACTCAAGCCGGGTCCAAAGACAAGGGGTCTTGAACGTAGTTCCAGATGAGAGTCTTAGTTTATAGTCTTAGAGCTCGGACCGTGGATGGTGACAACTCCCAAGTAAGAACAGATGTCAGCCCAATCCCTAAGCCCACGTGAGATAAACTCGGTGTGGGAAACAAGGGGGGGATCCTCATTGCAATACTTGGGGCATCCATTTAAGGGGAGTCAGCAGAGATTTTCGAAGGACACCTTTGATGTAGCTTGTTCTCCCAATGCGCTGACGTGCACGGAGGAAAAGTACCAAGAATTCCGAGACTCTACTTGGAAACGATGAAGTGATGAAGGGTGTGAATTGTGTACCTGGCATTTGGGCTTAACGGGTTGGCGTGGCGACAGAGGAAAACTGTTATCCATGAAGGAAACACAGCGTCTGAATCGCGTTAGCCTAAGGTGGGAACAACAAATGAGCATCGACCGCTGACCATATTCGCAACGCAGGATTTTATCGATTTGTCGTCCGAAACCCTGGGGGGCGTTGGCTTGTATCGGTAGGAGAGCCCTTGGGCTTTGTATCCAGGTCGTTCTTGGGAGTCCCTCCGGGTGTGAAAGATGGTGAAAGCCCTGATGCGGGGATACGCAAAGCCTGGAAAGCGGGTGCGGACGTATCCGAGTAAAGCTTGGCATTCCAGGTAATAAACCAGAGTACTCTTAAGCACATTGGAGAACCGCCGAAAAAGAGGGATCGACGAAACAAATCAGCAGGGGGTGGGAGCATGGCGTGGTCATCACGAGACCGTCATGAATGAGGACATAATCCCACACCGCACCATATGATCCCCTCATGGAGGAAGGATAGGCCAGGGGGCCAAGATGGGATGAGGATTCCCGAGGAATGGGGCTGGACCCGGATCATGGACATCCAGGTGGTCCCACGTATCCCATCAGGATGGGAATCAAGCCACACGTAGTTCTTGAAATGTAGTTTAACGTCATACTGGACGAGGAGGGGAATAACATATCCCTAAGAAAGGTGTACAGTATGGCGAAAAACCGACGTTAATGAGGACATAGCCCTACGCCATGCCGTACAATCCTATAAGATAGGTCCTGGGCCGCGGCCTGGAAAGGCCGAGGGGCCTGGGGCTGAGCCTCGGAAGTGGAGTCGTACGACATGGTACATGATCCCGACGTGAATGAGGACGTAGTCCTACACCACACCGTACGCTCCGGGTGAGGAATCCTGGGCTGTGGGCCCGATCACTAGCACCACCTGGGGGAAGTTTGTCACCTCAGGATGGGGCAGAATGAATCACTGTTGACCATATTCGAAACACAGCGTTCCTATGGTGACCCGCATGGGGGAAACAAATGAGCGTCGACCGCTGACCAAATTCGCAACGCGGGACTTGTTTCGATTTGTTGCTTGAGAAACCCTCGGGGGCGTTGGCCCGTATCGGTAGGAGAGCCCTTGGGCTTTGTATCCAGGCCGTTCTTGGGGGCCCCTCCGAGTGTGAATTCATCCACAAAAGGGGAAAATACCTCCAAGGGGGAATGTGCAGCCGGGTCGAGGCTTGCTCGACGTGGGTCGGGGCAAAAATGTGCACCCTGCCGTGTCTTGACCCGAGGGGAAGATTTTTGCTTTTGGGCTGGGCCAACGGACGAAATGTCCGGGCATTCCTACGTATCTCATAAGGATGAGAATCAATCCATACGTAGTTCTTGAAGGCCATGCAGTTTTGCGTCATGCGGTGAGGACGTGGGAGGGTAGAAGAACGGGAGTGGGCGCATGGTGCGACCTTTACAATCTTTGTGTGAGTGGGGTTGCATGAGCGGGGCCAAGAAAGCCGACGCCCTGCTACACAAAGATCCTCCAAGGAGACCATTCCCAGGGGGAATAGTGGAAGAGAGAAGCTTGGGGCTGGGCTCAAGACAAGGCGTCCGAGCGTTCCTACGTATCCCATGAAGATGGGAATCAAGCCGTACGTAGTTCTTGACATGCAGTTTAACGTCATGCGGGACGAGGGGCATCTCGTTCGGGGATGTGTGCGGCATGGTACATGATCCCAACGTGAGAACGTAGTCCTACACTGTACCGTACGATCCCGTAAGAGGGTAAGTCGGAGAGAAACGAGGGGGGCCTGGGGCCAGACCTCGGTGGAGACGGGGCCAGGGGCCCAAAGAGGCCGAGGGGCCTGAGGCTGAGCCTCGGTCAGGAAGAACTGACTGACTTGCAGTTTAACGTCTTCCAGTGAGGACGGAGATACAGTTTAAGGTCATGCGGGACCAAGTCGTAGTTTAGGGTCGTGCAGGACCAATGCAGTTTAATGTCGTGCAGGACCAATGCGGTTTAATGTCATGCAGGATCCTCTCGCAGTTTAGGGTCATGCAGGACCAATTTTGCCCTAGGAAAAGTATCGCTTGAGGAATCTGGCATTGGTGGGAGGGGTTACACGCTCTCCATCTGTGGTCACCAAGGAATATGCTCCATTGGGATAAACCTTATGGATGATATAAGGCCCTTCCCATTTGGGTTCTAACTTGGGTGGTTTCCTTCCGGGAATCATTGGCGCTCGCAGGGCCAGCACCAGGTCACCCTGTAGAAAAGAGCGGAGACGAACCTTCTTGTCAAAAGCTCTTGCCATCTTGTCCTGATGCCTTTCCAGATTGTGCAGGGCACGAAGCCAGTTCTCGTCCAGTGCCTCTAACTCAGCTAGACGGATCTCGGCTACCTCATCTGATGTCTGGTGATCATAAACTGCCGTGCGTAGCGACGGAAGATGGATCTCAATAGGTAGGACGGCCTCAACTCCATACACCAGGGAATATGGGGTCACCTGGGTAGAGTTGCGAGTCGTCGACCGGTAAGCCCAAAGGGCGTTGGGGAGCTTGTCCGGCCAACTCTTCTTGTTCTGACCAACCATCTTCTACAGAATGTTAGAGAGGGTCTTGTTGAATGCCTCGATCTGTCCATTCGCCTGTGCGTGGTAGCGGGAGGTATGGTTTGACCGGATGTCGTACTTAGCGTAAAATTTCTTCAATTCAGCTGCTCGGAATTTGGTACCGTTGTCAGTGAGGACGGCGTGAGGGACCCCAAACCGGTGTATGATGTTGGAGCTCACAAAGTCAACGACGGAACGGGCCTTGACCTCTTTGAGCGGAACTGCTTCTGCCCACTTGGAGAAGAAATCTGCAGCAGTCAGGATGAACCTACACTGGCGGGCTGTTGCCGGCGGATACGGTCCCACTACATCGAGTCCCCATACCGCAAATGGCCAAGAGTACTTGGTGGGGTGGAGGGGTTCTGGCGGCCGATGCAAGAAGTTGGCGTGCACTTGGCACGCGTGGCATCTCTTGGCGTATCCAATACAATCGTGGATCATGGAGGGCCAGAAGTACCCTAGCCTCCGGATTTGATGGGACAGCTTCGGCCCAGCTTGATGGGCGCCACAGGAACTGGAGTGAACCTCTTGCATAACTTGAGGTATCTCTACTCCTTGGATGCAACGGAGGAGGACACCATCAAAACTCCGTTTATAGAGGGTCTGCTCAAGACTGGGGCCGCTCTGGAGGGTAAATTGAAGTGCGCGGCGTCGGATTCGCTCGCGCTCGGCCCGGTTGTCCGGGAGCTGGCCATTTTGGAGATAATCGACAAAAGGTGCTCTCCAATCGGGGGTCGTTTCAACCATCGCGTCTGACGAACCCGGGACTCCCGATACGGAGGGTCTGGCGGTGAGATGACTTACCCGTAGGCTATCACGGTCCTCTTGGGTGACGGGAGCAATGACTCTACGGTGGGCCACGTGTATGACCAAATCATCTTGCTCGGGTTCTGCGAGCGATGCGGCTAAGCCAGCTAGGGCGTCCGCTTGGCCGTTCTGCGACCGCGGGACATGGGTAACCTCTGGCCGAGAAGAGAACTGGGCCATTAGGAGGAGGGTGTACTCCAGCAACGGTGCAAGCTCTGGCTTCCTGACGACGTAGTCGCCATTAACCTGTTTGATTACCAGCTCAGAATCTCCCTTCACATGTAGATGGGGTACATGGATCTCGAGGGCCAACTCGAGGCCGGTGATGAGAGCTCGGTACTCTGCCTCGTTGTTCGTACAACCTTCTGACAACAGGAAGGAGTACGGCAGGACGGCTTGCGCCGGGGTAATGAAAACAATACCCAGACCCACTCTGTTGAGCTTGGGGTCGTTGAGCCTTCTACCAGTGGGGCTCCGGGAGGCGCCGTCGAAATGCATTTGCCAACACGGGACAGCGTGATCGACCGAGAGGATCGTCTCATCGGGGAAATCCAGGTCCAGGGATTGATCCACGAAGGTTGGATGGGCAGCTAAAAAGTCTGCCAATGCCTGTCCCTTAACGGCCTTCTGAGGCACAAACCTGATGTCAAACTGCTGGAGAATCACCGCCCACCGCGCTAGCCGGCCAGTCAGCATGGGGCGGTTCAGGATGTACTTCAGCGGATCCACCCGAGAGATCAATTGCACCTCATGGTGTTGCAGGTAGTGTCGCAACTTGTGCACGGCGAAGACGAGCGCAAGGCAGCTCTTTTCGATAAGGGAATATCTGACCTCCGTATCGAGAAGCATGCGACTGAGATAGTAGAGATTGTTCTCAGTGCCCTCGTTATTCTTCTGGGCGAGCAGCGCGCCGAGGGATCTCTCCAGGGCGGTCACGTAAAGGACCAGCGGCTTTCCAGAGACGGGTGGCATCAAGACCGGAGGTTGGAGCAGATACTGCTTGATTTCCTCGAAGGCGATCCGACACTCCTCATCCCATTCGTAGGCAGCGCCTTTCTTCATGAGCCGAGAAAAGGGCTTACACTTGCCGGCCAGGTTCGCAATGAATCGGCGTATATAGGCTAAGTGGCCTTGCAGACCTCGAAGCTCCCGAATGTTGCTCGGGGGAGGCATTTGGCTGATGGCCTTGATCTTCTCCGGGTCGATCTCGATACCTCGGTATCTGACAACAAAGCCCAGAAACTTCCCGGAGGTGACTCCGAAGGCACACTTCAGTGGGTTCATCTTCAGGTGACGGGAACGGAGGAAACCGAACACTTTCTCAAGGTCTTTGAGATGGTCCTGGCACTGATATGATTTGACTACAAGGTCATCCACGTAGCACTCCACCAATGTCCCGAGGATCGGTTTGAATATGCGATGCATGGCCCTCTGATAAGTGGCACCTGCATTTTTCAAACCGAATGGCATTACCCGGTAGCAAAAGGTACCCTGGGGAGCCCTGAAGGCAGTGGACTCCTCATCTTCGGGGGCCATCCAGATCTGGTTATACCCGAAATACCCATCCATGAAAGAGAGGGCTTGGAACCCGGCCGTGGTGTCAATCAACAGCTCCATCACCGGAAGTGGGAAGTCATCCTTTGGGCAGTGGCGATTGAGATCGCGGAAGTCGATGCAGACTCTAATCTACCCATTCTTCTTCCTGACTGGCACAATGTTGGCGAGCCATTTGGGGTACTGGACCTCTTTGACGAAGTTGGCCTTGATTAGCTTATCAACTTCGGCCTCAACCATAGCGCCATGGGAAGGGTGCATTTTCCTGGGAGGCTGCTTAAACCCACGATGTTTTACTGGGAGGCCCAGACGGTGGACGGCCACTTGGGGATCCAGCCCTGGCATCTCATCGTAACTCCAGGCAAACACATCGCGGTGCTGTTTGAGGAAGTCTACATACTGCTGCCGCTCCTCGAGGGACATGGCCGCACTGATTAATGTGGGTCTTGGATCTGCCTCGCTACCAAGTTTCACCTGTACCAGCTCATCGACCGTGGTAGAGACGCCTTCTTTAAAGGCTGGGGGAGCATCCTCCAAGTCTTCCTCCCCAGCCGTGGGGGGATTTCCCGTGACGGAAGGTACTTCTGGGCTCTCAAAACCCGAGGGGCAGCTGGTGCCGGCTTGGGCAGCAGCGGTCATCACATCAGGAGACTCACTCGTCGTGGAGACCATAGCAATGAATGCATTTGACCCTATCCCATCCGGCCTTCGGCCTAAGGGGCCACGCTTGATGATATCAAAGCAGTGGTGACGTGTCGGCCAGAGTCGGTTGATTCCAGCCCGGCGAAATAGACACGTATGGCGCACCGCCGTTGTCACGAGCTTGACGTCCCGGTACCGTACAGGGGTAGGAGATTCCGGGATGACCCGAGCCTGGTTGATGTAGGAGTACGAGGTGATTTTCCGCCGTCGCTTGGACGCGGGAACATGCCTTCCTTGCGTACCCGAAACAACGAAACATTGTCCCATGTCGGGGGTCGTGGCCTCCAACCGGTGGACCGGGAGGATGTAGGCATCGTCCATGCTCGCCCAGGGATCACTTGTGATTGGGGCGGGCTCATCCTCGCTGACCAGGATCTGCTTGTCCTTACTTTTGTAATAACCCGCATCCAGATAGCGGGCCTCGCAAGGAGCGAAAGGGGACGCGTCTCCTTAGAGCATGCCTACTCGACCGTTGAGCGAGTACTTAAGGCACTGGTGATACGACGAGGGAACCGCTGCATGCAGATGGAGCCATGGCCTGCCCATCAATGCGTTGTAGGCGGTATCCTGAGAAACAACCATGAACTTGGTGCTGGCAATTAAGCCACCGAACTGGGTCTTCAGACGGATCTTGCCGACCGGGGTTTGCTCTGTCCTGTCGTACCCCGGAATCCTGAGGTCAGAGGGAGTCAAATCACCTTCGGACAAACCCAGCTTTCGCAGCGTCCGGGTCGGAATTAGATTGATTCCAGAACCCGTGTCAACGAGGCAGCGACGGACTTCCACACCGTTAAAGTGGCCAGTGATATACAGTGGGCGAATGTGCCCCTGTATAGGAGGGTCTTCATCTTCACTAGAGAACGAGATAACCGCCTGACATTCGGCGTTTTCAATCGTCTCGGTATGGAAGGCCTCCGCGGCTGCCACTTCCGTCTCGAACTAGAGGGGGCTCCTTAGGGCCTCGGCAAGTGCCTCGCGCATCTCGGATGACAAGCGCAGGGCCTCAAGGATGGAAAGCCTCGCCGGAATGCCGACTAGGTGCTTTAGGACATCATACTTGCGTGCCAAACGCGAACCTCTGCTTACAGGGGGTTTTTCGGCATTTGGAGGCATAGCGGGTCCTGCCGGTTGAACTGGCGGTCGGCTAGCACTGGGTACATCCTACTGCCTTCTAGTAGAAGCCTGGAGAGTTGTCGCTGGGCTAAGATCGAATAGCGGGGGCTGGCCCGTCGCCGGGAGAGACTGGCTGTGATACGAACGAGGCGGCTCTCCCTGATCCAGCAACACGAACGGCGGTGGAGGTAGAGCCAAGGGTGCTGGATGGGTCTGCGCGTGCTGAGATCTTCGCTGAGCCTGCTGCCTGGTCTCGGTAGCATGCACGGCTTGGTCACAAGTGCCTGCTAACATACCTCGGTGACCGGCGCGATTGCGATTCCGCTGACGTTGACGTCGGCTGGGAACGTTGGGGCGGTCTGCCTGGGGTTCCCCCTCATCGGGGGTCATATAGGGCTTTACCAGCTCCACGGTGTTAACCGAAGCGTACCCTTGACTGTCACTCGAAGAGTCATCCACCGCTGGGCGGATTCTGGGGGGAATGCCCATTTAGGGAGGCATAAAGTCGCCGAGAGTGCGGGATGACGACGGCACTGGCGGTGCACGTTGCTTCTTCTTGCGTCGCCGCTGCTTGCCTTTTTGGGCAGAGGTCGACTGTGAAGATGATGTTGAGGCGCCAACTACTTCTTCTGAAGGTTCCGACTGCTTCAAGCGTGCCCGGATGATACCCTGGGCACGTACGATAGTTTTTCGAGCCATCCAGTTGTCGTATTTCTGGGACCCGCGGCTAGGGACCTGCTGCCACTCACCCTCGCTGTCACTGCCGATTTCTGATCCCACAAAGACGTCTGCCACCTGCGCTGTCGCTGGGCCCAACTTGACTATGTTGTTGTTGACCTGGTCCTGAAGCCAGTCTTTAAACACATAGCATCGCTTGAGGGTGTGCCCTAGGATCCGATGATAAGGGCAGTAGTTGGGGTGATCAGTGAGATGCGCCTCTGCCGGCCTCCTGCACTCAGGCAGACGCACGATCCCTTTCTCTAGAGCACTTCGGAAGTAACCAGGGACCTGATTTTCGTTAAACGAATAGGTATGGTACTTTCTTTCCGGGTAAGGAGCCCTGGGGGCCTGGTCCTGTCGAGGGACCGGAGGGGCCTGCCGAGGGGGCGGCGCCTGGTTGTCTCGCCTAGGTGGCGGTGGCGCGTTGCGCGGGGGAACCTGTCGGTTCTGAGGCGGTCGCTGCTGGGTAGGAGCATGTGCTTGAGGTGGAGGACCTCTGCGGGGTTGCGGGGGTGGTGCCGCCGGTAACAATTCCAGCTGCCTCGGGGCTTCTATTTGAGCCACTGCGGCGGGTTCAGCCCTGGAGGCCCTCCTGGCTGGGATCATAGGGGGCAGAAAACGTGCCTGACTAGCCTGTTGCAGGGCCTCCTCGAGGCGCTGGGCCTTATCCGAGAAATCTCTGAACCCCCCAGGGTAGTTCTGGGTAATCAAGGAGGGTACCAGCTCTGTCTTTACGTTCCCCACACACATCGTCAGTAATTGCTCCTGTGTCAGCGGCATATCGAGAGAATACGTAAGTCCTTTCCACCGGGCGATGAAGTCTGCAACCCGCTCATCAGGCCTCTGTTTGCACTTAAAGAGGTCCGCGATGCTGGTCTTCCGCGTGGTGGAGCTGAACTGGTACAATAACTGCCGGCGAAGATCCTCCCAACCGGTCACTGATCCGATGGGGAGCTGGCTGTACCAGACGAATGTCGGGCCTTCCAACGTCTGTACAAAACATCGGAGCTTAGCGGCTTCTTGTTGAGCCGGGGTCCCCATCATGGGGCCACACCTGGAAGAGAAATGATCCAAGTGCTGGGGTGGGTCCCCTGTCCCGTTAAAGGGCGAGAAAGTGGGGTTCCCAAAACACGGAGGCGCGGGCATATCATCCACCCACGCGGGATAAGGCTTGCCATCCGGTGGGACCGCCACCTGCCGTGTCTCCAACGCCTCGAGGCGGGCTGTGAGTGCCGCAATAAGGT
Source organism: Viscum album (assembly GCA_963277665.1). Taxonomy (NCBI): domain Eukaryota; kingdom Viridiplantae; phylum Streptophyta; class Magnoliopsida; order Santalales; family Viscaceae; genus Viscum; species Viscum album. The sequence continues at coordinate 381,075,432 of OY728166.1, forward strand.
CCTCCGGGTGGGGGTCCCTGTCTTGACGGGGTTCCCTAACCACAAGCGCATTGCCAGGTTCTTCAACACGGTAGACGGCTTCTGCTGCTCGCAGGTTGACTGGTTGGACGACCTGTTGGGCGACTGGGGGATCCCGGGTTGGGTTCTTCAGATTGCCCCGTCGCTCAGGGGGGTTTGGCGAGACGTATCGCGCCCTCTTGCCGTACGTTCCGGCTTCCGCCCTGTCCGCGGCAGTAGCATGATCAGGGTTACCCGGAGGCATCTCACCGGGGGGAAATTGTTCCTGCCCCTGCTGCCCCGGCCTGGGATTACCATAGTCGGGTCGTCGCTCTGCGGCGCGTTCAGCCAAGAGTTCGTCGACCAGCCTCTTCTGCTCAGCAAGCTGCTGGCGCAACGTGGCCTTCTCAGGGTCTTCGTCCGTTTTCTGCACAGAGGCGGACGGGTCGGAGTGCTTGACTATCCCGACATGCTCCTTACCCTTGCCAGTGCTTCGACTGAGTGCCAGTGACTCGGTGGGTACGGGGAGGCCTAGCAGGTTCCTTTGCTGACGGGTGACTCTCCCTGATGGGTCGAGTAGTGGCGGTACGCCCTCGGATAGTAAGTCCCCATCAAGGAACTCAAGCTCATCTTCCTTATCCACAATGTCGGCCATGTGGACTGTGACCCCCCTTGAGGGCATATCCTCAATGTCACATAGCGAATCGGGCTGTCGTCGGATAGGGTCGAAGAGGAGAGCGGCATAGCGTCCCCAACCACGGACTTGCACATGGGGGGTGGCTTCCCTGACGATCTTGCGGAGTGCCTTGAAACTCTGGACGCATTTTCGTTGGAGGGCACTCTGGTGACCGGGCGACTCGGGGTGCTGGGCCGCAAGGAGCGCCGCTGCATCAATTAGGCGGCACTGTTTGCCAATCTCCTCGAAGTGCTCTCGACTCCTGGGGTAGACTACCCGTTCCCAACGGAGGCGGAAGTGCGTCGCCCACAGGGTCCGACAAAAGCATCCCACTTCTTCAGGGGTAAGCGACTCGGGTACGCGAAAATTCAGCGCCGCCGTGGGCCAGAACTTCTCTGGGAAGTAGTCCGCTGCAATAATACTCCAGAAGCTCCTGGGTTCGTCCTCGGGGTTCGGCCCTACATTTACCCACTCATCAATCGGGGGTGGCTGAGGGACCGGTAGCGGTACCGAGGCGGACCTCTGAGATAGCAAACTCGGCGGTGGAGAATACGGCAAGCGAGCAGACTGGCCACCGTACTCTGGGCCCTCCTCTGAAGAGCGAGGTGACCTGACCACAATGTCACGATAGGACGGGCTAGCAGCCACTGCTTCGGGTACGGGAATTTCCGTTACCGGTGTCCGGTCATGTCGTGGCTCTTCCACCGTTGACCCCCAAAACAGCTCTTCGTGATCCCGAGTAGAGGTAGAGGGCGCTTCGGGTGACGGTGGCGGTGACTGCGCGGTCGAAACCTGTGGAATTCCCAGGATTTCTTCCTCCTGGATATACCTGCGGAGAGAGACGGGAATCCGGTGGACCTCAAATTCCGGGAGAACGAGGCTGACGCGTCTGGTTCCTGCCCTAGTCCTTGATACGGAGGAGCTGGGAGAAGGTTCCATCGCTGAATCGCATTCCGCTTCCGAATTGGAGAAGCGAGCAGGTTTGATCCCCCCCTGGGCCTTCCCAGGATTCTTCTTGTGGCGGCGACGACCCGCTCTTCTGCCCCTGGGTGGCTGTTCGGGACAGGGTTGACCCCTATCAGGCAGCCCTGGGGCGGCACTAGCGCCGTGGAGGAGAGGGCCCCCACTTGAGACAGCCGGGGTGCCGGGGGCCCCAGGGCAAATATCAAAGGGTACATGGGGAGGACCTCCATGAACAGTACCCACATGGGCGGGGCCTCTGTTGGAACCGGCAGGAGCATGGGGAAGGCCTCCATGGTCGATGCGAGTGGAGCGAGGCTGACCTTCACTCCTTGAGTTGCTGGGGCGAGGAGGATCTTCGCCAGTTGCAGAGAGGACGTAGGGGGGGCCCCCACGTCGAAGGACCGGATGGACGGTGCCTTCAGAAGGATGGACTTCATACCCTGTACAGCGGGCGCGGGAAATGTTTCCGCGCTGAGCATCACTGCCCCGGGGCAGGTCTTCCTGCAGGATGGGGGCAGCACGAGGCATGCATCCACGACGAACCTCGGAGCGGGGAAGGCCCACGCTCTGTGGAGTAGTGGTACGGGGAGGACCTCCGTACGGGGTGGCATCACCGCGGGTTAGCTCGCGACGATCATCACTGGGGCCTGCAACCCGGAGAGTCAACCCGACCTGCCCATGGGGCGGCTGGGGTCTCAATCTTGGTTGGGCGAAGGGGTGCCCCTGCTCAATGTAGGCGGGGGCTTCATAATGTACGTCAGCGGTGGCTCGGGCCACTATAGCTGTCGATGTGGACGCGGCTAGGCGAGCGTCCTCAGCCCGGGCCCGGCGCTGACGTCGGGTCAGGCGGGCCGGTGCAGGTGGTGCAGGGACATAGTCTGCCTGTTCTTCCTGCGGGGCCGGACGGCGGTGCTGACACGGCCGGACGGGAGCTCTCGCCTGGGGGTCCTGGGTCGGGGCCCTGAGCGGGCTGAGCCGGACCGCGCCTGCCTCTTCGGCGTATGGCGAAGAGTCATCAAGGCGTTCTGGGGATAGGCTCCCGAAACGGTTGAATGTCGAGGTGGGGAGCGGGGGCTCCCTGCGCGGCCTGTTAGGGCGGCGTTGACGGCGGGGCCTGGAAGCCTCCAGGACCAAACGGGCCATATCCCTGGTCGGGATGACCCCTTGTTCCTCATACCTGCGCACGAGGCTGTTGATCACCCTTCGTTGGATGACCTCTGATGGGGAAAGGGGACGTGGACGTCCTGCATCCCGTGACGTGGCAGCCGTCGTGGCGGTAGTGGTGTTGCCCCTGCCCCTGCGCGGGCGAGGAGCGGATGGTGACTGCATCTCTGAAATAGAAACCTGGTTCCTGGCAAACGAAGGGATCAACTCATCAGTACTGAGAGGAAAAGGATTGACAGCTAGTGCCCCAGCGTTCTTCCATCCTCCTTGTCTGTGAGAAGGATCCACGCCAACACGCTGCGGAGCGGAGCGCCCCACGTTCTACTACCCCGACTTCTGGTGAGTTCCACGACAGGCCCGCCATTTACTTGGCGGGACCAGGCAACGGATATCTGAATCCGGTGACACGTCAATCTACTGGTGTCTCGAACTCTACTAATCTCCATGCTAAGGAGAAGAATTTCATGTCGGGTTCACCATTTCTGTTTCCGACGCTTTCGCCGGGGCGCGCGCACATCCGTCCGCGGGGGAGGGGGACGCGCGGCTTTGTTGCCCCGCATTCCCGCTTTCCAAAGGCGGGCGGCATTCGTTCCTTGTTCAGGTACGTCTGCTCCTTGATCGAAACGGGATGATGGGGTGTCGGTTCTTCCTTCCATGGATTCCTCCTCTGAACTCGTCACCTAGTCCGGGTCTCCCTTATAGATTTAATACGTAGTTCGTGAAACTCTTCCCAGTGTCATGTTTCCATGGACGCCGGTTAATTACACTGCTTCTATCGGGACATTCCAAAGGGTCCAGTCAGGGCAGCAACCTTCGGTCAGGGGAGTAATCACGTTTGAGGCATCAGTAGCGTGTCTGGATGCTGGGGTACCTGGCATGTCTGTCTGTTATCCTCAATCACAAGGCTTCTCGAGGGCGTGGAAGCCCGAGGCATCCCACATCGAGCGCAGGGAATTACATGTCATAGACACGTATCTGAGGTTTTCCTCAGCTTCCCATGTTCAACACAGGGTATGTTGCAAGATTAACGTCTAGCAGAGACGGTTGAGAATGAAATGGGACCATCGCAGGGGGGCGACAGCGAAGTTGGGCTTGAGCCTTGAAGAGACTTCCTACGTATCCCCGTGGCAGGGAATCAAAGTCCGCGTAGTTCAGGATGGTGCCGGTAAACCGACGTGAAGCTGGACCTTGGTCCGAAGAGAGTTGGGCTTGAACCTCTGGGAGGATTCCTACGTACCATGCCTTGACATGGATCAAAGTCCCCGTAGTTCAAATGATACAGTTTAACGTCATGCCGGACGATAATGAACCCTGACGTGAATAAACGACGGGTGGTGGGTGTCGGTGAGCCGACGTAAGCGAGGGACCTTGATCCACTGTTGATGGGCTTGAACCTTGTGGAGGCTTCCTACGTACCATGCCTTGACATGGATCAAAGACCTCGTAGTTCAAATGGAATGTAGACCTTGGTCCACCATTGGTGGGCTTGAACCTCGTGGAGGCTTCCTACGTACCATGCCTTGACATGGATCAAAGACCTCGTAGTTCAAATGGAAAGTAGACCTTGGTCCACCATTGGTGGGCTTGAACCTCATGGAGGCTTCCTACGTACCATGCCTTGACATGGATCAAAGACCTCGTAGATCAAATGGAAAGTAGACCTTGGTCCACTGATGGTGGGCTTGAACCTCGTGGAGGCTTCCTACGTACCATGCCTTGACATGGATCAAAGACCTCGTAGTTCAAATGGGGTTTGTGGATCGCAATGGCTTACCACTGGACCGGGGTGCAGTTTAACGTCATATCGGACGGGGGTGAAACCCGACATGAAATACGGGTGGGCTTGAACCTCATAGAGGCTTCCTACGTACCATGCCTTGACATGGATCAAAGACCTCGTAGTTCAGATGGAAAGTAGACCTTGGTCCACCATTGGTGGGCTTGAACCTCGTGGAGGCTTCCTACGTACCATGCCTTCACATGGATCAAAGACCTCGTAGTTCAAATGGGTTTCGCCGGTGAACCGACGTGAAAGTAGACCTTGGTCCACTATTGGTGGGCTTGAACCTCATAAAGGCGTCCTACGTACCATGCCTTGACATGGATCAAAGACCTCGTAGTTCAGGTGAAAGTAGACCTTGGTCCACTGATGGTGGGCTTGAACCTCGTAAAGGCGTCCTACGTACCATGCCTTGACATGGATCAAAGACCTCGTAGTTCAGTTGAAAGTAGACCTTGGTCCACTGATGGTGGGCTTGAACCTCGTGGAGGCTTCCTACGTACCATGCCTTGACATGGATCAAAGACCTCGTAGTTCAGATGGGTTTCGCCGGTGAACCGACGTGAAAGTAGACCTTGGTCCACTATTGGTGGGATTGAACCTCATAAAGGCGTCCTACGTACCATGCCTTGACATGGATCAAAGACCTCGTAGTTCAGGTGAAAGTAGACCTTGGTCCACTGATGGTGGGCTTGAAACTCGTGGAGGCTTCCTACGTACCATGCCTTGACATGGATCAAAGACCTCGTAGTTCAGATGAAAGTAGACCTTGGTCCACTGATGGTGGGTCTGAACCTCGTGGAGGCTTCCTACGTACCATGCCTTGACATGGATCAAAGACCTCGTAGTTCAGATGAAAGTAGACCTTGGTCCACTGATGGTGGGCTTGAACCTCGTGGAGGCTTCCTACGTACCATGCCTTGACATGGATCAAAGACCTCGTAGTTCAGATGGGGTTTGTCAGGGTCGGTGCTCACTCTAAGCCCACGTGAGTCATGCTCGGTGTGAGAAACAAGAGGTTGCAAGGACCTGACGATCACGTCGCGAAGGGTGCGTCCGTGAGAAGCGAAGAGGGGCTTACGCGTTGAGCGGCCCATGGTATTGGGACTTACTCCAGGATGGAGGCCCATGGCGCGACAAAGCGCGGGAAAGATGGACCTTGGTCCGACGATGGGAGGTGCCTCGTTCCCTATCACGTCCCCCACTGACCTTGGTAGTGGGGGAGTACCGAGATGCATGGGTGCAATCATCCGTACCAAAGGTTAGGGGTTTACGCTCTGAGGCGACCCTTCCCCTGCGAACATACACCACTCCGACAAGGAGGATCTCATTCCATGTGCGGAAGAGTTACCATTCCCGTGGAGACGAGCGGTGTAATGAATGCTCGAGCTGGGGGGACCCTTCGTGAGGGAGACGAGGTTGGGTCACAGTTTAACGTCATGTGTTGAGGACGTGGTGCTTGGCAGTTTAACGTCCTGCAGCTTGGACGAGGTGGGTTCACTCCACACCCCTAGGGCTTACATAACCGGTACCCTCTGGTCCTTGGGGAAGGGAAGGTACCAGTAAGGCCATGGTAAAGGGGGGTCAAGGGAGGAACCATCGAGGGGTCCACGTTAGCGTGGCTATGCGAAGGAGCAATAGCCGTTAGCGTGCCTATGCGAAGAAGCATTGGGCGAAGCAACGCTACGGGAGGTGTTGTCCATGGGACTTTGAAATCACATCGTGCAAACCTGGAGGGTCGCACGGAAAGAGGAATCGCTAAGCAGAGGAGCGTGCTTTGCGAAGTGGGGTGCCTTGGCCTTAGCATGGGGCATAGGTGGGAGTGGGTGGTGCTTCGCGAAGTGGAACAGTGTTCTCGGAGCACTGCCTCACGAAGAAGGAGTGGTTCGCGAAGCAGGGTCCTGCCAAGCAATGTGCTTCGCGATGCATAGTTATCCTGCCTTGGCATAGGGATTACTAGCATGGGTTGGGTGTTTCGCGAAGCACGAGTGCTCCACGGCTGCCCGGGTTCCCTTGGGAATCCCCTTCCTTTGCGAACGCCCTTGGGCTTCGCGAAGGGCATCCCTCTCGGAAGAGGGGCTCAGAACGAAACAAATCAGAGTCGTCTCGCGAAGTAGAAATACCTCATGGAGCTCATGATTCCCGGGGCAAAGCTTGCTTCGTGATTCGGGAGAGGAGAAGCCGAAAGGTCGGATTGTCCGTCCTCCGGGACTCAGGGGGAGTCGAGTATTTATAGGGAAGGGGCGCCGCGAAGCAGGGCTCGCGCGCCGCCTTCTGGGCTTCGCGGCGGCTCGCGAACGTCAAACGGATTCGCGGAGGATTACCGCCTCCGGAGCTTCGCGGCGGCTCGCGAACGTCAAACCGGTTCGCGGAGGATTACCGCCTCCGGAGCTTCGTGGGGCCGCCAAGGTTGGGACGCCTCGCGGCGGGGCTTCGCGGCTGTGCTTCGCGGCTGTGCTTCGCGAGGCAGCGCACCAGCTGTCTTTTTCGTTCCTTCCTTTCGGGCCACATTTTTGGCGCCAACATTTACCCCTTTTTATTCCATTTTAAAAAATAAAACACCATTCATGCGTATGTACGACCTACCATCTCCACAAATGGTATAACACAATATTCCAACTATGCATTTTAGGGAATTTTATTAAAACATATATAATGATTATATATTCTATTTATATCATGGGTAACAATCCAGATATTATTTAACCATAATCAATATACAAGAATCGAAACTATTGAACTAAAACATACAGGAAAAATGAAGTTTCCAACACTATGAATAACATTTTTAATAATGTGTTGTCATTAAGAAGATGATAAAAAGTTTTAATAAAGTAATATATGCTAATATATATATATATATATATTATATGTGTGTCTGTGTCTGTGTTTATGAAATATAATTAAATAAATCTATATTTATAAAATAGTATTTTGTGACATGTATTAAGGAAAGAGGACTAAAGGTAAGGGTTTCTCGTGTCACATTTACTTCTGATAGACATATTCCATATTTTAAAATTATATTATTTATGTGTTGTATATGATACAACTTTAAAATGTTACATCATTAATATCTATAATGTCATGGATTTTAAAGTTTCATTTTATGTTATTTATTTCATAGGTAATACTATTGAAATTTTACAGAAGTGGTAAGGGTTTATTTCACAACCTCGTCATTATTCAAGATTTTTTGAGTATACCTTGGGGAAAGATATTGAAATTAATATATTAAACAAAATAAAATTTATTATAATACGGTTATTTATGATATTGTTATGTAATTTTTCATTTTCCTCTCCTAGTAACTTAAAATGGCTGATAAAATTCATTTATGAGAAAATAATTTTTTTTTTCCTTAATTAAAACCATTTTTTCAATTATATCATTTTTTTATAAAAAAAATATTATTCTTTTATCATTGTCTAAAAAATATATTAAACTAATTTTTACCAATTTATTACTTTTTAGATAATGGTTTTAAAGAAACAATTTTTTTCAAACAAGGTACTTTTTTTACCAATTTGAAATTGGATAAACGAAATTATTTTTTACCATTAATGAATTTTAGTGAATTTCCCAAAATTATGAACAAAAATTAATTTGAATTAAATTTTCTATTGATTCAATTATTATTTTGAATGAAAATGTCTTCCAAATTTTTTTAATTATTTTTTAAACTGAAAATGATATTTCATGAAGAATATTTTTAATGGCTTCTTTATAGATTTTATATTCATCAATGATGAAACCCCATATTTTACTTATGATCTGTTTGTATCTGTCATAGTAATATCATCAACATTTGTTTTGGATAGTTTATGATCAATCTGAGTGGGGTTGTATTATTTTGATACCATTTGTCATATTACTCTTGATTGTATATTTTTATGTTGATTAATTGGGGAAATTATTAAAATTTAATAATATATAATTTAAATATGAATGTTTATACTGATTATAATTCTTCTATTTTATATGAGGAATTAATTGACATAGTATGTGATTTATTGAGCCACTATAGGACCTTGATTCATAAATAGTTCCTATAAGGAAAAAAAGTTGGGTTTTTGGCTAAGGCGATACCAATTTATGCAAGAAAACCTGGCATAAATCCTTAATGTCATAGTTATGATGTCCAAAATTAATAATTCTACAATTATGATCTTATTAATTAATTCCCTTTTGATTACTCGATTAGATGTAATATAAATGTATACGATTAAAGCTGAAATGATTTTTTTTACAGAAATACTTGATTTGCATTTATTTTTCCCATATTATTCTTCGGGTTCTAGTAATTTATTAAATGTAATGTAATTATATTATTTATATTTCTATATTAATAATTCATTATTTATTTCTAATACATGTTATTGTACACATATCATTTCTAATAATTAGATTTCACCACTTTCATATTTGTATTTTCCCTAAATTTTATGAAGTTTATTATGATTAATATGAAGGTATATTAAAAATTTAATAGCAGTGTTATCAAATAAAATTCTATATTGTGTTTTATGTTTTAAAATTTAATGTAAATTTGAATAATGTATCTAAATTTTGAGACTAATCAATACTTTTTTCCTTCCATATGTGATCGCATATATATATCCCGAATGTAGTATAGTAATCACCAACTCTATGATAATTTGGTAGTGGTAAATATAGTTTATATCAAAGTAAGGCTTACCAGTAACCTTTGGAAATAGATTTAGGAACAATATATTATAGAACATATCATTATGAATTATTTTTTTGTATGTCTATATATTGGATAAAATCCTAATGTTTTCTTAAACTAGATATTTGGTGGATTTCCAAGAAAGATATCTCTATTTAGACAGTACTAGTGGTTGTGGGTCTAGTGAAATTTTCCATATGGTTAGGAAACTACAAAAAGGGTGAATTGGGATTTTAATCGATCATTACATATCTCACGATAATAATACTTTTTGGACACAAGGTTTAATACTCTCATAGAATATGATTTAGTTAAATCCAAATCTAATTTGTTATCTATCATGATGGATTTTAATTAATGATAATAATGAATGAATTAGAATAAATCTTAGTTGTCTTAGATTAAATGGAATGTTTCATGATTTAGAAATCCTATAACTGATAATATGGTTTTCATCTGTGATTTTTTTTTCTCAAAATATGATTTTTGGTTTTTGTTAATGGATATAACCTGATGTAATAATGTTAACATTTAATTTTATGGAAAATTTTGTAATTATGATCAACCAAATCCGATGATTACTGGAGAAAAATATATCATGGTTATTTATAATCATTATCATGATATATTATTAAAAACCTACACATTAACCAACTCTGAGAATCGCCCAGAAAGATATGAATAGAGTGAATTGGAAGATTAGTTAATAGTGACTATGTAGAAAATAAGGATCAATTTCTCTCTTTATAGTAATATTGATGGATACACACTGGATAATATCAAAAAGAATAATGAAAATGTACTAATTGTGGAAAATAATTTCACAGATAACTTTATTTCTATGGAAAATTGGGGAGATTAGTCGAGAGAAATAAATTCCATCATTGGGACCAATTTATTGTTTATTATGTTAAATGTTCATTACTATGTAAGTTTCCAATTTTTTACCTCTTTTAAGGGTTATCTCTAAACCCATGAATGGATATATCTTATACCAATCATTGATGAAAAAGAGTTAAAGTGTTGGTGTATTGCGATACAATAAGTATTTTGTAAAAAAAAATTATCGAACATATTTTTGTTATAAATATCAAGAAACATATATAAATGTTGAGTTATTTTTTAATAATATATATATTATTCTATTAATAACTTAAGAGTTCTTGATATCAATATGGGATTGTATGTTTAAAATTGATAATAAGCTCAAAGCCTTACAAACCTCCTTCCGTGTTTTATATGATGAAAGTCCAAGATGTTTAACATTATTTTTTGATAAATTTATAATAATATAGCCATTGGGATTAGTAAGAGATTTAGATAAATATTTATTCGAGGAAGAACAGATATCATATTTTTGGATGAATGTTTAATGTAATTGATTTGATTTTGTGTTAACAATATCATTTATTCTAAGGAAATAATATTAAATTAAGATTATCATATATTTTAGAAAAAATAATCATTATTGGAAACCATAGTGGTGATGAAGTGATTTCAGGGTTATCATTATTTTTTAGAATGTTCATAAAATTTTTAGGAATGTTATATGAATTTTGTTAGTATAGTTTTTGTTCCACCTCTGAGGTGGCACGTGTTGGGTAATGTAGATATGGCATGATGAGGATCACCAGCTGTCCCTTTTTCTACAGGGAGAGGCTCTCATCGAATTTATCATTCCTTCATTATGACACGTTCAGTGTCACTATCATTTAATGAAGGTTGAATTAACCACGTGGGGAATTGTTGGTCCCATCGGGTGATTGTGTTGGGGTCAAGCGCTCATGAAATCTGTCCTTCTCAGTTATAACATCCTCATATGGTCTCCCACAGGTTTATTCATGGATCCAAGAATTTTCAATAGCCCTAATATCCATAATTCATGGACCTTGTTTCCAAAGTCATGCGCTAGTTTGCTAACAATTTGGACAACAACACATGAGGGCTCTATTGGTAGAGAGGATGGGAGGTCAGGATCACCACACCCTTTTGGGGGAGGATTATTACAGGTTCCGGGACACTCTTATAGATTTAAGTCATGCTTGTATGTTATTGAATCCTAGGTTCGTTCCCGAAGAGTGTATACATGGGCTACCCTTGGTTTTAAAGATCTTCGTGAGCATGAATATGTTTGATGCCACATAGTTGATACTTACTTTTTGGTATTATACGCTGATCTAGAGTTTATAGCCATCTAGGGGGCGCGAAAGGTGACTGGATGTTGGGATCGGTCCCACAAGGAGGGCTTCCTATGTATCCTCAGGAGAGGAATTAGAACCCACATATTTTGGATTGTGTGGGGATTTCACATGGAAGCTTCCTATTTTAGGGGACTTTATTGGGTGGACACTTTTGGAATGGGATCCCTTTTGTGATCGGGCCCTCTGGCAGGCTTCATACGTATTCTAATTTGGTTAGGAATCAGAGTTCTCATAGTCGAATTTTGTGCTAATTTTGCAATCGTTGCATACATATAAGGCCATGCGAATCATGATTAGTGTGAGAAATAAGAGGATTTGAATGATTCAAAAATACACTTGCCTCATCCACTACTGGTGGGGGAGGGAGAGCCCGTGACAGAAGAGGCTGAGGTGACTGTGGGTGATGGTGCAAAGCAATGAACCTTTGAACGTGAAATGACATTGAAGGTCACGCGGCCTCTCCTTGGATGATTCAAGACATACCTTAGTGGGATAGCTCGAGAGCAGGTTCTGGGAAGGGGAGAAGTTTTTTCCACATCAAAGGGGGGAGCAAACATAACCGCTTCCACTGATCATTATTCCTCATTAAATGGACAACCATGTGGTCACACCTAATCTCGAGAACGGGGAGGTTCACTTCTTAATCCCAAGGATGGAATCTATTTTACTGTAGGAATGTAACCTTACAGGAATTTTTGAATCTCGTACCTTTGTTGTGAGAGCCTTTATGACTCCTCATACCGGGGGTATGTAGACTCACTGGGGTGCGCTGATTCGCCTAATTTGTAAAGTCCCGGAAATTTCAAGGAAAATTTTTTCTTAATTTTCTTTGAAATTTTACAAGAACGTAGTTTCTGACGGCGCCTGATTCCGAGGACCGGTGTGCCCGGAATTAATTTCCAAAGTTTAGCTCGGGTACGTTCAGTGAACGAACGAGCGGGAATTTCTAACATTTGAACCGGTGCCCGGAATCGAATTTTGAGGGCACCGATGGAACTGCAGCGCCGGTAATTTCTTAGGAACTCTTTTTCCGTAGTTGCGTTTTATCGAGAGCAGAGGTTTGTTTTTTTTTGTGTTTTCTTTAAAAGTGTAATAATAAAATAACGTGCCATGTTGCACTTTATTTTATTTCAGCCGCCATTGGGAGTGAGGTGGTTGAAACCTCCTCATGGAGGTTGGAGGTGGGGCAACCACACCTTAACCTCCCTTGAGAGGTTATGGTGGTGGGGCCCACCCAAACTAAACCTCCCATGGGTGGTTTATTGTGGTGGGGACCACACGGGGCTTAACCCCCCAATTAATGGGAGGAGAGGAAACCTCCCAACTCTCCCTCATTAATGAGGGAGAGCCTCTTAATTCCTCAACTCCCCATTAAATGGGGAGAAACTCTTTGGCACCCTCCCCTCTTAAGTGGTGCCAACGGACCTCTTTATTTGCGTCAGCGCTATTTATTTCACCCGACCCCCCTTTTTTAAAAAAAATTATGTAACCACGATGGTTACATACCTCTCCCCTCACCTATATATAGGGATCTTGGGAGAGGGTTTGGGGGGCGGCTTCACCAAGCGACGGAACGCTGGTAAAGTACCGCGACGCCCAACACTTGGGAGAATTAGAGTTCTCCAACAAAGAACACCTTTTTCCAAAGCAGAAAGACGACACTTCTTCTTCCTTTCCACGACCTCCTTCCATGTTGAATGAATGGGAGTCGTCTGCAAGGAACATCGACGACTCTTCATGTTCGAACGTTTCCCGACGTCAACAAACCTGCACCGCTTAGATCCGTGACTTCGTCAATGACGATTACGGAGGCACGTTCCGCGAGGATGTCTTCCGCGACACCGATTTCCGCATCGGCGATGAATGAACATCGAATCCGAGGTAGGGTTTTTGTCTTTTTTTTCTTCAAATTATGTGTTTCTTTCCCTCGAACATGAATGAATAATCTGTTGGACGTTGTTCAAAATTTTATTAAAAATTGTGAAAAGTACATCGTTGTGTTTTTATGATTGGCTGACTGTTATCGTTATAACGGGAGGAGACCGGATCGCACGAACACGGCCGATTCTCCTCCCCCTTCTAATCCTTGGTGTTGATTTAGCGAAGACAGCGCGGTGTCGTCGCACCGCGCAGGATCAAAAGAAAACACGGCCGGAGCGGGCTGCGACGAAGGAACGCAGCGCCATCGTGTCGCGCCGTAGGTTTCAAACGAGGTCGCGGCCGGAGTCGGACCGCTGCGGAAAGACGTGGCATCGTCATGCCGCGTCGAACGGATTCACGTTCATCTTGGAAGTGGCGGCCGGAAAAACCGGCCGCCGGAGAAGTCGAAGGAGGCGGCTGGAAATCCAGCCGCCGGCGCCGGAAGGAGTGGGACGTTGGGGTCCCGCGGCGAGAACCCGGCCGGCCCCGCGCTGGCCGGCCATTACAGGGGGGAGCCCGGGGGTGTAACCCCCCGGCAATACACATGGCGCGGCCCCTTAAAGGGGCCGCCGTTTTAAAAATTAAAGGCGGGCAATGCCCCTCCCTTTAGCGCGCCGCGCTGGCCGAGCCGCCGTGCCGTCGAGCCGCCGCGCCGCCGAGCCGCCGAACCGTCGCGCCACCGCGCCGCTGGCCGGGACGAGCCGCTGGCCGGGCCGAGCCGCCGGGTCGGACCGCCACTCGGGCTGGGTCAGACCGGGCCCAGACCCCCCCCCCCCGTCTTCGGACATGATTGGTTCAAATGCCCATAACTTGGGCTGCAGACATCCGATCAACGAACCGTCAGTTGCGTAGCGATCCTTGGATCGAGACGGTCGTTTCGGTATACTATACTCAAGGTGCACCTTCCTTTTCGGGAGCCTACGTGGTTAAAACTCCATAGTTAAGCGTGCTTGGCCTAGAGTAGTGATCAGGATGGGTGACCTCCTGGGAAGTTTCCCAGGGTGGGTGTGAGACGAAAAATCCAATAACTCTCAGACCGGGCATCTGATTGACGCGCTGTCTATTGCGTTGAGTTCCGGTTGACAATACGGAACTTTGGGCATCCTCCACCCGAGATTTGGATGCAAATGGATAGTGTCCGGGTTGGATCGCACCGAAATCCAACTGGGCCCCTGGAACGGAAAAGCTGATACCATTCTGACAGAATGTCCGTTTGACGAACCGTCAGCGGCGTTGATGATCAAGTTGAGAAACAGTCCCTATGAGTATACCCTATGAGAGTTTGGGGTGCAGTTGATATATGGCCGGGTTGGTTCGCACACGAAACCAACCGGGCCCCTGGGACGAAAAGGCTAATAACTCATAGACGGGGCGTCCGATTGACGCGTCGTCTGTTGCGTTGAGACCCCTATGACGAGGCGGTCCTTTGAGATACTTCTTCGTGGGACTTTGAGATACTTGCAGTATCGACCTGTAGCTCGTGGAGTGGACCCTTCCAGTAACGAGCGTGCGGAGTACGGAGACCGTGTAGCTGGATGAGACCCGACGACTGCTGATTGAACGACTCAGTGTGTTACAGAGGTGTGCTTGGTTGTAGCGGCACATGGGAGCGCTTGGTTGTAGCGGCAGACCCACGACAGAGGTGCGCTTGGTTGTAGCGGCACATGGGATCGCTTGGTTGTAGCGGCAGACCCACGACAGAGGTGCGCTTGGTTGTAGCGGCACATGGGAGCGCTTGGTTGTAGCGGCAGACCCACGACAGAGGTGCGCTTGGTTGTAGCGGCACATGGGAGCGCTTGGTTGTAGCAGCTGGCCCGCAGTACTCGATGGGTGGAGTTCTTCAGCAGTCCTGGGTTAGTGAGCAGTACCTCAGAGTCGTGATAGGACCATTGTACACTCCATAGACGGAGCTCTTCCGTAGTTACGGTTTCGATAATGAAAATCCTGGTTTAAGCTGAGACTTTTGACCTTTGTGTTTACCTCATGATTGAGATGGGTCACTTGATAACTTAGGTATATGTATGGGCATATACCTGGGTAGTAGTTATCCGTTGATTTCACAATCCTTGTGTTTCCTCATGATTGAGATGGGTTACTTGATAACTTAGGTATATGTATGGTCATATACCTATGTAGAGGTTATCTGTTGAGATCTTCTATGTGGTTATCTTTGTTGGTTTTAGTGAGACCTTGAGGGTCTCGGGGTCCCTACTGAGTATCGTTATACTCACACCTGCACGGGCTATGCCCGCACCTCGTTGTGTTGGTTGCAGACGACGGGCAGTGCTGACAGAGGCCGAGTGTTCGAGGACTGGACGGTACCTGGAGGTGGACTATACGGCGAGATGGTACCCGGAGAATGAACTCACGACGAGACGGTACCCAGAGGTGGACGTGATGACGAGGTGGTACCCGGAGGTGGACCACTGGGCGGGACATACTCGGAGCGGACAACGGGACCCGAGGAGCAGAGGAGCTATCTGTACCCACCCTTCAGGTGGGATTTCCAGTGGACAGCTCGGCGTATCAGCTTTACTTTGCAGTTGTTGTTTTCCCGTTCGAGTTGTACTTTACAGTTGGGCTTGTATTTCCGCCCCCTTTATACTTTTCGCACTTACTGTTGTACTCAGTTTTTACTTAGTATTTACTTCTTCCGCTTGTACTCTATGTGATTGTTTACTTTACAAAGGCAATTCCTTCCCTTTTTACCGGGATTTATGCCTTGGTGCTAGTCGCCAGCCCCTGGCCTATGGAAGGCGGGCTTGGGCTAGTCACGGCATGAGCCCCGAGGACCGGTTGTGACAAATTGGTATCAGAGGAGTTCGGTTCTACCGCAGAACTTATAACTCTGATGTTTCTTTCTGTGAACCAATAGTGTTAAGAGTACCGAGTGTGGTTTTCAGTTCAGGGAGTCCAGTGTTGGTGCGGGCGGCCGACGTATCCATACACCAGGACCCTGACAACTGATTTCCGACTTTGTGCACGAAAACACTGATTGCGTGTGTGTTTCCAGAAAGTTTTAAGCTAGCTCAAACCAGGTCAGCTCACCAGGTATAAGACGTTGGCCATGTCGCATCGGTTCAGGATATCTCCATGCAGACAGTCAGTTGGAGTTCTGAGAGAGTACTCGATGACGGCTCACCAAGCGACGAGGCTCTGGTGCAGGGCCCTTTTTACTATGTTGGAACCCTCGGGTTGTGTACCAGCAGCACCACCACCTATTGGGAAGAGGATTCCAATAGCTTTACTAGTGTACGGTGCACGCTGGAAGAGCGCGTTGCACGAGTTCCAGCAGTAGTAGCCTCCGAGGTTACGAGGCGAGGCAGTCTCCCAGACAGCAGAGTAGTGGCTGGAGGCGATTGCTAGAGTTTTCCGCCTAGCTGAGACATCAATAGAGTGAAAGATGGACTTGGCCACTAGTTTTTTCCAGTGAATGACCCTGAGGATGGTCTGCATAGTGATTAGGCTTCAGTACGTGGACCGATGCCTGAGATAGTACCTTTGGGTAGTGTGTCAGCTATAATCACTAGCTGTTGGTCAGCAGATACAACCGGCGGTACCAGTAGGTGACACATGTAGGCTTACTGCCTTATATGTGTTCTAACTTCAGATACCCTCATGTTCCGAGGCGAACCTGACTCATAGGCAGCTAAGGACTGGCTTGAGGAGGTGGCCGGGAGTTTTCTAGAGCTTTTACAGTTTCGGCGGGACGACGTGTCGGTAGTTGAGAATTCATCGAGGCGTACTGAACATACCGGGTACTCGATGGATGCGTTTCGATCAGTGCAATAGAGGTCGGACCTCTGAGCAGGGTATGTTTAAGGGCTTCCGAGCCAGCACCTTTTCTCTTTGCATTCCTACATAGGCTAGGGGGCTATAAAGAACCTTTGTGGTTGAGAATTCTTTGCAGATCTAATACAGCCAGAGAATGTTAGAAGTTTGGAAAGCAGGAAACTGACACCAGTCTCAGAGACTTGGGCGTGTAAAATGTTTCAAGAAGAGGAAATGTTAAGGACAGATAAATCTGCAGAGCAGTAGACATGGAGGCAGAGCTAGGATATCAGCTTGTGGTGGTATACATTTCAACATGTTACCATTACCCGCCTTTGTAGTCCCTGCTAGACTCAGGGAGTTGGAGAGCAGGGAAAGAGAGTAACTTCTTGCAGTCATGGAGTGCGACCAAAAACGGATCTAAGGATGTTTCGAAGTGTGGACTTTATCTTCTACTAGCTTCCGTAGCCACAGACATCAATACGAATCATCCCTTCCTTCCCTGAATCTAGTCCCAGACCTAGAGTTTCCGGTTAAGCCGTTGACTTGACCCTCACGTCTGGAGATACCTTTTGGAGGAGACTCGATAGTCACACTTACGCCGACGGTGTGATCTGACCCTTGAGGCGAGAGTCTCGGTTGGGACCTCTTGGTGGCAACGTCGAGGCCTTACGACGTTAGTTTGAGTATGAATTTGGCAATCACTATTCATATTCAAATTGACGGTATTAGGCAAGCGTCGGGATGGGTTTTCCTTGGTCAGCGAAAAGGAAACCCTGGAAAGCACATGTTAAGATCATGCACGAGAGGGTGCGACCGATCACTCTTGAGTCGGCCAACCTTACCCTCGTGGCAGCAGTCGTTTATGTTCCAGTTCTAATAGGAATTGGAAACCTCTGGAGTTCGAGGATGACGATCACGTCCTTATACGGGTCTCACCTCGACGAGGTTTACGGAGATGTGGCCAAGACGGCAAGTTATCTCCGAGGTTCAACAGACCTTTCTAGGTCCTCAGCTAGGTAGGCGAGGTGGTTTACCGCTTGACCCATACACCTCAGTTGAACTAGGTGCACGACGTCTTCCACGTATCTCAACTGAGGAGATACTTGCTTGATCATTCACACATCATCGACCTCAGGGAGTTAGACGTTGATGACAGGGCATCATGCACGGAGGTTCCAGTGGGGATTGGGGATCTACGGGAGCAAGTCCTACAAGGACGGTCGATTCCTCGGGTGCTTTTTCTCTGGAAGTACGGGAACCTCTGGGTGAGCACATGGGAGCGGAAGGCTCAGATGCGTGCTTTGTACCGCTTTTGTGACCCTAGTTTGTGTTGAAGCTTTACGGGGACGTAAAGACCTGAGGTGGGAGTAATGTAAAGACCCGGAAATTTCAAGGAAATTTTTTTCTTAATTTTCTTTGGAATTTTACAAGAACGTAGTTTCTGACGGCGCCTGATTCCGAGGACCGGTGTGCCCGGAATTAATTTCCAAAATTTAGCTCGGGTACGTTCAGTGAACGAACGAGTGGGAATTTCTAACATTTGAACCGGTGCCCGGAATCGAATTCTGAGGGCACCGATGGAACTGCAGCGCCGGTAATTTCTTAGGAACTCTTTTTCTGTAGTTGCGTTTTATCGAGAGCAGAGGTTTGTTTTTTTTTTGTGTTTTCTTTAAAAGTGTAATAATAAAATAACGTGCCATGTTGCACTTTATTTTATTTCAGCCGCCATTGGGAGTGAGGTGGTTGAAACCTCCTCATGGAGGTTGGAGGTGGGGCCACCACACCTTAACCTCCCTTGAGAGGTTATGGTGGTGGGGCCCACCCAAACTAAACCTCCCATGGGTGGTTTATTGTGGTGGGGACCACACGGGGCTTAACCCCCCAATTAATGGGAGGAGAGGAAACCTCCCAACTCTCCCTCATTAATGAGGGAGATCCTCTTAATTCCTCAACTCCCCATTAAATGGGGAGAAACTCCTTGGCACCCTCCCCTCTTAAGTGGTTCCAACGGACCTCTTTATTTGCGTCAACGGTATTTATTTCACCCGACCCCCCTTTTTTAAAAAAAATTATGTAACCACGATGGTTACATACCTCTCCCCCTAACCTATATATAGGGATCTTGGGAGAGGGATTGGGGGATGGCTTCACCAAGCGACGGAACGCTGGTAAAGTACCGCGACGCCCAACACTTGGGAGAATTAGAGTTCTCCAACGAAGAACACCTTTTTCCAAAGCAGAAAGACGACACTTCTTCTTCCTTTCCACGACCTCCTTCCGTGTTGAATGAATGGGAGTCGTCTGCAAGGAACATCGACGACTCTTCATCTTCGAACGTTTCCCGACGTCAACAAACCTGCACCGCTTAGATCCGTGACTTCGTCAATGACGATTACGGAGGCACGTTCCGCGAGGATGTCTTCCGCGACACCGATTTTCGCATCGGCGATGAATGAACATCGAATCCGAGGTAGGGTTTTTGTCTATTTTTCTTCAAATTATGTGTTTCTCTCCCTCGAACATGAATGAATAATCTGTTGACGTTGTTCCAAATTTTATTAAAAATTGTGAAAAGTACATCGTTGTTTTTTTACGATTGGCCGACTATTATCGTTATAACGGGAGGAGACCGGATCGCACGAACACGGCCGATTCTCCTCCCCCTTCTAATCCTTGGTGTTGATTTAGCGAAGACAGCGTGGTGTCGTTGCACCGCGCAGGAACAAAAGAAAACACGGCCGGAGCGGGCTGCGACGAAGGAACGCAGCGCCATCGTGTCGCGCCGTAGGTTTCAAACGAGGTCGCGACCGGAGTCGGACCGCGGCGGAAGGACGCGACGTCGTCATGCCGCGTCGAACGGATTCACGTTCATCTTGGAAGTGGCGGCCGGAAAAACCGGCCGCCGGAGAAGTCGAAGGAGGCGGCTGGAAATCCAGCCGCCGGCGCCGGAAGGAGCGGGACCTTGGGGTCCCGCGGCGAGAACCCGGCCGGCCCCGCGCTGGCAGGCCATTACAGGTGGGGAGCCCGGGGGTGTAACCCCACCGGCAATACACATGGCGTGGCCCCTTAAAGGGGCCGCCGTTTTAAAAATTAAAGGCGGGCAATTCCCCTCCCTTTAGCGCGCCGCGCTGGCCGAGCCGCCGTGCCGTCGAGCCGCCGCGCCGCCGAGCCGCCGAGCCGTCGCGCCACCGCGCCGCCGCGCCGCTGGCCGGGACGAGCCGCTGGCCGGGCCGAGCCGCCGGGTCAGGCCGCCACTCGGACCGGGTCGGACCGGGCCCAGACCCCCCCGTCTTCGGACATGATTGGTTCAAATGCCCATAACTTGGGCTGCAGACATCCGATCGACGAACCGCCAGTTGCGTAGCGATCCTTGGATCGAGACGGTCGTTTCGGTATACTATACTCAAGGTGCACCTTCCTTTTCGGGAGCCTACGTGGTTAAAACTCCATAGTTAAGCGTGCTTGGCCTAGAGTAGTGATCAGGATGGGTGACCTCCTGGGAAGTTTCCTAGGGTGGGTGTGAGACGAAAAATCCAATAACTCTCAGACCGGGCGTCCGATTGACGCGCTGTCTGTTGCGTTGTGTTCCGGTTGACAATACGAAACTTTGGGCATCCTCCGCCCGATATTTGGATGCAAATGGATAGTGTCCGGGTTGGATCGCACCGAAATCAACCGGGCCCCTGGAACGGAAAAGCTGATACCTTTCTGACAGAACGTCCGTTTGACGAACCATCAGCGGCGTTGATGATCACGTTGAGAAACAATCCCTATGAGAATACCCTATGAGAGTTTGGGGTGCAGTTGAGATACGGCCGGGTTGGTTCGCACACGAAACCAACCGGGCCCCTGGGACGAAAAGGCTAATAACTCACAGACCGGGCGTCTGATTGACACACCGTCTGTTGCGTTGAGACCCCTATGACGAGGCGGTCCTTTGAGATTCTTCTTCGTGGGACATTGAGATACTTGCAGTATAGAACTGTAGCTCGTGGAGCGGACCCTTCTAGTAACGAGCGTGCGGAGTACGGAGACCGTGTAGCTGGCTGAGACCCGACGACTGCTGATTGAACGACTCAGTGTGTTACAGAGGTGCGCTTGGTTGTAGCGGCACATGGGAGCGCTTGGTTGTAGCGGCAGACCCACGACAGAGGTGCGCTTGGTTGTAGCGGCACATGGGAGCTCTTGGTTGTAGCGGCAGACCCACGACAGAGGTGCGCTTGGTTGTAGCGGCACATTTGAGCGCTTGGTTGTGGCGGCAGACCCACGACAGAGGTGCGCTTGGTTGTAGCGGCACATGGGAGCGCTTGGTTGTAGCAGCTGGCCCGCAGTACTCGATGGGTGGAGTTCTTCAGCAGTCCTGGGTTAGTGAGCAGTACCTCAGAGTCGTGACAGGACCACTGTACACTCCAGAGATGGAGCTCTTCTGCAGTTACGGTTTCGATAATGAAAATCCTAGTTTGAGCTGAGACTTTTGACCTTTGTGTTTACCTCATGATTGAGATGGGTCACTTGATAACTTAGGTATATGTATGGGCATATACCTGGGTAGTAGTTATCCGTTGATTTCACAATCCTTGTGTTTCCTCATGATTGAGATGGGTTACATGATAACTTAGGTATATGTATGGGCATATACCTAAGTAGAGGTTATCTGTTGAGATATTCTATGTGGTTATCCTTGTTGGTTTTAGTGAGACCTTGAGGGTCTCGGGGTCCCTACTGAGTATCGTTATACTCACCCCTGCACGGGCTATGCCCGCACCTCGTTGTGTTGGTTGCAGACGACGGGCAGTGCTGACAGAGGCCGAGTGTTCGAGGACTGGACGGTACCTGGAGGTGGACTATACGACGAGATGGTACCCAGAGGAGGACCTCACGACGAGACGGTACCCAGAGGTGGACGTGACGACGAGGCGGTACCCGGAGGTGGACCACTGGGCGGGACATACTCGGAGCGGACAACGGGACCCGAGGAGCAGAGGAGCTATCTGTACCCACCCTTCAGGTGGGATTTCCAGTGGACTGCTCGGCGTATCAGCTTTACTTTTCAGTTGTTGTTTTCCCTTTCGAGTTGTAATTTACAGTTGGGCTTGTATTTCCGGCCCCTTTATACTTTCCGCACTTACTGTTGTACTCAGTTTTTACTTAGTATTTACTTCTTCCGCTTGTAATCTGTGTGATTGTTTACTTTACAAAGGCAATGCCTTCCCTTTTTACCGGGATTTATGCCTTGGTGCTAGTCGCCAGCCCCTGGCCTATGGAAGGTGGGCTTGGGCTAGTCACGGCACGGGCCCCGAGGATGGGTCGTGACATAATTGGTTAATAATACTGGTCCGGTGGCTTTGGAGAAGGCTTTTTCCTGGTGCCAGAAAACTTGTTAGCATAAGGACTTTGGGGGACAAGATGGTAATGGAGGGGTGAGGTTGGAACAGGAGAGAACAACACCTAAAATCACCTATTCCACATATTGGTTTCTCATACAGGATGGGGAAGGCTCAATGTATCATAGTGGTACACCGAAATGAGGGCCATCCATATACTGGTGTGGCGTACCGGCATGGGTTTCACCAACCGGAAACCAAAGTGGTATGCCAATCACTATGCCTCTTTAGGTTACATTTGCATAATCATTGTGTATGTGGCACCGGGTTCCATCCACACTGTGATATGCTACGCAGATCCCCATATTAATGGTGGGCCAGGGGAACTACCATTCGCGGGAAATTCATCTACAAGATGTCTTTGGTTTGAATTTCACCATTTGGTTTTGCGGTTCTTGTTATTATTATTCAATTCACTATTTTTATGGTTTGCGGCCGGTTGTATCCATGGAATAAGTGGTTTGCAGTTTGTGCTTCACCAATGAAACTAGATGGAAGCTGGTGTGAAACCTCTATGTTTTCCTCAAGCATTCATTGCACGTCCTTACCTATAAATATCTCTTCTCTGTGTACATTTTCTTCTTCAACTATGATCCTTTTATAGTGCATCATAGAAATCGTATCTACTACGCCCACAACACCATTTCTGGAGGCCCGTTGAAGAAATTTTCTAACCCATGGAAGAGTCGGTCAACAGAGGTTTATAGAGACTTTGGTTAATTATAATGGTTCTTGGAACCCTTCTCATCTACTTAATCTCCAAACAAAGGGGTTCGCGACATGGGACAAAGACGTTATTCCATGAAAAACTCTTCTGTTTGACATTGTTCACGGTTTTCCATTCCCGTTGTCCTTACTCTCACGGGCCTGCACATCATGGAATGACTCAGCAGTTTGCGATCCATCTTCATTGATGGACCTTTCCTGGTGATGGTATACAGGCCATTTGAAAACATGAATTCCCTTATGTTCCTTTAAATAAATACAAGTCAATTTGAGTCACTTCACCTTGATAAACTCATAGAGTTTCGTAATTTCATTATGATAGATAATTTCATTAGTATTTCTTCTCCTTATCAGAATTTTTAGGTCCCTTTAAATGCCTCCCATCAAAAAGGTGTACGTTCAATACGAAAAGAAGACTATTACGATGTAGAAGCTATACTGAACTGAAATGGATCGTAGTCGAATAGGTAGACAATATAAGAGGGTACCACACCTATATATAGTGGCCCATGTCATTTTTATTTTACCGTTTATTGTGGTTAAAAGTGCTCCCAATTACCTATCCTCTTTAACTTTTACGTACTATGCTCCTTGTAGAAACTGCATTCGCGAACTGTTATGTACATTTTGCGAACCTACTTCCTAGAAATTTTCCCCAATCGTGTACGAAGATTTGGTTTCTGTTAATGGGTCTATGGAATTTAAAATCTAAAAGCCGAATTCTTCATAGAATAAGGTTACACGACTGACTTGTTCAAATAAAGAACCTGGATCGGTGAACCAATCCTCAAAAACTATTAATACAAACTTAAATTTGTATCCACAAATCTTGAACGTGAACATAACCGAGGCTGAGGTTCACATATTCTACATTCCGCGAACCGTTCTGTTCATCGGAGAATGGTTTGAGGGAATTCATCTCGTGGTCATTCAATTTACCATGGCTATACATGATGAATAGTATCCATTTACCATAGCTGGAGGCGGAGTAGTTTCTGCGTGTTTTATTTTTCGCATACTGGTTTTATGGACAGTACGCATAGCCTTTTTATGACATGATTTAAGTCTTTTAACCATTTTATCATATCCTTTCACCAACAATTATTATCGGACTTACATCTCACTGGATTTTGGATATTTCTATGCAGGTTACAATGGCTAATTCCCAGGTTACTCACAAATAGATGAATATGAGGGATGCCCTGGAAAGGAATAGAGATGATAATATTCAAACCCATGTCATTCCATATGATAGCTTTCTGACAGTCTTCCACTACTGGAAAATGGACCTATCCCCACGGTTCTTCAAAAAACCGTGGGTATAGGGTACCCTATACCCACGGTTTTCGAAAACCGTGGGCATAGAGATTATATAGGCACCTATACCCACGGTTTTCGAAAACCGTGGGTATAGGTCATCTATACCCACGGTTCTTACCAAACCGTGGGTATAGGTATTTCTCTTAAGGCCTATACCCACGGTTTTTTCCAAACCGTGGGTATAGGGTTTTCTCAAAAGGCCTATACCCACGGTTTTGAAGAACCGTGGGTATTGGTGTTTTTTTCGGAAGACCTATACCCACGGTTTAGCCAAACCGTGGGTATAACTTTCCTGTAAAATGGTGGGAAAAAAAAATTTCACGAGGGAAGAAAAATATTTGGTGAAAATATATTTTTTATTAATATAATAATAAACATACACAAATAAATACAAAAAGTATTCATAGCTTGGTTGGTCAGGTATACTTTCCTTTGAATGAATCTGCTGTTCGAATCTCGCTGAGTTTTTTTTCTAATAAATTACATACAATTAATATAAGTAAACAGATGTCTGAGTAAATAAACAATATTCCCGCAGCGTAGTTGGTTCGGAGACTTCTATCCTCCAGCCGGTGCTGTGTTCGAATCGCGCCGCTCTCTATTTTAGATATGCGGTTATATTATTATATTAATATAGATATCTAATTTTATATCGAACGCGTTGATAGCTCAGTTGGTTCAGAGGCATTTATACTACCGCCGGTGCTGTGTTCGAATCGCGCCGCTCTCTATTTTAGATATGCAGTTATATTATTATATTAATATAGATATATACTTATATATCAAACGCGTTGATAGGTCAGTTGGTCAGAGAGGGGCGCTCCCAGTTGCGGCGATCCGTGTTCGAATCCTGCAAATTCCGTTTTTGGAATTTCAATACCCACGGTTTTGAAACCGTGGGAGCAGTGGTGTGCCACGCTGGTACGTCAAGGTGCCGCATAATGACATTGCTATACCCACGGTTTTAACCGTGGGTATAGCCTCCGACCCCTATTGCGACGCCACTCAGCCCCACGGTTCCCAAAACCGTGGGTATAGGTTATACCCACGGTTTTGGGGGCTATACCCACGGTTTTGAACCGTGGGTATAGGCCGTATTTCCAGTAGTGTTCTTAATACCAAATATTCTAACTTATCTATTGTCTACTTTATGGATTTAGTCTTCCTTCGGATGTTCCCATTTCATGGCATGATCCCATCCTTCCTTTCATCCTCTTCGTGGTACCACAGGATCATGGTCTTGCCATCATTTTTCCAACTGGATAAGTTGTCACACCTCCTACTCAGGAAACAGTATTCATATTGCGAGGTACTACATGGACTCAACATAACTGCGGGTTCCACAATGGTATCCCAAGAATAAACACCTCGGAATACCCATATATTATTATCTTTTCTCTAGAAAATCCCAGTGGCGGGTGGAGCACAAAGTGAGACTTGCAGCCTGGAGGATTTTTCTCTAATGATTGGGCCAATTCATTCTTGGTGCATCAAACCTATCTCGAGTCCCCCAACTATCTGGTGGTGTTTGTCTTGCACTAGGCATCCTGGGTGTCTCATTTTTCAACCTTCTCTCCAGGAAAATTTTTTCTGGAATTTCTGAGTTTCTGGTATTCAATCACCAACACCTTTCATCTACTACATGGAGAGGTGGGGATCAGTATATGGGAAATCTTCCAGCTTGGAGGTCTCCCTATACTTGTAGTGATGAAAGATGATTTTCTCCCCATAGCCACCACATGTAATGACACTGATCTATGTGTCTCCTTTGACAAAGAGTTTACTTGTCATGGAAGCGGGATCACTGGATCATCCCCTCAATGCATTTTCCATCATCCCATTCGAAGCATGGATATTGTTACTCTTACAGATGAACGAGCCTAAGACGAAGGCACACGGTAGTCGAACACACCCAACCCATCAGTCCCACCAAACTCTAGGGCCATATTGTGTGACCATTGAAGCAGAGCAGTATGCCTCATGGAGATATGAGCATCGGCCCGACATTTCATCTACGCTTAGGCAAACAGGTTTCTTAACCATGTTCTTAAGTTGATGACTCTTCCCATCCTATGACGTATACACCGGGGTTCGAGCTTACACCTTGTTGATGGTGGCCATGCAAGAAGAGAGAACACACATTAATTTGGACCTTTCTACACTTACCTGAATTAATTAATTGTTAGGATATATTCATGATGGAAGGTCTCCACACCGTCTTAGAAGACCATTACAATTCTTGTATGGGTGGACGGAGAAACACATACCCTATTATGAATATCGTCCTATTGCACTGGTGCCCCATTCTGACTTTCATCCCACTCTACAAGAACATTAATATTTTTCCTCCCCGTACTATGACTGTTACCGATGTGATTAGGCTATTGAATGACACCTCTAATTTCTCATTTGTAACACATACTACCCATAATAGATCATTGAGTGGTGGAAGGGGAGAATACATGGAAGAATTTTCATACCACATTAATCATTTGGACATGGTACTCACTGGCCATGTAGACATAGTAGTTATCTGTGAACCATACCTCCCCTACCAGTTTTCCAGGCTGTTTGAATGCCTTCAACCTTACTACATTGCTTTCGGTTGTTCGACTAAGAGGATAATTTCATCATGTAGTTGTCCATCAATTGTGGCTTATGATGTTTCAACAATGTTCTGCTAGAGAAATTTTCATTCCGAACATGATGGGCCCACCTTACTATCAATGGAGTATTCCCAACTATGGGTTGATTGTTACCCTGCGGTGATGCTGAATGAACCATTCTGGTGGGTAAAAGAATCCATTAACCATTTCTTCTCCTGTTTATCCACCAAAAACAACACCACACATTTACTTCGTCTAGAGAGGTACATCGGCCACACCTTCTACATCTGTCCTATCAATAATCAATGTGGATACACCTCCACTCCCGCTCTCATGGTGAGAAGGCACTTGATCTGCCATCAAAAGCATATGGAAATGGTTTAATCAGTACAACCCATTTTTGTGGGGAGAGATTCAGACTCACACCCCCCCCCCCCCCCCCCCCCCACCCCCCCCCCCCCCCGTGGTTATTACCCATGTTCTTGATGGTATGGGCACCAACCGAGCATCCCCAATCATACTGGAGATCAATGTTTTTACTCCGCCTCTAGATCCAATGGATAGGCCATATGAGGGAAAAGAGGATATCCCACCTTGGGTGACTAGCCTTAGGTACCTCCTCACTCCTATGGTGATGCTTTCCACTTACAAACTTGTGGTGGTAGGGCATGATCGATGTTCTTCTGCCGCGACGATACACCAGGCTGTGGAAAAAGAGGCATGGCGCCAGTTACGTTCTATCACTATGGAGACACCCCTAACCAATTTCACCGACAAGGCTAGAAATTATCAATGGTTCTATTCTAAGTTAGTTTCTGGGAGCTATGATTATCAACACTTTCACTTCATAATTTAACAAATTGTCATTTCCCAAGAAGACCTCACCTTCTACGAGGACAAGTTGCCCAGGTTTAATTCTACCAATCACCAAGTGGAAACGATATGAGATATTTTAGTGTAATTTGATCATTTTACTACTGAGGAGGTGAAGGCTAGTGATTTGGTGGTTTTTTAAGAGGAGGATCTATAGGATTTTGAATCCCACATAGCTAGGTCAAGTGAGAAAATTTCTACTTTGCGTTCCAATCATGAAGTCATCCAGTAGAAAGGGCAGGGCCTTAAAGCTGTCCTCGAGCGAGATTCCCTGACAGTCAAAGCCAAAACAAAGGATGGAATTACTTTAGAACACACCATTAAAATCCCACGATAATCTCTCTCTGTTCTTTTGGAATGGTTGAACTAGACCTTATTGTATCTCTATCCCAAATTACCGCAAATACCCTCCCCCTTCTTTTTTATACTCTAAAGATACTCTAAATTGGGGATGTTTCTCCATTTTTTGTGCTCCTGAAAAAACAGATTTGGCTTTTAAATATCTCCTCTCTGTATCTTCTTATCATCATTATTCCAATCAAGTGTTAATTTTTAAATCCTGACTTGAAATCAGTAAACGGAGATAACTGAATCGAGCTATAATTTTTTATTGAGCCAAGGGACTCAGCGAGCAGAGTTTGACTATTATTGAGGTTTTATGGAACACCTCACGAACTTTTGATCCTTTTTCATTATAACCCTAATTTTTTCCTAAGCATTCTTGATACAGGCTTAGAGAGTATAACTTGGATTTTTCTTATGCCGCTCATTCTGGGGTTTTGACCTAACAAGATTTATGCCTTATCTGATGACTCAATGAATCTTTTTTAGAAAACTAATAATGGACTTTTACCCAGTGGTTCCTTTAATGAATTTTCCATCTAGAAAGCATAAAATATTTTTTTTCTTGCTGGTAGTTCATATTCATACTATTCAAACATATTACTAACGTTTTAGGTCGAACAACTTTGAACATATTTAATGGTGTAATGCCCTAAATTGGGACCGTTAATCGAGAATGATTTAGTATCCTTTAGACATCGGTTAAGGATTTATATTGACCATGGATTTGTGGATTCTGGACATGCATGAGTCTCACAAGATACTTTAGGTATACAAAGGTATGAATGGACTCTCCTAGGGTTGACTTTTCCTTTGACTGACGACCATTTTTTGGGGCAATGTATGTTGGGCCACCAGGGCAAGATATGCATAATCATGCACTCTTTTACCTAGGAAAATGGACTTCCATTCCCAATGGCTTGATGTGATTTTCCACATTTTGAATGTATCTTGATGTTGGGAACCACAATAGAAGGATGGATTGAGTGGTGTTGTCTAAGATCATTAGGAAAATTAACATCATCCTTGAGTGAGAAATTATTTCTATATATTTATTACTTGTGTGAGGGAGAGCTGGTAAGTGGTCAGTTCAGTTAAGAGTTTTTCTGTGATAGGGGCACTTGGGAAGATGGAGGTAGATAAGCCTCCATCTAAGAGATTTCTGAATCTTGGGGTGTGACAAGACCTGAATGTAATTTGAGCATACAAAGGCTATAAAGGACTCTCCAAGGAAAGATTTTTCCTTTGATTGGAGACCATTTTTTGTAGGCGACATATGTAGAACCATCATTGTATTATATTCATAGTCATGCAAAGGTGTCCCCATGATGCTGGCTTTTTTCCTCTGATGGCCTTTTAGGATCATAGAGATTGTAAATTTTCTAAATATGGTGAGTGAACTTTGACCAGGGGTTCCCCTAATCACAATAGGTGTATTTTAAGCTGAAATTATTTGGGGAAACCCAAAAAGTAGTGGGGATCTCTTATTTTAAATGCATATAAACTTCACACATGCAGATAGAACATATTTTAGAAACATCAAAATACACCAAAGGAGAATCGGGCCCATTAGTTCTAATATATCTATGAAGTGGGTAAGGGGGAATATATAAACCATGACTTTGAGTTCACTTAAATCCGGAGGGGATGAATGAGGCTTTGTAGACAATTGGAATATTGAGATAGGAGAGGACTCTCCTGACGAAGAATTTTCCATTGATTGATAGTTGTTTTTGTGGGTGACGTATGCAGATCCACCGTGGCATGATATGAATATTCAATCAAAGATACCCATTTGACACTTTGAAATTATATCCTAGATGGCCTTGGTGGTTTATGGGGATTCAATATCTCTTAAAGAACAGAGTATAGAACATAAAAGTGGTATACTGGAACATATTGGGGACATCTGGGCGGTGATTTACTCATGGAATGGTGTCCCTTATGTAGATATGACTCATACATTGGGTGAGGTATTCTTTCTATCATTAGGATACCCGGTCATTTAATATCACATGCCCAGGACATCGGGGTCCTCTCGGAGGAGGGAACCGTGATATGAATTTTAGGGTTGTTCTACTAGGACCAAATTCTTGGGCCATTTTTCCATAATGTCACAACGAATCTCCTGCTATGATCTCTACGCTCACATGAGCTATGATCAGTGTAAGAAATAATGGATCACAAGGGTTCTGTGTCACCATCGAAGAATAGTGAAATCAACATTAGAGGTCATTTTGAGGCTAAATCCATTTACATGTAGTTTAATGTCATGCGGTGAGGACAATTTTGGATTTGCAGTTTAGATTTGTGCGGTGAGGATGATAATGGACTTGCATTTTAGAATTGTGTTGTGAGAACGATTTTGGCCTTGCATCTTAGCGTCATGGTTTTAGGAAAATTTTGGCCTTATAGATTTCAATCATTCTTTGAGTATGATTTTGGCATCATAGTTTAGCATTGTGTGGTGAGAATGATTTTAGAATTGTCGTTTAGCGTCGTGCGGTGAAGGCAATTTTGGCATCAAAATTTTTTGTTGTGTGGTAAGGATGATATTTGGGATTAAATTTTAGTGTATTGTTGTGAGGATGATTTTTACATTTCATTTTAGTATCGTGTAGTGGTGGTGAATTTGTTCCTGTAGAGGTCTTTTAATGATTCTGGTTAATTGCAGTTTGGGTGTTTCGCCATTTGTTAGACGTGATTGACAATATAAGGTGTAAACTATTTTCTTGGGGGTGACTTGTTTTAGGAGGGATGACATGGGGCTTGAAAGCCATTGGGTGTACTAAGGTAGGAGATGACTCTCCTGGGGGCGAATTTTCCATTGAATGTCGGCCATTTTTGGGGGCGGTGTTTGCAGAGCCACTGGGGCATGATATGAATAGTCAATCAAATTTATCCATAGGACACTGGCCTTCCATCCTAGATGGCCTTGGATGATTATGAGGATCCATGTTTTCCGAAGGTATGGAGTGCGAAAAATGGGAAAGATTTGTCTGGGAATGTGAGAATACCCAGACCACGATTAACCATGACTTTATTTGAGCTCCCACATAGGTCCAACCCACACATGGGAGAAATGGATTTTTATTGCTGGTGGTTGGGCCAGGATACCATATCTAAGCATTGATACATATTCTGTGGGAGCAGGAATAAATCCACAAATAGTTCTGTAGGTTTCTTATGAACGTTTGTTCAATCTAGTTAGGATACGTGAGGGCATATTGGTTTTACATGATACGGGTGTCAGGACTAACATACATCTCTATGGTTAACATGCGTAAGAGAATCCATACCCTAGGGCCTAACCTCACGTGATTTATACTCGATGTGAGAAACTAGAAGTGGTCACCGAGTCTCTTTCGCAAGTGTGAGGTGAGATAGAATATAATGGGGGCCTTTTCATGTCATTTCTCAATGAGGCTAGGCTAGTATCGATGATCGAGGCATCGCTACATATCCTGTGAGGGCATGAATCAAGCCATACATAGCTCTGTGTGTGACCCATACCAGTTTTTATCAGTCCAAGGGGTAGGGGAATTTTTATTCCACCCAACATGGTTGTCAGATCCACCATATTTCCCCATCGTAGAACATAGTTGGAGAGTCCATATCAACATTTCTATGATCATGGGAGTTGTACTTCGTGTGAAAAACAAGAAGTGATAATGGTCTCCTTTACGAATATGGTTAGATTAGTGGCGTGATGGAGGCATTTTTTAATTTAGGGGGGCTAGGATCAGATTGAAGATTGAGGCATCGCTACATATCTTGCGAGGGTAGGAATCAAGCTACAGATAGTTCTATGAAAAATCATGCAGTTTATTTTCATTCCATTAGTACGTTTAATGCTAAATAGTTTAATGTCTTATAGAGAGTATATTTTCCTTATAGTTTAATGTCATGTGGAAAGGATGATGACTCATAGTTTAAGGTCTTTGAGTTTGAACCATGACATGGGAGAAATATTTTGATTCCTTATAGTTTAAGGACTTAGAGCTCGGACCATAACATTGAGGATTTTTCATTACTCATAGTTTATGGTCATTGAGTTTGGACCATGAAATTGGGGAATTTTTTTTATGAATCACAATTCAACGTCGTACATCTTGAACTTATGATACAAGAGGGAATTTTTATGACTCATATTTTTGGGTCATAATGTTTGGACCAAGATACGAGATCATTTTTTTTGTTTTTCATTGTTTAAGGTCTTAGAGCACAGATCTTTTCATGGGGGAATTCATTTATGAATCATAGTTTAGGGTTGTAGAGATTGGTCCATGGGGACATTTTTAACTCATAGTTTAAGGTCTTAATGTTTTCACCATAATGTAGGGATTTTCTATTACTCATAGTTTAAGGTATTTGATTTTGGACCATGACATATGGGAATTTTTCTATGACTCATTGTTTTACTTTGTAGTGATTCAAATACTCCATTAGGGAATTTTTATGTGATATATTTCTTCAAGAACATTGAATTTTTGGGAGTCGTGATGAGCTTTCTTTCAATTCATTTCAAGGTGTATGCTCTATTAAAATAGACCTGATGTATTACATAGGGTACTTCCAACATTGGTTAAAGAATTTGGGGCTTATTTCCTAGTATTATCGGGGTTCTTAGGACTAAAACCATTTCTACATAGAGGAACGATCGAAGGTGAACCTTTTTGTTGATGGCTCATGAAATCTAGTTTTGGTAGATTTCTAAATGGTGCAGAGTGTGTAGCCATTTTTCATATAACTACTCTTATTCAAAAAATACTTTATTGGATTGCTCATCTGTGGATAGATGATCGCATATGGCCACATGAAGTGATGAAATTTGGATTTCTATAGGTATAACCACCTCTTCCTTGTATACTAGTGAGTATGGGTTTGCCTAAGTGTCAGTGCGGGTCTTGGTCTGGTAATCCCACAACGCATGAAGTAGATTTTCTAGCCATGATTTAATATCTCTATCAACTATATTTTGAAATATGTTGGATAGAGTCTTTTTAAAAACTTCTATCAATCCATTTTCCATTGTGTGGTAGTAGGACTACTGGGTTGTCTTGATTACATGTTCCTGGTGCAGTTTATCCAGCTCAGTAGAGAAAAAGGTAGTGTCGTTGTCCGTTAGTATTCTATGATGGATGCCAAATCTGGTGATTATGTTTTCCTTCACAAAGCTGATGATGTTTTTCACCACATCTTCCTTAAAAGGGATGGATTCATCCCAATTGTAAAATAAGTCAGTTGATATGAGTATGAACTTGAATTTTCTGGCTGTAGCGGGAAGATACGGTCCCACAACATCAATCCCCCAGGCGATGAATGTCCAAGAGTATTTATATCCATGAAGCAACACCGGGGGGATGGGTGTATTAAATTAGTATTAACTTGGAAGGAATGTATCTTCATAGTGAATATGTCATAATCTTGTATCATGATGGGCTATTAATACCCAAGCCTCCAGATTTAGTGAGAGTGCTTGGTTGCTGACTGGTGTGCTCCACAAACTCCAGTGTGCACTTATTTAATGATGAAAACAGTCTCTTATCCATCAATGAACCTGAGAAGGACTCTATTGAGGCCTCATTTGTCGAAGGCCATTTCTTGTTTCACCCAATTGTAGAGGGTAAAATTGAATGCCCTCCTTCAGACCTACTCCCTTTCAGAACTAACTGGTGGGAGTTCCCTATTTCAAAGGTAATTTGGGATTGGTGTCATCCAACTGGTGGTATGATCATATGGATTAGGAATGGGGATAATTTCATCATTTTCCTATGTACTACTCTGAATGAACAATAAGACCATCCGATGGTGAGCAATGCTAATAAAAATTTTATCCAGGTCAGGATCGACCAAGGTTGTGGCTGTATTTTCCAAAGATTCAACATGAGCATTCTATGACTGAGGGACATGTGTCAATGTTTATTCTAATGGGAATTCTTCCATCAGTGATCAAACATTACTCATCAAGAAAACCAATACATCTTTCTTGATATCATAGTCACTATGGACTTA
The DNA here is from genome assembly GCA_963277665.1 of Viscum album. Lineage (NCBI taxonomy): Eukaryota > Viridiplantae > Streptophyta > Magnoliopsida > Santalales > Viscaceae > Viscum > Viscum album. The sequence goes on from OY728166.1 coordinate 381,109,863, forward strand.
TTTGATGACTAGATTCAAATCACCCTTTATGTTTAGGTGTTCGTCTTGAACCAGGTGTTCCAAATCAAGGAATGCCATTAGTGCCGGATACTCTGCCACATTATTCATACTCCATATCGAAAGTCAGAAATCATAAGGAAATTTTTTTTAGAAGATATGAGTACAACTCCTAGACCCACTTTGTTAAACTTGGGATCCTCCATCATTTTCCCTGTCAGGATTTGGGAAGCCCTGTCTAAGTAAATTTTCCATATTTGGGGTTCTCCTAGATTGAAAACACTTCTACATCTAGTTTTTTTGGTATCCAATGGTGTCATCTCTTCTGAGGGGTTCTTGGCCAGGAAGTCTACAAATTCTTGGCCTATGATGGCCTCCTCGGGCACTTACAATTTGTAAAGCTATTGTAGGTTATCTCCAATCTTGATAAGCACCCATTTTTCATGGGCCTATTGAGGATATACTTGAGCGGGTTCCAATAGGAGACTAGGTGGACCTTATGGTGCTGCATGTAATTCTTGAGCTTCTGAAGTGATAATATTAGGTCTAAGAAGTTTTTTTCAATCCTCTAATACTGAGTTTCAACATCAATCATTCTCCGACTGAGGAAGTAAAGGTTGTTCTCAGTTTCAGCATCATTATTCTGTACGAGGAAGGCTCCTAATGACTGTTTCAGGGCACTTACATATAGAAGGAGTAGTCTCCACTCCACTAGAGGCATGAGCACTGGTGAGATTAGGAGATTTCTTTCGAGAATGTAAAATTATTATTGATAATCAGTATCCCAATCATACGTAACTCCTTTCATCATGATCTTTGGGAAGGTAAACATTTATCATTATATTTTTCTCTGAGGCACTAAATGTAGGCGAGGTGCCATTGGAGACCTGTCAACTCGGTGAAGTTGTCAGGTAGGGACATTCCATGAATGGATTTCTTCTTTTTAGGGTCGACTTCGATGCCATGATGGTGTTTGATGATGTTGAGAAATTCTCCCGAGGTATCGCCAAATGTGACTTTTAGGGGATTTATATTTAGCTGTGATGTTTCAATTTTTTTGAACATAGCTTCATGGTTAGCCTGCTAGTTCGAATTCCATCGTGGCTTAACCGCCTATCCTTCAACATAACACTCAACGATTTTTCCGAAAAATGGATTGAAGATACTATTCATGGCAAGCTAATATGTGGTGCTGACATTTTTTAGACAGATGCACATCACTTTATTATAGAACACTCCTTGAGAGGCCCTAAAAGCGATATCTTCTTCATCTCGTAAGGTCATCTGGATTTTATTTTATAAATAATTATTTTCCATGAGGTATAGGTCTTCGTATCAAACTGTTGCATCAATCAACAGTTCTGTGAATGGGATCAGGATTGTCATCTTTTGGGATGTACTGATTAAGGTCCATAAAGTTGATGAAGCTTCTAATCTTTCCATTTCTTTTTTTGACATGGACTATGTTGGAAAGCCATATCGGATATTGAACCTCCCGTATGAAGTTGGATTTGATCAATCTGTCTTCTTCAGACAATATTTTTGAAGCATTCATCAGGTGGGTCCTTCTGTGTCACGACCCATCCCTCGGGTCCCATGTTGTGACATACCCCATGCCTTCCTCCCAAAGGACAGGGGTTGGCAACTAGCACTGAATGCGCCATCCTGCAAGTGGGAGGCATTTTTTGAGATACCTGGACACACATGCACTCAGAAGCAAAAACAACAAAGATGAATAGTGAACACTAGGTAATCCGAAAGCAGACTACAACTACAATTAAAGCACTGAGTGGTGTGACCAAGCCAATATACAAACCCAAAGAAAGAACTAAAAACAGTAAGGAAAAATGGGAGCACTGACGACCATCTTCATAAGATCCCCCTTTTTCACTAGATTAGTGATTCTACTAGAAGCCGAAGTAGTATGTCATGTCTACCTTGTCCTACTGGACCCCTCTTGGTTCTAGACCACCAAGTCCACCGTCATAACAGATGTCGGTCCGATATTCCTGAGTACCCCGATCGAAATGTTGATCTTCTACACTAGACTAAATATGTACAGGAGGATCCTGTGCAAGGGTGGGTAACTTAGTACATAGTAGGGGACCCCAAGACCCTCGATGGTCACTAAACAATCAACCAAGGAAATATACCAAAAAACAACCATGAAGTAAAACACAAATATTTTGAATTGTCATCTCTACTCAGGCATATTCCATTGAATATACCTAGGTCATCCAGATATACCCATCTCTGCCAGAAAGAATCATAAGGCCCCATCCTTAAGACATTTCCAGGATATGAAAAGAAGGCTCAAATCATAACCCAAGGATCAAGTGTACATGATTCATGTATAGGCTATCCCTAATGACACCCTTTAGAGAGATGTAATCCATCAGGCACGACTCAACCATTCCTAATAGAATGTTCGAAGGGACATGTTCCATCAGGATATTTCTCTTATAACTACCACCAATTCCAAATGATAGAGGTATCTCAGTCACAGTCTTGTGCCCATGTAAAGATCAAGGGAACCCATTTAAAGATGGATACTCCTCGACACAACATTGAGTTGGAGGAGCAATATTCCAGTCTAACCCTTGATATATCAGTCACCTCACTAAGAAGTGTCACTCACCTCTAGTCATTGAGGGAGTACTAACTTTTACTCTGGGTATTGATTACATCATGTGGAGGGGCCTGCTCCTCAAAAGTATGTCCTAAAGTTGAGGGATCTCTTACTCCCCTGAAGGAACCACTCCCCATCACTACTCGAAAATCGGGGAGTACTGCTCCATGTCTGAGGACCCACACCCTACCCGGTAGGGGAGTACAAATCTAGTAGTTTGTTCACTGTGGGGGACACACTCCTGAGTATGTCGGGGGAGTACTGGCCCCAGGCTATAGGACCCATCCCATGGGGGGCCATGTCGTGACTACCTAAAATCTGCCTCCCATAGGCAATGGGTTGCTGACTATCACTGGGAAGGCGTGTCCCTAAAATGGGAGGGAATTTATTTTAAACCATCACAAACACACAGACTAATTACATAATAAAGTAAATCTCATAGTAAAATTGCTAAAGTAAAAAATGTGTACTAAAAGTAAAAGGTCCAGAATACAATACCAACTAAAAGATACAATATAAGAGGAATTAGAAAATATCTCTTGAGATTTTCCGCCAGGGATCCTACCTGAAGGGTAGCTACAGATCATCTCTACAGCTCTGCACGTCAACCGTCACTACCATCCACCTTCAGGTCCTACCTCACTGAGTCACAATCAAAGCTACCAGTTGTCTCCACAAAAAATAACAAGGTGTGGGTGTAGCTCGTGCTAGGGTGAGTATAACAATTCCCAGTATGGACCCCAAGACCCCAGATGGTCTCTCGTAATTACACAAAGGAAAACCACAATCATGATCCCAATCCCAAAGCATAATGCAATAGACATAGCTCAAAATAGGTATAACTGAGTACATTAGTACATATGATTAGTCGTAAGACTATATCATCATACTCTGTCAAGAGGAACTACTTCCAAACGAAATAGGATTCAGAGGTAATAACCCCCACAAGAAAAACACATGATTGATAGGTACTAAACCCTACAAGAGACACACATTATCGATAGGTACTAACACCTGCACGACCCGAACAAGATCAATATGTGCTGATTCACAAAAAATCGCTTGTTGCTGATTGACGCAGAATCGATCAGTGTTGATTCACACAAAATCATGGGGTGGTGATTTACATAGAATATCTGGGTGCTGATTCACATAGAATTGCTGGTGCTGATTCATACAGATTCTAGGGGTGTTTATTCACATAGAATCGTTGGGTGTTGATTCCCACCGAATAGATGGGTGTTGATTCATACTGAATCACTAGGTGCTTATTCACACAGAATAAATGGGTGATGATTCACACAGAATCAACTGGTGCATATTCACAGAGAATCTTTTGATGCTGATTGACCTGGTTCCCAGGATATGAAGACATTCATGGCTTCGACTCTTAGGTAGGGGAGTAGTCCCCCGCTCTCGGCTAGCAGGTCAAGTTATTTAATATCCTAGTGGGCCACACACAACCGGGTGGGCCAGCTTGAACCCATGACCCAAAAATCTCAACTAGGCCCAACTAAACCTGGAAGAGCACATCCCCTTCAGTCCGGGCCTAGCGGACTGGGTCAGGTCGGTCAAACTGTGTTGGATCAGACCTGGACCCACTTATGGCCCACTTCCCCTAAACGAGCATATCTCATAATCAGGACATCCATTTGATGAATGATCTATGAAACTGGAACCCTTAAGATGAGTCACTACTTTTGAGATACTCCATGTGACATTCAGAGAAAGTTGGAGTTTGGCCGAGTTGGATCTTACCTGAATTAAACGGGGTCCTCAACACTAAAATGCCTATAACTTTAAGACCGTCTGTCCAGCTGACACAACGTCTATTGCATTGGAACTTTTATAACATGATGGATCATTGGGTAACATAATCGTGTAACTTAGGGGTGGCTGAGGAATGAACGATAACCAGAGGAGAAGAACTAGGATGATTCTTCTAGGGACAGTTTGGATGGCTACTCCCTTGATGTTTTAAGGTGCGGGTATTCCTTACTTTTCAAATCTAGTAAAGGTGGGACCCCCCACGTCATGAGTGCAAGTTCGTTTTCCTCTGAGAAGGTTTTCCAATCATTGTATTCTGTAATTTACTATTGTACTAGGGCACATGTCCTCCATAATTAACTCCCATAGATTCAGGTACTATCCTATCGTGTAGGGTGTTGGTCATCTATGTCAGTGGTATGTACTCCTCTATCAACCCATGATGCGGGTCCTCCTTATGCAGTGATACAGCAGAGTCAGTACTCCCCCTCCATGCTAGGGTGTAGGTCCTCTAGCCTAAGTCAATACTCCCCAGATGTACTTGAGACTGGGCCCCCCATGGTGATCAACTACCAGAGTTGTATACCCCTACCGTGTATGGTGCAGTTCCTCACATATGGATTAGTACTCCCCAATCTCCGAGTATCAAAGAGGAGAGTGTCCTTCGGGGTAGTTGTTGCTCCCTCGATAGCATGACACATTTACAAGGAGTGTTCCCCTACACATAATTTAATCGATACCCAAGGTCAAATTTAGTACTCCCTTGACGGAATGAGGTGTATGCCGCCTCTTACTAGGGTTACTGTGATATTTTGGGTTAGACTGGAGTAGTGCTCCACGAACTGAACGCTTTGTCGAGGAGTGGGACTCTTAACATGGTTTCCCTTGGTCATTCCTCAGGCATATGAATATGACTATGAGACCACTATTGTCTATCAGAAGAGGCTGTTCTAGCAGAATGATCCCGATGGAGGACTTTCTTTCAGACATTCCATTAGGAATGGTAGAGTTGTACCTGATAAAGGACATATCTCAGATGGGTGACATCATATATGGACAGTAAATGGAGTGTGTTCTCTTGATCCCTGAGTTACTCTTTGAGCCATCTTTAGAAATCCTAGAAATGTCTGGAGGTCAGGGCCTTATGTTTCTTTATGGCTGAGATGAGTATATCTGGATTACCTAGGTATATGCAATGGAATATTCCTCAGTAGAGATGACTATTCATAATCATTGTGGTTTAATTCATGTTCATTTTGTGGTATTTTTCCTTTATGGTCATATGAGGGACCATCGAGGTTTTCAGGGTCCTCTACTGAGTACTGAGTTACTCACCCCTACACAGGCTTCGCCCGTACATGTTGTGTCTGGTGAAGACATTTGACATTTCAATGGTGGTGCTCAGGAAGATGGGACCAATGAACATTACAATGGTGGACATGGTGGCCTAGGAGCTGGAGGGGTCCAATAGGACTAGGCATACAATAAATACTACATCATCATCTAGTTGATTCACTACTCCAGCGATCAGGTGGGATCTTATCGAAACAGTCATCAGTTCTCCCTTTGTGCCTTACAGTTTTCAGTTCTTTTTTTGGGCTTTTATACTGTCCTGGTTACACCCCTTAGTGATTTAATTTTTTTCATATGGTTTCTTTTTACATAGTGATCACCATTCATATTTTTGGTTTTTTTGTGAGTGAATGTGTGTACATGTATCTAGGGAAATACCTCCCACTAGCAGGTTGACACCTTTGGTTCTAGCCGCCAACCCCTGGCCTTCGTGAGGCAGGCATGGGGTATATACCTAATGGAGTAAACTACCTAGAACCTTCATCAAACTCACCAAAGGCAGATAAAAGACACATCCACTCCCACTTTTGGCATCTCTATTGAGAATGGATGTGTAGGAACCATTCCGCACTGTGAAAACATCTTGTGGTCTAACTCCACCACCACTGAACGACTCAAGTGGGACTCTTTATGAGAGTCCATACCATGCCTCATGGGTTTTACTTATGTAGATACTAACATTTTTCGGTGTGGGCTGCCAGTGGAAGTCAGTTTTGGGACATAAATAAAATAATTATGTAAAAATTATTTCATTGTAAAATCCTTAACATATAAAAAAACCAGGATTAAATATACGAGAGTATCGTTTTGATGGTGAGATCGTGTTCCATATACGAGGATCTTATCCTTGATCAACATGGTTAGAGGGTGACTGCTAATAATTTTTCAACTTATTTTAAGGTACGTTCAGTAAAAGTGATTGCACGAAATTCAATCTTTTGAATCGGTTCTTGAATTAAAAATCTAAGGGAACCGTTGAATCTGTAGTCCCAGCATTCACATAAGGAAAGATTAACTTTGACCAGAAATAGTCAGATGGAATAGTTAATTTTTTGACTTTACAAAAAAATAACAGTGGTTTATTTTTTGGGAAACCATTGGACAAATGGTGTTTGGACATCAGTGAAGCGTCAAAACAATTTAATGGATTTACTCATATTTTGTTATAACCATAACATTGGGAGATTTAAAATAACTTGTAACAATACCTTTGTGATAATTAAAAAGGATCATTAATTATACTCATTAATGAACATCATTAACTATTTTGTGCATTTATCCTTTCCTCCCCTCTATTTAAATGAAGCTCTGGCATCATTTTTTGGACTGAAGAGAGGAACCTCTAACGAATTGTCATTATGACTTCCACCAACCTAGAAAGAATATTTGATGAATGGATGTTGGAGGTATCGTTGAGAAACAACAAGAACTAATGAACATCTATAAACGTGGAAACATCTTCCACATTTATAGCGGCTTCCAACGAACTCGTGGTAGGGCGTTATATGTATGATTCCTCTCATTTTTACCCCATCCTCGAATATTATGAAAAACATGGGTCAACTGTACAAAGGGTTGACCAATGTTTCGTTCTTTATCATGGAATGATAATGTGGGGTTTCATTAGGGTAGTTTTTATAATATAATAATCCTTCCCATGTTATAATGCTAACGCGTAGGGCATGGGATGAATGAACAAGGCTCAGACCCTCTGCCAAACCCGTTATGGTTTTATTTTATGTAAGATACTGAATGAAGCGGTGAAATGTCATCGGCATGTGGTGGGACCGACTACAGAGGGTGGTGGTGAACGAAACCCACCTACCACAAAGAAAAAATGGCCCCTGAAGTCACCACAGTGGACAATGGGTGGCTGGTCAACGCCAGCCACATTGAAGCATGGTAGTGCACTGCATCACCCCATCGTAGTGGACAGTTGTGGCATCGAGTCACGGAAGAGGGAGGACCCTCACCTCTGAGTCCTTAGAGGGCAGGTGCATGCACAACAGCCAGGAGGTGCGGCACCATCCAGTGCTTCTGTTGAGTTAGGAAGTGCGCAGTGGCGGTGTGCAGCAGAGGAAGGCCACGACGTCAAGCTGCGATGGAGAGTGGACCCCCGCCCACGTGTCGGTAATAGGCCATCCCACACAAACTGAACATGAGATGCATTGCCACTTGGTTCCATGAAAATGGAGAACCAAACACCTTTAGCCATTCCGGAGAGGAGTGTTCCCCCATGCCCGACTGAAAGGCTGAGCGATTCCATATCCCGGTAGGCCACAACTAGCTGGGTGGGTCAGGCCGAACCTACGGCCCAATGGGCCTAGACTGTGACCCAACATGCTGAACCAGTCCCATCCATACTAGTTCGGGTTGGTATGACCATGTCACATCGGACGCAGACCCACTTACGTCTTAATTCTTTTAAACTAGTGTATCTCCTAATCCGAACATCTGTTTGAAGAACTATCTATGGAGCCAGATCCCCTAGGAAGAGGAAGTCTATTTGAGATAATACACATTACTTTCAGAGAATTTTGGAGTTTTCTGGGTTGGATCATACCCAAATTCAACCGGTCCCTCGACACTGAAATGCCTGTATGTTTTAGACCGTGTGTCCGGTGGATGTTCCATTTTTTCTGTTGGAACACTTATGACATTATAGATCATCATGTTACTTACTTGTGAAATTTCATGGATGTTGAGGTATGACCAATAACACAAGGAGTATAACTTGGGTGTTTCATATTATGAGAGTTAGGATGGGTACTCCCTTGATGACTCTGGCATGGGTATTCTTTACACATCTTCTCCGGTAGATACATGACTCCCCGTTTAGTGAGTGCGGGTTCATTTTTCATTTGAGATGGTTTTCTTATCATTGGAGTCGGTAATACTCTATTGGAAAAGAGAACAGGTCCTCCATACTTAACTCACATAGAGTTAGGTACTCCCCTACCAGGTAGGGTGAAAGTCCTCTATGTTAGGATTAGGTACTCCCATGTAATCCCTGGGTACGCTTCCTCCTTATGTAGCGCTACAACAAAATCAGTACTCCCCCACCATGCTAGGGTGTGGGTCCTCTAGCATGGGTTTGGTACTCGCTTGACATACTAGGGTGCGAGTCCCCCACAGTGAACAAACTACCATAGTTTTACTCACCAACTAGGTAGGGTGCGGGTCCTCACATATGGAGTAGTACTCTCCCATTTCCGAGTAGAAATGGGGAGTGGTTGCTTTAGGGGAATTGAAGATCCCTCGACAACAGGACACCGTTATGAGGAGTGGGCCCCTACAAATTTTGTAATAAATACCCAGGGTAGATGTTAGTACTCCATCGACAGACTGATGTGCGAGGCACATATTATTGTGGCTTCTGAGATATCGTGGGTTAAACAAGAGTAGTGCTCCACCAACTGAATGATGTGTTGAGGAGTGGGCCTCTTTACATAGTTTCCCTTGGTCTGGCCACGGGTGGAAGACTGTAATAGTGAGACCTCTAGTGCCTTGCACTAGAGACAGTTATAGTAGATTGTTCCCAATGTATCACATCCTTTGGACCGTTCCATTAGGAATGGTTGAGTTTTTCCTAATGGAATGCATCTCTCAGACATGTCCCATTAGGGATGGCCACTACATGAAGTGTGTACTCATGATCCTTGAGTTACGATTGGAGCCTTATTTAGAAATCCTGGAAATGGAAAGAGTTCAGGGCCTTATATTTTTTTTGTGTTTGAGATTACTATATATGGATGACCTATGTATACACAACAATATCTTGTTCGGCAGAGGGTCTAGTCCTTGTTTGTTTGGACCACACCCTCCTCATTAGCATTATAACATGGGAAAACTTATTATATTATAGAAACTCCCATAATGAAACTGAGCATTATCCTCCAATGTTAATGAGAAAAACACGGGTCAACCAGTTGGATGGTTGACCCATGTTCATCATAATATTCATGAATGAGGTAAATAGGGGAGGAATCAGATATATAACCCCTACCTCGAGTTTTTTGGATGCTGTTGCGGATGAGGAAGAAGTTTCCTCATCCGAAGCTATTCATCGGTGCTTACCATCACCCATATATTCCTCCAACAATCATCGCTCGATGCTTCGTTCTAGGATAGTGGATGTCTTCATGATACTTATTCAGTGGTTCCTCTCTTGGGTCAAAAAACCCATGCCCGATCTCTATTTAATGAGAGTCGAGGAAAGGATTAACACACCACACAATTAATGAGTTTTATTAATAAGTATAACTATTGAACCTTTTAATTATCTCAACGGTGTGGTTACACATTCATTTAAATCTCCCAAGGTGGTGGTTACAGAAAATTATGAGTTAATCCATTAAATGCAGATAACATTGCACTACTGTCCCAAAATTGTTTTTCCAAAAGTTGCACAATGAAAAATTAAAATAACCAAAAGTTATTATATTACATTTTTTAAAGTCCAAAAATTAACATTTCCATCAGACCCTTGTTGGAAAAATTTATTCTTCCATAAAATGAATCCCAGCATTGTGGGTTCACCGGTTCAATCATGTCTTTAACCCGATCACCGGTTCAAAAGATAAGATTATCCACCCACACGTTTACTGAATATACCCTAAAAAGTTAAAAAAATTATTAAAAGTCGCCCTCAACTCATGCAAGTAAAAATTAGGCTCTGCCTAAGGGTAAAACGACCTCATGATCTTAGTGGTACTCTCATATTTTCCATCCGAGTTTCCGTTTAGAAGTTCTGGATTTTACAATAAAATAATTGTTACTTAATTATTTTATTTATGGCCAAAAATGTACTTCCACTGGAAGCCTGTGTCGGCCAATGTTAGTATCTGGATAAAGAAATCATACAATCACAAGTTAAGCGGTGGTATATTATTTCTAATCTAAGTCAACATTGGTGAGTTATAATGATTTGAAAAATAAAATAATTTTATTTAATTTTTTTATTTATGGTTATGCAAATTTTTGGTTTTCTCACTAGAGGCATGCGCTAACTAAATATAAGTCACGACCAGGGTAAACCCAAAATTTTGAATGCAATGGTGCCCTTAGATTTTTCATCTTGGAACCAATTTAAGAGTTGTTACACCTTTTTAGGAAAATTTCTCATGTATGATATTTAAAGTATAACATTTTTTTCGACAGATCATTTTGGGCACTCTAGGCATCGTAATCACAAGCTGTCAGATTTCACCGTTTTGAAATAATTCCGTATTGAAAAAATTACATGTAAATTTCGAGATGTTATGTTTTGGATAAATTTTTTCTATCCCTGGTGATCTTCTAGTAAGCCCAGATGATGGGTGGAGACTTTAAGAATGAGGCCTGGCATCTCAATGTAATTATAAGAAAACAGATCTCGGTTATATTTTAGGAAGGAGTTATATGCCTCTTGTTCCTCAATAGGCATGGAAACACTGATTAATGTGGGCCATGGGTAATTTTTGGTGCCTAGATTTATCTCTTTATGTTCATATACAAATACAAGAGTAATATCTTTGAGGTCATCTTCATATTCTATTTCTTCATCTTCATCATATTCCCCTTCATATGTTGAAACGATTTTTGAGGTAGCTTCTCCAATATATGGAAACAAATCATCTTTTTCTTTAGTGTGTGATGGGAGAGCAGTTTGATTCCCTAAGGATGGTTCGGGAGCATCTTCAGCATGGATTTTTCTGACAACATGGGAGACAACCCATTCTTCTATGTATCTGAACATGGTGGTCATAGGAGAGACCATGCAACCAACTGAGTCTTTATCCAAGCTTGTACTTACACCTTCAACTTTCTTAATTGATACTACGTACTCTTCCAAAAGATATTGGAAGGAATCAGAAGAATCCATTTTCAATCCATTCAGGGAATTGATCCAATCAACATCGTCAGCCGAAAGGTGTTTTTCTTCAGACTCACAGAACCCTCTGTCGATGTAATGCGACTCACAGAACTCAATGAGGGATTTGTCAGTGTGAAACATCCCATTTTACCATTAGTGAAATATTTAATACACTAATGGTATGGGGATGGAATTTCGGTATGCTGATGCATCCAATGCCTCCATATCAAAACATTGAAGGCCATAATTTTCCACACCACAAGAAACTTGGAATCTGATATGAAATCTCCAAGACACATTTTATGCTTGATTCTTCCCATTGAATCTTTCTCAATTTTTTGGTATCCTAAAAGAGTTTTATTATAGTGCTTCATGTTGTCTTCATCATATCCTAGTCGATGCAGAGTTCTCAGTGGGAGGAGGTTAACTCCAGAGCCATTGTTGATGAAAATACTCCAAACATCAACTCCATTTATCCTTCCAGACACATATAAGGGTTTTATGTTTCCTTGGATGATAGTGTCTTCATCCCTATCTATGAAAGAGATGACGGTGTGAAATACTTTTGGAATGTGATCCACTTAGTAGACTTTATCCACTCCTATGTTAGCCTCAAACTCTCGGGGACTTAGTGAGGCTTCGATGAGTGCCTCTCTAAGATATCGGGACAAAATCAATGCATACAGGATTGACATATTTGATAGAAATGAGGCCAAATGATTTAAATTTTCATTCTTTTACTATAATGGTTGGTGATTCCTAACTCATGGTTTCCTTTTCAAAGACACTTTTGAGACCTTAGCTTTAGAAGTATATGGTTCGACCTCAATAGTTGGAGCTCGCGGTGCTGTAGTCCTTTCCATGTTTGGCCAGACTGGCCAGCTTGTATTCCTTATATGGTTTGGCACTTATTCATCCCTTGATGGATACTCCCAGACAATTGGGCTAGGGTTTCCTCCGGCACGGGATAAAGAGCATTTTGATTCTCATTACATCTGCTAGATGGTCTTTCTGCGGGTTTCCAGAATATTAACTGTCTAACATGTGGCGTGGCTAGGAATTTCACTCCTACCACGATCAAGCCTTCCAGGAAACCTCTAGCCTCTAAGGCTGCTTCCTCCGGATCTCTAGTTGGGCATGGGGAATTCGGATTTCATGGTAACAACCTTTCATCAGAGAAGGGGTCCATCATTTGAATGACATTAATGGACCCAATGATCGGTTCTTGATTTGACACTATTCATGTCTGATTTCCTCCTTCTGATGGTACCATTTTAAGGGGTGGTTCTAGTTGAACTATTTGGTGGGGCAGTTCCCATGGTATAGTGTGATGGGGCGGTGCCTGTTTTACAGTTTTTTGGGGTGGGTCCCATTGTACCTTTTGGAAGGGTGGTGCCCGTGTACCATTTGGTGGGGTGGTGCCCGTTGTACGGTTTGGCGGTCCGGTGCCTGTTGTACTGTTTGGAAGCGTGGTGCTCGTTATACCATTTGCTGGGGCGGTAACCGTTGAACCATGTATATTAGCATGAAGTCATAAATTGTCAACATGGATATTGGCTTTGTTACCATCTTATCTTCTTGCACTTCTATTCCCCCCCTTTTGCCTTTATAGTACCGCAGGGATGAAGATGATGGTTGTGTTGTATTAGGAGCTTCAACGGGAACAGTAGGTTGTTTCAACTATGCCTGGAGGATATTGTAGACTCATTTTATGGTCTTCCAGGTAATCCAATTTTCAAACTTTTTCACCTTCTTGCTACTGATTTTATGCCATCTTCTTCCTCCCTCTAGTCGGAGGTGGAAACATACGCCACTTGTTCCGGTGGAGGGCCCAACTTGACATACCCGGAATCTGCCATATTTTTTAAGATATCCTTGAAGACAAATCATTAGTGAATGGTGTGTCCTAGTATCAAGTGATAAATACAATAGATTGTACTATCATCGATACCCCCTTCATTGGGTTTCTTTGGCTTTGGTAGCTGGAGCAGATCACAATTCATGTCGGCTGTGAAGTAGCTGCAAACCTGGTCATCTCGGAACGAAATAACTCTATTTATTCTTTCTTCAAACTGATTTTTAGCACCCTTTCACTCATCTATCCTAGTTGGGGGTGGTTTTTGGCATCCATGGGTTCCTGCACCATTCGGTGGGGGCCTAACAACTGGGGATGGTGCTGGAGGTCACTTAAGATAACATACGTCACTTCATCCTTTCCCATTATATTCCCAGGGGCTGATGGGGACACTCAAGACGTAAGGTTAGACCTCTTAAAAGAGTATTATATCTTTTGGGCAATGTAAGAGATGTATCTAAACCAAATGGTGTACTTCACTGGGCTGAGAGGCATTTTAAATTCATCCCAAAGGTTATTGATGCACATGGAGAGCATATCATCCTAGGGGAGTGTCCGGTTAAAGGAATATGTTATGCCTTCCCATTTGGAAATGAATTATGAGGCTCTCTCCTTATATCGAAGTTTACAATTCATGAATTCACATAGCGCCATCTTGGGAAACTTCGAACTGAACTGGAAGAGAAACTATCATCGGAGGTCCTCTCACCCAGTAATTGAATTTGCTGGAAGGCTAGTATACCATACGAAAGCTAAGACCTATTGGGTTCAAACAAAACACATGAGTTTTATAGCTTATTTTAACTATGGAGTGCCCATCATGGGGTTAAAGTAAGATGCATAGTGCATTGAATTCTACTCATGGGCCCTTGAGCCATTGAATACTGGGAATATGGGGTTCCTAATGTTTGGTGGAGACAGAACATTGCACACCCACTCAGGGTAGGGTTTGCGCACTATTTGTAACAGAGTGCGCTTCCCCACAATGTATTCTAGTTGGGATGTTAGCTACTAAAAAGTTATTAAAATCCCTTTATGTTTATCCTATCAGGCTTGAGCTTGAGTTGGAGTGGCAGGGACCATGATTGGGTGTGCGGGCACAACTAGAATTTAGGGTGGATACCCAGTGGGGGGCATCATTTGTGGGTTTACCTAGGTATATTCTGGCTGCCTTCCCAATAGGGGGAAGTCTTGATGTCCTCCTAGGGATAGGTTTAATAGTCCTCTATGCTTGGCTTCATTAACCAGGGCAAGTTTGTGTGGTATGGACACCTCTTCTGGGAGAACATGTTGACGTTCCATAGAGGTAACCCAACTGGCAAGATAACTCCCTCGACGTATCTCTATATTAATTTTTCTAAGATATTTCATTTCTTCCTCATATTTGGTGGACCTTTCCCCATGGGTGTGGGACATGTTCTTGTGTGGAAGTGTAGGCATTTCATTGAAGAATATGGATTTATTTTTCTCTTTTATGGAGTTTCGCAGTAGAGGTAACATTGGATTAACTGAGGGGGCACCCAGATTTAGAACCACCCAATGGTTACAAGTATGCACACCATTAGGCACGATGAGGAAGGCCTCTAGGAGGGAACCATATTCCTTTGTGTCTTCTCTCGTTGCGTCATTTCCTATGATATTTGTGGTTTTGACGCTCACCACGTTCATCGAGGCATACTACATTGAGGGTTGTGTTCCTGGTGCTGAATGGAAGTAAGGATTCTTGAACACTTTTTTTAAATTATTCTTCCATTATTCAATATTCTACGAGATTATTGATGAAGAAGAACCTGAAGGGAGCCCTGGTATTACCTTGTAACACACCATTACCTCAGAGGGTGTGAACCACGAGAAGTGGTGGAATGGGTAACTCCTCAGTCCATCGTTCTTCCTAGATGGTGGAAGATAGACGTCTGTCGTGTGGGGATTTGAGGTAAAAATTCCCCAGGATTTGTGGGATGGGGTTGTTCACAATCTCCCTTAAATGCATTTTGGCTTGAATTTTTTGGTCTTACAGGTGTGTTTTGATATAAAAATTCCCCCATCCCTATGGGTTGGGATTGTTCTCGTATCATGGAGGTAGCCGCCGCTACTGGAACCCTTTCTATTTAACATACTCCCATGAAAGTCTAATATGAGTGTGTCATTGGGTTTTCATGGGTCTACGGTATTTTGATGATATAAGAACTACTTACTAGATGCCTCCCCTTAGGCATGAATCCTGCTCGATGTTCCTCATCACCTGACTTAGATGTTTTTTGACTTCTTGATCCCGTCTTCCATATTGCTTTTGAGACGTACTCCAAGAAAATTCTTTTTCAGTACCCCATCAATCCTGAGCATGGGATTTGTTTGATTTTTTCCTCTGGGTGATGACATTAATGGATGTAATTTCTATTGGGGCATGTTGGATAGTACATGGGGTGAAGTATAAATCTTCATGGTCTCCCCACCATCCAATGTGAACTCCAGCTAGGGTGTTCCCAATGAGGCGACACAATTTATGTTGTGCAAGGAGGCAAGATAGTTCATATTTCTTATATCACATTTCTGATTGTGGATGCCTTGCAGATGAGAGAACTTCCAAGTCAATCAGACGACCAAGCTCCCCTATTATGCTGACATGGTCCATGTACCCTACGTAGGGTAAAAATTTTCTTTCATCATTGAAATAGTTTCCCATATATTTTGGATAATGTCATGAATGAATTCCCTAAAAAATTCCCCTGGTATGTCGAAGAGAGAAGTGGTTGTAGGACAATACATCTCTGGTATGCTATCCCAAGCTAGTTTTCTACATAGAGGAAATATATCATGTTGTTGTTCTTTTGGAGCTTCCTTTACATGATATGACCATCTCTACATCTTCTTGATGATTTCATTCCAAGCTATCAGGCTAGTGGGGGCCTTATAAATTTGTGGAAGTCTTGAGGGTGGCTTAGAAGATGAGCATAGACCTAGGTCATCCTCTATTTGAGAAAGAATTTCGCTCGTTATAGAAGGAGTGCCCGATGTGTCTGACTCCTTTATGAGCACCTCAACATAGGAGTACTTTCTCATATTTGTTCCTTCAAGGGTAGTAACTTTTTTCCACCATGTATTTTTCTTGCTAGGAGGACCTTCAGAAGTGGTGATGCGATGATGAAGAGTACCATGAAAACTTGATGCTAGCTCGTGTGGATTTTCCTAATAGTGTGTACCCTATTGAGGAACATCATGGTGTGCAGTAGCCAGGGGAGGGCCTTATTGATGCTTGACACCACTGTGGGGAGAGACTTCACCGGAAATTCCATTGCGGGGAGTGCCTTCGCAATGACCATCATCAGGGTATGGGCTACCGTCATGAATTGATATCTGGCTATAGGGAGAGTTTTTTTAGTGTGCATCATGAGGAGGAGCTTTAGTGTGTACCATAATTATGGTAGGACCTTCTCTTTTCTTGGTGTTACTATAGGGAGGGCCTTCACATCAACTGGAATTGTGGGGAGGGCCTTCGCAATGTCCATCATCATGGTGAGGAAAACCATCATGACTTGATGTTTGAAAGCAGGTAGAATCATATCTACACCGTATACCCTGGGGAGGACTGTCAAGGTGGATGACATCAAGGGGAGGAACTTCCAGTTGTCTGATATTTAGGTTGATGGGAGGGCTACCCCAATGCACATCAGGAGATAGGCTCTCGTGATCTATCATTCTTGATCAACAGAGTAAGCCCCCGTGGGTTCTATATGGATGCCTTTCAGAGCTGCTTGTAGAAAAATTGTGGGGTCGACCATTGAAATTGCCACTACCACTTCCATAATTTAGTAATGGGATGATAGGTTCTTGAGACTTTGTTTATATATGTTTGAGGGCATTGACAACCACAACTTCTAGTAGAGTGGGATCATCAACGTGCTCTTCATTTTCCAGTTTCCTTTGGTGATTTTCATTTTTGGGTGCACTCTTGTGGGTAACCGGGGCCATCTGCTGTTGGTAATTCCCTTCATGTATGGTTCCACATCTTATTGTGTCTGATGATGTTATCGGGAAATTCCGACGTGCATCTTGAGTTTTGGAAGGGATATATTCCTACCCTATGGTGGCCACCACATTGGACTGACGTCCCCTAGTTGGAACGAGTTACTTTTTCAATATGGTTGCTTTTATGTCATAGGATATTGTTTTCGACCCTCTTATACTAGAGAAGAGATGCATAACAACTTAGGTGGGACTAAATCATTTTGTGAGTGAGTCATTCTATTCGATGAAATTATGTCATGGGACGAATTTCTCTCATTTTCCACTAATGCATTGATATAATGGAATGATTGGAGGATATAGTCTGGAATTGGTGTATGATATTCCAACATGGCTAGGATGTGATGGGATAAATCGATGGCTCGAACAGGTTTGAAGGCCCATTATGATGTTGGAGTAGGAGTTTGTGATTTCTCTGGTCCTCCATGAGCTTCTAGTAGGTATTGGTAGTTTTACTATGCTTGGATAGAGGAATGATTCTGTCACTAGTTGTCTTCTCTGGTTGCCACTGTATTTGACTGGTGGTCTTCATATACACGAGTGGGGATTTTAATCCGCTCACTTGACACTCTATTTTTCTCATGGAATTTGTATACATCCACATGAATTTGAATCTTCTTATATTTTCTATCCACACTATTTGGATGTTGGGCTTTGAATGCATCTATAGGTATATGTGACTGCATATAGCTTGTTGCTTCCATATTTTGATAGCAGGATTGGAATGCATCAGTGGTTGTTTGAGCCTACATATATCTGAGTGCCACCCTATTTTGATGGAAGGATTCTGGTGCATCAGTAGGTATTTGTGCATGTGTATACCCAATTACCGCCCTGTTTTGAAGGTAGTATTTTGGTGTATCAAAAGATATTTGCATATTCCTATAGCTTTCCACTCTATCTGCACGGTGATACCGAAGAGAACTAGAAGAAACATGCATCTTCTTGTATTGTGCCTCTATATTTCTATGGTGGCATGGAGTGGAGAGGGAAGAGTTGTATGTATTCCCACTGATAGTCACTACAATAGTATGAAAAAGAAACTCCTCAAAAACTAGGGTGATAACTTTTCCCAGGTTATATATTTTCCTCCCTTGGCAAGTTGGCCTAGGGGCCCAGGTCTCCTAGACATAGGAAGGTGCCCCCGACATAGGATCATCTTTGGTGGGAGGAGGTCTAGTCGTTTGGTGTTAGTGGATACATTCTCTTGAGGGGGCCCTTGGGTTGTGTCCCTTTATAGAGGGGATGAGTTCGTTAATATTGACTTAATATGCCTCCTTATGGTAAGAGAGGTAGTCATTGTCACATTCTGGGGATAGGCTCTCAAAACGGTTTGAGAAAACCACTGGAGCCACCGTGTGTTGAGGTACTTGCAGCTGCTGAAGAGGAGACAAGTAGACTTTTGAAGACTGTAGGGCTTGTCTTGTGGTATTCAGAGTGGGGAGAGTACCATTTCGGTGTTACTCTTTGATCATCATATTGAACACCCATAGTAGAAGACATTGGGTAGGCGAAGGGGTCCTACTCTTATTTGATGCCTTGGTCACCTGAGGGATCACTGATGCATGAATCTTCATGGATTATAAGGTTATTATTTGGATCGAAGGTTCCTCTACAAAAACCAACAATTCAAGTATGAAATACAGAACACTAAACCCCTCTAATGGCCTGAAGACCTTCATTTTTATTTTATTATAGAAAATTCCTTTAAAAAAACAGTCCACTAAGCATTGTCAAAGTAGTATTTCTTTAAACACATACGTATTTGGCGATTCTGCTTGGCCCCCTTCCCAATTTTTTGAACTGTAGAAAAAAAGGGCCTAAGTGGGGTGAGATCACCACCTTGGATAGAGATTGACATCAGGTACACCATTTTTATTCTGCCTCTATTGTGGCATATTGTTGGCATAACGAGGAGAAAAAAATGGTCTGACATGCAGTGTCCTTTTTTCTTTTATAATTGTGGGTCGAACCGCCACCTTGATTAAGGATTTACGTTGGGTTCACCATTATTGTTCTGCCTATGAGGTGGTGCATTTTGGAAATACCAGGGCTAAAAAATGGACTAACGTGCAATGTCCTTTTTCCTTTTATCATTGTTATAACTCCTCCACCTTGGTTAAGGATTCACGTCGGGTTCGCGATTTTTGTTCAGCCTCCGAGTTGGCACGTGTTGTGAGATGTGTATATGGAACATTGAGGATTATCGCATGTAACTTTTTCTATATGGATGGTCTCTCGTAGAATTTACCATTCCTTTGTTTCGACCCATTCAGGATCATTATACTATAAAGAAGGATGAATTTACCCTGTGGGGAACTGTTAGTCCCAGTGGGTGATTTCGTTGGGGTCAAGCACTCATCTATCAGTTCTTATTGGATATAACATCAACAGATGGTATCCAATGGGTTTATTCATGTAGACAAGATCACCCAAAGGCCCTGGTATCCATGATTCATGGATGTTCTTCTTAAATGTTGGCACTCATTGGCTGAAATTTTGGCCAACGACACTTGATGAATCCATTGGTCGATAGGATGGGAGGTTAGGCTCACTACACACTTCTGGGGGAGGATTATAACATGTTTCTTGAATCTATTATAGATTTAATTTCTGTTTATATGTTCTTGATTACATGGTTTATCCCAAAAGAGTGTATCCATGGGTTACCATAGGTTTTCAAGATCGTGGTGAGAACGAATATGATTGATTCTGTGGAGGTGACATTGAATTAGCTGTATTGTAAGGTGCTTTTGAGTTTATGGTCATCTAGGGGGGACAGAAGGTGATTTGATGTTGGGATCTGGCCCACAAGGAGGTAATCTTACGTATCCTCAGTAGAGGAATCAGAATCCACAGAATTTGTATTGTGTGAGGATTACACATGGAAGCTTCCCATTTTAGGTGACTTGATTGGGTGGACCCATTTGGAATGGGAACCCTTTTCAACTCGGGCCCTTTGGAAGGCTTCCTATATATTCTAATTCAGTTAAGAATCAGTGTTCTCATAGTATAAATTGCGTGTTGATGTTTTAATCCCAAAAAACCTCTAATCCCATGTAGGTCATGCTCGGTGTGAGAAACAAGAGGATTATAAAGATTTAAAAATGCACATGCCTCCTCCCATGCTGGTGGGGGAGGGAGAGCCTATGGAAGAAGTGGACAGGGTGACTGTGGGATAGGGTGTAGAGTGATGAACCTTTTAATGTGAAATGAAATTGAAGGACACGTTACACTACCTCAAAAGATTGGGGAATTACCATAGTGGGAGAGCCCCAAAGCATATTCTGGGAAGGGGAGGATTTTTATGTTCATCAAAGTGGGGAACAAACATAACCCATTTGTCTGATCACTATTCCTCATTAAATAGAAAATAAAGTGATCCCTCTTAATCCTAAGAATATAGAGGTTCACGTATGCATCCCAAGGTTGGAATCTGGGTTACCATGGGAATTTATCCTTAGAGTCATTACAGAAGCCCATAACTTTTTGGGGATGGACATCGTGACTCTACTTACTGTGGGTATGTAGACTCAATGGGGCTTGCTGATGCACCTGATGACCGAATCATACGGGTCTGGCCTCATTAGAGGAGGCTTTGGACAGGCGTAGGAGAACTGGTTAACAGATGGATTGCGGAGGACTAGATGGTAATGGAGGGATGTGGATGGAACCAGAGAGAACAATACCAGAAAAAACCCATTCCATGTACTATTTTCTCATGCATTATGGGGAAGGCTCCACGTACCGTAGTGGTATGTGTGTGAGAGGTCCATTTGCGTACCAGTGTGGTACAAAAGAATGGGTATCTCCAATTATGAACAAAAGTGTTATAGGGATCACATTTCTACTTTGAGATACATCTACATACCGATTGGGTACGTGGCGCCGGTTTCAGTCCACGTAGAGGTACACTACATGGATCGCCGTATTGAAGAGGTTTGGGGGAATTACCATTCATGGGGAATTCATCCATGATAAGTCTTTTGTTTTCATTTCACTAGTTGGGTTTCAGGTTATTATTATTATTTATAAATTATCCATTTTTATGGTTCACGTCCGATTGTACCCGTGGATGTAGTGGTTTGCAATTTGTGATTCTTCGATGAAACAATACGGAAGTTGAAGTGAAACCTATGAGTTTCCCTTAAGATTTCGTCACCTATCCTTCCCTCTATCCTTCTCCACTATGTGTGATTTTTATTCTTTTATTGTGCTCCTTTTTTAGAGCATCAGAGCGAACATATCTAATGGGAATGCAACATAATTAATGGAGGCCCATTTGAGTAATTTTCTAAACTTTGGAAGACTCAGTCAACGGGGGTTGTAAAAGATTTGGTTCACGATAATGGTTCGTGGAACCCTTCTCATCGACTTTATCTGCGAACTAAGGGTTTTTCGGTAAGGTACAAGGACATTATTCCTTGATGAAATCCTCCAGTTGATGTGGTTCGCGGTTTTCCATGCACACTGGCCATCGTCTCGCGGGCTAGCGGTTCACGAACAGTCCCACATACCTAGCGGTTCGTGATCCATCTTCATCACGTACCTTTCCCAATAATGGTATGTGGGCCATTTGAAAACTTGAATTCCCTCAAGTTACTTAAAATAAGTACACTTTAATTTGATTCCCTTCTACATGATTACGTTTTAAAATTTCTTAATTCCTTATTCAAAGTGATTTCGAGGATATTTCTTCTCCTTAGCAGAATTTCCAGGGCCCTATAGTTTTATAAAAATTAAAACCCACATTCCAGGTGAAAACCCATCACATCCTGCCCAACCATGGGGCTTGATCACAAATATAATGTTTCAACATGGTGTTGTTACTAGAATAAGATTATGTGATGTACTTGTTAATATGATTTCACTTTTACATGAAATGTTTTGAAAGATAAATATTAATTAAATCAAATATTTATTAATTTATATGTTTCTGTTTAATTAATTATAATTCAGATGGTAATTTAATTAGTTTGAGGAAAATATATAACAATTTTTTTTAACAAAAATAATTATATTGGAAGAATAATATTAAATTTATATATATGTAATATGAATGGTTTTGTGAAAAATATATATGTAATGCATTAAGATGAAGTTTTGGTGTTAATGTTGAGATGTTGAGATTATTTTATTATATTGGAGAACTGTTACAAACAATTTATTATTTGGATAAATATTATGGGGGAGAAGGAAATGATTTTCACTCTATTTTGGATCTTATGATCTTTTAAAAGATTATTTTAGTGCATCAAGAAAAAATAAATTCATCTCGGATATTTATTTATTTGAGTATGAAATGATGTAGAAGTTGATCAATGAACAATCTATGGATGATATTATAATTATTTATTAGAAATAAATCATGTAATTATATTTTATAGTGTTATATATAAAGATAGTAAATGAATCCCTCAATTTTTGTAATGGTATACTGAAAAATATATTATATATATTTAATTACATTTCTACTGAATCAAATAGTTGTTTTCACCCCTCAAATGGTTATGGTTTTTTAGGAACATTCTCTAGATCATCTATATTATTATGATAATTGATCTATAATATTCTTCATAATTATCAATGATTTTTTTCCATGTTACAATAATGTAAACCTACAAGGAATAATATTTATGTGTGATTATATATTACCTTCCTATTTTCTATTTAATATTTGGAAGTGGAAGTTTTATTAACCCTTTGATAATGTGGGTTTTCCCAAAAATGAATTTAAAATTTCAAACCCATGTTTTCCATGAACATGTTCAAATTGTGAGGAAAGAATTTATTAAACGAGGGAATAATTTAACACCATGAGGCTTTATTATATATTTAATTTAAATAAATTTAACCTTTTCTATATCCTGCGATAAAAGAAACCACATTATTTTAAGATAATAAAATTTTGTTCGATAGTTTATAAGACACACAAAACTATGATTAAATGACTCGTTACGTGTAAAATTTAAATATCAGAATTATAACCTAGCATATAATTTTGGTTGTATGAACATGAATAAAAAAATTATAAAAATTATATATTTGATAAATGTATAAAATAAATTCCTTAGTTTTTAAGAAAAAATAAAAAATTAAAACATTTAAATGTAATAGAAATATATTCCTAAAAACTATTTTTATGAGAACAGTTTGTTTTTATCTTATTTAATTAAATTATTCACTATTGGTGAATGATTTTACTAATATTTAAATTCAAGTATCCAATCAAGTGTTTTATCTTTCGTCTAATATTTTTTTAATCACGAAAGAAGAATAAACCTTGTTTTATAGTTAAAAATCAAGTTTTCCATAAATGTAGTTTCATCAAATTAATATTTAATGAATAAAATTTTAATAAATTTGAAGAAAATAAACAGAAAATTATGCTTTTTAAATCATAATTTTCAAATTATTCTATAGTATCTTTTTTTGAATTTTTGGGAAATATTATATTTTAATGAATAATGGAAAAAATAATATTTTTTTGAAAAATATCCTTGGATTTATAGAATAAAAAATGTTATATTTTGTTTAATTTGTTTAAAAAATTAAAATTAATTTCATTATATCATTATTAGTCTGGTTTATTTGACTGAAATATTTTTTATTTTGAGATTTTATATAAATTTCATATATACTTATGAAATCATTTTCTTTGGAAATCCATTTTTTATAGTATACATGAGATTAAATTTTAATAAATTATCCATATTCTAGGAATTTATTTTGGTTTAATGGTTTCCATATTTTGAATAATAATAATTAAAATTATATAATAATTCAAAATATATTTTTTTCAGAATAGATAGAAAAATGATAAAAAACTAATGGCAATAGTAAATGTTAAAAAAGTATTGGTGGGGTTAATCTAATAATATATGGTATAAAACAACAAAAAACATTCCCAATTATAATTTTAATATAATAATTTCACCTTAAACAAAATAATGTTCATGAATGAGTCATTTTGGAGACTTGTTGAATGTGAAAATTGTCGGGAAAAATTATTCTTTTAAAAAATTCTAAAATTCCCCCCCAGATATAATAGAGAACATCATATCCTTTCCTCTTCACTAATATAATGTTATTTTTATCAAAAAAAATATAAACAATACCCTTTCCTTAGAACCCTTATCAAAATATTTAGTCCCTGGTTTTATCAGAAAACAAATATTTAAAGTCTTTCGGTATAAACATAATGAAATTTTGTGTAGAAGATGTATTGTTCTTAACAATGAATTTTAATTGAATTTGTCTATTAAAATACATAAAATTTATATATACTATTCTAAAATAACCACACCATTATCTCAAATATAATATGATAATATTATGTTAATGGAATGAACAATATCCACATCCTCTTCCATTAAATCAGAAACAAATCTGTCAATCTTGTATACGACGAACTACCGCCTCACGATCCAATGTATTAAATTTTCCAACACCATATCACATAGATGGATATAAGAATGGATTTAATATATATATATATATATATATATATTATTTCCATCTTATTTAAAGTTATGTAGTTGTAATGTCACCTCTACCTTTTTACATTCCTATCAATTGGGAAATAGTGTTGTCGCTAATGTCTACGTATGTACTACCGGCTCCACAAAGAGATATGTAAAATTGTAATTATATTTTTATGTGGTTGATAGTTGGGATATATTTTATGAATATATACAATATATTATATATTATAAATTTTTTATAAAGATTAAATATAACATTCATACATACATACAACATAACGTCTCTATGAACGATGTAACTCATTTTTCGAGCTATAACATTTATAGAATATTCAGAATATATATTGGATATAAGTTATACTTATATCCTTGAAAACATTCTATATATTATGGAACTTTGAGTAATTTATAATGACCAATATTACCAAACCAAAAAAAATGTAAAAAACTAATCAGTTTTCACAAAAAAAATAGTGTTTTTGATACAAAAGTGTTAATAAACCGATGGAAAACATTTATAAGAAAATTAAATATAGTATTATATGTATAATTAGTTTTATGAAATAGGCATAATATATATATATATATATTAATTATATAAGAGGTTTGAACAAAAATTAAGGAAATTTGACCTAAGGTAAGGGTTTATCGTCTCATATTTACATCCTTGAGAAATATTCCATATTCACCACTTATTTCTTTTTTGTGGTGTATATAAATCTCATTGTTTATGTTATGTGATCAAAAAAATTATATTAATTAAATTTATTTATTCATTTTAATTTATTTTATTCATTGGGATTATGATCCAAAAGTTACCAAAATGGTAAGGGTTTATTTTACAATCTTGTCGTTATTCGATATTGTTTATGTTTGAGTATCCCTTAGGGGAATTGGATGATATTTATATCATAAATCAAATAAATATTATTATAATATAGTTATTCATGAAAATGTCATGCAATATCACTATTGTTTTTACTTTAGTTCTTAAAATTACTAGTAAATTGTTTTTATGAAATGCTAACTTGAATTCTATTTTCAATTGTAATAAATACTTATTCTATATCCAAGGTTACTAAAAATATTTAAAAAAATAATTTCAATAATCTAAAAATTAATTATTAAATAATTTTATACACATATTTGAATTTAAAAAAATGGTAATAATGGAGCATTCTTTTCATTTTCAGAATATACATTTTAAACTTTTTACATTAGTGTGAAAGAAGGGTTTTTGAACTTATAAAACAAGTAAATAATTACCCACCACCATGACAACACATTTATTTGAAAATTACATTTAAAGGTTTCATGATTATATTTCACAGAATATTTTTATCAAGTTATTTTAGAATGTATTAGAAGTATGTTTCAATATTAAGTTGATATTTTCTTGAAAAATGTTTTTGTAGAAATTTTAATGGAATTTCTATTCATCGATGATAAAATTCCTTATTTTACATATGATATTTGGGAATATGATGTTACGATAAGGAATAAACTATTTATATTCATGGTTTATGATCAGTTTGAATAGGGTTTTATTATTTTTGATACCATTCTCCACATTACTCTAGATAGTTAATGACTTTTTTATTAATCGAGTAAATTATTAACAAATCATATTATAGTTTTTTAATATGAATGATTTCATTGTTTATTTTATCACACTTTAATATAGGGATTGAATTAGACATAATATGTGATTGGAGGGGCCCAATATATCCCGTTGATGCATCTGCATGTCTTGTGAGACTAACGAGCTTGGGTTTTGGGTGAGGACTTACCCATTTGGGCAAGATGGCTAGGAATATGGCCTTGAATATATTTTTATGAAGTAAAAAATTATGAATTACCTCATTAAGATATTAGATATTGATTTCCATGTGATTATTCGAGTATTAATAATATGAATTGGTATTTTCCAGTATAATGAGATTACTTATATGGAATTAATTGATCACCATTTATTCATACCATATTACTCTTTATTTCTATGTTATTTCTTACTTGATATGAGATTTTTGTTTTTTACATTTCCATGTTTATTTTTACATATTTTTTTACGATATCTTCAAGTCAACACAAACAATTACCAAGTTTTAAATACAACCCTTATCTTATGTATCCTTACTCTAAGATGAAAGGAAGTGCATTACGATTGAGATACTTGGATATGCAACATGGAATATTGGGATTCTCAATGAATATTTGATATTGTATTTTAATTTTATAAATTTAAACTAAATTTAATATATGAATCTTTTTTTCCAGAATACTTAACTAGTTTTTTCCTTTGGGATGTAATCACTAGTATATATCTCTAATATTATTAAGTGATATCCGACTCTAGGATACTATAGTTAGGGATTTTATATATAATTTATTTTTATTGTAGCTTCCGGGGTAGATGAAATTACTTTGTTTTCCCCTGACCAAGTCCAAGAAGGTATTCAATAACTAAATATTGGTGAAATACATTTACAAAATAAGTTACAACTTATCAAGATCACATCACAAAACATGTTCACTAAACCACCCCAAGAAAACAGTACCATTAAACACTTTACATTTAGGGCACATGCTGGTGTAATAACCAGTTTGTATCTAGACCCTGTTAATATTTTTTTTATTTAATGAAATAATAATTATATTAACCCCTTTTACCAATACATTATAAATTATAATATAATGTGTCTTATAAAAATCTGATATTGATATGAAGAATCAAAATTGTATTTTCTAGAAATATATACTCTCAAATAAGAAAAACATTGGTTAATTTCAACAAATCTAGAAATAAATTTTATTTAAATAAAATAATTTTATTAAAAAATTATTATTTAAGTAAAAATTATAATATAATTTAATTATGTATAATGATTGTTTTATATAGGATGAAATATTTTTGGTATTGTAAAAAATAATATTTTTTAGAAAATATAGATTTTTTTAATAAAAGATAAAATTATAATACTTATAAAATTAGTTATACCAAATAAACATTATTTTTAAAATCAATATGTTGAAATTAGATACGGTCAATACATTCATAATTTTACGAGATAAACAATTGTTTAGGTAAAAATTAAATATGTTATAAACTTATTGTCTGTATTATGATATAATAATTGAAAAAATTGATATGATAAATAATTTAAATGGAATAAATGACTAAAAAATTATTTCCCAAGTAATGTAATTATTTTATGCATTTTATTTTACTAATTTCACAAACCATTGATAAATATTCAACGTTATTTAAAATAATTTAAGGTTTTGAAAGTAAATCTTTTTTAACATGATTCAATTCAAGATGATAAATGGTATTATTTTAAGGATATCAGTTCATAACCTTCTAAAATATTTAAATCCACACCTTGTTGTATGAGGCATGGTGAGAACCCATGAAAGTTGTGGATTTTTGGTTATTTTATAAAATTTACTCCAAAACCTATATATAGAAATTAATAAAGAACTCCACTCATTTTTCTATCAATTCTCTTATAACCTACGTCTCCTATAAACTAGAAACCCATATATCACATTATTCCCCTCTATCTCCCTCTTTAAATAACATCAATGGATTAATCATTTTCTTATGAATCTTCTCCCGTGTTTTTTGAAGTGCCCTATCAAGGAAATTGATTATCATAATATTACTTTTTCTTCAATTACATTATTTGTATTAAGACGTCACTTATAATATTAAATGCTATAATATGCCATTAAATATTACATTAATTTACTTGTCAAAAAAAAATGAGATTCCACCTTTAAATCTCATTACACCTTTCCAGGAATATTTATGGACACCCATTATGTTGCCAATATTATCGCATGACTTTCCATGCAAAAATTTATGTTGCGAATACCCATAAACATCTCCACTCAAGGGTTTTCAACTATATTTACCATGAATTCATTGATTTGGGAATTCCATTCATGTAAAAGATCAATCTTAAATCATGATATTGTAATTGACGGAAGGAACTCTTATGATGGATAATATCCTTTTCACATAACTAATGTAAATGATAAGAATTTGAATGATGGGACCAAAATTATATAGATATCCAATGGATTGGGTAATGTTTTTGTCTTATGGGATAATATTTATGGTGTGTGAGACCATATCCTAGGAACACTATGTTATGATTTCATGACAGGTATCCATGAATTACCCTAATGAGTTCATGTTTTATATTTTTTCTATATTCCAATGTTTACATGATTTTATGATTATATATCAGGAATCTATGTCTATGATTATAATTCACAATCATTTTTTACCATTATTATGTAAATAATTGTCTTTATTATACATAAATTAATGACTTATTATTTATTAATACAAATAAAACTATTGAGAATATTGCTATGTCAAGTGTCTTTGGGTTACTATGTACATTACATAACAACATAAAATAATGGGGGTAAATAAAAATTATTGAAAACTACCTTAACATGATCTTAATATTCAATAATACTCATAACTACTTAGGATAACCTTGGGAAATATATAATAAAGGGGTGAGATATATACCCCGGTTGAAGAAAAAATAAAGTATAACATGACGAAAGTATTACATATTAGACAATATGAATTTCAATGGCACACAAAAGGGGTGACAATCGTAAACATGAAAAAAGTCATGATATAACATTATAACCTAAGGGAAATATGATATTATGGAAGAAACATTTCAAATTATATAATAAGTATAAGGTAAGGTTAATCACTGTGATATCATAACATAATGTTGATAGGATCACTTCCCATGCACCATACATGGCGTCTTATGAGAGTAGAACATTACCCAATACATTGGAGCACTATATGGGTGCACCGATCATAATCGTATCATATACATTAATATGTGCGACACTTATATCATATGACATATGAACATATTTAAACACATTTAATACAGTATTTTATGATTTTGGGATACACACATCTGAGTACCTAGTAACCGATGTGTTGGTACAAATAAGAGAATACCCTTGAGTGGAAATTGGTATGGGAATACTTTACAAAAATAATCTTCATATAAAATAACAATGACATTTCAAAAACATAATAATATTACTAAAAGAAACATAAAACAGTTCAATGAGAGGGAAAGGGGTCTCTCATCACATAAAATTCAAAAGTAATGTATGAGGGATAGGTATAAACATAATCTAACTTTATTTTTGTTAAGTGAATAAGAAAAAGACAATGAATCTGGGTGAATAAGAACCTAGCATAGAAAAATCAATCCATAAATTTCATTTTCATGACATATGTAAATTTGGAACAATGGAAGGGATTAATGAGAGTGAAAGGGGTGACTAAAAAATTGGAAATAATATGTTAGGCAATAAGGATGCGAAAAAACTTATCATATCATTTAGAATTGAAATAAAATGTATATAACATAAATAAAGATCTCAAATAATGTGGAGAAATATATTTTCCATCACCAAATTTTGACCTATTAATCAATTAGGTAAATAAAATAATGAGATGGGATACATTATGTATAATTGTATAAAAATAAATTTTAAATTATTTTGAAATTTATAATTTCATTAAAACATAACTAATAGATATTAAAAAAGGATAATTACAAAAAAAAAATCTTGAATGGAAGATAATAGAATGAGGTCTCATACTTTGAGAGGGTGAGGATAAAATCTTGGGAGGAGGTTATTATGAGTTTGTGGGAACCTTGAGAATAATTTGTAGAGGAGAGAAAAGATTAAGGAAATGATCGAAGGGATTGTAGTTAATAGTACTGGAAGGTATAGTGGGTCTAATAGGGAAAGAGATGTGGGTTTTTTTTGTCATTTTACAAACATAGTTTTTGGACTCCATATAATAAAGTTATCAAAACAAGAAACAATCCTAGTGTTATTTACCATGGTTTCAAAATTTTGTATTTGTGTTAATTATTTCATTATTACAATGGGAAAACGTAATAAATATTTAAATATAGTTATGTATAAGTGATTCATGTTGATAAATAAATTATTTCAAGACCATAAAATATAATATTTCTTTTGGGGGATTTATAATGGCCTTATAAAAGTAAAAAAATAAAATATGAATCACATTATTTTAATGGGTAAAAATATATTTGGTCATGGAATCCATTTATATAATTTATTACTTCACTTTTGGGTCATTATGATGTCATAATACAAACCATATATTTATTCCATATTTCATTTTTCTTGAAAATTGTACATTCTCAGAAAAATACTAAATGTTCACTATTGGATATTTTTTACACATTATTTCCAAAAATATCATTTTTTTATGAAAATATTTTCTCAAATATTTGAATTTTTTACATTTAAAACATTAATATACATTTCTTTATAAATTATGGTTTTTTTTAAATAATATTTTTTGAAACTTTATAAAAGTCATATTTGACTTTATAATACTTATATTATCTCCAACCTCAAACTCAATGTCTCATCGATGATTTTTTTCATAGCTCTTATGAGGAGTCTCTGAAGACCTAGTGTGATTAAAAATAGTTGGGAACTTTTCCAAAAATTCCTTGACCATTTGAGGACCTAGAAATTTAAATCCACTAAAAAATATGAATTTTTAGGGAGATATTTCAATTATTGAGGGGAAAATATTATTATATGAGAACTCATCTAGTTGAATATATTTACCCCATCATCATTTCAAGTCCATTGAGCATGCTCTCTACATGTTATCAATTGTCTAGATAGTCGATAAGATTTTACATTTTTTTAATTGTTAAAATCTAGGATGAAGTTCAAAATATTTTGTAGGTCATGTTGGAGAATATTCCAAACCATTGAGGTAAATCTTGGATATTGAACAGATATAATTGATAGTACTGTTCCATGGATCCTCACCACTTCTCTAATATATATCCTTTAATTTTTATCAAGTGATAAGACACATATAATTTAGATGAATTGAGTAGTATTTTCATGATTTTCCACCAAAACCCTTATATAATTATTTCCTCTTGATTTCTTTAGAATAATAGGTAATATATCTATGGTTAATTGTTCCCATTTAAATGTTTGTATTGGAAATGGTTGCATCTTGAACTTGGTTTTCTTCATTTATCCCTTCACTTTATTTCATACAAGAAACTTTTATGTATATTATGAAATATCCTTCTTCATATTGTCTCACCAATAATTCTATTAGAGACATTGATACATATCTGAGCTACCTCAATTCCGAGAAAATTATGATCAATTTGTATCACCAAATAGATTCTTCATTAACTCAGTATTTTATGGTACATAGGTTCATGAAATAAATATAAAAAATATATCTTCATTAATTTTGAACACTTAGGATTTTCAGTTTCTTATGTCTTCCACCTTATTATAAATTCCCACATAATGTGTTTGTTTATCATTTATCTTCTCTGAAATGGATGGTTATGAAATAATTTATGAATGGAGTGGATATGTTCCTTCTTTTATTATTCCCATGTATGAATTTTCATTTATAAGAATAATTAATCCTTATTAATTATAATTAATTTTAATATTAAAATTTCTTTTTAATTTGGAGTTTATTCCACATTATTTGATATCCTAGGATAGTAGTGTTTTGAGTAGTCATTTTTTCTATAACCATGTACATTGGCCCCTATTCATATTTTATGTTGTGAATATATACATTAGGATATTATGATCAACATATAGTTTAATGTTCTCCCCATATAAATAATTATTCTATATTTTCAAATTAAAGATCCCAACATCCAAATCTAGATCATGAATTTCATACTTATGTTGATGAACATTCAATTCCCATTAGAAAAAATACATCACTATATCATTATTTTTTAGTATAAATCACAATAATGTATTTAAAAAATATCTATTTACCATTAAAAGTTTACCACTTGTGGGTAATATAAGTACATTTTTAGTGATAATACTCTTGTTCAATTCCTTGATTCTCTATTCACATTCATTATTCCCTAAAACATTAAATCTCTTATATGTTTTCTTAGTAACTCGCAATGAATATCATGATAAATTTATTAAAAATATTATAAAATACTCATCTAAAGTGAGGAATGTATATATATTTCATTGATTTTAGTATGGGACATCATTTAATCTCATATTATTTTGAAGGATCAATAGATATACCTTTTCTGGAGATAAAATTTCCAATGAATGTTACTCGGTCTAGGTATACGATAGATTGAGAACTCAACATATCGATTTGGAGGAAGGAAATAAAATTATTTAGGAAACACATCATTTAATTCCCATACAATAATACGTTCATCAAATATGATCTTTTACTTAGTCTCAATAATTTGAGATAGATATACTTAATCATAAGTCAATAATATCCATGCTTACCATGGTGATTCCAAAAGAGATTCATTCTCCTTCTTTCACTTTTATAGAGTCTAGGGTTGACTCATTGTATAGAGGGTAGATTCCTTTTATTAGATATTTTTGTTGGATTTATAAAAAGAAAACCCATTTCGTAACTAAGATAACATAAATTTACACTATTATAAGATTGATAAAATTTTCAAGAACATAACCAAAAACATTAACATGTGAAACATTGATCTTGAATGTTTCCTCAATAATGTGAAATAATTTCAAGTGGTGAATCTATGTTCTTATAAAAAATACAATACATGATATTAGGTAATGTATTGAAATTTAACATGATATAAAATTCTATTAATTATAAGTTATATTTATTTAATTCATGATTATTTACCTCATAAATGGACTGTCCTTATTCCCTTTTCCTTTGATATTGTTTTTGGTCACAATTTCTGTTATACAATTGAATGGATCCTCATCTTGGATAATATCCAAATTCTCCATAGTTACTCCATAGAATTGCAAATGGTACAATAGAGTAAAATTTATCCATATATATCATTTTATTCAGTTCAGATGGAAATTTTATACATTTTTCCACCTTATCCCACCCTTAAAATATCTTCTTTTCAGCTTATGAAATTTCCTGTAGTTCCTCTTTCAATATTATTTCATAAGAAAATTTGGATCTTACATTATTTTTGACCATTTTCTGATAAACTACACTAAGATATCATCCTCATCTTACATAATGCCTTTTGATATTAAAATATTTCTTCATTTGTTAACCATGAAATTCTATTTTTAGTTTGTAATAATCATAAGATCTATTACTTGATCTCCTATCATTTTATGCATCTCATTATGCTATTACCACATTACACTTCTCAGTTTTTTTCTCATTTCTTTTAATTTCTAAAAATTGGCATGAATAAATAACAAAATTATAGATGATTAAATTTAAAATTTTAATCATAATATTTGGAATACAATATCATTAAAGTGATAAATAAAAACTGAAATATATTTCATTAAATTTTTAATTTATAGGATTTAATTTCTATTAAACATGAGCTATTTTATAACATTTAATATTATGGGATTTTTTACTTAATAATGGTTCATAATAAGCCTATGTGTATCATCCCCATCCCAGAAGAAACTAAAAAATTTCTCCAAGTAGGGTGGTTACATGACCATAAGTGCTCCTCCATATACGCCAAGGTTTTGGTCTAGTAGCAGGGGTCCAAATGGTGAATTGGAGAGACAATACCCACTTCTTATAAAATAAACCCACAATTGAAGATAAAAAACAATATAATAATAAAAAACAATATAAAATCATGCATAAACAACTATTCCCCAAAAGGGGGTACAATAATTTCCAATAGCGAATATTCCATGTCATGCTACTAGTAAAAAAATGAACCAATCCCAAAATTAAGACAAACAAAAAAATCCCTAAAATGGCACTGACACCAAGTTTGTGTACTCCACCACGTAAAACCATTCTATAACAACTCCCTAGAAAGAGCCCTTTCCCTAGCTCTGACCTAAATACATGAAGTATTATATGGTACCCAATGACTTCCCATGTATTGTGTGAGTACAACTCAGTAGGCCACCACCAGTGGTGTCAAAAAAAATATATGGTATAAACAATTGTGCATGAAAGAGGACAAGGAATAATAAATGACAAGAAAAGATTAAGTTACCTTAACCAGTTTAGGCCCATTACCAACATTTATTACCATTACTTATCTTACCATTTCATCCCATTTCCAATTACTTACCATTTCAAACGAATTTTTCTTGGGTTCATCAAACTCAACATGTTACATGGGCATAATGTAAAAAATTACATGCATGAGAAAAAACACAATGTTATCCTATCTCACTAGGACTAACTTCCTCAGGACAACTGTATCCTCACCTCGAAGCCTCAGTCTAGGTGGATGAAATTATTAGGGGGAAAGAGCCTCAATCAACTTCTTTAACCCATGCATTAGGAGTGGAGTTCCTAGATTCAGTCCAACTCGACCTGTGGGTGTAGAACCTCAATTCAATACATCACTCTACCAAGACACGTGCACATGCTATATATATATATATATGTGTGTGTGTGTGTGTGTTTCTGTGTATCCATGAACCATTCACAAAAAAAGACAACCATTACCAAAGTAAAACATAAACATAACAATAACATGATATTTAATCCCAGCCTTAACCCATTAACACAATTAGCACAATTCTCACCAATTATCCATTTATCCCAATTCCCTTTTATTACAATTATCTCACTAAGAATTCATTCATTGTGCTTATCTCACTAGGCCTCTTTCATTATGATTAACTCACTAGGATTCATTAGCAGGCTCCTAATTCATTCCATTATGGTCTTTAATCATTTCAACATATTGATGATTTTTCCATTCATCATTCTCATGTGTCAAACCATTTACCCAATACAACATTATTCACAATTCATCTAGCATAACCTTTTTAAACCCCTATTAATCACTTCCATTCTAACCCAATATCCATTTGGATGTTAGTAAGACAAATATAATCACCTAGATTCTACACAACAAAATCATTCAGAAAACATTTTTATCAAGGGCTCTATATACATATAGAATATGTTAACTTGTTCTTCAAAAATACCTACATCTGGGAAAGTCGCACACCCCATGGGTGGACATAGATTAGACTAAACACCCTAAAATAATACCATGGGGATTGTGAGGGTTTTTATTTTCTTTCCTAATTACAATTTTACCCGAACATTCCAGGTCTGACCAAAACATACCAGAGACACCCAAGAATAA
Source organism: Viscum album (assembly GCA_963277665.1). NCBI lineage: Eukaryota > Viridiplantae > Streptophyta > Magnoliopsida > Santalales > Viscaceae > Viscum > Viscum album. The sequence continues at coordinate 381,146,014 of OY728166.1, forward strand.
AACTGCACATGCACAAATACAAAAATATACCTTGTGATATAACTTGTAGACCACCTACATTGATTCCGTTGGTGGAGAAACTTTAAATAGAGCCCTTAGATTCTGATTCGACCAAAAATTGAAGCTTTAAAATAGATATCACCCAAAGAGTATGGTTTTAGAGCATCAGAAAGAGAGGAGAAGAAGATACAAACCCTAATCTCCAAAGAGAAGAAATGATGGGATTATACTTACCCAAAGATTATATCCAAAACCAATGACACCAAAAACACATTATATACAAGTTATATTGATCTATTATGGGTCTTGGGAGATTGGGTTCATTCTTATAGTGAGTAGGGGTGAATGGGGAGGAAATACTGAGTAGGTTATTAAAATCCCAGAGTGGAAAAATTGTCATTTTTTAAATGTTTCTTGGTTTCATGGTTTTCCCATATGGTTTGAAAAACTATGCACAGATTGTCTGGATTTCACTGTCCAAAATTCCACATCCTACACATTTTCCCTAGACTGTCCACATGGTTAGCACTAACTCTACGCATACCATGCGACCTACCCAAAAAACCCCATTTTCACCTTTTCCAAGTCCAAAAACCTCTGAACTCCCTTGAGCCTCCAAAATAACATTAGAAAGCATATACATAACCTAAATAAATGTCCTAAACTGAAAATTAAGTGTAACATAACTTATAGAGAAATCCGGGATCTTACCCTATGAATTTACCAAAAACTATTCCATGGGTGTGCCAAATCAAATTTGTAGAAAGGACCGTTGTTGTGAACCAGTTTTCAATCGAGTTTGGATCAATAAATTTTTTTTCATATATTACCACATGGAACATTTATTCTAGATCCACATCTAATTTTAGTAACCATACTATGATTAAATTTCCTAAAAACTAATTACCCTTTATAATTTACCAAAATTTATATATTTTTTATAATATTTTGTATTATAAAAACGTCTTCCTCTAGAGTTTCATAATAATAATATAAAAAATAATTAATCTTCCATGGATAATAACTATCAAAACCCTAATATTTATTACACATTAACTCATTATTTATGTAACGATCGGTGCACTCTTTGTCTGTTACATTGCTAGTTTACTATTTGAGGTGTTCTAGGAAGGTTCCAAGAGGTTATTGTGGATGTTGGAGGTGTTGTAGAGGTACTACAATAATTACACATCGTGTAACTAGATACACATTGTTAATGTTGGTTTCATAACATTTCATGTTATGGTTCACAACGTGAGGGTTTTAGAGGTTAATTAAATAATGATATAATTTCGTGAGGTGTTTTTTTTGAAGAAACGGAACACGAGGGATTACACGATGTGAAAGAGGATTAGACGTCCTGTAATACTCCAATCAAGAGAAATTTTAAAAAAATATTTTTGGTCAAAAGTTATTTCATTCAGCCATGATCTCTTTTTTCCTCTCATTATTTTCAATCCCTATACGCCCTAAATATTCCATACATCCCTTCTTCATCCCACTTCAATTCATTAATCTAGGTAGTTGTTCATTGGCGATATATGGTTGATCCATGGTATGTTTTTCACCCTTTTGGTGAGTTTTATTCCAATATAACCCTATGAATCCACTATATTGGAAATATTTTAGTTTGGGGGTTGGTTCAAGTTTCATTTTGATGGATCCTTGTTGGGGTATAGGTTGATCCACAGTGGTTGGGGTGCAGTTTTGGTTTGAAAGAATTCATCTTCACACTGTAGTACACAACAAGATGGAATTATTTTTTGAGGTAGGATTCTTTTAATATATCATTATTGTGAATCATATGGGAGGGGTTTCTCTTAACTATGGATAATGGTTGTTCTATCTTAAATAAAAGATAAAATAATTTGTTTATTTAATTTAATTTGTAAATAGGGTTTGATCTGCATGTTTTTATATCTTCAATATTGTATGTGAAAATGAGATTTTACAGGCTTAATGTCTCCCTAAATTTGGTGTTTGTTAGTGGCTTTGTTTGTAGTGGATCTGTCTTATGTGTTTTTCTTGGTTTAAATTTTTTTGTATCACCCAAAACATGGAATTGGGTAACCACGTATAGATGGATAATTAATTTGTATCCCTTGTATTTGGTTTGTGTGATAACACACCTAAATTAAAGTAAAATGTGATAACATACCCTTGGAAAATAAATTAAAATAATCTTGATGTGATGTCGTTGTGTGTACATGCTTGTGGGATGTAAATGTGTGGTTTGGGAATGCGATTATAATAGTTTGTTTGGATGTGCTTTTGGGGTTGTGATGTGGTGATATGGTGAGATATTGGGGGAGTGTGATTTCTTGTGACAGATTCCTAGGTAACGATGGAATAAATAAATGATAAATAATGCCTGAAATGTTTTTTTAATTAACCTAGAGTTTTATTCCTTAATAACATGAAGAATGATTCTCCCCGTATCTAGAGGTTGGAGTGTGATATATCACGAATTGGTTTATAATGTGGAGGTAATGTCAACCCATATTAGTTTATTAGGGCTATTCATCATCCAAAATAACTTTTACAAAAATGATTGATGTGTGGTATACCTAAAAGCGTACTAGGTAGTGATGTAATGAATAAATAATTGTCTAATAAAGTGGGGAATGATATGATTTTGGATTGTCAATATAATTGAATGGTTAAATGAATTGGTTTGGAACCTGAAATGGGATTTTTGGCATGATGTGTGGTATTTTTCTTTTATAGGTTTCATCAATGGAGACAATATAGTGGGTTTTTGGTTTTTTGAGAACCCATAGGTTAGTATTGAGTGTTTGGTTTCATATTTATATATATACTTTTATTTACTTCTTTTTGTTTTTGTATGCACCACATCATATTTGAGCTCTATGTGCCAAAATACCCCATTATCTTGGGGGAGGGTGTCCTTCCCACCATTATCTAAGGAGTACATACGGCTAGATACCCTCTATTTTATACTCTATCTTATAGCAGTGGTAGTTATGGTATGAGATGTGATGGTCGGATGTCTATTAGTTCGTGAGATTGTGGTTGTGATAGACTAGGTGTTTGATGGTGAGGTGGTTTGTGTCCCCAATGTCTTTGGGTGAGATTTTATGTACTTGGTGTTTACATGAAAGGTGTTTTTTTACCAAGTGTCTTTGTAACGAGATGGGATGTGATTTCTTAGGATTATTTTTAATGAGATGTAATGTGTTGTGGGGACAAGGTGTGTGCAGTTGGGGTGTGATTTTGAGACCCCAATGTGTGTGGGCAGGGTGTGTTGTGAGTCCTAGGTGTGTGAGGGAAGTATGTGATGTGGTATACATAAGGTATGAGAGTTCCAAGATGCACGATGTTTACTAAGAGTTTCATAGAAGTGGGAATGTGATAAGGGGTAAAGTATCTATGATATCATTTATATTATATTACATGACTTGCATTACTTGGTGTGCATGTCTTTGTGAGGTTGGTACATTTATTATAACTGTATAGGTGTAGTTTTGTTCCCCAGTTTTATCATAGGTGCATTAGTACGATTCTCTCTCATTCTCATGAGAGACTGTGGATTCACTTTTGATTATAATTATATACTCACACTACATATATACAACTTTTTTCAGGTTTTTAGGAGGATTTCACGGACCATGCATGACCTTACTATCTTGGATCCTTGATAGTTTTTGGGTCGCTGGTTAAGATTTATTTTGGATATTTACATTGGAGACTTTATTTCATTTTTATATTTTATAATTATACATTCATGTGGTATGGTTTGGTTTTCTCTTTCATATATGACTTGGAGTTGTTGTGGATGATTCATCTTATCTTCTGGTCTAGTTTTCTTATAAAGGGAAATTCCCCCCATATTGTGTGATTTGTATGCCAATGGTGCTATTTGCTAACCTATGGACTACTAGAGAAGGGAATAAAGAGCTATTATCTCCATTTCATCATTTTCAGCCTAGGAGGGGCATACATGGATGGAAGGGGTCATGACAGGGTGGTATCAAAAGTGATGGTTGAATGATAGGATGGAGTTTGGAGTTTTGCATAGTTATGATTGGATGTGGTTGTATGGAAACAGGTTTAATTTCCATTAGTTTTTGATATGATAGGGATACCATCTAGGACACATGATTTCAGGTCCCCCATATGATCTAGTCCATAGACTCCACAATTATTTAACATCCAAGTGAGATGGAAATACATTCAGGGTAGAGACATAAGAGAGTTAAATTCATCATAATTCTTATTGTTCTTTTTCAAATTGGGTTGATTGGGATGGTTGAAATTGATTAATTAAATAAAATGAATAAAAATTAATCTTAATTAAAATCAACACTTGCATGGTTTGAAAATCCATGTTTACCTTCCAGTTATGGCTCCTAGTCATTGTCCACATATGGCTTAGGTATGGGAGGTTCAGAGGGATGATCTGATTTATCTCTGTAGGGTTGATACATTATTGGAGCATGACTATTCGAAGAATATGTTGCATTATTTCCAGCGAAAGGCCTTTGAGAAGTATGAGGGAAGTGTTTTAGACATGGACATAGAGAGACTGGATAGAAGAGATTGATATTGGTTACAGTTTGATCTGGGCCCCGACGGTGTACCCAGTCACTTTGGCTGCCAGTCTGATGTAGGGAAATGCACATTATTAGAGTATATTGTATCTATAGGACTAGAAGGATGTTAATGTTTTGTGTCCCTAATTTCATATTTAATTAAAAAAGTGTTCCCTTATTTGACCATAATGGTAGTAAATATAAAGGATTTACATTCTTTTTAGAAGGGGAGAATGTCAATGTGGTAGCTGGGGATCATGTTCAAGGACCTTCTACATTTATTCCATTACCTTTTTCGAGATGAGGATCCTTGTGCGAGATGTCTTGTGTAGGAACATTGCTCTTTTATCTAGTATTCACTAACTCTTTTTACATTGTTGACATATATGGTTGTTCAGAAGAAGGTAGAGGTGGTTAAGAGGATTAAATTTAGAGGCTATTTACAAAGAGAGTTGATCCAATAGATTTGATTGAGGGAATAGTTTTCAGTGGCATATCATAGGCTCCGGGACGTTCAATGTTTTGATCGACATGGAGTCATCCTCAAGAGTTTCTTTTTGACAATCTTGTACTAGTGGCTTCCATGATTTTCCTAGGAGATTTATGCCCGTGGGTTTTTGCTTTGGGGTTTGTGGTCACCACCAATGCCAGTTTTCAATAGTTCCCTAATTTTTTTTAGTGGAGGTAGAAAGGTTCTGTTCCAACATCAATAAAATTTTCTAGTGATTCCATTTTAGCAGTAGGGGAATCAATATTTTGATCCACTGATTAGAGTTCGAGAAGGTAGAGACCAACCATAGCATGTTCCTTAAGTTCAAGGACCATGATTTAGGCATGTTCATGGATGTGGTCATCAATATAGAAATAAATGAGTTGGTATGATCAATTTAAGGCATTGGAGGCAACAATTATAGCAGGGAAAGAGATCTTCGGAGGTGTAACCAATTTTTTAGTACCATTGTTCATGGATCATTTGATTTAGGTTACTTTTAATAATTTATTAATCCTTTTCTTGCCCATAATCTTGGACTAGATGTAGATAGGCTTGTTGTTCCACTTTATTTAGTATTATAATCGGAGGCCAGACCATCTTGTTTGATGTGTGCCTGGGGTATAGACCGATGATGGGACCACATCCGAACCATGGGGATATTTTCTTAGTAAATATTCATCCATACGATTTGATCCTCATCATTAAATGGTTGTATAACATGTTTTCTGTTATTGAATTCTTTCAGATGAGATTTGTGTTTGTGGATGTGGGCTGTCAACATGAAGTTTTCATTAGTGAGCAGAGTTGATAGGTGGGAAGTCAATGTCTGAAGCATCTTCTTTACTTGATTGCCGAGTTTTCAGTGGTATCAATGGAAAATGATATGGTGGAGCTTACCATGGCTATTGGAGAGTTCATATATGGTTTCCCCAATGAGGTTTTGATGCTAACCCATTGAAGGGATGTTGAGTTTGGGATAGACATGAAGCCTAGTGTCTCTATAATTTTGAAAGATCCTTGTCGGATTGCATCTTCCCAGCTGGGGTAGTTGTGGATTCAGACATATGATCTTATGTAAAAGGGTTTTATTCAGAGTATATAATCATTGTGGGGTGATCCAGTGTTGTTTTCAAAGATTTTGGATGGTGGTGTGGGGTTTCTTATAGATTAATGAAGGTTAAATCATGTGGTGGTTAAAAAAAGTACCCTTTTCCGAGGATAGATAGACATTTTAACCATCTAAGAGGGGTGAGTTTTTTTCTACGACGAACATGTGGTGTATATATTACCAATATAGGTTTATGGAGAGAGATGTCTGGAAGAGGTCTCTTAGTGGTATCTATGGGAACTTCATGTTTTTAGTTATTCCATTAAGTGTATAGAACACACCGATAATTTTCATGAGTCTTATGAACTCTATGTTCTATGAGTTCCTAGATCAGTTTTTTCATCATATTCATCAATAATATCTTAATAATATCAAATACATATGAGGAGCATGATAAGTATATAAAAACAATCTATCATGTTTTTTGATGCCACTGGATCTATGGAATGATGAACAAGTGTATGTTGTGGACATGATTGGTGTATTTCTTAGGGCATGTGGTGTCTCAGCAGGTTGTGGTAGTATACCCATAAAATTTTTTATCAATTAATTTTCGTCTATCACCCAATAATTTCCCATTGGTTCATACTTTTCTTTTACTCACAAACTATTATCAAATGAATGTACATGATTTCCCTCTAGTTTTCCCCATTACTGATTTGAGTATGAAAGACCAAGATTTTTCATGGAGTGATTACTACTAGGAGTCATTTAGTTTCCTTGAAGAGAAGTTGGTTAATGCTCCAATTTCCTAGGAAATGGGATACGTCTAAAGAGTTTTGCGAAACGTCCTATTTGGTACTGGGATGTGTGGTGATGTTGAAGCAAGTAGTGATCTCTTATCTTTCTAGTAAATTTCTTCCTCATGAGTGTAACTATTTTACCTAATGATTTTGGGCTATCATGAATTGTGTTTTCAATGATTTTGTGGCGGCATTACCTCATTGTTGAGTGCTTTTTCATCTTCACAGATCACAATTGTTTTAGGAATATATTTTCCCTTCTTGAACAGAATATATGATAAGGGAGAAGGATTTAGATTCTTCAGGACTATGATTTTGAGATGTCCAACACAACAAGAAAAGAGAATTTCATTGCGACTTGTTTAATATGAATGTCATTGAATGATGTTGTTCATGAATTTTTAGATTCTTTGAGATAAATGGATGAGTTGTAAGCCTTTCACTCAAATGAATTGGTAGATACAAGTAGAGGTTTTTTATCATAGACGATGGTGGATTATTCTATGATTGTTCTAGTATAGGATTCCAAATGTAATGACTCATAGGTAGAGGTGATGCATTATAATGTTAGTAATGGGGATTCTCTATAAGGATGGTTGAATGACTGTTGAAATCTTTTTTTGTTCCATGAGATGATGGTTGTTCCATTTTCGATTCCAGATGGAGTCTTTCTTGAGTTTCATAGCTCACCATTGGATATTTACATAGGAGTATCCATGGTGTTCTATGGAATGGTGATGTTTTTTTTGTTGGCCTGGGATGAAATGAGTAGTGGTGGAGTTTGTGGAAATCTACTTGATTTTATTGAAGGTAAAGGCTATGAATTTTGTTCTTGGTGGGTTTTTTCATCATTTAGAAGTTTTTAGTAGAAATGGAATGACATATCGATGGATTTTTTCATAGGTTTACCCACATCTGCTGGGTTTTTTTATTCTATTTGGGTAATAGTGGATCTATTAGATAAATAATCCCACTTCGTAGCAATTAAGGTTTCTGGTGTAGTGAATTCCTTGGATAAGAGTTGTACCGATGATGTGGTGTAGTTTCATGGAATTATATACTCCATTGTCTCAGAATAAGATGTTTGTTTTACCTAATGATTTTGGAGGGGATTTTTACATTCATTTGGAAATTATTTATTCCTCAAAACATTATTCCACCCTTAGACAGATAGAGAGACAGAATGGACTACCGAAACATTCGAGGATATGTAGTGAGCTTATGTCGTGGAATTTGATTGATCATCAAAACACCAACTTACCTTGGTGGGATTTTCTTATAATAATATCGCTCACTCATATATTGTAATTTATCCTCTTGAGGTCTTATAAGGGAGGTCGTGTTATTCTCCATTGTGAAGAACAGAGGCAGGGGAGACAACTGTTCTAGTTCCTGATGTGGTGTAAACGATGAGAGAGAAAGGTTAGCATTTTCAGAAAAGAAATAAAGTGGCACCAGATAGGAAGAATTATTATTCAAATCATAGTAGGATTCCTTTGAGGTTCATTTATGGATAAAATATGTTCTTTATGTTTTCCCCTTGATGTAGGTAGTAGAGGTTTTTCATAGGGAGTAAACTTTCTCCTTAATTTGTTGGACCGTTAAATGTGTTGGAGAGTAATGGTGAGGTAAAGAATCAATTTAAATTTCAACCATGGTTGGAATTAATCGATGAATTCTTTCATGTATCCCATCTTCGTTAGTCACTTTATGAATAATCCAATGTAATTTACTAGGGAGAGTTTCATAACAAGGATGATGCAATGTTTGTTGAACAACTAATAGAGATATAATATTGTCCAGAGAAGGTGCTATGTGGATGGACTATTCCTTTGGTTTGTGTTTTTTGGCGGCATGGTGGCTCGGATGAGAGTAATTGGGAATATTAAATCCATATGCGTACCCAATACCTAGTGTTTTTTTGAGATTTACATTGTTCCATTTTTGTCATTTAAGCTGATGTACTGTTTGGATCGTTTTTCTTTATGATTTGAGTTGTATTATTGGTTTATGATGTGTGATAAAGTCCTGACAGTGAAAAGGGAAGGAAAATATCCCAAATCCTGATAAATTATCTATGATGCGATTTAAACTGTGTGGGAGAGTCATTGCCACCCAGAGTCGATAATATTTTGACATGGAGGTCAGACAAAATCATGTGTTCGGGGATGTACCATTTATTTGTTGTAGTGATTGTTGGCTTTGTATAAGTGGGGGTTGAGAGAGTTTGTAGTGGATGTGTTGTAGTTAGTTTGTGTGAGAGGAGGTGGTGTGTGTTTTTTTAGTGTGTTTCGTAGTCGTTTGGGTTGGCGTGTTTATAATATAATATCATTTGATATATGAAGAGACCCTTGAGTAGTATCTTATAGGTTGATTAATCAGACCCTTATTCTTATGGGATTGGTTTTGAAACCCTGAGGGAAATAATCATTCTATAGGTATATGAAAAAATAGTACATGCCATACATGTCTATTACATTGTCGGTTTTGTTGTTTGAGGTGTTCAGGGGGATGTTCTGGGTGTGTTGGGTTAATGTTGGAGGTATAATAGAGGTGTTTCTAGAATTACCCATCATGTAATAAGATTTCATGATTGGAATGTCTATTTTACAACATGCCTAAGGATGGTTCATGATGTGAGGGATTTTTGGGTTAATTAAATAATTAAATTAAGATGCGAGACATGTTTTGGAAGAAACCTAACGTTGGGGATTACACACCATGAAAGGGGATTACACATCGTGTAGTACTGCAATCATGTGTATTATCAAAAAAATATTTTCATGTTAAATTTCAATAATGTAGTCATTATCCCTTTTTCCTATCATTTTATGTGAACCCTAAAAGCCCCAAGGTGTCTTTCAAGATATTATGTTCCCTTCATTGATTCGATCATCTTGAGGGTTGTTCGTTGCAGATTCATGGGTGATTAGTGGGATGTTATTCTCCCATTTTGGTTGGTTATATTCCATTATTCTCCCAGGATCCATTGTAGTGTGTTTCTGTGGTTTGGTGGTGTATTCAAGTTTCGTTTTGATGTATACTCATTGTGGTAGAGGTTGATCTGTATTTTTTATAGTGTATTTCTAGTTTGCGAGCATTCTTCTTCACCATGCGGTATACAACAATATAGAAAGCTCTATTGAGGTAGGATTCCCTTAATTTATATTTTCTATTAATATTGCAGGGGGTGTTTCACTTCTATTTATCTGTGGATTATGGTTTCTTCAGCTAAAAACAAAGATAAGTATATGTTAAATTGAGTTTATAGGGGAAATGTTGTTTGATATAGATGTTATAATATCTTCCATATTGTTTCTGATATTGAGATTATATATTTTTAATGCACCTCTAAAAATTGTGGTCGTTGGTGGAATTTTTTGTGCTTTATATGCCTGATATGTTTTTTTTATGTTAAAATAGTTTAATATAAACCAAATATGGAAGTTGGATTACCACATATACATCTCTAATGAATTGGTTTCCACATGATTTTGTTTATGAGATAACACCCCTAAATTAAAGTGGAATGTGATAAAAGAATTTTTAAATATATCAAAATGATCTTGATGTGAAATTGTTGTGCGATCATGCTTGTGGGATGTTGATGTGTGGTTGGAGCATCTAGGCTGATAGTTTTTTTGGCCATTCATTTGGGGTGGTGAGGTGGGGATATGTTGTGTTTTTCTAGAGGGTGGCTTCTTTTACATATTCCCGAGTAGTGAGGGAACAAATAAATGATAAATAATGCTTGAAATTATTTGGGTCATTCAACTAGAGTTTTCTCTATTAAAAACATGAATAAGAATTCACCCATTAATAAGAAGTTAGTGTGTGATATATCATTATTGGGTGTTGAATATATAGGTAATGTGAAGCTTCTTTAGTTTATCAATGATTTTCATCTTCAAAATTTACTATTACTATTCTACCCAATGTGCGCCATTCCTTATTGTTTCCCTAGTAGAGAAGGAATGAAGAAATAATTTTCTAATAAGATTTGTAATGTCTTGGGTTTTCTTACTAAGGGAATGTAAATGGTAATAATAATTGGTCTGGTATGTGAAATGTGATTTGTGGATTGATATTTGGTATTGTACAATTGGAGGTAGTATAAATTGTGAAAGTGTTGTGAGTTAGTGGATTGTATGAGATACCATAGGTTGGGATTGAGTGTATCGTATAAATATATATATACACAAGTATTTTTCTCCTTTTTATTTATATACCTACCTAACCATTCCGGAGAACTTTGTGCCGAACACCCGCTTCATCAATGGGGAGGGTGCCCATACCAATATTCAACATAGAGTACAGATTGTTAGGTACTTTCTATTTTCATATCTCTCTTCTAGGAAAGGTTGGAATATCAAAGACTGTTATATAAAGAGGTATATTTATTCTTTAGATGGTGTTTTTGATATCCCTGATGTGTTTGGGTGTGGTGGGTTATAGGCCAGGTGTTTTCATGTGAGATGTGATGGCACAAGTGTTTCCAGGGAAGAGTGGTTTGTTTCCCAGGGTTCTTCAGGATGAAGTGTGATTTGTTTCCCCAGGTTTCTTCGGTATGAGATGTGATCTATTGTAGGGATTATGGCTGCGTGGCAAAGATGTATTGTGAGGCCTTAATTTCTATGGCCATGATGTGTTGTGAGGCCTAGGAGTGTGCGGGTAGGATGAGATGTGGTATATAGAAGGAACGTGGGTGACAAGAGTAGGGCATTAGGAAAGAGAAACATACAAGTGGGAAAGAGGTGTGGGGTACAATATCATTGATGTTATTTATATTATATTACATGACTTGAATTACTTTGTGAATGTTCTATGGTGTGGTTTGGATGGTTAGTGTACCTATATAGGTGCTATTTGGTTATCATGTTTTCTCATAGGTGCATTGGTGGGCTTCTTCCACATGTGTATGAGAGAACATGGTTTTCCTACTGAGTACAGTTTTATGATCACCATATATATATATATAACTTTTTTAGGTTTCTTGGGGGATATTTCCGACTTTGTTAGAAATTATTATCTCAGATCGTTGATAGTTAATGGGTCAAAAAAATTTCATTATTTTGGTTATTTATTTTGGAGTTTTTATTTTATTTGGATCAGTTCAACTTAATTATACATGCTAGTTGGGTTATCCTCGGAGTGATGGGGTCATAAATTTTTTTATCTAATAATAAAAATAATACATCTAATAATATTGATTTGTATAGTATCTTTCATTAAAAAAGAACATTAAATAACAACACCAATAGGTTAGAGGGTGCACTAACACTGTTGAAAACTACCTTTACATGATAATAATATTTCAATAAAAATAAAACTATATGGGTTAACCTATGGAAATACATAATAATGATGTGAGATATAAATCCAAGTAAGAGAATAAAAAAATAATAACATGATAAATTTATTATAGTTTTAGAAAATGTGAAATTTAATCAGACAAAAGAGGGGTGATAGTCATAAAACTGAACAATGAGGCATGATATTGAATGATAACATAAAGACAACAAGGTACTGTGGCAACAACCTGAAACATGACATGATAAGAATAAGTCAATTTTAAATAGATATATATCAAAAAATAATGTTACTGGGATAACATATTGTGATCCAAACATGGTTTTTCATGATAACAAAACATCACTCAATATATTAGAGATCTACCTAGGAATACCCTTAATAATCATATAACATACAAGAATTAGCGTGCTACAATAATCACATAACATAAGAGCATATTTCATCACAATTAACCCCATGATTAAAGATTAGGGTAAAATATAGGGAACTCCCTAAAAAATGATGTATATGTAAAAATAGTTGAATACACTAGATTTGAAATGGGCATGGGTGTACAACACACAATTGTTCTCCCTGAAAAATCATAGTGACATTCCAGATGTATAATAATAGTACATACTGATTCATCAAATGGTTCAATGAGAGGGAAACTGGTATCTCATCACTTCTAATTTAAAATGATAGTATGACAGATATGTCATAATATAATAAAAAAATTATATTTTGTAATTAATATGAAGAATAAAATTAGGGATATTGAATAAAAAACAAGGCATGTAAAAACATTGTAGGATAATTTCGGCATCATTGTAGGGGTAAATTATAGATCTTGAAAGGAATAAATGAGTGTGAAATTATACCCTCATCACTTTTAAGTTATAATTTAATTATGATTGATTTATAATATCATATCCCATCATTATTAACTTGAATAAAAAGTGTAAGACATAAATAAGGTAGTTAAATTAAGTGAAGTAAGAGAGGATCCCTTATTAAATTTCAAGATTTATAAAACCTAGGTAAATGCTTTAACAAGAGGGGATAAAAGATATATTATCATTATGAACTCAACATCAAAGTATAGTGATCTTTAATGTAAAGACCCGCAAATTTCAAGGAAATTTTTTTTTTCTTAATTTTCTTTGGAATTTTACAAGAGCGCAGCTTCAGACGGCACCTGATTCCGAGGCCCGGTGTGCCCGGAATCAATTTCCGAAGTTTGGCTCGGGTACGTTCAGTGAACGGACGAGCGGGTTTTTCTATCTTTTGAACCGGTGCTCGGAATCGAATTCTGAGGGCACCGATGAAATCGCAGCGCCGGTATTTGCTTAGAAACGCCTCTTCCGGAGTTGCGTTTGCTCAGACGTGGTTTTTAAATTTTACGGCTTTAAGTCAGAAATAAAATAAAGTTTGTGCGACAACTTTATTTTATTTCACTTAAGCTGCTTGGAAGCCACTTGAAGTCACTTAAAGACGGCTTGAACTGAGTTGAACTGGATAGGATGCTATCCAGAAATATCCTACCCCTTGGTAGGATATTTGTGCGGTGGGACCCGCACGAGCCCGCCGTTTCTTTCGCTAAGTAACGCACCCGCGAAAACCCGTCAAAGTAACTGAAAAGTCAACCGACGCGTTTTCTTTAATTCTTAACAGACCATTTAATTGGGCGGTTTATTTCGTGAATTAAATGGACTGTTTCTTCGTGAATTAATTGGGTCGTTACTTATGCGTTTTACGTTTGTTGGCAAAATAATAAAATAGACAAACTTGTCTATTTGGGAGGATTGCTATTCCTCTGAGCCTCCACCCTCTCCGCGAAGAACGCGAAGAACGCGAAGAACGCCGGAACCGGAATTCGACGACGCACGATCCGTGACGTCGACAACTTTTCCGCGACCTTCTTCTTCTTCTTCTTCGGTGCCTCTTCTTCCGCGGCGAACGTGCGATCGGCAACAAAGGTGAGAATCGAATCTTTTATTTCTCCCTTTTTTTTTTAAATTTCAATAACAACGGATTTAATTAATTAAATCCGTTTGTTCTTGATCCGGAGATTGGCGACGCGACGCCAGATACCGCGACGACGCGACGATCTCCTTCCTCCGCGACGAGCAATTCCGCGACGACCTCTCGTCCGACGACGACGACAAGGTAAGGGTTGATTGGATTATTATATTTCTTTTCCCGTGTTTATTCTTTTCAAATAAAGAACCTGATCGGAACAATTATAATCTATTTAAAATTGTTGATTTGGTTAATCCTTTTCCCTCCCGGTGATGTTTATGGCTAACGCGGAGGGTGCGGGTCTAACGAACAAGACCTGGCAACCCTCCGCCGATCTATTTTGTTGTGCGGATATGGCGGACGGCGACGAACCGCGCGGCAGGGGCGATCCGTCGATCCCGCAGTGAAGGTCGGCATCCGGGAGGGGCAACAGCGCAGACGGGAGGCAAATCGGGCCACCGGAGCATCTCCGGCGGCCCGCGGAAGGCGGCGGCGGCGCGGGTCGCCGGCGCGGCGGCGCCGGCGACCGGAGGCGGCGGCGCCCGGCGCGCCGCCGTGGAGGAAGCCCGCCGCGGCTGAAGCCGCGGCGGCCGGTTCCGCGGCCGCGCGGAACCGGGACGGACGCGGCGGCCCGGCCGCGTCCGCGTGACAGGCGGCCCCCCGCGGGGCCGCGTTCGCTTGAGCCGCGGGTCAAGCCCGCGGCGCCCTTCCTTCGGCCGCTCGGCCGAAGCCGAGCCGGCCGGTCCGGTCGGCCGGGCCGCGCCCAGGCCGGACCGGACCCGGCCGAGCCGGTTCGGGCCGGTTCGGGTCGGCCCGGTTCGGGCCGACCCGGTTCGGCCAACCCCAGGGGGGGGGGGGGGGGTTCGGGCCGGGTCGCCCCGGGCCCAGAACCCCCGTTTCAGGCCCCCTTCGGTCTTTCGCCCATATCTTGGGCCTTGGACCTCCGATTGACGAACCGTCAGTGGCTACGCGATCCTTGGATCGAGACGGTCGTTTCGGTATATTATACTCAAGGTTTCGGAGGACTTTGGGTTCGGCCGGGTTGGTTCGTACACGAAACCAACCGGGCCCTCGGAGCGGAAACGCTCATAACTTGAGCTACGGACGTCCGATCGACGTACCGTCAGCTGTGGTAGTTTCCTCTAAGTGAGAAGGAACTTTTGGCATACTCCGCCCGAGATTAGGATACAGGCGGAGTACGGTCGGGTTGGTTTTTCCCTAAAAACCAACCGGGCCCCTGGGACGAAAATGCCAATAACTCTCAGACCGGGCGTCCGATTGACGCGCCGTCTGTCGCGTTGAGATCCTGTTGTCGTTACGGAACTTTTGGATACATCAACTTCGGACTACGTGTCAGTTGATGTATCAGCCTCTCGGCTCGTGGAGCGGACCCTCCTAAACGAGCTCGCTTTGTGCGGGAACCCTAGCGCTGGCTGTGACTTCGACGACAGAGCAGAGATCCTTCGTGGACTGCGACGACGATAGAGCAGAGATCCTTCGTGGACTGCGACGACGGCAGAGCAGAGATCCTTCGTGGACTGCGGCGACGACTGTGCAGAGATCCTCAGTGGACTGCGTCGACTACTGCACTCAGCGATCCTACGTGGATCAGTGCTACAGGTTCTGTGTGAGCCCGATCCTATGTGGGTCCTTACTACCGGTTCTGTGTGAGCCACTGCCTACAGGTTCTGTGTGAGCCCGATCCTGTGTGGGTCTTCTGCGGGGGTTAGTACCTATCGATCCTTTGTGGGTCCGACGACTTAGATGGATCAGTGATCATCTTTGACGTCATCTGAAAAAGTATACCTGGTTGAGCTGAATCGTATGTTACTCTCCTTTGTGGATTGTGTTGAACTATCCTATGTGGATTTTACTGTTTACTCTCCTTGTGGATTTGAGTCTTGCTTTCCTTTGTGGATTGAGTTGTTCTTGAGCTCGTGAGCAGAGCTAGAATTGGGGACTTAGGTATATGTATGGGCATATACCTAAGTCGAGTCAGATGTTACTTCGTGATTGCATCTTTCTTTTGTGCTATATCCTTTGTGGATTTCGGGAGACCTTCGGGGGTCTCGGGGTCCTTACTGAGTAGCTTGTACTCACCCCTGCACGGGCTATGCCTGCACCTTGTTGTGTTGGTTGCAGACGACGGACAGCGCTGATCACGGTTGGGGCGTGGAGCAGGACGGTACCTGGAGGTGGACCACTGGGCGGGACGTGCTCGGAGCGGACGTGGGACCCGAGGAGCCTGGAGGCTATCTGTACCCACCCTTCAGGTGGGATTGCCAGTGGACGACACGAGGCCGCCGTCTTTTCTTCAGTTGCTGTACTTTACTTTTCAGTTGTACTTTACAGTTGGGCTTGTATTTCCGGCTCCTTTACTTTTCTGCACTTTACTTTCCGCTTGCTGACTCTGTGTGGTTGTTACTTATAAAGGCAATGCCTTCCCTGTTTACTGGGATTTTACGCCTTGGTGCTAGTCGCCAGCCCCTGGCCTATGGAAGGCGGGCTTGGGGTAGTCACGGCACGGGCCCCGAGGACGGGTCGTGACAAATTGGTATCAGAGGTGGTCGGTTCTACCGCAGACTCTGATCGTCCTTTCTTTCTATGTGAAGCAATAGTGTTTAGTGTATTGAGTGTGGTTATCAGTTCAGGGAGCCCAGTGTTGGTGCGGCGGCCGACGTATCCGTACACCAGGACCCTGACTCCTGATTTCCGACTTAATGCATGAAAACATTGATTGCGTGTGTGTCTCGAGTTTTCTTTGTGATTACTTGTGTCAGCTCACCGGGTATACTGATCTGCTTTATGAAAGTCTCAAGTTTTCCTTGTGATTACTTGTGCCAGCTCACCAGGTATACTGTTCTGACTGTGGTGCTCTTGTTCTCCTTTTCAGGATGGCCCCGCGACGACAGCCAGCTAGGGTTCCGAGTGTAGGGCGCGACGGCAGCCCACCGAGCGACGAGGCCTCGGTGCAGGGCCCTTTGCCAGCAGTGGCACCGGCGGTAGCTTTACCCGCCGAGCCACCGATGCTGCCAGTACCAGACGCTGACGATGCACGTCGCCTCAGGGCACTGCACGAGTTTCAGGGCCAGCGACCGCCCAGGTTTCGCGGTGAGGCGGACCCCCAGGCCGCCGAGGACTGGCTAGAGGCGGTGGTGCGGACCTTTAGGCTAGTGAGGACACCAGCGGATCTCATGGTGATTCTCGCAGCGAGCCTCCTGCAGGCGGCGGCAGGACGATGGTGGAGCCTGATGCTCCAGGTTCACGATGAGGCATCCCTGCTCTGGGCGGACTTCGAGAGCCTCTTCCGCTCTGAGTTCGTCCCGGCCACCCTCCAAGCGGTGCGCATCCAGGAGCTTCTCCAGCTGCGCCAGGGCAGCATGACGGTCGCTCAGTACGCGGCGAGGTTCACGGACCTATCTCGCTACTCGACCGACATGGTACGGGACCCCTTCTTCCGGGCCCGGACCTTCGAGCAGGGCTTGCGACAGGAGATTCGGGCGTCGCTGATCTCCCTCAGCATTCCGACCCAGGCGGGAGTGCTGGAGCGAGCCCTCCTGATCGAGAGCTTCCTGGCAGAGCCTTCTTCAGCGGCGAGACCTAGCGCAGGGCGGCAGGTAGCTGAGTCTTCGGCAGCAGGTAGCCGACGGATGACTCTCGGGTCCAGGCAGACCAGACCCCCACGCAGACGGCCTCAGGACACCGGCTCAGCAGTGCGGGGCACACAGCGGAGTGCCAGCCTTCCGAGAGGCAGGTTGTGCTACTCTTGCGGCGGGCAGGGTCACATGGCTCGTGATTGCCCGACTCGCCGACCAGAGGAGCAGCAGACGGTGGAGGGGCCACCCAGGCAGAGGCAGAGGGTCGACCGTGGCGGTCCGCAGGGAGGAGGCGGACGAGGCAGAGGAGCTGGCCGAGCAGCGTGTGGTGGGCGACGCTTCCAGGCTCTACCCCCACCACCACCAGGAGGGCCACCTCGACCACATGGAGCTGGCGGGCAGGGACAGGCCCAGCTCCAGGCAGTGGAGGCCTACGACCCCGACTTGCCAGAGATGATTCGAGGTACGATCTGTGTCTATTCCACCCTTGCTGCAGTACTTATAGACACAGGAGCGAGTCACTCTTTCATAGCCTCTGCCCTTGTTCGGAGCTCGGAGATTCCGACTGAGCCGTTGGCTCGATCCTTACGGCTAGAGACTCCTACGGGAGCAGACTCGACGATTACGCACTGGTGCCGGCAGTGTGAGCTTACTCTAGGAGGCGAGAGCTTCGGCTGGGATCTCCTTGTAGCGGCGTCGAGGCCTTACGACGTCATCTTGGGCATGGATTGGCTATCCACGGTTCATGCCCAGATCGACTGTTTTAGGCGCAAGGTGCGATGTGTTCGCACCGACGGGAGCAGGTTTACCTTCACCGGCGAGAAGGGAACCTTTGCAGCACAGGATGGACTTCCGCGGAGGAGAGTGCAGCCCATCTCTCATCAGTTGGCTAGCCTCATCCTAGGAGCAGTGGACGTGCGGAGTCCAGCTTTTCCTGCAGTGGTGGACCAGTACGTAGACGTCTTTCCCGACGACGTTCCAGGGCTACCTCCTCGTAGAGAGGTAGACTTTTACATCGACTTGTACCCCGGGACAGCCCCGATATCTACTCCAGCATATCGGATGGCCCCCGCCGAGCTTCGGGAGCTGCGGGTACAGTTGGAGGACTTGCAGAGCAAGGGGTTTATCCGACCCAGTGTTTCACCCTGGGCTTCCCCGATTTTGTTCGCCAAGAAGGCGGACAGGAGCTTGCGACTGTGTGTCGACTATCGTCGCCTGAACCAGGTGACGGTGAGGAACAAGTATCCGCTGCCACAGATTGATGACCTCTTCGATCAGCTCAAGGGAGCGCGGTGGTTCTCGAAGATAGACCTCCGGTCAGGCTATCATCAGCTCAGAGTTCGAGACGAGGACGTGCAGAAGACGGCCTTCAGGTGCCGGTATGGCCATTATGAGTTCTTGGTTATGCCATTCGGCGTAACCAATGCTCCAGCAGTGTTCATGAGCCTCATGAACAGGATCTTCCAGCCATACCTCAACCGATTTGTCGTTGTCTTCATTGACGACATTTTGGTATACTCGACGACTGAGGAGGATCATGCCTACCACTTGCGAGTTGTGCTAGACACACTCCGAGAGCACCAGCTTTATGGCAAGCTCTCAAAATGCCAGTTCTGGTTACGTGAGGTCCATTTCTTGGGGCACGTCATTTCTGAGGCGGGAGTTGCAGTGGATCCCGCGAAGATCGAGGCAGTGCTAGCTTGGGAGCCACCCAGGAGCGTGACAGAGGTGCGGAGCTTCTTGGGCCTAGCCGGATACTATCGGAGATTCGTGCCAGACTTCTCCAGAGTTGCGGCACCACTCTCAGCTTTGACAAAGAAGGGGAAACCCTTCGTGTGGTCAGACAGATGTCAGCAGAGCTTCCAGGAGCTGAGACAGAGATTGACCAGCGCACCTATCTTGAGGTTGCCTGAGGAGGGAGTTGGGTACATAGTTTACTGCGATGCATCAGGGACTGGACTCGGGTGCGTCCTGATGCAGGAGCGGGCCGTGATCGCCTACGGATCACGTCAGTTGAGGCCGCATGAGCATAACTACGCCACTCATGACCTGGAGTTAGCAGCAGTGGTCTTCGCTCTGAAGACTTGGCGGCACTATCTGATGGGCGAGCGCTTCACAGTCTTTTCTGACCACCAGAGTCTCAGGTATATCTTCTCTCAGAAGGACCTGAACCTGAGACAGCGGAGATGGCTTGAGTTCCTCCAGGACTATGACTTTGAGATAGTCTATACTCCTGGGAAGGGGAACGTGGTAGCCGATGCCCTCAGCAGGAGGACGGGCATTCAGCTACTTGAGGAGGCGACGGAGCAGCTAGCCTCCTTGCAGATATCCTTCGTGGATAGAGACGGAGCAGCCTTTCTTCAGTCTCTCACAGTCTCTCCTCCACTTCTACAGCGGATCAGAGAGGCTCAGCGTGAGGACGCCGACTGTGAGACCCGGCGTGCACTGATATCCTCAGGTCAGGCGCCTGATGGTTTCTCCCTTGGAGCAGAGCATGACATCCTTTTCAGAGGACGTACCTTCGTACCAGTCGCTCTACGAGAGGAGGTGCTGAGAGAGTTTCACACTTCTCCCTTGGCGGTACATCCCGGAGTGGCGAAGATGTACCAGGATCTCAGACGACAGCACTGGTGGCCGGGCATGAAGAAAGCTGTGGCAGAGTTCGTTTCACGATGCCTCACCTGCCAGCAGGTGAAGGCAGAGCATCAGGTACCAGCAGGTTTGGTACAGCCCTTGGAGGTCCCGGAGTGGAAGTGGGATAGCATATCTATGGACTTCGTGACTGGACTTCCACGCACTTCCAGAGGTCACGACTCCATTTGGGTGATTGTCGACCGACTCACCAAGTCGGCACACTTCTTACCCATCAGAGAGCAGGGCTCAGTGGAGAGCTTGGGACATCTTTACGTCCAGGAGATCGTACGGCTTCACGGTGTGCCATCATCTATCGTCTCCGATCGAGATGCTCGTTTCACTTCCCGGCTTTGGAAGGGGTTGCAGGAGGCGTTCGGGACGCAGCTCCATCTGAGCACAGCCTTCCACCCTCAGACGGATGGTCAGACGGAGAGGACCATACAGACACTCGAGGACATGCTCCGTGCATGTGTTCTCGACTTTGGTCGCAGCTGGGAGGACCACCTACCCTTGGTGGAGTTCGCGTACAACAACAGCTACCACTCTACCATCGGGATGGCACCATACGAGGCGTTGTACGGCAGACCCTGCAGATCACCGTTGTGCTGGACAGACCCTGGGGAGTCAGCACTCGTGGGACCAGAGATGGTCCGAGCCACGACAGAGAAGGTCCAGATCATCCAGGAGAGGATGAGGACAGCTCAGAGCCGGCAGAAGTCATATGCTGACAGGAGGCGGAGGCCACTAGAGTTCGAGGATGGCGACCACGTCTTTTTGCGTGTCTCACCTCGACGTGGTTTACGGAGAT
Source organism: Viscum album (assembly GCA_963277665.1). Taxonomy (NCBI): domain Eukaryota; kingdom Viridiplantae; phylum Streptophyta; class Magnoliopsida; order Santalales; family Viscaceae; genus Viscum; species Viscum album. The sequence goes on from OY728166.1 coordinate 381,167,263, forward strand.
TTGGCCGAGGCGGCAAGTTGTCTCCACGCTTCATCGGGCCTTTCCAGGTCCTCAGCAGGATAGGAGAGGTGGCTTATCGCCTGGCTCTACCACCTCAGTTGCACCGGGTGCACGACGTCTTCCACGTGTCTCAGCTGAGGAGATACGTGCACGACCCGACGCACATCATCGACTTTGGGGAGCTGGACGTGGACGATGGGGCGACTTTTGCGGAGGTCCCAGTGGAGATCGAGGATCGACAGGAGCGGGTCCTACGTGGGCGGTCGATTCCTCTTGTGCACATCAGATGGCAGCACGGGAACCTCCAGGAGAGCACTTGGGAGCGGGAGGCTCAGATGCGTGCTCAGTACCCCCATTTGTTCCCCTAGTTTTTGATGTATCTTTACGGGGACGTAAAGCCCTGAGGTGGGAGTAATGTAAAGACCCACAAATTTCAAGGAAATTTTTTTTTTCTTAATTTTCTTTGGAATTTTACAAGAGCGCAGCTTCAGACGGCACCTGATTCCGAGGCCCGGTGTGCCCGGAATCAATTTCCGAAGTTTGGCTCGGGTACGTTCAGTGAACGGACGAGCGGGTTTTTCTATCTTTTGAACCGGTGCCCGGAATCGAATTCTGAGGGCACCGATGAAATCGCAGCGCCGGTATTTGCTTAGAAACGCCTCTTCCGGAGTTGCGTTTGCTCAGACGTGGTTTTTAAATTTTACGGCTTTAAGTCAGAAATAAAATAAAGTTTGTGCGACAACTTTATTTTATTTCACTTAAGCTGCTTGGAAGCCACTTGAAGTCACTTAAAGACGGCTTGAACTGAGTTGAACTGGATAGGATGCTATCCAGAAATATCCTACCCCTTGGTAGGATATTTGTGCGGTGGGACCCGCACGAGCCCGCCGTTTCTTTCGCTAAGTAACGCACCCGCGAAAACCCGTCAAAGTAACTGAAAAGTCAACCGACGCGTTTTCTTTAATTCTTAACAGACCATTTAATTGGGCGGTTTATTTCGTGAATTAAATGGACTGTTTCTTCGTGAATTAATTGGGTCGTTACTTATGCGTTTTACGTTTGTTGGCAAAATAATAAAATAGACAAACTTGTCTATTTGGGAGGATTGCTATTCCTCTGAGCCTCCACCCTCTCCGCGAAGAACGCGAAGAACGCGAAGAACGCGAAGAACGCGAAGAACGCCGGAACCGGAATTCGACGACGCACGATCCGCGACGTCGACAACTTTTCCGCGACCTTCTTCTTCTTCTTCTTCTTCTTCGGTGCCTCTTCTTCCGCGGCGAACGTGCGATCGGCAACAAAGGTGAGAATCAAATCTTTTATTTCTCCCTTTTTTTTTAAATTTCAATAACAACGGATTTAATTAATTAAATCCGTTTGTTCTTGATCCGGAGATTGGCGACGCGACGCCAGATACCGCGACGACGCGACGATCTCCTTCCTCCGCGACGAGCAATTCCGCGACGACCTCTCGTCCGACGACGACGACAAGGTAAGGGTTGATTGGATTATTATATTTCTTTTCCCGTGTTTATTGTTTTCAAATAAAGAACCCGATCGGAACAATTTTAATCTATTTAAAATTGTTGATTTGGTTAATCCTTTTCCCTCCCGGTGATGTTTATGGCTAACGCGGAGGGTGCGGGTCTAACGAACAAGACCCGGCAACCCTCCGCCGATCTATTTTGTTGTGCGGATATGGCGGACGGCGACGAACCGCGCGGCAGGGGCGATCCTTCGATCCCGCAGTGAAGGTCGGCATCCGGGAGGGGCAACAGCGCAGACGGGAGGCAAATCGGGCCACCGGAGCATCTCCGGCGGCCCGCGGAAGGCGGCGGCGGCGCCGGCGACCGGAGGCGGCGGCGCCCGGCGCGCCGCCGTGGAGGAAGCCCGCCGCGGCTGAAGCCGCGGCGGCAACGGCGGCCGGTTCCGCGGCCGCGCGGAACCGGGACGGACGCGGCGGCCCGGCCGCGTCCGCGTGACAGGCGGCCCCCCGCGGGGCCGCGTTCCCTTGAGCCGCGGGTCAAGCCCGCGGCGCCCTTCCTTCGGCCGCTCGGCCGAAGCCGAGCCGGCCGGTCCGGTCGGCCGGGCCGCGCCCAGGCCTGACCGGACCCGGCCGAGCCGGTTCGGGCCGGGTCGGGTCGGCCCGGTTCGGGCCTACCCGGTTCGGCCAACCCCAGGGGGGGGGTTCGGGCCGGGTCGCCCCAGGCCCAGAACCCCCGTTTCGGGCCCCCTTCGGTCTTTCGCCCATATCTTGGGCCTGGGACCTCCGATTGACGAACCGTCAGCGGCTACGCGATCCTTGGATCAAGACGGTCGTTTCGGTATATTATACTCAAGGTTTCGGAGGACTTTGGGTTCGGACGGGTTGGTTCGTACACGAAACTAACCGGGCCCTCGGAGCGGAAACGCTCATAACTTGAGCTACGGACGTCCGATCGACGTACCGTCAGCTGTGGTAGTTTCCTCTAAGTGAGAAGGAACTTTTGGCATACTCCGCCCGAGATTCGGATACAGGCGGAGTACGGTCGGGTTGGTTTTGCCCTAAAAACCAACCGGGCCCCTAGGACGAAAATGCCAATAACTCTCAGACCGGGCGTCCGATTGACGCGCCGTCTGTCGCGTTGAGATCCTGTTGTCGTTACGGAACTTTTGGATACATCAACTTCGGACTACGTGTCAGTTGATGTATCAGCCTCTCGGCTCGTGGAGCGGACCCTCCTAAACGAGCTCGCTTTGTGCGGGAACCCTAGCGCTGGCTGTGACTTCGACGACAGAGCAGAGATCCTTCGTGGACTGCGACGACGACAGAGCAGAGATCCTTCGTGGACTGCGACGACGGCAGAGCAGAGATCCTTCGTGGACTGCGGCGACGACTGTGCAGAGATCCTCAGTGGACTGCGTCGACTACTGCACTCAGCGATCCTACGTGGATCAGTGCTACAGGTTCTGTGTGAGCCCGATCCTATGTGGGTCCTTACTACCGGTTCTGTGTGAGCCACTGCCTACAGGTTCTGTGTGAGCCCGATCCTGTGTGGGTCTTCTGCGGGGGTTAGTACCTATCGATCCTTTGTGGGTCCGACGACTTAGATGGATCAGTGATCATCTTTGACGTCATCTGAAAAAGTATACCTGGTTGAGCTGAATCGTATGTTACTCTCCTTTGTTGGTTGTGTTGAACTATCCTATGTGGATTTTACTGTTTACTCTCCTTGTGGATTTGAGTCTTGCTTTCCTTTGTGGATTGAGTTGTTCTTGAGCTCGTGAGCAGAGCTAGAATTGGGGACTTAGGTATATGTATGGGCATATACCTAAGTCGAGTCAGATGTTACTTCGTGATTGCATCTTTCTTTTGTGCTATATCCTTTGTGGATTTCGGGAGACCTTCGGGGGTCTCGGGGTCCTTACTGAGTAGCTTGTACTCACCCCTGCACGGGCTATGCCTGCACCTTGTTGTGTTGGTTGCAGACGACGGACAGCGCTGATCACGGTTGGGGCGTGGAGCAGGACGGTACCTGGAGGTGGACCACTGGGCGGGACGTGCTCGGAGCGGACGTGGGACCCGAGGAGCCTGGAGGCTATCTGTACCCACCCTTCAGGTGGGATTGCCAGTGGACGACACGAGGCCGCCGTCTTTTCTTCAGTTGCTGTACTTTACTTTTCAGTTGTACTTTACAGTTGGGCTTGTATTTCCGGCTCCTTTACTTTTCTGCACTTTACTTTCCGCTTGCTGACTCTGTGTGGTTGTTACTTATAAAGGCAATGCCTTCCCTGTTTACTGGGATTTTACGCCTTGGTGCTAGTCGCCAGCCCCTGGCCTATGGAAGGCGGGCTTGGGGTAGTCACGGCACGGGCCCCGAGGACGGGTCGTGACATTTAAAAAGTCATGATAAAATACCAAATTGATATTCAAAAGGTATATTGCAAAAATGATTCTTGAATGGAAAAGAAGAGAAAAAGGTTCCTAACTTTTAGGGAGTAATTAAAAAAGTTTTAGAGGAACTTAATGAGAGATATCGGGAACCTTGTAAAGACTATAGATTGGATAGGGAATAGTAATTAAGTGATATGAGGGTTTTTATTGAAGATGAATGATATCATGAGTTGGTTTATGTAGGAAAAGATATAGAAGTTCATCATTATTTCTGAAATATTGTTTTTGGACTATACATAATAATTTAATCAAAACCACAAACATTCATCAGGGTTTTTAAAAATTTTATTGTTTTTATTATTTTGATCATTCAAAGGGATTAAATTAATAAAATATTATCATTGGTGATGTCGAGGTGATTCATGTTTATAAAGAAGTGATTTTATATCAATAAAATATAATTTTGGTTTTGGAGGATTCAAAAAGGTGTTATAAAATTAATCAAATAACATATTAATCAGATTAATTTAAAGGGTAAAAATATATTTTTTCTTCAATACCATGCATATAATTTATCAAATAACTTTTGGGTCATTATGTATTCATAATACGCACCATATAGTTATATCATGATTAATTTTTACCTGAAAATTAGACTGTATCAGATAATTATGAAAAATTAACTATTTGCTAATTTTCACATACTAATTCAAAAAAATAAAATTTATTTAATCAAAATAATTATATATATATAATGTAAATTTTCATCTTTAGATAAGAATGTGAATTTCTTGATAAATTTTTGTTGTTTCAACTATAATATTTTTTGAACTAATATAAAAATTACACTTGACTTTAAAAAATTATATTAACATTTAAATGTAATGTTTTTGGAATAATAATATTTTATTAATGTTTAATTTATTTCAATAATCTATTAATTCATATAAATGAATTTTTTAATAAAAATTTTATATTACTCAAAAATGCAGTTTTTGTTTTATCTTTTCAAATTAAAAAACATTTACAAAGTAATGTTAATAAGAAGTAAATATATTAATTAATATAAAAAATATATATATTCATATTATTCGTGATATGATACATTTCCCTTTATTACACTAGAACATTCACAAAGAGTAAGGATTATGATGTTGTGTGTTTCAGGGGTTGGTTTAGCGTATTTGGTTTGGAAAGTGATCTTAATGATCTTCAACTTCCCCCATAAATTATTTCCTTCAATCTTAGTTGTTGGAGCTTGTCATATCTTCATGTTAAGGAAAAAGCCAATGATGATATCTACATTTGAGTCCTAAATTAATGGGACTTATAGGGTATAATTCAATGATTCAAGGTCATCATTTCCATTTTTTATGTCAATGCGATTTATCCAAATGATATATTTATACTAGTCATTTGACAACTATTTATAAATATATATTATCAATGGTTATATTTATTACTGGTATTTTTAATCTGGTATCATATAGTAAAACTAAATAAGTTCATGCATTTTCTATTACCATAATAAGAAATTAATTCAACTACAATGGGAATATTATTTATAAAATTTTGGTCAGATACTTGTATGAATTTCCTCTTTAATAAAATGTATTAATTTAATTTTTTTTCATAATTTATTAAAACCTTAAGGGGATTTACAGATCACCCATTTCTTATGTATTTCCATAGGTTATAACGTTATATTTTAGAAGAGTTATGGAATTTTTAGAGTATGTTAGGGAGTTTTAAATAATGTTTTTATTACTATTTCATGTTATTATGTTTTTTATCTAATTACCAAAAGATGCTTCCATATATACTCTTTGGATTTTAGGATGTGTGTATTTATGTAATAAATCATGAAATAAATTTTATTAAAGGTATGGGTTCAAATATTATTATAATGAAAACCCTATATTTTATGACCACTATATTTTTAAATTTATCACTATTTTACAAGATATAATATTGTTTATTTATAATGTTGTCTCATTTGTTATGTTATAATTTAAAATTTTAAACATAACTACAATTTTTTTAATCAAAACTTGAGGATTATATATACAAGTGTAATAGGAAAATTAACTACCTAGAATATATTTAATGACATTAAATTAATAAATACACATTTTTTAATGAAACATTTAGTATGGAAAATATATTATTAATGTATTAATATAATATTTATAGAATATTAAAAAATAAATTAATAAAATTCAAGGATTATAATATAATATTAAATATAGTTTATTAGAATAAAATTTTAAAATCAAATAGTTAAAATATTATTCTTCATAAAAATGAATTTTTGTGATGGTAATACTTCATATTTAGATTATAAATAAGGTTATGGTGTGTTTTAAAATAATATTGAGGAGAGTTTGAAGGTCATGAAATGGTAATGTATTACTTACATAAGGGTACCATCGAATGTAAAGGGAACCACCTTTCTGCACAAGGTTCAACCAACATCACCTAGTTTTTTATGGGTGATTTTGGATATTTTCATAAATGTGACATATATATAACTTGGGGTTTGTTAAGGAGGATGTTTTTATGACTATGTAATGGTAGTATTAAAATTTTGAAAGTCACGTAAGGTTCGCCTTACAGTTTTGAATAATATACTAGGGTACTCCTCCATATCAAATAAGGGTAGGTACTTAACTACATGCTTGAATAATGGTAGTTGTTTCATATATGTAAGGGTCAAGTAAAGTGTTCTATATAAAGATAATTCTAACTAGATATATCATGTCAAGAAGGTAACTTGTATATGGGTAACTTAACCACATGTTAAGGTATTTTTTTATATGACGGTTATGTAAGGGTATATAGCGCAGTTGTAATGGAAAACTGAGTTTTAAAGATCAACATAAAGGTTATATCCATCTTAGGTATAAGTAATAATTCACTAAATTAAGGTAATATCATCTCAAATAATGTGAGGAATGTACTCCTAGGATAATATATTCAACACCAGAAAATTTTTCTTTGTCACACTGAACAATATACAACCACATATAACCTATGAGTTCATCATGAAAATAAAAATTCCATCATACTACTAATGATATGTGTCTTTTGTTCATCATATGGAATAATATCTTTAATGGAATCTCAAGAAATTTTCTTATTTAAATCATGTATAAAATGCTCGATCTATATGGGTATTTATGTATATAAAAATTTGGTGGTCAGATTAAATTTACACATAACATGGTTTTCAACTAATGTCAAACAGAGGAAAACTATCATTGAAATCTGTGGGTTAATATTTTATGGAATGTGGGAAGATTATATCATGGGTAATTAATATAATCCAACTCTAATGTATATATATATATATATATTTCAAATATACTCAAGTTATCTATAATAATTGATAATTAAATTTATTTACATATTATATAATAGATCAATTTTCATATAAATAAGGGATCCACATTCATCAATTAGTTTGGGAATTTCATAATTATTTCTCAGAGTGTAATTTTATTCAACCCTCAGTTTTCATGTTTCCAAAATACATGATGTAGTCCTCCTACAATTGAAGAAATTTATTTCAGTTGTGAGGTATTTGGTCTTGAGAGATGATTTTGTAGGGTTTAGTTTTCAACAGTGATTTAGAGGTAATGGGTTATAATTTTAGAATTTTATTTTATTTTTTAGGGGAATACCCTCAATATATGGGAAAATAATTATTATAAAGTGTTATTTTTTCTTTTCAGAATACATTTTAATGTATATATTTTTTATATACATGTATTTAAATTTTTTCTAAACCCTATTTCTTATAATGGAAATCTTGTCATTTAAAATTTAATTATTTTTTAGTAAAAGTGTATTATTTTAATATTATATATATTTATATATATCATTTCATGGAAATTAAATTTTATAGAATAAATATTTAATTTAAAATTATTTATAATATATGTTGTTTTTGGGAAGAATTATTCATTATTTTGATAATTGTTATTTTATATTTTAAATTAATAAATGTTTATTTTTCATTCTATGATTATCAATATATGATTATGTTATGTTATTCAAATGAATTATAAGCCTATGTATTTATTTGACACAACCATATACTTTTATAAAATGCATATCATTAATTTTTATTTTTAGACACCCAGTTGTTGTTATTTAATAAATTTGGTTTCATATTTTAAAATGGATATCCTTTAGATTATTTCTTTTAATAAGTATTTATTAATTAAATAATCACATATTGATTCATCTTCCCAAAATTTTATTTCAATGATCATTGTTTTAATAAATTTTTAGGTTATTCATAATGTAATGCATAAGTTACTATGTTTCTAATTCCAAATAATTACACCTGGTAATTATATAAATGAAAAAATGGTATGGGGAGTAAACCAAAAACCCCATTATTAGACATTTCCCACATTTTCATGAGTGGTCATGAAATTATACATCCCTCCAATGTACGGGGTAATGTTTATATCTAATGAGATACCATGTGGGGACCACATGAGGTTATCCTATGTACAGTATTATATTATGATGCGATCCTAATCCATTATTGAAATATTTACACCACTTTATAATGTATTGTTAGTAATCTAGTGACTTTACATTATAATAAAATGTCCCATTAAGAAATCATTTATTCTTTCTTATGAGATTTTAAATAATAAATATATATGATTTTATTAAAATTATAAATTGATTTTCCAGGGAATCAAAATTTTGTGATTTTATTAGAAAAAGTATATTTTTAAAAAATAACTCATGTAATTTTCATAAAGTATGTGTCTGAAATTTTTATATCATGTTTACTTTTTTATATTGTATTACCGAATCGTAGATATTTTAATCAATTTTTAATAAAACTTCAATTTTTTTCTCAACCAATGCTTTTAAACTTTATTTTTTTACATACCTTAAGGATGTGTATATGTGAGTGAGTGGTTGAGGTTATTATAACGATTTACCATAGTGAAGAAGATATTTCATTGAAAAATAATATTATGAAGTATGTTATGGTGTATTGTAACACATTTCAAATATAAAACAATATTATTTTTTTGGTGGAATATCAGTTTTTATCATTGCATAGGTTTTGAAAACCTTAGAGTCTTTGTTATAGAGATACTCATTAATCATCAGAGGAAATCCATAAATTTTCGAGTGTTTTACCTTAAAGGGTGATAATCATAAATCATGTAATTATATAAGTATAAATTTGATTATAATGTTTTTTTGAATAAACTTTTTATCTTATTTTAGGTAAAGTGAAATTATATTATTCTTCATTACCATTCCTATGAGATGTTTAATGATGTAAGGGGAGATATCTCACATAATACATGTGTCCCTTTCCAATGATTTACTTGTAGTTATATTTTTTATTCCAAGGATTCATAGTTTTGATTTCTTTTCAAATACCCAAATTTCCAAAAATGTTGATATATGATATCCAAAAAAACCCTATATAAAATAATATCACCATGGATCATATATTTCCCAAGATAATATATTTAGTTCCCCACTCATCCCTCAATATTTCCAAGGAAGGTACCACCAATTAATTTTAAGATAATTCACTTTTAATGAGAGTATGATGTACTGTTTTATTTTTAATCTACTAAAGAGTAAGAGGACCATTGAGAGGGTTATATATTTATATTTTTAAATTTTATTTATCTTTTAAATATATATTATATTATACATAAATTTTTTTATATATTTTAAAAAGATTTATTATAGTGTTTTAAAAAAATATGTTCATAAAAATGTTTTCAAAACATATATTAGAAATAATTATTTAATAAAAATAATTTTTTTTATTAATTTTGATCAAAATTATTCATATTTTACATGAATTGATTGGACCATTGATATATAATAGTTTATATATGTTTTGAGACATTTTTGTATTGGGAGTACCGTCACACTTAAATAATAATTTATTAATGTAAATTTTGGGAATACGTAATAATATGAAGTAAGAAACCAAAAATATGAGTTTAATTGTTTTTTAATTTTGTCTATTTAAATATATATACATAACTTGGAATAAAATTGGGAGGTTTATGTTTTTCATGGGGGTATAATGTATTAAAAACTAATTTTATCAATGTAATTACACCACTTATAATTGTGTCATATTTAGTAAAGTAGTATATTGAACAAAAACTCATGGTTGAAACCAACATACTTTTATTATATTAATTTTAAAATTACATATTTGTAATAAATATGGCGATAACAATAGGAAATATTACAGAGGGAAAAATAATAGAAAATATGAGATCCATAATAATAAAATTTGGATATTCGAGGTCCCACATAATAGTATCACTCGCGAACAACAATATAAAAACGAGGAATTTTTTTGGTAATGTAATATTTTTGTTGACAATGAATACATAAATCCTTGAATAGAAGTTATTGAAGAATGAAGTAAATATAAGTTATTTAGTGAATGCAGCAAGCCAATACAATAAGTATATTTTTTACTATTAGGAAGAGTATCTTGACCATTATTATAGTGACCCTCAGCTTTTGAAATATAAAATATTATTTAAAAATATTATAAAATGGTAATATGAAAGATTTATACCATGTTTTCAGTAAATAAATAATTAAATAATTGAATTAATAATTGAAAACCATATATAGTTATTATTGTAATAATAAATATAATGATTTAAAGGAAACATTAAATTCATAAAGTGGGATTATAATGTAACACTATGATATTTTCAACATATTATTCTATTTAAATAAATCCAGATTTAAAAATTTTGAATTAAAATTATCCATTAATAATATTTTACACATCAATTTTATATTTTAATCATATTTTCAATTTGAGTATATTCAATATGTAATGTTTGGAAAATATGGTTGAATATAATTGTGATAATTCGATTTTAATATTTATAAACATGATAAATTAGCCATTTTTTTAGTTATTAACATGTGAATAAATCATAAAAAAATTGTATTTAATTTTACATAAAGAATTATTTTTGTTATAATTTGATATTTATAAAATAGAAAACCCCTATGTTTGAAAAATACTTCAATTATTTTTTAATGTATTATTATTTTACATGAAAAAAGATAGGTATATTTTAATATAAGGAAAAATTTAATGAAGTTTTATTTCAAAATTTAATCTTAACCATAATTTCCATGTTTTAAAATAAAATGGGTAATTATTAACATAAGGGAAATATGTTAATACATGAATTAAAATATTATTCATTTTAATAAATTAATATATAAAATTTCTTAATATAATATCAAATACATAAATATAAAAATAATGATTAAAATTAATATTAAGATACTGGTAAATAAAAAATTAATGGAATAAAAATTACAATGGAATTTTAGTTATTGTAAATAAGTTTAAATTTTTAAAATTTAATTGTTAATATCATATTCTTCATAAAAATGAATTTTTTAAAAATTATTTCCCCTTATATAAAATCTAAATTACTCTATAGTGTCTTTTTGTGTGATGGTAAGGAGAGATGGAATCATACATAAAGTTAAATAATTACATGTGTAAGGGTACGAGTGAAGTTAAATGTAGCATCCTATAAATTTAAGGGTATATTATAATTTCTTGTTTTATAAAAGGGACATTTTTTATTTTTGAGAAATGTTACATTTTATTCATATTTGACTCAAGTATGGGTAAGTAAGTGGTTATTTACAGTGTAAAGGTAATTTTCTACATTTGAACATTATGTAAGGGTTGTATTTTAGTTTTAGATTCTATATAAGGGCACTCCTCTATCTAACGTAAGGGTATGAACCTAACATCATCATGGCATACAGGTAAGCATATCATATATTTAAGGGTTATGTGAAGTGTTCTATGTAATGATCAGGTTGACCTGCTTATTCAAGTTAAGAATTTACTCCCTTATTGGTATTATAATAAAATATTAATGTAATATTGTCTATATAAAGGTTACATAAGGGAAATAACTGTTTTTGTAAGGGTTAAACCAATAATTATAGATCTATATAAATGTAATATCCATCCTACATGATGCTAAACATAAACCACATAAATGTAATATCCATTTTTAATAAAGGTAAGTATAAAATACTAGGTTTAAGCCTGCACATCATGACCTCCATCTTCCTCACAGTGAGCACTATACACTGACATGTGACCCATGATTGTATCATTTAACATAGAATTAAATCATCCAAGTAAACATTGGGGAGATTTATTTTTCACATAGAATTGTATGTTTGGGGAATCTCTTGAAACAAGTAGTATAATGAATAAAATGAAATGGAATTTACTAGATACGTATATATTTAAATAAAAATGTGTTGGTTTGATCAACTTCACATTTTACATGTTTTCTGACCGATGTACGAAATATGAACACAATTTTTGAGTGGCATTATTTACTATTTTACAGAAAGTTGGAATATTTTATTTTTGGGATACCTCATCATTCACAAATTATGTATATATATTTATATGTTTCAATGTATGTAACACTTTCATTTGTTTTTATGGGGTGAAAAAAATTTACTAGATATGTATGTACGCAATTATGAAAAAACTTTTTTATATATTATATAATATCATCATTCACCTATAAATATGGTATCTACTTTCCCTACATATTTTAAAAATATAATTGTGGATTTCTTTAAACATATTGCTATTATCCCTTAGTTTTCAAGTTCATTAAATATTGTATATAGTCCTTATAGTGTTGGTAAAAATATATTTTGCTAATACATAATTGGTTTTGATGCATTCTTCTATAGGGATCAATCAATAATGTATATTTTAAGGTATATGGTTATGATTTATACTTATGGTTTCTGATTTGAGGATGAAACCCTTAATACAAGGGAAAATAATTTTGATAAACACCTATATTATTGTTTTTAAAATACATTTTTATGGGAGTTCTATTTTTTAAGACCTACCCTTAATTTTTTTAAACAACTTTTCTTTTTTGGGAAGTTATTAAATTTTGATAATTATATGCTTTTTAATTGTTTTTATTATCATATATATATATATATATTTATTTATAATTCCATAAAAAACAAATTTTATATATGAAATAATTTTAGTTTGAGTTTCTCTTAATGTTAAGGACCCCATAATAAGGAATTGATATTGGGTGGTTCGATCCACATTAGGAAAATGCACTATTATAGAAATGTATTGGTACTATAATAGAACTATAGTTGTAGTATAAAAATAGATGTTATGAAACTATATTGGTGGTGAGAACTATTTGTAGAAATGTAGTAGTGTTGGTGACATAGCATCCATCGTACTGTATAAAAAATATTCATTGAAGGGCCTTTTGGATAAATATATGGGATTCAATCCCACTGCTTCTAAAATCTATGCAATGGGGTTCATCGAAACTAGTCCTATGGGTATGTAAAAAACAACTATGGGTTTATGGGTGTGTTATCCCCTTGGTGGGTTATGTCCATCTTATCAATCTTATTTGTGAGGTTTTTATGTGTTTGAATATATGTGTTATCACAAGTACCTAATATATATTTATATATTACATTTTTCAGTTTTAATGTTTGATACTATATTTGGTTATTTCAAAGAATGTTTCTTCATTTTAAAATCAACCATTTTATAATTTATAATAAGGAATGTTACTTTTACATTCTATAGTTATCAACATATGATTAATGTTTTCTATTATAATGAATTATACATCTACATATTACATCAACACAACAATATTCAAGTTTAAATGTTAAATTATTAATGTGTTTTTGGGGCTATAATATTTTTTATTTATCAATAATGGTTTTAGGTTTTAAAATAGTTACACACTATATTCTTTTACAACATGAGTTCTTCATAACATACTAAAAATTTATTGAATAATATTTTTTGAATTTGATATTGGGGTTAATGGTTTTAAGAAATATTTCCTGATGTTTATGGTGAAAATAAATGTTTATTGTGTTTCCAATATCTATTAATTACACATGGTCATTATATATATGAAGGTAGGGAATGGGAATTGAATAAAAACCCCTTATTATACATTTTCTACTATGATATGGGTTGGACCAATATTATTTATCTCTAAAATTCATTGTATTATATTTATATCCCATGAGATACCAATTATGGTGCATGATTGTTTATCCTAAGAACACTATGTTATTAGGTAATGATCATATTCTATTTTGGGATGTTGCCCACCATGTCATGATTTATATGTAGTAATATGTGACTTTTTGTTGTGTTATAGAGTTCCATTGATAACTATATATACTTTTTTATATGATTTTAAAAAATAAATATTTTTAATTTTATAAAGTCATGAAATGGTTTTTTCAAGGATCAATAGTATATACATTTCATTACAAATGTATTTATTAATAAAATAAATTGTGAATTTTGTAAAAATTTAGTATTTGATAATTTTATACCATGTTAAATATTATTACGAAATGGAATAAATTATAAATGAATTACATGAATATTAAAATACCATTATGATCTATTTTTTCTATTACCTAATATATTTAATTTTATTTCTCATAATGATTAATGATGAGTAAAAGTTTCTTATTGTATGAGGTTTATTACATGTAATTTCCCTTGTAATGTATATTATTTGTTTACAAAGATTATTATTATGCATCCTAAGTCATTAAAACGCTTGAACTTCATAATCCCTAGTTTGGGGGGTGTCTCATTGAACATAGAATATTATATGATAACAAACCCTATAATGTATATTTTGCCCGGTTATACATAATTAATTATTTTTTAGGTAGGTATTATTAATATTATGGGATTGTTTTAGTTGGATCACTTATATATCCATTTTATAGATTCTTCATGGAATATAAATTGGTGAAAATGTATTTATATTCACTGATTATAATTTCAACACATATATTTTTAAATATGTGAAGTTATTTTTATGTAGGTTAAAAGTGTACATAGATCATTTGAATTGAGTTTTACAAATATGTTCTTCAAATGTAAGGTTTCATTATAGGATACTTATATAAATTTATCTATTAATTTAATATCTAAATATGTAGTAGGTTATTTCACTACTACAGTTAGGGTATTTGGTTTTCCAATATATAATGTGTTTGTAAATATTTAGGTTAGTAATCATATCATTAGATATAGTTTTTGGAATATAACTCTATGGAAAAGCGAAGATAGTTTCATGTTATATAGTTACATTGGATATATTTAGCATGAGAATATCCAAAAAAATACATAAGTTATCCATGATTGATATTTTCAATTGCTCGTAAATAATCCTGATGTTATGAATAGATTAATATTCACAACTGATATATGGTGGATTATCTCACACAGACCCGAAATATAATCTTCTAATCTTTGACATGTTACATGACACCACGATTATATATTGATTTATAATGGAATTTATAATCATTTACAAATTTACAAATTGATTTTTATGTCACACATAATACTGTTACTTTTAATTCCATGTTACCTCATTCTTAAGAAACGAAAATTTTATGGGTTGAATCGGAACATTTATATAATTAGACATATAATAATGGGATAAAAATATAAAATACTTCTAGGGAAAATTAAAAAATATTTTCTTGTTAGAACCATTCAAAAATTGTGATCTCCATTCAATATTAATCATTATAAGCTCTTGTTAATCATGGATGATATTTTCAAAGGATGAGGACATATTATCCTTATAGAAGATTAATTCCTCTAGAAGTATCCTTTTTTCATAAAATAAACAATATAATATATGATGTTTTACATTAATACAATTCATTTTTTCCTCATTAGTATCATTAAGGATCATCATTTTATATATTTTTTTGATATATTCTAATGAAGCATTGATGCCAAATTTAATTTCCATTATTTCCTCCTTGAAATGTATTATAATGTATAAGTGTGACCAATATTTAACCTCATCAAATTTTTCCATTCTACTTCCACCTCTGACTTCAAGATAAAGTTGATACCCGGATATTTCACCAATATCCATTAGATCCACTACATTGATAGTATATTTTTCATGTTTCATGGAATTCGTTTGTTGGATTGGGTGACTACTCCTTCCTGGGGTTCGTGTTTTGCAATTCATTATGCTCTTGTGTTTTTGTGGTGGCGGCAGAATGGATGAGTTTATTTGGGGTTCTTCTCCATTTGTGAAGTTGTTTTGTGCGGTGTTCTTGTCAATGAGTGGTGGATCTGGATTTGGTTATAGTGTCTGGCTAGGGTGACTTGGTGATGGATTCAAGTGGAAGACCAAGTTACTTGCTGTGATGGTTTTTTCATTGCTGATTTTGTGATTCAGTGGTATAAATGCGTGAATTTGTAGAATGTGATTGGCCTCAGTGGTTGGCTGCTCAAGCAATTTTGGGACCAATTTTCTACATGAATGATGTTTCAGATGAGGTTCTGGGCCGACGTTTTCAATGTTTCATGGCTATTAGGAATCATATGTTTGAGAGGGTATGGATTCGACCATTGGTTTTTGGCCCAGGAGAGCTAGTCGACCAGGTTTCGGACATAGGAAGGTGGTTTTAATGATTTTTGTTATTGGGATGAGATTCTCTCTTATAGTGTGGGTTGCTTTTGGTCTTGAGTTTTTGGTCTTTTGAGGCCGTTTGTTTTTTTTAAGTCGATAATGTCATGGGTTTCCCCTAATCCTTAAAAGGGGGGTCTATTTTAATAATAAA
The DNA here is from genome assembly GCA_963277665.1 of Viscum album. NCBI lineage: Eukaryota > Viridiplantae > Streptophyta > Magnoliopsida > Santalales > Viscaceae > Viscum > Viscum album. The sequence goes on from OY728166.1 coordinate 381,183,866, forward strand.
AAATTTATTTTCATTCTATATCAAAATAATAATTTTTTAGGGGGTTATTCCACAATGATTCTATGGATATAAATAAATGATTTTTTTATTTAATTTTCTGATGACATTTAGTGACAACATGTCTCCCATTCCATGGAATATTCTAGGAATATTTTTTTAGGGATTGAGGAGAAGAACAAGGGAGAACACATCATCCAAATTCCAAAGGTACTTGAAATCTGTAAATAATGATTGATTGAATCCTGGACTCTTTTTTATTTTCTATAATTAGATATCATAAATATCTTCATCCTCCGTTCAATTTTTATTTTATAAAAAAATTTAACAATATCTAATGATTGATTTCAAATATTATTCATCAAGAATTAGAATCTTGTTTAATTGAGTGAGCGATCCTTCTAAAAACACAAGTTCTATTAGTGTTCTTTTTTCAAATTATCTATTTTCATGACAGAATTTCATCTTCGATCTAGATGTGCATACCAATGATGTGAAAATGACTGTGAGTGTTGTTTATTTGTTAACCTGTAATTCAGCCCTCTTAGCGGTGGTCGACAATCACGTAAGTCTAATACATTGTATCATTGATGGATTCTACAACTCAAATATTCTTTTTTATATGATACACCTATAGAACATACCATAGTGGTTCCCATTATTTTCCATTGTGCCTTATCTGATTTTAGGACTAGTATCCTATTAATAATAAGATTTTTAGAAATAATGATCACTGTAAAATGTGTACCCATATTTTATGGGAAGGGATACTATTTATATAAGGATGATATTGTTATATATATTATTTTTCATATATTTTATTTTCTTTAAATCTTGTCAAATGGTGTTCAGACATCTAAAATTATGATGAACTATACATATATATAATATAAGAATATTGATGTTAGAGGGAAAGCGTGAAATTCCTTACTCTCATCCCTCTCATGGAAATAGATGAAATTATTTTTGGGTATAAAAATAGTGAATGATATTTTGAATAAACTTCATGATATACATGGGGGATGAAATAATGTAAGGAAAACATGGTTATAGACATATCAGTCTTAATTTGAAGTTGTTAAAATTGGAAAATATGAATCTTTTGACATTTTTTCATATAAAAAATCAAAATATTAAGATATATATTAAATTTCAGATAAATTATTTATGACTTCATAGAGTAGAATACAATTCTAAATATTCAACCACATATGATTGAGGAACTTATATATTTCCTATAGGATCTATAAATGTATTATTAGACTATTGGTAAACACATAAATTAAATTATTTTGTATAAAATAAAGATAGGGGATACTTTATGGATAAATGAAAATATAATGATGAATGTTTCAATCAACTCATAAGAAGTTATTAGACATTTACATATATAAGTTTCTTAGCAAGGAATCTAAATGTGAACATTCTACCATGGATTTTGATAAATTGATGATTATTTTCATAATACATACATTAAGGAGAATGAAAATAAAAAGGGAGACATCCTTTTATGTTTTTCAATTATGAAAATAATAAAAAAATGTTATAATAAAATATTTTATATGAATTATAGAGGCAAAGTGGATGATCATAAAAAAAAATAAGATCAAGGGTAAATAAGGTGTAATGTGAAAACAATGTTTTAAATTATTTCAATGCTACGATAAATTCTTAATAATTAAGGAAAATAGACCTTTTATCAAAAAATTATTCCCTGTCAAGTGATAAGGAAGGAAAAATAGAGTATGTAAACCCTATAGATAAAGGTATAACCATATTAATTTCTAAAATCTATTTTCCAAGGAATTATCAAGTAGAAATTATAATAGAACATTTTAGAGAAAAAAAGATGAATTTTATGTTTAGTAAAACCCAATGTTATTATAATTAATGTTTATTTATTTTAAATTAGTGAAATAAATAATGACATCTAATCACTGAAAAAATATCTTAATTAATAAAAACCGAATAAATCATTGATGAAATTCACAAGTAATTTTCATGAAATGGGATATTTCAATGATATAATTAAATTTTGGAATGATAATATTGTGGTTAATGAAAATGATAATTTCTTAAAATCTGATGGTAAAAGGTGTTGAGGTTGTTTTAGTGGATTTTTAGAATGAAATGAGAAAAGTAGAAATTATAGGGTTAAAAATTATATAATAGAAGTCAATAAATTATCTGAAACAACATTAAATGTTTTATATGTTATATATTTTTCTGTATTATCTAATTCTATAATAAACTATTGTATTGGAAATTGAATAAAACAGTTTATACAGAGAGTGTAGAAATATTAAAAGGTAAAACATAATCACTTTACCTTAATCAGATAATAAAACTCAATGATATTATATGTTGACCAAAAGAATATATTAAAATAATTTTTGTGTGAAAAAATAAGTTTGTCACATCCATAGTTATTATAAAATTCAAGGTGCATTTGGATATGTATAAGAACGGGGAATTTAAATCGTTGTATTGAATTTAGATTTGAAAAAAATTAATGAAAAGTGTTTAAAAACATATTTATCACCCAAAGAGATTGCACATTGAATGAAAAGGTTTTTTTCATTTAATATATCAACACAAATCCAACATATAATATTTTAATCTCTCACTCCCTTAATATATGAGAATATGTGATTCTAGTGGGTTTCAACATAAATATTAAAGAGGATAGACAAGGAAATCACTTAATGAGATGGTACAATTTAACAAATCATTATTTCTCTTATGTAATCCTATGAGTGGCATACTCAAATCGAACATACCACTAGAAAGTGTGTCATTATACTTCCTCTAGATTTAGATATTTATGGGAAGTTAAAATATATCAAGAAGGTGATTGATACAAAAAAATAATTTTTAGTTATGTATTCTCTTGAAGATAGGATAGATAGAATGACGTGGATACATGATATTATTTTTCATCAAACATGATAGATTACATGAAACAATTGCACGATATTCATAGTTATAAAAATGAGGTTATAAATTTATAAATTAAAGATCTATAAATATCAAATGATATAGATATTATTTCAATTGACATTATCTTTATTGATGATTTTATACAAAATTTGTTGACTCTTTCTCAACATTTTCAGTATAAAAAGTTTTTAATATTTTAAAATATTTTTTGCATAAAAAATTTAGAGGATAAAATAATCATTATGAATAACAAATAATATATGTAGAACATATTTTAGAATATCAATGATAAAATTTCACATTTCCTAATAATTTAACATGAGAATGATTTGTGTCATTGAAGACTTGGCCATTTGGGTTTGAAGAAAATAGAAAATCAAATGCAATATGAAGTTGTCAGGAATCTATTAAAATTGATTTGTAAAGGAACCAAAAAAATATGGGGTATTTCATAAATTAAAAATATTAAACATGATTCACTAGATAGTAGAGATCATAAAAAATTAACCATAGAAGATGATATATCAATATCAATGTATTTTGGTGATTTTAAAGTCGACTAGAATTTATCATTATTTAAAAAATTGATGTTTTCACATGAATGGATTATGTTTATTTTTAGTTGAGTAAAAAAAATAATTATTAATATTATTAATGAATTTATATGGGATTTTTAAAATAAAATATGATGTTTTTATTAAATGGGTTTTGGGTAGATAATCCATTTGAACACAATAATAGTGAAATTGAGAAATATAATGAGATTTATGGAGTACGACATGAAGATAGTGATACGTAAATATTGAATAAAAAATAATATTTGAGTATTTTCTTTGGTGAACATGGGAGGAACAATATTGTTCATGAATTGAATGTTGTACTATTTTGTAGGAAATCCATAACTGAAGTTATCAACATTATTAATCACTTATAAATATAACCTAATTTGGTTAATAAATATTTTGAGATATGTTTTTGAGTGAAACCCTCCATGTAAATATTCAATTTCTTCAAAAAAATATTTATATCAAGATGAATGGATTAAAATTTGGAATGTTCGATGATAGGGTCTATGCAGGAATATTCTAATTATATGCACATGGTGGATGGAGTTAGTTATTTTACAATAAAAAATCATTGATATCTATAATATTTTTTGGAAAATATAAAATTATTATAGATATAATTTATTATTGATGAATAGATTAGACATTATTAAGGGGAAATTGTTTAAATAAATGTGATATACTGTAATGATATAGAAAATTTTCATTTATTCATGTTCATTTTGAAAATTCAATAGACGATGAAGGTTTGAAAAAAGAAGTATCTAATATTAAAGTCCTTTAAAACATGTTTATCTTGAATGAATTTTTTATATAGTTTAAAAATGTTTTGAAAATATATATATGTTTTAGAATATTCAATGACCCTTTATTTCCCTATTAGGGTTAAATAAAAATTAATAAAGAAGAATTACAACATGGGAATTTGATAACAAGAAATTTAATAAGAGTTTAATCAGATTGATAAAATGGAATTTGGGAATTGTTTTTATGTAATAAAGAGAAAAATGTGATGTGATAAAGTGAGGTTTCATAATTAATCTCAACTGAAAATGAAATATAGTGTGAAATGATGTTCATATATTATAAATGTGATAGTCTCATTTTAGAATTAACAATTTTTTTTAAAAAAATTATCCTTTAATAAGGCTTAATATGATTTTAAAAATACATTTTATATGTGTTATTTATAAATTTAATGATTTATAAATCGATTTAATGTCAGTTTTTTTTAATTTTTGAGCACAAGAATGTTGGAAATCATGAATAACCAATATGTTTTCTTCTTGATGATGATGGATATAATGTATTGATATTGAAGAAGAACGTTTATGGGATAAACCAAGAATACATGGAATTTTATTCAAAGTTATTAAATACATTTATGATCGTGGATTTTAAAAAAAGGAAATATTAATTTGTAATATCTATGTTAAGGTAGTTGAAATCAACTAACTCATTGTAATTTTCCATGTCGATGATATTATTTTTTCTAGAAACATTGATGAATCTCATGATAACTAAACTACTCAACTGAGGAAACTCTTTGAGAATTAAATTATTAATTTGATGAAATTCACATTCTCTTTTCTAGTCATGGACATAGTATGTTCTATATTTATCCCACAGGATAAACATAATGATGAGTTTTTGATTTTTTTAGAATATAATAACATATATAAGTCATTAATACTATAGATTTTGGTGGAAATTTAATAACTTATATGTAGGGAAGGATTTCCAATATTATGAAGTTTCAAAATGTTATTGTAATCCCACATTATAATATTATATTTGGGAAAGATATTGTGCTTTTTTTACTCTTTGTGCAAAATTGCCAATAAATTGTATAGATTCGTATTTTATAAATTATAGATCATTAAATATATAAAATAAACACTCCATTAGGTCTCTAAGTAAGAAATATGAAATTATTTTATTCTTTATATAAACAATAATGTAGAATAGGAATGAGATTTTGGTGATATAATTTTTACCTTCATAGATGCATATTTTATTAATGGAATATGAAAATCTTGTCATTCTAAAAGGAAAATTTCTCTCACAAAGCACATTAGAATGTCAGTGTGTAGAAACATAAAAAGTGAGAAGAAAAATAGAATGGGTTAGTGGAATATTGATTAAATGAGGGTGAATGTTTGTTTCTATTTTATGATTTAGTGTGATTATCGATGTGGGATTAACCAGAAAAATAATATATCACACTATTGGATGTCAAAACATATTTATATGAAGTACTATTCATCAGGGAGATAGTATAATATTGAGTTATTTGTTTGGGTAATGTCTTATAAAAGGAGAGATTTATTGATATGTTAACAAATCCATTAAAAATAATTCCTTAAATCTCTTGAAAACATTTTTTGGATTTTATTCCCACATTAATTCCTGAATTTTTATGGTCTATTTTCTCTTTTTCATTCATTTTCATTTGATGAAATGGGGTGGGAGTAAAAAAGAAATTTTGTTTTATATTTAGAGGAACTCTAGATTATTTTAATTTGACTAAATTTCTATGGGACATGATAATATCATTAAGCATTCTTGGAGAATATCCCATGTGATTATTTTCATGTTATCATCACATATAATGTTGATATTAAAGGCACATTTATATTTTCGGTGGTGATATGCCGTAAAGTGACCCAATGAAGTGAATGGGTAAATCAAGTGTTATTACCTGTTCATTAATTGAATATTGTAAAAATAATATTGTAATTCATGCCTAGATATTAATGAACTCTAAGAATATAAATTTATACTATGATTTGATTTTTAGTCAAGAATCCTATTATATTCATAATTTGATTTTTTTTCTTGAGGTAATTCATTAAAAATTTATAAAGGTGATCTAATGATATAATTTTTAATAACATAAATATAGATTATTATGATTATATTTTGTGCTGATATCAATATATATCAATTTTTAAATTCTAAGTAGTACCTAAATATGAAATTTTAATACAATAAATATGATACATAAGCCTTAAATGGCATGTCATAGAAGAAATTTCGAACAAAAATTTCCTTTTGTGTTTCTTATGATGATATGAATACTGAAAATAGGATGAACCATGTTTGGTATATAAATATTCAGTTTAAATATGGTCAATTACTAACAGAACCATAATTTTAATGGTCATACTTCTTGTGATTTAGATCCACGTCTCATTAAAAGGGAAAAGAAAGTATTTAGAATAATTGATAAAAAACAAATTTTTTAGTTTATGTTAATGACTAATATTATTTTAAGGATACATGCATTTATTATAAATGTAAATATGAGTTATTAATTTTATATTAAATAGGATGGATCCTATGTCATTTCATAGAGAAAGTTAGGACATTATGAATTATTATTTTTAAGAGGTGTTAGTGGAGATATATTATATAGATATGAGGCAACAGAAAATTCAATGATTTTTTTTAGTTGAATTTATGACATGTATGGTTTGGTTGTGTGATAATTTATAAAAAATTTGAGTTGAGAAATTTATTTATAAGTAAACTATCTTGAGAACAATCTAGATTTGGAGATGATATAGCCATAAGAAACACATATGGTAGATGTCTACATCAAAGAGAACAAGTTGGATGAGAGTATGTTATGTGGGATTAATGAATATAATGTAATTTTGTTTTTCTAATGTATGTTTGTGTTTAAATTTTGAGACAAATTGTTTCCCATTATAGGTATAATTCCCATCATATTTTGGCTATTATTATGAAAAAAATAATAGTTTAAATATCATCTTAATTTATAAGGAAGATGATGTTAGGAAGTGAATATATATCATCTTTTATAAACTGTATTTTGTATATTTTCAATTTTAAAATATATAAAACATTATAACCGTGAGGGGGTTATATATTTATTTAATGAAGATTCTAAAATATGATTTCATGGACCTCATTGAAGTAGTTGGTGTTCATTTTTTGATGGTTTTAAGTGCCATCACTATAGTTACCTTTAAGAGGAGGTTCTAAAACCCAAATGTGGGTAAATGAGCCTAAACATGTGTTTTGATTCTAATTGTTGGTGGATATTTTTAGTTGTAGAAACATAGTGGTTGTTTTTAAGGAAACAAAATCATACTCACATTCATAGAACAAAAATTTAATTGTCTGTGAGTTATACATATTGCATTGTTATCATTTTTTATCTTGTTTATTCCAATCATTGGGGAAATTAGTATGGCTTATGTTTTTCAATTACATTATATGTTTTCAAATGTATCTAATTAAAAAACAATATATGTATAATTTTTTTTAATGGAGTGACCATTTTATTTGGATCCTTAAATAATAGGTTTCAATGATGCTTTATAATTTTAAGGGTTCATTAATTGATATATATACATCATTCCTAAAATTGGAATAAAAATTTGTTGTTAATAATGACACTTTTCATGTAGAGGGAAATAAAAGATCATGATATTATGTGTCTGATCACAAGATGGAATATAACATCATGTCCGTCAATTGTTCTTTGACAGGTTTTATACTCATGGGATGCTACATTCGTGTGACATAATTTGATGATATTTTGTTATCTATGAAAAATATAATTGTAGATAAACTATGTATAGTTGGAATTTTAAATTTCCCATGATTAATCTCCATTTCAAGGATAAATGGAATTTAATAATAGAAATTTTATTTATTATATCATGAAAAAACCCCATATAAGTTACCTAAATAAGATGTGTTTGAAGATATATATTTGATTCAATGATTATGAATGATATTCATAATTATTAAAAATATTACAATTGTCCCTCAAGGATAAACAAATGCTAATTTCAATAAAAAAATATTCAACTAATGTGATTATTACTTGTGAAAAAAGGTTTATATTTTTTATAAATAGAAATAAGGTGTCTGTTTTATACATTTGAAAATTTTATTTTAAAAAAAGTTATATATATAATTAAACAATGTGTCCTTGTAATGTAAATGATTTTTTTGAAATTATTTTTTTGAACAATATAGAAGTCCATAATTTCCCAATAAATAATATATTTTCATTTGATAATAAATTATAATGTTAATATATTTTTATCAATAAATTTTGAATATAATTCTTCCCAAACTATGATTCTAGGATCATATACCTAAATCCTTTCTATCTTCAAAAGAAACAATTACATCAGATATATATCCTTTATAATGGCCTCTATTAGGGTTTTGAATAACCAAATATTATCTAAAAGAGAGTTTCAATGTTGATGTCCTGAAGGGTATAATTGTAGTGTAATGTGAAGAAATTAGGTTAGTACCCAGTGCTTACTTTATTGGTTATTATACCTAGGTGTATTTGTGATAGACACACATTCAGATATAGTATCTAGATAGAGATTTCATTTCTATGAAACCATAAAATGATATACTTAAAAAAAACTAGGATGTGTACCTATATTAACACATATCCACATGGTTTTGAATAATGCTTTCAAGTGTCATATTAAAAATTATCTAAACCATGAAATCATACAAACTATTACAACCATAATTTTTCCTACAAGGCTATTTCAAAATTTTCTAGTATGTAAGATAATATTAATACATTCCATGATCAAAATGAATAGACTATTGGGAAAATAAAATTTAAAAATCAATTATATATAATAAAATGTTAATATTATTTTCTTTATTCATTATATCCCTAAATAATATCTCATGTTATCCATAGTACATGTATTCACATAAGGATATAAATCTATGAAAGGGGTGAGGTGAAATCCCAGTATGTGGTGAAACAATATTGACAGAATTTAAGTCATGAATCAACAATACATGGTTGATCATAATCATAATAATAATATTATAAGAATGATTTCGTCAATATAATAATGAGGTAATACTTTGAAAAAATAATGGATTGTATTATATATATAATAAGGAGTTATCCAAACATAGTTGTCAAATACCACCCAGAGTAATGAACAAAACTATCATCACCTTCACACATAATATATGTGCTGATATAATAATATCCTAATAGTGAAATAATCTAGAACCTTCTTCACCCATATTAAACCTAATATCATGGGATATATTACAATACATGATTCAATAGAGGTATATATAATTCAAATACAACCCATCACAACATTAAATTCTCATAATAATGCGTTCCACATTTAAAGAGATCAATAATAATTGTAGTCATGAAATAAACCACATGAAATAAATAAGATTCATATAGATTTCACATATCATTATTTATGGAATAAATGCTGGGGTTTTTAAATTAAAATGGGAGATTATATATATTTTATAAAATATCCATTTTCATTGAATGTTAAATAAATCATGTGGATTCAAAGAGTCATTTTGAAATAATATTTTATTTTTGGTTAATCTATTTAATTAACTTATAAATCAATTTTAAGAGGTAGAAAAATGAATATAAAAATAAAATAGTAAGGAAAATAATATTGAAGTGACATTATATAATCATTAAGGAAATATCAATACTAAAATTAATGTGATATAATAGATAAATAAAATGAAGGCGTTGGGTTTGGGAATCCCATTAACTTAGATCCTGATTTCTTTCGCAACTTTTCATCCTTATTTTATATAAATTTTGGGTTATTAAAACATGGATTTCTTAGGAAAATTGTGTCCATTTATTTTACTCTATACCAATTATAATCATTTCATTTTCTTTCATAACTTCCCTTATATATTTTGAAATGTTTTGATGTCACATTTTCCATAAAGTATCTCATATTATATCTATTTAATGTTACTTCTTAATTTCTACATATAAATTTTTTATATTAGATCTATAACCATATAAATTGTTATATTTAATAAAATATATTATAAAAATCAAATATTACAATATTCCAGAATTTTTTGGATAGTTATAGAGAAGAAAAATTCCTTTTGGGTGGTTAATCGAAAATTGATGTGACATTGCTAGAAGGGGAGGTGTGAGATAAAAATTATATGATTATACTTTAAAATAAAATTTATATGAGATTAACCATATAAATAAAATGATAACCTATTTTTAACTTTTTAAATAATAATCTCAGTAGAAAATAATAGCGGAATATAAAATTAGAAATGGAAAATAAAATACCAAGAATAGAAAAAGTTACCTCTTTTATTAAGTTGTTCATTTGATACAACCATTAAATTCATGAAAACATTGAGTATAATTAATCAAAAACATCCTTAAAGATTATAATGGGATTTTTATATTGAAATTTGGATGATATTCTACATCAGTGAGTTTAGGTGAAGTTATTTTTGAAGGGGAGGGATGGTGAGTATTATAATGGTGGGGAGAGGTTTTATTTGGATAAAACATGGAATTAAATATAATTCTATAGGTAAACTACATAATAGAGGTAATTTTGACATTATGAATTTTATTTTTTTAAAATTAATTGATTTTAATACTTTAAAATCATTATAAACTAAAATCATTATTATTTTTTAAATAGAAACAAGGGGAAAAGGATTTTTTTTATTTTTATGGAATTAATAAGAAAAATAGATTTTAGAAAATAGTTTTTCAGTTTTTTAATTAAATATGTAGAATAATATGTCATCTTAATAATTTTTCCATCAAAAGAATATGTTATTAATTATGATATTATTACATGTCGAAAGATTCAATTACAACAGATAGATTATTTAAAAACTACTATTTTACTATCATCTTATAGATTTATGTATTTCATAAAATTTCTAAAAAACATCCCATAAATAATTTCAGCATGATGAATATAATATTTGAATTAATTTTTCCAAAAAGAATTTTATAACACATGTAATATTAATTATTAAAATAAAAATTAAGATTTACAGGAGACACATTATGATACAAATAATTAAAAATGTTCTTATATTTTTATTGAGTTTTTAATCATTATATTTATTTTATGGAATTAAGATATTTATATAATTGAAAATGTTTTAGGATATATATTATTTATATGAAATTTTTCAATTTTGATGTAAATTTATATTCTAACATCCATGTTACTATTCATAATGGCCATGTTACTATTCTTAATGTCCAGGTTACTATTCTAATGGTTATATCCTTCTTCTAATGGTTAAATTACTAGATATTATTTAATATAAATTCCATTATTCAACATTTGCCTCAATTAATTCTAATGATATGTACATTCATTTACAAAAATTTTTATTTGACTACAAATTTTTCGTTCTGTATAGTGTTGTTCATCACTTGGATGATTCCAGGGGATCAAGATGGTTTAAATTGTTCTCTTCTTGTAATGATTTTATTTATTTTTATTTATCAATTTTAATATTTTCAATTCTATGTGATATATTTATTCTATAAATTCAACATTCTGAATTAATAATATAAAGTAGTATGGGTCACAATTGTTTAAAGTGACTTATATTCCAAATTGTGACATGAATCAATTTTTTATATAGAAATATCAAAATTTATATAAATTATTGGGAATTGAATATCATTAATCTCTAAGGTCCCATAAATCTCCCATTTGTATTTTTTATAAAAATGATAATACCAATGATTTCTTTTTTAAGATTAATAAATGGATTCCTTATTCCACCAATTCTTAAAATAACATCAACTATCATCTACCCCATTATTTTTCACAAATAATGATGGTGTCACTCCCAAATTATGCGTAGTGATACTATTATATGAACCACATTTATCAAATAATCAATTATATTGAAGGATGGAAAATAAATTAATAAACACAAAAGGGTTATAATTTAGAAATCACTATCAATAATACACCCATGTACTGAAATGCATCCTTATTTTAAGGATTTCTATAATGTCTATTACATTATACATTGATAGAATATATTAACATAAAAAATTTACATATTCAACAATCTCTATGATGAAGTGGTACTTGATATCAATATTCATTTACATTGTAGGTTTCATTATATTCTTTATAAAATATATTTTTATTAACTATCTCATCAATTGGAATTATATATTCATCTATGTATGTCAATGTTTTTACATTATCCACATCATTTTTTACGGTTTTTGATTTAGGAATATTATCCAGATTAGTAACACATAAAAGACTAAATTCTAAATTATAATATTATTTTAAAATCATATTCCTCTATGAAATAATGTACCTCTTGAGGTTGAAAATTGTATCTCCAAATAAACATAACCAATCAATATTTTAAATGAAATAATTTTATAAGTATATTTAAATATCATACCTTAATAAATAATATAAATTTCCTTGTAATTAATTCATGTTATTTTTTGATACCATAATATGTGACTATTAGGATTCATTATGAATCATGCACAAAAATAACACGAAACACAATATTATATAAAGATACAATATTATTGAGTAGGATTATAATATGTTATTGAATATCATATTAATAAACCCTAATACCATTTTCATATAAGGATATATTAGTCTAATGTAAAATACGAATATAGAACTCTCATGATTTTACAAATATTAACCGCCTTAAAAACTTATGAACACACCTCACATGCAAGAGAATAATATACAATAGTTTTATTACATTAATATGATAGATTATATTAATATAATTAATAATTTAATAATAATAATTATTTTATATTTTATAAAAAAAATCTCTTACTTTATCATTATTTTCATAGAAATAATATCAATACCCAACACAATCACAAATTGTTAGTTCGTGTCATCTCTTATATTACAGATATTATTGTCTATCATTCCTTTAATTAAATTAATACACATTATACTACTATCCATCCATGAATACTATGATCATAAATTTTTTTAAGGGAACATTGTGATTCATTTAACTTATAAACCCTATAACCATCAATATCAATAATAAAAAGTAATTTATATTTATACATCTTCTCGAAGATCACTTTTATTGAATGATAAAATCACATATAACTGATATTAATTATTCAAAAATAGAAAATATATGATAAGAAAAAAATGAATCATTTTATGAATGTAGGTTAATAAAAAATAATCATCAGAGTATATAAATTCAATTTTATAGTAACCCTTAAAAACTAAATATGATTTCCTCAATGACACATGTCCCTTCTGATTAAGATTAGTAAGAAATACATAGTTATTTCCAATGATAATATTTATATTTGTGATCATAAAAATTTCTACAGGTTATTATTTTTAATCCAATTGTGAACTTCATCTTTTAATATTATGGGGATAGCAAGATACAATGAATCATCAATTGTCACTGGTTTATCATACAAACACAATATGCTGTTATATATAATTCTCAAAGTTCCATATATATGGATTGTCATTATACTTTCTCTATATATGTTTACAAGATCAAAATATGTACTTTATCATGGAAACATAGTTCATATTTATATCAATAAATATTTATCACATCAAAGTTTACAATGAATAAAATAATATTGAAAATAAAAATGTATAATCTGGTATATCTTATACTTTCAATCACAATAACCATTCAATTATTTAATCTCATCATTATTGTGAAATGATGTTTCTAATGTAACATGATATTCCTTAACTATAACATTACTATAATCAACTATGTTGACCAAATTAATATTTTAAATGGGTAAATACCTCAACTAGGTGTATATTTACGAAATATTCCATCATCATATTTTTTTTTCAAATATACCAAAATTATTTTTCTTTGATCTTGATATAAAATTGTCTACAATATATTACAATTTTTTTTACAATTTCATCCTATAAAACAAAATATAATAATATTCTTCCAATAATTTTTATAAAAAATAAGCACTAATTAGGAATGAAGACCATCATGATTGAATATTATAAAAAAATAATAATATAACACTCTTAAATAATTTAGTTCTCCTCATGTCTACAAAAAATATTATCGTTCTAATAGGTTCTCCATTTTTTTGTTCTGTTTAAGGATTACCATATTCTTGTCCAATTATAAGTTTCCCACTATATGATTTAAAATCCATATTTATATATTTGAATAATTTTTTTTGTTATAAACTAAACGATAGAGCATCCCATTAGATTTTTATCAAAAAATTGAATTTTCATAAATATCATGTGCTCCTAGAACATAGTTGATATTAAATCGAAAAACATAATTTAAGGAAAAATTTCAATAGAATTAATAAGTCACCTATCTCTATTGGTTTATTTAATGTTCATCATGATCCAAATAAAGGAGTACATCAATTATAGAGTATTATTTATTTTATATTTCATTGTTTTTTATCAATTATTAAGAGTGTTTTATTTTTTACCAAAATAAAATTGATTAATCCTACAAAAAATACGATTTCGTATAAATATCAGATATTTATTTTCAACTGGTTTTTCCATCTTCATTGATCTCAAATAGACACTTATTTTTAGAAAAAGATTATTCTATTATTTAACACTCATAAAACAACTATTTTTATCATTGAATATAAATAATAAATTAACATATAATAGATTAAATTCCATGATTATTGTCTTATAAAAATGTCTTATAGTGATAGATTATTTTTCTAAAAAAAATAAATCATTACTATTCATATGATATTGATTAAAATTAATAATGTTACACCTCAGACTATTAATAATATGTATTTTATTTTAATTGAACATCATTTTAATTTTTTATCTTATAACTCAATACATAGCGAGTGATCACTTATTTATGAATGTAATTACTCATCATTAAACCTTTGGAGATATCTAAAAATTATTTTATAATGTATTATTTATATAACTAATATTATAATGATTCCAAAGAGGTTTGAATAAAAGTTTTTTGAGGATTGATGAGCCTCTAAATGTGTTTGTGTAGAAAGGGGTGGTTGTTTAATGTTAGTTAAGTGGATGTGAAGTGTGTTTTTATGTTTTTTAATTTCCTTTCATCACATTTAAAAATTTTTCAATAAAGTATTAACATTAAAAATAAAATGAATTTAAATGATATAGATAATGTGAAATCTATTTCAAAGTAGGTATGATCTTTGATGAATATTATAAATAAAGGGTAATGTCTTTGATATTTTTTTAACTAATGATAAAATCCTGTTTTAAGGGAATTAAATATTTTATTATGATATTATATATGATTAATAATATGGTGTGTTAAAAATGGATAGCCGCAATACCATGTTTTATTTCGTGATATGGGTTAAACTTGAGATGATTCTTCAGCCTATCCTTGATGATATAAAGATCATTACACAACATTTTTTGTTGTCATATTTCTGGTTCAGGTTCATTTATGGAGTGAAGAACTGTTAATCATGATAGAATAAAATTATTTCATAATGAACATTGATAAAGGAATATTATATAGTCTATACTAATGTTTATATAGATTCCACTGGTATTGGTAAGATGAGGTTTTACCACTAAGGGTGATGTTTTTTCATAAGGAAAAATACAATTTCATATTATAAAAGTTGTAAATAATTATTTAAACACTTTATATGGAGGATTTTGTAGTCGACCTCGTAGTTGAATTTTATACATTAGTATTTTATTTGTACAAACATCTACATTTAAATTAACCACTTTTGAAACTCTATGGTCACATGATAATGCACATTATTTCATCATGTTTCTCATGGTGACCCCGCAATACATATAGTCACACAAGGAATCTTTTCAAAATCAATATATTGATATTAGTATTTTAATTTATTATTTGAAATTAAAATTAATGTGAAAGTGATGTGTATGTTATTTCAAAGTTAATAGGGAGAGAAAAGATTATAGTAAAGTGTTACATGGATTTGAGTATGATAGATAAATAAAAAGAAAAATAAATGTGATGATAAGTGTATCCAATCATCATTAAAATCATATATTTATGTGTTAATAATTGTATGGGACTCATACATATTTTTATTTTAGGAAAATTACTTACTAAACAATGTAGATGATGTTGGGTTATATAATGTGATTAATTTTTTTTAATAACATAATTAGAGTCTGAAGAAGATATTGATTATTTTTACATGTATAAAGTAAATTGAAATGAATTATTGTGGGTCAAGGTATTTTCTTTTTTAAATTATACTGATCATTTTAATGTTCATATAGTAAAACAATACATTATTTGGGTTCCATTTTGTATGTATCATGTTTTTTAAGATAAACAAATTTCATTTTTATCCATGTTGATTGGTTTATTAGGTGATCTCATGTTTTTCAAATCACACAATTATTTATATTTTTATTTTTGAAACTTGAAAATTTTATTTTCTCTTCAAATGATTTTTTATTATGGTTTCAGAAAAGTGAAAAAAATATAAAAAAATTAAATCACTCATCTAGAGATGAAGACTGTTTAATTTTATAACAAAAATGAAAAGAAAATTCTATTTATCATCTTCTAAGTTAATATGTTATTATCCTAAAATACATTAGTATATAGGTATTCCAAAAAAATTAATCCTAGATGTATTCTTTGATTAATTTGATGATGATAATATGAATGATGTTTTTAGGTTATGTATACAGTATATATTTGAAGATTTGTTGGTTCTAAATTTTATAAACACGAAAAATCATATTAATCATGTGAATAATATTGGGAATATTATTTTTGTGTGACAAAATTATTATATTTTTAAGGATTGATTTATTCCAAACCTATTTTCCAAAATATTTTATGTGTTTTAATTTATTATAAATGGGTATGTTCATCATGTAGAAAAATATTCTATGATACTGAATGATTAAAAAAAATTGAGAAATGGGTCAATGTATTTAAGTAAGTTATATTATAAATATTAATGAATAATATTAGTAAATTTATGAGGAATAATATAGTGAATGGGATGTTTGAAATTTCAAAGAATATTTTTAAATAATATATGTATATAAAAGAAGATAAATTAAAATTTATTATTTTTAGTATGAAGACAATATAATTAATGAATAAGAATGTTTTTATTAGTTATTTAGAATATTCAATTAAGTGGTGGTCATAATTTGAGGTTTTCTTGTGACTCTTAAATATTAAAATGTATTTACAAAAATATTATGAATTTTACCATACTAATAATATACAAATGTATTAACACTTGAAGGCCAAGAGTAAAACACACATCCATTAGATGATTTGTATAAAATTTTTATTTAATATGAAACTATGAAAATGAATCATTCTAATGTCTAGAATTATGAATAAAAAAGAAATATCATTTAATGTTGTGATGAATGAGTTGAGTTGGGAAGTATAGAATTTAAAATTTGAGGTTTGTGAGTCTAGTGATGATATATAGATAATGTATTAAAAATTGATTTTATTCAAGTAAATATGTTCTAAAAAAATGTAATGGAATGTAAACAAAAAATTATAACTGAGGTTTTGTAAATTTTTAGATATTGGATATTATTCAATTAGTTGGAAAAAATTAAATGAATAATATAATCTGGATTATTTTGTACCATTGTTCAGTTCATTAAAGGATACAACATCAAATTTTAAGGAAGGGATGTTTTCATATATTGGAAATTTTTATAATATCATAAAATCTATAAAAATAAAATTAATTTATGTGTATGATGATGATGAGTGTGGTAATGATGAGATTTAATTTGATAACAAATTATATGATGGAAAAAATTTGTTGTTTGAAAATGTGAATGATATTGAGTTCACAGGTGATAATTAAGAGTTGAAGACAAGAAAAGAAGAAATTCTTATAAAGACTATGATAATGAATGATTTAATGTAGTTTCTTTAATATAATTCATATATTGAGAAATAGAATTAAATTTTAGTACAGACTCTCAAACCCCTAAAATGATTTATTCTACCCATATAGAAGATATTCAAAATTGTTAAAATAGAATAAATAGACAATGGTTTATCTCAGTAGAGTAAATAAGTTAAAGGTTTTTATGGAAGATATAAATAAGGATATTTATATATTTCAAAAATAATATTTGAATTTTAAATTCATGTGAATAATTTTATTGTCAAACATTTGAATTCTATTAAAAAATTTAATTAATTATTGAACTAAAGTGTTAATGAAAACAAAGCCTCTTATAAATGTGATGTTTCTGTTTATATGTAAAGGTATAAATCAAAATGAGTATAGGTTTATATATGATTAGATGAAAATTATTGTTTGAAATTAATTAAAAAATGAAGCAAGGATGGTCAAAAAGTAAAATATATAAAAGAAATATATAATTCAAAAATACTAAATTGAATAAAAAATATGATATAATTATGATTATTTAAAATTTATAGAAGAATATTGATTTGGGTAGAATGATGTTGGGGGAATCATAAATTTTTTAAAACATTTTCTTAAATTATATGTAAAAATGACGATGAACAATAGGATACCTTTTATTATGAACATATTTGTTAATAAAATTGATTCATAGTTGGTAAATATTAATTTTACTATAGGTATTATATATATGGAATTATGATTTTTGATTTAGGAAGGTTATTTTTATATTGAAAGATGACTTATAAGGTAGTAATTTATATAATTTTTTTCCACTAAAAAAATAATTTTAGGAGAGTAGTAATTTCTGAGGTAAAACCATATAATAAATTTTACATGTATAAATAACTCTATTGATGGTGTGTTTAATCAGTTTTTAATGAAAATAACAAATCATACAATGTTCCAAACTCAATTAATATTGAATTAAAATACTAAAACAAATATAAGAAAATATAGAACACCATGGAAAAATATTTTATATATGATGATTCATAAAAAACATTATAAAATCTATGATTTTAGATTTTGTACAATATATGTTCATCACATATGAAAAGTGAAATGTAACTCCTCAATGATTTCGAAAATTTCTGTTAAGGATCAATATTATTTTGGAATGGTGGATCACTCAAAATTATATAATTTGGACTAGTTGAAATTATAAATAAACATTGGTATCAAAGAGGACACTTTTTTTAGGCGTTGAAGAAAGTTTTATCATTGTTTCTAAAAAATATTATCAATGGAATAGTAATAGTGTTTAAAAATATGTATTTTAGGGAAAGTTTCAATGCTGATATTGTTCTGATTTGAGGAAATCATAAAATATTAGACTTTTTCATGTAACAGATATCAAAAATTCATTATATTTTATCAAAAGGGAGGAGAATAAATTATGTCATAAAAGAAAAAACCATCGTATATAGAAGAGTAAGTGCAAGCTTAGTTATTCAAATTTTTTATTTTTTTCTAATTAATAGGTATGTTGATTTTATTAGTTCCCTAAAATAAATGATTAATATTTTCCTCTCATCACAAATGGACATAGTGATAAAACCTCTAATCTACTAGAAAATATTTATTCATATTTTTTGGAGACTATTTTGAATATATCAATGAATTATTATTGTTAATTTATCTATTTTTATTCACATTACTCACAGTACAATTCCCTATTTCATAATAATAAAGAAGTGAACATTAAAATTTCCAATGTTTTTTGGAAATTTATAAATAATTATTGCAAAAATTCTAATAGATAATGGATTTGAGAACATAATAAGAAAACTGGACTCTTATATAGAATGAAATGTTATTTAAATTGAGTAATTTTCAACATATGTTTAGAAAAATGGTGTTACTGAATTGAAAAATATAATTTTGAAGTATTTATCGTGAATGATGTAGGTTAATATTATATAAGAAACTGATTGGTACTGTGTTTCCAATCCGAAACTCTATATTATATCATCCATATTCAAAAATGTATATATTTCTTAAATTATTAAAATAAAAATCCGTGATTTATGTACAAAAGAGTGTAAGACAACCATTGTTTTGTAATAGTCAAATAGAAATAAAAGAAATGTTTTGGTAGAATGGTTTTGATGTAATTCTACTTTTTTATCCTCAGATTAGTTGGGTGCAACACTTATATGACAAGAGAATATAAAATATTTTTTAAATTTTTTATTTGAAGGTACTAGAACACTTAACATATGATTTTTAACAGAATGGATAAAATTTTATATGTAATTAAAATGGAATAAATTTCATTGGGAATTACATTGATTATTTTAATAATTATGAATATTTTAATAATATTAAAAAAGATGAGATGATTTATATTTTTAAAGTGATGATACACAACCACATATAGTTAATGATAGGAGAGAAAAAATAATAATTATTTGAAAATAACTTCATTTATTAAAAAATACGTTGAAGAAATAATGATTTTGGGGAAAAAACATACCACCCTATTTTATCTGGACAAACCAACAAGTGTTGATGAATCATTAAATATAAAATAAATTTTGGATGAAATAAGTGAGAAATTTTGGTATAATGGGAATAAAAACCTCATTTATTTAGTAAAAAAGCTAAAAATAAATAATATTATTGGAATCAATTGGTTTTTTTATAAAAAGATGAATGAAAATGATAAAGTTATGAGGTGTAAAATAAGAATTTTCTATAACTATTATTCACTAGTTGAATTGATTGACATTGATTAGTCATCATATTATATTTCAAGGCTAGAGACCATAATGTTTTTTTTGGTTTTCTAGATCACTTTATATTCATGATATTTAAAATGGATGTCACATTGGACATATAAAATTCTTAACATTAACTATAAGTTTATATAGAGGATCAATAAGGATTATTTCATGTACAAGAAAAAAGATGTGTGTGTATATTAGAGATCGTATGGTATTAGTGAAAATATGATCTAAAGGAATTGTATATAAAGCAGGAGTCATGCTTGTATGTTATGAATTTTTGAAAACGTTGAGTGGAAACAATCCTCTACATCTTTGATTATAAGGTGGAATATTTATTTTTTATTTCTTATATTGTGATATATAATTTTTTACAAAAGAATAAAATTGTTGAATGTTTTTTTCCAGTTAAACGTATTCTATGTTTGGTATTTTGATGTTGAGATAAATAATACACATCCTCTATAATCACACACATTGAGGCCTTAATTGGGCTTAATGTAGATTTTTAATAGCACCCCAATCCCACCATAAATAATATTGGGGCATGTGAAAATCACTAAGAAATAAATTGAAACACATGAGAGATCGTAACCCATTAAAATTATTTATAAAAACATATATCTGATATATAATGTCATAATAAAAACAAAACATGTCCACTTACTACAAAATTAAATTCATACGACACACCCTAAATATCCACACCTTATAAAAATGATTCATTAGAATTAAATGGGACAAATAAAAGGGCCCAAAAATTAAATTTATAGACAAATCTAAATTATTTTATATAGAAAAATCAACATCACATCAAATCCATATATTACAATTTTTAGAAACAACTATTGATGATTATTGTTAATCTATAGATATAGCAGTTCTACACCCAAAAAAAATACTTTGATCAAATATCATCTATATTGAAAACAAACTTGTGGAAAAAACAAATGTGTAGGGATGATTGTAAACATACCCTCTCTGATTACAACAAAAAATAATTTAATGAAGAATAAAAATGTCGGATTGATGTACTATGACAATATATATTAATTTGGGATCAAGTCCATCATGTGTAAAAGATAATACGAATATATGAAACTAATCACCATAGAGAAGAAGTTTGTGAAGGGAATATGGATACTCACAAGATAGAAAAAATTTAGAGAACTATGTTACCCAACTAATAAAACATATAAAAATATATTTGGAATTATAACAGTAGACGAATTCATTAGGAATGTGTAAAAATAAATTGAACTATTACCAAACCCTATAGAGGACACAAACCTCATCATAAGAAATATTTCTCAACTGAGGGGGTTATGTAGTGTGCAAGTAAAGGACCTCTGACTAATCACAAAGTGGGGTTACCTACACCACTAAATTTATAGAGGTCACATTAACTAGTATCAATGATTCACTAGGGTAGGGGTTTTATATACTCTCTTTAAAATCAAAATCATCTATACACACTAAAGAATTCACAAACACACCTCATCTCAATCCTTATGAAGCTAAGAAATTTGGGTGACCCAAAATTCATGAAAAGAACTTTCTTTTGATGAAGATATAAACATAATTATTTTTTATATGTTAATTTTCTATAAATTCATTTCATGAATGTTTGATTTATTCATTTAATTGAAATTTTATGTATAACAATGTATAATTCTCAGTTCATATCATGTAATTTTCATTTTATATGATAAAAAAATGAATCATATATATTCGAATATACCCCCACTTTTTATTATAAAAATTCAACTTACACAGTGAGGCTTTCATAATAACACATGTGTGGTATTTATGACTATCTATAAATGTAATTCCATTTGATAATGAGTAGTATCATCCTTATATACCCAATGTCACCTCTTCTAGGAAATGTAATTTGGTTCTAAATAGATATTTTGTTTGAGATTATCTAGAAAAAGAGATGTTACATTCTTTAACCATGGGTTGTCTCCTTTTGTAGGGGATATATAAAGATGTATTGTTTTATATAGACCACAAGTCATTTTGTATAAAAGTATATTACATGTTCGATAAGACATATGGAATTTTAATTCCAAAGGATTCCTTTGTAAAACAGCACAATCAATTCTATTCCATTAAAAATTCATGGAATATACTTCCATCTACCAACCATGTATATCAGACTGTATAGAACAGAATTTACTAAAACGCACACCATGCCATGTACTAATGGACCAATCATAATTTATGTCTTTGAAATACACTCCATGTGATATTCAACACCACCATATAAAACATAGTTATGATAACAACCCAGTGTTTCTTATTATTGTATTTTAAATAAATTTGTGCTTTATTATATTATATAATATTACACATACACAATATAGAGAAAATAACAAAAAATAATATCATTAATAAATATACAAAAAATATTCTTCTATAAAAAAATTAAAATTCAAAAAATTAAAATTAGGAAATAAAATATAAAATATAAAAGAGAAAATGGGAAAATTTGGATCCCCCAATTAGGTAGAATCGTCACGCCCATGTTTAACACAATAGAAATGAATCAAAATATATGTAAACCAATCAATATATTATAATATGAAAATATAATAATATTGTAGGAATTTTAATGAAGATTTATTGAAATATTAAATAATATATATTGGAGTTATTGTGACCATTAGAATAGTAATGGGCCCATTTTGGTTGTAACATGACTGTTGGAAATAATAACTTGATATTTGGGAATCGTAACCTGATCATTAGATTAGTAATTATACCAAAATAATTAGTTTTAATATAGATAATATTTATGATTATTAATTTATGTAAATATAATAATTTTATGTCTAAAAATGTAAATTTCATGATTATAAATATCAATTTAAATATAAGAACATTTTTTATAATCTGAATTCTAATATATTTTATCAAATTTTTAATTTGTATATTAAAAATTGAAACTACATATTTTAAAATGTTATCTTCATAAATTAATATCAATTTTTAATTCATCGTGTTTAAAATTTTCAAGGGTGATTTTTTTGGTAATTTTATGAAATACCTCACTTTTTTGGTTTATAGTAAAAATATTATTTGTCAAAAAACCAGTGTATCATTAATTAAATAATTAATGATGTTATAATGAACTCAAACTTCCTATATCAAGATGTTAGTCTATAATATATTTAATTTCATAAATGGTTCATTAATATAAATTAATTTTAAATTCCAAAACTAATTTTTTTCCCTAATGAAAAGATAAAAGTGATCCCTTAAAATAATAATTTATATTTTTTCCTTTTTTATTTTTAATAAAATAATGAATTGTATTTATAAAGAGGATTAAATTCATAAAAACAATTATATTATATTTATATATGATTTATATTTTCAAAAAATTACTATTACATGTCTATCCTCTGATATATTATTTTATTTAGTATTTTATTATAAAAATACCCCTCTCATCAAGAATATATAACATCACTACTTCACCTTGGAAATCCACCCATACCCCACTTTACAATGAATAAACACTACAAATATACTTCCTATAAGTCCCTATAAAATCTTTCAGTAAATTTAGAATTAATTAAACTCTAAAAATTAATGGATTATTAGGGTCATAAAAGAGACGATACACCGAGAATTAAGTAAGATCAAATTAACTAATGTTTTTTTTCTCTTTATATCTTTCATTTTTCCACCCCATTAAAAATCCAAGCATATAAATTTATTAATAAGTGTGTTATAAATGTATTTCTGAAGATAACCTGCTATAACTATCAAATTTACTATAAATATGAATGTTAAAATTCACATTCCTACCCTTTCAACAATGTCCCATCAATGGTCGGTTAACCTCCTACGGAGAAATTACCATGTCAATTCTTATAAAAAATTCAATTATCACCTTATGAACTATATATAATATATAAATTTGTAATAAAATGTATTCTAATCCACTAGAGTTAATTATATATATATATAAATGACTTTGATAGAAAATAGGTTCATCAAAATAAATCAATAAAATTTATTGAAAACAAGATACCAAAACAATTCAAGTTTATCAAAGAGTTTAATAAAATTTAATAAAACAATCATAATGGTTAAATAGTGAAACAAGTTATCATAATTGACATCTAGAACTATGTATTATCAATTATATGTTAATTCGGAAGTTTAGAATTAACAGAATAAAGTGATATTTATTGCAAGGGGAATCACAAATCCAACTTCTTTTTTGGTTTATCATCTATTAAATAGTATGAATGTTTATATTATTTCCTTTGAATATATTTTACATTTTATTTCATGGATATAAATTTTAATACCAAGTGAAAAAAATTTCAATGAAAATACTTTTTTTAAAGATACATTAATTTCCAAAACATCATATTTTAATTTAAAAATTCTTCTTTCCCACTAATGAATAACGATGTTTTTCATCCAAGTATGATTTCGATTATTAAATAAAAAACTAAAAGTTAAATTAATTAAATTATGCATTAAAAAACCCTTAAATAATTTATCTCTTTATTGGGTTTATTTTATTATTATGATTTCTATAGGTTCTCTATGTAATTCAATATTAAGAGAATTTAAGATGTGACATGTGCACCCAAAAATATATAAAACTAAAATGCATTGAGTAATCTGATTTATATCTTAATTTTATGTTATATATGAATGAACATGATGCTATATTTGTTAAAAATATTAATTCTATGATTTATGCACTTATTTTTTGAGTTAATATAATGATTACATTCTAAACAACTATTTTTTGGTATTTGAACAGTGATATATGGTGTTTTATTTTATTCATATGCCACATTATATTCCATTATCACATGTTTCCCCTATTATGTTTATGATAATATAATTATTATGAAGATGGTTATTATTTTCATGCATGTTATATTTCTTAATGTCTCTTATTCATATTCTTATAGGGCATTTAGCTCACCCCTTTCATTAATGTATATCCTAAGGTGAATAACTACACTAAGGATATTGTGAGGTAAACTAAGTTGATAGAGAATATAGAATTAAATATTGTTTAAAAGTGATTATGTTATTGTTTTGTTTGATCCTAAATTACCAATGGTACAAAACCTTTGGATCATGGATTGTATCACAGTAATTTGTTAATCATAAAAATATTTTAATGAACATTTAATGAATATTTAGGGAACACTATATTGTATCAGATAAATTTTAATTTATTTTGGAATTATTATTATAAAACAATAGTGTATATGAATAAGGATGATACTATTTATATCGAAACATATTATGATATGGTAAATCATAAGAGTATATGGTTTTTGAGAAATGAAATCACATTCTAGATAACACAAGTGGACGTGGCTCTAACACAAATATACATAGGGGTTACAACCATTAAAATTCCATATTGATATAGAATCTATTGGGAACATGTACACTACAATATGCCTTTATGCACACATATTTTGACACTCCTTGGGGATATGCCTCAGAAATTCACTAACCCTATTACAAAAAAATATAACGTATATATTTTTAATTTAATTATTCATTTTTTAAGATAGAAAAATATTAATAAAAAAATATTATAAAAATAATATATATAGAAAATTATAATATGATGTATCCCATAACAAATGACATTACAATTAACTTCATAAATGAATAAATTATTCAGGCTTGTTTGATTGAATATCAAACTTCGTATATTTTTGAAAATGGTGGGAAATAAGAGAAACCAAGAGATAAATCTGGATGAGGGATAATGAAATCATTTCCCAAATGATACTACCTATTAAACGGGAGGTGGAGTTTATATTATCAGTGATCTATTTACCTAGATACTCCAAGCTCTAAAAAATAACTAAAAAATTGAGGAACTAAAACATTCTCTTAAGAAGTAGATGCTGGATATCGAATCCTTTATATGGAAATGACCACATATGTTTAGTGGATCATCAAATACACTAATTAAAATACAGTTTTTTAACATAATAAAGAATTTATTTTTTATCAACTATTATAATAATGATATGGATACTTTAACCATATATTGTTTTGATAGATAGGTCGATCAATGGTGGGAACTGATAACGAATACTAAGTTGAAGGATAAAATGAAATAATTGTAGTTTGAATATTTTATGAATTTATTTCTTAACAACTATTTCTCATTAACTATTTGATCCAAGATAGAGATGTATTCCTTAGATATTAATTAAATTTATGGAAATATTTAACATCTTATGATGAGACTTTTAAATGTCTTTCACTATATGTCTTTGTTTTTCATATTAATATTCAAAAAAAATTGATAGATTATTTGGTGGATTAAATCCACACCATAAAACTTATATAGTTTTCCAAGACATTAAAGATTATTTATAGGTTGTTTATTGTGATATTAATTTATTTATAGAGTTTTTTTTATTTCCATGGCTATAGAGATAAGAAATTAAATATGGTGTTTCAAGATGGATGATTTAATGAAAGATGTGGAATTAAGGATCAACCAACTATATGAAAAAAATATGGGAAGAAGAATCATGGGAACTACATAAATGGGATAATTAAATTATACATGTGATGGAATATGGCCACCAATATCATAAATTTCGAAGACACATTATGTATCTGGAAAATGTGTTGGAGGAAATAATTAAACCATCCATGGATAAATGATTTAACTGTAGGGAGAAATATAACTATAAAAGATAGTGAACTAAACCAACAGTCACTAAGGGTAATTAGTGTTACCAACCACCGAAGACTACATAAAAATGGAAAGCATATAATGACACCATTTTTAAGGTGGAGCATGAATATCAAGACATACATGGTCTACTTGTTTCATTAAAGAGTGGAATGAATTTTATTTTATTATCATTTTATGCATTCCTTTATAAATTTCATTGTTTCTAGAACATTTGGTTAACAACCTCGACTACATTGAGTTAATATATCCATAAAACACTTAGTGGGGAAATCAATTCATCCTAATTTCTGTACACTTCTCAATTTAGTGTTTTTTGTAAGATTATTCTATAGAATATCGTTATACATTCCCAGGGGGAATTTGTTTCTATAATGGGCCAGGATTGGCACTCATTGTATAGATTTATCATCAAATATCATGAAAAGAAAAATATTAATAAATTTTGAACCGTCTCATCCTCATGTACAAATTAATTTAACATAATGGAACTCCTTTCAAAAATAACTTAAAGGTGTGGCAGAGGATAACTCTGAAAATAATTTGTTTCAAAAACGGTTATGTTAAAAAAAGTACCAACCTCAAGGAAATTCTCATTGTGAGGGAATATAATGAATTATTCCCCAAATATGTACATGGAATTCCCCAAATAATGTGGTATATTTCTCAATAGAAATTATTCACTATTTTACTCTAATCTATAAATCCCCCAATAGGTTGTCCCTAATCGAACTGGAGGAGTCAAAAAAATACCTATAAGATAATTTAAAAAAGGTTTCATATGACCTAGAGCATCTCCTTGCTGTATGAAAATGCTATTTTCCACGAATAAGGATTGATCATTTAAGATTATTATTAGTTACTAGTAGCTCAACAATATCACCATAAAGAACAATTATTCTTTACCAATGATTGGTGAGTTGTTCAATAAAATTCAAACTGCTCAGTTTTTTCAAAGTTTGATGTTCATTTTGGATATAATCAACTGATACTCAAAAAGGAAGAAATTCATAATTAAGATTTTTTATCTATGTATAGACACTAATATCTGATAGTGATTTCATTAGAAATTAGAATTACAAATGAAATATTAATGGATATGATAAATAGATTCATTAGAGAATATATCAACAAATTTTTCATAGTCTTTATCGATAATATTATCATTTACTCTATGAGTAAGGAGGAATATGAAGACCATTTAAGGATTATTCTATAGACATTAATTATTGATTAATTTTATGCTAACATTAGAACGTGTATCTTTTTGATGTGGAATGACACTTTCTTGCAACACGTGTTTATACGATTGTACTTTTTGTAGACCCTTAAAAATGAATTCAATAATGGAATGGCACACACACAATAGTGTCATAGAAAATTGTATTTATAATCGATTATATAGTTAATACCAATATTGTTTTGAGTAATTTTACAAGAGTTTATATATCAACAACTATGTAAACATAGAAAGGGTTTAAGTATGTATGGATGGAAGACATTGAGGAATGTTTCAAGGATCCCATGAATAGGAAAATCACTATACATGTACTGACAATACAATCAATTGGAGAAGGATTCATGATATATAGTAATTCTATAATTATGAGTTTGGGTTTAATACTCATGTATATGGAAAACATAATGGCCTATGCCTCAGAACTATTGAAACCAATGAGAAGAACTTCCTGATGTATGATCTAGAGTTAGAAGTTGTCATATTTTCTCTAATAATTTTTGGAACTACCTATATAGTGAAAAGTGAGATATATATACTAATAAAATGAGTGTAATGTATATTTTCACATATAAGGTGATAAAAATTCATCAACAATGATGGTTAGAGATGATCAAATTCGGTGATTTGTCAATTCACTACCATCTTGGAAGGGTTAATAGGGAAGTCGATTCTCTTTTTAGAAAAGAACCTACAACTCTATCCATGATGAATATTTAGAAAGACTATATATTCATGGATATGAAAATTATGGATTTGGAAATCATAATTACAGATAATAAATCTGACCTTTCCCATATCATTCCACAAAGGTCTAACGATGAGAAGATCTAGGATGCACAAATTCACTATTTAGAGCATCAGATAATGGTGGAAGCGACCAAGTAATGAAATATTCTTGTGTTACACATTAATGAGGGTGTTATGATTCAATTTGGAACTATAAATTGTGTGCCTACATCATTTGAGATAAAGAAAATGAAATTTCTAAATTCATTTATGTCATCTTTCTCCATGTATCCTGGAAGCACCAAGATGTCCAGTGCTCCTCGAGCGAACTTTTAGGTGGGACTAAATGAAGAAGGATATAATTGAATACTCCTCAATGTCTGTGATATATCAGTAAAATAAAATATAGAGACCTAATTCCATTGTGATTATATAACAATTTCCTATATTGATTAGATAATATGAGAATATCACCATTGACATTCCCACTGGTCTCCCTAATACATTCAATGGAAATAATGTGTTACGAGTTGTAGTGGATCAACTCCCCAAGACTACATACTTTATCATCATTCTATAAGATTACTCATATGATAAAAATTATATGATATATATAAAGAATGTTGTGAGGAAACAGAGGGTTAAAATTTTGAGCATTTCTTATCAAGATCCCAGGCTCACATATAAATTCTAGATAGGTATTTAAATTGATTAGAGTACTGAATTGAGTTTTAGTACAACCTATCACCCACAAATGAAGGATAATTTGAACAGTCTATTCATATAATCTAGGTAATGTTATGATCCTTCTCAATAGAATTTAATGGAGGTTGGGGTCAACATATCTCCTTAGTTATTTTCTAACACAACAAAAACTTCTAGCCATGTAATCAAATGGTTTTATATGAAGCTCTACATGGGTAGAGATATATATCTCATAATTTTTGGGGTGATTTTGGGGAATTAAATCCTCTTGGAATTTGTAATGCGAATGATATGACATTAATTGTTCATTTAATCCCACAATATATAAAACATTCTTAGAGTTGAGAAACATCTATACTGCAATCATCAAAGGGACTTTTAGTATTATGTCGGAGAAACAAATTCTTATGAATATAACCATGGAAGATATTTATGTGGTTTGGAAAGATGGTAAATCTTAATCAAAGGTAAATTGGACCCTTTGAGATCCTTCATCCAACATGAGTAGTGGACTATTGGCTTGAACCTTAACAAAATATGGATCATGTCCATGATTTTTTCCATAAAACTCTCATGAAGAAGTACATACATGATCCATCACATGTATTGAATACGAAAGTGGTAAAACTGAAGAATGAAATATCTTGTAAGGAGGATCTGGTGAAGATCATGTAAATTTGAGATAATTTTTAAGTAATAATGAAAATTACATCATCATTTTTTGGTGGAAATATATGTATGAAGAGGTGATATGGGAATTATATGAAATAATAAAACATAAATTACCTCAAATATTCTTAACCAACAATATGATTGGAAATGATTGGTACATAATTTATAAAGGAGAAGAATGTAATGACACATTGTTTAATGGAAATATTTTTTTCATGAATAAATGTGTCTTGTATTAAATTTTGAAATATTATACACACAAAAAATGTAGGAAAAAAACATTATCACATTAATAAATATCAATCAATTTTTTATATACCGAAAAAATTAAAATACCAAACATTAAAATGGGAAAATAATTAATATAGTACAAAAAATGGGAAAATATTGATTACCCCAATATTATAATAACATCTTACCCATGTCAAACTCAGTCAAAATAATAAAAAACACTTGAAAAATGATAACATATTATAAAATAAAAATATATACCATTTGGATTAATTATAAAAAATATTATGGGAAATAATAAAGTATTACATATATGAGGTAATGTGATAATTGGAATAGTGATGTGATCATTGGAATAGTAACCTAAATTTTGGGAAAACTAGTATGTCCATTTGGAAGAAAAAGGTAAATGTAGAAATAGTAATTTTACTTAAAAATAATCAATTATTATATAAATAATATTTATCCTGATTAATTAATGTAAATACGAATATTCAAATTCTAAAAAATAAATTTCATGATTAAAAATATCAAATAAAAAATAAGTACATTTTTTATAAACTATATATTAAATAAAATTGAAAAAATAAAAATATTCATGTTAATTATTAAAATTTTTTATGTTATATAAATATTTTGACAAAATTATTATAACTTTTGAAATCAAATAGTATCAATTTCACTAGGGTGATTCATTGTTAATGTTATGAAATACTTCGATTTTTGAGTGAATAATAAAAGAATAGTTTGTTCACCATACTGATGTATCTAAAATTTAATAATTCATGATTTTTTAATAAACTAATCCTTTATAGAAATTGATATTTTTCCACGATATATTTATTTATATAAATTACTCATGAAATAATATAATCTTAAATTCAAAAACTCAAAATATTACAGTACATTATTCTAAAAGTGATCCCTTAAAAACAATTAAAATTCATTTCATGTGGCATTTTTAAAAATATAATAAATTATAATTATAAATATTTTTAAATACATAATATATAGATATATATAATTTTTATTTTGAAAAATAATCTATCACATTTTTTACCTTTGATAATTTATTTTATTTATTATTTTATTTTAAAAACACCCCCTAAAGTATAAATAACCCCACTTAATACCCTTGTAGAACAACTCATCCAAAACATATGAAATCGAAAAATATAAAAATTGTAATATAATCAAATACATTTTAATCCTTAGGGAAGTTCTGGAGTAATCATAATTATGAATCAAGGGAGTTTTAGGGCCATACACGAGAAGCTACAATGAGGATTAAAAAAGTTTCAATTAACTAATCACTTTAATTCTTCTTCTCCTTGTTTTTACACCAATTTCAAATACAAAACATATAATATGATTTATGATGTAAGTAAAAAGTATATTAATAATGTTAATAATCTATAAGTAACAGATTTACTATATATATAAATTAAAAAATTCTCATTCCTGCTCTTTCAACAATGTCCCATTAAAGGTCTCTTAATTTCCCATGGGGAAATTCACAAGTTAATGATTATAGCCATTTTCATGGATTGGAATAAATAGTTATATATAATTATAAATATATAATTAAAATTATTATATATTTTTTTGAATTATTTATACTTATGTATAAATAAATTGGAATGAAAACTGTGAAATCGAGAAAAACAAGTCTGTTTAATGAAAACATGGTATCCAAACATTTAATTTTAACAAATTATGTATTAAAATAGAATCAAATAATTATAATGGATAAATACTTGAATAAATGAACATAATTCTCTTCAAGAAATATTTTTTAATAACATTATTTTTATTTTCAAAGAGATAGAAAAGATACATAATATACCATGATTTATCATAATTGGATTCTCAAACCCAATTTATTTATTTTGGTTATCTTCTTTTACACGATAAGAATTTTCATATTATATCTTTAAAGAAACCATTTTTTTATTTTTGGGATATACATGTTACTAAAAAAATAAATTTTTTTCTATGAAATTTATTTATTCAAAGAATCATCAATATCTATTATATCATGTTTTATTCCACATAAAATGCTTTCTATCCACTCAAGAGGAAGGATCTTTTAAGTCTATGTTGACTAAATATTAATATTTCGAAACCAAAAGTGTTATTAATGAAATTATTATTTCATAAAATCTTATTAAATCCATTATATTTCATGATTTTATTTCATAAATGTGATTGTTATGTGTTCCATGTTGGATTCTTGATTATGACCCTTCATGATGTGATGAGTGGAAACAGAAGTATATATCACTCAAATTAATTAGGTCAGGTGATGTATCTCATGATATTAAGGTATATATATTTGAACATGATGATATTTTTTTCACAACAGTGATGTTATGATTTATTAAATTTTTTATGCGTGAACATGATGATATCTTTGTTCACAACTATGTGTGTGGTTTTACCACTAAGACATGATTTGCTATTATTTTCATATTCCATATTCTATTACTTTATAAAATCTTTCCCAAATATTTGTTATTATGATACAATTATGACGATGATTATTATTATTATTCTCACCCATTTTATGTTGATCCATGTCCCATATTCATCCTCTTACTTTCCTTTTAGCTGACTATAACTTCCCTAATAGTTATAAATAAAATTCCTATTTTTGATTTATTTAAATTTATCATCATGAAATATGGTTTTAAAAAACACATAAACTTATTATATTTTATTATATCTTATTGGATTTAAAATAAAATTATTAATCATTGTTTTTGATAATGTCGTTGTTGATCAGTGATTATATGACTTGTATAAATATAGGATTTTAAAAAATATAATTGACATAGACAATAGAAGTGATGGCCACAACTAGTAAGATCATACCATAAAAAGTCACATTGTTGGATCTTCTGAGAGAGTTAACCTTTCTGGGATTTACCATGACCAATTCCAAGATGATACCAAACTACTTAAGCCTAATTGAAACCATTTATTGTAGATGTTTAATCTCATCGAGATCACGACACAAAAAGTGATCTCCAAACCACCCCATGAAAGTCCCACCCTCGGGTTCCTAAATCTTAATGAATTTTCTAGTGAATAAAATGGATATATTTATAGATCCATGAAATATGTATGTTCAATTTTTTTATTGAATAATGTATATATTTAATCATACTATTGTAACTTTGGAAATAATTTTTAATTTGAAAAAATGAATAGAAATTATTTTCTAGTTAAAATTCTGGCTTAAATAATTATTTTATGAATTAATTTATTTATAGGTAAATAATATATTTATATAAAATTGTTATTAAATAAATTCTATGAATAAAAAATGATCATATAATTTTAATAAAGTTAAATGTAGATTTTTTATAAGGGATTGAAAATTGTTATTGTAATAAAACCCATCATTTCTAAATAAATTAAAATATTATTTTAAAATAAAAAATTAAAATATTTAAAAAATAATTTAGATAAAAATAGAATAATTTTTTAAAATAAACACATAAATTATCCAACTGTGAATTTTTCATAATTTTCTTAGAAAATCGAATTATAGCGAAAAATCAAATATCATATAAATATACATTATATTTTATGACATCATAATGACCCAAATGTGATTTAATAAATAATAAAATTGGTATAATCATCCAAATATATGCTTTAAAATTTAAATAATGTTATTTTAATTTAATTTTAATTATATTTTAATGAAATTATGAATCTTCTAAACCTATTATACATTTTAATGTTTTAAAATCATTTCTTTAATAGTGCTACTCACCTCCACATAAGAAATGGAATTATTTTATTATATTATACCCATGGAAATATAAAATAATAATAATAACTACAATTATTCATAAAACATGAGAAAACCCAAGGGATGGTTTGTGGTTATGGATATTTAATCATGTAGAGTCAAAAAACCAAAATAATAAAGAAGTCACCATTTTTCCATATATATTCACTCCCAAGATCACATTTCTATTCACTTAAACTCCTTGGAGAATATCCATACACAAATCTCCAATCTATAAAGTCCTCCCACGGTGCTCCCAAGAACTTAATAATCCCATCCCCAGCATTTCATGTCTCACACTCAAGTAAGGGACCTTTCTCCCATCCATTCAAATTTCAACACACTCTTTGAAATTAGTTCATTTAATTTCAATGGGTTATATTTTATATAACACCCCAGGTAAATAAAGAGTATGACATTTTTAAATTTATCCATATTTGTGAATAAAATATTAATATTAATTTAAAGGGAATTCTATGCTCGATGGCGCACCCAATATGAAACAACAAGTTTCTTTGAAATCTTACGTTGCACTCTAATAATAAAATAATATTATTTAAAATTGTAGTTAACGCCTAACTGTTGTAATGGAGGGAATGAACAGAACTAACTACAAAATGATTATATATGTTTGTAAAATATTTTTTCTTTTTTTCAATAAATGTTAGAGGATTAAAAAAGAAAATGAATCCAGTTTTTAAGCTTAAACATTCTAAGATTTTTTAAAAGGTCGATTAACCGTCTTCTGATGGCGAACCCCTTTTAAATAAATTTTTTGGAAATTTTATAAGATCTATTTTTCAAAATAAACATATCATTTATGATTGGGACATTGAAATTTACCTTAGGTTAATTTTGGGTATTTTTCTGACAATGTTCATTTTTTAATGAATAGTGAAAAATACTGCATTTTACATCAAACAACTTTTTCATATAATTTAATTATATGGTTATATTATCTTTTTAATTTGTTTTAAAGTTTAATTAGAATATATTGTTACCATTTAATTCAATTATGGTAATTGGGATTAATTTCAATTTGGAATTAGGCATAAACAAGTGCCAAACTTTTAAGAAATATTGTTTCTAAAAAAACCCGCTATTTGTTTTTACAACGGGAAGTTTTTTTAAATTAATTATTGAAATTTATGTGTTTAGAATTTGGTAAAATGGATTACATATTTGGAATCAGACGGTCCAAATTATGTAATTAAGACTCTTTTGTTTTTGGACATTATGAATAGTAACGACGGTAATTATCTTTAATTATCTTGATTAATGAGTAATCAGGTAGTTAAAGATAATAATATAATATCATAATAATAAAAACTTACTACAAAATGTGTCCTAAGGCTACTATTTGTCTCATGTCAGACCATGGTATGCCTTGTGCCAAACTTGGGGGCCCCATGGAATCAATTTTGTGAGAAAGTGACTTTTTATCTTTTTATTTTTAAAGAATCTTAAATGTAACAAAGAATGTATCACCTAAGTAAAATATTTTTAATTTTGTCAAAATAAATGATCTTTTGGACTATAAATATTAATTGGAAATCTAAAAATATTTCCTACATCATAGTATTTTTTTTATAATTTTTAGACATTAAATAAATTAAATTATTTATGTCATCATGATGACGCAGCGATGACCTCATTATTTAACGATTTAAATAAAATGGAAAGATAATGTCAAATCGAAGACCTACACATGTCCAAAACCTATTTTATTGGTGGATTTAGAACCCTTATCACCTTATCCTCGATAAAAATCAATGTGGGACCCTTAAAATATGATACTCATTTGAACGTAAAGTTACATTTTATACCTTTCCAAGAGTGCCCCTCCTCTCCACTTATAAAAGGCCCAAACCCCTACCTCCTTAACCACACTTCCAAAGCCTTTGTATCTGCCAAAACCTGCCCATTTTGTCTCTCCACATCCCTATCTAACTGTTTGAAGCCTCACTTTGGGCAGAAGTCTTCCCAAGGAATCCTTTTATCTCAAACCAAAGGGAGTTACCCGATTTTAAGGCAATGTCTTCACTTGAGTCCTTTTGTTTTATTTTGCTTCTCCAACCCCCTAAACTCTTTTATTCATTTCTTTTGTAACAACTACAGTATCTGAAATATACTAGGATGTTTTTATAATAAGTATTCGATCAACACTTGCACACAACTTCGTCTAATGTTTAAATAACATATTGTTTCTGTGGTTGGCGATTTTCTACCTCACGAAACGATGATTGTTCAATATTCTTTTAACACATTTAAAGGTTGCCATTATGATTTCATTGTATCTTATATATGAAATATATGGTATTTATTTTTACTATATTCTTCTTTATTTTATATATAAACCATACGTTTATTTTTTTTCATGTTGTTTAAATGCGATAATTTCATATGAGGAAGTGCGGACTACCGCCCCCTCAAGTGATGTGACTCGTAAATGCAATACATGGAATGTATAAAGAATGCAATTAATGAAAATATGTGACCTATATAACATATATATTATACTGGAATTATTATATATATATATATCATTTATTTTTAATTCCATTAATATGAAAAAGAAAAAAATGAAAGTAGCGTTCATGAGTACGTACGACCTACCGTCTCCATGAACGGTGATTTTCGTTTATTATATCCAAATGACGTGGAATAGTATAAAATGAATATGTACTGGATATATATGATATATATGATATATACATCATGATTATAACTCTGGATATAATGGATACATGAACAACTTGTAATTATAAAGAGCATATTTTGACTCAAGTACCAATGATCGTTTAAACGACCGTTATTAACTAAAATAATTACATAGTGTTCATGACATGGTAATAAGTGATATAAAAGGAATAATAAACTTGAAAAAGG
This sequence comes from Viscum album, assembly GCA_963277665.1. Taxonomy (NCBI): domain Eukaryota; kingdom Viridiplantae; phylum Streptophyta; class Magnoliopsida; order Santalales; family Viscaceae; genus Viscum; species Viscum album. The sequence goes on from OY728166.1 coordinate 381,221,830, forward strand.
TTCTTAAGGAAGCATAAATTAACTCATGTTTATTATTCTGGAGATTAAAGAACGATCGAGTCAAGTTGGACCTGAGGTAAGGGATCCTACTCCTCTCTTTCTTTTTAAGTACACCATTTTATGTAATTCCTTTTATGCTCATATTTCTTTGGATTGGGATGTTCTTTTATATTAATATTACTGTAATATTTATGTTCATATGATGAGAGACCCTATTTCCTCTCATCAATCCATTTTGGAAGTTTTAAGTGGCGCCGTTAGGCTGCCGAGTTTTCATAAGGGATTTTTCATCTCACTTTTATTCCTGTGAGATTTAGGCTACATTTGCCACAATTTCCTTTGACTGGTGTATGTAGTTCCCATTATTATACACTTTGTGTAGTATAATTTCATTTATGTGTATTCACATCTTCATTGTATTACCCTTCTTCCATGGGGTGTACGTTTCAAAAGTTACCCAACTCGGTAAGGGGACCTTTTACCCTCCACTTTTTAAAAGACTTCTTTTGTTATGTCTTTTAATTCACATACTATTATGTTGGGATATGTTCTTTTATATCATTAATGATGTAAATTTTATGTCCAAGTGAGGAGATTCCCTTTTAATCTCTCATCAACTCATTTTCTTGAATTTTGAAGTGATGTCGTTTGGCTGTCGAATTTTACCAAGGGAACTTTTTAACCCAATTTCAATTTCTTTGGGTTCAACATGTAGTTATTGAATATGTCATCTTTTGAATATGTGTGAATGGACTTTTATTGTTCTACAAAAAATATCCACTTATATTTTGTGTATTTATATTTTTCACAAATAATTTTGAGATTGAATTATCCTTAATTTAAGGATACCTTCTTTATAAGGGAATTCATCACATTTGATATTTCTGTTGAGTCTTCATTGTTGTTATGCACCAATACACTCTTATATGGTGTATATACTGTCCTTTGGAATATTATATCATGAATCCATTTATTCTCATGATATTATAAAGTTCTGACTAAATGTTATTCCTCAATTATTGTATTCAAGTGTCTCTAATTTTGGTAGAACCCCTTTAACCAAAATATCACTTTAAATGTTTTAATTATTTGTTCTTATTAATATCCATGTTTTCAAATTGGTTTTAAGTATTTATTTATATGGATATTAATGGTTTAAAATTTTAAAAGCTTCAAGGTGGTATGGGACACTTTGATTCGAAAATCTCTTTATTAAATGTTTTAAATGGTTTTGGAAACGGTTTCTTTTTAAATGGATTCATTATCTCAATAAACTAAAATGTTATATTGTGATTGAACTGTGGAAATTTTATGTTTCCTTTATGCATGTTTTATGTGATACATTTATGTTATGGTTATTGGTCATTTTTATGAAAACGTGTGGTTCCATGATAAACTAAGTGCGGGTGAGCCCGATATAGCTCTCTAATGCATTTGGTAACACGACGGAGTGAAACGTTAAGGTTTCTCTGAAGAGATTTAGGGAATATACTATGGTGGGTATTCCAAACGTAACCTAGAGGGTTACTCCCTACGTAATAATGTTATGAATTCCTCAAGTTACCTTTATGTCTTATGATTTCTATGATTTATTCATGATTTGATGAGGTATGTTAATGTGCCTATGTTTTATTGGTAAAGTATGATTTCAATCTTATGTATATATGAACTCATGTTTCCTTTCCATATTTTTTATAACCCTTACTGAGATTTTTATGCTCATCCAATGTTTTTTTGAAATGTTTTTCACAGGTCAAGGGAAAGGTACATGATATGATGATAGTGTCAAGTAAGTGTCAAGAAAGAATCCATTCTTTATTTTTAAATATGTTTCAGTTGATGGGAAAAAGTTAATACTATCTTTTATGTAACCACTTTGTTTGAATGTGGAATTTAATGCAAGTTTTATGATCTAATTATCTAAAACTCTAAACCTAAAAATATCCTCAATGTGTAATCTTGTAATAACTCAAGATTAAGTATGGTTTAAGGCTGGGGCCTTATAGTTGGTATCAAAGGTCGGTTTAGATAACTTTAGAGGTTTGGTTATTCATTAAGCATAAGTGACATTACGATAATGGTTAGGATTTCAGAAAGAGTCACAGTTTTAGATAAAGTGAATGAGTAAGTATATCTTAGTGTTTATCTTCCTCATTAGTACATGATGGTTTTGTTGATATACTCACACTGACCTTTTTGGTTTTAGTAAATGGCTGGATCTAGCAGGAACCAAAGTAACAGTGGATGTGAAGGAAACTGTGACAGTTTTTTGTGCAAGCAACTGAATGATATGGGAGCTGAAATGAGAAATCTTGTGATTCTCCTCAACCAACTATCTGGAGTCACGATTGACCACCTAAACCTTGGTGATTTCTATAAGTCATAATATATGCGAGAAACATATCCCTACGGAACTACAGGTAATAATCATAAAGGTATGTGTGTTCAAAAACTTATGTGTCAAAAATGTGGAATGAAACACTTAGGAAAATGTTTCAAAGGGATAAAATATGCTATAGATGTGGAAATGAAGGTCAAAAAGGAAGAACATACCATGGAAAAAGGAAGCATCCATTTGACTCGAGGAAAGGGAAAGAAGTTCTTTCTAAGGGATCAATTGAATGTATTAAATGTGGTGTGCATGGTCATTATACAAGCACATGTCCTATAAAGAAGTTTCTTGAATGGGATCACCAAGATCGTAAAAATGTTCGTTTACCAATACCTAATGTCATTCCGATTGAGGATGAAGAAACTGAAAATGACTAATCAAAGGTATGGATTATTTCATGACTATTGTTTTCCTATTTTGGAATCTTAGGATATGATTCATGATTTTGTTTGTAGGAAATAAGTATTTCAGAATAAGATGGAAAGTAATGGTTAATGGATAATGATGAATGTTGAATGAGTAAGATGTCAACATATAAGGGCTTCAAGAGTTATGGTGAAATTCTTAAGAGTATTAAGTCTCTTTTGATGATGGGGTTACATTAGAAGACTTTTTATATTATGTGTAACCCTAATGTTTAATATATGAAAATTTTATTCAAGGAATAGTTATCTGTTCTTTTGTGGACATAGTTATAAAGAACCATTTGGTTTTATATGATCCTTACTTTTGAGGTAATTGTGGGGTACTATATGTTATGATGGAAGTGAAAGGCATGAGATAAAATTGAGGTTAAATTATGTTATGGTTATTTTGATGATTTTATCTCTTTTTGGGGAATGATTTGAGAATTATATAGTTTTGGAAAAAGGACAACACGGAGACCGTGTGACAACCCGTCGTGTCGGACAAAGCTGCGAGAATTGAACCCACAACCAAAGTGCAACTGGTATTTATCGCCTACCACTGGAGTACATGAAGTCCCTGGTTAGTTTGACTGATTCCTTTTAGTTAGATGATTTTATGAATTAAAAGTAATTTGATTTTGGGTTTTCAATGGAAATATATTAACCTATCATGGAGGATATGTGATTAGGTTAATTACTTTTCAATACGAGATTTAAGAGCAACTGATGTTGTTTGGAGATAAATGTTACGATTTAACTTGGAAGACTACATGACTAAATCCTTCAAATATATGGGTTTAAATATTAGTTTGGTTTAATTTTGAATAACTTTATGGACAAATTGTTTATCGAATGGTCCTCTTTGAACTTCGGGTTTTGTTGGACAAATTTTGGAGATTAAGAATAGATTTTCTTTTTATAAATCGTTATCCTTTTCTGGATTATCTGATCTTGCACTAACCTTTTTGGTTTTGGTTTTGGTTAATGTCTAAAGACATTGTAAGTATATAGTTCTCTTTTGTGGATTAGGTGATTCTATATAAGTTTATTATAGTACTCTTAATGTGAAAAAGTCTTCCTAAATACTCCCCTTTTGGAGAAAATATGAGTTTGTGTATGGAATCTAATAAAGGTTGAAAGTAAACATGATAAGTGATTATGTTTCCTTATGAACAAATTCCTCAATAAAAAGTAACTTAAAAACAAAAATGTTTTCTATTAACTTTTCCTATGGAGGAATCGAATACCGTTTAACCCATCAAAAGTTTGTGATTTTCTTATGGTTAACTTTCTCCTAGACATGTTTATTATCACTCTCCATCAGAACATGGCCCTTTGTTTTTTCCTCCATGTCCATATTTTCATACATGGAATCCTAGTATGGGTTAAATTGGCTGACCTTTGTACTTATCATTCTTTATTTTAAAGTGATTGTTTTACCGTCTCTTGTTCCGATGTGGGACGTTCAATGATTTTTCCAAGCTCAATTTTAAAATTGCCAGGACGCAATTCCCAAAGGGGGGGAAGGATGCAACACCCCAGGTAAATAAAGAGTATGATATTTTCACATTTATCCATATTTTTGAAAAAAATATTTATATTATTTTAAAGGGAATGCTATGCTCGATGGCATACCTAATATGCAACAACAAGTTTTTTTGAAATCTTACGTTGCACTCTAATAATAAAATAATATTATTTTAAATGGTAGTTAATGCCTAGCTGTTTTAGTGGAGGGAATGAACAGAACTAACTACAAAATGATTATATATGTTTGTCAAATATTTTTACTTTTTTTAAATAAATGTTAGAGGATTAAAAATACAAATGAATCCAGTTTTTAAGCGTAAACATTCTAATATTCTTTAGTGGTTGATTAACCGACTTTTGATGGAGAACCCCTTTTAAATCCACTTTTTGGAAATTTTATAAGCTATATTTTTCAAAATAAACATATTATTTATGATTGGGACATTGAAATTTAACTTGGGTTATGTTTTGGTATTTTTCTGACAATGTTCATTTTTCAATGAATAGTGAAAAATACTACATTTTACATTTAACTTCTTTTTCATATAATTAAATTATCTGGTTATATTATATTTTTAATTTTTTTAAAGTTTAATTAGAATATATTTTTACCATTTAATTAAATGATGGTCATTGGGATTAATTTCACTTTGGAATTAGGCATAAACAAGTGCCAAACGTTTCATAAATATTGTTTCTAAAAAAACCCGCTATTTGTTTTGACAACGGGAATTTTTTTAAATTAATTATTGCAATTTATGTGTTTTGAATTTGGTAAAATTGATTAAATATTTGGAATCAGAAGGTCCAAATTATGTAATTAAGACTCTTTTGTTTCTGGACATTATGAATAGTAACGACGGTAATTATCTTTAATTATCTTGATTAATGAGTAATCGGGTAGTTAACGATAATAAGATAATATCATAATAATAGAAAATGGCTACAAAATGTGTTCTAAGGCTACTGGTTGTCTCATGGACGACCATGTTATGCCTTGTTCTAAACTTGGGGGGCCCATGGAATCACTTTTGTGAGAAAGTGACTTTTTATCTTTTTATTTTTAAAGAATGTTAAATGTAACAAAGAATGTATCACCTAAGAAAAATATTTTTAATCTTGTCTACATAAATGATCTTTTGGACTATAAATATTAATTGTAAAGCTAAAAATATTTCCTACATCATAGTATTTTATTTTAATTGTTAGACATTAAATAAATTAAATTGTTGATGACATCATGATGATGCAGCGATGACCTCATTATTTCACAATTTAAATAAAATGGAAAGATTATGTAAAATCTAAGACCTACACATGTCCAAAACCTATTGGATGGGTTTATTTAGAACCCTTATCACCATATCCTCAAAACACATCAATGTGGGACCATTAAAATCCGAAACTCATTTGAAAATAAAGTTACATTTTATACATTTCCAAGAGTACCCCTCCTCTCCTCTTATAAAAGGCCCCCACCCCTACCTCCTTACCCACACTTCCAATGCCTTTGGCTCAGCCAACCCCTGACCATTTTGACTCTATAAATCACTATATAACTCCTTGAAGGCAAACTCTGGGTAGAGGTCTTTCCAAGGAATCCTTTCAGCTCAATCCCAAGGGAGTTACCCGATTTTAAGGTAATGTCTTCACTTAAGTCCTTTTGTTTTATTTTTCTTCTACAACCCCCTAAACTCTTTTTATACATTTATTTTGTAACAAATCTAGTATATTAAATACAATAGGATGTTTTTATAAGAATTATTCGAGCTAAACTTACACACACCTTCGTCTAATGGTTAAAGAACATACTGTTTCTGTGGTTGGCGATTTTCTGCCTCACGAAATAATGATTGTTCAATATTTTTTTAACACCTTTAAAGGTGGATATTATGATGTCACTGTATTTTATATATGAAATATATGATATTTATTTTTACTATATGCTTATTTATTTTATCTTTAAACTATACATTTATTCTTTTCATGTTCTGTAAATGCGATAATTTCATATGAAGAAGTGCGGACTACCGCCCCCTCAAGTGATGTGACTCGTACATGAAATACATGGAATGTATAAAGAATAAAATTAATGAACATATGTGACCTATATAACATATATATTATAATGGGATTATTCTATATATATATATCATTTATTTTTAAATCCATTAATATGAAAAAGAAAAAAATGAAAGTAGCATTCATGCGTACGTACGACCTACCGTCTCCATGAATGGTGCTTTTCATTTTTTATCTCCAAATGATATGTAATAGTATAAAATGAATATTCACGGGATATATATGATATATATGATATATAAATCATGATTATAACTCTAGATATAATGGATACATGAACAACTTGTAATTATAAAGAAGATAATTTGACTCAAGTACCAATGATATTTTAAACGATCGTTATTAACTAAAATAATAACATAGTGTTCATGAAATGGTAATAAGTGATATAAAATGAATAATTAACTTGATAAAGGTTCTTAAGGAAGTATAAATTAACTCAAGTTTATTATTCTGGGGATTAAAGAACGATTGAGTCAAGTCGGATCCGAGGTAAGATATTCTACTCCTCTCTTTCTTTTTAAGTACACCATATTATGTCATTCTTTTTAAGCTCATATTTCTTATGATTGGGATGTTATTTTATATTAATTTTACTGTAATTTTTATGTTCATATGATGAGAGACCCTATTTCCTCTCATAAATACATTTTGGAAGTTCTAAGTGGCGTCGTTAGGCTACCATGTTTTCGTAAGGGGTTTTTCATCTCACTTTTATTCCCGTGAGATTTATGCTACATTTACCAAAATTTCCTTTGAGTGGTGTATGTACTGCCCATTATTATACACTTTGTGCAGTATAATTTCATTTATGGGTATTCACATCTTCATTTTATGATCCTTCTTCGATGGGGTGTACGTTTCGAAAGTTACCCAACTCGGTAAGGGGACCTTTCACCCTCCTCTTTTTAAAAGACTTCTTTTGTTATGTCTTTTAATTCACATACTGTTATTTTGGGATATTTTCTTTTATATCCTTATTTATGTAAATTTTATGTCCAGGTGATGAGATGCCCATTTTATCTCTCATCAACTCATTTTCTGAATTTTGAAGTGATGCCGTTAGGCTGTCGAATTTTACCAAGGGAACTTTTTAACCCAATTTCGATTTCATTGGGTTCATACATATTGTTATTGAATATGTCATCTTTTGAATATGTGTGAATGACCTTTTATTGTTTTACACTTAATATCCACTTATATTGGTTGTATTTATATTTGTCACACATAATTTTGAGATTGAATTATCCTTAATTTAAGGATACCTTCTTTATAAGGGAATTCATCACATTTGGCATTTCTATTTAGACTTCATTGTTGTTATGCACCAATTCACTCTTATATGGTGTATATACTATCCTTTGGAATATTATATCATGAATCCATTTATTCTCATGATATTATAATGTTCTGACTAATTTTTATTCCTCAATTATTGTATTCAACTATCTCTAATTTTGGTAGAACCCCTTTAACCAAAATATCGCTTTAAATGTTTTAATTATTTGTTATTATTAGTATCCATGTTTTCAAAATGGTTTTAAGGATTTATTTATATGGATATTAATGGTTTAAAATTTTAAAATCTTCAAGGTGGTATGGGACACTTTGATTAAAAAATCTCTTTATTAAATGTTTTAAATGGTTTTGGAAATGGTTTCTTTTTGAATGGATTCATTATTTCAATATACTAAAATGTTATATTGTGATTGAAATGTGGAAATGTTATGTTTCCTTTATGAATGTTTTATGTGATACATTTATTTTATGGTTCTTTGGCATTGTTATGAAAACGGGTGGTTCCGTGATAAACTAAGGGAGGGTGAGCCAAATATAGCTCTCCAATGCATTGGGTAACATGAAGGAGTGAAACAACAAGGTTTCTCCGAAGAGATTTAGGGAATATACTATGGTGGGTATTCCAAATGTAACCAAGAGGATTACTCCCTACGTAAGAATGTTATGAATGCCTCAAGTTACCTTTATGTCTTATTATTTCTATGATTTATTAATGATTTGATGAGGTATGTTAAAGTGCCTATGTTTTATGGGTAAAGTATGATTTCATTATTATGTATATATGAACTCATATTTCCTTTCCATATTTTTTATAACCCTTAATGATATTTTTATGCTCATCCCAAGTTTTTTTGATATGTTTTTCACAGGTCAAGGGAAAGTTACATGATATGATGATAGTGTCAAGGAAGTGTCAAGAAAGAATCCATGCTTTATTTTTAAATATGTTTCCATTGATCAGAAAAAAATGAATACTATATTTTATGTAACCACTTTTTTTGAATGTAGAATGTAATGCATGTTTTATGATCTAATTCTCTAAAACTCTAAACCTGAAAAGATCCTCAATGTGTAATCTTGTAATAACTAAAGATTAGCTAAGGTTTAAGGCTGGGGCTTTATATTTTCATTCATTTATACTGATTCAGTTACTGTCCATTTTATGATATTGTAATGATGGATAATATATCCTCTCTCATTAGTACCCTTAACTAAGTCGTTACTATGTAGAAATTCTCTAACGAATCCTTACCTTCTCCTCTTTATTAATGTTTATTTATGAATATATTCTTTCTATATAACATTAATAAAGCTATAAAATTTCTTTTCCATGTCCCTATTACTGACCATTTTATCTCCACAATAATTCATACCCATTTCTCTCCAATTAACCATTTTTATGAATTTTAATGTAATGTTGTTCTGTTGTTGAAATACTGCCACATTTTTGCATACCAAAACAATTATATATTGAATTTCATAACCACTATTCTGTTATGACTATTCACCTATATGAATATCTTCTTGTTGATTGGGGGTTATATGTATTTATTCTGCATTCCATTAATGATTAATAAATTATGAAGAATAATGAATCCATTTTTTATAATGTATTAGGTAAACATTATCATGATAATGAAATGAATATAATTGGTCGGCCTAGATTGTGCTCCAATAAATTGGGTAATGTTCGGTATCATTATACATCATGTTGGGAATGGGAGTGAACCTAAATACATTATGAGACATCTTCCACAATGATTTATTAGTGGTTTTAGCCTTGACCAATGTTTATGATTCAGTGTTTTAAGTTATTGGAACTTTTTCATTGTTATGATTATCAAGATATATCATGCCCTGCTATTCATGTTCCTTTTTTTCATCATCTATTTTTCTATTATTTAAAAAAAATTCACTTATTCCATGTTTAATGCCACACTAGTTTTTAAATCTCACAACCTTCTTATGTATGTCTTTATGTTATCCCAGGTAGTTTAATGTTCATAGGAGTATTTTGAGTATGTTAATGAAGTTTCCAATAAAGATGTCATATTCCTTGTTTTAAGTTTTTGTGTATTGTACCTAATTTCCAAATACAATAGTCTTATCGATCATCCATGTTTTATTAAGTGTAGTCGTATGTAATAAATCATATATTAATGTAAAATAAAGAGAAGTTTTGTTATAGTTGGTATTAGATGAAATGTTTAGTTATTGTTGGAATAAGGATTAGAAAACACTAGAAAAATCAATAGTGATAAGACTAAGTATAAGAAACAATCACTAAATTTTTGTTAGTATAGGTTAATTGGTTTATCAAGATAATACACACTATCTGGATACTACAAGTGTGAGTGGTTCTATAACAGATGTACCTAGGAGTAACAACTCAAACAAGGTGTTCTAGGATTGACTCCGGGAAACCTAGTACCAAACAATGGGCCTACAAACCTAGTTTGACACTCTTAAGGATTATTTTTTTAGTAATTTCATAATCTCATTATAGACCATTATTAATAGAATGAAATTACTCCCATGAGAATATAGATCAGGAAATAGTATATGGATAACATATATTGAATCCTAGAAATTCTTAAGTTATTGAAATAAAGTAAATTTATAAGATATCCTTTTAATGTCAATGGATTCACTTTTATGTTTTTAATATTTTAAAAATTATCATCCCTATCTTTCCATTTTTTATCTCTAATGGACTAAAATAGGGTGAACTAGGTAAATAACCCATGCGATGGGAAATGTGATGAATTTCCCCAATAAGATGCCTAACCCAATGGGAGAATGAATAAAAACTTGTATGATAAGCCCCATGATTTTTCAATACCCCAAAATTCAAGGTTGAGCACATATTTCATTGGTAAAAATATAGTCTATTAAAATCCATGGAAAAATGTGACTTGGATAACTATGAGAAAATTGTTTGATGTTCCCACAAAGTTGAAATAGAGATATGTAAATATCAGGGGTAACAGAGGGATAATAAGAGGAAATTGGTGTTCAATTATTGTAGTCTGATGGATGAATCTAATGATGCCATGATATTTCAACATCCGACTCATCAAATGTGTGAGAAGTAGCACACGAAATATTTCCTAAGGGAGAAAATAAATTATTTAGGAGTGGGATGGAAGGAAACCTAGATCGAAATTTTGAACAGAAGAAACCCACTAATTTGGTGGATGAAAATAATTCTTGGGTTAACCCTTAATGCATTGTCCATTACATCAACTGCAAGAAAGTATGGAAAAATGAAATACAATACCCTAATCCAAGGGCTTTATGGGACAACCACAAACCTCAAAGGTAGAAAGGCCATGCTTTCTACATCACTACCACTAATGTGGATCCCAATAAAGAAGTGGTGATAGTAATGCTAGTTATTCATTCAAGAATAAGAAAAAATATTTTTTTATTCTAGTTCTATGGATTCAATTATATTAAGAATGTTTACTAGAACTATCCAAATACCACCAGAAGGAATGGAACTAGAGATGTTGATGAAAATGAAAAATGGAGAAATTATTCCATCTCATGTATATAACAACTCCCCTATAGAAATTTGTGGGTTGAACATCCCAAAGAACCTTTTTAAACATCCATTGGGGGTATTTGATACAATTTGAGGGACATATGTCATTCCATTTATAGATCCACCATTAATTTATAAGAGAATGAAATCACTCTCTCAATGGTGAATTGACCCTAAATTCTATAAAAGTGCTAGGAGGAGGATGAATCTTCATTAACACCATCATATCAAGAGTGGAAATTATTTCCATATGAGAAATAATATCTAGCTAAAATGATTGAGTCTATGGAAATAAACATTCTCAAAGACATGCCTTTGTGAGGGAATACACTAATATGTTTTTCATGGAATTTCATAGTCTTCCTCTTAGTCCAGAGATAGAATTTTTAATAGAGTTCATACTTGGTTCAATTCTTTTTTGAATGACACCATATAGAATGGATGTTGTGTAACACGAGGAAATGATTTAAAAACTACAAGATAATATAGATAATGGTTTCATACACCCTTGTGCTCCACCATGGGGTGCAACAATCCTCTTCATCTAGGAGAATGATGGGTAAATGAACCATTGCATTTATTATCATGATCTCAACATCATCACGAAAAATAATAATTACCCTCTTACATGAAATGATTACTTTTTTGATATTATTTTTGGAGAAAATACATATAAAAGTTGGAGATTCAGTCAATATGTTACCATTTAAGGGTGAATAAGGAAAATATTATAACACCCGAACATTTAATGAGAAATATTCTTCTAAATTTCTTTGTATACTAAACCAAGATTAACATGCGCTATAAAAAAACAATATTATCTTGTAGTATATGCAACACTATTCTTGGCTTGTGTTGCACGCAAGAGCGACCTTCCTTAATAGTCTATGTTGTATGCAATCCTCATGTTTCACTGAACAATGATATATTTTTACAATATTATTATTAACTAGCTGTTATAAATAGTATTAACCAAATTTCGAATATTATAACATTATCATTCATATTAAACATATTATAGAACAAGGTATAGGAAAAAAAATAAATTTTTTGTATAAAATAAGTATTTTTAAAAAAATGCATTTTTGTAACCTTTTGATGGCGCACCCATTTTGAAGATAAATTTTCAGATGATTATAATTTCAATTTACAAAGTAAACTTCTTATTTTGAATCATGATATAAAAATTTACGTTGGATAGAATATTGACATTATTATGATAACATTCATATTTTGATGAATAATTAAAATACCCTAAATTTTAATGAAAAAAACTTTTTTCATCAAGATAATTTAAATGGTTAAATTATAATATTGAATGGTTTTAAAGTATAAATTTAATATATTTTCACCATATTATATAAATCATGTAATTAGCATTAATTTTACATTGAATTAAGAGGTAAAAATATTTCAATCTTTGGTAATGTTTTAAACAAAAACCCATTTTTTTCGACAATGAGATTGATTTAAAATTAATTACTGTCACTTTTTTGTATTGAATTTAGAAAAATGGATTTCATATTTGCAATTATTAGGTCCAAATTATGTTAATAGGATAATTTTATTTTAGTCTGGTACGAATAGTATCTACAGAAAATTTTCATTACCATAATTAAAGGTAAATTATGTAATTAAGGGTAAAATTAATATTATAAAATTACCCTAAAACATGTCTTAATATAATTTGATGATTATATCTCTTCCTAAAATACACCTGGGTCGAAATTGAATCTATTGGAACCCACATTTATGTGATTAAGACATTTATTTAATTTTATTTATAGAGAAGTTAAATATGACTCACTCAAACATTAAAAATTATATTTTTTTAGTATAATGTTATACTGAATATAAATTCGATTTTGAATACTAATTTTAAAATTAAAATATTTTTAGTTATCATGGTTATTTATTTATAAATTTTATGAAATATATAATTACCTTAGTAGCTTATACATTAAAGATGCATAAATTATTTATTTAGTGAAAAATAAAAAATAAAGTTTTTATTAAATTAATATCCCCATTAAAAGGCCCAAACACTAGACCAAAAAAATTGGTAGAGTATATATCCACCATAATAATCTATGTGTCTACTTGTGTTCCATTTGGAGCCTTGTAAAACAGATTATGACATTTATATTATTTTATTTTAAATGTTGTCAATGGTGTCACCTTCCTAATTTAAAAAAGATAAAATTTTAAAAGTTGGTTGTTTTAGATGGTAAATTCGAATAATAGTGTTATTATAAAATATATTAAGTTTTTAATAATCATATTATTTTATTTTTAATTTTAATGGAAAAAAATTAATATAATACATAATTATACCAAAATGTCGTATTAATATTAAATTTAGAAAAATATCAAATAAATTGTTTTAAAAATATTAAAATAAAAATAATATGAATAGATTAATGTGCTCCATGAATTTTATAGATAAATATAAAATGCTAGAAATCTATTAAAAATTTCTGTTCGAACATATAATTGATGTGGATTTTATTTTAATTCAAATTATTGAATAGTGTCAAAATTGATAATATTTGAATTTTATAAAAATTACATATTATTAAATTGTTTAAAAACCAAAAATAATTTTAAAAATTAAAAATTGAAAATTATATGGTCTAAAATTTCGTAATTTATATAATTATGGAAAATTAAAAATGCATAATTATGTATTTATTCCAATTTAAATTTAGAATATTATTTCCACAAATAAAATGAATTAGATTAAATAAGGATAAATGAAAATGATAAGGTTTAAAATTAAATCAAAACATGTCTAAATTTGATTGGTTGATCAGATTAAAACCTTATCACATATAATATTTGATTTTGAGTCATTTTTGAGGTTTTTATGTGGGGTTTGAGTTTATTATAAATTAATATTTTGGAGGTTTCCAAAAGTGCCCCTCTACTCTCTTATAAAAGGAAACCTCCTCCCCCTCATTTTCACTCCATTTTGAGATTTCAAACTCGTCCAAAACTTGCCCATTTCCCTTCTCAATTTTCTATCAACATAATAGAGGTAGTTTTCTTCTTCAAATTCCAACTCTAGTTCCCTAAGTAGAATTTTAAAGTAGTCACTTTGACGAAGAGGCAATATCTTCTACCGGTTCATTCCAATTTATTTCTTTTTCTACTAAATCTTCTTTAGTTGATTCATTATAATGTAATAACATCAGTATCACCATTATATGGATATTTTATTATAAATATGAAACAACCCTATTTCACTTTCTACCCATCTGACAAAAAATGAAATCACCGCGCGTGCGTACGTACTGAATACCGTCTCTACGCTGCTGTGTAATTTTTTTTCATCATAAAAATACTTTGATGGGTATAATTATGGATGAAATTACTATATATGAATTTTTTAATGTGATATTTATTATGAAATAATATACAGCATACACTTCAATACAATTCCACAATCATGGGAATGATGTCAATGCTCGTGCGTACGTACGGTTTACCGTCTCCATGATGCGATAAGATTCATTCCCCATGTTTACCATTCATGAATGATTATAAATTATATCTAATAAACAATCATGAGATATATGAAATAATAATTATACTTTATATATATATATATATTATTTACTTTAATAAGGAAATGAAAACAGTGTTCTTGCGTACGTACGACCTACCATCTTCATGAATGGTGTATTTCATTTCAATTATCGATCGATTAAATATATTAAAATATTGAATATATATGATATAAAAATAATTTTTTATATTATGGAAGTAATTAATCATGATCTATGTAATCATATGAAAAAATTACAAGTCAAAACTCATATGATAAATGAAAAGATTTTACCCAAAACACTGCTTTAACATGGAATTGAAAAATGAATGGGAAATTTAAACTCATAGTGAATCATATATGATATCATAAATATTATTATGGTTATTTTAAAAGTTTATAATATGTTTATATGCACTATATTGGATTTTTTGACACATACGGAAGAAATTGGACCTTAGTGAAGGGGTAACTTTTCCAATCTCGTTCTTATCTGAAATTGTTTATTGATAAGTATTTACTGGGGTTATATTTATAATCTATATCCATGTTTTATAAAAAAATGTTTTCATAAAGATTTTATTATTCTTCCATGTATGATTAAATTAATGTTTACCCCTTTTTTATTATTACTACGTGATATGGATGAAATCATTCTTTTGTTTACCATACGAGGTACTTTTGGACTTTTCCTACAAAAGTACAAGGAGAATTTAGTTTTAACTTATACGGCATGAACAGATTTTAATTATTTCATAATACTTTATTTACATAATGATTACTCTAGAATATTTGATGACTATTTTCAAAAAAATTGGTTTCTTTTAAAATTGCAAATCATTTGGGGAAAAGAAAATGATTTTTAAGAAGAAATGATTTTTTCCTCCAGAATTCATTTCAAGTGTTTATTCAAAATTATTTTCCATCTAAGATTACATTATTTAATATGGTTTTGCTCCAAATTTAATGTTATTATTGTTTAGATGGTTTAATTTTGGTTATGATGAAATGATATCCATTATTTTAAGTGGATTATGTTATGATGTGATGAAGTACATGAAACCCATTTTATTCATTGGGTTATGATAAATGATTTATGTTTATTTTGTGTCACACGAAATAATGATTTCATTAAGAGTTGGGTGGTACATAAATCTCTCTCTAATGCATTGGGTAATTATTTATATCTTATGAGATACACATGGCTGAAACGACAAGTAAATATGGATCAGTAATACATGGCTGGAACGGCAGGTAAACCCAGTTCAGGAAGGGACTTTATCCAATATTATGGTCATGGAAGCAATGCCTTGGTTACTTTGGGAATCATACCAGGTGGTTAATTGTTTTCCACAATTACATGTTTTATTCCCATGATATTTTATCATGACTAATGTTCCTTTATGATCTATTCCTTAAGTACTTACAAGATTTATTTCAAAACTCAATATGTTGATGTTTAAACATTATGTTCGTGTTTTTAAGATCAAATGTATTGGGTTTGTTTTATTTTCTCCATGATTACCCTTACAGAGCATTTGAGTTCACCATTTATATGTTTTATTTTCCCCCAAACATAATGAAAGGTTTTAGGTAAGGAATAAAATGGGAAGATCTTTATGGGATATTTTGATGATTTTTCTCCATGATTAGAATATTATGTTCAATGATTCCAAAGACACTAAACTATTAAGGTCCTTGGGTGTCTGTTTTTTTTATGTTTTAATTATTCTGTAAAAATTAATTTAATGTCCATGTACGTCAAGATTGGTTCTCTATAGTTGGTATTAGAGGAAAGGTTTAGTTTACCTTTGGAAACTAGGATGCAAAAACTTTAGTGAGATCCCTTGAGTGATATTTTGATGGTATGTCTAGGGATGTCCATAATGTTAATTATAAAGTATAGGTTACCATCATAGAATTATGATTATGATCATTAATTACCTAAGATTAAACCTAAGATTTTAGATATTGGACGTACCCCCCCTTGATTATGTTGTATTCCTATTATGATTTTTCCTCTCACACTATTCTTTTTGGGATTTATATAACGGCTGGAACCCGAAGAAACCATTTTAATGATCAATGCACTGGGAAATGCAATGATTGGCCTCAAAAACAACCAAATGTAATGGGAAATGGAGTTAAAATTATTATTTCTCTACATACAAAAGCTATGAATTCATCTGGACTTCCACATGAGCAGATAAGGAGACAATATTCTATGGATTACTTCATGAGGCAACACCCACCTTCTTTCAGGGGGTCTTATGATCTACTTGTTGCTGATCAATTGATCAGTACCATTGAAAAGATATTTTCCATACTTCTCTTTTCAGAACATGAAAAAGTAATTTTTTTTATTTCCTGTTTAGAAGGTGAAGCAGAACAATGGTGGACTCTAATTAAGAACACATGGCCCCATGATGAAATTAAATCCATGGGATGGGATGAGTTCATGAACAAGTTTATCAATAATTACTTCCCTCGTATTATTCTAAGAATGATGGAAAAAGAGTTCCTTGATATTATGAAAAAGGATGATGAATCTGTTGATATATACGATGTGAATTTTACATGGATTTCAAGGTATGAATCTAGATTTATCATCCAACCTGAAAGTAAAGTTTATCTATTTTTATGTGGCTTAAAACCAATTCCTTAAAAGGAAATAGCAATAAGAGACATCAGTAGCTATGAAGATATTGTTCATTGTGCAATCAAGGTAGAACTGGAAGTTGGTGTTACATATGCGTCTCATGGTTTTGACAAGACATGAAAGATGGAGTTCAAGGAAAAATCTCAAAACTATGGTGAAAAGAAGACAAATGTTTTGTTATGCTCAAAGTGTGGAAAGAAACATAGTAGAGATTTTCATAAAGGGACTAGAAATTTTTTTCAATGTGGAAAAGATGGTCCTCGTGTAGCTGAGTGTCAAAGTAATAGGAAAAAGGTAGCTAATGATGTCAATAGAGAAAAGACTACAGAAAACGCACCACAAACATTTCAATGTATCAAGTGCAGGGAAATAGGGCATTATTCTAACCAATTGCCTAATCCAAGGGTTAATGATGATTGACATTAGCAACCCCTTAATGAAAAGGAAAAAGGGATGTCACATGAAATCACTATTGGTGATGTTGAATATGACAATAAAGTTGTGGAATGATTAAGTGTTTTTGTAACAGGATTCCAAAACAGTCTTGTGGAATCTCATTTATAGTATCATAGAATATTGGAATATCTATGTATTGGTTTACTTTGGTTTTCAATAATTATTTAATTTCAGAAACCATGAAATGGGATTTAAATATTTTTGGAAGGCAGATGATATGCACATAATGAAGGGATAAGGAGAAAATAATATGTTTGATATTATTAATGATCTCATGACTGATATAAGGACAAATTGATATCATGGTTTGAGTATATACATTTTTTGAGATTTTGGTATGTGGAAAGAGTTAACTTTTGACAACTTTCATCTTTTATCTAAGGTTATTTGGTAATTCAAATTTAATGAATACATGATTAAGGTATCCAGATGTTTCGAATGTGACCAATAATGTCACGACCCGTCCTCGGGGCCTGTGCCGCGACTACCCCAAGCCCACCTTCCATAGGCCAGGGGCTGGCGACTAGCACCAAGGCGTAAATCCCAACAAAAGGGAAGGAATTTCCTTTGAAAAGTAATCAAGCACCACAGAATAAGCAAGCGGAAAAGTAAACACTAAGTAAAAACTGTACAAGTTGTGCGGAAAGTAAAAGGGGCCAGAAAGACTGGTCTTCCTGAACCCTGAGTCATCTGTTGGCTACCTGCTACCGAAGACTCCGCTACCTGCCACCCTGCGGTAGGCCTCGCTGTGGACTCAGCCAGAAAGCTCTCGATCAGAAGGGATCGCTCTAGCACTCCTGCCTAGGTCAGGATGCTGAGGGAGATCAGTGATGCCCTGATCTCGTGTCTCAATCCCTGCTCGAAGGTCCGAGCCCGGAAGAAGGGGTCCCGTACCATGTCGGCCGAGTAACAAGAAAGATCGGTGAACCTCGCCACGTACTGGGAGACCGTCAAGCTACCCTACCGCAGCTGAAGAAGCTCCTGAATGCGCACCGCACAGAGGGTTGCTGGGACGAACTCTGAGCGGAAGAGGCACTCGAAGTCCGTCCAGATGATAGAGGCCTCATCGTGCACTTGGAGAATCAAGCTCCACCATCGTCCCACTGCTGCGTGCAGTAGGCTCACCGCGAGGATCACCATGAGATCTGTTGGTGTCCTCACTAGCCTGAAAACTCGAACGACCGCCTCCAGCCAGTCCTCGGCTACCTGGGGGTCCGTCTCCCGATGAAACCTTGGTGGTCGCTGGCGCTGGAACTCGTGCCGAGCTCTGAGGCATCGTGAATCGTCAGCAGTCGGTGCTGGAAGCATCAGGGGCTCGGCGGGTAAAGGTACCGCCGGTGCCTCTGCTATCAACGGGCCCTGTACCGAGGCCTCGTCGCTCGGCGGGCTGTCGTCGCGCTCTACTCTCAGAACCCTAGTTGGCTGCTGTCATCGGGCCATCCTGAAAGGAAACAAGTGCGCCACGGTCAGAACAATATACCTGTTGAGATGACACAAGTAATCAAAAAGAAAACTTGGAACACACAAGCAATCAATGTTTTCAAGCATTAAGTCGGAAATCAGAAGTTAGGGTCCTGGTGTACGGATACGTCGGCCGCCGCACCAACACTGGACTCCCTGGACAGATAACCACACTCAATATGCTAAACACTATTGCTTCATATAGAAGAAAGATCAGAGTCTGCGGTAGAACCGACCACCTCTGATACCAATTTGTCACGACTCGTCCTCGGGGCCCGTGCCGTGACTACCCCAAGCCCGCCTTCCATAGGCCAGGGGATGGCGACTAACACCAAGGTGTAAATCCCAACAAAAGGGAAAGCGTTGCCTTTGAAAAGTAAACAAGAACCACAGAGTAAGCAAGCGGAAAAGTAAAAACAAAGTAAAACTGTAACAAGCTGTGCTGAAAGTAAAATGGGCCGGAAAATACAAGCCCAAATGTAAAGTACAACTGAAAGGGAAAAACATCAACTGAAAAGAAAAGACGCAGCGTCGAGCCGTCCTCTGGAAGTCCCACCTGAAAGGTGGGTACAGATAGCCCCCACAGCTCCGTGGTCCAGCCGTCCGCTCCGAGTGTGTCCTGCCCAGTGGTCCACCTCCAGGTACCGTCCTGCTCCGCACGCCTCCACCACGATCAGCGTTGTCCGTCGTCTGCAACCAACACATTGAAGTGCGGGAATAGCCCGTTCAGGGGTGAGTATAAGCTACTCAGTAGGGACCCCGAGACCCCCGAAGGTCTCCCGAAATCCACAAAGGATAATCCACAAAGGAAAGATACAATCACGAAGTAACAACCGACACTACTTAGGTATATGCCCATACATATACCTAAGTCATCAATTCCCGTTCGGCCCCAACGTCCGAGCCCAAACACAACCCAGTCCACACAGGAAAGCAAAACGTATACCCACACAGGATAGCACAACACAATCCACAAAAGAGAGTAAACAGTAAATCCACACAGGATAGCTCAACACAATCCACAAAGGAGAGTAAACTGTAAATCCACACAGGATAGCTCAACACAATCCACAAAGGAGAGTAAACAGTAAATCCACACATGATAGCTCAACACAATCCACAAAGGAGAGTAACTCAAGATTCATCTCACACAGGTATACTTCTTCGGATAACGATAAAGATGATCTCTGATCCATCTAATTCGTCGGACCCACAAAGGATCGATAGGTAACTAACCCCCGCAAAGACCCACACATGATCGGGCCCACACAGGACCAGTAGGCGCTGGCTCACACAGAACCGCTGAACGCTGACCGACACAGGATCAGACCCACACAGGATTGGTCCCACACAGGACCTGTAGCGCTGATCCACGTAGGATCACTGAGTGCAGTAGTCGTCGTAGTCTACTGAGGATCTCTGCACAGTCGTCGTCGCGGTCCATTGAGGATTCTCTGCACGGTCGTCGCCGCAGTCCACTGAGGATCTCTGTACGGTCGTCGCTGTCGAAGTAGCAGTCGCAGCCAGCACTAGGGTTCCCGCACACAGCAAGCTCGTTCGGGAGGGTCCGCTCCACGAGCCGAGAGGCTGATACATCAACTAACACAATGTCCGAAGTTGATGTATCCAAAAGTTCCGTATCGTCAACAGGAACTCAACATCACAGACGGCACGTCAATCGGACGCCTGGTCTGAGAGTTATTGGCTTTTCTGTCCCAGGGGCCCAGTTGGTTTTTAAGGCAAAACCAACCCGACCTTACTCCACCTGCGTCCAAACCTCGGGCGGAGTATGCCAAAAGATCTGTCTCACATAGAGGAATTCAATGAAGCTGACGGCACGTCAATCGGATGTCTGTAGCTCAAGATATGAGTGTTTCCGCTCCGATGGCCCGGTTGGTTTCGTGTACAAACCAACCCGGCCGAACTCAAAATATTCCGAAACCTTGAGTGCGATATACCGAAACAACCATCTCAACCGGGCCCTCGGATCAGAAACGCTAATATCTTGAGCTACGGACGTCTGATTGACGTGCCGCCAGCTTTGTTGAATTCCTCTATGTGAGACGGATCTTTTGGCATACTCTGCCCGAGGTTTGGATGCAGGTGGAGTAAGGTCGGGTTGGTTTTGCCTTAAAAACCAACCGGGCCCCTGGGACGAAAAAGCCAACAACTCTCAGACCGGGCGTCTGATTGACGCGCCGTCTGCGACGTTGAGTTCCTGTTGACGATACTGAACTTTTGGATACATCAAATTCGGACTTTGTGTCAGTTTATGTTTCAGCCTCTCGACTCGTGGAGCGGACCCTCCCGAACGAGCTTGCTGTGTGAGGGAACCCTAGTGCTGGCTACGACTGCTACTTCGATAGCGACGACCGTGCAGAGATCCTCAGTGGACTGCGGCCACGACTGTGCAGAGAATCCTCAGTGGACTGCGATGACGACTGTGCAGAGATCCTCAGTGGACTGCGACGATTACTGCACTCAGCGATCCTACGTGGATCAGTGCTACAGGTCTTGTGTGGGCCCGATCCGGTGTGGGTACGATCCTGTGTGGGTCAGCGCTCAACGGTTCTGTGTGAGCCAGTGCCTACAGGTCCTGTGTGAGCCCGATCCTGTGTGGGTCTTTACGGGGGTAAGTTACCTATCGATCCTTTGTGGGTCCGACGTCTTAGATGGATCAGTGATCATCTTTATAATCATCCAAAGAAGTATACCTGTGTGAGCTGAATCTTGAGTTACTCTCCTTTGTGGATTATGTTGAGCTATCCTGTGTGGATTTACTGTTTACTCTCCTTTGTGGATTGTGTTGAGCTATACTGTGTGGATTTACTGTTTAATCTTCTTTGTGGATTGTGTTGAGCTATCCTGTGTGGATTTACTGTTTACTCTCCTTTGTGGATTGTGTTGTGCTATCCTGTGTGGGTATACGTTTTTATTTCTTGTGTGGACTGGGTTGTGCTTGGGCTCGGACGTTGGGGCCGAACGGGAATTGATGACTTAGGTATATGTATGGGAATATACCTAAGAAGTGTCGGTTGTTACTTCGTGATTGTATCTTTCCTTTGTGGATTATCTTTTGTGGATTTCGGGAGACCTTCAGGGGTCTCGGGGTCCCTACTGAGTAGCTTATACTCACCCCTACACGAGATATGCCCGCACTTCGTTGTGTTGGTTACAGACGATGGATAGCGCTGATCGTGGTGGAGGCGTGCAGAGCAGGACGGTACCTGGAGGTGGACCACTGGGCGGGATTCACTCGGCGCGGACGGCTGGACCGAAGAGCTGTGGAGGCTATCTGTACCCACCTTTCAGGTGGGACTTCCAGAGGATGGCTTGACACTGCGACTTTTCTTTTCAGTTGATGTTTTTCCCTTTCAGTTGTACATTACAGTTGGGCTCGTATTTCCGGCCCCTTTTACTTTCAGCACAGCTTATTATAGTTTTACTTAGTGTTTACTTTTCCTCTTGCTTACTCTGTGGTGATTGTTTACTTTTCAAAGGCAATGCCTTCCCTTTTGATGGGATTTACATCTTGGTGCTAGTCGCCAGCCCCTGGCATATGGAAGGCGGGCTTGGGGTAGTCACGGCACAGGCCCCGAGGACAGGTCGTGACAAACAAGATATATCTTATGATATATGGGGGATAAATGATGGTATTCACATGCTTTTTATATGACTTTTCTAGATAATTTTTTCTTTATACTGTGAGTTTCGACAGAAGTATTTTGGATAAGAAAAACTCTTGGAGTGGATTAAGTTTGACATCGGACTGTATTGTTTATGTATAGAAATTTTTTTCCCGATATTATTTCTATATTGTTATAATAATTTAGTTCTAGAAAAAATATACAACATGAAGGATGGGCGAAAACTCATTGCGTTAGACAAGGCTGTGGGAATCGAACCCACAACTGATGTGAGATATGCCTTTATCACTTACCAATGGCCTACAAGAATTCCCTGATTTGTATAAATTGGTTTTAATTTATTAATCGCTATGATTGATGATGTATAAGTCTATTTTTTGAATCGTATAGTGTTAATCTCACCATAGACGGACATATGTACATTTAACGACTTTTGATAACCTTTTCTTTGAGATAGATGGAATTACCTATCATTCTATGACATGATCTACCAACACTTAATTAATGACAAATTCAACTTCATTTCATTAATATATGAAGTGTAAATTGTTCACGGAACTACCAACAATGAGATTTTACCAAAATCAAGTTAGTATTTCTTCTAGTTAAACTTTTTAAACTTCTGGGAAATGATCTTGAAAACCAAAAACATTGTCCTAGTACCCTCAAATCTGATGAATCAGATGGTACCTTAGATCCTCACAAATTTATGGCTTTTGGATTGTTGGATTTTTTATATCCACGTTCTCTACCCCTCTCTATCAGAACATGGTTGTTAGATTTCTCTTCCGTATCCATATTTTCACCTATGTTCTCATATTTGGAAACCCAATGATGAGTTAATATGGGTAACTGTTACATTTAATACATTAGTTTCTAAGACTATGTTTTAGTATTCCTATTTACGATGTGGTTTTATATAAAATAATCTTTCAAGTAGTAAACCATTTATAACCCCGATGTATTTCAAGGGAGAAATTCATTTTAGGGGGGCTAGAATGTATCAACCGAAAATTTTATGAGAAATATACTTTTTAATTTATTTTTAAGATACACCATGATTATTATGCACTATACGCAACATTGTATTAGCTTGTATTATATGAAACACTATTCATGGCTTCTGTTGCACACAAGAGCGACCTTCTTCAATAGCGTGTGTTGTACGCAATACCGAGTTTCACTAAACAATTTTATATTATTATAAAATTATTATGATCTTGCCAGTATGAATAGTATTAACTACATTTTGAATTTTATAACATTATCATTCATCATACACATATTCTAGAACATGGTATGAGAACAAAATTAATTTTTCGGATATAATAAGTATTTCACAAAAAATGCATTTTTCTCGCATTTTGATGGTGCACCCATTTTAAATCTAATTTTGACAAGATTATCAATTTTATTTTACAAATTAAAATTTTTCTTTTGAATAAGGATATGAAAATTTTCATTGGAAAATTTTTTGACATTATTCTGATAACTTTCATATTTTTATGAATAGTAAAATATGCTAAATTTTAATTAAAGAAAACTTCTTTCATCACTATACTGTAAGTGGATAAATTAAAATATTGAATGGTTTTAATATATAAATATATTTTATTCTTACCATTTAATATAATTTATGTAATTATCATTAATTTTACATGAATTCATTAGTAAAAACATTTCAATCTTTTGTAATGTTTTAACCAAAAACTAATTTTTTAAAACAAAGTGATTAATTTTGAATTAATTAATACAACTTCTGTGTTTCAAATTTGGAAAAATTGATTCCATATTTTTAATTAGTATGTCCAAATTAGGTTAATATACTACTTTTATTTTTGTCCATTATGAATAGTAACTACGGTAAATTTAATTTACAATAGTTAAAGGTAAATCAGGTAATTAAGGGTAAAAATAATATTATAAAATTATCCTAAAACTTGTCATAATATAATTGTAAGATTATATGTTGTGCTAAAATATACTTGGGTAGAAATATATTCTATTGGATCCCACTTGTATGTGATTAAGACATTTATTTTATTTTATTTAAAGAAAAGTTAAATATACCTCACTCAAATGTTTATAATTAAATTATTTTTAATATAAGGATATACTGAATGTAAATTAGATTATAAATACTCATTTTAAATATAAAATGTTTTTAGTTATCATGTTTCTTTATTTATAAATTTTATGGAATATATATTTACCTTAATAGCTTATACAGTAATGAGGCAGAAATTATTTATTTAGTGAAAAAACAAGAATATAGTTTATATTAAAATAATAATACCCATAAAAAGGCCAAAACAGTTGACAAAAACTTATTGGTAGAGTATATCTACAAGATAATCATCAAAGTTTCACCTTTTAGAACATTTTGATCCTTATAAAATAGATTATGACATTTATATTATATTATTTTAAATGATGTCAAAGTTGTCACCTTCATAATTGAAAAAAGATAACATTTTAAATGATGGCAGTTTTAGAAGATAAATTCGACTAAAAGTGTTATTATTAAAGATATTAGATTTATATTAATCATAGTATTTTATTTTTATTTTTTGAAACAAATTATAATAATAAATAATTATCCAAAAATGTTGTAGTAACTACTTTATTAAAAAAATAACATATAAATTGTTTGAAAATATAAAAATAAATTTTATATGAACAAATTAATGCGCTCCACATATTATGTAGATAACTATGATATTTTAGGAATCTATTAAATATTTTGGTTCGAACATATATTATATTTGGATTTTATTTAAATTCAAATAATTGAATAGTGTCCAAATTGACACTATTGGTATTTTATAAAAATTAAACATTATTAAATTGTATAAAAATCACAAAAATATTTAAAAAATAAAAATTGAAAATTAACTGGTCTAAATTGTCATAATATATCTAAATATGGAAAATTCACAACACATAATTAGGATTTATAATAATTTAAAATTTAGAATATTATTACCAAAAATAAAATAAAATAGATTAAATAATGATAAATAAAAATGATAATGTTTAAAATATAATCATAACATTTTTAAATTTGATTGGTTGATTATATTACAGCCCTATATCATATAATCATTGACGTTGAGTCATTTTTGAGGTTTTTTTGTTGGGTTTGAGTTTATTATAAATTAATATTTTGGAGGTTTCCAAAAGTGCCCCTCAACTCTCTTATAAAAGGGCACCTCCTCCCTCTCGTCTTCACTCCATTTTGAGATTTCAAACTCGAACAAAGCCTACCCATTTCCCTTATAAACGTCCCTATAAACATACTAGATCTCTTGGTATTTTTCAAAGACCAACTCTTGTTCCCTAAGAGGATGTTTAAAGGAGGCACTTTGAGGAAGAGGTAATATCTTATACCGGTTCTTTCAAATTTATTTATTCTTATACTTCTTCTTATTTTGTTGTTTCATTATAAAGTAATAACATCATGATCACTCATATACTGATATGTTATTATAAATATTAAACAACCCTATTTCACCTTCTACCCCTCTGACGAACAACGAAGTCACCGCGTGTGCGTACGTATGGAATACCATCTCCATTCCGTGATGTAATATTTTTTTCATCACAAACATACTTGGATTGGTATAATGATGGTAGAAATTACTATATATTATTATTTTAAAGTAATATTGATTCTGAAATATTATACCTCATACACTTTAATACAACTCCACAATCATGGGAATGATAGCATCGCCCGTGCGTACATACGACTTACCGTCTCCACGACGCGATGAGATTCATTATCCATGTCAATCATTCAAGAATGATTATAAATTATATATAATAAATAATCATGAGGTATATGACATAATAATTCTACCATATTTATGTATATATATATATATATCATTTACATTAATAAGGAAACGAAGACAACTTTTATGTATACATACTGCCTACCATCTCCATAAACGGTGTATTTCATTCCATTTATCAATCGATTATATATATATTAATATATTGAATATATATGATAAATGAACCATGTTTTACATTCTATATGTAATTAATCATTATCTAATTAATAATATGAAAAATTTACAAGTCAAAACACATACGATAAATGAAACGATTTTACCAAAAACACTACTTTTACATGGAATTGACAAATGAACGTGAAATATAAAGTCCTAGTGAATCATATATTATATCATAAATATTATTATGGTTATATTACAAGTTTATATTACTTTTAAACCCAGTTTATAGGAGTTTTTGACAGATATGGAAGAAATTGGACCTAAGGCAAGGGGTAACTTTCCCAATCTCGTTCTTATCCAAGATTGTTTATTATTAAGTATTTACAGGGGTTATATTTATCATCTATGTCCATGTTTTCAAAAAAATATTTTCATAATGATTTTAATATTTTTTCATTTATTTTTAATTTCATAATTAACACTTCTTGTTTTTTTCTATGTGGTATGGAAGGAATCATTCATTTCTTTACCATACGAGGTACTTTTTGATTTTTCCAGCAAAAGTACGAGGAGAATGTTTTTTTAACTTATACTGTGTGAATGGATTTTTACGATTTCATAATGAATTATTTATATAAAAATTCCTCTACAATACTTAATTATTTTTTTTTTAAAATTATATTCTTTTAAAATTTCACAGCATTTGGAGAAAATAAAATGATTTCGAAGAAGGAAGGATATTTTCTTCAAGAATTCATTTCAAGTGTTTATTCAAAACTATTTTCCATATAAGATTAAATTTTTTAATATGGTTGTTTTTCAAGGATAATGTTCCTATTATTTACATGGTTTTGTTTTTTTATGATAAAATTATATCCATTGTTTTATATGGATTATGTTATGATGGGATGATGTTTATGGAACCCATTTCATTCATTGGGTTATGATGAATGACTTATGTTTATTTTCTGGTACAAGAAAGAATGATTTCATGATGAGATGGGTGATACCTATATCTCCCTCCAATGCATTGGTAAATGATTTATATCTCATTGATAGACATGGCTAGAATGACATGTAAATATGGTTTAGTAATACAAGGATAGAATGGTAGGTAAACCCGATTCAGTAATAAAATTTGTCCAATATGATGGTATTGGAAGCAATGCCTTAGATACTATGGAAATCATATCATGTGCTTAAGGGTTTTTCACAATTACATGTTTTATTCTAATGTTATTTTATCATTATTTATGTTTATTTATAATCCATTCCTTACATAATTCCATGATTTATTTCACGACTCATGATTTTGGCATTTAAACTTTATGTTCAAGTTTTTAAGTTCAAATGTATATAGTTTGTTTTATTTTCTCCATGCATACCCTTATTGTGAATTTAAGCTCACTATTTATATGTTTTATTTTGTCCCCAGGATATAAATAAAGGTTTTAGGTAAGATAAAAAGGGGGATCATCATTATGGGAGATCTTTAATATCATTCACCATGATTAAGAAAATTGTGTTTCGTGTTTCCGAAGACACTAAGTTATTATGGTCATTGGGTGTCTGTTTTGGTTATGTAATAATTATTCAGAAAAATTAATGTAATGTCCATGTACGTCAAGCTAGGGTCTCTACAGATATACCCAAGACCGATTTTCATACAATTTATGATCACTATGATATGATATTGAATCCATTTATAATCATTAATTCTCCATGAATCATCATGTAATTAATCAATAAAGTATTTATAAATTACCTCAAAAAATATTTGGTAGTATTTATTGATAATATTATAATATAACCAAAATGTAAGGATCGACATGAGGATAATTTGAGCACTATGCTAAAGGCCCTACGAATATATAATCATTATACCATGTAAATAACATGTGAGTTCTAGTTGATGTAAGTCTATTTCATAGGTAATATCATCACCAGAAAAAAATATTGTTGGGACCATTAAGGAAAGGAGAAATTGAATGATAGATAATTCCAACATCACGGACATATATCCATAGATTCTTTTGGGTAGCAGGGTATTATCACTTAATTCTGAGAATTATATTGTAATTGTAAAACCCCCATAAAAGGATAAATTGGAAGGGAGTAATGTTTTCTAGGAATTATGAATATGAATAGAGATTCATGGAGTTAAAAAAAGTTTCATCACAATACCTATGATCATACCACCCCTATATAGAGAACTTTTTATAGCGTTCAGTGATTCATTGAAGAATGGCATAGGCTATGTGTTAATGAAAAATTACAGTGATATTAAATTATTAAAGATAGATTAATTTTCAAGATTAAAGGAAATTTTTTTTTATAAAGTTGGATTATGTGATATTTTCTTTGGATGTATTGTGTAATTGTCTCTTTATAGATAAGTGTGAAATAGTTTCTGATCAAATAAGACTAAATTATATATTTACATAATAGAGATTGATATATTCTAATGAATATGGTTTGAACTGATCTAGGACTATGATTTATCAATAATCAATCATCATACTAAAGTGAATAAAATAGAGGAAGATCTGTGTTTGAAGGATCCATGAATTCTATTCAACTTAGATTTCCAATGGATGGACATGGGAATCAAAAATAATGAACATCATCAACTATTTTTACAAAAATATAAAGAATAAGATCGATGAATATTCATTATGTTCCTGGTATGTATGTATGTGAAGACTGAAAGGTATAAGTCTATGTTTCTGATACTACAATTACCAATACAAAAATAGAAATGGGATAAAATAAACACTGAATATTTAACCTGGAATCAAAGGATATCTAATGGAAAAAATTCTATTTAGGATGTTGTGGATTGACTTGATAAGATATGTAACTTTATATCAATTATATAGGTCTTCGAATTGGATCAACATTCAAGGATATACATCAGAGAATTGGTAAAACTTTATGGAGTACCACTATGGATTGTATTAAATAAATATTTAATGGTCCCCTCAATATTATGGATAATTCTCCATCATTCCCTAAAAACTCACGTGAACATCCGTAAAACCAATCATCCTAAAAATTATGTTCATTATATGTGGTCTATTCAGAAAATAAAAGACATTTTGTGTGCATGTTCAATGGGATTCAATGGAGTTTGGGACTAACATCAACAACTAGTTGAGTTGTCACACAACAAAAGTTTCAACCCCAAAATACAAATTGATATCGATGAATTCCATTAAAGGAATAGGTGAATAATACCTAAAAATTAAGATGATGTTGGGGAATGAAAGCTTCTAGGTCTTGAAATGGTTGAGGAAATGTAAGAAAATGTTAATTCCATTCAGCAGCACATCGAGGATGCTCGTAGATGACATAAGAGGTTTACAAACAATCTTATATGAGACCTAGAGGTTTATGATGGAGACATGGTATTCTAATACATATCTCCATGGAATAATGTGATGATATTTGAGATGAAGGAAAAGCCTATTCCAAGGTACATTTTCCTTTTTTATATTCTTGATAACATAAGATCGATGACCTATCAACTATCATTCTCACTAAACCTATCTCAAGTACATGATGCCTTATATGTATCTTTCTTGAAGAAGTATATACCAGAACCCTCACATGTACTCTATTCATATATGGTAACATTATATAATGATAACTTTTACTGGGAGAATCTAGTGAGGTTCATAGATTTCATAGATAATGTTCTACGAAATAAGACAATTCACTATGTCAAATAGTTGTGGAAAACCCACATGTGTAAAGATGAAATTTCGGAACTAGAGGAGGTGATTAAACCGCACTATCATAATCTATTGGTGCATGGGTAAATTATTTTTTATGATGAATCTTCTTAAGGGGGTATATTTTAGTGACCTGAATTTTTATAATTAACATACCCCATTTTGATTTATTTAAATTTATCATCACGAAATATGGTTATAGGAAACAAATGCACTTATTTTGTTTTATTTTATCATAGTGAATTTGAAATACCATTAAAAATAATTACCATTGATGATATATTTCTTGAATAGATATTACATGATTTTTATAAATATAGTGTATTAACTAATCTAATTGAAACAGAAAATGGAAGTGATGACATGAACTAGTAGAATCATACCCTATAAAGACTATTTATTGAATTGTTTGAGGGAGATAGAATTTCTAAGATTTTCCATTGAATAATAACTAGATTATATCCAACTAATTAATCATGATTGAAACTGTTTATAGGATATGTTCATGATGATCTAGATCACTGCCCAAATAATGGTCACTGAACTACCCTATGAATGTCCCACCACCACACACCTTACTCCTAATGCATTTTCGGTTCAACTAAAAGGTTTTGATTCAAAACCCTAGAAATATTAATATATTAATTTTTATATAATAATGAATATATATTCATCCTATTATTACTACTTTGAAAATGATTTTAATTTTTATACAATAAATACTAAATTGATATTTTGGTTATTACTCAAATTCATCTAATACATTTATGAATTATTTTTTTTAAAAAATAATATTTTTATTAACTAATATTATTAAATAATATTTATCATATAGAATTGATCATATTATTTTTATGAAGTCAATGTTAATGTTTTAATGTGTGTTCAATAACTGTTTTTGTCAAAAAAATTCATCATTTATTAATAAATAGCAATTTTATTTTAAAAGTGGCAATTCATATATTTAGGAAATAATTTTGAAAAAAATGAATATCATTTTTCAAATTATAATGTAACAATTATAAAATAGTGAATTTTTGATAATTTTATGAGATAATAAAACATTTTGGGTAAAAATTAAATATCATATGCACATATTTTCTGTCTTATGGAATCATAATGACCCAAAAGTGTTGAAAAAATGACTATAAATGGGATACAAGACCAAATATATATTTTAACATTAAAATATTTTGAATCTATATTTATTTTAATTTTTTTAATTTCCATTATTAATCTCTTAAAACCTATAATATATTTATGATTTTAGAGTCATTTCATTTAGTGTTTGACTCACCTCCACATAATCAAGTTAATTAATTTATTATGTTTGTCCCTTTGACATATAAAATAATAATGAAATCCACATCTTTTCCAATATAAACACACCCAAGATCATATTTCACTCCAATGAAACTCCTTTTTGAATTCCCATATGATATTATCCACCCTCTAGAGTTATCAGAAGGAACACCAATGTCTTAAGAATCCATTAATTTTTTTTAACTTAGACACTCATGTTAGGGACCTTCCTATACACCATTCAAATTAAAGGGACGTATTTGAAAATATTTATTTTAATTTAATTCATTAATTTTTAATTCATATATACTAATTTACATCATATCCAACTGATGTTATTTTAATGATGGATCATCTATCGTCCCTAATTTGTACCCTTACATAAGCTGTTACTATATGAAAATTCTCTAAGGGAGCCTCTCCTTCTTCTCTTTATTCACGTTTCATTATGAAATTATGAATTTTATTTACAATTATTATAGTTTTAACAAGTATTTCCTTATACCTATTAATTATTGTTTTATATAAAAATCATGAGAGACCCCTTTCTATCTTATCAACCATATTTATTTACTTTCATGTAATGATTTTATATTGTTGAAATTTAAAAATGATATTCCATCCAAAATAAATTATCTAGTGAAAACCATAACAATAATTCTATCAACAATATTCAACTTTATGATCATATAATAATTTATTGGGGAATGAAATTTATGGATTCCACATAACATAATTGTGGAATAAATTATGATAATGAATGAATCCAAGGTGTATGATCTATGTGGAACACATAAGCATGAGAATGAGATGAATATAATGGGTGTGACTAGATGGTGTTCTAATAAATCACGTAATGTTTATTATCTGGATATGTCACATTGGTATAGAGAGTGAACCATATTCCTTTATGGAACTTTTTCCAGTAAGATTTCATGAAGGTTTAAGCGTTGACCTATTTTTATGATTTAGTGTTTCATGTTGATACCACATTTTACTTGTTACAAAAACCATGTTATATCACAACTTATTATTAATATTATTTTTATTATATATTGATATTCTAAGTGTATAACATGTATCACTTATTCCATGTTTATTACCGTACTAGGATTTATAGCTCAACTATTCATTATTTATTTTTTTAGGTTATCCCATGTAGATTAATGTTCAATGTAGTATTTTGAGCATGTTAATGTTGATATCAATAAAGATGATCTATTTTTGATTTTATGTTGTCATGTAATGTACCTAATTTCCTAATACACTAGATGTCTCAATCATCTGGGTGATATTAAGTGTATTATTATGTAATAAATCAATTATTAAATGAAAATAAAGGTCATGGTTGTTATACTCACCAATTTTTGTTGTATATCCTCAAGTGATTAATTATACTAATGAGAATGTGAGGGACAATAAAAGGGTGGAAAATAAGGAATTACATAATGTAACTTTTTATTATTATTTCAAAGTGACATTTGAGAATAATTTACCCAAGATTCTAAACCTTGGGATCCAGAATTATATTGCTATTATATTTTTTATCTTAAAAATGATGTAATAATAATATAATGAGAAATTGATGTCGTTATTGTTATGTATATGATATATTTGTAATTTTATGAAAATATAAAACACTATGCGACAAAGAAGTCGGTAAAAAATACCCTTAAATTAGCCCAATCCAATGCAAATCACACTATTACATGAATATAAATAGCCACCAACCACTAGAAATAGAACGAATGTGTATTATAGGTAGTAAAAATGAAAAATATATATATCCAAATAATTATTCCATATATTGAGGTGAAAAGTTTCCTTTATTTTATGACTTTAATCTTGATCATTGAATATTATCACCTCGAAATCCCTATCTTATTCTAAACACGAAAATAATTCACGATGATCATTGTCTATATTTGTTATCACTCCATTGGTAGTTGTAATCAATGGAGAAATCCATATAATGAGGATAAGGATGAGATTATATTGATTTGCTAAATCATAATACCTTATCCTTTAAACAATATTTAAATAATCAAAAACTAATTATACCTAAACCCATATGTCAAATAAATGTTTCACATCTTTCAGGAAAACCCCCCATTATGTATAAAACTATTGTGTCACAATATCAATTTAGCAGATAAATTAATAGGTATAAATTTTATTCATGTTTATGTAATAGAAATATTATTTTAAAAATATTAACTACTTTTTTATGTCCCACAAAACTTCTCTTATTAAAAACACCATGTGACTACACTAGTAAATATAATGAAAAATAACCAAATTGATTAACTGAAATATTTTGGTCACTAAATCCACCTCACTTTTTATGATTTTTATCATGTATAACACAAATCACATTAATAGTTAGTTTACTAAGATCCCATATTATTCTCAAAATCCATCCATGTCTTCTAAATTTACCCATAGTTCCATATAACACTCACTGAATGGATTAGATGCTGATGTTTTATATTATCACTTCATTCCTAAATCATCCATTGGTACACTATATAGTTTTTTTATCCATAATATATTTATCCCTTAATAAATATCATGTATATTACTGTATACGTGTCACATAAATTATGAGATGCGGAAAATTTCTTCACCTAGTATAGCTGTAGGGGTAGCACAAATTACTTCAAATCTCTCCCACACACAAAAAAAGATTAGGAATCACCTAATTAATCTATATATCTCACATCCATAATGAATATCACTAAGAAATTCCAAATAGAGACATCCAGGAACAATTGATCAATATTTTTAAAAACCAATGGTCATTATAATCTTTTTATATAGTACTTTTGCAGCTATGGTAAATCCTAATCCACTCTTCATTGACCAAGTCATTATTTTTTATCAACAACACTAAATTAGGATCTGAGATTTATATTTTCCATCATCTATCTAATAACAGGGTTACCAATATGGTTTCCCATACAGGTCTTCGAATATTTAATTTCCATTAGTGGAGTGGTACCTATTGTTTTACACAAACTCTACTAATGATAGTTGATTGACCCAAATCCTACCAAAATGACAAAATCCAATACCACAATATTTATTTGAGATCCAAAATAATTATCTCCATCGAGTTCCATTTCGATGGATTGAATTAGATTGTAAATAATAATTGGGAACTTAAAAAACCACAAACTCCAACATTATTGAGACATGAGTTGATAATTACGGTTGATGAGTATCATCAAGGGTATGAAATATGACCACAAAATTACCTCAACAAGCATGATTCACCAAATCTCTACTAAACTCTATTCATGGATGTGTAAAATTTCAGATATTTTTATTTATATTAGATTATTTACCAAACTATTTTATTTACTTTGATTGAATATTGTATTATAATAGGATGTTCCTTGATAAAATGTCCTACACTCAGTTTAGAACCTCAAGACGCCGCATCCAATTATCAAGGAGATGGTGATAATACTTCCCCAAATGATAGTTATTAATCTATAACATATATTAATTAATACACCACTTTAATCTAGGACACAAAAATTTTGGTATAAGATCCTCGTAAAACATTACCATTCTAGGACATTCCACCAATGTGGATGTGTGAATCTTCCTTAACACCTCATCTAAGAGGATAGATATAACCATTTTCCACCCCAAGAGGGTAATGATTTGATTGTTTTCTAATGATGAAAACATAATTTTTATCATCATAATATAATTCCATGAAATATGTTGAAATAAACATCTCCTCATTTGGTCCCACACACCCATAAGAGAGGTGTGGGGGTCGTGACCATCAATCGAAGGTGAACTATGTATCCTAAATCTACCAAAACCAATCCCATTGATTATAACTTCTCAAAATACTTATCCATCATTCTAGAATAAGAATTACTTATATGGTAATCCACTAATATATTTACCTTATTTTATTTATAAAATATATCAATGTCTTAATCATGTATGACCATCTACCAAAACCTTAACAAAATGATGATAACCCCACGGAAGAAGAAATACGTGACACTATTGTGATCCTTCAAAGAAGTCTATATTCTAGAATAAATATCCACCAAAACATTTCCAAGATACCACCACTAAAATCTCTATATATATCCCACAGAAAATAATAAATTAAATATTCTACTAAATTGGTGATTTTGAAAAAAAATATTATAATAAATAATTATAATTTCAAAAAATGGTGTGTTGTGTATTTGTGTTAATATTCCATATAAAAATAGATATTAATGACAGTTTTCGATGATGGGTTATAAATTCAATTTATTTAAGAGTAATTTTTAAAATTTTTATAAATAATATATAGGTCACTCCTTATGTGTTTTTGTATCAAATTTATTTTTTAAATATTGGAAAAATGTGTAAAATAGTTATTATTTTGATGATCATATCTAATTTTTTAATATAATAATTTTCAATATTATAATTGTAATTTAAACAATTTTTTAGTTTAAATAAATGATAAGGCCTCTTTACACTCGATTGTGAGATACATGAATTGATAAGGGGGTATTTCCCCCACTCTTTAACTTCAATTTTATTATTTGTATTGTAAATATGTATATCGATAAACGATAAACATTATTGTCTCAAACACTATTAAATCTCTCCATCCATTTTTTTATTAACCATACTATATACTTTTTATTATTCAATGGAATATATAATAGTATTTATCTATATTATATGGACACCGTTAATTATTATGGTGTATTCCATAAGAGAAGAAAGAGAAAACTTATATGGAATGATTTAAATTTTTTAATAATGGTTTGAATTTTGGATATATCTCTCATTATAATTTACCATTATTTCTATTAGATAAGAATTTTTTGTTTTTTTACCTAAAACTAGTTGTGTATTTTTTATGATGGATAGAGGATAGACATAGAGCGTATATTCACCATTTATCTATCACATTAAATATCACCTCCCTAACTATTGAGTATTTTTGCTATATGGGATTGAAAGAAAATCCTTATTGATTTATAATTATTATATATATAATTGAATATACTATATTAAGGGTCAAAAATAGTTTTTATTCACTGATTTTTGATCATCCCAGACTATCACTAATTTTAAAATGTAGGGTTTTTATATAACTTTTGTAAATTGATATCACCTTGTTTGTTTATATGTTTAAATTAGTTTTATTACAAATTTTTTTTTGATATGTTTAATGTTTTTATAAAATTACTTTAGGTTTAATTTTTATCTTGATTTGAGTTTTGGTTTATGTTTTTATCAAGATGAAAAAAATTTATCATACAATATTTTTACACAACATGTGGTTAAATTTTTTTCAAAATGTGTTTAATGAAGGAAATATGAGGGATAATATATGTACTGTTTTTATTCACATTATAATGCTTTTTTGAATTTATTCAGGATAGAAATTCGTTAATTAATGTCTTTTTTTACAATTTTTTTAAATAACATTGTCCCACTTATTTACCATGTTAATTTAAGAAAGAATTTTTAATATATATAAACCTAAAACTCCCATATAGAATATAATTAAAAGGACATGAAACTCCCATTAGTATCATAAAACTTGTAATATGAGACTTCCAAAACTTTCTAAATAGGTAGGAACTGTTATCCCTTATGAAATTTATCAATTGGGTGATGGAAATCCATTATAATGTTACGAAATATAGACATGATATTCTAATGAATGTTTCTAGGTTTTCATTACCTCAGTCAAAGGGTGGACTTCTTTAAATCCATAAGTTGACCTAAATTATTTTTGTTTGTTACATTGAATATTTTTTTGAAATGAAATTACATTGGCATGAAAAATTTGGATACCATATTTTATTTTAAGGTAAATCCAAAATGTTTCAAATTTATTACTCAATTTCCTTAAATATATAAATTATAATTAATTTCATAGAGGCATTTCATAATTTAATTGGAATTATTCTCTCTATAATTGGTATTTATCTCTTTTATAATTCTAGTAGGTATATGTTTACTCACTAATGAATATACCTTCCAATGAATACGATTTATTTTTAATAATTTTAATGTTATGTGATATTTTTCAATAATTCTTTATCTCAGTTTGGTAGAGATGGTATTCCCATAA
The DNA here is from genome assembly GCA_963277665.1 of Viscum album. Lineage (NCBI taxonomy): Eukaryota > Viridiplantae > Streptophyta > Magnoliopsida > Santalales > Viscaceae > Viscum > Viscum album. The sequence continues at coordinate 381,259,973 of OY728166.1, forward strand.
GGAGCTTGCAGCTAGATCATTGGTGATCTATAGAATATGGTTTTAATTAAATCTATGGGTATATATTATTCTTCATTGCATTTTTGGATATCATTTGGGATGTAGTTCTGGATTTTTTTGGGAAATTAAATGTTTTATTGTCATATATGTTGTAAAATTTTCTATTTTTATGCCATTGGGAATCAATCATAAGGTATTATTTGTTCTTGAATGGAAGAATAATTTATACCAAAAACACTTATATACTTACAAATATTAAAAAATTAAATATAGAAGTAATTTTGGACCTTCTTTAAATTAGTAGGTTATTAATTTTGTTTTTTATTCGTGAAACATTAGAATTATCATTGGTCAAGAGGGTGAGATGTTGAACTTTTCCATAACATTAAAGGGTGAATTAATTCATACACTTGGAATATGATATAGATTTATTTCACTTCAATAATACTTCCAAAATCCATGTATGTGGCTAGTTTTCCTTGTGTCAGTGATTTGTTTTTGACACGTGCTAATGTGGACATAGATATGTTTCAGATGTTTTATATCAATGGGAACATCTGAATGTTTTAGAGTTTCTATACCAATGGTACCAAATTTATTTTTTAGAGATTCATCTTCATTATCATTTTTTAATTGATATTTTTTAATATTAGAATATTAGGGAGACTATAATATTTTTAAATTTAGGGTTGTTATGGGTGTTCATGGTTTTGGGATTGGGCCAATGAGCAAGGATTCCTACACATCCTTGCAATTGTAATTGGAACCCACATAGTCTTGGGACATTTTAGAGGATAGTAAATACCATTATAAGTATTTTTAAAAGAACTAAAATATAGTTCTCAGGATATATATCATGAACACTGCCATGATTTTTATGTTGATGAAAAAATGACTTCCACGTGAAAGGATCCTACACATTTTTGATCGGAAGAATATACGCGAGTAACCATTTTTTGTTTCACCTTAATATGGATATTTCATGATGTGTATGTATTAATTTCACATTGAATATATATTTCTAATGTATCTGGTAATATTTTATTTTAGGAATAATACTTGATGAAGAAAATATGGATTTATTTAGAATATTAACTAATGAAGATGGTATCTCATTAATATAGTCTGACTGACAAAGACCTGGTACTACATAGAGGGAATATGGCCCCCCATGTAGGGGCATTACCACCTTGAGAATATGATCCATTGATGAGATAAACTTTGATATTTGTTTTATATGTTTGGTTTAGACCTCATAGAGGCTTCATATATATCCTAATAAAGAGGAATCCAACCCCACATATTTTGTGTTGCATAGATTAGGGCCATGAATCCACAACTATATCATGCAATTTAACAACATATGGTATTGATTTTTTCAGTATTCTTTTTTCATGATTGTATGATTTATTTTTCATTAAATAGGTGGAAAAAAAGTGTGGAGTATGTCATATGCATAATAATCAAGATTATGCTTCCATAATGGGTTTTTCAATGAGATCCTTCATGTTGGTATGATTTATTCTAGATTAAAAATATGAAGGATTCCCATTTTCTCATTCATCATTGAATGTATTGATATTTCCATCAAACATAATTTTTTATTAGGTTTAGACCTACGTAATCCATGTTGAGTTATATGTGTTAATAAAAAATATCACTAGTACACTCCATGTTGGAAGACACATTATTAAGGGAGTGCATAATTGTGACAAACATGGTAGCCATATTGGATTGGCAGGATTACTTAAGATACAAATTTTATTAAGGTAATACAATATAGAAGTGTTGAGGGATTATGTTCGGGACCAAGTCTTTTTTATTCGGTGATTTTTGGAGTGGTTGATATTTATCCTTTTATTATTATTTTTAACTTGCCTAAGAAATTAATTAATGTATTATGGGTTGATGAGGGTTATTTAGATTTCATGGGAAATTGATAAGAAATAGGATGTGTTTATTTTTCTATATTTGGAATTATATAATGGGTTTCAATATAAATATTTAATTCTATATAATGAGAATCCATTTACATTGGTATTATGGAAACATTGTAGGCAACATGGTTCCCATAAGAGGATTACTTCATGTACGTAGAGGCATACCACATAGGGAATGGTTTTATAGATACTCCAAAAGGCTATTAAATGATTCTATTATCAAAAATTACAATTTTTTTGGCTACTTTTAGGAATGATCTATCATGAAATAAGTTCTTCATGAATGAAATTCTTGATTAAGGAAATCTATCATGAAACTCCCAATTTTTTCACACGAGGTTAATTAGAAAATGAGATTATTTGTGGATAATTATCAAAATCATATTTGGAGAAACCCAAAGTTACCGATCTATAATATTTTGGGATTTATGAATACTACTTTGGGGATGGTCATGGTTATATATAATCAATATTGGATAACCCCATTCCAAAAATGGGTGTATGTAAATAGGTATATGGGCACAGGGTTGTAACTAATAAGGGTTCAGGAAATAATTACATGGTGGGACCGTAATCACCACATATGTATCATTTAATATGTATGAAGTTGGTTATGAAACACAATTTCCTCATCGAACTATAGGCTCAATGGAAGTCTAAAAAAGCACCTCCTCATCATATAGAAGGCTTGTAGTGGGCCTAGAATGACTCCCTCACATCATATAATAGGTTCGTGTTGGGTCAAGAAGAACCACCTACTCATCACATATCATAATCTTAGAAGATCCTGAAGGAAAAAGATTTTAAATTCAAAAAAGACTATATAGTTTACATGGATTCTATATAGTTCACATAGTTATTACCTAAGAAATCTATCTTCTTCATTTTTTTCACCAAATCACATTATATAATAATTTTAAGTATGTTTTTGATCTTCCATTCATCTTTGATATTCCCTATGATACTAATTATCATCCATCAATGATTAAAAATATATCTCTATTAGAATAGGGTGTAACTAACACACAAATGGGATAATTATAAGGAAGAAAAAAAATTATGATAAAATTATCTAGTACATGAGGAGTAGGATAAGTATGTATAATTTGTTGGAACCACTTTTATCTATCACATATACTTAAACTTACAAAACTAAATGATATAAAGAAAATATTTAATTAAAATACATTCCCAATACCTTTTAGGTTTAGAGTTATAGATAAATATGATCAAAAATTACAAAACAATCTCAAGCCTTTTGAATCTAATGGTTAATTTCCACATTATCTAATCAATTTCTTATTCTTAAAATCTACGAAAAATTCAATATGATAGTAAAAATAAAGTATAAAAAGAAAATAACTTATAAGATCATTAGATGAGAACAAGGAAATAATTAGGATACAAAATAATGCTACACCCAACAAAGAATGTATAATAATTCTTGGCAAGAGGGAAAATTAATTATTCAAAAGTGTATGGAAACATTCAAAAATATATATATTCCATGATAGTATTCCAATTGGATACCTTTGAAAGATAACACAATCATTAGTAATGGGATAATATCATCCATGAGCCACACTTGAGGTTTCCATGATTATGAGTATCTAAAATGTAATTTCTATTACATATATCATGTGATATAAACCTTAATCCATTGATTTAAATGGTGACATATTTCCCCACCCACCACTATGTAAATAAATTTGTATAAAAAAATGCATCATCTTGTAGAAAAATAAAATGTGTTTCAGATCCATTTTAATTTCAATCATATAGGTAAAACATTAACAATTAAATAAATAATTACAACATGATATACATAGGAAAAATAAACTGATATCCAAAAATACTCAGAAACATTCTATGAAATTACCAATAAATCAAGATAACATAGCATATTGAATATAAACTATAAAATCAAAGCGTATATCGTTAAGTCAATTATTTCCCTAATACATCAATATTTTGGTATCTAGGTGTATACACATTAATCAATGTAATAAAAAATAGGGTATTCACAAAAGAAATACGATGGATGAAAAATTATATTCATACACTGAATATGGTTGGGTAAGAAAAATGTTGTGATGAGTCATTTCTCTAAAAGGGGGGATATTAAATATGAAATCTATAGAATTATAGGGGGTGATTATAACTTTAAAAATATTAAATATCAAGAATAATATATATCAATGTAAATTTTCTTACTTAAATAAAACTTTTATCATGTTTTGAAAAAATCACTTTCAAAATAATAAATATCACTGATATTTTTTTATCATTCTAAAATATATATCATTTAAATATTGGTTAAAACTAACATTTATTTTATAAAATAAGAAAGCATCGACATGATGTATCATATAAAATTATAAAAGTTTTTGAAAATATGTATTCCACTACAAAATGTTAAAATGGGTAATTTTAAAAATATTCATTAAATAAAAATTCATGGGTAATATTCCAAATTTATTTTCAAAATGTTGATATGAATTTTTTTATATAAATATTGTTTGAAAAAGTAATTTCAGAAAATTATTCCTTGAGAAATAATGAATATTATTTAATTATATTTAAGATGGAATTTTTTTTAAACTATTTGAATCAAGTATATTCATAATTAAATATTATATCCTTTTATATGAATATTCACCAAATTTCACAGATATATATTTCCTATCATATAATGTTGTTGTATTTTTTTGTTACACAATATTATTATTTAATGAATTATCTTAAGAATAACACATAATGATATACCCATTTAGTAATATTCATATACATAACCCATTTAGTATTTTATTCATAGACTAGGTAATGTAAAAAAATGTAAACTCGGTTTCTAAATAAGGGGAATCCTGGAAGATATCAATCAATTATCACATGAAAAAATAAGATAATAATGAGGGAATAAGATTATAAATATATCTTAAAAGGATAATACCCAATCTGTCATTCATCATAATTATGATCCATGGAATAAAAAATTATCATCTCAAAATACATGTATCATTAGAATGAAATGCCATCATAAATTTATCCTGATAAAAAATTCCTATTATATAAGTATAGAACCAACATATGTATAAAATCCATTTCATCTTTCATGGTCTAAATTAAGACCATATAATCATAATTTATCATAAATCAAAACATGTATCACATTTCATAACAAATTAGGCATCATCATGTATTTATTATAGAGGATCAAGCACATTGTCCGGGTTCCAGTAGTGGATCAGGAACAATGAATTGTTTCATATATTTATATCAGGAGATATTAATTTTTACCCAATGAATTGAAGTTGTATATATGTCATTACCCTAACATAATCCATATATTTGTGTTCTATAAGATCATAAAACCATCAAATTTCATTACACATAAAAAATGAAATGCATTTCATAAATGTTTCGTCTTATCATAGCCCATGTAAAATAAATAGGTTTCTTAAAAATTTATACAATTAATCGTATCTCAACATATAGAAAATAAATGACATTAATAAAAATATTTCCAACATAATATTAAAAATAAACATAAACCAACCAAATAAAAAATAATTTTGCACCATTTGATCATATCCAATGTAAAATATAATCAACACCAAAGGTTATTGTATTTGATGAATTGAAATTCCATAAATGATTATTCCAACATTCTAGAAAAAAAACCTTCACATTTGAAATCACAGAATTAAAATCTAAATTTTTTAAAAAGATAGGAGGAAATTTTTATTTTAAAATAACCATGAAATTGGAATGAAAATTCAAATAAGTTATTTTCCTTGATGGTTGAAAATTTCTCTTATTCCATGCTCATTAAAATAAATATTCCATTCCCATTTTTGGTAAACAGTAGAAACCGCCTTATTAGAAATATGAAAAGAATATCCTTTCAAAATATTTTTTTAAAATAAAATAATATTTAGAAATGTATTAAAATATTAACTGTGAAATAGTAAAACCTTCATTACAACATTTTTCAAAAACATGGACACTAAATAAAAAAATTGACCGAAGAGATAAATAATATCAGGTTTACATTAAAAGAATTATTTTAAGCCCTTGAATACATAAATAGTGTATAATTAAGTCAAAACTTGTATTTTCATGAAATAACTATCGTATAAGATTTTTCATGAGTTTATTGTTAGATATATCAGGAAACTCTATCATTAAAAACTCAATCACAAACAATCATAATAATAAAAAAAGATGAAACAATATTTGTTTTAACTATTTAGAAACTTTTATATGAAATACCCATGAAATAAAACAAATATGGATATTTTAATAACCAAATATAACATGAATAATAAAAAAGTCATTCATGGTAATTATACACACCATATCAATGAAACAATTGGTGTATAAGGCTTGTGTCTGACAGAAATAAATGTGAGGCAAAAGTCCCTTGCTACCATAGAAATTTTTTAATCGTAATCACCATTAAAGACTAAAATAAAATGAAACTATAAATATCATTATATTAATGATATTTATGAAATATCATGTCAAATGGGAATTAAGAAAAAAAAAACAAATTACTTCGTATATTCAATATGTCTCCTGGAAATATAAGAGTAACCATAATTCCCTTAACATAGTTCTCTTGTTCATCCAAACAGGTTAAAATCACATTTCTAATAAATATAAATTTGTATAAATATATTATTTAATTATAAACATATGTATATGTCTATATCTGATTTTATTTTATAATTTTAGTAACCTTTTATTAACAATTCATTGTTAAAATCACTTTTTAGTTTAAAACAACTCTATTTTTCATGTTTCTTTTGGATGGTATTTTTTTTCCTTTTACATTATTAATAGTTTTAATAATATAAATAATTTTAAAAAAATAGGTAAATTTAAAATGTATTCATTATTTATGTTTTTATGATAATCCATTAATGTTAGATATAGAAAATGAATTACTTCATTATTAGACATGGTAGTTCATTCATAACCATGAATGCTATTTCCATTTTCATAACAGATGAATCGATAAAGAGATATAAAATATATTAAATTTATATAATATTAATTGTTTCACATATATCACATATTTTCATTTAATATATCCTTATTACCTTCCATGTAAATAACAGGTGAAGAATAAATCACATCACTTCATGAGGTAGTTGTCAATCATACAAAAGATCGATTGTTATGTTTAAAATTTGTTGGAAGTGAGGTCGAGAACATAATCACATATGATTATATGGCAGATACAAGTTACAATAATATATTATTAAACATTACATAATCTTGAGTTTTATTTAAAAAAATCATTATCTTATAATGGGAGATCCTTTCAGGTTTATTGTTTTAAAGAATTAGGTCGCAACTCACAGATAAAAAAAATCACACAATATAAAGTGGACCCCTACAGTTAGTATACAAGTTTCATATAACCTATTTTTTAAAAATAAATCATTATTTATATTCAAATAAATTCCTCATTATGTTGAACATGACTTATTACATTCTGTTATCGATCTATAAATCTTATGGAAAACAACTTAAAATATGAGATGCAAAAAAATGATCAGAAAGGGACATAAAATGAAAAAAGACCATTAGTGCAGTTAAAAAAATTAAAAGTAATGTTACTTTTTCCATTATATTAAAATTTATTTGATCATATAAAATAAATAATTTTTACAATAAAAGGACACAATTTTTTCTCAAATGAATCCTTTAAAAACCATAACAAGTAATTATAAAAAAATTTCTGTTACTTAGAGAATCATATTAATATAAAAAATTAAAAAAAGAAATTGTATATACATATTTCATAATTAAAATATAAAATTTAACAAATACATATGATACATATAATAGGGATTACCGACCGTATATGCTATATTTGGCTCACCATTATTTCATGAGCCATGATATGGCCGAACCCTTCATATAAGCTATATCTAGCTCACCCAAGAGCTATAATAGGGGACAAACCTTCATGTAATCTATATCGTCCTAACCAATTTAATATAATATTAATGTACCATATCATGAATAAAACACTTTCATCATCAAACCCTTTGAAAAATCCTTTAATACCATATGAAAAATACTTTCGAATACAAATACCAATAACATAGGAAAGACCATTATAATTAAAAAAATTCACAAAAAAGAGAATTAGAGTTTTAATATGATTAAAAATTGAATTATTTCAATACAATTTAGAAATTAAATAATTTCCACAATGTTGGGAATGTTATTGTTAATTTATTTATTAAGAATGAAATGTTTCTCTAATCATTTATCGACCTATTCTATATAAAACATTTAAAAAATTCAATTTAAATAATAAAAATAAAGTAAAAATATTAATAAAATATAATTTTTAATTTTTTTATGTCCATATAAATACATTCATAATATCATTTTAAAAATATGTAAATGGAAAATAAATAGTTGAAAGGAAAACGTGAATATAATTGTTTTAATGAGAAGTCCTTTATCACTTTAAAAATATAAGAATCATTAGCCCCAGGAATGAATATCGTTAAACAAAATAATAAATAACATTATAATAAATATATCATAGATATATAATTTTAACAAGAACTTATATATGTTTTATAAAAGTGTATAGCTGTAAAACATAAAAATATCCCTCAATGAAATGAATTTTTGAAAAAGACCCTCATCATTCGTACGACTTTCCATATGTGTATTTATCTTCATAAATAAAAATCCTATGATAATTATTTACTCTCTTGAGAAAATTTATATATTTTATTATTAGATTAATTTAACTAATTACCATGTTATATACAATTACCTAATTAATTAAATTTACATCAGATATTTTGACCATATTCAGCTTATGTGCAAAAAATGACTTTTGTTGGATGACTATTGTAAATGAGTTAATTATATATATATATAGTATAATTATCATAAAATATTGAATTTTTTTATAAATATATTATAATTCTAATACGAATCATGGATATTGGTTTGAAAAATGATGCACGTTATAATCATAGATATGGTAGTCAACACATATGTAGGAGAAATGTTTCAATCATTCAACAACAATTATGGATAATATTTAAGTAATGTTTTATATATTAAAAACTATATGAATATAATAAATACCATAATATTTCATAAAATATACATATATATAATTTATATTTTGTGTTTATGTGAATAGAGTGAAATTGATTTGTTAATATGGTTGTCCACATGTTCATGAACGACATTATCATTTCTCATTGACTAAAAAGGTAAGAATAAAAATGATATATTATATTTTATGAGTGAAGAAAATTAATTAATATCCTAATTATTTCATTTATATCTCATATATTCATTATGTTTACCATTATTTCCATGTATATAAAGTGTTAGTGAAAAAGAATCATATCGTTTCATTTGGTTATAGTCCTCCATACAAACTACTGATGTTATCATATCCCCAGTAGAATGGGTTGTAAAAATGATATTTATGATATAATTAAAATGAGGTATAGTTATTTTTTAATAACAGATATATAATTTATATCAATCATCGTACCCATATTTGAGAGATGGTAATAGAAAAATGAATGTAATCGGTTCATGAGGTGGTAGTCCACTGTGCACATAAATGATGATTTCATAACCCATTTGATGAAAAATAAGAAGGATTGAGGTCATTAAATAAAAAAAATATAAATATAATTAAGATATTTATATTTTTATAAAACCATGTTTCAAGAAAAATTCATGGGGTTGGAGAAAGAAATAAAATATGCTCATTGAAGTACATTTCCTCTTATTTGAGTAACATCTTTTAGATTTCAATGAAAGAATTGTTTGGATATATTTATTAGAAAAATAATAAAATTAATATGATATGAGGGAATTAAATAATGTGTTTTGTCAGGTCATGTCTGATACAAATGTTTTTTATGGTGTGATGAAGTGATGGGAGTGAGTGCCATTTTATAATTGAGGCGGGGTTTAATTTATATAAATACCCAAATGCATTCACTATTGGTATGTCACACTATCCTCATTTTCTACCATATTAGATCAATAAATATGGGTGGTTTTATGTGGTCTAGAAATACATAAAATACAATAAAATTATATTTTTATAATATTATTCCTTAGTATTTATGTTTCTTAATTTTTTCCCTTTTAGTTTTTACCATGGTAACATATATCTTTTTATGTACCTAGGATATTTATCCTTAAGAATAAAATTAAATGAGATTTATTAGATAACATTAACTTACTTATTAATAATACAAAATTTAATTTTATATATAAAAATTTTACCTTTTTGAAAAATTCATATCCACACAAACACATTTTACATGAAAAATATCACTATATCCTTAACCATGATAACATAGTTTTCACTATTTTGTGGTGAAAAATGTAATTATAAAATAAGAAACAGGTCCATGAATGAATCATATATGATATTTAATATAATTTAATTTTAAAGTTTTAGGAGATATGATATTTAGTGAATTTAATCATTTAAAATTATCATTTATTATAATATAACATTAATGTTAGTTTTGACATCATTAATTTAATTTGAATTAAAAATAATCAATAATATGATGCTATTAAAATATATTTTGTTCCAAAATTATATAACATGATATATTCATATTAAAATTAATTTAAAACTATAATTCATTCAATTTAATTCACTTTTAATATTGTTTTTTTAAATTAATTTATTTTATTAATAACTAATTAATTCATGTGATAACATTTCTTAAGAATTTAAAGTGATTATTTCATAAAAAATTATATAAAATTATTAGTATACCAAAAAATCTTATATATTTCTATGTAATATTTCAAACAAAACATATTTTGTTTTTTCCCTCTGTTAAGGATTTATATATGTTAATGGCATGAAATGTTCTTTTTTATCCTTTTCTCTAGGTACATTCTTTCATAGGTAAAATTCAATAACAATTTACCAAAAACTCATTAAATTATAATAATGTGGTAAGTGTCAATGTAGACGCATCAAATTCCAATTTAAAATGTTTTTAGGTCATTATACCCCATATCGTTTATGTTTAACCACTAGTAAACACGTTTAAATCTAAATCATAGTAATTACTTTTATCTTTGTTCACTCATCATTATGATAAAAAAATAATTTATCTTTATTTATGTAACATCCCAGGTAAATAAAGAATATGAAATTTTAATATTTTTTAATATTTTTTAATTAAATATTAATATTACTGTAAAGGGGATCCTATGTTCGATGACGTACCCAATACGCAACAATGAGTTTCTTTGAAATCTTACGTTGTAAACTATTAAAATAATAATATTATTTTAAATGATAGATAATGTCTAGCTGTTGGAATAGTGGGAATGAACATAACTAACTAAAATATGATTATATATGTTTTTTAAATGTTTTTACATTATTCAGAAAATGTTAGAGGCTTAAAATGCAAATAAATCAAATTTTAAGAATAAATATTCTAATACTCTTTAAAAGGTCGATTAACTGCCTTTTGATGGAGAAAAATTTTTAAATCAACTTTTTGACAATTTTATATGTTATATTTGAAAAAATAAAATCATTCTTTGGAATCAAGACATCATAATTTACTTTGTGTAAATTTTTGTTATTTTTCTGAAAAGTTCATTTTTTTAATGAATAGTGAAAATGCTGTATTTTAATTAAAAACCACCTTTTAGTATAATTTATTAATATGGTCAGGCTATATTTTTAATTGTTTTTAAATTATTATTTATTATATTTTTACCATTTAATACATTTTTTGTCATTTGAATTAATTTCACCTTGAAATTGGACATAAACAAGTGTCAAATTTTTAATAGATTTTGTTTCTTAAAAACAAACTATTTGTTTTGACTACGGGAAATGATTATAAAATTAATTAATGAAACTTATATGTTTTTAATTTGGTAAAATAGTTATCATTTTTGAATTTGGAATATCAAATATAGCTTAGGGTGAATTTTTCGTATTTTGCTGACAAATGTTCATTTTAAATGAATATTGAAAAATACAGTATATTAATTCAAAACAGCCATTTCATAAAATTGATTTATATAAGTAGATTGTCATTTTAATTGGTTTTAATGTTTAATTTAATTATTTGTTCATCATTTAATAAAATTATGGTCATTGTATGTAATTTCATTTTTAAATTGGATGTAAAAACCAATCAATCTTTTGATAGATTTTACTTCTTCAAAACCCGCCTTTAGTTTTGACAATGAGAATTATTTTAAATTAATTACTACAATTTCTGTACTTGGAATTTGATAATATGGATTCAATATTTGTAATCATAAGGTACAAATGATGTAATTAAGTCTCTTTTGTTTTTGGACATTATGAATAGTAACTACAGTAATTATCATTAATTGTCGTGTTTAATAAGTAATCGGGTAGTTAAGGGTAATAAAATAATATCACAAATATATAAGATGACCCAAAAATGTGTCCTAATTCTATTGGTGGTGTTATGTTCTACCATTGGATGCCTTGTTCCAACCTTGGGACCCCATGGAATCACTTTAGTGACATAGTGACCATTTACCATATTTTTTTAAAGAAAGGAAAATGTAACCAAAGTATGTAACACCTAAGTTAAACAATTTTAATTTTGTCAACATAAATTATATCTTAGAATATAAATATTACTTTGAAATATAAAATGATTTCCTGCATGATGGTTATTTTTGAAAAAAAATTAGACATTAAATAAATAAATTTATTTATGACACTATGATGATGTAGTGATTACCTCATTAATGAACGATTTAAATAAAATGAAAAGATATGATAAAATATAAAACCTAAACTTATCTAAAACCTATTGTATGGTTGTATTTAGAATCCTTATCACCTTATCCTTGAAATATATCATTGTGGGTCCTTTAAAATCTGAAACACACTTTATAAGAAAGTAACATTTTATAACATTCAAAGAGTGCCCCTTCTCCCTCTAATAAAATGCCCCCACCTTTACCCCATTAAAAACACCTCTAAGACTTTGGCTCAACAAAAATCTTCTAATTTTATCTCTCCACATCCCTCTCTTCATCATATAATCCTTATATTAGGCAGAAAGCTCTTCAAGAAACCCTTTTTGTTCAAACTAAAGAGAGTTACCCGATTTAAAGGTAATGTATTCTCTTATATTCTTATGTTTTATTTTTCTTCTCCATCCCCTAAACTCTTTTTATTCCTTTATTTTGTAAAAACACCAGTATCTTAAATATACTAGGATGTTATTATGAGAATTATTCGAGCTACACATACACACACCTCCATCTAATGGTTAAGAACATACTGTTTCTGTGGGTGGAAAATTATTGGCTCACGAGACGATGATTGTTCAATCTTCTTTTAAAACCTTTCATGGTGGCCATTAAGATGTCACTGAATTTATATAAGATATATATTGTGTTTAGGTTTTCCTTATTCTTATGTATTTTTATTTTATACCATGCCATTATGGTTTCCATAAAGGGTAAATGTGATAATTTAATTTTACAAAGTGCGGACTACCGCCCCTAAAAGTTATTTGAATCGTTAACGCTATATGTGGGATGTATTAAGGACAGATTTAATGATATTATATATTATATTATACTGTAATTATAATATACCTATGTATCATATTGTTTTCAGTACATTAAAGTATGAAATAGCAATGAAAGTGGTGTTCATGTGTATGTACGGCTTACCGTCTCCATGAACAGTGCATTTCATTTCTTATCTCCAAATGTTATATACTATTATAAGTACATATATAAAATGGATATATATGATATATAATATCATTATGTAATTATTATATATATATATCTATCATTTAGTTTTAATTCCATTTATATGAAAAATAAATGAAAGTAGTGTTCATGCATACGTACGGCCTACTGTCTCCATGAACGGTGCATTTCATTTTTATCTCCAAATGTTATGGAATAGTATAAACTCAATATATACTGGATACATATGATATTTAAATAATTTTAACTATTCTGGAGAATATTTACTTATAACTACATGGACAATTCTTTTCAAACAAGTTCATTTTTTAATCATGTATGAATCATCAACAAAAACGTCTGATATGAACTCAAATAATTAACTAATTATTATAACATTTTAATATGTGATATGAATATAATAATAAACACTAAAGGAGGTAATTAAGAAATTATAAATTTAACGAATTTTATTATTCAAGAATATAACGAAATGAACAAGACAAGTCAGACTTGAGGTAAGGGATCCTACATCTCTCATTCTTTTTAAGTACTCTCTTTTCTGTCATTTCATTTAAGCTCATATTTCATATGTTTGGGGATGTTATTTTATATTCCACGTACTATAAGTTTTATTTTAATATTATGAGAGACCCTATTTGATATCATTAATTCAAATTTTGAAGTTTTAAGTGGCATTGTTAGTCTGCCGAGTTTTCGTAATGGATTTTTCATCTCACTTTTATTCCTGTGGGATTTATGCTACATTTGACACCATTTCCTTTGAGTGGTGTATGTACTTCCCATTATTATACTCTTTTTTTAATACAATTTCCTTTATGGGTATTTACATCATTGTTGTATAGTCCTTATTTCATGGGGTGTACGTTTCGAAAGTTACCCAAGTCGTTAAGGGAATCTTTCACCCTCCTATTTTTAAAAGACTTCTTTTTTGTCTATTAATTTACATCTTCTTAGGCTAGGATATGTTCTTATGTATCCTTATTGATGTATATTTTATGTCCAAGTGATGATATACCCTTTATCTCTCTTATCAACTTATTTTCTAAAATTTTATGTGACGCTGTTAGGCTATCAAATTTTTGCAAAGGAACTTCTTATCCCAATTTTGATTCTTTGGGTTAAACTTATACTTCTTGATTATATCTTTCTATGAATATGTGTGGATGACCTCTGATTGTTTTACACTTAATATCCACTTATATTGGGTGTATTTATGTTCTTCACACATATTTATGTAATTGATTTATCTTTATTCTAAGAATACTGTCTTTGTAAGGAACTTCATCTCAATTTCCATTAATTGAGGCATAGTTTGTTTTATACCCAAATATCTTTTATAGGGTGTATAAACCCATTTAACTTTTACTTTTATTCCAAAAAGAATCTTTTTATATGAATCATTTTTCTAAATGACAAAATGGAACGTTTTTTTCTTACGTATGCGGCGACAACGACTTCCCCACCACTGTGACCAAGATTTGAGTTTCAACTTCCTCTATAAGCCATAACTTTTTTTTAAATAAAAAATAAATACCATGTTTTACTTTTATTTTATTTGGGAATTGAAAAATGTTTTGATATTGTTTTTATTATATCAATGTGTAGTTTTGGTATCTTGGTATTGAAATGTGGAAATGTTTTGTTTCCTTTATGCATGTTTTATGTGATACGATTATGTTATGGTTCTTGGGCATTGTTTATGAAGGCTGGTGGGTCCATGATAAACAAAGGGTGGGTGAGCCTGATATAGCTCTCTAATGAATTGGGTAATGAGAAGGGGTTAAATGCTAAGGTTTCTCCGAATATATTTAGGGAATATTCTATGATGGGTATTCCAAATGTAACTATGAGGGTTACTCCCTACATAAGAATGTAATGAATGCGTTATGTTAACTTTATGTATTATGATTTATATGAGTTATTCATGAATCTTGAGATTTCATGAAGTATTTTAAAGTGCTTATGTTTAATGAGTAATGTATGATTTCATTGATTCTTATGTATACATAGACTATTGTTTTCATTCCATATTGTTATATCCCTTACTGAGATTTTTATGCTCATCCCATGTTTTTGAAATGTTTTTCACAGGTCAACGGAAATGTACATGATTTGATGATAGTGTCGAGGAAGTGTCAAGAAAGAATCCATGTTTTATTTTAAATATGTTTCCTTTGATGGGATAAATGAATACTATCTTTTGTGTAACCACGTTGTTTAAATGTGGAATGTAATGCATTAATTATGATATAATTCTCTAAAACTCTAAACCTAAAAATATCCTCAATGGGAATTATTCATTTAATTCATTAATATGTATTGTTATAAGTCCAGGACCTTATAGTTGTTATCAAAGGTCGGTTTTGATAACATTAGAGGTTAGAGTATTCTTTAAGCATAAGTGACATTACCATAACAGTTAGGATTTCAGAAAGGGTAATACTTTTAGATAAAGTGAATGAGATGAAGACAAAATCAATGATTAAATCTTAGTATTATATGATTATTGTAATGATATACTCACGCTGACCTTTTTGGTTTTAGTAAATGGATGGATCTAGCAGGAATCAAAGTAACAGTGGATGTGAAGAAAACTGTGACAGTTTTCTGAAAGAACAACTGAATGATATGGGAGCTGTAATGAGAACTCTTGTGTTTTTTCTCAACAAAATATCACGAGACATGATTAACCACTTGAACCCTGGAGAGTTCTCTAATTAATCATGTACGAGATAACCAACTTGATGTGGAAGTTTAGGTAATAATTATAATGGTAACCATTAGGGTTTATATGATCCTTACTTATGAGGTAATTATGGGTTTCTATATGATATGATAAAAAATGAAAGGTGTGAGATAAACATGACGTTAAATTATATTATGGTTATTTTGGATGATTTTATCTATTTTTGGGGAATGTTTTACGAATTATATAGTTTTGGAAAAAGGACATCACACAGACCGTGTGACAACCCGTTGCGTCAGACAATGCTTTGGGAATTGAACCCACAACCAAAATGTGACAGGTATTTATCGACTACCACTAGACTACATGAAGTTCTTGGTTATTATGACAATTTCTTTATAGTTATATAATTTTATGAATCATGAATAAGTTTATTTTGGGTTATCTAGGAAATTATTGACCTATCATGGAGGATATACGATTTGGTTACTTACTTTTCAATATGAGACTTTAAGAGAAACTGATTTTATTTGGAGATAAATGTAAATATTTACCTTGGAATACTATGTGATTAAATCCTTCAACAATTTTTGTTTCAATCTTAGTTTGGTTTACTTTGAATAATTTTATGGACAAATTGTTTATCGAATGGTATTCGTTGAACTTTGGGTTTTGTTTGAAAAATTTTAGAGATTAAGAATGGATTTTCTTTTCATAAAAGATTATCTTTTGGGTATTATCTGATCTCTTACTAAAATTTTTTGTTTTTGGTTTTGGTCTAAATACATGTGAAATATATAGTTCTCTTTTATGGATTATGCAATTCTCTAGAAGTTTATTATTGCGCTCTTAATGTGAACAAGTCGTCCTAAATACTCATCTTTTGGAAGAAAAAATGAGTTTGTGTAAGAAATCTAGTAAGAGATGAAATTATACATAAAAAGTAAGTATGTTTCCTTATGATTTACTTAAGATCATAAATAAGTTATCAATGAAAAGTAACTTAAAACAAAAATGTTGCCTGTTATCTTTTCCTACTGGAGAATCAAATATCATTTAACCCATCACAAGTTTGTGATTTTATGGTGGTGAACATTCTCCTAAACATGCTTTCTATCACACTCCATCAGAACATGACCCTTTGTTTTTTCTTCCATATCCTTATTTTCCTACATTGAATCCTATTATGGGTTAACTCGGTCGACCATTGTACTTATATTTATTTCTTTTAAAGTGATAGTTTTATTGACTCTTTTTCTGATGTGGGGCCTTCAAGGAAGTTTCCAAGCCCAATTTTAAAATTGTGAGGACGTAATTCCCAAAAGGGGGAAAGGATGTAACATCCCAGGTAAACAAATAATATTAAATTATCATATTTATTAATATTTGTGAATAAAATACTAATAATACTTTAAAGGGGATGCTATGTTCGATGACGTACCCAATACACAACAATAAGTTTCTTTGAAATCGTACGTTGCACACAAATAATATAATAATATTATTTTAAATGGTATATAACGTCTATCCGTTGGAATAGTGGGAATGAAAAGAACTAAATAAAATTTTATTATATATTTTTTTTAAATGTTTTTACATTATTCAATAAATGTTAGAGGCTTAAAATTCAAATGAATCCAATTTTAAGAATAAATATTCTAATATTCCTTAAAAGGTCGATTAATCGCCATTTGATGGCGAACCCTTATTAAATCCACATTTTGACAATTTAATATGTTATATATGAAAAAATAAAATCATTCTTTAGAATCATGACATAAAAATTTACTTTGTGTAATTTTTTGTTATTTTTCTGATAATGTTCATTTTTTAATGAAAAGTAAAAATGTTGTATTTTAATTCAAAACCTCCTTTGGGTATAATTTATTTCTATGGTCAGATTATATTGTTAATTGGTTTTAAAGTTTAATTAAAATATATTTTTATAATTTAATCCATTTGTGGTCATTTGAATTAATTTCACTTTGAAATTGGACATAAACAAGTGTCAATCTTTTAATAGTTATTGTTTCTTAAAAACACGCTATTTGTTTTGACAGCGGGAATTGATTTTAAAATTAATTAATGGAACATATATGTTTTTAATTTGTCAAAATTGATATCATTTTTGAATTTGTAATATCAAATATAGCTTAGGGTTAATTTTTGGTATTTTTTTGAAAAATGTTCATTTTCAATGAATAGTGAAAAATACTACATTTTAATTCAAAACTACATTTTCATCCAATTTATTTATATAGTTAGATTGTCATTTTAATTTGTTTTAAAGTGTAATTTAATTATTATTTTATAATTTAATACAATTATGGTCATTTGATTTAATTTAACTTTTAAATTGGTTGTAAAAAACAATCAATCTGTTGATAGATTTTACATCTTAAAAATTCATCTTCATTTTTGACAACATGAATTATTTTAAATTAATTATTGCAGTTTCTATTTTTGGAATTTGATAAAATGGATTCCATATTTGTAATAATAAGGTTAAAATTATGTAAATAAGAATCTTTGGTTTTTGGACATTATGAATAATAATGACGATAATTATCATTAATTATCGTGTTTAATTAGTAATCTAGTAGTTAAGGGTAATAAAATAATATCATAAAAATATAATATGACCCCAAATTGTGTCCTAATTCTATTTTTGGTATCATGTCTGACCATGGGATTCCATTTTCAAACCGTGGGACCTCATGGAATCACTTTAGTGAGATAGTGACCTTTTATCATATTTTTTTAAAAAAAGGAAAATGTAATTAAAGTTTGTAACACCTAAGTACAAAAATTTTAATTTTATCTACATAAATTATCTCTTAGACTATAAATTGTCCTTGTAAATCCAAAAATATTTCCTACATGATGGTAATTGTTTTATAATTTTACACAATAAAAAAATAAATTTATTTATGACCCCGTGATGATGCAGTGATTACCTCATCAATGAATTATTTAAATTAACTGAAAAGATAAGGCAATATATTAGAATTAAACATGTCTAAAACCTGTTGTATTGGTGTATATAGAACCCTTATCACCTTATCCTAGAAATATATTATTGTGGGACCTTTATAATCTGAAACTCACTATTTAATAAAGTTACATTTTATAACATTCCAAGAGTGCCCCTCCTCCCTCTTATAAAAGGCCCCCAACTCAACCCCCTTACACACACCTATAAAGACTTTGGATCGACCAAAATCAGATAATTTTATCTCTCCACATCACTATATTCATCCTAGAATCCTTACCTTAGGCATAAATCTCTTCAATAAGCCCTTTTGGTTCAAACCAAAGGGAGTTACCCGATTTAAAGGTAATGACTTCTCTTATGTTCTGTTGTTTTATTTTGCTTTTCCAACCCCCTAAAATCTATTTATTCCTTTACATTGTAACAACACCTGTATATTCAATATAATATGATGTTTTTATGAGAAGTATTTGAGCTACACATACACAAACTTCCATCTAATGGTTAAGAGCATACTGTTTATGTGGGTGGTGAATTATTGGCTCACGAGATAATGATTGTTCAATATTATTTTAACATATCTCATGGTGACCATTAATATTTCACTATATTTATATATGATATATATTATGTTTATGTTTTCCTTATGTTTCTGTATATTTATTTTATGTCATACCTTTATAGATTCAATAATGGGTATACACGATAGTTTCATTTTAGGAAGTGCAGACTACTGCCCCCTCAAAGTGATTTGAATCGTTAATTCCATATGTGGGATGTATAAATGATTTATTTAATGATATAATATATTATATTATACTGTAATTACAATATACCTATGTATCATATTGTTTTCATTCCATTAATGATTGAAATAGAAATTAAAGTAACATTCATGTGTACATACGGCTTACTGTCTCCATGAACGGTGAATTTCATTTCTTATCTCCAAATGTTATATACTATTATATGTACATATATAAAATAGATATACATGATATATAATATCATTCTGGAATTATAATATATAAATCTCTCATTTAGTTTTAATTCCATTAATATGAAAAATAAATGACTGTAGCGTACATGCATACGTACGACATACCGTCTCCATTAACGGTGCACTTCATTTTTATCTCCAAATGTTATGAAATAGTATGAAATGAATATATACTGGATATATATTATATTTAAATCATTAATACTATTTTGTAGATTATTTACTTATAACTACATGGGCAATTCTCTTCAAACAAGTTTATTTTTGAATCTTGTACCAAACATCGACAAAGACATCTGATATGAACTCACATAATTAACTAATTATTATATCATTATAATATATGGTGTGAATTTAATAATAAACATTAAAGGTGGTACATGAGCAATTATAAATTGAAAAAAGTTTATTATTCAGTAATATAAAGAATCAAATAAGACAAGGCTGACATGATGTAAGGGATCCAACCTCTCTCTTTCTTTTTAAGTACTCTCTTTTATGTCATTTCTTTTAAGCTCATATTTCATATGATTGGGGGTGTTATTTTATATTCCTAATACTGTAATTTTTATCTTCATAATATGAGAGACACTATTTTATCTCATAAATAAATTTTTGGATGTTTTAAGAGGCATCGTTAGGCTGTCGAGTTTTCATAAGGGTTTTTTCATCTCACTTTTATTCCTGTGAGATTTGTGCTACATTTCCCACCATTAACTTTGAGTAGTGTATGTAATCCCATTATTCTACTCTTTGTGTAAAATAATTTCGTTTATTGGTATTTTCATCAATGTTTTATAGTCCTTCTTTCATGGGGTGTACGTTTCAAAGATACCCAAGTCGGTAAATGAACCTTTCACCCTCCTATTTTTAAAAGACTTCTTTTTGTTTTGTCTTTAAATTTACATCTTCTTATGTTGGGATATGTTCTTATATGTCCTTATTGATATAAAATGTATTTCCACGTGATGATATACCCTCTATCTCTGTAATCAAATCTTCTTCTAAAATTTGATGTTACTCTGTTAGGCTATCGAATTTTTGCAAGGGAACTTCTTAACACAATTTCGATTCTTTGGGTTAAACTTCCACTTCTTGATTATGTCATGATATGAATATTTGTTGATGAGATCTGACTATTTTACAATTAATATCCACTTATATTGGGTGTATTTATGTTTGTCATACATATTTATGAAATTGGTTTATCCTTAATCTAAGGATACTGTCTTTGTATGGAAGTTCATCTCAATCTCCTTTCATTGAGGCATTGTTTGTTTTATAAACAAATTTCTTTTATACGGTTTATAAACTACTTTGACTTTTAATTTTATTCAAAAGGAATCTTTTTATACGAACTATTTTACTAAATGACAAAAAGGAACGTTTTTTTCTTGCGTATGTGGCGATAACGCATTTCCCACTGCCATGACCATTATTTGAGGTTCAGCTTCCTCTATAAGCCATCATTTTTTAAATATAAAATAAATACCATGTTTTACTTTTATTTTATTTTGAAATTGAAAATGGTTTTGATAATGTTTTTATTTTATCAATGTGTTGTATTGATATCTTGCGATTGAAATGTGGAAATGTCATGTTTCCTTTATTCATGTATTATGTGATACGGTTATGTTATGGTTCTTGGGAATTGTTTATGAAAATGGGTGGATCCATGAAAAACTAACTGTGGGTGAGCTTGATATAGCTCTCCAATTAATTAGGAAATTTTAAGTGTGTAAACGGTAAGGTTTATCCGACGATATTTAGGGAATATACTATGATGGGTATTCCAAACGTAACCATGAGGGTTTCTACCTACGTAAATATGTTATGAATGCCTCAAGTTACCTTTATGTCTTATGATTTCTATGAGTTATTCGTGAATCTTGTGATTTCATGAGGTATGTTACAGTGCTTATGTTTTATGATAAAAGTATGATTTAATTTATTCTTATGTATATATAGACTAATGTTTTCATTCCATATTGGTATATCCCTTACTAAGCTTTTTATGCTCATCCCATGTTTTTGAAATGTTTTTCATAGGTCAAGGGAAAATTACATGATGTGATGAAAGTGTCAAGGAAGTGTCGATATATAATCCATATTTTATTTTAAATATGTTTCCATTGATGGGAAAAATTAATATTGTCTTTTATGTAACCACATTGTTTAAATGTGGATGTAATGCATGATTTATGATCTAATTCTCTAAAAATCTAAACATGAAAAGATCCTCAATGTGAATTATTCATTTAAATCATTGTTATGTATTGTTTTAAGGCCGGGTCCTTATAATTTACAAAAAAATATTCTGAATATTAAATAATTTTTTTTCAAAATTTAATTCATGAAATTGGATGAAATTTATTTTCAATTAATCCTGCATTTGTGGTGAGAAAGCAGGTTATCAAAGAGACAAATGATCAAAAGATCACATTATTTTTTATAAAAATTAAATATAAAAAATATTATAATGAAGTAAATTAGATTACGAGATATATAAATAATTAAATTTTACTTTGATCCCAAAATTAATATATTTTAATTTTATAAATAAATGAAAAGAAAAACATTTTTCATATAAAATTTATTATTTTTCCCTAATTATAAAAACTGTATATTTTTAGAAAAAACCCAAAAATATTCATCTAATAATAATTTATATATGATGATTTTTAAAATTTACTAAATTTAAATAAATAAAACATATTAAAGTGACATAATTTAATTATAATATTTCCTAACAAAAAACAATAAAAATAATTTTTACAGAAAACATATTTCGGATGAATTTATTTAATTTTATAAAAATTGGATGATTATTTACAAATAATTTTTCAATAATTTATATTGTGTATGATATATATATGATAATGTAGTTGATACTATTCATACATACCAATTTAATGAATTAGGATATAATTGTTATATATTTCATGTGTCACTTATACTCGGTGTAGTGTATCTTGACGCTATTAAGAATAAAAATATAAGGGTTGTCTGTAACCCATGATATTAATGAGATTAAATTTATCAAAAATTAAATAAATATTAATTTCATGGGGTGTTACATTATATTAAAATATTTGTGTTGCATTTAAAATAATATATTGAGCGTAATTTTAATTTCTAAAATGTAGGGGTGTTACATCTTCCCTCCTTTTACAAATAACAACCTCCCAATTTGAAATTTTACTAAATAATCAATGGTTGGAAATTTTATAACACCATTTTTGGAAACCCATATATAAATACAAGTTAAAAAAACATCATATTGATATGATTGAAATTAAACTACATTGTTCAACTGTAATACCTCATAACTAGATTACGAAGATGGAGAACACGGGTGGGGAGTGATGATTTAGATATGGAAGAACAATGTAATGTAAAAAGAATGATGGATAGTGATAAATATCCTTGATCTCTATAAATTTTATGTTAAATAGAAATTTATGCACTTAAAAATAATAAATCTATGATGATTTAAAATAATATTTTATGAATAAAAAATAAACAAAAAGGATAAAAATATCATTTTAATGTTATTATTATTATATGTGAATAATTATTTCACAATATAAATTGTAAAGGTAATGAAATAAACATACTTGAAAATTGTAATTTCCTCAATTGATCAATTTCCAACACCACCCAAAGCTTTTTTATAATGATGAGTTTCCAAGATAAAATTTGTTATGCTTGAAATACCAAAATCAGGAAATCCAATAAAGGATAACCAGATATTCATCATTTATTTAAGAAGTGACTAATACTAAAAGGAATAATTTATAGTAATATGTTTCCCAAATGTTATATTGATCCTTTACTAAAACAACATTAATTAACAATTTTACAAATCCCTTTTTAATCCAATGTTTTTCTATAATATAAAAAATATTTTCAAGTAATCAACTTTCTCCTTATATTTAAAATCATTTAAAATTAAAATAATGATTTCATACTAACAAGTAAATCACATAGTCCATTGGTAGACATTCCCCCCTTATTAACATTCAATTTTTTGTTCAGGAAACACATAAATACCAGTGATAAAGGGTTATCGCCTGACCTTCATGTTATCATTTTTCATAAAATTTAATACTAATAATTTTTTTAGAAATTTTTTGAACATCTATAAAAAAACATTAATCGTAAAATAATTTATAAAACCAAATAGATATTAATACCTTAAATCCAATTACTATAAATTAATGTTATACATTAAAATAAAATGAATACTAACAAATACATAACCCCTAAAAAAGTCATCTCCCAAAATATCATTAACCACTTCAAGATAACATCACCTAAAAATCAAAAGGAGTGTCAAAAAATTGAACTTATTATTAAACATTGAAAAAATAATCACCTCTCTATAGCATCAGCCACATCACCAGATATCCCAAAATAATATGTAGTAGTAGAAAATGAATTTTACAAACCATTATATTTCCATTCATGATGATTTCGTTCCTCTGCAATTAAAATTATATATAAATTAACATTTTGACACCAGTCTTTAAGGATAAAACATCTTAGAATTGAATGAATATATGATATCTCATTCATTGATTAATCCATACTCATTTAATTTTAGACTCAAATCATATGACCAGACATACTATATCAGTAACACTATTTTGATGCTGACAAACATTCACCAAAATTTCTTTTACAACTCTTGGAACATGTTTTATGCTTAACTCCAAAATCAGTAGTTTGTTTCTTCTACATTTCATACCACCATGACCATTTCATATTCCTATCATCTCAAATAACATAACTTTTACAAAACATCATATCAATTTTAATAGAATAAGGAAAAAAATTCTCAAACCATTTAAATTATCTAAAGGGAAAAAATCATTATAGAATTGGTTTCAATCCTGAGTAAAATAAGATAATTTAAATATCTCTTTATTAACTAATTTATGGAACATACCTATAAAATATTGTGAACTTTTCTTCATTCCAGTCCATTAAATCAATATACAATTGATCCAATTCAATGAATTATTTATTAATCCTAGGAATAATAACCCATGAGAAATATTTCCCAAATAAATAAATTCATAATTGTTTCCCATTTTATGACAAAAATATCATATTTCTAAATAGAATTATTGACCAAATACCACAATAAATCAAATTCACCATCAAAATATTAAATTTTTATCGAAATATTTTGAAATTCAGAACATTCCAAGACTTCAAATATCTATTTTAGGGAATTGATACTTCCTTTCACTAACGGAGGGTTATGTGGTCCAATAAATTATGTTTTATGTTGTCTCATAAAAGACTGAATTATTGATTTGTTCCATCCTCGTAGATTATCTTCTAATTTATTATGGATACAACCGCCGTTAATAGATTATGTTTTCTAATCCATTACTACAAAAAACAATTCTGTTCCAATTCAAAATAACTCAGGATGTTATGTTAGAATGATATTTTCTTCTCAATTCCTTCCCACTAAAACATCCCTATTTCATCTAAATAAAACCATTATGAACGAAAATATTTTAGATAAAACTATATTTTAATCATAATATTTAATATAAATTAAAAATAACCATATGATAATATCCTTCAAGGGAATTATATTAAAATTTTCCTAACCTAAAATGTTCTCAAAACCGACTAATGATAAAGAATATAAAGACCCATTCATTAAATTTACATTATCTTGAGTTTTAAGACAAGAATTAATTCTCTTATATTTTGGGATATTTTAATATATATTTTTTTGAGAATTTTGATATAACTCAAAAATAAAAAAATGTATTATATATAGTGGAAAAATTCAATTATTATCCACTTTCCACGTAAGATAATTTTTTAAAATAAATCATTTTTCTTTTCATGGAAAATTTTGATGACATTTAACATGACTTATTTGATTCGCTTACCTATCATTAAATACTGTGGAATGAATTTTAAAATGAGGAATGATAAAAAATAGATCGGTAAGGGAAAGAAAAAAAGAAAACCATATGTCTATTAGGAAAAAGAATAGTTTTTTAACATTTACCTTTATCTTCCATGTTCTATGATAATAAAAAATATATATGAAAAACACTATATTATTCCTCAAATAATGAATTAAAAATTATAACAGTAAATTAAAAACCATTTTCCTTAAAATTGAGAATAATACTCATAAATCCTATTCAAAATAATTTTAATTACAATAAATATCCAAATCAATTCCACCATTATCATTACCAAATTCATTAAAGAGCTAAAATTGAGACCACCCTTTGTATAATTATTATTAGGATCACCCATTTTGGTGATCTATAATAGAACTCATCTATTTATATAAGCTATATTGGGATCCCCCATTTGCTATAATACGGATCAAATATGTGTATATGATGTATTGGGATCACCCAATACATATAATTCACAAGACATTGTATCTATAATAAAACACTTCCATCATAAAACCCTTAGAAATAATATTTTAAATCCATATTAAAAACACTTTTGTTTAAAAACACCATTTTATTTTATGTATGGATTTTAAACAATGAAATACCCAAAAAATAGAAATATAAAATTTTACCTCAAGAGAACATGAATGCGTGAAAATGGATATATAAATAAATGATTTCACTAGCGGTAGAATATTAATTTTCGATTTGTATGTTATGAAAAGAGATTTATTTTTTGTATTTCGAAATGATACGTATAAAATATAAAATGATTCCATTTGAAAATAATTGAAAATAATTTTAAAAGAGACAAAAAATTTAATTTATAAAACATTAATCTCTATATGAAAACATTAATTAAATAATTTTAAAAATATGGACATTTAAAAGAATTAGTAGGAAGAAAATCATTAAAAGATAATTTTTTAAATAAAATTCCCTTATCGTTTATGAAATAATTATATCATAATCCCCATGAATGGATACAATTGAAAAACTATAAATATATTTATAATATAAATATTAATGATATTACATGTCAAAGGGGATTCATATACATCTCGTAAAATAATATAGGTGTATAATATCAAAATATACCTCAATGAATGGAAATTGAGATGAAGTCACATAAATTGAGTTTTATTTATCACATGTATCTTTATTTTGTTAAATAATAAATTTATGTTAAATATTTATCTTCATAGTGTCCTTCTAGAAATTTTTTATTTCATTAATTTCACTTATTTTCATTTTATATACAATTACCCAACCAATTATGTATATAGTAAATGTTTTGACCATATTTGACATATTTGTAATCAACTACTCTGAATGGTGGAGTGTATTCAAAGAGGACATTTTGTAAAAATCTCCAAAATAATTATCATGAAATTATTATTATATATGTTTCTCAAATATAAATTTATGACCAATCATTAATTTTATTTTAAATTAATTTTGTACGTTAATATCAATGAGAAGGTGGGAAGTATATACGTTAGAGTGACCTTTCCATTTTACAACAACAATACTCAAACTGAGTTAGAAAAATGTTTTACCTTTATATAATTATTATAACATGTTTTTATGATATTAGTTCCTTAAATAATATTTTATATATCATCCATCTAATGTAGAGATGAAATGAGAGTCACATTAATTTGTTAAGGCGGTAGTCCACTTGTTCATGAACAACATTATCATTTATAGTGACTGAAAAAAGAAGAAATAGAATGATATAATACATTTTATGAATTATAAATATCTCTTTAATATAATAACAATTTCATTTATATCACATATAGTTATTATATTTACAGTAATTATATTCCATGTAACGCCTTAGTGAAAACATAATCTCATTGTATTATGTGGCGGTGGTCCACCAAACACACAAATGACATTATAAAATACCTAACACAATATAATTTAAAAAAGGTAAATATGATATAATTACTCCATTGGTATATTTAGGTTCTAAATAAAACATATATACTTTATTTCCATCATCATACCCAAGCATCAAAGGTGGTAATGGAAAATAAATGACAATGGTTCTTGAGACGGTAGTATACAGTACACAAAAATGATGATTTCATAACCAATTTTATGGAACATGATAAGGGGTTATGTTATGAATTTAAAATAATAAAATATAATTATTTGTCAATTTTTTTGGTTACTATATAATATTTTTTAATAAAAATTAATTGGGTAAAGGAATAAATAAGAAATTCTCATTAAATAATATTACAACTTCACGAGGTAACTTTTTTGGATGGTGCCCAACACCATTCTTGGGTAGATTTCAACCTAAACATAGGCTTTCATGATGAGAGTAGGGAAGTGAAATATGGATTTAGGTAGGTATTGGTAGAAAAAAGGGGTTTAATACTGTAAAAATGTGAGGGGAGTAAGTTCCCTTTCATAGTTGAGGAGGGGTGGTAATTTCTAAATACCCAATATTTTTCCCTATTGGGATTTCACTCTTACCTCATGTTCCACAAATATAGGTCAATAATGTAGGTTAGGATTTATACATCTATAAAGAACATGAAAACCCCAAACAAAACACATTTTTATCATCTTATTCCTAAGCCTTTATTTTTACTCAATTTTAACTATTTACTTACTACCACGGTAACAATTAATTATTATTTACATTGGTAAATTATCATTTATGAATTAAATAAAATGTTCATTATTAGGTAATTTAGAACTACTAATTATAACTTTATACAAAAATTTATAAAATAAAAATACAGCCTATGTGGAAAATTAATTTCAACACAAACACATGTAATGTGAAAAAATTCCATTTTAACATTAATCATGATAACATTGTTTTTACTATTTAGGGGTCAATATAAAAAATATAAAAGTCTTTTTTTTGAAAAATAAGACTAGATAACTCAGTACCATGAATTCGGAGCCAAACAGACGTAGACCATTGGGAATTCCAGATACCCATGGGTTGGTGACTACCACTTGACATCATAAAAGGTAATAGTGGAATTTAATGATTCATATCAATATGATAAAACCAACAAATGCATAATGTATCAAATAACATATATGTATAAAAAACCCCAAATAATTACATAATAAATTTACTAAAATGAAAAAAATTATAGTTTATGTTCCAAGAGAAATGTAACTCCATGACCGAAGGATCAATAACATTCACTTCCTCCATAAGGAACATTCCCTCTAATCAGACATGGAAGAATAAAATCTCAAAATGAAAAAAGTAAATGTTAGGAAGTGAGTTAAATGCCCAGTAGGGTCTCACCAAGTGTTCCATCACAATATTCCATAATAATAAACACAATAATGCCTTCATGTTTTATAAAACTAACCATGTAATAATATATTTTTATATATTTATAACAAAAAATGCTTCATTCATGTGATTGTGAAACAATTTAAAAACAAATAAAATTTAAAAATTATATAAAAAAATTATCTAATTCACACGGAATGGGAAAATAATTTCAAAAAATGATGGAACCTATTCTAAAAAATGTAAAAATAAGCTCCATGGTCATCTAACATATGTTACGATACTTTATAATTATAGGATCTCCCCATTATACTTTTAGTGGTCATAGAAATATGTGTACACAAACCCCTCATGATTAAGACGAATATGACTCCCCAATATCCCATTAAGGATAAGATGATTCTAACTATTTTCTTATTTTTTCCATCAAGAAAATGTTCCTAGTGAATCACAATCCTATAATTATTGTCCCAATTAACCCACAAACAATCCTAGATCATATGTTCTCAATAAATCCATATAAAAATAGAAAATAATTCCATTTCAAATAAATAATAATTAAAATTTCAAACTTCTCAATTTTCCACTTCAAGATGCCAACTCACATTCAAAACCAAAACATATATTTTTCACCAATTCATGCTTTTAAAATCAAAAAAAATCATAGCTGTTTTTGAATAAAACTAATGAAATTATGATCAAACTCAACTATAAAAGATGTTCATCAATTATATCAATTTCAAATTATACCAAAGGTTCTAAATACATTTGAATTACGGGTTTTCCCAAAATTCAATTCCAATTCAAATAACTACACCAATTCATCTAAAATTTGGTTATCATAAATAAATTAAATTAATTATAAATAAAATATAGAAATTAATGGTTCCATTATAGGGGGAACTCAGATCGAACCACCTACCAATATTCACGATATCAAAACTCATCACTAACATTGGGATTTTCCATTGATAAACAATGTAAATTGATATCAATAAATCCAACAACAATTCATGATCAAAATAAATAGAGATTATATCCATCAAAAAGGTGATGATATGTTAATATATATGATTGGTTGAAATTTAGAGATGGAGAAAATGAATGGGATTATTCCACTTACTATAGGTTGATTATATCATCCACCAGTGCATCTCTTCTCCAATGATGGTGTTTAGAGGATCCCAAAACGATTTTTGAGAGCCTATAAGACCAAATAATTCTTGATAAGATGAATTAGGGTTTATATAAAGTTTAAAAGGGCTTCATGAATTATTTTAAAAAAAATCATAATTAAAATTCCCCATGCCCATTATGTGATTGGTAGGGAATCCTAGTTAAAAAATTCATGCCCCTATCTAATGGGGTATATGGTTTATATAATGTGGAAGAAATGTTTTCCAATTCATCTGACAACTTTTAAATACACAAACATCTTCGGTTTCATTGATTTCACTGGTTGGGTGTATAGTTTGGCGAAACTGTGCACATACCATTCATATAATAGAAACATAGAAAAAACATAATCATTTCTTCCAAAACAACTAAAGACAATCCCCCACCAAATCTTCATAAAAATAAGGGTCTAGGAGTCCATGAATAAAAGTAACATGATGTTACAACCACAAAAAAATATGATAATTTTATCCCCATTAATCCTGCTATGATACTTCCATATCAAAGAGTTGGAGATGATATACTCTAAAAAATTATTTTAAATCCCATTACTCAGGTGAATCAGAACCATGGTACATTATCACATGGTGTATAATTATCATTTTCACATACTATACCTTAGTCCAAGAATAAAATATATAGTCTATATTCTTAGTCAAGAACAAATTTGTCTTAACATCAAGATCACTCTAGATCAAAACATGATCTTGATAAAAATGATTCTTTTATAAACACCTTATAATGAAGATTTTTTATGTTGATGTCAACTATGGAGAATGTGATAAATGGTAATCCACTTCCACAACTGATACAAAAACTCAAAGTGTCCAAAAAATAAGAAGGATTATTCCTTTTCCTTCCAAAATGTTGATGACCTAAACGGGGTGAAACTATCAAAAATTCATGGTCACCATGTAAAAATACCAATGGAAAATGATAACGATTATCATAAGATATATACGAAATCTATGTTGTCAACATTTTAAAATGAATGAATTGAATATTTTTATCACCTCATGGACTAAACTCGGTTCATCTAAGGAAATTTCTAAATTATCTTACCAATGTAACATATATTTACATGGCCTTCCATACAAGGACATAAAAAGATATATTTTTTTCATGGACCATTAACTATTAAATTAATACAACTAAACCAGATTTAAATTCATATTCCAAGATCCACAAAAATTATGGTCATTGTCACTAAACATGTCCCTATGAATATTTATAGCCTTATCTATTTGCCCATACTTCTGAGGAAGACATTCTATATTCAAATGAGCTTGGAAACCCAAAAGATACAAAAGGTCTCTCAAAAAAAGAGATTGAAAACAATGATCCCTATCAAAAAATATAACTAATTAAACTCCTTGAAAACTGAAAATCTATTAAACATTTATCTTTCCTAAATTATCAATTTTTATTTTATCATCATTTGGAAAAAGGTGGGTTGATTTGGAAAAAAAATTAATCACAACCCATTTCCCATTCATCTTCCTAGGGGTACACAGAAACCCAACAACAATGTCTATATGAATATTTTCATAGAAAAAATTAGTCATTGTATATGGACAGAGTAAACCCTAAGGTATCTGGTGCTTGGCCTTAACCTATGGGAAAGTATGAAAATAATTAATAAATTAGTCATTTATCAACTCATACTTGTCTTCCATAATCATGATCACATATCATAATAAATAATTGTTGTTCATGGAATCACAATCCAAATTTATTTATGGTAGTGCCCCATCACATATTTTCAAATAGGTACAAAAAAAATTTATAAGTTTCCAAAATATAGAATTCCCTCTATAGAAAATTTCAACAAAACAACATTCTCCCCACCATATATAGAGTCTATAATTCTATGGAATTAATTATCAAGATGTTGTTCCTAAATAATCATCTCAAGAAGGGTTTTGGCCAACTGAACAAAGCCTAATAAAACATTTCCCCATTTTTCTGAAGTCATATATAAAATAATGTAAAATGTACGATTAAATACCACTTTTATGATGACACTTTCATAGCCTTGGTCGAATGTTTCCTTCTCAAATAATTAACAATGATATTCTCTAACCATTAGGTATCAGTGAAGTAAAAATCAAAAGACTATTGGTACTTCAAATATTTTCCCTAGAATATATTATGGTTTTCGTGAGAGGTGATATTAATGTAGATCATGTAGTTGGAATGACTGATAATCCTTTCTTAATAAGGTAACAAATCCAACTCTTATGCATAAGAATCACAACAATGATTCCAAGGTAATGGGTGGGATAATTCTTCTCATATGGATTACACTATTGAGAAAGATATGCTACCACATGATCACCATTTTTAATAAAACATCACAAAATCAAACACGATGTGTCATAAAAGACTACATTTCACTACCCAACCATCGGAAGTGGAAACATTAATTTAAAAGTAAAAAATGTTATATAGTTACAAAATAAATGTGATACTTTATATTTCAAACTAATATTACTATTTTCTTAGTGGAAGTGGTTATCTTGGAAGGAAACATCGATAAAAAATTTACAAATCGATGATAATTGTCCTATAATCCCAATATTTTATAAATCTAAAAATCATTACATATTTTTTCCCATGTTATAAATGCATTCAACTTTTCATGATCAACTATGATACTATGTTCTGTGACTATGTTTCACAATAACATCACTTCCAAAATATTGAAATCAATTTTTATTAGATTTTAATAATTTCAGTTATTTATCAACAATTGTATAACTACTATTAGTTGATTCACATGATCCTCATCGTACATAGATTAAACTAAGATTTCATTCAAAAGGATTACCATGGACATGTCAAGATACTAATGGGAGACCATGTTCATCAAATCCATAAAAACTTTAGGATCATAATGTATACCATAAGGAAGGAAAAAAAATCATAATAGACATACATCATTTGGAATGCGATTATATGAATTTCATATTCATTAATTGTCATCTTATGATAATGAGATTGTTGTTGAATATTCAAAAAAAATCACATATTTTAACTGGTCAAATAGACCACCCACCATTGAATAAAGATACATGTTATTTACTTTAAATTGGTGGAGTTTCTATTATTCAAAACATAGGAAACTTTTTCCACCATCTTTCTTACCATAGTGAGATGGAAAATCCCATAGAGACACACACATGCATATAAATCCTATATATATTAGAAAATTCAAATGATTTTCAACTCATTCAATTTAGTTGGTTCCATACAGTACGAAGGAACATACAATGGTTTCATATTATGAACTAAACCATCCAAACACTATACCTCCCATATTGATGGGAAACCAGAGAAGGAAGAAGAAAAAGAATCGAGAAACTCGATGAAAATAGGAGGGATATAAAAAATAAAATATTCTCACTCCAGATCAAAATAAAACACTAATATTACATTCCACTACTATGGATAAGAATGTTAGACTATACTCAACCTCTGGTTCTACTATACTGGAAATATATTGTACACCCCATCATGTATAGTAAAGGAGACCCACAAAAGATAAAAATCAATTTTTTTTTGTTAACAATGATAAAAACCATCCTGAAAATGAAATTAGGAGGTATTATGTTTAGAACCTGAAAATCCCAAGTAAACTTACAGTATAATAATGATTAAGTAAAACCTAGAAAATAAAACTATTCCCTATCTTCCTTCATAGGGGTGTAGTGATATTTATCACATTAGAAAATATATATATATATTGATTTAGCAAGTTCAAAATACGCATTAAAATAAATTAATGAGATGGAACAATATCAAATAAAATAGTTATTAATAATGAAATAAATTTTATCTTACCAATCATAGTTTCTATACCAATATCAGATTCATCTTGATACTCTCCAACTACATTAATAATCATTGTTCTAGATTCTTATGGATAGAACCCATTTTTTAATGAATTATCTAATAACACAACAATATTCTTGGGTGCCTCTATTAAAACCTTATTCGAATACCCAAGATTTCATCATTAGAATAAATTAATAGGGCCTATGAGAAAAAGATCAAGAGATATATAGTAAATAATCCATTGAGAACCACTATGAAAATCATAATGATTCCTCTCTCCTTTAAACAAACTCACAATACTACCACGGAGAGAAAAATGAACTCCAAAAAACCATAACGTACGATCTGGTTAAAGATAAAAAATCAGGGACATTTCTAGTATTTCAAAATAACATGAATTAATCACTAACAAAACATGTGATTGAATGTGAAATTGAAGAGAATTTACAAACTATAGAATCCACATCTTTTTATTCGATTCAATATTTTTTGCAAAATAAACCAGACTGGTAAAGTAGTTCACACACTCTACTATAGTCTTTACAGCCTGATTGATTTAGGAAAACTGCATATAATTAGAATATAAGTGGTTCGTTCCATTTTCATGAACCAATAATAATGTAATATAAATATTTATAATGGAAAAGTTAGGGTGTTAGAGAAAATTGTAGTTGTCTCTCACCAAGTGTTCTATTAATGTATTCTATAATGATAAAAAATCATGATTTCAGTTTAGATAAAATGAAAAAAGGAATGGTACATCATTTGAATATTTAAAACAAAAC
This sequence comes from Viscum album, assembly GCA_963277665.1. NCBI lineage: Eukaryota > Viridiplantae > Streptophyta > Magnoliopsida > Santalales > Viscaceae > Viscum > Viscum album. The sequence goes on from OY728166.1 coordinate 381,295,401, forward strand.
ATGATTCATTTTATAGGATGAAAAAAATTTCGTACATGGATTAGAATTTTCCTATATAAATTTGTTTATATTAGTCAATAGGAATTAGAAAATCACTTCCACAATCAATTAAAATTTTAATCAAAAAATTATTCATAAGAACCATGTTCACCTTCCCTGTGGTGCTATAGTTTATAGTTATAGTATAATCAACTATCATATTAGTGATCATGGAAATATGTGTATACATATCCCCTACTATTAGGATAAATATGAATCATCAATATCCCATCGGGGATAATATCAGAATAACTATATTTTTGATAGAATTTTCACCATTAGTTATATTCTAGGAATCACCATTTTAGTGTTCTTATCCAAATTATTCAACTAACATTCCACAATCCAATATGATCAATCAATGAATATAAAATTAAAATACAACTATTTTATATCCATCTTTATTCACAATTCAAATTTACAAATGGTTCTTTTTAAAATACTAAGTCATTTTCAAAACCAGAATAAGGGTTTTTCAACAACTCATACCTTTTTAAAACAATACCTATCATCATTTTTATCAATTAAATTAAATACATTATTCTCAAAATAAATTCCCAAAATTTTTGAAAAATTATTTTAATTTAAAGTGACTCTATAAATTCAAATTCCATTACAATTGGGGTTTTCCAAAAATACCATTCGAATTCAAATAATAATTCCAATTCATCTCAAATTTTGGTTTTATAAATCAATCAAAATAAGTTAAAATAAAACCAATAAATTTAATGATTCATTATATATAGAAACTCAAATTCAATTACATATATTATTTCATAGTTTCAAAACTCAACACCTATAGTAGGATTTTCCACTGATGAATGGAGATAACTACGATTAGGTAACCCAACCTAGATTCAATATTTAAACCAAATATGTTTAGATCCAATAAACTCATGATGATGAATAATAATTTACAGAGTAATGAATGATAGACTAAGATAGAAATAATGAGAGTATATCCGGTTATTGGAAAGGGATTAGATCATCCACTGGTTCTTAGAGTCATCAAATATGGGGTTTAGAGAAGCCAAAAGAATTCTTGGGAGCCAACAAGACAAATGAATTCTAGATATGATGGGTTAGGGTTAAGCAGTAGTTTAAAAGAGGGTTAATTATATGTTTCAATAATTTTAAAAAATTTAGACTTTTTGTGCATGGTTAGCTTAGTAGGGCAACACGGTTTGATAAACCATATTCCCTAACCATGCTCCCCACTAATGTGGTGGATTATTTCTAAAAATTAGGCGAACAGTTTTGCATACCATGAACCAACTATGTAACCCTCCACATTCTAGGGTTGTACAGTTTGCACTAGGTGGGTCAATAGTTTGGGAAAATTGTGTTCCAAATGTGTACTAACCGAAATTATCCATAATAATCAAATTTCCACATGAAACAACCCAAGACAAAGCCAAACCAAAGAATGTTCAAAATAATGGTAATGTAATACCTAAAAACATGTAATAGTATGTCTCAATATTTGTTCATGAATTCAACATAATATATATTTATTTACATTTAAAAATCACATTAAGGATTAAAGGATTTTTATGTAAATATTAATCATTCATCAAAATATCATCAATTATTAAATATCAATAATTTTAATTTTGAAAATATTCCTTTATTATTATTTTAAAAAAATATCAATAAACTGCTGAAATTCATTTATATTATGTTCGTTCCTAGTTAACAAGATATATTAATGTAAAAAATTGATGGAAAACCATAATTCATTCAATTGGATTCAAATTTAATATTTTTAGTATAATTTATTATAGCTTAAATTAAATAAATAATTTATGTGTTGGTGTTTGTAATGCATTTAAAGAGATATTTTATTCTATATAAAGTTAACATAAATTATCATGAAACAGAAAACTTATTTACCTTTCAAAATAATATTTTTATCTGAATATATGATTTTTTCCCTATCTAAAAGCCTTTTTAGATATTAAAGGCAAGGATTATTTTTTAACTTTTCATGACATAAAATATTATATAAGTCATTTCTACAACAATAGTACGAAAAAATCATCAAAATCGACATTATGGTGATGAGGCTCTAAATATAGTCCTCCAATGGGCGGTCAAAAATTTGGTAGGTAATTTTAACCATTATTTAATATATTTAACCCACGGTGAACACATTTTTACCATTATCATTGTAATTAAATTTAATTTTTTAATCTATTAAATATGGAAAAAAAATTTACCATATAAACATTATTCCCATTGCAAATATAGAATCCATTTTTGGAAATTAAATTCAAATATTTTCCAATAGTTTTTAAAAAAGAATATCACAGACATGACAAAAGCGAGTTTTCATAGAGAAATCAATTCAAAAGTTTACATTTTTTTGTATCAAAATAAAGTATGAAAAATATTCCAATGGCATAAAATTTGGTAATAGATATATAATTGATAGAATGTTACCATAAAACCAATATAAAATATTTCTTATATTCATTAACAATTTTCATGTAAAAGAAGTTTTTTATTAAAATTGAGAATTTTACACTCTTCATCATAAAATGAATCTTTTCAGAAACATATATGAATGTCACCGTAAGATAATTTTTGTATGTTGATTTCATAATGATGTAAATTTTTTAAAATAAATTTTGATTAACTCCCATAATTTTATTATAATTCTACTTTAAAAATTTAAATAAAGAGCCTTTTAATGAGACCATATTTTTTAAGAGTAAAATTTATTTTCTAATTTATTTTTGATTTTTTAATAATCATTTTCAAATAATTTATATTTAGTAGTAAATATATATATATTTATATTACATAATATAGTTGATGTTATTCATAACCACAAATTTAACTGATAGGTTATAGTGATTATATATTGCATGTTCTATTTATGTATGGTGTTCTGTGTCTTGCATGCTATTATGATTATAAATCATAGGGTTAGGTGTATTGTAAGATATTAATGTTATTAATTTAATAAATACAGAAATATATCATAACGTCATTGGGTGTTATAATCTCTTCTATGATCTATATTCTAAGATGACCACGCTATCAAACATAGTTTTAATTTCTAAAATCACATTTTGTTACATTATAATTGATATATAAGAATAATTTATGTAAATATTGATTAGTAGGAATAAAAAAATTAATAACACTAGGTCGAGAACCATACAATGTCTTCAGATAACCTCCTTATATTTACAACAAAATAATTCCATGGATAGATTCCTAATAAAATCAAGGCCTTTAGATGTGATTATAGATGCAAGGAAAAGATTTCAGTAGGGTTTTAAAGAACTATAATGTTTTAAAAGTTTGAATAGGGGGAGGGGAGGGGGTTTCCTTTTTAAAGTGATGGAGAAGAAATAAATGGAATTTTGAAAAACAATAAAGTGTACCAATATTTTTCACATACCAAATGATTTAAAAATTGATCATTCAAGAACCTTAGATCATGTGAGGTCCAAATAGGGCTATTAAATGAGATTTGGAAATGTTTTTAGGTCATTTAACACTTATATTTTTTAGTTTAACCCTCGATAAACCAATTTTAACCTTATTTATAGTAATTAATTTTTTCTATTTTTACTATTCATTTTGACGAAAAATTAATTTTTCTTATTATATTATTTTAATTATTATGATTATAAATATGGAATATTTTTTAAAAGTTTCGTTAATATAAGTCTGAAAATTTAATTTAAAATAAAACTCGTAGATGCGATGAAAGAATAGACTTCAAATGAAAAATTTCATAGAAGTATAGAATGTTTTAATTTAAAAATTCTATACAAAATTTATTTCAATGAACTTAATTTATTTAATAATAACATGACTATAAAAATTTTACTTTTAAAACATTTTTAATCAAGATTTATCTTTAAAAATTCATAAAAAATGTTTTTAATAAAAATTAATGTTTTTTATTATTCCTTAAAAAATTTATATTTTCAAAAAATTATAAAACATTAACTGGAAGATAATTTTTACTTTTTTGTTTTAATAATAAAGATAATATTGTTTTAAATATTTTTAAAAAATTAAAATTAAAATTTAATTATTTATTTTAAAAAACTAATATAAATAATTTTTTGATAGGAAAATACTTTTAGAGAATATAAGAACATTATTCAATATTAAGTTAAAATTTATTAATTTATTTTGTTATCTAAAAAAATTGTACCCAATCCTAAATATTTTTTCATCCCTATTCAAACATCCAAATTTCACTTCTAGATTATAATGGTCAACAATATTTATAATTTCATTCTGTATTTTTTAAAAACATCGTGTTCCATGTATTGAAATCGTTGATGAAATTAAATTTATTTGGAAAAAATTCATAAAATATCATAATGTTATATTATACAACATAATAATTAATTTCATCCTATAAATTCATCACTCTAAAATATAAAATTAGTTTACTTCTACCTCATTGAATCCTCAGTTACCAACACAGCTTCTATAAAATTGGTGGTTTCACCCCAAAACATTGACAAGGTGAGTGATCATTATAAATAACCCTTTTCCTCTATAATCCAGAATCTCCACCATATGTTCTCTATAGAAAAGATCATATTCCAATAGCATATCCTCTAAGATAAGCACATGTGAAGGATAATGTGTGTACATTCCTCGGAGAGATTCATTGAACACATAATGGGCTAGTGATTTGTTTGGTGGAAGTGCCTATTGATAAACTGTAATCCAGATAGGATAATGAATTTCAGAAGGAATGAAATAAAAATGGATTATTTTACCATTATTTTTCAATAATATTACCTTATTCCAAATTTAAATTCCATGAAACATATTTTCAACAACATCAAATTCTAGATGACATCATTGATTATCAGTAATTTTTTTCAAATAATTGTTTTGTAACTCTATGTGTTACTAGATAAATGTAACAATATATTCCATTTATATATATAGCATAGGTCCAAATAACATAATTTTCATATTTTTATATCCTTACATTGGATATCTACACATTATTCTATAGGAGTATTCATAAATATCCATATTAATGCTTGAGGGAATAATGATGTTGTATGAAACTCAATGAGAAGAAGGTTTTGATCACAACAGGCTTTTAAATCCATAGAATAGGATCTTAGCATATCCTCTATGGTATGAGTTTTTCTCTGTAACTTAAAATATATCATAATATGATACTTAGTTCTACAACTAATATTTATACCAAGACCATTGTAAATACATCAAACAAACATTAGGGAAAACCATAGATACCAATTTGATATAATTTAATGTTTTACATTGTGAAAAAGTAAATGTTTTTTAATGTATATCAAAAAATTGATCTATAGTGAAATATTTTCTAATAGTAATGATTTGTGATTACATTGAATTGTGATCAATAACAACCCACATAGTGTTATTGACTTCAGATGTTTTGGATAAGTCCATGACAATATCTTGGGTGATGGTTTCCTATGATCATTCTTGTATGGGTAACAGTTGTAACAAAAACTTATATATCTGTTTTTCAAAAATAATATTAAAACCCACTAATAACCACAATACAAAATAAGTAATATTTCTCTTCTTTTTTCCTACCAAAAATACTTTTTGACATTTGTGAGTGTTAGGTGAAACACCCTTATAACCCTTCGGTTGTCGGTTCATGCCTTGTGGCCTTGCCAGTTGTAACGTTCTATCACTATGAATGTGGGTTATTTTTTTCACAAATTATATTAATATAATTTTTATGTTGAAAAATTTTTTAAATAACATATAATTACCTTAATATGAAATATAACATAAAACATAAAATTTTTCAATACCATTAATCTTATCTAATTAAAATGTTAAGGCCTTCACCCTTAATTAAAATTTTCACTAAAACATATATAAAATAAAATGGTTTTATTTCCAGAAAATCCTCAAAAAATATTAATAATCATGATAAAATCACATCACCTTAAACATCAATATTATTTTTTAAGACATTTATCTTATGATAAACCTCGAACTCATTAAACCATTATAGAATCCATATCTTTTAATTTAATCTATCCAAGTGATATAAATTTTTAAAAATTATAATTTACTCTTTATTCCATAAATAGGATCATATTAAAGAGCACAAAAACTTCAATTAGATTTAAAATTTTATTCATTCAATTATATAAAATTGTAAATTGATTTAGAATATCAAATGTCATTTTTTTTCTAGAACCCTTGTATAGGGAGATAATCAATTATTTAAACCACATAATGTTTGAGTAATGGATGAACAATATGATTTTCATTAGGATTCACCATAAAAATTTAAACATAAAATTCCTTACTAAGGAGTTAAAGATATGTGTGACCTAATTATAAGGATTCACCCAACTTATTTTGATTGTAGACATTTCACATTTATCTATTTTCTTTAGAGGTTGTTGTGTATTAAAATCCACATTACCCCTTAGATTTGGGTATTGAGTCACATAAATTATATTAGACATGAATTTGATTAAATAGAGTGTGGGTGGTGAATTTTGAAGATATTTATCTTTGATCCAATCATTTTAAAACTTCTTCATATAATTTGGTAATTAAGCTACACAATGAACATCATTTTCATTGTAAAATTTTTTGTAGTCTACTTAATTTGTTTTCCTCAAAGTTTTCTTCCACACATTATTCATTAAAAAATATCATATTCCTTTCTACATGGTTTATTGAGTTTTATTGAGTTATGTGTTTCTTTTCTAATAATAACCATGTTATTGATGGGTATCTCATATATCAATTTTCTCTATGATATTGATTTATTCTTAGAAAAATAACTGCCTTATAGATTATTATGTATATTGACTTGGTTTTTTCCACTAAATTTTGCATCATCCATACATACAAGTAGTATGATATAACATTAAGGATATATTGAATTTATTTTATTGGTTTCTTTAAAGGTACAAATAGAATCACTGCCATAAAAATTTAACTGAAGGAATTAATTTTTCCATTTTTATTAGAAGAATATGAGGAATGTACATATGAAAAAATAAGCTCTAAAACCCATGTCAGTCCATGGATTCAATTCCCTCTTTTTTCATTATATTATTTATTATATTCCACCATTTATTAAATTTACCATTTAAACTATAGACAGAAAAAACAAATATCATGACATATGAACTAGGAAATGAAAAATATAATTTCAATGGTACAGATTCATTTCTCTAAAACTAGTGGATCTACAATACCACAAAATGAATTTGTAACTTGCCTCATTTATTATTCAACATATCATTTTTTTAACCTTTTTATATTTGTATATTCATTTTTATTCTTATCCTGATATATGTTTATTACCATAGTAAAATAATTTTAATCCCACCTTGTATAATAGTTGGTTATTAAAGAAAAAAATCATTGCACTATCTAATGCATTCAAATTAATATGGTTCCTTTAAATTCTATTTTATAACTATAAAAAATTGAATTGTTTGAGGAATAATAATCGTAGAAGGAAACTAGAAAACCAAGTTAAGTAATTATAGGATTGCTAATTCATGACACCTTTGGAATAACATATGGAATTCATAATCATTATTCAAATAGTTCTGGATGGTTTATAAAGAGTTTAAAAATTTACCAAGAATATCCCCTAGGTATATCAAACTATGTGTGAATCTAAGCCCGTTATTTTTTATAAGGTTATAAATGAGCCCAACTAAACTCATAATTTTTGAGTTGTTACACATGAATACAACTATTTTAGAGTAACACCTTCTTGTAATATCCAGAAAAGGATGTAATTTCATAGAAAATACTCACTATATCCTTCAATTCAATTACAATACATTTTGTTATAATATGAATTTTTCAAAAAAAGTATCCATGTAAATTTAATTAGTCATACCCTTAATGATAAAAATAAATTGTTTCTCATAACAGTTTGCAATGGATAACATAATATTTTATCTAATACCAATTATAGAGACCCATGAATTTCATACATAAATATTACTTCTTTTTAGATGAATATTCAATACATAACCCAAAATACATGATAGAGGATACGATATTTTAATCCTGTTTGGTGACTAGTTATAAAATATTCTTATTTTGTGAAATATCACCAATATATTCAAGAAATATATACAAATTTAGTTAAATTAATAGACGTAGCAAACATAAAAATTTCCACATAAACTACGAAAAGGAATTAGAAGAAATGGTGAGCTCTGATTCTCAATAGTGGTTAATATGGAATATATCATTCAATGATTAGATGAATGCATAAGATAAGAATAAGGGTTTGATATTATAAATATAAAAAAAATTGTTTCATATCAAATATATCATTGATTATAATTATTAGCCATGTAATTAAACATTTTCATTAAAAAATACATGAACCATAATAGTGAAAAATTATTGTAAATAAATCAAGAACCAGAAGTTCATTTCATATAAGTTTAGAACCATTATAATTATAATAATCATTTAATATGTAATGTTTAACGTCTAATACCATTAAATCACAATGGATCTTGCATCAAAAACAATTTACCACATCCTAATGAATCATGAATTATCATCTTTTCCCATATTGGAACATGAACATGAGATTATTTCCAATAGATGATGTAGCGCATTATCGTGTTTACCATCATTATCTCATAAGATATAAAGCATTACACAATGCATTAGAAGAATACATTGGTCTCACCCATCATATAATCCATTCATTTTTGTGACCCAATAAAATAAAAAATTCATCATTCTATAACCTATAAAAGTGGGAATGGGTTTTGAAATTATTTCATTTGAGCATAACCAAGAGAAATCAAATAGGTTTCTTAAGCATTTCATCAATTCATCATATCATAACCCATGTAAAGGAAAAAGTTTAATAAGAATATTGTCACCATAATTATAAATATTAATATAAACCAGACCAATAAAAGATAACGATAGTACCACTGGATCATATCCCTAGTAAATTATTTCCAACAATAATTAGGTTTTCATTGATGAATCAAAATTCTATAAAATATCATAAAATTTTTTTTGAGGAAAATATCCATTTAATTTGAAGTCATTTATTTAAAATATAAAAATATCCCAAATTAAAAGGACGACATATTCTTTGAAAATAGCATCGATACATGTAAAGTATTCTTCAAATAACTGATCGGTGAAGATGGAATCAAATCAATTTCATTTCATATATGTTAAAATAGTGATTACTTTAAGATATTCAAAAAAAAATCAAAACAACATCATTCCAAATTTGAATGAAAGATTATATTTAATATGTTTTTAGAAAAGTAAAATATGGGAATAGCTTTATTAAAAAAAATTTGAAGACATTAAAAATTTATTTAATATTTTTTGATAAAACATAGAGATAGAGGAAAAATGGTTTTTTCCATAGAGATAAATAATTTATATTTACATTAATAAATAATTGACCGACATATACATAAAGTTGTAAAAATGAGAGGAAAAATATATTCTGATGATATAAATTGTGATAAATAAAATTTATGATTTTTGTAGAGTTCGATCATAAGATTTAATCATTATAAACTAAATCATAAATAATCTTAGTAATCGATGTGATTGTAACATAAATATTTTTTCCAATTTGGTATTTTTTGAATTATAATCCCCAAAAATAAATAAAACTATAGTAACAAAAATATAACATAATTTAATGATAATAAAAAACACAAAATTCGTTCATGAGTAGTATATACTCCGTACAAAAGAAACATGTGATGTATAAGTCATGTTTCCCACATAATTAAAAGTGAGTGAAAAATATCTTACCAAATTGGAGAATTATCAATCATTATCCCATTTAAATAATAACATCAAATGAAACATTTAATATCATAAAAATAATATTATTAATTATATATCATGTCAAAGGGGTAGTATATACCCCACAAAAAATTAAAATTGGTGAATTTGACCTATGTCTCCAGGAAACAAAAGAGAGAATAAAAATCCCCAAACATAAGTCTTGAATTCATTTGTATATGATTGAATGTACTAAAAAATAAATATAACGTTTTTTTAAATATATTACATAACCATTCTCATTTTCATCATTAATTATATGATTTAATTATTAACTTTAGTTAAATTTTGGTCAATAATTTCTTTTTAAAATCTCATTTTGAATAATAACTACTTTGTTTTTTCATATTTTTTAGTTTGGTATTTGTTGAAATTTTACATTTAACATGGATACAACATATTTTAAATGTGTAAAATGATATTAATATCATATATATTCATTATATATGTATTATAGTAATAAATTAATGATATAAATAGAAAATTATTTTCACTTTTCATAGAGTTGGTAGGTTATACGTACACATGAAATCCATTTCTATTTTCTCGACAGTTGAAACAAAATAAATATAATTTATATACTAAATTTCCAGTTTAATTTTATTTCATATATATCAAATCTTATAATTAAACCTACACTTATGAACATATTTTTATAGGGAGAGGGAAAAATGAGTCACATCACTTCATCAGGTAGTACTTCGCCATACACACATGCAACAGTTTCATTTCCCATTTGATGGAATTCGATGTGAAATGGATTATTAAATTTAAATAATAATATATTTGTAAATGGGATAAAATGGTGTTACTATATCATCATAATTTATATATATTTGAAGGATATGGAAGAAGAAATAAAATAGAAATTCTCGGTTGAGAACAATATATCTTTTTCTAATAACCTCCATATATTTACACTAAAATAGCACTGAATGGATAATTGACAAATATTACATGTGATACATGATATATATAATCATAAAATGGGATTTTTACAAGTATCATGGTGATATTTTAAATTATCTATTTAGTTTAAATCTAGGTAAAACTATTTTAACCTTAACTGTGCTAATTAATTTTTTCTGTTTTTACTATTCATTTTGAACCAAAGTTTTTTTCATAATATAAAATATTATATAATATGATTCCAATTATGGATTCCATTTTTAAAATTCCATTCATATAATGGCAAAAAGTAACTGAAAATTAAACCTACATACATAATGAAAAATATCCTTCCAAAGAGAGACTTTTCAAAAGCATTTAACATTATAATTTCAAAATTCAATAATAAAATGACTCTATAGGCCTAAACTGGTTTAATAATAACATGTTATAATAAATTTACTTTTAAAATATTTTTCAACAATACATAACATTGTAAATTCTTTAAATTATAAAACCTTTTTTAATAGAAATAATTATTTTTTTATTATCCACTGAAAATTTATAAATTTTTTTAAATTATAGAAAATTTAACATTCGAGAATTTTGATTTTTTTCAATAAATAAATATTTATATTTAATAATTAATTTCTACATGTTTTAGAATTTAAATTTCTTATTTATTTAAACAAATTAAAATAAATAATTTTTCTCTGAAAATGGAATTTTTGTAATATATAGTCTTTAAAAATAATAAAATACTTATATAAATATTTATTATATCTATATAAAACCTTTATACATTGTTTTCAAAATATGTTTATACCTATTAATTACTCAAAATTAAAATTTTAGTTTATAATTTTAAATAATGTTAATAATAAAAATATTTTTTTTAAAAAAACAAAATTTTGTAACTTAAAATATTAAATAAATTAAACATGTTTGATTTTTTTATAAAATCTATTGCTGTGAAAATATTTTTTTCATTGAAATAATGCTTCATAAAAATAGTTTTAAACTTTCTTTTCTAAAATGTATAATTATATTTAATATAATTTTAAAAAATATTCCATATTATATTTCTTTAAAATAGAGGTGAATATTGGGAGGAAGGAAAATATAGACATGAAAAAAAGACGTAATTATTATATACATGATCATTCATGATAATGTCATATATTTAAGTGAGATAATAATCATGTAGGATTATTAGAATTAGAAGTGTCATTATACAAAAAAAGAAAAAAATGTGATCGTCATGGAATATAATAGAATCATGCTAAAAATGATAATGTAGATTTATTTTCACCATGATATAAAATGTTTTTACCATAAAAATTTATTTAATAATTAAAATTTGAGATGAATAAGAACATAAAATTTTATGCATTGTTATATAAAAAACAAAATATATAGATAAATATTTAAACAAAATATAAATTACCAAAATAATCGATATTTCATGATTTATATTTCAACTAGGTAGTATATACAGCCCAAAAAAATGATATTCCAAATAACCATGTTGTAGAATGAGGAATCTGAGTAAAAAATATATATTAATTTATATTTCCACTTATTTTACAATGAAACATCCTCGTATATAATGAAAATAACTATCTTATTCACTTATCTAAAACCATTAATATAAATTTAAAAAACCTTTTGTAATTATTTTTAAACCCATATATTACATATATGTTAACCTAATATGGTTTATTTTCGTCATTTCCTTTTTTAACATTGTATTATTTATGTTGTAAATATAATTCACAAAGATCTTATTTTGACACCCATGTTTTAAAAATATATTTTTATTTAAACTAATTATATTTCTCTGGCATCCTGAGTAATATGCAACATCGAAATTAAATGAAACTGAACATACTCTAAAACTATTAATATTTAAACATGTCCATTATAGCATATCTATTAATATTAGAAGAATGAATTAGAATGATGACTTTATAAAAAATTATTTATAACTGTTTGATATAAATAAAAATATTTTGACAATTACTCAATTTTGTGTACTGTTTTTATATACTTCAAAAACATATTTTCATTAAAAATTGTTTATTTTGTTTTTGTTTCTAAAAACATTATAAGTTATTCTACTTTAAGAATTGTTATTTAAAAAAATGGACTCTATTATTGAAATAAATATTTAAAAATTATCTTAGAGTGTATTTTTTATGATTTTTTGAAAATGTTGATTTTTCTATGCATAGTGAAATTTCTAATTTTAATTATAAACTATGTTTTCATTTAAATCATTTATAGTGTTCCAATTTTTTAAAATATTTGTAGAAGAAACATTAGAAAAATTATTATACTAATAATCCAATTTATATTATTTTTATTAATTTTATGTTGAATTAAAATATTTATTTTATAATTTATAAAAAAATTTATTTGGATAACTTTTTTCCATCTCCTTTACTAAGATTTCAATTTAAATTACAATCTTCCACTTATTAGAGTTTAGTTTTATAAAATAGATAAATATTTTCTGGAAGGATTCTTATTAATATAAAATAATTTGGAAAACATAATTTCTTACCATTACAAATATTAACCGTATTAAAAATTCCCATGTACATAAAAGATTTAAAATTGGGTTAAAAACATTTTTAAAAACATTAAAAAAATCACAAAGACTTTATTTATTGTATAATATGTGTTTTTTAGAGACAAAAAATATCCTTACGCTATTAAAAGTTTATTATAAATCAATGTTTTGAATTAGGTAACCCTATATTTTATTTTAAAAAGATAAGTTATATTTTTTTGATATGAAAAAATTTTTTGTGTCAAATAATTTAATAGAAATTTTTGGAGATTTAATTCAGTTTGGATTTTTAAAAAACTTATGAACTATCTTCAATTCATTATTTCACAAAATTAATTTTATTAAATCAAGTGATACAATTATTGTAAGGAGAAAATATTTTTAATCTAAAATGAGGAATTTTCCTAAAAATTATTTTCTTGTGTTGTTTATCATATATTAAAATTAATTTACAAAAAATAAATGAAATAAATCGGATTAAAATTGTTCCAAAAATATTATTATTATTTTTAAATATTATTTTATTACCCATTTTATTATGGGTCTTATAATTTTGTTATCCTGGTAAAAATATTATGTTATAACAGTTAAGCATAAATTTTTTTTATTGTGGTTTGAACTTATGACAATGAATAAAATGTGTCTAAAACACATGTAAATGTGTGTTTTTTTTTAATTTTTTTAATTTTTTTTAGTGACTAAAAATTAATTTTTTTTTTCAAAAGAACATTTGAGGAGAATCTAGGAAACCAGAATGATATCAAAGTCATAAAACAAAACCAAGCCTCCACGACCAACACCATCATGAAAAAAACAATCCACCTTACAAGCAAGGAAAAGCCCCACCCTAGAACCAACAAAAATATGAAGAGCACCCATCTTCCCATCACTGCTCGGCTAACTGACCCGTGCAAGAATTCATGGGACCGGTACTGATGGAAAGTGCCATATCCTCTCAAAACATCCAATTATTATTGATGATGAAAAGGAGAACACTCCCTGCTCTGAACATCCTCAGGAACAATTCCTTGAAAATAATGTCGGTGCAATGTCTTCATGGGCCAAGCCCGCAGTGCCAAAAATAAACACACAAAAATTAGAGCATAGAATCTCATCCATACATAGAAACACAAACCAAATCAACCTTCATCAAGACAAAAGAAATCAGAATATTTATCCTCCTTCGACACCTTGCACCTTGCACCATAGACTGTAGGACATCATGAAGAGAACCATACCTCAAATACAAAAAATTGAACCAACCAAAGATTAAACCCAAACCGGAATCCTATTAATCAAACAGAAATTTCTCGAGAGTCATGCGCTTCATTGATCATCTCTGCCTTCACCATAGCACCACCGCCAGTCCAAAACACACTGGAGAAAATCACAGAAGCCATCCTAAAACCATCCAAAATAGGAAACATATTCAAAAATGAAGACCAAATATAACCTTCACCAAAAAACTGAAAGAGAACCCAACCATAAACCCGAAATCCAAATCTTGGTGATTTTGGATTTTTCAAAATTTATAACTGCTAAAGGATTATTATGTATGGGAATGAAGGTTTATAATTGAAAATGTAAGACACTTATCCAAGAATTTCAAATTTAAAACATTATTTTAAATCCTATAAATATATGGTATCCATTCCAAAATAAGGAATTTTGTATAGTAAATATATAAATTTTTTATTATGATTGTGTAACAACTATTATCCACAAACATCATATTAGTTTGAAAAATGATAGCGTATGTAATGTTACTATAGGAAATTGGGTCTATACCCATAGTTTTATTAAGAAATGTGGGTACAGAAACACCTATACCAACAGTTTTCATGAACAAGGGGTAGATGTTACATTTTTTAACCTATACCCACATTTTATGCTAAACCATTGGTATAGGGTTCTTGGGTAAGTGCGAGAAGCCAAAACATTTCTCCAGAAAACCAATATGCACATTTAACACTAAACAATGGGTATAAGTGACATTTAGACCCAAAATGTTACATGAAATGTGGGTATATTATTTTTTTATATTAGAATATATCCCCGGTTCAGGAAAACCGTGAGTATAGAAGTCACTTATAACCAACATTTTACAACATCATGGGTATAGTGTCCCTAATGTTATAGTATATAATAATATAAATAAGACAATATATTAAAAAAATAATAATTATAGTTGGTATAAAAGTAAGTCACTTCCTCGTTGTGGAAGTGGCATGGGTTCGAAACTCAACACATTCAATTTTTTACATATGCTTAATATTAATATATTAATGTGGATAGATGTTTATACAAATGTAATATATTTCAGTGTCTTGGTGAGGAACTATCTTCTAATATCATAATTTTCTAGATCGAAACATGATTTATGAATTTTTCTAGTATAATGATTTAAATTAATATATTTGGATAAATATAGATATATAAAAATGTAAATTTGATAGGTTTATTGGTGAGGCATTGTAATTTTGAAGACAAGATCGCGGGATCGAAACCCTCTGTTGTTTTTTTCTAGTACAGACGTCCAAATTAATATTATTAAATAAATGTAGATATATACATATGAATGTGGTAAAGTTTCGATGGAGAGGCGAAACATGGTATAAATTTATGTTTCATGATTTAAACCTAACTTAAATTAAATTAATTAAATAAATGTAGATATTGAATTACATAAGTTGTGTTGCATGGTTGGTGAGGTGCGTTGTTTTAGAAGTCCATGTTATAGGATTGAAACCTATTAGGACTATTTTGTCTAATATTTATACCCAAAATTTTATAACCACAATTATAAGGTTTGAATGGGTGGAAATTGTGTTAAGGATATTAGGTCCTGGTGGAAAAAACACTATACCCACATTTTTGAACTCTGGGTATTGGTCATTTCTTCACTAGAGTGAGTAAATGTGTACTACGACCTCCATGAAGTGACTTGATACATTTTTCATACCATTACACATGGATGGTAAAAATGATATATTTAATGAATATATAATATAATTATTTTAAATATTATCTTGGAATGGTGAATTACTGTTTACCTTTCTTTCATTCCATTCATCAAAATCTGAAAACATCATTCATTTATACATATGTCCTATCATCTCTATGAACAATGTAATTAATTCTATCTCTATATGTTTTATGGGAATCTCTAGATATAAATATAATTAATATATATGATAAATAAATCATGATTAATATTATGATGTTTGATTCAACATGATCAAAGTATAAGGACTGGGATTTCTGAATCGAGACATGCATGAAAAACAAAGTTATTGTCACCTAGAACCATTATTTTGACAAATATATGTTAATAAACAAGCGATAAGATGTTTTAACTAATAATCTATGATATAATACATATGATTATGGTCTATAAAAATATTTTTAATAGATTATTATTTATTATATAGGTGGTTTTACATGTACAATGAAATAGAATATTTTTTCATGACCCGACCTAACGGGGCTCCAGTAAAAACTTCCCCAAGCCCGCCTCTATAGGCCTGTGGATGGTGACCAGTACCAAAATTCATATCTAACATGGGAGTTCGTTTCTTAATATAAAAGTATTCACACACCTGACCATCTCAATGTAGATGTTCGTAGGAATACTAATAAAGAAGATGAAATATCGAGAACGTAACCATGCATATGAATAACTTTATAGGGTGAACAAGAGTTTGAGAATGAATTCTAAAAGTAGAGGGAAAAAATATTACCTAATCCAAAAATATTCCCCAACCAAAAAAATGGAACATAATAGTGACGAGGGAGTCCATCTACAAAGTTGCATACTCTGACCACAATACGTGGTCCAATACATCAGATATACCTATTCTCCTATGTAGTCACCTTAGACTTTTGCGACGTCAGCATAATACAAGACACAAGTGGGTAAATCACATATAGGGGTGAATTTATTACTAACTATTAGGATACCAGAAAAGATTAAGGGGGGTATTAAGATATATACAAGTAATAATAGATAGTAGACAACTAAACCCAATGAAAGACAGTACAAAATCCAATGACATGTATATACATATATATACACATATAAATATATTAATTATAAAACTAAATAAATATAATTGAGAGAGACGGGGACCTCCATCTCCTACCCTACCCAAGGATAGAGTTCCATAATTTCCATGAGTCGATCAATGATTCAAATAATCTTATGCGTCTTCCAAGTAGGAATATCCCGGTCAAGGAACACCTCATTGTTATTTCATAGAGTCGAGGGGAATAATCTAAAAGTATAGGCCCCAGGACCAAGATCATATGAAGTATCCACTTAATAGTTGATAGAGGATCCATGGCTTTTAGAGTATGAGTGTGAAAATCTGATGGCTGAGGACCTATGCCTTTAGACCAGTGGAAGGTTCCACAAAAGTAATTGGTAGAGGACCCATGAACTACCAAGAGGGTGGGTTCCCCTCTAATGGTCGGAAGAAGGCCATTTCTCAGTTGATCTATAGGGTTAAACACTAATAATCAAGAGCTCATACCATAATTTCACAATATTGGTCCATTTAGTTATTAGATAGAGGACCCATACCCAACCCAGTAGGAAGGTTCACCCTTATAGTTGAGGACCCATACTCAAACACCACATGAGTGTGTAGCCTGATGGATAGGTAAATGATCCATACCCTATCCCAGTGAGATGGTTCCACTATGAATTTACATTGAATACCCTTGAAATATTCCAAATTAGGGTTCCTCTATATAGATAATATATGACCCATTTGTATCCTAGTGGGAGGGTGCCACTCTGAGAGACCCTTTGATCTTGTCTAATCACGTCCATTATCAAGAATTTCTTAGAGAAGAACCCCACTTATAATATATTATATCGTAACTATAAAATCTATTAAGGAGGCCAACGTCAATTATTAATTTTAAAAAACATCATATATGATATTAATGGGCCATAAGCTTAGTCTAAATGAATAATATACGAGATATTTAAATTTTATAAAACGGAAGGTAGGGGTGAACAATGTGTTGGGGACCCAAACAATGTATGGTTTTTTTCTTTTTTTGGATATTTCCTCACTAGCCCATAGATCCTTACTCATGTAGAATTACATGATGTTCAAGTGGACAAGAAGGTGTGTTCAAGCAACTATGGGTTGAGTCATGTTCTCATGATTTTGTACCTTAGGTCGTGTCTATATGCCACAACAATGTGCCTGGTAGTGCCCATGAAGATCTAATCTAAGCGAAAATTTGGGTCATTAAACTATACCACAAGGTGTATGGGGATATCATATGATGTGTTTAACAGAAATCAGCCTAAAATTCTTGCCGACAGAGCCAGGGACCAACACATCATGTGATCAGTGTACCACATGGTGTGAAGTTGAGTATTAAGAAGAAACATCGCTTTGTTCTCCATTGTCCAGATTTTCGTCCACTATAGTGATCCATGCCTCTAGAACTCCGAAAATCAAATATAAATCCTAAATTATTTTTTTCAATAAATCCCTTTTCTGAAAATTGGATATTGAATTCTCATGGTGATTAACTATATACACATGGTGCCTCCCAACATGCCTCAGATATCGTGGATCTCGGATCCAAAAACACAACACTAATAATAACATGATCCATTGAAAAATACATATCTTATTGTTGATCTATTAGTCATACATGATACCATCATAAATTTGAGGTTTAGATCAGGATCGATCCTGTCCGACATAGTTAAATCACGACTCATATGTCAATGATGAAAAAGAAAAAAAATTGTGGGTGAAAGGAGAACAGAACATGGGCAGAACAATAATTTTCAAAGAATTATTGGCCAACAAATACCATTGGGATGATCTAGGGTAATAAGAAAATAAGTACTCAAATAAATTTGTACATGGGAAAATGAAAAAACATGCAATTTTTATAGATAAATGAATTGTATTATCATTATAAATCAATTTAATTAGTAAGGTAGTAATCATTGAATTGACCAGTAATACATATTATTGGTATATTATTCATAGAGAATGTTTTCTTCAATAAATGATATATGTTGATGAGTTTGTTGCATCTCAATCTTCATGGATCCGGATTTTCATCATTTCTAAATTTGATTTTCCAAAGAGAGGGGGATGAATTCACTTCAAAATGATCCCGGGGTAATGAATATATCCATGGAAATATTTCCTTAATGATATATTTTTAAATGAACTCAGAATTATGGTATATAGATTGATAATTAAAATCTAACAATTTATTTAAATAAATTCACCCATATATGGACAATTTTATTTGGACGCCCTACACCATCCTATTTTAGGTCATGCCTTGGGTAAAAATCACATTCTAGATGCAATCCTTCTCTCAAAATATTTACCTGATATTTAATTTATGATTTATCTCATTTTATTTGAGAAAATCTATTAAAAAAAATAAAATAAATTTAATTTTTTTTAAAATTATTTCAAAACACCCTGATTATTCAAATAGAATACTTTATTAGTGAATTGCTGAAAAAATATAAATATAAATATTTAATTGTCCAGTAAAGAAATAATAAAATGATATGCATCATTACCAAATTTTATATTTTTTCTCTAAAATCATAAAACTATGATACAATGCTTGGGATACTGATCCTACATCAGAAACTCTGCCTCCCAAGATCTCTCATACATTCTCTTTTGCTTCCAAAACATAGGAACCATAGTGATGGTCCATCCCCTAATGGTCCTCTATGATTGATCATCAATCTGATTGGCTGCTCTGAAAAAGTAGATCCATCCTCAATTTCTATAAATCCCTAGTCAATAATGTGTGTTGTATCATGTATATGTCTCTTAAATTTTGACATGTGGAAGACAATGTGCATCAGATCCTACATTGGGGATTACAGGAGGTGGTAAAAAACCTCACATACCCTTTGAAAGATCATTAATGGCCTTATTAACCTCATAGATTGATTTTCTCTAAGGATGAATCTTGGAAATCATAGTCATGGTGCGACTCATTGGAAAATATTTTCCCCATGAGAGAAATTCAAGGGACTATAACATCGACATGCATAATATTTATTCATGTGCCTAGATTTCCAAATCCTCTCCAGGATTCCCTATACCTCCTCCATCATCACATTCACCATCTATGGACCCTGAATAGATGACTTTATGATTACATTCCAGCACAAGGGTGACCCATAATGTCTCTTGTACTGGGAATCAAATGTTTCTATTCCAAATTTTTTTGATAGATATCTTTGAACACAAAATCTACCAATGTAATGTGATCCATCAATATTTAGACAATTTATAACACCCAATCCCTCGTCATATCTTCAAACACCTAGATAATTCAACATGTATACCCCCATTTTATTGGTGAAATGATGTACCCATCCACATTTGGGTCTTGAATGCCTTATATAGACCTCTCCATGACTATTATGTGGGTCACACATCATGATTAGAGACAATAATCAAGGTAACCCAATGATGGAGAATAATCTCACATACATACATCATCCCCAAACACTCCACTTAACTATTCTCTGTAATAGAAAGAAAGTATTCTAACTTCACGAGTTAGTCAACTATCACCCAAATAGAATATTTTCCATTCATTTTCTACTAAATACCCATGATTAATTCTATGGATAAGTTATAACATTTCAACTCTTGAATCATAACAGGCTGAACCAATACTTTCAAAACCTGGTGGTAAAACATTACCTACTAGTTTTGGAGGCATAAGAGATGTGAACCCATCAACACACAATCTTATATTAGGACAAAAAACCACCACTAAAGGACTTTGTATATCTTACTAACACCATGAAGTAAAGAAAAGTGAGTTATGTGGAACTCTCGCATCAACTCTTCATGTATAGCAATTGGATCGTCCCTTCATCCCTTGAGACAAATGACATGATTCCCTCCTTCAAGGAATATATCAAGTGGATATCCTGAGGATATCTAATCCCATAACAACTCACAATATATCTATTCTAATTTGGATGATCTCACATGATGAATGAGTGGAGGATTAAACACCATATAATGAATAAAATTTGTAACCTCTACATCAACTAGGGTCAGTTACAAAGAAACCAACAACTCATAATACTCCTTCACTATATGATATAGGGACTTCCTACTCAGGGAATATTCTACCACATTTACCTTCTATGGTGCATATAATATATCAAAGTCATGGCCATATAAGAAATAAATCTAAAATCATAGTATCAGGTTCATGTGTATCTTCATAATGATGTACCTATGACTCTGATGGTATCATTAAACCATGAAGAACTGTCCTAGAAGATAGGGCCTCCAAATACTCAAGGAAAATTCTATGGCTGTCATATGTAGGTCATGAATCATGTTGTTCTACTCATGGGTTCTCAAAATCCTCCCCCCATATACGATATCTACATGCCTCTCCATATACATGTTGAGGATTTTATCTCTTGAGGCATTACAATACACTATGTACCCCACACCCTGCTCTAGTAGTCTCAAAATCGGAGGGCTCATCAGCCTTAACCTCAAGTCATCAAAGTGCATCTAGAATTTCATAGACCTTGTGAAAATCTCCCCTATATATAGTAGTGTGGTAAAAGGGGAGGTAAAACAAAATAATTATGCCTTAATCCTCTTGTAGTACCCCAATAATACAAGAAAAATCAACACCTCTAACAAGATCATGGGTGGCTCCCAAGATATCATTACATCAATCTTTACTGAGCCCTCAAATAAACCATATTTAGAAATAGAATTCCAAAAAAAGAGAACCTCATGAATCCAAATATAGTAAATTGAATGATTAACATCTTGATGGTACTCTCTAAGTAAATCTACGACCAGGCTCACATACTGTACAATCTCCTCTACTGTCATAAAGTGTATGTGCATGTTTTCAATGAGGGAATCCAAAAATTAGTTCATGTATGGATGGATGATCTCGTTTATAAAATCCATAAACATATAAGGGGAATTCATCACATGAAAGGGAATAAATAATAACTCATATTTTCTATAGTGACATCAAAATGAATGATCTGTAATATCACCCTCAAAAACTCTCAACTAGTGGTAGACGATCCAAATTTCAATATTTGATTACCATACCATGTCTCGTAACTGATAAAATATGTTTTTCAATCCATGGAATAAGGTAATTGTTAATTATAAAGGCATGTTTTAGGTGGAAATAATCCACAAAAATCAATAAGATCACATACTCTTTTTTACAAAATCAACATTGGAGTCTCCCATGGGGAACACTGGTACTGATGAAACCCCTATAAGAAAGGTAT
This sequence comes from Viscum album, assembly GCA_963277665.1. Lineage (NCBI taxonomy): Eukaryota > Viridiplantae > Streptophyta > Magnoliopsida > Santalales > Viscaceae > Viscum > Viscum album. Next base: position 381,318,053 of record OY728166.1, read on the forward strand.
TTCAATCGCAACTACAGCTCCAAAAGATCGGTTGGGGCCATTTGATATGTTGCATAAGATATTAGATACTTTCTAATATTAAATTATATTCAAAATTTAATATCCCATCTCATATGTTGTCTGGGAAAATCCATCATGAATATGTCTACGAAAAACTCATAAATTGAAGAAATCTATATTCTGAAGAGCCTTCCACACCAAGTGATAAAAATTCCAACTGATGGATTATTGTATGTGGCCTCCTTAATTCACTCTCCACTCATCCAAACAAGAGATTTCTCTCCCCTATATAGTAAAATCTCATCGTATCAATGTGATGGAATCTGAATCATCTTCGGTGATAGTCAATCTATGCGAAATCTATAGACACCCAATCCCTACCCACGATGATGTTATTGGGTTCAATTGTAAAAACCAAAAGGACCCACATGATCCAATATCAACCAATAGATAGGTATCACTATTGTTAAATAAATGATATTGAATAAACACTCCCTTTAAAAACCTAAAGAGAATGTTATTCGGCTAGTGCCTCAACTGAGAGCTCCAATGATCACTATAGGATTAAAGAGATAATGGAACACCTCTCACCTATTTTTATTAATATTGAGGAAAGAGTATAATAAACATATATCTCACATGTAATCATCTTTTTTGATGCAGGGATGTATGGCTCCATATCCTGTAGCCATCAGCAGTCCCAGCTTCCAAATCCCTGAGCCTGACATGGGCCACCTTGTGGTAGTGGTTGAATCATATTGTAGTGTAGTATACCACCCAAAACTCCTACCCATGGAGCTCCAATATGACCTATGTTATCTCCACCTCCCTAGGAGCCTCCTTGCCATTCCGTAAGAGATCCCTATTCATGGACATGTCTCTCCCATAGTAGTCCCTGATCTATCTTCTTATTCACCTTATAAATCTGGTAAGAGAGTCAAACTCTAGGTGGCCTTACCCATCAGATGTAATGATCCAACCCTCTTCAAGCTAGTCTAGTGATATATGTTTTCCCTAAACATTTGTAGGATCTTGATCCTATGAGTATCTCCCATGATAAGATATTTTTTACTAGTGTCGTATAGCTACTGCAGATGACTCAACCATGTGACACCCACCCCTAGATCTGGCTTCCTGATGTCCCTCTGGCCAAAATCTCTATATCATGAGTGCCTAATACAATACCCCATCATAGGTGGTAATTAAAAAAAATTCCAAATTTTCACATATATCTATGTGGTGTCCATTCCCAGACATGTTTTATCAAAATTATCAATCCTAGATTAAGACATTGTTGTACAATGTAAGGTTTTTTAACCTCAAAGTGTACTCAAACTCTATAATACCTCTTTTATAAAACATTATAAGCTCTAGTATTTTATTCTAGAATAATCACTATGGGTATTACTCCCCATTGAAAAAATATTGAATGTTGTTTGATGAGAGTCTTAAGTCATCATGCATAGAGTTGACAAGAATCCACAAGAGGCTAGCCACTCCATAGAAAATGTTTCCTTCCAGTGGAACCAACTAATCTATAGTTTTGAAGATAAGTATGAAGAAAATGAAAACCAACTAAATCTCATCTTTATGTACTTGGAGATTGGGCTCATCATGGACCCTGAGTGACCTATAGAACTAAAACATAGGGAGTTCACTAAGACTACTTGCATCATCAGCTGATCATATTGGTATGATTTTCCAATAAATAGGTGGGGTCCTACTACCTGTCAACCTATAGAGAATATATCATAGGATGAACCATGAATTGAGGTATCATCACTCTTCATATCTGTGTGACTATCTAAAACTGGAATCATGTATGTCTATTGTCAGGGAGAAATCATGAAAATATAATCATATTTACCATGGTCATAGGAGAATATATACATAATAGGGAATTGATTTAAGTGAGAACATAAATGACTCAACGTTATATGATAAATATTCCATTGTTCCATGTAACTAATGTATCAGTATACCAAGTAGTCTAGAAAGGAATAAAATTCATAGTTAATGGATACATCAGCCACTGCACCACACTAGGTTCTCAAGCCTGAGGTATATGTTGTGAAACATTGACACACATTACCTAAATCCCAAAAAATACTCCCAAGATAACTAATAAAAACACCATCCCATGTATTGAACCAAATCTACTACCGATATTTCATGACTCATTCAAATAGGAATGAGTCCACAACTATTCCAATCTCGCGTAAATAGGCCATGGGCTTATGAACAGTGATGAAATCCATATCTAACATGGGATTTCCATGCCTAATATACCTGTATGAACACATATGATCATCTAAATAAAAATTTGGGGAGTCAAATTAATAAAAATATGAAATTTCTAGTATGTAACAATGAATATAAATATCCAACTATGGTGTAAAAGTGTAAAACATTGTAAACGAAATGTAAAAAAGGAAAAATACATGCCCTACCAGAATGAAGTCTGAAACTAAGAAAAATGGAATGTAAATATGATGAGAGATATCATCTCATCTTCTTATAGATCTGACCAATGTATGTTGTCTAATAAACTAGGTATCCTTATGTTTCTCTATTGTTATCACCAAAATATCTTTTATCTATATAAGACATGACACATGCATGAAAATCCAATGTTGGGTGTGTATATACATTTAAAGTTAGATGCCCCAAATTCTAAAGGGGGAGAAATAAACTACATGATAAGAATAGATAGAAAATATAAAACTCAAACAAATGAAAGAGGTCAAAAAAATCTAATGACATGAATATATATATATATGATACATCAAATGAAACCCAAATGAGGGAGAAGGGGATCCCCATATCAAGGGTAACCCATGAAAGATCTAACAAATGATACCCAAATGAGAGAGAAAGGGATCTCTATGTCAAAGATAATCCCATGAAATATTTCATTAGTTCCATATGTCTGTCAATGGTGTCCAACATCTTGTGCAACTTTGCAATATAAATATCTATGTTAATAATCATCTCACCATTATTCCACACATTTGAGGGGTATAATCTTATGTAGGGGACCAATGAACTAGAATAATACGAGGGTTCCACTAAATAGTAGATATTGGACACATACCCTCACCATTAGGTGGGAGACACATAGAAGGTTTAAGACCCATGACTTGACTCGACATGATGGTTCCTCTCCGGTAATCAGTAGATTCCCCATGCCCAACCCAACTGAAGGGTTCCACTCTTATGGTCAGTTGAGCACCCATGCCAAGACCAGCTGAAGGGTGACACTCTAAAAGTAGAGGTCTCATAACTTGATACCACATGCGCTGGCCACTCATATAGTAGATATAAAACCCATTCCATGCCTAGTTGGAGGGTTCAATTATCATAGTCGAGAACCCATACCCTGACTCCATTGAAGGTTTTAATAGTATGGATGGGTAGATGACATATTCCCTATAATAGTTGGAGGGTTCCACTCAGAAAGTAGAAAAGGGACCCTTTCTCTATCCTATAGAAGGGTGCCAAAATATATATTGGTAGAGGACTCATGCCTAACCCTACTGGAGGGGGACACATTTGAAATTCACCGGTGATCATGCCAGATCACATCCATCATCATGAATTTCCTATAAAAACATCCCACTCAAAGCATCTCACATCGTATATAAAAAGCCACTACGGAGTCCAAAAACACATTCAATGTGGGAAAAATCTATGGATAGAATAATTATTGGACAAAATCCCAGTCCAAAAGAAGAAAACATGATAGATTATTTTTTCTGAATTGAAGGCAGGGTGTATGAAATACATGTGGAATACACTATGTGCCCAATTTACTTGAATTTGAGTAATGTTCTCCTGGCCTTGTCCCTCAGGGCATTTCGTTGTACCTTGGTTATGTGCATGGACAATCCCATTACCATGTACTACCAAAGTACAAAGTAGGGAAAAATCACCACACAAAATGATATGTTATAGTTATCTCATCCAAAATCCCTAGCCACAACATCTTGGACCAAACAAATCATATGTACATTAGATTACATGGAGTTTTATAGATGATTTTCTAGAATCCCAAATATTTTATCAGGCTTGCAAATTCATCTCCTCCATAACGATTTCGGTCTGTTTGCCTCCTAAAATTGAATGTAAATCCTCAATTATTATTTTTTTCACATTTTTCGGTCAAAAATAATATACCGATTTATCCCGATGGATTGTCCTGTGTAGAATTTTCCCCCCATCATGCCTTTGTTTTCGTGGATCCAAGATCCAAAAAAAGAAACACCAATTACAATATGATTCACCCAAAACTCCATCAATCATCACTAATAAGTTCATCACACATGAAACCATCTTAAATATGGGGTATGATGTGGCTCGGTCCTACCCATAAATATCAAATTTTGATTAAGTGGGACAATGGTACGTAAAATATAAAAATATTTTGGAGAATTAAACAACAAAAAGGGTTAAATAGTTACTATCCAAGAATTATTGTCCAACATATAAAATTTTTCCGATCATCGGTTAGAAACAATTGAATACTCAAATAAATCTATACATGTTTACATGGATCATATTACTATTGGTGCTGATCAGAGAAAGGGATGATCATAATCATTAAATTTAATCAATAAAAAATAATAAATAGAGGAGTCTTAACTGATATTGGATAATTCATCATTATAGAATGTGCTCAGTAATGCCTAGAATAATCTGTTGCATTCTATGTGTCTCTATCTACTTGGATCTAGAGGTTCCCCATTGTGTGAATCTAATTTTCCAATGAGAGGAGTAAAATGTCACTATAAAGAAAGACAAAGGTTATGTGGCTAACCATAGAGATGCATCCATACTAATATGTTTTTACATTAACTAAAAATTAGGTAATTTAATTATAACACAAAATTTAATTATCTATTTAACTAAATTCAACCATCCATGACCGCCTTTATTCAAAAACCTCATATAGAACTATTTTTTGTCACACATTGGGTGAATATCCTGTTCGGGACCCAACTGTGCCTCCAAATTTTAATATGATATTATGTTTAAGAGTTATCAAACATTATTCAAGAAATGTGCCCGTAATAAAAAAAATATATTTAATATTTTGGAATAATTAATCCTTGGTATACTAGGAAATACAATCAAATTCTTTCTAAGTTCCAGTATCCAAAAATAAAAGTAAAATTTTTATAATTTCTTAAATGGAAAAATAGGGTCTTTAAAATAGTATATAAAGGAGTTTTATGAAAATAGATTTTGGTGACAAACATTAAATATTCTATACTTTCTTCTTTAATGAGTTATATATACTCCCATTGACTATATTTTTTTATTGTTATTCATGAAAAATATTTGGATATTAGTATCAAAATATGGTTCTTTGTTGCATGAATTTTTTTTAAAAAAATTGACAATGTTGTATGATTTTTATGTTATAATCTTTTTGATTATCATGATTATTTATGATTCATTTTATCGTGATGATATATTATGATCCACCTATTATAAAACTCATATATTTTATTATGCATTGATTATTTATAGATATTACTAGTTTTCTTTTCATTTTACTCTCTTTTATTACATAATACATCAGACCAATATTTTTATGGAAATTTATCTTTATACCATTCTTAGATCTAAAAACCTCTTCCATTGATATAAATGTTTTCTAAAAATATTTTCAAGAATGATTTTACTATTGTATAATGATAGTTTGAATCCATTTGAAAATGTTTTTGAACAATTGAAAAATGTTTTAAAAATAATATTATATTATTTTTTTTGAAAATTATATTTTAATAATTTTAGCAAAAATGTAATAGGAATTATCATTTTAATGTACATGGAATGAACAGAATTTCTCATTGTCATGATAAATCAGTTATTGGATGTTTCCAATATAAGTATCAATGGTTCACTAAAATGAAATGTATTTCCATAATATAATTTACCCTTTTAAATTTTAAATAATTTATTTCAAAATGAAATGAATATTTTAATCAAGAAATATTCCACATGATATTTCAATGTTAGTTTCATCTAAGGTGAAATCTATTTATGCTTTTAACATACTTAGTACCAATAACCAAGAATGGTTTCCTACATTATTAAATTATCATGGATAATAGGTGGTCAAATACCAAGGGACAAATCAATTTTTTTATTTTATAGAATAACATACTTACATGATAGAAATTATATGTTTGGAAAATAAAATAATACCTAACACGTCACAAAAGACTCAGAAAGATCATAGAAAACTCATAAAATGATTACAATCTTCATGGCAAAGGGAAATAAAAATAATTAGTGAGATAAAATGGTCAATAAGGGTTATGAATAGTGGAATAAGTCATAAATCAATAAATAATAATCAATATGGTAAGGTAAATAACAAAACACACATTACATTTAATCAATAACACACATACTAAAATTAGACAAGGTATAATCAATATAGAATTTAAAATAAAAAAAAATAAATAGACCATTTAAATAACATGGATATCCTGAATAAATAATTAATAATTAATATGGAAGGTTAATTAACTAAAAAAACATTCAATTTTATCAATAAACAGATAATTAATTGTATCTATAGATAATGCCATTATGAAAATCTCATTGATTTTTGGCCCATCCTTATGCGAACTGTGTTTAAAACTCTCTTATTTTAAGGATCACAAACCAAAATTATTTTAGAGATAATTATTTAAATGTTGAATGATTAAATATAATTTGGTAAGACAGTTTTTATGATAATTATTATTAGTATTAAAGAGTGTCACCATGATCCAAAAGATGCCCCTGAGATGTGTCGTTGTCAAATAGAAGTCACCGATCTAGATGATTCATGGCCAGCATTGTTAGATCCAGCCTTGTCACCACTGGAAGAGATACCTTTATTAAGAGATACCTCCAGGCTTGTTACTTCCACGGTAGCTACCACAAGGATGCGATACCGTCAGGATTGTTACCATCAGACTCTATGTCACCATTACCAAGAGGTACTACCAGTCTGAGAAACCATCACATGTTGAGTCACAACCAAATTCTTGCTAGTGTTTCTATTTTAGGACTTTCGCGTGAATGGATCAATGATTATTTATGTTCAAGGATATTGTAAACTGTTCTTAATGAAAAATTCAAATATGAACTAAGGATTGGGGATCTCCTCCAACTAATGCTTCAATATATATGAAATGAAAATGTCTCTATTAGTATAGAATATACAACAATTAATGATTGCCAAGACTATGTAAACTTGTTAAAACAAATATTTGAATATGTGCAATCTATCTTTTTTATCTACTATGAAGATAAAAAACACAAAAGAAAAACTACCTTTACAATGATTGATTATGATACCAACAGTGATCAAATGGAACACCTACATATTTCATATGATCCTCTATTCTGTAATAATTTTAAATAATGTATCTCAGACTTCTCTCCCACATGGATCTGAGGGCTTGGACAAGTATGATTATACTAGACTGATTATTACTATATTATTTATTTCTATTTCTATTTATTTTTTTTATTATAAGATGCATGTTGTTACTTTGTTATTAATCACACACTATCTCCTACACCTAACTAGAGAATACTAATTTTTTCTTCATCCTTTACATATATGTTTCTACAGTGTTTTTGGAGGAGGTCCTTATGTGTCATATGCTATATTTACTTCCCATGTTAACTATGGAATATGATTTTAATACTAGGAAACTTTTATCAATTTTCTATTTACCTGATCTAGGTTGTAGATTCATTTGATTATTATTACAATATGTTTTGTAGTAGTTTATTTTTTTGTGGATGGGATTATGTCTCACCTTGAGATCAAACGTCTTGTTTATTCCACTATGTTAATATGTTTTTTATTATCTGAAAATAAAATGTTTTTAATCTATAAAAAAACTATTACTTTGGAAATTAATATTAATGAGTGTATAATTTTTTTGTATATGTAAATAAATTTCAATATATATGTTCATTATGATCATTATTTTAACTGAGACATAATTAGTCATTAAGAAATCTTATAAAAGTGAATATCATATATCACTTTTATATTTTGATTAATTGGATATTTTTTAAGGGGGTTTATTTTTACATAAACATTAACATAAATTTTTATTGGTAACTCAATTCACCACCCTCTTTACTTACTCAATCTGACAAACCCTTGGTATTAATTTGTTTTTAAATATATTTTCAACCATGATTATTTTTTGTATTCTAATGATCTCAAATTTCTGTCAATTATAAATTGTAGTTCTTTATGGATAATAGGGAAAAGAATTTTCTACGAAATAACCTCTTTATTTAAACTGTATAATATATTCTCAATGGTAAATAAAAATGAAAATGCATTTAGAATGTGTGGTTTTTTTCCATCAGACTCTAATAGAAGATTACTATGAAATACAAACACAAAAAAAATTACTTGGAGTGATGCTACAAAAATTGAATAAAATAAAAATTTTAATGTAATGAATTCATTATTTTGTTCCTTAGGCGATGATGACATTAATTCAACATCTACATGAAAATCTATTATTGAAAAATGGGATACATTATATATTTCACAGGAAGGGACATCAAATTTCAATGAAATGAATGAAAACACATATAAAATCATGTGTTAGACTTTTAAAATGAAATCAAATGAACCTACTTGTGAAATTTATCTCAAGTTAAACGAAATATTGAATAGTATGAACTCACTCGGGAAACAAGTTACAAATAAAGATCATGTGATTATACTTATTATATTATTACTAGAGAGATGGAGAGGAACTGCTATTTTAATTAGATAATCTTGTGACATATGAAAACTACCGGTCAATGAATTTATATTAAAGTATATGATTAATGAAGAAATGAATAAATTCACCAAGGAGGTTGATAAAGAAGTGCCAAAAAGAAAATTAGTATCCTTCAAAACAAGAACCTCCAAACAAAGATACAATGTACAAGATATAAATACTAGTGAATAAGAATATCCTTATGATTGTGATGAGGAGATAGACCATATGGCCAGAAGAATCATGAAATTATATAGGAAAATTATGTTCATTAAGAAATATAATTTTATAGGAAATTATGAAAACAAGGTAAAGTTGAAAAAGTATTATAAAAGGGATGGTACTCAAAATTAAATCACAAGCTATGAATATAAGAGGAAAGGACACATTAATGATGACTATCCAGAATGGAAATATACGTAATGTATAATGGTATAGACAAAAGATTCATGAATGATAAAAAAGAAACATCTATTTCCTCTGAATATAGATCGAGTGATTCAGACAATAATCAAGTAGATAAATCTGATAGGGAAAACATGTTATTTGTATCAATCACCTTAAAGGTACAAAATATTCTTCCTTATTCCCCTTCTTTTATGAGACAACTTTCTAAAAAAATTATAATGATGATATTGAGGAAGGAATGGCTAATGAATATTTGTATGATTATTGAAACAAGTTGAAATATTCCTTTAATGATCTAAAAGATAAATATAAGTCACTTTTGAAATGACATTCTTGGACAGTAATTATTAAAACCAACCTTACTATTGAAAAATATAAAAATGAAAAATTATTGAAAAAAAAGTAAAATAAAATAACCAAATGAATAGAGAAAACGCACATAGAATTTTTCACGAATTGTAATAAAAAATTTACTCAAATACTGAGAATGAATGGTTTTCCCAGGTATATAACTGACATAGGTTATCAACCAACGTAGAGAAAAAATATAAAACCTAGATTCACATAGAGTACTAGTTCTAATAATTAATATTCTAATAATGACTACGTGGAATGACCTTATAATGCATTTATTTATAGAATATTACAATTCTTTTATAAGAAATCCATTAGGTAATTATGGGTTCCAAAATATATTATTCCTAATATAACTGGACCTCAGAAATGTTGGGTACGAAAATACTTTTTTTTAAAAAAAAATTTTGTAGGAGGCCACTTTGAAAACCTGCACTAAAAGCCTATGGTACCTGAATAGTGGATCTTCTAGACATATGTCTGGTAATTTTTCAAACATCATAAATTTCATAAAATTATATGGTGGTCATGTTACATTTTTTGAAAATGCCAAAGGTAAAATCATCGACTATAGCCAAATTTGTAATTCTATTTGAGTATTAAATTATAATGTATTTTATGTAGATAACAAAAAATATAATCTTATTGTCCTTTATCAATTATGTGATGATGGGTTTTATGAAAAAGTTGAAATCAATTCATTTCATTTTTAAAGGTAAAAATGTTATAATTTTCAATGAATTATGAATTGATAATATTTATTCTACTAATTTAAATTATTTATCTTTTAAAAATATTTATTTTGTACGTGGAATTCAAAATGAATATTATCATTGGAATTAGAGATTAGGTCATTGATATATTCATTTTATTATAAATATTAACTAGAAAAGGGATAGTGAGAGATCTATTAAAGATAGATTTCCTAAATGATTGAGTTTGTAATCCTAACCAAAAGGGGAACATCACAATATTTACACTAAATCAATAAATAATGTTTCAACATCTCAATATCTATTATTAGTTTATATAGACCTTTTTGGTCCATTTAGAGATTCTATTTTAAATAGAAAACCTTCTTTTTATGTACTTCTAGATGAATTCTCTAGATACACATGGGTATCATTTCTAGATCGCAAATTTAAATCATTATCTTATGTTTTTCATTATGCCAAATTTGTATAAAATCTTAGTGGGCATAGGATTGAGACCTTCAAAAGTGATGATGGTTGATAATTTGAAAAGGAATTTTATAAAAAAACTCTACAAATGCTAATAGGCAAATATTTTATACTCCTATGACACAACAACAAAATATTGTTGTAGAAAACATAAATATATCTCTTTAAGTGATATCCTAGACCATGCTAAATGAGTATGGGTTACCTACCTACTTTTGGACAGTGGATCTTAGCACATCCTAATATACTATAAACCGAGTATTAATTAGACCTCTCTTATAAAAAACACTTTATGAGTTATGGAACAATATAAAACCAATGTTTAATTATTCTAATTTATTGAAATGTCATTATTCATAATATAAATGATAATTTTGTAAAATTCTTATTCATGAGTAATGAAGGAATTTTTTCAATGTTTAACATCCAAAAAATATTATTGAGTGTTTAATAAGAGAATTAAAACAATTAAAGAGTTTGTTCACATTGAATTTTATGAAAACTAATCCCAATGAACCAAATACTGTCTTATAGAACCTTTAGGATGATATTTTTACTCTAAATCTCAATTCTAAACATTCTCAATGTTCTGTTAAATGAGGATAAATTTCACCAGCTGAACTTCCAAAACACGAAACTACAGAATATATTGAAACAACCAACCCCAATTTTCAATGAAATATTATGAATAATAGAATCCACCATTTAGACAATGTTATAAGAAACATAAATAGAGATACACAAACAGGATATTCCCTTATAAATCATATTGAACACAAAGACTTATTGTCACATCATGCACTTAAGAACATTAACAATGACATCAATGATAAATTATGTGTAATATCTATGCAAGAGGATCTCAATAAATTATAGATAAGCAGTGTTTGGAACTTGTTGATTGACCAAAATGCACGTTAACTATTGGCACTCAAAGTGTGCTTAGAAGTTTTTTTGATAACTTAGGCATAATATTAAGAAACAAGTATAGATTATTTGTATAAGATTATAATCAAGAAGAATATATTTATTATGAAGAATCATTTTCACCTGTATCTAGGATTGGAGACACTAGGTTACTATTTTCTTATGCAACACATTTGGATTTAAAATTATATCAAATGTATGTTAAAATTTATTTTTTAAATGTATTTATTATTGAGGATTTTTTTTCAAACAACCCCATGGATTTCAAAATCCACATTTTACAAAGCATGTTTTTAAATTATAAAACAAATAATATGGATTAAATTATGCTCTTAATGATTGGTTTAATAGGATTACCTATTTTCATATTTCAATATTTTTTCCATATGTTATAACTGATCCAAATATTTTTATTAAAAGAATTTAAAAGATATTTAAATAGTGAAAATACATGTATATGATATCATTTTTAGATATAATTATGATTCCATATGTACTAATTCATTGAAACTATGGAAAAATGATTTTAAAATGAGTTTAATAGGTGAAATTCTTTCATTCTTCGATTTATGATTTTTCGAAATGAAGAAGGAATTATCTTCAATTAAACTAAATATACTATATATATTATAATTTTTTTATCTTAGATAGAAATAAAAGTATTTATACCCCCATGAGAACAACCTATAATCTAGATCATGGTGAAGCTATGAAATTAACTGATCGAACAAGTTACAAAGAATTATTGGATGTATATTATATTTAACTTTTAGTGTGCTTTATATTATGTTTACTGTGTCTGTCCTATCTCTCTTTCAAGAAAATTTAAAAGAATCACACTTATTTACTGTTAAAAGAATATTAAAATACCAAAAATATACAACCAATTTAGGATTGTTCTCACTAAGAGGTCATGATTTTGATATTATAAGTTATCTATGCTGATTACGGTGGCTATAAGTTAGATATAAGAATCACATCATGAACATATCATGATTTAGTAAAATATATAGTATCCCGGTGTTATAAGTAACAAAAATTCTATTGAACTATCTACTTCTAAAGTTCAATACATTTTTTCTGGAAGATTATATGCACAAATCATGTTGATGAAACGTACATTACTAGTATTTAGATTAAAATTTAGATGTTTCCCTAAAAATTGTGATAACACAAGTGTGATAAACATCTCTAAAATAAATTTATCTCACTCTAGAAGAATACATATTGATGTTAGACATTACTTTTTTGGATATCATTATAAAAAATGTGATATAACATTAGAATCGATTGGTTTTGAAAATCTGTTTGCTGATATGTTCACAAAAAATTTAATTATAATAGATTAAACTACATCAAACATGAAATAGGAATGATAAGTTCTTGATTACTAAGTCTCCATTGATAAGTCACTATTGATGAGTCACCATTGATCAGTCACTATCAACAAGTCTCTATTGATAAGTCATCATTGATAAGTCACCATTGATGTGTCAATTTTGTTAAATCACCTTTGACAAGTCACCATTCATGATTTTCCATTGATGAATCATTGTTGATGAGTCTCTAATGATAATTCAATGCCTATTAGTTATTGTTGATGAGTAACCGTTGAACAATTCACTGTTCCATTATTTTTACTGTTGTTTTATTACAATTTATATTCATTAAATGGTTAATTTTTTATTGTATTAATTTTATTATTATCTATTGTTTGGAATCCCAAAGTGATAAAACTATTAGGATAACTCAAAACAATTCACTACCACTTAAACCATTGAACTCCCAAAACCATTCCTTCCACTAAAACTAATCATCATTCCTTTCTCCCTTGTTCCACCAAAGCCTTGAACTGATCCTAATAGATCATGTGAAGCAGGTAGAAGTGTCGAATCTTGAAGAGATGAGGCAATATAAAATAAAATGTATCTTCTAGTAGATAGGATATTATTTCCCAAAACCCACAACTGAAAAATGAGTTGTCAAATCCAAAAATGAAATTGATGTGGAATGGATTCTATATAGAAAGATTCTTGTACTTAAAGCCTTATAAAATCAGAAATAAATGAGCTAGTTTACATCAAACCACTATATTTATTAAATGAGGCTAGTATATGATTTCTATTAGAATGGTGACATTGTTTTCAAAAAGGCATAGGATGTATTATAATGTTTCATTGAAAGAGAGGGGATTTATTTATTTTATAAGTAATGAGAAAAGTAATTAAAAGTACATCATAATGGATTATATGAGAGTTTTCACCATATTTTAAATTTTTTATACTTATATATATGAAAGTTTTCTCCATAAATATAATTCCTCTATATAATCAATTCAATAACTACCATATTGGGGAATTTTTCTCATGAACCTTCCATTGTTGTGAGGTGTAATGTCATGACATGGCCCAAGTTGTGGGTTGATCTGATACTACACTAATCCCACCTCCAATATCTAGGTTCTAGAGATAAGCACTAATAGAATAACTAATGGAGGCTGTCACGACCTGTCCCCGGGGCCCATGTCGTTACTACCCCAAGCCCGCCTTCCATAGGCCAGCAGCTGGCGACTAGCACCAAAGGAGAAACCCTGATAAAAGGGAATGCATTTCCTTTTAACCTGTAATGCACAAAAATATTGAATACAAGATGTAGAGGAAACATGTACTAAAATATAAATTTATGGTGTGCGAAAAGTATGTGGGCCATTATACAAGCCCAACTGAACAACAAGTACAAGTACAAGAAAGAAGGGAAAACAGATCTTGAATTGTCGGAAAGGGAATCCTACATGAAGGGAAGGTACAAAACTCGAACAACTCATCCCTACAGTACATCCCATCCTGTCTAGCTCTGAGCAGCCTCCCGTTCTTCACCCACAGCCTCGATCACAGTCGTCCGTCGTCTGCACAGAACACAACAAGGTGCGGGCAAAGCCCATGAAGGGGTGAGTATAACAATACTAAGTAGGGGACCCCAAGACCCATGAAGGTCTCCGAGAATCAATAAAGGATAAAACATAGTAGAAATATACTATCACAAAGTATCAACCAACCATAACTAGGTATATTCCCACACATATACCTAAGTTACCAGTCATAGTCCATCTTCAACTTTTGAGCCCAATCACAACCCAATCCACAAATGAAGTAAGGTCAATAACATAGAAAATAATGATTGAATTGACTTGACTCATCTCACATAGGCATAAAACTTTCAAAGAGTGATAGAGATGATCAGATTTAGTCACTGATTCATCTAATCTATCAGACCAACACAGGATACAAGACCTGATAAGCTGTCGGACCCCCACAGGATATAGGACCAGCTACTCTGTCGGACCCACACAAGATACAAGAATAGAAGTTAGAACTATCAGACCCATGGAGGATCCTGGTACAATAGTCATCACTGTCGAACCCATAGAGGATTATGGTTCAGTAATCATCATGGTCGAACATGTGTAGGATTCCGGTACAGTAGTCGTCATAGCCAGCTTTAGGATTCCTGCACACAGCACACTCAATTCCTAGAGTATCTGCGCCTTGAGTCAACTGATGATACATAAACAATCATGAAGTCCTGAGTTGATGTATCCCGCAGTTCCGTATCATCATAAGGAACCCAACATGACAGACAGTGCGTCAATCTGACGCCCTGTCAGAGAGTTATTGGCATTTTCGTTTCGGGGGCCCGGTTGGATTTATGCTTGATCCAAACCCATCAATTTTGTATATTTTTCCAAAACTCACTTAGTGTATCACAAAAGGATCACCACTTCACGAGGCTCCCAAGAGCCATAGATAGCGTGTCGATCAGACGGGTGGTCTGAGAGATATTTGTATTCAAGCGGAGTTGGGCCCAGCCCAACAATCCCAGTAGGCTGGCAGGTTGGCCCGACCTGCCTGGGGGGTTGGCCTCGTCCCCATTGCGGGCCGGTTTGGTTTTCCCGGTGGTTCCATGCAGCACCGCCTCTCCCCTGCCCGGCCGACCGCAATCGGCCGGTTTTGCCCGGTGCACACAGCCCACACAGCGGGCTGCGATTCTTCCAATACGGCGCCTGCGGGCGCCGCGATTCTGTAGCCCGGCTGGTTCGCCCTACCGAGTGGCCATCGGATACGGTCCGCGGTCTCCTCCACGCAGAGACTGTGGGCATCGCGGTTTTCTAGCCTGGCAGGCAGGCGGTCGATCGATTTATCCATCTGAGCGGCCTGCAGATGCGGGTTGCGGTTTCCCTCTACGTGGCTAGCGTGACGGTGCCGATCCACCAACACCGCGAGACAGCCTGTCCATGACCTTCAGCCCCATAGCACGGCATGCCGACGCCACGTCTCTTCATCCACCATGGACCTCAAGGCCGTGGTTCCTCTTTTGTCCACCATGGTCCTCATGGCCGCAGTTATTCTCTGGTATAGGGCAATGACACCGTGCCCTTTCGGCTTCACCTTCGATGTCATCAAATGGAAACAACAAAGGTGAGGGTCGGGCTGTGTTCATGCGGTCCGAACCCTCCTCTTCATATGATATCATATGGTTTTCCTAACTAGAATTTTTTATGACTAAAATGAAGGTGTAATCTCATATTTAAAATTAATTCAAAATTCCCCTACCTTGCAATCAGAGATCGCTTTCCGATGTCGCAGGAAGACAACATCGTTCCATTGACATCAGAAGAGGAAGAAAGGTACTCGTCATTGGCGGACGAGCGTTCGAAGGTGACGAAGTGAAAGATTTCATTGGCATTCCTCATGGGTGTAACTTCCCTTTCCTTTCCTTTGTTGAATAAGGAAGAATGCAACGATAATTTTCCGTGGAATAAGCGTTCTTCACGTTCTTCATGGAGAGGATGAAGTTCTCCAATGGTTTTCTAGGCTCCACCAAAAGTATTCTCAAAAAATTAATAGTGGAAGTCTCTATTATTTTTATGGAACCACAATACATAAGATGTGCTTATTTAAATGAGGAAACTCATTTAATTAATGGGGTGGAAAGTATTCAAAAAAGATTTGATTTAAATTGAATTAATTTTCTTCATTAAAGGTTGAAAGTTTGCAAAAATTAAACCATGGATGTTTAAAGTTTTCCCCACTTACGGAGAGTTACAAGGGTTAAATCTCATTTATTTCCCACCATAAATATCCTCTTAGGAGAGGTTAGGGTGTTGTGGGACCCACCAACAACCTCTACATTGGAGGTTTTAACCACCAATCTAATAAAAAATGTGTCACCCATTTTTTTATTTAATTTATTTAGAAACCCCCAAAAAAATAACTTCCACTCTTGATGAAAAGAAACAATAGTAAAGGTTTCCTTAACTGAATATCGGCGTTGCGTGTTCATCGGTGCCCTTAGATTTCAATTACGAGACCCAGTTCAAAAGATATAAAATCCCACATGTACGTTAACTGAACGTACCTGAAAAAAACATCATAAATTGATTATGGGCACACATGGTGTCATAATCAAGCACCGTTAGAAACTGTGGTCTCGTAAAAATCCCATGTATTTATGAATAAAATTTACTAAGGATATCCGGGCCTTTACATTCTCCCCACCTCAGGGATTTTTGTCCCCGTATGTTACATCACACACTAGGGGAACACATGGGGGTACTGAGCACGCATCTCAGCCTCCCCCTCCCATGTGCTCTCCTAGAGGTTCCTGTGATGCCAATGAATGCGCACTAGAGGAATCGACCATCCATGTAGGACCCACTCTCTTCGATCCTCAATCTCCTCTGGAACCTCCATGAATGTCGCCCCGTCATCGATGTCCAACTCCCCATGGTCGATAATGTGGTACGGGTCGTGCACGTATCTCCTCAGCTGTGATATGTGGAAGATGTCGTGCAGTATGTGAAACTTAGGTGGAAGGGCCAGGTGGTAAGCTACCTCACCTACTTTATTGAGGATCGGAAATGGTCCAATGAATCGCGGAGATATCTTTCCATATTAGCAAATCTCCGTAGACCTTGTCGAGGGGAGACCCATAAGAAGACGTTGTCTCCATCCTTGATCTCCAGTGGTATCCGTATCCTATCAGCATGGGACTTATGTCTGCTCTTTGCAGTCTTCATCTGCTCTAGGATGATATGTACCTTCTCTATCGCAGCCTGTACCATCTCTGGTCCTACAAGTGCTGACTCACCTGGGTCAGTCCAGCACACAGGCGATCTGCATGGTCTGTCGTAACGTGCCTCATAAGATTCCATCCCGATGATGGAGTAGTGTCTATTCTATATGAAAACTCTAACAAGGGTAAGTGATCCACCCAGCTACGACCGAATTTTAGGACACATGCATGGAGAATTTTCTCGAGAGTCTGAATGGTCCTTTGAGTCTGATCATCTGTCTAAGGATGGAAGGCGGTGCTCAAAAGAAGTAGCATCCCAAAAGCCTCATGCAACCCCTTCCATAGCCGGGAAGTGAAATGTTCATCTCCATCATAGATGATCATCGATGTAACACCATGAAGCTATACGATCTCCTATATATAGAGGAGTCCCAATCTCTATAGGAATCCCTTCTCTATGATCAGTATAATGTGGGACAACATTGTGGGTCGGTCGACAATCACCTAGATAGAGTCATGTCCTCTGGATGTACATGGACGTCCCATTACGAAATCCATAGATATCCCATCCCACTTCCACTCTGGTACCTCTAAGGGTTGGACCAGGCCCGTTGGAACCTGGTGCTCCACCTTCACTTTGGTAACAAGCGAGGCATCGCGAGACTAACTCTTCTACCAACATCTTAATACCGGGCCACCTGTTCTGTCGTCTGAGGTTCTGATACATCTTCTCCACTCCTGGATGTAGCGCTAGAGGGTAATTGTGGAACTATCTCAACACCTCCTCCTGTAGTGCAACTGGTAACATGGTACGTTCCTTGAAGAGGATGATGTGCTCCCCACCTTCAGAAATCTCATCAGCTGCATGCCCTAAGGATATCTGAGCACGTCGTGTATCATAGTCAACGTCCCCACATTGTGCCTCTGTGACTCACTAAAGAAGTGGAGGAGTGACTGTGAGAGACTATATAAAGGTTGCTTCATCATTATCCAGAAATGATATCTATAACATGGCCAAATGCTCCATCGCCACAACCAGTAGCTGAATTCCTGATATCCTGATAAGAATATCTACTACAATGTTACTCTTATTAGGAGTATAGACTATCTTAAAGTCAAAGTCCTAGAGGAACTCGAGCCGTCACTGTTGTCTCAGGTTCAGGGCCTTCTGTGAGAAGATGTACCTAAGACTCTGGTGGGCAGAGTAGACTATAAAACTCTCTCCCAATAGATATTGTCGCCCCATCTTCATGGTGAAGACCACTACTGCTAAATCTAGGTTATGAGTAGTTTAGTTCTACTCATGTTGTTTTAACTGTCATGAACCATACGTGACCGCATCTCGTTCCAACATAAAAACGCACTCGATTCTGGTCCCTGATGTGTCGCAGTAAACTACATACCCTATTCCCTCCTCTTATAGCCTCAATATGGGTGCACTAGTCAATCTCTACCACAAATCTTGAAATATCTGCAAGAATCTATCTGACCACACGAAGGGTTTCCCCTTCTTCTTCAGTGTCGAAATTTGTGCTAAAACTCTAGAGATGTCTGGTACAAATCTTTTATAGAACCTATCCAGTCCCAGAAAACTCATCACCTCTGTCAGACTCCAGGGTGGATCCCAAGCATGTACTACCTCGATCTTCGCTAGATCCACTGCAACTCCAGCCTCCGAGATGACGTGTCTTAGAAAGTGAACCTCTCGAATCCAGAACTGGCACTTTGAGTGTTTACCATATAGCTGGTGCTCTCGGAGTGTATCCAGTACTACCCACATTGGGTAGGCGTGCTCCTCCTTGATAGTCAAGTAAATTAGTATGTTGTCGATGAATACTACGACAAAGTGATCATGGTAAGCCTGGAAGATCCTGTTTATGAGACTCATGAAGACTGCTAGAGTGTTGGTTACACCAGAGGGCATAACCAAGAACATTTAGCAGCCATACTGACAACTGAAGGTCATCTTCTGCACATCCTTGTCTTGAACTCTGAGCTGGTGATAGCTTGAGATGAGGAATGTCTTTGAGAACCATCATTCTCCCATGAGCTGATCAAAGAGGTCATCAATCCTCAAGGGTCGGTACTTGTTCTTCACGGTGACATGATTTAGGTGATGGTAGTCTAAACACAGTCACAATCTCTCATCCGCCTTCTTGGATAACAAAATCAGAGATGCCCAGGGTGAAACACATGGTCGGATAAATCCCTTCCCCTTCAAGTCCTCCAACTTCACCCGCAGGTCACGAAACTCGATGGGACCCATCCGACATGCTATAGTAGATATCAGGGCTATCTGGGGGTATAAGTCAATATATAATTCTACCTCTCTATGAGGAGGTAGTCCTGGAAAGTTTTTAGGGAAAACATTCATGTACTGATCCACCACAACATGAAAACTCGGACTCCACACATCAACCGCTCCGATAATGAGACTAACCAACCGATTTGAGATCGGCTACCCCTACTCTACGTATGTCTATCATGCACTACAAAGGCTCCCTTCTCACCGGTGAATGTGAACCTAGTCCCATCGATGTGGATACAATCCACTTTGAGCCTAATACACTCAATCTGAGCATGAACTGTCATTAAAAAGTCCACACCCCAGATGAAGTCGTAAGGCCGCGACGCTGCTTTAAGAAGATCCCAGAAGAAGCTCTCACCTACTAGAGTAAGCTCTCACTGCCAGCACTCGTGCATAATCATCGAGTCTACTCCTGTAAAAGTCTCTAGCTATAATGATCAAGCCAACAGCTCCGTCAGAATCTCTTATCTCCAAACGAGGGCAGTGGCAATATAATAATGACTCGCAACTATGTTTATAAGTACTGAAACAAGGGTGGGGTAAACATAGATAATTATTTTAATCATCTCAGGTGCGATGTGCTCATAGTCATAGACTTCCTAGAACTGAGCCCGCCTCTATCCGCCAGCTTCCTATGGTCGGGTGGACCTCCTAGTGGTGGTGGTGGTAGAGCATTCAAATGTCTTCCACCACCCGCTGCTCGACCATCTTCTCTACCATGTCCGCCTGCTCCCAGCGGACCACTAAGACAGAACCTCACCCTCTTCCTGGGAGGTCCCTCTACTGTCTTCTACTCATCTTCATGGAGGGTTAGGTAGTCACGAGCCATGTGGCCATGCCTGCCGCATGTGTAGCACTGCCTGCGCCTCGTATAGCTGGCTATATATCATGTTCCCTATATAACCTAACCTGTATCCTGGGGTCTCCCACCTAATGAAATAGTCCACTTAGAACTCTGCGTTATCTATCTACTACATGCTGTAGAAGACTCTGCGACGTTTCGCCCTGTGTTAGGTCTTTCTAATGCTAACTGCTCAGCATGAAAACTCTCCAGTAGAAGGGCTCGCTCCAACACCCCCGCCTGCGTCCGAATGATGAGGGGAATAATTGAAGCCCTGATCTCGTGCCTAAGTTCTTTCTCAATGGTCTGGGCCCTGAATAACGGGTCTCGTACCATATCAGTGGAGTAGCATAAGAGGTAGATGAACCTCGCTGAGTACTGAGCTACTGTCATGCTGCCCTGCTGCAGATGAAGTAACTCCTGAATCCGCACTGCACAAAGGGTGGCTGGATCAAACTATGTCCGAAATAGAATCTAATATTTTGTCCAGAGAAATGATGCCTCGTCATGCACATGGAAAATCAGGCTCCACCATCTACCTGCTGCTGCATGCAGGAGACTCGCGGCAAGGATCACCATGAGGTCAGATGGTGTCCCCACCAATCTGAAAACTCTAAAGACAGCCTCCATCCAATCCTCAGCTGCATGTGGGTCCGTCTCTCCTTGAAACATGGGCGGCCTCTGGCGCTTGAACTTGTGCAACACACTTAGGAGGCATTCACTCTCTACTACTGGAGCTGGTGGTTCAGTGGCCCAATGGGTAGTTGTACCGCTGGTACCTCCATTGTGATGGGGCCCTGCACCGAGGCCTCGTCGCTCGGTGGGATACCATCTCATATGAAACTCGGAACCCTAGATGGCTGCCTTTGTGGGGACATCCTGAAAAGAAACAGGTGCTCCATAGTGAAAATAGTATACCTGGTGAGTTGAGATGAAGTAATCACAAAGAAAATTTTTTCAAAGGAAACACACTTGCAATTAGTGTTTTCGTGCACTGAGTCTGAGATCATAAGTCAGAGTCCTAGTGTATGGATACGCTAGACACCACACAAACACCGGTTTCCCTAAACTTATAACCACACCCAAAAAACCTAACACTATTTACATTAAAATAATCAGAGTCCATGTTCTTCTGTAGAACTTACTCCTATGATACCAATTTGTCACGAACCATCCTCGGGGCCCGTTCTATGACTACCCCAAGCCCGCCTTCCATAGGCTAGGGGCTAGAAACTCGCACCAAAGGCGAAACCCTGATAAAAAGGGAAGAAATTTCTTTTTAACCCATAACAAACACAATCTAAAGACATGAAGTAGAAGAAACAAGTACTAAAATAGAAATGTAAGGTGTTCTGAAAGAATGTGGGCCAGTATGCAAACCCAATTGAACAACAAGTAAAAGTGCAAGTAAAAAAGGGAAAACAGCTTCTGGATCGTCCACCAGGGAATCCTACCTAAAGGGTAGGTACAGAACTTGAACAACTCATCCATGTGTTATGTCCCGTCCAGTCCAGCTCTGAGCAGCCTCCCCTCCATCACCGTCAGCCTTGATTACTGTCGTCCGTCATCTGCACAGAACACTACAAGGTGCGGGTGAAGCCCGTACAGGGGTGAGTATAACAATTCTCAGTAGGGGAATCCGAGACCCCTGAAGGTCTCCGGGAATCCACAAATGATAAACCACAGTATAAAGATATTATCACAAAGTATCAACCAACCCTACCTTGGTATATGCCCATACATATACCTATTTTACCAGCCACAGTCCGGCTCCAACTCTCGATCCCAATCACTACCTAGTCCACAACGGATCTAAGGTCAATGAGATCGAAGATAATGATTGAATAGACAAGACTTAGCTCACAGAGGTATATATATTTCATAGA
Organism: Viscum album; assembly: GCA_963277665.1. Lineage (NCBI taxonomy): Eukaryota > Viridiplantae > Streptophyta > Magnoliopsida > Santalales > Viscaceae > Viscum > Viscum album. The sequence goes on from OY728166.1 coordinate 381,340,834, forward strand.
GTGATAGACACGATCATATTTAGTAACTGATTCATCTATGTTGTCAGACCCACACTGGATACATGACCGGATAAGTTATCGGACCCACACAACATACAAGACCAGCTACTCTATCCGACCCACACATGATACAGGAACAGAAGTCAGAACTGTTGGACCCACCGAGGATCCTGATACCGTAATCATTGCTCTCGAACCCATGGAGTATTCTGGTTCAGTAATCATCAGTGTCGAACCCACGTAGGATTCCGCTATAGTAGTCATCGCAGCTAGCTCTAGGATTCCCGCACACATCACGCTCAATTCTGAGAGGGTCTGCTCCCCGAGTCACGTGTTGATACATAAAATATCATGATATCCTGAGTTGAAGTATCACATAGTTCTGTCTCATCCTAAGGAACCCAACATTATAGATGGAGAATCAATCAGATGCCCAGTCTGATTGTTATTGGCATTTCTGTTCCAGGGGCCCGGATGGATTTACGCTAGATCCAAACCCGGCCGTTTTTCAAATTTGACTAGAACTCATTAATGGTAGAGAGTTGGAAAGAATTAAACCATGGAATTTTAAAGCTTTTCCCACTTATGGAGAGTTACAAGGGTTATAGCTCTTGTGGGGCCCACCATAAATATCCTCCCAAGGAAGGTTAGGGTGTGGTGGGCCCCACCACTAACATCCACTTAGAGGTTTTAACCACCTATCAAATAAAAAATGTGTCACACATGTTTTTATATAATTTATTTAGAAACCCCCAAAAAAATTACTTCCACTCTCGGTGAAACACAAAAGGGGTAAAGGTCACCTTAAGCGAATATCGGCACTACGAGTTATCGGTGTCTATATATTTCAATTTCGAGCACCGTTTCAAAAGATCTAAAATCCCACATGTATGTTTAATAAACATACCTGGACAAAACTTTAGAAATTGATTCCGAGCACACCATCCCTTGAAATTAAGCGCCATTAGAAACTACGGTCTCGTAAAAATCCCATGTTTTTATGAAAAAAATTTCCACAGGATTTCCATGTCTTTTCAGATTCCTTTACATAAGTACCTGTACACACACAAATAAATTATGATGTAAAATTGAATAGATATAGAATAAATGATTGTACACTTATATAAATTTAACCAATCATGCATGAAAATCTAGAAATTACCAATGTAAAGTAGTGTATTATGTAATGTGAGAGGTAAAATACATGCCGACTCTAAAATGTGCCCCAAATTGATAGAAAACCAGAAATGTAAATAGCTTAAAGAGAGAGAATATTCTGAATCACAAGCTATATCCACAATACACGTTCCAAAAATCCCAATATCTCTATGTTCCTATGTATTTGTGGTTGACCTATCCATCATTTGCATATGACGTGATACATGTGGGAAAATGTCATGCATGGGTGAGTATAATCATACATAGTAGACACCCTGAAAGATGACGTGGGAGCAGTAAGAGATAAAATAGAGGTGAAAGATAGTGGATAAAATACGGTTGACTGAATGAGTATAGATCAGCCCAAAAACAGTGTGAAGGTTACCTCATCCAAACATAAGGGACATGACCTGGTGAGTAGATAAACTACTCATTGATTCTTCTCCACCTATAGAAGGGGACTATAATCATTGAACCATGAGAGGATAAACACAAAAAATGTGTCATACACTTTTTTTCTTCACCTATCCTAGAAAGAGAGTATAAAAATACAAGTTGTTGATACAAAAGAAGGATATATAAATATGTTTAGTCAAAAAATCCAATACAATAAAATAATCAGCCTTTTTCGTGTTGATCATCCCAAGAAGAAGAGTATCATACTTTTTCAAAAGACAATCAACATTTCCCAACATCCCACATGTATTTACAGAATTAACCATTCAATTCTAACCATGCCTCACCACTATAACGCCTAGCCAATTCGGAAAAATCTCAAAAATGGGGACCCAAACCCATGTATAATAGGGGGTACCACCTAATAGAGTTGAAGAAACACTTCCCAACACAACAGGATGGTACCAATCAAATTATTTCAAGGACCCACAGCCATGTCCTACTAGAGGTCACCATTTGAAAGACACCAGGTTCCCACTGTCCATAAAAACTGGAGGGTACCTCTCATATGAGTTTGAGGACCCACTACCCAACACTAATTTAGGGTACCACTCGGAAGATATGGAGGACCCACTACCCATCTCAACTAAAGGGAACCACTCGAAAGGCATTGCGGGTCAACTTCCCACCGCAAATCGAGGGTACCACTAGGAAGGCATTGAGTATACACTACTCAAATAAACTAAAGGGTACAACTCTGAAGAAATTAAGGTCTCACTACCCAGTTATACTAGAGGTTACCACTCAGAAGGTCTGTGGTTTTCCTATGTGATCTTTACCATCATCAGGAATTGCCTTATCTGATTTCATTCTTGGAACATTTCACGTACAATCTTGAAATCCACAATGGATACCACCAACTTTTTCTACGTTGAAATACATTATGTATATTCTACTCATATGGAAAAATATGAGACCAAAATAAGGATATATGAAATATATAAGTTTACTCCAAAAGTGGTAGAAGACATATCAGAGACCCACAGGACATGTGGTCCTACTCTACTATCTGTCAGTGTCCTTACTAGAACCTAGATTTTTGTACATGTAGCCCTACACGACATGTAAGGGTACTAAATGATGTGTCTCGGACAAAATAATGTTGTATGCACGAGGCTCATCGGCAGTCCGAGGGAAAAAACTATTTCAACTAATATGACTCTTCAAATATCCCTAGATGGACCAAATGATTATGTTATTGTGATTCTCATGAAAAAATGCTCAGGAGAGGCTTTTCCGTATTCCTAAATTAGTTTCCCAAATTTTTATCATTTTATAAAATTGTTATTAATTTCAATTTGAAAAATTTTAAACCCATTTTACTTCCATAATTAAATTTAAACCACTCAATTAAATAAATTTTTTTATTAAATTAAAATAATTTTATTTAATTGACCATAAATTTTACAATACATTTATTATTATTATAATAAATAAAAATAGTAAACAATCAGCCTTTAATTTTTTTAACACATAAAAAATATTATTAAAATTAATAATAATAATTATTAACATACATTACAAAAACTATGTATGCAAACCTTATCGTATATCCTTACTCAGACACCATCATGTTCACACTAAGTACATAATCTACACATGGCCTCTGCTGAGAATAAATACTGTAACACTACATGTCACCAGCACACACCATCCTATAGAATGAGGATTACTGATGTGATCCTGAACAACCTCCAACAACAAATTTCACACCAGAGGGACCATACTAACTCATTCCTCAGACACCATTCTTCTCATTTGTTAATCCATCCATAAAACAACAATTTGAATTTTTCTCATTCCACTACCATGATTCTGATGGTTTTATTGCATTTGAAGTTTCTCCCTACATTTTTGAATCATGACCGTGTGGTCCAATGATGAATAACCTGAATAATAATGGGAGAAATTACTAATAAAAAAGGTGATACGAATCTTTGGCAAATAATTATTGGAAAAATATTATTGTAGGAAATTGGGGCGAGAAAGATGACATGGACAAGAAATAATTTTAAAGAATAGTTTATTTTGGTTACTTGAGATCATGAAAAAGCTCGAATTATTTTAGATCAAATAGATAGAATTAATCATGATCAATATTTTCATTATATGGGAGAGAAATGAAATATCAGAATGTTTACCTGGAATATAGATCAATTGTCAGTGAAGAATGCATCCTCTAGTGATGAGGAAGACCCGATGGGATTGGTACCGGTCAATCCACATCAACATAACCATTATCAGTTATTCTATGTAAATCAGCCAATGAAGATCACTCTCTACTTCCTCTTAGATCTATAAAAGGTTATCCAACCAACCCTTGGAAAATATTTATAATAGGATTTTTATATAGGGTTAAATAATGTCGTCTAATAAAACAATCAAATAAATTATTTACTTATTTCAATTAAATGAACACACGAATGGCTGCCTCATCTGAACATCCCATGCCGACCATTTTTAGGTCACTCATAGGGTAAAAACCACATACTAAACTCAATAGTGGTATAGATGTCCCATTAGAGTCTCCATTTGTTAGTTATTTCGATCAGGTTTGTAAAATTAATTAATTAATTAATTAATTAATCCAATGAACCAAAAAATGACCACCACATCTGAACACCTAATGACAGTAAATTTCAATTCAAACCTAGGGTAAACTACACATTCTATATTCAATTGTGGTCTCATATTTATGATACATGAATCATTTTATGGATTTTTCTTCTTTTTTTAGGAAAATAATGTTTACACAATAACTTTTTTAAATTTTTTTATAAAATTTATATTGAGCTAACCAGGCCTCCGAATCACAGGTAGTCTCATTGTTTGGCATAAAAATATTCAATAATATAATATAGAGTCTTAAATAACAAAACTAGAGTCACTAAATTATTCTTATAAAGACTCATTGCTAACGTACATAGAAATTATTTCACTTTTTCAGAATACATTAAAATTTACAAAAATACACAATGAAAGTCTGTATTATACAATGCCATTGGAAACATGGAAACATGATCACTAGTATAAGATAGATACAATATATCTTACTAGGTTTTTTTTACTATCACTCTTCTTAGAAACATAAAACATAAAACATATCTTCATATCCTGGGGAATGAAACATAAAAATGTGTGTTCTCAGATTCTCATTAAGGGTAAAAAGGGAGAAATGTAAGTATAAACATGGGAATATGAGTATGATAATGTGATAAAAACATTTTATGATCCTACCCTACATATAAAAGATAAAAAAAATTAAATCATGGAGTAATGATTGATATTTTATAAGACATGTATCAAAAGTAAATAATGAACAAAATGCATGAAAGCATAAAAATATAATAAAACCTGGAGTGGTGGAAAAAAATATGCATACAATATTATTTCCATGGTAATAAATAAATCACTTCCAATACAATATTAGTAGTATAGGTTCACTCACAATTCCATATTGGTAGTCATGGTTCATTCCCATGGTCTTTTTTGTTGCATGAGTTCACTCTTCATACTATCTTTCTCGTCATGGTTCACTCCCATATCCATATTAGTTTACATGGTTCACTCCCAATACCCTCTTATACTATCTCATGAGATATAACTCATTACCTAATGCTTTGGAGGGAAATATATTTCTCACCTATCTCATAATTAAATCAAAAATAAATGTCCCAAAAAATCATAAACAATCATATTATTTCAAATGAAATGGGATGGTTATTGTAAACATGTAACAATATCATAGACTTTGATGAAAGGACATGTATAATAATCATTTCATCAATTAATTACACGTGAATGGTTCTAGTTTCAAAATTTTATAATCTGTGAAAGGGAAACTGGTTTCATAATCCTATAATCATTAAAAGAGAAATAGGTTTCTTAAACCTCATTCCAAAAAAACTTAAACCATTAAATCAAATAATTTGAATGGATCATTTTGTTAATTTCTATATAATGGAATGAGGGATACCAAACAATTTCATTTTATATGGAAAATAATTTCTAAATATCTTTTAAAAATATTAATTTAGGGAAAATAATTCTAAATTAGAAAATTCTATTACAAAACTAATACCTTTTGAGAACCATTTTCATGAATATAATCCAGGTAAAATATAAAGAAAACATGAAAAAAATTTAAATCTATATTTTCTAGAAAACATATAAAATAATATAGAAAAAATTTTGAAAACCATTTTACTTTGAGAATTAATTAAGATGCATGAAAATGTTTTGAAAACCATTTAATTAAAAAATAATTTTAATTTTATCTTATTTAACATTAAAATTTTAAACATGGAAATTATGTTTCATATAAATCATGGAGGGTAAATCTATACAAGTTGTATAAGGTTAAAAGAGCATTTTTTTGTGGGAATATGGTTAGAAAAAATGTATTTTTTGAAATGTGCTAAAAAATCTGTTTGAAAAAATTAGAAAAAGGGAAAAAGGAAAACATTTCTATAAAATATTATAATAAATAAATTAAATACACAATCAAACCATTTTATAAAACATGGTTTTGAAGGAACAAATATTTCTGAATGAAGAGAGATGTAAGGTCATATTTTATAAAAATAATTATTAATTATATTTTGTACCAATGAGTGGAAAATTGTACTAATACGTGAAGAAATAATTAATAACCATTTTATGAGAAACGTTTTGAGTGTTCTTGAATAATGGATCATAATATTTCATTAACCAAAAATATGATCATAATCAATCTCAATAAACACTGAGATTATTTTAATAAATTCTTACCACACAATAACATTGAATCCTACTCACTAAGTAAGAAAATTAAATTTCATGAAGCATTAAAATAAAAAAATGAAATACATTCGTTTTATGAAATGTAAAATTATTTTTATACAGCATTGAAAAAAATAAGTGTGTATAACATGGTCTGTGTCTCAAAGAAAAAAAAATTGTAAAAAATTATCTTCCTGATTTTGTATATTTTTAAACATAAACCACAAGAAAGAAAATAATAAAATGGTTACAAAAATTTCATAAGATTTAATAAAAATATGAATATAATACATTCCTTTTTATAATATAGACCATACCAAATATGTGAGTGGCTAACAAGTCATGTATCTCACAGAAATAATTAGTGAGATGAAATTGCTTTACATTGTTTCTGGAATCACTTCGTACTCATACAAGATTTCTATATAATAAATTTATGTTTAATGTACATATTTTACCAAATAGAAATCATATATATATAATACCCTATATGTGTTTTTATTAAAATATAACACCCATTTTTTAACAATTCTATGTTGAGGGTTCATTTCGGGTAATATACACTTTTTCCTCAAATGTGTCTAAATATTTTATATATTTATGTCCTTATAATTATATAATTTTTTAAAAAATTTAAACCATTATAAATAAATATATATTATTTATATTAAATATATTAATATTATAATAGTCTATAGGATATTGAAATATGAAATAGAATACACTATTCATGGAAACGGTAGGTCGTACCTACGTCTGAACGTTATTTCCTTTTTACTGTATTATTTCAAGAAATGTAGTAAATAAAATATACATATTTACATCTATGTATATCATTATTAAAATTGTATTATTATAACATATATTTAATATAATTTCACTAGGAACATCCATAATAATTCCATGTAGTGTGTGAACTAATCACATCACTTTGAGGGGGTTGTAGTCCACACTTCCCCAAATGAAAATATCATATCTATATATAAATAGAAAGTATAAAGATATGTTTTTTAAAATGGGTAAATAATCATAACGTCATAATAAATATAATATATAACATATATAAATATTATTTCCATTATAATTTTCATCATGCAATGCATTAAATGAAAAATTAAAAATCATCATTTCATGAGGCCTTAGTTCTCCACACACATAAAAAGCCTGTTTGTTACCTATTAGATGGAGGTGTGTTTAAGTTTGGGTCTAACCTTTATTATTAATAAAAGAAAGTATATTGGGGAAAATTTTTTAATGTATGCATGAAATAACGATATTTTAAGGGGCGGAGAATGAAAATAAAATAAAGGATCATGAAGAAGAATGTAACATCTTATTCGGATAACTAATTTCGAATTGCACTAGAGGGATTTAGTAGATAGATTTCATACCAAAGGGAGGTTTCAATGAGTAATGTATGGAATTTGAGGATCTAATTTTTTAGATCTTTCATAATCATAGGTGTCTTGATATGTGTGTTGATGTGGGAGTAGAGGAGTCCTTTTATAGTGATGTACGATTGGAATTATTGTAAAATTATGGAAATGGGAATCCCCACCCAGGTTTTTTTAGTTCAAGTGGATCCAATAACAGATATCATTATATCCAAGAGTGAATAGGGTTGAAATATGGAAATATAATGACTTTTTGACATGTGTACAGTGTTTCTGGTCCATAATGTTATAGTTTAGTCCCTTAATATATTTAATATAACCATAATCAGTGTAAATATAATTAATTACATTCACAAATATATTTTTTTCATTTACTATGTTGACATAAATAAAAAATAAAAACAAGGGTTATTCTAAATACGGTATAAATTTTTTTAAATTCCCAGCACATAGGTGGTAGAAATTATTTTATATATAATCCCAAATACCAAACAACAATGTTGGGTTTTAATATAAAAATGTTCAAAAGTTTGTGATGGTTTTATGTTCAATTTCAAAGTAAAATTGATTAAAATTAACTAAATTAGATTGATTGAAAACCAATAATTAAAATTTTAATTTCAATCCAACATAAAATCCAATTTTCATATATTAATAAATTTGATGAAAAAGCAGTTTTGAATTAAAATTTAGAATTATTAACTATTCATTAAGATGTAAACCTTCATTGAAAAATACCAAGTATTCACCCTGAGTTTATTTTAGGAATATATTATAAAAAGTAATTTTATTTTAACATATAATATTATAAAATGTGTGAAAATGTTGACTTAAAATAGGTTCTCCATCAAGATGGCAGTATGTTTAACTTAACAGAAATATTGGGATTTATGTGTTAAAATGAGTTTGTTTTTATATTATTCATTTTGAATCTATTTGATTAATAATACAAATACAAGATTGCATATATATTATATAAATATAAAATAATAATTCTAATTTATTTATTTATTTAGGATAAAATTACTTTGTGAGCGTTAAATTAGTTTTATATAAAAATATTCCATTTATATTCAATTGGTTTTATATTCATTGTAACTAATGAGTTCATTTTATATTTTTAAAAACAAAATGTCCTTATATTTTTTTTAATAATAATCATAACTGCTGACATAACAGCTAAATTATTACATAATTAAAATTTTTTAATGATATATTTTTCTTCTTTAAAACATGGTCTTGTGTGTTACACAAGCCATTGAGGACCGCCAACCTTGAATGTAACGTAAGCTAAACGCAATGTTGGATGTAGATAAAGTTAAAAAAATTCTTTTAGTGCATGATTATCTTTTATTTGTCTATAACATAATCTAAACATGGTTTATTAATATAAAATAAACTATTTTCAGTGTTTCATGAAAAGAAAAGTATCCAAAAGAGTAAATTAATTTAAAAAAATATTATAGAAAATTTTTGGGTGTTACAATCCCCCTATTGAATGATTTTATTCCATGAAAAGAAAAACTACACCAAATGGCGTGGACACTTATCCTGCATATGGTTTTTCTATACATCTTCTAGACACTAGGATGTACAACCAAAATAGATGGGTGAAATTATATTATCCTCTAATCTTATAACATTTATGGATTCACTATTCTTCCTTGAAAAAGGTCTACCTGATCAATGTTTTTATAATGTTCATCATGTAAAACTATTATGGTTATATGATCATGAATGAACTAAAAATTGAATCCCCCATGAGTTATTTCCACAAATCCTCTAGGTGATGATTTCAGATAATACCTCTATGTAGTGAGTCACATAGTTCTATTGATGGGATCTCAATTGCCTCAACCCATATTCGATAACTAATTTTCACTACATCAATGTAGAAACCGATCATGCAAGTGTACCAATGATCAATGAATGTGAGTAAATTCATCATTCCACAAGAATCTATAAAAATAAATAGTTTGGAATACCCCAAGCGTCTTCACCTATCTTGGAAAGAGAGTAACCCAGTACCAGAAACTCCTCCACACCGACTAGTGGCATTAAATGGAATAAGGGACAAGCAGAAAAACATCATTCAAAATTCCAAGAATTTCTCTAATACACCACTACACATTATTTCCCAAAACACAAAATCATATAGAAATCATTCACCACACCATGAAAATACTTATTCTGGTGGAACTGACTCTCCCAATCGATTTTGGTTGCGTTAAAAAAGTATTTTTTGGTGGGGAAAGTGTCCCTCTTCCTCATGAGTCCAATGAAAGGCCAAAAAGTTTCATTTCATCCATAAGAATCTTGAAAAATAACTTACTCCCTTTCTATGAGGTTACTAATTAACAAAAAAAATATACCCAAATGATCAAATATGTTTAATCGGGCCCGCTGTTTACAATCACCAACGTGTCACCTGGCCCTGAGCACCAATGTCAGAGGGAGTCATTCCAAAAACCTTGATATTATACCATTTGGGTGGAACTAACATTACCTAATTGTTAAACAATTTTCTCAAAAATAGGTTTCAATGGTAAACATACCATTCTTCTCCTTATATTCAATGTTATATCGCACAAAACCAACATAGGGATACACTGACACCACACATCACCGCTATTTAAAACAAAATCCTGAAGTAGAAAGAGAAGCATACCTCATACAGTTTATAAAAATTTCAATTATATAAATTATAAGAAATAAAAATCATGAGTCTTATCAACTACTGAACTATTGTATCATAAAAATATAAAGTATGCAGTTTTCTGCATCAATGCACTCCAGCTCCCTAAGACTGAGGTGGGCTACTTAATGGTGGTGGAAGGATCTCAAAGTGATGTCCTCCACCCATATCTCCACCTTCTCCTCTTGTATTTATGCATCCTTATGGAAAACCCTTCTCTGGCTTGGGATATGCCTGATCCCGAAACATCCTCTAATGTGATGGTATGTCATTTATCTACATATTCTTATTAGCACATCGGGTTCGGTAGTCTCATGCCATGTGATATCCCCCATCACAAGTAATTAACCAACCATCTATGGGATACCTATGACTATGTTATAGACCATTATCATGGATATTTATCCTATTTTTAGATCCTAGAACTTATAAAATGTAACTCTTGCAAATCACTCTTCTATCCGATACCCGCTACCATCTCCAACTGTCTGGCCTCCATATGGAAAATAAAATTTTGTCACTAGTTCCCATTTCATCACCCTGAAATATGAGGGAATACACAAGGAAAAAATCGGGACTAGATATCTCTACATAGTAATTTCTGAAATATCCATGCCTAGACGTAGTCGTCCAAAATCATTTCAAGGGAGTGATACGTAATGTTTGTGATCCTCATTTCATATTCAACAACTTTCATCCCTACCCGATGAATCTCATGAGGATCCTGGAACCAGACTATGTATTATAAAGAGGGGTAATAATCCTTATGGAATAAATATTTTATGTCGGTTCAAGAGAGTTTCAAATCATCCTACATCTACGTAAAATGGTTCGACCAATGCCCAAATACATGTTGGATGTGGATAGATAATAGTTCAACTACCTGATAACTCAGGTTCCAAACAAGCCTAAAGATACACAACACTGATTTTATCTAGTCCTCTAATTCTTGATGATCCTTCTCAATGCGGAATCTTAGTAGTCACTAATGCTAGATCTCATAGAGAATGTTAAGAATAATCATGTCCTTGGCATCCTCTAATCTAACAATATACTACTAGACAGTGGGAGATTCAACTACTTGTCGACCTAGAGGATGGGTGTCATGGGATAGACCCTGAACTAAGTCCCCATCACTCATTTTATCATCTTCATGAACCGAAATTGGTATCTTGGATGGCTATCATCGTGGAGGCATTCTGAACATTAACAAGGAGTAAAAAAATTAGATGATAATATATATATCAATAAAAATTAGTAGTTGACTCAATTAGTATATTCAACGACTCAATCCTATATGATGCATGTAACATTAATCCCTACATCAAATTTCTCAGCATACATTGTCGAAAACTAGGTAGTCATGGTCCTAGTGAATGGATATGTCGGTCGTCGCACCATCACAAGATTCTCTGGCTAGAGAGATGCACTCAAGACACTTTGACACTATTTCCCTAAACCATAAATAATCCTCTTATGGGGATACATTTGAAAAATGTCCCAAGGAAATAAATTTCTTAAATACCAATATATCATGACTTAACCCATGTTGGGAGTTGATCCATAATTTCCCTAATCCCACCTCTATAGTATATGGGGAGTCGATGAGCACCAAATGAATAAATATCTCAGGGAGGCCTTTTCTTATATAAAAGTACACACACAAAACCATGTTGATGAAAATGTGTAGAAGGAAAAAATAAATATGTAGAACCACTATAAGTTAAACCAATCATGTATAAACCTCTGTACAATAAAAAATTATTGAAGTATTAACTAAAAAATATGGTTCAAAATACATTCCCTTCTACAAATGCTCCCAACATGATAGGAAACTAGAACAACAAATAATTGAAGAGAGCATAGCTCCTGAATCCCAATCTATGACCACCATATGAATTCTAAATAGCCATTATCTCTATGTTTCTCTACAGACACAGCTGACCAATCCACCATCTACAATATACATGGTATGTTAGAGAAAATACCACACATGGGTATGTATAAACATACCCAGTAGGATGCAACAAAAGACAAAGGGAGACTAATAAGAGATATATTAAAATTCAACGACAGCAGATAGCACAATCCGGAGTGGAAGAGTACAACTCAACCCAAAAATATAGAGAAGGTAACCTCATCAAAACACAAGGAGATCAACATAGTGAGTATATGAACTACTCATTAATTCTTTACTACCAATAGTAGAAGAGTATACTAATCAAAAAATGAGAATATTATCACAGAAAGCATGTAGCATACCCCATTCATCTTTTCCTCTCATGAAGGTGAGTTCCCCAATCAAAGGTGTGGATACATAAAAAGGGAAGATATATATACTCATTCAAAGAAGCCTACACAAGAGAGTAATGGGAACAACATCTCACTGTTTCGACCCTGAATTAGTGTATCTAACAACTACAAAATTCTATAAATGATGCCCAAAATTCAATACATCTACCGATACGTAACCCTAAAAATCATACCATGCCTCGTCACAGTACCACACAACCATGTGGGAAAAAACACAAAGTTAAAGACCCGATCCATGTTATAAAAATGTGGGGCCAATTTGATGGCTTCAAGGACCCACTTCCCCCCTCTATTAGTGGGTTAAATTTAGAAGATGTAGAGGAACCACTATCTATATCAAATGGAGGGTACCACTTATACTACATCAAGGAAACACTTCCTAGATCTACTAGATGGTACCACTCAGAACACATTGAAGACCCAATACCCAGCTCAATTGGATGGCACCTACTAGAAAGCATTGAGGAACCATAGAACATATCTATTGGAGGGAACCACTCATAAGGCATCGAGAAGGCACATCCCACCTATATTGGAGGGAACCAGTAGAAAGACTTTATAGACCCTCTACCCATCGATAGTGGATGGTACAACATAAATGGTCTCATATGATCTGATGTGACAACTACCATCATGAGGGATTGCATTTTCATGTTTAGTTCCTTGAAGGCTTCACATTGTATCTCTAAATCCACAATGGAGGGCACCATATTGTACTATGTTGAAAAACACATAGAATAGGTTACTCACATGCCAAAATATGAATTCAAAATAAAGAGATATAGAACCTCCATATTTCCTCAAAAATAGGTACATGGAATGTTCGGCACCCACACAAAATATTTTCATGCTCTTCTTCCTAGTTGTGTCCTCAAAGAAATTGTATTCTGGAAATGTATCACTACACAATATGTTAGTGTACTAAATGAAATGTCTCTTCCGAAAGTCTGATGAACATATGAGTCTTGTCACTAGTGAAAGGGAAAAAACATAATTTCACTAATATGGATCTTCAAATGACGCAATATATACAAATAGATCACACTATTGTGATCCTCACAAATAAAATATTGTGATTCTGAATTCACTTACATCAAATTGGATACCCAAAATTTAATCATTTTGAGAATAATGTTATTAATTTCATTTAAATAACTTAAAACCATTAATCTTCTTTAATTAATTTTAAAACATTCAATGAAAATTAATTTTATTTATAAAATTTAAATAAATTAATATAATTAACCAAAAATAATATTCCCCCATTATTATTATTATTTAATAAAATAAAAAATAAAAAATAATGATTTAATTTTATTTGTGTATCACCATTATTATAATTAATTATTAACATTGACCGCTTTAACTACATCTGAAAACAACATTAGAGATATGAGCACAACCATCGTCATGTTCACGTAGAGAAACCTCCTCAATGAGACACTTTACACAACCTCCACTCCAAATAAATTTTGTCGCACTTCATGTCACGACCAAACGACAATCAGGAAAATAGGGATCCCTGGTTTAATATGAAACCACCTCTGATCAAAGAGCTCACACCCACTATACTAAACTGATCCATTCACCAAACACTATCCTTTTCGTTTATGAATCCAGCCTCAAAATATCAATATACATGACGTTCATTACACCAAAATGAATATGGGGGTTCTATCACACTTGAAAACACCCCATCAATTTTGAATCATGATTTTATGGTCCAACAATGAGTAACACAATTAGTGGTCATATAAATCACTAAAAACAAACTTGATAAGAATAGTTATCCCAATGATCATGGTCGATGATTTCATAGAGGGTAAATAGGGGTGAGAAACTTTACATATAGAAAAAATAATTCGATAGAATAATTTATTTCGATTACATAGGAACAAAAAAATGATCAAACTAACACATATCAATGAGTAGAAATTGACCATGATAAAATTATTAATTAAAAGGCCATAAAACAACATATAACAAGGACTACCATGATATTTATCCATTATTGTTGAATAATGTTCCCTACATTGATAAGGATGATCTGATGTGATCTCTACCCATTGATCCACCTCAATTTAATCATCATTCATTGTTTGATTTAGATCCACCATGGTAATGTCAAATCATGATCTTATGGTCCATTAATGAATAATTTAAAGAACCATGGTGGAAAGGACCAATAGAAAAGTGATAAGAATAGTTGGACCAGCATTCATGGATGATAATTTCATAGTGGGTAAAACGGGTGAAAAACATGACATGAAAAAAATTGAAAGAACAATGTATACTAATTAAATAGGCCCACAGAAAGGATCAAATTAACAAAAATCAAAAAAGAGGGA
Source organism: Viscum album (assembly GCA_963277665.1). Taxonomy (NCBI): domain Eukaryota; kingdom Viridiplantae; phylum Streptophyta; class Magnoliopsida; order Santalales; family Viscaceae; genus Viscum; species Viscum album. The sequence continues at coordinate 381,355,959 of OY728166.1, forward strand.
ATTGAACATGATAAATATTTTAATTGTAAGTCCAAAAAACATATAACAAGTCCTACATCGATTATGAATCCATAATTGGTGAATAATGTGTCCTCCATCAACGAGTAAGACCCACTGTGATCGTTACCCATCATTCTACCTGAATCTGGTCAGTATTCATCATTTGATGTCGATCTACCAATGAAATAAAATCTCTTCCCCCTTTTAGATCTAATAATAGTTATTCATCCATCCCATGGAAAATAAACATAATAGGGTCATTATATGGGGTCTAATTATGTCATTTAATAAAATGAAGAGAAAAATTATTTATTTATTTCAATTAAACATCCCCTCTAATAGACGCCTCAATGGAATGTTCCACATCGACCAATTATATGTCACACATAAGGTAAAAACTGTAACCCAAACTCAAATATTATCTCATAGATATTACAAAAATCCATTTCTCTATGTTATTTGGGTTAGGGTCATTATATTAATTAATTAATTAATTAATATATCCAATGCACCCACAAATGGCTACCCCATATAAATGTCTCCTACCGACCAATGTTTTGTTTTTCATACGGTAAATTCCATTTTCCAGATTCAAATATGGGATCCAATTTCTGATATAAGACTTTGTTTTTGAGTTATTAAATTTCTACCAGAATTCTACGCATTCATAATATAAATATATATTATATTTTCATAAAATTAATTCTGACATCACGGGGATTTGGAATCGCGTGTCATCTTAGATCATGCCTCAAAAAATATTCCTAGAAATATCATAAAGTCATAAATAGAAAAACAAATTATCTACATATAATCTATAAAAAATTCACTCTATATGATAAAACATCCTAATCACTTCTAGGATTATTACTTATAAATTAAAAAACCTTATCAGTTATAGGGTACTATATTTATAGTCTTGATGAATAATCATCTATCCAGTTTCATGAATTTTTATCTTTATTGAACTGTCTAGAAGAATTTGGATCCCTTCAAATTTACATTAGTGAAGAATTAGTATATCAGGAGAAAATTACAAAAATTGTTTGTAATATAGGGTTAACAGAGAAAACGATTGATCTCAACCACCTTGGTCAGTCTGGGGAAACACTCAATACCATTCATGTTTTATGGATCCACTTGTAGACCCTCTCTTGATATTATAATACACAAAATAAAAACTCTAGTTTCCAAAATTTAAACTTTTATATTTTTTAGTAATTTATGGATTGCATATTTCCTTTTGTATGACTCTCTAGTGAACTTCATGCACCTCATTTATCTATTAATAGATAAGAATTTTTTCAATAAGGAATTCCAAAATCTAATCAATGTATTCTCTAAATAATCTATTCATTAAATACAAGAATAGAGCTAGGGACTTAGTATGGTAGAATAACATCACTATATATTCATAGTATTCTTAGCTTGTATGGAATGAGGTATTTTGTATATCCTACTTCCTAAAACTCAATTTATGATATCAATAATGAAATTCAATCTTGGAAAAGTTTTGAACTCCATATAGTTGATCAAATAGGTCATCATTATAGGGATGCAGATACTTTTTAATGATCATAATATTATATAGATCAAGATAATCAATGTATATGTTCATTAATCTATATTATTTTACCAAATAAATATGTTTATCCAAAGGTGACACACATGGATGAATGAATCCCTTATCAAGGTTCTTCTAGATTTTCTTCATAAAATTTTACAACTATGTTGGGTCAATTCTCTATGCAATCCTTCAAATTCGTGTGGATATATGTATGAGTTCTATTTAGAACCAAAATTTTTTTTTGGTGAATTTTTATGAAAATATTTTAGTAATTCTCAAAAAATATCATTCACAATAAATATATCATAGTTGTTTAGTTTTTCCAAATTATCTGAGATAAAAACCACTCTTGAATAGAAATTAAAAAAATAAAATGGAGATATTTCCATCAGATGTTTCTATTTATGATCATACTGATAGATGGACATATGTGGTCCTAGAATATGAAATGTGACTTGCCCTCTTAAGATGTATATTTTCGAATTATATAGAAAAATATATTCAGTTCTTATGACAATATTAAATTCAATGATAGTGAGAATAAAAATATTTTAAGGAATCATATTCTCAAAAAAAAATAGAGAAGATTCATAGTGGTGAGATGAGATCGTAGTACCATTAGGGGTTTCACTAATAATTCTATATCTAATCGTTTTGGTAGAATATTTTTATCGTTCTAAAATTGATAAGATATGAACGAATGTATAGCTCTAGTTTCAAATTAGAAATTAGTAATTCTACCATGGATTGTAAGCATGAGATTATCCTCGTCTTTATCAAACCCCTGATCATAAATAGTGATGTCATGATATTTAAATTTTTATCCTTGATTATTGGGTTTCTAATGGAGATCATCATTATTATCTATCTTATTTGGGAACAAGTTAGCATAATTCAAATACTCCATGAATTCACACTCTAAAGTGTGGGTGGTCAATTTTTAGATCTTGCTCTATATTTTCAAATTTATAAAACTTTATTCTATCACTTAATAATTATATTGGCTTCTAAACTTCTCTTTTTTCATAAAACAATTAATATTTACCTTATGGAAAATTTAAGGCATTTTCTCCCCACACTATGATTATAATGGAGATATTATCTACTTCTTTCAGTGGATTTTATATTTTCATTGGAATTCAATTTTTTTTTTGTAATTAGAACCATGAAATTGATACATAACTACTACCTCTATTAGAACAATAATAAAACATCACAAAATATATTCATATCTACTAATGTAGTTTTATTCTAATACCCTTTAGATGCTTAAATTTAATCCACTTAAGAATATATTAGCCGTACATTTAGTTGGATAACTGTAGAAGATGTGTAGTTCAAAAGTATTATAAATTATGAATCATTAGTACAAAAAGATACACAATAATTTTCATTTATATCAATTGACACATTGTCTATATTCATAATAATAATAATAGGAAAAGTACGTATTGAAAATTATGTTTATAAACTCATCTCAATCTATGGAGTCAATCTCATCATGTTCCATTGTATTCTTGATGAGATTTCCCCATTGATCTTATTCTTCTTACAAATGATAGTCATCTAAACATAATGTTTCATGTTCTAACCACTATATAATGTAAAATATTTTTTAGTGGTAAAAAATATATTTTATAGTATGACACATTTGAATTTAATTTCTTTAATAGGTTGTGTTGCATGAAACACCAAGTTCGGGCATGCCATGATCAATCAAATAAGCTGTTTAAAAAGAAGATATAAATAGTATTAACCAAATTATGAAATTTATTTTTTTCTAAATAGATTTAATTTTTGAGTTTAAAATATCAAAATTATATGAGGGTGAATTTGTGTATTTTTTCTAAAAATATTTATTTTATGTCTAAGAGTTAAAAATATGGCATTTTAGTTAAAAGCTAAATTTTATGTTTAAAAAAATATTATATATTAAACTAATTTTTAATGTCAAAATATATTAATAATAAATATATTTAACAAATTTAGGTTATTTGAAAAATTTTAATATTGAAAATAGATATAGAAAGATATTGATATTTTTAACGTTTCTTTAACACACCTTGTATCCACATCAATGGGATTTACAGTAAATTAAATTTCACGAATTCTTTGAATGGAATTTCTAAAAAACGATATATTTGAATTTTATTAGTATGAAATTTTTTGTGTAACTGGAAAATATTACTCTTTTGTAAAAAGTAACTTTACAAAAAATTTAATTATTTACGATTGTTAAGGGTAAATTAGGTAATTATGGATAAAAATAACATTATAATATTTAAAAGTTACCCAATAAATTTTACTATTTGAATTTGATAGGTATCTTTCATCCCAAATCATCATTATCCATAAATTATGATCTTTTTATTCCACTTTGATGAGAATAAGACTTGTATTATATTTTATTTAAAGACAAGTTAAAAATTTTACTTATGAGTTTAATAACTATATCATTTTTAATATGAGGTAATATAAGTTTTTTGATAAAATATAAATATTATTAAAAAATATTAAAAAAATTTATCTACATCATGATATGTTATTTATAATTCCTTGAATGTATTTAATTAAATTTAATTTTGACAAATTGATGCTGTAGGAATAGATTTGTTAAAGGAAGAATCAAAGAAAGGATATTAATAATATTAAAATAAATATAATTTAAAAATTTTAATCTATAATCAATATTTTTAGATGAACTTTAGATGTTATATATGATTTATTGTTGGTTTTTATAGAATTCAGTTGTTTTTTTTTGAAAAAATCATGTAATAAATAGTTTCAAAATTGACATAAATCTTATTATCATATAAGTATACAAAATTAATAAAAATATATAACTTTGAAAAATTAATTTCATAATGTTAATGACTTCATAAATTATCCAATTGGGGTTTGTTAGTAATTTTATAGTAAATATATTAACATTATTTTTTAAAAAAACAATTTGTCGTGATAAGAGTTAAATTGTTTAACTATGTGTTAAAGAAAAATGAAAAAGTTAATATTGTTACATAAACATGTATAAAAATAAATGGATGAGATTATTTTGACCCATTCTCATCTTATATTCAAAATATATCACATTCATATTATTTTAAATTGATATTTTTTTTAAATTAATAGTGTTGGAGTTTCCAATAGATCCCATACCCTCTCTTATAAAAGATAACATCTATTTCTCATTTATTCATACATATATATCCATTTTTATTTGGCCAAACCTACCCATTTATTGTCCCAAAATCCCTAAATTCATCTTAGAGTCCATAATTTGTTTAGAATTCCAATCTATGAAGTATTTTAGGGAAAATCAAAAGAATATACTTGAAGAAGATGTAATTGTTTGACCAATTCAATTCAATTTATTTTTTTCATATACTACCTATTCATATGTTTTTAGTATAATAAAGTAATAACTGATGTGTCATATATATGATAGGATGTTATTATTATTATTGGACAACCATATATATCCTTTTATCCATCCAATGAATAACAATATCACCATGCATGCGTACGTAGGACTTATTGTCTGCACATTATGGTGTAATTTTTTTCCATTACCATATTATTTTGATGTTGATAATAATGAATATAATTGGTATAATTAATCCATAGTAATTTACATTGATGATTTATAATTAAATTACCATCCTTTTCCTTACTATTTAACTATTAGGGGACTGATATCATCTCTCGTTCGTACGTACAACATACCGTATCGAAGACGTGATGAGATTCATTTTACATATTAACCATTAAAGAATTATTATAAAAATATATATATTATAAAAAAGTTTGAAATATAATACATTATAAATATACTGGAATAATATATATATATATATCATTTATTATCTATCATTCAATACTGTAAGAACATAGAAACAACGTTCATGCAGACGAAAAACCTAATGTCTCTATAAACGGTGTGTTCCATTTCACAGACATATATATATATATATATATATATGTTTATATATGTTTATATAGTAAATATATATTATATATATTATATATATATATATATATATAATTTTTTACATATTTTATGTAATTAAATCATGAACTATTTAATAGGATCAAGAATGACAAGTCAAAGATGTAAGACATGAAAAATGATTATAACGTAAAATGTATCTTTAAATTGTAAATTCTTAATAAATGGGTAATATAATGTAATAAATGTATAATATATGATATCATAAATGTTATTATGATTCTAGTAGAAGAAAATTATATGTTTAGAACCATTGTAAAAGAGACTCGAACCTGTATGGAGAGTATCAGATCTAATGTCAGGGGAATTCTATCTCAATTTTAGTTTTCATTAGATATAATCCATTTTCATCACTTATTTTAATTATAGTTTTATAATGATTTAAATGTTCAAAGTTATATGAGATGGTTTTAATGTTTATAGAATTAATCATTTTTCCATTTCAATTTTCTTGATATTATTTTACATAAAAATTTATATGTATATAGAATGATTATAAAGGATACTTTATGTCTATTTTTAAATTCATTCAATTTTCTTCAAAGAGAATCATTTACGGTCTTTAATTTCTCAATTTCATTATTATCTATGATTTTTTATATGTAAGTATTTACTGGGACATATGTATCAACCATGTCCATGTTGCATAAAAATGTATTAAAAATGAGGCTTTCAAGGTTTTATTTAAGGAAATATTTAACTAAAACACCATTTTAAATGATTTAGATATATTTTTCATCTTATTAGTTCCCATTAATCTCTATATATTCAAATGGTTTTTATGGATTTATTTATAAGGATGTTAATATTTTAAAATTTAAATTTTAAAAATTCTATCAAATTCATTGAAGTGGAATGGGATAAATTGATTAAAAAAATATTTTTAAAATTTATTCTTTTATTAATATGTGGATTTTTATAAATGATTTCGATGAGTTATGGTTTTTTTCTCAATATATTTCAAATTTATTTATGATAGAATTATCATTTAGGTAATCATTCATTGTTGAATTTAATTTTTGATTGAGGTTGATCTCTTATGATATAATCTACCTAATTTTCTTAAAGGGTTTATAATTAATTTGTCAATGGATGGGAATGTTTTATTCTAATTATGTCCTATTGTTAAATTATTCCCATTTTGTATTCTAGTTTTCAATATTTATGTTTATTTTCGTTATATTTCAACATTTTTATTTGATGATGGTGTTGGACATAGTAAGTGATTATTTGGGGCCTAGATAATGACATTCCTATGGGACGAGGACCAGTTAATGAAAGATATATGGGTATTGGACCGGTTAATGGAAGCCCCTCAATTCATTGGTAGTTGTGACGAGATGAAATTAGTTGGAGAAAAACCCTTCACGTTTGTTTCTAAGCAACTTAAAATTGTCCGGTGGATAGATCAAGACAAAAAGAAGATGGGTTTATATCCACATACTAAATTTGACCAGGGGATATATCATGACACAAATCATATGGCTTTGTACCCATAGACTTAAACTAACATATGGATAGATCTTGATAATATATATCTTGAATACAGATCTTGATAGTGTATATGTCCATCAATATGAATTTAATCATTATGATATTAGTTATTGATATTCAATGTGAATATTCGACTATTAGAATAAAAATAATTATCATTGTTTTTAATAATAATATTTGTTTATTCAAAGTTATGATCACAACTATGTTTAAAGTGTTTTTGTTTCACTTATACATATTTCCTTATATTTTATGATTATTTATTTATAATAGCTTTCGTAGTATTCTTACCCTTACTGAGCATATAATCTCATCCCATTGTTATGATTTACTTTCCCTAGATGGCAATAAGTGTGTTACGAATGATATTAAGGGTTCATCCAGCATAATAATTGGGTTATATAAGTATTATCTATGTGTTAATTTTTTTATTATAAATTAAGGATCATGAATGTAATCTATTTTCTAAGGATGTTAAACTGATCAATACATAGAGATTATATTCCTTGTAATCAAGACAATGTTTTAAAATGATGCACTAGCTATGGGATTTTGGGGTCATGTCATCACTATTGGTATCAAATTATATTTGACAGTATCCATGGAAACTATATTTTGAAATCAATGAATTGAAAATATAACCCTATAAATGAATTTGTTGTTAAGTATATGTATAAGATATAATAATTTATATTTTTTAATTGATAACCTATCTTAATCTTATAGAGTTTTGGATTGAGAAGAAGATGACATCATATAGATATCATAAAAATTATTCTTAATGACTATGTAACTATGATTAGTGTTTCACACCTTGTGATTTGAGTTTTGTTCAACGGTTTAAATCTGAAAGGTTATAGAAGAAATGTTTATACTATTGATGATGAAGAAACTAAAAATATAAAATTAAATTTCGGGGCTATTGAGGAATAAGAAGATGAAACATATATAATTATTTGAGAACGAAGAATAATTATTAATGCTCATGGGTATTTGTATTACTTAATTACATCATTAATGGTTCACTGGTTATAGGACTCATGAGATATATAATGATTAAACCCCATTATCTCGTCATCAGGTATTTGGAAGCATGAATAATTTCATTATGTTTTTTAGGTTATAAAGGTATTTGACAATAATATGTATATAATGTTGTTTTGATAATCTAATGTATTTTTAAAATTAGAGACCTTTTTATACTATGAAGTTGGACATATTTATTTTGGATGAATCTTATGGTTAGAATGGATTACGTTGAATGTTGGATATTATTTTTTTCAGTTAAATTATTATTTATTAGATACATTGTGCTATCATTTTTTGTTTCAGCAACATGATGAATGAATTACATGTGGACTAAATAAAATAACATATTGAATTTCAATCTTCTGGTGAATTAAATGAAGTGAAAATATATCAATGCACAACCAAAGGATAAGATTATTATTACGAATTGGAAAGAAATGTAGTAAGTATATTTTCTAAAATTCCTATCTAAATAATAATATTAAACATTGATTTTAGTAAAGGATCGTGAAACAAAAAATTATATCATAGTAATTTTTTGAAGAATCAAATGGTCCCTTAGATTATCGAATATTTATAACATTGTGATTGTTAACTTTATCCTAATCATGCTCACTATCACTCTCTATCAGAACATGATTGTTAGATGTATCTTCCATTTCCATGTTTTTCTATATGGAACCCCATCACATTTTATCTCTTGTGACCTTCATACTTACATTTTAATAATTTTATGTATAGGTCTCATTTATAATTTTTCTGATGTAGGATTTCATCAAAGATATTTTTAAAAGTCAACCATGTATTTGTTTTATAAATACATTAAACTGCGATGACATAATTTATTAATGTATCAGATAATGTAACACCACAATATTTTTAGTATGTATCTTTTAAATTTAATATATTTAATAGCTTGTGCTTCATGCGGAACTAACTTTGAACACACCATCATCTAAAAAATTAACCTGTTAAAAATATAGTTATGAACATTAGTAACCAAATTATGAAATTTATTTATCTCAAAATAAATATAATTTTGAATTTATAATATCATTTTTAGAATAGTCTATGTTTTTGTTATTTTTATGAAATGATTCAATTTTTATTAATAGTGACAATTACTGCATTGTAGTTAAAAACTGGAATTTTCATTTAATTAATTATTATATATTAAATTAATATTTTTACACTACTTGAAATGTGACTTTTCCCAACACTTTTATACCCCCTTTCTTAATGGTTTGGCCAAACTGTTGGGAAAGTCCACTTTGTGGCCACTTTTCCCAACGGGTTCGCCAAACCGTTGGGAAAAGTACACTTTGTGGCCACATTTCCCCACGGTTTGGCCAAACCGTTTGGAAAAGTGGCCAATATTTCAACATCACTTACCATATTTTAGGGACCTATACCAACGGTTTTCAAAACTATTGGTATAGGTACTTTGATTTTTTATCGGATCTTCTTAACCAGAACATTCTATAAATCAAAATTTAAAATAATTATGATAATACATATATATATTTATGAGATTATGTTCACAAAAGTCATGTTAGGTTAGTGGTTAGGTCGTTCAATGATAAACTAGAGTTCCTGGGATCAAATCCCAGCGAATGTTTTTTTGGAAATATATATACCAATGGTTTTATGGAATCGTTGGTATAAATTTTTATATTACTTATATCAATAGTTTTGAAAACTGTTGGTATAGGTCTATACCTACAGTTTTCCAAAAACCCTTGGTATAGAGCTATCCCAACGGCTTACTTGCCTACGGTTCTCCAAACCGTTGGTATAAGTTAGTTTTCTAGTAGTGTCAGTCACTATATAACAATAATAAAAATATTAATCCAATGTATATTATTAAAATAATATTAATATTGAAATCAAATATAAAAACTTATTTACCTTTTGAATGTCTCCTTTACTTGCATTCTAGCCCCAACTACGGGATTAGAATTAAATGTCATTTACCACTTATTGGAATATAATTTTAAATAATAGACATAAATGGTTTTTATTTGTAGGAATGTTATGATGTAATTGGGATATCAAAATATTTTGGTGAATTGTAACATTAGTAAATGTTTATTTTTTAACCTCGGTTAAATGTAAATTAAGTAATAAAATGTAAAAAGATTATTATAATATCGAAAAGTTACCCTACCACTTCTCCTAATTTTTTTAGATTTGGGGGTTTAAAGAAAAATAATCCTTAGTGCATGATTATTATCTTTTTAATCCACATGGGTAAGAATAATAATTTTGTTATATTTTTTAATGATAATTTCAAATTGTTATAATCATAATTTTAATAACAATATCCTTTTTTATATGTGGTTATATATGTGATATGGTCGATAATAAATAGTATTTAGGAATTGAATGTGTTTAAATACATACTGAAAATTTATTTATAATTTATACACATTAACTAAAATAATGTAATTGTAACATAATGATAATGGAGTAATAGATTTAATTAAAGAAGTATCGAATAAATGATATTAATAATATTATGATAAATATATTTTGAAATATTTTATTTCATTCAGTAATTATTTTTATGGTTTTTACATATTAGGTATGATTTAATGTATTATTTTCAATGCAATAACATTGGTATGATTTTTTAAAAGGGCATGTAAAGAATAGTTTCCAAATTCACATAAATGAGACTTTAAAATAAATAATATTTTATTAAAAGATATAAAATTTATAACAATTAGTAATTTTTAAAATTAAATTGTATTATGTCAAAGATTTCAAAAATTATTCATTTATGTTTTTTCAATTTTGTAGTACCAATATAAACCCTATAGTATAAAACTATAAGTAGGTATAGTAAGAGTAAAAATTTTTAACTAAGGGTTAATCCCAAAAAATAAGGTTTATATGGTGTCATAAAATTATCTAAAAATAATTAGTTGAGTTAATATATTCTCATAATCGTTTTATCCAATAAATAAATCACTTTGGAATTTTTTACAATTTATATTATATTAATAGTTTGGGATTTCCCAAAGTGTGCCTCCCTACTCTTATTATATAAAACCTCTCCATCTATGTTATGAACACCTATTAAAATATTTAGGTAGGCCAAATCCTGTAAATTTATCGTAAAAATTTCCCTAAATTCATATTGGAAGCCTTAATTTTGGCATAAATCCAACATGAAAATTATTTTTATTCAAATCAAAAAGATATACTCGAATGAGAGGAAATTATTTTACCAATTCATTTCAATTTCTTTTCTTATTCTACTTCATATTCCTATTCTATTTCAATTATAATATAATTAGTCAAGTATAATATATATTATTATATTTTTTATGATTATGGGATAAAGATATTACTCCTTTTATCCATCCTATGATGAACAATATCATTGCATGTGCGTACGTACAACGTACCTTCTCCATGATATTGTATAATTTGTTTTTTATTACCAAATTATTTAGATGGGAATAATGAATAATATAGTGGATAAAAATAAACAATATTAAAAGATATTTATTCTTTTATGTAAAAATTCAATACATTTCCTTAACACTTAACCATTAAAGGAATGATATCATCCCTTGTGCGTATGTACGGTTTACCAACTCCACCGTATGATGATTTTTATCTTCCATGTTAACCATTCATGAATTATTATATATATATATATAATAAATAAGTATCAAATATATGACATATTAATTCAAATATAATAATATATATATATATCATTTAAATGCTTCCAGTCAATATGAAAATAAAATGGAATCAATATTCATCCGTATGTACAACCTACCATCTCCATGAACAGTGTATTCTATTTCATATGTATCTCTTTTATAAATTTATATATACTGAATATATATTTTATAGAGATCATTTTTTTCATTATTGAAGTAATTATCTCACGATATATGTAAAAAGATCAAGTATAAGAAGTCAGAACACATACGATAAATAAATAAATGAATACTTGAAATGTTTCTTTAACATGGGAATTTTTGATAAATGGGAAATATAAAGTCAAAAAAGAATCATAAATGATATTATAAATACTATTATGATTATGTAATAAGATAACAATTAAATTAAAACATTTATACACGAGTTTCGTACATATACCAGTAGTACCAGACTGAACATAAGGGGAATTCTGTCTCACTTTTAATTTTGATGAGATATAGGCCATGTTCATCACATTTTTCTTTTGTGGGTGATATGTACTACCTATATTATATTTTATATCATGGATACATTTACCATTATGGTATTTAAAAATTAATTTTAAGATGTGGGGATTATTATTTCAATGTTCAAAGTGGCAAGGGGACACTTTGAATGCTTACAGAATTAATCCTTTCTTTATTCCAGTACTCTTGATATTATTTTATATAAAACATTTTACGTATTAAAAAGAGTTATAAAAGTAATTTACGTCTATTTTAAAGTTCATTGACATGGTTTAAAGTGTAAAATTTTATGGGTTAATGTAATGTTTAATTTCATGATCTTGTTATTATCTAAGATAGTTTATAAGTAAGTATTTATTAATACATATTTATTACCGATGCATTTGTTTCATAAAAATTATTTTAAAATGAGTCTTTTTAATGTTTTATGTAAGGGAATATTTTTCTAAAATATTGTTCTAAATTTTTATAATATTTATTATTGTAAATTGTTTTTTTATGTCCATGTTTTTATTATGGATTTATTAATAAGGAAATGAATATTTTAAAATGTAAATTTTTTAATTTACCTCAAATTTTTAAAAGTTTCATGGGACACATTGATTCAAAAATAAATTTTTAAAATGTATTATTTTTTAAATATTAGTATTTTGAATTAATTTTTTCAAATAAAAATGGTATTTTTCTTGAATATATTTCACACTGTTTTGTTAGAGTATTTTTATCTATATTAACATCGTTTGTTGAATTTTATATTTAATTCAATTTTATATATTATGATACAATATAATTTATTTTATTGAAGGGTTTATGATATGTTATACTATGGATGGGATGTTTTGATACAATTCATGGATTATGGTTAAAGTATTCACATTTCTTATGCTCTATCTTATTTGAAATGTTTATGTTGATTATGTTTCACCATTTTAATATGAGGAATGCAGTAGACTTAGTAAATGAGTGGTTGGGGACTAATTAATGAAAGACCTATGGGTTGGGGACCGTTAAATGAATTCCCTATGGGTTGGGGACAAGTTAATGAAATCCACTCAATACATTGGTAGGTATCATTAGGTAGAATCAGTTAGTGAAAACCCCATTATTTTTTTCCAAGATGTTTAAATTTGTTTAAGGATCTATCTTGACACAAATAAGGCTGGTTTTACTAACATACTTAAAAATTTATGAGGATATATCTTGAATGTATCTATCTTGAGGATAGATCTAGATAGTAAAGGTTCCCATATTTACATATTAAATCATTATGATATTAGATATGGATATTCGATGTTTATATTTGAATAGAAGAATATTAATGGTTATTCTTATTTTATATAGTGTTATTTATTATTACCATATCATTCTCAATATTATGCTTAATGGTATTGTATTTTAGTTATACTTAATTCCTTAAATTTTATGATTATATAATCAAAATAGATTATTTGTATGCTTACCCTTACTAAGAATCTGATCTCAACCCTTTCTTATGATTTTTTCCCAGGATACCCTGATGTGTATTACAACTAATATGCAGGGTTAATCTTGAAGGGTAATGGTGTTCCAAATGTATTAACTATGTTTTTTTGATGTTTTGGATTATAATGTAAGGTTCGTGCATGTAATATATCTACCAAGGATGCTAAAATGACCAATCATTATAGATTTGATTCAATATAATTAGGCCAATTTATTAAAATAATGAATTGTTTTCATGATTTTGTGTTTGGGATGTTATAGTTGGTATCAAAAAATGTTTAGAAGAAACCTTTTAAACTAGATATAAAAATTAATGATTATAAACATAAACATATTAATGACATTGAGGATATGTCTAAGTATAGGAATTCATCCTTAGGATTTTTAATGGGTAACCTGGATTAATCATATAAAATTATGGATTGAGAAGAAGATGACATCATTTAAAGATCATATAAATTATTCTTTGTGACTATATCAGTATTATTAGTGTTACTTGTATTGTGATTTGAGTTTTGGTCAACAATTAAAATCAGAAAGGTTATATGATAATTGTTTATACTGATGATGATGAAGAAATGACAAAATAAAATTTAAATGAAGATGGTATTATGGAAAAATATGTTAAAGCATAGTTAGTGGATTGATATCTAAAAATAATGATTAAAGTTCACGTTTATTTGGATTCATTAAATATTTCTTCAGTGGTTCTATAATTATAAGAATAATGAAATATATAAGGATTGTTTTGCAGTATATCATCATCATGTATTTTCATGGCTGAAGGATTTCATTAATATTTTTGATGTTATAAATTTTTTTCATAATAATATGTACATTATCTTTTTTTAATAATATCATGTATTCTGTAAATTTTGAATGAATTTTCCACTATGAATTTAGATAGATTTATTTTTGACGAGTCTTAAGCTTAGAATGAATTCTGTTGAACATTAGATTTTATATTTTCATGTTAAAATATTATCTATTTGAATTAAATGAATTATGTATTGTTTATAAAATGAATATCTAAATAGTAATGTATTCCTTCAATATTTTACAAGAATATTAAAACTAGGAATTATATACTAGTAATTGTTTGATGAATTAAATGGCTCCATAAATCATTACATATTTATAGCTTTGTGATTGTTTTCATTCGCTTAATCATGTTCTCTATCTCTCTCTATCAGAACATGATGGTTAGATTTGTATTCCATATCCATGTATTCATACATCAAACCCCTGTATGTTTTTCCTTGTGACCTTCATACTACGTTTTCATTAATTTAAAGTAGAAGTATTATTAATCTTGTTTCTAATGTGTAATTTCTTCAAAGGTATTATGAAAATCCAAATCCCAAATATTTTAAACCAAGATTACATTTCAAGGACATAATCTATTGTATGAGGGTAGAATTTAACACCCCAATAAGCTTTAATATATCTCTTTTAAATTTAGTCTCTTCAATGTGTTGTGTTACACGCAACACCTAGTTTGAGTACACCATGATCTATCAAATTATCCATTTAAAAATTATTTATTAATAGTATTATCCACCTTATGAAAATTACTTTTTTCAAAATAGATTTCATTTTTGAATTAGGAATATAAAAATTTTCTTAGGGTGATTTTTTTTTATTTTTTTAAAAGTATACTTTCTGATTAATAGTGAAAAATACCCCATTATAGTTAAAAAAATTCTTTTTCATTTAAATATATATTATATATTAAATTAATTATTAATTAAAAAAATATCAATAATATATAAAATAATTCAATGTAGGAAGTTTTAATAATTTCAATATTGCAATTATATATAAAAACTTGTTTATCTTATGAACATCTCCTTTACCCACTATCTTGACACATTTATGGGATTAACATTAAACATAATTTTACCACTTCTATGAATGAAATATTAAATAACGTACAAATTTTTTTTAATTATTATGAACATTGAGGTCTAATCAAAAAATTCTGAATAGTAAATTTTGTAGTTTTTTATTTATTTAACATGGTTAAAGGTAAATCAGTTATTTAATGGTGAAAAATAATATTATAATTTTTATAATTTACCTTAAAATTTTTCCTCATATCATTGGTTACATGTGTTTCGACAAAAATCAACCATAGGTCAAGATTATGATCTTCTTAATACAGATGGGTTAGAATAAGACTTATTTTATTTTATTTAATGAAAATTAATTATTTTCATACTCATAACATTAATTACTATATAATTTTTATTATGATTTTATATAATTTATTTGGTAAACTATTTATTTTATTTAGAAAGGTAAATTTGTTATCAACACAATGATAATTTATTTATAATTTTTATATAATAAAGTGATTTAATTTCATTGGGACACAATTAACCTTTTGTAATTTGTTTATTAAAGGATGAATCAAATAAATGATATAAATAATATTAGAATAAATAATTTTTGAAATTTTGGTTGCCTTCCACAATTTTTTGGATACTTTTATAGGTTTTATGTGATATTATGTAGTTTTTTAGAAGGATTGAATTTATTGTGATTTTTTAACAATTTATGGAATAATTATTGTCAAAATAGACAGATAAGAGTCTTTAAAATAAATATTATGTTATTAAATGATATAAAATTCATAAAAATAAATAATTCATCCAAATGACTATTATAATTTTATATATGTCAATAATGATCCAATTGGGGTTCATTTGAAATTTTTTAGTGATAATATTAACTAAGTAGTGTGGAAAGACATATAGTCACGATATGAGATAAATTTCTTAACAAATGGTTAAATTCAAAAATATAGGTTTAATATTGTGACGCAAATATGTTTAAAAAAATTGTTTGAGATTATTTATATTCATACTCATCATAACCTTGAAATAAATCACTTTTTTGTTAATTTTAATTTATATTAAATTAGAAGTATTAGATTTCCCAATAGTTTCCCTCCCCTATCTTATTAAAGGGTTCATATCCTTATCTTTATTCACACATAAAAAATAATTTGGGTAAGACATCACCTGAAAATTTATCCTAAAAACATCCCCCACTTAATATTATATCCCATAAGTTTGTAGTAAAACCAACCTAATAAGCCTATATGTGGAAATCAAAAAGTGACACCAGAAGAAGAGGTGATTATTTTACCAATTAAATTCTATATATATATATTTTATTCTTAATATTCCTATGTTGTTTTCATAATAATGTAATAACTCCAGTATCACATACATATTACTTGTTATTATGATTATGGGAAAAACATATTCCTTATTTTATCCACCTTACTAATAACAATATCAATATGCGTGTGTGCGTATGACTTAACATCTCAAATATTTTCTGTTATTTGGTTTTAATTAACACTTTTTTTGAAAGGTTATAATGATGAATATAATAGATATAAATAATAAATATGAAATGATATTGATTGTTCATAATTAACATACCAATAATTTCCTTACAGATTTAACATTACTGGAATTATATTATGTCATGTGCGTACGTACAACATACCGTCTCCAGGACAAGATGAGATTTATATTCCTCATTAACCATTCCAAAAAGATTATAGATATATATATAATGAATAAGAATGAAATATATGACAAAATAATGATATTGGATTAATATATTTATATATGTATATGTCATTAACTTTCTTCTACTCAATACGATAATAAAACAGAAATAGCATTAAAGCGTATGTAAGACCTACTATCTCCATGAACAATGTATTCCATTTAATATATCTATATTATATATATATTTATATAATTAATATTTATATTATATATATATATATATATATATCATTTTTTCTATTCTGGAATTAATTAAATCATGATTTTTTTATAGGATCAAGAATTACAAGTGAAAACACATTCGATAAACAAAATAGTTCTTACTCAAAGCATTTCTTCAAGAAAGATATTATTCATAAACATGTAACATTGTGTCATAACTGAATAATTTATGATATAATAAATATTATTAATATTCTAATAGAATAAAATAATATGTTTAAAATTATTATATAGTATTTTTGGACACATATGTAGAGCATCATACCTAAGTTGAGGAAAATTTTGTTTCACTTTGAATATTTATAGAATTAATCCTTTCTCAATTTCAATATTCATACTATTATCTTAAAAAATTATTGATATCAATATAAAACGATTATAAAAAAAATTTATGTCTATTTCAAAGATCATTCAAATGTTCTGAAAATATATATTTTAAGGATTCATATTAGGGTTAATTTCATAATCTCGATATTTTCTGAGATTGTTAATACATATGTATTTAAAGAGATATATTTATCAACTATTTCAATGTTTTATAAAAATTTATTCAATAGAGAATTTTTAAGGTTTTATGTAAGGTAATATTTAACTAAAACATCATTTTAAATTTGTCTATATTTTATTCTTCTATATCATTATCATTCATGTCTATCTTGTCAAAATTAATTTTATGGATTTATTTATAAGGACTGAAAATTTTAAAAACTAAATTTTATAATTTCTCTCCAATGTTTCAATGTTTTATGTGATGATTTTATTTTGAATTATATTTTAAAATTTATTCTATTATATCATTTATCCTATTGAATAAATGATTCCAATGAAAAATTGTATTTCTTATTGATATTTCTTAAGGTTTTATTTGAGTATTTTCGTCTATTTCAATATCCATTGTTGAATTTTTTTGATTAAGTTTGAACATTAATGATATAATCTATCATATTCTATTGAATGTTTTATGATCAGTTTGACTGTGGCTATGAAAGTTTTCATCCATTCCAGGCATATGGTTAAAATATTTACATTTTTTATGCTTGTTTTCAATTTGAATGTTTATGTTCTTTATGATTCACCCTTTTCATATAAGAAATTCATTGGACATAGTACATGACTAGTTGGGGACAAGTTAAGGAATTCCTTGCGTATTGTGAACCAGTTAATGAATGAACTATGGTTAGGTACTTGTTAATTAAATCCCCTCAATGCATTGTTAGGTATTAGGAGATGAAATCATATGGTTAAATACTCTTAAATTTTTTTACCAAGATGTTTAAAATTTTAATGATAATAGATCATGGGGGAATTCAGATGGTTTTCTACCCAAGGAAATAAATTTTCAGGAGGATATATCTTGACACAAAATCATATGGACGTCTACCCACAATCTTAAACAGTCACAATGATTGATCTTCACAGTATCTATCTTGATGGTAGTTCTTGATAGGGTATAAATCCATAATTATGGATTCCCTCATTATGATATTAGTTACTGATATTACTTGGGATTCTTTGACTTGTATAATATCCATGGTTATGCTTATTTTATTAGTATTAGTTAATTTTGTCCTATTATGATCATTATTATTTTTAAATGGATTGTATTTTAGTTATACATCTTAAAAAAAGGTTTATGATTATTTATTCAAAATAGCTTCAACTATAATATTTCCCTTACAGAGCATCTGAGCTCACCTCTTTCTTATGATTTATTTTCCCATGATGCCAAGAAGTATAATAATAAATAATAATAGTGGTGAACAAAATAATTATTAAAAATAATATAAAGGATGTCAAGATCATGAAAATATTTTTTAAAATATAGAAACATAGTTTTATATTCAGTAATTCATAGTCTTCGTCTATTTGAATCCATCGTCATAGTTTATAATGTGTTTCTGAATTACCAATGTATTTCCCTCGATAGTGTCAATCAAGGAGGGAAGTGGGGCTCATTTTCTAGCACCAGGTGATGATTGAGTCCTACCCAATGTAACCTTTTAGGAGTTATTACACCTAGGTACAACTATTCTAGTGTCTCGTGAAATTTTTTTATATATAAGAATATCTATTTTTGTGGAAACCAGTCTCTCAATACTTTACCAAAATTCTAAGAAATCATTACTTACCTTGAATTGTAATTATACTTATCCTTAGAAATTCATTACTGATTTCACTACCGATTTTTCATCTTTATTTCCAAATTATACAATCTTTATTCTTTGAAAACAAAAATAGAATACCAAGACTCTCATACATGACTATTTGATCATTTTCTGGATGAACATTCAAAGCATTAAATAACCACATTCTCAAGGATCGTAAAAGTATAGTGACTTTGGAAAATTGGAATCATAAACAACTAGTTCATAGGTTAACATTATTATCTATAACTATTTTCTAAATAACATACACCGATATTAGACATATCATACGTAATAAATTTCTTGATAACATATGGAAATGAATAAAAACAAAGGTTGATAATAGATTCTCAATAAGGTTTATCAAGGGATATATATAAGAATATCATGAATATATTATTATGATAATATGATCATAACAATCGAAAAATATTAAATGAATAACAAATATCATAATCTTGTGTCATGGAATAAGTTTTAAAAGATTATAAGACATAAATCATAAGGGAATCGAAGAATATAAACCATACTATCATAAAATTAGTATAATATATAGATATTTGGCATACAAATAAGTATATAAAATAATTTCCATAATAGTAAATGATCAATCACAAAGCTGTCAGATTGAAATGGGTTCACTCGACATACCATCATAGTTGTCATGGATTACTTCCAAGACCATAATAGTTAAAAAATACCCCTATTGAACCAGATTCACTCCACATTCCATTCCTGTATATATCATGAGATATAAATCCTTACCCAATGTTTTGGTGGGAGATATGGGTCCCAAAAGTAACATAATATAAATAATAAAACTTCCTTATACCAAATTATAAAACATTCATCATATACGAAATCATTTAATTAAATGTTTTTCATAAATATTTTATCATATTGAATACTATGGAAAATAGATGGATTAATTATCATTCAATCATTTCATCATAGAATAAACTGTGGAAAAAGAAGTGGATCTCATAATAACTTTATCATGTTATATTCCTTGTAATAGAAGTGGTTTTTATCAAAATATTTTTCATCATTAGTCATTCCAAAAATAATAATAATTGTATCATTTTTTTATATCCCAAATAAATAATATGTTACCTCAAAGTAGGTCATCAAGGATAAAAAAACGAATTTGAATGATAGAACAGTTGGATAATATGCTAGGAATGCTATTGTTTCTTTCAAAATCACAATCTAAAACACTAATTTAATAAAAATCTTTATAAATAATTTTCATGGAAAATGAACATGAAAACATATAAATGATTCTTAACAAATAATTTATAATATTTTTTTTGGAAAAAAATTATTCATCTTTGAAAAAATTATTCTAAAATATAAAACATTTAAAAATTTATTTTTATTCTAAAATATCATTGAGGAATTACAATATAATCTTTAAAATAATTTGGGGTTGTGATGGTGGAAGAAATTATTCATGTATTACACTTTAAAAAAACAATCTTTTAACATTTTAGGTCAAATCCATTTAAACATTGTTGAAAAAATTACATAAATATTCCAGTAGAAGTTTTTTTTAAAAAAAATTAAAAACTAGGAAAATATCCTTTCATAAATAATTTTTAGAATTCTAAAAAATATAGAAATATTTTTAGAAAAAAGATTTTTTCTATGAAAAACATTTTTTCAACCAAAGATAGAACTAAGTATGGTTATTTATAAAAACATCATTTTAATCATTAATGTTTTTAAGGAGAATAAAATGAATGGAAAAATGTATTATCGTTAAATAAATACATTATAATAAAATTCATGTGTTTCATTATAGATTTATTATAATATTTCATATTTGTATTCATAATCATAAAAAATCCTGATAAATGAATACATTTTAACAAACACTCCCTTGAGTCTAAGAAACATCTGTCAGTAATCCCCAGGAAATAGATATACTAAAATAGATTAATAAATACTAAATTGTTTTTCCATAATGATAATAAAAAACATTCATGGTATGTATTTTAACTACATTAATGAAAGACATGGTTAATATCCTCCTCCAAATTAAATTTTTATTTTATTTTAAAAAGATCCCACTTGTGGTAAATCATAATACCTATCAAAAAACAAGACACTATAGAAAAAAACAACCAAAAGACCAATAAAAATGAATACCTCAATGGATTGGTTTCCCAGCTTGATCAGCCTAGTACTTCCACACTAAGTCTTTGATGTCGGTATTTGGGTGTGAGGAAACAAAACCCTCTAACCAAATTGTAATAAAATCCATCAACTCCCGGAATAAGTCTATATCAACCGGAGTGACAAAATCAAGGAATAAGACATCATGTTGAGATGTGTACCACGCCATCTTTTCTAGGTTGAGAATCTCTCGACACCTCCCTTGCTCGAGTCTCTCCAACTCTTCCGCCGTCAAAGCATCATTCCCATGTCCTGACCCACTGCTCTCTTATTTTTTAGCCTTCCTGAATTTACTGAATTTCGCTATCATCTTGCTATTAAGAACCATGGGTCTCACAGAATCCCCCTTATAATCACCCAATGATGCACCCACCTACGAGGGGATGGAGTCTGAGAGAGCTTCTGAAGTGAAGGTTCCCTCAAAACCTTGTCTCGTGGCCCCCCGAGAAATGCCCTTCCTTTCCGCTGCTCTAGTCAGCATTGGTTTAGGAAAGTACAAATAATATTTCCTTTTCTTGGTCTTGTTCATTAAAGGTGCTGGAAAGTCCCCATAATCCTGAGAGTCTTTTTCCCCATTCTGCCTGCCTGAGTGAAAATAACCTTCAATAAGGAAATCTGCTTCTTAGTCATAAGGTGAAGTATTAACTTCATCAATCTCTCTGCCATTAATGAAAAGCATTCTAGGAGAAGAAATCATATCCATCATTTGACATGCTTCAACACCACCAACTTGCTTCGTCTTATTTCTGGATCTCACTGCTATCCAACCATTGTCTTCATTGGAGTTAGGGAGAACCTCTCCTAGAGGAACTGAGGTCCCCTATACTTTTAGTTCTACATTAGGACATACCTTTTTTATGCATGTTTTTTCCTGTTTGTTGGGAGGGCTTAACACCTCCCCTTGGGAGTTGCATACCTCACACTTAACTATTGTCACCTCATCCGTACATGTAGTCCTCAATTGAGAATTCATGTTCTTAGATTTCCCATCTTTTCCACCCAGGTCTGTTACCTGACATATAAAAATTCCAGACACACTAGGTGCCCCTTGCTCACACCGAGAAGCTATTGGAATCATTGTCCTACTGATCACCACTCCACTATCATGGTGGAAACTACTCACTGGAGGGTTGGGGTCTCCCTACGAACCAAAACAGAACTTCAGATTAATTTCAGCTATGGTGAAACTCGTGGTTAATATGGAACGCGTCTCATGGAAAAATAAAAGTGGGATGGAAATCCATTACATTGTGTATTAACATCCAATATACAGATTACAACCTCTTATATAGTAAATATAATTATAAAATAAATGTATTTGAGAACCATAAATATATATTTCATTCCATATATTATTTAATTATGACCTTTTATTATTTATTTTTAATAATTACATGATAAATTTATGTTTCACGAAATAAGTGCTTTGTTCTTCATGTATGCTTTGATTTGTTATTTTTGGTACCCGTAATTTGATAATGGTTCCATCATAGGAATAATATTAACCATGGAGAAATATATTATATGTTAATTATACATGTTTTTATATTAATGCATATAATTTACAGATAGAAAATGAAATACAACATTCATAGAGATTGTAGGTCATACATACGCATGAACTCAATTTTAATTTTCATAAAAGATTGAAATTAAAATGTTAAATAATATATTACCATTATAAAATAATTTTAAGTCATATATATAACATATTTTCATTGAAATTATACTTATTATCTTCCGCATAAATTGTGAAAGAATCACATCACATTATGATGTGGTAGTTTATTGTACACACGAGCGACATTATCAAATTCCTATAGAATATAAATTTAGACGTTATATTTAATTTAATTATCCTAAAAAAATACAACATTTATATAACATATAAACAATAAATACATCATAATATTAATATATGAGATGTTTTAATGGTGAAACGATTGACATAGATTCAAATAGTGGTTCTCCACCATACAAATTAATAACGATTTTGTAACCCATCTAATAGACCAAGAGATTGATGTAGGTAATAACATTAACCTATAAATGCAATTATTTTCAATATAATATTTTTAGTATATCATCATGGTAAAATTTTAATTTACATAGGTGTAGGATGAAATAAAATAAAATCCTTGTTGAAAAAATTAATATTCATCGAGTAACCTCCTAAAGATTGCACAAAATGAAACCGAGGTTTTAATTATGACCAAACAAGGAACATTTAATAACAAAAGGGAATTAATGTATTTATTTTGGTAGTTATTGGATGAAAAAATATATTTTTAGAAGTGTTAAGTGAATATGATAAGATGTGGACTTTATAAGTGAGGTGAGGGGTAAATGTTTTATATTTTTAAATGAAAAGGGTGCACCATGGGTTTTCTCAGTCCACAAGTATCTAAAATAGAATAATTAAAGATCATAGAAGAAATAATGTCTAAATATAAATATAAAATGTGTTTTGGAAAAGAATTAGGTTATTTTTTTAACTTATATTTTTATATTAACCCCGCACCCTCTGGTAAACCCATTTTTAACTTAACACTGTTAAATAATTTTACTCTTTTTACAATCCATTATGGAAAAATATTAAGTTAAAAATTTTATATGGTAATTTAATTTTATTCCAAATATGTAATCCTATTTTCTAAATTTTATTTAGAGAAGTTTGAGAATTTAATATATAATTAATCCCCTATACATGATGATAATCGAGTTTTCAATAAAAAATTTCTCCAAAGTTACTAATTTTTTTTATAATTTTTTTTATAAAAAGGCAATGAAATTATCTAAATAGAATATATTTATATACAATGGTAATAATTTTAATATTAATCCCATTTTAAAATAAATTAACCTTATAAATTACTTTAATTAAAAAAGTATTAAAAAAAACTGATATTTTTACTATTTACTGAAAAATTAATCAATAAAAAAACCCAACAATCTATTCCTAAGAAAAAGATTATATGATGATTTCAAAAAGGGAAAAAAATTAAAAGTAATTTTATAAATTTTTTATGATTTATTTTATTATTTTTCAACAAAAATAAATAAAAAACATTTTATTTCTCAAAATACTATTTCTGAAACATAGAATTACATTACCAAATATTAAGTAGTTTATTTATAAATATGGTTTTCAATTTAGAAATCTTTATACTAAATATTGAAATTATTGTATTCATATTTAGTATAAAATTTTTACCTTATAGATAATAATTTTAATGTTTAAATAAAAAAATTAGTAATATATCAAGGTTTTCTAAAACATTATATTTTTGAAAAACAAACTTTCAATGAAATTTTTTTAGTCAAAAATATAATAATAACTCATGGTGTTACAATAAATATATATATTATACATACTATTATGTATTTTATAAATATCATATTTCCTCTGTTGCTGCATTTTTAGGACCATTTTTGAATGGTGTACAAGGAAAATGAATCGAATCACTTCATACTAATGGTAGGCCATATGTATGCATTAGAGACAATATGAATGAATTAATGAGTGAAATGGTTTGTTATTGTGTGATAAATTAATTTTAAATAATTAATATCATATCATATATATCACATATATTCTTTAATTTCATTCTTATTAAATTCTAACAAAAGTTTATGTGAAAAATGAATCGCATCACTTTGTGAGGTTGTAGTCCGCCATAAACATAAGTGGTTAATTGAATTTTAAATGGAATGGAATGTAAAAAGTTATATGTGATATTAAATATAAATAACTATAATAAAATCATTAGTATAATTTAATTTTTTTAAATACATCATTATATTAATATCTGAAAGGAGGAGATGAAAAATGAATTAAATCGGTTCATGAGGTGGCAGTCTCTCATAAAAATCATCGACAAATTTATTTCCAATTTAATGGAAGTAGAGATAGATATAGGTTTTCATATTTACCTAATAATACCTCAGAAGATGTTTTAAAATGTTGTTTTTATACTATCATGATTTTATAATATTTTAATGAGTTGGAAGAAGATGTAAAATAAATAAATTGGTTATGAAATGTTACCTCTTCCTCGAATTACCTCATTAGGTTTACACAAAATGCAACCCTAGTATTGATATTAGATTAGGATAAGGATCCCTGTATGAGTTATTGGAAGTGAGAATGTTATCAGGGTTTTTATTGGATGAATCAATTTGTTTTGGATGTGTGATGAGTGGAGGAGAGTGTGAGTCTTTTTTAAGTGGGGGAGAGGATACACATGAATTATTTTAAAAGAATAAATGTAACCCACTATTTTATGATGAAAAGGAATCCAGAATGTGTAATTAGCTTCCATTAGAGGTGATAAGGTCAAACTAAGATCCTCTAGTTATCTTTGGACTTATTGGAAATTTTTTTAACTCTTATCTTCTTAGTTTAACCCCTGTAAAATCAGTTTTTCTCTCAATGGGGTAATTAAATTATAATGGTTTTACTATTTATAATTTTCATAAATATTGATTAAATTATGATAGAATGTAAATTATTTTTATTCAAATTATAGAATCCATTTTTCAAATTAAATTCACATAATGAAGTGAATCTGATTTAAATTTATACCCATAAATGTGATGAATAATATGATTTCCAAAGAGAAAATTCCCATAATTATTGAATGTTTTGATACTAAAATTAAATATAAAATTGATCTTAATAACCTATATTAGTTAAATATTACTATAACTAATCTAATTTGACTTCCAGAACAATATAGAACATTATTTAACAATGTATATGAATTTAAAAAAATGCGGTGATATTTTTTTTCAATATTCATCAAAAAAATGAATTTTTTATAAATATTATAAAACATTAAACAAATAATGTTTTGATATGTTAAATTTGAATGGAATGCCAATTTTATAAAATACCTTTTCTAAATATTGTAAAAAATAATTCTATTATTAGTGTACAATAAATATCAAAACCATTTTCCTTTAAAAAGTTATAGGTTTTCCAAAAACGTTTCTCTGACATTAAAATAATTATTAATTTATATATAATAAATAGATAACCAGTGAATATTTGAAACATATATATTCTTATTAGTTTAATAATTAATATTTATACCTTTAATTAAATTTAAAGTATTTAATGGTCATTTTTAAGTAATATTTTAATAGAGTATCGTGTTTCGATTAAACCAAATATTGCGTGTTTTGAAAGCATTTTGTGAGATTGAATTTATTAAAAAGGAAATAACTCATTAAGTATAGTTTCATTGAAATTTTGTTTATGAAATAATGGGTATAGGACACAATGATTTAAAACTTTTATTTCAATGTATGGTTTATAATAATCATGATGAGATATTTAAGAAGGATCTTTAGTTTCCAAGAATTATACGTTGATAATTGGGTGAGAAGTTTATAAAAAATCGTTTTAAAGGTTTATGATATATGATTTTTGATTTTTATCTCATACAACACATATAAATTTATTATGAAGATGAGATATGTGGGATTAAAAATACATATACCTATAATTTCGTGAGAAATGATAGAAATCTCATAAGGTAATAAGGACTTGAATGAATAGTAAACAAACATGTGAGAGAATCTATCCAGTATGATAGTCTTGGGTGGGAAACATTAATAAGGATAAAATGGTTTAGTGTGTGAACCAAATACACTATGAATTAATCATATGTTATCCATAAATAATAAGGAAATTTTTTTATGCTTATGTGTATTTCTCAATCCTATATATTATACAAATGTTATGCTCCCATGGATCACGTAATTTGATTCCTCTATGATTAATGTTACACTAACATAGAATTATTATTCATTAACACCTAATTATGACCATTAATGCGTAGGTTATAGTTTCCTGACTTTAATATTGTTTTCCCATACTATAACTATCTTTCTATGGTTATGTAATCATTGATATCTACCTTTTTCACCACTACTTTTCATCTATGCTCACCATTTCCTATGTTTTCTTTTTCATGGGTTATGAAGAATCATTTTATGGCTGATTTGCCCATGATAGGTTAATATTATGAAAAACATATTTTAGAATTGATGTATATCGGTTATGAATATTTTCTCTATGTATACATGATTCAAAATTGACTAAAACTATATGATTCAAGAATTGAAAATTATTTTTGTTCAATAAAAAATAATATATTAATATGGTATATCAATGTAGGATTTTTTTGGTTTAATTTATATATTAATTATCAGGTAGTGGTTTTATGTCCACCATTCCAAAATAATTCATGATATATTAATCATTTTTTTCAATGATTACAAATTCTTAATTTTGAATAGCAAGAAGATATGAAAACAAATTTTGAAAATAGAAATAATGATGAACAAGTTTTTAAAAAATTTTAAATACCAAAAGGATATATATTAATAAATATTTTAAATTTAAAAAAATATATAAAAAATAATCAAAATATATTTTATATATTAGTATCAAATTATATTACAATTTCATGACATCTCATAATCATTTATGTTGTAATCATTGTAATATTGTCTACCTTGGCGGTTAAATTGACCTTAATGGAAACATGATATAATTATATATTAAGTAAGGGAATTTATTTATAAAATGGTAATGTGATATATAAATATGCTTAAATATATCATAAAAAATATACTCCTTAAATCCAATATTGGACCCATTAATGAGGGGTGGTCTTAAAAAAGGAATTGTGTTTCTCTTGGAGGAGGTAGTCCCCACAAAAGAAGAAACACCAATATCATTTTTTATCAATGGATGTGATATATGAATATATAATTATAATTACATTATTATAATGAAATTAAATTCCAATGATAAATTTTAAAATATTTATATTATTTTTCCTAGAATAAATATGAACAAATGTATTCAAAAATAAAAGCTAAGCAATTGATAATACTATCATCGAGGGATTGAATATTCCATGTAATTATCTTATGTAATGAAGGCCCTATGAAAACTATTGGTGATAAAAAGTTCTTAATGTCAGATATGTCTTAATAATGATAAATATGGTATATGTTAAATAATGAATTCAAATGATAGTTGATTCAGGAAGTGGTGGAGTTGTTAATATTTTATAAGTAAACAGAAGGGTAGTTTTAGAAGAAATTATTGATTTTTCAATAATTTAATGTTATTAATCAATGGTGAATGGATCAAAATGGGGAAAAAGATGATTGAATTATTTTTTAGTTTTTGATTCTCCTCAGATACTAATTTTGGGGAAAACACATAATTTTTTTAGGATTTATCTTCTCACTATTTACCTTTTCCTCAAATTTAATTTTATGATTATAATTAATTTTTTACATTAGTAATTAATTTTAAAGAAAATATTAATATTTTCAATATTAACAAATATGAAACTTCTAATTTCAAATTTTTAAATCAGTTTTGTAACTAAAATTAATGGTTTGGAATGTCAATTTTAGATTCAACTCACATAACAAGTAAAAATAATTACATTTAGAAAAGAGTGTTATATTTTTCAAAAATTTACATACAAGATAAATTATTATACATACATATTTTTTTAACCTGAATTGGTTTATTATAAATATAAAAAGGTATAAGTATCTTAATGTAATCCAAAATGGAATTTTTCCTTCAAAACACTTAATTGCATTAAATGATTAAAAACCATTTTTATGAAACAAAATTATAAATTAGTTATAAAAATATGGGAAATATTATTTAGTATCTTAAATAAAATTATAAAATAATTAAATTTATTATTTATATACATAATTTATACTTATAGGTTATTTTAGTCTTCTATTATATTATTACATAATTAAACAGTCATAAAAATAAATTTTTTTGTTAAAACCAAATTTTTCAAAAAAAAATAAACATTTCCTAAAAAAATCCAAAATTAATTTTCATTAAATTATAATTATAGTTACAAAGATATTATTTATTCAAAAATTTATAAATTTAAAATTTAAAATTTATTTTTTATTAGGAATAATTTTATTTATTGACAAAAAAATTTATAAATAATATTATTTTTTATTATTAACTCATATTCTTTATTTCGCTTCCTATGTTAATATATTTTTGTGCTATACCATATTTGGTATTATTATATCACTAATTACAATTGTATTATTGTATTTTTGTTTCATTTACATTGGGTGTACAGTATAACGCTTGTTATTGAACATAACATCAGTTTTACAAGGTAAAATTTTCAAGTTGTTACATTCTCTCCCTTAAATGAATTATGTTCTCAAAATTATAATTATTTATCATTGAAGAAATTAGGTGGAAATATTATTAATGTATTAATAATATGATAAATATACTCTAAAATTTCATCTTCCAACATTCATTTGCTATATCAACTTACATATCATTCTCCAAATAACATTATTAATTAATAAATTCGTATACCCAAGTATGTATTTGACATAATCATATTTTATGCAGAAACATTTTCCAAAAGAATTAATATTCAACATATAATACTTCAATGAGATTATATATTATACTAAAAGTTATAATATTTTTCTCCATTAAAAGTATTAATCAAAATTGCATTGTCTTAAGCTAATAATAATACATCATATTCGATTTTTTTATAAAATTTAAAAAATATATCAGGCATCACTTTTTAATTTAATCTATAATAAATTACAATGATATTAATAAAATCTAACTCTATTTTCTTCAATTAAACCAACTATTTATTACCATAACCTCATTATTATATTAAACTAGAATGTTTTTCTTTTCTGAATCATTTATTATAAATAGTTATCCCAAACATTTCTCTTTTTCATAATATCACACTTAAATGTTATTAATAGAATTTAATATATGGTTAAACTCTATTATAAAACAAATTATTGAAGATATATCCTCATATTTTCACATAGCTCAGCAATATTTCGAATATACAAGGATTACATGGACAAATTTATCTCACTAGTTAATATATATTGGAGAATTGAGAATTAATTTCTATCAATATATCATCTTCACTACCTGTGTTAAGACCGTGATACTCAAATTTTCTGTCGTAAGTTTAATATACAACTATTATCAACCAATTATATTGATACCATAACAGGTTATAATAAATAATGTTTTACAGGTACATAGCATTCTATGATTCTTTATTATGATCTTTTTTTCACAAAATACTAGATTTAAAATAGTTATCTATAAAATTAGTGTAAATAATAATATGAACATGAAAAATCAACCCTAAATTGTTTTATCTTATCACAAATTTATTTAAAACATTGATAAATTCATTTTAAATATAAATTTAGTTAAGTTAAGTTCAATTGTACATCATAACATAATACATTAAATTAATTAAGAAATAACTACATCCAAATGGTTCAGAAATAGAATCTTATTACCCCAATAATTTCCCCCGGGAGTGTTAAACCATGTGTGTAGTTATGCCTCTTTGTCATGAAAAAAGTGATGATTATGTTAATACCTAACTAGAAATTTTCAGGGTTAGTACCCATAGGTACATCTATAATACCTCAAAAAATTAAAATAAATAATAATCTCGATAGATTCAAAAAAACAAAACACTAAGCGTTATGGGAATTTCATTACAATATATAAATATTATTATTTATAGGTGATCATTTTAAACTACATGTGTAATAAATGGTTATGAATTAAAGTAAGTGAATTATGAAATTTATGCATAATTTCCTAAATCAAATATAATTTAAAGAATGTTTTTATGAAATAACCTATCGTTCATTTGTAAATTCATTTTATATTTCAAAAATAAATTTAATGAAAAAATTGGAAATGTAAATTTTTTTGAAGAAGTATTATAATTAATGATTGATTATTTTGCAAATTTTATTTGATGAAATTATTTTTATTTTTTAAATAATTATTTTATAATTTTCATATAGTTAAACTTTTCTATTTTTCGGAAATAAAAGATTTTTTTACTATATATTGAAATTATTTTTTTAAGTACAATAAGGTAATTGAGATAAATAATGTAATTTAATAGTCCCATTATATTTCTGTGTTTTTATTGTGGGATTTGATATATTTTATTTTTATGGTTTTAATTATATCCATTTTATTTAAAAATATTTCAAATTATCATAGAAAATATATGAATATTCTCTTATATAAGGAAAACAAAAAAAGTTTATTCTCCTTTCATTATAAAAAATATAATATTTTCTCATAAGGATAAAAGGTGGTAAAGTTATGTTAAAAAAATTTATTTTTTATATTATGAAATTATTTTTATGATATTAATTTGTTTATAATTTTTAGTTATGACATAATTATCATAAAAGCTTATTTTATGCTAACATAATGCTTGTGAAAACAGTAGAAAAGAAAAATGAATATTTTTTAAAAACATTAAAAATAAAATATTTTAGATGGATTTTGGATTTCAAATAATATAATGGGTAAATAAAATTAATAACTAATGGTAAATGGGAATATTTTTAAAAAATATATATCTTCTTAAATTTGAAGTCAAATTAAATTAATTTTCTCTAAACAGACTTTAATGATATTTTATGTTATATAGTATTTTATTAAATCATATAGATATCATAAAAACATTAAGGAGGATAATAGAAAAGTTTAAAGGTATTAAATTTCATAAATTTATCACTAGTGATCCATTTTTTAACTTAGATATTAATTTACAACTATTTATAACTGAAAGGATTATATAATGGTTGCGGTTACAGTTGGTTTACTAAGTGGTTAAACAAAATTATATGGTTTAAAATGAATGATCATCCAATTAAAATACTAAATTTTGATGTTATATGAACAAATGTATTTCTTATTTTTCAAATAATGTCCCCTTGGTCCCCCATTAAATAGAAATATAATATATTATATTTAAATATTTTAACTAATTCATAGTGTGTCCATTCATTATCTACAAAAATAAACCACATATAATCAATTATTGACACCACCATGAGCTACATGGCATGAAAAACCATATAAAAATACCTCAATAACATACTTAGAAACATTATATGAGTTTTTTGATAATCAAAATACAATCCCTATGGTCTCTATGGTGAGATCCACATGAGGTTCTTCAAATATGAGGTAATCGTCTTAACCGAGCGATTTAAATTTACATCATCATATATGTCCATAAAATATATCATTAACATTAAAATATAAAAAATATTTGTCCAAAATACATGTAGACATTATTATGTTTATTTTGTAACTATATTCATCTTCTTTTCTAGGTAACGGTGAACAGAATCATCATTCAAGTGTTCGTTTGGAGAACGACACCGGTGAAGCGTTGTGTGTATTTTACCATCAACACCTTCATTGAATGGTTATTATGATGAATATAATTAATATATATGATATTCATGACATAATTATCATTCTATAATGATATGATATCAACTAATTTCATACCCTTCTATCTATTGGGAAACCATAATGTCATTCATGTGTATATGTGGATTACCCCTCAATGGAGTGATGTGATATGTTTTACATGTATGCAGTTCATATATTATTAGAAAGTTGAATATCATTTATAATAACTTCATTTATTTTTTTATTAATATTCTTTAGATTATTATAAGATGAACACTTTTTCCAAAATCTACGTACTGAATCTGTTTTTTGGATTATGAACTGAGCACCCTCAAACCATCCAAAGTAAACTTACATGATTTATTAACTCTATAAAAGTATTTCATAAATTTCATAAAAGGAATAATGATAATTTAATTATCATGTAATATTATGACAACCCTGCTTTTATTACAACTTAAACATGATTTATTACATACAACTTCACTTGATACAATAAAGAAGATCGATAGGTTTAGTGTCTCTGGGGCTTAGGATCATTACATAAAAACATAAAACATGAAATACAACATCTTTATTGAAATCATCCTTTACATGACCACTACATTCCCTCGTACTTAGCATTGCATGGCATAACCTGAGGACATCCATAAGGAAAGGGTGGGATATAAAGCCCAGTAAGGGAGTACACATGGAATAACATGAGGATTACAATACATGTTAGACAATAGGAATATCAATAGAGCATAAAATAAACATGAACATAAAGGCATGATAAATCATGGTAATCATAACATGGAAATGTGGCAATAACACTAAACATTGAATTAGAAAGAGCCAAGGATCAT
The DNA here is from genome assembly GCA_963277665.1 of Viscum album. Lineage (NCBI taxonomy): Eukaryota > Viridiplantae > Streptophyta > Magnoliopsida > Santalales > Viscaceae > Viscum > Viscum album. Next base: position 381,390,035 of record OY728166.1, read on the forward strand.
TGAACATGGAGCATTAGTAAACCATCATTGCACATAAATCATGAGTAAAACCTCGTTTCAATTGAATTATCATGAGCCAAAACTCATTGCACATGACATATCATGATACTATATTTCACCCAATGCATTGGAGCGCTATAAGGGTGCACCCTTCATAAACATTTCATTTCATGCATAAGTGTGCCACGTGGATTATAAAACATGGATTCATAAAACATAATAATTTATTCCATGATAGAGGAATGTGGAATTCATACATGAAACTTTAAAATCAATAAGTAAATGTGCATAAAGGTGAATACCCTTTATGGAGAAATGGGCATGGAATTCACTACACAATGACATTGGCTTAGAAAATCGGTGCGATTTGGGCTGCGTAACGGCGTGACATAAGAATTAATAAAAAAGGTTGATTAGAGAGAAAGGGGTTACTCATCATATTTACATGTAATGGACAATAAGGAGGTCATATAGATACATGTCCCAAAAATTGTAATGGAATTTAGATTCATGATACAAAATTATTACTTGAATGTAAAAGAGGAGATAGAAGTTCCTTTCGGAATTTCGGCATAGTAATGGGTGTACATGGGAGGAATTTAATGAGAGAGAAAGGGGTCTACCATCAGTAAAAAAATAAGAGGGATGTATGGGGGAGGTGCTAAACCATACCCCAACATTCAAAATTGAAATAAAAAGGCCAATACAATTTAAAGAAAATTGACAAAAATGTGAAAGGATGAAAAAACCCTTACTTGGAAGTGTGCTTCCAAAGGCTAGAGATAGGCTTTTGAGAGGCTTCTTGGGAGCACGGGGCACCTTGAGAGGAATCTAGTGATATTAGGGAAGAGGTTGGATGAACTCCAAGGGATTTTAGTGAGGAGGAAGTGGGAGCTTGGATGGGTTTATATAGAAAAGGTGAGGGAATTATTTATTATTTAGGTTTGGGTCACCTTACATTAAATTAATCAAAACCACAAACCATCCCATAATTTGTTCCCATGGTTTTTGGAAAAGGTAAGTGGAAAAAAATATTTTATAATGCCCAAGTCCGATCTTCTTAAAATAATATGGTTGCTTATGTGGAGGGGAGTCACACTCCCAGGGAAATTAATTTAAAAAGGCAAAGTGTTGAATATGTCTTGAGGGGTCCATTAATGTTTTGAAATGTATGTCAAACAAACCCAAAATCACATTATTTTAATGATAAGACATATATTGGCCGAACATAAGGATTATCTTATTTTATTACATCACCATTGGGTCATTATGATGTCATAATACACATGATATATTTAAACGGTATTTAATTTTTACCCAAAAATTTGAATGTATCATAAAATTATGAAAAATTCACCGTTGGATAATTTCGACGTCCTAATTCTAGAAATGACATTTATTTTATCTAAAAAATTTTATAAATATGTTAATTTTCACTTTTAAAATAAAAACCAACGTTTATCAAAAATTCACGGGTTTTGATAGAAATGGATTTCAAACCATAGTATAAAATTTTAATTGCATTCATAAAATTATAAGATCATTTATATTTAAAATTAATTTATTAATTATATTATTATTTTATTAAAATATTATTTACATACAAAATCCCTTAATTTAATAAAATATATTTATTAATTAAATAATAACTAAAAATACCATTTGTACTTTAAAAACTATTTACAATGTATCAAAAATGACTAGAAATTATATTCATTATTATATAAAAAAATAATGTACATGAACATAGTACTACTTATTTGTTACATAACCCCATAAAATAGCTTCATAAGAGCTAAGGGTAAGGTGTACGATGTTGAAAGACTCTTGGGGTGGCTCGGATAACATCGCTCGAGTGGTATTCTCTATCAACTTCCACTTTTCCCGTAGAAGGTCCCATTCGAGCTTGACATGGTAAAGCTCATCTTGGTCTTGGTCAAGGGAGAAGCCCAAGGATGCCACCTCTTTTCCGAGCTCCGACAAAGGGGCTTCGTTTTGGGGCAACTCTAATGGACAAGGCCATCATTTCTTTTGTATGAGTAAATTGGATTTGTTAAGGTCCTATATTTATACTAATCAAGTGATCACTGTTCAACGGTTATATTAACAATAGTCAAAAATCTTAACATAAATCCAAATATGTTGAAATCTTATAAAAACATTTTATATAAAGAGACATTTAATAAGATCAAGAGGGTTTTTCATTAATGAAACTTTAGGTCATTACATATATTATATAAATATGTTATAAAATATATATATTTATATATATGAGTTTTTATGAGTAAATTGTGAGTGTCACCCAGGGAAAGGTATTTCCAGTCTCAATTCACATTCCATGAGGCTTATGAAATTTTCACCACATGTTTTTTTGTGTTTAATAAAAATTAATAATTTTTGTTCATTATCAATTTTTTATATAATTAAATTTGTTTCAAATATATTCAATTTAATTTACTTAAATTTTTCATTAGCCTAATTGTTTTCACGTTAAAAGGGATTTTTCATTAAAACATTAGTTTAAAAGAGTAAAAGTATTTTTTTTATTAAAATAATATTCCTTATAAATTATCCAATTAATGTTTAAGGTATGATATTAAATACATTTAATCTCTATTAAAATACATTTTAAACAATTTTGTACTTCATTTATGATGGTTTTTATAAAATAATTTAAAAATTTCTAAAATGGTTTTATTTGAAACTAAAACATTATAAGAAATAAATATTATTAAAATATATAAGACATGCATAATTTTCCACTATTATGATTGATAATATTTGGTAGTATTACTATGCATATTTTTGATAAATGTTTGAATAATTTTCTTTTTCACCTACAATTATGATTTTTGGTTTAATGATTTTTTAAAAATAATAACTTTTATCTTTATTATTATATGAAGTCAAAAAGTGAAGATGATTATACGATAAATGGAATGATTTATTAGATTTTATGATTGGAATGAAATATTATATTAGATTGATTGATTTTATATAATTTTTAAATTTTTTATTATGGTATTTAATCTTGATATAACTCTCCATTTCGTTTTGTAACAATTTTGTTCTCTAGGAATTACATTAGAAATTTATGAGAAGGTTATTCCATTAGAAATAGTTATTATAAGAGTGATTTAAATAGATATATGAGAATTATATCCCAAGGTATATAATTTATTAATATATTCTGTTAAATTATATTTCTTGGTTTTTTATTTCAAAAGTTATTTTAATGAGTTAATGTTTAAAGGAATTTTTGTGCCCTATTTTTGGGATAAATTTCTGTTTTTAACGACAGTGCCTTCATGAGTACCCATGTTTTTAAAAAATATTCATAATTTTGTTTTTTTATTTAACAATGAGTACTATATAATTTATAAAAAAATGTAAAACATATTATTTCATGAGTTAAAAAATGGGAATTTGAGCTAAAAGATCACTATGTAAAAAAGGAAGAATTTATTATATGATAACATGATTTTTTTTAAAATGGTCTGTTGGGTTTATTTGTTTTGATTTCCCTTAATAGACATTTTATTTTCAAAACAAGTTATAAAACGTTATTTATGGCCTAAAGCTTATTAAGATACTATAAATTGGTCTAAATTTCTTCTATTGAGATTCAAATTTATAGAAGATAATATCTTTCTTAATGAAATTAGAATTTAATTTTATGTACCCAATTTTTTTGGAAAAAAGGATGTTGAGTTTAAGTGACCACTTTTTATTATATTTTTTTATATGTAAATGTTTTTTATAATTTAGTGAAACATTAAATTAAAATGACTGTTGAAATGTAAAAATGTGAAATCCTTATTATGAAATATATATGTATGGGTTGTTTAAGTTGCAAAGAGATGTAATATGTATCTGAAGGATGTATTAGATAACTATATAGGTTAATTTGTATTTCATATGGATGTTTAAAATTTTTCTTAATACCATAATTGGTTAATATTTTTATTTTCAATAATATGTTTTCTAAAGAAAGATAAAATATAGTATTTGATAGAGTATACGACATTAAACTCAAAGCCTAAACGAACCATGAAATTTTAATATATAAATATAACCATTATAACTTGTACATTGAATTAGTAAATATATGTGAGATTAACTAAATTATGAAATATATTTATAATGGTAATACTCAATAAAAATTTTCATATTAATTATTAAGAAATAATAATTCAATTTTTGTTAAAATCATTTTATTTTTCAAAAGTCTGTTTCCATCAAAAATGATTTTTATATCATTTTTTAAAAGATGATCACATTAATTTTTCACACATTTGGAAATTAAATTTTATAAATAGGGTAAAATTTTCTAAATAATAATATCAAAATCATCTTATAGTTATATTTTAATATTTTTCAAAAATGAATGATTATTCAATAAATAGTGAAAAATAGTGTTTTATTGAAAATTGAATACTATTAAAAACTAATTACAAATTCATATTCCATTATGCGTTAGTTTTAAAATATTATGTTTTTATTAAATATATCCAACTACCATAATTGGTATTAATTATATAATTTAATTTTGTATAAAATCATATTTAATCATAAGATATATTTTTTATGCAAAAACAGATTTTCATCACGATTTAGAGGATTAATGTTTAATTATATTATGAAAATTATTTGAATTTAATGGTGAAATCTATATTCAATATTTTTAATCATGATGTTTACATATGATAAAATTTTTCCTTTTATTTTTTTATCATTATGAATAGTAACTGAAGTAAAACATTATCACTAAAGGGTAAATCAATGAATTAAAGTCACCAATAATATGATAAAGTGTAAAATTTGATAAAAAATATTTTATCCTATTCAATTTGGGAAATTAGACCATATCAATACAAATCCATATATATGGCCACTTTGTTCCTTATTTTATTTATTTTGAGTAAAATAGTATTTAATTTGAAGATAAAGACAAAAATATCACTTTAATGCGAATAAATATATATCATTTTGACTTAGATAAAAACATGTTATGTAATATTATAAATTTTAATATGAGATAAAAATGATTATTCTTCTTCGTAATTTATTTATAATTCTTTTGGAATTAATAATATTTCTTAAATGCATTTTCAATGAAGGAAAAATATTTATCTTATTAAAAAAATAATGATTCCAACATTTTTAAAAGCCACATAATTTGAATGAATATCTTTTTTTATTAATTTATTAGATACTAATAAAATATGAGATAATTTATAATTTATTATACTTCAATTTTATTTTTATCATGTTTTTTAAGGTCAAATTCAATGAATAGTTCCATAATTGAAATTAAAGATAATGTATAACAATAATATTATTTAATTGATTTAAAATTACTATAAAATTATATATTCTCAAATGATATTATAATATGTTTAAAAAATAATTAATATAGATCATTTATGGATAAATTATCATTTTATATTATCTATCATGAGCCCTAATGTGTAATAAACTTTGTTACCATGCTAATAATTACAAAGGGATAACACTGTTTAATATAAGGGTGAAAAAGTCACCTATTGTAATCAAAATTTTATATTATAGGATAATTTTGAACCATAATCATCCTATATTTGGTAAAAAAACATTTTGGATCTATTTTTTCAGGATAAATAATAGTTACTACTTTAATACATTAAGTAATTCCAAAAGACACCCTCCCATCACTTATAAAAGGAAACCTCCCCTCTTCTTTTCATTAAATATAAAAACCCCATTTTGTTAGAAAAATGCCAACTAAAATCCCCAATAACATAACTAACCACATTATAGACGTATCATAAGGTATATTATTAATACTAAAGGGATTAATGTGTATATAAATGAATATTTTCTAAAGAATATGTATAGTCAATAACATAATGTTTTAGTTTTATGTATTATTCATACTATTTAAAATATTATAAAACTAAAAGGGTAAAATAAAATTATTATATCACAGAAAATAAGATTCCATTATTTTATTATAATAACCTGTATCCATCTCTATATCCATCAAATAAAAAATAAAACCATCAATTTGGTGTACGGTGGACTATAACCTCATGAACAAATATAATTTGATTCCAATCAACGCATATCATGGATGAAAATAATTATGGATTTAATGTTTATATGTAACATTAATAACATAATTATAATTATAAAGAGATAATTTATCATATCTGTTCCCACAATTTAATCCACAAATTAAATTATAACTTCATTTGTGTATATGTGTTGACTACTACCTCCACAAAGTGATTTTATTTTTTATCCAACACCACATATGATGAATGGTATATATAAGTCCATATAAAGAAAAATATTATACTGATTATATAATGATAATTTCAATAGTTTGAAATAATTCTTAACATCTTTTAGTTATTATTTTAAAAAATACAAATAGTACTCAGGCTTACGTACTTCTTACCATCTCCTAGATTTTATCATAGTTCATTTTATATAAAAATATTTCATCATCAGATTAAAAGAATAATTAATATATAAAATGACACGTAATATATCATAAAGTCACTAAGGAAGGAGGGGAGAACCATGCGTGACTTATTTTACTGGAATCATTTCTTTTTTCTTTTATGCCATTCAATTCAAAAATTTATAGCCTATTAGTTTGATAAAATCATGTATGAAATGTAAAAAGTTACTGAAAAAAACACACAATATTTTTACATGGTTTGGTAATAAGGCATACTCTATCCTATAACTAGTTATTACCCTCAGTTATATATTATTTATTAAAAACTGGTGATTACATCCTAGGAATGTCAAATTCCCATAAACACTGGTTCCACACTGTAACACAAAAGATTCCAACAAAGAACACAAGATATATCCTACAAAAGTTAATATTGAGACCTAATTGACTATGTTTATAGTAAATCGCACAATGACACCATCATCCCACTTGCATGATCCAGTGCCCAATATAATTATTAAACTCAAGAGTCCCACTAAAGGCTTCTAAAATCTTTAGTAACAAAAGATGTGATCATATGAAAGAACAACTCATATTGGATATTTACTATTTTCAGACATTCTCATGATATATACATTCTAATAAAACTGTATCAATTGATATACTCATGTTCAATTTGAACGATGTTAGTAAACTGACCAAAAAATCTTCCTGAAGAGTCTCATTGTCCACTAATCAGTAATTAATCCATAACCTTTTATGTTACAATGTACTAGAGTATGAATTCCTTCTGAAACACCTCCTAGTGTCAGTCTCATATTTCACTATACACAATACGTAACAAAGTATTCGGGATTTATTTTTCATAAAAATTAACTCATGTAAATTTAATTTTATTATCAAATTAATATTCTTTCGGAAGAAAAAAATGACCATGTTTCGGGCTTCTCGTGAATGACATCTAACTCATTTAGTTTTATACTTGGTTATATGTTTTAAACATCATTTAAATCACATGTAAACTATATAGTGTCACTAATAAACGTCAAAAAATCACAATATTTTATTTATGGATTCAAATAAATTATGAACTAAACATAGAAAATACCAAACATATTTCGCACATGTAAACCGTGAATTCCACTGAATCTTTACATAGCACATTCACTTTATTACAGGAATAAACTATATCATATGCATTTAATTAATATTCTTTCATGTAACAATTTATGTGGGTTCTTCACTTCATTATAAATTTAATATCATATAAATCATTCATAGTTTCATTATATAACAACTCTATGCGTGGAAGAAACATGTGAAGGTTCACCAAAGAGATATCATTATCATGTGAACATGGGGTCAAATAAAAACTCAACATAAATTTCATGAAACAATATGTGTATATAGGCAATTAATATTTTCTATTTTCACTCTCATATCTATCAAAATTATCATTATTCTCAAAGGATAAAGTGAGATTGTGTTTTGGTATTTATAGAAAATATTTATCTTCCTTGAGGATCGATATTCACATAAAGACCTTTTGTCGCATTGTGTTACAAATATTAAAGGTAAAACATTATCAATTATCCTAGTACATGATGGATTGATATCTTAATTATCATGATATTTATTTGTTGATTATCCAAATTTTTTAGTATAAAATTTATCATACTTGGAAAACACATCTCATAATGTGATATCGTCATCTACTGATACACAACATTATAAAAGACATGGGTAAATCATTGGCAGTTTGAATATGCATAAAAACATATGCATTTAGGAAACCATTAGATACATGGAAAAACGAAATGTCAAGGAAAATAACTTGTGTTTAATGAGTAAAATTGAATGAAATATATTATTTACCTACCATTATAAAAATGGCTACATTAATAAAAAACATTTACACCACATTTGAAATGCACACAATCCTGATGAATCTTATAAAATTCATAGTTCCATCCCACAATTAAGCCTACTATAGGGTAAAACACCTACAACCTAACACATATAATCATTTTACTGGATTCTCCTACTGTAAACAAGCACAGTCTTCTAATTCACTTTATCTTTCTCACCTTTTCATGTCCTAATGGTCACTAAGATAAACCCACTCTGAACACACCCCTTCCATCTTATATAGTCTATATATAGGTATACTTACCCATCTAATTCGTGTATAATTTATCCTCTATCTATATTGTATGGAATTCTATATTTTAAAATTAATTCCAAATGTTTAAAATTCAAAATATACCATTCCACGAATCAAAAACTAGAATATCATATTTCTTATTTTTAAATTCTTAATCTTATAATTTCATATTCATAAACACCAATCTATACCCACTTAATTAAATATGAATATTTATACAAATGAGGTAAAAAAATTTCACATATCATGGTGTAATTATTATATGACATAGAATAAGAATGGATAACCAAACATAATAAAAGAAAAAATTTACCCTCCATTTACATATCATAGTTAAAACAAATTAAAATTAAATAAACCATTTGGATTCTTCCTAAAAATGATTATTATGTCATTATTATTATAATGGAGAGGTTGTAATAATGTCATAATTGACTATAGTCAACCTAATAATTTCATTTTGGACATATGATCTAAATATCATAAAAATAACTAACAAGTACTTAAATTACTATATAATTTAATATAACATGGAAACAAATAATATAAAATGTTTAAAAAATAATAAAAATACACTTATGAATGTAAATAATTAACATAAATTTATTTTTTTAAAAGATAAAGGATATGTGTGATGTATTGGGATTGATGGAAGGTACACTTTTCTACAAAAAACTCATTTTAAACATTTTAATGTTTTATTTTATAAATAATTGTCTTCCACATACAGATTCTAAAAACTATTTTTTGAATGTATTTATATGAATTTAAAATTCAATTTTATATAAGTTTTATTACTTTCGTTAACTGGTTTTCCAATGTAATCATTTTGAAAATTTTATTTTAACCATTTAGACATAAATTAAATGTTAAAGAAAAATAATTTTTTATTTTAACAACATCATTGAATTTTCTATCTAACAAAAGTATTATTTTTTTTTGGATTTAAATATTACCTATATTATTTTCAATAAACAATAACCATTTTCCCTTAATTATATTTATTTACATAAAGGGTTTAATTGGAATGGATATTTTGATACCTTTAAAAGTTTTTCTCATGGTTTTAAGGGGTCACTTCAAAAAACACTTTTTCTTTGTGTTGTTATCTTTTTGTCTCTAATTTATTTTCTCTTGCCATTTATTTTAATGGAATCCTTATATATTTTTTATATATGTCTCTCATATGTATTCTTTGCTTATTATTATTTTGATGGAGTAATACAAGCCCAATGTTCTTTTCTAAAAATGAATTCTTTATGATATATCATTTCATTTTGTAATGAGGAATGATTATGAAACCCATTTCTGTCAATGGGTAATTTTTATGATTATTCCTTATAATTGATTTCATTTTTTGGAAAACAAATATCATTAATGTGTTATGATGGGTGTCCCAAACATCACTACAATTCATTCGGTAATATTTTTATCTCGTGATATGTTATTTAAGGGATTATGGATTAAACCTAATCCATTATAAGACATTATAACGAATCTGATGTTGTCCTAATAGAATTCATTGATATATTTTTATGTAATTTTTTATTTTATAACATTTTGTATGTTTTCATGATCTAATAATGTTATTCTCTTTATATTATTATCCCATGTTATTACTCATGATATTAATTTATAATTAATATATATTATAATTCATAATAGTGATATATATATATCATTTTTTGATAAATATTTCTTAATATTTTCATGAATTCAAATGGAGTTTTATGATTTTAATTTTTTATTTAGTATTTCATATGAAAGGATTGATTCAAATCATCTGATATAAAATTTGATTTATTGGGTAATGGAATGTTTATTTTTATCATAAATGTTTCTTCAAAAAAGATAAATCATGAATATTTATTCTTTTGATAATGATTTTGTTCTCCATTTTATGTCCCTTACGGATATTTTTACTCTAAACCACGATTTTAACATTTTCCATAAGGTTTTAATGGTTATTAAAGAAAAATGATTATTCCAACATTAAAATCATGATGATATGTCATGAAAATAAGAAATTTATATTATAGAAGTTTTTTTGGAAAAAATTTGATACAATGTAGAAGTTTCTAGATTATGGTGTAAAAAATATTTTTTTAAAGGTTATGGACTAAATTTTTGAATGTATAAACCATAAATATCATCAAAAATATGTGAAATAATTATTTACACTTTACTCAAGATAATTTAATGTGTAAGGTTAGGCACTTATTGTAACTATCATTGTAAATGTTTCTATGAAATTGTAGACTAATTTTTGTTCATGTGAGGTTAACATAAGTGTTATGGATAAGATTATAGTTTTATATTTTTATGTTGGATCAAAATTTTACAATCATAAACACCCCTTTTAGTTTTTATGGGATGGAATTATAAGATAATTAAGAGAAATTTTTGAGAAATTAAATTTAATATGACCATTTAGTTTATTACGGTTTTTAGTGAAAATGTTATTTAGGTAATAATTGCTTTAAATTGTGTAGAAATAAGATTAAATGTGTTGATTGACTATTATAGATTATATTTTATTTAAAATTGATTCGGGTGTGGTCTATTAAAACTTGGGAACACATGTTTTTTATAGATAACCATCTAATTGAAAACTTAATTGGTAATTTGTGACTAATGTTATTTCAGAATAATATCAATATAAATATCAGGAAAATTATCTGATTAAGGTAAAAATAATATTATTGGATTTTATTTTAGGAATAAAGGAGGAATTATATTTTTGTACTTATATTAAATTTTGATGTGGCATTATTGTTATTGAAAATATTTATTGAGATAATTATCATATCATTTAGATCATATGATTAGGAGATAAAAATTTCCATTATGATACTTAAAGATTAATTAATCTTATTTGGAAAAAATGTTTAACTTATATTTGAATCTTATGATGTCAAAACATTCTAATATTTGGTTTGAATCTTATTTATGAATGTTTTGAATCATTTAACTATTAGTTATTTACTAAATAATATAATATGAACATGGTGGTCATTATTGATGCATTAGTGATTAATATTTTATTTCAACATATGAAAGCTTATTAAAGTTGTGAATTATATTACCATGTGGTAACCATTTTTCATTTGGTTAATGTATAAATAAGAGTGGAATATGTCAGTATCCTTTAGTGAAATAATTATATATATTAAATGTTTATTTTTGTGCTTCATCGATAAAATTTTTTTCTTTATTAATCATCATTTAGAGAAAAAGTTAATATTTGTTTTGATGAAATTCATTAAAAGATGAAAATATACATTTAAAATTACTATATTTATTATGTTTTTAGAAAATATTATTATTTAATTCCACAACTATAGGAAAAGTATCTTGAAAACAAATTATATCATATTACCTAAATTTTTTGTCAATCTATAATCTATTCAATCTCTTATGGTTTATAGTTTCAGGGTTGTTAACATTGTCAAGATCATTCAATTTATTTATATTAATGATATATTTCACTCTCCACCATTATTTGTTAATTAAAATTTTCTTCTTTCTATATATTTTCTTTTCAAACTAATGTTCTTTTCTATAGAAGCCAATTATTTTTATTATGACACTCTTTATTCCCTTCTCTAATTTTAAATGAAATTATATAAACCCTTTTTATAAAATGTGACTTCAGAAAAATTTGTTTTTTATGGGAAATCATTTTTTTATGAGATAAATATTAACTTATAATGAATAATTTTCTATAAGGTATAAAATTTAGAACCATAATATTTTTAAATGGATATGGTCGATATCATATAGTAAACATAATCACTGATATGAAACTAAACATAAAAATTAATTTATAAATACAAACTCTGTAACCTAAATTTTGAATTTATGGAAGTAAATTGGATTAAATAAATTAATAATATATAAATAGTTTAAAATCATTTTTTTCATTAATGCCTATTAAAAAAATAATTCAATTGTTGGTACATTCATTTAATAAATCAAAAATACAATTTATTCAGAAATAAATTTTAATGCACTTTGTGGGAGGATATTAAATTTAATTTAGGAAATTTATTTGAAATGATATTTTATAAAAAGGATATGATTTTATAAATCTGTATATCAAAATTTTCTTATGGTGAAATTTTGATATTTTATGAAAAGATTGAATTTTCAATGAATAATATAAAATTCATAGTTTTATAACAAACTATGTATTCTATTAATGTGTTCACAAATTCTAATTATATTTTCAACGATTTTTAAAATATAATTTTTTTTACTATATATAATATAATTGTTGTTCATTTAATGAATTATATAGCTTAATTTAGAATACAATAATTTTATACTTAAAAGGCATATTTATGGAAAATAGCGTTTCATTCTATTTTGTGGGAGTAGTTTAAAATTAAATTCTACAAATTTTATGAATTTGGAGGTAAATATTTAATTAAATATTAGGAATAAGGAGTTAAACATTTTCTAAATATTTCTATTTTATTCTTAGTCATTATGAATAATAACCATGGTAAATAAATATCAGCCTAGTAAGGGTAAATTGCATTATTAATATAAAAATTAATACGATAGAAACTAAAAATCTACCATAACACATGCATTAATTACACTGGATGAGTTCAATTTTATTATTCCATTCCATATTTATATTATGTGGCCTATTGGTTCCATTTTTCACTTAATTTATGTTTTATAATATTTATGTAAAATATAATGAATAAATGTAACTTTGTTGAGATTAGTAACAATAATTTATTGTGATAGGGGAAAACATTACATCTATACTATTAAAAATATTTATTTCAATGATAAATTAAATTTCATAACATGTTAAATTATTTCAAATATTTTCTAATAAAATTATTACATTAAATAATTATGAAACACTGGAAGAATAATTATTTTTATAATATAAAAATAAAATAAATAGTTCTTAAAATATTTAATGTAATATCATTTAAATGAATTATTCTGTTAAATTAATTATGTAGATAAAAATAACGAATTTTTAACATTATATTTTATTATATTTGAATTCTATTATTATCATGTTGTTTTAAATTTCAAAATATATTAATACATAAAAAAGTGACATTAATGATATTTTATAATAATAAAAATTTTATTGAATAACTTCATAATCCTAAAAAATTAATTTTCATCCAAGTGGTTTTTATATTTGAAAAAATTAACAACTATGATTCATATATGGATTAATTTTGACCCATGATTATTAAGAATCATATTGCAACAATAATCTTGAAAAAGGGTTGACATGGGTCAAAACAAAAATATATGAGTGAAAAAATAAGATAAAAGAAAAAAAAATTAATTATGTTTTATTTTTTGTCACCCGTAATAATATTATATTTTAAATATATCATTTTTTATCCATGTCAAACTCTGGAATGAGTCAAAAAAAAATCAAACTAGCATTCTCAAGATCACCTTTTCGGGTGGCCAATGTTCTTTCTGATTTTATCAGCAATTATTCGTTTTTTGCCCCTTGACTCATTCCAGAGTTTGACATTGACGCTCCCACACCCTTTCCCTCTAGTGTACTGGGCTTCTATTAAAATTACATTTAGTTAGATAATATATCTGAAAATCATTTTGTAGCATCCCTACCTTTATTATATAGGTATGATTTAGCAGAATACCAACTGTACAGGGCATTATGTGTAGATAAAATAAGATTATTTGGAGAAGAGGTAGAGTTTTAACACTAAGGTATGAGTTTTATTTTTCATGAACCTACATAAAAATAAATTCAAACATATTTATATATATTCATCACCATATCTAATATAATTAGATGTTATTCTATTAATTTAATAACCGAAAACCATATCATCTTCTATAGAATGGGAAATGAAACCATCATTCCTGTGTATGGCTTGCTTCCACCAATTGAACTGATATAACTTGTTTTCAATCAATAGCTATCATTGATAGTAATAAAAAATGATTTAGGATGTAAATATTATATTAATGAAATTATTATTATTCTGAAATGTTATTATATAATATTGTTTTACATTTTTTGACTTGAGGTGCCTCATTATACCCAAGGATGAAAATTTTCCATTGGGGACTGGGGGTTAAGAGTATGTGAAATCACTCCACATCAGGTACAAAAAAATGAATGGTCTCTAATAGGAATATAAGAGGTGAAAGAAACATCAAAATTCCCTATTATCCATGATTCATGGACCTTCGTTCTAAAGGCATGTGGTTGTTGGAAGATGATTTGTCAACGAAATATAAGGAATCACATTGGTTGAGAGGATTGGAACTTGGGATCATCACACCCCTTTGGGAAGAATTATTTCCTATTTGAGGACTCACTTATATATTTAATCAATATTCATATATTCATGAATCCTTGTTTATTTCCCAATTAAGTATCCGTATGTTACCCATGGGATACAAGATCAATTATAAATTTACATGGGTATGGAATAATATATATGTTTTCATGATTTTCTAAAAATATAAACCCTCTATATACTGTGGTTCATCATCAATGCTAACCTTTTGTATGAACATCAGGGTTTCTATTTCCATTTATCAAGATAATATTGGTTTAATTCATGTAATTAGGCACTCTAGAGTTTTTCACCATCTAGGTGGGAAGGGAATTGTTTTGATGTCAAGGTCGAACCTATAAGATAGGTTTCTTACAAATCCTCGTGATAGGAATTAGAGCCCATGTAGTTCGGTTCCTTATAATTAGACACATCACCTTTTATAATTTTGTGAAAAGGACCCATCCATGTATTTTAACATCATGAGACAAGGATTTCTTGGAAGAATATTCCCCACCAATGTTTCATGTGGGACATACACCATTGATTCCCATGTCACCCTAAAGCGATGTAGTCTTTGATTGAAGGTGACCCTACTATGGATACGACTCGAAAAATATTCAGGTGAGCTTCAATTATGGATTTGGAACTCAGAAAGATTTCTTACATATCCAAATTAGTTGGGAGTCAAATCTTTCGTATTTCGGTTATATAGGTCTTACACATAGAAGATTTCTATAAAGGAGGCATGATTTGGGGCTTAAATCCTTGGATAATTCCCTTTTTCAGTCAGAGTTTCGACTTATACCATTAAGGATGCCATGATGAATTGTGTTCAAGATTGGAGTCAAATATTGATAAATATACACTTTTATCGCGGGACATAGATAGGAATCTTGTGAATATTGCTTAAAGGAGGAATCATAGTTCTTATAGTTCATTTTTTGAGGCATACACCTAGGAGGAGGCCCATTTTTTGTATTGGGGAGATGTTCTGATCATCACTACCCTTTATTCCCATGTGATTCATGATCAATATGAGTAATGAAAGGATGTATATTATTCATAAAATCACAAATATTTCATTCTCTACTGATAAAAACATAGAGGAGGATGTTGGTAGAAGATTTCTGGGTGAGACTGTCCTGTCCTATAATTAAAGAGGTTTACTCTAGGAGGGACGCCCTAAAATTGGTTTTGGGAAAGGCAAGGAAGGTTGCATCTCTTGGAAAGAATATGTATGGGTGATTTAACTTATTTATCATTGTTCATCGTAAATGGGCGAGACCGGTGATTACCCTTGATCCCTGGAATGGGGATATTCACATCGGTATCCTATGTTTGGGCCATGTGTTTCCATGGGAATGTAAAGGTAGCGACATTCTGTTGGTTTGAACCATTACGAGAATTACCCACGTGACTACACTTTACCATGGGTATGTGAACACAGAACGACATGCTAATGATCCTGGTGGTTTTATCATATATGTTACTATATTTAGAAGAGGCTTTATCCTAGTTTCATTAGACTAGTTTGTGGAGGGGATACAAATGATGCAACTAAAATTGAAGGAAAATTTCAAATATTGAGGGTGGAATCCCAATAATAACTTATTCCACGTAGAATTTCATTATGTGGGATGGAGTTTCATTCAAATAGCATATTTCTAGGTGGGAGGTGGGGGATATTGACATACTGTGATGGTATGCAGACCTATATGTGGTATTCATATCATTTCTCTACATGGAACCAAGTTATTCTCACAAAGTGCTTTGCAACATGTGACTGAGTTCCAACAAAATAACTTGGTTGTAAATGGGGCAGAGTTCTTGTCCTATACCATGGTGGTATGTGTGGATGTGTTCCATCTGTGTAGTAATTTTTTATTCAATGAAGGGTTCCTCGAACATAGTATTTATTTACAGGGGTGCTGCTTTGATGAAGGGTAATTGGCCCTTCACTTAGTGGAAAATAATCCCACAAAGGAATTTGGTTTCACAATCTACCAATTATTATTATATAATTTATTTCATAGTGTGTGGTGGACTATAACTTATAGGAATCATTATAAAAATCCATCTTTGTGGCACTATTTTCTTCCATTCAATCATTGTCTGATCTCTTCCAAAATTCATCTCTTCCGCACTTCAATGTTCCATGTCCCTTTTCCATGTCTCCCCTTGGTGTATTTTTATAGAGGAGTTATAGAACAAGATTGATGAATCACATGAAATATTTTTCTGAATCCTAAGGTAGGAACACACGGCCTATGGATGACATGGTCAACAGAGGCTCATTGGTTTTTTAGTTTGTGGAGGCTCAAATCCATGCCTTGGTCATGCGAATGACATCGTTTGGGGCACTCCACTAACTTCACCTCACCCACATACAATTTGAATCCGGGAACAATAATATGTCAGGTGATTTTACCTACCTCAATTTCACTAACAATAATGTTTATTTGGGGATAATATCGCCATCTACCTTATTCAAACCATTTGTTCATGGATGGTTTAGGGCACAGACTGCAATGAATAGCGGTGGTCCAAAAAAGGATATTTTTCTTTCAACGTCATTAATTTTTCCTTTTCAATTTATCTTCTTCAAATACACTTCTTCAAAAATTAAAATGGTTTGTTTTTATTTCATTCCCAAATTTATTGAATTATTTTACATCTCCTATTCCAAACATTTTGGAACCATCAAATGATCCCCCCTATCAAAATGGGGTCTGATCATGATAAATGGGAGAATATTTCAATGTATAAAGTAGTCGTGATGTAAGTCGTTGTGTGGTATAATCGAATATCCATAGGAGGGAACACACCTATACACGGAGGGCCCAAATCATATGTATTTTACAATTTTTAAGGAAACATCAGCACTCCAATGATTCTCTTTCTCTCCTAGATTCTACTAACCATTTCTTTTGTAGATGCCTTCATTAAAAAACTGGACATTGAATCTAAAAACTAATCTTTGAACTATATATTGGTTGGTTCAAATTTTCACATAGCAATTTTCATTGTGTGAGTATCCTATTCTTCAATCAAATAGTTTGATGGGAAATGCTGTCACGACCCGTCCTCGGGGCCCGTGTCGTGACTACCCCAAGCCTGCCTTCGATAGGCCAGGGGCTGGCGACTAGCACCAAGGAGTAAATCCCGATAAACAGTGAAGGCATTGCCTTTGTAATGTAAACAACCATCACAGAGTAAGCAAGCAGAAAGAGTAAATACTAAGTAAAAAATGTATCAAGCCATGCTGGTCTTGTATCATATGTGGGTCCCAGCTTAGATGATTCAGTTCTGGTCTTGTATCTTATGTGGGTCCCAGTATAGATGAATAAATGAAGAGTGCTGGTCTTGCATCCTATGTGGGTCCCAACTATGCTGGTCTTGTATCCTATGTGTGTCCCAGCACATATTAATCAATGAAGAGTGCTAGTCTTGTATTTTTTGTGGGTCCCAGCTGTGCTGGTCATGTATCCTATGTGGGTCCTAGCATGGATGATTCAGTGCTGGTCTTGTATCCAATGTGGGTCCCAGCTTAGATGAATCAATGAAGACAGCTGGTCTTGTATCCTCAGTGGGTCCCAGCTTAGATGATTCAGTATCTATATCTGATCATCCCTTTCACCTTTTCAACGAAGTATACTTGTGTGAGCTGAATCCTGTTTACTCTCCTTTGTGGATTGTGTTGAACTATCCTGTGTGGATTTACTGTTTACTGGAACTTCCGTGCATGATGCCCTGTCATCGATGTCCATGGAATCTACGTCTGACGATGTTGCACATTCTTGCTGCTCGATCCCGCATGGCATGATGATGTCACGTATCCTTTCCGTTCTTTCCCATGCAGTGCGACAACACCACATCACTTTCTTTCGGACATCATGTTTTTCATGTCGTTCTTTCCCATGTTGTGCGACGGCACCGCGTCACTCTCTTTCGATCCACAACGACAAGAAAGAATAAAAAGGGAGGAGGATCGCCCATGTTCGTGGGTCCGGCCTCCTCCCGTTAAACGATAACAAGGGCGGGTTATCATTACCCATAGAACGTCAAAGATAGAATCAAGAATAAAACCAAACAAACCGCTACCTTGATATTTGACGTCGCAGGTCGGGTATCGAGGAGAATGGTGTCGCGGTGTCGGACATAGATTCCGTGGACGTCGGGGTGCGTCTAAGGAGGAAACAACATCTCCTCACTTGTTGTTATGATGATGAAGGGAGGTATGTTTTCCTTGGTGATGATCACTACGGTCGGCGACTTCTCCCTTGTCGTGGAGGAAGAGGAAGACGGAAGAATCTGGGACGCCGAGTCTTCTAGGTCGTGGGGTCGATGTTCTTCATCGGAGAAGAACTGTTCTTTACGTTCTTCGTCGAAGACGAAGAAGATCTTCATGTTTCTCAAAGATTCTCGCAAACCTCCCAAGCAACAAAGAAACTAACCCAAAATAAATTAATCCCACACTTAATTTATTAACACAACATAATCCTTTGAAATTCATGAGTTTGAATTTCAAAAACTCACATTAAACTCACTACATTAATGTCATAAGTTATAACTTAAGTTCACAACATTAATGGTGAGTTGAGGGGGTTAGAGGATATGAAGGGGGGTTTGTGTGGGCCCCACCACCCTCTTAACCTCCCAAGGAAAGTTGGGTAGTTACCCAACTTCCATCCAATGGATAAAAACACTTAAGGAATATAAAAATTGAAGTTAAATTTTTATTTTAACTTTCACAATTTTTTTAACAAATTCCCTCGTGTAAACGCAACTCTGGAATAGGCGTTCCTAAGCAAATACCGGCGTTGCGGTTCCATAGGTGCCCTCGGAATTTGATTCCGAGTATCGGTTCAAAATTTAGAAATTCCCACTCGTTCGTTCACTGAACGTACCCGAGCTAAACATCAGAAATTGATTCCGGGCACACCGGGCCTCGGAATCAGGCACCGTCAGAAACTACGTTCTTGTAAAATTCCAATGAAAATTAAGAAAAAAATTTCCTTGAAATATTTGGGTCTTTACATTACTCCCACCTCATGGATTTACGTCCTCGTAAAGCTTCAACACAAACCAGGGTCACAAAATGAGTACAGAGAACGCATCATGAGCCTTCCGCTCCCATGTGCTCACCTGGAGGTTTCCGTGCTGCCTACAAAAACACACAAGAGGAATCGACCATCCTTGTAGGACCTACTCCCGTCGATACTCAATCCCCACTGGAACATCCGTGCATGATTCCATGTCATCAACGTCCATGGAATCTACGTCCGACGCCGTGACGCCATTCTCCGCGATACCCGCCGTGCGACGTCAAATATCATGGTAGGGGTTTCATTCATTTTATTCTTGATTCTATCTTTTAAGTTCTATAGGTAATGAGAACCCCCCTTGTTATCGTTTAACGGGAGGAGGCCGGACCTCACGAACATGGCCGATCCTCCTCCCTTTTTATTCTTTCTTGTCGTTGTGGATCGAAAGAGAGTGACGTGGTGCCGTCGCACCGCGTGGGAAAGAACAACAAGAAAAACGTGATGTCCGAAAGAAAGTGGCGTGGTGTCTTCGCACAGTGTGGGAAAGAACGGAAAGGATGCATGACATCATCACGCCCTGTGGGATCGAGCGGCAAGAATGCGCGACGTCGTCACGCCGCACATTCAAAATTTTAAACCCTCGTGTGTGGGTATTTGATTGCAAGGTGATCGTATAATTTATTTTGGATAAATTATACCCTCGTCAATGATTAAAATCATGTGTTTAATTATTTTTCAATTGATAACACCTATCACAGAGGGTGCAGGCCAAACAAACATGGCCCGACAACCCTCCGCAGATTGTTTATCGATGTGCGGATCGACAGACGACGACGAAGCAGGCCACTATGGCGTTTGAATCCATTTGTAGTGAAGGTCGGGTCCTGGGATGACCGTAGGCGAAGATGGCAGGAGAAACAGACCACCGGAGCGCGTCCGGTGGCCCGCGGAAGGCGGCGGCGGCGTGACGCGCCGGAGCGGCGGCCCCGGCACCCAGCGGCGGCAGCGCTCTGCCGGAAGACCGGCGGCGGCTGTTGCCGCCGGCTTCAATTATCGGTGAGGGCGGGCCGCGCACACCCCTGCCCGCGGCTTCCGCTCAGCCGCGCTGGCCGAGCCGAACCGAGCAGGTCGGGCCAGACTGCGCCGGCCGGGCAGGGCCGCGCCCATTCGGATCGGACCCGGGTCGGGTCGACCTGGTTCGGGCCGACCCAGGGGGGGTCGGGCCGGGTCGGTCCGGGCCTAGACCCCCCATTTCAGACCCTCATTGGTCTTTTTCCCATATCTTGAGTTGTATACCTTTGTTTGATGCACCGTCAGAGGAGATGCGATCCTTGGATCAAGATGGTCGTTTTGGTATATCTCACTTAAGGTTTCGGATTACTTTGCGTTCGGTCGGGTTGGTTCGGATACGAAACCAACCGGGCCCTTGGAGCGGAAACGCTCGTAACTTGAGCTCCGGACGTCCGATTGACGTGCCGTAAAATTTGTTGGATTACACTTAGTGAGATGGGTCTTATGTCTTAAATCACATGAGTTTTGGTTGCTGTTGGATAGTGGCTGGGTTGGATTGTACCCGAAATCCAACCGGGCCCCTGGAACGGAAAAGTTGATATCATTCAAACCAGATGTCGGTTTGACGAACCATCAGCGACGTTGGTGATCTCGTTGATAAACGGTCCCTATGAGTATAACCTATGAGAGTTCGGGGTACAGTTGAGATTCGGCTGGGATTGGTTTGCTCACGAAACCAACCGGGCCCCTAGGATGAAAAGGCTAGTAACTCACAGACAGGGCATCCGATTGACGCGTCGTCTGTTGCATTGAGACCCCTATGACGAAGCGGTCCTTTGAGATACATTTTCGTGGGACTTTGAGATACTTGGAGTATCGACCTGTAGCTCATGGAGAAGACCCTCCCAGAGACGAGCGTGCAGTGTACGAAGATCGTGTTGATGACTGAGACCTGACAACTACTTGACCGACTCGACTTGGAGTGATTCGTCTAGCCCAGTGGAAAGACCGCCCGGTATTTGGCGGCAGACCCACGACGGACGGAGCACCTGGTAGTTGGCAGCAGGCCCATGGTACTCGACTGGAGGAGTACCTCTATAGGCTATTTGGGGGAGCACCCGGTATTTGGCGACATACCCTCAGCGGACGGAGTGCCCGGTAGTTGGCCGCAGACCCGCGGTACTCGACAGGAGGAGTACCTCAGCAGTCTTAGGTTAGTGAGCAGTACCTCAGAGTCGTGACAGGACCACTATACACTTTAGAGACGGAGCTCTTCAGAAGTTACAGTTTCAATAATTAAAATCCTGGTTTGAGCTGAGTCTATGACCTTGGTGTTTCCTCATGATTGATATGGGTTACCATATAACTTAGGTATATGTATAGGCATATACCTGGGTAGTGGTTATCCGTTGAATTCATAATCCTTGTGTTTCTTCATGATTAAGATGGGTTACATGATAACATAAGTATATGTATGGTCATATACCTAAGTAGAGGTTATCTGTGGAGATCTTTTTTGTGGTTATCCTTATTGGTTTTAGTGAGACCTTGAGGGTCTCGGGGTCCCTACTGAGTATCGTTATACTCACCCCTACATGGGCTATTCCAGCACCTCGTTGTGTTGGTTGCAGATGACGGACAGTGCTGACGGAGGCCGAGTGTTCGAGGACTGGACGGTACCCGGAGGTGGACTACACGATGAGTCAGTACCTGGAGGTGGACTACACGGTTAGACGACACAAGGATGAGGTTGACGGGCGAGAGCGTTGTGGAGGATATCTGTACCTACCCTTCAGGTAGGATCCGAGGAGGACGACCCATGAGCCGTTTCCGTTCTTCCAGCTGTTGTACCTTGTTCAGTTGTAGTTGTACTTTCATTTGGGTTTGTATTCTGGCACATTTAATTTTAAGCACTTTCCTTTATTCTTAGTGTTTTTCTTCCTCTTGTACTCCGTGGTGTTTTGTTTACTTTTATAAAGGAAATGCCTTCCCAGTTATCGGGATTTACGCCTTTGGTGCTAGTCTCCAGCCCCTGGCCCATGGAAGGCGGGCTTGGGGTAGTCACAGCACAGGCCCCAAGGACGGGTCGTGACAAATTAATCATTGGCTAGCTCCTTCTAAGGTTCCTTGAACTATCGGTTCACATATGGTTCATTTTGACAACAATCAGTTCACAAGTAGTGATTTCCTATTACATTTCATAGGTCCTCAGTAAGAAAACATTATTTTTGTATTTTTATAATTTTTGGATGGTAAATTTTAATAACCCCTTGTAAAAAAATTCTGTTCCTATAAACTCAATGGATTCAACTTGTTGAAGGGAGGATATGGTTGAAAACATTCGAGAGGATATTGAGCCTTACAATACACATTAGATGATTACTCATAAGGATCTTATTTCACTAGATATTATGGTCTACTTGTGGTACAATATGTTTAAAATATACACTGTTGGAATCTAGGACGACACTACCTTACACCAATTAACTAGATATGATTTTTTTTTCTTGATATGTCTTGAGAGTACGGATGGGTGAATATTTATTCCATCGGAGAGATCACAATTTCTTTGAGAAAAGATGACATATATATTTTGAATGTATTTATGTGGACTTAGATAAATCTACACCATTATATCATATATTTTAAATTAGTTTTCCTTGACTATCCATCCATTTTCAATATCTTTCAAAATGATCCATGTAGAGAACGGAGCTCCAAATGGGATCTAAAGACTAGAGGGTTCTTTTTTGATTTGTGGGATTAGGCATTCCAGGTTCATTAATGATACTTGGAATCATCTACACCATTGGATGTTATCAACCTATACAAAGTGGTGTGGGTCTCCCAACTCTCCATTTATTCACCAGGCGAGATGTTTCGCAAACTATTCGGCCCCTAGTTTTCAATTACTAATATCCCTCACTTTTCCAATGGTGAAGTGGGAATCAATTTATTGGATATGTACCAGATATGGGGACTTCCCATTCTCTGTAATGGGCATGATGAAATTTTACCAATGGCTAATACCTCGGAAAATGATGAGAATGTATCTCAACTAGTGAGTGGTTTTTTGATTGTGGAAGAGAGAGTAATCAGTCTGTGTCATCCTTATTGCTTAATTATTTCATTTGAGGATTAGAAATGTATATTCCTACTGGTAAACAGGACAAGGAAACATGTTTTCTTATCCAAACACATCTCACTCAATAATCACGACTCAACCCTATCTCATACTACATTACAGTTTAGGCGAGCTGATATATCACCTGGGATTATGATGTACGAACAGAAGTATCTAATTAACATAGATTGGAAAATTTATTTTCCATGTTCATAAAGTGTTGGATCTTCCCTTCCGGTGATGTTTACACTGGTATCCGAGTTTGCACATTAATGATTGAGGCTATACTAGTATATGGGACACCTCATTATTTACTCATCCCAACCCTGGGTTGCATTTACAAAATACTGGGGAAGATATACGAAGGAAGTCCCCAACATTATCTTAGTTGGACATTTAAGTTTTCATATGTATGGATTGAAAAGAAATTTCCCTTCCTTGAGTATCAAAATATAGTGACAATTCCTCATTCTAATCTTTATTCATCTCTCCTCAACAAGGTTTCTATTCTCCCCTATCCATTAATCACTAAAAACATGATTGAATTATTGAGTGAACATTATTATTTTATTTTTGGGCCTCACCCTGTGAATTACGATGTAGTAATAAATGAGGGGTGGGGTTCTTTAAAAGCATGTTCTTACAACATTGTGATTCATGAAAGAAATCATGACCACCCATGTAGATAGAATAACTATTTTAAAACCTTATTCTTATTATATGTTATTTATGACATTTAGATGTATGAAGCGAGTCACATTACCCCCAATCACCCAGGTCAAGAGGTAATCTCCTGTAGTAATCATTTGCTTACTATGGTTGATGATGATGCATGAGGAATCTGGTATGCATGTCCTTATTCATCCCACTAAAGCCTACACTCACATATCATTCGAGTATGACCAACAATTTGTGGTCTTCAACTTTGATAGTACACTAACTAGACCAGTATGTTTGGTGAAAATCCCACTGACTGATTACGATCCCATTTAACCAATGCCAACTACACCGTCTCCCTCTATTATTATTGTAAAAATTTACTCCATCCACTGTTTCATGTGTTCAAAGAGGACCTCTTCTACACAAACTATATTTTTAGAGAGAAACTCATACCCAAAATATTTGAGTGATATGGTCTATGGTCCTATTAATGTCAGCCCAATTGGAATGTCATTGGGTATCCCCAAATTCAAAGTCAATCCCATATGCTTAGTTCTAGATATCAAACCATCTATAGAGCATGAAGGTTACTCCAATTGGATAACCGAAACTAAGGTATTACAATCTTCTATAATGTCATTCCCTTACTACATACCTATTGTGGTAGGGGAAAAATCTTGGGATCAATTTCAGTCTAGAGATATTGAACCATATAGAGATGGTTTTGGATTTAGATATGAACTATTGCTTTTGAAACTCATTCAAGTGAATTTGATGATGATTTGGACACCCTTTGAGGGTTTTTACTAACTTGGGTCTGGGAGTATTTTACTATAGACACCTGAACCACCACATGTACCAAGTAGTTGTAGTTCCAGAGGATCAAGTTTCTTGTGAATGTGGCCACGTTCAGTTCAATGATTTTCTCACCCAAACCATAATTTTTATAATATTTCTAAATACTTACACCACTTAACAGTTGAGGAGGAAAATGATTATAACCATGTTATTGACCAAAAATAAGTGATATGGGTGTGAGTGGCTCGTTTGACCTAGCTAAAGGTGAACCTAACATCAACAAGTGCCAGTCATTAATCTATAAAATAGAATAGTGGAGATATCAGAGCCATTTTGAAATGAGTATATACATTTTTTGAAGATGAATTTGCATAGAGGAATACATTAGAACAAGCTCTTGGTGGCCAATGACATACTATTATTTATCTACTGTAAAAAGATAATAGTTCATTTTTCAATCTTTTGGATTGACATGTTACATTATTTTCTTTTACTCTATCATTTGGGAGAGACTCCAAATTGTGGATGTTCCCCATTTTCATATAATGGAATGTGTTTTTTTCTCTCTAATTCTTTCTCCTTCATCCTTTCCTAAAATTACCATTATTTTTAAATGACTATATTTTGAATGAATTTTTTTCATCCCGATTCACATTTGACTCATAATCAAGGATAATCAAATTTAAATAACCAAAACATGCTCTAATTTCATCTTGATCTAAGAGACTCAGCGAGCACAACTTAACTATTTATAGGGTTACATACAATACCTTAAAATCATTATGTATTTTTATATTATATCCTTTATTTTTTACAATGTGTGTCATGATATAGGATTTGTAGGTATACCATGAATTTATTTAGGGATCCTTTTGAGGGTTTTCGATCTAACAATATTTGTATCTATTTTTATTATTTTATTTATCGTCATTTTTTCATAACCAAACAACATTTAAATTTAGCGAGTTGTTACTCAACATTTTTCCAAGGTACCATTTGTGGGATTTCATCCTCATGAGTTTCTTATATTTTTAAGGGGATTTTAAAGTCATGAAAACTAGAATATCATTACTTGTGGTTTTGGTTGAACAGATTTGACCAAGACAGATAGTTTAGGTCCAACAGCATTAACTGATATTTATAGGGCTAGGGTGCTGATTTAGGATTCATTGACTGAGGAAGTCTGAATACTCTTCATACATAAAGAAGGGTTTTTTCTTGACCCTGATTTTTTTGGTTTCTAGATATATAATATCATATGGGGCATGGAATCCATGGTGAATACAGATGTAGTATAATCCTCTCCTTAGGATGAATTTTCCTTTGGTTGAAATATTTTTCATGTGAGATACTTACACTGAGCATCCAAGGAATAGAGTGCATAATAAAAAAAATAGTGTATATAGGATACTATCCTTCCATTACTAATGGACATCTAATTGAAAGGAAATTTGGATGTAAAAAATACGATCGGTGTATTGTTGAAGGAGTAGTTTCTAAAAAGTATTAGGGCATTTTTATCATTGATGATCATGAACAAAAAACCACTTGCACATGTATTTGGCCTATGTAAAAAAGGACTAAAGCATTATAAATTTTTACTTTGTGCAACAAGGACAATTGAAAGAAATAATTTAAATCCATTTGCATCTGACCTAAGGGGTAAGGAATATATCCTTTTCATGTAAGTCTGACTATAAATGATCATTCATCTTCAAGAATGAATAGAGATAAAATGTGTAAACTAGAGTTCATTTGGTCTTTTAATCTAGGATGATAAGTGGGACATAAACACCATAAATGAATAGAAAGTTAGGAGAATAATCAACTGAGAATAAATTTTCATTTGGTTTACTTTATCTTTTTTTGGGAAATGTATGTAGAGCCTCTAGGGAATTTTATGAATAGTCAAACAAATGTGTCTTCCAGACACTGATCTCCCATTTTAGATGGCCATGGATTATTATGGGTATTGATACCTTTCTTGATATAGTGTATGGTATTTGAAAACTAGGTTGTCATTACACAAAAGAGGGCATTTGATGTTTCAATTTCATGAATATTTGTACAGACGTTTTCCCCAAAAATATTTAAAGAGGATTCCTACACAGCTTTGACCACTGTGTTGGGACAAGGGGGAAATTTTATTTCATGGATTGACATGAGAAAAAAGTTTGGGATGTCACTAAAAATCATATGATAATAGAAATCATGCCCAACATATTTCTCTTAAATTTTCCCCTTATTAAGATATCATTATCACTTAGATATGAGGCATTTTTAACTTATAATTGTGCTCACCCATGAGATAAGGAACATACCAGATTTTCGAGTACAAATTTATTTCACATGTAGGATAATGGGAGAAATACCCTTTGATCGGTTTGGACACAATGATGAAAAATAGGTTTCATGAATCATGTAGTTTTAATATCATGAAAATTTTACATTGATATAAAATCCCAAATTAACTAGAGGATAACCATTTTGGGATGTCCTAACATGTCCACGACATCAGTAAGATTGAAAGTGTAAACCATGGATCAAAGGAAAATTGGATAAGGGAAAATAATATGGGGATTATGAGTCATTGAGTATGAGAAAGCTGGAAAATCCTTTTGTGAGGTAGATGTTTCCCTGGGTTGATATGCTTTTTTTGTGGGAAACATAAGTAGATCCTCTGAAGAATATTTTTCTTAGTCAAACAAAGGTATGTGTATAACACTATATTTAGATTTCTGATGGCTTGAGAGGTTTGTGAAGATCCTAAATCTCTCGAAGCACTCAATTTGATGTATTGAAAGAATGATTCTAAACATATTATAAACATATATTCTATGATTACACTGGAATTTGGAACCTCCCTAAATAGATATTACACATACGTAGGCAGGGGAATTTTGATTCATTGGTTGGAGCTAGCCCCATGTTTGAAGATTCAGTTGTCCTGATATTAAACTCCCTGCATTTGTTTGGTCTATTCGTAGATAGGGGTAAATACCATAAATATGTTTTCCCTCTTAAGTGATGGTTGATACCAATATTTCGTATCCCATCGTTACTATGTATCCTATGTGGATAAGAATGAGGACGAACATAGTTCTTGAAATACCATGTCTTTTGACATCCTTTGGCAAGGACTATGGTTTCACACTTGTGAACAGAAGAACCCTGAATTACATTTTATGGTTATGCCTGTATGGATAATCATTCTGGATTGATTATCAATGGTTTTTAGGGTATCCCGTTACAAGTCCCCTCTTCCGAAATGATATTTTCATAGTGTGAGTATAATGGGGTGAAAAGGGTTAAATCCCTATCCTAGGGATGGTGTAATCCAAGAAAGGGGAATTTTATACTTTGTGTGATGCTGTGTAGTTTAACATCAGACATGATGGATCCTTAATCATGCAGTTTAATGTCATACTATTAGGATAATCCCTATATAGTTTACTATCATATGGAAATGACATTGATTCCATGCAGTTTATTGTCATGCGGTCTGGACACTGAGAACTGAAGCATGCCTATCATACGTCATAGAAAAAAAAATTATATTCCTAATGCAGCCCAGTGGATTACCTGGGTCGTCTCACTTGAGGATCATTTCAGTCGGTTCAATTACTTATTCTAGCTCAAATATTATAAATCTTTTTAATTTTTTAATTAGTTATAAAAACTATGTTTTTAATGGTTTTGTAAAATAGTAAAATAAAAATAATAGAATAAAAACCATAGATATATATGTAGATGGAGATGAAAACATAATGAAATTATATGAGAAATTCATTGGTCATAGGGTTGGATAGCACGAGTTATTTCATTATTTCATTTGTTGTTTAAATTCGATTTGATAATTCATTTAGTCAAACATCATTAATGAAATAACCTCTCGTGATTTATTGAGTGTGTGATTTTATCATGTGTCCAGTACACGAAACCACTCCTCCTCTAATAGTCATCTACGATAACCTTCAACCCAGAATATAATTACTACAAGGCATAAATCAATAATATTTTGTTTCAACACTTATAGAAACTGCAACACCACCATATGATGAGTTTTCCTAATATAAGGAAGGGGAAATGATAAATCGAGGAAAAGAAATGGAATTGAAAATAATGTCATCGTGGATGACCGCCACACCAGGGTTATCTATTCCCATCCACTACAAATAGATTTAAAACATTTTTTATTTAAGTGAAATAAAGAAGAACACTGTGATAACCTCTCCTAGGTCCACGCCTTTAGTTAGTCACTTTCCATGGTTAAGTTCATAGATATCATCATTGAATGATGTAAGAGAGAGAATGAGATTTATAGTGGAAAAGAAAAATGGTATAATAAGAAAGGGGGAAATTTAATATTAAATTATTAATTCATTATATTAGAAAATAAAACAAAAATAAATAACTAAATAAATAAAATTCCTTAATGGCCCTTGGCCTCTTCTCCTTGGTGTCCAGGATGGAATGGGATGGATTAGAATGATATGAGATATAGGAGCTCCTCTTGTATTATAGTAATAATTTATTCTCCACAATATGTCGCATTTTTGAAACATTAATTTGTTTATTCACTGATGGACCCCTTCATGAATGTTGTTCATAAATGTGATTTTCGTTCATCCTCCAAATGTCAGCTCATTTGGCCTCCAGATGAATGAGTTATGATTTTTTTCATTGGATGATTCTTTTTCGGGATGATGGTTCCGGGATGCATCCTTCGAAAGTATAACATCTAATAGAACCCTTTATGACTTCAAAACAATGTCAAATTCTTTGTAGAGGTGCTCTTATTTGTCTTCATTCTATCTCAGGTGGAATAAATTTTGTTTAAGGTGTGTAGGATGAGATGTTGTTCTATTATGGTGATGGGGTCCATGTTGTTCGCCCAGAAAAATCATTAACTTCATTTCTTTTTTAAATCCTCTAATTGGCCGAATCATCCCATGGTCCATACGATAAATTTGGAAGAAATAAAATAAGAACTCTAAAAATATAATCAATAAATTTAAAATTATATTTTTAGGAAATATCCAAAATACCCATGATGTAAAAATCTATAAAAATGTAGAATGAAGAACTTTAATAAATTTAGACCATTTTCATTCTAAAATTGAAATTACCTATTATTTTTTAATGCAATTAAATACATGGGTTTTATGATTGTGAAAAATAAGAAAATCCTCATTATTTGATAAAAAATATGCACATTAATTTTCTCAATCAAATAGCCCAACACATAAATCATGATTTTTCGCAAGCATAAAATCTCAACATGGAAATTAGAGGACATAATTATTACAAATATTCAATTTCCAATGAAATAAAGTAAAAAAACTTCAATGTGAAATTAAAAATTCAAAAATCTAAATCAAATTGAAATTTAATTTACAATTTTTTAAAGAAAAAATTAATGCATGGTTTTTATTTTCCCCACTTTAAAATGATGAAAATTATTATTTCATTCATTCAAGAATCCCATTCATTATTATAAAACATGCCACATCATGATATAACATTCCGTTGAATTTTGACTCACATATCTCATGTTAAAATTAATGTAGAGTGATGCTCATATCTTGAGAATAAGAACCTATTCCATAAGATTTTAAATTAACTACTTTCTTCACTTTGTAAAGACAAATGGTAGGTAAAATGTTGAGGGCTTTTCTCTAAATAATCAAATAACTCCATGGATTAATGTTGATAAGAATTTTTGTTTTAAAAAATATGGCTCAAGAATGAGATTATATCTTTTGTTCAATGCATGATATCAAAAATTGTAATGAAATTTTCCCCTTAAATGTAGAAATACCCTTTCCCCCCAAAACGCAAAGTATGGTCTTGATCAAAGTAAAGAATAATTAATGATTAATGCACCCTCTTTTTTTATTAAAATTTAATTCTTTTTTCTTTTTTTCAAAATATAATATTAGATCATGCCTCACATCCATCACATAACTACATTAGATTAGAATATCTTTGGTCTGGAAATTGGTGATTTTTTGTTCCCCTATATCACAACAAATTTATACCCTTTTTTGGATCTTTTTTTTTCATTTTTTCATTTTTTAAATTATCGAGGGGAAAGGAATTGAATATAATGAGTGATTCCCCAACCGTTTAAAATTATCACGATAACACCACAACACATTTTCCGTACAATTTATAACATCCCTTCAACCAAGATTTCCTTCACCCCCACACTTCATCTTTAAAATATCATGCAAATAGCAGGAGTATGGTAGGAAAGTATATAATTGGCATGAAACAAGGCTCATCAATATAAAGGTCATTCATGGTCTCTATGAGATAGAATAATGATTGATGTAAAGGTGGTATTTAAGGATAAGTGCTTTTCAAAAGATTCCACAATCAATTTTTTATTTGCAGTCATAGCATCGAAAAGTTCAAATGAAATTTATTTTTAGTGACATGAGATAAAATCGCTCAATGGATATACTCATGAATAAATAGAAAGTACATGGTCTAGAAATTCTCTTAGGAATGAATCTTATGATATTGGAAAATTAATCATGTAATGATTAATAATATCAAATCAATTCACACAAATTTTACAAATTCAATGAATGAAAAATATTAGGGAAATTCCATTTACATAAATGAACTAATTACCTTAAATCATGAGTCATAATTTCAATATCCAAGATTCACAATAAATATTTAATTTTACATTTAACTCATTCAATCTCATTAACATTGAAATATAAAACATGGAATCACTTGATTCATATGATACTCATGTATCCTAGATAATTCAACTAAGGTAACAATTCATGCGTGGACATGTAATTTTATCATTAAAGGTCAAATCATGTTTCTGACCAAAAAATGTAAGGACTTTAAAATTTTAAACATTAAATGTAAAATCCCATTTGAAATATGGATTCAGTCCAATTACTCTTTTTAAGGCTTCCTTTTTCAATATATGAACATAAAAATGAGATTTACTCGCTTAAGAACAAGTATCATGTCACTATAGCTCAAAAAGATAAAGAGGAGTGGGCTGCATGCTAGATTAATAAAAAAAAGTAATTTGAAATAATCATAGAATGTAAAGATAAATCTTGTTATGATCCCACATGTGGCTCTGAATTTTTACCGCCTCATGTGGGAAGTATTAGTTGTTATCCATGATTTGTTGGGGTTGATTTTCATGTACATGAACAACCAAATGTGGCTTTTCCCAACATCTACATCTGTTTTCATTTTTAGTAGTACTCCATGGAGAGATTACATCAGATCTACCTTCTTCGTAATGTGGTATAGCTTGCATGGTCAGGGTAGGATGATGTTTGGATCCTCATATTCCTTTTTTGCTACATGTTCACCCATCTTATCTTCTAGTGGTGGTATCATGATAGATTCAGCCTCTTGTATGATTTCCCCACACTAAAAAACATAGATATCTTCATTATAGGGATCCTCTAGTATATGATCAGTGTGTTCAGAGAGCTCCGGATGTTCCCCAATAGGTGAATATTTTTCCACATCATTTTCCATGTCAAATTAGGAGTTTGCAATTCTAAAAAATAAAAATAGTAGGAAGTGATAATCAACTCAGATTCAATAAAATTAAAAGAGTGTGAATTAAATATTTTATCATCTCCATAATTTTTTTCAGCATAAATATTTTCTTCAGTGGGGAGAACTCATTAGAGGTTATTATCATAGGATAGAGGATTGTAGTTAGGATCCCTTATATTGACTTCAAATTCAACCACTCAGGTGGTGTCTTATTTCAGTGGTGCTGGCTATTCTTCTCTGCAAGGCATGGGGAGATCAAGCATTTCATCACATTCAATCCAAAATTCATCCAACTATTATTGATTTCACACATGTGGCTCAGAAGGCAAGTCATCATGCTTTCCATCTATCTCAGATATAATAGGTTGAGTGGGGATGAATGAGTCGTTAGGTACCTAGACATTTACCTCCAATGGTTCTTCAATGATAAGTGGTGAAATTTCTTCCACCACTACCTCAACTTCTTTATCTGGTTTAGGGTCAGGTTTATCCAACACTAAACAATCATAGTCAAATTACCTTTCCACATTCCTCCACAAATCATCAATAGTATTACTCATCCTTTCAACCTGGTGATTTAGATCATGATTATTAACTTCATGTTCATGATATTGCATCTACGAGTAATCTTTCCGTGTATAAAAATTTGAATTTGAAAACATAATGGGAAAATATATTTTTTTTGTATTAAAAAAAAAAGAAAAATATTAACCAAAATTGGAATTTTTATGAAATCATCAATGTAACTACTTCACTCCCCAGAAACGGTGTCAGTTTTGATGCACGCATGTCCTAAAGAATGGAAATATATAATTTTTATTCCTAACGCAGTACAGTGGCTGGCCCGGTTCTTCTAACATGAGGAGAAATATAGTCGGCTCAATCACTTATCTTGTTAAAAAATTCTACTTATTTTTGGTTTTTTATTTATTATGAAAATGATGGTTTCAATTGTTTTTTAAAATAGTAAAATTAAAATAATATAATGAAAATAATAAATATAAATAATGATGATGATGTATACATAATAAAATTATGGAAGAATGTTCTTGGTCCTAGGGTTGGATAATAGGGGTTCATTCACCATTTCATTTGTTGTTTAAAAAATATTTTATAATTAATTTAGTGAAACCAAATTAATGAATTACACTACCATAATTTATTGAGTGTGTGATTTTAGCTTGTGTTTGACACACCAAACTACACCTCTTCTAATAGTAAAGTAGGATAACACCTCAAGCTAGAATATTATTCTTTCAAGACCCGACTCCACCATATTCCATTTCAACACTTATGAAAACACAAAACCCCCTGTATGAAGAGTTTTCCTAATTGAATGGAGAGAAATAGATTAATCGAGGAAAAGAAATTTAATTGAATATAATGTCATTGTGGATGACCACCACACCCGTTCATTATTTCTTCATAAAAAAACAGTGTTAAAACATTTTTAATTAATGAAAAATAATAAAGAACATTTCAAAAACCTCCCTCGGATTGAATCCATGAGGTAGTCACATTCCAGGATGAAGTACATAGAGATCACAACAAAAATATTTCAGAGAGATAATGATATTGATATTGTAAAAGAAGAGGGGAGGAATAAGAAAGGGGGACACATTAATATAAAAAATAATAATTCAATACTTGAGAAAATAAAACTAAAACTAAAAATAAAATAAGGAAATAAAATTCCCAAAAGGCCCTTTTCCTCATGTCCTTTGTGTCTCAGTTTGAATGAGATGCATTTGAATTATTTGTGAGGTAAGAGCTCTTATCCTTTTATAGGCGGAATATTTTATCATCATGTTGTCGCATAATTGACCCATTAGTAAGCCTATTTACATGTAGACCCTTGAAAAAAAATTGTTTATAAATGTGGTTTCCATCCACCATTAAAATTTCATCTCATTTTTCCAACATATGTATGATTTATGGTTTTCTTTCAATGGATGATTCTTTTTATAGAAGAAGGTTCTATGAAACTTCATCCAAAAGTATAACATCCAATGGCCCCTTTAATTAATTCAAAACACCTTGAAATTATTTTTGGAGAATATTATATGTGTCATAGTTCAATCACATATAGAATCTCCTTCATTGAAGGTGTGTGTGGAGAGATGTGCTTCCGTTACGATGGTGGGGTCCATGTTGTCTGCACCAAAAAATCATTAATTTCATTGATTATTTAAGGCCTCTTGATGGATGAATCTTCCCCTAGTCCAAAAGACAACGTTGATGGAAATAAAATAAGGGTTTTTAAAAAATAATCAATAAAATTGGAATTATATTTTTCATGAAATTTCCATATTATGCTTGATTGTAAAATCATTTAAAAATACAGATTTAAGAAATTTAAAAAATTTAGACCATTTTCATTCAAAAATTCAAATTACCTATTAGTTTTTTAAAAAACATAAATACATGGGTTTTATAAATTTAGAAAATTAAAAAATAATAATTATTTCATGATAAATATTAAAAGAAATTTTCTATGTCAAATACCCCCTCTCATATACCATTTTTTTCCTCACCCATAAAATCTCAACATGGAAATCACATGACACCAATGTTTCCAATAATCAATTTCCAATGCAATAAAATCAAACATTTTCCAATGTGAAATCAAACATTAAATAATCAATAAAAAATATCAATTTAATATCCCATTTTATCAAAAAAAAACAATTCATGCATATATTTTACATGTCCACTTTGAAAAATGAAGGAACTTCTTCTTTCACTAATTCAAGCTTCTCAATTAATTATTACTAAACAAGCTAAATCATGATTTACTGAAAAATTGAATGTTTAAACTCATCTCTCATGATTAAATTCATATAGAGTTATGGTCGTATCAGGAAAACATGCACCTTATAGATAAAAATTTAATAGAACTACATTATCAACTTCGTTATGAAAAAATGAACATAAAATCATGATGACTTTTCAATAAAGGTTTAAATAATAGTGAGGCATAAAGTTTATAGGATTATATTTTTAAAAACATTAATTCTCAGGGAGGAGGTTATATCTTAAATACAATGCATGATATCAAAATGTTTAATGAAATTCTCCCTTCAATGTAGAAATACCCACTTCCCCCAAAACACAAATTAAGTTCATGATCAAAGTAAAAAATAAGGAATGATGAATTCAACCTCTTGATTTTTTATTTATAATTTGAATTATTTTCCAATTTTTTTGAAAGTTATGATAACATAAAACATTACATACACCACATAACCACATAAAATTAGAAGAATTTCGGTCTGAAAATGGATATTTTTGGTTATCCCAAATCAAAAGTAATACCCACCTGCTTTTCGTTCTTTTTGTCATTTTATCCTTTTTTTATTATAGAGTGGAAAAATAGTGTATAATTAATGACTCCATAACCTTTTACAATTCCTACAATAACCCCCCCCCCCATACGTTTTCCTTACAATGTATAACATTCCTTCCACCATGATTCCCTTCAACCCCACACTTCATCTTTAAATTATCATGGAAATACCAAGTGTAGGTTAGTAATAGATAAAAATGGATTGAAATATGGATCATCCCTATAGAACACATTCATGGTCTCTATGGGCTAAAAAATTATTGACATAAAGGTGGTATTTAAGGTTAAGTTATTTTCAAAAGATGCCTAAGTCATTTTAAATATGTGTTTTCACAGTCATAGCTTCGACTAGTTCAAATGAATTTTATGGTCAATGACATGTCCCAAGATCACCCATGAAATATTCTCAAGAATAAGTTGGAAATATTTGGTCAATAAATCCTATCATGAATAAGATATATGATATTGGACAACAACTCAAGGCATGATTAAAAAATAAATTCATATTAATTTCATAAATTCAATGTATGATAAATTTAAGGGATATTTCATTTACATAAATAAACTAATTCCCTTAAATCTTGAGTCATCATTTCAATTTCCATGCTTAAATTTAAACATTAAATTTTCCATTTTACTCATTAAAACACATTAACAATGAAATCTAAAACATGGCATCATAGGATTCATAAGAAACTCTTGTCTCCTAGATAATTCATATAAACCAATAATTCCCGTGTGGATAAGAAATTTTATATTTAATGATCAAATCATATTTTAGACCAAAAAATCTATAGAGATTAATAGTTTAAAAATTAAATGTAATCATCATTTTGAAATAAGGATTTGCTCATTTTACTCTATTTAAGGCTTATTTTTCCCATATGTTAACCGTAAAAACATAATTACTCAGTTACGAACAAAGATCATGTTATTAAATATCAAAAAGGTAAGATGGAGTGGTGTACATTCTAGACTAATCTAAAAAAGGAATTTGAAATATTATATGCATGTAAAGATATATCTTGATATGATCGCCCATGTGGGCCCTAAATTTTTACTTCCTCCAATAGAAAGTACTGGCTATTATTAAAATTCTATTGGTGGTGGATTTTATATGATATGAAACACGACATGTGGCTTTTTCCAATTTCCATATATGTGTTCTTGTTGGTAATGACTCCATAGAGAGAGTACATGAGATCTTCCCCCTTCACAATGTGTTACACCTAGCATTGCGGGGGTATGATGATTCTTCGAGACTCCTCTTCGTTTGTTGATACTTTTGAAACTATCTTATCTTCTAGTGATCGCTTCATGGAGGATTCAGCCTCTTATATGATTTCCTCAGGCTCTTCTACTTGGATCTCTTCATGATAAATATTCTCTAGTAGAAGTTCAAAGTCTTTAGAGAGATCTAGATGTTCTTTAAAAGGTGCATATTTTTCCACATTATTCTTCAAGGAATAATATGATTCTCCCAATTCTAAAATTCAAAAACACTGGAGTTAAACTCAAAATTCTATTCAATAAAATTAAAATCGTGTGAGTTCAAGATTGTATCATCTCCCTAATTTTTTTCAGCTTGAATATTTTCATTGATGGACAGTACCTCATAGAGTTGATAATCATTAGATAGAGCATGGTAGTCGGGCTCCTCTATTGTGAATTCAAATTCCACCACCTGGGTGGTGTCTTCATTCAGTGATTTGGATCTCATTATTTCCATTGCTTGGGAATATCAAGAAGTTCCTCACAGAAATTCCAAAATTAATCCAACTTCTATTGATCATCCACATGTTTCTCATCATGAATTTTATTTTCATTTTTATCTAAGTCAGATATAATTGTTTGATTGAGAATGAATTAGTTTTTAGGTATCTCGACATTTACCTCATCTTGTTCTTAAATGATGAGAGGTGGAATTTCATCCACCACTACCTCCACATATTTATCTACATTAGGTACAGGTTTCCCTATCATGACACAAACATAATAAAATTCTATTTCCATTTTACTCGCCAAATATTCCCGAGTATTAATAATCCTTTCAACCCAGTCATTTAGACCATGATAATAAAATTTTGGTTCTTAACATTACATCTTCAGTTAATCTTCCCTTGCATAGATATTTGAATATTAATTCATCATGGAAAAATAGTTTTTTTATATTTTCTTTAATAACTAAAAAAAATCTTATATTTCCCTTACCCTCCTCTCATTGTTATCCAAGATTAAATGTGATATATTTGTATGATTTTAGAGGTAGGACCTCCTTTCTTTTTATAGGCAGGATCTTACATCCCCAAGTTGTCGCATTGTATACCAATTAATTAGATGATTGAAATGTGGACCCATTCATGAATTTTGTTCATAAATATGTTTTCCATTCACCCTCTAATGGGTAGCTCATTTGGTGACAAGATGTATTAGTTATGAATTTTTTCATTCGAGGTTTATTTCAGGATGATGGAAACATGAATCTTCCGCAAAAATTATAACAGCGAACATCACCCTTAATGACTTCAGTACTCTCTCCATTTTTTATAGAGTATCTCATATGTGTCATAATTCTATCTCACATGGAATCACCATAATTGATGGCGTGTAGGCAGATATGTGGTTCCATTATGTTGGGAGGGGGTCTATACTGTTCTTCCAGAAAAAGATTCAAATTCCTTGATTTTTAAGGCCTCTAGATGGCTACAGACAGTCATGGGGATCTTATGTTTTCTAAGGCATGGAGTTTTTTGGATGAAAGTGAGATAACATTGATTATATAAAATGTCATGTCCATGATTAACTATGACGTATGCAATCCTCTATATAGATATTGCTTGTATACGGGTGGGGGGATCTTTAACAAATACTTTCTATAGAAATAATCATTTTTTACTCTCCCACACAAATCTGTATTTATGTGCTTGGGATTTGGGACATTTTTATCTTATTTTTTTGATGGTGTAAGGAAAACGATTTTAGATCTGGTCAACACTACTTATCCTGTTAGGGAAGTATTTATGCCACTTTTCGTTCTAGAAATTGGTCTCCCTTGCTAGGATTGTTCCTTACATAGGGAGAGGGATATTTTATTGACAAAGGTAGGACCAGGATGTAGGATCTAGGTGACACTATATATCCTTTGCGCGTAGGAATCAAACCAAACATTGATCTAGGTGTACCATGCAATTTAACATTTTTCATTTAGGAAATTGAATTCCCATATGTGAAGGCGAGGGATCTATTGTTCCATTTATGGACATGCCACTAAGACCATGGATACCCTACTAGAGATTGATATTCGTTGGCCATATCGGGACTCCCATCCAAACCGCATATGCCCACATGTGTTGTGATCGATTATAAAAACTAGGGGATTAATAGGTGTATTCATCCCCTTTAAGAAAACATAATGAATTGTGGGAGAATTTTATTTTTCATTATTTAGTTGCGGATGGGCCCAAATTTGGAGATTTTTGTGCCACTATGTCTCCACATGGGGAAGAGAATCATATGTAGTTCTATGAATTCCAGACAATCTGGCCAGACCCATATGTACGGGGAAGTTTTTCATATAGTGGCTCAAACATGAAGTGGAACCCATGAGTCACTACATATCCTGTGAGGGAAATAATAAATCCACACATTATTCTTTGGGAAACAACTTGTACCAATTCGAACCATGCACAATGTATAGGAATTTTAAATTATTCTTTTAAAGTGTAAGAATTTCATGTACATTTACTCTCTATTTTCGTAAGGAGAAATTTTACTACCATTCCCTAGCCAAAATAATTCAATCTTGGTGTGAGAAATAAGGAATATAAAAGGCTTCATTTACAATATAGAGGTGGTGGAGGGTACAACAGAAAAATTTCTACTGAGTGGTGGCTATAACAAGACTTACGGTCAAGGGGTCTATACATTTCCCCTTTACAAATGGAAATCTGAAAATTAATAGTTCTATGAATTCCCCCTATGATAGTATGGCCTTTATACAAGGGGAATTTCATGAATGGTGGTTGGACTAGGATTTGGAATCCAGGAATAACTATGTATCCTATGAGGGTAGGAATATAGTCACACTTAGTTATTGAGGAAATGAGTTCCCATGTGTATTTGGTTATCACATAGGATTGGTGGAACTTTTTTCCATCTTCTGCATAGATATGACTCATGTGAGATGAATCATGTCATATGGAATTGTGTTGTATAATGTTTTTCTACAAAGATGATCTGTATATGATCACACAAAGTATTTCCTTAAGAACGTTGAATTGGTGGGAACTATGCTATTCCATCCATCCATTGAAATGAGATAATATTCTACGTTGGAGTCGACCATGTGTATGAAATATGGTCCTTGTAAATTTGGTTACAATTTCATAATTATATTCACCAAAATCATTATGGTTTTAAGGACCAACACCATTTGTCCTTCTATGAATTATTATAGGAGAACCTTTTGGTAGAATACCGTTACAATCTTATTTTTGGTAAACATCCAAATAGTGAGGTCATAGGCTTATTTTCTCACCCAATCTGACCAACTCAACTTGTCATTTTTGGGATTTCACATTTATAGATGACTGATCATTGATGATAATGCAGAGTGAGGGTTATTTTATTTCAATTGGTAGTACATCTTTTGTCCCATTCACCAATTAATACTAGGTTTCTTGAGTGGTGTTATGGGTTGTGGTTTGATAAATTCATAGAGAATGGAGGATATATTTCGTCTATGATTTCACGTCCTTGTATTCCATCTTCATGAGTATATTTTACATGGTCTTGTTGAATTCCCCTATATGTCCATTGGCCACTTCATGATAGAGGGATGGACTATTGGCCTTGATTCCAAACTCATGATATAGATTATCAAATTAAATGGAGAATAAATTGGTGTCATTTTCTATCATGTTTTTATTAGGGACACAAAATATTTTATGATGTTGGATTTAACAAAGCATATAATTCTTCATATTGTGACCTCTTTGAGGGGTGAAGCTATTTCCCATTTGAAAAAAATTTGTCTCTTTGAGAATGTACTTGAATTGTTTGGCCTTAGCAGGAGGATAAAGTCCATCAATGTCCACTCCTCATACGAAAAATGGCCATGAGTACTTGGTTATGTAAATTAACGCAAAGGGATGGTGGATGAAATTGGCATGAAGCTAATAGGAATAGAACTTTTTTATGAATGTGGAAAAATCATGCATCATATTGGGTCAATAATATCCAATCCAATGAATATAATAAAATAGCATAGATCCTGATTGATTTGGGCTACAAAACCCAACATGAACTTATTTTATATGAGAGCCTGATACTCATCTTCGTTATTTTAACACCCCTCTAACAGTAGGAATGAGTAAGGAAAGACATCATTTTCTAGAGATATGTGTATGACTCCTATCCCAACCTTACTATGCTTGGGATCTTCAATTTTTTTCTATCATACATCTTAATACAATGTCAAAAGGCACCTCTCTTTTTTTGGATTAGTTTTGAAAAGTGAACACTTTTTTATTTTGTAGTTTGACATTCGATGGGGTTATTTATTTTTTAGGGGTGTCCTTCTAGTATGTATTCTTAGAACTTGCCTTTGATATCTTTTTTAGCTATCAACTATATATAAAATGATGTTAGGAAGACATTCCACCTAGATAGGAATCTATAAAAGTTTTAATAATGATGGTATACCTGAAAGGGTTTCTATGAAATACTAACTAGACCTTGTAGAGCTTAAAATATTTTTCTGCTTCTGGTAAACATAGATAAGGGCATGGAATCTATTCTCAATATTTGATTAATGAGTCTCAACATTGATCATGGTTTGGAGAAGATAATTATGGTTGTTCTCATTTTTGTAATATTTCTTTTGTGAGAGTAAGGAACATAGTGATCATACGAGTGTAGTAACATACAGAATGTGTGGTCTTCCTTTGACAAGAAAAATTAACAATGGAAGGATAAGGAGATATTTTATGAGGTCTTCAAATTATTCTTGATAATCACCAGTCCAATGATTTTTGGACCCCATTTCATCATCCTAGTGGGGGGGATTCATGTATAGTTGGATATGACAGACTATATGCTGGTGAAATTTCCATGAATTCCTATAAAATCAGTGAGGTTGTGAGGAGGTAAAATTCAAAGGATGGAACTTTTCTTCTCAGGGTTTATTTTGATGCCATTGTGGAATATGATTAATTGGAGGAATTTTCCTTAGATAATGCTGAAAGAGGATTTTAAGGGTATCAATTTCATACTGTGTTATCAAAATTTGTTGGATACAATTTCATGATATGTCATGTGGTAAATTTTTATTCGCAATTTGACCACCAAGTCATCAAATTAGAATTCCACAAACATTCACAATAAGGTGTTGAATATTTGATGCATGGCACATTGGTTTGTGGCACTGAAATTTTCCACCCTAATTGAACCACCATTTAGAAAAATAATCCCTAAGAGGTCGTAAAGGTGGGTTCCTCTTCATATTATCAATAAATTAACATTTTTTGTATCCTAAATAGCCATCCATGAAAAAGAGAGCCTCAAATCTAGTTGTTGGAACAATTAGAAATTATTTGATCAGGATAGGGATGTTGTCTTTCAGGAAGTGCAGGTTGAGATCCCTAAAATTGATGAAAAATATTTTATTCATGTTCATTTCATTAATGGGAATAATATT
This sequence comes from Viscum album, assembly GCA_963277665.1. Lineage (NCBI taxonomy): Eukaryota > Viridiplantae > Streptophyta > Magnoliopsida > Santalales > Viscaceae > Viscum > Viscum album. The sequence continues at coordinate 381,433,190 of OY728166.1, forward strand.
GGCCAGAGAAATAGTATATTGAACCTCTAGAATGATGTTTTATCAAATTATCTTGTCAAAATCAGCCATTATTTTCGAAGCATGTGTCGAGTACGTCCTTCTAGCTGTCTGATTGTAACCATGATGGTTTCTGTATGGTCTAGGTGGTGGTTGGCCACCCCATGATCGAGACCTGTCATTTATATATTGTTGATGGAGAAAACATCATGATTATATCTTAGGAAGTAGATATAAACCTCGTACTCTTCAGAAGACATGGCCTCACTAAATAGAGTGGGCAGTAGGTCTTCATCAGTACCCAGGTTTATTTCACTGAGTTCATCAATGGTGGAAGAGACACACTCCTCGAATGTTGGAGGTCACCCCTAAGGTATTCTTATTCCTACACTTCTGCATCTTCTTACTCATTATATTCATCTTTTTATGGAGATAAATATCTTGATATGAGCTCTCTAATGTTAAGAGATGATTCGAAACTTTTTAATTCAAAGGATGAGGAGACTTCTTCTCATTTGGACTAAAATTGAGGAACCTTGTAGAGAGGATAGATTGAGGGAATGCCAAAAGTATTCTTTATCATATACCTTTTTGAGTAAGGAATGAATCATATGAAGTCTTTCTTATGGATTTAGGGAATTTCAATTCGACCATTCTCCATTTTTGTTTGGGTCGAGTAGAACTATCAAAACTATATGGCCTTATGGATATGACTGAAATCATGAAAACTATTGAATATGAATCCAATGATGGACTCATGAACTCTACCTGATTAATTATAAGTATATATTCTATTCCAAGATGCCTAAGATGGTCTGCAGGGACCACTTCTTGTCCTTTTAGGGTAGTAAACTTGTAAATTGAAATTATTGAGGGTTTCATCCCTTCCTACTCATTGAATCTTACAATGATATAGTGTGACTCATAAGACTCAAATAGTGCCTTATAGGTGTTAAATTTTCCACACTCTCTTCTTGTGAAATATTTGATGCCCTGATTTTATGATGATTGAATCATTGCATGATGATGCAAAAAGGTCCTTCCATGTCGGACATTAAAGGCTATGTTTTTTAGACCACCATAAATTCTGATTCATCCATGAGGTCACCGAATCAATTTTTGAGCTTTTTTTGGTATATTGTATATTTATCACTTATTTAATTTTCCAAAATAGTTGTGGTTCAGGGTGTCAGTCTGTCCTCATTTTATCCTAGCCGGTGAAGTTCCCACAATGGGATGTGATTAACTCAAGAGCCATTGTTAAGGAATAATTTTCTTACATCGACGTCATTTATCATGCCATACACATATAAGGGTTTGTTGTGTCCCTATATAATGGAATATTAATCTCAATATATGACGTGGATAATTTCATGAAAATCATCTATACATCTCTCTATCAGATAGACTTCAGTCGTGGAAACATTGACTTTGAACTCATGGGGACATAGTAAAGCATCTGTATATGCTTCCTTTTGATCCACTAAGATTCTACACATCCATGATTGAAATATTATTTTATTCTAAAACCAATTGATTCATAATATCAAATTTTTGATCTATAGGTCGATTCTAATCCACTTGTGGATGTTCATTCACAGGTTCTTTAGAGACTTGAGTATTGGATTAAGATGGACCAATCACTAGGAAAGAAGATGTTGGTTCTTTTATAAATTTTGAACTTCACCGGAGATCATACATTCATTCCCTTTCTGATGGATATTATAGGATGATCAGTCCAGAGTGTCTTCTGATAGAGGTAGGGGAATTTTAATTTTCCAATTGGGTCTGCAAAAGGTGTCCACTATAGGTTTCTGCTATGATGACAATTTAATGTAGAGAGTGACCATACCAGCACCTTGATTGGGTATGGGGAACATAGGCTCATATCTATACTATTCAGTTGAGAAGGGATCAAATAAGTGAATGACATTAATAGAACCAAAATAAGCTCCCCATCTAATAGTGGGTCTTCCAGATTGACTTTTTCCAGTGGTGTCATTTGGTGGGGTGTTTCCCATTGTTCCATCTGTTGGGGAAGTTCCCTTTATTCTTTACTATGATGTGGTACTCATATACTCATATCTATTTTCATGAAATCAAAGAGTGTGAAATCCAAATTTGGCTTTGGTGCAGACTCATCTTTCCTCACTTACTCTTGGACATTCTAGTTGAACTACATTCTAGATGACTAACCCTTAAACAATTGAAGGGATGGGGAAATTAGATGTGTTGTATGAGGATCTATTAGGCAAACATTCAGTTTCTCTCAATGTTCTTCGTGCATGTCATGAGATAGGTTGACAATTTTCTACGTCATCTCACTATATCCCTTTTGCTAGTTTTTCCAATGACATTATCCACTATTCTTCTTCATCTAGGATAGAGGTTGAAAAATATTCAACTTTTTCTCGTTGTGGTACCAATTTTACATTCCAAGAATCTATAATTCATTACAGGAGGTAGTTGAAGAAAAAACCCTCATGAGTGATGTATCTCAGTATTCAGTGGATGGGACAATAATAAATCTTGTAATCAAGACCTACTTCATCAGCCCACATTATCTTTAGATGTCGGAGAATGTTTCAATTCATAGTGGATGCAATGTATCCATGGACATGATCATCATGTAATGAGTAAAAATTCTTATTCTATTCCCCTAACTGGTTTCTCATGGTTTCACTTCACTCATCTTGGTGAGGCTGGGCTTGTTATTGACATGTAGTGAATACCGAAATGTTTGGTGCAGGCCTTGGAGCTGGAGATGGTGTAGGAGGTGGATTAATCATAATGGATTTTTCTTCACCTCTACCCTATATTTTTTATAAGGCCTTTGAGGTCTCTTGAGAATTGAGATCATTCCACTGTAGTTAGACTTCTATTATTCAGGGAATTGAAGATAAATCTTGAATCCCACTTGTTTATTTTACCAGGATAATTGGTGTCTGCAACTCATCATAGAGATTGTCGATGCACATATAAAGAATCTCATCTTAGGGGATTGTTTGGTTCAAATAGTAGGATAGACCTTTCAATCTGGAAATGATGTTTGAAACTCTTTAATTTTTTCTAGGGCCAATGGGGTCGCTCTGGTCTTGCGATTAGTACACTTCATGTAATCTTCTATTCAATGGGGAGTGGACGAGAAATCCTAAAACAAACTTGTATATTTTACCAGGATATGTGGTCTCTGCAACTCATCATATTGGTTGTCAAAGCACATAGAAAGGATCTCATCTTGGGGGAGATTCTGGTACAAATTGTAGGTCGGACCTTTCTATCTATAAATGATTTTTGAAACTCTTTAATTTTATCACTGTTTTCAGTTCACATGGATGATGACTGTTGTTTTCGGAAATTAGGAGATGAACTGGTACAAGAACTGGTGTTAGAGTTCATCTCATCCTATTATTTATTTGTCTTGAAAACTAATGTACCATTCAATGGATGATCCATGTAGGGTATTTATTAAGCATTTGAGCTTCACTACCTCATGTTGTAATGTGGTTCCCATCATTGGATCAAAGTAAGCCGTATAGTTCCTCAGATGATTCTATCTATCCCCTAACCCATTGAGCACTGGGAATACTAGGTTCCAAAAATTTAGAAGTGGTAGAACATTGCTCACCCAATCCGGGTATGGTTTTTATTCTAGTTACATCAATGTAGCTTCCCCTCTTCGGCTTCAAATGAATCGATTGTATTCAAGAGCACTTGATATGTGGCTTGTTAAAAACGATCATTGGTGGGAAGAGCTGGGGGTAGAAATGGTCATGTTGACTATGATGGTACTTGATACAGATACATGACTCAGGGATCCCTTTATGGATTTTCATGAATTGTTTCCAATTTTTTCCTCAACGGAGAGAAATATTTGTATCCATCTGAGATTGGATTTAGGTAGATTGACTATCTTGAGGCTTCCTTGGATTTTATTTTCTTCCTTGCATCATTTTTTCAGATGAAACCATGTAGAAGTGGTACACCTGCTTAGAGTGTATTTTGATGCTCTCCTTGAGGAACATATCTAGTAAGACATCTTGATTGGAGAATATCAATGTTAATTTACATATACTCTTTCATTTCATACTCCTATTGAACGAAACACTCATCAAGTATCTGAGATTTTCTCCTGGGGAGGAGGAGTTGGGGAATGTTCGACATTGCTCGTATTTTTTTTGTTGGATATTATCAAGGGTGGTATTAACGGATTGGTAGAATGAGTTCCCATTTTTATGGAGGCTCGGTAGTTTCGGGTGTGCAAACCTTTAGGCTCAGTGTGGACCACCTCCCATAGGGATAAAGTTTCTCTACATTGGGGGTAGCATACCTGGTGGGGAATGGTGGGAGAGATTCATACATCCATTGTTGGGAATCGTATCCTTCTATTAGAGGGTCATCTTCAGGTTTCTTGATAAAGAGTGACTTGAAGGGAACCATGAAATTACCTAGTTTTAAATTTCATTTTTGAGCAAGAATCACGATATGGGACTAGATGAATAACCTCTATATTAATTGTTCTTCTTATTCGATAAATGACTATCATATGTTGGGAATTTTGTTGAGCTAAAAACTCCACAAGACATATAGGCTTGGGTTTCTCCTATTCATTTTCCATTATACATTGGACCATATTTTCTAGTCTCATGAGGGTATTATTTGTTAAAAATTCCCCCATCCTTGTGGACAATGGTCGATCCCTTAATGTGGAAGTTTCTTCTTCTATCTCAACATTCTGGATCTTGTGCATTCCCATTCAAGCATGATCTTGATATGGTGTAAAGTCCGTATGTGAGTTATTTTATGTTTAGTACATTTGTGTTTCTTACTGATTGGCTTCCATTAGGTGATAAGACTAATGAAATTTCATTGTGGTATTGTTTAGGAGATTTTGAATGTCTTGTTCTTACCAGGCCTGATGATTTTGAGCCCTACTCGAGGGAGAATCTTGTCAAATGCACCACATTTCCTGAAAAAACATTTCATTTTACTTATATATTTGGATGATGACATTATAGGATTACATTTGTAGTTGGATATACTGGACGAGATGTGAGAGAAGTTCAAAGCTCCATGCTCTCCCTAACCCCAGATATTAACAACAGATTGTGTGTAATTCCTAAGAGAACATAACTTGTGTAGTGAGTGGAGGAAAATCAATTCAAGATCCTTATTCCACCTCTCATATTTTGTCCACTGGGAAGACAGAATATATTCTAGGTCCATTTTATAGAGAATCTATCCCAATACATTGGAATCATCTCTTTACACATCATAGTAGAAATAAATTTATATTAGATGGTAAAGAGACGATTCCAATGTATTGGGAGAGATTCTCTATAAAATTGACCTATAAGATATTCTGTCTTCCCAGTGGACAAAATATGAGAGGTGGAATAATGATCGTGAAAATATTTTCCTCCACTCACTACACAAGTTGTGTTCTCTTAGGAATTACACACAATCTGTTGTTAATATCTGGGGTTAGGGAGAGCATAGAGGTTTGAACTAATTTAGCTTCTAGGTAAATTTCATGATTGGGGTCAAAATTTAAGAATAATACCCTTTGATCTTTTTCCTTATATAGGAATCTGATATATCCTATTTTGAGTAGGAATCAGAGTTCTCATTTTTCATTGTTTAGGGATTAAAATTCAGAGGAGGCCCATTGGTGTATCATACAGATGTTGCGATCATCACAGTCCTCTAATCCCACATGAGTCATTTGTGGTGTGAGAAATAAGAAAATGTAGAAGATTAAAAAATCACACATATTTCCTTCTCCACTGATGACAAAAATAGGGGAGGACTATAGTGGAAGTGTATGGAGAGAGAGTGTCTCCTCCTTTGATAAATGTGTCTTACTCATTGAGGGACGCCCTAAAATTGGTTATGGGAAAGGGGAGGAAGGTTTCTTTTAATGGATGGGAAATGTATGTGTTATTTATATTATTTATAAGTAGACATCATTATGGGGAGATACCATCAAATAATCTTGTTCCCTAAAAGCTGATGTTCGAATCGAGATCCTAATGTTGGACCCCAGGTGTAACACCCCAATCTTCCACAGTACGTTTCCCTTCGAATAATGCGATAGCGTGTGTTGTACGCAACCTCGAGTTCTAACACACACCACAACTAATTAAACTAGGCGTTGTGGATAGTAATACCTACTTTTTGAAATCATATATATTTTATATTTCAAAATGGACTTCATTTTTGTATTCGGAATATTGAAATTAGCCTAGGCTGAAATTTTGGTAGTTTTCGAATAACTTTTATATTTTGATGAATAGTGAAAATTACTAAATTTTAATTAAAAACAACTTTTTTAATCAAAATAATTAATAGTGATAAATTGTGAATTTGAGTGGTTTTAAAGTATATTTAGAATATATTTTTACCATTTAATATAATGTTGATCATTGGGCAAAATTTTACAATTAAACCGAACATAAACAAGTGTCAATCTTTTGATAGTTATTACCTCTTAAAAACACCCTTTTTGACAGCGGGAATTAATTTTAAATTAATTTCTGCCACTTCTGTGTTTTGAATTTAGAAAAATGGATTCCATATTTGGAATCAGGATGTCCAAATTTTGTAAATAGGTAACTTTTATTTTTAGACATATCGAATAATTACTGTGGTAAATATTTTATTTACCATGGTTAGGGGTAAATCCGGTAAATAAGGGTTAAAAAATAATATTATAATAATACTAAATTACCCTAAAACGTGTCTTAACCCTATTGGTTGATACAGGGTCGACCATGGGCATCTTTGGGTCAATTTTGGGACCCCATTGATCCACTTGTAAGTGATAATGACACTTTATTTTAATTAAGTTAAAATGAATACAAAAATGGCATAATCTTACATCTTTTAAAAGAACAATTTTTACATAGGGTTATACATGTTGGATTTTCGATTATAAATATTCATTAGAAAGATAAAAAGATTTACTACATAATGATATTTTATTTATAATTTTTAGACATCAAATAATTTAAATTATTAATGACACAATAATGATGCAATGTTTACCTCATTAATAAATCATTTATATAAATAAGATTATAATGATTAAAATATTAACTAAAACCTGTCCAATTCTTATTGGTTGATGTTATTTAGAATATGAGTCATCTTATCTTCGACCTCAATGATTTTTGGACCATTATAAACCGAATATAATTATATTATAAAGTAATACTTTCACTATATCCTAAAGAGCCCCTCCTCTCCCTTATAAAAGGAGACCACTTCTACTCATTCCTCACACCTCTCAAGCCACTTGGCTCGTCCAAACTCTGCCCAACTAAGCTCCCCACATCCCTCTCCTCCTCCTTGAAGCTTCCCCTTAGGCAGAAAGCATTTCAAGAAGTCCTTTGGTTCCAACCAAAGTGAGTTACCTAAATTAAAGGTAACTTTTTTTCTCTTAAATTATTTTCAATTATTTTGCTTCTCCAATCCCCAAACTCTTTTTATTTCCTTTCTTTTGTAACAACACCAGTATCCACAATATACTAGGATGTTGTTATAAGAAGGATTCAAACTACACATACACACAACTCCATCTAATGGATGATGAACATAATGTTTCTGTGGATGGCAAACTAACGCCTCACGAAACGATGATTGTTCAAATACATCTTACCGCCTCTCATGGTGGCCATTATGATGGCACTGTAATTAAAAATGATATTAATGATATATATTTTATATATAAGCTTCTGTAATTCCATTTTATTTCATATCCTTATTCGTTTCATGTTGTATATACATACGATAATTTCATTTGAGGAAGTGCGGACTACCGCCCCCTTAAAATGATATGACTCATTCATACCACACATGGAACGTATAAAGGATGGTGATAATGAACTTAAGTAACATATATAAAATATTATATTATACTGGAATAATAATATACCTATGTATCATTTGGATTCAATTCTTTTAAAATGAAAAATTAAATGGAAGTAGCGTTCGTGCGTACGTGCGGACTACCGTCTCCACGAACGCGATGAGATTCATTGTCCATCATATCCATTCAAGTATAATTATAATTTGATGATTTAAAAATAGTATCTAAGGACTTTATATCATTCTGGATATGAATAATATACATCCCATTTATAACGAATATGGCTCACATAACAAAGAATATAAAGTAAAATGAACCTGTTAACACCTGAAATGACGATAATTCTAAGATATTATTAACAAATCAATGTTAAAAGATCATATATGATATCATATTAAAGTAAATGATTCTTTTATTATTCAATAACAATTATTTCACCATTATACAGGAGGTAAACCTACCATCGACCAAGGAAAAATTACAAAGTAAGGGATTCTCTTATCTCACTTTCAATTCCGTGAGATTTCCATTGTTCGCCACTAAATTATTGAAAGTGGTGTATTGTGTACTGCCATTTGATATATATTATCATTATTGTATTTATATTCATGTTATTCTGTAAATCATTTGGTGGTTATTAACTTTTGTCCATACAACTCAGTTGATTAACATGGTAAGGGATTTTCTTATCTCACTTTCAATTCCGTGAGATTTCCATTGTTCACCACTTAATTATTGCATGTGGTGTACTGCCCATGATTGTATTCATTGTGTAATATAATTTAATTTATGGGTATTTACATCATCATGTTATGATACTTCTTTCATGGGTGTATGTTTCGTAAGTTACCTAATCGATAAGGGAATTTGAGATTTCAATTTCCACTCATTTGGCTTTACACATATTTCATTGATTATATTACTCCAAGATTATGTGTGGAATCGCTATTCATTTGATTATGCCTTAATTTCCACTCCCCTTTCTGTGGATATACTTTTGTTACACATAATCACTCCATTGATAAATTCTCAAGTGATCGGTATGAACTTGATAAGAGTAATTTTAACTCAATCTCCATTTGTTGAGTTAAATATCCAATTCGTTGGTGTTGTTTCTACAAGAATATGTGTGAATATACTTTGATTGTTTTACACTGAATATTCAATCATATTTAGTGTATTTATATTTTTCACACATAATTATGTCGTTGATTTATCCTTAACCTAAGGATACGGCCTTTAAGAGAGATTTCATCTCAATTTACATTGAACTGAGACTTCTTTGTTGATATACACCAAATCACTTTTATGCGGTGTATATAATGTACTTGACATAGTATATCATGAATCCCTTTATTCTCATGATATTAAAAAGTTTTTATTACCTCAATTATTTGTATTCAAGTGTCTCTCTTTTGGTTAGAACCTCTAACCAAAATACCATTTTAAAATGTTTTAAAGACTTATTCTTCTATATCTTGCTCATTAATGTCCATGTTTTAAAAATGGTTTTAAGGATTTATTTATATGGAAATTAAAGTTTTAAAATTAAAACTCCTTTTAAAAGTTTCAAAGTGGTATGGGACACTTTGATTCAAAAATCAATTTTTAAATGGCTTATTGACAAATAGTGTGACTTTTAAATGATTTCAAGAAAAGGGGGATATTTCCCTCAAAATGTTTTGATGATTATTTTCATCTATGTCAACATCCTTCATTATTCATGATTGAGGTTAATGTGATACAATACAATCTTCCATATTGTATCAAATGAGTTATGTTTGACTGTGGATGTTCTATTTTTATACCATTCATGGTTTGTGGTTAAAGTATTGACATTTCTTATGCTAGTTTTAATACGAATGTTTATTTTATGCTTAAACCTATTCATATGAGGAATGCATTGGACTTAATAAGTGACGGGTGGAGCCCGCTATAGCTCCTCGATGCATCGGTAGGTCTCATGAGACAAACTAGTGTCTTGGCACAAGGCCTTGGCAAAATCTTATTTGTAGTCTTGGCACGAGGCCTTGGCTATGTGGTTATGATAGTCTGGCATTATGCGTTCCATCATTATGAAAATGGTTATTGATATTGCATGTGATCATTCGACTAGTAGAATATCCATGTGAGTAAGTAAATGGCATTATTTCATTTTATTTATGCCATACCATGTTGAAAGTTCAAGTTTCAAAGGCATTTGTTTTAGTTATAAATTGCCTTAAGTGTTTATGATTATTTATGAAAGATTCTGCTATAATGTTATCCTTACTGAGCATCCGATCTCACCCCTTTCAATGTTTTATTTTTTTTTCCAGGATTATGAAGAAGTAATTTATGAATGACCTGCAGGGATAGTATGAGGGGATATGAAGACAAGATGTTTTTTTTATGATGTAATGTAAAAATTTATGGATATATCTAGTTATTCCAAGGCTACTAAACTAATCGGTCTTTCGAGACTTGATCTTTCTCATGATCATGCCAATGTTATGTAATAATGCACCGACTCTGGGTAACTAGGGTCGGGGCGTTACAGTTGGTATCAGAGGAAGTTTAGTACAAACCTTGGAAGCTAGATTTAGATAAACTCTGATTAGAGCACGTAAACCTAAGATGAACTTTGATGATTAGTATAGAAGAACTTCCTAGAATTTTGGTATTGTAGATATTTTGTGAGTTTTCCGAGAAATACATCGCTGTCTGGATACGAGCAGGTAGAGGCGGTTCTGGCACAGATGTACCTAGGGGTAAAACCCGAAAACACCACTTTGAGCTAGACTCGAATGGGAACTGGTGCACGACAACGGGCCTTGCTGCACTCTTGGTTACGACACTCCCGGGGGATATGCTTTGGTAAATTTACAAGATTAGTATAAACCATTATTAAGGGAATACAAAAAAATGCCCCTAAGAATATATGTCGGCAAATAGATAGTGGATAACCTAGATTTTAACATAGGGTACCCCAAGTTAGGATATATTGTTCAATAACAAGATTATCCTATTATGTCTATTTTTTTTACATTGTTATTAGATAAGTATTCAAAAAACCCTAATTGTATTTTCTTTTGTTAGTTGAAACATAGAGGGAGTAAGATCACGAACAACTCTTCTCTCTCTTCCTGAAGAACTACTTACAATTATTATCCAGAAGTCATGCGCAGACGATGTTGAAACTTTTTCAAATGTCCAAGTTACATACAAACAACTTTATGAGACATCCAATACCTCTAGCATTGCACGATTCTTTCAAGGATCAAGTACCGACTATGGGATAATATTGCGCGCTCAACATTCTTACCACGCTAAGTGTGGGAAGTACCATCAGGGTCTTTTCAAAATTATTCACTTTATCTCAAAATTACGATGCACTAAATGATTTTCTAGATGCTGCAGAAGAGGGAGACCATCGAGCAGCCTATATGTATCAAATTATTTATTTATGTCTTTTGGGATATACGAAATCTGATTTACCAAAACCTTATTTTGAAATATTTGAAGATGAATCGGTGAGAATTTTTCTAAAAAAACATGTTAAAGACGATGTCTCAAAATTATATATAAGAAATACCTATTTTTTATGATGCATCGATGCTTCCATCGATATAATCCAAAATGGATGAGGAGTTTTTGGGTAAAGGAAGTAGATGATTTTGAAAAATTCCTGAGGTACCATTGTGACACATGAACGCATTCTACCAAAAGTCAAATCCGCCTAGTCTCTCCAGAGTTCATGTTGTGATCCACATACCTCTAGTGACAAAATACATGCCTGACCCAATGCATGTACTCACCTATGAAGAATTATAACTGGAACTCGATCTCTCTTATTGTGAAGAGCCTATCAGAATTCTTCATACCAAAGATCAAGTGTTGAGAAACCGGATGACTTGTCTGGTAAAAGATCTATGGAGAAATCATAAGATGGAAGAGGCAATGTGGGAACCCAAGGAACATATGATGAAGAACCTATGTGGAAATAAATGGATGGTGAAATGTTTAAAAGTGTTAGTGCTCTTTATTGATGGGATTACTTTGGAATAATTTTCTCTTGTATGTGTAAACCTGCAATTTATCATGTGAAAATGATATCTGAGGAAGAATTATCTTTTCTGTTGCGGATATAGTTATAAATAACCATTTGGTCTTATATGATCATTGGGTTTGAGGAAATTATAAGTTATTATAATTTGGGATGAAAATGCAAGGTATGATATAATATTTGTGGTTAAATTATGTTATTTTGAGGAATTTATCTCATTTTGGTAATATTATAAAATATTTGTTTTGAAAAAGGACAACACGTAGACCGTGTGACAACCCGTCGCGTCGGACAAAGCTATGGGAATCGAACCCACAACCAAAGTGCGATTGGGATTTATCGCCTACCACTGGACTACGTGAATTCCCTGGTTAGTATGACTATTTTTTTTGTTAAATGATTTTATTGATCAATAATAAGATGATTTGGGTTCTTATGTCTTATCAAATGAATACCCTTGGTATAGGAAAATGATTTGGTGATTATGTGATAAATGTTATTTTGGAAGATGTTCGTTTTGTTAGGAACACTATATGCCCAAGGAAAATAGAATACAATGAGGTTTCATTTGTAGAGTAATGGTGGATTTTTATCTACATTTTTATTGTTGATTTATAGTGATTTGGGTTATTTATGGAAATGATTAACCTATAACAGAGAATATGTGATGATGTTAATTACTTTTAAGTATGTGACTTTAAGAGTATTTGATGTCATTTGGAGATACAATGTAACATGGGAGACTACATAATCAGATTCTTCTATGTTTTGGGTTTCAATATTAGTTTGGATTATATTAAAGGATTTTAAGGACAATTGGTTATTTAATGGTATCTATTTAACTTTGGGGTATTGTTGGTTTAATTTTAGAAATTAAGATTAGTGCATATTTATCTCAATGAATATCCTTTTGGGGGATCATTAGATCATTCACTTACCATTTTGGTTTTGATTAATCTTCAATGACAATGTAAATATATGGTTTATCCTGCATGGATCATGTGATTCTAAAGAAGTTTATTCTAGCTCTTCCAGTGTGACCAAGTCTTCTTGAATACTCATCATTTAAAAAAAATTGAGTTAGTGGTGGAAATTTATTAAAGAGTGAAAATTTACTTAAAATGTAAGTATATCTCATAATGTTCTTAGTCAATATCATAAATGAATTCCTCTTCCTTATGTAATGTAACTTTAAAAAAAATGTTGTCCATTTACTTTCCTACTAGGAGACTAATGGTCGTTTGTCCCAACACAAGTTTGTGGTTTTCTCATTGTTAACTTTCACCTGATCATGATTTCTATCACTCTCTATCAGAACTTGACACTTAGTTTATCATCCATATCCATGTTTTCTTACATGGAATCCTAGTATGGGTTATCTTGGATGACCCTTATACCTCTCTTTCTTTCTTTTAAAGTGATTGTTTTATTGACTCTTTTTCCGAAGCGGGACTTTCCATTATATTTCCAAGAAAAATTTTAAAAATTGCGAGGACGAAATTTATTGAAGGAGGGGAGAATGTAACACCCCAATCTTCCACGGTACGTTTCCCTTCGAATAATGCGATAGCGTGTGTTGTACGCAACCTCGAGTTCTAACACACACCACAACTAATTAAACTAGCCGTTGTGGATAGTAATACCTACTTTTTGAAATCATATATATTTTATATTTCAAAATGGACTTCATTTTTGTATTCGGAATATTGAAATTAGCCTAGGCTGAAATTTTGGTACTTTTCGAATAACTTTTATATTTTGATGAATAGTGAAAATTACTAAATTTTAATTAAAAACAACTTTTTTAATCAAAATAATTAATAGTGATAAATTGTGAATTTGAGTGGTTTTAAAGTATATTTAGAATATATTTTTACCATTTAATATAATGTTGATCATTGGGCATAATTTTACAATTAAACCGAACATAAACAAGTGTCAATCTTTTGATAGTTATTACCTCTTAAAAACACGCTTTTTGACAGTGGGAATTAATTTTAAATTAATTTCTGCCACTTCTGTGTTTTGAATTTAGAAAAATGGATTCCATATTTGGAATCAGGATGTCCAAATTGTGTAAATAGGTAACTTTTATTTTTAGACATTTTGAATAATTACTGTGGTAAATATTTTATTTACCATGGTTAAGGGTAAATCCGGTAAATAAGGGTTAAAAAATAATATTATAATAATACTAAATTACCCTAAAACGTGTCTTATCCCTATTGGTTGATACATGGTCGACCATGGACATCTTTGGGTCAATTTTGGGACCCCATTGATCCACTTGTAAGTGATAATGACACTTTATTTTAATTAAGTTAAAATGAATACAAAAATGGCATAAGCTTACATCTTTTAAAAGAACAATTTTTACATAGGGTTATACATGTTGGATTTTCGATTATAAATATTCATTAGAAAGATAAAGAGATTTCCTACATAATCATATTTTATTTATAATTTTTAGACATCAAATAAATTAAATTATTAATGACACAATAATGATGCAATGTTTACCTCATTAATAAATCATTTATATAAATAAGATTATAATGATTAACATATTAACTAAAACCTGTCCAATTCTTATTGGTTGATGTTATTTAGAATAGTAGTCATCTTATCTTCGACCTCAATGATTTTTGGACCATTATAAACCGAATATAATTATATTATAAAGTAATACTTTCACTCTTTCCTAAAGAGCCCCTCCTCTCCCTTATAAAAGGAGACCACTTCTACTCATTCCTCACACCTCTCAAGCCACTTGGCTCGTCCAAACTCTGCCCAACTAAGCTCCCCACATCCCTCTCCTCCTCCTTGAAGCTTCCCCTTAGGCAGAAAGCATTTCAAGAAGTCCTTTGGTTCCAACCAAAGTGAGTTACCTAAATTAAAGGTAACATTTTTTCTCTTAAATTATTTTCAATTATTTTGCTTCTCCAACCACCAAACTCTTTTTATTTCCTTTCTTTTGTAACAACACCAGTATCCACAATATACGAGGATGTTGTTATAAGAAGGATTCAAACTACACATACACACAACTCCATCTAATGGATGATGAACATAATGTTTCTGTGGATGGCTAACTAACGCCTCACGAAACGATGATTGTTCAAATACATATTACCACCTCTCATGGTGGAAATTATGATGGAACTGTAATTAAATATGATATTAATGATATATATTTTATATATAAGCTTCTGTAATTCCATTTTATTTCATATCCTTATTCGTTTCATGTTGTATATACATACGATAATTTCATTTGAGGAAGTGCGGACTACCGCCCCCTTAAAATGATATGACTCGTTCATACCACACATGGAACGTATAAAGGATGGTGTTAATGAACTTAAGTAACATATATAAAATATTATATTATACTGGAATAATAATATACCTATGTATCATTTGGATTCAATTCTTTTAAAATGAAAAATTAAATGGAAGTAGTGTTCGTGCGTACGTGCGGACTACCGTCTCCACGAACGCGATGAGATTCATTGTCCATCATATCCATTCAAGTATAATTATAATTTGATGATTTAAAAATAGTATCTAAGGACTTTATATCATTCTGGATATGAATAATATACATCCCATTAATAACGAATATGGCTCACATAACAAAGAATATAAAGTAAAATGAACCCGTTAACACCCGAAATGACGATAATTCTAAGATATTATTAACAAATCAGTGTTAAAAGATCATATATGATATCATATTAAAGTAAATGATTCTTGTATTATTCAATAAAAATTATTTCACCATTATACAGGAGGTTAACCTACCATCGACCAAGGAAAAATTACAAAGTAAGGGATTCTCTTATCTCACTTTCAATTCCGTGAGATTTCCATTGTTCGCCACTAAATTATTGAAAGTGGTGTATTGTGTACTGCCATTTGATATATATTATCATGATTGTCTTTATATTCATGTTATTCTGTAAATCATTTGGTGGTTATTAACTTTTGTCCATACAACTCAGTTGATTAACATGGTAAGGGATTTTCTTATCTCACTTTCAATTCCGTGAGATTTCCATTGTTCACCACTTAATTATTGCATGTGGTGTACTACCCAAGATTGTATTCATTGTGTAATATAATTTAATTTATGAGTATTTACATCATCATGTTATGATACTTCTTTCATGGGTGTATGTTTCGTAAGTTACCTAATCGATAAGGGAATTTGAGATTTCAATTTCCACTCATTTGGCTTTACACATATTTCATTGATTATATTACTCCAAGATTATGTGTGGAATCGCTATTCATTTGATTATGCCTTAATTTCCACTCCCCTTTCTGTGGATATACTTTTGATACACATAATCACTCCATTGATAAATTCTCAAGTGATCGGTATGAACTTGATATGAGTAATTTTAACTCATTCTCCATTTGTTGAGTTAAATATCCAATTCGTTGGTGTTGTTTCTACAAGAATATGTGTGAATATCCTTTGATTGTTTTACACTGAATATTCAATCATATTTAGTGTATTTATATTTTTCACACATAATTATGTCGTTGATTTATCCTTAACCTAAGGATACGGCCTTTATGAGAGATTTCATCTCAATTTACATTGAACTGAGACTTCTTTGTTGATATACACCAAATCACTTTTATGCGGTGTATATAATGTACTTGAAATAGTATATCATGAATCCCTTTATTCTCATGATATTACAAAGTTTTTATTACCTCAATTATTTGTAGTCAAGTGTCTCTCTTTTGGTTAGAACCTCTAACCAAAATACCATTTTAAAATGTTTTAAAGACTTATTCTTCTATATCTTGCTCATTAATGTCCATGTTTTAAAAATGGTTTTAAGGATTTATTTATATGGACATTAAAGTTTTAAAATTAAAACTCCTTTTAAAAGTTTCAAAGTGGTATGAGACACTTTGATTCAAAAATCAATTTTTAAATGGCTTATTGACAAATAGTGTGACTTTTAAATGATTTCAAGAAAAGGGGGATATTTCCCTCAAAATGTTTTGATGATTATTTTCATCTATGTCAACATCCTTCATTATTCATGATTGAGGTTAATGTGATACAATAAAATCTTCCATATTGTATCAAATGAGTTATGTTTGACTGTGGATGTTCTATTATTATACCATTCATGGTTTGTGGTTAAAGTATTGACATTTCGTATGCTAGTTTTAATACGAATGTTTATTTTATGCTTAAACCTATTCATATGAGGAATGCATTGGACTTAATAAGTGACGGGTGGAGCCCGCTATAGCTCCTCGATGCATCGGTAGGTCTCATGAGACAAACTAGTGTCTTGGCACAAGGCCTTGGCAAAATCTTATTTGTAGTCTTGGCACGAGGCCTTGGCTATGTGGTTATGATAGTCTGGCATTATGCGTTCCATCATTATGAAAGTGGTTATTGATATTGCATGTGATCATTTGACTAGTAGAATATCCATGTGAGTAAGTAAATGGAATTATTTCATTTTATTTATGCCATACCATGTTGAAAGTTCAAGTTTCAAAGGCTTTTGTTTTAGTTATAAATTGCCTTAAGTGTTTATGATTATTTATGAAAGATTCTGCTATAATGTTATCCTTACTGAGCATCCGAGCTCACCCCTTTCAATGTTTTATTTTTTTTCCAGGATTATGAAGAAGTAATTTATGAATGACCTGCAGGGATAGTATGAGGGGATATGAAGACAAGATGTTTTTTTTATGATGTAATGTAAAAATTTATGGATATATCTAGTTATTCCAAGGCTACTAAACTAATCGGTCTTTCGAGACTTGATCTTTCTCATGATCATGCCAATGTTATGTAATAATGCACCGACTCTGGGTAACTAGGGTCGGGGCGTTACACCAGGTTACCACGAGAATGTATACTTAGGGTCATTCCGGGGGGGATCCACACCGTTATGGGGATTACCCACATCACTCCACATTAAAATGGGTTTGTAAACTCATAAGATCATGTTAATGTGCTCGAGTCGTTATATCATATAGGTCTGGTGGATTTTGTTGATGATGTGGCTTATTGCAATTGGACTGGAATGCGGAGGGGATATGGGTGCTGTGACAGAAACAGAAGGAAATGATCGAATTTGGAGGGCTGGAACTCCTGAGAAGACCCCATTCCACATAGCATATCCTTACGTAGGATGTGGATTCCTCATTATAGAATAATGATATATGGGTGAGGGGTACTTTCATGTACCATGATGGTACATATAACTTGAGGTGGTCTACATAGCATATTTCTACGGGGAACTAAGTTGTGCTCATGTAGTGCTTTTCTACACCAGACAGAGTTCCAGCCGCTTACCATGGTCATACGCGGGGATCAGTTCTAGCCACGTATGTTGGTGGTACATGGGGATATGTTCCATCCATGTAGAAATATTTTAAATAGTGCAGTTTTATAAGTCCCTAGCCTTAATCATTACTTAATCTTGAGTTATTACAAGATTACACCTTGAGGATCTTTTCAAGTTTAGAGTTTTAGATAATTATATCATAAAAAATGCATTACATTCCACATTCAAACAAAGTGGTTACATAAAAGATATTATTAATTTTTCCTATCAATGGAAACATATTTAAAATCAAACATGGATTCTTTCTTGAATTTTCCTTGACACTATCATCATATCTTGTACCTTTCCCTTGACCTGTGAAAAACATTTCAAAAACTTGGGATGAGCATAAAAATCTCAGTAAGGGATATAAAAATATGGAAAGGAAACATGGGAACATATATACATAAGAATGAAATCATACATTACCCATAAAACATAAGTACTTTGACATACCTCATAAAATCATGAATAAATCATAGAAATCACAACACATAAAGATAACTTGAGGCATTCATAACATTCTTACTTAGGGAGTAACCCTCTTGGTTATGTTTGGAATACCCATCACAGTATAT
The DNA here is from genome assembly GCA_963277665.1 of Viscum album. Lineage (NCBI taxonomy): Eukaryota > Viridiplantae > Streptophyta > Magnoliopsida > Santalales > Viscaceae > Viscum > Viscum album. Next base: position 381,452,054 of record OY728166.1, read on the forward strand.
TCCCTAAATCTCTTCGGAGAAACCTTAACGTTTCACTCCTTTGCGTTACCCAATTCATTGATGAGCTATATCGGTCTCACCCTCCCTTAGTTTATCACAGAACCACCAGTCCTCATAATAATTCCAAAGAACCATAACTTAATCATATCACATAAAACATACATAAAAGAAACATAAAATTTCAACATTACAATCATAAGATATAAATAATACACATTGATATAATAAAAACATTATGAAAACCATTTTCAATAACAAAATAAAAGAAATGTAAAACAGCATATTTATTTTTCTTTTAAAAAATTGAATGGCTTGTAGAGGAAGCCGAAACTCAAATAATGGTCACGACGGTGGAGAAGTCGTTGTCGCCGCATACGTACGACAAAAACATTTCCTTTTGTCATTTATTAAAACGATTCGTATAAAAAAGATTCCTTTTGGATAAACATAAAATTCAAAGGGGTTTATACACCGTATAAAAGAAGGTTGTGTATAAAACAAAATATGCCTCAATGAAAGGAGATTGAGACGAAGTCGCATACCTCGGGTCTGACTTGAATTGATCATTTTTTAACCTCATAAATAATAAACTTGAGTTAATTTCTACTTTCTTAAGAAACTTTTTCATGTTTATTATTCCTTTTATATAACTTATTACCATGTCATGAACACTATGTAATTATTTAAGTTATTAACGGTCGTTTTAACGATCAATGGTACTTGAGTCAAAAATAAACTCCTTATAATTACAAGTTGTTCATGTATCCGTTATATCCAGAGTTATGAAAATGATTTAGATATCATATATATCATATATATCCAATGTATAAGCATTTATAATATTACATAACATTTAGAGGTAATAAATGAAATGCACCGTTCATGGAGACGGTAAGCCGTACGTACACATGAACGCTAATTTCATTTGTATTTCGTATTTTATGAAATGGAATCATAATGATATAATGTATATTATAATTATAGTATAATATCATATATAAAATCATTAATTATGTCCTTTAAACGTCCCACATATGGCATTAATGAATCAGATCACTTTGAGGGGGCGGTAGTCCGCACTTCCTCAAATGAAGATATCGCATTTACCCATAATGGAAACCATAAAGTTTTGCCATAAATGAGAAATAAAGAAGCTTAATTAAAACATAAACATATTATATATCATATATAAACATAGTAACATCTTAATGGACACCTTTGAAGGTGTTTTATGAGGGTTGAACAATCATCGTTTCGTGAGGCAGAAATTCGCCATCCATAGAAACAATATGTTCTTTAGCCATTAGATGTAGGTGTGTGTAAGTGTAGCTTGAATAATTATTATAAAAGTATCCTATTATATTTAAGATACTGGAGTTGTTACAAAATACATTAATAAAAAGAGTTTAGGGGGTTGGAGAAGCAAAATAAAACAAAAGGACTCAAGTGAAAACATTACCTTAAAATCGAACTCCCTTTGGTTTGATCTCAAAGTATTACTTGGGAAGACTTATGTAAAAAGTGAGGATTATAAGAGTTATAGAGGGATGTGGAGAGCCCAATTGGTCAGGGTTTGGCTGAGCCAAAGGCTTTGGAAGTGTGGGTTAGGTGGTAGAGTTGGGGGCCTTTTATAATAGGAGAGGAGGGGCACTCTTGGAAAGTAAAGAAATTATACTTTATTTTAAAATGAGTTTCGGATTTAAAATGGTCCAACATTGATATAATTAGAGGATAAGGTGATAAGGGTTTGAAATATACCCAACCAATAGGTTTTTGACAAGTGTAGGTCTTAGATTTTACATTATCTTTTCATTTTATTTAAATTGTTAAATAATGAGGTAATCGATGCATTATCATGATGTCATAAATAATTTAATTTATTTAATGTCTAAAAATTATAAATTAAATACAATTATGAAGTAAATAGTTTTATCTTTCCAATTACTATTTATAGTCAGAAATCTGACTTGTATAACCCCATTTAAAAATTGTTTTAGTAAAATAACTCATGTTTGTGACAATTTTACTTTAACATTGAATGAAAAGATATTAATGTCATTTTCCTTCCAACGTGACTCCATGGGGTCCACAAGTTTACCCATGGATTGTCTTGGTCGGCCATGACACATCCAATAAGGGTAGGACATGTGTCAAGCACATCTCATATTATTAAAACAATATTTTTACCTTAAACTACACTAATTACCCCTAATCGCGATTAAGAACATAAAAGTTACTATTCACCAAAAAATTATTTTAATCTCATTGAACCACATTTTACTTCTTATTTACAACCATGTATGTCGGATTTTTGAAAATCAAGTCACAGAAGTGGCAAAGTTTCATTTAAACAAAAAAGCAGTTTCTTTAACTACCACTTAGTGGTTTCAATATTAATCAAAAATTGATGTTTTTCAGAAAAATACCAAAACATCACCCTAAGAAATATTTTATACTTATGAATTCAAAAATGATGTCTATTTTACAAAATTAAAATCATATAAGTTACATTAATTAATTTAATAATTAATTTCCGCTGTCATGACAAATATCATGTTTTTTATGAAACAATAAGTATCAAAAGATTGACACTAGTTTAATTCCAATTTCAAAGTGAAATTGATTCCAATGACCACCATTGGATTAAATGGTAAAAATATATTCTTATTTCACTTTAAAAAAAATTCAAAAGATAATATAATCATATAAATAAATTAGAATAAAAAGTGGTTTTGAATTAAAATACAACATTTTTCACTATTCGTTAAAAAATGATCTTTATCGGAAAAATACAAAAAATTCACACAAAGTAAATTTTGATGTCCCAATCATAAAGAATAATTTTATTTTGAAAAACATAGCTTATAAAATTTTGAAAATATAGTTTTAAAAATGTTTTTCCATTCAAAGGCAGTAAAACAGTCTTTTAAAAGTATTAGTGAATTCCATGCTTAAGATTGGATTTATTTTCATTTTAAGCCTCTAATACACTATCTAATTCATTAATAGACATAGATAAAAATATATATTATTCACTACATACTTGTGATGTTACATCCTTTCCCCTTTAGAAAATTACATCCCTGCAATTTATTTACTTATCGAATAAGTGGGGGTGTTTATCCCTCATTGCATTTTCAGATTCCCATATTGCCTCTTCAATCATGTGGTTTTTCCCCAAAATATTTACCTGATGAATCACATTATTCTGTAAAACATAATCTCAATGGTCAAGAATCTGGACCAGTTGTTCCTCATAAGTTAGGTTCTCTTCCAGCTGAACTACCTCTGGACTCAAAATATGCGATGGATCTGGCATGTACTTTCTCAAAATCGAAACATGAAAAACATTATGTACCTGAGATAAACTCGGAGGTAAAGCCACTCGGTATTCAACTGATCCAACTATCTCCATAATTTCATATGGTCCAATGAACCTTGGACTCAGCGTTCCTTTCTTACTAAATTGCATCACACATTTCCATGGTGATACTTTGAGAAAAACATGATCACCTACCTAAAAAGAGAGATCGTTCCTCCTATTGTCCGCAAAACTCTTCTACCTGCTCTGAGTTGTTATCATGTGTTTCTATATTAGATGAACTTTTTCTGCCATCTCTTCTACCAATTCTGGTCCCATCAGCTTCCTTTCACCCACTTCATTACAAAAAGCTAGAATTCGACACCACTTCCAATATAACTGTAACACCCCGAGCTTCCACGATACGCTTCTCATTCAATAATACAATAGCTTGCATTGTACGCAACTTCGAGTTCTAAAACATCGCGACAAATCAAAGTAGCCGTTATGAATAGTAATAACCACTTTTTAAAATTATAGAAATTTTATATTTCAAAATGGACTTCATTTTTGTATTCCTAAAATTGAAATTAGCCTATGTTGAATTTTTTGTAATTTTCTGAGAACTTCAAAATTTTTATGAATAGTGAAAAATACTTAAAACAACCTTTTTAATCAAAATAATTCATAGTGATAAAGTATAATATTGAGTGGTTTTAGAGTATAATTAGAATATATTTTTACCATTTTATCCAATGGCGGTCATTAGAATTAATTTAACATTGAAATTGGACATAAACAATTGCCAATCTTTTGATATAAATTGTTTCTTAAAAACACGCTATTTGTTGTGACAGCGGGAATTAATTATAAAATTAATTAATGCAACTAATATGTTTGGAATTTTGTAAAATAGACATCATTTTTGAATTCGTAATATCAATTATAGCTTAGGGTGAAATTTTGGCCTTATTCTGAAAAACTTCAATTTTTGATGAATAGTGAAACCACTAAGTGGTAGTTAAATAACTGATTTTTCGTTTAAATGAAATATTACCACTTCTGTGATTTGATTTTCAAAAATCCGACATACATGGTTGTCATTAAGAAGTAAAATGTGGTTCAATGAGATCAAAATAATTTTTGGTGAATAGTAACTTTTAAGTTCTTAATCGCGATTAGTGGTAATTAGTGGAGTTTAAGGTATAAATAATACTTTAATAATATGAAATGAACTAGACACATGTCCCAACCTCATTGGTTGAGTCATGGCCGACCAAGACAAGCCATGGCCTAACTTGGGGACCCCATGGATCCACTTTTGTTGGGAAATAACATAAATTACTTTTTATTTAATGTTAAAGTGAAAATGACACTAACATAAAGTGTTTTACTAAAACAATTTTTAAGTAGGGTTACACAAGTCCAAATTTTGACTATAAATATTCATTAGAAAGCTAAAAAGATTTCCTACATCATAGTATTTGTTTTATAATTTTTAGACATTAAATAAATTAAATTATTTATGACATCATTATGATGTGGCGATGACCTCATTATTTAACGATTTAAATAAAATGAGAAGATAATGCAAAATCCAAGGCTTACACTTGTCCAAAGCCTATTGGATGAAGAGATTTCGAAACCTTATCAACTTAGGCTCGAATCATATAAGTGTGGGACCTTTAGAATCCGAAAAAGCATTGTGAAATAATGTAACATTTCAATCTTTCCAAAAGTGCCCCTCCTCTCCACTTATAAAAGGCCCCCACCTCTCCCACCTCATTTACACTTTCAAGCCATTTGGCTCGGCCAACCTCTGCCCAAATACTCTCCCAACATTCCTCCCTTACTCCTAGAAGCCTCACTTTGGGCAGAACTCTTCCCAAGGAAGCCTTTGGCTCAAATCTAAAAGAGTTACCCGATTTGGAGGTAATGTCTTTTCTAATGTTGTTTTGTTTTATTTTTCTTCTCCAACCCCCTAAACTCTTTTTATTCATTTCTTTTGTAACAACACCAGTATCCTCAATATACTAGGATGTTGTTATAAGAAGGATTCGATCTACACTTACACACACCTACATCTAATGGTTAAAGAACATACGGTTTCTGTGGATGGCGAATTTCTGCCTCACGAAACGATGATTGTTCAACACTCATATAACACCTTCAAAGGTGGCCATTAAGATGTCACTATTTTTATATATGATTTATAATTTGTTTATGTTTTACTTATGCTTCTGTATTTCTCATTTATGTCATACTTTATGATTTCCATTATGGGTAAAACGCGATAATTTCATTTTAGGAAGTGCGGACTACCGCCCCCTCAAAGTGATTTGAATCGTTAATGCCATATGTGGGATGTATAAAGGATGGAGTAAATGGTATTATACACTATATTATACTGGAATTATATTATACATTTATATCATTATGATTTAGTTCCATTAAATATGAAATTGAAATGAAAGTAGCGTTCATGCGTACGTACGGCTTACCGTCTCCATGAACGGTGCATTTCATTTCTTACCTCTAAATGTTACGTAATATTATAAATGAATGTATATACTGTATATATATGATATATATGATATCTACATCATTAATATAATTCTGGATATAATGGATATTTCACCACATGAACAACTTATAATTATAAGAAGTTTATTGTTGACTCATGTACCAAAGATCGACAAAACGACCGTTATTAACTTAAATAATTACATAATGTTCATAACATTGTAATAAGTGATATAAAAAGGATAATGAAATTTAAAATGGTTCTTAATAAGGTAGATATTAACTCTAGTTTATTATTCAGGAGGTTAAAGAACGGTTGAGTCAAGTCGGACACAAGGTAAGGGAATTTCTTAACCCAATTTCCATTCTTTGGGTTTATCTCCTACTTTTAAATTATGTCATGATATTATTATGTCCTATCTTGTATTTGTACTTTATTTATGTGTACTTATAGTGAATACACATAATAGATCTATTTTATTTCAAAAATGATCTTTGTAAGGACTTCATCTCAATCTCCTTTCATTAAGGCATATTTCGTTTTATACACAACTTTATTTTATACGGTGTATAAACCCCTTTGACTTTTACGTTTATTCAAAAGGTTTTCTTTTATAATTATGTGATTTTTAAATGATTTAAGAAAAGAGATATTTCTCTCCAATATATGAAAATCCAGTGAAAATGTATACGTACTTAACGCAAGCATAAAAATGATTTCAGAAAACCCGACTCTCGAGTGTGGTAGACAGGAAGGGATTGGGCGTGGACCCATCATGGCCTGTAATTAGTCGAGTAGTCTCAGAATTAGTTATTTTGTTTTCAAAAGCTTGCATAATGTTTTCAGAAAAAACACTGGAGTATATTTAAGCAATTTTAAATGTAAGTATCTTCTAAAAAGATTGCATCGGTAGGTCTCATGAGACAACTAGACGTGGAATTGGCCGAGGCCCTTTCCCAATTTGATTTATGGTTTTGGCCGAGGCCTTAATCATTTTAGACGTCTTGGCCGAGGCCTTGACAAAGTGTTTCAGAATGTCTGGCATTATACATTCCCTCATTATGAAAGTGGTTATTGTTATTGCATGTGATTATTCGACCAGTTGAATATCCATGTGAAGAAGTGAATGGCATTATCTCATTTTACTCTTGCCATATTATGTTGAAGTTCATGTTTAAAAGGCTTTTGTTTTATTTATACATTGCCTTAAATGTTTATGTTTATTTATGAAAGCTTCCGCAATATTGTTATCCTTACTGAGCATCTGAGCTCACCCCTTTCAATGTTTTAATATTTTCCAGGATGTGAAGAAGTATTTTATGAATGACCTGCAGGGATAGTCAGAAGAGGATATGAGTGTGGACTATGAAGACCATGTTATTGTAGTTTTTCACTTTTTGATGTAATGAAAGACTTATGAATGTATCTAGTGTTTCCAAGGCTACTAAACTAATCGGTCTTTCGAGACTTGATCTTTTGTGATCATGCCTATGTTACGAAGTAATGCACCGACTCTGGGTAGCTGGGGTCGGGGCGCTACAGTTGGTATCAGAGGCAGTTTAGTACTAACCTTGGAAGCTAGATTTAGATAAACTCTGATTAGAGCACATAGCCCGAAGATAGACTTTGAGGATTAGAATAGAAAACCTTCCTAGAATTTTGGTAATATAGAGATTTTGTGAGTTTTCCGAGCAATACATCCCTGTCTGGATACGAGCAGGTAGAGGCGGCTCTGGCACAGATGTACCTAGGGGTAAAATTCGAAAACACCGCTTCGAGCTAGACTCGAACGGGAACTGGTGCACGACAACGGGCCTTGCTGCACTCTTGGTTACGACACTCCCGGGGGATATGCTTAGGAAAATTCTCATTTTATTTACAAACCACTATGAAGGGTTATGAGTATATACTCCCTCAAAGAAAACTTTTCTTTTTATGATTATATCCATAAATAGTTCAATTTATGTAAAGTGTTTTACAAGTATGGAATTATGTATTTTGATTCATAAACTAACCTATTTTATGCCATTGTATAGAAATGGTTCCCAGTGGAAGGAATGTGAACTCCAGCAATACGTATGATCCAAAGCGTAAGAAGGATCATATCTTTCACGGTATTAAGCCAACATTTAGAAGGGAAATAATCTCCCATGTGTTTTCAATATATGAAGAAATAGTATCATGTGTCAATAAGATAAGTAAGGAATTCTCTGAGTCCTATGGCTTTGAAACGAAGCAAGAGACGAAAGGGATGGAAGAGAGAATGATGGATAAAGGGATAAGGGGAAAGAAGAATTTTCCAATATGTGGTAATTGTGGGAAGAAACATCATGGAACTTGCCTAAAGGGAATGGGAGTTTGTTATAAGTGTAGAGAAAAAGGACACAAAGTGCGTGACTGCAAGGGTAAGAAAATGGTTTCAAATGTACAATGTTTCTTCTGCAAGGATTGGGGACACTACGCAAACCAATGTCCAAATCGTCAAAGTATGCCCCAAATGATGTTATTGGATAATAATCAAGTTATGATACTACCACAGATGAGGAGTAATGATTAGAGTTCTTATGTTGTTATTAAAGAATTTTGTAATTTGAGTGTTGTATCAATGATGTACTGGTTATAATAATTATGGAGTATATAAGGATTGTACTGCAGTACTATTTCATCAAGGACTTGAGATTGTGTGGAACCAAGAACAGTGACTCCACAGTAGGTTAAATTTTTGGAAAATATATGGTTGAGAGAAAGATAAACCATAATATGGTTCTGATACTGAGATTGTGATTTTGTAATAATACGTGATTGATTTGGATAAATTATATTGGATATACTTAACTTCCTTGAAACTGATTGATGTTTTGTATACATTTTTGGATAGAAGGAGTATATCTAGTATTCTATAAGGAATAAGGGATCATGGTAATTCAGTATGTTTAAAAAGAATACATGATGAAGGTGTTCACATGTTGTTACGTAGGAAAAAGGATCTTCATCATGTTTACCTTCCTTATAAAATTTGGACTGTGAGTTGGACAGAAGTATTTTGGATAACTATAAAGGTTGGAATGGATTAAGTTGATATTTGGATAGTATTGTTTAAGGTTAAAAAAATTTCTGAAGATTATTTTTGGAATATTATAATACCATAGTTTTAGGAAAAGGACAACCTGCAGGGTGGGGCATAAACCGTCCCGTCGGACAAAGCTGTAGGAATCGAACCCACAATCAAAGTGCGACAAGCCTTTATCTCCTACCACTAGCCTACAGGAAGTCCCTGGTTATTACAAAATAATTTTACTAATCTAAATAGTATGTGTTAACATTTGGAACCTTATACAATTAGGATAAGTATAATATTTTTGAGTTCTATTATCTTTTTGAGTGAAAGATGAGTTGATGGTTGAAACTCTAATTGTCAAGCATAAATATATATATACCTATCTCTTATTCAATGAATAAATTAATTCTTAAACTTTAGTAAAGGGATATTAAAACAAAAAATGTGTTATCCTAATACCTTATGTCTTGTTGAACTGATGATATTTTAAATCAACATAGATTGAAGGCTTTGAGGCCCTCAATTTGACAGTTGATTGTGATTGATGACCTCAATCACTCCCTACAAATATTTACGTTTTTCCTCTAATTATATGTCTCTAATTGCCACCAATGTTCTCCTAATCGAGATCATAATTGGGTGGTGACTTGTTCATTTCCCTTTCCCTCTTATTAAGGCTAAATTTTATTAACCTTATTTCCGATGTGGGTTTTCCTCAAAGGTATTTTCTATTTTCAACCTTTTATTTTTAAAGAAAAATAACAAATTGCGAGGACGCAATTTATTGAAGGAGGGGAGAATGTAACACCCCGAGCTTCCACGATACGCTTCTCATTCAATAATACAATAGCTTGCATTGTACGCAACTTCGAGTTCTAAAACATCGCGACAAATCAAAGTAGCCGTTATGAATAGTAATAACCACTTTTTAAAATTATAGAAATTTTATATTTCAAAATGGACTTCATTTTTGTATTCCTAATATTGAAATTAGCCTATGTTGAATTTTTTGTAATTTTCTGAGAACTTCAAAATTTTTATGAATAGTGAAAAATACTTAAAACAACCTTTTTAATCAAAATAATTCATAGTGATAAAGTATAATATTGAGTGGTTTTAGAGTATAATTAGAATATATTTTTACCATTTTATCCAATGGCGGTCATTAGAATTAATTTAACATTGAAATTGGACATAAACAATTGCCAATCTTTTGATATAAATTGTTTCTTAAAAACACGCTATTTGTTGTGACAGCGGGAATTAATTATAAAATTAATTAATGCAACTAATATGTTTGGAATTTTGTAAAATAGACATCATTTTTGAATTCGTAATATCAATTATAGCTTAGGGTGAAATTTTGGCCTTATTCTGAAAAACTTCATTTTTTGATGAATAGTGAAACCACTAAGTGGTAGTTAAATAACTGATTTTTCGTTTAAATGAAATATTACCACTTCTGTGATTTGATTTTCAAAAATCCGACATACATGGTTGTCATTAAGAAGTAAAATGTGGTTCAATGAGATCAAAATAATTTTTGGTGAATAGTAACTTTTAAGTTCTTAATCGCGATTAGTGGTAATTAGTGTAGTTTAAGGTATAAATAATACTTTAATAATATGAAATGACCTAGACACATGTCCCAACCTCATTGGTTGAGTAATGGCCGACCAAGGCAAGCCATGGCCTAACTTGGGGACCCCATGGATCCACTTTTGTTGGGAAATAACATAAATTACTTTTTATTTAATGTTAAAGTGAAAATGACACTAACATAAAGTGTTTTACTAAAACAATTTTTAAGTAGGGTTACACAAGTCCAAATTTTGACTATAAATATTCATTAGAAAGCTAAAAAGATTTCCTACATCATAGTATTTGTTTTATAATTTTTAGACATTAAATAAATTAAATTATTTATGACATCATTATGATGTGGCGATGACCTCATTATTTAACGATTTAAATAAAATGAGAAGATAATGCAAAATCCAAGGCTTACACTTGTCCAAAGCCTATTGGATGAAGAGATTTCGAAACCTTATCAACTTAGGCTCGAATCATATAAGTGTGGGACCTTTAGAATCCGAAAAAGCATTGTGAAATAATGTAACATTTCAATCTTTCCAAAAGTGCCCCTCCTCTCCACTTATAAAAGGCCCCCACCTCTCCCACCTCATTTACACTTTCAAGCCATTTGGCTCGGCCAACCTCTGCCCAAATACTCTCCCAACATTCCTCCCTTACTCCTAGAAGCCTCACTTTGGGCAGAACTCTTCCCAAGGAAGCCTTTGGCTCAAATCTAAAAGAGTTACCCGATTTGGAGGTAATGTCTTTTCTAATGTTGTTTTGTTTTATTTTTCTTCTCCAACCCCCTAAACTCTTTTTATTCATTTCTTTTGTAACAACAACAGTATCCTCAATATACTAGGATGTTGTTATAAGAAGGATTCGATCTACACTTACACACACCTACATCTAATGGTTAAAGAACATACGGTTTCTGTGGATGGCGAATTTCTGCCTCACGAAACGATGATTGTTCAACACTCATATAACACCTTCAAAGGTGGCCATTAAGATGTCACTATTTTTATATATGATTTATAATTTGTTTATGTTTTACTTATGCTTCTGTATTTCTCATTTATGTCATACTTTATGATTTCCATTATGGGTAAAACGCGATAATTTCATTTTAGGAAGTGCGGACTACCGCCCCCTCAAAGTGATTTGAATCGTTAATGCCATATGTGGGATGTATAAAGGATGGAGTAAATGGTATTATACACTATATTATACTGGAATTATATTATACATTTATATCATTATGATTTAGTTCCATTAAATATGAAATTGAAATGAAAGTAGCGTTCATGCGTACGTACGGCTTACCATCTCCATGAACGGTGCATTTCATTTCTTACCTCTAAATGTTACGTAATATTATAAATGAATGTATATACTGTATATATATGATATATATGATATCTACATCATTAATATAATTCTGGATATAATGGATATTTCACCACATGAACAACTTATAATTATAAGAAGTTTATTGTTGACTCATGTACCAAAGATCGACAAAACGACCGTTATTAACTTAAATAATTACATAATGTTCATAACATTGTAATAAGTGATATAAAAAGGATAATGAAATTTAAAATGGTTCTTAATAAGGTAGATATTAACTCTAGTTTATTATTCAGGAGGTTAAAGAACGGTTGAGTCAAGTCGGACACAAGGTAAGGGAATTTCTTAACCCAATTTCCATTCTTTGGGTTTATCTCCTACTTTTAAATTATGTCATGATATTATTATGTCCTACCTTGTATTTGTACTTTATTTATGTGTACTTATAGTGAATACACATAATAGATCTATTTTATTTCAAAAATGATCTTTGTAAGGACTTCATCTCAATCTCCTTTCATTAAGGCATATTTCGTTTTATACACAACTTTATTTTATACGGTATATAAACCCCTTTGACTTTTACGTTTATTCAAAAGGTTTTCTTTTATAATTATGTGATTTTTAAATGATTTAAGAAAAGAGATATTTCTCTCCAATATATGAAAATCCAGTGAAAATGTATACGTACTTAACGCAAGCATAAAAATGATTTCAGAAAACCCGACTCTCGAGTGTGGTAGACAGGAAGGGATTGGGCGTGGACCCATCATGGCCTGTAATTAGTCGAGTAGTCTCAGAATTAGTTATTTTGTTTTCAAAAGCTTGCATAATGTTTTCAGAAAAAACACTGGAGTATATTTAAGCAATTTTAAATGTAAGTATCTTCTAAAAATATTGCATCGGTAGGTCTCATGAGACAACTAGACGTGGAATTGGCCGAGGCCCTTTCCCAATTTGATTTATGGTTTTGGCCGAGGCCTTAATCATTTTAGACGTCTTGGCCGAGGCCTTGACAAAGTGTTTCAGAATGTCTGGCATTATACATTCCCTCATTATGAAAGTGGTTATTGTTATTGCATGTGATTATTCGACCAGTAGAATATCCATGTGAAGAAGTGAATGGCATTATCTCATTTTACTCTTGCCATATTATGTTGAAGTTCATGTTTAAAAGGCTTTTGTTTTATTTATACATTGCCTTAAATGTTTATGTTTATTTATGAAAGCTTCCGCAATATTGTTATCCTTACTGAGCATCTGAGCTCACCCCTTTCAATGTTTTAATATTTTCCAGGATGTGAAGAAGTATTTTATGAATGACCTGCAGGGATAGTCAGAAGAGGATATGAGTGTGGACTATGAAGACCATGTTATTGTAGTTTTTCACTTTTTGATGTAATGAAAGACTTATGAATGTATCTAGTGTTTCCAAGGCTACTAAACTAATCGGTCTTTCGAGACTTGATCTTTTGTGATCATGCCTATGTTACGAAGTAATGCACCGACTCTGGGTAGCTGGGGTCGGGGCGCTACAATAACGCCCCAAATGGTGCTATATGTATACTGGAATGAAAACTGTTATTATAAGAAAACTCAACCAAAGAAATATGTTGGTCCCCACTTCCCTGATAATACATCGAACAAGCACATAGGATAACTTCCAATGTCTGAATTGTTTGTTCTGACTGTCCTTCTGATTAAGGATGAAAAGCTGTACTAAAATTTAATTCAGTACCCAATTACTTCTGAAGGCCTTTCCAAAAGTTAGAAGTATACCTGGGATCACGATCAGATACAATGGAGAGAGGAACTCCATGCAACCTGACAATCTCTTTAAGGTAAAAATGGGAAATTTGATCTAGGGAAAAATTATCTCGTATAGCAAGGAAATGAGCAGATTTAGTCAAGCGATCAACAATAACCAAGATTGAATTATTACATCGAGGTCTCCTCAGCAATACCACAACGAAGTCCATGGATATATTCTCCAATTTCCATTCTGGTACTGGTAAAGGCTAAATCATCCCTTTCGGTAACTGCCGCTCTACTTTAACCTATTGTCCAGTCAAACAGTTTACAATAAAACCAGAAATATCCCTTTTCATTCCATCCCACCAGTAATACTCCCGCAGATCTCTATACATCTTAGTACTGCCAGGATGAACTGAAAATAGAGGACTATGAGATTCACATAACAACTCTCTCTTCAACTGTGAATCACAAGGCACACACAATCTCTTCCCAAATCTCAAAACAAAATCATTATAAATATTGAATTCAGGTAACTTACCCTTCTAAACCAGATCTACCTTTTTCTGCAACTCGATGTCTTGCTTCTGTGCTTTCTTAAGTCTGTCTGATAGAGAAGATTTCACTGATACCTGAAACAAAATAGAAGAACATCCTACACCGACAACATATATGCAAAATTTCATCAAATACTTAACCAAAGGGTCACGTTCCTAACGCAACATCGTTAATGAAGAATTAATTTTTTGACTCAAAGCATCATCCACTTTATTTGCTTTTCCCATATGGTAATGAATTGTACAATTATAATCCTTGATTAATTCTTGCCATCTCCTCTATCTCATGTTTAATTATTTCTGAGTGAATATATACTTTAAAATTTTGTGATCGGTATATATTTCACACTTTACACTATACAAATGATGCCTCCAAATTTTTAAAGAAAAAACTATAGCAGCTAATTCCAAATCATGTGTAGGGTAATTTACCTCATGATTTTTCAGCTGACGTGAAGCATATGCAATTACCTGATCATTCTGAATTAGGACACAACCAAGTCCTTTTAATGAAGCATCACTATAGATGAAAAACTCCCCATTACTGGAAGGTAGTGCCAAAATTGGAGCATTCACCAATCTTCTATTTAGTTCCTGAAAACAATCATCACATTATTTTTTCCTGATATACTTAACACCCTTCCGAGTTAGATTTGACATTGGACTAGATAACCGTGAAATTTTTTCAAGAAACCTTCAGTAGTAACCTTCCAAACCGAGGAAACTACGGATCATGGTTACATTGGTGGGTCTTGGCCATTCTTCAACAACCTTTGTTTTTGCAGGATCAACAGTTATCCCATCTTTAGAAACAATGTGACCAAAGAAAGATATTTATTGCAACCAAAACTCACACCTGCTGAATTTACGATACAATTTATTTTCTTTTAAGGTTTGAAAAATAACCCTTAAATGTCTTTCATGGTCCTCTTTACTTTTAGAAAACACCAAAATATCATCAATGAAAACCACCACAAACTTATCCAAGAACTCATGGAAAATTCTATTCATTAAGTCCATGAATACAGCAGGTGCATTGGTTATCTCAAAAGGCATTACTACAAATTCATAATGGCCATATCTTGTACGAAATGCAGTCTTAGGAATGTCTGCTTCCTTTACCTTCATCTGATGGTACCCCGATCTCAATTCAATCTTTGAAAAATACTGATCTCCCTAGAGCTGATCAAACACATCTTCAATATGAGGCAAAGGATATTTGTTCTTAATAGTGATGTTATTCAAGGGTCTATAATCAATGAAGAGACTCATTGAACCATATTTCTTTTTAACAAATTAAACCGGAGCACCCCATGGTGATGTGCTAGGTCGAATGAAACCATTCTCTAACAAATCTTGCAATTGATCCTTCAAATCTAAAAGTTAAATTTGAGCCATTCGATAAGGGGGTTTTGAAATTTCCTTAGCATCAAGAATTAAGTCAACAAAAAACTCAACTTCCTGATCTGGTATTATTCCAGGAAACTCATTCGGAAAAACATCAGGACAATCCTTTACCACTGGCACATCATTAATCTGAACAGTTCCATTGTTTTCAATAATGTTTTCAGGGTAACATTAATTTTCATCTTTTACAAGTTTCTCGGCCTCTTGATAAGTTATCAACAGTAAGGGTTCATTCTTGTACACAAACTGAAAGTCTTTCTGAAAAGAAACTTCTTTAGCTCTATAATCAATCTTAGCTTGGTAAATTGAGAGCCAATCCATATCCAGGATAACATCAAACTCTAATAGAGGTAAAACAATAATGTTCTAAAGTAGGTCCTTTCCACAGATAAGGATATGAAGATTCTTATAAATTCTTTTTGCCTCAACATTTCCCCCCGGTGTTTTTACCAATATTTCAGGAGTCATTTCTTGAGATGGTATTCCCATTTTACATGAAAAGTTTTCAGAGAAGAAAGAATGTGTAGACACCGAATCAAAAAACACACTGGCGTAATCGAAAATAACAAAGTACCTAATACAACTTCATTTGATGGTCTGACATCTGCTAAAGTAGTTGAAAAGGATTTCACCGCCCCTTTCTGCTTGTAGTCTAACTACTTCCCATCACTCAAGCCCTTTCTCGGACACTCGTTGTAGCGGTCTAGAATTACTTCCAGTGGACTATAGTTGATACCTATCAGGGCACTCCATGGGCGGCTACACCCCCTGGGCGGGACACACCACCATCCCCAGTGGCAGCCATTTCCTCAGGAAGCCCTTGGGCGGAGAGCCATGCTTCGTCCAACGCTCACATGTGAGAGTTCCCAAGGATCGGATACATTCCTACCTCCTTTGCCTCTAATACCAACTGTAGAGACCCGTATCCTGACGTACATGGACATTACATTACATTTGCAGAATACTTAGTACATAACAAAAACACACACTAAAGGATCGTAATAGTTTAGTGTCTTTGGAAACTCGGAACGTAATCTTCTAATCGTGGTGAAAGTTCTTCAATATCTCCCATAAAGGTCATCCCTTTTTTCTACCTAAAACCTTTCTTTATATCGTGGGGAAAAGAAAACAAAAAAGGGTGAGCTCAAATGCTCAGTAAGGGTAAACAAAAGAAAAATCAATAACATCATATTCATAGCTTTTGGAAATATTAACCTGCAAAAGAGCTCATAATATCATAACATGGGATATATCATAGAAGTGAAATGTAATCCCAATAATCTTAACTTAAAACATGAAACTTTGTGGCATACACACATAATCATAGAAAATCATTTCCTGTTAGTCAAGACTCAATGCCAAGACTATCTTAGTGGACAAAGTCCCTTTCTGAATCGAGTAACCCTCGTTTCAGTCCTGTTTCACTGAACCGGTATAACCTACCATTTCAGCCATGTCTATCTCATGAGATATAAAATCTTTACCCAATGCATTGGAGGGAGATATAGGTCCCACCCATCTTATAATGAATCCTTTCTTATGTGTGCCACATAATCATAAAACATACATCATCGCATAACACATGTAACAAAAATGGGATTCTTGAAACATCATGACATCATAAATCAATTCATATAAGATAAAGGAATTCATAAAAATAATTCCATCACAACATGAACAAATCAATTTAATAATAGGGATAAAAACAGAACCCTTTATTATCTTAGATGGAAAAATCATTTTGATAAAACACTTGAACTCCATTCTTGAGGAAAATATCCTTTCTTCTTAAAAATCAATTTCTTTTCACAAAACATCATGCAATTTTAAAAGAAATACATTTTATTGAAAATAGTCATGAAATCTTTTAGAGGAAGCTTCATGAAAATAAGGCTTTATAAAACAGTAGAAATCCGTTCGTGCCGTATAAGTTAAAAAAAACATTCTTCGTACTTTTGTCGGAAAAGTCAAAAAGTACCTCGTACGACAAACGACAAAAGATTCCTTTCATTTCTTTTACTAAAAACTCACCGAAGGGTAAAAATGGATTTAAACAATTGTAGGTGGATTGAAATAATATTACATATTTATGAAACATGGATGTGGATGATAAAATACACCCCAGTAAATACTTACGAATAAACAATCTCGGATAAAAATGAGATTGTGATATTTCCCTTACCTTAGGTCCGATTTGCTTTGTTCGTGTCCGAAGCTCCTGTATAATGGTTTAAATAATGTTATTGACTTATTCCAGAATCATAAATATTGATATAATATCATATATGGTCATATTATTAGCTTCATGTTAGTAATATTTCATTGTTACTTGTTACTCGGGTCTTTATAACTTTTTGTTCTTATGCGTGTTTTGTTGAAAAAATTCTTATTCTTATCTTTAGGTTATAGATAATTCATTTCCAGAATGGTATTAGTGTAGTATATACCATATACATTCATTCAATTCATTTATATAATCATTATGAAATGAAGATCATGTAGAACGAGTCGCATCACATCGTGGAGACGGTATTCCGTACGTACGCACGAGTGATGATATCGTTCCTATGATCGTGGAATTGTATTGGAGTATATATATATATATATTATTTCAGTATCAATATTACTTAATAATAATCATATATAGTTACTCATTACACCATTATACCCATCCTTGTAAGGTGATGGTGGAAAATAGATTACACCACGGCGTGGAGACGGTATTCCGTACGTACGCACGCGCGGTGATTTCTTTTTCCGTAGGATGGATAGATGGTGAAATAGGGTTTTTTCATACTTATAATAACATATCAGTATATGAGTGATACTGATGTTATTACTTTATAATGAAACAACCTAAGAAGAAGAAGTGGAAGAAGAAATAAAGATGAAAGAATTGGTAACGGTAATTACCTCTTCTTTGGAGTGCCTCTTTGAGACCTCCTCTTAGGGCACTAGAATTGGTCTTTGAGGAAGACCAGAACCTCTAGGATGTTTCTAGGGAAGTGGAGAGGAGAACATGGCAGGGGTTGGCCGAGCTTGAGTGCTCAAATTTGTGTGAGGAGGAGGGGGAGGAGGTGTCCTTTTATAAGGGAGGAGAGGGGCACCTTAGGAATATCTCAAAATATTATTTTATATTAAAGTCAAAATCGGTTTATAATGGTTCCAAAGGGTCTTATTTCGAAGATAAGGTGGGGAGGGGTCGAAATCCTATCATCCAATAGAATTTAGACATGTTTAGGATATTATTTTAACCTTATCAATTAAATTTAACTCTAAGTTAAATAGTTTAACTTTTACCATGTCTTTTTGTTTTCTTTCACTATATGGTTAATAAACTTACTATAACATGCCAAACGAACCCCAAATTGTTTATTATTAATATATATATCCTTATCTAAGTCATTTGGCCGAACCTTAGATTTTTAGGAATACAATAACAATTAATAATATAATATTTGATTTAAAAACTATTTTGTGTCAATTTTGACACTATTTGATATATGATTTTTGTGAAAGTCATAACAGAATTAAATGTTCGAACCAAGTTGATTAAATCAACATTAATATATCATAGTAACCTAGAAAATTAGTGGAATTCATAAAAAATCTCAAATTACATTTATTTTGGTGTTTATAACATCAATTATGTCAATATTTCATTAATAAGATAATTACTGCATCATCGTTGTGTCATAAATAAATTAAATTATTTTATGTCTAAAAATTACAAATAAAATACCATCATGTAGGAAATATTTTTATCTTTCTAATGAATATTTACAATTGAATTTATCTTATGTATAACCCCATATGAAAAATGATTTACTTATTAAACTTTGATTTTAACTATTTTAACCTGTCTTTAAATAAATTAATAATAAATGTCCTAATCTAATCCAAGTGGGCCTAAATGGTCATATTTTATTCCTAAGTTTGTTTTTGGTCGAATTACACTTGTCCAATAGAATTAGGACATGTGTTAGGGTAATAGTAATATCATATTTACCCTTAGTTACCCAATTTACTATTAACCGCGGTAAAAAAAGTAAAAAGTTACTATTCACCAAAAAATTATTTTCATCTCATTGAACCACATTTTAGTCCTTGATATTAACCGTGTCTCTCGGATTTTCGAAATTCCATTCACAGAAGCGGAAAAATTAAGTTTTATGAAAAATTCAGTTTTTTTAACTACCACTTAGTAGTTTCACTATTCATCAAAAATTGATGTTTTTCAGAACAATGCCAAAATTTCATCCTAAGATATATTTCATATTCTGAATTCAAAAATGAAATCTATTTTACCAAATTCATAACATAGAAGTTGCATTAATTAATTCTATAATTAAATCCCGCTGTTAAAATAAATAGCGTGTTTTTAGGAAACAATATATATCAAAAGATTGACACTTGATTATGTCTGGTTTAAATGTGAAATTACAACCAATGACCAACATTGTATTAAATTGTAAAAATATATTCTAAATATACTTTAAAACCACTCAAATTAATAATTTATCACTATTAATTATTTTGATTAAAAAAGTTGTTTTTAATTATAATTTAGTAATTTTTCACTATTCATCAGAATATGAAAGTTATCCGAAAAGTACCAAAATTTCACCTTAGGCTAAATTCGATACTCCGAATCCAAAAATGAAGTTCATTTTGAAAAATAAGATTTACAGAGTTTTAAAAAGTGGTTACTACTATTCATAACGGCTAGTTTTAATAATATTTTAATAGCATATCGTCGTTTAGTGAAACTCGGTATTGCGTATTACACACGCTATCGAGGAAGGTCGTGATTGCGTGTAATACAAGGAAAGTCAAGGATGCGTGTTGTGCAAGCTCCTTTTGGTGTAGCGTACAACACAAGACTTTAATAAAATTAAAAAGAATATTTTTTTTATAAAATCTTGGGCTGTTACATTCTACCCCCCTTAAAATGAATTTCGCCCTCGAAATTCGTCGGGGTTATAAATGGTTTACTATTCGAAAGTTTCTTTAATAGAAACCCACATCGTAAAAAGGAATATCAAAACCAATCTTTAAAAACAAAAGTATGAAACATAACGGTTACCCAAATAAACTAATCATTGGGTTTCCACATAGGTGAAAATATGGATATGGAAGAGAAATCTTACCATCATGTTCTGATGGAGAGTGGTAGAGAACATGGCTATGGAAAAGCCAGTAATCACAAATCCATAGATTTGTGATGATATAAGGTACCATCTGATTCATCAAGTATAAGATCACTAGGACAACATTTTTGGTTTTCAAGATCATTTCCCTAAAGTTGAAAATTTGAATTAGAATAAATACTTACTTTATTTTGGTACAATCTCACTGTTGTTCGTGCCTTGAACAATTTCCACTTCATCTCTTAAATAAATGAAGTTGAATTTGTTATTAGCAGATCATGTGATAGAATGACGGGTCATTCCATCTGTCTCAAACAAAAGGTTAGCAAAAATTATATGCATAAGTCGATCTATAGTGAGATTAATCATATATGGTTCCTAAAATGGACTTATACTTCATATATCATACTGCTTAATATAATAAAACTAGTTTCTACTAAACAGGGACTTCCTGTAGGCCAGTGGTAGGCGATAAAGGCCAGTCGCACTTCAGTTGTGGGTTCGATTCCCACAGCCTTGTCCGAAGCGATGGGCTGTCGCCCGTCCTGCAGGTTGTCCTTTTTATAAAACTATATTACTATAACATCCCATCAATAATATAGAAAAAAACTTATATCCTTAAACAATACTAACTTATGTCCAACATAATCCATTCCAATCTTTAGGCTTATCCATAATACTGCAGTCCATTCTCATAACATAGTGAAAACGATTACCAGAGATTTAATATCATCGTTGATCCCCATATATCATAAGATATGTTTTGTTGGTCACATTCCAAACATTCAAAGTCCTTAATCATGTATACTCTTGAATACCCATTGAACCATAATGAAAACTTGAATGCAGTTAAAAGTTAACACTTTACACATACCAAAATCCTCAAAATTATTTATACTCAAACCATGATATCACTTAGTCCTTATATCAATCATGAGCTCATGAATACAATCAAACATCTCATTATCTTCTTATCCTTTCATTATGCACTTATCATCTACTTTCCAAAATATTTGAATCACTTTTCATAGTTATTGGTACCTTAAAATTATTGAAAACCACAATAGACCAATACTTAAATATTTCAATACACCATAAAAGTACCTCAACAACATTATTCTTGAATACCAAAACACTTCAGTCCATCCACATCAATGATTATCCTGGAATAAGTCCTTCCTTGATTTAGAAGTAACTTTTTAGGTCAGGGCATTGAGCTGGGTAATGCCCATGTTCTCCACAAATAAGACATTGAACTCCATAACAGTCTGTCACTCTATGACCCTTTTCTCCACACAGATAACATCGGTCCCTCCATTTGAGGTATTCCTCAAGGTTCTTCTTCCCTTCTTTAGAAATCTCAATCTTCCTTTTGTTTATGCTCCTCAACATGCGAACATTCATAATAGTCTATCTTCCTCTTCTTTGAAGAATTAGGCATACCACTAAATTTCACCTTGTTAATCATATATCGCGATGATTGATTTGGCATAATCACAACATCTTTCTCTCTAGGCATTACACAATTTTCTTGCTCATAGTCACCAATTTGTCCATTGGATTCAATGTTAACTGAATTCCTTTTGGTTCCCTCCATTAACTTAAACACAAAAATTATTTTGTGAGAATCAAAAATCATGCTAGAGAAAACAACATAGTAAAGGGAAAGTATCCTCAATACCTAACATCTTAGGTTTAATCTAATATCATTACCATAGTTCTAGGAATATATCTTATACGTATACTTATCCTTAGGGACATCCCTAGACATACCTTAGAAATATCTCTAGGAATCTCACTAACGTTTTCGCATCCTAGTTTCCAAAGGTTGACTAAACCTTTCCTCTGATACCAACTGTAGCGGTCTAGAATTACTTCCAGTGGACTATAGTTGATACCTATCAGGGCACTCCATGGGTGGCTACACCCCCTGGGCGGGACACACCACCATCCCCAGTGGCAGCCATTTCCTCATGAATCCCTTGGGCGGAGAGCCATGCTTCGTCCAACGCTCACATGTGAGAGTTCCCAAGGATCGGATACATTCCTACCTCCTTTGCCTCTGATACCAACTGTAGAGACCCGTATCCTGACGTACATGGACATTACATTACATTTGCGGAATACTTAGTACATAACAAAAACACACACTAAAGGATCGTAATAGTTTAGTGTCTTTGGAAACTCGGAACGTAATCTTCTAATCGTGGTGAAAGTTCTTCAATATCTCCCATAAAGGTCATCCCTTTTTTCTACCTAAAACCTTTCTTTATAT
Organism: Viscum album; assembly: GCA_963277665.1. Lineage (NCBI taxonomy): Eukaryota > Viridiplantae > Streptophyta > Magnoliopsida > Santalales > Viscaceae > Viscum > Viscum album. The sequence goes on from OY728166.1 coordinate 381,475,006, forward strand.
CCTGGGGAAAAGAAAACAAAAAAGGGTGATCTCAAATGCTCAGTAAGGGTAAACAAAAGAAAAATCAATCACATCATATTCATAGATTTTGGAAATATTAACCTGCAAAAGAGCTCATAATATCATAACATGGGATATATCATTGAAGTGAAATGTAATCCCAATAATCATAACTTAAAACATGAAACTTTGTGGAATACACACATAATCATAGAAAATCATTTCTTATTAGTCAAGACTCAATGCCAAGACTATCTTAGTGGACAAAGTCCCTTTCTGAATCGAGTAACCCTCGTTTTCGTCCTGTTTCACTGAACCGGTATAACCTACCATTTCAGCCATGTCTATCTCATGAGATATAAAATCTTTACCCAATGCATTGGAGGGAGATATAGGTCCCACCCATCTTATAATGAATCCTTTCTTATGTGTGCCACATAATCATAAAACATACATCATCGCATAACACATGTAACAAAAATGTGATTCTTGAAACATCAGGACATCATAAATCAATTCATATAAGATAAATGAATTCATAAAAATAATTCAATCACAACATGAACAAATCAATTTAATAATAGGGATAAAAACAGAACCCTTTATTATCTTAGATGGAAAAATCATTTTGATAAAACACTTGAACTCCATTATTGAGGAAAATATCCTTTCTTCTTAAAAATCAATTTCCTTTCACAAAACATCATGCAATTTTAAAAGAAATACATTTTATTGAAAATAGTCATGAAATATTTTAGAGGAAGCTTCATGAAAATAAGGCTTTATAAAACAGTAGAAATCCGTTCGTGCCGTATAAGTTAAAAAAAACATTCTTCGTACTTTTGTCGGAAAAGTCAAAAAGTATCTCGTACGACAAACGACAAAAGATTCCTTTCATTTCTTTTACTAAAAACTCACCGAAGGGTAAAAATGGATTTAAACAATTGTAGGTGGATTGAAATAATATTACATATTTATGAAACATGGATGTGGATGATAAAATACACCCCAGTAAATACTTACGAATAAACAATCTCGGATAAAAATGAGATTGTGATATTTCCCTTACCTTAGGTCCGATTTGCTTTGTTCGTGTCCGAAGCTCCTGTATAATGGTTTAAATAATGTTATTGACTTATTCCAGAATCATAAATATTGATATGATATCATATATGGTCATATTATTAGCTTCATGTTAGTAATATTTCATTGTTACTTGTTACTCGGGTCTTTATAACGTTTTGTTCTTATGCGTGTTTTGTTGAATAAATTCTTATTCTTATCTTTTGGTTATAGATAATTCATTTCCAGAATGGTATTAGTGTAGTATATACCATTTTATTCATTCAATTCATATATATAATCATTATGAAATGAAGATCATGTAGAACGAGTCGCATCACATCGTGGAGACAGTATTCCGTACGTACGCACGAGTGATGATATCGTTCCTATGATCGTGGAATTGTATTGGAGTATATATATATATATATTATTTCAGTATCAATATTACTTAATAATAATCATATATAGTTACTCATTACACCATTATACCCATCCTTGTAAGGTGATGGTGGAAAATAGATTACACCACGGCGTGGAGACGGTATTCCGTACGTACGCACGCGCGGTGATTTCTTTTTCCGTAGGATGGATAGATGGTGAAATAGGGTTGTTTCATACTTATAATAAAATATCAGTATATGAGTGATACTGATGTTATTACTTTATAATGAAACAACCTAAGAAGAAGAAGTGGAAGAAGAAATAAAGATGAAAGAATTGGTAACGGTAATTACCTCTTCTTTGAAGTGCCTCTTTGAGACCTCCTCTTAGGGCACTAGAATTGGTATTTGAGGAAGACCAGAACCTCTAGGATGTTTCTAGGGAAGTGGAGAGGAGAAAATGTCAGGGGTTGGCCGAGCTTGAGTGCTCAAATTTGTGTGAGGAGGAGGGGGAGGAGGTGTCCTTTTATAAGGGAGGAGAGGGGCACCTTAGGAATATCTCAAAATATTATTTTATATTAAAGTCAAAATCGGTTTATAATGGTTCCAAAGGGTCTTATTTAAAAGATAAGGTGGGGAGGGGTCGAAATAATATCAACCAATAGAATTTAGACATGTTTAGGATATTATTTTAACCTTATCAATTAAATTTAACTCTAAGTTAAATAGTTTATCTTTTACCATGTCTTTTTGTTTTCTTTCACTATATGGTTAATAAACTTACTATAACATGCCAAACGAACCCCAAATTGTTTATTATTAATATATATATCCTTATCTAAGTCATTTGGCCGAACCTTAGATTTTTAGGAATACAATAACAATTAATAATATAATATTTGATTTAAAAACTATTTTGTGTCAATTTTGACACTATTTGATATATGATTTTTGTGAAAGTCATAACAGAATTAAATGTTCGAACCAAGTTGATTAAATCAACATTAATATATCATAGTAACCTAGAAAATTAGTGTAATTCATAAAAAATCTCAAATTACATTTATTTTGGTTTTTATAACATCAATTATGTCAATATTTCATTAATAAGATAATTACTGCATCATCGTTGTGGCATAAATAAATTAAATTATTTTATGTCTAAAAATTACAAATAAAATACCATCATGTAGGAAATCTTTTTATCTTTCTAATGAATATTTACAATATAATTTATCTTATGTATAACCCCATATGAAAAATGATTTACTTATTAAACTTTGATTTTAACTATTTTAACCTTTCTTTAAATAAATTAATAATAAATGTCCTAATCTAATCCAAGTGGGCCTAAATGGTCATATTTTATTCCTAAGTTTGTTTTTGGTCGAATTACAGTTGTCCAATATAATTAGGACATGTGTTAGGGTAATATTAATATCATATTTACCCTTAGTTACCCTATTTACTATTAACCGCGGTAAAAAAAGTAAAAAGTTACTATTCACCAAAAAATTATTTTCATCTCATTGAACCACATTTTAGTCCTTGATATTAACCGTGTCTCTCGGATTTTCGAAATTCCATTCACAGAAGTGGCAAAATTAAGTTTTATGAAAAATTCAGTTTTTTTAACTACCACTTAGTAGTTTCACTATTCATCAAAAATTGATGTTTTTCAGAACAATGCCAAAATTTCATCCTAAGATATATTTCATATTCCGAATTCAAAAATGAAATCTATTTTACCAAATTCATAACATAGAAGTTGCATTAATTAATTTTATAATTAAATCCCGCTGTTAAAATAAATAGCGTGTTTTTAGGAAACAATATATATCAAAAGATTGACACTTGATTATGTCTGGTTTAAATGTGAAATTACAACCAATGACCAACATTGTATTAAATTGTAAAAATATATTCTAAATATACTTTAAAACCACTCAAATTAATAATTTATCACTATTAATTATTTTGATTAAAAAAGTTGTTTTTAATTATAATTTAGTAATTTTTCACTATTCATCAGAATATGAAAGTTATCCGAAAAGTACCAAAATTTCACCTTAGGCTAAATTCGATACTCCGAATCCAAAAATGAAGTTCATTTTGAAAAATAAGATTTACAGAGTTTTAAAAAGTGGTTACTACTATTCATAACGGCTAGTTTTAATAATATTTTAATAGCATATCGTTGTTTAGTGAAACTCGGTATTGTGTATTACACACGCTATCGAGGAAGGTTGTGATTGCGTGTAATACAAGGAAAGTCAAGGATGCGTGTTGTGCAAGCTCCTTTTGGTGTAGCGTACAACACAAGACTTTAATAAAATTAAAAAGAATATTTTTTTTATAAAATCTTGGGCTGTTACACTCATTTGCATAGTGACCCATCTCATTGCACTTAAAACATTTCACTAACTGTAAATAAAATTTGGACTTACCATCACCTTGATCTTTTTTAGTGCAATCACGAGCCTTATGTCCCATATTACCACATCGGTAGCACTTTCCAGAATTCAGAAGGCATTCCCCAGCATGCCTTTTACCACATTTATCACAAACTGGAAACATAGTTTTCTTACCATCAGAATTTTTTGAAGAATTCTTCCCTTTCTCATGCCACCTCGTTCTCTTATTCTGTTTGTTGTTATAGAACACTTGATCATCGGAAAACTCCATTTCTACCTTCTCAGCACATCGAACAAGCTTTTCATAACTTTTGAACTCACGAGAAGCTAAATCCCTTCAATTTTTTGGCTTTAATCCTGAGTAAAAACGATTGATTTTACTATCAAGGTCTCGGATAAAATTTGGAGCAAACTTTGCCAATCGAGTGAACCATTCATCATAGGCATCCACTAAGTCATCCTATTGCCTCAATTCCAAGAGTTGATTTTCCATCCTAAGTCGAACATCCTTAGGAAAATACTTTCAAGAAACATACCTTTAAATTCATCCCAGTCGAGAGCATCAATCTCATCAGCATCCCTGATATTTTTATCCATCGACCACCCCTGATCTACTTCACCTTCCAAACAGTAAATATAAAGACTAACCTTTTGATTTTCTGAACACCCCATGACATCGAAAATCTTCTCCAGTGCTTTAATCCACCTTTCAGCTAGCACATGGTCATATGATCCTCTGAATAATGGGGGATGTTGCCTCATGAAATGTTCCACCACTAACATGTTCCTCTGTGGATGATCTGGCTGATCTCGTGCATGGATACCACCACCATTTATCACTTGAGTCAACTGCGCCATTACTGCAAAAAACTGTCCAGTTCCAATTCCGACCATCTCTAGATGCTGATTCGGAAGGTTATTTCCTTCTGTATGCCTTCCTAGCACTGCTTACCTGTTTCCTCTGCGGAAAACAATTCTGAACAAACATTTCTTAGATGAAGCAACTTGGTAATCTTCAAATTCTGTATCATTTCAATTTGACCATAAAAAAAATATTTTTGGATAATCATTTAATAGAATTCTAACTCCTAAAGTTATCTAAACCGACCTATGATACCAACTATAAGGCCGCAGCCTTAATCAATTCTAAATCTTGAGTTATTACAAGATTACACCTTGAGGAACTTTCCAGGTATAGAGTTTTAGAGAATTAGATCATAAAACATGCATTACATTGTATATTTAAACAAAGTGGTTACATAAAAGATAGTATTCATTTTTCCCATCAATGGAAACATATTTAAAATAAAACATGGATTATTTCTTGAAACATCCTTGACACTATCATCTTATCATGTACCTTTCCATTGACCTGTGAAAAACATTTCAAAAACTTGGGATGAGCATAAAAAGCTCAGTAAGGGATATAAAAATATGGAAAGGAAACATGGGTACATATATACATAAGAATGAAATCATACTTTACCCATAAAACATAAGAACTTTAACATACCTCATAAAATAATGAATAAATCATAGAAATCATAAGACATAAAGGTAACTTGAGGCATTCATAACATTCTTACGTAGGGAGTAACCCTCTTGGTTACGTTTGGAATATCCATCATAGTATATTACCTAAATCTCTTCGGAGAAACCTTAACATTTCACTCCTTCGCATTACCCAATGCATTGCAGAGCTATATCAGGCTCACTCGCCTTAGTTTATCACGGAACCACTCGTCTTCATAATAATGCTCAAGAACCATAACATAATCGTATCACATAAAATATACATAAAAGAAACATAACATTTCCACATTTCAATCACAATATATCAATAAAACACATTTATATAATAAAAACATTACAAAAACAATTTCCAATACCAAAATAAAAGAAAAGTAAAACAGGGTATTTATTTTTCTTCAAAAAATGGTATGGCTTGTAGAGGAAGCCAAAACTCAAATAATGGTCACGGCGGCGGAGAAGTCGTTGTCGTCACATACATACAACAAAAACATTCCATTTTGTCATTTAGTAAAACACTTCCTATAAAAAATATTCCTTTTGGATAAACTAAAAAGTTAAAGGGGTTTATACACCGTATACAAGAATGTTTTGTATAAAACAAAATATGCCTCAATGAAACGAGATTGAGACGAAGTCCCATACCTCGGGTTTGACTTGACTCGATCGTTCTTTAACCTACTAAATAATAAACTTTTGTGAATTTCTACTTTCTTAAGAACCTTTTTCAAGTTCATTATTCCTTTTATATCACTTATTTCCATGTCATGAACACTATGTAATTATTTAAGTTATTAATGGTCGTTTTAACGATCATTGGTACTTGAGTCAAAAATAAACTCTTTATAATTACAATTTGTTCATGTATCCATTATATCCAGAGTTATAATCATGATGTAGATAACATATATATCATATATATCCTGTATATACATGCATTTATAATATTACATACAATTTAGTGGTAAGAAATGAAATGCACCGTTCATGGAGACGGTAAGCCATACGTACGCATGAAAGCTACATTCATTTCTATTTCGTATTTTATGAAATGGAATCATAATGATATAATGGTATATTATAATTCCAGTATAATATCATATATAAAATAATTAATTACATCCTTTATATGTCCCACATATGGAATTAACGAATAAAATCACTTTGAGGGGGCGGTAGTCCGCACTTCCTAAAATGAAGATATCGCGTTTACCCAAAATTGAAACCATAAATGTATGCCATAAATGAAAAATACAGAAGCTTAAGTAAAACATAAACATATTATATATCATATATAAACATAGTGACATATTAATGGCCACCTTTGAAGGTGTTATATGAGTGTTGAATAATCATCGTTTCGTGAGGCAGAAATTCGCCATCCAGAGAAACAGTATGTTCTTTAGCCATTAGATGTAGGTGTGTGTAAGTGTAGCTATAATAATTATAATAACAAAATCCTAGTATATTGAAGATACTGGAGTTGTTACAAAAGAAATGCATAAAAAGAGTTTAGGGGGTTGGAGAAGAAAAATAAAACAAAAGGACTAAAGCGAAGACATTACCTTAAAATCGGGTAACTCCCTTTGGTTTGAGCTCAATGGCTTCCTTGGGAAAACTTCTGCCGAAAATGAGGCTTCAAAGAGTTAGAGAAGGATTTGGAGAGACAAAATGGGCAGGGTTTGGCCGATCCAAAGGCTTTGGAAGTGTGGTTAAGGTGGTAGAGGTGGGGGCCTTTTATAAGAGGATAGGAGGGGTACTCTTGGAAAGTAAAAAAATGTTACTATATTTGAAAATGAGTTTCGGATTTAAAAGGTACCAAATTGATATACTTCAAGGATAAGGTGATAAGGGTTTGAAATACACCCAACCAATAGGTTTTGACATGTTTAGGTCTTAGATTTTACATTATCTTTTCATTTTATTTAAATCATTAAATAATGAGGATATCGATGCATCAACATGATGTCATAAATAATTTAATTTATTTAAATTATAAAAATTATAAAAAATATTATGATATAGGAAATCTTTTTATCTTTCCAATGACTATTTATAGTCAAAATTATGACTTGTATAACCCCATGTAAAAATTGTTTTAGTAAAATAACTCATGTTTGTGACATTTTTACTTTAACATTAATTAAAAGATATTAATATCATTTTCCTTCCAAAGTGGCTCCATGGGGTCCCCAAGTTGTCCCATGGATTTTATTGGTCGTCTATGACACATCCAATAAGGATAAGACATGTGTCAAGCTCATCTCATATTATTAAAACATTATTTTTACCTTAAACTACACTAATTACCTCTAATCGCGATAAAGAACATAAAAGATACTATTCACCAAAAAATTATTTTAATCTCATTGAACCAAATTTTAATTCTTAATGAAAACTATTTATGTTGGATTTTTGAAAATCAAGTCACAAAAGTGGCAAAGTTTCATTTAAATGAAAAATCAATTTCATTAAGTACCACATAGTGGTTTCACTATTCATCAAAAATTGATGTTTTTCAGAAAAATACCAAAACATTACCCTAAGCTATATTTGATATTCTGAATTCAAAAATTATGTCTATTTTAAAAAATTCAAATCATATAATTTACATTAATTAATTTAATAATTAGTTCCCACTGTTATGACAAATAGCGTGTATTTTATGAAACAATAAGTATCAAAAGATTGACACTAGTTTAAGTCCTGTTTAAAAGTGAAATTGATTCCAATGACCACCATAGGATTAAATGGTAAAAATATATTATAATTTCACTTTAAATCCAATTAAAAATAAAATATAATCATATAAATAAATTATATTAAAAAGAGGTTTTTAATTAAAATACAACATTTTTCACTATTCATTAAAAAAATGAACATTATCGGAAAAATACCAAAAATTCACACAAAGTAAATTTATATTACCAATCATAAAGAATAAGTTTATTTTGAAAAACATAGCTTATAAAATTGTCAAAAGATAGATTTGAAAATGGTTTTCCCGTAAAAGGTAGTAAAACAATCTTTTAAAAATATTAGTGTATTCCATGCATAAGATTGGATTTATTTTCATTTTAAGCCTTTAAAACACTATCTAATTCGTTAATAAACGTAGATAAAAATATCTATTATTAATTAATTACTTGGGATGTTACAAGGTTTCCTCCTGTGTAGTATTTTTCTATGTGGGGCACTGATTTGAAGAAGGGGAATTGGTTCTGTGGTTCATAGGAAATTCATCCATAGAGGAAGTTGGGTTTGTGGTCTACTAATTATTTTTATATTTTCTTCATTCATGGTACATGATGGACTATAAATTCAAGGAATCATTTGAAAACTATATCTTTTCATTACTCCCTTATTTCGTTCCTTCACCGACTGATCGCTTCCAAAAGTCCTCTCTTAGGTACTCTAAAGTTATGTGTCACATTTTCTTTGTTTCCCTTGGGGTCCTTTTATCGAGGCATGAATGAGATGGATTAGTGGACCATACGACATCTTATGCGAATTACCAAGGATGAAACACATAGACTATAGATGACTAGGTAAAGAGAGGCATGTGGGGGTTATGGTTTTCAGAGGTGCAAATCACCACCTCGGTCCCGTGAACGACATCATTTTCTGGATGCCACCTACTTCGTCTCACACACAAACTGTCCAAATCCATGGAAAATGGTATTTAGAGTGAATTTATCCCCCTCCATTCCATGAAAGATGGCGTTCACAAGGGGGTAGTCCCTCCATAAGACTTATTCTAACCATTTTTCATCAGATGGTTCATGGCATTGACCGTCATGGAGAGCGGCGGTCCACGAAGGATATTTTCCCATCATGATCCGACTTTTTCCATTTTTGAAATTTTCTCTTTGGAATAAAATACTTTAACTATTCAATTAGTACATTTTTAATCATTTTCCAAATTTATATTAGTATTTTAAATCCCCTTTACATATTTTTTGTGACCCAGCACCATTCCATGCCTTGAAAAATGATAACATCATTTTGGTGTACGTGTGGACAACCAACACAATGATGATATGTGATTCGTTTTCCATAACATAATAAAATGGATGGTAAATATAAGTATATTTATATAAATAAAATAAAATATTTATGATAAAATTATAAATCATTAAAATTAAAATATTACATACTTCATTTCCTCTATGATAATTGAATGATTGAAAAGTTACTCAGGTGTGCGTATGACATACCATCACCATGATAGTAACATTGCTGTAAATCCATAGGTTTCATTATGATTCGTTTTAAATGATTAATTGATGTATAAAAATTATAATAATTTCTTGATTATAATTTTTTGGATGGTGTAATAGTTATCTCATTTACCATAGTCATCATTGAATAGTCATTTTAACATATGATTCAAATATCATAAAAACGTCTTACATGAAGATAAATGATTATGTAATATAATATAACATATGGGGGTTCAAAACCCATTGGGTGTAGGTATTGTAGCAGTACTGTAGAGCACTGTAGCAGTGGCGACACTATTGCAACGACGGGCACTGTTGCGGTGGTAGGGCATTGTAGCGGTAGTAGAGTACTACAGCAGCTGCGGTTATTGTACAGTACTATAGCAACATGGGTATTGTAGCATTACTGTTCACAGAATAGGCTTTGGGAAAAAGGGCCTACAGGCCATGTAATGGGCTAAATGCCCACTAGGCCTTCGGGCCATGTAATGGGTCTCCCTCTACCCAGTTAAAGAGGTCTTCGATTTTATTTAACAATAAATGAGGCTTCAGCCCCAACCATTAAAAAAACATAAAAAATATATAACATGAATAAGGATATAATTAATAAATAATTAAGAAATTTTTTTATTCACGGTGAAAAAGGTTATACATAAACAGTCATGCCCGAGGTTTGGTACACATTTATTTGAAAACCTCATCTCAAATGGTTTTATGATTTATTTTAAAAATTCTTCTATTTCGTATTCATATTCTATTAATTTGTTTTTCTAAGTATTTATTAGAATTAAAATGAATTTTTTTTCAATTTTCAATACCTTTCATGTTTTTATAAACTGAATATATTTACATATTTTATCAACTTGTTTTATCCCTATTTAATGTTATGCAGTTCTTTTAAAATTGGTATATATGACTCTAAAATATAGACATATCTGATTATTCGTTACATTGATCTGGTAATACATGACATTATCACATTTCGAAAATGTATTATTTATGAAATCTCTTCTAATTTTGATATGTAGAAAGTTTATGGTACCTATTTAATTCCTTGAGTAATTATTATGTTAATCCCTTTTCACTATCTTCCTTTTGTGGGAAAAATCATGAACATGTTATAATGGGGTAACATAGAATGTATGTTATAACTATTTTATTTTGTTATAAAATGGATAGAAATTGGTAGGTCCACTTTGTAATGTAATACTTTTTTATGTAAAGGTGATGGAATAATTATATAAGAAACTATACTGTAAAGACAATGAAATGTAAGATAATGTATTCTAGACAAAAACACATTATTATATATAAGGTTTAAGGACATGTCCTTACTTGTTTAATGTCAAAGGTACCCATTTTGAGGATTTTTGGGAAGTGAGTTTTACATGACTAAGGATATTTTGGGTGTCATTTATGATAATACAAAACTTGAGTATGTTTTTTATTTTAGTGAATAAGTTATTTTATGAATTAATTTTTTATTTTTTAATGATTTTTTAAATGTATTGTTATCCTCTATATTTAATATGATATTTTATGATGAGGTTATTTCGTGTTATTAAAATTTTAGAAGATATGATTTATTATATTGATAAAACTGAAATTTAAATGACATATTGGTGACTAAGTGATTAATTTTATTTCAAAAATATTTTACTATATTTTTTGTTGAAAATTATTATTATGGTAAACATGAAAATAATTGTATGAGATAGAATTTATTTAAGGAACACATATTTAATTAAATATATGGTGAATATATGATTTAATTTCGGATTTACAATGTTTTAAGATAATTTTGGAAACTATTAGCATTTTATTTAGATTATATGAGTAGGGAATATACATAATCAGTATACAAATATTTGACTGAATGTTATTAATATGAGATAATTGTTATGTTGATTATGAATTAATATAGGAATAAATTATTCTTATATTTTGGTTTCAATCATTTATTTTCATATTTTGGAGTTTTTTAAAGTAATTTATTTATGGAATGATTTTAAATGAAAAATTGAATTCATTATTTATATTCTTGAGACTGATGTATAATGTTTTTTCATATTTAATATAAACATATATTTTGCGAAAAAAATTTGTTATCGAGAAATATTTAATGATATATGGAATATTTTGTTACCATATTGTGGATAATATGATCCATTAGATGTTGATTTTAGTGATTCATACATGAACATACTTCATATGATTATTCTTTTATCAGAGTAAGAGATAATATAAATGTGTAAATAAAAAAAATAAAAAACAAAGGATGAATTTTACTCATGGAATTAAAATAAATCAGGTAATTATATTTTATAATGTTCTCATTCTAGATAGTAATATATATTTAACTCATCAAAAATGGTAATTAAATAATGATTTTCTCTTATGACCTTCATTTATGATGAACTAATCGTTTTCTTTGTTAGTTATTTATTTCTAGTTTGTTGGTCAAGAATAATATCATAACTACATTCTATAACACTCTAATATTCATTGGGTGTTATGTTTCTTCCATGTATATATTTTACTCTTCTTGATAATGTTGTCCATATTGGGGTATTCAATTATTTTTTATTATTGGAAACTTTCATATTTCCTTTTTTCAAATTTCATGGTGATGTTTTATTATCAATTTTTTAAGATGATAGTTTTCAATAAGAGAATATTTCTAAATTTAAAATGTTCTTCATTTCATGATAATAAGTTTTTTCTTCAACATTATTGAATATGATTACAAAATTGATTTAAACAATATTTTTAAGGAAATAGATAAAATTGTGAGGATACAATATTTTTAAGTGGTGTAAAATAGAACACCCATTTTTTTAAAAATAATAATATTTGTGTAATTCAAAACACAAAACACCAAAAAGTACTGAAATTATAATATACAATAAAAATATATATATTTAAATGTTATTGTTATAGCATAGTCATTACACTGGTGGATATTAATAAAAGTATCCACAATATGAAATATATTTATAATAACTTAACTTAATATAAATGTATTGAATAATGATTCAGAAATAAGGACCCTATTTTTGAGTAATGTAATTTTATGCTTCGAATAATATTTTTCATCAAAAGGTGATTTATTTAACTTTGTGAAGAAATTATATAATTAATATCTTCCAATATTAGAATTTCTATTTTATAAAATGAACATAATATTTGAAATCATTGTATAAAATATAAGTAAGGGAGATGTTTTGGGATTTTTATAAAACTATTGATTTTGTAGTGAATAAGGGAAAATATTGATTCTCTATATATTTTAATTTATTTATATTAAATAACATAATTTATACAAACATTGATATATTGGATTTATTTTTAAATTGAAATATTATATATTTTATTTATAGTATCCAAATTAATTCCATTTTAATAAAAAGTACTGAAGGTTTTCATATAATTTTATTTTTATTCATAATATTCTGTTTCCTCAACATTGTTTTCAATGTGTTTTATGAATTTATTGTAAAATTAACATATAAATATTTGTTAAAGTCAATGATGAAAAATTAAATTTATTTTTTAAATCCGTGTTATGATATTTTCAAATAAGACCCTTTTATGTTGGTTCATTATGAGTGTTAATAATGGTAAGTATGTGTGACCGTAGTGAAAGTAAAATGAGTAAAACATGGATAATGATATGAGATAAAGCATTAAAATACCCTAATATTTAAAATTAATATAATATTAGAGTTTATTTTTACTATAATCATCAAATATTTTACTTTCTACAAATTTTATTCCAGTTCTTTTTGATAATGACATATATATTATTATATGTAATGAAAAATAAAAAATGTCACTCTCTGTTCAATAAAAACAATAATATATTTTCATGGGGATCACATAAGGTTATAATAATTTATAAATAATTATTTTTAATATTAATAAAATATTTTTTTGATAGTAATTTATATATCATTTTTAGTGGTTTTATAATGACATTAAACTGTTATAATACCCCGACAGAGTTTTTATGGAAGTAGTAAAAAGAATATCTAAATAATTTTTAAAAAATTATTTTTTTTAATGTTGGAATGAATTATGGTGTTTTATGATGATTATTATAAAATATAAGGTATATTTTTAAATTAAAGTGTCTATATCTATTATACATTTTTTTATTCCTAATATTAATGAAAAATTCAATTTATAATACCAAAAATTAAATTAAATATATTTTATGTAAGAAAATATATTATTAAATGTTATAAAAATTATAAAAATCATAAAATAGGATAATGAAAATGATATATTTTTTGTAATTTCATAGTTTCAAGATTTTTTAGACAATATTAACTTTATTATTAAATTTAAAACACATTATAATTATGTAATTTGTTAGTATTGTTATAGTTAAAATGGGTTAAGGAATGGGTAATACTAACAAATAATTTTAAATATACCACATCCACCTAACTGACTTTTATTAGATGAATGGATTTTTAAATTACCCATTATTATATTAAATTTTTTTCTACATTGTTCCCCTTACACTTGAAAAGTAATTTATAATATGTAAGTATTTTAAGCAATTCCAATTGTTTCATTTCATTCACTATAATATGATACCTCATTTCTTATAATCTCCAAACCAACTAGAGCCTCTCATATATGAAAACCCTAAAAACTCTTATAAAATTCATTATAAATATTTTTTAGGTTTTTTCTTTATAAAATTATATCCCAAAGGTATTATAAATGTGAAAAAAGAGGGTCCATCACATAGGAGGTATGCTTCTTCTATGGGCGTTTTCATTTTACATATTCTTTTACCTCCTTAAATTATGTCCTATCAATTCCAATATAATAACATTAGTATTTCTAAAAAAATTATATTATATTTTAAATCATATAATATTATTCATCTTTTTTTGCATAATATAAATATTGTAAAATTAATTCTTATGAATGTGTAGACTACCACGCCCACGAAGTGATGTATTTAATTTATCATCACCACCTATCTTGGATTGTTATTATGATGTATATAATTATTATAAATGATATTCATGGAATAATTATTATTCTGGAAGGATTTTATATCATTTATTTTCTTACCCTTTAGTATGATTGATAATGATAATGATGATAGTGTGTACTTGTGGATTACCACCTCTATAAAGTGAGGTGATTCATTTATCATTGACACAATTGATGGATGTGTATAAAATTTTATTTTACATATGAAAAATATAATTTTTCCATTATTATTATTTTATAGATTATTGAAAAATCACACCTTTGTTATGGTCAACATATCATAGCTATTTGGGCATTATGAACTGATCATCCTCAAAAACATCAAAGGAAAACATAACAGATTAAGTAGCTAAAAAAACATGGTCATAAATGATCTAAATTGATTATTATATCTAAATCTACCTTAAAAATGATTTTATAAAAGTATATAACTAATATATTTTTATTTTGTAGTATTTAAAGTTTTTAAATAGTGAGTTAGACTCAATGTAATGTTTTTCTAGTGATAGTTCAATTTAATTGAGACTTAAGCTATATTCATCACTTGTTTACTTATTATATTTTATATAAAAAACCATATGGTTTGTTATAATTATTATAAAAAAATTAATGTTTATTAAAATCCTTTTATTTTTCTTTCAATTTTTCATTTGTTTAAAATTTATCTAGCCGTAATTGATTTATCTTTAAAAACATATTTAAATTGTTTCAAAAAATTCCTAAATTTTTTCCAAAAATTAATGTTACATTAAATTGATACAGTATGTTATTATTAATATAAAAATTATGTTAAAATTATTTTTCATCTATGATTTCCTTTCCATAAACACATTTTAAAAAAAGTTGTTTAAAACTTTTCTAAAGGGGGTATTTTTGAATTTTTTAAAAAAATTAAAATGAGATATTTTCTGATCATATATGCAGGATTTAAATAATGACGCAGATGCTCAATATACAAGAGGGGGTGAATTTTATAATTTAAAAATTCCTTTTGCACCTTTAAAGTTTGTTTTAAAACATTCATTTTGACCTTGAGGAAAATAATGTTTAACAAAGTTAAACATGGTAAAGTCACAAGACCTCTTAATTCTATAGACATGATAGATTCAAAATATATGGACCCAAAAATGACACTTATGAAAATGTTACAATGAAAAATATTCTACCTTATAGACTATAAAATCTTACTAATAATAGTATAAAAGTACTAGATTGTATAAGATAGTTATACTTTCATAATTAATTAAAATGAAAATAAAATAAACATGAAATAATAAAAGTGACAAGTATGAAATATTTTTATCCAAAGTGTAGGGTATACAATAAAGTTGTATAAAGGTTTGTTGATTTATACATTCAAGAATGTCTATTTTACCCACACCAAGGTAATCTCTCGATAAGAACATGGGAGTTTGTCTTGCTATTCCCGCAAGCCCTTGAACTTCAAGGTAGTCATCACCTCTGTCATCCTATCCTTGGAAGCCCCTGATTGTACACCACAACAATCGGAGTCACATAATGTAATCTGAACAAGATGTTTAGTTCACACAAAGCATAAGAGTATCTCTCTCTAGAAATCACTTCAGCATCAGGTAATCTCTAGAGTTATAGATCTGTTTGAATGTAAGTAAGTCTTGTGCTCCTTCAAATTAGCTCATATTTATTGGCACTTCACCAATAGTCATCTCCCTCTTCCAATGGTTATATTTTCCTCGATTTTTGGAGGTACATGTACATGTGTCACTCAAATAATGGTTATTAAGAAACAGAATGAAAGAGATAATTTCAAAACTATAACAAAGGTAAGTAAAATATGGTTGCTCAAACAATTCTATTTCATGGAGTCTATTGAAAAATAAAGTACGATGTCTAAGATAAAAACATTCGGAGTGTGTATTACAGGAATATTCTAATTATTCTTTTCAAAGAATTCCAAATCAGAATTCTATATACTTTAGACTATGAATTCGAAGGAATTCGGAAACTGAATTCTTAAAAATTCAGAATATTAATTCTAAGGAATTCAGAGTCTGAATTTTATGGAATTAGAACATGAATTCTAAGGAATATGGAACATAAATTATGAGGAATTCAGAACCTAAATTTCATAGAATTCAGAATCTGAATTTCATAGAATTCAGAATCTAAATTGAGAAGAATTCAGAATCTAAATTCAGGAGAATTTAGAATCTCAATTTTAGAGAATTTGGAATTGAATTCCGAAAAATTAGGAATCTAAATTCTGTAGATTTTAGAATCTGAATTTCATATAATTCAGAATCTAAATTCAGAAGAATTCAAAATCTGAATTTTAGAGAATTCGAAATATGAATTCAGAGAATTCAAAATCTTAATTTTATAGAATTCAAAATATGAATTTTGAAGAATTCAGAATATAAATTCATAAGTATTCGGAATATAAATTCAGAGAATTTGGAATATGAATTTCAGAGAATTCATAATCTAAATTCAAGATAATTCAGAATCTGAATTTAGATGAATTTGGAATCTGAATTCAAAATGATTCAGATTATAAATTTATAACCTGAAAATAAAATAAATTATATCTATGTATTTATAAGATTATGTGGTTTTAGACAGAAAACTGAATTTTACACTTATAAATAAAAATATCTTGATTTAGTGGAACTAAAGCATGAACAATGAAAACAAAGATAAAGAGATTTTTTTTTGAAGGAAAACATTCATTAATAAGATAAATCTTATGGGAAATAATGTTTTCCTTAAGATATAGTGATTGTGATTTTGAAAACATAATGGAATGGAAAATTCATAAGGAAGCCTTTTTGACTCAACAATCTCCAACATTTTGGAAAGAAAAAACATCCTTACAAAAAATAATATAAGGACATATAAATATTATGGAAATTAAAATAAAAACATATCTCCCTTTAAATATGGATCATAGTGAATACAACTAACTATCCCTTAGGCTTTGGAATCACTAAGGATTGTATTCTTGATTAAATTAATGATATTTTTATTTTTCATACAATCAAAAAAACCATTGATAAGAACATTCCTCTAGATGAAATCCGCCTTACTATGGGAAATATCTTATTTAAATTGTATTCTTTTTTACATTCCTTTATCCCCCTTTGTGATTTTCAAAATGGAAGAAAAGAGAATGGAATAAAATTGGTACCTGAAACATTTGTACTAAACAATGAAATATATTAATAACGACCAAAATTTCATTAAAGTTGAAAAAATTTGTACAATGATGAAAATTTAACAAATGATCGGAATGTAATGAAATTATCCCTATTTATTCATTGGCATCAGCTTCTTCACAATGATTATTTATTCTTGGGCTCCTTGTGATCTTATTCATTTTCTTAATAAACTGATCTCGGTCTTTGCTTTTCTTCTCTTAGGCTTTAATTTTCTCTTCCTGAGCATTAAGAATGTCTTCCTGAGCATTGAACAATTCGTCAAGCTAAACAAGCTTCTCTTCAATCTCCATTCTCATATCTTTTTCCCTCATCCAATTCATATCCACAGAGTTATTATTTCAATTTATATCCTTAATTTCATGCTTCTGAGTATTCTGTTCTAGGGTTTACTTTTCCTCAAAACTATTTTTAAGATCCTTGATCTTCCCACCGTCGGTATCAAATGCATCCTTGACATAATCATGGAATTCATCAAAGATTATTTTTTCTTCAATCATTTATTTTGACCTGCTTTTCATCTTCTTGCAGGATATTTTATGAGCCTCATTTCCAATGAGGAAGGTTTTGAAATCAGCCTCTAGTGCGACAAACTTTTCAATCACAATTGAAACTGAATATTACTTATAATTTATTGTATGTTGATGCATCTGACATATTGACTCTATGCTTGGAAATAAAAAATAGTACCAATAGTCATTCAAAAAGAAAAAACAATAAAATCATGTCTGAGGGAAGATGATTCTGAATCCGAGTGTTTGGTTTGTGAGGATTCTTTTTCTATGTCTTCAGTTATCCTCTTTGATAAAGCACCACCAACTTTATTATTCACCATAGATTTACTAGGTGTATCTACTACCTCCAAATTTCCTTTGTTATCTCTCAGAATGATGTCTTGCCCTTATGGAGATTAATGCTCACTGTCAAATAGCTGAAAATTTTTATCTTCCTCAACTTCATCTTTCACTACATCAGCCACTAGATCATCTTGATGGATGAAGTCATGATTATTTCTTTCATCATCTGTTGGACTATTCACTTCTTCTTTAGCCTTCACATCTTTTCAGGGTGTAGTAATTTTTGAGGATTCGTCTTGGGATGTCTGTAAATATAATTTCATAGACGGGATTTCCTTATCATGGTGATATTCAACTTTCTTTATGATATCATCGGTTTCATTCCCTTCTTCTTCCACATACTATTATTCTTCTATTTCTTCTTCCACTTTTTATTCTTTAATTTATTTTTTCTGATGAGATTCCAAAATCACAACTTTCTTTCCCGGTGCCACTAATAATGGTTCTAATAAAAAAAATTTGGTACCAGAATTTGCTCAGAGTATTTTTCAGTAGCCTTGAGATGAGATTTAACAATTTCAGTATCCAATAATTTCTTCTATTGATTGTTTACTTTTAATTCATTTTAAATATTATCAGTAGCCTTTTCCTTCAAATAATTTTCCTTAGTGAGGTCCAACCCAAACATAGGACCTCCTTCCTTCAATTTTTTCTTATCCTCTCTTCACTTTTACACTAATTCATCAAGATACATTTTTTTCTTCTTTGGATTTAGAGGTGCCAACTGAGTCTCCTTGGCCAGAAGAATTTTTCTTTCTCTTCCTTACACCTTTCATAGAGTATTCAGCCACTTTCGGCTTCTTTAACAAAGCTTCTACTTATTTTTAAATGGATGATAGAATTTTATGGATTCACTGGAAAAACCAATTTTCATTCTCCATAGGGGGTCATCACTCATCAACATCACTCTATAATTCTTCATCTTGGAACCACATGGGATTTTGAATGACTGGAGCTAAAAAACAATAATCATTGAATGGATTGATGGATACATCATAATCTGAGACTTATGATTTCCATTCTTGATATTATCAGTCATTACCAATATATACATAACCATGTTTATCTTTTTGAGGTTCACCATGAAATATAATATATTGATATCACTCTTCATCAGAGTATCCTTATCCCATTTAATTGTAATTATAATGCCTTGAACCCACAATTCAAGAATCCTAAAGAATGTAGAAAGATGAATTATCTTCAGTGTCTTCACTCCTTTCATGCAAAGACACTCTATTGCCTTTTCCTTATGAAAAGATCTGGATTCATCAGGTAGTTTGTGAGTACAAAACATTGCTTCTACTTCATAATAAATTCCAATAAGACTTTCTACCTTACTATAGTAAAATGTGTATGCCTTTCCATAACTCTTGAATGAAAATTTATCTCTTCCTCTGTCATTGAAAAAACTAACTGTTTCATTGAACTCTACCATCAACTCTACATAAACTGAATCCTATGCCTTTGGTATGGAAATTCAATGGAATTAACATCCATTCAACTTAATATTAATAGAAGTGGTAGAATCATATTTTTTTTAGAATATTTAATCAACTAGCATCTCTCGGTATATCTTTCAATTAGAGAGTTCCTTAATAGTCAACATTTCATTCGGTGGAGAGGCTTCAGAATACATTCGGTATTGAGGGAACTTTGCGTATTCTGAACAACCATAAAATATAATGGTAGAGCTTCAACATGCAAGAGATTGAAAAAAAATATGGGACAAATATTGGGGGGATTTATATAAGAGATTTAGGTGACTGTCCAACTACCATGGTTGATCCAACGGTTGAAATATTTTTCTCAAATTTGATGGTTGAGATGATATCCAGAGAATGATTTTGATAGCTTCTGATCATTTATGGTTTTTATGATACACATTTGGATTGAAGAAAAAGTGAATCTGAAAAAGTTTCGTAGATAAGATAAAAATACCAATAAGTAAAATATGATTATGAAATCATAGAAAAGAAAACATAACTTCCAGAATTCTATGAAACTTATTAGTAATGAGGAAAATTATTCTTGGCAATGAAAAATTTTAACTACAAAAAAATTTTGACTCTAAAAAATTTTGATTACAAAAAATTTGATTTACAAAAATTTCATTAAAAAATATTTTGATTTTGAGAAATTTTGATAACCAAATTTTTTGATTATAAATTTTTTTTATTAGTAATCATATTTACTCCCCCTATTAAAAGATGTTCCTTACTGTATGGAGATAAGTTTCCGCAAGAAGATAATATTGAAAATTACCTTACAGTTATCATTCCTAAATTTTGTTTAATATATTCAAATTTATCGGAGGGTAATGATTTTTTGAAAATTTCTATAAGTGGATCTTTTGTTATGATAAATTGAAGAATAATATCTCTTTTTTGTGTGTGATCCCTAAGAAGGTGATTACTAATATCTATGTTCATTGCATGCGAGTGATGTGCATGATTTTTACTAATGTTAATGGCACTTGTTTTGTCACACAATATTTTTGTTTTGGTAAAACTCATACCATAGTCTGTGAGTGTGTGTTGCATCAACAACACTTGATCACTACAACTTCCAGCTACTACATATTATAATTCAGTTGTGGAAAGTGTTACGAAGTGTTTCTTTTTTCCTGACCAAGAATCTAATGAATCTCTATAGAAATGACATGTTCTTTATGTACTTTTCTTATCCATATGACATCCACCAAAGTCCGCATATGAAAAAAAAATTAAAACAAAATAATTTCCAAATGTATAAAAGAGTCATAGATCCATGGTTCCCTTTATGTAGCGAAAAATCCTCTTCAATGCATTTAAATGAGATTCCATAGGAATCGACTGATATCTTACAAACAATAATAGTAAAAATATAATGTCTTGATGACTAGATATCAAGTCAAGAAGACTTCTTATAATACCTCTAAAATATATTTGATCTACTAGTTTCCCAGCTTCATCAATAACATGTGATTTTGAGGTACCAATGGGTGTACTTATACTCTTAGTGTTGTCATATCAATGGTTTTTATGAAGATCTCTAATATACTTATGATTGGATATATATATTCATTTTAGTTTTTGAAAAATTTGAAAACCAAAGAAAAAAAGTTAACTCAACCATCATACTCATTTCTAACACAGATTTCATTATATCTGCATAGGAATTAGTAAAATATTGCAGAGTTGAACAAAATATAATGTTGTCAACATAAATTTGTACAATGAAAACATTTTTATAATCTTTCTTCATATAAAGGATCGGTTAAACATTTCCATTATTATAATTGTTTTAGATAAAAATCCTCGTAAGTCTATCATACCACGATCTTGGAGCTTGTTTAAGTCCATATAAAGCATTTGTATGTCCAAAAACATGTTTAGGATGTTTTCTATCTTCAGAACCAGGATTTTGTTTAACAAAAACATCCTCTAAAACATAACCATTATCAAAATCACCTTTAACATCCATTTGAAAATGTTTGATGTTAAAGAATGCTACAAAGGCATGTATAATACGAATAGATTCAAGTCTAGATATTGGAGCATAAGTTTATTCATAGTCTATTCCTTCTAGTAGATTATAGCATTTAGCATCCAATCTAGATTTATTTCTTACTATGATTAAATTTTCATCACACTTATTCTTGAAGACCCATTTTACTCCAATAACAGAAGTATCATAAGTAAATTCAACAAATGTCCAAACTTTATTACTTTAGAAAAAAATTAGCTCATATTGAATTTCTTTTTTATAATCACAATCACCTAAATATTTATCTGTGATTTTTGATGCTAATTGGGAATGGAATGATAAATGTTCCACTTCATTTCATAAGAATATTTATTCTTTATAGGTCGATTTACATGACCAATGATACTGTAAAAGGTCTAATTCTTATGAAACAACTGATTTGGGTTTTGTAAAACATGTTCATCAACATATGGTAAGAAATAATCTAAAGTATATTTTTCAAAAAAAATTTCTGGAACAAATTATTTATTAGAAGGATCTTCTATCAAGGGTTGATAATCAGTTTTTTAAAACACATCAGGCGATGTAGGTTGTTGTTGTTTAAAAACAAAGGGATTGGTTTCAGCAAATTTAACATGTACCATTTCATTAACAGTACAAGTATTTTTATTGAAAACAGTATAAGACTTCGAATTATTTTGTAGCATAATAAAATTACTTCAATATATTTTGGCATGATCTTATGTAGATTATCTTTAGTATTAAAAATCAATACCTTGCAACCAAAAAACATGATGTAGGAAATTTTAGGTTTTATACCATTCCATAACATATTAGGTGTTTTATTAAAAAATGTCAAATCAAAACACGATTTATAGTATAACAAACAGTATGTACAACTTCAGTCCAAAAATGATTGGCTACTGAGTATTCACTCAACATGGTGTTTGTTATCTCTTAAATAATTCGGTTTCTTCTTTCAACAACACCATTTTGTTGAGGAGTTCTTGATGCTGAGAAGTCATGAATAATGATTTTCTACTACAACAAGTTTCAATATCAGAATATTGAAATTCTTCTTCATGGTCACTATGAATAGTTATCCATGGAATTTTTTTCACATTTTTAACTTGGGCTCTAAAAAGTTTTTAATAAGAAAAAACATCATATTTCATTGATTAAAAATAGACACATGTAAATCTAGTGTAATCATCAACTAAGACAAATACATAATATTTTTTCCAATGCTTGTAGTTTATGTGGGATCAAAAAGATCTATTTTGACCAACTGTAATGCATCAGTGGTTGAGACTTCACCAACTAATTTAAAACTTGATTTATGTTACTTGCTATATCTACAAGGATAAAAAACTTTTAAGAATCAAATCTATTCTCTAGTATATCCTTAACTTGTTTTTTCATAATGATTTTTCAATGTTTTCTTAGTTTACAGTGTCCTAAACATCTATTCCATAAACAAGAATTACTTTCCATTTCACTAAGACAAGGTAGATCTTGGCTCCTATGGTCTTCTAAGATTAATGTGTAAACCTTTTATTACATATGGTCATAAAGAATGAACTATTCCTTGGAATTGTGTACTAAACAATTATCATTCATATAATTTACAAGGTAAACATCATCACATAACTAAGTTATGGTAATCGGGTTGTCATTAAGATCCTTAACAAATAAAACATTTTAAATCAAATTTTTTCCATGAAGAATAATGTTACATATACCAATAATTTCTTTGTGTGAATTATATCTAAAAGTTACTTTTCTTCCTTTATTCTTAATAATATTTTCAAATATGTTTTTGTTACAAGTCATGTTCTAGGAACATCCACTATCCATGTACCATGTATTTATTTTTTTTACTATTCTTAGTTTCCTGAAAATAATAGAGTTAGAATTTTGGAATCCAAACTTTCTTGTATCCAGAATCTTCAGAAAGAAAAATTTTAGGAATCCATGTTTTCATTGAAAAAAAATCTTTACCAAATCCTAAAGAATATGTTTTTTTAAGGACCAATTTTTTTCCCAACACCCACCACAGTGTCAGTTAGTGCAGAATGGAGCACTTTGGGAACAATATAATTATTACTAAAAAACAGTTTTGAATGAGTATAACCAAATCCAGAATTATTCCTTAGAGGTCAAATTTGTGAATAAATCTTTTAAAATTTTTCCTTACCTATGGTAAATATTGACAAAAACATCATCAAGTAAAATATTTCTAACATTAGTTTAATAACTAAGTTTTTATCATCAAAAACATCATTTTTAGCACTAGAGTTAGTTTGTAAAACATTTTTCATAGAAATTACTTTTTCTAGATCCTTATAAATTTTATCCTTCTCATAATTAACATCCTTAATGGTTTTTGAAATACATTCAAAATCATATAATTTATTATCATGATCTTTTGAAAGATCTAATATTTCATTAGTAAGAATATAAATTCTAGAATTATCTTAATTATTATTTTCTTGAGATTATAATTTTTTTCTCAAGATGTTTAGAATACATAGACAATTCTTCAAAAGCCGTTAATTTATTATATTACTCAGAAAAAGATTCTTTATCTGAAGATTCAAAATATTTATTATCACTATAATTAGTATTTAAGGAATCATTGGTTATTGATTTAACATTTTCTACCCTGGCCCTTAAAAAATGATTTTCAATAGGTAATATGGATAGTAAGCAATGTTTCTTATGACTAGAAGATTCATACTCTGAGGATTCATCAGAATAGTGTCCACAACTAGAACTCCAAGTATAATTAGCTCTCAAAACATTCTTAGATTTACCATTGTAGTACTTCATTATATTTCTCCTTGAATTATTTTCCATTATTTCCTTTCACATAAGCATATAACAATCTGGACAAATGTTCCATGATCTTTTTCATTCATAATAAGTAACATTATATTCATTCAAATCATTTATCACTTTATTCTTAAATCTATATTGAATTTCTTTCTTCCCAACTATCTTGCTCATCCTTCGAGAAAGATTAGTTATTTCATTCTCAAAATGTTCACTTTTAGTAGATTCAGTTAAAATAGTAACTTTCTTTTACAAGGACCTTGTAACCCTTTCATGAGTCTTGAATTTGGTAGTTTTAAAGGCTTCACATAAATTTTCATTCTTCATATTATTTAGATCAACATATATTTTTTGTCTCATGTTTAAGAAGAGTTCCAGAAATCTCATCAAGAGTAATCTGTGATACATTCCTATTCTCATCAATAGATGTTATCTTAGATTTAAACTCCTTAGGCATGATATCTATAATATTTCCTACATGTTCCAAATCATATAATCCTTTCTCACCAATGGATTGTTAACTGTCAACAATATTCATACACCTTTGTTGTACCTTGCATACTAGTTCTCCCTAAGGAAATAGAATTCCATAATATTATGATTTCTGCATATCTCTTCTAGTTTCTATTACCTAGGATGTACCAAATTAAGTAACCTCCAATTTTTCCCAAATACAATTTGCAGCCTCACAAGAAGAAATGTGACTATATATATTCCTGGTCATAGAACACAACAAGTATTGCTTACCGGGTAGTATAGTTGATATTCTGATTTTTGTGGATTAAAAAAATTTCAGAGTTCCTTATCAAGAAACTTGTAATCTTTGGTAATCATAATAATTGTGTCCACTCCGAAATTATTAAAAAAAGTCTTCATACGATCTCTCCAATATTCATAATCATTCCCATAAAATGTAGGTTATCTAATAGCATTAATATTTTCAATCAAACCAACATTCATTCCTACCATCTTAAAGAAATTATCCTTCCATAGAAACTTGTTTATAGTAATGTTTATAAACAAGGATAAATATAATAATAAAGGAAAATATAGAATAATGAAAACTAATCAGGAAAACATATATGGGAATATAATTATTTCATATACCACCTCTAATACCAATTTTAGGATCAAAATAATGATATATATGCTCAATATAAAATAGGGGGTGAATTTTATAGTCTGAAAATTTCTTTGGAAAGTTTAATGTTTTTTATAAAACTTTCATTTTAACCTTGAATAAAACTATGTTTAACATTGTTACGCAAGGAAAATTCACAAGATCTATTAGTTATACAAACATTCTGGATTACGAATATATGGTTCTGAAAATGAAACTTATGAAAAGTTTACAAGGAAAAATTTTATACCTTAAAGAATATAGAATCTTACTAATCAGAGTATACAAGTACAAGAAAGTATAAGATAGTTATACCTTCCTTATTAATCAAAATGCAGCGAAAAATTAACATGAAAAAATACAAGTGACGTGTATAAAATCTTTTATCTCAAAGAGTGTGGTATCAAAAATCCTTGGTTAAAGGTCCCTTGATTTATACATTAAAGAAAGTCTGCCTCGCCCAAAATATGGAAAGCCCTCGATAAAAATATCATAGTCTGTCTTGATGTCCCAAAAAATACTAGAATTTCAAGGTAGTCATTACCACTATCCTTTTTATCAAGGACGTCCTTGATATTTAAGGTACCATACACCTCTGCCATCCTATCCTCAGAATCCCTCAAATGTACAAAGAAAAAATTGGAGTCGCATAATGAAATCTGAACAAGATTTTCAATACACACAATGCATGAGAGTCTCTCTCTCTGTAAATCACTTCAGCTGCATGTATTCTCTGAAATTATAGATCTTTTAGTATGTAAGTAAGTATTGAGCTCGTTAAAATGAGCTCCTATTTATAGTTACTTCTCCAATGGTTGGCAACCTCCTCCAACGGTCATATTTTTACTTTATTTTCAGAGGGACCTGTACATGTGTCACTCAAAAATGGTTATTAGAAATAGAATGCATGACAACGATTCATAAATATAACAAAGATAAGTAAAATATGGTATCTGAACCAATTATATTTTTTTAGAGTCTAAGGAAAAAAATAATATTGGAGTCTAAGAGGAAAACATTCGGAGACTATGTTACATGAATATTCAGATTCGATTTTTCAAGGAATTCCGAATCAGAATTCTATAGACTTCAGAGTCTGAATTTTCATGAATTCGGAACATAAATTCTAAGGAATTCATAACATGAATTATGAGGAATTTGGAGTATAATCTCTAAGGAATTCAGAACCCAAATTCAATTGAATAAGACACCTAAATTCAAAAGAATTGAGAATCTGAATTCAGAAGAATTCAGAATCTGAATTATAGAGAATTCAAAATATGAATTCAGAAGAATTGAGAATATTAATTTTAGATAATTCTAAATCTGAATTCAAGAGAATTTGGAATCTGAATTTTAGAGATTTCAGAATCTAAATTCAAGGAATTTGAAATATTAATTTTAGATAATTTGGAATCTATGTTTAGAAGTATTTTGAATTTGAATTCATAATAATTCAAAATCTAAATTAATTAAATTTAGAATTTGAATTTTTGATAATTAAAAAACGGAATTCAGAAGAATATAGATTTTAAATTCAGAACATGAAAACAGTATACTTTATATCTATGTATTTATAGGATTCTGAGGTTTTAGAAATGAAACCGAATTTTACACTTAGAAATAAAAAGAGTTAGATTTAGTGAAACTAAATGATAAAAAATGAAAACAAAGATAGAGAGAAAATTTCCTTGGGAAGGAATTATTTCTTTAATAAGATAAATCTTATGAGAAATGAATTTTATTTAGATAGAGTGTTTATGATTTTCAAAACATTAAGGAATAGAAAAGTTATAAGGAAACCTTATTGAATCAACAATATACACCATAATAATAAAGTACTACAGTCAAGAATTATAATATACAATATTATTTAAATATATATTTTTATTTTCATTATATTGAATATCTGATTTCACATTCTTCTATGAACTTTTTATTGATGATTTTTCAATAAAAATTTACATTTGTCCTTATTTTTACATAAATAATGAATGTGATAAATCTTATGAATTAAATAGAATAATTTAAGAGACTCTAATATTTAAATGAATTATTATTCATGTTTAATATAATTTATATTACATGTAAATATTTCATAATGATCTGTGAGCTAGATATACCTCTCTAATGTATTGGTTAATTATTATGTTCTGTAGGAAATTATGATAGAATTAACCATATATGTTATTACATTTGATGGGATATTTTTAAGATTGATTATTATAGTGATATGAAAATTATTACAAAATGTTCTTAAATTATTATTAAATTAATTATAATTCATTACTTATACATTATTTTTTTTGAAAAATTAATCTAATGATCTTGTATATAAAATAATTTATATTCCCCTTTAGGGGTGAAAATATGATTTTCATGAAACTATATTATTGAGTTCCCTTGTTTTAAAAATAATTCATGATTAATGGTTTTTACTTAATAATTATTTTAAACGTTATATGAAAATATTTGGTCTAAAATGTTTAACTCAGGACTAAGAAATGGATTATTTATAATTGATGTTTTTTATGTTATATGTGAAAATTTCATATTAGATTAAATAATTTTTAAAATAGACTTATGTGTTTCATAATTTTGGAATCCCTTAATGATATTTTTATACTCATTCCATGTTTTGAAAACATTTATTGGGCCTAATAATGATAAGTTTAGTACATAATGTTTTAATATTCTTGAATGGGTATTCAACTCTAAAGTAGTGATAATTTTTATTAATGAAATTAGAGTTTAATTTTAAGTATCCAATTTTTTGTGGAAAAATGTGTATACAAAGTGGTAGTTAGAAATTTTAATTCTAATGGATTAAAATTTATGTTGTTTTCCAAAATCTATAAACATATATACTAAAAATTCCCTAAAATTGTAAGGATGTGGAAGACTTGTTATATATCATGTATGTATGTGTAGTTTAATCCATGTTGAATTATAACATCAATTCTAGAGCCTATATCCACCTGTAATATATATAATTAGATGTTATTTATAATAAAACCATAAATTATATAACATTCCAAAATTTTATGATGTTATACTATACTTAGAATTATCCCTTATACATTCCCCAAGAGTATTCACTAATGTTCTCAAATACAAATCCCAAGAATATTACATCAAATGACATAAAGATTTATCTATAACATTAAAATTATTATCAACCATAAATTTTCAAGCATTGATGTAATTTTATAACACCCAATTTATTAAAAATTAACATAATCCAAACCTACAAGGTAATATAAGCACTTTTCGGTTAAAAAATATAGAATCTCACATACGTGGCCTTCCAAATTACATGACATAAATGAAAATTTTAATTATAATAGATTTACAATGTCATTTTGGTTTAGATATATACAGAGTTAGAGGAAAATTTAACTAATAAATAACAACAATTTTATAATTAATGTACATTTTTCACTATTTAGTCAAATTTTAGTCTTCAATATGTCCCATAATTACTTCACGTAATACATTGAATTAGATACATTATATATAAAATGGTAATAATATATATATTAAATGGATTAGATTAAATTTCTAGGAAAGGTAAAAATGGGAAATAAAAATAAAGTATTGTATGTGTGTATAAGATGGTAATACAGTTTTGAATTAGTATACAAAATAAATATACACCAAGTAAATCATAGGTATTAAATAAAAATAATAATTAAAAATTAATGTATCAAAATATTTTGGAATCAGTATCCTGTGATCATGATGCATAAGAGCACAACATTAAAATGACATAAGAATATAAGAGACACATATGTATTGGGAATATTACCTTTAGGAGCCACACCAGTTGTGCTGAAGCTTAAGAGAAACTAAAATATCTCCAAATTACCTATATTATTAGATATAGATATTAATATAATGAATTAGAGTTTGATATATGAACCCACCAATCCCCATACTAACATATTTGCTATAAAATAATAAGTCAATATCTTATCCAAAAGAACCACTGGAATAAAATTGTGTTTCGTAACCCTTTCAAATGGAATGAAATTATGAAAACATTCATAATTCCATCAATAATCATAACATGACATACTAGTGGAAAATAAATAGTATTTAAAGGATATTTTGTAACATTATAGGTAAATACTATTTAATCATGATAATCGAGCATATAGAATTTATAATTCATAGATAAAGTGTGAAAATTGAAGTCCATAGTCTCCCTAATTATTTTTTGTATGACATCTATGTGGACACCATTATATTATAAGGAATATAAAAAGGATATAAACTCTATGCAAAGGAATTGACAGGTAGATTATGGTTGTACAACAAAAATAATTAGCCAAGACAAAGCAAGTGATGAATAGATTCTTAAAAAGGGGTGGACGTTACATTATCCTTCAATGGAAAGAAGGTCGATAGTTACATTTCAAAACAATCATTGATTAAGAAAAATATATGTTAATGGGTAATGAAATAGTTGAAAAATAATTTTATGGAGTTTTAGAAAAAATCACCATATAAATAAGAAATATGCTTAATTATTTGAAATAGTTTTAAAGGATAAATTTTAAAAATCATAGAGAAAAATAATTTCTCTTTTGTAAACCTTAAAAACATTGGGAGAAATATTGAATAAAATTCTATTATTGAGTACATATGTTTTCCCATGGAAAAAATCATAATATATCATTTTCAAAATATTTATAAAACAACCAAGTTATCGGTAACATGCACTATTTTGGTTAAAAATTATAATAAAATAGGATAATATAAGATAACCATAAAATGTTAAAGAATATTAAATGACCCAAAAAATTTCCCAAATTTTATAAGATGAGTTATTTTCTTCCTTAATCATAAAATTAATTATTATAGAAAGTTGTTTTGCGATTTGGGTTATATTATGACTACTATAATATTTTATTTTAAATAACGGTTTTTAGGTCACACATAATTTCAATGAATATATTATTTTCAATATTTGGTAAACCAAATGTAATGATTCAATATAAATATATAATAGAAACTAAAATATTTATCTTCATACTAATAATTTTTTCTATTGTTAGTGAAAAAATAATTACCTTAAATTCTTACACAACTATAACATAGTAATTATTCAATTAGTGGAAAAAGAAAAATAAATGATATTAAAAATATTAAAAGTAGTTTAATTTGAATCAATTATAGTTAACCATGAATTTGATAGATCACCATGATATTTAGAATTTGATATATAGTAATTTATTCGAATTAAATGTTCTTTATTGAGGTTATTAATGTCAATTTAATGAAATATGTCAAAATAAAAAAATAATGATATTTTCTGAAAATAATATTTTATTAAAAAATTTATACGTTATAAAATGAAAATAATTGAAAATGTGATAATATATGGTCTAAAATTCCAACCCCTATATTTATTGTCCATTTGGAATCATTTTCATCTAGAATAGTCTAATTTATTTTTTTAATTTGACAAATTCCAAAAAGCACCCCTTGCCTAAATTATAAATGGGATCCTCCTCACATAGTTATTTACAACATATTATGCCTCCAATCTAAACCAAACCTGCCAAAATCTCTTCTAAAATTACTTTTTCCCATTTTAGTTGTCTGATATTTTGTAAATGTTTACCCTATAGACATATAGTGTAGACTCAGAGGAGTCATTTCGAAGAAGAGTTATTCACCTAAACTGATCACTTTTATTACATACATTTATTTATCTCATTTAAATCATTGAAATTATCATAAAAAATTACTAAATTATCCTCAATATTCTGAAATTTTATCATGGTTAAAAAAATACCAATATATATATTCTTACCCATCAAACAAGAATAGTAATTCTTGCTTGTGTATACATATGGCTTACCCTCTCCATGTAGCGATACAATTCATTTTTCATCGCAATATTTTATGGATGGGTATTATTATGGGACTAATTCGTATAAATGATATTTGTAAAATATTTATACTTATTAAATGATAATATCATGTCCACATTAATAATTTTTAAACCATTGGAAGACGATAATGTCACTCTTGTGTATTTGAGGACAACAAATGCCACAAAGGGATGTGATTCATTTTTCATATATTTTTAATTAGAAATTAACAATGAAGTAATTTATGAATATATGTGATGATTAATAAATATTATGGAATTATAAATTATTATTTACCTTTTTTATTCCATTCATCACTAACTGAGAACAATAATTACATATATTTATGGTCAACCATCTCAAGGAACAATGTAATTCATTTTCAATCTCTAAGTATTATGGATTACACTACATATATATAATCAATTTATAAGATATATAAATATATATATACTTATCTTTATTAACTTTTCTATATTATAGATCCATGATCAATGTATAACGGCCAAAACAACAAACCAAAACAAATGAAAAAATTGAGCAGATATCACCCAGAATAAGTATCTTAATAATTAATTGATAACAAATAAGTAAAGGAAGTGAAAATAAAATCATATATGATAATATATATATATTATGGTTATATAAAATATATATATATTATTTATATTTATGTTTACCATACTGGTGGTTCCAATGTGAACTATGAAAGTCAAACCCAAGGTATGGAAATTTTGTCACACATTTATTTTTTGGGACATTTTCCTTATACATTACATGTCTATTTTTGTGTTCCATAACTACCCATGAATGTCTATTATTATTCTTATTAAAAAACATATGTAAAAAAAATACCCATAAAATGTTATCCCATTCATTGAGATTATGATTCCAAATTTACCAAAGTGGTATGGTTTTATTTTACAATCTAACATTATTCAGGATTCATTATTTTTATGTCTTAGTTGGTGAATATACCAATTCCATGTCCATTTTTTCTAAAAAATCATCAAAATTATTATTCACCTAAAATATTTTAATATTATTTTCAACCATGTTCTATTTTTTATAAAAAACTTAGAGGAATACAATTTTCATTTACAAAGGAGGTACTTTGTGACTTTTCCCAAAAACATATCAATGCAATGTTTTTATAACTAAAACCACATGTGTTGATTTTAACACATTCAGGAAAACTCAACGCTTTCATTAATATTTTATATGTTTTCAATATTAACTTCATTGAAAAGTTTTTCATTTATATGTGTGCAATTTTTTAAATTAGGAGTTATTTTAAGATGATAATGTTATTTACCAAAATAATTTTTCCAAGTGATATTTAAAACACAATTATCAGTATAAGATGATATCCAATGATGTTATATAATATATAACAGTAATATTATCAAATTATTTATTCTTTATTCCATTAAAAGATTGATTGTATTTATGGTGAAAATAATTTCAATGAATCACAATCCCTATTACGTGGGATATAATTTCATGAGATGAATATGAAATTAATTTCCTTTCATGAGGTCTCATATAAAGAATGTTTTATGAAATTTTAGAACACAGATGTATTATTTTTTTTATATTATGGGTTTGACCTAAATTTTTCACCATTTTATTTGGTAAATATGAATAAATTATGAGGAAATAATGTAATTCATGAACCTGATATTATGTTCATCATTTTATCTGTGGGTATAGTATTCATGTCTACAAGGTTATGCATGGACCTATGTTTCATATACCTATGTTAATGAATTGAACTATTTTTCATGTCCATATGATCATGAGTGGATCTAGTTTCTTTTGAAAAAAAAATTTGAGGCCTGACTTCATGTACTTAACATAATGATTGAACATGATTATTTTTTACATGTTCATTAGTTTATATGTTTATTCCACTATTCTATGACTTATGTAGATGTTATTCTATCAAGGACTATATTATTTTATTATTTTAGTAATAAATACTTATAAACTACCAATGTACATTCTTTGAATCAATATTATTATCTCTGATATACGGGGTGTATATTTCAAATTATAATCTCATGTTATCACACCCTTATTCTCATGTTATGCCTATGTGATTATTGGTATCACTATTTTTACCCTTTTAATTCATTTGATCTCACTTTGTATTATGTTTCATTCCCTTATTTCATAAAGATATGATTTATAAATCATGTTTCAATGAAGGGTTCTAGTTATGATGAACTTATTTGGAGATGATATAGATTAATTATAATCCAATTAATTAGGAATCCATGTTTACAAAGGTGATGTACATATTAGATTATGGCATGTATAAAAATTATATTCAATGAATATCTATCCACTTTGATGTAATATATATTTATAAAAATATATTTCCACAATAGTTGGTCTACAAGTACAATTTTGTAAACCTTTAGAAACATGGTTGATAAAACCTTAGTAAGACTGCTAGGGATAGGTTTATGAATAGTATAACATAATAAATGTTTTTATCATCGATAAAAATTGTTAAATCTATGGTGTCACAAATTTAAATAAAAAGTCTTCACAGAAAAATCCAATGAAATATGATTTATAATAATGTTTTGTTTCACTATAATTATCATTACTCACAATATAGTTTTGGGTTTTCGTGAATGATTGGAACCTAAAGGAATCACTTTAAAAATGAATGTGATTACAAGTTCAACAACCACCCTCATGATATATCTAATGGTTCGGGAGATGGGATTCAATATCTTGTCTCTATTAATTGATAAATCTATCATGATATTAGTTGAAACCAATGTTAGGTTGAACATTTAAATGAAACAAGGATGGAGAAACATGTTATTA
This sequence comes from Viscum album, assembly GCA_963277665.1. Taxonomy (NCBI): domain Eukaryota; kingdom Viridiplantae; phylum Streptophyta; class Magnoliopsida; order Santalales; family Viscaceae; genus Viscum; species Viscum album. The sequence continues at coordinate 381,509,834 of OY728166.1, forward strand.
AATAATTTATTTATCTAAAACCCCAAACATCTATGGGTATTTTTATGCTTTAGTTGTTTATCAATAGATTAATTAGATGGGAAATATATTTTTAATTCATAAGTTTCTAAAATAAGAAAATGGTTTCCAAGGGGATTATCATTCTTAAGGTGAAAAAAATCATTTATGTAATCCTATAAAAATATAGAGAAACACGGTGAAATTATATCCATGGTATGAGATGATTCTGGGGGAATATTTTATTATAAGTATCTCCCTTGTATTCTATGTATAAAAGTAGATAAGGGTTATCATGAGATTAATATGAATTATGATGAATCCCTTTGTACCTATGAGTCACATATTAAAATTAATACATGGTTTGATTCGAGTTTAGTCATCATATAATAAATTAAAATAGATCATTTATTTATTCATTTGAAACCTAGTCATCTATAGAGATTATACACGAGGATCATTGGAACATATTAACAAATTGATTAATGTGAACTGAAAGTGGAAATGGAAGCTTGAAACCATCATGGATATGGTGAAAAAATGAATTATATGGACTCATATAATCATCAATGGTTAGTCACATAGAAGGAATACAAATTTTTAAATTTATATATACGAAAAATATGTAATTAAGAACTCAGTTTAATGACTGAAAAAATATGATATTGTTTTATATATTAGAATCATGGCCATTAAGAAAAAGAATGTTAAAGTGATGTAAATATTCTATTCAATGAAATGAATGGAATGCGAGATTATCAAAATTCAACAGTCACACTTTAGAGCTATTAATTCAATTAGTTTGGGAACTATAAGACTAAATTCCCTATTAGAAGTGAAATGGGATATAGTAATCCAATGTTGAATCTAAAGTTAACGGATTAATGAAAATCTTACAAAATTACAATAAATAAAGAGAATCATGATAGTTTTTTCACACTGATCATAGACACTAAAATTTGGAATTCTGTGTTGAAATTTGTATTAATATGACCAATGAAAATATTAACATTTAGTGAATTTTGATGTGATTCGGACCATTGATTAGGTTTCCCTATATATATTACATATATACTATAGGAATAAAGACACAATATTTTATTTTTTGAATCATCATATGTTCTTCTATCCATGCAACTCTGAATCTAAACATCCAATGGATTTTTTCTAATATGAGATCTTATATAAATAATTATGGGTCAATTGTATTTTAATATAATATATGATTGTGACCTATTGGAAAATTATTTTTAATCCTTGGAGAATATATGATCATGGTATGTAGATTATCATAAGATACATAATGATTAATTAAAATTATTGTTATATTGATCATGAAATGATATGAGAAAAAATTATGTTTGGGTTTTGAATTTGTTTAGTAATATTTAGAGGATTCTTAACATTAGCTACTTCTATAATAGATGAGGATAGAAATATGACTATTATTTTATGAGGTTACAGTAAAATTTATCAAATATTTTTTGAAACATTTTTCTTTTTGTAAATATTTTGTGAATAAAAGAATCAACTATGGGTCTTATGTTTCCGTAAAATTACCTCAGTCATGTACAATTAATCTCAAATATCCATTTCATGGAGTAATAGATATGGAGGAAATATTAGGATGAAAAACAAACTGTGGAGATTATTCTTACAAATTGGAAATAAATCAAGTAAGTATACATTATCATATTTTTCTCTGGATTATAAATTAATCTCTATACATTAGGAAATATGTCATTAAATAAAAAACATTATCCGTTAACTTTTTTTACTAATAAAACAATGATCCTTTAACCCATCATAGATTTACAGTTTCATTATGGTTAAATTTAACATAACCATGTTTTCTATAATTATATATCATCCCTTAGTAATTAGGTTTTTCCAAATCCATTATCTTCACAATCCATATATTTTATATAATTTGGAATCACAATCATGGGTTATTTCAGTAGAACATTGTACGTCTCTTTACCACATTTAAGAGGAATATTTTTGAAACTCTTTTTAGTATGTGGGATCCATATGAAAATTTTCAAATTTAAATCCTTTGATAATTAGGTATTAGTACATATTTCATGGTCGGAACATATTTATGGGGATGCTGAGAATTAAACACAGTTAAATTTTAATAAATATTTTTCCAATTAAATTTAATTTATTATATTGCATATGTTATACACATGATTGGGTCTAAAATGAACCATGAGAAATTATTATAATGGAATTTATAACCCTGTCATTAAATTATAGAGAATTAGTATCACTAATTCAACTAAGAAACATATAACGGTATTACTTACAATTAAATTAATAATTTTTACTTTTTCAATAAGCACTCAATTTTTTATGTAATGTAATTTTAATCATCAAGAATACATATTCCTAACAATAATTCACATTATTTTTAAGAGTAAATATAAAAAACATTTTCTATAAATTTTATAAAATGTAAGATGAAAAATAAATTTCTTTTTATAAGTCATATATTCAATAATATCATATGCTTTTTTATATTTTTTTAATAATGAATTGTGTGTTAGTGAATAGTGTAAAATACTAATTTTAATAGATATGTCATTTTATTTATAATAAATTTTTTATTTATGATTTTAATTTTATTTCAATGTAAATTAAGTGATATTTATATGGATATAATCTAATAAATTACTTTTTAAATTATCCTTTTAACTTATTTTTGTGTAAGTCCTTTTTATGCTTAAAAACACATTTTCCAAGAATCGTATTTTTCATTGAATATTGTTGGATTAATGTTAAATTCAATAATAAAAATTATATTAGTATAATGTCAAAAAAAGAATTCAATATTTATAATCATTTGGTTCAAATTATCTTGAAAGACCCATTTTATTTTTGGTCAATTTTAATATTAACTATTGTAATTCTATTACCACAGTATGGGTAAAATGGTAAATTTAGGTAAAAAATTAATAAAATAAGTACAATTAAATGATCCTAGTTGTTTCATAAATTTTATTTGATTATAAAATTTATAACATTGTAATAAAATCAGCAGTTATATGACATTTTTCGGCTATTTTTATGAGATTATGACTTATATAGAATTTTACATTACAATAAGTAAAAAATATCAAACTATTTTTTTAACAACTATATTAATTTTAATATTTGTTAAGCCAAATGATATGTTTAACTATAAATATTATTTTGAAATATAATATTATTATATTAATATATATAAATTATTTTTAATTTTTAGTGATGAATGGTTTATCATATATTCTTACACAACGCTAGCAAAGAAATTATCCAATTAGTGGAATAATTAAATTAATGATATAAAACCTATTAAAATAATTAAAATATTGGATCATTAAAAAGATTCTAGAATTTTATAAACTACATTTTAATGTTTGGTATTTTATAGAATGATCTTTTTCAATCTTATCTATTTTTATGATAATATTAATATCAAAGTAATTAATAGTTTTGAAATTATAAAAACTGATATATTATGAAAATAATTTCATATTAAATTATTTTAATATAAAAAAATATATTAAATAATGAAGAAGGTGATAAAAAATGTTATAAATTTCATCCCTTATTCATTTATATTTTATTTTCGATGTTTTATATTTCAAATTGTCTTATTGTATTTTATTCATTTTAGAAATTCCAAAAGTACCCCACTACACAATTATAAAAGGGAACTTATACCCTCACATATTGCCACAAAATTGATTCGTATATGATGACTGTCCCATATCATATTCTATAATAAAATTTCTTTATCACATTTTAGAGTTTATAGTCTTTCTAAAAGAAAAACCCTATAGTACTTTAGTGGAGATCTAAAGAATACTTTTCCAAGAATAGGTAATCACCAAAACCAATCTATTTAATTTCATACTTTTCATTAACTATTAAAAATTAGTGAAAATTTTAAATAAATAATATAATTATAAACTAAAATTTTTTAAATTATTATTATTATTTATAAAACACAACTATACATCTTCTTCCCATCAAAAAAATGTCAAAGTATCACTGATGCATTTATATGACTGTCCCATGATCAATGTAAAAGTGAAAAAAATACCAAACTAAAACATAAGTTAAAAATGAAGCCAATATCCCCAATAATGGTGATTTCAAAAAAGTATTGAGAAAAAATGTTTGAGAAATTCATAAATAAATAATATATTTTATTATATATATGATTTTTGATTAAATATATTTTTAATTAATATATGATTATTATAAAATATATTTTTATGTGTTCAAAGTAAGTAAGACCCAAGGTAATAGACTTTAATATCACATTTATTATTCTGGTACATATGAGTAATACACTACATGTATTTTTTTTTGTGGTGTATATAATCCCCATTAATTTATTTTATGAATATTAATATGAAAATATGGTAAATATATCAATATAATGTTATTTCCATCAGAGGGAATACAATTCAGAAGTTACAAACGTGGTAATGGTTGATTTCACAATCTAATCATTTATGGAAATTTTTTATGTCTTAGGTGAGGGATATTTTTCATCCATTTCCTTTCCATATAAAAAATTATCATTTTTTAATATTCTCCTACAATATTTGGGAATAATTTTTTCCAATTTGTAAATTTTTAAAAAATTATATAAATTTATCATTTTTTCATTTTCTAAATGAGTCACATTTCGGAATTTAAGACAAAAATAAGAAAATAATTTTTTCCAAACATATATGGAATGAATTTATTTTACCTCCATAATGGAAGCCTAAATTAATAGAAGAATAATTTTTAAATTTAAATTTTTATATTGAAAAAATATATTTCATTTATAAGTGATCAAAGTTGTAAAAGTGTGGTTATTTTAAAGTGGAAAATGAATTTACCTCAAGATATATTCAAATGAATCAATCAAAAAAAATTCCCATATAAGACGATATCATTTGATGATAAATAATATTAACTTGGAATATAATCGAACAATTCCACACTGATTATTTTTAGGGATGGTCTATTTCAATGATCAAAGGATGTCGATGAAACCCATTCCATTTTATATGGGTTATAGTTTGATGAAATATTTAAGAAATTAATTTGTTTTAAGGGTTAAAATATGATGAATTTTTAAGGATTTTTTGGAATATATATTTATGATTTAATATTTTTTAATAGTGTTACCAGTATAACCATTAAATGCATTTTGGATAACTCATGAGTTAAAAATATTATGTTTAAACCCGATTTCATGTTAACAATTTTAAGTGGGGTTCTAGTATTCATGTCAATATGTTTATGAATTCACTTAGATTACATGTACATGTGTTTATGAATATGAATATATTTCATGTCTATAAGAACATGAGTAAAACATGTTTCATTCCTGTAAATTAACGTGAGGGCCCAATTTCATGTACATTACTTAATCGTTGAACCTATTTCAATTTATACACATTTATAACATTATAATTTTATTCTAAAATTCAATGTATTATGTCAATGTTATGATATAATCTCTTATATTATTTGATTATTTTATGTTATATGTTTTATGAAAATTCAATATTTAGTCCATGACCAATTATTATAATATATTATATGCCAGCAATATAATTCAAAAGTTCATCAAATTTTCTCACACCATTATGCTCATTGTAAGCTCATATAATCCTTGATATCTACCTTGTTCACCCATAACAAGAATATTAGATCACACATTAGTTGTTATCCACTCTAAAAGTTATTAATAATGTATTTATAAATCAGTTCTCTAAATTTGGTGCTAATTATGAATAACAAAGCGGGGGATGATATTGATCATTTTTGAACAAGTTTTTCATATGTCCATGTTTCTAGTGGAACAAGACCGATATGAATCTAGTGTGGATTGAAATGTTATGTATTAAATTTTTTCTAACTATATGTAATATATATTTTTTAAAATTATAGTTGACTACAAGATATTATGGGTGGTGATGAAAAATGAATTTAGTTGCCACTAGAGGTAGTAGTCTGCTTGTACTTAGAGACAACAATTTTGTTATATCTTAATATCTTAGATAGATGAATGGATAATTATAATAAAATAAATATAATATAATTAAAGATTATAAATAATACTAACATAATTATTTTCGTATTTTTTGAATAAATTTTATTTGAGATAATTAGGATAAAAATCCATATAGTTTATAGTACATAGATTCTGGAGTTGAATTTTCCTTATAAATCATGACCATATTCTATATAATAGTGAAAAAATATATTTTTATCGATAGATATGATTATAATATGAGAAATATCTCAAATTATTATATTTTAATTTGAAGGTTATTTGAGTCCTTATCTGATGGATGTGTTACAATTTTACAAGTTAAGGGAATGGTAGTTTTGGGAGTAACAATTTCAATTAAATAATGTATTATTGCTATTCAACGTTCAATTAATCCTTAATGGATTAAATATTAAAGGATTTTTTTGAAATAAACTCCCATAATATATTCATTTTGGATAAAATATAGACCATTTAATTTTTTTTCATTTAACATTCTGTCTTTTAAAATAAATTAAATTTACATTTTTTTTAATTTTTTATCGTAATAATTAATATCTATGGAATACTTAAATATTGCAACTTTTATCAAATATGAAACCTCTAGTTTCAAATTTATAATTCATTTCATCTAATACAATATTTATGGTTTTTAAATGTTTGTTTAAAAATCTACAAACACAACACAAAAAAATTTATTTGTATTAAAAATATGTCTCATAATGTTCTAAAATTTATTTAAGAGAGTAGATTACCATAGGTTTTTTTCACTGAAAACAATTATTCGTAATAAATAAATAATTCGAATAAAATGACTTAGAATATGTTTTTAATGTAAAATTTCAATTTAGTTATCAAAATATTAGACATATTATTTTTAAGATAAATAAATATTTTAGAATACATAATTTTATTACATAAATATATATATATATATATATATTAATAAAAAAATTCAATAATTTAGGTCTATCTTATCAAATTAATAAATAATATAAAATATAATATTAAAAAATTGTATTTTTCTACTAAAAATAACCATTTTTCTAAAATACAAAAAAAAATAGTAAGAAAAATTAAATCTTATGAATTAAAAAATATATATTATTTAACTAATTTAAATTCATTAATTTTAGAATTCAGTTTTAAAAATTACATTAATTATATAATAACTGAATTTCATTAAGAGAAATGTTTATCAATTTTAAGTCATATTAATTATTTATCTCCCAATGTAATATGTTTTATTGGTTTACCATCTTAGTTATTATTTAAATATTATAAGTAAATTTATTTTAATTTTATGGGGTTCGTTTACATTTGGTGTCGCATGTAATTCATTTTATCAATCATATTATTGTTTTTTATATGGTCTCAAATTTTGGTATATGAGGCACTTTGTTTGTCATGTTGTGCTCAATGATACTACATGGAGGATATATGAGTTCCTGATACTATAATGACTATATATATGACTACTGATTCCTATATGAACTTTTTTCTTAGTTATATGGTGGCCTTCATATATGGAAATTCTATTATATTTCACATTACTTATAGACTAAAAAATTAATAAAATGTCCATGTATATCACATACTATAGTCATGATTCATTATTTTATCATGAAAATCACACAGTTTCTAAAGGGACATCAAGATTTTTCTTCAAATACAAGAATTTATCAAATTTTACGTCTAATATTCTCCAATATTCAACAAATGTTTTTTTTAAAAAAAATGAGTCTGATAGATTTTTTTCATTATCTTGAGGAGAGGAGTAATTCCATGAGAGCATTGATGCTACTACAGTGAAACATGTATTCTCCCAACATAATTTATTATTATATATTATGGATTCATAAATTGAGGATTATACAATATAGAATTTTCATTAAATATGTGGATTCCAAATGTGGACTGATTCCATCATCCACACACTATAACATCAGAAGGTTTTATGATTTTTTTGAATTAATTTAATTTTTTCGTTCGATTTCATTACACACAACGTCGTGTTTTAACAAACCACAGTATACAATAATTATTATTATTGAACGTTATAACAAAACCATGACATTTTTATGTATGAATATGAATAAAAACATTGTCAATGATATGTATAATGGTTTTATATAAATAAAATATATTTATAAATTAGTACTTGATTTTCTATTAATGACATTATTTTAATCAAAAATAATTTTCTCTCAAAATATTATTTGTAAATTATTTTTTTGAACAAATATAAATATAATATTTTTTAAAATTTATAAAATGTTTTTTGGAATCATTAAATTAAAATTTTAAAAAAACACTCGAAAATATTCATATGAGGTATTTTTTATTTTTTTAAAAAGACTAATATTTTGGTCAATTGTAAAAAAATGATTACTATTAAAAACTACCTTTTTGTTTAATGAATTTATAATATTTAATATTTAGTAAAATTATTTAAATATAAACATTAGTTTAATCTTTAATACTAAGAAAATTGTGTCATTTTATTCAATTTTATGTTGAATGTTGATATTATGAAATTTTATTATTGTGAAAAAATTCCCTCAAGAAAATAAATTTTTCAACATGTTTTCATGTTTAATTTTAGATTAAAAATTCCCCATTAAGTAAATGTAATCTATAAAAATCCATTTCATAGTTTTAATCACCATAAAAAATATTTCATATTAATTTATATAAAATTTTCAGTCAATATTAATAGAAAACAAATTAAAAATTAATTTCTGTATTTAATGCCAAAACATATTTAATGAGGGTTAAACAAAAATTAAAAGGGGAAATGAAAACTAGAAAAATTTTCAAATAAAATTTTATAGACATATTATTACCTTCTCTCATATAATTTTCTATAATGGTTCCATTACTACAATTGTGACATGTTAAAAACATTGGTATACATTATTCTATTAAAAGTACTTGCATGTCTTCTTCCTCAATTATAAAAGGAAACCCCAAACCCAATCATCTACAAAGATATAAAAAATATTGGATAATACAATAAAATTTAAAATAATTATAGTTATTTTCTTCCCCACATACTATATGAAATTAATTTTTCAAGAATCCAACCTAAAAAAATATATTTTTTTAAATATAAGGATGTAATCTAAATAAGAGGTATCATTCTCAAATATGTGTTTATTTTTTAATTATTCTTCTACCTCATTAATATTTTATTAATATATTGTTATATAATGAAATGATGATATCACATATACTAAGACTTTATTATGTTAATTTTATAACCAATATTCACCTCAACATCTATAAAACAGTAAACAAACACAACGATTTTGTGTATGGTGGACTATCCCCTCATGAACTAATGTAATATAATTTATATTACCACCTATCACATTTTGAAATAATGTTGAATATATCATATTCATATGATATGTATGACATAATTAAAAAATTTTAAGTATAATATCACATATAAAATATTACATTATATTATATGGGAATAATATAATTTTTATCGGGTGTACAATGGACTACTATGTCCCGAAATTATGTGATTTGTTCTAAAATGGAAATTTAAATTGAATTTAATAATGATATGTTTAATGAAAATATGTTACATAAATTAAATTAAACTTTTTATTTAAAGTTAATATAGTATTTACGTTAAATTATTTTCTTTCTGTATTAAAATTTAAATAGATTTTGAGCATACATACAGCCTACCATGTCCATGAATTGTGTAATTAATTTTATATATATATCTATAATGGATTACTCTAAATAAATATATATTTAATTTATATTATATTTATATAATGGATACATTTTTTATGATATAAACATTATAATAATAAAATGAAAAAATTATAAACAAAATGTTACATTAAAAATAATGTAGTTATTAGCTAAAACATTATTTATCAAGGAATTGAAAGTAAACATGAAATAATAATTCCTAAATAAATAATGAAAATTAATATTATAATTATGGAATATATTTTTAATAGACTTATATTTATTATATAGTATATTCAATCATATAAAAAGGATTATGAGAATTAATGTTAGGGATTTCAAGTCTCTCTCTTATTTATAAATGGCATATCCCATATTCACCACTTATTTCTCATGGGTGGTGTATATATTTCTCCATTGAAGCATTATATAATAAATAATCTTCATTTAATAATATTTACTATTTCGTTTTATGTTTTTATTTTATGGGGATTATGATTTAACTATTTCCTAATTGGTGGAGGATCTTAATCTCATTTTTTATCTGGAAAAGTGCTTATGCATCACTTATTTCCATTATCTGGTGTATAAAATACATCGTAATAAATATCATGATTATTAACAAGATTTTTCATGATATACATATCCATATAATAATCTTTATTTCATTCATTTTAAAATTGATAAGATTCCAACGTGGTAAAATGATTTATGTTACAAAAATCCTTATTTAAATTTATTGTTTATAATTAGCTTTATGATAATAAAATATTATTATATCTAATTAAATAAACTCATAAATATTCTTATCATATTGTTATTTCATGAAAATATAGGTTTTCTATTATTCTATTATATTTATGAACTCAATGGTCTTAAATATTTTGTAAGGAAAAACATAATTTATTTATATCTTATATGGAAAACCATTTTCTTTCCATTGACATGATTTCTCAAAATGATTTACAAAATGATTTTAAATTTTAAAATAATTCTTTCAATACATTTCTAACCTCGTTTGGCATTTAATAAAATTATAAGGAATCATCTTAACATTTTAGGAACATGTTATAATGGAATTTAACTAAAAATATGAACATAATCCTTGTTTAGAAGTGTATGACATGAAAATAATTTTCTAATATCATGACCACTAAATTATTTGAATATTACTTTATAAATTTATAATATCGTTTAAATGTATATTTTTTTCCACAAAATTTTAGAATTTTTTATATTTTAATTAAGATATTTTAAATAAGGATGATATTTTACTCTGGAATATTTTAATGATAATTTATGGAATTTCAATTCATCTACAAAAATCACCTCTGGTAATTGATATATTTTTATTGGAAAATAATATTATGGTACCATACTTATTCATTATTTGTATACACTATTTTTATATTTATTTTTATTATAAAAATATGTTATGATCCTCATTCCATTTCCATGGGTTATTAAACTTTGAATTGATGAAATGTTTATAAAACTAATTTCATATCCTTGGGTTATGAATCAAATAAATGTTTATGAAATAGATTTTGTTTTTAATTAGTTGTGACATGATAAATGTTTTATAATCTTATGCTACACAAATTTATGGAATATGTTATATTTGGGACCAATATCCACCTCTAATGCATTATGTATGTGACATGTGCCTTTCGTGGAGTGTGGATAAAGCAATTTTTTACAAAGTTAAAATATATTATAGTGGTTAACCAAGGTTGTCTCCATAGAAGAGTGCTCAAAATTTATGTTTGTCACTTTAAATTTAAGAATGATGTGGGGTTGTTTTTTATATTTTTTGGTTTTGAAAACAAAGAAAATGAAAAAAAGAAAGAAATAAAGTAAAATATTTATAAAAATTTAAAAATAATGTGATTAAAAATATTTATAATGATGGGGTGATCAGGTTGGGGTTGGTTTTAAATTTTTAATTTTATCATAGTTCTTATTTATTCATTCCTCTTTCATTAAATCGATTAAAATGAGATTTCACAATCGCTTCCTCTAAATTCTTTATTTAATGATGTTGGTGATATTTAACCTTACCAATATCTTAGTTTGGCCCAATCTACTTCCTTTTGTGATTTATTTGTAGAGAATACCCTTAATTGATTAAGGCAATTCCCAATCAGGTCTTGTTTATCACAAACAATCATGAATATTCGTTACAAATCTCACATGTACTGATGATCACCTAGTACTTCAGCACTATGTTCTGATATATTCCATAGTATATAGACCATAACAAAATGGGGGATATTATTTTCATTAAAAAATAAATAATAACTACATAATATGAAATGAAATACAATCTCACATGATAATATAAGATGTTATTACATTTAAAACTAACTTCATAATAGAGAAAACATTTTATAACATTTAGTTCATGAACTCAAACATTAAAAAATCGAAATCCAAACCTTCCCTAATCACTCATAAGATTTACCCCAACATGGTAAGGTTACTTGTGGATAAGGGGGAAGAATTATGCATTATGAAACTAAGAAGAACAAAATAATGAAAATAAAGAACGAGAAGTTTCTCCACTAGAAAAATAGCCTCAGTTCTCCCACCATCTCATCGATTCAGGCCGAGGTCCCTTTTTATAGGATTCTGGAAATGTATTTATCTATCTAAACCTGATTTTTTAAATAATTTTTAGCCGTTTGGAATGAGTTATATCCAAATTAGTATACATGACTTTTCATGGCTGTGAATCACTATTCCACCAACCATACTTTGACCTGCTGAAGGGAAGCCTATATGATATCCTTTATGCATTAAATTTATTGTGAATAGTACGTGTAAAGTTGGATTTGTAACCCACATAGCATCATCCAATTTTATGATTTTTATCTTGACATATGATTCATTTAATGAGTCTTGGTCTATTTTGTCAGCCAGAATAAATTTTTAGGTTGACCAATTTTGTTTGATTTTTTGAACATCGAATTGTGTCTACGTCCTGAAGTATTATATATACCCCAAGAAGAATTTTATTTGACAAAAAATGGAATCATGTGAATTGGATGAATATAGAAGTAGTTATACTCTAAATACAGAGGAAACATAAATCTGTTTATTGTCCAGAATTAACTACTTATCACATTTAATATCAAAACTCACCAAAAAACATAAAATGATTCAAAGAATCTCAAATTGGTTAATGATAAGGTATTAAGTAATTTAAAAACATATGCAGAAATATGAAAATATGAGCTCTGACAGTAATTATTTATATCTCATGAGATAATGATGATAAACATGCTGATACCCTTTATGTTCTATAAGAAACAAGCCAATGTGATTGATCCAGAATTGGAAATAGTTAATGATGCTCGATCCATTATGAAAGGGTAAAAAGGTGTTTATTCCTAATCCATTGTAATTTTATTGTATGTTTTTCTTCCATGAAATATGAAATAGTCTCTATACCTACGTTCGAGCCACAATTATATGACATGAGCATCAATTTGATCATTTACATATAATGTTTTTCACAATTAAGGTTCATGTGTTTTGAAATGAAATTTTTATACTCCATGGATCCTAATTATTTTCCATGATAGATTGGTTATGATCCTTGTATGTTATATTTATAATATTATACTCTTATTTTTATCTAATTCTTTAATGTGATCATTGACTAATTTCATCCATGTTTACCATTATTGAGCATCTGAGAGCAACCATTATTAAACTTTCATTCACTAGGTTATGAAAATATGTTTATATAGGGTATGTATATAAAGAGTAATAATTATTAATATATTTATGATAGATGATTGATATCCTTGATGAAATAAGAATATTGTGTAAATTGTCTCCAAACACACTAAACCTTTTTGCCCCTTGGGAGTGTATTTTTTGAAATGTATTGATCATTCTTAAAAAATAATGAAATATTTACATTTTAAAATCTCGAGATTATATAGTTCATATCATATAGAAGTTTTTGTTAACCTACAGAAACTAGGAGGATAAAAATATTTTTGACAAGCCAAGGGATAATTCTAAGTATATCTTAATGGATATTTATAAGAATAAGTAAAAGAATTATTAAATATAAAAAAAATACTAGAATTTTGGTGTAGGGTAGGGTGAGTTGTTTTTATGAAATTACAATCCCTCAAGATACTACAAGTTGATGTGGCTCTGTAAAAGATTTACATGAGTGTAATAACTCCTAGAATGGTACATTGTTATCAACATAATCGTCAATGGATGCATGAAAATTGGCCTTGATGTACACCATATTTCATAATAATATGGGATATTATTTGGAAAATTATAAAATATTTATGAACGGTCAAGAATTATGTGAATAATGACCATGAATGGCCTAGGTTATGACTATGGTTTAATGATTTACAAAACCTAAATATAATTTTTCCAAATTATGTAGTTTCATAATATGATTATTATTACTCATACTATTACTATTTTCATTATTCAATGGATTGAACTGAAAGGAACTGTAAAAATACTGAATGAAATAGAAAAATCAATGGTTTTACTCCTGTGAAACTAAATTTTATTGGAGCAGCAATGAAAAAACTTTTTCATTTCCCACACAACTTTATCATGATATAAAGAAAACATAGACTCTAAAGGAAGAAAGAAGGTAACAACATTATGTTGATACTTTCTAAAGCAATTTATTTCTTTCTTTAGTGGTACTATCTATCCAATAGTTACTAAGAAATGTATGTGTACCATTGAAAAGATACCTTTCAGTCACTAGTGTTTGGTGCATGGAAGTGTAATTTTTACATATATCATTTTGAAGGATAAAAATATATATTATAGACTCTTATCAAGAATACAAGTCCACAATATAAAATTGACTCCTTGGAGTGGTATAATTTTAATAGATTATTTTTTAATATGTAATATCCTTGTATTCATGGAATGAAAACAGTGAAGGAATTAATTGAGCTAATAGTAGAAGAGTGATTGTTCTAATGGTAACTATGAGGAAAATTACCCTCAAAACATGAGTTATGATGATGGAATTATCATCTAAATTAATATAAATTTTGACTATTTATTCAGTATTTTAACATAAATTATCTCTAGGATGTTATCCTTAAAATAATTCAGTAGATATGAATAAATCATTGTTCATTACATCAAGGTGTAAATTGATATTTTATTTACTCATCAATAACATGGTTTTTATAAGGACTAAATATTCAATTTAATATAAACACTATAAAAACATAAATAAAACAAGTTGAGATAATGTATTCAAAATGTGTTAAAGGGAACATTGATGAAATTTCTTTAAGGGGACTACAGAAGTTATTAATTATGAAAAAGAAGCTCATCATGTTTCTGAATGATGATGTGGTAATGAGATGTTAGAAAATTATATGAACAAGGATAATTATCCAAATTATTCACCAAACATACTCCAATATTTACAATTAAAGGAGAATGTGAATTATATAATAGAATTCCCCAATCGAATTCATAACGATGATGATAATCCACAACAACCTTTGAAGAAAAAATAAAATCTAGAAATCATAATAAATAAAAATATTTTAAGGGGATCATAATAATTAGGTAACAATTATCTTCCACTCGTTAGTTAAGAATTTCATGTTTGATTTTATATGAAGGGGCCCTATGAAAATATTATTGTTTCTTATTTAGTGGAAGTTCTTGTGTTTTAAAAAAATTATTATCTCCCTATTAATTAATTATTGAATAAAAAAATACCATTTAATATTATAAATTCACTTACGATCATCTATTAGTGGAAGTATGTAGGCACTCTAATTTTATATTATAAGACATTGAAATTAATTAATTAATATTTTTGGAGTTTGTTGGTGAGACGAGGAAAAATTCTCAAACCCGATAAAGCTATGATTAATATTATATAATAATAAATGTATTAATATCTCATCTTCATAGATTTTATAAATAAAGTAATATGTCATGAACAAATTCATGAATTTAAAATCTAATACCATAGGTGAATCTAGATCACTAGTGTTAACCTCAGTGTGAC
Organism: Viscum album; assembly: GCA_963277665.1. NCBI lineage: Eukaryota > Viridiplantae > Streptophyta > Magnoliopsida > Santalales > Viscaceae > Viscum > Viscum album. The sequence goes on from OY728166.1 coordinate 381,525,634, forward strand.
ATATTATTGAGTGACGCCAGAAGTCTGATTGAGGCAGTCATTAATTGGTGCATTTAATTAAAATAAAGATATAATCTAATTATTAGTTTTCTTAAATGTTTTAGTTAAAAATTCTATAAATAGACGTTTATATAAATTATATAGGTACAGATTCATTAAAACTATGAAAATGGATGAGAGATCTTGCAACATTTGTTTTTGAATTGTTGTCGAACAATGATCGGTGATCATATTGAGGTGGATCGATAGAGAGTGGATATAGGGGAGTATCCTCGCCACTGGGAAACATGTTCTTCAACCATGATTTATCCATAATCATGGTTGGAATTTTAAATTTAGTTTTCTTCCCTTGATTAAAATATTGATTTTGTTATTATATTCTACTATTTGTTGCGTGATTAATTGATCCTTCACATGATCCCTACAACCAATTATTTTTTCAATTCTATAAATATATAATGTTGTACATTATATCACCCCATTTAATCCTTGATTTATAATTTTTATCCAAGAACAATTTTCAAATGATTGATTAAATTTTTATGTGCCTCATCTCCATCTGTTCTTCACAATCCTCATCATTGTCCTACAAGGTCATTGTTTGAAATTTTCACTACGGTTAGAGTGAAATCAAACCCCCATACTCATATAAGATTCACCCATGATGATTTGATTCATGATTTGAGGATCTATCATGATGGAGCATGTATTTTCAATGTTTCTCCATGGATTAACTATCAAGAGCGGTGATATGATCGAGAAATGGTGATTGGCGGGAGATGTGAGGTTATGAAGGCTTCAAGAGGATCAATGGATTATAATTTATATCAATTTTATGGATACAATCAATAAGAAATAAGTTTCCACACCAATACCTGGTACTAAATAGTTGCAGATCCTTGTGGAGAGGCTGAATCTATAAGATACAAGGAGATCATAATATTATAATCGAAAACAAGACTAAAAAATATTAATTTCATAAGAACACAGAGAGTGTTCTCTATATTTCTATAGAGACTAGAGTTTTAGATGATGTTTAATATCACAAGCCATTTTAGTAAGCCTACAAACCTTGTTACCCTTCACTGGTTTCTTATACATCATTCAGCTACACATACCCAAGACCTACTGTGAGAGTACACGCCGTGTAGAATGAGAGTAGATGGGAATGTGTCGATACCCATACATGTCTATATACATTATTAGGTGAATGACATGTCCCGAGAGACATGTTAATTACCCTAATAACATTTGTCAGAACCGGGACGTTTAGACACACAATGTGGGTCTCATAATTGTTTTTTATGGTGGCATGGTGATAGATTAGTGTCTATAGGGGGACATGTAAAGGTAGTAGAGTTGGACTATAGATTACAAGGACCCCATACAAGATGTAAATCCCTGTTTTTTAGTATATTATATACATAAATTTTCCTCCATTTTGATTAATAATTTCTCCCATGGGTATCCTATCCTTATAGGTATTCCTCATGGAATGTGATGGTGGAATTTATAGTGGATTTTGAGATATGATACAATATTTTCCAATCAAACTACTACATTAGGTGATCTTGATGAGGGTACTGATCATGTGGGTTAATTAGAAAAATTTATTCAATAGAAATTACTCAATTTTCATACAAGTGTAATAGTCCTCAACCTATTGGGATATTTCTCCCCAGACACACAATGGCATGATTCCACGAACTTATTATTCTAGGTATAGATTGTACTCCCATATTAAGATAATTAGTCCTCTATATATGAGTTTGGTAGTCACCTTCCAGACTATGGGGTGGAATCAACGTATTATATACATAGATAAGGATGGTACTCCAGTACATGTGCATGGGTCCTCAATCAACTGAGTTGAATCCTATTTTCATAATATGGTATGGGTCCCCATATATCATATTTAGGTTAGAGATGGTACTCCACTTTTTAGGGAATGAGACCTCTTTATATAGGTTTGATACACACTTATTTCACTTGAGAAAAGGTTCCCAAAATTCTATATACATATAGAGATAGTACTCCCTCACATGAGAGTGGGTCCTCTACCTAATGAGTTGAACAACCCAGATAGACTAGAGATTTGGTCCCCTACCTAATGAAAGGAAACCCCTAACAGACTAGGGAATGGTTCCTCAACCTACTGAGTTTAATCCCATTTGAATTATGGAATGGTTAATATAACTATTGAGTGGCCCAAGATGATATAATAGGGCATGGGTCACCTACCAACTGACTGGCACACCCCAGATAGATTCAGGTGTGGGTCCTCTATTTATCTATTGAGTGGAACTTCTCATGTCATACTAAGTCCGGGTTCTACTATCATCTGATTGAAATACATTTATATTAATTATATGTGGATCATCTACTAGGATATTATACCCTATGACTACATTTCATAGTGGTGATGTGTGGGACATCCTCACCATTTTGTTATAAAATGTGAGATTCTAAACATTAGACATATAACATTTGTATGTTTTGATGTTATCATTGACCTAGGCTATGATACGGGATAGAGATTCAGTTTTTCTCTACATTGGTCTACATTTTATTCAGTGAGAATTCCAAGGAGGTGAATCATTTAATGATGATAATGTGGTCTTGTAAAAGATCTCTAACATATTGAATATATGTCATTGTTTAAATTTATGCTTCAATATTTTTTTGGTATAATGTAATGATTCATTGGTGTATGGGGGAATGATGGTGTTTCAGTGGTTAGGAACATGAAATTCATGAATACAAGGAAAAACTATGAAAGGAGAATAGTTGGTGCACGATTATAAAAACTGTGCAGTCTTTTCAAGAAAACCATGCAACCTTGGATAGTGTCATATCGTATAGTTGGCACATGGTTTCTAAACTGTGTGGTCCTGCACATGTAATTGTCTGAAAAACTCCCTTAATATAGTGTCTTTAACATAGTATGTACACATTTGAGAAAACTATGTGGGTAAACTATGCACCCCGGTAAAATTTAGAAAAATTAGAAAAATTCCATTAAACGATTCTACAACATCACTAGATTTTGCCTCCAATTTCCACCATTGCAACCATATAGATGAAACAAGGCCCCAAATATCCTAGGAGATCAATAACATTATTTTCTATGCAGTTTGGAGAATATCCATTTGCATATCGATGTTCCAGGAAAGTCTAATACTCTAATCTCTTCACTTTTCTGGATTATGATTTTTATGGTGGTAAATCTACTTTTGAATCACTAAAGACCTATATTTATATTGAAATCACCATTAAGGGTTAACATGAGTTTCATATAGGTCTCTAAGGATGTGATTAATAGTGCAATCATCAATGGATTTGATGTAGGTTTCCTATAAGTTACTTCTCATTGTTTTTATATGGATTTTTGCATGTCAGGTTGTGATAATGTTTTCCCTCGTTGTTTTCTTAGTGCCGTTAGTGAGATATAATATAATGGGTTTCAAAATAAAAAATTGTACCCCTCATTATCCTCTTCAAATTCATAGAGGAGAACTTAACAAATTTGGGGCCACCGATGGGGTGCACCAACCTTCCCGAACATGGTTACTAAAAATATTGTGTGGGAAATAGAATTATGATTTAGTAGATCCCAAGATAAATTTATTGATTGAATTTTGTGATTATAAATAATTGAAAATGGGTCATTTCTCCTATATTAGGGTAATTTCTATGTGATTTTTTCTCTTAAGGTGGAAATGGATAAATTATATTAATTTTAATATTTAAAATAATGTAAGATTTGTACTTAAAATGCATATGTTAAATAATACCCAGGAAATTCTAATTGTGTTAGATGAATAAACATATGGAGAGCATTGGATATCTTAATTGGGATAATATTGATTAAATAGTGATGATTCTGAGTGATTTAGGCTTATGAAATGGAAATTGGGATAAATTTTTGTTTAAAGTAAATTTTAAATGAGTTAATTAGATGTGGCATAATGTTATTAAAAATATTGGTTGATATGGATTTTCGTTTCTATTAGATTCTATTTTATTTGGTTGTGGTGTTTTATTAGTTTGGTGAATGGTATAATAAGCATGTGAAAATGGATTAGTAGAGTGTGGATATTGGCATGAGGATCAATTACCATATGTCCATTTGGACACCATCTCTAGACTCTAGCACAATATTCTTGGATTAGGGAAGGGGATAGACTTATATTTACCTAATGGTTTCATTTGATGAGACCACATGGATTGTGGATTCCAGGTAAGTGTGTTTTATTTTTGGATACCTTTTTCCCTATAGATATAGGTAAATTTCTTTATTCCCCTTATTCATAATGATTTAGTGAATATGGAAAATTCATTGAACACAAGAAGGAATTGATTTAAATAATAAATATGATATAATTACTGAAACTGTAAATCATTCAATGAAGGAATTAAGTGGACCTTGTAAAGAAAATATCCAAAAAACTATCTTTTATTCAATATTCATTTATTACTACATACATTCCCTATTTTTATAGACTGGATATTTTGTAGTCACTATTGGAGGTAGCCTACTTTGATTCACTCAAACCCTTATCAGGTCAACATGGGCACCTGAGTAGACTCCATGCTTGCATGTCAGAATAGGGTAAAGGGAATTTTCTAGGTTCTTCACTCAGGATTGGGATATACATTCATGAGGCTCTAAAAATGGAGTCAAAAAGAAATTTTGGAATCCACTATTTTATTTATTTTTGGTTTTCAGTAATTGTGACACTACTAGCATGACATGCCGTGTTTATTTTGGTTTATGGATGTATCCTAGATTTGGGATATGTTTCTTACAAAATTTTCTTGATTATTTATTACTGTTTTGTCTATTCACATTGTACTATATGGTAGCATACTATGGTAAATAGGGTATAGTCTCCCCATGTGGTTATTTAATCCCTCTCCTCTAGTTAGCAACCTCTTGTTCATTTAGAAACAATTTTAAGGTTATCTAAACACTCAGCCCGGAGCACCGATTTAGTGGATCTCAGGTCAGGGTAATTTCAAAAATGGAATTAAGGAATTAATATTTGGGATTCTATAATAGATAATAGGATGTGTCATGTCTATGAAATGAGCACATTCTAGCATTAGCAGGAGATGAGGCAGTTGTGGTGAAATATTTATAGGATGGGATGAGGCAAAAGATTAGGTCTCAAGTGAAAATATTCCATCTAAAATTGGTTATAGAGCTAGTGGATATATACCTTATCATAGATGGGAACTTGAAGGGGGCTTCATGTAGTGTACTTATGGTACCACATGGAAGCGTGAGTGGTGTCAGAGACTAGATAATGAAGAGTCATGTTTGGAGATTCAATCTGTGTGGAAGAGTATAGAGTAGTTATGAAAATGGGTCATCCTCTATTGGTGGATATAAGGTGGGTTATTATAGGGGTGACATGTCCGAACACATTCATTGTCAGTGTTCTCAACCTCCTATTGAGTGTCAGTTATGTGAAACAATGGGACATGGGTAGATATTCTATTGGAAACCTCATCAACTGGGCAAAAATTGAGGGTTTAGGTAGATATAGATTATTCAAAGGGAGATTTTTACCCTATATAAAGGAAGTAGTTGGGGCTCAATTGGTTATACAAGTTTAGGAGGTGGATGTGGTACTCTAGGGTGAGAGCATCCATGTAACATCTTAGGTAAATAAAGAATATGAAATTTTCATATTTATTAATATTTGAAAATTAATTATTATTTTTTACATTAAATGGGAAGTTATCTTCTATGTCTTACCCAATATGCAACAACAGGTTTCTTTGAAATCTTACGTTGCACACTAATAATATAATATTATTATTCTAAATAGTAGTTAATGCCTAGAAATTGTTTTGGTGAGAATGAATAGAAATAACTAAAATATTATTATACATGATTACTAAATGTTTTTATATTTATCCAAAAAAATTTAGAGGATTAAAATAATAAATGAATTTGATTTTATGCATAAATACTCTAATATTCATTAAAAGGTAGATTTACCAAAATTTGATAGAGAAACCTCCTTATAAATATTTTTGGTCACTTTTATAAATTTTATTTGACCAAATAAAATTATTCTTTAGAATCAGGACACCAAAATTTACTTTGGGTAATTTTTTGGTATTTTTCTGATAAAATTCAATTTTTAATAAATTGTGAAAAATACTATAATTTTATTCAAAAGTGCGTTTTAATATAACTTATTTATATGTTTAAATTAACTTTTCATTTTTTGTTAAATTTTAATAAGATTATATCTTTACCAATTAATCCAATGTTGATCATTGAAATTAATGTCACTTTGAAATTCTACATAAACAAGTTTCAATCTTTTGATAGTTATTGTTTTTTAAAAACACACTTTTTTATTTTGACGTGGGAATTATTTTTAAATTAAATAACTCTACTTATATGTTTTTAATTTGGTAAAATAGATATCATTTTTGAATTCAGAATATCAAATTTAGCTTTGTCTGAATTTTTTTTATTTTTTTGAAAAACTTCAATTTTTTATGAATAGTGAAACCACGTAGTAGTAGATAAAAAAAATGTCATTTCCATTTAAATGAAATTTTACCACTTCTGTTAATTTAATTTTTTAAATATGAAATATATTATTTTTATTAGTAAGTAAAATGTGGTTCAATAAGATGAAAATATTTTTAGGTGAATAGTAACTTTTGACTTTTATTTACCGCAGTTAAATGTAAATAGAATGATTTAAGGTAAAAATAATATTATAATAATAGAAAACTACCATAACACATGTCATAACCATATTGGTTGAGCCATTTTCGAAAAAGGGCATATTTAGGATGATTTTGGGACCCCATGGAGCTACTTGGGAGTGATAATGACACTTTATTTTAATTATCATAAGTAAAGGAAAACCTGTCATAAAAAAATATCGTTTAGTAAATTAATTTTTACATGGGGTTATATAAGTTATCTATTAGACTATAAATATTAATTATAAATATAATTTTTTTCAACATCATTGTATTTGTTTTATAATTTATAGACATCAAATAAATAAAATTATTTATAACACAAAAACAATGCAGTGTTTACCTCATTAATAAATCATTTAAATAAATATGATTATAAATATTAAAATAACATAAATAACCAATTAAATTAATATTGGATTAATTTATTTCGACCATGAGTCATCTTACCATCAACCTTAATGATTTTTGGATCTTTAGAAACCAAAAATCAGTATATAATAAAATAATATTTTCACACATTCATAGAGAACCCCTCCTCCCAATTATAAAAATCCATCACCTCTAACCCATTCCTCAAACCTATAAATCCCTTTGGATTGTACAAACCCTTCCCAAATAATCTCTCAATATCCCTCTCATCCTTCTAGAATCCTTAACTTAGTCAGAAGACACTTTAAGAAGTCTTTTTGGTTCAATCCAATGAGAGTTATCCAAATTAAATGTAACAGTTTGTCCTAACTATTTTTCTTTAATTTTAAATCTACAACCTCAAAACTCTTTTTATTAATTTAATTTATAACAACACCAGTATCCAAAATAAACTAGGATATTTTTATGAGAAGGATTCTAACTACACTAACACACACCTCTATCTAATGGGTGAAGAACATACTGTTTTTCTGAATGGAAAACTAACGCCTCATGAAACGATGATTGTTTGATTATCTCATACCGCCTCTCATGGTGTCCATTAAGATGGTAATAATTTATATATGATATATATAACAATTTTAGTTTTTCTTTATACTCCTATATTTTTCTTTTATATCATACCTTTATGGTTTCCATTATGGGTAATCGAGATAATTCAATTTGAGGAAATGCGGACTACCGCCCCCTCAATGTGATATGACTCATTAATTAAATATGTGGGATGTATAAAGGATGGAGTTAATGATTTTATATATGATATTATATTGGAATTGTAATATACCATTGTATCATTATGTTTTAATTCCATTAATATAATAAATAGAAATGAAAGCAGTGTTAATTTGTACGTACGACTTACCTTCTCCATGAACGCTGCATTTCATTTCTTACCTCAAAGTGTTATATTCTATTATAAATATACTTATATACTGGATATATATGATATATATGATATCTAAATAATGAATATAATTCATATATAATGTAATTTTGACCACGTAAACAACATGTAATTATAACATGTCCATTTCTGACTCAATTACCAAATATCGACAAAACGACCATTGTTAACTTAAATGACTACATATTGTTTATTAAATGGTAATAAGTGATATAAAATGAATAATAAACCTGAATAATTGTTCATAATACAGTATAAATTAACATAAATTTATTAGTCATGACGAACAAGTAACAAACAAGTCAATTCGGCCACAAGGTATGGCGTTTCTTATCTCACATTCAATTCCGTGATATTTCCATTATTCGCCATTTATTTACTATATGTGGTGTATTTTGTACTGCCATTTGATATATATTATCATTATTATCTATATATTCATTGTATTATGTGATTCATTTTGTGGTCATTAACTTTTGTTCATATTACTTGATTGATTACAATGTGGCAAGGGATTTTCATCTCACTTTTTATTCCCGTGAGATTCCTGCAATATTTTCCACTATTTTTTCTGTGTATGTTCTACACAAGATTGTATTAATTTTTTAATATAATTCAATTTAGGGGTATTTACATCTTAATTTTATGATCCTTCTTTCATGGGTTTTATGTTACGTAACTTACCAAATCTGTAAGGGAATCTTTTATCCCAATTTATATTCCTAGGGTTAATCATCTAATCCTTAATTATGTCATGCTATGATTATGTGTGGAAACACTATTTATTTAGTTATGTTGTAATTTACACTCCCCTTTGTGCAGATATACTTTTGATATACATAATCAATCCATTGATAAATTTTCACGTCATCGATATGAACTTGATAATAGTAATTTTAACTCAATTTCCATTTATTGAGTTAAATATCCTAATCATTGGTTTTGTCTTAAGAAGATTATGTGTGAATGTTATCTGAATAATATACACTGAATATCAAATCATATTTATTGTATTTAGATTTTTACAGATTATTATATAATTTATTTAACCTTAATATAAGGAAACAGTTTTTATAAGGGATTTCATCTTAATTTACATTCCATTGTGACTTCATTGTTATTATAGACCAATTCACACATAAATGGTGTATATACATTCATTGGGAACATTATATCAAGAATACCATTATTCTCATGATATTATAATGCTTTGATTCAATTTTATTCTTCAATTATTTTTATTAAAGAGTCTCTCATTTTGTTAAAAACTCTTTAACTGAAATATAATTATAAATGTTTTAAAGATTTATTCTTCTAAATATTTCTCAATAAATTCCATGTTTTCAAAATAGTTTTTAGTATTTATTTATATGGAAATTAATGTTTCCAAATGATAATTCATTTAAAAGCATCAATGTGGTATGAGACTCGTTGATTCAAATATCTCTTTATTAAATGTTTTAAATGGTCTTGAAAATGGTTTGATAATGCATTGATTATATCAATATATTGAAATGATATATTGGGATTGAAATGTAGGATTTTTATTTTCCCTTTATGTTTCTTTCATAAGTTATAAATATTTTATGGTTATTGGGCATTGTTTACGTTTATGGGTGGTTCTAGGATAAACCTAGGGTGGGTGAGCCCAAGATAGCTCTTCAATGCATTGGGTAATGTGATATATGTAAAAGTGAATGTTTCCCCTAAGAGTTGTAGATAATATACTATGATGGGTATTCCAAATGTCACTCCCTATGTAGTTGTTATAGCTACAATGTAATTATTATATGGATGCCTCAAGTTACCATTATGGTTTATGATTACTATGTGTTATTCATAAATATTATGATTTCATAAGGAACGTTATGATTGATAATTATGGTTTCATTGACTTGTATTTATTGATGGGTAATGTTTTCTTTCTTTATTTTATAACCATTACTGAGCTTTTTATGCTCATCCCATGTATTTGAAAAATTTTTCATAGGTTTTAATGAAGGGTAAGAGAAAGGAAGTATTAAAGAAGATTTATATCAAGAAAGAACTCTAATTTTATTTAAGGAGTTTTATTGTTGTGAAAAATCGGTTATAGTAGAAGTGTATACTTTGTAACATTCAAGTTGATGTGTAAAAGTTATGGCCTAATTCTCTAAAACACTAATCCTGAAAAGATACTTAATGTAAATTCTTGACATAACTCAAGATTATATAATTTTTAAGTTTGGGTCCTTATAGATGGTATTGGAGGTCAGTTTAGTTACCTTTGAATTTCCCAGTTAGGATCCAAGTATCGCTGAGAGGGGGACATGGTGAATCAGTTATACCTTTTTATTTTTATGTTTCATTCTAATTGAAACGACCTTCACCTCATATTAAAGAGATTCTTCCCTGCTGAACACACACAACCACAAGAACATAATATTTACAAGGTTCACGACTCAAAAAGAGTCGCTATGTTCATATTATGGTATAGAAACAATCAAAGACCATGCAGTCCACTAGAAAACAATCATTTTTTGTGGAACACAAGGAGTATGATATACCGTTGCACTCATGTAGCACTTGGAAAACAATCTGCAAACATGTGTGCACCCTCTTAGTACAAATAGGGAATTACATTATTGCAGTGCTTATTTATAATTGAACATTTGTATTCATTGAAGTATAGATCTTCACTTTCCTACCCAGAACCTGGTTAGAACTCTCATACTCACAACTGAATATGTGTGAATACCCCAAATGTTTCGCACAGCCTTTAGGGTTTCATGCGCACAATTCAAAATCCTTGCGCAAAAAAAATTTCTTTTGGGGAAGAAAACATATTTCGCGCTACATACATTTTCATTCAACTTTTCACTTTTTTGCACAAATTCCCTTTTACACGCAAACCTCTTTCTTTTCGCGCAATTCCCCTTTTACATGAAAATATATTTTTTTTCATGAAACTCACTTAGATTATAATTTTACGAGCACTGGAGCTCGATATTTCTTCTAAGTGTCGAGCATTAACAAATTAGAGGTGTTCACCTCGTATTTATAGGCCATTTTTACCCTACGTGAAAAACACAAATCCACACTTAAAACCCTCTTCATAAAACTAAAACACTCTTTCATGTAACATCGTATTTCATGCACTGCTCCAATTTTTCAACCACCTCATGCCATTGCCAATTTTCAAGCTTCTGATTTTGAAACACCACTTGCGCGAAAAACATCATTCCTCTATTTCACGCACCACTTTATATTTCGCACATCCTGCTAATATTTCATACATCCCACACATATTTCACGCATCCCATAAATATTTCGTGCATCCCACTGATTTTTTGCGCATCTCACTACTATATCGTGTATGCTTCATTTTTTCGCGCACTCTGCCCAATTTTTCGGGCACTTCATGTCTTTGACATTTGTTCATGTTCTAGCCTTGAATCATTCCTTCTGCGCAAAAATCTAAAACATCATAAATATTGTGCACAATAACCATTTCCAAATGAAGCCACCATAAACTGTTCTTTTGTTTCTCCTCCAGGCTGTACATTCTATTGTCATTTCATTATTCACTGCTTCCCATAACAATTCATCAGCTTTTATCATGAACTCAACTATCGTGATATATATCCTTTGATATACAAGATTTAGCATTGTCAGAGTTACAATGGAAAGTACTGAAACTTCCATATCTTCCAGTAGCATCATTACATGCAATAAAAATTGTATATGACTGGCCTCATCATTTATCCCCCATTCCTTCATAAGGATTGCATCACAATTTCTCTTAACTTATGATATGTGTGAAATACATATCAGCAAAGCATACTCTGGTTTAATATCCTCTACGGAGTGAATTGATTTATCTTCTTTGACAAAAAAATAAAATAATCTACAAAATCTAACTCTTCAAACATTTTTTTCCATCCATCTTGGTCCCAAAAAACTTTAGAGGTTAGGGTATTTTTAAGCATAAGTCACATAACCATAATGGATAGAATTATAGAAAAATTTGTAGTTTTCTTTAATAAATTTAATGAGTTTAATATAATATGAATAAGTATATCTTAGAATTTAACCTCCTCATAAGATATTATATGATGATTTTATTGATATACTCACACTAACCATTTTGGTTTTAGTAAATGGCCGGATCTAACGGGCACCAAAGTAACAGTGGAGGTGAAGAAAATTATGATGGTGTTCTAAATGAGCAACCAAGTGAAATGGGAGATGCCATGAAGACGCTTGTGGTTTTTCTCAACAAACTCTTTAGAGTCATGATTTACAACCTGAACCTTATTGATTTTTATAAGGCATCGTATATGTGAGAAAAAAATCTCTTAAGAAGTCAAGGTAATAATCATAAAGGTATGTATGTTCAATAACCTATGTGTCAAGGATCAGGAAAGAAACACTTAGGAAAATGATTAAATGGGATGGGAAGATGTTATAGATGATGTAATGAAGGTCATAATGTAAGAAACTACAGTGGAAAAAGGAAGCATCTAGTTGACTCTAGGAAAGGGAAAGAAGTTATTTCTGAGGGGTCAATTGAATGTTTTAAATGTGGTGTGCATTGTCATTATAAAAACAATTTTTCTATGAAAATGTTTCAGGAATGATATCACCATGATCATACACATTTTTTTTATCAACACCTAAATCCATTCCGATTGAGGACAGAGAAACTGACAATGACTAATGAAAGGTATAGATTATTTCTTAACATATGTTTTTATATTATTGAATCTTAGGATATGCTTCATGATTTTTTTGTGGGAAAGAAGTATTTCAGAATAAGTAGGAATGGAATGGTTAATGGAACTTCCTGAATATTGAATGAGTATGAATTCAACTTATATGGGATTCAAGATTTATGGTAGATTTTAGTATGGTGAAATATTAAAAATTATTAAGGCTCTTTTGATGATGCGATTACATTACAATTCTTTTATAGTATGTGTATTATAGATGTTTGAAATATGAAAATTTTATGCAAGGAATAATCATCTTTTCTTTTGTGAATATATTTATAAAGATCCATTTTGGTTTATAAGATCCTTGAATTTTAGGCAATTACAGGTTAATATTTTTTGGGATGCAAAATGAAAGTTATTAGATTAAATTTGAGGTTAAAATATGTTATGGTTAATTTTTATGAATTTATCTATTTTTTGTGATGTTATATAGTTATATAGTACCTGAAAAAGGAAAACACGTAGACGACGTGACAACCCGTTGCATCGGATAATGTTACAGGAATCAAACCCACAACCAAAGTGTGATTTGGATTTATCGGCTACCACTGGACTACGTGAAGTCCCCAGTTAGTATGACTAATTATTTTTAGTTATATGGTTATATGAATCAAAAATAAGTTTACATAGGGTTATCTATGAAAATTATTAACCTATCATAGAGAATATGTGATTAGGTTAATTACTTTTCAATATGAGACTTTAAGAGTAACAGATGTTATTTGGAGATAAATGTTATGTTTTATCTTGGAAGACTATGTGATTAAATACTACAAAGATTTTGTTTTCAATCTTAGTTTGGATTATACTTAATAATTTTATGGCCAATTGTGTATTGAATGGTCTTGGCTAAACTTTGGGTATTGTTTGAAAAATTTTGGATATTAAGAGTTGTTTTTCTTTTGGTAAAAGATTGTCCTTTTTGGGGATTATCTGATCTTCTACTAACCAATTTTGGTTTTGGATTAAGTCTAAAGATATAGGAAATATATTATACATCTTTTGTATATAATTTGATACTATATAAGTTTATTCTAGCACTTCAGGTGTGACCATGTCATCTTGAATAATTACCTCTTTGAGAAAAGATGAGTTTGTGGTAGAATTTTATTAATGGATGACACTCTACATGAAAATTAAGTATATTTACTTACAATCACAGTCTAGTTACTAATTAAATTCATCAACTCTATTAAAAGGATCTTGAAGTAAAACCTTAATAATATCTCTTTTATCATCAGACTTTTACCCACCCACAAATTTTTGGCATTGTAGTGGTTAACTTTCTGGGATCAAGTTCTCTATCTCTCTCTATTAATCTATTCGGGTTAGTTGTTCTTCCATATCCATGATTTCATGGAATCCTAGTATCTATTGTATTAGTTGACATTTTTATATATATTTATTTATTTTAATGTGATAGTTTTGTTTACTCTTTTTCTGATGAGCGACTTTCAATGATGTTTCTAAGCCCAATTTTAAAATTGTGAGGATGCAATTCCCAAAAGGGGGGAAGGATGTAACATCCCAGGTAAATAAATAAAATGAAATTTTTATATTTATTAATATTTGTAAATTAATTATTAATTTTACTTTCAAGGGGATTCTATGTTCTCGGGCTTACCCAATATGAAACAATGAGTTTCTTTGAAATCTTATGTTGCATACTAATAATATAATATTATTATTTTAAATGGTAGATAACTCCTAGGAGTTGTATTATAGGGAATAAATAAAACTAACTAAAATATTATTATCCATGTTTGTTAAAAAAAATTTAATTTATCAAATAAAATTTAGATGCTTAAAATAAGAAAAGAATCTGATTTTAAGCATAAATACTCTAATATTCACTAAAAGGTCGATTTACCCCCTTTTGATGGCGAACCCAACTTTAATATAGTTTTGGTCACATTAATACATTGTATTTTATGAAATATAATTCTTCTTCATAATCAGGACAACAAAATTTACTTTGGGTAATTTTTTGGTATTTTTCTGATAAGGTTCATTTTTTAACGAATTGTGAAAAATACTGTATTTTAATTAAAAAGTTCCTTTTAATATAATTTATTTATATAATTATATTAACATTTTAATTTTTTTAAAAGTGTATGTAGATTATATTTTAACCAATTAATACAATTTTGTTCATTGTAATTAATATCACGTTGAAATTGGACATAAAAAAGTGTAAATCTTTTGATATTTATTTTTTCTTAAAAACACACTATTTGTCTTGACAGTAGGAATTAATTTTAAATTAAATAATGATACTTATATTTTTCTAATTTGGTAAAATTATACTTTATTTTTGAATTTGGGATATCAAATATATCTTAGTCTGAGTTTTTTATTCTGAAAAACATCAATTTTTGATGAATAGTGAAACCACATAGTAGTAATTAAAAAACTGAATTTTCCATTTAAATTTTTTTTACCGCTTCTATGAATGGAATTTAAAGAATCTGAAAAAAAATGATTGTTATTAATAATTAAAATGTGGGTCAATAGGTTGAAAATAATTTTTGGTTATAGTAACTTGTGACTTTTATTTACCACTGTTAAAGTTAAATACGGTAATTCAAGGTAAAAATAGTATTATAATAATACAAAATTACCTTAACACTTTTTCTGACCATATTATTTGAGTTCCTTTATACCATGGACATATTTGGGTCGATTGTTGGACCCCATGGAAAAACTTCGGAGTGATAATGACATTTTATTTTAATTAACTTAATGTAAAGGCAAAATGATAAAAATAAATATGTTTTAGTAAATTAATTTTTACATGGGGTTATATAAGTTATCATTTAGATTATAAATATTCAATTTAAATATAAAAATATTTCCTACATAATTGTTTTTTTATAATTTTAGACATCAAATGAATAAAATTATTTATGACACAAAAATGATGCAGTGTTTACCTCATTAATAAATCATGTAAATAAATAAGATTATAATTATTAATATAACATCCAAAACATTTCCAATTACTATTGTATTAATTTATTGATATCATTAGTCATTTTATCATCGACCTCCATGAGTTTTGGACCTTTAGAAACCGAAAATAATTATATAATAAAATAATAGTTTCACACATTCCTAAAGAACCCCTCCCAACCATATAAAATTCCCTCAGCTCTTACTCATTCATCACACCTCTCATGACCCTTGGCTCGTCCAAATCCTACCAAAATAATCTCTCATGATTCCTATACTCCCTCTAAAATACTTTCCATAGGATTGAGGCACTTCAAAAAGTTCTTTTGGTTCAAACCAATGGGAGTTACCCAAATTAAAGGTAATAGTTTCTCTTAACTTATTTTCTTTTATTTTACTTCTACACCCGCTAAAAAAATTGTATTCCTTTATTTAATTAAAACAATAGTATTATAAATATAATAAGATTTTTTTATGAGAATTATTCTAACTAAACTTACACACAACTTTATCTAATGGGTGAAGAACATACTGTTTCTGTGAATCGCAAACTAACACCCTACGAAACGATGATTGTTTGATTATCACCTACCACCTCTCATGGTAGACATTAAGATAGAAATAATTTATATATGATATATATATTATGTTTATTATTTCTTTATGCTACTGTATTTTTTTATAGCATACCTTTATGGTCACCATTAAGGGTAAATGCGATAATTCCATTCGAGAAAGTGCGTACTACCACACCCTCAAAGTGATACGACTCATTATTTCCATATTTGGGACCTAGGAAAGATGGAGTTAAAGATATTATATATGATATTATACTAGAATTATAATATAACTACGTATTATTATGTTTTAATTTCATTAAAATAATAAATATACATGAAACTAGTGTTCATTTGTACGTACGGCTTACCATCTCGATGAATGGTGCATTTCATTTCTCACCTCCAAATGTTATGTAATAATATAAATATATGTATATACTAGATATATATGATATATACGATATCTTAATCATGAATATCATTCTGGATATAATGAAATTTTGACCATGTGAACAAATTGTAATTATAAGAAGTCCATTTTTTACTCAAGTATGAAATATCGACAAAACAACCATTATTAACTTAATTGATTACATATCGATTATAACTTGGAAATAAGTTATATAAATGGAATAATAGACATAAAAAAGTTTCTTAATAAATTATAAATTAATATATGTTTATTATTCAGTTAGAACAAGGAACAAACAAGTCATGTCAGACACGATGTAAGGGGTTTCTTATCACATTTTCAATTATGAGAGATTTCCATTGTTGTCCAATTATTTATTGCATGTGTTTAGTTTTGTACTGACATTTGACATATATTAGAATGATTCTCCTTATATTAATGGTATTCTATTATTGGGTTTTTAGTCATTAACTTTTGGTCATTCGACTCGATTGATTACAACATGGCAAGGGATTTTCATCTCACTTTTTATTCCCATGAGATTCGTACTATATTTGCCACAATTTTTTTTGTGGTGTATATACTGCACAAGATTGTAGTCATTGTGTAATATAATAAAATTTATGGTTAGTTAAATCTTCATTTTATGATCCTTATTTCATGGGTTGTATGTTTCTTAAGTTACCAAATCGGTAAGGGAACCTTTTAACCCAATTTCTATTCCTTGGGTTAATCTTTTAATTCAAAATTATGTCATGATATGTTTATGTGTGGAATTTCTATTTATTTATTTTATTTTGTAATCTACACTGCCCTTTGTGTGGATATACTTTATATACACATAATCAATCCATTGATAAATTCTCAAGTCATCAATATGAACTTGATAATAGTAATTTTAACTCAATTTCCATTCATTGAGATATACATCCAAGTCATTTGTTTTTTTTAAAATAATATGTGTGAATATTCTCGGATTGATTTAGAATAAATATCCAATCATACATACTGTATTTATATTTTTCACACATTATTATGTAATTTATTTATCCTTAATCTAAGGATACACATTTTATAAGGGATTTCATCTCAATTTACATTCCATTGAGACTTCATTGTTGTTATACACCAATTCACTCATAAATGGTGTATATATTGTCCTTCGTCATATTATATCATGAATACTTTTATTCTCATGATATTATATGTTTTTTATTCAATGTTATTCTTCAATTATTTTTATTCAAGATTCTCTCATTTTGTTATAAAGTCTTTAACTAAAATATCGTTTTAAATGTTTTAATGATTTATTCTTCTAAATATTTCTCATTAATGTCCATGTTTTTTTAATGTTTTTTGGATTTATTTATATGCACATTAATGTTTTCGAATGATAACTCATTTAAAACCATCAAAGTGGTATGGGACAGTTTAATTCAAAAATATCTATATGAATTGTTTTAAATGTTTTTGAAAATGGTTTGATAAAACATTGATTATGTTACTATCATAAAATGATATATTGTGATTGCAATGGAGAAATGTTATCTTTCCTTTATGTTTGTTTTATATGTTATGAACATGATATGGTTCTTGGTCATTGTTTACATATACAGGTGGTTTTGTGAAAAACATAGGGCGGGTGAGCCTGAGATAGCTCTCTAATTCATTGGGTAACGTGACTGAGGTAAACGTGAATGTTTCTCCAATGAGATTTAGGGAATATACTATGATGGGTATTCCAAATCTGACTCCCTTTGTAGCTGTGATAGCTACAATGTATGTATGGTATGGATGCCTCAAGTTACCATTTTTATTTATGATTACTATGAGTTATTCATAAATATTATGATTTCAGAAGTTATGTTACGATTGAATATTATGGTTTCATTGATTTGCAGTTTTTGATCGGGTAATTTATCCTTTCCTTATTCTATAACCCTTACTGATCCTTTTATACTCATCCCAAGTTTTTGAAATGTTTTCCCGAGGTTATAAAGAAGTTTAAGATAAAGGAAGTATTCAAGAATATTTATATCAAGAAAAGAACTCTTCTTTTATTTATGGAGATTTATTGTTGTGAAAAATCGGTTGTAGTTGAGGTGTATACATTGTAATATTCAAGTTGATATATAATAGTTATAGCCTAATTCTCTAAAACTCAAAACATGAAAATATCCTTAATGTAAATTCTTAACATATTTTAAGATTATGTAATTTTTAAGTCCGGGTCCTTATAATCCATTCCATCCGGGCAGTTTGACACCAAAGACTCCGGATGATTCCCTTGGAATAGGGTCATCTTAGATGCACACAGTTCAGACTGAAACTAATGTTGGAAAGGTTATATCGTCTATTATTTTAGGCACAATCCATTTATCATCCAATCTTTCTAGATAGCTATTTGACATGGCTTCCACACACTCTTTTATCTATGTACAGTTTTTGGATGTGATGCGCGTAGTTGTGGAATGTTTTTGTGGGGTTATGTCAATTTTTACTCTATTTGGGGTGAGATGAGGGTTTTAGAAAATGATAGGGTTTTTCATTGGTGGTTTCTGGAAATCATTTTCTATGGGACTTATTTGTCCTTGATATTTCAGTTTTGACCTAGTTTTGGCCATGGATTGGATGTTGTTGTACCGATCCCATATCGACCGTTACTATCATCGAGTAATTTTGATGTATCTTTAGGAAACACTTATATCATCCATGGTGAGTGGGATTTCCCAAAAGGCCATGTATGGATAGTTCTCCTATAGTTTGGAGAACCGTTATACCAATTTACATTTTTTTTCTTGATGATGGAGGAGTGGAACAACATCTATTCCCTCCTGTAGTGGATTAGTTTTAGGCTGTGTTTCCTAATGATTTTTCAAGGCTTCCACATAAGAGGGATATTGTGTTCATGATATATTTTCTATTAGGGGAAGTTTCAATTTCCATTATTCCATATAGAATGGCATTGGAATACCGATATGAGTGAAAAGATCGGTTTGAAGAATTAGAGAATAAAGGGTTCATCCTTCATAGTACGTCGCCATGGGGGTATCTTGTGTTGTTTTCCGGTGTGGGAGATGGATTTTGGAATCCATGTTTCGATTATAGGAAGATGAATCATATGAATTTTTAGAATAGATACACTCATCCTGAAATAATGGATCTAATTTACCAGTTGATAGTTACTATGTTTTTTCTAAGACAAATTTGAGATCAGGATGTCACCTACTTTAGGGGAGGTCATCATACAAAATTTTGACTACCATCCAAAGAAAGTACAAGTTTTATGAGTTTTTGGTCATGTATCTTGGGTGGGCCAATGCACCGACAATATTCATGAATTCAATGAACCAAATATTTCAGCCATATCTAGATCAGTTCATGGTTGTCTTCATCGATGACCCCTTGGTGCACTCAAGAACTCCTGTCGATCATTCCAAACATCTTGGAATCATCCTGAGTACCCAAAGAGATCATAGGCTCTACACCTATCTATTATCATTTCATTTCTAGATTGATAATGTGAATTTCTGGGGTCACATATTATCTTAGTTTGGTGTGTTAGTGTATTTTGTGAAAGTGAAGGCTATTGAGTCTTGGGAGAATCCCTAGAAAGACTCTGAATATTGATGTTTTTTGGGAATAGTTGGTTATTAATGAAGGTTTATTAAATATTTATCTCATTTGGAAGATCCACTCATAGGATTATCCAAGAAGGGGTTAATTTTGAGTGGTCTGGTGAATGTGAAAATGATCTTTAAGAGATGTAGAAATGGTTGATGACTGCCTCAATCTAGATCTTACCCTATGTAGGTAAGAGGTACACCTTGATCTATGGTTTCACCGATGTGAACATAGGGAATTATTGATGTAGTATGATCAGATTATATCATTTTGTTCAAGACATTTGAAGAATCATGAATGAAATTACTGACTGAATGGTCTCGATTTAGCGTCAGTTATGTATTGCTTAATGTGTTAGAGGCATTACTTATTGTGGGAGTGGTTTATATTGTATACTGACCATAAAAATTTTAAGTACATAATCTCTCATCATGATATGAATATTTGGTAGTGAATATGGCTTGATTACTTGAAATAATTTGACGTCGAGTTTTATTACATTCTCGGAAAATGGAATAGAGTTGCGGATCCCCAATGTTGGATGACTCAAAATCAAATGGTTCCTGAATCTTACTTTGAGTGGATGATGACGGTGTTTCTTCTAAAATGAATTTGGAGGTACATGTTTGGAATAGTTAGATGACCCTTTCATCCATTATAGTGGTATCCATTATTTTTGGCTTAGTAAAAGAGATTCATCTTGAGGGCCAATAATGTTTGGTTGTGAAGGAAAGTATTAAAGATAAGGAGTCACCATTTAGTTGCATTTTTTTTGCTGATGGAATTGTTTATGTTTGTGACCATGTTGTGGTGGTAGTATTGGCGTGTGAAGAGTTGATGTGTTATTCTCATAAATTGAAATGGTTAGTGAATTCTAGTTTGACTAACTTGTATTGTGGTCTTTGCTGGAATTATTGGTAGTAGAGAATGAAGAAAGTGGTTGGGGATTTTGTGGTGTGCTGCCTTACCAGTCAGTAGGTGAGGACCAAACATCAATGCCTAGGTAGGTTGGTGCAGCCATTTCCCATTTAAAAATTGATGTGGTATAATTTTATGGAAGATTTTCTAGTGTGTCTTATTTGGATTCCCCCAATAATGATTCAATCATGGTGGTTTTGGATCTGTTGACTATGGTGGCTCGTTTATTTCTAATACAAGAGGCTTTAAATGTGGATCAGTTGGGTGATCTGTATGTTTGAGAGATACTGTAGTTATATAGAGTACTGATAATTTTATTTTAATATCATGACCACATTTCACATCATGCTTATGTTAGGGATTATAGAGGGTTCATGGTAACAAAAGTATTTTGAGTAAGACATTCCACATTTTGACGGACAAGTAGTCATAGAATATGATTCATATTATAGAGTCCATGTTGAGGGGTTGTGTCCCATATTTTTGTGTTGTGTGGGAGAAACACTACTCAATTTTTGGTTTTTCATACAAAAATATTTTTTAGGATATGATTTAGATGGAACTATTTGATGCACTATATGGGAGACCATGATAAACCCTATTGTGTTGGTTCAAAATAGAAGAGTCTGAGAAATTAGGACAGTGTCTTGTGCATGAAACATCAAAAAAGATATAGTTCATTCAGAAACACAAGAAAAAATCATGGGGAAGGAATAATTTGTATCCACATTGACAATGTATACCTCTTTAGTTTATGGTGGGTGATACTATGTTTCTTCGGATGTCACCATGGTTGTGTCACCATTGAATTTTCAAATAGGGTTCGTTCATACCCAGGTAAATGGGATGTTTGAGACTACTGAGAGGATAAGAATGATGGATTATCGAATGGAACCTACATATAGGTATTGTGGTATGCATGATATTTTTCATATATCACCTCTTAGATAGAATTACCATGATTCATCTCATGTGGTCAATATTGAGGATATATAGAGATTGAGACTGATTCATCTTTTGAGGAGCATCTGATATGTATTGTGGATTGTAGTTGGAATGTCTTGTGATGAAATATTGTACCCTTGGTTCATGTATTATGGAAACATGGAAATATTTAGGAATAAAATTAGGAGTGGGAATTGGAAATGTAGAAAAATTGGAATATACTATATTCTTTGGAGACTCAGTGATACTCAAGAATAATGGCTAGATGAAGAGTTGTTATAAGTTGGGGAGGTTGTATGATTCCAAACTTCATGGAGGTATGAACATATATAAATTCTTCATTCGATATATTTATTTGGGCAAATGAAATGTTTTATCAACTATATAAGGGTACTATGGGGTTTGGGGGCTTCTGAATATAAAAGGATGGAAAACTAGGAAAAAAATGTGAAAAGTGCATAGTTGGAGCATGGTTATATAAACAATGCGGACTTCCTTGGAAAACATTTCATGCTTGGATATTGGCATACTGTAGTATTGGTTCATGATTTTTAAACTTCTTAGGTATACATTGATAATTTTTTGACAGAAATCCTTTTAGATAGTATCTTTTCCACATTTTTCTCATAGTTTAGAAAATCGTGCTGTAAAACCATACTCCCCATTAAATGTTGAAAATTTACAAAATTCCCCTTAAAGGTTTTTCAAACTTCTCCCAATTTTCTCTTTTATTTACCTATATCAACACAAGGGATTAACCATGGCTCAAAAATAATCTAATAGATCAATCTACCTCATTTATAGGACTTATGGAGCATTGTTGGTCATATATCGAAGCTCCAGGTCAGTTTAATCCTCTCACCTATTCTTTTTTCCTTATTACAATTGTTATCTTGGAAAGTATTCTTCTCAATCACTAAAAACCAAATTTTATATAGGAATCTTAATTAAAGATTCATAGGTGGTTTGGATTGGCATATAATTCAATCATTATGAGTTCGTTCATGGGATATTTTTGGTAGATGGTTTAGAAGTTATGTCCCATTATTTTTTATATGGATTTATGAATGTAAGGTTGTGCTCATGTTTTCCACTTATTGTGCTCTTGGATCCTCTAGTGAGATTTGATATAATGAATTTTCAAATAAAAAAGTGTACCCATAATGATCCCATTAGGATTAATGGAGGATGAAATAACCAGTTTGGGGATACCCATGGGGTGCGCTGACCTTCTCGAACATGGTTAATAAAAATGTTGACTGTGAAATATAATTATTTTTAAGTAAACCCCAATATAAACATGTTAATTGATTTTTATGATAATAAATAAGGGAAAATGGGTAGTTGTTTCTATATGTGGGAAATGGATAGGGGACCTCTTGGCTTGTTATTAAAATGGTTAAATGAGATTAATGGTAATGTTCCAAATGATGTGTGATTTGTACTTAAAATGCATTAGTGGGATAATACATGAGAAATCCTTAATGTGTTAAATGAATTAACATATTAAAAGGATTGGATATATTTATTTTGTTAATGAAATGGAATTATCAATATTATTAGTGATTTAGGCATAATAAATGGGAATTGGTTTAAATGGTTATATAAGGTAAAAAATAAATGTGTAAATGGGTTATGGAGTAATATCAATTCCCATGTTTTTTGTTATGTATTTTGACTGTCATTGGATTTGGTCTTTTTTTCATTTATTATATTATATGTATAGTGAATATAAAAATAATCATGTAAACATGTATTGGTAGTGTGCGGTATTGAAATGAGGATCTATTCCCATTGGTTGAGTTAGACTGAGGCTCTAAACACCGCCAAAAATTATATAGATTAGTAAAGGGGGTGGAGTTCTATTACCCAAATGGATGAATTCAATGAGACCAACTAGACCATGGATTCAAGGTGAGTGTGTAGTATTTTTTATAATGTGTTATCCCTTGAGAGATAGGGAACTTGACTTATTCCTATTATGCATTGAGATTAGTGAATATTCCAAATCCATTGAACATGAGATGATTGTGAATTAAGTAATAAAGAAGGCATAAGTAATGAAATTGGGATTATTCATAGGAATTAATTATGTTATCCTTTTTAACTAATGTAACGTAAACTATTTTTTATTTACTATTTTATTTACTAGTAATTTAATTCACTATTTATATAGACTAGATATTTTCTAGACACCATTGGTGGTGGACTATTGAGTTTTACTTGCACCCTCTTCATGCCATCATTTGGCACCCGAGTAGAATTCATGCTTTTAGGATAGGATAGGGGAAATGACCTAGCGCTAGGAAGTTTAGTCTAGATTGAGGTGTTCATATATGAGGTTGTATACATGGAGTTTGGAATGTTTTATGGATTCTATTTTTTTTGGGTTTTCTGCAATTCTAACGTTACTATCATTACATGGAATTTTTTTTTTGGTTTTTGAATGTATGTTGTTTTGGGATATGTTTCTTATGCATGTTATGTGGTTATTTCTTATAGTTTTTGTTGTTTAGATTATAATCTAGTTTATATTACAATGGATGAGAAGTTACAATATTCCAATATGGTTATATAGACCATCACTCTTAGTTGGAAACCTCTAGCATATTGGGAGGCCTATTTGTGGTCATGTGGAAAATCAGCCAAGGGCATCATTTTAGAGAATCATTGGCTGGTGATTCTATAACTTAATTCATCCACATAAATTCATGATATTAAATATGCATTTTTTAATTGATATACAGGATTCTTAGATAGTTGTGACTTATGATGAAGATGTAGAGGTATTACAATTTTAATTTTCTACCTTTTTATTATCACATTAAGTAATCACATAATTTTATTCCATGTATCGGAATTTAATAAAAGATTTAATGAAAAAATATTATCTAATGGGATTTAATTACACATGGAACACCACTAGATAAAATTGTTTAATATACCAACACTTGGTAAATAGAGAAACATATATAGTAAATAATTGGTTACCGAGTACGATTTATTCTACCTCCACCACAACCAGATTCTCCTCCCATGAGATTATACTCTTGGGAGTCTACTTGATGGAGGTGAGATAAATAACTGAAAATACACGTTTGACCAATAATGATGAGTGATCATGTTACCTTCTCACATACCCCTAGAATTATTATTGTAACTTGTTATTTAATAATTAGTTTGTGATGACATTGGAAAATTTTCACATGTCCAAGGGTATAAACTACTATTAATCATGAATATTACACTCTAATAGAAAGGTAACCAAAAGATGTGGTGAAGGGTAGGGTTCAATGGTGGTTAGGTCCAAAAGATGGTTAAACTACAATGATCATTGTCCATGCAGATTGAATAATTTTGATTAAAACTATAGATGCTATGGATTATCAAGAATTATCTCATTAAGAACATATAATCCCCGGAACCGATGTAGGGGCCTCTAAAGTCTAGATACCCAAGGAAACATAGGAGAACCAAAACCAATTTATATCAATCAATATCCTTATATATACAATTCTAGTAGATGCCTCCATAGAAGATCCATATTTCGGTGTTTTTAATCTTTAGAAGAAAATGACCTATAAAATTATAAGCGGGAGATCTATTAGATAGTTTATAGTGATTAAAACATGGAAGGAATTTGAGATAGATAATGATCGTATAACCTAGACTACCATTTCTACGCATCATTGGATATTAATTTTCCAATCTAAAATTGTATTACAGAATTACTATTATGGAATAAATCTCAATATAGTGGAATCATAATTTAATTTAGGACAATGGTTCTAAAATTCATGTCACATATTGATGATAATTCTAACATATGTTGATTTATTTATGTAGTTATCCAAGGAAATAATACAAACACTATTTCAATGACTATAGATCTATTACATGTTATAATTCTTATGGGGATAAGTGATGGATCAAAACCTAAATTAATGGTTATACCTTAGGGATATCTATCAAATATGTCTACTAATGGGGAAATAATAGTTGTGGGGATCAATACTACTATAGATGAGAGTATGTGTCAGTTGTATTAGTGATCAAGTTTCATTTTTTTAATGTTAAATGAATAATAATTAGTTTGTATATATGAAGTGATCGTGTGAGATAATAAATATTATGATGCTTCTATTTCTAAAAATCCACCTGAAGATGTGACATGTTTTTCAAACATAATGGGGATGGCTCATATAGAAGTTTTTGAGACTAGGCTCTCACAAAATGAGCTATTCCTTGGATATATTCCACCAAATGAGAGTGATTTTCAATTGGACAGGGAACATATTGATGGTTTCCGTGATGATTATAAAATTTTATGGAAGAATGTGTGTAAGACAGTCTCTTAGACTCTCCTATAATGATTGTTATTGATAGTGTACAAGCTTCATCATATGTTTTCAATAAATGATTTGAGAAAGATAAAATTTTTATGATCTATATTATTGAACATCAGGTTCATCGATGACGGGGGATGGTGGAGGTATCACATAAAATCTTTTTTAGGTGAAGAATACCTGAAAAATAATCTAGTCACAAAACTAAAATATTTCAATAATATTCCCGTCACGTAGAGGATGTAAGAGGATAATGACATATGGCTAAGGAAGTAGTTGTTTAGGCTGAATTTCATCGGTTGAAATAGACATTACTAAAGGGGATCTGGAATATAACTACATGCTATTTGAAGATTCAAAAAATATGTAATAGAGTGGTTTAACTGATATATATGATCTTTTTTTCTTGTAATGATATTGAGGGTATAGAGCATGATAGACACCATCATAAAATTTTGGAATCCTAACACCTAATTTATAAACATTGAGTCGATATAGAAGTTGTCTAATGAAAATTTGGTACCCTAATGATATAATATAACTTATCGATGCTCTATTTAAATTTTTTTAGAAATGGATTAGAATGTTTTTATCTCAATTACAATCAATCGATCAACATTAATTTTTTTTAATTATCACCTCATTTGGGATTCTAGGAAAATTACTTCCATGTTATCTTGAAACCTTTTTATTATTGAATATTAAAAAAAAATTCATTCCCTATTCCCTTACATTTTATTTGGATGTATTTCATCTTGATCCTAGATTATAGACCTGTAAATGAAGAAAACCCATAACCATAACTCTATAGATTGTATGATAAAATGTGTGATAATTTTACTTAAGGAATGGATCATAATCTTGTATTTCCATAAAAACAATCTGTGTAACACTAGGTTTGGTCCATCCATAAGGGGTACAAGACGAATCAATGTGATAATGATTCAATAGGGGGATTTTTTAATGTGGGTTCCAATGTTATACACGTCTTAATCACCATGAGGTTTTATTTTTATACATTTTGTCATGGACCATTAAACCGTCATATTTTAAAAATTAAATGGATGCTCAAAATATTTTTCAAGAAAAGTAACCTTGTCATATTGGAATGATTTCTACATGGATCCCATGGTATATGACATGAGTTTTTTGTTTTTTCCTTTTTTACCATCTTAACATTTTTATACATCTTTTTTGGATAGACTTATTTGGAAAGAACGTGGATATTTTCTTTATCAACCATAATCGGTTTTCAACCTTTCTTGTTTTTTGAACATTCATACTTTTTTAACAATTTCATATTTTTATAGGATATATGTGGTGCATTCCTTGAAAGCGAAGGCTCGATGTTTACCTAGGCCAAAATTTGATGGTTTTCAACATGGATTAGTTTTCGATTCTTTTCATATATGGATTTTATCTATTAAGGGAGACCATGTTGGTTGTTATTTAAGGTATTCCAGTATATGTGAAATATTAAAATAATAATATTAAATGAATTAGAAGAGGTAAATGTTGGTATATATTTCCTCCTTAAGAGGGGAAATTAGTTTATGGTAAAAATTCATGAACTATCATATCATTAAATTTGTGGTCATGTGATGACAACTATAAAAATACTCCGAGATAAAAGGAATTATGGTTTCTATGATGATGGGTATGATGCATATGTGAGTAAAATTAGAGTTTAAAATCCAATTGAATAGTTTAATTATGGAATTACCATGTTATATCTTAGGATTTTTTTATCGTGGAATGGGCATAGAGAGTAGGTACCTAGTAGATGAATACAAGCCAAATTCAAAATATCAGTTCCTCTATGATGATTATAAGGTTTATAAATTTTTTAGAACATTCCCCTGAGGCTGGTGATGTTTTTTTGAAAGACCACACTTTTAGCATATATGAAAATATATATGTGGGGTATTCATGTATTATAAAATAGGGCTTCATTGTGGCCTTGAATAAACTTTTTAGGGATAACTGTGAATCTTTTTGGATGATTAAATCATTCAATAAATGATTTATGTTTATGGGGAATAATATATCCATGAATGGTTAGGAAACACTAAAGTTTACTACATTAATTATTAAAAATATTCATAGGGTGTGTGGGTATGACGTAATCTTACATTGATATTTTATGGAGATTATGGTAATGTATATTTAGTATAGGGGTAATAAATTATATATAGAATGGTATTGAGAAAACCTAATATGAATGGATATCCTAATGAATATATATATTGTCTCATCAAGAGATGGCCACAAATATGTGGTCATGATTATGGGAAATAATGATAAGATTCGAGATTGCAAATCATACATTTGTATGGGATCGATGCATCCCAATGTGTCATGTGGTAGTAAAAACCAATAAAGTTGTAGTTATTATAAAGGGATATATTTTATATGTCTATAAGTTATGCATGATAGGGTAACTTTCCCATTTTGGTGATGATTCAAACATGGAGGGCTCCATGACCACTCGTAGGAAAATAATTGATTATGAAGTCAGAAAAAGTGATCTAAAACAAATTCATAGTGTCCCTAAAATCAGGGATAACATTTTCATAAGATCATTTTATCCTTATGTTTATTTTTGGAGAAATAAAATTTCAGATATCTTCACATGGATCACTATATCACATTTAGAATCTGGTAATACTAAATATGCAACTCTATGTTGTTTATTTTCATGCAAGAAGAATCATGTGTCATGAATGTTAACATAATTAAACACAATTTTACTTTCAATTTGGATTAGGGTCATAATAGAATACAATTTATATTTTTTCTTTTGTGGCTCATGTGGTATATGATATCGATTCATCTCAGTTCTGACATTGTAAATGGAGTCCTGACATGATTGAAGCGGTGGTAAAACATGTTTAGTAGGGGATTTTACAGAGATTCACTATAGGGACCATTGTAAGAGATGTGATTTCCACTACATATCCTATTACAACATGAACCAATCCTAACATAGTTCCCATAATATCAGAAAAAACAACTCTTGATATTTAATAAGGGGAGGGAACCCAACCAGAATAAGATGTAGTTATAGAAATAATAAAATTTGGGTGAATATTTAGAATTGATATTGAACGTTAGAAAAAAAATTTATGATTTCATTAGGTATGTTGTAAAATCTAAAATAAATACAATATTTGTTTGGAACTATTTTTTTTACATATCTAGATCATGTAAAATATAATAAAAGAACGATATATGGGTGCACTAGTGGGAGAATAAGATATAAACCCAATTTGAATGGGATTATATTTTAACTTACTAGGAATTAAATATGAGATTATAGTTAATGGTTAGGACAAAGATTATGTTATTTAGGTGTCATTACATTTCCAATGTCATGAGTATCAATGCACACATAGTTTTGATGATTATTTGGTAAGAAAATAGTTCTCCTATATAGGGAGGGGTATTGAAATTAGTTTTAGTGGGTCCAACTGTTCAGATCTCTAAATGGTTCTAGTATTCATTTAGGTGAATGATTCCTTTGAAAGTGGGACACATTTACTAGTTTAATGTTATTCATGGTTGAATTAATATTGTAAAGTTTATAGTTATATAGATAGTACATTGATTCTTGATCTTGAATAAGGTGGTACATGGTACATATAAATAAGAAAACCAACATGAACATCAAAGATCACATGTGTCACACTTAGTGTGAAAATGAATACATGATAAGAAGATTACATGAATCACCTAAAAGTACAAAATAGGGGAAAACATAACCATGTAGTTTATTATCAGATGGTATGGACATGTCAGGGAGTATTACTTAATTTGACAAGGATTGAATTATCTATTGTTTAATGTATTATTTTTTGATCTTTGAGGAAGAAACCAACTTGAAGTTATTATAAAATAATATCATATCTCTCTATAGGAATGGGAAAAGGAGAGCTACTCTATTTAAGGATTATGAAACATCATTTTGAGGTACCACACATTTCAACACAATCCATAATATTTTCCCATAAATTCATTACAAGTCATCATATCACATATGAAAATATTAATCTTTTGGGATCCTGATCAATATAATGATGCATAATGATGTTTGTTGGGCCTTGATGATAAGAATATCCTATGTACCATATATAATTGAATACATGGTCTCCGGAAAAGTAGTAGAAGTTGTTGAGTGTTAAAATTGAAATTCATTCAAAGGATTATCTATCTATTAATTTTTAACATTCTTTCGATATTTATATATATATTGGATATAATTTTACCAAAATCCTTTATCCATCCCTTTACTGCTACATTGTTGTGGGATGAGTGGTCAGACTCAATATTAAATTTTCTATAAAAAAATTCCCCTTATAAGGGAAAACATCTGTCCATTGATCATCAAAATTGTGTAACTAGAAAAACTTCTTGTATTGTTTTCTAACATAGGGATGCTGATGATATCCTTCTTCCTGAGATTGGTATGGTATATAAAATTTTCCCACATTGAGAATTAATTGGTGAATGTCAGCATGTACTTGAACTACCAAAATGCTGCAAGGGGATATAGCTTTGTGAAATCAATTCCCTAAATAAAAAATAGCCAAAATTATTTAGCTGAATGTAGTAAGTAATACATTTATAATAGAAATTTGAATTCTTATGATAATCATGGAATTATATGGATTACACCAGGAAATTTTATGTTAATAATTGAAAAAAGTATCTGATCCTCTTAATCTAATGACAGATCTTGGTTTTTAACTAATTAGTACTGTAGACCAATGAATGGAACTCAAGTATAATAAGGAACATATATTAAAATTCAATTAATATAAATTATAATTTCTCAAATAATCATTTATTATGGAATTTCAAATAATATGGGACATCATAAAGTATGTATACTACCCAATATAGGATATGGTCATTCCTATATCAATTTACTGGGATGTTTCCATGTGGGAGATAAACTAATATGAAGAATATGTAAAAGTATTTAGAATCCAATAACGGGATTATTTCATCACCTTGATCAAGAGTAGTATTTATTTTATTAATAAAATTAATATAATTGCTTTAAAATACAGTAAAACCCTATGGATAGGATGATGATGATAGGTTCATACTGGTGTAGATCTATAAGGTTGATAAATTCATTAGAAAATGCATATATATGAGCATTATATGAATACCAAATGTGATATAGTGTTCCCTTATAAGGGAATTTAACCATTAACCCCATTATATAATCAATAAATTGAATAAATCCTAATCAGTTAATAGAATATTTTTTATTAAATTGATTTTTCATTGACTCTAAAATTTCATTGATGTTCAAATATGACACTTTTATATGTATAAATGGCTTAAATCCTATAATGAGATTGTATTATACTACTTCTTCTTTGATGAATCCTTATATAAATAAGAAGGAATATATAAGGAATCATTTTCCCATAAATATGATGATAATTCCCTACATGAATCATATGAGTTTTTTGTATTCAACTATTCATCATGTTGGGATTATATAATATCCATAAAAATATTTTACTCATGTTAGGTATGTCTTGTAAAAATATTATCTGTAAACTAGGTAGTTCGGTATCAATTTGCACGATTCTTGATGTAGGATATGATTTCAGAGAATATCCTAATGAGTTTCCATTTAATTACTTATTATATGTGAATATTATATCAATCTACTATAGGATAACATCCCACCATTATAGAAATACCTTTATAATCATACAACTGAGTATGCAATTGATTGATTTGATATTAGATACAATGTTTAACTCATGATAATATTGGTAGTGGTAGAAATTCTGAACTATGGTGATTAATTAAAGTCAATTCTTATTGATGTTGGAGTGTCAAGCCTAATATTATAGCATAGTTAAACTGAGATTGTAGAGACAATTATCTTAAAATATTTTATTCATTTACATGAGATTGAAACCAAGTCACCTTTCCAAGAATACAACTCATATATTATGTGTATTTATTTCAATGAGTGACACTACTATCGATGGACTCAAGTGATGTTTATTGATATTTTCAAATTCTTCTTAGTAATCATCACCCCACTAATATGTGACTCCTTTATAGATCTTTTTTGTGAAGGGTAGAAACAATCAAACTCAGCTTCCTATAAGGAATCTAATGTGGGTGATGAATATATAGAGGCTTCTAAACTCTAAGAAGTTTCATTGATGCATCTTCTCAAGGATATACATTGTATTATTGAGGTAAGCCTTGATAATATGATGGCATTCTGTGAAACCATGAAAATATCATACTGTCAAAATGAAATGAATAATCAATGGGTTCAACTTTTGTCTATGCTGCCATAGTGTTCTAAAATCATTCTTATTGGCGGAAATATTGAAGAAATGTGTCTGAATTTTTACCATTAACTCATTAACATAGCATTATATGTTTTCCAACCTAAAGGGGATGATGTTATGTTTCATAAAATATTAATATATAGAGCTATAATTTAAAATACATGGTTTATAACTAGATATATATACCAAATTTGGGAATCTCATATAGTAGTGGAATTCAATGTTTCAGGAGATATCCAATTTTTTATAGCCAAATTACGCATCTATTAATGAGGATGATTAGAAATTAATAGTTATAGTAATTATATGTTCTGTGATTGGAACTATTAAATCAGTATTCAAACGATTTCTCTTGAGATCCTTTAAATAAATATAAACACTATTCTACCCATTCATCTTCTTAACATGGAAGATGATGGAAACCATAATTGGTATTTAATCTACGAACTGAATCTATGTTTGAAAAACATGTATTCTTTGGATTCCACATTGACAACATGCCTTGGATGTATTCTCATGGAATCATTTAAGAAGGAATATTGATCCAAGAGCATACCTAAAGGACGAGTTTCTTTATTAGGATTATGTATAGAAATTGTTGTGTAGTTCAAGGTGAATATGTACCTTTTATTCATTTGGAATGAAATATATACTTCTTCAATTTGGGAGATATTGTGACACCGATCAACAAAGGTTGTGGGTCTTCTTTCATACTATGATTCATTTTCCAAAGGTCATTAATGGTGGTAGATATGATTTCCTTAAATATTTGTTGGGGTTGAATTTAATTTAATACTCATCTTATTATTCTACCTCAAATTTAGGGGTGAGGGAGATAAAGGTAGATTTTTAGATCTGAAAGAAAATAATCATCTATTTTTAGATTCAATTAATGAAGAAGACATATATCTTGTAATGAAACAAAATTTTATCAATGGAAATTCCTTTTTATAATTAGGTTATATAGTGTAATACGAATACAACACATAAGGGCCCAATAAAAATATATTCACATTAATTAATAATGAATGAAATAAGAGGTATTTATATAAATTAAGGAATCTATATCACTCGAATGGAATCCCAAGTGTTGGAATAGTAATATGACCATTAGTAATTGTTATCAGATAGTTAAAATTGTACCATACCTTTAAAAGTATATGTAAAATTTAGGTGTATTATAAATTAATGTATGATATATTTATATCATGGAGAACATAATAAATTTTTTTTAAAATGATAAATTAAGTGTTGGAATTTT
Source organism: Viscum album (assembly GCA_963277665.1). NCBI lineage: Eukaryota > Viridiplantae > Streptophyta > Magnoliopsida > Santalales > Viscaceae > Viscum > Viscum album. The sequence continues at coordinate 381,559,815 of OY728166.1, forward strand.
TTTGAAACATATATTTTTATTTAAATTTTTATAATAAATATCATGATTTAAAGGAAAATTTGTTTTCTTAAAAAGAATTCAAAAATTAATATTTTTTATCTCATGATTAAATTATTATTTTATGAGACCTCAATTTATTTTCAAGAATTCCTATAACCAGTTATCATATTAAAATCCACATTTTTCAAATAAATGATGGTTTTTATTAAAAACTAAATTTATAACCCTAAATAATTTATTATCCTTATGAGGAATATATTTTCAAAATCAACACATTGAAAAATAGTTAGGGTGAATGTTTATTATTTTTCTAAAATACTAATATTTTTGGAGAATAGTGAAATACAGAAATTAATGATATTTAAAATTATAGGTAAATAAAATAATTTTTCATTCATGGATGAGTTATTGATTAACTATGTGACCATTATGGATAACTCACATGTTATATTTACTATATTTAGTCATGGTAATCAATACTATTGATATTCCTAATCAAATACAATAAACAAATGAATAGAATAATAAAAAACAGTCACCTCCCCGCCATATAAATAATTCCCCTCACCACCCATTCTCCTTACATATTAAAAGATATCGAACATTATAATATTCTAGTAAATTTATCTCCCAATAATATTCCACACATTATGTATTTATCATATCACCAATGATCACTTCTAGTTGCCTTAAGTAGTTTCTCAAGGGGATGATATTTAAGAGGTAAAATCCCCCTTATTTATCTTTTACATTCAATAATTTTCTTATCCTCCACACACAAAACCTATTTAAAATTTCATGATAACTCTAGTATCATATTTATACTGATACATTATTTTTGTTCATTTAATATCCATCATCAAATCACTTCTCCTCACCTTTTATTCTAAAAATGAAAACATCATCGGTGATGTTTCGATTCTATACCTTTGTGGATAATGATATTTATTTTTTCATTTCCACCTTCAATTATGATCATAATACCAATTTAATTGTATAAAAAGATTATAATTTTTATATAATAACATATTTCATGTTCTGGAACGAATATATAAGCATAATATTAAATAAAATGGCATTAGATTGTTATGTTCATAGAAAATGTTAAAATAAACAACTAATTTTTCAGTAATGTTATTTATAATGAATCAGTATCATATCTTAAAAATGATATATGATACCATTAAAAATTATAAAAGTATATTTACACTAGTTAATTATACTAGTTTAGTTTCTCTTCCAATTGGAAAGACCTCTAATAATAATACTCAAGGGAACTAGTTATATATTCATGAAGAGAACATCCAACGGACATTGAAATTAGAAATTATACCTCATTGAAATGTCTATAAATGAACGTAATAAAATTATAATAAATAAAATATTCCTTTGTGTGGATATTAATTAAATTCATAATGAATATAATTAGATTATCTATGATATTTGGACCTAGTGCAGAACACTTTCAAACATAAGGAATGTGATATCTCTGAACCTCCATTTATCCTTTGGGTTGTACCTTCTCTATCATTACACCAATTTAATTCTCATTAATTAATGTATACTTCTCCATAAATATTGTTATATGTTTCAAACATGTTTATATAGCTAAATTCATTTTTCTTGATGGAAAATCACAGGGTTTAAAAGCTTCCCTTATCAATTCTTTATGATAAGAAAGCTCAATTAAAGGTGAACTTATCTATTTCATTCCAATTTTCAGGTACACTCCATAATCTATTTTAGGCCATAGATATAATTATATGATCATTATTTTAAACACAAAAAACTATCTTTGTGAATTTATGATTTTATGTATTAAATTATTCCATTTTCATCTTTAATATTTTTCCCTTAAAATGCACTAAATAGTATCATCTTAAATGTTTCTTAAACACTATTTTACATATTTTCCTTTCAATTTTACATCACTTATACTAAAATAGATTTATTTCCCATTATGAATGTCAATATATTATTTAAATAAATTCAATCTTGTATACCATTTTGATACACTAATTGGTTATTCCATATGATATGAATACGATACACATTTCATTCCATGGACAACCCTTATGATTATTCCATATGTTTTATTCTTCATTTAGGACACATTTTCATGGTCACATTTTGTTGGGTGTCACTAGATAGAACTCTAATTAATTGGGTAATCCTTCATATCCCAAGACATAATTTATATTATTAATGATTAAAACATTCCCCACCATTGGTGGTGGGGTGGTATGTGCTTGGGGTGAGGGGCAGGTCATGGGGTCAAGTCCCCAGGCTTGCGATTTACATGTAAATTTCTTCCTTTTGTGAGTGTCGCTTTTTCAGTAGTAACCCAATTTTTATTAAAGAGTAATACTTATCCATTTTGGGATGTTGTCCACCATGTGATATAATCATGGTGGTTATCCTTGACTCATTTCTATGTCAAGTTGTATATTGATGCCACATTATTATGTTTCCATGATCCCATGATTCCATGATCTATATGGTATCATTCCATATGTTTATTCATGTTCCATTCCTTTTTATGTAATCTTGATATCCATTCAAAATTATATGCTACACTTTATTCCCACATTTATTCTCTTAATGGGATTTTTATATTATCCCTTTTCCATGTATTCCCCAAGTTATATTATGTAGATGTTAGAGAACCAATGATGTTTAGAACTCAATATGGAGTTTATATAAAAAATATATTTTACTTTGGTTTCATGATAATGAATTATATACTTAGTCTTATAAAGACACTTGAGAATATAATCCATGGATTTTATGTGATAGTTAATTATACATAAAACCATGTAATGATATTTTTAAATTTATAGTGTTGTTGTAGTTGGTATCAAAGTATATTTTTCTTATTTTTAGATATTTGGACTAAAAAACATTAGTGGGAACCCTATGTATAATTTAATAAACATGGATAACCTAGATTGAAACATAGGGAATCAAATTTCAGGAAATGCTATATATTGTCATGTTTATAATTCTATGATAATTATTTTCTTTTTAAATTCTTATTATCTAACTATTAGAGTACCCGTCCTTTTACATTCTTTTCCATAGTCAATGGTTGTAAACAAGAGAACCAATTATAACACTCAATGTCATAGGAAATGTGATTATTGACCTAATAAAATGCGAAACATGGTGGGAATGGTAGCTAAAAACATCACGAGAGTGATAGAACACTTGGATAATGTTATTAATATTATATGGAATCAACTATAATTCCCCCTTATCCTAATAAATTTAATGTTGTGGTCAAATCCTTTTTGAAAAAAGACCTCTTATATATAGTGGACATTCTAATCCCATCACCACCGAATAATGGATTAACTCCAACAAAAATATAATATATGTCCTCCAATTCTCATAAAAAGGGTATATTTATGGGCAGTGTATCATTTTGAAGGGGAAGCTCATCAGTGGTGGACATGGATCGAAAACAAAAATTATAGGGTGGAAATTCATTCCATGTATTGAAAAGTATTAATGAAAATATTTTTCTATAAATATATTCTCCATACACTCATTATTAAGATGGAAACAGATTTACTCAAAGGGATGAAAATAGAAGATAAGTATATCATATTGTTTGTGGAAATATTTATAGGGATTGCATGATATTCCATTCAATTTTTTATAAACACAAAAAAATTGGGTATTCATTAGTGGGTTAATGATAAGTCTGTGAATATAATTTTAGATTCATGAATTTGACAGCTGTGGGGATATTTTCTATTTTTCCCCTAAGGATGAGTTGGATATTGGATACTCATAGTGTTCTCATAGTCTCACAAGTAAAAATAATAATAATGATGTTTAATATGGGAGGATCAAAAAATAAATCCCATGATGGAATGAAATCCCAATATACCACATGTAAAAAGTGTAAGAATAATCCATTCAAGACATGTCTCAATTGATCTAGGAGATGATTCAAATGGGGAAGAGAGGGGAATATGACTAATTTTATCTACAGAGATTTGAATAATCACACTGATGTGGAAGAATAATTAAATTTTTAAATCAATACTCTGATTGTAGTTCTTTGTTTCAAATGAAATGAACATGTTCAATATGTGATAAAATTCCTTGAGAAAATATTTGTATAATGAAATCAAAAAAACAACCTAGCATGAAACAATAAAGGAATATGGTATCACTATAGCTACGGTGGAGGCCAACAATGATATTGTCACAACTATGCTGATTATACATTAAATAATAGAAACCTACTATTTTATTATGTTTTTACACATTCTTTCATATATTTAAATATTTTTATAACTAATCAAACAAATATTAAAAATATGGTGGGTGAGTTATATATGAGAACACAAAAAGGAGAAATTATTGCATTTGAAGTATATAACTCTTCCCTAGTAAGTGCTTGGGGACTGAACATCCTAGAAAAATATTCTTACTTAATTATATGGATTTTGATTCTATATTGGGAATGGATTGGATATATTTATCAAATACTACATCAACAATGGGGAAAGGGGGATTATTATTATCATCTCGAGGTGATCCCCCAATTTTGGACAGCTGTATAGAGGAGGATGAACCACTTTTATAATCAGCGTCCCAATTTCCCCAATGAATTTTCAGGTCATCATCCTGATCAAGTGGTTGATTTATACATTATACTTATTAATATATCTTTACCTTGATCAAATACTCTATAAACATGTATTGTTCCAAATCCATAAAGAATAAATACTCTAATACAATCCTTATATATCATAAAATTTATTGACTACAAAAATATATATTAATTATTCTACTTCAATTGTAGTATCCTCATAAGCATGACCTTGATCTATTTGTTTCTTATGACTTATATTTCATTGACTCTTGAAGAATTTATTTTCATAGTGAACCATATCCATATAGTGGAATAATTTCATGTTTTTAAATTCATTATATTCCTTGAAATCCTATAAATAATGAATTTTCCCCCACACTATCAACCTCCTTTTTCCATTTAAGAATTTGTCTTAGTGATTCTTTCTACAATTATCACATATTAGAATATCTTATTTACATTATTCCCTTAATCCATGTTTTTATCAATCATTATCTTATACTCATTATTCATATTGAATTCATAATATTTTCATGATTTATTCTCTGTCTTGATAGTACACAAGATAATATTCTCATATTTTGAGATGTTTGGAGACTAATTCCCTTCAGAGGAATTGATTTAACCAATTAATGAAATGATAAATATTATTCATTATTTTATGTATATAGTCTGTAGTATTCCTTAATAATCTTTTAAATTTTTCTTCATACATAGAATCATTCTCTTCCCTCTTTTTTCCTAGACTAGTGAATTTTATCTCTATATCTGTTCATTTTTCGTAACACTAGTAGAAAAATGATTTTTAATGTCGCCAGTTTGACGTCGGTTTCTTATAAACCGACGTAAATAATTTTTACGGTGATTTTTTGGCGTCGGTTTTTAAAAAAACCGACGCCAAAAAGGGAAAAAAATTGTTTTGGCGTCGGTTCCTAAAAAAACCGACGCAAAAAACTAAAAAATATATATTTTGGCGTTGGTTTTTATGAAAACCGACGCCATAAATGTTTTAAAGAAATTCTTCGGCGTCGGTTTTTTAACAAACCGACGCTAAAAATTAAAAAAAAACTACTTTTCGCGTCGGTTTTTCTAAAAAAAGACGCGAAAAGTTAAAATATATTTTTGGCGTCGGTTTTTATGAAAACCGACGCAATAAATGTTTTAAAGAAATTCTTTGGCGTCAGTTTTTTAACAAACCGACGCTAAAAATTAAAAAAAAACTACTTTTTGCGTCGGTTTTTCTAAAAACCGACGCGAAAAGTTAAAATATATTTTTGGCATCGGTTTTTATGAAAACCGACGCCATAAATGTTTTAAAGAAAATTCTTTGGCGTCGGTTTTTTAACAAACCGACGCTAAAAATTTAAAAAAAAACTACTTTTCACGTCGGTTTTTTTAAAAACCGACGCGAAAAGTTATAATATATTTTTGGCGTCGGTTTTTATGAAAACCGACGCCAAAAAATTTAAAAAAAAATTATATTGTTTTAGATAATTCTCTAATCTTTGATTTGACTGGTTGTGGAGCAAAAACGGAGTTACGGATTAAAAGTTATGGCCTTTGAAAGTTGAACTTCTTTAAGACTTCTTTTAGAGAAGGTCAACTTCCGACATCCATAACATTTAATCCGTAACTCCGTTTTTGCTCCACCACCAGTCAAATCAAAGATTAGAAAATTATCTAAAACACTGTAATTTTTTATTTTAATTTTTGGCGTCGGTTTTCATAAAAACCGACGCCAAAAATATAATTTCACTTTTCACGTCGGTTTTTTTAAAAACCGACGCGAAATGTAGTTTTTTTTAATTTATAGCATTGGTTTGTTAAAAAACTGACGCCAAAGATTTTTTTTTAAAACTTTTATGGTGTCAGTTTTCATAAAAACCGACGCCAAATTTTTTTTTTTCATTTTTTGCGTCGGTTTTTTTATGAACCGACGCCAAAAAGGATATTGATTGACATTTTTTGCATCGGTTTTCTAAAAAACCGACGCCAAAAGTCCAATGTAAATACTATTTTGCGTCGGTTTCAAACAAAACCGACGTCGGTTTCAAACAAAACCGACGCCAAAGAGTAACGCGGGATCATAATTTCAATTTTTTTCACAACGCGCGTTTAACTTTTTAAAATCCCGCCTACATTTTCATACAACGCAATTGAAAATATTTTCGTTTACTATATATATATCCAGTTTCTCCTTCTTTCATCATTTTCAACATCTTCAATTCAATCACAATTTCAATGCGACTTCAATCATTAATTTGAACATGGTACATATTCTATTCATTTGTTTTCTTTGTTATTATTATCCTTCATTTCTAAACAACTCGATTGGCTTTCTTATAATGATGATTCATTCTCATTTCTAAATACAAGTTATATGATAATAAAAAACATATCATTTCTATGGAAGCCCCTAAAACCATTGAAATATGTTTGATGTATTATGATTATTTTATTGCATTTGGTGTATATGATTTTAATTTATGTTTATCATGTTTTCTTTGAAACGAGTTGTATCAATCAAAACTTTGACAGGTTCAACTTCTAACGGCGATAACTTTTGAACCGTAACTCCGTTTTAGGTCCACAGCCTGTCAAATCGAAGCTTAGAAAATGATCTAAAACCTTGAAAAAAAAATTTGATTTTTGGCGTCGGTTTTTATAAAAACCGAAGCGAAAAATATTTTTTTTTTCATTTATGGCGTCGGTTTTTTTAAATAACCGACGCCAAAACTACTTTTTAAAATTTTTCGCATCGGTTTTTATGAAAACCGATGCGAAAAATTATATGAATTATTTTTTTTTGGCATCGGTTTTTTACAAAACCGACGCCAAAAAACAAATGTTATTCATTTTTCGCGTCGGTTTACAAAAACCGACGTAAAAATTCATATTTTTAACGTCGGTGACTTCGACGTCGGTTAAAAACCGACGTCCAAAATAAAAAAAACCGACGTTAAAAACCGTTTTTCTACTAGTGTAATTGAATCAATTATCTAAGAAAATTTATTTATAATCCTTCCATTATAGTTTCAATATTTATTCCTCCTCATTTGTGTTTTAAATCAATGACCACCATTGTTTCACTTATCCTTAGAGATGATGATGTACCGTGATAACCAAATCCCTTTCAGTAATTCCCATTGTGATAAATATATGTTCTAAGAGACATATCCATATCATGGGTATAAATAATTCTGTAGTCCCATTGAATGAATTGGGTTGTTGTCTCATGTAAAATATAACATTTTTTCCATGTTTTGTATTAAGATACTTCACATAGGTAATGTTATTTCTAAAAACATGAGTTCGCTTTCCCAGTATAGTTATAAGTTGTTCAGAACTGGTTACACCTCCAGCTCTAACATCATTATCTTTCATAAGAAGGAAATACATACATATACTATGCTTATTTATATAATTTACATTCCTTTATATAAGTTACACTTCTAATGAACTTCATACATTATATTAGATCATAACATTAGGAAACATATTTTATCATCTCATAACAAGTGAATCACATAACCAAAATAGAAAATTATGTATAACTAATCACTACATCATAATCTTGTTTCTTGGGATATATTTATAAAAAATTTAATAGGTTATCATTCTATAATCTATGTTTTATAAAAATACTACCTATTATTTATACTAAAAATCCTATTATACCAAATGTAATAAACATGATCCTAGTAGTGAGGAGCTGGTGATATACATTATTAAATTGGAAGGACTACAAGGAATCAAAATACAATATGCCAAATTGTTTAGTAGTCTTTGAAAACTAGATACAAAATTGAAAACTGCATTACATTTTATATCATTAAAACACAACGAAATTTCTTTTAGAACACCATTATTTCCCATAGCATACCCCTATATATCAATCATAAAAACCATCTTGGAAAATTGGGGAAGAATAAAACATTATAAATGGGTCAGATTAGATATTAAATAAGTGTTAGTGAATAAAAAAAATATATCATAAATAATAATAAACAACAAGTAATGGTGAATAACTAAAAATAAGGGAATTAAAAAAATCATGAACATTATACAAAAGGAATAAAAGAGGATAATATATTTTCATACAAATAATTACATGATAATAAAAATTAACCATTGATATTTTACTAGATGAACAATCAAATAAAATATATATTACCAATATCATAATTTGGGAAAGCCAAAATATAGATATATAATATATATCATCAAGGTGACATTCCAAGAATCTAGTAACGGTAGGGCTTCATGCTAAGAATCAAACAATTTCAAGGATTAATTCCACGAATCTAACATTGTCTAAGCTTTATGAAATGAATCTAATAAATGTGGAAGGCATCAAATAAAATTTGTTTTCTAATTATCATGTATTCCTAATATATATTGGATGAAACAAAATAAACATATAGATTCATATTATAACTATCATTTGAAATATAAATAATTTCTCCAAAACATAATGATAACAATACTGTCAAAAAAAGAATATTATTAGCGTTGTCCATCCCAAGTCAAAATGATCAGAAAAAATTAAATAAAATTTTTTACATGGTAGAATATAGTTAAACCTCATTAATAGTAATATTTAATAGAGTATGTTGATAGAGATAAAAATACACTAACAAAATCCTAGAAAAATTCATGATAGAAATAAAGTTTTTACATTAGAATCATTTTTTAAAAAGCCAAAAAAAATTAGAATAAAAAATATTTTTTGAAAGCAAAATTTTTAAATTGAGAAGGATTCCCAAAAACATTATGTTGTCTAGAGATCTATAGAATATTCACATTCTGTATATGTTTTTAAAAAACATTTCTTTTAAATTTTGATAAAACAAATATTTGAATGTGTAATTTTTTAAAAAAGTGTGAGAATTAACCAAATGAATAAATTATGTGTATTATGTTTAAATACACATTAAAATTTATAAATAAAACTAAAGATAATAAAATTTCAATTCGCACATAATCATAGCCTGACATATTTATTGGAATAGATATTTAACCCAAATAACATAAATTAAGTTAATAATTACCTTAATATTGTGCAAATAGTCAAAATGTATGTCCCATAAAATTAATGATAAAAAATAAAACATTAAATACCATGATGATAACTTTATTATTGATATGATATATATATAGAAGGATAATATACAGACACTATAATCAATTAATTATTGGTGAATAAAGAATATCTCATATAAATAAATGTGAGATGAAAAAACCCTTATCATATGTCTGAAGGAGTTATTCTCATATAATTAATTTGTTGAATAATCAAATTATATTAATTAGTTACATATTTAATAACCTATCAATACATATATTTTATACTTTTAAATTTTATGATGTAAAACTATAGCCATTATTATGAGTTATAATCTTTAATTTTTTTTGTTCTGGGAATATTCGTTCCACGATTTTATGGACGATTCATTGTGTATATTATTAAGGATCTTATAAAAAATTAAGAAATAATATATATTTAAAAATATTTTTTTAATTAAATCCTAAATTTTTAAACGTTCTAACATATCATTTAGTTAAATAGTATAAGGTAGATTAATTAGACAAAGTGTCAATGAAAATATTTTAGTTTATTTTGGAAATTTTTCGACAATCATAAACATGTATCGTATAATTTAATATTATGTTTATATACTGGTTATATATCACTAAATAAATTTCCATTAAATTTTTATATTATTTTACAAACATAAATATATATTTATTATAATCCTTGAATGCGTTCATGAAAAACAATAACACATCATCCGGAAGGTGGTGAATCGACACCTCACCGATGATGGTTTCATTTATGAAATAAATGAGAAGAGATGAAGCTGGATGATGGATATTCCATTAATATAATATGATTATAGTATATATAATACAATAGAGTTATTATTTAACTTTTGATTGTAATGGTGAGAAGATAATACGAATGGAAAATAAATTGAAAAGAAAATAAAAGAGAATGACAGAGGATCTTACCTCTTGAATTTCTTTTCATTAATAGCCTCCTTAAAGAACTTGGGTTTGGTCATTTGTTGATCTCAAAATATTATGGTTGTGGGGAGGTATTTATTGAATGTTATTTGGTAGAATTTGGAAAATATACTTGTATTTTGATGTGTGAGGTGAAGGGGTGGTGAGTGCTGATATTTATTGTGGAGGATATTGTTGTTTTTGATTATCTAATGTTTTAGTTTATTATTTGGTCTCAAGACTGTCCATATTGATGATTACCAGGACTAAATAAGATATATAGGTCATTTTATATCAAACTAATGAGTTACTAACTCATTCATATATCATAAATTAATCAATAACTCATTTATTTAATTATAATTTCAAATACCATAAATTACCATATATCAATATTCATAAAAAATACAATTATTTTTTAAAAATTCCCAAAACCCACCATAAATTTCTTTTGATGAGTATATTTCAAAAATGGAATACATTTTATGAAAATCATATTCTAAAACTCCGAAATTTAATTTTCAATTAAAATCCCCAATTATTTGATCATTTTATTTATAAAATAATAAATACATCATCATTGTATAATTATTCAACGAAATAATTTATACATAAAAAGTTAAAAATATAATACAACCATTTAGATAAAAAAATTATATTTCAATTTAATATTTATAGGTGTATATATCTTCTAAATAAAACCTTATCAAAAAAAATATAGTTAACTAAAATACGAATGTGATATTTTGTGATTTTCGTAACTTTTAAAAATGTCAAAGTCATTTTCATGGATAAGTCTAAATTAACGTACTAAAATTAGAACATTATGTTTTAAGGGTTGAATATAAATTTTATTATAATATATGGGAATTTTTTATGATAATTTTCTATATATTATTATTTTTTTGATTTAAATTACCTAATTTTCCATTTACCATGGTAAAAAATATTACCAAGGATACTATTTACATCGGTCAAAAACAAAAAACACATATTTAATAAATTTTTAAATTATTAATAATAATATGAAATCCATTTTTAAACATTCAAAACAATGAATTTTTATATATTTATCTAAAATTAACCCCACAAAACAAAATGAAAAACAATTATATTAAAATATGTATTTTTATTATCAAAAATGTATTTATGCCAAAATAATGTATACTGATGATAATTATAAAATATATTACATTATTTATTTATATTTTAGTTTTAGTGATACTAATATCCAATTTAAATTGTAAATAGACAATTAATATAAATAAATTGATTGTTTTATAAAAATCATTATTTTTGTATATTCATAGGAAAATAAATATTTTCAAAAAAAATAACAAAATTTATTCTTGAGATAATATTGAAATTAATCTTATAAAAATGAATATTATTTTCTAAAATATAATTTTAAAACGATTCATAATATAGATTTAAAATAACAATTTAATTAGAAGGTTGTAAAATTACCTTTTTTAAAATTTTTATTTTTATCCTTCAAATCAGATTTATTCATATCTTATAACATTAAAATATAATAGAAAAATGTAAAATAATTATTGAATATATATTTTATAAATTTCATAATGTGGTTAATAACATTCAATCCCACACATTTAATAGCTATATTATAACAATAATAATATTACATTGTTTATTTTAGCTGGGTGTGCGTGAAATATTAGAAATCGATGTTATTGAATTTATTTAACAGGAGACATAACATAAAATATTGGGGTGTTAAACCAAATCCCTCACATGTACTGGATTTTGAGGTTGTACAACATGAAACCGATATCTCTTATAAGGAGGATTTGATGAAGATATTAGACTATAGAAATAAAGTTCTACGCAACAACACTACTCACATAGTCAAAGTAATATGGAGGACCCATAAATTTGAAGAGGCACTATGGGAACTAGATGAATTAATGAATTTTAAACACCCTCACTTGTTTTATTCATAGTTGGTAAAACAAAATTTTAAGGGTAAGATTTCATAATAGGGGGAGAATGTAACAACATAGAATTTTTTCGATGGAAATTTTCTTCATTTAATTATTTCATATATTTTAAAGAACACACATCACATTGGTAACCATATAAAATCAACATTCCTATAAATGAATAATGAATGTAATGAGATGTATTTATAGAAATTAACGAATCTTTAATATTTGAATAGAAACCATACCATTGGAATTTTAATGTGAACATTAGGAATTGTAATCTGACCGTTAGAATAATAAACTCCACTATTGTAGTATAAATAAAAAGTAGGTATCTTATAAATTAAAATATGACTTATTTATATCATGGAAAAAAATAAGGGCTTTAAAAATGATAAATTAAGTGTTGCGATTTTTTGAAATGTAAATTTTTATTTACAATTTTATAATTTATAGAAATATTTAATGTAAAATTTACTTTCATAAAATAGATTCATAAATATATAAAATATACACATTGAAAAATGGTTAAGGTGAAGGTTTTGGACTTTTCTAGAACAACATATTTTTTAGTGAATAGTGAAATATGGTGATTTACTGTATTTATCATTATAAGTAAATAAATAAATTTTTTAGTCATGGATGATATAAATTCCAATTATATCAAATTAAATTTCTCTAGTTACTATATTTTGTTATTAGAATCAATAGTATTGATCCAAAATTATAATGAAATGAATAAAATAATTAAAAACACCCCTCTCCCACCTCTCAAAATACCACCCAATATCCTAACACATTATATTCTTTTTATATTACTAATAATCTTCCCAATTACTCTCCCATGAATATTCTCCACATCTGGGTATTGATATTCTATCCAAAATATCACTTTTGTGTTCCTAAATGATTTACTCAATGAGATGACATTCAAGAGGAAAAATCTTCATTATTTCTTATTTAATATCATTTTTTTCTTATCCTAATCTCAGATACCCAATACAAAATATTATTATTAATCCAGTATAACATATATAATTTAATTTTAATGGGTTAATTTAATATCCATCATCAAATATTTTCTCTTCTCCTTTTATTTCAAAATCGAATACATTGCATTGATGTGTCAATTCACCCACTTCATGGATGATGACGTTTAGTTTTTTATTACCACATTAAAGGATTGTAATAAATGCAATTTTATGGTTAAATAAGATTATAATATGGATATTATAACTTATTACATGTTCTGAAATCAATATATTAATAAAATAATAAATAAACCTATAATATTTCGAAATGTTTATAGAAACTGCCGAAACATACTAATCATTTTTCAATAACATTTATCTAATCAATCATTATCATAACTAAAAAAATGTTATATAGAACCATTTATAATTTTGGAAGAATATTTATACCATTATATTCCACTTCTAATTTTTTAATCAATTTTATACGATCTCCTATAATTAAACTGAATGGAACCGATCAAAAAATCATGAAACAAATGGTAATGAAAAAAATTAAACATTATAAATCATAAAAATGTAGATAACTGACATTAGTGAAATTATAATAAATAAAATTTAAATTCAATAGTTTCTGAATTATTTTCTAAATGAATCTAATTTGATTATCCATTACATTAAGTGTATGTGACGAAAATTTTCTAACAGAAGTTAAGGTATCTCTATGAACCTCCATAGTTCTTTTAGGTTACACTTTCTCTCTCTCTCTCACTCTACACCAATGTAATTATTATTTATTCTTATATACTTCTCATAAAATAATTTTATATTTTCCCCACAAGACTATATAGATCAGTTAATCATTCTTTATTGGTAATTAATGGCTTTAAATGGTTCCCTTCACAATTCTTACTAATAAACAAGACTAATTAAAATGAAACATATAAATTTATTACATATTTTAATGTCCATTTCTTAATATTTTTAATACCAAACTATTTTTATAAAATCTCTTTTTAAATCATGAATATATATTCTAGTTCATTTCTTTTTTAATATAATCAATTATTCCTTTTTCCACTTAAATCCTTTTTAATATTTTTTCTGTTAAACAACAGTAAAGTGGCTCAATTATGATGTTTCATAAACTCTCTTTTTACATGTTTTATATTTAGTTGGAAATAATTTATCTTTTTATATGAATAATTTCCATTATTAATTAACATGTATTATAGAAATACATTATTTCTTGTACAATATTATGATACGCTTATTGGTTATTCTATATGATAAAAATATAATACCCATTTAATTCTATGTGTAACAATTATTTTCATTCCTCATGTTTGATTATTCATCTAGAAAACATATGTATGAACATGTTTTTATGGGTTTACCTAGATCATTCTCCAATGAAATGGGTAATGTTAAGTCACGTGAGACATCATCTATGGGATTAAGAAGTATACCTAAGTTATCGTGCCACTTTTTCCACTATATTATATAGTCATAGAAGTCATCCTAAACTAATGTTTATGTATTTTTATATATTTATTCTACATTATTGTGTTTTCATAATCACAATAGTCCATTTTCAATATGTTATACTTCTATATGTTTATACATGTTATGTAATTTTTAATTTCATCATATTATTCCTTCAAACTCATATGCTACACTTAATTCCCATGTTTATTCCCTTACTTGGATTTTTAGACCATCCCTATGATCATGAATTCACTAAGTTTTCATATGGTGATATATGTCCCAATTGATGTCTGGAGGTAATTATGGAGTTAAAATAAAATATTACTTTTTTGGTTTCATTATTTCTAATTATATACATCGTATTCTAACTACATTAGAATTCAAGATCCATTGTTTGTTTGTCATGGTTAATTATACCTAAAATCGGGTAATGATATCTGTAAAAGGCTAGGGTCAATATAAATCTGGCTCATAAGGGTGAAATTTCATTATAATCATTTTCGACAGAATTTTGGATATTATCTATTTCCCTTATACATTCATCTAGGGTATAATAGGTGATTCTATCTTGAAATTATGGTGATGATATGTCATATTTTTTATAGTTCATACTCATAACATTGATGTATCATTCAATCTCTATGATAATTTAATGATATTCTAATATCTAAATGAAAAACAGGGATAAGATTCACTGATTCTCCTATTATCATTAATGTGATTTCTTATTTATTATATAATGCTATATTTAACTGACATGACTAATATCATTAACATTATGAATGACATGACCAATCCCTATAGACACATTTTTCTCTAAGGGTTTTGGACAATCTGATTAAATATCCTATGTTATGTGTTATGAATTGTAGTCATCAAATACCCCCACCCTATTTAGATATTAATGAGACCTATTGATTCACATATGAAATTTTTTTCACTACCTTGGTCAATGTAATTTAATCTAAGTGGGATGTTTCCTAGACATAACATAAAATAAAGATAATTATTTAACCCTACCCCTTAGAAGGGATTCATGTGAATAGATTATTTTCTTGTTTCAGAGTGACTAAATTGATTTGATTAATGAGTAACATGTTTTCCTCAACCAAGTCCTTGAATGGGTTGGTTGGAGCTATCTCCAAACCATTGGGGGTAGTGACTTAGTATTTGTTATAATTCACCAGCCACATTTCCTCCTTTGGTAGAATACATTGGATATATATTGGGATTTGAGGGAGTTTAAAAAGGATTTATAATTATACAACATTCCAAAATTTTCTTCAATATAGAACATTAGTATCTGATTATATGATGAAGAAACATCCGTGTTTTAATGAATAAATGTTATTCACATGAGGGAATTGATGGTCTCATCCTATAGTAGAAAAATAATTTTATTGTCATAATAAAGGTCTCAAATCATTTCATATGGGTTAATTTATCCCATAGTAATTTCTCTCAATTTTCATATCATTCAATTGAAATAGTATAGGGAGACCAATTATCTTATTAGTGAACCAATCATTAAATGTTCCAAAATGGTATGAGATATATTCCTAAACCATTTATAATGAGATTCCAATGGACATCGATAGTGTCAATCTTTTTAGTTATATACAAGGGACTAATATGTCCATTTAATGAAGTCTCCCTATAATTTTTTTAATATAGATGACCATATTTGATTCATCATGGAAATTCATTACATAATATAATTCAAAAATATAGACCTCACCTATATTATGTTGCGGTCCTTGAATGGATTCAATGATTTATTCTCATAGAAGTTTTGGTAGATGAAGGGATTATGGGATTGAGTGATTTTTTTTTTGAAAAATGAAATTTTATTTCAATATATAATATTTATTGTGTATTTGATGATTTTTTTTCACTATGAGGATATTGCATATTATGAGGTTTATAATTTTCAGTTTCTAATACAAGTATCTTATTTTCATAACATTAATTTGAGTTTATTACTATCATATGTTGCTCTTAAAAGTTGATATACACACATTTTGATATAGAATGGGAAAGTGGTCATTTTACAATAATCCATCTAGTATTATTGGTTCTAGGAATGGAGTAGAAGATTTAGTGGTATTTTAATGTTCTTGTATACCCCCACTGATGTTACTATATCTACATCCCTATGAGATATGTGGATTTGGTGAATACATTATTTGAATTTCATTATTCTTATCGACCTCTTCTTCATTAAAATCATCAGAATATTTGACTTATTCCCCCTAACACTTGATTATGGGTGCCTAAATCATGTTTATATAAATATTATCATTATAGAATGAGTTAAAAAACAAATTATACTGATATATCATTATTGGGATTCGTCTTCTGATGTGAATTTGTTTCATAGGTGAGGTGACTATATGTCAATTTTAAGGGATGGTTCGTATACCCTCATTTGGTTAGATTGATAAGATCTTCCTAACAGCGAAGGTAATGATCATTTTTGAAGATTGATCAACTTATGAACAAGTTTGTGCTACTAATTTTTTACCTTGCTCTTACTATCATGGTTTTTAATACCTATAGAATAGAGGCTAATAACAAAATATTTTGTTGAGGAATTTGGATACAAAGTCATAGTGATATTTGGGGGTAAAACTGGTTGATTTAGTTGAGACTAAATTATGACATTTCAATGATTGACCATATTTCTAGTCATACAACCTTTTAATTTCTATGGTCTATTACTCATGAATTCATCTCATTCTCAATCATCTTCTTATGGGATGGAACGAACATATGCATATTGAAATGGATGCATTTCTAAAATTTCTTTCATAGAATAAAACATCTTTCGAAGGGAGTCTATATAGAAAATGTGGTTCTATTAATATTGAACCAAAATTGAAAGGTTTATAAAATAATTAGGGTTTTTTTTGCAGCCAATTTACTTAGGATTCTTGTATTATTGTAGTTTAAGAATATTATTCTCCAAATTCTTGATGGATTACCCTAAAACCATATCCCTCTAAAAATAATACACTTTTATCCATCAAGTGTAATATGGTCGGTGTCTCTACTCTTCTGTTCCCTCTTATTGAATATGTTCCTATTATTTTTTTCATATAAGTGGAGTCACCATGCAATATTGTATGATCAAGGGTTTCAAATCTACCGGTAGAGCTGGTCTGTGAAAAACCATTGTTTTTTCACCTCTTATAAACATCATTATATGATCTTATGATTTTGGGATAGAATATAGATTTTTTTAATTAAATAAATCATCCATCCTATATGAAATATATAAAAAATCTTCAAATATTACATGGAATTATTGTATGCTCATGGTAATGCTCAATTAAATGGATCTATTTTCAATTAAGATCTTTAATAGCTTCTCCCATAAGAGCTTCATGTTCATGGAATCGATCAAATAATTTTACATATAAATTAAATATGAGAATATCTCATTCTCATACTACTTTCAATTTTAGACATTAAGAGTCATCATCTTAATCAGTTTATACAGAATTTGTAGAGGAATTTCTAACAGATTAGATCCCATCCAGTGACATTTCCTACTAGTAGATTACCATAATACAAAAATCATGGTCCCTATAATGGATGAATTTTACCATGCCAACCTGATTAGCCCCCTGAATAATGCTTATGGGCCAAGGGACATTGGGCTTGGGAACCCCTCCCCATATGGAAGAGGTTACTAACTATTATTGAGTGTCTAATAAGGGTGATAGTGGGTTGGATATACCCTCATGTTTTGATTACATAATGGTCCGGGTATATATATAACATGTAGTGGAAGAATTGAGTTGGTAGAATCCAACCACGCATGCCCATGTAGGAAGCCCAATCAATAATAAGAAATTACAGAAGCATATGTAAATAACAGAAAATGAATAAATGATAATCCAGACATACCAAATGTAGCTAATAAATATTGAAAGCATACAATATAGGTTGTACAATAAATTATCTAATAAGGGTCCCCAATGGATGACCAAAATATTTATATATGTATATATATATATCATGAGAATACTGAAAGTGAAACATAATCTAAAAATCAAATCTAGATGATGTAAGAACATCAAGGTCCCTTTCTAGCATACAATTTTAACCTCCCATTATGATCAACCTCCTGAGTCTCAACCCTTACTAGAATATAAAAGTATAAAGTCTTCATGCATCCCAAAGCCCTCATATAGGGTATGATATTGAGTCTAAGTAAGTTAACACCCATGTGTTCATAATTTAAGTTTTGTGATTAATTAGGTGTGAACTAAAAATAAATAATTAGCAATACATTCATTAAAATAGACACACACTTCACCAGTGCTCAAAATCGACAAAGAAGTTATCACCTATATCGGCTAGTGCCAAAATGCCCTAAATAGAGAGGATCCTTGGACCATAGTCAAACGCATCGCCTGAAATCATAAAACCATGAGATAACCCTCATGTTCACCCTACAAGACAAATCACCCATCATTATGTGCCTACTGATACCTCATGTCCAAACAATGCCATCGATCTCCAAGATGCATGACCTAACAAATTCATCTGGTCCCTCAGACCCCTTCTTGAATGTACCCATCGACTCGAAGCCCGATATTGAGAAGCACAATGATATATCTTCACAAGGAAATATTACCATTTTCTTAAAGAAAAATTTCCTATTGAATGGATATTCACATCCTCCAAATCCATCATGTTTTAATAGATTCAAGCATGACATGCCTCACCCCGTATTGAGTCCCTCAACGATTTCAGTAGATGGCTCTTCACCATCCTCGTGTATTTATATAGAAAGAACACACAAAAAGAATACCTAATCTACAACTATCATGGTTATATTCAAACATCATTAGTAAAAACCACATCATCACTTATTCAAACTATGTTCAAACAAATCCAATGGCTCTTAGTCCAATCACGAATGAGTGGAAATTGAAAAAATAGTACCCAATCCATATCAACTCTAGCACCTTGTTATTCTACGATCACATCACTCAAGTGAAAAATGTATACCATCAAATATAATGAGTCATTCCTTCAACATGTGGGAATTTCCATGTCATCCAATGACCATGTCTTCCAATCCACTGATCCCATCACCCAAGTAAACTATGTCATGCCCATCCTGATAATAACGTTTCCTAAAACATATGTCCATTACTACACCAATACACAAGGCATTCCAGTCACAATGCTATGGATACCAACAATATATCACAAACAATTTATGTATTCAAAATTCAGTTTAATTTTATTAAAACATTTAAATTCAATTGAATTAAACAACTCAAAATAAATATAACAAACCCATATTTTAATTAGGACACACATAAACTAAAATCCCAAGTTTTCTACATCATTTGATCCAGTATCTCATTTATATACATTTTTCAGGCATTCCAAATGTCATATTATAAGGTTGAATTAATTAACAAAGATAAACAATTAATATTTTGGGGTATCTCATAGTCAACTCCTTCACACGCTAAAATCCCCCCCCCCCCTCCGAGAAGACAGAAAATATAAAAAAAGGTACAAAACACCTGCCTTGGATTCATAAACATAGTCACATCTAATATTATATTCTAACTCTAACCTGTTTTAAAGAAAATTTAGTTTCTGATGAATGCTGTAAAAATAGGGTAAAACAACTCAAATAGATTTATTGGTCAACTAGGTTAGAGAAAATCAGGAAAGGAGAATGGGCAATAAGATCCATTCTAAGATGATTAGAACATAATAGACAGATCACAAAACATATGTCAGACTAAGATATAGGTTCAAAAATTACTGAAGGAGTAAAAGGGAGATCACCTAGCAGTTACGCACGACCAGGAGGGTAGAAAAAAGAAGAAAAAGAAGAAAAAATAAAGATGGAAAAACCTGGATTTTTGAAATTTTTGAGTTCGGCACAGTTGTCTTTCATGGTCTTTAAATTGAACGACAACAATGTTGGATAAAATATTGAGGTACTGTATAAGTGGAATTACTCTTGCGGCTTGTGCACAGTTTTCCATAACCATGTGAAAGCTATATGGAAGCCGAATGTAAAAAATAATGAGTTTCATTGTAACACCATGATATTTATGAGAAATATTTTTTTATGTATTATTTTATATGCAACATCAGATGAATCTTTCACTACAAATGACCCTAGCTTGGCTTTTGTTATACGTAAGAGTAACCATCCTCGATATCGTGGGTTGTACACAATATCGAGTATCACTAAACAACGATATATTGTTATAATATTATTATGGACTAGACTTTATGTGTATTATTAAGAAATTTTTGATTTTATGACATTATTATTCATCTTACACATTTTTTATAAAATAGTATGTGACCAAAATAAATTGTTCAGGTAAAATAAGTATTTTTCAAAAATTGCATTTTTTGCCACCTTTTGATGGCGCACCAACATTAAATCTAGTTTTTGACATGTTTATAAGTTCAATTTGACAAAATAATATTATTATTTAGAATAAGGATATAAAATTTTACTTTGGATAAAATTTTCATATTATTCTGATAACTTTTACATTTTAATGAATAGTAAAAACACGCTATATTTTAATTAAAAACAACTTTTTTTCATCGCAATAATTTAAATGGTTAAATTATAATATTGAATGGTTTTAAAGTATAAATATAATATATTTTTACCATTTAATATAATTTATGTCATTACAATTATGTTTACATTTAATTCATAGGTAAAAACATTTAATTCTTGGGCAATGTTTAAACTTTTAAAACCCATTTTCTAATCAACGGGATTATTTTTAAATTAATTGCTGAAAATTATGTGTTTTGAATTTTAAAAAATGGATTACATATTTGGATTCAGTGGGTCCAAATTATGTTGAGAGGTTACTTTTATTTTTTTTTATTTTATGAATAGTAACTACAGTAATTTTTATTTACTACAGTTAAAGGTAAATCGGGTAATTAAGGGTAAAATATAAGATTATAATATTATCCTAAAATCATCCATTTTTTGGGATGACTAAAAATCGACCCTTATCACCTATGGTTCGGAATAAATTCATTTTATGTACTTTTTACCATTAAAAGAATTTAATTCTTATTAAAACCAAAGAAAGTGACAACATGTCACTCTCTTAAATCTTATAAGTATAATAATTTAAATTTAGTGATAAACTTCATGAAACTTCTAACATTAATAGTCTCTATAAATAAAATAAAATTTTCTACATCATGTGAATTTATTTATAATTTTTAGGGATCAAATAATTATCATTAATTATGACATAATAGTGATGTCGAAATTATTTTATAGATTAAATTATCAAATAAATGATGTTAAAAATAATAAAATAAATAATATAGGAACTATTTAATGCGCACAACCAATTTTAATGATAAATATGACATTTTATATATCTATTAAATATTTTATTTCGATCATATCTTCTTTGTATATTTTAGTTATATTCAAATAAATGAATAGTGTCAAAATTGACCCTATTGTTATTTTATAAAAATTACATATTATAAAATTGTTTAAAAATCACAAAAATATTTAAGAATTATAACTTAAAATGTATATGGTCCAAAATTTAATAAAGTATAAAATTACAGAAAATTCACAACATATAAGTAATTATTTACAATTATTTAAAATTCTGAATATTATTACCACCAATAAAATTAAATAGATTATATAAGGATAAATCAAGTTGATAATGTTTAAACTAAATTCCCAACTTGTCTAAAATTTATTGTTTGATTAGATTACAACCCTATCTCATCTAATCTTCATATTTGAGTCATTTTTGGAGGATTTTAACTGGGGTTGGAGTTTATTATAAATTTGTATTTCTTAGAATTCCAAAGGAGCCCCTCTCCTCCCTTATAAAAGTGAACTTCCTCCCTCTCCTCCTCACACCACTTTCAGTCTTCATGATCAGAAAAACCCTACCAATTTCGATTCTTCTATTCCCTAGAAACATACTATAGGTCCTGGTCTTCTTCAAATACCATCTTCGGTTCCCTAAGAGGAGGTTAAGAAGAGGCACGTCAAAGAAGAGGTAAAATCCTTTACCGATTCTTTCCATTTTATATCTTATTATACTTATTCTTAATTATTTATTTAATAATAAATTAATAACATAAGTATCACTAATATACTGATATGTTATTATAAATATGAAACAACCCTATTTCACCTTCTATCCATCCTATGGAAAATGAAATCACCGCACGTGTGTATGTAAGGAATACCGTCTCCACGCTGTGGTGTAATATGTTTTCCACCACCACCTTACATGGATGGGTATAATGGTGTAAAGAATAACTATATATTATTATTATAACATGATACTAATTCGGAGACATTCCATCTTCCAATCCAATACCATTCAATAGTTATGGGAAATATATCATCGCTCATGCGTACATACGGCCTACCGTCTCCACGATGTGATGCGACTCGTTATACATAATCTTCATTGAATAATGATTATATAAATGAATTTAATTAATAAATATTATATATATTACACTAATAAAATTCTGTAAATAAGGTATCTATAACCTAAAAAGAGGAATAAGAATTTATTCGACAAGACATGTGTAAGAACATAAAGCAATGAACACCCGAATAACAAGTGGCAATGAAATATTACTAATAAGAAGATAATAATATGACCATGTATGATATAATAACAATCAATATGATTCTTAAATAAGTCAGCGACATTATTTAAATAATTATATAGGAGGTTCGGATAAGTACGAAGCATATCCAACCTAAGGTAAGGGAAAATCTAACAATCTCATTTTTATCTGAGTTTGATTATACTACCAAATTTACTGGGGCATATTTATCATCCACAAAGTTTTTTCCTCAATATGTAATATTATATCTATCCTCCTAAAAGTTTTTAAATTCATTTTTACCTATTGGAGAATTAATAGTATGAGGTAAGAAAATATTCTTTTGTCATTTTCAGAAAGAGATACTTTTTTACTTTATCAGCCAAAGTATGAGAAGAATGTTTTTTTAAACTTATATGGAATTAATGGATTTTTATGATTCCATATAACATTATTTCCAAGAAGCATCCTTTAAATATTTTCATGTTTATTTTTAATTAACCTTTTTTAGTTTAAATTGTTGTTAAATGTTAAGAAAGGAAAGATGTTTTTGAAGTAGAAAGGATATTTTCCTCAAGAATGGAGTTCAAGGGTTTTATCAAAATTATTTTCCATCTAAGATAATATAGGGTCCTGTTTCTATCCCTATTATTACATTTATTTGATTTTGTTTTGATGGAATTATTTTTATGAAGTCCTTTATCTTAAATTAATTTTTTTATGATGTCACGATGTTTAAGAATCCCATTTTTATTACATGGGTTATGCTATGATGTATGATTTATGATTTTGTGGAACACATAATAATGGTTTCATTATGAGATTGGTGGGACCTATATCTCCCTCAAATTCATTGGGTAAAGATTTATATCTCATGATATAGACATGGCTGGAATGGCAGGTTAATCTGGTTTAGTGATACAGGACTGGAACGTGGAGTGAACTCGGTTCAGTAATGGACATTGTCCGCTATGATAGTCTTGGCAATGAGTATCTACTAAAATAAAATGATTTTCTATGATTATGTGTGTATTCAACAAAGTTTCACATCTTAAGTTATGATTATTGGGATTATGTTTCACTACTATGATTTATCCCATGTTATGATATTATGACCTCTTTTTCATGTTAAGATATTCAAAATGTTATGTTCTTATGAATATGATATGATTGTTATTTATTTTGTTTACCCTTACTGAGCATTTGAGCTGACCCTTTTGTATGTTTTATTTTCCCCAGTTCAGGAAGAAGGTTATTAAGAAGGATATGTCAAAAAGGTACTCTAGATTTGATGAAATAAGTGGGAGAAAATGTAGATGATTTATAAACTAGTTGTTTTTGTTTCCCAGTTTCTAAAGGCACTATACTTATATGGTACTACCATGGTTTTGTTATATGATGTAACAATTATTCTTCAGTTCTAATGTAATAACAATGTATCTAAAGTATTTGTCGTTATAGTTGGTATTAGAGGAAAGGTATAGTCAGCCTTTCGAAACTAGGATGTGAATGCCTTAGTAAGAACCCGAAGGATATGTCTAAGAATAGAACATAATCATAGTACTTTAGAAATGGCCATGAATAAACTATGATAATAACTAAAGTGTGAAATTTTATTAATGATTATGTGGTTTTACTATTGTAATTAGTGTTTCTCACACTATGCTTCCTGGTTTTAGTGAATGGCTGGAACCCGGAGGACCATGTTAAGGCATAATGCGACGGACAATGCAATGATTGTCCCCCTGAGCAACCAAACGTTATGGGAGATGGAATGAAAAATCTTATAGCCATGCTCACACAAATTTCTCAAGCTATTAATCATACAAGACTTCCAAAAGAGAAAAGGAAAGAGCAATATTCTATTGAATCCTTCATGAGGTAGCGTCCACCTTCATTCAGCGGGTCTTCTGATCTATTAGTGGATGAACAATGGATCAGTAACACTGAAAAGACATTTTCAGTTCAACAATGTTCTGAACATGACAATGTCATCTTAGCAGTGTATCGTTTGGAAGTTTATGCTGATCAATGGTGTAATCTTATCATGAATACGAGGAAAAGGGGTGAAATTGAGTCCATGGAATGGGAAGAGTTCAAGAACCTATTTTTCAATAAGTATATCACTTGTATTAATTGAACAAAGATAGATAAGGTGTTTCTTGAACAGACGCAAAAGGATTATGAATCAATTGATACCTACAGAATCAAATTTTATAAGACTTGCAAGGTATGCTTCTGGAATCATTATCCAACCTGAGAGTAAGATCGATCTATTCTTTAGTGGCTTAAAACCAAGTCTTCTAAGGGCGTTATCCATAATGGACTTCAATAGCCAAGAGGAAATTGTTCGATGTGCTCTCAAGATTGAGATGGATATTGGAGTAACCCATCAATAATATTGGTTTGATAAGAATAGGAAAATGGAATTCAAAGGAAAATATAAAGACCACACTGAAAAGAAGATGAGTTTTCTTTTATGAAAAAATTGTTGTAAGAAACATGGAGGGAATTGTCTCAAAGGGACAATCAAATGTTTTAAGTGTGGAAAAGAAGTTCAACGAGCAATTGAATGTCTAAATAATGGGAAGGAGATGTCTAATGATGCGAACAAAGATAGGGATACACAGAATGCACCTTCAACACTTCAATGTTTCATGTGCAAGTATATGGGGAATTATTCTAATCAATGCCCAAATCCAATGGTTGTTGATGATGATCGATGTCAACAAACTCTTAAGGAAAAATTAAAAATGAACTCACATTCAATTACTATCGGCGATGTGGAGTACGATAACGAAGTGGTGAAAGGTACACTTACCATCCACTCTAAATTAGAAAATGTTTTTTTTGATAATGGATCCACCCACTCTTTTATTTCTAAAGAATTTTCAAAGGGTATCACCGTTTTACCCAAACAATAAGATGTTGAGTTAGTTGTGACAACTCCTAATGGCACAACGGTCACATCAAAAGTTTACAATTCTTTTCGGATTGATGTTTGTGGGAAAGTGCTTCCAGCAAATCTTGTGATCCTTCCTATAGTGGAATTTGATGTGATTCTTGGCATGGATTGGAATTCTTTATATGGAGCTCATATCAATTTCCAAAGAAGGGAAGTCACATTTCATATTCCATATCAATCTATGATCATCTATCGATGCAAGGATAAACATGAACTTCCAGTGGAAATTTCATCCATCTTATGGGTTTTGATTCCACTAAATTAAGATTATTTATCTCAAATGGTTGGGGAGAAACTCATGATTAAGAATACACCCATTGTACGTGAGTATGACGATGCCATTCCAGAGGAATTTACAGGACTTCCACCAAATCGTGAAGTTGAGTTTTCAATATAACTCATAATGGGTGATATTCCTATTTCAAAGAGACCTTAGAGAATGGCCCCAACTCAGTTATAGGAATTGAAGAAGAAACTCCAGTAGAATCTTGATAAGGGATTCATACGCCCTAGTGCCTCACCTTGGGGAGCACCTGTTTAGTTTTATACGAAGAAATATGGATCAATATAACGACCCATACTTTACATACATTGTTATTACATCATAATTGAAGCACACTTATTACAACATATAACAAAACAAGAAAGGACAGTATAGGTATAGAGTCTTTAGAAACTGGTAAAGATGAGCAACTGGTTCATAAAGCATCTACATTGTCTCCCATTTATTTCATCATATCTAGAGTCCCTTTTTTCATATCCTACTTAATAACCTTCTTCCTGACCTGGGAAAAGAAACCATACAAATGAGTGAGCACAAATGCTCAGTAAGGGTAAACAAAAGAAATTTCAATCACATCATATTCATAAAAACATAATATTTTGGAAATCTTAACCTGTAAAAGATATAATAATTTCATAACATGGGATAAATCATAGTTGAGAAATGTAATCCCAATAATCATAACTTAAAACATGAAACTTTGTTTCATACACACATAATCATAGAGAATCATTTCTTATTAGTCAAGACTCATTTCCAAGACTATCTTAGCGGAAAAAGTCCATTTTTGAATCGAGTTCACTCCTCGTTTCAGTCCTATTTCACTGAACCTGTTTAACCTGCCATTCCAGCCATGTCTATCTCATGAGATATAAATCTTTACCCAATGAATTGGAGGGAGATATAGGTCCCACCCATCTCATAATAATACCATTCATATGTGTAGCACAAAATCAAAAAAATCATACATCATTGCATAACCCATGTAATAAAAATGGGATTCTTAAACATCGTGACATCATAAAACAATTCATGTAAGATAAAATAATTCCATCACAACATAATCAAATCAATGTAATAATAGGGATAGTAATAGAACCCAATATTATCTTAGTTGGAAAATTATTTTGATAAAACACTTGAACTCCGTTCTTGAGGAAAATATCTTTTCTACTTCAAAAATATTTTTCCTTTATTAACATGTCATACGATTTTAAACTAAAAGAAGTTGATTAAAAATAAACATGAAAACTTGGGAAAGACGATTCTGGGAAATAATGACTTAAAAATCCATTCATGCCGTATAAGTTAGAAAAAAAAATTATTCTCGTACTTTTGTTAGAAAAATCATAAAGTACCTCGTACAAAAAACGACAAAAGATTCCTTTCATATCTTTTACTAAACACTCACCGAAGGGTAAAATTGGATTTAAAAAGTTTTAGGTGGATAGAAATAATATTACATACTTAGGAAACATGGATGTGGATGATAAAATACACCCTAGTAAATACCAAAGTATAAACAATCTCGGATAAAATGATATTGTGATATTTTCCCTTACCTTAGGTCCGATTTGCTTCGTAAGTTTCTGAATCTCCTGTATAATAATTTAAATAATTTTATTGACTTATTCCAGAATCATATGTATTTTTATGATATCATATATGGTCATATTCTTTTCTTCTTATTAGTAATTTTTCATTGTAACTTGTTATTCGTGTGTTTATTGTTTTTTTGTTCTTATGCGTGTTTTGTCGAATAAATTCTTATTCATATTTTTAGGTTATAGATACCTCATTTACAGAATGGTATTACTATAATATAT
Source organism: Viscum album (assembly GCA_963277665.1). Lineage (NCBI taxonomy): Eukaryota > Viridiplantae > Streptophyta > Magnoliopsida > Santalales > Viscaceae > Viscum > Viscum album. The sequence goes on from OY728166.1 coordinate 381,588,540, forward strand.
ATCATATTCATTCATTCAATTAATTAATTTAATCATTATGCAATTAAGATCATGTAGAACGGGTCGCATCACATCGTGGAGACGGTATTCCGTACGTACGTACGAGCGATGATATCGTTCTCATGATCATGGAATTGTATTGGAGTGTATGTATACTATTTCAGAATCAATACCAATTTACAATAATCATATATATTTATTTATTTTCACCATTATACCCATCCAAGTAAGGTGGTGGTGGAAAATAGATTACACCATGGCGTGGAGACGGTATTTCGTACGTATGCACGGGCGATGATTTCATTTTCCGTAGGATGGATAGATGGTCAAATAGGTTCGTATCATACTTATAATAACATATTAGTATATTATTGATACTGATGTTAATACTTCATAATGAAACAACTAATGAATAATAAGTGGGAGAAGAAATAAATTTGTAAGAATCAGTAATAGACAATACCTCTTCTTTGAAGCGCCTCTTTGGGACCTCCTTTTAGGGCACTGAAATTGTTCATTGAAGAAGACCAAGACCTATAGGATGTTTCTAGGGAAGTGGAGAAAATAATTTTGTAGGGGTTGTCCGAGCATGAAGGCTCAATGTGGTGTGAGGAAGAGAAGGAGGAGGTGCCCTTTTTATAAGGGAGGATAGGGGCACCTTTGGAAAAACAAAAAATATTATTTTATTATAAAGACATATTCGGTTTTAAATAGTTCCAAATTGGTTTTTTCTAAGGTAAGGTGGGGATGAGTCGAAATAATCTCATCCAATAGAATTTAGACAAGTTTAGGATACTATTTAAACCTTGTCATTTATATTAAAGTTTAAGTTAGATAATTTAACTTTTACAGTGTCTTCTTGTCTTCTTACACTATAAGGTTAATAAACATACCGTAACAAGACAAACGAATCCGAATTTGTTTATTATTAATATATATAACCTTATATATGTCATTTGGCCGAACCTTATATTTTTAGGAATAAAATAATAATTAATAATATAATATTTGTTTGAAAAACTATTTTATGTCAATTTTGACACTATTTGGTAATTGATTTTTATGAAAATCATAACAGAAATATTAATTCAAACAAAGTAACATAAATAAATCATAACATTCCATATTAACCTATAAAATTATTGGAATTCATAAAAAGTCTCAAATTAAATTTATTTGGGTATTTATAACAAAAATTATGTCAATATTTTATTAATAAGATAATTAATGCTTCATCATTGTGTCATAAATAAATTAAATTATTTAAAGTCAAAAAATTACAAATAAAATACCATTATTTATGAAATATTTTTAGAGTTCGAATCAATATTTATAGTAGAATTTATCTTACGTATAACCCTATATTAAAAATTATTTACTTATTAAACTTTGATTTTAACTATTTTAACCCTTCTTTAAATAAATTAATATTAAATGTCCTAATCCAATCCAAGGGGCCTAAATGGTCATATTTTATTCCTAAGGTTGTTTTTCGTCGAATTATACTTATCAAATAGAATTAGGACACGTGTTAGGGTAATAATAATATCATTTTAACCCGTAATTACCCTATTTACTTTTAACCGTGGTAAAAAAAGTAAAAAGTTACTATTCACCAAAAAAATTATTTTCATCTCCTTGAACCACATTTTACTTAATGACATAAACCGTGTCTCTCAGATTTTTGAAATTCCACCCACAGAAGTGGTAAAATTAAGTCTTATGTAAATTTGCAAATTCTTCTAGGAGGTGGGTAAAAGACGGTCAAAAGTTCAATAAAATTTTTAAATAACTAAAATTATTATAAAATGACTCCAATGAATTAATTTGAACTTATAAATGAATTATATATATATTTTTACCTATGATAAATTTAAATGAAATAAATAATTATTTAAATAAAGTCTGTTTTTAAATAGTAACCTAGTTTTTTCACTATTCATCCAAAATGGAATGTTTTCAGAAAAATACCAAAATTTCACCCTAGGATAATTTCGATATTCCGGTTCCAAAAATGAAGTCCATTTTGAATGATGAAATTTACAAAATTTCAAAAAATGGTTATTACCATTCATAAAGGCTAGTTTTAATAATAATTTAATAGCATATCGTTGTTTAGTGAGACTAGGTATTGCGTACGACGCAAGCTATTGAGGAAGGCCGTGATTGTGTGTAAGGCAAGCCAAGATATTGTTGTGTGTAGTGAAATATCTCTTTTATGATTTATATAACATAAAAACAAAATATTTCTCATAAAAGTCTCGAGTGTTACATTCTACCCCCCTTAAAATGAATTTCAACCTCAAAATTTGTCAATTTGTAACAAACAGATGAGGATACCTCTCTCTAATCACATCCTCAAGCTCCCATGTAGCTTATTCTAATTGGTGTTTCTTCCATAAAACTTTCACCAAGAGAGTGGTCTTGTTCTGTAGGACTTTTTTGCTACGATCCAGAATCTCTATCAGCTGTTCTTCATAAGAAAGATCTTGCTCTAGCAGTACAACTTCTGAGCTGAGTACATGTGAAGGATCAGGTATGTACATTCTTGGTAGAGATACATGGAACACATCGTGAACTTGAGAGAGATTCGGTGGAAGCACCAATTGGTAAGCTACCTTCCCAACACGATCCAATATTTTGAAAGGACCGCTATATCTAGGGCTCAGCTTTCCCTTCTTCCCAAATCTCATTACACTCTTCCGTGGATATATTCGTAAGAACACTTTATCACCCACTTCAAACACTACGCCTTTTCTTCCATGTCGGCATAAATTTTTTTTCGACTCTGAGCTGGTCTTATATGTTGTTGAATAGATCGGATCTTTTCTGCCATCTCATCAGCAAGATCAAGTCCTTATAGCTTTCTTTCCCCAACTTCATCCCAACAAGTTAGAGTCTTGCATGTCTTTCCAAAGAGAGAATCATAAGGAGCCATATGAATATTGGAGTGAAATCTATTATTATATGAGAATTCCACCAAAGGTAGGTGTTGATCCCAACCACCTTTGAAATCCATAGAGCAAGCTCTCGACATATCTTCTAGAGTTTGAATTGTCCTCTCAGACTGACCATCTGTCTGAGGATGATATGCAGTGCTAAAAGTCAACTCTATATCCATAGTATGCTGAAGACTTCGCCAGAACATCGAGGTAAATCTCAGATCCCGATCAGATATAATAGAAAGTGGTACTCTATACAATCTTACCACATCATTTACATATATCATGGCAAGCTGATCTAAGGAGAAATCCTCACTAATAGAAATGAAGTGTGCAGACTTTGTAAGACGATCAACTATGACCCAGATAGCATTATTGTCTTTGGATGTTTTAGGAAGTCTAGTGAAAAAGTCCATAGTGATGTTTTCCCATTTCCATTCAGGTATGGGTAATGGTTGTAACATCCCCTTAGACCTTTGTCTCTCATCTTTAACTTGCTGACAAACCAATCATTGAGAGACATATTCAGTAACATCTCTTTTCATGCCATCCCACCAGATGTACTCTATCAGGACCCTATACATCTTCGTGCTTCCAGGATGAATAGATAATGAAGAACTATGAGCCTCATCCAGCAGCTCCTTCTTTAATTTGCGTATGGGAGGAACAAAAACCCGATTATTGAACTTTATTATCCCATCACAATCAAGGTTGAATTCAGGAACATTTCTCACATTCTTTTGTAACTCGACATATTCTTTTTGCACCTATTTAATCTTCACATGTATAGATGGATAATCATTCATTTGAGAAAGAAACGATTTGTCCCCTTTTCATTATAATGCCAAGATCCATCCTTTGTAAAACCATAAATATAGGATCTTTTGTGATCCTCATCATGGATAAGATAACATGGTCTTGTCAACTTAATGCATCTGCCACCTTTTTTTCTTCCCAGGGTGGTAATGAATTGAGCAATCGTAATCCTTAATCAACTCCAACCATCTTCTTTGGTGCATATTCAGATCCTTTTGTGTGAAATTATACGTTTAACTTTTATGGTCTGTATAAATGTCACACCTTTCTCCATAAAGATAATTCCTCCAAATCATTAATGAAAGGATTACTGTAGCTAACTCCAAATCATGAGTTGGGTAATTTTTCTGATGGATTTTCAACTGTTATGAGGCATAGGCTATCACCATATCATTTTTCATGAGAACACACCCCGATCCCTTCTTGGATGCATCACTGTAGATCATAAACATTTCCTCCACTACAAGGAAGTGTGAGCATAGGTGCACTGGATAACCTTCTATTCAACTCCTTGAAATTCTCTTCACATTCATCCGTCCACACGAACTTAACTCCTTTTCGAGTCAAACTAGTGAGTGGATTAGTTAATCATGAAAAATCTTTCATAAAACATCGATAATATCCAGCCAAACCAAGAAAACATCGGATCTTAGTTACTGTTTTGGTCTCAACCATCTTTCGGTAACCTCTGTTTTTATAGATCCATAGATATCACCTTTTTTGAGATTATGTTACCCAAAAATTCAACCTTTTGAACCCAAAATTCACACATGGTAATTTTGGCATAAATCTTCTCCTTTCTCAGGGTCTTCAATACAATTCTCAAGTAATCACCATGTTATTCCTTACTCTTTGAATAGACAAGAATATCGTCTATAAAGACTATGAAAAACTGATCAAGATAGTCTATAAAGACTCTATTCATAAGATACATGAAGATAGTAGGGGAATTAGTAAGACCAAATGGCATCACTATAAATTCATAGTGTCCATACACTGTACGAAAATCTATCTTTGGTATATCCTCCCTTCTGACCATTAATTGATGATACCCTGAACAAAGATCAATCTTGGAAAAGTATTGAGCTCCGCGTAGTTGGTCAAATAAGTCTTCAATGCATGGGAGAGGAAATATGTTCTTGATAGTAATCTTGTTTAGTTATCGATAATCAATGCAGAGTCTCATTGACCCATCTTTCTTCTTAAAAAACGGAATAGGTGCTCCCCAAGGTGACGCACAAGGGAATATGAATTCCTTATCAATATTATATTTGAGTTTCTTCTTCAATTCTTATAACTCAATTGGGGCCATTCTATAAGGTGTCTTTGAAATAGGCAAGGCACCCGGTACGAGTTATATTAAAAACTCTACTTCACGATTTGGTGTAAGACCCAGCAATTCCTCCGGAAAGACATCATCAAACTCCCGTACAATGGTCATATTCTTAATCGTGAGTTTCTATCCAACCATTTGGTATAAATAACCCTCATTTTTTGGAATCAAGACCCACAAGATGTAAGAAATTTCCACTGGAAGGTTATGTTCATCCTTGCATCGATAGATGTTCATTGATTGATCTGGAATATAAAATGTGACTTCCCTTATTTGGAAATTGATATGTGATCCATATAGAGAAATCCTATCCATGCCAAGAAACAAATCAAATTCCACTATAGGAAGTATCAAAAGATTTATAGGAAGCACTTTCCCACAAACTTCAATCGGAGAAGAATTATTAACATTTGATGCGACTGTTGTGCCATTAGGGGTTGTCACAGCGAACTCAACATCTAATTGTTGAGGTAATATAGTGATACCCTTAGAAAATTATTCAGAAATAAAATATTGGGTTGATCTAGAATCATATAAAACATTTGCTACTTTAGATTTGATGGTAAGTGTACATTTCACCAATTCGTTATCGTGCTCCACATCGCTGATAGAAATTGCATGTGACTTTACTTTGTCTTTAGCCTTATGAGTTTGTTGACGTCGATCATCATCAACAACCCTTGGATTAGGGAATTGATTGGCATAATTCTCCATTTCCTTGCACTGGTAACATTGAAGTATATGAGGTGCACTCTGTGTAGCCTTTTCTTTGTTTGCATCACTAGACATCTTCTTCCCATCATTATGGCAGTCAAATACCCGATGACCATCTTTTCTACATTTGAAACATTTACTTGTCCCTTTATGACAAATCCCTCCATGTTTCTTTCCACACTTTGATCATAAGGGAAAACTCATCTTCTTTTTAGCATGCTCTTTATATTTTCCTTTGAATTCCATTTTCCTCTTCTTATAAAACTCATATGACTGATGGGTTACTCCAATCTCCATATCAACATTGAGAGCTCATCTAACGATTTCCTCGTAGCTATTGAAGTCCTTTGTGGCTAATGCCCTTAGAAGACATGGTTTTAAGCCACTAAAGAATCGATCGATCTTACTATCGGGTTAGATAATAATCCCAGAAGCGTACCTTGCAAGTCTTGTAAAATTTTCTCCATAGGTACCAATAGATTCATCATCCTTTTGCATCAGTTCAAGAAACTCCTTCTCCATCTTTGTTCGATGAATACGATGGAAGTACTTATTGAAAAATAAGTTCTTGAACTCGTCCCATTAAATGGACTCAATTTCATACCTTTGCCTCATATTCTTAATAAGATTCCACCATTGATCAGCATCACCTTCCAAACGATATACTGCTAAGATGACTTTATCACGTTCAGAACATTGAAGAACTGAAAAATATCTTTTAAGTTGTACTGATCCATTGTTCAGCCACTGTGGATCAGTAGACCCACTGAATGAAGGTGGACACTGCCTCATGAAGGATTCAACAGAATGTTTCTCCTTCCTTTGCTCGTTTGGAAGTCGTGCATGATTCATAGCTTGAGAATGTTGTGTGAGCATGGCTACAAGATTTTTCATTCCAGCACCCATAACGTTTGGTTTTTCAGGGGGACAATCATTGCGTTGCTCTTCGCATTCCTCATTAACACGGTTCCTTTGAGGTCCATCCATTGACTAAAACCAAGAAGAATAGTGTGAGTAACACTAATTATAATAGGAAAACCACAAAATCAAGAATAAAATTTCACACTTAAGGTCTTATCATAGGTTGTTCATGATAATTTCTAAAACACTACGATTGTGTTCTATGCTTAGACAAATCCTTAGGGTTCTTACTAAGGCTTTCACATCCAAGTTTCCAAAGGTTGACTATACCTTTCCTCTCATACCAACTATAACGACCCATACATTACATACATTGTTATTGCTTCAGAATTGAAGCACACTTATTACAACATATAACAAAACCAGGAAAGGACCGTATAGGTATAGAGTCTTTAGAAACTAGGAAACATAAACAACTGGTTCATAAAGAATCTAAATTGTCTCCCATTTATTTCATCATATCTAGAGTCCCATTTTTGATATCTTACTTAATAACCTTATTACTAGCCTCAGAAAAGAAAACATACAAATGGGTGATCTCAAATGCTCAGTAAGGGTAAACAAAAGAAATACCAATCACATCATTTTCATAAGAACATAATATTTTGGAAATCTTAACCTGAAAAAGACATCATAATTTCATAACATGGCATAAATCATAGTTGTGAAATGTAATCCCAATAATCATAACATAAAACATGATTCTATGTGGCATACACACATAATCATAGAGAATCATTTCTTATTAATCAAGACTCATTTCCAAGACTATCTTAGCAGATAAAGTCCATTTTTGAACCGAGTTCACTCCTAATTTCAGTACTGTTTCACTGAACCGGTTTAACCGGCCGTTCCAGCCATGTCTGTCAGATGAGATATATTTCTTTAACAAATTCATTGGAGGGATATATAGGTCCCACCCATCTCATAATTATACCATTCTTATGTGTGCCACAAAATCCAAAAAAAACATACATCATTGCATAACCCATGTAATAAAAATTGGATTCTTAAACATCGTGACATCATAAAACAATTCATATAAGATAAAATAATTCCATAACATCATAATCAAATCAATTTAATAATAGGGATAGAAACAAAACGCTATATTATCTTAGATGGAAAATAATTTTGATAAAACACTTGAACTCCATTCTTGAGGAAAATATCATATCTACTTCAAAAACATTTTTCCTTTCTTAACATGTCATACTATTTTAAAATAAAAGATGTTTATTTAAAATAAAATTGAAAACTTTTAAAGGAAGCTTCTTGGAAATAATGTCTTAAAAATCCATTCATTCCGTATAAGTTAGAAAAAAATATTCTTCTCGTACTTTAGTCGGAAAAGTAAAAAAGTACCTCGTACGAAAAACGACAAAAGATTCCTTTCATATCTTTTACTAAAAACTCACTGAAAGGTAAAATTGGATTTAAAAAGTTTTAGGTGGATGGAAATAATATTACATATTTAGGAAACATGGATGTGGATGATAAAATACACCCCATTAAATACCAAAGTATAAACAATCTCAGATAAAAATGAGATTGTGATATTTTCCCTTACCTTCGGTCCGATTTACATCACAAGTGTCCAAACCTCCTGTATAATGATTTAAATAATATTATTGACTTATTAAAGAATCATAATTATTTTTATGATATCATATATCATCATATTCGTAGCTTCTTATTAGTAATTTTTCGTTGTTACTTGTTATTCGCGTATTTATTGTTTTTTGTCCTTATGCATGTTTTGTCAAATAAATTCATATTCTTCTTTTTAGGTTATAGATACCTCATTTAAAGAATGGTATTAGTGTAATATATATCATATTAATTCATTCAATTCATTTATTTAATCATTATTCAATGAAGATCATGTAGAACGAGTCACATCACATCGTGGAGACGGTATTCCGTACGTATGCACGAGTGATGATATCGTTCTCATGATCGTGGAGTTGTATTGGAGTTTATTTATACTATTTAATAATCAATACCACTTTAAAATAATCATATATAGTTATTTATTTGCACCATTATACCCATCCAAGTAAGGTGGTGGTGGAAAATAGATTACACCACGGCTTGAAGACGGTATTTCGTACGTACACATGCACGGTGATTTCATTTTCCGTAGGATGGAATGATGGTGAAATAGGGAGGTTTCATACTTATAATAACATATCATTATATTATTGATACTGATTTTATTACTTCATAATGAAACAACTAAAGAATAAGATGTGGAAGAAGAAATAAATTTGAAAGAATCGGTAACGGACATTACCTCTTCTTTGAAGCGCCTCTTTGAGACCTCCTTTTTGGGCACTAAAATTGTTATTTGAAGAATACCAGGACCTCTAGGATGTTTCTAGGTATTTGGAGAAGAGAATTTGGAAGGGTTTGGCCGAGAATGAAGGCTCAATGTGGGGTGAGGAAGAGAGGGAGGAGGTGCCCTTTTTATAAGGGAGGAGAGGTGCACCTTTGGAAAAACCAAAAATATTATTTTATTATAAAGTCATATCCGGTTTTAAATATCTCAAAATTGATTTATTTAGAAGCCAAGGTGGATATGGGTCTAAATCATCTCATAAAATATAATTTAGACATGTTTAGGTTACTTTTTTAACCTTATCATTTAGATTTAACTTAATGTTAGATAATTAAACTTTTATCGTGTCTTCTTGTTTTCTTACACTATAAGGTTAATAAACATACCATAACAACCAAACGAACCCCAAGTTTTTTATTATTAATATATATAACCTTATATAAGTCCTTTGGATAAACCATTGATTTTTAGTAATAAAATAACAATTAATAATATAATATTTGTTTTAAAAAACAGTTTATGTCATTTTTGACACTATTTGGTAATTGATTTTTGTGAAAATCATAACAAAAATATTATTTCAAAAAAAGTTACTTAAATCAATAATAACATTTCATATTAACCTATAAAATTATTTTAATTCATAAAAAGTATCAAATTTCATTTATTTGGGTATTTATAAGAACAATCATGTCAATATTTCATTAATAAGATAATTACTACATCGTCATTGTGTCATATATAAAATATATTATGTAAAGTCAAAAAATTACAAATAAAATACCATTATGTAAGAAATATTTTTATCTTTCTAATGAATTTTTATAGTCGAATTTAACTTATGTATAACCCTATATTAAAAATGATTTACTTATTAAACATTGATTTTAACTATTTTAACCTTTCTTTAAATAAATTTATATTAAATATCCTAATCTAATCCAAGTGGGCCTAATTGGTCTTATTTTATTCCAAAGGTTATTTTTGGTTGAATTACACTTATCAAATAGAATTATGACATGTGTTAGGGTAATAATAATATCATTTTTACCCGTAATTACCCTATTTACTATAAATCGTGGTAAAAAAGTAAAAAGGTACTATTCACCAAAAATTATATTCATCTCATTTAACCACATTTTACTTACTGAAATCAACTATGTCTCTCAGATTTTTGAAATTCCACCCAGAGAAGCGGTAAAATTATGTTTTATGTAAATTTGAAATTTCTCCTAGGAGGTGGGTAAAAGATGGTCAAAAGTTAAATAAACTTTTTATATATCTAAAATTATTATAAAATGACTCCAATTAATTAAATTGAACTTATAAAAGTATTATGTATCAATTTTGAACTAAGATAAATTTTAAAAAAATAAATATTTATTTACATAAAAAGTCGGTTTTTAAATTGTAACCTAGTGTTTTCACTATTCATCCAAAATTGATAGTTTTCAGAAAAATACCAAAATTTCACCCTAGGATAATTTCGATATAACGAATCCAAAAATGAAGTTAATTTTGAAATATTAAATTTAAAAAATTTCAAATAGTGGTTATTACTATTCATAAAGGCTAGTTTTAATAATATTTTAATAGCATATCATTGTTTAGTGAATCTCGATATTGCGTATGAAGCAAGCTATCGAGGAAGGATTGGATTGCGTGTAAAGCACGCCAAGCTAGAGTTGTGTGTAGTGAAATATCCCTTTGATTATTTATATAACATAAAAACAAAATATTTCTCATAAAAGTCTCAGGTGTTACAATCAATGAAACTCTGCATTGATTATCGAGAACTTAACAAGATCACTATCAAGCGCAAATATCCTCTCCCACACATTGATGACTTATTTGACCAACTATGCAGAGCTCAATACTATTCCAAGATTGATCTTCATTCAGGGTATCATCAATTAAGGGAAAAAGGAAGGATATTCCAAAGATGGATTTCTCTACATGGTATGGACACTATGAATTTATAGTGATGCAATTTGGTCTTACTAATTTTCCTTCTATCTTAATGGATCTGAGAAATAGTGTCTTTAGAGACTATCCTGATCAGTTTGTGGTAGTCTTTATAGATGATTTTCATGTCTGTTCAAAGATCAAGGAAGAACATGAAAATCACTTGATAATTGTATTAAAGACCCTAAGAAAGCAGAATCATAATGCCAAATTTACCAAGTGTGAATTTTGGCTTCCAAAGGTTTCATTTTTGGTTCAAATAATATCAAAAGAGGGGATATAAGTGGATCCAGAAAAAACAGAGGTTATCGAAAAATGGTCGATACCAACAACAGTAACTGAGATCCGATGTTTTCTTGGTTTGGCTGGATATTTTCGACGTTTTGTGAATGATTTTTCAAGGTTCTGTAATCCACTCACCAGGTTGGCTTGAAAAGGAGTTAAGTTCGTTTGAACGGAGGAGTGTAAAGAAAATTTCAAAGAGTTAAAATGAAGGTTATCTAGTGCACCTGTGCTCACACTGCCTTGTAGTGGAGAAAGGTTTGTGATCTACAGTGATGCATCCAAGAAGGGATTAGGGTGTGTTCTCATGCCAAATGATATGGTGATAGCTTATGCCTCATGACAGTTGAAAATCCATGAGCAAAATTACCCAACTCGTGATTTGGAGTTAGCCGCGGTAATCTTTGCATTAAGAATACGGAGGCATTATGTTTATGGTGAAAGGTGTGATATTTATACTGATCATAAAAGTTTAATGTATATTTTCACACAAAAGGAGCTGAATATGTACCAAATAAGATGGTTGGATTTGATTAAGGATTATGACTTCTCAATTCATTATCACCCTGGGAAAGCAAACAAGGTGGCATTTGTATTTAGTCCACAAGACCATTCTAGCTTATCCATGAAGAGTATCAAAAAAGATCCAATATTTATGGATTTACAAAAGATGGATCATGGAATTATAATGGAAGGGGGAAAATATTATCTTTCTCAAATGAATGTTAAACCATCTATACATATGATGATTAAAGAGGCACACAAAGAATATGTAGAGATAAAAAAGAAGGTGAGAAATGTTCCTGAATTTCACATTGATTGTAATGAAATAATGAGGTTTAGGAATCAAGTTTGTGTTCCTCCCATCCTAGAATTAAGGAAGGAGTTGCTGAATGAGGCTCATAGTTCTTCATTCTCTATTCATCCTGGAAGCACGAAGATGTATAGGGACCAGAAAGAGTACTTCTGGTGGGATGGAATGAAAAGCGATGTTGCTAAATATGTCTCTTGATGCTTGGTTTGTCAGCAAGTTAAAGCTGAGAGACAGAAGTCTAAGGGGTTGTTACAACCATTACCAATACCCGAATGGAAATGGGAAAACATCATTATGGACTTTGTCACCAGACTTCCTAAAACATCCAAAGGAAATAATTCTATCTGGGTCATAGTTAATCGTCATACGAAGTCGGAACAATTCATTACTATTAAGGAGGATTTCTCTCTGGATCAGTTTTTCAGGATATATGTAAAGGATGTGGTACGATTGTATGGATTACCACTTTCCATTATATCAGATTGGGATCTGAGGTTTACCTCAATGTTCTGGAAAAGTCATCAGTATACTCTAGATACAAATTTGAGTTTCATCACTGCTTATCATCCCCAGACAAGAGGTCAGTCTGATAGAACAATTCAAACTCTAGAAGACATGTTAAGAGCTTGGTCTATGGATTTCAAAGGTTGTTGGGAACAACACCTACCTTTAGTGGAATTTCCTTATAATAATAGACTTCACTCCAATATTTAGATGGCTCCTTATAAATCCCTCTATGGAAAAAAATGCAGAACTCCAACTTGCTGGGATGAAGTTGGGTAATGAAGGCTATTAGGATCTGATCATGTCAATGAGATGAAAGAAAAGGTAAGATCCATTAAAAAACACATATGAGCAGCTCAGAGTCAATGAAAACGTTATGCGGACAACCCAAGAAAAGGGATAGAGTTTGAAGTGGGTGATAAAGTGTTCATACGAATATCTCCTTGGAAAAGAGTAATTATATTTGGAAAGAAGGGAAAGATGAGCCATAAGAATATCGATCCTTTTGAAATACATGATCGTATTGGGAAGGTAGCTTAATGATTTGTGCTTCCACCAAATCTCTCTCAATTTCACTATGTGTTTTATGTATCTCTCCTGTGAAAATACATACCCAATCCTTCACATTTACTAAGCTCAGATGTTTTACCGCTGAAGCAAGGTATTTCTTATGAAGAACAACTGACAGAGATTCGGGATCGTAGGGAAAAAGGTCTACAGAACAAGACCACTCGCTTGGTGAAAGTTTTATGGAGGAACCACCAATTAGATGAAGCTACATGGGAGCTTGAGGATATGATGTGGGAGAGGTGTCCTCATCTGTTTGTTACGATGTGTCGAATATCAAGGGAGAAATTCAATTTAAGGGGGGTAGAATGTACCACCCAGATATTTTATGAGAAATATATTTTTATTGTCTGATGTTATATGAAACATCAAAGGAATCATTCACTACACACAACACTATCTTGTCTTGCGTAAAACGCAATAGAAACCTTCCTTGATAGCGTGTATTGTACGCAATATCGAGTTTCACTAAACAACGATATATTGTTATAATATTATTATGGACTAGTCGTTATGAATAGTATTAACTAAATTTTGAATTTTATAACACTATTATTTATCATACACATTTCTAAAACATGGTATGTGAAGAAAATAATTTTTTCGGGTAAAAGAAGTATTTTTTAGAAAATACAGTTTTTCAACCTTTTGATGGAGCACCAACTTTAAATGTAGTTTTTGACATTTTTATAAGTTAAATTTGACAAAATAAAATTATTCTTTGGAATAAGGATATAAAAATTTACTTTGGATAAATTTTTCATATTATTCTGATAACTTCCTTATTTTAATAAATAGTAAAAAAAGATATATTTTAATTAAAAACAAATTTTTTCATCACAATAATTTATATGGTTAAGTTATAATATTTAATTTTTTTAATGTATGTCATTACCATTAATTTTACATTGAATTCATATGTAAAAACATTTCAATATTTGGCAATGTTTTCACTTTTAGAACTCGTTTTCTTAACAACGGGATTAATTTTAAATTAATTTCTCCATATTCTGTGTTTTAAATTTTAAAAAATGGATTCCATATTTGGATTTAGTGGGTCCAAAGTATGTTAATAGGTTATATTTTTTTTGATATTATTAATAGTAACTATGGTAATTTTTATTTTCTGTAGTTAAAGGTAAATCGGGTAATTAAGGGTAAAATATAAGATTATAAAATTATCCTAACACCTGTAAAAATTCAATTGGATGACTAAAAGTTAACGGTTATAACATAAGTGTTGGTATAAATTCATTTTATGGTCTTTTGGTGTAACGCCCCGACCCCAGTTACCCAGAGTCGGTGCATTATTACATAACATTGGCATGATCACAATAAAGATCAAATCTCGAATGACCGATTCGTTTAGTAGCCTTGGAATAACTAGATACATTAATAATGTTTACATTACATAATAAAATGAAAAGTACAACAATATAGTCTCCATAGTCCAAAATTTATCCCCTCATACTATCCCTGCAGGTCATTCATAAAATTCTTTTTCACATCCTTGGAAAAATAAAACATAGAAAAGGGGTGAGCTCAAATGCCCAGTAAGGATAACAATATAGAAGAAACTTTCATAAATAAGAATAAACATTTAATGAAATGGATAACTAAAACAAAAGCCTTTTAAACTTAAACTTCAACATAGTATGGAAAAAAATAAAACGATATAATGCCATTTACTTATTCGCATGGATATTCTACTAATCTAATATTCACATGCAATATCAATAACCACTTTCATAATGATGGAATGCATAATGTCAGACTATCAAAACCAAATAGCCAAGGCCTCATGCCAAGAATACAAATAAGATTTTTCCAAGGCCTTGTTCCAAGACACTAGTTTGTGTCATTAGACCTATCGATGCATCGAGGAGCTATAGTGGGCTCCACCCGTTGCATATTATGTCCAATGCATTCCTCATATGTACAGGTTTAAACATAACATAAACATTTGTATTAAAACTAGCATACGAAATGTAAATACTTCATCCATAAACCATTAATGGTATAAAAATAACACATCCATAATAAAACATATCACAAAACCTTCAATACAATATAGAAGTTTTGTATCATAATAAATCAACTCTAAATAAACATAAATCCATCAAAGGATGTTGACATAAATGAAATTGAAACTCTTTTTAGAGATATATCTATTTCTATTTTGAAATCATTTAAGAGTCATATAAAATAAATAATTTAATTGAAAATATTCTTATATGATTGTAAGGTAAACTTCAACGATTTTATTACGGCGGAAAATAGCCGCACCCACCGCATAAGTTAAAAAAAGTCATTCTTACCTTAATTCTGTCGAAAAGGTTAAAAAGGATCTTGTTTGGAAAATGGCAGAAAGATTCCTTTATAAACTACTTAAAAAAATTCAAACAAGGGTATAAATGACATTAACCCATTTTCTATAAAATAGTAATAATGTTTCGAAAAACATTTTTAACAAACATGGATGTGTATGATAAAGAGATCCCAGTAGATTATTACGTATAAACAACCTCGGATAATGAAGAGATTGCAAAATAAACCCTTACCTTGTACTTTTCCCTGGATGAGGGTAGGTTAACCTCCTGTATAATGGTGAAATAATTGTTATCAAATTATTCAAGAATCATATAGATTATTATGTTATCATATATTATCTTTTAACATTGAATTGTTAATAATATCTTAGTATTATCGTCGTTTCAGGTGTTAACTTACTGATTTTCTTTTGTATGTTTTTTTACGTAAGACATGTTTTTCATGGATAGGTTGTATATTATTCATATCCATAATGATATCAAGTCTTTAAAAATTATTTTTAAATCATCAAATGATAATTATACTTGAATAAATACAATGGAGAATGAATCTCATCGTGTTCGTGGAGATGGTAGTCCGTACGTACGCACGATCAACAATATCATTATTTTGATATTAAAATAATATATAATTGGATGGTATATCATATATATAGAATCATTATCATTTTATATTTATTATTTAAAATAATTACACATCATTATTATACCCATCGAAATAATAATATATTGAATAACAATTACACCACGACGTGGAGACGGTAAGCCATACGTACGCACGTATGGTGACATGACATTCAAAGGATGGATAGAATACTGAATAAGGTTGTACTATATTTATAATAATATTAAAGTATATAGGAGATACTGGATTAATTATTTTAGAATGGGAATAACAAAGAGAGAAGAAGTTCAAGAAGAAATGAATTTGAAAAATGGTGGTGAAAACATTACCACTTCTTCGGATTCTTCCTTTTCATTTGATCAAAAGGGCTCTATAAGTTGGCTTTCTGATCAAACTATGGCCTCTAGGTTGTAGTTAGGGAAGTTGAAAGAGTATTTGGTCAGGGTTTGGCCGAACCAAAAGGGTTTTAAGGTGTGAATTAATGATAAGGGGGAGTTCCCTTTTATAAGAGGGGTGAGGGGCACCTTTGGAAAAGTTAGAATTATTAATTAATAATAAATTAATATTTGGTTTCTAATGGATCCAAAGTAGATTATTTAAAGTTTAAGGTGTGGATGGGTCAACAAATACTCAATCCATAGATCTTATATAGGTTTGGGTTATTTTATTAACCTTATCTTTAAGTACTAACTCCTTGCTAATTAGTTTCACTTTTACAATGTCACATTGTATTTTTATATTATACGGTTAATAAACATAATATATACATCCAAGAGACCACCAAGTGCTTCATTAATGATAAACCTATCATGATATAAGTCTCTTGGCCTAACATTATATTTTTAATAATTTAATATCAATTAATTATATAATATTTATTTTAAAAACTCTTTTATGTCAATTTTGATACTATTCAATAATTGATTTTTGTGAAAATTGTAACAGAATTATTACTTAAAAAATTAATTTAGTAAATGATAATATGTCATATTAAACTAGAAAATTAGTTTAATTCATAAAAAGTATAAAATTATATTTATTTGGGTATTTATAATATCAATTATTTTAATTTTTCACTATTATGGTAATTACTGCATCATCATTGTGTCATAAATAAATTATATTATTTAATGTCTAAAAATTATAAATAAAATATAATTATTTATGATATCTTTTTAACATTATAATTAATATTTACAATCTAATTTATCTTATGTATAACCCTATATAAAAAATGTTTTAGTAAATAAACATTGATTTTAACTCTTCTAACTCTTCTTTGAAATTAATAATAATAAATTTCCTAATCTAATCCAAGTAGAACTAAATAATAATAATTTATTCATAAGGTTGTTTTTGGTCTAGATTATCTATTCCAATATAATTAGGACATGTGTTAGGGTAATATTAATATCATTTTTTCCATTAATTACCCTATTTACTCTTAACCGTGGTAAATAAAAGTAAAAGTTACTATTCACCAAAAATTATTTTCATCTCATTGAACCAAATCATACCACTTGATATTAACAGTGTCTCTTGGATTTTCTAAATTCTACTAATAGAAGCGGTAAAATTATGTTTTATGAAAAATTCAGTTTTTTAACTATCACTTAGTTGTTTCACTATTCATCAAAAAATGAAGTTTTTCAGAAAAATACAAAAAATTCACCCTAGGCTAATTTCAATATTCCGAATCCAAAAATGAAGTCCATTTTGAAAAATAAAATTTATAAATTTCAAAAAGTGGGTATTACTATTCATAACAGCTAGTTTGATTGGTTGTGGTGTGTGTTAGAACTCGAAGTTGCGTATAACACATGCTATTGCATTATTCAAAGAGAAGTGTACTGTAGAAGCATAGGGTGTTACATTATCCCCTCCATCAAATAATTTCTCCCTCGATATTTCTAGAATAGTACCACATGAATATACAAGGGTGGTTCTTCATCATATGTTCCTCGGGTTCCCAGGTTGCCTCTTCCATCTTATGGTTTCTCCACAAGACTTTTACGAGATGAGTCGTCCAGTTTCTCCATACTTGTTCTCTCGTATCATGAATCTTGGTGGGCTATTTGCAATAAGACAGATCAAGTTCTAGTTCTAATTCCTCATAGGTGAGTACATGCGTTGGGTCAGGCATGTATTTCCTCAACAGAGATACGTGGAACACATCGTGAACTTTGGAGAGACTTGGCGTCATTGCCAATCGGTAAGCTACAGCCCCAATTCATTCTTGAATTTCGAATGGTCTGATGTACCTGGGAATCAATTTACCTTTATTACCAAAATGTGTGACTCCCTTCCATGGAGATACCTTCAGGAAAACATGATTACCGACTTGAAATTCCAAATCCTTCCTTCTATTATCGGCATAGATCTTCTGCCTACTTTGAGCTGCGTTGATATGGTTTTGGATTACCTTCACCTTTTTGATCGTTTCCTCCACCAGTTCTAGGCCTACAAGTTTTCTTTCACCAACTTCATCCCAACAGGTTGGTGTGCGACATCTCTTTCCATATAACGCTTCATATGGTGCCATCTAAATACTCGAATGGAAGCTATTGTTATAGGAAAATACTACGAGAAGAAAATATGGATCCCACATACCCTAAAAGTCATGTGAGTAGGATCTCAACATGTCTTCTATGGTTTGAATAGTTCATTCTGATTTTCCATCTGTTTGAGGGTGGTAGGCAGTGCTCAAATGAAGTTTAGTATCCAAGTATTACTGAAGTCTTTTCCAGAATCTCGAAGTAAAATGGGGATCACGATTAGAAATAATCGATAGGGGTACACCATGAAGTCTCACAACATCATCAATATATAGTATTGCTAGACGTTACAGTGGTAGATCTTCTCTTATAGCAAGAAAATGTGCTCACATGGTAAGACAATCAACAATAACCCATATTACATCATTCCTTCTAGGAGTATTTGGTAGTCCCATGACAAAGTCCATCATGATATAATCCCATTTCCACTCCGGTATGGGAAGAGATTGCAATACTCCACCAGGCTGTTGCCTTCCAGCTTTCACTTGTTGACAAACCATAAATCTTGACACAAAATCGGAAATCCCCCTCTTCATGTTGTCCCACCAAAAATGTTCCTTCAAATCTCTATACATTTTGGTGCTCCCAGAGTGTATAGAAAATTGGAACTATGAGCATCATCCAGAAATTTCCTTTATAGATCAGGTATATCGGGAACACAAAGTCTCTTCCCAAATTTCAAAATTCCATCTTCATACACAAAGTATCTCAATCTCCCATCATTCATAGCTTTAATCTTCTTTTGAAATTCTTCATCATCGGTATGAGAACTCTTAATCCTTTCTAGTAAAAATGGTTTGGCAACCATTTGAAAAAGAATTGATCTTTCACCTTCCATGGTTATTCCCATGTCCATCTTCACTAGATCCATGAAAATTGGATCCCTATCAATTCTCATATTGTTCAAAACTCCATGATCTTTTCTGCTCAAAGAATCTTCCACCTTGTTTTCTTTCACCAGGTGGTAGTGTATCATAAAATCATAATCTGTAAGTAATTAAAGCCGTCTCTTTCACCTTATGTTGAGTTCTTTTTGTGAGAAAATATACTTCAAACTCTTGTAATCAGTATAAATCTCACATTTTTCACATAGAGGTAGTGCCTCCATATCTTCAATACAAAGATCACAACTGCTAACTCAAGATCATGAGTAGGATAGTTTTTCTCATGAATTTTCAACGGTCGTGATGCATATTCAATAACCCTATCATTCCGCATAAGTACACAACCAAGTCCTTTCTTCGATGCAACACTATAAATAACGAACCCATCATTCCCCGATGGTAGATTCAATATAGGATCATTGACTAATATTTTCTTCAGTTCGTCGAAACATTCTTCACACTCTTTTTTCCAAACAAATTTAACCCCTTTACGTGTAAGATTATTTAATGGGTTAGCCATCCAGGAAAAATTCTAGATAAGATGTCGATAATATCCTGCCAAACCAATAAAACTGTGTACCTCAGTTATACTCGTAGGTGCTGGCCATTCTTGGATTGCCTTGGTCATAGAAGGATCAATAGAGATTCCATATTTAGAGACAATATGGCCAAGAAAAGAAATCTCCTGAAGACAGAATTCACACTTGCTAAACTTCCCATATAATTCATGACATCACAGAGTCTTCAGGATAATGCGCAAGTGATTTTCATGATCTTCATAGCTTTTGGAGTATACCAAGATATCATCAATAAATACCACCACAAATTCATCAAGATATTCCTTGAAAACTCTATTCATCATATCCATGAATACAGAGGGTGTATTAGTCAATCCAAAAGGCATTACTGCAAACTCGTAATGCCCGTATGTGGTTCGAAATGTTGTCTTAGGAATGGCTTCCTTCTTCACACAAAACTGATGGAATCCAGATCGAAGGTCAATATTTGAAAAGTATGGAGCTCCATGATGTTGGTCAAATAAATCATCAGTACGAGGTAGGGGATACTTGTTATTTATTGTTATAGCATTGATCTCCCTATAGCCGATACATAAACTCATAGATCCATCTTTCCTTTTAACAAAAAGAATAGGGGCTCTCCATGGAGAAACACTATTTAGAATAAATCCCTTATTACTCAATTCCGCTAGTTTTTTCTTTAGTTTAACTAATTCTATAGTGGCCATTCTATAAGGTGTATTCAATATAGGCCTTGATCCATGAATTAAATCAATAGAAAACTCAACTTCTCATTCTAGAGGATGTCCATGTAAATCTTCCGGAAACACATCTACATATTCTTTCACAATAGGTACATCCTCTATTTGAACATTCCATTCCTCACCCACAGTGATATCATTCTCTTCCTCCCCAATAATTGAATTTAGTTGAGCTACTGGGGGTGGATCTAGATTAGAATTAGGTGGTGATGATTCTGCTCTAAAGATAAGGTGTTCCTTATCATCATCATAAAAAATCGTAACCTCCTTCTTCTTATAATAAATCTTCACATCATGGTCTAAAAGACAATCCATACAAAGGATTATATCAAACTCAATCATAGGTATGATGATGAGATCATCAGATAAAGAACATTTATGTTCTCTAATGGGGACTGATTCACAAAACATTGTTGCATTGATACTTCCCTTATGAGTTTTAACTAAAAACTCCCTTGTAAAATAAAATTGGAAATATATAATTTTCTTATCAAAGTGGGAAGATATGAAACAATGCGATGATCCAGAATCAAATAATGCATTTTCTAAACATGAGGAAACCATTAAATTACCTGCCACCATGTCTTTCGGAGCTTCTACCTCAGTAGTAGTGATAGCATAAGCTTGGACATGATCCCTTGGCCTTTTCTGAGGTAAGTTCCCCTGATGCTTATGACATTCATTTTCATAATATCCCATATTCCTATAATTGTATCATTGAACATCGGTAGCTTCCTTCTTCCCCTTTCAATCACGAGCTTGGTGGCCCTTTTCACCACATTTGTAACAGACACCCAATCCCTTCAAGAAAGTACTGGGGTGTTTCTTCCCACATTTACCATAGGATGGATATTCAACCATTCCCTTCTTCCCCTTATTTCCATTCCCAAATTGATCAGTAAATCTCTTCTTCTCTTTCTTTTCCCTAATGTCATACGACTTAGAGAATTCCTTTTCTGTCTTGATAGCACATGAGACAAAGTGTTCGAATGACGAGAATGATTGTGAGACTAATGCTCGACAGAGAAATGGTTTTAACCCATCAAGGAAATGACCAATCTTACTTATTGGGTTAGTATATAATCTCCATCATACCTTTCTAACCTTGTAAAGTTATCCTCATACTTTGCGACATTCTCATCCTGCTTTTGTATCAGACTCAGAAATTGCCTTTCCATATTTGCTCGATGGTCGCGAGGAAATTATTTTTCTAAAAAAAGATATTTGAACTCCCTCCATTCAATATTTCATACTTCATCATCTTCCTTCGTGTTTTGAATCAATGACCACCATTGATCGGCATCTTTAGTGAGGCGGTAAACTACGATGATAAATTTTTCCCTCTCATTACTCCCCAAAGCCTGAGATATTTTCTCTAGGGAATTTATCCATTGCTTAGCTACTAAGGGATTTGTACTCCCATTGAACATTGGTGGTTGTTGCATCATGAAGCGATCTAACATTGATCCTCCACTCTGTGGATCAGGGTGCTCTATACGGGTAAGGTTATTATTCATAACCTGAGTGAGTTGTCCCAGTATGGAGATTAGTTGATCAGCACCAGTTGCGTCACCAGCTTCAAAATAATTATCTTGAGCAGGAGGGAAATCCCTATATGGAGTGTGTGCATTGATACAGTTTCCATTTCATCCACTAGGCGCCATTTCTAAACAATTTCATAAAGTAGATTAGTTTATGAATCAAAATACATAATTATATACTTATAAAACACTTAACATAAATTGAATTATTTATAGATATAATCCATAATCATAAAAAAATGTTTTCTTTGAGGAATTATATACTCATAAACCCTTCATATTGATTTTTAATTAATATGAGATTTATCCTAAGCATATCCCCAGGGAGTGTCGTAACCAAGAGTGTAGCAAGTCCCATTGTCGTGCACCAGTTCCCGTTCGAGTCTAGCTCAAAGCGGTGATTTCAGGTTTTACCCCTAGGTACATCTGTTCCAGAGCCGCCTCTACCAGCTCGTATCCAGACAGGGATGTATTTCTCAGAAAACTCACAAAATCTCTATAATACCAAAATTCTAGGAAGTTCTTCTATACTAATCCTCAAGGTCTATCTTAAATATATGTTCTCTAATAACAGTTTATCTAAATCCAGCTTCCATGGTTTTTACTAAACTTCTCTCTGATACCAATTATAATGCCCCAACCCTAGTTACCCAGAGTCAGTGCATTATTACATAACATTGGCATGATCACAAGAAAGATAAAATCTCGAAAGACCTATTCTTTTAGTAGCCTTGGAATAACTGGATACATTAATAAAGTTTACATTACATCATAAAATGAAAACTAAAACAATATAGTCTCCATAGTCCACACTCTTATCCCCTCATACTATCCCTGCAGGTCATTGATAAATTACTTCTTCACATCCTGGGAAAAATAAAATATAGAAAAGGGGTGAGCTCAAATGCCCAGTAAGGATAACAATATAGTGGAATCTTTCATTAAAATTAATAAAAATTTAAGGAAATGTAAAATTAAAACAAAATCATTTTAAACTTGAACTTCAGCATAGTATGGAAAAAATAAAATAATATAATTCCATTTAATTATTCACATGGATATTCTACTAATCAAATATTCACATGCAATATCAATAACCACTTTCATAATGATGGAAAGCATAATGCGAGACTATTAGAACCACATAGCCAAGGCATCGTGCCAAGACTTCAAATAAGATTTTTCCAAGGCCTTATACCAAGACACTAGTTTGTCTCATGAGACCTATCAATTCATCGATGAGCTATAGCGGGCTCCACACGTCACATATTAAGTCTAATGCATTCCTCATATGAACATGTTTAAACATAACATAAACATTCGTATTAAAACTAGCACATGAAATGTAAATACATCATCCAAAAACCATGAATGGTATAAAAATAACACATCCACAGTCAAACATATCAAAAAACCATCAATAAAATATAGAAGTTTTGTATCATAATAAATCAACCCCAAATAAACTTAAAATCTATCAAAGTATGTTGATATAGATGAAATCAAAACACTTTTTAGAGAAATATCTATTTCTATTTCGAAATAATTTACGATTCATATAAAATAAAACATTTTTTTGAAAATATTATTATATGATTTTAAGGGAATCTTCAATGATTTTATAATGACGGAAAATAGCTGCACCAGCTGTATATGTTAAAAAAAGACATTCTTTCCTTAATTCTGTCGAAGATGTTAAAAAGGATCTTGTTTGGAAAATGATAGAAATATTCCTTTATAAACATATTATAAAATGTCAAAAAAGGGTATAAATGACTTTATCCCATATTCTGTAAATTAGTAAATTTTTTTGAAAATCATTTTTAATAAACATGGATGTGGATGGTAATGAGATTTTAGTAGATTATTACGTAAAAACAACCTTGGATAATAAAGAGAGTGTGAAATATACCCTTACCTTAAAACTTTTCCTTGGTTAAGGGTAGGATAAACTATTATATAATGGTGAAATAATTGATATTAAATTATTCAAGAACAGTATACATTATTATGTTATCATATATAATCTTTTAACATTGCTCTGTTAATAATATCTTAGTATTATCGTCGTTTCGGGTGTTAACTTACTTGTTTTCTTTTATATGTTTTGTTACGTAAGCCATGTTTTTCATGGATAGTTTGTGTATTATTAATATACAGAATGATATCAATTCTTTAAACATTATTTTTAAATCATCAAATGATAAATTTAATTGAATGGATATGATGGAGAAATAATCTCCTCGCGTTCGTGGAGACGATAGTCCGTACGTACGCACGAGCGACAATATCATTCTTTTGATATTAAAATAATATATAATTGGATGATATATCATATATAAAGAATCATTACCATGTTATATTTATTATTTACATGAATTACAAATCATTATTATACCCATCCAAATAATAATATATTGAATAACAATTACACCACGACGTGGAGACGTTAAGCAGTACGTACGCACGTATGGTGACATGTCATTCAAAGGATGGATAGAATACTGAATATGGTTGTACCATATTTATAATAATATTATAGTATGTAGGAGATAGTGGATTTATTATTTTATAATGGTAATAACAAAGAAAGAAGAAGTTGAAGAAGAAATGAATTTGAAAAAGTGTGGTGAAAGCATTACCTCTTCTTCGGGTTCTTCCTTTTGATTTGATCAAAAGGGATACTTAAGTTGGCTTTATGAGAAAAATAAGGCCTCTAGGTTGTAGTGAGGGAAGTTTCAAGAGTATTTGGTCAGGGGTTGGCCGAAAAAAAAGGATTTTAAGGTGTGAATTAATGAGAAGGGGGAGTGCGCTTTTATAAGAGGGGTGAGGGGCACCTTTGGAAAAGCTAGAAATATTATTTTATAATAAATTCATATTCGGTTTTTAATGGCTCCAAAGTGGATTGGTTAAAGGTTAAGGTGGTTATGGGTCTAAAACCACTCAACCAAAAGAATTTAGACAGGTTTGGGTTATTATATTAACCTTATCTTTAAGTATTACTCTTTGTTAATTAGTTTCACTTTTACAATGTCTCTTTGTATTTTTATATTATATGGTTAATAAACATACTATATACATCCAAGAGACCCCCCAAGTAGTCCATTAATGATACACCTATAATTATATAATTATCTTGGCCGAACATTAGAATTTTAAGAATTTAATATCAATTAATAATATAATATTTGTTTTAAAAACTCTTTTATGTCAATTTTGACACTATTAAATAATTGATTTTTGGGAAACTAATAACTGAATGATTACTCAAAAAAAGTTAATTAAGTAAATTCTAACATTTCATATTATCCAATAAAATTAGTTTAATTCAAAAAAAGTCTAAAATTATATTTATTTGGGTATTTATAATATATATTATTTTAATTTTTCCCTATTATGGTAATTACTACATCATCATTGTGTCATAAATAAATTAAATTATTTAAAGTCTAGAAATTATAAATAAACTATAATTATGTATTAAATCATTTTATCTTTCTAATTAATATTTAAAATCGAATTTATCTTATGTATAACCTTATATAAAAAATGTTTCAGTAAATAAACATTGATTTTAACTCTTTTAACTCTTCTTTGAATTAAATAAAAATATATGTCCTAATCGAATCCAAGTGGACCTATATGATAATATTTTATTCCTAAGGTATTTTCTGATCAATATACACTTTTCCAATAGAATTAGGACATGTGTTAGGGTAATATTAATATCATTTTTACCCTTAATTACCCTATTTACTTTTAACCGTGGTAAATATAAGTAAAAAGTTACTATTCACCAAAAATTATTTTCATCTCATTGAACCACATTTTACTACATGATATTAACGGTGTCTCTCGGATTTTCCAAACTCCACTCATAGAATCGGTAGAAGTATGTTTTATGAAAAATTTAGTTTTTTAACTACCACTTAGTGGTTTCACTATTCATCAAAAAATGACGTTTTTCAGAAAAATAACAAAAATTCACCCTATGCTAATTTCGATATTCCGAATCCAAAAATGATGTCCATTTTGAAAAATAAAATTTATAAATTTCAAAAAGTGGGTATTACTATTCATAACGGCTAGTTTGATTGGTTGTGGTGTCTGTTAGAACTCGAATTTGTATATACCACATGAAATTGCATTATTTAAATAGAATCATACCATAGAAGCTTGGGGTGTTACATTTGGCCATTAAAATAATTTAATTATTATTAAAACCAAAAAAAGTGACAACATGTCACTCTCATAAATCTTATAAGTATAATATTTTTAATTTAGTGATAAACATCTTGAAACCTCAAACATGAATATTATCGAGAAAGATAATAAAATTATCTACATCATGTGAATTTATTTATAATTTGGGGATTAAATAGTTATCATTAATTATGACACAATAGTGATGTTGAAATTATTTTATTGATTGAATTATCAATTAAATGATAATAAGAGTATTAAAATAAATATTATATGAACTATTTAATATTCTCCACTAATTTTCTATATAAAAATGACATACTATGAATCTATTAAATCTTTTATTTAGAACATATATTCTGTTTATATTTTTTTTAAATTCAAATTAATGAATAGTGTCACAATTGACACTATTGTTATTTTATAAAAATTGCATACTATAAAATTGTTTAAAAATCACAAAAATATTTACAAATTATAAATTAAAATTTATATGGTAGACAATGTACTAAATCATACAATTATAGAAAATTCACAACTTATAAGTAATTATTTATAATGATTTAAAATTTATAATATTATTACCACAAATAAAATTAAATAGATTATATAAGGATAAATGAAGTTGATAATGTTTAAAATAAATTCCGAACGTGTCTAAATTTTATGGGTTGATTAGATTACAACCCTATCTCATATAAACATATAATTTGAGTCATTTTTGGTGGGTTTTAAGTGGGTTTTGAATTTATTATAAATTAATATTTCTTCTAATTCCAAAGGTTCCCCTCTCCTCCCTTATAAAAGGGAACCTCCTCCCTATCATCCTCACACCACTTTGAGCCTTAAAGCTCAGCCAAACCCTGTCAATTTATATTCTACACTTCCAAAGAGACATACTAGAGGCCCTGGTTATCTTCAAAGTCTATCTTTAGTGCCCTAAGAGGGGGTTAAGAAGAGGCGCGTCAAAGAAGAGGTAATATCCTTTACCGATTCTTTCCATTTTATTTATTCTTCTACTTATTATTATTTATTTTTTCTGAATAAATTAATAACATAAATATCCCTCATATACTGATATGTAATTATAAATATAAAACAACCCTATTTCACCTTTTATCCATCCTACGAATAATGAAATCACCACGCATGCGTACGTACGGGATATCGTCTGCACGTCGTGGTGTAATCTGTTTTCCACCACCACCTAACATGGATGGGTATAATCACGTTAAGAATAACTATATATGATTATTATAACATTATAATAATTATGAGACATTCTATCTTCCCCTCCAATACCATTCAATAGTTATGGGAACGATATCATCGCTCGTGCGTACGTATGGCCAACCGTATACATGTTGTGATGCCACTCATTCTACAAAATCTTCATTGAATAATGATTAAATAAATGAATTGAATGAATAAATATGATATATAGTACACTAATACCATTCTAAAATTAAGATATCTGTAACCTAAAAAGAGGAATAATAATTTATTCAATAACACATGCGTAAGAACATAAAGCAATGAACACCCGAATAACAAGTAGCAATGAAATATTACTAAAAAGAATAAAAGAATATGACCATGTATGATATCATAATAATGAATATGATTCTGTAATAAGTCTATGAAATTATTTCAATCATTATACATGAGGATCAGATACGTACGAAGCATATTATACCTAAGGTAAGGGAAAACCTCACAATCTCATTTTTATACGAGATTGTTTATACTTCAGAATTTACCGGGGCATATTTATAATCACATCCATGTTTCCACAATATGTAATATTATTTCTATCCTCCGACAATTTATTAAATCCAATTTTACCTATTGGTGAATTTTTATTAAAAGATATTAAAGTAATCTTTTGTCATTTTCAGTATGAGATACTTTTTGACTTTTTTCGGCCAAAGTACGAGAAGAATGTTTTTTTAACTTGTACGGAATGAATTAATTTTTATGATTCCATATAACATTATTACCATGAATCAACCTTTAAAAATCTTCTAGTTTATTTTTAATTAACTTATTTTAGTTAAAAAATTAATGACATGTTAAGAAATGAAAAATGTTTTTGAAGTAGAAATGATATTTTCCTCAACAATGGAGTTCAAGTGTTTTATCAAAATTATTTTACATCTAAGAAAATATAGGGTTATGTTTCTATCACTATTATTACATTGATTTGATTATGTTGTGATGGAATTATTTTTATGAAGTCCTTCATCATATATGAGTTTTTTTATGATGTCACGATGTTTAAGAAACCCATTTTTATTACATGGGTTATGCTATGATGTATGATTTATGATTTTGTGGCACAATTAAGAAATGGTTTCATTATGAGATGGGTGGGACCTATATCTACCACCTATTCATTGGGAAAAGATTTATATCGCATGAGATAGACATGGATAGAATGATAAGTTAATCCGGTTTAGTGATATCGGACTGGAACGAGGAGTGAACTCGGTTCAGTAATGGACATTGTTCGCTATGATAGTCTTGGAAATGAGTGTTGACTAAAATGAAATTATTTTCTATGATTATGTGTGTATGCCCCAAAGTTTCATGTTTTAATTTATGATTATTGGGATTACATTTCACTACAATGATTTATCCCATGTTATGATATTATGATCTCTTTTTCAGGTTAATATATTCAAAATGTTATGTTCTTATGAATATGATATGATTGATATTTCTATTCATTACCATTACTGAGCATTTTTGCTTACCCTTTTGTATGTTTTCTTTTTTATAGGACAGGAATAAGGGTATTAAATAGGATATTCCAAAAAGGGACTCTAGATATGAAGAAATAAGCAGGAGACAATGTAGATGATTTTTGAACCAGTTGTTTATGTTTCAATGTTTCTAAAGACACTTTACCTATACAGTCATACTATTGTTTTGTTATATGTTGTTATATGTATGCTTCAATTATTAAGTAATAACCATGTATATAAAGTATGGTTCATTATATTCTTGAACAGCCATGCACCACCTACTTGCATTGTTTTTTAAACAATGTGGGAGTACAAAATTTGGTTGTGCAGTTTGCACAAAGAGGTCACATGGTTTACCCAATTTATACTCCTCATCCTACAACTGCCCAATTATGTCCTTTAAGCATAAATATCACCAGAAACCGTTTAGAACCCATGATTCTTTAATAAAACAAGAAACACATCCACATCAAGGTACTATAATGGGGAAACACCCATTATTTAGTTCCTATGAATGAAAATTAAATTAGATTACCAAAAAATTCAAAAAATTCAAAAAAAGAAAAGATTTAATTTACTCTAAAAACTCAAAAATATTTAATCTCCCCACCATAACATATACCATCGCTGATCTAAAAAATAAAATCCAAAAATGGTACATAAGATACCCATCATGTATAAAATTAACTAGACTACCCTTGTCTAAAAAGGTACAGGTAAACTACCTCAAGGGGATACCCCACCCTAGGAGTGATCTACCCAGTCACAACCTGATCCAATTATCAAATAAAAAAATTGAGCATCAACCAATTCCCATAATCCATTTTCTTCCCATGACGTATCACCACTGCTAAACCTCATCATCCTCCCCCATGTTCTTTCTAACACGAATCATGATCACAAATCCCATTGATTTAAACCTCCTGCCCATGGATCACATGAGACGCTTAATGTCTTGAAAATCAATAAACTGTAAAACAAATCACAGTTTCTCACACCTAAACTAATACGATAGCACAACAATTCCTAGATGAAAATCCACCTCAATTAAAGTAACATGCATATCCTTGATGCCTAGATGCCAACAAAACTCAACAATCACACATCCAACTATGCTCATATATAAAAATTGGTTCCACTCAACTCATAAATACATACATACATATATATATATATAATACATCTGATTTGATGCCAACCTATTAATCAGCATATGGTTAGTCCATACATATAACTTGTGTACCTTGTGCACTCAAAATATAAATTCCTAAATAATCCATGAAAAAATCATAAAAATGGAAACATGGACACTCCCATGGTGTACCTCTTACCATCATGAGATCACCAACATGTTCTGACCCTGGTAGCTCCATGAAATGCACATTTCCAGAATTGCAACATTCTAAATCCCAATCTTCTTACAGTTTTGAACTATGCACTGGCCAAAGATCCCACTAATGGGAACCTATTTCTCTTCCACATCCTCTTTGGTAGTTGAAACTAGGTTTCCATCACTTGGTACCACTCTTGGCCCGATCTCATAACCAAGAGTCCACTATGTCCTAGTTTTCAACTATCTAAGACGACTTCCTATTGACCCTCTCAAAATACCTGACCTGTGGACATGCCCAAAACTCTTTTATGACCGCTCTCACTATGTATTTGTTGTAATAGTATGTTTTCAAGAACAAACTATGCAATAATTTTTATTACAATAGATTTTATATAGTCAGATATATCAGATTTATTCTAACCATTATCGTGTATATATTTCTACATATGATATTTAATGGTAATATCCATAGATTAATTGGAATGTGAAAAATTTATTGTAGATCCCAATCAATAATGATAAACTTAAGAAACCATGATATTAATCATAAATATATATCTTATGGTCAAGATACATCTTACTTATATGACATAGTATTCGATTGATTATCAGGTGTTAGGGGATCATAGGCATTGAGACTTATTCTCATGAAGTTCACATTTTCTAATCTCTTGTTGTGAGGTCATTAGGAAATGCCCACCAATTGGAACCCCACATGTTTTGGGTGTCATTGGATATTCCATTCTATGGACATTCTTATTAGTCTCC
Organism: Viscum album; assembly: GCA_963277665.1. NCBI lineage: Eukaryota > Viridiplantae > Streptophyta > Magnoliopsida > Santalales > Viscaceae > Viscum > Viscum album. Next base: position 381,620,004 of record OY728166.1, read on the forward strand.
TAACCTGAGATCATAACCAATGTTTTCCATTTGATCACACACTTTTATGCAAGGAAGAAATCATGATAATGAAATCGTTGAAAGGTGGTTTGTGTTGGGTGCTTCATTGGTGGTATAACTTTGGTTGAATGGTTAAAAAATTATTTTTCACCTCCAATATAAGGAAGTAATATCTCTCAGGCCATGTTGATCAATATGGTAGTACATTCATAAGACCATGGAAATGGATATTGAGGGTAAATCTATTTATTTAGATAAAATAATAATAAAGTAATAGATTTTTATGACACTTGTGTGCATCATACATTATGAGATATTAAATTCAAATAGATTATATTACACATTTCATGTTCGTAGGTTGGTTGTCGTTGTTATGAATATCCATATCCCTTTAGGGGTCATGATGGTTTTCAAGACCCCACCCATGATATATGAATAGTATTCACTACTATCGATATATGGGCCTAGAGGGTCACATACAATAGCATATTCAATAATTTTCCTTATGAAATAAAATAGGAATTTATGACATGGTATTCCCACAACTGGGGTCCAAATTTTGTTCATAAGAAATTCAATATCGAATGTAATAAATAAATTCATGTTACTCATGTTAATAATAATTGGAATTGAATTTATTTTTTAAATTTATTTACATGTTTTATAGTAAATACAGGAAAATATTATTTGAATGAATATTAGTTTAAAATATTCATGGTTCATGTAAATAGTTGGGGTATCATTGATATATGTTAATGACTTAAGAATTATCATGTAATATATTTATTATACTATAAAAAACTGATAAAAATATTTGTGACTCAGTATAGAAGTCATAATATTTAATTTATATTGTGTTAATTATTTGGGGGCCTATGAAGAAATCTACGTAATTGAGGACACATAATAAGTAGAGTGGGGGACTCGTGTAAAACTATTCTCTCTCTCTCTATCTCATCATTCTTCACTCACCAGTATTATAATGATAGATTATATGACTTCAAGATTTTGGATTGAGATTTCTCTTGTGCATCATAATAATAGCGATGTAGTGATTGTTGGAACATCAGTGATTTCATTGGATGTCCACACTAGTACCAGAATTGGATGATCAAAACTCCCCCAATTTCTTAAATCACATGCGGCTGATCTATAAGAATTTGTATTTGGATTGTTTGAGAAAAAATTTCCTGATATTGAGCATGGCTTCAGATCCAAACAGGTATGTATGGTTTATTATTTTGTACATAAAAATCCTCAAATGAAGATCGCCAAACATCTACTAGGAAAATCTTAATTGATGATGATGATCTTATGTCAATCGTCAGTATAAAATTCATTGAAGTCACATCATTGTGGATTCCACTACATTCCATGTACCTTCAACTGTTATTAGTTCCATTTTTGGATTTTCTAATATAATAAAAATTAAATTTTCATTAAATTTTAATAGGGGGAATTGTTACAGTCCCAACGCCATAGACCATGAGTAAATAAAACATTGGATGTCCATGTTACGACCATCCATGTTTTTGAATATGTATTGAAATTAGCTTTTGTGGGTAATAAAAATGATGAAAACATATTTATTTATATATACAAATGCATGAGGACATTCAGTTTTGAAGAATTAGGATTCATCCAACCCCCAGATAGATTTCCAGTGATCAGAATAGTTTTTCCCAACCATGGATATTTCCAAAAATTTGTTGAATTTAACTTCTTTAATAAATAAAAATAAAAATATTTACTTTTGATTATTCATCTACATGAGTGTATACTATTTTCAAAATTGGGTTCTTGCAGGTCAGCTATAAAAGACAACCCAAAAGAAAAATAAAGGAAAGGGGTGGCCAATTTCTGGAACACTGGTCTTTGTAAAAAAAAACTTTTTTTTTCAACTGAAAAGGGGTTTATATGGTAGGTACACCTTCTATCGAAAGAATCATAGGCTTCCCCTCCACCTCACACCTGTTTTCCTCCACCAGGTGAACCAGCCCCTCTTCTGATTGGTCCTCTACCCAAGATGACCCCGTAAAGAAAAACTCATCCAACTATCATTGTCCTATGGCATGTGAGCATCCCATCACCCTAGTGTTCCATTAGAGCACCAATCCAACTAGAATATCCATCTCCCTCAAATATGACTAGTGCCTCTCATACATGCTGCCTATGGCCAACAAACAATCTGCCCCCCCAGTGACTCCTTTGGCGAGCCCCACCTGAAGAATCTCCACCAACGCACCCCTGATCTGACCATCGTGTAGTAGTGTAGTCTGGCCTTTCCTATCCCATCATTCAAATGTCCTCCCATTATCCACTGCACTTGAGGACCATAGCCCCACCATTCTTGTGACTGTCGTGCCACCCCGTTGGAGTTCCTACCCCCGTCATGACAGCGCCTTCCACTACTGAGGGAATCACTTCCACCAGAACATATATGTCCTTTGTTATTATATCCATCCTATCCTTATAACCTAGATTTTTCTACCATTATCCCTCACAAGATCAAACCTCATGCTTCACCATCCAGCCCACGGCAGGACGCTACTCACTACACCACTTGTCTTGGTTGTTCTATTGATTCTGCAACATAGGTAACCTTTCATAGTCTGCATGACCGAAATCACCTATAAAATGTACTAGGTTGGGTTGGAATGACTCATAATGAGTCTAGGTAGACCTTATTGGCCCAAAAAACTCTTACGTGAGGTCTTTATTGACCGAAATGGGTATGTACAGGTTCAAAATGACCCACACAATCCATGCCAATGTTTTTCAGGGCCCAGGTAATTTAATATTATTTTTTGGTTACAAAATAATTAAAATGATTTTCAAATTAATATATTTTTTGTGATTAATTAAATAATGGGACCAATCTTGAAAATTATATAATTATATTATATTGTGTTTTTAATTTAATAAAATTCCCATGGAAAAGAAATTAATGAATTCTTAATTTTACTTATTCGTTTATTTTAAATATGTATGTTTATTGTGTATAAGACTTATCACGAGAAAATGACTTTCCAATGCATTTTTTTTTGAATATTTTGTTTACTTATTTAATTATTTCATTTGGGGGTAATAATAATTATTTTCATTAATGACAATCTGTGAATCGTTTGTGTCATTATATTTATAAGGGTGTGCATTTCTATATTTTGGGTTCTATTTTATACTCTCGATACCCCATCACCTAAGATCTAGTATTAGTTTATAATTAAGAAGACGATCAGTGAAAAAGGTTTTGTCGAGTTAAGGATATGAACTAGATTAGAGGATGAAAAACTGGATGTGAAATTATTGTAATTCGAGTCGCAAGTGACACGACACAAGTAATTAACACTAGATTTTTGGTTATTCCATTATTCAGTAAATTGTTCACCCATTATTATCAGTTCAGGATCATGTCATCATTTTATTTATGCATGATTCATTTTTTTTGTCTGTGCAGTTTTCTTGCATTCACATAGTATAACAAAAAATCATGAATAGATAAGATAAAATGAAATACAATGGTTATTTTTCTATTTAATGCATAGTAATTTATTTCTACGATCACATAGAACATGTTTATCAAATAGTAAATTATATCCTTTCTTCTAATAAAAACAATAAAACCCTCAAAAAAATTATATAGTCATAACTACCTTCCATCATTCCCATTTGAACACAACTATGTGTTTGGGGAGCCCAATCAGCCATTACTAAGGGTGATTCTTACTAAAAGGGTATTCCTATGAGATTTGTGTGTTGAACTAGAAAAAGTGGTAGTAATTATTATAAATAGAATACTTTATATCATTTTAGAGGAAAAAATATATTAAATTAACTTATGATTTTAGAAGTCAGGACTTCACTCTATATATCAATGAACTACGAGTTAATGCGGTTGTCTAGTTAAATGCCTACCTTGAACACTCCAAGTAGTGTTGTCACTATAGATTATAGAAAGTGAGGGGAGGTTTTGAGATACATTAAATTAGAAAACAGTAGTGACATAGTATTTAAATTATAGAAAAAAGGGTTCCTATATAGAAAAAATAGTTGAAGACATTTAATTATTTAATTAATAAATAAATAATGTAATAATAGGCAATCAATATAAAAAGTTAAAATTTGATATGTTTTTATTTTTTATTGAAAATGAATAGTTAAAACATAATATACAATATGATAAATAATGGAAAAAGAGAATATTCACAGTAAAACATGTTTCCAAGTGTAGTACTGGCACTTGCGCAGAATACCATGGTACAAGAAATTCCAGGAGATAGTTTCCCAAACATTTGTTAAGCTACGTCAAAAAGATAAAGTGTAAAAATGATTATAAGAGACTCATGTATGTTTGTTATGGAGGTTATGTATTATTTCCTTCATCATTATATGATTCTAGTAGTGGTCACTACATCAGGACATGGGTGAAATAACAGGTAGTATCATCTCTGGGAGGTTTTCATAGACAATGTGAAGGAAGGCATGAATAAGTCGATGATTGCACTAATATTTTGTAAATTGAAAGACGAATCATGATGCTTTAATGGATTAATTTTTCATAAAATTTCCAAAAAATTACTTCAATATTGTATTAGGTTATAAAACATACATTATTGAATAACAACTTCATTACCTATTTAGGTAAGCATCTCCAAGTAAATTGGAATATAAAATATTGTTCCATCATAATTGTTATGGGAAAAAATTAAAATACATATAGAAATGAAAAATGGGAAGTTACACACCCATGGAACATTCAATATTTACATAAAAGAAATATGTATTAAACATGTGGTTATTTCCATCACATAACATGAAATAATTCTATAGAAATTTAAACCCAACAGAATGAATCAATGAAGAATGTTACTAATTATTTTTCAGGTATATTCATCATATAAAATCATTTTTTAATATTAATTCATGTGTTTTTAAAAAAATTATTATTATATTTGGGTATTAAAATACATTATATATGTAATTATAGAACCACGAATAGACCATAGGTATATTATCAAAGAATCTAAGAAGGGGAGATGTCTATATTAGTGGTGAGAAGTACACAACTTCTATATTTAGAAGAGAATTATTATTGTAAAACTATTATTCATTATAATAGAAATATTTATCTCAAATTCCCTTTGGACACAAAGATACAATATTAGACGTTCAGGAATTATTATTTTTGTAGTTTTTTATAATAGATCAATATTTCAGTGATACATGAATCATAGGAAATACATGATAAATATAAAAGATGTCACATTGACACAGCTGTGGAAAGGTAATATTTGTCAAGAAAAATTAAAAGTAAACTTCATTATATAACCATTATGGTATTGAGACTCTTTTTAGTTAAAAACTTTATGTATTATCAACATTTATACAAATTTTTCAAAAAAGGATCCTTTAAAAATATACGTAAGACACGAGGCTTTTGAAATTAGTTCAACATGTGATGGTGAACTTTTCCTTGAGTAAGATACTGGTATATATACTTCATTTGGTTCCATTAAAAAATAAATTAATATGAAATTAAATTATTGTATATGAGTGGTTATAAAATATATGTTATTCTAGCCGACATGCCAAGAAAATATATTAACCATGAAATAATTTAACAATATAATGTGATGTGGAGTAATTACTAAAAATTTGTTACTATATCTACATCATGAAAATGATGTTAATGAGGAGGATAGATGATGTGGAATTACATGTTAACATTGATAAAAATTATGTATCATAGATAAATTCTTAAATGAAATTTTTTTATAGTATAGATATGATGTACGTAGTATAAATGTTGCAATATGCAGAAACATCCATTTTATTTTAAGACATGATTTGAAAATATTGCTGATATCCTTAACCACAATCCAAAACAATGAAAAATGGAATTCATACAAGTCATTGTATGATGTAAATATGTAATGTCATAATACATGTTTTAAAGATCCCATGAGTTTGTTTTGGATATAAAAAAAATTACATATGGCATCACACCATTTTATTACATATCTTTTCATTATATTTTATAAGTAGATGATGTTTTAACAGTTGGTGTCTTTGAAATTCGGTATATATTACACGAAAACGTGAAAAAAATACTCTATTACATGTGAAAAGACTCACCAAAGATTATTCCTATATATAATTAGTAAATATCATAATTTGGGGACATACATAAAAGAAAGGAGTGAGCATTAATCCCCACCAGGGAAACAGAAACACGTATAATGCTAGAATAAGGCATATAACTTGGAATTATCATAAAAAATGAGGCATACCATAAAATAAATAACATGAATAATAACATGTAAATGTGGATACAAAATTTAATTTGTAAATTCATAGCCATATCACCACGGACCATCCCCAATGTGTTATAAATTTGAATTACCAAGGTTATTCACCAGTTCATCATAAAACATGTCATATCGGGAGATTAAATTATTTACCCAATGCATTGGAGAACTATAAAGGATCACCCATAAAATGTATTAATTAATTTTATCCACATATATCATATGAAATAAATCACATAAATGACATGAGAAGAATAATAGAGATGGGTTTTATTTTAATGTCACGGTTTATTAGAATGTTCTTAAAAGGATGAAACTTTTGGTCATTTGAACCCCAGGAAAAAAGAGGGTAGGATTCATGTATGTCAATACCCGAATTAAATACATAAATTTATCATCTATGTGAATTTCCATGTATAACTAAGTACTTTTGGTATTCAGAGAAAAATATAATACATTTTCTTAATAAAAATAGAATATTCTTGAGATGAAAATAAAACAACATAATGGGTATGAAACATGGTTGTAAAAAACATACAAAAGAAAAGGGACAAGGGTATCCAATTCATAAATTTCTCTTTTTATGGAAAAGGGATGGAATAAAATGTACCGAATAACATGGTATATATATTTGAAATATATACCATAAGAAATGAAAACATGAATGGAAAAGAGAAGTTAAAAGTTCCCTTACCTTGAAGAGTGATTTCCAATACTCAACGATCGGGACATTGGGGGATTGAAGACACATTTAAAGGAATATTTTCGATGTCAAACATTCTGATCATGGTGTAGAATGAATTTTTTATGAATAAAAATGAAATAATTGGTGGTTATTTATAAAAAAAGTGAGGGTGTTTGTTTTTAATTTCTGACCAAACCTTAGTAGTGGTATTTGTTAAACCATCGGCTTTCCCATGGTAATTTCCATGGTTTTGGATACATGGGGATATTAATACATTATTATAATCCATAGGATTATACCATCATTTAATATTACACATTACAAAATTATGGTATACTTATGATTTTATTAAACATGCCGAACCCTCTTAATTGTATTTTTTTACTATTCAAAAAAATTTAACTATTTTAGGAAATTCCCAAAAATTTACCATAATCATTTTTCAATGTGTAGAATTTAAAAATGATCACAATTTTTTAAAAACTCTAAAATTGAGAAATTAACTTTTTAATTAAAACAATTATTTACCTGAAAAATACCAATTCTAAAATTATAACTAATTTTATAACACTATTAAAAAACAACTATATTCACATAAAATTATATTATAATCATGTGAAAAAAATATTAATTTAGGATTCTATTTTATGAATGTTTTTTATATTTATATTAATTATAAATTCATAAAAAACATTTATATTTTATAAAAATGCTAATACCTAACTAATAATTTATAAAACATTTATTTAATTATAATATGATATAATTATATCATATTACCAAATATTATTCTTAAATTATATTAATAATTTCTCAGGGGATGATACTATTCCATTGTTCATATTACTACTCATAAAGGTAATATTACTATTCCAAAGTGCTAAGACGCTATTCATGAAAATATTATGTTGATCCTCTCAAACTCTAAATATCTTACTGATTACAACTGTCTGTGTCTGTTTTTTAAATTCAAATTACATAAGTGAAAAAATTTTATTTTATGCTAATCCAATTGGTGTAGCGAAAAGGCGGGTAAAAAGAATGTTCAAAAGTTCAATAAGTTATAATATCTAATTATAATATAAAAATGATTACAATGATCTAAAATGTATTTAAATATGTATAATTAATCTATCGTGACTTTAAGAACTAATTTAAATTATCATTATTATTTAAACGATAATCATAGTTTTTAACTACAATGTATTATTTTCACTACTCATCAAAAATGAATTTTTTAAGAAAATTACTAAATATTCACCCCCAATTAATTTTTACATTAGAAATTACAAAATTATTTTTATTTTTCAATAATAATTATCAATTAATTTTATATTTAGCTTTAAAATAGAAAAATCCTTATATAAAAAAAATAATAGCATATTGTAAATGTATAGAAAAATTGCATAGTGAAATTTTTGACACTTCAAAAAATTAATTTATTTTATCATTTAAATGTAAAAAAGCTGTGTTTTAATCATAATATATAATTAAAATATTCATTTTCATTATAAATTAAATTATTATAATAATTATTTCATTTATGAAATGAAAAATTCGTGGCTGAAATGTTAATTTATCAAATCTATCTCAAATGAACATATTCTTTATTGAGAAAAACTATTCTTAAATGTGTATATCCCATTATTGTTAATAGTTGAACTAATAAAAATATATTTCAGATGTATAATGTTATCATGAAATAAAATTTCATTCTATGTTGTTATATTGTAAAATAATAATAATAAGTTTTTAGAAAGAAAGAGATCCATAAATAAAAGAAGTAAATTTTTCGAGTCATTACATTCATCCCCATTAATGAAATTGCTTCCAATAAATTTTCTTTTATTATAAAATTTTTACTATTACAAATCATATAATTCTAAATTAATATTTTTTCTAAAATCATCATTCCTAATAAAACACTTTTCCTTAACAGTATTAAAATTTTCAATATGTCCTTCATAATGGTTTATCAAAATTTTGGGATTCACCAAACATATCCCCCAGGAGTGTCGAACTAGGAATGCAGAAAGGATCATTTTCGTGCACCAGTTCCCATTCGATTCTAGCTCAAATTAGTATTTTCAGGTTTTACCCTTTGATATTTATGTTCTACAGCCTCATCCACTTGTTCGTATCAAGATAAGGATTTCATTATTTAAAATCAACTTACATAATATTTCACCAAAATACAAGGATTTTTTATTATATATAAACTTTTCTCTATGATTATTCCTAAATATTTCAATTCATAATTTCCAAAAATAACTAACCATTATTTTTATAACAACTATTATATAACACTTTATTCTTACATAACTTTTAACTACATTTTAGGAATAGGGGATAATATAATGTTTAGTGAGATTGAAATTATGTACATATTACATGAAAAATTAAGAAAATTATTCTATTACACTTGAAAATATTTATAATAGGTTCATCCTCTATACATTTATTGCATCTTATAACCCCGGGACATACATCAAAGAAAGGGGTTCACATAAACCCTAATAAAGGATAAATAAACACAAAGAATGTGAGAAAGAGGCATATACTGAGGAATAATCATATGAAAATGAAGCATAGAATAAAATAAATAACAGGACTAATAACATGAAAATGTGTCTACGTCCTTTAATTTGGATATCCATAATCATATCACCATGTTCCATCCCCAAGTGTCATAAATCATAATTACCGAGGTTATTCACCAAGGTATCGTAAAACATGTCTCCTATAGACATTAGATTCTTTACCCAATGAATTTGATTTCTATTGGGTAAAAACCATCATATGTATTAATTAATATTATCCACATATATGTTAATAATAAAAAGTCATAAATAACATATGTACAATAAAATAAATTGGTTTCATTTCAAAATCATTGTGCTTTAGAAAGTACATAAAAACCTGATATTTTTTCATTTTAAACCCCCAAAAAAGGAATGCATGTTTAATTTATGTTAACACCTATATTTAAGATATAATTTTAATATGTATGTTAATACCCCTAGAGATGAATTTTTTTTGGGTGTTAACAAAATAAAATAACATATTTTCTTAAAAAATATAGAAACTTTCAGATGAAAATTTGGTAGCATAAGTGGTTTGAAAAATGTTTTCAGAAAACATTAAAAATAGAGAATATAAGAGTATCAAATTAAATAATGATTGTTAATAATGTTAAGGTATGGAATAAAATGGATATTAGAACATTCTATGGATATTTGAAATACATACCACATAAAATATAACCAAGAAAGGGAAAAATTAGTTGAGAGTTCCCTTACCACGTAGTGTGACTCACAAAAATAAAATATCGACACATTGGGGTCTTGAGGATGCCATGGGAGGTAAGAAATATTAGAAATATATGGGGAATAAATTTATAATTAATGGATACAAAGTAACAGATGAGTAATTATAGAAAATGTGGGGGACTTTGTTTATTAATTTATAAGGACAACTCAGTAGTGGTATTTGCAACACCATGGGCATGCCCTTGGAATTTTCCATGTTAATTGAATATTGAGACACATATTGCATTACTATATTCCAAAATAGTAGTCAAAAATTTTATATTGCTATTTATATCATTTCGACGTGGTTACTATGTCATTAAACAAATCGAAAACTCAAAATTATATGTTTATTGTACATCGAAAATAATGCTATTTCATGAAAAATCCAAAAAATTCATCCTAACCATTTTTTGGTGTATATAATTAATAAATATACTCCATTTTATGAAAATACTTTTATAAACATGAAAATTTAATTTTTTATGTAAAATAATCATTTATTTAAAAATATTAATTCTAAATTTATAACTGATATAATAACACTTTTAAAAATTAAATATGGCCTCATAATATTAACTTATTATCATTAGAAAAAATATATATTAATTTGTGATTGTATTTTATAAAAATAGATATTATTTTATATCATTATATTAATTAAATAATTTAATTAAAAAACTATGTTTTATAAAAATATTAAAAAATAACTACTAATTTATAATACATTTATTTACTTATACTATGATATAATTATATCACATTACCATTTCAGATTCCTAAATTATAATTATAATTTTTTAGGTGGGGTTACTATTTCATTGTTCATATTACTATTCATAATGGTAACATTAATATTTCCAAGGGTAAAGTTACTCCTGGCCATAAAATTATGTTTATCCAATCAGACTCGAAATATCTTACAGATAGAAACTATGCGTGTCTGTTTTTTGAAATTCTATTAAAAAAAGTGGAAATGTTTTGTTCTATTCTTATCTTTTAGGTGTAGCAAGAAATCGGGTAAAAAGAATGTTCCAAGGTACTTGAATATTTGATATATAATTAAATATAAATTTGATTCCAATGTTCTACATTGGATTAAAATATTTATAATTGATCTATTGTGACATTAAGAATAAATTTAAAGTATAATAGTTATTTAAATGATAAAAAATGAATTTAACTACAATGTAGTGTTTATTTATTATTCATCAAAAAATGAAACTTCATAGAAAAATACCACAATTTCACCCAATTTTTTTTTTGATTTGTTCAAAATTCAAAAATGATATCTATTTTACCATAATAATTCTCTAAGTAATAGAAATTTAACTTTTAAATATGAAAATCCATAGTAATTAAAAATAACATCCGATAAAAAATGCATAGAAAAATTGTAGAGGTAAAATTTTGAAACAAAAAAATTATTTTATCATTTACATTTAATATTTTGAATTTTAATCATACTATTTTACTAAAATAGTCAGTATTCATAATATTTCAATTTATAATAATAATAATTACATATATATAAAGTACAGTTTGGTTTTTGAAAAGTTAATTATCGAATTTTCCTCAATTAAACATATATTTTATTTAGAAAAAACTACACTCAAATTTGTATATCCCATTATTATTCACAATTGATCTAATCAAAATCAAATTATGATGTATGATGTTGCCCAGAAATTAAAATTCATTTTATATTCATCTATGGTAAATCATACTAAAATATTATTTGGAGGAAAGTGATCCACCAAAAAATACATTTTTTTGGTCATTACAATGCATAAAGTAAAACACATTGTGTATCCATGTAATTATACTAATAGTTTTTTAGGATATTATATAAATCCTTATGATAGAAAATTGTTAGTCAAGTGATTGATTATATTTCTATGAAATGGTCCACATCTCTACATGAATTAGTGGAAGCAAGAATGACTTGAGGTAAGTTAATTCCATAGACACACATGTAGTTGTCATATAAACTAGCTCCAAATGTTCATATGGAATATGAATTTTCTAGAGACATATAAATTTTATGAAGGATAAAACCAAAGTGATGGGTTTGAATGTTTCACGTCTTGTGATCCATTATTCTTTGTGAAAAATTATTCCTACTAGTAGGCAGTATGTGGAAATATTCTATGATTGAAAATAAAAATAAAAATTCAACCATGGATTCCACATATCAAAGTGGAAAGGGGTTACCATTTTGAATATTGTGGTGGTTACTCAAGTGAGATGACACATGTACGGTACAAGTGTGGTTCCAAGAAGGCTTAATTAGTTATACATATTCATTCATTGTAATTCCATTAGAATATTACTTTTCATAACTAAAATCCATGATCATTTCATTAAGCATTGGATGTCATGATGACAAATCATGGAAGGTTTTTATAGGACACAACCAAAAAGGGATGGTCACATCATAGAATTCTAATAAAGGTTTCATGTTACTAAAATATTGTTTGAGATTTATATATATATTATGATCATATAACATTTATTTCGATTGATTTTCTTCCATGTCTCTACCAGAGTTTGGTGGTACGCCCAATATTTTCCAAATAAATAATGGTTTGTAACATATATAAAATATACATATTTCTTCATTTATTTAAGACGAAAATGAATGAATTTATTCTCTACTGATTGACTTAATGTGGAAACATGCATTATATGGAACATGATCTAGTGATATAGATCTGACGGCTTCATGGAAATGGTCAATCATACATGTAGTCACTTGGTATTGAAAAATAAATGTTGGAACAATTTTATTTTGAATTGTTTTTAGTGTCCATGGATTATATTAATAATGGATAACATGTTCAGGACATGGGAGAATATTAACCTGACATGTTGATTTCCATATTCTTTAGTGATGGTTCAACCACGTATCTCATTTTATGTAAAAGAATTGAAATTTCAATTATATACTTTATAGTGAAAAAATATTTTTTATATATAAGAGAGAAAAATGTTAATTGGTTATAAATATCTAATGGTTCATCAGATAATACAAATGTTATTATTCTCATATGTGGATAGAAAAGGATACTAGTTTTCAAGGGAAATAAACTAGTATTTATTGATCCACGTGATATAATATCATAGTTAGGTGAAGGTGTTGAGAGATAAAAGCACAAAAATAATCTATTATACATATATACAAATACTGAGTATGTTTCATCTTCTATGGAAGTTAAGAAATTTTCAAACATAATGATTTTTTCCAGTTATTGGGATCACACCATGTTAGTATTAGATTATCATATTGTAAAATATGACATTTTTACTATCCCGTATATGAAGTTATAACCATGTAAAAATGGATATACTCGGGGATTATATCTTTGAATAAGAATAAAATCAATGATATGAGGTAGAAAACAAATAAAAAATATAAGCAGTAGAATAGTGGTAGGCCTAATAACAAATGTCATGACTCACCAGAAACATGATCTTAATATTATTAGAGTTAACAAGGATAGTTAGAATGTTTGATATAGTTAAAGTGTGATTATTGTAATAGTTGGTGCCCTATACACAACAATTTAGTACTTTTTATTACCATATCTTGTATATAGTAAGATCTTCCTAATGTATTCTTGCCATTATTGAGTAAATATTTTGTTTCCATTATCTAATGGAAATTTTCAGTGAATAATTTCCAAACCTATATGTTATAGAAGATCACATGCTCAAATGAGAACCTTAAGATACCATTAAATTAATCTTAAATATATATCATATGGTCTAGATATATATTAATGAATAAAAAAGGTATGTGTTTGACTATCATGTGTGTGGGGACCATATGTATTGAGACATCATCTCAAGAATTTTTTACATGGTGATCTATAGTTGTGAGATCATGCGGATAGACTCACCAATTGGAATAGAACATGTTTTGGGTGTACTTGGATGTTCTTATCTAAAGATATGGGAATTAGTATCATGACAAGAGATCATTACCAATGTGTTTTATTTGATTTCATAATTTGATGCATGAAAAAAAACATGGTAAAGAAAATATAGGGATATATCTTGTGTTGGGTGTGCCATTGGTTGTAATATATTGGATGAATGTCCAAGAAATGATTTTTCTCTTCTAGGTTAAGGAAGTAATTTAATGCATTCCATATTGATAAGAATGGTAGTGCCTTCATAATACCATGGTATGCAAGTCGAGGTTAAATCAATCAAGTTATTTTAAAAAATAATAAATCTTGAGGAGGATAATGAAATAGGTTTGTATCCTACTTTATTATATATTAAAGAAAAATACATTATATTACACAGAGGGTGCTTGTAGGTTGCTTGCCATTACAATGGCAAACCTTATCTCTTTAGGGGTTATGATGGGTGTTATATCCCACTCATATTCTATGAATATTATTCACTATTATCGATAAATGGGCCTAGAGGGTCACACATAATAACATATTTAATAATATTCCATATTCAGGTCAATAGGAATTTTCGACATGGTGGGCCCCCACCTCTCGAGTCCGTGTTTTCTCTAAACAAAATACTATTACCAATATAATACATAAGTTATATTATTCTTTTTTTAAATAACTTTCATTTAATTTTTTTACTATAATTATTTCTAATATCTACAATAAAATAAATGAAAATATTATTTCAATGAATATTAATTTAAGATAATCAGGGTTCATTAAAATAATCGAAGTAACATCATGTTGATTTAATGTATAGAGTATTATCACATGAAAATTTTATTATATTATAGGAAAGTGAAAATAATATTTATGACCCAGTAGAGTATTAATAATATATATTTAATTGTTTTTAATTATTCTGTGGTTGTGAGGAAATTCCAGGAAATTATAAATTCAATATAAATAATGGAGCATAAGGGCTAACTAGACAAAATTCACTTCCTATCTATCTCTCTTATTTTATCTCCCACATTCTTGACTGATATGTTACAGATCCATGAGTTATGATGAAGTTATCTATTTCACATCACAAGCAAGGTGATGCAGTTATCATTGGAGTGTCGAAGATGTCATAAGATCTCTATGATGGAATATAAAATTTTATGATCAGTGCTCCTGAAATTTCTTGAAGACTGTGTGGATGATCTAGATGAATTTGTATTTGGATTCTATAAGAAATTATCATCAATGAAAAGAACAAATCGAGTAGTTCATTAGATATAAATATATATTTATTATTTATTATTTTCTATTTAAAACTCTGCATGTGAAGATAATTAGGATATTACTAGGAAATGCATCACCGATGATGAAAAGGTCTTTTCAATCATTGATTGAACAATATTAAAATCACATCATTGGGGATTCTATTACAAGCTTGGTTCCTTAAATCTAGATATGTTTGGAATTCCCACACTAGAAACATACCATTGACAGTCCAATCTGAGGAGGTCTACCTGATTTGTTGTCCTGAATACCCTTTTAGAACAAATCTCGGTCGGGCTTTTTCAAACCTAAGGGATATCCACTAAAATCACTTTTAGTCATCACCCTACTTGAGTACGACCAATCCATTAATTAATTACCCAAAAGTTGTGAAATATAGTGGTTTCCATGCCTGTAAAGGGGCCTATACCTAATCATGTACGTACCTTTCCTATCCCTTAGGGGTCTCGACCTACACATGCACCCATTGAACCCCATCAATTCTATCCTGATACTGCATCTGATTCGTTTAGGTGGAAACCCACTGAATACCATTACAAGGGTAGACATCCCATATAACATATATATAAATATAACAAATAGGGAAAACAATAACATGTAGTGTCAAATAAATACAATTACCACCCCTTCAAAACCGTGCCACACGGAATCCTAGCCTCATGTTCTACTTACAATCTCAAAATTGATCCATATATCAAATATTCCATGGGCCACACCCATCTTGACAAACCACATTTCCAAAAACTGACGACCATATCGCCCAACTAGTTGATCTACACCACCCCATACAAAAATACTTCCTTCTCTTATAATTTTCACACCCACATATATTTAAATCATATTTCTCATGGAAAATTTTATCATGGAACATGTATATCCATATCAAAATTCTACTATGTCCCAATCAATACATATTAATCAACATGAATAACCAACACCCCCTTATCATGTCAGGCCAAGGGTCAAATTATCAATCTATATTGTACCCAGCCAAAGTCACCAGTCATAAAAAAGAACAGTTCACATCCCAATTTCCCTACTCAAGGTGGAAAAAAATCAATTATAAAATGTGAAAAATAGAATAGTATTTCCCTCCCCCTGCCAACTTGGTACATTCCCCATTAATGGGGCTGCAGATATCCACGAACAAGTTCTAAACACAGTTCCAATGAATTCATAATCTCCAGTCTACCATATCCTATTATTTATATTAATAAATAGGTAAAATAAATACCTTTAAGAACTTTTTTATTGGACCAACCTGATTAGCCACCCGATTAGTACTTCCAGGCCAAGTGAAACTGGTCTTTGGCTCACCTCCACATACACAAAAGGTTGTCTACTAGCTGTGAGGGTACGATAAGGGAGATAGTGGGGATAATATACCCTAAGTTGTTGAAAATATGATGGTATGATTACACACATACACATAGACACACACACACATATATAACATTAAGAAAAAGAAAAGGTTCAGCAGACTTGAACCAGACCCACCCATGGCAGAAGCACAATCAATACCGAGAAATGTCAGAAACATAGGTAATTAACAATTACTGAATAAATGAATATCACAAAATACCACATGTAGATACTAAATAAATCATGCATACAATATAGGTCATACAATACAATATCCTGTAGGGGTTTTGATTGGATGACCATAGTATAAACATATATCATAAGCATACTGAAATAGAAGTGAATCTAAAGAGAAAATCTAATTGAGGTAGGAACCTTAAGGTACATTTCCAACATCCCATGCTAAACTACCACTATGGTAAATCTCATGATCCCAAAAATTAAAATTAATATAAAATAATAATGTCTAAATGTGTCCTAAAGGGACCATGTATGGTGTGAGACTGAGTCAAAGTAGGGTACCACCCATGTGTGAATACTTTAAATTTTAGATTATGAAGGTGTGATGTTACACCCTAGGATAATATATTATTTTTTATAAATAAATTTATATTAATTTATTTATTTCTATTTACAGAACACCATTTTATGCTTACGCTACACACAATAATGAGTTGGCTTGCAGTACACCCAAGACCCATTTTTACCAAACAACAATATATTAATAAAATATTATTATTTAATATAATATACAACATAGCATATAAATTGGTTGTTAAGAATAGTATTAACTTAAAATTTATTTTTATATATTCTTAATAATTTTAGCATTCATCTTGTGTATTTTATAGACATGATATAACAAAAGATTCCACTTTTCGGATGAAATAAATCTTTTTCAAAAAAATGAATTTTTACGCCTTTTGATGGAACACCCATTTTAAATATTTTTTTGAAAATTTTATTTATTATATTTCAAAAATTAACTTTTTATTCTGAAGAGAGATATGAACATTTAAATTGGATGAATTTATGATATTTTTCTGTTAGTTTAATGTTTTGTTGAATAATAAGAATATAAGAAATTTTAATTGAAAAAAACATTTTCCATCAGTATAATTTGTGTGGATAAATTACATTATTGAATGGGTTTAGAATATAATTTTACCAGGTAATTTAATTTTGTTCATTTTCATTTATTTTACCTTGAATATTAATTTAAAAACAATATAGTTTATTGTAATGATTTAACATTAAAAAACAAGTTTTCATTTAGACAACATGATTAGTTAAAAATTAATTACTCTAAATAATGACTCTATTTTTTTAAATGGTTCCCACATTTGTAATTAGTGGTTACAAATTATGTAAATAGGTCCTTTTTTATTATTTGGAATTATAAAATGTAACTTTAGTAATTCTATTATTATCATAATTGAAGATATGTTGTGTAATTACAGGTAAAATAATACTATAAAATTACCATAACACCTATAAAAATGTTATTGGCTGAATAAATATAAACCTTATCATCTATGGATCGAAATATAACCATTTAGTGGACCCTTTTCCATTAATGTTACATGAATGTTATTGAAATTAATGAATGTGACAAAATCTCACACTCTCACTTCTTATAAGTATAATAATTTTAACAATGATATATCTAAGAGATTAAATCTATTATAAATATTCTATGGAAATATAATATATTTAAATACTTTATAAAAATATATTTATAATTTTTATAAATTAAATAATTACCATTATTGACAACATAATAGTGAAAGAGAAATTATTTTATAAATAGAAATATCAAATAAATGATAATAAAAATAATAAAATAATTATTTTATGACTAAATTAATGAAAAAAACTAATTTTATAGATATCATGGGGATTTCAGTGACATATATTAACTATTTTTTTAATTAATCATGTTTTTTATATTTTAAAAGATGAGAATATCGAATAGAACTAAAATTGACATAAATAGTATTTTAAAATATATACTATTTTATTAAGTGATATAAAAGTCATAAAAATATAAGGATCTAAAAATTATATTTTATAGTGTTAAATATTTTATAATTGATCTTATTAGGGTTCTTTTTTCTTTTTATAGTATCTATATTAACCCTATAGTGTAAAAATGTAAGAAGGCATAGTAAAACTTAAATTGTTTAACTAAGGGTCCAATCCAAATGACAAGGTTAATTTTATGACATAATTATATCTACAATACATTGTATTAATAGATTTATAACCATACTCATATTATCTTTGAAATACATCTCTTTTTTCTATTTAAAACAAAAAATCAATTTATAATAAATTAATATTTTATGATTTTCTTAAAGTGCCCCTCACCCCTCTTATAAAAGAACACACTTCTTTATCTTTTAATCAAAAATCTAAATAACTTCAGTTCAGTGATTCCCAAAGAAATTTCTCCTCCCAAATTCCCTCAAATAGTTTTAGAGTCCATAATTTCTGCATAAATCAATTCTATGAAGTCCTTTTGTACAATCCAAAAAGAGTTACTCGAAAAAAGTAATTGTTTTATCACCTATCTAAATGTTATTTTTATCTTTGACTTAATATTTATATGTTGTATTAAAATAAAAAATTATCTTTTGTATCATAAAAATACATATATGTTATTATAATCATGGTAAAAACATATTTATTATTTTATCCATCATATATGTAACAATATCTCCGTGCATTCATACATACGGCTTACCGTCTACACGTTATGGTGTGATTTGTTATTAAATAGTAAATTAAATGGATGGGTATGATAATGAGTATAAAGGATATAAATAATTAATATAACCTGATATTTATTCTTTATAATTAATATACCATCTAATTACATACAATTTAACCATCAAGGGAATGTTATCTTCTGTCGTGCGTGTGTATGGCCTACCGTCTCTATGATGTAGTGAGATTCATTCTCCAGATTAAACATTAAATGATCATTATACAATTTTTATGATGAGTAAAAATAATATATATTAACTTTATGTCATTATGGATATGAATAAAATAAATCCTATGAATAAAAAACTTGACATTCATGAAAAAAAAATTAAATGAAAAAATATATAAGTTAACACCTGAAACAACGATAATACTGAAATATTATTACCAAAATGATATAATACTATCATATATGATATAGTAAACATAGATATGGAATTTTTGTAAATTAATTACATGATTTAAGCATTATAAATAAGTTTAACTCACCCTCGACTCAAGGAAAGTATAAAGTAAGGTAAATTTTACAATCTCTTTATTATCTGAGATTGTTTATATGTATATATCTACTGAGATATCATTATAATACAAATAAATGTCTCATAAAATTTATTTATAAACATTATAGGAAATTTTTATAGTAATTTTTACCCATTATTTTTATAAATGGTTTTGAAATGAATCTTTATATCGTTTTGGAGACGAGGTATTTTATGACCTTTTATAAAAATTAGGGAAATAATGTTTTAAATTTATATGGAACGAGTGGATATTTTACACCATTATAACACCTTATCATTAACATTTTGAAGCTTTACATACAATATAACTAGGTTATTTTCATAAGAAATGTTGTCTTTAATAATTTTTTGGCATTTAAATAAATTAAAAGTAAAAAAGAGATATTTCTCACAAAAATTATAAATAATTTATTATATTATTATCATCTATGTCAGAATCCTTTGTTATATTTTACTATTTATTAAGGTTTATTTATTATGATAAAATATTACAAATTACATTTAAGGGTTTATGATATATTTGACATTGTATGTGCTATTTTGATACCATTCATGGTTTATGGTTAAAGTATTATCATTTTTATATTAGTTTAAATAGAAATGTTATTATTATATTTTACCCCTTTATAAGAGGAATGTATTGGATTTCGTATGTGATGGTAAGGGCCCACAATATACTTTTAATGCATCGGTAGATATCATGAGATGAAACTTGTTGGAAAGAACCCTTGCCTTTTTTTTCTAAGTAATTTGTCGTTGTTAGGAGGACAGATCTGAAAACAAATCATACAGGTTTCTACCCACAGAAGTAAACAAACATGTGGACATATCATGAGAGTAGTTATCTAGAGGACTTATCTTGATAGTGAATATGAAATTAATTAGTCATTCTCTCATTATGAGATTAGTAATTGATATTACATGTTATCATTCGACTAGTAGAATATCCATGGGAATGTTTAAATTGAATTATTAGAATTATTAATGCTATATTATATTCTTTTTTATGTTTAAAATAGTTAAGTTTATGTTTTATAGTCTCCTTAAAAGTTTATTATTATTTATGAAATCTTATTCTATATTTATTAACCTTACCGTGCTTCAGAGTTCATCCCTTTATTATGTTTTATTTTCCCAGGATTCCAAGAAGTGTTTTGTGATTGATATGTAGAGTTAATCTTGGTGAATAATAGAGTTATCAATGTATTATCTATTGTTTAATTTATCTAATAAACTGTAATGAAAATTCCAAATATGTAATCTATTTTCAAAGACTACTAAAATCATAGGTCTAGCGGGATTTTATTCCTTGAATCATGAGAATGTATTAAAATAATGCACTGGATATGGGTTCTAGGGTCAGGGGCATTATTGTTTCTCTCATATGAGGTTTATCAACAAGATTGGAAATATATTTTGATAACATATATTAGGGATCACAACCCTAAAATAAAAATTGAGGACAATTATATAAAAACATCCTAAAATGTTTGTAATGTATATTTTATTTGGTTATTCCTAGAAAATGCATCATTGTCTAGGTAATAAAAATTGATATGGTTCTAGATCAAATATACCTATGAGTAATAACTCAGACAAGGAGTTCCAGTCATGACTCAAGGAAACATGGTACATGAAAATGCACCTTACTGTGCACCGTGTTTGACACTACTGGTGGATATTCTAACGATAGTTCATGTTTTCTTTTAAAACCGCTATTAAGAATTTATGATCTTCTTTTTCACCAATGAATCCTTTTTTATTGACATGAGATTATATTTGAATAAAATATTATATTTATGTCAATTTTTATACAATTTCAATATTATACATTGGAATTTATAACCTAATCTAGTTTATTCCATGTCATATAAATGAAACCTAGATGAAGGAATGGAAATCTTATCTATGCATGGAATCCATGTAGGGATTTCCCTCCTATGCAAGATAATGATGTTGGAGTAGGAGGTTCATCTAGTTCTTATCAACTTCTAACAATTTGGGATATCTAAATAAGGTTATGAATAATAACCTTAACTATATAGAGTAACTTGATCCACAACATGGTGGAAAATTTTAGATTGCTTCATGAGTCAACGACATCCAACATTTAATGGGATGAAAACCCCATTTAAAGATGAACAATGGGTAATCTACTTATATAAGATATTTCATTAATTGGGAAATAATGAAAGGGAAAAAGCTTTAATGGATATTTATCATATATAAGGATATTCAGACCAATGCTGGAAATTAATTCAAAAAAAGGAAGATGATGAAATATAAAAAATGGAATAGAGGGAGTTTAAAATACTTTTCTTGGAAAAATACATTCATCAAGAACTACAAGATTATATGGAAATGAAATTTCTGAGTCTAGGGAAAATGGAAGAAGAGAGAGTTGAAAAATATGAGGCTAACTTCACTAGGATAGCAAGGAATACTGGCAACAATATACGTAACTCGAGAAGTAAGATTAACAATTAATTGATGTGTTAAAACCATTCCTATGATGGGAACTGGTTTAACAATCTTTATAATCATATGAAGATATAGTCTCATGTCCATTCTTGACAGAAATGAAATTCTCTATGTCTTATAAATTTAAGGGAAATCAAGAGAATAAGATGGAAGTATATAATGACAAGGATAAAGTGAATAAGTGAAAGAAGTATTTTCCCACATCTGATAATTATGGATAGGATCACTCTGGGAAGAGCTTGAATGGATTTGTTGTTTTTTATAAATTTAGAGAAAACGGTCACCAGGAAAACGAATTCCATTGGATGAAAGAAAATATTGATATTTAGTACTCCAGCTATACTGAAATGGGGCATTATGAAAATTATTTGCCTTATAATTAAAGAAATATAGCTCAAAAAATTCAAAGGGATCGAGGTCAAGATTATTCTATTACTATAGTTGAAACTGAATTATTAATGTGTTGGTGTATTTGAGTTTTAGGAATTATGTAATTTGACTACTTGTTCGGTAATTTACTAGTTGTAAGAGTTCTAGAATATATAAGGATTCTACTAAAATACTTATTCTTTAAGGATTTCAAGTAAAGAATGTTTTCATTATAGTTTTTCATGTGATAAAATATTTGGTTTTTTTAATAAGTGCTACATTATGTTATTTGGAAATCTAATGATACAATTGATATTAGAAATTTAGAAACCTTTTTTCCATGTTAATTTTGATATAACTAATTCAGAAAAATATTAAGGATTGAGTGTATTGAGTTACACATTGGAGAGTATTTTTTTAATCGTAAATAATTTATTCAGATTATTTTTTGAATGTTATAATAATATTGTTTTACAAAAAGAACAACCCACATGTCGGGTGATAACCCGTCACCTCTGGTGAGGCTGTGAGACCTAAACCCACAACCGAAAGGCGGTAAGGGTGAATCACCTACCACTGGCCAATGTGGTGTCTTATTTAAAATAAAATATTTTTATTTATTTAAATTATACTATATATGAGGTAGAAGTTCATTTTGGGACACCTATACAATTACTATATATTGAATATTTTTTAATTTTATTGTGTTTTTAAGTTAAACATGATATTTTGGTCTGAATTAACTACAGTATGAAACAATACTTTTCATATATGTACTATACCTCCTACCATTAGTCTATTAATTAAATTGATTATTCAACTCTTGGAAAAGTATCTTGAAACAAAAAAATGCTATCTTAGTACTTTTTCAGATGAATCAAATAGTCCCATAGATCATCACATATTTAGATCATTGTGATTGTTAACTTTCTCTTAATTATGTTGTTTATCATTCTGAATCAGAACATGATGGTTATATTTTTCTTCCATGTGAATTTTTCCTTACAAGGAACACTATTAAATTTTATCTCCATAGAACGTCATAATTATCTTTAATTATTTTAAAGTGGGGGGTCTCAATAATCTATTTCTAATGTGGGACTTCCTCAATGATTTTTTGAAATATTAATCCACTAGTTTTTGATCGCGATATTGAATTACTATGATGAAATTTATTGCAGGATTGGAGAACATAAAACAACAAGAAATTATAATATTTTAATTTACAAATAAATAAATATAAATTTTTATGTTTATTTTTACAATCACTATATTAATCTTATGCTACATACAATAATAATATGGGGTGCATTACATGTAAGGCCCAATATTAGCGAACAAAAATATATTAATAAATTATTATTATTTAATATACCATATAACCTAGCCATAAAATTATTGTTTATAAATAGTAGTAACCTCAATTATAATGTTTTATATTCCATTTTATTTTTAAATTCTTCTTATGTATTTTCTAGGCAATATATAAGAAAAGATTACATTTTTCAGAAAAAATAAGTACTTTAAAAAATATAGTTTTTCCATCTTTTGATGGGTTACCCATTTAAAATATAGTTTTTAAAACATAGATACATTATATTTAACAAACTAAAGATTTTATTTATAAGAATTATATAAATATATAACTTTGATGAATTTTTTATATTTCATGATAAGTTTTATTTTTTGATGAATAGTAAAAATATTAAAAAATTAAATGATTTTTTTCATAAAAATTATTTTTAAAGATAAATTATATTATTGAATGAATTCAGAGTAAAAATAAAATATGTTATTTATAGTTAATTTAATTT
Organism: Viscum album; assembly: GCA_963277665.1. Lineage (NCBI taxonomy): Eukaryota > Viridiplantae > Streptophyta > Magnoliopsida > Santalales > Viscaceae > Viscum > Viscum album. The sequence goes on from OY728166.1 coordinate 381,644,825, forward strand.
TGGTCATTATCATAAATTGTTTCAGGACATTTAGTGTAAAAACATATCAATTTTTTGTAATGTTTTAACTTTTAAAAACTAGTTTTTCATTCTGATAATGGGATTAATATTATATTAATTATAGAAACTTATGTACTATGAATTTTGATAAATGGATCCAATATTTGGAATTATTTGTTTCAAATTATGCAAATATGTTCCTTTTATTTGTGGGTGTTACGAATCATAACTTTAGTAATTTTTTGTTACTGGGAATCAAGATAAATCAGGTAATTAATGGTAAAAATAATATTATAAAATTAACCTAGAACCTATAAAAATTCTATTTTATGACTTAATACATCCTTTATCATATATTTTTTTAAATTGAATCATTTAGTTGACCCTTGTCCATGAATATGACATTAATATTATTAAAATTAATGAATGTTACCAAATTCCACACACTCATTTCTTATAAGTATATTAATATTAATATAAATATATCTAGGAGATAAAATAGATTTTAAATAGTATATGGAATAAAAAATAATTACCTCCCTTATAGAAATTTATTTATTATTTTTTGAGATTAAATATTTTCTATCAATGATCACATGATAGTGAAATAAAAATTATTTTATTAAAAGAAATAGTAAATAAATAGTATTAAAATATTAAAATAAATATTTTTTGATAAAATAATGATATACACTAACTTTATAGATAACAGAGAAATTATAGTGACATATTTTATGTATTTGTTTGAATTTATCATGTTGGGTGGATATTTTTTATAATGAAAATCATGAATACTATTAAAATTTACATAAATGATATTTTAAAATAAATACTATTTTATTAAATGATATAAAAATAATAAATACCTAAATTTCATCCAAATAACTTTGAAAATTTTAAATATGTCTTTATTTATGTAATTATGGTGCTTTTGTAATTTTATAGTAACTATACTAACCCAATAGTGTAAAAATACAAGAAGTCAAGGTAATAGTTCTGTTGATTAACTAAGTGTAAATCATTAATATAAGGTTGATTTTATGACCTAAACATGACTAAAATTCATTATAATAAGGTATTTAGAACTATAATTATCTTACCATTTAAAGAATTCAATTTGGAGCTATTTGAAATCGAAAATAAATTTATAATAAATTAATATTTAAAGATTTTTCAAAAGTGCCCCTCACATCTCATATAAAGTAACACTCTTCTTCTCTTTGATTAACACATATAAAACAATTTATTTCGTCTATGACCTACCCTTTTAACCTCCCAAATTCTATAAATTAATCCTATAAGGACATAATTTTGGATGAAATTCATCTTAAGAATCCCTTTTTTATAAACCAACATTAGATACCCAAAAATATAGGTAATAGTTTATCACCTCTTCCAAATTTCTTTTGTTATTATACATCCTCTTTCTATATTGTTTCCAAATAAAAATAAAATCATAATATAATACATAACATGAGATGTTATTATAATAATGAGACAAACATATTCTGAATTTTATCCATCATACGAATAACAAAATCACCATTTGTGATTGTGTACGACTTACCGTCTCCACGCTGTGGTGTAATTTGTTATTCAACACTACATTAATTGGTTGGGTATAATGACGATTATATTGTATTTAAATAATAAATATGAAATGATAAATGTTATTTATAATTAATATAACATCTAATTGCATACCATTTTACCATCAAGGGAGTGATACCGTCTCTCATGCGTTTGTACACCCTACCGTCTCCATGACCCGATGAGATTCAGTATCCATGTTGACCATTCAAGAGTGATTAAAAAATATATATGATGACTAAAAAAATAATTATGAACTTAATATAATTCTTTATATGAATAGAATATATCCTATTTATTATGAGAATGACTTACATGACAAAAGATGAATGAAAAAACGAAGTAGTTAACACTAGAGACAACGGTAATACTCCAAAATTGTAACTAAAAAGATATAAGAGGATCATATATGATATCCAAGAGATATATATGGTCTTGGAATATATAAATATCATTATTTAACCATTATATAGCTGGTAAAATCTCCCTCGACTAAATGAAATTACAAGGTATGAGTTAATTTTCCAATCTCTATTATCTGAGATTATTTATACATAAGTATCTACCGGGACATCTTTATCATCCATGTCCATTTAACTTAAAATATATTTCAAAATATTATTGAAAATTGTTTAAATTAATTTTTAACCATGTCATACTTCTTATAAATCAATTTTAAATGAATATTTTAGTCTTTTTCTAAACAAGGTACTGTAAGACCTTTTCAACAACTTAAAGAATGCACATTTTTTAACTAATAGAGTGTTAGTAGATATTTCCATCGTTATGACACCTTAAAATTTTGAATATTTTCATACAATATTAATAATTGTTTTTCTTTTTTAATTTTATGGGATTTAAATTAATTCAATGTAAAAAATGGAGATTTTTTTCAAAGGGTCTGAATGAATTTATTAGATTATTTTACCCTATGTCAACATCGTTAGTTCTATTTTATTCTTGTATAAGATTAATTTATTATGATAAAATATTCAATATTTTGTTAATGGATTATGATATATTTAATTTTAGATGTTCTAATTTGATTTCATTAATGGTTAATGGTTAAAGTATTATCATTTTTTATGCAAGTTTAAATATGAATGTTATTGTTATTTTTTACCCCTTTCATAAGGGGAATGATTTTTACTTAGAAATTGATGGGTGGGGAATGTTATATTCCCTTGATAAATCATTAGGTCTCATGAGATGATACTAGCTACCGAAAAACCCTTCGCGTTTGTTTTCTATGCAGTTTATCATTGTCAGGAGGATAGATATTGACACAAATAAGAAAGGATTCAACCCATAGACTTAAAATTTCATGAGGATTGATCATTAGAGTAGGTATATCAAGGAAATATCTTGAAAGTTCAGATGGATAGATTTATTTTATCCCTCATCATGGGATTACTTATTTATATTATATGTCATTATTCAACTTGATGAATATCCATGTGAATGTTTAAATGGAATTATTTGATTTATTATTTCCATATTTTATTAAAATTTATGTTTAAATGGATTTTTTAAGTTTTATAATTTATTTAAATGTTTATCATAATTTATGAATGCAAATTTTGAATTGATCAATCTTACTGAGATTCTAAGATCACCCCCATCACATGTTATACTTCCCAGGATTCCAAGAAGTGTTTTGGATTAATTTAAAATGTTAATCTAGGATAAAATACACATTCTCAAGAGACTACCTCTGTTTTATTTTAATTTTGAAATTATAATTTAATGTTTGTATATGTAATATATTTTCTAAGACGGCTAAACAAATCGTTCATTTGGTATTTTATTCCTTATAATCAAGCCAAATAATTAAATTAATGCACTGACTTAGGGATGATGGGGTTGTGGCGTTACAGTTGGTATTAGAGGAAGTATGAAGACAACCATGTAAATAGATTTTGAAAGATTATATTAGGGACCATTACACTAATATATACTTTGAGGATAAGTATATATTAACAGCCTAAAAGTTTTCTAATGTAGAGATTATGTGGGTATTTCTAGAATATAAATACATATTTGGGTACTACAAGTGGACATGGTTCTGGAATAGATGTACCTAGGATTTATTACTCTAACAAGGTGTTCCAAGATTAACTCAGGGTAAACTCATACATGAAAATGGTACTTACTGTGCATCTGGATTGACACTTTCGAATGATATGTTTAGGATAATTTACAATTTCTTTACAACCCATTGTTAAAGATTTATGAGTAAATATGTCATTAAAGAATCCATTTTAACAATTTTTTGATTATATGTGAATAAAATTATCAATTTATGTTAAGTTTTTTAGTAGTTAATAATTATAAATTCAAACTAAAAACATAATCTAGTGTATTCAATGGTTTAGAAATGAGACCCAGTGAAAGAAAATGAAATTTTATCAACACACCTAATCAATGAGGGGATTTCGCTTATATACATGATAATGATGTTAGAGTAGGATATTTAATTGGGATTGAAAAACATATAACCACATTGGGACAACTAAAACTAGTTATGAATAATAAAATCACCCTTATGGAGTAGGTAGATCCATAAGGAATCCTTTTGTACAATCCACACAGAGATATACGAAGAAAATGTGATTATTATATTACCTCTTTCAATGTTATTTTCATCTTCTACATACTATTACTATGTTTTTTCAAATAAAAATAATAAATAAAGTATCATATATTTACATAGATGTTATTATAATCATGGGACAACCCTATTTTTCATTTCATTCATCATAAAAATAACAATTTCACTAGGCATGCGTACGTGCAACATAACGTCTCTACGTTGTGGTATCAATTTTTATTAAATAGTATGTTAATTTTATTTTCCAAATGATGACTATAATGGATATAAGTAATTTATATAACATGATAATTATTCCTTATGATTAATATACAATACAATTAAAAACCATTTAACCATCAAGGGAATGATATCGTCAGTCATAGATACATATGGACTAATTTCTTCACATGTGATGAGATAAATTATCCATGTTAACCATATAATATTTGTTATAAAATTTATATGATGAGTAAAAATAATAATTTTTAACTCAATTTTATTTGGTATATGTGTAAAATAAATCCTATGAATAACAAACATGGCTTACATGACAAAACATGAATAGGAAAACGAAGGAGTTAAGACCTGAAACAATGGTAATACAAAAATATTATTACAAAATGGATAAAAGAATATTATATATGATATAATAAAAATAGATATGGTCATGGTAAATTTAATAACATGATATAACCATTATACACGAGGTTAATTCCTCCTCAACTGAAGGACTGTACAAGATAAGGGTTACTTTTACAGTATCAGCATTATCTCTGATTGTTTTTATATATGTATCAACTAGGACCTATTTATCATCCATATCCACGTTTCTTTATATATATTTCAAAATATTATCGACATTTGTTTAGATACATTTTTACCCATGTTTTATTTTTTGTAAATCATTTTTAAATGAATATTTCTTTCATTTTCCATATGAGGTATATTATGATTTTTTCGAAAAATTATGGAAAGAATTTTATTTTAACTATAACGCTGCGAGCATAAATATTATGACGTTATGATTCCATGAAATTTTGAAACTTTCCTTAAAATATTTTAAGGATATTTTCATATGAAATTTTTTCATTTATAATTATTTTTCTTTTAAATAAATTTAATGTAACTAAGGGATATTTCTCACAAATAGTATTGGTGAATTTATTTGATTATTTTCATCTACATCAACTTCCTATGTTGGATTACATGCTTGACTGGGGTTTAATTATTATGATAAAATATTCCATATTGTATTAAAAGGTTTAAGATATACTTGAATTTGGACGTGCTATTTTGATACAATTCATTGATTACTGTTACAGTATTAACATTTTGTATGCTAATTTTACTATGAATGTTATTTTTTTGTTTTAACCCTTTAATAAGAAGAAGTAATTGGAATTAGTAAGTAATATGTGGGTCCAATATATCCCCTCATTGCATTGGTCGGTCTCATGAGATGAAAATAGTTGGAAAAAAACCTTTTCCATTATTTTCTAATAAGTTTATCATTGTGTTGAGGATAGATCTTAACACGAATTAGATGGGTTTTAACCCAAAGACACAAACTATCATGATGTTAGATATTGACAGTATCTACCTAAGAAGATATATCTTGATAGTGAATATGTCATCCATTATGAATTCACTCATTATGCAATTAGTTATTGATATTACATGAGATTATTCGACCAATGGAAGATCTATGTAAATGTTAAATCGAATTATTTGATTTATTATTTCCATATTATGTTCATGTTCATGTTTAAATGGATTGTTTTTTTGTTTTAAACATTCCATGACATTTTATTATTATTTTTGACTGATTATACAATATTAATTAACCTTATGGAGCTTCTGAGCTCACCCTATAGAAGTGTTTTATTTTCCCAGGATTCCAAAAAGTGCTTTATGCTTGATATGTAGGGTTATGCTTAGTGTATAACATTGTTATAAAAGAATTATCTATTTTTTTTATGTTCCAAATTTTACTGTGAAGTTCATGTATGTAATATATTTTTCAATACTATTAAACTGATCTGCACTTTGGGATTATATTGTTTGTAATCATTCCAATGTATAAAAATAAGGCATCGGCTCCAGACATCTGGGGTCAGTGTGTGTCAGTTTTTATGAGATGAATATTTGAAACAACATTGGAAATACATTTTGAAAAATATTATTAGAGATCATAACCCTAAGATAGAATTTGAGGATATATATATAATAAAATCCAAAAAATTTCGTAGTGTATAGATTATGTGGCTATTAATATAAAATAAGTCTATGTCTGGGTAATACAAGTGGAAGTGGTTCTGGAACATATGTTCCTAAGAGTAATAAATAAAAAATGTAGTTGCAATCTTGACTCAGGGTAACCTGGTACAGAATAACATGACTTACTGTGCACCTAGTTTCACACACATGAGGATATATACTTAGAATAATTCATTTTTTCATTAATAAACATTATAAAGGATTAATGAGTAAATATGTCCCCAAGGAAACCATTTTTATTATTAGGAGATTATATATGAATAAAATTTTCAATTTACTTCAATTTTTTTACTAGTTCAAAATATTGAATTAGAATTAATAACTTAACTTAATGTATAATATGTTTTAGAAATGGAACCTAGTGTAAGAAATCAAAATCATATCAATTCATGTAATACATGTAGGTATTTCCCTCATATGAAAGAAAATAATGTTGGAGAAAGAGATACAACAAGTGTTGAACAACGTGTATCATATTAGGACCACTAAATAAGGTTATGAACAATAAAATTACCAGTATGGAGTAGCCTTATCCGCAAGATAGAAAAACAATGTAATACCGCTTCCAGATAAAGAAACCTCCATCATTAAATGGGACTAAAAATATATTCATTTCTAAATAATGGATAAGTTATTTATGGAAGATATTTATTGCTTTTCGAAGTAATGAAATGGGAAATTTTTTCCAGGGTACTTTTTTTCTATCAGGAGATAAATATAAATGGTGGTCATTAATTTAAAACACAATTTAAGATGAAGAATTATCAAATAAATAATGATGGGAGTTCACATTTCTTTTCTTAGAAAAATAATTTCATCGAGAACAACGAGTTGATATGGAAATAAAATTTATTATTCTTAGGGAAAAAAGTAAGATAATATTGTAATGTATGAAGCTAGTTTCACTAGGATATCAAGGAATGTTGTAGACTACAAAAATAAATCGAGAAGTAATATTGATCGATTATTTGATGAGTTATAACCATTAATTCAATGGGAACTTGTTTCAAAAACATCCCCCTCATTTGAAGATATAGACTCATGGTATACTAAGATATAAAATGAATTCTATAATTATTATGACGTTAAGGAAAAAAATATATGAACATGGAAGTAGAGTAAGATATAGGTCAAGGGAATAAGGGAATGAAGTATTTTCAAACAAGTTATAATTGTATAATGAATAACCCTGGAAATTGATTTAATGTATTGGGTGTTTTTATATGTGGGGGAAAAAGGTCACCATGAAAAATAATTCCAAGGGATGAAAGAAAAGACAAGTATTTAGTGTTTTAAATAATGTTAATTGTGGAATTACACAAATAAATGATATATGTGTCACAGAAATATAGCTCAGAAAAATCCACGGGATCATGGTCAAGCTTATGTGAATACTGTAATCGAAACAAAATAATTAATGTACTTGTGTTTTGGGGATTCAGGAAATATGTAATTTGAGTAATTTTTTAGCATTGTACTTGTTATAATAATTATGGAATATATAAATATTGTACTAATGTACTTATTCTTTCGGTATTAGAGGCATGATTTTTTCATTAAGTATTTCAGGTGATGAAATATTTGGTATGTGTCAATAAGGACTGAAAGTAATTTTTTATTAAAACCAATAACTTTCAGTCCTTATTGACACATACAAAATATGTGTCAATAAGGGATACATTACATTGTTTGTGAATGTTATGTGATGAATAATTTTGAAAATTTAGAGACCTTTTTGTAATATTAATTCGGAAAAATGTATATTGGAATAACTATAAGGTTAGAATGGATTATGATAGAAATTTGATTGTATTTTTTTATGGTGAAAACATTTCTTTTCAATATTATTGGAATGTTATAATAATATAGTTTTATGAAAAGAAAAGCACATGGGTAGGGTAACAACATTTTGCGTCTGGCAAGGCTGTGTGACCTAAACCTACAACCGAAGGGCGATAAGGGCGTATCACCTACCATTAGCCAACTTGATTTACTAGTTAGTATAACATAGTTATCTTTATTTAAATGAAATGAAATATGAAGAATAAGTTCATTTTTGGAACCCTATATGATTACGATATATATAATATTTTTGAATTTTAATTTCTTTTGAATGTAAAGATGAAATTGTGGTATAAATTAGATAAATTAAAAAAAAATACTTCTCATGTAATTATTATTCCTTGTGTTTTTTATTATTAAATAAATTAATTCTTTAACTCAGGGGAAAATATCTTTAAATAATAAAAACATTTATCCTAGTAATTTTTCATGTGAATCAAATGGTCCCATATATAACAACATATTTAGAGCTTTGTGATTTATTAACTAAATTATAATTCAAAACTACCTTTTTCATAAAAATAATTTATGTGGATAAATTATATTATATAATGGTTTTAGAGTAAAAATAGAATATATTTTTCCAGTTAATTTAATTTTGTTCATTAGCATTAATTTTACCTTGAATTTTGATGTAAAAATATTTAAATCTTGTTCAATGTTTTAACTCTTAAAACTCTATCTTTAATTCCAAAAATGGGATTAAAATTAAATTAATTACTAAAAATTATGTGTTTTATATTTTAAAAAATATATTCCAAATTTGGAATTATTTTGTCCAAATTATGTAAATATATTTTTTAAAATTTTAGGCATTATAAATATTAACATTATTATTTTTTTATGTCTATACTTAAGGGTAAATCTGGTAAATAAAGGTAAAAATAATATTATAAAATTAAAATAACACATGTAAAAATCATTTTTGAAGAATAACTTCGAAAGATATATTCTATGGATTGAAATGGAATAATTAATGGTCCCTTGTTCATGAATATGACATGATTATTATTAAAATTAATGAATGTGACAAAATGTCACACTCTCATTTCTTATAAGTAAAATAATTTTAATATAACTATATCCAAAATATAACATCAATTATAAATAGTATATGGAATGAATAAATAATTACCTTCCTCATATAAATTTATTTATAATTTTTAGTTATTCAATAATTACCATTATTGATGACGATATAGTGAAATAGAAATTATTTTATTACAATAAATATCAAATAAATGATTTTAAAAATATTAAAATAAATAAATTTTTAAATTAATTAATAAAACTAAATATTTTATTGTTAAAAAGGAAAGTTTATTGATATATTTGAATTATGTTTTTGATGTTATCTTGTTGGTTTCATATTTGTAAAAATGAAAATGTTGAATAGTATTAAAATTGACATAAATCATATTTTAAAATAAATACTATTTTATTAAATGATATTAAAGTCATAAATATATATGTTTAAGAAAAATAAGTTGGATAATGTCAAATATATCATATTAGATACAATTGGGGTTTTTTTGTCATTTTATAATTACTATATTACCCATATTGTGTAAAAATTCAAGAAGACACGGTAAGAGTAAAACAATTTATCTAAGGGTTAAATCCAGATGATATGGTAAATATTAGGACATAAAAATGTCTCAAATTTATTGGTTGAGGTTATTTAGACCAAATCTCATCATGTCCATTTAATAAATAACTTTGGGTTAATATGAAACTGAAAAAAAATTATAATAAAATAATATTCTTTGATTTACAAAAAGTGCCCCCACCTCTCTTATATAAGGACACCCTTACTTGTCCTTGATTCACACATCTAATTACATTTAGTTCAGAAATAAACCTACAAATTTCTCCTCCAAAATTCTCCATATTAATCCTAGATGCCACAATTTAGGGATAAATCCCTTTTTTGGATTCCTTTTGTACAAACCAAAAGAAGATTCTTGAAATAGAGGTAATTATATTATCAATTCATTCAATGTTGTATTATTAATATAATTAGTCTTTATATGTATTTTCCTAATCAAAATAAAAAATAAAGTATCATCCATATTGTGAGAATTTATTATAATCAAGGAAAAACCATATTTCATATTTTATCCATCAAACGAATAACAATATCACAATGTATGCGTACGTACAGCTAACCATCTCACGTCGTGGTGTAATTTGTTATCCAACAATACATTAATTGGATGTATATAATGATGATTATAATTGATCTAAATAATAAATATAACATGATAATTATTATTTATAATTAATATACCATAAAATTACATTCCATTTACCCATCAATGGAATTATATCGTTGTTCATGCGTATGTACGGCCAACAATCTCCACAATGGGGTGAGATTCATTCTCCACATTACCCGTTCATGAATGATTATAAAATTTATATGATGAGTAAAATCTAACCATGAAATTAATTTCATTCTAGATATGTGTAAAATAAATCCTATTCATAAAAAACATGACATATAGGAAAAAACATGAATGGTAAAACGAAGTAGTTAACTCCTAAAACAACAACAATATAAAAATATCACTACCAAAATTATATAATATGATTAGATATGAAGTCATAAATATTGATATGGTACTATTATAATTTAATAACATGATTTACCCAATATATGTGAGGTAAATAAACCCTAGACTAATGTAAATTACATAGTAATTGTTGATTTCACATTATCTTTATTATCCATGATTGTTTATTTGTAACTATATACTCGTAAATCTTCATCATCCATGTCCATGATTCATAAAATTCATTTCAAAATGTGGTAAAAAATAGTTTAATGACATTTTTATCATTTTTACATGTTATAAAATATTTTGAACAGAATCTTTCTTTCATTTTCCAAATGCATTACGTTATGTAATTTTTCACAAATTAATGAAATATTGTTTCCAACTTATACGGCACGAGAAGAGGTTTTCCAATATTAAGATTCCTTAAAATTTTGAAGTTTTCCATACATGATTACATGGTTATTTTCATAATAATTGTTTTTATAATTGTAAGGATTTTAAATAAATTTACTATAAAAATGGATATTTCTATTAAAGTGTTTTAAGGAATTTATTAGATTATTTTCAACTTTGTCAACATGATTTTTTTTAAATTTTATGATTTATTATGGTTGATACATGGTTATACAATCATCTATATTTTATTTAAGTGGTTATGATATATCTGAATTTGGATGAGCTACATTGATACCATTTATGGTTTATGGTTAATGTAATAAAATTTCGAATGCTTGTTTTAATACAAATTTCATTGTTATTTTTTATTCCCATTCAAAAGAGGAATGCATTAGACTTAGTAAGTGATTGGTGGGGCCCAATATTGCCCCTCAGTGAATCAGTTGATCTCATGTGATTAAAATAGTTTGCAAGAAATGATTTTCATTTATTTTCCATGTAGTTTCACATTGTTATGAGGACAGATATTGACAAAAAAAATGGGATTCAACCCATAGACATAAATTGTCTTGAGGATATATCTTGAAAGTAGCTATCTCAAAGATATATCTTGATAGTGAGGATGTATAGAATTATGAATTCCCTCATTTTGTTATTATTTAATGATATTATAGGTTACTGTTAGACCATTGGAATAACCGTGTGAATGTTTAAATGTAATTATTTGATTTATTCATTCCATTTTTTGTTTCTATTTATGTTTAAAAGGACATGGATTTAGTTTTTTATTTTCCAGAAAACTTTATGCTTATTTATGAAAGTTCATATTGTATTGATTATCCTTACCAGGCATCTGATCTCACGCACTTCTTATATTTTATTTTCCTAGGATGCTAATAATTGTTTTCTGATTGATTTTTAGGATTAATCAAGGAGAATAACAACCTTTTCAAAGGATTATATTTATTGTATTTTATGTTAAAAATTGTAATATAATGTTTAGGTATGTAATCTATTTTTCAAGACTTCTAAACTGATCAGTCCTTCAAGATTTAATTTTTTTTATCTTGTCAATTTATTAAAATAATGCACCGGCTATGGGATTATGGGGTTAGGGCATTACATGTGAACTATAAAATATATAGAAATAAATTATTTCAAATAAACACACCCATCATTGGTTCTCAAAGGCCACTTGAAAGCTATCACTAACATAGGCCAACACCGGTATGTATAATGCAGAGAGGATCCATGGCCCATGGACTATGTCATGACCTAATTTCATATAACCAAAGGTGAACCCTAAATTCTACTACTATGAAAAAACACTTGAAACCCTTTCCTCCTGACACCTCACGTCCAAACGTAAGTCACTAATTTCATAAAAGCATGACCAAACAACTATATATGGTCCCTCATACCCCATATCAAAATAAAAAGTCATCTATAATATCAAAATCTGGAGGATCATCAATATATATCATCAACGTAATATTATTATTGTGTAAAATAACAATATCCCATGGAATGGTGATTTTCATCATCCAATATAATCCTAACCCAATATCCTCAGGCACGACAGGACTAACACCCATATTATAGCCTCAATGATATCATTTGATGGATACTCACCTAAATAATGGCTTTCTATGGTAATAACCCAAAATATTTTACATAATACACAACTACTAGGGCCTCTACCCACAATAGTCGTCAAAACCACCTCACAACTAAGTCAATAGGTGTGAACATGACTGTAGTGGTGCTTTGGTCTATAATTGGTGAGTATAAATCACTAAAATAGTACCTAATCCATAGATACAATGACACGTCATTCCCATGTGACCATTTATGTCATGTATGATTGTAATTAAATCCAATATCATTAGTCATGCCCACAACCTGATAGTCTTGCCACTTCTACCAACAACAATGTCACATCATCAGGAGATCACATCCCTAGTGTATCTTCCGGCAAGCCTAACATGATGATCACATCACCACAAATACATAGCCTTATCTATCTCAATACTTGAGATTTCCCTTTCAAGAACCCATTGATATGAGTAGTATATGAAAAACAATATATATATAAATAATTCACTAAAATTTGAATAAAATAATTAAAAAGTATTTAATAGAAATACTAAAAATAAATATAAAAAATAAATTTAATATAATGAACACCCTAGCCTAAAATCCCAACTGGTCTACATCCTCTGCCCCAACCTTGCAAATATACAAATGGTTTGGGAATTCGTAACGACATCACATAATGTGAAATTAAATAATTAAAAGAAACAATTTAAATTCAGTGGTCTCCCTCGATCAACAGCTTGTGACGTTAAAATTTTCACCCCCCGAACACTTTTGAAATATCAAAAAAAGGTATTCACCACCAACATTGGTGTCCTAGACATAGGAAAAAATAATCTTATCCTATAACACTTACCATTACTTAAGATATCATCATTTCCAATGAATGCCTCAAAAATAATGTTAAATGACTCTAATAAATTTGATGATTTGTGATTAAATAGGAATGGAGAAGAAAAAGGAAAGAGTGAGGAGAGCCTTAATGAGATGGATCCAATACAATAAACAGATTGAAAATGGTGGTCAGATAAAGATATGGGATCAAAACCTACTAGAGTATAAAAATGGTGATCCCTCTAATGTTTGGTGTGACCAAGAGTGGAGAAATAAGAAAGAAAATAAGAAAAGGGGGATAGGGGAAAACCAAGATTTTACAATTTTTAATGGTTTTATGTTTATAATACATTGTTTTCAAAACCATGTGGAACTTTTATGGGCTATTGAACTAAGGTATATCTTATGTGGAACTATGCATGTAGCTTGTGCATGGTTTCCCTTAACTATGTCCAATCCTTGAGAAAGAATAATAAATAACTTCTCATTTTCACAAATTTGTGTGTGCCCTTACCAACAATATTTCCCAAATTGTGTGGTAGCAAATTATTTTCACACATTGTTTTCACAAAGATTCTAAACAATGTGCCATAAATGTGCGCTTCAAAATAAAACTTCAAAAACAAGCCCATTAGGCCTCCGACACACCTAAACCCCTTCAGAAAACCCCAGAATATTACTTAACCTTCAAAACAATACAAAACCAACGTATTTGATTAAAGAAACTATTTGAACTGATCTCTAATGAATAAAAACAAAATATTGATACACTCAAATGATAGAAAATAAAAAAGGGTGAGTATTTAACCCACATTAAAAACCCCAACATTACATGAATGAATCTTTTTATTTTGGATGCATTTTTCTACTCTATTTTTGCAATTATGGGGATATATCATTACATTAAATGTGTACGATACTTATTTGGATCCCTATTTCCATTTTAGATCAGTAAATCTGTGTTTCTAATGAATTTTTCATGAGGACTTGCATCTACTCAATTATTTTTTGTCTTCCACTCTTATTATAATAGTCTAGATGTCCCTTCCACAACATCAATTCATTAATATATGTAATTAATAGTGTAAATATGTAATAGACGAACATTTTTGGAGTTTTATTTGAGAGGATATGATGGGAATAATTTGATATGGATGGCTTCCTTATATTTGTTTTTTATTAAAAATGTGGGTCTGCCTGGGGAAAATTTCATGAAATAACTACACCTTCCACCCCATGTGTGGGAACTCCAAATATCCCTCAACATCAAGGCCATTATAGGAAATATATTGAGTCTCAATTTGGCTAGATGATCATGATATTATCTTATTGGTAGATAAATTTATCCCTATTATGATTTATTTACTGGAGGAGAAATACAAGTCTCTTCTTGGAAATTATATTCAGTAGGTTATATTTCCCAAGAGTAATTAAACATTAATTTTATTTATCCCCATTAAGTATTATTCATATTAAGATAATATTTCATTGATTTTAAGAGCCCCAATTCCTTTATGTGACATGTAGGATGCATCCATGAAGTTCCTACTTTTTTGAAAAAAAAAATTAGTGAGATGATAATAGAGTATTCAGGGGAGAACTATTAAATTTTAAACATACCTCAACTATTGGGTACACACAAATTTTTCATTTTTTTATGGTGAACATATTTAGAACATAGATATCCTCATCCCACCCTCCTTTGTTATAGTCACTCTCTGTGTTATTCTCAAAACCAATGCTAATGAACTTCACTAATTCATATAAAATTTTCATGATCATAAACTCATAAAAAGTTTGGGTAGATCAAATTACTACTAAATACTTATCCTTAGATAAATCAAAAATCCTCTTTTATATTTCCTTATAAGGTTAATCGTTTCAACTCGTATTCTATAAGATGTATGAATGGTATTCTATGTAGTCTCTTATAAGTTATTTATATAGGGAAACCCTAATAGAAAAAAAAGACCCATATTGGTAAAGTATTTTATAATTTTATAGGATCACATAATGAAAGTAACATAGATGGACTTTCGTGTGATTATTACCCCAATCTAGAGAAGAAATATTTTCATGGAAGATGAAGAATATTTGTTATAAATTCACCCAACCCCTAGTGGATGGTGTTTCTTTAGTTATACATCCATTAAATCATGGACCCATTGAGGATTCCATCCCAAATGTGGTAGTGGTGGTATTAATGACACAAGTACTGTGGGTTGATGTTATTCTCATATTACTTTTTTAGTGAAATTTATTGTTTCCCTATTGATTTTATGGGATTTTTTTAGAGATTGTGTAGTATGTAGGTAATTATCTTGGATTGGTATATTAAACATTAGGGTAACTTTTATCCATAGGTTTGTATTATCATAAGTGAGTGCCCCATTTAACCATTATTATGTTTTTATGTTAGAACATTTCAATGATCCAATCACATTGAGTTTGATGTTTCTGATCTATTGTAATGATGTTATCTTATTTAATTAGCTATCAAGAATTCACAATGTCGTTGAATAAGTTTTTTAGTATGGAAATTATGTTTCGTGGAAAAAAAATTTGAAATATATCTTGACATGTAGTAGGGATAATTTCAATATTCAAGGTTGACCCCACCTTCTGATGTACACATCATACAAGGTGTTAATAATTATCAAGTTGTGATTTTTCAAAGCACCATGGAACACTTGTTAGAGGTATCAATATAGTTTTATTGAATTAATATTTGGACATTTCTAAATGAGAATTAACAAAATATAAGGGATATGTTCACCCATTTTCTTGATTTAGAATGTATACACTATGTAATATAGATACATCTCTTAAAAATTGAGATGAAACATCCATTTATTTTGGAGTAGTCAATTAATTCACTATACATCCATTGTATCAGGAATATTATACTATTATGTGTGTATGTGACATGTGGGATTGGTAAATCTAGATTCATTTAGATGATGTTGGTTCAACATTGGAAATCTACACTACACACCATACTACAGGGCAGTGAAGTATTGTTAACTTTGGTATGGTTACTATAGAATATTTGAATTTTAAGACAATATTAAAAAATATTAATATTCTTAAATCCACTATCCAATATATTGTCATAGACTTGGGTGGTCACAACACTATAACAGTGTAGGCTTCCATCATAAATTCATTATAGAACATCGGAATTTTTGTGTATTCAGTTGTATAATTATACATTTTATTTATTATCTCATTTAAGATATAGGATTATTGTGTGAGATACTCTACAACCGCATTGTAATTATACTCCTAATTTTAGTGAATTAATTTTGTATCTACTTATATGTAATAATTATATCCATACAACATTAATCGATGTGTCTATTTTCATAATAATCTTTTTATTTTGTTTTTATGATATGTGAGTTTGCAATCATCTACTACTGTGATTCCATAAATTTCCACAACATGATGAAACTTGATTGGTATATTATAATCAAATATTACATTAATTTTGATAATGGTGTTATATATTTCTGAAAATAGGGTTTCCTCTAGTTTGAATAACTTGAGAGGACATTTCTAATCATGTCTGTTGAGGGATACATGATTGGTTGGATTTTTCTTTTCAATATCAATGTATGAATTATTAGTAGGTGGTAAAAATGTTGACCATTACATTATAATATAAATTCATTATAAAGGGTTACTTCTTATTATATTATAATTTCTTGTTCCATATAACTTTGTCTCTCAAGTGCCTCTTTATTTGAGGGCCTTCTTAATATAGCTCTAACATGCAGAGTGCCATTTTTTTAAATGATATGTCACCATTTGGATGACCTTTATAGAAAAAATGATGGGGATATCCTCTTTGGTAATATTCATATTCTTTATTATGGGTGGGATTTATTTTAGGGGTTTATCTCTGGGAATAAGTATTATGTTTTCAACATATGCATTTTAGAGGACATTTAAGATGGATGACCACCTCGATGGCTATTATAAAATCTATAACTTAATTTATTGGAGGATGGGTGTCGTCTTACTAATTAATATTTAATATATGAAGAGTATTTTTAATCATTACTTTAGGTGAATTTTTTTTATAATCAATATTTTTATTTCCATAAGAATATACTTTATGGAAGGAACATTAGAGAGGTCCATTAGGGCTGCTGATATAAATATTTCAGGGAGTAACATAGTTATTGTGGATACATACACATTATGATATATATTATAAATACTATTAGGATATTTTTATGATATATTTACGTGATAAAAAAAACAAAAAAAATTATTATGGTAGGGATATGTGTTTTCTCTTTGGTTTTGTTTTACCTTTAGTGATATCCACATTTAGTAGTCCTCTATCGAGGAAATGGGGTTATGTGTTTCCATTAGAATATTATGACGTTTTCATTTAGGATAGGAAATAATATTTCATTTCATATCACATACCTTTATAATTTACTGATCAGATACATTATAATTTGTTGAAATATGTGACATCAATTTTATTATTTATAGTTTATCCCATGCATGTTCCTTAATCAATAGAAGAGAATGAATGTGAGTCCACTTCTGAGTGACCAATACAATATTCCATTGAGATTCCATCAGAATTGTAATATAGGAATGATCTAATTTATCATTCATTATCAATATTTTATTAAATTCCTATTGGAAACAAGATATAATTATTTCCCCTCTATACATTCTCTGTAACTATTATGATGAGATTTATAGTGAGGACTATAGTGATAAGTGTCTACCCATTATTGGAAGTCGTATTTTCTCATTGGTGGTGTTACACTACTATTTTAAATTATGATAATTATTATGAAAGGAATGTTCTAGTATATGAGAATATCTCTTTTTCTACTCTAGAATATCCTACTATTATTCTTCAACAGAAACATGAATATGGTATTAATACATGATTGGAGAGGGGATATCAACACATAAAATTGTTTTCATGGAATACATGAAAGCTTAGTGTATAAGGAAATTAATACGGACATGTCCCTAGTTACTAAAATAACATTATAGAATTATCTTCCAAATATATATACAATAAATTGGATGAGTTGGTGGATGAGAGAAGGAATATGGATATAAATCCAATTATATTTTAGGATATTCCCACATCGTTCCCTGTGATGTAGAATATGTTGGCATACTTGATGTGTGATAATAAGAACATGGGACCTACCTTTCATAATCGAAATATATTTTGGAATGTTTATTCTCTGAATTTTAGGATATTGTCATAATATTTGTAATGGTTTGTTCTATGAAAGTAGAATAATATTTTTTGTTTCACGGTGTGGGGGGCATCATAGAGTCTTCATACGAAACATCCTCATCATATGGATTTAGAGTTGAAGACTCATGCACTGGTGGTGGAGATAGATAGAAGGGCCTCTTCTATGTATCTCTTATATTGAAGTGCATTCATAATCAGTTTTTTGATCTAGAACTCTACGATAAGGAATGTATTCAACACCTTGTTCTAGGGAGATGCTACCGAAATGGTTGTATGTGCTCATGGGATCCACCTTCATTGTCATATTCTATCATTGAGTTGTTCATTTTTGTGGATTCATACCCAAGAGTGTATTCTTAAATTAATATGGATAAATTATAAATTGAAGAATTTACTCTTAAAGAATAACATTTATTACCGAGTCTTGTTGGAAATACATGGCTGACATCATCCATTAAATCATATGGGTGGTGTCTATTCTATATTCTTCATGCTATTAGGATTCTGTATATTTGGATCGAGTGGGGATCTTATTTTGAAATCCATGAAATTATTCGAAAAGTATAAAATAAAACCCATTGATTTAGGATCATTATTAATTTCATAATTAACCAATTAAATTCCTTATAAAATAAATAATGTGAGTTTCACCATTTTTGTTTCACATAAAAACTTGGATGTGCTTCCACATCTATGACAGTTGGATGTAGAATTAATTGCAAATCTTCTTTCAAATGATAGGGGTCACTGATTATTATTACCAGTGAGACATTAGACTGTGTGTTGGTCAACATGGTGTGATGTTGGGCTCATCCATGTATTTTATGTGTAATTACATCTTACTCTTTCACTATATTATATATTTATGTAATATTCATGAATAATTATCAATTTAAAGTGTGGGCTTGTGTGAAATTGTGATAATGATTACATCTTAGTATGCATCAATGTGAATATTTATATATAATAATGGATCTATATGAATATGAACATCATAATGCATCAATGTTTCTTCCTAAATGGTTCAATTTATTGTTTTGAATTATTTAATTTATTTCAATCATGGTAGGTGGTGAATGTTCATAGTTATGGGGATAAGACTCTGATAAAGGATTCTTATGTATCCATTTTAATTGAACTAGAACCAATATAGGTTAGTGTCACTTGATTAAACACATCCCGTATTTTATGTTCCTAAAAAATGGAAAATCATAATGCATTTTAAGGTAGTGAATCCTTGAATACTTATAATAAGTTTATTTTAAAATTTAATAGATATATAGGTAGATGGATCTTATCCATAGTTGGTCTAAGGATTATGCATGAGAGGATATAATATGGTTGACCATAAAGGGAATATGTCATGATGTGGATGACTTTTCATCATGAATATTTTTGACATGTGAGGTATGCAGTTAGTTTAGCTATTGTGAATTAATGTAAACCCAAATTCATGATTTATTAACTAAATTTAAATGAAATATTACCCCCACTAATAAATTATTACTGAAAAAATCAAATATAATTATTTATATCAAATATTTGATAATTTTGGATAAATTGGATCAATTGTGGATTATTATTTAAATATTAATTTATCAATTTAAGGGAATCCTAAAAGAATAATTTTTCAAATCAAAATTTTGAATTTTCAATCAATATTATTTCAATGTATTTTCAATTTTGTAAAATGAAAAATAATGGCATCTTCAAAAACAAATTTAATGTTGACTAAAAAATTGAATTTTAATTTTTTCCTAGACATTATTTTCAATATTATAATTTAAATATGGAATTGGATGACACTAAAATGAAATATATTCTACTGTGTAGGATATAAAATTTTGAATGGATTAATTGCATAAACTATTTTCATAATGAAATTTCAACATCTAGCATGATTAGAGATGCAATATGCTACCATTAGAAGGGAAAATTCATTTACCATTATAAGTGAATGTATTTATACTGTTGTAAAAATAAGGTACCATTAGGTCTAAATTCTAATTCCTACAAACTAATATTCACCTATAATGATACCATGAATCTATCACATCTAGTACAATTCCCATATTCTTCTATTGTGAACTCCTTATACTAGGCCTAATTGTTTTTCCCAACATGACATCTTCTAATTCCTTGAGGAAAAAAACCACGAAATCACTACTAGATGCAACATCCATGGTATCACCCATCTCTTACCACATTAACAAAACATACCATAGGGAAATTGAATATCGAAAGAAAAGGAAGGTATTTTCATGAATAATTTGTATTCTAAGAAGATCTTATGAATTAAAGTATAACAGTGTGATCATGAGAATTAAATTGAATATAGAAAGACCCAGATCCATGGAACTAATGATTTTGAATTTTAGTTTAGTATATAAGTTAATGATATTTTGACAAGATCAAATCTTGGATTACCATGAAGTTAAATCATGTCAAATTCACATTTTCATTTTTTTTCTCTCAACATTGAACCTACAATGAATCTAAACGATCAAATTCATGTGTATAATGTTATTCAATGAATCCATCCGAAATACCACAAATAATACAAACATAATATGGATAGGATTAGTTTTTTTAAACAAAATTTAGTCCATCATCATCCCAACAAGTGAAACATCTTCCGCCCTCAAATTGAATTTGAAACCCGTTGGACATAAGGAACTCAATAATTGGTGGAATGTGAGTCTATTATTCTTGTCTAATTCATCACAATACTTAAGAATGGAATGTATAAATTATTAGAAGAGTAATTAAATTTATCCTATAATTGAAGTTAATTATTATTATAGAAGAATAAAAAATTATATAACATAACGAAAGCTTGTTCTTAACACGTGATAGGAAAGAAGGATTGATTCTAAAATCCAATATCTTTTATAGAGTTTATTTTGTTATATATTTAAATCATATAAATAAAAAAAATCCCAATAAATTAATAGGCATGTTTAATTTGAGTAATTACATACAGATCCTTATAAATTAAAATAGGTATTCAGGGACATTAATTAAAAACTTCCTGATATGCACTTAATATTCCATTATTTTTCAAAACTACACAAGATAACTTGGGGACATACATAAGAATGGGGTGATCTATATAGCCCTATAATGGAGTAATAAAATCCTAAAATAATATAAATTTGTACATGTGAGTCAAGAGGCATCACACAATGATATTGAAATGTGATAATCGTAATAATGGACATTGAATTTGATATAAGATGATAACATCAGAGAATTATATGAATTTGGAAACAATAGAAAATGTGAGGTCTTGAGTTTAAGTCGGGGATATATTCTAATACATCATTACATAATTTTCATAGGATAACATCCCATGTACTACACATGGTGTCTCATGAGTTAAAAACAATACCTAATTCGTTAATTGATATATAAACATTAGGGTCCACCTATCACATCTATATTATATACATACATTTGTGTTCCATAGAGATCAAATTACATGATAATGGATTTGATCACATTGAATACCAATATTAAGGATTTGGTTTAGATACATATAAGTACCCATTAAATAATGGATATTAACATCTAGGTAAATACCCCTAACTGTGAATGGAAATGGTTATTCACAACATAAACATTTTTCATTGATAATTATGGTATAATTTCAGAAGTATAACATGTGTATATAATTATTCATGGAAGGGTTTAGTAACAGGACATGTTTTTCAATAATTACATTGGAAAAATAAATATATTAAAGGAATGTGTGCAAACACATTACAACAAAAAAAATATAAAATAAAAAGGTTTAGTAAAATAAATGTACATTAATAAAAATGATGAGGATAGAATACCTTAATTATACATAGAAACAATATAGGCAATGTATTTAATGGTTGTATTAATAATATCTCGTTCTTAGAAAATAAATTTCATAGAGAATGTATATTTATAAATATTAAATAAAATTAATTTAAATTAAAAAATTCTAAATATAATGGAATTACATGAATGTAAGGGAAAATGAGGGCATCTAATACATTGATATGGTGATTTTAAAATCATGGTAGGGTCTACTTAGGATCATTCGAACATATTTGGATGAAATTTGAGATGTAAAGATAGATAAAATTAGTTCGTAATGGGTTTTTGGTTGAGAGATGTTGGAGTATTTTTTGGTGTTTACACTAAAATAGGGATAATTCCTTATTACCTTCAAAAAAAATAGTTTTTGGACTCAAAGGATAAAATTATAAAAACAAAAAAAGTTATGTTTTTCTAAAATGGTTTTATTCAATGAATATTGGTTACCAGAATTCTATTAAAAAATTGGGTGAACCTATTAAAATAATTCCATTTCTGACCTTGAAGTGAGTTATCATCATAAATATTTATTTTTAAAATCATATCATATTGTTTCGCATTTGAAGGATTCGATAATGTTATGTGAAATTCGTTAAATAACAAAAATATTAGCATTATATTTTAGGGGAAATATAATTTTTTTCAAGGATTCCTCTTATTATTTTAATTACACTACTTTTTGGATATTTGTATTTTTAAATCAACAGAAATATTAATAATATAATTAAAGTTTACTCAAAAATTATACTATCTAATAAAATAATGTAAAATTAACAATTTTCTAATTTCAATATCTTGATTTAAAATGTGATATTTATTTTATCATGTATAATTTTCTATATATATGAAAATACTTTTTGGAATAAAATTACTTATTCAAAGAGATGTACTAGTTTTTTTTACACCGAAATCATAATGACACTTTTAAAAATTCTATTTTACTTCATTAAATTATATTATTATTCATATGAATATAATAGTAGTTTGATTAGGATTTTTGAGGAAAATAATATTTTTTTAAAAAAATGATGAATTTATAAAAAATGAATATTTTAATTTTAATTTAATATTTACCAAATAATATATATATTTGTCTTTATATCAAAATTAAATAATTATCAAACTAATATATAATAAATTAATAAAGAAATTTAGTAAATATAAAAATTATTTTTATTAAAAAATAAAACAATGAAATTCATACTAAAATTTTCATGAAAGATAACATCTTAGTACACCATTATATACCCTATGGTTAAGTCATGAGATTTTAGTAATTTATTGGTGTGGTTTAGTGATCATGGGTTAGGTTATGATCTCGATAACATGAAATATTACTCTAAATGGTTCTAAATTAGTTTATATGGTTGAATCTTGCCATGGTTTTGGTCAAATGAAATGACTAGTGATAATATATGTAATGGAATCTAGGATAAATTTTAATAATGGGTTAAAATAATAATAGTTTATTTTACCACTTATTCTATATATATCATATGGACATTATCATAATCATTAATATAGATAAATACATACACTAATCGAAATTTTCATGGATATATTAACAAACGTTTCAATTCATAACGATGGTCTTATCCTGACATATCTTTTTCTATATTTAATATTGGTCTAAAATAACAAAATGAAATTTAGTTAAATTATTTTTTATGAAAAAATTATTTATTTATTAATTAATTCAGTTAGAAAGAAATATAATTTTTAAATTTTTTGGTCATTTAATTCCTCCCCATTAGAAATTCTTTCCGTTGAAATTATATATTTTTTGACAACAAAAATGAAGAGAATAGTTTTTTTCAACACATATTAATGTTCCCATATTACATCCTCAAACATGTGTTCATGTCATTCTATAATGACCATGTTTCTTACATGTTTCATAGAACATTCCCACTATGATCTAAATCATCAGTAGTTTCTCCTCACATAAAATTTCATTCTCCAACAGATCCACCTATGGATTCAGTACATTTGAATGGTTTAGAATGTAATTTTGTAAAAGGGGTACATGGAATACGTTATTTACTTAATATAGGTTTTGGTGGCAGTGCTAGTTGATAGGATATAACTTCAATGTGATCAAGGATCATAAAGGGGTACATGTATCCATTATTAATATTTCCATTCTTCCCAAACCTGATAACATTATTCCACTATGATATAAAAAAGAATAGATTATCTCTAACCCAAAACACCATGTCTGACCATCAATTTTCAGTATTGATTTCATATGGACCTTGAATGAATATAAAAATATGTATAGTGGTTTGAATCTTCTATTTCATCTCTTGGATAACATTAATCCTAATAACATTTTTCTCGCCAACTTCCTCTTAGTATGTATGTTTCTCAAACCTTTTACTATAAATATCTGCATAATGTGACATTTGAATTATTCAATTTTAACTATTGTTATAGGATAACTACACTATGGGAAGGTTATAATACCAACACCTGTGTAAATCCATTGAAAATTGTCTCAATATATACTATAGAGTTTAAATGATTCTCTAAGATAACCATATTTTTTAGGGTGATATTTTGGGCTGAAATAATTTAGATTTACAACACTTTTTGAAATCTTATCTAGAAAATTGATGTAAAACTATCATCTATGATAGGTAAAATAAATTATTGTACTCAATGTTTCCTTTACACTTATCTTAAATATATCATTGTGAGTTTGTCACTAGGAAATTATTCCATAATATTAAAGAAATTGGTTACTCTGTAAGGTGGTCGACAAAAACATAAATGTTTTATTTCCATAAGATATTCTAGAGAGCCCAATGAAAAAATCTATGGTAATTACCTCACATTTCTAAATTGTTATAATAAATAGATGCATAATACACTTAGAATTATATCATTCAAAATTGAGATTTTTTCATACCAATAATATAAATACAAATTATACAATATCTATTTTCTTATTATCCCTCCCAAATTTTTTCATCAAATATATAAACATCATAGTGTGTCTAGGATAAATTGAGAAGGATGGTCTATACACATAACCTAGATATTTAGTCTTTAGTGATGGATTTGATGAGACACATTTCCGGGTTTCAAACTTCATAAATCCATATTTTGAAAAGCTGAAAATAATAAAATTTTACACCATTATATAAATCATTATATCATATTTATGGTCCTCCATGAACCTCTATTGAATGGATGGTTGAATATTTTTTGATCTAGATTGGATGATGTTCCTTTTATCATTCCAATGTCCATGATTTTCATGTTAAAGAATATTTTATCCCTTTAAATACCTGTCATTAATTATGTTATAGGACCTTTTCTACTTATAGAGTCTTCTACTTTATTTTCCTTCCTAGTATGTTAATGGATTAAGGAATCATAATCCTCATCTCTCACCACATTCGTTTTCACATACAGAGATTTGTAATGTGTAAATATATACATGAGGCATTTTTATCCATATATATGTCCTATTTCTTCCCTTAGAGATAGAGTCTATAAGTGAATGTGATAATAAATAAAAAATATAGATATTACTTTGAGTAGTTATTCAAATGGTTATATAATTAGAGGTATCCATAGAATAATACTTTTTCATTTTTTATTAGTACAAAACAGAAGCATTTTTGGGTGAATCACTATAGCTCAAAATTAATTACACACTAATGGTATATGTGAGTATAGGTGTTTTAATTTGAATTTTACTTATAAACATAAAATCTCTCCCCAAATTCAAGAAGTCGAAAAAACCTCACTTTCTATCAATTTATAAAAGTTAGTGGGATTGATAATCAGGATAAGTATATCAGAAACCTAAGATAGTACCCAATTAATCCATGTATACTACATATCTATATCACATATATTAGTTTGATCCAACATTAAATTTATTCAATCATTGCAGGATCCATAAATATTCTTTTTTCTACTCATACATTCTTTATGATTATTAAATTATCTATCTGAAATACTCATTTAATATACTTCATAGATAAATCTTCCTTTTAAAAGATATTATACAAGAGATTCAAATTATCATTATATCCCACATTCTTTTGGATTTTATATAGACATCGTCAATAAATACTACACACAATATGTCAAGTTAATCCTTGAATTGTCAATTCATTGTGTCTATACGGGACATTATTGAGTCTATGTGGTATCATTAGGACCTCTTAGTTTCTGAAACATGTTTGAAAATATGTATTAGGTATATATTTTTTACTCACAAATACATGATAATATCTTATCTAAATATCTAACGTACAAATTTTTTTGGTCTCCAAATAGATGATTGAATATCTCACGTGTCATTGTAAGAAGATAATTGTTATCTATTGTGATCTTGTTGACCAATTGAAAATTAGTGAATAGGCACATTAACCAATTCATAATCACTATGAAATGGATTAATACAACCCATGGTTATTCACTTGGTCATTTAATCCCTTTTCAAATTATTTTTTTATTCCATCATTAGCTATTGTGTATTTATAATGACCATTCTCTATGAATTATTAAATATTGGTATGGATCTAGGTTTATGTAAAATCAAAAAATCAACCCCTCAACTAGGAGGGGTTCTAAAAAATTCATAAGGGAACACATAAACATATTCCATTACATGATTAATGTCATAATGGATGATATTTTCCTTTGTATCAATCATTTCATATAGAGATGCACCATTAAGGTAATAATATCCATTCATGGGATGATGATTCCAAATGAGGTCCATCCTCATGATTTTATGTGTATAGAATTAGAGAGAAATTCATCATATATAGATTGATTTATTTCTCCTAAAACTTTATCATATCTATATATTGTAAATACTTTCTATAAGAATTATAGAATAAAATTTCACAAAATGGAGCTTTATAAGGTTCTCTAATTAATTCACCCCAAAAATATTTATTGGGGAGTAGTTATATACATATGATCAAATAATCTATTCATATTTCATTTTCATTGATATTTAGACATAATTATTTTATGGTAGTTTTGGAATTGATTTAATAAACATGGATTATTAGATAGAATGTATAGATCCATAATCACATAAGAAATTTTAAATTCATGAATGGAAGGAAATCCCTTTTTTTCTAATTTCATTCTATTTATAGACATTTAATATATCCAAAATAATCATAGAGAATAGGATTTTAAAAAATTAAACAAATATAAGGGTAAAATGAATGTTGTATGGATAAATATTAAATTTCATGTATTTCTTAACCGATAATTTTTATGGTTTTAATATATATTTTCTATAGTCAACATCCTAACATTAATTTTCATAGGAATTTTTATTCATTTAAAAATAGATTGAAAAGAGATAATTTATTTTCCAAAGAATTTACCTATGGAGTTTCAAAACAAGGGTTCAGAACGGCCTCTTTCCTATACACAATGTGCAGATCTTGAATATAGATAATTCACCGTTTTAGTGATTTTACCCCTATGTACAATCGTGTGAGAAGAAAATAATCTTATAGTATCCATAATGGAATTGAATTTCAAAGAAACTACACACTCTATATGTTATATAAATTTAGGTATTTTTTTATTTCTCAGCATTAACCTTGTTGTTTTCAAAATTGTTTTCTTATCTTAATCCCAAAAAATAACACGAAAAATCTCTGATACCAAATATTAAAATGTATACTTATTATAACCTTTATGTAATGATCTATTATATTATGATACTTTAAACAACTCCCAAAATATTAAGAGGAAAATATTACATTAGTAATTAGATACATATCATAAAAAATTTACATAAATATACAATTAAAGTAATTGAAAATCATGAAATTAATTTAAAATTCCATTATTCTGAAACTGGTCAGGGTAACACAAGGATGTACAAAAGAGATGGGTGATATATAAATCCCATTTAGGGAATACTCATATCATATAATAAAATAAATTAGTTCTTGTTAATAATGAGGTGGTTCAAGAATATATAGAAATTAGGGATTCATAATCACGAACATCAATGCATTATATTAGATGATAACATCAAGGAATCAGAGGAATACTGAAACATTACATAGTGTGATTCAGATAATTACCACTACACTATAAATGGTATCTAATGGGAAAAATCAGTATCTTATAAATTGGAAGGATATATAATTTAGTTTATGACTGCCACATTAATTTTTTTGATTGATGTTTTGTTCCAAATTGAATATACAACATAGGAACATCATTCATCGGATTTTATAAAACGATTATGGAGTGTTTTTTATATATATGGATGTCCATAATAGATCAATGATAACTAAATATTGTTTAATATCCTTTAGTATAAATAAATATTGAAATTAACAACACAAATTGTTGATATAAAAATCATGAGATAATTTTTGTAGCATTAAAGGGGAATATAACGGCTCATATAAGGGTTTTACTAGAGATAAAGGTGGTCTCTATTTGTTTCTAAATCCCAAGGATAGGTAATGGTTGCGTAAAAATATAAATATAACATGAAAATTAGGTAATAAAAATGTTTAGCACAAATAATGCACTTGAAAAATATATTAGAGGAGAACATCCATTTCATTAGCAAAGAATTTACAAAGGTAATATTTATAATGAAGAAGCATAAATAATATAAAATTCATAAAAAATTAATTTTATAGTAAATTTATATTTATAAACATGTGAAAAAATAAAGATTTGTGATTCAAAAGGGTAAATATAGAGGATGTATATGAATGATGGGGAAAAGAATCAAAACCCTTACAATGAGAGGATACTTTAAAAACATTGGGAGAAGAATATTAAGATCATGATCATCGGTTTTTAAATGTTTACAGAGGGATATGGGATATTTAATCAAGATAAATTTGTTTTTAATGATGAGGAAATGAGGGTTTGGTGAGTATTCATTGGAAAAGAGAGTTCAATTATTCATTAATTCCGAGACATAGGTTTTAGACTCTAAATTATAAAACAATAAAATCCACATACCATCCAATGGGTATTAGTAGGGTTTCTAACAATAAGATTTGTTTTGAATATTCTATTAATATAATATCAATAATACTTAAAATAATACCATTAGTGATTTGGAAGACATCCATGTCCATGAATATTTGTTTTCACAAACATAAAATATAATAGAGGTTGTTGATGATTCATAAATGATTTTTAAAAATTATCAAGTATCAAAATAATTTAATTCTATAGAGGAAATATATTTTCAGTCATGGAATAATTTTATAGAATTTACTTACATTATAGTCAACTATGATTAAATAATAGATTCTATATATTTATACACAAATAAAATTTTATCCAAAATATTTCTCTTTATAAATCATTTTTGAATGAATCCCCGTTGGTTATTTTTTCTACACTAATTTATAATATAATTTAAATTTTACCAAAACTATGTTTTATTTATCATACTTTACCCAATTAAATTAACATACTTATTTACAAGATAATTCATTCTTCATGAGAATATATATATATATATATTTAAAATAATATATAATAAATTAGTATGTAAAATTGATATACAAAATAATTAATTTATTAAAAAAAATTAGATTCATACATATGTGGTATTAATACATTACACCGCATTACACAATCGTACACCCTATGGGTACGGAATGTTATAATAATGATTTATTTGGTAGGTTAGAAGAACATGGTTCGGGCGTTGAAATCAATAAGCATTCTCTTCTTATGTAATTGGGTTTTCATGAGTTTCAATAAATTATTATCGGCATGGGAGTTTTCATGATAAAATCTCATTGATGAAATATCCATTAAAGGATCGATAAACATGTCTCAAATGCTTTGATTCTATCGGTATTGGTTATCAATTCTTCCATTTATGTCAATTATAAATTTTCATACACCTTAATATATATAAATATATATATTAAAATTAGTGGCCAATATTCAATATCTAAATTAATAATGGTTATGATTCCAAATGGCCTTTTATGGATTACATAGAAATTATTAATACATATTTTAAAATGGTTGTATATAATGATATGAAATTCATTTCATGTGTTTTATATGACAATATTTCTTAACAATTAATTTCTTCATTTAAAAGGAAATTAAATTTATAAATTTTTGGACTTTTTATATAAAATGTATATAAATGGGGAACTATTAACCAAGGGGCTAGGACACTTATTATATAATTATTCAATCAGGCTCACCTACTTCTATTTATTTTCTTTTCCTCCTTAATTATATTTTTTTATACTGTAATAAATCTGATGGTCACAATATTAATATTAGTGGTTAAGATATAGAGATTCCCCTTATATCCCAATTATTGAATTCTTCAATTTTAATTGTTACACCTATTTTTAACACAATATTCTTTCAAACTCTGTATAGATTTAAATAATTCCATAATTATTTTATTTTTAATTATTGTTTCCACTATCACTAGATCAAACACATATTCCACTTAGGTATTTTATGTTATATACAATCATAACCATTGAATTAACTTAAGGATAATTGGAGATATCCAATTAGTAGTCTAGGGGTATTGGAGGTTGTATTGGTCATTTAATCCTTCTGATTGAACATACGTTTTCATGTGAGGGAAATAAATTGATATTTTAAATTATTATAGATAAAATATGAGATATAAAATTAGAATAATGATTTTACCAGAATACAATGGAGATATCTTGGGTTATGAATATTCTTTTAAAAATTAATTATAAACAAAAATATTTCATTCTCACTAAATTTTTTTATAGAGTGTACTCACAAATAAATATTAGAATACGTCCACAACACATTCTTATCTAGGAGAAATCCTATATTCCCTATCACTATATTTATTCGTGTTCAATTTTTTTCTAATTTATCCATGAAAAGAGGCTCATCATACTTGTTGTCATTAATGGTGAGTGATGTTTTTTTAATTTTTTTTAATGAATGCTACAAAATAATATATTAAATTCATCTCACCTAATTGGTTTTAATCTAAAGGATTATGAAACTATTCGTGCGAGACATTGAACATTTAGAATCATCGAGGATGTGGAAAAGGGTTTTTATCTCTCTTAATGGATAACCCCAAACACTTTTAATATTATTCCACTATTATAGAATTTTTAATGAAAAAAGGGAGTTAATTGAGAACAATATAATATAACTTAAATATATTTATATGTGCCTGATTTTAACAACATCATACAATAAGTTAAAATGAATGGTCAACCAGATTGTGAGCATAAAACAAAATTTATCAGATAAATGCTTATATTTTCTATTTGATTCGAGAAGACCCCAATGGGAATACCTGAGAATTGGATAAGTATACAATGGATTAAATGTTATAGGAGTCACCAAGAATTATATTAGGTTGATGTAATTTCACTATCTATTAATGTATCTACCAAAGAGTGCTTTTATAGATTCAAAAATAGGGAGATTTCTACATGGGATAAACTATTTTAAGGATTCATCTAGAAATATTTATATACATCAAGAAGTGTCTATATGAGGATGGAGATATATGAAATATAATAAAAATGTATAAATACCCTTTACGGGGTTTTGAGAGAGTTGTAAGGGACCAAAAATCACATACCCACACCATCCCTGTGAAGAGTATACTTTCCTCAAATTATTTTAGCAAGGATTGATGTATAGTGACCAAAACCATTTGGATTCCCCCACTATAAAGGCAATGATCAGTAAATCATATGATAATTTCCAAGATTATGTTGAATTAATATCCCGTAATTCTAAATATAACAACACAAGAACTAAAAAGCTGGATTAAATGAGGTAAAAATGTGTAACTCTCCTTTGGGAAAATAAAATTTAAGAGATATTATGTATTATAAGTAATTTAAAATTAATAAATTTATATGAAACATAATAATTACACACTCTCAATTCATCCAACTATACCAATATATTAGACACTAAAATAATAATTGTCCTCAAATAAAATAAATTTATAGTGATGTGCACCAAAAACAATTCTATAAGAATATAATCAGTAACCAAGGAATTTTAGTGTATTCCAACATTAAATATGGATATGAAACCAAGAAAATCATACACCAACCTTGGTTAATATCTAATCTATTTTGTTCCTAGTAGGTTTATATCAAGAGGTTTGGGTGAGTGTAATTTTATTTATTACCTAGTGAAATCTATATTCTAAAAATGGTGTATTACAATAGTAAGACTAATTCCTATATCATTAAAGGCAAACCATTACTCAAGAATACAATCTTAATAATAAATGTTAATTAAGGGACTCTTTTTATAACTTATTGTGAAATATTTGTATTTCAACATTATTGTTTCAATGATATACCCTCATGGGTGGTAAAACATTTTTTATTGAAAACCATTCTTCATTAACCTATTGTTTCGAAAAAGAAATTAAGAAATTATATCATATAATTATACTTAATGGATTCATAATATACTGATTTTACTATATGATCTATTATTGAAAATGATTAAAATATGGAATTTTATTAGTCTATATATCATGAAAATATTTTTGAGGAATATTGAGAAGATTTACTCAATTTTCTACTGATAGAAATACATTACATTTATATGATTCATATACAGATAAAACTATATTAAAACCATTAATATAAAACCCAATTACATTGTAATTGATGTTACAAACATCCCACTTGGTATATGAATTAAATAATAAGATAACTTATTTCTTTGGAGAGACTATATAAATACAACTAGTCTTTTGAAATACTCAATCCAATGATTGGTGAGACCACATATAAGAAGAAACTATTGATGATGAAACTCGAGGAAATATCTATGGGAGTTTATAATAACACCCTAATATACAACAAGAAGACCAAATCATTCCATGATATATTCATGTAAAAAATTAGATTAAGTGATATTGTTTTCTTTGAGAAGGAAGCTGATTCCTAGTAATAATCATCCGAAGTGTACTTGACCATATTTAGTGGAAAATATTTTTCCATTAATATAATTTGATGAATTGTGTGATGAATCATATAACCCCTTACAGGGGAATAACAAAAAGTTGAATAATTTTAACTAATATCCACAAAAAGAACCCACAGTAATGTCAAAACTCCTTCATGAACCCATTGAATGGAAAAATCCAAACAAGCCTCTTTCCATTTAATTTTTCCAGATAGTCATTTTTAATATTGAATTTACTAAGATGAATATCAGAGTATAATTAAATGTAACATTTTCTAAGAAAATTTTGGTGGATAGGGATAATGTAGTTATGTTTATAATTACCCGGTTTCTATTATATATTTTTTTATATCCCATCAAAAATAAGAAAAAAACATTAATCTACAATAACACATTTAAAAGTCTGAATACCACACCTGATATTGAGGATTCATTAGGTGCATATATTTTTATATATAGATTACTATTGGGTTAAGTTTTCACATACTTTAAGGATATTTGGGTTTTATAATAATGTATGTGATTCTAAGTAAAAATATTTCCATGGAATCAAAATTATAATATGACATCACTAAAATTATTGTTCATAATCCGAGGTTATTGGGCCTCTATGAAAGAAACTTACTATAGATAAAACTAAAAATAAATGGATATAATTACTTTTATACTTGAGTAAAATTGTAAATTTGTATCCCAATGTGAATAATGGTGACATTGGGAAACATGTGTTTAAGTAGAATCACTATATTATTAATCAATATTTTTTTGTCATTATTATTTTCACATACCTTTTAGTGATATTATTTAAAAAAATCAACAATTTATCTAGTGGTTAAAAATTATTTCACTCAAGTGAGGAGAATATTAATCTTGTATTATGGAGGAGAAAATCAAATTACATAGACATTATTTGGGTTTTATAAATTACATGGATATTCAAATTTTTTTTTTAATAATCATAGGATAGAGAGATAAATGGAATTTAATGTTATCCAAAAATTGGTTCCTATTAAATATAATTAGATCCACTCATAGACATTGAACTATTTATTTAATTTAAATAAGAATGTTAACTAATTTTTTGGGAATTATTGATAATTTTTCCAATGGATGAATTAGTGTTTATATATATTCTTGGATATATATTACAATTTGATATAAACAATCACATTTTCTTCATTTTTCAAAAATGAAAATAAATTATAAAATTTTGCAAGAGTATAAAATGTTTATTTTGGGGAGTGATATTAGTCCAAATATTAAATGTTTTAATAGTATTTTAATGATAATATACATCAATTATGTAATGTAACCCCATGTAAATTGGTTATATTTAATAAATTTATGAATATTAAACATCACTATATATTTTCTCAGTTTATTATTTTTATTTATTTATTAAATATAATATTAAATGAAATCCATAAATTGATTTGTTTAATTATTTATTTTTTTCAGTCAATAAAATTCGAATTATTTTATGAAATAATACAGTAAAAATTAATTGAGTGTTCAAAATAAAATTATATGTTAAACAAGAATTGAATATATACTATTTTTGACATTTTCATCAAAATTTCATTTTTAATATAAAATACGTACACACTAAAGATAAATTATTTCAATTTCAAATGTTTTAAAACTAACATGTCCTTGATTTTGTCAACCAATTCCATCAGAAAGCATCTATTTTATAGTGTCTAGGGAAACTATATTCTACTATCAAAAGGGAAAAGTATAATACCATTCAAATGAGAAATTAAATGACTACTAAAAAATATTCTATCATCTGGCCTTCATCCATCCACATATCGAATAATTTTCCAATTTTATGTTATCATGAAGTTTAACCATTTGTTACCATAACACTACTCCCAGACCAAGAGATATTTGTTTTTTCTTGAAAATATGTTCTTCCCTTCCTGAAATATCTACCTTCTATATATTACACACACCACCAATTCCCTATCACATTCACCATTCCTTAATATCACCAATCACTTAATATGAAAATACTACATCCTTGTATCCCATTCGTGAACAGATTGAATCAAAACCCAAGATTGGTAATTCCATTGAATCTTCATTTGATGATAGATTTTGATATCAACTGTATGAAACTGATGAGAAACCACACTCTATTTTTTAGTAAATAACTTGGTATAACTGATATAATATAATCTATAGAACATATCCTAGACTGGTCTGTTGGATAATGGAGAACATAATTTTTAGAAATAGGCTAATAGACCTAATTCCTTGGGAAAATGGATACTTATTTTTTAATATAAATTTTTTATTGATACACAAACAATCTTGTATTTTTTTGATATTACGATTGAGTAAGGAATAAGTAATGAACTATGCCAATAAATCCAAAATACATTGATCTTGTATAGGGAATTATAAGAAGAGGTGTTGAAATTCATATTCATTTGAAAAAATATAATGCGGGGTTTGATATCTCTAATTATATGATTTCATGATTTTGATTGAATAAATATAAGGTATTTCTTCATTTTCCTAAGTGAACATTAGTTATTTATGTTTAAAAACATTAATATCGCACGTCTTTAGTCTATTGGACCATGAAAAAAAATATTTGATCTCATCTATTATCAAATCTCACACAAACACTAAAATATAAGATCATGTTATTCCCAAATAATTTTTCAATGTGAGAGATTTTCTAGCTCGAAAATATGTAAATAAAGTTGTGTTTAATTTGGGAAGATGAGAAAATAATATGAATGAATACACTTTCTCTATTACAATAATATTTTATACATGTCTGGCTGAAGAAATGGAAATTCCCATCACAAATAAAACTACATACGATGTGCTTATTCAACTAGAGTTAGAGAATGATGATCTTTAGATTTACTCCCAAGATTAGGACACCTATAGACATAGATCCTATAATAAGGCAAATGTGTTCAGTTATGAAATTACATAGACTGAGTTAAGATCAAATACATTCTCACTATAATTTGAAATCAATGTAGATGCCCATATTCTAGTTTATATTCTCATAAATATACCTTTGTTGACACTCCATTCATTATAAAGGATGATGGAAATATTAGGAATACAAACTTGGGAATGATAAATTTCTAGAGATACTTAAAGAGAACCAAGGGACTTATCCAAGTCAACCTACATGCATTGACACCTGTGTGTTACATAAGACACATAGCTACCCTATGCAGACCAAAGGGGTAGGATAGACATTCACTATAGACCTACACCACAGGCCTAGGAAAAATTCTTATGTAGGAAACCACTATCACCCATAGTCCCATATATTCATATAAATATGACCCATGGTCTCCTCATTTGAATAACTGAAATATCAGAAGACCCCTCAGAGCTCTTATCACAAAACACCTTCACCTAGGTCCCATGAAATTTAACTCGATGTTCAGAAAAATCCATGAGGAGAGAAAATTAAAGGGAATAATGAATATTTATGTCACTTTAGGTTCAAAAATACAAGACACTTTTTAAATTAACCAACTTCCACAATAGGAATCCACATGTGTGAATCCCCTTCCTTAAGTAAGGACTAGAAAAAAAACCCTTCTCAGGACACTAGAGGTGACCCAGGGTGTTTAACCTAAGGCCTCACCCATCATTTTTTTCCTTGGTGGTCCATTTTATCAGGAATATCCAATTCATATAAGAATTTTCCCCCAATGTGTGAATCATTTTTAGTTCCTCCTGGGCCCTAGATAGCACACCTATACAGAAAATGAAATCCAAGCACCTATGTGGGTCACCCTTTAGGCCTTCTTCAAAGACATATATAGAAGGGCCTCTCCTTGATTGGATCACTTTTTAAAAAGGGGCCTTGACTAAGCCTCCACCTGAACCACTAGATTTTAAAACCATTGAAAATAGAACACCATCATGTCTCCCATTTGAATTTTCATTTACACAGTTAGATTTTTCAGGCACTTTTACTACCATATAGTTAGGATCCTCAAGACATGTGTAGATTTTTATACAAATACCCATGTGAAACTCTATCCTACGGACAATGTGGATGGGTTCTTATTCTTAGATACA
This sequence comes from Viscum album, assembly GCA_963277665.1. Lineage (NCBI taxonomy): Eukaryota > Viridiplantae > Streptophyta > Magnoliopsida > Santalales > Viscaceae > Viscum > Viscum album. Next base: position 381,682,638 of record OY728166.1, read on the forward strand.
CATTTTAAGAGCTTGTTCCCCCTTCTCATCTCTAAGATCTGGAGCCTCTAGTTCCTAGTATATAGGGTGAGGATTATGCTTGCCTTTCCATTCATCTTGGAATGAGATCCTCCACCATTGCTACAAGACCAATGTCATGGCATACCTCCTAAAGTAATCCTCTATCCTTTCCCATATGAGGTTTCATTTCACTCTCATATACCTCATGTCCACTATGTCCGAGGGTGTATGGTAACCCAATCCATATCCCCTCTCTCATGCCACCTCCCTTCCTCATTTTCCATAACATAGTCTTATTTAATTGGGTGGTAAAGATCTGGAAGTGTCATATCACTACACTATTCCATTTTATCTGTAACCTCTTCCACCAGTAGTTGAGGGAAAAGGGGGGTGGGTGAACTCAACACCCCATCCCCCCCCCCTTTGGGAGGTGTTGTTATTTCCCTTAGTGGACAAAATAATATTCTTTGGTTTTACAGATCTTATTCTTCCTATTATTTCTCACACTGATCATGACTAACATGGTCTTAGAGGTCATTGGTAATCATGAAATATTCACAATCCACCTGACATATTGAACTATGAGAAAACTAATTTAGGATATAAATATGTGATGTAATAATCCCACATAGGTCATAATATCAATGGGAATCTTCCTCAAGAATAATCCCCAATCATACCTCACTTTATCCACAAATCCTCATCATTATTAATCCACTAAGTAAATCCAAAAATTTCATGAGTTCACAATTATGATTTAATACATATATCAAGGTATTTTCTTAGGGAATTCACATTAGGATTAAACCCCAAATTAATTATCTCATAGGGACATAATAACATACAATATTAACCGAAGTATGAGAACATTGATTCCCATCTAAATAGGATATGGAGGAAGCCTCCCTGAGGTATATTCCAAACAAACCAAATCAAAACAATTATATTAGGGTCTATAATCACTGTAGTATCTAATTAAACATGGAAATTGAAATCCCTTCTAGGTTCTATTGGAAAATTCCGAATAGGCCGCACACCACAGCTTGTTAGGATCCTTCCACATAGACTTTGTTTCCACATGACATTAAATTTTAAGTTTAGGTCATTATCACATGACCTTAAAAGGTAAGATGTGCCACATTAAGTGGTACTGAACTACAAGAGTTCTGATTTAATTCATCAGGATACATAGTAATAATACCATATGAGTTTGATCCTAAACATCTAAACAAATCTCATTCCCATGGATGATGAAACACTTCAGAGTACCACAAGATGTTACTAGAAAACCAGTGACATCATGACTAAGGAATCTCTATTATATACATAAGAAGTTTCCATTTATTAGTGTCTCTGAATACATATATATATCTTCATTGATGAATAAGATCAGATACCTAAAGATTATTATATATTCCAATCATTCTAATAATTAGTTGTTAATTATTGGGTAATCTACATCATACATGGAAATTAAAAAAGGATTCATGATAATGTTCGTAAATAAATAATATATTCCAAAAGTACAAAATAGATCCTATAAAAGATTGTGATTATCCTGACCTCCCATCATCTCATCCAATGTGACTTCTCAAGCATTGTTGGCCAAACATCTCGATGAGGACCTACCTTTGGAAAGAAGGTTCAATTAGATACAGAACCGTTTGGTGCTTCTGATTGAAAAAACAAACCACTAAAACTATTCAGAAATTGTGATTCATAACTAGATCACATATTCCAAGGGATAAAATGGTGAACCTTACTTTAATCCCTAACCAAGATGATAATGTCACACACCTATCAGTACCGTTTTACTAGATAATATTAGGTAGAGAGTAAAACCAATATTTAATGTGTCCATCAAAATGAGATTCTACAATGAAAGAATTTATAGTTTATTTTTTCATATATATAAAAAATTATTTTTATAACGCCCCTCAATATAGTGGTTTCATTCCAGTTTTGACCAAAAAAACTCCTCGACTACTTTTCAGGATGAGTCTTTATCCATGTGATTCATTCCATCACCAACCCAGTGTAATCAACATAGGTAATCTTATTTGGCGGTCTTGGAGTACCATTAGAATAGTACAATACCCGCCCTAGAAGCCACCCAACGTGCCCTCTAGCATAACCAGTACCACCGATCATCAAGTCAATTATGACTGGTGGTCCAGAAGCAGATAGTTTTTAATGTCATCTTTGTCCATTTCGAGAGTATATCCCTAGAATGTGACAACAATAACCACTTATATCTCAGGGAGGAGGATCAAGAGGCCATATAAAATCTCACCCAAAAAAAACAGGTGCCTTTTTCAAGGGATCCTTCTAGTGATCTCTACTTCTAACCCCACGTAGTATTAACACCTCAACGTGATGAGGGTGTTATCCTCAACCAACCCCCAACGTCCTTAATTTCTGGGCATGCAAGATAGACCACCAAGAATGAGAAATTGAATATAAGGATAAATTTCACACCTTTCCCCCCTTTGTAAAATCCAACCAACCCATACTGGTGGACAATAATGAGCAAGATCACACAATCATCCACATTTTTTCAGCTATCTAAGGAACTTTTCTCCCAGCACTCAATAAAGCATGACCTTCAAATCAGGTGGCATATCACAAGAAAAAATGAATATTTCATAATTTATCGTTCCATATAGTAGAATAATCTAGAATCATTCAATGATGGAATCCAACCCATTTTGGAGGCAATACGTGAGTACAATCACCAGACATCTTACATTTATCAAGACATCCAACATCCTCGTTTTGTAGCACTTAGAGAAGTTAGTTGGAAATTACCTATAATGATCTAGGGGAAGACTCAAGTCTCTACCTTTACAAGATTACTATATGTATCCACAGGTAATAAAGGGGGGAATGGAGTAGTCACATACACCAACTCTAGATACAGAATGGGTATATATTTAAATGTTCTAACCACAAAAGTCACTAAACACATATGAGAAATGGTAAATGGGAAGTGGCAGGTTCATGCTCATATCCTGCATATTTTCCAAGACATCATAACATCAACGATAATAGTGACTGGGGGATAGAAAAAAATATGGTCCCTAAAAAATAGGGTGTCTCTCCCGCATATCACCATAATGGAGACACACACATCTACTCCCAACAAGTATGGTTATAGATAAATCTCCTCAACATTATATGTTAACCCACATCATGATGATACACCCACTCTATTCAATGATAACCGGTCTATCCCAATGTCCACTCGAAGGTAGACACAAAAATATTCACATGACATCCACTTCTTCCATAATGTTTCCACAATCACTCAAAAGAAGACTTACAAGTAGAAGCATCATAAAAACATTATGGAATATCAAAATCCAATTTGTGATCTCGATTTACTTAGTGATGGAGTTCGTAAAGACTTCATACAGTTATCTATAGTAGCACAAGATCCTACCCATCGATTACCAAATTATGGGAGAAGTATTAGCAATTATGAAGGTCCCTTCTGTGTACTTCATCAAGAAATCTAGATTTATGACAAAAATATGGTCAATATCAAGATCTTATATCTTGATGAGAGTCACAAAAACACACCATGTGGCAATAAGACTATGTACATAGAGGGTTTTACCTTTATATAATCCACCATGGTGGTTGTCCCCATTATGGTGTTCATTTCAAAATTTCTCTCCACAATTGTATCTCACATTGTCAAGAGAATTATCTAATTTTCAATATAGAGATGAGAAATCACTCATATCTCAAGGCACATGTGAAAAAAATGATAGTCATGTATTATTCCTTGTAACTGGTTGGTGAAATTCTTTCTCAACCTAATGATTTACCAAGAGATAGTCATTATCTAAACCACCCTAGGGTCATAGACCTTGTAGTCAGAAAGAGGAAATCTTTACCAATCTCACGACCTATAATGAAATAGTAGGAGAAAATACACTATGGTTGGACTAGGTAGAGGATACTATATAAAAAATATGAATAAGAAATGATAAGTTTGTCGTAAATTTCTCTAAGTATGACATAAAATTTATTCTCTAGACATTAACCATCCAGAAATACAGCATTCTATAGACATTTTCATAAGATTGTGTGCACCACATTCACATCAAGATATTGAAAAACTCTTCCAAGGTTAAAAGAAAAAGTACTATCATATGATAATTATTAAAATCAAGTGATGTTAATATAAGGGTTGTGACACCAAATTGACTTGACATACCTCCCAGATTCATAAAACCCAAAGACTGATAAATAGTAAGGATAAATTCAACATGAATGCCTTAGTGCACTATTGAGGTTCTAAAAGTTGATAGCAGATACCCCATTTAGTTTTCATATCATAGGATGTGGTTCTCATGGAGTGGTAAATTTACCAACACTCCCTGACTATAAAATCTCTCCAATGGTTGTAAATTGAAATTTTTTGGCCTTTGGCTTGTTCAAACAACTAGAACCTGTCAATGAAATATGTTATTCTCAATAAAAACCGTCTATGACTGACTATCATCGACATTAGTGTAGAAGAGATTATGTTGTTGAAAAATATCTTCATCATGCATATGAGAATATCGAGCAAGCCCCCCCACCCCACTTAGTGGATGACAGTCATCAGATTGAGAAAATGAAAAAAAAATATCAGAACGATATTCTGAAAAGGCTGATCCATGTGCATACCAAATGATCCACCCATTCCACATTTGGATAATTCTCTGAAGAATCAGAAGTGAATACATGGTTATATCTTCCATGACAGTTCAGGAGAAACCACAACCAATAGGTATGGGGTATTTATTAACCCAACCATCAGGGTTATGAAATACGACCCAATGGGTAGTGAAAGAATAATGAGAACAACCCTATCTATCAATGATGTGTAATTTTTCACCATGAAAGTCATCTAATCAAAGAGAATATTTTTTATATCAATTAGGGAAATTTCCATAAAGCGGATCCTACTTATTCATTTTATCATGTGATCTAGTATCCTCATTGGGGACATGAATGACTGAACAATATTTAGGTTCCCTTCATGTTACTATCCACCAAACATGTCTTAGGTAAGAAACAAAAGAAAAGGAAAAGGCCTCGTGGAGGACATAGAAATATAAAGTCTTCTAAATACATTAGTAGAATATATAAAATTCATTTTACTTTAGTTAATGTCATTAATGTTTTCATTGAAAATCCTCCCGAAAATGAGTCCAATTCAGAGGAGTTGGAGGAGGAGGTTATATTCTATAATGTGGAACTCACTAAACCAAATGAAATTTGTATACATATCTATAATGGAGATTTTCCTAGAATATGGGAATACCCCCTCCCCCCAAACAATCCACCATTGCCTCCTCGAAAGGCATCGAATATCAAAAAAGGTAAGAGTCAAATTGCACCCCACCTCCCTCCCGAGGAGGTTATGCCCCTTTCATTGGTTGAATGATTTTACTATTTGTATAAAGAGATGAAATAAATTATGTGAGTCAATGTAGAAAAAATCATAGGTATTCTTCCAACACGATACTTTATATTAGAAGATCCTCATCTCATCCATCCACTTAGAACACCTCAAAAAATAGAGTTTTCCACATTAATTGAGGTAAAATTGGAAATTTTTCTCAATGGTGTGTACCAAACAAAAATATATTTGGACCTCATAGGTGTAGATAATAAATTACCCCCATTGCGTGTGTAACCATAGAAAGGTCAGGAACATCCTTATAGGCATGCCCCTATGGGTTAGCCAAAATAGAGGCAAGAATTGACGCCAATGATGGTACTACCTAATGTTTCACTTTTTTACGCTCCAATAGTTTCTACAATCTAGGTTCATGATTAGCTAAACATTCCCAGAATACCTATAGGATTTAATGAGTAATTGATAGCATGATTAGAGGCCGTGGAATAACGGTGAGTGCTAATACAGCAAAAAAATTCCTACCCAGAATGGATACATCAGACTCATTCCACAATTTTTTTTGGAATCCTGCATATCCAGTCATTAAAGGAATCCAAAATCTAGAGAACCACTTGATGCATTTTGTCTCTCACTATGATCCCAGGATGGGGACCCTAGAACAGTAGGAGTTAGTGATACTCAGATGAAATGGGAAATCGCTATAGGGAAATGAGGTTGTATAGTACATGATTATACAAGCTCAGCCAATCAGGGGGTTGAAAAACATTCATCTTATATTAATTTATAGTTCATATAAACTCTAAAAAAGGTGTAATTCAACATCCTATGAAATAGAATAATATGGATAATTAAAGGGTCAAATATTTCATTACTCAGTGGAATGGATTGATATGCACTCTAAACCTAAAAATCAGTCCTGAATATGTTTTTAACATCTATGTAGATAACATTAACAATGAGTTTTTCTCACCACTACTACTTGTGAAATACACAACAGGGTTTAAATGCCTTACCTCAATTTCTCAATAGGTGGAAAACTCTATCACATAGACCAATGAAAAATATTGAATAATTCCATTGACTTTGCGAAAGAGAACATGAAAATAAGAGGATATTATAGTTACACATAAGGAGGCCCCACCACCCACTATTTATTTAAATCATACACCATACTTTCTAGCACCACCTCCAAAGAATAAAAAATACCATCCACCTCATCATGGTGATCCGAGTGAATAATTATGAAGGTAGTTTGAGGAAATGAAAATGAAATTATATTTTTATCAAAATTAAAAAATCCCCAAATACATCATATTTTCATTGGAAAACAATTTGTTCACATTACCAAATCCAAATAATCCTCGAAATTACGTTTATGAAGAGAAATGAAATTATTTCCCCTTCTATAATATGTTGGGGCACCATATCCATGATTTAATTGTTTTTAACGACCTCCTAAAAAATAAGGCAGACTCAAGGAATTTTTTTTAAAAAACTCACATACATTGGTTGTGTATGATTCCTACACTATTATAGAAGAGGAAGAAAATTAATGGAAACAAGTTAATAGAAAGGGTTCAAATAAACCACTTGACTTGATGGTTAGAAAAATGATCAACCGAACACACACATTTCTATGAACACAGTTGAAATAGAAACTTGTGCCTCCTGCCACTTCCTATACAGCACAACTAACCTCATGAGTAGAAAAGTCCTCCAAAGACCAATCCTCCAAAAAATTAATAGCCTGACGGATAAGAATTGAATTGTAAAATATTAGCCTATTCGAATTCTGAAAAATTCTTCGATTTTAGAAGACATTATGATTAAAATCACAAAATCTAAGACCCCATGACACCAAATTGAATAACAAGTGTGGACCCATTAGATAGAATCTTCTGTATACAAGAAGTTTAATTAATAGTCCATTAACATCATATATTTAATGTATCCCTTCATTGATGATGATTCTAGTTATGAACCTGAATTCCTTTCACCTGAATAGGAAAATAAGGGAATAGGTCATCAGATCTGAGGGTACATGGGAGGATGTAGTGCTGATATAAGTTAATATTTTAAAAACTACCCTTATTGAACCATCTATATAATCATACCTCATGGGAGATATCCTCAGTGATCACATTAGGAAAAAATTATTTCCCCCACATATTATAGGGTCTTCCCTGGAAAAAATTTCATATAATATATACAACATGATATGCCACCAAATATCCAACCTCTGCGTGTTAAAATACCCAGCTAACCTAATCCACTATGTTTGAAAGAACTTTAAAATACTATTTATATATTTGGTGCATCCACATGAGGAACATCAGTTCCCAAAGCATATGTGAAAGAACACTACAATACATAGAAGCATAGACCATTGGATCAGAATTAAAATGTTTTGATGAAAATGTTCCATATAACGGGTAATATATGAATCCTAGAAACATTGAGTCTATTAGAAGACCTCATATTATAATTCATAAAGGCCACTTCTAGTCCTCAAAAGTGTCATATTGATATTTACACTACCAATATATATAGTTTAGTGATTGATATTATAGAGACCCGAAGCTTAACGTACATGAACATTACATTACTTTTGCGGAATACTTAGTACATAACAAAAAAAACACACACATAAGGATCGTAATAGTTTAGTGTCTTTGGAAACTCGGAATGTAATCTTCTAATTGTGTTGAATGATCTTCAATATCTCCCATAAATATCTTCCGTTTTTTTACCTAAAACCTTTATTTATATCCTGGGGAAAAGAAAACATAAAAGGGTGAGCTCAAATGCTCAGTAAGGGTAAACAAAAGAAAAATCAATCACATCGTATTCATAAGAACATAACTTTTGGAAATCTAAACCTGCAAAAGAGAGAATAATTTCATAACATGGGATAAATCATGGCAGTGAAATGTAATCACAATAATCATAACATAAAACGTGAAACTTTATGGCATAAACACATAATCATAGAGAATTGTTTCTTGTTAGTCAAGACTCATTGCCAAGACAATCTTAGTGGACAAAGTCCCTTTCTGAACCGAGTCACCCTCGTTTCAGTCCTGTTTCACTGAACCGGTATAACCTACCGTTCCAGCCATGTCTATCTCATGAGATATAAAATATTTACCCAATGCATTGGAGGGAGATATAGGTCCCACCCATCTCTTAATGATACCATTCTTATGTGTGCCACAAAATCATAAACCATACATCATTTCATAACCCATGTAATAAAAATGGGATTCTTAAACATCATGACATCATAAAACAATTCATATAAGATAAAGGAATTCATAAAAATAATTCCATCACAACATAACCAAATAAATGTAATAATAGGGATAGAAACAGAACCCTGTGTTATCTTAGATGGAAAATAATTTTGATAAAACACTTGAACTCCATTTTTGAGGAAAATATCCTTTCAACTTCAAAAACACTTTTCCTTTCTTAAAATGTCATACAATTACAAACTAAAAGAAGTTGATTAAAAATAAACTTGAAAACTTGTAAACGAAGCTTCTTGAAAATAATGTTTTAAAAATCCATTAATTCCGTATAAGATAAAAAAACATTCTTCGTACTTTTGTCAGAAAAGTCAAAAAGTACCTCGTACGAAAAACGACAAAATATTCCTTTCTTATCTTTTACTAAAAATTCACCGAAGGGTAAAATTGGATTTTAAAAATTGTAGGTGGATGTAAATAATATTACATATTGAGGAAACATGGATGTGGATGATAAAATACACCCCAGTAAATTCTAAAGTAAAAACAATCTCGGATAAAAATGAGATTGTGATATTTCCCTTACCTTAGGTCCGACTTGCTTTGTAAGTGTCCGAACCTCCTGTATAATGATTCCAATAATGTTATTGAATTATTCCAGAATCATATTCATTGTTATTATATCATATATGGTCCACTTATGACTTTATATTACCCGTTCTTTTGAAAATTCATGTTAAAGTAGCGTTTTGGGTAAAATGGTCTCATTTGTCGTTCGTGTTTTTAACTTGTAATTCTTAATATGATTACTTGGATCATGATTACTTATATCTAGAATGTAAAACATGATTTATATAAAATATATATTCATAATATATATATATATATATATAATATCGATAAATGGAATGAAATACATCGTTCATGGAGACGGTAGTCCGTACGTACGCATGAACGTTGTTTTCATTTCATTTTTGAATTGAATGGAATTAAGTAGATGACATACATATAAATATACATAAATATAGTATCATTATTATGTCATATATTTCATTAGTACTTATTATATATACTTTATAATCATTCATGAATGGTTAATTATTGAGAATGAATCTCATCGCGTCGTGGAGACGGTAGTCCGTACGTACGCACGAGCGATGATATCGTTCCCATGGTCGTGGAATTGTGTTGAAGTGTATGTATACTATTTCAGTATCAATATCACATTATAATAATAATTTATAGTTACTCATTACACCATTATACCCATCCAATTAAGGTGGTGACGGAAAATAGATTGCACCATGGCGTGGAGACGGTATTCCGTACGTACGCACACGCGGTGATTTCCTTTCTCCGTAGGATGGATAGAAGGTTAATTAGAGTTGTTTCATATTTATAATAACATATCAGTATATAAGAAATACTGATTTTATTACTTTATCATCAAACAACTAAAGAAGAAGAATTTGAAGAAGAAATAAATTGAAAAGATCGGTAATGGATATTACCTATTCTTTGGAACACCTCTTTGAATCCTCCACTTAGGGAACAATGATTGGTCTTTGAAGAAGAGAAGGACCTCTAGGATTATTCTAGGGAAGTTGAAAAGGAATTTTGGCAGGGGTTGGCCGAGCTTGAGTGCTCAAATTGGTGTGAGGAGGAGGGGGAGGAGGTGCCCTTTTATAAGGGACGAGAGGGGCACTTTAGGAATATCTCAAAATATTGTTTTATATTAAAGTCAAAATCGGTTTATAATGGTTCCAAAGGGTCTTATTTCGATTCTAATGTGGGTATGGGTCTAAATCCTATCAACCAATAGGATTTATACAAGTTTAGGTTATTAGTTTAACCTTATCAATTAGATTTATCTATATGTTAAATAATTTAACTTTTACCGTGTCTTTTTGTTTTGTTAAACTATATGGTTAATACACTTACTATAACATGACAAAAGAACCCCAAATTGTTTATTATTAATATATATATCCTTATCTAAGTCATTTGGCCGAACCTTATATTTTTAGGAATAAAATTACAATTACTAATATAATATTTGATTTAAAAACTATTTTGTGTCAATTTTGACACTATTTGATATATGATTTTTGTGAAAGTCATAACAGAATTATATGTTCAAAACAAGTTGATTAAATCAACACTAATATATCATAGTAACCTAGAAAATTATTAGGATTCATAAAAAGTCTCAAATTACATTTATTTTGGTGTTTATAACATCAATTATGTCAATATTTCATTAATAAGATAATTACTGCATCATCTTTGTGACATGAATAAATTAAATTATATGATGTCTAGAAATTACAAATAAAATTCCATTATGGAGGAAATCTTTTTATATTTCTAATGAATATTTATAGTCGATTTTATCTTATGTATAACCCCATATTAAAAATGTTTTACTTATTAAACATAGATTTTAACTATTTTAACCCATCTTTAAATAAAATAATAATAAATGTCCTAATCTAATCCAAGTGGGCCTAAGTGGTCATATTTTATTCCTAAGATTGTTTTTGATCGAATTATACTTGTCCAATATAATTAAAACATGTGTTAGGGTAATAATAATATCATTTTTACCCTTAATTACCCTATTTACTTTTAATCGTGGTAAATAAAAGTAAAAAGTTACTATTCACCAAAAATTATTTTCATCTCATTGAACCACATTTTACTTACTGACATCAACCGTGTCTCTCGGATTTTTGAAATTCCATTCACAGAAGCGGTAAAATTAAGTTTTATGAAAAATTCAGTTTTTTTAACTACCACTTAGTAGTTTCACTATTCATCAAAAATTGATGTTTTTCAGAACAATGCCAAAATTTCATTCTAAACTATATTTCATATTCCGAATTCAAAAATGAATTCTATTTTACCAAATTCATAACATAGAAGTTTCATTAATTAATTTTATAATTAAATCCCGCTGTTAAAACAAATAGCGTGTTTTTAAGAAACAATATCTATCAAAAGATTGACACTTGTTTATGTCTGGTTTAAATGTGAGATTACATCCAATGACCAACATTGTATTAAATTGTAAAAATATATTCTAAATATACTTTAAAACCACTAAAATTAATAATTTATCACTATTAATTATTTCGATTGAAAAATTTGTTTTTAACTAAAATTTAGTAATTTTCACTATTCATTAAAATATGAAAGTGATCCGAAAATTACCATAATTTCACCCTAAGATAATTTCGATATTCCGAATCCAAAAATGAAGTCCATTTTGAAAAATAAGATTTACAAAATTTCAAACAGTGGTTATTACTATTCATAACGGCTAGTTTTAATAATATTTTAATCGCATATCGTTATTTAGTGAAAATCGGTATTGCGTATTACACACGCTATCGAGGAAGGTCGCGATTGCGTGTAATGCAAGGCAAGTCAAGTATGCGTGTTGTGCAAGCTCCTTTTGGTGTAGCGTAAACACAAGACATTAATGAAATTAAAAATAATATTTTTCATAAAATCTTGGGCTGTTACATTCTACCCCCCTTAAAATGTATTTCGCCCTCGAAATTCGTCGGGGTTATAAATGGTTTACTATTCGAAAGTTTCTTTAATAGAAACCCACATCGTAAAAAGGAATACGAAAACCAATATTTAAAAACAAAAGTATGAAACATAACGGTTACCCAAATAAACTAATCACTGGGTTTCCACATAGGTGAAAATATGGACATGGAAGAGAAATCATGTTCTGATGGGGATTGGTAGAGAACATGGCTATGGAAAAGCTAGCAATCACAAAGCCATAAATTTGTGACGATCTAAGGTACCATCTGATTCATCAGATATAAGATCACTAGGACAACATTTTTTTTTTCAAGATCGTTTCCCTAAAGTTGAAGAATTTGAATTAGAATAAATACTTACTTTATTTTGGTACAATCTCATTGTTGTTCGTGCCTTGAACAATTTCCACTTCATCTCTTAAATAAATGAAGTTGAATTTGTTATTCGTGAAGTGTTAGCAGATCATGTGACAGAATGACGGGTCATTCCATCTGTCTCAAACAAAATGTTAGCAAAAGTTATTAATCGTATATGGTTCCTAAAATGGACTAATACTTCATATATCATACTGCTTAATATAATAAAACTAGTTTCTACTAAACAGGGACTTCCTGTAGGTCAGTGGTATGCGATAAAGGCCAGTCGCACTTCGGTTGTGGGTTCGATTCCCACAGCCTTGTCCGACGCGATGGGCTGTCACCCGTCCTGTACGTTGTCCTTTTTCTAAAACTATATTACTATAACATCCCATCAATAACATCAAAAAAACTTCTATCCTTAAACAATACTAACTTATGTCCAACATAATCCATTCCAATCTTTAGGCTTATCCATAATACTGTAGTCCACTCTCATAACATAGTGAAAACGATTACCAGAGATTTAATACCATTGTTGATCCCTATATAGCATAAGATATATTTTTTTGGTCACATTCCAAACATTCAAATTCCTTAATCATGTATTCTCTTGAATACCCATTGAAACATAGTGAAAACATGAATGCAGTTAAAAGTTAACACTTTCCACATATCAAAATCCTCAAAATTCTATATACTCAAACCATGATATCACTTAGTCCTTATATCAATCATGGCTCATGAATACTGTTAAACATTTCATTTTCTCTTTTTCCTTCATTATGCGCATAATATCTCAATCACTTTGAATACCACATTAGACCAATACATAAATATTCCAATATTCCATGATACAACATTATTTTGGAATCCCATTACATAAACACTTAATCATTCCACCACATCGTTGTCATATTCAACATTGCCAATAGTGATCGCATGTGACTTCCCTTTGTCCTTTGCCTTAATCGGTTGCTCATGTCGATCATCACTAACCCTTGGATTAGGGAATTTATTAGCATAATGCCCTATTTCCTTGCACTTGAAGCATTGAAGTGTTGGTTGTGCGTTCTCTGCAGTGTTTGATTTATTCACATCATTAGAATCCCTTTTTCAATTACTTCGACACTCAGCTGCACGATGACCTTCTTTTCCACACATAAAACATTTTCTAGTCCCTTTAAGACAATCTCCACCATGCTTCTTTCCACACTTTGTGCATAAGGAAACATTCATCTTCTTTTCACCATTATTCTAAGATTTCTCCTTGAACTCCATCTTTCGTTTCTTTTCAAAACCATGAGATGGATATGTAACACCAACTTCCATTTCTACCTTGATAGCACAACGCACAATTTCTTCATAGCTACTGAAGTCTCTTATAGCTAATTCCCTTCGAAGACTTGGTTTTAAGACACTGAAAAATAGACCCACTTTACTTTCATGTTGGATGATAATGCCAGATGCATACCTTGCAAGTCTTGTAAAACTTTCTTCGTATATACCAACAGATTCATCATCCTTCTGCTTCAGCTCAAGAACTCATTTTCCATCTTTTTTCGAAGAATAAGAGGGAAGTACTTACTGAAAAACAAGTTCTTGAACTCTTCCCATTCCATGGACTCAATTTCATCTCTTGGCCTCGTATTCTTGATAAGATTCCACCATTGATCAGCTTCACCTTCCGAACGATATACTGCTAAGATGACTTTATCATGTTCAGAACATTGAAGAACTGAAAATATCTTTTCAGTGGTACTGATCCTTTTTTCAGCAACAAGTGGATCGGAAGTCCCACTGAAAGAAGGTGGACGTTGCCTCATGAAGGACTCAATAGAATATTGTTCCCTTCTCTGCTCATTTGGAATTCCGGAATGATTCATAGATTGTGTAAGGATAGAAATAATATTTTTCACTCCATCTCCCATAACATTTGTTTGTTCAGGAGGACAATCATTGCATTGTCCATTGCATTGATCAACACGGTTCCTTCGGGTTCCAGCCATCGTCTAAAACCCAAAAAGAATAGTGTGAGAGGCAAAAATCATGCTAGAGAAAACAACATAATAAAGGGGGAGTACCTTCAATATCTAACATCTTAGGTTTAATTCTATGATCGTTAGCGTAGTTCTAGAACTATAACCTATACGTATACTTAACCTTAGGGACATCCCTAGACATACCTTAGAAATATCTCTAGGGATCTCACTAACGTTTTTGCATCCTAGTTTCCAAAGGTTGACTAAACCTTTCCTCTGATACCAACTATAGAGACCCGAACCATAACGTACATGAACATTACATTACTTTTGCGGAATACTTAGTACATAAAAAAACACACACATAAGGATCGTAATAGTTTAGTGTCTTTGGAAACTCGGAACGTAATCTTCTAATCGTGTTGAATGATCTTCAATATCTCCCATAAAGATCTTCCTTTTTTTTACCTAAAACCTTTCTTTATATCCTGGGGAAATGAAAACATAAAAGTGTGAGCTCAAATTCTCAGTAAGGGTAAACAAAAGAAAAATCAATCACATCATATTCATAAGAACATAACTTTTGGAAATCTAAACCTGCAAAAGAGAGCATAATTTCATAACATGGGATAAATCATGGTAGTGAAATGTAATCACAATAATCATAACATAAAACATGAAACTTTTTGGAATACACACATAATCATAGAGAATCATTTCTTGTTAGTCAAGACTCATTTCCAAGACTATCTTAGTGGACAAAGTCCCTTTCTGAACCGAGTCACCCTCGTTTCAGTCCTGTTTCACTGAACCGGTATAACCTACCGTTCCAGCCATGTCTATCTCATGAGATATAAAATATTTACCCAATGCATTGGAGGGAGATATAGGTCCCACCCATCTCTTAATGATACCATTCTTATGTGTGCCACAAAATCATAAACCATACATCATTTCATAACCCATGTAATAAAAATGGGATTCTTAAACATCATGACATCATAAAACAATTCATATAAGATATAGGAATTCATAAAAATAATTCCATCACAACATAACTAAATCAATGTAATAATAGGGAAAGAAACAGAACCCTATGTTATCTTAGATGGCAAATAATTTTGATAAAACACTTGAACTCCATTCATGAGGAAAATATCCTTTCAACTTCAAAAAAACATTTCCTTTATTAACATGTCATAAAATTACAAACTAAAAGAAGTTGATTAAAAATAAACTTGAAAACTTGTAAAGGAAGCTTCTTGAAAAATATGTTTTAAAAATCCATTAATTCCGTATATGTTAAAAAAACATTCTTCGTACTTTTTTCGGAAAAGTCAAAAAGTACCTCGTACGAAAAACGACAAAATATTCCTTTCTTATCTTTTACTAAAAATTCACCGAAGGGTAAAATTGGATTTAAACAATTGTAGGTGGATGGAAATATTATTATATATTGAGTAAACATGGATGTGGATGATAAAATACACCCCAGTAAATGCCAAAGTAAAAACAATCTTGGATAAAAATGAGATTTTGATATTTTCCCTTACCTTAGGTCCGACTTACTTTGTAAGTGTCTGAACCTCCTGTATAATGATTTAAATCATGTTATTGACTTATTCCAGAATCATATTCATTGTTGTTATATCATAAATGGTCCACTTATGACTTTATATTACCCGTTCTTTTGTAAATTCATGTTAAAGTAGCGTTTTGGGTAAAATCATCTCATTTGTCGTTCGTGTTTTTAACTTGTAATTATTAATATGATTACTTGGATCATGATTACTTATATCCAGAATGTAAAACATGATTAATATATAATATATATTCAGAATATATATATATATATATAATATATCGATAAATGGAATGAAATACAACGTTCATGGAGACGGTAGTCCGTACGTACGCATGAACGCTGTTTTCATTTCCTTATTGAATTGAATGGAATTAAGTAGATGACATACATATAAATATACATAAATCCAGTATCATTATTATGTCATATATTTCATTAGTACTTATTATATATACTTTATAATCATTCATTAATAGTTAATCATTGAGAATGAATCTCATCGCGTCGTGGAGACGGTAGTCCGTACGTATGCACGAGCGATGATATCGTTCCCATGGTCGTGGAATTGTGTTGAACTGTATGTATACTATTCCAGTATCAATATAACTTTATAATAATCATGTATAGTTACTCATTACACCATTATACCCATCCAATTAAGGTGGTGACGGAAAATAGATTACAGCACGGCGTGGAGACGGTATTCCGTACGTACGCACGCGCGGTGATTTCCTTTCTCCGTAGGATGGATAGAAGGTTAATTAGATTTGTTTCATATTTATAATAACATATCAGTATATAAGAAATACTTATGTTATTACTTTATCATGAAACAACTAAAGAAGAAGAAGTTGAAGAAGAAAGAAATTGAAATGATCGGTAATGGATATTACCTCTTCTTTGGAACACCTCTTTGAATCCTCCACTTAGGGAACTAAGATTGGACTTTGAAGAAGATAAGTACCACTAGGATTATTCTAGGGAATTGGAGAAGGGTTTTTGGAAGGGTTTGGCCGAGCTTGAGTGCTCAAATTGGTGTGAGGAGGAGGGGGAGGAGGTGCCCTTTTATAAGGGAGGAGAGGGTCACTTTAGAAATATCTCAAAATATTATTTTATATTAAAGTCAAAATCGGTTTATAATGGTTCCAAACTGTCTTATTTCGAATCTAAAGTGGGGATGGGTCGAAATCCTATCAACCAATTGGATTTAGACAAGTTTAGGTTATTAGTTTAACCTTATCAATTAGAATTAACTCTAAGTTAAATAATTTAACTTTTACCGTGTCTTTTTGTTTTGTTACACTATATTGTTAATACACTTACTATAACATGCCAAAAGAACCCCAAATTGTTTATTATTAATATATATATCCGTATCTAAGTCATTTGGCCGAACCGTATATTTTTAGGAATAAAATAACAATTACTAATATAATATTTGATTTAAAAACTTTTATGTGTCATTTTGGAAACTATTTGATATATGATTTTTGTGAAAGTCATAACAGAATTATATGTTCACTCAAAGTTGATTAAATCAACAATAATATATCATAGTAACCTATAAAATTAGTGGTATTCATTAAAAGTCTCAAATTACATTTATTTTGGTGTTTATAACATCAATTATGTCAATATTTCATTAATAAGATAATTACTGCATCATCTTTGTGACATGAATAAATTAAATTATTTGATGTCTAAAAATTACAAATAAAATACCATTATGTAGGAAATCTTTTTATCTTTCTAATTAATATTTATAGTCGAATTTATCTTATGTATAAACCCGTATTAAAAATGTTTTACTTATTAAACTTAGATTTTAACTATTTTAACCCTTCTTTAAATAAATTAATAATAATTGTCCTAATCTAATCCAAGTGGGCCTAAGTGGTCATATGTTATTCCTAATATTGTTTTTGGTCGAATTAAACTTGTCCAATAGAATTAGAACATTTTTTAGGGTAATAATAATATCATTTTTACCCTTCATTACCCTATTTACTTTTAACCGTGTTAAATAAAAGTAAAAAGTTACTATTCACCAAAAATTATTTTCATCTCATTCAACCACATTTTACTTACTGACATCAACCGTGTCTCTCGGACTTTTTAAATTCCATTCACAGAAGCGGTAAAATTAAGTTTTATGAAAAATTCAGTTTTTTTAACTACCACTTAGTAGTTTCACTATTCATCAAAAATTGATGTTTTTCAGAACAATGCCAACATTTCATCCTAAACTATATTTCATATTCCGAATTCAAAAATGAATTCTTTTTTACCAAATTCATAACATAGAAGTTTCATTAATTAATTTTATAATTAAATCCCACTGTTAAAACAAATAGCATGTTTTTAAATAACAATATCTATCAAAAGATTGACACTTGTTTATGTCTGGTTTAAATGTGAGTTTACATCCAATGACCAACATTGTATTAAATTGTAAAAATATATTCTAAATATACTTTAAAACCACTCAAATTAATAATTTATCACTATTAATTATTTCTATTGAAAAAGCTGCTTTTAACTAAAATTTAGTAATTTTCACTATTCATTAAAATATGAAATTTATCCGAAAATTACCAAAATTTCACCCTAAGATAATTTCGATATTTCAAATCCAAAAATGAAGTCCATTTTGAAAAATAAGATTTAAAAAATATCAAAAAGTGGTTATTACTATTCATAACGGCTAGTTTTAATAATATTTTAATACCATATCGTTTTGTAGTGAAACTCGGTATTGCGTATTACACACGCTATCGAGGAAGGTCGCGATTGCGTGTAATGCAAGGTAAGTCAAGGATGTGTGTTGTGCAAGCTCCTTTTGGTGTAGCGTACAACACAAGGCATTAATGAAATTAAAAAGAATATTTTTCATAAAATCTTGGGCTGTTACAGATATGACATAATTCCGTGTGCTCATCTCCTTCACAAACTAGGGTGAGGATGTTGTTTTACAAGGACATGTTAAGAATTTTTATATATCATGAAGGATAAATGAAATTTATATCTGATGAGTCATTATTGGCAATGGATTAAGAGCCAACCAAATTCTTATACATATACTTCACCCATTGGGTATCAATTAATCTCACCTATCTCCCCCCACTATGATGTTCCATGGTTATGAAAAGAATGAGAAAGAACCAATTGGAGGGTTCTTTCACATATCTCAGTTCAAAGACCTCATGTCCAAATTAGAGTTATTGGTTGTTTTTTAGGATAAAAAATTCAATGCCCAGCTATAAATACCTTGGTTTCATCAGCATAAAACCATTCTTTATTCATATCACTGATGCCTCAAATATTACATTGATGGTAAAATTAGAACATTACATTGTGAAAAGGCCATATTCAAATCATCTGAGTCACAATACATTAACCAAGGGTTATATCACAAAGTAGGAAAAAATTCATGGATGATAATATTTCCTCGATTAATTCCCAAATAATATGGAGATGATCCCATCTAACCCATTAAATTACATAAGAACATATTATTCCCTACCAATTCATCAAACTGAAGGGGTGGATTTGAATGCAAGAACCCAATAAGTTATTTATGTGATTTCAATTATGATTGCTGAGTCTGATGGTACTAATGAGGTTTTCTACTCATTGAGTAATAATGAATTCTATAATGAATATACATTCATTATGTAACCTAAGATCCAAAAAATACTACTTCCACCAACCAAGATGGTAATGGTTACTGTGAAAATGGGAGAATGAAAACAAGATCAGTATAATCCCTTATTTTCCCCTTGAAATTTTAAAAAAAGGCATTTCACTGTTGATTGAACCAGAATTTATTGCTTAATATAATAGACGCCCAAATGGTGGCCCCTATCTTTCCTCCAAGGAACATTATTCCCCACATACTCCACAAGTTGAGGATAAATAATTAATGACTAAGGAAGTAGAAAAAAAGAAGAAGATATCTGGGACACCGCTATAGAATTTGTGGATGGTGTCCCCATCATTGTGGATGAACTCAAAGAGATAACCCTATGTATAGTAGAGGATCCATGACCCACTATAATTAGGATAGCCCTAAATCCTAAAGAATAGGAGGTACAAAACTCCTTCTAGAAAAAACACTAATAAATGTTTTACTGGAGTTATAAAGAGATTACAAACCATGATCTCAAGGTGGATACCCATCATTTGGGTTTTCTAAATGTTCATTGGGGATAAAAATTAGTAATTACAAGGACACGACCAACTCACAAATCCAAAATTGAGGCTAATTGGATAAGATCTTCGAGGAAAACATAATATGAGAGGTAAAATATCCAAAATGGTTATAAATCATAGTCATGGTGAAAAATAATAATGGTCAAATCAGAGTGTACATTGATTTTAGATACCTAAACAGTAATTATCCCAAAGATGACTTATCTGATCTAATTACATAAGTCACAATTAATGTAATGTATGGTTATCAATAACTATCAATTAGGGAATTCTATATTGTATATAACGAAATCTATATGTTCCTAGAAGAGGAAGAGGCAATATCCTACAGAGACCCTCAAATATTAATATACTATCTGTTGATTCCTTTTGTCTTAAGGAATGTTGGATCCACTTATCAATGTGCCCAACGTCATATCATTAAACCCATCTTAATAATGTATGTAGAATGATATATTGGCGATATGGTAGTGAAGTCCCAATAACTTTCTAACCACATGGATGACATTGAAACCGTATTACACAAACTAAAATATCATATATTGATGATGAATGACTTGCGTTCATGTCATGAGGATGGTCATGTTTACATTTATAATGACCCAAGATATAGCATAGTGGCTGAACACGGGGTATCTCTCAAGGAATAAGTGTCAAATGACTAAGTGGTCGCTCTGAAAATCTTTTTGTGTTTTTTTATATTATGAAAACAGAAGAACAAAACTCCTAGGAAATTAGTAATTAGTGCTGATAATCACAGAAAATGTGGAACAGTAGAAGAAATGAAGAGATACAGAGATGTAAAAGTGAAGAAACGTAGATACCTAGGATAAATCATAGAATAAACAAATGATACCAAGACACATAAGACATAAGTATGTGTGAACGAGGATAGACCCAAGTTAATACACCATCTACTCCCTATCATGGATCAAATTAAGGAATTAATAAATAATTCTCAAATTCACTCAAGGCATGAATGATGTCCTGGATCACACACCAATCTTACCTAGAAATTAAACACTCAATCCTTGAAGTTCTTTAACACTCAAGCGTTCCTCCTAAATACAAGGTGATTCTCTCAGAAATTTCATTCCAGCCAAAGATTGTTAGTCGGCTAAATGATTCTGCTGAGATCATCCAATGTCACAACCAATATTGATTCTCAATTCGATAAATCAAGATAGGAATGGGAGAAGAAATTATGAAAGAAATTAGTTGATCGCCTGTGCAAGATCTCACTCTCACTCAATCTAACACGTAGTCGTGATCAACTAAGGAGAATAAAAATAACGTGATCACATTAATGTGTAGAACTCCATATTGGTTTGGGTTTAATAAACTGTATCTAACCCTACAAGTTAGATCTCCATTTTGGGAGATTGAAGATCACAATAAGAAAGGAATGACACAAGAAAAATAAAACCAATATCCAAATTTAATTAACTAAACATGAAACACTATGAGAGTATTTACAGACTCAAAAAAAACACCATAAACAGAACAGCTAATGAAAAGTGGAGAATGGAGGAGCAGGACACATATCCAAGTCAAAAACAGTCCCAGTTCATGAGATATAGATGGAATGGATGGTGAAAGGAGGTAGAGTGTCCCCCCCTTGTGGAATGGTGGGTTTCCCCGAGTCCTGGCCTGGCCATGACTTCCAGTCTATCCCTCCTCTTTATAGAGAGGATTCTGGGGTTCTTCTTATACATAGATGAAAATAGAATAAATGAAATTGATGACCTAACAGATAGTATATCCATGTGGTGTTCTTTTATGTACATGTCTTGACCCTTTACGAATATTCTGACACCTTCCCACAAACTATTTCCTTTATCCCCAGTTCTATTAGTAGCTCCCCCTACATTGAACAATAGAAAAACTAAACAAGTTAAACAAATAAAATGAAACATAAATAATTATATATTAAAAAAACACATTAATATATATATATATAATACTTAATATGATTATTACTATTATATATAAATATAATTATTATATTTATTTATATTTTACTTATTATAAAACAAAATTATTTAACATTAACTATATATATAAGTATTATATGTTATGTATATTATATAATGTCATATATATTTTATGATTATTATATAAAAAAATAAAAATACGGAAAAAGAATATAAAGGGGGAGGAGGGTTTGTGCGGGTGTGCGGAGGAGAGAAATGGGGAGGTGGGTTAAGTGTAGGGGAGTGGTGGGGCAGTTAAGGAAGGGGCACCGGTGCTGGTTTTGGAGGGTGGTGCGATGGGTTTGGGCTAGTGGTGTTGCAGATGCGGCTTAGGGCCTGGATGGGAATGTTAGTTGGCCAGGGCTCTACTTTAGAGGCGAGCAGGGGTTCGTGCGGGTGTTCTAGAAGGGTGGAGGAAGGGGGTGCTGGTGTGGTCCGGTGGCTTCGGGTGGCATGCCAATAATAAGGGAGAGGTGCAGACTAGGGTTAAGTGAGAGCAGCCGGTGGACTCAGTAGAGAACATGCCTGGGTGGCGCCAGCGTGAAGAGGCGAGGTGGAGTGGTCTAGGGTTTGAATTGAGATGGAGATGCGAAGGTTCAGGGGGAGTGTAGATAGCAACGTGATGGGGTGCATCGATTGGCGTGGCGCTAAGATTGAGGAAGAATGTGGCAGCAGCTGGGGTTCGGATGGCGCCTCCTTCGTGGGATTGCTCAGATCGATGTTTTGAATATGTAAAAAATTTCTGTGTTTTCATGATTCTGAACAAAACATGTGGTTTTGAGGTTCTCCTTCGTTGATCTTTTATTGGGTATTCTTCAGGTAGATGTGTTATTGATTTACTGGTTTTCATATGTTTCAATTTTTTTGTTGCTTCTGTTAGGATTCAAGTTGGAGAGAAAACGGTGAGTTGTGGATGTGTAAATTGGTGAGCGAGAAAGAGATACGGTGGGATAGTCCTGGTGAAACGGTGAGACAATGAGTGAGGTAGTGACTATGGGTAGCGATGGGACCATCAGTGTGAGAATGTAGTGGTGACTGAATTGATGGGTGATGTTCACGGTGAGACCGTGAGGCTGCAAAGAGTGAAGCTGTGTGAGGGTAATCTAATGGCACCGGGAGTGATGCTCACGGTCTCAGCGTGAATGATACTGTGGAAGCGAGGGGTGGAAACAGTGAGATAACACTGTCACGATGAGATAGTGGTTATGGCACCGAGATAGAGGGATACAGAGCGATTGTAACACCGGAAAAACAAATTAAATACATAACTAATTTAATGAAATTAAAAGTAGATTAATTAATTATTAAATTACATTAAATAGAATTGGAATAAAAATTAAATAAAACACATTTAAATAAACTTAATTAAGATTTATTTGAAAGAATCAATTTAATGCTAAATAAATGAAATAGAAACAAATTAAAACAATTGATGTTACTTACTTGTGATAATTAACCAATTAACTAATGAATTAATAAATGAATTAATAAAGTAAATTAAAGAATACGAAATATTAATTGAATAAATGCAAATTGTTAAAACTAATTAAATTATTAAAATACTAAAAACTAAAATAAGTTAATTATTTATAATTTAAAGAATAAATAATCAATTACATTAATTAATGAATTAATAAACTAACAAGAATGAAAAAGTTTTTAAAATAAAAGAATAATTAAATAAAAGTAAAATTCATAAAAATAATTTAATATATTAATTATTTAAAAAGAAAATAATGAATACTAAAAACACATTATTTAAAAAAATGATTATTTTACCCAGAAAAGTACAAAATCAAAACAATTATCAAATATTTACTAAAAACAATCATTTTGGTTCAGAAAAATCAATAAAAATATAAAAATTATGTGGCAAAGAGTGTTAAAATTGAGCCACATCGAACTCCCCCACAATTAAAACTTTGTTTGTTCTCAAACAAGCACATGCGTTTGAATTTAAAATAGAATGATGATTTGCGAGTTTCTGTTAAAAATTTGCATGACTGAACTTAAACATCAAGAGGTGCCGGAAAAAAATTGGTCAGGCTATCCAAAGGTGTTAAAAAATAATGTCAAGTCTAGATTTAAAAACTCACTAGAAGTCAATATCCTCAAAAATTCATACAGTTTCAAGTATTTCATGTAACCTATGTGTATTAATTAACTATCTTACTTCAAATTCTAATTCAAGATCTAATTCAAGGAGTGATAACAGGTTAGATTAATTGGAACTCAAAACATAACCAAGGGAACCTTCCATTCTCACCTTCTCCTATGTTCCAAAAATTAAAGTCCATTAATTTTGTCACATTAATTATTCGACTCAAATTAAAATTGAACATGTCAATTGCTCCCTTCTTCATCTCGGTTTGAAATTCCCCCACCATAATGAGCTCATTTTTGACATGGTAAATTTATTTTAAACATTCCCAGCCATATTCTATGTGTAGATCATTGTGCAAAGCACTTATTATAATTTAAATTTTCTTTATTTATCTACAGAAATGCGCCCTTTGCACCTTTTCTCAGATACTCACCATGGGATCCCATTCAACCATTTTACTCTAGTTACAAAGGACTTAATTAATAATCATTTGAATTGACTTCCTAAAGTGATTGGATATTATTATTTATGGAAAGGTATGAGTCCCCTAGGTTCCAGTGAGAACATATAGTTACCCAAATCCATAATTATTATTCCAAAAAACTGATCCTATCACACTCCCTTCCTCAGTTACTAAACAAAATGGTTCATGGAGACAGTGATAACTTTCACTCAGTAATCATTCATTCTTAACCGTTTCCAAATGAGTGCCACTTTGAACATCTAGTGAGCCCTTATCAAATAAATAGTAAAAATTGAAGTACCAGTAAACCTCCAATTACAATCATGTGATTAAAGAATTTGAAATTGGTTGAAATATTCTGAACAATTTTTTAAAAAACATGACTATTTTTTAAACCACTAACTCAGGTTCAAAATATGGTTCAAGAAGGGGGAACGTGAAATGAAAATAAAAATAACCCTCTCCCCCACACATAAAACCCAACATTTTCCCCAATGTTGAATTTTATGGTGGAAGACAGTTGAAGTTTAAAATTGAAGGATAGTTCAACTTAAATAGGATATGTAAGGGTAGCAATGAGGTTATAAATTTTGATTTTCCACACTAAAAAAAGATAAAAAAGAAAAATTCAAACAAAGACAAACAAAATAACCCAACCCCACCAACCAACATCAACAAAAAGTTTAGTACTATTCCTAAAATGTTCATTCTATGAATTTTGTATATAGTAGACAAATTATTTTATCAACTTACTTCAAATAGTTGAATGATTAGCAGTGATGGGCTGTAGCCACATAATAAAACTAAAACCAGTGGGTGCAAGCATGTTTGAAAAATCATCTCAAAATAATTTTTCAACTATGTAGATATTAAATGGCTAACACCCAAGTAGAAAATACAGTTCAAAAGTTTCAAAAACCAGCGGGAACTCCCCCACACATAATTCACAGCAGCATGAAATAAAAATTAAAATATTAATACATTGAAACATAAAACAATACTCACCTAAATGTGATGATTATTAAATTTAGAAATTTCTCCCTTTTCTCTCCAAGTGCATGAACTCTGGCTGCTCCAGTTTGGCACCAACATGATGAAACATTTTAACATTAGTGTTCATGATTTTACATTCAAATATAAAGCTGCTAAAAAATGTGAGTTTGGGAGTTTTATCCATTAATCTAGTGAGATGGGTGCCTGAGACATGAATGATAAACACATGGAAGCTACTTCATGTTTAATGTCCTAAGAAAACAACAGTCCAATTAAAAACAATAAGCAACAAGAAACTAATGCAAGTAATGAAAATAGATAATCTTAGGATAACCCCCCAGGGGGTGCTGTAGTTTGACTATCCACAGATGGAATGTCCTCGGATCAAACCCAATCCAGTGTGGGAATAATCTTCTTGTTTAACAAACACCAGATGTGATTCCTTATAACTTCATTGCTTTTCCATCTTTGGAGTACTCCATGTGTAGCTTCAAAAAAATTATCCTACTTGGTAGTGAAGTACATCATGTTTAATTTTAGAGGGGAGAACATGATATAGGGTTTATTCTCTACTTCTTATACTTGAGGTTGAGTGTGCAGAAGTTTTAATGTTGGAAAACATGGATGAGACTTTTATTCTGGTTCATTCCAATAAATTATTTTATCTTGAAAAAAACAAACATTGTCATCATCCACTTTCAAACATCTGAACAGCTCCAAAATTTAATTTTTAAAAATAAATTTCACACAAGAAGTGTTATCTAGAATTTGGAGTTTCATTAATTCTTCAGCAGATGCAACAGAAACTTCCTCACTCTCTAGGAAATCACAAAAGTGAGGTGCATATTCAATAACTATAGTGTCAGAAACCCAATTTAAATCAGTTATGAGGCAATACAAGTTGATTAAAAATACATATTCTCCCATAAAATTGTCAACTACCTTTATCAGTGCTGCTTTTTCCTCCTTGTGATGGAATAGTTATCTAGGGAGAGGGTATGAGGCAAGTGTGAGGTAGTCAACCTCCTCTATCTTCTCTTCAAAACACACCGCCTCACTTGATGAATATTATAAGAAGATTGATATGATTTCATGTGTTGTCTCTACCTATTTAAGAATTGAAAAATCAATAAAACAATTATAGCAATAAAAATCATTAGAATAGAAATCAGGGGAAAATGAACATCAATGAAATGCCATGTATTGTGAATCATTCCAAGTTCCATCTCCTGGAAGCCCATGAAAACATCCTCAGAAATTGGTTCTGGAATTTCCATCTTTGACTCCAAGGGAAATCCATATCAATGTTGGGAAACACCAAATTTTTCTTTCTTCAGTTTCTATTCTTTTTCTTTCTCAACGACATTCATGAATATTGGGCATTAGTGGGAGGTGGTGGTACTGCACTATCTTTCTAGTAGCCTTTGACATTATCCATGGATTTTTGCATCAAATACATGAACTCATGAGAATATATTGTCTCATCATCAGTATGGTCTCGATGCTTCATTTCATGCATCCATCATTGTAATTTAGCAACTGCCACCTCGTGCTCTTTATTCAGGTCAAACAGTGACATTTGATCAGATTCGTTAGAGTTCATCACTATGTATATTGCTTTTTTTATTCTTTTTTTATGTTTCTATATGTTTTTTTTGTTTTAAAATAAGTGAAAAATTGAAAAAACCAACGAGACACTTGTTGTTTCCCCAGAAACAGTGCCAAAATTTTATGTGCATCTTTATCGTGAGGGTGTTCATGTTTACATTTATAAAGACCCAAGATATAGCATAGTGTCTAACCTCATGGTCAATCTCAACGAAACAATGTTGAATGACTAAGTGGTCGCACTGAAAATCGTTTTTTGTTTTTTAAATATTTTGAAAACAGAAGAATAAAACTCGTAAGAAATCACTAATCAGGGCCAAAAAACACACCATATGTGGAAGAGTGGAAAGACAGAGGAGAAACAGAGATGGAAAACTGCAAAAATTGCAGAGGCACAGGATAAAGCAGATAATAAAAAAATGAAACCAAGTCACAGAAGATATAATTTAGTGTGAACAAGGCTAGAACCAGGTTAATTCACCCTCAACTCTTTATCCTATATAAAATTAAAAAATTAATCAATAATTCACAAGTTTTCTTAGTGCATGACTGATGTATTGGATCACAACACAATCTTTCCTATAAATTAAACACTCAATCATCGAAGTTCTTCAAAACTCAAGCGTTCTTCCAAACCATAAGGTGATTCACTGAGAATGGTTATTCCAACTAAAGATTGTCACTTGGTTAAATTATCCTGCTGAAATTGTCAAATTGGAAAACCAATATTGATTCTTAGTTCGAGAAATTAGGAAAAGAATGGGAGAATAAATGAAGCAATAAAGTAGTCGATTGTCATTGCCAGATCTCTCTCTCACTCAATCTAACTCATAGTCACGATCAACTAAGGTGAATAAAAAGAACATGATCACATTAATGTACGGATCTCCAGATTGTGTTGGGTTTCATAAACTGGATCTAGCCTTTCATTTTAGATCTCTTTTTTTGGAGATTTAAGATCAAAACATGAAACAATCAACACAAGAAAAATAAAACTAACAGCACAATTCAATTAACTAAACATTAAATACTACGAGAGTATTTACAGACTCAACATAAAACACCAAAAACAGAGCAGTAGAGGTGAAGTGGAGAGTGGAGGAGTAGGTCCCCTCACCAAGTCAAAAATGGTCTCAGTCCGCATGATTTAGATGGTGAAAGGGAATGGAGTGTCCCCCCCCCTTGTAGAATGGTTCCCTCCCCCTGTCTTGGCCTTCCTAGGGCTTCTGGTCTATCTCTCTTTACAAGGAGGATTTCAGGGGTCTTCTTATTTATGGATGAAAACAGAAAAAATGAAATTGAAAACCTAACATATAGAAGATCCACATGGTGCGGTTTTATGTACACGTCATGAGCCTTTACAAATATTCTTTCACCTTCCCCGAACCTATTTTCTTTATCCCTGCTTCTACCAGTAGCTCCCCCTACACTGAACAATAGAAAAACATAACAAGTAAACAAATAAAATGAAACTAAAGAAACTATATATTAAAAAAACATATTAATATATATAATACTTAATTTTATTATTAATATTATATTTAAATATAAATATTATATTTATTAATATTTTACTTCTTATAAAACAAAAGTAATTAACATTATATATATATATAAGTATTATATGTTATGTATATTATATAATGTAACATATATATTATTATTATATAATACAAAATAATTAAATAAAATAATGAAAAGAGAATAGAAAGGGGGAGGAGGGTTCGTGCGGGTGTGAGTTGGGGAGAAATGGGGAGGCAGGTTCTGTGTAGGGGAGTGGCGAGCCAATGGTGGAAGGGGAGATGACACTGGTTAAAGAGGGTGGAATGATGGGTTTGGGCCATTAGTGGTGAGGATGCGGCTCAGGGTCTGGATGGTAATGTTATAAGGGTAGGGATCGTCTTTAGCGGCACGCAGGGGTTCATGCGGGTGTATCAACAGGGTGAAGGAAGGTGGCGCCGGCGAGGTTCGGTGGGATCATGTGTCTTTCCAATGAGATGGGTGAGGTGAAGACTTGGGGTAAGTGAGAGAGGCTGGTGGCCTCGGTGGAGAACAAGGAATGGCAGCACTAGCACGTAGAGGCGAGGTGGATTGGGCTAGTGTTTGAAGTGAGATAGAGAACTGGTGGTTCAGGGGGAGTGCAGACAACAACGAGAGGGGGGGGGTGTTTTGACTGGCGCGTCACTGATCTTAATGAAGAAGGCGATGGTGTCTTGGTTTTAGATCGCTCCGACATTGTTGGATTGCTCAGATTAATGGTTTGAATCTGTAAACATTGAATTTGTATTCTCAATTCTTAACGAAACATAGGGTTTTGAGGTTTTCCTTTCTTGAACTACGATGACGAATGCTTCTAGTTATTTTGTGATTGATTTAATTTTTCCATCTGTTTCAATTTTGTGTATATTTTTGTTGTTTTCATGATGGAGAGAAAATAGTGAGTCATCGATGGGTGAAGTGGTAGTGAGGAGGAGATACGGTGGGATAGTAGGGGTGAAATGGTGAGACAGTGAGTGAGGTGGTGACTATGGGTAGCAGTGAGACCTTAACGGTGAGACAGTATTGGTGACCGAAATGGTTGGTGATGTTCATTGTGAGACCGAGAGGCTCCAAGGAGTGAAACGGTGTGAGGGGAAACTGGTGGCACCATGAGTGATGCACATGGTCTCAATGTGAACAATATGGTGGCATCGAGGGGTGGAAATGGTGAGATAGCAATGTCATGGTGAGACAGTGTGTGTGGCAATTGTATAGAGGGATCTAGAGTGACAATAACACCTGCAAAACAAACAGAACACAAATTAAATAAATAACTAATTTAATAAAACTAAAAATTCATTAATCAATTTATAAATATAAATTAAATATAAGGGAATTATAAATTAAATAAAACAAAGTTAACTAAAATTAATTAATCCGTATAAAAAATAATAAATTTAATTATAAACAAATGAATTCAAAAAAAAATTAAAACAATTGATGTTACATGCTTGAGATAATTAACAAATTAATTGTATATTTAATAAAGTATATTAAAGAATAAGAAATATTAATCTAATAAACATAAATTTTTAAAACTAATTAAATTATTAAATTTCTAAAAACTAAAATGAGATATTTATTAACAATTTAAAGAATAATGAATCCATTAATGTAATTAATGAATTAATAAACTAACTAGAATGAAAAATTTGTAATAATAAAAGAATAAATAAGTAAATGTAAAATTCATAGGAATAACATAATATATTAATTACTTAAAAAGACAATAATGAATACAAAAAACATATGATTAAAACAAAAAATTATTATTTAACACAACATTGTTCAAAATCACCATAATTACCAAATATTTAGTAAAAACAATCATTTTGGTATAAAGAAGTCAATAAAATTATAAAAAGGATGTCGCAAAGAGTGTTAAAATTGAGCCACATCAATGAACCTTGTGAAAGGAACTTTTGGGTTAACGTTAGAGAAGTTTATTGACTTCGACATATGTAATCACAACATCGAAGTCGATCCTAGAAAAAATATAACAATACTTTCCCTTTCACCTCTACAAAACAAAAATGAGTAAATGGGAATTCAAGGAAACATTCGTATATCCGGTGTATCAAAGAAAATATGATAAGAAAGTCTTTTTTCTATTTTATATTGATGAATAAGGGAGTCACGTATTAGTGGACCAATTACTACCATGAAACATTTGACACCCTCAAGACATACCTCTTGTTCCCATAGGTGTTGATTCCACAAATTGAGGGGTGACTTCTCATTTTGTATGTGTTGGACCAAGAATGATCACTAGGAACCTTTTTTTACAAAATAATGATGCTATGAATGAATATATACTACATTATCTTCGTTGAATCATGCTCAATGAAGACTATCTTTATTCAGATATTGAGAAAATCTTGATGGTGTTAATATTTTCATTTCAAAAGATAAGGTACAATCTTCATCACCTAAAGGTCCAACTGGTCTCGAGAAATTACTGCTCAAATACTTCATCAGTCGTCCAATGTTTAAAGGGTGTCTGGAATGGTGGGTAGTTATTTTAGAGTAGTTTGATATAAAAATTGTTTCCTAGAATGTAGTTAAAGATTAGGCCTTGGCATATTTTTTGGTAGAACACCCATATGTGGAATCCCAATCATTAAATATTTAATTTCCCAATGAAGAGGTATTCTTAATTTAGGATATCCCAATAATATAATGAATTTATTTCTATGGTGAATCCAAGAGCCCAACATGGGATATAATGGATGACCCAAAGATCAAAAAATATGGGTTTTGGATCATGCTCATTTACCCATAAAAGGACATCTTATAGTAATCATTTTTTATATGAGGTGGTTATACCAAAAATGAGGTGGAATACCTGGGCCTCATTTTGGTTTTGGAACAGACAATCCAAATACCTGGGATTCCCCTAAAGGTAAAGGGATATTCAATGATAGTAATCAAACACATGAAAAATCATTATACCATCTAAAAAGAACAGTAGATAGCCCCTTATTAGATGTGTTAGAGGGATAACAGACTACGTCCCCTCAAAACCAACATCGAATCAAATCTTGTGATTACAAAATTTCAATGTAGATGAATTAGAAAATGCATCCACATCATTGGGATATCTAAATCTGGACAAAACGATTACCACCATCATAAATCGTAGAATTTTCACCCAATTTGATCGAGTCATAATCAATGATATCAACTAAATTAGAACTATATCAGTATCATTTGGTCCTACCGCTGCATGGATTCCACAAATTATTGACTACCTTCAGTATGGAATACTCCCATTGGGTATAGCTAGAAAAGAATAAGTCTGATGGTGAGAAGCTAACATCACTCTATATGATGACCCAAATCACCCAAATGTCTTGTACAAAAGTGGATTTGATGGAGGCCTTATAAGAAGTGATGATGGAGAGAAGACTATGGACATTATGGATGAATTACATTTCGGGGCATGTGGCACCCATTTAGATATAATAATTCCGACCAAATATTAAGCCTTACATACTTCTAGCTCAAATGATGTAGTTTTGCACAAAATACAACATGATTTTTAAATCGTTCCAAGTGAATTCCAACTTTACTCCTTAACCCTCAAAAATTTGATAAAAGTAGCCAAGTACACATGGCAATTTTCTATATGGGGGGTGGATGTTGTGGTTTCATACCCTCTAACTACGGACATGAAGTTCATGTAAATTATTTCTACTAATTATTTTTTCTCAAAATAGACTAAATAAATACCTCTCAAAGATGTCAGTGCCAAAAGGATTCTTGGATATGTAAAATCTGACATCGTTACCATAATTGGTCCCTGTTGGAGCCATAAATCGGAAGGGAGAAGGATTATAAGAATGGTTCTGAAGCTACCTCACGAAGACCTTTTGTAGAGTGCCACGACCCTGTGAGCCCACCGCAAAGCACGAAGGTGGGATGCTCTAGAAGAAGGTTTCACAGTCGCGAGCCCACTGCGAAGTGAGGAGGTGGGATGCTCTGCAAGCCACATTGACGTTCGTGAGCAGGCCATGAATCGAGGAGGCAAGATGCTCCGTGATCCCCTTTGAAGTTTGTGACCCCGCCGGGAAGCCCGGAGGTGGGATGATCCGCAAGACCCTTTGATGTTCGTGAGACCGCCGTGAAGCCAGGAGGTGGGATGCTCCACGTTCCCCTTTGACGTTCACAAGCCCTCCACAAATCCATGAGGTGGGATAATCCGTGATCCCATTTAACATTCGTGAGCTCGCTATGGAATGGAATCTATCTTCGTGTAAAGTGAGAACTTCTCTGGGGCGCCTCTTTCTTATAAATAACGGTGTCCCTCAAGCCCCAAATCATGGATCATCCAATCTTTCCTCATCTCAACTCTTAAGTCACGAATCACTTTCTGCTCTAAGAACCATGAGATGCTCAAGGTACTTTTGCTCCACAATGTGCCTTCCCTTTGCCTTATTTTGACCCCCTCTTTCGAAAGGGATGCCTTTCACGAAGCCCATGGGCCTTCACATCGCAAAGTGTTCATTATTTGGGATGCACCCTCCATCCACACTTGACTCAAATGCTAAGGACGATTCACTATTCCTCGTGAAGCACATTCCTTCACAGTACCTTGTTTCATGAGTCACCCATGCTTTGTAGGGCTTTGATTCACGAATTCCCTTCCACATCACAAAACACCTATTCTATACACCTATGTCCTATGACTAGGCTTGGCCACATCACTTCGCAAATCCCTCACCTTCATGAAGCCCTTCTCATTCATGGTCCACCAGAGCTCTACGAGGCCTCTACTCATAAACCCCTTTGTTCTGCAACTCCCTCTCTTGTGAAGCCTCCTAGGTTTGCATGAAGCAACTTCAACACCCCTTAGACACAAATTCCCCTTGAATTTCTTCCCCTTAGGCTTCTTAACATAGGCACGCTAACAGCTATTTCTTCTTCGCATAGGCATGCTAATGTAGACCCCCCATTGGCTTGCTCCATGAAACCACCTAGCCTCGGTGTTGACCATCCCTTCCCTTCACCAAGGTGCAGAGAGTACCAGTTATGTATGTCCTAGGGGTGTAGAGTAAACCCACCTTGTCAAATCTATAGTATGTTAAATTTCCAAGAACCATCATCCTTTACACATGATGTTAAACAATGAATTCCCCCCATGCATCCTATGTGGGGAAAGGGCAACCACAATGGTATAAGCTCCTATATTTTCTTTTAGGAGGAATTTTCCCTGCCCCTCCTTTCTTCAGTGACAAATCCCTACCCCACTGCACTTTGTCACCACTAGGCCTCTATCCTAGAGTATTTCCCATCATCTTTGGGCTTCTAGCCATGAATAAGACCATGTTTCCTCTTTGGGTTCCGATTATGTGGTTGACTCATTTCATCTCTCACGGGCGCACCATTCACGATGTGATTGTCAGGTCTCTATCACCTCTTGTTTCTCACACCGAGCATGAATCACGTGATATTATAGTAAGCATCGACCATGAAATCCTCTCCGTGAAGCCTAGAGTGTAAGCCCCATAACCCTTCTGAACTATAAGGACATTGATCCCTACTAAGGAAGGGTACGTAGGAAGCCTCCCTGATGTTCAAGACCAACTCATACTTGGTCCTGACCACTTTCACAACGGCGAATAAATGCCCCCACCTGAACTACGTAGACTTTGATACTTGCTAAGGAAAGGTACGTAGAAAGCCTCCACAAGGTTCAAGACCACCACCCAGTTGTTCTGACCATCTTCATGCCGGTTCACCAACACACCAAGAATCCTAGAGTGTAAGCCACACACCCCTTCCGAACTATAAGGACAATAATCCTTGCTAAGTCATGGTACGTAGGAAGCCTCCCTAAGGTTCAAACCCAACTCCTACTTGTTCCCAACCAATTTCACGTTGGCCCACCAATGCCCCCACCGGAACTACGTGGACTTTGATCCTTGATAAGGCAAGGTACATAGGAAGCCTCCATTATGTTCAAGCGCACCACAGAAGTTGTTCTAACCATCTTCACATCAGTTCACCAAAACTCTGGGAAGCCTAGAGTGTAATCCCCACACCCCTTTTGAACTACGAGGACTTCGATCCTTGATAAGGCAAGGTACGTAGGAAGCCTCCCTGAGGTTCAACCCCAACTCCTACTTGGTCCCGACCACTTTCACATCAGCACAACATTTCACCCACCTAATATACGTGGACAGTGATTCGTGCTAAGGAAAGGCACATAGGAATCCTCCACAAGGTTAGATCCCACCACCCCGGTGGTTTTGACCATCTTCACGTCGGTTCCCCAATACCTTGGGAAGCCTAGTGTATAATCCCCACACCCCCTGAACTACATGGTCTTTGATCCTTTCCGAGGTGGGGTACGTAGGAAGCATCATTGATGTTCAATCCCACAATCCACCGGTTGTCCCGACCGTCATCACGTCAGTTCGACCCCATACAGTGGTAAGCCCTTGGGGCCTCAATCAGTGATAAGCCGTTGTGATCCAATTCATTAGTATGTAATTGACATTTTTGTCTAGTGTAATGCTGTTGCGACCCCATCCAATGGTAAGCTATTGAAAACCCCAATTGTTGGTAATCCATCCTCGCCTGAACTACGTGGACTTTGATTCCCTACCACAGGGATACGTATGAATCCCCTTTGAGGGTCAAGCCCAAATGAATTGTCATCCTCAGGACGGTTCCATCCCATTCACAAAAAAATTCATACAACTGCTCCATCATCCATCCTGATTCTTATCCAGGCCACCAAATCACTGTGAAATAATTCCATCTCATTTTCCATTCCCCTCAATAGTGACTGGGAAGTCAACCACATGATGGCCCCTTCATCAGTGTTCCCTCAAGAGGTTTCACCTATCTGATCCACTCCAGTCTATGTTTTGATCAGTTTGGTCCATATTTTTTGGACTTTAAACTTCCTGCTTACCCTTTGTTAAACATGGGAAGATGAGGAAAACCTCATAAACATGATTATGGCATATAATTCCTCACATTCGATGCAAGATGCCTCGGGCTTCCGTGCCCTCGAAAAGCCCAATAATAAGGGGAAGAAACTCAAATGCACTAATATCCTAGTGCCCAGACATGCCAATGATGTCCAACGTGGCTACTCCCCTAACCAAAGGTTGCTTCCCTGACTGGACCCCTTAGAATGTCTCGAGAGAAGTGTTATAATTAACTGATGTCCATCAAGACATGGAGGTAGGAAGAGTTTCATGAACAACATCTTAAATATATAAGGTAGACCCGGACTAGGAAACGAGTTCTGAAGTGGAATCCACAGAAGGATGAATCAATATCCCATAGTCCCATTACTATCAAGGATAAAATGTTCCGGAAAAAGTGACAGATGCTACCTGCCTTTGGAAATAGGTAATGTCGGGCAACAAAACTACACCTTTCATCCTCAAACGAGATGGATGTGGGAACCCTGACGAAAGCATCGGAAACAGTCCCCCATACCATATTTATGGAAAATGGCACCAATTTATCTTCTTAAGAGGTAGAATAGGTATATCAGGAGTATGATATCAAATCCAACCAGTAATCCTGCTCCAATGTTGTGGCTAATAGATAGATAGTTTCTTTTAAACAACTCTATCAAACATTCTCTAGAAAATGGGGAAAAATGATAAAATATATTATCATGAGAATATCATTCATGCCTTATGGGCTTACCGAACTATGAGTTATACCCCTTAACATACAGGATAAAATAAATCCTTAAAACTGAGGTCCAGTTTCCTTGAAATCATGTTGCTATTTGAGATCAGCAATTTATAAATGAAGAATCCAAGAAATAACAGGATGGATTGAATTGAAGAGATGATAAAATATTGCATACCTTTCCTAACAAGGATATCTAACAGAAATTGATAGAATAAGATTTTAACAAAAAGGTATACCTTCATTTATTCCTCCATGGAAAATTGGATTTGGTCTATATGACTCCAATGTTACGAGGAAGGTAGCCTCTAAAACTTGAACAAAAGTGGGATGAAACATATTCTATACACAAGGTCAACTCAAATGGAAAATTTTCCTTAATCAAAGTAGATAGGAAAATAAAAAAAGACTGCATCCAATGAATAGTTCCTAAAAATATATTCTGTATAATCAGATGAATTACATCCTATCTATATGACTTTAATCTGCATAACGCCAAATTCATCCCACCTACAAGACTTTAATCTATGTAGTTTGAATTGATCAAAATAATATAAAATGCATGAAATAATATCTATGTTGCATGAAATCAGACCAAGTGGCACCATCATCATTGTCACATGATGCTAAAATGAATGACATAGGGTCTATGTCCTATGGCCTAAAACTACAAGAATATATTCATACTCACCTGATGTTATTAAATATCATGGTTAACATTCCCATCAATTGGCCATAAGATCCCACAAAATACCAAAATCTGATACTCATTGTGGACACTAAAATATGGGAAACTCCCATCTATAAGGCCCACTCACATCATATCCTCTCCACATGGGTACATGGTCCCCTTTATTGATATAATCAATATATTTATAACATTTTTATCCAATGATGATAAACTGAATGGACACCATATGTATCCCATGATGGAAAACTTTATGATTAGTTCATTAACTATGTGTCTATTGATACTCACCAAAATGAGATACATAGTGATGCCCAGATCCCTAATCACTAATGTAAACAAGACCATTAAGAAAAATTTACCCCTTTCCTTTTATATGAACTAGATCTACATAAGGTACTTTTCTAGAACATATGACTTGATTATCATTACAATAAGATTCTCAAGGATGACTAGAACACAATTCTCAGGACTAAACATTGTTTTGCAAAGTATCAATGCCCTTCCCCTGCATCAAATCTCAATTGGTGTGAGGAACATTATTCAAGAACTAAGTGTGTATTTATTCTCATTTAAATGAGATACATGGTGAAAACAAAATATTTTATACTAGGTCTATCCATGACCAAAATATATATCCACTTTTCCTTATGCATGAATTAGATCATCATAGGGAGGCTTGTAAAGAACTATGTGTGGATTTATTCTTTCTCTAGAAGGATATGAAATGAAACCCATGTCATATCCCCTAGTCCAACTTCAATTCATTCACTTCTGGTGACCAACATCCTTGAAGCATGATGATAATCTGTTTGGTTAATCAAGAAATATGTTTGGCTTGATTCTCATTTTAATGAGATATGTAGTGGCGCCCTGATATCCAATCTTGGGTCCATCTATAACACCTTGAGATTTTATGAGAATTATTATTTTTAATTTCATTGATGTCTTGTGTTGTACGCTAAACCAATATTATCTTCTGCTATACAGATCACTGTATTGTCTTGCAGTATAGGCAACACTATTCTTGGATTGTGTTACACACAATTTCAAGTTCGTTTGATAGTAGTCATTCTACACAACATTGAGTGTATATATATATATATATTCAATGTATAAATGAAATATGGTTGGATTTTGTTTTAAGAAACAACGAAGGAGTCTTGCACAACACTCAACCCTGACATGGCTTGCATTACACTCAATCACAATATTCCTCGATAGCGTGTGTTGTATGTAGTACCAGGTTTCACTAAACAACTATATATAGTTATAATATTATTATGAACTAGCCATTATGAATATTATAAAGTAAAATTTGAATTTTATTACATTATTATTCATCTTACACATTTCTAGAACATGGTATGAGAACAAAATAAATTTTTCGGGTAAAATAAGTATTTTTTAAAAAATTCAGTTTTGCCGCCTTTTGATGGTGCACCCACTTTAATTCTAGTTTTTTACATGTTTATAAGTTCAATTTAACAAAATAAAATTCTTCCTTGGAATCAGTGTATAAAAATATAATTTGGATAAATTTTTCATATTATTCTGATAACATTCATATTTTAATGAATAATAAAAAACATGCTATATTTTAATTAAAAAAGTTTTTTTATCAAAATAATGTATATGGTTAGATTATCTTTTGAATTAGTTTTAATGTTTAATTACAATATATTTTTGTCATTTAATCCAATGTTGGTCATTGAAATTAATATCACTTTGAAATTTGACATAAACATGTGTCGATCTTTTCGTAGTTTTTGTTTCATAAAAACATGCTATTTGTTTTGATAAAGAGAGTTAATATTAAAATTAGTTAATGCCACTTCTAGGTTATGAATTAAGAAAAATAGACATCATTTTAGAATTCGGAATATCAAATATAACTTAGGTTCAGTTTTTTTTTATTTTTCTTAAAATGTTCAATTTTTGAGGAATAGTGAAACCACTTTGTGGTAGTTAAAAAATAGACTCTTTCATTTAGATTAAATTTTACCACTTCTGTGAATTGAAATTCAGAAATCAGACATACATGGTTGTTATCAAGAAGAAAAATGTGGTTCAATAAGATGAAAATAATTTTTGTGAATAGTACTATTTGAATTTTATTTACTACGGTTAAAGGTAAAAAGGGTAATTTAAGTTTAAAAGAAAATTATAATAACTAAAAATTACCTTAACTCGTGTCCTAACCTTATTGGATGAGTAGTGTCCGACCATGGGAATCCTTGGGTCGATTTGGGGACCCCATTGAGCCACTAGGTAGTGATAAGGACAATTTGGATTAATTAATTTAATGTAAAGACAAAATTAACATTAACAAAAATCTTTTAGTGATTAATTTTTATAAGGGGTTATATAAATTATATTTTCAACTATAAATATTTTTTGGAAAGATGAAATGATTTCCCACTTTATGGTATTTTTTTATAAATTTTATACATCAAATAAATTAAATTATTTATGACACAATAATGATGCGGTATTTACCTCATTAATAAATGATTTAAATAAATAAGATTATAATGATTAAAATATTATAAAAAAGATGTCCAATTCTTATTGGATGATTTTATTTCGACTTTGAGTCATCTTATCTTCATCATTAATGATTTTTGGTCCTTTTGAAACCAAATATAAGTTTATAATAATATAATATTTTCACACTTTTCAAAGGTGCCCCTCTCCTCCCTTATAAAAGGGAACCTCCTACATCTCTTATTTAAAAAACTTTGAGCCTTCTAGCTCAGCCAAACCCTGGAAATTTCCCTTCTAAAATTCCCTACAAACATTATAGAGGTTCTCGTCTCCTCAAAAGACCAACTCTAGTGCCTTAAAAGAAATCTTACAAGAGGTGTGTCGAAGAAGAGGATGTTCGGATATATACGAAGCACAATAGACATAACGTAAGGGATAATTATTCAAATATCATTCTTATCTGATATTATTTATTCATTAGTATTTACTGGGTTTATGTTTATTATCCATGTCCATA
Organism: Viscum album; assembly: GCA_963277665.1. Lineage (NCBI taxonomy): Eukaryota > Viridiplantae > Streptophyta > Magnoliopsida > Santalales > Viscaceae > Viscum > Viscum album. The sequence goes on from OY728166.1 coordinate 381,723,035, forward strand.
TGTTTTCAAAAAAAATTCATAAAATGTTTACTTTTAATCCATGTATGTTTAATGTCATTTTTACCCTTCTATACTTTTACCACATCATATGGAAGGAATATTTCTTTTGTTTACCATACGAGGTACTTTTTGACTTTTCTCGAAAATGTACGAGAATATTTTTTTTAACTTATACGTAATGAATAGATTTTTACGGTTTCATAAGGCCTTATTTTCATGAATCTTACTCTACAATATTTAATGGCTATTTTCAAAAAAATAATTTTCGTTTAAAATTGAATGGCATTTTGTGAAAAGAAAATGATTTTGAAGAAGAAAGGATATTTTCCGCAAGAATTCATTTCAAGTGTTTTATAAAAATTATTTTCCATATAAGACGAAATTATTTAATATGTGTATGTTTCAAGTAAAATTTCTCTGTGATTTACATGGTTTCAATTTTCTTATGAAGAAATGATATCCATTTTTTGTATGGATTATGTTATGATGGGATGATGTTTATGAAACCCATTTTATACTTTTGGTAATAATGAATTATTTATGTTCATGTTGTGGCACTATTAAGAATGATTTCATAATTAGATGGGTGGGACCTATATCTCCCTCCAATGCCTTGGGTAATGATTTATATCTCATGAGATAGACATGGCTGGAACGATATGTTAATCTGGTTTAGTGTTACAGGAGTGAAACGTGGAGTGAACTCGATTCAGAAAGGGACATTGTCCACTAAGATGGTTTTGGAAGCAATTCCTTACCTACTATGGAAATCATATCATGTTCATAATGGTTTTACATAGTTAAATGTTTTATTCACATGCTATTTTATCATGATTAATGTTCCATTATGACCTATTCCTTCCGTACTACCAGGATTTATATCACAACACAAGATTTTGATGTGTAAACATTATCGTCATGTTTTGAAGTTCAAATGTATATGGTTTTTTTTATTTTCTCTATGACTACCCTTACTGAGCATTTGAGTTCACCCTTTATATGTTTTCTATTCTCCAGGATATAAGGAAAGGTTTTAGGTAAGAAAACCAAAGGGGATGATCTTTATGGGAGATGTTGAAGATCATTCACCATGAATAAAAGATTATGTTCCTTGTTTCAAAAGACTCAAAACTATTACGGTCCTTGTTTGTTGTTTTTTTATGTATTAAGTATTCCGCAAAAGTAATGAAATGTCAATGTACATAAATCTTTTAGGTCACTACAGTTGGTATCAGAAGAAAAGGAGGTAGGAATGAATCTGATCCTTGGGAACTCTCACATGTGAGCGTTGGGTGAAGCATTGATCTCCACCCAAGGGCTTCATGAGGAAATGGCTGCCACTGGGGATGGAGTTGTGTCCCACCTAGAGGGTGTAGCCTCCCATGGAGTGAACTGATAGGTATCAATTATAGTCCACTGGAAGTAATTTCAGACCACTACAGTTTGTATCAGAAGACATGTTTAGTAAATCTTTGGATGCTAGGATGTGAAAACATTATTGATATCCCAAGAGATATTTCTAAGGTACGTCTAAGGATGTCCCTAAGGTTTAGAATAACTATATGTTAGAGTCCAAGAATTTTTTTGACGATCATGAATAACCAAAGATGAACCTAATATATAATGGATTAAAGAATGTGTGATAAGTTAGACTATTTATGATTATGTGGTTCCTCGTTATTTTAACTGTTTCTTACACCATGGTTTTTGGTTTTAGTCACTAGAGGGAACCAGAAGGAATTGGTTTAATATTGAATCAAATGGAAAAAATGGTGACTATGAGCAACAAAATGGAAGAATGCCTAGAAAGAATGATATTGTGATTATGCTGAATAAGTAATTGCGATATATGATTAACAAGGTGAACATTACTGGTATTACTAATTTATCAAATAATAGGAAGATAGACTTTTATACATGTTCTCATAGTGAGTAGTTGATTGAAATTTCAAAATAAGTGAATAAGAACCTTGATTAATACCTCAATGGTGGGTTAGATGTCATCTGTGTGGGGAGAATGGTCATAGAGTGATTGACTGTTATGGAGTTCAATGTCTTATCTGTGGAGAACATGGGAATTACCCAACTCAATGCCCTAACCTAAGAGGTTACTTCTAAATCAAGAAGTACTTATTCCATCACAATCATTGAAGAGGATGGATTGAAGTGTTTGTGTATTGGTATTCAAGAATAATGTCTTTGTGGTACTTTTATGGTATATTGGAGTATTTATGTATTGGTATATTATGGTTTTCAAAAATTTTATTGGACCGGAAACCATGAAAAGTGATTGGAATATTTTTGGAAAGAAGATGATATGCACATAATGAAGGGGTAAGGAGAAAATGAAATGTTTGATAGTATTCATGAGCTCAAGACTGATATAAGGACATAGTGATGCCATGGTTTTATTATATATAATTTTTGTGATTTTGGAATGTGGAAAGAGTTAAATTTTTATAGAATTCATGTTTTCACTAAGGTTATATGGTAATTTATGTTTCAATAGAATACATGATTAATGTATACACATATTTGGAATGCGATCAACAAGATATATCTTATGATATATGGTGGATAAATGATGGTATTCACGTGCTTGTTATTTGACCTTTCTAGTAATCATTTTCTTTATACTATGAGATTAGACATATGTATTTTGGATAAGTCTAATGATTGAAATGGATTATATCAGACATCAGATCGTATTGTCTAAGGCTAGATCTTTTTTTCGATATTATTTCTGTAATGTTATAATATTGTAGTTTTAGAAAAAGGACAACCTGCAGGACAGGTGAGATCCCATCGCGTCATACAAGGCTGTGGGAATGGAACCCACAACCAAAGTGTGACAAGACTTTATCGCCAACCACTGGACTATAATAATTCCTAGTTAGTATAAACTAGTTTTATTTTATTAAGCAGTATGATAGATTAAGTATAAGTCCATTTTTGGAATCATATACGATTAACCTCACCATAGATGGACTTTTGTACATTTGATAACTTTTTCTAAACTTTTGTTTGAGACAGATGGAATGACCCATAATTCTATCAAATGATCTTCTAAAACTTCACGAATGACAAATTCAACTTCATTTCTTTAAGAGATGAAGTATAAATTTTTCAAGGCACAAACAACAGTGAATTTGTACCGAAATAAAGTAAGTATTTATTCTAATTAAAATTCTTCAACATTAGGGAAATGATCTTGAAAACCAAAAATTTTGTCCTCGTGCTCTTATATCCAATGAATTAGATGGTACCTTAGATCATCACAAATTTCTGGCTTTGTGATTATTCGATTATTCATATCCATGTTCTCCACCACTCTCCATCCAAACATGACAGTTAGGTTTCTCTTCTATATCTATATTTTCACTTATGTTCTCTTATGTGGAAACCCAATGATTAGTTAATTTAGGTTACCATTACGTTTCATAATTTAGTTTTTAAAGTTATGTTCTGGTATTCCTTCTTACGATGTGGGTTTCTATTAAAGAAACTTTCAAGTAGTAAACCATTTATAGCCCCGAAGAATTTCGAGGGAGGAATTTATTTTAAGGGGGGTATAATGTAACACCCTGAGATTTTATGAGAATTATTATTTTTAATTTCATGGATGTATTGTTTTATATGCTAAACCAAGATTATCTTGTGCTATAAGAAACACCGTATTAGCTTTTAGTATACGCAACACTATTCTTGGATTGTGTTACACACAATTTCAAGTTTGATTGACAGTAGCCATTCTACGCAGCATTGAGTGTATATATATATATATTCAATGTATACATGAAATATTTTTGGATTCTGTTATATGAAACAACGAAAGATTCTTGCACAACACGAAACCCTGGCTCGGCTTGCATTTCACACAATCGCAACCTTCCTCGATAGCGTGTGTTGTACGCAGTACCAGGTTTCACTAAACAAAGATATATGGTTAAAATATTATAATGAACTACCCATTATGAATTGTATCAACTATATTTTTAATTTTATAATGTTATTATTCATCTTACACATTTTCTAGAACATGGTATGAGAACAAAATAAATTTTTCGGGTAAAATAAGTTTTTTTCAAAAAATATAATTTATCCACCATTTGATGGAGAACACAATTAAATCTAGTTTTTTTAAATGTTTATAAGTTCAATTTGATAAAATAAAATTCTTCTTTAGAATCAGGATATAAAAATTTATTTTGGATAAATTTTTCATATTATTCTGATAACTTTCTTATTTTAATGAATAGTAAAAAACACTCTATATTTTATTTCAAAACAAATTTTTTCATCACAATAATTTATATGGATAGATTATCATTTTAATTGGATTTAAAGTGTAATTAGAATATATTTTTACCGTTTAATCCAGTGTAGGTCATTCGAGTTAATTTCACATTAAAATTGGACATAAACATGTTTCGATCTTTCGATTGTTATTGTTTCTTAAAAACATGCTATTTGTTTTGATAATGGAAAGTAATTTTAAAATTAATTAATTCCACTTCAATGTTTTGAATTTGGAGAAATAGAAATAATTTTTGAATTCAGAAAAAAAAATATAGCTTAGGGTGGATTTTTTTTTATTTTTCTGAAAAACTTCAATTTTTGAGGAATAGTGAAACCACTTAGTGGTAGTTAAAAACCCGACTCTTTCATTTAGATGAAATTTTACCACTTCTGTGAATTGAATTTTAAAAATCTGACATAAATGGTTGTTATAAAGAAGTAAAATTTGGCTCAATAAGATATAAATAATTTCTGGTGAATAGTAACTTTTGACTTTTATTTACTGCGGTTAAAGGTAAATAGGGTAATTAATGGTTAAAGAATATTATAATAATTCAAAATTACCTTAACATTTGTCCTATCCTTATCAGATGAGTAGTGGCCAACCATGGTCATCCTTGGGTAGACTTTGGGACCCCATTGTGCCACTTGGTAGTGATAATGACAATTTGGATTAATTAATTTAATGTAAAGACAAAATTGACATTAACAAAAATCTTTTAGTCATTAATTTTTATAAGGGTTTATATAAATAATATTTTTTACTATAAATACTCACTGTAAATATGAAAATATTTCCTACATGATGCTTTTTTTATAATTTTTTGACATCAATTAAATTAAATTATTTATGACACAATAATGATGCAGTATTTACCTCATTAATAAATGATTTAAATAAATAAGATTAAAATGATTAAAATATTATCGAAAACATGTCCAATTCTGATTGGATGATTTTATTTCGACCATGCGTCATCTTATCTTCATCTTTATGATTTTTGTACCTTTCAAAACAAAATATAAGTTTATAATAAAATAATATTTTCACACTTTCCAAAGTCACCCCTCTCCTCCCTTATAAAAGGCCACCACCTACCTCTCCTCCTTACACAACATTGAGCAACCAAGCTCGGCCAACCGCAGCCAATTTCCCTTCTAAACATCCCTAGAAACATTATAGTGGTTCTGGTCTTCTCAAAAGACCAACTCTTATGCCTTGAGAGGAAACTTATAAGAGGTACGTCGAAGAAGAGGAGGTTCGGAAACATATAAAGCATATCAAACATAAGGTAAGGGATAATTATTCCAATCTCATTATTATCTGAGATTTTTTATTCATTAGAATTTACTGGGGTTATGTTTATTATCCATGTCCATATGATCTCAAAATGTTTTCATAAAATGTTAACTTTTCTTCCACGCATGTTTAATGTCATTTTTACCCTTTTTTACTTTTACCACATCGAATGAATAGAATATTTATTTTGTTCACCATATGAGGTACTTTTTGACTTTTCCGACAAAAGTACAAGAAGAATTGTTTTTAAATTATATGGCATGAAAAAACATTTACAGTTTCATAACGCCTTATTTTAACGAAGCATACTCTATAATATTTAATGACTATTTTTAAAAAAATCATTTTCTTTTAAAATTGCATAGAATTTTGTGAAATGAAAATGATTTTGAAGAAGAAACGATATTTTCCTCAAGAATTCATTCCATCTTTTTTATCAAAACCATTTTCCATATGAGACTGAATTATTTCATATGTGAATGTTTCAAGTATAATTTCTCTATGATTTACATGGTTTCACTTTTCTTATGATGAAATGATATCAATTTTTATGTATGGATTATGTTATGATGGGATGATGTGTATGAAAACCATTTTACACATTGGGTAATGATGAATGATTTATGTTCAGGTTGTGGAAAATTTAAAAATGATTTCATTATGAGATGGGTTGGACCTATATCTCCCTCCAATGCATTGGTTAAAGATTTATATCTCATGAGAAAGACATGGATAGAATGGTAAGTTAATCTGGTTCAATGTTACAGGACTGAAAAGAGGAGTGAACTCGAATCAGAAAAGGACTTTGTCCCCTAAGATGGTCTTGGAATCAATGCCTTGGCTACTCAAGAAATCATATCATGTGATTAATGGTTTTACTCAATTAAATTTTTTATTCTCATGATATTTTATCATGATTAATGTTCCATTATGACCTATTCCTTACGTACTATGATGATTTATTTCACAACTACTGATTTTGATGTGTAAACTTTATGTTCTTATTTTGAAGTTCAAATGTATATGGTTTGTTTTATTTTCTCCATGCATACCCTTAATGAGAATTTGAGCTCACCCTTTATATGTTTTCTTTTCCCCAGGATATAAGGAATGGTTTTAGGTATGAAAAAAGGGGAAGATATTTATGGGATATGTTGAAGATCGTTCACCATGATTAAAATATTATGTTCCGAGTTTCTAAAGACACTATACTGTTACGGTGCTAGTGTGTTGGTATTTTTTATGTATTAAGTATTATTTAAATATAATGTAATGTCCATATACGTCAATATTTGGGTCACTACAGTTGGTATCAGAGGCCAATGAGGTAGGAATGAATCTGATCATTGGGAACTCTCTCTTTTGAGTGTTGGACGAATCATGGCTCTCCGCCCAAGGGCTTCATGAGGAAATGGTTGCCACTGGAGATGGTGGTGTGTCCCACTAAGGGGGTGTAGCCGCCCATGGAGCTCACTGATAGGTATCAATTATATTCCACTGCATTTAATTCCAGACTACTACACGATCCATAATAAAAAAATATCATAATCTCTATTTATGATTCGCAAGATAAAATGAAGCATTTAATAACAACATGTGGATTTATTATGGATTTGGAATGATACATAGGGATGCCATGATCTTTAATCTCATGCCCTGATGAATTTTACCAACAAAACCCATTTACTCATTGTGTACATATCAATTATACATAGAGGGACTTTTGATAACATTAAATGTCTTGATTCTCATTTCAATAGGTTCATAGTGAATACCAAAATTTCATCCTAGGGCCTAGAGAGAACATTTCCATTCTTTCACATCATTTCTTCCTCTTCCTCAATGCATGATGTTAAACTGTATAGGATTTAATCAACCATGTACTTATTTATTCTCATCCTAATATGATCTTTAGCAATGCTTGGATCATATCTCCTTGATTACCCACCACATAATTTAAATACAACTATAAATTAATTGTATTTCTCTTCTGTCATGGATGAAACTTTTTCCACTCCTTCTTTTTTACAATATGAATAGCTCTCATGGGCTTAGGAAATATAGAAAAATAGTTTCCGTGCATAACTATTGCATAAAAATTTAAATTGGGGTTACCATGGACTCGGAAGAATGACCTTAAAAGATACACCAAATTTCATCATTGCATGACTATAAACCAAATAATATCATTACAAACTACGGGTGGATTCACTTTTTCTATAGCAGGATACATAGTGACACATGGGTTCTGCAACACTATTACATAACAATATTTCTTCTAACATTAGAATCACCCACGTCCTCATCACATTATGATAGTCTATATAGTCCTTCATGAACTACATGTGCATTAATTCTCACCACTATGAGATATGTAGTGATGTCCATATCTTTATTTATAGTCCCAACCGCAACAAAATACGTAAAGTAGTACAAATCTCCCACGTAGGAGTTATATGTACATGTTAATCCCCAATATGAGTTCTCACCCTATGCATGAACTCATATCAATACAATACCACCATTTTCCTCTACATATGAATTCCATAAATGTGGGGGATATTTATTTCATAACTATGGGTTGATTCTTTCATCCTCTGATAAGATACATAGTGACTCTCAGGCCTTATTCACAAGTCTAGTTACAATATCCCACCATTCTCCATGTCAAGGAACCTTCATCCTTACCACATGACATTAAAAATCTTGGTACCCATAGAAATATGTACGGTTTGATTCAAATTTAATTTAAGTATGTAGTGATTATTAGTCCTTATGTCCTAGTATGATCGATGGGATAATGAAAAAATTCCCCTCTTTTGTATACAAATCACGATCTTTGTAGGAGATTTTAATTTTGGTCCCCCTCATTATGGTTATTTCATTGATATAGGAACGCCCCAATTACAAATGATTTAGATCTATTCAAATCATTCCAAACTCATGGCCGATATCATTCAAGATACCTCATTTATAGTTTGTACATTTTCCTTCCCCAATTCATGACCCTAATCATGGACAGCTTTAGATATTTATAATATTTCTTCTATTCCCAATGATATAATGAATGATAACTCAAGGCTGTTTTTCCTAGATAGGTAATGCACCCTAGTTTGTGTCGCATAAAACGACCCTCATAATGGGTAGGTTAGCCAAATGATCACACTTTTTGAATAAGAAGTACTTACCCTAGATATAAATGCATAAAAAAACCCTCATTACAGGTTTTATGACTAATGGTAACTTCTACCTTAGGAGAATCCTATTTTATCCTCATGCGAACTGATTAAAGTATGTTGAAATCCATGATATAAAATAATATTTTGTTATCCTACATATCTATATTGTATTCTATCCCTTGATCAAAGAAACCCCAAGTCTATGGTTTACATTTTCATCCTTCATGTGTTCAAAGAAAATTGGAATGATCTTAGTTCAAAAGGCTATCAGACCCTATTGCATATATAATGCTATGGTCCAACTCATACAATGAAAAAACTACATATTCAATATTTATTTCACTTGGGTTAGACCTGTGTGAGAAATATATTTTCCTATTCATAGAAAATTTTGAATTGGAATACCCTTTCAATGTTAAGGTACATTCCTCCAACAAAATGACTCTTGGCTTAGGGAAATCTGAATCTCTGGAAACATTATTCATATTTTAGTGATAGAATGTCAAAAAATATAAGGAATTATTTCCCTAATTACATTATAATATGCCCTAGTTTTATTTTTATAATATTCAAAAAAATTTCAAATACAGTCTGCCAAAGGATGACACTATTGACTATGGATTTCGTTCACTAGATGACCTTGCAAAAAAATAGGCAAAAATGTTTTTGTTGAACCAGAGATAACTTCTTTCTCAGTAGAGACCACATATAATTTCATGATCCCCTTTTCAATATAAATATTTAGATCCCAAATCCCCCAATTCATAGTTTACAACTTTCTCCCCTCACACCTAAATATAGTTAAACATTTCCATACAAATTAAATGAATTATTTAATCATCAATATTTTAGTCAATGCTACAAACCATAAATTATATACCCATAATTTCAATGATGTATGACTGTAGACTTCAATGAATAATGAAATTATTGTCAATAATTAAACTACATACCATAATTTATTTTTTTATATGAATTTAAAATTCATAAAAAATATCCTTATTGTATAACCCATAAACTGTATATCATAATTTATTTTTTATATGCTATTAAACTGTATATCATAATTTACTCGTCATATGAATTTTAACTAAATAGAAGAGTCTACTTTTTTATGACTTTTAACTATATAAAATAATGTCCTTAATGTTTGAAAATAAAGTATATGGTTGATTTCATGGTTCCATGACATTAAATTGCACAACACATTAATCTTTGTCAAAATGGGTAATTCCCATTGACACCAACCATCTCATGAAATGTACCCTCCTTCACTCAAGTTAAATCAATTTATGAGAGTTTTCACCTTTATAAACAAAAAAATAAATATTTCTCTTCATTCTCATACAACTTCCTTTTGAATTACCACCCACTATGGTTATCATAAATCCATATCATAAACATTGAACATCAGCAATAGAATTTCAGACTTCATGAGAACTTCAATGCATGAGTGTATTGTAATACACTCCATTTTACTTTATTCTAGTCTCATAAAAATTTCAGTTCCTAATAGCAAGGGGATACCTCTATTTGACTATGAAGAAAACACCCTAGTTGGAATTGCATAAAAGAACACACAAAATGGGTTTGTTGATTAGTGGAAACTTTTTCCTCATGAGAGACATCCTCTATTCTCTAATATTTTGTTTTATATCTAGGAACCCCAATATCATGGTTCAAAATTCCCCACTACAAATTTGAAGAATGTCGGAACATTCATGGCCCGTAATCCCTATTTGATTCATTATATAAAAATCAATGGTCAAAGATGATTGAACAAAAACACTATTCTTATTAGTCAAATATTCATGAATTTAATGTTCCCATGAAAATAGATTTAATACTCACTATATTAAATAAAATAATTGGATCTTAGATAAAATGTAGATCCTTTGATCACTAGACTAACACACCATATTTTTTAGGAAAAATATCGAGTAATAAAAAGGAAATTAGGCACAAAACATGTTCAGAAGAAAACCTAAAAAAGGGTAGCCTAAGAATAATACATGTCATTTCCTCTAATTATCCTTTACAATGATCTTAAGATAAAATTAGGTTGATGACACTAAAAGATATAAATAATGTAGGCATGATCACATAACAATAGAAAGAGTCTAATTCTGATTAGTATTCCCCTTGGATTAGGTAAAAATTAGATCATTTCCCCATCCTTATCATTCTGGTTAATACTGGCTAGCACAAAGTTGTTTTTAAATGCAAATCAGTTTCAAATTTATGATAAAATCTCATTAAAGGAACACGAATGAAGAATCAATATATTTGAAAAAAAAATTCTTTTCATTTAAATATTGAAACATAAAGAAAAATCCACATATAAAATCTCCTCCCAAAAAATAATTACTGGTTATCAATAAATAATTATAGAAGAAGAAATGAACCCCTAGAATCTAGAGTAGCTTCAATTATAATAGCCCTTGGTAGAGTAAAAACATTCTTTGCTTTATGATGTTTTATTTCTCAGCCTCAATAACTTCTCTCTTTTGTGTTGCATACTCTTCCTAGGATCAGTGGAGTTGAACAACATATTCCAATGACGCATGTAATTCTTCTTCTATCACATTATTTGGATAGACCTCACATCAATATTATTTTCTATGTTCTCCACTATTTTGGAATTTGATCCGTTATCTTAGATAAAATAGTGAAATGTTCATGAAACCGGTCCTCCTATTGCACCACATCCCGATGAGACATTTTCTACTACTCTCATTGATGGATGATCTCCTTTATAAAACCATTTATCTCATGATATTAAAACCCACCATATCCAAATATGGGAAGCATGAATTGAAGTTGGTGAAGCATGATGGAATATCATCAAAAGGTGTCTCACCGATTGTCTTCTAGATATCTCACTAGATGACAAGGCATATATGGAAAAATTATTCCTATACTTATGGTTATGAATCAGAACCACCTTTGGAAGGAGGGAAACAATATGGGATTAGTTCACTTAATGATACTCTTTGTTTATCTACCTATGATTGAGATTTAGCGTCACATAATAATGTTGGTAAATATTGATCAAAATCCCCCATATCAGGACCAGTTTTAAAGATTGATGAAACTGATGATAATATTATTCTTTTTGTTCACATAAAAAGAAAAATATGTACTTGGGTTGGTATGAAAATAAAAATAGTTGATGGAACTCACCATTTATTGCATTTACTTCTGAAATGGTACCTCTCTATCACCTCCTTCCATAACACAGGGGTTGAGACCTCCTAATAAAAAGATTCCTCTAGAGTATTCTCATAAAAAAAGAAAAATACCACCTCTAATCCCCCACTTCATGATTATCAATTTTTACTCAGTTGATAAAAATTGTAGGGTTGATTTGTTATCCCCATTATTGAAGGGGTTTGAAGATATTCTAAATAGAAAAGGATGCACAAGTTCAGACTTGATATGAAATATCGAGGTAAAGAAAATTGATTTTGTTTACAAAATGTTTGGGAAATAAATCATATTTCCATACAATTCGATAAAAAGTCTTCAAAATCTGTAATGGAACCTTGAATATCAGTCATTCGATTAAGTACATCTCTCATTTCATGATAAATGGAGTTAACCCTTGTGGTATCCTCACTAGTAAGGCTATCAGAGGTAGGTTGCTCAAAACTTGAATTGGTGCCACCTTTGACCCCTTATTCCCACTTATCAATAAGAACAACATTGTCAGTCCTTGTAGTATAAGGGTCAGCATCGACACCCTCATTAGATAGTCTAAGATCCCTATCACCCCTTCTGGTTGAAAACTAGATCAAAATTAACAACTGTAGGAACATCTAATGTGGAAAAAAAATAATCAACATCACGAGTAGAGAAAATTAAAATTAATAACATGAAACCCAAAAGGATTGTATCTGACATTACCATGACACTCTACCTTCAATTTGAAAGCAGGGTATGGTGTAGTCAAACCTCTCGACACTTCATCCATAAAGATGATGGATTCATTAGAGTTAATATGTAACTCCCTTGGAGTGTCCTCTTAAATATATAAAATACTAGTACAAAATCCAATAAAATAGGAAGAAATATAGCTTCGTCAAATGATAATCTTGTCCAGGATGGAATTTCATGTAGGTTATAATATCTGATGATAGAATAATGAATTACTATGAAGAATCATCAGACCATGTTGAAAACCTCTTTCACATTCTCTCATGAAATAACGAGGAGCATGGATAACAATTATTGGTAAGAGCTTGTGGGCCAATGATGGCTTCCTATTAGTGTCATCCCATGTTTTCTTTAGAGAGATGAACTCATCATGCATTTCCCCCATAAGTAGGACCCAAATGATAAGGTAAAAATCACTTAATATTTTCCCTACTTAAGAACAATTCAAGTGAATGTAATTTTCCTACACTCTATTGGATTAGTGATTTGAGGATAATGTTTCAATTTTGATAAGCATTGTTCTATCCTACCAAAAAAACACATAAATATGAATATCATACAGGTCCGTGAATTTGGTGCATTTTTTGGATCTCTTAGAATTCCCACATCAACGTAGGACTGTCAACCCCCCCATAGAAGAAGTCCCAATCTTCTTATTTGGCCTTCTGTTTTATCTAACTATGAAGGATGGATTCTTCATTCATAAAAAAGTGGCCTCAATATTATGTATGTAGAATCATATCTAGAGTTAAAACACTATGATGAATAGTACATTTGATAGGGATTTTCCTTCATTTATAACAACACCCTTCAGGGAGAAGTTAAAAGAAGGGCAGTTTTTGCACTTCACGAACCAAGACACTGTGTAGTATTTATTAAATTCTGGAATATGGGCATCCCTCACAATTTTTTCCCCATATATATTTAGTTATTCTCAATATGGGTACTCAAATTTATGTAGTATCAATTTATTTTTCTATCATTGGATAGATAATTCTACATCATAATAGTAATTACACCTTATGGCCCTAATCATTTCAGTTTGGACCCCATCATCTTTCTCAGTGGATGTCATCAAAGAATCCATTGGAAACCTGTAACAAGGAACTAATAGTCTAATTGAGATGAAATATTTAAATAATAAAGTTGAAATTTATACTTAGAGGTTTCACATAAAATGAAAAAGGGAACAACTCATTCAGCTCCCTTGACTAGGGTACCCGTGCAGCACCCTCAACAAGGGTTCCCACATAAGCCCCTCCATAAGATGCCTCGATGGGGATCCCTGTAAATTTGAATAATTGAAGCCCCATCACTCAGGTGATTGTACCATGATATAAAATTTGGGATACCTTCGTGAAATAAAAGTCTAATTTAGTTGGGAGAATGACGTTTTCAAAGTGATCGAATATTAAAATCTTTGAATTGTTATGAAAATAAAAAAAAAGAGTATTTATATATGTTTTAGGTCTATTATGAACACCTAAGACGACACCCTACACTAAACTACAATATGTTAAGCCTCAAATGGAGACCCTGCAAAAACAAATTGAGAGGAAAACCTGCATGAACATCCTGTGTGTCAACTCAATGTAATCTATTGTTTCTCCTCATTATAATCTTTTACACATTTACCTTAGGACTCAACTCTCCTCTTTCATTATTATCAAATCATAAGGGGTGAATTATATTAAAACTAATTTATTTATCAAGGAGGATGAAAATATTATTAAGAGAAACTTGGTCATGCTAATGTGCTAATATATAATAAAGGAGAACTAATGGACTTATCCAAATCGACCTATGCATACAAACACTTGTGTGTTACATTAGACACGTAGCTACCATATATGGACCAAATGGGAAAGACACCCCTATGCTAAGGAACTTCACCATGGACCTATTCTAAAGACTTGTGAAGACAACCTCCTTCACCTAGGATCCTATATATTCCTATAAATATAATCCTATGACAACGCATTTGAGTAACTAAAAAATCAGAAGACACCCTATAGTTCTAATTGCACTAGACCATCATCCGGGTCCCTTGAAATTTCATACAAAGATCTATAAAACTTGAGAGAATATAAAATTAAATGAGATATATTAAATAAAATACCATTTAGGTTCTAAAATAGAAGATACCTATTGAAGGACCCTTATTCCATAATAGGAACCCATTGGCATGAGGCACTATCCTTAAGTAAGTACCTGCACGAATCCATTCACAGGAAACCAGAGGAGGCCCTGGGTGGTTTGGATAAGGCCTTGCCCTTGTTTTGATTATGCATTGCTCCATTTTAGAAGGAATCTCCAGTTTTCCCTGGCCACCCCCTCATGAAAATCACTTTTAGTTCCTCCAAGTCCTTTTGTGACACCCCAATGTTGAAAACCATTCCCATGAACCTATACGAGTCACAATTTAAGAATTTTTCCATGACATCCATGGAAATTACAATCATTAATTGTCTCCCTTGAATGAAAGGGATAATGTTTATCCCTTAACATAAAACTATTTATTTGAAAACCCATGGGAAAAGATACAGTAATATGTATCTCGTTAGGATTTGTATTTATACAGTGATATTTTTATGGCACATGTAAACCAGATGGTTTGAATTCGCGAGACACATGTGGTCTTTTAAAACTAACATTATTGGGACCCCTACCCCAATGATAGTGTTGTGAAGTTCTCAGTCTCATATACAATGGTTAGAGACATGTCCTCCCCTTGTTGTTTTTTTGATCCAGAGCCTCCATCTCCCAGTAGGGAGGGTGTGGATTACACATTATTTTCTATCCAAAGTGGAATTAAATCTTCCTCCCTCTCTATAATACCCAGTTTATGATATTATTACTAGATTAATACAATATAATTTATTGTATTAGGTTTCAATTTTTCACCTACATGTCTCATGGCCACTAGGACTAAGAGGGGATGGGCACCCCAACCCTCTCCTCTCCCTCATGCTGACTTCCTTCCTCTTTATATATACCTCAGACTCGTATCAATGTAAATTTTAGATATATATATGTGTCATATATCCAACCAATTCCATTTTAACCTCGACATCTTCCACCAGAATATGAGGGGATAGAGATAGTGGGTGCACTCAACACCACATCCCTCTCCCTTTGATATTTTTTTTCGTGTCCACCAATAGAAAAAATAAGGTAGTGTGGTTTTCCATATAATCAGCTTCATCAAGTTTCTCACATAAGGCCTGAGTCACATGGTCTTCAAGTTTAATGTTTATTATAAAATCCATACAATCCATGAGACAGGTCAAACTACATTTACTTTGATTCCTACTATAAATATGTTTCACAGGAAGCCCACCAAGGGCTTGATCCTAATGTGTATCCTCCTAAAGAATAATCCCATATCATAATCCCCTTAATTTGAGAATCCTTCACCAGAGTATGACCAAATGTAAACCCACAAATCGTCATGAGATGAGAATAATGAATTGAGACATCTATCATGGTCCTATTTTAGGGATTTTTATTTAGGAATGAGTTCTAAAGGGTCCATACTCCCATAAAAGACTAACCGAACTATATGGATTTGATTCCCCTCAAAATAGGACATGTAGGAAGCCTCATAGTTGTCCAAACGCAACAAAATAACTCCAATTGTTTCTCAGTTTTCCATATTATCATCAGGGTCTAATTCAACATGGAAACTCATATCCCATATTGTTTCCATAGGCATCACTGGTATTGGTACCACACTAAACCTTATCTAGGACCATTATAGCTAGAAATACTTGCCAAATGACTTTAAACTAAATGGTTTGGTCCTTATCACAAGACCTTATAAATTATGATGTAACCCATTAAGATACAATAAACTACATGGGCTCTAATTCCTTTCACAAGTATATTGTAGAATTATATCATATGTGTTTGACACCAAACATCAAAAAAACATTCATTCTAATATAAGACAATACACTCATGAGTTCCCCACATTTTTTCAAGAATACCAACATCATCGTGACTAAAGAATCTATAATCTATACATAGTAGGATACCATTAGTGTGGAACATTTGATACCTACTGATATATCTATCGATAAAGAACCTTAGATACATATAAATGAATATATATTCTATATATTCTAATAAATGGTTGTTAATTCTATAGTAATCAACATAATTCATAGGATTTCAGAAAGGATTCTTGAATATGTATAAAATGTTAACGAGAGTCCCATACTATTAAATAATTCACCCCAAAAGGGCGTGATGGGCCCAAAATCTCATCCTCTCGACCAATGTGAATTATAAAGAATCATTGGCCAAACATCCCAAGGAGTGTTTTCTTTGTAAATAATTTCTCCTTGGATAAAGATCTTTGGGATGTTTATGGTTCCGCAAAAAAATGTTCGAAATCATTCAGAAATTTTGATTCTTAACTAGAACACCCATTCTGAGGGAAATAACCACACATTAATCTACTTGTCCATAATCCCATGTAGAATTTATTTTACTCTTATATGTTCAATCACATAAACATGCCCAACTTCATGGTTTTGGTTTTATCTTTTAAAAACCCCATTTATTACATGAATGCTCCATAAATTGCACCATCTTCCTCCTATGAATATACTTTATTGTGAGTTATAATTAAGAAAATATATCATAAAGGTAATGAGAATATGTTATACCTATATAATATATTATCACAATTTATCATTACATGTGTCAAGGATTCAAAGGGAAATCAATTTCACCATGAAATCAAAATTTAATATTATTATTGAGGCAATGAAATAATTATAGAATGTTAAAGAATGTCATTATTAATAAGTGGATGGAATGAGGGGTTTATCATCATAATAAATTATTATTTAATCACTATGGTCAATGAATGAATCTTCTATAATAACATATATATATATATTCTACTAATTTTTTATTCAGGTCGTTTTTTCATGAATTTATTTTTTCTAAAAAATCCTTAAATGGAGCAATAATTCATTTGTGGATGAGATATTGAGATTCCCCATTATCCCCTAATATGGAATTCCATACTTTTATAGTAATTCAAAACAATAATAATAATTGGATTCATTTAAACTGAATAGATTGTAGGATGTTTCCTCATCTATTTCATTTTGAATTACTTTTTACCTCTTCACTATATGAGACACATATTCTACTTAGACCCTGTCCATTTATTATGACTATGATAATTGGGTTGACTTAGAAATTGATGGAGATCTCTAATTTAATTCATATGTTATATTATAGGTTTTAGTGGTCACTCTTTCCCTCCAATTAAACTGAAATTTATAGTTGTTTGTAGTTAATTGAGATTTCAATTGATTAGATAGAAAACATGATAGTAAAAATTGGAATAATGATTATACCAAAAGTGTATATATATATATATAAGGTTAGTTCATGTATCATTAAAATATAATTAAAACTAATCATGTTCAATATAAATATATTTTTCACACACTGACCCCCTCCACCCGAAAAATTCTAATCACATCCATAATAGATTCATCTCAAGAGACAATTTGAGTCAACTATCACTATATTTATTCTGGTTCAAATTTTGTTTTTCAAAGAAAACAATTATAGGTGGGTCATAATGAATATCGATCAGTAAAAAATAGATTTACCTGTCCTGAATATTGAATAATGATGATTATTCATTTGGAATATAGAATTAATAAAAATGATAAGTTAGTACGTGGATAGAATATGACCCCTATGTAGGGGAGGTTTTTCATTTGAGAAGTGGACCAACAAATATATGGATTTAGATACTAGGTTTTGATGTTGGGTTTGGACCTTAGAGTGGCATTAAACATATCTAAGTTAAGTGGATTCAAATCCCACATAGTTTGAGATGCACAGTTTAAAGTCATATGGCTAGGAAAATTCCATTTAGTTTAACATTGTGTTGTAAGAACTTTGTCATGTAGTTTAACATTGCCGAATTATGGTGATTTGTGTAATTAATTTGGTATAAATAGTGGGTAGAGTGACAATGGGAGTCCCTTTTCTTCTTCAATAATGAATTTTAATGATGAGAACATCAATGAGGGAATGATTGATTTGATCTTCAATCTGGGAGTGAAGAAAATTTATTCATGAAATATTACATTTACATGTGAATAAACAACAAACATGGGTGAATAATGTTCGGACATAGGTATTCCCAGTTTAGATTCACGAGTGAGGGTAAATTCTCACAAGTATCCTCATGGTTGTAAACCATGTTTAAAGGGAGTACATGATTTTTATTTCCATGTTGTCCCTTTTGGTTAAGGAGTATTTAAAATGATACACATTTTTCAAGGTGAATACATTGTCAAAGGGTATCATCACAGTGCATATTACCAAACAATATTTGTTTAGAGGTTTTTGAAGAGGTTATTATATGAAAAAGTTTGTGTTTTCACATTGGTAGGATAGAACAAAAATGATCTATTGGGTTGGTAGGGTCCAAGTATGTGATTAGTGAAAATGAAAATTCCAAATAGAGGTTTGTTTTCCAATTATTGTAATTCTATATAATGTTAACATAATAAGTACAAATTCGACATAAGTTGATACAATAGGGAACTGGGTATTGAAAACATTAGAGTCTATATTGTTCTCTTGAGAGAAATGCTAACTAAATGAAGAATATTCCCAAATTGGTCATAGATTAAAGGATTCCTTATATAGGGTTTTAAGTTAATAAATAATCACTAAAAATAGTTCCTTGTGTCATTTTAGAAGGGATTCATTGTAAATGATATTCATTATGGACGTTATTTGTGAAGAAAATATTTTATGAAGCTCCCCCCTTTTACTATTAGATCTATTATTACTTATAGATTATATGTATGTTATTGTCAAAATATTCTCTGAATAGATCCCATGTGATTGATTTCAGATATTTTATAAATATATATGACTCTTTTATGGATGGTTCTGGGTATTTAATGACTATAAAAGAAAAATTATTAGCCCAAATGGATGCTAAAAGAGGAGGTATGTGGATATAGGGTCTCAATAAATAATATTTTTCAAGGGAAACCCATGGTTGTATATGAATCTTAACATTTATATACCATATGATGTTATGGTGTGATGTGAAACATTTCATCCTATCCACATTATCATCACATTGCTTATCTAAAACACTCCCTCCTTAGTGAAAAAAAGGCTCAAGGTGGGTCTCCAAAACTACTATATCATCACATAATACTCTCACAATTATTCTTAAAGGATCATCTCCTTATCATATAATTGACTTATCGTGGTTCCGAAATATCCATTTGTTGTGAATATGTAATAAATATGAGGCCAATATGATTTATTTATGAGAATAATAGTTTCTATGTAGTAAATTTGCTTCAATTATTTTGAGTCACTGAATCACCATTTTTGTTAATTTTAATTGATCTTTAAATTTTCATTTCAACTTTATTCGTCCCTATGATTATATATAACACCCTAGAGGCCTCAAAAACCATCCCTTAATAGTATGTAGATATTGATTTCCTTATATCAATAAGATTTGGGGATCTTGGGAAAACATCTATGGTTAGTTGTTTATTTTCTCATGTTCAGGGTATGTTTAGGGTGTTTATCTAGAAATAGATCCAAAATGTTTTTATGAATGGCAGAGTTAATGGAAGACATTGATATAAGAATACCATATGTTATAAATCATATTAATAAATAGTTCCATCCAACTTCATCAGTAATTATATTTGAATTACCAGGGTACGTATGGATCAGAATGTAGTTGAGCCACATCTAGAATTGTTTTAATCCAATGGTGAGGTGGAAGGATATGTGTGATAAATCCATACATAGTATATGTGTATATCTTATCTTATGATAGAATATTATTCTAAATTATGAATATATTGATATCATGATTACACACTAATAAATCATGTGATATGATATCATTTTTATCACCATACATTATTCAAATATTATTTCTATTTTTACGGAAGTTGGGTATTACATGTTAATGATGGATTTACTTTTTTGGGGTTTCCAAATGATAGTTATTTTTTGGATTTCAAAAAAATTCAAGCAATAATTCTACCCTTTGAATGGGAGGTCCCAGTCAATTATTTGAAGGAATTTCTATGATTAATTTAAAATTATCTACAAGTTGGTAAATTCATTTATGATTTATAAATGGAATCTATCTCTTCTAAATCATCTCATTGATTGCAGTAATCATTTTTTGGAGTGGTAATACTCATGAATGTAAAATGGTCACTATTATAAGGATAAAGTGTTGCACACATCTTGAAAATGGAGGTATGATAATAAAAAACACCAAGTTATTTAATGATTATTTTCATGAAATGTTCACTTGGAATATTATCAACTATGAATTGATTACAAATAGCTTTATTAGATAACAATTTACTAAAAAATTTAAAATGGTTAGGTTTTATTATATGGACTCATGTATTTGTTGAACCATCAAATCCCCTTTCTCCATTAACATGTTTCAATTAAGATGAATTGCTAGTAGTGAGTCTTCTCATAACTATTGGCTTTATAATTGGTTGGGAACTCTTATATATCTTTTGTATTCCCAAAACATACCATATACACTAAATACTCCTTTAATGAATTTTTATCTATTACCAATATAGAGTTTCAAGAATATTTTCATAACCCACTGAACAATTATAATTTTTATTCTAGTAGGGACATAATGATTTTGGATCCTTCATGGAATCGAATTATTGACTCCAAGACTCTTCATCAAGATAATTTTATTTACAATGGACAATTACTTTTTGATTGTTTAATCATTTTGATATTTTGTGGATCAGGACTACTCACTTTTCCCTTATTTTGAGTATTTGTATAACATAATTCCAAATGATGAATGTTTACAATATTTTGGTATTTTTATATGTTCTAGGTATAGAATTGGTATCCATTATAGTGAATATCACCCTAATAGTTTCCTATATTATGAAACTAAACAAAAGGTTTTGAATTATTTTCATTGTATTTTTGATGTCCCACTTTTAAGGGCCTCTAATATGACTCCCAATTCATTGTTATGCCTCCACTGAAATTTCTCCTCAAATTAACCATTTGTATATGGAATATAATTATTAAATTATGCACATCATCTGAATTATTTTACACACTATTATTAATATTTAATATCCATTTTATCTATAGGATTCAATAAAGAGACTCATCACCATGATCAACAAGGCCAACATAATACAATCTGGCCTCTACTACAACATTTTATATGATTTCATGGTTCTTTAGAGTCAGTGTGTTTTGGTTATACACAAATAGCTAGATGGTTTTTTAATTAGTATGTCATTCTCATATTCTAGGATGGATTACAATTAATTTATATGGGAAATTAAAAAGGTAATTTTAGTCATAAGGGTTGTCGTGTAATTTCCCACGACCGTAAGTGAAGGAACATGGGAATTTTCTATGATACTTGTTGTATATTTTCATATTCGGAGTCTGAAATAATAAGCATTATAAATTTTATTTCTTTTGAAAAAAAAATATAGAATAATATTTGGATTCATATAAACTCCCCCACTATGGTTATTTCTTTTCATAATGACAAGATAAATCTATCCTGAAATCCCATAGCTAAATTGATGACACATTTATTATATTTTTCTAGATTTATTTACATAATCACCCATTATTATATGGAATCTAGCATGATGGTGGATTTGAATTCCCATATATGATTTAAAAAATTGATTACACGATTATATGAATTACAATCCTGTTTTTTTAGAATTAATGTAATAAAATCAATTTATTCGGACATATCTAACCATTTTTTTAAATATATGTTTCTTTTCCTCTTTTTTCAAGACACCTCCATTTAAAAAAATATATTTTTAACATTTTATTTATTAAATTATGAAATGTATCTTATTTATAAGGAAGGATAATGTTTGGAAATTAGATATATGATTTTATAAGTGGCTTAAAATGAATCCCCATTTCTAAAACTATCATCCTTATACTCTCTTTGCACCCTGAGATGATAGAATATATTTAGAGTTAATGGGTCTTTCCAAAATGATGTATGATTTGATACAAAACATGGATACAATTTGAAGGAGGGAGTATAATGGTTATCTCTTGGGGATCAATATAATGCATGCATGATGATAAAGGTTGGATGTCTTATGTGCATTGAATATTTTGTTCTTCATTTTTTTGTATGGTTCATGTATATGCTCGAGGTGATCATGGTTTAAGGGTTTATAATTTCATACATTATGTATATTATTTAATAATATATGGTTATATATATCTAGAAATTTTATAAGATCAATTACATGTTCTTTGATTCTAGAAACCATTTTTAAAATTACTTAAATATAATATAGGTTTATAAATCATATTTTACATATTGAACATGATTAATAATTAAAATTGAGGATTTTATTTCAATATTTAAGATCTTAAGCTACATTTGGATCATATTAGACAATTTTTTATATCATAAGTGGAGTTCCATAAAAAATCATTGAGTATTGTAATATCATAGTGTACGATCACCCGTGTCATGAGAATAAACTTACATAAAATTATCATAAGCTGTGATTTACCAAGTAAAATTTAAATTACACATGCACATGTATCAGATAAGTACTGTTTTAAAAATATATGATACATATTTTAGGTTCTAATTCTTTTTTCCACATGATTTATTCATAAAAATACAATTAAACCCCTTATAAGAGTATATCATAAGCCACAATGGGTTCATCCTGTGGGTGATTCCTAAAAATCCCACCATGGATTTTTTATTGTATGTATTTCCTCCAATCATAACACCAGTTATATATATCAATAATAAAATAATATTAATAGCTCAAACTTTGTTTTTGGCACCCCAACATAACTATTATATAGAATAATATACTAATATAATTAAATAATAAAAATGAAGAAAATTTTTTTGTTCTTATTTTCTATTTTATATTTAAATAATATTATTATTTAATTATTTATAAATTATATAAAAAATAAATTGTTAACTTTTTAAAATATATCAAAATTTTGTTAAAATAAATTTATAATAAATTATATGTTTTTTATATTTAATGTATGAATAATAGTATTAATAATTTTAATATTAAAATACCAATTTCAAACAACATTTAATGAATATAATGTATTTTTTTGAAGTTCATAGGTGTGATTTATAACCTGTATAATTACACATTAATGATAAATATAAAAGTGTATACATTTTAATAATCAATTTATTATAAATTATAATGTAAAATTTTTCCAATTAATAATCCAATTTTGGGAAATTAATTTAAACATATGATAATAAAAAAATTTCAGTTATTTTATCAAATTTTAAATACTGTGTAATATATTATATATTGATTATGATAATTGTCAACATAATAGAATTGGAATATAAAATATCTAATTTTTTATAATTTGATATTATTAATGTAAAATAACACATAATTAATAATATGAAAATGTTCTTATTTGTAATAAATATATCGTTTTTATATTTTCTAAATTTTTTAATTTCTGTAATATTTGGAGAATAAAAATATTTTTATAATTTAATAATTTTTCAATTGTTCATATATATATATATCATGTTTAAAAACATGAATAGTTCATATATTTTTTACAACATATTAAATTCATATGTTTAAATATTATATTATATATAGATGTAATCATTAGTTTATAAATTTAAAATCATTTTATACATTTTAATATTCATAACATAAGATTTACATTCTAGGTATGATATTTTAATTAGTTAAATAAGTTTTCTTGGGAGATAATGTTTAGTGAATCTATTTGATAGATTATAAAAAAGAGTTTTCCACTCAATTGTCCAAGTGTCAAATACTATATAATCGGGATGGATCTATATATAAATAGGTTTTTTAGGAGATAAACACTAATGATACCAAAATTTTAGTAAAATAATGATCTTTAAACACTTATAGATATATTTAATTTTAAAAGGGTTCATCATTTTACTAGGGGAATTTTTTTAAATTTTGTCTAATTTGTGATTAAAATAGGATAAAAATTAAATAAAAGATTCCATTGTATGTAATCGACATCACTATAATGAAAGATTACTATGAGATAAATTATTTTGCAATAATAACCCTAAAGTATGAAACATATTATATTACTATAAAATGTAGGAATTATTCTTGAGAAATGAATATTTTATATGTAAATGAAAACGCTTTTTTTAGTGAATTAATGATAAAATCATGAAACTTGTTGATTAAATATATTATAGAGAGAAAAAAATGAGATTGTTAATTTTTATGTGAGAGTGAACATTATATTTTGTCTTAATTATTTCTGTCAGAATCAATTATTCTTTACATGTTTTGTTACTGTAGATATATCTCTGGGAATTTCTATTGAGAAACTTTGTTTCATAAATATTATTCTTGGATGTAAATAGAGAATAAATATCTTTATTATATAGTTAAAAAAGATTCCTAATTGTTTAATATTCACTCTACTTTGATCCAAATTTCTCAATATTTTATAATC
Source organism: Viscum album (assembly GCA_963277665.1). Classification (NCBI taxonomy): domain Eukaryota; kingdom Viridiplantae; phylum Streptophyta; class Magnoliopsida; order Santalales; family Viscaceae; genus Viscum; species Viscum album. The sequence goes on from OY728166.1 coordinate 381,748,307, forward strand.
CCATAAAATCATTCTTGTTCAGAAAAGTGTAGAATCTTGGGCAATGTTATTATGCTGTAAATATATTATGTCCGTATATAAAATCCAGGTTTGGAATTTTTATAACCATGATACCATATCCAATCATCTATTTAAATGAATATGAATACAACTGTTTTCTAATTATAGAGTATATGTGAATCCTAAAGCTAAATTCGTGTCTCAACTATTTATTAATGAGTAGTGGGATCATATCAGTAACTTATTACAAGGGATATATGTTGGGATATTAGGTGATATATATCAATTGAATAATTTCCCCACTACGTGGTTTATTAACTCAGATCTAACACCAAGTGAAACCTCATCTTTTGGAATTTTTATTGCAATAGGTAACCAGAGTACCTCAAAATCCGGTACAACATCACAAAATTATACACAGAATAACACATTACAGGTTTTAACATTAATATTATTTCAATCATTTATGATAAATATTCTACGATCAAATTTATTGATCTATCTATCATCCTTTGTGATGTAATTTACTCTACTAAAATAGTAAACATTTGGTAGAGGAAAAAGGCTACAAGAATGGTGGGTGAGTTGGTATGATCCTCATCCAAACTATAAAATTTACATGAATGGTTCATGTTATAAGGGAACAACGATAGGAGTATATGTTATTAAAGGTATAATGGGTTCCATTTTCATAGATTTTAGTGCTTCTAATAGATAAGGTAACTCACTATTTAGATATTCGCAAACAACATGGAAGTATCGTTATTTCAAATCTTTATAGTTTCATTCTAACAAACATTGAAATTGACTTCTCATAGGAGGATAAACTAATATAATGTAATATTCATACCAATTTTCCTATTTCCTATCTTATCAAAATGTACTGAGATGTCCAACATTATAGAGTTCATATGTTTTTTACATGGAACAATGGGGATATTGTGGTGGATAGTATTGTTTTTATTGGTGATATTTATGGAACTCATTTAATTTACTCAAGCACTGGTTACCTTCCCCTAAATAAGAGTAATAGTTTTCATGAGGATTACCTTAGAATACAACATTTATAAATTGGTTAGTAATTTTTTTAACAGTCATGCCTCTTTATAAAAATTATCATTATGAGTGATTCACTAAATAGATATCTAAAGAATTTTTATGGCTATAGATTTCATTTTGTTGAAATTTTTTTAAATTTTATAATAGATTGAAAGAATAAAATAAATTTTTATCTTATAATAGTGTATTTCCTATGATATTAAAATTGTAAATATGATTTATATTCTAAAGATATGTGTTAATAGTTTAATGTTGAAAATTTCAAACCATAATAAGAAAGGTTAGTTTATAAGTTCAATAATTATTTTTTAAGTGGTCAAGGTTTATGGAACCTATATTTATCATGAAGGGATGTTTATGCTTATATTTGATAGAAAATCCCAGGATATTTGAAAATGATTCATAAAATAAATGGAATTTTAATATTATTTATTTTTATTATAGAAATTAATTATTTTTATTTCAATGGTGTGTAAAAAAAATGTATACTTTATAAATTTATTTTGTATAGGACATTAAAATTTTATGGTGAGAGGGAAATGAGCATGAAGTTTTTAGTTAAATAAAAATGCAAAGGGTTGATAAATCGTGGTATTGTTTATAAAGGAAAACATCGATCTAATATAGAACTAAGTATTAAATGTTTACATTAATCTGATTTTTCATATATGATAATAGAATTGGTTCTCTAATGAGTAAATTTCAACAATAATATGATATAATAGAGATGGATTATTGTTTATTAACTTATACATAATATTAGAGAAGTATAAAGTGTATAAAAATGTATTATACATGCTAAAATATTTTATAAAAAATAATATTAAAATTCAATGTATTTATATTTGATCCTCCTCAGTAGCCTATTTTATAGTATAATCATATTTCCATAAAAACTATCCAACTACATTGAATAAAATATGTGATATAGAATATATTAAATATATTATTAAATGTTTCCTCTAAAATAAATATGATTTTTTACATTTACACAGATGATTTTGAGTAATATATAAACTTATTATCAAGAAAATATATTTCGTAGGACAGTAGTAGTATGTTTGGGATTTAAGAATTTAGAATGTTAAAAAATAGATGACTGAACTTGTTAAATTTCAAAATATAACTCAATTTATATCCCAATAAGTTTAGTATATATATTTATAAAATAATAATATATGTTGTTAATGTATATACAACAATATTTTAATTTTTTATGGAATATTTTTTATAGAAAATGATGATGTACTTATAGTGGGTTCAAACCAGTCAAAATTTTTTTTAACATCACAACATCAAATATTTTGGAGTTAAGGTGTTTATATATATTCAAGGAATTGACCATTTAGAATTTGATAACTAATTCTCATTCTATTCAAGTTATCTTTCTTAATTCATATAACTTCCTAAAAATATTTTGGGGGGTTTAATTATTTTTTCATATAATAAGGTTGTAGGAATTAGATAGATTTTCAATGAAGATAAGAAACCATAAATGTGAGGTAAAAATATTTATAGTTTTATATAATATTATTTTGATATGAGTTGACATGATCATCTGTATTATTTTTTAATATTCTAATTTTTTTATATTATAAATTTATTCATCTAATAAAAAAATTTATCTTCGTTTTATCATTTATTTTCATTAGAATGATATGTATATAAGTAGTTAAATATATGATTAGCAAAAATAATTCATTACCTAATAATGTTTATCTTTGATATATCCCTAACCAAGGTATATTATTGATTATTGTCTATTATGTCACCATCTTATGGTCATCAGAGTATAATTCTTGTATTAGGATGAATAATATGAAAATGATGTAGAAAATCATTTTTATAGGATAAATCATGATGTATACTACATGGGGTTATAAAATAAGTCATTATTATACCAGGAGTGAACATGTCATATTTGGATTTCATAATTCTTTAGTTTTTAGGATTCTTACCGTTTGAACAATGATAAATTAACACATTCCTTATGCAAGACTTTTGGTCAACCATATATGGGGGTGGTTGGGCACGTTGCACATCATTTATTTAGTTAAATATAAATAATTATTTGATATTTCCCCCTATACAGTGGGTATGAAATATTTTTCTATTATTTTGATAGACTATAAAAGACTACAAATGTACCTATATAGTAAATGTGATGTTCTTATGTATCTGTGTATGTTATATGTAACATTATCCATTATAAAGATAAGTGACATGTCTTGTATTAATTGAAATAGTCAGTATATACTGAGAGAAACAAGAATGTATGAGTTGGATTTATTATATTGATGAACATAGTTTCTCATGGTTACATTATGTTATCAAAAAAGGGTTAATATGAATATTCATTCCAATATATATTGTAGTTAGTGGAAACAACCGTAGAGGTACATTTTATTGGAGGATATAATTCTAGATTAATTTGTTACATTAGTATATTCTATGACATTGTAGTTTATTATATTTTAATGTATTTTTTTATTATGTGATTTATATATTTTTCAATTCATCATATAATATCTATGTTATACTTTGTTGATGGATGAATGTTGATCGAGTTCCACATTATGTTATACTATAATAATATTACATTTTTATCCAAAATAATATATTAATATTTTATCTCAAGGTATTAAAAATTATTTTTGGAAATATTATTTAGATTAATTGTTTTTATAAGTGTTTTATAAGACATATGAAATGTATTTTCTGTACAAATTAATTTTTAATGTATATGATACAATTAATATGAAAAGGAAAACATGATGTATTAGTAAAATTTCGATATTGAAGTATAAATGGTAAAATTATATCATATTATAAAATAGTAATAATATTATATAATTTATGAGGAATTTTGACAGATATAGAGACCAAAAGTGATGTGGTAACATTCAAGAAGTCTTCCTTGCGTGCTGTAATATTCAAAATGAATTTAATAATGATGAAATTAATAAGAGAATTATCCCAACAAATGGGTTACAATAATTTCAATTTCATAAAATTAACTAATACATTATGAATGTATGAATTAATGAATGTATGTTTTGTTGGGACTTAAAAGGATGTATGATGCATAAAAATGAGTTATATACTTGTGTGAGTGTCTTTGACCAAATATATTATTTTTGAAAATATCTTAATTACAATTTATTTACACATTGATATAAACTAATATATTGAGAGTGATTAGGATCATGACTATAATGTGGATGATTTGGTAAAATCTATGGATACAACACAGTGGAGGTTGTTTTTTGTATACCTCTCCATGATCTCTTTTGAGCTTGGTTAATGACTGATGAAATAACCATCTAGTGTAAAGAATTTTTGATTCATTTTATAGTAGAATGGTTTGGGGAATTCATGAATGGTGATTTGGTTCAATGGGTTTCTAATATTATCCACTAGTTATATTATTTATTAATTGATCCTTAAAAACATTAAAGTGGAGTATGGACCCATGATTATGAAATGACATTCATTTCTTATCTAACCCATTATGTTGCCATGGAGGAATCATCCTATATTGGTATATATATTTAGGACTATTTTTTATTATGCTTGTTCATTGTTACTTATTACCTTGGTTGTATTTAATTTTTTTGATTCTTTTCATTTTGATATTTTTCGAAAAATTTCCATTCAGATACCATAAATTGGGAATATTTTAACTTTTTTTAAGAAAGTCGGCATGAACTGGTCTCCCAATTCATGTAAAAGGAATTTATTAAACAAATAGGGGTTACATGGTAATCTCGAGGTGTATTGCCCTTACACCCTCTGAAAGTTAATGAAACAGACAAAAAATACATTGAAAACTAAAGAGAAATGTTGAGAAACAGCCTTGTTGATGTCCTCAAGTGATCAGCCCTACTGAGAAAAATTTTAGTCCTACTGCATGTATGTCAAGAGTCTGTGAAAATAGGAAGGAGATTCTGATTCTAACGGAAGCAGCAACTCTGCAATCCTTTTTAAGATCCTTCATCAAACCATCCAGCCAGACATCTTAGCCCAGCTTGTATAAAGCCAGCAACTGATTTGCTATGAGACACCTCATCTCGAAACACAGCAAATCAGGAATTTCAGAATGGTTCTGCATTGATATAAACAAGGCCAACCAAACATAACAGAGCACAGAGAGTATATAGGCGGCTGAAAAACAGAAATTGTCACACAGTAATGCAGGATCAGCTCAGAAGAAAAACCAGTACTCCCAAAATTGGCCACAAATTCCAAAAGTCACTGATCCAGACAGCATACGGTGAAGATATTGAAGCACATTTTTAAGAGCATCTCTGAAAAGCATTAAACTTCAAACAGAATCTATTAAGCATCAAGAACAGAGAATATGAATTTATCATATAAAGAGCTTGGTTAAGAACCCAAAAACCAGGCAAGATCAATAGCCGCGGGCCCAAGTAGAGAAAATCCAGAAGGTGAAACCATTCTTGAAAAGAGTTAAACCTCCATAAGGAAAAAAGGAAGCAGGAACAAGGACATCCAAACAAAAATCCAGGAGAAGAACTTATTTAAGCAAAGCTCTTGAGTCAGAATATGGATCTTGTATAAATCTTCCGCAACTTTAATGAGTATCCTCGTCAGAATAATCAGAGGATTGTGAGTATTTGGGTAGCGGTTCAGAAGCACATTTTTATATAATATATATTTTTTTTGGAAAAATATTGGCGTTCAAAACATTAAATAAACTAATATTTATTTTAAATGGATAATTGAATCATATTTGATACAAAAGGACTGGTAATTTAATGTTTCATTTTTTTGTTTGATTACTGTTTGATAACACATTTTGACATATCTAAATAAAACGTATAGGTGATGATTTAGTATTGTTAAATGTTTTGTTACAAATATATATTATTTCATTCGATAATTAAATTCTTATATAAAAAAGGTTTCAATTACTTTTAAATAGGATGAGTTAATGATTTTTAATGTTAGTTATGGGATGAAAATTATTATAAATTTTCTATTGAATAATATATCTCTGATAAAGGTATATTTTATTTTTTATTCATGTTTAATTAATTCTGTTTCATTTTAATTACTAATACACTTCATTTATTAAAAATATTTTGATGGTAATATTTGAGTTTTTAATATCTGTTTTGGGTTTTTGAGAATATTTAAATATTTTAAAGGGTATGATTTGATCTAAAAAGTCATTTTTATGTTTAAGAATTTATTTCTTGAATTAATCATTTATAATTTTATGGAATAATGTTGTAAATTCATTTTTTTCTCACATATTGTGATGATTCAATGAGTTTTTCATATTTTTTGGGTAAAAATTTTAAATTATCATATATATACTGAATTGTGACAATTTTTTTGTCTTATAATTAATTAAATATTTATTTTTGATTATATTTCTATTGATAATGTTTCTTATAGGTATTTAGTTTTTAATGAATTTATATTTTAACATGACTTCGTCATGTTTCAATGAATGTTTATACAACGATGTAACTGTTTCAAAAAAATTAGCTCGTTCAAATGAGAAAAAATAATTTATTTTAAATGAATTGTGTTTATTTAAATGATTAAGAAATGAAATTTCATTTTTGGTTTCATTTTCTATTTTTATGAGGGATTTTATATATTTATTTGGGAAAATATTTCTTGATATACTTATTTTAGGTAATATTTGTCTAGGATGAATTAATGTCATTCCTTATAAAAAATTTTGAACGATTCTGATGATGTTTCTTGCGAAAAAAACATTACATTGTTGTAAAAAATGTTATTTATTATATAATTTTGGATCCATTAGGTGTTGAGAAAAATGGATTCTACACTAGTATTAAATATATTGGTTTTGAAATAACATTATTTCTTTTTTGAAAACATTTTATCATAATTTTTTCTTTTATTTATAATGAATTATTTAGATTCAATAAAACAATTCTGAAATGCTTTTCCTTAAAACTAATTCCATTATTATGTTTTAAATTTTTTAGTGATAGTAGTGTTTCATTAATTACTTATTTATTATTTATTTGGGTAATGTTATGATTGATATGAATTAAAATTTAAAATGGTTAATATGGACTTGTTTTTTTATTAAATTATCCTTTCATTGGTTGGGATTATTTTATATCCTTTGATTAATGATGATTCTATTTATTTTGGACTCATTTGAACATGGGAGAGAAGAGAATATTATCTATATGATTTGTTGGATTTGAGTATCATTTATTTTTTGGTATGTTATTGATGACTAGTAATCATAGTTAAATAATTTAGGAGATAAATATGTAGATTTTATCTCGATTCAAGTGTCAATTATATAGTTTAACATTTTTTGGGTTAGGTTTAGTTTTAAATAGAAAATGCATTAAATGTTATGTTTGATGATTAATATGATGGATGATTTCACTTCATTGAGCTATTTTGGTGTCGTATCTGGTGTTTTATGAAATGAAATGTTTATTGGGATTTTATATTTTGGACAGAGAATCAAAATTATGAATATGGACATATTGGTTGTTGTCTTTAGTTGGATTTCTATATGACTGTGTTGATTAAGAGGGGTATATGCTAAAAATATCATTTTTTAAGTTTAAATAGCTAACGTTCATATTTTGATGCATATTGTAAATTTATGTATGGGTTTTAATATTTAGTAATTGATGGTGAAATTTTGTGGTCAACCAAAACATTGTAGATAACAAAAAAAATTAAAAAAAATTGCTTTGATTGAAAATATTTTTTTAAACAATGTAACTCATTTCCATGGAAAATTCATAATCATTTCATGGTTTATGACATAATACTAAGTAATTATGAAAATATAATTATGAGAAACTCATTCATGTTTTGTGGAAGATTTAGTAATATTGCACTGTAATCATGTATTATGAAATGTGACTAAAAACCCCCTTTAGACCTTATTTTTTCTTCAAATACCACTAATTAATTAGTTTTATACCTTATATAAGTTAAATATGTTAATATAAGTCATACGCTTAACATTGGCTTAAAATTACAATAACATTCGATCGGAATGTTCATTTGGGTCCCACAAGCAACCATATAAAATCATGGGATATTTTTAGTATAATTACCTAGACTTATAATATAAATATAGTATTTTAGGTCAAAATATATTTTTCATGTTTCAAAAATTATATTTCCCACAACGATATCCAAATTTTATAAATTTTTCTAATGTTATAGATTATTTATAAATGTTTTTCATATCCTTTTTAGTGAGATAATAATTCATTGAATGTGTTTAAAAAACTATTTTTATAATGGTAATGTGGTTCTAATTAATTTCATTAAAGATTACACAAGTTTGATAAATGGTTCAGTATCATAATGTTTTATGGATATTAGGATGAATTTAGGGATTTATTTTATATAAGTGATATTGGAGTATTTATTAAATGATGAGTACTGAGTAGTGATTTCAATTAAAATAATTCTTCTTGTGTTATGTTATTTCTTTTAATTCTTTTGGTTTGATTTATATTTTGATGTATTCTTTATCTTATGAGGTGATTTTCATTTTTATTGTTTCTTTTTTATAGGACTCTCATTGTAAGGATTTTACTAACCAAGTAATTTGTTATTGAATGATTTATTATACCCTCTATTTTGATTTGGGATGTTATTTACATGGAGTTTCATTTCGTGAAAGTTTTTAGAGTGGATACTTTGAAAAATCATAACATATTGATTCATTGACCTCTCCTCTGTTATCTTAGATTATTCATATTTCAAATTCTAGAAAATGAACATAAGAAATGTATATATAAGGACATTTTTAGTAATGGGAATTACTTATGTGGGTTAGTTCAAGGAATCTATTAAGTGATTATTACCTTAACCCCATGATTTTTGGAGGCTATAGATGGCAGATATATAAACCACATGGAATATCTAATTTTTTTTTATTTTCAATATTTTTCATAATAAAAGAATTCAAAAAGTGGTTTGAAAAATAAAAAATTATTTTATTAATAGTTATAAATGAATGATATATGAATTATAAATGGGGTTTAACAATATATAATATTGTTCAAATTGGTTTTATTACTTTATAACCATGTAAAACTAGTGATGTAATTATTTTTTTGGAGATTATTTTAACACCCACTTTTAATAATATATTAAATTATCTATTAAATTAGCGGTTTTATAAACAAATTATTTTATTTATTTATTTTAATTCAAAAGAGTTCAGGTGGTTTATTATTGATATTATAATAAATTAAAAAGGATATTAATGATGATTTCAAGTCGTGACATATAAATTCGAGTAATTTATGTTGTTGTTTGATTATATTATTTAATATAAATCTATTTATCCTTATGTTCATATATCAAGTAAATATTTTAAATATTTTTAATATAACTAATATTTTATGGATTATAATAATCATATTTTTAGTTTTTAGTATAATTATAATTGTAATTGTTTTTATTTCTACAATTATAATTATTACATTTATTCAATTTTTTTTTCTATTTTTACTAAAATGAATGGCCCTACACCCATGGGTTAGAGATGTGTTAATGGGATAAGGGATCTCTCCCTCACTTATCATCTTTCATATTCATCACTTACTCCTTATGGTCATCTAATGTTGGGAGAATTATTTGTGTCACATTAATCTTCATCACCCCTTCATTTTATTCATCATAATATTGAATTTATATTTTTTTAGATTCTGTAATTCGGTTTCACCTACATATAGATAAACCATTCATTCCAACGGGGCATTCCCTTATGGATTCTAGAGGGATATTGAGTGTTATGAATGCACTTTTTTTATAGTGGTTTTGATATCACATAACATATAGGGAATAAATATCCATTATTTTTATATTAAAATAGAATTATATTGGTCCTATTTTTGTAATAAAATTTAGTGATTTGGTGGGAGATGTATTTGGTATGAATTTGATGTGAATTTGGATTTTATTTTTTTCACTTTTTGTGTCACCACATTTCCCAATGAATATTATTTTTCTCAATGTTTTATGAAATATGAATAATTAAATAAATAATATATATTTGATTTTAATTATAGTGAATTTGGTATGTATAATGGATTCCATTTGAGGATATTTTTAACATATCCTACTTCCACTAATGTCAAGAGTAAGAGGTTTGTAAACCACATCTACAATTTGATAATATATTAATGGTTCCATTTATTAAATGTGGAATTTTTTGACGTAAAATCTATAGATTATATCATGAAAATTATTATTAATTTTCTTTCTTAATTTTCTTTTTTAATTATATAGTGAATTTTTCAATAAAAGCTTCAATTTTTTCCAACATAATTCAAATGGGAAATTTGTGTTTGTAAAAAATACATAACAAATTTTATTAATTGTAATATGGAGAGTCCTTACATTAATTGTTTTGATATGAACTGTAAAGGATTTTTGAAATGTGTTCTGGTGGATTTACATAAGTTCAATTATTTTTATACATAATTTTTAAATAAAATGAAATAAATTATTTTTAATGATAACTTGTTAATACTTTGTTACTATATATGGACATGTAACCCATTTTGTTAATTTATCTTTGGGATTATAGAGATCCAGTAATTATAAAAATCATTAGGACATGGATTTTTCATTAGAATCTAATTAAATGGACATGGTTATCCCAAGTTAAATTTATATTTGTATGCATTTGAGTATCAATATTATGGAACAATTTATATTTTAGGGATACCATTCCCCAATATTGTAATGTAGACCCTTGTTTCTTATTAGTAGCCTATATAGAATAGGGGGAATATTCTAGAGGTGTGTGGGGAGAAACCGTTGGTTTTTTATAATTCTAGGTTCGTTTGTCACACTTTCTGTCATTGGTTAATTAATTCTTCCTAATTGATCTTATCTTCTTAAAGTAGTAAAAACTAACTCTCCCCCTCTATGTCTACAAGACAATTGTCCTATAATCATGGATAAAAAACTCATAATTGAACCCTTAAAATTAGAACTAATAAAACCATATAATTATTCAACATCAATTTTAGCTCCGTGAATGGACATTTTCTATTATTAGACCAATTGAATGGATATTGCTTTTGTGTATAGTAATTTTAAGGTTATGTATTCCTAGAGAAGTATAACATGAATATATGCTTATATATCACTTTACTATGAAAACTAATAACTGTAAAAACATTCAGGGAAATCCCCGATCCATTATATCATTATCATAATTGGGTTAACTACAACACTAACCTTTGAGATACATGTCCTAAAAATGAACATACCAAATCTAAAACATTATATTTGATATATTTCCATATAGATGGTGTGAGAAAATTAATTCCGTTTTTTTAATTAAATGAGTTGAATGTACATCCCTTATTTGGGAATAGATGATAATTTCACCGATTAATTATACAAAAAACTATTACATGAATGTATACATAGTCCATTTTCAGAGGCCGTTAATATTTTTGGGAGAATTCATGACATAGAATTTAATCTTATGAAATTCAATGTAAATGATGTGACATATAAAACCACCTTTTGGATATACTACTCACAAACCCGAATATAATGATATCATTGCATGTGAATATTGTTCTTAAAACATTTTTTCATTTTCACCAAGTCTAAGAAGTTATTAATCCTTTGAATAATGTATTTTTTATGTATATAACCTTTAATTAAAATAAATGGAAAAAATAAAATTTCATAAACATTGTTATATTTTTAGAGAGAAGAACGTGATATTTATAATGATGAACACTAGGTCAAGTGAATAATTTTTTTAGGAATCCATTAATCTACACAATCACCTCCCTGATCATCGTTATGTCCATCCCATATGATGAAAAATTTATAATCATGGTCTTAACATTTATACCAATACTAAAATTAATCATTGAAAAGGGGATAAATACTTGAACATCCCATCAGACACCATCTCTATACTATTTTATTTCATTAATTTTATCCTCTAAAGTATCCATGGAATATAACGACATGATCACGAACTAAAATGCGATCATATTTAAAAATATAAGGGTTTTCCTTCCAAATTATCCCAAGAGATCCTCTCATAGTAATGGTGAATATTAAATAATCTTTATGATGAAAATTAACCATATTTAGATTGTAATTTACCTACTCCATGACATTAGATAACCCATTCATCCATAGGGTAACATTATTGGTTCATATAAATAACATTAAAATATATCATGTAAAAAACCCTATTATAAGTGAAATCGTAGATTGATGTAATATATAGTTGATATGGTTATTACATATAGTAAAAATATCTAGGTGAAGTATACATAATAATTATATATGATTTTTATGTTCCACAAAATAAATATCATAAGAAAATAGTGACTTATAGTGATTTCAATGTGATAAGAATAATCTTTGTACTCCAACCTCCTCTCATCGAATAGACCCCTAATATATGTTCTAACTCTACTACGTGGGTCTTTTCATAGGTGCACTATAGGAATTATACACTACACACATGGTGGGATAAGAATAATATTAGTACACCAACCACTTCATGAATGGAATGATTGGTCATATTTAGGGTCAGGCCCGATGCAATATTCCATTAATGTTGACGTAAAAATTTTATACATGAATGTATTACAATACATCAATAAGACCATGATGATTTACCTCAATAAGAATCTGGTATTGTATTCACATTTGGGAGTGTGTATCTTACCCTGGCACTATGCTATCACACATATCAAAAACACTTATTAAAAAAATCCTTATCTAGAATGTTGAAGGAGGTTTGGATTTATAATATCATAGTCACATACATTATGTCTTTTTGGATTTCTATCGTATTCTTTTAATACCCAAATGATTTATCTTAAATAATATCATAGATATACCATTTTAGGTTCATGATACCTGAGGTACACTCAATCACTTATATGATACACATCTAAAAGTCAGATAGCTCTTGGACATAAATGATATTTTACATCACCAGATAGTACACCTCTTCGAAAAAAGGTGAAAATCACACTATGAGTATAGTGGACTTATCATGAGTTTATGCAATGAACATATACAGATGTTTGATTATTCCAATCAGAAGTCACAAGTAATTATCAACAATATACATTGAGGATATCCAAATTGGATGGAATATGAGGGTCACTAATATCATGAAATCATACATTGCCTAATGAATTATCATTCTGTAGATGATTTATAGTCCTTTATAACTAGAATTAATAATGAACACATAATATTTGTGTTTTCCCGTCCATATTAGGGTTTCCTCTTTTTCTGTGTTCTGGTGTGTCATCCTTCTATAAAACAATTTGGGATATTCCCACTATTCAATGAGTGTGGATGCCAAATGATTGGGTCCAAATGCCGATTCCATTTCTTCCAACATCTTAGTGATTGGTGGTTGATAAACTAGCATTGTATCATCACAACCCTTCCTCTATATTTTAAATTTTAATCTTTATAGAGGAATAATGAATTTTTTAATGATGAACACATGATTTTAAAATCAAATATATGGAGTTTTATAAATATATATATGGTTAAAATAATAAATATCATGTTATATGATGCATTCACACCCCCATTATTTCATGAAAATAATTACATAGATTTATGAGTTCATTATAATATTACCTAATTCATGGAGGAAGGAATCTTTGGATTCCTTCACCTAAATTGGTTTCTATAGTATATTAGAAATAAATTCACTTTAAACCTTTTCCCTGTGTATTATTATCCAAACCACACAAACCCACAAGCTCCAATATAGGAATATAACCGCTCTAATATCTCTATGACATTACTAAATCAACAAGAATACAAATTAACCTTGTACTAGGGTACGTGTTCCACCAAAAACCTACCCCAAATAATATAGGTAATGAAATGTAGAAACAATAATCAATATCAAACCAATTGTAGTTGTAGGACAAATAAAACATCATGAAGACATATTTCACAGGGATATAATATAAAAATAACAAATAACAAATAAAAAATTACTATAAAAGATTATATATGTAAAATATTGTACATATATATATCTTATGAAAAATTCATTATATCTATAAACAGGGAAATATAGGTGCCTTGATAAAAAATATATCCCTTAAAAATTTATGATGATATCTATGTCACAAAAACAATTGGAAAAAAATCTCTCAATTAGAATCACTGGGATATACCTCTAAGATCTAGCTCTACTAGAAGTATGATAAAATCATCTCCTCAAAAAAATAAATCATGTGTAGAAACAACACAAGTGGGAACAAAGCCTGTGTAGTGTTCAATATATACATACCATATAGTTTAATTATAAAACATAAGGGAATAATGAATGAAACATTCATTTATATATTTAGAACACAATATATTTGTTAGGTAGCAGGTCCATTAGAACTAAAATTATATCCAATATACAAAACTCTTCCCTATATAGATTTCCACATAATTCAATATATGAACCCCAAAAATACATAATAACTAAAAATGACAATTCATAATTCTCATAAATTCTGCATTAACTCTCTATAATAGTAAAGATGATATTAGGACTCACTAAATGGTGAAAGTTAGTCAAGGGGTACTTAACCCAATAGAGGACATGCACATTTTGTTTGTGGAATTCACATCATCCAAGGGCTGTTACCTACAGTGTTTTCCTTCTCCAATTTTAATTATCACAAATCATGTCAACTCATTTTTAATAATTTATTGAGTTTTATGTTCAAAAATTATTAATTGTTATTATCTATGCTCAACTATAATTTTAACATATTCTGTTAATTTTTATAATATAAGATGGGAAATTGGAGAAAAATGGCTAACTATGAGTCACCGATATCAATACTCTACAATAGATGTACAAGCTACCAACAGAAGGACATTCTAAAAGAATTATGAGCTACCAATAGAAGGAAATACAGATAGAAGTATGAGTCACTGATACAAGTTTGAGTCAATAATAGTCTGACCTAATGAAAAAAGAACATGCCGACTGATAGAAAGACCTACCAATTGAAGAACATACTGACTAATTGAAGGAACTATATAAAGAAGAACATACAAATGGATTGAAGGACCTACCAATAGAGGGACCTACCAACAGAAGGACCTACCGAATGAAAGACCTATATATAGAAGAATTTAATGATAGAATGACATATCAATAAACACATAGATAATATTATTTTCTCTAAAATTAAGACATGTTGTTAATATTCATATTTATGATTCTTAATAATGATTATTATATAACAACATTTATTGTCTTTTGTAGACATTCTTAGAGGCCAATACGATGTTCGAGGTACCTGCACATGATAAAGAACATGCCCATTGTCGATCTATGCAATGTATAAAAGAATTACCTGAAAAAAAATCATGGAAATCATATAGGTAGAACTTAATTGGGGAGGAAAATAATATACAAGAAGAACGCTCATTCTTGATAGTTGTGAGAAATGAAGGATTTGTTATGAACCAAAAATCCCAACAACTTTTCTGAAAAAAAACCCAAGTGATTATCCCTTTAGAGGATCGTCTCACCTTAATGGGAACCATAACATGATACTTCTATGAAACTCTGTTATTGTGTATTTTTTTTATGTGTACCCAAGCTCGACATCTATTACACCTATGAAGTATATAAGGTTTATCAAATCACACAGATCATTGTAAACCATTTATCATTATTTCTAATCTTTTGTGAATATTATTATTACTTTTCCAACAGTTTGGGTGTCAATATAACAAAAATATATGATCTCCTATTCTAATATGTAATATATAGTATATCTTCACTATCTCACTCATATATAGTATATCTTCACTCTCTCACTCATTTACACTATTTTCTCCCACGTATAACTATGAAAGAGGTCCATTTGTGGCCATGTTTTATTTATTTTTCCCTTGAATAACTGTGGAAGAGGTCTACTTGTCCTAGATAGCCTTATGTATTATTGGGAGCCTCGATCCAGGTTATGGATAATATTTATTAGTATAAACTACGTGATGGAAGGTGATCACCAAGTGTAGAGGACAATGTCTCTATTTAAGACAAATCCACCAGTTTCTCTCTACTGTGTTTTTCAGACATAGTTTTATTCTTTTTTCTCACATATTTTTAAAGAATAAAAACTAATTTCATATTTAATCATAGTTATTATTTATAAATGTTTTTTATTTTGTAAACTACTTTCAAAAGATATATAAATCACTTAAATTTATATAACTGATAATTAATCAATCTTTTGAGAAATTAATTGAAAACTCAAAACTCTTATAAATATGTTATTTCTATTGAATGGGACATTTAGATTTTAAATTGGTTGAATTTTAAATAAGGTTTTTTAAAAACAAATTACGGGAACACAATTGACACCCTATTTAGTGTCTTACTTAGTCCAACATTTTGTATTAGAGGATTGTTTTTATCTTCTATTTTAAATTTTTTCAATGATTTTTAAAATCTGTTCAACTATAATGTTACTTGTGTTTTATAATAAAAAAAATTATATTAATTATAAATGTTTATATATTTAAGAACCTATTATTTACTTTTATTATGAAATATAGATTGGATAGTACTACTACTAATAGACATTCATTTTTAATGGATCTAATCATCCTCGATGGAAAATTAAGATAAAAATGCATTTAGAATTTATGGGTTTCGAAATTTATTCATCAATTTCATATCAGCATAAGATTCCTTCTACTACTAAAATACATGGGATGACCCAACCAAGTAATGTTATAATAAAAAATTTAATGCAATGAATGTCTTATTTTGTTCATTTGGAGGTGAAGAATTCAATAAGATTATTGTATGTTAAACAGCCCATGAAAATTTTGATACAATAGTTTTTTTAGATGAAGGAACCATCGGTGATGAGAAAATAAGACTCAATAAAAATAATGTTAAATATGATAAAATCAAAATAAAAAATGATTATCCAATCTCTAACATATATCTAAGGTTTAATGAAATTTTAAATATTTTGATCTATCAAGGAAAGGATTTTATAGCTAAGGAAAAAATCATATGAATTCTAAGATGTCTACCAAAATGATAGAGAATAACTTGAGTTTCAATATAAGAATCATGTGATATCAACACTCCACCAGTAAAGGGGATAATAGGTATGATGATGATATACAAGGACGAATTGAAGGTCAACATAGAAGATGATGATGAACCAAAGAGAAAGCCAGTGTCTTTTATGACCACTACCTCTAAACAAAAAAACAAGAAGGAACAAACTCATTCATATAGTTTAGGTAATGAGGAATTACCATCTAACAATAATGGGTAAGTGGAACAATTATCCATAATATTTCAAACATTTTATAGAAATATGATGTTCTTTAGGAATCGCAACTACCAAGGAATGAATAACTACAAGGGAAACTATAAAAAGGACTAGAATAGAGGTGATAACTCTAATGGGTTAGTATGTTAGGAATTCTAGAGAAAATGACGTGTAAAGGAAGACTTTCCTATGTTAAAGTAAAATATATAATATTAGGAAAAACATTAATGGTATAATAAGGTCGTGAAGGCTACCTGGAGTGCTTTGGAGGATATCTCTAGTGAGTCAGAGTCTTCACATGATGAGAAAGAGGACAAATCCATCATGTGAATCATGGAAAACATTTCTGAGGTAACCCATAAATCTCCTGTACAAAATTTTCTACTATTCTGGAGATGAATATCATCCTAAAAACATGAACAATTCGAAAATGTTTTAATACTAAAAAATTATGTAAGACACATGCAATAAATTAAAAGATAAATATAATGTTTTGAATAAACAATACGCTCTCCCATATACTATTAAATATGAGATTAATAAAGAGAAAGAGAAAAATGATAAATTTCATAAATAAAATAATAAGCATAAATTATTAAATAAGAAATTGAAAAGGACATAGAAATGTTTACCAATGGTAATAACTCTCTCACTCAAATTTATGGTAAACATGTTGTACCAAAATATGATACCGGTATAGGTTATCAACCAGGATAGAGAAACATTGTGAAAAATAATTTTTATCAAAATATGAAAAATTAGGCTTTGAACATTGATTTGAAATTCTCTTACATGTTCCAGTAATGGAAAACATTTCACTGGATCTAGTTTTTTCAGAAAAAATAGAGGTTATATTTTTAATACTCAAAAAATGATTTATAGGAAAATCGTGAAGTATGTATGGGCTTCCAACGAATTAAACACTATTATTTCTGTACACAAGCAAGTATAGGTTCCAAAATCTTTTCCTTTTAGAGCTATCATTGTAGGAATCATGCTTGAAAATATCCTATAAAAACTTTTGGTTCATGGGTAGATTCATGAACCATCACATTGGGGCTCGTGCCGTGATTCCCTATGCATGCCTCCTATAGGCCAGGTGCTGGTGACTAGCACTGAGTTGGCATATTACTAACATGGGAGGAATTTCCAAAGAACCTATACAAATGAAAACATCACCAATCCCAAAAAATATAATATTTAAAAAAAAATAAAGGAATTAAATGCATGAATACCACTAATTCCAACCAACAGAGTACGATGGAAAGTAGAGTACTGAAAGTAAACTAGGCCAGAAAACAAGCCCCCCCAAAATCAAGAGTATGAAAACTAAAAATTCTGACATGTAAAAACGAAGAGGTATTGGGACTGCTACTTGTAGTTTTAGAAACACCATGGCCTATAGGGATCTCATAACACGCATTATTTTCATGGTTTGACCTAAACATTGTCAAAATGATGCTCGTCTGTATGAGACACAACCTGTGTGGGCAAAGCCTGTGCAGGGGTGAGTATACAAATACTCAGTAGAGGACCCAGAAAACCACAATTAGATTCACAAAGGAATTTTATACTCATCTATACAAAATATATTACTACCGAACATATAACAAGAGTTAGAAAAATTTAGATATACTCAAAACCCAGACCTGCAGTCTAGAAACATGTTAGACAACCACATACCCCCACTAGGAATTCAGTTCTAATATTCCACGAAGTAGTCATCAGGGAGAACTCACCCCATGAGTCTGATAGCTCTGATGATGTCCATCTGAGATGCAATGTTTGTCAGTAAATGTTACGAGATATAGATACGTTCATTCTGGGAGAACACACTCCTAGGATGGGAAAGATCACAATACACAGATGAGGATCACTTCCAGGGGAATGGAAGATACCATGACTCATCCGTATTCACCTACAAGGTTTAGAATCATTTAATTGTGGGAATAGTCACATCGTTACCTAGGTCTACCTAGGGTCAATAATGGATAGAGGATCTCACTCCGAGCCACTTGGAGGGATACCGGACTGTATCTCGGAATGTCCTGCTAAAGGGATCATATTCATGAAAGAGGAAACGATACAAAACCTCCAGGGGAATGATTAAAAGGGTAGTAACTCAAATGAAACAAGTAGAAGATACAATGGAAAATAAGATCAATCCATGCACTGAAAAATAAATGGTGTGTAGAAAGGTCACACGTTGTGTCCTCTGACCCTGGTTACTACCCATGTATAATGGCCCGAGTCGTAGGGCCTATCGTGCAGAAGAAGATATACACGAGATGTAAGGGAGTGACATTCCATCTTCCTCTATCTAGGGAGGACTCAGTTTATACTATCCATCTTCGCATACATGGCTTCAAATCATGTGTTACAACCCATGTAACTCATGCATGGGGTAACCCATGCAGTCGGCCTACATTGGCCATGTGGTGGAGTACTCGACCATGTACTCCACCCTCTGTCCATGTATCATTAAATATTCAAGAAGATCCCCACTTAAGGACCCACACACCATGTTCTTTGGATAATATATCGGTTCATCACTTTGTGTGTCGCAGATCCCTAGTCGTCGCTAAGCTGATCCCATACGGCGTGTTCTTCCGGATACACGCCACGTTATTCGGAAGGTTCTAAAACCGTCATTCTTCTTATCTGCACCTTTGGGATCTTCCAATACTTGATCTGGCCATTTGATCGTCACGATACTCTAGATCCAAGGTCACCCCACTATTCCACCGATTTTTTGGGAGGTTTTGGGTGTTCGATCGGCCCTGAAAACTCATTTCTATCATCCGCACGAAGAAAATTTGAAGAATGTTTCCTCCCGAACCAGGTCTATTCTTATGCTGCCATCACCATCACACCTATTCATGGTCTTTTCTATATCAAATCATTAATTTGGGTTCATTGCGATGAAAATGGACTTTGAACGATCCGTTGTTATTTTCCCCATCAAGTATGCAAAGAACACTGGGGAGATAGATGATGAAAATACAATAACAAAATTGGACTGAACCACATTGTCATTCTTTATGATATTAATATGATCCCTTTATAAGGTTTTAAACAGAAGGAATCAAAACATCGATTTTTAGCATCATGGATAAATCCCAAAAATCATCCCAATAAAAACAATCCTGCAATAATGCACGATCCACAGATCAACCTGTTCATGGTTTGATCCACATTCATTGTTTACTCGAAGAACTGGTAAAAATAAATAAAAATAACAAACCCCTACCTCAATCCTGGTTTTGAACAATTTCCATGTCATGCTTTTTGGTGAGGTATGTCGAATCCGGTAAGCGTCAATGAATCACGTCATCGTCGTCTGGCAACAGGTTCTCCTCCAAAACATTAATGGGAAATCCTCAATTTGCAGGGTTATGAAGCCAAACCTATGAACATTCCATAAGCATGTACATATAGGGGAGGATTAGGTCACTTAGATATAAGGAAACATTTTAAATAAAATAAATTAATATTTTATTCTATTTTCATTAAAACGTAAAAAAACTAACACTTGTAGCTAACCTGGGCTGGTCTATGTAATGCTCAACCTAAGGAAAATTTGCTGACTTGAAGGTTACAGTGCCCTCAAATTCTGGAACCAGGCACCCATTTTATATTTATTCAACTTCCTCAGGAAAACCACATGCACACACTGTTTAAAAGTTTAACTTATTCTACAAAAATTATTTTGAGCACATCAAGCCTTGGAATTGAATGCCGATGAATGTTATGGTCTTGAAATAATTTCATATAATATTTAAAAATAATACAGGGAACATATAAGACATTACATTCTCCCCCCTTGGGGATTTTCATCCTCAAAAGGCCAAAAAAGGCTACTAAAATGATCTGGGTACTGGGAACGAATATGAGACTCCTGCAACCACGTGCACTCCTAAATATTCTCTTGCCGCCAACGAACATTCAATAAGGGATTCCATCTCCCACGAATGATCCTCTCCTACCAATCCTCGATATCCACCTGGTACTCTGCAATGGTTGGTCGATCCATGATGTCCTGCTCACACCAGTCGATGATGTACGATGGGTCATGAACATACCTCCTCAACTACGACACATGAAAGACATCATGTATTTGGTGCAACTTTGGTAGTAGATCTAGGTGGTTTGCCACCTCGGCAACTCTGTGCAGTACAGGAAATGTTCTGATGATTCTCGTAGGTAGCATTCTACCCTGACAAAATCTCTATAACCCTCCCTGAGGTGAGACCCTAAGGAAGACATGGCACCCTTCCTCGAACTCCATAGGTCTTTGTCATCAATCAGTGTAATACTTCTACTAGCTTTGTGAATTATTCATCAGCTCCAGGATGATCTGAACCTTATCAGTGGTAGCTCGTATGAACTCTGGACCCATGAGTGTCGACTCTCTGGGGTCGATCAAGCATAGTAGTGACCAACAGGGTCTCCCATATAAATCCTTGAAAAGTTTCATATCAATGGGGGAGAGGTAGCTGTTATTGTACGCAAACTCAACCAGTGGTAGGTGGTCCTCCCAACTGCGAAAAAATTCCAAGATATAGGCCTACAACATATCCTCAAGAACCTTAATGGTCCACTCCATCTAACCATTGGTTTGAGGATGGAACATCATGCTCAAAAATAGCTGAGTCCAAAAGCCTCCTAAAATCCCTTCATCAATCGGGATGTGAAGCCAGCATAGCGATCTGAGACCATCGTCAAAGGTACGCCATGAAGCCTAACTATCTCCTGCACATAAAGAGGCCCCAAGATCACTACAGAGCTCTTCTCTCTAATATCTACGAAGTGGGCCGACTTGTTCAGTCGGTCAATGATCACCCAGATTGAATCGTGCCCCTTTGATGTCTGTGGTATTCCCTTCATGAAGTCCATCGATATGTTATCCCACTTCCACTATGGATCTACCAGGGGTGAGCTAATCCTGGTGGAACCTGGTGCTCAGCCTTCAGTTGCTGGCATGTAAGGCATCGAGAAATGAACTCTTCAACTACCTTCTTTATTCCCAACCACCAAAACTATCATCAGAGATCCTGGTACATCTTTTCCACTCCAAGATGTACCACCAAGGGGGGTGTATGGAACCCCCTCAGTAATTCCTCCCTCAATTCCACGGGTATAAGAATGCATCCTCTGAAAAGTACGACATTCTCCCCACCTTGGGAATATCCATTAGGATCATATTATGTAGATAACTAAGCATGTAATTCCTCAAAATCAATATCGAAAGTCATTCCTCCCAAAAACAATGTACGAGTGGAGGGGAGACAACAATAAACTCAAGGATAGCTGCATCCCCTCTATCTATGAAGGATAACCGCAATGTGGCTAACTACTCTATCTCCTCACTCAAAAACTGTGATCTCAACCTTCTGCTAAGAGCATCTTCAACTGTATTCCCCTTTCTAGGAGTATAGATGATCTTGAAATCATAGTCCTAGAGAAAATCTATCCAACACCTCTGTCTCAGATTCAGATCCTTATGCGAGAAGATGTACTTGAGGATCTTGTGGTTAGAATAGAAGTTGAACTGCTTTCCTATAAGGTAGTGTCGCCCCATCTTTAACGTGAAGACTACATATGAAAACATGATACCATGGGTCACATTGTTCTACTTATGTGGACTAATCTATGGGAACCATAATCAATCACTTCCAATCTCTACATCAGGACACAGCCAAGCCCAGTACCCGATGCTTCGCAAAAAACTACGTACTCAACACCCTACTTTGGTAATCTCTATATCGGGGAGCTCGTCAAACTCAACCTCAACTACACAAAATCATGTTTACACTTCTTCTTACACATGTATTTTTTCCCCTCCCCAGTCAAGGCTATCATAGGTGATGATATTTGGGAGAAATCAAGAATGAATATCCAGTAATATCCTTCCAACACGAGGAAGCTCCACACCGCCATCACGCTCTGAGGTGGCTCCCATGCTAACACTGCCTCCACCTTGGCTTGGTCCATAGCTACTCCATATTCTAAATTGACATGACCTAGAAGTGGAACTCCTGAATCCATAACTGGAACATCGAGAGATTCCCATAAAGTTGGTGCTCTTGAAGTACATCCAGAACCATCTGCATGAGTCTCTCGTAGTCCTCCTCGGACGCCGAGTAAAAACGGATGTCATCGATGAAGACCACTATGAAACAATCAATATACTACTGGATAATCCGGTTAATCAGTCCCATGAACAATGTGGGGGCGTTCATCATGCCGAAAGGCATAACCAAGTACTCACAGTGACCGTAGTGGTATCTGAAAGATGTCTTTAGTATGTCCTCATCATGTACTCGTAACTAGTGGTAACCTGAACAAAGGTAAATATTTTAGAACCGCTTTTCCCCTCTCAGCATGTCGTAGAGTTCATTGATCCTCGGTAGTGGATACTTGTTCATCACTATTACCTAGTTTAGGTGCCCGTAATCCACCCACAACCTCAAACTCCCATCTTCCTTTTTGGAAAACAATATTGGGGACGCCCAGGGTGAAACTCTAGGTCTTACGAAACCCTTTCTTAGAAAATCATCCAACTGCACCCTCTGCTCACGAATCTCTACCTGAGCCATATGATATACTGAGGATGAAATGGGTACTGTCATAGGGTGTAAGTCAATGAAAAAGTCAATTTCCCGGTGGGGTGGTAGTCCTAAAATATCTTCGTGAATGATTTCCTCATACTCCACCACTACTGCTGGGAACTGGAAGCTCACAACATCTACTACTCTGAGGGTCAGGCTAGCCAACTCTTGAGTAATCAATTGTACCCTCCTACGTATGAGCCTATTCTATTCGACCTGAGTCTCTCTTTCACCAACAAAGGAAAACCTCATCCCATCGTTGTGGACACACCACACTCTTCCCCTAAAGTAGTCAATCTAGGCATGGACAGAGGATAAACATTCCATACTGAGAATGGCGTAATAAGGCATCGACAATGACAATAAGAGGTTCCAACTGAAACTATATTCTCCAAGGGTAATATCACACTGTCTACAAAGGTGCGTGATCATCGATTCTCCTCCTGTAGGTGTCTCCAAGCGTAAGAATCGAGTCATTGGATCTACTAGAATCTCACGGTTTCTCACAATACATTTGGCAAGGATGAAATGAATGGAACCTATGTCTATATTTATGAAAGATAAGGTAGAGAAGACACAAATCATACCTTAGATCATCCTGGTATTCCCTGGGTTGAACATGATAACTTCAAGAAGTTGTCCCCACCTCTTTCCCCTAACTCTCTGAACCTGGTGTTGACCTCCTGGGGTGGTCGGGGAATTAGATTGAAGCATCTACCACAACCCACAGCTCTTCTTGATCATCTTCCACGTTCACTGCCAAGCAGGTCTGTCTTATTTTTCTCTACCTCTACCTTGGAGGATCATCCACCACCTCCTTGTAAGTAGCTCTAAGGGTCATAAAATCTCTATCATGATGTCCCCTACCATCGCATGAGTCGCATCGCCTCTCACTAGGCTGGATGGACCAATCTTGAGATCCCTAGACTGCCAAACCCCTCTCAGGGGTCCTCTTGTGACGTCTCCCACATCTTGATCCCTATGTTTGATGTTGGGTCCCTGTTGCTGAGGTCTCGACACCTATCTTCAAACTACTAAATTTCGTTAGCTGTCTGTATTCTTCCAAGAATCTCATGATCACCAAGGCCCGCTCAAGCACTCCAACATAAGTTGGAATGCAAAGAGGCATGATAGTAGCTCGAATGTCCTGTCATAGACCTCTCTCAATGGTTTGAGCTCTGATGTACTAACCGCTGACCATATCCATCGAGTACCTGGTGATGTTGGTGATCATCGATGAATAGTCATCCACCGTCGAACTTCCCTACTAGAGGTGATGAAGCTCTTGGATACACACTGTTCTCAACGAAACTGGTGAGAACTCCTCCCTAAATGGTCGTTCAAACTCCATCCATGACAGTGTCTCATAATCGTGAGTCTGTGTGGTCTGACTACACCATCGTCACATCGAACCCTGAAGAAGGCTCTCTCCTAGGACCACCATCTAGTCCATCGGTGTCCTCAGGAGATGGAAAAAACTGGTCACCACCTCAAGCCATTCTTCAGCAGGCTGAGGGTCAGGCTCACCTAAGAACCCGAGGGTTCTCTATATCTGGAACTCATGGAGAACACTCATATTTCCCCCTCGTCGGTCAGTACTACAGGAACCATGTGCTACTCCATTGGTTGTTGTATAATAGGTGAACCACTTAGAGGAAACACCTGAGGAACTGGTCCCTGTATTAAGGCCTCGTCACTTAGGGGGTTATCCTTATGATCATGCTACTGAATCCTAGTGGGTATGCATCACAGAGGCATCCTGTATGGAACAAGATGTACCATGGCCAAATAGTATATCTAGATAGCTTACAAAAGGACATGGAAAACACAACCCATTCTTATATGATGCATGCACCAATCACTTATTTCCCTGAAACTAGTGTTTTCATGTACCGTGTTGAAAAGCATGTAATCAGAGTCCTAGTAAATAGATACGCCCGCCGCCCGCACCAACACTAGATTCTCAAGCCTGAAATCCAAAATCGAAACACATAACACTATTTCCCCAAACCAATATCACAGACACTTGGTTCAATGGTAGAACCGACCACCCTATGATAACGCTCTATCACAACCCGTCCTTGGGGGGCCCATGCCACGACTCGCCCAGCCCGCCTCCAATAGGCCATGGGCTGGTGACTAGTACCGAGTTGGCATAGTTCTAACATGGGAGGCATTGCCTAAGTACCTATACACAGACATAAATATCCAATCCCACAAATTATGAAATATAAAAAACACTAAGGAATAAAATGCATGCATATAAATAATCCCAACCAACAGAGTACGATGGAATATAGAGTACTGATTGTAAAATTGGCCAGAATGCAGGCCCACCAAAAAAAGAGTATGAAAACTAAAATCTACAGCCTGTAAACACAAAGAGGTACTGGGACTACTACATATAGTCGTAGGAGCACCTCGGCTTATAGGGAACTCAGAATGCTCGGTCCAGTCCTGGTCCACCCTGGAAGGCATCCAAAGGTAGCTTGTATGCAGAAGACACAACATGTGCTGGAAATTCCCCTAGAGGGGTGAGTATAACAATAGTCAATAGAGCACCCCGAAAACCATAAATAAATTCATAAAGGAACGATACAGTCATCTTTACACAATATATGACTATTGAAAATATAACAAGAGTAACAAAAATCCAAATATACTCAATCCCCAGACCCACAGTCTCGAGACAAGTTACAAAACAACATACCCCCGCTAGGAATTTAGTTTGATGATTTCACAAAGAACTCGTTCGAGAGAACTCACTCAACAAGTCTGATAGATCTGATGACTTCCGTCTGAGATGTACTGTCTATTGAGAAAATTCACGAGAGATAGATACACTCATTCAAGGAGAACACACTCAGGAGTGGGGAATGATCATGATACATAAATGAGGATCAATGTGAGGGCCTTGTAAGATAACACGACTTATCCGGATTCACCTTCTGGGTAGAGGATCAGCACCCTATGGGAATCGTCACATCGATACCTGAATCTACCCGGTGTCATGAATTGATAGATAATCTCACACTGGGCCTCCCAGATTGATACCTGACTATATGTTGGAATGTCCAATTGAAGGGATCAAATTTTCGAAAAAGGAAATGATACCTTACCTACAAGGGATCAATTAAAAGGGGAATTAACCCGAACAAAACATGTCCAAGATATGGTGGAAAAAAAGATAAATCTAGGTATTGAAAAGTACACAACGTGTAGAACAGTAACATGTTGTTTCCTCTAACCCTGGGTACTTCTCGTGTACAACGGCCCGGGTCGCAAGGGATTTCATGCAGAAGAAGATACGCACAGTGTGTAAGGGAGTGACATGCCATGTTCTTCTATCTAGGGTGACACTATGTATTCTGGACATGTTCCTATACACAGGTTCAACCCATGTGTTACCACTCGTGTAACAAGTGCACGGGGTAACCCATGTAGCCGGACTGGTTCAGCCATGTGGTGGAGTACTCGACTGTGTACTCCACCCTATGTACATGTTTCATCCGAGATACATGAAGAGTCCCGCTCAAGGACCCACATGATATTTTCTTCAGATAATATGTTGTGTCATCGCTTTTTGCATCAAAATATACAAGCCATCATGGATTCGGTCCCACACGGCGTATTCTTTAGGATACACGATGTGTTCTTCGAAAATTTATAGAACCTTTATTCTCCATCACTGCAACTCGAGGCTCCTCTGATCCTTAATCTAGTCTTACAATCAGCATGATAATCAAGATCCAATGTCACCCTACCATTCCATAAATGTTTTGGGAGGTTTTGGGTGTTCGATCGGCCCTGAGATCTTGTTTCGATCATCCGCGCGCAGAATAGCCTAAGAATGTTTTCCCCCGAACCGGGTTGATTTGTCTTCCGCCATTATCATTGCATCTCCACTGGGTTGATACAATGTAGAATATTTAATTTGGGAGCTTTGTGATGTGAAATAGATGCACAAAAATCCATTAGTATACACCCCATTAAGAACATGAAGAACGTGGGGGAGAGAGTGGAAAATAATCCAATAACAAAAGAGGAACTAACATCGCCGTCATTCATCATGACATTAATCCAATCCCTTTAGAAGGTTATAAATAGAATGAATTGAAACTTTGATTTTTAATATCATGGATCAATCTCCAAAATTATCCCAATGAAAACCCTCCCACAAGAAAGCATGATCCCCATATCAATATGTTTCTTGGCGTGGTCCGCTTTGATCATTTAATCGAAGAATGGGGGAAAATAAATCAAAATAACAAACCCCTACCTCAATCTGGTTGAAGAATGATCCCTGGGTCACGTTCTTTGGTGAAGTTCGTTGAATCTAGTAAGCGTCGATCGATCGCATCATTGTCGTCCTCCAATGGGTTCTCCTCAAAAAAACCAATGGCAAATCCTCAATTTCCAGGGTTATGCGGCTAACCTTGCAAACATGCAATAAAAATGTACATATAGATAATGATTAGGTCCCTTCATAAAAAAGGAACATTTTAAATAAAATAAATTATTAAATTTTTTAATTTTCATTAAAATTTCCAAAAACTAACTCTTGCAGTTGACCCGCATCAGTCGATTTTAGGCCCCACCTAAGGCAAAGTCGCTACTCTGAACACAATGGTTCTCTCAGATTTTGGACTCGAGCACCCGTTTTAATGTTATTTAACTTATTTAAGAAAATTTATTGTGTGAACTGTTTAAAAGTTTAATATATTTTCAAAGATTTATTCTGGGCACTCTGAGCCTCATAACTGCTCACTGTCGAAAGATCTGTCTCCAAATAATTTCATATAATATTTAAAAATAACACACAGAAAATATGAGACATTACAGATAGTGTGTGACCAAGAGACATGAAAGGGGACAACATTAGCATCAGGAATATTATAAATATTTATTTTTGGCATATCACGTTTTGTGACATTGCTAAAGGAAAAAATAATTGGCATTGGCAAAATAGGTAACACTAATTAAATTTAAATTTCCAATGTACTTCTTGTCAATGGATTAAATTACAATATACATAGTATCTCTAGTAATGTGATGCTGGTTTAATTGTTTACTTTTAAAATGACTCATATAATGTGTTTAATTATACAAAGAAGTTATTATTTACTTCTATTTGATATGAGAATTTTTATTTTGTGAAAATAGATTCTATAGTTTCTCTAAATGTTTCTTACTTAAGAGATTTTTATAAAGAATCCAAGCCTTGGAATAGGATATTAGGCCACTATAACACTCACTCACATAAAAATAATTCAATGAAATTGTTATTCAAGGATATACCCAAACTATAATTTCTAGATAATAAATTTTAAAATCCTTATAAAAAGGGAAAACAACACAAAATATCATTCAATCCAAAGAAATAATTTTCAACTTATTAACCACTTGAGTTTGTTGACATGGATTTTTTTACACCATCTACAGATTCATGAATTAATGGGAGTCACTATGTCTATGTTTCATTATGTGACTTATATAGGTATACATGGACCTTTTTTAGCTCACAGTAAGAAATCTTGTTCTTACATCACCAAGTATGCTAGATCTGTAGAGAACCTTAGTGATTATTGGATAATACCCTTAAGAAGTTACCATGTTTGTGTGTTTGAGAGATAATATTGTGTATCTTTTTTCTCAAAAAATTGATATAGTCATAATTACTCTTCTCCTAGGATAGCCCATCTTAATGGGATTTTGAATGAAGTAAGAGAACATTATAATAAATATATCGGACAATGGTTAACGAGTATGCCTTACAAAAAAATATTTGATCTAATGTTGTCAATATATCATTTTATATAATTAATAGAGTCCTAATTATATGAAATATTAAGAAAACTCACTCTGAGATATGGAATAATAGGAATACCAATGTTATCAACATTAATATTTTTGGTTTCATGTTTTGTTGTCTCAAAACTATGGACAATCATGAATTTTTTTTATCTAAAATCAATGAAGAAATTTTCCTTGGTTACTCCACCACTAGTAAATTCTATTGAGTTTTTAATAAAATAACAAAATGTGTGGTATAATTTTAACATGTTAAATTCAATGAAATAGATCTGAATGAACCTAAAACCCCTCTTGAAAATATTATTGATGATCTATCCAATATGTACATAAATTCTAGACACCCTAATTATACTGTTATGTAGAGTAAAAAATCTTATAGTTTAAGAAAATCTCTAGAAATTAATCATAGCGAACCTATTTGTATAGGTGAACCTAAAATAATATTTCCTTTATTTTCTTGATCTTTTAGAACCATTAAGAACCATCCACCAGATGCTTTAGATGGAGACTTAGATAAGGGGACAAAGACTAGACATTATCTTCGGAACCAAATTGAACATCAAGGCTTCTTATAATAGATTAAACCTAAAAACATTAATGATGAAATAAATTATTTATTTTGGATGATGGCTACGAAAGAGGAGTTGAATCGGTTTGAATGAATGAAATTTTGGAAACTAGTGGATAGACCTAAATACACTTTGACCATGTGAACTAAGTGGGTCATTAGAAACAAAGTAGATGAAGTGTGCATCTTACTAAGGAATAAGGGTAGACTGATTGCCCGCAGATGTAGTCATGAAGAAGGAATTGACTATGAAAAAACCTTTTAACCAGTTTCTAGAGTTGAATCCCTGACAATCCTAAGAGCATATACTGCTCATCTCAATTTCAAACTATATCAAATGATTGTTAAAATTGAAATTTTAAATGGGTATATAGTTGAGGATGTCATTGTTCAAAAACCTCATTGTTTTACTGACACTTATATTAGAAATCATGTTTTTAGTTTGAAAAAGGATTATATGGTTTAAAATAGTCTCCAATAGCATAGTATGATAGGCTAAGTAATTTTATTTATTTCTAATTTCTATAAAAAAGGTAATGATAATCCTACTATCTTTATAAAAATATTTTCTAATGATGTTTTAGTAGTTCAAATATACATTGATGACATTATTTTTAGATTTTAAATGATTAATTTATATATTTTTTTAAAAAAAATGACACAAAGTGAATTTGAACTGATTATAATGGTAGAACACAAATTCATTCATGGATTTCAAATATTTCAAAAAAAAAGAAGGTATTATTTTAAATGAATGTAAATATATTAAATATACTTATAAAAGGATTGGAATTAATATTATAAAAAGTAGTGATACTCTACAGAGTACAACGTATATGTTGGACAATAATGAAAATGGTAAATTTGTTGATCAAACAAATTATAGAGGGATGAATGGAAGTCAACATTACTTGACACCTTGATGTAATGATTTTATGTCTAGTGTATGCATATGTGCCCATTTTCATGAAAACACCAAATAATATCATTTAAATTCTATTAAAATAATATTCAAATACCACTTGTATACTACAAACTTAGGATTGTTTTATCCTAGAGGAAAAAAACTAATTTATTTAATTATTCAGATACTAATTTTGGCGGTTGTCAGTTAGATATAAAAATAACCATTATAACATTTAACTTTTTGGGAACACTCTAATATCATTGTGTAGTAAAAAAATACGTTTTTTATCTACTCATTAGGATGAATACATATCTTCTAATAGTTTTTCTGCTCAGATTTTTTAATTAAAGACACTTTTAGTTATTATGTATATTTTTTTTCAGATGTATTTATAAATTGTAACAATACATGTTCTATTGACATTTCAAATAATCCTATTTCTCACAAAATAAAAAAAATATTGATGTAAGACATCACTTTTTAAGAGATCATTATCAAAAAGGTTATATAACTCTTGAATTTATTTGCACATAACATCATCTTGTAGATATATTTAATAAGCCATTAATCTCTAAAATAATGAGTTACATGAGGCCTGAAATAAGGATGATTAGTTTTTTGAGGGCCCACTATTATAAAAAAATCCATAAAATGTTGTGTGTATGAATCACTTATAAGACACTAGTGGTGTCTCGTCAATGCCAACAATGTCTTGTTGATAAGTTCTCACCAACACTGACAGTGTCATGATGATAGTGTCATGTGATAGTGCCATCCAGACACTAAGAGTGTAATATTGATAGTGTCATTCCTATAGTTTCATACTGACAATTTCACGACAATAGTATCTTACCTTCACTAATGATGTCTCACTGATGGCCACTCATTGATTAAACTCGCAAGATATTTTTTTCAAAATGATATTATTTTACTTATTTTTATTAATTTTTCCTAAATCACACTATTTATATATTTTAAAACCCCAAATTATTAAAACAATTCAATCCTACTTCTTACTCTTAGTCTTCCACTCACACACTATTTCCCTCAAAATCTCTTTAACTTCAAAGCATTCACATTCTTACCTTCAACCAAACCCTCAAGATGGATAGAGTAAAACAATTATTTGAAGGATCTGGAGATGAAATGAGACCCACCGAGAGACGGAAAGGCGAATCAAGAAAATTAAAGCATATTCATCTTAGACTTCAAAACTATGTGATAATTCCAGAGAGGTAAGTTCACTCAGAATGGTTATTAACAAATAAGTATCTATTATTAAATGTGTAGTATATGCAAGGATGTTTGGAATGGTTCTAAAAAATGAAAGTCTTTATTACCCTAGACAAGTACCAGAATTTTATATTCATGATGAGTTAATTCTAGAAGGAAGTGATACATATTGTATTAAATCATTGGTGAATAGGAGAAGAGTATTTTTTTACTTTAAGGAATTGGGATGAATGTTAGAATGCACTTCATGAAAGGATATATGATGACTATTCATGGAGTGTTCATCCCAAAAGTGAGTTTGATATCTATGATAGAACATTGGATGATCTAATTGGTAATGATGAACTTAGACGTCCAATTTCTTTTGATTTGAATGGTGAAAGAAGGCTATTATTCATGTTTATCCAACACTAGTTGTGTCCCAAGAAAGGGGACTTTTCATCAGTCAAGAATGAAGATTTATATCTTCTATACACACTAAAGAAAAGAAAATAAGGTAAATATATATAGAAATTTTATTTCCCATGTAGTTGAAATGATAAATCCTTTTTTTAGTAATAGAATATATCATTAATGATGACGACCAACAGAAGTACATGTTCTTAGCCATGAATGGAAATTTTCCACCCCAAACTAGATGGTAACGAATGGTCCTGAGGCCACTAGCTGATGGGCCACATTGTTTCCTTCCCTTTTGGTTAATTAGAAGGTGCATAATGAGAAGCATTGGCTATGTGAGAGAATTCTTCTGATGATAGAGCCAAATGACTGGAGTCTGTCGTCCTTGTGATTAATAGCATCGATTACCGTGAGACAGCCAGACTCAATGATGATATCGCCCATCCACATTCAATAGCGAGCATCATACCAGCAAGGATGGTCATGGCTTCAGCAACTACTGGTTCCCAGAATGCCTGATGTGGTTCATATTTAGCATAAAGGATCTGCCCCCGATGATTTTGGGCAAGGAGGCCGAGGGAAACAATCCCATCCACAGGAAGAGACAAGTCCACTTTAATAATGAGAATCCCTTCCATTAAGGGATTCCAATGAGAGGAATTTGAGGGGGTAACACCCTGCAAAGAATGTCCATTGTGGCCTCTCCAACCCTCAATCCATGAAATGGCCCGATCAATCCAGAATTTGTGGGGTCTATGAGCTTGATGAAAAAAAACCTCATTACGCTGAACCTAGATAATCCAAGCCAAATTGCAACATGAGCATACATCTACCACAGTGAGAGAGGAGAACCAACGCGTCAGAATATTGGGAAGGTCAGATGCCAATGCGAGTGAAGAAACTGAAGTCAGGCCCCATTTACTAAAACTTTCCTTAGCTCCCGGGAAGTTAATGAACGCGTGAAAGGGAGTTTCTGCAATGTTCAGGCAGAGAGGTAAAAAAACAGTGCTAGCCATATGTCGGTGAATGAGAAGGATCATTGTTGGGAGAGTTCCCATGCAAACATGCAACCAAAATTGAGGAATTTTTGGGGGGACGTTGAGCATCCAAATCTATTTCCAAGGTGCCTCATCTCGGCCGACTGACTGGATTCCAAGAGCAAGTCTGTATCGGGATCTCACCGTGTATTCTCCCGAGATGTCATAGATCCAGAAGATATGGTCAGAGCCTGCGTTTGAATCCTAGGTAATGCTAAGGATAATTCTTTGGACTCTTTTGTTAAACCATTCAAGGATTTTATCCTAACACCACCCTTGTCCCTGTTCGGGAAGGAGGCAACCGTCAGTGGCGTCGTCAAGACCTGGTCGGGCGGGGGATGTAGCATGTATATCTTCCTTATCAATAAGCCAGGGATCAGTCCAGAATTTGAAATATGATCCAGTCCCAATCCGCCAACCCAGTCTTCTTCCATGAGCTTTTTGGTCCCCCAAATGCTTTTCCAGAGGAAGCTAGGATGGGGACCAAGAGAGGAAGCATGAAATTCCATGTCGTAAAAGTACTTAGATCATAGTACTCTCACACATAGAGATGATGGATGGTTAATAAGGTACCATCCTTGCATGGACAATAGCGTGTCATTGAAGAGTGGGGGATTTTGGAACCCCATCCCACCCTCTGATTTGGGTTTGCATAGTTTCTCCCAAGCCATCTGGTGGGGTCGATTCCTTCCATAATTATTCCCCCACCAGAAATTGGTAGTACGTGTGTGGATCTGGTCAAAAATGGATGTCGGGAGCTTAAATATGGATATAAAGTAGCTATGGATAGATTGGATGATAGCTTTTATGAGGGTCTCTTTGCCGGCTTTAGAGATTCTATTTGGGGTTGAGCCTTGAATTTTTTTTCTCAATCATGTCCACTAGAGATACGACGATTTCATTTTTGGACCGGCCAATAATCTTGGGAAGCATGATATATTTATGATGTTTATCAACCATAAGGATGCCAGCTGATGTGCAGTGTTAATCCCTCTTATAAAGAGGCACCCATTCACTGAAGGATATTTCAGATTTTCCATGATTGATATTTTTTCCAGATGCCTTCTCATACTAATGGTTCACTTGACAAATCACCAGGAATTCATTCATTATTTCTCTTGAAGAAAAGGTGGTAGTCGTCAATGAAGAATATATGTGACACTGGATGGATAACTTGGTAGACTTTTTCCCCATGAATTGACTTATAAGATACAACCCTGGAAATAAGATTAGAAAAAACATCATCCACCAGTATGAAGAGAAAAGGGGAGAGGTGGTATCCTTGGAGAAGGCCTCAGGATGAGGCGAATTCTATGGTAAGCTCCCCATTAACACTGATTCTGAATGAGATGTTTGAGACACATTTTAGGACCATATCTGTCCATTTAGCGCAAAATCCCATTTTCTACTAAACAACTCATAATTAGTTCCATTAAACTCTATCATAGGCCTTGGTCATATTTAAATTTCTATTCCATGGTTCCTCTTTTCACAGTGGAGTGTGATTTAATTGAATGGAACACTTCAAGTTCCACAATCTCATTATCAGTGATGAGTCTCTTGGCCACGAAGGTGCTCTGATTTTCAGAGATAATATCAGGTAGCCAAGTTCATAGAAGATTGACAAGGATCTTTGATAGATCTTGTAAGAGACACTACTGAGGCTGGTAGTTCGAAAGTTAGGGATCGCCAGAGGTTTCACGATTTTGGTGATGAGGATGAGGATAGTTTCATTGATGGCCGCAATGATGGAATTACCATCCCAGAAAGATTTAATCGAAGTTCTGATGTTAGGACTGATTATGTGCCAGTATTTCTTAACAAATAGGGTGTGGAACCCATCCAGTCCCAGGGCCTTAGTGGGATTAAGATGTTTCAGAGCCAGGCATATCTCATTATCTGTCACATCTTTGGTGAGATTCCTATTGATCTCTTTAGTGATCACAGGTCTGACACAATCTTCCACCTCAGAAGACTTGAAAGGGGTTCCTATAATGAAGATGTTCTGGAAAAAGCATGTTAAGGCCTCGTGGATTCCCTTGGTGTTATAAACATTGCGTCCATCGGGTTGTAAGATGCAAGTAATAGTTTTTTTCTCATGCCTGGCTAATTATTTCTGGTGAAAATACCGTGTGTTAGCATCCACTTCATTAATATGGTTACCCCATGCACGCATATCCCAAAAGCTTTCCTTGATATGCAAGGTCCTATCCAGCTCTCTTTGATTATCTCCAATCATAGAGAGATTGAAATTTTATGTGGGTTGTTTGAGGAGATTGTTCAGTCTCTTTTCAAGGAATCCATAGTGCCGGTTGGGGTGGCAGAATTTCTTTTTGCTCCAAGACCTCAGATCGGATGCGACCTATTAGAGGTTGAGGCAGTCATCCTTGTGAGTAGAATTCTAGCTTGATCGGATCACCTCTTCGCATTCTTGATCTTTTTTCCAGAAGCTCTAAAATATGAAGGGTCTATTGAATTTTCTATTTCAATCTCCATATTTATAGTCAATGAGAATTGGGCAGTGGTCCGAGCTGTTGAGGTCCAAGTGGTCGATTGGAAACATGTTGAACATATTTATCAAATCAGTAGAGCGCAGAAACCTATCAAGCTAATAAGTGATGCAAGTGCCTTTTTTATTACCGTGGAACCATGTAAAAGTATTACTTGTGTACCCCAAATCGACCAGGTTCGCCCTAGAGACTGCATCCTTGAAATATGACATTGAAGCTGAGGGTCATATTGCTCGACCATTTTTTCCCTAAAGTACATAAACATATCTAAGTCTCCTCTAAAAAGAATAGGGCTTGGTAGGTCATTTCGCAGCTTCCATAGAAGATCCCAAGACTTCACCTTATCATTATGGGATGGCCAGCCATAGAATCCCACAAAGGTCCAGGGGGATGATGGTCTTCTTGAAGAGTCGATGCCACATGGTGTAAGGAGAAGGATAGAATATTGACATCAATATTTTCCTTCCAAAGGAGACAAAGGCCCCCAGAGTGTCCTTATCTAGGGACTAGGAGGCAGCCTTGGAAGCAGCATTTCACGGCATTTCCAATGGTGTCCATTTTTTCTAGTAGGGTTTCGATTAGTAAAACCATATCGGGGTGAATTTCAGTGAAATTTTGTTGTAAAATAGGAACCGTTCGTGGGTTTCTAAGCCCACGAATGTTCTAGAATATAAAATCATAGGTCTAGGTGGGGCTGGGTCTCGCCCGCCACTGCCTTTGATTCCTCCGGACTTGTTTCTCAACTTGTTGTTTTCCATCTTTTGGTGGGATTCCTCCCTGACTGTCAAGTTTCCATTTGTCTTTTTCTAACCCCAGGTTTGGGTATTTTTTGTGACCATCACATTCTCCTCATTGTATCATTTTCCGTGTTTGATAGGTAATTGGTCCCGGTATGAATTTCAGGTGATTCCATGGGCCCCCATTGTTGGAATGCCTGATGTTGTCAAATGTGGGACAGGGTCCAAGTTGGGTGGTTCGATGTGCATCAACAATGATTTTGAGAAATGTGTTGATGGTTATTTTTTCTTTGTCACCAACTTAATATGTGTTTGAGCATTATCCTGTAGGGGGTAACGAGGACCTCCAACTTCTCTTTGAGCGGGAGAGCCATCATTTGGAAAATCTGATGGTCCAAGCATTATACCTTTTTCAAGATGAATAAACCATCTCTATTGGTATTAGTATTTTCCTATGAAAGGATATTTTAAAGATAATGACGGTAAATTGGAATCCAAAAAAGGGGCAGTGGGTTGGAAATAATGAGACATTGTATGTCAATTTCAACATTATTGATCATCCATCTATTCTGAGAGATGTTGTTGATCCTAGTTTGCCACCAGATACTGATGTTTTCTATTTTGATGAATAGGAAGTGGATGAAACAGGTAGAAAATCTGAGTACCCTATAGAAGATAAGAGTGACCCTGATATTGGTGAAATTCATAAGGGGATTACTTTGGGACGTTCTAGTCCACCTTTATCTCTTCCTTCCAATAAAACTACTCTAGTCCAGGATGATGATGATGTGACTGAGTAATCAAGTAGTGTGGGGTATAAAATCCAATATAATGGTTCATATGAAGAAACATGAGAAGAAGAAAAATAGTGTGGTAGAGGGAAGTGGCAGTGATGCTGAAGGAAGTGGAAGTTAGGAAATGGATGAATAATCTAGCCATAAAAGTGGAGATGATGGAGAGGATAAATATGAGAAGGAATGTGGTGGATGTTATTGTAGTTAGGATCATCCTAGTGGTGATCATGGTGCTAATATAGGACCTCTTGGTATTAGGTCATATTAATTGATTGTAGAACATCCTAAAGCTCATGTGGAGGAAGGGGAAATAGTTGATGTTCATGGGGAAGTAGAACCATGGGTATCCCGTATATCATTAAAATTTTATACTATAATGAGAGATCAAATTGAGAGGGGGCCTCATGATAAGAAATTGAGAGTTGATACACTCAATCTTTTTGATGATAGCATAGTATATGAATGGGAAGATCATCCTTGTTATATTGATCTTGGTTTCTATTATATTTATTCAGATGATGAAGATAGTGTAGCTACTCCAAGGAGAACAGTAGTTGAGGAATGTGTTCATTCTGAGACACCTCCATCAGTTGTATATGATTTTTCTCTAACTCCTCTAGTGAATTAAGCACTAGATGACTATGTCAGTAAATCTAATTTGGAGAGGTTTAAGGAAAATCTGATCTATCTTGTTAGAACTCTATATCAACCTCAAAATTATCTTGTTCGTAATCTAAGTGAAAGAGTTATTTTTGTTCTGAAAGAAAGAGTGACTAATCTAGTAGAACGTAGGATGATCTTTATTGATGAAAATGTATTGAAGGATAACTATAAAATGAGGTATGAGTTGAATGAAATAGTTTCATCCATAAACATATTTACTGTTGATTACAGGACATCTTAGGATAAAGTTATAAAGGTGTTTTAGGATACAGTTTCTAGAAATATCACTGCTCATCCTCATACCACTAATATTGATATGAATTACTTGTTATAGGAACTCAGAGATATAGTGTAAGAAGAATCTAGCTTAGATTCTCACCTTGCACACCCTCCAGATATTGAAATGGCCAGGAATATGATCAGAAACAAGATTCAAACAGTGATTGGTGGTACTGAATAATAGTGTCTCTTTGGAATTAGGAATAATTGTGATCATATTTATAAAATGGTGATATACTAATCCAATGGTTTTATAAATGAATAGGAATAAATAACCATGAATTGTGGTTTTTATTTCAACAGAATATACATCAATAATCACTTCACAATTCACTTCAACTATTTAGTTGAGAATCTAAGACTTCCACCAATAACAGAGGCTTTCAAAGATCAAGTGAAGCTACTTAAAGAGTTTACCCCTACACTTGAGAATTTTTTTGGTAATGTAAGGAAGATTTAACCATGGTTATGGAATATGGTGGGCACATTATCATGGATTACATCAACCTTATCAATTAGTTTCTACATTTCAAGAGTACAATTGTTGTTGTACCAACTGTCTCACCTCTCAGACCATCTCTCCAATATGCTACCTCTTATTATATATTCATGACTTCTTAGGAACTCCCTCATTCCAAAGATTTAAATAAGATTTGTCAATTCATTTTTAGGGAGGCTATTGGCCCCCTCCCACCTCTATCGTAAATATGGTCCGTGTAGTGTTTTCTGGTGTTCCTCTTCCATCTATCAGAATTCACACTGAACCTCCAACCACTAATTCTATATCAAATTATCTTATCTAATGTAATTTTACTTTATTAAGAAATTCATCATCTCTTAATTCCTTTTGTTGTGCTCTGATTATTTATATAATTCATTAATAATTATTTATTGATGAAATTTACTCTTTTTTATAATCTGAAAAGGGGGAGAAGACATTATTCATTATTTTAACTTTTTATAACATGGAAAAATGAAAGGGGGAGTATGATATTTCATTTTATAAATAAAAATACTACTAGGGAAATAATAAGAAGAAATTTTAATTTGATCACTATCAATCTAATCAAATTCAATTATAATTCCAAGATTTGTTATCATTAAAATTGGGAGATTTTTTGCCCTATCTGATTTTTTATGCTCACAGATCATGTCAAATCATATTTAATCATGTATTAAAATTTATGTACCAATATTCAAAACTAATATTATCTATGTTCAACTATAAGTTTGACATATTCTGTGAATATTTTGAATATAAGATAGGAAAACATACAAAAATGTCCAAGTATGATTTACCGAAATCATGACTCACCAAATGATGTATGAGATATCTATATAAGGACATACTATCCGATGTTAGAGTCATTGAAAAAATCATGAATCACTTGTAGTCTAACCAATCGTTAGAAGAACATACCGACCGATATAAAGAACTATTAATAGAAGGACATACGGACCGATATAAGCACCTATTGATAGAAGAACTTATTGTAAAAATTACTTACTGATCAACACATAGAAAACTTTCTTTAATCTTAAATTGAAACTTATTTCTAACTATCATATATCAGAATCATAGTACTGCTTTTTCTATTAATGGCCTTGTTTATCCTTTGTATAAATTTTCAGCGACCATAATGAGGTACCAGGTACCTTAACGTGATAGATAACATGCCTATTATTGACCTATACAACATACAAGGAAATATCCATAGAAAAAATTGTAGAAATCCTATGGATATAACATATGAGGTAAAAAATCATATAAAAGAATAACAGTCATTCTTGCTATCTGTGAAAAGTGAAGGATTTGATGTGAACCAAAATTTTGAACATCCTTGCAGTAATATAACCTAGTGAAGATAACTTCTGTGGAGTCTCTCACCTCACTTGAAACTGAAACAAAAATATTCCATGAAACTCAGTTTTGGTGTCTATTTCTAGAAGTAGACTCGAAGTTAACATTAGATACACCTAAGATGAATAAAATCTTTAATCACATCACATATAGCATTCCAAACCGTTCCTCATTATTTCTACTCTATTTTACACATTCATATTACTTTTCAAGGACTGTGTGTTTATGTATCCCAAATACATCTTCTCTCATTTGATAAGAAGGAATAAACAATATATCATCACTCACTCAGTGGTTTAAACTATTTTTATCCCACATGTATCTATGGAATATGTCCTCGTGTGTCATGGTTATATTTTTCCCCCATAAGTAACTGTGGTAGTGGTGTATTTGACATGGACATCCTTATGTGCTAGTGTGAACCCCGATCAAGGGTGTTGATCAAGTTTATTAATACAAACTACTTGGTGAAAGGTGATCATCTAACAAAGGTGACTAGGTATCTTCATGAGACAAAAACACATGTTTTTATCCGATGTATTTTTCAAACATGGTTTTCATTATTCTGTCACATATTTCAAAAAAACAATAATATTAAATTTATGGTTAATCTTATGTTATGTTTATATCTATAATTGATTTAGTAAATTACATTCAAATGATATACCATTCATTCAAATTGCTGTAACTGGTAATTAATCAATATTTTGAGAATTTAATTGAACACTCAATACTCTTATAGATCAACTACATTGGTCAACTAGTGCACTTAGATTTTTACATGAGGGAATTTTTAAATAAGGTTTTTAATAGAAATTTTGATAGTAACTCAATTCACCCCACTCTTGAGTGTCCTACTCAGACCAACATACATTATATGTGGAATACCATTGAAATATTATAAAGGGGATTTAATAATCTACTAAATATATAGAGGAGTCATGAACAAGTATCAATAAAACTAAAACATGGTTACCAAACATCAATATTCTATATTCTTCCCATACACACTCCAAACCTCTCATCCGTACAATGTTTAGAAATTTATAAATATAAGGAACATTATCTACCCAAAAAATCATTGAAATTTCATCAGAGAATATGTGATATGAACCATCAACTTATATATAAAAAAAGAAACATATTGGACTACTCACATGTATAATTATAACACCCAAAAGAATAATTATTGAAAATAAAATAGAATTATCATTTCACTCCATGTACATTTGTAGATATCATATATGAACATCATCTAATCTATCGACAAATACCAACACTAGAATATTTAAAAAAATTCATCATATATTGAATATTATCATAGAGTACATGGTTCTTGTGAGACCGTCAACAATGGGTCATAAACTTCTTCAATATCTTGGGTCATAACATCACATCAAATATTGTGTTTCGTACTCCTAATAATGTCTAATGGGATTCTAGGATTAAAAAAATACTTATAAACAATGAGTCATATTACTTATAATAGTCATGGAATCTTTACTGGAGTACATATTATCTGAAGCTAGATGGTTATTCTGCATGAAAATATAAAAAATAGAGTCATGTGGCCCCAATCAATAAGGAATTTTACCTTTTACACCTGAAATATACATCCCAGTTTATATTTTTGTGATCCACCATATCTTATGTCATGTCATCTAAATTAAAATCAATTATTCTGGTATATAGATGAAATTTATATAAATCATGGTTCTAGGGTGTTTAATTTTCCCCATTCTTATTCAAATACCCACCAAACTTACCAAAGTACTGTTTCTAAATGATAAACCATGTGATAATAATTGGAACTTCTTAAATCAATGGAACACCGATGAGATGAAAACCATGTGTTTTAAATGTCCTACATAGTTTGATTAAGAGTTCCATAATGTGAATCACAATGAGATTTCCTGATCCACTAAATCTTATGTTATTCGAGGAATTAATGATAATTAATAAACAAATTACCATTAAAACTGCCAAAAAAACAATAAATGTTGGAATAAAATTATTTTCAAATCAATAATTAGATAAATTCATACAGTATATAGTAATTTTAAA
Source organism: Viscum album (assembly GCA_963277665.1). Classification (NCBI taxonomy): domain Eukaryota; kingdom Viridiplantae; phylum Streptophyta; class Magnoliopsida; order Santalales; family Viscaceae; genus Viscum; species Viscum album. The sequence goes on from OY728166.1 coordinate 381,791,183, forward strand.
ATAAATGTAATTTATAGCTCAATCAATGAATATTTCCAACCCCAAATTTATTAATTTCTCTATATTAGACATCACTAACCATAGATATCATTTTGTAATAGTACTGTATCCATCAAATATTTGAATCAATGGTTTAACATCCCATTGGGAATATATTTATTTCTTTATTGGAGGAGATAAATGAGACTTTTCCTATTAAAAGTTATTTAAATTAGGGTAATGATCCTAATTGGGATCCAAAACAATAAAACAAATTACAAACTTTTAAATGAAAAATAATTTTATGGTCATAAACATAGAGTAAATATATATATTTCAGTATTATTTTTTGAGATATAATTTATTCAAATGATCATGGGATAAAAATATTATTTATAAAGGATTAAATATATTTCAAATATCTATGAAGCTTTTAATGATTTAGTGGATGTATGATCAACATATTACATATTCTGTTAAATTTTTTATGGGATTAATATAAAAAATTGAGAATCCATAACGTTATATAAGATTAATTTTTAAAATTTGTGGATAAAATAATTGTTTGTTAATATATGTATTCCTATGAAATATCAATGTTTCATAGGATATATGATGTAATGGATGTATATAAACTTATAAAAGTGGGAAATAAACATATCAAGGATGGTAAATTTAATAAGTGAAAAAATAACATAAAAAACATCAATAGAAGATTACTCAAATTGAAATCATCAAGAATTTCTATCATATATGACATTTTGAGGGATTAAAGGTATCATTGTTCAAAAAAATAGACCCATTTGATTTCAAAAAAGAGAATAATTAAGCATATCAAATGTTTGTTTAATATGGTTCCAAATTGAAATATAAATTTATATATATATATATATGGGTGTGTGTGTGTGTGTGTGAATATGGTTTCATCGATTTAGATTTAACAAGAATAATTGATAATATGATGTCTATATCCAATTTGGTATTATCATCAGTAGTGTATTGTTTGGATTTGTACCAGATAAATTATAATTTTTTTATTATTTAATATAGAAGAAAATTATATTTATGATACTCCATAATCATCTTATCTAATCTGTATCATAACCAAATGGAATATGGGATAAATGAATTTTTCATCACTAGTGGGATATTATAACAAAGTGATATTAATATATTGAGTAACTAATTTAATACTGATAAATCAAATTACATGTATATCAAGTGAATCATTATTATAGAATTATATAACATATAAATTTAGAAGATGGAATTTTTCAATAAAAATTAGAATTTGGAAGCTGTATTTCTGAAACCATTTCCAAAGGGTGTATTTTAGAGGATGGGGTTTAGGATGAGATATCAACAAAATTATTCTCATGAATAAGAAATGTTGACCCATCACATTTTTTTAGTATATATATTTTTGTTTCCAATGGAGAGGTAATAATATAAATTCAGATAATTTATTTTTTGTAAATGAGATAATACTTTTTAAAAAATTTGGAGTTATTTGAATATATGTTATAAATATCGGTGAATATGTGATATATTGCTATATTTTTGTTCAGTGTGAGTGAAAGAATATTGTTTCTAATAGGTATAATAATAGTTTGTTTAAGATAGTAATAATATATGGAATATGTATAAAATAATCCATTTGAATGCTTCTACGAGTTATAGTAATAAATATTTTGGATGTTATTGTTCATTTTTCTTATTACATACTCATTGATTTTTACATATAAATAGAAATATAGATGATGAATAATTTTATTATTTTAATGGTTGTTTTATGTACGTTGGTAGAAAAATAAAAGGAGGAAACGATTATTGTGATTCAACATGTGTTTGAGTTTGATGGGGGCTTGGAAGGTGTTTGTGTAAAAATGGTTGACAATTAAAATGATCTGATTTTTTATTAATCGACAAGTCTATATTATTTGGGATGATAGTGTTATATTTTATTCTCATCATAAAAACACTATTATCAATAATTGAATCACATTCATAAATAGAGTAAATCAAAATATTCAATTGGGATTATGACCATTTATATGTATGGAAGATCAATGAAAATGTTTTTATTTGAAGAGAGAAATTTTTTGAGGTTTATGGTGTTAAAAAGGGATCCATTTTAGAATAGAAGTCATCCTTACATTATAATCCTATGGATGACTAAATGTTTTTTTAATGTACAATTAATTATATAATTATTAGGACTATTCCATGATTGTATTTCAAAATATTAAGATTCATGAGCCATTTAATCAAAACATAATCTTCTAAATGCATCTATGTGGACAAGATATTTCATTTTTAGTCACATTTTGTGTGAGAAATTTATTTCACCTTAAACTAATATAATTTTTTATTTAAAGATCACTCATCATACATTTTTTGGAAATATTTCATTTTTTCTGGTAAAGAATCAGTTAGAAAATGAAATAGGATTTCAAACCATTGAGGATACATTTATGTATCGATGTAACACTATTCCCTGATGTAATTGACACGATGAAATGGTTATCTAATATTTACAGATAATTTAAATCTCAATATAGTAATTGCGTTTGTCATACTATAGTAATTTTAAGATCATGTATTAGTTAGTATTTAATTAAATTGTAAACTAGATGGTTGTGATATAGTTCCCATCATCATTATTGGATTATAATAGGAACACTATAATATAAATGTTCAGGTACCTAGTGTAACCAAAATATATTTTTTGGTTGATTTTCTTTGATGTTTTGGTCTCTGTATAACTCATGGGATAATAAAAATTGGTCATTTATGTTCCTAAAACCTATCAGGTATGAATATAATCTATATATTTATCCGAAAACATAAATTAGGTTGTAAAATTTGATAATGAATATTTTATTTTTTTAAATTAGCTGAAATTACACTTTCAATGAGAGGAAAATATTGGATCCCATAAAAATTAATTTATAGAGATTATTAAAATTAATGGGTTTCATAAATTTGAGAGTGTTAGATGATTAGTGGAATATGAAAAAACTATATAGTGAATAGGATATAAGAGGTTATTAAATAAATTCATCTCATTAAGTATGAATACATGTATGTGAATATTAAAAGATTTATTTATGATAAAAAAGGATACATTTATTTATAAATTGATTTTCTAAATATATTATTATTAATTTATTTTATATATTTCATTTTTATTAAGATTACATAATGAATAATTATAAAATATGTTTGGTTATTAATTTTGTAATTAGTCACTGTATTAAAAAAATAGATATGCCTTAAGAAGAGAGTAATTATTGGTACTATACTGAAATAATGTGAAGTCTTTTGATTCATGATGAATGTTATTGACAAAAAATTAATTTTTTATTGAAACATAAACCCTTTTTAAAGGGTGAGGGGGAACCCAACAAGACTTAAATACTTAAAAACACATCAATCCCCCATGGTACAAAATCCAAAGGCTCATTCAAGATCAAGACAACAAAGAAACACTCCTCGGCAGCAAGAAAAAAACATAGTACTTATTTCCATCTTCTCATTGCTTCTCGGAAAGCTATCAAACCCCCACGGTACAAAATCCAAAGGCTCATTCAAGATCAAGACAACAAAGAAACACTCCTCGTCAGCACGAACAAAACATAGTACCAGTTTCCATCTTCTCATTGCTGCTCGGAAAGCTATCATGTGCAAGGATGCATGGGCCTGGTACCGATGGAAATTTCCATACCCTCTAAAACATCTAAATTTAAAAGCAATGATAATATAAATACTAACTACTCTGAACCTCTTCTATTGAATCCCTTGGAAGTTGAAGTAGAATATCTCCTTAAATCACAAACCGCAGGGACACAAAACTCAATCTCTTCAAGATATCAACGAAATTATTCCACAAAAACCGAAAAAACAACCCATCAGAGAAACTAATTCACACACTACATTCCAAAGATGATGAAATGATAATGTCACTAAAGAAACCCCGTCGCACCCAAAGGCACAGTCAAACTCCACAACTGCAACAACATGGAAAGGAAGACGAACCAAGGAGCATGAAATCAGGTCAACGTCACCCAGGACTAGATGACCTGAATGCACGTCGAGGGACCATCGCTGTTGAGGGGATCTATACAGGACTAAGCCAGCAACACCGCTCTGGGCTGGAGCCGGATAGAAAAAAAATGTGGAAGAACCCCCACCAGTTTCCAAAACAAGCGAACCACGGGAGACGTTAGGTGCCAATGAGGGACAATTTTATTTAATATGAATTGATGGAGAAACCATTATAATTTAAATCCATTATTAGTATATTAGGTGATATTCATATTTCCCGATCATTTTAAAGATGAACCGATTTTATTTAATGGTGAAACATATAAATTCATTATTCGCACTATATGTTTGTTTCTTGAAGTGGTATAAAAGTAAAAGTTTGAAAAAATACAACCAAATTAATATGTAACAAGGGGGTTTAAGTGATGGAATTAAAGGAAAAAAAATCTTTGAGTCGCAATAAAATTAGTTAATACATGATGATCATAATACATATTGAAATTGAGGTATCCCATAAATTATATTCCCCATTGTATTACATTATAATCCATCTCAACCCCAATACATGCTCTTGAATTCTCCTCCTATTAATAACTTTTGTATTTGTAATTCCTCATTAACTACCCTATTAGTATCATGAAACAATTTTTTGTGGTGCATTTGGATTTTTCACTACACATAATTAATTTATATAGAGAATCGAAATAATTATGAAATTTGAATTTCTATCATGCAATCCCACTCAATTCTCATTTCATTATATTATCTTACCCCAAATTAATTTATTTTCATTAATTGAATAAGTGATGTATTATCTTCTATATAATATGATTTATGTCTATATAATTAAAAACAGTGAAACTTTCCTTCAACAAAAAATCTCACTGAATATAAATATTGTTTTTACAAAATCTTTTTATTTATTTTTTTTAATAAAATTTGAATCATAAATTTATTGAAAAAATTTATATATTTAGGAACATTCCAATTCACATGTTATTTTCCCTTTATTGTATCCTTAATTAAATTATATTCTATCACTACATCACTAATTATATGATTGTAAATATCAGCACTTAAAATAACAATGGATGTCTTTCCTTTCTTTTGTGAAATAATAAAATTATTTCATTTTATACAACTAATCCAAAATTTTCATTGCAATTAAGGTTGTCTAATTAAATTTTCAATGAAATAATGTTAAAATAACTAGAATTGTTATTAGAATCATCCAGGAATAATCTATATCATAAAGGAATGTATGGAGAACCCATAATACTTGAAAATTCCTTTCCATATTTGTATTCTCTATACCCCTTGATTCATCAAGTGATTGCATCAATGACTAATTATTATTCTGAAATATTTTCTTTTATCATTTTGTTATGATTAAATATGGATTTTTCTAACACTGATTTTGGTTGGGGTGAATCAATTTTGGAATACTAAAAATCTATTTTTACTTTATATTTGATTTTCATCTATTTACATATGTGGTGTCTGATTATTCCTTTCTCTATTTCTCTCAATAATTTAGTATGAATATTAATAAAAAATTTAACACATGCTAAGATAACACTAGGTTTTATTGATGATTATTTCCTAAAAGGAATTAATATATACCCAATGTGTCATGGTTTCTATGACACACACACACGTCTACTATAATGCTATTAAAATATACACATGTAGTTGTATGTAAATAAAATCCTTATCTTTTCACCAATGAGGTAAAATGAATGAAAAAAAGTAATACTCTATAATTTGAATATTATTATCATCCTAGAGAATTATATCATTAATGTAACTCTGATATCTCACATGGATAACATGGGTGACCATATTTCACACTTTTAGAAATTAGTAGGTTTGACCTAACATCAATAATCATCAAATCAATCCCAATTTTCCTTAGAGATATATTGTAGAGATTAATTTGTTGCAAATCCCATTTTCATAGGATTTCTAGACTATGAAATTGTTTATGAAATGATCTCATCAATATATATGTATTGTGTAATAGTATATCATGCTTTAGTATTGGAGTCCCTTCAGCTATCTTTAACTTTAAAAAATAATCTAGTGCAATTAGAGTAGGGTCTCTTGTATTTTTCTTTTTTTCATAACAACAACAGTGGGTATCTCTCAATTTTCATCAATAGACATGATCTATAATAGGTTCATGTATATATTCTCACAAGATTTTTTCTATTTTATATTTTGATTATTTTCAGAATACCTAAAATCAATATACTATGTATTATTTCTCTTCTCATTTCCATTTCAAATTATCTTCATCATGTGATTATTCATTTTTGAATTTAAATAATTTACACCATTCAAAATCCCATGAACATGTTAATTCATATAATTTATATTTTCCACATATTCACTAGAGGGTTTAAAAAATTTCATTTCCATATAAATCATGATATTTTGATACTTCATGGCCTTCTTCACAATTTTATTTCTAAAAATATATACACATTTAATTCTATTGACACCATTTAAAAATATTCAAAGTGTCGTGAATCACTAAAATAAGTATTTTCCCGTTGTACTATAGGATTCATCATTTTATCTTGAGTGTCCCAATGTTGGTTCTCCTCTGACAACCATATGGACCATGATTATTTTTTATTTGAACAAGATGTATGAATCCATGATGAAAATCCCAATACATCATCTAATTTATATCATTGATAGAAAATTATTAATTTTGTAATTGTTTGAATATTCATATGTATACTATATAATCCTTATGGTGTCAATAGACCATAATTTTTAGACCATATATTCCCAATTCTTCAATAGTATTTTTGGATGAATCTAATATAAATAAAATTTACAATTCTTGTAGATTCACCATTATGGGGCTAAAAGATGTTGCTTGTGTGTGATGCATATTATCCTCATGAGAATGAAATCATCATTACTATAACACCTTGATCTATTCTAATAAATTTAAATTTAATAGATTCAAGGTGTTAAATAACTTTTTTATATGCATTTCAGAATCAAAATGAACCAAATTTATAAATCATAGTAATTATTAATATTTTATGAAAATTAAATGTGAAACACTGAAAATAAAAATTTAAATTACAATAAAAGTGTAATGTAAATAAAAATACAATGACAAGTTCATCATATAAACATGTAAATTATCATATAAATAGAAGTTACGTTTCAAATAAAAGGTCTTTTAAATTAGTAAAATTAAAAAAATAATTATTTAATTATAATGTATTTTAAATTAAGGATTCATGGAAAAAAAATGTTTCATTTTAAAAAATAAATTTTAATATATATACTATATAATTTTTATTGACGTGCTAAATTTCAGAATTTTAGAATATTCATTAGAATAATTGAAACATAATTGATTTTTTATCACAAAAATATGAGATTTTAATTAAATTTTGTTATTTATCAAAAAATATTATTTGTAGGAGGTTAAAATGAAATTATATTTTAAAAAGTGGCATGAAATTTATCAAATTATTATTATTTAAACATAAATAGAAATTTTATAAACGTTTTTAATAACAAAATATATATTAAGTATGTCTAATTATACATTTAACAATAGAAATTTTATTTAAAATTATTTCATTGAACAATTTGAATATATGTTATATATTTCTCTAATATGGTTATTAATGTGTTATACATTTATTATTTTAGAAATTATTTTTTTCTGTAAAAAAATTCATCTAATAAAAAGGATTCTTTATTTTGGATTACGTTGTCCAAATTATTTAATGTGTATCATTATATAGTTATTTAATAAAATAAATTAATTACGTAAAAAATAGTTTCAACTATAAAATTGAAAATGGTAATTGGTTGAACCATTGGGAAAAAGTAATAATAACATATTAAGAACCTAAATCTAAATGATTTTTTGAGGGATATACTGGAAATCAATAATCCCAAAAATATTACTTTCCACATTTGGAGTCAAATTCCATTCAATGTGATATGTAGATAATATAAAGTTATGGGTGTTTAAAAAAGTTTCACACTCCGCACTTAAAAATACATACCTCCACCACCCAATTTCATAAACCCTAAAAAAATTTATTTCACTCTATCTTATAGCCAAATACCTCTAACAATATCCTTTTAATTCCAATATATTCTATTATCATCAATATACCATCCCTGAATTTCATAAATAATTTTTGAAATTTTGTATTCTATTGCGTATAGAAATATTCCATATCACTTATATTCATTCCTATCTCATCATGTATTCTAATTCTAACTGAATGTACAATATATCGTCCTAAAATACTAACATCAATATCATTATTATTATTTTGATTTATAATATTTATTAAACATCCAATACGTATTTTTTTCATAGTAGCTTATTAAATTTGAATATCATCTGTGATACATGTGTACTTCCACCTCCGTAAAAGAAATGTTCTATTTCTTATAAGATCCTTACATGTAATGTTAAATTTTGTTTTTGAAGAATAAATATAATATATATAATTTTATTAAAAATATGAAATTAAAAAAAATTAAACATTTTTAAGCTAAATAGAAAATAAAAAACATCGGTCATGTACATGTGTGGGAAACTCCATTTATGGAGAGATGTGAATTGATTTTAATTAATAAATTGAATGAATGATTCTAAAATATATTTGATTTATATTTATGGTTTTATTAAGTAATATATTTCTTTAATATGATTCTAATAGGATTAAATGAAAATTATTGATCACTATAAATTAGTTATTTATTATAGGAAAATTACCCAAAAGAAGTTCATTTCACACTCAGTTCTCATTAAACATACCGATAATTTAAATGATGTTAATGTGAGGAATAATAAACCATTAAAATAAATAAGCTAAATATTTTTCATAACATTTTAATGATGATTTCTAAAATAAATAATGGTGTTCAATTTCACTTCTACAAAACATGCACGAAATAATATGAATTGATAACACTTGATGATGAAAATATTCTTTTAATAACTAATATATTTTATTGATTGATTAAAATTATGGGATATCAAAGAAAATATTCATGAATTGGTTTCTAAAATACATCATTATTATGCTTATGTATATTATACCAAATGTTAAATAATATTTTAGAACATAAGGATAAAAATTTAAGGGTTTCCTTTTTCAATTTTAATTTATTAAGAAATATGGATTATTCGCTACTTATTTTTTTATAGACACCACACATGTATATATTTTCGATAAAACATTAATGAAATTTATGTTATCAAAAAATACATTCTAACAACTGCCTCTAAAATTTTTTAAAATTGAAATGAAATAATTTTTTAATGGTTTCTTTCTAATATCATTATCAATTAAATAATGTTATGAAAGAATTTAAATTTTGTGAAATATGGTTATATACTTCAAAATTTAATGTTTTATTAAAAAAATTCTTTATTTTAAAATTTATTTTTGAATTAAATTTTTGAAATAGTTCTTCAATTTTTTAAAATGTCAATGAATTTTTTTTGGAAAGAAATTTCTATTAAAAATATTGTTTTATAAAAACAATTTTCTTTTTAAAGGGATATTCATAATAATATTTATGATGTTGTATGTATTTTTATAATGAAACCCATTTTAATGTGATTTAAATCATTTTTAGGATGGATATTTCATCTTCTTTTAAATTTAATTATCTAATAATGAACATGTTTTTTTATCTATTTTAACATTCTTTTACATTAGTTATGTTAAACATTGAATTTTGACATTTGATATTATCCCCCTTATTTATATATATATCTAATAAATATATTTATATGGCTTTTTTCATGAAAATGATCCATGTTTCATGGGTCTAATAAAATGTTATTAAATGATGACATTTTAATGCTTTTACGGCATTCACACTAATGGTTTATTATTATGCAACAAGTTAGGTTTATTAAATAACTATAGTGAATTGGAATTTTTTATATCCCATGAGTTAAAAAGGGTACAAAAGAGGTTATCCCATGAAAATGGGTACATGGGTGGGAATACCATTCCCAAGAGTGCACAACTGTATGGCCAATCTCAAGAACATACATGAGTGTTTAATTAAAACATAATATGTAAAGTGTATCATGGTAGTTATCCATGACGCATTATTTTTATTTTATGATTATGATACATTCATATATAAAATTATTATTCAAATTTTATGATTTCAGGAATCAAGAATGTTTGCCATTCTATACTCTCATGAATCATGTCCAATGTGATGTTGATTATTTTTTCCATGGCTATTAATTTGATAATTATTCCTTGGGTATGACCGTTATGTACAATTATTTTTTTCTCATAATCTTATGATTATATTATGAACATTTATGATATTTGACTAATATCTCCAGTGTTTAAATTTATTGATCATACAATCTCACCACATTGTTTTTTTTTCAGCATCCTAAGTTAATCATGAAGTGTATTAACTAATATGAGTCTACAAGGGTACTATAGGTGAATAATGTTTTTGGGATATATTGAATATTATTAAAAAATTGTTTTATTACATATCAAGGCTCAAAATAGATGAATACTTTATTTTTCTTTGGTGTGTATTATTGTGGGACTTATTTAATATTCATCTAAAGTTATTTAATATTAATTTAATCGAATATAAGGAAAATTAAATTCTAATTAAAGATGGGTATAATTATTTTTTGGGATTTTGATTAAAAAAATTAGTTAAAACCATACATATACGTTTAAATATTTTAAATATATAAGCTTTTTGTAAAAATATGGTTTTTTTGAATTTCATAAAATGAAAACACTCTCTATATACAATCAAGTGGATGCAGAATGTGATAGATAGTAACCTATAGGTAAAAAACATGAATATTTTGGATCGGTATTTAATCAATTGTCATTAATTTAATGAAAGTGTGTCCAAGATGCACATAAAATTGGACCCTCTCATTGGATATTATATGGTTAATTCAAATTATAATTATGAACCATTTTGGGGGGTTTGATTTATTTTATATTGAAACCTATAATATCATGGGTTGATAAAAATATATCATAATTATTATATCATTGGATGTTTTTTTTATTTTCATATGATTTTTAATTTAAATTATTAAATAAAGACTGTCACACTATGATTCATGGTTTTAGTGAATGGATGAAATAATGAGAAACTGATTTAACTATTGTTGTGAAGGAAAATGTTGTGATTTTTCAAACGAGATTTCATATGGGATGAGATTCAGTGAGTGAAACCTCATGATAATTATTTAAAAACATTATAAATTATTAATATTATTTTCAAGATAGTTATTTTCTCATACAAAATAAATACTGAGAAACATAATATAGAGTCCTTTATATGTCGTTGACTATACTGCATTAGTGGGTCCTCGAATAAACTTATTTTTGATAAATATAGAAATTCTATAGAAATGATATTTTTTATCCTCCATTGATCGGACCATGAGATTGATGTTTTAGTCATGTATAATTAAAAATTTAATACTAATCATTGGTGTGATCCTATTAATAATTTGAATCAAGAGGAGTTGAGTGAATAAATTAAATTAGATGTGTTTAAAACATTATTTTTGAAAATTATTTTCTTTATACAATTATTTATAAATTAGATATAACATTTAGATAATTTAAGATTAATGTTAGTGAATCCATTATTACATATGATTATCAGTTCATAAAAAATTCATGGCGTCACTAATGTTTAATCATTGACCCAAAATGAAGAAATGATTAATTATTTATCATCACGAGACAATTTTTAGAAAAGGAATTGGATATAGGGGACTTTGATAGATATGAAGGAATTGTTTCATATGACCAAATGGAAGAAATTGAGATCGTATAATCCCACTCTTCTATAAATATTGGGGATATGAAGATAAAACTATATTTTCAATGGAAATCAAATGAAAAACCTATGGAGAAAATAAAATTAATATCCCATCATGCCAAAAGTGTTGAAATGTGAATGGGGTAATTTTCTCTAAATGATAATAATTTTTATTTAGTGTGTGCGATAACATCATTGAACACGTGAATGTTTAACATATATTATTGAAAACAATATCCGCAATATGTACCGCACACAATCAAATGCTTCAATTGTAAGCAGTATTACCATTATCCCAAACAAAATATAACATACTAGGGGAAAGTGTTGTCAATAAATTTCAAAAACCTACAATGAAATGTGAAAAAGGTAAGGTATATACAATTATAACTATTGAATTCTATCATGAGAAAAAAGTAGTGAAAGGTACAATTATCATCTAGTATAGAACTACAATTGGATTCATTGATTCATGTTATATAAACTCTGTTATATCTAAAACAAATTTCAATTATATCACATAACCGCCTAAATTATAATATATTTAAAATAATTGAAAACATTTAAGTGTGAGATGATTTCAATAAAAGTATGTAACACCTATCAAATAGAATACTGTGGGAATGTTCTTTATAGAAATCTTTTCATTATCCCTATTGTTAAATTTGAAAAAATTTCTAGACATTATTGCTACTCTCTATATAGATACTAGATAAATTTTCCTTGTAGTAATTCACTATTGATTTCATGAATAAAACCAAGATATTTAATAAATATGATTATTAATATTAATATACAATGATAATTAATACCTTAAATTAATCCAACCACCTATCACAAGGGGTATCTATCATAGATTCTTGACCAGATTCTCACCATTTTAGAAGCACCTATCTTTAGGAATATTATAATGTATTTCTGGGTGAGTTTCCTAATTTTATAATGAATCATGATGATTATTTTTCAATATAACTAAAAAAAATTGATACAATTATTCCAATGACTCTATATTTAATCATCCTAATTAACTTTGATCAAATGAAGAAGAAGATCCTTGAAAATAGAAAAATAAGATTCACAAAACCTATTGAATCACCATAGGGTGAAACTATTAATCTTATTCATGATAATTAAATGTAAATTCTTATTTTTATTTTAATTTAGAACATAACAATATCACATTTATGAAAAAGTAATATCTACCCCATTTTGAAGGCATTTCTAATCAACTTTATAGATCTCAATACCTTACAAGGACTTACCTTTATTATGGATATCATCAATGAAGGGTGAAAAATATTATATTCCCTATACCTCATACAATATGAGGTATGTAGAATATGAATATATAGTGATTTATTTAATACTTACTAGTTCCCCCACAATCATCAGGTATCTGATGTATAGAGTTTTTGAAGATTACCTATAGTTTTTTCTAGATGTATGTATAGAATATATTCTCATATTTTATGGGTGAAGGGAATACCATGAATATCATTATAGGGTTGTGTTAATGAACTTGGGTAGGAGAGACTATATTCCAAATAAATGAAATTTGAATTCAACATGTATAAAGTCTCATTTACTACTGTTATAATTACTAATGTTGGTATATTGATGGGTCATTCTGAAATAGAGGATATTAAAAAAATTCATAGACACACTATATATTTTTATGTCATTATATTTCATTAATTTTAAGGATACTAATGACATTTTATGATACAATTATCATGGTTATAAAATCTAAAAACCATGTTGATGTGGAAGGGAGGCAACATCCTTTTTATAGATGAAAATGGTGAAAACATTATAGAGTTGAATAGAAGTATCTTTATTGAAATAATAATTACAATACCATTTAGTGGACAAATTTATGTGATATACAATTATTTATCAATGAAATTATTAATATATATTTTCACAAAAATTACATGGTGGTAGAAAATTCCTTAGGAAAATTGATGATTCATGAGAAAAGTTACCTGACACGTCCCTTAGAGTTTTCATCAAAATATTTTTCATATAAAGTATAGTTTAATTATCTTTATGGTGGATATATATATATATATATTCTTAATATAAAATATTTAAATATCTATTTAAATAGAATGTTCCTAATATGAACTACAGGATATTGTTAGAGTTGATTAATTCTTATGACTTCTTGAAAAATTAATAGCCTTAGAAGGAGATAAAGTTTGGTGATGCTTTGAGTTAGAGAGATCATTATTTTATCCCTGGTCAAGATAAAATGGGATTCAGTACGTAAATATTTGTAGAGGATGGACCACAAAATAAATACGTGTGGGGAAATCCATAGTATTTAAATGCATTTTCATATATCTTCTCATATTAATATCAATGAGATACATAATCTAGATGTGGAACTCCAAAAGCGTGTATGTATTGTTCTAGAGTTAAGCATTCACCATGATAGAGATATATTATTTCGGAACATTATATATATCCCTTTAATAATAAAATTAATAGTGGAGTTATTGTATGACTCACCTATTTTATGATTTTATATATATCATAGATTAAGAAAGATTTATATAATTCTCAATGTGCTTTTTTGGTTACACAATATCAAAATGGATATTTTATAGTTCATATCTTGATGCTTGGTATATATGAAGGTTATAGTCGACCATTAGTATATAAATTTATGATTAAAGACCGGCCTATACCAATAGGAAAATGGTAAAATGCCAGCATGTATTTTTCAATGGAATAACCAGGACATTAAATTTTATAATTACATTTTAGATAGATTCAATCTCATGGTGAAGTTTTAAAATTTTATTATTATTAAAGGATATTTATCACCATACCATATTTCTTGGATATACATTTGAGAAGTTATAATACATCACATTGTACCACTATCAATTGTATATAGTCAAGATTATTGGTTTACCACAACGTCCTATTGATGTATTTAGCAATCATATTATATAGATATGATCATTTTCTAAATATTTCATCCTTATAATTATGGTTATGTGATGGTACCATTCATACCTATAATATATTCTTAGATATTTATCAATTAAATTCATAGGTTTTAGGATTAACATATTCATATTGTTTCATTTTCATAGAAAAATATATTCAATATGAGATTTAAGATGGATCATGTGAATCAATATATGGAATGAAGTGATAAAATACCAAATGGTGGGATGAAGTTGGAAAATTTATGATTTTTTAAAATTTTATATATTGGAAAATTTAATATAAATTTAGACCTATTAACCAGGACATCTGGGTATTGTGGTGTCAACCAAAGTTTTTTATTTAATAGTAATCCAAAAGATATAGAGTTCAAATTTGTTGATAAACTATTCATATTAATATCACATGGATGAATGTTATGGGATTAATAAGGAATGGGAATATTTACCCAAGATATTTCAATCCCTTTGATATTATAGGATATATCGGGATGGTTATTTATTCCTTGTTACTCCCACTGATATTATCATACATTTAGGATGTGTTTCATATATCTATTATGAGAACCTACATGCATGATCATTGACATGCACAAAATTAATTGCCAAACCACTATATAAATATAATTCTTATGTGGAATAATTAGTTGAAGACATCGATTGAAGAAATAAAGTGCAACAATACAAGATGACTCAAATAATAAATATTTAGTGGCGAAACAATAAATTCATGAAAAATTCATGGGGATATAGGATTGTCAAGACCACCTCCCCACAAGTTGTACCCATTGTAGACCAGAAACAAGAGAATGGTGATAATGACCCTGAGTCCCGCCTCTAGTAGGCCCCGCGTTGGCAACTAGCACCGAGCATAAAGTAAACACACAAATGGATGGAATTACCTTCTAATATAACACATGAGAACGAGAGAGATAAGATAGACACCAACCAACTCTAAATCAAATTGAAATATAAAATAAATCCCAAGTACACATACTTAATTTCATTTTGAACTATTACAACTGAAAGGGGAAAACTGCAAGAACCACAGGAATGTAAAAAACAACAACAAGCACAATCTTGAACAGCTCAAGTAACCCCAAGATTGTAAAAAACGATTGATCTCCAACCTTCTCCAATTGAAATGAAAAATAGTTTATATGTACATAGGGTGAGTATAATAGTATACAAAGTTGGATCCTCCCCAGAGCCTCTCATGAAGAAGAAATGAAAACATGATAGAACATAAAGAACCAAAATTGAAACTAAATCATCAACTAAATTGGGTTTTTATGTTCCTATCTCCCCATGGATACTCTCACCAAGTATCTAATACAAGAGTATAAAATATAATAAATAATAACAATGGTACCCCGCTACTACTTCTCCACTGGTTTTCCACTTTCCCACAACGTCGCACGTCCTAAGAATCTATCTGAAAAAAGGAATGCCCAAAAACACCTGGGAGAACCACCACAGAATGCACCTTATGAAACAAAACCACCACATCCACACAAGAAATGTAACAATGTAGTTTCTGGGAGCCACCACAACTTGCATAACATGTATCATACATCAAGCATTATACCTCATTCCATTATAGCGAACACACTGAGTAAGGATCCTCAAGACATCATAGCCTATTCATGTTACACCTATAGTAGTCCATAAGTAACTATATGCATAAGATATATGTGTTAATAACCATAAGAAATTACATACCTCAGCACATATATATGGGGAAAACTAACTACTGTTCCAACCAACACAAGTAACTACTAAGAGAAGAGAGCGGGACCAAAGTGGGTAGTCAACCATCCATCCTCCCATCGTAATTTTGGGGAAAACACCCCATAGGACTCAGAATCCATGAGGTTTCAGTTTCCTTAACTGGAAGGGTGGAGTAGCATATAGAAACAAAAAATGTACAGAATATATTATTTCTCACAACAACAAAATTGGCATAACCCATTCTTTGATGAAACAGTATCTAACGCCTCTAGGACTCAGGGCTGCCACATCTCAGACTACGTATCCTATATGAACACAACCATTTAAAGAGATTTATTACATTACTTCATTCACTTTTTTTGTTTCACATTACATTAATTAATTATTAAAAAATTAATTGACCATTATTAATTTCCATTTTATATTCATTAACATCACACCCAAAGTCCACCATTCCATTAAAAATTTCAACCACAACATCGCATCCCTGCCAGATCCAACCACTTGTGTTAACATCATTTATTCTATCATTTATTAACAAAATTAATTTACCATATTACCATGAATTCTATAAATTCATTCTATGCTACTAAACACAAGGTTATCAAAACAGTGAGAAGGGTAACTACATGTCGAGTATTTTCCACCTATAGTAGTAGAGTAGACCAATCCTCCCTCAGGAAGCTAAAAAGGAAAAACATATGGAATATCATATAACAACCCTGCTTTTATATCACACCTAAAAATAATTTTTTACATAAATTTCACCTGATACAACATATAATATCGAGAGTTCTAGTGTCTTTTGGAATTATAAACACAACATAATAACTTATAATATAATACACACAACATATTTATTGAAAATGTCCTTTACATGACCACTACATTCCCTCGTACTTAGAATTGCAAGGGATAACCTAATGACATGCATAAGAAAAGGGTGGGCTATAAATCCCAGTAAGGGAATAAAAATGGAATAACATTAGGAATAAAATACATGTTTGACAATAGGCATATCAATGGGGGATAAATGAACATGAACATAAATGCATGATATAGCATGATTATCATATCATGGATCTGTGGACACAAAACATAACATGGTATTAGCATTAGCCAAGGTTCATTGAACATAGAGCATGATTAAAACCTCATTTCACACGAATCACAAGTAAACCATAGTTTCACTTGAATTATAATGATTCTCTACTCATTTCACATGACGTATCATGATACTATACTTTACTCGATGTATTGGAGTGCTATTAGGGAGCAACCTTTTTAAACATTTCATTTCATGAATAAGCCTACCATATGGATCATAAAACATGGATTTATTAAACAACATAATTTATTCCATGATAAAAAAATGTTGAATTCATACATGGAACTCTATAATCAATAAGTAAATTTTCATAAAAATGAATACCCTTGATAAATAAATGGTCATGGTATTCACTATACAATGAATTTTTTTTGAAAAAATGTGGTGCAATTTTAGTAGCATAATGGTGTGACATATGACTCCATAAAAAAAGGTTTATGAGAGAGAAAGGGGTGTCTCATCATATTTACATGAAATAGAAATTATGGGGGTAATATAAATACATTTTCCTAAAATTTTAATGGAATTTAGATTCATGATACCACAGAATTACATGAATGTAAATGAGGAGAGAAAAATTCCTTTTGGAATTTCGGCATAGTAATAGGTGTACATGGGAGGCATTTAATGAGAGAGAAATGGGTCTCTATTCGTTCAAACATAAATAGGGTAGTATGGAGGAGGTTTTAAATAATGCTCCAACATTAATAACTGAAAATAAAAGGGCATAAAAATATTATGAAACTTGGATAAAAATAGAAAGGTAAGAATCCCTTACATGGAAGTGTGATACCAATGCCTTGGGAGGGGCTTGAGAGAGAATTATTGGGTGATTGGGGAACCTTGTGAGGGTTATAGATAGTGGAGGGAAGGGGTTGGTCAAAATCCAAAGTATTTGAGTGCAGAGGATGTGGGAGCTTTGGTGAATTTATATAGGAAAGGAGAAAGAATTCTTTATTATTTAGGTTTGGGACACCTCACATTAAACTAATCAAAACCACAAAGAAGCCCATATTTTTTCCCATGGTCTTTTTCAAAGGGAAGTGGAAAATAATATATTATATGTAAAATGTTCAGACATATTAAAATAATATTTTTTCTTATGTGGAGGTGAGTCATACTCTTAATGAAAACAATTTAAAATGACAAAACAAATTTATAAGTTTTGCAGGGTCCACTAATGCTTTTTAAAATAAATAAATCAAAACCAAAATCACATTATTTTAATGGTAAAACATATATTGTCAGAACATAACATTTTTAGTATTTTATTACATCACTATTTTGTCATTATGATGTCATAAAACACATTATATATTTAAACAGTATTTAATTTTTACCAAAAAAATCGATTATCTCATAAAATTATGAAAAATTCTCCATTTTATAATTTCGACATCCTGATTCCTAAAATAATATTCATTTTATATAAATAGTTATATATATATATATGAGAATTTTTTCTTTTAAAATAAAAACTGACATTTAACCAAAATTAATGGGTTTTGACAAAAATAGCTTTCAAACCTTAATAAAAATTAAAATTTCTTTCATAAAATTATATGATAATTTATATATAATAAAAACTAAATTAATAATAATAATATTTAATTAAAATATCATTTAATTCAAGAATCCATTAATTCATCAAAATAGATTTCTCAGTCGAATATGAACTAAAAATAATATTATTACGCTAAAAACTATTTACAATGTAACAATTGTAAAATGATTGTATATTCCATATACATGAATAATGTACATAATCATAGTACTATGTTCTTGTTACATAACCCCTTAAAACACCCACATAAGAACTTAGGATAATTTGCATGATGGTGACAGACTCTTGGGGTGGCTTAGATAACATCGCTCGAGTGGTAATATCTATCAACTTCCAATTATCTCGTAGGTGGTTCTGCTCAAGATTAACATATTCAAGCTCATATTGGCCTTGTTCAAGAGTGAATCCCAATGGCGCAAACTCATTTCTATGCTCTGACAAATGGGCTTCGTATGAGGAATGAATACTGGGTAAAGCCATCACGTCTTTTGTCTATGTAAATTGGATTTTTTAAAGACCTATATTTATTCTAATCATGTGATCACAGTTCAATGGATACATTTGAAACGTTCAAAATTATTAATGGTATTTTAAAATCCGAATCATAAAATTAAATAAGTGCATACTTTTTACATAAACACAAGAATCCATTTAAATAGACTATGAGGAATTTTCATTAATGCATTTTTTGGTCATTACAATACTCCCCCCTTACGAAATTGCACACTTGAAATCTATTTTACCCACACTAAAATAGATGTGATAATTTTACTTCATTACTTCCTCCAATTCCCACATCACTTCTTCAAACTTGTGGTTTCGCCACAACACCTTGTCAAGGGGAATTATCTTATTTCATAGAACATTTTCTCTATGAACCAAGATCTTCACTAGTTTTTTCTTATAAGAAAGATCATCCTTTTATTGTACTACCACAGAAGAGAGTAAATGTGAAGGGTCTAGTAAGAACTTAATTAATAGGGATACATGAAAGACATCATTTACTTAGACCATGGTAGGTGGAAGTGTAAGTTGATAGGCCACAACCCTGACACGATGTAGAATCTAAGAGTGGTCGATGTACCTAGGACATAAATTACCTTTCATTATAAACCTCATGACCTTATTCCATGGATATATGCACAGAAACACCATGTATCCAACTTTGAACTCATGGTCTCATCGACAGTTATCTACATAACTCTTTGGTCAACTTCGGATTTCCTTGATATGCTTTAGAATGGTTTCCACCTTCTCCCCCATTTCTTTCGTCAATTCTAGTCCTATAATATTATGCTCGCCAACATCATCAGAACATGTCGGTGATCTACACCACTTCCCATATAGGGATTCATAAGGTGAAATTTGGATGCTCTAGTTGAAACTGTTATTATAGGAGAATTAAACTAGAGAAATATATGGATCCTAACTTCCTTTAAAGTCCATTGAACATGATCTTAACATATCATCTATTTTCTGTATATTTCACTCAGATTGGCCATCGGTTTGAGGATGATAGGCCAAAATGAAGTTTATTTCAGTATCCAAAGCATGTTGATGAATCTTCCAAAACATATAGGTGTATCTTGGATATCAATCAGATACAATATATATTAGTACTCAATTTAGCCTTACCACTTCCCTGATGTATATTTGTGCGAGTTGATCAAATGAGAAATATTCATGAATTGCAATGAATGGTGCATAATTTGTAAGACGATCCACAACAACCCAAAACACATTGTTTTCATTTGTATGTGTTCAAAATAATGGTGACAAAGTCCATGGTTATGTTATCCCATTTCCATGTGGGTATGGGAAATAGTTGCATCATCCCCTTAGACTTCCACCTATCTTCCTTCACTTGATGACACACTATGAACTTTGATTTATACTTAGTGATATCCTTCTTCATATTATCCCACCAATAATACTCTCGGAGATCCTGATACATCTTTTTTTACCCTGGGTGAATAAAAAAATTGAACTATGTGCATCATCAAAATCTTCCTTCTTCAACTCCGAACATGATGGAATAGATAGTCTTTTTCCAAATTTCAGAATTCTTTCTTCATTAACATTGAACTCTAAATATTTACCTTTTCTGATATCTTCCACTTTCTTCTAAATTCCCTCATTATCCTTTTGAGCATCCTTGATCCTTTCCAAAAGAGATGGCTGAGAAATAATTTTTGAAAGGATTGATGATGTTCCCTTATTTATGATTCCCATGTCTATCTTCATAAAATCTAAGAAGATTGGATCCTTCTCAATTATCATCATCGATAGAATAGTTGGGTTCATTCTACTTAGAGAATCTACCACCTAGTTCACATTCCCACGGTGTTAATGGATTGAGAAGTCATAGACTTTGATCACCTCAAATCATCTTTGTGGGAATATGTTCAAATCTTTCTGGGTGAATATATACTTGAGGCTTTTGTGGTCCGTATATATTTCACACTTCTACCGAAATAAATAATGATGCCATATTTTTAAAGCTATGATCACCACACCCAGCTCCAGATCATGTGTTGGATAATTCTGCTCGTGAACATTCAATTGCCTTGAAGAATAGGAAATGAATTTGTCATTCTGCATCAACACACAACCCAGGCCCTTCTTCGAAGCATCACTATATAAAACAAAAAGTTCCCCAGTTGTGGGTAATGTGGGAACATGCACAGTGATAAGCTTCCATTTCAACTACATGATTCAGTCTTCGCATTCATCACTCCAAGAAACCTTTACTTCCTTTTCAGATAGCTTCTTAATAGGGTTGGACCATCCTAAGAAATTTCTCACAAATTGGTGATAATATCCAGCTAACCCTAAGAAACTATGGATATCTGTTACCAATGTTGGCCTCAGCCATCCCTCAATTTCATATTTCATTGAGGGATATAAAGATATCCCATTGCGTGTGATGATATGACCCATGAATGATACCTCCTTTAACTAGAACTCACACTTGCTATACTTTTCATAAAGCTTCTCCTTCTGCAAAGCCTCTAGTACAGTTCCTCGATTTTCTAATGATCCTCCTTGGTTTTAGAGTATAGTAGAATATCATCTATAACATCTATCACAAATTTTTTTAGGTAATCTCTAATGACTCTGTTCATCAATTCCATGAATATTTCTAGAGTGTTAGTGAGTCTGAAAGGAATTACTATGAATTTTTAGTGCTTGTACCTTGTACGAAAATTAGTCTTGGGGATATATTCCTTCATCACACTTACTTGATAATATACCGACAACAAATCCACCTTGTAAAAGTATTGTGCTCTATGTAGCTGATAAAAAAAGTCACAAATTCATGGGAGAGGATACTTGTTCTTTATCATGATTTTGATAAGCTTAGTATAATCGATGCAAAGGCACATTGACCCATATTTCTTATTGATGAAGAGGACTGGTGCACCCCATGGTGAAGCACTTGGGCCTATAAACCCTCTATTCAGATTCATATATAGTTGTTTCTTTAGATCCTCAATCAGTACAACAGCTATTCTACACGGAGTCTTGGATATTGGAAACAACCAAAATATAAGGTCAATTAAGTATTCAACATCTCTTATAAGAGGGAGACCAGACAATTCCTAGGGGAAACACTTCAATGAACTCCCTCACAATAGGCTTGTCTTCAAGGATGGTTTATTCCTTAGACTCAACCATCTGAGCCTGATATGCATGCTCATTGGGAAATAATATTCATGCTTGATATGATGAAACTAAATAATATTCCTCCTACTCCTAGCACTTTTATAGAATCATGGGTTGATTCTAAAAATGGGAAATGATTTCCCTCTCATAGAAATCTATGTTGGATCTATTTAATGAAAGACCATCCATGTAGAGAATTACAAAAAATTCTACCAGAGGGAGTTTGAAAAGGTTCAGTAGGATGATCAATCCACAATTTATGATAGGGGAGGAGTTATATTAATGTGATGCAATGATTTCCCCATTTTCCATACTCACCTAAATCATTACTTCCATGATTTGTGGTGGTGTTGATATTTTTTTCGAAACATTTGGAATATAAAAGAATGCATATAACCATAATAAAATATTATGTTTTTTATTCATGAATGAATAACTAGCATACATGTATCAACAACTTTTTTCGGGTTAACTTCAGTATTAGTGATAAAAAAATATCACCTGTTCTACTGTGGAGGTGCTTGGTTTCCTCTAAAAACAATTGTCTTTGGGAAATGATTTGAAAAATTCCCTGGTTTATTGAAGTTGAAGAAATGAACAATTTGTTGAGAGTCTAATGGAGTGTTCCTCTATTATGTTGCAGCCACTGATTTTTCATGTAGGTAGATAACAGTTAGGTTCCATTCTCATCAAAACCTAATGCATTTCCTTGTCCCCATAAAGCAGTTTCTGTGGTGCTTCTTTCTGCACCATTGGAAAGTGGGGTGATGGATCTTCTTTTCACCATTTGATTTATCATTCGTACCGCCACAATTTAATTCCACCTTAGACTTTTTATCCCCATTATACCCCTGAGATTCACCAATATCTATTTCCCTCTTGAGGGCACATTGAAAAATTTATTTATAGCTATCAAAGTAACAAATCACCAGGGATTCCACAGGCGAGGATTCAGGACACCGATGAAACAATCAACCTTGAATTCAGGGTAACGATAAAGTTGGAGGGATATCGTGAAAGACTCACTAGTGGAAATAATGTTTTACACATCAGCATTTTTCATGTCAGTTCTATATAACCGATGTGAAAAGCTATAAAATTTGATTTATCACATCGTTTAGTGTATACCAGTCCTGAAATATTGATGAGAATCAAATTTTGAAGTCTTTTATTTTATAAATGATGTAAAAAATTCTTATATTAGCTTTATCAAGTCAGTTATTAGATAATTGACGTGAAATATTAAATCTGGGGTCTTTATCATGCCGGTTATCAAAATAACTGACGTGAAAAAGCACCATTTATAATGTTGGTTATAAATTAACTGAAGTGATGAATTATTTTCTATGTCAGTAATTAAACAACTGATGTTACAAATATTTTAAAGGATTTATCTCACCCGGTATTCTGTCATTCTGTTTTCTTCGATTAGGCGACCAGCAAATTGTCTCTCCCACGTGGAAAACAAAGTATTTATTATTTGATGTCGTGCTCTCCTGCCTCATTTGTCTAATATCATTTGTCATCTTTATTTTCACCAGATCTATCAGGTCAACTTATAACACTCAAGACTTCCTCACACAGCTCGGTTTCAGTTTTTATTTTTCATGATTCCCTGTATTAATTCATTGAGATGTTATTTTTCTATCTTTGTTCTTGGTATAATGAAAAGTTCCATAGTTTTCATTTATACCGTGCAAAATTCTTTTCTTGTAAAATAAACCATGGAAGTGATATCAGGAAATTTTATGATTTTTGTGTGTTCCATTATGTGTGCATGCACATACAGGGGGTGTCCATGGGTGTGGTAGGATGTCCTAGTGGTGGGGGTGTCTAAGGGGGTGGGGGGTTATCCATGGGGTGGGGGTGTTTAGGGTGTTTCAAAGGGGGTGTGTGTGTTTTCCAGGGGTGAGGGGGATGTCTGATGGGGTTGGGGGTGTCCAAGGTGAGGGGGTGGTGTCCAATGGGTGAGGGGGCTGTCCAAAGGGGTAGGGGTGTCAAGGGGTGGGGGTGGTGTATAGGGGGGTGAGTGGGATGCCTAAGGGGGTAGGGGTGTTCAAGGGGTTGCGGTGTCCAGAGGGTGGGGATGGGGGGGGGGGCTGTCCAGAGTGGTGGGGGCTGTCCAAGGGGGTGGTGGTGTCCAGGCGGTGTCCAAGGGGGTGGGGTGGTGTTTAGGGGGATGAGGGGGATTTCCAATGGATTATGGGTGTCTGGGGGGCGGGGGTGGTGTCCAAGGGGTGGGGTGGTGTCTAGGGGGTAGGTGTGGTGTCCACGGGGGTGAGTGGGTTGTCCAAGTGGGTATAGTGTGTCCAAGGGGTGGGGGTGTCCAGAGGGGTTGGGGGTTGTCCAAGGGGTGGGGGTGTTCAAGGGGGTGGTGGAATCTAGGGGGTGCCCAAGTGGGTGGGGGTGGGGTCCAGGGGGGTGAGGGGGCCTTCCGAGGGGGTGGGGTGTGTAGGTGTGGGGGCTGTCTAGAGTGGATGGGGGGCTGTCTAGGGGGTTGGGGCTATCCAAGGGGGTGGGGTGTCCAGGGGGTGTCCAAGGGGTGGGGGTGATGTTCAGGGGTGAGGGGGATTTACAAGGGGTGGGGTGTCTAGGGTTGTGTCCAAGAGGGTGATGGGACTGTCCTGGGGGGTGGGGTGTAATGGGGTGTGGGGGTGTCCAATGGGGTAGGGTGGGGATGGTGTCTGGAGGGTCATTCCATGGGTTAATGGTGTTCAGGGGGTAGGGGTGGTGTCCCCGGGGTGAGGGGCTGTCCATGGGGTGGGGGTGTCCAAGGGGTATCCAAGGGGCTATGGGATGATGGTTGTGTCCAGGGGTGGGGTGTCTATGGGGTGGGAGTGGTGTCTAGGGGTTGATTGGGTTGTCCAAGGGGGTAGGGGGTTTCAAGGGGGTGGGTGTGTCCAGGGTTGGGGTGTCCAGAGGGGTGGGGGTGATGTTTAGCGGGTGGGGGTTGTCTAGGGGGTGGTGGTGTCCAGGTGGTGTCCAAGGGGGTGGGGGTGGTGTCAAGTGGAGAAGGGGGTTGGAAAGCCCCCTCTCCCCTGGATACCACTCCCCCACCCCCTGGACACCCCACCCACATGGACACCCCCAACCCCTCAATAGGCCCCCACCCCCTAGACACCCCCTACCCACCTTGGACACCCTGGACATCCCCTAACCCCAATGGATAGCCCCTACCCCTTGAAAATACACCACCACCACCCTAGAAAGCCCCCTACCCCCTTTCACACCCCCTTGGAATTTATATATCCCAACAGTTTCATTAAAACCATCGGAATATTTTAACTTCAGGTTGTTTATACCAATGGTTCTTATAGAATCATTGGTATAGGGCTATTTCAATGACCATCATGCCAACAGTGTGTCAAACTGTTGGGGTATTCTATCCAAATGGTTTCCGGGGCTATCACAATGGTTTCAAATCACTAGGATATGTGTAATTTTATGTTGTGAATGTATACATATTTTAATATTTATACTTCATATTTTTTTTACGGAAGGGTGAATTTGGTATCTAGTTGCACCAGGATGTATTCTTTGTGTACCATAAGAAAAATAGAACCAAGATGAATTTAAAATTGTTATATCTTACTATATTTTCGTTTTAAAATCATTTTCACACATATTTTTTTCATATACGCACCCCCATGGACACCCCCACCCCCATGGACAACCCCACCCACGGAACAGGTCCCCACCCCCTTGACACCCCTACCCCCATGGATACCCTGGACAGCCCCCTATCCCCATGGACATCCCCTACCCCCTTGGATAGCCCCCACCACCTCCCCTATATTTCCCCTACCCCCTTGGACTCCCCCTTTGTGTGTGAGTGAGAGAGAGTATATATATATATATATATCCAAATAGTTTTATAGAAACCATTGGCATATTTTACCTTCAAGTAGTCTATACCAACAGTTCCTGTAGAATCGTTGGTATAGGGCTATTGTATTGACCATCATGCCAACAGTGTGTGAAAATGTTGGGGTAATCTATCCCAAATGTTTTATGGGATATCCCAATGGTTCCAAATTGTTGGGATACGTGATATTTTTAGTAGTGAATTTATACAAATTTTATTATTTATACTTTATATTTCTCTTTCACGGAAGGGTGGTTTTGGTATCCAATTACACCAGGATGTATTCTTTCTGTATTTGTCTTATCGTAACAAGATTTATAATTTTGATATTTTTTCTAGATAATAATTTGTAGGTGATGGATTACGTAACATCGAATGAGTAATGAATATGAAGAAGGTGTTGTTTCCATTCAAGAATTTTCTAAACATAATATTCCATGAAGTGAGATTTTTTTTGTCCATGCCTGAAATGGTTGAATTCGAAGAGGTTGAAATGTAGAGAGATCAATGATCATCTTATTTTTCATGGTTTTAATCTGAGTTACAGCCCTTGGATTTGGCATGGTGAAACTTGACAGAATGTCAGATGTACTGATGATGAATATTTTTTAGATAGTAAATCCAATGGAATAGAATAGATGATTCATGATATTACAGTAGAACAAATTGAGATAGAACTGACAATTGCGCGACTATATGGTGATTCTAAAAAACCAATGTATCATGATTGTACGAATTTTACATTACTATCGGTGGTGTTAAGATTCATTAACTGGAAGGAGAAACATGGATGTATTGATTGATGTTTTATAAAGATGATACAATTGTTGAAATAAATTCTTCCAAAAGACAATGATCTTCCAGATTCACATTATAATGCAAAAAAAATATTATGCCTGATGGTATTGGGATACAAGAAAAAATATGCATGTCTGAATCATTGTATGATATATAGGATGAAATATGAATTTCTATCAGAGTGTCCTAAATGTAGGACATCACAGTATTAGTTGTAAGAAAAATCCCATTCTGATGTAGAGATTAAAAAGATACCTTCCAAGGTATTTTGGTATCTTTCTGTAATTCCTCATTTGAAACGTTTATTTTATAATTCACATGATGCAAAAAGGTTATGATGGCATGATGATGAGTGGATATGTTATGGAAAAATACATCATCTAGTTGATTATCCACAATGGAAAAAAATTGATTAGCAGTATCCTATATTTGGAAATGAAATTAGAAATATCAAACTTAGGTTGTGCACAGATGGAATGAATCCATACCGAACAATCAGTAGCACACATAGTTCATGTCATGTTTTATGGGTAATTTACAACCTCTCTCCAAAATTTTGTATGAAGTGAAAATATTTCATATTGAGTGTAATGATTTCTAGTCCGAATCAACCAAATAAATGATATTGATATTTTTTTCACCATTAATTGATGATTTGAAACTTTTATGTGAGGATGGTATTAGGGTGTATGATTCTTATAAAATGGAATATTTTAAACTACATGCAGTGCTTATTTTCTCTATAAATTACTTCTCGGAATATGGAAATGTTTATGTATACCATTTTAAGGGGCATAAATCATGTCTAATTTTTCAACAAAATTCTTTTTATTCTTTATTGCGTCATGGGAGGAAAACATTGTACAAGGGTAATCAAATGATTTTTCATGTGGATCTCTATTATAGATGACTAGAAATGGAATTCAATGGCTTAATAGAATTTGTGATTTCTCCAAAAACTTTATCCCCTGATGTGTATATTTATAGTGTTGAAAACCTTGATGTGACATTGGGAACGACACAGAAATCTGTTAATGATAGAAATATTTGGAAGAAAATTTCAATATTTTTTGGGCTACCATGTTGGAGATATCAAGAAGTGAAACATAATATTGATGGCATGCACATGGAGAAGAATATCTACAAAAGTTTTATTGTAACATTGTTAGATATTAAATGAAATAAAAAATATGGGCTGAATGAAAGATTAGACTTACTATCAATGGGAAAACGTTTGGAGTTAGCTCTCACTTCAAATGGAAGACGAACATTTCTTCCCCTGGCTTGTCATACATTATCCAAGATGGAGAAAATTATATTTTTTCAGTTCCCTCATGATATCAATGTGCCTCAAGTTTATTCTTCAAATGTTAAAAAAACCTCTTGGATGTAATTGAAGTTAATAGGAATGAAATCTCATGATTTTCACATCAGGATGAAACAACTTCTACTCGTTTCATTGTGTGGAATATTTCCCATCCATGTCAGAAAGACTATAATGATGTTGTGTTATTTTTTCAATTCAATTTTTAATAAGGTGATTAATTTGATTTATTTGATAATTTTGGAGAAGGATTCAAATTTTATACATTATCAATTGGAAATTTATTTTCCTCCATCTTCTTTTGATATAATGGAAAACTTAATGAATCATATGGTTCGAGAAATAATGATTTGTGGACCTGTATATCTTTGTCGGATGTATCCTTTTGAAAGGTATATGAATATTTTGAAGGGGTATGATAAGAATCCATAATGACTGAAATCCTCCATTATTGAAAATGATATTTTTGAGGAAGTTGAGGAGTTTTGTACGAGCTACTTGGTTACGGTGGAGCACATAGGTTTGCCTACATCTATCCATGAACATGTTATTAATGAGGTAAAGGTGATTTGTGGCTTGAAAGTCAAATAATTATTAGATAAACATAAAATTAAGTTAGAATTACACATCTTGAATAACATTTTTGATTCTCAACCATATACCACATTGCATATTAATGAGTCGAAACAATGTCATACAAAGAAGAATGAAATGTCAATTTTGAATGAGCACAACAAAACATTTTTGTCATGGTTTAAAAAGACCATTCATGGTAGATCAGATGTATCAGATAAATTATGATGGTTAGTGGGTGGTCCATGTTTTAAAGTGATAATTAGGTCGGTTATGCCATTAATGCATATACATTTCATATGAAATATGAGGAAAATAGAAGTGTAGTTCAGAATAGATTTGTTTTGGTGTTTGTAGAAGCAATTAATTTTTCGAGTTCTAAAGAAAAAAACAGAAGTTATGCATCAAGTGTATATGATGGAGTCATTGAAGAAATATTGGAGGTTGATTACATTAAAATTAATGTTCTTATTTTAAACAGAAAATGGATTTTTGGTAACAAAAGTTCCAATCACGAAGAATTTGGAGTGATAGTTGCTAATCTAAATAGATTGGAATACACAACCCATTCATTTATAATGGAAACACATGAAAACACAATTTTCTATGTAGTTGATCAATTAGATATGCAATGGTTTGTTGTTTTACAAGGGAAAAACAATATGTTGGTGGGGATAAATATGATGAAGATGTTGAATTATGTGAGATCCCTACTTCCATGGAAGGATTTTCTGAACAAACTGATGTTCATGTTGAAGACATGGTTTATGACATAAGGAACGATATTGATGAAAAAAATTAGGAATAAAATACATTTGTACATTCCTAATATTACATGTAACACATGTTTATTTCTTGTTTACATTTATTATTTTCATAAAATGATAGATATTGAAATTTTTTCTTCATTAAAATGCGTATTAAAGAAAATAAGTACAGGTTTTGGTTTATTTTAATTTTGTTTAGTATAGTTTATCATGTTTAACCATATATAAAATATATATCTATTATTTTTGTTGAATGAAAATTAATTTACCTTATTTACCATGTCTACCATGTTGACCTTGTTTACCATGTTTACCATGTTTACCAAGTTTACCATGTTTACAATGTTTACCATGTTTACCATGTTTACCATGCATACCATAGTTTATCGTGTTTACCATTGTTTACAATAGTTTAACTTTATGTAACATATATATTTATTGATTTCGTTGAATGAAAATTACACTACGATGCTTACCATGTTTACCAGATTTACCATTGTTTGACATGATTACCCTATTAACCATGATTACTATTACATAACATAGTTCAATTTTCCATTTTTTGTTTACAATAGTATTGTAATATTTGAATTTGTATATTTGTGAACTAATGTTGGTTTTTTTATTTGAAGGATAATGAATGATCAATCATTTGGCCAAAAAAATGATTCTGGATATGCGCATAATGATCATACCTCTGGGGAGGAACATTCACATGCTCCGCTTGATGTTCCCCAATCTTCCTCATGTTCTCCCATTATGACATAGAAGAGTTTTGGAGCTGGTAAATGTGGGTGCACATGTTAACCAAAATTATCACTTTCACGTATGCATGACCAGAGGATACTCATTGAGTTTCATGGGAATGATATTACTAGAGGTCCAAATGAAAAATATTTTAGAAGTTTTCTATAAACTCAGGGTAAGATAGAAGAATGTATTTTGTATGATGATTGGAGAAGTTTGGACAACGCGAAAATATCTCAGTTGTGGGAGACGATTTGGGTAAGATTATTTCCTAGTGTCTTCTTATTCTTTAATTGTTTCTAGTATAATATTTTTTACCTCTTATTTATCATATGGAATTTGATATTCCTGACACTAGAAGAGTCATGAATAAATGATTATCGATGGCTTCTAGGAGATGGATGGATTTAAAATCAACCCTCACATATGATTTAATTTTTGGTCATAGGAGTCAGGAAAATCCATGTCACATAAATCCTCTCATTTATGAAGACACATGGAGATAGTTTTTTGAATATAGATGAAAAGATTCATTTTTGGTAAGGGAAATCTAACCTTTTGTATGATTTCGTTTATAAATGATCTTATTAATGTTTCGTTAATGATTTCTTCTTCATAATATATAGAAAACAAGGAAATATCATCAGCATATCCAACATAAGAATGTATACCCTCGTAGTTTATCTCGAGGTGGGTGTACATTATTTGAAGAACAAATGATGGTAGACAATTTAAAAAAACTGAGAGATAATTCTTCAAGCTCTAGAGTGGTTTCCCCTCTATCCCCTCTATCTAGACCTGAAAAACAAAAGAGATCTCGAATGAGAAGGAAGGGGGAAAATATTTCTGATGATTTGAGAATTTTAGCTGAGAGGATTGTATGATATTTATTTAATTTTTTTAAGTTAACTATATTATTTATATAATTTGAATCATTGGAGAAATTTTCAACTAATTAATACATGATTCACTTAAGGAGTAGAGTTCATAGGGGGTATTTACTGCTACTGGGGGTAGGATATTTTATCTCTTGCATTGGGAAGGCCTGAACATCATGGTCGAGTAACAGGATATCTGATGGGTGTATCGGTAAGAAACGTTTTTCCACATTCATAAACATCTTCCATTGAGGGTGCTTATAAAAAAAATATAATCCCTATAGGCTGAAGTTCATAATATTAATGTGAATATTGAGGAAAATATTAGATTGTTGGTATAGTCTATGTTTGCAGACATGCAATGAAAATTTTAGACTACAACACCCACTCCTCCTCCTCCCCCTAGAGACCCCATTATTTATCCTCCACTTCCACCAGTAGCTCCCACTCCCCCACCTCAGCCCGCAGACCCCATTTTTTATCATAGTCTTCTGTGGAAGCTTCCTACTTATTATGAGTTGTACGTTGATGATCATCAACATCATATAGTTGCATATATGCTAGTATATTTTATAGGAGATACAGTTCATCATCAATAGTTAGAGGTAAAGAATCATAGGGTCATTGTATATGATATTATAGATATATCAGCTCAGGTACCATTAACTAGAGATGAGGTGACGATAGTAGAACATAGTATCATCCATTTTCTAATTTCGCCATCCAAACTTCTGCAACTCATTTATATAGAGGTATGTATGTTATATCTTATATTTATATATTAATTTTGGTTTATACATTTGAAAACTAATATATTTTTCTATTTATTATTACACGAATACTTCAAAGATAAAAAAATACTATATAGACAACAACCAAGAGAAATGGCTACGAACTTATATACAGATTCTAGTAGTCTTGACAGATTGTCAAGATATTCAAATATTTTGGTGCATCATTATGAGATTCCAATGGAAGATTTTGTGTGTGGACGTGCAATAAATGTGGGGATTGTGAAAAATGATATCAAGTAGCTTGTTACTAGAGATAAGTTGGTAATCATCATGGTGAAATTTTTTTCCATGTAAGTCTTAACACCTTTTCCCTGCATTATATGTAATAAAAATGTATACTTATGTATGTTTTTAGTAGGTACCTTTATAACATTTGTGAGAAGAATGAGAGGAAAAATTTATATGGATTCATAGACCCACATTTTATTTCCCATAAAACACATGCATTGGATGACAAACAATGAATGCTTTATATTTCTGAAAGATTCTAACAGAATATAATCACACAATGTTGGATATTTACTTTTGTGAGAAGTATTAAACATATCTCTAGGAAAGAATTCATTATCTTTAAACATAAAAAACCAAAGACCATAAATTTTCTTTTATCAGTGATCATTGGATGTTTTTTATTTTTTTTTCCTTGGGGAGAAAACACGTTATTGGATATGCTCTGCCAATGGTGATGTGAGGTAATGTTTAAAGAATATATTATAAAAGTAAGTTTCAATTTTATAAAAGTTGTATATATTATAATTAATTTTAAATTTGTCCCATTTGTTCTATTTTCTATCAGGGGATGGGTAACAGACCTAATGCATGATGTATTAGTACATTACATTACTTTTTCAAAAAATATAATACATGAAAAAAATAGACGCCCAAAGACCATCTTAGTTAAGCGTATTTGGATACTTGAAACATAATCTTCTAATCATGGTTAAAGATCCTCAACATCTCCCATAAAGATCATACCATTTTTTTTCTTACCTAAAACCATTCTTTAAATCCTAGGAAAAAGAAAACATAAAAAGATTGAGCTCCTATTCTTAGTAAGGGTAAAAATGGAAAAAATAAAATAATCCATAATCAATTCAACGTAAAAACATGAACATAAAACATCAAAATCATGAGTGATGACATAAATCTTGTAAGTACAGAAGGAATAGATCATAAAGGAACATTAATCATGATAAAATACCATGGGAATTAAACATGCAATTGCGGATAACCATTAAGCACATGTTATTATTTCCATAGTAGCAAAGGCATTGCTGCCAAGACCATCATAGTGGACAAAGTCCATCACTGAATTGGGTTACCTGCCATTCCAGCCCAGTATTACCAATCCGTATTCACTTGTCGTTGTAGCCATGTATATATCATGAGATATAAATCTTTACCCAATGCATTGAAGGGAGATGTAGGTCCCACCTATCTCATTATGAAATCATTGTTTCTTGTGCCACAAAATAAATATATATCATTCATCACAACCAAATGAAAAAATGGGTATCATAAACATCGTCCAATCAAAACATCATCCATATAAAATAATAGATATAATTTCATCATAAAAAAATAAAACCATGTAAATAATAGATACATTCTACTTGAAACATAACTATATTAATGAATGTAAACATTGATGTAAAATAGTTTTGATAAAACACTTGAAATGAATTCTTGAGGAAATTATCCTTTCTTCATTAAAATCATTTTCTTTTAACAAAATCACGTGAAATTTAAAAGAAAATAATTTTTTTGAAAATAATAATGAAATCTTGTAGAGGAAAATTTTTGTAAATAGAGCATTACGAAATTGTAAAAATCTGTTCACACCGTATAATTTAAATAATCATTCTCCTCATAATTTTATAGGAAAAGTCAAAAAGTACCTCATATGGTAAACAAAAGAATGATTCCTTCCAAACCACATAGTAAAAGTCAAAAATAGGTAAACATAACTTTAAGCATACATGGATGAATAGTAAAAACCTTATGAAAACATTTTTTATAAAACATAGACATGGATGATAAATATAACCCCAATAAATACTTACAAATAAGCAATCTCAGATATGAAAATGATTGGAAGAATTATCCCTTACCTTATGTACAATTTCTCATGTATGTGTCTGAGACATCTGTATAGTGGGTTTAAACATATTATTATCTTATAAAACAACCATAATAATAGGTATCATATCATATATTATTTACTTAGAACTTCATATTACCTATTCATTTGTCAATTCCATGTTAAAGCAGCATTTTGGGTATAATCATTTCATTTATCATACGTGTTTTGACTTGTAATTATTCATATGATTAATTATATCATGATTAATTACCTCCAAAATGTAAAACATGATTTATATAAAATATATATTCACAATATAATATAAATAAATAGATTGATAAATGTAACGAAATACATCGTTCATGGAGACTGTAGGCCGTATGTACGCATTAACATTGTTTTAGTTTCCTTATTAAATTGAATTGAAGTAAGTAAATAACATATAAATTAATCCAGTATCATTTTTATGTCATATACTTCAAGATTATTTATTATATGT
This sequence comes from Viscum album, assembly GCA_963277665.1. Classification (NCBI taxonomy): domain Eukaryota; kingdom Viridiplantae; phylum Streptophyta; class Magnoliopsida; order Santalales; family Viscaceae; genus Viscum; species Viscum album. Next base: position 381,826,414 of record OY728166.1, read on the forward strand.
ACTTTATAATCATTCTGGATTGGTTAACATAGAGAATGAATCTCATCGGATCGTTGAGACAGTAATCTGTACGTACGCGCGAGCGATGATATCATTCCCATAATTATTGAATGGAATTGGAATGGATGATATAATATATCAGAATCTGTATGATGTTATAATAATCAAATATAGTAATTATTTCTACCATCTTACCCATCCAAGTATGGTGGTGGTGGAAAAATAGATTACACCACGTCGTGGAGACGGTAAGATGTACTTATGCACGCACAGTGATTTCGTTTGTCATAGGATTGATATAAGGTTAAATAAGGATGATTCATATTTATAATAACATATCATTATATTTGTGATACTGATGTCATTACATTATATTAAAACAAGTAAATAATACGAAGTAGAAGTTGAAAGAAACTTGAAAGAATCGGTAGAAGAGATTACATCTTTCTCGACATGCCTCTTTTAAAAATACACTTAGGGAACTAGAGTTGGCCTTTTGAGAAGACCACAACCTGTATTATATAACTAGTGAGGTTGATAAGAGGAATTTTAAGGGGTTGGTCGGGCATGAAGGCTTAAAATTGAGTGAAGAGGAGATGGAATGTGGTGCTTTTTTATAAGATAGGAGAGGGGCACTTTTGGAAACCTCAAAAATATTAATTTATTATAAACTCAAACACCACCTAAAAACCTCCAAAATGACTCCATTTCGAAAATGAGGGGAGAAAGGGTTGTAATATCATTAGAAAATAAAATTTAGACATGATGGGATATTATTTTAAACCATATCAATTTGATTTATCCTTATTTAATCTATTTAATTTTTTTATGGTAATAATATTCTAAAATTTCAATTATTATAAATACTTACATATGTGTTGTGAATTTTCCATAATTGGATAATTTCTGTTATTTCTGACTAAATAAATTTATATTTATAATTTATAAAAAAATTTGTGATTTTTAATCAATTTAATAATATTTTATTTTTATAAAATATCAGTAGTTACAATTTTGACACTATTCATTTATTTGAATTTAAATAAAATACAAATAGAGGATATATTCGAACAAAAATATTTAATAAATTCCTAACATGTCATATTCATCTATAAAATTCATGTATCACATTAATTAGTTCATATAATATTTATTATAATATTTATAATTCCATTTATTTGATACTTCTCTTAATAAAATAATTACTACCAAATTTTTGTATAATTATTAAATATACTTATTTTTTGTATATAAATTAAAAATAAAATACTAAGATAAATATAAATATAATAAATTTAATAATTAAATTTTTAGATTTTTTTATCTTCTAAAACATCCATCTTTTGAAATGTTATCTTTATTAAAGTATGAAGGTGGCCACATTAACATCATTTAAAATAAAATAATATAAATTTCATAATATATTTTATAAAGATCCAAATGGTCCAAAAGTTGGCCCTTGGATTCTTAGGATATATATATATACTCTAACAATATGATTTAGTCATTTGTATGGACCTTTTAATGGGTATTATTATTTTAATAAAAACTATATTATTGATTTTTCACTAAATAAATAATTTCTCCATCATTAATGTATCAGCTATAAAGGTAATTATATATGTTTTAAAAATCATAAATAAATTACCATGATGAATAAAAACATTTTATATTTCAAATGAGTATTTATAATTGAATTTATATTATGTATAACCATATATTAAAAATACATTAATTATTAATGTTTGAGTGATACATATTTCACATTCTTTAAATAAATTAAATTAAAGGTATTAATCACATCTAAGTGGGTTCCAAAATATACCATTTAGAGCCCAGAATCTTTTAGGAATAAATATAATCATCCAATTATATTAATACAATTTTTAGGGTAATTTTATAATATTATTTTCCCTTAGTTACCTGATTTACCTTTAACTGTTGTAAATAAAATTTACCGTAGTTACTATTCATAATGCCTTATAACATAAATTATCCTATTAAAATAATTTATACATAATGATTACAAATATGGAACCCATTTTTTCAAATTAAAAACACAGAATTTGTAGAATTTAATTTAAAAATTATCTCGTTGTTGAGAAAATGGTGTTTCAAAGTTAAAATATAGCGAAACATTGAAATGTTTTTATCTAGGAAATCAATTTAAAATTAATGATAATGACATAAATTATATAAAATGGTAAAAATATATTCTATTTATACTTTAAAACCATACTATATTATATTTTATCGATATAAATTATTTAGATGAAAAAAGTACATTTTAATTAAAATGTAGCGTATTTTTCTATTCTTCAAAATATGAATCATATCAGAAAAATATCAAAAATATATCCTAATTAAATTTTAATATCCTGATTCAAAGGAAGAAGATTAATTTGTAAAATTGAACTTATAAACATGTCAAAAACTAGATTTAATGCTGGTGTGCCATCAAAAGGCTACAAAATTACATTTTTTGAAAAATACAAATTTTACCCAAAAAAATAATTTTGTTCTCATACCTTGTTATAGAATATGTGTAAGATGAATTATAATCATATAAAATTCAAATAATATTTAATACTATTCCTAACTACTAGTTCATAATAATATTATAACAATATATCGTTGTTGAGGGAAACTCGGTACTGCGTATAACACACGCTATTAAGGAATGTCGCTTTTTTCATGCAACATAGGCCAAGAGTAGTGTATTCTTATACTAAATTCTAATAAGGTGTTGAGAATTGTGAACGATATTCTTGTTGTTTCATACAACACAATACATAAAATAAATTAAATATAATATTTCTCAAAAAATCATGGTGTGTTACATTCTACCCCCTTAAAATTAATCTCGCCCTTGAAATTCGTCAGGGTTATAAATAATTTACTTCTTGACTGTTTCGTTCACAGAATCCCACATCGTAAAAAGTAATACTAAAACATAATTTTAAAAAGGAACGTTAAAAACATAACGGTCTACTGAATTAACTCAACACTTGGTTTCCATATATGAGAATATACATGAAAATATGGATATGGAAGATAAATCTAACCATCATGTTCTGATAAAGAGTGGTGGATAAAATTTAAATAAAAAATACAACAATCACAAAGCAGTAAATTTGAGATGATCAGAGGTACCATCTGATTCTTTGGATATGAAGAATCTAGGAAAACATTTTTGGTTTTCAAGATCATTTCCCTAAAGTTGAGTACTTTTGAATTTGAAGAAATACATACTTGATTTTGGTACAATATCACCATTATTAATTCCTTGAACAATTTCAACTTAATATCATAATGAAATGAAGTTGAATTTTTCATTCGTGAAGTGTTAGAAGATAATGTGATAGAATTATAGGTTATTCCATCTGTCTCATGGAAAAGGTTAGCAGAAGTTATTAAATATAAAAAAGTCCATATATAGTGATATTAATCATATATGGCTCCAAAAATAAACTTATACTTCATATATCTTACCTTTTAATAAAATAAATCAAATTTCTATAAACCAGTGACTTCCTGTAGGCCAGTGGTAGGAAATAAAGGCATGTCACACTTCAGTTGTGGGTTCTATTCCCGCAGCCCTATCCGACGTGACTGGTTGTCACCCGTTCTACAGGTTGTCCTTTTTCTAAAACTATACTATTATAAAATTTCATAAATAATATCAAAAAGTTATATCCTTAAACAATACTATATGATTTCTAACGTAATACATTCCAATCTTTAGGCTTATCAAAAATACTTCTGTCTAATCTCATAGTATAAAGAAAAGCTTACTTGAGAGGTCATCTACCAAGCATGTGAATACCATCATTTATCACCCATATATTATAAGATATATATTTTTGGTCACATTGCAAACATGTAAATACCTTAATAAGGTATTCTATTGAAACATGAATTACTATATAACCTTAGTGTAAATATAAATTCTATCAAAAGAGAACTCTTTCCACATACAAAAATCCAAATATTTCTATATACTCAAACCATGATGTCAATTTGTCCTTATATCAGTTATGAGCTCATTAATACTATGAATAATATTATTTTATCCTTATCCCTTCATTATGAAAATATCATCTACTTTCTAAAAAAAATTCAATCACTTTTCATGGTTACCAATACAATACATTTATTGAAAACTAGTACACAGATATTCCAATATTCCATAACACTATAAATGAGAGTCCACAACAATATTTTGGAATCCCATTACATACACACTTAATCATTCAACCACTTCATTTTCATATTCAAAATCACCCATAGTGATCGCATGTGACTTCCATTTTTCCTTTTCTATAATAGGTTGTTGATTTTGATCATCATTAACCATTTTATTAGGGAATTCGTTAGCATAATGCCACATTTCCTTGCACTTGTAGAATTGATGTTTTGGTGGTGCATTCTCTGTAGTTATTTCTCTAATCACATCATTACCTACCTATTTACCATTACATAGACACTAATCTACTCAATGACCTTATTTTCCACACTTAAAACATTTTCTAGTCCCTTTAAGACAATATCCACCATGCTTCTTTACACACATTGAGCATAAAAAAATCCATATTTTTTTCACCATTGTTTTTAGATTTTTCCATGAACTCCATCGTTCATTTCTTTTCAAAACCATGAGATGGATATGTAACACGAACTTCTAGTTCTACCTTGATAGAACAATGCATAATTTCTTCATAGCTACTGAAGTATCTTATAGTAAATTCTATTAAAAGACTTGGTTTTAAGCCATTGAATAATCGATCAACTTTACTTTCAGGTTGGATGATAAATCCTTATGCATACCTTGCATGCCTTATAAAATATAGATTGAATATACCAAAATATTCATCATCCTTTTTATTAAGATCAAGGGACTCTTTTTCCATATTTTCTCGAAGAATATGATGGATGTACTTATTGAAGAACAAGTTATTGAACTAGTCCCATTCCATGGATTAAATTTCATCTTGGGGACTTGTATTATTAATTAGATTCCACCACTGGTCTGCTTTACCTTCTTAATGGTAAACATCCAAAATGAAATTTTCATGTTCTGAATAACAAAGTATGTAAAATATCTTTTCAATGGTACTGATCCATAGTTTAGAAATAAGTGGATCAGAAGACACATTGAAAGAAGGTGGGTGTTTCCTAATGAAGGACTCAATAGAATATTGTTCCCTTCTATTCTCATTTGGAAGTCTAGAATGTTTCATAGCCTATGTAAGTATAGAGATAAGATTTTTCACTCCATCTACCATAACATTGGTTTCTTCAGGAGGAAAATCATTGAATTTTCCATTAAATTGATCAACACGGTTCCTTCAAGTTCTAGCCATCGTCTAAAACCCAAAAAAAATAGTGTGAGAGGAAAAAATTATCCTATGAAAACAACATAATAAAGAGGGAGTTCCATACATATCTAACATCTTAGGTTTAATTCTATGATAATTATAGTAATTCTAGGACTATAACTTATACTTATACTTATCCATAGAGACATCCCTATAAATACATTTGAAATATCTCTATGGATGTCACAAAAGTTCTCACATTATAGTTTCAAAAGGATGACTAAACATTCGCTCTGATACCAACTACAACAAACCCAAATCTTGACGTACATGTAAATTAAATAAATTTTACCAAAAAATTAATATATGAAAAATACATCTTCCTAATGAACATGTTGTGTTAGTGAATTTGGAAACCTTAAACATAATCTTCAAATCCTGTTGAAAGATCATAAAAATATCCCATACAGATCATCCCCTTTTTCTTTCTTAACTAAAACCATTATTTGAATCCTGGGGAAAAGAAAACATAAAAACGGTGATATCAAATGCTCTGTACAGGTAAACATGAAGAACATAAAACAATCCATAAACATTTGAACATAAAAACCTAAACAAAAAACATCGAAATCATGAGTAATGACATAAATCTTGGAATTACATAAGTCATAGATCATAAAGGAACATTAATCATGATAAAATAGCTTGGGAATAAATCATGTAATTTTGGAAAACCATTAATCACATGTTATGATTTCCAAATTATCCAAGGCATTGCTTCTTAGACAATCAGAGTGGACAAAGTCCATTACAAAACCAGGTTACTTGTCATTCCAGCCCTGTATTACGGAACCAGATTCACTTGTCATTCTAGCCATGTATATCTCATGATATATAAATATTTACCCAATGAATTGGAGGGAGATATAGGTCCCATCCATCTCATAATGAAATAATTCATTCGTGTTCCACAAAATAAAGATAAATCATTCATCATAACCCAACAAAAAAATGGGTTTCATAAACATCATCTCATCATAACATAATCCATATATAATAATGGATACAGTTTCATCATAAAATAAATCAATACATGTAAATAATAGAGGCATTATTCTTGAAACATAACAATAATAAATAATGTCATCATAGATGGAAAATAGTTTTGATAAAACACTTGAAATGAATTCTTGAGAAAAATATATTTTCTTATTTCAAATCATTTTCTTTTCTCAAAATGACATGCAATTTAAAAGAAAATAATTTTGTTGAAAATAATCATAAAATCTTATAGTGGAAGCTTTATGTAAATAGGGAATTATGAAACTGTAAAAATCAGTTCACTCTGTATAAGTTAAATAAACATTATCCTCGTACTTTTGCAGGAAAAGTCAAAAAGTACCTCGTAACGTAATCAAAATAAATATTTCTTCCATACCACACAGTAAAAGTAAAAAAGAGGTAAACATGACTTCAAAAATACATGGAATAATATTAAAAACTTTATGAAAATATTTTTTTAAAAACATGGACATGGATGATAAAAATAACCCCAGTAAATACTTACGAATAAACAATCTCAGATAAGAACGAGATTGGAATAATTATCCCTTACCTTATGTCCAATTTCTTCCATATGTGTCCGAGACTCTTTTATAGTGGGTTTAAATATATTATTAACTTCTTAAATAACCATAATAATAGTTATGATATCATATATGATTTACTTGCGACTTTATATTACCCACTCATTTTTCAATTGCATGTTAAAGCGACATTTTGGGTAAAACCATTTCATTTATCGTCCGTGTTTTGACTTGTAATTATTCATATGATTACTTAGATCATGATTAATTACCTCCATAATGTAAAACATGATTTATATATAATATATATTCATAATTTAATATAAATATATAATTCGTCTTTAAATGGAATGAAATACCCCATTCACGAAGAGGGTTGGCCGTACATACGCATTAACACTATTTTCGTTTCATTATTAAATTGAATGGAAGTAAGTAAATAACATATACATAAATAAATTATCATAATTATTTCATATATTTCATGATTATTTATTATATATACATTATAATCATTCTAGAATGGTTAACATGGAGAATGAATCTAATCGCGTCATGGAGACGGTAATACGTACGTATGCACGACCGATGATATCATTTCCATAATTATTGAATGGAATTGGAGTGGATGATATAATATCTCAGAATTAGTATGATGTTATAAAAATCATATATAGTTTTTATTTCCACCATTTTACCCATCCATGTATGGTGGTGGTGTAAAAAAAGATTACACCACGGCGTGGAGACAGTAAGCCGTACGTACGCACGCACGGAGATTTCATTTTTCATATGATGTATATAAAGAGAAATAGGTTTGTTTCATATTTATAATAACATATAAGTATATTAGTGATAGTTATGTCATTACATTATCATGAAACAACTAAATAAGTGGAAGTAGAAGAAGAAATAAATTTGAAAGAATCGGTAGAAGAGATTACCTCTTCCTCGGTGTGCCTTTTTAAATTTTTTCTTAGGGAACTAGAGGTGGCCTTTTGAGAGGACCAGAAACTCTATAATATAACTATAGAGGTTGATTAGTGGAATTTTCCAAGGTTGGAAGAGCATGAATACTTAAAATTGAGTGAAGAGGAGAGGGAAGGGGTGCACGATTATAAGAGAGGAGAGGTGAACTTTTGGAAACTTCAAAAATATTAATTTATAATAAACTCAAACCCCATATAAAAACCTTAAAAATGACTCAAATTCAAATTTTAAATGAGATAGGGTTTTAATTTCATCATTCAATAAAATTTATATAGGTTGGGAAATTATTTTAAACCCTATCAATTTAATTTATCCTTATTTAATCTATTTAATTTTATTTGTGGTAATAATATTCTAAATTTTCAATTATTATAAATACTTACATACATGTTGTGAATTGACCATAATTCAATACATTATAAAATTTCCAACTATAGAAATTTAAATTTAAATTTTTTAAATATTTTTTTGATTTTCAGTCAATTTATTATTATGTTATTTTTGTAAAATATCAACACTGTCAATTTTGACTCTATTAATTTATTTTAATTTAAATAAAATCCCCACATAGTATATATTCAAACCAATAGATTAAATAAATTTTTAACATGTCATATTAATCTATAATATTTTATTATCACACTAATTAGTTCATATAATATTTCTTTTAATATTTTTAAATCCATTTATTAGATATTTATTTATGTAAAATAATTACCACAACATTTTTGTATAATAATTTAATATACTTATTTCTTGCATAAAAAATAAAAATAAAATACTATGATGAATATAAATATAATATCTTTCATATGAATATTTTTAGATTAATTTATCATCTAAAACATTAATCTTTTAAAATGACATCTTTATTAATGTATGGAGGTGAAAACTTTGACATCATTTAAAATAATATAATACAAATGTCATATTCTATTTTATAAGTCTCTAAATGGTCCACAAGTATACCCCAGGATGATTAGTGTTTAGATATACTCTACCAATATGGTTTGGTCAAGTTTCTGGTCCTTTTTTGGGTATTATTATTTTAATAAGAACTATATTATTGATTTTTCACTAAATGAATAATTTATGCTTCATTAATGTTTAAGCTATTAACATAATTATATATGTATTAAAAATAATAAATAATTTACCATTATAAATAAAAACTTTTTATCATTCAAATTAGTATTTATAATCAAATTTATATTATGTATATCCATATATTAAAAATGCTTTAATTTTTAATGTTTGAGGGAGACATATTTGTCTTTCTTTAAATACAATATATTAAAAGAATTTATAACATCCAAGTGGGATCCAAAAGAAACCATTTCAACCAAAGTGTTTTTTAGGATGAAATATAATCATCCAATTATATTAATACAAGTGTTAGGGTAATTTTATAATATTACGTTTACCCTTAATTACCTGATTTACCTTTATCTATTGTAAATAAAATTGACAGTAGTTACTATTCATAATTACTTAAAATAAAAAGTAGCATATTTACATAATTTGGGCCTACTTATTCGAAATATGGGAACCATTTTTCCAAATAAAAAACACAAAAGTTACATTATTTAATTTAAAATTAATCCCACTGTTGAGAAAACGGGTCATAAATGTTAAAACATTACAAAAGATTGAAATGTTTTACCTATGAATTGAATGTGAAATTAATTATAAGGACATATATTATATTAAATGGTAAAAATATATTATATTTATAATTTAAAACCATTCAATAATATATTTTATCCATATAAATTATTTTCCTGAAAATAGTTGTTTTCTATTAAAATTTAGCGTATTTTTACTATTCATCAAAAAAAGAAAAATATCAGAAAAATATCAAAAATTTATCCAAATTTAATTTTTATATCTTAATTCATAGTAAGAAGTTTAATTTGACAAATTTAACTTATAAACATGTCAGAAAATATATTTATTGTCGGTGTGCCATCCAAAGGCGACAAAACTACATTTTTTTAATACTTATTTTACCCGATTTTTTTTGTTCTCATACAATGTTCTATAATATGTGTTATATGAATAATAATGTTTTAAAATTTAATGTGTGGTAAATAATATTCATAATGGCTAGTTCATAATAATATTGTATGAATATATCATTGTTTAGTGAATCTTGGTATTGCGCACAACACACGCGATTGAGGAAGGTCACTCTTGCGTGCCACCCAATCCAAGAATAGTGTTTGTGTATACTATAAGATAATATGGTGTTGATTATAGAAAAATATAATCTTGGTGTAGCATAAAACCCAAAAATCAAATAATTTAAAAAAAATATTTCTCATAAAATCTTGGGGTGTCACAAGATGAGTGTACATTCAAAAAAAACACAAAGAAAAGGAGTTCCAAGATCAAATATTTAATAGTAAAGGTAAATATCCATTTATAATTAGTAATTTTATATGTAATACATAAAAATAATATTTTAAATTTATACTCATTTAAACAGAATTATAATGAACAACAAGGCATCGTCGAATGCAGATATTATATTTTATTATTTATGTATGAAATAATTACAACTGGAACACTTGTGAACTTTGACCTAGTAAGAATTCCCTTTAAAATATCCCATAATATTTAATTTGATTTATTAGTAAAAAATGTTAACAAATATCCATTTAATTTGTATCTATTTGATGACTCTCAACACTGTAGTGCTCAAGAGGTCAAACACTTACAAGTAGAATGGCCAAATTATTTTAAAGGTTTGATTTGATTTTAGTTTGTTTGTAGTGTAATAGGTAATTTTGAATATTTTCATTGAAATTGTGTATTTAGTAGTTGTTTAGGTTGGATTTATGATTTTTTAGCAGACATTGTATGTTTTTAATGTTATATATGTGAATATTTACTTTCTCTCTACTTCTTGTTTTGGTCTAGTTCTGATGGTTTTTCTGGTGTGGATTCTGGGTTGGGAGGGGTGTCTAGGGGGTGTGGGGGTGCCAGTGGGGTGGGGTGGGGTGGGGTGGAGTCCAGGGGTGTGGAAGGGTTGTCCAGTGAGGTGGGGGACGTATATTGTTTCCATGGAGGTGGGATGGTTTCCATGACTGTGGGTGGGAAATCCAAGGGATTGGGGGGCTGTCCAGGAGAGTGTGAGCTGTTAAGGGGTATTCAATGGTGTGGGGGGGGGGGGTCTAGGGGTCTGGGAGGGATATTTAGTGGGGTGGGGTGTTTCCATGGTGTCCATGGGGGTAATAGGGCATCTAGGAGGGTGGGATGGCTATCTAGGGGGTGGAGGCTTTCCAGGAGGGTGGGGGAGGGGGATGTCCAAGGGGTGTCTAGGGGTGGGGGGTCCAGTGAGGTGGGGGGTTTTAGGGGTTTGGGAGGGCTTCCAAGTGGGCTGGGGGTGTCCATGTGGGTGGTAGGGTGTCCAGGAGGGTGGGAGTCCTATCTAGGGGAGTTGGGGTTGTCGAAGAGGGTGGGGGAGTCCAGGGGGTGTGCAGTGGGGTGGGGGTGTCCAGTATGGTGGGGGATTCCCAGGTTGTAGGAGGGATGTGTAGTGGGGGGGGGGGGGGTACAGGGTGTCTATGGGTGGTGGGAGGGTGTCTAGGTGGGTGGGAGGGCTATTCAGTTTGTGGGGGATGTCCAGGAGGATGGGCTGGCTGTCCAGGGGTGTCTAGGGGTGGGGGAGGGATCTCTAGTGGGGTGTGAGGGTGTCCAGGGTGTCTATGGGAGTGATAGTTTTTCTAGGAGGGTGTAGGGGCTATTCAGGGAGTGGGGTTTGTCCACGAGGATGGTGTGGCTATCCAAGGGGTGTCTAGGGGTGGGGGTGTCCAATGGTGTGTGTGAGTGAGAGAGAGAGGGGGGGGGGGGTTCCAGTGGTGTGGAAGGGTTGTCTGGTCAGGTGGGGGCGTCCCGGGTGTCCATGGGGGTGGGAGGGTGTCTCAAAGGGTGGGAGGGTAGTCCTGGGATGTGGGGGGCTGTCCAGGAGGGTGGGCGATGTCCAGGGTTGTATCTAGAGGTGTGTGTGGTGGGGTGTGTCCTGTGGCGTAGGTGGGTGGGTGGGGTGTTACAAGGGTGGGGAGGGCTGTCCAGTGGGGTGGGGTTGTCCATGGGGGTGGGAGTGTGTCTAGTAGGGTGGGATGGCTTTCTAGGGGTGGGGGATATCCAAGAGGGTGGGGGTTGTCCATGGGCTGTCTAGGGGTGTGGGGGTGTCCAGAGTTGTGGTGGAATTCTAGGGGTGTGGGAGGGTTTTCCAGTGGGGGTGGGGGTTTCCAGGGTGTCCATGGGGGTGGGAGGGGGTCCAAGAGGGTGGGAGGGTTGTCCAGGGGAGTGGGGGTTGTGTAGCAGGTTGGGGTGTCCATGGGGTTTCCAGGGGTGTGGGGGTGTCTAAGGAGTGGGAGTTTCAAGTGGTATGGGAGGGATGTCTAGTGGGGTGGGGGTTTCCAGGGTGTCAATGGTGGTGGGAGGGTGTCTAAGAGGGTGGGAGGGTTGTCAAGGGGGAGGGGCAGTCTAAAGGGGTTGGGGGGGGGGCTGTCCAGGGGTGCCTAGGGGTGTGGGAGGTGTCCAGTGGGGTTGGGGATTCCAGGGGTGTGGGATGGCTCTCTAGTGGGGTGGTGGTGTCCAGGGTTTTCATGGGGGTGGGAGGGTGTCCAGGAGAGTTGAAGGTCTATCCAGGTGAGTGGGGGGTGTCCAGGAGGTTGGGGTTGTCCAAGGGTGTGGGGGTGTCCAGGTGGGGGTGGGTTCCAAGGGTGTGGGCTGGTTGTCCAGTGGGGGTGGTCCAGGGTGTCCATGTTGGTGGGGTTGTCTAGGAGCATGGGGGGGGGGGCTACCCATGGGGTTTCCAGGGGTGGGGGTGTCCATTGGGTGGGGTGGGGGGGTTCTCGGGTTATTAGAGAGATATCCATTATGGTGGGGGTGTGCAGGGTGTCAATGGGGGTGGGAGGGTGTCTAGGAGGGTGGGAGGTCTATCCAGGGGAGTGGGGATGGTCTAGGAGGGTGGGGGGCTTGTCCAAGGTGTGTATAAGGATGTAGTGGGTGTCCAGGGGGGTCTAGGGTTATGGGAGGGCTTTCTAGTGGGGTGGGGATGTCAAGGGTGTCCATAGTGGTGGAAGGGTGTCTAGGATGGTGGGAGGGATGTCCTACGGTTTGGTGTTATCCATGAGGGTGGGGGCTGTCCAGGGCTGTGGGGGTGTTCAGTGTGGTGGGGGTTTCGTGGGCTGTGGGATGGCTATCTAGTGGGGTGGGGGGTTTGGTTTGCTTTTGGTATGTTTTTTTTTCTGTTTTCTGTTTGTTTCAGTTCCCCTTTTGCACAACATAGTTGTGGTGGAATGATTTTGTTAAATCAAATTGTCTTTACACTAGTTATTTTATAACCGACACAAAAAATGCTTGGTAATGTCTTTTAATGTCGGTTATTTGAAAACCATTGTAACACATGCATGGGAATGAGTTTTTACATAATTTATAAAATATCTAACATAATAAATGGAATGGAATATTTTTTTTACATCAGTTATTTTTTAACCAATGTATTATATATGTGTTCACATAGGTTATTATTTAACCAACATGAAAAAAATGCTTGGCAGCCTGGTTTATCACATCGGTTATAAAAATAAATGATGTGATAAATTTTTGGAGGTGAAGTTTATTATGTTAGATATTATATAACCGTTGTGAAAATTTATATACCACATCTATTATTTAAAAACTGGAAAAATAAATCATGAATCCCATGCGTTTTCCACGTTGGTTTTTGAGGAAATGACATGAAAAAAAATTTCGGATTTTTTTACGTCAGTTTTAAAATAACTGACTTAAAAAACAATGTTTATAACATCTCATGTAATAACGTTTTCCAAAAGCTGATGTAAATGATTAAAAATAACCACAGTACAAAATGTTTTCTGAACTAGTGCCTTGTGATATTTTCCTCATACGCTCTGACGGATTTGTCATCTTTTTTCTTGAGGGAATGGAAGTCCCTATCAATCTTAAGCCATATAGTGCGTGGAAAATAATTTTTAAAAAACATCTTCAATAAATCCTTCAATTACAACTCCTAGATCTCCTCCTCAGGCTACATATTATTGAATAATGTCCACCATTGAGAAACTTCACCCTCTATACGATATCATCAAGGAAAACCTTTTTTTAAACATTGAAGGATAGAGAAAAACATTTCAATGGAGTGGATACACTGTTTAGAGCTTGAGTTATCAGAGGATCTATTAAAAGTTGTAGGCATTTGTCTCATTATTCTATCAATAGAAACATGTTATTTCATAGGTGGTGTTGAATGTTCCTCTTGACCCAGGTTTCCATTAAATGCTTGAGTTAACTGAGAGAGAATCCTGAAAATGTTTGTGATTCCTGCTAAAATCTGATTGATGATCTCATTAGAACAGTTATCACATTGATCATCACATAGGTTGTTATCCTGGGACCTCCTCTTTCGAGCCATTGGATGGAATAAAAGGAATGTTAGGGGTAACACATAAAGGATAATCGAAATACTATAACAGATGACTTATAAATTAATTTTATTTCTTTATGTTATTAATATACAAACTTCAATCTATGTTACCCATGATCTACTTTCTTACATGTATTTTTAGGGGATTTGTCTTATTCAATTAATAATTGTTTCTACTATGCTTGTGAATTTACCAATGCATTTCCCCCGGGAGCATCATAACCAAGAGTGCAATATGGTTTTTTGTCGTGTACGAGGATACCCCGGGTCAAGCACAAAACTCCTTGTTGGGGGTTTTCACCCCTAGATACATCTATTCTCGAGCCACATCTACCTACTCAAATCTGGAAAGGGATGTATTTTCTTGATAAACCACAAACACAATACTCCCCAAAACATATACATAGTCATGTCTCTATGGATTTACTATGGTTTTCTAATCCTAATCTTAACAAATAAATAAACCTATCCTTTAATACCAACTATAACATCCCCACTTTTATTTCACACTTAAACATAATTTATTACATAAAATTATCCTGATACAAAATAGAATATCAAGAGGTATCATGTATTTGGGGATTAGTAACATTACATAACAACATAGAACATAAAAAAAACATATTTATTGAAAATATCATTTACATGACCACTACATTCCCTCGTACTTAGCATTTCATGGGATAACATGAGGACATTCATAAGAAAAGGTTGAGCTATAATGCCCAGAAAGGGAATAAATCTTGAATAACATGAGGAATAAAATACATGTTATAAAATAGGCATATCAATGGAGCATAAAACAACTTGAACATAAAGACATGATATAGCATGATTATCATAAAATGGAAATGTGGTAACAACACTTAACATGGAAGTAGCATGAGCCAATGCTCATTGCACTTGGAGCATGTGTAAACCCTCATTACACATGAAGCATGAGTAACCCCTCATTTCAAATGAATTATAATGAGTCAACACTAATTTCATATGAGGTATCATTATACTATACATTACCCAATGCAATGTATTTCTATTAGGACGTACAATTCTTAAACATTTCATTTCATTCATAAGTGTGCCACATGGATAATAAAACATGGATTCATTAAACATAATAATTTCATCCATGATAATGGAATGTGGAATTCATAAATGAAACTCTATAATCAATATATAAATGTGCATAAAGGTGAATACCCTTGATAAATAAATGGGCATGGTATTCACTACACAATGACTTTGTATTGAAAAAATGTGGTGCAATTTGGGCAGCATAACGTCGTGACATAAGAATTTATAAAAATGGTTGATGAGAGTAAAAGGGATGTCTCATAATATATACTTCGAATGGGAAGTAAGGGAGTTCATATAGATACTTGTACTGACAATTTTAATGGAATTTAGATTCATGATACTAAAGAATTTATTGAATGTAAACGAGGAGACATATATTCCTTTCGGAATTACGGCATAGTAACAACTGTACATGGGAGGCATTTAATGAGATTTAAAGGGGTATATCATCATCAAAACATAAATAGGGAAATATTTTGGAGGTGAGAAAGCATAACCCAAAATTTATAATTAAAAAGAAAGGTTCATAACAATATTAGGAAACTTGGATAAAAAGATTAATTTAGGAATCCCTTACTTGGAAGTGTGACCCCAAAGGCTTGGGAGGGGCTTGAGAGAGTATTGTTCGGAGTATGGGTCACATTGGGAGGATTCTAGAGAGATGATAGAATTGTTTCTTATAACTCAAAAGGCTTTGAATGAAGGAGAAGTGGGAGCTTGGGTGGGTTTATATAGGAAAGGAGAAAAAATTCTTTATTATTTTGGTTTGGGACACCTCACATTAAACTAATCAAAACCCCAAACCAGCCTATGGTTTTCCGATGTTTTTTTTGAAGGGGATTGGGAAAAAAATTTATAAGTTCAATGGACAAAGTTATAAAAATAATAGGGTTGCTTATATGGAGGTGAGTCACACTATCATGGGAAACAATTTAAGAAGACAAAATGTTTTATAAGTCTTGAAGGGTCCCCTAATGCTTTGTAAAATATGTCAAACAAACCCAAAATTACATTTTTTATGGAAAAACATTTATTGTCCGAACAAAATTTTTATACTATTTTATAACATCACTATTAGGTAATTATGATGTTATAAAACACATTATATATTTAAACGATATTTATTTTTTACCCAAAAGTTTGACTGTCTTAGAAAAGTATGAAAAATTCACCATTCAATAATTTCAACACCCTGAATCCAAAAATAATATTCATTTTATCTAAATAATTTTCTAAATATGTGAATTTTTACTTTTAAAACCAAAACTGACATTTATCGAAAACTCTTGTGTTTTAACAAAAACAGCTTTCAAACTATAATAAAAATTAAAATTGCATTCATAAAATTATTCGATCATTTATATATAATAAAAAATAATTTAATTATAATTATAATATTTCATTAAAATATAATTTAATTCTAAAATCCAATAATTAATCAACATATATTTCTTAGTTCAATATTGACAAAAAATTCTATTTGTGCTTTAAAAACTATTTATAATGTTACAGTAACAAAAAGAATGTGTATTATTTACAAGAATAATGTTCATAGTCATAGTACTATGGTATTCTTACATAACCCCTTAAAACACCTTTATAATACCATTGGGTAAGGTGCATGATGGTGATAGACTCTTAGGGTGGATCGAATAACATTGCCTGATTCGTAATCTCTATCAACTTCCACTTCTTCCGTAGGTTATTTTGCTCAAGCTTAACATATTCAATCTCATGTTGGGCATGGTCAATATTGAAACCCAATACTGCCACATCCTTTCCGATCTCTTTATAATATGCTTCTTACAAGGAAAGTCTACTGGATAAGTCCATCGCTTCTATTGTCTGAGTAAATTGGATTTGATAAAGCCCTATATTTATACTAATAATGTGATCACTATTAAAAGTCTATATTAGCGACGATCACAATTCTTAATGGTATTTAAAAATAAAAAACATAAAACCAAATAATTTCATATATTTCACATGACCATAAGAAGACATTTAAATAGACCTTTGTTAATTTTCATCAATATTTGTTTTGTCCTTACATACCCCATGAGTCTTCATCCCTTTTGGAAGGAGGGTAAGCAAACCTACTATGTTGAGCAGTGGGGAATGTATGGAAGATAAAAAAACCAACATGAAATAGAAAGCATCAAAACATTCACATCTAACCTGTTCCATCATCTTCAGTGTCCTCCCTGACAGCCATATGCCTAAAACGATGAATATCATCACTCTAGGAGTCAACTAATAGGCCTCCCTACCCAAACATATCAAAACAGCCTTCCAGTCTCACCTCACAACACATGTAGCAGGAAAAAAATCATATAAATTCGGATCTTGGTCCTTAAACAAGCAAGACGGTAACTCATAACCCTAAAAGTAATTATGTTTTATCAAACAAAAAAATCTTTAATCCATCTTGGATTAATAGATTTATTATTTGGAGGTTCCAACTTCTAGAAACCTAAACAGTAAGCTATGAAAAATTGATTTATCATTCTTACTGCATCAATTTGGTTAACATAATATTACAACAAGAACAACCATATTCATTTACACTCCTATTTATCATTATCCAAACATTTATCAATTAATTTTAGCATCATGTACATTACTATTTTTCATTTATAACAAAAATCTAACAAATCAAGCATAAATATAACACCAGCTAGAAAAAAAAAAGATGCAATAACATAAGATCGATAACAATTTATTTATCCAATTCAAATATGTAATATGTCAATCCCATTATGATCCAGTGGGATAAAACATTCTAACTCTATCATTGCATGTAGAAGAAAAGAAAAGTAACGAATCCCCTACCACAAACTGTTCTAGACATTCTTTATATGAGAATAAGCCACACAAACAGTTCTGATCACCTTCCCCATGACAACTATATCCACCCAATGATACAGAGACACCACCACACTGGTCAACACCCAAGAATGTCTCTTAGGAATATAGAGATAGAATACCATCAAATAGAAATGAGAAAGAGGCAACAAAATAACGATATAACATACCTTATATCGAAGATTGATCGCGACTTCTTGGATGCTTCAAAAATAGAGGGGAACAAATCTATGAAGGAATGTTTTATAACATAACTCCTATGGTAAGGAATGGAAGGTTTGAGCATCTCATACTAGAGAATGGGGAAGAAGAACCAGGGAGAAAGATATATCATCCCTTTAAAAGATGTAACAATGAAATAGTTTAAGATACGCTGGATTTTCCATTAAAAGTGGATTGCATTAAAACATGCTGTATGACCATGTAAAAGCATCCAGATCCTTAGGAAAATTAATAATGGATTTACAGGATTTGAATTGGTTTTAAATCCATTTAACAAAAGATTTTAAATAATTTTACGTCAAAGAAACCACTAAAGGGGAGAATCTGTAGGATACTGGAAACAAAGTGGACCCTAACGTTCGCGAAACACTATACATGAACATGATGTTTGGAAAAAGATATATAGTCTACCATTGGAACCTCCACATTCTGGAAAAATTGTTCATGAACTCAAAATATTAAAAAACAAATAGAGGCTACATTGGAACCTCACAATTCTGGAAGCACTGTTCACGAACTCAAAATTTTGAAAAGGATGTAGAGGCTACCATTGGAACTTCCCCATTCTGGAAACACTTTTCATGAAGATGAAAATTGGAAAAAGAAATAGAGGCTACCGTTGGAACACCACTATTCTAGAAACACTATTCATAAACTCAAAATTTGGCAATGGAAATAGAGTATACTGTTGGAACCTCACCAATGGGGAAACATTGTTCATAAAATTGATATTTGGAATAGGAAATAGAGGCTACCATTGGAACCACACCATTCTGGAAACACTGTTCCTGAACTCAAAATTTGGAAAAGGGAATAGAGGCTACTATTGGAACCTCAACATTCTTGAAACACTATTTATGAACCTGAAATTTGTAAAAGGAGACTAAGGATACCATTGGAACCTCACCATTCTAGAAACAGAGTTCATGAACTTGAAATTTGGCAGATGAAATAAAGGCTACTATTGGAACCTCTTAGATCTGAAAACACTGTTCATGAACTCGAAATCTAGAAAAAGAAAATAGAGGCTACTATTGGAACATCATCTTTCTGGAAACATTGTTCCTGAACTTGAAATTTGAAAAAAGGAAATAGAGGCTGACGTTGGAACCTCACCGTTCTGGAAAGGCCATTCACGAACTCTAAATTTGGAAAAGTAAATAGAGGATACAATTGGAACTGTTCACTTAAGCATTCCATTGGATTGTTCACATGAAGCTACCGTTGGAACTGTTCACAACGGTCTAATGGTGGAACTATTCACCGAATTGGAATTTTGAAATTTTTTTGGGGATTAGTCACCTTGACCATAGAAACACATCAAGAATTATATTTCCACTGATGAATAGAGAAGATCAGTCCAGTCCATCACATGTAATACCTCTCAAAACATTATCGTCCTCGAGAATACAAATCCCAGCTAAAGGGAAACAGAAAGGGGGTCTGAACAACCACCCATCGAGATGCCTCTCAAAAGGGAGAAATCTATAACATGCAACCAAAGAAAGCAAACTCATAAACATGAAAGGTCTACAACCACAAAGCGAACATTTTTCTGAACATGAAAAGATCAAAACATAAAATAACTCAGGGTAATGATCACGTATCTGCGACTCACATTCACAGGTAGTCTCCTCCAAGCCATCTTGTCTCCACAATACATGAACCAAGGGGATTAAATGCCCACACAACACCTTCTCTTTGCTGTCTTAGATCTCCACTGGCCACTCCTCGAAGGTCGCATCATCATCAACATTGATCTATCACCAGTCAATGATATGTGAGTCATCATGAAGAAAACAAAATAGTTGTGAGACATGAAAAACATTTTGTATTTGGATCATTTGTGAGGGAAGGACTACTCGATACGCCATGGATCCACCATAAGACAACACCTCTAAAGGCCCAACAAATCATAGAGAAATATTACTCCCATGTCCAATCCTTTGCTACCCACGATGGGGAGTATCCTTTCGAAAAACGTGATCCCTAGCATCAAACTCTAAGGGTCTCCTCCTTTGATCAGTAATTTTTTTTCTAATGATCAAATGCTATCTTCATCCTCTCACGAATCACCTAAGACATATAATTTGTATTATGCACATGTTCTAATATGAGAATTTCTAACTCTCTGACCCCAGTCAAGCACAACAGAAAACTAAAAGGATAGCCATACAAGGCTTCAAACATTTCCACACCGATGGCAGAGTTAAAACTATTGTTGTAAGAGTACTCCACAAGGGTAAGTGACTCATCCACGAACCTCCAAAATCTAGGGCACAAGAGTGTAAAATGTCTTCAAAAGTTTGGACAGTCTGCTCTATCTGACCATCCATCTGTGGATAAAAAATAGTGTTATGGCATTGTTGAGAACCGAAATCATGCTGGAGACCCCTCCACATCATGGAGGTAAAATGAGGATCTCAATCAGAAATGATCATCCTTGGGATTCCATGAAGTCTCACCACCTTTTAATGATGTTACCTCTACAAAAAATCCACTAATCTGGACTCCATGATTTCTATGAAGTTGGATGATTTTTATAAATGATCCAGTACCACCCAAATAGCCTCATGTCCTCCATGAGCTCGAGGTAAGCCAGTAACAAAGTCCATTGATATGTCCTCCCAATTTGACAACGAAATATCTAATGGTTGGAGAAAACCACGGGGGACGGGGTGCTCTGCCTTGACCTTCAGGCATACCAAACATCGAGACACAAACTCCACAACTTCTCACGTCAAACCAAACCACCAAAACTGACTACTCAAGGCTCAGTACATCTTTTTTCAAGCCCATATGAACTACTAAGTGTGAACTATGGAACTCTTTTTGAACCATCCCACACATTAAAAAAGGAAGGAATTAGACTTCTGTGATAAAACACTTGGTGTTTTTCATCCTCAAACCAACCATCAGGCACCTCTCCACAAACAACTCTACCTCTCCAGACCTCCACCTCAAGATCCCCCATTTGGGACACTTCCACCTTCTTAACCAGATATGAAAACACCATCATCTAAAAAAGACAACCTCTTCCCCAAATTCTCCCATATAGATATTTAATGCTGAAATTTCATCCATAACTCTCTTAGAATCACCTGATTCACACACTACATCACTATTTGACTTCCTTCTCAGCCCATTAACTACAACATTCCCCTTTCCAAGGGTATAAGATATTTTGAAGTCATATAGCAGTAAGAACACCATTCAATTATTTTTTCTAAAATGTTAATGTCAAACTAGGATAAAACATACCTCATGCTCATGTGATCAGTGAAAACCACAAAGCACTCTCTAATGAGGTAATGCATTCACATCATCAGAGAAAACACCATAGCATCAAACTCAATATCATGGGTGGAATAGTTACGTACATGGGGACACAGCTTCTGAGACCCATAAGAATCAACTGATCCCTATTATATAAGAATACAAATTAACCTTAGATGTGACACATCACAGATAACATCAAACTAAACTCACTCCATTGGAAGACAATGAACTAGACCACTTACTAACTTCTCCTAATAAATACTCAAATGCTACCTGACAGTGATCAATTTACATGAACACCTGGTCCTTCTTGTCCAATGCTATCATAGGAGTCGCAACCTGAGAGATATCGGCTACGAATCTCCTGTAGTAGCCGACAAGACCAAGGAAACATCGAACCTATAAAACATTCATGGGGGATTCCCAAGTGACAATAGCTTATATCATATATGGATCCATAGATATTCAATGCGAGGATGCATCATTCCCCAATAAACAGACTTCTCATGCCCAAAACGTACACTTCAACAACTTCTAAATTAGCTGATGTTGATGAAGAACTCCCAAATGGCATGTAGATGCTCTGTTTTCTCCTCCTAAAACATGGACTATAGAATGATTTTATTGATGAAACTCACCACAAACATATCCATGAACTCACGGAACACCATGTTCATCAATCCCACGAACACATCTGGAGCATTAATCACACCGAACGATATTACAACGAACTAATAATTACCCTGACGATAATAGAAAGCACTCTTTGGGATGTTATCATCCTTCACACGCATTTGATGATATCTTGAACACTGGTCGATATTTGAGATCCAACATGCACCATTCAGTTGATTGAACAACTCATAAATCTGCAAAAGAGGATAGTGATTCTTCACTATAACTTTTTTTTAGAGATGATTATCGATACACAATTGCAAACTGCAATCAGCCTTCTTCATGAACAAAATAGGTGCACACCACGGTGACACACTCATCCAATCAAACCCGCACAGTAACAGACCATAAAGTTGTATATGTATCTCTCATAACTCAGAAGGGGCCATCCTATATGGGTACATAGATATAAAAGACACTCCTAGTAGTAACTCGATCCCAATCTTGATCTCTAATCGAGGGGGTAATGTTACAACCTCTTCTAGAAAGACATAAGAGTACTGTTCTAAAACCCTAAAAAACTACAACTATTGAACCTCTGTGGAACACAACATCAGGTAATCCATTATAGAGGATAAGGATGAAACATGCCTTCGACCCATATAAGGGTCTCTCTCACAATCAAACCCCACTGGCTCTCCATCCGAATCGAAGAACACAACCTGCCTAATGAAGCTATCTATGATAGCCTGTAAAAAATATAACCAATCCATGCTAAGGATGAAATCATATGGTTGTCTCCATAAAGATAAAAAATCACCCCATGAGCAGTGCCTCCCCAGCATGAGCTCACAGTTTCAACATACTTTAAACGAGTCAGCTCAACCTCCAACTAGCATAGTCAATTCCAAGGGCACTGGAATCCTCCCTTCCTCATGTCCCAAATCATTGACAAGGGTAGGTTATATGAATGAGTTTGTCACTCCTGAATAAAACACGGCATACCAAAAAGTAGAAAAAAAGAAAATGGTACCTCGAACGACATCTGGCTCGCCTATCACTGGCAATTATAAATCATGAAGCTGACCACGACCTCCTCTATGGCCTCTCTGACCCTGATGACAACCACCACCATGGCTGGACACTGCTACTTAAGGATGGGGAGCTTCACAGGGTTGTCCTTTGCCTGCTCCCATCCATCCTCTTCTAATCAAATGCTCGTTCATCTTCTTACAGTTGCCTCAGCTGGAACTACCTAAATGGAGGATCCTGGAGTTGAACAACTAGTGCACGGTGACCACTCTGAAAGGTCGGGAACTCTCTCTGGTGATGACTTTGAACACCATAATAAAAACAATTCCATGATCCCTACGTATATGTCTAAGAGGAGTTGTCGCACGAGAAACGAGATACAGAGAGTTAGGACCTACCCCTGGCCGAACAGAAGCTGTTCTACCCAAAAAATAGGGAACCCCAGACCACAGCTCTTCTTTGTGAGGAATCATTATGACTCCCCTCTCTTGAAGAGATGGTTATGGATATTACCCCCTCAACAACATCTTCCCTTTCTAGCACCTCAAGATACGTCTTCAACATAAATGGGGTGACATGGGGTTGGATCTCTGGATGAAAAACCTCTTCAAAATGCTTTGTCTTTGCCTCCTATTATGGAAATAGTTCCGAAGAATATCGTAAAAGGATCTTGAAATAGATTCCAAACACTCACACAGTGCAACTCCCTTGTCTAAGGGTAATAATATCTTTATGAATGGATGTCTTCATGGTCGTAGAAAGAAACTCGACTCTATGATTTTATCAGAACTCCTCCCATGAGATCATCGACTCCTTGTGATCCTCGAGGAACAAGAACAACCACTTCCCCACTGATCGACACAACATCATCAAAACCAAAGTCGACTAGTTCTCCTTTCAAGCAAGGATTGATCTAAAGCCTCTCATGACCTCCTCTAACCAGTCTTCCATGACAGCATTTGAAATGGATCCATCTCACTTCTACAGACTCTGGCACTGAAACTCGCGGATTTTCCTCCTCGATGTGTCTTCGTTGTCATCCTCTACCCTACAACAATATGTTGGAATAACCTACTGAAAATCATCTACTCAAACCTAATGAGGATGTTGAACTGGACCCATACCTGAAAATTAAAAAATAGTTCGAGATACTAAACCAGGAACATAGAAGAATCAACATTAAAAAATTAATTAATTGTTTTCTTTTATCCATTTAGGTTAACCTATCCCAAGGTCTACCCATTCAAACATATGCTCAAAGAAGAATGATGCATGATCCTTTCATAGGTATCTACCGTAAAACTAGTATAACAGCATTCTGTAGCCATTGTAAACATAAAGATTCATGCATCAGATCACAGGGGGCCCTTAACGCCTATGTCTCAGCCGATCTCCAGTGATTACATCACTTGCTAAAAATGACTAACACTATTTCCATACTAACCCATGCAACCTCACTTATTAATAACACAAAACTCCATCCTATACCTTAACCAAACCATTGATACAACTATTTCATGTTCCCATCCCCACAAGGAGTACCACTACTGACCCAGAAAAGTGAGAAGGGAGATAATGGCCCCCGAGTCCTGCCTCCAGTAGGCCCTTGGATGGTGACTGTTACCAAGGGTATAAGTAACACACCAAAGGTAGGAATTACCCTCTAATAGAACACAGTCGAAAGAGAGATATAAGATAGACACCAGTCAACTCCAACTCAGAATAAAATATAAAATAAGTCCCTTGTAAACATATGTAATGTCATGAATAACTACAACAAAATAATGAGAAAAAATGCATGTACCAAAGAAATGTAAACACAGCAGTAAACACAAGCTTGAACAGCTAGTGTAACCTCAAGATAGTTGAAACCAACTTGATCTCCAAACTGCTGCATGTAACCTAAAAATAGTTTATATATACATATGGTGAGTATAATAGTATACTCAGTAGGATCCTCCCTCGATCCTCTTGTGAAAAAGTAAAAAAAATCATTCTAGATAACAATGAATAATAGGTAAAACTAACTCGTCACTTAAATAGGTATTCTATGTTCCCAGATTTACAATGTATACTCTCACCAAGTATTGCATACATTAGAATATAATATAATAAAGAATATCAAGGGTACCCCCTACTACTTCCCCACTAGTTTTCCACTTTTCCCCAACGTCGCACGTCCTAAGAAAATCTCCCCTGAAAGGATTTCCCACAGACACATGGGCAAAGCACCACAACATGAACCTCATGCAAAGAATCCCACCATGTCCGTGTAATAAAAGTAACCAGGTAGTCTATTGTAGACACAAAAACTTTCATAACATGTATCATACATCAAGAATTACTCCTCAAGCCATTACAGCCTACACACTGAGTAAGGATCCTTAAGCCATCACAGCCTATACTTGTTACACCTATAGTTGTCCATATGAAACTATATACAGAATATATGTGTGTGAATAACCTGTAGAGACCTGAATCTTGACGTACAAGGAAATTACATTACTTTTGAGGAATACTTATTACATAACAAAAACACACACACGAGGACCGTAATAGTTTAGTGTCTTTGGAAACTCAGAACGTAATCTTCTAATCATGGTGAAATATCTTCAACATCTCCCATAAATATCTTCCCTTTTTTTCTTACCTAAAACCTTTCTTTATATCCTGTGGAAAAGAAAACATAAAAGGGTGAGCTTAAATTCTCAGTAAGGGTAAACAAAAGAAATATCAATCACATTATATTCATAAAAACATAACATTTTGGAAATCTTAACTTTCAAAAGAGATCATAATATCATAACATTGGATAAATCATAGTAGTGAAATGTAATCCCAATAATCATAACATAAAACATGAAACATTGTGGCATACACACATAATCATAGAGAATCATTTCTTATTAGTCAAGATGCATTGCCAAGACTATCTTAGTGGACAAAGTCCATTTCTGAACCGAGTTCACTCCTCATTTTAGTCATGTTTCACTGAACCGGTTTAACCTGTCGTTCCAGCCATGTCTATCTCATGAGATATAAAATCTTTACCCAATGCATTGGAGGGATATATAGGTCCCACCCATCTCATAATTATACCATTCTTATGTGTTCCACAAAATCATAAACCATACATCATAGCATAACCCATGTAATATAAATGGGAATCTTAAACATTGTGACATCATAAAACAATTCATATAAGATAAAGGGAATAATAAAAATAATTCAATCACAACATAATAAAATCAATGTAATAATAGGGATATAAACAGAACCCTTTATTATCTTAGATGGAATATAATTTTGATAAAACACTTGAACTCCATTCTTGAGGAAAATATCCTTTCTACTTCAAAAACATTTTCCTTTCATTAACATGTCATAAAAATTTAAACTAAAAGAAGTTGATTAAATATAAACATGAAAACTTGTGAAGTATGATTATTCAAAATAATGTTTTAAAAATCCATTCATGCCGTATAATTTAAAAAAAACATTCTTCTCGTACTTTTGTCGGAAAATTCAAAAAGTACCTCGTACGAAAAACGACAAAAGACTCCTTTCATATATTTTACTAAAAACTCACTGAAGTGTAAAATTGGATATAAGCTATTTTAGAAGGATATAAATATTAAATATTGAGGAATCATGTATGTGGATGATAAAATACACCCCAGTAAATTCCAAAGTATAAACAATCTCGGATAAAAATGAGATTGTGATATTTCCATTACCTTAGGTCCGATTTGCTTCGTAAGTGTCCGAACCTCCTGTATAATGATTTAAATAATGTCATTGACTTATTCCAGAATCATAATCATTGTTATGATATCATATATGGTTCACTTATGACTTTATATTACCCGTTCTTTTGTAAACTCCATGTTAAAGAGCGTTTTGGGTAAAATCGTCTCATTTGTCGTTCGTGTTTTAATTTGTAATTATTCATATGATTACTTAGATCATGATTAATTAATTACAGAATATAAAAAATGATTTATATATAATATATATTCATAATATACAAATATATAATAGATCTATAAATGGAAAGAAATACACTGTTCACGGAGACGGTAGGTCGTACGTACACATGAACGTTGTTTTCGTTTCCTTATTGAGTAGAATGGAATTAAGTAGATGACATACATATATAAATAAATCCATTAGCTTTATAATTTCATATATTTCATTATTATTGCTTATATATATTTTATAATCATTTTTAAATGGTTAACATGGAGAATGAATCTCATCGCGTCGTGGAGACGGTAGTCCGTACGTACGCACGTGCGATGATATTGTTTCCATAATTATTGAATTGAATTGGAGTGGATGATACAATATATCAGAATCAGTATGATGTTATAATAACTATGTTTAGTTATTATTTATACCATTATAACCATCCATGTAAGGTGTTGGTGGAAAAACAGATTACATCACGGCGTGGAGACGGTATTCCGTACGTACGCACGCGCGGTGATTTTGTTTTCCGTAGGATGGATAGAAGGTTAAATGGGGTTGTTTCATATTTATAATAACAAATCAGTATATTAGTTATATTGATCTTATTACTTTATAATTAAACAACTAAAGAAGAAGAAGTTGAAGAAGAAATAAGCTTGGAAGAATCAGGAGAAGAAATTACCTCTTCTTCGATACGCCTCTTTGAAACCTCCTCTTAGGGAACTAATATTGGTCCTTAAAGTATACCAGAACCTGTAGGATGTTTATAGTGAAGTGGAGAAGATAATTTGGCAGGAGTTTTCCGAGATTGAAGGCTCAAATTGGTGTGAGGAGGAGAGGGAGGAGGTGCCCTTTTATAAGGGAGGAGAGGGGCACCTTTGGAATTCTTAAAAATATTAATTTATAATAAATCTAACCCAACTTAAAAACCTCCAAAAATGACTCATATCCAAAATTAGATGAGATATGGTTGTAATATCATCAACCAATCAAATTTAGACATGTTAGGTATTTATTTTAAACATTATAAACTTGATTTATCCTTATTTAGTCAATTTAATTTTATTTGTGGTAATAACATTCTAAAATTTAAATTATAACAAATAATTACTTATTTGTTGTTAATTGTCCATAATTGGATACTTTATTAAAATTTTATACCATATAAATTTAAATTTATAATTTTTAAATATATTTTTGAGTTTTAAAAAATTTTATAATATATTATTTTTATAAAATAACAATAGTGTCAATTTTGACACTATTCATTTATTTGAATTTAAATAAAATATATACAGAAGATATGTTCAAAATAAAAGCATTAATAGAATCATAAAATGTCATATGTATATATAAAATTATTTTAGAACATTAAATAGTTCATATAATATTTATTTTATTATTTTTAGAACCATTTATTTGGTTTATCTCTTAATAAATAAATTACTACAACATTTTTTTATAATTATTTAATATATTTATTTGTTGCATAATAATTAAAAATAAAATCCTATGATGAATCTAAATCTATTAAAGTTTATAATAATACTTTTACTATAATTTTTTATATTAAAATAACAATATTTAAATTGTTATATTTATTAAATTATGAAGGTGACAACTTTGGGATCATTTAAAATAAAATAGTATAAGTGTAATAATAGCTTTTATAAGGTTCCAAATGGTCAAATATTAGACCATTGGATGATTATGGTTTAAATGTACATGAAAAATAAGTTTTGGTCAGGGTTTTGGGCATTTTATGGTTGCTATTAGTTTAATAAAAACTATATTCTTGATTTCTCAGTAGATAAACAATTTCTGCATCACTATTGTGTTACAATTAATGATAATTATTTAATCCCTAAAAATTATAAATAAATTCATATGATGTATATAATTTCATTAGATTTGTGGAGACTATTCATGTTTGATGTTTCATGAAGTTTATCACTAAATTAAAATTAATATACTTATAAGATTTAAGAGAGTGACATGTTGTCACTTTCTTTGGTTTTAATAATAATTAAGTTATTTTCATAGAAAAAAGTCCATTAAATGATTATAATCAGACCCTTAGGTGATATGGGTCGACTTTTTTTCATCCCATAGGATTTTGGCAGGTGTTAGGGTAATTTTATAATCTTATATTTACCCTTAATTACCCGATTTACCTTTAACTATGGTTAATAAAATTTACCGTAGTTACAATTCATAATGCCCAAAAATAAAAAGTAGTTTATTAATATAATTTGGACCAAATGATTCCAAAAATTGAATCCATTTTTCCAAATTCAATTCACAGAAGTTGCAGAAATTAAACTAAAATTAATCCTGTTGTCGAAAGAAAACGGGTGTTTGTTTAAAACATTACAAAAGATTGAATTGATTTAACCTACGAATTCAAAGTAAAATCAATGATAATTACATAAATTATATTAAATGGTAAAAATAAATTCTATTTATAATTTAAGACCATTAAATTTTATAATTTAACCACATAAATTTTTACGATGAAAAAAGTTGTTTTTAATTAAAATATAGCATGTTTTTACTATTCATTAAAATATGAATGTTATCAGAATAAGATGAAAATTTTATTGAAGGTAAACTTTTATACCCTTATTCAAAAGAATAATTTTATTTTGTAATATTGAACTTATAAACATGTCAATAACTAGATTGAAAGTGGTTTCTCCATCAAAAGGTGGCAAAACTGCATTTTTTAAAAAATACTTATTTTACCCGAAAAATTTATTTTGTTCACATAAAATGTTTTAGAAAATTTATAAGATGACTAATAAGGTTATAAAATTCAAAATATAGTTAATACTATTCATAATGGCTAGTTCATAATAATATTTTTATAACATATCATTGTTTAGTAAAACCCGGTATTGCGTACAACACACGCTATCGAAGAAGGTCACGATTACGTGTAATGAAAGCCATGTCAGGGTTCCGTATAGTGCAAGACTCCTTTTTTGTTTTGTTATAACAGAATCCAACCATTTTTTCATTTATACATTGAATATATATATATATATATACTCAATGTTACATAGAATTACTGTTATCAATCGAACTTGAAATTGTGTGTAACACAATCTAAGAATAGTGTTGCGTATACTGCAACCTAATACGGTTTTACCTATAGCACAAGATAATATTGATGTATCGTACAACAGAAGATATTAATGAAATTAAAAATAATATATATTATAAAATCTAGGGTTATTACATAACCATAGTCCATCCCTCTACATGCATATATAAGGAAAAATAATTGTTGTTCCTACTAGCACAAGTAACTACCATGAGAAGTGAGAAGGGCCAATGGGGGTAGTCAACCATCCATCCTCCCACTAGAATGTGGGGTAAAACACCCCCAGGGCTCAGAATCCGTGGCGTGTCAGTTTCCCTAATTGATGGGGTGGAGTAGCATATAGAAACAAAAAATTTATAGAATATAATATAGCACACAACCACACTATGGGAATAACCTAGTCTTAGAATCAACCGCAACTAACACTTCTGGGACTCACAACTGCCACTTCTTAGACTAGGTATCCTATAAGAACACAACTATTTAAATATATTTATAACATTACTTGATTAAATTTTTTAGTTCCACATTATGTTAATTAATTCTTTAAACGTTAAGTAACCATTAACAATTTTTATGCTATATTCATTAGCATCACACCCAACGTTCACTGTTCCGTTAAAAATTTCAACCACAACATTGTATCCCAACAAGCTCCAACCCATGGGTTAACATCATTTATTAAATCAAATGTTAGTATAATTCCATTCCTATATTCCCAATAATTATAGAATAAAATTCTAAGACAATAAACATAAGGGGCTCAACACAGTGAGAATGTGAACTACACATCGATTATTTTCCACCTATTGCAAGAGCGTAGACCCATCCTCCCTAGAAAAGCTAAACATGGAAAACACATGGCATACCCCATTCATCTTCACCCCTTTTGGATGGAGGGTAAGAAAACTAGCTACCTTGAGTAGTTGGGAATATAAGGGGATAAAAAACCAAAAAGAAACAACAAGTATCCAAGCATTCACATCTAACCCGTTCCATCATATCTGGTGTCCTCCCCGACACCCATATGCATAAACCGATACATCTCCCCAATATAGGTGTCAACTTCTGCCACAACCAATAGGCCTCCCTACCCCCACATATCACAACAGGCTTCCAGGCTCATTTTAAAAAAGAAGAAGTCAGGAAACAGTCATCATATCAATTGGGATCTAGGACCTTAATCAAGTAAGAGGGTAACTCATAACCCTAAACCGAATTTTCTTTTATCCAACACCCCATTCTTTAATCCATTTTTGACTAACCGATTCATTATCTATTAGTTACAACTTCAGGTAACCTACAAAATATGCTATAAAAAATTGATTAAACATTATTAATGCATCAATTTGATTAACATCAAATTACAACAACAAGAAGAAGATTCATTTACATGACTATTTTTCTTTAGCAAAAAAATTATCAATTAATTACATCTTTACATTCATTACCAATTTATATAAAGAAAAAAATATAAAAATGCAAGGATATATCTCAAACCATATTGAAAAATAAGAGGAAATAACATACAATTGAAATCAATTTATTTATCTGGGTCAAATATTTAATATGTCAATTCCATTGTGATCTAATCAGCTAAAAAATGCTAACTATATAGTTGCACATAAAATAAAAAAAGAAGCAATTAATCCCCTGCCTCAAACGGTACATGACGTTCTTTA
This sequence comes from Viscum album, assembly GCA_963277665.1. Lineage (NCBI taxonomy): Eukaryota > Viridiplantae > Streptophyta > Magnoliopsida > Santalales > Viscaceae > Viscum > Viscum album. The sequence goes on from OY728166.1 coordinate 381,858,618, forward strand.
TACAAGAATGATCCACACAACGAGTTATGATCTCTTTCCCACATGACAATTGTATCCACCCGTGGATGCATAGACACCCCCACACCAGTCAACTACCATGAAAACTCCATTAGAAACATGGAGATAACATACATTCAATGAGGAATGAGATATAGTCAGAGATGAACCAAAAATATTTACGATAGATCATCCCTTATATCGAATATTAATTATACTGCTTGGTTTCATCAAAAAAATAGAGGGGAAAATCTAAAGAGGAATGATTGATTGCACAACTCCTACGAGAAGGAATGGAATGTTTGAGCATCTCACACTAGAGAACAAGGAGTAACAACTAGGGAGGAATATATCTCATCCCTTTAGAAGAATTAACAGAGTTGTGGTTTAGGATATTCTGGATTTTTCATTAAAAGTGGATCACTATAAACCACACAATTTGACTAAGTAAAAGTATCCTGAGTCTTAGGGAAATAAATATAGGAGTTATGGGATTTTAATTGGCCTTAAATTCATTAAAAATGATTTTAATTCATTCTATGTTAAATAAAACACTAAATGTGTAAAACTATAGGATTCTAGAAACATTGTAGACTCTACTGTTCTGGAAACAATGTACATGAACTCAAAATTTGGCAAAGTAAATAGAGGCTACCATTGGAACCTCACCTTTCTATAAACATTATTCATGAACTCAAAATTTGTAAAATGAAATAAAGGATACCATTGGAACCTCATTGCTCTAAAAACATTGTTCATGAACTCAAAATTTGGAAAAGGAAATAGAGGCTACCATTGTAACCTCACTATTCTGGAAAAACTATTCATGAACTTGAAATTTGGAAAAAGAAATAGAGGCAACTATTGGAACCTAACCATTCTGGAAAAACTGTTTATGAACTCTATATTTGGAAAAGGAAATAGTGGCTACAAATGGAACATCACTATTCTGGAAAAACTATTCATGAACTCGAAATTTGTATAACTAAATAGATGATACCATCGAAACCTCACAGTTCAGGAAACACTGTTTATGAACTCAAAATTTGGAAATGGAAATAGAGGCTACCATTGGAACCTCACCATTCTTGAAACATTGTTAATGAACTCAAAATTTGGAAAAGTAAATAGTGGCTACCATTGGAACCTCACTATTCTAGAAACATTATTCCTGAAATCAAAATCTTGGAAAGGAAATAGAGGATACTGATTGAGCCTCACCATTCTAGAAACATTGTTCATGAAGTTGAAATTTGGAAATGGAAATAGAGGCTACCATTGGAACATTACAGTTCTGAAAAACTATTCAAGAAATTGAAATTTAGAAAAGGAAATAGAGGATACCTTTGGAACCCCACTATTCTAGAAACACTGTTCATGGACTCGAAATTTGGAAAAGTAAATAGAGGCTACCATTGGAACTATTCACATCGGTCAACCAGTTGAACTGTTAACCAAATTGGAAATTTGAGAAAGTTTTGGGATAATTTACCATTACCACGAGAACACCTCAAACACTATATTTACAGGTAGGAATAGACTAGAGAGGTCTGGGACATTACAAAGATGGTAATATTTTTAGATTAGCATCATTTATTAAATCTGACTAATAAAATTTTCAGGGTGAAATTATTATAATAAAGAGAGAATATAACATCCAAAACATTTATAATATATTTAAATCTATTATATTCGGTGTTTTAGATAACCATTTTCACTGAAATCCCCATAACTAAATTAATCACATTTATAATGCAAGGTAATAATTATGAAATTATTAAAATATAAGTTGTAAAATCCATATTAAAATTAAAAATAATAATAAAATATCAATATAAATAAAAATGTATTAACGTGTTTTATTATCAAAGCATTTAATTAATTACAAAATATAATGAAATTAATTGAATTTATTGATGAAATTCGGGGAATGATAAATTAATACCATCAAAGAAAAATTTAAATTATTACAAATAATTTTAATTGTTCTATTCCTAGAAAAAAAAAATTAATTTTTTTTATTATATATTTTAAATGATTTATTTAAATGATAAATTTCATTAATTAATTATTTTATTTGGAAAAATTAAACTTAATTATATGAATTTGAAGAATATTATTATATTTTTATGATTTTGATTTTGTTATTTTTTAATGATATTCAGTTTTGGTAGAATTATGGTGACCCAATCCAAAGAAGTCTAGAGCTAGTAACTACTACCGTTATATTGGCATAAGATACAAAAAATTACATCCTGAGTGACCGAATGTTTCAATATTCTTAGAAAACAAGATAAAAATATGATGTCTTATAAAACATTTGAATACACAAATTAGAACATATATTTTTTAGAATAACATTATTTCATCTTGCATATCAATGAATATAAAATAATCTATTATTCAAAGAATCTGGGGAAGAGAAATATATTATGTGTGAACTAAAATACTTCATAAGGGTTTATTATTGAAGAAGAAAACTTGTATTAATAAGAAAATCAACACAGAATGAAAAAACACTTCTAGAACAATCCAATTAAATAATTAGAAATAGAATAATCAATATGGAGAGGTAAATAACTGAAAACAAATTTCATTTAATATCGGATCTAAAAATTAAATTCATCCCGATATTTTTAAATTTGTGAAAATATCATAGAGAATGATAACAAAATTCTGAATCTATAAAATTATTAATTATTCGAATTCATATTTCCCATGAACAATGTACTTTTACAGTTTGGACAATTCACAAGATGGTTTTGAAAATACTATTATAAAGGTGTTTTACAAGATAGTTTAAAACATAATTGTTACAAATGCATTGGATTTATCCAATATATTTTGTCTCATTAGACTATAAAAGCCTCGAGGAGATTAATATAATCAATACCTATCACATTTCATACCCATCCAAATAATTCCTCATATATAAAATAATCAATTAAATTAATAAACAAAGTGTCTTATCAAATATCCATATTGAGTAATGGATAAAAATTTATCAATATTTCCCAAATTAATAAATGTTTTCCAAAGCGAACACCATATATAAAAATGGTATAAGGTTTAGGAAATAATCACATACATTACACAATAATATAAATATTTATGGTTAATTTAATATACAATAAAATATTATTATAATAAATTTATTGTTTCAAGAGAATGTTAATAACCACAAAATAATGTAAGACATCACGATAACATTTACCATTTGGTAATTTTTATGTCAAATTCACATTGATAAAATTATTCAAATTAAAATATAAAATAACATGAATAATTATGTAATCGTGATTTTACATTTCAATTTTGTTGTATTTACACCACATAAAAGTGAATTAGTGCATAATAACATATTTCTCTCTCTAGAAAGTAAATTGAGATAAAACCCTTTACCTTACACATTCCATTAGGTGGATATGCATTATAATTATATATAATGGTTTTAGGAAAGTTATAAACGTATTATATAATCATATTAATTTTTTTGATATCATATATAACTATTTCATAACATCTAATCACCCATTTAATAATAATATTTCATTATATTCATTGTTTTGGATGTTAATTCCCTTATTTTTTTAGTAAGTTTTGACTTGTGTTTTGCATTTACAGTGATCATGATTTCAAAACATAATGAATTTAAACCATAGTTTAAATATAATATATATTTATTCTATATTTAGATAGTTTAATCTATAGTATTTGGTGATGGGAAATGAAATACAAAATTTTTGTAGATGGTTGGAAGTACGTATGCATGAATAATGTTTCGATATTATTATTATATTGAATGAAAAAAATGCAAATTCCATATATATATATATACTATAATTTATGTATCATTTTTGTGTAATATATATTACATATTCTTATTATAACCATATATCATACATTTTATATAAAGAATGAAGGGGTCGCATCTCTTCACAAAGTGGTAGTCATCCTTAAATATGAGATACATAATCATATTCCAAAAAAATGTAAATCCTAGTGGTATGTATAATATAAAATATTAATAATAACACCATAGATATGTTATCCATCATATATATTCTATAAATCCATAATTATTACTAACCAGTAAAAGTTGGAATGGAAGAAACGAATGATATTAATTTGAGAGTCGGTAGTCTTATCTAAATTAAAATGATCATTTTTTATCCATTTAATGTATTATTGGATGAGGGGACCAATTTTTAGGTAGGATTTTTTTATAGTTTGTGAGATATTTTCTCAAGAGCTGTGAAGAATGGGGTGATTGAGTGAAATATTATAGTTCAAGAGAGTGACATTCTTGTAAATACTCAAAGTTATTCACTACAATAATGACTCCCATACCATAAGTGGCATAATAATTGAATTATAATGTATTTTAGGGTTTATTTGGAAGATTCACAACTCCAAAACACAATTTTTTTAATTTAATCATTTAACATCTATGTTTCGTTATTTTACCATTTTAGGTTTTCACTAAGGTAAATAGATTTATAACTTATGTAATTTATCTAGTAAAACCAAATTAATATGCGAATTATAAGATAATTAAACCCACTTCTTATAAATATTATTTATAATTTACAAAATAAAAATATCATGTGTGTTGAGAATTAATTTTAACATAATCACATGTAACAGGAAAGAACACTACTTAGCCCTAAATGAGATAGTAATGATTCTACTATTTAGAGGTAAATATGTTCATTATAAAAGAAGCATTAGACCATTAATGGAAAAATATTTTATATTTATTAAAATGTAAAATTAACTTGTATCGATATAGTTTTTTATAATATTATGTCATTTAATAAAATATTATTTATAATAAAATATAATTAATTTTAATTTGGATAGTATCAATTTAATATAAATTTAAAAAATCTCAATAATGTTTTCGAATATGATTATTTCTTGTTTTAAGTGGTGTAACATGAAATAATCATCTATAATGATATGGTAACAAAACAATTAATTCCATTATCTTAACATTCAATAGTTTTAATCTCATTTATTTAATTTAATTATTAATTAAATAATTACTATATATTAATTTCATAAGCATTTAATGCCAATAACTCATATATAAGTATTTAATATAATTTATTATGATATGAAAAATAATTTATAATTCAAAATATTATATATTAGAGAACCAATATTGTTTTTCCTTATCCTTAAGCATTATAAATATTATTGTTAAGGAATGTTCTTTTTTTCCTTTTTATTTACTTAAATTATTATATAGGGATTTTCATGGAATAGTATTCTACTATCTAATAAAGAAACATGTATGACATGGTAAGGGTCAAAATATTTCCATTAAATGGGTGTTCAACAAGTTTTTAGGTAATTTTATTCCTTATATTATATGTTTAACCACAATTTAAACTTGGGTTGACGTTAATCACTATAATTAAATTGAACTTCATTCACTGATAATTATAGTAAAACATTATTTCAATCATAATATAAATTTTGATTTACTATTATTCTAAATATTGGATCCATTTTTTCATATTCAACTCACATAAACGACATAATTTAATTAATAAATAATTTCATAGAAGTGATGAGAAATCTAGTTTTAATGCAATGATGTTCTAAAGACTAATATTATTTCATACATAAATTTACTATAAAAAAAATTTTCATTACCAAAATATGATTAATATATGTATAGTTGATCTAAATTTAATTTATAACTAATTTAAAATATAATCTATAATTATAAATTATTTCGATGAAAAGTCAGTTTTCAATTAAAACTCATTGTTTTTCAGAATCCATCAAAAAATAAAATGTCTCGCAAAAGAAAAAAAGTTAACCATATGATACTTTTTGAAATTTTTTATGTAAAAAAATATGTAATTTTTTTTAAATAAATTTTGCAAAAAAATTAAAATTTTATTTTTGAAACAAGTGTGCTATTTAAAGGCGAAAAACCTGCCTTTAAAAAACACAACTTTAATGCCCAATATTTTTATCTAATTTAAATAAAATATATTATATTAATGTTTATTTCATTTTAATATATAATATAAACATTTTATTAATATCATCTAACAATATTATTAAAATTAATTTATTATGATAAAATTACATTGGCACATAAAAATGGTTTTCTTTTTTAAAAACATTTTCATAGGTTCCATGTTGGTATATTTTCATTTTTTGTTAATTGTTAAAAAGTTAAATAAAAAATATATGTTTTAATAAGTGATTTATTCCTATATATAACCCCCAATTTAGAGGCTAGAAGATAATTTTCATCATAAATAGTAACATTGGTAACAATCATTATTGAATGTAACACAAGCTATCGAAGAAACTCATTATTTCCTTCAATAAAATCTAACTAAATATTTCATGCATTAATAGCTATAGAATATATTAAATTTTATATAATAGTAAATATATTATAAATTATCTGGATTTTATATTCCTTTGTATTATTTTTTTCTAAGTCATATATGCTTTTAAATAAAATGATATTATATTATAATTTTAGGGGTACACATTATCCCCACCAAAAATAAATTTCTACATTTCAATTTAAACATGATTTCTGAAATCCATCATTTGAAATTTGGAAAACCCATTATTGAAAAAAATCACATCATACAATAGTTAATAAAATATCTCCTTAATAGGATATAAATTATAGTTTGATGGTTATATGGAATAACACATATATAGGTGTCTATGTAGGAGTACATTGGTGGAATGTAAACACAAGGACAATGAGGAAAAGCAAAAATATTTAAATAGTGTGATTGAGGTCATTGATTAATAGAAAGTGAGTGATCATTTTATATTTTATGTGATAAAAATAATAAATTTTTAATGATTTAAAATACAATCTGTTTTATAAAAATGATGGTTTTAGGATTATATTTTAATTTCATTTCCCTTTTATATAGATTTGATACTTTATTTTTCACTCTGGTAATATAGGAAAATACAAATGATATGTTTCTATTTTATACCCCAAATTTCATCCATTGGATTTTGTTTAACAAATTTAGAATTCAAAGATTAATCCAAAAAATTAATACCAAAAATTAACTTTTATAGATGATTTACAAAAATTAATCTTTAACATATCATATGATACATAAAAAATAGATATTATTTATGTATTTTCTAAAATAATTATTTTAAAATGTTATCCAATTACAACGTACATTCAAAAATATAAATTCTATAAATGGTTAACATTGAATCTCATCAAAAATATTGATAAATAAATTTATAAGAAATGTTACAAAATAAACATTATAGTTTCTATAAAAATAAATAATCTCTTAATAATCACATACTAAACATGTGAATACCTTAATCATGTATTCTCTTAAAACATGGTAATAAATTGTCCTACCATTACAAAATTCATGACTACTTATTATTTAACTAAAATTCAAATAATTGGTTATATTACCTAAATACAAAAATATTGTAAACTCCATAAATTATAGTAAAAGAAAACCTATCAAAAAATAATTATTCTCTTATGAAATAGTGAGTATTATCCATATTACTTTATCAATATCAATAATATTTTACACCAATATAATTATTCCAACATCAGGATCATATTATGTTTTATAATTTATTTAATCATGTATTTTCCAATAATTTCAAATTTCAACAAAATTAATTTTCTTGGTCATTAGTACAATTCAAAATTTAATTCAAATCCTTAATTAAAAAGTGTTGTAGTAAATTCATTACAGATTTCATAATACTTATAACAAGGATATGATTGAAAAAACACACAAAAAATTAATTATTTCATATAAACATGATCATATAAATCATTCCTCTAGATTCTTTTCAATATTTTAATAATTAAATTTATCCATTAGATTTTTCTAAAGAATATTACCTTGAAAATTTGGGAATTTAAATTCATAGTAACCTATATCTAAATATTTCAGTCACAAAATATTGGAAAAGTATTTATTAAACATAAAATCATTATAATTTTTACTTTTATCATCAAACATCATAACAAATTCCTATCCTTTAAATAAGATAACAAGGTATTTTCTTTTGTAATTATCACATTGGGAAAATACTTTTCCCCATCTTCCTATTAACCTCATTTTCATCTACCTCCTCCTTTTTCCATTTCGTCCTTTTGAATCCATAATATATGGATAAATATTTTATTATTCTATTATAACATGATATTTTTTCATCATATGATGAGAATTTTTATCAGACTATATCCCTTTTAAATATTGTCACAAGCACATAAAATAAATGACTATTCATACTATTTAGACCACTTTCATTGGTGAGGCTCTCCTTCTTTCAAAAAAGACCCATTTCTAAATGACGAAACAAAAAATATTCAATCACGTCATTATGAAGCATAATGTATAATCTATAAATAATTTAAATAATAAATATAAATAGAAAATTTTATTTATAGATAATATCATAATCACCAACTTGGTTTCATTGGGATATTCATCAATACAAATCCTCAAAATCTATTTCAGGGTTATTTTACCTAATATATATTCATAAATCTAGTTATAACATTTTTTAATACATTTATTTTGACATCAAATTTAGGGAATCTAACCCCAAAATCTTGGAGTCATCCCCAGCTACCGTTTTTTGGCATATTATTAAAAGAATTGCATCCTAAAGGATCTAATAGTTTAATAATATTTGTAAACAAGATATATACCTTATCTATTACATTAATTTTAATCAATTTTTTACTACAATTTTTTCATCAGGAATAACATTTTCCCGTATTAAATATCATTCAAAGTACTCTTTAGGGAATCCTAGGGAAAACAAAAAAAATAAGGTTGTACTCAAATCGTTAGTATAGGTTATGTATAGTGTACGAAAACATTTATAAATAACCATAAAAATGAAAATAAAAATAATTGATCCTGTATTACATGTAAATATAATGATAATTAATAATAAATATTGAATAGAAAATAACTGAAAACACAAGACATTTTATCTATGAACTAAAAATGAAATACATATATTGGTGTTTTCATTATTAAAATCTCTCGGATAATCATAAGGGGATTCTTAATCAATCTAATGGTTACTTATTAGAAATCATGTTTCCTAGTAATAATAAAACTTTATATTAAAGATATTCTAGGCTATGGTTTAGAATATACTAATGTTTAGACCATTCCTATGATAATTTAAAACATAATGGTTACAAATGAGTAGATGCTTTCATACTGATTTTTTCTGATAAGATGACTAGTTAATCAATATTATTCCTTTAAACTATCCGGAAATTATGTCATAATCATCCAAATAATTCCTCATATATTTATTATTCGATTTAATTCATAAATAATTTTCATATTAAATATCCATTTTGGTTCAATGATACGTAATTATCAATATTTCCTCAATTAACAAATATATTTAAAAATTAAACACCGTTTGAAAAAATGTATAATGTATATGAAATAATATTTTCCATAACTAAAAATATATTTATATTCTAAATAAATTAAATGTAAAATAAAAAATGGTTATAAAAAAGTTATTTTTTATTGAGAAAGTTAACAAGCATAATGGAAAGATAGATTACACAATAACTTTTACCATTTCCTCATTTTCATGTAAAATTAAAATTGATGACATTGTTAAAATTTAAAATGAAAATATAATTAAGAATGAAGTACTAATGATATTAAATATCAAAGGGGTAGTATATACACCAAAGTATTTTTATTTGTGCTAAATAAAAAAATAACTCTCAATGAAATGTAAATTGAGACGCAATCCCTTACCTCAAACATTACTTTTGTTAAACATGGTTTAGCCTGTATAATTATTTTAAACATGATATTAAATTATTTTATAACCATATATTTATATATGATATCATATATGATCTATTTATAAAATCCAATCACTACGTTGGTAAAAATATTTCATTATTTTCATTGTTTTAGGAATTAATTACATTAATTTTTTATTATATTTTACTTTGTTATTTTATGTTCAACTTACTTCAATTTGGATTTGAAGTTCTCTATAATATAAATCATGATATAAATATATTATATAAATAGTATATATATTTTTATATAAATCCATTAATGTTGGTGATTGGAAATTAAATACAGCGTTCATGGAGCTGGTAGGTGGTACATAGGAAAGAATGTTGTTTTCATTATCTTATCTTTTTGAAATAAGATAAATTAAATGATTTATATATTTTATCATTCTAATAAAATTGCAATTTCATATATATCAAATATTTTTATTAATATCATCTTTAATACATTCCAGGTAAATTTTGAATGAATCGCATAACTTCGTGATGCAATAGTCTACCATACACATGCGTGATGCTATCGTATTCAAAAAAATTAAGGTACATGTAATAAAATAATTATATAATCATAATAACATAATATATATCATTAATATCATATATATACAATAAATATATTATTATACTCCACCATTGTAGGTGGTACTGATAAAAGGACATTAGTTCGTAAGGGGGTAGTTCATCATATAGATGAATGATTATTTAATGACCCATTTATTGGATGTTTGTGAAGTTTTTGGTCATATAATGTTCAAAATAAAATATCAGTAAATTGAAGATAAATTTTTTATTATATAATAATGGTGTAATTGGAATATAAGGTGGTGTATAAGGAAATAAAATAAAAACACTTTTAGAAGAACATTATCTCTTTAGTGGGTATCCTCCTTTGGATTACAAAAAACCATCAAATGTTTTCTTTTTTCCCGAAATAATTTTTATACGATAATGTAATGAATTTCATTGAGTGATTTATGTAGGGGTTAGATGATCCAAATGGATTGAGATATGTGAAGAAGTAGAAATAGTGAGATTCTTTTTATAGTTGAGAAGATGAGGCGTTATTTTATGTACTCAAATGTATTCCTTATTCAGAGGAATCCAATGCCTCATGTGGCTTAAAAATTGAATACTAATGTAGATTTGGGTTTTTGGTCTATAAAAACCTTCATTAACCAAAAATAAATGAATTTTTATATTTTTTCTCCATAACATCTAATTTTCCTAATTTTACCATTTCTTCAATAAGGATACAAGTTATTTGAGCTAGTTAATTTCTCTAATACAACTAAATAAATGTGAGACTTATAATAAAATTTTCCCCAATTTATTATAAATATTATATTTAATTTATAAAATAAATATCCATTGTGTGTTGAGAATTAATTTTAACAGAAGCACGTGTGACACAGAAAAACACTTATTTAACCAGAAATGTCCTAATAATGTTTTGATTATTTATATGTAAAAATGATCATTATAAAATATAAATTGGTTAATTAATGTAACATATTTGATATTTATTAACATTTAAAAATAACTTAGAATAAGATAAGATTTTTAGTGATTTTATATTATTTAATAAAATATAATTTATAAATAAACACTATACCAAAATCACTATTTAGAGGCAATTTTTTTCGTTTCGCGGCGGTTTAAACCGCCTCTAAATTGATTGGTGGTGGTTTTGAAAAACCTCCGTGAAATTGTGCGTCAGGAAACTATTCGCGACAGTTTTTAAAACCGTCGTAGAACGTTTCGCGGTGGTTTTTTACACGCACATGCCCATGCACGTGCCCTTGCCATATAATGAAATACTACGCTTGGTGAGATTTGAACCCCTAACATGTTGTATATTTTCCAATGACTTTACCACTCCAGCAAGCTCGTCATGTGGTTAATTAAAAGAATTTAATATACTTATATATATTAATTGAAAAAACAAATAATACATCAATAATAGATACAAACTCAATAATAATAAATAATTAATAATTAATAATTAATAATCAATAATAAATATAATAAATAAATAAATATAAATAATAAATAGTAAATAATAAATAAATATTAATAATAAATAAATATTAATAAATAATAAATAATAAATAATAAATAATAATTAATAAATAATAAATAATAAAGAATAAAGAATTATAAATAAGAAATAAGAAATAATAAATAATAAATAATAAATAAAAGTAATAAATAATAAATAATAAATAAATATAATTAATTAATAATTAATAATTAATAAATATAAATAATTAATAATTAATAAATAATAAATATAAATAAATAATAATTAATTAATAATAAATTATAAATTATAAATTATAAATTATAAATTATAAATAAATAATAGATTTAAATAATAAATAATAAACATAAATAATAAATAATAAGTAAATATAAATAATAAATAATAAATTATAAATAAATATAAATTATAAATAAATATAAATAATAAATAGCAAATAATAAATAATAAATAATAAATATAATTAATAAATAATAAATAAATATAAATAATATATAATAAATAATAAATAAATATAAATAATAATAAATAATAAATAATAAATAATAAATATAAATAAATATAAATAATAAATAGTAAATAAATATAAATAATAAATAAATATAAATAATTAATAATTAATAATAAATAATAAATAATAAATATAAATAATAAATATAAATAATAAATAATAAATAATAAATAATAAAAAATAAAAAATAAATAATAAATAACCAGTAACAAATATTATTATTAATAATAATATTTTAATATTAGTACTAATAAATAATTAATAATAAATAATAAATAATAAATAATTAGTAAATATAAATAATAAAGGAAACACAAGAAAATTTATGAAAAAAATGATAAGGGATGAAAAATCATGAAAACGCATGAAAACGGATGGAGAAGCATATGAAGAATGAGGCATTAGAAAGAACGAGAATGCATGAGAACGCATGAAAACTCATGAAAACTCTGGAAAACCTCTTAATAATTCAACATAATCATCATAATAACCCACAAAAAACCATTGATAAAGATAACAACTCATGAAACCCAAATAAACAGTAATAAATTGAGAAACCGTAAAAACCTGTCAAAATGGTCATAAAGAGAAAAAAAACATTGGACTGACATTAACGGAGATAACATATGATCCGAGAGTCCGTTTTAGATCCATGACCAGTAAAATCAAATATCCTGAAAAGATCTTCGACCTGAAAGGTGAAAGAGTCTGAATGGACAGGCGGATTGGAAGTTACATCAATTTAAAAAAAAGCTGACGGGGAACGGGTGCTAGAAATGAGGCATCGAAAACCATAACAAACCCGATACCCACTAAAAAGGCCATAACATATGATCCAGGAGTTCATGTGGGCACCACGACGAATCAATCTAAAGCTCATGGAACAATCTATGATCTAGCAGGTGGAGAAGTCCGAACTGACATGCAGATCAAAAGTTAGGTCCATTTGAAGACAAGTTCGACGTGACACTGGTGACAGATATGGGGTTTCAGAGGCCTTTGGAGGGGTTTTTTGGTCGAAGAAGAACATAGAAGATTCTTTCTGTTGAACTGGTGCGTAGCTCTCTTCACTAGCTTCGATTAGATATGTGGTAGTGCCCAAACAAACACCCGGAGCGAAAGTTATGGTCGTTTGAAGTTGGAGAACTTTTTTTAACTTTCTTCTAACTCTAATATATTCCTCACCTTATACCGTCTCATTGTTGAGATTATATGTTCCTTTGGATCTCTTCATGAGTTTCTATTTGACTGGTCGTGGCACTCTAACGGACGCTTGGATCAAAAGTTATGGTTGTTTTAGTGATTTTAGGGGTTCTCGTGTTTTTTTTTATTTTTTCCATTCATTTCACTGATGTTTAACCGAAACCGCCGTTATTTTGCGACAGTTTTTTAAAAAACCGCCACTAATCCTCGAAAAAAATAATATTTTATGTCATTTCGTGGCGGTTTCCAAAACACGTTTAGCGGTGGTTTTTAAAACCGCCGCGAAAAACCCGCCGCTAAACGGTAGTTTTCTTATAGTGAAATATGATTAATTTCTATTTTGATATTATTCATTTAATTTGTATTTAACTATCTATGACAAAAATGAAATTTTAAGCTTTTAATTTCATATTTTTTTAACTAAAAATTGACATTTACATGGATAAGGTAACACAATATTTCATTCCATTTTATTCACTTTTAATATTTTCGTTATAATTTATTTTATTTTATTATTTCCCAATTAATCACTTCATTCGTGATTCTTTTGAGTTTTATGTAACTAATTCAAATATAATAATTATATATAAATTTTTATGATTAAAAATAATATAAATTTAAAAATAATGTATATATAAAACCATCTTTTCCCTTCCCAATGCATTATAAATATGAATGTCATGGAAGGTTATTTAATTTCTTTTATATTTACTTAACTTATTAAATAGGTAATTTTCAATAGGGATTCTACTTTTTTTACATTATTATTACATAATTTTAATGAAAAATAACAAAATAGTGTTACCATATTATGATCCAAAGGTTTAGAATCTTGGGAAAAAGAGGACAATACACATGTTTTACATAATAGAACATAATCATTTATTAATGTTCTTATTGTCTAGATTCTTATTGGCCCTCACATTATCCTCAGTATAGGTATTAACCAGAAGATATACATCAAACAGTGTTTAGATAAAATCTCAGTAAGAGGATAAATAACAAAATGAATTAATACATATTGGTTGATCATAATCATCATTTCCATAACATAAACACCATATCATCATAATGTCCATGGTAGGAAATAATAGATAGAATGTAATGAATGTGGAAATGAAGAAAAGAGAAACACCGTGTCTTAGTGGTGAAATACCACACATAGTTTTGAACAAAATGGAATCATGTTCATGCATATTTCACTTTTTGTCATAAAATTAATCAAATTACTCCATAAATTGGTTCATTACATAATTTTATTTGCACCCATAACATCATAACATTTATATTCACAATAGAATTCTTGGCGCACATGTCATATCATAACATTTATATTATCATACATGTCACATAGAAAATATAAAAATATTAAAAATAAAAGAACCCAAGGAAAGGAAGGGGTTTAATTTAATAAATCATACATTCATAATATTTTTAATTCCCAAGATATAAAGGTTATAAGATTATTGGTATCACTCTTTATTTGGAGAAAAAATAATAAAATGAGACGTAAAAGATGTGTTTTTTAAGAAGAGTTAATTTAGAAAAATTATTACATTTTTAATAAAACCATATTGGAAACATGTATTTTACTTAAAAATGGATCAAAAAATAAATGATATTTCTATAAAAATAAAGGAACATCCATATGGTGTATGATTGAAAGATAAAAACCCCAAAGGAAGAGACTTGGGTTTGACCGTTCGCATTACATTATATCTGAATTCATTCATCAAATTAATATATTGCAAAATCAAATTAAATTCATTGATTTAAACATTCATAACCTTTTATACTATAACTTTATGTATTTCAGTATTATTAATTTAAATTATGTGGTTTCATATGAGTTATAGAGTTTAAATTCATTGTTTGGGAGTGTCTCTTTTCTTGGTTTCCAGGATCAGTTTTCTTGTATATTAGTATGGAATTCATGTATAGTTGGAATAATTTTCCATAATTGAAAATATAGGTTATTAATGATCATAAAAAAAATAAAATGTTATTATATAACAATTTTTTTATATAATTATATAAATAATTAGATATGACATTAGTGATCAACCACTAGATAATATTTGTGGTTTTTTGATAACAAAGAAATCATTTTATTCTATCATTTATTATTATGTCAATATGTTACATCCATAACATTAAAAGTGTTATAAAATATGTATTGAAATATAATTTATACATTAAAATGGTTTCCTGACCACTATTAATGGGGCCATGTGAATATGAAAACATTTTATCCTCGAAGGCGATAAATCGATGACTCATGGGTGATGCTTTCATTTTAAGAATAAAAGGGAGAGTAAAAGGTTTTTGATGGTAGATAATTTCATTATCATAATAAAAATTCATTATATGTAATTCACTAGAGTTATCATTCCATTTTCATGAGGGGATATGATAAGATATAAAAAAATTAAAATAACATCAAAAGAAATTAAATTAAAGAAATGCAGATTTCAACTATTTAATCCTTCTCCTTGAGAACCCCCTTTCAAAAAATGGTTTTGTATTTGGATGATTCCATGATCTCCATGATGTGTGGGAGGGGATTGATAATGGCATTGGGAATAATTTGAACATGGCTCAATGCTTGGAAGGTGTGAGGATAAGAGGTGGTGATGGGTGGTATTTATATGAATAAAGTAGTGTTTTGTCATTATTTTAATCATTAATTAATTATTATGGCTCAAGACTATAAATTGATTGAGAATTAGCACTAAATATATTAAAATAATTAATTTTAGATAATGATTATATTCCGTACATCAATATTAAATCAAGAAATAGTTTATCATACAAATAATGTATATATTCCATAAATTACCATATTGTACTATTACCCAAAGATTCAAGTATTTCAGATAAATGTTAGAAAATATCCAAAACCATATTTTAATGATTAAAATTATAAAATTAACTCCATTTTATGAAAATAATTTTTTCTCGATGATTAATTTATTTTTTAATTAAAATCATCATTTACATGGAAAATACCTATTTTGATATTATAAATTATTTTACAAAACTATGAAAAAATAATTAAAATCACATAAACATATATATTATAAGAATATGGTAAATAAATATTAATTTATGAATCTATTTTATGAAAATATATTTTATTTTAAATAATTATATTAATTATAAAATTGAAACTAATGAAATAGGATTTCTAAAAATGCCAAAAATTAATTAATACTTTTTTAAAACATTTATTTACTTATACTATTATATAATTATTCATATTTTCATTTATTATATGACAAAATTTTAATTACATTTTCAAATATGAGGTTACTACTCTATTGGTCAAATTACTATTCTTAATGGTCAGATTACTCTTCCAAAGGTCAAGTTACTTTTCTACCAGGATGGGTTTCTTAACATATATAAATAACTCCTATTTAATTCACTCTTCATTGTATTGTGTTATATAAATTATTCTATGTGGTTTATAATATATTAAATAATTATAAGAATAGAATATGTATTGATGAAATTTTTGGTCATTATATTTTTCTCGTTACGAAATTTCTCCAATGAAATTTCATTTTACAATGCAATTTGAAAATAGGTTCCAGTACTTCTCCTTCATCAATTCCCATATTTCCCATGTTTCATCTTTGAAAATATGGTTTCTCCATAGTACACTAATCTGGTGAGTAGTATTTATGCATAAAATATTATCTATATGGTCCATGATCTTCAGTGACATGTCTTCATAATAGAGATCATATGAAAACTATACAACCTCTGAATTCAGTAGTTGTGATTAATTCAATATGTACTTCTTCAATAAGGATACATGGAATACATCATGTACCTGAGACATGGTTAGTGGATGTTCCAGATGATAGGCTACATCCATGACTCAATCAAGAATCTTGAAGGGGCCGATGTACCAGAGACTCAGCTTTCCTTTCTTCACAAATATGATGATCCTCTTACTTGAAGATATGAGGACCTATACCGTGTCTCCAACTATAATCTCTATGTATCGTTGATGAATTTCCATATAGATCTTCTATCAAATTTAGGATGCCTTTTTGTACTATGGATTGGATTTTACATTTTCCACAATTTCTTCAATAGTTTCAGGTTCATGCATCTTACACTTACTCACTACATCCCTTCATGATGATATTATACATCATTTTCTATAGAGGGATTTATATGGAGTGATTTGGATGATTGAGTTAAAACTATTGATGTAATATAACTAAACAAGAGGTAGATGATGAAATTATCATTGTTTAAAGTCCACAGATAATTCCCTCAACATGTCTTCAAGTGTATAAAATTTTCATTTAGATTGGCCATCATTTTTAGGATGATAATACTTACTAATGTTCTGCTTAATGATTATAGAAATGTGGATACTTTTCTATAATATTAAGGTGAATATCATATCATGATAAGATAAAATCAATAGTATTACTCCATGAATCCAAACCACTTATCTAATGTATATTTGTGTAGGTTGATCTAGTGGGAAGTCCATTAGAATTGCGATAATGTGTGATGTCTTTGTAAGACGATCCCCAAAAACTAATATAACATTGATTCATATATATGTCTTTTAACTTCAAGTGGAAAAGTCTACACTGATGTTTTCCCATTTTTATATTGGTATGGGTAATATATACATCTCCCCTTTATACGTTTCCATTATTCCTTTACTTGCTGACATACTAGCCACTTTTATGTATATTTAGTGATCTCCTTCTTTATATTTTTCAACCAAATGTTCTCTCAGAGATCATGATACATCATTGTGCTCTATGGGTGAATAGAAAATGTTGAGCTATGTGATTTATTTATAATTTTCATATATATATAGATCTTATTGTGTAAATAATTGTGAAAAAATAGTATAACTCCTTCTTAATCACATTTAAACACTAGGTATTTCCTCTTCCTCAAAGATTCCACCTTATTCTGAATTTCAATATAATTTCTTTGATCATTTTTTATTTTCTCCATAAGGTATGGTTAATAAATAATTTGAGAGAATATTGATGATGTTCCTTCCTTAATGATTCTCATATCCATCATTTTCCAAACTAAAAATATTTGACGCAACTCATTATCATCATTGATAATGTTGTGGGATCCTTTCTACTTAGAGAATCTTCCAATATACTCACCTTACAATTATGGTAGTGGATTGGGTTGATGTTATCCTTAATGAGATACAATCATATTCAATAGTGAATATTAATCTCTTTTTGTTCCAATAAATATTTGAGTCTCCTAGTGTTATTATATATTTCACACTTCTTCCTATAGAGATAATACTAACATATTTTCAATGAAAAGATCACAGTTTCTAAATCAATAACATGTGTGGGATAATTTATCTCATTAATTTTCAACTTTTTTGATACATAGTAAATCAATTTATCATTTTTAGTAATCACCCCACATATTCTCTTTTTTGAATCATCACTGTATACTACAAAGAGTTCCGCACTTTTCGGATGCATGAGTGTTGGTTTAGTGATAAGAATCTGTTTTAACTCTTTGAAGTTGTCTTCAATTTTACTGGTCCTAACAAAATTATCTCCCTTTCGATTCTGTATAGTTAAATGATTTTACAATCCTGATAATTTCAACAAAAATCACTGATAATAACATGTTATACCTTGGATAATACATATCTCTGTTATATATGTTGGTTGGGGAACCCCTCAATTTTCTCCTTCTTGAAATGGGCTACATATATTATTTTTCTGGTGATAACTTACACCAATAATGATATATAAACTATAAATATCTGTTGTTTAATATAAATTTCATGAAATTAAACCCTTTACATTGACATTAGTACAATATTAAAATGCTCCTCATGTGCCCCTTTCTATTAGATTATATCAATATATCAAGAATAAGGTCTACCATAAATTTGTATAGGTAATATCTAAATACTATATTCATTAAGACCATGAATATTTATGGAAAATTAGTGTTTAAAAAGGAAATAACTATGATCTCATAGTTTCCATACCTCACTTGAATGGTAGTATTGGGAATATATTCCATCCTTACTGTTATTTAGTGATATCATAATTGAAGACCTACCTTAGAGAAATAATTGGAAGCACAAAGTTGATCAAAAAGTCATCAATCCTAAGAAAGTAAAATTGTTCTTTATCACTATTTTTGTGAGAGAGTGATAATTAACACAGATCCAAATTTATCCATCCTTTCTCTTGATGAAGAGGAATTGTTCACCACATTGTGAATCAATCGGTCATATAAAACCCTTGTCCAAATTCTCAATTAATTGCATCTTCAGTACATCCAACTTAATAGTTTCTATTCTATAAGGTGTTTTTGATATAGGAAGTCATCCTAGAATAAGTTCATTTGAGACCACAAACTATTGATCCATATGAAGAAAATAACATTCTCCGGTGAATACTTCAGTGCAGTTCCTCACAATGTTCATGTCTTTGATCATGATACTCTCCATTGTCTCAATAATTTGACCTAGATAGGCTTCCTCAAAAGGAAAAAAATTCCACACAAGAGATGATGGATCTAATGAATATTCATCCTCATCCTAACAATTTTATTGAATTGGAAGATACTTTAGGATGTGGGGAGTGATCTACTTTTATTGATAGTTGATGTTGACTTTGTATATAGATTCCTAATAGATTCCCAAAATAGAATCAAAATCCACCAAAGTACCACCATATTTGTCTTGAGGATAAGCCCAAAAATATTAATCAGGGATGACTTATATAATTTGGATGAAATTAATTCCTTGTTTCTATTCTCACATATAACTCAACCTCATAATTTTTTGTGCCTTTTTAATAGTTATAATAAACATTAAAGATACTAAATATTGCATAGGAGCAAAATCAAATTTTCCATTGTCTATTCTCGAGTGAATAACAAGAATTCATATCACCACATCATTTTCTGGATCCACCTCTGTAGTAGTGATGTCATTATTCTTCCCATTCTTATTTGATACTGATGTATGATGACAAAGATTACCCTCATGGAATAATGGTTTAGTGTAGTGGATTTCATAGTGCCCTTTATCCCTTTTATTGAAACATTGGTCCATGGGTGGTTCCCCCATTATTCCACCACATTTTCCACCTTCCACATGTCTCTTTAATATTCATGAGCATAGTACACTTCTCTCCCTCACATATAGAATTTCTCTATCCCTCTGAGGAAATTACCATGAAGCATCTTAACACATTTGTGACATGTTAGAGGTGAAGATTTATTTCCACCATACTCATTAGATCCTACATATTAAACCTCCATCATTCAATTCATATCACCATATCCATGGGACAATTCTCTATGAATCATATCCTTGGTAATAACACATGTATAAACTTCTTCATAAGATCAAAATTCTCAATTTTTAGGGACTTTTGATGGTTTGGATTCAAACCACTAAAGTATCTATTAATTTTTCTATCATTATTGATAACAAAACTCTAAGATTATATTGAAATCCTTGTGAAATTATATTTGTAGGCTTAGATATAGTCAGCTTTCTTTTTATACTTCTCTATGAACTCTCTCAGCATCCTTGTTCAAAGAGTTCAAGGGAAATACTAGTTAAGAAACATTATCTTCAATTATTGCCACTCCATCTCTTCAATTTCATCCTCTATCTTGGAATTCTTAATCAATTTATAACATTGATAGTCATTTCTATCTAGATGATAAATGGACAGAGTCACATTCTCTATCTATGAATAGTGAAGTATAGAAAAAATATTCTCTAATGAGTTAACCCACAGTTCCACAACTAGTGGATCATAGGATCGATTAAATTTCCATGGTCATTACCACATAAAATTTTTTGTACTAATTTTATAATTATTATGTAAAATAGGATGTTCCACATTATTTTTTTTTATTATTCATGGTCTGAGATAGATGGTAAGAATCTCAAAATAACTTTGAACTTCACGGTCTAAATCATTGTGGATGTTATTTAGGTAAATTATTCTTTGTCCCTCACATGGGTTGTTGGCCTGGTTTCTCAAGGTTGACACTATTTTCTGAAAAAAAAATGTTAAAAAAAAAATATAATTCAATAGGTTAGGAAAAATAATTTATTCCATTTATAAATAATTCTAAATTCATATCTTGTGGGAGAGCTATGTTCAACATTTCTATAAAAAATGATTCTTTTGATTTTACATATACGTAGCCTCATACTAAGTATTTTAACTAATGATCTCTAATAGTATTCAAATAATTAATTGAACCATCATATGATACCAACTATAGTGACTCTGCATTTTTTTTACATTACTGTTACATCATTATGAACAAAAAAATTATACTGTTACAAAACCATAATCCAAAGATTTAGTGTCTTGGAATAATTAAGATCATAGATAAATTTTACATAATTAATGAAAAAACTAATTAAGTAATTCCTTATGCTCTATCTTCTTATTGGCCCACATCTTCTCCTTAGTACAAGTATTCACCTGTGGATATACATTAAACGGGGGTGATATAAAATCCCCATAAGAGGATAGATAAGGACGTGAGTCAATATAACTAGGGTGAGCTTAAACAACAACATCATTACATAATAATGGTACCATTATCATAATAAAGAGTGGAAACATTAGATAATGGCATAGAATTTTGGAATGTATAGAAATACGTCATCATGTCTTTGTAGTAAAATACCACACAACGTTGCAAACATATCTAGAAACATGTTCCCACATATTTCACCTTATCTAATGAGATTATTCACATAAACCAAGGCATCAAATCAATATATAATTATGGACACACCCATCACATTGTAACATTTACATGCACTATATAATTCTAGCCGAACCCATCACATCATAACATTTACATTATAATTCATGACACATAGACTATATATAAATATTGGATATAAAATAACCCAATGAAAGGAATGGGTTTCAGTATAAAAATAATAGATTATTAAATGTTGTATTTACTATGATAAAAAGTAAATAAGAAGCTTGGTATAAATCATGATTAAATATTCTCATGATAAGTAAAAGATGTTTTTTAAGAAGATATCTTTTATAAGAATAATTTAATTTGTCTTAAAAATAGATTGGAATAATTTAGATAACATATATGCAATGATAAGGAAAAATAAATTATATTTATAGAAAAATAATGGAACGTCCATATGGAAAATAGATTGAATGAGAGAAAACCAACGAAAGAGAGTTGGGTTTGATAATTCCCATTAGCTTTTGTCTGAATGCATTATTCAGTTTTTTACACTAAAAAATCAAATTAAATGTATTAATTTAAACATTAATAACCATATATACTTGAATTTTATTAATTATATTTTTATTAAGTTCATTGTTGGGATTTTTATGAGTTATAATGTTTAATTTTATCGTTCTGTAGTGTGTCTGTTCTTGCTTTTCATGATTGGATCTCTTATATATTGGAATGGAAATTAATGTACTATTAGATTAATTCTCTAGAATTGAAATTATAGTTTATTAATAATAATATTGGTGTTTAATTGGTTATTTCTTCAATTTATTTGTATGGTATTTAGGAGAATCATTAGATATGACATTATAGATAATCATTTAGTTTGTTACAAATATTTTGTGATCTCAATGAACACTTTTCTATTTAACATATATTTTCACATAAATATGATAATTATAAAACACAAAAATGGTTATAAATCAATCTTTAAAATATTTTTTAACAAATAAAATTGTTTTATTTCCATCATTAAAGTTGGTAAGGTAAAATGAAAACATGTTGTCATGGAAGGGGATAAATCATCATTTCAGTGACGTTGCATTCATTTAAGAATAAATGGGAGATGAGAAGAGCTTTGATAAGGGTTTATTCCAATAGCATAATAAAATTCCAATATATCTATGGTGCTGGATTTGTAAATCTATTTGGATGAGGAGAGGTTAGGAGAGTATATGAAAAGAATATAACTAAAAAATGAAATTAAAATAAAGGGAAAAAGGATTCTAACACTTAAATTCTTCTCCACGATAACCTCTTTAAGGAAAAGGATTAGGAATTTTGTTGAGACTAAGAGCTCCTGGATGAAGTGTAGTGACTTGATAAGAGTATAGGATATAATTTTTATACGACTCAATTCATGGAAGGTGTGGGGATACAAGAGGGTTATGGGTTATATTTATAAGGGGAAGAGTGGTGTTTTCTCGTTATTTTATAATTTAGAATATTATTTTGGCTCCAGACTATTAATAGTTTGAGATTTATCACAAAATATTTAAGAATAATTAGGGGGATGAGATTAGGTTTCTTAAATTAGTGATGACTCCTGGAATAGTTAATTTGACTTATAATGTAAATATACTATATTTTACTCTGTTTTACTATTATCAAAATTCATATATTTCATAAAAATACAAAAAATTAACAGTAGCAATTGATTCGACATTTAAAATTCCATAATGAACTCAATTTCCTGATAATAGTTTTCTATGTATGAGAAATTAAATTTTTATATAAGAAAATCATTGATATGGAAAATACTGATTTGAATGTTATTACTCCTATAATAATACATTAAATTTTTTATTAAGGTTTAAAAATTTATATAATTACAATAAGGCAAAAAAATATTAATTTATGAATGTATATTAGGAAAATAAATTTTAGTTTAAATAATTATATTAATTATAAAATTATATATAATCATTTTTGTTTTAAAAAAATACCAAAAAATAATTAATAATTTATAAAAAAGTTATTTACTTGTACTATTATATAATTATTCATCTTTTCATTTATGAGGTGACTATATTTTTCACACCTTCATATATGAGGTTACAATTATATTGGCTGAATTACTATTCCAAATGGTCACATTACTATTCAAAAGGTCATGTTACTGCTCAATCGGGATAGGTTCCTTATCATAATAAATTAAAACATATTTCATTCAATATTCATTTATAAATATTGTATTTTGTTCTCAATGTAAATATTTGTGGTTTATATTATATTACATAATTATAAAAATGGAATTTCCATTGATAATATTTTGGGTTGTTACACATTCTTTGACTTGTATTATCATAAATTATAAAAAATAGAGCCTATCTGGGTATGGTTTTATGTCAATAAAATGTTGTCTGGGATTGTTAGTAGGTCGTTTTACTCCTTATATTATTTGTTTATCATCTAAGTAATGAAATTTTTTCTTTAATCACATTAATTAAATTTAACAATTTCACTAATCATTATGATTAAAAATTAATTTTACATTACTAGAAATTATAAATTTTGTTAAATTAAAATATATAATATATATCTACAAATTTAAATAACATATATAACATAATAAAATTTAATATTAATACCGAAAATAAGATGATAAAGTTAGTTTTTAAAGACAAAATTTTCCAATGATTCAAATGTTAATATATATAAATTTAATATTAAAATCATTTCAATAAACCAAATTGAATTAATAGATATATAAACGACCTAATTAAAATACCAATACTATTTATAATATATTTGAATTGAATAAATATTTTGATGAACAGTTATTTTTCAATTAGAATTCAGTATTTATCAATATTCATAAAAATAAGAATCTTTCAAAAATTAAAAAAATACCCATAATATAATTCTGAAATTCTGATTTGAAAAATGATTTTTATATTTTTAAATAATATTTATATGAGTTTTGGGATTTATTTTCAAAATAATAGTTCTAATAAAAGGCATGAAAATTTTAATTAGAAAAATAAAGCATTTTATGCTTAAAATTTCATTTTATTATTAATTTATGGATATAATATATATTAGATGAATGTAATAAAATTTATTGAATATAATTCAAAAAATTAATTATTGTCATCTAGTAATATTATATATTTTAATTTATTATCATAAAATCTCTTTAGGGAGTAAAAATAATTTTTTATATAAATATAAAATTTATTAAATTTAGTTTCTACTAATTTATAATTAGTTGGTAACAAATGAAATCGACCATATATTTCTATAATTCAGTTAATCTTATTTAGGACCCCTTGTTTAAATACTATGTCCTAATTAACATTTTAAACAATAAAATTAACAATATTCGGTAAGACTCGTTACTGCGTACAACATATCCTACCTCGGTATAGCATGAATCGAAAGATATAAAAAATATTAAATTTATTTAAAATATAAAATTTATCTGGATTTTCATGGTCTCTTATATTTATTTTTTATTCCTAGTGTTGTGTGTTAGTCAGGCAGTCATATAAAATTGTATTCTTTTAGAATTATCGGGTTATTAGATGGATTTGGAAAATTTAAATTAGAAAAATATTGTCTCTTTTATTAAATTAATTGGATATAACCATGACATTAAAATTTTGATAATTTTTTCATATTTGAACATATAGATAATGAATATAATTATTTCTTTAAAAAATATTTCTAATTTTGAAAAATATATTTTACACATTAGAACAAACGTAATAGTTTCCTATAAAATGTTTTTCAATGTGTTATAATTTTATTAATTATGAGTTAATTTTATCAAATCAATTAAATTTATTATCATAAAATGCTTCAATATTTTTGATCATAATGTTAAATTTATTTTATAGTGACCATTATATTTTTATAAAAAATACATTACTTAGCAAACAATTAGTTTACATGGTAAAATTAATAATTAAATAATGTAAAAACAAAGGGAACTAGACATAATATTATAGTAAAAACATTCCTAAAAATGGGTGTATGAGGTATTTATCAAAAAAATGAATAAATACCCTCTTGATTATTTTTAACAATTCATTCCAATTTCAATTGAATAGTACCTAAATATAATATAATTGTTATTTCCAAAAGAGCTACTCCCCTCACTTATAAACAGACACTTTGAATTCCCCTTTCAAAACCCTAAAAATTTGGTTTCCACTTAAATATATCCAAAAATACCACCCTAGTATTTCTAAACATGGATTTATAGTATTGGTTTATTTAAAATAGCACCATCCATGTGATTAATCAAATTTCCAAAAGAATTTTTCCAAGGAGTAAGGTAAAATCCCCAATTTACTCCTCTATATTATTATTTCCTTAACATGTCTTATTATACCTCAAATACCATTATACCATCCAATAAAATTAAATAATTTTTATTAGTAAAAATAAGTGTTATTTTATTGATGCTATTTTTATTATTTATTCCACTTCTAACAATTTAATAAACTAGAATGTCGGTCAAGTTAGACGTGGACTACTACCACCATGAACAATGTATTATATGTATAATAACTACTTACAAGGATGCTTAAAAGTGGATATTTATTGAATAAATATTTTATAATATCCTTATTAATTTTTTTATATGCTATACCAATATGTTACTTCTTTATGTTCATTTGAAAATTACATTGTCATCTACATATATGGAAATAATACCACCTCTATGGGGATACATGATTTATTTTTTTTATCAAAAACATATATGGATTTTTAAAAAATATTATTTATTAATATATATAATATTAATGTTAAATATATTTATAGATTCCCGTGATTTTAAACAAATGTACTACATAATATTTTGGATGAACATTAATTACATTACATATCCATGCTCTTAAGAACCATAACAGTTTGGTGAGTTTATAAACATAGAAATAGAAACCACCAATTCATAGGTAAATTACATGATCACCGTATATGATATTCATAACTAGAAACCTTATTTGGAATATCATAAAAAATAAATTTATTCACAAGCTAAGGGTAAGAAAAAAAGTATGAGAAAAGATGATTAGTAAGGGTAAGAAAGTGAGATATGTAACCATTACATGAATTCATGGGTATGAGAAAATGAACAATCCATTTGAAAACCATACCCTTCATATAAAATATAATAATATTGAATCATTGAAAAAATATTTTTATTTAATAATACATGAATCATATGGGAATCCATGAACATGACGCGCGACAATATAGCATTGGAACAAGACATAGATATTTTGGCATATGCATAATCATTGAAAACCATTTTCATAGTAGTCAAGGAACACATATAAGGATATCATAGTTGAATTTTCTCACTCAAAAAACCATCATAGTAGTCATGGATCACTCTTAATAGCATCATAGTGAAAATATTACCTTACTCCCCATTCTATTCTTATCCATCACAGAATGAAATGAATACATATATGTAGAACAAGTTCATAAAAAATTTAACAAATCATAAATTTGAAAATGAAATGTGTTTCATAAAAATTTTATCATATCATAATATGTGGAAAATAGATATGTTTAATTACAATTTTATCATTTCATCATAGAATATCTAAGGGATTAAGAAGTGGGATTCAAAATCATTTTATCAATGTATAAGCCATGGAAGAGGAACTGGTTTATTAAACATATTTTGATCATATAATTATCCATTCATAGTAATCATAAAAGTAGTATCATTTCATCATATCCCTAGTAATTCATAATAACATCAATTGATTTCTTATTTTTTGGAAATTTATTTTGAAAGGTGATTCACTAGGAACATTTGATGAGGAAAGTAACTTTTCATTGGTAATCAATATTGGAAAATATAAATTCCTAAAATTTTTATAATATCATATTCTATAAAAATATATTTATTCATTTATTAGGGAATCTTTAAAACATTTTGAGGCTACGATGGTTGATATATCATACATGTCTTAAATGTTAAAATAATGATTCCTTTCACAATTTCATTAAAATCCAAACATTATTTTTTTATAAAACTAAATGAACATTATTTTAAGAACATTTTTTTTAAAAATTAATCTTATGTTAAAATCCATTTAATGAATATTTTGAAAATGGTATAAAAATACCTATTGAAATTTTTTTTATAAAACATGGATTTGGAAGAAAAAAAGAGTTCTTGACAGAAAAGAAAAATAAAGAAAATTTTCCAAAAAAATATTCTTTTGAAATATTGAGGACATAGAAAGATAAAAATGAAATAAAAAAAATTATTTTCATGATATAACTTAATTATAAAAACAGTCATGAATTATATTTTGATTAATATCATAGGATTTTATAATTGAATGTATAATAATAAAAAATCCCCAAAAATAACCGGATTGTTACATAAAATTTTTACTAATTTATTAGATTTTAATCATAACCCCATGATAAAGTAACATTAAATGAAAAATTAAATATCACGATGATAAATAAATTCATCATATTATATTTAAAAAATGGATTATATACACATTGTAGAATAATATAGTTTTATAATATAACATATGTATCAATGTAGGAAATTATGAAAAAATCAATAATCATAATTCTTCACTTCAGTTATATATGTTAAAATGTCCAGTATAATGGATATATGTATATTATAAATATAATACAGAAACATTATTATATATATCCTACCATATATGATTTACATGTAACCTTTTATTAACCATTTGTTAATATGTCCAGCAAGAATCCATATTTCGGTAAATAACGTCTTTGTTTTTCATGCATGGTTAGACTCACTATTTTTTTGATTTTTTTATAATGAATGTGGTAACAAAATATGAAGAATTATTATAATTTTCATGATCCCCTCCCCACAATGATACTGCAATTAGTGGAGAGAGATGGAGACTTCCCGAGTCACACCTCCAATGGTCCCCATAGTAAGAACTATCACCGTGTGTTTAGTAAACATGCATATGGGAGGAATTACAGTCTAAGAGAAACATGTGAAAGAGAGTTATAATAATGTTTCAAAAACCAACACCTTATAAAAACACATATATAATAAATTCTGTATTTCAATCATTAAATTTCATACAATACTAAACCAATAGAATGGTAAACTATAAGAACTTAAAACATAAAAGATGACGACAACTGCGAACCCCAAATAGTTCCTAAAAACCCATAATCTACTAATATCCATCCCAATATCCAACATGATATAGATTACCTAAAAAACATTTACATATAAAATGGGTTTCCGTAATCGTATACTCAGTAGGATCCTTTCTATATCCTCTCATGTAAAATATATTGATATATTTTTAAATCACATATAACAATAGTGAGACTAACTCATCAACAAAATAACTATAATAAATTAATAGCCACACCATGGATATCCAACAACATATATATAATAAAAGAGAGATTTT
This sequence comes from Viscum album, assembly GCA_963277665.1. Taxonomy (NCBI): domain Eukaryota; kingdom Viridiplantae; phylum Streptophyta; class Magnoliopsida; order Santalales; family Viscaceae; genus Viscum; species Viscum album. Next base: position 381,888,416 of record OY728166.1, read on the forward strand.
CATATAATAAAAAAATATCAATGGCACCCTTTTCTTTCTTCCCCATTAGCTTTCTGCTCTGCCGCAATGTCGGACATCCTTAGCCATCTCTTTTCAAAAGTATGCAAAAATGAATACACTATGGAAATGTGTCACAACATATGCCTTAGTAATCACATAACACCACCATCCCATATCACATTCCATATATAGTAACCCTAAAATTTTTTGGATCCACCGTCTCCCATGTGACAAATATCAATCATTAGGTATTATACCCTAATCGATTACAACTCATACATCGAGTGTGTACCTCAAGCCATAACAACCTATACATTTAATACCAATAAAATTCATTAGGATGCCATATCTAGAAATAAATTTGGGTGAAATAATCCGAACACAAAACATCCCATTACACATATATATTGGAGGGATATCCTCCATGCATACTAGTACATGTAACTTCCAATGGATGAATGATGTGCCATAGGGGGTAGTCATCCATCTATCCTCTAATAGGGGTGTTGGAAAAAACACCATTCTAGAGACCATTGAGTGCCATTTTCTCTAACTAACATGGCTAGGGTGGAGTATGAAATCATACAATACACAATATATAATATATATCATAAAAACACAACAGGAATAATCCTGTCTTAGACTCAATAACAACTAACATTGCTCAAACTCCTGGCCTCCAATTCTATGACTCAATATCCTATATTCACATAGGCATTTAAAGAGAAAAAATAAATTCATTATTTTATTTTTTTATCATTTTCCCTGGGTCAATTAATTCATTACCCTTTAATTAAAAATTAAATTATTAAACACAAAAGTAAAATTTATCATTTTAATCGTCATAGTAAAGTATATTCTCTCTAGAAATAACCCATCTAAGTCTATGGTTTATCAATATTAACTTCTTTTAAGCAGTTGAATTCCATTATCAACCAACCCATTAGGTTAAGAGTTATTCAATTCGTTATTTTCATTAATCATTTTCTATGGATTTATGTAAAAAATACAATTCTACCATGAAGTGAAATCAAGAAACCAAGAACATATTTCCACCTCAACAATTGTGTAAAGTAATAAAAATAAAACAAGATACTTGACCGTCATCCATAAAACATATTCATAAAAAAGAATACCATCTTCTAGCCTCTCGTCAAGTGTCCACCCATCTTTCACATGTCTAATAACCTCTAATTTTATCCCCTACAACCACATGCATAAAATGATTCATCTCTACATCACATGCATCAACTACTACCGCATTATCTTGGCCTCCCTACCAACACATTAACTTAGGAACCCCATGATTAGCCAAAAAAGGATAAAATAACATCATGGAATCCCCTCCCAATATCACATCAGTCATTCGAGGATTATCTATATCATGATCAAATCACAATTATCATATCCATAGAACATCAAAAAAGGTATTGGAAAAAAAAATCAACTGATAAACTTTTCATTCAAAATGAATAATTAATCCTGCTCATGAAACCATGATATAAAGATGAGAAAAAAAAAAGAAAAGGGGACTCTGAGGCCCTATGAAAAGACATTATCTTTATAACATAATCTGTTATTATGAAATCATTAATTAATGAATTCATTAATCAAAATGTTCCAACTATATGATACCTTAAGAATGAAAATATAAACAACCATAAGAGGAAAAACAGACTTGTAAAAATAGTTATGGTTTCATAAAAATTATAAAATATCCATTCTCAATTAACATGCCTTTTAACATTATAAAAAATAATTATCTTTCTTTTGGATAATTAAAAAATTATATTATCATGTAATAACACATTAAATTAAATATGTTCATTACATCAATTTTATTATCTAATATTAATTTAAAAACTATATTTTAAGTATGCCTCTTCTTTAATTATTCTAATGAAAGTTAAATATATATTATTTTTGGATTTACATTCCATTCCAATTTCAAAATAAAAATATCTGATTAACAACATGCTAAAAATAATATCATAGATATCACACGATCTATAAAATTAAGAGGAATACCTCTATAAGGGTACAAATAGACAAAAGCATCATCATTTTGTCACTCTGTCTGTTATTTAACCTCGTTCAATATTTATTAGGAAAATTCCATTTACATCAATATTTATAATTCTTGATCAATTTCCCATAGACTGTGAATGATATAAGTGAATAAATGACTCCACAACCTAAAAATTCATCAACATTCTTCACATGAGAATAGAAAACACTATAGATAACTCCTCACCATTTTCGCAAGAATTTAACCCATCCGAAGATGTAATAGAATTACTATACCACCAACAGCCAAAAAATCCAGTTTAGGAAATATATATCAAGTTTCATAACAAGGAAAGAATATATGGGAGGAAATGAGTTAAAATATGGATAAACCAAAATAATTTGTGGTAAAATTTACCTTGGATACCCATGTATCAAAGAAAGAATCCCAATGATCGATCCCTATAAAAGGAATATTGAAAACTCCTAGACGTGAGCTACTGGTCTCCTAGAATTGGTAGAAAGATTATATGCCCTTATGGTTTGGAGGAAATTTTGTTGGAAAAAAATTAACGATATATAGCATAATGGATTTATATGACCTGAAATCCCATTCTCATTATTTAATCCCCGAGTTTCAGTTTTCAATGAAAAATAAAATGCCTTTTTATTATTAAACCATGAAAATTACACATCAGGAACTACACATGGACATGTGGTGAACTGAATATACTTGACATGAAAGACATACACACCATCTATGTTCCCTACTTCTATAATTTTTAATACCCAACACTTTTTCACTTATTCAATGCTTCCTTCGAGAACCTTGAGCTTTAGAAACACATAATGTGTATGACCCCGATGATCCATTCCCATGCATCAGATACCTATCAAACCATTCTCATTTTCGATAATCTAAATACAATAAATAAATAAAATTACAAGGGGTCACCCAAAAAACCACCCCTCATGAATCCTATCAAAGGATTCACTGTCAAAGGACACAAAGCACCAAACATAGTGAAAAATACTCTATTAAAATACAACAAAAAAACTACCTCCTAAAAAATATTCTGGAAAAGATATCTCCTTATTGAGTGTCAAGACACAACAATAATAAGAGAAACTGTATGACAACCATAAAAGGTAAATTTCCAAAAGACTACCATGTCAAAAGAGAATATTATAAACATAAAAAACTCAGGGTAATGAGTTCACATCTATAACTTATTTACTCATGTACTCACCTCCATGCCACTGTTATACTGGTTGACAAGAACCAATGGGGATATGACATATTTGAAACACCTTTTTTGGGTTGTCCTAGATATCCATAGGCCGCTTCGTGAAGGTCGCATCATTATCAAGATATATCTCACCCTAATAAATGATATAAAAATTCATCCTGAATAAATAACTGATATGCGGCCTATGAATTAAATCCTATATTTAGTACATCTATACTAGATTTTTAGTCCAATACACCAAAAATCCACCATGAGCCAAATCCTTGAAGACCCAAAAATTATGGGAAAGATTAATCCCATGACCAAACCTGAACTGAACATGATGAGGAGTGACCTTTAGGAACATGTGATCTTCATCATCGAACTACTTAGGTCTCCTCCTATAATCAGCACATGATTTCTGATGATCTTTTGATTCCTAAATCGTCTCATTAATTACCTGAACCATATCATTTGTTTTTTATAACATTTTCTCTTTTAGAATGAATTCCTTTTTGTTCTCAGTGAAACCCAATGGATAAAGTTATGATCGACTGCACAATGATTCAAATGACTCCATACCTAAAGTTTATTGGAATCTATTACTGTATGAAAGATAAATCACAATTAAGTACCTCATCCACATCCCTAAAAATATGGCACATAGTAGTGACACATGTCTTCAGGAGTATGGATAGTCTTCTCTTTATGACCATCTGTCCGTGGAGGATAAGTGGTGTTAAGGAATAACTAATAACCAAAAGCATGTTGGATTACTCTACACACCATGTAGGTAAAAAACAGATCTCTATAAAAAATTATCACCCGCGTGACACCCTGGAGTCACACCACATCCTCCATATACAAACACGAAAAAACATCCAGTGATCTCAACTTCCTGATCTCTATAAAGTGGGATGAATTTTTTAAATGATTCAGTGTCACCCATATAGAATCATAGAAACCATGATCTTAAGGTAAAATGGTATATAATTCCATCATGATGTCTTCCCACATCTACAGGGGAACATCTAAAATCTGGATAAAACCATGGGGAACACTGTGAATGTCCTTGACAAAATTGTACATAGAAAATAGAGAAAAGAACCTTGAAACTACATGCTACAACATAGAACAATTATACTAAACTATAAAATCTGAGTAAATATTGAACAAGATTTTATGTACTACCAGAGGTGAAATATGGAACTCCCATAGAATAATCCCATTATTCTCCAATGAAACAAAAATATTTACCTAAGATAATACCTATTGATGTCCATCCTCTGACCAACCATTAAGGGATCACCCGAAGAAACCTAGACTCTTTTGAAATATAAATCAGAATCCTGAAAATGGGAATCCTCAACCTCTTACACCAAAGAACACTAAATTCTCATCTATAATATTCAACCTCTTAATTTAACCAATACCATACCATGATTCATCACTGATAGTTATTCCATCACACTCTAGAAATATCTGGATCCACACATGACATCACATTGTGACATATTTCTCAGTTTTCCAGACACAAAATTTCCATTTTTTTGTGTATACAAAATCTAAATGTTGTAATCCTACAAGAATTCCATATACCATAGAAGAGGAAACTTCAAGTCACATTGAGTGATGAAAATCCTCAGTATCATTTAGACATTACAAATCATAAAATGATCATCGATGAGGTAATGTAACCACTAATTCAATGAAAAAACAATATCCACCAACTCCATATCATTGGTGGAATAGATATTCTCATGGGTATGTTAATACCGAGACCCATAAGAATGTTCTTATCTCCACTGCATCTGAACAAATTCAAATACAAGATGTGAAGCATCATAGAAAACCTCAAACTGAACTACCATTACTGGGTAACATAGGACTATAGATATGAAAAACATCTCATTTAGGTACTCAATATCTTTGTGAAAGTACTCAGTCAACATGAATTTATGATCACAATTGATAAAGGCTATCATAGAAGCCACATCTTCAGAGAAATCAGTTATGGACCTTATAAAATTTTCTACAAGACCAATGAAACATTGTGCCACTACCACTATCTTTTGGGGATTCCCCAGACAGAAACACATTTATCCGTAAGGGATCCAATCCTACACCCAACGTTGAAACCACATGTCCCATTAAAAGGACTTCATGATGCCAAAACTCACACTTTGAATACCTCCAAAATAGATTCTCACATTGATAAAATCCTGAAAGTAATAGAGATGCACTATATACTCTAACTCATGTGAAAATTATTCATGTATTTCATTAATGAAAACCCCCAAAAACATATCCAAGAACTCCTTGAACACAATGTTCATCATCAACATGAACATATTTAGAGAATTCATTACCTTGAATGAAATAAAAATGAACTCGTATTTCCCATGATGACAACAAAATGAATAATTCTAAATATCCACATTTTTCACTGGTATCTAATGATATATTTACCCCAAATAAATCTTCAATAACCTAATTTCTGATTTCATATGATGAAATAAATACAAAATCCTTGATAGAGTATAATAGTTTGTCACTATCACTTGGTTCATGAGATGATAATCGATTCAAATATATAATATTCAATAAGGATTTTTTAAAAACAAAATAGGTGCACCCCAAGGTGACACACTCATCCAAAAAACATAAGTATAATAATCTATTGATCATTTATCACATCTCTCAAAACACATAAGGTTCCATCCTATATGAAGACATCAATATATGATACATTTTTAGTGGTAGCTTTATCCCAAACAGGATGTCACATTGAGGTGTAACGCTGAAACCCCATCTAGAATGAAATCTAAAAACTATTCGACAACCCTAGGAAACACAAAATATTGAACATTTGACAATCTAAGAACAAAATCAGACATCAAAGAAGACAAGGAAAGAACACACCTCTATCCCAACTGAGGGTATTAATCACCAACAAACATCAATGGATCTCTATTAGAATAAAGGAACATAAACAAAATTATTAATAAATTAAAAATATCCTACAAAAAATACAACAAGTCCATGTCAAAGATGATGTCATATGGTTGTTTTCATAAACATAGGAAATTTCCCTTGAGTAGTTCCTCCCTAAAAAAACCATAGTCTCTAAATATGTCATACAAGTCAACTCAACCTCTAACCAGAGTAGTGAAATCCAAGGGAACTGAAATCATCTCTACCTAAAAACCAAACCCCTAGAGGAGGTTATAAGATATACTAGAGTGTTTCACTCATGACTAAATTAATCATACACCCAAATATAAATCATTAAATGGGTACCTCTAATGACATATGGTTCTCCTGGTATTGGAAAAGTAAAAGAATGAAGTCAACCATGTCCTACACAATGACCTCTATGAACCTAATGAACACCACCACCATAGATTCACCCTTCCCTATACGGATGAAAAAGAATATCATGGATATCATATACCTTCCCCATATCATTTTTCTAATCACATACCTATGTACCCTACTATTCCTAGATATGATAAAAATGTCTCGATGGAGGATCCTAATGTGAAAGACCTAGCACATAATGACCTTTTATAATGGTAGGAAACTCTCTCCACTAAATACCTAATCCTTATTAAGAAACCACTCATCTGATACCTTAGATCAAATTTGAGATTCTTCGACCACATATAAATGAGATGATGAGGGCTATGACCTATGCCTAGATGATAGAATATTATTTTGTCCTATAAACTGGGAACCTTGAACCATATATATTCTTCATGAGGAATCCTATATACTCTCATCTCGTGAAAATATTGTTCTAGACAACATCCTCTTAATAATCCCTTCCATATCCAGTGAAAAATGTTACATCTTCAGCAAAAGTGGGATGACATGGAGCTAGAAAACTAGATGAAAACCCTACTAAAAATTCCTCAACATGCCATTCTTATCAAGAAATAGCTCTAAGGAATATTTCAGATGGGCCCTTAAATAGATCTCAAAGAATCACACATTCGAACTCCCCAGATAATGGGTAATAAGTTTCTGAAGATTGGCCAGCTTCACAATTGAATAAAGAAACTATTCTCTAAACTAGTATTGGAAATTCTATTGTGATATTGATAACACCTCACAATCCCCATGTAACAAGAACCACCACTCCCCCGCTTGTCAATAAATAATCATCACAGCTAACAAAACCTAGTACTAAATCTGAGAATAGATCAAGATAAAAGACATATAATCCTCTTCTAAACATACCTATGAGACTACATATGAAATGGAGAACCTATTATTTTGAAGAATCTATCATATAAACTCTCAGAGTGTCCACTTATAACTTTATTCATCACCAACCTCTATTCTGTGATGATCTTCTGGTACATCCAATTGAATATATTGGAAAAGAACCTAATAAGGATGTTGAATGGAGGACATATCCTTAATAATTAAAAAATAGAGATCATAAACCCAGAATATAGAATATTTTACATTAACTAATTATTATTTCAATTATCATGTTTAAGTATTTAACCTATCCAATAGTCTTCCTATTTTAAACATAGTTACAGAAAATATTGATTTAGAATAATTTCTTAGGTATCAACACTTAAAAAACATCATATAATTTATTAGGATCATTAAACATAATGTTCCATTCATAACAACACAGGTCACCCTAAATGCCGATGTCCCAACTGGTCTTATGTGTTTAAATCACTTACTAATCTTTGTTGAATTCATTTCCAAACCAACCAATGAAACCTCACCTATGTATAACTCCAAACTCCATATGATCCAATAAAAATTAACCTTTGATACCAAACTCTCATGACCCCCTCCCCACAATTATACTAAATTTGGTGAGAGAGATGCTGACTACCAGATTCCCACTTTCCAATAGGACCCGGTTTGGCTACTAGCACCAAGGCTATAGTAAACATTCATATAGTAGACATTACCATATAAGAGAAACACAAAGAAGATAGATATAATAAGGATAAAATAACTAACTCCTTATATGATAAATTTACATAAATAATTCCTATTTGAAAAAATGAAATGTCACAAAGTACATAAATAACATAAAGGTAAAATGCATGCAACCAAAAATGAAAAACATGGTAGTAACCACAATGCACAAATAACTCCTACAAAACCCTGATCTAGTAATATCAAAACTGATCTCTAACTTGATCTTGAAGACCTAAAAACGGTTTATATATATATATAGGTTGATCATAATAGCATACACAATAGCATCCTCCAAGGATCCTCTTGTGAAAAAGAGAGGGAAATATAGAAAATCACAAGAATAATAGTGAAAATAACTCGTAGCCATAATGGGTAAAAAAATTACTAGCCTCAAAACGGAGAAATATCACTATATATCATAAAATAGAGAGAATACAATATAACAATAAAACAATAATGGTACCACACTTCCACTTCTTAGTAGTTTTCATCTCATCCTCAAGGTCACAAATCCAGATCCACCCCTCTACAAAATTTAGCCATCCCGATGTCACTTTGGCAAGGCATCAAAACATGTACCTCTTGAATCACATAACCCCACAATACTATATCACATATCATCATTTAGTAATGAAACACATTCCATGATCCTCTATAGCTCATATGATATATATCAAATGTCTGGTATTATACCTTAAGAGATTAAAACCCATACACCAAGTATGTACCTCAATCCATCACATCATATACATGTGAAATCTATTATAATAATTCGGATACAATATATGGTAATGCATGTGTGTGAAATAACCACAAGACAGCATCGCCCTATAAATACATATATGTGAAAGCTAACTGCTGTTCAAACTAGTATAAGTAACTACCATGATAAGAGAGCATAACACGAGGGGGTAGTCGTCTATCAATCCACCCACTAGGATTTTGGGGAAGAAACCCTCCCAGTTTCCATTAGATGTCATTATCCCTAATAACATTAGTGGGGTATAGAATGAAAGACAAGGTTATACATCATATATTTAGCTCACAAACAAACTATGGGCATAACCTATTTTTAGACTCAACTGGAATAATAATTCTTGAAATCCTTACTGCAAGTGCTAAAAACAAATAACCTATTAGGGTATAAGAATTTAAGGAAGTACAATAAATTCATTATTTTTTAGTTTTCATTTAGTATGTTTTAAATAATTCTTTTTCCATTAATTAAACATTTACATTATTCCACATTACATTACATTTCATTACATTATTTTTCAAGGTAATGTACATGATCCTTAGGGATAATCCGAACCACATCCATGGTTTTTCAATATTACCATCATTTAAATATTTTCATTCCATAATCATCCAAACATATGCGTAAATAATTTTTCAATTCATTATTAGAATCATTTCATGTCATGGTATTCTAGGAATACCATCCTATACCACTACCATGAAAAATCATGCAACTAATAAGATCCTACTACCTCAAGAAATGGGGAAATGAATGAAAATATATTAATCAACTCATCCATGAAGAAAAAAATATATTCAGAAGTGATCATACCATCTCTCATAATTAATTCAATGGGTAATCCAAGCTTTAACACATTCCATAACGTCTAATTCCATACTCATTACCCACAAGCCTATACTAACACATTTTTCCATCATAGTTTTCCACTGTAACCACATCATCAAGGACTCCCTACTTACACATCATGTCATCCAACCTAGAGTCATACATACTAGGATCACATCACAAGGATCCTAGAGAGATAAAATCATGAAATTTGTAGGAACAAGAAAGCAATCAATGTTATTACTGGGCTCCAAAAACAAGGAATCCATCCTTCTCATGAAAACGTGCTCTCAAATATCAAAAACAATTCACTAGTAATTCTCGTGGAAATGGGAAATTTGTTCACTAAAAAATCAGGTATCTTTATCATGCAACTCTTTATTATTACATCTTAAATTAACTGATTAACTAATCAACAGTTTCAAATTAAATGAAACCTAATGGATAAATCTATAGAAAGCTTCCAAATGTTAAAAATGATCTTTGTATTTATTTTTTGTTTCGAAAAAATTATAAAAGTACCATTATCAATTAAAATAACTTCTAACATTATCCACCAAAATTACCATGTGTTAGGTTTGTTAATAAATTCCATTATCATGGAGTAACACATTTAATTGAACTTACACATTACATCAATTCGATTATCATCAAATTTCATTAATCACTAGATTAAAAAATATTTGTTCTAATAATTACTATTTATAATTTAATTATTAATTAATTCAGGTTTTATGTTATTTACCAATTTCACCATGATAATCCAACCAAAACGACATTTTGAAAAATCCTACCATTGATGTCATACTATCTAGAAAATCATTAGGAAACCTCATATAATGAAATAAATAAAAAATGTTACTATCATGATATTTCATTCCAATTTCATTAATCAATTTCAATATTTATTAGGCTAATTAAACATACATATAGAGGAAAAAATAATGATAAAGTTTTTATGGCATATGAATAAAATTAGAGAAGAAATGAATCCCCTACCTCAAATGTTGTAAATATTATATTACAATATTGAACCACATTGCGGATCCATGATCACCTCTCCCAAATTAATTACATCCATATGAGGATGTCATGGCACAATCAAAATAACAAAAAACAAGGAGAAACCCCATTAGAATAATATATATAACAAATAATATCATGGAAAGAAAATATGGGATAAAATAAGATCAAACCAAGAGATCCAATAAATAAATGAAGGTAGAATTCACATTGGATTACCGTTGATGGAAGACAGAATCCTAGTGATAAATACACATCGAAAGAGTCAACAAAATTTATAAAAGAGAGTTATTAGTCACCTGTTATAAGGCGAGATATGTTCTGGTAGTAGTGTTTTTAGAAAACTTGAGAAACTGAAACATTTAAAGTTGTAAAATATTTGGTATTTTCATGACGTGTATACCCCTTTCACATCACGTAACCCTTGCAGTTTCATTTTCACATAAAAATGAATTGCCCTATATTTTTTTCCCAAAAATCTACACATAATTAACCAACTCAAAAAAATTCATTATCAAAACATATAAAACATGAAAAGGCTTATATTCTATCTATTCACCCTGCTTCCAGCATTTTCTTCATCCAACACTTCCCAACATATTCTAAACCGCCTTTGAGCACCATAATCATTGGACACACATAAGGGATTCACATCGAGGATCCAGGACCTTAAAACATGTTATAAATGTATTATATATTTATTATATATTTATTTATAGTAATATATGAAAATTATACATAGAAAATAAAATACACTATTTATGGAGATGGTAGGCGATATATACTCTTAAAAATGATCTAATTTTAATAAGGGGTTAAAAGAAAGAAAGGGAAAAGTAGGCTACCAGTCTATATTCATTTTAATTTCATATATAACAAATATTTTCATTAAAATCATCAATTTTTCCTTCCATTTAATATATCAACGAACCACATCACTTCATGAGGTTGTAGTCTGTCGTTTTGTATAGTGATATTAATGTATTCACAAAAAAGAGAAAGTAAAAAAAGGTATATATATTATATAATGACTATAGAGGAATAATGTTTTTATAAATATCATATATATACTATATATATCATAATATCCAACTCTGAGAAGAAGTAATATAAAATCAAATGACAATGGCCCGTGAGGCGGTAGTATGTCATACACATGAATGACGGTTTTGCAATCCATTAGATGGAAGTGGAAATGGATATAGGTTATTAAAACAATGTAATAATATATAAATATGTATGATATAATAAATTTATTTTTTTATAATTCCCAATACATTATTATTGGTTTAAAAGGAAGAAAGAAAAATAAGGGCTTAGTGAAGACAATTAGCTTCTCTTGCAAGTACCTCTATTGGATCTTTTATTAAGGACCCTTGTGGGATGCCAAAAACTGTATAAAATGGTTAAGGATTATGGAGAGGTAATCTGGAAGAGTCTTGATGAAATATATTTCTTGTGTTTTGAGAATTATTGAAGGGTGTTGGTGGCCTTTTCTAATTGATGGAAAACAACCAACATGGAAGCTACTTGAAAATTTCCCAAAAAAATACAACATAAAAAGGTTACTTCGAATACAAAAGATTAAAATTTTGGAAGGGTAATATTTAATATGGATTTCCAATAGGAATTGGATATGTGTTATATTTATTTAAAACAGTTTCCTCTTATTTTAACATTCAGTGAAATAATTTTTACCTTAACTGTAGTAATACATTTTTACTATTTTCACTATTAATTTTGGTCAAAAGGTAGGAAGAAATTATTTGAAAAAAATTATCATTCTGATTCAAAAGTTGTAATTAATTATTAAAAATTAAATTCAGTGAAGATTCACACCTTAATTTAAAATTAATCATATAGACGAGATGTGATAGAAGATTATTTTAATGTGAAAATGATCAAATGTTTAAAAAGTTGTTATATCAAAATTAAAAATGAAAGATATTAAAATGACCCAAATTATATTAACAGATAGATTATTGAAATAATTTTATGTTAAAAATAATTTAAAATATAACTTAACTTAAAGATAATTTTAATTAAATGTTAGTCTTCAATTAAAATTCTGTATTTCACACAATTAATTTTAAAAATAATATTTAAAAAAAATTATCAGAAATTCCCCGTAAGATAATTTTTATATGAAGACTCCAAAATTTAAATTTATTTTAGAAAATTCATTTTCTATATTATTATATAAATAATTGTATTATTTTTCAAAAATTTAATATTTTGGAAAAATATTATTTACAAAATTATTGAGAAATTATTGAAAATTTAGTATTTTATTATCAATTCATTTCCTGTATATAAAACCATTATAATTAAAATTTAATTTTTAGTGATTATTATTTATTCCACCAATTTAATGGATAGGTAAAAATGGTATTTTTTATATTAAATATTAATAGTTTTTCTTGGTTCATTATAACTCGGTGTTGTTTGTAAAGTGTGATAACATTGTGTTGCTTGTAATACAAGCTATTAGAGAAAATTAATTTTTTCAAAAATAATGAATTCATTAAATCTCAGGGTGCTACATTTAACCCCTCCATAAAATAGATTTATCCCTAAATAGTTTTCACTATAATTAAAACAAATGAGGACGCATCTTCCTCATCATTTCAATATGATCATTTTTAGCTTCATTAAACTCGATAGTTATTCAAAAATAAAACATTAACCATGTGAGTTGTAATATTTCATAAAAAATTATGTATATGATCCAGAATCTTAATTAGTTCTTCCTCATAATAATGGTATTTCTCCTATAGTATGACTTATGAGATAAGCACATGTCAATATTTATTTATATACATTCTCATTGGAGATAAATGTAAAAAATCATGGACTTGAGAGAGGTTCAGGGGAAGATCCAAAAAATAAGCTATGTTCCTGATAAGAGAACCAATTTCAAAGGGACTAATATACCAGGGGATTAATTTCCAATTATTGAGTAATCTCATAACTATATTTTTTGGAGAAATTCTTTGAATCACATTGTCACAAAAATCAAAATATAGATCACACTATTGATTATCAGCATAACGTATCTATTATATTTTTGATATGCTTATGTGTAGTTGAATGTATCTAACTATGTCTCCTATTTATTCAACCATATTAGTTACAAATATATTTATTTCTACCATATCATTTAAACACGTTTTAGCTCATCAATTCTATACATATAGGGATTCCAAAGGATCGACATGAATGATCAAAGGAAATCAATTATTATATGATAACTCAACCAGAGGAAGATGCTGATACCAAAATACATTAAAATCCAAATTACAAGATATCAGTATATCCAATATGTTTTTATTTTCTAATTTACACTGAGAATATATCAATGGATAATATAATGTGATGAAACATTACTCTGTATCTTGAGCTTGTTGAAGACTTTACTAGAATGGTGCGGTGAACCCTAGATCCCAATCAGATAGAATGTGGTACTACATCAAAGCTTTCCAATTTCTTAATTTATTTCCTATAAATATATTCAAGAGATAATATTTCCATTATATCGATTAGTTGTGATTACTTTGAATGGAAATCGAATAAAATGCTTATAGAACTATTCCCTTTAGATTTTATGGGGAGTCCGATGAAAAAATACATGGTGATTTTTCCCATTTCTATTCTAGTATGAGTTGTTGATGTAACACCCTAATGAATATTTTTCTCTTATCCATAACATGATAACATACAGATCATTGAGATACATAATATTTGATAACTCCCTTCATGAAATCCAACCAAAAATATAGTTTCAAATATATATTCATCTGCATATATACATGATGAATAAGAAATCGAGAACTATGAGCTTCCTCTAAAAAAATATTCATTAAATATGGTACGGATGGAACACATACATGGTTTCAAAACATTTTTAACACTTGATAATGACAAAAAAAACTCATGAACATTTATAACCATATTTTTCAACTATGAACCTTACTTATCCACCTCTTTAATATTCATGTGGATAAATGGTTAAACATTCGAATGTCAAAGATATGGTTTCTCCCCCATATATCAGGTTTCTAGGAAGATTTGTGGAAAATACATATACATTAGATATTTTTGTATATTAATCATGCATATTATAGTATGATAATTTCATCTCAAATCATCGAGAACATTTTCCTCTATCAGAGGATGATAATTTATTCTATATTCATAGTTATTACTCTTCAGTAACCATATACTCTAGTGAATTTTTAATTCATTATCTATGAATATATAATTATATTATATATATATATATATCAAGTTTCTCTCTATAATGATTATTCATCCCCATCATTAAATAAAACATTATATTAGATTACACAAAATAATTAGTTTTGTAATTTTTATCATGAATCATTAATTTTCATGAGGAAAAAGATATATCCTTGCTATTTTACATAATAACACATCCAAATACATTCATTGATTCCTCACTATTGTTTAAAAATTGTGCACCACTCTAGGTTAATTTAATTAATCATGAACATATATATAATCTATTCAGTTTCATGAAATTTTCTTTACATTTATCGATCCAGAAGTACCTAGATCCATTTTGAGTAAAATTTATTAGTGGATTAGATAGTAGTGGTAAATTATCCCCCATGTTTTTATAATATCTATAATTCCTTATAATAACACATATCTTAGTCACTATGGTTGTTTTGGGGATACACTCAATAGCCTCTATCATTGATGTATCTACCAACACATCTTCTCTTGAAATTATATGACACAAAAACAGAAATGTTTTTTAGCCAGAATTCCCACTTTATAATTTTTTCTTATAGTTCTCCTTCATTAGGGCCTATAGTACAATTATCAAGTGATATTCATGATCTTCCTTTCTCTTTTAATAGATAATAATATTATCTATAATTATGACCACAAGTTGATCAAGGTAATATCACAAGACTCTATTATTTAAATACATAATTATAGTGGGTGAATTTATACAATTGAATAGAATAACTATATATATTCATAGTGTTCATACTACATACAGAATGTTTTCTGGGGGATATCCTCCTTACTGATCCTCAATTGATGATATCAAAAATGTTTTTTTTCCTTGGAAAAATATTTAGATCTAAATATTTGATCGAATAAGTCATCAATATGAGGTAGTGGATACTTTTTCATGACCATGATTTGTTTGGTCAACTGATGATAATCAATTATGAGACATATCAATCTATGTTTATTTTTGAAAAAAATAATAGATTCATCCAATGATGACACACATGGGTGAATGATTCCATTTTCAAGGATTTCATTGAGCTAATTATTCAATTCCTCCGACTCAACTAGTACTATTCTATATGGAGTCTTTGATATTTTTGTTCAATAGGGTATGAGTTCATTTTAAAATCAACTTCACAATTCGGTGTAAGAATATGAAACTCTTCTTAGTAGACATCAAAACATTACAACACAATAGGCTTATCATCAGCATACTTTTTTTAAAGTATCATTTGATATAAACACCCCATCTGAATGGGGATTTGGAACCATATAATGGATGAGATCTTGATAAGAAGTTTTTTATTTTCATCACATTGATAGATGATCGATGGTTGGATATGAATATCAAATATCACTTCAATTTCTTGAAAATTGATGTGGGATTTACATCGAGAATTATAATACATTCCTAATATAACATCATATTCAACCATAGGAATTATGTGAATATTTTATGGAATCAATTTTAGACCAACATCATCGGAATAGGAATAATAGATATGTGATGTGATCATCATACCATTATTTGTTTTCACGACTAATTCTACATCTAATCGTTCCAATTATATCTTGATAACCATATTATATTCTTAATAAATGAATGGATATGTTTATTTACAGTCAAATAATACATTAGTAGTACTATAGTGGATGGAATGTGTACCTTTCACCATTTTATTATATCACCTCTTGTAAGAAACAACGATCATAATAGACTTTCCTCTGTATCATAACATAATAGTTTTTTGACATAAATCATATTCATTACCATTTGTATTTTTAAATTTGTTACCATAGTTATCATACTCCATTCATTTTATACACTATGGATTGGTTGGTGAATTCATTGAAACATTCTCTATATTCTCATCATTATGTAACTTCTTCCCATCACATCAAAAATCATGTTTTGATAAAATTATCTTAAATACACAAAACAATTTATAGTCTCGTTATAATATGTTCCTCTTTGTTTCTTCTGAATCATTTAGCATAATGGAAATATCATCTTCTTATCTATATAGTTCTTAAAAGTTTTGTTCAATAACATTTTTATATTATTATTAGAACAATGGGATTGGTAAAAAATCCAACCTCTATTTCCACCATGATTGTACATCAATCAGTCTCTTCATTTCTAGTAATGTATCTTATGGATGACGCTGTTTAGATAACTATTTTTCTTCCATAAAAAATCAATCAAAACATACCTTCATGTTGGGTAAGAATACAACCATACCATTCTTGTATCATAAAATATTTATCATAGGTACCAACAGATTCATCTTCATTTTCATTTAGAATATTCATGAGAGGGAGACATTGGGTTTTCTGAAGAAAAAAAAGAATATCAAGATCTGATTTAATTCTATGGAGGAACACATAAGAGCTGGGTCGAACACCCCTCGTATTTTTTATGGTTTTGGATTCCTCTAATTTCATTGGTCTTTTGAATTCCACATGATGTGGGATCCGTCATCGGCTGCGGTTTGGGTAAGTTTTCCATGTCTTCCTGTTCCATTTCAAAACCAATCATTTTTAGGATGATCGGTGATTTGGTCGACAGATTTCTATGTTTCGATATTCATAATAAGGTGGTTTTTCACCCTATCTGGCCATGAGTTTGTGTGGAAGTGGAACCATCCAGAACTCCCTTTGATTATGTCTGGATTTAAATCAATGAGGAATATAGGTGTAAGAAATGTGTAATTTATGAAAACTGGATTTATTTTTTCTCTACCTGCATAAGTTTGGGAAACTTATGAGTTCATTCCATTAGGGGTATGTAATATGAAGGTACATGGGAATTGGAAACAACCTCTGCTCATTGTTCAAGAGACTGGGCCACTCGATTGAGGTTTGTTTCTAGGGAGTCCATCCCAGGGGAAGGACGAATGATAGTGGCATGGGTAATATTCCAATGGAATGTGAAGAGGATTTCCCAACTAATTCAACATTGGGAATAGAGGGGGTAGGTCAGGGACCTCATGTGTTATGAATGGTGGAGGAAGAGAAGCTCAATAGCACTCTAGTGGAATAAAAGAAGGAGGGTATTTTTGGCACGGATTGGGTGAAGAAGACCTATGTTTCTCAAGTTATCTCATAGGTGGCTGAGGTGTTCGACATGTTAAAGTAGGATCTAGATAGACCTACCATTAGTGATCTGAATAATGATGTCTATGACCACACGATGCTCCTCAAATGGAAAACTAGTCAAATGGTTATACAAAGGTTATTTTTCAGGTGGTTAGTGGGGAGTAGGTTGCATCTATAAATGCTTTTCCTGAGCTGTTATGGTCAGGTAGTGGTGAGGTGTATATGGGGAGACAGGAGGCTACTGCTGAAGCTGTTAATTCAACAATAACATGAAATCCAAGGGGTTTAGATTATTTGAATTGGACCCCTATACACTTGAGTAAAAAAATGTAATTCCTTTCTAAGGTTGGTTTGAGATCAGATCCATCCTTCTTGGTTCATGAAGTCGGGGTCTCTGGGAAGGAAACCAATGAAAGGGAACCTGAGCTCTCGGTAGATAGAGCATTAATCTCGAAGAGTAATCAGAGTCTTAAGAAGAGTAAGGGGATAAAGGATTACTTCTCCTTACCACCTCCTATGGATTCTGGATCTATGAAAAAGACAAATGAAAAAAAGATCACCATTGAGATTATAAGAAACCAGAGACCAATAGATCATGTAATTGAACATTTGGATTTACTTTTATGATCTGAAGAAGAAGATATTGAGCATTCTCTACTTCTCAATGAAATGGAATAGGAGGTTTCTAAAATGATGGGGATGTCACTAAGGGTGACACTTAATGAAGAGAAATACTCATGGATTGAAACCAATATCTAATTTTAGTAGGGGTATCAATAAAGGCAATATTAACATCGAGGAATACATTCAGTCCTGGGATCAGATGGCTTCTAATAATGAAAAGAGAATGATGGATGTCTTATAAACCCATTATTCTTCTTTATCTTGGAAATTGTTTAGTAGAAAATAATCTGATAATCTCATGTTTTATTTTAATGATCTTATTTAAGCAGATGTTTTGGTGGGTTGTTTTGTGAGGTTTTCTTGTTAAGGATATATTCCCTTTGACAATTAACCTCTTAGTTTTTATGGTTGTTTTTGGATCTGCTTCAGATGGGGATCAGAGTAGGAAGCCTTCATTGGTGCATGTCATTCAGATTGGGATGATTAAGAGGGTTTGTCTATGCCATATGTTCCATCATCATGCACCTATTCACATGACAACTTTTTAGATGAAATTATTTGGTGAAGGATTCTCATCATGGTGCAATTGCTGGGGAGGGACAGCTCCAGATTTCAGGATTTTCTCTATTATGGTTGTTTTTTTATTTTTAAGGTTCTGATATGAGTTTATCACTTTCCCTTAAAAGTGTTTTGATAAAAAAAAATTGATTTTTAGTCAGTCATCATGAATCATTATCCCTTAAAGGATGTTGGATTAACCCAATAGGAACTATTTTTCCCAAAAAGTGATTGCATGGGGGTCAAGTACATGTGCAATCAGTCCTCCATAGATATACCATCCTCGGATGGTCCCAAATGGGTTTATTCGTGGATCTAAAAACACCCAACAGACCTGGTTTCAATGATTCATGGATCTTTTTTCGAAATGAAGGTGAACTTGGACTGATGATTTAGCCAACAAAACTTGAGGAATCCATTGTTCAAGAGGATGGAAATTCAGGATCACCACACTCCTACTGGGAAAGGATTATTTCCTATTTTAGGACTATCTTATTGATTTATGTCATGTTCATATGTTCATAATCCATGGTTCATTCCTGAATACTGTGTCGACAAGCTACCCCTAATATGTAGGATCCTTGTATGCAAGCATATATTTTATGATATAGAGGTGATTTTGAATTAATCCATATGATAAGGACCTTTAAATTTTATCGTGATCTAGGGGGGGTGGAAGGTGAAATGATGTTGGGATCAAACCCATAATATGGGTTTCCTATGTATCCTAGAGAGAGGAATCAGAACCAACGTAGTTTGGATCTGCTAGGGCTTATGCATGGAAGCTGCCCATTGGGGAGACATGATTGGGTAGACCCTTTTGGATGGTAACAATTTTGAGCTCATGAATTCACGTAGGCATCCTACATATCCCATATTGATCAGGAATCAGAGTTCTTGTAGTTCAGAATGTATGGGGCATACGCGTGGAAGATTCCCATTTGAGGCATGATTGGGTGGACCCTTTATGGGAGGGAACTTTTTTGAACTCAGGCCTTCTAGTATGCATCCCACATATCTTGGTTTGATCAGGAATCATATTCCCCATAGTTCATAATGTGTGGGGATTACGTGTGGAATCATCACATTTAAGGAGGCAAGACTGTGTGGACCATTTATGGGAGGGTACACTTTTGATCACGAGTAGTCTAGAATGCATCCTACATACCCCGGTTTGATCAAGAAGCATATTTCTCATAGTTCATATTTTCTAGATGTTGAAATCATCATGAAACTCTAATCACACATGATCCATTCTTGGTGTGAGAAACAAGAGTATGTGAATGATTCAACATGGCACATGCATCCTCTCCTGTTGGTGGGAGAGGGAGAGTATATGGAGAAATAGGACAGGGCGATCGTGGGCGACCAAATAGGGATTTGAACCTTTCAATGTTATATGACATTGAAGGTCATGTGGATTAGGATTAGATTATTGGGGAATTACCTCAATGGGAGGGCCTCAAAATATGTTCTGGGAAGGGGAGGAGTTTTGTCTGCATAAAAAGGGGAGCGAACATCACCCCATCAACTGATCATTATTCCTCAATGAATGGAAATCAAATTGATCACCCATTATCCCAAGAATTGGGAGGTTGACATCAGCATCCCAAGGAAAGAATTCGGGTTACCATTGGAATATAGACCCACACACATTCCCAAAGCGCGAACCATTGTGGAAGAGACTTCATGACTTCTTTTACCATGGGTATGCACACTAAAAGGGGCGCGCTGATGTGCCCGATAGTGTGATCATATGGGTTCAGAAACTTTAGATGTGGATTTTTCCTGATGCCAGAGGATTTCATAGCTTAGGTATTATGGGGGAATGGACGCTAATAGATGATTGATATTGTAACTAGATGAAATGATACCCAAAAAGACCTCATTCTGAATTCTAGTTTATAATGGGGGTTGGGGAATGATCTGCATACGATAGTGGTATGCGGGTAGAGGGGTTTTCCGCATAGTGATTCGGTACGTAGAAATGGGTATAGGACAATGTGTACCACATAGGGACGTGTAAAATCAGGCCACATTGGGTTCCATCCACATACTTATGCAGTACGTGGCCCTTGGTTCATTATGCATAGTAGTACACTGCGTGAAGAACCATATTGAAGGAGGGTCTGATCGATCATCATTCGCATGAATTTCATCTGTGAAAATTATATGGGTTTTCGTTCACCAATTAAGTTCATGGTTCTATTTTTATTATTTAATTCCACCATTTAATTGTTCTTGTTTGGGTATACCTACTAGGAGTGTGGTTGGCAATTTCATGTTCATCGATGAATCGAGACTAAAGACAGATTGTTATCTAGAATATTTATTCCAACCCATGGGTTACCTTTGGGCTTTCATCATCCATACCAGTATTCTTTTAATGTTCTCCTTTTAGAGACCGGCACGATAGTTGTATCTATTGGGAATTCATCACTATTTGCAGAGGTTCATGAAGAGATGACCTAACCCATGAAAGGCTCAGTCAATTTGGGGTTTTCAGAGGCTTTGGTTTGCGATAATGGTTTGTGGAACCCTACCCATTCACTTCATCTATGAATTATTGAGTTTTCAGAATAGTACGTGGATGGCCTTCACACGGACTATTCGTTCGGTGACATAGTTCCTGACATGCCTTGTTCGTTTCCCATCGCTTCGTGGGCCACCTATTTATAGATTGTTTAACATAACTGTTGGTTTGAGATCCGAGTTTTCACGGTACCCTTCTAGGTGATGGTATATAGGACACTTGAATCTCTTTGAAAACATGAATTCCTTCATGCTTCTTATTGAATTTGTAACTCAATTTGACTATATTAACCTTTCTATACTTGTATGAGTGCTTTCTTCCTTCTAGAAAGTGATTTTTGAGGTATTTTATTCCTTTGGAAAAATTTTCAGGACCCTACAAATGCCCCCAATCAGAATGGGGTCTGTTCGTAATGAAAAGGGAACTATTTTGAAGTAAATGTAGTCCTGAATTGAAATGGTTCTGGTAGAACATAAGGATCTAGTAGAAGGGGACCACCCCTATATATAGGGGCCCATGTTGTTGGTCTTTTACCGTTTCTCACAGAGAAAAGTTCTCTTGACTTCCTCGGTTTCCTCTCCTCTCGCATACTATGCTTCTTGCAAAAATACCATTTGGAAACCACTTCATTTGTATCGTGAACTGATATTCTCTCAATTTCTATATCTGTGTTCAATATTTTAGAATTAGAGAAAATAATTGCATAATTTTAAGACTAAAATCAGGATTCTTCATTGGAGGATGTTATGTGGCTAGTGAGTGCACATACGGAACATGGATCGAAGAACCAAAAATTTTGAACTAATAATACAATAATAAACAATAATCCTGCAATCCCTAATCATTAACTTAATCAAGGACTAGGATTATGGGACACCTTCTACAAACATTTCTGTTTGCTGGACAATGATCCCCAGGCTAACAACTCATGGATGGTTCATGTATCGTGGTTGTACATGGTAAAATGCATCCACATATAGTAGTAGTGGGTGGGTGTTCTTCTTTGAATTGTGGCCATATTTGGGACGTCTCTTCAACACACTATTCATTATGTAGGATGCAGCTACCATGTACTATTTTCGGAAATAGTATGTGGATCCTTATATGGAAATATTTTGAGTCCCTTAGACAATATATTATAACCTTTATCCAATAAATATTATTGGACTTAATTTTTGTCATCTTTTGGATCTTTGTGTTTAGGTTACAATGGATACTTCATAGGCTACTATTGATGTTGCTGCTTCTTCTGAGGAAATTATTTCCGCCCCTCTTTCTACTGTTGTTGAATGATTGATAAACATTGAAGCTTTAGTCGACGACAAAATAATGGCCCTCCCCTTTCACGCATATTTGGTGAATTTTCATACAAACGTCCAACAAGAGTATGTGCATTCATACAGGTATCCTTTTTATAGGTTTTGTCTATTGTTTAACCCAATGATCCTTTCCCCAAATATGATCGATCAACCAACCACCGGGATAATTAATAACTCTATTCTGAAGGCTTTCATTTCTTCCAAGGGGAAGTACCTTCTGAGAGAAACTACGCCCGAGTCTTTCCAGATCTACGCACCATGAACTTTAGAGAGGGTGCAGTGGAGGCCCGACTAGATGTCCCACTGTTACCAGATAATTGTGAAGAAGGAAACAATGAACAAGCAAAATGGTTGGTTTTCTCGATAGGACCTTCTCCATGGAGGCTCATTTGGCTTTGAATGGGGGTGTCCCTTTTGGGTTTTCTAGAGTTGCGAAGAATTATGAACTGAGCTACAAACTGTGGGACTATATGAGGCTGCTTGGGTTTATCAGACAAACACCCATCATCCTACTACCCTTATTTCATATCTCTTATGAATGTGGATTCAAGATACCAAAACATTCCATTTAACCCAAGGGGAGGTCGGCATCATCCTTTTGGACATCCTGCTAATTTCGGGATTCCCTATCATCCGGGACTTTTTTGATGAATTCCATACTCTTCCCTCTATTATGGATGATGATGAAATCCCCCCCCCCCCCTCATTAGAAAATAAGATCATCGTCCAAGTGAAGTCTCCTTTAATGGAAAGAGATCCCTATCCAAAGTAGGACGTTCCATTATTTCGATTTGTTCGACGGTTTTCTTAAGAATACTAGTCTCGAAACCGATCCGTAGAGACCTAGGTCTTTTCATATGAAAACCACCCATTGGGGAGCAGGTACTTAGTATCCCACCCTAGAAGAAGGGAATTTTAAGAAATGGGGATGGGGGATCATCCCGGACATCAATTGATTATTTCAACTAGGAGCTTTCTTGGACAAGTTTCTGAGCGGGTGGCTCCTACTCGTGCGATAATATGGTAGTGTAAGAGCCTCAACTATAATAATGTCCACTTAATTAGCCATCAAAAGATGTATTAATATTTATATCCTAGTTTTTTCCACTATTTACCGACTACATGATCGAATTAGTGGGGAGGGGGTTCACCATATCGGATGAATGGGCTATTCCAAATTCATTGGGGCTAGATGGGATCCCACATCAGAGGATATTCTTTCATTAATTCCATACGTATTTTATATTCCACCCTCCGATCATATCTTTAGAATAACAATGAGGACATTCCAGCGGATTAGGAATCACAGGATAAGTAAGGGGAGCCAACTGAAAAGAATGAGCATGACTTAATGGCTTGTCTCAATGGTAATGATGGTTTCTCATACCACCCTTATGAATCCCCTATAGGTAATATTATAAATAGCTCATTTGAAGACTTGATAAACTAAGGAAAATTTCGAAATATGGGGTTATGACCTCATAGGCGAACGAACAAGCTGCTGAAGATGTTACTCAGAGTCTATAATCCATTTCATCTGAGGCCTATGTTCTAGTAACCTCGAGGCAATGTGATCATTTAGAAGTTCATCCATATACTCATGACAGGTCCCCAAGTGATTTATGGTGGCTCCTCCAATCTAAGAAATATTTTATGACTGTCATTGGCTACATGATAGCACTGGATGAACTTTCATTTGATGGGGATCCAGATAGGGTGAGTTGATATCTTAAGGACCTCAAGACCCTCATCCATTCCTGAAGTGGTTTCTGTAAGTACTCATGTCGGGTACATACCATCATGAGACTAGAAACCATTGATGAGGATGATGACGTCATTAGATTTCCATTTTTGGCTTCAATAGAAAAATATTCTTACATTCAATCATCACTTAATAAATGTTTCTCTTCCCGAGGTATTGGGTTTGGAGGGACAACCGAAAAATGTTTGTGTTTATCAAAGCCTGATATGCATCATTGTAAAAATCCGGCAGTGCTTTCCATCATAATTAAGGCTAAATTTTCATATTATTAGTGGGGATGGGATGAATTGAGGGCGAGCACTTCAAATAAAGATATATGGAGGCATCATTAGATTGAATTATTTGACATCCATGTTTTGGGGGAGCCATCGATCCTACCATTATTTCAGCCAATGAAGATCCAGATGAGGTGGCTACTTACTTGAATGAAATGAATAAGTAACTTTATGCTCTGACATATAGGAATTATATGTCATACTGCATGGAATTGATGTAATTTTTTTCATGGCTGATGGGATAGGTTTTATATGAAAACTCTGGTCTTAAATTATTTTAATGTGGAGATGCTAAATCCCCCCCCCCCATTATTTTGTAAGGGCCTATAGGACCTCATGAAATGGATTATTCCCAAATTTATACTCCCATAGGTACTACAGTTTGGGAGTGCGCTTTATCAGAGGTAAGAGGTGACATAGAAGGTTCCACCAGATCCCATGAGTGCATGGAATAAGTTTTTACAGACCCTTCTAGAGCATTTCCACCAACAGCCCCTCTTGGTGATATTATTTAGGAGTCATCTCTGCAAAAGTCAAAGAAATTATAGAAATATTCCCACATGTCCAATAATATTGGGAGGGGGATGACAAGTAATTGTCTATTTATCTAGTGATTTAACCATCTACCATTATCTTGTCAACTCACTGGTAAATATATGTACATTGATGCAGGGCTTATTGGTGACCAGATGACGACTGGTTAAGAATCTATAGTTATTTTCTCTTTTAGAGTATGGGAAAGGATGTCATCTTTTGTGGCTGATGGAAACAAGGAAACATTTCCATTTGAAGAGACTAAGGTGGTTTTTGACCCCTCAGGTGTGCCTTCTCCCACTCGAACAATCTCCACCCCAATAATGGATGGACACACAAAGGTTGATGGATCACTTGACCTTGTTGAGACGACCCTCATAGAGAGAGATTGGGTGGTATTTATGGAAGGGGTTGAATCCAGTCGCAAGCCCCAAGCCTTGCTGGATTTTATAGGGGATTCAAAAATCGAGAAGCCAATTAATATGGACTGAGATTCTTTTTCCTCTATGGAGGCAGTTAGTTTAGAAACTAACATTCCACTTTCTCATGGTCTCTGCTCAATTAATAATTGGATAGGCTGATGTTTCATCCCCTAAAAATTTGGACCAGGCTATCATTCTCGTTTTGCTAGCTCTAAGGGGGGTTATGTTTTCTATACCCACGATTCCAAGACTAGTGTCTTTATCTTGAATGGCTATCAATATATTCCTTATATAAATAATCAACATTTTGAGGGCCACCATGAGGGATACTATTTCGGCTGATAATGCCACTGGGTCTTTAGTATTCCTACTTATCCATTAAGGGGAATTTAATATTGAAGATACAACGCCACCTGTTTAGATAGTGATACTTCTGTGGGGGTGGGAGGTATTGAAGCCATATCTCCTCCATCCTCAAAATCACAACCACAGTTTTTTCCAATGGAAGCAGATACCCATACTTTCTTATCTATTATAATTACTAGAGAAATGGTTGTTTTATTGTCGACCCATGCTGTGGATTTCGAGTCTAGTGCCTCTCTTATGACATTCATAAATAACTACATTTCATTGTTAGGGATTGATTTTGATACCAATTGATAAATCCTAGTCGATCATCATCCCACTCGGTAAAATGCATGGAGGAACATTTAGTGATTAATCACCAAGACTCCACTGGATGATATTCCAATGAAATTTATAATGTTACACTACTAGTTTGTGGGCTTGGGATTTTTGGGATTTAACTATCTTGGAATTTATGATATATTAAGGTAGGTGGTTGTTTCCCAAGAAGTAACTTGTGTTCTTGAATCTTGACGTTCCATTGAACATTAAACATCATATCTAGCTGATACATAGAAAATTCTCAATGAAAAAGCATCCAATAATGCTGTAACGGTTGAAAAGATGAAAAAATAATTCAAGAATCAGAAGTCTTTGATAGAACAACTCGATTGGGAAGTAGAGCAACAATGCCAGATACTAGACCGGCTCAAATACAAGTGGGCCTGGGCCACAACCTCCATTAATGAGGGGTGATGGAAAATGAGAGAGGGAGAATGGATCGACCTCTGAGACATGACGGAAATAGAGGCACTTCATCCAAGTGCAGAAGCAGAGACTACGAATTTATTGAAGCTTTTCCAAGCCCTTGAAGAGTCATACAAATCATTGATCCATCTATGCAAATCTGTCAAGTGTCTCTAGTAAATATCTTATCTTTCTTATAAGGATGGGCTCATGGGTGTGTATTCCCACCATATATTTATATAAAATATTATGGAACCAATTTTCCATTGAATATTTCTTCCATTCATTTTCCTATCATGTTAATTGATCATACTCAATCATATAAACATAATTTCAATCAGGAATAAATTTTAAACCATTATATTAAACCAGAAAACTAAAATAATTGAATCAGGCTCTAATTTGTTTCCCATACATGGGACATAGTGAGCGTAGTTCAACTATTGCTGAGGTTTTATGGAACATCTCACAAACAATTATGTCTACTTCATTATTACCTAATTTTTTTTCTTAATCCTGCTTGGCATGGGCTTAGCAGGCATAAAATGACTTTTTATTTGGCCACCCTTTGATGGTTTTTGACCTGAAAATATTTATGCCTATTTTTATGGCTCAATGTTTTTTTAATGAACTAATACTCGACATTTACCCAAAGGTTCCTTCTACAGATTCAACCTCTGGAAAGTATGTCTTTTTTCACTCATAGTTCACAATCATTCAAATCAGAATCATTAATGATGTATTACATCAAAAATCTTTTACTAAACATAACAGGGAAAGGGACTCAATTCAAGACCATCAACCATGAATGTTAAAATATCCTTCAAAAATGGATTAGGGATATCTTACCCTAATTTTGTTGATGTTGGACATGAATGGGGCTCAAGAGCAGTTCAAGGCATGCAGATGTAGGAAAGGACTCTCCTAGGGAAGGATTTCCGTCTGATTGATGGCCATTTTTGAGGGAAACATTTGCAGAACCACCGGGGCATGATTTCCATAGTCAAACAAAGCTATTTATGGGACACTAGACATCCTTCTCCAATAGACTTTTGGGATTTTAATAATTTTGAATTTATTTATATGTTGTAAGCCACAAGGGGTTGCTGGCCAAAGTAGTGGTTTATAAAAACATTAGGGACATTCATATTGGCTTTGATTGGGGAAACCTGTTCCCACATGGTTCTTACTTCTGTGAGGGAGAACTGGTGAATGTCAGTTCAGTTAATAATCTTATTTATGTCAAGGGAATTTTGAAAGAAGAAGGTATGTATCCCATTATCCAATATTTTTCCAAATATCAGAGGGTGACAAGACATGAAGTTCATTTGAGCATAAATATGCTATAAATGAATCTACTGGGGCTGAAATTTACTTTCGTTGACATCCATTTTCTATGGAAACGTATGCAAAGCCACTGGGGCATGATGTGCATAGTCAAAAATGGTTTTTGTAGGACACTAGCCTTCTATATCCGATGGATATGAAGGATTATGGAGATTTAAAACCTTTCAAATATGGTATGTGACCCTCAACAAGTGGTGAACCTGAACTTTAAAAGGGGAATTGAAACTATACTTCTTTAGGGGAAATATAGAAATGAGTGGTGTCACTCTTCCTTTGTATACGGGTCAACTTCATGCATACAGATAGGGTATCTTTAGAAACCTCAAAGGGGAGAAGATATGAATTGGTCCCATATGTTCTGATATATCTAGGATATGTGTAGGAAAACAATTTAAACCATTACATGGAGGTCCCTTTAACAAGGAGGGATGAAACGAATCTTGGAATCCATTTAGGGTACTATGATAGGGGAGGACCCTCATGGGGACAAATATACATTTGATTGATGGATATTTTGTTAGAACCTATATAGAGCCACTAGGAAATGATGTGCATAGCCTATGAAAGGTGTTCGTTGGACACTGGACATCCATCCCATCTGGCCTTAGAAGGTTATGGGGATTCTAGATCACTCTGATAATGAAGTTTGGAGTATGTCAGGAGCGTATATGGACATATTGGGGACATATAGGCTATGATTTACTCATGGTATCGGGTGTCCCTTATGTTGATATAATTCGTATGTAGGGTGAAGGATTAATTCCATCTTTATAGTACCTGGTAATTTAACTTCACATGGTCAGGATGCGAGGTTCCTCTTTGAGATGGGAATGGTGTCATGCCTTTTAGGGTCATGCTACCTGGACCAAATTCCTGGTTTGTTCACCTATATTATCATGGTGGATCTCTTTCTACGATCCCTAAGATCATGTGATCTAATCTCAATGTGAGAAACAAGGGACTATGAGGATTTCGTGTCATTTCCAAAGAATAGGAAAACAACATTAGAGGTCACTTTAGGCTTAATCCTTTATTATGTAGTTTAATGTCTTAAAATAAGGACGATTGTGGCCTTGTAGTTTAATGTTTTTTAGTGAGTACATGATACATTGTATTTTAGATTAATTTAGTGAGGATTATTATAATGTCATAAATATCATTAATAGTTTATAGTTAATGGTAATTAGGATGCCCTAGAGATCCCTAGATGTGAATTATTATAGAATGTGTAAACCATAGTCCCCAAGGCAACAGGAGTCATGAGGTATGACATGGGGATTAGAATCCATTAGGCATACTGAGATAGGAGAGAAGTCTCTTGGGGACAATTTTTCCTATGATTGATGGCCATTTTTGTAGGCGACATATACAGAGCCACCACATCATGATATTCATAGTCAAACAAAGTTTTTTTAATGACACTGTCCTTCGGTGTTAGATGGACTTGGTAGGATTATGGGTATCGATGTCTGACTGGGGTATGGAGTTTGACAAATGGAAAAGATGTGCTTGGGAATTTAAATAATACCCAGACAATGATTAGCTCTGAACAACTGAAGATTCCAAATAGTTCTGCCTCATATGTATAGGGGGATGCAGGATATTTTGACTTCTCATGAGTGGGGGTCATGTGTGGGATCTCGTAACACCAAGGACTAGACCACACATAACTCCTGATGAATTGTACTTTTTATGTTCATGTTATTATGGCATTTTATGTACTCCCCATACAAGTCTGACCTACACATGAGGAGAAGGGAATTTTTTTGGATTATGGCTATGTAAGGATATAAAATCCGAGCGCCACTACGTATCCTTCATTGGATGAAATGAATAAATAAATAGTTCTAAAAATTACAAATACCTATTTTTCTCAGACCATATTTTAATAAATGTGAGGGCAATTGTTTTTATGGTGTTTGGGCAGAGATGTGAAATCTGGGTGTCACTACATATCTACAAGGGCATGAATCATGAAATACATAGATTTAAACATTTCTTGTACTGATTTTGATTGTTCCTTGCGTAAGGACATGTGAGGGAATATTTTTTTGGATGGATGGGACGAGATTGCAAATCTAAGATCCACTACTTGTCCTTCAAGGGATGGAATCAAGTCATACGTAGTTCAAAACATTCCATGTACCGATTTATCTTGGTCCATGTGTATGAACATGCGAGGGAATATTTTTTAATTATGGATGGGTTGAGATGCCATATCCAAGTTTCACTAAATATCCTACATGGGAAAGAATGAAGCCATACCTAGTTCGGAACGATCCATGTACCGATTTGGCTCGATCCATGTGGGTAGGGGCATCTTTTTTCTATCCACCACAGTTTCCAGGTCTACCAGGATACTATGTAGTTTCATTCCTAAGATAATCCCTACCCATGATCCTAATATCATGTGTGTTATAATCTATGTGAGAAACAAAGAGTGATAAGGGGTTCCCTTACAAATATGGGTAGATATGGGGAATGATGGAGGCATTTGTTTGGGTGGGGGTTGGGCTAAGATCAAGGATCATGGAATCTCTACGTATCCTATCCGGGAAAGAATCAAGAGGTATGTAGTTCTATGAGATATCAGGAAATTTATTTCCATGTAATTAGGACTCTTTGTGCTATGTAGTTTAACATCTTACAATGAGGATATGAATCATGGTTTAATGTCATGATTCAGGGATGAGTTCTTTAATGTTTAACATCATGTGGAAAGGACAATGACTCATTGTTTTTGGTCTTAGATTATGGAAAATGACATGGAATATTATAAATCATAGTTTATGGCCATATAACTTGGACCATGATATGGCATATTATAACTCATAGTTTAGGGTCATAGATCATGGACCTTGACATGGCGTATTATAACCCATAGTTTTGGGTCATAGAGCTTAGGCCTTGACTTCGAATATTATAACTAGTAGTTTAGGGTCATAGAGTTTGGAAGTAGACATGGCATATTATATCTCGTATTTTAGGGTCACAGATCTTGGACCGTGACATGGGGGTTTTCAACTAGGTGAAGTACTTATTCACGAACTTCGTGTTTGTAGGAGACGTGATGATATGTCCATCCATTAATATCAGGGTGTATGCTCCATTGGAATTGACCCTATGTATGAAATATTTTCATTCCAAATTTGGATCAAAAATTGAAAGATTCTACCCATGTATCATGAGGGTTCTAAAGACTAACACCATTTCAATTTTGAAGAAATATTGAAGGCAAACACTTTTGTTGAATGCTCATGCTATCCAATTTTGAACGATTTTTAAATTGTATAGAGTGTAAAACCTTATTTATATATAGATACACTAACTCATAAAACAAACTATATGATTTCTATTCCCTCAAATGTCAATTGAAAATGGCCACACGAAGTGATGCCACTTGAATTTCTACGGGTAAAACCGCATCTGCCCCATATACTACTAAGTATAGGGATTCCTGGGTGGCAGTGTGGGTCGTGGTATGGTAATCCCCCAAAGCTTGAAGGAACTTATATTCCCATGATTTAATTTCCTTATCTACCATTTTATGATATAGGTTGGATACAGTCTTGTTGAAAGCCCATATTTTCCCATTGGTCACCGTATGGTAGGTGGATGAATGGTTGTCTTCGATTCCATACTCTTGGTATAACATGTCTAATAGAAAAGAGCCTAAATTTGTTCTATTGTCCATCAGTATTATATGAGGGACACAAAATCTAGTAATGATGTTATATTTCACAAAGATAATGATGTTTTTCACCTTCACATCCATAAGGGGTATGGCTTTGGCCGATTTGGAATAGAATTTGGTCATTGTTTTTATGAACATGTATTGTCTCTCTATGGCGGGAGGATACAGTCCCACAATATCCATCCCACAGGTGGAGAATGACCATGATAATATATCTTTATGTTGTAACTCCAGAGTTTAGTGTATGAAATTTGCATGAACATGGAAGGAATGTCACTTCTTGGTGAATACGACACAATCTTATATATAGTGGTCTAGTAATACGAATGCCTTTGAATTTGGTGAGAGGGATTGGTTTTTGATTGATGCAACCCTCAAGCCCTGGAATGCACTTATTTCATGATATAAATGGTCTCTTTTCCATCAATTCCCCTGAGAAATCTCTTTCATGGCCCCGTTTGTAGAGAAAAGTTTCTTGGTTTACCGTATTGTACAAGACAAACATGACTTCTCATCCATGAACCTACTCACATCCAGGACTATCTTGTTGGAGTTCCCCATTCCGAATGTAATTTGAAATGTGCGTCCTCTATATTGTGGTATGACCATGTGGCTCAAAACGAGGATAATTTCATAGTTGTCCTCCATATTGCATTGGATGACTGGAAAGACCATTCGGTTGTGAGAAATGCTAATGACTATTTCATCCCAGTCTGGATTGGCCAAGGCTTTGTCTGCATTTTCCAAAGCATCGGCTTTAGAATTTTGTGACTGAGGGACACAGGTCAATGTTTGTTCTGATCGGAATTATGCTATAAGTTCTCAAACATGGTTCTTCAAGGGGACTAGTACTTCTTTCTTAGTGGTGTATTCATCACTGACCCATTTGATGACTAGCTCTAAATCACCCATTATTTTTTGGAGTTTGGCATGAACAAGAATTGCCAGTTCTAGTCCTATAATAAGGGCCGAATATTTTGCTTTATTGTTTTCACACCCTTCCTAAAGTGGAAAATATTATGGCATGATGGCATTTTGGGGGATAAAATTATATTACTAGCCCCACATTGTTCCACTCGGTATCCTCCATCCCTTTTCCTTTCGGGATTTGGGATGCACCATCGATGTAAATTTCTCATGTTTGGGGGTCCTCCTGGATGGAAAACACTTCTTCCTCGAGAAGTTCGGTATCAAATTGTGTTGTTTCATATGAGAGGTTCTCATCCAGTATGTTTTCTAAGGCCTACCCATTGATGCACTTATGGGGAACATACTATATATCAATCATTTTAAGAATTACCTCCCATCCTGATAGGTTCCCATTTAGCATGGGATGGTTGAGGATATATTTTAGTAGGTTACAATGGGAAACTAGTTGGACATCATGGTGATATAAATAATGCCTGAGTTTCTGATCTATGATGAATAGGGAAAGGGAGTTATTTTCAATTTTTGAACACCGAGTTTCGACATCAATCATTTTTTATATCATGTAATAAAGGTTGTTCTTCCTTTTAGAATCATTCTTCTATGTGAGGATAGCTCCTAGTGATCATTCTAGGGATGTTACCTATAAAATGAGAGGTGTACCCTCAACTAGTGTAATCAGAACTAGAGGGATTTGGATATATCTTTTGAGATTGGAAAACTCTTCATATTAAATATTATCCCACTCGTACATAAATCATGTCTTCATAATATAGGTGGAAGGAAAAAATTTACCTGCAAGGTTGGCTATGAAACACCAAATGTAGGTGAGGTAACATTGAAATCCTCTCTACTAGGAATGGTTTCAAGGTGGGGATATTCCAAAGATGAGTTTTATCTTCTCGGGGTTGAATTCGATGCCGCGATGGTGTCTGAGGAAGCTGATAAATTCTCCTGACGTAAATGAAAAGGCACACTTTAGGGGATTCATATTTAAGTTCCGCTGTTGAAATTTGATGAAGGAAGTTTCAATATCAGACAGGTGGTTCGAGCACTATCGTGATTTAACCATCAAATCGTTGATATAAAACTCAACCCACATTCCAAAGAAGGGCTTGAAGATGCGATACATGGTTTGTGGATATATGGTTCCAACATTGTTCATACTAATGGGAATAAATTTGTAATTGAACACTCTATAAGGGTCCCTAAAAGTAGTATCTTCTAAATCTCCTCAGGCCATTTGGATTTTATTGTATCCAAAATAGTCTTCTAGGAAAAATAGGGTTCATATCTGGTTGTTGCGTCGATAAAAAATTATTTGATCAGGACCTAGAAATCTTTTTTTGGGAAATGTCTGTTAAGGTACCTATATTCAATAAATATTATGATCTGTCTATTGTTCTTTTTCACAGGGACTATGTTATCCAGAAAAATCGTGTATGGGAATGCCCATATGATTTTTGGTTTGATTATATTGTCAACTGTATCCTCTATTTGGGTAGCATGCATCAGTTGGGTCCTTTTGGATGCCTAGTTATAGCCCCCCGTGATCTTCTTGTAAAATCAAATGATGAGTGGGGACCTAAATCTTGAGGCTTGGAATTTCTATGTAATTTCGGGAAAACACATCTGGATTATTCTTTATAAATGATGTATTTTCCTCTTACTCCATTAAAGGAATATCCACACCAATGAGAGTGGGCCGCATGTCATCTTTAGAGCCCATGTTTTTCACTTTAAGTTCATCGATTGTGGTGGAGACACCTTCTTCAAATGCAAGAGGGACATATTTTAGGTCTTCTTCTTATTATTCTTACTCTTCTTTTTATTCATCATCTTCATCTTCTTCCTCTTATTCGAATTCTGATGTAGAGATGATTTTTTAGACAAACAATACTATGTTGGGAGAGAGACTTTATTTTTTCTCAGTGTGTGAGGCTGGGGTAGTTTGAGATCTTGAGAACGGGAAAGGATAATTTTTTGTAGGGATCTTTCTAACATCATGGTAGTCATCATGTTGTTTTTGTGTCTTTGGACTTGGTGTCCTTGGAAGAGATCATGATGATTATTGAGTCTCTATCTGGACCTGCACTTATGAATTCAACATTGTTGATGGGTAATACATACTCTTTCTCAAGTTGCTGGAGGGGGTCGGTGAGAGCCATTTCCAATCTATTTAGGGTAGTTATCAAATCTATGTCTTTGGATGAATGATGTTATTCTATTGATTCATATAATCATGTATTGATATAATGCGACTCATTGGACCCAAATGGGTATTTTTGGGTGTGTAGTGTCTCATTTTCCCATTATTTCCATATTTGATTCCCTAATGGTATGATGAATGAATTTCAATGTGTTGAGGTAGCCATGGCCTCCCTAACCAGATATTGAAGTTTTTACTTTTTCATACTATATGGTACTCAGAATCCAACATGAGGTCTCTAAGCTGAGTGTTAAGCCTAATATTTCCCAATGGTTTCTGCTCACTTTTGTCATATCCCAGTAGAGTTTTAGGGCATGGTGTCATGTTTTCTTCATCATATCATATCCAGTGAAGTGTTCGCAGTGGGGGGGGGAGGTTGTCTCAAGAGCCATTTTCAATGAAGATCCTCTAGACACTAACTCCATTTATCTTTATATACATATATAAGGATTTTATGTGTTCATACATGATGGTGTCTTCATCCATTTCTGTGAAAGAGATGACAAACTGGAATTTTTCGAGATTGGCCTCCATCCATTAAAATTTGGTTGCTACTACATCTTCCTTCAATTCGTGGGGAATTAGTAAGGATTTGATGAGTGCCTCCCAAATATCTACAGACAGACTTAACGCATCCAATATTTATATATTTTATTTCACTAAATCCATCTACATTATAATATCATACTTATACTCTAATGGAAGGAGCTTCATGGCTCGAGGGTGCTCTTTCACAGACACTTTAGGTGATTGGGATTTGGACACGGATGGTTCGGCCTCTATGACCAGGGCTGATGGTGCTGCAGTTATTTCCATGATTGGATGAACTTGTCCCCCTAAATTCCTTGGGGAAATTTTATATTTTTTCTTCCTCTCATAGATATTCAAAGATATCTAGGCTTGGATTTCTTCTCATAGGGGCAGATGAGCATTCTGATTCTTGTTTCATCTACATGAGGGTCCTTTCACGAGTTTCTGTGATGTTAACAGTTTTATTGGTGGCATCACCAGAAATTTGACCCCTACCATGAACATGCCTTCGAGAAAACCTCTAGTCTATGGGGCCTCTTCCTCAATTCGTTAGTTGGGAATGGGAAATTTGGGTATGTTTCCATAGTCTCCATTTGAGAAAAGGTCCATAAATTGAATAAATTTAATGGATCTGAAGATTAGTCCTTGATTTGAAACTATTTCTATCTGATCATATCCTTCTGATGGTGCCGTTTGGTTGGGTGATTCCTGTTGTACCGTATTGTAGGGAGATTCCCATTCTACCATTCTGTGGGGAACTGCCCATTATATTGAGACTGTTGGCATGAAATCTGAGAGCAGAAACACTAACATTGGATTTAGTGTCATCTCATTTTTTTGGATCTTTCTTTATTCCCTTATAGACTTTACAGGATCGTGGGATCAAGAAGGATGGATACATTGGATGGAGTGCTTTTGGGGTCACAGTTGGTTGTTTTAATTAGTCCTAGAGGATTCCATCAACTCGATTTATGGTCATCCGGGTCATCCAATTGTCAAAAAGTTCCTCCTTAATAGAGACTTCTTTTCATTCCTCTTCCTCTCTTGAGTCTGCCGTGGAAACACATGCCACATGTGATGATGGTGGGCCCAAAGTTTTATGCCTGGAATCCACCATATATTCTTGTATATTCTTGAAGACGATGAATTTTTGGATGGATTTTCCTAGTATTTGGTGATAGGGACAACAATTTGGATGGACATTAAGAACAACATCATCTACTCGCTTTTTCTCTATTATCCGGAGCAAATTGAAATTCATGGTAGCTATGAAATAGCTACGGACCTGGTCATCTTGGAATGTGAAAAATTTTATTTCATCATTATTAGAATTGATTTTCGACCACGCTATACGTAATGTTTCCTAAGTGGGGGTGGTTATTGGAATCTAGGGGGTCCCACACGATTCAGTGGGGGCATCACAACGAGATTTGGTGCTAGGGTTGGCTTAAACAATATAGAAGGTGATTCAATATTTCCCGCTCTTTTCATAGGAGCTGATGGGGTCATCTGGTACTTTATGTCACTTCATGGTCAAGAGTGTTCTATTTATTGGGAAATGGAAGAGAAGTCT
The DNA here is from genome assembly GCA_963277665.1 of Viscum album. Lineage (NCBI taxonomy): Eukaryota > Viridiplantae > Streptophyta > Magnoliopsida > Santalales > Viscaceae > Viscum > Viscum album. The sequence continues at coordinate 381,925,984 of OY728166.1, forward strand.
CTAAACCCTCTTGGGTGCTTCACTAAGATGAGCGGTGTTCGCAATTCATCCCAAACATTATCGATGCACATGGTGATCATTTCATCCTAGGGGAGATTTTGTTTCAGGGAATATTTCATGCGTTTCAATCTGAAAATGATTTCTGAGACTCTTTTGTTCTCTTATTGATAGCAGATAATGAGATCAATGACCGTTGTCTTAGGAAACTTTGAACTTAACTATAAGTGAAACTATCACCAGAGGTCCTCCTAGAATGTGATTGAATTGGCTACTAGGCTAGTGTACTATACGAATGCCAAGCCCTACAGGGTTCGTATGATGAACCTGATTTTTACTACTTCTTGTTGCTCCGTATTTCCCATCATGGGGTCAAAATAATAGGCACAATGCATTAATGGTTGTTTTGGGTTCCCATATCCGTCTAATTCTGAGAATACGGGGTTCCAAAAGATTTGTTTTGGTGGAAAATTGCTTACCCAATAAGGGTAGGGTTTGCGATCTAGATGTATCAGAGCGCATCACCCCTCCATGGCTTCTAGTTGGGCTGTTAATTTCCCGAAGTTGTTCAAGAGCCCTTGATGCATATGCTTCCGGGATTGAGATTGAGCTGGTGCAGCAGTGGCCAAGACTGGGTGTGCTGACACTGCTGGAATTTGGGGTGGATACACAGCCAGGGGTATCATTTGTGGGTTTACCTGAATATATTCTTGCTGCCTTCCCAGTAGGGGTTTGACTTGATGTCCTTCCGAATCCTGGTTGAACAGACCTCAGAGCTTGGATTCATTCACTGGGATGACTTCCTATGGAAAGGGCACCTCTTCTGGGAGCACGTGCTGATGTTCCACATGGGTAACACATCCAGTGAGATATCACCCTTGAGGTAGCTTGACATTAATTCACTTGAGACCTTTATTTTCATCCAACTTCTTGGCGAATATTTCATCGAGGGTGAGGGGAACATTCTCAAGGGGAAGAGAATAAATTTCATAAACACATATGGATTTATTCTTCTTCATGGGGTTTTCCGGGGGAGTTAGTGATGGATTTACTGAGAGGATTACTAAATTTAGGAACACTATCTAGTTCCGGGTATACACTCCCTCAGGCTCGGTGTGGGATACCTAACAAAGGAACCATCTTCTTTCATGTCCTCAACCTATATTTCATTTTTTGTGAGATCCGTGGGGTTGATGTTTACCACGATCCCTAAGGAATACCGCATTAGGGGTGGTGTACATAATTATATATGGTAGGAGGGATTTTTGCGCCCTTTATTGGAATTATTCCTTCCATTATGTGGTATTCTTTGGGTTTCTTGGTGAAGATTGACCTAAAGGATCCACGATCTGGACTCATAACACACCATTCTATTGGGGGGTGTGAATCAAGAGAAGGCATGGAACATGTAACTCCTATGTCCATATTTCTTCCTATATGGTGGAAGACAGAAGTCTTTTGTGTGGGGATTTAAGGTAAAAATGACCCTATCCCAGTGGTCTAGGGTTGTTCCAATTCTCTTGTTGATTTGTGAGGGTCTAGATTTTCTGTTCATACAATGGAATTTTTATTTAAAAGTTCCATTTCCCTATGGGATAGGTTTGTTCTCGTATTGTGATGGTAGCCGCCGTAATTTCTACATTTTCAATTTCACATACTCCCACACGGGTGTGGGGACAAGTATGGTATTGGAACTTCCTACAGTGTATGTAATTTTGAAGAAATGATAACTGCTTGTAGGTTGACTCTCCTTAGACGGGAGGCCTGTTGGATGTTCTTATTTTCCTAACTCAGAAGATTTTCAATGGCTTGATCTCTTCAGTCCTGATGCTTTTGAGACTTTCTATGGGCCAGTTTTATGAAGTATTCCATCTTTTTTTAGCAGGGGTTTCATTTTATTGATACCTTTGGGTGATGACATTGCAGGATGTCATTTCTAGTGGGTCCTACTGGACAGGATGAGGGGTGAAGTGTCATGATCCATGTTTTCCCAATCCCCAAATCTGAACTGCAGCCAAGGTTTCACCAATGATGTGATGAAACTTATACAGTTCATAGACCCAAGCGATTTAAATGTTTTTATTTCTCCACTATGATGGTGGCTACTATGTGAACAAGAGGGATTCCCAGTCAATTATACAATGAATCTCCTGTAACATGGTAACATGATCCACATACCCTTCATAGGGAACAAATTTTTCTTTCCGCTGAAGAATATTATTTCAATATATTTAGGCAGATGTCATGCATACATTCCCTTGAAAACTCTCTTGGTATGTTGAAGTGAGAAGTGGATGTAGGAAAATACATCACTATTATATTTTCCTTAGATAGTTTTCTTCTCACATGCAACATATCATACTGTTGTTATTCTAGAGACTCCTCTACTTAAAATGCCCATCTCAAAAACTTTTTAATAATTTTCTTCCAAGAAACCAAGATGGTGTGATCCTTATTGATTTGTCGATAGCGTGAGGGTGTCTCAAATGATATGAATGGCCCTGAGCCATCCTCTTGTTGAGAAATGATATTACTTTTTATAGGCAGAGTTCCCCATGTGTCTAACTCCTTTCTGAGTGCTTCATTATTGGAGGAATTTATCAAATTTATCTAGTATGGTGAGTACCTTCCAGTCAATAGGAATTTTGATTATGTGGAGGATTTTTGTAATTGGTGCTGCAATGGTGAGGGATACAATTTCAACTTTATACCCAATCACAGGAAATTTTTTCATGGCATATACCTTGGGGAGTACATTTAGGGAGATCTATTGCAAGGGTATGACCTTCTTGATACTTGATGTTACTGTGGGGAGGACCTTCATAGGGAATACCCTTGTAGGGAGGAACATTGAAATTACCTTCATCGTGGTGAGGACTACCATCATGACATGATACCTGGCTGTAGAAAGAATTTCTGTAGTGCACATCTTGGGGAGGGCTTTAAGGATGTACTACAAAGAGGGTAGAACCTTCTTGTTTCTTATGTTACTATGGTGAGGACCTTCCCAACAACTTTCATTGCGGGGAAGGCCTTAGAAATGACCATTATATTGGAAGGGACTAAAATCAGGACTTGATACCTAGATACAAGGAAAATTTATTCAATGCGCTTCATAGGGAGGGCCATTAAGACATACTTCAATGATGGTAGGACATTATCCTAGCTTGGCATTCCTATGGGGAGGACCATTACAACAAAAATCATTACAGGGAGACCCTTCTAAATGAATTTCATCATGGTTAGGAATACCATCGTGAATTGATGTCTGATTACAAGGAGAAGAATATATGTATTGTATATGAAGGGGAGGACCCTAAGGGAAGATGATAGTTAGGGAAGGACCTTCTGTATTTTTGATGTTTAGGTCAGGGGGGCTACCCCAACGCGCATCAAGAGATTGGCTATTGTGATCTATCATTCCTGTCCCATGGAGTGTGCCCCCATGGGTGCTCTATGGATGACCATGAGAGCAGCTCGTAGTGAATTTTCACGGAGGGCCTTCACAACTACTACTTCAACTTCCATAAATTGGTAATGGAATAACATGGTCTTGATCCTTTGTTGATATATGTTTCAGGGCATCATGAACCCTAGCATCCAGAAAATTAGGATCATGTATGTGATCTTCATTTTCTAGTTGTCATTGGTGCATTTCATTTTGGAGCACTCTCTTGAGGGAAACCGTGGCCATATGCTATTGGTAATGGAATTCATGTATGGGTCATTATATTTTTGGTTCTTGTGATGTATTCAGGATAAGCTTACATATATCTTGAGTTTTGGTAGGAATATATGCATGCCCTAGAGCAGCCTCTACATTGGACTGGCATCCCCCAGTTGTAATAGATATTTCTTCCAGATCGCGTTTTTCGTGTATTGGAGGATATTGTTTTTGACCATCCTAGATTTCAGCATGGATGCATAGCTGCTATAGAGTGATTAACTCTTTTTTCGAGTGAGTCATCCCATTCATGGAAACTAGGTCGTGGGATGTATTTCTATCCTTTTCTTCTGATTTAATAATGTCTTATCATGTTTAGATGATATTCTCTAGGACCTATGTCCAATTTTCCATAATATTCATGATGTACAAAGTCAAATCATTGGCTAGAACAGTTATGAGGTCCATTCTTATGTCAGACTGGGAGTTTGTTCCTACTTCAGCCCTCTATGATTTTCTTGTTGATATTGGCAGTTCTCTTATGTTGGGTCAAAAGAATGTGTCTACCACTGGTTTTCTTTACCGGTGGACACCATATTTTACTGGTAGTATTTATATACAAAAGAGGGAATTTTCATCTACTCTTTTACTACTTTATTTATCTTATGGTATTTGTATGCATCCAAAAGAATTTTACACTACTCATATTTACATGTTGTCTTATTTGGATGACGGGCATGATGCACATCATTAAGTATTTATGCCTATGCATAGATGCTTGTCGTTATATTTGGATGACGAGCTTTAAATGCATCAGTAGGTGTTTCTTCCTGCGTATAGCTGGTTTCCATCCTATTTGGATGATCCACTTAAATTGCATCAATAGGTATTTGTGAATGTGTGTTTCTAGTTGCCACCCTATTTGGTAGTTAGGGTTGTTGTGTATCTACAGATATCTTCATTTGCCTATAGTTTTCCACTCTATCTGCATGGAGGGACCATATAGTACTAGCAAGAATTTTCATGTACTCGTATTATTCCACCCTTTTTATGTGGTGGGATTGAGTTGAGGGGGAATAATAGTATGTCTTCTAGTTGAATTCCACAGTGTTAGTAAAAAGATATTTATCCCCAAGAAATAGGGCGATAACACGGTCCTAATTATATATTCGACACCCTTAGCGGGAAGCCTGAGGGGCCCGTGTCTCCTAGACTTTGGTTGGTTCCCTCAGAATAAGGACATCTTTGGCAGGAGGAGGCTAGGTCGTCCAGTGTAGGTGGTGACACTCTCTAGTGGGGGCCCATGAGTAGGACCCCTAAGTAGTTTGGATGAATTTGTCAGCATCAATATCATTCGCCTCCCTATGATAAGGGAGGAAGTTGTTGTTATGTTCTGATGACAGGCACTCAATACGGGTTGAGAAAACCATTGGGGTTGACTTGTGTTGGGGTGACGGTCGCGGTTGAGAATATGGCTGACGATTCAATGCAGACTAGAGGGCTCGTCTCATAGCCTCTAGCATGAAGGGAGTACAATGTCATTTCTACTTCTTGAACATCATGTTGGATACCCAGCGTTGTAGACTCTAGGTAGGCGAGGGGGTTCTACTCTACATTGGGGACCCTCTCACCTACGGGATTGCTGATGCATGTGTCTGCATTGGTCATCAGGATGTAATTTGTATTGAAGGTTTCTCATCGGGAACCTTTGACATATATATATGACATAAAAATGACAAAACCTTGTCAAAAAATCATTCTTTTAAATATATGTAGATTCAACAATTTAGCATGGCCCATTTACCCTCTTTCTGTGGGGGAGAAGGGGATTAAGTTGGGTAAGACCTCCCCATTGGTTAAGGATTCACTTCAGGTTCACAATTTTTGTTCTTCCTCCAGGGTGGAACGTTTCGGGTGATGAATAAATGGTCCAATGAGGATCATCTCCTATCCTTTTTTGCAGATGGTTTCCTGTCAAATGCACTATTTCTTTTTTTTGACCCATCGTAAACATTATCCCTTAAATGAGGTTGGATTAACCCTATGGGAACTCTTGGTCCTAACAGACAACTTCGTTGAGTCATCTACTTGTGAAATCGGTCTTCCTCAAATATAACATCTTTATATGGTCCCCAATGGTTTTATTCGTGGAGCCAGAAAAACCCAATGGATCTGGTAAGCATGATTCATGGACCTTTTATCCAAATGTATACACTCATTGACAAATGATTTGGCCAACGACACTTGATAACTCCTTTGGTTGAGATCATGGGAACTCAAGCTCAACGCACTCTTCCGAAAGAGGATTCTTACCTTTTCCAAAACTCTCCTGTAAATTTATATCATGTTCATATGTTCATGAATCTGGGGTTCATTCCAAAAAATTGTGTCCATGGGCTGCCTCAGATTTGCAGGATTGTCGTAGGCATGCATATATTTGATGCTATGGAGGTACTGGTGACTTGAGCCATACGATATGGCGCTCTAGATTTTATCATCATCCTGGGGGATGGAAGGTGACTTGATATTGGTATTAAACCTATAAAATGAGTTTCTAATGTATCCTCAAGATTGGAATCCGAACCTACATAGTTCTGATCAGCTGAGGCTTATGCATTGAAGCTGCCCATTTGGGGGACATGATTGGGTGGACCCTTTTGGATTGGCAGCCCTTTGAGATCGGGCATTTGGGTATGTGTCCTACATATCATGGTTTGATAAGTGATCTGAGTTCTATTAATTTATAATGTGTTGGTCTCATGCATGGAATATTCTAATTTAAGGAGGCATGATTGGGTTGACCCTTTATGGGGGGCACCCTTTTGAGCCCGGGCCTTCTAGAAGTCATCTTATGTATCCTGGATTGATCAGGACATAGAGATCTCACAGTTTAGAATTTGTGGGGCTTATGCGTGGATGCTTCCCATTTATGGAGGCATGATTGGGTGAACCCTTTATGGGAGGGAACCCTTTTTGAGCTCAGGCCTTCTAGAAGGCATCATACATTTCCTGGTTTGATCAAACATCAGAGTTCTCATAGTTAAAGAATTTTTTGATGATTCAAACATCACTAACCTTTAAAACCACATGATTCATGATTGGTGTGAGAAACTAGAGGAAGTGAATGATTCAATAAGGCACGTGCTTTCTCTCCTATCTTTGGGAGTAGGACAACCTATGGTGGAAGAGTCTGGGGTGACTGTGGGCGAGGGTAAAGGGAAATGGCCCTTTAAATTTCAAATGAAATTGACGGTCATGCAGCTAGACCTTAGAAGATTTAAGACTTACCTCAGTTGGAGGGACCCGGAATACGTTCTAGGAAGGTCGGGAGTATCTTTCTCGTCAAAGGGGGGAGCGAACATAACCCCTTTGACTGATCACTATTCTTTATTGAATGGAAAAGTAAGTGATCACCCATATTCACTAGAATGAGAAGTTTCACATCAACATCCCAAGGTTGGACTCTAGGTTACCATGGGAATCCAAAATCGCAGGCATTCTCGATGCCCAAACTTTTATGGGGGGAGCCTGCGTGACTCTACTTACGATTAGTATGTAGACTCAAAGGGGTGTACTGAGGTGCCTGATGGTTTGATCATATGGGCTCGATGGATTTTGAGGAGGATTTGGCATGGTTTCCGAGGATTGGTTAGCAGAGGGATTTGGGAGGATGAGACCATAGTGGAAGGTTGAGGTCGAAACCAGAGGAAATGATACATGAAAAGTCCCCATTCCGAATACTAGTTTCTTATACTGGATGGGGAAAGCTCTGCATACTATAGTGGTATGTGGGTAGAGGGGCCGCCTGCATACTGATGTGGTACACATATTTGGGTATATGCCACCATGTACCATAGTGGTACGCATCCCATCTTTTCGCTTTGGGTTCCATTCGTGTATAGATGAAGTACACGTCACATGGATCAGTTCGTGTAGTGGTACACTACGCAGAGCACTATATTGACTTAGGGTCTGGGGGATTATAATTTTCGGGAAGTTCATCCACATGTATTATATGGTTCATGGTTCACTAATATGGTTCACAGTTCTGTTATTATTATTTAATTCCATTGTTTTCTGGTTTGCAACTGGTTATACATATGGGGAGCATGGTTCAAAATTCGGGCTTCACAAATGAATTGAGACTGAAGCTGGAATCTTTTCCTGACACTTTCTTCCAACCCCTTGGTTCCCTTCAGGCTTTCATCATCCATCCTTGTCTTCTTGTCCTGTTCTCCTTTACATTGTATCAGGGAAATTATATATATTGGGAACATGACACTATTTGCGGAAGACCATGAATAGATGTCATGAACCATGGAAGACTCAATCAATATGGGGTCTGTAGAGGCTTCAGTTCACAATAATGGTTTTCAGAACCCTACCCAGTCTCTTTTTCCACAAAAAATTGACTTCACGAAATTGTTGGAAGTTGTACTTCACGCATATTATTCCATAGGAGAAGTGGTTCACAACCCGCCTTGTTTGCTGGCCATCGCATCACAGGAAAGCTCTTTGTGGATCATTCTGCATACCTAGTTGTTTGTGATCCGGGTGGTCTAGGTACCTTTCCCATTGATGGTACATGGGCCACTTGAATATTTTTGAAAACATGAATTCCATCATGTTTATTTTCAAAATTTTAACTCAATTTGAGTCCATTAATATTTCAAGACATGTAAATTCACTTTCTTCCTTCTGTATAGTGATTGTGGGGTTAGTTTCTTCCCTTTGATGAATTTTCAGGACCCTACAACCATTTATCCATTTCACCTTTAAAATTGTCGATAAAAAATTTTTAATTTTCTAAACACCATGGAATGGATAATATATATTTATTGGATATGATACAATACACATATAAATAGTTGATCAGAAGATCCAATAAAATAAGTTAAGAAGTTTCCTCATAAAGTACTCAATAGAATTTTGTTACCTTTTTTTTAATTCTATCAATATTCATTGCATGAAATAGTTTTGTTATTGTATAAATATGTTTTTACATTCCATGAAACATAATATTTTTATAATCGAGTTGAACATCATTTAATTTTCCATCACAGTCAACATTAACATAGTTACTTTAGGTACTAACCATCGACTAAAACCAAAAACCATTGTGTAAAAAACAATGATCAAAGTGGGGAACCACATAATATTGATAATAATTTAAAGGTTATCTAACCCATGTTACCTTCCAATCTTAAAATATAACACATTTTTTTATCATAAGTTATTAATATTTCTATTCTATTTAAATTATTCTTGATGGTTTATAAAGTGTTTTTGAATATTTAAAGTATATACTAGGAGTGTCAAATCAGTTGTGTAATATGGCACATTATCAAGGACCATGTGGTGACCATTTCCAGAACAATGTACTCTTTTCAATGTTGTTACCCCTAGTACCTCTATTCCAGATCCATATACACTTTTAGAATCTAGATCAATATGTAATTTCATCTAAAATAATCACTTTATCCTTTAACATAATTCTAAAACATTTTCATATACCTTGATTAATTATTAGACATGTCCTTAGGGATATCTATAATTATTTATCATCCTAGATTCTAAAGGATAACTAAACCAATCCTCTATAACCAATTTATGTGACCTAGGATTTCATACATATATATCAAATAATTTTTTGATGAAAATGTATTACATCACAAAACCAAATGCCTATAGAACATTATACTTTAGTTCCTTCAGAAACATGGAATGATATTAAACAAGTTCATGGGAAGACTAAATTTTCTCCTACTACATTTTTCATTTGTATAAAACTTCATAGATATATCATATGTAATACATAACATTACACGCTACAGAAAAATATATGAATTGGTTGGATCAATTGTTTAATAAGGGTAATCAAGGTAGATATGTAATTATAACATAACATAATAGTATAACAACATGAGAATGTAATTTCAAAAACATTTTCTACATTCCAATGATCATAACATTGTCTCATGGAATAAATAATGCAATTTTATAAAACAAGGATGATATAGTAATCACTGAAGATGATCCATAAAATCACACTATTCAAATAATCCATATTGATTTTTCATTAACATAATCATATAAAATAATTTACATACTATTAAAGAATCACTACAAAGGTTGTAATTGTTGAATTATTTCACTCCAAAAACCATCTTAGTAGTCATGGTTCACTCTGAAGACCATGATAAGTGAAAAAAACCTTACATAATAGATTTTAATCCCCATTTAATTATTATTTGTCTCATGAGATATAAATCATTACCTAATGGATGTTAGGTCCCACCTATAATATATTGGAAATAACAAATATGTGTTTCATAAGATCATAAAAAATTTATCATATCAATACCTAGTAAAAAAATTGGGTTTTATAAACATTTCATAATAACATAACTTATATAACAACATTTCACCACAAAATAACATGTGGAAAAATAATCAGTTTTCATAATATTTTTTATCATTGAATAATCCATGGAATATAAATTAGTTTCATAAACATATTTTCATAATAAAAAACCACACATATAATGAAAAATAACGACGTCCTTGGATTATATTATTGTGAATTCCATACATGTAAAAACATATATTATTTTAATAATGGTAGTAAAATCCAAACAGTAATTTTATTAAAATTAAATGATGGTTATTTTAAACAATATATGTAAAATTTCAAAATAGGGTAATAAATTCATTAATAAGTCAATTTGAAAATTTATATAACTTTTTTGAAATTTTTTTTTATTTAACATGTTTTTGGATAAAAATTGATTTTTATTTAAAAGTTAAATAAATAAATTTTCTTAAAAAAATTCCTTTGAACTCTTAGGAACCTATAGAATAGAAAATTTTGGAAAAATGTATTATCATGAAATAACCAAATGAAAAGAAAATTCATGATTTTCTATTGTGATAAATCTTATGATTTCATTATTGGTAATATGACCATAACTAATCTTGATTAATGATGAGACTATAACATAAGTCTTTTTAAAATTTGTAGACATTGAATCATATAAAAGATGAAGGGAAAAAATAAATGAAACAAAAAATATCATGATGATAAATTAATTCATCATATAAAATCCAAATGGAATATATATATCCTAATTAAGGAACATTCCTCCAGAATATAACATATGCCTCAAAGAAGGATAATTGACACAAATATTCATTCCCTTAATTATTGACATCCATCATATAGATTCAATCCTCATTTATAATAAATATTATTTTATACATATATCAAAAAAATATACTAATATATATCATATAATATATGTTTCACTTATGACTTTTAATAACATAATTATTAACAATTCCATGATAATGTTACATTTTGGGGAAAAATGTTTTAATTTCATTCTAGTTTTTATTTGTAATATTTTTTTGTTTTCATATATTGATAATGGTTGCATCATATCAAGAATAAAATATTGTATGAATATAATATATATTAATTATATATATTTTTATAACAAACCATAAAAGATACAGATGGGACAATGGAATGAAACATTCTTGGATAGAGTATTTCGTACGTATGAAAAAACGAGGTTTCCATTTTCCCAATGTGTTGAAATAATGTAATGTAAAAATTATAGTAACTAAATAGAATTTTTTTTATTTCATAAATATCACATATTTTCTTTAAATAAATCTTTATTACCATCAATGTAAATCATGAACTAGTCACGTCACTTTAACAGGCAATAGTATGTCGTACAGATGACTGACATTATCATAATCCTACAAAAGGTAAAAAAATAATTATTGACATGAGGACTAAAATGGAATAATTATGTTCTAAATATCATATATATACTTTATATACATCATATTATCAAATCATTGTATGTGGTAATGGGATATGGAATCATATTGGTTTTTAATGTGATAGTCTGCTCTATACATGAATGATGATTTCTCAATGAATTTGATGGTAGTGGAAATGGTTGAAGGTTATTAACAGAAAATAATAACATATTAGTTTATAAAAAATAATTGTGTTATTATATTAGACAAATTTATTTCATAAATAAAGGTGAAAACACATGAATGAAAAATAAGGGTCATAGTGAAGATAATAACCTTCAATAAAAAGAACCACCTTTGTATATCTTATTAAAGACCCTAGTGTTGGTATTGTGGGAGAACTAGAAGAAAAATAACATAGATAAGGATATAAGGGAGGATTTTTTTAGTTGTTTTATAAACTATATGGATGGATATGTGTGATCATGTGAAGGTTGGTGGTGGCCTTTTATATGTAGGGGAAATGAACTGAATTCGAAACTACATGGAAATTTATGAAATGAATCCAAAATAAAACATGTTCATCCAAAGAATAAATCATTATAATGGTAATAAATTATATATTTTTAATGATAATATTGAAATATAGAAACCAATTGGAATTTTATATATTTTATGTTCATTTTATCCCATGTATTATTACATTAACCCCTGCTAAATGCATTTTTACCTTAACCATGAAAATTATTTTTTACCTTCTTCAATATTAATTTTGTTAAAAAATTAAATTGAAATTATTATATAATATAAATTATTATAATTAAAAATATAGAATCTATTTTACAGAACTCAATTCACATAATTGTAAAATTTTATTTAAAAAGTAATTCTGTAGACACGATGAGGAATCTGTAAATATTTTCAAAAAAACAATGTTCAAATGTTTACAATGTTTTTATAAAAAATATCAATTTGAAAATAAAAAAATGATCTAAATTATATATATATATATGAACTAATTTTACATTACAAACAATTTAAAATATTTATTATGTTTCTAAATAAATTGAACAGAAAGGTAGTTTTCAATTAAAATTTTGTATATTTCAATATTCACCAAAAAAGATTATTTTCAGAAAAATAAAAAAACATTTTTACCCTAATATAAATTTATTATTATGATTTAAAAATGGTGTTTATTTTATAAAATAAATTTTAAAAAAGTGTAAAAATTTTAATTTATTATTTTTCAAAAAATATAATAAAGGCAATGTTTTGAGAAAAATTGTATTTTCAAATCAAATATTGTCTTTACTAAAAATTAAGTATTCTTAATCAGTATGTTTTATTTATATAAAACCATTGTACATAATATTTAATGTTTAGTTATTCCAATTTATACTGCTGATTTAATGGTTAAGAAATAATGGTCTTTTTAGAACATTAATATAAATGGTTTGTCTCGATTCGTTAAATCATGGTTTTACGTATATCACAAGATATCAATGAAAAGTATTTTATGAAATAAAAAATTATTAAATGAAACTAGTTTATTACAATATTAAATTATTATGTTACTATCGGTATTAAATATTATTATCATTATAATGTAATCAATTAATACCTGTATTTCACTAGAAACAAGTGTATATTTAATCTAGTTCTCAAAATCTACGCCTATAGTTTTCATAAAGGGAATATGGTGATGAATAAATAATTGAAACATAATTAATAAAATACATTTTTAACATGTAAATGATACATTTTTTATAAAATAATATTGTTTTATGTCACTATTACATAACATGTGTGATGAAATCTGAATTAATTATACCTCATGAAAAAATTATCATTAAATACCTAATACACAGGTCTTTAAGGGTCATAATTTTGAACTAAAAATTTTAATATATATCAATAATATAATGAAATAAGTCACTATGTTTTTTATTTTTGTAATACAAGATGTTAATGAACATTCATACAAGATGGGAGAATAATGTTAGAGTTTCACATATCAATTTCTCCTCTTTGAGTCCAATAACATATTATACATTTATTTCCATTAATTTGGTTTATACTACAAATTTCATTAAATTTATATAAATAATAATTAAATTTAACACATTGAAACATATGTCTTATACACTAACTTTTATAGGTTTATCAATTGAAATGAATCATAGTTCTATGGACTTTTTACAATATCCAATTTTATTCAACAATGTAATGATTAAATTCCAATTCGAGGAAATATAGTAATATTTTTTTAAATTTTTTTGTTTCATTAAGATAATAGAATTAATTATATAAAAAGTATTTTAATGGATTTATTTCTTCAATATTTAGTATTATGTGATTTTATATATCTATTAATAAGGATTCTTTAGAAAGAGTATTTCATTTATATAATGTTTTATGTAAACACCCTTTTGGTTTTAAAGGATAATTTCAAAAATTGATTTATTAGTAAAAAAGTATTTAAAATTAATGAAAAATATTTTATGTGCATTTCAAAATTTATGTGAATGGATATTTAATTATTTTTCAAAGTGATTTATCCAAAAATTATAAAATGGTGTATTTTCAATGTTTATTCTTTGACCTAGGTTTTACTGAATCATATTAATTACATAAACTATATTTTTATAATTAAAAACGTTATTTTATACATTTTGTTAAATTAATTTAAATTTATTAATAAATAAATAATAAACAATTTAAATAAAAAAAATTATTCATTTAAAAATGGTAAGTTATACCAAAATAACATAAACCCAAGTATAGTACACTATGGATAAAACATGTCCCTTAAAAGTACATAAATCAATATGAGATAATAGATTTAAAATATTGAAATATTTATGACTAGAAAATCCCTTCAATTATCATAAACCTAGTGGATAACCATTAATAGAAAAACTATAATAAGGAAGATCGCTATGATTGTAGAAAACATTAATCAAAATATATAACATGAAATAATAGTCATTCCTTATTAAGGGAAAATGGAACGAACAAATGACTTAGTAAGTAAATATATATATTATAATGAAACGTGAACATTGAAAATATAGTATTAACAAATAAGGTTATTAAAAATATGGTCACCTACCATATTTCTAATAGGTATGTTGATTTCATACAATTATAAGTAGTAAATTTACAATTCTGTAACTCATAATGAAATAATAATATGATATTAAACGACGAGTTTTATTATTATTAAAACCTGATATATAAAAATTCAAATAAATAATTTAATATCAATGGAGTAATAAAAATAAATTATTAAATATTAATAAATAATTTTAAAGTTATTTATTAAATAATGTTTAAGATAAAAGTCATTTATTGTTTCTTCAATGATCCATTATAAAAGTATTTTATATTTAATCATGATCTATTAAATTGATCCCAGTTAAAATAATATTTTATTTGAAATCGTATATTAACATTACATAAATTGAAATTGATATTAAATAATATTAATAAAATTTTATGTTTAGTTAAAATAAATTATCAATCATTTTGGTTTTTCATTATATTATTCATTTTCATGTTAAAACTATAATTTCATAGACATGGTTCCATCAGAAAGAATTTAACCTAGTTAGACATGTAGCCTCTTGTACACCTTCCTATAAGCTAAAGGATGTTGAATAGTAGTGAGGGTCTATGATAATACAATGGGGAGACTATACACTATTTAATCAACATAGAGCACAATAGTGATTTAAATATATAAGAAGAACAAAAATAAATCTAATTATGAATATTATATGTAAATCATAAAGATAAATATAATCAATCATGGAAAATATTCAATTTCATTTAAAAAATGAGGCTATCATTATTCTATAAAAATGTGAGTAAGGGGAGCATGAAATTGGTATACAATAATACATGATCTAAAAAATTACTAAAAGGCCAAAATAAATATCGACTAGAATCACAAGGGCTAGCTAAAACCACCACTCATGTATTCCATATTATAACCAAAAATCAATTTGCAACAATATTTTTCTTTCCCATTTCCCAACCTATATCCATGAAGTATACCCAGGTAACAATCAGTTACCTGAACAGCGTTTGAGTAAAACATAGTAGGCCATCACCAATGATGGCTATAACTAATCCAATTATTAATATATAATTTAGAAGTTTATAAATTATTAATTACAATAGAAGTAAATTTATTAAATTTAAATCATGTCAGTTTAGGTTCCTCACTCACACCCATTCAATGCATAATTCTTTGAACTAATCAAGAATTTCCCCAAAAAATTTTTACATTAATATAAATACGAAATTTCTTATCCAATAATAAAAAATGAACTATATGGAACATCAAGGACATTAATTTTTTATTAATTATGCAGATCATACTGAACATTAATATTATATAGAATTAAATGTCCATTTATTATAAATAAATATCACGGATCATCAAGTAATGTAATCCCAAAATAAAAAATATTTAACATCATGTAAAGTAGTGAGAAGGAAAATATAACTAATCTCATTTACACTACAGATAGTAAAAATGATGTAATCAAATCCATGCCATAGTACAATCAATACGAATAAATGCCACCTATCCATTTTTCAAAAAAATCAAAAAATAAAGTCATATATTTGATGTGTAATAATGAATCCATGGAATATAATCCCTTCAAAATAAACAATTAAAATTCATTTTTTATTCTATATGAATAATATTTAAATAAAAGGAACCAACTATATCATACGTTCAACTATTTCATTAATCAAGGTTCAACTTATATGGTCTTAAAATTAAATTTGAATTTAACTACTTTATAAATGATAAATTAGTTCATGGGAATATAAATTCAATATGACTTGTTATTTTTTAGAGTATAACATTTCACTGCACATCCATAATCCATACACAGCTTAGTTTTGTATTGGACATCAATGATAAAATTTATCAAAATCATATCACTAGAAATACCCATGGGGTGATTGGTGTGGTGGTAAACAAAATAAAACCATGTATTTCAGTGTTATAACATATATAAATCAATATTTCAATAATTACTTTAAATATTTTTCAATTTCAGGAGAAAATCTCTGAAGGAGTAGAGTTTTGAAGGAAAAATACATACCATAAACACAAAAACATGTAGGGAAAATGTATAATAAAACTTCCTTAGATGGGTATAAAATTCATCATCTATTATCAACATTTAATTCAATATATAATAATATAAAATGATTAACAAAACAAACGAATTAAAAATACTGAATATTTGTTCATGGAAATGTAGCATTTTATATGGGGAGATAAACGTAGAACAATATGATGTTTAATGAGAGACTCATTAGGAGTTATACGATGAGATGAATGAGAATCAATTCAGATGCTAAATGGAAGAATTATTCCGAAAAGTTTTAAGGAAAGTGGATGAGATCTCTAAATTTAAGCACTGATATGAAAATGATGTTAGAGAAGAAATTTTATGACTAAGATAATATAGTGGGACAATCATTTCACTTCTCAAAAAAGGGGTCACATAGTTTGGGTGCATAAATGGCCGAACATTCCACCATCTATGCACACCTACTTCCAAAAGTGATACACACATACATGGATTGGCACCTGGTATGACAAACCATGCACATCCTATACATTCTAATTATCCATCGACTCCACCCACTGAAATGGATATGCACATAGTTAATCAAACCGTGCACAAAAGTTTCTAAAAATACATGTAATTTAATGATATTTTTACATGCTTTTGTGTCCACACAATTAGGAATAAAATAATCATGTGCCAACTATTTGGATGCACAGTTGAACTAATAGTATAGAACTAAATATGCCCCAACCATGCACCTCACTCTTGTTATTAAACAATTTGAGATATGGTATCCAATAAAGCCAACGACACTCCACAACCATTCCATATTCTATTAGGTATTCCCAAACAGATAAAACCATATATTTAAAATTAAATTCAATGGATATGTATCTCCCTGAGAACATGATATATTATAGAACCCACGTGATAAAAAATTTCTTCCATGTGTTTTCCTAAGGGTCATTGAACATTATATGAGAGTAATTCTAACGACTGTGCCGATATATCAGTCTCTCACTCTTTGGTCTGCTACTATGCATGGAATTTATTTCATAGCACTCATACTAGAGAAATGCTCCTACCTTATAGATCTCTCATTCTATATTCAATAATAAAAGTTGGGTAATCCTAAAAAGAAGAATTAATATCTAACTATACCTCATATGGATGATGGACAATATATGGGACTGAATAATAATGGAAATTCATTGAATGATGAAAGACATCGTGAATTTCCAAGTAACTTTGAATGTAACCACACAAAATTTTATTAATTAAAATTCCTCTTGATTTGATTAAATGTCTTATTATGAAAAATGGTTATATAATACATATTCACTTCCATTGTTTTATGTATTTGTATTTTAAAATACTGTAAATAATTGATCCCATTGGTAATATAGTCATTTAATAGTGATTATATGATTAGTATAAATATTGTGCTTTGTGAAATTCAATTTTCTTAGAAAATGGAAGACATGTTCTTATCCAGTATAATTTCCCCATATGATTCCCTTTTTTCGGTGCTCAAAAAGGAGGTAGCGTCGCAAAACTTCTCTATTGACCATGCCCAAGTTGAGCTTCAACATGTTAAGCTCGAATGGAATCACCTAAGAGAAAAGTGAATGTTATTATAGATTACCACTCTTGCATTGTTATCCAAGACTCCCCAAGAGTTTTTCACCATCTCACACCTTACACATAGATCTTATGCAGGTGTTATATGATGTTATATTACAAGACCCAAGCACTATGATTATGTGCATTATTTTTTGTATAGAATAAAGAATATACATTGATTTTATTATTGTTACTTTGTAAATGGGTTTTAAAGCAAAAATAATATTCTATTAACTAATATATTTTTATTAATAAATGTTTTTTCAATTAAATAATATTTAAATAAAATACTATTACTAAATTTCATTTCAATAAATATAAATGATCGTATAATATTTATGAATACAATTGATTTTTTATCTTTTGAAAACAGTTTTTTTAAAATACCAGAATGTTTCAATAAATGTTGGTAATTATTTTAAAATTTGAAAAGTAACATATTTCAAAAAAAATATTTAGATAAAATCAATATCATTTTGGGATTCAGGATGTCTAAATTATCAAATTGTAATTTTGTCATAATTTTCCGGGACAGTCAAATTTTTGGGTAAAAATTATACACCATTTACATATATAATGTTTTTTATGGCATCATAGTGACCCAATAAGGATGTAATAAATTACTATAATGGGTATACTTTTTCAATATATGTATTAAATTTAAAATAATGTGATTTTATATTTGTTTTATTTATTTTACCATGCCTTAGTGGACCCTCCAAGAAGTATAAAATATTTTAACATTTTAGAATTATTTCCATGAGAGTGTGACTTACCACAACATAATCAAGCATAATATTTTAATAAGTTATTGCATTGGAAATATAAAATATTTTTTTCCACACCCCTTTTTTAAAAAAATGGGAAAACCCATGTGATGGTTTTTGGTTTTGATTCGTTTAATGGGTAGTGTCCAAAACCTAAATATATTGAATTCCCCTCTATTTTCCAAAATAAACACTCCAAAGATACTACTTATCTTCACTCACATATTTTGTAGCTCGATAAAAATATGACCTCCCATATCTAGAATACTACCAAGGCTCTCAAATATCCTTTGAATCCTCTCTTAATCCTCACACAAGCCTTTGAGATCACACTTCCATGTAATGGGTTTCTTCCATTCTTATTTTTGTCCAAATTTCTTTCGGTTGTAACAACATTTTATTTTAAATTAACAATATTGGGGTATGATTTCACATATCTCCCATACATCCCTCCTAATGTTAGTATGATTAGATATCTCTGTCTCTCTCATTAATTCCTCACATGTAATCTTGTTTCCATGCCGAAATTCCAAAAGAAATTTCTCTCTTTTCATTTACATTCACGAAATTATTTTTTATTTTTCATCTAAATTATAGTACATATGTTGGGATAATATGACATATGACTCTTTGAATCTACATTGAAAGTATAAATGATTAGATAGCCTTTTTTCTCCCATCAACCCATTATATGATTTCTGTTTGACATCATTATTCTATCAAAGTTTCACCAAAGGTTTCCATACCAATATCACATGTAAATTAATACCATACCAATTAATCTATCAAGGGTAATCACCTTTATGCAAATGTACTTTTTAATTGAGTACTTACATGTATACAATACACATACCTTATTCATGGAATAGATTCTGATGTTTTATGAATCCCTGTTGTATGATCCAAGTGACACAGTTATGCATTAAATGAAATATATATTAAGGATAATCCCTAATAGCTCATCAATACATTGGGTAAAGAATATATTAATGATGCACCATGTAAAATGAGGGTTTAATAGTGCTAATAATAGTTAAATTAGTGTTTACACATTCTAATTCAAGTGCAATGAGGGTTTACTCTTACTCCATGTGCAATGATCTTTCGATCATGCTAATATCATATTAAACGTTTCTTCCACATTTCCATGATATGATAATCATGCTATATCATCCCTTTATGTTCATGTTTCTATTGCAATCCATTGATATTCATATTTCCAAAAATGTACTATATATGTCATATTATGACCTTTTTACACCCTTACTGGTCTTTAAATCTATCATTTTCCTTATGAATATCCTAAGGTTATTCCATGCAAAACTGAGTAAAAAAGTAATGTTGTGGTCATGTAAAATATGTTTTCAATAAAGATGTATCATTTTATGTCCTATGTAATTATGTAATGATCCCATTTTCCCAAGACATTAGACCTATCGATACATAGAGTTGTCATAAGTTTTTTTGTATGTAATAAATCATGATTATGTATGGAAAAATATAAGGGTAGTTATAGTTTGTATCAAAGGATAGATTTAGTTATTTTTGGGATTTAGAATATAAAATTATAGTGAATTTGTTTGGGGTAACGGTAATTATAATAAAAACATCCCTAATTTTGGTGAGTATTGAGTTAGTGGTAAATCATGAAAATACATCCATGTATGGATACAGACTAGTAGATCTAGCTCTGGCGCATATGTATCTAGGGGTAAAACACAAAAACACTCCTTTGAGATGGACTTGAACATGAACTTGTGCACGAAAACAATCCTTTCTACATTCTTCCTTATGATACTCCTAGGGGATATGATTTGGTAAATTCATAATATTAGTAGGAACCATTATTAAGGGAATAAAAAATTCCCAAAGAATATATATTGTGATATAGACCATTGATAACATAGAATGAAGCCTATAAATTCATGAGTTATGGAAATAAATGTATTTTATATGTTATCCCTTTTTTAATTGGATTCCACATTTTGTGTTACCCTTATAATTCATTTTATTATAGCCTATGGATAGTAGTATGAGGACTCGGTCTAACAACCGATTTGATGATCAATGTGACAACTGTTCTAATGAGATTCCCAAACTAATGTGAGTGGGAATCACAAGATTTGTCATGATACTCTCTTAGTTAATTCATATTTTGAATAGAAACATGGTCAAGAGGAACATACCCCCCTAAGAAATAAAAAACCTCAATCGAAAGATTAATGATTTGAAGGACACCTACTTTTAATGGATCTTCTGATCCCTCAATTGTAGAACAATGGATCAACTCCATTAAAAAGATCTTCTACATCCTTAAATTTTCCGAACAAAAAAATGGATCTTTTGGATGTATATTGTATTGAGGTTTAAACTGATAAATGGTGTACCTAGATCAAAAATAAGAAGCCTAAAGAAGAGATCAAGGAATTGGAATAGATGGAGTTATGGAAAAAATGTTTAAAAAATATTATCCATTCAACTGTCAACTAAATATGGAAAGAGACATCTGTTCCCTCCAGAAAAAAGATGTCGAATCCACTGGATCGTACGAGGAAATATTCAAAAGTATTGCACAATATGCCTCCAGTTTTGTCGTTACCCCCAAATTAAATGTTATCCGCTTCTTTGGTTGGCTAAAACCTGGCCTATGGAATGACCTAGGGTTCCTTGACTTCAATTTCTATGAAACAATTGTCTGATGTTCCATCAAAGTCAAAATAGATATTAGAGAATGTAAAAACAAAAATTTTAATTAAAGATAATTATTATTGATCTAATTAAATGTCTAATCATGTAAAATGATTATATAACATATAAAATTGTTAGGTCTTATGATCTTGGATTTTAAAATACCAGTAATAATTGTTATGGGTTTTAATATAATTGTTGAACTGTGATCCATGATTAATACTAATATAGGGCTTTAACAAATACAATTTACTCAAAAAAAAAAAGATGTGATGGCCTCATCTAGTAGAATAAATCCATACAAATTCCATTTGTAGGATCTCCGAAAGGAGGTGGCATCATTGGGCTTCGTTCATGACCAAGCCCAAGCTGAGCTTCAACACGTTATGCTCGAGCAAAACCTCCTACGGTGGAAGTGGAAGTTGATAGAGATTACAACCCAAGAGTTGATATCCAAGACACCCCCGGAGTGTATCACCATCACACACCTTACACTTCGGGATTATGCAGGTGTGATAAGAAGTTTTATTACAAAACCCTAGAAATATGATTATGTGCATTGTTTTTGTATAGAATAATGAAAATACATTCATTTTATTATTGATACTTTGTAAATAGTTTTTAAAGAACAAACAATATTTTTAGTTACTATTTAAATATGAAATCATATTTTGTGAATTAATGTACTTTGGAATTAAATAATATTTTAATAAAATATTATTACTAAATTACTTTTTATTAAATATAAATAATCATATAATTTGTATTATTAAAATTGTAATTGTTATTAAGGTTTGAAAACTGTTTTTGACAAAACACATTAGTTTTTGATAAATTTAAATTTTCATTTTAATTGTAAAAAACCCTTTACTTATAAAATTACTTATATAAAATGAATATTATTTTTGGAGTGTTGACTTCGAAATTATATATAGCTGAATATTCCAAAATTTACCAAGATAGCCGAATTTTTAGGTAAAAACTAAATACGGTCTAATTATATAATGTATTTTATGACATCATAAGGAACCAATAGTGTTTTAATAAAATACTCTAAATTGGATTTTTGGAAAATTTATGTTTTGAAATTAAAATAATGTGATTTTAGTTTTGTTTGATTTATTTTACAAAGCATTAGTAAACCCTCCAAGATATATAAATCATTTTAACTTTTTTAAAATGATTTTCTTTAGAGTGTGACTCACCTCCACATAAGAAAGTGTAATATTTTAAGAATTTCTCCCATTTTCTTTATAAAATAATCTTTTCCAGACCACATATGGAAAAAACATGGTAAAAATGCATGGGTTTTTTTTGGTTTTGATTTGTTTAATGTGTGATGTCCAAAAACTATATAATAAAGAATTCCCTTTTTCACTCTATAATCCCACTCAATATCCCACATCACCATCACAAAAAACCCTTGCCTCATTTCTGAACTCTGATATCCTTTCTATAGTATCCTCTAAGGTGCTCCAATCTCCCGTGAAGCCTCCTTGAAGCCTCTCCCAAGCCATTGGGATCACACTTCCTTGAAAGGGATTTCTTCTTTTCTCATTTTTTTACCAAATTTAATTATGTTTTTATACCATTATATTTTCAATTATAAATTTTGGGGTATGATTTAAAACATTCCCCATACCTCCCTATTTGCGTTTCAATGATGAGACTCCCCTTTATATCTCATTAATTCCTCTCATGTACACCCGTTACAATGCCAAAATTGTATAATAGATTTCTCTCTCCTCATTTAAATTCAAGAAATTATTTTATATTATGTATATAAATTCAATTAAATATATAGGTTCATGTATCTATATGACCCCCTTACTTTCCATTTATTGTAAATATGGTGAGATACCTCTTTCTCCCTCATGAACCATTTTTATGAATTCTTATGTAACGTTATTTTGTTGTAGAAATTGCCCCATGATTTTCCAAGACAAAATCATTGTGTAGTGAATACCATACCCATTTCTCTATCAATGGTATTCAACTTTATGTATATATAAATATTTAATGGTACGTACATATAAGTATTTTGTATTCCTTAATCATGGAATAACTTATGATGGTGAATGATTCCATGTTATATGATCCATGTGTCACATTTATGCATGAAGTGAAATGATTAAGAAGGGTACACCCTGAAAGTTCTCTAATGCATTGTGTAAAGACTAGAATCATGATATGTCAATTTCAACGAGGATTTATTCATTATTATTCTTTTTTAATGAGGTTTACACATTCTCCATGAGAAATTATCCTTGGCTCATTCTAATAACATGTTAAATGTTGCTTCCATGTTTCCATGTTATGATAAGCATGGTATATCATGCCTTATTGTTCATATTTCTCTTATGAACCATTGATATGACTATTTACTAAAATTTAAAGTATATCTTACTGTATGCCTTGTTTATACCCTTACTAGGATTTATATCTCACCATTTTTTTAGGAATTTCTTCATGTTATCACATGAAATGATAAGTTTGATAGAATGTTTGTGGTCATGTAAATGATGATTTCAATAAAGATGTGTAATTAATGTTTCAAGTTATTATGTAATGTTAATAATACCAAAAGAAACTATACATCTCGATATTATATGTTGAATCAAGTGAATATTTTATGTAATTAATTTTGATTATGTTTGAAATTAAGAGTAGGGTTGTTATAGTTGGTATCAATGGATAGGATTAGTTATTTTTGTGATTAAGATTAGAAAACCCTAGAGAAATACATAGGGATAATAATAATTATAATGAAAAAATCCCTATGTTTTTTTGAGTATCGAGTATGTGTTTTATCAAGAAAATACATCCTTGTCTGGATACGAGTAGGTAGAGGCAGCTTTGGAAAAGATGTATCTAGGGGTAAAACCTGAAAACACTGCTATGAGCTAGAATCTAAAAAGAAAATTTTCATGACAATGTTCGTTTTTGCAGACTTGGTTATGACACAGCCGAGGGATATTCTTTGGTAAATTCATTATCTCATTATGAACCATTATTATGATGAAAAAATCCCCCCTAAGAATATATGTTGGGAAGTATATCATGGACAACATTGATTGAAGACTAGGAATTCATAAGAAAAGGAAATAAGGGTAATTCATGAGTTATCCTTTTTTTATTTGGATTCCCTTTTTTCCCCCTAAATTTCCTTTTATTCTAGCCAATGGACAGTAATAGGAGGACTCGAGATAACAACCAATGCAAAGATCAATTTGAAGATAGTTCTAATGATATTTCCAATCTGATGGGATCATGAATCACGAACCTTGTCATGATACTCTCTCAGTTAACTCAAGTTTTAAATGTAATAATGGGTCAAGAGGAACATTCAACCCCCAACTATAATAAAGAAAAAATCATAATTGAGAGATTCATGTGAAAAAGTCCTCATAATTTTAATGGACCATCTCATCCATCAATCGCCAAACAATGGATCGACTACATTGAGAAGATATTCTCCATCCTTCAATTTTATAAACAAGAGACGTTTTTATAGATGATTATAGTATGAGGTGTGAAGATGATCAATGGTGGACATTGATTAAAAATACGAATCATCTGGTGGAGATCAAGGCATTGGAATCCAATGATTTCTAGAAAATTCTTTTCGAATAATATTTTCCTTGCACCCTCTGACATAATATAGAAACAGACTTCCTTGACTGTAAGAAAAAATACAACGAATCCATCAGATTGTATGAGGAAAATTTTAATGGTTTGCAAAATACACCTTCGGATTTTTCGTTACCCCTGAATGCAAGGTTGGCCACTTCTTTGGTGGGAAAAAACTAGCCTACGGAAAGCCCAAGTGATCCATGACTTAGAGAGCTTTGATGAAATTGTCTGATGTCACCCCAAGGACGAAATGAAGATTAGATAATCTTTGGGGTATCATTAGGATAAGAAGAGTATGATGGACTTTAATTCGGGTGGTCCGATGGTTAAATCCAATAGTGATAAAAAAATCCAGCACCCCACTTGAACAAGCTGTGGAAAGAATCACCCTAGAAATTTCATGAAGGGGATGAGAAAATGCTTTAGGTGTGGAAGGGAAGGGAACCTAGATATTAAATACTAACAAGAAAACCCCTAAGTTGTGACAGAGGAGAGGAAAACTATGTTAAACCCTCATTGCGTTGTTCATTGCTTCAACTTTAATGAACTAGGTCACTTTGCAAACCAGTTACCTTAGAAAAGGGTGTTCAGAGGCAAAGAAAAACCCCCAAGGAAGAAAGGGTGAGATTTTTCCAACCCTACTGCCAAGGTGAACCCCAAAAACTATGTGGTGATAGGTACCTTAGTTATTCATTCATGATAAAAAATGAAAAATTTTATTTGGGTCCTATATAATATTTTATATATAAAAAGTTTAGTAAAACAATCCCATCACCACAAAAATCATAGTTTGTGGATTGAACATCTTGGTGAACATCATCATACTCACTTTGGTGGAATTTGATGCAATTCTTGGCCTAAAATAGCTTTACTTATATAAATACAACATAAATTTCCATGACAGTGAAATCACTCTCCATATGAAGAATCGACTGCTAATTATGTACAAGTTCAAGGAGGAGGATGAATCTTATTTAGAATCATCATCTCAAGCATTGATATTACTTCCCTATGAGCATGCATTTCTAGCTCAGTTTATTAAGTATAAGGAATAAACCATCCTTGAATACATGCCTATTGTGATGTAATTCACTAAAGTGTTCCCTGAGAAATTGCATGTTCTTCCTCCTAGAAGAGATGTTGAATTGTCAATTGATCTTATACCTGGGGTATTAACAATATCCAAGAATCCGTATAGAGTAGATGTTGTGGAGATTGAGGAGATGAAAAAATAACTATAGAAGAATCATGATAATGGGTTTATATGCCCATGTGCATCACTATAGGGTGCACCAGTCCTATTCATCAAGAAGAAGGATGGGTCAATGTGCTTTTACATTGATTATCATGAGCTCCAAAAATTCTCAATATAGAACAAGTATCCTATTCCCCGAATTAATGACATTTTCAATAAACTAATTTGAGAAAAACACTTTTCCAAGGTGGAATTGTGGTTGGGATATTACCAATTAAAGGAAAAGACGGAGAATATCTCCAAGACAACATTTTGTATAATGTATGGGAACTATGAATTCATAGTAATTCCTTTCAGACTCACTAATTCTTCAAAAATAATCATGGATGTGATGAATAGAGTCTTTAGAGATTACTAGAAATATTTGTGGTAGTCATTATAGATGATATTATAATATACTCCAAAACCAAGGAGGACCATGAGGAGCATCTAATCACTATACTAGAGACCTTTCTAAATGAGAAGCTCTATGAAAATTAAAACTAGTGTGAGTTCTAGTTGAAGTAGTCTCTTTATAGGGTTATATCATTACAAGCAATGGGATATTTTTGGATCCCTCCATGACAGCTATAATTGAGGTATGGTCGATCCCAACATCAGTAACAGATATCCATAGTTTCCTGGGGTTATCTAGATATTACCACCGATTTGTGGGAAATTTCTCATGATGGTCCAACCCACTTTCCAAGATAACTCGGAAGGGAGTAAATTATAAATGGAGTGATGGATGAAAATATTTCTTCAAGGAGTTCAAAAGGATGCTTATCACTGCACATGTTCTCACACTACCCACATGTAGAAAACATATTGTGGCATATTTTGATGCTTTGAGGAAGGGAATGGGTTTTGTGTTGATTCAAAATGAAAAAGTAATTTCTTATACTTCAAGGAAATTGAAATTTCATGAGAAAAACTATTCAACACATGATCTGTAGTTGGTTTTAGTAATATTATCATTGAAAATTTGGAGGCATTACCTCTTTGGGGAGAAGTATGAAAATATATATAAGGATCAAAAAAGTGTAAAACATATATTAACACATAAATAGATCAATATAAACCAATGAATATGGTTAGAGCTGATCAAAGACTATGAATTATCAATCCTTTACCACCCTGTTGAAGCAAAAAAGGTGGCAGATTCTCTAAGTAGTAAGGACCCAAAGATATTATCATTAATGGAAATTGAAAATGATCTAATCTTCTTAGATATGATGAATATAGACATGGGACTCATAAAGAAAGGATCGTCATCAATCCTTCCTCAAATGATTGATCAATCATCTCTTTTGGACAGGTTAATGGACACTCAAAAGGATGATGTGGGATTTCAGAAGAATGTGGAAACTCTTAGAATAGGAAAATCCTCATTTTTCAATGGTAATGGATAAGGAATCGTGATATTTCAGACAAGACAATGTTTTCCATCAAATCTGGAGTTATAGAATAAAAATTTGGATGATGCACATAGTTTTAATTTCTCTATTCACTTAGGAAACACAATGATTTATCAACATCTAAAAGAGAATTATTGGTTGGATAACATGATGAAGGATATAGCTAAGTATACATTCAAGTTTCTCATATGTTAGGTACTGAAGACTAATTGGAAGATGTATATGGGGGAGATAAAACCATTACCCATACTAGTATGGAAATGAGAGAACATCACCATAGACATTGTCACCAGACATCTGAAGACATACAAATGAAATAATGCTATCTAGGTTGTTGGCTATTGTCGTACAAAGACTGGACACTTCATTGAAATTTGGGTGGATTTGTCATTAGATCAACTGTCATGTATATACATTAGAGAAGTGGTAAGGCTGCATGGAGTACCACTATCGATTCTATCTGATTGTGATCCAAGATTAACCTCTATGTTTTAGAAGAGTCTCCAACATGCACTGAATACTGAGTGGAACTCTAGTACAGATTATTATCCTCAAACTAATTTCCAATATGAATTGACTATCTAAACAGTTGAGGACTTGTTGAGAGCAAGCTCAATAGACCTCAAAGGAAGATGAGATCAAAATCTTCCTATGGTCGAGTTTTCTAACAATATAATATTCCACTCTAGCATCCAAATGGAAACTTATGAAGACCGTTAAGTGAAGAGATGCATAGAACCATCATGTTGGGATAAAGTTAGGGAGAAAAAACTCCTTGGCCCAAAAATGGTTGATTAAATTATGATGAAGGTTATGACAATCTTGTATCACATTAAAGGTGATCAGAGTCAACAAAAGATCTATGTTTATAATCACTAATGATATTTAGATTTCGATGTTTGAGAAATGATATTCCTCTACGTATCATCATGGAAGAGAGTTATGAGATTTTGTAAGAAGGTAAATATTAGTCCAATGTACATCATCCCTTTTGATATTCAAACGTATCTCAGGTACTTGATGTATTTTATGTATCACTCTTGAGTTAGTACATACCTGACCAATCACATGTAGACCATATAGAGGTGGTACCATCGGAGAATGATCTCTCCTATGAAGAGTAGTCAATGAAGATTATAGATCCTAGGGAAAACGTTCTACAAAATAATACAATGCCTCTTGTCAAGGTGTTGTAGAGAAACCAAATGTCTTAAGATGAAACATAGGAATCATAGGATATGATGAATTAGAGTTACCCTTATCTGGTTTAGTATTGGAAAAGAAAATTTCTACGTCAAATTTTTTTAAGAGGGTAAGAGTGTAATGACCCAAACAGTTATTGATTTAAATTCTTGGTGATCTAATTAAATATCTTATTATGTTTAATGGTTATAAAAAATATTCACTTCTTTGGTTTTATGATCCTTGATTTCAAAATACCATTAAGAATTTTTATCGTTGCAAACTCTCCATTTAGCAATGATCATGTGATTAGTATAAATATAGGGCATTATGAAGTGATGGCCTCATATTGAAGAATTACTTCATATATAGACCCTTTTTCAGAGCTCAGAAAGGAGGTGGCATAATTGGGCATCTCTCTTAAACAATCCCAAGTTTAGCTTCAACATGTTATGCTCAAACGGAACCCCTTATAGGAGAAGTGGAAGCTGATAGAAATTACCACCTGGGTGATGTTATCTGAGCTACCCTAAGAGTCAGTCACCATCACACACCATACCCATTAGTATTTTGTGGGTGTTATAAGGGGTTATAAACAAGACCCTAGCACTCTGATTATGTGAATTAGTTTTTACAGAATAATGAATATATATTCATTTTATTAATGTTACATTGTAAATAATTTTTAAATCACAAATAGTGTTTTTAGTAAATATTCTATTATGAAAACTATATTTATGAATTAATGGAATTTTTAATTAAGTAATATTCTATTAAAATATTATTAATAAGTTAATTTTTATTAAATATAAATCATCGTATAATTTTTATTAATACAATTGTAATTTTTATTAGATTTGAGAGCTATTTTTGCAAAAATTCATGAGTTTTCTATAAATGTCAATTTTTTAATACTAAAAATTAACATATTTAGAAAAATATTTAGATAAAATGAATATTATTTTTTGAGTAAAGATTTAAAAGTTATCCAATGGTTAATTTTTCATAATTTTCTGATACTGTCGGATTTTTGGGTAAAAACTAAATATCGTTTATTTATACAATGTGTTATATGACATCATAATGACCCAATAGTGATCTAATAAAATACTATAAATAGGATTTTAGGACAATATATGTTTTACTCTTATAATAATGTTATTTTAAGTTTCATTTATTTATTTTACAAACCATTAGTTGACCCTCCAAGACATATAAAGCCATTTATTTTTTTTAAAGATTTCTTTGAAAGTGTGACTCACCTCATAATTAACAAGCCTAATATTTTAAGATTCGTAAAATGCCCTTAGAAATAATGGTTTCCACATTCATTTGGAAACTATCATGGGAAACACCCATGGGTTGGTTTTTGGTTTTGATTAGTTTAATGTGTGGTGTCCAGAACAGAAATAATAAAGAATTTCCTCTTATTTCCAATATATACCCTCATGCTCCCACTTCCTCTTCACTGAAAACCCTTGGATAACATACCTAATCTTACCTTATCTCTCTATCATCCTCCCAAGGTTCCCCTAGATCCTAATAAGACTCTCTCAAGCCTCTCCCCTGCCTTTGGGATCACACTTCAATGTAAGGGATTTCTTCTTTTCTCACTTCTATCTAAATTTCGTTATGCGGTTATACCCTTTTATTTTCAATTAAAAATGTGGGGGTATGATTTAAAACCTACCCCATACCTCCCTCTTAATTTTTGAATTTATCTCTCATTAATTTCTCCTATGTACTATGGTAACCATGTTGAAATTCCATATGAGATTTCTCTCTCCTCATTTTCATTCAAGAAATTAGTTTATATCAAGAATAAAAATAATCATCCATATGTTGGTACATGTATCTATGTGAAACTCTTACATTAAATTTCATTTAAAGATGATTATATAACCCTTTACCTCTAATCAAACATTTTTATGGATTCTTATGTCATGCCGTTATGCTGAGGAAATTTCCCCGTGATTTTCCAAGCCAAAATGATTGTGTAGTGAATACCATACAAATGTATCTACCAAGGGTATTGAACTTTTTTAAAATATATATATTTAATGGTAATTACATGTATTTATTCCGAATTCCTTAATTTTTTTAATAACTTATGATGTTGAATGATTCAATGATATATGATCAATGTGGCATACTTATGCATGAAATGAAATGATTATGAAGGGTGCGCCCTGATAGCACTCCAATGCATTTGGTAAAGACTGGTATCATGATAAATCAAGTGAAATGAAGCATTACTCATTGTAATTAAAGTGCAATGATTTTTTTCTTATGATCCATGTGCAGTGAGCCTTGGCTCACGCTAATATCATGTTAAATATTGTAGCCACATTCCATGTTATGATAATCATGTATATCATGCCTTTATGTTCTTGTTTCTCTTATGCTCCATTGATATGACTATTGACTAACATGTACTATATTATAAATTTTAACCTTTTTTTACATCCTTTCTGGGCTTTATAGCTCACCCTTTTCTTATGCATGTCCTCAGGTTATCCAATATAATGCTAAGAATGAATGAATGTGTGTGGTCATGTAAAAGATGTTTTCAAAAAAAGATGTGTATTTTATTTTTTATGTTGTTATATAATGTTCATAATACCCAAATACACTAGACCTATCGACCTTCTATATTTTCTCATGTGAATATTTCTTGTAATAAATTATGTTTAAATATGAAATGAAGAGAATGGTTGTAATAACAAATATCAGGGGTATCGTGGGGATAATAAGAGTAAGGTAAACTTTAATTCTGGTGGTCTGATGGATAAATCCAACAGTTCTAAGAAATTATTCCACCCCAATTTCTAATGTGTGGAAGTAATATCCTCTTAAATTTCCTAAAGGGGATGAATAAATGATTTAGTTTTAGTGGATAAGGGAACCTATCCATTAAATATCGACAAGATAAACCAATTTCTGCAATAGAAGAGTGCAACGCTCCATTCGACCTTCAATGCATTGTACATTGCATAAACTAAAAATTACCAGGGCACTTATCAAAATATTTTCCTAAGAAAAGGGCCTTTAGAGGCAACCAAAACCCTCCAAGGTATCAAGGATGAGTTTTTTTCAACTCCACAGCCAAAGCAAACCCCGACAATAACGTGGTGACAATTACACTTGTTATTAATTAAATAATAGTGAATTTACTTTTTGATTATGGTTCTAGGTATTCTTTTATATCCCAAATGTTTAGTATAATAATCCCACAACCACCAAAAATCATGGATTTTTACATGTTTGTGTGAAAGGAAAATGGGGCAACCATTGCATCTCAAGAATATAACTCCTCCCTTTAAAAATTTATGGTTTGATCTTACCGGAGAACCTCATCATACTCCCTCTAGTGGAATTTGATGAAATTATTGGCGTAGATCGAATGTTCCTTTATAGATCCAACATACATTGTTTTGAGAGGGAAATCACTCTTCATATGGAAAATGGACCACTAATTATGTAAAAGTTCAAGGCGGATGATGAATCTTATTTAGAAACATCATCTCAAGCATGGATATTATTTCCCAATTTTCATGTGTATCTTGATTTGATGATTAATTATATGGAAGCAACCATCATTGACGACTTGCTAATTGTGAGGGAATTCGTTGAAGTCATTCCCAATGAATTTCCTAGTATTCCTTTAAGAAGAGATGTGGAATTAACAATTGAACTTATACAAGGAGATTTTCAAATATCCAAGACTCAGTATATAATGGTTGTTGTGGATCATGAGGAGATAAAGAAACAACTACAAGAGAATATGGATAAATATTTTATACTCTCATGTTCTTCGTGATGGGCGGAACCAGTCCTCTTCATCAAGAAGAAGGATGGGTCAATGTTCCTTTTCATTGAATATCATGAGCTCAAAAAAATCATGATAAAGAACAAGTATCTCCTAACATAAATTGATGGCATCTTTGATCAGCTATGTAGAGAACAATACTTATTCATGGTGTATCTAAAGTCAGGATATATCTATGTAAGCATGAAGAAAGTGGATATCCCCAAGACTGAGTTTCATAAAAGATACGAGAACTATGAATTCAATGTAATTCCATTTATACTAATTAATGCTCAAGCAATATTCAAGGACATGATGAAAAGAGTATTTAGATATTACCATGAAACATTTGTGGTAGTATTTATAGACAATATTAAAATATAGTACAGAACCATGGAGGATCATGAGGAGCATATAAGAATTGTACTAGATATCTATCAAAAGGGGAATCTCTATGCAAATTAAAGCAAGTGTGAGTTATAGTTGAAGGATGTCTCTTTATAGGGTCATATAATCATAGTAAATGGGGTTTCTATGGATCCCTCCATGATAGCTGCAGTTGAGGGATGGACAAGTCCAACATCGGTGATGGATATCCATAACATCTTGGGGTTAGCTAGATATTATCGAAGATTTCTGTGAAATTTATCACAATTTTTAATCCCTTTTACCAAGCTAATAAGAAAGGGAGTCAAGTTTCCCTAGAAGGATGAATTTTAAGATATCTTCAAGGATATGAAAAGGACTATTATCACTACCCTCGTGCTCACACTACCCACTAGTGGAGAACTTTTAGTAGTATTTAGCGATGCTCCAAAAAATGTCATGGGCTATGTGTTGTTGAAAAAAATTAAAATTTAATTTCCTATTCATCAAGGAAATTGAAAAATTGTGAGAAAAACTATCCAACACATGATCTAGAGTAGGCTGTAGTAATCTTCGCTTTGACAATTTGGCAGAATTTACTCTTTGGGGAAAAGTATCAAATATATATGGAAAAAAAAGACTCATGTATATATTCACTTATAAAGAGTTGATCATGCCCCAACTGAGATCATTAGAGTAGATCAAATACAATGACTTCTCAATCCATTACCACCATAGGAAACTGAAAAAGGTTCCTTATGCTTTATCGAGAAAGGACCCAACAATTATATCATTTATAATAATTGAATAAGATTCTATATTCTTTAGTATGATGAAGATATATAAGGGAATAATAAACAAGGTAAATCATCAATCCTTTCACAGATTATTTATCAAGTGTCCCTTTTTAAAGGTTAAAGGATGCTCAAATGGATGATGTGGGAACTCAGAAGAAAGTAAAAACTACTAGAAAAGGGAAATCCTCATAGTTCAATTTTAATGAAGAAGAAGTTTTGAGATTTGGGTTAGGACTATGTGTTGTATCAAAACCCGAGTTAAGAAATGTACTTTTAGATGATGCACATAGTTTGAATTTATCTATTCACTATGAAAACACAAAGATGTATCATGATCTCAGAGAGTATTATTGGTGGGATAACATGAATAAGGATATCACTGAGTATACATCAATGTGCCTGGTGTGTTAGAAAGTGAAGGGTGAGAGCCAGAAATCTAAGGGGATTGTAACAACTTGAGATTATATGAGGATTATTCTTTTTAATTTCATTTATGTCTTGTGTTGTACTCTACACAAAGATTTTATTTCACTATACGCAACACCGTATTAGCTTGCAGTATATGCAACACTATTCTTGGATGGTGATACACACAATTTCAAGTTCGTTTGATAATAGTCATTCTACGCAACATTGAGTGTATATATATATATATATATGAATATATTCAATGTATAAATGAAATATGGTTGGATTTTATTATACAAAAAAACGAAGGAGTCTTTCATAACACGCAACCCTAACTTGGCTTACATTACACACAATCGTGACCTTCCACGATAGTGTGTGTTGTACACAATACCAAGTTTCACTAAACAAAGATATTCTATTAAAATATTTTATAAACTAGCAGTTCTGAATAGTAATACCCACTTTTTGGAATTATATAAATTTTATCTTTCAAAATGAAATTCATTTTTGGATTCTGAATATCGAAAATCGCCTAGGGTGAATTTTTTGTATCTTTCTGAAAACATTCAATTTTTGATGAATAGTGAAAACACTGGGTTACTATTTAAAACCCGACCTTTTATTTAAATAATTATTTATTTTATTTAAATTTATTTTAGGTCAAAATTGATAAATAATACCTATATAATTTCAATGAAATTCATTGGAGTTATTTTATAATAATTTTAGATATATAAAATTTTTATTGAACTTTTTTGCCGTCTTTTACCCACCTCCTAGGAGAATTTGGAAATTCACATAAAACATAATTTTACCACTTCTATGAGGGTAATTTCAAAAATCCAAGAGAGACGGTTAATATCATGGACTAAAATGTGGATCAATGAGATAAATATAATTTTTGGTGAATAGTAACGTTTTACTTTTATTCACCACGGTTAAAAGTAAATAGGGTAATTAAGGGTAAAAATGATATTATTATTACCTAACACATGTCCTAATTATATTGGATAAGTGTAATTAGACCAAAAATAACCTTAGGAATAAAATATTACCATTTCTGTCCACTTGGATTAGATTAGGACATTAATTATTAATTTATTTAAGGAAGGGTTATAATAGTTAAAATCAATGTTTAATAACTAAATCATTTTAAATATATTGTTATACATAAGATAAATTCGACTATAAATATTCATTAGAAAGATAAAAAGATTTCATACATAATGGTAGTTTATTTATAATTTTTAGACATTAAATATGTTAATTTATTTATGACACAATGAGGATTCAGTAATTATCTTATTAATGAAATATTAATATAATTGATGTTATAAATACCCAAATAATTGAAATTTGAGACTTTTTATGAATTAAAATAATTTTATAAGTTAATATGACATGTTAGTATTGATTTAATGAACTTTTTTTGAACTAGTCATTCTATAATGATTTTCAAAAAAATCAATTACCAAATAGTGTCAAAATTGACAAAAAATAGTTTTTAAAACAAATATTTATTAGTAATTGTTATTATATTCCTAAAAATCTAAGGATCGTCAAAGATACCTATATAATGATATGTATATAATTAATCTACCACTTTGGGGTATCTTGGATGTATATGGTAAGTTATATAACTATGTAATATAAAAATACAAAGTGACATGGTAAATGTCAATCTAATTAACTAAGAGTTAAAACTAAAAGATAAGGTTAATATAAGGACCCAAACCTATCTAAAATATTTTTGATGAGAGGATTTAGAGCCATCCCCAAATTAGCTTAGAAATAAGTCATTTTGGAGCTATTATAAATCAAATATGACATTATTATAAAATAATATTTTGGGTTTATCCAAAGGTGTCCCTCTCCTCCCTTATAAAAATGGCACCCCTTCCCTCTTCACTTCACACCATTTTGAGCCTTGAATCTCGGAAAAAACCTCCCCATTTCTCTTATACAATTCCCTAGAAACATTATGGAGGTTCTGGTCCTCTCAAAAGACTGACTCTACTTCCTTATGTGGAAGCTTAAAGGAGGTGCGCCTAAGAAGAGGTAATCTCTTCTTCCGATTTTCTCAAGTTTCTTTCTTCTTATACTTATTCTTATTTAGATGTATAATTATAAAGTAATAACATCATTATTAATTATATAATGATATGTTATTGTAAATATTAAACAACCCTATTTCACCATCTATCCATCTTACGGAAAACAAAATCACCGCGCGTGCGTACGTACGAAATATGGTCTCCACACCGTGGTGTAATCTTTTTTCGACCACCACCTTACTTGGATGGGTATAATGGTGTAAATAAATAAATATATATGATTATTATAAAGTGATATTGATTATGAAATATTATACATACACTTCAATACAATCCCACGATCATGGGAATGATATCATCGCTCGTGCGTACGTACGGACAACCGTCTCCACGACGTGATGAGATTAATTCTCCATTTTAACCATTCATGACTTATTATAAAGTATATATAATGAATAATAATGAAATATATGACATAAAAATGATACTGTATATATATATATATGTATGTATGTCATCTACTTGATTGCATTCAATTAAATAAGGAAACGAAAATAACATTCATGCGTACGTACGACCTATCGTCTCCATGAACGGTGTATTTCATTCCATTTATCGATCTATCATATATATTTATATGATAAATATATATTATATAAAAATCATGTTTTACAGTCTGGAATTATTTAAATCAGGATATAAGTAATAATATCAAGAACAAAAAGTCGAAACTCTTACAGTAAATGAAATTATTTTACCCAAAATGGTGCTTTAACATGGAATTTACAAAAGAACGGGTAATATTGAGTCATAATTAAACCATATATGATATCATAAAATGAATAAGATTCTGTAATAAGTCAATGAAATTATTTAAATCTTTATATAGTTGGTTCTGAAACATACGAAGCATATCGAACATAAGGTAAGGGATAATTATTTCAATCTCATTCTTATCCGAGATTGTTTATTCGTAAGTATTTACTGGGGTAATGTTTATTATCCATGTCCATAAGTTCTAAAAATGTTTTCATAAAATGATTACATTTCTTCCATGTATGTTTAATTTCCTTTTTACCCTTTTTTTACTTTTACCACATCATATGGAAGGAGTCTTACTTTTTTTTACCATATGAGGTACTTTTTGACTTTTCAAACAAAACTACAAGGGGAATGTTTTTTTAACTTATACGACATGAATGGATTTTTTATTGTTTTATAATGACTTATTTTCATGAATCTTCATCTACAATATTTCATAAGTATTTTCAAAAAAAATCATTTTCTTTAATAATTTCATTGAATTTTGTGAAAAGAAAATGGTTTTGAAAAGAAATTATATTTTCCTCAAGAAATCATTTCAAGTGTTTTATCAAAACCAATTTCTACATAAGATGGTATTATATCATATGTGTATGATTCAAGTATAATGTCTCTATGATTTACATGGTTTCACTTTTCTTATGTTGAAATGATATCCATTTTTTTATATATGGATTATGTTATGATGGGATGATGTTTATGAAACCCATTTTATTCTTTGGGTTTTGATGATTGTTTTAACTTTATTATGTGGCACAAGTAAGAATGATTTCATTATGAGATGGGTGGAACCTAATCTCCCTCAATGCATTGGGTAATGATTTATATCTCATGAGATAGACATGGCTGGAACGCTAAGTTAATTTGGTTCAGTGATACTGGACTAGAACAAGGAGTGAATTCGATTCAGAAAGGGACTTTTTCCACTAAGATGGTCTTGGCAGTAATTCCTTGGCTACAATGGAAATCATAAAAAGTGATTAATGGTTTCCACAATTACATGATTTGTTCCCTTGCTTTTTTATCATGATTGGTGTTCGATTATGATACATTCCTTACGTACGTCCAAGATTTATGTCTTTGCTCATGATTTTTATATTTAAACATTATGTTCATGTTTTCAAGTTCAAATGTATAGGGTTTGTTTTATTTTCTCCATGCTTACCCATACTAAGAATTTGAGCTCACCCATTATATGTGTTCTTTTCCCCAGGATTTCAATAAAGATTTTAGGTAAAAAAACAAAAGGGGAAGATCTTTATGGGAGATGTTGAAGATCTTTCACCGCGATTAGAATATTATATTCCAAGTTTCCAAAGACACTAAACTATTACGGTACTTGTTTTTATGTTTTTGTTATGTGTTATGTATTACACAAAAGTAACGAAATGTTCATGTACTTCATGCTTTGGGTCTCTATAGTTGGTATCATAGGAAAGGTTTAGTCAACCTTTGGAAACTAGGATGCGAGAACTTTAGTGAGATCCCTAGAGATATTTCTAAGGAACATATAGGGATGTCCCTAAGGTTTAGTATAACTATAGGTTACAATACTAGAATTATGTTGACGATCATCAATAACCTAGGGTGAACCTAATGTGTCATGGATTAAATAATGTGTGATAATTAGACATCCCATAAGTAACTTTTTATGATTACGTGGTTCCTCATTATTTTAACGATTTCTTACACCATGGTATTTGGTTTTAGTCAATGGAGGGAACTAGAAGAGAATGGGTCAACATTGAATCCAATGGAAAAATTGGTTACTATGAACAAAGAAATTTCGTAATTCCTAGAAACAATGATTTTGGGATTTTTCCGAATAAGTCATCGCGATATATTATTAAAAAGGTAAACTCTAGTGGTATTCTCAATTCATCAAATAATAGGATGATGGACTTTTATGCATGTTCACATGTTGAAGAGCATAGAGAAAGGAATAATGAGATTTATAAAGAAGGAAAGAAGAACCTTGATGAATACCTCAAATGGAGGGGAAGATGTTATTTATGTGGAGAGAAGGGTCATAGAGTGATACACTGTTATGGAGTTCAATGCCTAATCTGTGGAGAACATGGACATTACACAACTCAATTCCTGGACCTAAGAGGTTACTTGTATATCGAGGAAGGAATTATTCCATGAAAATAATTGATGAGTATGGTTTGAAGTGTGTTATGTATTGGTATTCATGAATAATGTTGTTGAGTTACTTGTTTGGTATATTGGAATACCTATATACTGGTCCATTGTGGTTTTCCATAAGAATAAGGCAATGATAACCATGAAAAGTGATTGAAATATTTTTGGAAAGCATATGATATGTGTATAATGAAGGGATAATGAGATAATAATATGTTTGATAGTATTCATGAGCTCATGACTAATGTAAGGACCCAGTGATATCACGGCTTGAGTAAAAAGATTTTTTGGGATTTTGGAATGTGGAAGGAGACAAATTTTTACGGCATTCATGTTTTCAACTTATGTTCTAAAGTAATTCATGTTGCAATAGAATACATGATTAAGGTATTCACATGTTTGGAATGTGACCAACATGATATATCCTATGATATATGGGGGATAAATGACTGTATTCACATGATCGGTAGATGGCATTTCTATTAATTGTTTTCTTTATACTATGAGCTTGAACATTTTTATTTTAGATAAACCTAAAGATTAGAGTGGATTATGTTGGACATAAGTTAGTATTATTTAATGATTGAAATTTTTCTAACATAATTAATGGGATGTTATAATAATTTATTTTTAGAAAAACGACAACCTGCAGGACGGGCCACAACCCGTCGCGTCGGACAAGGCTGTGGGAATCAAACCCACAACCAAAGTGTGATAGGCCTTTATCGCCTACCACTGACCAACAGGAAGTCCCTGGTTATTAGAAAATAGTTTAATTATATTAAACAGTATGATAGATGAGGTATAATACATTTCTGGAATCATATGCGATTAACATCACCATATATGGACTTATGTATATTTTATAACTTTTTCTAACTTTTTGTTTGAGACAGATGGAATGACCCATCATTCTATTGCATGATATGCAAACACATCACAGAAGACAAATTCAACTTCATTTCTTTAAGAGATGATGTGGAAATTGTTCAAGGCACAAACAATAGTGAGAATTTACCAAAATCAAGTAAGTATTTCTTTTAACTGTTCTTCAACTTTAGGGGAATGATCTTGAAAACTAAAAATGTTGTCCTAATGTCCTCATATCCGATTAATTAGATGGTACCTTAAATCATCACAAATTTATGGCTTTGTGATTGATGGATTTCTCATAGCCATGTTCTCTACCACTCTCCATCAGAACTTGATGGTTATATTTCTCTTCCATATCCATATTTTCACCTATGTATTCCTATGTGGAAACCCAATGCTGAGTTACTTTGGGTGACCGTTATTATTCTAACATCCCTTTTTAAAATGAATTTTTGGTATTCCTTTTTACGATATGGGTTTCTATGAAATAATCTTTCAAGTAGTAAACCATTTATTACCCCGACGAATTTCGAGAGAGAAATTAATTTTAAGGGGGTATAATGTAAAAACCTGAGATTTTATAAGGATTATTTTTTTAATTTCATTGATTTCGTGTGTTGTACGCTACACCAAGATTATCTTGCGCTATACACAACACCGTATTAGCTTGAATTATACGTAACACTATTCTTGGATTGTGTTACACACAATTTCATGTTCCTTTGATAGTAGTCATTCTACGCAACATTGAGTGTATATATATATGTATATATTCAATGTATAAATTAAATGTGGTTGGATTCTGTTATAAAAAACAATGACGGAGTTTTTCATAACATGCAACCCTGACTTGGTTTACATTACACGCAATCATGACATTCTACGATAGCGTGTGTTGTACGCAATACCGAGTTTCACTAAATAAAGATCTGCTATTAAAATATTATATAAACTAGCCATTATGAATAGTAATACCCACTTTTTTGGAATTTTATAAATTTTATCCTTAAAAATTGACTTCATTTTTGGATTAGTAATATCGAAATTATCTTAGGTTGAATTTTTGGAATTTTTATGAAAACTTTCAATTTTTGATGAATAGTGAAAACACTGGGTTACTATTTAAAAACCGACCTTTTATTTAAATAATTATTTATTTTATTTAAATTTATTTTAAGTAAAAAATTGATACATAATACTTATATAAGTTCAATGAAATTCATTGGAGTCATTTTATAATAATTTTAGATATATAAAAAGTTTATTGAACTTTTCACCGTCATTTACCCACCTCCTAGAAGAATTTGGAAATTCACATAAAACATAATTTTACTGATTCTATGAGGGGAATTTAGAAAGTCTGATAAACACAGTTAATATCAAGAACTAAAATGTGGTTCAATGAGATGGAAATAATTTTTGGTGAATAGTAACTTTTTACTTTTATTTACCACGGTTAAAAGTAAATAGGGTAAATAAGGGTAAAATGATATTATTATTACCCTAACACATGTACTAATTCTATTGGATAAGTGTGATTCGACCAAAAACAACCTTAGGAATAAAATATGACCATTTAAGTCCACTTGGATTAGAATAGGACATTTATTATTAATTTATTTAAAGAAGGGTTAAAATATGTAAAATAAATGTTTAATAATTAATCATTTTTAATATATGGTTATACATAAGATAAATTAGACTATAAATATTCATTCGAAAGATAAAAAATATTTCCTACATAATGGTATTTTATTTATAATTTTTAGACATTAAATATTTTATTTTAATTATGACACAATGATGATGCAATAATTATCTTATTAATGAAATATTTACATAATTGATGTTATAAATACTCAAATAATTGTAATATTAGACTCTTTATGAATTCCGATAATTTTTTATGTTAATATGAAATTTTATTTTTGATTTAATTAACTCTTTTAGAACTAGTCATGTTGTTATGATTTTCACAAAAATCAATTTCCAAATATTGTCAAAATTGACATAAACAAGTTTTTTAAAAATATATTATATTATTAATTGTTATTATATTCCTAAAAATCAATGGATCAGCCTGGATAATTATATCATGATAGGTGTATCATTAATGGACCTCTTGGGGGTTTCTTGGATGTTTATGGTAAGTTTATTAACTATATAATATATAAATTAAATGTTACATGGTAAATGTCAATCTAATTAACTAAGAGTTAAAACTAAAAGATAAGGTTAATATACTGACCCAAACCTATCTAAAACTATTGGTTTAGAGGTTTTAGACCCATCCCTACATTATCTTCTAAATAAATCATTTTTGATCTATTATAAACCAAATATTACTTTATTATAAAATAATATTTTGAGTTTTTCCAAAGGTTACCCTCTCCTACCTTATAAAAAGGGAACCACTTCCCTCTTCTATTCACACCCTTTTGAGACTTGAAGCTCAGTCAAACCCTGCCCATTTATCTTCTCCACTTCCCTAGAAAAATTTTGGAGGTTCTGGTATTCTCAAAATACTAACTCTACTTCCTTAAGAGGAAGCTTAAAGGAAGTGTGTCGAAGAAGAGGGAATCTCTTCTTCCGATTTTTTCAAGTTTCTTTCTTCTTCTACTTATTCTTATTTATTTATATCATTATAAAGTAATAAAATCATAATTACTTATATACTGATATGTTATTATAAATATGAAACAACCCTATTTCACCTTCTATCCATCCTATGAAAATGAAATCACTGCGCGTGTGTACGTACGGAATACCTTCTCCACGCCGTGGTGTAATCTGTTTTCGACCACCACCTTACTTGGATGGGTATAATGGTGTAAATAAATTTCTATATATGATTATTTTAAAGTGATATTTATTCTGAAATATTATACATACATTTCAATACAATTCCATGATCATGTGAATGATATCATCATTCGTGCGTACGTACGGACTACCGTCTCCACGACGTGATGAGATTCATTATCCATGTTGACCATTCATGAATGATTATAAAGTATATATAATGAATTATAAAGAAATATATGACATAATAATGATAATGTATTTTTGTATATTTATATGTATGACATCTACTTAATTCCATTCAATTCAATAAGGAAACGAAAACAGCGTTAATGCGTACGTACAGCCTACCGTCTCCA
This sequence comes from Viscum album, assembly GCA_963277665.1. Taxonomy (NCBI): domain Eukaryota; kingdom Viridiplantae; phylum Streptophyta; class Magnoliopsida; order Santalales; family Viscaceae; genus Viscum; species Viscum album. Next base: position 381,969,505 of record OY728166.1, read on the forward strand.
TGAACAGTGTATTTAATTCCATTTATCGATCTATCATATATATTTATATGATGAATATGTTTTATATATAAATCATGTTTTACATTCTGTAATTATGTAAATCAGGATATAATTAATAATATCAATAACAACAAGTTGAATCTCATACGATAAATGAAACAATTTTACCAAAAACGGTGCTTGAACATGGAATTTACAAAAAACGGGTAATATAAATTCATAAGTGAACCATATATGATATCATAACAATGAATATGATCCTGTAATAAATAAATTACATTAATTAAATCATTATACAGGAGGTTGGGAAACATATTAAGCATATCGGACAAAAGGTAAGGGATAATTATTCCAATCCCATTCTTATCCGAGATTGTTTATTCGTAAATATTTTCTGGGGTTATGTTTATTATCCATGTCCATATGTTCTCAAAATGATTTCATAAAATGTTTAAATTTATTCCATGTATGTTTAAATTAATTTTTACCCTTTTTTTACTTTTACCACATCATATGGAAGGAATCTTTCTTTTGTTTACCATATGAGGTACTTTTTGACTTTTCCAACAAAAGTACGAGGAGAATGTTTTTTTAACTTATACGGAATGAATGGATTTTTTACGGTTTTTTAACGCCTTATTTTCATGAAGCTTCATCTACAATATTTCATAATTATTTTTATAAAAATCCTTTTCTTTTAAAATTTCATGGCATTTTGTGAAAAGAAAATGGTTTTGGAAAAGAAAAGATATTTTCCTCAAGAATTCATTTCAAGTGTTTTATCAAAACCAATTTCTACATAAGATGGAATTATTTCATATGTGTATTATTCAAGTATAATGTCTCTATGATTTACATGGTTTCACTTTTCTTATGATTAAATAATATCCATTTTTTTATATATGGATTATGTTATGATGGGATGATGTTTATGAAACCCATTTTATTCTTTGGGTTGTGATGAATGTTTTAAGTTTATTTTTTGGCACAAGTAAGAATGATTTCATTATGAGATGGGTGGGACCTATATCTCCCTCCAATGCATTGGATAATGATTTATATATCATTAGTTAGACATGGAAGGAACGATATGTTAATCCGGTTTAGTGATACTGGACTAGAACAAGGAGTGAACTCGATTCAGAAAGGGACTTTTTCCACTAAGATGGTCTTGGCAGTAATGCCTTGTCTACAATGGAAATCATAACAAGTACTGAATGGTTTCCACAATTACACAATTTATTCAAATTATATTTTATCAAGATTGGTGTTCTATTATGAGACATTCCTTACGTACGTCCAAGATTTATGTCTTTGCTCAAGATTTTGATGTTTAAACATTATGTTCATGTTTTTAAGTTCAAATGTATATGGTTTTTTTATTTTCTCTATGTTTACCCATACTGAGCATTTGAGCTCACCCTTAATATGTTTTCTTTTCCCCTGGATTTCAATAAAGATTTTAGGTAAGAAAACAAAAGGGGAAGATATTTATCGGAGATGTTGAAGATCTTTCACCGTGATTAGAATATTATATTCCATGTTTCCAAAGACACTAAACTATTACGGTACTTCTGTGTCTGTTTTTGTTATGTGTTAAGTATTCCGAAAAAGTAACGAAATGTTCATGTACTTCAATATTTGTGTCTCTACAGTTGGTATCAGAGGAAAGGTTTTGTCAACATTTGGAAACTAGGATGCGAGAACTTCAGTGAGATCCCTAGAGATATTTCTAAGGAACATCTAGGGATGTCCCTAAGGTTTATTATAACTATATGTTACAATCCTAGAATTATGTTAACGATCATCAATAACCTAGGGTGAACCTAAGGTGTTCTTTATTGGTTGTTAACCACATGCAAATTAAGCTTTCAGTAATACACAAAAATCCTAAGAGTTCCACATCCCTTGTTAATTGAATTCATTTTTGAACCCAATTTTCATGTAATGGGATATATAAGACACTTGGATTCATGGTATTGTAACTTCTTATTGAGTTCAAAAAGATCTATATGAGCTATCAGTTAAGGAGAAACAAACACCAGTGTTCTTTCAGGATGTAGTTAAATAGTATACTCATTCTATTTCATAATATGTAACATGGATTGTTCATTATAGAAGATGTACCTAAAAGGCTCCACCACTAGAAGAAATTTTATATGATGTTTCACAAGATCACCGAGGAAATCACTACCAATCTAGGCTATAAATTCACCAAGACCATGATGATCAGGTTAACCTTGACATTCATAGACATCAAATTCATCATTTTATACATATTTACTTCCCCTTTGTGGGGATACTAAAACTCTACAATGATTAATTTTAATATGGGATCGATAAGGAACCAACAAGTCCATTCAAACAGTGATATCAAAACTGACCATCTTGAGGATAAAGAGGATTCATGGGAAAATGTATCTTCCAATAACTAGGATGGATCCTTGAATTGGTGTAAAAATTATTATTATAATCCCAATATAGTATTAAGAATCCATTTTCTACAAATTTAGTCAGTATCAAGGATAATAAAATCTTTCATAGACAATGATATTAATGATTGTCAAGAAGCTATATAAGATAACATAGAAATCATTCCCCAAGATATATATCGGTAGAAACTTCACTCCACGAGTCTAGGCTATACATCATATATCTGAATTGATCTATAACCATAAGTTATAACTTGAAAAACCTAAATAGGTCTATCGTATTGGTGATTCATTTTATAATTCCCTTTTCATTATATCATATAATTCCTTGACCTAAATGGACCCTTGGTCTCAAGATCCCTACATGATGCATAGATATTGATCCTTCTCTTGAACCTAGGGCTAGTATATGCTATATTTAACAAACCATTAGAGAAGATATCTAAAAATCCAACTTATGATGAAGCATAATTCCATAGAATAATCCTTCCATCAGGTAGTTTATATATTAGGAAAATATGTTTCCCAATATCCCACAATGATGATATAATACCTGGCTACCTAGGTAAAAATTTTGGCTATTGAAAAACCCATGAGAAATCTCATAATTACACATTATACCACTAGAAAAGTTTTTCCCTATCTAGTCATAATAATACTATTCACAACACATTTAACTCCCCTTACATCATTCTTATAGATGAGGTCATTGTTCAATATTTAAGATACATAAGTTAAATGAAAAACATTCGACTTAGAATATTCCCTAAAACATTCAAAATTACATTAGTCAGGTCAAATCATCCCCAGAATGAGTAGGAAAAAATGGCAGAGCTATATGAAATGAGATGTATAGTCTATAATTGACCAATCACCCTTCCCCAAACATATAACCTCCAAAAAACATTCTGATCTAAATTTATCTAGGTAGATCTAATAATAGCAACTGAATAGAAAATACATCAATGTGTCTTCTGATGTTTACCTAACTAATTTAGTATATCCCACCGATTCATTTTGAAACGATTAATTATATATGATACAATCATGTACCTCCTCTATATAAGAATATCTAAAATCTCAAAGACATATAAAGTCAACTCTAGACATGTATTATTATCTTGGCGGCCACCAACCCATGATAACATTGGTGGATAATGCTACTAAAATTTTTATGTCAATTCTCACATAGTAGTGGAGGTTAATAGGGCTCCCTTAATAATGTTTGGGATCCATCGGACACCCTATATAAACGAAGAATAATTTACTAAATACGATATAGTAGGATGTTGTGTATGATTTGCTACAAGTGGTACTAATGGTGGCATAGGTCCCACTACCTCCGAAGAAAGGTCAACAACAGCTTTAAATAATTTATCCCAAGGACTTCAAGGAGGCATATATCTACCACACTAACTTCATGTCTCCAAATGATATTTTTTAAATTAAAAGAACTCGGATAAAATAATTTGAAAGATATAAATCCTTCCTATATAAGGGTCAATAACCATATTCATACTATTAAAACTAGTTCTAGGTAAAATTTTCAACTATGAAGAAATGTAAGAGACACACTCAAATACCAATTACTAAGGTTGAGTTAGGGTCATATGATTGGTTTCACGAATGTGGTTCTTGTATATGTAGATTAAATTGAATTCTATAATGGAAAACACCTTATACATTGAAATTGAAATAACAATTTAATAGAAACCAATTCACTTAAGAATAATAATTCAGCACACACATATATATATATACATATCGTGGCAGGTGATGTGTATCTTAAATACCAAATTTATGAATTATGATTATTTATATATTGTAATTTTTACTTAATGTTACTACAACCATATTTTTATGATAGTCTAACCATATGAATTTCCATTAAAAATATATAGATTTCAAAGCACATTATATATTGAAATATAAATCCATTTAATTTTTTAAACAAACATTTCAATCCAAGCCACCAATAGATAATGAATTAATCTTTTGATAATTTTTTAGTTAAGGTTCCACCATAAATCAATGTGGGAAAACACCAATTTGGCTGATTTAGACACTTTATGTTTCCCATTATATATAATTTTACCTAAAATAAATTTTTATACAATTAAACAAATATATCATTCTACGAACATTAATATGGTATAATAAATGAACAAATTATGTAATCATGTAATGGAATATTCATAATATTCAATCCTCAATTTTCTAAAATTCTTAAAAAAATAGTTCCTTGTAAAACCATGATAATGGTAAAAGAATATAAAAAATAACATTAATAATTCCAATGGTTATGTGAATTGACCTATGGTGAAATTTGTACAACTGTAATAGGAAAAAAATATAACATCCAATCCCATCTGAGGAAAAATGGATTATTTCTTGTATATAAGTCAAATATTTCTAAGAAGTGGATAATTACAAAATTCTGTCACTTCCTAATATTCTGTCCACTATCCCAAAATAGTAAGACAAAAAATTATTATTTGATATGAATTTGGAATGTCCTGGACCTAGTTCGCTCTTATTAATATAAACGTTGTTTCATAATATCCCCAAGAACCCCTCCCATATTTTAAAGTCTTCAAACTATTAAAAATGGTCTTTATTGGTATGGTGGAAGACTATACAGTCATTTATCAGAGTAGATCATTTTGTTTATATACATATTCTATAACAAATAAGACAATATAATAATGAAAATTATAATTAAATAATGAATATAAATATTCTGAATCATAATTAATATTTTCTTAATATATCATATGAGGATACCATGATGGTATAAAAATATTGCGATAATGGGAAACTAAAATAAACCTCCAACAACACATGCAATATGAAATTAGAAAAAGAAAAAAATGCATTTCTACTAGGATCGTGACCACTATCTCTATTCTCTACTACAGTACTCTAACATACTATAGAAAATCAAGATTCCATTTTATTCAACTTTACTATTTCCAAATGTTATTCAATGAAGTCTATCTTGGTACTAGTCAGTATCCTAAAAAGGGTGTGATTAAAAATCAGTAGGGAAATACCAACGATTTCTATAACTAATATTTTTTTCAAATACACAATCATATAGTGTGAACGTTTTACTAAAAAGAAAACCCAATTTAGAACAAGGTAACCATGTCATTCTTGCTTCCTCATGGGAATGCATCTGATCATACCTACTTCAGTCTAATCCATAATGTCCCTAAACAATTTTTACAGTTATAATAATGTGTAATTTTATATCCATTAATTACAGATGAACTGCATGGAATTTCATGTCCATTAATTATAGACTATGTCTGTTGAATTTCATTTACATTAATGTTAGATAAGATATATGAATATCATTTCCATTAATAATAAATAAAAAAATGGATTCTGATTTCAAGTAATCCCTAAATAACTAATATGGTACTTTATGACCATTAGTTATAGATTATGTATGTGGAAAATCATATCCATTAAACCTATATATGATGTATGGAATATCATTTCCCTTAATTAGAAATACAAAACATAAAATGTAAAGTCATTTAATTCTCAAATAAGAAATATTTTATATCGTGCACATTATTTTGAAACAAACTACATCAAACATCATGTTTGTTATTAAGGGGATGCTTGATATAATGACATCAACGTTTCATTAAAATAGAGAACAAGGAAGGTCATAATTACATTTATCAGTTCAATTAATAAATTAATTTCATATATTGGATAAGTAATTAATGTTTCAAGGAATATAATCCATTCTAATTAATCAATTAAATTCATTATTTAAGACATATGACTTAAAATTAGATAAACGTTTTCGTGGGTAATCTACATTCCACTATGTCATTTATAAATATTTATTTGACATATTCTTCACATTTTTTTCATTTACGTAATTTATAAATTATCAAGTTCTCTAGTCATATGTCCATTATAAATAATATGTTATTAATTCAATGTATAAAAATTAATTTCCCAAGGCAAATCCATACACTACTTAGTGATGTTTTGGTTATAAAGGACAGAATTCATTAAATGGCATTGTTGGAATCACTAGGTTGAGGTTTTGAACCTCCATCCAAGGATGTATGTGTCACAAAATATCTTAATCAAGATATTGTCAATTAATTTAAGGCAGTTTCAACTATAAGATAAATGTTTTATTGATCATTCATTCAACCAAATGGAAACACAATATTTTCACCAAATCTTTTTGTAAAAATGTATTTACCACATATATTTGAAGGTTAGAATAATCTTCATCTAATATATTCATTAATATTATAAAAGAATGTGAGAAAATTAAATATTCTAAAACACAATGAATATATGTAATATTACCTCTCACTGAATGTTTTTTTGATATAGTGAAGGAAATTAATAAAATAATTACGAGGAAAAAATGACTCACTGAGATTGATATAACTAGATAAAAAATTATTGACTTGGATTCAAGATGTAGTATACAAAAAAATTCTATTATAGGAAGTGAAGGATTACTCAGTATGTGGACACCACTATTAAAATGAGGGAGAATGAGAAATTTTATGTTAAAAAGAAGAGGGGTGGGTAATAGTCGTTTCACATCAATAAAAATTGTCCACATGGTTTGGACACACATTTTTCCAGTCCATGGGCTGTCCATGAGAACATACTACCCATAGTGATAATACACATGCATGGAAATGTGCAAGGGATGATAAATCATGTAAATACCATGAGTTCTCACTATCATTGGGATCCATTCCCTTTAAAAATTAGGATCAGTATTAAAAAACAATATGAAAATCATGATCAACATAACTAAAATATTCTATAGGTTTTACATTTCTATGCGGCCTCCCAAGAATGGTCAAAAAATCAATGAAACACATCTTTAGGATGCATGTTTTTCTTCATGGTTAGAAATAAATGTGCACCAACCATGAACCTCACTCAAGGTCCTAAGAAGATGGGGATACAGGCTCTAAATAGGCTCTAAATGTTCTTGAGTCCTACTTTAGACCGTTTAGCATTCTAAAATAGAAAAAACAAATGACTAAAATTAAAATTCAAAGGTTCCAAGCCTCTTTTAAAAAAGGGATTTTATGAAAAATATGTATATAAATTTTGAAACATGAAAATGATTAAAAAATCTTCATTTTTTATTTATGAGGTCGAAAATTGATTTGTATAAATTAATTTTTCCCTATATAATGGAAGATTTTTAGTCAAAATTTTAATTTTTTCAATGATTATAATTTTTATGAATTTATCATTATGTTAGTCTATCCTAGAATATTATAAAACCAACTACGAAATAAAATATTTATTAAAAAAAATCATTGTTCATTATAAATTATTATTTGAACATATATATATCTTATTTCTACATTATTATATCTTAATTAAAATGTTTTTTTAAGAAAAAATATTCATGGTATTTTCTACTAATTAAGTGTTTCAATGGAAAAATTATATTTTGGATTATTTTGAAATATATAATACTTTTATTTTTTTTATTTAATAATGTATTTTATTTTGTAAAAATTAGTTTATATAATAATCATATCTTTTAGGTAAATATTTAAACATCAAAACACATTTTTACTAAAAAATTGTTTTATTGCTAATGTGTATTTATTTAAAAATTTAGATGTTAAAATTGTAAAAAACATATTTGGTAAAATTATTTTAAAAAATAAAATTATAATGTTAAAATTCATGAAATGGTGAAATATTAATTTTTATGAATAGTATTATTTACTAATGCTAAAAAATAATAACAATAATGATTGTAAAGTATGGAATAATTCAAAAAATTTAATACAAAGTCCAAAAATCACAAAATATTTTCTATAAAATGAGTGGATGGGTATATTATAGACCTAAAAACACTTCCCCTAATGTTTTTAGATTTGGATATTAGAAAAATGAATATTAACATTATATTATTGAAAATGTAATGTGTATATCGAAAACCACCCATACCTTCACTTATAAAAGGGAAAGACCACCACAACTTAAGGACTCACCAATACATAAAACATTAATGAATCATTACCAATGTACTCTTCCTAGAACCCTATAACTTATTCAGAGGATTTTATTCACCATTAAATTTCATTAGGAATTCATTTCTAAGGAAACATCCATGAAACATTATAGTCCCAAACGTGACAGTTATCAACTACATTAATTTTCTTCTTAATTACCACATTTAAATTTACTATATATATAATAATATATTATTATTAGTAACTTATATATATATATAATAATATAGTGATATTATCATTATTTACCTTTTTATCTCATCCACTATTAATATGATATTATTGTTTTTTTATGTGAGGGATGTCTTTTCCAAGAGTAATGGAATTAATTTTCATTAACACCCATCATTGATGGTTCTAAAAATAGATTCAATGGGGATATGTTATTTTTATGACATGTATATGATTCTAGATATGTCACATTATAATAATCTAAATACATCTACATACTCATTAAATTATTAAAACAGATTAAAAAATGATCTGATTTAACCACCAACATAAATGAAGTCATAATGGTTATATCATAAATTCTTAGTTAATATAATATTTTTCAAATACAATTTAGTAATGATATATTAATGTTTTTAAATTATTTAACATTTACTTTTTAAAAACATAAATTTTTCTTAATATTGCAACTTTAAATGGTTAAACACGTTGAAAACTAGTTCATCATGATTTCCATTTTCACATATCAGTTTTATATAATTCACAAAATTAAAATGGGATATATATAATCATTGAAAAAAAATTATAATTATATTTTGAATGATTTGTGAATAATGACTTTAATATTAACTAGTGATAATTGACCCCATCATAATGATTTTTTTATGAAAAAAAAACTGAATTTTCGAACAATCGATATTAAAAATCAGCGATAACTAACTAATATATTCATAATAAATTATAATGGATGAATTATTTCAGTGGATAATTTTAATGAATATTTTTACAGAATAATATATAAATATATTAAAGTATTGTTTATGAATATATACTATATTAGACTAAGATAGAATGATGGTACATGATTCCATTTCTCATATTTACTTTCTTAAGACTTTTTTCATAATGTACACCTTGATACATTTAATTTGGTATTTTTAATCCCTAATGAATATAATCTACCATATTCATTGGGAATTAAGATCCATACCATTTACTATATTAAAATTTACATCTATTTAAATTACACCCACCACAATTTTTATTTTAATGAAAATTTCACTCTTACCATAATGGTTTTAGTACCAAAATTGTTTTTGAAATATAATACATTTAAGGAATTAATAATATATATAAAAACTCTAATAATTTTCATTTTATATCAATGGGGTTTTATATTTGAAATTTATATTTCGCTTCTTTTTGAGTCATTCATTACCTAGAGTGTTTATTTTATGTGAAATCGACCACATCACTTCATTTTTTTCTAGAACCTACTACTTTTCATATCTTATATCATTTGATTAATTTTAAAATGATCCAATATATACCTCAAACATTTATTAAGGAAATATTCTAACAATTTAATTTAAATAACAAAATAAATCAAATGATTAACTATTTATATATAGATTATTGTCAAAAAATTGTAAAAGTGTCAATTTTTAAGATATTTCATGTGAACATCTCTTTATATAATCATTTTTATTTTCAATTATACTACAAATATAAAATTTAATTGGTTTCTAAAAGAAATATTTGTTATCCAATATTTTTATAAAATTTCAATGTTCTCATAAATATCATGGATTCTTATTATTTCACAAGATATTATTATTATTATCTTAAAAATGGTTTTCATCTAAATAAACATTCTTTTAGATACATTATTCTTAATCACATATATTCTTCTATTGTAAACATTTTCTTTTTTTCTTTAAATGACCTATAAAATTTTATATTTTTGAGTGATTGTAAATAAATTCTTTTTACATGACTTATAATCCCATATGTATGATCCTAATAATTATCATACTTCATTTCCTTTGTGAATAACTAATTATGTATTCATTTATACAAGGTACCATGTTTTTGGAGATGTTTAATTCACAAGGGAATTTGAAATTTTTAGTATTGTGTGTAACATCGCAAGTAAGTAATGAATAACAGATATTTTTATCTATGTCTATTAATTATTAAGATAGTTTTTTAGAGGCTTAAAATGAAAATAAATCCAATCTTAAGCATGGAATACACTAATATTCTTAAAAGATTGTTTTACTGCCTTTTGATGGCAAACCATTTTTGAATCTATATTTTGACAATTTTATAAACTATGTTTGTCAAAATAAACTTATCCTTTATGATTGGGACATCAAAATTTACCTTGTGTGAATTTTTGGTATTTTTCTGACAATGTTCATTTTTTAATGAATAGTGAAAAATACTGCATTTTACATCAAAACTGCTTTTTAATCTAATTTATTTATATGATTAGATTATCTTTTGAGTTGGTATTAATGTGTAATATGAATATATTTTTACCATTTAATCCAATGGTGGTCATTGGAATCAATTTCACTTTGAAATTGGACTTAAACTAGTATCAATCTTTTGATACTTATTGTTTTGTAAAAACAAGCTATTTGCTCTGGCAGCGGGAATTAATTATTAAATTAATTAATGTGACTTTTATGATTTGAATTTTGTAAAATAGACTTCATTTTTGAATTAGGAATATCAAATATAGCTTAGGGTGAATTTTTGGTAATTTTCTGAAAAACTTCAATTTTTGATGAATAGTGAAACCACTAAGTGGTAATCAAGCAAACTGATTTTTCAGTTAAATGAAATTTTACCACTAATGTGTATTGAATTTTGAAAATCCTACATACATGGTTGTCATTAAGAAGTAAAATTTGGTTCAATGAGATTATAATAATTTTTTGGTGAATAGTAACTTATTAAGTTTTTAATCGCGATTAGTGGTAATTAGGGTAGTTTAAGGTATAAATAATGCTTTAATAATAGGAAATGACCTAGACACATGTCCCAAACTTATTGGTTGTGTCATGGACGACCACGAAAAGCCATGAGTCAACTTGGGGACCCCATGGAGACACTTTGGTTTGGAAATGACATAAATAGCTTTTTATTAAATGTTAAAGTAAAAATGACACAAACAAGAGATGTTTTACTAAAACAATTTTTACATGGGGTTATAAAGATCAGATTTTTGATTATAAATATTCATTGGAAAGATAAAAAGATTTTCTACATCAGAGTATTTGTTTTATGATTTTTAGACATTAAATAAATTAAATTATTTATGACATAACAATGATGCACCGATGACATCATTATTTGACAATTTAAATAAAATGGAAAGATAATGTAAAATCTATGAACTACACATGTCCAAAACTTATTGGATGAGTGTATTTCGAAGCCTTATAACCTTATCCACGAATTATATCAATGTGGGACCTTTTAAAACCGAAACACATATTCAAATAATGTAATATTTCTTTACTTTCCAAAAGTGCCCCTCCTCTCCTCTTATAAAAGGCCCCCACCTCTACCTCATTTCACACACTCCACAAGCCTTTGGATCGGCCAACCCCTGCCCATTTACTCTCTACACATACCTCTCCTCATCCTAGAGGATTCCCTTTGGGCAGAATTCTTTCAAAGGAAGCCTTTAGACTCAAATCAAAAGGAGATACACTTTTAAAGGTAATTCATTCTCTCATGTTCATTTGTTTTATTTTGCTTCTCCAACCCCCTAAACTCTTTTTATTTACTTCCTTTGTAACAAAACCAGTATCTGAAATATACTAGGATGTTGTTATAAGATTTATTTGAGCTACACTCTCACACAACTTCATCAAATGGTTAAAGAACATACGGTTTCCGTGGATGGCGAAATTCTGCCTCCCGAAACGATGATTGTTCAATACTCATTTAACACCTTCAAAGGTGGCCATTATGATGTCACTATTTTTATATACGATATATAATATGTTTATGTTTTCCTTAAGCTTCTGTTTTTTTTCATTTTGGGCATACCTTTATGGTTTCCATTATGGGTAAACACGATATCTTCATTTTAGGAAGTGCGGACTACCGCCCCCTCAAAATGATTTGATTCGTTAAATACCATATGTGGGACATATAAAGGGTGGAACTATGATATTATATATGATATTATACTGGAATTATAATATACCTTTATATCATTATGATTCCATTATATAAAATACGAAATAGAAATGAAAGTAGCGTTCATGCGTACGTACGGCTTACCGTCTCCATGAACGGTGCATTTCATTTCTTACCTCTAAATGATTATGTAATATTATAAATGCATGTATGTACTGGATATATATGACATATATGATATCTACATCATGAGTACCATTCTGGATATAATGAGCCTTTGACCAAATTAACAACATGTAAGTGTAAGAAGTCTATTTTTGACTTAAGAACCAAATACCGACAAAATGAACATTATTAACTTAACTGGTTACATGATGTTCATAACATGGTATAAAAGGAATAATGAACTTGAAAAAGATTCATAAGAAAGTAGATATTAACTCAAGTTTATTATTCATTAGATTAAAGAACGGTCGGGTCAAGTCAGATACGAGGTATGGGACTTCGTCTCAATCTCCTTTCATTGAGGCATATTTTATTTTATACACAACATTCTTTTATACGGTGTATAAACCCCTTTGACTTTTACGTTTATTCAAAAGGAATCTTTTTTATACGAAGCGTTTACTAAACGACAAAAGGGAATGTTTTTGTCGTACGTATGCGGCGACAACAACTTCTCTTCCATCCTAACCGTTATTTGAGTTTCGGCTTCCTCTACAAGCCATACCTTTTTTTTAAAAGAAAAATAAATACCATGTTTTACTTTGGTATTGAAAATGGTTTTCATAATGTTTTTATTATATCAACGTGTTGTATCGATATCTCGTGATTGAAATGTGGAAATGTTATGTTTCCTTTATGCATGTTTTATGTGATATGATTATGTTATGGTTCTTGGGAATTATTATGAAGACGGGTGGTTCCGTGATAAACTAAGGGCGGGTGAGCCCGTTATAGATCTCCAATGCATTGGGTAACGCGAAGGAGTGAAAAGTTAAGGTTTCTCCGAAGAGATTTAGGGAATATACTGTGATGGGTATTCCAAACGTAACCAAGAGGGTTACTCCCTACGTAAGAATGTTATGAATGCCTCAAGTTACCTTTACGTATTATGATTTCTATGATTTATTCATGATTTTATGAGGCATGTTAAAGTGCCTATGTTTTATGGGTAAAGTATGATTTCATTCTTATGTATATATGAACTCATGTTTCCTTTCCATGTTTTTTTTATAACCCATACTGAGTTTTTATGCTCATCCCAAGTTTTTGAAATGTTTTTCACAGGTCAAGGGAAAGGTACATGATAAGATGATAGATTCAAGGATGTGTCATGAAATAATCCATGTTTTATTTTAAATGTGTTTCCATTGATGGGAATGAAGAATACTATCTTTATGTAACCACTTTGTTTATATGTGGAATGTAATGCAACTTTTATGATCTAATTCTCTAAAACTCTAAACCCGAAAAGATCCTCAATGTGTAATCTTGTAATAACTCAAGATTAAGTAAGGTTTATGGCTGGGGCCTTATAGTTGGTATCAGAGGTTGGTTTAGATATCTTTAGGAGTTAGAATTCTATTAAATGATTATCTAAAAATATTTTTTTTCAAAATGATATAGCATTTAAATAATACCATGTTGCTTCATCTAAGACATGTTTGTTCAGAATGGTTTTCCGCAGAGGATACAGGGAAGCAGTGCTAGGAAGGCATACAGAAGGAAATAACCTTCCGAATCAGCATCCAGAAATGGTTGGAATTGGAACTGAACAGTTTTTTGCAGTAATCGCGCAGTTGACTCAAGCGATAAATGGCGGTGGAATCCATGCACGAGATCAGTCAGAACAACCGCAGAGGAACATGTCAGTGGTGGAACATTTCATGAGGCAACATCCACCATCATTCAGAGGATCATCTGACCCTGTGCTAGTTGAAGGGTGGATTAAAGAACTGGAGAAAATTTTTGATGTCATGGGGTGTTCAGACAATCAAAAGGTTAGTCTTGCTATTTACCGTTTGGAGGGTGAAGCAGATCAGTGGTGGTCTATGGTTAAAAATATCTGGGACGCCGATGAGATTGATGCTCTTGACTGGGATGAATTTAAAGGTATGTTTCTTGAGAAGTATTTTCCTAAGGTTGTTCGACTTAGGATGTAAAAGCAATTCTTGGAATTGAGGCAAGAGGAAGACTAAGTGGCTGCCTATGAAGAAAGGTTCACTCGATTGGCAAGGTTTGCTCCAAATTTTATCTGGGACCTTGATAGTAAAATCAATCGTTTTTACTCAGGATTAAAGCCAAAATATCGAAGGGAATTAGCTTCTCGTGAGTGTAAAAGTTATGAAAAGCTTGTTCGATGTGCTGAGAAGGTGGAAATGGAGTTTCCCGATGACCATGTTTTCTATAACAACCAGCAGAAGAAGAGACCAAGGTGGCAGGAGAAAGGTAAGAATTCTTCAAAAAAGTCTGATGGTAAGAGAACTAAGTTTCCAGTTTGTGATAAATGTGGCAAAAGGCATGCTGGGGAATGTCTTCTGAATTCTGGGAAGTGCTATCGATGTGGTAAGATGGGACATAAGGCTCGTGATTGCACTGAAAAGGATCAAGGTGAAGGTAAGAACAAATTTGATTTACAGTTAGTGAAATGTTATAAGTGCAATGACATGGGTCACTATGCAAATGAGTGTCCGACAAAGATCTTGAGAGATGGGAAGCAGTTATACTACAAGCAGAAAGGGGTGGTGAAATCCTTTGCAACTACTTCAGCAGATGTCGGGCCATCAAATGAAGTTGTATCAGGAACTTTGTTTGTTTTTTCAGATTATGCCAGTGTGTTGTTTGATTCGGGGTCTACACATTCTTTCATCTCTGAAACCTTTTCTAGTAAAATGGGAATTCCATCTCAAGAAATGACTCCTGAACTTTTGGTAAAAACACCTGGGGGAAGTGTCGAGGAAAAAAGAATTTATAAGAATCTTCCTATCCTTATCTGTGGAAAGAACCTACTTGCAAACCTTATTGTTCTACCTCTAGTAGAGTTTGATGTTATCCTGGGTATGGATTGGCTCTCTATTTACCATGCTAAGATTGAATGTAGAGCTAAAGAAGTTTCTTTTCATAAAGACTTTCAGTTTGTTTACAATAATGAACCCTTACTTTTGATAACATATCAAGAGGCCGAGAAACTTGTAAAATATGGAAATGAATGTTACCTTCCACACATCGTTGAAAATAAAGGAACTGTTCAGATTAATGATGTGCCAGTGGTAAATGAGTATCCTGATGTTTTTCCTGATGAGTTGCCTGGAATAATACCAGATCAGGAAGTTGAGTTTACTGTTGACTTAGTTCCTGATGCTAAGACAATTTCAAAACCCCCTTATCGAATGGCACAAATTGAACTTTTGGAGTTGAAGGAGCAATTGTAAGATTTATTAGAGAAAGGTTTCATTAGACCTAGCACATCACCATGGGGTGCTCCTGTTTTATTTGTTAAAAAGAAAGATGGTTCTATGAGACTTTGCCTTGATTATAGAGCCTTGAATAATATCACTGTTAAGAACAAATATCCTTTGCCTCATATCGATGTTTTTTTTGATCAGCTCTAGGGAGCTCAGTTTTTTTCAAAGATTGACCTGAGATCGGGGTACCATTAGCTGAAGGTAAAGGAGGCAGATATTCCGAAGACCGCGTTCCGTACGAGATCTGGCCATTATGAATTTGTAGTAATGCCTTTTGGGCTAACCAATGAACCTGCTGTATTCATGGACTTAATGAATATAATTTTCCATGAGTTCTTGGATAAGTTTGTGGTGGTTTTCATTGATGATATTTTGGTGTTTTCTAAAAGTAAAGAGGAGCATGAAAAACATTTAAGGGTTATCTTGCAAACCTTAAAAGAAAAGAAATTGTATGGGAAATTCAGAAAGTGTGAGTTTTGGTTGCAACAAATTTCTTTCCTTGGTCACATTGTTTCTAAAGATGGAATAACTGTTGATCCTGCAAAAACAAAAGTTGTGGAAGAATGGCCAAGACCCACAAATGTAATCGAGATTCGTAGCTTCCTTGGTTTGGTGGGA
The DNA here is from genome assembly GCA_963277665.1 of Viscum album. Lineage (NCBI taxonomy): Eukaryota > Viridiplantae > Streptophyta > Magnoliopsida > Santalales > Viscaceae > Viscum > Viscum album. The sequence goes on from OY728166.1 coordinate 381,986,176, forward strand.
TATTACCGAAGGTTTGCTAGAAATTTTTCACGGTTATCTAGTCCAATGACTATGCTAACTCGGAAGGGTGTTAAGTTTATCTGGACAAAAGAATGTGATGATTGTTTTCAGGAATTGAAAAGAAGATTGGTGAATGCTCCAGTTTTGGAACTACCTTCCGGGAATGGTGAGTTTGTTATATAAAGTGATGCTTCATTGAAAGGACTTGGTTGCGTCCTAATGCAGAATGATCAGGTAATTGCTTATGCTTCACGACAGTTGAAAACTCATGAGGTAAATTACCCTACACATGATTTGGAATTAGCTGCTGTTGTTTTTGCATTAAAAATTTGGAGGCATCATTTGTATGGATTAAAGTGTGAAATATATACCGATCATAAAAGTTTAAAGTATATATTCACTCAGAAAGAGTTAAACATGAGACAAATGAGATGGCTGGAATTAATCAAGGATTATGATTGTACAATTCATTACCATCCGGGAAAAGCAAATAAAGTGGCTGACGCTTTGAGTCGAAAAAGTAATGCTTCATTAACAATGTTGCGTTTGGAACGTGATCCTTTGGTTAACGATTTGATGAACTTTGGCATAGAAGTTGTTGGTGCAGGAAGTCCTTCTATTTTGTTTCAGGTATCAGTGAGATCTTCTCTATCAGATGGAATCAAGAAAGCACAGAAGCAAGACAGTGAGTTGCAGAAAAAGGTAGAGCTGGTTCAGAAAGGTAAGTTGCCTGAATTCAACATTGATAGTGCTTGTTTTTTGAGATTTGGGAAGAGATTGTGTGTGCCTTGTGATTCACAGTTGAAGAGAGAGCTGTTATGTGAAGCTCGTAGTTCTCCGTTTTCAGTTCATCCGGGCAGTACTAAGATGTATAGAGATCTGCGGGATTTTTACTGGTGGGATGGAATGAAAAGAGACATTGCTGATTTTACTGTGAAGTGTTTGACATGTCAACAGGTTAAAGCAGAGCGGCAGTTACCGAAAGGGATGCTTCAGCCTTTACCAGTGCCAGAGTGGAAATGGGAGAATATATCCATGGACTTTGTTGTTGGATTACCGAAGACATCTCGAGGTAATAATGCAATCTGGGTTATTGTTGATCGCTTGACTAAATCTGCTCATTTCCTTTCTATACGAGATACTTTCTCTCATGATCAACTTTCCCGTTTGTATCTTAAAGAGATATTCAGGTTACATGGAGTTCCTCTCTCCATTGTATCGGGTCGTGATCCCAGGTTTACTTCTAACTTTTGGAAAGGGCTTCAGAAGTCGTTGGGTACTGAATTAAATTTTAGTACAACTTTTCATCATCAATCAGATGGGCAGTCAGAACGAACAATTCAGACATTGGAGGATATGCTACGAGCTTGTTCTATGGATTATCAGGGAAGTTGGGACAAACATCTTTCTTTGGTTGAGTTTTCATATAATAACAGTTTTCATTCCAGTATACAGATGGAACCATTTCAGGCATTATATGGGAAGCGGTGTCGAACTCCAGCTTTCTGGGATGAAGTGGGTGAAAGAAAGTTGATGGGACCAGAATTGGTAGAAGAGATGGAAGAAAAAGTTTAGCTGATTCAGAAACACATGAGAGCAGCTCAGAGCAGGCAGAAGAGTTATGCGGATAACCGGAGGAAGGATCTATCTTTTGAGGTAGGTGATCATGTTTTTCTCAAGGTTTCTCCTTGGAAAAGTGTGATGAGATTTGGTAAGAAAGGAAAGTTGAGTCCAAGGTTCATTGGACCATAAGAAATTCTGGAGAGAGTTGGATCAATTGCATACCGAGTGGCTTTACCTCCAAGTTTATATCAGGTACACAATGTTTTTCACATTTCGATGTTGAGAAAGTATATGCCAGATCCATCTCATGTTTTGAGTCTAGAGGTAGTTCAGATGGAAGAGAACCTAACTTATGAGGAACAACCAGTCCAGATTCTTGACCACAGGGAGCAAGTGTTACGGAATAAGGTGATTAAGCAGGTAAAGGTTTTGTGGAAAAACCACATGATTGAAGAGGCAACATTGGAATCTTAAAATGCAATGAGGGATAAGTACCCCCATTTATTCGATAAGTAAATAAATTGCGGGGATGCAATTTTCTAAAGGGGGAAGGATGTAACATCCCAAGTAAGTAATGAATAATAGATATTTTTATCTATGTCTATTAATTATTCAGATAGTGTTTTAGAGGCTTAAAATGAAAATAAATCCAATCTTAAGCATGGAATACACTAATATTCTTAAAAGATTGTTTTACTGCCTTTTGATGGAAAACCATTTTTGAATCTATATTTTGACAATTTTATAAACTATGTTTGTCAAAATAAACTTATCCTTTATGATTGGGACATCAAAATTTACCTGGTGTGAATTTTTGGTATTTTTCTGACAATGTTCATTTTTTAATGAATAGTGGAAAATACTGCATTTTACATCAAAAATGCTTTTTAATCTAATTTATTTATATGAGTAGATTATATTTTGAGTTGGTATTAATGTGTGATATGAATATATTTTTACCATTTAATCCAATGGTGGTCATTGGAATCAATTTCACTTTGAAATTGGACTTAAACTAGTATCAATCTTTTGATACTTATTGTTTTGTAAAAACACGCTATTTGCTCTGGCAACGGGAATTAATTATTAAATTAATTAATGTGACTTATATGATTTGAATTTTTTAAAATAGACTTCATTTTTGAATTCGGAATATCAAATATATCTTAGGGTGAATTTTTGGTAATTTTCTGAAAAACTTCAATTTTTGATGAATAGTGAAACCACTAAGTGGTAATCAAGCAAACTGATTTTTCAGTTAAATGAAAGTTTACCACTAATGTGTGTTGAATTTTGAAAATCTGACATACATGGTTGTCATTATGAAGTAAAATGTGGTTCAATGAGATTATAATAATTTTTTGGTGAATAGTAACTTATTAAGTTTTTAATCGCGATTAGTGGTAATTTGGGTAGTTTAAGGTATAAATAATGCTTTAATAATAGGAAATGACCTAGACACATGTCCCAACCTTATTGGTTGTGTCATGGCCGACCAAGACAAGCCATGGGTCAAATTGGGGACCCCATGGAGACACTTTGGTTTGGAAATGAAATAAATAGCTTTTTATTAAATGTTAAAGTAAAAATGACACAAACAAGAGATGTTTTACTAAAACAATTTTTACATGGGGTTATAAAGATCAGATTTTTGATTATAAATATTCATTGGAAATATAAAAAGATTTACTACATCATAGTATTTTTTTATGATTTTTAGACATTAAATAAATTAAATTTTTTATGACATAATAATGATGCAGCGATGACATCATTATTTGACGATTTAAATAAAATGGAAAGATAATGTAAAATCTATGAACTACACATGTCCAAAACTTATTGGATGAGTGGATTTAGAAGCCTTATCACCTTATACACTAATTATATCAATTTGGGACCTTTTAAAACCGAAACACATTTTCAAATAAAGTAATATTTCTTTACTTTCCAAAAGTGCCCCTCCTCTCCTCTTATAAAAGGCCCCCACCTCTACCTCATTTCACACACTCCACAAGCCTTTGGCTCGGCCAAACCCTGCCCATTTACTCTCTCCACATCCCTCTCCTCATCCTAGAGGATTCCATTTGGGCATAATCCTTTCAAAGGAAGCCTTTAGACTCAAATCAAAAGGAGATACACTTTTAAAGGTAATTCATTCTCTCATGTTCATTTGTTTAATTTTGCTTCTCCAACCCCCTAAACTCTTTTTATTTACTTGATTTGTAACAACACCAGTATCTTAAATATACTAGGATGTTGTTATAAGATTTATTTGAGCTACACTCTCACACAACTGCATCAAATGGTTAAAGAACATACGGTTTCCGTGGATGGCGAAATTCTGCCTCCCGAAACGATGATTGTTCAATACTCATTTAACACCTTCAAAGGTGGCCATTATGATGTCACTATTTTTATATATGATATATAATATGTTTATGTTTTCCTTAAGCTTCTGTTTTTTTTCATTTTGTGCATACCTTTATGGTTTCCATTATGGGTAAACACGATATCTTCATTTTAGGAAGTGCGGACTACCACCCCCTCAACGTGATTTGATTCGTTAAATACCATATGTGGGACATATAAAGGGTGGAACTATGATATTATATATGATATTATACTGGAATTATAATATACCTTTATATAATTATGATTCCATTCTATAAAATATGAAATAGAAATGAAAGTAGCGTTCATGCGTACGTACGGCTTACCGTCTCCATGAACGGTGCATTTCATTTCTTACTTCTAAATGATTATGTAATATTATAAATGCATGTATGTACTGGATATATATGACATATATGATATCTACATCATGAATACCATTCTGGATATAATGAACCTTTGACCAAATTAACAACATGTAAGTGTAAGAAGTCTATTTTTGACTTAAGAACCAAATACCGACAAAATGAACATTATTAACTTAACTGGTTACATGATGTTCATAACATGGTATAAAAAGGAAAAATGAACTTGAAAAAGATTCATAAGAAAGTAGATATTAACTCAAGTTTATTATTCAGGAGATTAAAGAACGGTCGGGTCAAGTCAGATACGAGGTATGGGACTTCGTCTCAATCTCCTTTCATTGAGGCATATTTTATTTTATACACAAATTTCTTTTATACGGTGTATAAACCCCTTTGACTTTTACGTTTATTCAAAAGGAATCTTTTTTATACGAAGCATTTACTAAACAAAAAATGGGAATGTTTTTGTCGTACGTATGTGGCGACAACGACTTCTCTGCCGTCCTAACCGTTTTTTGAGTTTCGGCTTCCTCTACAAGCCATACCTTTTTTTAAAGAAAAATAAATACCATGTTTTACTTTGGTATTGAAAATGGTTTTCATAATGTTTTTATTATATCATTGTGTTGTATCGATATCTCGTGATTGAAATGTGGAAATGTTATGTTTCCTTTATGCATGTTTTATGTGATATGATTATGTTATGGTTCTTGGGCATTATTATGAAGACGGGTGGTTCCGTGATAAACTAAGGGCGGGTGAGCCCGTTATAGCTCTCCAATGCATTGGGTAACGTGAAGGAGTGAAATGTTAAGGTTTTTCCGAAGAGATTTAGGGAATATACAGTGATGGGTATTCCAAATGTAACCAAGAGGGTTACTCCCTACGTAAGAATGTTATGAATGCCTCAAGTTACCTTTACCTATTATGATTTCTATGATTTATTCATGATTTTATGAGGCATGTTAAAGTTCCTATGTTTTATGGGTAAAGTATGATTTCATTCTTATGTATATATGAACTCATGTTTCCTTTCGATGTTTTTTTTATAACCCATACTGAGTTTTTATGCTCATCCCAAGTTTTTGAAATGTTTTTCACAGGTCAAGGGAAAGGTACATGATAAGATGATAGAGTCAAGGATGTGTCATGAAATAATCCATGTTTTATTTTAAATGTGTTTCCATTGATGGGAATGAATAATACTATCTTTATGTAACCACTTTGTTTATATGTGGAATGTAATCCAAGTTTTATGATCTAATTCTCTAAAACTCTAAACCCGAAAAGATCCTCAATGTGTAATCTTGTAATAACTCAAGATTAAGTATAGTTTAAGGCTGGGGCCTTATATTGTGGGTGGGATGTATCTTAATTATATATTTGGAAAAAGAATATGAGAGTTTTTATACATAACTGTTTTTTAGGATGTGGTTTATTAAATCCAGCCTTTTAATTTAATATCTTTTCCTTAAATGTTACAAATAGAGGGTCTTTTAATGTTTCCTTTCACAAAAATATGGTACATAAGACTTGAAAAAAATAATCATTATTTGAAATAAACATTAAATACATCTTCATGGGTTGACCCTAATTAACTCTTACTAAATCAAATTTCCTAGGGAAATTATCAAAGGAATAGGGCGAACATGACCATAGTAAGGGAGTAAGAAAGGGTGACAAAAAAGCATGTGATGATGAGATGTATCAATGAGATTATTAGGCATAATAATAAAACATGAACAATACCCATAATTTAATAATAAGAACATGAATTATAACATGGAAATTTGGATACAAAATTTAAATGATATATTCATATCACCAATGATAATCACCAAGGTTTCATAAATGAATATTACTATGGTTATTCCCTAGAGTGTCGTAAAACATGTCATCTCTAGAGATTAAATTATTCACCCAATTAATTAGAGTGCTATCAGGAATAACCTTTAATATATATTAATTAATTTTATCCACATAAATAATAATAATTAATTTCATTAATAACCTATGAATTATATATAAAACATTTATTATTGAAATCATTGTGTAATGACGTTCATAAAGTCGTGATGATTACATCATTTTAATCCCATGAATAGAAATTAAATGTTCAATTTTTGTAAAAACCAAAATTTATAATAAATTTATTAATACTTGGTAAATACCCATTATAAAAGAATCGTTTTGTTTATTTATAGAAAAAATTAATGAGAAATCCCCTTGTAAAAGCGGGTAATATAAGATATAAATTTTCAATCATAACATGTATAAATCGTGGTTTTAGAAATAGGTAAAATAATGGTTAAATAATGAATAACATTGATAAAACGCAATTATGAATTTAATAAGATAATATAATGTGGAAAAAATAAACTTAGTTTCAAAAATTGATGACATGACACATAGAAATCGGATCATAGATGGAAATAGTAGTGGACATTCTCCTTACATTGAAGAGTTATTCCTAAAACAAAAGGATGGAACATTAGAAGATTTAGGACACATTTTAGATACTCATTTGGAGGTAAATCCCCCAACAATAATGTACAATGGATTGGTAGTTAATTGGAATATGGAAATTGGTATATATATATAGAAAAAGAGGGAAATTTGGTAATAATTTTAAATATAGGTCATCGAAATATATGTTGTGGAATATGAAAAATGATTTCCTTACCAATAATTTGTTATTATTATTTTATAATTTCTAGTAAATTTCACTATAATTTAATCCAAAATAACGGAATATAAAATTTTATTATTATTTATCATGTAAATGTAATGTTTACAAAATGTAATGTTTTAAAAAAAATTCTAATTTTCATTTTTGGAATTCGGAATGTCACTTTTTGGTTTAAAAATGGATTACAATTTACTAAAATAATTAATATTAAAAATATAATACATTGAGTTCATATATTTCCTTTAATTTTTTATTACATCCTTATAAAATAAATATAAATTCAAAAAATTCATCAAAAACCCTATACCATAAATTTAACTATTCAGAAAAAAAAAACTTATTTTATAAAATTAGCATAAATTCACCATAACATAATTTGGAAATGATGATTTTGAATATAATATTTATTTTCCCCAAAAAATTATCTAAGTAATAGAATTTAAACTTATAAATATAAAAACCTTATTTTTTAAAAATAGTAGTTTTTTAGGTATTGAAAATTTACTAACACATATAAAAACATTCCATTGAAATTATAAAATTATAAAATAATATATATTTAGGTATGAATATTTTAAAAGGATAGTTGATTAAAACAAATATTATTCAGAATACATGTCTTTATTATAAAATTGTATTTATTTTCTTAAAAAACTCAATTATGTTTCATTTGTGTCAAAAAAATTATTTTTCATATTTAGCTCAATTAAATATATATTCTGTTAAGATAAACAATTATTAAAATGGAATTGATGGAATAAAAAGTTTATTTATTCAATTGAAATTAAACATTATGAAATTATGTCCTTGATAAATAACACCATGGTATTCTCATGTATTCCGTAAGGGTGATGTGTCTGATGGTCATAGTTTCATGTAGTGGATCATTTATCATCAAACGTGTGATAATATCTACTATCATGCACCTCTCATGATGAATATTTTATTCATGATTTACTTCTTGAAGATCTACATGGTCTTGGTAAGGGAAAACCCTAGTAATGCTAACTCTCTCCCATGGTCAGACAAATGGGGTATAAACGACAAGACTCTATTGGTTGTGTACATCAATTCCACTATCAGTGTCAATTACCATTTTCCATTTCTACTTATAAAAAATTTTATTACCTTTAAATTATTAACCAATGTTATAATTTCCAATGGTTATATTAAAAAATGTTCATATTGATCAAAAAATCATATTTCACAAATTTTTATATAATAGTCGAATCCCAAAGGTCACATTTCATATCATTACCAATAAATACCACTTCATTATTTCTTTTAAAATTCAATATAATTTCTCACTAAAATTATAGTTTAATATCTTATGATGATGATTGGTTTACTAAAATTTTAATTCATTTCTATAAAATTTTATAGGGGAATGATAATTCTAGTAAAATTTTATTATCCTTACTTTCCCATTTTATGTTATATATTTTATATTTTACTGTCTAGTTTCAATGTATGTAATTTTTATTAGTTTTATAACATCCTAATCTGTTTATAGTTGTAAATCTGATAAAATTTCATTGGTTTTTCATTATTTTTTATTTTAATAATAGTGTATAATATGTAACACATATTTATTCAGGAGAAATATTCAACAAAAAAAATCATTATATTAACATTACACTCCCACTTATTATTTTTTTCCAAAAAATGTCAACACATTTTATTGGTTGAGAAAATTGGATGGTACTTGTGTATTTAGTTCTACAATTTTTACCTTGTCTCTTGTTCATATTTATGGTTCCTCCAAACCAATTTTATGGGGTGGGTACCCTGGTTTCATAGATCCTTCTCTCTATGATCCATGATCTCCACCATAGTTTCTTCATAATAGAGGCCATGTTAAAATTGTACAACCTCCAAATTCAGTACATGTGTGTGACCAAGTATGTACTTCATTAAGAGAGATAATGGGAATACATAATCAAATTTAGAAATATTATGGGGGAGCCCTAGCTAATATTCCACTTCTGATATGTCATCAAGAATTTCAAAAGGGAAATGTACATATGGAAAAAATTTCTTTTCCTTCCAAATCACATGACTCGCATACATAGTGACATCTAAGGGAAAACAAAATATCCAGCATCGAACTCTACATCCCTTTTAACATTATCAGCTTAGATTTTCTACAGACTCTGGGAATCCATTATATGTTTTTGTATGGAATGAACCTTTTATGTCATATCATACAGAAGATCGAGCCCTAGTATATTTATATCACCAACTTCATCTCAATATGCATGATTTCAATATTGCCTCCCATATAGATCTTAATATGGGTCCATTTGAGTACTTTATTGGAAGTTTTTTTTGTTTGATAACTAAACCAATGGTAGGTGTTGATCCCATACACCTTTAAATACCATTGATCAAGTTCTCAATATATTCTACAGTGTCTGAACAGTCCTTATATATTTTCCATCATTATGGGGTGATAGGTCATACTGAAATTCAATTCAATATAAATATAATATTGAATAATTATCCGAATATTATTTTCCATCCTTGGACCATGATCTAAATTTATAGAAAGCCCCACCCTATAAAACATAAACACATATTTGTGGTAAATTTTGGAAGGTTATTCAAGAGAAAAATATTATCTTCTTCTTACAAAATGGGAAATCTTGGTGAGTTGATCCTCCAAAATCCATATGTCATTTTTTCCACTGGATGATATTAGGAGACTAATGAAAAATTCCATAGTGATATTTTCCAACATAAATTTTGGTTTGTTTAATGTTTTCAATACTTCATTATGAATTCATATCTTTACTATCACTTTCTGGAAAACCAAGCATCTTGTAGTGTAGTCAACAATATCCATTTTCATATTATCCAACCAATAATGATCATTAAGTTCCGTATACATATTATTTATCCCTATATATGTATACAATGCTTGGCTATGTTCTTCATGCATAAGATCCTTCTTTATCTCCAATATATCTGGAATATATTTCCTTGTATTAAATTTCTATACGCATTCATGAAAAATTTTGAACTTGGGAAACCTCCCATTCTTCACATCCATGTTCTTATTTTGTATCAAAGGATATTATAATTGATATTTGTTAGTCTTAACTATTAATGATGGTTGAAAAATGAATTGGGATATGTTTTATCACTTCCCTTCCCATAATATTCACATGTCCTCCTTTACTAGGTTATTGATTAATTGAACTCCTTGATTTCTCACTATTTCCCACACCAAAATGTATTATGTACTTAATGCATCGAAAACATTGTTTTTTCTACTAGGGTGACAATTAATTGAATAGTCATTTTCTTTATGAAGTATACCATCTCATTTCTCCCATGTTCAATTCCTTTTTCATGAATATATAAAAAACTATTTTTTGTCTTTTTCTATATCACAATTATCCCCCATTAATATATGTTTTACATATTTTAATATAATAAATAACTCCAACTAACTATATGTATTTTATAACAAATTAGTTTTACAAGGATTTAACATTTGATATGCATAAGAAATAATTATTTCATTGTCCATGGGGACCCACCCGAGTCATTTTAGAGATGCATCAATCTAAATAAAAAATATGTATCTGATAGAGAGTAGAGTTAACACATGTATAATAACCAATATATTATTTGGTTCATTGAAACATTGATCACATTCCCTTGCCTGGATGAACTTATCCAGATTTTTAGTTAACGTGGTTAGTGGATTAAAAAATTGTTAAAAAATTCAAAACACTCTTATACTATCATGGTAAAATAAGGAAACTAAATCTCTATGTTTCCATTGAAAGATGTGACCACTTCTCTACAACATTTAACTACATAGGGTCAACTCAGATTCTTTCATTGGATATAATGTTCCCATAGAATACAACTTGTTGTAACAATAAGTCATATTTTTTATATTTTCAAAATAGCTTCACTATCAATAATGTTCTAAATATAAACAGTTGATGATCGCCATCCTCATAATGGCATTTGGAATATATCAGAATACCATAAATAAAACTATCATTAATTTATCAATGTAGTTCTTAAAGACTTTATTTACAAAATACATAAATATAACATGAAAATTCATCATGCTAGGGGGCATAACAACAAATCCTAATGCCCATATCTTGTTCAAAATGAAATGTTTTGAATAACTTATTTATTCAACCCCAATTTATGATACTCATATTAGAGGTCAATCATGGAGAATAATTAAACCTTATGAATATAGTCAAATGAATCATAAATCCTTCAGATGGGGTAATTTTTTTCTGTGATCCCATTATGGTCAATATACTTAATGTATTGCTGCATTGATCCATCCTTCATATTTAAGAAGAGAACAAGTTCCCCCTGAGGAGACACGCGTGGTCAGATAAATACCTTCTCCAAAAGAAATTTAATTTTTTTCTTTAATTCCTTACCTCCATATTTTCCATTGTATATGGGGTCTTTGGTATTGTGTTATAACTATGTATCAGATAAATAAAGAATTATCACTCTCCTTCTTTAGGAAGGTTTAGGAAACTCTTCAAGAAATAAATCAATTTATCATAGAATTATGGGGTCATTCTCTATCATTATACTTTCATTTCATTCCACCTATTCAATAATCATCTCCATAACGTACGATATGATTGGAGTTTCTAAAAAATACTTCGGTCAGGATATATCTTCATGAAAATGACTGAATGGCTTCCATTCAAGAATACTAAAATTTTCTTTCTTACTCAATTGATATTTTCATTATAAATTTCGATACATTCCATCACTAGAATAATGTCAAATTCCACAAAATAATTACTACAAGATCTCTGATGAGGTTTCTCTCTCCAAATTTAATACTCAAGTTTCTATAAAAATTGGCTTTTATGTTAGTTCCTCTAGGAGTCTTGACTGATAAATCAACTTCTAGACATTTTATTATTGAATATATATTATTTATAAACATGGAGGAAAAAAAATGAATAGAACCGTAATAAAAAAATACTTTTTTGTATTTTTCATCATGATGAGTGTATATTCCAACACGTCATTTGAGGCCACTACTTTAACCATCATGATATAAATTGGCTGATTGTTCTCCATTTTCCTATAATAAAGATGGTGGCAGTTCTCTTCAATTATATTCTGATTTTTACATTGATCATAAAATTTTCCCAAGATTTCCACACTTGAAGCATTGAAATTATAGTTAGGCCTACACAATCAACCAATTTTTTTCATGTTGATAATTTGAGGAATCTCCTAAATATGATATACCCATGATATATTTTTATCTCATATGAATTTGTATCATTTACCCATCCAAATATTGTAGTTCCCCAAATTCTTTATCCCATATTCTTTGTAATTTGAATGTTGAAGATTATTTCCTACTATTCCATGATCGAAATTCTTGTCGGTGTTTGGTTATATTTCTTATTTATTTTCATTAAATCTATTCGACCACTGCATCTCTCAAAGCTACAATTCAAGATTAACAATTATTCTCTCTATAACCTCATATATTTCATATTCTAAATTTATAATATTACTCTGTATATGGGGTCTCGGTCAATGAAAGAATATTTTAGTCAATCCCATTGGATCTATGAAAAAGTGATATGTGTATCGAGAAAGTCTTGTAGAGTTTATCTCATATCTTCCCATCAATTCATATTCCTTAAACATTAGTTCTATAGATTCATTTTACATTTTCATTCACATCAAATATTAGAATTATTTTTTAAAAAATATTACCACAATCACATCCCACTCCACAGAATCAATATTTCTTATTAGATTTCTGTTTTTAATTTGTTTCCACTACTATTATGCTTTTCATTCTATATAGTATTATACCATGGTGAATTTCTCTATATCATCAAAATGGTGTATATAAAATATTTTCTCTATAGATTATATCCATTTTTTAGTAATTATTGGGTTGTTAAATCCACTAAAATATGATGTTCTTTGATTCCATGAGGACTCAACAAAATTTTGATCTTTTTTAGGAAAATTTTGGCTCTCTAATTGATTCAATTTGTTATTCCCAACATAATGTTTTTGATTCATCATCCTAAAGATTTTTTCTATTCCATATTCCATTAGAATATTGTTTGTGAATTATCCATTACACTGACTATTTATGTGTTTTTTTATTTTCCAACCATTTTTTAAATGAAGAACAACTTTGTGATAAATGTGGGAACTTTTGGAATTTTATATTTATAAAAAAGATTTTTCCTTAAAATTTCATTCTCAAATATGTTATTAATATCCTATGATATCATTTTCATTATATATATATCATTCATAATGGTTAATAAAAAGTATTTGATTGACCGGATATATCCCCCAAGACTATCAGAATAGGTGTGGAGAAAGGCTTGTTTTCACGCACCAGTTCCCTATTGAGTCGATCTAAGTGTAGTGTTTTGGGTGTTACCTATAATTACATCTATGTTGGAGACAAATACACATTTTTTATTCTGACAGTGATGTATTTTTTTAGAAACCACTTACATAATACTTTCCAAAATACTAGGTTGTTTTCATATTTGAAGACATTACTCTAGGGTTCTTCCTAATGGTTTCATGTCATAGTTTCCACAATTTACTAAACCTTCATTTCATTCCGACTATGGAGCCGTGAGATTTTTATTTTAACAACTTCCATTACATGGTAAAAATGGAATATCTTTTAATTTTTAGTTTCCTGGAAATAAGGTGAATAATAAAACAATATATTCAACTTTATTCTAAATCCACTTGAAATACATCTCCATGGGTTAAACATAAGATAATTTTTATGGACCTCCATTAATATGGACATGAATCAATGTAAATGGGTGATAATGAATCCCAGTAAGGGAATAAGTGAGGGAAAAAAGTTATGTGATAATGAGACATATCAATAAGATCAAGAGGCATAACAATATTTCATTAACAAGTGGAAAAATTATTAATAATAAATTTACAAATAAAATTTAAATGTGGAAATTTCATTTAAATAAGTCATTCATAAACATATCACCAAAGTTTATCCCAAAAGTTAAATTAAATAAAAATTAAAAACTTTAGTCACCAATGTATCGTTCAATATTTCATATCTAGAGATTAAATTCTTTACCCAATTCATTGGAGGGATATCATGTAGAAACCATGCTATTTTTTAATTATAGGGTTCCACAGTGGTCATGATAAATCATTTCACTAAAAAACATGGAGATTAATGAATTTTTTTTAATAAAAATCATGGAATTCAATAGTGCTTGATAACATGATCATTCATCATTATTGACCCATGAAAAAGAATTGTGGTTTTAATTTACATGAATCCCAAAATATATAAATTAAAATTAAATCTTGGTTAACAACCATCGAAAATAATGAGGTGTAGGAATCCATAAAATGATAATAAATTATAACTTCTCAAGTAAAAGGTAACATTTGAGAAGTAAACTTGGTGTCATGATAGGTATAAAACAAGGTTTTATAAAAGGGTAAAATGAGGGATAAAAAATTTCACCCATTGACAAAGGAATATGGTTACATAATTAGGTAAATGAAATGTCTTGACTGACCACTGAACCAGTACTCATATTGGTCGTGACATAGCCTCGACTGAATCTCACCAAATGTCAGAGGCTATTAACAAGTTGTGAGGGTCTAATGGTTTTATGGTGGGGATACTATATCCTCAATATCATACTATCAGATTAGTATATTACGTGAAGATCAATAAACAATATAAAATAGAACAATAATAAAAGATATAATAATATAATAGTAAAATAACTACTGAATGAATGTTTCCTATCCCAATTTACAATAATGCCTCTAAGAAAGCTGATTCAATAAGTACAATAATTAATAATGAAAAATACAAATAAAGTGTAATAAAAGAATAACTTCCCAATGGAAATCTCCATGTGTTTCTTGAGCACCATCTAGTTCGTCTTCCGAACTCCGTTCTAGTAATGTAAATCAAAACATTGCAAGCTGGATGATTCCCATCATCAATACTAGCAGACAAAAAGACAACCCGGTTTCCAGTGGTTCTTGGGTAGGGTGAGAGTAAAAATCCTAGTAGGATAGATCCCATATTGTCTAGACTAATACAGTTTTTAAATAAAATAATAACATTGTACAAATATGTATAAATTATATAATTAAATATATTAGAAACATACACTTTGGTCTGTGTCCCCACATGGACACCTGTTCCATACCACCTACCTTGGCTAAAGGTGGATGTTTGCAAGTGGTATATGCACAAGCATGTAAGGTGTATAGATTCCAATAAACCTGAACAGAACATAATACACAATTAAGCTATGGAAGGCATACCCCATTATTTTAGGTTGTCTTCAGGCCTCTCTTTCATGTCATCATAATTTCAGGCATCAATATAACAAGAGTAAACATAGATAATGCAAGAAATAAATCTATCCAATCTGGTTGTGGAGTCTTTATCCCATTCAAGGTGATATAAATAAAATCCATAGGTTTTTTATGCATGTATCCAAATAACTGAATACATTCAACTTCATCCAAGGATACCCATTCAACATCCCTTCTATCATTTGAGGATGGTGACTCTGAGTATCCCATAAGTATCTCACATAGGGGACCATGTATTACCCAAGGCATGTAATATACATCTTTCCTAATGGGTCCATCCATGGTTTCTCCCTTATGGAATTTTACTCACTCACAATTAAATGTAAACCATATAGAGTGCCCATATATTAAATCTAATGTTACAATCCTAGTGTGTTAAGAAGATCCAACCGATAATAGTGAGTCCATCCATAGCATCCTCAAACCGTGAAACATGTCCTCTACTAACACATAACTAGTGATACATAGTAATCAAGAAGGATATCACAAGGAAACAAATTTAGATACTTGATTGAAATTAAATATACATCTCATTCAAAAATCTAATAGGTTGTTCTGGTATACCAATAAAAACTGTAAAAGGGCACAACGCGTTAAACACATTCATAATCTCTAGGCTATATGATATTTTAACACGACATCATGAAATATCAATAAAAAATAGAAATAAAGGTATAGTCACATGGAATTAATATTCCTTAATCAAATATCATCAATGGTATTTATGTGATTCAAGCTAACAATCTTTTCTACAATGACTTTCAACTCAAGAAATCAAACCAGCATGAATTAAAATTTAATATAAAGAATGTGACATCTAAGATGAAGAATCAATCATAATAATTATAATATATTGTGAGACAAATTAATCTCAAGCCAACCAACTATGGAATATTTCCAAATACAATTGATTCTAAGCCCAAAATATACACAATACTACAAGTAATCCTGTATTTCATTTTTCAATTGAATACAATCATCCTCATAAAGGTGTTTTATTAGAAATCATAATATTGATTACCAAAAATCAATTTAATATAATTAAAAATCATTTCAAGAGTCATACTGTATTTTCATTAAATAATTGACAATTACAATGAATATACAGTACTAACTAATATCCCAGTGTGGTGTGAAATGAGAAAAATCAGTGCATTTATTATTTAAAAGGGAAAATGGGAATGGATACCACCTCAAGAAGAATAATCTCTGAAAGAACACATCTGTACATAAAGATTTCATTAGTCACTAGTCAAAGATGATCTCTATGACCTCCGATCATATTCAACATCACATATCTATAATGTCATGTAGCTCGTAAGTACAAAATCTCTTGCCTTGAATATGTACCAAGGGATCCCTGAGTATATTTTTATATACGAATATAACCATTTAAAATTACAAAGATATTCATTTCTAATATATATATATATATACACACACATAATCACACCTAGCCCTGATGTATATAGTCATGCCACTGTGGGTGAATATAAGTAATGACCCGAACATTCAAATTATATTTTTTCCCTAATTTTTTTTTTACAATTTCATAATCAATAAAAATATATAATCATAACTGAAATGTGACTATCAGGTTTTGATCGATATATGATGGTCAATTAATATTTCCATCTGAAAAAATAATAATTTTTTTACGTTATAATTATTATTTGTAAATAGAAATTATAAATGATTATTAATGCAGACAGAAGAGTCGATGGCATCATCCAGTAGAATATTTTCAAACAAAGCTGGTCTGTTGCAGCTTAGGTTGGAGGTAGTATCATTAATCTTTTCTCATGACCAAGACCAACATGATATTAAACATGTTAAGATGAAACAAAATCTCATACTGGGGAAATTCATATTAGTAGAGATTACCACTCAGGTAATGTTATCTAAGATGCCCCATGATTCCATCACCATCTCACACATTACCCTTAGGTATTATGTGGGTGTTTTAAGGGGTTATGCGTCGAGGCCCTAGATACTTAAAATTCAATCCCTTTGGTTAAATAAAAATGTTATTTCATTATTTTCTTTTTAAGATTAGTTTTTCTTAAAAATTGAGATGGAATTTGATAAATTGTTTTTTGGTAAAAATTATACTTATCAGAGAGATATAAATTAGTATATTAGAACATTTTTTATTTATAATGATTATTATAAATATATAGTTTTATAAAAACACACCACTTTAATTAAAATGGTTAAATAATTTAATTTTTTTCATGAGTCGAAAACATTACTATGCATGTTACTATGCACTTTCTGTTTGATATCATTTTTAATAAATAATTATTTTTATATTTTAATGTAAAATTTAAAATATTTATATATTTATTATGATAAAATAAAAGAAATTTTTTAATTCAGAATGTTGATATGAGGTTTTAGTGAATTTATGAGAATTTTATAATATATATCTCTTTTTGGTAAATAGTAATAATACAGTTTGTAGTTCTTTGTGTGTTTAAGGACCACCTAATGATGTCTAATGTATTTTAAAATTATTTTAGACTCAAGTAAATTTAAATATTATATGGGGTGTCCCATGTGGCCAAATATCATGGGAATTCCCATGGTTTTAAAAATCTATTGTTGAGTTGTCCTCGAAAATTAATAAAAAAAGTCTCTCACTCTTGAAATAAATATCCACACATAGAATCATTTATAACCATTAAAAATTAATCCTACAAAAATTTGGGATGTTTATACATCTTGAGGAGTCCCATTAATGTTTCCTCAATCCACAAAGGTCCTGATCATAGAGTATTATAAGTTACGCTTCAATGTAAGGGAATTCTGAACTTATCTTTTCCTTCTAGTTCACCTTTATGTGGTTTGTATTTTAAATTTCCATTCCTTATTCTTATTTACATATTATTATGTCTACATAATATATTATTAATCATTTATTATTGTTTTAACACTATCCCCTATATTTTTTACTGTTTAATAAAATAATCATTCATAACCGTTATACTACATACTTTTTGTCTCCAAAACCCTCTCTCTTTTCATAAAAAAATATTTTACTGTAATTATTTAAATACCCTAACCTAATTAATTTACATGTGTGTTCATCAAGTAATAAAAATAATTTATTTTATTTGGAAATTACATACACAAAAAAAGTCATTTACTTTTCCAATGGTTATTAACGACTTATTGATCATGTTTTTAAGAACATTTTAAAACGTCGTGATTTTGATATGAGACCCATTTACTTTATTCTATATGGGTTGGTTATGATATTTCTTATAGTGATATATGTGTCTCACATAAAAATAAATATATATTATTGGTGTACCCTGATATCACTCCAATTCATAGGGTAAATAAATTAATCTCTAGAGATGAAAAGTTTTAGGATACCTTGTTGAATAAACATGGTAATTGTTTTATGACACCTTGGGTATGGTCCTTTGTGATATGATATTAATGTGCAAATTAAATGTTTTATCGGAATTTTCAGGTTATTATTCATGTTATTGTTATTAATTTATTCCCTTTTCTCATGCCTTTATGAATATTCATTATGTTCATAAATATATCTCTCATTGTCACATGTAAAATGTTTCCATTTTTTCACCCTTACTGGGCCTTATGCTCACCCTTTCAATTGATGTTGTCCCCATTATATGATTAGGGGTAATTTTAAATAAGTGGAAAAAAATTATGAATCTGTTTAAATGGATTATATGAATGTTTTCATTTTTTCATATAGAATATACCTTATTTTTTAGGCATTAAACTGTATGTTTCCTCTATTTTGTAAAATGAAAATAAAATATTTGAAATAAAAAGGTGGGTTTTCATAGCTGGTATCAAAGATGGTTGTGTTTTTTTGTGGATATTAGAATTTGAAAAAATTAGGAAGACCCCTAGATAATTGTTTTAATATATGAAAACTTCTTTGTATTTTGGTGAAATATTATGTATGTTGTTTCCAAACAAAAAATCCTTATCTGGATATGAACAAGTGGATGTGGCTCTTCACAGATGTATCTAGTGGTAAAACCCAAAAACATTACTCTAGGATAGATTCGAATGGTAATTAATGAAAGGAAATGGGACTTACTACACTACCAAGTTGACACTCCCATCGTATATGTTTAGTTAATCACATGATTTTTATTAATCATTATGAATTATTTATAAAAATTTAATTTTTTTCATTGAATAGAATTTTTAAGCAAGATGTTATATGGAATAAAAATTCCGTTGAAATTTTATGATTATTAAATGAAACATGTTTCACATTAAGAATTTATTATTTAAAAAAATGGATATAAATATGATAAACATAATAAATGGTCAGTGCCACAAACCAAGTGCTTACGACCTTCTAAGGGAAGATGGAATGGAAACCATTTTGAGAATAAGCAATCCACTTACTCAAGTTATGGGATATAACGTGAATAAATTTGAGAGACATATTTCATAATGATGTGAACAAATTTTCATTGATTACTTTTTATTTCAATGAATACTGATGTTCAGTAGATCTACCGACCCATTGATTATGGAATTGTGGATAAGCTCTATAGAAATTATCTTTTCGTTATATCATTATTCAGAACAAGATAAAGTCACCCTAGATTTTTACCCTTTAGACGGAGAAGATGATCAGTGGTGGCCACTGGTTAAAAACAGAAGTCCAAGAGGAAATATTGAAGATATTGAGTGGTAAGAGTACATAGTAATATTCATTAATACTAATTTCCCATATTCTATGGGAATAAAAATGTAGAAGGAATTCCATAAACTGTTGTATAAGGAGAATAAATTAGTCAGAAGCTATGATTAGTACTTCCCTAGAAATTCCCACTATACATAAAACTTTTTCATGGATCCTAATGGGAATGTTGATATATTATTTGATGGAATAAGATGGAATCTATGGATTAATTTAGAAAAACAACACTATAACAGCTATGGAGAAATTGTACAGAGTTCTATAATGGTCGAACTGGTGTTCAGTGAGACACAGTGGTCTCAAGAATCAAATGATAAGTGGGGAGCTCTAGAGCTAATCATTGAGATGATATTTTATTGGGGAATAGGAGAAAATAATGTGCCATATTCCATGTTAAATAAATATTGCATAAATTATTTAAGGTAACTTCATTCTCGGAAGTGGTAAACTCTATAATTGTTGAAGATATGGTCATATCACCTAAAATGGTCATAGTGAGGTGAAGCATCAACATATCTACACAAACGAAAATGGAAAGATGATGCAACACATTCTAGAAGTCCAATTATTCATGTGTGCATAGAAAGGTATCATTTCCATTCATAGTCCAAATCAAAATATAGAGGAGGGTAATTACCATAAACCTTAGTATAGGACAAGGTTATTGTTCTCTCATTGCTATCATGTACATTTTTTGATTCTGGTTCAATGCATTCCTTTATTTCCTCCACGTTTTCAATGAATTTATAACCAAACCCATAATTTCTAAAAGTAGTGTTATTAGAAAAGTCACCTATTTTGATTATCCAAGCATCATCAGTGTTTTGAAACTCAAGAATTTACATTATTGAGAAAACTATTATCATAAATATAATAGTAATTACCATTATGGAATTCAACATTATACTAGGGATGGAAAGGCTCTCAATGTATAATGATAATACCAAATATAGAATCAAGGAAATATCAGTAGTCTTTAATGGAAAACCTTAATCAATATTTAAAAGGGAGATATCTTGAATAGATCATTTTCTAGAAGCACCCGTCATGGGAGTTTTTGTGGAGTTGATTGGTGATGATGATGTAGGAAATTAATGTACACAAATAGAAGATGTCCACATAGTTCCAGAATATATTGATTTATTTTATGAAGAGTTTCATGGACCTCCCTTGGAATGAGAGGTAGAGTTCTCTATTGAACTCCTGAAAGATTCCAATGCCACTTGAAACACCCTATATAGAATGGAGAATTTTATGCTAGGGGAATTAAATAAGAAACTACATGATATTTTAAAGAAGGGTTTAACCACCCAAGTATTTCTCCTTGGGGTGGATCAGTTCTCTTTTTGAAGAATAAGGATGGATCAATGCGGTTATGCATTGATTATAGAAAACATAACTGAACAACAATGAAGAACAATTACCCTTCTGCTGGAATTGATGATTTATTAAACCATATTTGTGGGGATTAGTACATATTTAAGATTTATCTTCAATTTGGTTATCATTAATTTATGGTAAAGAAATATGATATTCCAAATATAGCCTTCTGGTCATGATATGAGCATTATGAGTTTGTTGTTATGCCCATGGGCATGACTAATACTCATGTTATGTTTTATGGATATTATGAATATAGACTTTATGGACTTCCTTGATATCATTATGGTAGTTTCTATTGATGATATTCTGATATATTCCAACAGTAATGAAGAACATGAAGATCATCTGTGCATTATATTGAAAACTCTAATGATGGATAGGTTATTTGGAAAGATTATCAATTGTGGATTTTGGTTTCAACAAGTTTCTTTATTATGGAATATTGTAACCAATAACGGAATCTTGGTAGACCCTATAAAGACTATGGTTGTGGAGGATTGGCCTAATCCAACAGTAGTAGTATAGATTCATAGTATCCATCGTTTATCAAGATATTATAGGATTGTTTTAAAAACATTTCATGACTTTCAAATCCAATAACCGTGCTACCTCGACAAGTGGTTATGTACATCTAGAAAACCAAGTGTGGACAAGGTTTACAAGATATGAACATGATATTTGTTATTGCGCCTATGTTAACTCTTCCATCAATCAGATAAATATTAGTTATTTTTTTGTGATATATATTTAAAATGGCTTGGGTGCATCCTCATGAAAATAACATGGTGATTGATTATATATCACAACAGCTAAAGCCTCATGTACATAATTATCCGACGAATGATCTGATGATGGATTTGGTTGCATTTTATCTGAAGATATGGAGGAACTATCTTTTTGGGGATAAAAGTAATATATACTAAAATAATCAACATTTGATATAAATTTAAAAAATAGGAATTAATCATGACACATAGAAGATGGTTGGAACTTCATAAAACTATTAATTTTTAATCCACTGTAACCCTAAAAGAGGAAACAAAGTCATTGATGCATTAAGTATAAAAGGATATTTTTTTCTACCAATGATGAGGTTTCAAGGTTATCATTTGATCAAATACCTTATAACACTGAACAAGTGAAGCTTAAAAGAAGGGACATCATCAACCTTATCCCTAATAATTTCTCAAACATCATTACTAAAGAATATCAAGAAGTCTAGAAAAGATAATCCTTTGTTACAGAAGAAGATTGAGTCTGTGAAGGATGGTAAGTTTCTTGAATTCGATATTGATCAAGAAGGTGTAATGAAATTTCACACAAGACTATGCGTTCCATCTATTCAAGAAATAAAGAAGGATCTAATGGATGAATCTCATAGATCTACATCCTCTCTATATCCTAGAATCACTAAAATATATTGGCACTTTCTTGATCATTGTTTGGGGGATAACATGAAATGATAGATTTTCAACTACACTGCATGTTTCCTAGTGTGTTAGAAAGTGAAGGAAAAGAGACAAATTCCTAATGGGGTATTACAAATACTACCCAAACAAGGATGTATGTGGAATTATATAACTATGTACTTTATCAATGGTCTCCAAAAAATTTCCAAAAAGAAAAAATTTGTTTTGTGTTATAGTGGACAATATCACTATGACTACCCATTTTATCTCTATTCAGGAAGATTTATCTCTTGAAAAAACGTGTGAGTATTTACTTGAGGGAAGTGGTAAGGATGCATGTGGTACCACTCTCCTTAATATCTGATTTTCCTTAGTTTCATATCAAAATCATGGAGAAGTATTCAACATGCTCTGGGTACCACGTTGAATTTTATTACAACCTATAATCCCTGAACTAATGGCCAATCTGGAAGGACTATTCAGTCACTCGGGGACATGTTGAAAACATGCTCAAAAGAATTTAGAGGTGGATGGGATCAATATCTCTCATTAGTTGAGTTCTATTACTAAAAAAATCTTTCATTCAAGCATTAAAATGGAACCCTATAAAACTCAATTTGAAAAGATTTATATAACTTTTTCTTGTTTGGATGAATCTAGCAATATAATGCTTCTTAGGCCTAATCTTGTGTATGCGATGATAGAAAAGGTTCATTTTATCCCAAATAAAACATAATGTTTTCTCATATTTGGCAGAAGAGTTATGATGAAAATAGTTTAAGGGAAACAATGTTTGATATTTGTGATAATGTCTTCATTTGAATTTCACCATGGAAGTAAGACATGAGTTTTGAGAAGAATGGGATGATTTGTTCTAGGTACATTGGCCCCTATGAAATCATTGATCTCATAGGATCAGTGACCTATCACCTTTAAATTCCTCAAAATCTAACACATGTTCATGATGTTTTCCACAAATCTCTCTTGAGGAAGAGATCAAGGATAATTGAGAGAAATTTTTATGCAACATAAATAACATCCTTGTAGTTTTCTTGTGGAGGAACCATAAATATAAAAAATCCACATGGGAACCAGAGGATACATTGACACAAAATTACCCACACCTCTTCTCTTCTGAGGGTATGTGGTGAAATTTCATGGATGAAATTCCATTAGGGTGGAATAATGTAACAACCTGAGCTTTTGAATAATATTGTTTTCATGAAAATGCATGCTTTACAATTTCATATTCAACGAAAAAAGAATAAATGAAAGTTGACTATTGGGTTTTGACCGTTATATGAATGTTGTTTAATATAAACATTAAAAAATATAAATGTTATAATTATTGTTTATAAATAGAAATGATTATGGATAATTTATTTATAAAGAAGTGCTGACGGCCACATCCTATAGAATCTTATCATACAAAGCCCATTAATGTGATATTTGGAAGGATTTAAAGTAACTAGCCTTCTCTCTTGACCATGCCCAAGATGAGCTTCAACATGTTAAGCTTGAAGAAAATTACCAACATGACAAGTTCATGTTAGTGGAGATTACAACTTGAGAAATGTTATCTGAGTCACCCAAAGAGTAAATCTCCATCTTACACCTTATCATTATGTCATATTCATGTTTTTTAAGGTGAAATGATTCATGTACCTAGTTACTTAAAATGTAAACATGAGGTTTAAAAAATAATTATTTTTTCATTTCCATTTTAAGAATTGTTTTTCTTAAAATTTTTGTTGGATTTTGATAAAATTATTTTTCAATTAAATATTGTACTTATCAAAGAGATATAAATTATTATATTAAACTAGGGTTGTGTTAATAATTTTTATTTTAGTGAAATAGTGTTATAAAAGCCCTATTTATTTATTATAATTTTTTTTGAAATGTCGAATATTTTAATATGTATGTAAAAATGAATTTTTTGTCCTCTATTTTTTTAACAATTACATAATTTTATAGTTAAATGTTATATTTATCAAGTTTAGAGATTTATTATGAAAAAATAAATTTTAATTTTTAATTCAAAATGTCGATTTTAGGTTATGGTGAATTTATTAGAATTTTATAAAATATTTTGTTTTCGGTGTATAGTAAAAATATAGTTTTGAGTTTCTTGTGTGTTTAATGAAATCATCATAAGGTATTGTGTAATGTGAAATTATTTTATACTATTATTCATTATAATATAATATGAGGATTCCCATGTGGCCGAATACCATTGGAAAATACCATGGTAACCGCAGGGTTTTGCAAATACCACTCTTATGGTGTCCTCAAAATACTATTAAAAACACTTTCAATTTTTCTATAAATATACACCCGTTATTTCATTTCTCTACAGTCAAAATGCATCCTCCACGATGTTATGAATGTTATACCTCCTAAGTAGTCCTCCCAAGGTATCATCAAGCCACCAAGATCCCGATCATAGAGTATTTGAAGTTACACTTCAAGATAATGGAATTCTCATATTCTCTATTCCTTTCAAGTAATTTGTTATGTGGTATGTCTTTTAAATTTAATTAAAATTTTCTTATTTACATATTATTCTATCCCAATACTATATTATTAGTATTTTATGAATTTTTTACTCATGTCCTCTGTCTTTTTAATGTTTTATAAAACCATGTTTCATACCCGTTATGTTTGGAGAATTTCCATCTTAAAATATCACCCTTTTTCGAAAGAAATTATTTTATTTTCATTATGTAAAAATCCAAACATATTTCATTTCTAAAGGTATTTATAAATATTTTATTTTTTATTTTATTATTAAACAGACATAAATAAATCCCTCATTCCCTTTCATGGGTTATAAATTACAAATTCATCTTGTTTTTAAGCACTTTTCAAAACACCATGATTTTGATATATAAATATTTTCTTTTTAGTCACTATGGGTTATTTATGAAATGTTTATTTAGAAATATGTTGATCACATGAAAATAAAAAATTATTAAGGGTGGTCCTTGAGGGAATTCCAATTTTTTGGGTAAATAAATTGTTCTCTATAGATGAAATGTTTTATGATACCCTGGTGAATAACATTGGTAGTTTTTTCTGACACCATATGGATGGACCTTGGTTAATTGAATATGAATTTTTAAACGAAATTTTGAAACAAAATTTTCCAATTATTATTCATGTTATTATTGTTATTATATGCCGCTTTTTCATGCATTTCTGAAAATTCCTCATCCTGTTATTGATATCTCTCAAGTCCACATGTAAACTATTTCCCCTATTTTTTTCATTATTGATCCTTATGCTCAGCCTTTACTTTCATGTATGTCCAAATATTAATAGTTTGTGTAATTTTACCTGGGTTGAAAAAATAAATAATCCTTTAAAGTGGATTATCATATTTTGTTTCGTGTTTTCATGTATTTGGTAACTCATTTCCAAGACACTATACATTTAAGATCCTCTATTTTGTAAACTTTTATAAAAATATATATAATAAAAAGTTGGGATTCTATAATATATATATAATTATGTACATACACATATACATACACCCACCTATTAATTTTTCAGTTAGTCTTCATTGACCTTGGTGACTCAAACCCACTTCAAGGATGACCACACACTATAAAAAAAGAAAAATAGTGACAAAAAACATTAAAAAACCCCAACAAATTTGGGCTAGAAAAACAAGTAGGGGAAAACCAACCTCAAGAGGTGAAGATAAGAAAAAAAATAAATCAATCACTTTACCTTCAAAATAAAATTCTGAAACATGCACGATAAAGTCTATAGAGTTGCAAAAGATGTTCTAAGAATGAATGGAAAATAAAATGTATGCTCAACCCATGTATTGGGGTATAGAAAAATAGGAATAATGTGAAGACAGAGAGAGAGAGTAAAAATACTGGGAATGGAAATAAGAGAGAAGTAGAGACTATATGTAGAATAATTTCACATAAAATATGATGAAAATATTGTGAAAATAGCATGAATAGAAGAGGCTGAGAGGGGTGTCGTTGGATGCCGAAGAGATCAAGGGTCATGAAAAATAAGAGGGGAGGGATGGTATAATTGGTTTTAATATATTTTCATTTTAAATCCATTTTTAAATAATTTAATATATTTAAAAAATAATATTAATGGTTTGGGTCCCATAGTTGGACAAATATTGTGTCAACCGTATGATGAACAGTTCATAAGAACTACCTAGGTGGCACTACATTTGAGGGACAGTTGCATAGTTTGTGTAAATATTGAATATCCCATGAGGCACTTGTTGGTCCATTGATTCTGGCCACACCGGTTTCTATTTGGGGTTGTATGGTTTTAGAAAAATTGTGTGCCATGTGTACAGATTCATATCTTGGGATTTATAGAGTCTAGCACTCCTGAAAATCTGCAGAGTGCCTGAGAAACCACATATACCTTTACACAAGTATAATAAACACATAAATTGTTCCAAATTTCATAATTATTCTAAAAATAACTGTTCAAAGAATGACCCATCCATTAAAAGAATAAAGTTCAAAATTCTCTTTGAGTTTATTCCTCTCCAAAAACACAAGATGCTACAACCTCCCCTCATTTGAACTTCTAATCCCACATACTGCTTATGGAAATGAATAGTACATCACTCGACCTACATGGGACATGAATTCTTTTTTAAATGTCCATATTTTATTTTCGAAAAACCAATGCATATTCTAGTATCACTTTTACACACATCACATAAGCCATAGAAACTCAAACCAATACCCAAATTCCAACTAAATCATTGATACAGAGCTTCACGGAGCCCAAAAACATGAGACACAATCTCCACAATATCTCATTATCCTACTGACCTATGGTTCTTCAAAATATTTCATGGCATTAAATGAAAATTATAATCCATGATATCAGGACCATTGGAATTTCTTTTTTACACATCCCTGTATTGTTCCAATGCAGATGATGACACAGAACAAGAAACATGAACCAATCGAAGGGCAAAGTGGAAAATGATATATTTAAAAAAACCAATATGATATGTCAATCCACTATCATCCAAAAACACTATAAATAGTTGCCTTAGACTTTCGGTGAATTCCCAAAGATAATCTTATTGCATTTTAAAAAAAGGTTTCTCATTATTTTCAAAGAAAAGACTTACTGAATCTCATAACCATCTTCCAGTGACGTCTGTAGAAAAAACACAAAGGAAGATATTGTGCCATGGAACTATCGTAGAGACATTCCTAAATATAAGGAATTTGCATAGTGATTGTATAAACACCCCTTCTTAGCCCGATATATTTCTAGTGTAACCATGGATTCATCAAATGGAATCTACATATATCATCCAAGGAAATCAAAACAACGAAGGAAAAAATAAGGGGATCGGTACAATCCAGACTTCCACAAAACAAGAACATCGACTAACCCCTAAGAGGCATCCTCTGGGATATCCATTCAAGGAATCAGCTAGTGTCCATGAGTATATCCAAGACGTAACTTCATAGAAAATACAGTATTACTCATGAATAACCATTCCTTTATGAAAAATCACACTTTACGAGTGCAAACTAATATAATCCACCAAATAAATCCCAATAGATTTTAAAACATTAATGTGGTGTAAGACCAATGCTCTCTTAGTGTACCCATATGAAAACAATACAGGGGAAATGGTCACCATAATGATGAGGGTACACAAAGAGGATTCATCAATATCCAAAATGGATTTGAGAAACATTCAAAATAAGGAGGGTAGAGTGCTTTGTACCTTCTTAAACCAACCTTTCCAAAATGAAGGTAAGTACTAGAGAACCATTATAGGTCGACATCCTTTGAAGTGAATGGCTAAATATGCCGACGCCTCTACAAATAAAACATGATACCTTCACCACCTGTGGCACTGTACTGTCACTCAAGAACAACCACCATGTCCCATTCATGACTGATGGTGTCTTAAACTGTTACATGAAAAACCAATCCCATAACTAACAGGATATCAAGGTAGTACTAACTAATCATGAATTTATATCCACATGTATTTTTTAGAGAATATATCGATTATCAAAGGTTACTATATGTTTTCCTCTTTCTACCATGAAGAACATATTTATCTAGAGTTAACATGACACTCCCAACATTAGAAGTATTCTTATCATTAGATTTACAGATAATGAGATCTCATTCTACGGTACATGTAAAATTGTCCACTAATAGAAGTTCATGGCATGAATAATTTTTATTTCGAAATCAGTAAACTGTAGACATAAAAAAATCACTGGATTAAGAGAACATTATTAGATTCACAGTAAAATTTAAACATGAAACTTTTCTGAATCATGTTCCCACATTTCAAGGCATTACGCATAAAATCCAAAACAACTAAACAATGTTTCGAACGCCCAATTCATATTAACACATCGTCCCAAATATTGCGATGATCCATGACCTTTATCAATTCCTAGGTAACTCTACTAAATATCTGATTTTCATTCAAGAATAACAACTCACGGATTAAGTGAGTGAAATATAATTTAAATGTTTCACTAGAAGATTAACAAGATGATGTGTACATTGTTTATCGAAACATATTAATCATATATTATATGAGAAAAGACACAACCTGATATTATCCATAGGCTTATCATCTATATTCATGCATGTATATAATGGTTTATACTGAGTATTTACCTATTCTTTTTAATACATTTTTGGTTTTAGAACAAGTTTACGGCCTCTAGATTCATCCAAAACTAAACAGAAGAAAAGATAGGGTCACATGACCTACTATTTTCTCAACCAATCCCTTGGAATTTCAATCCTACATGAACTGAGCATTTTAGAATTCTCTCAATCAATGAAAGCATTAAAAACTCACAAAAAACCCTATAAAATGGGTTTGTTTGTGAAACTAAGAGTCATACATGGAACTATATCACCCGAACAAAACCACTTAAGATAAATTGGTCATTATAAACAAAAAATGGTTCTAAATATATGAGGGTGCTACCTCAAATTGTCAAACCCCTTAACAAAGATAGATGTGCTCGACCAAAATGAGGTAACATTAATGAAAGGTCACTAGGATTAAAGGTTTAACATTTAAACTCAGTCACAGAAAGGAAGAAGCTTTTTGAAATGCTCATGTTCATTTTTAAGGAAAACCACAATAAGAAACTCAATTAACCTTATCATAGAGTTAAGGACATTAATAAATATTAGGATCTCCTTGAAGGAATAAAAATAAAACTCAAGGACAATTTAAACATTCTAATGTTAGGTCTTAAATATAAAGTAATAGTATCCCCATGGAAAATAGACAATGTAGTTTGAAAAACCTTGTTAAACTTTTTTATTCAGTTATGTCCCATTATAATTAGGCCATTTTATCACATTGACCCATTTTAAAAGCCATAAAATTTTAATTTTTTAAGTCCTCATAAAAAACATCTTAGAAAAAATAAAAATCTATTATCTTAAATAAAAGAGTACTTATTCAAAAATAAACATCCTTAAATTTTAATGGAAAAACCTATATGTGGCTACATAATATTAACATAACAAAAGTAAAATCATAAAAACACCCCCACATGTTTATGATGTAACCTCTGACATGAAAATGGAAACAAAGGAAGGCCACATTAGGTCATTTTATTTTCAACTAAAAAAACAAAATATTTTAAACATTAATATTTTTAAAACATCCATATCAGGGTTATTTGATTACCTATATTCCCCAAATGACCTACTTGGGTCCAATTGCGCATCATATAATTTTAACCAAATTGGACGTTAAGCTCATGAAAAACTGTAAACATTTAAAAAAAGTCAATTTAGTTAATGAAAATGGACTATATGTTTACTCATTAGTCTTTGAGAATAAAACTCATAAAATATGTTTTATTACTATTTTTTACCAACTCTCACTAAATAATGGACCCAAATAGCATACATGTTGTAAGAGTCTCCCATGTAACCAAAAAAAATTTATTCATAATATAAAAATTAATATTTATAAATATTTATGTGAATGAATTTAAAAATAATAAATGTGTGTCAATAAGGGTTTGATTATATGGTTCACCTTATTCCAATTCATAATGTACCCATACAAATTACCCATTAAAAATTCATTCTGATTTTACAACATCCACTTTATTTAGGAATAAAGAAATTTTTTTCACCTTGAACGTTTATACAAAAATATTTTTGTATATTATGTTCATTAATAATGGTTCATTTATATGGGTCATCACATTCACACATACGAGGTAGCCATAAGCCTTAGAAATTGGAAGTTTACTCCCTTTTAATTACAATCAATATATTCATCCCATGCTAAACAAGCATTTAAGCATGAAAAATAAACAAAATCACACTAATAAGTTTCCAAAACATGTTAAGAACTCAGAAAAAAAACAAAATTCATAAGTCTAAAAACTAATGCATAGATTAGAAATAAATGATTAATAAAACACTCAGACCTAGAATACATGGTACTTACTACAAAAAAAATCATGAAACATCAGCAAATTTCATAGAATCATCCAATTCAATCTACATGGAATGTAAATCCATTGGTTCCTATAATTATGCATCTAATGATTCTACCCTTCCATACTAGTCTAGGGTAAATGATTAAAAATCGTGTAATCAATACTGAATGACAATACCCCAATTACTCATGGTGAAATCATATCAACTGTAACAATGAACATTAAGAAAAATAATCCAATCCCTGGGCACATGGATTATTCCCATATATGGGGAGGCGACTCCAGTGAAAAATTATATAGAAATTGGATTAACACACATTTATATTACATCATTTTAGATTAATATTTATTACAATATAAAAATACACACCCGAGGATCATAATAGTATAGTGTCTTTAGAAAAATAGAAATAAAATCTTAAATCCTAGTGAAATATCTTCAAAATCTCATATAAATATATCCACCATTACTGGTACTACCTAAAACCATTCTTCATAACATGGGAAAAGAAACATAAAAAAGTGGTGATTTCAAAGGCATAGTAATAGTAAATAAGAGAGATATGTAAGCATAACTATGACCATAATGATATGAGTACATGATAATTAATATAAAAGTTCATACCCTACATATCTAATATCATATAAAATAATCATGGCATAAAACCAGGATGTTCAGTAGACATGAATCATATGGAATTAAAGAACATAAGACATAAAATAATAACATAGGAATAAAACAAGGAATTGTGGAAGAAATATAAACATATAATATGATTTCCATAGTTTCAATGTCATCACTTCCAAGACCATCATGGTAGTATGGTTTTACTCACCATACCATCATGGTAGTCACCATTCTCTCCCATGTCCATCTTAGTATCATGATTTTACTAATCATACCATCTTTTTAGTCAATATTAACTCCCATGTCCATAATTATAGTTAGGGTACATTTCCATGACCACTTTAGTCTATCTCATGAGATATAAATCTTTACTAAAAGAATTAGAAGGAGATATAGGTTCCACAAATATCATAGTGAAATAATACATACATGTTCCACAAAATCATAAGCAATCATATATGTACACATTAATTGAAATGGGTATCTTAAACAAGTAAACATATCCTAACATGTGGAAAAAGATACAGGTTTCAAAATCATTTCATAAAATGAATAACCCATGAAAAAGAAATTTGGTTCATAGAGGCAATTAACGTAATCATAACCCATTCATATAACAGGACATGAATGGAACATTTCATAGAAATGGATGAGTAACATCAACAGATTTCATCATAGATGGAATTTTTTTTGAAATATCTTTCAAAAATGATTCTTGAGGATAATATCCTTTCTACTTTGAAAAAATAATTTCAATACATAAATCAATTTTAAAATAATTTTCTTATAAAATACATATATAACATATAAAGAATACATGAGATCATTTGAAAAAAATTTCCTTGAAATCATATAAAATTATCTTCAAAACATTTTAAAACCCATATTATTTACAAACAAATTAAAATCCTATAAATAAATGGTTAGATAACCATTTCATTGACAATACTTTTAAAACATATAAATATATATTGAAAACATTTTGAAGAGAATTTAATTGATTATACCTTGGAAAATTATAAATAAATCTAGAAAATATATTCAAGAGCCTTTAAGTGAAAATACATTAAAAACGTAAAAATAAATCATGAAAATTATTTGAAAAAAGTTACACAAAAAATAATT
Organism: Viscum album; assembly: GCA_963277665.1. NCBI lineage: Eukaryota > Viridiplantae > Streptophyta > Magnoliopsida > Santalales > Viscaceae > Viscum > Viscum album. Next base: position 382,019,305 of record OY728166.1, read on the forward strand.
TGATAACTTATAAACAAATCTTAATAACTTTTTGAAAACCATTTCATTGATTATAATTTGAAAACTTATAAATAATGCTTGATTAAATTTTGAAAAACAATTCCTTGAAAAAATTATAATAAAAGATTGAAAAAAAACTTGAAAAAACATTTTTTGAAACATTATAAAAGGAGTTTTAATTTTTTTTAAACCATTAAACCTTTAAATATGTAATAGAAACATCACAGAAATGAAGGTGAGTAAATTTAGAAATGTTGTACTAAATAAAATGAATCTGCCTTTTCCACAGTAAAATGTGTAGAAAAGTAATTTGATTATAATGATTCAAGATGATTAAATTAAAAATTAATAAAAAATGGTAATTTTTTTTGAAGTGATCTAGGATATTAAAATAATATTCATAGAAACCCTTTTTATAATACATGGTTCTGAAAGAGAACATATATCTGGCATAAGAGATGGTGAAGTCGGATTTCCTAGAAACTATTTATTAACTATATTATGTCCCAAAGAGTATATATATTATACTAATACTTGATGAAATTATTAAAATATATAGGATAAGAAAATTTATTAATCTTCTTGAGAGATGGATCATATGATTTCATAAATATAAAACATCTCGAAATGTGATGGGTTTTTCTTCAATAAACTCTTATAACTTGATATGGTTGGATCATAATATACATGTAAGAAAAGTGAAAATAACTTCGCCATAAATAGAATTAATTTTATTATATTCATTATATAACATGTAAAATTGAATTATATACACCTCAAAAAAAATTGTGTAGAACAAAACTCAACTCTCAAAGAAGGAAAAATGAGATAAAACTATTTTACAGATTTGTTAACTTATGAAACCTAAACACCATGAAATAAATGTTATAAAACAGATACGTGAATAATAATAAATTTAATTATAAGATTGATATAATACAATAATGTTCTATAGATACACCACACAAAAGTAAATAGTGGCAAACATAACAAGCTTCTCGCAGAAATAAAAAACGAGATGAAATCCCCCTACCTAGTGTCTTGTCTCTCATCATACTCTTTCAAACCACCTAAATAATAAATATTAATTAATTATAGATATTTTACAGAACCATATTATTATATTTAATACCATATATTGTTTTATTACGACCATATATTATCTTCTTGCCAACCGTCATATGTTATTTTTTCACTTCGGGTAATATTTTCTTTGTTTTTCATATGATTCATAATTTGTTATATTGTTGGTCCTTATACACATATAATGATTCTATAATGATAAAATTTTATAAAATATCATTTATATAGAGTATATTTTATTATATTAATCAATAGAATATAAAAATATGAAATGGAATAAACCGTTAATGGAGATGGTAAACTGTACGTACACATGACCACTATTTCCATTTTATTTTCGTGTTGAGAGACAAAGTTAAAAGACATAAATGTATATATATATATATATAATGTATTAAGTTGATCGATTATATCATTAATATATATATATATATATAATATTCTCTAAATCTATCATGAAAACATTCCATGTAGTGTGTGAATAAATCACATTGCTTTGAGGTGAGATAGATCACACTTCCTCAAAAAAATTATCGCATTAACACCAAAAAGAAGGTAAAAAGATATGGTTTTTTAAAATGAATAAAAATTATTAAAAAAAATAAAAAATAAAAATATATAAATATATAAATATTGGTTCCATCATAATTTCCACCAAGAGATGTGGTACGGAAAATTTGACAATCATCGTTTACTAAGAGAGTAGTCTATCATACACATAAACAATATGTTAGTTATCTATTATATTAGGTGTGTGTATGTGTAGGATGAAAAAATAGAATAATAATCCTAGTATATTTATTATACTGGTGTTTTTATACAATCATAGAAAATGATGTTGGATGGGGTGGAGAAAGAGAATAAAAAAAATGGCTTGAGAGAAGACGTTACCTCTATATAGGGTGTCCCCTTTTTGTAAGTGACAAAAGAATTACATGGATTTACTTATTCCCAAGGGAAATATTCTCGGAGGATGTTTGGATTTATAGGAAGTGTACTGGTAATAGTTTTGAGTGGTTTTAGAATGTAGGAGAGGTGGTGGCTTTTTATAGCGAATGAAAAGGACTCACTTTAAATTTTTTTAAAACAAGTTAGGTGTATAAATTTTATTGCCTAAGAAATTCATAACAAACCAACCTAAATACATAATATATTTTTTATGGATGATATATTTCTGTAAAATAGGATTTGGACATGTTTATATTTCATTTGGTCTCCTAAGATTAATGCTTGGTCTCTACTTATTCTTAATTTGACAATAATCATTATGATTAATTTTAATCAATTTTAATAATAATTTTGGCAACAAATATACTATATCTAATTGGAATATAAATATTATAAAGATTATATTGGTGTGTGTTAGTTTTTTGAAATTAAATTCACATTATAGGAAAAATTATTACTAATACTAATCCCTTAGACAGGATGAAATTACTGGTTTTTAATATAGAAAGAAGTTCAAAAGTTTATTACATTTCTATATTCAATTTCAAATCTAAAATGATTATAGTGAACTATGTTAAACTAATTAATGTATTATTAAAATAATTTAACCTTAAATATTACTTATAATTTAATTAAAAATTAATATTTTTTTAAAGCAATGTTGTTTTTCACAAAAAACAATATTTTTACTATTCATCAAAAAATGAAATTTCTGAGAAAATTCACAAAAATTTACCCTAAGGTAATTTCAACATTATAAATTCAAAAATAATTTTTATTTTATTATATTCAATTTCTAAATGTTTCTAAAATATATTTTATTATTAAAAACAATTTATTTGAGAAAAAAATATTTTTAAACAGAAAATCACTTTACCAAAAGTCATATCATTCATTTCTAATATTTTTTTATCTATATTAAGAAATTGTAAATCAAATATTTAATATATTTAATTTTATAAACATAACAATGTTTAAAAGATATGTTATAATTATCTAATTTAAATAATTATAAATATAATACGATGTCTCGTAGAAACATCTGTATTGCGTGTAATGTACGTCAAGTCCGCATTGCATGTATCACAAACCGAGACTGTATCACATAAATCCCAATACAAGGTAGAATTATGTATAGAAAAATTCAAGTCCATGAAATGTGAAAGGAAACATTTATTTACTATTTTAATATATATATATATAGCGATTTCCAGTTTTACAGGAAATGAAAAATATCAAAAGATAAATTAATTCGAAAAAAATAATTCCCCAAATCTTGGAGTGTCACATTATACCACCATTAAAATGAGTTTTTTATTCTAAATTCCTCTAGTATTTCACTGGTTTCATTCAAGGAAGTTTCATTCATGGAAACCTACATCATAAAAATTAATACTAAAGCTCCCTTAAAAAGGGAAAGTTAGAAGCATAACTGTTACCCAAAGTAACATAAATCAATGTTTCAACATGGAATACACAGGGTGGGAGTGTATATTTGACATGTTTGAAAATATTAAATATTTATATATAGGGATTAAGGTCATACATAAAAAACAAGTGAATTATCAATTAAATGTTTCAGGCCCCAACGTCATAGATCTATGATGATTTAAAAGGCCATTAGTTCAATAATATTATGGTATTAGGACAACACATTATCTTTTGATTATAATCCTAACATTGAATAATTCTATTATTGAACAATAATTTAAGGAAATATTGTCACTTGAAATATTTCAATAAGAAAATTTATTCTTTATTTTTTATTTTATAAATTTCTAATTCATCTATTACACCGTGTAATGGATTCCCAGAAATTATCTTTGATGCATGAAATGCTAATTTACAATTTTAGTACATATTAAGGATCATAAAATAATGAACTATATATCTATTTAAAGATAACATATCTTAAAAATGTTAATGGTGAATACATTAATCTCAAAACATAAAAATTAACACTTCCCTTTCATCATAAATAATTATTCATCAAAAATAACAATACATTAACTAAGACATTACATAGGATAGTGGTAGGTGGGAAACCCTTATAATCCTTCTGTCATGGGTTCAAAACCCACAACCTTATTAGACATTGTTTTTTGTCACTTGACATATATGGAGTCCTATTATAAAACAATACTAATATATTTTTCAATTTATGATGGACATCCTTGAAATAAGGTTAATCACTAAATATCTTTCTAACCAATATTTTCAAGACAATCTCAATACATAAATACTTCCTCTTAAGTTTAACATAAAAATTTAAGGAATGGATAACCATATGACCCTTTTGAAAGATGAAAATCCAAAACCGTATAAAAAATCATGAAACCATCATAACATTGATCCCCTATATATCAGAATATAGCTTGGTTTCCACATTCCAAACATGTGAATACCATCATGTTAATATCTCTTAGAACATAAAAATGACTTGAATTAATATAAAGACATTTTGAAAAACATTCATTCTTCCTTATTCTATAGATTAATCTATATATTACTCAAATCCAATAAGTTTTAAACACCATCCATGATAGCATGAACAACTTTTCATCATGTCCTTAATTAATTAAAAGTTAGTCAACACCTTCCAATTTATGTATTCATGTCCCACATATATTTATCAAAAAAAGATTATCATTACATAAGGAACATATTAATGGATATATTTCCCTTAATCATGTGTTTTCCATTGACATCACTTTGCCATTATATCAGTTTTTTCTTCCATCAGAACAATTAAATGTGTTCATTTAAATCCATAGAGAAAACATAAATTTAATATTCAATATATATTTCACCATTCATATAATCTACTTTTTATATCAAAATAAATAAAATATTTTATTATCCAACTTCATTATTATGACATTAAAAAAGATACCTCAGACTATCATACAATACCTATTTCCACTGACATTATATTTATGGTCTCATTTATCATCAATGATTTTACAATTACTCATACCACCATGATGATCATATTCCGGAATGTCTCTATTATTAAATTATGTTTCATAATGACTATTAATTCCACATGTAAAACACTTAAATTTGGATTATGTATTAGGGAGGATAATAATCTCATCTATTTAATTAATCAAACTCTTAATTTTTCCATTTATGTCATTTTATTTGTGTCCTTATTTACCAAAATCAAAACATCTTCTCATTCCACTAATACATTCACTTATTTAATTATTTCCACATTCTTGACATAGAGGAAACTAAATATCCTTTACTCATTGGTTTCCACTACCCAAAATCTTAGTGAAACCCCCTTATCCTCATTGGTGTGTCTTAGAGTTGGTGAACATATACCTTGTTAATCATGTTCTGTGAAAATTAATTAGGCTTGATAACAACATTTCTCTCTCTATTGATCATCCCACATGACTACTCATCTGAAAGTAATCTATCACTTTCAATTTAAATCCAATTCCTTCATGTTCCTGCCATTTAATAAAACTAGAAGCATAATGTGAAAATTATTTAACATAGTATAAAACCACATAGTCATGAAAATATTTTCTTATATGATGTCAAAATCATGTCACCTTCCTTATTCTATGACACTGTTGGTTCATCATTGGTTATTAATATCAAACTTATATTTAAATACTTAATTATGATACATGAAACATTTTGAGAATTCCAAATCATATACCCAACGAGTTTAAACCCAAGTTTAATGAAAGGACCGTTGACATATACCAGATTACCCTCAATCTATCCAAAAACATATTTTAGGTGTTTTTACCCTTAGATACATCTTTTCTATATCCACATACACTTTTAGTATCTATATAGATATGTATTTCTTAGAATCCAATCTTTATATCCTTTAACAAAATTATAGGACATTTTACTATATGCTAACTTATCCTTATACTCATCCTTAGATACATCCCTAGACATATCCTTAAAAATATATCTTGGGATATCACTAATGTTTTTTCATCCTAACTTCTAATGGATGATTAATTATTTCCTATAATACAATCTATAGATTCCATGATTAACATACAGGGATTGTAATGACCCAAACATTTATTATTTAAGATTACTATTGATCTAATTAAATGTCTTATTATTTAAAATGGTTATATAAGACATATCCACTTCCTTGGTTTTATGTTTTTGGATTTTAAAATACTATTATGAATTGTTACCATTACTAATATAGCATTTTAATAGTGATCACATGATTAATATAAATATAAGGCTTTAACAAATCATATTTACTCAAACAACAGAAGTGATGACCTCATCCACTAGAATTGCACCATATGAATCACATTTGTCAGAGCTTGGAAAGGAGGTATCATCACTGGGCTTTTCTCTGGACCAAGCCAAATCGAATATTCATCCTGTTAAACTTTAATGTAATTGCCCACAGAAAAAGTTGATGTAATAGGCATTACCACCTGAGCGATGTTATCTGAGCTACCCCAAGAGTCATTCAACATCTCACTCCTTACCCCCAGGTTCATATGTGGGTCTTATAAGGGATTATGTAACAGGATACTAGAACTATGATTATGTCCATTATTATTTGTATAGAATAATGAATATACATTCATTTCATTATTTTTTGTTCGTAAAAGTTTTTTAAAGCTCAAATACTATTCAATTAAAAAATATATTTTCATGAATTAATGGATTTTTTAATTAAATAATATTTTAAAAAATAAAATTACTATATCAATTTTTTATTAAATATAAATTATCGTATTCTTTTTATGAATTCATTTGAAATTTCTATTAAGGTTTGAAAACTGTTATTTTTCATGACATTGAAATTATCCAATGATGAATTTTTCATAATTTTCTGAGATGGTGGAATTTTTGGGTAAAATTTAAATACAGTTTAAATAGATAATATGTTTTATGACATCATGATGATTAAATAGCGATGTAATAAAATACTATAAAGCTTTTATTTTGAAAATATTTTGTTTAACTTCAAAATAAGGTAATTTTTGATTTGTTTGATATATTTTATAGTGACTTAGTGGACCCTCCAAGACTTATAAAACATTTTATCATTTTAAAATAATTTCCTTCATATTGTTACTCACCTCTGCATAAGCAGGCCTAATATTTTTATAAGATCGGCCATTGGCCTTATATAATAATTTTTAAAACTCCACTTTTGAAAAAAAATGGGCAAAAACCATGGGATGTATTGTGGTTTTGATTAGTTTAATGTGTAGTGTACAAAACCTAAATATTAAAAAATTCCCCTTTCTTTTCTTGTATAAAACCAACCAAGATCCCACTTATCATCTATAAAAACATTTGTTGATCAACCAACTCCCGCCCTCCCATATCTATATCCTCCCATGTCACCCAATTCCTCGTCTAAGCCTCTCTGAAGATACTAACAAGGCTTTGGGATCACACTATCAAGTACGAGATTTCATCATTTCTCATTTTGTTACATGATTATTTATGTTGTTCTACCCTTCTATTTTCAATTAAAAATGTTGTGATTTGATTTCTCACCTTTACCATACTTCCAACATTATGTTTTAATGATGATATACCTCTTTATCTCTCATTAATTCCTCCCATGTACACCCGTTACCATTCTGAAATTCGGTATGGAATTTTTCTCTTCTAATTTACATTCAAGAAATTGTTTTATATTATGCATCTAAATTAAATTAGATATGTTGGTATATTATTTTCCATAACAAACATAATATCCATTTCATGTATAAATTATGATATACCCCTTTTTCTCCCTTCAAACCATTTTACAATTTCTATTTGACATCGTTATACTACCAAAGTTACACCAAAATTTTCCATTCTAAAATCATTGTGTAAGTGAATACCATACACATTTCTCTATGAAGGGTATTCACATTTATGAAAATGTACTTTTTGATTGAGGGAATAATTTTTTTTATTACATATCTCTTATCTGTGGAATAAATTATGATATTTAATTAATCAATTTTGTATGATCCATGTGGCACACTTATGCATGAAATAAAATGTTTATAAAGGGTGAAACCCGATTACTCTCTAATGCGTTTGGTAAAAAATATTATCATGATACGCCATGTTCAATGACTGTTTACTCAATCTAGTATAAATGAAATGTCAGTTTACTCATTCTAATTAATGTGCAATGAGGGTTTACTCATTCTCCATGTGCACTGAGCCTTGTCTCATGCTAATATCATGTTAAATGTTTATGACACATTTCCATGTTAAGTTAATCATGATATGAAAAACCTTTATCATCATGTTTTTATTATGCTATATTGATATTACTATTGACTAACATGTACTATATTATTTATGTTGTTCTTGGTTTACTCACTTACTGGGCTTTATAGCTCACCCTCTTCTTATGCATGTCCTCGAGTTATCCCATACAATTCAAAGTGCGAAGTAAAGATGGGGTCATGTAAAAGATGTTTTAAATAATGATGTTGTGTTTTATTTCATTAGTTGTTATATAATGTTCCTAATTTCCCAATGCGCTTGACCTATCGATCCTCATATTTGTCTTAAGTGCATGTTTATGTAATAAATCATGTTTATATATGTAATAATGAACAAGGTTGTTATAGTTGGTATCAAAGTATTGGATAAGGTATTTTTATGATTAGGATTAGAATCCTCTAGTGAATGATTTAGGGGTAAGACTATGTATAATAAAAACATCCCTAAATATTTTTTAGTATAAAGTAAGTGGTTTATCAAAAAAATACATTCCTTTCAGGATATGAATTAGTAGAGGTGGCTCCAGAACATATGTATCTAGGGGTAAAACCTGAAAACACTCCTTTGAGATAGACTTGAATTGGAACGGGTGCCTGAAAATGGGTCTTGTTTCACTCTTCGTTACATCACTCCCAGCGTATATGCTTTGGTAAATTCAAAAGATTAGTATGAATAATTATTTAGGAAAAAATTCCTCTAAGAATCTATGCTGGGAATTAGATCATGGATAACATATATTGAAGCCTATAATTTCATATGTTAATGAAATAAATTTAATTTACAAGCTATCCCATTTTGTAATTGGTTTCCCCTTTATGTGTTACCCCTATCATTCCTTTTATTCCAATCAATGGCCGGTAATAGGAGGATTCAAGAAAAAAACTAATCTGAAGATCAATGTGATGACTGTTCTAATGATATGCCCAATCCAATGCGAGTGGGAATCACAAAATTTTCCCTGATACTCTCTCTTTTAACTCATGTTTTGAATAGAAACCTAGTTCCAGAAGAAATTAAAATCCCCCCACCCAAAATAACAAGCCACAATTGAGACATTTATGAGGAAAAAGACAACTAATTTTAGTGGATCATCTGATCCATCATTCTCCGAACAACAGATCAACTACATTGAAATGATCTTTTCTATCATTTAATGTTCTGAACAATATAAGGTTGAACTAGATTCTTATCATATGGAGGGTGAATATGATCAATGGTTAACATTGATCAAAAATAAAAAACCATATTAAGGGATCGAGGTGTTGGAATGGATGGATTTTAGGAAAATATTTTTTGATAAATATGTTTTTTGCACCTTCTGAATTAAGATTGAAAAGATATTCCTTTCCCTCAAGAAAAAATTTGATGAATCCATTATATCCTATGAGAGAAACATTAAAAGGATTTCAAGATATGCCTTCGGCTTTGTCATTACACCCAAATTCATGGTTTACCAGTTCTTTGGTGGTCTAAAACCTAGCCTACCAAATTCTCTATAGATCTATGAGTTCGATAGCTATGAGGAATGTTTTCAATATGACTTCAAAGTAAAAATAGAGATCATATAATCTCAGTGGTATCGTGGGGATAAAACATGTACGGTGGACTTTAATTCTGTTGATCATATGGATAAATCCAATGGTTCTATGAAATTATTGCATCCCACTTTCCAATGGTGCAGAATGAAGAACCCCATAAATTAACTAAAGGGGATAAGGAAATGCTATAGGTTTGGGAAAGGAGGTCACTTATCCATTAAATGCTGATAAGAAAAACAAATTGTTAAAACATAGGAGAGGAACAATTTGTTCGATCCTCAACGCATTTTTCATTTCATCAACTACAACAAACTAGGGCACTTTAGAAAATAGTGTCCTAAGAGAAAGGTTTTCAGAGGCATACAAGAACCTCCACAGAAGAAAGGGAGAGATTTTTCTATCACAGCCACCAATGTAAACCCTAAACACAATGTTGTGAAAGGTAATATAGTTATTCATTCAAAAATAGAGAACATACTTTTTTATCATGGTTCAATGAATTATTTTATGTCCCAAATGTTTAGTAGAAATATCCCAACACCACGAAAAATCAAGGAAGTTGAGATGCCAGTGAAATTGAAAAATGGGTAAATCAGTGCATCCCATGAATATAACTCCTCCCATGTCACAATTCGTGGTTTTAACTTCCTAATGAAAATCTTTATACTCCCTCTGGTGGAATATTATACAATTCTTAGCATGTAATTTCTTTCCCTATATTGAGCCTACTGAAATTTCCATGAGAGGGAAATAACTCTCCTTATAGAAAATGAAACCCCCGCTTCTATACATGTGAAAAGATGAGGATTAATCTTCTTTGCAACCAATACGTCAAAAATTTATATTACTGACCTTTGATCGCACGTATCTTGCTCATATGATTGATTCTAAGGAAGAAACTACACTTTAATACCTTCTTATTGTGAGGGAATTTGTTAAAGTGTTTCCTAAGGAATTTTCTGGTCTTCCTCCTAGAAGAGATGATGAATTCTCGATTGAACATATACCTGGGTCATTTACAATATCCAAGACTCCATATAGAATGTATATTGTGGAGCTTGAGGATATAAAGAAACAAATACATGAGAATTTGTGCAAATGTTTTATACACCCAAGTGCTTCACAATGTGGTGCAACAGTCCTCTTCATCAAGAAGAAGGATGGGTCAATGTGCCTTTTCATTTATTATCACAATATCAGCAAAATCACAATAAAGAAAAAGTATCCCCTACCATGAATTTATGACTTGTTTGATCAGTTATATGGACCACAATACTTCTCCAAGGTGGATCTATAGATTATATATTACTCAGTAAGCGTGAATATGGAGGATATCCCCAAGAATAATTTTTTTACATAATATGCGAAATATGAATTCACAGTAATGCCTTTCAGACTCACCAATTCTCTATAAATCTTTGTGCGAATTATGAATAGAGTTTTTATATATTACCTTGATAAATTTTTGGTAGTCATTATAGATAATATTCTAATATACTTCAAAGTCATGTATTATAATGAGGATCATATTAGAACTATACTAGAGGCCTTGGAAATGAATAATATCTATGCAATGTATAGAAAGTTTGAGTTTGGTTTGAAAGAAGTCTCATTCGTGGGTCATGTAATAACAAGAAATGGGATATCTATGGATCCCTCTTAGACAGATTCAATTGAAGGATGGTCAAGAATAACAACAGTGATGGATATCTGTAGATTCCTGGGGTTAGATGGATATTATCAAAGATTTGTGAGAAATTTCTCATGATTTAAAACCAACATACCAAGTTAACATGGAAGGGAGTCATGTTTTCATTGTGTGATGAAAGAAAATATAGTTTCAATGGGCTGAAATAGAGGCTTATTACTGCACTAGTGCTCACTCTACCCACAAGTGGAGATCATTTCTTGGTTTTTAATGATGTTTCGAAGATGGTCCTAAGTTGTGTGTTGACGAAAAATGACAATTTCGTTGCCTATGCTTTAAGGAAAATAAATGTTCATAAAAAACAATGCAACATCAAAATTGTGGTTAGATTCTATAATCTTCGCTTTGAAAATTTTGTGGCATGACCTCTTTGGGGTGAAGTGTGAAATATATACAGATCCCAAAAGCCTCAACTATATATTCACATAGAAAGAGTTGACCATGTGCCAACAAATACGGTTAGATCCAATCAAAGACTAGAACTGCTCAATCCATTACCACCCAAGGAAAGAGAACAGGGTGTAATATACTCTATGTAGAAAGTACCCAGTGATTCTATCATTAAAGATAATTGAAAAGGATCCAATATACTCATATTTGATGAATATGGACATGTGAATCATAAATAAGGTAACATTTTCAATACAATCAAAAATTATTTCTCAACTATCTCATTTTTAAATGTCAAAGGAAGATCAAAAGGATAGTGTGGTAATTTAGAAGAAAGTGGAAACTATCAGAAAATGTAAATCCTCAAATTTCAATATTAATGAAGAAGGAATTGTGAGATTTGGTCTAGGACTATGTGTTCCATCAAATCCATAGTTAAATAATGATCTTTTGAATAATGAATATTGTTCAAATTTATCCATTCACCCAGGAAACATAAATACGTATCAGGATATCTAAGAGAATTATTTGTTTGATAACATGAAGAATGAGATAGATGAGTATGCATAAAATTCCTAGTGTGTCATCAAGTGAAGGATGGGAGGCAGAAGTCTAAGGGGATGGCACAACCATTACCAATACAAACATTGAAATGGAAGAACATCACCATTGACTTTGTCTTCTGAATTCTGAAGACATCCAATGTAAGTAATGCTATCAGGGTTGTTATGGATCATCATAATAATAATTCACATATCATTGAAATTTGAGAGGATTTATCATTGGATCAACTATAATGGATATACATCAGAGAAGTGGAAAGGCTGAATAGAGAACCACTATCAATTGTATCCTATGGAGATCCAATATTCACCTCTATGTTCTGTAAGAATCTCCCACACGCATTGAATACTGAGATGATCTTCATTATGACTTATCATCCTCAATCTGATGGTTAATCTGAGTAGACTACCAAACACTTGAGGAAATGTTGAGTACATTCTTAAAGGACATCATTGGAGGATGGTATCAACATTTTCCACTTGTTGTGTTCTCTTACAATAACAGTTTCTACTCAAGAATCCAAATAGATCCTTATGAAGCCCATTTATGGGATGAGTTGAATAATGTCAGGATGTTAGGATGACGTTCGGGAGTGAAAACTCTTCTGTCAATAAATGGTTGAAGAAATATTAGAGAAGTTTAAGACCATTAATCAGCACATTAAAGCTGCTCAGATTTGAAAAAAATAGTTATACACTAAACCATTAATGAGACCTAGAGTTCGATGTTGGGGACATTGTATTCTTCCATATATCATTACTAAAGAGAGTTATGAGATTTTGAAAGAATGGAAAGCTCAGTCCAAGGTATATCTACCCTTGGGAGATCCTTGATCACATTGAACCACTGGCATATCTACTAGAACACCCAAAAAACCTGTCTCAAGTACATGATTTATTCAATGTATCACTATTTAAGATGTACATACCAGAACCATAATGTGTAATAAATACATACATGGTACCATTAGAGAATTTCCGCTCCATTGAAGAGAAGATAATGAAGATATTACATCATTGGGGATAAGTTCAATGAAATAAGACAGTGCCTCTTGTCAAGGTGTTGTGAAGAAACAACATGTTCGAAGAGGAATCTTGGGACTCAGAGGAAGTGATGAAGTAGAGTTACCCTTATCTGTTTTAGTACGGGAAAATAAAATTTCTTGGGTGAAATTTCTTAAGGGAGGATAATTGTAACGACCCAAATTTTTATTAATAAAAATTTCTCTTGATATGATTAAATGTATTAATATGTAAAATGGTTATATAAGACATATAAACTTCCTTTGATTTATGTTTTTGGATTTTAAAATACCTGTAACACCCCAATCTTCCACGATACGTTTCCCTTCAAATAATGCGATAGCGTGTGTTGTACGCAACCTCGAGTTCTAACACACACCACAACTAATTAAACTAGTCATTGTGGATAGTAATACCTACTTTTTGAAATCATATATATTTTATATTTCAAAATGGACTTCATTTTTGTATTCGGAATATTGAAATTAGCCTAGGCTGAAATTTTGGTACTTTTCGAATAACTTTTATATTTTGATGAATAGTGAAAATTACTAAATTTTAATTAAAAACAACTTTTTTAATCAAAATAATTAATAGTGATAAATTGTGAATTTGAGTGGTTTTAAAGTATATTTAGAATATATTTTTACCATTTAATATAATGTTGATCATTGGGCATAATTTTACAATTAAACCGAACATAAACAAGTGTCAATCTTTTGATAGTTATTACCTCTTAAAAACACGCTTTCTGACAGCGGGAATTAATTTTAAATTAATTTCTGCCACTTCTGTGTTTTGAATTTAGAAAAATGGATTCCATATTAGGAATCAGGATGTCCAAATTGTGTAAATAGGTAACTTTTATTTTTATACATTTTGAATAATTACTGTGGTAAATATTTTATTTACCATGGTTAAGGGTAAATCCGGTAAATAAGGGTTAAACAATAATATTATAATAATACTAAATTACCCTAAAACGTGTCTTAACCCTATTGGTTGATACATGGTCGACCATGGGCATCTTTGGGTCAATTTTTGGACCCCATTGATCCACTTGTAAGTGATAATGACACTTTATTTTAATTAAGTTAAAATGAATACAAAAATGGCATAAGCTTACATCTTTTAAAAGAACAATTTTTACATAGGGTTATACATGTTGGATTTTCTATTATAAATATTCATTAGAAATATAAAAAGATTTCCTACATAATGATATTTTATTTATAATTTTTAGACATCAAATAATTTAAATTATTAATGACACAATAATGATGCAATGTTTACCTCATTAATAAATCATTTATATAAATAAGATTATAATGATTAAAATATTAACTAAAACCTGTCCAATTCTTATTGGTTGATGTTATTTAGAATATGAGTCATCTTATCTTCAACCTCAATGATTTTTTGGTCCATTATAAACCGAATATAATTATATTATAAAGTAATACGTTCACTCTTTCCTAAAGAGCCCCTCCTCTCCCTTATAAAAGGAGACCACTTCTACTCATTCCTCACACCTCTCAAGCCACTTGGCTCGTCCAAACTCTGCCCAAATAAGCTCCCCACATCCCTCTCCTCCTCCTTGAAGCTTCCCCTTAGGTAGAAAGCATTTCAAGAAGTCCTTTGGTTCCAACCAAAGTGAGTTACCTAAATTAAAGGTAACATTTTTTCTCTTAAATTATTTTCAATTATTTTGCTTCTCCAACCCCCAAACTCTTTTTATTTCCTTTCTTTTGTAACAACACCAGTATCCACAATATACTAGGATGTTGTTATAATAAGGATTCAAACTACACATACACACAACTCCATCTAATGGATGATGAACATAATGTTTCTATGGATGGCAAACTAACGCCTCACGAAACGATGATTGTTCAAATACATCTAACCGCCTATCATGGTGGCCATTATAATGGCACTGTAATTAAATATGATATTAATGATATATATTTTATATATAAGCTTCTGTAATTCCATTTTATTTCATATCCTTATTCGTTTCATGTTGTATATACATACGATAATTTCATTTGAGGAAGTGCGGACTACCGACCCCTTAAAATGATATGACTCGTTCATACCACACATGGAACGTATAAAGGATGGTGTTAATGAACTTAAGTAACATATATAAAATATTATATTATACTGGAATAATAATATACCTATGTGTCATTTGGATTCAATTCTTTTAAAATGAAAAATTAAATGGAAGTAGCGTTCGTGCGTACGTGCGGACTACCGTCTCCACGAACGCGATGAGATTCATTGTCCATCATATCCATTCAAGTATAATTATAATTTGATGATTTAAAAATAGTATCTAAGGACTCTATATCATTCTGGATAGGAATAATATACATCCCATTAATAACGAATATGGCTCACACAACAAAGAATATAAAGTAAAATGAACCCGTTAACACCCGAAATGACGATAATTCTAAGATATTATTAACAAATCAATGTTAAAAGATCATATATGATATCATATTAAAGTAAATGATTCTTGTATTATTCAATAACAATTATTTCACCATTATACAGGAGGTAAACCTACCATCGACCAAGGAAAAATTACAAAGTAAGGGATTCTCTTATCTCACTTTCAATTCCGTGAGATTTCCATTGTTCGCCACTAAATTATTGAAAGTGGTGTATTGTGTACTACCATTTGATATATATTATCATGATTGTCTTTATATTCATGTTATTCTGTAAATCATTTGGTGGTTACTAACTTTTGTCCATACAACTCAGTTGATTAACATGGTAAGGGATTTTCTTATCTCACTTTCAATTCCGTGAGATTTCCATTGTTCACCACTTAATTATTGCATGTGGTGTACTGCCCATGATTGTATTCATTGTGTAATATAATTTAATTTATGGGTATTTACATCATCATGTTATGATACTTCTTTCATGGGTGTATGTTTCGTAAGTTACCTAATCGATAAGGGAATTTGAGATTTCAATTTCCACTCATTTGGCTTTACACATATTTCATTGATTATATTACTCCAAGATTATGTGTGGAATCGCTATTCATTTGATTATGCCTTAATTTCCACTCCCCTTTCTGTGGATATACTTTTGATACACATAATCACTCCATTGATAAATTCTCAAGTGATCGGTATGAACTTGATAAGAGTAATTTTAACTCAATCTCCATTTGTTGAGTTAAATATCCAATTCGTTGGTGTTGTTTCTACAAGAATATGTGTGAATATCCTTTGATTGTTTTACACTGAATATTCAATCATATTTAGTGTATTTATATTTTTCACACATAATTATGTCGTTGATTTATCCTTAACCTAAGGATACGGGCTTTATGAGAGATTTCATCTCAATTTACATTGAACTGAGACTTCTTTGTTGATATACACCAAATCACTTTTATGCGGTGTATATAATGTACTTGACATAGTATATCATGAATCCATTTATTCTCATGATATTACAAAGTTTTTATTACCTCAATTATTTGTATTCAAGTGTCTCTCTTTTGGTTAGAACCTCTAACCAAAATACCATTTTAAAATGTTTTAAAGACTTATTCTTCTATATCTTGCTCATTAATGTCCATGTTTTAAAAATGGTTTTAAGGATTTATTTATATGGACATTAAAGTTTTAAAATTAAAACTCCTTTTAAAAGTTTCAAAGTGGTATGGGACACTTTGATTCAAAAATCAATTTTTAAATGGCTTATTGACAAATAGTGTGACTTTTAAATGATTTCAAGAAAAGGGGGATATTTACCTCAAAATGTTTTGATGATTATTTTCATCTATGTCAACATCCTTCATTATTCATGATTGAGGTTAATGTGATACAATACAATCTTCCATATTGTATCAAATGAGTTATGTTTGACTGTGGATGTTCTATTTTTATACCATTCATGGTTTGTGGTTAAAGTATTGACATTTCGTATGCTAGTTTTAATACGAATGTTTATTTTATGCTTAAACCTATTCATATGAGGAATGCATTGGACTTAATAAGTGACCGGTGGAGCCCGCTATAGCTCCTCGATGCATCGGTAGGTCTCCTGAGACAAACTAGTGTCTTGGCACAAGGCCTTGGCAAAATCTTATTTGTAGTCTTGGCACGAGTCCTTGGCTATGTGGTTATGATAGTCTGGCATTATGCGTTCCATCATTATGAAAGTGGTTATTGATATTGCATGTGATCATTCGACTAGTAGAATATCCATGTGAGTAAGTAAATGGAATTATTTCATTTTATTTATGCCATACCATGTTGAAAGTTCAAGTTTCAAAGGCTTTTGTTTTAGTTATAAATTGCCTTAAGTGTTTATGATTATTTATGAAAGATTCTGCAATAATGTTATCCTTACTGAGCATCCGAGCTCACCCCTTTCAATGTTTTATTTTTTTTTCCAGGATTATGAAGAAGTAATTTATGAATGACCTGCAGGGATAGTATGAGGGGATATGAAGACAAGATGTTTTTTTTATAATGTAACGTAAAAATTTATGGATATATCTAGTTATTCCAAGGCTACTAAACTAATCGGTCTTTAGAGACTTGATCTTTCTCATGATCATGCCAATGTTATGTAATAATGCACCGACTCTGGGTAACTAGGGTCGGGGCGTTACAGTTGGTATCAGAGGAAGTTTAGTACAAACCTTGGAAGCTAGATTTAGATAAACTCTGATTAGAGCACGTAAACCTAAGATGAACTTTGAGGATTAGTATAGAAGAACTTCCTAGAATTTTGGTATTGTAGATATTTTGTGAGTTTTCCGAGCAATACATCCCTGTCTGGATACGAGCAGGTAGAGGCGGCTCTGGCACAGATGTACCTAGGGGTAAAACCCGAAAACACCACTTTGAGCTAGACTCGAATGGGAACTGGTGCACGACAACGGGCCTTGCTGCACTCTTGGTTACGACACTCCTGGGGGATATGCTTTGGTAAATTCACAAGATTAGTATAAACCATTATTAAGGGAATACAAAAAAAAATGCCCCTAAGAATATATGTCGGCAAATAGATAGTGGATAACCTAGATTTTAACATAGGGTACCCCAAGTTAGGATATATTGTTCAATTACAAGATTATCCTATTATGTCTATTTTTTTACATTGTTATTAGATAAGTATTCAAAAAACCCTAATTGTATTTTCTTTTGTTAGTTGAAACATAGAGGGAGCAAGATCACGAACAACTCTTCTCTCTCTTCCTGAAGAACTACTTACAATTATTATCCAGAAGTCATGCGCAGACGATGTTGAAACTTTTTCAAATGTCCAAGTTACATGCAAACAACTTTATGAGACATCCAATACCTCTAGCATTGCACGATTCTTTCAAGGATCAAGTACCGACTATGGGATAATATTGCGCTCTCAACTTTCTTACCACGCTAAGCGTGGGAAGTACCATCAGGGTCTTTTCAAAATTATTCACTTTATCTCAAAATTATGATGCACTAAATGATTTTCTAGATGCTGCAGAAGAGGGAGACCTTCGAGCAGCCTATATGTATCAAATTATTTATTTATGTCTTTTGGGATATACGAAAACTGATTTACCAAAACCTTATTTTGAAATATTTGAAGATGAATCAGTGAGAATTTTTCTAAAAAAACATGTTAAAGACGATGTCTCAAAATTATATATAAGAAATACCTATTTTTTTATGATGCATCGATGCTTCCATCGATATAATCCAAAATGGATGAGGAGTTTTTGGGTAAATGAAGTAGATGATTTTGAAAAATTCCTGAGGTACCATTGTGACACATGAACGCATTCTACCAAAAGTCAAATCCGCCTAGTCTCTCCAGAGTTCATGTTGTGATCCACATACCTCTAGTGACAAAATACATGCCTGACCCAATGCATGTACTCACCTATGAAGAATTATAACTGGAACTCGATCTATCTTATTGTGAAGATCCTATCAGAATTCCTCATACCAAAGATCATGTGTTGAGAAACCGGATGACTTGTCTGGTAAAAGATCTATGGAGAAATCATAAGATGGAAGAGGCAATGTGGGAACCCGAGGAACATATGATGAAGAACCTATGTGGAAATAAATGGATGGTGAAATGTTTAAAAGTGTTAGTGCTCTTTATTGATGGGATTACTTTGGAATAATTTTCTCTTGTCTGTGTAAACCTGTAATTTATCATGTGAAAATGATATCTGAGGAAGAATTACCTTTTCTGTTGCGGATATAGTTATAAATAACCATTTGGTCTTATATGATCATTGGGTTTGAGGAAATTATAAGTTATTATAATTTGGGATGAAAATGCAAGGTATGATATAATATTTGTGGTTAAATTATGTTATTTTGAGGAATTTATCTCATTTTGGTAATATTATAAAATATATTTTTTGAAAAAGGACAACACGTAGACCGTGTGACAACCCGTCGCGTCGGACAAAGCTATGGGAATCGAACCCACAACCAAAGTGCGATTGGGATTTATCGCCTACCACTGGACTACGTGAATTCCCTGGTTAGTATGACTATTTTTTTTTGTTAAATGATTTTATTGATCAATAATAAGATGATTTGGGTTCTTATGTCTTATCAAATGAATACCCTTGGTATAGGAAAATGATTTGGTGATTAAGTGATAAATGTTATTTTGGAAGATGTTCGTTTTGTTAGGAACACTATATGCCCAAGGATAATAGAATATAATGAGGTTTCATTTGTAGAGTAATGGTGGATTTTTATCTACATTTTTATTGTTGATTTATAGTGATTTGGGTTATTTATGGAAATGACTAACCTATAACAGAGAATATGTGATGATGTTAATTACTTTTAAGTATGTGACTTTAAGAGTATTTGATGTCATTTGGAGATACAATGTAACATGGGAGACTACATAATCAAATTCTTCTATGTTTTGGGTTTCAATATTAGTTTGGATTATATTAAAGGATTTTAAGGACAATTGGTTATTGAATGGTATCTATTTAACTTTGGGGTATTGTTGGTTTAATTTTAGAAATTAAGATTAGTGCATATTTATCTCAATGAATATCCTTTTGGGGGATCATTAGATCATTCACTTACCATTTTGGTTTTGATTAATCTTCAAAGACAATGTAAATATATGGTTTATCCTGCATGGATCATGTGATTCTAAAGAAGTTTATTCTAGCTCTTCCAGTGTGACCAAGTCTTCTTGAATACTCATCGTTTAAAAAAAATTGAGTTAGTGGTGGAAATTTATTAAAGAGTGAAAATTTACTTAAAATGTAAGTATATCTCATAATGTTCTTAGTCAATATCATAAATGAATTCCTCTTCCTTATGTAATGTAACTTTAAAAAAAATTGTTGTCTGTTTACTTTCCTACTAGGAGACTAATGGTCGTTTGTCCCAACACAAGTTTGTGGTTTTCTCATTGTTAACATTCTCCTAATCATGATTTCTATCCCTTTCTATCAGAACTTAACACTTAGTTTATCATCCATATCCATGTTTTCTTACATGGAATCCTAGTATGGGTTATCTTGGATGACCCTTATACCTCTCTTTCTTTCTTTTAAAGTGATAGTTTTATTGACTCTTTTTCCGATGTGGGACTTTCCATTATATTCCCAAGAAAAATTTTAAAAATTTCAAGGCCGCAATTTATTGAAGGAGGGGAGAATGTAACACCCCAATCTTCCACGGTACGTTTCCCTTCGAATAATGTGATAGCGTGTGTTGTACGCAACCTCGAGTTCTAACACACACCACAACTAATTAAACTAGCTGTTGTGGATAGTAATACCTACTTTTTGAAATCATATATATTTTATATTTCAAAATGGACTTCATTTTTGTATTCGAAATATTGAAATTAGCCTAGGCTGAAATTTTGGTACTTTTCGAATAACTTTTATATTTTGATGAATAGTGAAAATTACTAAATTTTAATTAAAAACAACTTTTTTAATCAAAATAATTAATAGTGATAAATTGTTAATTTGAGTGGTTTTAAAGTATATTTAGAATATATTTTTACCATTTAATATAATGTTGATCATTGGGCATAATTTTACAATTAAACCGAACATAAACAAGTGTCAATCTTTTGATAGTTATTACCTCTTAAAAACACGCTTTTTGACAGCGGGAATTAATTTTAAATTAATTTCTGCCACTTCTGTATTTTGAATTTAGAAAAATGGATTCCATATTTGGAATCAGGATGTCCAAATTGTGTAAATAGGTAACTTTTATTTTTAGACATTTTGAATAATTACTGTGGTAAATATTTTATTTACCATGGTTAAGGGTAAATCCGGTAAATAAGGGTTAAAAAATAATATTATAATAATAATAAATTACCCTAAAACGTGTCTTAACCCTATTGGTTGATACATGGTCGACCATGGGCATCTTTGGGTCAATTTTGGGACCCCATTGATCCACTTGTAAGTGATAATGACACTTTATTTTAATTAAGTTAAAATGAATACAAAAATGGCATAAGCTTACATCTTTTAAAAGAACAATTTTTACATAGGGTTATACATGTTGGATTTTCGATTATAAATATTCATTAGAAAGATAAAAAGATTTCCTACATAATGATATTTTATTTATAATTTTTAGACATCATATAATTTAAATTAGTAATGACACAATAATGATGCAATGTTTACCTCATTAATAAATCATTTATATAAATAAGATTATAATGATTAAAATATTAACTAAAACCTGTCCAATTCTTATTGGTTGATGTTATTTAGAATATGAGTCATCTTATCTTCGACCTCAATTATTTTTTTGGACCATTATAAACCGAATATAATTATATTATAAAGTAATACTTTCACTCTTTCCTAAAGAGCCCCTCCTCTCCCTTATAAAAGGAGACCACTTCTACTCATTCCTCACACCTCTCAAGCCACTTGGCTCGTCCAAACTCTGCCCAACTAAGCTCCCCACATACCTCTCCTCCTCCTTGAAGCTTCCCCTTAGGCAGAAAGCATTTCAAGAAGTCCTTTGGTTCCAACCAAAGTGAGTTACCTAAATTAAAGGTAACATTTTTTCTCTTAAATTATTTTCAATTATTTTGCTTCTCCAACCCCCAAACTCTTTTTATTTCCTTTCTTTTGTAACAACACCAGTATCCACAATATACTAGGATGTTGTTATAAGAAGGATTCAAACTACACATACACACAACGCCATCTAATGGATGATGAACATAATGTTTCTGTGGATGGCAAACTAACGCCTCACGAAACGATGATTGTTCAAATACATATTACCGCCTCTCATGGTGGCCATTATGATGGCACTGTAATTAAATATGATATTAATGATATATATTTTATATATAAGCTTCTGTAATTCCATTTTATTTCATATCCTTATTCGTTTCATGTTGTATATACATACGATAATTTCATTTGAGGAAGTGCGGACTACCGCCCCCTTAAAATGATATGACTCGTTCATACCACACATGGAACGTATAAAGGATGGTGTTAATGAACTTAAGTAACATATATAAAATATTATATTATACTAGAATAATAATATACCTATGTATCATTTGGATTCAATTCTTTTAAAATGAAAAATTAAATGGAAGTAGTGTTCGTGCGTACGTGCGGACTACCGTCTCCACGAACGCGATGAGATTCACTGTCCATCATATCCATTCAAGTATAATTATAATTTGATGATTTAAAAATAGTATCTAATGACTTTATATCATTCTGGATATGAATAATATACATCCCATTAATAACGAATATGGCTCACATAACAAAGAATATAAAGTAAAATGAACTCGTTAACACCCGAAATGACGATAATTCTAAGATATTATTAACAAATCAATGATAAAAGATCATATATGATATCATATTAAAGTAAATGATTCTTGTATTATTCAATAACAATTATTTCACCATTATACAGGAGGTAAACCTACCATCGACCAAGGAAAAATTACAAAGTAAGGGATTCTCTTATCTCACTTTCAATTCCGTGAGATTTCCATTGTTCGCCACTAAATTATTGAAAGTGGTGTATTGTGTACTGCCATTTGATATATATTATCATGATTGTCTTTATATTCATGTTATTATGTAAATCATTTGGTGGTTATTAACTTTTGTCCATACAACTCAGTTGATTAACATGGTAAGGGATTTTCTTATCTCACTTTCAATTCCGTGAGATTTCCATTGTTCACCACTTAATTATTGCATGTGGTGTACTGCCCATGATTGTATTCATTGTGTAATATAATTTAATTTATGGGTATTTACATCATCATGTTATGATACTTCTTTCAGGGGTGTATGTTTCATAAGTTACCTAATCGATAAGGGAATTTGAGATTTCAATTTCCACTCATTTGGCTTTACACATATTTCATTGATTATATTACTCCAAGATTATGTGTGGAATCACTATTCATTTGATTATGCCTTAATTTCCACTCCCCTTTCTGTGGATATACTTTTGATACACATAATCACTCCATTGAAAAATTCTCAAGTGATCGGTATGAACTTGATAAGAGTAATTTTAACTCAATCTCCATTTGTTGAGTTAAATATCCAATTCGTTGGTGTTGTTTCTACAAGAATATGTGTGAATATCCTTTGATTGTTTTACACTGAATATTCAATCATATTTAGTGTATTTATATTTTTCACACATAATTATGTCGTTGATTTATCCTTAATCTAAGGATACGGCCTTTATGAGAGATTTCATCTCAATTTACATTGAACTGAGACTTCTTTGTTGATATACACCAAATCACTTTTATGCGGTGTATATAATGTACTTGACATAGTATATCATGAATCACTTTATTCTCATGATATTACAAAGTTTTTATTACCTAAATTATTTGTATTCAAGTGACTCTCTTTTGGTTAGAACCTCTAACCAAAATACCATTTTAAAATGTTTTAAAGACTTATTCTTCTATATCTTGCTCATTAATGTCCATGTTTTAAAAATGGTTTTACGGATTTATTTATATGGACATTAATGTTTTAAAATTAAAACTCCTTTTAAAAGTTTAAAAGTGGTATGGGACACTTTGATTCAAAAATCAATTTTTAAATGGCTTATTGACAAATAGTGTGACTTTTAAATGATTTCAAGAAAAGGGGGATATTTCCCTCAAAATGTTTTGATGATTATTTTCATCTATGTCAACATCCTTCATTATTCATGATTGAGGTTAATGTGATACAATACAATCTTCCATATTGTATCAAATGAGTTATGTTTGACTGTGGATGTTCTATTTTTATACCATTCATGGTTTGTGGTTAAAGTATTGACATTTCTGTATGCTAGTTTTAATATGAATGTTTATTTTATGCTTAAACCTATTCATATGAGGAATGCATTGGACTTAATAAGTGACGGGTGGAGCCCGCTATAGCTCCTCGATGCATCGGTAGGTCTCATGAGACAAACTAGTGTCTTGGCACAAGGCCTTGGCAAAATCTTATTTGTAGTCTTGGCACGAGGCCTTGGCTATGTGGTTATGATAGTCTGGCATTATGCGTTCCATCATTATGAAAGTGGTTATTGATATTGCATGTGATCATTCGACTAGTAGAATATCCATGTGAGTAAGTAAATGGCATTATTTCATTTTATTTATGCCATACCATGTTGAAAGTTCAAGTTTCAAAGGCTTTTGTTTTAGTTATAAATTGCCTTAAGTGTTTATGATTATTTATGAAAGATTCTTCTATAATTTTATCCCTACTGAGCATCCGAGCTCACCCCTTTCAATGTTTTATTTTTTTTCCAGGATTATGAAGAAGTAATTTATGAATGACCTGCAGGGATAGTATGAGGGGATATGAAGACAAGATGTTTTTTTATGATGTAATGTAAAAATTTATGGATATATCTAGTTATTCCAAGGCTACTAAACTAATCGGTCTTTCGAGACTTGATCTTTCTCATGATCATGCCAATGTTATGTAATAATGCACCGACTCTGGGTAACTAGGGTCGGGGCATTACAATACCGTTAAGAATTGTTACTATTGTTAATATTTCCATTGAACAATGATCACATGATTGGTAAAAATATAGGGCTTTAACAAATCCAATTTAGTCTATTGAAGAATGTTATGGCCTCATCAAGTATAATTTCCCCACACGAAAGCCCATTTTCCATAGCTCGGAAAGAAGGTAGCATCATGTGATTTACTCTTGACCAATCCCAATATGAGATTCAACATTTTACGCTTGAACGGAATCACTTATGGGAGAAGTGGATGTAAATAGAGACTACCACCAGAGAAATGTTATCTGAGACACCCCAAGCATTTTGCACCATTGCACATGTTACCCTTAGGTATTATATTTTTGTTATAAGGGGTTGTGTGACAATACCTAAGAAATATGATTATTTGCATTATTTTTTGTATATAATAAATAATGTGCATTCATTTTATTATTGTTACATTGTAAATGGTTTTTAAGGAAAAATATTATTCAATAAATAAATTTATTTTTATGAATTTATATATTTTTAAATTAAATAACATTTTAATAAAATATTTTTAAAAAATTAACTTATATTAAATATTAATTATTCTATAATTTTTTGGAAGACAATTGAAATTAATATTAATGTATGAAAACAGTTTATGTCAAACCCTAGGAATTTTTAATGAATTTAGGTGTTTATTCTAAAATTGAAAATTCACATATTTATAAAAATATTTAGATAAAATTAATATCATTTTTGAATTTAGGATGTCAAAATTATCTAATGGTTAATTTTTCATAATTTTCTTATATAGTCAATTCTTTGGGTAAAAATTAAATATTGTTTAAATATATAATGTGTTCTATGACATAATAAAGACCCAAAAGTGGTGTAATAAAACACTATAAATGAGATATTTGGTAAATATTTGTTTTACATTTAAATTAATGAAATTTTAGATATTATTTATCTATTTTACTATGCCTTAGTGGACCCTCCATGATTTATAAAAGATTTCATATTTTTAAAATGATTTTCTTGAGAGTCTGAATCACCTCCACATATGCAAGACAAATATTTTAATAAGTTCATCCATTGGCCTTGTTAAATATATTTTCCACTCTTCATGGGAAAAACATTTAAAAAAACCATTTTATTATTTGTGGTTTTTATTATTTTAATGTGTAGTGTCTATAACCAAAATATTAAAGAATTCCCCCCTCTTTTCCTATATAAACCCACCCTTTTTTCAACTTCTCTTCACTCAAAAACATTAGATATTGACCAAAATCTTTTCTCTTGTCTCTATAATTATACCAAGGTTCCCCAATCTCCCTATAATTCTCCCACAATCCTCTCTCAAGCATTTGGTATCACACTTCCAGGTAAGGGATTTTTTCCTTTCTATTTTTTTCCATATTGTTTTATGTTGTCATGCCCTTTTATTTTCAATTAAAATATTGGGGTATACATTATAACCTCCCCCATACATACCTGATTATGTATTAATGATTATATATCTCTTTCACTCTCATTAATGCCTCCCATATACACCTATTACCATGCCAAAATTGCATAAGGAATTTATTTTTTCTCATTTACTTTTAAGCAATTATTTTGAATCATGCATCTAAATTCCATTACATATATTGGGACATTATGTTCAATGAAGATTTTACTCTCTATTTATTTTATAAATGATTTGAGACCCCTTTCTCTCTCATCAAACCATTTTTCAATTTCTATTTGACGTCATTATGCAGTTGAAGTTACACCAAATTTTCCCATGCCATAATCATCGTGTATGTGAATAACTAACCCATTAATATATCAAGGGTATTCAACTTTATTCACATGTAATTGTTCATGTATGACATAAATTACAATATTTTAAATCTCTCATTCATGGAATATATTATGATGTTTGATGAACCCAGGTTGTATCATCCATGTGGCACAATTATGCATGAAATGAAATGTTTATAAAAGGTGTTCCCATATAACACTCCAATGCATTGGGTAAAGAATAGTATCATGAGAGACCAAGTGAAATGATGGTTTACACATGATAATACAAGGCAAATCATGGTTTACTCATGATAATAGAAGTGCAATTAGGGTTTACTCATGATCTGGGTGCAATGTGCCTTGGCTCAAGCTAATATCATGTTAAATGTTATTGCAAGACTTCCATGTTATGATAATCATGATATATCCTTCATTAATGTTAATGTTTCACATGTTCTGTATTGATATTTATATTTTCAAATGTGTACTATATTCTTCATGTTATGACTTGTTTACTCCCTTACATGGATTTATATCTCTCTATTTTCATATGCTTGCCCATAGTTTATCCCATACCATGATAAGTATGATGGAATATTGTGGTCATGCAAAATAATTTTTCAATAAAGATGTTGTGTTTAATGTACTATGTTTCCAATCGATTTTCTTAATTTCCCAGGACACTATACCTCTCGATCCTCTTTTTTTTCTTATGTGCATGTATATTTAATAAATCATGTTAATGTGGGTATTAAATAGTAGGGTTGTTATATGAATATAACATCTTTTTTAATTAATATTAAATACATTAAATAAAATACATTCCCAAGGACTATAATAGTTTAGTGTCTTTGGAAACATGGAAAAAATATTTTATCATGGTGAACGATTGTCAGTATCTCCCATAAAGAGATTATCCTATAGTACTGATACCTATAATCTTTCTTCATAACTCGAGGAAAGGAAACATAAGAAATGGGTGAGCTCAAATTCTAGGTAAGGGTAAATAAGGATGATATGTTGGCATTGTTTTGAGCATAAGAGTACGAGTACATGATCATGAAAATATAATATCATACCATGTACGTCAAAGATCGCATACATGAATCACTAGATTAATTATAAATGTTCATAACATATGAATCATAAGGAAAAAAGGAACATAATACATGAATTCATAATAGATAAATAATACATGTAATTTTGATATATAAATAAGCATATACTATGATTTCCAAAGTATCTAAGGAATCCTACCATGACCATCATTGTAGTATTGGTTTACTCAACAAACCATCTTGTTATTCATGGATACCACCCATGGCCATCTTAGTAGCACACGTTCACTCCTTATACCATCATGGTAGTAATGGTTAACTCTTGTGGCCATCCTAGTAGACAAGGTTCATTCCCAAGACCATATTATTATGTATCATAACATTTATATATTTACCCAATTAATTATAGTTTGATATAGGTTCCACCCTTCTAATAGTGAAATCAAACATATATTCACCACAAAATAATGAGAAACAAAATCTTAACCAATTAATTGAAATGGGTATCATAAGAATGTAAACATTTCATAAACATTTGAATAAGATATAGGTTTCATAATAATTTCATCAAATGCAAGTCTTTTGAATAAGAAGAATATTTTATTAGCATTTAACATGTAAAGATAAACAAGTTTCATAGAGACGATGGCATATAGAATTACCCATTCATTGAAAGAATGTGAATGGAACCTTTAAATTATTCCCCATAATTTCCTGATTAACATTAATTGATTCTATATTATATTGAAAATAATTTTGAAATAGCATTCAAAAACCATTATTGGGAAAAATATACTTTCTTCTTTAAAAACTGTTCTTTAATACATAAAACCATTTAAATATGATTTTCTAATAAAATAACATTAGAAAATATGATGAAGACATGGAATTATTTGAAACTATTTTCCATTCAAATCATATAAAATACGCTTCAAAACATTTAATAACCCTTTTCATAGAAAACAATTTGAAATCATGTAAATAAAACATGAAAATGTTTCAAAACCCACATCCATGAAAATAATTTGAAAAAATATAAATAAATATTGAAAATTTAATAAAGAACATTTATTATATTTTCTTTGAATTATTATATATAATTATTCATAACCTATTGAAAATAATTTCTTATAAAATATAGTGAAAACAAATAAATTAATATTTAATATTTTGGGAAAACCATTTGGTTGTAAATACTTTAAAAAATTATAAATAAATCTTCTAAGCATTATCAAAACCATTTTCTTTGAAAACATATAAAACAAGCTTGAGAATGTTTTAATTTTTTTTTCCTCGGAACTTATAAATGGATACAAAAAATGTTATGAAATCCATTAACCCATTAGATATTAAAAAGGAAGCTTCATGGAAATAAGGGAAGGTAAATCCATATATATCATATGAGGTAAAATAAATATTTTTTGCACGGTAAAATGTATAGTAAAATTCCATGAACAAAAAGTGAATAGAATATTACAATTAAAATTTTTAAATTTAAAAAGGATAAAAATTTCATTTAATGAAATTAGAATATTATATGAATATTACTGGATTCTATTTTTTTTTTAAACATCATATTGAATGAACATAGATTTCCTACAGAAGAGAGGGTAAAGTCTGTATTTCTTGAAAACACGTTCTTAACTATCTTATGTAAAAAGGAGTAGAAAAATATTACCAATACATAATTATATTTGTAATATAAAAGGATAATAAAATTAATTATTTTTTGTGATAGATGGATAATAATATTTCATAAACATAAACAATCTCGAAAAAATAGGTTGTTTCAATAAAATATTATCACTTAGTAACAGGGGGTCATACTCTCCATTTAAGAAAAAGGAAATTAAATAAATCTTAAAATATCATAAAAATTAGGATATTAATGATATGACATGTAAAATAGAAGTATATACCCCTTGAAAAAAAGTTAGGTGCAAAAAAAAACACATGTCTGAATGAAGGAAAATTGTGACAAAACTATATTAATAATTTGGTATCTTTTGAAATGTAAACCACATGAAAGAAATGTCATAAATGGATATGTGAGTAACCATAAATTTAATTATAATACACCCAATATTAAATAATGGGAATTATATATGCCACACAAAAGGAAAGAGGTGATAACATAACATGTTTCTCACAAAAATAAAAGTGAGATGAAATCCCATTACATTGTGCCCTAACTCTCACCATACTTGTTCAAACCACATGTATATAAATAAAATTTATTGTAAATATTTTATATGAACGAATTTTTATCTATAATACCATATTATTTTATTTAATATTTATATTAACTACTTATTAACCATCTTATAATAAGGGTTCACTTTGGCTAATATTTTCTTTATTTTATACATGTGTCTTAAGTTATTACATTGTTGTTACTTATTATTATATAATGATTAGAAAATTTGAAACATGATATAAATATAATTCTAATTCATTATATTTTTATTATAATAACCCATATAATATAGATGTATGAATAATAATACACAAGTCAAGGATATGGAAGCATGCACGTACGCTTGAACGCTATTTCTATTTAATTTTTGTGTTTAGAGAAAGAAAGTAAATGAAATATATATATATATATATAATTATATCATATATATAATATATAATAACTAAATCAATTCATAATAAATTTCATATAGTTTCTGAGAGAATCACATCACATTGAGGGGGTGGTAATCCACACATCCTCAAATGAAATTTTTGTATTAACACCAAATAGAAAGTGAAAAAATAAATTTGTTGTAAAAGGAATAAATATGATTATATAAATAATAAATATAAAAAATAATATATATAAATATATTTTCCATCATAATTTCAAGCATTAGTGGTGGTAAAAAAATGAACAATTGTGATTTAGTGTGGGAGTAGTTCACCATACTAATAAATAGTTTGTTAATTATCCATTAGAAGGAGGTGTGAGTGATTGTAGGTTGAATACATAAAATGATAAAATCCTAATATTTATAGGATATTTTTGTTTTTATATAATCATGGTGAATTAAATGGAGAGGGTGGATAAATAAAATAAAATAATGTAGTTGATAGAATATGTTACCTCTTAATCGAGTTTCTCTTTTTGTTTGTTCCAAAGCACTTCTGTGGACAGCATTATTCCCAAGGGATGGATTATTGGAGGAAGAGAGGATTTATAGGAAGTATATTGGGAATATATCTTCCAAACCTAATTTTTCGGAGTGGTGTGAGGATGTGGGAGAGGTGGTTGCCTTTTATTTGGAAGGAAAAGGACTCTTTAGGACTTTTTGAAAACAAGTTTGGTGTACATGTGTTTTTACTTAAAAAAAGTCATAAAAATCCAACATAAAACAATAATATAATGTTTATGGCTGATATATTTCTACGACATTTTGTTTGAGGATGTTTATATTTCATCTGCACTCCAAAGATTAAGGTGTAGTCCTCAATAAAGAGTAATTCGACCATAAT
The DNA here is from genome assembly GCA_963277665.1 of Viscum album. Lineage (NCBI taxonomy): Eukaryota > Viridiplantae > Streptophyta > Magnoliopsida > Santalales > Viscaceae > Viscum > Viscum album. The sequence continues at coordinate 382,051,154 of OY728166.1, forward strand.
CAGTGTGAATAATTATAATCACTTTTACTAATATTTTGGTCAAAAATAAACATGATATAATAATACTATAAGTATGATAATGATTACAATGGTATTTTTTGAGTTTTTATAAATTCAAATATTATATGTGTAAAAATTAAGATTAATTCTAATCCCGTAGAGGGGAGGAAATTACCGGTTTTTTAGGTATAAAGTAGTTCAAATGTTTATTATGTTTTTATTTGTTATTTCAAAGTTATATTGATTATAATTACATAAATTGTATTAATATATCTATAATTTATTTATTTTTACCTTATAAAAGTTTAATAAATTATTTAACATTAATATGTATTTTAATTAAAATGCAGTTTTAAAAAAAAATATTTTAATCTATTCTTCAAAAAATAAAGTCCCTCAAAATTGTCAAAACAAATCACCCAAGGATAATTTAAATATTATAAATTGAAAAATAATGTTTATTTTCTCAAATTCATATTTCTAGATGTTTCTAAAATCAATTTTGTTGATAAAAGTAGTTTATTCGAGAAAAATGTATTTTTAAACATAAAAGGACTTTTCAAAAACTCATATATTTCATTACTAATTTGTTTTATCTATACAAAAAATTTATAAATAGTTGTTGAAAATTATTTATTTATATTAATACAAAAAATTTTAATGGATAGGTTATAATAATATCATTTAAATAATTACAGAAATTAATTGGTGTTTCATAGAAACATCTGTGTAGTATGTAATGTACGACAAGTCGGTGTTCTGTGTAGTGCAAGACAAGTTTGTATTGAAAGAATACTAAGCCAAGTTGGTATTGAGTGTGACATAATCCAAATCATTTCTATTTAAAATTAATGTTTCACTTGGTGTTTTAATATATATATATATAAATATTTCCTTTCAAACATTAAATGAATTATATCAAATGAAAAATTAATTTGAAAAACAACATGTCAATCAATCACGTGGAATTGCCAAAAAACATTACCAAGAGGGTAAAAATTATTATTCACTTTTATAACATACTAATATTGTAATATAGAAGAAAAAATAAATTTATGATACCAATTTGTAACATCTTAGCCTGACTAACCACTTTACTAGATGTAAAACTATTCAGCACATGCCCTAAATCACACCTCCTCGTAAACTATTGTGTTTTGACTATCATCAGGTGTCTAATGGTGGTATGGTGGAGAGACTATATCCTCTATATAATATTATCAAGGTGGTATATTTGGTTTATATCAATAATAAACAAAAAATGAAGCAATAATAAAAGATAGAACATGATAATAATAATACAATTACATGAAAAAGATTCCAACAAAAATTTACAACAATGCATGTATGATAGATGATGCAACAATGTTAGGACCAATAAGGGCCTATATACCCTGAGAGGGGGGGGTGAATCAGGGTATAGATATTCTTTTTCAATGTTCTTACTACCCCAATGGATCTTGAAGTCTTTATTACAAGGTTCACTTTGTTTGATCTTGTGTGTAAACTATGATCACTTCTTTACTTCTTTATCTAATGATGATGCTTTGAATGTAATGCAGGGAAGCAAACAGATAGACATAGAGATTTTTACTTGGTTCACCCTCACTGGGCTACGTCCATGGAGCATACACCGACAAGTTGCCAGTCGTACCAAATTCCACTATTCTCCACAAGATGTGGATACAAAGTTCGGGCTAGATCACTTCTATGCTCAGGCTCACTACCTTTACAAAGATTAGGGTCAGCTCACTGCTTTCCCAAGGGTTACTCCCTATTTCTCTCTCTCTGGCTCACTATCGGTGGAGAGGATCACCTTCTTCCTCTTCCTAAGCTCACTGCTCTTGGAAGGGATCCACTCACAGTTTATAGACCTGTAGGTCACTTCATTTGCATTAAAGCACGCATCCTCAACTATAGATAGATGCTCTGTTATAGTAAAACTTTCATCCATTGATGAATAACCCTTTGCCTCTGAACACTGGGCAACTAGCTTTGGAAAGTACCTTCGCAAAGCACCCTACTACACTAGGCTCCCAATTTCACGAAGCTCAAACAAGCCTTCGCGAAGCTTCGGCCTTTTCATGAAGCTCTCTCGCAAAGCACTCTCTTGAAGCACTCCCGCGAATCTCAAGTCGTTGCAGAGAAACTTCCCTCGCGAAGCTCACTAAGAAAATGCAGAGCTCACAACTTTCACAAAGCTACAATAGCTGCCATGAAGCTCCTCTTTCATGAAGCGCACTGGCTCTGCATGTCACGACCCGTCCTCGAGGCCCGTGCCATGACTACCCCAAGCCTACCTTCCATAGGCCAGGGGCTGGTGACTAGAACCAAGGCGTAAATCCTGGTAAAGGGAAGGCATTGTCGTTGTAATGTAAACAACAAACACCACAGAGTAAGTAGGCAGAAGTAAACACTAAGTAAAAACTGGTATAACAGTAAGTACGGAAAGTAAGTGGTCCAGAATACAAACCCAAACTCAAAGTACAGTACAACTCAAAAAGGGAAAACAACAACTAAAAATTAAAGCCGCAACATTGAGCCGTCCACTGGAAATCCCACCTAAAGGGTGGTTACAGATAGCCTCCACTGCTCCTCGGGTCCAGCCGACCGCTCCGAGTACGTCCCACCCAGTGGTCCTCCTCCATGTACTGTCCTGCTCTGCAAGCCTCCACCACGATCTGCGTCGTCCGTCGTCTGCAGCCAACAAAATGTAGTGCGGGCATAGCCCATGCAGGGGTGAGTATAAACTACTCAGTAGGGACCCCGAGACCCCCGAAGGACTCCCAGAATCCACTAATGATAAACCACAAAGGAAAGATACAATCATGAAGTAACATCCGACACGGCTTAGGTATATGCCCATATATATACCTAAGTCATCAATTCTCACTCGGCTCCAACATCTGAGCTCAAGTACAACCCAGTCCATACAGGAAAGAAAAACATAGATCCACAAAGGATAGCACATAAAAATCCACAAAGTAAAGAAAAATAGGATTCAGCTCACACAGGTATACTTCTTTAGATGACGATAAAGTTGACCATAGATTCCCACTGATTCATCTAAGCCATCGGACCCACAAAGGATCGATAGGTACTAACCCCCGCAATGACCCACAAAGGATTGATAGGTACTAACCCCTGCAATGACCCAAAAAGGATCTGACCCACAAAGGATCGATAGGTAACTAACCCCCATAATGACCGACAAACGATCTGACCCACAAAGGATCGATAGGTAACTGACCCCCGCAAAGACCCACACAGGATCGGACCAACACAGGATCTGTAGGCACTGGCCCACACAGGACTGCTGAGCGCTGACCCACACAGGATCGGACCCACACAAGATCTGTAGCACTAACCCATAAAGGATCTCTGAGTGCTGTAGTTGTCGTCGTCGAATCCACAGAGGATCTCTGCACAATCGTTGTTGTCACAATAGCAGTCGCAGCAAGCTCTAGGGTTCCCGCACACATCAAGCTTGTTCGGGAGGGTCCGCTCAATGAGCCGAGAGGCTGATACATCAACTGACACATAGTCCAGAGTTAGTGTATCCAAAAGTTCTGTATCTTCAACAGGAACTCAATGTCGCAGACGGCGCGTCAATCAGACGCCCTGTCTGAGAGTTATTGGCATTTTAATCCTAGGGGCCTGGTTTGTTTTTAAGGGAAAACCAACCCGACCGTACTCCACCTATGTCTAAACCTCGGTCGAAGTAAGACAAAAGATCTGTATCACTTAGAGGAAACCAACAAAGTCGACAGCACATCAATTGGACGTCTGAAGCTCGAGATATGAGTGTTTCCGCTCCGAGGGCCCGGTTGGTTTCGTGTACGAACCAACCCGGCCGAACCCAAATTATTCCGAAACATTGGGTGTAGTATACCGAAACGACCGACTCTATCTAGGGATCGCATGGCCGCTGTCGGCGCGTCGTTCGGAGGCACTTAGCTCAAGTTATGATCAAAATACCAAAACGGTCCGGAAACGGGGGGTCTGGGCCCGGACCGACCCGGCCCGACCCCCCCTGGGTCGACCCGACCCGGGTCCGGGTCCGACCTGGTTGGGCATGACTCGGCCCGGCCAGCAGGTCGGCTTGGCTCGTCTCGGCCGAGCGGCTGAGCAAGGGAAACCGCTGGGGGCGTGCTTCCCCCGCGTGAGAACACCGCGGCCCCGCGTGGCGCTGCCCTTGGTCAGCGGACGCGGCAGGGCCACGTCCTGTGTCTTGCTGGACCCGCGTCATCGCGGGTCAGTCAGCCGCCGCCTATGGCCACCAGCACCACCTCGCCAATGACCCACACTGCCGGTGGAGTCTGCGGGCCACCTGAGTTTCCCCGGTGGTCCGATTCCATTTCCGTCTGTGCCATAGCTCAACATGGGTCCCGTTCTTCACTACGGTATCAAAAAATCGTCAATGCGGCCCGTTTTTTCATCATCCGCCATTCCGCACACCAAGAAAAAAAGGGCGGTGGGTTCGGACTTGTTCGTTGGTCCGCACCCACCGCGTTAGCGGTTTGAAAAAGGACCATAAATCCCAGCAATTGATAGACCATGTCCTGCAATAATAATCTGCGGACCAACTTGTTAATTGGTTGTTCCGTGTTCTTGCCTTGGAGGAAAACAAACATAGGCAAAATTATTTTTAAAGCGACCCCTACCTTCGTCGTCGTTGGAAGTGAGTTCATCGCGTAATTGACCGTCGCGGCAGGAGATGATCATCGCATCGCGGAAGGGCGTCGCGTCATCGCGGTATACGACGTCGAGTCGAAGAACTCTAAGGATCAAGGAGATACAGATTTAATTATAAAAATTAAATCCATAATGATGCTATAATCCTTGAAGAATTAAAAGGACCACAATCCCCTACCTCAAGGTGCCGATTGAAGATTGTCGCGGGGATGGATCGTCGTGGAAGAAGCGTCGCGAAAGGAGAATCGTCAGCGTCACATCGTCAATCTCTGGGGGTCTATCATTCTTCGTCGCCCTTCATCGGAGGCCGGCGTTCTTCACTTTCTTCGCGTTCTTCACGTTCATCACGAATGAGGATGAAGAACTTTAGAGATTCTCCAAAGGTTTAACACAACATACAAGAAGAATGTGTGTTGGTCTTATTTTAATAACATGCCAACAAATTGAAAACGTGTTAGGAAATGAAAAAAATTAATTCATAGAATTAATTTCAAGGAATAAACTGCCCAATTAATAGGGGCGTTAAGAATTTGGAAAACGCGTCAGTTGACTTCATTAAAAAGGGTTTTCGCGGGTGCGTTACTTAGCGGAAATGAAACGGTGGGGCTCGTGTGGGACCTACCCCAAAAATATCCTACCAAGAGGGTAGGATATTTTGAATTTCACCCTATCTGCTTCAACTCAGCTTAACCAGCTTTAAGTGGCTTTTAGGTGGCATTAAGTGAAGTAAAAATAAAGTTGTCGCACAATTTATTTTATTTCTTATCTTAACCCCAAAAATTTAAAAACCACACCCGAGAAAACGCAACTCTGGAAGAGGCATTTATAAGAAAATATCGGTGCTGCGATTCCATCGGTACCCTCAGAATTAAATTCCGAGCACCAGTTCAAAAGTTAGAAAAACCCGCTCGTTCGTTCACTGAACGTACCCGAGCCAAATTTCGGAAACTGATTCCGGGCACACCGGGCCTCGGAATCAGGTTCCATCAGAAACTGCGTTCTTGTAAAATTCCAAATAAAATTAAGAAAAACATTTCCTTGAAATTTACGGGTCTTTAAATCACTCCCACCTCAGGGATTTATGTCCCAGTAAAGATACATCATAAACTAGGGAAGCAAATGTGGGTACTGAGTACGCATTTGAGCTTCCCGCTCCCAGGTGCTCTCCTGGAGGTTCCCGTGCTGCCATATGATGCGCACTAGAGGAATCGACCATCCACGTAGTACCCTCTCCTGTCGATCCACGATCTCCACCGGGACCTCCGCAAAAGATGCCCCATCAACCACGTCTAGCTCCACATGGTCAACTATGTGCGTCGAGTCGTGCACGTATCTCCTCAGCTAGGATATGTGCAAGACGTCGTGCACTCTGTCCAACAGAGGTGGTAGAGCCAGGTGATAAGCCACCTCGCCAATCCTGCTGAGGACCTAGAATGGTCCGATGAAGCGTGGAGACAACTTACCGCCTCGGCCAAATCTCTGTAATCCACGTCGATGCGAGACACGCAGGAAGACGTGGTCACCATCCTCGAACTCTAGTGGCCTCCTCATCCTGTCGGCAAAAGACTTCTGCCAGCTCTGAGCTGTCCTCATCCACTCCTGCATGACCTGGACCTTCTCTGTCGTGGCCCGGACCATCTCTGGTCCCACAAGTGCTGACTCCCCAGGGTCTGTCCAGCGCAAAGGAGATCTTCAAGGTCTACCGTACAACGCCTCGTATGGTGCCATCCCGACGGTGGAGTGGTATCTGTTGTTGTATGCGAACTCCACCAAGGGTAGGGGGTCCTCCCAGCTGCAACCAAAGTCAAGGACACATGCGCGGAGCATGTCCTCAAGAGTATGAATAGTCCTCTCCGTCTGAACATCCGTATGAGGGTGAAAGGCGGTGCTCAGACGTAGCTACGTCCCGAACGCCTCCTACAACCCCCTCCAAAGCTGTGAAGTAAAGCGAGCATCTCGATCAGAGACGATAGATGATGTCACACCATGAAGCTGTAAAATCTCCTGAATGTAGAGACGCTCCAATATCTCGACTGAGCCCTGCTCTCTAATGGGTAAGAAGTGAGCCGACTTGGTGAGTCCGTCGAAAATCACCCAAATAGAGTCGTGACTTCTGGAAGTGCATGGAAGTCCAATCACGAGGTCCATAGATATCCCGTCTCACTTCCACTCCGGGACCTCTAAGGGTTGTACCAAGCCTGCTGGTACCTGGTGCTCAGCCTTCACCTGATGGAAGGTCAGGCATCGAGAAACGAACTCTGCCACAGCCTTCTTCATGCCCGGCCACCAGTGCTATCATCTGAGGTCCTTGTACATCTTCACCACTCCAGGATTTACCGCCAAAGGAGAAGTGTGAAACTCTCTCAGCACCTCCTCTCGTAAAGCGACTGGTACTAAGGTACATCCTCTGAAAAAGACGTTGTGCTATGCTCCAAAGGAGAAAACATCAGGTGCCTGTCCTGATGATATCTGTGCACGCCGCGTCTCATAATCAGCATCCCCACACTGTGCCTCTCTGACCCACTGTAGTAGTATAGGAGAGACTGTGTGTGACTGAAGGAAGGATGCTCCATCTCTATCCATAAAGGAGATCTGCAAAGTGGCTAGCTGCTCTTTCGCCTCCACGAGTAGCTAAATGCACATCCTCCTGCTGAGAGCATCGACTACTACGTTCCCCTTCCCTGGAGTATAGACTATCTCAAAGTCATAGTCCTGGAGGAACTCGAGCCATCGCCGCTGTCTCAGGTTCAGGTCCTTCTGAGAGAAGATGTACCTGAGACTCTGATGGTCAGAAAAGACTGTAAAGCGCTCTCCTATCAGATAGTGTCACCATGTCTTCAGAGCAAAGACCACTGATGCTAACTCCAGGTCATGGGTAGCGTAGTTCTGATCATGCGGCCTCAACTGACGTGATCTATAGGCGATCACCGCCCACTCCTGCATCAGGACACATCTGAGTCTGGTACCTGATGCGTCGCAGTAGACTACATACCCTACTCCCTCCTCAGGAAACCTCAAGATAGGTGCGCTGGTCAATCTCTGTCTCAGCTCATGGAGGCTCTGCTGACATCTGTCTGACCACACAAAGGTTTTCCCCTTCTTCGTAAGAGCTAAGAGTGGTGTCGCAACTCTGGATTAGTCTGGCACAAATCTCCGATAGTATCCAGCTAGTCCCAAGAAACTCCGCACCTCTGTCACGCTCTTGGGTGGCTCCCAAGCTAGCACTACCTCGATATTTGTAGGATCCACTACAACACCCGCCTCAGAGATGACGTGTCCCAAGAAGTTGACCTCACGTATCCATAAATGACACTTCGAGAGATTTCCATAAAGCTGGTGCTCTCGGAGTGTGACTAGTACAACCCGCAAGTGGTAGGCGTGCTCCTCCTCAGTCGTCGAGTATATCAAAATGTCGTCGATGAAGACTATGACAAATAGATCGAGGTATGGTTGAAAGATCTTGTTCATGAGGCCCATGAACACCGCTGGACCATTGGTTACGCCGAATGGCATAACCAAGAACTCATAGTGTCCATACCAACATCTGAAGGCCGTCTTCTGCACGTCCTCGTCCCGAACTCTGAGCTAAGGATAGCCTGAACTGAGATCTATCTTTGAGAACCACCATTCTCCCTTGAGCTTATTTAAGAGGTCATCAATCCTTGGTAGCGGATAATTGTTCCTAACTGTCACCTGGTTCATGCGACGATATTCGACACAAAGTCGCAAGCTCCCGTCCACCTTCTTGGCGAACAATATCAGGGAAGCCCAAGGTGAAACACTGAGTCAGATGAATCCCTTTACCTGCAAGTCCTCCAACATTACCCATAGCTCTTGAAGCTCAACGGGGGCCATCCGATACGTTGGAGTCAATATCGGGGCTATCTCGGGGTACAGGTCAATATAAAAGTCTACCTCTCTGCGAGGAGGTAGCCCTGGAACGTCGTCGGGAAAGACGTCCGCATACTGATCCACCACTGCAGGAAAACTAGGACTCCGCACATCAACTGCTCCTAGGATGAGGCTAGCCAACTGATGATTGATGGGATGTCCTATCGTCTACAGAAGTACATCATGTGCTGCGAAGGCTCCCTTCTCACTGGTGAAGGTGAACCTGCTCCCGTCGGTGCGTACACATCACACCTTGCGCCTAATACAGTCAATCTGTGCATGGACTGTAGATAACCAATCCATGCCCAAGATGACATCGTAAGGCCTTGACGCTGCTACAAGAAGATCCCAGCCAAAGCTCTCGCCTCCTAGAGTAAACTCACACTTTCGGCACCAGTGCGTAATCGTCGAGTCTGCTTCCGTAGGAGTCTCTAGCCGTAAGGATCGATCCAACGGCTCTGTCGGAATCCCTGAGCTCCGAACAAGGGCAGCGGCTATGAAAGAGTGACTCGCTCCTATGTCTATAAGAACTACAGCAAAGGTGGAATAGACACAGATCGTACCTCGAATCATCTCGGGCGCACCGTGGTCGTAGTCCTCTACTGCCTGGAGCTATGCATGTCTATGCCCGCCAGCTCCCTGTGGTCGGGGTGGACCTCCTGGTGGTGGTGGTGGTAGAGCATCAAAGCGTTGCTCACCACCTGCTACTCGACCAGATCCTCTGCCTCGTCCAACTCCTCCCTGCAGATCACCACGGTCGACCCTCTACCTCTGCCTGGGTGGCCCCTCAACCGTCTTCTACTCCTCGGCATGGTGGGTCGGGCAGTCACGAGCCATGTGGCCCTGCCCGCCGCATGTGTAGCACTGCCTGCCTCTCGAAAGACTGGCTCCACGATGTGTGCCCCGCACTACTGAGCCAGTGTCCTGAGGTTGTATGCGTGAGGGTCTGGTCTGGTTGGACACTTGAGTCATCCATCGACTGCCTGTTGCGGAAGACTCTGCTACATGCCGCCCCGCGGTAGGTCTCGCCGCTGGAGAAGTCTCAGCAATAAAGCTCTCGATCAAAAGGGCTCGCTCCAGTACTCATTCCTGGGTCGGGATGCTATGGGAGATCAGCGATGCCCTGATCTCATGTCTCAATCCCTACTCAAAGGTCCGGGCCCGGAAGAACGGGTCTCGTACCATGTCGGTCGACTGCGCGAGAGATAGGTAAATCTCGACGAGTACTGGGCACCCGTCAAGCTGCCCTGCCGCAGCTGAAGAAGCTCATGGATGCGCATCGCACGGAGGGTGGCCGGGACGAACTTTGAGTGGAAGAGGCCCTCAAAGTCCGTCCAGAGAAGATATGCCTCATCGTGCACCTAGATCATCAAGCTCCACCATCGGCCCGCTGCTGCGTGCAGTAGGCTCGCTGCGAGGATCACCATGAGGTCTGCTGGTGTCCTCACTAACTGGAAAACTCGCACCACTACCTCCATCCAGTCCTCGGCTGCCTGGGGGTCCATCTCCCGGTGGAACCTAGGTGGTCACAGGCGCTAAAACTCATGCAGTGCACTGAGGCAACGTGCATCGTCCGCGGCTGGGGCTGGAATCATCGGTGGCTCGGCGGGTAGAGGTACCGTCGGTGCCTCAGCTGTCAAAGGGCCCTGCAACGAGGCCTCGTCGCTCGGCGGGCTGCCGTCACGCTCGACTCTCGGAACCCTAGCTGGCTGCAGTCGTGGGGCCATCCTGAATATTAAACAGGTTATCCACGGTCATAACTGTATACCTGGTGAGCTGATACAATGCAATCTCAAAGAAAACATGAAACACACATGCAATCAATGTTTTCGTTCATTAAATCGGAAATCAGAAGTCAGAGTCCTGGTGTACGGATACGTCGGCCGCCGCACCAACACTGGACTCCTTGGACTGATAACCACACCCAATACGCTAAACATTATTGCTTCACATAGAAAAGATCAGAGTCTGTGGTAGAACCGAACTCCTCTGATACCAATTTGTCACGACCCGTCCTCGGGGGCCATGCTGTGACTACCCCAAACCCGCCTTCCATTGGCCAGGGGCTGGCGACTAGCACCAAGGTGTAAATCCCTGTAAAGGGAAGGCATTGTCTTTGTAAAGTAAACAACAAACACCATAGAGTAAGCAGGTAGAATTAAACACTAAGTAAAAACTGGTACAATAGTAAGTGCAGAAAGCAAGTGGGCCAGAATACAAACCCAACCTGAACGTAAAGTACAACTCAAAAAGGGAAAACAGGAACTGAAAATTAAAGCCGCAACGTCGAGCCATCCACTGGAAATCCCACCTGAATGGTGGTTACAGATAGCCTCCACTGCTCCTCGGGTCCAGCCGACCGCTACGAGTACGTCCCACCCATTGGTCCACCGCTAGGTACCGTCATGCTCCGTAAGCCTCCACCACGATCAGCGCCGTCCGTCGTCTGCAACCAACACAACGTAGTGTGGGCATAGCCCGTGCAGGGGTGAGTATAAGCTACTCAGTAGGGACCCTGAGACCCCCGAAGGTCTTCTAGAATCCACAAAGGATAAACCACAAAGGAAAGATACAATCACGAAGTAACATCCGACAAGGCATAGGTATATGCCCATACATATACCTAAGTCATCAATTCTCGCTCGGCTCCAACATCTGAGTTCAAGTACAACCCAGTCCACACATGAAAGCAGAACGTAAATCCACACAGGATAGCACAACACAATCCACAAAGGAATGCAAAACAGGATTAAGCTCACACAGGTATACTTCTTTGAATGACGATAAAGATGACTAGAGATTGCCACTGATTCATATAAGACACCGGACCCATAATGGATCGATAAGTACTAACCCCCGCAATGACCCGAAAAGGATCTTACCCACAAAGGATCGATAGGTACTAACCCCCGCAATGACCCACAAAAGATCTGACCCACAAAGGATCGATAGGTAACTAACCCCGCAATGACCCACAAAGGATCTGACCCACAAAGGATCAATTGGTAACTAACCCCCGCAAAGACCCACACAGGATTAGACCCACACAGGATCTGTAGGCACTAGCCCCCACAGGACCACTGAGCACTGACCCACACAGGATCAGTCCCACACAAGATCTATAGCACTAACCCACAAAGGATCGCTGAGTGCTGTAGTCGTCGTCGTCGAATCCACTGAGGATCTCTGCACATTCGTTGTCGTCACAGTAGCAGTCGCAGCCAGCTCTAGGGTTCCCGCACACAGCAAGCTCGTTCGTGTGGGTCCGCTCCACGAGCCGAGAGGCTGATACTTCAACTGACACATAGTCCAGAGTTGATGTATCCAAAAGTTTTGTATCGTCAACAGGAACTCAACGTCGCAGACGGCGCATCAATCGGAAGCTCGGTCTGAGAGTTATTGGCCTTTTCATCCCAGGGGCCCGGTTGGTTTTTAAGGGAAAACCAACCCGACCGTACTACACCTGTGTCCAATCTTTGGGCAGAGTAAGCCAAAAGATCTGTCTCACATCGAAGAAACTAACAAAGTCGACGAAACATCAATCAGACGTCCGAAACTCGAGATATGAGTGTTTCTGCTTCGAGGGCCCGGTTTGTTTCGTGTACGAACCAACCCAGCCGAACCCAAAGTATTCTGAAACCTTGGGTGTAGTATACCGAAATGACCGTCTCGATCCAAGGATCTCATCGCCACTGACGCCGCATCATTCGAAGGCCCGTAGCTCATGTTATGAGCAAAAGACAAAAAAGGTCTGGAAACGGGGGGTCTGGGCCCGGACCGACCCGGCCCGACCCCCCCTGGGTCGGCCCGGCCTGGCCTGGGCGTGACCTGGCCGGCGGGTCGGCTTGGCTCGCCTCGGCCGAGCAAGGGAAACCGTGGGGGGCGTGCTGGCCCCGCGTGAGAACACCACGGCCCCGCGTGGGGCCGCCCTTGGTCAGCGGACGCGGTAGGGCCGCGTCCCGTGTCTCACCGGACCCGCGCGGTCGCGGGTCTGTCGGCCGCCGCCGGTGGAGTCCCCAGGCCACCGGAGTTGATCCGGTGGTCCGATTCCATTTCCGTCTGTGCTGTATCTCAAACCGGGTCCCGTTATTTACTGCGGAATCAAAAAATCGTTACTGCGGCCCGTTTTGTCATCATCTGCCGTTCCGCACACCAAGAACAAAAGGGCGGTGGGTTCGGACTTGTTCGTTGGTCTGTACCCACCGCGTTAGTGGTTTGAAACAGGACCATAAATCCCAGAAATTGATAAACCACATCCCGCAATAATAATCAGCGGACCAAGTTGTTAATTGTTTGGTCCACGTTCTTGCCTTGGAGGAAAACAAACATAGGCAAAATTATTTTTAAAACGACCCCTACCTTTGTCTTCGTCGGAAGCGAGTTCGTCGCGGAATTGACCGTCGCGGCAAGAGATGATCGTCGCATCGCGGAAGGGCGTCACGTCGTTGCGGTATATGGAGTCGCATTGACGAACTCCGAGGATCCAGGACATAAAGATTTAATTATAACAATTAAATCCATAATGATGTTATAATCCACGAAGAAATAAATAGATCGCAATCCCCTACCTCAAGGTGCCGATTGAAGATTGTCGCAGGGGTGGATCGTCATGGAAGAAGCATCGCGGAATGAGAATCGTCGGCATCACGTCGTCGATCTCTGGAGGTATGGCGTTCTTCATCACCCTTCATCATAGGTCAGCGTTCTTCACGTTCATCGTGTTCTTCGTGAAGGAGGATGAAGATCTTTAGAGATTCTCCAAAGGTTTAACACAACATCCAAGTAGAAGGTGTGTTGGTCTTATTTTAATAACATGCCAACAAATTGAAAATGTGTTAAGAAACGAACAAAATTAATTCATGGAATTAATTTCTATGAATAAACTGCCCAATTAATAGGGGCGTTATGAATTTAGAAAACGCGTTAGTTGACTTCATTAAAAAGGTTTTTCGAGGGTGTGTTACTTTGCGGAAAAGAAACGGCGGCGCTCGTGAGGGCCCCACCCCACAAATATCCTACCAAGAGGGTAGGATATTTTGAATAGCACCCTATCCGCTTCGATTCAGCTTAAGCAGCTTTAAGTGGCTTTTAAGTGGCTTTAAGTGAAATAAAAATAAAGTTGTCGCACACTTTATTTTTTTTCTTAACTTAACCCCAAAAATTTAAAACCCGCACCCGAGCAAAAGAAACTCCAGAAGAGGCGTTTCTAAGGAAATATTGGCGCTGGGATTCCATCGGTACCCTCAAAATTCAATTCTGAGCACCGGTTCAAAATTTATAAAAACCCGCTCGTTCGTTCACTAAACGTACCCACGACAAACTTCGGAAACTGATTCCGGGCACACCGGGCCTCAGAATCAGGTGCCGTCAGAAACTGTGTTCTTGTAAAATTCCAAAGAAAATTAAGAAAACAATTCCTTGAAATTTACAGGTCTTTACACCACGAACCTACTTTGCAATACGAGAGAAAAATATTTTCTCTGAAAATTCTCTCTACTTCTCTCGAGGGGGTCAGCCTCTATTTATAGGCGATTCCACCGACCCTTGAACTTTTCATGCAAAGTCAACGCCACATCATCTAAAATCGCGATGCTCCGAAGTTTCCACTGGAATTCTGTCCAAATCGCGAAGCATCATGGCAATTTTCCGTTCGCGGAGCTCGTCGTAATTGCGAAGCATCACCATCGACATTCCTTCACGCCTTCGCCACGAATCTCCCTCCAAAATCCCTTCACCACTGTGATGCGCTTCAACTCTGCCGTTCGCGAAGCTTTGACGTAATCACAAAGCATCACTGCCACCATTTTTCTAGACTTTGCGAAATCCAATCCATGCATCACATCTTCTCGAAACTCATGCCTTTTCTATATAAAAATATGATCTTTATGGAAATCCTATTTTCGCGATGCTCACTAAACTCCAAATTTTGGACCCCAAAAATTTGGTAAACACTGGGAAACGGAGCCACCTTTTTCTGTTCTATTGTATCGCCCCCAGATCGTCCAATCCTTTGTCATCGTTCTTTGTCGACATGGATTGTCAACAACTTCTCAGGAATTCGACAATTCCCCATAGAAATCTGCTTTGTCAACAAACACAATCAACCCAAAAATACTTCAATGTTACCTTGAGGGTTTTTTTCCCAACAATCTCCCCCTATGGGTTAGTTGACAAATCTTCATAACTCTTCTCCGAATGAAGTTTTGCATGTTGATACCTCATTGAGTCTTCTTCCAGCCAGTACCACCATTCGCCTCTTGTGATTCTGATAGCGTTCAAAGATTCACTTAACACGTACTCTAAGCCCACATGAGAAATGCTCAGTGTGAAAGACAATAGTTGTATGAAAAGTTCATCAACGAATCACTTCATGTTAAACACCATTTTTTGATTCCAACCTAATACCAATTCTTAAATTGATACCAATTGTTGAACCACGCTAATACCAATTGGTGATAGCTGGAAACCTTATCTCACCATTCCAACATCATTGTTCTGCTGTTATAACGATCCTTAGTTGTCGTGATATCTAATCTTTGATTGATCACTTCTAGCATCGTCAGATTTAAAACTCTCCCCCTTTCTCATTTCTCCCCCTATCTGGCTGCTCCACTGGTCAGATTCTCCCCGTATCAATCATGATTTATCAAATTGCCTTTCTCGTTTCTCCTCCTATCTGGATGCTCCACTGGTCAGCTTCTCCCTGTATCAATCATGATTTATCAAATTTCCACACTGTCTCCCCCTTGAACAATCACTATTTTCTCCCCCTTTGTCATCGAACCCAAAGGTCACTCATTTGTAGTCTGTAACATAGTAGAGAACACATATCAGCACATTAGGGAAAAAAACATCATACCTCAGGGAGAATGGGGGTCTCCATATCCCATGCTTTAATGCACGGGGATTCGACTGAACTCTCAGAGCCAGTTGATGCCTCTCAAAAGCTTCCTTGGGTAAGTTCTTTGTTAGAATGTTTGTAACCTGTAGCTCTATAGGCACATACTCCAACTTCACAATCCCCTGTTCAACTTTCTCCTTTATAAAATGATACTTTATCTCAATGTTCTTTGTCCTTGAGTGATTGAAGAGATTTTTTCTGAGATTTATAGCACTTGAGTTATCACACTGGATTTCGATCGGAGAATTCACTTCAACTCCCATATCTTCATGCTAGTGCTTCATCCACAATAACTGTGTGCATGCATGAGTGGCCGCAATATACTCAGCTTCTGCGGTGCTCAATGAAATGCAATCTTTCATCTTGCTAAGCCATGAAATACACAATCCACCAAGATATAATGAACCACATGATGTTGATTTTCTATCATCTACTGAACCGGACCAATCTGCATCAGTATATCCCAATAAATCTGTCTGAAATTTGTCGTTATATGCCAAGTCGAAGTCCACTGTGCCCTTGATATACCGAATTATTATTTTCACTGCGAGCATGTGACTTTCCTTGGGATTACTCTGATATATGCCTGCTTGGCATGTGGAAAAAACAATATCAGGCCTTGTCGCAGTCAAGTAAAACAAACTTCCAATAATTTCCCTGTATTCTGTGATATTAACTGCCTTTCCATCCTCATCTTTTGATAATTTCATCCGGGTAGCAACCCGAGTTTTCATCTACTTGAAATTTTCAATTCCAAACCTTCTTAACACCTCCTTGGCATATCTGGATTGAGAAATTAATGTTCCATTCCTCCCTTGTGTCACCTATAGACCAAGGAAAAACATCAGCTCACTAATCATAGACATTAAGAACTCATGTTTCTTGAATTCAGAAGATTGTCTCCACTATGCTTCATCTGATCTTCCAAATATTATGTCATCTTCCTAGACCAGCCTCATAATCATTTGATTACTGTTGTTGTTGAAATAAAGATTTTAATCAAATATCATACGCTGAAAACCCAAGCTTCTTCAAATACTGATATAGCCTTCAATACCATGCTCTTGGTGCTTGTTTCATCCCATATAACACCTTCTTCATCCTGAAAACTTTGTTCTCATCCTCATGAATGAGAAAACCATTTGGATGCTCAGTGTACACATCTTATTCCAAAAACCAATTTATAAATGCAGTCTTGACATCCATCTGGAATGATTTGATCCTTCTTTGCACTCTAATGGATAGGAATAATCTGATTGTCTCCTACCATGCAATCGGTGAAAATGTCTCATAACATTTTATTCCCTCTATCTGGGAGTCTCTTTTTCACATCAGTCGTTCTTTGTTCCGAATCAATGTTCCATATTCATTAATCTTGTCTTAATAGACCCATTTAGTCCTAATGACGTTTTTATCTTCTAGCCTTGAAACAATCTCCCACGGCTGATTCTTCTCAATTCTGATCTAGCTCTTCATTCATAGCTTGAACGCATTTTTCATCTTTAGATTTTTTCTTGTCTGAACTAAATCCGACTAATCACCAATGATATTTTGTCTATCAATTTAATCTCATCTCTTTGGATTCCTTGTAGACATAGACTTGGCACTTTCTTTTTCATCATCAGTGTCTTCTTCTGAATCAGTATCAGCCACTTATGCTATCCCTGTGATGCTTACTTCTTCAACACCTTAATCAGGAAGTTATTAACTAACTCATTTTTCAGTGGATTCATTTCTTTTTGCTACTTTTCTCTGTGTCACTATTCACTTATGTCATTTCTTTGAAATTCTTCTCTCAGATTTTTGTTTACTCACCTTTGATTTTCCCTCGCAGCTTCTTGGTATCCTGAAAGCAGTAAGCTGATACCACATTGTCAGATTGAAAAACAATATGCATAAGATGCATGATTATTGATGCTTCTCCCTGTGTTTCTTTATTTCCTCGATAGGGAATTCCTGAGCTGAGTCATCCAATTATTGCTTTGATGGATCATGCATCTGATTTTGTTACTGAATGCTCCCCCTATGTTATGCAACACTTTCTGGAGTTAGGCCCATAAAAATTCTTCTTCTCCAGCCTCTTCTATTTTCATCTTCCACTTGTAATTGAGCCATTAATGAAGTCTCTAAGCCTACTAAGTTGGTACTCGGTGTAGGAAACAAGAGAGAAAGTTAACAACACAATCACATTCTATTGTGCTCTGTTGCTCCCTTTATTCTTCAACTCGGGTACCTGATTTGATTCAATTGAAATTGTAGAGCATATCACATCTCCACTTCGCATACTTAGATGCCACTTCCCCTTGGATTGTATCTCCCTAGAACCGGAAACACATGAATCATTAGTTAATAGCATTTATATACATAGGGAGAGGGGATATTTCTCGAATCCTCGAGATGAGGATAGTGGTTGATCCTGATGGGTCAACCCTTTCATTCATTCTTGGAGGGAATCACACTCTTTTCTTGCATCCTCCAGCTTCCTATCCAACTTCAATTGTTCTGGACATATGACTAGGCATTCATTGCACACATTTTGAGCCTTTTTCTGATACGTAGATTTGTTAGGCTCGTCCTTTCTCACCGCTTGGGGTATAAACCCACTAGTACACATTTCTTTCTTTGAGGTTCTTCCAAAATTCCATTTTCCATGATTATTTCTCAGAGGAGGAATATCTTTTCTTTCCATATTCCCATGCTTCTTCCACCATTGCAAGGATCTTGCATCATCTTTCAGTTTTCGTTGTGGAACACGACCTGCGAATTTTTCATTAAATTATTTGTTCATCTTTCTTTTATCAGATATCTGAGTCAGCACAGTCTTTTTCACCGGTGGTGAGTCTTCCATTGAATGTTCATTCTTATTTCTCACAAATGTAGCATCTCCACCCTTTTTCTTCCAGATTTGTTCATGTCCCCTCTGAGAGATATGTTGTGAGTGTGATAGAGGAGGTGACTAATACACCTTTTTCTCAGCTCCTTGTGATTCCCCTGAGGCTCTAGGGTTATTCTTTAACTTACCACTTTGTCTCCTAGTGTATAATTTTTCATTATTCCTCATTGGAGTTGGTAATCTCCTTATGGGTTCCTCTTCCTTCCTTGATTTCTTCTTGTTGCAGTCTCTAGACAAATTCCCATCATCAGAACATATGAAACATTTTCTATTAAAGGCACACCTCATTTCATCACTTCTCTGCTGAGATGTTGATGCAACTTGTTTTCTCCTTCTGGAATCGATCTCCTGAGCTTCCTGACACATACTCATGGTGTGTCCCATCCTTCCACAGTAATAGCATATGATGAATGTTCTCCTATGAGAAACTCTTCTCTCTGATTTATCATGATGCTTCTTATTATTCTCAGATTTAGTAATGTCTCTGTTTTCTCAGCCTGAAATATATTCCAGAGCCTCTGAACAGAAGCTTGAGGTGTGGCCATGAATCCCACAAAAATATCGCATGTCATCACTACTTTTGTAACTATCCTTTTAGGCCTATCTCCAGCACCTATAGGATTTCATTCGTATATGGAATTGTTCACATCTCTCTTTCTATCTTGTACGGGAGGGGATTCATCAAATCTGATACCCACTGTTCCTAGACTGTAAGGTCTTTGAGTTGAGAAAATTTGTTCTTGCCTCTTTTCAGAAATTTAAAATTTGATTTTCATTTCATCATCACCTACCGAAGGATAATCAAATATCAAGTGCAAGGCATCCTTCTTTTTGGGCTTTCCTTTAGCACTGGATTTCATTATTTCTTTCTTAGCTAATTCCATATCTTTCTCTAGTTTTTGAATCTTATTATCTCTTGATTCAAGTTGAGTATTGAGTTATTTTATGAGATTCTCCCTGATACTCAACTCATCTTCCAGTTCTCGTGTGAGCTTTTCTACCATGTCACTTTGCTCTTATACTTTCAACTTTTCTTGAGAAAAAAATTCAGAGAAGGATACATTCTCTTGTTTCAGCATTTGATTATTCTGAACTTCATTGGACAACTGTGTTGCTAGATAATCATTTCTTGCTTTCAGATTTTGAACATCATCTGAATTTTGTTTCTCTTCATAATCATCAGCCTTTTGTTTTCCTTTCATTTTAGCCATCTTCTGTACTACTTCGGCATGTGAATCCTTCTTCTCTGCTAGTTCAGTAACTATATCAATAAGTCTTTGATTTAAGCCTCTTAGATTTTTGACCTCAATTTCCAGTACATGGATCTAGATACCCTTAGATTTAACTTCATCAGTTAATTTCTGATCCAATTCATTCTCCTTGTGTACAACTTCCACTTTTTGACTCCTGGAAATTTCTTCATCAACAGTGGTTTCATCATCAATTTCAATTTTAAGTGCTTCACTCGTTCCAACATCATTATTGAGTGAATCTAGATTTTCCTTATCTAATTCATCCAAGCCTTCTTTCAGTAAGCTATTTGATTCATTTAATTTAATCACACTTTTTCCATACACACTTAAACACTACGGAATTCCACCTGACTTCTGATTCTTCTTTGTTGTTTTTCCCTTGGCCATGGTACACCGAGATGAGAGTAGACTTGATCTTTATCTACAAAAATCGACTACACCATGTCAGAGCAAACAAGTTAGGTAAAAGCAACCTATCCCTCTTATACCAATTGTTAGGACCAATAGGGGCCTATATACCCTGAGAGGGGGGGGGGGGTGAATCAGGGTATGGATATTCTTTTTCAAATTTATTCCTACCCCACTGGATCTTAAACTCTTTATTACAAGGTTCACTATGTTTTTCTCTTGTGTGTAAACTATGATCACTTCTTTACTTATTTATCTAATGATGATGCTTTGAATGAAATGCAGGGAAGAAAACAGGTAGACACAAGGATTTTTACTTGGTTCACCCTCACTGGGCTACGTCCAAGGAGCATACGCCGACAAGTAGCCGGTCGTACCAAATTCCACTATTCTTCACTAGATGTGGATACAAAGTTCGGGCTAGATCACTTCTATGCCCAATCTCACTGCCTTTACAAAGTTTAGGGTCATCTCACTACTTTCCCAAGGGTCACTCCCTGTTTCTCTCTCTCTGGCTCACTACCGGTGGAGAGGATCACCTTCTTTCTCTTCCTAAGCTCACTGCTCTTGAAAGGGATCCACTCACAGTTTATAGACCTGTAGGTCTCTTCATTTCTATGAAATAAAGAGTCCTCAACTATAGATATATGCTCTGTTAAAGTCCAAATTTCATCCACTGATGAATACCCCTTTGCCTCTGAACACTAGGCAACTACCTTTGGAAAGTACCATCACAAAACACCCTACTTCGCTAGGCTCCCAATTTCACGAAGCTCAAACAAGCCTTCGCGAAGGTTCTACCTTTTCACGAAGCTCTCTCGTGAAGAACTCTCGCAAAGCACTCCCGTGAAGATCAAGCCGTTGCAGAGCAACTTCCCTCTTGAAGCTCACTGAGCCAACGTAGAGCTCACAACATTCACGGAGCTACAATAGTCACCGCAAAGCTCCTCTTTCACGAAGCACACTGGCTCCACGAACCTCCTTCACAATATGAGATCAAAATATTTTCTCTGAAAATTCTCTATACTTCTCTCTAGGGGGTCGGCCTCTATTTATAGGCGATTCCACCGACCCTCGAACATTCCGCGTGAAGTCAACGCCATGTCATCTCAAATCACGACGCTCCGAAGTTTCTGCCAGAATTCTATCCAAATCGTGAAGCACCACGACAATTTTCCATTCGTGGAGCTCGTCGTAATCGCAAAGCATCACTGTCAACATTCCTTCAAGCCTTCACCGTGAAGCTCCCTCACAAAGCCCTTCACCGCCGCGATGTGCTTCAACTCTGTCATTTGCGAAGCATTGATGTAATCTTGAAGCATCACCGCCTCCATTTTTTTGGCCTTCGTGAAATCCAATACATTCATCCCATCTTTGCGAAACTCATGCCTTTTCCATATAAAAATATGATCTTCAAGGAAATCCTATTTTCGTGATGCTCACCAAACTCCAAATTTTGGACCCCAAAAATTTGGCAAACACTGGGAAACGACGCCACCTTGTACTACTCTTTTGTACCACCCCTAGATCATCCAATCCTTTGTCATCGTTCTTTGTCAACATGGATTGTCAACAACTTCTCAGGAACTCAACAATTCCCCATAGAAACCTGCTTTGTCAAAAAACACGATCAACCCAAAAATACTTCAATGTTACCTTGAGGGATTTTTTCCCAACAGACAAGTACAAGTAGCAATAATTAAAAAAAGAAATAAAATGTAATAAAATAATAAATTACCGATGAATAGATCTGTGAACATCTCAAGAAAAAACTTTCTCATCTTCCCCAAATATACCATAATAATGTAAATCAAAACATTAGAAGTTGGTTTCCTCCCATTATCAGTACATATACTGTAAGAAGTAGAATATTCGTATTAGGTATATTATTCCCTTTCTGAAGTTTTTGAGAATTTTTGGAGATTCTGGAAATTTTTGAAGTACACGTTGTGTACTCCTTTCCCGCTCAAAACCGTGTGATGGCCATGTTTGGACCACACACACAGTGTGTATGGGTGACGTGGAGGCTGATTTTGGTGGAGTACAGAAAAACCCACTACACTCCGTGTTCTTTAAAAATAAAAATCATGTACTTTTTTTTCACTAAACGCACTGGGATCATGCCTAATAGCCATAATCATCTTCTTCTAGGTCTGGTTCGACTGGGAGATATCGTACGACCGCAAAACATCTCTAGATCCCTAGCCTCCAAGCGTTCTCCGATTCGAGCTCTATGGACTGTGTTGGAAGCACATCGGTGAGTTATTCTTTCTTCTTGAACCTTATTTTCTAGTTCGTTCTCCTTCTCAAGTTATCTATGGTTGAACGTTTTGTGAATTTCCTCAGATCTACGACGTTCTTGGAAGAATCAGTCATCGTGGTTCAAGTATATCGATCTCCTAGTATCGAGGTAGGTGTTTTGTGACATACAGTTCAATGTCACTGTGTTTTATGTGCGAATTTCCACAGATACCCGTG
This sequence comes from Viscum album, assembly GCA_963277665.1. NCBI lineage: Eukaryota > Viridiplantae > Streptophyta > Magnoliopsida > Santalales > Viscaceae > Viscum > Viscum album. Next base: position 382,073,673 of record OY728166.1, read on the forward strand.
AACGTGGTATTGCATGTTTACCTTTTTCCCTTGTTGTTTTCCTACCATGCTTTTAAGCTAGCATAGAGGTAAATTGACCATGTTAGAGGATAATTTGTTGTTCTTTGATGTACTTTCCCTTGATTTGTTCTATTTATGACCTTTGGGTCTTGTTTCCTTTGGCTGCTACACCTGTTTTCATGCCTTGTGGTTATAGGTTGAAGTGAAATTAATGACATGCTTGTTGACTTGTAGACTATTTAGATAAGTAGCTCTATAGGTGTACTTTGGTTATCCAAGTAGCTCTATAGGTTTACATTGGCCTTATAGCATTATTATGCACAGACTGGCACGGGATGAGAGAACCCGGTGCTGTAGACTATAACGGATAAACCGAGTGAGCATCCCAGAGAGTCTTAGATATTACATACTACAGAGGGGATGGACTGAGTGAGCTCCCAGAGAGTCTTGGATTTTATAGATTACTAGAGGGTAGACCAAGTGAGCTTCCTCAGAGAGTCTTACCATGTTTGAATTTCTTTAAGAACCTTCCCAGGCTAGAGGAGGAATTGACCGAGTGAGCTTCCTCAGAGAGTATGTGGTATACCTGAGGCTATAAGAGGAATTAAATGAGATAGCTTCCTCATAGAGTCTCTAGACCTTGGGGATAAGAGGGTTAGACCGTGTCATCTTCCTTAAGAGAGATTCTCTGAATATCGTAGACTATAAGGGGAATTGACTGAGTGAGCTTCCCTAGAGAGTCTCATAAATTCGTATGACCAAGACAGAGGGGTTAGGCTGAGTGCACTACCCATAGGGTTGTGGTACATCTTGGATATGACCAGAGGGGATGGTTTCGAGTAATTCCCAGAGGGTTCTAGCTTGTTATCTATTTGTTTCATTTATTTTTATTGGTTGTGGATTGATTACTGCTATGTATCATCTTATTTTACTACTTACTGTTTACTGCATACTGCTTGTTGTTGTTGTTTACTGCTTATGGTACATTTACCTGTCGTATACTCACCGATTGTTAGGCACAGATCTTCAGGTGGTTTTCTACTAGGATTTTATCTCAAACCCTATTTGGGCCATACTTTTGGGCCAAATCAGAATATGTTGTTACAGGTATAGACAAGGGAAAGCGCCCTTCGGCTTCTGGAACTTGATTGCTTGGAACATGATAGCATGGGACCGAGCATTGGCTTGCGATGCTGAGGAGCTGTTTAATTTTCTTTTGTACTTGTTTTGGTACTGTGGTGCTTCAGCATAGTGACTTGTTTGGCTGCTTTCCTAGAGTTGTATCTTGCATCATTCCATATATGCATATTTTCCCCAGTTTGTTGAATTAGTCTTCCGTTGTTATTATTGTTGGTTATTCACTACTTCCATTATTGCATGTTTACCTATTTTCTCTGTGTACTCTACCAATGAGGGCATAGTTTCCCCACTATCACACCCAAGGCCCTCGCTGCTATTTAGAAACCTCTTCCATTTGATGAAATGCGCTAGAGGCCATGTGACCAACCGGGTGTGGGTGACTCTAGGTGGCGTCCGGAACCGAGAAGTTACAAATTGGTATTAGAGGAGTTCTTTTTACTTGCATTATTGTTTGGAGAATTTATCCATAGAAAGGATGGATTAGGTACTTGGTAATAAGTTGTGCCCAGGAGTAGCTAACCCATCTACAGGGAAAAGCCATATTACCTCATTTATTGCAGTTTTCTGGTTTTGAGATTTTACAGTTGATGTGATTTCACCTAGAGTGATTAACATGTTTTTACAGTTATTGTTTTGATATTAAAGTTCTATTTTTGTCGAAACCTGATGAGATGAGGGTATTCCATCTCATGAATCATATAATCACTTTTATAAATCACAGTCCATGCATTCTTGCCATGACATTTAGGGTATATTAGCGATTGCATGCTGTTGTGATAGACGTTGTGTAGATTATGCATGTTGTTGTGATATATTCTTGATAGAATCAATGATTCTTTTTAAAGAATTGTCTGTATTGTACTTTTATTAAATGAACACCAAATTGTTATTCCTGAGATATTATGGGCCCTCTTGAAATGGAAATTGTTGGATCATGATTTTGTTTTCTCTTATACATGACTGTAGGGGATGCCAAGCTTTGATTCGCGGGGAGTATGGGCTCTCACGGAATGGAATTTGGCACCTCTTTTCCTTTTTTTCCGTGTTTCTGGGATTCTGTGTAGTTGCTGGGCTACTGCCCAGAAAAACCCATAATACACGGCGTGTACTTTCTAGTTACACACCGTGTAGTTTTTAGGTCGTGTTACTGACTGTATGTGCATGAACATAGTGTTGTGAAAATAACGCCAGGAGCACGCCGTGTATGGTATGTACACGCTGTATAGTGTAGAGACTTGTACCTGTCCATGTCACTAACAACACGGGTCAGGGAATCTCGAGTAGAACACGCCGTGTTGTAAGGGAGCACGCCGTGTAGTTCTGTCTAGGTACCCGGCTGTGTCACGACAAACACGGGCGGACATGACCTTCTCTAAGACACGCCGTGTTTCTTTTGGAACACACCGTGTAGTCTTGGCCAAGTACCCAGCCATGTCACGAACAACCCGGGATGTTGTCACTTTCTCATATACATGTTGTGTTTATTCGGAACACGCTGTGTAAGTTCCAGCTGTGTAGACAACCGTGTAACTAACAACACTAGCCGCTGAGTAAGTGAATAGTACACACTGTGTCCCAAGGGAACACGCCGTTTAGTCTGAGGTTAGTTTGAACCATGTGAGTTAGACGTGTAAAGAGACTCGGGTAGGGGAATTGTCTTTAAGTACACGCTGTGTGTTGGGTCAACATGTCGTGTAGTTTGAGGTGTTACACGATCTGTAGAGAAGGGGTACACACCCATGTCTGTGGCTTATGAAGACACGCTGTGTAGTTTTTATACACGTCGTGTAGTTGTGTTTTGTAAACTTATGTGTTTTTTTCCCATGTTCATGTTTTGTACTCTTGTGTTCTCTGGCCTTGTTTTTCTGATCTAAGGTATACATTTTATCTTTCAGATCTATGCCTCCGAGATGTCCTCTGGTTGTACGTCTGTTGTCTGGCAGTGATTAGATGCCAGATATGGCTGATGAGGGACTTCTTGCCGATCATCTAGTCAAGACAGACTTGGCACTGGCTGTCATTCCAGTCATACGCACTGATGCGCAGTTCAGGGAAGGTTTTATAAGGATTATTCAAACCTTCCTCGGAGCGTCGCCTCCTGCCCCGTCGAAGGCAGAGTTGACGTGGGTTTTCCAGCAGTAGCATCCTCCTACTTTTTCAGGGGATGGAGGACCTCAATCTGCAGAGTCGTGGATAGAGGCCACACTGACCATATTTGATCACACAGGTATCCCTTGAGAGAAAAGGGCAAATCTGGCTACTTATATTCTTTTGGACACCGCCATGAGGTGGTGGGAGGTGATCTCATGGTCAGGGCGTCTGCAGGATTTATCTTGGGATGAGTTTAGATGCACCATCTATGACTACTTCTATCCGGAGACCCTAAGGGCCGATCGAGCCCATGAGTTTATGAGTCTGCAGGAGGGTACTCTCTCTGATATGGAGTACTCGTCTCACTTCATTGAGCTGAATCGTTTCACACCGATACTAGAAGGTGGTGATTTGTTCCTTTCTAGGAAGTTCAAGGACGATCTCGGGCAGGAGACCTGTTCCCATGTGAATATATTCTAGTTGACTTTGATATCCTCCATCGTCATCCAGGCACTGATCACTGAGCGCAGTCTGAGGGATTCAGGAGCAGTGAGCCAGGGTGGTTCGATATCCAGAGATGGTGTTCAATTTATGGATAGTAGGAAGCATCAGAGAGAGTCTTCTCGAGGAGATCGAGGTTCGCTGGATGCATCTTCTGGCAGCCAGGTTGTATGATACCATTTTGTTAGGAGTGGGAATACTAGGCCTCAGTGCTAGATGGATCCGATGGAGTGTCGGTCATGCGGAAAGATGGTCCATCTTCAATGCTTTTGTAATATCTTCTCACCATCAGCTGGTGGTAGGGGTTCCTCTATGACCCCACGTTCTGAAGATTCTTCTCCATTTTCCCACCAGTCATGGAACTAGAGTTCTTTCGGCCGTTCATGCCAAGTTGGATGTCACAGCCACGGTGGTCAGTCACCAGGTCATCAGTGAACACAGAGTGGATCAGCTCAGACCGGTCAGCCAGGGGCGCAAGGCCGCGGTGCAGGCTAGTCTTTCGTCATGGAGCAGACCTATCAGGAATAGGATCCTGACCCTTCTATAGTTCGAGGAACGATCTTATTAGATTCAATTTTATGTTCATCCCTTTTTGATAATGGTGATTCCCATAGCTTTATATCTATTTCTGTCGTGGAGATCCTTGGGCTCTATATATTTTTCGTCTGCCGACTTGTTGACTATTGACACACCGTCGGGAATGAAAAAATCTAGCGTATGACAGTGCATAGAGTTCCTTATTGAGGTTGCAGGGTGTCATTTCTTATGGGACCTCTATGTCTTAGGGATGACAGACTATGACATCATTCTTGGTATGGACTTCTTGGTTCTTTTCTAGGCATTCTTCTATTCCTATCACCGCTGGGTGAGTGTCGTATCACCAGAGGGAGGATCTATCCTTCATAGAGGTGAGTGGGATGTCCAGGCGGGAGAAGCTGGACCAGAGCATCATGGGCTAGGGCAAGTTACAGCCTAGATTATCAGTCTTTATCTGGATGACCAGGGGACTTCACAGTTAGACTTTCCTCCAGTGGTGGAACGTTTCAAGGATGTCATTCCAGAGGACTTTTCAGGTTTTACTATAGAGTGTTAGGCATAATTATTGATTGATCTCGTGACAGGAGTGGCATCAGTGTCCATTCCTCCTTATAGGATGGATATATCAGAGTTGCAGGAGCTCAAGAAGCAATTGGAGGAGTTACATGCAAAGGGTTTTATCCAACCCAGTACCTCTCTTTGGGGTTCGCCAGTCCTATTTGCGAAGAAGGCAGATGGTACCCTTCGTCTTTGTGTGGATTATCGGAAGCTGAACTAGTTTACGGTCAAGAACTGATATCCCTTTCCGAGGATCGATGACCTCTTTGATCATCTTCGAGGATCCCGAGTGTTCTCGAAGATCAACGTGAGGTTTGGTTATCATCAGTTGCGTGTTAGACCATCAGATATACCCCTGATATCTTTTTGGAGAAGGTATGGTCTTTAAGAGTATACAGTCATGTCGTTCGATCTTATGAACGCACCTACAATCTTCATGGAACTTATGAACCGTGTGTTCCATCCGTACTTGGACTCCTTTGTCGTGGTCTTCATGGATGATATCTTGGTGTACTCTCACACTCGACACGACCATTCCACACATCTTGAGATCATTCTGAGTACACTGAGAGAGCATCGAAATTATACTAAACTCTTGAAGTAAGACTTTTGGTTGGATCAGATTCACTTCCTGGGTCATGTTATCTCAGATACAGGAGTGTCAGTGGACCCAGAAAAAAGTGCGAGATGTAGTTTCCTAGGGGCAGCCGAAGAACTTCTTTGAGGTGAAAAGTTTCTTAGGGATGTCCAGATACTACAGACACATCATTTAAGACATCTCGCGCCTAGAAGCACTGTTGATAGGTCTGACCAAGAAGGAGGAGAAGTTCTTATGGTCAGATTCTTGTGAGTCCACCTTTCAGGAGCATAAAGGGAGTTTGACATCAGCACCGATACTAGTCTTGCCAGAGCCGGTCAAGGGCTACACTATTTACTGTGATGATTCAAGTATCGGCCTGCGATCCGTGCTTATGTAGGGAGATGGAGTCATTGCATACAGGTCTCGGTAGTTGAGGCCACATGAGAGGAATTACCCTACGCATAATCTAGAGTTGCCAGCTATTGTTCATAGCTTACGCTATTGGCGACACTATCTTCTGGGAGCGAACATTGTGGTTTTTACTGACCACAAGAGTCTCAAGTATATCTTCACTCAGTGTGATCTGAATCTGAGATAGCATAAGTGGGTCGAGTATCTTCAGTCCATTGATTTCGAGCGCACTTATACGCCAGGAAAAGGCAACGCAGTGGTAGATATGTTGTGCAGGAGAACTCAGATTTAGGCAGTTCAGGAGGCTAGCAGTGAGTGACATCTTATGGATCTGTTCTCTGAGATGTATCTAGAGGTGCACGACAGGCAGGGACAGACTATCCTATCTTCTGTGGGTATTAAATCTAAACTTCTTGATAGAACACGAATGAGGATGCTTTCAGACTCAGAGGCCTTGGTCATTTGGGAGAATGTATAAAGAGGGGACCCTATTCCTGGATGGACAGTGGGTGAGGATGAGATCTTACATATCTAGGGACCCGTACCGGTTCCAAAAGACATACACGAGGAGCTGATGCGGGATTTCAATTCCTCAGTTTTGGTAGTTCATCCTAGCATCACCAAGATGTATCGGGATCTTCATCAAAAGTACTGGTGGCCAGGTATGAAGAGAGATGTTCTTGGTTTTGTCATAAGATGTTCTACTTGTCAGCCAGTGAAATCAGAGCATCAGTGACCAGCAGGGATTTTGCAGCAGTTACCCATTCTGGAGTGGAAGTGGAATGATGTCACGATGGACTTCGTGACCAGGTTATCGAGGTCACCTCAGGGAAGTGATGTTGTTTGGGTCATCGTTGACAGACATAAGAAGGTTGCACACTTCATGCCAATCAAGGAGACCTTCAGTGTTGATGATCTGGGATGACTATACATCTAAGAGATTGTATGTCTCCAAGGACTTCCACACTCCATTTTTCCAGACAGTGATGCGTGCTTTACCTCTCGGTTCTGGAAGGGACTTCAGAAGGCATTGGGTATATAGGTGATTTTGAGTACAACGTACCATCCCCAGACCGATGGTCAGTCTGAGCGCACTCCGAGCTAGCATTATAGACTTCAGCAGTTCTTGGGAGAATCATATACCTCTTGTGGATTTTTCCTACAACAACATTTTTTAGGAGACCATTCGGATGGAACCATATGAGGCTCTGTATGGTAGGACTTTTCCATCACCCTTATGCTGGCTAGAGGCAGGAAAGGTAGCTTTTCTAGGACCTCGTCTTCTTCATGAGACCTCAGAGCAGATAGAGTTAATTCAGAAGAGGATAGATACAGAACAGTCTCAACAGAAGTCTTATGCTAATCAGCGGAGGTGACCTCTGGAGTTTGAGGTCGGAGATCATTTATTCCTGCGTGTCACACTGTTTATGGGACACAAGAGGATTCGGAGAGAGTGTAAGCTTTAAACGCGGTACGTCGGGCCATTTGAGGTGTTGAATAGAATTAGGCCGGCTGCCTATTGGTTGCAGCTACCTCCGAGGTACTGGGCTATGCACGATGTCTTCCACGTCTCTCAACTCCAACGTTACTTTTCAGACTCGTCTCATGTATTTCAGCCTGAGGAGGTTGAGCTCGAAGAGGATGCGTCGTTTGAATAACATCCTATCCAGATTTTCGACCACCGTACAAAGGTTCTCTATGGCCGGTCCATCCCTCTAGTACGAGTGCTATGGCAGCACAAGTGAGTACAGGATGATACTTGGGAGAGGGAGGCTGAGGTTCGGTCGTAGTGGCTGGAGCTATTCGAGGATTCTTCTTCAACGCCTCTCGAGGGAAATTTGGGGACGAATTTCATTAAGGGTTGAAGTTTTTAAGAACCCAGATCTTCGCTTCAGGTATGTCTTTCCCTTTCTGGAGTTTTTTAGAATTTTTGGAGTTTCGGGAAATTTTTGAATTACACGTCGTGTACTCCTTTCCCACTCGAAACTTTGTGTCGGCCGATTTCGGACGACACACATAGTGTGTAGGGGTGATGTGGAGGCCGATTTTGGCCGAGTAAAGAAAAACCCACTACATGCTGTGTACTTTAAAAATACACGCCCTGTACTTTTATTTTTTTTAACAAAACGGACCGGGGTCATGTCTAATCACCATAATCATCTTCTTCTAGGTCTGATTCGACTGAGAGACGTCATACAGTTGAAAAAATTCTTTGGATTCTCGAGCCTCAATTTATTCTCCGATTCGAGCACTTTTGATTGCGTTGGAAGTGCATCGGTGAGTTCTTCCTTCTACTTGATCCTTTTTTTCCAATTCTTCCTCCTTCTCAAGTTATCTAAGGTTGAACGTTTTGTGTGTTTTCTTAGATCTACAACACCCTAGGGAGAATCATTCATCTTGGTTCAATTATATTGATCTCCTATGATCGAGGTAGGCATTTTGAGCCTTACCGTTCAAAGTCTATGAGTTTTATGTGTGAATTTCAACTGATACCCATGAACGGGGTATTGCGTGTTTACCTTTTTCCCTTGTTGTTTTACTGCCTTGTTTGTATGCTTGCGTTGAGGTAAATTGACCATGTTAGAGGAAAATTTGTTGTGATTGGATGTACTTGCCCTTTATTTGTTCTATTTACAACTTTTGGGTCTCGTGGCCTTTGGCTACTACACCTGTTTTCCTACCTTGCAGTTATAGGTTGAAGTGAAATTCATGACATGCTTGTTTCCTTGTAAACTATTTAGCTAAGTAGCTCTATAGGCGTACTTTGGTTAGCCAAGTAGCTCTATAGGTGTACTTTGGACTTATAGCATTATTATGCACAGACTGGCATGGGGCTGAGAGAACCTGGTGCTGTAGACTATAAGGGATAGATCGAGTGAGCTTCCCAGAGAGTCTTAGATATTACAGACTACAGAGGGGATGGACCGATTGAGCTCCCAGAGAGTCTTGGATTTTATAGACTACCGGAGGGTAGACCCAGTGAGCTTCCTCAGAGAGTCTTACCTTGTTTTAATTTCTTTATGAACCTTCCCAGGATAGAGGAGGAATTGATCGAGTGAGCTTTCTCAGAGAGTCTGTGGTATACCTGAGGCTATATGAGGAATTGACCAAGATAGATTCCTCAAAGAGTCTCTATACATTGGGGATAAGAGGGCTAGACCGCGTGATCTTCCTCAAGAGAGTCCCTAACTACCCAAGACTATAATGGAAATTGACTGAGTGAGTTTCCCCAGAGAGTCATAAATTCATATGACCAAGCCAGAGGGGTTAGGATGAGTGCACTACCCATAGGGTTGTGGTACTTCTTGGATATGGCCAGAGGGGATGGTTGCAAGTACTTCCCATAGGGATCCGGATTGTTAGCTATTTGTTTCACTATTGTTGATTGGTTGTGTATTGATTGCTGCTATGTATCATCATGTTTTACTGCTTACTATTTACTGCCTACTGCTTGATGTTGTTGTTTAATGCTTATTGTACTTTTACCTGCCATATACTCGCTGACTGTTAGTCACAGATCTTTGGGTGGTTGCCTACTTGAATTTTATCTCACACCTTATTTGGGCCATTCTTTTTGGCCCAATCAGACTATGTTGTTGCAAGTATAGACAAGGTAAGGCGCACTTTGACTTTTGGAACTTGATTTATTGGAGTAGGAGAGCATGTGACCGATCTTTGGCTTTCAATGCTGAGGATCTATTTACTTTTCTATTGTACTTGTTTTGGTACTATGGTGTTTCAGTATTGTGACTTGTTTGGAGGATTTCCTAGAGTTTTATCTTGCATAATTCCATATATTCATATTTTCTCTAGTTTGTTGATTTAGTCTTCCTCTGTTATTATTGTTGGTTATTCACTGTTTCTGCTATTGAATGTTTACCTATTTCTGATGTGTACTCAGCCAATGAGGGCATAATTTCCCCACTATCACACCGAAGGCCCTCACTGCTAGTCGGCAGCCTCTAGAGTTTGGGGAAATGCGCTTGAGGCCATGTGACCAATTGGGTACAGGGCGCCTCTAGGTGGCTTCCGAAACCGGGACGTTACATATACACATAAATTCTACAAAGTTACCAATGGTTTTTGAGATGGGTGTGAGATAAAATATTAGTAAGCCAACATCCACTATTTGAATCCCAATACATTTTCATGAAAAAATAACAACATCATTCATATTAGTTAATTTTAGTGATATAAATAAGTTAAAAACAAACACTTTGGTCTAGGTTACCACATGGACACCCATCCTATACCACCTTCTTGAGCCTAAGTTGGAAGTCTAAAAAGAGGAACCTATGGAAGCTAGTAAGGTATATAGTAACCAATACACCTAATAAAATCATTATATGATAATTAAATAAGTAATTCATTCCCTCATTATTGCGCTTTGTTTTAGGTAGTCACTTTTGTATCATCAAAAGTTCATACATCAACGCGACAAGAGGCTACACAGGTAGTAGAAGAAATCAATCTGTCAAATATAGTGGTGGAGTCCCCATCCTATCCAAGGAGATATAAAAATAATCTTAAGGGTCTCTATGGATGTTTCCAAATATCCTAATACATATGAGTCTATACAAGGATTCCCATTTTGCATCCCCTGTATCCGTTGGTGATGGTGACATTGAGTATGCGCAAGTATCTCACATAGAAAACTAGGTGTCACCCAAGGCATTTCAGAACCATTTTACTAAACAGGTCAATACATGGTTCTTACACTAGGGAATGGACCTCAATAAATATTATATGTAAACCACCTAGATATCCTAAATAGTTAATTACAATGAATCACCCTCAATGCATCAATAAAATGCTACTGAACATAGTGATTGCAACCATGGAATCCTTAAATGGGAACCCATGTTCTCTATTTTCCCATGAAAATTGAGCCGTAGTAACCAAGGAATAAATCATGAGGTAAAGAATTTATATAATTTCCTGACATTAAATAAACATCTTATCCAAAATCTAACAAGATATTCATCTATCGCAATTCAATCTATAAAATATAACATGGCCATAAACACTTGCATAATCTCTAGGCTTCAATTTATGGTCCCTAAGAAACAAGCCTTGAGAATAAATAATGAATATACATCCATAGTCATGTGGAATTAACATGCCTATAATTACCTTTCATCAATGAAATTTAATTGATTCAAGCTATCAAGCTTGTCCATGCATGGAATTCAATACAAGACATCCAACCAGCGTGAATAACAATTAAATAAAAATCATGTGACATCATAGATGAAGAATCATGAAGAATCATTTATATATAAGCTGAGAGGGAAAAATCTCATTCCAACAGACTATAGAATATTGGGAAAGAAAATCAGAATGAGTCCTAAGAATAATCACAAATTTACATGTTCCTTCACAAATCATTTTTCAATTTAAGGAAACACATCTCATCAAGTGGTTTGATTAGAAAACATGACATAGTTAACTAACAATTTATTCAGCATAATTAAGAATCATTTACATTATCATACTAAATTCTTATTAAATAATCACTTATTATAAAAATCGTAAAGCACTAAATAATACCAATGAAGGTAAAAATCAATCAATTTATAAATTAGGAGAAAACCCGCCTTATGTGGAAACAATAAGACGAAATACACCAAAAAGAATCAACTATGGTGGTGGGTACGGAAACACACTTGAAGAAGTCCTGGGAGGAACTCCACACACCTTAAAAAGGGATGAAAATAAAAAAATATGGTCTTCCCAAGACTTGGGGTACAGTTGAATGTAAACACGGTAATAGGTGTTTGGAAATCCACCATAAAAGGAAAGCATAAGGAAACAGATACCACACCTCAAAAAATTACATGATAAATACTAATAAATCATGGTACAAATGATGTGATGATATGAGGTTGAAAGGGGAGTCATGTATGGATAAAGGCTCCAATATGGGGTGTGTCACATGAAATAGGAAAGGAGGGGACTAGATTAGGTTCAAAATTATTTCATATTTAATTATAAATAATTTAATTTAATTTCATCATAAAAGAACTATTCAATTCTTGGGTCACACGATTAGCCAAACTGTGCACCAACCATTTGATAAATAGTTTGTAAATACTTCATAAGTGGAACTACTCATGAGGTCTTGGTGCACATTTTTGGTAAACTATCCACAACCATTACAAAACCTACTACTGCACAGATTTAGGGTGGAGTTATGTTTTGGGGGCCACACAGTTTTAGTCAAACCATGACCCATATGCAGGCCTTCCAATCCTGGGATTTTCAGGTTCCACCACTCTCCAAATTCAGTAGACCACTCAAGAAACCACTCTTACCACTAACCATGTCTAAAAACAACACTTGATGTTTTGTAGTTTAAGGAATTACATTCAAAATCTTGTTTCTTAGAATGTCACATTCTTTAAACACCAATAGTTTAAAATTCCCTCATAATCTCAGATGGTCCAAAAACATGGGACACTAAATATGTGATAAAATATATTGCAAAAAAATAACTTTTTTTTGGTATTATGGGACATAATACATAAACAATTAACCTGAATAGAATGAGATGTGATGATTTCCCTTACCTTGAAGAGTTGTTCCTAAAATGTGGGGATACTTCCTTTGTGGCTTGATGACACATTGAGGGACTCCCTTGGAAGAAAAATAACAAAAAATTTATGGAATATGGATTGTTAGTGATGGAAAATGGTGAAATAGTTTGGATTTATAGAAAAATTGGAAGGATTGTTTAATAATTTCCATGTATAGGTATTAGAAATCTAGTTTGTGGAAAATGAAAAACAACTAGATTACCCATGGTTTCTGCTCATGGTTTTTCAAATTTGGTTGACTTTTTTTTGACTAAAAACAAACCAATTTTTAATACATATTTTTTCTTGGAAAATATATATTCCACAATGTAATATTTTTTAAATTAAAAAAATCTTTTTTAGTCTTTTGTAAGTCTCTTAATGTTTTAAAATTTTACTAAAAAATAATAAAATACACACTTATTTTAAAATAACAAATTTTAAGTCATTGACTTTTTTTAATTAATTATTAAATTATTATGTAAAAAATATGACCAAATAAAATATACTAAAAACCAAAAACTGTATTTGATAAAATTTAATAAAAAAATAATTTATTTTAGAAAATTCTCATTAATTCATAGTAACCTAATTTCAACATAAAAATTTCAAATATAAAGTTTGATTTTCTATAATAATTATCTCAATATATTAATATTGTATTTTAAATAAAAAATCCCTTTTTATTTTAAAATATCCTTTTTAATTCATAGTCAAATTTCAGACAATTTTGAAAATATTTCTTTGGAATTATAATATATGTTTTCATTTATATTTAGGTGAGAGTTTTATAAAATACGATTTTATTTAAATTATATTATTTTTAATACTTGAGTTTGTTATAAAATTTTATATATTTTCATGGAAAATTCAATTATGTTTCATTTACGGTAAAAAATAAATTTATCAAATTAATGTATATAAAAAAATATTTTAATAACATAAATATTCTTAAAATGAATTTGATTGAATAACCATTTGATTTATTCAATAGAAATTATAATTTATGAAACTGTGGCCTAGCCATATAACCCCTTTTTATTCCTATCTATTCCGTATGGGTGAGGTGTTAAATGTTTATTGTTTTACGGGACGGATTGGTTAACATCAATTGAGAGTTAATCTCCATTGACTTAAAACTCTTATGTATTTGATTTTTCTAAATATCCACTTATTGAAGCTTTTATTGGGATTGTTAAAGGGTAATCCTCAAGGATGCAACCTCACTCCCATGTTCGAAAAAATGGGATTCAAAATAAACGACTCTACTAGATGATGCCATCAATAATCCTTTATATATAAATTATCCTTTTTCATTAATAATTAAAAAAATATAATTATAATAGTGAAATTATCAACTAAATGTATGGATTCCAATGGAAATATTAACCAATGGAAATAGTAAAAAATGTTCTTATGACCATCGAATACCAACATTCACATTTCTCGTTATACAATATAAATGAAAATTCATTCATTCATTCAATATTCTCAAAAAATTATTCATAAAGTTTTACATTCATTTCATAAGATTGTGATTGGTTTAATACTATTTTGTTTCATTCCAATAACATTTTCTATCCAGGGAATGATTCTAGATGAATGGGGAAATCATTATATTCCCATTTAATCATTTCTATTTTTTTTCTTGTTTAAAATTTTGTAATATCAATTGGTTTCATAGCTATCGAAATTATTGATAATTGATAATGAGATAAATTTCTTTTGGTTTATCTTCATTTTAGACGTGTATAAAATAATATATTTTTTAAGGCACATTTATTCTGGAAAAAAATATCATTGAATATACATTAGTGTAAATATAATTTTTACGGAACAAGAGGTTTCTTGGAGGTTAGGATGAGATTCATGTGATATGTGTTTTGAAAACACTCTATTAAGATGTAACTAATAGGGCATACAATTTGTTTAAACCTTTCTTCCCCTGAGAAGAAATTGTGTGGCCCAACAAGGGCTGTCACATGTTTTTGAAATCCCATTATGGTGGGGTACATGGGCATGTGGAATGTATGTATTTTGTTGTAGAGGGTATCATATGATCACTTCATGGTTTCATAAATAGTGAAATTGGCTACATGGTTAGTGCCACATGAAGAGTATCAAAAAATAGGAAGAATACCAAAAGTCCAAACCATGTGGCCAAACCATATGGGGTTTCTCTCTTGACCAGTGTGAGTTATATGGTTGTTTCCTGGTCATACAATCCATCAGTCCTATCTTTGTGTCTCAAAATGAGGAAACATTATAATTTTCCCACCAATCCTTTAAGAGTTTCTCATTGTTATTCCTCCCCCATTGGACTAGGGGGGTCCAATTTGCACACCTACCTCATTCTATTATAAATTTTAGTGGATATCCCATATTTTATATCTGAATAAAATGAATTCAGGTAAAATATAGGACTATTGGTATTTCTAAGACACATATTACATACTTTTTTATATATCTGAACATCTTTAGGACTCTCTATGGGAGATAAGTAACCCTATTTTTCTAAGAAGTTTTCACACACTCCATTTCCCTCATTTCACATTGAATCAAATTCTTATAATGATGAGTAAACCATACTATGATGGAGTTATGTTTTCTATATTCCTTTACCTTAATTTTTCTTCATTTCTATAATATTCTCATTCCGCAACATGTTTCAAATTCTTCTGATTTTTCATAAATTATGAAATTCCATAAA
Source organism: Viscum album (assembly GCA_963277665.1). Lineage (NCBI taxonomy): Eukaryota > Viridiplantae > Streptophyta > Magnoliopsida > Santalales > Viscaceae > Viscum > Viscum album. The sequence goes on from OY728166.1 coordinate 382,088,776, forward strand.
ATTAAATTTTTAGACCATGAATTTGATCCTTTCATAGAAATTTTGTATTTAAAGAGTTTTGGCCCTAATTCAAACCACCATTTATGTTGGTTCAATTAAATGTTAATATTTTATTATTTCCACATTGGGTTTGTTCGACCAATCAGTGTGTTGGACTTAGATTTTGATACAAAAGATGTCAAGTGATGTTAATGAATTGTTAATTTAATTTATTTGACACAACATGTATTTACACATGTACGTGAAAGGATACTAAATGTAATTATTTATTCTTAATTTAAACATTGGAATATGTATATTAAAATTTTGAATGTTTTGGTTGAAATTCATAGCCCTGGATTTTGTCATTATTATTGTTGAATTAACCCATATTTTTCATTAACATTGGTAAATTAATTAATCGAAATATATAAATGGAATAAACCTTCCCATGGAATTCATAACATCAAAAAAATAATGTCCCAAATTCAACACAGAAATTTACATATGCATCTCTCATATATGTGGTCCAATTATTTTATATACTTGAATAGTAAAAAAACTGCTTACTAACAAGTGCTATGTATATTTTTACATTATGATACATGGGCATGGAATACAATACATTATGATTCATGGGAATGTATTCCCTTAAATTATTATACATAGACATGCAATCCCATGATATGGTGTCCCTTATGTTATGAATAACAATAATTAAGACCCTAGGAATGGCATACCTTAGTTTATGATTCATTGGAATGACATCTCTATGCATGACTCCCCATACATTATGACACATAGTCATGGTGTCCCTAGATATAGTGTCAATTATATTACGATTCACCTATATCGATTATATTGACATGGTGTCATTGAGTATCAATCATTTGAGAAAATTTGGCATGATCTCCCTTATTTAAATGTGAAACTTATTATATTATTGTACAAAATGTTGGGTGCTAAACCACCATTCCATTCTAGTTCATGTATATCTATGAAAATGTACCTACTCACTTGTATTCTTATATATAAATAATGACACCGGTTTGTAGATAATGTGTCTCATGCTAAAGTTGGTATAGTTGGGCTGGTGTCCTAGTGGAACATCTATAGACATGTTTTTAATTACATTTAATGCACTACTTACCCTAATGCACATGAATTCGACTTTATTTTATTTTAGTATAATGGATTGATTTAGATAAAATTGGTGGTAGAATATTTAATATATTTGACACCACATTTTGTATTCCATTTAAATGGGTTGATTAAATAAACCTCCTAGTTATAGGTTTAGGATCATGAATTATGCTTTATGATGTCACTCATATACTTGAAGTATAGAAGAACGATAATGATCTGGTTCTCAAAATGCTAATAGAGTTAGTGATGGATATAATCATTCTATCATTTTACATGTATTATATTACAAGGATACTTTTATGTGTTCAATTTATATATCAATTTCGTTTTCATTCATTAATTTTTTACTTATTGTCAGTTATTATACTTTTTCTGCTACATTTATTTATAATACTTATACTATTCATTATCTATTATAGTATTGTTTTAGTCTAATCATGTGGGTAATATGACCACACTCTACCACCTGTTGAACCATGCTGTTATTCGGTTTCCTCTTATGAAGGATGAGGTGCATTTGAGGCCAAGTGGTGAAATTCCTTGGGGACCAATATTGTGGATCAGGGGTTTGTACATTACAATGTGATATTAGTGGTTCTAATAATATTTTATTACCATATTTATGGTTGAAAAGAGACTAGGAAAGTGTTCTAACATGGAAAATAATTCATACTAATGTACGGGGAACCCATGACTGAGGTAAATATCATGTTTTCGTGGATGGGATGATTAATTTCATTGTTATTACAGTTTATTTCTTTATCATTGGGTTATTATCATACTTTTTCTAGTAATTGATTTATTTATTTATGATTTGTTCCCCTTTTCCATGTACAAAAAAACATGATATATCCATGCATCATTTTAGGTACATAGAGATTTTAAAAACATGAATATTCTATTCCACATATATTGAATTGCATGACTACCAGATTGTGTGCCATGTTTATATTTACACCTATTTTGGGAATTATTTAGTATTCCTAGATTTATTCCATTCTATTTTATGATAAAATAATTTTTTCATGATGTTCATTATCATCATAAATGGTGTTTTCCCATATATCTCGATAGTGGCACAGTAATTAACCATTCTTGAAATTTTTGAGACAAGGGACATTGGATCGCGGGGTAGAAACATTAATGGTTTTAATTAAATGAGATCTATTTCTTGAATTTATATATTTTATAGTTCATCATCAATTGTAGAATGGTTACCCATATAGCTAAACAATCATATGTGTACTTTTTTATATTTTTAAATTAAAGATAATTTTTTTTTCAATTAAAGACATGAAATTATAAATTATACTCAAAATTACTATTAAAAAATGGAATAGAAAACCATCATACTAGACCATGATTCCTATATTTATATATTCTAAATTGAAATTCTTACACAATTGGTTGAATTTAGGAGTCTTGTACATCTGTAAAATGTGGTCACGAAGACCCATACGACTACTTCTTAAATGCAAAACTTGACCCATGTTGGTCAGTTGGGACATGTATATTTTTTGAAAAAAACTCATTATGTGCATGTTAAATCAAGGTTGTAATAACTTTTATGGGTTTCATTCAAATTTTATGTGAATTGTAATTTACATATCCTTTAAACCATAAATTGGTAACAGAATCCCATATAATTTATCACATAGTGACATTATATTTTCAACACCCTGAGGAGTTTCAAATAAATTTAATATAAAATGCATGAAACACTGAGTCTCTGTGAAACAAAATTCATTTTAATATATAGTGTATAGTTATAACCTAGACTTTAATTATAATTTTCCTACTTATTAGTTTTGAATTTTTAAATACGATTATAGATTGTTCTGATCAGTAAGATATTTATGGTTTGATATGATCAACTTAATTTATTGGTGAATAGTAACTTGACCATTTTAGAATAGTAATGTTACCCTTATGAATAGTAATATGACCAATATAATTGTAACCTCACCAAAGAAATTATAAATAAAATTTATCATCCATCATTTCTATTTTGAGAATAGTTTTTCTTAACTGTTTGAGGAATTTGATAAAAATGATTTATGAAGTAAAAATAGTACATTTTAAAGAGATTTAAACAATTATATCAGAATAAATATATATTGGTGTTTATTATAATGAAATATTATTATCAAAACTATCTTATTTAACTTCAAATGATAAATTAATTTTATTTTTTTAGTTATCAAAAATTTTACTATGCATTTTACTATACATTTTTGAACACTGTTATTTTTAATAAATATGTATTTTCATATATAAAAGTTAATATTTTCATATTAAGATAATTAATAAGATAAAATAAATTTAAATTTTTAAATCCAAACATCGATAATAGGTTATAGATATTTTATGTTAATTTTATGAAATACTTTAGTTTTTCTTGAATAGTAAAAATATAGTTTAGATTTTTTGGTATGCTTAATAAAATCATAATGATGTAAAAATTAATATAAATTTTTGGTAGACTTTTAAACACTTAAATATGATATTTGGTGTTCCATGGATCCAATACTATGGGAAATTACCTTTGGAATGCCCGTGGTTTAGTATATACCACTGCTTAGGTGCCCTTAGAAATTAAAAAAAAAATTCCCTCACTTTAGCTATAAATACCCACCCATGTTTTCCGTTATCTTCAATAAAAACAAATAATCCAAGGATATTTTGAATTTTTAAAACCATAGGATTCCTCCCAATATTTCCTCAAACCACCAAGGTCCCAAACTACAGGTTTTAGGAGTTATTATACATGGTATGGGAATATGCCACCCTGATCTTTTTCAAGCACACCTTTAATGTTATTCCTTTATAATATTCACTGTATTATGTTTGAATATGTCATTATATATCCGAATTAATGTAAATATTATTTAAAAATCATCAGAGACCCTATTTTCTCTCATAAATGTATTTTATTAATTTTTAAGAGACGGTGTTAGGCTGCCGAATTTTCGTAAAGGATTTCTCAACTTTTCTTTTTCTTTCAAGTACATCCATTTTATTTTTCTCTCCTCAACTCAACTAATCGAAAAGGTATGATAAATCCAGTAACAAACATATATTTTAATTCTGTTATTCTAATGGAATAATTTATCTTCAACTCTCCTTTACCTTCCTTTTAAACAAATAAATGAAAACACCATCCGAGATGTATTAATTTAACGCAGTCAGGGATGAAAGTTTTTGAATTTATATTACTGTCTTCATGGTTGGACATGAAACCATTTATATGGTGTAAAAACATTATAATATATTTATTTTACCTTATTTAATTTTATAGAGTCATCATACACAAATTATGTGAAATAATAAATCAAAACAAGCTCATTGTGAGTGAAACTGTTCAAAATAATCCCACTGATTATCATTAATGTATTATCTATTGATTCATCCTCACCTAAAATAAAAAAATGACATATATAAACATTTATACTTATTTATGATAAATTATAACATATAAATGAAATTATGTGCATCAATTATAATGTTACAGGAACTTCCATACTCTTACCATCAATGGAATCAATCATCAAATCAAGGGAATAAACACTCTGAAACGGCGGAATTCAATATTATGACTTATCAATATGGACGTAAATGAACATAGTAAAACATTAATGAAAAAATAAATTTATATATGGTTATTAATTATATAAATAATGTATTTAATTTTATTATATTGGAAATTAAAATCAAGTGAAAAATACATTCAGACATAAGATAAGAATTTTCTACCCGAACATCCATTTTCAATTAAGTTACAAATACTCCCTACATACCTCCATGAAATTATTATTTACTCTTATGTAATACTTATAAATTATGTGTGAATTTTATATATATGTGTAGAAACTAGGATCCTTCTTTTTTTTATGGTGAGTTACATGATTTAAAAGGATCTATCAAAACTTCTTCCCGAAATACTAGCCCATTTTAGGGGAACTTCTCAAATTATTAGATGTGTTCTAGTACACTCTATAATATATTATTACCCACTATTATTTTTATAAAATAACTAATTTTATGAGGAGAAAACTATATTATTTAACTTACTGTCTTATGAAAATATTTTTTCAAAATAACTACACCTTTCAAAGTAAAAGAGTATTTATCTCATGAAATAATCTATGATTTGATAAGAGTAATTTTATATATTTAAAAATAGTTATTGAATCATATTTATAATTAGGTCTAATATTTGATGATGTAATCTACCAAATTTTTTGAATTTTTTATGCTTACTTTGACTATGGACGTGCAATCTTGAAACCATTCACCATTATACTTCGAATGGTTAGTGTTTGTGTTTAGGGAAATTTAATTAAATTTAAAAGGTTAGGTTCAATATGAATGTATATATTGTTTATTTTTATCCTCATTAATAGGATGAATTAATTGGAATTATTATGTTATGGGTTGGGCCTTCTATATCCCCATTATTCCTCAGTGGGTCTGTAACACCCCAAGCATCTACGGTACACTTCTCTTTGAATAATGTGATAGCGTGTGTTGTACGCAACACCGAGTTCTAACATACCATAACCAATCAGACTAGCCGTTATGAATAGTAATACCTACTTTTTGAAAATATATATATTTTATATTTTAAAATGGACTTCATTTCTGGATTCGGAATATCTAATTTAGCCTAAGGTGAAATTTTGGTACTTTTCGGATAACTTTCAGATTTTGATTAATAGTGAAAATTACTAAATTTTAATTAAAATCAACTTTTTTAATCAAAATAATTAATAGTGATAAATTATGAATTTTATTGGTTTTAAAGTATATTTAGAATATATTTTTCCCATTTAATATAATTTTGGTCATTGGACATAATTTTACAATTAAACCGAACATAAACAATTGTCAATCTTTTGATAGTTATTATCTCTTAAAAACACGCTTTTTGTTTTGACAGCGGGAAATAATTTTAAATTAATTTCTTCCAATTCTGTGTTTTGAATTTAGAAAAATGTATTCCATATTTGGAATCAGGATGTCCAAAATGTGTAAATATGTATCTTTTATTTTTATACATTTTGAATAATTACTGCGGTAAATATTTTATTTACCATGGTTAAGGGTAAATCCGGTAAATAAGGGTTAAAAAATAATATTATAATAATACTAAATTACCCTAAAACGTGTCATAGCCTTATTGGTTGATGCATGTTCTACCATAGGCAACTTTGGGTCGATTTTGGGACCCCATGGTGCCACTTGTAGGTGATAGGGACACTTTTTTTTAATTAAGTTAAAATGAATACAAAAATGACACAAGCATATATCTTTAAGGAAAACAATTTTTACATAGGGTTATATATGTTTGATTTTAGATTATAAATATTCATTAGAAAGATAAAAATATTTCCTATATAATGATATTTTATTTATAATTTTTAGAAATTAAATGATTTAATTTATTTATGACACAATGTTGATGAAGTAATTACTATAATAGTGAAAAATTAAACTAATTGATATTATAAATACCCAAATAAATTTAATATGAAACTTTTAATGAATTAAACTAATTTAATAGGATAATATGATATATTAGTATTGATTTAATTGACTTTTTTCGAAGTAATATATCTGTTATGAGTTTCTCAAAAATCAACTATTGAATAGTGTCAAAATTTACATAAAAGAGTTCTTAAAACAAATATTATATTATTAATTGATATTAAATTCCTAAAAATATAAGGTTCGTCCAAGAGACTTATATCATGATAGTTTCATCATTAATGGACCACGTGGGGGTCTCTTGGATGTTTATAGTATGGTTATTAACCATATTATATAAAAATACAACGAGACATTGTAAAAGTGAAACTAATTAATTTAGAGTTAATACTTAATGATAAGGTTAATATAAGTCCCCAAACCTGTCTAAATTCTATTGGTTGAGTTTTTTTCGACCTATCCCCACCGTAAAAGTTAAATAATCCACTTTGGAGCCATTATAAACCGAATATGAATTTATTATAAATTAGTATTTATAGCTTTTCCAAAGGTGCCACTCACCCCTCTTATAAAAGGGCACTCCTCCTTCTCATTTCTTCACACCTTCAAAGCCTTTTTGTTCGGACAAAATCTGCCCAAATACTCTCAAAACTTCCCTAACTACAACCTTGAGGCCTTAGTTTGATCAGAAAGCCAACCTACAGATCCCTTTTGATCAAATCAAAAGGATGAAACCGAAGAAGATGTAATGATTTCACCACCCTTTTCCATGTTCCTTTCTTCTTCCACTTCTTCTTCCTTTGTTTTTACCATTCTAAAATAATAACTCCAGTATCATATATATACTGTGATGTTATTATAAATATTGTACAAACATATAGAGTATTCTATCCACCCTTTGATTAACATGTCACCATACGTGCGTACGTACGGCTTACCGTCTCCACGTCGTGGTGTAATTGTTATTCAATATATTATTATTTGGATGGGTATAATAATGATGTGTAACTAATGTAAATAATAAATATAACATGTTAATGATTCTGTATATATGATATACTATCCAATTATATATTATTTTAATATCAAAAGAATGATATTGTCACTCGTGCGTACGTACGGACTACCGTCTCCACGAACGCGATGAGATTCATTCTCCATCGTATCCATTCAAGTATAATTATAATTTGATGATTTAAAAATGATGTTTAAGGACTTGATATAATTCTAGATATTAATAATATACAACCTATCCATTACAAACATGGCTTACGTAACAAAACATATAAAAGAAAACGAGTAAGTTAACACCCGAAACAACGATAATACTAAGATATTATTAACAAAGCAAAGTTAAAAGATCATATATGATATCATATTAATATATATGATTCTTGTATAATTTAATAAAAATTATTTCACTATTATACAGAAGGTTAACCTACCCCAACCAAGTAAAAGTACAAGGAATGGGTTATTTTACAATGTCTTCATTATCCGAGGTTGTTTATATGTAATAATCTACTGGGATCTCTTTATCCTCCACATCCATGTTTTCATAAAAATGTATTTCAAAACATTTTTATTATTTTCAAGAATATGGGTTAAAGTAATTTATATCCTTGTTTGACTTTTTATAAGAGGAATCTTTCCGTCATTTTCAAAACAAGGTCCTTTTTAACCTTTTCAGTAGAATTAAGGTAAGAATATTTTTTTTAACTTATATGGCGGGTGCGGCTATTTTCCGCCGTTATAAAATCGTCGAAGCTTCCCTTACAAGCTTATAAGAATAGTTTCAAAGAAAATGTTTTATTTTATATGGATCTTAAATGATTTCAAAATAAAAGAGATATTTCCCTAAAAAGAGTTTTGATTTCATCTATGTCAACATCCTTTGTTGGATTTTACGCTTATGTGAAGTTTATTTATTATGATACAAAACTTCTATGTTGTATTAATGGTTTTGTGATATGTTTGACTATGGATGTTCTATTCTTATACCATTCATGGTTTATGGGGAAAGTATTGACATTTTGTATGCTAGTTTTAATACGAATGTTTATGTTATGTTTAAACCTTTTCAAATGGGAATGCATTGGACTTAATATGTGACGGGTGGAGCCCGCTATAGCTCCTCGATGCATCGATAGGTCTCATGAGACAAACTAGTGTCTTGGCACAAGGCCTTGGCAAAATCTTATTTTTAGTCTTGGAACGAGGCCTTGGCTATGTGGTTATGATAGTCTGGCATTATGCATTCAAACATTATGAAAGTGGTTATTGATTTTGCATGTGATTATTCGATTAGAAGAATATCCATGTGAATAAGTAAATGGAATTATTTCATTTTATTTATGTCATACCATGTTTAAAGTTCAATTTTGAAAGACTTTTTTTTAGTTATACATTGCCTTAAATGTTTATTCTTATTTATGAAAGTTTCCTCTATATTGTTATCCATACTGGGCATTTAAGCTCACCCCTTTTCTATGTTTTATTTTTCCCAGGAAGTGAAGACGTAAATTATGAATGACCTTCAGGGATATTATGTGGGGATATGAGTTTGGATTATAGAGACAATATGTTGTTGTAGTAGTTTTTCATTTTATAATGTAATGTAAGACTTATGAATATATCTAGTGTTTCCAAGGATACTAAACCAATCGGTCTTTCGAGATTTGATCTTTGTTGTGATCATGCCAATGTTATGTAATAATGCACCGACTCTGGGTAACTAGGGTCGGGGCGTTACAGTTGGTATCAGAGGAAGTTTAGTATAAACCTTGGAAGCTAGATTTAGATAAACTCTGATTAGAGCACGTAGACATAAGCTGAACTTTGAGGATTAGTATAGAAGAACTTCTTAGAATTTTGGTATTGTAGAGATTTTGTGAGTTTTCCGAGCAATAAATCCCTGTCTGGATATGAGCAGGTAGAGGCGGCTCTGGCACAGATGTACCTAGGGGTAAAAACTGAAAACACCGCTTTGAGCTAGACTCGAACGGGAACTGGTGCACGATAACGGGCCTTGCTGCACTCTTGGTTACGACACTCCTGGGGGATATGTTTAGGATAACTCTCATTTTCTTTACAAATCATTATGAAGGGTTTATGAGTATATACTTCCTCAAAGAAAACATTTTTATGATTATGGATTATATCCATAATTAGTTCAATTTATGTTAAGTGTTTTATAAGTATGGGATTATGTATTTTGATTCATAAACTGATCTAGTTTATGCCATTGTTTAGAAATGGCACCTAGTGGAAGAAATGGAAACCGTATCAATGCACACACTCCATGTAGGGATTTCCCTCCTACTCAACATAATTATAGTGGAGCTGGTGATGCAACTGGTGCTGATCAGCTAATCACCATACTAGGACAACTTACTCAGGTTATGAATAATAACCTTACCCTTATGGAGCACCCTGATCCACAGCGTGGAGGATCAATGTTAGATCGATTCATGAGGCAAAAACCACCAACGTTAAATGGGAGTACAAATCCCTTAGTAGCTGAGCAATGGATAAATTCCCTAGAGAAAATATTTCAGGCTTTGGGGGGCAGTGAAAGGGAAAAAGATATCATGGCAATTTACCGCCTCACTGGAGATGCTAATCAATGGTGGTCATTGATTCAAAACATGAAAAAAGATGATGAAGTATCAAATATGGAATGGAGGGAGTTCAAAGATCTTTTTTTAGAAAAATACATTCCTCGCGGCCATCGAGTAGAGGTGGAAAGGTAATTTATGAGTCTGAGACAGAAGGAGGATGAGAATGTCGCAAAGTATGAGGCTAATTTTACAAGGTTAGCAAGGTATGCTGGAGATTATATACGTAACCCAAGAAAAAAGATTGATCGTTTCTTTGATGGGTGAAAACCATTTCTTCATCGAGCATTAGTCTCACAATCCTTTTCATCGTACGAAGACATTGTCTCATGTGCTATCGAGACCGAAAAGGAATTCTCTAAGTCTTATGACTTTAAAGAAAAGCAAGAGAAGAAGAGACCTGCTGATCAATCTGGGAATGAAAATAAGGGAAAGAAGGGAAAGGTTGAATATCCATCCTGTGGTAAATGCGGGAATAAATATCCGGGTACTTGCTTGAAGGGAATGGAAGTCTGTTACAAGTGTGGTGAAAAAGGCCACCAAGCTCGTGATAGTAAGGGGAAGAAGGAAGCTACCAACGTTCAGTGCTACAATTGCAGGGAGATGGGGAATTATGCAAATGAATGTCCTAAGCGTCTGGATAACTTACCTCAGAAAAGGCCAAGGGATCAAGGCCAGGCTTATGCTATCACTACTATTGAGGTAAAAGCTCCGAAAGACGTGGTGGTAGGTAATTTAATGGTTTCCTCATGTTTAGAAAATGCATTATTTGATTCTGGATCATTGCATTGTTTCATATCTTCCCAGTTTTCTAAGAAAATTAGATATTTCCAATTTGATTTAATAAGGGAGTTGTCAGTTAAAACCCCTAAGGGAAGTATCATTGCAATAATGTTTTGTGAATCAGTCCCCATTAGAGCACAAAAATGTTCTTTATCTGCTGATCTCATCGCCATACCTATGATTGAGTTTGATATAATCCTCGGTATGGACTGGCTTTTGGACTATGATGCGAAGATTTATTGTACGAAGAAGGAGGTTACGATTCTTGATGATAATGATAAGGAACACCTTATCTTTAGAGCAGAATCGTCACCACCTAATTCTTATTTAGATCCACCCCCAGTAGCTCAACTTAATTCAATTATTGGGGAGGATGAGAATGAAATGACCATGGGTGAGTAAAGGAATGTTCAAATAGAGGATGTACCTGTTGTGAAAGAATTTGTAGATTTATTTCCGGAAGATTTACCTGGACATCCTCCAGAACGAGAAGTTGAGTTTTCCATTGATTTAATTCCTGGATCAAGGCATATATCAAAGACCCCTTATATAATGGACACTGTAGAGTTAGTCAAACTAAAGAAAAAACTAGAGGAGTTGAGTAATAAAGGATTTATTTTCCCTAGTCTTTATCCATGGGGAGCCCCTGTTCTTTTTGTTAAAAAAAAGATGGATATATGAGATTATGTATCGACTACAGGGAGATCAATGCTATAACGATAAAGAACAAGTATCCCCTACCTTGTATTGATGATTTATTTGAACAACTGCATGGAGCTCAATACTTTTCAAAGATTGACCTTCGATCTGGATACCATCAGTTGTGTGTGAAGAAGGAAGACATTCCGAAGACATCATTTCGAACCAGGTATGGGCATTATGAGTTTACTGTAATGCCATTTGGATTGACTAATGCACCCTCTGTATTCATGGATCTGATGAATAGAGTTTTCAAGGAGTATCTCGATGAATTTGTGGTGGTATTTATTGATGATATCTTGGTATACTCCAAAACCTACGAAGATCATGAAAATCACTTGCGCATTATCTTGAAGACTCTGAGGAGGCATGAATTATATGGTAAGTTTAGCAAGTGTGAATTCTGGCTTCATGAGATTTCTTTTCTTGGCCATATTGTCTCTAAAGATGTAATCTTTGTTGATCCTTCTAAGACCAAGGCAATCCAAGAATGGCCAGCACCTACGAGTATAACTGAGGTACGTAGTTTTATTGGTTTGGTAGGTTATTATCGACGTTTCGTCCAGAATTTTGCCCGATTGGCTAACCCATTAACGAAGCTTACACGTAAAGGGGTTAAATTTGTTTGAACAAAATAGTGTGAAGAATGTTTCGAAGAACTGAAGATAATATTAGTCAATGCTCCTATATTGACTCTACCATCGGGGAATGATGGGTTCGTTATTTATAGTGATGAATCAAAGAAAGGACTTGGTTGTGTCCTTATGAAGAATGATAGAGTTATTGCCTATGTATCACGACAGTTGAAAATTCATGAACAAAACTATCCTACTCATGATCTCGAGTTAGAAGCTGTGATCTTTGCTTTGAAGATATAGAGGCACTACCTCTATGGTGAAAAATGTGAGATTTATACTGATCACAAGAGTTTGAAGTATATTTTCTCACAAAAAGAACTCAACTTGAGGCAAAGGAGATGGCTTGAATTACTGAAGGATTATGATTGCATGATACACTACCACCCGGGGAAGGCAAACAAGGTGGAAAATGCTTTGAGTTGAAAAGACCATGGAGTTTTGAGCAATATGAGAATTGAAAGGGATCCAATTTTCATGGATCTAGTGAATATGGACATGGGAATAACCAGGGAAGGTGAAACATCAATGATTTTTCAAAAGGTTTCCAAAAAATCTTTACTAGAAAGTATTAAGAGTTCTCAGACCAATGATGAAGAATTTAAAAAGAATATTAAAGCTGTGAATGATGGGAGATTGAGAGACTTTGTGTATGAATATGGAATTTTGAAATTCGGGAAGAGACTTTGGGTTCCCGATTTACCTGATCTAAAATGGGAATTGCTGGATGATGCTCATAGTTCCAATTTCTCTATACACCATGGAAGCTCCAAAATGTATAAAGATTTGAAGGAACATTTTCGGTGGGACAACATAAAGAGGGAGATTGCTGATTTTGTGTCAAGATGTATGGTTTGTCAATAAGTGAAAGCTGGAAGGCAATAGCCTGGAGGAGTCATGCAACCTCTTCCCATACCGGAGTGGAAATGGGACAATATTACGATGGACTTTGTCATGGGGCTACCAAAGACTCCTAGAAGGAACGATGGAATATGGGTTATTGATGATCGTCTTACCAAATCAGCACATTTTCTTGCTATAAGAGAAGATCTACCCCTGAAACGTCTAGCAAGACTATATATTAATGATGTTTTGAGACTTCATGGAGTACCCCTATCAATTGTTTCTGATCGTGATCTCCGTTTTACTTCAAGATTTTGGAAAAGTCTTCAGAAATCCTTGGATACTGAACTTCATTTGAGCACTGCTTACCATCCTCAGACAGACGGACAATCAGAACGGACTATTCAGACCTTAGAAGACGTGTTGAGATCTTGCTCACTTGACTTTTAGGGTATGTGGGATCAATATTTACCTATGGTAGAATTTTCCTATAACAATAGCTTCCATTTGAGTATTCAGATGGCACCATATGAAGCGTTATACGGAAAGAGATGTCGTACACCGACCTGTTGGGATGACGTCGGTGAAAGAAAACTTGTAGGTCCAGAACTGGTGGAGGAAACGATGGAAAAGGTGAAGGTAATCCAAAATCACATTAGAGCAGTTCAAAGAAGGCAGAAGATCTATGCCGATAATCGAAGGAAGGATTTGGAATTTCAAGTCGGTGATCATGTTTTCCTGAAGGAATCTCCATGGAATGGAGTCATACGTTTTGGTAAGAAAGGTAAATTGAGTCCCAGGTACATCGGACCCTTCAAAATTCTAGAACGAATTGGGGTTGTAGCTTACAGATTGGAAATGACGCCAAGTCTCTCTAAAGTTCACGATGTGTTCCACGTATCTCTGTTGAGGAAATACATGCCTGACCCAATGCATGTACTCACCTACGAGGAGTTAGAACTGGAACCTGATCTGTCTTATTGCGAAGATCCCGTCAGGATTCTTGATACGAGAGAACAAGTACTGAGAAACCGGACGACGCGTCGGGTAAAAGTTTTGTGGAGAAACCATAAGATGGAGGAGGCAACGTGGGAACCCGAGGAACTTATGATGAAGAACTACCCGAGTCTTTTTATGTGATAAGTATTCTAGAAATTTCTAGGACGAAATTATTTGAAGGAGGACATAATGTAACACCCCATGCTTCTTACGGTACACTTCTCTTTGAATAATGTGATAGCGTGTATTGTACGCAACACCGAGTTCTAACATACCATAACCAATCAAACTAGCCTTTAGGAATAGTAATACATACTTTTTGAAATTATATATATTTTATATTTTAAAATGGACTTCATTTCTGGATTCGGAATATCAAATTTAGCCTAAGGTGAAATTTTGGTACATTTCAGATAACTATCATATTTTGATGAATAGTGAAAATTACTAAATTTTAATTAAAAACAACTTTTTTAATCCAAATAATTAATAGTAATAAATTATGAATTTGAGTGGTTTTAAAGTATATTTAGAATATATTTTTACCATTTAATATAATGTTGGTCATTGGACATAATTTTACAATTAAACCGAACATAAACAAGTGTCAATCTTTTGACAGTTATTATCTCTTAAAAACACGCTTTTTGTTTTGACAACGGTAATTAATTTTAAATTAATTTCTCCCACTTCTATGTTTTGAATTTAGAAAAATGGATTCCATATTTGGAATCAGGATTTCCAAATTTTGTAAATAGGTAACTTTTATTTTTAGACATTTTGAATAATTACTGCGGTAAATATTTTATTTACCATGGTTAAGGATAAATCCGGTAAATAAGGGTTAAAAAATAATATTATAATAATACTAAATTACCCTAAAACGTGTCCTAGCCTTATTGGTTGATACATTTTCGACCATATAAATCTTTGGGTCGATTTTGGGACCCCATGGTGCCACATGTAGGTGATAGGGACACTTTTTTGTAATTAAGTTAAAATGGATACAAAAATGACACAAGCATATATCTTTTAGAAAAACAATTTTTACATAGGGTTATATATGTTGGATTTTAGATTATAAATATTAATTAGAAAGATAAAACTATTTCCTATATAATTATATTTTATTTATAATTTTTAGACATTAAATGATTTAATTTATTTATGAATCAATGATGATGAAGTAATTACTATAATAGTGAACAATTAAAATAATTGATATTATAAATACACAAATAAATATAATATGAAACTTTTAATGAATTAAACTAATTTTATAGGATAATATGATATATTATTATTGATTTAATTGACTTTTTTAGAAGTAATAAATCTGTTATGAGTTTCAAAAAAATCAACTATTGAATAGTGTCAAAATTGACATACAAGAGTTCTTAAATAAAATATTATATTATTAATTGATATTAAATTCCTAAAAATCTATGGTTCGTCCAATAGACTTATATAATGATAGTTTCATCAGTAGTGGACCAATTAGGTGTCGCTTGGATGTATATAGTAAGTTTATTATCCATATTATATAAAAATACAAAGAGACATTGTAAAAGTGAAACTAATTAATTTAGAGTTAATACTTAAAGATAAGGTTAATATAAGTACCCAAACCTGTCTAAATTCTATTGGTTGAGTTGTTTTAGACCTATCCCCACCTTAAAATTTAAATAATAAACTTTTTAGCCATTAGAAACCGAATATGAATTTATTATAAATTAATATTTCTAGCTTTTCCAAAGGTGCCCCTCACCCCTCTTATAAAAGGGCACTCCTCCTTCTCATTTCTTCACACCATAAAAGCCTTTTTGTTCGGCCAAACTCTGCCCAAACACTCTCAAAACATCCCTCACTACAACCTAGGGGCCTTAGTTTGATCAGAAAGCCAACCTACGGAGCCCTTTTGATCAAATCAAAAGGAAGAAACCGAAGAAGAGGTAATGATTTCACCACCCTTTTCCAAGTTCCTTTCTTCTTCCACTTCTTCTTACTTTGTTGTTACCATTCTAAAATAATAACTCCATCATCATATATATACTGTGATGTTATTATAAATATGTTACAACCATATAGAGTATTTTATCCACCTTTTGAATAACATGTCACCATACGTGCGTACGTACGGCTTACCGTCTCCACGTCGTGGTGTAATTGTTATTCAATATATTATTATTTCGATGGGTATAATAATGATGTGTAACTAATGTAAATAATAAATATAACATGTTAATAATTTTCTATATATGATATAATATCCAATTATATATTATTTTAATATTAAATGAATGATATTGTCGCTCGTGCGTACGTACGGACTACCGTCTCCACGAACACGATGAGATTCATTCTCCATCTTATCCATTCAAGTATAATTATCATTTGATGATTTAAAAATGATGTTTATGGACTTGATATCATTCTGGATATTAATAATATACAACCTATCCATTACAAACATGGCTTATGTAACAAAACATATAAAAGAAAACGAGTAAGTTAACACCCGAAACAACGATAATACTAAGATATTATTAACAAAGCAAAGTTAAAAGATCATATATGATATCATATTAATATATATGATTCTTGTATAATTTAATAACAATTATTTCACTATTATACAGGAGGTTAACCTACCCCAACCAAGTAAAAGTACAAGGTAAGGGTTATTTCATAATCTCTTCATTATCCGAGGTTGTTTATATGTAATAATCTACTGGGATCTCTTTATCATCCACATCCATGTTTTCTTAAAAATGTATTTAAAAACATTTATATTATTTACAAGAATATGGGTTAAAGTCATTTATACCCTTGTTTGACTTTTTATAAGAGGAATCTTTCCATCGTTTTCAAAACAAGGTCCTTTTTAACCTTTTCGGCAGAATGAAGGTAATAATGTTTTTTTTAACTTATACGGAGGGTGCGGCTATTTTCCGCCGTTATAAAATCGTCGAAGCTTCCCTTACAAGCTTATAAGAATATTTTCAACGAAAATGTTTTATTTTATATGGATCTTAAATGATTTCAAAATAAAAGAGATATTTCTCTAAAAATAATTTTGATTTCATCTATGTCAACATCCTTTGTAGGATTTTACGCTTATGTGAAGTTTATTTATTATGATACAAAACTTCTATGATGTATTAATGGTTTTGTGATATGTTTGACTATGGATGTGCTATTATTATACCATTCATGGTTTATGGTGAAAGTATTGACATTTCCTATGCTAGTTTTAATACAAATGTTTATGTTATGTTTAAACCTTTTCATATGGGAATGCATTGGACATAATATGTGACGGGTGGAGCCCGCTATAGCTCCTCGATGCATCGGTAGGTCTCATGAGACTAACTAGTGTCTTGGCACAAGGCCTTGGCAAAATCTTATTTGTAGTCTTGGCACGAGGCCTTGGCTATGTGGTTATGATAGTCTGGAATTATGCATTCCAACATTATGAAAGTGGTTATTGATTTTTCATGTGATTATTCAATTAGTAGAATATCCATGTGAATAAGTAAATGGAATTATTTCATTTTATTTATGCCATACCATGTTGAAAGTTCAAGTTTTAAAGGCTTTTGTTTTAGTTATACATTTCCTTAAATTTTTATTCTTATTTATGAAATTTCCTCTATATTGTTATCCTTACTGGGCATTTGAGCTCACCCCTTTTCTATGTTTTATTTTTCCTAGGAAGTGAAGAAGAAAATTATGAATGACCTGTAGGGATATTATGTGGGGATATGAGTGTGGATTATGGAGACAATATGTTGTTGTAGTAGTTTTTCATTTTATGATGTAATGTAAGACTTATGAATATATCTAGTGTTTCCAAGGCTACTAAACCAATCAGTCTTTCGAGATTTGATCTTTGTTGTGATCATGCCAATGTTATGTAATAATGCACCAACTCTGGGTAACTAGGGTCGGGGAATTACAGGGTCTCAAAAGGAAAAATAGTTATGGAATTGGCTGAGGCCCATCCCATTTTTAGATATGGTTTTGGCTGAGGGCTTTATCATTTTAAGATGTCTAGGATGAGGCATTGAAGGTATATTACAGAATGTACAATATTATTTATTTTTCTCATTATGAAATAAGTAACTGATCTTCTATGAGATTATTAATCTATTTGAATACCCGTGATTATGATTTATTAAAGAATTATTTATTAATCCCTTATTCCTTACATATTATATTCATGTTCATTTTTAAAGGAATGTGTTTTTTATTCACCATTTATAATGTTTGTGTTTATAATTACTTCCACAGACTTTCTTACCCTTACTGAGCATCTGATATCACCCCTTTCATATTATTTATAATTATAGGATGTGAAGAAGTAAATTATGAATGACCTGTATGGGTAACCTAGGAGTTATAAAAGTTTTCAATTCAATTTACATATTGTATTTCATTTCAAGTTTAAATGTTGAACTTAAATATGAGTATTTTTTTCCAAAAAAACTAAAATAATTCATTCCTTCTGGATGTGACTTTATTATAACTATTCCAATGTTATAAATAATGCACTGGCTTTAAGAAACTAGGGTTAGAGAATTACAGTTGGTATTAAAGAAATTTTAGTAGAAAACATGGAAAATAGATTTAGAACATGTATATTAATGAACCAAACCCAAAGATAGACATTGAGTATATGTATACAAGAAAA
Source organism: Viscum album (assembly GCA_963277665.1). Lineage (NCBI taxonomy): Eukaryota > Viridiplantae > Streptophyta > Magnoliopsida > Santalales > Viscaceae > Viscum > Viscum album. The sequence continues at coordinate 382,107,657 of OY728166.1, forward strand.
TCCTATAATTTTGGTAAGGAATATATTATATGGATCTTCCTAGAATAAAAATCCATGTCTGTATACTACATGTGGATGTGGTTTTGGCACATATGTACATAAGAATAACAAATCTGACACGGTGTTTTGGGTTTGACCCGGGGTAACATGGTTCACAACAATAAGCCTTACTACGCACCTAGTTTGACACTCCTGGGGGACATTTTTAGGATAATTCACATTTTTAGAAGCCATTATTAAGTGTTTAAAAGAAAATTTTTCCTCAACAAATTGATGTTTATGATTGTGATATTTTCTATATGTTTTCTTTAAATTTTTATAAGTATTTTTCAAGTTGATAAAGTATATTATGATTCATAAATCAATCCAGTGTGTGAAATTATTTTAAAATGTAAACCATATCAATATATGTATACAATGTAGGGATTTCACTCCTCTGAAATATAATGATTCTAGTGCTGGAGCGACGACTATTACTGAGAAACTTATAACTATAATTGTAAAACAGATGTAGGTTATGAACAATAACCTTACCCGTATGGAGAATCCTAATCCACAATGTGGTGGGGAAATGTAAGACCTCTTTATGCAAAAACAACCTTCATAATTCAATGGGATTAAAAAACAACTTTTAGTTGAGTAGAGGATAAGTTCATTAGAGAAATATTTCCCACTTTGGGATGTAATGAAAGAGAGAATGTTTTCATGGAGGATTATCGTCTGTCAATAGAAGTTGATCAGTGGTGGTTGTTAATTCAAAACCCAAATTAGGAAAAATAAATACAAAAAATGGAATTGATGGATTTTAATGATATTTAATGAAAAATATTTTCCTTGTGAACAAAGAGAGGATATGGAGATTTAATTTTTGAAACTCTGACAGAAAGAGAATGAAAATGATGTAACGTATGAATCCATCATTACAAGGTTATCAAGTCATGTTCCTTACTATATACCTAATCCACGTATCAAGGTTGATATATTGTTTGATGGTTTAAAATCAACCCTATGAAGGGAACTAGTCTCTAAGTGTTTCTCATAATATGAAGAAATTGTCTCATCTGCTATCAAGATAGGGAATTAATTATCTATGCCTTTTAAATTTAATGGAAAACAAGAAAAATAGTGGGTGGAAGAGGATAGAATGCATAAAGGTAAGAAATAAAAGTGAAATTTTCTAACATGTGATACTTGTAGAAGGATACACCCTAGTTCCTGCTTAATAGGTAATGGCATGTTCTAAAAGTGTGGAGGGAAAAGTTATCATGCTAGTGATTTCAAGGGAAATAATGTATCTATAAATGTTTAATGCTATAATTTTAGGGGGATGGGGAATGACACTAATTATTATCCAGTGAATTAATGAAATGGGTCTCAGAAAAGGGCAAGGGAGAATGTCCAAGCCTATCGATCAAAACTGCTGAGATTGAAATTCATAATAAAGTGGTGGGACATACCATAATAATTTACTCAAACCTAGCCAATGATTTATTTTATTATAGATCATCTCAATCTTTTATATATTTTTAGTTTCAAAGAGAAATTAGATTTTTCCAATTTGATTTAATAAATATGTTTTCAGTTAAAACTCTTAAGGGAAATATCATTGAAACAATGCTATGTCGATCAATCCCCTTTAAGACACATAAAAATTCATTAGTTTCTAACCTTTTCATCATACCCTTGATCGATAATGATATAATTCATGGTACATATTTTATTTCAAATTATTAAGCCAAATTATATTATAATAATAATGATGTTAAGATTTTTGGGAATGATGTAGAATCCCTCGTCATTAGGATAGAAACATAATCATTTGATTATTATCATGATCTACCCCTAGTAACACTACATAATGAATTTTTTGGTGAGGATGAGAATGAATTTTCAATGGGGGAGACAATAAATATTCAAATTGAGAATGTAACCATTGTGAAATAATATATTAATATTTTTCCTGAGGATTTTCCTAAACGCGCTCCATAGCAGGATGTTGATATCTCTATTCATTTAATTCCTTATTCAAGGCCTATATCATAGAATCCTTATGGAGTAGCCACTGTTTAATTATTATATCTCATGAAACAAATAGGGGAATTGATTGATAAAAGGATTATTCTCCCTAGTGTTTCTCTATGCGGTACCCATGTTCTATTTGTTAAGAATTAAAATGGATATATGAGAATGGGAATAGACTAAAGGGAGATCAATGATATTATAATAAAGAATATGTATCTCCTACCTTGCACTGATGATTTATTTGTCCAAATTCATAGAGCCCAATATTTTTTGATGATTGAATTCGATCTGGATATCATCTATTGCATCTGAGGAAGGAATATACTCCAAATATAGCATTTAAAACTAGGTATGGGCATTATAAGTTTACAATTATCCATTTCGGATTAACTAATGCACCATATTTTTTCATTTATCTATTGAATAGTGGTTTGAAGGAATATCATGATGAATTTTTTATTATATTTGTTGATGATATCATGGTGTACACCAAAATCTATGAATATCATGAGAATCACTTGATCATTATTCTGAAGACTCTTAGAAGAAACATGTTATATGGGATGATTACCAAGTCTGAATTATGGGTTCAAATAGTATCTTTTCATGGACATATTGTCTCTATGGATGGAATAATATATGATCTGGCAATGATATAGTCTGTTCAGAAATGGCCTACTCTAATGAACTTTACCGATGTATGTAGTTTTATTTGTTTAGAATGTTACTATTGGATTTTCATTTGGAACATCACACAATTATCCAACCTGTTAAACAAACATACTTGTAAATTTTTTATGTTTATATGAAACAAAAAATGTGATGACTGTTTTGATGAATTGAAGAGGATATTAGTGCATTCTCCAATCAAAACATGGCCATAGAGAAATGGTGGATTTGTGATCTATAATGATGTATTGAAGAGAGGACAATGTTGTGTCATAATGTAGAATGATAGAGTTATTGCCTATGAATCAAGGCAGTTAAAAATTCATGAACATAACTATCCATCTCAAGATCTTGAGTTATATGCTATAATCATTTCTATAATACATGGAGACATTATCTCTATTGTAAAGGATGATAGATATATACTGATCACAAGAGGTTTAAATACATATTCTCACAAAATGAACTCAACATGAGTTAAATTAGATTTCTTATTCTTATCAAGGATTATTATTGTTCTATACAATACCACCCAGGAAAGGTAAACAAGGTATAATATGCATTGATTATGAAGGATCATGGAGTTCTAAACAAAATGATAATTAGAAAGGATCCTCTTTACATTAATCTAGAGATGATGGATATGGGCATCATCAAAGAAGGTGAAACATAATTAATTTTTATATAGGTTGACCAACCATCTTTATTAGAAAGGATAAAATGTATACAACCTAATTATGAGCATATTAAAAATAAAATCAATCCTATGAAATTTGGGAATTTGGAAGAATTTATATATGAAGATTGAATTCTGATGATTTGGAAGAGGCTTTGTTTTCCCTCTATACCCGAGCTAAAAAGAGATTTATTGGATGATTCCCATTGTTCCAATTTCATTATACACCCTAGTAGCAGTAATATGTATTGACTTTCGAAGGAAAAGTTCTGGTGGGATATCATGAAGAGGGAAATTTCTGTTTATGTATCAAGATGTTTAGTTTGTCAATAGGGAAAGGCTCGAAGAAAGCAAACTAGAGTAGTCAAACAACCTCTACCTATTTCTGTATGGAAATGTGAAGACATCACCATGGATTTTTCAATAGATTACACAAAACTCTATGGAATAATGATACATCGTGGGTAATTATTGACATACTTACAAAATCTACACATTTACATTCAATAAGGTATGATTTACTACTTGAGAGCCTTTCACGAATATATATCAATGAAGTTGTAAGAGTGTATAGAGTAACTATTTAAATAGTTTCTAAAAATGATCTTCAATTTACATCGTATTCCTAGAAATGTATTTTGAATGATTTAGAAAATTAGCATTATTTGAGTACTTCTTATCACCCTAAAACCGATGGGTAGTCAGAAATGATGATCCAATCATTAGAATACATGTTTAGATCATTCTCACCCAAATTTCAAGGTATGTGGGATCAATATTTACCCTTTTTGGAGTTTGAATACAATAATAGTTTCCATTATTGTATTCAAATGGCATCATATGATTCATTGTATAGAAAGAGATATTGTACACCAACCTGGTGGGATGAAGTTGGTGAAAGGAAGCTTGTGGGACCAAAGCTTATAGAGGAAACAACATAAATGGTAATGAAAATTCAATCTCATATCCAAACAACTCAATTTAGGAAAAATAATTATTATTATAATATAAGGAAGGATTCATAATTTCAAGAGGGATATAACGTTTTCTGGAAAGTATCTCCATGGGAGGGTGTTATAATATTTAGAAAGAAGGAGAAACTGAGTCCCTGGTACATTCATCCTAGCTTATCATTTGGAAATGACACATTTCCTTTCTATGATACACATTGTTTTCAATGTCTTTTTGTTGAGAAACTACATGTCAGACCCAATACATATCCACACTTATGAAAGAATATAATTAGAACCTAACTTATCTTACTATGGGGAGTCTATCTAGATTCTAGATAATAAATAACAACATTTTAGGAATCAAATTACATGATTGGTAAATGTGATTTTAAAAAATCATAAAATTGAAGAGGCAATGTGGGAGATTTAGGATCCTATGATGAACATCTACAAAAATCTTTTTAAGAGGTAACATTCCATTAATTTTGTGCATTAAATTTTTTTAAGGGTGGGGGGATGTAACACCCTAAGGATTTAAATAAAAATTCAATATAGAATGAATGAAACACTGAACCTTTTTCGAACAAAAACTTTTTTATTTATAGTATATAGTTATAAACAAGCAATTAAACATAATTTTATTCTTTGGGTTATGAATTTCAAAAAACAGACATACACGGTTGTGATTAGTAAAATATTTTGGGATTGATAGGACCAACATAATTTTTTTCTTAATAGAAACTTGACCCATTGGAATAGTAATGATACCCTTATGAATAGTAATATAATTAATGTAATAGTTACCACACCTAATAATGTATAAACAAAATTATTTTTCCATCATTTCAGTTTTTAGTATAGTTTTTCATAAAAATATGGATAATTTGGTAAAATGATACTTTGGTTTAAAATTGTACGTTTTAGAGAGATTAAAATTATTATATCAAAATTATGTTTTATTGATGTTTATTGTAATGAAATATTATTATCAAAACACACTTCTTTGACTACAAATGATAAAATATGTTTATTTCTTTTAAGTGATGAAAATTTAACTATAGATTTTATACATGATATTTTTTTTGTAAATAATTATTTTCATAGATAAAAGATGAAATTTTCATATTTATATATTTATTATGACAAAATAAATTTCTATTTTTAATTAAAAACATTGATTATAGGTTATATGTCATTTAAGATAAATTTATAAAATACTTAATTTTTTGTGAATAATAAAAATACACTTATGAGATTTCGGTATGTTTGATGAAATAATAATGATTTAATAATAACTATAATATTCTGGTAGACTTTTATACCATAAAATATGATATTAGGTGTCTCAAGTAGCCAATATCAAGGGAAAATTCCCTGGTAAGTCCCATGGTTTTTCATATAGAAATGTTGAGGTGTCCTCAGAAATTAATAAAAAAGCCCCTCACATTAGCTACAAATACCCACCCATTTATTCCATTCCATTCATTCCAAATTCACCATCCTTGATTCTATAGTGGTTTTACCTCCATCTTAGTCATTATAATGTTTCCTCATGCCACTAAGGTTCCATCCGTTATGTTTTAGGAGTGAGTCTACAAAGAATGGGAATCTTCCACCCTTCCCCTTATCAATCATTCCTTTTATGTTATTCCTTTTTAACTTCCATTGGGTTATGTCAGGATTTGTAATTACATATAACCCTTACATTAAATATTATTTAATAATGATTATAAACCACTTTTTATCTCATAAACATAATTTATTAATTTTTAAGAGACATTGTTATGCTGTTGAATTTTCATAAGGGATTTCTCATCTTATCTTTTTCATTCAAGTTCCCTTTTTTTATTTTTCCCTCCTCAAATACCCTCATAAAAAAGGTATTATAACTATAGTACCTTAAATATACTATAATTTTTTTTATGATATTGGAATAATTCATCTCATTTCTCTTTTCCCCTCATTTTATTGAAAAAATAAAAACACCATCTAAGATGTGTTAATTTATCGGATTTAAGGATGACTGGTTTTCAATTTCTATTATCAACATCATGGATGGTCAAGAGACCATTTTTATGTTTTAAAAAATCATTATTTATGTAATTTATATTATTTAATGTTATTTAACCATAATACAAACATTATGTGAAATAATAAATCAAAACAAGCTCGTTCTGAGTGAAACAACCCAAAATAATCAAAGTGATTATCATTAATGTTTAATCTAATGATTCAACCAAACCAAAAATATAAAAATGACTTATATGATAATTTAACCATTTTTATTATAATTAATAACATATATCATCAATTATATACATCAATTATTATTTTATATAAACTTACATATGCTTATAATCAAGTGAACTGATCATGAAATCACAGAAATGAACACTCTGGAAACACAAGATTCAATTTTATAACTTATCAATAAGATTATAAATGGAAGTAGTAAAACCTTAATGAATAAAATATATGTATATTTTGGTTATTAATTAGTTAATTATGTGATTTAATTTTATTAACCAAGTAATTATTGTTAGTTGCAGAATACATTCAGAAATAAGGTAAGGATTTTCTACACGAACATCTATTTTCATTCGAGAAACTCTTATCCCCCTACATACCTCTATGAAATTCGATATTTATTATTAATTAATCCTTATAAAATATATATTAATGTTATATATATGTTTACCAACCATAATCATTATTTATTTTATGAGGATTTATATGATTTAAAAGGATCTTTCAAAACATTTTCATGAAATACAAGCCCATTTCAAGGGAACGCATCAACTTCTTAGTAGTGTTCAAGTATGATATATAATTTTATTTTAGAACACATTATATTTATAAAATCACTCATTTTATTATGATAAAAATAAATTATTTTACTTCTAGTGTTATTCATATATTTTATCAAAGGAACTCCTCTTTTCTATGTAAAATAGTATTTATCTCAAGAATTACGCGATGATTTTATAAGACAAATTTTATATATTTCAACACTCCTGTTCAATATTAAGTATAATTAGGGATAATATTTTATAATATTATCTACCATATTTCATTGAATTTATTATGATTATTTTGACAATGAAAGTTCTATCTTGAAAACATTTTATCATATTACTCTGAATGGTTAGTGATTATGTTTGGGGAATTTTTTTTACATTTCATATGTTAGATTAAATATGAAAATATATATTTTTAAAAATTATCCAAATTCAAACAAGGAATGAATTAGAATTAGTAAGTGACATGTGGGGCCTGAAATATCCCCTCAAATAATAGGCATGTCTCATTGTACAAAACATATATGGACATGGCCAAGGCCTTTCTCTATTTTAGATATGGTTTTGGCTGAAGCCTCAATAATGATTAAATGTATTGGCCGAGGGCTTGACGGTATATTTTGGAATGCCTTTTATTATGAATTTACCTCATTTTGAAAATTGTAATTGATAGTCCATGAGGTTATTTTACTAGTATAATACCCATGATTATGATTTATTATAGAATTATTTATTCATCCCATATTCCTTCTATATTATGGTCATGTTCAGTTTCTGAAGACATGTGTTTTTAGTTATAAACCATGTATAATTTTTATGTTTATGATATATTTCACTATATTTATTACATGTATTGTTAATTTGATCTCACCCCTTTCATATGATTTATTTTCATAAGATGCAATGAAGTAAATTATGAATGACCTGCATGGGTAACCTTGGATTTATGGTTGTTTTAATAGGAATTTACATGTTGTGTTTAATTTCAAGATATAATGTTGAACTTATGCATGTATCTAGTTTTCCAGAACTACTAAAATAATTCCTTCCATCAGTATATTACTTTATGATTATTATTCCATTGTAATAAATAATTCACCAACTTGGTGAAATAGCGGTTGGGGTGTTACAAAGTCACCCTCATGGGTCTACTTAATATTTAAATTCCTTGGTACAAACCCCTTGGGTGTACTCTTTTGTTAATGGGGTGGTTATTTAAATATTCCTCAGCCACTTATATTGTGGTATGTATATATTAATTGTGGTGTAATGTAACCTATCTGAGTGACAACAAAATTTATAGTCGTATATATAAATGTTTAGTGGTGAAAAATCCTTGTACCGAGTTGGCCACACGGACTGAAGTGCATTCCACTAAATGCTTGAGGCTGCCGACTAGTAGTTGGGGCCTAGGGTGTGATAGTGAAAAAACTATTACCTCATTATAAGAGTAAACCTAGAAGAAACAAATTTTATTCAATAGCGGAAGTGGTAATACATACAATTGTAGTAAACATCGATATACCGATGGTTAATCCAACAGAAGCCTCAATATATATATGATTCATGGAATATGTATATTGGAATGCAACCAAACAAGCCAAAATGATGGAAAGGAATACAAAAACCTATGTATAAATGAAACAAGTAAACTCATGCAGCATCGCAATCCTCAGCTTGGTCTCATGGTCTCCATCTCCCATTGCAATCAAGTACCTAATGACGAAGGATACGTGCCCTTATCTATACATGTAATCATAAAATCTACATGGGTCCAAAACATGACCCGACTAGGGTGTGAGTCGAATCCTAGAAGGAAAACACCAAAAGTCATGTGCTTAAATGTCAGTTCATATATGTAGAAGGAAAAATGAAAAAATTAAGAAATTAAGTATCTTGTACTAAAAAGTAAACAATCCAACAATTTTTAGTTACATTCATTTAGATTTATTATTCATCCTTTGAATGATGTAACCCTAATATCATGAATAATCCTTATATTCCCTATGTAAAAGTAACAAAATAGATTTCTCGTAATCCCATTTAAAAAATAAAGTGTTATTGAGTCCAAGATTGTGTTATGGATTGGAAGACTCGTCACAATCATTCTATGATTCATAACCAACCCTCTGCAAAAGATCTCATGTTCTATCCCTTTTGGTCCACAATAGTAAGGATCAATTATAAATCACCCCAACTAATCTCTTATGATCAATACCCCTAGGTAAACATAGAATAAAGTAAATTAAAAATGAATTCTTAGGTAGCTCCCACGGTCAATAGCCCCGAGTCAACATCTACACCAAGACTCTGACTATCATGTTTAAATAATATGGAAACCCCGATAGTTTTCCTAGTCAAATTCTATCATGGTCCATTGAAAAAATTGAGTGCATAACAAATCAAGGTAGCTCATGTATTCTATAACTTTTACATGGGTAACATTCATAATCTATATCACATGAATTTCCCATAATCAATCAAACAACATCATATGAAAATCAAGGCATGTAAAACAAGGTATACCTCACCATGAACATAGATAGAAAAATAATATATTATAAATCAAGGGAATCAAACCAATGGGGTGTCACATAAAAAAGGTATCCAGATTTACACATAAGAAATAACCCTTTATCAATCAATAAAACCAAGGAAGATAAATAAAAGGGTTAACTTCTCAATCAAGCAACATCCCATACCTGGAATATAACACTTTTAGAATATATAATCGACAGATGATCATTGAAAGGCACAAACCACCAGCCTCTATTTTTTACTATCTATATACATTAATTCCAACTCTTTAATTGTCTAAGATCCATGTAGATTAGTGGGATTCAATTGAACCTGATAGTGTCTCAATCAGATATCATATAAGGAACCGGGGGTTCGATCTTCATTCTTCATTCCTAAGCACTCTTGTATGAATCACGAGAAGAATAAGTCATTTATGGACATGATTCATGACCCTGATCTAATATATCATATAGAATAAAGGTACTCGATCTCTTCTTTAAAACTACACACTATGTAGTAGCATTAACCGGCCTATTCCTTAAGCGTTCTTCTAGGTCACCACACAGACATGTACTCGGCCCTTACACAGAATGTACACAGTTGTACACATCATGATGGGTATACGACATATATTGAGAAGTGCATAATGTCTACTTATAAAAACCTAATTTTATCCATTTCACTCAAAAAAACCCAAAATCAAGATCTATACGTAAAATAGAGATCCGAGTTCCTAAAAATTCCCCCTTAAAGTAATTCATCCCTGAATTTATCATCTCTAGGTGGTGAAGAAGAATCTGTGAAAAACACCAGCCATTGCAATTTCACATCGACCTCACTCTCCCAAGGCTTCTCCTACACTCGCTCGTGCTCCCATTGCACCCATTCCAAAGGAACAGACCGATCCTAGAGAACATTCATGATGCGATCTACAATACGAATAGTTTTCTCCTTGAAGGATGAAACCACATCTAACTCAACCTAAATAGGCTTAAAAACCTGAGATGGGTCTAAAAAGTGATGCATTAACTGAGAAACATGAAAGACATCGTGCATAACTGAGTAACTCTGAGCTAACTGCAACTGATAGGAAACTGGCCCTACTCTCTTCAAAACCTAATATGATCTGATGTTTCTCGGTGGAAGATTCCCCTATCTCCTAATATACCAGTGTATCAACCTCGGTGTGACACATCAGAAAACCTAATCTCTGACCTCGAACTCCAGAGGTTGCCTCTGTCAATCAGCATAATATTTCTGTCGAGACTATAACACCCCGATATTTTATGAGATATATACCTTTTAATTTCTTTCATATCTTTTGTTGTATGCTACACCAAGATTATCTTGCGCTATACGCAACACCGTATTAGCTTGCAGTATACGCAATACTATTCTTGGATCGTGTTACACACAATTTCTTGTCTGTATTATAGTAGTTTTTCTGCGCAACATTGATTTCATATATATATATATGTGTGTGTGTGTGTGTTTATATATATATATTAAATGTGTAACACCCTAGGTAAATAAAGAATTTCACATTTTTATATTTATCCATATTTGTGAATAAAATATGAATATTACTTTAAATGGGATGTTATGCTTGATGGCATACCCAACACGCAACAACGAGTTTCTTGGGAATCTTACGTTGCACTCTAATAATAAAATAATATTATTTTAAATGGTAGTTAATTCCTAGCCATTGTAATGGCGGGAATGAACAGAACTAACTACAAAATTATTATATATGTTTTTCAAATATTTTTACTCTTTATAATAAATGTTAGAGGATTAAAAATGCGAATGAATCCAATTTTAAGCGTAGACAGTCTAATATTATTTAAAAGGTCGATTAACCGCCTTTTGATGGAGAACCTCTTTAAAATCCACTTTTTGACAATTTTATGTTTTATATTTGACAAAATAAAATTCTTATTTATAATCAGGACATCAAAGTTTACTTTGTGTAAATTTTTGGTATTTTTCCAAAAAAGATCAATTTTTAATGAATAGTGAAAATGTTGTATTTTAATTCAAAACTTCTTTTTAATCTAATTTATTTATATTATTAGATTATCTTTTTAATTGTTTTTAAAGTGTAAATAGAATATATTTTTACCATTTAATCCAATGGTGGTCATTGTAATTAATATAACTTTAATATTGGACATAAACGAGTGTCAATCGTTTGAAAGATATTGTTTCATAAAAACATGCTATTTTTTTTAACAGTGGGATTTAATTATAAAATTAATTAATGAAACTTCTATGTTATTAATATGGTAAAATAGAAATCATTTTTTAATTTGGAAAATAAAATATAGCTTAGGGTTAATTTTTGGTATTTTCTGGAAAACATCAATTTTTGATGAATAGTGAAACCACAAAGTGGTGGTTACAAAATTTGATTTTTTGTTTAAATGGAACTTTTCCACTTCTGTGATTTTAATTTCAAAAATAAAATTTATATTAGTTTAATTGTTAAGTAAAATTTGGTTCAATGGGAGGAAAATATTTTTTTTATGAAAAGTAACTTTTAAGTTTTATTAATCGCGATTAAAGGTAATTAATGTGATTTAAGGTAAAAATGATATTATAATAAAATGAAAATATATTGAAACTTGTCCTAACCCTATTGGATGAGTTATTTCCGACCAAGACAACCCATGGGTCTATTTTGGGTACCCCATGGAGCCACTTGGGTTTGATAATGACATTTATGCCTTTTATTTAAAGTTAAAATTAAAATGTCACAAACCTGAGTTATTTTTACTAAAACACTTTTTACATGTGGTTATACAAGTCAGAATTTTTACTATAAATAGTAATTTTAAATCTAAAAAGATTTCCTACATCATAGTATTTTTTTTATAATTTTTAGACAATAAATAAATTAAATTCCTTATGACATCATGATGATGCAGCGATGACCTCATTATTTAACAATTTAAATAAAATGGAAAGATAATGAAAAATCTAGGACCTACACGTGTCAAAAACCTATTTGATGGGTGGATTTAGAACCCTTATCACCTTATCCTAGAAACAAATCAAGGTGGGGCCATTAAAATCTGAAAACCATTTGAAAATAAAGTAACATTTTATACTTTACCAAGAGTGCCCCTCCTCTCCTCTAATAAAAGGCCCCCACCTCTACCACCTTACCCACACCTCTCAAGCCTTTGGTTCGGCCAAGCTCTAATACTTTGGTCTCTCCACATCACTATCCTCATCCTATAAGCCTTAACATAGGCATGAATCTCTTCAAGAAACCCTTTTGGTTCAAACCAAACGGAGTTACCCAATTTTAAGGTAACGTCTTCACTTGTGCTCTTTTGTTTTATTTTGCTTCTCCAACCCCCTAAACTCTTTTTATTCATTTCTTTTGTAACAACTACAGTATCTTAAATATACTAGGATGTTGTTATAATAATTATTCGAGATACAATTACACACACCTTAATCTAATGGTTAAAGAACATACGGTTTCTGCAGATGGAGAATTTCTGCCTCACGAAACGATGATTGTTCAACACTCATATAACACCTTCAAAGGTGGCCATTAATATATCACTATGTTTATATATGATATATAATATTTGTTTTTACTTAATCTTCTTTATTTTTCATTTGGGGCATACCTTTATGGCTTCCATTATGGGTATACGCGATATCTTCATTTTAGGAAGTGCGGACTACCGCCCCCTCAAAGTGATTTGATTCATTAATGCCATATGTGGGATGTATAAAGGATGGATTTAAAGTTATTATATATTATGTTATACTGGAATTATAATATAACTTTATATCAGTATTGTTTTCTTTATATTAAAGTATGAGATAGAAATGAAAGTAGCGTTCATTAGTACGTACGGCTTACCGTCTCCATGAACGGTGCATTTCATTTCTTATCCTCAAATATAATGTACTATTATAAGTACATATAATGGATATATATGATGTATGATACATCTAAAGTATTAATATAATTCTGGAATTAAAAATATACCCATCTCTCATTTAGTTTTAATTCCATTTATATGACATAGAAATGATAGTAGCATTCATGCGTACGTACAGCTTACCGTCTTCATGAACGGCGCATTTCATTTATTACCTCTAAATGATTATGTAATATTATAAATACATGTATATGCCGGATATATATGATATATATGATATCCAAATCAGGAATTTCATTCGGGATATAAAGAACCTTTGACCACACGAATAATAGGTAATTGTAAGAAATCCACTTTTGACTTAAGTACCAAATAACGACAAAACAACTGTTATTAACTTAAATGATTACATAATGTTTATAATATGTCAATAATTGATATAAAAGGAATAATGAACTTGAAAAAGGTTCTTAATCAAGTAGAAATTCACTCAAGTTTGTTATTCAGGACGTTAAAGTACGATCGAGTCAAGTCGGACCCGAGGTAAGGGATCCTACTCCTCTCTTTCTTTTTAAGTACACTCTTTTATGTCCTTCCTTTTAAAGCTCATCTTTATTTTTATTGGGATGTTCTTTTATATTAATCTTACTTTAATTTTTATGTTCATATGATGAGAGACCCTATTCTCTCTCATCAATCCATTTTGGAATATTTGAGTGGCGCCGTTAGGCTGCCGAATTTTCGTAAGAGATCTAACCTCTCTCTTTCTTTTTAAGTACTCTCCTTTATGTAACTTCTTTTAATCCCCTATTTTTTATGTTTGTGGATGTTATTTTAGAATCCTCTTTCTTTAAAAATTATTTTAATATGATTAGATACCATATTTTATATCATCAATCCATTTTTGTATGTTTTATGTGGCGCCGTTAGGCTGCCGAGTTTTCGTAAGGGATTTTTCATCTCACTTTTATTCCGGTGAGATTTATGCTACATTTGCCACAATTTCATTTGAGTTGTGTATGTACTTCCCATTATTTTACTCATTGTGTAATATACTTTCATTTACGAGTATTTACATCAATGTTTTATTGTCCTTCTTTCACGGGGTGTATGTTTTGAAAGATACCCATGTCAGTAAGGGAACCTTTCACCCTCCTCTTTTTAAAAGACTTATTTTGTTATGTCTTTTAATTCACATACTATTATGTTGGGATATGTTATTCAATATCCTTCTTTATGTAAATTTTATTTCCAAGTGATTAGATCCCCTTTATCTCTCTCATCAACCCTTTTTGTAAAATTTTATGTGACGCTGTTAGGCTGTCGAATTTTACCAAGTGAACTTCTTAACCCAATTTCGATTTCTTTGGGATCAACAAGTTGGTGTTGAATATGTCATCCTTTGAATATGTGTGAATAACCATTTATTGATTTACACTTAATATCCACTTATATTGGGTGTATTTATATTTGTCACACATAATTATGAGATTGATTTTTCCTTAATTTAAAGATACCTTCATTATAATGGATTTCATCTCATTTTACATTTTTTTTAGACTTCATTGTTGTTATTAACTAATTCACTCTTATATGGTGTGTATACTGTCCTTTGACGTATTATATCATGAATCCCTTTATTCTCATGATATTATAAAGTTCGGATTAAATGTTATTCCGCTATTATTTGTATTCAAGAGTCTCTCATTTTGATAAAAACACTTTAACAAAAATATCATATTAAATATTTTAAAGATTTATTATTCTAAATATTTATCTTTAATGTCCATGTTTTCAAAATGGTTTTCAGTATTTATTTATATGGACATTAATGTTTTAAAATTATAATTCCATTAAAATCCTCAAAGTGGTATGGGAGACTTTGATTCAAAAATCTCTTTTAAATGGTTTTTGAAAATGGATTGATTAATTCAATATCTGGGAATTACTTATTGTGATTGCAAATGAAATGTTATTATTGAAATTTTTATATTTTCAATATTTTATGTTTAATGATGGTACTTGGACATTTTATGGGTGGTTACGTGATAAACCATATGACGGGTGGTTCCATGAATACCAGGATGGGTGGTTACGTTATAACATCCAAAGCATTGGGTATGGAAGTCGGCCGTATGGCTATTCCATTAAGTATGTATGGAAGTTGGCCGAATGGCTATTCCATTAAGTTATATGTGTGGAATTCGACCTTATGGTTATTCCACTTAAGTATGTTTATGTCCCAAGTTACCTTTATATGTTATGTGATATTTATATGGGTTTTATGGTAATCTTTTTTTTATAGAAGGGTTAGTAATGAACTTTTATTTCAGTGACAAGTTTTTACTACTTCGAAAAGGTGACAAGTATTACTTTGATAATGTATACATGGTTTACTTGTTGTTTTGAAAAACTAACATTTTTAATTCTTTGTGTATCCCTTACTAAGCTTTTTATGCTCATCCCAAGTTTTTGAAATGTTTTTCACAGGACTTAACGTGGAATAGGGTCAAGGATGGGATCAAGGGAAAGTGATGCAACCTAAAACATGGAACTGGAGATGCTTCTTTTTAAGAGTTTTTATTTTATGTAAACTTAGTAAAAGTTTCTACTTTGTAATCTTTTGAGATGTAATAGTTATGTCCTAATTCTCTAAAACTCTAAACTTGAAAAGATCCTCAATGTGAATTATTCATTTAATTCAATATTAAGTAAGGTTTAAGGCCGAGGCCTTATAAAATGTATAAATTAAATATGTTTGGATTCTGTTATATGCATCAAAAAAGGAGTCTTGCACTACATGCAACCCTAACTTGGCCTCATTACACGTAATCGCGACCTTCCTCGATAGTGTGTGTTGTACGCAATACCAGGTTTCACTAAACAATGACATATTGTTATAATATTATTATGGACTAGCTTTTATGAATATAATTAAGTACATTTTGAATTTTATAACATTTTTATTCATCTTACATATTTTCTAGAACATCGAATGAGAACAAAATAAATTTTTCGGGTAAAATAAGTATTTTTAAAAAAATGCAGTTTTGCCGCCTTTTGATTGCACACCCATTTTAAATCTAGTTTTGGACATGTTTATAAGTTGAATTTGACAAAATGAAATTCTTCCATGGAATCAGGATATAAAAATTTAACTTGGTTAAAATTTTCAAATTATTCTAATATCATTCATATTTTAATGAATAGTAAAAACACGCTATATTTTAATTAAAAAACTATTTTCATCACAATAATTTTTATTGTTAGATTAACTTTTTAATTGGTTTTAAAGTGTAATCAGAATATATTTTTACCATTTAATCCAATGTTGGTCATTGTAATTAATTTCACTTTGAAATTGGACATAAACAAGTGTCGATCTTTTGGTAGTTATTGTTTCTTAAAAACACGCTATTTGTTTTGATAACAGGAATTACTTTTGAAATTAATTAATTCCAATTCTATTTTTTGAATTTGGAAAAATAGACATCATTTTTGATTTAATAATATCAAATATATCTTAGTCTGAATTTTTGTTATTTTTCTGAAAAACTTCAATTTTTATGAATAGTGAAACCACTTAGTTGTAGTTAAAAACCGACTCTTTCATTTAAATGAAATTTTACCACTACTGTGATTTGAATTTCAAAAATCCAACATATATAGTTGTTATAAATAAGTAAAATGTTGGTCAATAAGATGAAAATAATTTTTGTTGAACTGTAACTTTTAACTTTTATTTACCACGGTTAAAAGTAAATTGGGTAATTCAAGGTAAAAAGAGTATTAAAAGAATTAAAAATTACCTTAACACATGTCAAAACCTTATTTTGTGATTCATTAACGACCAAGTGCATATTTGGGTCGATTTTGGGACCCCATTGAGGCACTTGGGAGTGAAAATGACAATATATATTAATTAATTTAATGTGAATGCCAAATTGACATTAACAAATATCTTTAAGTTATTAATATTTATATGGTATTATATAAGTCCTATTTTAGACTAAAAATATTATTTGGAAAGATAAAAATATTTGATACATCGTTTTATTTTTTTATAATTTTTAGACATCATATAAATTAAATTATTTATGACACAATAGTGATACAATATTTACCTCATTAATAAATTATTTAAATAAATAAGATTATAATGATTAAATTATTTTCCAAAACATGTCCATTTCTGATTGGATGATTTTATTTCGAATATTAGTCGTTTTATCTTCAACCGTAATAATATCTTGACCATTATAAATAGAATATAGTTATATTATAAAATAATATTTTCACACTTTCTTAAAGAGCCCCTCCACCCACTTATAAAAGGAAACCACTTCTAAAAAATTCCACACACCTATCAAGCCATTTAAATCATCCAAACTCTATCCAATTAATCTCCCTACATCCCTATCCCCCTTATATAAGCCTTAACATAGTCATAAGGCACTTCAATAAGTCCTTTGGTTCAGACCAATGGGAGTTACACAAATTAAAGGTAACAGTTTCTTTTAAATTGTTTTCTTTTATTTTACTTCTCCAACCCCTAAAATCTTTTAATTCCTTTCTTTTCTAAAAACAACAATATACTCAATATACTAATATTTTTTATTAGATGAATTAGAATTACATTTACACACACCTCCATCTAGTGGATGAAGAACATAATGTTTCTATGGATGGAAAACTAACGCATCACGAAACGAGGATTGTTCTATTATCTCCTACCGCCTCTCATGGTGGCCATTATGATGGAACTGTACTTATAAATGACATATATTATGTTTATGATTTCCTTATTCTTCTGTACTTCCCAATTATAACATGCCTTTATGGTTTCCATAGTGGGTAAATACGATAATCTCATTTGAGGAAGTGCGGACTACCGCCCCCTTAAAGTTATGTGACTCGTTAATTCCTTATGTGGGATGTATAATGGATAGAATTAATGATATTATATATTATATTATACTCAAATTATAATATAACTATGTATAATTATGTTTTATTTCCATTAAAATAAGAAATATAAATGAAAGTAGCGTTCATACATATGTACGGCTTACCGTCTCCATGAACGCTGCATTTCATTTCTTACCTCCAAATGTTATGTACTATTATAAATAAATGTATATTCTTGATATATATTATATAAATTATATCTAAATAATGAATATAATTCTAAATATAATGGACAATTTACCTCATGAACAACATGTAATTATAAGAAGTCCATTTTTAACTCAAGTACCAAATATTGATAAAACAGACGTTATTAACTTAAATGATTACATAATGTTTATAACATGGTAATAAGTGATATAAAAGTAATAATAAACTTGAAAAAAGTTCTTAAGGAAGTAGAAATTATCTTTATTTTATAATCCATAAGATTAAAGAACGATCGACTCATGTCAAACATGAGGTAAGGGATAATTTCGCAATCTCATTTTTATCTGAGATAGCTTATACATAAGTATTTACTAGGCTATATTTTTCATCCATGTCCATTAAAACGTTTCTCATAAAGTTTTTAATATTATTCCATGTATTTTTGAAGTCATTTTTACCCCACTTTGACTTTTACATTGTCTTATTGAAGGAATCATCCTTGTTTACCATATGTGGAATTTTTTTACTTTTCCTTTTAAAAGTACGAGGAGAATTTTTTTTAACTTATATGGTACGAATGGATTTTTAAGGTTTCATAACGCCTTATTTTCATGAAGTTTACTACACAATATTTCAAGGTAATTTTCAATAAAATCATTTTCTTTTTAAATTGTGTGGCATTTTGTGAATAGAAAATGATTTTTAAGAAGAAATGATATTTTCATCATGAATTATTTTCAACTGTTTTATCAAAACCATTTTCAATCTAAGCTGAAATTATTTCATATGTTTTTGTTTCAAGTATAATATCTCTATGATTTACATGGATTCACTTTTCTTATGATAAAATGATATCCATTTGTTTTATAAGGATTAAGTTTTGATGGGATGATGTTTGTGATACCCATTTTATTCATTGGGTTATGATGAATGAATTATGTTTATTTTGTGGCACACGAAAGAATGATTTCATTATGATATGGGTGGGACCTATATCTCCCTCCAAATAATTGGGTAAAGATTTATATCTCATGAGATAGACATTGCTAGAATGGTAAGTTAATCAGGTTCAGTGATACCGGATTTGAACGAGGAGTGAACTCGATTATGAAAGGGACATTGTCCACTATGATTGTCTTGGCAGCAATTCCTTGGATACTATGGAAATCATATCATGTGATTAATGTTTTTCCACAATTACAAGTTTTATTTCCATGCTATTCTATCATGATTGATGTTACATTATGATATATTCCTTAGGCACTGCCAAGATATATTTCACAACTCAAGATTTTGATGTTTAGATTTTATGCTTATGTTTTTACATTCAAATGTTTATGGATTGTTTTATGTTCTCTATGTATACCCTTACTAAACATTTGAGCTAACATTTTTTATGTTTTCTTTTCCCCAGGATATAATTAATGGTTTTATATAAGAAAAAAAAGGGTAACATCATTATGGGAGATGTAGAAGATCTTCCACCATGATTAGAAGATTATGTTCCGAGTTTTCAAAGAAACTAAACTATTACGGTCCTTGTGTGTTGGTTTTTGTTATGTATTAAGTATTCCACAAAAGTAATATAATTTCCATGTACACCAAGCCTTGGGTCTCTACAAGACTGTGTAGAAGACATCCTCTTCCGAATAAACTCCACTTGTCCAGTGGTCTCCTAGTCAAGATGAGGTCCCATCATAGTTGCCTCTCCCGACTCCATCAAACATGAGGGAGATCTGCATGGCTTACCATTAAAAGCCTCATAAGGTAGTATTTGAATAGTGACATGAAAATAGTTATTGTAGAATAAATCCTCTATGGTTATGGGTATCTCCCAAGACCCCCCAAAATCCATGAAGTGTTCTTGAAGAAGGCCCTCCGAAACATGAATCGTGCACTCAAAGTGAACATATGTATTTGGTTTGTATGTTGCACATAAAAGTAATTATGTACCCAAAGCACTCGATAGACCCTACCAGAAATTAGATGTAAATAAAGATTTCCTATTTGAAATGATGGAGTGCAGAACCCCTTGTAAATGTCATATCTCTCAGATTTAAAACCTTCCAAGATCATCAACACTCATGGTTTCCTTAATCAGTAGGAAATGTGGATCCTTCATTAACTTATAGATAACGACCCAAACCACATCATTACCTATAGGATACCTTAGTAATCCTATCAAAAAATCCATCTTGATATCAATCCACTTCTACTCAAGGATGGGTAAATTTATTAAAATCCATACCGTTCATTAATTATGCACCTTCACATACTAATATATGGAACATATCCTATTAAAACCATCTACGTACATGTTCATACAAAGACACTAATACTAGTGATGTAAATCTCAATACATCTTGGAGTCTCTCTGATGATCTTCCCATACTACGGCATGAAAATCTCACATCTACTCCTCACATATCTCTGATGACACCCATACACACACCTAAAAATAAAAAACCTCATCCTCGCCTACTGTCCACCTAGGAGTAGCGTCCTCACCCTACACACTCTCACATAGGACTAAGACTTCAGAACCTGATATCTACCTCATTCACAGTCAATCTAGAAGAGTTGAGGTAAAAATTATATAAGAAAGATGTGTGTCCCCCTTCTTTCGGCCACCTATAAATGCGTTTTAGAGAGTAGAGCCATAAGATGCCACTCACTACTGGCCTCTTGAACTTCATGAATATGAGTCCTCTTACTCAACACATTAGCCACTGCATTAACTTTTCTCGGTATCTAGGCAAGATCAATGTCAAAATACTAAAGGTAGTCATCCAACCATCACTATCTAAAATTCATATCACACTGAGTAAAGATATTCTTAAGTATTAATGGTATGTGTATTTCACAATTGGAGCTAACTCGCGATCAAGTGTCAGGTAATTCCTCTCATGTGGCCTCAAATTCCGAGACCCATAAGCAACGAATCATTCCCCTAAATAAGAACTAATCCTAGCTCGATACATGATTCATCATAGTAAATTGTGTATCTTCTTCATGAATCTAGTAAAACCAGGTTCGATGCTGATGTCAATCCCTTTTCAACACTTAAAAGGATGAATCATGGGAATTTTTCCACAAGTACGTCACACCATTCACAGTAAGGACCATCAATGAAGCTGCTAAGAATGAATAGTATTGAATAAAGTATCCGTAGTTACCATTCACCCTAGAAAACTCTATACCTCAAAGAAATTCTTCGGCTGCTCCAAAGAAACTACAGCTCTACCTTTTTATGGTTCTACTGATACTCTTTTCTCTAATATAAAATCACTCAAGAAATGAGTTTGGTCCATCGAAAAGTGTCATTTTGTGAACTTATTATATAACTAATTCTCTCTAAGTATACTCAATACAATCTCAAGATGGATGGAATGGTCGTCTCAAGTGTGATTTTACACCAAGATATCTTCTACAAAGACTACCACCAAATAAACTAAGTAAGGTTGGAACACTCAGTTCATTAGTTCCATGAAAACTGCTAGTGAATTTGTGAGTCCGAACATCATAAACAAATACTCATATAAAAAATACATGTTACGAAATGCTATAGTGGTATATCTATTGGTATAACATGAAACTGGTTATATCTAGATCCCAATTCAATCTTCATTAACACTCGGGATCTTAATAGATGATCAAAGATAACATCAATCCCCAGAAAGTGGCATCAGTTATTAACTATCAACTGGTTCAGCTTCCAATAATCTACAGAAAGTCTAAGGGCACCATCTCCCTACTTCAAGAAAAGAATATAAGAAGCCCGTGGAGGTTTACAGGGTCGGATGAAACCATTTCCATGAAACTCCTCTAACATATTATTGAGCTCCAATAACTCTGTTGTATCCATCAAATAATAAGAAATGGACATAGTTTCCACTCCTGGTACATGATTAAAATAGAAATCCACATATCCCTATGGATGTTAACCTGAAAGGTTGTCTATAAATACATCTCTTAAACAACACACAACTAGAGGAAAGTCTATCTGTGAAGTCCCATAGTCAACAACATATAAACTAGAAATTTGGTCAATATTTCCACCAAACCCCTGGTGCTCGGGTCAGGATCTACTTGCCTGTACATTAGATTCTCCCTTGTGTAGAAATGATCCTGCCTTTGGAGATGTGAAACTCACCCTGATGCAATATCAGTCTATATAGGCCTAAAAAGAAACCAACCAATCCATTCCTAAAATGACATCGAATCCTGAATTCTCTAATACATAGAGGTCCCATAAGAAGTGAAACCCACCAACCTCAAGAGGGAGCTCCTTGCACTGATGTACAATAACCATCCTAATATCCAACGGTGTGTCTCGCATTATAGCATCATCAGAAGTAATGGTACAAATACCAATGCTCTCCACGAAAACAATAGATATAAAACTATGGATTCCCCTATATAAAAATTTATAGAATCCAAGATGGAGTAAAAAAGAATCATACTTCAAATATTAGAGGGTCCAATATCCCTCTCCTGATGGGTATACTCCACTAAAAAAGGTTGACCTCTACCACGGCCCTAAGACCCACCTTGTTACCTTGAGCTGTTCCACACTGTTATCACTGAAAACCTATTATCTGTATTCCAAAGACACAACCCCTCCTCAGCCTGAATGACCTAACAAACTCCATTTCCTGACTAAGGAGAAACTGGTTGTCTTTCTCATGATCATGGAGTCATAACAGATCCCCTCTCAATTTCTGTAGGAGAAAAAATCTTTCAAAAATTCAGAACCGCACTAGGTCACCACTCCAAACTCCCTCAAAGTGCACTCGATAGTCAGTATATGGTTTACTTTACCAGTCACCAAATTTAACCATAATACATTCCCCTACAACTTAATTCCATACCTGACACCATCCAAAAATTTATTATAAATTGAGGACTCATAACCTCTGAAAAAAGGTGTAGAGTGGTGTAGCTCTGTAAAGAGAGAAGAATAATCCTTCACTGAAAGAGCACCAAGCTACAAATGCAAGAACTCCCAGGCTCTATCGGCCCTCAATGTCTCAGGGTATAAATAATCTTAGTAGGTCCATTGAAACTCTTCCAATGTCATATCCTGATGACATATCACATGTTTGATAATATCCCGCCAACTCTTACCAAAATCACATAGCATGTACATCACGAGGTTCACCCTCCTATCAAGAGGCGTCTCTAGAAGAAAGAAGATAGAAATATTGGACAAAAACCATGAATCTGTAGCCTGTGGTCCTCCGCCCACTGAAAAAGTGGGAGGATTTAGCTGCTAGAACACTCACATTGGCCCATCCATATTTAGGGAAATATCTGGTGCTCTTTGAAATATCCGTATCATCCTCATAAAGCCTTCATAGAACTGTGCATCACCACCTATTTTTAGTATAACAGCTTGTTCAAAGATTTTCATGAAATGATGATATGATGGTAGTCATTGATCTATAATATCTGATGTCTGATTCTCTCCCTTTACCTAGGGTACAACCAGAGAATGTCTTGAAGGCATGACTCTGCAAGGTCATGTTCACACCTTAGTTCAATATTAATTAAAACCACAACATAGATGTGAAGGAACGAAACATGTGAACGAAATCATTCAGATTTTTCAAAAGAGAGTTACCCAAAATTTAAAACCACTATATGACATGATCCATGAAGCCTTAACATTGGAGTTTACCCCTTCTCACCTAGTCACGTAACACCCTACACACACGTCCTGTTCCACTAGAGACATGACGTGTACTTAATATCCCATATTCTATAAATACATCTATAAGGATAGAACTACACTATCCTACTGGTGTAACTCTACATGGTGTGTTCAACTTAGACAAGGCAACCACTCAAAATTTCAATCCACCCATGTCGTTAGGCCAATGGCCGGATACACAGTTGACTATAGCATGGCATGTACTCCCGTTGCATGGCATGTTCTACCAATTGTTTACCAATCCTATTTCTCTTCTCAAATAGTCATTAACACGGTCAAAAACTATAGGGTGTGACCATTTTATACATGATGTGTACATAAAAAACCATTTCTTCCAAAACAAAAGAACCCATGGCGTGTTTTCATAACATTACATGACATGTTTTCTAGGTTTTCCAGATAGTAATCACTTGATACTTCTTCGGAACCCATATAATATTAAAAATTTTCAATTTCACTCCATGTTCTAATCATGTAGTTCCCATAATCTAGGATAATCCATTATTATAATCTTTATTCAAGTTCTATCTTAATAGAATTCAATTAATGTTCAAACATGATCCACCAAATTCTAATCCAAGAAGGCCCATAACACCCTAGAGACTAAAGATTGGAATCCATCCTTATAAAAATTTAAATATAACAATACCCTATCAAAATATTAGGTATTTATATCATGGAATCTATCTTAACAGCATTCACATTTTTTATAACATCTATCACAACAACATGCAATCTTCAATGCACTCCAAATGGAATGATAAGAATTCATGACATGTGATCTATAATAATTTCATATGTGATGCATGAGAGGGAATACTCATATCTCATTTGGTTTCAACAGAAGTAGAACAACAATTATATCAATCGTAATAGTATAAAAGTGGTGAATTGCCCAACCATGATATCAAATCCACTATAAAAATTGAAAAACCATAAAAAATTGCAATATTCGAGGTACCTTGGATTATCTTTATACAGTGGTTCGATACTCCCGATCATTGCTTATTACCAACTACCTATTCATTCATATCCCATTAAATTGGCTCAAAATAGGAAAGAAAAGAAGAAAATAACCCCTCTAAAACGACTTTGTAATGTCATGGATCTGGGTGCCACCCAAAGGTTCCCAATACCCAGTTGGCCACATGGCCTCAAGTGAATTTCCAAAAATGCTAGAGAATTATGACTAGAAGTGAGGGCCTTCGGTGAGATTGCGGGGAAACAATTACCTCATTGGCTGAGTAAACACAATGAAAAAAATAATAAACAGTTGCAGAAGTAGTAATACATAAAACCAAAGTAAAAAGAGGAACAATGGTAGTAAATCCAAAAGATTACACAATATATATATTTTTATGATGCATGAATATATATCTAGGAATATATAGAAACAAGTCACAATTCTGGAAAGCAATACAAAAACCCAAGTACAAGAGAAACATGTAAACTCCAACAGCATCACAAGCCTCGTCTTGGTCCCATGCTCTCTACCTCCAACAGTAATCAAGCACCTAATAATGATGGGTGCTTTCCCTTATCAATACCTACATTCATATAATCTTTTTGTGCCAAAAACATGACCCAGATAGTGTGTCTGAAGAATCCCATTAGGACGTCACCGAAAGATCTGTGCCTAATTGTCATTGAATATATATATATAGCAAGTAATATGCATAAATGAAGAAATAAACTAGGTTGTACTCAAAAGTAAACAATCATAAATTTGTCAATGACATTCATTTACATTTACTATTCATCTTTTAAATCATGTAACCCTGGGATCTAGCATAAGGTCAGTATCCCCTATCTAATAGTATTAAAATAGATTCATCAAAAGACCATCTAAACAGTCAATTAAAATTGAGTCCAATATTTTTCTTTAGCTCAGAAGTCTCGTCACAATCATAATATCATTCATACACAACAATTTAGGAAAACTCTCATGGTCTAACCCATTTGGTCCAACATAGTATAGATCAATTACACACGACCTTAAAGGAATCTCTCATGGTCAATAGCCCTCAGTCAACATAACATAAAGTAAATTACAAAAAACCTCTTGGGTAGCTCTCACGGTCAATACCCTTAGGAAAACATCTATACCAAGTCTCTCACAGTCTTGTGTAAATAATATAGAAACCCCCACTGTTTTCCTTGTCCAAGTCTCTCATGGTCCATTGGAAACATTGTGTGTATAACATATCAAATCATCTCCTGTAACCTATAACTATTACATGGCTAACATTAACAATGCATTTCACATAATCAATCAAACTCTATCCTAAGAAAATTAATGCATGGAAAATAAGGTACGCCTCATATGCAACCTAGATAAATGACCATAAACAATCAATCATGGAAAACACTTCCATGGGATGTACAATAAACAATGTATATGGAATTACACATAAGGAGAAAACATTTATCAATCAATCAAACAATAACTGGTAAATAAAAGGGTAAAATTACCCATCAAGAAATACCCCAAATGTGGGAATGCATAACGTCTAGCATATATAATCATAAAAAACAAAGAAAAGCGCAAACCACCTACCTCAATGTTATAAAATTGATATAATTTAATGTATACCCTCGAATTTCCCTAGATTGGCATAGATAGGTGCGATTCCAACGCACCTGACAGATTCTCAATCTATGCTCTGATAGAGAATGGGGGGGTTCTATATATGTTTTTAATTCTTGAGCGCTCTTATATGAAACATGGGAAGAATAC
Organism: Viscum album; assembly: GCA_963277665.1. Taxonomy (NCBI): domain Eukaryota; kingdom Viridiplantae; phylum Streptophyta; class Magnoliopsida; order Santalales; family Viscaceae; genus Viscum; species Viscum album. The sequence continues at coordinate 382,134,771 of OY728166.1, forward strand.
TTAACTTACAGATATGTGATGTGACCCCTCTCTGATATATCAAATAAAAAGGTCCATGGCCAATTCTTTAAAACCACACTCTGTGGAGTAGACCCAACTGGACCTACCATAAGCAGTATACTAGGTCAACACACATCAATTTACTCAGAAACTATACAACCATTATGCGGCCATACGTTGAAATATGCATACACGATGTGTAATAAAAAGTACATAGCGTGTACATAGAAAACGCCCATTTCACAATTTTTCCTAAAGAACAAACTGAAATCAAGATCCATACCTAAAATGAAGATCTATGTTCTTACAAGTGGAATCATACACGATGAGTCCCCTTAATTTTTAAAATACCCATTATCTAATTTTTATATTTTATATTTTAATGTGGATGTTAATTAAAATTAAAATTATCAAATTAACAAAAAAATTTAACCTTTCAGTTAAAAATTAAAATTTTCTTTAACCAGACCCAATCATGAAAATATTATGGGTAGACTAAATGATCAATTAAATTCGAAATTATGAGATAGTCACCTTTTTATTTTTCAAATAAAATACATAAAGTACTCAAAATAGTTTTTATTTAAAACTATTAGTTAAAATAACATTTTTATGAGCAGCATAAAATGTATTAATTAATAAGATTGTTTATATTCCATTAAATGAACCTTTATACATGATCTTGATTGAACCCTCTTGATGGGTTTATCTATATATTTACATTGAGTGAGGAAAATAATGTTTCCCATTGGTATCTTTTTTCTTCTAACTTATTGTCTCTAAATCCAAAAGGATAAGTGGTAGAGCCTTTTGACTTTTTAGGTGTGACTTGATTTTTATATTAGAAACATTATATTAAAAAGACATGTTAGATATGTAGTAGATCCCATAGAGATGTGGAATAAGTAAAATATTTGTCAAATTAATAATAATTTCATGTGATGTATTTTTTTTCTTGTTGAATTAGACATGGTTCCTAGTTTACAAAAAATTAAACCCCCAGGTATGCAACTAGTTTTCCATTAAGGTCATCCTTAATAAATTAAACCCATTTGTATATTCATGGTAACATAAAGACATTATCATTTTCTAGAAAGCTATAAAAATCTAAGGAGAACTCCACTATTTGGATCGTCAGTTAAATTTAGGTCTTGGTAACATGATTTTTGTTAGGTTATGTTGCTATAACTATAATGATAAATTACGACCCTTGTAGGTTGATACTTATTTACTTGTTTTAATATAAACTCTTTTAATATTGAGTTGAATTGTATATTATGTTACTTATTATTGAGGAACATATGTGCTTATGGTTCTCATGGTAGAAACCTCAGGGAAATGGAGAAATCCTATAATCTTTTAATTTTTACTCGACTCTAGTAGGTCGGTGATATTCTATTTAAATAAATAATCTTGTGAGAAATTTTATCCATGTTATTAACTTTTACTTATAGGTAGTAATATTTGTTTTATACTTATTTCTAGACAACTTCATAGGGGGTTTTTTGGGTTGTACAAATTTGGAGTGGTGATTACTTTTACTTTTGAAAATAATCCACACTTCATGTTTATTGAAATTATCATTAATTGGTAGGATTATTCAGGAGCCCGACCAAATTGACTAGTGTTTTCATTATAAATGATTTATTTTTTTAATGATGTCTTGAGGTGGGTTGTAGTTAGATAAATCATGGCACATGTATATGCTTGATTATAATGTTAATTTCATAGGAAACTATATAGGTGTTAAAATACTCACATTATATGTAGCTCAATCAACACGATCATTTATTTAGAGGAATCATGGGTTCCTGATCCGGGTCATGAATTGGGTGGTACGAGATGTGTTCTAGCAATGTATGGTAATATTAACTCATTCTAATTGCACATGTGAACAATTTAGAATTATTTACTAATTAATATATGGGTGTGAAGAAATGATCGAATGATTCAAATGTGGTTCTTGGTGGAAGGTGATGTAGATATTTTCTTAAATTAAAAAATGTTCTCGGTAATGATGGATAATGTGAAAATAGGTTGAGTACCATGAGATGATTTACCCATGGGAGGAATGGTACTCAAATCATTGGTAGAGGTTGTTTTAGGTGTTTGTAGAGGAAAATATATCCATATATTATATGACCATGGCTTGGTGGGAGTTGTACATTCCTTTTGACAGAAATATTATTGTAATTAAAATCTAGAGATGATCATTCCCAACATCCTGAATTCATATAGAGTAATATGAGAGAGAAATGGTTATATAATAAGCTAAAAAATAAAATTACTTTTTTTTATGGATAATCTCCATAGGAATTACACTCAAGGATAACTTTTCAATAATCCTCTCAATGAGAATAATTAATGTTGACCTTTAATATTGTGACCCTCATTGTAACTTGAAATCTAAAAATTTCATAGATACTATTATCGATGTATTGAAATAAGCGATGAGGGACATTTACATTAGAGCATGGGTATAGTGGTTTCTTATCTATGTCCTTGTTATATCTAGACGTGGAACAACATAACTAATAAAATATTCATTAGTGAAAGATAATTTTATTACAAAGGCTGGGGAGTGTGAAATCGGCAAGTAGTTGGCGAACCATAGGTGATAATAGTGTTGAGGCATCTTGAGACCACTCATTCGATGGACTTTATTGATCTTATTTTATATTTAGTTAAAAATATATGGATGGAATTATCTATAAATTCCATTTATGGAATTCTAAATGTGGTAATTATATTGGGAGTGGATTATAATGGTTCATGAATACTAGATCGGGATCGTGTTAGTGATGGTGACACACATTGATGGCATTTTTCTATGGGATATTATTTGGACATTAGACATAATTTAAAAATTTTATTTTTTTAATTCATTATGATTAGAACAATATCATTACTCCTTCGGATAAGGATAAAAAATTCTGTATTTGGGACACATTGTATATAGGATCTAATTCCATTCTATATAGTTTTCCAAAAGATATTGATCTTGTTTTTTCTCTCAAAAATGGATGTGGTTGGTTAATAAATCAAATTATGAACTCTATCAATATGGGATTGATTTAGTTTATAGGGATGACTTGAGATTTTCCTAGAAAATAAAACCCAACGATTTTGAGTTTGGTTGTCTAGGGTTTGACTATTTTGATCAGATAGAGGATCAAGGTTAATATCATTTCATGTAATTGGATAAATGAGGAATGAGTGTTGCTATAATTCTACATACATATTTCAACTGGTAGTTCCAATAGTGAATGTTTTGTGACTCCAAATTGGTTGTTCAAAACATGAACCCTTAGCGGGGGGTTCCATAGGATGGATAGTGTAAGAGATGAAAAAGTGATCTTGTACTGAGTTATATTGTAGTAGGGAATCTCAATCTTGATGTTTTGACTATGGTTCTATGAATTTTCTCAAGTCATAGAAGCTTTCATACCATATTTTGAAATTATTCTTGTATGTGCATTAGAAAACTAGAAATGAAACTCAGCCATTGTTATCTGGTAATTTCCCTCCCAAATAGTTTGGGTGTTTTTTTTATTCCCTAAGTCATATTTGGGAAGATATTTTCAATGCTTGGGAGATTCTATGATCCAATTATTTTAGACGGGTGAAATTCTCCATGGAATTTGAAAATTACATTTTGGTGGGAGCATTGAATCTTAAATAGAACACTTAACCATATATTTAATAGTTGGAACCCTAAAAATATTTAATCTTGGATAATGTTCAAAGAACAATAGGTTTCTTAGATATTTGAGGATGTAGAAGATCACAAAGCTCTAACAACAATGTTTCTAAGAGAAACATACAAGACACACAATTTTTTCAAATTTCTAAACCCTTAAGAGAAACAATATAGCTATGTCAGTGTTTTGGAATAGTTTTCCAAACTGTGCAATGTGTCGTGCAAAACTCTGTGGAGTGTATGAATAAAATTTAATAAGTTTACACTTGGGATACACACGGTTTTACAAACCGTGCACATAGATTCATCATTAGTGCCTCATAACTAATAGCACTGCATTATTGTTACACTATTATTCAAACCCATATAGTGAATCCTTACCAGGTATGGCTCATGGGTAGAGTGAACTGCATGGTTAGTGCAGAGTTATCAAAACCATGATTTCAAACAAATATACTCATCAATAGGTGAAAAATGATTATTTTCTCGTCTAAACCACTATGGTTTCCTCATTATTTTTCCTCGCAAATTCTACTAGGAGGTCCCTTGTGTGATAGTACATCTCCCTTTTCCCCAATTTTCTGTTCACACCTCCTTTGATCTTAAATTTGAACACTATCATTTTCATTGGAAGAGTATCAGTATGTATAAAACTCATCTTTCTTCATTTCAAATTTATCTCACAATCTTCATGTGATGTATCTATATAAGATAATTCTCCCTATATTTATTTTATTTTTTTAAAATAATATAATTTTTAATATTATTTATCGAAAAAATATGGATATTGGATGAGTGAACCATCCAAAGAACAATGTTGAATGTATATATGTTGTTCCCATAATGTTTTATTATGTATAAAATATTTCAATTATTTTATAGAATGGACTTTCTAAGAATTTTTAATAAAATATGAAATTCATTATAATCAAACGTCTAAAAAATTAATTTGGTAAAATCATAGAAATATTGTATAGTTAGTGGTTGTGGACCCAATTCTAATGACCATTTATAATGGGTGATATTTAATATTAATAGTTTGTTGTTTCTAACATGTGTTTCATCACCCCTTGGGTGTGTTAAACATGGTGTTTGATAATGAAGAGTTCAAATGATGTCAATGAATTATTTAACACATTTATTTAATATAGAATGAAGTGACACATATCCATGATAGGATACTAATCAAAATTCATGACTCTAGATTTAATACCGTGAATGTATATATATTGAAAATTTTAATGTTGTGTTCAAACCTCTTGTACCGTGATTGGTTTCTTCTTATTATTTAGTTAACCCGTCTTTTTAATTGACATGGAAAGATGAACTAAGGGAAATATATAAATGGAATGGCCCTTATCTTTTCCTTCTTGAATAAATAAATGGATTCTACCATATTTAACAATTGAATTTTGATACCTTATTCTCATAGACACGACCACTTTATTGTTTATGGGTTTATAGTAAAATAAATTCTTACTAATATGTCCTCTATATTTGTTACGTTATGATACATGTTCATGGAATCCCATACATTATCATTCATGGAAAATATATACCTTACATTATGATACTTTGGAATGGTGTCCCTTGGAATAGTGTTCCTTGCATTATTTTTAATGGGAATATATGCCTATGGAATGACATCCCTTATAGTAGGATTTATCGGAATGGTGTCCCATTAATTATGACACACAGTCATGGAATTCCTAGGAATGGAATACCCCACGTTATGATTCATTGGAATGAAATTTCTGGGAATGGTGTCCCTGATTATCATTCATCTAATAGCGTTGGGTAGGATAACTCTCATTAAAAATTGAAACATATTATATTATTATTATCTGGATTCCAATGAACTAATCCTTGAATCATCATTAGTTTATGTATATTAGTAAATATTAACCTTCATTAATGTATGCATATATATACATGAGAACACACATTCAGAGATACTCTGGATTATGTTGAAGCAGACATGGCTAGCCCAATGTCATTAAGGAACATAAGCTGATATGTTTTCATTTATATATACCACATTTCACACATTGATATACCCACATGCTACTTTATTTTATATTAATGGATTATATTTATATAAACACCAATAGTTTTTTCCTATTTATTATATCACATAGCATGTTTGGGATGCCATAACATTAGGGTACCCGAATAGGGCTCCTGGTGTTTGGTTCAGGATCATGGATTATAGTATGTCTTGTTACACATGTACCGAGAGCATTGGATCACATCACTATGCCAATTATTTGGATTATCATGAAGTTTCCCTTTGAGTATTTTGTTCATTAATTTTTCATGTATTATATTTTATTTCTATTTTCATGTAATCCTATAATTTTATAGTTTCTTGTTCCACATTTTATTCGTTATTTATTATCAGATACTATTATTTTTGGATTCATTTTTCTTATTTTCCTTCTACTATTGATAAAGTTTTATATTGTTGTGATACTATAATAATATAGTTATAATATCCCTACTATAGCACCAATAGAACCTTAATTTTAGTTGGTATCCTCTCATTTACGATGACGTACACTTAATGTCATTTGTTGAACAAGCTTAGAGAACCAATATAGTGGATCTCATACTGGGTTGATACTATTTGACTGAATGGTGTTCACCCAGATTCCATGAATTCAGTAATGTGGGGAAATTATAAAATTTAACATTTTCTCCTTTTTGATATAGTGTAAATACCATATTAATTTTTTCCATGATTTTATAGTATTTTCATCTAATGATACATGATGTAATTTTATACCCATTTATTTCCATTAGTTTATCATGACAAAATTATTTCTAGAATTATAAATTTTTTACTTATGTAAATCCTTGAAATAACCAATTTCAAATTTATGTGTTTCTTATTCTATTGATCTGAATGATTTTAACATTAAATTTTTTATGAAAACTATTTGATTACATGTGTTCATTATTATATAAAAAGAGAATAATTTCATGTGGAATACATTAGTATAGATGATGATGGGTGGGATCCCATATCTCTCTCCAATGAAATGGATTAATGATTATATATCAAGAGGTATGTATTTTTTATTTAAATTTTGTTTCTCATAACTATGGACACTAATAGCATGGATCACAACTGTAGTTTTACAAAAAATAATTTTTCCAATGTTTTAATCTAATTCATATTTTTATAAAAAATTTCATCATTGTGTTATGATCTTTAAGACCATATTTACTAAGGTAGAAAGCGTGATCATATTATACAGGAGATAGTTCCTACATTATTATATTGGACTATGATATAAGGATTTGTATCTTAGATGATAAAATAGTTTTGTTGTCTTGGAAAATTTGGTACATAAATGAGTCTTTCATTACCTCTAAATACACAAATCACAAAACAATTATTTACAGCATAATTATTCATTCTATAATATTCTTTTATATCACTCATAGTAAAAATCATGGATTCCTATGAAAGGAAAAAAATATGGGTCAGATAATATTTTCTGTAAGGGTTCAATACTATATAACACATCATGAATCGATAAGAAATAATCAATATGTAAATGTAAAAAACAAAACACACATTCCATGTAATTAATAAAATTACAAGGAAGTGCATCCAGATATAACATCAATGATAATACTCATTGATAATAATAAATAGATAATTATAAATAACTAAAAACACATGAAATTTAAAAAACTTTACAATATGAGAAATAATTAACATTTAATGGTAAAGAAATGAAAAAATATACCATTTAATCAAAAATGGAGAATCAAATGAATCAAACGATAAAATAATAGACAAAATCCCATTAATAACAATAAATTAATTCAGAATGAGGGAAATACATTATTATTGGAAATCGTGTCTCGGGAATAGGATACATATACGATTACAACCATTCCTAAGATCCTTTAAATTATAGGTTGAAACAAGTTTGATGCTAGCTTATTTTTTGGTCTAATGAGACATAATGATGCATCAAGGGACTATATAATTTTAATCCCCACCTATAACAACCCAACTCATTATTAATTACAAAAACATTATTTATTATATAAACATTCACATAAGACAACTTTTAGGATCGATAGGCAATTTTTTTGGGGAAATTTGGAACATTATATAACAACGTAGAACACAAAACCCAACATCTTTATTGAAAACTTCTTTTACATGACCACAAAATTCCTTCATACTTGAAATTTTGTGGGATAACCAGAGGACATACGTAAGAAAAGGGTGCGCTATAAAGCCGATTAATGTAGTAAACAAGGCATATCATGAAAAATATAGGAAACGTTAGGAAAAATGAATATCAATGGGGAACAATAGAAACATGAAAATAAAGGCATGATATAGATTTATTATCATAACATAGAAGTTTTTCAATATCATTTAAAATGATATTAGCATGGGCAAGGATCATTACACATTAAGCATGAGTAAAACCTCATTACCCTTGAATTAGCATGATTAAACCCTCATTGAACATGGATTAGCTTGATTAAACCCTCATTTCACATTAATTATCATGAGTAAACCCTCATTTCACATGTAATGTCATGATACTATTATTTACCCAATGCGTTAGAGCGCTATCAGGGTTCACCCTTTATAAACATTTCATTTCATGCATAACTATGCCACATGAATCATTCATCATGGATTAATTTAACATCATAATGTATTCCATGAATATGAGATGTGGAATATATTAATATAAGTCCTCATTAAAAAAATTACATGTGCATAAAGGTGAATAACCATGGTAGATAAATTGGTATGGTACTCACTTATATGATGATTTTGGCATGGGGAATTTTGGTGCAACTTAAGTAGCATAACATCATCATATAGAAGATGTAAAATGGGTGAATGAGAGAAAAAGTGGTATCTCATCATTTATACATGAAATTTACAGTAAGGGGGTCATGTAACATAATATACAAACATATGTAATGGAATTTGGATTCATGATATAAAATAATTTCTTAAATGTAAATCAGAAAAGGGAAATTCCATACGGAATTTTGACATGGTAATGAGTGTACATGGGAAGCATTAATAAGAGGGAAAGAGGAATATCATCATTCAAACATGTGGAGGTTAGTACTGAGGAGGTTCTAAATCATACCCCATCATTGTAATTGAAAATAAAATGGCATTACAATGTAAATAAATTTGGAAAAAAATGTGAAAGGAAGAAATCCCTTACTTGGATGTGTGATCCCAAAGGCTTTAGAGAGGCTTGAGAGAGGCTTATTGAGAGAATGGGGGCCATGGGAGGATTCTAGAGAGAGTAGGGAAGATGTCGGTATATCTCCAATGGTTTTCAGTGAAGAGGAATGCGAGATTTAGTATGTTAATATAGGAATGTTGATTGAATTCTTTATTATCTAAGTTATGGACACCACATATTAATCTAATCAAAACCACAAACCATACCATGGTATTTGCAAATGGTTTTTGTAAATGTGGAGTGGAAAACATTATTTTATAAGGCCAATGGCCTAAATTTTTATAATATTAGGCATCATTATGTGGAGGTTAGTCACACTCTCAAGAAAATAAATTTAATGAGTTAAAATATTTTACAAGTCTTGGAGTGTCCACTAAGGCAACATAAAATTAATAAAACAAATATAAAATCACACTATTTTATAGTTAAAACATATATTTGACCAAAAAAACTTTTATATTATTTTTATACATCATTATTGGTTCATTATTATGTTATAAAAACATTATATATTTAAATAGTATTTATTTTTTAGCCTAAAATTCGATTGTCTCAGAAAACTATGATAAAACCATAATTAGATAATTTTGACACCCTGAATCCAAAAATATTATTCTTATGATTTAAACAATTTTCTAAATATTTATATTTTCATGTTTAAAATAAAATCCAACATTTAAAAAAATTAATTAGATTTGAAAAAATAGCTTTCAAACCATAAAAAATTACAATTGTATTAAATAATATTATACAATAATTTATATTTAATAAAAATAAATTTAGTAATAATATTTTGTTAAAATATTATTTAATTCAAAATTCCATTTATTCATCCAAATATATGTATTAATTGAATATTACATAAATATACTATTTCTATATTTAAATCTATATACAAAGAAAAAAATAATAAAATAAATGTATATTATTTATACAAAAAATAATGCACATAATCATAGTGCTAGTGTCATTTTATATAACCCCTTATAACACCCACATAAGATATAAGGGTAAGGTGTTCGATGGTGACATACTCTTGGTGTGGCTCGGATAACATCTCTCTTATGGTAATCCCTCTTAACTTCCACATATTCCATAGGCAGTTTTTTTCATGCTTAACGTATTGAAGCTCAACATGGGATTGGTCTGAAGAAAAGCCTAGTGACGCTACCTCCTTTATAAGCTCTGACAAATGGGATTTATATGGAGAAATTTTACCATATGAGGCCATCGGTTCCTTTGAGTGTGTAAATTTGATTTGTTAAAGTCTTATATTTACACTAATCAAATGATCAATATTCAATAACAATATTAGCAATGGTAACAATTATTAATTGTATTTTAAAATTCAAAAACATAAAACCAAGTAAGTTCATGTATTTTATATAACTATTTTATAAAATTTTACATTTAATTAGTTCAAGAGTAATTTTCATTATTAAAAGTTTGGGTCATTACAATCTTACCCTCTTATGGAATTTCTCCCTCAAAATATAATTTTCCCACAAGAAAATAGTTGAGGGTAACTCTGCTTCATCACTTCCTCTGATTCCCATGTTTCTTTTTCAAACATGCGTTTTCTCCACAACACCTAGATGAGGGGCATCTTATTATTTCATATAACGTTTTCTCTATTATATAAGATCCTCACCAGCTTCACTTTATAGGAGAGGTCATTCTCCAATGGTACCACCTCTGAATTGAGTACATGTGATGGGTTGAGTATGTACTTCCTTAAGAGTAATACATGGAATACATTGTGTTCTTGAGACATGTATAGTGGGAGTTCTAGTCGATAGAAAACTGCTTCAATGTGATCAAGGATATCAAAAGGGCCGATGTACCATGGAATAAGCTTTCCCTTGTTCCAAAATCACATAAGTCTCTTCCACGGTGATATGCAGAGGAATACCATGTCTCCAAAATCAAACTCTAGTTCTCATCGATGATTATCAGCATTACTCTTTTGTTGACTCTGAGCAGCATTAATGTGTTACTGGATGGTCTTAACCTTCTCTACCATTTCTTAGACCATTTTGAGACATAAGTCTATCGCACCCTATCTTCATCGCAACATGTTGGTGTTCTAAAACACTTCCCATAATGGTTATCATAAAGAGAAATTTGGATTCTTGAGTAGAAATAGTTATTATAAAAGAACTAAACCCGGGGAAGTTTTTTATCCCATACTCATTTTAAGTCTATTGAGAATTCCCTCAAAATGTCCTCAAGTGATTGGATAGTCTGCTTAGATTAGCCATCTGTATGAGGATGATTATCCATACTGAATTTCAAACCAGTATTCAGAGCATGTTGGAGACTCTTCAAGAACATAGTGGTGAATTATGGATCTTGATCAGGTACAATCAACAGTGGTACTCCATGTAGCCTTACCATTTCTCTAATTTATATCTGTTCTAGTTTATCAAATGAAAAATACTCCCAAATTGTAATGAAGTGTGCAATATTTTTAAGATGATCTACAACAACCTAGATGGTATTGTTTCCTCTAAATGTATTCAGAGGTTCGGGGACAAATTCCATAGTGATGTTCTCCAATTTCCACATTGGTATCGGTAGTGGTTCCATAATCCCCTTAGATATATGCCTCTTATAATTCACTTGCTGACTCACCAAGAACTTTTATGTATACTCAGCAATCACTTTATTAATGTTATCCAACCAATAATGATCTTATAGATCTCAATACATCATTATGATTCATGGGTGGATAAATAAATTTGAAATATGTTCATCTTCCAAAAGTTCATTCTTTAACTATTTATTTTATGGAACATATAGTCTTGTCCCAAATATCACAATTACTTCTCCATTCTCATTAAAATATGAGGATTTTCATTTTTGGATAGTTTCCACATTGTTCTCATTCCCACATAATCATTTTGAGTGTCCATTATCCTTTAAAGAATAGATGGTTGAGAAATAATTTGTGAAAGGATATATGATGTTCCCTTTTTTAAGAATCCCAAGTCCATCTTCATAAATTCTAATATTTTTGGATATTTTTCAATTCTCATCAATGATATAATTTCTGGGTCCTTTCTACGTAGATCATCTACCTATTTGTTTGGTTTCCGATGGTGGTAATTGATTGGGAGTCATAGTGTTTGATCAGCTCTAACCATCTCCATTGGAGAATGTTCACCTCTTTTTGTATGAATATATAATTGAGGCTTTTGTTATTTTTATATAATTCAGAACTCTCCACAAAGAGATAATTTCACCAAGTTTTTAAAGAGAAATTTAATGCGACCAACTCTAGATCATGTGTTGGATAGTTTTTCTCATAAACATTGAATTTCATTTATTCATAGGCAATGACATTGCCTATTTTCATCAACACACATCCCATGCCCTTCTTCAATGAATAACTAAATACCATAACAAGTTCTCCACTTCTGGGTTGTGTGAGCACATGCACAATGAGAATCCTCCTTATCAAATACTTGAAGCTATATTTGAATTCATCAATTTAGGAAAACTTGACTCCATTACAAGTTAGCTTGGTATGAGGGTTTTAAAATCATGAGAAAGTTGTCACAAATCAGTGATAATATCCAGCTAACCTAAAGAAGATACATATATTAGTCATAGATGTTGGAATTAACCATCCCTCAATTGGATCTATCTTGGATGAATCCATAGATATCTCATCGATTGTGATTATATAAGAACTCTCACTTGTTGTACTTTTCATAGAGCGTCTCCTTTCTCCAGGTATTTAGTAAAGTTCTTAGATACTCCTCATTCTCCTCCTTAATTTTGGATTATATAAGAATATCATCTATAAAGACTACAAAAACATTTTCATTGTAATCTCGAAATACTCTATTCATCAAATCCCTTCATATTTCTGGATCATTAGTGAGTCCAAAAAAATTACTATATATTCAAAGTGCATGTATCTTGTATGATAAGTAGTCTTGGAGATAACCTTCTTCTTCACCGTTAGGTGGAAATATCCCACCCGTATATCTAACATGGATAAGTATTGTGATCCACAAAAATGATCAAAAAATTCACCAATTCGTGGTAGAGGATACTTGTTCTTTATCATGATTTTTTTGACTACACGATAATCAATGCAAAGGTGCATTGACACATCCTTCTTATTGATGAAGAGGACTGGTGCACCCCATGGTGAAGCACCTAGGCATATAAACCATTTATCCATATTCTCATATAGTTGTTTTTTACTCCTAAAGATTCTCAAAATCCATTCTATATGGAGTCTGGGATATTGGAAACACCCCATTAGTAAGATCAATCTAGAATTCAACATATTTTCTAGGAGGAAGACCAAGAAATTCCTCGAGAAATACATCAGTGAATTACCTCATAATAAGCATGTATTTAGGGACGGTTTCTTTGTAAGACTGAATCATCTGATCAAGAAATTCATTTTAATAGGGTAGTAATTAGCACGTTTGAGATGATGGTGCTAAAGAAGATTAATCCCCCTCCTTGAACTTGTATAGAATCGAGGGTCGATTCAACATATTGAGATTTATTTCTCTCTCATGGAAATTTACATTGGTTCTATAGAGGGAAATCCAATCCATGAAAATAATAGCATATAATTCCACTGGTGGGAGTATGAAAGGGATTTCCAGGATGTTCAATCCAGAAATTGTGATAGAAGATGTGGTACATTCATGGGAAGTAGGGATTTTCCCATTTTCCATTCTAACCGACATCTTTACTTCCATGATTATTGGTGATTTTGGGATTGTTCTATTAAACATTTTGGATATAAAAGAATGTGTAGATCTAGAATAAAAAAGTTTATTCTCTATTCATAAATTAATAAATATTGTACCATTAACCACTTCATTGTCAGGGTTCACTTTGGCGGTTGCTACGAAAATATCTCACCCTTTGTACATTAAAGGTTTATGGTTTCCTAAAAAAACACTTACGTGAGGAAATGGTTTCCAAATTTCCCTATTTATTTTTAGTTGAAGCAATGAACAATGTGTTGAGGGTCTAATGGAGCATTCCACTCCTCTATCGCAGCAGAAGGTTTTTCTTTCCAACAGTTAATGACCAGGTGCCCCTCTCTTCCACACCTAAAGCATTTCCATGTCCCCTTAAGTAAATTTATTGGGTGATTCCTTCCCCAAATTTGGCAAGTTGGGTGCTGGAACATCTTAGAACCATTGGATTAATCCATTGGACCACCAGAATGTAAGTCCACCTTACGCTTCTTAACTCTAATGATCTCCCTAGGATTTTAGGACCTCCATTTTGAATTTTAGGGTTCATCAAAAAATTCCTCATAGCTATCGATGTCACGAATCACTATGGCTTTTTGTAGGCTAGGTTTTGGCCCACTAAATAAGTAGTCAACCTTGAATTCAAGTGTAATGACAAAAGCCAGTGGCATATCGTTCAAGCCTTGTGAAGTCTTCCCCATATGATCCAAGGGATTCGTCAACTTTTTCCTTAAGGGAAAGGAAGTCCCTTTCTCTCTTAAGTCATAGGGTCTACAAGTAATATTTATAGAATATTATTTTCCTGAAATCCGTCCATTCTAAAACATCAAACTATTCCCTAGGTTTTTTATTTTTTATCAATGTCCACTATTGATCATCTTCACCCTCCATTTGATAAGTAACCATAAGAAACTTATCTTTTTCAGAACATTAATGCATAGAGATGATCTTTTCAATGGAGTTGATCTGTTGCTTGACAATTGAGGGATCATATGATCCATTAAATGTTGGAGGTCTTGGTCTCATTAAGATCTCGATTGTAGTTTGTTCATTATTGTGTATGTGGGGGGATTGACTTTCCTATTCACCCATGTTTCTATTCAAAACGTAAGTTAGCTTAGAGAGTATGGTGACAATGCTTGTGATTCCCGCTCCCATCAGATTAGGAATCTCATTAGAGTAGTCATCACATTCATCTTTACATCAGATGCTAGCCCATGGCCTCCAATCATAGTCCATTAGATGGAATAAAATGAAAGTTAAGGGTAACACATAAAGGGGAATATAATAAAAAAGGGATAAATTATACATTAAATTTATTTCCTTGACTTATAAATTTATAGGTTTCAATCTATGTTATCCATGATCTAATTTCCAATATATATTCTTATAGGGATTTTTATTCCCTGAATAACTGTTCATACTAAGGTTATAAATTTAACAATGCTTATCCCATGGGAGTGGCATAACTAAGAGTGTAGAAAGGCCCGTTTTCGTGTACTAGTTCCTATTCAAGTTGAACTCAAAGCTGTCTTTTTAGGTTTTACCACTAGATACATCTATCGTGGAGGCACCTCTACATGTTCGTATCCAGAAAGGGATGTATTTTCTTGATAAACCACTTAATATTTACTCACCAAAATTTAGGGATGTTTTCATTATACTTAGTCTTATCCCTAATTCATTCACTAGGTTTTTCTAATCCTAATCCCAAAAATAACTAAACTAATCCCCTGATACCATCAATAACATCCTAGCTCATTATTACACACATAAAAATTATTTATTACATAAAATTTCCCTTACAACAACTTTGAGGATTGATAGGTTTATTGAACTGGGAAATTAGGATCATTACATACCAACATAGAACATAAAACACAACATTTGGATTGAAAAATTCTTTTACATGACCTCCAAATTCCTTCATATAGAGAATTGCATTGGACAAGCCGAGGACATGCATAATAATAGGGTGAACTATATAGCCCAGTAATGGAGTAAACAAGTCCAAATAAGATGAATATAAGACTTGTTAGGAAGTAGGCATATCAATGGAGTACAAGTGAAAAATGATCCTAAAGACATAATATAGCATGATTATCATAACATGAAAATGTGGCAACAACATTTAACATGATTTTAGTATGATCCAAGCATCATTTCACATTATGCATAAGTAAACCATCACATAAAATGAATTTTCCTAAATAAGACTCATTGAACATGAGTTATTATGATTAAACCCTCATTTCACATGGAATATCATGATACTATTATTTACCTAATGCATTAGAGAGCTATCAGGGTGCACCCTTTATAAACAATTTATTTCATTCATAAGTGTGCCACATGGATCATACAACATGGATTAACTAAACATCACAATTTATTCCCCGAATAAGATATGTGGAATAAACAAATGTATGTACTCTATCAAAAATTACATGATCATAAATTGGAATATCCTTGATAGGTAAATTGGTATGTCAGTCACTTACTTTTTGATTTTGGCACAGTGAGTTTTGGTGTAACCTCAGCACCATAATGACATCAAATAGAAATCGTAAAGTGGGTTGATGAGAGAAAAAGGGGTCTCTCAAAATTTATACATGAAATGAACCGCAATGGGGTCATTTAATAAAATATCCCATCATATTTAATGGAATTTATATGCATATTATGAAAGATTTTCTTGAATGTAAATGAGAGGAGATAAATTTCTTACGGAATTTCGGCATGGTAACAAGTTTACATTGGAAGAATTACTAAGAGATAAATATGTATATCATCATTAAAAAATAATGAGGGATTTTTCGGGGAGGTGAGAAGTGATACCCCAACATTATTAATTGAAAATAAAAGTGTATAACAACATATAGAAATTTGGAAAAAAAATAAGAAAGGAAGAAATCCCTTACATGGACGTGTGATCCCAAAGGCTTGGAGGAGGCTTGAGAGAGGATTATTGGGAGCTTGGGGTTTCTTGGGAAATGTATAGAGAGATGAGGTCAGAGGTTGGTCAAGCTCTATAGGTTGTTAGTGAAGTGGAATGGGAGATTGAGTGGGTATACATATGAAAACACGAAGAATTTTTTATTAGTTTTGTTTTGGACACCACACATTATATTAATCCAAAACAAAAACCATCCAATGGATTCTCATGGTTTTTTACCAAAGGGGGGTAGAAAATATAATTTTATAAGGCCAATGGACTAAGTTATTAAAATATTAGGATTTATAATGTGGATGAGAGTCACACTCTTCGGGATATCATTTTAAAAATTAAATTATTTTATAAGTCTTGGAGGGTCTGCTAAGGCACCGTAAAATTAATACAACAAATCTAAAATCACAGTATTTTAATGGTATAACATATATTGGCAAAAAAACATTTCTATTATATTATTAAATCACTATTAGGTCATTATGATTTCATAAAACACATTATATTCTAAAATGATATTACATTTTTACGCCAAAATTTGACTATCTTAGAAAATTATAAAATATTAAGATTTTGATAATTTAGACGTTCTGAATCCAAAAATAATATTCATTTTATCTTAATAATTCCTTAATTATTTGAATGTTTATTTTTAAAATAAAAAACCAATATTTAATGAAAATTTATGGGTTTTGTAAAAACAGATTTCAAAGATTAATAAAAATTAAAATTGTATTCATAAAAATTATAAAATCATTAATATTTAATAAATATTAATTTAGTAATAATATATTATTAAAATATTATATAATTCAAAAATACATTAATTCATCTAAATAAATTTTAGAATTGAATACTAACTAAAAATACTATTTGTTTTTTAAAAACCATTTACGAAGTGACAATAATAAATTGACTTTATTTTATTTATACAATAAATAATTCACATAATCATAATGATTGGATCATGTTACATATTCTATAATAACACCAACACAAGACCAATGGGTAAGTTGTGAAATGGTGAAAAACTCTTGGGGCCGATCAAATAACATCTTTCAAGTGGTATTATCAACTAACATCGACTTCCCCCGTAGGTAGTTCCGTTCAAACTTAACATGTTGAAGCTCAAATTGGGTTTGCTCAAGAAAAAAATCCTAATGAGGCTACCTTCATTTATATCTACAATAAATGGGCTTTGTATGGAGAAATTCTACTATATGAGGCTATCAATCCCATTGTATGAGTAAATTGGATTTGTTAATTCCCATTATTTATACCAATCATGGGATCATTGTTCAACGACTATATTGGCAATGGTAAAAATCCATAATGGTATTTTAAAATCCAAAAACATAAAACCAAGGAAGTGAATATTTTTTATATAACCTTCTTACATAAAAATAAATTTAATTTGGTCAAGTGGAATTGTAATTAATAAAATTTTGGGTAATTACACCACACATCACTGTATGTATAAATAATTCATCATATATCGAATAATAAATTAAATTCATGAGTGAATACTACATAACATGAAATATTCATATTGAGTAAAGGATATAGATATAATAATATTTTCCCATTAAAAATAATTACTTTAAAAGTAAAAAAATTATGTTGAAATGAGATATGTTTTAATAAATTGTACTATCCATTATAAAAATAAAGATATTTTGGGGAATTATAATATCTAATGATCATAGGAATGATAATATTTTGAGAGAACGTTAATGAATATAAAACGAAATGAATAATTGAATGTCAATACAATCATTAATAAAAACTATTCTAAACCATCCAAAGAATGAAAAAGGATGGTATAAAAATATACCCAATGGATTATGTTGAATGGAAGGTTTCCATTGATGAATCAAAATTATATAAAACTAATTTAAAAAATGATATTGGAAATTATCAATTTTATTTCGAAAAACATTTTATAATACTTTTTCATGGAAATAACTTTATAAAAAATTTCACTAAAATGGTCCTCATAAAAATTAAAAGGAATGATTAATGAAATTTTGGTCATAATGGAAGGTATTTACCTACAATCATTAAATTTTAATATAAAAATATTTTTGTCCTATAAAAATATTAAGAATGTGTTTGATTTAGAAAATTACAAATAATATTTCTTTCATATTTTCTGTAAAATCCAAATGAAAATTGTTTTAGAAACAACATAATAAAAATATGAAAAAAAATTAAATTGTAAAATATGTAAAAATACATTTTATATAATATTAATGGTTGAAAATTTTAATTTCATTTTTGAAAACATGATTTTATAAGAACACTCATTTCCTACCAAATAGAGAAATAAATTATTATTTAGTTAAAAACAGTTTCTAAATTAATTTACATGCTGAAGAGTTGAAAAATGAAGCAAAGAAATTAAAATTTAAAGAACAAACTGATGATAAAATTAAATGGGTTTATTTTAAAATAATCAAAAAAATAATTTAACTAAAAGTCATTGATAAATAGTCTCAATTTGAATTATATTGTGAAATAAAACATTACAATGATCATATCATTGAATTTATAACTATTCTGTGAATTGATTATGTTGTACAACAATACATATACTAAAAACGAGTGGTAATAATATATATGGTAGTAAAATTTCATTATACATGTAATATTAGAATGAAATGATCAATGATGTATATGGTTAACCAAAATAATTGAAATTTAGTTAATAAATACATTCATACTAGTAAGTATTCATCCCAAATCCCCTTAGAAGAAATAATTCAATTTGAAACATAGAATGCAATTAATTTTGAGTTATGCAAGATATTTCAGGTGAAATGGGAATCGTATACACCATAAACTAATTTTTTTTCATAACAAACAAATTTTCCTCAATTAATGGACATTGAGAAAAAATATATGAACCCACACTTCCTTTTGATTGAATGTCATTAAAAAATATATTTAGTGCTTTTTAACATGTCATTAAATTATTAAATTAGAAATTAAAATCAAAAATATTATGCATGATAATTTTTAAAACATTTTTCACTTTTTATTAATTAATATTTAAACATTTTCGTAATTTCTTGTGTTAATTGTATTTTTTTCTCATTTGGGTTTTATCAAAAAAGATTTTATTCCCACACATATTATATAGTTCTACCATATATTTAATAATAAAAATTACATAATTATAATATCATTACATCATTTATTCTATAAAAACTAATCATTAATGATGGTTATGAAAAATGAAACATGTTATTATCATAGAGACTCAAGGCCCTACGCATGCGTGGGTAAAATTTCCAATTTTCAATGATCATTATGGAAAGGAGTTAAATACTATTTAAACCTTCAATAATGATAATGATATAATATATATACCATATTAAATTCAAATATATATAATCCATCTTTGGTGGTGATAAAAATTGAGTCATATCGCTTTGGGAAGGTTATAGTCCACACATTCATGAACAATGTTATCATCTTTATGTGAGTGAAAAGGTAATAAATAAATGATATATTATATTTAAATACTTATAAATATATCTTTAATATCATTATTATATCATTTATTTCCAATATAATCAATAACATCATCCACATCACCATCTATGTGAAGCGTTAGTGAGAGACAAATTATGTCGCTTAGTGAGGTGGTAGTTCACCGTACACATGAGCGATGTCATTATATATCCAATGGAATTGAAGGTTAAAAAATATATATGATATAATTAATCCATAGTTATAAATAATATATAAATAATATATGTATATATATTATTCATCATTAAACCCAAATGTAAAATGAGGTAATGAAAGAACGAATGTCATCGGTTCATGAGACGGTAGTCCGCTATATACAAAAAGGATGATTTATCAACCCAATTAATTTAAAGGGAGATCGTTATAGACCATGAAATTCATATTAAAATATAAAATTTTATGTATGATTTAGAGGTAATTATTTTTACCAAATACGATTGATACCACTAGTGTGGTGAATTAGTTATTCCTTTTTAATTTTTAAGAATGTTTCATAATTTAATTTGTAAACAATCTTTTTCTCAGAAACCTATAAATATTACAACCTTCTCAAATATATGTTATGAAACATAGATTTAATATGTAAAAATAATAATGATAAGGTATCACATGATATTTAAAAGGTTCAGTACAAATATCCACATTTTTACATGTGGGATAGTTCTACAAAATGGATTCATTCACTATGAACTTTACAAAACACAATGGCACAAGTAGTGAAAAATTTTACAATCTTGTTATCAAAATTCATACGATAGTTAGTTACAGACCAAGATATCAATTTTTCAATAATCATCCCATAGAGGGTTATTCGCCCTAGTAAAACAATGATGCATTTTCATTAACCGGTAAGTATCGATAGCTACGAGTTTCACATTCCATATACTTTTATGATCCAATTCAGAATGCTCTTAACTTAATATAAAAGTAAAATGAAAAAAATTGCTTATTTACAAACATCTAGATCATAAAAAATTATCTGATAAACTTAAATTCCTATTAAAATTTTCTAGAAACTCTTTCGGGAAAACATCATCATCTAAAGTCGATACGATCTGCCTCAGCCCCGTAACCTCATTCTGATGATCTTTGTTCGATTGGAATCAGTCTAATTTTCTATCTTCTCTTCCATAATCAATTGATTTTAAACTCAAATAAAATCTCATAATTCCTTTTTTTATTGAACTTTGTCCGATGTTGTTTTTTCTAATGGATCTAGTTTCAATGGAACATTATGTTATGCACTTTCTCCATTGAAATGTCATCCTATGGAACATACTCCAATGACCTTGACCTAATGAATTTTATTTCAAGGAAATAATCTAGTGGCCTAATTCCAATTGATTTGTTCTTATGTAATCATTATTATAATCTTTATATGTTGTTTTCTCTAATTTACATTATTTAACGGACTTGTTCTCATAGACACGTTATGATGGACTCGTACTGATGGAACTTTATCAAAATCAACATGAAAAACATAACATTGTTTGAACCCTAATAACTGGATCAAATTTTTTAAATATCTTTCTCACATGAATATTAAATACACACATAGTAAAAATTTATTATTATCTCCTCTTATAGGAATCCCATAATGGTAAAATGTGGTAAAACTAATTCCTTTTAACAAAAAATTTAATTCAAAATTACTAAATTTCATGTTAATTTAAGTCTTCATCTATAAATTCTTAAAATCATATCAATACTTATGGAAGCTTCGTTAATAATCTCGAATGTTATGAAACATTAGACTTATTATGATTTAAAATCACTAATTTAGTTTTATTATTTATTCTTATTATTAATTACGATAAAATCTTATTCAAAACGGAAGACTTCTCACTATGATGAACTATTGTAAACATTTACTGTCATTTCATACCGATTCTATGTACCAACTAAAAAACACTAGTAAAAACAATAATAAATTTTTTTCTTTCAAAACCACCTTCTTAAATTATATAAAATTTTACACATCTTTGATATCACATATAAAATATCTTCAATGTATTTATCCTTTTCTTTAATTCCACATACAGATGATCCAACATCTGAAAATGTTCAGCACTTGATGACATTATTAGTTTCAGACCATGTCTGATGGATCAGTCTCAACATATCAATAATGGATCATTGTCAGTTCCAGTTAGATGAGTTGGAACCACTTCTTGTTAAACAGTAAATACTCTTAAAAAATTATTCCATTCATAAAAATATTCATCTTATAAACACAAGATTCCAACCATATAAAATTAATTGGTGTCATCATTCCCTCTGATAGATTAGCATCATAAAGTGTTTGGTAAATAAATATCTCTTATGGAACCCTTATTTTATATTTATTATACTAATGAGTTATTATCAACAGATCTTATTCGTCATTATCGGATTATATCTATATTTCTAAGAGAAGCTGAATATGATGTATCATATTCTATATCTCCTTATAACCATATTTTCTTCACCATTATTTCACCAAACATATATCAAAATTATATCAGATTACATATGATGTTGGTAAATAATTGAAAATAAATTAAACATCACATTTAATTTGTATGTTCTATGACTCTCTAACTTCTTTTTCTCACTCCAATATCTGGATCTGATGTTTTCATTCTGATGGACTAGATCCAATTCTATTTTTGATGGTCTAGATCTGATTGAAAGCATTTCACACACCATTATTCAATCTGAATCACCATTACCTTCTCAATATTCACACATTCTTTAAAATAATATATATATTTACAAATTGGTGACACACACAACCATAACAAAACTTTGTCTTAGTAGTCTCCCCTTTGTGTGTGTTGTGAAAACCCACTACGTTATATCACAATAACAATACCTGATTTTTTCTTTTCTCACATTCCTATACAAATGCACATCTTCTCTTGGTCTTCAAAAACCATACTACATCAAATTCATTCCCCTAGTATTATAATTATCTCTCTATTCCTTATCTCTCCACAATATTGACAATCAAATTCGAAGGGGTCATCATGACAGGTTTCCCCTCTTCTATAAAATTTTATTCATTTCTAATGGTTGGAACTCTTCAGCTGAAAATCATGAAATTATTTATTGGGAGAAAATAAATATCGCATTATTTTCATAAAAAAATGTCATATAACTAAAAAACAATAAGTCTATGTGTCCAAACAAAATGTATATAATATAGTGTACAATCAAGGTTCTCAATGTTTTTTAGAACACAACATTGATGTAAAAATATAAAATTATTCATTCAATATTCTCATATATGGGGAATATATTAAATGATTTGTATTATATCAAAACATCCATGTTCATGTATAAAAAAATATCATCATCTTTTTGTTAACACTACTTTCCAATAACTCATATTTTGTAACCTCATTATATTAATTTTCATAAAGAGTAATATACTCTTATATCATCTTTTTTATTTCAACAAAATCAATTCTATTCTAGTTAGTACAAATAAAAATATTTTCTAAATGAGGAGGAACATCATGGTTTCATAGAATCAACATTCAGAATGAGATTCCACTCTTAATCATGATTTTTATTCATATTCATATATTTTTCATTACATGTGAATTCTACCTTAAGTTCATCTTTCTCATATGTTATAATACATTCTCATTCATATGTAAACTCTTCTAATAAGGATTTCAATTTTCCTTTCACTTTATTGAAAAAAATCTTACAACAATATTGTAACAAATCTTCAATTCCATACTCATATTCTAAAATGATCAATAAAAAATTTTAGAAATACTCCCTTAATTTTCACATCTCGTTCATTTTTATGAATTCTCAATGACAAATATGTAGATATCTTATTATCATATTTTCTTACATCTCGAATTACCTTTTATGTCACTTATGCTTCCATGCATTTTTTTCATCTTCTAACCATCTATCCATGTCTACTTTTTCCTTGTAAATAACTAATAACCCTTTATTTTTTTAGTCATCATGTTTTTTTCTTCACTTTGTTAACCTAATTATTTTCCATCATCTTCATATACATCCTTACATACTCATCCTTCATCATATTCTATGTTTCCTTTCTCGGTTCCATGAATTTTTAGGAACATTTGATATTCTTTTATAATAATAGAGTCCAATTTATTTATACCCATTTTTCATAGAGACATGTTATACTAGCATAAATAAGTTCTGCGTTCAAAATGTCCAAAACACCAACATAACCTTGTAATGTTGATATCTAAAACTGATTGAGAAAATTTTCATAACATTTTTGTGTTTTTTCTTCACAAATCCTAGACTACATTGTTCCAGAGGATAGTTTCCTATGATATCCAATATTTCTTATTGAAATATGTTTTTTAGAAATATTAATTGTAAACCATTCTCTTCACCTTATTTAATGAGTTGACATTTAACATTAACTTCCTTGGTGATGTTTTATCTCATAATTATCATACCACATTGTATTGTTATAACAATTGATTATATTAAAAAAATCCTCTCCTCTCCCAGCCAGACTAACATTTTGAACAACTATAATATTATTAGATTCATCTATCATTTACTTCATTAAATTATTTTTTTAATATCTATATATTATTTTATATCGATGTTATCATTTAAAAAATGATATTTCTTCAAATATGTTTTTTTCATGTAAGAGAACCTATTTTCATTTTATAAGATGTAATAAAATTGATATTTCTTTCCACTTTCATCATTCAACTATCATTCTAAAAAATATAACATTAACATCATTTTGGAAATTTCATCTTCAAATATTATATTGAACATTCTTGTCAAATTATTTTTCCTAATTTATTTTAATAATTCACTCCACTTTGGTAAACTCTTCACCATCTTGATCAATCTCAAAAGAATTAATTCTATTTCTAACATTAGAAATAATGTTGAGCTGATGATATGATTCATCACTAAATGAGGAATTATTATACTTTCTAGATAACATTTATTCTTCTTTTATAAGGAAATATTTCACTATGTTTATTCCAGAATTTTTTTTGATGTTTCTTGTCATGTTATTTAGACTCATACTCTAGAAAATTATTCATTGGAATCTTTGGTGAAAAATATTAATTCCCTTTACAGTTCCAACATTTTAGAGTTTTTCATTTCATTTTCCCCATATAGTATTTCATATAAAGGAGAGAAACAATTTTATTGAAATATCCAACAATTTCTTCTTCTTCTGGATAACATAATTTTTCATGAACGTATTTACATTTGTTATTCCCTTTTAATAATGCTTTTAAATCCATTTCTCTATCATATTTTTTCCTGAATTCTAGTGATTCATTTATATCATATGGAAAAAATATTTTTTAAAGATCATATAATAACAAATATTCACGATCTTATAAAAATGAATCTTTTGTATCAAATCTATTAGAATAATTCTCATTTGTTTCATGAAAACTGTATAATGTTACAAATTATCTCCAAAACATGTAATGTTACACACAATCTCATTTACCATTTTATTGTAATAAAAAATAATTTAATCATAATCTATTTTGGAATCCTCAAATGTAATTTTCAAGATTTGTAACTTGGATTCATTAATTTTCACATTCCCTTCATAGATACTTCATAACTGATACCACATTTGATTAACTGTTGGAAACCACTTAATATTTTCCTAAATTGTACCTATAAGAACCATCAACAAATAATTCTGATATTTTCTATAAAATTATATATTATCTTATATGCACCCTTCAACGAAGAAAAATTTATGGGTGGAAACCCCACTATTATTGTTTCTCTATCTTTAATATTATGCGAATTAATTAGGGTATCTTTCTATTATTCCAATGATGATAGTTTATTCCATTAAAAATAGGAACACCCCTATTATTCACTTAGTGGGAATTTAAATTTATCTGATATGGATCATTTATGGGGAACCTCCTTTGACACTTAATTTCATTCCCAAATTTGATCAAGACCATAAAGGGTGGAGGGAGTGAATTACTATTTAATTTTTATTTTATATGAATCTTTCTTAATTTATCTAGTAAACATTCTTTACCTCTAAACATTTTTAATGTTACGATCCACTCAAATATAACTTCTCAACCATATATTTTACATTCAAAATATATAATGTGAAGTAAACACATGATATTATCATGTTTCAATAGAAATACATACTATTTTCTATGTTGGATATTCC
This sequence comes from Viscum album, assembly GCA_963277665.1. NCBI lineage: Eukaryota > Viridiplantae > Streptophyta > Magnoliopsida > Santalales > Viscaceae > Viscum > Viscum album. The sequence continues at coordinate 382,161,121 of OY728166.1, forward strand.
CACTAAAATGAATTGTTTAAATATCTTTTTTCTAGAATATAAAGGCATAAGAAGTGAAAAATTATAAACTATTAGGATTAACTTTTATGATATTTTTGTTATACCCCAATCTATCCTTTTTTAATTCACTTCCCATAATTTTTTATACACCCAAACAAAATATTAAAACCCTTTCGACATCTATTATGTATCAATGTTACAATATTTCTTTTAATTTTTTTATGATCCTTTTTAGAATGTTATTCACATCCTCCAAAAGAAATGTGAATAAAAATTACCATCATAAAAAATTCATGATCTTCAACTATTCTCAAAGTATCTTGTTAGTTTTGAGAACTCTTACAGATTATCAATCTAGAAAACAACCTAAATAAAAGACATTATGATTTTCCTCAATCTAGTAACATCTAGTTGATGGTATCCATCTAGTTTTCCTTGGTCCAATATTCATTATCCAAATCCTTATTTAATAGAGGATAAATTAAAATTTTGATCATAATTCACAGGTACGATGGAACTCAACCAGACTATTATTTTTTAGATTGATTTGGTTATAATGGAACTTAATTCAATGGGATTTATTTGATGAAACCTAAACATATAAACTTACTACGATGAACTCACACTAATTATATTTATTTAATTGATTCAATTGATGGATTCCCTTCATAGAGACTTGCTCTGGTGGACTTGTTCTAATGAACTTACTACATTTGAAATTATCTAATGTACTTCTTCCAATGGAATCATTCCGATTGAAAAATTCCCCTGTCAATTACGTTGTTTCAACCTGAAGAACAAAGCTAGGTTGTAAACACAATTCCTATCCAAGAATTTTCAGATCTCCAGTGAACATAAAGAATAAAAAATGCATATAGTGTGAATGTAATGTGTTTTATATTTATAAGAATCACATAATTGAAAAAGGTTGGGAAACTAATTTCCATTCCCGCCCAATGAAATTCAAAATTACTATGTTTCATGTTTATTTAAGTCTTCATTTTTGAAATCATAAAATTTTATCAATACTTCATGGACCTTCTCATATATTCATTAATATTCTTAATGTTCATAAATATTCATATTTCAAAAAATTTATTCATTCTGATTCTTCCAAATAATTTATCATTATGTTGAAAAAAAATGAAAAACTAAATACTACTCATTATTATGACCTATAGTAAAACAGGATGTATTATCATACAAATTATCTAAAACAATTAGAAAATATTTGTTAAAACATTGAGAACATTCTATATTATTTAATACCAAATTTGTTAATACATTATCACCATGTACCTATTTGGTAGAAAATATTAAATAACTTCAAATTATTTCTCCTTTTCTTCAATTCCTCAAACTACTGATCCCATATCCGATGAAGTTCGTCATTGGATGGTTTTATCACTATTAGGAAACATCTACTGGATCTATGTCCGCCTATCTCTGATGGATCATTGATAGTGTTAGTTCGATGAGTTAAAACAACTTTGTGATAAGTAATTATTAATTTTGTAACATTATTACTTAGATAAAACTCTACATATGATACACAAAGGATACCAAATTTATAAAATAACTCGCTGTCAGAATCCCCTTAGATGGATCCGTGGAACACTTTTTCCAATGAACTAGTATCTTCAGTGGCCTCAATCCTTCATATTAATTATATCAATGATTTCTTATCAAAACAACTAATTTTTCCTTCTTAGAGAATAGGTGTATATCTAAAATAAACTAATTACTATATATTGACTTCTATATCTTCTTAAAATAATATATTTTACAACTTTTATTCACACAACATAGATCATAAGTATATTAGACTACTTATAATGGTGAGAACTAATAAAATAATAATGAATTGTTAGATTCACATTATAATTTCTATAAATCTCTATAATTATTTTCTCATTCTGAATATCAGGATATGATTTCCACATGTTGATCGAATAGATTTGATTCTCATGCCAATGGTCTAGATTTGATTGAATGATATTCAAACACAATTATTTTATCTAATGTTCTATTAACCTATAAAAATACATAATTTATTTATCATAATCAACATATTGATCAATTGAAAAAAGATAAAACCATTACACTCCTTTTTCCTACAATTTTATATATCATCATGGTTTTATAATAATTGAAATAGGTGGATAATGAAATAAAATAAAGACACTCATTGAATAACATTATATATTATTTTGTTATCCACTATATTATTTCACTAAATCCCACCTTGGTTGGATTTATTCCCAAAATAAGACTTATAGGGGGAGGGTTGAAAATTTATTTAGGTGTTTTATGGTGGAACTAAAATTGTGTGAATTTTAAATGTAGAGTGGGGTTGGGATAACCTGTTATATGTTAGGTGAGTGGAACACATGTAATTTTGGTGAAATATTCAATCACAATAATGTTTTTATCCTTAAGAAAGATTATAAAATTCAAAATTTTAGAACCTAGATGTTATAAGGTATATATATGGCAAGAAAACATTTTTTTGAAATCTTGGTAGGTCATTTGTAACCCTGAACACCTTTGTTTAATTCACTTGTAAATTTATTTTTACCATAACTACGATAATTAATTTTTTTGGTTTTCTATATTCATTATTATAAAATATTTATTTGAAATTATTAGAAAATATAAATTATTCTAATTTTAAATATGTAATCTGTATTTCTATATTAAATTCATTTAAGTGAAAAAATTATTGAAAAATGAATCCTTTAGACATGATCAGAAAACAGGGTTTCGAAGAGAAAATTTTCAAAAGTATACAATGTTCTTATTTAAAAATTATGAATAAATTTAATTTTAGTTAATGTAATAGTATTAATTGATATATTATTGAATCAATTTTTTATAAAAACCAATTAAAAATTTAATTTAACAATATAAATAATTCTTATAAAAAGTCTATTCTATAATAAAATATATTATTTATCTATATTCCTAAAAATAATAATCTTTATAGAAAGAGACCAAAAATTCACCATAAGGTAATATCGGTATTCCAATTTCAGAAATGAACATTATTTTTACAAATAATGTTTATAAACTGGTAACAATTAGTTTAAAAATTCTTGTGAAAATTGAAATGAAACCTTCAATTAGAAACAAAATTCAATTATTAAGAAGACATTTAATTCTCAATTAAATGATTATTAATTTATTTATAATCATTATATAACTATAATTTTTATATTTTAGTTACTAATATGCATACACTATATTCAAATGGATATGTGATAACTATTATATTGAATAATAATATTGTAATTATATTTCACATTTTGTTTAAACTTGATGGTCTGTGTAATAGATACTAAACTTTGTGTTGTGGCTAACACAAGATAACCTCATTGTTTTGTTTAAAAAATATAAATAAATGTATTTTAGGTACTCAGTCAAATTAAATGTTCTTATTTTATTTTTTATTTTGTTATGTTCTCCCAACCATAAATAAATTGAATCCCCGAAATTTGTTCATAATCATGGTAATCAATGATTTAAAATATGGAAATACCATCATTTAAAAATAGATATAGTTAATAAGATAATAAAACAAATTCTTATTTAGAGTGACAGTTAAGGAAAAGGTTATTTTATAAAAACATACAACTAGGTTTCTATGTATGATAACATTGGTGGCATGTGATGTTATAGACATAGAAGAAAAACCTAAAAAAATTAAAGAGTTATTAAGGTCATTGATCGAAAAAATGTTAATAATCAATAGAAAGTTAAGGGTATAAAAAATATAAGCCTATAATTATTTATAATACTATTTAATTTATTAGATAATAATATAATAGGATAACATTATTTTATCATGTTCTTTTTCCTATTATTAATGAATTATTTTGTAATCTATGAATATATGGAAATATTATTACTTGATAGTTTTTAATTTAGAAAGATCCATTTCATCCCATGGTTTTCCTCTAATAAATTTCTAATTAATAACTTATTCTATGAAATGAATTTCAAAAAATAAATTTTTATATGAAAATCACCAAAATTCACTTTCAATAGATCTTAAGATCCATAAAAGAGAGGCCAATATTTCAGTTTGTATCTGATTATTTTCTAAAACAAATATAGTTAAAAATGGTCATCTAATATAATAAATTAATCTCTACACCTCAAAATTAATGCCAATGGTGATTCATTAATATATATTTTAATTTTTTTAAATAAAATAATGAAATATTAATGAGGACATCACACATTCCAGTGTTAGGTGTTAAACCCTTGTCATCTTTTGTTCTTGGTTTCAATCCCCACGGCCTTTCCAAATGAGTTGTGTTGTCTCCCATCATGTAGGATTTCCTCTTTCTAATCCTTATTTATACAATAATTATAACATCCCAAAAACAATTTATAGAAATCATCAAAATAATATTAATAATTAAATATTGTTTTCAATAATTTTTTCAATAAAATCATTTTTTCACAACATCTAATAATATTATTTTGTTATTATTACAATGTTATTAATGACTATACTAACCCTAATGGTTATCAATACCTATAAAATTATGTCTAAAAAATTGAAAAATAGTTTTTCATCAAACAAATTATTCACTAAATAATATATTAACTTAATGGGTTGTATTCCCAAATTTGTTTCCCAAAAATATTGTTAATCATGTTATATTCCAACAACAATTTTTAAACTCGTGTGTTTGAGACATTGAACTTATGACCAATCATAAAACCATAAACCCGTGATTTTATCCATAACTATTATTTTAATGAATACACCTATTCACCAACAATATAACACAATAGATAAATGGCTCCTGATTCATATGACCATATACCATATGTAAAAAAATACTTCTATAAATTTATTTTGTAATCCTAATGAATTATTCAACAATTTTATCTCAATATAATTCCTTTCATAGTATAAGAGTAATCCACTGGATGAGAAAATTGAATTACTTAATTCCCATGTTACACATATTTAAGACTTAAAACTATAAATAATTCACATGATTTTATTTATTTCCTTCTAGTGTACTCATAATTTTTCTTCAATAATTATCTTTTTTATGCATTTTATTTTCACACCTAAACAATTTTCACACTCCTTTGAGGAAAAATCATTCAATCTAATACACATTCATTTAAACCTGTTCCTTTTATTTTAATCATATATTTAGATCCTTTATAATGACTTGTATAGAAATTTTGAATTATCCTAAGAATTTCTCCATAGATAGTCAAACAAGGAAAATATTAAGGCGTTTTTTATGCACCATATTATGATCGGGTCATGAAAAATGTGCTTCTATCAGAGGTATAACTACCAGTTACCTATGTTCTAGAATAGTGTCCACATGTAGTATCTTGACAGGGATGAATTTCTTGGAAAATTCTAATAATAACTTCTATACTTAATAATTATGATGTTCATCTATACTTATCATAAAATTCTATTATAGGTTAAAAATTATTAATCTATTTTTTTATAAATCTAGTACTTTATATTTCTACCAAAACTTCCTCTGATAAAAAATTTAGTTACCCAAACCCCATAATCCCATAGGTTTTGTTTTCTTCATTACATTAATATAATAGACATGGGATCACATCTATGACAAAAAAATTGTTTGTTAGTCGTGGTAAAATAAATGCATAATTTAGTATTTTATTACATTTGAATAATTAAATAACATAATATTTTTTATTTTGTAAATATATTTATTCCTCCTAGAATATTCATACATATATCTCATTGTTCACATCATATATTCCATTAAAAGAAATAAAAATTAGAGTGATCTAAAATTCTATGTATGGGTTATGTAAAATGGAAGCTATCAGGAGTCAATAATCATAATTCTCAATGTTATAACGTAACGAAAATTCAATTTAATGAACAACCTGAGATGTTAGTCATTCCATATATAATATAAACTACCAAATATCTTGGATAATAATCAATATGGTATTAAAAATAACATAAAACAAATACCTATGAAATAACAATGCCATCATGATATTAAAAAGGATTATTCAGAATGGCATGGGATATAAATCAAAAAAATACTCAATTTAATCAATAACTAAGAATAAAATCATTCCAAAGATATTATCATTTTGAAAATATCATTGATAATAATAACTAAATCATTAATGAGGTAAATTATTAATTCTTGGATGCCATACCTTAGGAATATTCTTCCTCAACCATCAATGCCTTTCACAAGTCGATTTAAACTATAGATGGAATGCCATTTAAGATAGATTATTGATTTGTCTCATTATACATACTGATTATTTGAGGGGATAGATAATGTCAAGATCATAACATTTCAGGTTCAATTAATTCCTCAAATATGAAATAATTTATTTAATAAAAGAATCAATATTCCTTAACAACAAATATCTTCATTGAGTAAAGGATGCACATTAATCAGTATTACACCATTCAAATAAATATCAATAAAGGTAAAACACGCTATGTAAAAATGAGATATTTTTTATGAAGTAAATATATCCATGAAAATTATAGTAGATATTTAAGGGTAATTTAATGTATATTGATCATTGGAATGTGTGTATTTCAAGGTGATTTTAATGACTATAAAATGAAAAAAGGAAGTGACTATCAGTACAATCCCTATTTAATATAATTTAAAACCATCCAGAGGAAGAATAAGGATTTTATGAACAGATAAACATTGGATAAATAATATTTTTTTTCTCCATTTCTGATTTTAAATACTACAAAAATTTCAATAAAAACATTCTTCAGTAAAATATCCATTTAATTTTTAAAAAGGTTTTGAAAATTATTTTCTAGTAAACTCAAATATAAACATAGTTTCTATTAAAATAAATAATGAAAAGTAGAATTAAATCCTAATATAAATTTTGTTCATGGTGGAGGGTCATTTCATACATGTTGTATAATTTAGAAATCATTCTTTTCGAACTGTAATTTTTTTTAATGTCCCTTATTTAAAAAATTACAAGAAGATTATTTTTCACATTTTCAATAAAATCCAAACATGAATTGTTTTGAAAATGAAATAATATTCATTTAAAAACATTTTTAAAGAGTAAAAATGGGAAAACAATAACTTTAATAAATCACATTCGATGTTGAAAATGTTTTTTAAATCAATTTTCAAAACATGATTTTAAATGATTATAGATTTTTGATCGAATAGATAAATGAAGATGTATTTTATAGAAAATGGTTTAAAAGTTAATTTATGTAAATAATGGTGGGATAATTGATATATAAATTGAAATAATTATCATATTGTTACATAAATTATAATTTTAAATCCACTCAATAAATGTTTTATAATAATTGAATTATGTAATGATCATTAAGATGGTAGGACATACATATACAAAAGAAACATTTAAAATTTTCAATGATCATTAGGGAAAGGTGGTAAATAATATCTGTCTTTCCAAAATGATTATAATAGAAAATATAAAAAACTCAATAATTATATATATCATCCTTGTTTTTTGGTGAGGAAAATAAATTCATACTGCATTATGAAGGTCATAGTCCACACATACCCGAATTATGTTATTTATTTAAGTGAGTGAAAAATCGTTAAATAAATTGATATATTATATTTAATAATTTTAATTATGTATTTAATGTTATAAATATTTCAAAAATATAACATATAATCATTAAAAAATTATTTATCACATATTATATGATGTTTTCGTGAAATATGAATCACAACGCCTCACGAGGCGATAATCTTCATTACACATGAGAAATTTTATAGTTTGTCATATGAAATGGAATGTATAAATTATATATCTGATATAATAAATCCCTATGTATAAAAATATTATAATTATAATATATTTACTAATTAGATAAATCTTTATACAAAACTATGAACTATGGTAATTGAAGAATGAATGACATCAGTAGACAATGTGGTGGTCCACTATACACACAAATGATGATTTAAGAACACATTTCATGGAAATGGATATGTTTCTCTATCATTATATTGTTTTAAAAATATAAAACTATAATTAATATTATGATTTTATTGTATCATAATTTTTTATTTATAATTTAAGGATATGGAGGAAGAAATAAAATAAAGACTCTTATTGAGAAACATTACTTTATATTTGGGTATCATCATTTTGTTTTCACTAAATCCATCCTAGTTAGAATTTATACTCAAATTAAGGATTATTTGATATGGGGAGGGAATTTGGAAAGTGATTTATGTAGTTATTTTTTTATTCCAAAATTAATTATGGGGTGATGAAGAGTGGATAAGTGGGTTGCCTTTTATTAGAGAGTTGAGTGGAACACTTGTATGTTTTGAAATATAATCAATTACACCCAAGATTTTATAATGTAAAAAATTCCAAAATGATCAAATCTCATTATTAAAAGACATAAGGGAAAACTATTTCCATTAAATAAGTTTTGAAAATTTGGAATTTCATTTTTATCCCTTATTGTTGTACTTTGATAAAGTGATAAATCGATTTTATTTACTATAACCTCAGTTGTTATCTTTTTTTAATTTCAACAATCAACATAGTAAAAAATTAAATTTACACTATTAGTAGTTATTAATTATGATGATTAAAAATATGGAATATATTTTTACAAATTCATTTCATATATATGGAAAATATTTATTTAAAATTAATCCCATATATGTGATGATAAAGTGGGTTTTCAAAGATAAAATGTTCGAAAGTATACAACGATTTTATATAAAACATGTAAAAAAAATTATTTCAAATAACACAGTTAGATTAATTGATATAAAATTGAAGTTATTTTAATTTATATTCAATTCAAAATATAATTTCACATTAATAATAATTTAAATGAAAATTCAGTTTTAATTAAAATTTAGTAATTTTCACTATTAATCATAAAATAAAGATTTTTGTAAAAATGCCAAAAAATCAATATAAAATGATTTTATTCAAACAATGTTTCTAATTTTTCTATGAAATTAAATTTATCTTCTGTTCACAGAACATGATTAACCAATTATTTATAAAAAAATGTAGTTTTTTAAAAATATTTTTCATTTAAATGATACTTATTTTAAATCAAATCAATAGATAATATTAATTTAAATATTATATTTATTATTATTAACACCCACCATTATAATGACTATTTGATATATATTATATTAACTGATAATATTTTAATAATATTTTAAATTTTTTAACTCAATATTGCGTTTAATCAAAGATAAACTCAATATTGCATGTCGTGCAAGCTAAAAATAGTGCTGCGTGTAATTCAAGACAAATTTATTGTTGTGGGTAATGAAAGATAACTCACTATTTTATGTTTTATAAAATATAAAAAATTCTTTTTTTATACCCAAAAAACCGAGTTCATTTAAACCGACCCTATAAAATATTAATAAAAATGTAAATGTACAAATTCAGGCAGAGCAAGGGGTTTTACAAATCTGGGAATAAGAAACTCCCATCATATCATTATCTACCAAGGATGCACAAAAGATATAAATCTTGAAAGGACCACATGGAAGTAATTATTATGACTTCCCTCTTGGAAAAGGCATCAACCACTTGATTGGATTCTCGGTAGGCCAGATTGATCATTAAGTTGAGATGCTTTACCAAGATAAGACATCCAATCCAGTGAGGTAGAATACTCCATGGAATATCCTGGGTTCCCATCTAGAGAGAATGTACTACATGTTCAGAGTCAGATTCAATCCATATAACATTCAAGCTATAAAAGATATCAAGCTTTAGGATATATATAATGGCCCATAGTTATACTTAATAAGCAATTCACATCTAAATAAAATTATGAAAATAGACCTTGAAAAATACAAAATGTGTGTGGAAGATACCTCCACAACACAAACTACCTGATGCTTTAGATGCAGCTCTGTCAACATTAACTTTAAAACATTGAAATATTGGTAGGATCCAACGAATAAATATAAAAATTAGTGGCTTCATCAGTTTCCCTGAAATACTAATCATATACAATGTAGATGAATTTGTAAAGGTATTATCCATGTATCTATTTTGTATCTCATTGGTAGAGTGTACATCTTGATGGGACAACATTTCACTTGAATGAAAGTATAGAGCCCTTCTTCCAAGTAAGAGGATGTTCTAGGATGACTATATGGTGTGAAAAACATATGTTATAGCTATAAGTAGCATATTCTAGACTTGAGCGCTCCAACCAGACATGGAGATTTATATCATCATGTCTTCCAGTAACCTATGTGAGCATAATTCCATGGGGAAGATGTCTCCAATTTATTTCCATTTATTCCGAGAAAAAGGAAAACAGATGAAGAGGTGTTGTACTGTTTTAGTTTCATTTAGGTATATATAGTATGAAGACACAATATACTGACCAGACATTCATAATTGATCATGTGTTGGCAGCCAGTTATACCACATTATATAGAGAAAAAGAAGCCGGGAGGGCTGGAAAGAAGGTGCATGAAACCTAAGTAACCAAGAAAGAACATGTGTAGATCCAACAAGCTACATGCTATATGACTCATTGGGATTAAAGTGTTTTTTTCTGTGGGGATTCCTTACCAGGATATCACAATCCATGAAAGGGTAGGTCTGAATTTCAAGTTTATCCTAGGGAGTAAACATGACTTCCAGACTATCATGTTGATCTAGAAAACCTACAATAGACATGTCCAGCAGGTAAGAGGGGATATCGCCAGTATACAAGGGGTTGTATAACCAAGGACTATTATAATATTTGAGGCCGGAGTGCCTAAACATAATCCTTTTAGAATATTGATTAATAAAATTGAATTATTTCTAAAAGTAAGTCCACACAGAATATGATATATAGCGAGGGTAACCATTAATAAGCCTCATTTTGAGCCTGCATGAAATAAATCTAGGGATGAGTCACTGGATTTTAAAAGATTCCATGCGAGTTTATTAATAATCCCTTCATTGAAGAGTCGAAAGTCCTTGATTCCAGGACCACCCAACTCAATGGGTTTAATGCAATCCTTCTAATAAACATTAATCAACTTCTTTCTAGTGATAGACCATATTGAGAAGAAATTACTCATCTTGCAATAAAGTTCCTTGAGCAGATTGTTTTACCCATTTATAGAGTGAGAAGGTGTAAACAAACTTTGAGTGGTCATAGAATTAGTAAGGCACACCCACATAGCTTGAGATAGGTATTTACCCTTATATTTCAAATATTTTATGATTACTTTATTTATATTTTGTAAAATAAAGTCATGTGTATCTAGGACCTCTATATTTTTCAACATACTTTGTTATTTGTGGTGTTACCTTTGGGATATGTTCTTACGATACCATAAAATTTCTATTTAGAGATTGATTATGATGATAATATAGTGTGGTTTTTTAATGAAATATGTTTCCTTCTTATGATTAAATTAAGATATATTGATTGAAAGAATGTATTTATGTCATATTTGAATAAATATTAATGATTTATTATCATGTGATGGGTTTGGTCTATTAAATGTCTCAGAAAAATTTTTAATTCATACATGTCATGAGTTAATAAGGTTAAACATGAGTTTATTTAAATCCCAAGGGTACATGTGTGGTATGCCGAAGACAAATGGTCCATGAGTGGTAACCCCAAGACCATGAAAGTTCATTGGTGGTTAACCAAAGCCTATTATGTGAATAATTCTTTGGTGGGTGGAATTATCATATGATTCTTTTACACACGTTTATTCCACATTATTATATCTTATTCTCATGTTTATGTTTTGATTCATGGTAAATGTTTTGAATGTTCTGTAATATTGTTACTCACTCCATTTGTTATTCTGATTATTTATACCCTGAATCATGATTTAGAGTTGTGTATCCATGAATGAAAATTATATACCCTAATTATGTTCTCATACACTTATGACAATATTTTGATCACAAGTAATCTTTGATCAATGTCCCTCATGTTTACCCATATTTAGAATCAGATGTCACCCCTTATAAATTTTTCAAATCCATATGTTAAAATGAAGGGTATTAAGTAATATTAGTCATGAATGGTACTATATATAAAGAATGATTTCAATTTATTTTGAATATTGTTCATAACATTTTTAATTATGTGAATAGTATATAGAGAAATTATAATTTTTTAGTTATTTATCTTGTATTAATCATGATATGAATTTTTTATTCATCTAAATTGATACAATATTTATGACTATAAATATCTGGTCACTTCACCTACAGGCCTGGAAAATGGTACTTATATATAAGGATGTAATAATCCTTAAGAAAAACATAAACCACTTATGTAAGCCATAATTTTATGGTTATATCATATTTATAATGTTCATAGTGTATTCTTACACAAAACATCAATTATGTTTTTATATTTTGAGATCATCAATAAACACAATTAAATTATTCCCACATAGTTGATTTTCATTATTACAGATATGATAATTAATATAGAAATAACCTTAGTATTGATTCTTATTCATCCTCATATCTTTTTTACAAAACATATGACATTTATGAAATTTCAAACTAAAAAAACACAATCACAAATTTTGTAAAGTCAGCTCAAGACCTTACAAAACACCTAAAAACACATAAAACATCACCAAAAAGTGTCTATTCTCCTAATACATAAGATGGTGTTAATGTTGATCCAAAAATTTATTTTATTATATTTGTATATATCTTACTCTTTTATGAAAAATTGTAATATCCTGTAATTTTTTTTCAAATGAGATTTTGATTGACCCCGATAAAAATACCCAACACTAAGCATAAATGAACTGTAATTTTTTATTATTTTAATATGGTTGTTAAGACATAGATGATAAATTATAGAGAATTTATAAGAATAAATAATTATATAAATATATACATAAAAATATTCTAATCAATTCAAATTTATTGAGAAATTCATTAAAAACAAGCCATATATTTTTTTTGTAATGCCAATTTATTCTACATAGATATACTTTTTTCAAGAATTGTTCTTATTTATTTGGTGAAAAAATAATATAAATAATTTTTTCCAAAATTTATAAATCATATTTTAAAAAAGAATGATACTTTTTAAATTAAATTATCAAAATTTACTTATGCTGAGATATTTGTTTTTTTGAATGTTTGATTTTTCACTGAATGGTGAAAATGCATATTTTTATTGAATTTTTATTCCTTATAATGAATTTGAAAATTAAAATTAAAATTTGTATTATTTTTAAAATTTTATTAGTTATTTATTATTAATAAAATCAAGCTTTGGGTTTTTAAATGAATTTAAACATGAATTTAGTAAGAAAATAATTAATATAAGGGTTAAAATAATATGATAAATATTATAAAGAGACCTCAACACTTATATTAATATAATTTTATGATTCCATTTTTTTAATAATAATCCAAATTTTATTTAAATGTACCTTATTCAACTTATATGTGATTATAACCAATATAATATTTTATTTAAAGAAAATTCAAAAATGCCACTCTTATTTTTAACAATGATAATATTTTTAACATGGGGTTAACTAGTGGTTAAGTACAATTACAAATATAATTTTGAAATATAAATTATTTATCTTCATATTCATACATCATTTTTATTTTTTATTTTTTTAAGAAATATATTCCTTAAATATTTACATAATGATGATGCAGTATTTATTAAATTAAGTTTGAAATTAATAAGAGATTTTAAAAATATTAAAATTAATATAATAGTATATAATTAATTTTATACATGAATTTTAAAAATGAAAATTAAATATTAGTTTTTAGTTTTTTTAATTTTCAATTCTTTCCTCATAATTAAAATCAATGGAATGAATAGTTTTAAAATTTTACATTGTTGATATATTATAATTAATAATATTTCATTTAAATATTTAAAATTCAAAAAAAATATTTTTAATTCAAGGCATTAGAATATGGTTGTAATATCAATCATGATCCATTTATGGGTATTTTTTTGTTTATTGTTACTATATTGACCCATAAAGATAAAAAATATTGCCTATCATTGTTTGTGTGAATAGGGTTAATGAGGACTTAAAAATTGAAAAGGGTATATATGTTAGTCTTGCGTATTTACTACCTACCTTCTCTAAAATTGTAACGTGGTTTATTTTTCCTTAAACAATTTCATGATTAATTTTAGTGGTATAATTGATTTATAAAAATTAAAAGTATTCCATGATTACCATTTTGGAGATGATTTAATAATGACCTCTTTGGCCATAGCTATATTATTGAATCCATTTTAGACTTATTAATTGAATATCGTCAACACATATGATATGAATTTAATAAAATAAATAATCCAATATATCATAATAAGAGGTCAATGAAAAGGAATAATAAACTCAATAAAAGTTTCTTAATCATATAATCAGTTATCATAGGTTTATTATCAAAGAAGGTAAAAACAATAAACACGATGGTTCAGACTTAATGAAATGGTATTTCTTTTAAAAATGGTCTTTTAATATATCTCTTAAAACCATATTATCTCTTCTATATCTATATATTTAAATTTTTTATTGATGTATATAAATTGATATAAGTTAAATATAGAGGAAAATTTATGTTTCCTTTTAAAATTTTATATAATGTTTTTACAGTGTTTTTCAAAAAGGCAAAAGGAATGTACTATTTTAAGATATACAATGATAATAACATTTCCTACCACCATAACATAAAGTTTATTTTTATATTACATTAAAATAGTTCATGTTTTAATAAAATAGAAAAAATATTTTCCTTTATTATTTTAGTCTTAGTTTTGAAAATACGGTTTTAAATAAAAGGGATATATCAATATCAAAAAAAATTTCTTATGGGTTCCAAGATTTTTTATATAATGAAAAATTCTTTGTATTATTTGATGTTTCTAGGGAATTTTTTACGGGGTTGGATTGTTATATTATAAATCAAATGTGGGTGAGCCTATAATATCTCTGAAATGCATTGTTTATAGGTATGGTGATAACTAATTATGATTCTTCTAAGAGAATATCAGAATATATTATGGTCGTTATTCAAATTATAACATGAAATTCATTACAAGTGTACTTGTAATGATATTATATGTATAACCATGAAGGTTATTTCAATTGTAACTATAATGGTTATTCAAAAAAATAAAAATATATAATTTCATCAAATGAATTTTTTTATGAAAATATATAATTTTCACATGTATATAAAATGAATTTACTAGAGAAAAATTATTTATAAATAAAATAAAAAATATTCTAAAAAAAATCTTTTTCCAAAAAAACACTCTTATGGTGATAACCTTAATTTACCTTAATAAATTAAAAAACCACTTTTTATGAATTATTTTAATTAAATTTACATATCATATATTCAAAAAATGTATTATTATTAAACTAATTTTTTTTAAACAAGAGTAAAAATGAAACTATTATTTTACTAAAAAACATTTTTTCTAAAATTCTATTTCATCAAATTTCATGAAATTATCTTAGAATTAGTTTTTTATTATTTAAAAAAAATTAATTATATGAAAACAATTTTTTTTAAAATCATATTTTCTATAATATTTTTTTGTAATTTGTTTATAATTAGATGAGAAGATATTGATTTCAATTAATTCAAAAAAATAATATTGTTTAATAAGAAATGACAATTCTATTTAATAATTTCTGATGCTAAAAAATATTTAGATGGTTTTAAAGGTAAAATATGTCCTTTTCATTTTCTATTAATGAAATTTAGGTTATTTTAATCATTTTCATTATCTATTTTCATATCAAAACACTATAAAATTGTGCACAATTTCTCATTGAAAACCCATTTTTTCTTCATACCTATCACATTAATTTTAAATTAACATTTTCCAATTCCATTAATAGAATTTTTTAAAATAGATTCCATAATTTTTATAATCAATAATATATATTATCATTTATGTTATACACAATTTTTTTACCAAAATTAATTATGAAGACAATAAAAATTTATTACTATAGTTAAGGTAAAAATAGATTTACCAGGGGGATAAGACTAAATAAAGATGATTGAATGAAATAATTTTATTTACTAAAATATTTTTTTTGATCATATTTATACATTAAAATGTATTATTCTAAAAAATACATCATTTTGGATCCTTTTAGAATGCCCAAAATATGTATACACTATTATCTTTTGAAGTTATGCAATTATACCACTCACCTCACTTATAAAAGGACCACAAATATCCACTATTATTCACAATTAAAAAACCATTTAGATCATATATTAACTACCAAAATCACATCACTATTTCTGAAATCTCATTCTATATTCCTAGATTATTTAGCATGAATACTTTAGGAATTATATTAAATAGGTGGTCTGAGAAGTTGTACAATTCCTAACTCAATGTTTTTATTTCATACATTATTCAAAATCATTAAAATCATATTAATTTATATTTATATAATAAAAAATATCTCCCATATAATTTTATCATATTATGTATTGAGAATTAAAAATATCAATATCCTATTAACTCAATGTGAATATATAACATCGCTCATGTGTATGGTAGAATATCACCTCTTGAACAGATGAGACATATTTTCCATCAATACCCCTCATAGTTGGGTATGATATTGATATAGAGTATATATATGATATTAATAACATAAATATACCAATTTAATCATTGTATCATAAATAAATATATATGACATGATATTTCATAGGGGATAAGAAAACATTACTCTTGTGTACGACAGAATATATCCTCATGATGTGATGTTATTTGTTTTTCACTAAAAATATAAATGAATGTTAATAAAGATAATTTAGATGAATATATTTGATATACATAATATAATTATGATATTAATTACATAATTTTTATTCTTATATGATGATTTATCATCTTATTTCTAACTTTTTCACTCAGTGATATATTATAATGTTGTTCATGTATGTGTGGACAACCACCCTCACGAAGTGATTATACTCTCTATATGATATTATATTCATTTTAGAAAGATTAAATAATACTTACATAATTTTTAAAATGATCATTAAAAAATATAACACTTTCACATGTGTTTCTGAATCATACTATATCCACGATTGTAATAAAATTCATTTATCAAAATTTTATTTCATTATTTTTAATAAAAGTATATTTTTTGTACTATTTTATTTATTATTTCATGAGTATTTTTTTATTTTTTAAATAATTATTACATTGATCGTAGTCACCCTACAAAAATCATTTTTGACACATAAGGTAAATATGGCCAGAACATCTAACATAAATTGAATTGATTAAGTAATAATATATTACATGGTAATAAATAAGTGAAAAGGAATAATAAAATTAACAATGATTTAATATGAAATTAAATAATTTAAAAAGTTTATTATTTATGAATATAAGGAATGTACATTTTGAGTCGGAATAAAGGTATAGAATTTGCATATCACTTTTATTTGATATGAGACACAATCCATATTCACCTAATTTTTCTTTTAAATGTTGTATATAGTACCCATGAATGTATAATAAGATAACTAAACATAAAATAATTTGTAATTATATATTTATTCTATTTTATCTCTTTTATGGGGGTTACATTTCAGAAGATACAAATGTTGTAATTGATTTAGGCCTCAATTTCCCGTCTTTGAGAAATTTGTTATGGTATGCTATTGTATCCTTTAATGGGGTATATGAACATCCAATATGATATTATATATCATGAATAAATTTATCTTCTTGAAATTTAATGTCTAACTGTAGTCATTTCTATTTTGGGGATTACAATTCAATATTTACCGAAGTAGTAAGGGTTTAATTCACAATTTCATCGTAATTCATGATTGTTTGTGATTATTCCACCCTAAGGGGAATTATTTGATATTT
The DNA here is from genome assembly GCA_963277665.1 of Viscum album. NCBI lineage: Eukaryota > Viridiplantae > Streptophyta > Magnoliopsida > Santalales > Viscaceae > Viscum > Viscum album. The sequence continues at coordinate 382,179,041 of OY728166.1, forward strand.
AATTTATAAAATAAACATATTTAATTAAAAAATTGTAATTCATGGTATTTTATGACTAATATTACCATTTCCCACTCTTTGACACTTAAAATGATCAAGAAAGTGTTTTTACAGAAATCTATCTTTATTTCTCTCATCAATTAAAAATTCAATTTCATAAAAGCCCATGTTTTCTAGAAAGTTTTTTCATAAATGTTTTTATCCTATTAAGAATAAAATATTATATAGGTTTTTTCCAACTTATAATTTATACCAAATTATTTTAAATGAATCTTTATTCTATTTTCAAAATAATGCATGTTTGGATTTTACCAAAATTGTTACAGGATACTCACATTAACATGTACAGCATGAAAGAAAAACTATAATTACATATCCAATCATTTCATTGAAGAGTAATTTATAATATTATAAGATTATTTTCAAGTAAAATAATTTTCAAATTTTTTTATTTTATATAATGTGTTTCTCAAGGAGGAAAAGATATTTTCCTTACGAAATATTTTAAATTATTATTATAGATTATTTTATATGAATTAAAAATTATTTAAAATGGAAAGGATTATAAAATTGATTTATCAATTTTGAGTTATAATATTTTAATTTCCAATAATATTTATTTCCCAAAATAAAGGATTTAAATGATTCTTAAACCATCCTTTATAATTTTTCAATGAAATTTTCAAGTGAAATAATTCCAAATATATAATATAATTTTTCAATTTTAAAAAGCGATTTTTGAAAAATGAAATTTTCCATTAGAAATTTTTATAATTATTTCTATGGATTACTTTAAAAGTGTTCAATTTTTTAATGTAAAAGGATTCCAAAAATATATTCTTAATTCTTTCGTCTTAATAAGTTAATTTTAAAGAAAATATAATTTCCTCATGAAATGTTCCATGTGATTCATCAATCTAAATAAATCCCCATCTATGATGAAATTTATTATATAACATATAATTTACTATACACATGAACTAATAATAAAATTATTTCTATTAAAATGAATGTAATATGATGGGAAAATATTTATGGAACTCGTTTCTCTTACACATGTTATACCATGATATAATTATTAAAAATACCACTTATTCTTACAAGTGATATAATATGATGAAAATTAGAAATGGTAATGAAACATATCTCATTTCCATAGGTTGTGATTTTGGAAATGTTTAGGAATCACATTTCATTCCATGGGTTATGAAATGGTGCATTTTTTATGATATTATGGAATAAATAAGAATCATTTTCATAGTGTGATGGTTGGGACCTATATCTTCCCCTGAATACATTCAATAATGATTTATATCTCATGAGATATATAAGTCCTTAATAGGGAGAGAACCTAGATTAGTAAGGTAATTTTCCTACTATGGTGATCATGGGAGTAAACCAAGAATACTATGATTGGTTGTAAAGTGAATAAAACCTACAATGATATCATTTGCAGTGATCCTTGAAAAATATTGTAATGATATTCTATGATTATGTGTATAAAAAAATTCCATGTCTTATGCCAATGTCATGCTCTCATGGATAATGTCATTTTATTTATGAGTGAATGAAGTCTTATTACCTATACATATTTCTTATAAAACTAAATATTATAATCTTTGATATACAGGGTATGGTTTTAATTTTCATACTCATTTTCTCATACCATTGTGTTCATGTTATGCTTATGTATCTCCCTTATTTACCCTTACTGAGAATCTGAGCTAACCCTTTATTATATTTCCCTTCCCCAATTTATGAATAAAAAATTAGCATAGGGTATGTTTGCGAAGAATAATATAGGGGATGAACATTATGAGAGATGTTTATGATCATTAAAAAAATTATATAATTGTGTACCTACTTTCTAAATACACTAAACTGTTATGCTTCTCAGGCATCTAGTTTTAAATCACATTGAATATTAATTTTAAAATATTTAATACTTATGTATGAAAATATCAAGCCTCTATAGTTGCTATCAGAGAAAATGTTTAGTTATCCTTTGTAAATTAGCATGATAAAGCATTTGTGATATCCCTATATAAATTTTTACTGATATTTATAGTGATCTTCATATGGTTAATTAAAATGATTACTTGATGTAAGGGGAAATTTAATAGAATCTTTTAAAGGATAGAAAAATTGGTTTCCCTAAAATTAAATCCCATTTGGATAATACCATTAAATGTGGATCGAACACACAATTACTTATGAGTAATAACATTGAGATTTTATATTAAACTATAAACTATCATCCCATAGTGTCAGGAAATGTGGTTTACTGCACACATGGTTTTATACTACCAGTGGACATGATTTGAAAATTTTCAATCCCCTTATAAATCATTGGAAGGGATTTAAATTTATTTTTGTCAATGAAGGCCTATATAAAAACTATGGTGTCATATATTTATTTATTTTTTTCTTCATTTACACTTTCAATAAAAAAAATCACACTATCTAGTTTTCTATTATTCCCTTCTTTTCCCACACTATGTTTTTTTGGAATAAATAAATGGAATAAAAAAGAATAAACCAGGTTACCATTTAATGTGACAGATAAATTTAGGATTGGAATCCAAATGGGATGATGACTAGAGTGAAATATATTATGATTATGTCTAATTATTTTTCCCAATACATGCTTAACATCGTGAACTTTGAACTACTATGAGACTCAAAGAAGATGATAGGGATATTGGTTTCTAATAATCCATGTAGAGGTTCCCATTTAGGATATAATATATACATTACCTTATGTCCAGAATGTTTAAATATGTTATCAAGAAATTTATCATAGAGATGACAAGTTGTTTCAGTTATAGAAAATAAGGACACAAATAAAGTAACTAAAAAGTAAAAAAATTAAATATTATTTTTATCAATGCATATGAATAATGATCTCTATTTGTTGTCATCCTCTCTTGAATGCTGTAAATTATTTATGTATATAAATTATATAAATTATTTTCTTGAAGGGAATGGTCTTGATATGAATCAACATGGTTGTATAAGTAATTGTTTTATTGTTCATCAGGAAGAGACTACAAATTAATTTTGAAAGGAATGATTTATTAATAAATAAGATGATGAATCCTAGTTAATATATTAATTATGGTGTTTAATAAATAATTAGTTTTTTTATTGTAATTCTAGAATTACGTTATATGAATCGTAATATATATAATTATTTTTGGTAGATGGTTTTCATTAAGAATTTTCAATAATATGTTGAATGGTACTGTTAACCATTAAAATTGACTTAATGGAGGAGTGTTATCTTATGGAAACCCCTTTATTAAGGAATGATAACACTAAATATTTTTTTGAGGTTGAAAATAATGTTTTTAGTTTGGATTAATGGATGATTGATATAGATATTTTGTATTAAATAATACTAATTACTTTGGATGTGATTAAGGATTTTTTAAAAATGTGTCTTATGCGTTCAATGATGAAGATTAAATAATTTTTAGATTTAAGTAATATATACAATAATCAATTTTTTATGTAGGTAATAAGGAAGAATATATGTTTTCAATATGGTTTTATAGTAACTAATGTTATTACAATTTTTAAGAGATTACATGATGAATATATTCAATTATTTGGAATGTAAAAATCCATAAATCATTAAGTTAAATAGGGGATTAATTCAATATTTATATTTAATAATTTATTGAAAATATATATAATGTTTTTAAATTTGGATGGGTTATAGGGTTAAAACATTTATGGAATGGTTTATGTTGAACATTGGATGAGGTTTTTGATATTAACTTTTAATGTAAACATATAAAAAATTATCCATATTAGATAACTTGGGGAAAAAGTATTTTACAAGATAAAAAAATCATATGTTTTTATAACAATAAGAATATTTTCAACCATTAGTTTTTCAGGCATAAAAAAATAATCATTCATTCATAGAAAAAGGGATGATGTGGGAATTTATTGGAAAAAACTAAAGGATAAAAATGTGATTAAGACAAAAAGGAAAGCTTAGCCTTATGTATATTATCCCCATTGAAATTATTGATCATATCTGGATGATATCCTATCAAATGGAGCTCCCATAGAACCAGCCATCAATTCAAGATGTTTTCCATGTTTCTATATTTAGGAAGTACAAACATTATCTATAACATGTACAAAACTCAATGGATATACTAGTGGAGTATGATTAACTTTATGTGAAACAACCAGTCGATATTCTATATCGAATAGGCAATGTTCTACAAAATAAGACCACTTACCTAGTCAATGTTTTTTATATACACATGAGGTTCTGGAAGCTATCTTGGAAACTAAGGATGTAATGATGAAGAAGAATCATTTGTTTTTGGTAACAATGGGATGAATTTCAAGTGAAAAAATCTTTTTATGGGGGTTAAAATTAACATCCTAAGATTATAGGAAATATAGTTTTTTAAATAAATTTAATATTTTTTATATTTTTCATTTCGCATAATACTGAGATTATGTTGCACTACATGCTACACCAAGCATAAATATATCATGGAACACTATTTAAATATTATTATTTAATATGCGATCTATAACCTAAATTTTTGAAAGGATGGAATAAATATTATTAATTTAATTACAGAAATATATTATTTACACAAGTATATAAATTTAATTCATTATTGACTAATTATATATAAATGAAAAAAATGACAATTTGAAAATAAAAGAAATCCATAAAAAATTATTTAGGTGAAAAAAAAATTTTACCTAAAAAAATAAAACAAAAAACATTTTTAATGATTTAAATAAATCTATATATTAAATATTCAACAAAATTATTAACATTACTCTTCTCCAAAGAGCCCTTAGCCTATTGGTAAGGGCTCCTGCATGGCATCTAAGAGACCTAGGTTTGATATCGGGTGGAGGCGAATTTCTGGTACTGTAGTAGTATATCAGCAGACATTGTAGTAGTACTATAGTAGGTACTGTTCAGTACTATAATAGCCAGAACAATTCACCAGATTTGGCACTTCGGGCCACCGGTTTGGGCCTACAGGTCTTAGTTACTTGGTGTTTTCAAAGGCCTTTGGTCCATAGGGCCTTCCGGCAACAGGGACCTCGGTGTAGCCCAGTCTACCTAAGGCAATCCCCAGAAGAGGATCAGATCAAAGAGTAGTAGTCAACAGAACCAGAACTAATCAGATTGGAAGAATGAGAGGGTATGGAAACTGCCATCAAGACTAGGAACTGTGCAGTATTGTACAGGGCAATGATTGTTGATCAACAATGCATGGTGGGGAGCTATGAGATTACTGATGTAGAATCTGGGGAGGGGCAGTTCTAGTGGGTTGTTCCTACGGGTCATATAGTGGGCATAGTATTTTCTTGGTCCCTCGGGTAATGTATTGGCCTTCGGGTCATGTCGGGCCTTGTGCCTTGGGCCTACGAGTCATGTAAGAGTTCCCCTTAAACCTGTGAAAGTGGGATTATCCATAATAAAATAAAAATAAGTTCTTATGTCCATTTGGGCCTATTATTCATCAACTATGTTTTCAATACAATAGATAATAATAAATAAATCATTATAATTAAAACCTGTTTTTTTTAAATTAATTATGTCACCTTTTTCATACATACATTAAAATTATTGTATAAACATTTCATGAATCTTTTTTAAATAAATTTCATTTTTAAAAATAATAATTTATATATTAAATTCTAGAAATATTTTACGTATTTTCTAAGAAGTTAAATTTTTTGATTAATGGTTAACAATACTGTTTTTATAAAAAATACTCATTTCATTTAAAAAATTTAGAAGCATAAATTTTTATAATATTTTTTTTAAATGTAAAAATTGATCAAATATATATCTATTAAACCAATTTTGGACATTGGAATAACTTTAATATTTAGTTTTTATACAAAAATGTGGTAATCATTTGAATATTTTCTCTCTAAAACCCAACATTCTCAGTATATCTGTGGGATTAATTTTAAATTCATCCTTGAAAATTATGTGTAGGGAGTTTTTAAAAACATATTTAATACTTTTAATTATTATATTTTACATTAAATTATATGGTTAACATAATCATTTACCAATATTAATAGTGAAAATAGTAAACATTATTTAGCATTTTTAAGGTAAAAATTGATTTACAGGGGTTAAATTTAAAGGATAAGGATTAAAATGGCATACAAAATTGTCTAAAATAAAATTCATAGCCGTATTTAAGCTTTATATTGTATAATCCTTAATATTAATATTATTTTACAGTTTTCATTTGAAAAATGTGGGTACACCATTTTCTAATATAAAATTCTATGTGTTCCACTCATGTCACCTAAAAAATGACACTCCCTCTCCTATCCCAATCACACATCAAAAAAATTGAAATATAAAATTTGTACCTAAATTTATTACATAATTCTCTACCTCATACTATAATTCATAGTTCAGTTTAGAATATAATCTTGGAATAAATTATGTATAAGTCAAAATAGGTGGTCCAAGAAGAATTAAAATCCCTAACTATACAATTTCATATTATTTCGTCTTTTGAAATATTTGAAATAAAATTATTTTATTTTTATATAATTAAAATAGTGTATCCCATATATTGAGATGTAATTATGTTTTGGCAATGAGATATATCCATCTCTAATTCCCTCAACTATGAAATGATTACGTTGCTCGTGTGCACGGCGTACTTCAACCTAATGACCTGATGTGACATGTTTTCCACCAAAACCTCATAATGTTTAGAATGATGATGTGTATTAATTATTTATATTAGATTAAAAAAATAATTATACATTTGGATTCTTTATATCATATTACCCTTTTTAAATTCCATTCAATATGGGATAAAATAATGTCTCTCATGTATACAACAAACTACAGTCACGGGAATCGTTGGGCTTCGTTTTTAACTAACTTTTTGCAGGGAATGTAATGAGGAAAAATGTTAATGAATATATGTGATATAAATTTAATAAATTTAATATTACTGAAATAATTTTAATTATTAAAATATATTATATCATTTCCATTCTTACCTTCCCCCTCACTGAAAAACAATAATGTCATTCATGTATCTGTAGACTACCTCCTTCGCAAAGCATTCTGACTCTATTTTCATCAACACACCACACGTATGATTGATATAGTTTTATATAAATATATAATATCATATATAGGATGTTATAATAATTATGGACTGATCAAATACAACTTGCCTAATTTCCATAATTTTTTTATAAAAAATAAAAGCGTTACATTTGTGTACATAGGGCACAATATCTGTGATTGTAATGTACATCATTTTTCACAACAATATTTAATGATTAAATTTTAAAATATAACTAGTTTATAAATATTACAATTATGTTACCATTATTATTGTAGTGATTTTTAAATAATAACCTCATTTACCATAGTCAACCATCAAAAATCATTTTGACAGACATGCCGAATAAAGTTTAAAAAGAAAATATAAACCAAATTTATTGTGTATTAATATATAAAATGGAAATAAGTGAAATAACATGAATAAAAACCTTTAATATGTGTTTATGAAATTATATAATTTGCATACGTGTGTCACACCCAATGTTGTACCCCCAGTTTCAAGTAACTAACCCTTTCTTTATGCTTATAATGTATGTAATGTGTTTTGGTGAAGTTTAGTAGTGTTTGGAATACTTTTGGATTGTTTCCAGGGAATTCCGAAAGGATCACAATTTGAAAATGGTTATTGTAAACCCTACAAACACTACATAATACCGTGCATTGTGAAACTGGGGTAACGGGGTAAGCTCTTGGATTTACATGACTGTGCGGCCACCAAGGAGAATCCATGAAATGTGGGAAAAGGTCCTCTTCATTGTTGGTAGATAGTTTTTTACTATGTTATCCATCCATGTGTAATGATCCTTAATGTAGAGGTCGAAAAATATTTAGATCACTATTTTTCTAATAGTGCACAGTTTAAAAGTGATATCCAAAAAACGTGGATATGTAACATTTTCACCATTAAAACTCTCTCTTTTCATCTATTTTGTCCCTAAATCCATATTAATTCTTCCAAAAGGACGTGATGTCTTTCCCCATTGATATGGATGTGATATAAAGGATTTTCATGGTTTTTTTGTAGACCGATTCCTATCATAAGTCTTCTTTTTGTTAGTTTTCCATAATCGTAATTTTAATCCCTCTATATAAATCCATATCATGTCTGATAGGGATATATATATATATACATATATATATATATTTTTGTATTTGTTGATGGTTGATTACATTAATTGTTATATATAGTCGTTTTGATTTTAGTAAAAGATATCAGAAGTGTGTCTATTGAGATATAACCTAGTTTTGTGGGTTTTTTCTTCTATTCTTCATTCTTGCAATAATTGAAAAGGTATGTTTCTCACTCATGACTCCTCTTTTTAGAACATGAATTATTTTTTTTCAACTTTATTGGGTTTTTTCAAATTTATTTTTAATATGTGGGGAAATTATTGATGGAAAACTTCATTAGTTACGATTTATGGTATAGTGAAAATTTGCTATTTTGGTAGAAAGTGAAAATGGTAACAACCTTCTAACAGCCCGAAGGCATTCATTTTGTTTAACATTTTGATAAATCCCCATTTTATGGGAAGAATGGGGAATCCTACAGATACATAATAGAAATAATAAAACCCACACCTGTAGGACAGAAAAGTAAAACAAGACTGAAAATATGGATTTTCCCCTCCCCAGCATATAAACTTGATTAAGCCCTTCACCATTTCAAGGTAGTTCGGCCATCAAGTGACCTATGTCAAAGTATAAGCCTGATCCAATGGAAAATTACATACCCACACAAACAACCAAACCCATAAAGCTCCACAAAGATGATTCTCCAGTCTCGAAGTCCTCCTATGAAGCATATTCCATGTAAAAAATTTGGACATCGCTTCCTTCCAACCATCAGGCTCAAACCATACAAGAAATATCAATGGTTACAACTTGAAACACCATCAAAGCCATCAAAATCATTTCAACACATCGTGTCTTGAATCGTGACCCAGTGCCATAGAGCCATCACTGATCGACAGAAGGTAGTCATGTCACCATCCTTAGCTTCCCTAACTATCCATAAGAAGTTCAGCTTGCTCGACATCAAGCCGGAGATAGCATGTAGAAGACATGGACTCTTCGGAAACATCAGTAACACACAAAACCATCAAAAAAACCATGAAAACATAAAAACATACTGAAACTCAAAAAACCTTGTCATTTCGACTCTATTCACCAGATATTTGACCACCCTCACTAGATAAATTCCATAAATGCGACTGACCATGGGGAACCAAAACTAAGTGTCAGATCCTCCGCTCCATGTAAACATCGGAAGTTTCGAGCCCTGATGATCTAAGAAACGGTGAATAAATGACACTGAAGGGGATGAGCCACGTCGAACTAAGTGAGAATGTAAAGACCTGTAAAATTCAAGGGAAATTTTTTCTAAATTTTCTATGGGATTTTATAACAACGCAGTTTCTGACGGCAGCTGATTCTGAGGCCCGGTGTTCCCGGAATTAATTTCCGAAGTTTGGCTCGGGTACGTTCAGTGAACGAGCGAGCGGGAATTTCTAACTATTGAACCGGTGCTCGAAATCTAATTCCAATGGCACCGATGAACTCGCAACTCCGGTAATCTCTTAAGGGGACCTTTATCATAGTTGTGTTTGTTCGGGTGAAGAAGTTAATTTTTGGGGTTTAATTAAAAAAGTAAATAAAATTGTTGAATCAATTTTATTTCATGTCATGTGGTTAACTTCTCCCATGGGAAGTTGGTGGTGGGCCCACATCCACCCAACTTCCCATGTGTGGATATTTAAAAGGGTGGGGCCAACACGAACCCCCCCCCCCTTTCAAATTCTTTAAACTCCCTAACCCTCTTAACCCCTCACTTTCCTAACCCCTTTAAACCCCCCATTTAAGTTTTGTTAACTTATCACCTCTTTAATTTTATAACATCTTATGTTAATAACATAAGTGAGTTAAATGTGGGTTTTGAATTTTCAAACTCTTTAAATTAAAATGGTTAGTTTGTGTTAATAAAATAAGACATGGTCTTATTTTATTATTGTTAGAGTTTTGCAACCTTGAGAGGATTGGGGAAGCAGTCTTCTTCTTCTTCAACCTCGACGAAGAACACGAAGAACACCGCTCTTCAACGAAGAAATTCTCTGCCGAAGAACACGGTTCTTCCGCGACACAGTATCCGCGACGCGACGTTCTTCTTCCGCGTCATCTCTTCCGTGATGGTTTTTTGTGACGAAATCGCCTTCAACAACTTCGAATCCTCGCTTCGCGACGTCGGCGTTCTTTTCCCGCGACGCCCGACCTCCGCGACGCTTGTCTTCCGTGGCTCCTTGACGAACACCGTTCTTGAACCGAGGTAGGGGATTATTTTATTTAATTATTTTCCGTTCATGAATCTAGTTTATCGATTATCGTGTATTTTCAACTAGATGATATCGTTTAACGAGAGGGGGGCCGGACCGCACAAACACGGCCGAACCCCCCTCCTATGTTCATGTTTGATTCATTGTGGATGGAACGGAATGGCGAGGTGTCATCGCACCATGCGGAAATCAGACGGCAAGTATTACGCGATGTCGTTGCGCCGCATCGTGGAAGGAAGTTTAAGAATGCGACGTCGTCGCATCGCGTCGAACAAAACCAAAGAACCACGGTCGGAGTCGGGCGGCGGCGAAGGGGCGCGGTGCCATCGGGTCTCGCTGGAAAACTACAAAGATGAAGCTTCTCATTTTGACATGTGGATTGACAGGGGATGATGAAGCGGGCCGTTTTGGAATTTGAATCCCTTTTCAGTGAAGGTGGGGTCCCGGGGGGACCATAGGCGAAGACGGCAGGAGGAACGGACCACCGGAGCGCGTCCGGTGGTCCGCGGAAGGCGGCGGCGGTGCGCCTCCGGAGGGTTGGCGGCCGGCGGATCTGCCACCGGCCTCAACTATCAGCGGGTGGGGGAGTCGCGCACCCCGCTCCACGTATCGGCTCGGCCACGCTGGCCGAGCCGCGGCCGGCCAGTCGGGCCGGACCGAGCCGGACCGAGCCGGACCGAGCAGGGCCCAGACCCCCGTTTTCAGACCACTTTCGGTCAAATGCCCATATATTGAGCTGTAGACCTCCGATTGACACGCCTTCTGCGGAAACACAATCCTTGAACCGAGACGGGTGTTTTGGTATTTTACAATCAAGGTTTCGGAGAACAATGGGTTCGGCCGAGTTGGTTCGTACGCGAAACCAACCGGGCCCTCGGAGCGGAAAATCTCGTAACTTGAGTTCCGGACGTCCGATTGACGTGGCGTCGACTTTGATGGATTCCTCAAATTGAGCCGGAACTTTTGGAATACTTCTCCCAATATTTGGATACAGTTGGAAAGTGGCCGGGTTGGATCGCACCAGAAATCCAACCGGGCCCCTCGAACGGAAAAGTTGATATCTTTCAGACAGGACGTCCGTTTGACGAACCGTCAGCGGCGTTGTTGATCACGTTGAGAAATGTTCCCAATGAGTTTACACTATGAGGGTTCGGGGTACAGGTGATATACGGACGGGATTGGTTCGCTCACGAAACTAACCGGTCCCCTGGGATGAAAAGGCTAGAAACTCACAGAACGGGCGTCTGATAGACGCGTCGTCTGTTGCGTTGAGACCCCTATGATGAGGCGGTCCTTGAGATACTTCTTCGTGGGACTTTGAGATACTTGGAGTATCGACCATTAGCTCGTGGAGCGGACCCTCCCATAGACGAGTGTATGGAGTACGGAGACCGTGTAGCTGGCTGAGACCTGACGACTGCTTGACCGACTCGACTTGGAGTGAGTCGACTAGCCCAGTGGATGGAGCACTACTTTTTGAGGTGCAGACCCATGGGGGACGGAGCACTACCTGTGTGACAGTGCAGTCCCGCGGTACTTGTCCGGAGAGTACCTCAGCCGGCTACTAGGGGGTGTGCACTACTGTGTTTGGGTGACATACCTCGGCGGGAAGCACTACTGTGTCTGGGCGGCTGACCCGCGGTACTCGATAGGAGGAGTACCTCAGCAGTCTTAGGTTAGTGAGAAGTACCTCAGAGTTGTGACAGGACCACTGTACACTCCAGAGACGGAGCTCTTCAGCAGTTACGGTTTCGATAATGAAAATCCTGGTTTGAGCTGAGACTTTTGACCTTTGTGTTTACCTCATGATTGAGATGGGTCACTTTATAACTGAGGTATATGTATGGGAATATACCTGGGTAGTGGTTATCCATTGATTTCATGATCTTTGTCTTTCCTCATGATTGAGATGGATTACTTGATAACTTAGGTATATGTATGGGCATATACCTAAGTAGAGGTTATCTGTTGATATCTTCTTTGTGGTTATCCTTGTTGGTTTTAGAGAGACCTTGAGGGTCTTGGGGCCCCTACTGAGTATCGTTATACTCACCCCGGCACGGGCTATGGCCGCACCTCGTTGTGTTGGTTGTAGATGACGGGCAGTGCTGACAGAGGCCGAGTGTTCGAAGACTGGACGGTACCCGGAGGTGGACCCCATGACAGGTCAGTATCTGGAGGAGGACTTCACGGAAAGATGACACACGAAGGTGGTTGACGGGCGAGAGCGTTGAGGAGGCTATCTGTACCTACCCTTCAGGTAGGATCCGTGGCGAACAATCCAGGAGTTGCGCTATCTGTACCTACCTTTCAGGTAGGATCCGAGGAGGACGACCCAGGAGCTACTTCCTTCTTCCAGCTGTTACCTTTTTCTGTAGTACTTTCGTTCAGTTGTAGTTGTACTTTCTTTTGGGTTTTTATTATCTCCCATTTACTTTTCAGAACTTCTCTTGTACTTAGTGTTTACTTTTTTCACTTGCTTATTCTGTGGTGCTTGTTTCCTTTTATAAAGGCAATGCCTTCCCAGTTATCGGTATTTACGCCTTTGGTGCTAGTCGCCATCCCCTATCCTATGGAAGGCGGTCTTGGGGTAGTCACGGAACAGGCCCCGAGGATGGGTCGTGACAAATTGGTATCAGAGGAGTTGGTTCTACCGCAGAACTTATAACTCTGATATTTTCTTTCTGTGAAGCAATAGTGTTAAGGGTACCGAGTGTGGTCTTCAGTTCAGGGAGTCCATTGTTGGTGCGGGCTGCCAACATATCCATACACCAGGACCCTGACAACTGATTTCCGACTTTGTGCATGAAAACACTGATTGCATGTGTGTTTTAAAAGGTTTTCCATTAAAACAACTCAAACCAGGTCAGCTCACCAGGTATAATTGTTTGACCGTGTTACGTCATTTCTTTCAGGATGCCTTTTCTCGGACGACCAGCTAGAGCCCCGAGAGTGGTTCATACTGACAGCCCGCCGAGCGACGTGGCCTCAGTACATGGCCCTTTTCCGGTTGAGGCACCAGTGGAGGAACCAGCGGTACTACTACCCATTGGGCCACCGATGCCACCAGCCCCAGTAGTAGAGGGTGCACGTCGCATGAGCGCACTGCACGAGTTCCAGTGCCAGAGGCCACCCAGGTTCTAGGGAGGGACGGACCCGCAGGCGGCTGAGGATTGGCTGGAGGCTATGGTGAGAGTCTTCAGGCTAGTGGGGACGCCGACAGACTTCATGGTGATCTTTGCTGCCATCCTCCTTCAGGAAGCAGCAGGCAGGTGGTGGAGCCACTTGTTTCAGTTTTCCGACGGGATGACCTTCGAATGGGAAGACTTCGAGACCTTCTTTAGGGTGGAGTTTGTGCCAGTAGCTCTACACCCCGAGCGTGTAAAGGAGCTTCTGCCTTTGCCGCCTATTTTTCGATCAGCAACAGAGTTATCTGTGGGCAGTAGACAGATGATGCAGAGGTCCAGGAGGACCATACCAGCAGTTGTACGATCTCGGGTTTTAGGACTGGTGGTGCGGGGCACCCGGGTTGGGTTCAGAGCCAGGCGTGCCAGAAACAGATAGTGTTACTCATGCGGTGGGAAGGGTCACCTGACACGTGACTTTCTGACTCCTCGTACAGTTGATCCTCATGCGTTGGAGGAGCCACCAAGGCAGTAGAGCTCCGGGGGTAGGTGGACAGGAGCGGAACTAGTGGATACGTCCCTTGTACTTCTAGTTCCATGTTTTTGTTGTATTCCTGTCTTTGTACTATGAGATGCAGTATAAAAAGACACTTATCTTTGTTTGCTTCCATGTCCTTTTGTTTTGTTGATACTGAGTGGTCCCAGTTAAAACTGTTGACTTGACCCTCACTTTCGAGATTTCTACTGGAGGAGACCCAGTGACCTCACATTGATGCCGACAGTGTGACTCGACCCTTAGAGGCGAGAGAGACAGTTGGATCTCTTAGTAGTTACGTCGAGGCCTTATGACGTCATCCATGGCATGAATGCATCATTCATGTCTGGATTGACTGTATTAGGCAATGGGTGTGGTACATCCAGGGGATGAGACCGAGTTTCTATTTTCGGAAAAAGAGAAATTTTAGCAGCTCTTTCAGATCATAGGCAAAGCAGGTGCAGATCATCCAGGAGCGGATGAAGACTGCACAGTGCAGTAAGAAATTGGAAACCGGCTCTAGTCTTAGAGACTCGAGAGTGTTAAATGTTAAAGAAGACGAAGATTAAAGGAGAGATGAGTCTACGAAGCATCATATGTGGAGGCAGAGCTAGGAGAGCAGCATGAGGTGGTGTAAATCCTAACAAGGTACAACCACCCGCCTTAGTTATTCCCGGTAGGCTTAGGGAGCTGGAGGGCGAAGGAAGAGTGTGGATGCATGCGGTCAAGGAGTGTGACCCAATGGATCTAGAAATGATTCAAGGGACAGTCTGTGTCCACTACTTGCTGTTGTAGTAACGGACGTCGATATGAATCATTCCTTGCTTCCACAAATCTTGTTCCAGACCTAGTGTTTCCGGTAGGCCGTGGACTTGACCCTCACGTCTTGAGATACCTTGGGAGGAGACCCGATAATCACACTTACGCCGATGGTGTGGTCAGACCCTCGAGGCGAGAGTTCCGTTTGGAAATCTCTTGGTGGCAGCGTCGAGGCCTTACGACGTTAGTTTGATTATGGAATGGGAAATAACTGTTCATACTCAAATTGATGGTTTTAGGCAAATGTCGGGATGGGTTTTCCTTGGTCGGCGAAAAGGAAACCCTGGGCATCACAAGTTAAACTCATGCACGGGAGGGTGCGACCGATCACTCTTGATTCGGCCAACCTTACCCTTGTGGCGGCAGTCGTTTCAAGTTCTAGTTCTAACAGGAATTGGAGACCTCTAGAGTTCGAGGATGACGATCACATCCTTATACGGGTATCTCCTTGACGAAGTTTACGGAGTTGTGGCCAAGGAGGCAAGTAAACTCTGAGGTTCAACGGACCTTTCTAGGTCCACAGCTGGGTAGGCGAGGTGGTTTACCGCTTGACCCATCCACCTCAGTTGCACCAGGTGCATGACGACTTCCACGTATCTCAACTGAATAGATACGTGCTCGACCCTTCACATATCATTGACCATGAGGAGCTGGACGATGGCGATGAGGTGTTTTCCATGGAGGTTCTAGTGGGGATAAAGGATCGACATGAGAGTATCCTATGAGGATGATCGATTCCTCGGGTGCACTTTCTCTGGAAGTATGGAAACCTCCGGGTGAGCACATGGGAGCGGAGTGCTCAGATGCGTGCTCTGTACCGCTTTTGTAACCTTAGTTTGTGTTAAAGCTTTACCAGGACGTAAAGCCCTGAGGAGGGAGTAATGTAAAGACTCGTAAAATTCAAGGGAAATTTTTTATAAATTTTCTATGGGATTTTACAAGAACACAGTTTCTGACGGCACCTGATTCCGAGGCCCGGTGTGCCCGGAATTAATTTCCGAAGTTTGGCTCGGGTACGTTCAGTGAACGAGCGAGCGGGAATTTCTAACTTTTGAACCTGTGCTCGGAATCAAATTATGAGGGCACCGATGAACTCACAACGCTGGTAATCGCTTAAGGGGACCTTTACCGTAGTTGCGTTTGTGCGGGTGAAGAAGTTAATTTTTGGGGTTTAATTAAAAAAGTAAATAAAATTGTTGAATCAATTTTATTTCATGTCATGTGGTTAACTTCTCCCATGGGAAGTTGGTGGTGGGCCCACATCCACCCAACTTCCCATGTGTGGATATTTAAAAGGGTGGGGCCCACATGAACCCCCCACCTTTTCAAATTCCTTAAACTCCCTAACCCTCTTAACCCCTTACTTTCCTAACCCCTCTAAACCCCCCATTTAAGTTTTGTTAACTTATCACCTCTTTAATTTTATAACATCTTATGTTAATAACTTAAGTGAGTTAAATGTGGGTTCTGAATTTTCAAACTCTTGAAATTCAAATGGTTAGGTTGTGTTAATAAAATAAGACATGGTCTTATTTTATTATTGTTAGAGTTTTACAACCATGAGAGGATTGGGGAAGCGGTCTTCTTCTTCTTCAACCTCGACGAAGAACGCGAAGAACACCGTTCTTCAACGAAGAACTTCTCCGCCGAAGAACACGGTTCTTCCGTGACGCCATATCTGCGACATGACATTCTTATTCCATGTCGTCTCTTCCTCGACGGTTTTCCGCGATGAAATCGCCGTCAACGACTTCGAATCCTCGCTTCGCGACATCAACGTTCTTTTTCCGCGACGCCCGACCTCCGCGACGCTCGTCTTCCACAGCTCGTTGACGAACACCGTTCCTGAACCGAGGTAGGGGATTATTTTATTTAATTATTTTCCGTTCATGAATCTAGTTTATCGATTATCGTGGATTTTCTACTAGATGATATCGTTTAACGAGAGGGGGGACGGACTGCACAAACATGGTCGAACCCCCCTCCTATGTTCATGTTTGATTCTTTGTGGATGGAACAGAATGGCGAGGTGCCATAGCACCACGCGGAAATCACACGGCAAGTATTACGCGACGTCGTCACGCCACTTTGTGGAAGGAAGTTTAAGAACTTGACGTCGTCGCGTCGCGTCGAAGAAAACCAAAGAACCACGGTCAGAGTCGGGCTGCGGCAAAGGGGCGCGGCGCCATCGGGTCACGCTGGAAAACTACAAAGATGAAGCTTTTCATTTTGACATGTGGATTGATGGGAGATGACTAAGCAGGCCGTTTGGGCATTTTAATCCCTTCGCAGTGAAGGTGGGGTCCTGGGGGGACCATAGGCGAAGGCAGCAGGAGGAAGGGACCACCGAAGCATGTCTGGTGGTCCGCGGAAGAAGGCGGCGACGCGCCGCTGGAGGGTTTGCGGCCGGCGGATCTGTCACCGGCCACAATTAGCAGTGGGAAAGGGAGTCGTGCACCCCGCTCCGCATATCGGCTCGGCCACCCTGGCAGATCCGTGGCCGGCCGGTCGGGCCAGACCGAGCCGGACCGAGCCGGGGCTAGACCCCCATTTTCGGACCACTTTCGGTCAAATGCCCATATCATGAGTTGTAGACCTCCGATTGATGCGCCGTCAGCGGCAACGCGATCCTTGGACCGAGTAGGTCGTTTTAGTATATTACAATCAAGGTTTATAAGAAATTTGGGTTCGGATGGGTTGGTTCGTACGCGAAACCAACCGGGCCCTCAGAGCGGAAACACTCGTAACTTGAGTTCCAGACGTCCGATTGACATGCCGTCGACTTTGATGGATTCCTCTAAGTGAGACAGAACTTTTGGAATAGTTCGCCCGAGATTTGGATACAGTCGGAAAGTGGCTGGGTTGGATCGCACCCGAAATCCAACCGGGCCCCTGGAACGGAAAAGGTGATATCTTTCAGACAGGACGTCTGTTTGACGAACCGTCAGCAGCGTTGTTGATCACATTGAGGAATGGTCCCAATGAGTTTACCCTATGAGTGTTCGGCGTACAGTTGAGATACGGCCGGGATTGGTTCACTCACGAAACAAACCAGGCCCCTGGGATGAAAAGGTTAGAAACTCACAGACCGGGTGTCCGATAGACACGCCGTCTGTTGCGTTGAGACCCCTATGAAGAGGTGGTCCTTGAGATACTTCTTCGTGGGACTTTGAGATACTTGGAGTATCGACCAGTCGCTCGTGGAGCGGACCCTCCTAGAGATGAGCATACGGAGTACGGAGACCGTGTAGCTGGCTGAGACCTGACGACTGCTTGACCGACTCGACTTGGAGTGAGTCGACTATCCCAGGGGACGGAGCACTACTTTGTGGGGTGCAAACCCATGGCGGACGGAGCACTACCTGTGTCACAGTGCAGACCCATGGTACTCCTCCGGAGAGTACCTCAGTAGGCTACTAGGGGGTGTGCACTACTGTGTTTGGGTGACATACCTCGGCGGGAAGCACTACTGTGTCTGGGTGGCTGACCCGCTATACTCGACATGAGGAGTACCTCAGCAGTCTTAGGTTAGTGAGCAGTACCTCAGAGTCGTGATAGGACCACTGTACACTCTAGAGACAAAGCTCTTCATCAGTTACGGTTTCGATAATGAAAATCCTGGTTTGAGCTGAGACTTTTGACCTTTGTGTTTACCTCATGATTGAGATGGGTCACTCGATAACTTAGGTATATGTATGGGCATATAACTGGGTAGTGGTTATCATTTGATTTCCTGATCCTTGTGTTTCCTCATGATTGAAATGGGTTACTTGATAACTTAGGTATATGTATGGGCATATACCTAAGTAGAGGTTATCTGTTGAGGTCTTCTTTGTGGTTATCCTTGTTGGTTTTAGAGATACCTTGAGGGTCTTGGGGTCCCTAGTGAGTATCGTTATACTCACCCCTGTACGGGCTATGCCCGCACCTCGTTTTGTTGGTTGCAGACGATGGGCAGTACTGACAGAGGCCGAGTGTTCGAAGACTGGATGGTACCCGGAGGTGGACCACACGACGAGTCAGTATCTGGTGGAGGACTTCACGACGAGACGACAAACGGAGGTGTTTGATGTGTGAGAGCGTTGAGGAGGCTATCTGTACCTACTCTTCAGGTAGGATCCGTGTCGGATGATCCAGGAGTTGCGCTCTCTGTACCTATCCTTCAGGTAGGATCCGAGGAGGACGACCCAACAGCTGCTTCCTTCTTCCAGCTGTTACCTTTTTATGTTGTACTTTCGTTCAGTTGTAGTTGTACATTCTTTTGAGTTTGTATTCTGGCCCATTTACTTTTCAGCACTTCTCTTGTACTTAGTGTTTACTTTTTCCGCTTTCTTACTCTGTGGTTCTTGTTTTCTTTTATAAAGGCAATGCCTTCCCAGTTATCGGGATTTACGCCTTTGGTGCTAGTCGCCAGCCCCTGGCCTATGGAAGGAGAGCTTGGGGTAGTCACGGCACTGGCCCCGAGGACGGGTCGTGACATAGAATCCGATGTTTTTCTAGGTCACAACAACATGGATAAGTCTTAATACATTCTAACCGAGCTGAAAATTCACCACTCGAGCTAGGATGAAACCCCACTGCACTGTGGTGTCTCCACGCCACGCCTACATGGGTACTCTAGAGTAAGCTAAAATGAATTGATCCTGAATGAAGGGGGATGGGCAAGAAAGGCTGGGATAAACCCTAGCCACCACGATGAGTGGGGGGGGAGATGCCGCTTAGAGGCAGATTTTAATCTATGAAAATTGTAACATTATTTTAAAATGATGATTTTAAAATAATTTTTTGGTTTTGATTCATGTAAATTTTTTTTCAATAAAATAAAGGTTTTATTAAAATGGTTTGGAATTTATTTTTTAATGTTTCTGGATTAATTCATTAATAATGTGTTGTATTGGATGGATTTTAGTCATAAATTACAACCATACATGGGAAGTGTTATGGATAATGAGTTCCACCATCAATGTTAACACAAAATTTTCATGATTGAGTGTGTGTGTGGTTATTTAAAATGGAATGGGTCATGAAATTTTAAAATAGAGAAATGCTTTGACGAATTTTTAATTTACTTTTTCAGGAAATTGGTTTTGTTGTGAAGATACTATTTTTATAGAGATATTTTTATAAATTTTATTATAATTTGTTTTCAAATGTTTTGTATATTTTTTTTATTAATGAGAAAACATTTTATCACCAAAGTGAAGTGATTAGGGGAGTCATTATGGGAAATACTACTCATTTTCATTACTCACGCTTGATTTGGATAGTTGGTTCTTTAGAAGATATTTTCATCTACATTACGGGTAAAGAATATGGTGTCACATTTTATAAGTGGTTGTTTGTGATACATGGTGTGTATTGTGGATTTGAAACATGGAATATGTTGGGAGATTTGGAGTTATGTCATGGGGGATTTATTTTTTTTCTTTTGTCTTCCACTGTGTACATTGATGTTATTAGTATTCTATTGTGGTACTCTATGGTTGTTTTATATTGATATAAATGATAATAATTTCTGATGTTTGATATAGTAATCGTACATCATGTAGTGGTCTTTTGGTTTGGAACGTTTGGTTGAGTTGTTTTATTTATCAAAGGTAAAATCATCCCCCTATTGTATTGAATCCCTTTCTATTCATTTCCATCATTTGGTTCCTTAGGTAGGTCGATTAAGGATGACTAGATATTCTAACCAAACTCATGAAATTAAGGAGCGCCATGAGGTTTCCAATGGAATCATCCATATATGGTATTCTTTCATTTTGATTTGTGGTGTCAGCTTGTTCAGCGCTTGACATACAAGAGAAATAAATCTGGGTAAGTCCAAATATATTTTGGGAAAAATTAGATGAGTTTGTTGTGATTGGTGTTGAAAATAATAATAAATAGTCATATAGTTGGGATGGTATAATGCATCAGTATTTTCGGGACTTGAAATGTACATCATAAAAGGACATATATAATAATTTTATGTTAAACATCATGTCACCATGGAGATGGGTGTGCTAGTTTTTTAGAGACTATTATAGGATTTTTATTCTAATTATGATGGGTTTATCCAATGATAACAGCATGACATGAATTATAGAAATGAATTCCTAATAGGAGTGGATATTTCATTTTGAGTAATTACTTATTATTAGGTTCAAAAGTGTTGATTTTTTAAAAGTGTAAAAGATTTTTTTTTTCAAATGTGAGATTTTGAAAAGGAATAATATGGGTATTTTGAATATATATTGATTTTCATTTCAAGTAGAAATATTGAAAAATATTTGAATATGGAAAAGATAGGATTTTGGAATGAAATTATTTGATATATGTGATGTGATATAATTTTAAATTATTAATACTTTAGTTTCTATAGAATGATACTAATGGAATTTGTTGTGTATATAGAAATGGAACCTAGTAGGCATCGTAGAAACCACCCATATGTAGCTGATTATAACATGGTTTCACATGTTCTATAGGTGAACCAATATCTTTTTTAGAGTGCAGTTCATGATTTTCAGGCATTGGAAAGAGAGGATAGGAGGGATAAACTAGAGAAAGTGGATTATTTAGTCTATTTATAGAGGAAGAATCCACCCTCCATTTAGGGTGATTTAGAATTACATAAGGAAGATGTGTGGGTGAATATGATGAAAGGAATATTCAATTTTCTTTAACACACCAATAGAGATGATGGTAAATATGTCGAAGTATTTGTTAGAGTAACTTGAAAACCAGTAGAGGGATTTAGTTATTCATGTTAATCAAGGAAAATTAATTTCATGGGATAATATTGAAAAAAATTTCAAAAAAAATATATCCATATATATTTTGGATTTCATGAAAAAAAATCATCATGATGTATTAGAGAATCATTATGATAGAATACACGACTAAATTTCTGAGTTTAGTCCACTTTTCACTTTATGTTGAGACTAGTTCATCCTTGAAGGCACATGTTTTTGAATGAGGGATAAGGTAAGTGATTCACTTGATTAATTTTTTTATTTTTATAATGGATTATAGAAATATTCTCAATAGGGAAATGGTGAGATAAAAGGGAATCTCAAGAGTGATGAGGGGAGGGAGAATGTTGATATCTACCATAAATAGTGTGAACTTTATTTATGGGAGTAATAGGAAGAGGTAAACCTACTTCCAAGTTAGTGGAATGGTTCAAAATAAGTCACATGTGTTAGAAATTATAATTCTAAAACAAAGGATCAAGCGAGGATGTTTCTAACATAGTTATTTGGACCACATTAAGCATGATTGTATGACACCATCAATAGAATCCTCAAATTCCAATCATAGAGGGAATCATCAAGGATATTATCGTATTTCTCTTTGTTCAGGTGTTTAAGACACTTTTCATGTATCATAGATGTCTTATGATTTGATTGGATGAGAAACAAAGGATCACTCTCATCATTATAATATAGCTAGGCATGTTGGTTCCATGAATATCATGACTCCTCTACAATGTCACTCTCAACATGGGAATAAATATCAATGCATTATTAGAATGAAATTATATAGAGATGATAATGTTATGGTGGATGATCAGTTTGGTCCATTGATGGTGCAATGTACTATTCTTATGGATTTTTCAATTATAAAACCATTGTATGATACCGGTTCATCCCATTCCATTATTTCATCTTTTTTTTCTATTGATTTTATATATTTAAATTTTGAGATGATGTTTTCTATGTTGAAATATCATACTTCTCTTGGTCAAAGGTAATTTTGTTCCATTTTGTGTGGATCTTGTTTGATAATTGTTGATGAAACTAAGATAATATAGGAATTATATGTTCTTTATATTGATTCATTTGGCATAATTTTAGGTATGAATAGGTTGATGATGATCAAATCGCACAACAAAAGTTATAACATACTGTTCATTTTTATGACTGATAATGTTGTCAAGAATATTTTTAGAGTAGACCAGAGTTTAGATTAATGTTTAACAGTAAAATTTGTACAAGAAATTGGAATGATGTCATACTAGTCAGTAGTGGTGACTTTGGAACAAATTTAAGAGATAGAGAATACAATTTTCAATAAGTGTATGATAAGTTTCAGGATGTTTTTTGTGAAAATTTCTCATGGTTTCCACCGAAAATAGAAGTCGAGTTTACGATTGATATCCTTCAAGGGACTAGTCCTATTTCTATTCTGTCTTATCGAATCCACTAAAGTAATTAAGTGAAATGATGGTCCAATTAGAAGATATGGAAGGAATTGTATTCATTCATCCTAGAACATCTTCATGGGTAGCACCGTTCTTTTTTTTAAAACAAAGATAGAAATATTTAGTTTTGTGTGGATTTTCGTAAGAATGAACAAGTTGTGAAAAATTATTATTGTCCAATTCTACAAAGTGATGATTTATTCAAATAACTAAGTAGATCATATTGGTTTTACAATATTAATATTTAATTCGATTCACTAATTTCACATTCAGAATTAGGATATTCAAATGAAGTCTTTCAGGATTAGATATGGCCATTATGAGTATATGCATACACCTTTCAATCATACGAATTCATCAGTCTAGTTTAGTTTTTCAAGCGTCATGGTCAAATTTAAGAAGTGGATTACAAATAATGAATTAAATGTTAGAGATATGGTCTAAATATTATCATAATAAAATTGATTTTATAATTTATAGGGACGTAAAGTTCAATGGTGGGGGAGAATATAAGAACCCTATACTAATTAAAGGACATTGCATAAGGGACCTGCCTCAAAACACTATTCCCTAGATTTTGGCATCCAATTCTGTTTCACCATACACATAAATACATTTTATGGATATATATAACCTTTGACCAGATACATAATCCCAGCACCATGAGGGAATATGAAAAAGAAGGATGGATATATATACATGCTTCCCCATGTATATACATAGAGGTATTTGCTGCCGATGACTCGAACTGACCCTGTGGTGACCAAAACATTCTACAACAATAAAAAGAAGTCTAATATTCCTAGAAGGTTCCAAATAAAACTAAATTGAACAAGAAAACATTATAAAACTCACCTTGAATTAGGACAGGAGAATTAAATCAAATTGAATCGACTTTTCATTCAGAACTGTGTGTCGAAACACGAATCAAAAAAACCCAAGAGGCCATTTTCACAACCCTAAAATAGAATAGAATTGAAAACTGGATCAAACCCTATGTTAGGGTTCCATCTGAGTATAAATCCTATAGATGGAGACCTCAAAATAACTAAAAAAAGAAGATAAGAGGGAGGTGGAACCCATACCTAAAAGCCTTGAACATGAATATCCATGAACCAGGTGAAATCATGATGGAATAAGGGAGCCTTAGAGGTGGTTTCACATGCATTAGGGGCTCGACCAAGGGGTTTTAAGACATTTGTGTCTGATGGGAGATGGGAGAGGAGCCTTGAAGAGGGGAGATCAGGAAGATGTTCACTGTGTGTTCAAGGGAAGCTCGAGGGGGAGGCGTTCCACACACAGATATGAAGAGGGAATGAAATCATATACTTGGAAAAAGAGGATACCCCTTTGGATCTAGAAAAAAGAAAATATTGACCTATAATTTTATTAAAAATATAAATAATAATCATCATCATCATAATAGAAATAATCTTAACAACATAATACAAAATAACAACAACAATATTAATCTTAACAACTTAATATTAAAAATAATTTTCATATTAATAATAAAACATAACAATAATATGATTACTATTATTATTGTTATACATTCTTATAATAT
Organism: Viscum album; assembly: GCA_963277665.1. Classification (NCBI taxonomy): domain Eukaryota; kingdom Viridiplantae; phylum Streptophyta; class Magnoliopsida; order Santalales; family Viscaceae; genus Viscum; species Viscum album. Next base: position 382,203,715 of record OY728166.1, read on the forward strand.
TTATTTCAAAATTTTATTATCATGTTTAATTTTATTTTTCATTGATTTTTTTTATTTTAAAAACATAGTTAGATCGAACAGTTTCCTTGGTGAAGATTAATAGTTCCTGAACAATGCATTACCTGGACACCATATGCTGTCAAGCCCAAAATTCCCATTTCCAAATTCAAACTAAAAAAATTTACAGAAACTCATTCTGCAGAATGAAAATAGATAAGTCAAAATATGAATAAAATAATTAAATTAAAAGTGTAGTGTCTAGTCAGGGTGTGACAATTCTACCCACCATGACACTTTTTACCCCAGAAAGTCCCAATTTACATGTTTGGTCAAATAATGGATCACAACAGAATGAATCAGAAAATAGTAATTTCATCATTTATGGACTGTAATCCAATAAATAATTCAATAACCCAAGGAACAGTAAATGATATCCTAATATATTAACAATAAAAATGAGAAGACCGATAGTGAAAAACCCTCATATCCAAAAAATCAACAACATGGAAGACCCTGACCCCTGTCATAGAAATCAACAATTCTTAGTGAAACATACACATACATTCATGAAGATACCCATTAACCGACAAAAAAAGTACCATGTTCAGGGTCTTGTGGAACATGAACAAATGATTTCCCATAAAGAGCTCTTTTAAGACTATGTTTCCTGGGGATTTATTTTATAATGGTTTCACAACCATATTAAGATATGGGCACAGATTTACATTACAAATCAAAACCAATCACAAAACAAAACCCAATTCCTAAAACCTACGAGACAGATGGTGGGTCTATACACCATTCTTTTAAGAAAAATCTAACACAACATGGGAAGGGAAATCCATTACCCACATAATGGCACAGACTGATTCCCTCAAAAAGAGATGGAGGAGGAGGGTCCCCAACGGATGAAACCTAAAAAGAAAACTGATTTCTGGTTCATCACATACTGAGGACAAAATAATATCCAATGGGTAACAAGAAAAATCCAATACCGTTGAAAAAGAAGACTAGTCACTTAAAAGTTTATGTTACACAAGACTATCCCACGACAACTTTGGGGAAGAGGCCACCGATACGTTCAAAATATGTCTTAAAACCCATTGGGAAGTAAAATTCAACCAGAATTCTCTATGACATCATATAAAAATTTGTTTTATTCTGGTCCCCCCCCCCCGCACCTAGAGACTGCTAGGATGTGTGAAAAGCATCATTCTAGGACCTATGGTTGGAGTTATGATGTATTTAAGCATTTTCTGCACTGTATTTAGGATTCAAAAGCCTTTAACTGAGACATAGTTCTCTAGGAATAATGTTTACAAAACTTTTATATGGAAACAACCTCAGTAGGACTTCAATTGATTAATGAAAATGGTGACTTGAGTTCCAAACTGAACAATTTATAAGCAATAAGCATGTTGTATTTAGACCGAGAAATATAGAGTGTTGAAGGATCCACTACATGAATAGGTTACTCTTGTTCACATTCCCAACCACATGGGGAACCATTCATGATCAACATAAGAAATTAAAACTCCCTCTATCATAGTATACCCATTGTGACTAAATATTTGAAAAATAAAAGGTAATTCGCCATTCTAAAATTCAAATAGGGTACTTTTTATTGAACTATAATCACTAAAACCCTCACAACATATTGAATTCCCAAATAATCAATTATAGTCCAAATTTCCTCAAGTTGTACTATAACCACTATCAAACCCTGAAAACCACTGAAAAAAAAACAGAACATAAAGATATCCCTTCCACAACACTCCTTTACGATTATGGGAAAAACCATCAACCAAAAGTGATTCTTTAGACATCACTGGACATTTCGGTGTGGTGTACTCTAAAATAGAATCATTAATCCAACATGAAATAAATTTGAAACAAAGGAACTACATCCAATAATATATCTAATCTTAACTCAAGCATCATCTCAACCCTAGAATACTAATTCCAAAACCACGAACTAGACAATAAAACCAAAACTCCCCTTATAAAATCACACCTTTCATTTTGAACTCAAACCATTTTACACATTAAAAATCATCTGATCACCAGAACCCATATTAAAATTAACTTTCATTTCAATCCATTTTTTGGAAAAAAATCCATCGAGAAAACCCACATATCAAAACATACATTTATAAAATAAAATGAGACTCAGAAACCAAGAACCGACCATTGGTATTCTATGAAGCCTCACATGTATGTGCATTCTCACACTAACTCGTCAACCATCAATACATAATAACTCCATGTCCACATTCCATATATATGGTATCAATAAGAATACCACATTTCAAAGGAATAATTTCAAAATTACAATTTCCAAGAGACATCGATCTCAAATTTCTCAAAAATTTCAAAACCCCCAAAAAATTCCAAATTCACTTCCAATTTACACTTTATAAAAGCTTTCATAAATCCCAAAATAGTTTTCAATAGAACATACATTTTCAAAATAACTCAATTTCATTTTAGATAAAACCAAAACATTAATTCTTAGAATAAAAATTTCAAAAGAACAATCATAGATTTTAAAACCAGAGAAAAACACCCCCATAATCAACTGAAACTCACAGCAAGATCATCCAAAAGAAACTGTTTCTCTCAATGAATGATGATTCTACATTGTGAAATAATCAACTACTACACACTACTTGGTCACACGATTTGGAATACTCTACCCCAACAAGGTGAGCACATAGGAAGTCATCAGAGGAAATTCCATGGTATGCTCATGGATTTCCATTCATTTCACAATAACCATACACCCTCTGAAATGTATATATAATTTCAAAACAAAATAGAAACACTCAAAAAAGTCTATGAACCCTAAAGAAAACTAATAACTAAGAACATTCTTCAAGGAATGACCATCCCAGACTAACCTAAAAATTTAGGTGTCATTCTGAATAAGGGGTGATCAAGAACCTACCTATAAGTATCCACTTGAAAACTCACAATACTAAAAACAAACTATCATACAACCCCAAAAGTCATGTGTTAAAACTCATATAATAAAAAATATTTGAACCAACCTTGGTCAACCCTGAACCAGTCACCCGTGTCAGCCCACGACAAGGCCCAAATGGTGTTCCATATCCATATGGGATGGAAACTAATGTCGGGAATCAAAATAAAGCAGTTGGGAACTATTTTTCATGAAATAGATTGATAAATGAAAGAAAATAATATGAAAAAACTATCAGCAGGAAAATAACTAAACCAAGAAACTGAACATACATAAATTGACCTTGTGGGTCAACACATAACATAAACTAAACTCGCTACAAGGGAGATCCTAATTTAGAGTAACCTAATACTAAAAAATAAATTTGGTGTGAGAACCAAGATGATCTGTATGAATTCGAAGGATAAACGAAGCCCTATGCCCTTATCTTTAAAAAACAAAAATCATACTAGTTTGAAATTATATCAAAAGAATATATTTTATGTTATTTTAAATTTAGAAGACAAGTTTCATTTACATGAAAAAATATCCCTTTCCAGCATAGTTCTAATTTTTTTTACAATAATTCATAATAATTTAAAATCAAAACGCTGTAGATTAAATTAAAATCATTGATTTTAGAAAGGATGAAACTAGCTTAAATAAAAAAAATGTAAATCATTTCACCAAAAACATGGCAGATGAGAGAACCATGGTAAATACCTGTAGGTATCTATAACAAATGGGACCCCGAGATCCTTTTACTATGGTGAAACAAGGCTTCAAAACCACAACCATCAGGATTATCATGCACGAGCTACTAGGAGGCGATACCCAAATGGATTAGTGGTATACAATAATTAAAAAAAATTAGTTAGAGTTGTAGCACTAATCGTAGTAGAAGAAATCAGGATAAACAACTTTCGAAACATCTAGGATACTAGTCCTAGTCCTCCCTCCTAGATACCTCAAGATTCACATGTGATATATTTTAAGTGGTGTTGTGTTTCCATCAACTAACATGCATGAATATATCAAAATATTTATTTAAAAATACAATCACCATCTCAACATTGGTCTTGGTCATCGATTTCATCCCCTATTATTTCAGTTACACAATAAAGCACAAGCCTCTTCACTAGGCACATATACCACAAGCATTTCACCTAATCAACACACATGTGATTTTTCAAAAACAAAGGGGGAATGACTCAAGAAGGGTATTCCTTTTTCACAATCCATTATTAATGTTCCAAATGAGATTATTTACTTATAAGTATTAGTATTAATTCTAGAAAATTAAATAACCCCACACTTTTAATTTTCTAAATCTAATTGAATGTTCAACTAAACAACCAAGACACTATATATTTGAAAACAAATCATAAAACTATGATTAAAATGAGGGAATACTTTTAAGAAAGCCAAATCAACATTTATTCTTATTTTAACACCAAAAACGATTTTTTTGGAATCTCTTGGGAATAATTTAAAAAATCGAACATTTGATTACACTTTTATAACAAAACCATTCGAAATACCACACTTCATCGAAGATATCCATTTCACATTAAAACCCATATAGGAATAAAGTTTTTATGAACAAAAATCATTTAAATATATATATATCCATGTAATTAGAATATTTTATAAAAAAATAGAGAACAACTATTTAAAAAACACCAACCAATCATGGAAATTCTAATTAAAGGACTAGGAAAGGGGGTCCTACCTCAAAATGTGAATCCCTTAACGATGGCAGTCGCAGACCATCTCACCTAAGACACACATAAATTTTCACATACTTATGTACCCTTTGAACCAACTAAATATTACCCACTCTATGAGGGAAGATGAATAATGAGGATATAAATATATATAAATGCATACCAATGTATATACATATAGATATTTACTTACGACATCTCTAACCCACACCATGATGACCAAAACATACTATAACTATAAAAAGAAGACTAATAATCATCAATGACTCCGAATATAACTAAATTGAATAGGGAAACATGAGAAACCTAACCTCAAATGGTTAATGATGATTTGAAATGGGCCTAATATACTTTTCCTTCATTTGTGGTGGAAACACGCATCAATAAAACTCAAGAGGCAATTTCCACAACCCAAAAATAGAAGAGAACCAAAAATCAGATTCAACACTAAGCTAGTGTTCTTCCCGAGCATAAATCCAGCAGTGGGAGACCTCAAAATCTCCAAATATGGAGAGGAGAGGGAGGATTAACCTTTAACTCAAAACTTTGGACAAGAATCGTGAAGAACTGAGTGAAATCGAGCTGGAAAGAGGGAGCATATGAGGCAGTGTTGCGTGAGGATGGGGATCATCCAAGGGGTGTCATGGCATTAAGGTTTGAGGGGAGATGAGAGAAGAGACTATGGAGAGGGGATCTGAGGAGGAGGTGCATCGTGGTGCCAATGGAAGATTGTGGGGGAGGTGTGTTGCTTGCAGAGATAAAGGGGGAAGCAGCTCACATGGTAGGGATAAGAGGAGACCCATTTGGATCTAAAAGAAGAAAAAACTAACCATAATTTTAATAAAAATAAAACTAATAATAATAATAAACATCAACATCATATTAATCATAATAATAATCATCATCATATTAATCTTATTAACTGAATAATAATAATAATAATAATAATCTTGATAACATAATAATAATAATAATAATATTTTTATTAAGAATATAAAAATTAATATTATTATTATAATTAATAATTATTCCAATTAATATTTCATAATCTTCTTTTTATAATTTATTTTATTTTTCATTTACATTTTTTTTATTTTTAAAACACAGGAAAACCGTACAGTTTCTTGGGTGAAGCATCACAGTTCCTGAATCATGCTCTGTCCATGTGCTACATGTTGTAGAGCCTGAAACACTCAATTATAAATAAAAAATAAACATTAAAATTTTGGCTCAACCCAATAAAACTGAAAATAATATAATACCAATGATGAATAAATTAGTTCAATAAAATAGCAGTATTTGGTTGGGTTGTGACAAACTCGGTGGTTAAATTTCTAGATATGAATAACATAATTTACTTTTTAAAAGATATTAATATAAATATTCCAACAAATAAAAACATAGTGATTAATTATTAAATATTAAGAACATAAATTTTAATAATGAAATTTTATTCATTGAATTTATGTTTTATCTAAAAATGGGTTTTATTGATTCTTTCTAGAAAAAGATAATAATTAATTTCTCAAGAAAATTATAATATTTTATAAAATGAATATTGTTTTTGAAATTACAATATAGATATTATCTTATTGTGAATTGTCATTTTTATTTAACAGATTATTTTCACCAACTAATGAAAAAATATGGATTTTAATTGAAATTTTTTCTTTTAATGTATTTATAAAGAAAATTAAATTATTGATTATATTTTATATTTAAATGATTTATTTTAGTTTTAATTTATCTAATATTTATATTAATTATATAAATTTATTCATTTTAGAAAATAATTATATTTAAAAATAGTATTTTTTGGAAAACGTGTTTTTCATCGTGATTTATATGTTTTATATTAAATTAAATTCATAAAATTATATGTTTATAATCATGAAAAATGGATCCATATTTTTAATAATTTGGTCAAAGTTTTTTAAATTGTTTCCTTTTATTTTTATCAACGTAGAATACTGAACATATTAATTTTTATTACCATGATAAAGGGTAAATTAATTAATTATGGGTTCAAATTATTATGATAAGTATTATAAAATAGATATAATAATTTCTTTAATTTGATAGGATGAGTCAATTTCACCAAAAAACATCAAATATTCAATCGTATGTTTTCAAGGTTCCATTTATATTTGATTATAACCTTAATAATATTTTATTCAAAGAAAAGTCAGAATATTACACTTTTATTTTTAATAACAATAATATTTTTAGCATAGGGTTAACCAAATTCAATGCCCATTCATAGACTTTATTTTGAAATAAATTTTATTCTTATTCAACATGGTAATATATATATATTTAAATATGTAATTATCTTAAATATTTGCACAACACATGAAAATTAATTTAACAATTAATGTTTAAAAATATAAATGATATTAAATATTTTATATTTCATATAATTTTAGATAATTAATGGGGTGAAAAAAATTATAGATTAACATGGATTGAAATTTAATTAATGAAAATATTTTTCTTTAATTTTAATAGTTTTATTTCTGATATTATAATAAAAATAATGAAAAGCTCTAAAATTTGACATTAATGATATATTATAGTATTTAATGTTTCATTATATGATATAAACTTAAAAAAACTTATATTATGATAATTAATTATGATATGGTTTCTTGTATCATTGATAGTCTATAAATGAGATGTTTTTCTATATTTAGTGATGTATTAACTCTCAAAGAATAAAAAATCTTATTAACATGGTAAATTTTATTGGGGTTAATGAGGGATTAAAAGAAAACGGTAATATTAAATGTGTTATCAAAATATTTATAATTATTATTGTGTAAGATTATTTACATATATCCTCATAAAATATTCTAAAAAAATATGATTGGAGGTATTATGAATTTATAATTAATGAATATCAATTTAATATATTTAGAAAACCTAAGACATTCCCATTTCTTATAAAAGGGGTCTCTTCTTCCCAATACCTAACACTACAAAACAAATTTGGTTCATAAAATCCTGAATATGATCTATTTTTATAGTCACTCCCCTAATTATATATGTATATTTTTGGCATTACACCAACCCAATAGGTTTTAATGTGTTAATGAAATGAGATGTTCAAAAGGGGGGTATATTATTTAGCCATATGTTTATATTTTGTTTCTTCTTCCACCACCAAAAAATATTAATTAATCAATATAATATAATAACAATAGTATTTTCCATATACTAAGTTATTTTTATTTTAATGTAATAACCTATATTCGTCTCCTCATCCATCAAATTGGAAACAAAACCATCATTCCTGCATGTAAAGGATTACTGTCTCGCGAACCAGTATAAATTTTTTCCACCATATTCTAGAGAAACTATTTATAATGATAGATTTAATGTATATATACGATACACATGACTTATTTATCATTTTGAAAAATAAATATATCATTTACTTTCTTACCATTCCACTCACTAAAAAATTATAGTGTTATTTCTGCATACGTGTGGACAACCACCTCTACATAGTTCTGTTATTTTTGTGATCACCAAATCACATGGATGATATATATATATATATATATATTTCATTAACTAAAATGGTATTAAATATTTTATGATAATTATGGTATCATAATGTTATACTTATCTTAATTACATTATTACTATTGAAAAATGGAAAAGTTAGTCATGCGTATGTACTACCTACCATCTTCATGATTTTAATGTGGTCCATTTTTAATAACTCTCATTCATGAAGGGTTTTAATATTTTAATAGATTTGTAATATTAATAATTATTTCTATATTATTATTCTATAGATCATATTAAAATGAACACTTATACTATTTTTGACTTTCTGAATCCATTTCAGTTCTATGAAACGAATATCATCAAAACATCAAATGTGATTTTAATTAATTAGATAATTAAATATTCAATTATAATAATGATAATAATAATAATAATAAACAATAAAAATGTTCTTAAAATTAAATAATAATAATCTTTGTCAATTGTTCTGAAATATTGTGAATGTATATGATTTGTCGAACTGATGGTAAGGGAATTTATTTTAAAAATTATATTTTAAAGATTCCCTGAAAACATTCTTTTTTTATTCCACATCCATATTTTTATCATTATTTTATGGATGTATTTAAATTTATATAATTTAATTTAATTTTTTTTCCTGTTTTTAAATTAATTCAATGGTTATCTAAAGTAATATTTTATGGAATTTTTAAAAATACTATATAAAAAGTCACATGGAGTGTTTTATATTATTATATACAAAAACAACGCCCTTTCCAACCTCCATAGATATTAATTTATTTTTGTATACCATTATATGAATTCATGTTATCCCTAAGAAATCTTCATTTCCTTTATAATATAATGTTTTGTTTTGAAAATTATGTTTTAATGAAAAGGGATATATCAATTTCTGAGAATTATATTTTATGGGTATAAAAAATTATTTATTGAAGCATCATTTTATGTATCCCATTTTTGTAATTTGTAATTTTTTAAAAAGATGGGTGGTTAAATTAAATAATAATTGTTTTTCTGCACATTATATCTTTCCTATGCATTGAGTAAAGTGATATAATTAACAAATTCTATTTCTCCTATGAGATTATTAGAAGATGTAATGATTTTTATTCATTGTATCACCATGAAGGTTATTTTTAGGGTAACAATAATGGTTACTCTATTTATAACAGTGATGTTAATTCCATTTGTAAGTATGAATTATATTAAAATGAAGTATCAAGTTACCTACATTATATTTCTATGTTTTCAATGTATTTTTATTAAAATATTATTATTTGAAATTATAAAAGAAACTATATGATACTTCATAAGGATGAAAATTATAACTTTGATAAAAAATATAGAATGGTTTTTTCATGTTTTGTTAAAAACCATTTGAGTTTAATATTTACTATAATATTTCTTACTAATTTTTTTTATGAGAATATTAGACCATATAAGGTTATTTTAGTGGAAATAAATTTTTTAGTTAGAGCCTCAATTTTATTTAAAAAAGCTATATTTTTTATGTATTTTGTGAATAGCGATTTAATACATTATATTAATCTACCTTACTGAGATTTTTTTATCAAACCAACAATTAAAATTATTTTCATTGATCATAAGTATGGTTAAAGGAATGTATGAATTAATATTCAATGTCATGGTGATATTTCATTAAAATAAATCATCTTTAATTTTAATGTCTATTTTTCTGAAAAAAAAAATGAAAACTGAAAAGAAGTGTGAACTTCATAATGTATGGGATTATTATGTAAAATTTATGACCAAACTATAAAATTTTCAACCAAAAACATATTTTGGAATATATGAAAATTAAATCTAGAATAATGACACTAGATTATGTAATGTATATGGTCATGTCATTTCAACATGTAATTCTTCCATTCCATTCCTAGCCTGCATCCTTCAGCATCAATTGAATGTTAAAAATAAAAAAAATACACATCATAAACACTAGTTTTTGTTTCAATAAATTAAAAATAAATAATTAGAATTAATCACACAACAAATCATTTCCAATCTAACCACATCATCATTTAATCATATCATCTATTAGGTTGTCTCTCTATATTATATTTCATTAATCATCATCCATGAGTATTTCATTATAATATAATGAACTTGTTTACATATATTCCCAAATTAATTAATAATTTTCAATTTAATAGGTTTAGACATTTATTTCCATATGAAATTTAGAATAAACACCTATATTTATATTCAATTAATTTCCACATAATTAGTGGGGGAAGAATCATAAATCCATGCACCAAGAAAAATAAAAAATTTAAAATATTATTCAACATAGAATATCTTTCTTGGGAATAATAGTTTAACTCAACAAGAATGTGAATTTATATCTCCCATGCATTATATACATTCATTAAAATTTTTTGAATCAAGAAAATTTCTATCATTTCAACGATACATATTGACAAGAAAAACTAAACCAATTAATACTGTTTTAAACAATATATTACATTTTACTTTCGCAATACCAAAACATAAAAGGTGATTTTAATATGTTCTTCCATGGTCATTTCCCTTTATCATTTTATTCACACATCACACTTTTGAAAATAATTATAAGGAAAATGGGGAAGGATGGTATCACATTATTCTTGAGAAATATTTCATAAATCATTCAACTATATGTTTACTATATCCATGCTATTTTTAATACTAATAAGGTATGATTTAAACAATAAATATGACTATTAATTATTAGAATATGATACAAACTCATAAAATTTATTAGTATTCTTATATAGGGCCTACATAATGGTTTTAAGGATGATCTAATAGTAACAAATTGATATATATATATATATATATATATATTTCTATGAATAATTTATATCTAAAATATTTTTAAACACATCAATATACCAAGAAATTTAGGATAAAACATATCAGGATTTTGATTTAATACATAAACCTATGACTCTTCATCATACCTTATTTTATCAGCCATTGACTAAAACCAAGAAGAATAGTGTGAGAAACACTAATTATAATAGGAAAACCACATAATCAAGAATACAATTTCACACTTAAGGTCTTATCCTAGGTTATTCATGGCCATTTCTAAAACACTATGATTGTGGTCTATGCTTAGACTTATCCTTAGGTTTCTTACTACGGATTTCACATCCTAGTTTCCAAATGTTGACTATACCTTTCCTCTGATACCAACTATAACGACCCATACTTTACATACATTGTTAGTACTTCAAAATTGAAGCACACTTATTACAACATTTAACAAAACCAGGAAAGGACCATATAGGTATAGAGTCTTTAGAAACTAGGAAACATAAACAACTGGTTCATAAAGCATCTACTTTTCCTCCCACTTATTTCGTCATATCTAGAGTCCCTTTTTGGAATATCCTACTTAATAACCTTATTCCTAACCTGGGGAAATAAAACATACAAAAGGGTGAGCTCAAATCCTCAGTTAGGGTAAACAAAAAAAATATCAATCACATCATACACTTAAGAACATAACTTTTGGAAATCTTAACCTGCAAAAGAGATCGTAATTTCATAACATGGGATAAATCATAGTAGTGAAATATAATCCCAATAATCATAACATAAAACAGGAGACTTTGTGTCATACACACATAATCATAGAGAATCGTTTCTTATTAGTCAAGGCTCATTGCCAAGACTATCTTAGTGGACAAAGTCCATTTCTGAACCAAGTTCACTCCTCGTTTCAGTCCTGTTTCACTGAACCGGTCTAACCTGCCGTTCCAGCCATGTCTTTCTCATGAGATATAAAATCATTACCCAATGCATTGGAGGGAGATATAGGTCCCACTCATCTCATAATGATACCATTCTTATGCGTTCCACAAAATCATAAATCATACATCATTGCATAACCGATGTAATAAAAATGGGAATCTTAAACATCATGACATCATAAAACAATTCATATAAGATAAATAAATTCATAAAAATAATTCCATCACAACATAATAAAATCAATGTAATAATATGGATACAAATAGAACCCTATATTATCTTATATGGAAAATAATTTTGATAAAACACTTGAACTCCATTCTTGAGGAAAAGAACCTTTCTACTTCAAAAACACTTTTCCTTTCTTAACATTTCATACAATTCTAAACTAAAATAAGTTTATTAAAAATAAAATTGAAAACTTGTAAAGGATGCTTCTTTGAAATAATGTTTTAAATATCCAATCATTCCGTATAAGTTAAAAAAACATTCCTTTCGTACTTTTGTCGAAAAAGTCAAAAAGTACCTCGTACGAAAAACGACAAAATATTCCTTTCATATATTTTACTAAAAACTCACCAAAGGGTAAAATTGGATTTAAAAAATTATAGGTGGATGGAAACAATATTACATATTGAGGAAACATGGATGTGGATGATAAAATACACCCCAGTAAATACCAAAGTATAAACAATCTCGGTTAAAAATGAGATTGTGATATTTCTCTTACCTTAGGTCCGATTTGCTTGGTAAGTGTCTGAACCTCCTGTATAATGATTTAAATAATGTTATTGACTTATTCCAGAATCATACTTATTGTTATGATATCATATATGGTCATATTCTTAGCTTCTTATTAGTAATATTTCATTACTACTTGTTATTCGGGTGTTTATTACTTTTTGTTCTTATGCGTGTTTTGTCGAGTAGATTCATATTATTCTCTTTAGGTTATAGATACCTCATTTCCATAATGTTATTAGTGTAATATATATCATATTCATTAATTAAATTCATTTATATAATCATTATTCAATTAAGATCATGTAGAACGAGTCGCATCACATCGTGGAGACGGTATTCCGTACGTACGCACGAGTAATGATATCGTTCCTATGATTGTGGAATTGTATTGGAGTGTATGTATACTACTTCAGAATCAATATCACTTTATAATAGTCATATATTGTCATTATTTAACCATTATACCCATCCATTTAAGGTGGTGGTGGAAAATAGATTACACCACGTCGTGGCGACGGTATTCCGTACGTACGCAAGCGCGATGATTTTGTTTTCCGTAGGATGGATAGAAGGTGAAATGGGGTTGTTTCATATTTATAATAACAAATCAGTATATTATTGACACTGATTTTATTACTTTATAATGAAACAACTAAAGAAGAATATGTTTAAGAATAAAGAAGCTTGAAAGAATCAGGAGAAGAAATTACCTCTTCTTCGATACGCCTCTTTGAAACCTCCTCTTAGGGCACTGATATTGGTCTTTAAAGTATACCAGAACCTATAGGATGTCTCTAGGGAAGTGGAGAAGATAATTTGGCAGGGTTTGGCTGAGAATGAAGGCTCAAAGTGGTGTGAGGAAGAGAGGGAGGAGGTGCCCTTTTATAAGGGAGGAGAGGGGCACCTTTGGAATAACAAAAAATATTATTTTATTATAAAGACAAATTAGGTTTTAAATAGCTCCAAAATTGATTTATTTCTAAGATAAGGTGGGTATGGGTCTAAATCCTCTCATCCAATAGAATTTAGAAATGTTCAGGTTCCTATTTTAACCTTATAATTTAGATTTAACATTAAGTTAGATAATTTAACTTTTACCATGTCTTTTTGTGTTCTTACACTATAAGGTTAATAAAGTTACTATAAGAAGCCAAAAGAACCCCAAGTTGTTTATTATTAAAATATATATCCTTATCTAAGTCATTTGGTCGAGCCTTATATTTTTAGGAATAAAATAACAATTAATAACATAATATTTGTTTTAATAACTATTTTATGTCAATTTTGACACTATTTAGTAATTGATTTTTGTGAAAATCATAACAGAATGATTAGTTATAAAAAAAAGTTACTTAAATCAATAATAACTTGTCATAGTAGCCTATAAAATTAGTTTAATGAATAAAAAGTCTCAAATTACATTTATTTGGGTATTTATAACATCAATTATGTCAATATTTCATTAATAAGATAATTACTGCATCATCTTTGTGTCATAAATAAATTAAATTATTAAATGTCTAAAAATTTCAAATAAAATACCATTATGTAGTAAATATTTTTATATTTCTAATGAATATTTATAGTCTAATTTATCTTATTTATAACCCTATATTAAAAATGATAAACTTATTAAACATTGATTTTAACTATTTTAACCCTTCTTTAAATATATTAATAATAAATGTCCTAATCTAATCCAAGTGGGCCTAAATGGTCATATTTTATTCCTAAGGTTGTTTTTGGTCTAATTAAACTTGTCCAATAGAATTAGGACATGTGTCAGGGTAATAATAATATCCTTTTTACCCTTAATTACCCTATTTACTTTTAACCGTGGAAAATAAAAGTAAAACGTTACTATTCACTAAAAAAATTATTTTCATCTCATTGAACCACATTTTACTTACTAAAATCAACCATGTTTCACGGATTTTCGAAATTCCACTCACAGAAGTGGTAAAATTATGTTTTATGAAAAATTCAGTTTTTTAACTACCACTTAGTGGTTTCACTATTCATCAGAAATTGAATGTTTTTAGAAAAATACCAAAATTTCACCCTATGCTAATTTTGATATTCTGAATCCAAAAACGAAGTCCATTTTGAATAACAAAATTTAAAATTTTCAAAAAGTGGTTATTACTATTCATAACGGCTAGTTTTAATAATATTTTAATAGCATATCATTGTTTAGTGAAACTCAGTATTGTGTACGACGCAAGCTATCGAGAAAGGCCGTGGTTGCTTGTAAAGCAAGCCAAGCTAGTGTTGTGTGTAGTGAATGATTCCTTTGACGATTTATATAACATAAAAACAAAATATTTCACATAAAAGTCTCGGGTGTTACAGATACTCATCTAAAATTCCCTTTTAATTCATTTAATAAAACTAACTAATAGATAATAATGTTTTAATAGTTCTAATTGACTATCTAATATATTGAGGGCGAAAATTTGTACTAAAAATTAATTCAGCACCTCACATCTTCTAATGTATTCTATAAAAATTAAAAGTTATAATAGGATATTAGTGAAATATAATATAAAGTGTAACTCCATGTAACAAAACTATCTAATTGAGGTAAAATGGATAAACCAGATCAACAGGAAAAGTATCTTGATTGGTAAGGAAATGGATAGATTTATTTAATTGATCCACAATTACCGAAATGATAATATTAAATATATAAGTCTTTGGTAATATTATTATGATATCAAAGGATATATTTTCCGACTTACACTCTAGCACTGTATAATGATGAACCAACCCATTTTATAATTTTCATTATATATTATCCCACTAACTATTAAAACAATAAATTATTACATTGTCAATATATATTTTCATTGCATCCCAAAAATGACAATCATGATGGTCTCTATATATCTTAGTGAAACCTAGATGAATTGAAAATCAGGATTAATGATCATAACTCAACAATACCCACTTCAACTGAGAATTAGAATGCACAAATAATATCTTTAAAAATATCAAAACAAATTATTTTTCAATATTAAATTCATTTAAAAATCCATTATTAACGAATTATACCATTTCATATAATAAATTATCTCTTTAAGATATTTATTTATTATTTAAAATTCATATTACTATACTTCCAACAGAACCTAAACATAGTAATTCCCTTATTTGACATCATCAAGTATAAAATTCATAAAATCATTTACCAAAGTTTTTTGTTCAAAATATAACATGGTTACATTGTCATTAATTTAATTAATCAATGTGTCAAATACATATTATTTATTTTTGAGAATGATAGATAATTGTGTAGTAAAATTACTTGACTTCCACCCATATTCCCCACCACTTTTTCAATGCATTCTGAAGGAATATATCTTTCAACATTTTTCAAACAACAAATAGTACACATTTTAATCCATAAAAATAATACATCTAAATATTTATCAAAAAAACCACAACTAATAATTATATATCATGTGTCGGATACTTTAACTCATGAATTTTTAGTTTACATGATTCATAAGTAATTAACCAATCATTCTATATCAAAATGAATCCAAGTCCCTTCAATGAATAATTATTTTAGATGAAAAATTGAATACTTCTAGAGGGAAATTCAAAAACTATAGAATTCAGTAAATATCTTTTTTCATCCTAAAACAATAATCACATTCATTATTCTAGAATAATTAAACTCATATTTTAGTTAAACAAGTCAGTGGGATAGAAAAAAGTTAAATATTTTCACCAAATCGTGGGTAGAATGCAAGTAAACAACGAAAATTACGAAAATATATGAAATTAATTGAATTTTACATTTATCAATATCTTCAATTTAAGGTAGGATGACCTTTTTTACATTATTAGAAACAATATTCCAATATAGAAATATTAATACCAACCAAAATTAAATCATATTAATATTTCAAAATTAATTTATTTATTTTGATGAATTCAAAAACATCTAGAGGTTCCTTGAATGATCTCCATGGATTTTAGCATATTATAATATATTATTCACTTAAAACCCAAAATATTATATTAATACTCATGTTAAATTTTATTCATAAGAACTATGAATAAAACTAGTGCATTAGAAAATGAAAATGGAATAACTAAAAAATCATAATGGTCACATAAAGCAAAAAATAAAATCTACGAAATATATTTACCCTTTACATTCAACTAACGGTACTCTGACGAGAGAACACTATTCAAAAAATAATGTTATCCCTGAAGTCGGTCAAGCATATCATCAATTTGAGTTAAAATATACAATTTCATAATTGTGATTTTACGAGGGCTATATAATCATTGAGAAGTATCATAAAAGCATATTTATTTTGAATAAAAATTGGTCCACAAAAAGGTGAAGTTCTATGTTGAATGGATCCTTTGTATAATAAATCCTATAATTATTTTTTAAATTATGATATTTTAGATGATCCATTAGATAATGGTTTTTGAAATAGGATTTTTATTAAACACTAATTGAATAGTAAACTCAACCTACCATTGAGGAATAAAACCATGAAAATCATCAGGGAAAACATCAACATATATATATACTAATGGGACATCGCTAGTCTGAATATTATATTTTTTATAATAAAATGAATTATTTAAATTTTATTATCATATATAATATGTTTCTTATATTTTTGGAAGGTTATAAATGTTATAAAATCATTGAACATAACATTATTAAATTATCAATATGTCCTTGAAAGATAAAATAAAATCCTATCCATAACAAAAAATTCAAAATATAATATTGAATGTTCAGAAATAATTATGAGAAACACCATCCCACTAATAACAATAAGAGGATTAATATAAATCCTTCTTTCATTAATATTTCCACATAGGGATTCCACAAAAATTACAATTTTATTTTAATGATGTAACATCCCAAGTTTTTTTTTATTTCATACAAATTAATGAATAGAATTATCTATATTAAAAAAGGGTATTTGAATAATTAAAATTAACAAGTAATATATTTGTCACCAAATCATTATATGGACATGCATCAACCATAGTACTAGAAAATTACCTTACTATACCCTTTTGTTCTCGAAATATTTTATTTCCACCTAGAGTATCAATAGAGACATATTTTTCTCCTTGTAAGACTTTGAAATATTTCTAAATATATTTCTAAATCAAGGTACTTAGACAACATGCAACACTAATACCTAGCGTGGCTAGAATTGGAATTATAAAAATATTAAATATATTTTATATTACACACCTGATGTTAATTAAAAAAATATAATAACATTTAATAGTTTATTAGATCATAAATTAGAGACCATCGTTGTGTCCAGAATGTGTTTTTACGCTAGGCATGGAATAAAATGGTTGACGTAGGATGTCTGGACCCCGTGTTCATTAGAGGTGGGATTAAGTGGATTAATTAATTAGTCACATGAATTTATTAAAACCACAAATTTCATAAAAATGAAGGGGATTTTTCTGGTGATAGCCTCACAATTCATAGTGTCAACTAGTTATATCTCCTCCCCTCCTATATTGGGAAATCCCAATGTTGATATCCATCAAATTAAGAAGAATGTATTACCTCCTACCAAATTCGTTAGTCACAGCATTATTCAACAAATATTGATAATAATAAAATGTAAGACAAATTATTTGTGGTTTATCGACTTCATAATTCAACTATTGAGCATATCATCTTTCTTTTTTAGATCTATTCCATGGTTTTGACCTTCACATGCACCAAATTACTGATACTAAAGTTGTTATAATTTATTTCTAACCCTGGAGCATAGTATTTATCATTACCCAATAAATCTTTGTCAATGATAAAAAACAATTATTCTTTGTGATTTTTCTTCTATTGTTCATCGTGTGCTTTGCCATTAGAACCATTCGGTTCCTAGATCGATAGTTTTCGGGCATTTTGAGGTCAATCAAGTGCATGTATTCATGGAGGATGGACAAAACAGTGAAAATATAGAGTGGAGTATATATATGGAATCTTTATGATGAAAGGATGGTAAATCCAATGATTTGGGTCCAGATCACCAAGTTATAAATGAATCGGTGTGTGCAGAATGTTGAATGAAAACCTTGTGAACTTCATGCGATATATTTTTCGAGAATAACAATTCTTAATCATGATTCATGGTCATATCTAAATTTTTAAAGAATAAATAAGGCATTATGTAAGACTGTTGAAGCTAATTTGAAGCATGGATGAAGATCCAAGAAAATCTAAAAATTCTAGAAAAATCCCTGATACACACCATCTAGGATAAAGAACACATGGAATTTAGCCTACCTCAGTGGTAATTCTAGGGTTTAGGAAAACATACTGATGACATATCATTCAGTCTTTCCTTACATGTTGAGTAAACACTCCTTTGCTGAAAATCCTATGTGATGGGTCACACAATTGGAAATCCCGTGTTGAAATAAACGTACATGGTTTGGCCACACGAGTATCATACCATGTAGACCCACATATCATGTTCCAATGTACAGGGACATGGTTTCTGATTACACAGTCATGGAAATCAAACACGGTCTGTTCCTCAGATAGGTGGGACATGTCATGTAGTCCAACAACATGACTTGTACTTATACATGAATGGGACATGTTTACCTACTAGGGAAACTTACAAGTAGTGACGATGGACCACATGTTGTGTGGGTCCCCTCACATGTCATGTTTACTTTCATGATTCTAAACGATCTTCAAATGCCTATATCTAATTCCTTTAAACATGGATTTTAGCCTATGAGATTCTTATTCTGAGTGTTTTTCTGTATAAAACACAATGTTTCCCTAAAAAGTGTCTTTTGAGATACAATGTGAAATATTTCAGGTTTTAAACATGCTAAGGAAACACTGGATGATTTATGTGATCATAAAAATCAGTAGATCAGTATAGGGGTTACCTCCAAACGGGAATGGAAGTGGCATTCCCCAATGGTAGTTCTAGTCTTACCCTCCTACAGGGATAGGCAGTGTAATTCCTCGATTATCCTTCCAAGTTTCCCCCTAGTGGGACAGGGAAGTGGAGTTCTATGACATTCCAGGATTACCATTTTGTTGGGTTAGACAATGTCATTCCCCAATGACATATTTTAGGAATAACCCTCTAACCATGCAATGAAGTGGCATTTCCCAAAAGGCTTAGTGGGACTACCATCTAGTAAGACTAGGCATATGCATTCCATGATGACCTTCCGGAGTGGTACAATCCAATGGGACTAGGAAATGGTGTTCCCCAATGACTGACTGAGTTGGACCCTCCTATTATATCAGGGAATGAGATCCTTTACAAAAACTAGTTACCTCTATACTATGAAGAACTGTGATGAGTAGTGGTTTGAAAAACCATTAGAATCAAGAGAAATATGGATTCATTTTCTATTAATATACATACTTGTGATGAAACAGAAAACTGTATGGGTGAGTCAGTTCCACCTAATGAGTATAATATCAATGTTCGATGGTTGATTCCCATAGACACATGTGTTCAACAAAGACAAATGAGATACTGGGAATCATAAATAGAATACCATTGAACAATTGGTTACTCTTCTTCTTAGGTTGAGCTATGATATGAATATACACTTACTATCACATTCGATATTCTTTGACTGAACATGTACATATCCCAATTTAGTACCAACTCATTTAGTTATAACTACTCCGCTTCTAGGAGAGGTGATGACATGTGGGGTATTCCACATTTTTTCCATGTCTATCTTCTCTTTTTTGGAAGAGTTTAAGGTCCTAATATAGGTGGTGAAGACTCGATAAGAAGTTCATATTCACTTTTTTTTGAGTTCCTTATATTTGGATGAGTTTACATTCACATTCATGTGTGGTTGATCTGTACTTCTTACTATACCTTGACCAATCTATTTCTTCCCTCTTCAATTGCATCATTTACTTCCCCCCTTCACCATTTGAGGGAGTTCTAGGGGTTATGTATATACTCACCCCATCATGGTAATTTCCAAACAAGTGTCATGTCCTTTAAAGATGGTGGATAGGGCGATCATGACTTTAGAAGAGCTTAGGGATATAGGGTTATTGGACCGTGTATGGTGGTCATAGCCTAAGATACTAGGGTTGGGATATCACAATTGTTTACTCATTTCTAGTTTTTTCATGTTAGGAAATATATTAGGCTTTGGTAAGAATTTTTTACATTGTTATTTTCATTATACACTATTATAATTTTTTTGTTAAGTGGTCCATTCATATTTGGTATATTATAAGAGTGTTTCAACCTCCATTTCATTACCTTTACACTTTTTCATTAAGTTGGTTGTGTGCATGTGTAAAGGTTTTTAGGAAAAGACCTTTGTATGTAATTTATGCCCTCAAAACATGGTACCATCCCTAGCCAATGGAGGTCAAATTGGTGTAGTTGTAGCTCGTCTATCATCTTGTATCGGGTTCTGAATGATTGGTATCATGGAAAATTCTACTACTAAGACACTTTTCAGACATTTCCCTAAAAACAATTTGGTAGGGTTTATGGATGTAGGGTTATATTGTCTCAAGTGTAGATCTGAGGCCAGTGAGTCTAGTGTTTGTATGCAGAATAAGTTTCCATTCAGCAGGGCCTTGACTACCTTCTCATCGACTTGGCAATGCATAGTCATTTGATGTTGGGATCAATGGTACATGCATCATATATGATCTAGTTTTCTCAGCCGTTGTTGAGTAAGCTCCCCATTTTTGTTGATATATGTATATATATAAATATATATTCATATGACTGTGGTACTCATTTATAACATTTAGGATGCCTCTATAATGACAACCGGCAAGTATACTAGTTCACGTTGATAAATACTACAGTATGAGTGATGAATCCTTAGTTATGGTTCCATCCCATGATCCCATTCCTCCAAGTGGAAAGGAAAAAACACGTACACTAGCCGGGAAACAGATTTTCCTAGTAGGGAAGGGTGAGGATAATTGTTGTCTATGGACACTCAGCAAGGTCAATCATCCTAGCCCAATTACATTTTTTATTGAGATTGATCCATAGGAAGAAGAAAAATGGATAGATTCAAAGGTCCATATATTCATGTTTATCCAGTCACAGATGTATTATATGTTTTATTTTGGAATCCAGCCATTTCCACAGAGCAGATGCGTGTTGGTGG
Source organism: Viscum album (assembly GCA_963277665.1). Lineage (NCBI taxonomy): Eukaryota > Viridiplantae > Streptophyta > Magnoliopsida > Santalales > Viscaceae > Viscum > Viscum album. The sequence continues at coordinate 382,225,597 of OY728166.1, forward strand.
ATCCTGGTTACCCATATGCATGATGAGTTGATACTCTTATGGGATGACTTCCAGCATCTATATCATTGGAAGTACTACCACTACTACTTAATCTTCATTTGGATTTAGGAGATTCTAGATCTTTAGAAGTGTGGGATGGTTTTGGTTTATTATTTGATTATATTCATAGAATATACATGATACTCACCCGACATGATCAGGGATAGATACATCTACGCACTGAAGTTTCAACAGGGAATCTACAGAGTGATCTGGGCCAGTGTGATGTCTTTGTGCATCCCCACAAGGTCCATGGTGATTAAGAAGATACATGTGTTAGAGAAATTAATTTTTGACGGATTCCTGATAGATGGAGATAGAAGGTGGAATGACAGGGATGAGAAATACATAGTAGTAGGTAGGTTCTTGAGATCATGGAACATGATACCCTTCTGTGGCAAGGCTCGGGGATTTGGTTTTATAGTGTAGGTGCAGTGCAGAGCACGAGGTTAGCCTAGGGACGGTTGGTTCTATGCTTGTGACGATTGATATAACATGGCATGCGATTTCTCGGCTAGACAAGCTATGAATCATAGGAAGATAGTATATGAACCTACACAATAGAGACAATGTTGTGATTAGGGTTCTCCAAGGTAGGGATAGGTTACTCAATAAGAGGAAAAGCTGGTAGAGGTGTAGGAGGAGTAGTCAATGGCAGATTATGGTATGAGGTCCTTATGCCACTACCACAAGACGGCCTACTTCAGTTTCAGGGAGATGGTGATCGAGGCCGTCAATATATTCATGATTTAAATATTTATGATCATGTAGTGCATGAGATGATTGAAGGAATGATATGTTTTATTATAATATATCATAAGTATTAGTAGACATAGGTTCCATACATTCTTTTATCTCTAGACTTCTGGTGCGATAGCTATAGCTCCTAGTAGATACGCTAGAACAATAACTTTGTCTTGGTGTTTTGATAGGGGAAGCTCCTTTTGTGTCATTCATCTACCTATAGTGAGAGATATTTCAAGGGGTGTAGAGGTTCAAATGGTACCTCAGGGACATCACGATGGAACCCTATAAAGTCGTCATTTAAATGGATGGGATTTCTATGGTATGGGCATAGATTGAATTTCACCAAACAAGTAAGATACCATCTCGCTCATCAGACAAGAATCTCATTTTACAGAGGGAGAGATCTCATGATGGGACATGTGGATACTATGGGCAGGAGGTTTTACCCTATCACCCATCAGTTCAAAAATGTAGTCCTTAGTGTCGTAGACTCTTTAAGAATCTAATTTCCATCAGTTGTGGAGTATTATATGGACATCTTTCCCAAGGATATTCTAAGACTACCTCTAAGACGTGAAGTGTAATTTTTCATTGACATGAACCCTTGGACTACCCTAATATCTTTTAGTGACATATCATATGGAACCTACCAAACTCCAGGAGTTTCAGTTGCAGTTGGTGGAACTTTGTGAGAAATTAATCATCAGACCTAGTGTTTCCCCTAGATAGATCCAATTCTGTTTCTAAAAAATGTGGAAGGGAGCATATGTATTTCTATGTATTATCATCACATGAACCAGGATGTGAAAAAGAACATGTACCCCTTTCAAAGGATTTATGACCCATTTCACTATTTTTTAGGTGTGAGGTGGTTCTCCCGGATTGATCCCTAGTCAGATTGAAACCATTTAAAGGTTCATGAGGTTGATATTCCAATTTTTCCTTTCTTTTGACACTATAGACATTAGGAGTCCCTAGTTAATCCCTTTAGTGTGAAAAATTACCTTGATTTACTAATGGTTTTGATGAACCAAATCTTCTAATGATACTTGGACATGTTTTTTGTTGTCATTATTGACAATATACTCATATATTATCCAATATATTAAGAGCATGAAAATCACATGTTGATGTTTCTTGATTTAAATCCATGGCATCATCATTAATGAATGTTGTCTATGTGAATGTTCTGGATATATGAGGTTCACTTTCTAGGGAATGTTATTTCTATGAAAATTTTATCTATGGATTCAGCCAAGATAAAACCCATTAATTTCTGGGATCCAACAAATAATTTGTTAGAGGTGCATGGATTTCTTGTCTTGGTAGGGTACTACAAGGGATTTATGGTAGAATTATCTAGAATATTGGATTCTTAGACCACCTTGACATGGAATAAACATATGTTTACATGGGCTAAGAAGTCTTATAAGGTCATCAGGGAGTCGAGGTTGAGGCTGAAGATTACTCCAGTGTTGAAGAAACTAGAGGAAGATATTGATTTCATGGTGTATTGAGGTGATTAAATAGATGGACTCGATTATTAGTTGATGGAAAAACATACAATTGAGATTCCATGAGAAAAAATAAGAAACTGAGACCTATATCTAGCATGATTAGTCTTCTCCTTCAGTATCTGGAGGAAATAACTTCTAGGAGAGTATTTTTTAGTTCACATAAAAAACCAGAGCCTGTGATATGTCTTCACTCTAAGATACCTCATATTGAGGAAGTGACATTGGTTGGAGATCCAATAAGACTATTATATCGAGACAGTCTACACCAAAGGATAGATATACCTTTTAGTATATTCCCCTAGCATGAAGCCTAGGGTTCACCTTGTGTGGGGATCTTTAGGGTAGTTAGATTACCTGTAGATGACCCCAGTGGAGCAAGGGGTACATATTTTCTATAGTCTATGGGCTTGAATCCTTCAATCCCCAAGTAACAGAAATAGTCTCAATAGGGAGACCTCGATTCTGAATTTTCTCAAGATCTTATGTCTATACGTGATGCACTGGATAGGTATTATGAATGTGGTAATCATGGGATCCTATTATAAGAGAGAACAGTGGTTTCAATCACAATGCAGGGGCGGTGATGTGGGTATTCAACACATCTAACATAGTTGTACATCCCAGTTTGTGGAATATATATATCGATCTTTGGTGGAAATTTTGGTGGTATGGCATGAGATGAAGAACAACCGAGTTAATCTCACGGGGCCTTACCTATCATCATGTGGAAGATGAGAAACATTTTCTATCTAGGTTTTAAGCCTCTTGGTATCCTATTGTGAAAATGGTATGAAATATCAATATACATCGTCACAATACTTCCAAACATAGATGATGACCCTAAAACTATCTGGGTGATAGTAGAATGACTCGTGAATTTGGAGAACATATTATCTATTAGAGAATAATGTTCAGTGGAATATGGGGTAGTTGCACATACAGGAGATAACCCGCCTTCATGGGGTACCCTTGAAGATTTCCTCTTATCATGATGTGTGGTTTAGCTAAAGCTGGGAGGATCACCTTCCTTTGGTAGAAATTCCATACAAAAAAAAGTGGTCACCCTCCCATCAACATGGCTCATTTTTTGGCCCAATATCGGAGACCTTATAGCTAAAACATGTACATGACAGGGATTGGAGAGTCATCTCTTATGGTCCTATAGTTGGTGCACGAGATAGTGGATAAAGTGGAAGTCGTATGTATGAATATGAAGATGGAAAAAAGCTGATAAAATTCCAATGTATATCACCGTCGTAGGCCCTTGGAGTTCGATCTGGGAGGTCATGTCTACATTCGATTCTCCCCATGAAGAATAACTATAGAGGTTCGTTCTAGAGGCAACATATCCCTGATGTTCATCGGGAAAATCGAGATCATGTAAAGGGTTGGGGAGGTTTCATGTCGCCCTGCCCTACCCCACAGCTAGAGTGGGTAAGCAACATATTCCATGAGTTGTGGCTATATAAATACATTCATGCCACTATGAACATCAGTAACTACGATGAGATGGACATAAAGTATGGAACCACCTTTGCATTTCACCATGTGGAGATTGAGGACTGAGAAGATTGAACCTTGTGGGGATGGAACAACCCATTGGTTCACAAGTTATGGTAACATATAAATGTGAAAAAGACTTCCTGGGAATGTGAGATCCTAATTCAAGCTCAGTATCAAGATATTTTTACTTAATTGTTTCTTTTTTTTGATCAATATATTGAAGGAGATAATGATTTAGAGACCTAGATTCTCCTGTTATGAAGTTGAAGTGATTTTTTAAATATATTTCAAGGTATATGGGATTATATGGACAAAAATTATGATTCTTGGTGTTCCAAGAATTAATTTTATTAAAATATTTTATAGATTTTATATTTCAATAACGTATTTAATTAAAGAAAATTGGACAACTCTAAAATATTTTATCTTATCGAAAAATTAATACCACATTTGTTTCTTGAACTCGATGTTTACCATAGGAATGGCATAAAATTATTTGGCATGGGAATCCTTAACCCATCACTCATTGGTGGTGAGTTTAAGAGGATTAATTGATCGATTAACTAATTAATCACTTAAATTTAATTTGACCTAAATTTTTTTATAAATGGATTGACTCGAGAATTTTTCAAATATTGGATGCAAAATTCATTACTTCGACTGACAAGTGCTCCTCAAATACTTCATTTGAAAATACCTTTGTAAAATTTCTTCAAAGAAATATCAATGTAGTATCTCCTTGCAAATTTGTTTGTTGATCGCCTTCTTCAATAATGATTAATCCAAACAAGAAGTATGACTCATTATTTTTGGATTGTATCCAATATAATTCATCTATTGAGTATATATTCTTACTCCCCACGATATACAAAATGATTTTTACCTTTTAATGCACCAAATATTTAAAACTAAAATTATTATCAATTATTTAAAACCCTCGAACACATTGTTACTCATTAGACAAGAAATAATTATCAATAATCATACAAAATATTTTCACATTGTGGAAGTTTTTCTCTGGATCTTAATGTTCTTTATTGTGGGTACCCCATGGTTCCTGGTTCAATAGTTTTCGGGTATCCTGATCTTGTTCAGGTTTCTAGATGTGTAGCAGATCGATGAAACAACAATGAAATAGTGGTGGGAGAATATATATGGAATTATTTTGATGAAATGGTTTTAAATATGATGATTTGGAGAAATATTACCATGTTTTGAATGAATGGGAGTGTGTGTAATGAATATTGAAAACCGTTTAATATTTGGAGGATCGATTTCTGGTGAAAGATAGATTGGAATCTCTATTCGTGACCAGATCCTCATTTTTTGAGTAGAACTGAGGAATATTCTGAGGTGGTTGAAGGATATTTGACGTGAGAATGAAGATCCAAGAAAATATGATTGTTCTTAAAATATCTAGACTACACACCATGAAGGATGAAGAGCACCTTTCATATATTCTCCCAAAGTGGAGGTGCTAGGGTTTGGGAAACATTAAGTATCACACAACATGATTCATTTCCTTACATTTCATGCACTCTATCCCTAGTTGGGCATCCCATGTCATGGGTCTCATGGATAGGGATTCCGTGTAGAAGTGCACAGACATGGGTCGGCTGAATGGGAAACATCCCATGTAGACGAACATGTTTTGTACAATATTACATGGACACGGGGTTCATGTACATGTACACGACTAGCATACATGCCATGTTCCCTATATAGGTGGGACACATCATCTTTTCCACCTACACGACTTGTACCCCTATACAGAAGGGATATGTGTACCAACCAAAAACATGTTCCGGATGTGAAGAGAGGCCACACATGGTGTGGCTCCCCTCACATGTTGTGTATAACTTTTGCTCTTTCGAGTGATCTTCAAACGTCAGTAACTCCCTCATTTGAACTCATATTTTGGAAAGTGAGATTCTTATCCTAAGAGATTTTTCTATTGAATTGGATGGTTATCTCAAAAGACACATTTGAGATATGATGTGAAGTCTTCTAGGTTTTTCACATGCTAAGTCAACACCTGATAAGAGTAGATATCATATAGAATAACCAATTGTATACTAGGAATACACTATCCCCATGCTTGGAAATGGAATTACCTCATGAATGTTCTGTTCTTACCCGCTTTCTAGGTAGTGTAGTGGAATTACTTGATGATTTTATCAAGATAACATCAATTAGGAATGATATTGGAGTTCCTTGACATTACAGAAAAACCCTCCAACTGGGTTTGGTAGTGGCATTCCCTGATGAAATCTTCCAAGTGTAATGATCTTGCCGAGCTTGGTAGTGGCATTCCTTGATGACTCACTAGGATTACACTACAGAAGGATGAGCTAGGGGATTTCCCTTGTGACCTTCTTGATCATCACCCACCCATAGGGTTGGGTAGTGGAATTCCTTTGTGACTACACATGTAGGGACCTCCTGTTATACTAGGACAAAAGATCCTTCCTAAAAATTGTGACCACTCGGCAATGCATCAAAGTTATGAGGTGTGGTTTGAAAAACATTTTGACACATGAGAAATTAGAAAACATTTTCCACTAAGATCCATCATTGTGATGTGACCTAAAACAACACCGGTGAGTCAATGCCTCCAAAATAAGATAGTATCAAGGTGTAGTGATTGAGTCTATTAGGCTCATGTGTTCAGGGAATACACGTGAGATGTTGAGAATTGTAGATGGATTACCATGGAATTGTTGGTTAATCTTCTTCTTAGGATGAGTTGTGATATGGAGATCACATAATCTCTTATTTGATTTTCATTGACTATGTATATATATATATATATATCCTAAATCAGTACCAACTCATTTGGTGTAGTTACTCTCTTCCCAGGTGAGGAAATGACGCAAATGGTATGCCACATGCTTTACGTGCCTATATTCTCATGGGTGGATGAGTATACTCTTATACAATATGTTGTGAGGTCTAAAAAGGAAGTCAATATATTCATTGTTTTGAGCTTCTTGTGTTTGGATGAATATACATTCACTCTGTTATAGGGTTGAAATATACTCTCTCACTATACTTTATTTTATCTACTTGTTCTCTATCATGTTGAATATCTTAATTCTTTGCCTTCAGCTTTACTGGGTGTTCTACTAGGTATGTATATACTAACCCCTTCATGTGTATATCCCAACACGTGTTGTGTATTTTACAGATAGTGGACTTGTCGATCATGAATTTTGAGGATCTTTGGGATACGGGGTTCTTGGACCATATACGGTGGTCATAACGTGGGATATATAAGATTTTCTCTCTTATCTATTGACTCTTTTATAGTTTTCGCAAGATGGGATATATTTCTATTTTGGGCATTTATTTTTTCCCATTTTTCAGTCTACACTACCATAATTCATTGTTTTTAGTGGTCTATGCATATTTGGTATTCTATAAAGGTTTTCCATCCATCAAATCACACCCTCTCCAATTTTTCATTTTTCTGGATATGTTTATGTGTATAAGTATATAGGTAGAGGCATCCCCATGTTAGTTATTCCCTTAGTGCTTATCACGACCCCCTCACCTGTAGAGGTGTACTTGGGGTTGTTGAGGCTCGATCCCTCTCTTGGGTCGGGTTGTGAAAATAACTAACTTTAGACATAATTTTTCATAATGTAGTATTTAAATTAAAACACATTATCACTATAAGGAAATACCTTACCCCATTCGTCCATTCTTCAGGAAATTTTTTATTATAGTCCTGAACCTTGTTACCCAACATTCCGCACTAGTAACACATTACAGATCCTTCAAGTCATTCATTGAAATATTTTTTATCACACTTGGAATAATTTTTGGGATTACCTACATACTTCTTAGTTGTTTTATTCTATATTTTTTTTACCTTGATGAATTTTAATTTTTCTTCATAGGGAACTTAACTGTTAAGAAACATCATCTCATGTTTCTACAAATATATAAATTTTTTCACCCAAATATATTCATAAAATTAGTTTCAATAGTTAGTAAAATATAATAATTTTACTATAATAATCCAGAATAAAATCTCATTCATATCTGGTCATACTTGTAATATTCTCATTATATATATTTATTAAATCATCATCTATTTTCTTATATTCCAATAACAATTTCTCCATCTTGATCTAAACAATTATTCAGAGGTATTTATCAAGGAAAATGTTCATAAATGTGTCCCATTACAGGACCTCATGATCATGTTTCTCCATTGTATTCTTAACCAAATACCACCATCAGTCATGTTCACCTTCAAAATGATAAAAGGAAAGCATTGCATTTTGATGTCTTGAACAACCCATGACCTAAAAAATATTCATTAGGGAATTGACCAATCCTTTATCTTACAATGGATTTAAAATTATTCAGAATTATAGAGGTTTATATGTCTTGAAACGATCAAATATTATCATGTTCTTGTGTTGTATATCAAGCTTCTCTCGATCATAGAAATCACACACCAGTTACAGTATATTTCATCTAAATCGTCATTATAAAAATGATTTCAGTTCAAATTCCAATAAAACATGAATACATATTTTGAAAGATAGTTTCCTCTATGATAATTCATATTTTCATTTCCCTATTTCCTTTTCCAAAAATGATTCTATACTTATATAGTTAAGACCCTGAAACATGGTAATCATCAAAAATATATATATTATTTTAACATAAAAATAAGCAAAATAATATAAGATATTTTTATTAATGTTATCTTAAACTCAGTTGTTATCTAAACCCTTGATCAAATATCAACAATAATAACTAAACCATAGAAATACATATTATTTTATCTTCAGACAATAATTAATTTTCTTCCATTCCAAAAGATCTTTATGATTATAGTTTTAGAGAATTAGGTCATCACACTTACCGAAATAAAACATTCAATACAAAGTGGAAACTTTCATATAGTGTAATTTTTTCCAACATATAAAACTTTTTAAAAGAAACATGTTGTATTTTCATGGAATATCATAAGAAATTAAATATTTACCTTATCCTTTTCCAATTATATTCACATAACCAAGTGAAACATATTAAAATTTGGGATGTACCCAAAAAGAATAGTAATAAAATAATTAGAAGAAACATGATAGTCAAGAGAAAAAAATTAAATCCTATAAAATAAATAACTTTATTACAAAAATCTTGGTGCATAAAAAATTATTCATGTTCCCTTAAAAACACTAACACAGTTTTTGGTGAAATAATTCTTTTCAAATCCATGGAAGGAAATTGGAAACCCTTTTTAGGATACCAAGAGCATCATATCCAAATATCTTTTCAACCTTATGTTAGAAATAATAGGACCCTAGTTAAATCCATATGACAATCCACACTGGTTAGCCCCCTGCTTTATATGTTTGATTACAAGGAACATCTTCCAATGAATAGAGTAGCTATAATGAATATCACCCTTCATATATGTTCTTTTGGGATAAACCAATTTTAAAGAGCTATAATTTTTCCAACCCACAATCTATACTATAGAAGGATCACCAAATTCTAATATATACTACACATATATCATATCACTAATAAAAACTATTATGCAATAAAAATTTTATAAATCTTTGAAAAAACTCCTCTAGACACATTAGAAAAACACTTTCATATACTGTAATATTTTTTCCATGGAAAACCCAAATTCAAAAATAAAATACCCTGAAAATGGGATATATTGGCTTCCATAATGATATCATGAAGTATGGTAATGAAATTTAGAAAATCATATAATGGTTACAATGGTGAGAAAATTCATTGTTATCTTATAAGAGAAAGTCGAAAAATCCTGGTGTCTTTCATAAAAATATATTAAAAAGTGTTTTTAAACAATTTTAGTAAATTAAAAATAATCCTAAAATGTCCATTACAATTTTTATTAGTCTATATTAATTTGTGAGTAAGATATATGTTTTAAAAAACATTATAGAATTATAAGAAAAAAAGTTTGAAGGAAAACATTAAAAGATTATTTTTTAAAATGAATGAACATTACCTCAATTATGACTCTTCACATATGATTTTTATCATCCGGAATAATATATATATATATATATTGATTATTAATGTATTTAAGAGACTTTTTCATGTTAATTATGCATTTTACCTATAGTATGGAAATGTATATATAGATTTCTAAATTATAAAAGGGGTGAATTTTAGGTTTAAAAACATTCATTTTTATCCATAAGAAAATATATATTTAACAAAGTTAAAGAAGATGAATTCATAGTCCCCCATTAGTTGATATTAAGGAAAATAACATACCCAGGATATAATAATGTGGATCAGAAAAATAAAATTAAACAAGTTTACATATGGATATATTATACTTTAAATCATATAGAATATAAATCAGAGTTTGTACAAGTATAATAAAAATTAAGAAAGTTACATTTAAAAAATTAACAAAATGCAGCGGAAATAAAACATCAAACAAAAATACGTAAATAAGTATAAAAAATAGTTTAACCCCAAGATAAGGGTTTCCAACAACCTTGGATAAATGTCCCTTGATTTATACAATCACTAAATTCTATCTTACCCACACATAGGTAAGCCCTCAATAAGAATATCAATATCTATCTCATTATCCCCATAAGCCATAAATTATGTAGGTAGTAAAAAAATCGGTATTAATATCCTAAAAAGACCTTGATTGATAATAAAAACAATCATATTCACACTAGGATGGTTGGACATGATTTTCTCAGCTTCAACAAGTTTTTCACAGCATTCAAACAAGGCAGATAGAAGCAGAGCTCTCGCAGAGCATCACTTCATTCCAGAACTCTACTTGGAGCAGCTCATTCAAATGGTTATTTATTTAAAAGAAAAATATCCAACTATATACTTCTCCTACAATGGTCATATTTTTCCTTAACTTTTTGAGGGACCAATACACATGGTAGTCAGTCATCAATAATGTTATAATAGATTGGATGACATCATTTTATATAACTAACTGTAAGAAACATTACAATTCTTAAGAAATATTATCACATTTATGATTCAATAAAATGAAAATATAAATTATTTAAATATGTTAAATATACCAAAAAAATTTAATTAGACTCTTAATATAGCGAGATTCATAGTCTACAAAATTTTGACAATCTGATTTAAAGAAATCTTATAGTTGGATTATAATTTTTTCAGAAATTAAATTCACATTAGATGTAAGGTTCTGAGATTACATATAAGAATCCAAATATTATCATATGGAATATATGTTTAGGTTTATATAGGAAATAATAATTTAAGGAATTGGAAACCACATGTAATGTTAAAACAATTCATAGAGAAAGAAAATTTTTCTAAAGAAAATTTTTCTTAAGAAAACTTTTCTTAGAGAAAGAGAATTTTCCTTACGAAAATGTGTTTGGGATATCCAAAACATAATGGAACAGAAAATTAATAAAGAAACTTACTGAGTAAAAAATCTCCCCCATTTTGGAAAGTACAAACAATTTTTGATAAAGGAATATAAGGCTATGAGGTGTTCATTTATGAACAAAAAAATACTTATCTCCTTTTTTGTGGCTCATGATGAATATGACTAACTACCCCTTAGGTATTGAAATCCAAAAATACTATATTCTTGCCTTTTTCAAATAAGTATATACCCCTTTCTAAAGATTTTATTCTTTCTGTAATGTCAACCTCACTTAGACATTCTCTTACATTAACAGGATATTCTTTTTTAATATTCTATTCTCTACCTTTGTGATTTTCAAGATGGAATAGAACGGAAAAAACTGTACCTAAAAGGATAGAAATCATACAAAAAATTCAAAAGAAAAAATATCATTTAAATAAAAATGATTTTGAATAAATATTTTATTTGAAATGAAAATTATCCATCATTCTTTTTATCCTTAGGAATCAACTTTTTCAAAATGGCCAAAATCATCTTCAGTTGTCTTTTACCATCATCAAACATCTCAATCAATTCATCTAGATCCCAATTTTTTCTTTCAAGATATTTGATTTTAACTTATTTGTACTTAAAACCTTCACCTTGAGAATGGATCAATTCTTCTTGTACAATTATTTTTTCATCCAAATATTCTCACATTTCCCTCTACCTTGTTAGATTAAGAACAATAGACTTCAGTTTCACATTTATATCTTTGTATTCTCGTTACCACCTAGCTTTCTCTACATTCTGTTTCTCTAAAACATGTTGATAGATTCTTGATCTTATCATCATATTTATCAAGATAATTATTGACTATTCCAGTGAAATCATAAAAACATTAAAGATTATCTATGACTTAATTCTACCAGATCATTATTTCTTTTCAGGATATTCTATGAACATCATAAATAATATGAAAAGTCTTCAAATCGGCTTCGAGTTTGATGAATTTTATAGAATAATATTTTTTAAATAATTCTTCTAATTGACTGGTTCTGGAATCACTTGACACCCAGAATCTGTTTTGGGAAGAAAGGGATGGAGATCAAAAGATTATTCAAAGACAATACTAGAAAATCATTGTAACACCACGAGATTTTATGAAAAATAATATTTTGAATTTTATTGATTTCTTTTGTTGTAAGCTACACCAAAATGAGCATGCACTACATGCATCCCTAATTTGTCTTTCATTACACGGAATCATGACCTTCCATGATAGCGTGTGTTGTATGCAATACCGAGTTTCACTAAACAACGATATGTTATATAAAATATCCATTATGAATAGTAATACCCACTATTGAAAATTTTATAAATTTTATCTTTTGAAATGGACTTCATTTTTGGATTTGGAATATCGAAATTATCCTAGGGTGAATTTTTGGTATTTTTATGAAAAAATTCAATTTTTGATAAATAGTGAAAACACTGGGTTACTATTTAAAAACCAACTTTTTATATAAATAATTATTTATTTTATTTAAATTTATTTTAGGTCAATATTGATACAAAATACTTATATAAGTTCAATTTAATTTGTTAGAGTCATTTTAAAATAATTTTAGATGTATAAAAAATTTATTGAACTTTTCACCGTCTTACTCTCACCTCCTAAGAGAATTTAGAAATTCACATAAAACATATTTTTTCTACTTATCTATGTGGAATTTTGAAAATCCGAGAGGCATGGTTAATATCAAGGACTAAAATCTGGTTAAATAAGATGAAAATAATTTTTGGTGAATAGTAACATTTTACTTTTATTTACCACGGTTAAAAGTAAATAGGGTAATTAAGGGAAAAACTGATATTATTATTACCCTAAAACATGTCCTAATTCTATTTTACAAGTGTAATTCGACCAAAAACAACCTTATGAATAAAATATGACCATTTAGGTCCACTTGGATTAGATTAGGACATTTATTATTAATTTATTTCAAGAAGGGTTAAAATAGTAAAAATCAAAGTATAATAACTATATAATTTTTAATATTGGGTTATACATAAGATAAATTCAGCTATAAATATTCATTATAAAGATAAAAATATTTCCTACCTAATGGTATTTTATTTATATTTATAAGACATTAAATAATTTATGTTATTTATGACACAATGGTGATGTAGTAATTACCTAAATAAGGAAATATTAAAATAATTGATATTATAAATACCCAAATAAATGTAATTTGATACTTTTTATGAATTAAACTAATTTTTTAGGCTAATATGACATGTTAGTATAGATTTAATTTTCTTTTTTCGAACTAATAATTTTGTTATGATTTTAAAAAAAATCAATTACCAAATAGTTTCAAACATTACATAAAATAGTTTTTAAAACAAATATTATATTATTAATTGGTATTTTATTCCTAAAAATATAAGGTTCATAAAAAAGACTTATATAGAGATATATATATTATTGATGAATCACTTGGGGTTCGTTTGGCTTGTTATTGTAAGTTTATTAACCATATAGTGTAAGAAAACTAGAAGACACGGTAAAAGTTAAATTATTTTACTTAGAGTTAAATCTAAATGATAAGGTTAAAATTGTAAACTAAACTTGTCTAAAATAAATTGGTTGATATTATTGCGACCCATCCCCACTTTATCTTCGATATAAATCAATTTGGAGCTATTATAAACTGAATATGACTTTATTATAAAACAATATATTATGTTTTTCCAAAGGTGCCCCTCTCCTCCCTTATAAAATGGGAACCCCTTCCCTCTTCTCTTCACAACCTTTTGAGCCTTGAATCTTGGCCAAAACCTACCCATTTATCTTCTACACTTCCCTAGACCAATTCTTGAGGTTCTGGTATTCCCAAAACACCAAATCTACTTCCATAAGAGGAAGCTTAATGGAGGTGCGTCGAAGAAGAGGTAATCTCTTCTTCCGATTCTCCCATTTTTCATTCATCTTCAACTTCTTCTTGATTAGTTGTCTCATTATAAATTAATAACATAAGTATTAATTATATAATGATATGTTATTATAAATATGAAACAAACCTATTTTACCTTCTATCCATCCTACGGAAAATGAAATCATTGCACGTGCGTACGTACGGAATGTCGTCTCCACGCCATGGTGTAATCTGTTTTCAACCACCACCTTACTTGGATGGGTATAATTGTATAAATAAAAAACTATATATGATTATTGTAATGTGATATTGATTCTAAAATATTTTACATACACTTCAATACAATTCCACGATCATGGGAATGGTATCATCACTCGTGCGTACGTACGGACTACCGTCTCCACGACACGATGAGATTCATTCTCCATGTTAACCATTCATGAATGATTATAAAGTATACATAATAAGTAATCATGAAATATATGACATGATAGTGATACTGGATTTATGTATGTATATGTATGTTATCTACTTAATTCCATTCCATTCAATAAGGAAACGAAAATAGCGTTCATGTGTACGTACAGCCTACCGTCTCCATGAACGGTGTATTTCATTCCATTTATCGATCTATCATATATATATGTATATACTAAATATATATTATATATAAATCATGTTTTACATTATTTAATTATGTAAATCAGGATATAAGTAATTATATCATGAACAACAAGTCCAAACATGTACGATAAATAAAACGATTTTACCCAAAACACTGCTTTAACATGGAATTTACAAAAGAACGAGTAATATAAAGTCATAAGTGAACAATTTAGGAAATAATAACAATGAATATGATTCTGTAATAAGTCAATGACCTTATTTAAATCATTATACAGGAGGTTCGGATACGTACGAAGCATATCGGACCTAAGTTAAGGGATAACTTTTCCAATCTCGTTTTTATCCGAGATTGTTCATTCGTATCTATATACTGGGTTATATTTATCATCCATGTCATTGTTTTATAAAAATGTTTTCAAGTATTTTTAAAGTAATTTTTACACATTTTTTAATTTTACTACATGTTATGTAAGGAATCTATTTTTTTGTTTACCATATGAGGTACTTTTTGACTTTTCTGGCAAAAGTATGAGAAGAATGTTTTTTTAACTTATACGGCATGAACATATTTTTTATGTTTTATAACACCTTATTTTCATGAAGATTACTCTACAATATTTCATGACTATTTTACACAAATATTCTTTTCTTTTAAAATTTCAAGGCATTTTGTGAAAAGAAAATGATTTTTAAGAAGAAAGGATATTTTCCTCAAGAATTAATTTCAAGTGTTTTATCAAAATCATTTTCCATCTAAGATGACATTATTTAATATGTGTATATTTCAATTGTAATGTCTCTATGATTTTCATGGTTTCAATTTTATTATTATGAATTTATATCCATTTGTTCTATATGAATTATGTGATGATGGGATGATGTTTAAGAAACCCAATTTATTCTTTGGGTTATGATGAATGTTTTAAGTTTATTTTGTGACACAAGTAAGAATGATTTCATTATGAGATGGTGGGACCTATATCTCCCTATAATGCATTGGGTAAAGATTTATATCTCGTGAGATAGACATGGCTGGAACTGTAAGTTAATCTGGTTCAGTGATACAGAACTGTAACGAGGAGTGAACTCGATTCTGAAAGGGACTTTGTCCACTAAGATTGTCTTGGAAGAAATGTCTTGGCTACTATGGAAATCATAATAAGTTCTGAATGGTTTCTACAATTAAATGATTTATTCCTAGGCTATTTTATCAAGATTTATGTTCCTTTATCATATATTCCTTATGCACTTCCATTATTTATGTCTTTGCTCAAGATTTTTAAGTTTAGATTTTATATTCAAGATTTTGCATTCAAATGTTTATGGACTGTTTTATGTTCTCTATGCATACCCTTACTGAGCATTTGATCTCACCCTTTTTATGTTTTCTTTTCCCCAGGATATAAAGAAAGGTTTTAGGTAGGAAAACAAAAGGGGAAGATCTTTATAGGAGAAGTTATAGATATTTCACCACGATTAGAAGATTAAATTCCGAGTTTATAATGACACTAAACTATTACAATACTTGTGTGTTTGTGTTTTTTATATATTAATTATTCCGCAAAAGTAATGTAATGTCCATGTACATCGTGCTTTGGGTATTTATAGTTGGTATTAGAGGAAAGGTTTAGTCAACCATTGGAAACTAGGATGCGAGAACTTTAGTGAGATCCTTAGAGATATTTCTAAGGTATGTCTAGGGATGCCCCTAAGGTTAACTATAAGTATATATTACAGTCCTAGAATTATGGTACCGATATTAGAATTTAACTGAAGATGTTAGATATTGAAGGTAATCCCCCTTGATTATGATTTTGGCCTCTCACACTATTTTTTTTTTGTGTTTTAGAAAATGGCTAGGAACAGGAAGATTCACGATAATGGAGGATATGATGGACAATGGAATGATATTCTTCATGAACAACTGAATGAAACTGGATCTGGTGGTCCATATATCGTTATTATGCCTAATCAGAAATCTCATAATATGATCAATAATCTAAACTTTGGTAAGTTTCCCGACTCATCTAATAAGAGAAATATGGAGTTTCATGATGATCATAGAGGAAGGAAAGTTCAATTTCTATCATGTAAATCATATAGGAAGAGGCATCAAGGATAATGTTTCAAAGAAACTAGAAGATTCTTTGGGTGAGGAAAAGAAGGACACAAATCCAGTAAGTGTAAAGAAAAGGTTCAGTTAACACCATGGATAAGGATAATGGAATTTCTACGACATCAACAATGATTACATGTTTTAAATGTGGAATGTATGGGCATTATGCAAACCAATTCCCTAAGGGAAATTCTCATGAAGAGAATCAGCATGGTCATATGGGTAGTATTTATGTGGATGATGATGAGGAGACTACAAATAATATATGAGATGAAAGAAGTGTTGCAGCTTGGTCAATGGTTTAATAAGGTAGTGTAATTATTGTATGTTTATCAAGTGTTATGTTGTATATGTAATTTAATGGTACTATGGAATAAAGAATCATCTATGGATTGTTACACTATTGTTTTTCCTAAAGTATTTGAAAGTATATGTTTAATGGTACTGGTAACCATGAAAGGTTATTCAGATATTTTTGGAAAGAATATGATATGACTATAATGAATAGATAAGGAGGAAATAATATGTTTGGTATTATTCATGAGCTCATGATTGTTATAAGGACTAATTGATATCATGGTTTGAGTATACAAAATTTTGGGATTTTGGTATGTGGAAAGAGTTAACTTTTTGCAGCACTCAAGTTATCACTAAGGTTCAATGGGTATTCATTTTTTGAGAGAATACAAGATTAAGTCCTTAAAATGTTTGGAATGTGACCAACAAGACATATCATATGATATATGGGGATCAATGGTAGTATTAAAATTCTTGTTACATGAACTCTCTGGTAATCATTTTCACTATAATATGAGATTGGACAATAGTATTTTGGATAAGCCTAAAGATTGGAATGGATTATGTTGGACATAAGTTAGTATTGTTTAAGGCTAGAAATTTTTCGATATTATTGATGGAAAGTTATAATAATGTAGTTTTTGAAATAGGAAAAACTTCAGGACGTGCCACAACCCATCGTGTCGGAGAAGGATGTGGAAATTGAACACACAACTAAAGTGCGACATGCCTTTATCACCTACCACAGGCCTACAGGAAGTCCCTGTTTCGTAGAGACCATTTTTATTATATTACGTTGTATGATATATGAAGTATAAGTCCATTTTAGGGACCATATATGATTAATATTACTATAGATGTACTTATGTATTTTTGATAACCTTTTCTAACCTTTTGTTTGAGACAGATGGAATGACCCATCATTCTATCACATGATCTGCTAACACTTCATGAATGACAAATTCAACTTCATTTCTTTAAGATAAGAAGTGTAAATTGTCCAAGGAACGACCAACAATGAGACTGTACCAAAATCAAGAAAGTATTTCTTCTAATTCCAATTTCTTCAACTTTAGGGAAATGATCTTGAAAACCAAAAATGTTTTCCTAGTGCCCTTATATCCGAAGAATCATATGGTACCTTAGATCATCACAAATATATGGCTTTGTGATTTTTGGATTTTTTATATCCATGTTCTCTACCACTCTCAGTCAGAACATGATGGTTAGATTTCTCTTCCATATCTATATTTTCACCTATGTGGAAACCCAGTGATTAGTTAATTTGGGTATCTATTATGTTTCATACTTTAGTTTTTAAAGATTCGTTTTGGTATTCAATTTTACGATGTGGGTTTCTATTAAATAAACATTTGAGTAGTAAACCATTTATTACCCCGACAAATTTCAAGGGTGAAATTCATTTTAATGGGGGTAGATGTAACACCCCGATATTTTATGAAAAATATTCTGTTTAATTTTATTAATGTCTTCTGTTTTACGCTACACCAAAATGAGCTTTCACTACATGCTTCCCTGACTTGGCTTGAATTACACCCAATCGCAACCTTCCACGATAGTGTGTGTTGTACGCAATACCGAGTTTCACTAAACAACGATATGTTATATAAACTAGCCGTTATGAATAGTAATACCCACTTTTTAAAATTTTATAAATTTTATCTTTTGAAATGTACTTAATTTTTGGATTTTTAATATCAAAATTATCATATGGTGAATTTTTGGTATTTTTCAGAAAACTTTCAATTTTTGATGAATAGTGAAAACACAAGGTTACTATTTAAAAACTGACTTTTTATTATAATAATTAATTATTTTATTTAAATTTATTTTAGGTCAAAATTGATACATAATACTTATATAAGTTCAACTTTATTTATTGGAGTCATTTTATAATAATTCTAGACATATAATAATTTTATTGAACTTTTCACCATCTTTTACCCACCTCATAGGAGAATTTGGAAATTCACATAAAACTTAATTTTACCGCTTCTCTGAGTGAAATTTTGAAAATCATAGAGACAAAGTTAATATCAAGGACTAAAATACGGTTCAATGAGATGAAAATAATTTTTGGTGAACAGTAGCTTTTTTACTTTTATTTACCACGGTTAAAAGTAAATAGGGTAATTAAGGGTAAAAATGACATTATTAATACCATAACACATGTACTAATTCTATTGGATAAGTGTATTTATACCAAAAACAACCTTAGGAATAAAATATGACTATTTAGGTCCACTTGGATTAGATTAGGACAGTTATTATTAATTTATTTTAAGAAGGGTTAAAATAGTTAAAATCAATGTTTAATAAATAATTCATTTTTAATATAGGGTTATAAATAAGATAAATTCGACTATAAATATTCATTAGAAAGATAAAAATATATTCTACCTAACGTTATTTTATTGATAATTTTTATACATTAAATAATTTATGTTATTTATGACACAATGGTGATGCAGTAATTACATAAATAATGAAATATTAAAATAATTGATATTATAACTACCCAAATAAATGTAATTTGAGACTTTTTATGAATTAAAATACTTTTATAGGATACTATGACATGTTATCATTGATTTAATTAATGGTTTTTGAACTAATCATGCTGTTACGATTTTCAAAAAAATAAATTACCAAATAGTGTCAAAATTTACATAAAATAGGTTTTAAAATAAATATTATATTATTAATTGTTATTTTATTCCTAAAAATCTAAGGTTCAGAAAAATGACTTAGATAAGGATATATATATTAATAATTAACCACTTGGTATTCTTTTGTCTAGATATTGTATGTTTATTAACCATATAGTGTATGAAAACAAGAAGACTTGGTAAAAGTGAAATTATTTAACTTAGAGTTAAATCTAAATGATAAGGTTAAAATTTTAACCTAAACATGTCTGAAATATATTGGTTGAGATTAGTTTGACCCATACTCACTTTATATTCTAAATAAATCAATTTGGAGCTATTATAAACCGAATATGTCTTTATTATAAAATAATATATTAAGTTTTTTCAAAGGTTCCCCTCTCCTCCCTTATATAAAGGGAACCCCTTCCCTCTTCTCTTCACACCCTTTTGAGCCTTGAATCTCAGACAAACCCTACCCATTTCTCTTCTCCAATTACCTAGAAACATTCTGGAGGTTCTGTTCTTCTCAAAAGACCAACTCTACTTCCATAATAGGAAGCTTAAAGGAGGTGCGTCGAAGAAGAGGTAATCTCTTCTTCCGACTCTCTCATGTTTTTTTCTTTTTCAACTTTTTCATCTTTAGTTTTATCATTATAAAGTAATAACATCAGTATTACTTATATAATGATAATTTATTAAAAATATGAAAAAAAACCCTATTTTACATTCTATCCATCCTACGGATAACGAAATCACCATGCGTGCGTACGTACGGAATACCGTCTCCACGCTGTGGTGTAACCTGTTTTCGACCACCACCTTACATGGATAGGTATAATGGTGTAAATAAATAACTATATATGATTATTGTAATTTTATATTGATTCTGAAATATTATAAATACACTTCAATACAATTCCACGATCCTGGGAATGGTATCATCGCTCGTGCGTACGTACAGACTACCGTCTCCACGATGTGATGAGATTCATTCTCCATGTTAACCATTCATGAATGATTATAAAGTATATATAATAATTAATCAAGAAATATATGACATAATAATGATATTGGATTTATGTATATATATATATGTATGTCATCTACTTAATTCCATTCAATTCAATAAGGAAACGAAAACAGCGTTCATGCGTACCTACGACCTACCGTCTCCATGAACGGTGTATTTCATTCCATTTATCGATCTATCATATATATATGTATATACTTAATATATATTATATATAAATCATTTTTTACATTATGAAATTATGTAAATCCGGATATAAGTAATAATATCAAGAACAACATGTCCAAACACGTACGATAAATAAAACGATTTAACCCAAAACGCTGCTTTAACGAGGAATTTACAAAAGAACATGTAATATAAAGTCAAAGTGAACCATTTATGACATCATAACAATGAATATGATTTTTTAATATGTCAATGACATTATTTAAATCATTATACAAGAGGTTCAGATACGTACGAAGCATATCAGACCTAAGGTAAGGGATAACTTTTCCAATCTTGTTTTATTCGAGATTGTTCACTCGTAAGTATTTACTGGGGTCATATTTATCATCCATGTCAAGGTTTTATAAAAATGTGATCATTTATGTTTAAAGTCGTGTTTACCCATTTTTTACATTTACTACATGTTATGTAAGGATTCTATTTTTTTACCATATGAGGTGCTTTTTGACTTTTCCAGCAACAGTACGAGAAGAATGGTTTTTTAACTTATACGGCATGAACGGATTTTTACAGTTTTATAACGCCTTATTTTCTGAAGATTACTCTACAATATTTCATAATTATTTTCAACAAAAATACTTTTATTTTAAAATTTCAGGAATTTTTGTCAAAAGAAAATGATTTTGAAGAAGAAAGCATATTTTCCTCAAGAATTCATTTCAAGTGTTTTATCAAAACCATTTTCCATCTAAGATTACATTATTTAAAATGTGTATGTTTCAAGTATAATGTCTCTATGATTTTCATGGTTTAAATTTTCTTATTACGAAATGATATCCGTTTGTTCTACATGAATTATGTGATGATGGGATGATGTATATGAAACCCATTTTATTATTTGGGTTATGATGAATTTTTTAAGTTTATTTTGTGGCACAAGTAAGAATGATTTCATTATGAGATTGGTGGAACCAATATCTCCCTCTAATGCATTGGGTAAAGATTTATATCTCATGAGATAGACATGGCTAGAACTGTATGTTAATCCGGTTCAGTGATACAGGACTGGAATGAGGAGTGAACTCGATTCAGAAAGGGACTTTGTCCACTAAGATGGTCTTGGCAGCAATGCTTTGGCTACTATGGAAACCATAACAAGTGCTGAATAGATTCCACAATTATATGATTTATTCCCATGATATTTTATAAATATTAATATTCCTTTACCATATATTCCTTACGTACTTCCAAAATTTATGTCTTTCCTCATGATTTTGATGTTTTTATTTTATGTTCGAACATTTTCATTCAAATGTCTATAGATTGTTTTATGTTCTCTATGCTTACCCTTACTGAGCATTTGAGATCACCCTTTTATGTTTTCTTATCCCCAGGATATAATGAAATATTTTATGTAAGAAAATAAAAGGGGAAGATCTTTATGGAATAAGTTGAAGATCTTTCACCACGATTAGAAGATTAAATTCCAAGTTTACAACAAAACTAAACTATTACGGACCTTGTGTGTCTATGTTTGTTATGTATTAAGTATTCCACAAAAGTAATGTAATTTCCATGTACATCAATATTTGGGTCTTTATAATCATGTCTTAATGAAGAGGAAGATTGAAAAACATACAGTTTTGTAAGTGAATAAACTTAATTTTTCTCATCTTGTTTCTTTATAAATGTTTGAAAAACATCCTCCTTTAATATTTCAATTACATCTTTCCTAGGTATATCGATAAAAAATTCCTTTTCATTAGAATTATTAGTTATTTTATTTTTAAGATTCTAAGTCTCGTTGTATCCATCAGAAACATGGACTATTCTGTCAATATCATCAACAACATCTTTATCAACACCTTTATAAAAATATTACCAGATGTTTTTCATCAACGACTTGATAAAATATTAATATTAATACTTTAAAAATTTGAAGAGACTTTATTGACCTTATCCTCAGAAACAACTTCATTTAAAATTGTATTTTTTTAAGATAATTCTTTTGGAGGAAACATGGGTTGTTCTTATTGATATCTTGTCAGAAGAGCTCTCTTTCTCTTGATATTCTTCTACCATTGTTATTACATCATCACTTTCCTCATATTCTTCTTCTTCTTCTGGATGAATTTATTATTATTTAACAATGGGTTTCGTAACTGAAATATCCTTATTTACATTATCTGGTACTTGAGTTCCGGTTTCCACTGGTGCCTGAGGTATCATGGGTTCTTGGAAGAATGATTTTGGTACATGAAATTGTTCAGAGGCCTTCTTAATATCTCTTTGTAAGGCGTGGAAAATGTCATCTTCCAAAATTTTCTTCTTCAACTTCTTTTATATATCATGATTCTAAAATTCTCCAACATCTTAAAGACTTATCCTAAGAAAGATCTATTCTAATAACTATATCTCCTTCCTTCTCCTTTTTCAGCTCACTCTATTTGGATATAACCTCATCTAAATTGGTCTTTTACTTCTTTGGCTTTGTTGGAGAAGATATTGGTTCAGTAGTTGGTGCTTATTTCTGGGGTTCCGGTTTTTTGTATTTTATTTTCATGTGAATTAGCTTGGATCATTATTTAACTTATTCTTTATTACTAAGATCGCGTCCATCCATATCAGGAAGTTCAAAGAATTCTCCTAACTTGTAATTAAAGTTGACATTCATCCTTTTAAGGTACCTTTACTTAAAGACATGACCTTGAAGGTTTTCTTCCATTGATTGCCTAATATTTTAAAGGATTGTAGTCATAATACAATGATCTCATAAAATATTTTAAGACACATATTGATTTGATATTTGATGGTTCCACTATTAATATTGGTGATTATTGAAAGAATATACATAATGAGATTTAACTTTCTTACATTCACTATGAAGTCCTTCATAAAGATATTGTATATCTTTAAAGAGTATTTATCGCCCATTATCAGAATAAAAAATCCATGAATCGAAAGGAATACTCATCTGTTATTTGTTGAAAGATATGCTATCTTGAGTGTTTTCACTCCCTTAATCCCAAGGAACTCAATAGCTTAATTTTTTTAGAAGAAACTTCTTTATCAGAGGATTTTTGTGGGGACAATATTGCCTCTCCATCATAGGGTATATCCAAAATGCATGCAGCCTTTGTATAAGATATATATTTTGTTTTCCCATAACTTATATACTAAAACATTTCATTTCTTCATTGTTTATAAAAATGAACGATATCATAAAATTCTATAAGTAAATTAGCATACACCGTATCCTGATTAATTTCCTTTTCTATATATAGTCTTTCCCATAAATTCAACTTTATGACTTTTGAAATCAATGAGCTATACTTGGAAAAGAATTTCAAGTTCGCTAACCTTTCCCTAAACATTTAAAAATCATTAAGTTCTTTATTGGATGTCATAGTAGTCTACGAGGAGATATCAATAGACATTTTGAGTTTAAGGAGAAGGAGAATGTAAAATGGGACACTTGAAAGTTGGAAGAGCTTCGATGGAGAAATAATGAGAAAACCAATGTGGGACACAAAGCAAGGGTCCGTTTATATAGGCTTTATGGAGACAGTTCATCTTCTCGGGTCATTCTAACGGTTGATATTTACATAATGAAATCTCATGGTTGATATTAATGCTAGAGGTTGATTAATAGGTTCATATCCTTATAGGTCTTAGGAAAACAAATTGTATTTTAGGAGAATGAAAGGGATAAGGTTTTCTTAAAACAAGATTGAAAATAATAATAAACAAAAAAGAAATTATGATGATATAAGCAAGGAAATGTACCTTCCAGATTACAAAAAAATAATTGATATTAATGATAAGTTTTCTATTATATTTTTTAGTTAAAGAAAACATGTTAGGCTCTAAAAAAATAGGATTCAAAAAAAATTAAAAATGAAATATAAAAGAATAAACATATGTACTCCCCCTATGAAAAAGTTTATCTAATTGTTAAGAGATTGGTTTAAAAAAAATTAATAATGATTAATAACTGATGTTTATCATTCCTAAAATTTGTTTAATGTATTCAAATCTACCAAAGGTTAATGGTTTTGTAAATATGTCATCAAGTTGGTCGTTCATTTTGATAAATTGAAAATGTAATCTCTTTAAAATGTATGATCCTTTATATGGTGATGCCTTAAGTCTATGTTCATTTCACGAGAGTGATGTGAAGGATTTGGAAATAGGGAAATGGAACTAGTATTATCAGACATTATATGTGTTTTGGTAAAACTCGTGTCACAGTCTATGAATGTGTGATTCATCCATAACACTTGAGTGAAAAAACATCCAACAACTACATATTAAACTTCAACTGTGGAAAGCCATATTGATTATTGTTTCTTGTATGAAACGAAATGTAATGAATCTCTTTCGAAATGACAAGTTCTGGATGCTCTTTTTCGATCTATTCTATATTCCCCAAAGTAAGCATCTAAAAATCATTTTAAAACAAAATCATTTCTAGAAGAATAGAAAGGTCTTAAATCCATGGTTCCCATAAAATTGTGAAAAATTCATTTAACTACTTTTAAATGGGATTATTTTGGATTAGATTGATATCTTGCACATAAGAATACTGAAAAAATTAAGCATGAATGTCTAGATGTTATGTATAATAGACTTCTCATCCTCCCTCTAAAAGATGTTCAATCATTTGGTTTTCCAACATCATCTAGATGAACAGTGTTTGGGGAACCTATTAGAGTACATATACTTTTGGTGTTTTCATATCCATACTTATGAGGAAAATGTTTAATATACTTATATTGAGACATACATGATCATTTTGGTTTTTTATAAATTTCAAATCCAATGAAAAATGTTAACTCACCCATCATACTCATTTCAAACAGATATTTTATGAGATTCACAAATTAATTAGTTAAGGATTGCTGAGATTATATGAATATAATGTCATAAAAATTAATTTAAACAATAATATTTTTTTTCTTATCATTGATTATAAAAACTGTTAGATAAGAAGTTCCCTTTACATAATTTTTCTGTAACAAAAATCCTCTAAGTCTGTCATCCCAAGCTCTACAGGATTGTTTAATTCTATATATAGATTTGGTATGTTTATAAACATGATTAGGATGTTTTGTGTATTAAATACTGTAAGCTTGTTCAACATAAACATCTTCTTGAATATATCGGTTATAGAAATAACACTTCACATCCATTTAAAAAAGGTTGAAATAGATAAATGTTGAAAAGGCTAGTAGAATCTGAATATATTCAAGTATATATACATAAGTGTAGGTTTCTTCATAATATATTTCTTCTTTATGATTATAGCCTTTATAGACTAATCATTCATAATTATTTAGAATTATTTCATTTTTATCACATTAATTTCGAAATACCCAATTTACTCCAATTACATAAGTTTCATTAGGTCTTTAAATCAAGTTCCAAACTTTGTTCCTTTCGAATTCATTTAGTTCTTATTGCATAGATTTAATCTATTCATCATCACCTAAAGCTTCATCAGTCCATTTATATTATAACATGGATAGAAATGCTAGATTCTTTACCTTATTTCATAGAAAAAATCTTGTCCTTACATGTTAATTTACATCACTAATGATACTATCAATGGAATGATTCTTAAAAAACTGAATTGGGTTTTCTCAAACCTGGTCAACAACAAAAGATAAAAAATATTCTAAATTAAAAACATTAGAAACTTTTCCTTGATTTTTTTCCTTATTAGTATAATCTTCCATAAAATGTTGATAATTATTTTTTCAAAACATATCTAATGACTCAGGTTGGGGTGTTTTGAAAAAAAAAGGATCAGTTTAATAAAACATAAAATTTATTATTTCTTTAATTGTACATGATTTTTTTATAAAGACTCTATAATACGTAGAAGTAGGGGATTATCATAAGAAAATTGTACATAAAATTTGGGTGAGAATTTATGTAATTTATCATTAGTATTTAAAATTAATACTATCAATCCATTGACTTTTATGTAAGAAACATTAGGATTTCAAATCGTCTATAACTCAAAAAGTGTTTTGTTTAAAATGGCCTAATTAAAAATCAATTTATAGTATAGAAATCAGTACTGCAAGATTCTGCCCAAATGAATTTAGAAATATAATATTCACTCAATGTGGTTCTTGTTATCTTTTGAAGAATATGGTTTCTTATTTCAAAGAATCCATTTTTAGGAGTTAATTATGTTGATAAGCAATGAGTAAGGTCTTTATTACTATAGATGATTTCAGAATATGAATTTTTAAATTATCCTCCATTATCACAATAAATAGTTATCCATGGATGGTTTTTCACTTATTTAACATTGGATGAAAAATAATTAAAATAATAAAAGGCATCTTATTTCATTACTAGAAATCAGATCCATGTATATCAAGTGTAATCATCAACTTCAACAATTAGATATTATTTTACTCTAATAATTACAATTTGTATTGGATTGAAAAGATCCATATACACTCGCTGTAATGAATTAAAAGTTGAGACCTCACTAACTGATTGAAATATTGACTTATTTTTCCTTCTATATTGATAAGGATCACAGACTTTTGAAGAATAAAATCTATAATCCAGTAGGTCCTTAAAAATCCTTTAGTTTTAATGTTTCTATATGTTCAAATTATTATAACACCCTAGTATTCTATTCCATAACCAATATTGAACTTCCATTTCACTAAGGCAAGGTATGTCCTGGATCCTAAGGTATTATAAGTTACATGTATAAACATTCCCATGCCTATGGGTATAGAGAATAAACTCTTCCCCAGAATTGTGTACTAGGAATTCATCATTCAAAAAATTCATATGGTAACATTTTTTACATAAGTTTCTTATACATATAAGTTTGTGCTTAAGGGCTTAAACAAATCAAACATTTGAAATTAAATTCTTCCCAGAAGAATAATATAACATATACCAACTATTTCCCCTTTAGATTTATCTCTAAATGTTAATTTTCCTCATATTATCTTGATAATATTTTTAACAAATTGATTATTATCAGTAATGTTCCAGGATCATAAACTATCAATGTACCATGTATTCTTGTTGGAACTTCCTTATTTTCTGAAAATAAAACCCTTAAACTTTCATAATCCAAACATTTATGGATCCTAAAATTTTGGAAAATAAAATCTTAAGTATCCTTATTTTCTTAAAAAATGGGTTTTATGAAAACCTAAGGATTGGTTTTTACTCATGGAACAAATTTTTTTCCAAATGTCCAATATATTTAGAATTCGTGAAAAAAGTATCGCTTTAGGGACAAAAATAGTTATGAATGAACACTGGTATTCATTGAGAATAACCAAATAAAGAACTATTTCTATGAGGAATTTTTTTTATTATGTTTTATCAATGTTTTATTTACCAAAATTATTATTTGATAAAAGTTTCTTTAAGTAAAATTTCATATTTTAGTCTAATGACTTGATTTTTATCCTCATGGTTATTAGTCATAGAATTTGAGTTTGTCACTAATTTTTTTTGTTAGAAACAAAAATTTAAAGATCCTTAGAATTTTTTCCTTTTCAGAATTTACTTACATATGGTTTCTGGAAACCTTTCAAAAATCCATGATTTTATGATCAAGATCTTTTGAATGATATGATGCTTCATTTGTTAAAATAGAGATTCTAGAATATTCCTTATCATGTTTATTATTGATCTTACTATTTTCATTCTTAATTAACATGTTAAACCAAGATACTTATTCAATAGAAAGTAATGTAGTATCTTCTGATGAGGAAGACTATTCATTATTAGATTCATAAAATTCTTCATTTGGATAATTTGAACATAAATAAATATTGTTTAAAGATTCATCATTGCTTACCCTAGCGAAAATATGTTGATTTTTAGTAGGAATTGTGGCTATAAGAATAATATTCTATAGTACAAAAGATTCTATATCTTAGGATTCCTTAGAAGATTCACTAACACTGGAACTCAAGGTTCCCTTAGCATTCAGTACTTTCTTATACATATACTTGTATTACTTATTCTTGTTTAATTGTATATTTGAATCCATTATTTTATTTCTTTTCAGCATAGGAAAGACTTCTCTAATATGACCTCTCATCTTGAATTCATAAAAATTTACATCTGAATATTTCTTATCCTTTTTAACATTATTCTTGTATCTATATTCGAAATGTTTCTTTCCAACAATATTTTTCATTCTTCAAGAAATATTGGATATATCATTCTCAGAAGGTTCACTATCACTTGATTCGTATATAATAGTAGTTTTTTGGGATTATGATATAGTAACTCTTTCATGAGTATTGTATTTCATTTGTATTCACGCAGTATTGAAAGAAACACTAATTTTATTATTCTTTTTCTTATTGATCTCAAAATATCTATTTATTTCGGTTTCATGCTATTTAAGTGTCCTAATTAACACATCAAGACTGATGTTTGAAACATTCTTATTCTCATTAATCCATGTTCTTTTGGATTCTCACTCATTGAACATACTATCTATTACCTAATCAACAAGAATATCATCATTAATTCAATATCACCCATAAAATAAAGACTATTGACCATAGTCATAAAACTTTGTTGAACATCATATATCGGTTCTCCATAAGGAAGCATAAAACCATGGTGTTCAGCTCTAAGCACAACTCTTCTTAATTTAACAACCCTGGATGTGTGAAAATGATTAACTTCTAATTAATTCTAGATCCTATAGAAGCTTCACATGATGAAATCTGGGTAAATATGTTCATGGTCATAGATCATAATAAAGTATTTCAAACCTTAATGTTTTTTGGATAATCATTCTTTACATGATTAGTGAATTGTTTGATTTCCACATTTAGAATCTTGTAGTCCCCAAAAATCATAACATAGTTATCCATAATAATATTAATAATAAACATATTTATCTTATATCTCTAGTATTCATTGTATTTTCCATCAAAAATTGGGGTCCTCTTAGGATTTAAAATTTTCTATTTATCTAAACCTTATTCCTTTCATTCATGAAAAAAATCTTTTCCAAAAAATGGGTTAGTAGGAAAGATTATAAACAATGAATATATTTAAGAAATGCATGAAAAAGTAATGTTAATTATGAAATGTTGGGAATGAAATCATATATGGTATTATATGTATTTCATAGACCTCTCTGGGATACCCATTGTATAATCAAATCATATATTTATATTTCCCAATTAAATGAGGGGGTAAATTGTTAGTCTAAAAACTTTTGTTTTTTTCATTCAGAAAATATTTGTTTAAAAAAGTTAAATAATATGAATTCACAATAACTCATTATTTATTAATGAATAAACTAACTAACAATGGATCTGATAAATTCTATTCGATAAACATACGTAACCATGTTTATTTAACATTTGATTCATCCATAAAGCGTATAGAATCCAAATTAGAGTTTGTAAAAATATAAGAAAAATAATGAAAGTTACACATTCTAACATTAGAAAAATTTAATGGAAATGAAACATGCATCAATTAGTAAATATTTATAAGAAAAATTTTAACCCCTAGATAAGGGTATCACACAACTATGGATAAATGCCCCTTGATTTTTAATTTCATGAAATTATATCTTTACCACACCTAGGTAAGCCCTCGATACAAATATCAATATATTTTATGATATCGATGTATTCCCCTGATTATGTAGGTAATCAGCCCCTGTATATTCCTATCACTAGAACCCCTTGATTGATAATAGCATCAATTGGATTCTTTGTAGGCTGGTTGAAAAAGATGTTCTTAGATTAAACAAGTTGTTCATAGTATTTTCACAACGCAGATTTGAGTAGATCTTTTTAGAGTATCACATTATTCTAGAACTCAACTCGTAGCAGCTAATTCAAATGGATTTTTATTTATAGGACAAACCTCCAATGGTCAGATTCACCTCCCATGGTTATATTTTTCCATAACATTCAAAGGGACCTGTATACGTTTAATTTAGGCAATGGTTATGTTAAAATATATTGGACAACATTATTTTATATAACTAACATTAAGAATGATTAATATTCTTAAAACACTTTTTCACATTTAGGATTTTATTAATGAAACTATAAATTAACGAAATATAATAACTATACCAAAATAATTTAATCATATTCTTAATTTAGTGAGATTTTAAGTCTAAAAAATATTGACAATCAGATTCTAAGAAAACCAATAATTAGACTCATTTTTTTAGAAATTCGATTTATTGGAACTGTAAGGATCTTAGTTTATAGATATAGATCTAATTTTTAGATTATGCAAAATATTGTTAGGTTGAGTTAAAAAAACATTAGTTAAGGTTTTTAAACCATAGGTAAAGTTAAAACCATTCTTAGAGAAATAAAATTTTCCTTAATAAGATTTTTATTAGAGAAAAATAATTTTCCATAAGAATATATTTTCCTAATTTACAATAAATAAAGGAATGAAAAAGTCATATGGAAACATATTGAATCCACATTACCATGTTATAATAAATATCTTAATAAATAAATTTCTTGTCCTCCCTTTTGATGGTATTTGGCTAATATGTCCAAAACAATATCAGTAGGTTAACCATTCTATGTTTGGTCATTTATACATCATACAATGAATAATAATCCTGAAATAATTGTATTTTTATACATCAATTATACTTTAAAAAACATGAATTATGGTTATGAAAATTGAACTACGACACAATAATAATGATGGAAGGTCATACGTACACATAAGTAATGATTCCATTTTTAAACAATATTAATGAAAATATGATCAATATTATTTTATATTAAAAAACATATGAACATATACAAAATAAAATTTTATATCATTAAATATACTTATTTATATCTTCCCTATAATGTAGTGATAAAAAACCAATAACATAAATTCTTGGACATTGTAGTCCACATGTATACATGAAAGACTATATCATTTTTTATGAAATTTAAAGGTAAGAAAATAAATGAAATTTTATATATTCATAGTCATAAATAAGTCATGAATATCATATTTAAAAACTATCTCCATCATTATTAAAATACATGAGAGAGAATGATGGAAAAAAATTACATGTGTTCATGAGGTCGTAGTCCTTCATATAGATGATTGATGCTTGGGATTCCCATATGATGGAATAAGACTTGTGTAAAGGTTGATACATAAAAATAACAAATTATTTTAATTTTTATGATATTAGTGTTATTATTTAATTGTGTTTGACTAATATTTTATGGTTTTAGAAGAATAAATATGGCAAAAATGACAGGTTAATAACTATATATCTTTTTTATACAACTTATTTATCATTACAATTAAATAATAATAATGTTGTTATTATTTCATAAATAAGGAATTTCGAATGTGGATAGGGATTTATGGAAGATGTTTGGTTTCAAATTTTCTAATCTTAAACTGATATATTTTTGATGTGTGGAGAAATAAGAAGAAGAGGTGGCCTTTTATATGAGTGTGGAGGGGATCTATTGGTTTTTATTAAAATATTATTTAATATAAATTAATTTAAAATATAAAAAGGAACCAAACTAATATATTTAAAATATAAGATGATTATGGGTTGAAATCTTATTATTCAATAAATTGATTAGATGTTTTCATCACATGTTTGCAATTGTCTTTTTTGTTTTAACCCTTCGTTAACCCATTTTACAATTACATTGATATCAATGCTTTGTAATGGTAAGGGGTAAATATAGGTAATATAAAACATAAAATAGCCAATAAATGAACCAAGGATGATATTATAATCCTTTATAAAATCACATAGGTGCTGATAATGTTTTTCCGAATTTTAAATCATTTAATAAAATAATAATAATTATATAATAAAAATTATGATAATTTTAGTACTGTTGATCTAATTTAGCATCTAAAAATAAAATGAATATAATAATAATTTAAAAATATTAATATAAAACACTATAATATTTAATTTTAAATAAAAATATATCATAACACAAAAAATAACTCCAATAATTTTTTTTGATTTTTAAATTTCATTTTATTTACTTTTTTATTACCTAAAAAAACATTGTGTTTGTGTTTTAAAATAATTTAGGAAATTATTTATTCCATAATAATAAAGAAATAAACATGAAAAAATGATTTTTTTAAAAAAAATTATTTATAATTGATCTCGCCCTCAATTTTACTAATATAAAAACATTAATTATAAATAAACATAGAGACTGAGATTTTAGACATTTCATTATATGAAATAATATCAATGGTCAAAATCCATTATAAATAGAATAAAACAAATATATTTAACATATGGAAGATTATAGATGATATATAATCACCCAATAAATTTAAATGATGTTTTAGGGTCATTTTTTTGTCCCTCCAATTTTTATCTTTAATTATCCTATTTACCTGTTACAATGATTACAAAAGTTACTAAGGTAACTATTTGTAATGTCCATAACATGGCCATACTAACAACATTTTGAAATCTTATTTAAAATTATGGTATCAATTTTTCATTATTCAGAAAATTTTAGTAGTATAATTTATTTTAAAATTATACCAACAAACACGATGACAAATATGTTTTTAAGAAAATTCTCTCTCAAGTATGAAAAGTGTTTATACTAAATTAAAGTATATATTTTATTTTAAAAAATAATAGTATTATAATAAATTAAAATTAAATAAATATATATCATAGTTAATATAATATTTAATTTCATTTTGAAAATAATTGAAATAAAAATTAATGTTTTCAATTAAAATATGTATTTTCACTATTCATTAAAAAAATACTATTTTCTAATAAATTATAAATTTTTATTAGAAGCTTATTTTTACATTATTAGTCCAAAAATTGAATTAAATTTTGTATGATTAGAATTTTATATTTGAATTTTATTTTCTTAAATGAATCCTTATTAGAAAATGGTTTAATTAAAAAAATTCTTTGATTTAAAAATTACATAGTTATAATATAATGAAAATAAATATCCATTTTTCAATTACTAATATATATGGAAATGCTATATTATCTTATTACCTATATTGTTACATCAATTTTTCATAATTTCTTCTCTAGTGTGTGTGATTTTTACAAAATCCCTTTACTTGTGTTAGACATGCTTGCACATCCGACAGACATATTCATCTCACTTAATCTATAAATAGATAACATATTTTAAAATATGAGGTCATCATATTGAATATTTTGTTTCTTATTGGGTCTTTAATTCTTTTATTCATTGATATATCTACATTTCTCTAAATTAGTTGGTAATATTTTAAAATAGTCTATTAGAATATGGTAATAAATATTATTTCTTTTACATGATTCATCAATTGAGTTCTTCATCATGTCAGTCGTTGAATTTGGACTAATTTTTAATTATAATAATTCATTTTTTTATTAACCAAGAAAAGAATTAAAATTTTAATGTTTTTATGGTATTCCTTGTTTTTTTGTAGAATATGAATCTGATCCTTTTTTGATTTTCCCTTATATAACATATTTTTATTAATTTGGTCCAAAAAATCATTTTCAATTAAACCCAATAAAGATATTATATTATTTTGAGGATATATGTGTATTTTATAATTTATAACATAATTGGGAATCTTCATATATTTTTTCTATTATATTCATTATAATTAGTGGTCATATTTCTCAAATTTTAGTTAATACATTCTTGGTGGAGTATGATCAGTCCCTATGATCACTACATTTTTAAACATAAAAACATATCTAATAATTTCTAATATCTTGGATTTGGAAAAAAATCATAATAGTATATGATATTTTCTTTATCTATTTATTATCCATATGATGTGGGGATCCTTTTCTTCCAAAGGTTGACACTTTTTTCAAAATTCATTAGTCATATTAATGATTCTAGTATAAAAAACATTGTGCCCAATAAATGTGGTATATCCCGTTTTTGGTCCTAGTATGTAGAAAATAC
Source organism: Viscum album (assembly GCA_963277665.1). Classification (NCBI taxonomy): domain Eukaryota; kingdom Viridiplantae; phylum Streptophyta; class Magnoliopsida; order Santalales; family Viscaceae; genus Viscum; species Viscum album. Next base: position 382,260,588 of record OY728166.1, read on the forward strand.
TCTTTCTTTAACTATATAATGTCTAAGTATATAGACATAGAGTATTTATGTATATTAATACATTTATTTAGGGTTTCTTATGTAATATCTTATCATAATATTACTTCCAAGAACTTTGGATGTAATAGTGGGATCCTAAATATCTATCCTCAAAAAAATTTTTACATATTTTTATATCCTAAATACTTTGTAAATCGATATTAATTTGAAAAAAATAATATTTTCATAGGTTGATATATAATTTAATTTTAGGGAAACTATTTATTAGTAAGTGTATGGGATCCTAATAATTTTTCCACCATGTATATATCTTCAAAAATAATAACCCCCTCCGTTTTTAGTAGTAAATATCAATTCAAATTAAAAAATATTAATTTAGTTATTTCCATATTATCCAATTAAGGTGAAATCTATAAGAATCTCATATTAAAAATTAATTTTTTATTCTCCACAATTTTTTGTATCTTTTACTGGAATTCATGATTCTGTCTTCATTACCATAAATTTTATTCTTCTCATGCATAAAAAATTAGAGCTCTTATATTTTTTTGATTTTATATACTGTTGAGAATATTTAATATTAGTAAAATGATTTAATTGATTAGTATTTTACATAATATATATATTTTATTATTCTCTCTCATAAATTTTATTTTGATATTCACTTTTAGAACTATTCCATCTAACCCCACATTTCCCATTCATGGTATTTGAGCCTCCCAAATGATTAGAGAGAATCATATATATCCACACCTGTTGTTCAAAATATTGTGTTAAGTGATACTAATTTTCCTCAATATGGGTGACCTACTCCTTCATTATTCTAACACAATAACAAATAAAATTATCTATATCCCTAGGAGTGTTCTACGAAGTCTTTGTCAAATATATACGAAAATCCCTATATTCATCATCGCTGAATTCTTTAGGGTTATGGCCTTCCCCAGATATGCCTCTATATTTCACTAGAATATTTTATATATAAGCAATAATTAGTTTTTATCCTTGTATATATGGATAACTACATGAGGTAGAACTTTTCCCTTTTTCCATATTAGTAAAATCCATTACAAAAGCATCTTCTTCCATGATTGGCCTTCTTTATCAGGAATGCTTCAGGGGGAATTGATTTTTCTCCCTCATTACAAAGATAAATCAATTCTAATCCCCATATCCATTAATAGATATATAATTAGTGGATATATTTTGTTGGACACTACTTATATTACCTACAATTTTTATAGAGTAACTGTCATCTTTTATCATTGATAAGGCATTCCTAAACTTCTTTCAGTCTAATTTCTTAATGTTTTTCATTGCTATTTTTTAGAAATATTACATGGATTAATTAATAGTTAATTAATTAGGATTATATAATTTTCTATTATTATTTATCTTGAAATATAATCTCTATTCTTTAAAACAATAACAAATGTAAGAATCCAACATATGTGAGAAATCACTATGATACTGATTTTTAGGATCAAATGGGGATTCATATTATATTGTGGGAGATGAATTGGTGTGGGTAAAATCTTAATACAATTTTAATATTTATTACCTTATCACCCCCTCACTTTTTTAGAGTCACATAAAATTATCTATTTCACTCATTTTGTCTGTATGAATGATGGTACAAAATTGTAATGAACATGAGAGAACATTATAGTTTCTAAATTAGTCACGCAAACCTCAGGATAGTGGAAAACCTAGAGAATAATTATAGTTATCCAATGTGAAAAAGTTCCTTATTATTATTAAAATAATCATGAACATGGGTATGGAATTAGACTTGTTATCAATGAACTGAAAATATATAATGAATGAGAAGATTTGTTGTTCTATAAGCTGAATCGAATATTTGTTCAAGTTTCCTCATTAAGATGTAGATAAAAAATAGAACCCTAATATACCTCCTTAATAATATGAATGATATTAATCCCTACTTATATCAATAAATTTTGAATACTAATTTTAAAAATATTCAATATTTCCTCACCTTTATACAAAATTCTATAATTGATTATTATATATTGAGTACTTATCTCTTCAGACTAAATAGAGTTATAAATAATGTAGGAAAATATATCTTATATACTTATAAATTAGAAAATAACATCTCTTGCATCAAAATTGAAAATATTTATTCTTCATTAAACATTAAAAGATAATTATATTCATGTTGAGTTAATAAAGTATTCTAATCTTCTAATGTTCTTAAGAAAAATATTAGATCTATCTCTCTTTTCTTTGACACGAGATAACAAAAATATGTTCATTTATCAGAAATTTGCCTTCATTTTTTAATTTATAATTGAAATTTATTTTTAGTACACTCATATACAAGATCTCTTTATTTCCTTTTCATTTAAATTTATTTTCATCTAAACTTAATCTCATGAATAATCCAATGTGAATTTCTATAATCTTTCTATATTGAATCCCCTAGATATGTAAACATTTAATGAACATATAATTTAATTGTTCTTTCATGGGGTCTCTATTACACCATGATCTTTTTTATTATATTTAACTTTATATAACTTTTATTAATTTGATATATTATTTAATTGGAAAATATGAGTTTAAAAGAACTATGATATACTATTGAATTATTATTATTAAATGTGATAGTTATCTACAATCCTTTGGATTTGTGTGCATGAATAAGACTAAAAATTATATGAAAATTTAATTTTTTACACATTTATGAAGTAAATTTACTGGTTATAAATAGTTTAGAAACGAAAATAAATTCATTTGAGTATACTAAAAACATGTTTTCCAGAATAATGTTATTTATAGGAAAAAATTGTTTTAAAAATAATTTTTTAAATTAACAAAAAATGATATGTGATTTAAATAAAATTTTTAGGATATATATTAATGAAAATATCTTAACATTAATTTAAAGTTCAATACATATAATTTAGTTAGGATTAAATAATTTTTATGTTTAAAAATGAATTTCTTTAAAATGGATTTCATTGGGTTTTAGACACTTATCTTAAAATGAATTTTAAAACATGTGTGAATTTATTCTTTTAAAATTGTTTCCATATTTTTAATAATAAAATTAAATAATTTATTATAAGTGAATCTTATTTTTTTCCTAAATGAATAGTAACTCTTCCTTGAATATATTACAACGGTAAAAGTTAAATGGGTTAATAAGTGGTTAATGTAATGATATAGTGGTTAAACTAAATTTAAAAAAAATATACATTTGTTTGAATGTTTCTCTATTAAATAAAATCACATCTCATATCATGGTTTAGTTTTTAACCAAATAACATTTCGACTAACTTTATTATATTTTATAATTATTTATAATTACAAGTGTTTCAATCCACTCACATATAAAAAGGAAACAACTATACTATATAATATACAACCCTAGATCCCTTTTCTTCAAAAAATGATTCCAGTATTATATTTGAACATCCTTATATATGACCATCAATTTATGGTCTTCCCAAAAGACCCATCTAATAAGAATTAAGGTTCTTTTCAAAAGGGTATACCTATTGAAGAGGTATATGTCCTTACCCTTAATACTCAATATTATTTATTCATAATACTACATAAAAAGTTTTATAAACATCATAACATAATGGAATAAGTATCATAAATATAATGATATAACCATCTTAATTTTAAAAATATTTTTTACCTTCTTCACATCTAGTGGAAAATAACATTGATGATTGGGTTTATGTGTACACTACCACCTATAAGAAATTATGTTATTATTTTTTCATTTATTATTTAAAATAATGTTCATAAGAATATTTTACTTATATTCAGAGAATATTTTTCATATAATTAATATTTTTTTAATGGTGAATTGTTATATATATATCATTCTATTTGTTAATTGAAATGTGAAAACATCACTCATCTGTACGTGTGAACTACCATATGCATGAATTGATGTAATTAATTTTTAATTACTTATTTATATGAATCTCTATAAAATTGTATATAATGATTAATTATTATAATTATTTCATTATTAATAATTTGGAGATAATGAATATATGACTAAGGTTCATGTAACATAACTATAAAACTAAAATTTTCATGAAAAAAGAAACATTTTCACCCAAATAGTCATTTTAAACATGAATCATCAACAAAATGATAAAAGAAAAATATAATGGAATGATAAAAAAATTTAGGTTCAAATTAGGTTCTATAAAATATATATAATAAATATATTTTTAATATATTTTTTGTTTTAACATGTATGAATCCAAACCATTCAAGAAGTAATGGGTTATGTTATAATCTAATTATTTTTGATGTTTTTAGTGTTAAATTATCATTGAGGGGAATTATTTATGCCTTATATTTTAATCCCAATAAATTTAATTACCCTTAGGTGATTTTTGGAATATTGAAATATTATTAAAATTTTAATATCTTTTGTAAATAAAATTAATGTGAAATTTTTATCATGAAAGTTTAACCTTATATACTCTTTAATCGATACTTTTTCCATGTCCGTCTTCTTTAGTTTTAATTTTTTAATGCAATTTTATGAGATTATATGATTTTTTAAATTAATTTTAAATTATATATTACTTTCTACTCAAAGTATTAAAATGAAACATCGTGTCATTTTTCAATGTATATATTTTTCTTCTTTTTAATAAAACTGTAAAAGTTTTTATTGTTTCAATCTTTATATAAAGAGTTTTAACAACATGATGATAATTATTTGAATTTAATCTTCCTTTATAATTTTCTATTTTTATCTTAAATTTAAAATAAATCCAATATTTTTTGTAGTTTTACTTATAATTACAATGATGGATTATATTATTTTCCTTTTTATTCAATTAAATGTTCAAATTATCATTTAAAGTTATATTACATATATTTCAACAGAATTGAAGTTTTCTTATACTTATCTAGGTGTATAATATATGGATACCATCCATGTTATTTCTATAAATGGATTATTACATTATAACAATTAAATTTGTAACAAATCATGTTCTTTTTAATGGGTTATTATATGATGAGTAATGAATGATTCTATAATCTTATGGAAGAAATATTAAATATATTAAATATAAATCATTAGCGTCCATTTAATTTATCCCATGCATTGTGTATTTATTGATATCTCATGTGATTATATATAATGGAATGGTGAGTGAAATATGTTCCTTATATGACTCTATCCACTATGAGAGTATTTGGAGTGATACATGATGTAGGAAATATAAAATAAAGAGTATACCATATCCATTATGGTACTTTTTCTAGTGCGATAGTATTGGTAGTGTTTTGTAACTAAGGAAAATATTTTATATGTTTTTTTCTTACAAAAATATTTCCAGGACATGTTCTTATGTATATGATTTTCTCTCGTAGGTCATGATTATTTAATGATGAATCCTCACTCTTAAAAAACATGCCATATGAAATTCAGAAGAATTATATTATGGATCATGATTTAGGATCTATGAATGATTGGGTATGAATTTTTTTTCTTAATTAGGATCTCATATCCTTATGATTATCTAATTATTACATATATTTATAAATTGAAATATCCCATGCTTACGCTTTTTGATCATCTGATCTCACCATTTCATATGTTTCAATTGTGTATGGAATATAAAAAAAGGGTTTATGTATGAAATATCTAAGAAGGGTACAATGAGAGAATAAAATTTTGGGATACGTTGATGGTATTATAAGAAATATATTTATTATTTATATTTTCTCTAAGGGAAATAAATTTGTTTTAATTTTTATTTTTATAGTTATAATGTTTATTTAATTATAATATAAAATGATTTAATATATATGTATGATACTCTCCAGTTACCATACCTTGTATTAAGTGATGGGTTAATTTTTTTCATATCAATATTATAGAACATCGGTGAAATATTTATGGAATACCATATATATGGGATAACATCCTAATGTTTTGTAATGGTAGAGAATGTATGAATTCTAAAATATTATATCCCTATCTTGATAATAGAATCTGGATGAATTAGTATCCTAGAATCACATAGTGGTAAACACCATGAAAATGGATGTTTGAGTATCCACTCGATCATCCCTTGGTGCAAGATGTGTGGTACAAAGACTACAGCCCCACCTAGAAATTCCTTGGTTATATTCATCAGGTAATTTATATTTTCTTTATGATCCGTTGTGATGAATAAAAAGATATAATATTTTAAAACACTTGATAAGACATAGTGATATGAGATGAAAATTAAGTATAAATGGTGGAAATAATGTCTCAAAATTTAGGGCATCATAAGAATGATTTTCATAAGCATTTGAACATTTACTATTAATGTGGATGACTAATTACAACACCATGTTTTATTTAGTCAATGGACAGAACTGGGATGAATCATGTGAGAAGAAATTTTAAGAAATTTTCCATGACCATACTCATGATTAAGAGAATGAAATAGAAAAATAAATAAAAATTATTGTGATTATTCCAAATTAGTTAACTAAAATTAAAATTACCAAATCAGAAAGAGTTTCCTAATGGAAAAAATAAGAGAATATTGGAATTTTAGGATATTTTAGGAACCTAAAACCCTATATTGATAAATATTTGATTGTATATATATCATTAATGTGGGAATCCACAACATAGAAAACGTATAAAATGAATGGGAAGACGTTTTATGTGTTTAATGTACGGGAATAGTGGAAATAAGTTTCAAGGAATCATGGTAATATATAAATCAAATATCTAAAAAATTGCTTAACTCATAGTCTCTACAATGTTTTATGTCATGTAAATCACTGAAATATATCATTATGGTTAATATAAACATATTTTATACAGTAGTGTTGGAGATTACGTGTGGATGTTTGTAAGAATACAGCCTATAATAATATTATTACTCAACCTTTAGTATAATTTTATTTGACATTGAGCATTTATTAAATCTCTTTATAGAGATACCAAATCAATTTCTGAGTAAGGGAAGTCACATTGAATATTTTGAGTCAACCTACGATCATATATTTCAATGTGGATAAATGTGAACATATAATAGAAATTAATTCTTTTTTATTGTTCTTACTATATGTTCATAACTTGTATTTTTCTCAAATAGTTAGGTAGAAACTAAAAATTAAATATATTCCTATTTTTTAAGACTATACAAATTTATATAATACATAATTTCAAAGTATTCCTCAATTATTAATGTTTAGTTTTCAATAGACCACATACCTTGGGATAAAACATAGTCAAAGTCACTATAAATAATAGAACTCAATAATGATATAAAAACAAGAAGTAACTCTAGGAGAATACAAATATCAAGCATTGATACATCCTAGTGTTTCACCATAGGGTGCATAAATTCATTTGTGAAAAACTGACATTATGCAAGGAATCTTCAAATTGATTATCAAAATCTTAACAAGATCACTTTCAAAAAACAAGTACTATCTACCAATTATTATTGATTTTTTTCAAATATAAGGAAGAATATTCCTTTTCATGATTGGGTCTCAATAAGAATGTCAAAAATTGTGGAATATGATTGGGTATATACCTATGCTAGCCAACCGTATGAATTTTTGTCATTATATATTTATTGTGATTTTACTTTATGAAATTAATTCTCTTCCTATATTCATGTATTTAATTAATAGATTCCATATAGATTACCTTGAATGGATTCAGGTAGTCTTTATTGAGGATATAATTATATATTATAATAGTTGCGTAAAACATGCTGATGATTTGGCTATTTTATGTAAGACCTTGAGGAAGGAGAAGCTATATTCTAAATTTTCAAAGTGTGAATTTTGGTAATGTATCATTTCATTCGAAGGTAGTACAATAGCATGTGATGATATATCAGTGGATAATTAAAGGATGAGATTTATTGAGAAATGAACCAAACCAGCCTATGTGACTTATATAGAAATATTTATTTGGTTGACATGATAATATAGATGGTTTTTGAGATATCTGTCTAGGAAATATAATCTAATAACCAAGTATACATTAAAGGTATCCAAGTTCAATTAGATAAATGAATGTGAGGAATATTTCAAGGAACTAATGAAAATGTTGGTCAGTGAACTAGTGCTTAAATTACCCAATAATGGTTATGTTTTTTATCTATAGTGATTCATCTGAGAAGATGGTATACTGGGTCTTCATAAATAATGATATATTGATTTCTTATGTCTCACACAAATAATGAATTATATTTAAATTTTACAAAACTCATGAGTTAGAGTCATAAGAAAATAATAATTCATAAAAATACAAGTGAAATATCATTATGATGAAGTTGGTGATATATATAATTATCATAAAATGAAAAAGTATAACTTCTCTATGAAAAAAATAAAAATTCCCAATTGCTTATTGATTCATTTAATTAAATATTATCATTTATAAATACATTACCACCATTAAAAGTTGAACGGGGTAGATAATTCATAGATTCACAATGAAGATGATATTTCATCCATGATTTTGATTTAAGGAGATACAATACTTAAATATATAGAGAAGATGGATTTTAGAATCATAAAAAATTTACATAGACATTATCTTTCTTAAATGATTTTTTGACCACACATCTACATGAGGATGATAATGGAATGAGGGGAATATTTTGAACTATAGAGGATGATGATGATTTTTCTTGAGTTCAACCAAAAAATTAATAAAATGATAATGTTTTATAAAAAATATGTGTTCAATAAATTATAGAATAGAATAATGAGGTATTAGACAACACTCATAGTTCTTAATTCTCTATCCATTGTGGAAGTATGATGATTTATTCAGTACTAAGAAAGTATTTTATCTTTGAAAACATGAACATTGATATTTCAGTGTATGTATATAAGTTCTTAATATTCTATTAAGTGAAGGCTAATTGACATAAGCCTATAGGTATTTTAGAAACATTACCAATAGTATAATGGAAATTGTAAATAACCCCCATTGATTTCATCATGGTAATCCCTATGACATCTAAAGGGTGTAATAAAATAATATTTCAAGTAAATATCCTTAAAAATGACCATATTTAATTTCTATTAGAGATGATTTATCATTATATCAACATTCCAATTTATACACTAAGGGAATTGTAAGGATTCATTTAGTACCACTCTCAATTGTATATAATCTTTATCTGAGTTTCACATCATTGTTTTTGAGAAGTCGTCAATATGATTTGAATATAGAGTTAAAATTATGAACTATATATCTTCATCATAATTTTGGATATTCTATGTTGAATATTCATAAACTATGTGATATATTAAGAGAATGATTTATGATTTCATTTTTTATCGTGATCAAAAACATTATATTTTTTATTTTTCTAAATATTATATATTTTCGTAATGTATTTAAAAGGATCTATATATATAACTCGATTTTTGGAGTTGAAAAACTAAAAATTCTTTGTATAAATCTAGTAATGAAAGGATATTTGGACTTAATATATCTAAGTAAATGGAATATAATGGTAAATGAATTCAAAAAAACATCATTGTAGCTCAGGATTGAAAGAAATTGATGCTCGAAATCATCGGTAAAATATAGAATTTGCATTTTGTGACTTATTATTACTATGAAAATGTCCTTGTAAATGGGATTTGATATCTTTAATGAGGGGAAAATTGGTACAGTGATATCATACATTTCAAAATTATTGATCATATTGGGATGGATTCTTATCGATTGCCACTCTCATCAAATCTCTCTAATGTACAAGATGTTTTCAATATATCTATCCAAAGGAAGTACATACCTAATTATTCACATGTAGTTTACTATGAGGGTATACCACTAGTGCATGATATTTTTTACAATGAAAAAACAATGGAAAATTAATATTTAATTGAGAATGTTCTATGAAAATATACAATAATCAAAGTTAATTTTTGTGGTGAAAAAATAAATTTGAGAATGCTATGTTTTAAATTAAGGATGTGATGAGGCAGAAGTGCCCATAATTAATATTATTGGAGTGAAAAAATTTAGATGATAAATTTATTATAATGGGAAATATCGTAACACCTAGTTATTTTATGATATATTTATATTTAATTTAATTTATGGAATTTGATATCTTGCCTTTCTTGCAATACTGAGTTTAAACTAACCATGATATACTACTAAAATATTATTAATATATATGTGATAGTTATTACATGTCCAATGAAATGGAGGGTATAATAAGGAAAAATTAAAAAATGAAAATTTATTGTTTTTAAACATATAAAATGAAATCATTGGTTTTAATTTTGTAAAAAATTAAAATTAATTCACTTGAAAGTAGAAAATAGATGTTTTTTCTAAAAAAAAGTTTTCATGTCAAAATATCTTATTTGAATAGATTAAATTAATAAAAATTGATGAATCAATTCAATTAAATTCATATAAAATTTTTCCAGTCAAATATTTTTAGAATAATTTAATTCATATAACTAGTTATGGAAAAAGAGTAAATTAATATTCTTGTTTATAATTAAATTGTTTTCCTAAAAATAGGTTTCATTCTATTTTGTGGGATTATTTAAAAATTAATTTATCAAACATGCTTTCATTGAATAATGTAAAATATATTCCATATTTTTAATCAAAATATTTATTTTAATTTAACAAGGCAAACATATTATTTTAATAATGAATAGTAATTAAGGTAACAATTCCCTACTGTGGTAAATGTTAAAAGGGTTAATAGGTGTTTAACTAAGTTGATACATGTTAAAATGAAGTAAAAACTTATATAAATCATATTCAATGGATGTATTTTGATACTATATCATTCTATTTTTATAAAGATCCATACTTTACACACATTGTTATTACTTCATAATTGAAGCACACTTATTACAACATATAACAAAACCAGGATAGTTCCATATAGGTATAGAGTCTTTAGAAACTGGGAAACATAAACAACTGGTTCATAAAGCAACTACATTGTCTCCCATTTATTTCATCATATCAAGAGTCTCTTTTTTCATATCCTACTTAATAACCTTCTTCCGGACCTGGGAAAAGAAAACATACAAATGGGTGAGATCAAATGCTCATTAAGGGTAAACAAAAGAAATATCAAACACATCATATTCATAAGAACATAATATTTTGGAAATCATAACCTACAAAAGAGATCATAATTTCATAACATGAGATAAATCATAGTTGTGAAATGTAATCCAAATAATCATAACTTAAAATAGGAAACTTTGTGACATACACAGATAATCATAGAGAATCATTTCTTATTAGTCAAGACTCATTGCCAATACTCTCTTAGCAGAAAAATTCCATTTCTGAACTGAGTTCACTCCTTGTTTCAGTCATGTTTCACTGAACCGGTTTAACCTACCATTTGAGCCATGTCTATATGATTAGATATAATTAATTACCCAATGCATTGGAGGGAGATATAGGTCTCACCCATCTCATAATGATACCATTCTTATGTGTGACACAAAATCAATAAAATCATACATCATTTCATAACCCATGCAATAAAAATGGGATTCCTAAACATCGTGACATAATAAAACAATTCATATAAGATAAAATAATTCCATCACAACATAATCAAATCATTGTAATAATAGGGATAGAAACAGAACCCTATATTATCTTAGATGGAAAATAATTTTGATAAAACACTTGAACTCCATTCTTGAGGAAAATATCATTTCTACTTCATATACATTTTTCCTTTCTTAACATGTCATACTATTTTAAACTAAAATAAGATGATTAAAAATAAAATTGAAAACTTGTAAAGGAAGCTTCTTGGAAATAATGTCTTAAAAATCCATTCATGCCGTATAAGTTAGAAAAAAACATTCTTCTTGTACTTTTGTCAGAAAAGTCAAAAAGTACCTCGTACGAAAAACAAAAAAAGATTCCTTTCATATCTTTTACTAAAAACTCACCGAAGGGTAAAATTGTATTTAAACAGTTTTAGGTGGATGGAAATAATATTACATATTGAGGAAACATGGATTTGGATGATAACATACACCCTAGTAAATACCAAAGTAAAAACAATCTCGGATAAAAATGAGATTGTGATATTTTCCCTTACCTTAGGTCCAATTTGCTTCGTAAGTGTCCGAACCTCTTATATAATGATTTAAATAATTTTATTTACTTATTCCAGAATCATACATATTTTTATGATATCATATACGATCATATTCTTAGCTTCTTATTAGTAATTTTTCATTATTACTTTTTATTCGGGTGTTTATTGCGTGTTTTGTCGAATAAATTCTTATTCTTCTTTTTAAGTTATAGATACCACATTTAAAGAATGGTATTAGTTTTATATATATCATATTCAATCATTCAACTCATTTATTTAATCATTATATAGTGAAGATCATGTATAATGAGTCGCATCACATCGTGGAGATAGTATTCCGTACGTACGCACGAGCGATGATATTGTTCTCATGATTGAGGAATTGTATTTGAGTGTATGTATACTATTTCAGAATCAATAAAATTTTAAAATAATCTTATATAGTTATTTATTTTCACCATTATATCCATCCAATTAATGTGGTGATGGAAAATAGATTACACCACGGCGTGGAGACGGTATTCCGTACGTACGCACGCGTGGTGATTTCATTTTCCGTAGGATGGATAGATGGTGAAATAGGGTTGTTTCAAACTTATAATATCATTTCCATATATTAGTGATACTGATGTTATTACTTCATAATGAAACAACTAATTAATAAGAAGTGGAAGAAGAAATAAATTTGAAAGAATTGGTAACTGACATTACCTCTTCTTTGAAGCGCCTCATTGAGACCTCATTTTAGGGCACTGAAATTGGTCTTTGAAGAATACCAAGACCTTTAGGATATTTCTAGGGAAGTGTATAAGAGAATTTGGTAGGGGTTGGCCGAGCTTGATGTCTCAAAGTGGTGTGAGGAAGAGAGGGAGGAGGTGCCCTTTTATAAGGGAGGAGAGGGGAACTTTTGGAAAAACGAAAAATATTATTTTATTATAAAGTCATATTCGGTTTTAAATAGCTCAAAATTGATTTATTTCGAAGCTAATGTGGGTATGGGTCGAAGTCCTCCCATACAATAGAATTTAGACAAGTTTAGGTTACTATTTTAACCTTATCATTTAGATTTATCTTTAAGTTAGATAATTTAACTTTTACCGTGTCTTCTTGTTTTATTACACTATAAGAACAATAAACTTACCATAACAAGAAAAACGAACCCCAAGTTGTTTATTATTAATATATATAACCTTATCTAAGTCATGTTTCCTAACCTTATATTTTTAGGAATAAAATAACAATTAATAATATTATATTTGTTTTAAAAAACAATTTATGTCAATTTTGACACTATTTGGTAATTGATTTTTTTGAAAATCATAAAAAACATATTAGTTCGCAACAAGTAAATTAAATCAATAATAACATGTCATATTATCCTAGAAAATTATTGGTATTCATAAAAAGCATCAAATTACATTTATTTTGGTATTTATAACAACAATTATGTCATTATTTCATTAACAAGATAATTAATGCATCATCCTTGTCTCATTAATAAATTAAATTTTTAAAAGTCTAAAAATTAAAAATATAATACATTATGTAGTAAATATTTTTATCTTTCTAATGAATATTTATAGTCGAATTTATGTTATGTATAACCCTATATTAAAAATGTTTTACTTATTAAACTTTGATTTTAACTACTTTAACCCTTCTTTAAATAAATTAATATTAAATGTCCTAATCTAATCCAAGTGGTCCTAAATGGTCATATATTATTCCTAAGGTTGTTTGTGGTCTAATTACACTTATCAAATAGAATTAGGACATGTTTTAGGGTAATAATAATATCATTTTTACCCGTAATTACCCTATTTACTTTTAACAGTGGTAAAAAAAAGTAAAAAGTTACTATTCACCAAAAATTATTTTCATCTCATTGAACCACATTTTACTTACTAACATCAACCTTGTCTCTCATATTTCTAAAATTACACTCACAGAAGCTGTAAAATTAATTTTTTTGTAAATTTGCAAATTCTCCTAGGAGGTGGGTAAAAGACGGTCAAAAGTTCAATAAAATTCTTTATATATCCAAATTTATTATAAAATGACTCCAATGAATTACTTTGAACATATAAAGGTATTATGTATCAATTTTGACCTACGATAAATTTAAATAAAATAAATATTTATTTAAATAAAAAGTCGGTTTTTAAATAGTAACCTAGTGTTTTCACTATTCATCCAAAATTGAAAGTTTTCAGAAAAATACCAAAATTTTACCCTAGGCTAATTTCGATATTCTGAATCCAAAAAGGAAGTCCATTTTGAATGATGGAATTTACAAAATTTCAAAAAGTGGTTATTACTATTCATAAAGGCTAGTTTTAATAATATTATAATAGCATATCTTTGTATAGTAAAACTCGGTATTGCGTACGATGCAAGCTATCGAGGAAGGTCACAATTGTATGTAATGCAAGCCAACCTAGTGTTGTGTGTAGTGAAAGATCCCTTTGATGATTTATATAACATAAAAGCAAAATATTTCTCATAAAAGTTTCGGGTGTTACATTCTACCCCCCTTAAAATGAATTTCACCCTTGAAATTCGTCACTTTGTAACAAACAGACGAGGATACCTCTCCCTCATCATATCCTCAAGCTCCCATGTAGCTTCTTCTAATTTGTGGTTCTTCCATAAAAATCTCACCAAGGAAGTGGTCTTGTTTCATAGGACTTTTTCGCTACGATCCAGAATCTCTATCGGCTGTTCTTCATAAGAAATATCTTGCTCCAGTGGTACAACATCTGATCTGAGTACATGTGAAGGATCAGGTATGTAATTTCTTAGGAGAGATACATGGAACACATCGTGAACTTGAGATAGATTCGGTGGAAGTGCCAATCGGTAGACTACCTTCCCAACATGATCCATTATTTCGAAAGGACCGATATATCTAGGGTTCAGCTTTCCCTTCTTCCCAAATCTCATTACTCTCTTCCAAGGAGATATTTCTAAGAACACATTATCACCCACTTCAAACTCTAAGTCTTTTCTTTGGTTGTCGACATAACTTTTTTGTCAACTCTGAGCTGCTCTTATGTGTTTTTGAATAGATCAGATCTTTTCTGCTATCTAATCAACAAGATCAGGTCGTAATATCTTTCTTTCCCCAACTTCATCCCAGAAAGTTGGAGTTTTGCATTTCTCTCCATAGAGAGCTTCATAAGGAGCCATATGAATACTGGAGTGAAAGCTATTATTATAATTAATTTCCACCAAAACTAGGTGTAGATCCCAACCACCTTTGAAATCCATAGAGAAAGCTCTCAACATATCTTCTAGATTTTGAATTGTCCTCTCAGACCGACCGTCTGTCTGTGGATGATAAGCAATGCTGAAACTCAACTCTGTATCCAGAGTATGCTGAAGACTTTTCCAGAACATCGAGGTAAATCTCAGATCCCGATCAGATATAACATAATGTGGTACTCCATGCAATCTTACCACTTCCATTACATATATCCTGGCAAGATGATCTAGAGAGAAATCCTCTCTAGTAGCAATGAAGTGTGCATACTTTGTAAGACAATCAACTATAACCCAGATAGCATTATTGCCTTTGGATGTTTTAGGAAGTCTAGTGAAAAAGTCCATAGTGATGTTTTCCCATTTCCATTCAAGTATGGGTAATGGTTGTAACATCCCCTTAGACTTCTATCTCTCAGCTTTAACTTGCTGACAAACCAAGCATCGAGAGACATATTCAGCATCATCTCTTTTCATTCCATCCCACCAAAAGTACTCTTTCAGGTCCATATACATCTTCGTGCTTCTAGGATGAATAGATAATGAAGAACTTAGAGCCTCATCCAGCATCTCCTTCTTTAATTTGGGGATGGGAGGAACACAAACCCGATTCCTGAACTTTATTATCCCATCACAATCAAGGTGGAATTCAGGAAAAATTCTCACCTTCTTTTGTAACTCGATATCTTTTTCTGCACCTCTTTAATCATCACATGTATAGATGGTTGAACATTCATTTAAGAAAGATACGATTTTTCCCCTTTCATTATAATTCCAAGATTCATCCTTTGTAAATCCATAAATATTGGATCTTTTGTGATCCTCATCATGGATAATCTAGCATGATATTGTCGACTTAATGCATCTGCCACCTGGTTTGCTTTCACAGGGTGGTAATGAATTGAGAATTCATAATCCTTAATCAGCTCCAACCATCTTCTTTGGCACATATTCATCTCCTTTTGTGTGAAAATATACTTAAAACTTTTATGATCAGTATAAATGTCACACCTTTCTCCATAAAGATAATGCCTCCGAATATTTAATTAAAAAATTATCGCATCTAACTCGAAATCATGAGTTGGGTAATTTTTCTCATGGATTTTCAACTGTTGTGAGGCATAAGCTATCACCATATCGTTTTTCATGACAACAAACTCCAATCCCTTCTTGGATGCATCACTGTATATCACAAACCTTTCTCCACTACATGGAAGTGTGAGCACAGGTGCACTGGATAAAATTCTTTTGAACTCCTTAAAATTCTCTTCACATTCCTCCATCCACACGAACTTAACTCCTTTTCGAGTCAACCTAGTGAGGGGATTAGATAATCATGAAAAGTCATTCACAAAACGTCGATAATATCCATCCAAACCAAGAAAACTTCGTATCTTAGTTACTTTTGTTGGTCTCGAGCATCTTTTGATAACCTCTATTTTTGCTGGATCCAGAGATATCTCCTCTTTTGAGATTATGTGACCCAAAAATGCAACTTTTTTAAGCCAAAATTCACACTTGGTAAATTTTGCATAAATCTTCTCCTTTCTCAGGGTCTTCAATACAATTCTCAAGTGATCTTCATGTTCTTCCTTTCTCTTTGAATAGACAAGAATATCATTTATAAATACTACCACAAACTGATTATGATAGTCTCTAAAAACTCTATTCATCAGATCCATGAGGATAGCAGGGTCATTAGTAAGACCAAATGGCATCACTATAAATTCATAGTGTCCATACCTTGTACGGAAAGCCGCCTTTGGTATATCCTCCCTTTTAAGCATTAATTGATGATTCCCTGAACAAAGATCAATCTTGGAAAAGTATTGAGCTCCATGTAGTTTGTCAAATAAGTCATCAATGCATGGGAGAGGATATTTGTTCTTGATAGTAATCTTGTTAAGTTCTCGATAATCAATGTAGAGTCTCATTGATCCATCTTTCTTCTTAACAGAAAAAATAGGTTCTCCCCATGGTAACACACTTGGGAATATGAATCCCTTATCAAGATTCTCTTGGAGTTGCTTATTCAATTCCTGCAACTCAATTGGGGCCATTCTATAAGGTGTCTTTGAAATAGGCAAAGCACCCGGTATGAGTTCTATTGAAAACTCTACTTCACAATTTGGTGGGAGACCCTGCAAATCCTCTCGAAAGACATCATCAAACTCCCGTACAATGGGCATATTCTTAATCGTGATTTTCTCTCCAACCATTTGAGATAAATAACCCTCATTTAGTGGAATCAAGACCCATAAGATGGAAGAAATTTCCACTGGAAGGTTATGTTCATCCTTTCATCGATAGATGATCATAGATTGATCTGGAATATGAAATGCGACTTCCCTTCTTTAGAAATTGATATGAGCTCCATATAGAGAAATCCAATCCATGCCACGAATCACATCAAATTTCACTATAGGAAGGATTACAAGATTTACAGGAAGCACTTTCCCACAAACATCAATCAGAGAAGAATTATTAACTTATGATGGGACTGTTGTGCCATTAGGGGTTATCACAGCTATCTCAACATTTAATTGTTGAGGTAATACAGCGATACCCTTAGAAAATTCTTCAGAAATAAAAGAGTGGGTGGATCCAGAATCAATTAAAACATTTGCTACTTTAGAGTGGATGGTAAGTGTACCTTTCACCACTTCGTTATCGTACTCCACATCACTGATAGAAATTTCATGTGACATTCCATTACCATTAGCCTTATGAGTTTGTTGATGTCGATCATCATCAACAACCATTGGATTAGGGCATTGATTGGCATAATTCCCCATTTCCTTGCACGTGTAACATTGAAGTGTAGGAGGTATACTCTGTGTAGCCTTTTATTTGTTTGCATCACTAGACATCTTATTCCCATCATTACGTTATTCAAATGCCCGATGACCATCCTTTCCACATTCGAAACATTTACTTGTCCCTTTAAGACAACTCCCTCCATGTTTCTTTCCACACTTTGAGCATAAGGGAAAACTCATCTTCTTTCCAGTTTGCTCTTTATATTTTACATTGAATTCCATTTTCCTCTTCTTATCAAACCCATATGATTTATGGGTTAATCCAATCTCCATCTCAAATTTAAGAGCACATCGAACGATTTCCTCATAGCTATTGAAGTCCCTTATGGGTAACGCCCTTTGAAGACTTGGTTTTAAGCCACTAAAGAATCGATAGATCTTACTCATGGGTTGGATAATAATCCCAGAAGCATACCTTTCAAGTCTTGTAAAAATTTTTTCATAGGTACCAACAGATTCATCATCCTTTTGCTTCAGTTCAAAAAACTCCTTCTCCATCTTTGTTCGAAGAATACGAGGGAAGTACTTATTGAAAAATAAGTTCTTGAACTCGTCCCATTCCATGGACTCAATTTTATCTCTTTGTCTCGTATTCTTAATAAGATTCCACCATTGACCAGCATCACCTTCCAAACGATATACTGCTAAAATGACATTATCATGTTCAGAACATTGAAGAACTGAAAATATCTTTTCAGTTGTACTGATCCATTGTTCATCCACTAATGGATCAGTAGACCCACTGAATGAAGGTGGATGCTGCCTCATGAAGGATTCAACAGAATGTTGCTCCTTCCTTTTCTTGTTTGGAAGACCTGCATGATTCATAGATTGAGAAAGTTGTGTGAGCATCGCTACAAGATTTTTCATTCTAGCTCCCATAACGTTTGGTGGCTCAGGGGGACAATCATTGCATTTCCCATCGCATTCCGCGTTAACATAGTTCCTTCTAGTTCCTTCCATTGACTTAAACCAAGAAGAATAGTGTGAGAAACACTAATTATATTGTTAAACCACACAATCAAGAATAAAATTTCACACTGAAGGTCTTATCATAGGTTGTTCATGGCCATTTCGAAAACACTATGATTGTGTTCTATGCCTAGACTTATCCTTAGGGTTCTTACTAAGGCTTTCACATCCTAGTTTCCAAAGGTTGACTATAACTTTCATCTGATACCAAATATAATGAACCGTAATTTACATACATTGTTATTACTTCAGCATTGAAGCACACTTTTTATAACATAGAACAAAACCAGTAAAGGACCGTATAGGTATATATTCTTTAGAAACTGGGAAACAAAATCAACTGGTTCATAAAGCATCTACATTGTCTCCTATTTATTTCATCATATCTAAAGTCCCTTTATGCATATACTACTTAATAACCTTCTTCCTGACCTAGGAAAAGAAAACATACAAATGGGTGAGCTCAAATGCTCAGAAATAGTAAACAAAGAAAATATCAATCACATCATATTCACAAGAACATAATATTTTGGAAATCATAACCTGCAAAAGAGATCATAATTTCATAACATGGGATAAATCATAGTTGTGAAATGTAATCGCAATAATCATAACTTAAAACATGAAACTTTGTGTCATACACACATAATCGTAGTGAATCATTTCTTATTAGTCAAGACTCATTTCCAAGACTATCTTAGCGGACAAAGTCCATTTCTGAACCGAGTTCACTCCTCGTTTCAGTCCTATTTCACTGAACCAGTTTAACATTCCATTCCATCCATGTCTATCTCATGAGATATAAATCTTTATCCAATGCATTGGAGGGAGATATAGGTCCCACCCATCTTATAATGATACAATTCTTATGTGTGCCACAAAATAAAAAAAAATCATACATCATTGCATAACCTATGTAATAAAAATGGGATACTTAAACATCGTGACATCATAAAACAATTCATATAAGATAAAATAATTCCATCACAACATAATCAAATCAATGTAATAATAGAGATAGAAACAGAACCCTATATTATCTTATATGGAAAATAGTTTTGATAAAACACTTGAACTCCATTCTTGAGGAAAATATCCTTTCTACTTCAATTTTTCTTTCCTTTCTTAACATGTCATAATATTTTAAAATAGAAGAATTTGATTAAAAATAAAGTTGAAAACTTGTAAAGGAATATTCTTGGAAATAATGTCTTAAAAATCTATTCATGCCGTATAAGTTAGAAAAAAACATTCTTCTCGTACTTTTGTCGGAAAAGTCAAAAAGTACCTCGTACGAAAAACGACAAAAGATTACTTTCATATATTTTACTAAAAACTCACCTGAAGTGTAAAATTGTATTTAAATAGTTGTAGGTGGATGGAAATAATATTAAATATTGTGGAATCATGGATGTGGATGATAAAATAAACCCCAGTAAATACCAAAGTATAAACAATCTCGGATAAAAATGAGATTATGATATTTTCCCTTACCTTAGGTCCGATTTTCTTCGTAAGTGTCCGAACCTCTTGTATAATGATTTAAATAATGTTATTTACTTATTCCAGAATCATACTTATTTTAATGATATCATATATGGTAATATTTATAGCTTCTTATTAGTAATTTTTGATTGTTACTTGTTATTCGGGTGTTGATTGCGTGTTTTGTCAAATAAATAATTATTCTTCTTTTTAGGTTATAGATAACACATTTACTGAATGTTATTAGTGTAATATATATCATATTCATTCATTCAATTCATTTATTTAATCATTATGCAATGAAGATCATGTAGAACGAGTCGCATCACATCGCGGAGACGACATTCCGCACGTACACACGAGCGATGATATCGTTCTCATGATCACGGAATTGTATTGGAGTGTATGTATAATATTTCAGAATCAATATAACTTAAAAATAATCATATATAGTTATTTATTTGCACCATTATACCCATCCATTTATGGTGGTGTTGGAAAATAGATCACACCATGGTGTGAAGATGGTATTCCGTACGTACGCACACGCGGTGGTTTCATTTTCCGTAGGATGGATAGATGGTGAAATAGGGTTGTTTCATACATATAATAACATATCAGTATATGAGTGATACTGATGTTATTACTTTATAATGAAACAACTAAATAAGAAGAAGTGGAAGAAGAAATAAATTTGAAAGAATCGGTAACGGACATTACCTCCTCTTTGAAATGCCTCCTTTTAGGGAACTGAAATTGGTCTTTGAAGAAGACCATGACCTCTAGGTTATATCTAGGGAAGAGGAGAATATAATTTTTCAGGGTTTTAGCGAGCATGATGGCTCAATGTGGTGTGAGGAAGAGAAGGAGCAGGTTCCCTTTTATAAGGGAGGAGAGGGGCACCTTTGGAAAAACAAAAAACTTATTTTATTATAAAGTCATATTCGGTTTTAAATAGATCCAAATTGATATATTTCAAAGATAAGTTAAGGATGGGTCGAAAGTATCTCATCCAATAGAATTTAGATGAGTTTAGGTTACTATTTTAACCTTATTATTTAGATTTAACTTTATGTTAGATAATTTAACTTTTATCGTGTCATCTTGTTTGCTTACACTATAAGGTTAATAAACATACCATAACAAGCCAAACGAACCCCAAGTTGTTTATTATTAATATATATAACCATATCTAAGTAATTTTGCCGAACATTTGATTTTTAGGAATAAAATAACAATTAATAATATAATATTTGTTTTGAAAACTATTTTATGTCCATTTTGACACTATTTGGTAATTGATTTTTGTGAAACTCATAACAGAACTATTAGTTATAAAATAGTTACTTAAATCAATAATAACATGTCTTATTAACCTAGAAAATTATTGGAATTCATAAAAATCTCAAATTACATTTATTTGGGTATTTATAACAACAATTATGTCAATAATTCATTAATAAGATAATTACTGCATTATCATTGTGTTATAAATAAATTAAATTATTTAAAGACTGAAAATTACAAATAAAATACCATTATGTAGAATATCTTTTTATATTTCTAATTAATATTTAAAGTTTAATTTATCTTATTTATAACCCTATATTAAAAATTATTTACTTATTAAACATTGATTTTAACTATTTTAACTATTTTAACCCTTCTTTAAATTAATTAATATTAAATGTCCTCATCTAATCCAAGTGGGCCTAAATGGTCATGTTTTATTCCTAAGGCTGTTTTTGGTAAAATTACACTTATCAAATAGTATTAGGACATGTGTTATGGTAATAATAATATCATTTTTACCCGTAATTACCCTATTTACTTTTAACCGTGGTAAAAAAAAGTAAAAATTTACTATTCACCAAAAAAATATTTTCATTTCATTGAACCACATTTTACATACAGACCAAAACCGTGTCTCATGGATTTTTGAAATTCCACTCACAGAAGTGGTAAAATTATGTTTTATGTAAATTTGCGAATTCTCTTAGGAGGTGGGTAAAAGACGGTCAAAAGTTCAATAAAATTTTTATATATCTAAAATTATTATAAAATGACTCCAATAAATTAATTTGAACTTATAAAGGTATTATGTATCAATTTTGACCTAAGATAAATTTGAATAAAATAAAAAATTATTTAAATAAAAAGTCGGTTTTTAAATAGTAACCTAGTGTTTTCACTATTCATCCAAAATTGAATGTTTTTAAAAAAATACCAAAATTTCACCTTAGGCTAATTTCGATATTCTGAATCCAAAAATGAAGTCCATTTTGAAAGTTGAAATTTAAAAAATTTAAAAAAGTGGTTATTACTATTCATAAAGGTGAGTTTTAACAATATTTTAATAACATGTCATTATTTAGTGAAACTCGGTATTGCGTACGACGCAAGAAATCGAGGAAGGTCGTGATTGCATGTAAAGTAAGCCAAGATAGTGTTGTGTGTAGTAAAATATCCCTTTGATGATTTATATAACATAAAAACAAAATATTTCTCATAAAAGTCTCGGGTGTTACAATTTTTTTCGTTGTCTAATATTTAACAAATTTTTCATGAGGATAACCTTATTATATTTTATTATTCTTAATAATTACATGTGAGCCACTCCCCACTAATGTAAAAGAGAAGCTCCACTCCTTAATTAAACACACCAATGGAGCTATTTATAACATCATAAATCTACCCTATTAATATCCCAACATCATTATCCATGGTCTTAATATTCTGGTCTTCCAAAAATACCAATCCAAAAATCATTATTATGATCTTCCAAGGTTGAAACATAGAGAAGAGGTGTATTTCATTTTCGATCTATTTTATGTTAATTTATTTTTGAAACTAATTAATATGTTATATATCATACTAAAATTATGTAATCAATATTTTTACAATATTTATATGTTTTTATGTAAATTGTATAACCAATTTGTATCTCTTTCTCATCCCTTGGAAAATGATAACGTTGCACATGAGTTTGTGTAGATTACCACCTCCACTAAGAATTAGGATTCATTTTTAATATCATATTAACATGAAATGAAATATAGATAAGTTTATTTAATATATATGACATTTATTATAAAGATTCCATTATTTAATCTTGAATTATTATATAAAATTCTTTTTTCCATCCATCAATTAGTGCAAACATCACCTATACACACATGTGGAAAACCTATTCAACAAAGTGATTTAATTAATTTTAAATCACCAATTTATAGGAATAGTTAAACAAATTTACATAATTAATACATATAAAAATTATTTCATAGTTAGGATTCAGTAAAAGTGGAAACAATAACCACTATGTTAGGTCCATAACTATATAACCAAAACCTGAATTGAAAATAGACGTTTTTTCACATAAATGTTAATGTTAATGGATAATTATCAATTAAAAGATAATTAGAAATTATATTTTATTGATAAATCAGATGTTAATTATTAAAATTTTTATTATTTTAATTCATAAAAAACACATAATTTATATATATGAGGTTTGAATGCATAAAAATCTATATGGTACTTGAGGTAAGAGTTTATGTTACTATCTCATTTCATTTCACCATTCTGTTGTTTAAATATACATTTTGGGAAATTATATAATACCTATCTATTTAACTAAATATAATTTATTCTACATTTTTTATATCTATACATATAAAATATTATTATTTAATATCTTTGAATATTGGTACTATTGTAAAAATGATTTTAAGAAAAGTATTTTGTACTTTCTTTTTGTTCAATGTATTTTTTACTTCCATATCCATTCCCTTTGAAAAATTTAGATTAATTTCTTTCAGTAATAACTTTATTATTTAAATTAATTTAAATCACATTTTTGTAGTTTAATATTGTATAATTAATCTTATTTTCACTATCCTAGTGTGGTGAATTTGAGATCTTTACTAAAAGTGTCAACAAAATCATTGTTTTAATGTTTACCAAAGTAATCATAGATCCTTCTATGGTGATAACTATTTGGTATGAATATTGAATTAAAATTTTACACAGTTATTTTCAATGATTTTCATTAATATCATGTAAATTTATAAATTTAATGATACCAAATGGTTGGATAATTTTACCTTTAAAAAACTAAACACCCTTTTTGGGTATTTTTATCATTCAACATCCACAGATATTTCTTATAATATAGTAGAGATATTATCTAATTATAAAATCTTTGTTTTGTCTCTATATGGTTTTGAATTATGTGATTAATATTTGTTTATGAAGCCCATTATTTTTCAACAAGTTACGCTATAATGAATTGGTTACTGTTTATTATGATCTTGTAGAACATATACGTCAGGCTTTAATTAAATGACAGGAGGGTATATTTGAACAGTTAATGCATTGCGATATAATTACAATCTCATGATATAATATGGATTGGAATGATGACAGACCCATTTTAGTATTGTGTTTAATGTACTATCATAGTTTCGGCAGTGAACATTGATTAATGAGTTGATGGAATAGGGAGTGAACACACTCCACTATGAGAATTTTTCCACTAATATAGTCTAGGTAGTCATCATTGATAAATAAAATGTTTTCCTGTTCTGAGTATTATGCCAAAACATCCAAGGACATGTTCTATTTAATATGATATTATCCAATTGATCAAGATTATTTAATTATTTTTCCACTCTCGTATTATACATGCCCTCTTAAAGGATAATGATTTATGAAACTAATCATGATTTATTATCTATTACTAATTATGTAATAAAATTGTATGTCATAGTCCTAAAATTTAATCCTTATGGGTATTTTACAATTACATGTGATCATCAATAGAAATATCACATGTTTTCCATTACTAATCATTGAATTTAACCCATTGTTAATTTTCATTTTCACCCTTTTTATATATTGATATATATTAAGTTGGAAATATCAAAAAAATCATTTAATAATATAAGAACTTTGGCAGTGATATTAAAGATATTATATTAAATAAGTTTATTATATGTCTAGTATTCAATGGAAATTAATATTTATATTCCTCTTGTGTGTATTATTTTGAAATATATCAAATAGTCATCTTAAATGATATAATATTTATGTCTGTTATGTTTAGGATTCCTCAGAATAAGATACATCCATCAGAATTTTCCCCTAATATATTCTCAAACACCATTTTCTTCACCAAAAACTTAATTCTCTACAAAAACATATCATTTAATTATATTGAAAATGTTTCCATATATGTATAATATAATTCATCCATACCACATGGGTTTCAACTTTTATATGTTGAAATCTTCATAAAACCCAAAATTTCCTTCCAATTTTCTATTATTTCTCACATATTAGGCCATGATAATTTGTTTGAACTTATAATTTGAATCTATGGATAAAATATCATAGAATAATCATATTCCACTCATTTATTCATTGTATATTGTTATTTAATTCTCAGAATATTCATTACAATAAAAAATTGTACATTTGGGATCTAATGATTAAACTTTTGAAACAACATCATTATTATTTCTCAACATTTTTATGAGAATATGTAAATAAAAATAATATTTATTATTCATATATAATCACACTTGTGGGCCTCATAGTTGATTCTTACACAAGATAAACGTCATCATATAACAACCCACAATATTACAAGGTAGAAATTTATATGGGAATTTAAAATTTTAACTCAGTGGATAGTCTATTTTGGGTACAAGAATTTTATATTGGAATACAAGGATTTTATCATACTGAAGAGGTCATTTTTTAAAAAAAAAATTACTATTTTTAGAAATCTGGGGGGTTAATGAGAGTTCTAGTGAAGAGTTTGAGTTTCCAAGTTGCTTGTGGGAGCCGTGGAAGAACATTTTCCCCATGAGGCAAGACACCACAATTTGAAATATCTTACAATTGGGGTAGGGGTTCCCTACATGGATGAATAACATTATGAACCATAATCATTCATTTGAGGTTTTATGTTATTTATTAGATATAGTTTTAATCCATTAAATGTCCATCCACCCCCTTTAATTTTTAGTGTGAAATGCTTATATGAGTTTTGAAAAGAATGGATCCACTCTCCATTCAATACCCATTGATGTCAAATTTTTTATAGGTTTTAATGGATACTAAATTTAATTCCCATTAATCATTATTTATTCCATTCACTAAAAAAATTGGGTACTTTTTGTTGGGTTCCAGTGAAAATTATAATAAGTCATGGTGGAATTTAATGACGATGGTGGGGGTATTTCTGCTTGGTTGTTAGATATGGTCTAAAGGAGATGGATTCACACTATTCAAAGAAGTTTCTATTGAGATATAAAAATTCTATATATTTATTAATTGTTTTGGTAAAACATCAATAACTTGGCAGTTAGCTGGGTTCTAGTGGCTAATTATATTCCATGATATGGTGTTGGGGGAATTACAGAAAACATTGTGGGTTATTACACGAGGTGTCAATATAAAATTGTTCATGGTTAGTAATTATCCATTATATTATATTATTATAAAATAAATATATAAATATAAATTTTACAGTTAATTATTTATGATTTATAGAATGAGGAAAACGTTATTGTGTTTATATGGGAACAAAAGTGGAATAAATTTAGTTGGATGAGGCTCAACAGCAGTTTGAATTCATGGTAGCTTAGTGACAGAGGTTTGTGGTACCATTAATACAAATTGTTATCTTCATTAATACATAAACTATTACATAAAAGAATTTTCATGGGACATGATGGAAAGATATGGATCGATATAGGTTGGGGTAGAACTGAAAAGATGATGTTTGTTCTCTTATCCTCAGGGCGAGTGGTTCTAGAACATTTGTGAGAGGAGATCATCCAATGACTGTGTCTCAAATAATGTAGTGTGATTTTGGAGTTAATGAGAGACCATGTCTGATCCTGGGATGAGAAATGTGATGCTAAAATCAAATCATGGTTAGTCTATATATGGTCTGACTAGTGAGAGAGGAATTGGACAATTAAAAATCAGTGAGACAATTGGTCATATCATTATTTTGAGGGACACTACCTTGAGGGTGTTCTAACGATCGATGAGTTTTTGAATAAGGATGATTCCTTAGATATTCGATAAGTTTTATTATAGTTTATAATCTCTAAGTGATGGTCTATTAAATATCTATTAGGAGCTGTGATATGGATCCCAGGTACTGGTCATATATTTTTTTCATGGCAATGTATCAAGACGCCATGGGGATTATAACATAATGGATTAGTGTGGTCCTATATAGTGAGACAGGGAGTGAAAATGTTGGACAAGACTAGATTTATTGATATAGGAGAACCTTTAGGAAGTGTTTTAACTACAGGGAGACAAACATGAGATGATATTAGTGACGGTAGATCGTTAATGGTATGAGGGGTATAGTAGATTCCCTAACATGAAAGTTGAGCCATGGTCATAATGATGGGCTACATCATGAGGTAGTATAACCATATGATTATCCAATGAGCTACATGCTTGTTTGAGGACCCTAACTATATTGTATATTCTTTTTTATCCTTTATTTAGTGACATATGTTATGTTCATAGTGTCCTTTCCAAAGAGTATTTGGTTTGGATTCATTTGGTATCTTCTTTAGAATCTCCAAGGTTAGGTCAAAGTGCTTCATTATAACTACATGGTGTCTATGGGGATGGGTCTACATAATGATCATTCCATGTTCCTTTATTTATTAGTTCAAGGGCTTTTCCATTAGTGTCTTAGGTTTGTGGGAATGAATTAGACCTTTCCCTATGATTTCTATGTTGAAGACCATCCAATGGACTTGGTTGTGGTATAATGTGATATGAGGAAATAATGGTTGGCCCAACCTTGAGAGATATATTAATGGGTCAAGATATTAACATATTTTCATGCCCAATGATTACGAGTATTGGTTCAATGTTTAGATTCCGCTATAAATTATGTCCTATTGTATGAGAAAGTATTCAGTATAAGGGTGTGATATGATAATATGATATGATGAATAGGTTCTAAGACATAACTAAAGAATTTATAATTGGGTATTGTGGTGAATTTTTTTTAATTGGTGAACTAACACATTAGGAGTCATGGGGTCCTTGTTAGCACATATTTTTCAAGGTGATTTTGGAGCATTATTATTTAATAAATAGTAGATACATGTAAATATGACATATACAAAGGGTATTTATTAGACCCTACCGATATGTATTTATCACACCCTTCATGGGAACTCGGATGCACACAAATACCATATGATTAATTTTTGGTTCTCCACAT
Organism: Viscum album; assembly: GCA_963277665.1. Lineage (NCBI taxonomy): Eukaryota > Viridiplantae > Streptophyta > Magnoliopsida > Santalales > Viscaceae > Viscum > Viscum album. Next base: position 382,289,501 of record OY728166.1, read on the forward strand.
GATGAGTAATTGGTCAAACTGTAGATCCTCAAGGGTACATGGATATAAGATATGTGAAGCTACGATGTGGTAGTTGGTCTAGAATGAAGGTATTATATTTTGGGATTATTTTTTATTTGAGATTGACCCATTGGGTGATCTATGTATGTATGAAATCATTAGTGTGGGTTTTTATGAAAATGTTTCATTTATTAAAGAACATTGTCAATTTTATTATGCTGAATATTTTTTTTGTAATATAGATGTTAGGTTATTTATACTATTTTAGAAATTCAATTAAATGGATTCATCTGCCCATTATATAGATGTAGACCTTACCACTAGTTAGTAGCCTCTAGTATGTGTGGATTCATGCCCATGGTCCTATGAAATCTATGTCAGATGCATAGATGAGTGGCTTTGGGGGTGTTAGAATATGTAATTAGAGGATTATTTTTCTTTGTATATATGTATATGGTATATAAATGGTTTCATAATGTTCCAAATCTTTTTATAGACAATATAATTGAGATTCATAGGAATATGGGTGGGGAAGACATGGTTAGTAACTGTATAAGATCGTTATTCCTTCATTTCAATGATATATTTGAGATTTTTATTTAATATGAGGTGTTTACTAGATAAGTTACTTATATTTTTGGAATGGTCCCCATTTAATAGAGGATTTTGGAAATGAATTTTTATAATAATGCTAGACATATACGAAATTTTTGTTCATGTATGTGATTTTATTTTCTATTAATAGAGTTTATCTTTTAATATATCGAAAAAAACATATATTAAATTCCCCCTTGAATTTTTTTATGAATTCTATATAGATGTCACTGAATTAATTATCTAGCGGTTATTCATGTGTATCATAGTGAAAATGGTTCTCCTAGGAATAAAATTAATTCATGTAATTAATTGATACATATATTTCTTTAGTGTTTCAATGTAGGCATTGATTCCTCACTGAAGGTATGATGATAGAAACATTATAAGAATCAGATGCATATGGATTGATCAAACAGTGTGATGGGTTTCCATGAGGATGTGTGTTTAGTTACATAATGTATCAATAATATCCTTTATCAAATTTTTCAATATAGATTATTTTTTTCATTCTATATAACAGGATTGCAATGTTGTGTCGAAATCCCCAAATGGGTTGAGGAAAATAATGTTAATACCTTGTTGATTATATTAAGGTTGGGTTTTAATGGAAGTATTTATTGGATTTATTAATTTTTGATTATCTAGATGTGAATTTGTGTAATGTTTTTGTAATATTAGCAGATTTTTGGGGTTCTAAATGATGCTCATGAGGTGGGTGGTCATTTTATTAGCCTCGGCGTGATATAGATGCCTAAAATTACGATATAAAATGCCATATTTAAGGAGTTTGATATGTGGGATATGTTTGTGAGTCTATGATTGATGATATGTGACTCCATACAGTATTGATTTGGTTAAGTTATTATCTATTGTGGGGTACTAAATGATTTTGGCTTAGTCAATACTATGTTACATTTTGGATGAGAACATGTTAATGAAATCATTATAATTCAAAGTTTTAGAAGTGGATGGTGATTTTTGGGATGGTTTTTCATTAAATATCTCGTCATTTTTGGTAGGTGTGCACTCAGTTATCTTGGTTCCCAATTGAGTTAGGGATCACTATATAGGACGTGTTTGGGTTAATTAAATAAATTTCCAATATTTTATGTCATTGAGTTGTGATAAAGTGGTAATGCAATGGTGATACTCTTGTGTTTATGAATCACTAAACATCTGTAAGAATTTATATTATTCATATGTTAAGTGTTCCCATAGGAAATGGAATTTGGTTATGTGTTAGTGTCTATATAGTCTTTTGATACTTATTATTGAATGATATTATGTATGAATGTGGATATATAAGTTAAATACACATTTTCAGATATAATTTTTTGGATCCCCATTATAGGAGTGGGGTAAGGGAAACATTATTGTTGTGAGTACACCACTAGATTTTGGGTTAATTCCATGAAATAGATATGGTGGATTATTTTATAGGCACTCTTGTTTGAGAAATGGGTTAGTGTCAAATCATTTCATTCAATAATAGGAGTGTTATCCCTAGATTGTTGATTTTTTTGTTTTTTCTTGAAGTTAAAATGATAATGTTGTTTTTTGGCGTATCATATTGGTCACTCATGAATGAAACTGATGTTCGATGGGTTATAGGTATTGTGATGCTGGTTAGGGATGACTAATGTGAAAAAAGAGTATTTTTGTATGATAAGAATTGTAGATGATCTCATAATCCATCCAACATTACAGGAATGATAGCGCCTGACTCATCGGTCTCCCGTCCTATACTCTCGGCCTCGCCCTATTCATTCTCATCTCCTGCTCACTTCCTCTCCTTCTCTCAGCATTGCGATTTCTTCTAGGGTTTCGAGTTCTCCCCAGTATTGTTGGGACTTTCCTCCTCCTTCTACTACAGGTTTTATTCCTCCTTACTCCTTCCCTTTTTCATGGATGTTGTCCGCTTCTGGGTTTTCTTGATCCTCACTTCTTGTGAAGTCACACTCTCTCCTCTACCACCCCTGCACTTCCGGTATAACCAAACACACTCGACTCTCTAATGGCCAGATGTGTTGATTTTTTAGACGGGTTAGGGACTATGGCGGAGTAAGTAGGGGTACCACGGAACTCTCCATCTGGTAGCTTCTTCCCTTGGATTCTTTCACCTTTATTAATCTCTTCTCCATTTTCGGTGTTTCGTTTTGGGTTTCAATCTCGGCTTCCCATTATTCATGTTTCTCTTAGGGTTTTAGCCCCACATTCCATGTTTTCATTCTAGGATGTTGTTAGTTCTTTTAGGGTTTCATCCCCTTTTATCTCTTTCTTGCTTCATGGTGGTTCTCATAGGGTTTCATCCCTTTTCTCATTCCATGTTAGTTCATGCTTTGTGGTTTTTGTCTTGGTTTTTCATCCATCGGCTTGCTCGGGCCCCCTTCTTTGCCGCTCCTCTCTACTCTGGCTTCCTAGTTCTTTGCTCTCTCCCAAGTTGGTAGGGTGCAATGATTCTGAAGGATGTTTTTGGATATGTATGGGGAGTGGCACGGGGTTCTGGGAAGCGTGACCTGTAGTGGATCGTTCCAGTTCTTTTGGCTCTTCGGGTGATTGTGCAACGGTGACGATGGGTCCTCAACGACACTGATGATGGTTTCTGGTCGCGGTTTACGGTGACAATGACGATGTTGGTGTGGGTTTCTCTTTATAGTGATGAGGGCATCAATGGTTGGTTCTCGATGTCGATGTGATGGTCGACGTCTTCGGTGTTCTGTTCGAGGCGGATAGGTGTCTGAGGTGTGATGATGGTTTGACGGTGTTTTCCTTTTCAAAATTTGAAATGGTTTTTGGCACCAATCAGGTATGGAAAAGTGATGTGGTTGTGATCATGGATGGCGGCGCATTGCTGTGCTTTGGGGGTTTGTCTATAGTGATGTTTTTTTTGAATTCTGCATTTTGTATGCTGTTTATTGATGTCCAAGTGGGGAATGCAATTGGGATATGTTTGTATGGTTCTCACTTCTCCAAAAAAGTGACTTCTTAAAATAAAATAAAAATGAGTTTTTTGTATGATATGATCTAATGATTTCATGTTCTATAGGAAATAAAAAATGTGATGTTTTTAAATGGAGTTAGTAAATGTCATTTTGTTTGCATCAGGATCACGGGTGGTTTTGGTGTGATATGAAGGTGAATCAGGGGGTGAACCATGTTCTGTGGTTTGAGACCTAATTCATGATAAGTTAGGTTTGGCGAATTGCAATTTTTTATAAAATTCATGGGATGATCTATGTAATGTGATTTGACTACATTGGTGAATAATGGATTATGGAGTGGTTCAATGTGTAAAATGGGTTCATGAAATGATTAATAAGGTGAATCATGTCATGAACATGGAAAATATGTCCTTTTTTGTGCATAATTTATTAAAAATGAAAGAGGTGTTAGTATATTGGTTGTGGGAATATAAAAGACCTTTATTATGGGGTTATTAGTGAAAATTCATTTTGGTTTCATGTTTTATTTTGGGGTTATTTAGTTACTATAAAACCAAGACATTTTGGAAATACCGATAACATAATATCTGATTAGTGTTTGTTATGGAGTGAGATGTGATGAGATAAAAGGGATGTGTGGAATGTGGTTGAGGTTTCTAGAGACTAAATGCATATTTATTTTTGGATAATCTTGTGGATCCAGACATAGTGGATGGATTTGGGATGAAAAAAAATCATATTGGTATCTGAAAAAAATGAGTTCAATGTTTTTTTAAAATTGATTCTAGTTGGGAGAGATGTATTTTGGCTTACAGTTTCCTATAAAGTAATAAAAATTTTTTGATTTATGTTTTTTGATAAAAAATGTAATTAGAAGTGATGGAATCCAAGTGGAATTTGAATATTTCATGTCATGTAAATTTTATTTTGAGGGACCATACCCATGTTGGGAATCAAAGGCTCTGAACATTCCCATGTGGATATATTGGATATGATTTTAGAGTTACTAGATGTACCAAGGGTTTTTGACACCATTCGAGAGGGGAAGAAGTGGCTAGATTATAGGGGGTGTAACTACATACCATTCATGTCATGAATGATTCATGATGAGAAATATCATGATAGAGGGGTTGACATCCCCTATATGGGTGATTCATATGGTAAACCATGTTCAATCCAAGAATGGGACATGATTGTTTTAATAAAGGCGACCAGCCCATTTGCACCCATCAAATCAACATTTTTTATGGAGAAAAATGTACAATACAGTTGGATCATCATACTCACACATAATGATTTCCACTATTATTGGAGATGGTTCTTGTAGGGTTCTAATTAATATTTCAGGTAATTATCCTCTATTGTTTTTATTTCCCCACAATACTCCCTAATATGGATGATTTCACTAGGGCTCTATCAGTGACTCTGTCACATCCTGGTAGAATCAGCCGATGCTGATGTAGATTTTTTGTGTGGTGGATAGGGTGGTCTTGAGGTGATGTATACATTCAATGGAAATTGTTTTAGATGATATAATAAAAAACCTTTTTAATTTATAGATTTATGTAAATTTTTAGGAAATTTATTGTTAGATAGTTATAGATGGTGAGAGATTTTCATTAGCATGGTTGGTGGTAAGCCATACACCTTATGCATGTGGTTGGATGAGGTTTTTGAATGATGACAATGAATATGGATTTACATATAATAATACCACCATAGTTTAAATAAAATTACAAATTATAATTGATTATAAGTAATCATTTATGTTTTCTAGAATGAGTTAAGGAGTTTAAAAGGTCACACTGTTTCTGATGAGGCATGGATTATCTTCTTTGAGGATCACATGTGCTTAGAATGTATGTAAACTCTTTGATGGAGTTATATGCTCTATTTAATAAAAATAAATATGTTTTTAATGGATGAATAATTTCCTTCATACACATTGATGGGACTTGGTGGATGGAAAGATTCCATGAGGACAAGGGCAGAAAAAATATAGTGATGATGGGTCAGTTAGGCTTAGGTTAAGATTTGTTCAAAACATTGTGGAGTTAAGATCTCCCAATGAATGTGTTGTCAATTCGAGAGACTGGGTTTTTAGATAAATAGATGACATGTGTCATCTCAGTATGTGATAAGGGATGTGGGTATCCTATAAGGGATTCTGTTGGGATAATTTTATGTGTATGTTTGGCTTAGGCCTATTTATTATGGGTGAGATAACCATTCATCTCATTCATACATGGGACACCCAATATGGGATAGTCTAAGATTAGATATTCTCATGATCTATAATATGTATAATAAAGAGGTTTTTATTTGAGTAAATTTCTAAGATACCCGCCTTTGGATATGTGAGGTGGGACCCATGTTTAGGTCTTGGGAATTTTTATGGGACAATGAACTATGACTTCCAGGAATTTACATCACTATATCATGTGATGATTATATTGTAGTTACACAACATTTCATATTGTAATAAAAAACCTAGAGGTATGGGTGGAGGAAACCCTTTGGGTATTTTTTTAACCAATGGGTGTTGACCAAGGTATGGGGTTAGTGTAGAGAAATCCTGAAAAAACTTGTTTATTTAATATGCAATGTGATGAGTGAGTTTAGGAATGTTTGTTATGAGCGGTGAAGACCCAAGGAAATTTCCCATGGTATCAGCTAATGGGATGTGTTATGGCTAGTGGCCCCTTCATGTGTTGTATGTTCTTTATGGAATATTCATTGGAATCGTTGTTATTGTTATTTGTGACCATACCTTGGATGTTTGGGTTAGAGTTCTATATGTGACCCCCATTATCTGAGAGAATGTTTTGTCATGATTTCATGGATATTTATAGAGTATATAAGTATGGGTATATGTGATGATCATGCCATGTTCTATTAAGTATTGAGGTGAGGTCGTTTCCTTTATTGTCTTTTTTTAGTATGAATGAATTGAGACGTTCTATGGGAGGATTATCATAGTGAAAGTACTAGGTGTTTTCTCTTGGTATGATGTGATGTGAGGTGACACCAATGGATCCTTACATGAATGTTAAGTTAATGGGGCAAGAATGGATGTATTATTGTGACTTTTATTAGTCAACATTTGTTTTAGGATTAAACATAGGCCTGGCTTGAGTCCCTATGTATGGGATGTCCATCGATATAATTTCACCATATGATGAGATGAGATGATGATATATATATATTATTGTGCCTAAAAAGTTATTATTTTTCATTATAGAGGCTTGGTTAACATAGGGTCACCTAATGTGTATGGATTCATGCTACACTTGTTAGTATATGACATACAAGAAAAATTTGATGCATATTTATTTTATTCCTCATGCATACATATATATAATGTCTTATACTATGTGAAATTGGTGAGACCACAGAGATATGTATTTCACACACTATTTAAAGGAACCCCGATTCATGTGTAGAACATATGCTTACAATTAGGTTTACAAAAGGAAATTTATTTTATCAAGATAGAGAAGCTCAGTTTTATTTGAATAAACTGTTTGTGGGACCCATATATTGTTGTAGGAATAATGTGTGTATTGTTTTATTGGATTAATTTTTATTTGGGATTGGCCTCATTGGGGATCATTTTATGTAAAATAGAATTACCATGGGTTTGTATGATACAATTACATTTGTTATACTACTATGTCTATTTGATTATGAGTACTCTATCGTTTAGGATATGTACGATTGGATATTTTTTCTATATATTGACTCTATTTTGAGGGAATATTATCAAAATTAAATTTATTATTCACCCATTTATAGTCTTCTATCGAAAGTGTGTGGGGGAGGAATTCCTAAGGTCAAATAATGTCTCTATCATGGAAACTAATGGGGTCCCTAGGGGTGGAGAATTAAAATCCTTATAGGAACTAGATCATACTTACACTTCATATAAATATTTAGTATTAATATTATTTTAAGGATCCTTATGAGAATCATGTCACATTTATCACATCATGAAGGTGATAGTTATCTCATCCTAACAATGTTCATGATCCATAGGTCTGACAAACTACAATATTATTTATGTTTCTGGAGATTATTCATAAAGATATTGAAATCATTATTACGCGTCTACATTTTATGCTAATGTATATAAGAATTAATGTCAACACATACTTAAAAATGATTATTTCATATGCTCAGATAATTTTTATGTAGCCTAGTATTTTTCCAAGAATCAACCGGAAACTCTCTTTCAAAACCATTTTAATCATTAATTGAGTAATTCTAATACTCCTTAAATACTTTACAAACAACACCATGAATTATTCCATCATATGATACATAAAATGATGTGAGTTTTTCTTAATTAAATGATCTTATTGTGTTTAATTATTCCCTCATCTTCCATGAACTTTTAATTTACCATGCTCTTCCCCATATTTCCACCTCCAACATTAATGAAATGGTATTGATAGAAATTCAATATCATCATATCTACTATTTATCTTTTATAATAATCTCATCAGTCATTATAATTTTTTAAGTAAATCCAATATTAAATAATCCAAATATCATTTAATATCAAAAATATTATTCTCATTTCTTAGTTTTTTTAATAATCATTTATGAGTATTTATTTATAAATTATCATCATTTTTGTTAGAACTGCACAAATATATTCATCATGGGAACTATTGGAAGCATACTCATAATTTTACATATTACATTCTATAGTAGAGCCTCTATTTTAATCAATTTCATTTAAATGGATTTACTAGTGAAATAATCATACATCCATGATCATAGATATGTCCCCAATCATCTCAATTAATAAACATAAACGATATTTCTTCATAAGATTACATTAACTCAATAATCTTTTGAATATCCAACACCCCTACTATTTTTCCAGTAACCAACATATTTATATCATGAATCTTCTATTAAATATTTATAACTATTTTAAAACAAAGTCAACACTAATAAAAAGTGAGTCACCACTTTTAATCATCTAATATTCATTTAAAAAATTGAATATATATCTTCAAATAGAGTTCATTTGTATTATTCTGATATCGTATTTCGTCATCTCTATTTTGTCATCACTTAATGGATTAGTAGAATATTTTTATTTATCAATAATTCATTTATTCCCTTCAACCTCAATGTATTTTTATTTTCATCTTCCTTACTCATTAAAAGATATCATATGATTATTCTAAAGGAGAAAACATATTTTCTTTAATGAAATTGTCTATTTTTTCATTTGGTGATAAGGTAGTTGTTATGATAAGAGGGTTGGAACAACTAGTAAAAAAGTCTTAATTAATTTGGTTGTGTTTGTTTATCAATGAAAAATTCTATTCTAAATTAATTAAGACAATCCTTAAGCCAGATCAAATATGATTCATATCATTAATATAGTACATTGTATAAGAATATGTGATGGATAAGTAGATGGTGTTCCATTTTAGGATTTATATTATTCCAATATAAATGTTTATTGGAGAAGTAGTCATATGATGCAAAAATTAACTGAAATATATCCAACTTTTATCGATTTGGGTTACACCTCATAAGAAGTACTCATGCCAAAGAGATAATAAAATTTACACTATAATAGAAAATGGAATAGAAGCTCTCAAGACAAAGCATAATTTTTCCTTCCATATAGGATACTCAATTATATTTTTCTACATATTATAGGAGGTTTGAAAATTTTAAATAGATACAGATAATATTTGACCTCCATGACACAATCTTTTTCCATCAATTAATACATGGTATGGTGGAATTATATTATTCTTGATAATTTTAGACATCCATTTGATAACATTGTTTTCTTCTTCATTAGGTGAAGATAAAAAAGAATAAAAATTAGTAAATACACCTCACCTAGAGGTTATCATGTTCATATTTTGTGGCTCCAAAATTTTCATGTCCTCCATGTCGTAGAACATATTCAATCATGTAGATTTTTTGGAAGTTGACTAAAAATTTCTAAAAACAAGTGGTCTAAACAATAATTACCTATACCCGAACAAAGATTCTCTTTCATATGGATAATATATATATTTCATGTAAAAATGTAAACATTGAATCACATTTGAAATTTTGTTTTAATTTCAAAAACATATTCAACTAATTCAAATTTAATGGTCTGTATTAACATTTAGATGGTACAATGTATGTGATTTTTGAAGGGGACTTGATTTTAACAATTCTATTCACAATAAAATTTTCTTTCCAATTATAAATTTTTAGATATTAGAGACGTGTTGAATATATGAGAAGAAATAAGATCATGGAGTGTCTTTAGAAGAAATTATGTTGAATGAGTTGTACAAATTATAATTGTCTGAAGAGATCATAGATGAATTTTTACTATTTGAAAAAGGAGAAGAAAAGTAAAACGACATCATCATATAAATTATATGTGTGGAAGACTTTATTCATGTTTATTTCATGTTCATTGTAATTGAAATAGTATGGGAAGCACTACTGCATTCATGATACTATATGAAACATAAGTTACATGATAAACCGTGATCATAGTAACCATAGGTGGAAACTAGTATGTAGTTTGGTATCAGTGAAATATAGCTTATGAAAAGGAATAAAATTATAATTTTGATAGGTGACTATTAAAAATATTCTTTTATTATTGTGTATGTGTGTTGAAAAGTTATGACAATTCACTTTAAATATTTACAAGGGTAATTTCACACAAGAAATATAAAAATAATTGAATCACTGGTCCACCCCATCTAATTGAGTACGCACTAATCCAGGAGGGTATTTTCAAATATTATTATAGTGATGGGATACCCTTTATGGTGATTTTATGATTGATGTTTGAAAAGGTTTTTTCTCTCTATTTGAATCATTTTACTTGATTTTTTTAATGTTATAGAGATTCATAATTTAGTCAACAGAAATAGAATTCCTATATTTTTTGTAAAATTATATAATATGTTGAACAAACTGAAACCTCCATACATGATATATAATTAGTTGTGATATTTTGGAAGCTATAACAAATGGTTCTTTTCATTTATTTATAGGTATTTATATAATGACATGTAAGAGAAATATGATAAATGATGGTCATTCAACAAATGATATTCTATCATCACTCCTGTAATGTGATTTGTTGAGGAAAAAAGGACGCAAAAATATAAATTAAATATGTTTTAAATATCCTAATATTAATGTAAAGACCCGTAAATTTCAAGGAAATATTTTTTTCTTAATTTTCCTTGGAATTTTACAAGAACGCAGTTTCTGACGGCGCCTGATTCCGAGGCCAGGTGTGCCCGGAATCATTTTCCGAAGTTTGGCTTGGGTACGTTCAGTGAATGGATGAGCGGGTTTTTCTAACTTTTAAACCGGTGCCCGTAATCGAATTCTGAGGGCACTGATGAAATCACAGCGCCGGTATTCGCTTAGAAACGCCTCATCCGGAGTTCTGTTTTCTTGGGTGTGGTTTTTAATTTTCGGGCTTAAAGTTAAGAAATAAAAAAAAAATTGCGACAACTTTATTTTAATTCACTTAAGCCACTTGGAAGCCACTTAAAGATGGCTTAAACTGAGTTGATCTGGATTGGATGCTATCCAAAAATATCCTACCCTCTTGGTAGGATATTTGTGAGGTGGGGCCCGCACGAGCCCCGCCGTTTCTTTCCGCTAAGTAACGCACCCGCGAAAACCCGTCATTATGAAAGTCAACTGACGCGTTTCTTAATTTCTTAACAGACCATTTAATTGGGCGGTTTATTTCGTAAATTAAATGAGCTGTTTCTTTCGTTGAATTAATTCAACGAATTGATGGGTCGTTACTTACCCCTTTTTCGTGTGTTGGCATAATAATAAAATAAGACCAACCAGTCTTTTGAAAGTTTACTCGTTGAGAGAGGATCCTTGAACCTTCATCCTTATTCATGAAGAACGCGAAGAACGCGAAGAACGCCGTCATCCGCGGAAATCGACGACGCTCTAATCCGACACGTTCTTCCCTGCCCCGATCTCCGATCACCAACCGTTTGAGGTGAGTGATTTCGGGTTTCTTCTAAAAGTTCTTTGTGGTTTAAAACGAAACACGAATTTAATTATTTTATAATTAAAATCTGTTGTTTCTTGGTCCGTTGAGTTCGCCGACTCAACGCCGGTTTCCGCGACGACGCGACGCCCTTCCGCGACGACGCGATGACCCCCTTTTTCTGCGACGAACAATTCTGCGAAGAACGCTCACGCGCGCGACTACGATGTAGGGGTTTTATTTCTTGGAAATGCCTCTTTTTCCCATGTCGTTTCCGTTCAAATTGGGGAACCCATTTTATAAAATAATTTTATTTAATTAAAAAAAATTTTCGGATATGCGTTCATGTGTTGAACTTTATTCCTCCCGTTTTTTATCTCTAACGCGGAGGGTGCGGGCCAAACGAACACGGCCCGACGACCCTCCGTCGTTCATCGTTTTTATGCGGATTTGGCAGGCGACGACGGAACGTGCCGCAATGGAAGTTTGATGATCCGGCAGTGAAGAACGATTCCTGGGAGGAGCAGCGGCGCAGACGGGAACAAAATCGGACCACCAGAGCGATCCCGGTGGCCCGCGGAACCCGCCGGCGGCGCGGGCCGCCGGGAGCGGCGGCGGCACCCGCGGACCCACGACCGCGCGGCACCGGTGCACACGGACGCGGCAAAGCTGCCTCCTTGACTCAGTGCGGCCCCACGCGGGGGGCCGCGACACCACCAGGCCGCGGGGGGGGGGGGGGGGGGGGCAGCGCCCCACGGTGCCTCGGCCGTTCGGCCGCTCGGCCGAACCGAGCCAGGCCGGTCTGACCGGTCGGGCCGCGCCCTGGCCGGACCGGACCAGGTCGGACCACGTCGGGTCGTCCCGGTTTGGGTCGACCCAGTTCGGCCGACCCCGGGGGGGGGGGGGGGGGGGGGGGTTCGGCCCGGCCCCAGACCCCCCGTTTTCGGGCGGTTTTCGTTCAAATGCTCATAACTTGAGCTTCGGGCCTCCGAACGACGCGCCGTCAGTGGCAACGCGATCCTTGGATCGAGACGGTCGTTTCGGTATACTATACTCAAGGTGAACCTTCCATTTCGGGAGCCTACTGTTGGTCGGAGAAAAACGGGAATGATGGCAAGAGGGGGGGTGAATTGCCTTTTAAAAAATGATTAACAAATTAAAAATCAAAGTTGAAATGCAGTGGAAAGTAAAGAGGCAAGACACACGAAATTGATAACGGAGTTCAGCCAAAACCCGGCCTACGTCTCCGCTCCCAACTCAACCGTTGAGAGATTCCTACCGCTTGCTTTTCAATGGTTTTAGCAAGAAACCCACTAGGCTTTGAGGTAGCACTAGGACCTATTACAGCTTGCTTTTGAAATGGTTTAGCAAGAACCCACTTGCTTTTAATGGTTTAGCAAGAACCCACTATCCTTCTTACAGGTGAAGGATAGCTCACCTATGTCTCAAGCTATTTAAAGGAAAGCTTGACAACCTCTTCACACCTTAGTGTTGATGTGAAACCCAAAAGAAAGAGGGGATGAGAAAAGGGTTTGGGGTTTGTAGGCAAAACCCAAATTTAAGCTCAAAATAAATAAAACAATGAAAAACCGTATTTGAGGAAGTCTTGGGCGCCTTTGATTGATTGGAGATGTTGAAGGCTGCTTCCAAGCTTCTTTGAAGGAGCTCCTTGGATGTGGAATTGGATGTGGAATTGGATGGAGCACTTGGGGTTCCCTTGGAGGAATGCACCAGAGGTACGCCAAATGATCAACAAGGTGTCTGTGGGCTTCCGTATGGTTCCGGTAGTTGTCCGGGGCTTCCTTGGCCTTTATTTATAGGCATGGAACCCTTGGGGAGTCTTCGGAGCCGTTGGAGAGGCTTAAAGAGCCGTTGGGAGCCAAGAGAGTGTTGACTGGTCAAAGCCAACGGCTAGTTTGACTGGGCTACCGGCTGGCCGGTACAGCTCCACCGGCTGGCCGGTGCCTTGGCAGAGGGGAAGAGTTTTGGTCCAGGCTCCACCGGCTGACCGGTGGAGGAGCTACCGGCTGGCCGGTGGGGAGACAGTAGCTCACACTATTCATCTGGGTGCCACCGGCTGGCCGGTGCTATCACACCGGTTGGCCGGTGGACTGCAATTCAGTCCATTTTGCCAGCTTTCTTGGGCCAATCCTTTGGAAATCAATTGCCTATCAACAAAAACACATAAAACACAATTAGAAACATAAGAGGGTGATTGTGATCATGAAAATTAAACCTCGAGGGGTTTGAGAGGTACAACAATCTCCCCCTATTTTGATGATCACAATCACCGAGACAAACAATGTAAAAGACTTAAAATGAGAGGCATGCTTTAAAAGATTTTTCCCCCAATCAATCAAGAATTTCTCCCCCTTTGTGATTATCAAAATAGCACGAGGCATAAAACTTGATTGAGGGAAAAGTGTTTGAAAAACTAGATATGAGAATTGAAAGATCAATAGAGATTTTTGAAATTGAAATGAAAATTTGAATAACAGTTTGAATTGAAAGTTTTGAATCAAAAACCATTTGATATTTGAAATTTGAAACCAAATGAAATTTTTGAAATTGAGAGTTTTGAAATTGAAATGAAAATTTTAATAACAGTTTGAATTGAAAGTTTTGAATCAAAAACCAATTGAAATTTAAAATTTGAAAGCGAAATTTTCCCCCCTAAATAAAACAAAAGATCATCGGGGAAACGAAACTATTTTTGGCCCGGAGAGACTCGCCAAAAGGGATTTTTCAATCCAAATTTCTTTCATGGCGGGTCTTCACCTATAAAATTCGTCCGAAAAGAAAATACTTTTGGGTTGACCATACCGGGCATTTTTGCAATCACACTCATAAATGAGGTGCCCGGGTTTTTTACAATAGTTGCAAAATTTATAACTGGAGCTCCCCCTTACAAAAACAGTGGGTGCATGGGAGGAGGAAGCTATATTGGTGTAGCCAAGTCCATTGGTGGTTCTAGATACTCGTTGAGAACCTAAGAGTTTGGACAAATTTTGTTCACCTTGGGTGAACTTGGCTAGGGATTCCCTTAAGTCTTTGATAGTTGATTCCATGGAATCAACATCGGGAAAGTTTTGAATTTTGAGGGTCAACTCTTCCTTCTCTTTAAGAAGTTGTTCTTTTTCGGAAGAGAGTTTTTTGAAATTCTTTTTTAAAGCGACGAATTTTGAAGAAAGTTCATGAAAACCATTTTCAAGTTGGTCTCTAGCATGTTGGAGTTCTTCATATGACAAATGATTAAAAGAATTAGAAGAACTAGAGGAGGAAGAAGAGGAAGAGGATGATGATACCTCATGTTTTTCCATTAGGCATTTTGTACCTTGGTCGCTTGAGGAGGAGGAGGAGGAGGAGGATGAGGTGTCACTCCATGTCGCCTTGAGGACCTTTTTCTTTCCTTTTTCCTTTTGCGTGGCCCGTTTTTTGTTGAGTGGGCAATCGGGCTTGTAATGCCCTTTTTGGCCGCACCCGTAGCATTTTACCTTGGGCTCGTATCTTGCGGTGGGTTCTTGCTTTTGCGCCTTGTGAGATTTCTTCTTCTTCTTGTGCTTCTTCATAAATTTGTGCATTTGGCGGGCGAGATTCTCCATTTCCGAGTCGCTGCTTGATGATGAAGAAGATGAAGATGATGATGATGAGGATGAGCTTACTTCTTTTTGTACCTTGAGGGAGATGTTCTTTGGTGTCTTGATTGGTGTGCCCCCCTTTTGAGCTTGCCTCCTCATTGTGATCTCGTAGGTCATTAGGGATCCAATGAGCTCCTCGACCGGCATGTTTTTGACATCCTTAGCTTCTTGGATTGCCGTCACTTTAGGTGCCCATGAGCTCGGAAGGACCCATAGAATCTTCTTGACCATTGCTTCAGCTGAAACATCATCACCAAGAGATTTTCTACCATTGCAAACGTCAGTGAAGCGTGTAAACATTTCAGAAATAGACTCGTTTGGATGCATTGAAAAAGATTCAAAGTCTTGTCTATACATATCTAATCTAGTATCTTTGACTTTATTAGTGCCTTCATGGGTCACTTCTAAAAGCTTCCAAATTTCATGTGAAGTGGTGCAAGTGGATACACGATTAAATTCATTCCTATCTAACCCGCAATGAAGAGCATTCATGGCATTGCCATCAAGCTCAAAATTCTTAATATCGGCGGGGGTCCATTTGGATTCGTCGGGGGAAGACAAAGAATAACCTTGCATGACAATTTTGTAAATAGGATATCCTATGCTTCTTAAAAAAGTGGTCATGCGGGTTTTCCAATAATTATAGTCGGTCCCATCAAAAAATGGAGCCCGACCCAATGAGTAGCCCTCGGGGGCGAAAGAGGTAGATGCCATCAAAAAAGGATCTTTAATTTGAAACCGGTTAGGGAATTATTCAAAAACTTCCTCTGATACCAAATGTTGGTCGGAGAAAAACGGGAATGATGGCAAGAGGGGGGGTGAATTGCCTTTTAAAAAATGATTAAAAAATTAAAAATCAAAGTTGAAATGCAGCGGAAAGTAAAGAGGCAAGACACACGAAATTGATAACGGAGTTCGGCCAAAACCCGGCCTACGTCTCCGCTCCCAACTCAACCGTTGAGAGATTCCTACCACTTGCTTTTCAATGGTTTTAGCAAGAAACCCACTAGGCTTTGAGGTAGCACTAGGACCTATTACAGCTTGCTTTTGAAATGGTTTAGCAAGAACCCACTTGCTTTTAATGGTTTAGCAAGAACCCACTATCCTTCTTACAGGTGAAGGATAGCTCACCTATGTCTCAAGCTATTTAAAGGAAAGCTTGACAACCTCTTCACACCTTAGTGGTGATGTGAAACCCAAAAGAAAGAGGGGATGAGAAAAGGGTTTGGGGTTTGTAGGCACAAACCCAAATTTAAGCTCAAAATAAATAAAACAATGAAAAACCGTATTTGAGGAAGTCTTGGGCGCCTTTGATTGATTGGAGATGTTGAAGGCCGCTTCCAAGCTTCTTTGAAGGAGCTCCTTGGATGTGGAATTGGATGTGGAATTGGATGGAGCACTTGGGGTTCCCTTGGAGGAATGCACCGGAGGTACGCCAAATGATCAACAAGGTGTCCGTGGGCTTCTGTATGGTTCCGGTAGTTGTCCGGGGCTTCCTTGGCCTTTATTTATAGGCATGGAACCATTGGGGAGTCTTCGGAGCTGTTGGAGAGGCTTATAGAGCCGTTGGGAGCCAAGAGAGGGTTGACTGGTCAAAGCCAACGGCTAGTTTGACTGGGCTACCGGCTGGCCGGTACAGCTCCACCGGCTGGCCGGTGCCTTGGCAGAGGGGAAGAGTTTTGGTCCAGGCTCCACCGGCTGACCGGTGGAGGAGCTACCGGCTGGCCGGTGGGGAGACAGTAGCTCACACTATTCATCTGGGTGCCACCGGCTGGCCGGTGACAGAGCCACCGGCTGACCGGTGGAACCTGGCAGTGGGCAATGCCTCTGCCAGGTCCACCGGCTGGCCGGTGCTATCACACCGGTTGGCCGGTGGACTGCAATTCAGTCCATTTTGCCAGCTTTCTTGGGCCACTCCTTTGGCAATCAATTGCCTATCAACAAAAACACTTAAAACACAATTAGAAACATAAGAGTGTGATTGTGATCATGAAAATTAAACCTCGAGGGGTTTGAGAGGTACAACACCTACGTGGTTAAAACTCTGTAGTTAAGCGTGTTTGGCCTAGAGTAGTGATCAGGATGGGTGACCTCCTGGGAAGTTTACCAGGGTGGGTGTGAGACGGAAAGGCCAATAACTAACAGACTGGGCGTCCGATTGACGCGCCGTCTGTTTCGTTGAATTCCTCTAAGTGAGACGGATCTTTTGGCATACTCCGCCCAAGGTTTGGACGCAGGTGGAGTACAGTCGCGTTGGTTTTGCCTTAAAAACCAACCGGGCCCCTGGGACGAAAAAGCCAATAACTCTCAGACCGGGCGTCCGATTAACGCGCCGTCTGCGACGTTGACTTCCTGTTAACGATACGGAACTTTCGGATACATAAACTTTGGACTTTGTGACAGTTGATGTAACGGCCTCTCGGCTCATGGAGCGGACCCTCCTGAACGAGCTTGCTGTGTGCGGGAACCCTAGAGCTGGCTGCGACTGCTACTTCGACAGCGACGACTGTGCAGAGATCCACAGTGGACTGCAGCGACGACTGTGCAGAGATCCTCAGTGGACTGCGACGATGAAGACAACTGGTCTTGTATCCTATGTGGGTCCTAGCTGTGCTGGTCTTGTATCCTATGTGGGTCCCATCTTAGATGATTCAATACTGGTCTTGTATCCTATATGGGTCCTAGTATAGATGAATCAATGAAGACAGCTGGTCATGTATCCTATGTGGGTCCTAGCTGTGCTGGTCTTGTATCCTATGTGGGTCCCAGCTTAGATGATTCAATACTGGTCTTGTATCCTATGTGGGTCCCAGTATAGATGAAACAATGAAGACAACTGGTCTTGTATCCTATGTGGGTCCCAACTTAGATGATTCAGTATCTATATCTGATCATCTTTATAGTAATTCGAAGAAGTATACCTGTGTGAGCTGAATCTTCTGTTTACTCTCCTTTGTGGATTGTGTTGAGCTATCCTGTGTGGATTTACTGTTTACTCTCCTTTGTGGATTGTGTTGAGCTATCCTGTGTGGATTTATTGTTTACTCTCCTTGTGGATTGTGTTGTGCTATCATGTGTGGGTATATTTTTTGCTTTCCTGTGTGGACTGGGTTGTTCTTGGGCTCGGACATTGGAGCGGAACGGGAATTGATGACTTAGGTATATGTATGGGCATATACCTAAGCCGTGTCAGATGTTACTTCGTGATTGTATCTTTCCTTTGTGGATTATCCTTTGTGGATTTCGGGAGACCTTCGGGGGTCTCGGGTTCCCTACTGAGTAGCTTATACTCACCCCTGCACGGGCTATGCCTGCACTACTTTGTTTTGGTTACAGACGGTGGACAGCGCTGATCGTGGTGGAGGCGTGCGGAGCAGGACGGTACCTGGAGGTGGACCACTGGGCGGGACGTACTCGGAGCGGTCAGGTGGACCCGAGGTGCAGTAGAGGCTATATGTACCCACCTTTCAGTTGGGACTTCCAGAGGACGGCTCGACTCTGCGGCTTTTCCATTCAGTGGTTGTTTTTCCTTTCAGTTGTACTTTACAGTTGGTCTTGTATTTTCGGCCCCTTTTTCTTTCAGCATTGCTTGTACCGTTTTTACTTAGTGTTTACTTTTCTTCTTGCTTACTCGGTGGAACTTGTTTACTTTTCAAAGGCAATGCATTCCCTTTTTGTTGGGATTTACGCCTTGGTGCTAGTCGCCATCCCCTAGCCTATGGAAGGCGGGATTGGGGTAGTCACGGCACGGGCCCCGAGGGGGGGGGTCGTGAAAAATTGGTATCAGAGGTGGTCGGTTCTACCGGGGACTCTGATCTTTATTTTATGTGAAGAAATAGTGTTTAGCGTATTGGGTGTGGTTATCAGTCCAGGGAGTCGAGTGTTGGTGTGGCGGCCGACGTATCCGTACACCAGGACCCTGACTTCTGATTTCCGGCTTAATGCACGAAAACATTGATTGCATGTGTGTTCAAGTTTTCTTTGTTATTACTTGTGTCAGCTCACCAGGTATACTGTTCTGACCGTGGCACACCTGTTTCTTTCAGGATGGCCCCACGACGGCAGCCAGCTAGGGTTCCGAGAGTGGAGCGTGATGACAGCCCACCGAGCGACGAGGCCTCGGTGTAGGGCTCCTTGTCAGCAGAGGCACCGTCGGTACCTTTACCCGCCGAGCCCCCGATGCTTCCAGCACTGGCAGCTGACGATGCACGACGAGGAATCACTCCTCTGGACGGACTTTGAGAGCATCTTCCGCTCCGAGTTCATCCCAGCCACCCTCCGTGAGGTACGCATACAGGAGCTTCTTCAGCTGCAGCAGGGCAGCTTGACAGGGGCCCAGTACTCTGCGAGATTTACTGATCTCTCACGATACTCCACAGATATGGTACGGGACCCGTTCTTCTGGGCCCGGACCTTTGAGCAGGGACTGAGGCACGAGATCAGGGCATCGATGATCTCCCTCAACATTCCGACACAGGCAGAGGTGTTGGTGAGATCCCTTCTAGTGGAGAGTTTTCTCGCCGAGCAGGCTCCAGTGACAGGGCTCTCCGCAGGACGGCCCGTAGCAGGGTCTTCTACAGCTGGCAGTAGACAGGTGACGCAGAGGTCTAAGCGGGCCAGACCCTCTGATGGGCAGTCACAGGATGAAGATTCGGTTGTGCGGGGCACCCGAAGGAGAGCCAGCTACACGAGGGGAAAACATTGCTACGCATGCAGTGGGCAAGGTCACATGGATCGAGACTACCCGACTCGTCTTACAGATGATCAGCATGCGGTAGAGGGACCTCCCAGACAGAGATTCGGCCATGGTGGTCTGCAGGGTATAGGCGGACGAGGCAGAGGAGCTGGCCGAGTAGCCGATGGTGGGAGACACTTTGAGGTGTTGCCACCACCACCACCAGGAGGTCCACCCCAACCGTAGGGAGTTGGTAAACATGGGAGAGCTCAGCATCAGGCAGCTGAGGCCTTCGATCATGGTGCTCTAGGAGCAAATGGACAGGAGCAGAACTAGTGGATACGTCCTTTGTACTTCTAGTTCCATGTTGCTATTGTGTAGCGTCTTTGTATTATGAGCTGCAATAATAAAAGACGCATACCTTTGTGATGTTTTCATTCCTGTCCTCTTTTGTGTTGTTACTAATAGGTTCCAGTTTTGACTGTTGACTTGACCCTCACTTGTGAGACATCTACTGGAGGAGACCCAGTTACCACACACTGATGCCGACAGTGTGACTCAACCCTTGGAGGCGAGAGTAACGGTTGGATATCTTGGTAGTAGCGTCAAGGCCTTACGACGTCATCCTTGGTATGGATTAGTATCATCCATGTCATAATTGACCGTATTAGGCAAAGAATGTGGCTCATCCAGGGGATGGGACCAGATTTCTCTTATCGGCAAAGAATAAATCTTAGCAGCTCTTGTGGGACCGAGGATGGTCCAGGCCACGACAGGGAAGGTCCAGGTCATCCAGGGGCGGATGAGTACAGCTCAGAGCCGGCAAAAGTCTTATGCTGACATGAGGCGGAGGCCACTAGAGTCCGAGGATGGAGACCACGTCTTCTTGCGTGTCTCACCTCGACGTGGTTTGCGGAGATTTGGCCGAGGCGGCAAGTCGCCTCCACGCTTCATCATTGACCATGGGGAGATAGGCGTGGATGATTGGGCGACTTTTACGGAGGTCCCGGTGGAGATAGAGGATCGACAGAAGCGGGTCCTACGTGGATGATCGATTCCTCTTGTGCGCGTCAGATGATGAAGCACGTGAACCTCCAGGGAGCATATGGGAACGGGAGGCTCAGATGCGTGCTCAGTACCGCCTTTGTTTCCCTAGATTGTGTTGAAGCTTTACGGGGACGTAAATCCTTATGGTGGGAGTAATGTAAAGACCCGTAAATTTCAAGGAAATTTTTTTTCTTAATTTTCCTTGGAATTTTAGAAGAACGCAGTTTCTGATGGCACCTGATTCGGAGGCCCGGTGTGCCCGGAATCATTTTCCGAAGTTTGGCTCGGGTACGTTCAGTGAACGGATGAGCCGGTTTTTCTAACTTTTAAACCGGTGCCTGGAATCGAATTCTAAGGGCACTGATGAAATCGCAGCACCGGTATTCGCTTAGAAACGCCTCTTCCGGAGTTGCGTTTGCTTGGGTGTGGTTTTTAATTTTCGGGTTTAAAGTTAAGAAATAAAATAATTTTGCGACAACTTTATTTTATTTCACTTAAGCCACTTGGAAGCCACTTGAATCCACTTAAAGACGGCTTAAACTGAGTTGATCTGGATAGGATGCTATCCAGAAATATCCTACCCTCTTGGTAGGATATTTGTGAGGTGGGGCCCGCACGAGCCCCGCCGTTTATTTCCGCTAAGTAACGCACCCGCGAAAACACGTCATTATGAAAGTCACCTGACACGTTTCTTAATTTCTTAACAGACCATTTAATTGGGTGGTTTATTTCATAAATTAAATGAGCTGTTTCTTTCGTTGAATTAATTCAACGAATTGATGGGTCGTTACTTACCCCTTTTTCGTGTGTTCGCATAATAATAAAATAAGACCAACCATTCGTTTGAAAGTTTACTCGTTGAGAGAGGATCCTTGAACCTTCATCCTTCTTCGTGAAGAACGCGAAGAACACAAAGAACGCGAAGAACGCCGTCATCCGCGGAAATCGACGACGCTCAAATCCGAGACGTTCTTCCCCACCCCGATCTCCGATCACCAACCGTTTGAGGTGAGTGATTTCGGGTTTCTTCTAAAAGTTCTTTGTGGTTTAAAACGAAACACAGATTTAATTATTTTATAATTAAAATATGTTGTTTCTTGGTCCGTTGAGTTCGCCGACTCAACGCCGGTTTCCGAGACGACGCGACGCCCTTCCGCGACGACGCGACGACCCCCTTTTTCCGCGACGAACAATTCCGCGAAGAACGCTCACGCGCGCGACTATGAGGTAGAGGTTTTATTTCTTGGAAATGCCTCTTTTTCCCATGTCGTTTTCGTTCAAATTGAGGAACCCATTTTATAAAACAATTTTATTTCATTTTTTTTTCAGATATGCGTTCATGTGTTGAACTTTATTCCTCCCGTTGTTTATCTCTAACTCGGAGGGTGCAGGCCAAACGAACACGGCCTGAAGACCCTCCGTCGTTCTTCGTTTTTATGTGGATTTGGCGGGCGACGACAGAATGTACCGCAACAGAAGTTTGATGATCCGACAGTGAAGAACGAGTCCCGGGAGGAGCAGCGACGCAGACGGGAACAAAATCGGACCACCGGAGCGATCCCGGTGGACCGCTGAACCCGCCGGCGGCGCGGGTCGCCGGCGCGGCGGTGCCGGCAGCCGGGAGTGGCGGCGCCCCGGCCGTTCGGCCACTCGGCCGAACCGAGCTAGGCCGGTCCGACCGGCCGGGCCGCGCCCTGGACGGACCGGACCAGGTCGGACCGGGTCGGGTCGACCCGGTTTGGGTCGACCCAGTTCGGCCGAACCCGGGGGGGGGGGGGGGGTCGGCCCGGGTCGGCCCGGGCCCGGACCCCCCGTCTTCGAGTGGTTTACGTTCAAATGCTCATAACTTGAGCTTCGGGCCTCCGAACGACGCGCTGTCAGCGGCAACGCAATCCTTGGATCGAGACGGTCGTTTCGGTATACTATACTCAAGGTGCATCTTCATTTTCGGGAGCCTACGTTGTTAAAACTCCGTAGTTAAGCGTGTTTGGCCTAGAGTAGTGATCAGGATGGGTGACCTCCTAGAAAGTTTCCCAGGGTGAGTGTGAGACGGAAAGGCCAATAACTAACAGACCAGGTGTCTGATTGACACGCCGTCTGTTTCGTTGAATTCCTCTAAGTGAGACGGATCTTTTGGCATACTCCGCCCAAGGTTTGGACGCAGGTGGAGTACGTTCGGGTTGGTTTTGCCTTAAAAACCAACCGGGTCCCTGGGACGAAAAAGCCAATAACTCTCAGACTGGGCGTCCGATTGACGCACCATCTGCGACGTTGAGTTCCTGTTGACGATACTCAACTTTCAGATACATAAAATTCGTACTTTGTGACAGTTGATGTATCGGCCTCTCGGCTCGTGGAGCGGACCCTCCCGAATGAGCTTGTTGTGTGCGGGAACCCTAGAGCTGGCTGCGACTTCTACTTCAACAGCGACAATAGTGCAGAGATCCTCAGTGGACTGCAGCGACGACTGTGCAGAAATCCTCAGTGGACTGCGACGATGAAGACAGCTGGTCTTGTATCCTATGTGGGTCCTAGCTATGCTGGTATTGTATCCTATGTGGGTCCCAGCTTAGATGATTCAATACTGACTTGTATCCTATGTGGGTCCCGGTATAGATGAATCAATGAAGACAGCTGGTCTTGTATCCTATGTGGGTCCTAGCTGTGCTGGTCTTGTATCCTATGTGGGTCCCAGCTTAGATGATTCAATACTAGTCTTGTATCCTATGTGGGTCCCAGTATATATGAAACAATGAAAACAACTGGTCTTGTATCTTATGTGGGTCCCAGCTTAGATGATTCAGTATCTATATCTGATCATCTTTATAGTCATTCGAAGAAGTATACATGTGTGAGCTGAATCTTCTATTCACTCTCCTTTGTGGATTGTGTTGAGCTATCCTGTGTGGATTTACTGTTTACACTCCTTTGTGGATTGTGTTGAGCTATCCTGGGTGGATTTATTGTTTACTCTCCTTGTGGATTGTGTTGTGCTATCTTGTGTGGGTATACGTTTTTCTTTCCTGTGTGGACTGGGTTGTGCTTGGGCTCGGACGTTGGAGCCGAATGGGAATTGATGACTTAGGTATATGTATGGGCATATACCTAAGCCGTGTCAGATGTTACATCGTGATTGTATCTTTACTTTGTGGATTATCCTTTCTGGATTTCGGGAGACCTTCGGGGGTCTCGGAGTCCGTACTGAGCAGCTTATACTCACCCCTACACAGGCTATGCCCGCACTACTTTGTGTTGGTTGCAGACGGCGGACAGCGCTGATCATGGTGGAGGCGTGCGGAGCAGGACGGTACCTGGAGGTGGACCACTGGGCGGGACGTACTCGGAGCGGTCAGGTGGACCCGAGGTGCAGTGGAGGCTATCTGTACCCACCCTTCTGGTGGGACTTCCAGAGGACGGCTCGACGTTGCGGCTTTCCTTTCAGTGGCTGTTTTTCCTTTCTGTTGTACATTACAGTTGGGCTTGTATTTCCGGCCCCTTTTTCTTTCAGCACAGCTTGTACCGTTTTTACTTAGTGTTTACTTTTCTGCTTGCTTACTCTGCGGTGCTTGTTTACTTTTCACTGGCAATGCCTTTCCTTTTTGTTGGGATTTAAGCCTTGGTGCTAGTCGCCAGCCCCTGGCCTATGGAAGGCGGGCTTGGGGTAGTCACGACACGGGCCCCGAGGGCGGGTCGTGACAATTAATGTAATGATTATCCCGGTGAAGTGAGATAAATTGATTCTTTAAAATCATAAGTGTGACTTTTTCATATTCATGATGAATAAAATATTGATAGTTTCTTAATAATGGTGAATGAATTTTTGATTATAATCACATCATTTTGTAAGAAGTTAGAGGATATTGATACTATTGAAAATATTTTATATTAATTTCAATATATGTTTTATTCTAAATCCCTTAATTTGGGAGAAAAAGAAATAAGTTTTATTTTTGTCGATAACATGTAATTATTTTGAACACCTTAGAAAATTATGAATGATAATTATATCATGAATTAGTTGATATATGAAAAAATATCTTTTAAGGTGTCACTAAATGAGAAGCATAATAATAATTTTAATGAAGATGATGTTAACTATTCTAAATCTAATTTTCCTTTCTATCAGACGTTAATTAGGATGATATCAATAATCTCTAAAATTGATTTAAATTTTTAGGGGATTGTTTCAAGGTAATATTCTTCAAAAATATATTATTTTTTTAAAGTAAATAATATTACTAAAAATTATAACATGTTATAAGAATATGAAGTTATAGAAGGTGATTTTATAATAAGGTATCATAAATGGTTGAAAAATAATGGGGTTTCTTGAAAAGGTAAGAGATAAAATTTCTTAAAATTAAGGAAGTAAAATTTCATATGTCTGTGTGACAATATTTATTTTAATGATGAAGAATAAAAAAGGTATATTCTAAGATATATTAAGAAAAATATCATTACTAATGTGTATGAATAATAATTAACTATTGAAAGTTATAGTGATTTCAATGGAAATAGATAATTTGATATGAATTTCTTTTGAAAATAGAAAAGATGTAGTCTGTCTCAAATATCACTATATTATAAGACAAGATAAAAAATTTTAGAAGATAAATTAATATAAAAATAATTGTGAATCTCTTCATATTGAACAAAACATAATTATTTTAGAAAGACATTAATTTATTGAATAAACATATTATAGAACTATTTATTTCATTGATCATGATAGAAGTAGGGATTAAATATGAATTGAATGATATTGATATTTTTTAGAAAAAACGGTTAGCATGAAAAATAAGAAATTCATTTTTTAAAATTTATACAAATAAAGTCATGAAGATGTGGAATTCTAATGTAATGTTGATGATAATGGATAAAAAAAGATTTCTAATTAAAAGAGAAAAAAACCAAACAAATTGTTCTTTGATTGAGATGAATAATCACTTTTGGATTACCACATTTACCGGAAAATTATTTAATTTTATATTTTTTTAAAATTTTTTATGAATCTAATTTAAGGAAACATTTATAAATGTGCAGAAGGAAACAAATTATGAATGGATGTTGTATGCAGTTTTCAAATAGTAAATTGTTGAAAAATATCATTTCAAAAAATGAGAAAATATTAATTTTGGGTAAAAGGATGAAAGTGTTGCTCATATTACATGACAACATGATGGTTTTAATGGAAAATATACACCTTGTGGTCATTATTGGAACTAAGAGGATTTTTTGGATCATATAAATGATGTTTTTATTTAATTGAATAAATAATTATGAGTTTATATATTTTAGATGACAGAAATTTATGGGGATTCACCCCATTAAAATGAGAACATTTCAAATACAACATTAGAAAAATGGATTGAAAATTGAAAATATATTTTAACTATTTAAAGATGATTGTGAATAACTTTGAAGTGTGTTCATCCTAAAAAATTATTTCTTGTTATCTAATAATCTAAAATGTATTATATAGATAGTCAACAGATATAAAAAGAATGATTGAGTATTTGACGTTTCCTCCAAAGAATCCAAAAGGATGTGTTTATGGATTCTAGAACATGGTTGTACCCCAAATATGAATAGTGAAGTGAATATACAGATGGATGTTTAAAAATTTAAAAATCTATAAATGAACATTAGAAATAATAGATCACTCATAATAAATGGTAACATATCATTATAGATTGGTAAAGAATAATTGAAATCCAATAGCACACATTCTGTTGAAGTATTGAAACAAAAATATTATTAGTGTGTCAATGTTATGTGATGAATTAAAAGTATTAATTTTTTTAACAAGATGGGTTTATTTTGAAAATATTGAAACTAGGATATCACTTTTTAATATGATCGAGAAAAATAAGTTATTTTTTTTTAAAATTGGTGGTGCTATTAATTATTTTTATTTAGTCATAAATGATAAAAATATACTATGGAATCAACAACATGGATATCATGGAAAATATTAGGTGTGAAATTTTCTTTTTAAAGTAATATTTTTGATCTTCATAACATGAAAAAAATGAATTTTTTGTGTTCATCTTGTAAAATGGGAAATTTTGTGAATACCCAACAAAATAATATTGAAATAAAATAAACTTGTCATTTGGATATAATTTTCTACGACGTTTTCAAGACCATGAGGATTTAATCCGTAAATTGAGATAAGAATTTTGATTAATTTATTCATGACATTACCATGATTATATATAGAATATTTGTGAATCGTAAAGAAGATTGTCTAAAATGTTAAACTTTTTCAGTTGAAGAGTTACGAAAGAGTTTAGATTCTCTTTGAAGAAGAATGAAATAGATAATGAGAAATAGTAAACAAGTTGATGATTTGGATAGTAACATAAAAATAGTATCTATTATGAATTAAGTACCCGATATATACCTTAAAAATATTATTGTGTCTACAAGAAAAATAATAGAATACTTATGGAGATGGCTCATAAAATTTTGTTAGACAATGACACATGTGATTATTTCTAAAAACAATATATTGAATGGAATATTAGTAGTAGTTTTCATTTTATTCATTGCTTAAATAATGATTGTCATCATGTGGGATTTGTTTCATTAAATATCAATATTTACTGTGTTTATTTGTGTTTAAAATAATTTTCATCATCAAATTTAATGTATTAAATCATTGAAAAGTTTTAATAGGTTTTGAAGATATTTTCATAGGATATCCACCATAAAGATAAAAATATTTTTGTTAAAAAAATAGAAAAGTAATATTATTCATTATATTTATATGAATATTACGAAACATAGATATAATGTGAAATCTCATGATGTAATAAGTTACAGAAGAGATAATGTTTAAACTATTTTTAGGAAACTCATCGGTGATGTTTTCAAAAATTGTGAGAATTAGGAAGAAGTTCAAGTTGAATAATTTTATTTATAAAATTAAATTTCTATAAAAAATTTTTTCAAACCATAATAGTATGATAACAGATGTTTAGGAAAAAAATATCAATGAAATTCATTGAAAAAAAAATAAATCTATTATAACATGGATGAAAACTTCACATATCTCATTATTCTCTCATTTTAAACCAAGAGATATATAATAATATGTGAAATACCATAAGAGGATTTATTATATGAAATAATATTTTTATCAGATAGAAAATAATGAGACCTAATAATTGGTACCCAAGGCCAAAGAAAATAATATTATTTGGGCCAAGAGGGTGTTTGGAAAAAATATGAATAAAAACGTAAATGGGTGAGAAATGAAGCAACATTGGTTTGTAAGGGATATAAAAAAATTGAAAAAGTTGTCATTTATGATTCCTATTTAGTGTTTGTAAGGCCTAAAACCATTCATAATTTTCATAACATTAAAATTTAATGTAAACAAAAGATATTTAAAATGAATGTCATGTAAAACATCTTATGTGGTGAAATTTAAAAGGATGTGTATATTGAAAAACCATAGGGTTTCCTATATTGTTTGATGAAAGTAGTTTATATATTCTCAAAAGACTATATATGTGATAAATAACAATATAGTGTCTTGTAGTTCTATGTAGAATACCTATTTGAAGATGTTTCAATTTAGGGATGGGGTGGTTGATAGTAATGTATATAATAATGATGATAATTATGTATTTCTCATAGTTTTGATTTATGAAGGTGATATTAATTTTTTTGGAAATTATATAGATGATTTTAATGATTTCTATTGATTTGATTAACTTTTAGAAATGTATATGATTAGTGAGATGAGATACTTTCATGGATTATGAATTTCTCATTAAATGTATTTAATTTTTATATTTTAAGAGGATTATGCAAATAAAATGTTGAGTATGTTTGTAATGAAGTATTAAAATCCTTTATATACAAATATTATGGGTAGAAATGTTATGTAAAGATGAATATGGAATGGTGGCTAATCTATGATATTTCTATAAGTATATTGGATGTTTACATTACATGAAGACTTCAAGACCAGATATATTGTATGTTATTACATATTATGATGTATATCTAAGTGTACAGAAAGTCTATAATTTAAATGATGTAAATTGAATACATAAATACCTAAATGATACATCAATATATGGTTTTAAATAAGATATAAAATGGAATATTTAATTATGTTGGAACTTACATGCTAATTGGTCATCATGTGTTGATGATTGGAGGTTTACAACTAGTGGATATCTATATCATGGATATATGTGTGTTTGATGGTTTTGGTGGAAGTAGAAATCTTCCAACATGAACTCTACCATGTATGAATATATTTTGCCAACCAATGACTCAACATAACCAATGTGTGTGAAGACTTAGTTATGATACTTAATATTTAATGTAAGGTTTCAATTATTATTTTAATCTGACATTTAATGTTCAATTAATCATTCCAATGATCAAGTATAATATTCATGATCTAAGCACATTATATTAAATAACACATTACTAAAGAGATAGTGGATAAATATTAGTTTACAATATATTTGTTCTGAAAAAGGAATAGATTAAAATTCTGTATAAAAAATTAATTTCAAAGGAATTATATTAGAATTTTAGGTTTTCGTTAGGTGTTCAACTACATTATTTATATGGATAATAAATTTTGTATCAATCCTCTTTCTTAGTTTTTCCAATGGATATTCATGTAAATTGATATGAAAAATGCGAACATAAATTATTCCATTTATTTTTACTTTCAAATGTTTGTCAAAATAGGTGTATATGATGTTGTGGGGATTATCCATTAATATGTTTTTTATAAGGAATCATATGTTTGAACGGAGTAGTTAAATATTGTAAGCTATTATTTACACTTATGATCAATACTTTTAACAATTTATTTTATTTTCTTTCAGTTTTTAAATTTTGATGATATTGAGATTATGTTATAGTGTAATAATTTGAGGATTTTTATGGAAACTCCATATCGATCAATATCTTATGGATAAAAAAGTATTATTTATTAAATCTTTAGGATTGTATAAAGTTTTTTAACAAATAGGATTATAATTATTGTATTGTGATATTTTGATATATTTGTTTTATTCTCATAGTGATTTATGTTCCCTTGTTTAGAAAGTATCCAATTTAGGGTATTTTTGAGCTCAAGAGGTCATGAGATGGATGTTATGATTATTGAGGTTATATAATTAGTGATTCGAATATGATTGAGTGTGATATATTTTTTCAATAAAAATAATATTTTATGATAATACATAATATTATTAATTTGGTTCAATTTTTTAAAATATCATGAATAAAATATATGATACAAGTAGATTGCATAGATACGTATAAGGATTTACATAGTACAAATCATAGTGTTTCACCATATAGGTTGGATTGGAAAAATATTCGTATGATTGAAATTATTCCTATGATAAAACCATCAATCATAAATTTGTGTTACACTATATAAGTGGTGCCAATATTGTGGAGAAAATTAAATTTTCATTATGATTTAAAATGGTTTATATTACCTCACACTATAGTGTAAGATTTCACTCGGCATAAGAGACTCAATATTAATTTTCCATGATGTAAAGGAGACTTGGATGATTTTCATAAACCTATTAAATACTTGACCTCCATGCAGTAGTAAAGGCCCATGTCATACTTCATGATAATATAAAATTCATTTGATCTAGATAATTTAGGACATCAATACCATAGAATATCTCCCACACCATAGTTAGGTTAATAAATAGTAGACTTTGCCATTATGATTACACCACGCTAATGTGGTGATCATCTTAGTTTTAGTTTATTTTTATATATCATGATGTCAATTCCATAACCCCTATTTCTCACCATATTATTGTAGAGATATTGAGATAATACCAAAGAGAACCACGATGCTAAACTATTATTACCAGACCCATGTTGTGGAAGTATTTTTAGATGGATAATCTGGGCCATTCAAGAAAGAATTTATAATCTTCACCATATTTGAATTTTAGTGGTAATTTAGAATAATTATAACTATGAATTTAAATATAATGGTCGATATTAGTATGCATAATATCCAATGGGTTTGATTCAATAAGGGGAATGAGATATAAAATTAAAATTAAAAATCTGAATTGCTTAAAGATGGGTCACAATGTTGACTTGGGATAAGTGGATTATCTATGAAGTGGGTAAAGAATATAAAGGATTAATTATAATGGAAGTTCTTGCTGCTATGAAAATTATAATAGAGTGAAAAAATCATCAATTTTATTGGTTTATGAAGGATAAAAAGTGAAACACTATATAAAATATTGAACTATATGCCTCTATGAATTTCTTCTCATATAAATATTATTATTTCTCATTATATTATTGTGTGAAGAACTGTCACCATTTGAAAAAACGTGTTATATATTGAGTAAATAGATATACAATATTTTTTAAAACATTTATGCCAAAATAATGGGGTACTATGATCATAGTTAAATATAGATCATACCATTTACTTTCCTTCTCATTTTTAGAGGTTGACCCTTAAAATCATCATTTCCCTTCACGTGTGCATATTGAATTGTGATCATGATTTACTTTAATGAGAGAAATTTCTTATTCAATTAGTAATCATAAAAATAAAATAAATCACAAATTTACCTCTATCAGTGATTCTTCATTGATCTAGGATGTTTCTTTCCAAATACAACTTTAAAAACATTTCCGTCTCTGTAAGTGAATTCCACCATATTTACCTTAGATGTTGTTTTTTTGTTCTTCCTATTTATTTAACTTATCATTATTTAGGATATTGGACTAAATTTTTCTAATATTTCAATAATTATAAATCTAAATTTTACCTTTCACATTAAACATACCTCTTTTAAAAAAAAATCATTTCGATAAAAATTTTATAAACTCATTAAAATGAATGGAAATATATTTATCTCCTAGTTTATACATATGAAATATTTTAGATAAAATATTTATTAAATAATTTGAGGATTACAAAGGTTTCTCTTTTTTTATTTTTTTCTCTTTATTCTTAAATGTTATTCCCATCCTCATTGCACTATCTATGATGATTGTTTTTAGTCATATCAATAATAAATTATGAAAATTTTTAATCCTCTTGGATATAAATATTTTCACTTGAATTTTTAAATTATATTATCAAAAATTCAATTAAAAGAAAAATATTTTAAAACAACTCTACAAAGCATAATTAAGATAACTATTTTTTTAACATTATTGATGAATTCTCCAACAGAATCATCTCCATTTGTTAAAGTTTATTTTAATTTTGAATTAAATGTTTTTAAAATTGATGTTTTAATTTTTTTTACAAAATCATGTATTTTGTGGAGCAATTTCAAAATTCCATTTACTTCTTTTATGCCCATAATTAATGTTTAATATTTTTTGATGAGGTATTAAATCAACACAATATGGGTTATACCACCATTTTAAAAATTCTTCTTTAAATATAATTTGATCTATATCCTAATACTATGGTATTGAAAAACACACTCTATGATGTCATGTAAGCCCATGAGCAATGATAAAATATATGAAAGCATACCATCTTTCCAATTATGTTATCCCTCTCTATCAATCAAGGGAAATCAATTATTTTTTATTTTATTCATGTATCCATAATAGAATCATTTAAAGTTTGTGATTTTTTAAATATCTTAGATCCATGACAAAGAAATTAACTTTGAAACCAAAAAATATTCCTTTGGAATGAATAGTGAGAAACCTCTGGGGGTGAATTAGTGTAGTGATAAAAAAATATGATATAATCTGAATAACATTATTATACTAGTTAAATTTGATATCTATTAATTAAATACAATAATCTTATGTAATATGGGGAAGAATATACATTCTATATAACACAACCAATTTCCTCAAATTTTTACACAATTCCTTTACCACATGTAAAATATTTATTGTTCAAAGGTTTTGTTATTGTTATAAACTTTCATATATTCTTATCATCAAGAAAATGAATTTTTGTATGATGAATTTATTCAAATCCCAAAAAATAAATGATTAAAACTAGTGTCAACAATTCAATATAAATTACACAATCCTCTTAAGGAGGATCTATGTTTGGATCAAATGTGCACTATCATTAATGCCCTTAAACACATCAAAAACATCACAAAACTGGCATTGGAATATTTGGATAATTATCTCAATTTTTTTTCAAACATTATCAGAAAAACCCAATTACAAAAAAATACATTAGAATACTATAATATAAAATATTCTATCATGAATCATCTTATCTAGTTAATGATGTATTTGTAAATGAAGACCAAATATGTCTTATCTTCTCTAGTTTTTATGTTTTATTTAATTCCACCTATTATATATCAATCATATCCTATAAAATAATGTAATATTATACGTTATAGTTTCATTACCTTCAAAATAAAAATGGTCATCTTTATATGTTTTCTTCTTTCGAGCAATTTGTTAAGGTATGTTTCTATCCACCATGGCATATAATATGTTTATTTTCATCACATATCATCTTGGTTAAACATTTATCCAAACATTTGACTTGTTTGAACCATGATAACACTAATTTTTTGGAATTTAAATCAAATACTAAGATGTAATTAAGAATAATCATATTGTAATGTGGCTTCTTGTGGTAATCCATTTTATATGAAATAAACAGTGACCCAGAAAATAGTTAGTTTTCTCCAACCCTTTACGTTCAAATTCTATAAGACAATCACATTATATTTTATCAATAAACATAATATAATTTTACCACCGTAATAGTAAATTATTCATTTACCTCTATCATAGATAGAATAACATTTTTCCGTGTCCACGAGGATATTAATAAAAATTAAAATATAATATCATTATCAATTCTCATGAATGAATTATATTTAACAAATTCTATAATAAGCTTCAAATGTAATATTTAATGAAATAAACCAAAATTATATTAAATGATGTTTTTGAGAGGTCCCCATCTCTCAGTGTCAAGATAAAAACAATATTTTCAATGTATTAATTAACTTGATATATAGTATCATATTATCATTTCACATTATGAGGGTTATTTAATCTCAAGGGCATCATCAACCCTATTATAACACTTGAATCATTCCCTCTGGAGTCATATATCACAATCACTATGATCACATTTCTAATTAGATGTGTTATGTATCTAGTATGCCATACGTTCTTCATATATCAACTTATACCAGAAAAAAGATACATGATTCCAATTTGATATACATTTGAATTTAAATCCCATTTCCTTTTGTCCCCACTCCAGGGCCATAATACAGATCAAAGTAATTTATTTCTTAGACTATTTTATTAATAATGAATTTAATGTTGGTACTTCCCATAATTGATATATCATTCTAATACTTGTACATTTTAGTTGTATATTCATAATTAAAGTGGTAAATTACTATAAAATATTCATCATGGTACATTTTCTTATTCTAGACGTAGTATTATATATAAGAAAACTAAGAATAATTTATTTTTTTGTTAAAATTTGAAAATATTTTCTCTAATCACAAACTACCATTAAATTTTAATGGCGTCCTAGATGTTGTGTATAATATAATAGTACTATATAACTTTTTATATTAGGATACGAATAGATATAGAGAACATAACTCAAAAACATGATTATTTACTAATATCCACTTAATAAAATTTATAAACATTATTAGTTATCAATCTGGTTTCTTGATAATATGAATAACCACTATATAAATAATGGATAGGAAAATTTGTTACTATATTACCATTCTTTAACCAACCTATATATGTATAAAATATTTTCAATATATACACCAACCAAAACAATGTATGAATCCTTTTCAAAATGACCATGTCTGATTTTACAAAATATATCCACAATTTTATATGACTTCTAGAATGTTTTCCAATATACCATAACATGATGACCAATGGAAAGAGTATATATTCATCAGTTGAAAGAGTATACACTTAATCTAATAGTAATAAATATAAACATGTCTATATATAATATCATTTACATGTATATATGTAATCACATTGGAATTATTACTATATAAAATAACATATCACTATAAAATAATACATGCATCAATGATAATATCTTATTGAAAATATACATAAAGAATATCCATTAGTAGGTTAATCATATATATATGGTCTTATGTGATGATAGAAAAAAATATATGGTAATATACATCACTCAAAAAATCCTTCAAATCTTCGTTGATATATTTATAAACACATATCTCTTCTTTGATAATCTAGCATAATAACATGAAATTGTCCCATTTATATACCATTATACCAAAAAATAAAGTTTTATGTCCATTAACATTCATATGGAGGGTTTGAGAATATGAATCTATCTACACCACATATTTTCCCCTTATATGTTAAATAATATGAATATTTATGTGTACATACAATACCTCTTGAAATGATATACCACTCATCACATTTGAATCCATGTTATGCTATTACGTTCTTACAAATCAACTATGATTCTCAATCATACATAATATTGTTTTTATTCAAATCCAAACAAGAAAAAATACACAACATAGGGTAACACACAAATATGTTAATCCCTAATGTATTTTATAAATCCCTATTATGGGGATCCATAACATAGTTTACATACTATAGAATCCTAATAACTTTTAATAATGACACTATAAATTTAATCACCATACTGGATACCTCCACAAAAATTTTAATAATATACAAAAATAGAAAAATTAGATATGACCACCCTTAGAATCTATGTCATTGAAATTCATAAGATTGATTTACATAATATTATGATGATTTTTCATACCCCTATCATATGTTCTAACTGACTACCAAGTGTCTCATGCCTCCTAATACACTATACACACCTCTTAATGATAATGTTGCAATGAATAATTCATTACACTCATTATGATAACCTAGATAACCTTAAGGTTTTATAGTTTTGGATACCTTTTTATAACCTTATTCTCTAATCATGTAATGATTATTTTTCAACTAAGCTCCCAACACTTGGTTTCTCTAAATCATTAGTCCTAAATAACTACATTTGGTATCATTAATTCAATTAGATCCCCACCAAGTGAATTAAAAAAACCCAGATAGGCCTCACATATATGAAACATTAAAATATTCTCTTTTCTGGGTGTTTAACAATCCAGTAAAATATTTATAGAAGATTTTTCTAGAATAAATAAGTCCCTATTATCCTTTTCAGAAAATCATCCCATAAAATGTTCATAATTAATCTCTTATGTGAAAACAATGGCCCTTATACTACTCTTAAAACCATTAATATTATCAACATATATGATGAACAAATTAGTAAACCTTAAATCATATTTTCTACACTCATTAGTACCAAAAATATTGACACTACTGTATAACCTTGTTTCTCTACCATGTATCTCTTTCCCAAACACCCATTTGAATCTCAGTCAACCATATATCTTATGGAATACAAAGTAACTTTTTCCCCAGTAAAACCTTCTATTAAAACACTCATGTGAAAATTTATATCATATTCTTAATTTGGTTTACCTATTAAGTCAAATTATTTAGAACCATCAACTTTTTGTCTGGGTGTGTATGGTTTGAATTGTTATGCATTCATTTTATAACACTATTGGAATACCTAACAATTTATGTAATCTATTTTAGGATAAATACATTGTAACAATAGAAACTAACCCAATAAATTTAAGGATGAAATTTATACAAATATGGAATAATTTAAATAAATAAATAAATATAAAAAAATTAGAGATTTTATATTTGAACAATCATATAGGGATGCAATCCAATGTTTATTTGTCTGATACTAATTCCATTATTAGGGAGAACTATCGTAACTTTTTTTTCTATCCAAATTTATGACAAACCTTGTTTTTATTACACAATTAAAAATTATTTATTACATAAAAATCACTTGATACAACATAGAATATGAAGAGGTATAGTGTCTTTGGGGTTTGAAATCATTAAATAATAACGTAAAACATGAAAAACAACATCTTTATTGAAAATTTCCTTTACATGACCACTTCATTCCCTCTTACATATCATTGCATGGGATAAACAGAGGACATGCATAGAAAAGGTTGAGCTATAAAGCCCAGGAAAGGAATAATCATGGAATAACATGAGGAGTACAATACATGTTAGAAAATAGACATATCAATAGAGCACAAGAGAACTATAAACATAAAGGCTTGATAAAAAATGATAATCCTAACATGGAAATGTGGCAGCAACACTTATCATGGAATTATCAGGATCCAAGGCACATTGCACATGGAGCATGAATAAACCCTCATTTCACATGAAGCATAAGTAATACATCATTTCACTTGAATTATAATCAGTAAACACCCATTTCACTTGACGTATCATGATACTATACTTTACAAAATTCATCGGAGTGTTATAAGTGTGCACCCTTCTTAAACATTTCATTTCATGCATAAGTGAGCTACATGGATCATATAACATGGATTCATAAAACATCATCATTTATTACATTATAATGGAATATGGAATTTATACATGAAACCTTATAATCAATTTTTAAATGTGTATAATGGTGAATACCCTTTATAGAGAAATGGGCATGGTATTCACTACACAATGACATTGACTTGGAAAATTGGTGCAATTTCGGCAGTATAACGGCGTGACGTAAGAATTCAAAAAAAAATAATGATGAGATAGAAAGGGGTGTCTTATAATATTTACATGAAATGAATAGTACCAGTGTCATATATATACATGTTCCATCAATTTTTATGGAATTTAGATTCATGATACCAAATTAATTGCTTGAATGTAAGTGATGAGAGATAAATTCTTTTCGGAATTTCGGCATAATAACAGGTGTACAAGGGAGGCATTTATTGAGAGAAAATGAGATCTATCATAATTAAAATAGAATTAGGGATGTATGGGGGAGGTGATAAACAAAACCCAAACATTTATAATTGAAATTAAAAGGGCATAACAACATTCAGAAAATTTGATAAAATTGAGAAAGGAAGAAAAACCATTACTTGGAAGTGTGCTTCCAGAGGCCTGAGAGAGGATTGAGAGAGGCTTCATGGGAGCTTGGGGCATCTTGGGATGATTCTAGAGAAAGGATGGAATAGGTGGGATGAACTCTGAAGGCTTTGAGTGAGGAGGAAGTGGGATCTTAGTGTGGTTTATATAAGAAAAGTGAGTGAATTCTTTATTATTTAGGTTCGGTACACCTCACATTAAACTAATCCAAAACACACACAAAAAACCAATGGTTTTTTCCCATGATTTCATTAAAAGGGAATTGGAATGAAATATCTTATAAGGTTAAATTCCTAACATCTTAAAATAATGGGGTTGATTATTTGGAGGTGACTCACACTCCCAAAGAAAATAATTTAAAAAGACAAAATATTTAAAAAGGCTTGAAAGGTCCACTAAAGCTTTGTAAAATAAATAAAACAAACCGAAATCACATTATTTTAATGGTAAATCATATATTGGCTGAAAATAAAGTTTATAGTATTTTATTACATCACTATTTGGTCATTATGATGTCATAAAACACATTTTATATTTAAATGATATTTAATTTTTACACAAAAAATTAACTATCTTAGAAAATCGTGAAAAATTCACCACTGGATAATTTTGACATATTTATTCTAGAAATAATGTTTATTTTATCAAAATAATTTTATACATATGCTAATTTTCACTTTTAAAATAAAAACCGAGATTTATCTGAAATTCATGGGTTTTGACAAAAATATATTTCAAGCCTTAATAAAAATGTCTATTGCATTCATAAAATTATACGATCATTTATATATAATATAAATAAATTTAATAATAATAAAAATATTTTATTAAAATATTTTTTAATTCAAAAATCCATTAATTCATCAAAATATATTTCTTAGGAGAACACTAACAAAAAATAATATTTGTGCTTTAAAAACTATTTACAAGGTAACAATAATAAAATAAAAGTATATTCGTTATTTTATTAAAAACTATTGTGCATACCCATCATGATATGTTTTTCTTACATAGCCCCTTATAACACCCACATAAGACCAAAGAGTAAGGTGTGCGATTGTGAAAAACTAT
The DNA here is from genome assembly GCA_963277665.1 of Viscum album. Lineage (NCBI taxonomy): Eukaryota > Viridiplantae > Streptophyta > Magnoliopsida > Santalales > Viscaceae > Viscum > Viscum album. The sequence goes on from OY728166.1 coordinate 382,328,537, forward strand.
TGGGGTGGCCCAGATAACATTTCTCGGCTGGTAATCTCTATCAACATCCACTTCTCTCGTTGGTGGTCCCGCTCGAGCCTAACATATTCTAGCTCGGCTTGGGATCAATCAAGATTGAAGCCCAAAGACGCTACCTCCATTCTGAGCTCTGACAAATGGGGTTCGTATTGGGCACGTCTACTGGATGAGTCCATCGCTTCCTTTTTCTGAGTAAATTGGATTTGTTAAAACCTTATATTTTTACTAATCATGTGATCACTATTAATTGGATATATATGAAACGGTCACAATTATTAACCTAAATCCAAAGTATTTGACATTTTATATAAAAATTTTACATAAAGAGACATTTAATTAGATCAAGAAGGATTTACATTAGTTAAAGTTTGGGTCGTTACAATCTTCCCCCTTAAGTAATTCCACCCTAGAAATTTTAGTTTCCCACAATAAAACAGAAGTGGGTAACCCTGATTTATCATTTCCTATGATTCCCATGTTTCTTCTTCAAACTTATGGTTTCTCCCAAACACCTTGACAAGGGGTATTGTCATATTTCGTAGACCTTTTTCTCTATGATATAAGATTATAACTATTTTCTCCTCCTAAGAAAGATCATCCTCTAACTGTACCACCTCTAAATAGAGTACATTTGAAGGGTCCGAAATGTAATTACATAAGAGGGATACATAAAAGACATCATGTAAATTGGTTATGGTAGGTTGAAATGCTATTTGATATGCCCGAACCCTGACACAGTCAAGAATCTTGATGGGACCGATGTACCTTGGACTTAAATTCCCTTTCGTTTGAAACCTCATGACCTTTTTCCACGGAGATATGTATAGAAATAACATGTCTCTAAATTCAAACTCACGGTCTCATCGACGGTTACATGAATAACTCTTCTGTCGACTCTGGGCTGCCTTGATATGGTGCTGAATGGTTTTCATCTTCTCAACCATTTATTTGTCCATTTTTGGTCCATGGAGCTTATTCTCCCTGACCGCATCCCAACATGCCAGTGTTCTGCACCTTTTCCAATAAAGAGCTTCATATGGTTTCATTTAGATGCTCGAGTGGAAACTTATATTATAAGAAAACTAAACTAGAGGAAAATATTGATCACATCCTCCTTTAAAGACCATTCATCGCGCTCTCAACATGTCCTCAAGTGTTTGTATTGTCCGCTCGGATTGGCCATCAGGTTGACGATGATAGGTCGTACTGATGTTCTGTTCAATATTCAAAGCATTTTGAGGACTCATAAAAAACATAGATGTGAGTCTTGGATCTCGAACTGAAACAATAAATAATGGTACTCAATGCAGCCTTACCAATTCCCTCATATATATCTGTGCCAGTTGATCCAATGAGAAATCCTCCCAAATAGAAATGAAGTGTGCGGCCTTTGTAAGATGACCCACAATAACATAGACTTCATTATTTCTTTTGAACGTCTTCATATGTTTGCTGACAAAGTCCATGATGATGTTCTTCCATTTCCATTCTAGTATGGGCAATGGTAGCATCATCCCCTTAGACATCTGCCTCTCTACCTTCACTTGCTGACACACCTGGCACATTGATGTATATTCAGTGATCTCCTCCTTCATATTATCTCAAAAATAATTCTCTCGGAGATCTCAATACATATTTGTGGTTCCTAGGTGAATAGAGAAATTTGAACTATGTTCATTATCCAAAACTTCCTTCTTCAAATCCAGACTTGATGGAATGTATAGTCTTTTCCAAAATCTCACAATTCCTTCTACATTAACATTAAACTCCGAGGATTTCCCTTTTCTGATAGGTTCCACTTTTTCCTGAGTTCCCACATCATCCTTTTGAGCATCCTTTAACCATTCCAAATGTGACAGTTGAGAAATCATTTGTTAAAGGATTGATGATGTTCCCTTCTTTATGATTCCTATGTCCATATTCTTCAAATCATAGATGATTGTATCCATTTAAATTCACAATTATGATAGAGTCGTTGGGTCCTTTCTACTTAGGGAATCTGCCACCTTGTTCACATTCCTAGAGTGGTAATGGATTGATCAGTCATTGTATTTGATCTGATCTAACCATCTTTGTTGGCACATGTTTAACTCTTTCTGTGTGAATATATACTTGAGGCTTTGGTGGTCCATATATATTTCACATTTCTTCCAAAAGAGATAATGCCACCAAATATTCAAAGTGAATATCACTATAGCCAACTCGAGGTCATGTGTTCAATAGTTCTGTTCACGAACATTTAATTTCCTTTTATCATAGGCGATGACTTTTTGATTTTGCATCAACACACATCCCATGCCCTTCTTCGAAGCATCACTGAATTCCACAAAAAGTTATCTACATTTGGGTAAAGTGAGAATGGGAATAGTGATAAGACTCCTTTTCAACTCCATAAATATTTCTTCGCATTCATCACTCCAAAAAAATTTTACTCCCTTCCAAGTGAATTTGGTAAGAGGATTGCACAATCGTGATAAATGTTTCACAAATCGTAGATAATATCCAACTAACCCCAAGAAGCTACGGTTATTCGTTATCGATGTTGGCCTCGTTCATCCCTCGATTTCATCTGTTTTGGAGGGATCTATAGATATCCCATTTCTAGTGATGATATGGCCCAATAATCAGACCTCTTTAAACAAGAACTCACCCTTGTGGTACTTTGCAGAGAGCTTATCCTTTTGCAAGGTCCCTAGTATAATTCTTATATGCTCCTCGTGATCCTCCTTGGTTTTGGAGTATATCAGAATATCATATATAAAGACAACCACAAATTTGTTGAGTTAATATCAAAAGACTCTATTCATCAAGTCCAAGAAGATTTCTGTATCATTTGTGAGTCTGAAATAAATTACTATGAATTCATAGTACCCGTATCTTGTATGAAAAGATGTATTGGAGAAATATTACTTCTTCACCCTTACTTGATAATATCCTGGCTGCAAATACAACTTAGGGAAGTATTGTGGTCCACCCATCTGATCGAATATGTCATCAATTTGTAGGAGAGGATACTTTTTCTTTATTGTGATTTTTTTATGTTCGCATAATCAATGAAAAAGTGTGTTGACCCATCCTTCTTCTTGACGAAGAGGATTGGTGCACCCCATGGTGAAGCACATGGGCATATAAATAGCTTATCTAGATTCTACAGTAGTTGTTAATTCATCTCCTCAACCTCCACAACATCCATTCTATATGGAGTATTTGATATTTACAATGCCCGAGTTATAAGTTCAATTTATAATTCAACATCTCTTCTTGGAGGAAGACCAATAAATTCCTCGGGAAATACTTCAAGGAATTCCCTCACAATAGGCATGTCTTCTATGATGGATGCCTCCTTAGAATCAACAATCTGAGTTAGATACACATACTCATAGGGTAGAAATATCCACACTTGAGATGATGGAGCTAAATAAGGTTCATCTTCCTCCTTGCACTTGTAAAGAATCGGGGGTCAATTCTCCACATGGAGAGTGATTCCCCTTTCAAAGAAATTTATGTTGGCACTATATAAGGAAAGCCAATACATGCCAAGAATAGGATGAAATTACACTAGATGGAGTATGACGAGGTTCTTCAAGATTTTTAATCCGCATATTATGATAGGGGAGGATTTATATTCATGGGATGCAATGATTTCCATATTTTCTGTACTAACTGACATCTTCACTTCCATGATTTGTGGTGGTTCTAGGATTGTTCTACTAAACATTCATGATAAAAAAGAATGCATAGAACCAGAATCAAAGAGTATATTCACTATTCTATAATGAATAACTAGCGTACCTATCACCACTTCATTGTTGGGGTTCACTTAAGAAAATGTTATTGAAAAAGATCTCCCTTGGTGCCTTGGAGGGCACATCCATGAGTCTTTCTTTCTGACAGTTTATAGCCAGGTTCCCTTCTCTTCCACACCTAAAGCATTTCCTCATCCCCTTCAGGCAATTTCTGGGGTACTTCGTTCCATACCCCTGGAAAGTGGGGTGTTGGATCTTCTTAGCACTGTTGGAATTTATCCATCAGTCATCCTACATTGAATTCCACCTTATTCTTCTTATCCACATTATACCCCTGAGATTATTCGATCTCCATTTTGAACTTGTGGGCACATTGGAAAATTTCCTCATAGCTGTCGAATTCACGGATCACCAGCTCTTTCCGTAGGCTAGGTTTTTACCCACCAAAGAAGCTGCCAACCCTGCATTCAGGTGTAACAACAAAGCCGAAGGTTTATCATAAAAGCCTTTTGAAATTTTCTTCGTATTATCTGACAAATTCTTCACATTTTCACTTAAAGTCAAGGATGTCCCTTTCCATCTTATGGCTAAGGGTGCAAGAAAAATATTTATCGAAAAACATCTTCCAGAAATCCTTCCATTCCAACACCTCAATCCTATCCTTAGGTTTCTTATTTTTGATGAAAATCCACCATTGATCACATTCACCCTCCATATGATAAGAATCCAAGAGAACCATCTCATGTTCAGAACATTGAAGGATGGTGAAGATCAATTTAATGGAGTTGATCATTGTTCAGCGATTGAGGAATTAGATGATCCATTAAAAGTAGGAGGCGTTCGTCTCATGAAGCTCTCGATAGCAACTTTTTCCTTCATAGGTGGGTTTAACGTTCCTCTCAAACCATGTTTCTATTCAAATATGGATTTATCTAATAGAGACGTGTGACAAAGTTCATGATTCCCACTCCAATTGGATTGGGCTTCTCATTAGTACAGTCATCGCATTGATCTTCACATCGGTTGTTATCACGAGTCCTCCTATTACTGGACATCAGAAGTAATAAAAGGAAAGTTAGGTGTAACACATAAAGGGTAATCTAAGTGATAAAATGATTACTTATAAATAACTTTTATTTCCTTACAATTGAATCTATTGGATTCAGTCTATGTTATCCATGATCTACATTCTAACACATATTCGTTGGGGAAATTTTTTATTACCTTAATAAGGGTTTATATTAAACTTATGGATTTACCAATGCATATCCCCCGGGAGTGTCATAACCAAGAGTGATACAAGGCCCATTATTGTGCACTATTTCTCATTCGAGTCCACCTCAATGAGGAGTTTTTGGGTTTTACCCCTAGGATACATATGTGCCGGAGCAGCCTCTACTTACTCGTATCCAAACAGGGATGTATTTTTTTGAAAAACCACTTACTCAATAATCACAAAAAATTAGGGATGTTTTTATTATACTTAACCTTGTCTCTAAGGATTTACTAGGGTTTTCTAATCCTGATCCCAAAAATAACTAAACTTATCCTCTGATACCCACTATGACAACCCTGCTTTTTATTACACAATTAAACATAATTTATTACGTTAAAAAAACATGATCCAACATATACTATCGAGATGTATAGTGTATTATGGGATTTGGATCATTAAATAACAACATAAAACATGAAATACAACATCATTATTGAAAAATATTTCTACATGACCACTACATTCCCCAGTACATAGCATTGCATGGGATAACGTGAGGACATGCCTATGAAAAGGGTGAGCTATAATGCCCAGTAAGGGAATAATCATGGAATAACATGAGGAGTACAATACATGTTAGAAAACAGGAATATCAATAGAACACAATAGAATCATAAACATAAAGTCTTGATAAATTCTGATAATCATTACATGGAAATGTGGCAACAACACTTAACATGGAATTTCCATGAGCCATGACTCATTGCACATGGAGCATGAGTAAACCCTTATTGCACATGGAGAATGAGTGAACCCTAATTGCCCTTGAATTATCATGAGTAAAAACCAATTTCACATGACTTATAATGATACTATACATTACCCAATTCATTGGAGTGATATAAGGGCACACCCTTCTTAATCATTTCATTTCATGCATAAGTGTGCCACATGGATCAAATAACATGGATTCATAAAACATAATCATTTATTTCATGATAATAGAATGTATAATTCATACGTGAAAATTTATAATCAATAAGTAAACTTTCATAAAGATTAATACCCTTGATAGAGAAATGGTCATGGTATTCACTACACAATGACATTGGCTTGGAAAATCGGTGCAATTTCGGCAGCATAACAGCATGACATAAGAATTAATAAAAATGGTTGATGAGAGATAAAGGGGTGTCTCATCAAATTTACATGAAATGTACAGTATGGGGGTCAAATATATACATGTTCCAACAATTTTAATAGAATTTAGATTTATGATTCAAATTATTTTCTTGAATGTAAGTGAGGAGAGATAAATTCCATTTGAAATTTCGATATAGTAACGAGTGTACATTGTAGGAATTTATTGAGAGAGAAAGGGGTCTCTAATAATTCAAACATAAATAGGGAAGTACGGGGAGGTGGTAAACCATACCCCAAAATTTATAATTGAAATTAAAAGGGAATAACAACATTATAAAAATTTGACAAAATGAGAAAGGAAGAAAAACCCTTACTTGGAAGTGTACTTCCAAAAGATTGAGAGAGGACTGAGATAGGATTACTGGGAGCTTGGGGGACCTTTGGAGGATTCTAGATAGGGGATAGAGGAGGTTGGACCAAAACAAAAGTCTTTGATTGAGGATGAAGTGGGAGCTTGGGTGGGTTTACATATAAAAGGTGAGAGAATTAATTATTATTTAGGTTTGGGATAACTCACATTAATCTATTCCAAACCACAAACCATCCCATGGTTGTTGCCCATGGTTTTTGGAAAAGGGAAGTGTAAGAAAATACTTTACAAGGCAAGAGTCCATAATTCTTTAAATAATTTGGTTTCTTATGTGGAGGTGAGTCACACTCCCAAGAAAAACAATTTAAAGAGGCAAAATTATTAATAAGTATTTAAGGGTCCACTAATGATTTTTAAAATAATAAAACAAACCCAAAATCACATTATTTTAATGAGAAAACATATATTGGACGAAAATAATTCTTATAGTATTTTATTACATCACTACTTGGCCATTATGATGTCATAAAACACATTATATTTTTAAACGGTATTTAATTTTTACCCAAACATTTGACTAACTCATAAAATTATGAAAAATTTACCGTTGGATAAATTGGATATCCTGATTCTAGAAATAATATTAATTTTATCAAAATAATTTTCTAAATTTTTTAATTTTCACTTTTAAAATAAAAACCGACATTTATCTAAAATTCATGGGATTTGGAAAAAATGGATTTCAAACCATTATAAAAATTACAATTGCGTTCATAAAATTATATGATAATTTATATTTAATTAAAATTAATTTAATAATATTAAAAATAATTTCTTAATATATTATTTAATTTAAAAATCCATTAATTCATTAATATATATATCTTGGTTGAACATTAACTAAAAATACTACTTGTGCTTTAAAAAGTATTTACAAGGTAACAAAAATAAAATGAAAGTATATACATTATTATATACAAAAATAATGTACATAAACATCATTCTAAGGTCTTGTTACATATCCCCTTATAATACACATATAAGACCGAAGAGTAAGGTGGCAATGGTGACCGACTGTTGGGGTGGTTCGGATAACATTGCTCGGGTGGTAATCTCTATCAACTACCACTTCTCTCGTAGGCGGTCTTGCTCAAGAATAAAATTTTCTATCTCGGCTTGGGTATGGTCAAGAGCGAATCCCAAAATATCAACCTCATTTTTGAGCTCTAACAAATGGGATTCATATGGGGCACATCTACAGGATGAGGCCATCACTTCCTTTGTCTAAGTAAATTGAATTTGTTAAAACCCTATATTTATACTAATCATGTGATCACTGTTAAATGTCTATATTAGCAACGATCACAATTCTTAACATGAAATAATTAATTTGACATTTTATATAAACATTTTACACAAAGAGACATTTAATTATATCAATATGGATTTCCATTAGTGAACGTTTGGGTCATTGTGAAATTTAATTGTGATGTGTGGATATAGAGGATAGTGAGTGAAACATTGAATGTTAAAGGGTATCCATCTGATATTTTGGCCTTCCATAGGTATGGGGAGATATTTATTTGAATGTATCCCAAAATACCCAAAAAAGACATAATAGAGGTGGGGACATATATTGGATTTTGAGTGGACATTGCACATGACTACAGTTTTCCATTGAGATCTTACTCATCAATATCCATGATCATAGTGCTAGAGGTAGTGGAATCGATGCACTACTAGCCCAATATACTCTTAGTGTAATATCATTTAGTTGTTTATGGAATAAAAGTTTTCTGGAAAAAAAATTTATCAACTTATATAACACCTTATATTCCATTTATATTTTTTTACCAATCAATTCACCTCATAAATTTCTTTTAAACTTCCCAAAAATATAATCATTGTATATCACTAGATATGAATTCAAAAAAACATAATCTATTTATATTTTTCCTATTAAATATTTCATTATATTTTTTCATATACACTTAATATGATAAGTAAATACCAAAACATTTTCAATGAGATTCTATAGATACGTATTTTTATGAAGCATGGTTCTTATGCTTAGTTGTAATGAATCTTGTAGACATATTTATGGAATATAATATTATTTTTTATCTCATATTTTTAATTTTTAATTTTTAGTAATTCTATAATATTATTATATTAAATTCAGTATAAAATTATAGTTGTAGTTAAAATTTTTAAAAAATAAAATATATATTTTTAAATTGTATCTCATATTGTCAATTATTAAATTTGATTCATTCAATTCAGTAGTTTTTTAATTATTAAAATATGTATTTATTAATTATTCAATAAAATTTTAAATATAATGTAATGAAATTGTAATATAATATTTATTTAATATTATGTAATATATAAGAATATTTTTTTACTAAATTCTTTTGAATTCTAGTCATTACTCCCATGTCATGAATTTAATTCTAATGATCAACATCTCATTTAGGGTAAAAATATTTTCTTTCCTGAATTTTAAAATTTAAAGTTATTTATTTCTCATAAAATTTTATAATATTTTAATTGTATGATACTTTTTATTTGTGATATTATTATACTGATTTATATTTTTTTTCTATTTCTTGTAAATTATCCTATTATAGGATTTTTTCAATTACTATAGAAATTTTCATCAAAATTTACAATATTTATTTTACATATGAATAATTTCTGTTTATGTTCATCTTGGATTTTTCATTTAATTTTATTATTCTAAATCAACGTTGTATAGATATTTTTTTAGTTATTTGTTATTTAAATTAACTTCATCTTTATGGTATATATTTACTATTTGTGTTTTCAGTTTCCCTTAAATTTGGGATTCTTTTTTCATTGAATATTTTTTCTTCCTCATTCATGATTCCAGTTATTTGTCTATATTCATATATTTACTTTAGATGAATTATTATAGTAACCATTTGAAAAGATAATATTTTATCTATTAATTTATAATTTTCCCATTCATTTAGATATTATTTAATTTTGAAATTTCCAACAATTAAAATTTACTCTATTTTATATTAATTTCATATTTCTTTTTTTCCCAATTGGGGATTCATACAATAAATCCTCACCATAAATTAATAGTTTAAAAAAATAAAATAATAAAAATAGAAAAATTTTATTTTTATAATCAAAATAAAAAAAATTAATTTTTATTTCCTTGGGATTTTAGTTGGTTCACTAAGTCATAAGGGTTTGTATTTCTGTGTATATAAGAAAAATATAATATATTACTCAATTTATCCTTGTAAATTTATAAATCAATTTATTGTTTTATTTTCATTATATAATTACATTGTTATTGTAATTTTATTTTTATGTTTTTCACAGATTATATTTGAATAATGTACATTTATTTTTATTTTTTTGAAATTCAATTCATAGTTGTTGGAATTTATCCCTCTATCTAGTAAAGTTATTCACATGTTCTCACCATATTTCCAAATTTTATAGAATAATTATAAATTTTTAATCAGATATAATTAACATTTTTTATTAATTTTTTTCCTCAACTATTTTTTTTAAAAATGAAATACATTTCTTAACTTCATCATGAGTTTTCTATCATAAAATGACTTTCCCTATAAAGACACCTCTATAAAACAAAATCATGTATATGTCATACACCCCAATCCCTACTTCAATTGGATCCGGGTAAACATTTATGGGAATTATAAATTAAAAAAATATAATTAATTATTATAAAATATGGTGGAAGAATAAAGTAAATCCAAAATTCATAATATTGATAAACATAAATGAATATAAATATAGATATAAAACAATTTTATAATAAATGTCTTAAAACCTCTCATATGTTAGAAATAATATTTTAGAAGACAATTCATTAAACCATGATATATGAAAACCAAAATTACATCATCATATGCCATGATATAATAAACATCATTTACAATATAATATATGTCACTCTCATGTGTTTCTAGGATCATTCACCTATAAGTATCCACCAACTCAATCATGATGTCTTGCAGTAGTGATATATAAATTTTTTGTGAGTGTAAACATATTATGTTGGCTCATTAAGAAAACCAAAATATTTAATTTCCACCCAAATTCAGTGTGTCTAATATCTAAAACAAGAATATATATATCCAATATAAGGGTTTGTATCACCTCAATTATGAGTACCTTATAATATTATACACTATTAGTAAAATGTTATGTATAAATATAGTACAAAATCACCATCAAAATATAAATAATAAATTCCTTAAAAATGATCCTTCTAATGCCATTCCCAAAAAACCCATTACCCACTAAAAACATGAAATTAGAAACTTATTTTGCCACATTTTTTTAAAAATAACGGGTAATTTAGTGATTTTTATTTAAAAATGTTTACAGATGAAGCTAATTTTAGAATTATATATCTTTTCTAAAAATGTCGATACATTAGCTGTGTTTTTAAAAAAAAATGTTTCTAAATTTAGCATTGTTTTAAAAGAATGCGGCTAATTTAGTGACGCATTTTTCTATGTTTAAAATAGTGGATATTTTAAATAAACCGATGTATTGAAGAAATGGGCACTAAAATAACCACATTTTTAAGAGAATGTATCTTAGTTGGTTATATTTTCCAAAAAATTTGGGTATCTTAGGGATGTTTTACCCTTGTATAAAAACAATGCTACTTTTAAAATTAGCCACATTTCCCAAAAAATGTAAAATTTAACAATATTTTGAAGAAAATGTTGCTTATTCAAGAACTTGTTTATGAAAGGAAGGATAGTTATAAAATTGTGTACATTGTTACGAAAATGTTTCTATTTACATAAATAAATATAATTATATTTCTATTAATATATATATATAATTTAATAATTATGTTCACATATATATCAATATATATAAATTTATATTTCTGTAGAAATACATTAATATATATTATATTTCAATATAATAATATAAATTTTTATAGACTCACAGACACACACAAACACACATATATATCCCATATGGGTGAATCCAAGTGCATGATTCCCCTAATGGTTTCAGTGATATGTCAATTTTGAGCCATGCAGAGTTCTTCCATGTATTTGTGTGTTGGATGGTTTTATTGTTAATGTATCTATGTTCCCATCAAATATTTAATAAATAGTTTGATATATATATATATATAATCAAACACACATATAAATAAACATATAATATATATACATTTATATAAATAGATATATATATATACATATATTTATATGTAAAAAACATATATTTTTAATTTCGACATGTTTTTTAAGAAAACATCGCTATTTTAGTGAAAGTTTTACAAGTGTTTCAAAACGTGGATAATTACATATATATATAATTATAATTATTTTAAATTAATAATATATAATTTAAAATAAAAATACAAATCCTAATAATAATTATATATTTTTATATAAAAAAATGTATTTTGATATAAAAATATATTAACATATATTTAAATATCATAATATATACAATACAAATATATGATCATACATAAACAAATGTATTTATATATATATGCACAAACACATATATAAATACATTCATACATATATACATATGTGTGTGTTTTGGTGTGTGTGTGTGTTTGTTTATTTGTTTGTTTGTGACTATAAGTAAACACGCTCACAAACACATATATTGAAACAAACATATAAAAATACACACACATACACATATATAAAAACACAAACATATATATATATATATATATATATTACAAACATGTATGTATATATATATATATAAACAATAACACATTGATATATTTACATATATATTCATATATCTTCATATATATATATATATGTTTTAATACAAATATATGTTAATATATATATATAAATGTATATTTTTATATTCATAATTTTGTATATTAGTTGGTTACGATGAAAAGTGTAATTTAACAGAAGCAGGTTCTAATACAATCGAGGGAGTTTGTGGTTTTGGAGTGTGGTGTGATCAGTGAAATATATAGAGGTCAGGGTGACGTGAGCATGGATGATCAAAGTATTGGTATTTTATGTTCTTAAAAAATATATTTCTTTTTAAAAAACATTTTTATACCATGAATTTAATAAAATGTCATTTTTAGAAAACATGGCCATTTTATAACTAATCTTCCAATTTTCTCGAAAACATTGATAATCAATGTATCTTTAATTCAATATTTTTATAAAAAAAGATAATTTGGAGATGTTTATAAAAATATTTATTTTAGAAATGTTCATTTACATTACTTATTAGTGAAACACTATTTAGAGATCTTTTTTAGAAATGTTAGTAAATTCATTGGATACAGTTTAAAAATTTGTTCATTAAAAATCATTGAATTGAAATTTTTTATACCGACTCTATATTTTTCATCCATCCACTTTTCTAACATAACAACTATAATTGGTTTAATTAAAACATATTAATTAATATAGATGGGGAATGGGGGTGTGGGCCCATTTCTTTATGCGTTAGTGGATCTAAAGGAATGTTTTAATATTCAAAAATCTTATTAGTGTTTACTTTGTTATTAAAAATATATTTTTAATATTTATTATTGACATCTATATATGGTATATTTTTAAAATTTTTGTATTTATTGGCATTTCAATAAAATTTTTGATATTATTTTGTTAGGTTGAAAATGATATTTCTTTTTATAGTTACCACTAGGTCCCTAGTGGGGACCACTCTGAGACTTTTAGAAAAAAAATTTAATTTAGTAATCTTTAAGATATTTCTAATTAGAAATAAACTATTTATCGAAGATAATTAAAAATTTTGGTAAATCCATTATAGATGTTTTAAAATGTCTCTAATGGAAAATAATCATTTTTAAAGTGCAATTTTATTGTGAGACTGACTATCAATAGATCACATATTTTAAAATAATATCTATTATAAGTTTAATCAAAACATAATTAATATGTATGGATGGGGAATGGGGGTATCCAACATTTTCATTATGGGTCAGTGTATTCTTTGGGTAAATTTATTACTCAAAAATTTTAGTAGGGTTTATTTTTAAATTTATATTTTGTTAGGACTTTTGAGGAAACAAATCTATCTAAATTATTTTAAACAATTGAAGGATTTACATTTGATTATGTTCAAGATTTTTAGATTATATGGTTCTTTTTTAAATTATATATATTATTTCCTATAGATACCCTTAGGTCACTTTTGGGTCTCACTATGTTACTTTTATACCTATTTAAGTGGTAGTGTGTCCCATGTACCACTGACCATCTAGTGGTCTTTTTCTATACATTTAGTGTTATGCATGTTCCCAATAGAGGCATATTAACAATTCTGTTATTTAATTGATTAATATTTTTAAAATAAAATTTAATTAATAATATGTAATTTCTTTTAAACACCCACCAAATTCATGTGGATATACTGCATGATCCTAGGAAGATCTCCCACTCTATTCTCTTCATCTCCACTTTCTCCTCTTACTCTCAGAGATCAATCAAACATATTATTAATGATCATTATATGATAGTAGTATCCCATGGGGATTATTTAATTAAATAAAAGCACATTTTCCTCTCATTTTCTATTCCCCAACATGTTTTTTATGGGAAACCAAAATTAGGGCCTACTAATCTATTTGTTGGTTTCTGTAGAATGTATATGAAAAAAATAGTATTATAATCCATGTCAATTCCCATTATTTTTAGTTTGGATGTACGTTATTTGATAAAAATATACTTCTTGTTCTATGGGAAATTATTTATGATTTCATTGGGTTTTGGGTTTTTATAAATTTATTAGGGGTAAATAGAGTTAAAAAATATGATATGGGTTATATAAAACCACTTAGTATTTTATTAGGTGTTTCTATTTTGGTTTGAGGATTTATAAATTCCCAATGAAATTGTAACCCAAAGTTATAGGTTTTAGTATTCTACAAAAATCCTATAATAGGTTATCAACAATTGTAAATTTATTAATTTCCTTAAATTGTAAATTTTAGGCTATTGTGAGAGGCCCTATAGGTTTTTATTCTATGTTAAGTGGGTGTGAGATCCAGCTATTATAAGGGTTGTTTAGGTGTCATTTTTAAATAATTTAGTGGATTTATTGTTAATATTTTTAGTTATAAGATCCCTCTATGGATCCATATAGCATATCGAGGTGGCTAGTTTATAAATGTTAAATTTATTTATTTTTGATGACGGTCCCATTTTATATCCATTATTAAAAGATCAATGGCAATGTGGGATTATAGGGTTATTAGTCAACTTATAAGGGTAAAAATATTATCCTTAAAGTATGGGTCTTGTGAGGGAAACTATATTGGTTTAATGAGATTGATGTAATTAATTTCATTGAGGTATATAGAAATGAAGTATTGTTAATATTTTTTCAAACATTCCATGTATATGTTTTTATGGGACAAATTTTTATAAGAATTATAGAAATTATTTTTATTTGGGAAATTTGTAATGTGAATTTGGATGTCACAAGTGGCCTTATTTTTGAAATACTATAATCTATATAATCCACATTTCATAACAAATATTATTTATTAACATTTTTTAAGAATTATTACATATTTGAATGTGCTGAGTTACACGGTTCTATTAGGGGACAATGAATAGATAATCATTTCTCAGGGATAAATATACGTTATAGTGTTTTATAATATAAGTTCCATTATTTAATTTAAATTATTTGGGTTGAAACATAGGAAATATTATCTATTTAAGAAATTCGAGAGGATTGAAGAGCATTAAGATACAAAACACATTGGAAATGTGTGATGCAAGCTTAAATCTAGGACATAGGTTGTTTATAAAGTTTGGTGTCATTAATTTTTTTGGAAAATTATGTGATTGAGTTAGATCATGAGATAATTATTTTCCTCTAATAATGGTATAAACTATATTGACCAAATTATATATGTATAGATTCATTATTTCCTCATTATATTAGAATGATATGTTCTACCAATTGAACGTTTCCAATTCCCATTCATGGTTTTTCATGATTCACCTCATGGCCACATTATATTTTCCAATGGTATATAATGATATATGTATATTTTTATTAATTAAATAAAATTATGACTTTATATTACACTCTATTATGGTATCATATTTATCTTTATGTTAGGATATACATATTAACCATTCATTCTCAACCGTGTTATATCATAACATTGTATCAATTGTTTAAAAATTAAATGTAATATAGCATTATCTTCTTTCTAGGAATACATTCTCTGGAATGGGTGTATCATGATGTAAATATGATATGAATCTCCTCTTATAGTGTAATTTCCATTGTCCATGATTTATATGTGTAATATATGGTGGAATATGGTAATTTACTTTTTGGTTCCTTTATTTCTCGAGTGCGATGGGTCATTATCCACCTCCCAAGAATGCAATCATTTTCAGTAGATATTTAATGATTAATTGGAAAACATATTTTCTCTATCTATCTTATCCAATATGATTATAGGATAGAGTACCATGCTATTTTGTGTTAATACTTGGGTTCAACTTTGATACATGAAAAAATAAATTGAAAATATATGGTTAGGTGTCATTGTGTCATGTTTAACGCATGAATATATTAAATTATTTCTTGTATGAATTTTGTAATTTCATTATCTATTTTCTCATACAATAAATTGTATATTGTAGCATATATTAGGAAAACCTATGATATTTTACTAAAAAATAATTATTCTCATGAACTATATGTGAACTTTGGGTGGTGTGCTTACCTCATATTTGATTGATTGTCCATACATATGTTATATAAGGTGGTTGGTTAAGGTTTCATAATAGGGGTTTGAGATGTGATCATGGAGATGCTCAAGGTTGTGTATTGTATTTTATTTGTGTATATTATTTATTTTTTTCATATGTTATAAGTGTACTGGTATATTATTTTGACACATGTTATGTATTACCTATATAGATCATTCGTTATAGTGTGAGAATATGTTTATTTTATTTTTGGTAGATTGTAGATGTAGTTCCATATGTATACTCTAATTATTATTTCAAGATGATAGTTATTATATTGATTTATACTGTATATTTTAGATCTAATCTTCTATTACCCTCGATGATGGATATATACTCTCACTTCTAAAAATAAATCTCTTGCACATTTTGAACCGCTCTTGAGGATATGTAAATCCACCATAAAAAATACTATTTGGAAAATCTTGTGTAGGGTGTTACAAGTGGTTCCAATATTTTATTATTATTTCATAGATGGTCAATGTGGATATGAATCAATGAAATATTATAAATAAACTGTTATTTTTCTTCATGAATACCTATTTAGTAAAATGACCTAATTAAGAGGGTGTTGAGTTGTGGTTTTGTTTATTTAATCTAGTTTAGTTTTTATTAAGGATTCATTTTTTATTATTGATTTTTTTTCATATTTTTTGTTATAAATAATTAACTACTCATGTATTAAGATTTCTTTTGGAATAAATTAAATTTTATTTATGTTTTTTTCAAATTAAAAACCATATTTAACTTTTGTTACTTGTATCATGAGTTTTAATGAATCAAAATAACATATTAATATAAATCATTAAAAAATAAAATTGTTTCAAATACACAATATTTGTTTAATAAATATGAATAAACAAATTGTAAATATTATATATAATTTTTTTATATAAATAAAATATATTTATAAAAAATACAAAAAATATATAATTTTTATATGTTTCAAAAATTATTTTTCCCCAAAAAAATAGTATTTTATTTCTATTAGTAAAAAAATTAATTCAAAAAATAATATACAATTTATTTGATAAAATCAAATTAATTATTTAAATCATTTGGTTGAAATTAAAGTAAGGTTAATTTTATTTATTTTCTAAAATGATTAATTTTTTAAGAATAGTGAAAATAATAATTTTTAATAGAAAACAATTTTTTTTTATTTTTTTTAATGTAAATTTAAAGTTGGATTTAAATTTTTTTTAATATATATATATATTAATCTAATTTATTTCTTTTGTATCATTTTCATGTTGAATTTTGATATCAAATCCTTTTAAACAACTGAATTTTATCTCTTTGAAAATATACATTCTTGTCACATCTGTGAGATTAATTTTTAATTAAAATTTTCCTCTTCTATTAATTGAATTTTTTTATCATTTTCGATTCTTTTGAGAAAATGCCATGTTTTTTTCTAATGCATTCATTTATCCAACATATAATAGGAAACCACCACCATTCACTTATTTACACATCTCATTCCATATAGTTCTTCAAAACAATTAAATAATCCATCCCCACCATCCTTATTCTTGTTATATAACAATTTTTCCTCCCTTGATTCAAACAACTCGGCCCTTAATAAGAGATCCAAAGGAGATACTTCTAAAATTAGGTAATTATTTTCACTAATATCCTTATTTTTATTTTTTCATATTCCACAATAAATTATGCATTAGTAAATCCAATATAATAATAAAATATCTAAAATATAATTATATTTTATTATGTTAATGATATAACATACACCCATCTCAATTTCCATCAATTGGGTTAGTAAATCATCATTCGTATGTGCGGTTTATTGCAGCCTGTGAACTGATGTCATTCATTTTTCCATTATGAACTATCATGGATCGTTATAATGATTTAATAAAAGTTTATATATAAATTTTATAATATAATTATACTTATAGAATTATTATATCACACATACCTTCATAATTTAGTTTCTTTAAGAATACAATATTGTCTCTCATGTGTATGACGGACTACCGCCATGTAATGTGATGTGATTTTATCACAGTTTACATGAAAGACAATAAGGAAATGATTAATGAAAACATTAGATATATATGAATTAAAAATTATTTGAATATATTAATATATTATTTACTAATATTTCATTCAAGTCATTAAGAAAGTGGAACAAGAATTAATGCATACGTACAACCCATCATCTCAATGAATGTTATATTTCATTTTCAATCTATATATTTAATAGATTTCACTAAAAACATATGTAATGAATATATATTATTTATAAATTTTCTCTAAAATTATGTAGATAATTTAACTATAATCAATATAAGATGACTATAAAAATAAAAAATCAAAACAACATGAAAAACAATGCAGATATTACCAGAAATGTTACTTTTACATAGAATTGTTAATAAACAAGTAATAAATTGTAAAACTAAAGTCATATATGGTAGGATATATTTGATTATGTTTCTATTATAAATTTGCAATAAAAATAAATTTTTTATAGATTAGTTGTGAATAAGTATAAAAGAATTCAAGACTTAATCTAAGGGATTTTTGTCTCACATTTTACTTCTATGTGACACATTCCATATTCACTGCCAATTTATTCAATGTAGTGTATATAATACCCATAAATGTATTTTATTATTATTATCCTAAAAACATGGGTTTTATATATACATTTTATTCTCTATCATTCGTAGTTATTATCTACCAAATGATACCAATGATGTAATGGATTTATTCTACAATATTATCGTTTACCAGGATTGTTTCTTATTATGTCTCCAATTATGAAATAATATGATCTACATATAAAAATTTATGATTAATTTTATTATTATGTTTATATTAATGATATTTTAATTTAATATAACTATTTTCATCTCTTTTTTACTTTAAATAATTGATAAATATTTCTAAGAGAATCATATTTATTTCTCTTCTATGTTGATACCCCTTTTTCGTACAATACCATGTTTTCTCATAATGTTTTGAAATTTGTTTTTATAATTATTCAATTGATTAATTTAGGTAATTTTTATCCATGGTTATATTTTGTTTCAAATATTTTTGAAATGAGTCTTCATTTAATTTCCCAAACAATTTCTATTTTCATTTTATCAAAAAATGTTAAAATAATATATATTTTAACATATATTACTTGAATAAAATTGTATACCACCTTGATAAATATTTATATTGATGAAACATGTAAATGTTTTCAAGGTTTTTTTAAAATATAATATTCTTAAAAAAAATTTACTGTTTATGTTTAAAAAATGAATTATAAGGAAAAGTTATTTTTTAAATAAGGTATCCATGTGGTCTTTCAAAATAATTTTCTATTTATGATGAAATCATTTTATGTTACGTTTGATTTACTAGGGATAAGATTTAATGATTAAATAATTATTCTTTCCATCAATTTATAATTTTTAGTTCGATTAAATGTTTATGAAACCCTTTAATCATCATTCGGTTTTTATGGTGAATTGATAAGATGTTTAGGAAACCCATTTTGTTTATCAAAGTTATGATGTGATGATATGATTATTGTTTTTTTGTATTGTGTCCCAAATAAATATGGTTTCAATTATGATATGGGTGAGACCTATATCTCCCTCAAATGAGTTTGTTAAATATGAATAACTCATGAGTAAATATGAATAAGTTGTGAGTAAATATGTAATGGATGAACCTAATTTCATATTTACAATATTATAAATGAACCCGAATAAGATATTAATCGTGTTATGCATGGAACTATATTTCATATCCATAATGTAGTGCATAGAACCAGTTATATGCCCATAATTATATGTGATGGATTGATTTCACATCCTTAATATATAGGGTGGACTTTTCCCTATTTATACATTTTCACAGTGTTATAAGATGATGTGTATGAAACAATTTTATATCTTATTCCAATGTTTTGATCTCATGGATCATGTTCATTGATTAACATATGAATCATGTCTGATAAGAAGCCAATATCTATTTCAAGACTCATGATTATGATATTTTATTTTCATGGTATGTTTTTTAATGTTATTATCATATTCTCATATACTTATGTTCATGTTAAACTATCAAATCTCCTGTTTTTACCATTACTAATTATCTATGCTCATAATTTATTATTTTTTCATTCTCTATGTTATAAAGAAATGTATTGTGTATGATATTTCTTGTAAGGGTGTTAGTTATGAATAACAAAGTGGGAGATGATGTAGTTTACCAATAAATCATTTGTTTTTGTTTTCATGTTTCAAATGTCAATATACCATTATAATCTTGATGAATGCTTTTGTGTAATGTAATTGATGTTCATAAAAATGGTGTAATAACATTATATGTTAATAATGATATTCTACAGTTGGTATCATAGTATGTGGTTAGTTATCTTTTAGAAACGTGGATAGGAAAACATTATTGGGATCCATATTCACATGTCTAAGAATGATTCTAAAGATGAGTCAAAGTTCTAGAAAATATGATAGAATTTAGTTAATTTATAGGGAATTTAATTTCCCTTAAATAGAGTACCAACCTAGATACTATAAGAGTATGTGGCTTTGTATTAGAGGTACCTTGTGGTAATTAATCTGAAAATGGTTCATTATCGAGAATTAGTTGTCACATTGTGTACAACAATGGGCCTTGAAGCACACCTAGTTTGGCACTCTGGGGGATATGCATTGAGAATTAAAAAAATATTTAAAAACCATAATTAAGGATCTAAATAGAAGATGAATAAGAGTGACCTAGGATAAACCTAATGTTTTTAGATAAAAAATGGGTGTTGTCATTATTTATACATTATATATGTGATTTTTCATGCTAATTTGGTTCCCCAGTATGATTATTATTTACCATATTTTTATTTTTGGTTCAAATCAAATGATGGAACTCAATAGAACTATGTTTGATCTGAGTATGAAGAATAAAAAAAATGATTTTTCTTTTTAGAATCTAAATTTTATGGAATATGGAATACAAAATCTCATTATTATGATCAAACAAATTTCTCATGTAAAAATCATTATAGACAAGAAAATGATCAATGTAGGGATAAAAATTCTTTTGAGTCCTTCAAGATGAAACATACACCATATTTTAGTGGGTATTCTAATCCATTAGTTTCTGAAAAATAGATCACCAAAACTATAAATATATTTTCCATTCTCAATTTTTGGGAAATATAAAATTTTATTTATGTTTTCTACTATTATTAAGGTGATGTAGAAAAGTAGTGGAATCATAAAAAGAATACAAGGAAAAAATATGAAATTTACTTTATGGATAACGCTGAGTTCAAGGGAATATTTTTCAATAATAATTTCCGATATTCTTAATAAAAATATGGATAAGAAATTTAAAGAGATAATGAATATGGATAATGAATCCATTAGTACATATGAAACATATTTTTCAAGAAATGTCATTTATAATTCGGGAATTATCATCCTCCCTGAATGTATGGTTGATTGATTATTCAATGGGTTATGACCAAGCCACACAATGGAGTTTTTTATAAGGTACAAAAGTAATAATGAAAATATTTTTCTATGTACTATAATGGTGGAAATGGAGGTCAGAGATACATATCAATCATGTTGTTTTGATAATAAGATAAAATTGGAATTTAAAGAAAAATATAAGAACAGTTGAGATAAGAATATGACATTTAATTTATGACAAAATGTGGGATTAATTGTAGAGGGAATTTTCATAATTGGACAACTAAATTTATAGTGTGTGGTAGGGAAGGTCATCAAGAAATTTATTACCAAAGTGATGGTACAAATATTTCTTATGATAAAATTAATGGAAAATCAAAAAATAATGCACCACCCAAAAATATAGTGTTCCATATTAAAGGTGCGTTGGAACTATGTAAACCATTTCCCAAATCCAAAGGTTAATGATGATGATCGTCATAATAATCCTCTTTGTTGGATAGTCAAAGTAAAATCTCATTTTATCACTATTTCTGATGAGGGTTCCAATAAAAAATTGTGGAAGTAACACTTACAATCAAATCTAATAATTATAATGTATTATTTGACTATCAATATACCCATTAATTCATATATGAATAAATTTTTAAGGTTATCAAGATTCCACCATAATGATTAGATGTAGAATAATAAGATGAACTCATAATGGTATGATGATGACTTTTCATGTTTATTATTCCTCTATAGTAGATTTTGGTTGGAATGTTCTTCATGTAAGTATTTTCATTATTCAATTAGTTAAAAATAATGTTTCTTTAAGAATAGAATGGATTTATCTGCATAAATTAAATATCAATTTTATAGTAAGGGAATTCATATATGGTCTTCCAAATCAACCCACGATCATCTATCAGTGTAGTGATTAATAAAATCTCTTGATAGAGATAATATCCATTTTAAGGCAACTAATTACTTTTTTGAAGGGTTTTTTTATCAGAAATGGTTGCAGATAAACATGACATTAATGATATTAATATTATGTCAAAAGAATTATTTTCTTTACTTTCTAATTTCAAAGCCTACCACAAAACATGAGGTCATGTTATTAAGAGAAATCATACATGGTTTTATGATAATTTCAAAGACTCCCTAAATGATGGATTAAAATGATTTATAGGAATTGGAGAACTAACTATATGGAATAATTGAAGACGGATTCATTTATCCATGTGTGTCACCATTGGGTGCACCAATTGTTTTTATTGAAAATAATTATGGATTGATGAGACTCAAAATTAATTATCAAGAGTTGTACCAAATCATGATCAAGAAAAAGTATAATCTTCCCCATATTGATAACATATTCTACTAATTGAATATATCTCAATACATTTCAACTATTGAAAATTATTTTAGATCTCAATAATGTATGGTTAAGAAGAAGGGTATTCCTAGGAAAATATTATACACAAGGTTTGTATTGTTTTAATATTGAGTGATACTAATCAGTCATAATAATTCCACTCCAAAAATTATAGATTTAATGAATATTATATTTGTCGATTACCATGATCACTTTCTGGTAGTCTTTATAGATGATATTATTATTAATTTAAAGAGAAATTTTGAGCCTGAATATCATTGGATAATTATACTAAAGACCCTAGTGAAGTATAAACTAAATGAAAAAATTAAAAAAATAGTTTTTTCTTAAAAATAATTTATTTTTGTGTCATATAATACAATGATATTGTATATCAATTGAATATTCAATGACTGGGGATATTTATTGTTAGAACATACTAACCAATATGACTATGATATGTAGTTTTTTGTTAGATGTATTTTATCAAGGATTTGTGATTAATTTTTCTCAATAATATAATCCACTCACCAAGTATACTTATAAGGGATCAAAGTTAATATATAAAAATGAATGTTAGGAAAATTTCAAGGAAATAAAAATAAGATTAGTCAATGAACCTATGATTACAAAACTATAATGTATAAAAAAATTTAATCTATAGTGTTGCATCTTAGAATGGATTCAAATGTGTCCTTCTCCAAAATGACAATTCTATATCTTACACCTCATGAAAATTGATGGTTAATGAGAGAAATTACACAATTCATGATTTGGTGTAAGCTATGGAAATTGTTAATTTTAAGATTTGGAGGCACTATCATTATGGATAAAAGGATAATATATATACTTATGGAGTCTCAATACATTACCACCCATGGAAAAAGAACAATGTTGAAGATTGTTTGAGATGAAAAGATCATGCTAACTTATCAATTATGAGAATCACAAAAGATACAATAGTTCTATATTTGTGAATGATTGAAATGGAAATCATAAATGAGGGGGGAAATGTTTTATATATCAATTTAATGTTCAACCATCCATATAAGTGAAAACTGAATAGGAGTAGAAAGAATATGTATATATGACAAAAAGGATAAAAATGTTCCTTATTGTATCCTTGATAATGATGTAATGATAATTTCGTTGAACTATTTATGTGTCCCATATATACAATATTTTATGGATTTTTTAGAGGAATCTCATTTTTCACCATTCTCTATTCCTAATGAAAGTAAAATTATGTACAGAGATTTAAAAGATCATTTCTTAGGGGATTGCATGAATAGGATACCTGAGAGATTGTATCTAGATGCATGGTATGTCCGCAAGTTAAGCATGATTGGAAAAAGTCTAAGGGGATATTACATCCATTTCCCATACAATAACAGAAATGGGAAAACATCACCATGGATGTTTTTCATCATACTCCAGAATATATATAAAGGGAATAATATTATATCGGTTGAAGTGATTCTACTAACAAAGTGCGCAAATGTCCTCATAGTCAGCAATTAATTATCTCTTGATCAACATTCCATAATATACATGATTAAAGTGGTAAGGTTTCATAGAGTACCACATTCTATTTTCTCTAATCATGGTACATGGTTTACCTCAATGTTTGAGTGAAGTCGTCAATGAGTTCCAGATGAATAGTTCTATTTTATCACCTTATAAAATCATCATACTGAGAGAAAAACATGATAGAAAAATCAAAACCCTAGAGGATATGTAGAGAATATATTAAAGGGATTTAAAAGGTGTTTCTGATGAAAACTTCATCTAGTTTGGTTTTTATAAGACAATATAATATAATTATCATTCAAATTTGTTTTCATGAATCAATATATAGAATAATATGGAGTGGAAAATTGTGATGGAATGAATTTAGAAAAAGAAAACTATTAGTACCTCGAATAGATAAATAATGTGTATATAAGGTTATATAAATTCAAAAATACATATGGGATGCAAGAATATGATAAAATTTTCATTTTTATAATCATAAGCATGAAATAGATTTTGAAGTTGGTGAGATGTTGTTTCTAACGATTTCTCTATGGAAGAAGGTTATTATATTCATAAAGAATGGGAAACTAGGCCCAATGCATACTAGTCCCTTTGTATTTATTGACCTTATGTGGGCAATAGATTATTGATGGAATCTTCTATAGAACCTCTCTCAAGTCTATGATATTTTTGATGTATCTCCCATAAGGATGTACATACCCGGCACATCACGTATAATAAAATCAGAGGTTATATAGCTGTAACAATATCAATCTTATAAGGAGTAACCAATGGAGATTACTGATTGTACAATGATAGTCCAAAAATTATGGATACACATAGAGTATATGTTTTTTGGGTGAAACCACCTGTTTAAAGAAGCTATGAGGGAAATTAAGGAACTGTGGAGGCAGACGTATCCTCATTTGTAAGTATCATACATATGAATTTCAATGATGAATTTCAATTGGGGGGGGGGGGGTAATGTAACAGAATGATTTTTTGAATTTATTTTTTCATAGATTAAATTTCATTGATATCATGATTTACACACAACACTACATTTATCAACCATTCCACGCAACACCAGTTTTTATCTAGCATTGAAAAAATGTTTAAATTATTATTTAAATAAGGTAGTTATTACCTAGCAGTTAAATTGGTGAAGTAATTAATAATAAATTGAATTTAAATAATTGGTATAACATTTTTATTTGAATAAAATTAATTGATGAAAAATTCTTAATTTTTTCTAATACCTTGTTTATTAGGAAAATACAAATTTATTTTTTTTAATATATAATAAATTATATCATATAAAATTTGATAAAAAGTATTTGATAAAATAAAATTCATTTTGTAAAAATCCATATAAAAAATATCATAGGTTTTTTTCTAATTTTATGAAATGTTATTTATAAATAGTAAGAATTTATAAATTTTAATTGAAAAATAACATTTCATTTAAATGATTAATAAATTAAAATTAAAATTTATTTAGGTTTTAAATATTTGTTATTTAAAATATATATATGTAAATACAATTTATTTCATTGGAATTATTTTCATTTTAAATATTTATAAAAAAACCTTGAAAACTTTTGAAATATTTCTCATTGAAAACCCGATTTATCATCACATCTATGATATTAATTTTAAATTAAACATTTACACTTATGTGAGTTGAATTTGTAAAAAAGGTGTTCCATATTTATGATTAGAACAATTCATATTATATCATATGTTTCGCTTAATTTTTGACTAAAATCAATATTGAAAACCATAAAATTTAATTACCACATTAAATGTAAAATTGGGGTTAATATGTGGTTAAACGAAAAAGGTCATGGTTATAAATAACCCATAACATCTATAAATACTATTGGATAGCCATATTTTCATATTACACTTCCCATGTAATATTTTATTGTCACTTGTATCATTTTTGAAGTTAATGAATTTATTAATCTGGATTCTTTTGGGAAATTTCCATGTTGTTTCGAAGTTGTTTCCTTTCCAAAATTTATAAAATTCAACCACCACCTTTAACAAATTAAAACCAAATTAAACATATATCTTATACAACCTATTTTAAAATCACACCCCATTATCCTAAAAATGTTTTATAGCTGGTGCTATTCCAAAAAATACAAGCACTAGGATTCATAATAAGAGATTCAATGGAGGTTCTTCGATGAAAAAGAAATTATCTTAACTAATATCATTATTTTTATTTATTATTATTCTACCTCTATTGTTCATTAAAACAAAAAATATTGTTATAATATTATATCATATATACTGTTATTTAATTATGATAATTTAATAACCTAAAACCACTACCACTTCCATCAAATAGGTTACAAAATCGTATTTCATGTGTATGGACCACTAACACCTCAGAAACTGATTATATTTGTTCTATTGGTTACCACATCTCAAAAAAGTACATATCAATTTAAAAATTGTTTATACCTGATATTAAAGATATTATTATTCTCAATAAATCATTATATCACACATACCTTCTACTTTCTATACTGTGGGAATACAGTTATGTTGCTCATGTGTACGGCAGACTACCACCATACGAATCGATGTGATTCATTCATGCTTTATAGGGATGGTAATAAAAATATACCAAATTAAAAAATATGATTTATATGAAATATGAAATTATTCTCAAATAGTAATATATTATTTACCCTTCTTTATTTTATTTCATTGAGAACTTTTAAACAATGTTCTTGTGTTGTTTAGACCTACAATCTCTAAGAATAGTGTATTTGATTTCCAATCTCTAACATTTATTGATTAATCTAAACTCATATATAGTTAATATAATGGTTTTTATGACATGGGTAAATTTAATGAGTATAAAACATTGATCAATGTAAGATGTAAAAAAATTACACATCAAAAAATAATTGAAAAATATATTATTTATTGCTTAAAACATGGATTTAACCTAGAATTGTTAATAAACTTATAATAAAAGGGAATGTAAAATTAGTATATGGTTTTATATATATTATTATGGTTTTTAAATATATATATAAAAATATATATATATAATTATATTTATTTTACATGATTTTTTAATGTGTATGAAGTAGTACAGACATAAGGTAAGGGATTTCTAGTTTATTTTTACTTCAATTAGAGATATGAAATATTCACCACCTATTTTATTTTTCTAGAATACATATTAAAAACATTATTCTGTGATTCTTCTCTTGAATATAATTGAGATTATATATCCATTTCAGGATATCTATTTGATGGACCTTATTTTCCGAATGTTTCGCATGTTGTGATTGATTTATATTACAATATCATTGTTTATTTGGTTGGTTTATGATTATGGCTACAATGATAAAGTATTATAACGCACCGTTCTAAAATTGACTTGAATTTTCATCTCACTGGGTAGTTAATTATATTTTCATGAAATATAACCATTATATACTCTCTGGTACTAAATATATTTGTGGAAATATTTTAAAGAAAAATAAACTTTATTTTTCTCCTGGGTCGAATAATGTTTTCTTCTAAAAATAGGTAATTTAAAAAAGTTTTTTATAATTATATATTATTAAAATGATTTATAAAATATCTTTTCCCCATGTTTTAATTTTTTATTGAATTGTTTAAAATAAATCTTAATTTCATTTTCCAAATAATCCCAATTTGGCTTTTACTGAAAATTTGAATGAAATATTATTATAACGTGTATGTTATAAACATAATTTTATGCCACCATGATAGTTATTTTCTTTGAAAATTAAATTAAAATTTTTGAATGACATTTTCTATGAAAATTATTTTCAAAATGTATTAGAATTTTTTTTGAAAAGTGATTTTCAATAAAATGTTATTTTCCTCCAGAAAGTTTCCAAGGAATCATTCAATTCATTTCCATCTATGTTTACTTCCTTTTATGTTTCGTATTAATTACTCAGGATAATATTGAATTATACCATCCATATCATTTCTCAAAATGGCTAATGAATATTTTGATTAAACATTTAGGAAACCCATTTATTTTGTGTTCGTTTTATATAGTGAATTGATGAAATGTTTATGAATCATTGTTTATTTACAATGGTTATGATGTGATGATATGATGAATGTTTTAGGATATTTTGGAACACATAAATATATTTTTCTTTATGATATGTTTGAGGCATACACCTCCATAAAATTAATTATTTTATAATGGATAACACATGAGTAAATAAGTTATTCATGAACATAATTATATGTTCACAATGTTATCGATGAACCTAATTACATTTTCATAGTTTTATACAAATAAATTTCATTAAACTCCAAAATGATATGAATGGACAGAGTTTTATGTCTCTAATTTTATTTTAGGTCATGAATTTATTTACATAAATTAATGGGTGATCCTATCTCTATATATATATCTTCATAATGTTATAAGCTAATATATAAGCTGCAATTTTATGTCTTATGATAATGTTAAGATCACATGTATAATGTTATTTGATTACATTATGATTTATGTCTTATGAACTACAGATATTTATTCCAGGACTCAGGATTATTATATTTGATATGTAGTGTATGGTTTTATTAATCTATAAGAAAGTTCTCATACAATTATGTTTTTCGTTTGATTATGTGGGTCCCTGGTTTCCCCTTTTTGAGAATCTGATCTCACCCATTCTTATTTTTCATTTCCCTAGGTTATGAATAAATTCATAACATGTAAAATTTATAATAAGGGTTCTAGTTACAAATTATATAGTGATAGACGATGTAGTTTACCTATGAACCAGGTGTTTATGTTTCCATGTTTTGAAGGGAACTATAATATTATGATCCTCAAGGGTATATTTCTATAATGTATTAAATTTTCAAAAAAAATGATGTAATATCTATTTAGGATAATCATGGGTTACTATAAAAGAGTATTTATAATAGAAATTATAATTAGAACAAAAGGATAATTTGACTTGAGCCTGAAATCTTGTGATTGTAAAAAGTATTTTTTTTGAAATGGTTTTTTTTGGAAAATAATTTTTTAAGAAAATAAATATTTTGGATGGATTTGAAAATGGTATTTTTAATTTAGAAATCAATTATTTTTTATTTAATTACTTCATGAATAAGATACTTTAGTGAATTGATCAAATAAAATGTAATGTGATTATTTTTCCTATAAGGTAATTTATTTATATTATTTTATTATAATGATACGGTAAATACATATAGGGCGTCAGATAATATCCCATAGTGATGGAGTTTATGAATTAAATTCTAAAGACCATTTAATTCCATGGAATTTTTTTCATAAATATATAGGATTTTTACAAGTCTGTGAAATTTTACGACGTTTAATTCTGAGGCCCAGTATGCCCGGAATCAATTTCGGAAGTGTTTTTTGGGTACGTTCAGTAAACATACGAGCTAGATTTTATAACTTTTGAACCAGTGATAAGAACTGAAATCTGAGGGCACCATTGAACTTGCAGTGCCATTATTCGCCTAAGAAGACATTCTCCTCAACAACGAATGATCGAGTATAATAGTTGGTTTTTGGATTTTTATTGCAAAAAAAATAAACTATACAACACTTTATTTTATTTTTTGAGTCGCCATGAGTGTGAGTGGTTGTTGGTTAAAACCTCCACTTGGGAGTTAGAGGTGGGACCGCCACACCCTAACCTCCCATTAGATGTTATGGTTGTGGGGCCCACCCAAACATAACCTCCCTTCAAAGGTGACTTCGTGGGGACCACATGAACTAACCCCCCCCCCCAATTAATTGGAGGGTGTAAAATTTCCAAACGCTCCTCATTAATGAGTGGGGAGTCCCTTGACCACCTCTACCATTAATTTGTTCCAATTTTCCCCTTTAATTAAATGCACCAACGCATGTAATTTTTTAGATGGAGTAAATTAATTTATTCTCCCTTTTTGAATTCTAAGACAACAGAATAACCGATAACCAATCTATTATTTTTTATGGCATTATTCATTTTGGCGGAACAGAGGAAGAGGGAAGCTATGGGGAAAAGCTCCAAACGATGAATGAGGAACCTCATCTTCCATCGAAGAATGAATAATGCCAATGATATTTCTATGACTTTTTCTTCGAAGCATCAATTATCATTGAGAATATTCCATGAGCTGATGCATCTCAGGATTGGGAATACATGGAAGATGTGACGAACGATGAAACTAAGTTAGGGGGTTTACCTTGTGTTTTTTAACTTTTCTTTTCTCAACATTTTTTGAAAAGAAATCATTGTGTGGCTGTAAATAATTGATCTTCATTTTTCTAATTTCTATTAACCAATTGATATCACTTTAAACGCAGAGGATACAGACCAACCTAACATGGCCAGACATCCTCCATCAATTATTCTTTCTTGTGGTGTTCTATAGAATGGAGATGAGGCAATGATGATGATGGCGACAACGAAGAAGGCCACGCTACCTACAGCCTCCGCGAATCGTGTCGCCCCCGCTCTACCTGCGGCCTCTGCGAATCGCGCCTCCCCCGCGGTGCACAGATGCTTCGGACCGAACACTGCCGGCCCGAGGGGCGCCTGACCCGCCTACTCGTGGCATCTCGGTGCCCTGCCCGGTGCATGAACTACCTGCCTGCGGCCTCCCGGCCCCATGCTTAGCACGCGGCCCCCACTGTCCTATACCATACCGGCACAGGCGCGGCCTACCTGGCCACTGCAGCGCCCAGCTCAGTGGCCCTGCGGCATTCTCTTGACCTACACAACCTGCCACAGACCTCCCGGGCCAAGTTTCTTGTGTCGCGCCCCTCACAAAGATGGAAGAATTGGCCTCGCCTTTCGGGTCGAGTCACCTATGTGGTAGCCTTCAGGGCGAACAGCACCCGCAATCCACTTGGCCAGGCCCCACAGACCGGGAAAAACCTAGCGGGCTGACCCACCCAACGGGCTGGGTCTGACCCAGCAGGTCTGACTGGGTCGACCAAGACCGGGTCGGCCCAGTCTGGGTTGGACCGAGATGGTCTGACTCGATTGGACCGGGCCCAGGCCCATTACCGACCCCTTTGATTTCTGTTGGCCATATCCACAGCACCAGACGACCATTTGAAGAACCTTCAATAACACTGGTTTTCTTGGAACGAAGCCTTCACTTTGAGAATACCCCATTAGAGATAGGGGTATATTTGAGTTATGTTCATGGTGTATCGTACACGAATCCAACCAAGCCCCCTAGACAAAAAGGCTAATAACTAACAGACAGGGTGTCCGATTGGCGCGTCGTCTATTACGTTGGGACCCCTATGATGTGTCGGACCATTGAGATACTTCTTTGTGGAACTTTGCGACAGTTGGAGTATTTCCCAGTACCCTGTGGAGCATATTCTTCCAGTGATGAGCAATAAGAGTGTGGAGACCTAGTAGCTGGAAGACCTGACGGATGCTTGACCAATTCGACTCGAAGTCATTCAACTAGCCCAGTGTGGAGTACCTAGTAGTTGGAGGAAGAAACAATGTAGAGGAGTGCCTGGTAGTTGGTGGTAGACCCGCAGTACTCAACATGAGGAGTAACTCTGGAGGCTATTCGGGGGAGCACCTGGTAGTTGGTTGCAGACCCATAGCGGAGGACCGCATGGTAGTTGTCAGGAGACCCATGATACTCGATAAGAGGAGTAACTCAGTAGTCCAAGGTTAGTGAGAAGCGTCATGGTGTCGCAACAGACCCACTATAATCAACAAAGTAGGAGTTCTCTAGCAGTCGTGGTTTCAATAATGAAAATCATGGTTGAAGCTGAGTCAATGACTTTTGTGTTTTCCTCATGATTGACATTGGTTACTAGATAAAATAGGTATATATATGGGAATATACCTAAGTAATGGTTATTCATTGATTTCATACTTTGTAGTTTGTCCTTGTTGGATTTTAGGAGACCTTGAGGGTCTCAGGGTCCCTAATAAGTATTGTTATACACACCTATGGATGGTACCTGGAGGTTGACCACTCGGTGTGATGGTACACGAAGCAGTTTGATGGACGTGTTGTATTGAGGAGGCCATATGTACCTACAATTCAGGTTGGATCCCCGGAAGATGACCCAGTAGTTTCTTTACTTGCATTGAGTTGTACTTGTACTTTCCTATTGGGCTTGTATTTCTGGACCCTTTTTACATTCCATCACTTCTTTTGTATACAGTTTTACTTAGTTATTTCCTTCCATTTGTGTACTCTGATGTGTTTTTTTACAGTTATAAAGGCAATGCCTTCCTAGTTTAGGGATTTACACCTTTGGTGCTAGTCGCCAGCCTCTGGCCTATGGAATCCGGGCTTGGGGTAGTCACGATACGGGCCCTGTGGAATGGTTCGTGACATTAATTCTGTAGGATATGATATGTTTTTGAATTTGATTTATATTCCTTATTGGTGTAAGTGCGTTGAGATGGTAGAGAAAGGAATGTCTGGAAAATAATATTAATGGGATGAGATACACTAATAGTGCATCGATGTGTCTTATTTATATTTAGAGGTAACTCACTATTATATTTCTTCCCAAGTTATAAATTATATGTTTCTAAGGTATCATTGTCAGAAATAATAATATTTTTGACATCTTGGAGTTATTAAATAATTTTTTGATCGATAAGTTGTTCTGATTCAACATTCTTAATACCTTATGTATATATGTAAATTAAATAATAGGTTTTTATTTTTATTTAATATTTGACAATGAAGTGGATTCGTTTTTGATAATTTAAGAATTCACTTAAACTATTTGAGAGCTTAAATCCATGGAAACATTAGTTAATATGTATGAAAATGTAATATAGTACATAATACCTTATATTATTTTGAAATATTTTGTGTTCAATAGAATACAATATAACGTGACATGTTATTTAATATTGAAACCATCATTGTGAAAATGAGTGAGTGTGTATGTGGATTCTATGGTTAATTCATTAAATGTAGTGGGAATGCATGTTGGTTTTCTCTAAAGACAATTTTTTGACATGGGCGGTTACTATAGTTTGTTTGCTAAATAATCTTAAAGATATATTGGGAAATGAAAATAAGGGATGTTCTAAAATTTATATGGGTTCATGGGATCATTTGTCTTATATTTTTTGTACTAATTTTTTGGGGAATTATTATGATTCAGTCAATAATCGTACATGGAGTGTGATTGGAAAATAGGTATAAAATAATAAGGTTTAAGATTTTTTATGTAACTATTAAGATTATAGAAAAATTGATGAAAAATACATCTCAGAGTATGTGGAAAAAATGTATAGAAGTTTTCCTCATCTTTATTGAGAATGAATATTAACATGAATCATGATATTTATGATAGGTCTCAATAGATACTAGAGTGGATTGAAATATTAATGTCTCATAGTGATGATTAAATGGGTTGGATTCATGTTTGTTTATAGATACAATGTAATTTGTGGAAATATCATTTTTATATCCCTCTTATGGTAGCATGGGGATGTTTTGTGTCATTTTACCCTTCCATGAGATGTAAAATGTAAATTTTTATATTGTACACAAATTATTTAAATACAATAACACTCATACATTAATGATTTGGGTATGTTATTATTTAAGGAGAATAAATAAGGGAATTAATTTTGATATGACAAGACCATTTAATATTTGATTGTTTTATAATTGAGGTAATTTTTTTGGTTGTATGACCCTTGTTTTTGAAAATATTATGAGCATAGTGATAAAATTTGATGGGTTATTAGAATATCAACTATGGTACAAGTCTAAAGGTAGGATCATTCAATATTGTACATTTATTAGTAGTGGAATATTAATTATTCTATTATATATTTGTCGAGTTAGTTTTTTAGATAAATTTATTCGTGAATAAATCAATAGATTATCTCATAAATGAAAATGATAGATGCATGTCTACACTATTAGATAGAGTCTGTTGAATGGTTACTGATTTTTATATTACTTATGTTATAGTAACATGAAAAAATATTGGATACACATGTAGATTATTTGATGATTTCATAATATTTCCTCAAGATAATTATAAGAAATGAGATATCTACATTCCTGTTCCAATTTCCTCTGAATAATGTGAGTTATGAATATTGGACTGTGATTATTATAGGCACAAAGTAAAAATATATTGATATAAGACAAGATACTATAGATGATATGTTTTTTAACTAAGTGACCAGGTACAAATTATCTTAATGAGATAGTGAAAATTTTACAAATCACCTTAAAATCAATGAAGAGGTTATGTGAGATACTATCATATTAGAGTAATAGAGTTATAATTAAGGTAATTTATAATTCATTAGATTATCGTTATGATATTAACGTTCACATTCACTAGGATTTAATAATTATGGAATATGTTCTATTGGAAATATTATCTAGTTGAGATTAAGGCAGTGTACTTGAATATTGTTAGAAACTAGTTAATCATGCTGATTGTAAAAATATATAATAATGATGTTATACCACACGTACAATGAATTTTACTGACATGGAACCCATGATTGAGGGCCAGGTGTGAGATATAATATCAGCTGTTATAATATTTCTATTTATAATTATAAACGTTTTAAATATTGTTTAAATGAAATACAATTTTTTATACCAAATCTAAATGACTTAATTTTAAAATGATATATATATATTTTTCATTTTCCTTTATTTAATTTTGACTAAATGTTTTTTTGAAATAGTATTCTATTTTTTTATTCTGTACAATCATTTCATTCTAATGTGGGGATTTAAGGTTAATTGTGATGTCCTAAATTCATTTCCATTTATTTATTGAGGTATTTTAAATTGGTGATTTTTTAGATATTTTTCCACAATTTAAGAATCTAGTGCTTTAATTCCAGTAATAGGTTGTTTTGGGTTTCATATAATTGGTATGAAATCTTGGGTTTTAGAAAGCCTTAAAAGAACACTTAGTAATATAATAATTAAGAAACATTATTGTCTCCATGATTTTTTAACTCAATCAGAGTTATCTATTTCTAATGGTATGAAAAATGATTATGGAATGATTTAGGTAAAAAAATTGATGCTGTGGACATTAGGTTTTAGAGGATTATAATTATAACTATCTATTTTAACAAATATCCTAATGTCCTATTTAATGGAGTTACAGTAAAAGAAATTGATAAAATAGAATGGTAGAATATTGATAGAAAGGCCCATCGATTTGTTCATATTTTTTGGAACTTATGTTTTTTGTAAAGCATCCAGTATGGGATGATCATAATAGAATAAATAAATTCCATGGGGGAATATATGGGAAGACAACATCAATGAAATTATTATTCTTAAGTGTTATGTCATTTTTTAAGTGAATGTATTATGAAATACATGAGGGTGGGTGTATAAATTACTTTTACAAGATTCAAATCCAACATAACTCAGTCTAAGAGATGTCTATAGATGATATATGAAATTTTTCTACAACTATCATCACTCCCATAATCATAATGTTTAATGGTTTTTATCATAGGTAATGTTTACATGAAGACTATCCTAGTGTTTGTGGAAACTCTTGATCTTAATTTAAATGATGTTATCAAGAGGAATTATGTCCATAAACAATATTAATCAGATTAAATTTTATATTTATATGATACCATCATCAATAGACTGATTATAAGAATGATAATATATATCATGGAATATAAAATCATATATATTCGTTGTGAATGAAATTAAATATTTGAACTATGGTAAGAAAGGGAAACTAACGAAACAATGTAGATATCATACGGTGAATTTTATAATGGGAGGTTCTAAAATTTCAGGTTATGAATGTACAACAATAAGTGCTGAAAGTATTTTACTCTTAAGTGATAATATACTATCATACTCTGGGATCATTGATTCTATGTGTTTCTTTTATTCTATGCCTTAGAGGAGGTTCGTGATTAAATATGTATTATCGAGATTTGGTATAGTATATCTATACAATTGATATCCTAATGAGATCAATGAAAATGATGAAATTAAATTTTTAATTATAAATGTATGCTTCTTAGAGTTGAATGGGATTGAAAACATACACGGATTAAAAAAGAATCTAATCACATTTGGTCAACTGGATGAATATTGTTTAAAATATTTCATTAATAATAGACTATGTAATGATAAAAAGGTACTCATGGTCATGGAAACTATGTTTAAAGGATAGATAGTGTATGTTTCATAAATAGTAGATAGAGTGTGAATTTCTAGAATATCATCTATATGTTCAGTAGTGTGGAATTATTTTACATAGAAATTTACTATGATGTACATACAATTATTAGTGTCTATGAATATACATATTATTAGTGACATGTATTTCATATCCTATGAGTTTTTTATACAACTATAATAAATTATTATGTTATTTATTTTTATAGAATGACTCCTAAGTCCTCAGTTTGGAGTTTCTGTACTTGTATATTTTGGGCATTGTGGGATCCTGTTCTCATAGTGGTTCTTTGTAAATTGTTACAATAAACAATGAATCCACCAATAATCCATGGTTTTACATCCTTATGAACAAATCATTGGTGTTCTTATACTTTTCCATAGGAGGAATACTGTTAAAAAATTACTATTTGTAATACAAGGAGAAAATGTATGATAACACTAGAGAATAATATAGGAATAAATTATTTGTGATTTTCTTGAGAAAATGAATGTTATTTGAGAAAATTATTCCACAAAAAATATAATATAATTGAGTACCATTATAGATAAAATAAATAACTAAGTGATAAGGCTTGATCCTGAGTCTACATCCCATATTATCCAAGGTAATTATGGGAATAAACATTAAATTTTATATATTATCATATTAAATTATGTTCTTCTAGATCATTGACACATGATATTATAGAGTATATATGGTCTGGAAAACTAGTGGATGTTATTTACCTGAATTTTCATATATTTCACAAATTTCCTTTTTGATTCAAATGAATAGGAAAAGAATTAATAAAATTATAAAATATTTTCAATTAGGTATGGTGATGAAAACATTCAATTTAAATTTCTCATAATAATTATGAAATGATCATTAGAAGTAAAAATGTTTTTTAAATTTTGAAACTCATATGGTAACACTTGAACATTGAAAAATATGGTGTTAAAAATATTAAATCGATTGTCTATATCAATGTTTATGTAAGTGGAAGTTATGGAAGCTAATATTTTCATGAACGTATAGAGAGTAATAAATATTTATATGTTTCATCAAAGATGAAAGACATATCAAATAACTTCATAATTTATGAATATATGTGAATAACTATAGAAATTCATGTCCAAGAATTAGTGCATATTGAATATTTAGAACAATACGTGGAATTATAAATGGCTTATAGAATTATATGACTTATTCTAATGTTCAACTATAATTTTTACTTCTTCATCATCATGTAATTATATTTATTTAGAGAAGGAAGAAAACACAAAAGAAACAAGGTTAAGGGGGGTCTTAAATAATGGAGGCCAAGGGCATCCCCACGAATTAAGTTAACCCCTTCAGGCTTGAAGTGAGTGACATTGAGAAGGCCAGTGGATTTAGAGCCAGGGATTGCTAGGGATGCGAGATGATCAGCAACTTTGTTCCCCTCTCTCTATGTGTGGGAGACCCGAATATTCCTCTTGAGAAGCAGTTTAAATTTCCTGATGATGTAGGTAATTGACCAAGGAACGGAGACTATGCCCATAAGGGAGTCACAAATTATCTTTGAATCAGTTTCCACTTGGGATAGGATAATGTTCTTCTGTACGCATAGGTTGAGACCGGTGAGAATAGAATTGGCCACCTCTTGTAGAGCATTTCCATCCACAAAGTGAGCCATAAAATCAAAGAAAACACCCCCATCTGGGTTGCGGACAACTCCACCACTGCGCATGTTACCCACTAGACATGAACCGTCAGTATTTAACTTGTGTCCAGATGATGGGGGGGCATCGCACCCAAGTACCACGACTACTGTCCATGTGAGAAGTAGCCAAGGAAGAGTTAACCTGAAGAAATCGTAAGGACGGGGCATCACGCTAGTTCCCTAAAACCGAGACCAGCTCAAGCAGAAGGAATTTAGAACGCACAATTATGGACCAGCCTGTGGAGGAGATCCCCTCAAAGCATGCCTTATTGTGAGCCCGCCAAAGGCACCAGCATCTTACGCTCAGGATGATGTCTCTCGCCACCCTTTCTGGACCTTTCTCAGAAGTCCCCTGAATCCACCTCTCTATAAATTCCGAAGCGCGAGGGATGAAGGAAGAGATAGATTTGAACTCTGAAAAATTTCCAAACTTCCCGGGCCAAATCACCTTCAATGAAAATATGATCGGAACTCTCCTCCCGCTTGTTTTTGCAACACAGACACCAGAAAGTAGGGCATACACCCATTCTCTTGACCCTCTCTTCTGAAGGAATAGCAGAATTTCGGATTCTCCATATAAGAATGTTGTATTTGGAAGGGATCTTGTTGCACCATACACCGGCGTTCCAGCCAACCTACTGCGCCAGCGGAGATGAGATATTACAGAAGTCTCTTGAAGTGAACTTCCCAAAATTGGAGGGGATGAAAACGCAATTTTCCAGTTCATCGTTGACGCGGATAGATTTGAAGATGGACTGTTGGGCCTTGTCCAGAACCGTACTAATGAACTCGAGGTGCCGTCTAGCCTCCATGAAGTTGATCGATGGAGTCGGATAGCCCGGGAAACCGAGCACCGAGCCCACCCAGTTGTTCTTCCAGAACGAAATATTCCATTCTCCTATGATCCATCGGGACTGCTGCTGGAGGCCTAGGGTGAGGGAGAAAACAGAGTGCCACAACGGAGAACCCTGAACATTCTATGCATCCTCATCGGCATCAAGGCTATGTCACATAATTCTCCCCTAGAGGGTCTGGCACTCTAACGTTGTCCAAGCGAGTTTGGCGCACATGCACTGCAACATGCCTCCTAAACTCCTAACGTTGATTCCCCCGTCGTGAATAGGACGATCCATCCTATCCCATGACACCCAGTTCCTCTTCCCTTCTGAAAACGCATCCCATAAGAACCTAGCCAGCACCTTATCAATCACATTAATCACTCCCTTTTCAACGTTAGAGGAAGTCAGCGAATGCACCGGTATGGCATACAGGATGCTGTTAATCAGCGCAACACGTCCTCCAATGGAGAGGAAATGATTCTTCCAGTTGAGGACACGGCTGGTAATCCTGCTTACCACTTGATCAAAGTCCCGAATACACATTCTGCCTGTAGATATTGGAGCACTAAGGTAGTCTAATGGGAAGTGACCTAGCCACTCCAGAAGCAATACTCCTCAAACGTCTTCTTGATTCTACTCACAGATCTCTTCCCTGAATTCGAGAAAATTATCGTGTTGTCTACAAACATCAAGTGAGAAATGGAGGGGAGGCTCTGTTTCCTTCTATAGGGGATGATTCTACCATTCGAGACCCCTCTTTCCAACAGTCGACTTAGTGTGTCCTGCATTAAGATGAAAATAGTTGGGGAGAGCGGGTCACCTTGACGCAAGCCCTGAGTGGCCTTGAAGAAGACATGAGATTTCTTCATGAATGAAACAGCCATCCACGCCGAACTAAAGCATCTGAAGAGGATGTCCGCAGCCTTGGGAGAAATGCCCATCCTTGCGAGAACCCTATTGGTGAACCCCCATTCCATTCTGTCGAATGCCTTGTTCATATCCAGTTGGATGGCCATATTGGATCCATGAGTCTTAAGGTTGATGTCCCTCAACATTTCCTGGGCCAGAGCAATTTCCCCTTGGATGGAGCAACCCCTCATAAAGCCATGTTGCTCCATGGAAGTCCACTTGGGGAGATGAGTGGCCATCCTAGAGTTGATGACGCTTGCAAGGATCTTGTAGGGGAAGTTTCACATACTCACCGGGCGATAGTGGAGGAGGGAGGAGGGATCCTTCACCTTTGGAATGAGCACCACCGTTGTGGCGCTTGCAACTCGGGGGAGAATTCCTCCTCGAAAAAGATACTAAACTGCAGCCACAATGTCAACCTTAACCACCTCCCACAAAGCTTGGTAAAGTGAACCAGGGAAACCGTCAGATCCTGGCGCACTTTCGGGGTCAAGGTTCATCATGGCCCTGAGGATCTCGGATTCCTCTGGGGCCTCTTCCAAGATATCATTTTCCTCAGAGGAAACTCTAGTGGGGATGACATCCCAGATATCAGCATTGCTGCTCGGGTACCTGTTGGCCATCGTTGAGTTTGGACCTACAAGAAGATCTTTATGAAAGGAGTATGCCATATTATCCCCCACATTTATGTCATCAGTATAGGAGCCATCTTCAAGCATAATATTTGGATTGAAAGGCCGTCTTTTCACCCTAATACTGGCATGGAAGTAGGCTGTGTTCTTATCCCCTTCATGTAACCATCTTGTCCTTGCTTCCTCCTGGGCCATTTGTTCCTGTCTTAGGATCCTATCCAACAGTTTCTTTCTCTTGACTGCATGATTCTTGAAGTTTTTATCATCCCAGTGGTCTTCTATGTAGCTTTATAGGAGATCAATGTCCATTTTAAGATCATCCATCTCCTGATCACTACGAGGGTGATCGACTGTCCACGCTTGAATCCTTTGTTTAAGAAGTGAATTTCATAGAAATATTTCAACCTCATTTCAAACATAATACTATATGGATTGTTTTGAGTCTTGTATCTTCAATATCTTTATATCTATAACAAAAATATTTGAATATGATATTCCATGATGGTGATTTAAGGATAAAATATAGATGAATCAATTATAATTTTTCAATGAAAAATAAAATGGGGTCATTTTGTGTAAGTAGAATTGGTGTATTTGTTGATAAAATAATAATCCAGGTAAATGAAACTATAATTCTTATGAATATATAGTTATGAATAGGTTCATTAAAATTATAATATATCATTTTTTCTTTCAAAATTTGGTTTATGATGGTTGTTAAATCATCTTTCTATTTTGAGTCAGTGACATACTCTTAGAGGGTTCATACATTAAATTAATTCAAGAGGAGAAATGTAATTTTTCAAGAAGGTTGACATGAAATATCATAGAAAATAGAGAAAAAAATATTGTAAATTAAATTTATAGGAATATAATATCATTGGATTTTTATTTCAAAAAGTACATCTTAAAGACCATTGAATTTTTTTAAATTACTTGATGTAAACTAGTTTCAACCCCATGGGATGTAAAAATTATGTTTTTTAAATATAATTAACTAGAAATTGAAGTTGAGGCCCAATACATGTTTAAATTTATTTTTATCAGTTCTAGGTAACATGAAAAATGAAATGGTATTTGCATTGTGGGATATTACTCTTATTTTGGGAGTCCAAAGATTGTTTATAGAAAATAGTAAGGGGGTTATAAGTGGAAATAAAATGGATTCTATGAAATCATATATGAAAAAGTTATATATTACAGTTTTCATGAATGGACTATCCATTTTAGGGTTATGTGGATGTGAAAATTGAGTAGATTTTAATTTTTATAAGTGTGCAAAAGGATTTATGTATGCCTTATGTTGGAAATCTAGAAGATGTATATTGAGGATACATCTGGTTATAGAACTATCCAAAATGGATATAAAATATGTTGTTCTCACTAATTATGGGAATTAAATGGTTTTGATTAATTATTTATTGGTTTAACTCATAAAGATTTAGGAAAATGGTTTTATTATATATGAATATCAGAGTGTAAATAATGTAGATAAAAATATATTATTCCCCCCGGGGCTAAATCACATTGATTAAAAATATCGGGTTAAATAGAAGATGAAAGAGGATTGTGTGGTAATGTTGTGTAATATTAGCAGATTTTATAACATAATATATATATATATACATCCCAGTTTTAGTCTATAAAATTCTAAGGCATCATTTGTTTTTAGTAGGACTTGGGTAATTGAAAGGTAAATTTGTACAATAATTTTTAAGGTGTACCTTTTATAATGATCTATGAATTTATTTTAGTGATGAAGTGAGCATAAAACCAAGACTGTAGCCATAATATCGTCGATTATTAAAACATTTGAATATTTATTTAAAGTTATTTTTTCAGAATCATGAATGA
This sequence comes from Viscum album, assembly GCA_963277665.1. NCBI lineage: Eukaryota > Viridiplantae > Streptophyta > Magnoliopsida > Santalales > Viscaceae > Viscum > Viscum album. Next base: position 382,371,272 of record OY728166.1, read on the forward strand.
CTGTTTCAATATTATTGGGCATACAATTTTGGAGGAACATAAAAGAATGTGATTTGTAAAAGGTAGGTTAGTCAAGATTATATTTTCTTAAATAATGTGTAAATTCTTATATTTTTTTTGAAAAATAGGTGTGGAATATATCAGTTAGATAATAATCATGCATAAAATACATAGGGTGGGATATCCTATGAATAATTGGACTTTCTAAAGGATTTTTATGATTCAATAAAAGAAATGTGTGATATTAACTTTAAAATTCACTATCATCCAAAAGTTGAAGCCTTTTTTATTATATGAAATTAGTTTTTAAAGAGACCAATAGTGGGTCCCCTTTAAATAAAAAAATGTATCATAATAGACTGATTTATTGAAATAATATATAATGATGGTGTAGGGGATTGTCTATAGTGTCTTTTGGTATCTTTGAGGTAGTGAATGATGGGAAATTGTGTGTTATTATATTATCCATTATTTTGATTTTTATTATAATTTGAATCATTATAGATTCAATTGAAATTAATTTGATAGTTTTCTAACATCGATATAGGTCTTGAAGTCCAAACAATTAAAGTTTATATTTTTTTTATTTAATTATATTTCATTGTTATTCTTTATAGTGTTTTTGGTTGTATTGTTACACAAGAGGGTCATAATATGATGTGGTTATTTAGGGTGTATCATCAATTTATATGTCTCTACACATCTATTCAAAGTGATCATTATGAATAAGAATGTTCCAATGATTTATTGAATTGTTTAATCTTCTTGTGATTTTAATTTCAATATCCCCTGTAATTAATTAATTGGGATTTAATAAAAAATTTAGCATTTTGTTTTTCACTCCGAAGAATATTTTGGAAGTTGTTTTTTTGTGGGATAATGATTAGGTATTTTTTTAATTAGGAATTTAATATTTGATGTGGAATTATATATATCATATGAAAAAAATAATACATATTTTGGATCATAGTAAATTTTTTATTGTGAAGTTAGTTAGTCTTGGTTTGGTTTACAAAATACATATCTATATCTAATTTTAAATTGAGATAATGATATGAAATTTAATTATGAAGGTTGAAATAGAAATTAGGAAATTGTTTTATATTATTCTTAAGGATGCTAAGTTGTATGGTGTGTGGTATTTAAAGAAATATGTTGTTAAAAATTGAAATATGTAGACGAAATATTTAATTTTCAATATTTCGGTAGGGGTGGATTTTATAATTGAGAGTGTAATTAGATTTTTAAAGACCAAGATTCTCCTATGGGAATTTATAAAGATGTTTGATGTATTATATTGGATTTCATTTGTTTAGGGGATAATGTTTAGGATTTAAAAGAAAACATAGATCATTACCATTAAGTACCTGATGAGATATCACTAAGTAACCAATAAAATGAAATAATAGTTAGTATGAAGTAAGTGATCCACTTGACAGCGAGTGGAATTTAGTATGGTATCTGGTGAAAAATGTGTATTTGGAGGAGGTATATTGGATACAGGTTAACATGGTATCTATAAAGAATAATCCCAAGGGTTCCATATTTATTTTCCCTCCTACTCCCCCATCTCCACTCCTCTCAAATATATTTTTTGACATTTGGTTGAAAGAACATCTATGATAATAGGATCTTATTCAATAATATTTTTTATGACCTAACACTCACTGTGTTATTTCTCTTGTCTTTAATGTGATTGATAGAAATTCCCAATTTTGGTCTTATTATTCTATTTTTTCAATTTCTAGTGAATAGAAACGAACTCTGGAATACTATTGACAGGGTAACTCCAATGAGTACTTGGTATGTGATTCTATATATATATTTTTTCATATACATCATGATATATGTTATATGAAGTGTTCATGGATGGGGGGTTAGGTTTCATTAAATTTAATAAGGCCATAGAGTTTTTATAATTGGGAGATCAGTTAGGTTGAACCACTTAGTTTGTAGTGGATATTCCTCATTACATTTAATAACATTATCTATGCATGGTGGCATGAACACTAAGTGGTTTGGTCTATATTATTGTTTTATTTAACATGGAAGGATTTATAAGAGTGAGGAAATTTAGGAAAAACTATGAAAAATTATTTGTGTAAGTGTGAGTGTTTGTATTAGTTTAAATCTAGTGGGATTATGTAGGGGTAATGAATGGTCACTTCGATGATTAGGTTTCTTCCAATAAATGGATGAATTGATTTAATGGAAATAATTTTATAAATATAATCCCTATTTATACTTTAGTATCATGTTAAGGATTATCTTTTAGAGTGGGTTAATGGATTTGTTGTTGAGAATTGTCCAATTTTATAGGCATTTTCAATAGGTGAGTGGTAAGAGGTTATTTTTTAGTCTCGAAGGCCATTAAAAATTATTGTTTTCCTTATATAATGGGACAAGATAGGGAGCCATTATTCGATTGGGGAAATTGAGTAAATTGAAATATCTGGTTTTGGTTTAATGTTTTAATTAATGATTTCATAGATAATATTCCTAGAGAACATTTTGATTCTGATCATCTACATTGAAATTGCTACAATGATGGTAGTACGGGGAATTATGAGTAGTAATTTTGATATGACCAGAGAAAGATTTCAATAAACCATATGCATTATTTTTTCACAATTAAGTTATTGAAATTAGTTGGATCCATTATATAATGTCTATGATCAGCTATATGAAATCTAGTTCTATGGTTCCACTATTATAGAAGGAAAAAATAATCAGTTTTTTCTATAAACACAAGGGTCATAGTGATTCATATTAGAGTTAACCATGTTTCATAAAAAATATTGTGTTATATTTTAAGAAAATAGGGGTTTGTAAAATATTTTAATATCTCTAGATATATGTTAGTGAAAGAGACATGTTAAATATGTGATATTTTAAAATAGACCTTGGACTTTTGTTACGTATTTTATTCTACATCATACATTATTCTATTTAAATGATATGATCATTCATATTTTTTGGTTTTTCATGCCTTTTAAAATTAAAATAGATTCTAGAGATATAAGGATATACTTTGGGTGGCATGATGTTTTATTTCCAATGGTATGTCATGAACTACAAAAAACATTACTCTTCCTAAGTGAGGTGGGTTCTGATCCACCCTAATTTAATTTTACTATCTATAATGGTATGAAATGATCAATAGTATATTAAACTAATTCATAATTGCATTATTTTATGATTTATTCAAATATATTACATGCAATTACATTATATTCTCGGATTTAACGATTTAAAATTTATTCTAGAGTATGTTATGTCATAATCTAGAACAAGGAAAATAATTATTCACCAGTGGTATATTGTGATTTACCATATATTAATAAGTCCCAAAGAGTGTGTATAGTGTTATTGGGATGAAATTAATTATCACTTATAATGTATGTGTCATAATCCATCTTCTTGATTATCAAATGATTGAATAATTCTGGTATCCATCATCATGTTTCATTCCAAATCAATAATATTAGGAAAAGATCCACCACATATGTGTGAAATATTTTCTGATAGATGTTTCATGAATCATTTAAATTATAATTATTCTCGATATGTTTTTGATAGAATTATTTTATAATGAGACACCATGCCTTTTAATGGTTTATCTTACTCATAAATTTAACAGTTTCTGAAAATGGATGACTTGGTATAGTCAGGTGTTGGAGGTCCAGTTAATACAAGAGAACACGATGTGATTAAATGCATGTTTAATATTGTAATATCATTTATCATTCTATGGGAACACTAGTTTATTTTTTTATTAGGTACATTGTTTTTAGTTTCCTATTTATATGTTTCTCATAAATTCCACATGTACCATGCTGTTTGTGAAAAACATTTGTCTGATATTTCAGTTGAGAATAGAATTATAGGGAATAGTGGTATAGTTTCTCTATATTATTTTGATATTGGAAAAAGATGAGAATAAATGTTTTATAGCGATACCTCTGAATATTTTTTTTTATTATTTTCTTATATTTTTACCCGATCAGGTGATATTTTTGGTCATTTTCATGTTTTCTATAATATTTTATCTATTGTAGAATTGTTATATTGTTATTTGATTGTGGATAGATTATAGTAGTAGTGTGATGAAATGAATTAGACTTTTTTTTATTTTTCAGTGATGATGAACTCAATGAGGTTGATGTCAATAAGTGATGTTAAGGGAAACCATCAGTTAGTTTTAAGTACTCTAGAATATTTAGTGAAGTATCAAATAAAAAGTTTCCATTTTGTATTGATGTTGAGTAGATTTAATATCATATAGAAGATCGGTATTGGATATAACCTCATATTTGATCAATGATAAATGACATTTAGCAAGATAAATTATATAACTAATCTGTTTCCAGGGATGATTAAAAAATAATATGGTTGGGTTGTTGCAAATATTCATATATAATACTAATATTAATGTAATAGAAAGGCACTATTTAAGGTGATATTATTCTATTTAAGGTGACTTTATTCAATAGGATATATTCTTGGATGTCCATTCATATATATAAATGTATTTGAGATTCTCCCACCACAACATGGAGATTCTATATTTTCTATTCGTTAAAAAATATCATAGTTGGGTGACAATTAAAACTAAAGTATTATGTGAAAATCCATCTAAGAATATTTGAGGATGTATCGAGGGTGATGAGGTAAAGGAAGATCCTTTGAAATAATATAATTCGTAATTATTTGATTCAAAAAACTCGTAATTATTTTAGAAATAAGTAAATTTTATTTGAATTTATTCCCATGGGATTTAAATTGATTTATATTTTTAGATATATTTTAGGGAAATTATAGAAAAATTTAATTCTTTTAATTATTTAAAAGGATATAATTGAACCATAATACAAATGTTTTCTTAAAATATTTGATTATTAATGGTTAATATGGTATGTTCCTTCTAATAAATTTATCCAAAAAACTCTGAAAAGTCAAATAGGAACTTCATTCATAAAGAAGATATTTTGGAGATCATGTAAAAATGGAAAAAAATTGAATAAATAAATAGATATTTATGATATAGAAAAATTGATAATATATAAAACTATTATGTAAACTATGATACATAAGAGTCTTAAATAATAATGATTTAAAAAATACTCGAGAATATCTCTATGATATATACTGTAACTCAATGACAATGAAATCTGGAAACTTTTCAAAAATTCTTCATTATTATATTAAAGGGGATTTTTATATAGTTATAATATGGATATATTTCATGATTCAATTTGAAAAGTTAATGTTGAAAAAGTTTACAGAAACATTTTATTCCTAGATTGAGGTATTCTAGAGTAGAATAAAATGTGACCATGTTGAGATGTTTTTATGTATCAAACATCATTATGCTAATATTAGTGCCTCAAGATTCAACCAAATAGTTTTAGTTATATGGAATGAATAATATTAGTTGGACATGTTCTATGAAGATCATGAATGAGAAAATAAAAGGAATCGTGGACATTCTAATGGATGCATCTTAATTAGTATTCATGAATTAAATATTGCAAATTATATTAGAAATATCATACTAAGAATCATAGAGATTTTTAATTATTAAAAATTAATGATATTTATATTTTTTAGTATAAAAAATTTTATATTAAAATATTTGGAATATATAAGAAATGAAAAAAGAATAATAAGAATATTGATCAAAGTAATAGATAAATAATGGTGTGATTCTCATTCATGATTTATGTGTCTATGTGTAGAGATTTTGGTTATTAGTAAGGTAAATTTTTTTCCTTTTCATTGAATAAGTTTAAAGAGTGGGAGAGGTTTAATTTTGTTTTAATAAATTTTATTTAGGATAAAGAATAATAACAATTTGAATATTTCCCTACAAAACCATTTTGTGGTATTGTATGGTTGAGAATACCATAAAATTATAAATTTTTATCATAAGGTCCAATTGATAATCCTTACACATGATTTCATTATATCATAAATATTATTGAATTTTATGGAAGACATTTTTTTTAAACACTGAGGAAAAACATTATATCATGTTTAGTATATAAGAAAATGATCATTCATACTGATCATTTTTCAATTGAATCCAGATAAATCCTCTATTTTTTTAAGAAGGATTGGTTAGTGATTAATATTAATGAGTAAAACTTAAATAATTGTATTATACATGGTTTCTTCCATTATGTTGGGTTCAAGGATATTCAATTTCGTTAGATTCATATTAATAATAAATTAGGTGATGTATTGTGTGAAAACAACCACCATACATTAGAGATGTAGTCAAACACATTTTCGGTGAATCATATAACAAATACAAGTGTGCCTAGATTTTTTATGTCCCATATATATCCTTCATTTTAAATAGAATATAATTTTATATAGGATTTAATATAAGAATATTTAATTTTTCCAATGGTAGAAGAGAGGTGAACATGTCTTAATTGTTAAAAATAATATCACCTTTATCTAACCCCACATTCAGTGTGTTCCACCTATATAAGAAAAAACCTAGTATAAAATTAATGGTTTTTCCTTGGAATATATCATTAATAAATTTAATATTTGGTGGTCATAATTTTTTGTGATTATTATACATTGTAATAAAGGTGTGATGATTTACATAAGAAGTATTTTTCATGGCCTGTCCCCCGGGGCCCTTGTCATGACTACCAAAAAAATTCTGTCCATAGGCCAGGGGCTAGTGACTAGCACCAAAGTCATAAATCCCTTAAACTAGGAAGGAATTGCCTTTATTACCCGAAAACACACACAATAGAGTAAAAGTTGGAAGGAAAACACCAAGTAAAACTGTATTAAAAAAGAGTGTTGAAAATTAAAAGGGGGACATAAATACAAGCCCAACTGTAAAGTACAAGAAATTAAAATTAAAATTACTGGAAAAAGGGAAAATATATCATGGATCATCCACAGGAAAATCCTTCCATAAGGGTAAGTACAGATAGCCTCCACAGCACTCCATGCCCATCTGTCTCCTTCGTGTACTGTCACGCTATGTGGTCCACCTCCGAGTACCATCCTGTCCTAGTACACTCATCCTCGGTTAGGGTTGTATGTTGTCTACATCCAACAAAATGAGGTGGGGGCATATCCTGTGGAGGGGTGAGTATAATGATACTCAGTAGGGACCCTGTGACCCTCAAGGTCTCACAAAATCCCATCATGGATAAACCAAAAGGTATGAAATCAACAGTTAACCTCGCTTATATATATGCCCACACATATACCTAAGTTATCAAGTAATCCATCTCAATCATGAGGTAAACACAAAAGTTAAGGACTCATCTCCCAGACGTATACAAATTTTGTAGAGAGTTAGTTAAGTACTCATCTCACAGACGTATACAACTTTTGTAGTGAGTTAGAAATGATTATATGTAGCCACTAAATCATCTATTATGTCAAACCCACATAGGATCCTATTCCAAAAATCAACGCTATTGATCCCACACAAGATCCTGAAATAGTATTCAGTGCTTTCGGAACTAGAAAATATCTAGGAACAGTAGTCAGAGCTGTCAAACCCACACAGGATCCAGGAACAGAAGTCAGATCTCTCTAAACCCACATAGGATCCAAGAACAGTAGTCAGAGTTGTGGAACCCACATAGGATCAAGGAACAGTAGTCAGAGCTGTCAAACCCACAGAGGATCCAGGAAATGTAGTCAGAGCTATCGAACCCACACAGGATCTAGGAATAGTATTCAGAGTTTTCGAACCCACATAAGATCTAGGAAAAGTAGTATGAGCTGTCGAACCCACCCAGGATCCAGGAACAGTAGTTAGAGAGCATCCAATCAAAGGGTTTCTTTAAAATCACGTTTGATTTCGGGAGATTCCACTCCTCAATCCAAGTGTCAATACATCATCTTCCATGAAGACCCATGAAGAAAAATTTCACAGGTCCTCCTTGTCATAGGGGTCTCAACGCAATAGACAGTGTTTCAATTGGACGCCCGATGCGACACTTATTAACTGTTATGTCCCATGGGCCCGGTGGGATTCAAGCACGATTAGACCTGACCATATACCAACTATACCCCAATCTCTAGTGGGGTATACTCTAATGGACCATCACGCTCCAAGATTTACAGCGCTATTGATGGTTTGTCAAACAGGCATCCGGTGAAAAAGGATATGGCTAAAGGAGCGTAAATGGGTCGAAGTGGGACTCGGTCTGGTCCGACCCAGACACACTGACCCGGCCCGACCCCATCTGGGATGACCTGGTCTAGGCCGACTCGGCCTGATCCATTGGGTCTGGCCCTATCCAGCAGGCCGCGAAGGCTACGAGTAGCATGATGGCATGGACCGGTCGCGAGGGTGCGGACCGGCCGCACATCGGTGTAAGGGAAATTCAGCCTAGAGGCACCGCAAGGGGTGCAGAAGTCCATCTCGCCCAGGCATACATCGGGCATGGCTCGGTGGATCATCACGGATGGCCGAGGCTGGTTCGGGAAACGCCTTGAGGGGCGCGGCTTGAGCGGCTCAACCCGGGATGCAGGCGGGCGGCCGAGCAGCCAGCGTGCGGCTGGGAGGCTAGTGGGCGGCTGGGAGGCAGAAGTCCATCGGGCAGCCAGGTAGTTGGTCGGTGCATGGGTGGCCGGCGGCGACTGGGAGCTGGGAGATCAGAGGGTGGTTGGGTGGCCAACGGGCGGCCGGGAGGCCGGCGGGCGCATGGATGGCCAGCGGTGGCAGGGAGCTTGGAAGACGGCGGGCGGCTAGGTGGCCAACGGGTTGAAAGGAGGACGGCAGAAGCAGGGAGCCATGTTGCTGGTGGGAGGCCGGCGGGCCGGTGGGTGCACGGGAGGCTGACAGGAGCACTGGAGGCCGGCAGGGGCTGGTAGCCAATTCGGCCAAACTGCCGCGAGGGCCATGTGGGTTGTGGAGTCTGTGGGTAGAATGGTCATTTCCCATCACCTTCAACACCTCATCGTTTCGTCACCATGCCAAATCTCATCAAAAATAGATCGGCATAGGGATTCAGGCCTTGTTAGTTTTTCCTACACCATCTGCGTTTAGGATGATAGCAATTGGTCCATCAAGAGAAGTAAACAATGGAATTCAAAATCTACAGCCTCCACAAATCTTCTTTTAAAATCCTCAAATAAAAATCAAGGAATGAATTAACATGCAAATAATCCACCTACCTTTGTTCGATGTTGGTCGACTTTGGTGTGGGGAAGAATATGAATTGTTGGGAAAATACGAACGTCGGAGGCGTCTGCGTTTTCCTCGACCGTCGGTTTGTGCTCCAGCTCGTCGTATTGAACGATGTCCTACGTCGGAGTAGGTTCAGAAGTAGGATGAAGAAGTTACTCCTTCCTGGGGTTCTTCTTTGGAAGAATGTGTTCTTCATGGAGGAAGCATAATCCTCCTAGTGTAGGGCATAATGTCACTTTACCAGCGTTTCTTCTCTTGGTAATGTCATCCCAAAACCTCCTACCAAGCTGCCTAATTATAGGAGAGGGGGGGTTGTAGGTAATGATCGTTGGAATTTGTGACGGTTAATTTATTAAGAACCTTCCTAAATTCAAACGATGTAGATATTTAAATTTAAAAGGAGAAATCTAGTTAAATTATGTTGGTGAAATTTAATAGGTGTGTTGGATATTATTTTTGGGATGATACCAAGAGGCCATCCCCCAACATTTAATAGGGACTTGAGATGTTTCTACCATTTAATGGGAGGTTTCAAGGAGGTTTAAAAACACTTGTGGTCCCCACCACCATAACCTCTCATGGAAGGTTATGGTTCGGGTGGTCCCTACCACTGTAACCTCTCGTGGGAGTTTATGGTGTGGTGGTCCCCACTTCCAACTTCCTTGTGGAGGTTTAGCTCCGACGTACCCAACCTGAAATATCTACATGGAATCTCAAAATAAAATAAATTGGAGATCATTTTATTTTATTATTTCCCACAAAAAACTCAAAAACAAACCATCATTCTCGTCCTACAACCTTCGAGGTGAATGTCATCTTAAGATAATACTGGAACTACAACTTCAATTGTGCCCTCAGATTTCAATTCAGACCACATGTTCAAATGTTATAAATACCCACTCGTACGTTTACTGAATGTACCCGAACAAAACATCTGAAATTCATTTCGAGCACTCCAGACCTCGGAATCGTGCGCCGTCAATTTTCACGGACTCGAAAAATTCCCATATATTCAAAAAATATATTTACATGTAAATAATGGGTCTTTACATTCTCCCCACCTCAGGGCTCTATGTACCCGTAATACATAAATCATACCTATGGGATTAAGTGGTGGTACTGATCATGCATACGAGCCTCACACTCCCATGTGCTCTCCTGGAGGTTCCTGTGCTGCTAACAAATGCGCACCAGGGATATCGACCATCCATGAAGGACCCACTCTTGTCAATCCTCAATCTCCACTGGAACCTCCGTAAAAGTCACCTCATCGTCAACGTCCATCTCTCCATGGTCGATGATGTGAAAAGGGTCATGCACATATCTCCTCAGCTGGGATAAAGAAAGACATAGTGTACCCATTGCAACTAATGTGGAAGAGCTAAGTGGTATTCCACCTCGCTAACTCTTCTGTGGACCTGAAAATTTTTGACGAATCTCATAGATAACTTGCCACCTCATCCAAATCTTTGTAAACCTCATCGAGGTGACACCTTTATAAAGATCTGTTTGTTATCCTCGAACTCCAGAGGTCTCCATCTCCTGTCGGCATATGACTTCTTCCTACTATGTGCAGTCTTCATCTGCTCCCGGATGATCTACACCTTCTCTGTGGTAGCTCGTACCATCTATGGTCCCAGAAGTGATGGCTCCCCGGGGCCAGTCCAGCACCAAGGAGATCTCCAAGGTCGCCAGTAAAATGCCTCAAAAGGTTCCATCCCAATAGTGGTGTGATAGATGTTATGGTATAAAAACTCCACCAAAGGTAAGTGATCCTCCTAGCTACGACCAAAGTCGAGGACTCAAGCACACAACATGTCCTCGAGGGTCTGAATGGTCCACTCAGTTTGGCCATCTGTCTGATGACAGAAGGAGGTGCTTAGACAAATATGCATTCTGAAAGCCTCCTACAATCCCTTCCAAAGCTGGGAAGAATACCTTGTGTCGTGATCACAGACAATAGAAGAAGTCACTCCATGTATCTTCACAATATCTTACACATAGAGGTGTCCCATGCTCTCCACTGAACCCATCTCTCTAATCAGAAGGATGTGGGACGACATGGTAAGTCGGTCAAAAATCAAAAAAATCAAGTTGTGACCCCTAGATGTACATGGAAGTCCTGTCATTAAGTCCATGAATATTCTATCCCACTTCCATTCTAGGACCTCTAAAGGTTGAACCAAGCCTGCTGGAACCTGGTGATCCACCATCACTTACTGAAAAATGAGGCATCAAGAGACAAACTATGCTACTACCTTCTTCATACATGGACACCAGTGCTGTCATCGAAGGTCCTAGTACATCTTTTCCACTCCTGGATATACCACTAGAGGGTATGTGTGTAATTCCCTAAACACATCCTCCTGAAGTGACACCAGTACCATGGTACGTCCTCTGAAGTGGATGATGTCCTGCACACCTTTAGAAAATCTATCAGGTGCCTGCCCTGTAGATATCTAAGAACATCGTGTCTCGATGTCAGTTTCCCCACATTGTGCCTCCCTGACTAGTTGAAGATGTTGGGGAGTGACAGTAAGAGACTGAAGGAAGGATGCTCCATCTCTGTCCACAATGAATATTTGTAAAGCAGTAAGCTGCTCTATCGCCTCACCTAGCAGTTGTATACAAGATATTTTGCTGAGTGCATCTACAACAACGTTCCCCTTCCTAGGAGTATAGAATTTCTCAAAGTTATAGTCCTAGAAGAAATCAAGCCAATGTCACGGTCTCAGGTTTAGGTCCTTCTGAGAGAATATATACCTAATACTCTTGTGATTAGAGTACACAATAAAACTCCTTCCCATCAGATAGTGATGCCACATCTTCAAGGTAAAGACCACTGCTATTAACATTAGGTCATGGGTATAGTAGTTCTTATCATGTTGTCTCAGATATCGTGAAATATAAGTGATCACTTCTCTCTCCTATATCAAGAGACATCTGAGTCCGGTTCCTAATGCGTCGTAGTAGACTATGTACCCAATGCCTTCCTCTAGAAGCCTCAAGATGGGGGCACTAGTCAGCCATTTCCTCAACTCCTGAAACCTCTACTGGCATATCTCTGAACATAGAAAGGGTTTCCCCTTATTCATCAATGGTGATAGTGGTGATGGAATTCTCGAAAAGTCTAGTGTAAATCTATGGTAGTATCCAACCAAAACCAGGAAACATTGTACCTTTGTCACACTCTTGGGTGGCACCCAAGAATGTACCGCCACAATATTTACTGAATCCACTGCAACACCATCCTTCGTTATGACATGTCCCAGAATGTGAACCTCTCGGATCCAGAACATTCACTTCGAGAGCTTACCATAAATCTGGTGCTCTTGGAGTGTGTCCAGCACTACCCGCAAATGGTAGGCATAATCCTCCTCAATAGTCGAGTAGATCATAAAATCGTCGATGAAGACTACGAAAAAGAGATCGAGGTATGGATGAAAGATCCTATTCATGAGTCCCATGAATAATGCTAGAGTGTTGGTTATTCCGAATCTCATAACCATGAACTTATAGTGTCCATATCGACATCTGAAGGTTTTCTTCTGTACATCCTCGTCTCGAACTCTGAGCTGGTGATAGCTCGATCAAATGTCAACTGTCGAGATCCACTGCACTCTATATAGCTAATAAAAGAGGTCATCAATCCTTGGGAGTTAGGACTTGTTCTTCACGGTCACCTGGCACAGGCGACGGTAGTCTACAAAAAGACTCATGCTCCCATCCGCCTTCTTGGCGAACAAAATCGGGGCTGCCCAGGGAGAAACACTGGGCTGGATGTATCCCTTCCTCTGCAAGTCCTCTAGCTGTACCTATAGCTCGCGAAGCTCCACGGGAGCCATCTGATACACTGGTGTAGATATCAATGTCATCCCAGGGTATAGGTCAATGTATAATTCCACCACTTGGTGAGGAGGTAGACCTGGAAAATCATCAGGCAAAACATCTGCATACTGGTCCATCACTACATGATTGCTTAGACTCTCTACATCAACTGCTTTGAGGGTAAGGCCGGCCAACTGATGAGTGATCACCTGGTCCCTCCTCCGAGTAAGTCAGTCTCGTGCTGCAAAGGTTCCCTTCCCGCTGGTGAAGGTGATCCTGGTCCCATCTGTGTGGACACACCACAATTTTTCCTAATACAGTGTATCTATGCATGGACTGTAGATAACTACACCATACCCAAGATGACATCATAAGGCCTCGACGCAACTACTAGGAGACCCTAGTCGAATGTATCGCATCCTTGAGTAAGCTCAGACTGCTAGAACCATTGTGTAATCATCGAATCCACTCCCGTAGTGGTCTCTAGCTATAATGATCGAGCCAATGACTCTGTTGGAATCACCGAGCTCCGAACGAGGGCAGTGAAAATGAAAGAGTGACTGGAACCTGTGTCTATAAGAACTTCAGTTAAGGTGTAATAGACATAGATCATTCATTGAATCATCACTGGGGCGCCATGATCGTATGCCTCAATTGCATGGAGCTGAGCTCTCCCATGTCCACCTGCTCCCTACAGTCGAGGTGGATCTCCTGTTGGTGGTGGCGGTAACACCTCAAAACATCGTCCACCGCTAGCTATAGGGCCAGCTCCTCTGCCACGTCTTCCTGCTCCTTGCGGACCACCTCGACTGAACCTCTTCCTTTGGTTGAGAGGTCTCTCAACTATCTGCATATTATCTGTGTAAATACCCGTAAAATTCAAGGGAAATTTTTTCTTAATTTTCATTGGAATTTTACAAGAGCGCGGTTTCTGACAACACCTGATTCTGTGGCCCGGAATCAATTTCCAAAGATTGGCTCGGGTATGTTCAGTGAATGAACGATCAGGAATTTCTTACTTTTGATCCGGTTCTCGGAATTGAAATCTGAGGACACCAATGAACTCACAGCGCCGATATTCGCTTAAGGAGACCTTTTCCGAGGTTATGTTTTTATGCGGGTTGAGAGTTAGTTTTGGGAGAAATTAAAATAAGTTAAATAAATTGTGGAAACACAATTTATTTTTATCCATGCTGGTTATTTTCTCCCAAAGGGAGTTAGATGTGGGACCCACACCCGCATAACCTCCCTTGAGAGGATTAAGTTTGGTGGGTCCCGCACGATCCCTAACTCTTCAACTCCGCTTAAACTCCCCAATAACTCCACTCTATTTAATTTTGACAACTTGTGTTATTAATTAAGTTGAGTGACTTAATTTCAAACTTTAGAAATTCAAAGTGGTTTAGTTGTGTAAAAAAAATTAGCCTTAGACTTATTTTATTTTGGTTAGTTTTCTCTTGCCACCTTGAGAGGATTTGAAAAGCATTCTTCATCTTCTTCAACCTTGATGAAGAACGCGAAGAACTCTTAGGCTCCGACGAAGAATGCCATATCCATAAGAAGAGAAAGACGTGTCATCTCTTCTCTTCTTCGCACTCGGTGTGTTTCCAAAGATCGACGACGCCGCTTCTTTCGATCTTCTTCCCGTGTCAGCGAAAGGAGACGCCACTTACTCCTCGGGCTTTCTCCGTCAGCTTACGAAGCTTCTCCAGGGACGTTACCTCTTCGGACGCACCTCGACGTGAACGAAATCGACGTTCGATTTCCGCGACGCCCGACCTCCGCGACGCTTGTCTTCCGCGGGTCGTTTAATAACATAGTTCTTGAAACCGAGGTAGGGGATTATTGTTATTTTATTAAATTATTTCGGTTCTTGATTCTAGCATGTCGAACTTCGTGGTTAATCGACTAAATGTTATCGTTAACGAGAGGTGGTCGGACCGCACAAACACGGCCTAAACCCCTCCTTTGTTCATGATTGTTTCTTTGTGATTGGAACGGGATGGCGTGGTGTCGTTGCACCACGCGAGAATTTCTCGGCAAGTATTACGTGACACCATCGCACCACACCGAGAAGCTGAACAAGAACGCGACGTCGTCGCGCCACGTCGAGGGAAGTCAAAGGCGCCGCTGCCGGAGCAGAGCCGCGGCGGAGGGGCACGGTGCCGTCGCACCGCGCAAGACGACAAGGGCCGCGTCCGGTTCCGGGCCGCGGCAGAGCATGGTGACCGGCATCCATGCGGGCCGCCGGTGTCGGAGCCGGAAGGGGACCGGCCACCGCCGGTCCCGTTGAGAAGGAGTCGGCCGGCCAGGTCGGGCCGGCCGGAAAGGTGAAAACTAGGGGAATTAAATTCCCCCGTCCAACATCAATGGAACCCCATAATGAAGGGGGGTTGAAGTTACACAAGGGGGTAGGCACCCCCCTCTTTTTTTCCAACAGCTCGACCGAAGCCGAGCTGGCGGCTCGCTGGGCGCGCTGCGCTGAGCCGAACCGGCGCCGGGTCGGTCGGCCAGGTCGGGCCACGCCCAGCCGTGCTGGGCCGGGCGGACCCTGTCCGGGGCGGGTCGACCCGGTTCGGGCCAACCGGGGGGTCTAGGGCCGGGTCGGCCCGGGCCCAAAACCCCCGTTACCGAACTGTTTGGGTTCAAACGCCCATAACTCGAGCTACGAACCTCCAAACGACACGCCGTCAGCGGCGATGCGATCCTTTGATCGGGACGGGCGTTGCGGTATATCACACTCAAGGTTTCGGAATACTTTGAGTTCGGCCGGGTTGGTTCGTCCACAAAACCAACCGGGCCCTCGGAGCAGAAACGCTCATATCTTGAGATACGGATGTCTGATTGACGTGCCATTAGCTTTGTTGAGTTCCTCTTATTGAGAAGGATCTTTTGGCACACTCCGCCCAAGGTTTGGACACAGGTGGAGTATGGTCAGGTTGGTTTTTCCTTAAAAACCAACCGGGCCCCTGGGACGAAAAAGCCAATAACTCTCAGACCGGGCGTCCGATCGACGCGCCGTTTGCGACGTTGAGTTCCTGTTGACGATACAGAACTTTTGGATACATCAACTTTGGACTATGTGATAGTTGATGTATCAGCCTCTCGAATCGTGGAGCGGACCCTCCCGAACGAGCTTGCTGTGTGCGGGAACCCTAGAGCTGGTTGTGACTGCTATTGTGACTACGACGACGACTGTGCAGAGATCCTTAGTGGATTTGACGATGACGACTACATCACTTAGCGATCCTGTGTGGATCAGTGCTACCGATCATGTGTGGGTCCGATCCTGTGTGGGTCAGCGCTCAGCGGTCCTGTGTGAACCAGCGCCTACAGATCCTGTGTGGGTCCGATCATGTGTGGGTCTTTGCGGGGGTTATTACCTATCAATCCTTTGTGGGTCCGACGACTTAGAGGGATCAGTGATCATCTCTATCGTCTTCGAAGAAGTATACCTGTTTGAGATGAATCCTGTTGCTTTCCTGTGTGGATTGTGTTGTGCTATCCTGTGTGGATTACGTTTTGCTTTCCTGTGTGGAATACGAATACTTTCCTGTGTGGACTGGGTTGTACTTGGGCTTGGAGGTTGGAGAATTTTGGGATTGAGGACTTAGGAATATTTATGGGCATATACCTAAGCAGTGTTGGTTGTTACTTCTTGATTGTATCTTTCCTTTGTGGTTTATCCTTTGTGGATTTTGGGAGACCTTTGACGGTCTCGGGGTCCCTATTGAGTAGCTTATACTCACCCCTGCACGGGCTATGCCCGCACTACATTGTGTTGGTTGAAGACAACGGACAATGTTGATCGTGGTTGGGGCTTGTAGAGCAGGACGGTACCTGGAGGTGGACCATTGAGCAGGACGTGCTCAGAGCAGACGGCGGGAACCAAGGTGCAGTAGAGCTATCTGTACCCACCCTTCAGGTGGGATTTCTAGTGGACAGCTCGGCATAGCAGCTTTTACTTTTCAGTTGCTATTTTTCCTTTCGAGTTGTACTTTACATTCAGTTTGGGTTTGTATACTGGCCCACTTACTTTTCCGCGCTTATATTTGTACTCTGTTTTCACTTAGTGTTTACTTTTCTGCTTGCTTACTCTGTGGTTCTTGTTTAGATTAAAAAGGCAATGCCTTCCCTTTTTACTGGGATTTACGCCTTGGTGCTAGTCGCCAGCCCCTGGCCTATGGAAGGCGGGCTTGGGGTAGTCACGGCACGGGTCCCGAGGATGGGTCGTGACAAATTGGTATCAAAGGATTTTGGTTCTTCCTTGAACTCTGATCTTTTCTAGGTGAAGCAATAATTTTTAGCGTATTTAGTATGGTTATCAGTTCAGGGAGTCCAGTGTTGGTGTGGTGGCCGACGTATCCGTACCCCAGGACCATGACTTCTGATTTCCGACTTAATGTACGAAAACATTGATTGCATGTGTGTTTCATGTTTTCTTTGTGATTACTTTGTATTAGCTCACCAGGTATACTTTTCTGACCATGGCGCACCTGTTTCCTTTTCAGGATGGCCCTACGACGGCAGCCATCTAGGGTTCCGAGATTCGAGCGTGATGACAGCCCACCGAGCGATGAGGCCTCGGTGTAGGTCCCTTTGTCAGTAGTGGCACCGACAGTAGCACTCCCCGTCGAGCCACCGATGCTTCCAGCACCAGCCGCTAATGATGCACATCGCCTCAGCGCACTGCATGAGTTCCAGTTCCAGCGACCACCTAGGTTCCGTGGGGAGACGGATCCCTAGGCAGCCGAGGACTTGCTAGAGGCAGTCATATGAGTTTTCAGGATAGTGAGAACACCAGTAGACCTCATGGTGATCCTCGCTGCGAGCCTACTGAACGCAGCAGTGGGCCAATGGTGGAGCTTGATGCTTTAGGTGCACGATGAGGCATCTCTACTTTGGATGGACTTTGAGAGCCTCTTCCGCTCAGAGTTCGTCCCAGCCACCCTCCGTGCGGTGCGCATTTGGGAGCTTCTTTAGCTGTGGCAGGGCAGCATGACGGTCGCTCAGTACTCGGCGAGATTTACTGATCTCTTGCGCTACTCGACCGACATGGTACGAGACCCATTCTTCCGGGCCCGGACCTTTGAGCAGGGATTGAGACACGAGATCATGGCATCGCTGATCTCCCTCAGTATTCCGACTCAGACAGGAGTACTGGAGCAGGCCCTTTTGATCGAGAGCTTTCTTGCAGTGTCTACACCAGCGCTGAGACCCACTGCAGGGCGGCACGTAGCAGAGTCTTCTACAGTAGGCAGTCGACGAATGACTCTTGGGTCCAGGCAGACCAGACCCTCAGGCAGATGACCTCAGGACACTAGCTCAGCAGTGCGGGGCACACAGCGTGGAGCCAGTCTTTCGAGAGGCAGACAGTGCTACTCGTGCGGTGGGGAGGGCCACGTGGATCGTGACTACCTGACCCGCCGTACCGAGGAGCAGCAGACGGTTGAGGGACCACCGAGGCAGAGGCAGAGGGTCGACCATGGCAGTCCGCAGGGAGGAGGTAGACGAGGCAGAGGAGCTGGCCGAGCAGCAGGTGGTGGGCGACGCCTTGAGGCTCTACCACCACCACCACCAGGAGGTCCACCCCGACCACAGGGAGCTGGCGGGCAGAGACAGGCACAGCTCCAGGCAACGGAGGCCTACGACCACGGCGCGCTAGAGATGATTCGAGGTACTATCTGTGTCTATTCCACCCTTGTTGTAGTACTTATAGACACAGGAGCGAGTCACTCTTTCATAGATTTTGCCCTTGTTCGGAGCTCGGAGATTCCGACAGAGCCGTTGGCTCGATCCTTACAGCTAGAGACTCCTACGGGAGCAGACTCGACGATTACGCACTCATGCCGGAAGTGTGAGATTACTCTAGGAGGCTGTTTCCGCATGGATTTCGGGGATGACCTTCTGGACGGGAGATTCAAACGTTCCGATCCGTTTCTAGTGGGTTTGTTCGTAGAACCAGAAACATCCAATGATTCCACATCCGTTTGGACCTACTTTCCAAAGGTAGGCGCTCATTAGCTTGTGGACTAATGAGGCTTAGGATTTTGCATTGGTCGAGAGGATGGGAGGTCGGACTCATCACACCTTTTTGAATGGAATAGTTGTCTACTCCAGGACTCTCTTTATAGATTTAAGATATGTTCGTGAATCCTTATTACATTACCAAGTATAAAATGTGATTTCCTTTAGTTTTAACAATCAATGATTAAATATGAAAGAAATTTAGAGATTCTTTTATATGTATTCGAGGTTCTACATCAATAGAGAATCATCTATATCTGTTTAGAGATTCTTGGTCAATGGTATCCTTCAAAACATTTATATAAAAGTCTCTTGGTCATTATGATGACCAGGCTAGTTTTAAAGCCACTTAGTGGGGCACTTGAAGTTTATCGTCATTCAGAAGGACATGGATTATTTCAAAGTTGGGATCGAACCCATAAATGGGCTACCTACGTATCCTTTGTTTTGGAAAAGGAATCAGAACCCACGTAGTTCGAGTGATGGAGTATGATGTTTATGATTGATGGCTCAAAGAAGAATGTCATAATTACTTTTACACTCTAAGCTCACGTGAGTCATGCTCGGTGTGAGAAACAAGAGGTATTGGTAAAAATTAGACAATTGTGCCATGAAAGATGCAATCATAAGAATTTTTTTGGGGCTTATGTATGTATGACTGCCCAGATAGATGAAGGTTTAGGATTCGCTTTTAGGGAGAAAATCCATGAACAGGGTCCATAAAGTTATATGTGCTTCATGGAGATTTGAATACTCTAATCTTGGGGCTTACTCCTAAGGAGGATTCCCAAGTTAAGAGGGGACTTATGATTGGATTTTACTCCTGAAAAGGAAACCCAAATCAAGGGTAAATTAGGACTGGTTAAGAGAAATTTAAGGGGGATTGGGGTTTACTCTTGAAAAGGAAACCCAAGGTTATGACTGAGTCTTATTCCTGAAAAGGAGACCCAGGTTAGGGATTAAGGTTTGGGGCTTACTCCTGAGGAGGATGCCCATATTTGAGGTTGGGGATTACTCCTAAGAAGGATGCCCATATTTGAGGTTGGGGCCTACTCCTAAGAAGGATGCCCAAGTTAAAGGACTTGGGGCTTACTCCTAAGAAGGATGCCCAGATTTGAAATTGGGGCTTACTCTTGAGGAGGATTCCCAAGTTAACGGATTATGATTGGGGCTTACTCCTGATGAGGATGCCCAAGTTAAGGATTCTCTCATCTTAAAATATGAGGTTGAATGAATTAACTCTCTATATTTAGTGACATAAGGATATTTAAATCACTAGGTTTTGAGAGATATTCCACAGAATTCCTTTCAGATAAGGAAGTTAAATCAAGAAATCATGCCATAAATGGCTTTGAAGAGTGTCTTGAAGACTGAATCTTGAAAAGGAAATGTGTAATGTCTTAAGAGGGGTAAAATGGTCAAGATGGGCACCCAAAAAGGTAGGGGCGCACAAGTCTTGAAAGGCGCGCAAGTCTTCCGGCGACGCGCAAGTATTGGTTGCGCAAGTATACTTGCGCGACATGAGGGGTACTTGCGCGATTCTCAAACATCATTAGAATATTTGAGAGACTCTTTATAAATCCCTTTTGAATCCTCTTGAGGTTCTTCCAGAAAAGGGACGCGCAAGTTCTATTAAAGGAATAAGATGGCGCGCAAGTGTTGATGAGTTTCAACACTTAGGCCTTCCTTCTTCTCTTTAAATATTCCGTTCTAAGTAATAAATTACCTTTAGAAGTGTTCCGGAAGCTTTGAGAAGAGACTTGGGCGTCGAGAGCTTCAATACGAGTTTCTGGAAAAAGATCATCTCAAATGGGGGGCCCACAGGGTCTATTTATAGGCAAAAGAAGACCTCGGGCGGTTACCGGGCGGTTACCCCTTAGGTCGCGCAAGACACTTGCGCGACCAAGGTTGCCGCGCAAGTGTACTTGCGCGACAGTGAGATAAGTTGCGCGGTGAAGTTGATGTTGATCCTTTGTTCATGACTTTGTCAATTTTTGATGTTTTCTTCAAAGGTTGAATCACTTTGAGCTCATATATTCCCTTTTCCGATCATTAGATTCTGTGACGAAAGGAGCGTCAACAAAAGTCCCCCCTCAGAGTTGGACCCGGAGAGGAATGAGGATTTGACTCTGAGGAAATCGGATCCATTCAAAGGAAAAGGGGGGGCACGCAAGTCTTCAGTGCGCAGAGGGCGGCGCGCAAGTTTGCGTCGCGCAGGCTTTAATCGCTCTGGGTACGGCGCCAAGATAGGCTTCCTGGCCTATAAATACACGGCCTCACCTCCGTACAAGTATCCGGATTTCAGGACTTCATACCTTCTCGAGCTCTCGACGTGCAGGTCACCTAAGCCGCGCAAGTCTCTTTTCCACTGTTCCCCCACTGTCGCGCTCCTGTAAATGTAATCGTACTTGCGCGGTTTATACATGCGCATTATAAACTAGCGCGGCACATGAAATACTTGCGCGCCATTGTTTAGATTTGCGCGACTTAATGCCTTGGCCATTTTTTCCGAATTCTTTCACAAATTTTATGTAAAATAAACCCATTTAAGAGTTAAATTTGTTCAACTTTTGTGCAGATTCAATGGCTCTTAGACCTGGATTAATTGATGAACTGGCTAGAAAGAGGATAGATGATATGATGAACATTATTGGCCATGATTACTATGATATCTGCGACAGCACTTTCCCAGATTTGGATAAGTACATGAAGAAATATCATATTAATTTCCCACAGAGCATCTACCTGTCTCTGTGTGTTCATGGTCATCTGCAAGGAGTCAATGTTCCAAATGCAAACAATTATACACCTGAGATGCAGCTGCACTGCTACTTCTCTATTTTGGTTATGCTGTGCATTAAGAGTAACAACAATGGTGTGAACTTTCAAATTCTTCCTCCATGTCATTTCCTTGCAGATATGAAAATGGCAAACCCATGGGCTGAAATGTTTTCCACTAATGGTTGGTGGAGAGAAGACAAACATGGTATTAGAGCAATATCTGAAAAGAGTACTCTCTCCAAATGGCTCTTTTACTTCCAATGCTCCATTCTTAAATCCATGTATCCATCTTCTAAGTCTCTTGGACAGAAACAGAGTCACTGTTTGATCAGCAGAAAATTTTCTCAAACCGCACTCAAGAACATCCTTTTACAATTGTTCCAAGAAGAGATGGTATCACTACATCACTTATTGTATCCAGTTGAATGAATTAATTCCAGGTGGTTGCTAATGAAGCTCGGGATGCCGTAAATCAAATGAAGTGTTATGTTGAAAGCCTCTTGTAATTCTCAAAAAAGAGAAGAGACTACAGTCTATGGATGTCCTTCTAACTCTTGTGTATCAATGAAAAACACTTTCGTCTTCAATCATTTGTACCTTCATTCTTTCATTACCTTCTTCAAATTTACTTAATCCAATGGGTCTAGTAAGCATAGTTTGATTTTTACTAGGATTATTACAAATAATCATACAATCATTGAACCTTTTAATTTCTCAATCCTACCTAAATATTACAAAAAATTTATATTTAGTGAGCTGGAACTTGACTTTTATTCAGATTTCCTTTGTCTTTTATGGGCAGTTTAAAGTCATGCATGCTGGACATAAAGGGGGTAATGTTTAAGGTCGAAATAGCTTTGACCGAAATGGATTAAAATTGATTCAATTCCTTGACAATTTATCTGAAAACAAATTACCAAACTCAAGTATGAGAGAAAATATGTAAACTATGGCTTAAGAATATTTGAATCTGAGGAATGATTTGAAAAAGAGCTAAAAGGCATTAGAAGAAGTAGTTTCCAAGAATGAAGTTACTATTATTTAAAAAAACCCGTTAGGGGGTTGAAATATGCAGGGCCACCTATGGGCATTGGATGCATGGTAAAATAAATAGTATCTTTCGGCTGACAAGTCTGTTATGTGGACTGTTTATGCAAGGCCACCTATGGGCACGTGCTGCATAGTCAGGCAAAAGAACTCCCAAAAATTTACTTTCCTAGTGTTAAAATCAAGTGAAAGTTTATGGAGATTCAAATTTTCTAAAGTATAGAGTTTGTTGTATGGAAAGAGGTACTTGAATATGGAGAAGATATTTCCGAACAAGAATATCGAAGAACTGGATGAATATCACTCCTACGAAGGTCTGACCCAAACATAGGGAAGAAGAATAAACCATAGACTTGAATACTTTCAGATCATGAAAAAGGATATGGGACAAATATGTTAAGGATTGCTATTTTTTTGCGGATCCCTACATACTTTCGTTTAAGAAAAATGAGGACAAAAGAGGCATTCTTCCCAAGAATGAAGTTACCATTATTTAACAAAACCCGTTAGGGGGTTGAAATATGCAGGGCCACCTATGGGCATTGGCTGCATGGTCAAATAAATAGTATCTTTCGGCTGACAAGTCTTTTATATGGACTGTTTATGCAAGGCCACCTATGGGCACATGCTGCATAGTCAGGCAAAATAATTCTCAGATGTTTGACATTTTTGTGACTAGAAGTCATGAAAAGGGTTATGAAGATCAGAAAATATTTAAGGTTAGGATTATAACACATGAAGATGGGTATTGTCCAATGTATATAGAGATACATAGGTCAATGATAACCATAATCATGTTGTGGCTGGGTCCTGAATTGAAATTTTGGACTTCACTACGTATCTCATAAGAATGAGAATCAAGCCATACGTAGTTCTTGAAATGCAGTTTAACGTCGTGCAGGACGAAAGTATGAGTGATCTTAGTTTAGGGTCATAGAATTCGGACCATAATAATGAATACACAGTGTGTTTTTTCATGAGGACTTTTCAGCCAAGGGACTGAAAGTGAAATTTGGGGTTAGGCCCAAAAGACTTGGGGCTGGATTCGAGGGATACTCGAACGTTCCTACGTATCCCATAAGGATGGGAATCAAGTCCATGTAGTTCTAGAAATACAGTTTAACATCGTGCAGGGAGAAAGTATGAGTGATCTTAGTTTAGGGTCATAGAATTCGGACCATAATAATGAATACACAGTGTGTGTTTTCATGAGGACTTTTCAGTCATGGGACTGAAAGTGAAATTTGGGGTTAGGCCCAAAAGGCTTGGGGATGGAATCGAGGGATAATCGAACGTTCCTACGTATCCCATAAGGATGGCAATCATGCCCATGTAGTTCTAGAACTACCCTTTGTTCAAATTTGGTTCGTACATGTGACGGGTGAAAGGGGACTTTAGTGCAATGATGGTTTAACCTGAGATAAAAAATTTAGGCATTACCATGTATGCACGAAGTCTTTTTGAAATGAATCAATGTCAATAATAGTTCTCTCTCAAGTGAGGAGATCAAATAATATTGTAGTTTAGTGTCGTACCGGACAAAAGTGTTGTATATTTTAACGTCGTATAACAAAGGATGAAAGTGAATCAATGTAAAAAATATTGATTCCAGGGGCGGTTTCACATATCAACATCATATAAGATGGTGGTGAACCGATGTGAAGAGATTGTTTTTGGGCTTGAACTTTGGGAGGCTGCCTATATACCCAGCCTGGAGGGCAAGGATCAAAGTCCGTGTAGTTCAATTAAAGAATGAATTAATGGTCAAGTTGTTCTTGGGGACAATGATCTAATAATAAAAAATGTTGTTGGGACTTACACATGGTTAGTGGCCCAGAGGGAGTATTATGGTTGATGTTCGCTCTAAGCTCACGTGAGTCATACTCGGTGTGAGAAACAAGAGGTAATAACAACCTTAACGATGCACAGTTTAATGTCATGTAAGACATAAAAAAGGGACTATGCAGTTTAAAGTCTTGCAGTTAGGACTATTGGTGCTGCACAGTTTAGTGTCATGTAGCAGGGACAAAATAACAGTTTAATGTCATGTAGGACATATTAAGGATTTTCTGTACAGTTTAGCGTCATGTAGTTAGGACGATGGGGATAAAATAGTTTAACTTCATATTGAATGAAAGGGGGACTGTGTAGATTAATGTCATGCAGTAAGGACAAAAGAGTGTACCATTTTAACGTCATGTCGGACGAAAGTGCGAATAGTTTAAGGTCATATGCATGGACCGTGAATGGTGCAGTTTAATGTCATACTGGACTTTTGAGATTATATAGTTTAACATCTTTCCGGACGTGAGGGACATTTATACAGTTTAGCGTCATGTAGTTAGGACGTCCCAGTTTAACGTCTTGCTGGACATAAGGGATTTCCAAATAGTTTATGGTCATATACATGGACCAGGGATGATGCAGTTTAAGGTCATGCTGGACGGTTTAGGGAACTTTTTCACAGTTTAATGTCGTGTGGGACGAAGTTGAAGTTTAAAGTCATACTGGACCATTTCTATATAGTTTAACGTCATATAGCAAGGACGAACTGGTGCTGTATAGTTTAAAGTCATGTAGCTAGGACTAAGGTGAACCAATATGAGGATATCAGTTCTGGGGACTTTTTACAGTTTAACGTCGTGCTGGATGATGAAAGTGTCACACAGTTTAATGTCATGTTGCTAGGACACAATATAGTTTAATGTCATCTCGGACATATAAGGAACTTCTGTACAGTTTAATGTCATGTAGATAAGACACAATATAGTTTAATGTCATCTCGGACATATAAGGAACTTCTGTACAGTTTAATGTCATGTAGATAGGACACAATATAGTTTAATGTCATCTCGGACAATATAACATGAACCAATGTGATTGTTTTGGATCTGGGAACAATATTTTGTGTTTATACAAAATACTTCTTCAGAAATCTGGCATTAGTTGGAGTCGTGATGTGTTATCCATCCATTGAGATTAGAGAATACGCTCCATTGGAGTAGACCTTATGTATTGAATAAGGTCCTTCCCATTTTGGTTCAAGCTTGGGAGGCTTCTTTCCTGGTATCATTGGTGCTCTGAGAACCAATACCAATTCTCCCTGAATGAATGAACGAAGAAGAACTTTTTTGTTAAAAGCTCGTGCTATTCGATTCTGATAGATTTCCAAGTGGTGCAAAGTGCACAATCTTTTCTCATCTAACTATTCCAATTCATTCAACCGCTTTTGGGATTGCTCATCTGTAGATAACTGATCACAAATGGCTATTCTGAGTGAGGGAAATTGAACCTCAATTGGCAAGACTGCTTCTATTCCATATACCAATAAATATGGAGTTGATCGTGTTGCATTGCGAGTGGTAGTCCGATAAGCCCATAAAGCATGAAAGAGTTTATCAGTCCATGACCTCTTATCTTTATCCACCATCTTTTGCTGTATATTTGAAAGAGTCTTGTTGAAGGCTTCTATCTGGCCATTAGCAGCTACATGATATCGAGATGAATGGTTAGACTTAATGTTGTATTCTTGATACAATTTCTTTACCTCAGAAGAACAGAAGTTGGTGCCGTTGTCCGTCAATATGGTATGAGGGACACCAAATCTAGTAATGATCTTAGACTTGATGAAGCTAACAATACATTTAGAACTGACTTCTTTGAGAGGTACTGCCTCTGCCCATTTGGAAAAGAAATCAGTAGCAGTAAGAATGTACTTAAACTGCTTGGCTGTAGCTGAAGGGTAAGGTCCCACCACATCCATTCCCCAGGTGGAAAATGGCCATGAGTATTTAGCTGTATGAAGAAACTCTGGAGGTTTATGAATAAGTTGGAATATACTTGGCATGAATGACACTTCTTTGTAAAATTAACACAATCTTGTATCATTGAAGGCCAAAAGTATCCAAGCCTTCGAATTTGATCAGACAATCTATGTCCAGACTGGTGGGCACCACAGACTCCTGCATGCTCTTCTTTTATGACAGCCATTGTCTCTTCACCATCAATACATCTGAAGAGAACTCCATCAAAACCACGTTTGTAGAAAATTTTCTCGAGGTGGTTTGGGTTATCATAAAGAGTAAAATTGACCACACGTCGTCGAATTTGTTCTTTATCGGCTCTATCAGGTGGAAGTGTTCCATTTTCAAGGTATTCCCTGATAGGTGACATCCATCCTGTAGTATGACCATACGGTTCAGGAATGGGACTAATTTCATTAATTTCATCTATTATGACTTGAACATAAGGTGAAATTGCACGACGGTGGGGAATACAGATGGTTGTCTCATCCCGATTTGGATCTGCTAAAGCTGTGGCTATATTAGCCAATGCATCAGCTTGAGAATTTTGTGATCTTGGGACATAAGAAAATGTCGGTTCTGAAGGGAATTCCGACATTAACTCTCTGACGTAATCATATAAAGGGATTAATTCTTCTTTTCTGATGGCATAATCCCCATTGACTTGTTTGATTACCAGGTATGAATCACCTTTCACCTTTAAGTGATTCACTTGTGCTTGAAGCGTTAATTCCAAGCCTGTAATTAGAGCTTGGTATTCAGCTTCATTATTGGTACCACCTTCCCACAACAAAAAGGAATAAGGTAACACTGACTTATCTGGAGAAATGAGCACAATTCCTAAACCAACTTTGTTGAATTTAGGATTTTCCATTTTCTTCCCTGTTGGACTTCTAGAAGCACCATCAAAACACATCTCCCATGTTTTAGGACTCTCTTGAATAGAGAAAACTTCCTCATCAGGGAGTTCGATATCTGAATACGTGTCTTCCACTGAAGGATGTTCAGCCAGGAAAACAGCCAGAGCTTGGCCCTTAATTGCCTTTTGAGACACATACTGAATGTCAAACTGCTGTAGAATAACCGCCCACCTTGCCAGACTTCCTGTAAGCATTGGACGACTAAGGATGAATTTGAGCATATTATTACGAGATACCAATTGGACCTCATGATGTTGCAGGTAGTGTCTCAGTTTCTGAACTGCAAAGATTATTGCTAGGCAGCACTTTTCAATACTTGAATACCGGGTTTCTGCTTCAAGCATAGTTCTACTAAGATATTAGAGACTATTTTCATTCCCAATATCATTCTTTTGAGCGAGAAAGGCACCCAATGATCGCTCTAAAGCTGTCACGTAGAGGATAAACTGTCTACCCTCAACAGGCGTCATGAGTACTGGTGGACTCAAGAGGTATTTCTTGAGAACATCAAATGCTTATTGACATTCTTCAGTCCACTGGTAAGTGACTCCTTTCTTCAATAATTTGGTAAAGGGTAAACTTTTCCCTGCCAAATTGGCGATGAAACGCCGAATATAGGCTAAGTGTCCTTGAAGTCCTCTTAATTCTTTCAAATTCTGAGGAGATGACATACCAAGGATTGATTTGGTCTTCTCAGGATCGACTTCAATACCACGATGGCATACAACAAAGCTGAGGAATTTTCCTGAGGTTATCCCAAAAGCACATTTTAAGGGGTTCATCTTTAAATTATGTTGTCGAAGCTTGTGGAATATGACTTCCAAATCAGCCAAGTGATTAAAACGTTGTTTGGATTTAACCACCAAATCATCTACATAGCATTCAACAAACTTCCCTAAAAGAGGTTTGAAGATATGATGCATGGCATGTTGATATGTTGCACCTGCATTCTTTAAACCAAAGGGCATCACCCGGTAACAAAACACACCTTGAAGAGCTCTGAAGGATGTATATTACTCATCTTATGGGTCCATTCGGATCTGATTATATCCAGAATATCCATCCATGAAAGAATGTACTTCATAGTCAGCCGTCGCATCAATTAAGAGTTCTGTAATCAGAACTGGGAAATCATCTTTAGGACAATCCCGATTAAGATCTCTGAAATCGATGCAAACCCTAATTTGTCTGTTCTTCTTCTTTACAGGGACAATATTAGCCAACCACTTGGGATATTGAACTTCTATGACGATGTTGGCTTTGATCAGCTTATCCACTTTAGCTTCAATTTTGGAAGCATAGGTTGGGTGTGTTCTTCTCGCATCTTGTTTAAAACCTCGATGTTCTTTTGGTAAACCCAAATGATGAGTAGCAACATCAGGATCAAGCCCAGGCATTTCTGTATAATTCCAAGCAAAAATATCTTTATTTTTCTTTAGAAAAGAAATATACATCTCTTGCTCTTCAAGGGTCATGGCCGCACTAATTAAAGTGGGGCGTGGATCTTTCTCTGTACCCAGATTTACTTCTCTGAGTTCATCCACAGTGGTAGAGATACCCTCTTCAAATGCTGGAGGAGCATCTCTAAGATATTTCTCTTCCTCTTCATCATGTTTTATTTCTTCCGTTTCTACTTGCAAAGTAGATGAGAAAACCAAATTCTCATGATCATAAGAGATGTCAAAATTTTCACATTTTGAAGAAGAAGCTTCCATTTCCGACCCTATTGATGATAAAGGGTCTTCTTTGGGAAATAAAGAGGAGATGATGGATCAAGAATCGACATCATTATTCACCTCTGGTGTTGTTATAACATCTTCTGGCCTGATTAGCGAAATATAGACTTGTTGGACATCATCACCACTTATGCTTTCATCACTGCTTGGTAGGTTACCAATTTCTCCCATGTTGTCTGGCTCGATTTCCGTAACTGACATTATGGATATTTCCATAAGAGTATTTTGATTTGGGCCTATTTTGTCAATTTGACTGATAGGTAACACATAATCTGTACTCACATGTAAAAATGGATTTATTGGAATTTTCTCCAAACCATATGGAGCATTAACTTTGGTAATTTCCTTCATTGTAGATTTTTCTCTTCCCTTCATGTGATAAAAATCCGCCTCAATGTATTGAGACTCACATGTCTTGAACGGGGCCTTATCACCATACAATGTTCCAACTTGACCATCAAAACAGTATTTGAGACATTGATGGTATGATGAAGGAATAGTTGCATGCTGATGTAGTCAGGGACTTCCAAGCAAGATATTGAGAGCTGAGTCTTGATCAACAATCATGAAATCTGAATTGGATACAAGATCTCCAAACTGAGTTCTGAGTGTAACTTCTCCCAGTGGTTCTTGTTCATTTTTATCATATCCTTGTAACATCATGGTAGAAGGAGATAAATCAGATTCTGTGAGGCCCAATCGACGAAGTGTACGAATGGGCATGAGGTTGACTCCTGAACCATTGTCAATGAAAGCTCTTCGAACATCTACACCATTGAATTTTCCAAATAAGTACAAAGGTTTTATGTGCCCATGAACAACATCATATTCATCTTTATCAGTAAAAGATATCACTGCATGGCATTCTGCAGGATTATTCTCTATGTGATAGATTTCAGCTGCAGCAATTTCAGCTTCAAACTCCTGAGGACATGACAATGCTTCGATGAGTGCTTCCCGAAGATCTTTTGACAGATTCAAAGCATCCAAAATTGATCACTTGGCTGGTACATGGGCCAAGTGTTTCAATATATCATACTTTGGATCTAGAGGTCTGCGTTTCCCAATAGGAATATGCGGTTTAGCAGGTACCTTGGAAGCAGATGCTTTGGAAGCTAATGCATCTTGTATTGAAGTTGGCAACATCCTTGGTTTTGGAAGATTAGACTGATTAGATCCATTTACTTGCTGAGATAAATAAGATTGAACCTTTAATCGGTCTTCCAAAATAATTGTGCCAAAACTGAGTTGGCCATTGGCAGAAGAACTTTCTTGTTCTTTTTTAGCTCGCTGAAGTGCTCTACCACGAGTTTCTACTGCATATACAGTGCTAGCAGGGGTAAAATTAGAGTAGTGGCTTTAGAAAGATCCATGTCTCCCCCTGTATCCGGAACCTCTATAACTTCCTTGGATTCCCTTATTTGATACAAGGAATTCAGGCTCATCAAGACTGGAATATGGATCTGTTAATTGAATCATATTAACAGAACCAAAGATTAACTCTTCGTCTGATAAAGACTCTGCCTGGTTAGCCTGTTTAGGCTGTTCCGTTTGTTGGGACGGTGCCCGCGGCTTTGAAGTAGATGGCATGAAATCTTCCAGAGTCAAAGACAATTTAGGCTTTGATACATACTCATCTTCTCCTGATTCCTCTTTCTTTTTTGAATTTCACTACCCTTTTGAGAATTTGTCTTTTGATGGAGGCTTTACTGCAGCTTTTGTAGAAGACACAATTGTATTCTTCAATTGTGTTCTCAAAATGGAATGGGTCCGATTGATTGTCTTTCTGACCATATAATCATCATATTTTTTGCAGTTTTGCTTTTGACTTCCTGCCACTCGCCTCCTTCCTCTGGATCTGTAGCAGTAATACACGCTACATGAGCTGAAGAACCCTTCAATTTGACTTGTCCCAAGTCGACCATCTTTTGCAGGAGGTCTTTAAAGACAAAAAACTCCTAGATGGGATGCCCCAACATTTGATGAAAGGGACAATAATTGGTACGGTCTTCATCTCTTTCCTTGTTTGGCCTCTTGGGCACTGGTAATTGAACCAAATTATTTTCCAGAGCTAAAATGAAGTAACCAGGAACTTGCTCACTTCGGAAAGAGTATGTTTTACTCTTCATATCCTCAAATTGTTTTCGTCATTGATCTTTTTGATCATTTGGACGAAACAGCCTTTGTTGTTGGCATTCAGGAGGTGGATCCCTTCGAGAAGATAAAGGTTTTGAACTAGAAATAGGTACAGGTGCTTGTTTAAGCATAACTGTAGCAGTTTCCACTTTACCTATTCTTCTTCCTGGAGCTGATGGAATTATACGAGATTTAACCTTAGCCTGTATAAGGTAATCTTCAATCTGTTGAGCGATTGAAGTAAGGTCTCGAAACCCTCCTGTGTATTTCACAGGGATCAATGGCGTGCGAATTCGTCACGCAAATTTTCCACACAGATTGGCAACAATTCCTCCTGAGGGAGTGCTAAACTCAGGGAATACGTTAATCCCTTCCAATGAGCAATGAAATCAGAGACTCTTTCATTCTCCCCTTTCTTGCAATTTGTAAGATCGAAAACTGTCGTTTTTGGCAAAGTTGAGCTAAATTGAAGAAGGAATTTTTGACAAAGATCCTCCCATCCGATGACTGACCGGGATTGCAAGCTTGTATACCAGACAAAATCTGGTCCTTGCAAGGTTCGCATGAAGCATCTGAGTTTCACTGCTTCTTGCTGCTCTGGAGTTCCCATCATAGGATCACAACAAGACACGTAATGCGTCAAATGTTGTTCGGGGTCGCCAGATCCATTGAAAGTAGGGAAAATAGGGTTTCCAAAACTGGATGGAGGAGAAATTGAATCTTCCCATTCAGGGTAATCTTTCTTTTCAGGTTCAACTTGCGCCTGTTTCCCTTAAATAGTTTCTAAATGAGATGTTAATGACTCAATAGTAGTTATTAACTTTTGAGAAACATCAGGTTGAACTTGGTTTTGGGTAGGTGCAATGAATGGAGCTTGGACAGACGTGGTGGTTGGTGCTGCAACTGATGGTAGTGTTGCCAACCGTTGTTGCGTTTGACCCGTAGGATTAGACCTCTGAGGGTGTACTGATAAAGGAGGATATTCCTGATCCATCTCAGTAGTTACAACAAATTCCTTCGGCTGTCGGACTTCAGCATTCTTAAGAAGAAGACTAATTTGAAGTAGTTCTGCATTCAACCTTCTTAATTCTTTCATTTCTTCCTCCTGTTGTTCAAACCTTTTCTCTAATGAGAGCGATTGACCTCCTTCAGAGGAAGGGTGAGAAGTAACCTGATTCTTTCCTTTCCCCTTATTGGATCCTTTTCGGATAGGGGGAAGTGGGTTACTTGAAGGAATACTCAGATTTTGGGTAAGCCTTTGATTACGTGTGCGCACACCTTCTTCATTTAGGTCTGTGTGCGCAACTTCTTGAGCAGGAACCTCTTCGTTTGATCTCTCTCATTGAGTCTCATCTGGTGAATCCGCAGTAACAGCATTGATGACATTAATGGATGCATATTTCATGGAATCCTTTCTATCAGCATTTCTGTGATATTGTCTTCTTCTATGTCCATGATGAGACATGGCATTCTATTGACTTGATCCCTCAGGAACTTCTTGGAGAACCGTCACTTGGAGAGAACCTCCTGATAGCTTGGCTCTTGGTTCCTCTTGAGGCTTATTTCCTAATCGAGAGAATACTGATTTTCTCTGAGGGAGGGATTGAGGATTTGAAAAAGTCCCCAGTCCGGTGGACTGGGGATGTTCCTTCTGCTTCCGCTCAACTCCTCGAATCCCATTTGTTGACTCTGAGGGTTGGGTTAGAGAAGTCCCCAGTCTGACAAGCTGGGGTGTCTCTTGACATGATATGTCTGAGATCTTCTTAAAATCTCTCTTGATCTTGCGAATCTTAGTTCGGAAATTAGCTGGATGCATTAACCTGTATCCACTTTTATCACCTGGTTCAACAGACCATTGGATGATTTCCGAAACATCTGTCATTTGATGACGTGTTTGCTCCAGACGAGAGACTTGTGCAATATTCTCGCCTGCTTGATGTAGGAGCAATTCAACAACTTGTTCTCTATATACTTGATTTTGAGAGGAACTAGTTGAAGACTGTTCTTGAGAAAGCTTTTGATTATGAACAAAGCCCATTGACTGTGGCCTACCATGGGCAATAACATTACATGAGACCATTTTCGGCAGGCTTTGCTGAATGGAAAGCACTGTGAAATGTAGTGCTCCGTGAACACCCCATCCTCTGATATAAACATTAGATGGAGCATTGGAAATTAACTGACGCAATTTTCTTAGTGCGCCAAGGCATGAACGTTGAAGGGTTTTTTGTTGCTTTTCAGCCTTCGGATACCGAGAGACTGATAGAGATGCCAAATCAATCTGGCATTGTAACCCTTCTATTATCTTAATATGATTTTCATAATCACCGTAAGATAATACTTTCTTCTTCAATTGACAAAGAGTATTCTATATGTTGAGACGAATATCATGGATTCCATCATCCGTCAACATCTTTGGAATGTCGTACTGGGAGTCAACCAAAGGCCAAAACACGACTGGTACTTCACCTTTTGCCAATTTTTTCCTCATGTTCAGCATTTCCTCTTTAACATTAAATGAAGATTCTTCTACCTGATTGGACCAGAGTTGGTGTTTCCTTGTTTCTTCATCGGATTCAACAAGATTGGTTGAGAGATCACTATTCATGCTGGAAGATGAATGACCCAGGGATGGTTCGGAGAATAACCTAAACCCCAGGCTATCTTCTGATGGAGAAAGAGTTTCACCTGCCGATAGTAAAGCATCAGATATGACTGGTTTTACGTTTGCAAGTGCCTCAAGATAGGAGGGCTTTCTTGTCACTACATTGCCTTCTGAAGAATCTTCGAGACAATGTGAATCACTACTGCGGAGAGGACTTTCGCAGCGAAGTTCATCACCATGAGGAGGACCCTCATAATGGGTTACAGCAAAAGATGAAATCTCTTGCTCCTTGGTCTTCTGACCACACAGAGGGTTCATGTGGCTCTCATCTGAAGAAGAAACTTCAAGATTGACTGAACTTTCATGAATCAAGCCTTCTTGAGGAAGTGTCTGTTGAAGACCTTCAAAATTAATGTTCCCGTTATTGAGAACTGAGGGAGTAGAATCTTGAATTCCGGCAGATAAATGTCTGAGGGCTTCAAGAACTCCAGCATCGAGCAAGGACTTGTTGCAGATTGGCCTTTGATCTCCTGACTGTGCTGGGCGGATTTTTTTCTTAGATGCCTTCTTACTCACTTTAGAAACCACTTGTTGACGAAAGTGGTTACTCTGAGTAGGTGTATGTGCCTGATCAGGAAAGATGGTCAGGTTAGGCTGACGATCTCCACTCAAATCAGGTGTATGTGCCTGACTTGGTTGTCCGTATGATATGGGGGAGTATGCCCCATAACCCTCTTGGACTGGAACAGATTTGTGTGTCTGTTCCGGAGTGAATCGTTGATGTGTCACTCCACTGCTAGGGATAGATTTGTGTGTCTGTCCCTGAGATGATGCTGAAGCTGTTATGATATCCTGGCCAGCATCTAGAATATGAGCAGGAATTTGCTTCTGCGCTTTCACCATTGACAAAATATGTTTGGTGACTTCAGCCGCAGGAACGGGGATATACGTCCATTCCGGGTTTGGAGTAGGTGTATGTGCCTGCTCCTGTCCTCCTTTTCCTATCATTGAATACTGACAGTACTCAAGTGTGGAGGCAGAGAGTTGAGTCTGCCACCTGTTTGTCGTCGGGGCTTTCCTACTTACATCTCCGTGCGCTACCAAGCGAGACTGTTGGTAGGCTTGATTAGTATTAGCAGGTGTATGTGCCTGCTGATTACACTTCGCCAAACGCGGTTGACGAGATCCATCATATGTAGTCAGACGAGCCTGCTGACTAACTGGTGATGTATAAGCAGGTGTATGTTCCTTCCTATAGTACTTCGCCGGAATTGCTTGGTGGGATTGGCTTGATGCTGCCAGACGAGTCTGCTGGACAGCGGAATTAAAACGGACAGGTGATTGTGCCTGCTCGTTGTTTTCCACCAAGTTAGGTTGGTGGACTTCTCTGGAGATGGCAGGGATGACAACCTGCCCATTGTTCACCGGATTCCGTCTCTGGCGGTTCATCTTGCCTTCTCGGGTTCGAGGAACCTGAGCTGAATGCCTGGAGTCGGTACCCTCATCATGTTGAGGGCACACTACCGCACGAGTCTGGCGGCGATTTTTGATGGGAGCCCTTGAGAAGGACTCCTGTCTTTTTGAAATAAGGTCTTGCGGGACCTGCTCATTCACTTCCTCGGAGTAAGGGAGTGAATGGAAATTGCGTTCCGGGGATAACGACCCGAAACGGTTGGAGACGGTAGTTAGTACCGCCTGCTTCTTGATCGCTGGCCGCCGTTGTCCGGACGACCAGGTAGAGTTGTTAACTTGGAGGGCTTGACGAGCGTCCTCCAGAGTTGGGATAGTACCGTTGCGACGGTACTCCTTAACCAGTGCAATAGAAACCCAGCGTTGAAGATGCTGAGTTGGTGATGACATCCTCAGAGCGGACGACGTTCCAGCAGGAGTAGTAGCATTGGTTTTCATAGCAGCAGACCTCACAGTAGAGGTGTTCACAGCAGCAGTATTCACGGGGGTGAATTTAAGGAAAGCCATTTTGCAGAAGATCTTGAGAAAAGAGTTCATGTTCCATATAACAGACATAATCAAGATGAATCTGTCCACTGCATCTTTTGGATGAGCACATGTCAATGATTGCTTTGTTGGCCCAAGTGGCCTAACAATTAAGAATAACATCACTTTATCTTGGTTAAGGATTCACGCCAGGTTCACCATTTTTGTTTCCGCATGGATTTCCGGGATGACCTCCTGGACGGGAGATTCAAACGTTCTGATCGGTTTCTAGCGGGTTTGTTCGTAGAATCGGAAACATCCAATGATTCCACATCCATTTGGACCTACTTTCCAAAGGTAGGCACTCATTAGCTTGTGGACTGATGAGGCTTAGGAATTTGCATTGGTCGATAGGATGGGAGGTCGGACTCATCACACCTTTTTGAGGGGAATTATTGTCTACTCCGAGACTCTCTTTATTGATTTAAGTTATGTTCGTGAATCCTTATTACATTACCAAGTATAAAATGTGCTTTCCTTTAATTTTAACAATCAATGATTAAATATGCAAGAAATTTAGAGAATCTTTTATATGTATTCGAGGATCTTCATCAATAGAGAATCATCTATATCTATTTAGAGATTCTTGGTCAATGGTATCCTTCAAAACATTTATATAAAAGTCTCTTGGTCATTATGATGACCAGGCTGGTTTTAAAGCCACTCAGTGAGGCACTTGAAGTTTATCGTCATTCAGAAGGACATAGATTATTTCAATGTTGGGATCGAACCCATAAATGGGCTACCAACGTATCCTTTGTTTTGGAAAAGGAATCAGAACCCACGTAGTTCGAGTGATGGAGTAAGATGTTTATGATTGATGGATCAAAGAATAATGTCATAATTACTTTTACACTCTAATCTCACGTGAGTCATGCTCGGTGTGAGAAACAAGAGGTATTGGTAAAAATTAGACAATTGTGCCATGAAAGATGAAATCATAAGAATTTGTTTGGGGCTTATGTATGTATGACTGCCCAGATAGATGAAGGTTTAGGATTCGCTTTTAGGGAGTAGATCCATGAACAGGGTCCATAAAGTTATATGTGCTTCATGGAGATTTGAATACTCTAATCTTGGGGATTACTCCTAAGGAGGATGCCCAAGTTAGGAGGGGACTTATGATTGGATTTTACTCCTGAAAAGGAAACCCAAATAAAGGGTAAATTAGGACTGGTTAAGAGAAATTTACGGGGGCTTGGGGTTTACTCCTGAAAAGGAAACCCAAGGTTATGACTGAGTCTTATTCCTGAAAAGGAGACCCAGGTTAGGGATTAAGGTTTGGGGCTTACTCCTGAGGAGGATGCCCATATTTGAGGCTGGGGCTTACTCCTAAGAAGGATGCCCATATTTGAGGTTGGGGATTACTCTTAAGAAGGATGCCCAAGTTAAAGGACTTGGGGCTTAATCTTAAGAAGGATGCCCAGATTTGAAATTGGGGATTACTCCTGAGGAGGATGCCCAAGTTAAAGGATTATGATTGGGGCTTACTCCTGAGGAGGATGCCCAAGTTAAGTATTCTCTCATCTTAAAAGATGAGATTGAATGAATGAACTCTCTATATTTAGTGACATAAGGATATTTAAATCACTAGGTTTTGAGAGATATTCCACATAATTCCTTTCAGATAAGGAAGTCAAATCAAGAAATCATGCCATAAATGGCTTTGAAGAGTGTCTTGAAGACTGAATCTTGAAATGGAAATGTGTAATGGCTTAAGAGGGGTAAAATGGGCAAGATGGGCACCCAAAAAGGTAGGGGCGCGCAAGTCTTGAAAGGCGCACAAGTCTTCCGGCGGCGCGCAAGTATTGGTTGCGCAAGTATACTTGCGCGACATGAGGGGTACTTGCGCGATTCTCAAACATCATTAGAATATTTGAGCGACTCTTTATAAATCCCTTTAGAATCCTCTTGAGGTTCTTCCAGAAAAGGGACGTGCAAGTTCTATTGAAGGAATAAGATGGCGCGCAAGTGTTGATGAGTTTCAACACTTAGGCCTTCCTTCTTCTCTTTAAATCTTCCATTCTAGGTAAGAAATTACCTTTAGAAGTGTTCCGGAAGCTTTGAGAAGAGACTTGGGCGTCGGGAGCTTCAATCTGAGTTTCTGAAAAAAATCCTCTCAAATGGGGGGCCCACAGGGTCTATTTATAGGCAAAAGAAGACCCCGGGCGGTTATCGGGCGGTTACCCCTTAGGTCGCGCAAGTCAGTTGCGCGACCAAGGTTTCCGCGCAAGTGTACTTGCGCGACAGTGAGATAACTTGCATGGTGAAGTTGTTGTTGATCCTCTGTTCATGCCTTTGTCGATTTTTGATGTTTTCTTCAAAGGTTGAATCACTTTGAGCTCAGATATTCCCTTTTCCGATCATTAGATTCTGTGACAAAAGGAGCGTCAACAGAGGCGAGAGCTTCGGCTGGGATCTTCTTGTAGCAGAGTCGAGGCCTTACGACGTCATCTTGGGCATGGATTGGTTATCTATGGTCCATGCACAGATTTACTGTTTTAGGTGCAAGGTGCGATGTGTACGCACCGACTAGAGCAGGTTCACCTTCACCGCCGAGAAGGGAGCCTTTGTAGCAGATGATGGACTTCCGTGGAGGAGAGGACAACCCATCACTCATCAGTTGGCTAGCCTCATCCTTGGAGCAGTTGACATGCGGAGTCCTAGTTTTCCTGTAGTGGTGGATCAGTTTGCTGACGTTTTCCCTGACGATGTTCCAGGGTTACCTCCTCGCAGAGAGGTAGAATTTTATATTGACCTGTACCCCGGGACAGCCCCGATATCGACTCCAGCATATCGGATGTCCCTCGCCGAGCTTCGAGAGCTACGAGTACAGTTGGAGGACTTGCAGGGCAAGGGGTTCATCCGAACCAGTGTTTCACCTTGGGCTTCCCCGATTTTGTCCGCCAAGAAGGTGGACGGGAGCTTACGACTTTGTGTTGACTATCGTCGTCTGAACCAGGTGATAGTGAGGAACAAGTATCCACTACCGAGGATTTATTACCTCTTTGATTAGCTCAAGGGATCTCGGTGGTTCTCGAAGATAGACCTCAGGTCAGGCTATCATCAGCTCAGAGTTAGAGACGAGGACGTGTAGAAGACAACATTCAGATGTCGGTATGGCCACTATGAGTTCTTGGTTATGCCTTTCGGTGTAACCAATGCTCCAGCAGTGTTCATGGCCCTCATGAACATGATCTTTCAGCCATACCTCGATCGATTTTTCGTGGTCATCATTGACGACATTTTGATATACTCGACGACTGAGGAGGAGAACGCCTACCACTTGCGGGTTGTACTAGACACACTCTGAGAGCACCAGTTTTATGGTATGCTCTCGAAGTGCCAGTTCTGGATATGTGAGGTCCACTTCTTGGTACACGTCATCTCTGAGATGGGATTTGCAGTGGATCCCGCAAAGATCAAGGCAGTACTAGCTTGGGAGCCACCAAGGAGCGTGACGGAGGTGCAGAGATTCTTGGGACTAGTTGGATACTACTGGAGATTCATGCCAGACTTCTCTAGAGTTGCGGCACCACTATCAGCTTTGACGAATAAGGGGAAACCCTTCGTGTGGTCAGAGAGATGTCAGCAGAGCTTCCAGGAGCTGAGACAGAGATTGACCAGCGCACCTATCTTATGGTTGCCTGAGGAGGGAGTTTCATACGTAGTTTACTGCGATGCATTAGGGACCGGACTCGGATGTGTCCTGATGCAGGAGCGGGAAATGATCGCCTATGGATCATGACATTTGAGGCCGCATGAGCAGAACTACGCTACCCATGACCTGGAGTTAGCAGCAGTGGTCTTCGCTCTGAAGACATGGCGACACTATCTGAGGGGCTAGTGATTTACAGTCTTTTCTGATCATCAGAGTCTCAGGTACATCTTCTCTGAGAAGGACCTGAACCTGAGATAGCTGCGATGGCTCGAGTTCCTCCAGGACTATGACTTTGAGATAGTCTATACTTCTGGGAAGGGGAACGTGGTAGCCGATGCCCTCAGCAGGAAGACGGGAATTCAGCTACTTGAGGAGGCGACAGAGCAGTTATCCTCTTTGCAAATATCCTTCATGGATAGAGATGGAGCAGCCTTCCTTCAGTCTCTCACAGTCACTCCTCCACTTCTACAGCAGGTCAGAGAGGCACAACGTGGGGACGCTGACTGTGAGATGCGGCGTGCACAAATATCCTCAGGACAGGCACCTGATGGTTTTTCCTTTTATGTATAGAACGACATCCTTTTCAGAGGACGTACCTTGGTACCAGTTTCTTTATGGGCGGAGGTGCTGAGGGAGTTTAACACTTCTCCTTTGGCGGTACATCCTGGAATGGTAAAGATGTACCAGGATCCTAGACAACAACACTGGTGGCCGGGCATGAAGAAGGTTGTGGCAGAGTTCATTTCTCGATGCCTCACCTGCTAGCAGGTGAAGGGGGAGAATCAGGTACCAGCAGGCTTGGTACAGCCCTTGGAGGTTCCGGAGTGGAAGTGGGATGACATATCTATGGACTTCGTGACTAGACTTCCACGCACATCCAGAGGTCACAACTCCATCTGGGTGATTGTCGACCGACTCACCAAGTCGGCTCACTTCTTACCCATCAGAGAGCAGGGCTCAGTGGAGAGCTTGGGATGCCTTTACGTTCAGGAGATTGTGCGGCATCACGGTGTGCCATCATCTATCGTCTCTGATAGATATTCTCTCTTTA
Source organism: Viscum album (assembly GCA_963277665.1). Taxonomy (NCBI): domain Eukaryota; kingdom Viridiplantae; phylum Streptophyta; class Magnoliopsida; order Santalales; family Viscaceae; genus Viscum; species Viscum album. The sequence goes on from OY728166.1 coordinate 382,412,043, forward strand.
CTTCCCGGCTTTGGAAGGGGTTGCAGGAGGCGTTTGGGACACATCTACATTTGAGCATAGCCTTTCACCCTCAGATGGATGGTCAGATGGAGAGGACCATTCAGACTCTCGAGGACATGCTCCGCACATGTGTCCTCAACTTTGGTCGTAGCTGGGAGGACCACCTACCCTTGGTGAAGTTCGCATACAACAACATCTACCACTCCACCGTCGGGATGGCACCATACGAGGCGTTGTATGGCCGACCTTGCAGATCTCCTTTCTGCTGGACAGACCCTAGGGAGTCAGCACTTGTGGGACCAGAGATGGTCCAGGCCACGACAGAGATGGTCCAAGTCATCCAGGAGTGGATGAGGACAGCTCAGAGCCGGTAGTAGTCATACGCTGACAGGAGGCGGAGGCCAATAGAGTTCGAGGATGGTGACCACGTCTTCTTGCGGGTATCACCTCGACGTGGTATACGGAGATTTGGCCGAGGCGGCAAGTTGTCTCCATGATTCATCGGACCATTCCAGGTCCTCAGCAGGATTGGCGAGGTGGCTTATCGCCTGGCTCTACCACCTCAGTTGCACCGGGTGCACGACGTCTTTCACGTATCTCAGCTGAGGAGATACGTGCATGACCCGACGCACATCATTGACCATGGGGAGCTTGACGTTGATGATGGGGAGACTTTTACGGAGGTCCCGGTGGAGATTGAGGATCGACAGGAGCGGGTCCTACGTGGACGGTCGATTCCTCTAGTGCGCATTAGATGGAAGCATGGGAATCTCCAGGAGAGCACTTGGGAGCGGGAGGCTCAGATGCGTGCCCAGTACCCTCATTTGTTTCCCTAGTTTTTATGTATCTTTACGGGGACGTAAATCCCTGAGGTGGGAGTAATGTAAAGACCTGTAAAATTCAAGGGAAATTTTTTCTTAATTTTCTTTGGAATTTTACATGAGCGCGGTTTCTGACGGCACCTGATTCTGAGGCCGGTGTGCCCGGAATCAATTTCTGAAGATTGGCTCGGGTACGTTCAGAGAACGAACGAGCGGGAATTTCTAACTTTTGATCTGGTGCTCGGAATTGAAATCCAAGGACACCAATGAACTCGCAGCGCCGATATTCTCTTAAGGAGACCTTTTCTGAGGTTGCGTTTTTATGCGGGGTGAGAGTTAGTTTTGTGGGAAATTAAAAGAACTTAAATAAATTGTGGAAACACAATTTATTTTTATCCATGTTGGTTATTTTCTCCCAAAGGGAGTTAGAGGTGGGACCCACAGCCACATAACCTCCCTTGAGAGGATTAAGTGTGGTGGGGCCCACATGAGCCCTAACTCTTCAACTCCCCTTAAACTCCCCAATAACTCCACTCTATTTAATTTTGACAACTTGTGCTATTAATTAAGTTGAGTGACTTAATTTCAAACTTTTGAAATTCAAAGTGGTTTAGTTGTGTGAATAAAATAAGCCTTAGACTTATTTTATTTTGGTTAGTTTTCTCTTGCCACCTTGAGAGGATTTGGGAAGCATTCTTCATCTTCTTCAACCTTGACGAAGAACGCGAAGAACTCTTAGGCTCCGACGAAGAACTCCATCACCATAAGAAGAGAAAGATGTGTCATCTCTTCTCTTCTTCGCAGCCGGTGTGTTTCCGAAGATCGACGATGCTGCTTCTTTCGATCTTCTTCCCGTGTCAGCGAAAGGACACGCCGCTTCCTCCTCGGGCTTTCTTAGTCAACTTACGAAGCTTCTCCAGTGACGTTACCTCTTCGGACGCACCATGAAGTCAACGGAATCGACGTTCGTTTTCCGCGACGCCCGACCTCCGTGATTATTTTCTTCCATTGGTCGTTGAAGAACATCGTTCTTGAAACTGAGGTAGGGGATTATTGTTATTTTATTAAATTATTTCCGTTCTTGATTCTAGCATGTCGAACTTCGTGGTTAATCGACTAAATGTTTTCGTTAACGCGAGGGGTCCGGACCGCACAAACAAGGCCTGACCCCCTCCTATGTTCATGATTGTTTCTTAGGGATTGGAACGGGATGGCGTGGTGCCGTCGCACCATGAGAGAATCGCTCGGCAAGTATTACGCGACGCCGTCGCGCCACACCGTGAAGTCGAACAAGAACGTGACGCCGTCGCGCCGCGTCGAGGGAAGTCAAAGGCGTCGCGGCCGGAGCGGAGCCGCGGCGGAGGGGCGCGGTGCCGTCGCACCGCGCCATACGACAAGGGCCGCAGCGGAGCTTGGTGACCGGCGGCCAGCCGGGCCTCCGGTGTCGGAGCCGGAAGGGGACCGGCCACCGCCGGTCCCGTTGAGAAAGAGCCGGCCGGCCAGGTCGGGCCGACCGAAAAGGAGAAAACCGGGGGAATTAAATTCCCCCGGCCAACATCAATGGCCCCCCATAATGAAGGGGGGGCCACGATTACACAAGGGGGGTAGGCGCCCCCCTCTTTTTTTCCAACAGCTCGGCCGAAGCCGAGCTGGCGGCGCGTGGCGCGCTGCGCTGAGCCGGACCAGCCCCTGGCCGGTCTGCGAGGCCGGGCCGAGCCCCGCCGGGCTGAGCCGCACCGGTCCGGGCCGTGCCCAGCCGGGCCGGGCCGTTTCGGGCCGGTCGGACCCTGTCCGGGGCGGGTCGACCCGGTTCAGGCCAACTGGGGGGTCTCGGGCCGGGTCGGCCCGGGCCCGAAACCCCTGTTACCGAACGGTTTGGGTTCAAACGCCCATAACTCAGGATACAAACCTCCAAACGAAGCATCATCAGCGGCGATGCGATCCTTGGATTGGGACGGTCGTTTCGGTATATCACACTCAAGGTTTCGGAATAATTTGAGTTCGGCCGGGTTGGTTCGTCCACGAAACCAACCGGGCCCTCGGAGCGGAAACACTCATATCTTGAGCTACGGACATCCGATTGATGTGCCGTCAGCTTTGTTGAGTTCCTCTTAGTGAGAAGGATCTTTTGGCATACTAAGCCCGAGGATTTGATGTAGGTGGAGTATGGTTGGGTTGGTTTTTCCTTAAAAACCAATTGGGCCCCTAGGACGAAAAAGCCAATAACTCTCAGACCGGGTGTCCGATTGACGCGCCATTTGCGACGTTGAGTTCCTCTTGACGATACGTAACTTTTGGATACATCAAATCTGGACTATGTGACAGTTGATGTATCAGCCTCTCGGCTCGTGGAGCAGACCCTCTCGAATGAGCTTGCTGTGTGCGGGAACCCTAGAGCTGGCTGGGACTGCTACTGTGACTGCGACGACCATTGTCCAGAGATCCTCAGTGGATTCGACGACAACAACAACATCACTCAGCGATCCAGTGTGGATCAGTGCTACCGATCTTGTGTGAGTCCGATCCTATGTGGGTCAGCGCTCAGTGGTCCTGTGTGAACCAGGGCCTACAGATCCTGTGTGGGTCCGATCCTGTGTGGGTCTTTGCAGGGGTTATTACCTATAAATCCTTTGTGGGTCCGATGACTTAGATGGATCAGTGATCATCTCTATCGTCTTCGAAGAAGTATACCTATGTGAGCTGAATCCTGTTGCTATCCTATGTGGATTGTGTTGTGCTATCCTGTGTGGATTACGTTTTTCTTTCCTGTGTGGAATACGAATACTTTCCTGTGTGGACTGGGTTGTACTTGGGCTCGGAGGTTGGAGCGTTTTGGGATTGATGACTTAGGAATATGTATGGGCATATACCTAAGCAGTGTCAGTTGTTACATCGTGATTGTATCTTTCCTTTGTGGTTTATCCTTTGTGGATTTTGAGAGACCATCGTGGGTCTCGGGGTCCCTACTGAGTAGCTTATACTCACCCCTACACGGGCTATTCTCGCACTACGTTGTGTTGGTTGCAGACGACGGACAACGTTGATCGTGGTTGAGGCTTGCAGAGCAGGACGGTAACTGGAGGTGAACCACTGAGCGAGACGTGCTCGGAGCGGACGGCGGGACCCGAGGTGCAGTGGAGCTATCTGTACCCACCCTTCAGGTGGGATTTCCAGTGGACAGCTCGGCATAGCAGCTTTTACTTTTCAGTTGCTATTTTTCCTTTCGAGTTGTACTTTACTTTCAGTTTGGGTTTGTATACTGGCCCACTTACTTTTCCGCACTTATAGTTGTACTCTGTTTTCACTTAGTGTTTTCTTTTCCGCTTGCTTACTCTGTGGTGCTTGTTTACTTTACAAAGGCAATGCCTTCCCTATTTACCGGGATTTACGCCTTGGTGCTAGTCGCCAGCCCCTGGCCTATGGAAGGCGGGCTTGGGGTAGTCACGGCACAGGCCCCGAGGACGGGTCGTGACAATCCGAATGGTGGGTTAGATAGTCTTGGGCCATGTGACCCTGCTCGCCGCATGTGAAACACTGCATGTTCCTCATATGACTGGCTATGTCTCGTGTGTCTCGCACAACTGAACCCATGTCCTGAGGTCGTCCACCAAATGGTCTGGTCCGCTTGGATCTCGATGACACCTGTCTTCTGCCAGCTGCAGAAGACTCTGCTACGTGACTTTCGATGGTGGGACTCACTGCTAGTAACTGCTCGACAAAAAAACTCTCCACTAAGAGGTCTCTCTACAACAGCCTTTACTGCGTCGGGATGCTGAGGGAGATCATAAAATTCTTAATCTCTTTCCTAATCCCCTGATCGAAGGTCCGGGACCAGAAAAATGGGTCTCATACAATATCTATGGAGTAGCGTGAGAGGTCGGTGAACCTCGCTGAGCAATGTGCCAGTATCATGTTTCCCTGCTACAGATGAAGTAGCTCTTGTATCCGCACTTCATGAAGGGTGATGGGACAAACTCTTCATGAAATATTCCATCGAAGTCTTCCTAGAGTAGTGTCACCTCGTCATGCACCTAGAGCATCAGGATCCACCATCTTCCTGCTACATCCTGAAGGAGACTCGCATAAAGGATCACCATAAGGTCGGCTGGTGTCCCTACCTGTCTGATTAATCTCAGCATAGCCTCCAGCCAATCCTCAGCTGCCTACGGTTCCTTCTCTCCCATGAACCTGGGTGGCCTCTGGCATTGGAACTAGTGAAATGTGTTCAGGTGTGGTGCACTCTCTGTTGTTGGGGTTGGTGGCATCGGGGGGCCAACGGGGAGTGGTACCACTGATGCCTCTGCTAGAAAAGGGCCTTTCACCAAGGACCCTTAACTCAGTGGTCAATCTGTGCAAACCACTCTCAGAACCCCAGCTGGCTGTTTGCATGAAGGCATCTTGAAAAGAAACAGGTGTGCCACTATCATTAAGTTATACCTAGTGAGCTGACTCAAGAAATCACAAAGAAAACTCAACAAAACATACATGCAATCAGTGTTTTTGTGCACTGAGTCAGAAATCAGATGCTGGGGTCTGGGTGTATGGATACATTAGCCACTACGCCAACACTAGATTCCCTAAAATGATAACCACAATCACTACACTTAACAATGTTGTTATTAACATGAAATATTAGAGTCCTATTTTTTTGGTAGAACAGACTCCTCTGATGCCAATTTGTCATGACCCGTCCCCCGGGGCCCATGCCGTGACTACCCCAAGCCCACCTTCCATAGTTCAGGGGCTGGAGACTAGCACCAAAGTCATAAATCCCTAAAAATAGGAAGGTATTTCCTTTATAACCTGAAAATGCACACAACAAAGTAAAATATCGATGCAAAAGATTAAGTAAAATTGAATGACAAAAGAGTGTGGAAAAGTAAAAGGGGGATGGAAATACAAGCCCAACTATAAAGTTAAAGAAACTGAAAGTAAAAGGACTGGAAAAAGGGAAAACAACTCTTGGATCATCCACCGGGAAATCTTACATGAAGGGTAGGTTCAAATATCCTTCACAACACTCCATACCCATCCGTCTCCACCGGGTAACATCACGCCATGTGGTCCACCTCCGGGTACTGTCCAGTCCTGGTACACTCAGCCTCAGTTAGTGTTGTCCGTTGTCTCCATCTAACACATCGAGGTGTGGGAATATCCCTTGCAGGGGTGAGTATAAAGATACTCAGTAGGGACCGCGAGACAGTCAATGTCTCAAAAAATTCAATCAAGGATAAACCACAAGGAATGAAATAAATAGTTAACCCCACAAAGGTATGTGCCTGTACATATACCTAAGTTATCAATTAAACCATCTCAATCATGAGGTAAACACAAAATTTACTAACTCATCTGACATAGGTATATAACTTTTTTATAGAGTTACAGATGATTAGATGTAGCCACTAAATCATCTATTCTGTCGAACCCACATAAGATCCTAGTAAATAAATCATAGCTGTCGAACCCACACAGGATTTAGGAATAGTTTTCAGAGCTGTCGAACCCACATATAATCCAGGAACAGTAGTCAGAGCTGTTGAGCCCACAGAGGATCCAGGAAGAGTAGTCAGAGCTGTCGAACCCACACAGGATCCAAGAATGGTAGTTAGAGCTTTCAAACCCCCACAAGAACAAGGAATAGTATTCCAAGCTGTCGAACCCACATAGGATCTAAGAACAGTAGTCAGAGAGTAGCCAGCCACAAGGTTTCCGCACAAGCACCCATGATTCAGGGGGGTCCACTCCTCAAAACAAGTGTCAATACATAAAATTACCTAAAGTCCCATGAATAAAATCTTGAAGTTCTGCCTCATCATATAGGTCTCAACGCAACAAACGGAACGTCAATCGTATGCCCGGTCTGAGATTTATTACCATTTTAGACCCGGGGGCCTCGTTGGATTTGAGCACGATCCAACCTGAATGTATCTCAACTACAACCCAAACTCCAATGGGGTATACTCTAAGAGACCTTCAAGCTCCAGGATTTTCTGTTCCATTGATGGTTCATCAAACGGACGTCATGTGTCAAAGATATGGCCAAAGGAGTGTAAATGTGTTGATGTGGTTCAGGGTCTGGTCAGACCCTGTCGGACAGACCCGGACCGACCAGGTCTGGGCCGCCCCGATCTGGGTCGACCATGCCAGACCCATTGGGTATGGCCTGGACCTGTAGGCTATGAAGGCCGCTATTAGTGCAAGGGCGTGGACCTGTCGCGGCGACGCAGACCGACCGCGTGTTGGTGTATGGGCAGCTCAGCCCGGAGGCGCTGCGAGGGGCGTCGAAGGCCGGCTCACCCTGGTGCGCATAGGGTGTGGCTCGGTGGCTTGACCCCGATGGCTGAGGCTGGTCCACAAAATGCGGCAAAGGGCATGGCTCACATGGCTTGGCCCGGATGGTCGGCGGGTGGCCGATGGGCCGGCATGAGGCCGAGGGTGCCAGGCAGGCGGCTGGGTGTCCGACGGGTGGTCGGGGGGAAAATGTCCGGAGGGGTGGCCAGCAGGTGGCCGGGAGACGGGCAGACAACCGGGAGGTGGGAGGTCGGTGGCCGGGATGACGGTGGGAGCACGGGAGGCTGACGACAGCCCAGAGCCGGGAGGCCGGCAGGCGGCCGCATGACTGGCGGTTGGCCAGGAGGCCATGGGGTGCAAGGGAGGCCAGCGGCGGCGGAGAGCTGGGAGGACGGTGGGCAGCCTAGTTGCCGGTGGGCACACGGGGGGCCGGCGGAAACCAGGATCTGGGAGGTCGGCGGGTGGTCGGAGGGCGTAGGAGAGGCCAGCGATGGCCCGGATCCAGGAGGCCTGCGGGCGGCCGGTGGGCCGGTAGGCACACAAGAGTCCAGCGGGCGCATGAGAGGCCAGCAGTGGCCGGGAGCTGGTTTGGTCGAAGTACTGTGAGGGCAGTTCGGATTGCGGAGTCTGTGGGTAGCACCGTAGTGGTCTGTCACCTCATCGTTTCATCGCCATGCCGAATAACATCACAAAGAGATTGGCGGAGTGAGTCCGGCAATGTTATATTGGCTCGCATCCTTCGCATTTAGGATGATAGCAATCATTCGATCAAGAAAAGAGAATAATTAAATTCAAAATCTACAGCCGCCGCAATGATTCTTTTCCAATCTGCAAAAGAAAATAAAATAAATCATTAACATACAAATAAACCCCCTACCATTGTTCGATATTTGTCGATGTTGGTGCGGGGAAGAAGACATATCTTTGGGAAAAGACGGACATCGGTGGCTTCGTCATTTTCCCCAATCGTCGGTTTGTGCACTGGCTCATCGTAGTCGAAGACATCCTATGTCAGAGTAGATTCTAAGGAAGGAAGTTGAAGTCGCTCCTCACCGGCATTATTCGTTGGAAGAATGCGTTATTCATGGAGGAAGAGTAATCCTCCATGTGTTGGGCATCGAATCACTTTACCAACGCTTCGTCTCTTTGTGAAGCCATCCCAAAACCTCCTCCCAAGATTCCTATATATAGGAGAAAGGGGGAGCTAGTTAATGATTGTTGGAATTTATAAGGGTTCATTTATAAGGAACCTTCCTAAATTCAAACGACAAAGTTATTTAAATTTAAAAGGACAAAGATAATTAAATTATGTTGGTGCAATTTAAGAGGTGCGTTGGAAATAATTATTTGGAGGATACGAAGAGGCTCCCCCCCCAATATTTAATAGGGACTTTAGTGGTTTCTCCCAATTAATGGGAGGACTCAAGGAGGTCTAAAAACCTGGGAGGTCCCCACCACTATAGCCTCTCATGGGTGGTTATGGTTCGGGTGGTCCCCACCACCATAACCTCTCATTGGAGGTTAAGGTGTGGTGGTCCCCACTTCCATCTTCCATGTGGAGGTTTAGTTCTGATGGACCCCACCTGAAATATCCACATGGAAGCTCTAAATAAAATAAAGTGGAGATCATTTTATTTTATTATTTTCCACGGAAAACCCAAAAAATAAATTTCATTCTCGACCTACTACCGTCATGGTGAAAGTCTCCTTAAGCGAATATCAGCACTGCGAGTTAAATGGTTCCCTCAGATTTTAATTCTGAGCCCCGGTTCAAATGTTATAAAAACCCCCTCGTACGTTTACTGAACATATTTGAAAAAAAACATCAGAAATCCATTATAGGCACTCCGGACCTCAAAATCACGCGACGTCAATTTTCACAGACTCACAAATTTCCCATTTAATTAAAAAAAAATACATGTAAATTTCATGTATTTACATTATTTATAGATGCGGTATGCTAAAAATCTTCCCTGACAAGATAGTTTACGAAAAATAAATAAATTAAGAAATTAAAGAAGTCATTCATCTTATGTAAAGAAGAATATGTTTTCTATTTTTAGTACTACAATCATAGAGAATAAATTCCTAATATAGTATATTAATAACTAGTGGAAAAATATCATACCAAAGGGATGGAGAATAATTATAAATTATGAAAATTTTAATTTTTATTAAAGGGTAAGAAACACTATGTTTAAGATGGACCGAAATGGTGGAGGCCAAGTGTGTCACCCATAACAAAATTACCACACTCCACAGGAATAGAAAGATTAAAAGGTTAAATATATTAATGTGATGAAGAGGTAAATGAAATATATTTCAATAATATATATGTATGTTAAAATGGTAGATGTAGGGAATGTCATATCATAAACTAATTAAATAATACATCATATTTTTTAGGAAAATATTTGTGAGTAAAGATAAAGAAATTTTCATTATATTAAATCGATCATTCAAATACTGGTAAGAGTAGATAATATATATTGAAGTAGACTATATGAATAGATAGAGAGAACATCCAAAAAAATATTGGGTGAACATATATCTAAAAAATAAATTTAATGATAAAAGTTATTGAATTGTTTATCTTGAAGAAAAGGGGTCAAATTAAGGAAACGATTAGCTTCGTATAATCTTGATTAAAGATAAATCCATTGAGAGGTTTGAATTGATGTTCCATTAGTTGGAGTAAATATAAAATGTTATCATTGATTTTAGAGAGGCACAAGATAAAGGAAAAACAATTGACTGAATTTCAGAATTCATTAAAACAATAAAAAAACCTAAATGGAGGTAGTATTGAAGTGGTTAGTAGTGAGTGTGAATAAATAATGAAGCCACTAAGAAGATTAAAAAAATTATCAATAATAAATGTCTTTATATTCATGTATGACTTGTAAAATTTAAAAATTGTGCAATACGAATCATCATAGATAAATGAGAAATATGATTCTACCATTCACACTCTAGAAGTGGAAATTTTTTCTAAAATAAATCTATTATATACAAAGAATATATTTGGATCGTCTAATGACTGATTTGTTTTCGGATCAATCTAAATGGAATCACTTTTTCCCAGAAATTATTTTTATACTAATACTATTTTTATAAATATTTAATGTTTTGATTTATAATTTGGGAAAATGTTGGATGAGAATAAATATATGAATCCCCCACACCATTATAAATCTATGTGTTCTTATCTATGAGAACCATTTCAATAAAAGAATCCTATCTGGAGGATTACATGCATTTAAAATATCATGTTATTTAAAATAGATCAACTTTTTTTAAAAGTAATAAAATATAATTTTGGCTAATTCTTGTGATGATAATGTCTAGGGAACACATCTCTTGATTAGTATCCTAGTTTGTGAACTATAATAAATTAATGAAATAATACATCTTATTGGACAATGTAATTATTTATTCAAAGAATAGATATGGATATGTATAATATATGCACCGTTCAAATATTTTAATTATTTTATAAAATCTAAGAAATCTATAATAAGCATGGTTACAATAGAGAATCATTCATTAATAAATCGACCAGAAATGTTCTAAATGTGTTTAAATAAATAAGACCACAAAAGTGAAAAGAATGTGAACTCAAATGTGGGTAGGTTTTTTTAAGAAGGGAGATAACTGAAAATCATGAATTTTTTCCTAAAAATATTATATTGGAATCCACACCTGGAAGAAATTTCCAATTCTAATTTCATAAAAATTGATAAAATACTTATTTTTTAAAAAATTTATTTGTTTTAGACGTCATAACAAGACCCACCAGGGCTAGAATAACAGTCATAAGGATGAGCTTCTACAACACAAATCCCCCCTCCAATAGGCCATAAGAAGGTGGATATCACAAAGTATTCATATCTCATACATGGTAGTCCTTAGATTATAGTAGGTGTACACATGGAGGTATATCCATCTCTATGAAATAGTATAGAGATAATAAAAAATAGACCCAATCATGCATGAAAACATATATATCTCACAAATAGTGTATGGATGCATTGGATTGAATGATAGAGAAAAAAACCATAAAAAAATTAAAAACATGCTCAAATAAAGGGGAATGTTATAAAATATATTACAGGTACATTCCTCAGTCAGTCTAGTCCAGAACTATCCTCCACCCTCTCTTCGTCTACCAAGAAACCCCATATGATACATTCATATTTTCTATTATTTGACATGTAATGGAAGAACCTATATAGGATTAAGTATAAAAATACCCAGTATACTCCCTCAAACCTAAAAAACATGAATAAACAAAACAGAAACACTTAGCTCAACCAAATGCTAGAGGAGGAAAACCAAGAGAGAAAGAGAGAACATGAAACCATATCCCGATCATTCCATGACCACACATGACTTTTAATCTGATAAACACCAGGTATATCATACAAATATGAAACATAAAAGAATGTATCTTATAATATCCATGATATACTTGTAACCGACTCTTTGTCTCGTGTTATTTACCATAAATCCAGTCATAGATTCATACTTCATCCTAATATGTATCACTCCTTTGGGAGATGTCACTCCAAAAGTCTTACCATTATAGGTGGAACTCATCTGAGAGATAACACTCATTGATTATTTAAAAACTGATGGGAAACTCCATCATCCTAGGTGGAACTCAATCAAGAGAACTCACTTTTTTGGGTCTCACACATTGAATGTCACACTTCAAAATGAGTATACTCGTCCATGATACACACTTCATTGGAATACTAAATCATCATAAAGAATATATATAGACACACATATGTTGGGTCAACACCCAAGGAACACTAGGGGGGTCACCAGAATGTACTTGATTTATCTTACTATATAGAGAATAAAAATTTAATTAAATTTTGGTTACACTGATTATAATAAACCTATCTAGGGAGAATGATGAAAATGTGGATCAGTCCAAACCTAACAGATCTGTACAATAGTAAATATGCTAAGGGGTACAATGTTTAATTCTCAAGACTGGATGTCTTACTGAACCCTTGTAGATATGGGATGAGACTATGCCACCCCATAATTAAGGGACACAACCATATTTTACAAGCATGATAAATCTATATAGGGATCAAGGTCATGTAATTTGGATTATATGCCATACTGAACACTCATAGTAACAGACCAATAAAACTCACTAAACTGATACTATTCTATATATAGATAAGAGAATTTACCCACAATTTCACCTCACATATCATATATAATTCCAAAACCACAGACACCATCACACCCTACATGAAAAATACTCAAGTAAGGTTTCCTACGGGTGTCCATCAGTTTCCTAATGATTGAGATACATGACAGAGAAATATCTAATAAATGTATATGGATTGTACCCATAGTACATTAATTTCTGTCATATCTAGCCCCTATATTTCCCCCATATTAGTTCACAACATGTACAAAGATCATACATGTAATGTACATGGGGAAAAACAATGGGTGACCTTCTCTAAACCCCCGAGCCTGAATTTTCCCACACATGGCCTGGTAGACCATGGTACCATATATTCCACATACACATGGAACACAACAAGTTCCTATCGGTCGGTCACAAACCCATATCCTTGGTCATGACCATGTAACTCAACCAATTCACATGTTCTCTAGCAATGTATATACATTTGGACACGTCCCTTGACACAGTGTGTTTTCTCATGTCCTTTACCCTCTAACCTTGGATCACAACATGGTGTGTAACCTGTGCACACGGTGTGTATTCCCGAATTTTCAACTTACCTAAATGGGAAGAACGCATGTCATGTGATCATTCACTATAAGATATGTTATCAGAATTTCTAAATTGAAAACACAAATATCCTCCCAAAAACCCTTAATATCACCATATCCATCATATATCAACCCTCATGGGGTCCCTTGTAGTCTCTTATGGGTTAAAAACCAATAATACAATCAATATCATGGATAGGGATGTAAATAATTTAATTTCACCTTGATCAGGGAGAAATGTTGAATATTTTGGTCTAATCAAATTCCCAAAAGCTGGTGCACCATGATATAATGACAACCAGTAAAAAAATGGGGCTCGATAAGACCTCCTACCCTAGGTTCCCCTTTTTTCTATCCATCTCCATTATTGAGAACCTCCACTCTTAATTCCTTATATAGGAATCAAAATGGGGGTAGGTTTATAAATAGAATTTTATTAAATTAGTAAACCACTTTTCAAAACATGACTAATAGTCAAATCCTACGAGGTACCTAATTCCAAGAAACAATCTGTAATTCCTAGGATAAACCATGCATTCTAGAATTAATCAAAAAGTCATATTTGTGATACGATAATCCAAAGAGAGTTATCTTACATTTATAAAAAACCACACATGTGTGGAATATATATATATATTTATAATTTCACCAATTCATGGATCATTAGTCTGTAGAATTCCTCACCGAATGAATATATTATTTTATAAATATTCCTATAATTATTCCAAAGACCTATGTAGAAAATCTACCATCACTAAACTATCCAAACCATCATTGAGTTTTTTCTCAAAAATCCAAATCTTATATACAAGAGAGAAGATTGAGCTCTCAACTAGATGCCCCACATCAAAAATCTCACTTTAATGTTCTGGTTATATCTCCAAAAAATGATCATATGGGAACCAAATTCAAATTAACGGTCTTCTATTGGATTTTAAAAAAGAAAAGTGGGTATCTTATAAAAAATAACTCCACATTCAATGCCAATATCAACCAAGTAGAAATACTGAAACATGGTCAGCACAAATATCCTTAGTTCTGATAGGTGGAAATCACCCATCACCCAATCTAGCTATTTTAAAATGGCCTAATGGAATTTCACCTCATTAAGTGAAATAAAAATAAAGAATGCATCAACAAACCCCAATGATTTCCAACCACCCTAGAAAAATCTGTGTAGCACTCAATGTGGATAAATATCACTGAACAGAATATCTTATGGTCGAAATCCATAGACTACCTTTGTCGATATAAAATTACCCCTGACATGTCTCAACAGAACTAGTTTTCCATTGGATTGTATGTGCCATTCAAAAAAATTGTATGTGCCATTCAAAAAAATTTCTAGAACCAACTATAAGACAATAATAATTATCTATTATTAGATCTAATTAGAATAGTGATGACATGCAAGGTTCCTCACTCGTGGTCTACAAAACTTATAATGTGATGGTAGTGTTATCATTGTGATGATACCCAAACTCAAATGAGGGTAATGATATCTTCCCAACCATAACCCCAAGACAACTTGAATATCAAGATAATGTCTTCAAAAACCAGAAATGCCTACATTTCTTGTCCTCTTAACCAGATTACATGGAATTTTGGAACTACCCCACCTCTTCTAGGAACACTCCCAAGGGAAATAACATCCTCATCACCTCATCTGACCATGTCACTAGTGTTCTTCAATAATCATAATGAGAACACACACACTTCAATAGAAAAATATGTATTGAACTTGTCTAGTGGATATCTCTTAACATGATACCTCTTAACCAAAAACTCGATATTGTGCCTCACATCCATGTTATGAAAGTAGAGGGAAACGTATACCAACTAGATATATAATGTACCAACCTCAACCTAGAGTTTCAACTATTAAAACAAAAACTAATCCGTCACCATAATAATTAATAGTGTATGGAGATATTCATTACATCCATATGCTACTACACCCCTTTCCTTGGATGGTTCTTAAGCTTGGACCACCACAACCCATTCTAGGGTCCACCATCACTACTTCATCCTGAGGTGGCATATATGTAGAAGAATTCCTTCTAAGGAAAGAACCGGTACTTATAGAACTTTTCATATGGCCGATACTCTCAAAAAAATGTCTCGAACGTTCATCAAGTGTCTCATTTATGAAAGCCCTGATGTCAAACACACTCCTATTTCACCAAATAAGAGCATTGAATGCTTACAAAAAATAGTGTAATGGATCTGGACGATCATTATCAAAAAAAACTTTTAAAGAATCCAACCTTCCATAAGGCCTCACCATAAACTCAAAAAATCACATTGGATTTAGTAATACACCTTCAGAATAAAGTCCACTTCAAAATAGAGTAAGAGATAACCTATGATAAATCCAAAAATTGAGAACCATCTTTCTTCTAGCCCCCATGCCAAGATTAAATTAACTCGTGGGAATTTTTTCTCCTCTTTGAATGTCACATAGGTTAGGAAATGAATACCACACCTAACTTCAAGCACTCATATTCTTCCCCGGTGAACAACATATAGTTTCCAAAGTGGACACACTAGGTTTACAAGACCTCTAACACCCTTTAACTGAACCAAAACACATGAAACCCTTAAGACATCTTTAAAATCCACTATGAGGTTAAAAGTATACATCAGTGTCACTATGCCTCGAATAGGGTATATACTATGAGAATAGTTAGTGATAAATCAATATAACTAATACTATAATAGTAAAAACACATGTATTACCTAGAAATAAATTCTAATTCTCATAGTATAAAGAAACTGCTGCATAAAACTCCATATTTCACTTTTCTATCTTTACAACCTAACAAAGTCTTACTCTAAAACTACAACACAAAAAATTGTCCTGAACTCACAAGTACTTGAAAAAAATACACCAAACCTTAACACTATACACATTATAAGTTAATGAAATGCCGCATAGAGTTTCATAACATCTCATGAACATGTCTTAGTTGGGGAATAAACCCTCTTTCTTATGAGTCTAAATCCACATAAAACATCACCATCGCATGGCTAAACTGACTCCCAATATCAGCTAGAATAAGACACATGCATTATGTCACAAGAAATGGTATATTACACCGATATCTAAAAATAATGCTGCATAAGTAGAAAGGATACATATCGTACCTTCAATCACTCCAAGGTCTTTTATGTCAAAACCAAAAATGCCAGCAACCACCCATTTCATTGTCCACCATATCCTAGATCATTGACTGGACCACATGGGGGCGGAGGGTTTTTTCAAAAATCAATGCACAATCAACATCCTACTTCTCTTACAGATCATAATAAAAATTTCCACCCATGGGGACCTCCATGATGAAGCTGAAGCCTCTACCTTGAAAATCTATCAACTATATTGCTTCCGGAATCAAGATGGGTATGAATATCTCCTAAAAGGAATCCATTCCCATAAAAATAAAAATAGTGCCTCTACCTTAGTGAAATTATATTTCTGCATGGCCTCCGATAAGACCTCATGTTATGTGACATGCATTTCACACCTACTTTTTGTGGGTTATGATCGACATAGACCATATGTTATACTTGCCTTTGATGTTCATGATATGATCTCAAATCATATATACCATCATCCAACACTAATAGAACCATACATGGCTTATTATAAAATGATGCATCCTTCTGAAAACATAGAGGGTTGTCCACCAACAAATCAATAACTGAAATAAATACTAACCATCCACTATAATTAAAGAATACATAGTGATCAAGACCCTACATGGAGGCCTACAACATCCTAACTACTATAGAACCCCAAAAGGTTAACTTCATGGAAAAATACTAAAATATGATAAGATATTCAGCAATAAAAGCGTATATCTGGGAAGATGACTGAATAAGTACATGGAAACCAACACCCAGTACCATATTATTCATGTTCCAATGTTTCCTGACAACCAATAACTATATTTTATGTGTCAATGAGCAAGACTCATGGTTAATGGAAACATTGGTCTCTACACCAATAATGGAGTCTGTTTCCTAAATGAAATAAATGAAGACACATTAATATTATTTGAATAAAAAAATGTCAATATCATAGCATGAAAACTCTTAAATCTGATCTTCATGAAAGGCATCCATTGAAACCAATCTATCATGAATTGAACCACTATAGCTCTCCTGACCGTCAGAGTGTTGAGCTGCTATAACCCCAAGCCTACCTCCAAAATTACATGGTTTTGAGACAAGCACTGAGTAGTCATATAACACACTTATGAGGCCTTGTACTATGGTAACAATATTCATGTACACACATCCATATCCTTGTAGAAGTCTAGAGATAAAAAAATAATAATAAAAATTAATTTAAATATATATATCACAAAAAATAGTACAATAATACTATAATGAATGAATTGGAAAATACAAGCCTAAAAAAAAGATAAAGTGTCCAATCTTCTTAGAAGGATGGGACTACATTCTAATGAATGTCTAGTACATGACTTGGACATTCTAGCTTAAAACTATGCTATACTCTTTCCTAGTCCGCTAACATCGATGATCATATACATGTCATCTGAACAAGGAACAACACATGCAGGTAAATCCTATTCGTGGGTGAGTATAAAAATACCCATCAGGTTCCCTAAAACCCAAAAAAAGTAAACAACCTAGCAGAAAATAATTATCTTGACTACAATATATATGAGGAAATCTAATAGAGAAAAAGGAAAAAAAACATATATCAACCATTCCTTTTTTATACATGTCTAGACATCTCATCAAAGCATAGTATTAAAAAACCATAAAAAATACCTAAATGAATCCTACAGTAACCTATATATACTCATAATAGACTCCATGTCTTAGGGTTCCACCCATTAAATCGACCACAAAATCATGCTCGAGGACCAACTGTATAATTAATCAAGGAGATATCACTCAATGAGAACCATCATCTCTGATGGAACTCATATGAGATATTACACTAACTGAGTTTCAATAAATGGATGGGGCTACACCATCATCCCAGGTGGAACACAACAGATAGAACACACTTTTCAGGTATTTCCATGTATATTGTCAATGTATAAACTGAGGGAACTCATTTGAGATGCACAATTGATTTGAATAATATGTCATTTGAAAGATCATATTTCGATACATAGATAGGGGTCCATAAATAGGGATCACTAGGGGAAACTATAGACAAATGTATTTCTCATAATAGATAAGGGATTGATCCATTAGTTAATGTTTCTCACAACTATTCCAAAAATCCTACATATAGAGTGTGATATACGTGAGGATTAGTGTGGGTATCTCAATTAGATTCACTATCTAATCCAGTGATGGGTCTAGAGTTTGATTCTTAAGACTAGATGACATAATAAACCCTTATGTACGCAGATTGAGGGAAAAAAACCATAGAATAATGGATATCACCCATAATACATAAGACTAAACAATCTATAGAAGGGTCACAATCTTATTATGAGGATATGATACCTCATAAAAACCACATAAGAATAGGACATGGGAAGTCAGTCCACCAATATTGTTCTATACATCGATAATAGAAGAGACCCATAATTTCACCTCATGACGCATCTATAATGCCCAAACCATGGCCACCATCACATTATACATGGAGACCTACTCATTATAGGCTACTGGTGGGCTTCCATAAATGTTCTAAATATGGATACACATGAGGGGGGAAACTCTACCAGATATATATGATGGGTAACTATAGATCACAGCTTGTATCTCATAACTGGCCTCTGACCATTCCACTCTTGTTACTCCATATGTACAAAGTTAATAAATGATGTGTACACATGTCACATGATTTTTTACCTTGTCCAAACAAATATGTGTCTCCTTACTCACACATGGATTTGCTGGACATGTAGCCATAAATAACATATAACTTTAGTAAATGGTGTGTTCCTCTTATTCGGTGCCATGCTCGTGATGATTTGGTGGCCATGTCACCATTACCATGTCGTCATACATAACATATACCTTTAACATGAATACTTGTACCATGTCATTGGCCACATGACTGGGATCACCACACATAATGTTCACCTAAAACACGATGTTAGGTTCCCAAATTTCATCTTACCTAAATGGAGTTATGGTGATGGTCCGCGACCGAAGTTCCTAATCCAATATCATGAGGTCTCTGATTTTCCTTCGGTAGGTGTGGATGGTAGTTTTATGTGGTATTTGTGCCCGATCAGGATGGCGGCGACATGATATGGGCAACGAGGCTCCTTCTAGAGTTCAGGTGATGGTGTTCTGTTTTCTTTTTCTACGTTAACATATAGAATGTGATTATTTGGTACAACTATGCGATGGTTTCTTCTTTTTTTGGAATTTATCATGATTTCTTGTTCTTCAACTTTGGCATGTCGTGTTTCCTCGATGAAATTGATATTTAAGGTAGAAATTTGTTTTTTAGATTTTGGATTTCTCTAAGGTGGATGGATGGAAGAGGCTCCTTTGATGGTGATGATTTTGTATTGGCAGATCTGGTGGGATTCTAGGGACGTTGGACAGTAGTTTGTGTGATTTCTTAAGTGTTTGATAGGATGTGGGTTGTTCAGTGTTTGGATGGTTTATTTTCGAAGGTGTGGAGTTTGTGATACCGGACATAACTTCGTGAAACAGTCTCCAAAGGTGGTTCTAGAGCTGGCGGTTTTCCTTTGCATGGTTTTATGGATTTGGTTATTTGATAGGGTATAGCATCAACCATCAGATCAGGAATGTGCTTTGACATAGGACCTTTTCTTGCTGAACAACCCTTCAATATTGGAATGCTTCATCATGTCCAAATGCTGGGAGGATCTATATCATGTTGTCTTTCTGGTTTTACTCTTTATATGTTTCATGTGTATTGTCCTTTGTCAACGTTGTCTTTCTCGGGTTACCACCCCCTTTATAACATAAAAAAGGGTTTTATCTTTTATAGTAAAAAATTTGAAGGCCATCGGGCCGTAGGATGGATGGATCTTACCTAAATTGGAAGAACACAATGCTTCTTCTCCTATACTACATGTTGTGTGATCAGGATTCACTAACACAAAATGGGGAAAGGGAAGAGCATCATTTATCAGTGCTAAACCGAAAGCACTCATAAATGGGTAATTATATCAGCGCTAAAAACAGTGATAAAGGGGTACTTTTAACAGCCTTTAAAAGAGTTGTTAAAATTACCTCTTTATCAGTTCTTTTTTAGCGCTGTTAAAGGTGACCCCTTTGTTAGTGATTTTGTAGTTGCACTAATAAATAGTGGTCTTTATTAGTTATTTTTTTACCTGCATTGAGAAAGCATATATATATATAAATATTAGACCTCATAAAAAAATAAATTTAAAATATATAAATTTATTTATATTGATATAAATACATAATTATATTGATATTGATATAAATATATAAATATATTTTTATTCATAAAAATATAATATAGAATTTTTAAATATTTTTTAGATAAGTATAAATATATAGATATAAATATATATTAATATACGAATAAATATATACGAATATAAATATAACTATAAATATATAATATTATATATATTATTATACAAATATTTATATATAACTAATTATATATATTGACATAAATATATATATTAATATAAATATATATATGTTAATATAAATATATATATGTGTGTGTGTTAATATAAAATATATTTATCAATATATAAGCTCTATCAAAATAAAATTCTAATATCCATTTTATTTAAAATACATATATATGAATATTTATATAACTATATAATGTGTGTGTGTGTATTTGTGTTTGTTTGTATTGACAACTAATAAATATTAATATACGAATAAATATAAAGATAACCAATATAACTGAATATATATATATTAATATATAGACATAAATATATATTAATATATGAATAAATATATACATATATATATATATATATTAATATTCGAATAAATAAATAAATGAATATATTTATTAATTTACATATATTAATATAACTATATATATATATATATATATGTTAATATGAAATATATTTCTCAATATATAAGCATTATCTAAAAAATACTAATATCAATTTTATTGAAAATAAAAATATATTAATATTTATATACCTATATAATGTGTGTGTTTGTTTGTTTTTGTGTGTCTATACTAACAAAATATATATATTTATATAAGAATAAATATATGGATAAAAAATTATTACTAAATATATATAAATTGATAGAAATATATATAGATTAATATAAGAATTATTATATAAATACATAAATATAACATTATATGTATATACATGTGTATATATATATGTTAGTATAAATATATATATGTAAATATAAATATGTATATGTTAATATAAAATATATTTGTCAATATAAAAGCTTTATCTAAATAAAAAACTAATATATATTTTATTTAAAATTAAATTAAATGAATATTTGTATACCTATATAATGTGTGTGTATGTGTCTTTATATTAACAACTGATATATATTAATATATAATAAATATACAGATACAAAATTATAACTATTTATATATACAATTATATATATATAGAAATATATATAACTATTCATGTATATATATATAAATATACGAATTAATAATTATATATTAATATAACTAAATATATATTTTCGTATAAATATATATATGTTAATATAACTGTATATATGTAAATATATATATATATATATGTTAATATGAAATATATTTCTCACCATATATGCTTTATCTAAATAAAAATCTAATATCAATGTTATTTAAAATACAAATATAATATTTATATACCGATATAATGTCTTTTGGTGTATATGTGTGTATTTGTGTGTGTTTGTATTAATAACAGTGGTATATATTAACATACGAATAAATATAAGGATAAAAACTATAATTAAATATACATAAATATATATATCATTATTATTGGAATAAATATATAGATATATCAATATATAAATATATGATTTTATAAATATATCTATGCATGTATATATACGTATATTAATATTACTAAATATATATGTAGACGCCGGAAAAGTCCGTTGCTCCCAAACGAAGCTCCGGATGCGGAAAGCGAAGTGATATTTGGAGTCAGAGGCACGTTCCGGAGGGCCCGGAGGACTTGCGCGAAATTTCAGAGGCCCGCGCGCAAAGGTGAGTCGCGGCGCGCAATCCTCCCGGGATGCGCGCAATGCGCTGGACCGGCGCGCTATTTTGCGCGCCCGTGGCCTGCGCGGCTCCCTTGCGCGCCGGGTCCGGATTCCGCGCCTGCGAAGGGAATTCCGCGCCCGAGACCGGATTCCGCGCCCGTGAAGGGAATTCCGCGCCCAAGACCGGATTTCGCGCCCGGGGTTGCCTATAAATATAAGGCGACCCCCGACGTTTTGAAGGTTGCCAGAATCTGAAGCGTCGCTCGTTCGCGCAATCCAACCCCTTCCACGCGCAATGCCGATCTTCAGGTAACATCCTTTCTTTCGCGCAATAGAGCCTTGGGGTTCGCCTTCGCGCACAATCCCCTTGGCTCCTTCCCTTTGAATAAATCCTTAACCCGAAGGCCTTTGCGCGCAAAAGAAGCCTCTTGCGCGCAATTGCCCCCGGGTGCGCGCAATCCAGCCCGATTGCGCGCACCCCCCATTTTCAAAGTGGCCATTCGTTAGAGAATGAGCCGTTGCCCCCGCGAGCTGTCCGAAGCCCGGTGCGCGCAATCTCAATCATCTGCTCGCAAAGGGCTGGCCCGATTGCGCGCCAGCCCGCCATTTTGCGCGCCGCCCTGCTGTTTTCCGCGCAAAGCTTCTCTTTTGCGCGCAATCCACCGGGTCGCCCCCTTTGACCCCCTGAGGGTACCCGCCTGCGTGGCGCCCGATGATCTTCGTCCTGGGTGCCCGCATCGTGCGTTGTCTTCCCGTGCGGCCCTCCAGGCTTGCGCGAAGTGACACTGACCCATCGGCGGCAACCAACGTCCAGCATGACGTTAAACTGCACATACGTCCAGCATGACGTTAAACTGCACATATGTCCAGTATGACGTTAAACTGCACATATGTCCAGCATGACGTTAAACTGCACATTCATCCCGCATGACGTTAAACTGTACCACGTCCGCGCTGTAAGACATTAAACTGCCAAGCACCTTCATCCTCAACACACGACGTTAAACTGTACTTCGTCCGGCAAGACGTTAAACCGTTCGCTTCGTCCTCAACACACGACGTTAAACTGTACTTCGTCCGGCAAGACGTTAAACCGTCCGCTTCGTCCTCAACACACGACGTTAAACTGTACTTCGTCCAGCAAGACGCTAAACCGTCCGCATCACCCGATCCTGTGCCTCGCACGCCGGGTCCCCCCTCCAGTTTGGATGTGGCCCCCACCCGCTCGTCTCTGCAGGGATGTCGGGATTATCCCTCTTTAGGGGCGATTTGATGGGAGCGGCTTTTCCCTACGGGGGTATGGTATTACAAACCCCTAGTTTCTTGTGGGGGGCTGCACATGTGTATCTCCATTGCGCTCCCCCACTGCCGAAGCCAGTAGAGGGTGTGACTGGGATCGAGGTGTCTCCTACTTTCGGTCCAAGTCCCTTGCAACTGAGTTTTGCCGCATCCGGGCTGCCTCAAGTTGGTAAGTCCTGACAGAATGAACTACGTGGACTTTGATCCCTGTCTTCTAAACAGGGTACGTAGGAAGCCTCCCTGAGGTTCAAGCCCACCACCTGGTCGTCCCGGTCGTATTCACGTCGGTTCGTCCATCAGTGGACCCCTCCAGGGTTCACGCTTGCGTCGATTCACCTATGAATCCGCCCCTGTGGGAGACTGCCCGTGTGTATCTCCACTGTGCCTCCCCACAACCCCTTTTTCCATCTCTCCTTTTATCGTCCAGCATGACGTGAAACTGTGATCCACCCGGCCGTTCCATCCCCCTCTGTGCGAGGTGGTTTGGTTCAATCCTCCGCCCGGCGGCCTCGACCTCTTCGTGAGTCGGCTTGCCGACGTCCAGCATGACGTTAAACTGTATACCCGAACTTCGTTGACTTTGATCCGTGCTAACGCGCGGTACGTAGGAAGCCCCTACGGGGTCCAAGCTCTTCACTCCATCATCCATCCTGATCCTTACCCGGGCTGCCACATCCCGGTGGGATCATGCCACTTCTCTCCACTCCACATCACTTGGGAAGCCGCCCATGCGCTGGCCCCAGCGTCGGAGGTTCCCCGCAAGGGGTTCTGTCATCTGATCCACTTTTCGTGTTGATCGGTCCGATGCCGTCCCCGCTGGACGTTAAACTCGCGGCGTACCCCGTGTTGAACATGGGAAGCTGAGGAAAACCTCAGGTGACACAGTTCCCCGCACCCAGTGCGGGATGCCTCAGGCCATCATGCCTTCGAGAAGCCCTATTAGGGACGGAAGACAGACGTGCAGAGCCGCAGTGTTACGACACGCCCCCAGCACCCAGAGCCACCCGGCCTTCTCACCGCAGGTTGCTGCCCCGACCAGACTCCTTGGAGCGTCCGGGCGGAAGCAGCGTAATTAACCGGTGTCCATGAAGATATGGCGCCGGGAACGAGATTCATGAGCATGTCTTAAATCTATGAGGGAGACCCGGATTAGGCGACGAGTTCCGAGGAGACGTCCAAGGAAGGATGAGCCGACATCCCATCATCCCGGTTTCGATCAAGGAGCAGACGCCCCTGAATAAGGGACGGATGCCGCCCGCCTTTGGAAAGCGGGACTGCGGGACCACAAGCCGCGCGCCCATCCCCTCGGGTTGACGGGTGCACGCGCGAACGCGTCCTGGCGGAACAGCGTAACCCGACGCACATCCGCACCGAAACAGAAAAATGGTGAACCCGACGTGAATCTCTTCTCCTCGATACGAAGACCGATGGCTTTCAGAGGTGTTGGATGACCGGCATGTTGCCCGGCCAAGCATTCAGTCTTACCCGCTAGGGGCTAGGGAAGGGACATCGGGCACTCCGTCTCGCAACGTCGAGGGCCTGGGTTCCCCCCACGGAAGGCGTCGTGGCGCTAATGGTTGGTTGTCGATTCCTTTTTCCTGTCAGTGTTAATGGGTCCTTCTCCCTGCTTTCAAAAATCAGGTCGCCCGATCCAGTGCCCGATCGCCACCCACCCACTGGCGCAGGGGTAGGGGAAACACTGACGCGGCTACTCCGCGCGGTCCCGCCCGTTCCACAGCCGTCCCAGCAGCCGCAATTGCGGGACGACCACGCCCTCTCTCCCCCTCGGAGGTCATCCAGAGAAGGGTGATCAACACCCTGGTGCGGAGATATGAGGAAGAGGGAGTCATCCCCACTAGGGACATGGCTCTCCTAGACCTTGAGGAGACTGCACCTCGCCACCACCGCCGCCCCCGAGGGCCGCGCAGGGAGGCACCGCTGCCCACCTCAACGTCCAACCGCTTCGGGAGCTTATCCCCGGAGCACTCTGACAGTTCCCTTCCCTATGCGGATGAGGTGGAAGATGTCCGGGATCACCCTATCCGGGATTCGCTCCAGGGATCTACGGTAAGGGCTCCCGCCAGGCCACGGCGACACCGCCGCCAGGCCTCTCAAGTCGAAGAGCGGACTCTCCACCTGCCCGCGCCGCTCATCCCGACTCGTCTGTCTCGACGCCAACGTCGGGCACGAGCGGAGGAGGATGCCCGCCTTGGGGCCCTAGCAACAGCGGCCGCATTGGCCCAAGCCACTGTTGGCTCCAGTCGCCAGGCCCCTGCGCATCCTGAGCAGGGGAACTTCTATGCCCGACCTGGATCGAGGCCCCGACCGCCCCAAAGGCAGGTTGGGTCGACTCTCCCGGTTGCTGGTATAGGCAGTAGCCACCGCGGACCACCTCGCGGTAGCGCTATTCACCAGCGGGATCCACTCCGTGTGGCCAATCCAGGAGGCATGGGTCATCCCACCTTCCGATCCCGGCCCGGAGGCCTGCCCGGAATCATCTCTCCCCGCGTCCCCTTTGATATCTGTCCCGGTGCCCCTCGCACCTTGGTTTCCAGTCCTCTTGGCCCCAGCACCAGTGCGGCCGAAGGACGCCAGGAAAGAGATCAGCCCTGCCCCGAAGAACCACCCAGGGGCAGGAAGGCAAGGCGTCGACGCCGAGGAAGGAATGTTACGGAATTCCGGACAGAGATCCGACCGGTTCGCTTCTCTGATTCAGAGGCGGAGTACGATTCGGCGACAGAGCCCTTTCCCCAATCCCGCCAGTCAAGGGCAGGGGTAGGAATGCAGCACGTCAGCCTCGTGCTCCCCGAGAGCGAGATCGATGTGATCCCCGCTTCTCTCCGAAGGTATATCCGGAGTAACGAGGGCCTGGTAGACCCCCAAGGATCAAGCTTGCGGTTGGTACCAGCCCCTCCGGAAGTGCCTTCCGTCTCGATCGGAGAAGCCGGAGACTTTTTCTGGGGACCGACGGTCGAACCACGATCTACTGCACCCTCGGCGAGCACCGATGCTACGGCAGGATGTTCGCTCGCCGGCCCGTCCTATCGTGATGTGGTAGCCAGGGCACCGCCACCCTCAGAGGGCGGCCCGGGATATGGAGGCCAATCGGCCTGTTCGCCGTATTCACCGCCGGCCAGCCCGTCAGCCCGGCGACCCGCCTCGGCACCACTGCCGGTTCCCCGTCCGTTCCCAGCCATTGAAGAGGACCAAGGAGATCTGGGTCCCGAGTTTGAGTCGTGGAGCTTCTGGACCGTCCTTGCAGAGGGCCACTTCCCTGAGAAGTTTTGGCCAGTCGCAGGACCGGGCTTTGATGCACCCGAATCGCTCACCCCGGATGAGTTCGAATGCTTCCGCCGAACTCTCCGGGAGACTCGCTCCTGTCTTCACCGCCTACAAATGCCATACCCCGGGAGTCAAGCGCACCTGGAGGATATTGGTGAGCAGTGCCGTCAAATTGACCTAGCCATGCTCCCCGCGGTTCGGCACCCCGGGTCATTTGAGCACCACGAGGCCCTCCAACAACTATGCGTTGAGTGTTTTCAAGTACTCCGCAAAGTTATCGAGGAAGCCACTCCCCACGTGTATATCCGTGGATGAGGGCAGTACGCTGCCCTACGCTTCAGTGTGATTCGCCGACAGCCCGATTCACTGGGTGGCCCTGAGGGTACATCCCCAGGGACAGAGACGGTCAATATGGCTGACCTGTCGAGAGAGGGGAACGACTTGGAACTTCTCGACGGGGGCTTCCCCCCCGAAGACAAGCCGTCGTCAGAGCCATCGGTGAGAGTTACTCGTCATCAGAGGAACCTCCTGGGGCACCCCGCACCCACTGATGCACTGACGTTGAGCCGAAACGTCAGTAAAGGAAAAGAGCACAGCGAGGCTGTAAAGCCCGCCGACCCATCTGCCTCCATGCAGAGGGCAGAGGAGGATCCCGAGAAGGCTACGCTACATCAGCAGCTCGCCGAACAGAAGAAGATGGTTGACCAGCTCCTCGCCGAGAGCGCTGGAGAACGGCGGCCTGACTACGGTGATCCTAGGCCAGGACAGCAGGGACCGGAACAACCGCTCCTCGACGAGACTCTCCCGGGCAACCGTGATTACGCCGTGTTCGCCGACAGGAGAGAGGCCATTGCCTACGGCAAGAGGGCGTGGTATGTTTCGCCACACCCTCCCGAGCGGCGTGACTACCTGAGAGACCCCGCTCGGATTCCTCCCGCTGCCCCAAGGGCCGCTCCGCCCGCCATCCCACGAGCTGCCGAGTTCGACGACCCGGTCGACGACCCGATTGAAGGGTCATGCAATGCGCTCGTGGTTAGAGATCCTCGCCAGGACTGGAACCCTTGTCCGGACGATCCGATGGCGGCACTCATTGCCCGCTTGGAGGCCTTGGAGACTCGGCAGGTGGCGATCCCACCGGAGGGCAAGCCCTACCCAGCATGGGTGGATGACATGCCGGCACCTCCGGGATTCGGGAATCCCACTTTCGCTCCCTTCAACGGGACTGGAGATCCGCCACAGCATTTAGCCCACTTCAACTCGAGGTGCGGGCCTATGTTGGGGACTCCGGCGCAGCAAGAGGCCGCTAAGCTTCGCTGCTTTGTTCAGACACTGGAAGGGCCAGCATTTGTCTGGTACAGCCAGCTCCCCGTCGGGTCGGTAACCAGCTGGGAGGACCTCCGTAGACAGTTCCTCTACCAGTTCAGTTCCACGACCCGGAAGAAAAGTATCGCAGACCTCTTCAAGTGCAAGCAGAGGCCTGATGAGCGAGTCGCGGACTTCGTCGCCCGATGGAAGGGTCTCACGTATTCCCTTGACATGCCATTGACTCAGGAGCAGTTGCTGACAATGTGCGTCGGGAACGTCAAGACCGAGCTGGTCCCTTCCCTGATCACTCAAAATTACCCTGGAGGGTTCAGGGACTTCTCAGACAAAGCTCAACGTCTTGAGGAAGCCCTGCAACAGGCCAGCCAGGCACACCCGCTGCCTCCTATGATTCCTGCAAGGAGAGTCAGCAGGGCTGAGCCCGCTGCTGTTGCCCAGATAGAGGCCCCCAGGCCGTTGGAGCTGCTGCCGGCGAGGCCAGCTCCACAGCCTCATAGGAATCCACCTCCACGGGCTCAGTTCCCGACCCAGCAGCGGCAGCCTCAGAACCGGCCGGCCCCTCCGTGTAATGTACCGCCGCAACCCAGGCGAGATAATCAGGGTCCACCTCCTCGGCCGGCCCCTCCAGCCCCTCGTCAAGACCACGCTCCCAGGGGCCCGCGACACCTGACTTACTCATTCCACGAGGATCAGGTCCCCGGTTATTTCCGGAGCGCCCTGGAGCAGAGGATTGTGCGACTGCCTGAGTGTTGGAGGCCAGAGGAGGCACATCTTACGAATAACCCCCGCTACTGCCCCTACCATCGGGCCCTGGGGCACACCATCCAGCGGTGCTATGTGTATAAGGATTGGCTCCAAGACCAGATTAACAACAATGTAATCAGGTTGGGCCCAGCTCCGGCACAAGTGGCGGGCGTGTTCGTGGGATCAGATGACGATAGTGGCAACGAGGACGAATGGCAGCTGGTCTCCGACCGCGGATCCCAGAAGTATAATAACTGGATGGTCCGCAAGACGACCATTCGCGCCCATGGAATCATCCGTGCGCGCTTGAATCAGCCTGAGCCCCCAGAATCTGCGGGTGCTGCTTCGGCATCGTCGTCCCAGCCAGCCTCTTCCAAGAGGAGCAAACGGCGGCAGCGCAGGAAGGAAGAGCGCGCCCCGCCGGTTCCGCCACTATCCCGCACTCTCGGCGATTTCATGCCCCCGGAGATGGGGGTCCCTCCTCGGATCCGCCTGGTGATGGATGATTCGTCCGATGACGGTGTTGGGTACGCTTCGGTTAACACCGTCGAGCTGGTAAATCCCTTTTCGGTTCCCGACGTTGAAGAACACCAGGTGGACCTCCCTAGTGTCCCCGGTCGTCGCCACCGTCGGAAGAACCGCAGCAGCAGGAGTCGCCGGGGCACAGCCGTTGGTACCTCCAGCCAGGCCGTGCACGCCACTGAGACTAGGCAGCAGGCTCAAAACCGAGCACAACGTGCGCCGCCCCCCCATTCGGGGATGACGGATTCGCCTCCGCCGCTGTTTGTGGTGTGGGACCAGGCAGAACCGCCTCAGCCGCGTCGCGACCAGCTCCGCCCTGCCACGAGTCCATCCCGGCCTCCTGACCCCAGTACGGTGACCATTTCCCGGACTGCAGCCAGTGAACAGCGAGATGCGCCAAGTACCAGTCGGCCGCCGATCCAACCGGCAAGGCCCGTCATGCTTCCAACCGCTGAGCAACCTCCTGCAACCAGGGGCTCGCGCTTGGCCAAAAAGTATGATGTCCTGAAGCACTTGGCCGACATCCCAGCAAGGCTCTCCATCCTTGAGGCTCTGCGCATGTCATCGGAGATGCGCGAGGCACTCGCTGAAGCCCTGAAAAGCCCCCTCCAGTTTGAGACAGAGGTTGTGGCTGCAGAGGCCTTTCACGCCGGAACGATCGAGGACGCCGAATGCCAGGCAGTTATCTCGTTCTCTGGTAAGGATGAAGACCCTCCTATACAGGGACATATTCGTCCGCTGTATGTCACTGTCCAGTTCAATGGCCTTGAAGTCCGGCGCTGTCTTGTCGACACGGGGTCCGGGATTAACCTGATTCCAACTCGGACGCTCCGGAGATTGGGGTTGTCTGAGGATGACTTGATTCCCTCCGACCTCAGGATCCAGGGGTACGACCGCACCGAGAAAACCCCAGTCGGCAAGATACGTTTGAAGACCCAGTTCGGTGACTTGGTTGCCAACACCGAATTCATGGTAGTCTCTCAGGACACTGCGTACAACGCATTGATGGGCAGGCCATGGCTCCACCTTCACGCGGCGGTTCCCTCGTCATATCACCAATGCCTCAAATACTCCCTTAATGGTCGAGTAGGCATGCTTCAAGGAGATGCCTCTCCTTTTGCCTCGTGTGAAGCCCGCTATCTGGACGCGGACTATTACAAGAGCAAGGATAAGCAGATCCTGGCAGGTGAGGTTGAGCCTGT
This sequence comes from Viscum album, assembly GCA_963277665.1. Classification (NCBI taxonomy): domain Eukaryota; kingdom Viridiplantae; phylum Streptophyta; class Magnoliopsida; order Santalales; family Viscaceae; genus Viscum; species Viscum album. The sequence goes on from OY728166.1 coordinate 382,442,464, forward strand.
CGCTGTTGCAAGTGATCCCTGGGCAAGTCTGGATGACGCTTACGTCCTCCCGATTCACCGGTTGGACGTCGCCATGGTCTCGACGGCCTGCGAGTCTCCTAATGAGATGACCGCAACCGCCCGTGCCAGCACCAGTGGCCCAACAGGATCTGGTAGCCCCAATGCAGTTTCCAACGTAGTCTCTCCCGTGGACGATCCCTCCCCGAGTGGAGAGGACGTGGAAGACGCACCCCCAGCCTTTGAGGAGGGCGTCCCTGCCACAGTCGATGAGTTAATACAGGTGAACCTTGGAACCGAGGCCGATCCAAGACCCACATTGGTCAGTGCCGCCATGCCCTCTGAGGAGCGGCAGCAGTACGTGGACTTTCTCAGGCAGCACCGTGACGTGTTCGCTTGGGGCTATGACGAGATGCCGGGGCTAGATCCTCAGGTAGCCGTCCACTGCCTTGGTCTCCCGACGAACCATCGCGGGTTCAAGCAGCCTCCTAGGAAGATGCACCCGTCCCACGGTGCCATGGTTGAGGCCGAAGTTGACAAGCTTATCAAAGCCAACTTCCTGAGGGAAGTTCAGTACCCCAAATGGCTGGCCAACATTGTGCCGGCCAGGAAGAAGAATGGGCAGATCAGAGTCTGCATCGACTTCCGCGATCTCAACCGCCACTGTCCGAAGGATGATTTTCCCCTTCCAGTGACAGAGCTGTTGATTGACGCTACGGCAGGGTTCCAAGCCCTCTCCTTCATGGATGGATACTCCGGATACAACCAAATTCGGATGGCCCCTGAGGATGAAGAGTTCACTGCCTTCAGGGCCCCCAAGGTACCTTTTGCTACCGGGTCATGCCCTTCGGCCTGAAGAATGCAGGTGCCACCTATCAACGGGCGATGCACCGCATATTCAAGACAATCCTCGGCACACTGTTGGAATGCTACGTCGACGACTTGGTTGTCAAATCGCGCTGGCGTCAGGACCATCTCAAAGATCTTGAGAAAGTGTTCGGCTTCCTCCGGTCTCGCTGCCTGAAGATGAACCCATTGAAGTGTGCCTTTGGGGTCACCTCCGGAAAGTTCCTTGGATTTGTGGTAAGATACCGGGGTATTGAGATCGACCCAGAGAAGATCAGGGCGATTAGCCAAATGCCTCCCCCAGGTACCGTCCGGGAACTGCAAGGGTTCCAAGGCCACTTAGCCTATATACGCCGATTCATCGCGAATCTGGCCGGAAAGTGTAAGCCCTTTTCTCGGCTCAGGAAGAAAGGTGCCACCTATGTATGGGATAAAGAGTGTCAGACCGCTTTCGAGGAAATCAAGCAGTGCCTGCTTCAACCTCCGGTTCTGATGCCGCCCGTATACGGAAAGCCGCTGGTCCTTTATGTGACCGCCCTGGAACGGTCCCTGGGTGCCCTTCTCGCCCAGAAGAACAACGAGGGAACGGAGAATAGCCTCTATTACCTCAGTCGCATGCTCCTCGATGCGGAAGTTAGGTATTCCCCCATCGAGAAGAGCTGCCTGGCGCTCGTATTTGCCGTACAGAAACTACGACACTACTTGCAGCACCATGAGGTACAGTTGGTTTCTCGGGTAGACCCGTTGAAATATATCCTGAGCCGACCTATGTTGACTGGCCGTCTAGCGCAGTGGGCTGTGATTCTCCAGCAGTTCGACATCAGGTATGTGTCTCAGAAGGCCATCAAAGGGCAAGCATTGGCAGACTTTCTGGCAGCCCACCCAACCTCCGCGGATCAGCCGCTGGATCTAGGCTTTCCTGATGAAACCATTCTCTCGGTTGATCGAGCCGATCCATGCTGGCAGATGCACTTTGACGGTGCCTCCCGAAGCCCCACCGGTAGAAGACTCGATAATCCTAAGCTCAACAGAGTGGGCTTGGGCATCGTCTTCATTACCCCAGAGCGAGCCGTGCTGCCATACTCGTTCCTGTTGTCAGAGGGCTGTACCAACAATGAGGCGGAATACCATGCCCTCATCACCGGCCTCGAGTTGGCTCTCGAGATCGACGTGCCCCATATGTGCATGAAAGGGGACTCTGAGCTGGTCGTTAAGCAGATCAATGGCGACTATGTTGTCAGGAAGCCGGAACTTGTGCCATTGCTGGAGTGCACCCTCCTTCTGATGGCTCGATTCCCTTCTCGGCCAGAAATTGTCCATATTCCCCGGTCGCAGAACGGTCGTGCAGATGCTTTGGCCAGCCTTGCTGCGTCACTTGCAGAGCCTGAACAGGACAACCTGATCGTCCGCGTGACGCGCCGCAGGCTCATCGCTCCCGTTATCCCGGAAGAAGATCGCGGCCCGTTGGTAAGTAGTCTCACCACGGTTGCCCCTATGCTCGGAGCCCCGAGTACCCCAGATATGACAGTCGGATCAGCCCCTGATTGGAGGACGCCTTTGGTTGAGTACCTCCAACATGGCATTCTTCCATCGGATCGGGCCGAGCGCGAGCGAGTTCGACGCCGCGCATCGCAGTTCATCCTCCAGAGAAGTCCCAGCCTGGAGCAGATCCTCTACAAACGCGGGTTTGATGGTGTTCTCCTCCGTTACCTTCAGGGAGTTGAGATCCCACGAGTCATGCAAGAGGTTCATGCTGGTTCATGTGGCGCCCACCAAACTGGACCGAAGCTGTCCCACCAGATTCGGAGGTTGGGATACTTCTGGCCCTCCATGATCCATGACTGCATCGAGTATGCCAGGAGGTGCCATGCGTGCCAGGTTCATGCGAACTTTGTGCATCGGCCGCCGGAGCCTCTCCATACCACCAGGTATTCTTGGCCCTTTGCAGTCTGGGGGATGGACATTGTGGGACCCTACCCGCCGGCGACAGCTCGCCAGTGCCGGTTCATTCTGACCGCCACAGACTTTTTCTCCAAATGGGCAGAGGCGATTCCACTCGGAGAGGTCAAATCCTGTTCGATCGCTGACTTCGTGACCTCCAACATCATTCATCGATTTGGAGTTCCTCACGCTATCCTCACGGATAACGGAACCAATTTCCGAGCAGCCGAGTTGAAGAAGTTGTACGCCAAGTATAACATTCGCTCGAACCATACATCTCGCTATCATGCGCAGGCGAATGGACAGATCGAGGCGTTTAACAAAACCCTCTCTAACATTCTGCAAAAGATGGTTGGTCAGAACAAGAAGAGTTGGCCGGACAAGCTCCCTAACGCCCTCTGGGCTTATCGGACGACGACTCGCAATTCCACCCAGATGACTCCTTATTCCCTGGTGTATGGAGCTGAGGCCGTCCTGCCCATTGAGATCCAGTTGCCGTCCTTGCGCACTGCGGTCTACGACCAGCAAGCGCCGGACAGAGTTGCTGAAGCCCGTCTAGTCGAGTTGGAAGCACTGGATGAGAATAGACTTCGCGCTTTGCACAACTTGGAGAGGCATCAAAGCAGAATGGCTCGAGCTTTCAATAAGAAGGTTCGCCTCCGCTCCTTCCTGCAGGGTGATCTAGTGCTAGCCCTAAGAGCACCGATGATCCCCGGCAGGAAGCCGCCCAAGTTGGAGCCCAAGTGGGAGGGACCTTTTGTTTTCCACAAGGTCTATCCCAATGGCGCGTACTCCCTAGCGACTATGGATGGTGAGCGTGTCACTCCTCCCACCAACGCTAGGTTCCTCAAGCAGTACTTTGTCTGAGTGTGCCAACGTCCTCCACGACGTTAAACTGCATACGTCCGCGCGGCAAGACGTTAAACTGCCAAGCACCATTCGTCCAAGCTACAAGACGTTAAACTGTTCAGCATACGTCCAGCACGACGTTAAACTGCACATTTGTCCATCATGACGTTAAACTTCACATTCGTCCTGCACGACGTTAAACTGCATACGTCCAAGCTGCACGACGTTAAACTGCCTAGCATATCGTCCGCACTGCAAGACGTTAAACTGCCAAGTGTTTCGTCCAACATGACGTTAAACTGTACTACGTCCGAGCTACAAGATGTTAAACTGTTCAGCATTCGTCCTGCATGACGTTAAACTGCCTCTCGAGAACTACGTGCGGCTTGATTCCCATCCTTATGGGATACGTAGGACTGCCTGAACCTTCATGTTTCAGGCCCAGCCCCATCCTTCGGGAATTTCCATCCCATCTCGGGCCCTTGGCCCAGTTGCCCCCGGGTGTGCGGCGTATGGTGTGAGCGCGGGGCTATACCCTCATTCACGTCAGTTTGCTCGTCACGCTGTACACCCCCCCCCCACGTTTGGGGAAGCCTTCTGCTCCCCCCTTCCTTTTTATCTCTCATCGTCCTGCATGACGTTAAACTGCCTCTCAAGAACTACGTATGGCTTGATTCCCATCCTTATGGGATACGTAGGACCGCCTGGACGCTTGTATTTCAGGTCCAGCCCCGTCTCTTGATTGATCACGGGGATCTGCCGTCTTTTGGTTGCTCTCAGGGTGAGTCCTCCGACCCTTCCCGGTGATCTGTTAACATGTTTTGGGTACTTCGGTCTATGACTCGTAGTGTCAGATTCAATCCCGACAAGTCCTGTGTTGCTTGTCAGGCCTCGTGCTTCCTCTTGTTCGAGCCTTCACTCAAAGGGATCCTCGTTAGCGGTTTGGGTACGATGCCTCAGAGCTCTCCTACCGCTCCGGGTAGATTTACCGGCGGGTCTTGGGCCGCAAATCGATATGAATCCTGCGATTGAGCGGTCGATGCTCGTTTTCTTGCCCCGTCTTAGGCTGACGCGATCGGATGTTGTGTTGCGAATATGGTCAGCAACGTCCTTGATCGCCATGTCAGATCTTTCAGGCTCTGAACATTGGTTGCGCAGTCCTCATCACACTCCGCCTTTGTGCGTTGTAGTGGAATCTCGACACTCTCTTCATACTGACCTCCAGTACACCTCTACACGTTAGGCAGACCAACCAGGGTAATGATGTCGTTCGAGGCTCCCATGATCTGAGCACCAAGGATATATGCGGATGTCCTCCCTAAGGGCCATGCGTAACTGGACCCTCGTCCCCATAAGGAGGAAGGAGTCGCCCGAACAATCGCGTTCTGGGCCCAGTATATCTGGAGGCTAGCATCTCTGCCCCTCGGGTGATGGACATACGCAGGCCCCGATCCCAAGACTCTTCTCTTGGAATCGTGCGTGACCGCAGGGCTGGGTATGTTCCCCCCTCCGCCGTGTCCGCCGTACCGCAATAAGCGGGTTCCGCCATGGTCCGAACCACACGACCTTAAACTGTGTTGTCTGGTCCTACCACACGACCGTAAACTGTGATCGTCTTGGCCGCCCGACGAGAAACGGCACTGCATCGTGATGTCCTCCTCAGGGGACACTCATGTTGGGCGCTGGTTAATAACCACACCATTCATCAATGCCTTCCGTGGCTTGATTATTGTGGCGACGCCAGAGATTTCTCAATCACAGGCATGTCACCGCACAAAGAAAAACCATTAATCTTTAAAGACAAACAAGAAATATCAAATGCCGCTCCTTCTGTGTGCGAGGGTCAGACCCGCACTCTTCCCCGCCCTGGTGCCCGATTGTGTTGCGCCGCGCTTCAAGAACTACGTGTGGCTTGATTCCCATCCTTATGGGATACGTAGGAACGCCCGGATGTTTGAAACTTCGGGTCCAGCCCCCCACCTCTTAGAGATTCCCCCTTCTCTGGGGAATCCTCCGCCTTCAGGTCACCCTCAAGGCGTGTTCCCCGACCCCTTGCAGTGGTCCACCGGTGTCAAGAGTACTCTGGTTTATTGCCAGGAGGGTCAGGATCTGCTTGGCCAGGTTTCCTCCACTTTTCAGGCTTCGTGCTCCCTTTCATTCGGACCCATCGTCTACGCCCTGGGTGGAGCCCCCGTGAACGGTTCGGACACAATGCCTCAGTGCTCTCCCACCGACTCGGGCCGGTACCCCCAATGGCCTCGGGCAGCAAATCGATATGAATCCTGCGATTGAGCGGTCGATGCTCGTTTGCTGCCTCATTCCACCAACGGTTAGTGCGATATTGATGCTGCTTTTCCGCCACGGTCGGCAGTACTCCCATATCGTTACTCCGGTGCCCCCAGTCCTTGAGTGAATGGCCGCATGATTCACATTTTCCACCTCCCATTCTGACCAGGCGAAACCTCGACACTCTTGACACTATCCCTCAGTGCATCTTTGCATACCCAGGGGATATGACCACGATGTGGCGTACATTGAGGTCCTTATGGTCCGAGCTCTAAAGACCTTAAACTAAGATCTCTTCTTATGGTCCGAGCTCTAAAGACCTTAAACTAAGATCTCTTCCTATGGTCCGAGCACTAAAGACCTTAAACTAAGATCTCCCCTTATGGTCCGAGCTCTAAGACCTTAAACTAAGATCTCTTCTTATGGTCCGAGCTCTAAGACCTTAAACTAAGATCTCCCCTAAATGGGATTCTACGTCCTGCATGACGTTAAACTGCACTCTCAAGAACTACGTATGGCTTGATCTCCAGCCTGATGGAGTACGTAGGAACGCCCGGGCATCTCAACTCGGGTCCAGCCTCAGGGATCGTTAAGTCTCGCCCCTCCTCGTCGCCGGCCGTCTGGCCTGGCTTCTGGTAGAGTGGTGGAGTTGTGATATTCTCCCCGATTCAGCTCGGGATGCCCCATTGTAATGATGGGAAGTGACGGTTTCCTCGTCAAAGAGGTGCTGTCTGAGAATTGGGGTGATTCACGGCCAGATTAGTGCATCCGCCTAATACGCTTTCCCCACGGTGGCACAATTCTGAGAGCGTTGGATTCTGTCCGAACAATCGTCACTTCGCCCCATGCTTCGCATGCCCTGTTGATCTGGATTTCCACCCTTGTGTCTGAAGGAACCCCAAAGCGGTATTCATGATGACATGTGGTCCGCCTCCTGCAATATGAATAATGACCTTCGGTCCGTCTATTGCAGTTGTTATGGTCGATCCACTGTCCGCCTACCGTCTTGGGCATTTCCTGGAAGGCCGACCGTTGTGGATGTCTGGATTCGGGACACGCGATTCACCCTTTCTCATTTCCCTATGTTCGGATAAAATCTCAACGCCCCTAGAATTGTCCCGCTCGTGTGTTGGAACAAGTTGGGGGGATGATACATTGATTAGGTCTGAGGTCTCCTTTCCTAGGAATGACCTCCCTCTTTTCTCCAGCAATCCAGGCCCAACTATGGATGCCTGATGCTTGGTTAACGCTCCCGCAAGACAATGAATTGTGGTTGAGCATGTTAAGCCAAAAGATGCAGATAAATATATTGATTCATACAAATGGATCAAAGTAGCGGAAGCAAATGTTTTGGGAACGACAAAACAAAGCCCTTAGGGATTAGCGTGCTGAATGAGTCTTTCTAATGCCGCTACCCTTTGGCTGGTGGCCTCCAGAGCTGCTTCTCGCTCTGTGCGTGCCCTCTCCTCGTCGGCGGTCGCAGCACGCAGTTCGTCGATTCTGGCCTGTGCACGCTCCCGCTCGACCTGAATTGTGACCATCTGTTGGCCCGCCTCCGTCAGCTGTACCTGGGCGTCAACCAGCTGGGCTGCTAGTTGCTCCACAAGCTCGGTACACGTTGCGACGAAGGCCTCCTTCTCTGCCGCCTGCCCTTCGAGGCGCCGGACTTCCTGTTCCGCCGCGAGGAGCGCCCGCGTGCTCTCCGACATGTCCCGACTTTGTGTGACGTCGGCACGCCGGCAGCTCTCACGCATCTTTTCGGCCATGAAATCACGGACCGTCAGATGGAGGCGTTGAGCATCAGCTCCCCCGGCACACAGGAAGCGCAGCCAGGTTTGAAGTGATCCCATGCGCCCCAGCCACTCCGATGGGTCTCGCTTGAGGAAGCGCTGGATGCACTTCCACCCCCTGCGGCGCGTTATCTGGCTCTCCTCGACCGCCTCCGCGTCCGAGTCGTCCATCTCCTCGGGGTCGGCAGGCCGGTAGGCAGGGAAGGCAGCCAGCAGGTCTGCTGCAAGGTCCGCCCCTGGGAGGTCCTCATGAGGGATAGGTTCCCCAACATCTGGGCGACCTTCTTCTCTCTCCCCAGCGGCGCTGACACCCTCTTCAGCCCCCGACCTCTCTCCGATGTCAGCCCCGCCGGCGTCCGCAGCCCCCTGATCAGCAGTTGGTGGGGCCGGCTCGGTTTGGGAAGTCTGTTCCGGAGCAGGCGGCATGTCCACCACTGGTCCACTCGTAGATGGCCCGGGTTCGGTAACCCGACGAGCCTCCAGTGTTGAGATCACTGCGCGGGGCATGCCATGGTTAGTCACGGATCATCAACGGCAGGAACCAACAGTAAAGCAAGGAGACTTACGGGAGGTCAGAGCGCCATCTTCCGCTATCCCGGCCGCCGCAGGAACAGTTGCAGCAGGGGGCCCTTCCGCGCCTGTCAATTCGATAATGGGTGCCTGGCCCCCGCCTTGTCCTGCTGGCGCCCCTCCTACTCCCGCTGAGGACGCCTGACCAACATCCGTGCGCTCCTGAGAAAGATGGAGAAATGGGTTAGAAGCTGCATAAGAGAATGGATGAAGCAGATTGAGTAGGGATAGAAGCGGACCTCGAGGAGCTCGGTGACATCAACATTGTCAGAGCCGGCCACCTCGCCGCTCTCCCGCGGACTCCCCTGATGGGATATTCCCTCAGAGCCTTCATCCTCCCCCATCTCCTCCTCTTCCTCGGAGTCGTCGTTACTGTCGTCTTCTTCCGGCGGCATCTGTTCTGGAGCGGGCTCTAGACCGAGCATCACCTTCACCAGAAGGGATGGCTCCGTACGCTGACCACGTTGGCGCACGTAATCGTCCATGGCCGTCAGATACGCATACTGCCAGTTGAAGTCCACCCTGTCGGCAATATGGAGGCGCCCGACCTCTGGCAGATGGATTCCTTCTCTGAGAATCTTTCGCCAGATGGCGTCGGTCCCCAGTGACTGCCGCAGGGTCATCCAGGCCGACCACAGCGTCGGGAAGACTGCATCGTGGGAGGGTTCGAGCAGACGTCTCACCTGCTTCCCGGGCCGCTCTTCGACCACCGCACGTGCCCCCTCTCTGGGCGCTGAGGTCGTGGCGGCAGCTCGCGATGTGCCCGCCGCCGAAGTCCCTGCCCGCGCCGGCTCCGCTGCTTGGCGCGCCTCCGTTCTCCCCCGTGTGGCGGCGCCTCGCCTCCTTCCTTGGCGCCCGGTCTCCGCACGGGTAACCTCGAGCCGCCGAACTGGCTTCCGTAGAAGCCCCTCGGGGTACGCGATGGCCCAGTGTTCGGCGTACTCGGTTGCCAAGCCTGCGTCAACTCCGGTAGGAGGGAGAGTGATGACGTCGCCAGAGCCGAAAGCGGAAAACATCAGCCACATCTGGCGAAGGACGCAAGGGTTCGTCTCCTCCCGGACAGCAGTGAATACCCTCTTCGGCATCCGTTGAAGGCACCCGAACTGCCTGGCGAACCGGGTTGGCACGTAAGGCTCGTAGATCACCTTCCCGTCGATCCGAGCCACGAGCACCCCGCCCCGCATGTTCAGGAAGTATTCATGCTGCTCCTGCGGACCTTGCCCGTTGTCGATCATCTGGCCGACGGGAGTGGGGAACGGACTGAAGTTGAAATTGGCATGATTGCCAATCCGAATCCTCATGCCCTCCTCACGTAGGGTCATCGGAGCGACCCCCGCGATGTTCAGCAGGGAGGGTCATAGGTCGTTTCCCGGAGGAATGATGGCGTTCGGAAATGTGTACCCACCGAGGTGAGCAGCCACCCAGCCGTGGAAGAACTGAAAGGGCCCACAGATCCTTCGTGGCGACCCCCCTCGTGAGATGCGTCCCAGGATGGCATACAGCCTCGCCAGCACTGGGACCCCGAGGTTGTATCTTTTGTTGGCGGCCATAGCGCCCGCCACCGCCAGTGTCGCCGGGCGAACGCCCATTCTCGCGTCCCGCACTGGCAGGAGCCACCCACTCAGAAAGGCGGCCAGGAACGCCGCGTACCGGACATTTGGGTCCCGGGCCTCGATGACGCGGTACCCCCATGAGCGGTAGTCGCCCGTCTCCAGGACCCGCCAGTACGACCCGTTCCGGCTCCTCTGAGCTGCGGTCGGGCACCGCTTCCCCCTGCCTGGCATCTTGACCGCCGGGTCATGCTCCAAGAACTGGCCGAACCACTCCTTGTAGGCTATGTCCTTCTGGAAGTCCTTGACCCCGAGCCGCTCTGTAGCCAGGTCCAGCAGATGCCACGTCAGGATGGGAGTCCGTGACCTGTCACCCCAGGTGTTCCTCGGAGGCAGGAACTCATCATACTGGTAGCCCTCCAGCGGGATACCTCCGATGCATTGGATGTCCCAGAGACCGATGCCGACCTCCCCATGGTGAAGATGGAAGGTGTTGGTATCCGAGGACCAGCGGGTGAACAGCTCCGGCCCGAGCTCGGACTGCTGGTAGAAGTGGAACTGCGACGTCCACACCGCCTCAAACAGGCCGATGTACCGCAGCTCCTCTGTGAAGTGATCGCAAGTGTGGCGTACCCAGAACGCCCAGGCCCACTCGCTGGTGAAATTGCCCCTAGACCGCAAGTCCCAGTCCTTCAGCCAGCCCTTGGTGTCGTCAGTGACACTCTGGCGATATGTGCTCGAGTAGAGGGCTGGAGAATTCTCCGCAGTAGGCTCAACCCCGTCAATGGTTCGCATCCTCGGGTTCAGGACGTAGACGTCCAAGTGCCTGGTCTCCCTGGCAGGATGCCCATTGTTGGTGATGTTATAGCGGGGAAGCTCGTCCTCCCGAGTCACCCAGGTCCGTGGCGCATCAACCTCGAACCCTGGCACCGGAACCTCATCCAGGATGCTGAAGTTCCAGAGCGGCAGGTTGTCCGACAGAGGATATGTCTTCTGGGCCGGCGTCAGCAAGTCGAACAAGGATTGATTGTGGGAAACAATCTCCTTGGCTCCGTAAACCTCCTCGTTCGTCACCATGTCAGCTCTGCGAGTGGCGGCATCCCCCTCATTTCCTTGATGCGCGGCTATCTCAGAAGTTTCGGGAGTCGTGCGGGTTAAGGGATGAAGCGTGCGGGATCGGACGAGGCTGGTAGAGAAGTTTGAAGGTTGGCGCGCAATCCAAGTGGACAGCGTGCAATTGGGAAGAATGTCGCGCAAAGTTCCGGGTTTTCGCGCAAAGACAGGCGAATTCCGGATGGTTTTGCGCGCCGATCGGGCGAATTTCACGACCGGAAAAGGCAATTTCGCGCACGAGAGCGTTGAAGCTTATCGCGCGGAAGGCCTGTGTACGGAACGCGGAACCCTGGACCCCTATTTATAGATGAGGCCGGGATTCCGCGCCGCGCGGAACGCTCGATTGCGTGACCGCGGCTGCGAATTGCACGCCCGACGCCCCTTTTTGCGCGCCTAAGTCCCGCGCAGCCCAGGACATCGACATTCCGGCGTCTCCCTCGGAACCCGATCATTGCGACCTCTCGCCTATCAGATTCCGAGGGGGGGCTTTTGTAGACGCCGGAAAAGTCCGTTGCTCCCAAACGAAGCTCCGGATGCGGAAAGCGAAGTGATATTTGGAGTCAGAGGCACGTTCCGGAGGGCCCGGAGGACTTGCGCAAAATTTCAGAGGCCCGCGCGCAAAGGTGAGTCGCGGCGCGCAATCCTCCCGGGATGCGCGCAATGCGCTGGGCCGGCGCGCTATTTTGCGCGCCCGTGGCCTGCGCGGCTCCCTTGCGCGCCGGGTCCGGATTCCGCGCCCGCAAAGGGAATTCCGCGCCCGAGACCGGATTCCGCGCCCGCGAAGGGAATTTCGCGCCCGAGACCGGATTCCGCGCCCGGGGTTGCCTATAAATATAAGGTGACCCCCGACGTTTTGAAGGTTGCCAGAATCCGAAGCGTCGCTCGTTCGCGCAATCCAACCCCTTCCGCGCGCAATGCCGATCTTCAGGTAACCTCCTTTCTTTCGCGCAATAGAGCCTTGGGGTTCGCCTTCGCGCTCAATCCCCTTGGCTCCTTCCCTTTGAATAAATCCTTAACCCGAAGGCCTTTGCGCGCAAAAGAAGCCTCTTGCGCGCAATTGCCCCCGGGTGCGCGCAATCCAGCCCGATTGCGCGCACCCCCCATTTTCAAAGTGGCCATTCGTTAGAGAATGAGTCGTTGCCCCCGCGAGCTGTCCGAAGCCCGGTGCGCGCAATCTCAATCATCTGCGCGCAAAGGGCTGGCCCGATTGCGCGCCAGCCCGCCATTTTGCGCGCCGCCCTGCTGTTTTGCGCGCAAAGCTTCTCTTTTGCGCGCAATCCGCCGGGTCGCCCCCTTTGACCCCCTGAGGGTACCCGCCTGCGTGGCGCCCGATGATCTTCGTCCTGGGTGCCCGCACCGTGCGTTGTCTTCCCGTGCGGCCCTACAGGCTTGCGCGAAGTGACACGGACCCATCGGCGGCAACCAACGTCCAGCATGACGTTAAACTGCACATACGTCCAGGATGACGTTAAACTGCACATATGTCCAGCATGACGTTAAACTGCACATATGTCCAGCATGACGTTAAACTGCACATTCGTCCCGCATGACGTTAAACTGTACCACGTCCGCGCTGTAAGACGTTAAACTGCCAAACACCTTCGTCCTCAACACACGACGTTAAACTGTACTTCGTCCAGCAAGACGTTAAACCGTCCGCTTCGTCCTCAACACACGACGTTAAACTGTACTTCGTCCGGCAAGACGTTAAACCGTCCGCTTCATCCTCAACACACGCCGTTAAACTGTACTTCGTCCGGCAAGACGCTAAACCGTCCGCATCACCCGATCCCGTGCTTCGCACGCAGGGTCCCCCCTCCGGTTTGGATGTGGCCCCCACCCGCTCGTCTCTGCAGGGATGTCGGGATTGTCCCTCTTTAGGGGCGATTTGATGGGAGCGGCTTTTCCCTACAGGGGTATGGTATTACAAACCCCTAGTTTCTTGTGGGGGGCTGCACATGTGTATCTCCATTGCGCTCCCCCACTGCCGAAGCCAGTAGAGGGTGTGACTGGGATCGAGGTGTCTCCTACTTTCGGTCCAAGTCCCTTCCAACTGAGTTTTTCCGCATCCGGGCTGCCTCAAGTGCGTAAGTCCTGACAGAATGAACTACGTGGACTTTGATCCCTGTCTTCTAAACAGGGTACGTAGGAAGCCTCCCTGAGGTTCAAGCCCACCACCTGGTCGTCCCGGTCGTATTCACGTCGGTTCGTCCATCAGTGGACCCCTCCAGGGTTCACGCTTGCGTCGATTCACCTATGAATCCGCCCCTGTGGGAGACTGCCCGTGTGTATCTCCACTGTGCCTCCCCACAGCCCCTTTTTCCATCTCTCCTTTTATCGTCCAGCATGACGTGAAACTGTGATCCACCCGGCCGTTCCATCCCCCTCTGTGCGAGGTGGTTCGGTTCAATCCTCCGCCCGGCGGCCTCGACCTCTTCATGAGTCGGCTTGCCGACGTCCAGCATGACGTTAAACTGTATACCCGAACTACGTTGACTTTGATCCGTGCTAACGCGCGGTACGTAGGAAGCCACTACGGGGTCCAAGCTCTTCACTCCATCATCCATCCTGATCCTTACCCGGGCCGCCACATCCCGGTGGGGTCATGCCACTTCTCTCCACTCCACATCACTTGGGAAGCTGCCCATGCGCTGGCCCCAGCGTCGGAGGTTCCCCGCAAGGGGTTCTGTCATCTGATCCACTTTTCGTGTTGATCGGTCCGATGCCGTCCCCGCTGGACGTTAAACTCGCGGCGTACCCCGTGTTAAACATGGGAAGCTGAGGAAAACCTCAGGTGACACAGTTCCCCGCACCCAGTGCGGGATGCCTCAGGCCATCATGCCTTCGAGAAGCCCTATTAGGGACGGAAGACAGACGTGCAGAGCCGCAGTGTTACGACACGCCCCCAGCACCCAGAGCCACCAGGCCTTCTCACCGCAGGTTGCTGCCCCGACCAGACTCCTTGGAGAATCCGGGCGGAAGCAGCGTAATTAAACGGTGTCCATGAAGATATGGCGCCGGGAACGAGATTCACGAGCATGTCTTAAATCTATGAGGGAGACCCGGATTAGGCGACGAGTTCCGAGGAGACGTCCAAGGAAGGAGGAGCCGACATCCCATCATCCTGGTTTCGATCAAGGAGCAGACGCCCCTGAATAAGGGACGGATGCCGCCTGCCTTTGGAAAGCGGGACTGCGGGACCACAAGCCGCGCGCCCATCCCCTCGGGTTGACGGGTGCACGCGCGAACGCGTCCTGGAGGAACAGCGTAACCCGACGCACATCCGCACCGAAACAATATATTTGAATAAAATTTAATTGATATATCATTAAATGGACAAATGATCAATATACAGGATAGATTAAGGGTCCTGGCACACAATGGCAGGTTCTGAGTTCATATCATGGGGGGCAGGGGTGCGTGCGGTGTTGAAGCATTGTGATGACACTGTTAAAGGGGGGAGCTAGAACTGTTAAAGGGTTGGGGTGTGTCTAAGACATTTTGGGGTGGTAGGGGCATGAAGGGAAGGGTTTGGTACTTTATAGTGCTGTCGAAGTGGGTCAATCATTGTAAAAACCCAGGATGATGAGTATAATATTTTTATTTTTTTTAAATTAAACTCTTATCAGTGAGTTTTAAAAAAGAGATGATAAAAATTGTCTTTTGAAAGTTCTAAAATGAAGTGCATATAAAGGTCCATTTTATCAATGCTGATAAAAGACACCCTTTATCAGTTCTCGTTTTTAGTACTATTAAGAGGTTTTTTCAGTGATTTTTTAGTGCTGATAAAAGGGACCCCCCATTAACTTAACTGATATTAACAATAATGTTCTTCACATTGTAAATTTCCTTTCCAGTGCATTTGAGGGCCATATTTTCATTAGTGAATTCAGAATAGAAAATATCTACGAGCCATAAGAAACCCCCAATTTCTCTAAATCCACCCAAGATAAACCCTCATGGTGTCCCTAGTGGTACTCTATGTTATATAAATCCTTAAAAACGAATATACATGTATGTGGATGTAAGTATCATAAATTATATTACCTCTTAGGGAAATATTGAAGCCTTAGATTTAATTCAACACCCATAATATGTTCCACATTGATTCAGTGATGATCAGTTCCAATACCGGGGTCTGGTGGAACCTCCTCACCTTAGTTCATCATCAATCTATATGTCTTCCTGGGTTATAACCTACACTCCCCTATCATATTCTTTAAGATTAATGGCGGGGGAACATTTAGTATTTTAATTTTATTACATTCATAAACATCCATTTAACAACCCGCCAACAGTCGCCTCCTACCAGCCACCTAACGCTGACAAGCATTATTTCACACCTAGGGAAAAACACATGATTCAGACTCAATTATGGTATTATATTTCTGATATGATAATCCAATCAAGTGTTATTGCAAATTTTACAAAAACCATTCCCACATGACATAAAATATTTTATATTATAATATCACTTCTTGGAGGCTTTCTAGGCCTTAAACTTTTGTGCCGACTGAGTGGATGAAATCCTAAATATTCCTAGAAATATTCCAAAATCTTACAATAAAAAACCAGAGTCAATGCATTAGTATTTATGGGGTAAATAGTTTTAAATATATAATTTAATCCATCCTTGAAATAAATAAACAGATTTTTTTGGTTGGAGACATCCATGAGGAAGAAGCTGAAGTACATGTGAATTTTTCAAAATAATTTTACATAATACTACATAAGAAAACTTGTGAAAATTTAAGGAATGATGAGAATGCTATCAAATAATTCATGGTTATTTTTTAAACGTATTAAAAAAAGAAAAAAATATGGGGATGGTAAAACAGAAGGGAATTGATAAAGTGAGAAAATTAATTATTCCAAAATATATTAACATACATTATAGGGTTTCGAAAGTTTATAAATAAAGAGCTCAAGAGATACTATATGGATGGTGTAGAAATCTATACATGTCTCAATAAAACAAATAATGATAAAAACATCTCAATAAAAATTTATAATTAAGAATATGCCAGAATCAAGAGTTGAATGTGCTTCTTTTGTAGATACAATGAATAATTTTCTATATAAATAAGATGCAAAAATAATTAAGTAATGTAGGATTTTTCATAATGATAAATCGAAAGTCGGAAGTATAATTTTATATATATCACCCAAAAATTAATATATAATTAAAGGAGTTACTTGGATGAGAGTAAATTATAATCATTGTTTATCTAACTATAAATCAATGGATATCCAACTTATTTAAATTAAAATATAAATTGTTCTTTCTATATAGTAAATTAAATGAGACTCACAAAAATGTGAGAGAATTAAAAAATCAGAAATTTATAAGGTCTTTTCCTGAATTGCTGGAAGTCATGTTATTAGTCATGATTTAGAATTTTATATTTAGAAACATATTTTTTTAAGATATTTTTCATCATTATGTGTAGCTAAATTATATTTATAGAGGTGGACTGATTTGAGAGGCTTCCAGTATTAACATTTCATGATAATATTGATTTTTTTGAAGTAGTCAAAATATTTCATTGAAAACATGTGATTTTGTTTTATATCATCCTTGTTTTAAAGAAATATACTATAATGTTATTCTTGAGAAATTATTTCCATTGGTGAAATGTAAATAAATTAATTACATAGATAATTTCAAATTATAAATTGACTATCTAATTTGACTGAATTTATTCTATGTATTGATATGAGAGTACGAATTTAAGATGAAAATATTTGAATAATATATTCAACAATTTTATCATCCAAAATTAATGCATGATCAACCTATGAGTAAAGTGTTTTTGTTATTTTAACATTATAAATTGATTCTGTATATCATTATTGTTAATATTATTCCCTCTTATTTTATATACGGATTATTTCTCAAATAGACATAGAGTTGTATAATTTAGAACACATTATATAATGATAATTGATACCACCATCCACCATGTTAATATTAATTTTATTTGTTGTTATTTATAAAAAATCTAAACCGGGATTGTTGATACTAGATAGTGTAGGTCATATTTTTCTGAATAAGAATGAATCTAGTTGTATGATTTCAACATTTTTTGAGACAGTTATATTGTTTAGAGTACTATGTACCCAGGATTAATATGTAAAAAACACATGAAATTGTTTCAATCTGTGTTGATGATGATATGATTAGACATTCCATTGAAACATAATGTTTAAAATAACCTCAGGATTGATCCCTGAATATGAACTATCAATAAGAGGGAATGTGTAATTAGGTTTATTCCTTGAATTATAAAAATAAATATGTTTCAATTAGTACCATTATTCATATTTAAATTTTCATTTATTGTTTGAAACACCCCAACATTCTATATTATGTTATTTTCCTTAATGTAATTCAATAGCTTGGGCTACACACAACACCAAGTTTGAGTGCACAACGACTTACCAAAATAGCCATTTAAAAATAATTTAGGAATATTATTAACTGAATAATTAATTTTATATACTCCATATAATTTTAACATTCATATTATGTGTTTCTTAGAAATAATATACGAACAATTTCAATTTTTCAGATGAAAGTAGGATTATTTATAAAATCCATTTTACCACCTTTTAATGGAGAACCATTTTTAAATCCAATATTTGTCACTTTAATATATTCAATCTGAGAAAAAAATTGTTCTTCGGAAGTGGGGCATGATTAATATTAGTAAGTAAAATTTTGTTCAATAAGATGAAAATAATTTTTGGTAAATAGTAACTTTTGACTTTTATTTACCATGGTTAAAGTAAATAGGGTAATTAAGGGTAAAAATGATATCATAATTACCCTAAAACATGTCCTAATTCTATTGGATATGTGTAATTCGACCAGAAAAGGCCTTATCAATAAAATATGATCCCCTCTGGTCCACTTGGATTCGATTAGGACATTTATTATTATTTTATTTAAAGAAGAGTTAAAAGAGTTAAATTCAAAGTTTAATTACTAAAACATTTTTAATATAGGGTTACACATAATATAAATTCAACTATAAATATTCTTTAGAACGATAAAAATGTTTCCTACGTACTGATATTTTATTTATAAATTTTAAATATACTTAATTTAATTTATTTTGGAAGAAATGATGATGCAGTAATTACCTTATAAATGAAATATTAAAATAATTGATATTATAAATTTCCAAATAAATGTAAATTGAATCTTCGGATTAATTACATTTCTTTTTAGTTAAATATTATATGTTAGGTTTTGTTAAATAAATTTTATTTGAAGTGATAAAGTTTAAATGGCTCTCAAAAAATCAAATTCAAAATAGTGTCAAAATTGACATAAATGAGTTTTTAAAACAAATACTCTATTATTAATTGATATAATATTCATAAAAATATAATGTTCGAACAAAGTAAATATATAAGGTTATATATATTAATATTTAACCACTTTTTATTCTCTTTACAGCTAATAGTAATTTTATTGACCATATAATATAAAAATACAAAGAGACATGGTAAATGTCAAACTATTTATGAAAGATTTAAATATAAATGATAAGGTTAATATGGAGACGTAAACCTGTATAAAACCTATTGATTGAAAGGTTTTCAACTCATCCCCACATTATCCTCTAAATAAATCATTTAGGTTCCATTATAAACCGAAAATGATTTTATTATAAAATAATCTTTCAATATATTCCTGAAACGACTCTCATCTCTCTTATAAAAGGGAACTTCTCCTTCTCTTAATTGCACACCTAAAAATCCATTTGGCTTGGTCAAACTCTACCCAAATATCATCCCAATATTCCCCCTTCATCTTGGAGGCCTTATTATGGTCAGAAATCCAACTTATGGAGCCTTTTGATCAAATAAAAAGGAAGAACCCAAAGAACTGGTAAATATTTCATCACCTCTTTCATGTTCTTTTCTACTTCCACTTCTTCTTTAATTATTATTTCCATTATAAAATAATAAATAAAGTATATTATATATATTGTGAATTTATTATGAAAATTTTACAACCATATTCATTATTTAATCTAGCATATGAATGACATAGTTACCATATGTCTATACATACGGCTTACCGCCTCAACGTTGTGGTGTAGTTTGTTATTCAAACACTTCATTATTTGGATGGGTATAATAATGTGTATAACTGATAAAAATAATAAATATAACATTTTAATGATTATTTATATTTAATATATCATCCAATTACATATGATTTCACCATCAATATAATGATATTGTCGCCCGTCCGTGTGTACAGATTACTATCTCCATGAACGTGATGATATTCATTCCCCATCATAATCATTCCAGAATAATTTTAATTTTATGATTCAAAATAATGTTTATGAATAGAATATAATTCTTTATATCAATAAAATATATCCTATCCATAACAAAAAATTTCTTACGTAACCAATCATATAAAGGAAAATGAATCCGTTAACACTCGAAATGATGATACTGTAGAAATATTATTAACAAAGCAATATTATAGGAACATATATGATATCATATTTATGTATATAGTTATTGTATAATTTAATAACAATTTTTTAACTATTTTATAGGAGGTTAACATACCATCTACTTAGTAAAAGTACAAGGTAAGAGTCAGTTTCACAATCTCTTTATTATGCGAGGTTGTTTTTACGTATCTACTGGGACATCTTTATTATCCACATCCATGTTTTCCTAAAAAGGAATTTCAAAACATGTTTTCTATTTACTAGACTATGGGTTAAAGCCATTTATATACTTATTTAACCTCATATGTTTTTAAAGGAATTCTTCTTTCATTTTCCAAAGTACTTTATAACCTTTTCGACAAAATTATGGTAAGAATGTTTTTTTATCTTATACAGCAGGTGAAGATATTTTCCGCCACTATATCATCATCGAAGCATCCCTTACTATCTTATAAGAATATTTTCAAAATAATGGTTTCCTTTTACAATTATGTTGCTCTTAAATGGTTTCAATATAGAAATAGGCAAATCTTTCAAATAGTATTTATTTCATCTATGTCAACATCCTTTGATAGATTTTAAACTTGTTTGAAGATGATTAATTATGATACAAATATTACATATTGTATTGAAGGTTTTGTGATATGTTTGACTATGGATGTGTTATTTTTATACCATTCAGGTTTTATGGTTAATTTATTGACATTATTTATGTTAGTTTTAATATGAATGTTACTGTTATGTTTCAACCGTTTCATATGAAGAATGTATTGGACATAGTATATGATAGGTGGAGCCTGCTAGAGCTTCTCGATGCATAGGTAGGACTCATGAGACAATTATACATTGAATTGGCCAAGGCCTTTCCCAATTTGATATATTATTTTGGTTGAGGCTTTAATCATTTTTAGGTGTCTTGGCTGAGGCATTGATAAAATGTTTCAGAATGTCCAACATTATATATTCCCTAATTATGAATATATTAATGAAAGTTCATGTGGTTATTCGACTAATATAATACCCATGACTATGTTTTATTATGTCATTATTTACTCAGCTCATATTCCATCTATAATGTGTTCATGTTTATTATTTGTAAAGGCATGTGTTTTTAATTATTCATCATGCCTAATTTTTATGTTATCTTCTGCTATATTGATTACCCTAACTGATCATTTGATCTCAACCCTTTAATATGTTTCATTTTCCCAGGATATGAAGAAGTTGGTTATGAGTTACTTTTAGGCATAATTTAGGAGTCTTGGATGTTTTCTAATGGAATTAATTAGTGTTGTATTTTTTTTCAAGTTGTAATGTTGAACTTATGTATGTATCTTGTTTCCAATAATACCAAACTGATCGGTCTTTCGAGACAATATTCCTTGTCTCATGAAAATTTTATGTAATAAACCACTTACTATGGTTAAATGGGTTCATGGAATTATAATTTCTATCAGAGGATTCTAAGTACAAACATTGGAAAATAGATTTAGAAAAACTCAGTTTAGAGAACATTACACTAAGATGGACTATGAGGATTAGTATAAAAGAATATCCTATAATTTTGGTACTATAGAGACTTTCTGAGTTTTACAATCAATAAATCCAAGTGGAAGGTATGGCAACCATATAAATTCATGTTATCCATATGAAGCTGAACAATGAATATGATAATTAGAGAAAATATTTCATGATTTGGGGAGTAGCGAAAGGGAAAAAGTTGTCAGGGCAGTTTATCGCCTCACCAAAGATGCATATCAATAGGGGTCATTAATTCAAATCAAAAAGGAGGATTAATAAGTATAATTTATGGAATGGAGGTATTTTAATGATATTTTATTAGAAAAATTCTTTCCTCATGGCCATCGAGCGGATATGGAAAGGCAATTTCTGAGTCATAGACAAAAGGAGGATGATAATGTCGCAAAGAATGATGCAAACTTTACATGGTTACCAAGGTAGACAGTAGATTATATATGTAACCCAAGAAGTAATATTCACCATTTATTTGATGGGTTAAAACCATTTCTCTATTGAGAAATTGTCTTGCAATCTTTCTCATCAGATGAAGATATTGTCTTTTGTGCTATGAAGACATAAAAGGAATTCTCTATGCCTTACGAATTTAATGAAAA
Source organism: Viscum album (assembly GCA_963277665.1). NCBI lineage: Eukaryota > Viridiplantae > Streptophyta > Magnoliopsida > Santalales > Viscaceae > Viscum > Viscum album. The sequence continues at coordinate 382,464,027 of OY728166.1, forward strand.
GAAATATAAGAATATATATTCTATAAAATCTAAAAAATTAAATAAGGAAAGAGGTAATAAGGGAAGAGTTGAATTTCCACCCTGTGCTAATTGTGGAAGGAAGCACCCTAGTGCCTATCTAAAAGGAAAAGGAGTATACTACAAATGTGGAAATAAAGGCCATTTTTCTAGAGAATGTAAGGGGATGAGAGAAGCTACAAATGTTCAATGATATAATTTCAGGGAGATGGGACCTTATGTAAATGAATTTCCTAAGAATCAGGTAAACCTACCTTAGAAAAGGTCAAGGGATAAAGGCCAATCTTATGCGATCACTATTACTGAGGTTGATGCTCTGAAAGTCATCGTGGTAGGTAATTTAATGGTTTCCTCAAGTTTAGAAAATTCATTATTTGATTCTATAAAATTACATTGTTTCATATATTCCCATTTTTCTAAGAAAATTATACATTACCAAATTGATTTAACTAGGGAGTTTCCAGTCAAAATCCTAAGGGAAGTATCATTACAACAATTTTTTGTGAATTAGTCCCCATTGAGGAATATAAATGATATTTATCTGCTGATCTAATCATCATACCCATGATTGAATTTTATATAATCCTTCGTATGGATTTTCAATCAGACCACGATGTGAAAATTTATTATAATAAAAAGAAGTATAAAATTCTTGATGATGATAAAGAGTACCATATCTTTAGAGTAGAAATGTCACAATCTGATTCTTATCTAGATCCACCACAGTAGCTCTACTAAATTTAATTAATGGGGAGGATGAGAATGAAATAACTATGGGTGAGGAAAATAGTGAACGAATAGAGGATATACCTATTGTTCAAGAATATGTTTATGTGTTTCAAGAGGATTTACCAAGACATCATCCAAATCGATAAATTGGGGTTTTCATTGACTTAATTCCCGGTTCATGGCCGATATCGAAGACCCCTTATAGAATGGCCACTTTGGAATTAGTGGAACTAGAGATACAACTAAAGGAATTTAGTAAAAAAGGATTTATTCACCATATTGAGTATCGATGGGGAGCCCCTGTACTTTTTTTTAAGAAGAAAGATGAATCTATGAGGTTGCACATTAACTACATGGAGATCAATGCTATAACAATACAGAACAAGTATTCCCTACCTCACATTGATGATTTATTCGACCAAAATCATGGAGCTCAATATTTTTCAATGATTGACCTTCAATCTGTATATCATCCGTTTTCTATGAAAAAGGAAGACATTCCAAAAAATATAATTTCGAACCAGGTACGTGCATTATGAGTTTATAGTAATGCCTTTTGGATTGACTAATGAACCCTCTATCTTCTTGGATCTAATGAATAGAGTATTCAAGGAATATTTTGATGACTTTTTAGTGGTGTTTATTGATGATATCTTGGTATACTCCAAAAGCTATGAAGATCATGAAAATCACTTGCATATTATACTAAATAATATTAGAAGAAATGAATAATATGGGATGTTTAGAAAATATTAATTCTAGATTCAAGAGATTTCCTGTCCTGGCCATATTGTCTCTGGGATGGAATCTCAGTTGATCCTTCAAAGACCGAGGCAATCCAAGAATGACCAGCCCCGATGAGTATAACTAAGGTCTGCAATTTTATTTTTTTAGCAGGTTATTATCGATGTTTCATCCAGAGTTTTTCCTAGTTGGCTAACCCATTAACCAAGATCACATGTAAATGGTTTAAATTTGTTTCTACAAAAGATTGTGAATAATGTTTTGTAAAACTGAACATAATATTAGTTAATTCTCCTATCTTGACAATACCATCAGGGAACGATGAGTTTTTTATTTATAGTGATGCTTTAAAGAAACGACATGGATGTTTCTTTATGAAAAATGATAGAGTTATAGCCTACGAATCATGACAGCTAATAATTCATGAAAAAAACTATACCACTCATGATATTGAGTTAGCAACTGTAATATTCGCTCTGAAGATTTGGAGACACTATCTCTATGGTGAGAAAATGTGATATTTATACTGATCACTAGAGTTTGAAGTATATTTTCTCTCAGAAAGAACTCAACATGAGGCAAAGATGATGGATTGAACAACTCAATGATTATGAATTCATTATATACTACCACCCGGGGAAGGCAAATAAGGTGCTAGATGATTTGAGTTGAAAGGAAAATGGAGTATTGAACAAGATGAGAGTTAAAAGAGGTCTTAGTTTCATGGATCTAGTTAAGATGGATATGGGAATTACCATGGAAGGGGAAACATTATTACTTTTTCAAATGGTTTCCAATCCATCTTTACTAGAAAGGATAAAGAGTTCTCAAAATGATTATGAGAAGTTTCAAAAGAAGAATAATGCTTTAAATGACGGTAGATTGAGTGACATCGTATATGAAGATGGAATTTGGAATATGGGGAAGAGGCTTTGTGTTCCCAATATACCTGATCTAAAAATGGAATTGTTGGATTATGCTCATATTTCCTATTTCTCTATACACTCTAAGAGCACCGTTATGTATAGATATTTGAAGGAACATTTTTTGTGGGACAACATGAAAAGAGAGATTACTGATTTTGGGTCAAGATATATGGTTTTACAAAAAGTGAAAGCTAGAAGAAAACATCCTATTAGAGTCATGCAACCTCTTCCCATACCTGAGTGTAAATGGGATGTTATTACGATGGGAATTTTCATGGGGATAACAAAGAATCCTTGAAGGAATGATGAAATATTGGTCATTGTTGATCATCTTACCAAGTCAGCACATTTTCTTACTATTAGATAATATTTACCACAATAACATTTATAAAGATTGAATATTAATGAAGTTGTAAGACTTCATGGAGTACCCCTATCGATTGTTTTTTATCGTGATCCCTGTTTTACATCAATATTCTCGAAACATCTTTAGAAGTCCTGGGATACTAAACTTCATTTGAGCACTGCCTACCACCCTCAAACTAATGGACAATCATAACAGACTATTCAAACCTCAGAAGACATTTTGAGATCTTTCTCACTTGACATTCAAGGTATGTGGGATCATTATTTACGTTTGGTAGAATTTTTATATAACAATAACTTCTATTCAAGTATTATGATGGAACCATATAATGAATTATATGAAAAGAGATGTTTCACACCAACTTATTGGGATGATGTTGGTGAAAGAAAACTTTTAGGCCTTGAACTTGTTAAGGAAATAATGGAAAATATGAATATGGTCCAAACCCACATCAAATTTGCTCAAAGTAGGAAGAAGAGCTATGTTGATAACCAAAGGAAGGATTTGGAATTTCATGTGGGAGATCTTGTTTTCTTGAAGGTATCTCCATGGAAGGGAGTTATATGACTCGGTAAGAAAGTTAAATTATGTCCTAGGTACATCAGAGCTTTTGAAATTCTAGAACGAACTGGGGTTGTAGCTTACCTTTTAGAAATGCCAGTATGTCTCTCCAAATTTCACGATGTGTTCCACATATCACTATTGATAAAATACATGCCTAACCCAAAACATGTACCCACTTATGAATAAATGGAACTGGAACTTGATTTGTCTTATTTTAAAGAGCCTTTCAAGATTATTTATACTAGAGAACAAGTGTAGAGAAGCCAGAAGACTCGTCTGGTAAAAGTTCTATGGATAAACCATAATATGGAAGAGGCAACGTGGGAACTAGAGGAACTTATGATGAAGAACCACCTAAATCATTTTGTGGGTAGTATTCTAGAAATTTTGAGGATAAAATTATTTGAAGGAGGAAAGAATGTAACACCCCCAGGATCCAAGATATGTTTCCCTTTGAGTAATGAAATGGCTCGCATTGTATGCAACTTCGAGATTCTAACACACCGTGACCAATCCAACTAACCGTTATGAATACTAATACCCACATTTTGATATATTATAAATTTTATTTTTCAAAATGGACATCATTTTTGAATTTTTAATATCAAAATTATCTTCAGGTGATTTTTTGGTCTTTTTATGAAAACATTCAATTTTTGATGAATAGTGAAAAGCACTGCGTTATTGGTTAAAACTGACATCTTATTTAAATAATTATTTATTTTATTTAAATATATTTTAGGTAAAAATAGATATATAATAGCTATATATCTTCAATGTAATCCATTGGAGTCATTTTATAATAAGTTTAGATATATAAATATTTTATTGAACGTTTTGCCGTCTTTTACCCACCTCCTAGGAGCATTTGCAAATTTGCATAAAACATAATTTCACCACTTTTGTGATTTGAATTTCAAAAATATGTGAAACATGGTTAATATCAGTATGTAAAATGTGGTTCAATAAGATGAATTTTATTTGGTGATTAGTAACTTTTGACTTTTATTTACAACGGTTAAAAGTAAATAGGGTAATTAAGGGTAAACATCATATCATAGTTACCCTAAAAAAATGTCTTCATTCTACTGGATAAGTGTAATTAAACCAAAAAAAACCTTATTAATAAAATATGATCCTCTTTGGTTCACTTGGATTAGATTTGGTCATTTATTATTAGTTTATTTAAAGAAGAGTTAAAAGAGTTAAATTCAATGTTTAAAAACTAAACCATTTTAATATAGTGTTACACAAAATATAAATTTGACTATAAATATTATTTAGAAAGATACAATGATTTCCTACATAATTGTATTTTATTTATAATTTTTGGACTTTAAAAAATTTAATTTATTTATGACATTATGATGTCGCAGTATTTACCTTATTAATGAAATATTAAAATAATTGATATTATAAATATCCAAATAAATGTAAATTGAGACTGATGATTAATTCAATTAATTTTATTGGTTACTATGACATGTTAGGGTTGATTAAATAAATTTTATTCGATGTGATAATGTTTTAATGGCTTTCAAAAATATTGAATACAAAATAGGGTCAAAATTGACATAATTGAGTTTTTAAAACAAATACTATAATATTAATTGATATTATATTCATAAAAATATAAGGATCAGCCAAAGGACTTTGACATGTTATATATATTAAAAATTAATCACTATGGGATTTTTTATCAGTTTATAGTATGTTTATTAACCATATAATAAAACAATATAAAGAGACGTAGTAAATGTCAAACTATTTAACTAAGAGTTAAATCTAAATGATAATGTTAATATGGTGACCTATACCGGTCTAAAACCGATTGGTTGAAAGGGTTTTGACTCATACCCAACTTAGCTACTAAATAAATCATTTTTGATCCATTATAAACCAAAATTAATTTTATTATAAAATAATATTTCATGCTTTTCCAAAAGAGGCCATCAACTCTCTTATAAAAGGGCACATCCCCTTATCTTAATTTTACACCTTCAAATCCATTTGGCTCAGAGAAACCCTGACCACATATACTCCCGACATTACTCCCTTAATTTTAGAGGCTTTACTTTGGTCCTAAATCCAACCTAATGAGTCATTTTGAACAAATCAAATGGAATAACCCGAAGAAGAGGTAAATATTTAATTAAATCTTCCATGTTCTTTTCATCTTACACAACCTCTTTATTTGTTGCTACCATTCTAAAATAATAACTCCAGTATCATCAATATACTGTGATGTTATTATAAAAACAATTTCAACCATATTCCTTATTATATCAATCACATGAATGACAAAGTCACCATACGTGTGTACGTACAGCTTACCGTCTTCGCGTTGTGGTGTAGTTTGTCATTCAAAAACATCATTATTTGGATGGTTATAATAATTAGTATAACTGATGTAAATAATAAATATAACATGTTAATGATTCTTTATATATGATTTAACATCCAATTACATATTATTTCACCATCAATAATATGATATTGTCGCCCGTGCGTACGTACGGATTACCGTCTCCACGAACGCGATTATATTCATTCCCCATCATAATCATTCAAAAATAATTTTCATTTTATGATTAAAAATATTGTTTATGAAAATAATTTAATTATTTATATGAATCCAATTCATCCTATCAACAACAAACATTTCTTACGTAACCAAGCATATAAAGGAAAACGAATCAGTTAACACCTGGAATAATCATACTACTGAAATTTTATTAAGACAACAATATTAGAGGATCATAAATGATATCGTCTTTATGTATATAGTTATTGTATAATTTAATAACAATTTGATAACTATTATAGAGTATTTTAACATACCATCGACTATGGAAAATTACAAGGTAAGGGTTAATTTCACAATCAATTTATTATCCGAGGTTGTTTTTATGTCACTGTCTACTAGGACCTCTTTATCATCCAAAACCATGTTTTCATGAAAATGTATTTGAAGAAATTTTTACTATTTACTAGACTCTGAGTTAATGTTATTTATAACCTTATTTGATATTATTTGTTTTGAAAGGAATCTTTTCATCATCTTCCAAACAAGGTACTATATTACCTTTTCGACAAAATTAAGGTAAGAACGTTCTTTTAAGATATACGGTGGGTGCAGCTATTTTCAACCATTATAACATCATCGAAGAATCCCTTAAAAGATTATATAAATATTTCAAAAATAAATGTTTTCTTTTAAAATTATTTGACTCTTAAATGGTTTCCAAATAAAAAAGGGTATTTCTTTCGAATATTTTTCATTTCATCTATGTCAACATCCTTTGATGGATTTTGAACTTGTTTGAAGTTGATTCATTATGATACAAATATTCCATATTTTATTGAAGGTTTTGGGATATGTTTGACTATGGATGTGTTATTTTTATACCATTCATGGTTTTCAGTTAATGTATTGGCATTTCATATGCTAGTTTTAATACGAATGTTTATGTTATGTTTCAACATTTTAATATGAGGAATGATTTGGAATTAGTATGTGAAGGGTGGAGCCCTATATATATCCTCTATGCATTCGTAGGTCTCATGAGAAAATTATATGTGGAATTGGATGAGGCATTTCCAAATTTGATATATGGTTTTGGCTGAGGCCTTAATCATTTTTAGACGTCTTGGAAGAGGCCTTGAAAAAATGTTTCCGAATGTCAAAAATTATACATTAACTCATTATGAAAATAATAATGATGGTTCATGTTGTTATTCAACTAGTATAATACCCATGACTATGTTCTATTATGGAATTATTTACTCAGCTCATATTCCTTCAATAAAAAGTGGTCATGTTTACTATTTGTAAAAGAATGTGTTTTGAATTATTCATCATGCCTAATGTTTATGTTATCTTTTGTTGTATTTATTATAGTTACTGATAATTTTAGATCACCCCTTTATTATGTTACATTTTCCCAGGATATGAAGAAGTTATTAATGAGTGACTTGAAGACATAATCAAGGTGGCTTGTATGTTTCTAATTGATAAATTAGTTTTGTATTTCTTTTGAAGTTATAATGTTGGACTAATTTATGTATCTTGTTTCCATTAATAATATATTTATCTGTCATTTGAGATATTATTCCTTGTATCATGCCAATGTTATGTAGTAGGGCACCAAATTTGGGTAACTGGGTTTGGGGTGTTACACTCGATGTATCAGTAGGTCTCATTTGATAAATCAGTGTCTTGGCACAAGGCCTTGACAATATTTTTATTTGTAGTCTTGGCATGACGCATGGACTATGTGGTTATGATGTAAGGCATTATGAATTAAATCATTTTGAAATTAGCAATTAATATTACATGTGATTATTCTATTAGTAGAATATCCATGTCAATATGTAAATGGAATTATTTTATTTATCTTTTCCATATTATTCGGATGTTTACGTTTAAAAGTTTTGTGTTTTATTCTTATACATTTCCTTAAATGTTTTCTTATGAGAGTTTCCACTATATTTTTATCCTAACAAAGAATATTAGATAACCATTTTATAATGTTTTATTTTTCCTAGGATTTGAAGAAGTATATGATGATTGTCTTACAAGAACAGGCTAAGGGATATGAGTGTGTTCAAAGGAGACATAATTTTGTAGTCTTTTCACTCCATAATGTAATGTAAAACCTATGAATGTATCTAGTACCTACAAGGCTTCTAAACTAATTAGTCATTTGAGACTTGATCTCTTGTGATAATGCCAATGTTATGTAAAAATGCACTGACTATGGGTAACTAGGGTTAGGGTATTACAGTTGGTATCAGAGGAAGTTTAGTACAAACCATGTAAACTAGATTTAGAAAAACTCTTATTGGAGAACATTACCCTCAGATAGAATTTGAGGATTATTATAGAATAACTTCCTATAATTTAGGTGGTTAAGATATTTTGTAAATTTTTCAAGAAATAAATCCACGTTTGGATTCGAGAAGGTAGAGGTGGCTCTGGCACAAATGTATCTAGCGGTAAAACCCAAAAACACCACTTTGTGCTAGAATCGAACAGGAACTAGTGCATGACAATGGGACTTGCTTCACTAATGGTTACGACACTATTGAGGGATATTATTATGATATTTTTGTTTTCTTTACAAACTTATTTGATGAATTTTAATATAAGATGATAATAAATATCCTTGGTTAATCCATAGGTTTTTCATATTGGAAATAAGGTGTTATAGTATTCTCTATATTATTTTATGATTATGGTTACTCAAATTATTCTTTTCTAGTTTATTCAATGGATGTATTCCAAGGAAGTCATAGTAACACTGAATGTGATGTTCAAGGTGGGAACGATGGTGGAAATGAAAATCTAAATATAATGTTGATATCTGTAAAAGATATTGTGTTTATGAGAATGCAGATTTCAAAAAATATGATAAAAAACATATACATTAACAAACTCCCAAACTCATCAATGAAGAGAAATGAAGAGAATGATAAGATCTACAATAGTGGAGACCATGCAAGGATGATAGATCAACATCCATCATGCAGGAAATGTGGAAGGAGAATCCCAGGAATGTGTATCAATGGAACAAAGAAATTCTTTTTGTGTTGAAAAAAATGACATAAAGTAAATAATTTCCAAGGTAAAATGAAGATTACTATAGATAAAAATAAAAATGATCCTAAGAATCCATTTATAGTCATTTTTGATAAATGTAGGGGACCTAGGAATTAACCATGTCAATGCTCTATTCTATAGGATAACCACTAGGTCATAAAAGAACCTATGTTGAAATAAAGGGATGGTGAAATGTTTAACATTATTAATGCTCTTTATTGATGGGATTACTTTAGAATTATATTATCTTGTATGTGTAACCCTACAGTTTGTTATGTGAAAATTCTATTTGAGGAAGAATTGTCTTTTCTTTTGAGGATATAGATATAAATAACCATTTAGTTTTATATGATCCTTCAATTTGAGGTAATTATAGGTTATTTATTTTTGGTATGAAAATGGAAGATATGAAATAAATTTTGTGGTTAAATTATGTTATGATTATTTTGAGAAATTTATCTCATTTTGGGAATATTATAAAATATTGTTTTTGAAACAAGTACAACACACAAATGTTTTGAAAACCTATCTTGTTGGAGAATGTAGCGGGAATCGAACCCACAACCAATGTGCGACGGGGAGTTATCACCTACAGCTGGACTACCTGGAGTCCTTGATATTCATGACTAATTATTTTTAGGTAAATTTTGTTACTGATCAATAATATGTTTATTTAGGATCATAGGTTTTTTCAAATGGATATCTTTAGTATAGAAAAATGATTTGGTGACTAAGTAATACATGTTAATTTGGAAGTTGTTCGCTCGGTTGGGAACACTATATGTCTAAGGAAGATAGAATACTATGGGATATAATTTGAGGAGTAATAGTGGATTTTTATTTTAGAAGACGTTTTCTTTGTTTGGAACACTATATGTGATTTGGTTAATTACACTTCAGTATGAGACATTAAGAGTAGTTTATGTTATTTGGAGATAAATGTTAAGATTTAATATGAAAGACTATGTGATTAAATTATTTTGAGTTTTGGGTTTCAATCTTATTTGGGATTATATTGAAGTATATTAAGGACAATTGTTTATTGAATGGTCTTTATTGAACTTTGGTTATTGTGTGTTTAATTTTGGAAATTAAGATTATTATTTCATTCAATAGAGGATAATCCATTTGGGGTATCACTTAATCTTGTACTATCCATTTTGGTATTGGTTATTCTCTAAAGACAATAGAAATATATAGTTCATCCTTTATGGATTATACGATAATCTATATGTAGATTCTAGCACTTCAGGTGTGACAAAGTCATCTTGAATACTCATCGTTTAGAGAAAATATGAGTTAGTGGTAGAAATAAATTAAAGGATGAAACTCTACTTGAAATGTAATTATATATCTTTATGTTATTATATAACATCATAAATAAATTTCTAAACATTATAAAATATAATTAAAAAAATGTTGTATGTTTACTTTTCCTACTAGGAAACTAATGACTGTTTAACCCATCACAAATTTGTGGTTTTCTTGTTGTTAAATTTCTCTTGATCATGTTTTCTATCACCTTCCATCTGAACTTAACAATTAATTTATCTTCCACATCCATGTCTTCTTATATTGAATCCTAGTATAGGTTGTCTTGGGTGACCTTTGTACTTCACTTTTTTTCTTTTAAAGTGATAGTTTTATTGACTCTTATTCTGATGTTGTACATTCAATGAAGTTCCGAAGTGCAATTTTAAAATTGTGAGGGCACAATTTCAAAAATGGGGGGAGAATGTAACAAACCAAAATTTTATATTAATTTATTTTCTTTAATATAATTCAATAGCTTGTGTTATAGGGAACAACGAGTTTGAGCCCTCCACAACGCACCAAACTAGCAATTTAAAAAGCATTTATGAATATTATTAACTGCATTTTGAATTTTATATACTCCATATAATTTTGACATCCATATTATGTTTTTCATAGATATAATATATGAACCAATTCAATTTTTCAGATAAAAGACTTATTTATTAAAAAATTCAATTTTACAACCTTTTGATGGAGAACCCTTTCAAAATACAATATTTGATAGTTTTATATATTTAATTTTACAAAAGAAACATTTTCTTAATAATAGATACATAAAAAATTTGGATAAATTTTCGGTGCTTTTCTGATAACTTTCATATTTTGATAAATATTGAAAATACTACATTTTAATTGAAAACAAAATTTTTAATCAAAATAATTTATAGTGTTAAATTTTACATTTTAATGGTTTTGAAGTATAATTAGATTATGTTTTTATCATTTAATCCAATGTTGTTCATTGAAAGTAATTTTACATTTAAATTGTACATAAACACATATCAATCTATTGATAGTTTTTTTCTAGAAAACCTTATTTCTGGGTTTGAAAAAGTGAATATTTTTTTAAATTAACTAATACAATATATATGATTTTAATTTGGTAAAATAGAGATCATTTTTTTAATTTGGAATATCAAAAATATCTTTGGGTGAATTTTTGGTATTTTTCTAAAAACATTCTATTTTTGATGAATAATGAAAAACACTACATTATTGTTCAATGCATACATTTTATTTAAAAAAATATCTTTAATTTAAATTTACATTAAAGTCTAAATAGATATAAAATACCTATATTAGTCACATTGAATTCATTTAAGTCTTTTTATAATAAGATTAGATATATAATAATTTAATGAATGTTTTATCCTGTTTTTCTCATCTTCTAGGAACATTTTCAAATTTGCATAAAACAAAATTTTACTACTTGTGGGAATTGAATTTAAAAAATTCGAGAGACACGATTGAAATCTGTATGTTAAATTTGGTTCAATAGGATTCAAATATTTTTTCTGATGAATAGTAAATTTTGAATTTTATTTACCCCGATTAAAAGTAAATATGGAAATTAAAGGTAAAAATGATATTATAATTACCTTAAAAAAATTTCCTAATTCTATTGGAGAAGTTTATTTTATCCAAAATGCACTTTAGGACAAAAATATTTTCCTCATTGATCCCCTTGTATTATATTAGTAAATTTATTATATTTTATCTAAAGAAGAGTTAAAAGTGTTAAATTCAAATTTTAATAACTAAAAAACATTAATATAGGGTTATACATAAGATAAATTACACTATAAATATTAATTAGAAAGATAATAACATTTCCTACATCATGGTATTTTATGGATAATTTTTACTCATTAAATAGTTAAATTTATTTATGACACAATGATGATTCAATAACTACCTTATTAATGAAATACTAAAATAATTGATGTTATAAATATTTAAATAAAATATAAATTGAAACTTTTGATTCCAACCAAGAATTTCCTAGGTTATTATGACATTTTATAGTCGATTCAATGTATTTTTTGTTTGAATAAATCAGATTGTTATGAATTTCACAATAACAAAATACTTAATAGTGTCGAAATTGATATAAATGGGGGTTTAAGACAAATATTATTTTATTAAATTATATAATAGTAATAAAAGTTTATTGTTCAGAAAAAGGACATATTTAATGATAAAGATGTCAATAATTAACCACTTGATGTACTCTTTCTGTTTTATAGTATGTTTACTAACCATGTATTATAATAATACAAAAAGACATGGTAAAAGTTAAACTATTTAACTAAGAGTTGAATATAAAATATAAGGTTAAAATGGTGACTTAAACATGTATAAAACCTATTGGTTGTTAAATTTTTTGAACCATTCCCACCTTATCATAGATATAAATCCATTTTTATCCACTAAAAACTGAAAATGATTTTATAATAAAATAACATATCAAGCTTTTCTTAAACTGGCCCCCACCTCTTTCATAGACGGGTACTTCCCCTTCTCTTAACATCACTCATCCAAAGCCTTTTGTCTCTACAAATCTCAAATCAAATATCCTCCAAACTACCCTCACATTATCCTAGAGGTATTCATTTGATCATAAAGCCATCCTAAGGATCCCTTTTGTTTAAATAAAAAGTAAGAACCCAAAAAGAGGTAATTATTTCACCGCCTCTTCAATGTCCTTTTATTCTTCCACGTCCTATTTATTTGTTTTCACATAATAGAATAATAAATACAATACCTTATAAATAATTATATGTTATAATTAATTTGTTAAAACCATGTTCATTATTTTATCCATCCTATAAATGTCAAAGTCACCATACGTGTGTACGTACAACTTACCGTCTCCACATCGTGGTGTAGTTTGTTATTCAAAACTTCATTATTTATATCTGTATAATAACGAGTATAACTGATCTAAATAATTAATATAACATGTTAATTATTCTGTATATATAATATATCCATCCAATTACATATGATTTCACCACTAATTTAATGATATTGTCACTCGCGCGTACATACGACTTACCATCTCGAAAACACGATGAGATTTCATTCTCCATCGTAACCATTCAAGAATAATTTTCATTTGATGATTAAAAATAATGTTATAGAACTTAATATAATTCTAAATATGAATCAAATACATCTTATCCATAACAAACATGACTTACGTAACAAAAATATAAAGGAAAATGAATCCGCTAACAACAAAAACAATGTTACTACTAGAATATAATTGACAAAGAAATATTAGAAAATAACATATGATATCATATTTATGTATGTTATTTTTTTATGATTTAATAACCATGACTTCACAACTATATATTATGTTAACTTAAACAATACTAAGGAAAAGTACATGTTACTGTGTTTTAATCTTGCTTTTTATTCCCATAAGATTCATGCTATACTTTCCACTATTTCCTTTTGTGTGGCCTATGTACTGCCCAATATTTTATTATTTATATAATATAATTAAATATATGCATATTTGCATATTCATTTTATGATCCTTCTTTCATGGAGTTTATTCTTCATATGTTTCCAAATCGATAAGGGAACTTTTAATTTCAATTTCAACTCATTTGGTTTTACACACACTTTATTGATTGTTTTACTTCAAGAATATATGGGAAATACCAATTTATTTATTTATAATGTAATTTCAACTCCACTTTGTGTTTGTATACTTTTGATACACATAATCAATCTATTTATAAATTCTCAAGTAATTAATATGAATGTGATAAGGGTAATCTTAATTCAATTTCCATTAATCAAGTTAAATATCCAAGTCATTGGTTTTGTTTTTAGAAGAATATGTGTGAATGTACACTTATTGATTTAAACTGAATAGCCAATAATATTGTGTGTATTTATATTTTCCACATATAATTATGTCGTTTATTTATCCTTAATTTAAATATACTATCATTATAAGGGATTTCGTCTCAATTTACATTCGATTGAGACTTCTGTGTTGTTATGCGCCAATTCACATTTATATGGTGTATATTTTGTCCTATGACATAATATATCTTGAATCACTTTATTCTCATGATATTATAAAGTTTTGATTAACGGTATTCTTCAATTTTTTGTATTCAAGTATCCTTCAGTTGGTTGGGAACTCTTTACCTAAAATATTGTTTTAAATGTAGTAAATATTTATTATTTTAAATCTTTTCATTAATGTATATTTTTTAAAAACAGTTTAACAGATTTATTTATATATACATGAATTTTTTAAAATTAAAATTTCATTCAAAATTTTCAATGTGGTATGGTAAACTTTGATAAAAAATCTCTTCTAAAGGACTTCTTTGATACATAGTAAAACTTTTAAATGTTTTCATGAAAAATGGGATATTTCTCCCAAATAGTTTTACTACTTATTTTCATCTATGAAAATATCCATCATTGTATCTTATTCTTGATTTATGTTTGTTTATTATAATAATATCTTCTATATTGTATTGAATGAGTTATGTTTGACTGTGAATGTTCTATTTTTACACCATTCATGGTTTTTGTTAAGTTATTGGCATTTTGTTTGCTAGTTTTAACACGAATGTTTAGATTATCTTCGCCAATTTTCATATGAGTAATGCATTGGATTTATTAAGTGACGGGAAGGGTTTTCTAAAGCCCCTCGTTGCATCGGTAGGTCTAATGAGACAAACCAGTGTCTTGGAACAAGGCCTTGACAAAATTATTATTTGTAGTCTTGGCATGAGGCCTTAACTATTTGGTTATGATGTTTGACATTATGAATTCCAACAAAATGAAATTAGCTATTGATATTACATGTCATTATTCTATTAGTAGAATATCCATTTGAATAAGTAAATGGAATTATTTGATTTATCATTTCCATTTCATGTAGATGTTTATGTTTAAATGGAATTTTTTTAATATTATACATTGCCTTAAATGTTTATTTTTTCTTATGAAAGTTTCCAATATATTATTATCCTTACTGAGCATCTGAGCTCAACCCTTTCTTATGTTTTATTTTTTCGAATATGTGAAGGAGTATATTATGATTGACCCGTAAGATTAGGCTATGTGATATGAGTGTTTTCAATGGATACACAATGTTGTAGTTTTTTCACATCATAATGTAATGTAAAATGTATGTATGTATCTAGTACCTTCAAGGATACTAAACTAATCAGTCATTCAAGACATGATCTCCTATGATCATTACAATGTTATGTAATAATGAACTAACTCTGGGTAACTAGGGCCAGGGAATTAAAAAGTAACATGTAAAAGGATATTTATGGTTAGATACTTCCACTTAATGTGAGATACATTCATTTTTTATATTATTTTAGATCCATTAATATATGAGCAAATAATTGAGTTACTTCCACTACTGCATCAAAATAAATGTTTATTAATGGTATTAAAAGATAATAAAAGGTTAAATAATCTAATTTATGGATCATATGAAAATTGGGTATATTACATTTGATGAGGTTTTGAACAGAATTGGGGAGTGCAAGATCCATTTAAATACTAAATAGATAACATAAATCCTTTAAATGGTTTTAAAAAATTATTACTTTTATTTAAGTAGAAATGAAATTATTAAAAGGTTATTACATGTGAATTAGATGTTTTATATGATATATAACAACACAAAATTTTTTCCTATATATAAGAAAATAATAAAAATGCATTAAGGAATAAGGTTTCGATGAATTAATAATTTGGAAATTTTCATGAAGAAATAACTTTGCAATATGAAATGTCTTACAAGAAATAAAAAAATTAAACAAAGTAACTTGATTCATATATAATACATTTCAAATTTCAGGTATAAATTAAAATTATAATTTGGATGCTTAAGCATCATTAGTTATTTAAAATTTCTCAAGTATTTATGTACTCCATGATAGATAAGTACCATAGATACTAAGGATTTGGAAATGTCAGGAGAATTGTTGTAAGATACATTATGGTACTCAAAATTCACAAAATATAGTAGTGTTATGGAATAAATATTGTGACATTATTTTTTATTTTTATTCACATATTAATTAGAAATATTTTTAAATTGAGATCATTAGTGTTCACCATTTTTAAAAAAAGTAAACTCCCAATTAGAAGTAGTTTTAAGGAGAATAAAATGCAATAATAGTGCTCTAGTGATAAATAATAAAAAATAACCATTATTTTTTGTGCAATTCAAGAATCTAGTAACTAATTTTAGTGATGAATAGTATGTAATACGATTTGTCTATACATCGTAAAGAATAATATCAAGAATCAAGGTTATATGTGGATGAAATAAAATATTAGGATAGTTTTTTTATTTAAAATTTAGTCATTATGTGAAGAGAAATATATGATATCGATTCTGATTAATAATTTTCTAATTTTTTACCTCACACCACTATATATGATATCATGTTATGGTCACAAATACTTGTACGTTAAATAATATTTTATTATGTCATATTAAATTCATTCATACAGTAATTGGATCATTGTATATTCTCTTACAGATGCAAACAAAATGGTTTTTTGTTATTGAGGTTGTTTTGGGGTATGAAATGAAAATTATTGATGGATATACTATGGTTTAAAAGACAAAAAGTCAATGATATTAAAATGGATACATTTTTTCAGTATTTAGGAATTTAATAGTTAGTATTATATATTAAAAACTATACTGTGAGTCAAAAATATGTGGCATTATCAATAATAAATATTTTTTATATTATTCTAAGTTAAAAAAAATATAAAGAAAGAATATTATCTCCTCAGAAAATTTTTGTGGAGAAGAATAATGTTGTTTAATGTAAAAAAGAAATGGTTTTGTGATTATCCTATATAATATCTATATTTATTAATAGAGAGTTCCAAAAATATTGATAAATAGTTCTTCCATATGTATTGTAGGAGAATACGAAGATAGAGAGAATATCCATTCTTTTTTAGATCAAATTATTTATAAAAAACATGCCATTGGTTCTAAAATTACTAAATTATTATTTATATTATATTAAATGATTTAGTCACATATCATCTATTTTGAGTGTTTGTTGTGTTTTATTAACATTATCATGCTATCATCGAATACAATTATCTTATTTATAATAAAACATATACTTTCTTGTCTAATAACTACTATTTAAGGGATACTTCTATATTAAAAATACATCAATTTATTCTTATTTTATATTTTTACTTATATAATATATCAATTATTAATAATTATATATTGGAAAATAAAAATATAACAAAATTTATGAAAATAATTCCGTGAATTTAAATAGATTCATAACCTCCCACATATGAAAATTTTCAAATATATATTTTCATTATTTGTTTTATAATATTTTTTAGTATAATTATCTAAAAAGTATCATCATTTTATATTCTGTTGTAATTATTAAAAAAATATTTTTATTCAATATTAAATACTTCTATATAATAATAATAATAATTGAATATATTTATACAAAATATTACCAAATTACAAGTCATTTTCAATAGCTATACATTGTATATTTCATATATGTTCATTAGTGATGTCTGTACGACCTTACTCAATGAATAACTATTCATTTTTTTTAAATGTATCATTTATATTTTAAACAAACAAAAATATATTTGCACCAATATGAATAAAAAACATTGAATAATTATAAAAGATCAATAAATTTGATGAATTAATAGTCAATGTCCATTCTCACTTTCCCTATATTAAAATTTTTTTGTTCATATAACTGAATCCTTTATATATTTAGTTGTTGTTAATAATTTGTTTACGAACTAGGTTTTCTTCCTATTATTAATGAATTTCATAAATTTCATCTTGTATTCTATTAATTTTTTAAAAATATTTATTGTAATTTAAATATTATAATTCCAAGAATTTAATGATCTATTGGTTAGACCATACTAATTAATTATATTCATGGAAAATAACTACTCTTTAATCACTATATTATCACTTATTTTCATTGAATGCATTAAAAAATATTTCCAAACCATTTTTATCATTTTTTTCTTGTGATTCTTAATTATAAAACTTATTATTTGATAAAATAATATAAAACTACCTATAATGATTCATCCATGTTGTAAATCAAATGATATAAAATGTCATTATTTTTCCTCGATAAATAATATTAACGATTGATATAAAATATATTAAAAACAACTTTTGATCATTAGTTTCTGTTATTATTATTTCTTTTTAACGGTGTTATTTTTACATATATAATATGTTATATGTTTATTTATAATCATTTTTAATAACTTTTTTTATATTTTTATATTATAATATATATTTTTTATTATTTATATTTAAAATATTCATTGAAAAATTGAAATTTTATTATTTATAGTATTGATGAATGAGTCATTTTTCTACAATATATTAAAGAAAGTAAAATATTTTTGAAAAAAATTTATACATATGTTCTTCCTGAGATTTTTTTTCAAAAATATACTTATATTATAAAAAAAATGTATTCATTAGGTTAAAACTGAAAATATTTAATTCATTTAAAAAAATGTTCTTTGAGTTTGTTTATTATTGAACATTTCTTTTAGGTTTATTTATAAAGGAAAATACACATTTATTGTTATTTTATATTTGAAATAAATGATAAGTATCAAATAAAATTGTCATGATTCATTGAATTTATTTATTTTTCATAGCTTATAACATATTTAATGTGTTACAGTATGTGTGGTGTTGGTTTTTCAAATATACATCTTATTATAAAGTAAATGATTCGATTATTGTACTCATATTCAACATGGTGGAATTTTAAATGAGATGATGAGATGTTTTATTTTTTACAAGAAATTTTGGATGGAGTCATATAGTGCATGTCCATGGGGATAATTCTCTCATGTATGATTTATTTCATTCACAATATATTTTTGTGTTATAGGATAATGGGAGTGATGTAAATAGTTATTAGTGGTGTAATAGAAAATTATAATTATAAAATTAAAATAGATATAGTGAATAGGATGAAAGATATGTAATTAGGATAGTCATTTTTTTATCTTAGGTAGTTTCAATGAAAATATTTTATCCTTGATCTTATAAAGGTGATTTATTCTCGCAAACATTCTCAAATGAATTCATAATGTCCCACTACAATTTCGAAATGATCTTCCAATACATTGTGGGAAAACCCTAACTAAAATTACTTTGATTTTTAGACATTATAATCCTACAAACATAATGGAATCTCTCATATGTTTCTATTAATAACCACTTCACTCTTCAATTCATATCCCGCATATTAAATAGAGAGTGTAGGTGTAGGATGAAAATATATTATTCTGAAAAGGAAGAAAATGTTAAATGGGTGTGCATGGTGGTGTCACCAAATCTCCATCATTGATTAAATGTAATCTTGAGGAAAATGAAGAAAAAATTCAATTATATTTTAGAATAAAATGCAAAATATATCTTACTCCATTAAAAATTAAAATAATGTTATACATTCAGTAATGAATATTGGAAGTCCTAAAAAATTGAGAGAAAAGACTCATTTACACATAGAAATAAAATGAAATATTAAATGGAGGATAATAAAATAGTTTTAAGTGAAAAACTAGAATAGAATTGAAGAAAACTAGAAACATTAAGAAAGGGGAGAACATAACATTTGAAAAATGAATATACAAAACAAATACTTGAAACAAATCATTAAAGTCTGAGAGATAAGAAACATCAAACCTAATACTAATTAACATAATAGTGTTATATGATTTATAGAATATATAAGAAGATGTAGAAGTAAATAATTACAATTTATAGGACAAAAATTAAATATGATAGTCAGAAAATACTTTTAAATATATTAACTATTTGAGATAAGTTTGATTAATTATGAGAGAGTAATTCCAAGGATAGTGGATTATTTTTTGTAATAGTGATCTCCTAAATTTATAAAAAAATAACATGATAATTTTTCTTCCAACATGAATTAGTCAACCTCATTGATGACCCTGATTATCATTATGAAACTAACTCAAAAAATGTAAAATATATATTCCTTTTGATTCACTATATCCTTGACCAATTAAAAAGATTATAAAAATTATTACTTATTATTTGTAATACATATTCATTAGAATATATTTTTATTGATGTAATGAGTTTTGGAATATAGGTGGGATGGATGGGTATTTAAATTTGAATATTAATTAGGATAAAAGTGTTCTTTTATTATGGTAATATTAATATTGTTATAGTTGGTCTTAGATGAAAAATTTACGCGACATTAGGTTTTTATAAAAAAATTGGTTTAATATGAGGTGAAGATTATTAATAAAACATTAAATATGAAGCATATTAATTCATGATGAATTTATTTTATATAGGTTGTGGGAGTTTTTTTAACTTCCCCTTAAATCATTTTTCTTTCTTTAATCATGAACTAATGAGATAATAAGAATAAGAAAACAACCTCCCTTTAGCATAAGTGATCAGTTGTCAATAGTGTGAGCCCTCACAGGAGCTTATATAAACTATTGAAAAAAACCATGAACAACTAATCACACATAGATTAGACTCCTTCAAACCCGAACTATTATCCTTAATTAAACAACAATTACCTATCCCTGATAGTGGCATGTGGACTCATGCCTGTATAGAGTGGTTCTCTTATCAAATCCTTTGATATATTTCTTCATATAAAAGTGAATTAGCTGAGTTACTGAGTCCTTTTACCATCGTTATCTTAATGTAAAACATTGCAAATATATCTATAAATGAGTTTTCTATCCCTTTTAATACTCACGTATAATTGTATAGTCCAACATAAAATAAAATCCTCAGATATCTTTTCTAAAAGCCCCCAAAAACTAGACTAAAAAAAACCCTTGATGTCCCTTTTCATTTTAAACTCCTACGTCATATGTATATCACTTCTTGATTCCAAATCACTCCACCATTAATGGTGGAAAATAGGTTCAGTGGTTCCTATTTATTATCCAAGTGACCCAACTGATGAGTATAAGAACACAATATTTGTACCTAAACATGAAAACCATATTTATAACTGTAATGTATCAAATAGTACCACGGATGAGCTCTAACTATCTAAAATTATTCAATTTGGGTGATAAATTCATAATCATAAAGGACAAGATATTATCATATGTTGTTAGATATTTATTGCATCAGATCCCCCATAATGGGTGGTCCTCCAAATTTAAATCTATAAACCCTATCAAAAATTATTCCAAAAAAACCCATCTTTATACTAATATTAAATAAAATGATAACTATGTTTAGGTACTAAATAAAATTCTATATAATAACTAAGAACCAACTGAGCATGTAAACATCATATCATAAGCTATCACAAAATTACACACTCTAAAGATACATTATTCATGAGTATGATTAAATGATTAATATTTGAATATTTGGAACAAATTTTAATGAAATAATATTTACCTCATAAATATTCATAAAAATATTATCTATGTTTGAAATGTTAGATATCATTTTGGAAATTATGGATTTTTATGTGAATAGTAAAAAATAAAATTTTTATAAAAAGTATAACTTTTATTTACATTAAAAGAATTGTATGTTTATATAACATTTTAAAAGATCTAATAGGTTTCTAAATAGTAAAATATATTTTTTGAAATATTATACCAAAAATATATTATCTATGTACAATATTTAATAAACATGAGAAATATTTTATAATAAAAGAAATTTTTTATTCTTTTACAATAATTAAATATTATTCTAATTTTTTTTTGTTTTTGATATCTTTGGAATACATATAACATTAATTTTAATTATAATAAACGAAATTATGTTATGAATATTGAAACCATTTATAATTTTATCCAACGCATAAATATTATTCCTTAAGATATACTTTTCTTAAAACCTATTTTTATGTCCGCTAATGATAAAATTAATCTTCCATTTAGAAATAATTTTTTTTCATAAAATTACCATTATATTTACAATCGGTAGGTCCAATTAACTTTATTAATTTAAAATAAATTACATAGATGTAATAAAAATTTCCCCTAAAAATGTAAAATTGTTTATTTTCAATGATTTACTTTTGTAAGAGTTATATATATTTAATGTAAATAAAAATTATAAAAACTTATTTAAAAGAATTACTCTAAATTTATGTTTAAAAAGTAAAAATAATTATATAATCACTCATCGATTTAGTTATTAATAGTAAATTGAAATAAAAAAAAGTTAATGTTTACAAAGACTATTTTTGATAAAAAAAGTATTACCATTCATTATGTTTTGAATTTAAATAATATTATAAATAATTTTGATGTATAATTAAATTAAGTAGTGTTTAAATTCAAATAAAAATATAAAAAAAATTATTCAGATGGTTTATATTTTATTTGTATTTAATAATGTAATCACATTTGTAATTTTTTTATCCTGATTAATAAGTGTAAAATTTGAAAACGATGTATTTCCAATTTTAAATAACTAAAAGGTCACTAATACCATTTAGAAAAAAATTTCATGAATCAAATTCATACCCACTAGTCTCACAGACCATTTCTCTAAATAACTCACCAATCAAGCCTAACACCCTTGTTATTTCAGTGTTACACATTGCTTAAATTTAATTTCCATGAAAATACTCCCCTTATCCACATATAATAGTATCACAATAATGACAATTATGTACTTCTACTACACCCAAAAGGCATTGATCATGAATTTACCTTCCTAATCCCTTTCTAAATCCCTCAAAAGGAGTTCCTATAGTAATACGGAGTACTCCCAATCTTTAACAATAAACATAGAATGTTTTGGGTTTCCAATGCATATCATTCCATTTTAATTGATATTATTTCATTATAATATGTTTTTTTACATATTTATATGATGTTATATTCATGGTATTGTCTTACATTTTATATTTTATTAATGATAGGGCATATCCCCTATCATTATGTCCTTTTAACTATGAAATTATTAAATCAACAAAAGGGATGTCAATATGCCCCTTTCGTTTTCATTTTCAACTCCTTATCACAACATCATTGTTCTAGTAATTATTTTGAATTAATACCCATATTTTATATTTAAAAAGATATTTATTCTCAATAAAACATTTAAAATCAGTCATAGTTTCCAAAAGCAATAATTTTTTTGAATATGACGATTGTATGGTTTTCCATTAACTATAATCCCTATCAAGATACTAGTAATAGATGAAGTGTTGGCATAGATTAAACTAGGGTTAATCACCCTAAAAAGTGTTTTATAGAGTATTAACTCAACCATAACTCTAATGTGTAATGGGTGGGACTAAGACTTCACACAAAGATAGATGATCCCTTGGGATATTCCTTTTAATAGTCACTTCCTCTTTAATAACCATGAAGAATGATTTTCATACTATTTATATGGTCTCATACTAGTGAAATGTATTTAAATCAATTGATATATTCTATTAATAACCCAATGCAGTAGATGTTCCAATCACCACAACATTTTTTTAGATGATAAGAGATCTTATTTTTTACATTAAAAATACCCCAATGTTTTTATGTGGATTTTGTACTATTTAACCATAAAACATCTCTCTCTTGATATGTAATGACCATTTTATCCCTTTTATTAACAATGGTAATGTACTAGAAATATGAATGTAGTTATTATTATATATATGATTATTGGAAAGTTGTCTATGTATTTTTCAATCATTCATCATATCTCTATAGATGTGTTGTTATCATGTTTTCCTCATTATTTGGATAGAGAAATGTATTGGAATTACAAATTTTGTTATTCTAATATTAATGATCATTATCATGTTGTATATACATTATTTATCTACATCCCCTTATATCTTTGAATGAGTTACAATCGATTTACCCCTTTTATTGACAAGTGTAAAAGTATTGTTTCTAGAATATGTTGTAATTTCATGATGGATGATTTTTTATAATGTTTATTATGATTATTTTATTTATTTCCTTATATGATTAATTAATTGTATATAATAAAGTGATGTATAGGGATCAAAATTATATTTACCATCAATATATCAGTTTGTGTCTTGAGACAATCATTTTTGGGCATATTGGTTTGTGTTTTCACATTACAATGTGTTTCCTAAATTGTATTATCATGATAAATTAGATAAGGATGTTTTTTCTTATGGTGTGCAATTAAGTATATTACATTTTTCCTTTTATTAATAAGGAACAGTTTATTTTTATCCATGTAATATATTTATTTTCATTGAATTCAATGGATATTTTATGCTCTCAACATTAATTAATTATGAATTTATGTTTTTTATTTATTCCAAATGTATCAATTGTTTCATGTTTCAGTTATGATATATTATATAGTACGATACCCCTTAGTGAGTAAATAATATCACCATTATTTGTTATTCCATCCTTAAAAAACATATAGGAGAACTTTTTGTAATTTTCCTTGAAATTATTGAAGTTATAATAATGTCTTCTTAATGGTGAAATGTTTTATATAACGATTTCATATCAATTTTATTTATAAATCAAGTCTTCCAAGACTACTATGTTGTGGGATTTGGAGGAAACTCAGGTACTCTATAATAATAATGTGATATAATTATAGGAGATTTGATTCTCGATTCTTGGTTATTAAATTTGGTATCAGATCATGCTTGGATTAAACATCTTGTACTAGATTTTGGGAAACCTCATAAGATAAAAAAATACTATAAATCCCTCAATATTTCTTTTTCAAACTACAGAAACCATAATTAGACATATATTTTAAATTTTACTATCATTTTCTTATTATGTGTTTTACATTATTGAGATATAGAGACTAAAATGTGGAACTGGACACATATTATCACTCATATTAAATGTTGATATATTCCCATATACTATAGTAATGATTATATAGTTTAGGATAGTCAAATAATAACCATATTAAGGCATTTGACCTAGTTTTTGGAAAAAAATTCCATAAATAGAGAAAACTACTGATCCCTAATATTTTGTAACTATATTAGACCACGTTATAAGACAACAACCTCCATATTGTTTTAAAAAATCATATCAATTTGTAGTCGAGAAATGAATCATGTACCAATATATTATGTTTTTTTAATTTTTAATGTGTTGAAAACGAAAAATGTTGTCATGTTAGTTCATAGACTATAGAGAGATACAATCCAATATTGGTCAATAATAAATAAATTATATCACACATAGTTTCAGGTACATGAACATTTATTCATGAATTTGGAGTCTATATAAAATCAATATTACATTTGGTGATGTATTTATGGGTTTTTTCAATGTTTTGGAGTTTTTATAGAGGTTCAAAATTTTGTATAGTAATTAAAAACATTTCACCATATCTCAGAATATGATCAAGGGAATATATTGTGCAATGTGGAGACACAAAGTTGGATTTTATTTTGGCCAATCCAAGTGTGTGCTATGAAGAAACTCCACACATTGGAATTGAGTGAAAATCGAGATTGTCCTAATGATTTCCTAACCATTAAAGACAACAATGCATGGTTTGGCCTCAAGATAGATACATCACACTATCAGTGCATAGTTTTAAAAACCACACAACAAATCCGGGGGTGGTATAGTTATCTCTCATTATTATTTGGGTGTAACATGAATTATCAACTTTAACACTCATTTTTCCCATAATCTGCTAAGATCTCGAATTCCCCTTTCCTCTAAACTTCCGAGAAAATTCTCTTTCATTGAAGAGAAATACTTTAGAAAATAAATGTGAAGTGGTGCACTGATATTATTAGTAACTATATGTTATTCCTAATTCTTCTAAGATTAAAGGATATTATTTATTTTTTGAGACCATATATATTCTATTATAGAATTATATATGTCTTAAAAATGGTTTTAAAATATAATACAGCTGGATCTTGTAATTAGAATGTGGGTTGTTATCGAATCATGATGTCATGTAGTGATGGTCTTCATTTTCACTAATGTTTGAGTGGTTCTTAGATTGTCTCTTATAAATTCTAGATTTTAACTTTTAATGATTGGGTTTGATTAAATTATTATATATAAATGGATGTTATATTATTAAATTATTATTAATGGACATCATTTTTGGGTAATGTCTTGGCAATTTTTTAATGTTTACAAATTTTTGAAAAAATTTATAATTTTAAATGAATTGTATTAATATTTATTATTTGGGTAGATGGATGTAAAGTATTTTTTAAATTTTTTCAATGAAATAAATTATTTAATTGGAATTAAATGTCATGAAATTTTCAAAAATGGTTGGGCTGGTGTTCAATGTGATGGATTATGGTCGTGAAGTACCATGATAAAAATGGGATGGAGTGTGGATATAAGGTTACAAATTCATTGGTATCACAAATATTGTGTTTGTGGTTTTTTTGTACATGTAAAAGAATATACCATTTAAAAGTAGAACTCGTTTAAAATCATTGTTTATTTATTACATGGAAAATTTATTTGTGGATTAGATATTAGATTTTTTATTCTTGAAACCCTTTTTTATAAATTAGGATAACATGTTTTCATATAATATCATCAGTTGGGATGTTATTGGGGAAATACTAATGATTTTAGACTCACCCCATACTTGGGAACTATTTTTTTACAAATTTAATCTATAATGACACATGTAAATGTGTAGAATCTCAGTTATTAGTGATTGTTATTGATCCCATGGGATTGACATATAGGGATGGAGCTTGGAGATTGTTGGGTTCCACATGTTGATTTCAAGTTTTACATTTGAATCAAGTGGTGTTTTGGTTCACATTGAGTTTTTTTTATTCTTATTATATGATATGGTTTGTTAATTTGGTTATGTTTGTTTTTTATTTTTATACACATGAAACATATATAGGTTTTCTAGGTTATTTATTTTATAGTTGGATGTTTTATATTTCAATGGACAAATCATCCACCAATTTTCTGGAGGCCTTGGAATTTATATCCATCCTTTGGTGTCATGGGGATATCACTTAAGTCCTAGTAGCTCCGCCAGTCACTTCTCAAAAAAAACATGGATGTGTAGGATTTTACAAATTGTGTCATCTTTTTCGATCATTGACCTAGGAAATGGGAACATTATTTGATGTCCCATCATTCATTTTGGAAAAAATGGTGTCAGCTTTTTCGGGTCATTGAGCAAGAATTGGTTTGAACATGTATCATGGGATAATAGCAAGAAGATAGGATTTTATGATCATTAAATTTATATCATATTAAATAATTTATACCCTATTTATATTGAACATTATACTACTAGGGTGTTCGGGTGTGTGGGTGTTTTATGAAATTCTATGAGAGTTTCCACCTTATCATCGCGGTTTTAGCTGAAGAGATTATCGGGACATAAATTAATAGTAATACTATGAAATATGAAAATATTATTCAGTATGAGTTAATGGGTTATGTAAAGGGGAAAATGTAATTATTTTCATAAATAATAAAAATCATCGAATATAAAAATATTTGTTTTAGTATTTAATAAAATGGATAAAATATTGACAATGGATGAATTGTGGAAGAACAAATTTTTTAAATAAATTATGCCAAAATTTATAATGACCAAGACATAATTTTCTAATGAGTGAGACTAAACTGAATTTTATTCATGTTATAAAGTATTTCACTAAGTGGTCCATATAGAAATCAACCAAAGGAGGGTGCTAGAAATTTGGTTGAAAATAATCCAAAGGTGAACCAACTATTTATCCAAATCATTTTCCATGATTTTAAATCCATGGATAATAGAAATAAGAATGATGAACCTTGGATAGTTGTTCATTGGTATCAATTTTAAACGTATTATCCATCAATCATTCATGGGGACTCACAACCAGAAAATGTAGATGTTTTCTTGATTAGGATAAATCAAATCATCAATTTCTTTTGGACACTAGTAGAGATAAATGTAATGTTTAAAATAAAGATATTGGAATATTTTGAATTCCAATATTTGAAATTAGTGGTTCGGTATAAATTAGACCAAGTCGGGATAAATGATGACTTTTAATAATTGATTATTAAAAAATATTATCCCCACCATTTTCATATTTATAGAACAATATATTTATTCAATTTGAAGTAAGAAATAATATTTATGATGGAGTATGAAAATAAATTTGTGGATTGAGTCATCTTTTCTATAGAGGATTATCTATATACATCCTTGAATGAATGCATTTTTGAATTTTTTTGTGGATGAATATTATCTTAATTATTTTTGTTTATTGTATTATGGATTATGTAGAGATGGAAAAAAAGGTGATGGTAGTAAAAAGGGATATCTTGGGAAATATAGTTAGAGTGAGTACATTAATTCCTCATTGAAAAAGAGGGTAATTTAATGATGGGAACAAGAGGATGATATAAACCAATTTCCACAGTGGTGGGAAATCTAAAAATGGGACCGTAAGATTATTAAATATTCCTCCTTAGATAAAAATAAAATCAGGGTGTTTAGTGTGATGCACTTGATCACATTAGGTAAGATTTTATGGAACAACCAAGAGCATGTCACAATTGAAACATATGGGACATGTTCAGAGTAATTGTAATAGTGCTCCATGTTTAGGTTCTAAAGATGAATATCATGTTTCTCATGAATTTTTAAATCATCAAGGCATGTGAAACATAATTACTCTCTTCATCAGAATTAATTGAGCCAATTTAATTATAGGAACAATATAAATTCCCAGCTTGTGCAATCTTAAAATGGTAATAATGAGAAAAGTACAACAATAATATATTTTTATGTAGCAATGAAAATTATATGGGATGATCAATCTTTTCCTTTAACAGTGAGTGGTGCGATAATTTTCAATTATAACCTTATAAAAAATTTGTTTTATATGATAAAATACACACCCAATTTTTTCTTCCACTATAGTAGATAATATTTGTTTTTATGTAGAGATGATGTTTTTGGTTTTAAAACATCAAATTCCTCTTCTCCAAAGGTAGTTGCATGCCATCATGTTTAAATATTAGTCAATAACTATAAATAAGGTTGTGTTTCTAAGAGATTTCTCTTTGATTGAGATAGATTTATTTGAATTGAGTTTATTTACAGTTAGGACGAATTCATTAAGTCCCCATGTTGATTATTATTCCCAAAAGGATAGTTTCATATATCTAAATTAGGTTTATTTTTTGTTTTGAGGTGTTTGGGATGTAATGGCTAGTATAAAATGACTTTTTGATCTAGTTCATGGAAATATATCATATTATTTTGTAGTATGAACATTGAAATCTATAGAAAAAATTGGGTGAAAATATTTTCCAACTATTGGTGAACATTTCCCTGTAGTTTTCCTAACCAATTATTATGGTTTCGACCAAAAAATAGAATTATATTTTTTGACTGATCTCTTATAAGAGACTATTCTAATAAAAATTTAGTGTTATAATATGAAACAAATAGAATTGAGATATTTGATTATTTATTTAGTTTATTGGGAAATAAAAGGGTTTCTTTGACTGAGTACATCACATTGGTATGAACCAATTATATTTTTCAACAATTCATATGGAACTCCAAGAATTTATATGTACTATCATATTCAGAAGAAAGTTATGACAAGGACTCGATATCCTATTTCACTTATTAATAATCTATTTTATCAAATTTTGAGACCCTATTGTGTCATGAACCAAATTGAGGTTCCATATAGCACGACACGTGGATAGATTCATAGAATGGTCTAAAGGGAGTATTTGGATCCCACAAGATTGAATCTAGTAAATGGGTTTCAATAATACCCTTTAGGGGTAACTTCAGCAATTCATTTAATAAAAAACAACCATCAATAACAAGATAAAAAATAACTGGTAAACAAAACCAAATGAGGTACAACAATATTTAGGTTATATTTTTTGCATATTTAAAAAACCCAAGAGTGCTACAACAAAAAGGGAATATGAAAAATATCCCAAAAACTTCAATGAAATAAGAAGAAAACCACCCTCAAGCCACCATTGTCAACACCTGCATGAAGTGGAATTCTAGAAACCAGATCCACCATCACCACCATAATACTTCTATGATTGAACTTGGTCATACAAAACAAATTCAGAAACCACCTAAAGCTGTATCTAGGTTGTGAGCCAAATCCCATTATTATGTCACCCAAGATAAAGGTTCGATGCAATAAATTTATAATAAAAATCAACATGAACATTTCAATGAGAATATTTGAAACCATTTCGAACAATATATTTTAAGGAAATATTTCTCATGAAAAACTTTTAATGAAAAACCCTTTTTTCACAAATAAGAGTTATAGAAATAAAATATACATGTTACTAACTATTAGAACCACATCACATAGGCATCATGTAACCTGTGAGGACCATGGGAAAATCCCTAAATATAACTAGAAAAATTCTGACTCTATGAAACGCATAACATAGTGATAAAAATCCCCCAACATAACTACCAATAGTGTTCCTATGTGTGAGCCATTAGAGGGGATCCCATAAAAATGTATAATGTTCTTATGAACTAGCCACAATATGGGATCTCATCCCAACGTCTACTAGTCCTTAATCATATCACATGTTTAGTTAGTGTTGTAATCATTAATCCAACTAGTTGAATCTGAGCATCAACCACTTCAAAATAAACTATCATACTATTTCAAGTTCACCCACCTTGATACTCTAGATTTTTTATATGATCAAATTCTATTTTATAGATCACATAAATCATCACCATTACATACAAATTCCAATAATCCTGAAAAAACAAGACAAACCACATCTTTCATAATTCACATTTATTAAAAAATAGGCTCACATGGAAACCATCGTTTCCATAACAAATCCATGTTGAATATCTAGACAAAACAAAACCATTTGATAACACATTTCTCACCACATTCAAAATTATTAAATATCATTTAGAAATGAAACAATAATACATATATGGAATCAGAAAATTTCCATGGGAAATCCCAATTCAAATTCGTACTCAAAATAAAAAACATTTAATAACATTCTTCAAATAACAATAACAATTTAAAGACACGTTTACAGTACACAGTAAAAAAATCCAACATGCTACAAAACCCATTTCTCAATGAAAACACCCTTTCAACACCTGTTCACCATTAAATATCTATGAAAACACATTTTAAACCATTCACATAGAGCATAAGACATATTCAAGAAACACCACAACAAATAACACAAGAAACACAACCAATTTACTTTATAAAATGCATTTTCATCACTTTTTTATCTCAAGCCATTTAGAAAGAATCCTTAAAAACCAAAACGTAATATATTGAAAACATTTAAATAATTAATCATGTAATCCCAAATCATATAATAATGTAAAAGTATGGGACCACCTACCTAAAACTTGGGAACTTCAGAAAACTAATAGAAAACCACAACCACACCACCAAAAGACTCTATAATGAAATTATCAAGAATAAAATATCAATATTTTCGCCCAAAAACACAAGATCGAAGTCTATTTATGTAGAGAACCCCATTAGAAAACACCAACCTAAAAAAGAGGGAAATAAAACCTTGGAAAGTGGTACATGTCCTGAGAAATGTTACTAATTTGATGATTTACTATTGAATTGACACCAATAACACCTCCAATTGGGGGAAATTTTAAGAGGGGGTTAGGTTAACATTCTATATTTTAATTATCTATAGTTGTCTTACAGTTATCCCCCATAATTTTACAAACCAAACGGAAATAGTGAATCCCTCACAATCCAAGGGAAATAATCTACAATGTTAGAATTCATTGTTATCCAAATGTGCACAAACAATGTGTTTTTTACTATAAAAAATGAACACTTTTTACATGGTTTCCTGGGCGAGGGCACGCAGTTTCCCCCAACCATGCGCCAACCGAGTTCCACCTACAATCAAGTTGAAAATATCTATTTTTAACAAACAATTAAAGGGTAAACATATGTATAATTGTAATTAATAAATAAATTAAATAATAACTCAAAAACATCAAGTGACAATTCTCCCCACCATGAAAACATTCCGCCCAAAAAAATTAAGGTGGACCCCTGAACAATAGAAAATTTATAGTCCTCCTCAACTAAAAACTTCAACTCCCATATCTCACTCTCATAACAAGCATGATACCAATGAAAAAAAACCAGAATGATAGATTTTCCATAAATCACATTCCATTAAGAATATAAAATCGGTATCGGTCACTCAAAAATAGACAAATCTGGATCCAATTTCCGCTCTTCCCGATTCTATAAAAGACACGGATCTGGGTCATAATTTCTTCACCAGAGATACATGGAACACTCCATAAATTGATGTCAAATGAGATGGAAAATTTAACTTTTATAGCACCTTACAAACCCTCAATGTAATTTAAAATGGTTCGACATACCTCATTGGTAAATTCTTAGGATTACCAAAATGACTGTGACCCAAGTGAGGTTCCAATTTCAGGAAAACCTAGTCACCCACATAAAACACGAAATCTTGGTGAAAATAATTGGAATAATACTTATAGAAATAATTCACCATCAACAAACACAACCAAATAAAATTTACCTTACCAAAATTTCTTGCACCAGGCTCAGTCCCAGCAATGAGTTCTCACTCACATTGGTCTAACATAAGGTGGGATTACACAACTCATTATAAAGGACCTCTAAATGAGATATTTTAAAAGAATATTGGTAACTATTTTTATCTAAAAAGCCAACCCATCCCAACTGTGTATACCTTGAACCTCCATGATCCAAAAACACATTCCCGGAGCATGTTTTCCAAAATCTAATTCACCTACTCCATCATACCATTCGTTTGTGGATAGAATGCCATGCTCAGCTTCTCCTGTGACCCAATCACCATCTGAAGGACTTCCCAAAATAGAGAGGTAAAATATGGGTCCTGATCTGAATCAATTTTTATGGAACACCATGAAACTTTATTGCATCCTTAACATATGACCAACCCAACTCACCCACATTGGCTCAATCTCTAAGTAGAATGAAATTTTCTGAATTGGTTAAACAGTCAATCACGACCAAAATCTAATTCCTCTATCAGGGTGTATTACGTAAGAGAATAATAAAATCATTGGATATCTTATTAAATATTTTGGTATGAATAGGTTGTGGCTGAAGAAAACTGGAGGGCCTTTTGATTCTACATTAACCTATTGAAATGTTTAACATAACTCTTCAATGTGATCTACATTCTACCTCATACATGGCCCCAAAACTACTGACACGCATCATATATCATCTTGGTAGAACAGTGATGAAAATTCCTTTGGTAATAGGGGATATCTTATATCACCAACTTCTGCAATGAAAAAGGAACAACTAAGAGACTCTTGAAGCACATAATTTCATTAGTAGACAACGAACAATAAAAATGACCCTCCCCCACCATTTATGAACATCATAGAAAACTAGAACAAATAACTAATCATCTAATCCTACTGAATTAACTCTATAATATAAGGAAATAGATAAAATATATCAATGAACATACATTTATTATGTTCCTTGGTATTAAGATGTATTTGACCCAAGATATCCATCAAAATCAACTTATCATTAGAATTATTCAAATATTGTACTGCAATATTCGTTCTTAAGGAATATGAATCCACATTACCTTTTCTAGGTAATAAAATACATCTAAATCAAACCCCTGAAGGTATTAAACCAAATGATGTAGCCTCAAATTCAAATCCTTCTAGAAGAAAATGTAGGATAAATGTTACAATCTGAATAAACCAAAATATTCTCCCAAAAAATGTAATGGAGTCACAAATTTATGGAATGAATCAGTTATGATAACTCCAGATCATGGTATGGGTAATTATTTTCATGTTTCTGGACATGGAGTGAACCATATTCAAGAAAATCATCATCCTGCTTCAGCACACACCCAATACCCATAACTGGAGCATCACAATATACCACTTATCCTTTTCCATATTCTAGAAAATAAAAAATGGGGGTATGGTCAACCTACACTTTATCTTTGTAAAATATTCTAGAAACTATGGGCTCTATTCCAACAGTACCCTTTTCTATGTAAGAGTTATCTTGGGTGAAGAAAGATGAAGGGAAATCTCAAAATGGCAGCCTATAATGCCATTTCGAGACCAAAAATATCTTGATATTAGACGATTTATTTTGCTGTCACCATGACATAATTTTACTAAACACCTCAAGTTATATAAAAACCCCTCTATCTATGATCACATGACCTACAAACATCACCTACCTAATCCATAATCTACACTTATTTAACTTAGCAAAGAGATGATGATGTTAATGGTTACCCAACACAATTCTAAAATTCTATTGAAGATCCTCCATACTCATAGAATAGACCATAATTTCATCCAAAAATACCACGATAATGGAATTGAGATACTTGTCGAATACCATATTCATAAAATACATAAAGACCACTGTAGAATTATTCAACCTCAAAGGCATGACCAAGAACTCAAAATGACCATACTAACTTCAGAAGGCTTCTTTATAAATGTTCACCTCTATAACATTGAATAGGTGATTCTTAGAATTCAATTAAATATTCAAAAAACACCTTGACCCCTTAATCTAATCAAGAAGTTCATGAATAAAGGGGAAAAGGTACTTTCTATTGATCCTTACCTTATTCATCTTTCATAATCAATGCACAATGAGATATATACATTATCCTTCTTAAAAAATAGAAATAGAGATGCCCAAAGTGATATGCTTAGGTGATTCAATCTATTGGATTCTAAATCATCTAGTTGTACTTTTAATTCCCATAATATACTGTGTCCATATGGTATGAGGGAAGTGATATTAGATGTGTTCATGCAGCCAAATCAATTGAGAACTCTACATCCTGCTCTTGGGGAGAACCTGAGAAATCATATGGAATAACCTCTATGAACACATCTACTGCAAGACCTAATCCACCTTTAGGAGCACCATTATCATCCTCCAATTCAAATGACAAGATCTTATTAACAAAGTTACCCAAATCCAAAAGTGGAGGTCCAGTGAGTCCTAACCGAGAAACCCATTCTCCTTGAAATACATGAATACTCCCACATGGTTCCACAAAACACAATCACCACCTATAACAATAAATGTGCACATAGAAAATCAAAATAGAATACATATCTTGTATCATGTAAAATAGGTGGATTTCCAAATTTAGAGAATCTCATTATAGCTTGACCCCAGACCTGGTGAGTCCACAAGATGGACCCCTGAAACCCTTCTCTCTCTTCTTATCAAGTAGTGTTACTAACTCCATCACATACAGAATAATCTCTGTTGGAAACATTAACAAATCCAAAACATTGTAAGATGTTAACGAAAATGAAGAACCTATATCATATAGAATAGTAGCTAAAGAAGATGCAATATAAATGGTACCTCTAACTCCCACAAGACCTGCATCTGATTCCATTGGTTCTCGATCCACAACATAGATATGCCTTGTCTAAGCCTGATTATGATAACAAAAACTGACCTTAGGGTCATCCCTAAACATACCCCACCATAGGACGATGTGGCCCTAACTCCATGGCCTCTAAACTGATAACCCACTATCCTAGATGGTTTTGATTAAGATGGAAGCCCTCTTAATGCCATAGATCCAATACCACTCTGATATTGTTGAAACACCTTGAAAAATCATTGCAATTTTCCCCATGGTTCTACATCGGTGGAAATTCATTTGTTGGGATTCACATGCAGATCACATGTGCCCTTCTATTTCACACTAATGGTACACAACTCATCCAGCATCAGAAGCAAAAAATGAAGATCCAAGAGGCATGGCTAAAACTACCACCTCCCTACAACCCACGATTTTCTTTCTTTCTCTTTATCTCAGATGAAGTATCACTATCCAGCTCTAATACTACTATAGGGAAACCTTAGATGCCATTATGATTAATTTACACCAACATATAATGATTAACCACATTTTCATAAGTCTTCAACTTGAACAACAAGAACAAGTATTGGATTTATAACCACAGCCACATCTAAAACTTCTAACCATTTCACGGCTCGTTGGAAACGATCATGGGTGCATACTGAACTGACATTGCAAAGTATTTGGCATGCTTCATCATGGTTTGGTCTCCCTATATAGGATATAAAAACTCTCGTGACCTAGTGAAAGCTAAAATATTAGGAAAATAATTTCTATTGAAAATGTACTTAAATACACTACACCCATCTACTTGTTCTATCCAACTTACACTACTAACTCCCACCACATTATACTAGGACCTTCCAACAAAAAATGAAAAAAAATTAACTATAATTTCCTCATCAGTATCAATAATCTCAATCATCATCTCTATATTCTCAATCCACTCTTCCACTTTTAAGGGTACAATGTGTCTTCAAAGAGAAAGAGGCTTGTTTCTTGATGAAATTATGTGGTTTTTCAATTTCAGGACCTAATTGGTTCTCTATGACCTGAAGAGGACCCGATCCCACTCCTTGACCTAAATTTTGGACTACCCAAACCTATACATCCACTAGTGAATGATCAAATAGTGAGGGAGGACTCTCTAGATCATCTGCCTATTGTTTTATATGTAGTCATTAGGGAGGAATAGTGACATAACAAGAAATATAAAATTGGATAACCATCAACACAACCATTATAAAAATATCCAACATCAATAAAAAACATCAATACTTACATAAATGTAAAAATACAAAATCCATCATAATAACAGTGCCGACCAAATCACTCCTCCCCCACTGACTATCTATATACATTCTACAACTTGTACATCTGACAAAGAGGAGATGTCAATCAAAATCTAAATATCCCATTGTTACTACACTACTAGAAAAATAGGTATTTGCGACGGGATCCCGTCGCAACTACACTTATTTGCGACGGGCCCGTCGCTAAAGCCTTTTTTTTGCGACGGGAATTCTCCCCGTCGCAAATAGTATTCCGTATTTTTGTAAAAAACTTTTAAAACAATATTTGCGACGGGACCCGTCGCAAATACCTTTTTGCGACGGGACCCGTCGCAAAAACTGTTTTTTAAAAAAATAAAAAAAATTAATAATACTAGTATTTGCGACGGGAGTAGTATCCCGTCGCAAATACTATTTAAAAAAAATAAAAAACTATTAATAATACTAGTATTTGCGATGGGTATAGTATCCCGTCGCAAATACTATAAAAAAAATAAAAAAAATAAATTATTAATAAATTATTTTAATTAATATACTAATAGAATTATAATTTACAAATGAAAATAATAAATTATTTTAATTACTATAATAATAGTAGAATTATAATTCAAAAATAAAAAATAATAGAATATTAAGTTCGTATCACCTGCTCTGGAACTGCGTTCACCGTGTTGATACCAAAAAACATAATCTGCTTGAAAACCAAAACGCAAGAGATGTTCCCCCACTTTGTCAAACGTGTCAAACGTTGTCAATGCACATTTTCTACAAGGGCATTTTATCTTTCCTTCTGAAACAAATTCTGGATTTGATGCCGCAAATGATAAAAAACTCTCCACACCCTCTATATAAACTGGATTTTAACCAGAACCATTTGGATTTCTACGTTGATTTATCCATATGCGGTCATATAATAATGACTGTTGACGACCTCTTTGTTCCATATTTTTCTATAAAATATAAAAGCATTACTGGTTTTGAATAATTTGTTAGAAAAAACACAAGCAAGGATTGAATATATTGAGAATAAAGCAAAACCTGTTACAAATATTGATAATTTTAATATTATATTGATTTTTTATTTTTTTTAATAATACTAAAATAATTTTTTTCATAAATATTAATTATATAATAATAACAACATTACATTATTAGTATATTTTATTATTAATATTAAAATAATATAATATTCTATATTATATACAATTCTCCTTTCATCTGTGTGTTTCACATTCTCTCTCCACATGTATTATTGGCATTCACTTTCACCTCTCCATTGGCGAGTAGGTTGATAATTTTGAAAAAGAATGCCAATATTACATGTGGAGACAGAAAAAACACATAAGAAAAGAGAATTGTATATAATATAGAAAATTATATTATTTTAATATTAATAATAAAATATACAAATAATGTAATAAGGTAATTATTCCAAATTATTGGTAATTATTTCAAATTATTGGTAATTATTCCAAATTATTGGTAATTATTCCAAATTATTGGTAATTATTCCAAATTATTGGTAGTTATTCATAATTATTGGTAATTATTCCTAATTATTGGTAAATATTGGTAATTATTGGAAAATATTGGTAATTATTGGAAAATATTGGTAATTATTGGTCATTATTGGTAATTATTGGTGATTATTGGTAATTATTGGTGATTATTGGTAATTATTGGTTATTATTGGTAATTATTGGTGATTATTGGTAATTAATACTAATTATTGGTAATTAATACTAATTATTGGTAATTAATACTAATTATTGGTAATTAATACTAATTATTGGTAATTAATAATCATTATTACTAATTATTGGTAATTATTACTAATTATTCCTAATTAATACTAATTATTCCTAATTATTTCTATTTATTACTAATTATTGTTAATTATTACTAATTATTGTTAATTATTCCTAATTATTACTAATTATTACTAATTATTACTAATTATTTCTAATTATTACTAATTATTGCTAATTATTAGTAATTATTACTAATTATTACTAATTATTTCTAATTATTATTAATTATTGATTATTATTAGTAATTATTGATAATTATTAGTAATTATTGATAATTATTGGTAATTATTACTAATTATTGGTAATTATTACTAATTATTCGTAATTATTAATAATTATTGGTAATTATTGGAAATTATTGCGAATTATTGGCAATTATTGTTAATTATTACTAAATATTGGTAATTATTGGTAATTATTAATAATTATTGTTAATTATTGGTAATTAATACTAATTATTGGTAATTAATACTAATTATTGGTAATTAATACTAATTATTACTAATTATTGGTAATTATTACTAATTATTCCTAATTAATACTAATTATTCCTAATTATTACTAATTATTACTAATTATTGTTAATTATTACTAATTATTGGTAATTATTACTAATTATTGGTAATTATTACTAATTATTCGCAATTATTACTAATTATTGGTAATTATTGGCAATTATTGGTAATTATGGGCAATTATTGTTAATTATTACTAAATATTGGTAATTATTAGTAATTATTGTTAATTATTACTAATTATTGTTAATTATTGGTAATTATTACTAATTATTGGTAATTATTACTAATTATTGTTAATTATTCCTAATTATTTTTAATTATTGGTAATTAATACTAATTATTGGTAATTAATACTAATTATAGGTAATTATTACTAATTATTGAGAATTTTTCCAAATTTTTCCTAATTTTTCTTAATTTTAGATAATTATTGCAAATTATTGGTAATTATTGGTAATTATTGGTAATTATTGGTAATTATTGGTAATTATTGGTAATTATGGGTAATTATCGGTAATTATCGGTAATTATTGGTAATTATTGGTAATTATTGGTAATTATTGGTAATTATTGGTAATTATTGGTAATTATTGGTAATTATTGGTAATTATTGGTAATTATTGGTAATTATAATTAATTACAAATAATTATACCTAATTATTCCTAATTATTACTAATTATGACTAATTATTACTAATTATTCCTAATTATTACTAATTATTCCTAATTATTACTAATTATTCCTAATTATTTCTAATTATTCCTAATTATTCCTAATTATTCCTAATTATTTGTAATTATTGGTAATTATTGGCAATTATTACTAATTATTACAAATTATTCTTAATTATTGATAATTATTGATAATTGTCCCTAATTATTACTAATTATTCTTAATTATTGATAATTATTGAATTTGTTCCTAATTATTCCTAATTATTACTAATTATTGATAATTGTTCCTAATTATTACTAATTCTTGATAATTGTTCCTAATTATTCCTAATTATTACTAATTCTTGATAATTGTTGATAATTATTCCTAATTAATCCTAATTAATCCTAATTAATCCTAATTATTCCTAATTATTCCTAATTATTCCTAATTATTCCTAATTATTCCTAATTATTCCTAATTATTCCTAATTATTCCTAATTTTTCCTAATTTTTCCTAATTATTCCTAATTATTCCTAATTATTCCTAATTATTCCTAATTATTACTAATTATTACTAATTATTACTAATTATTCCTAATTATTCCTAATTATTACTAATTATTACTAATTATTACTAATTATTGGTAATTATTGGTAATTATTGGTAATTATTACTAATTATTGTTAATTATTGGTAATTATTCCAAATTATTGGTAATTATTACTAATTATTGGTAATTATTACTAATTATTGTTAATTATTACTACTTATTGGCAATTATTACTAATTATTAGTAATTATTACTAATTATTAGTAATTATTACTAATTATTGATAATTATTACTAATTATTACTAATTATTGGTAATTATTACTAATTATTACTAATTATTCTTATTTATTGATAATTATTGATAATTGTTCCTAATTATTAGTAATTAAATGAATAATTAGCAATAATTAGAAATAATTACCAATAATTACAAATAATAACATTATTAATATATTTTATTATTAATATTAAAATAATATAATTTTCTAATTTATATACAATTCTTCTTTCATCTGTGCGTTTTCTATCTCCACATACAAATAATACATGTGAAGACAGCAAACACACAGATGAAAAAAGAATTGTATATATATAAAAAATTATATTATTTTAATATTAATAATAAAATAAACTAATAATGTAATAATGATCTTATTCTTAATTATTGGTATTTATTACTAATTATTAATATTTATTCTTAATTATTAAAAATTATTACTAATTATTCCTAATTACCATTAACTATAAACAATACTAATAATTTAAATTTATTAAGTAATAAAACAATGTAAACATAATTAAATTATAACTAATTAATAATAATTGAAACTAATAAAAAATTAAAAATAAATAAAAAATTAAAATGAACATAAATACCTTGAAAATTGATCTGTCCTGATCGTTCTTCAAAACTTTAATATCAGCTCCGGAGAAAAAAATTAAACTGGAGAAAAACTCAACTCTAGAAATATAATTTTGAGAGAAGGAGAAGATAAGAAATCAGAATGAAATGAAAAAAAACGGATGGGGGTATTTATAGGTTAGATTATTTGCGACGGTACCCGTCGCAAATACCTTAGCCAACATTTTTTACGGTCAACCGATAAATAGTTATTTGCGACGGGGCCCGTCGCAAATAACCCCTGCCGACATAGTATTTGCAACGGGGGAATATTCCCGTCGCAAATACCTTTTACCGCCGCCGGTTATTTGCGACGGGTAATAACTGCCCGTCGCAAATAAGTTTCCCGTGATTTGGCGCGCATCGCGGGAAAACTATTTGCGACGGGGAAAGCAATCCCGTCGCAAAAGCCTAATTATTTGCGACGGGGGTATTTACCCGTCGCAAATAATTTTTTAATGGGACTATTTGCGACGGGATTTATTCCCGTCGCAAATAACCCGTCGTAAATACCCATTTTTCCCGTAGTGCTAGAACACTATCATGATTTTTTTGTCCACACACCCCACCTGAAACAATAACCTCAAGCACAAAAAATACTAGATCTGATCTGTCCAGAATCTTCTCAAATAACCTGAACTATAAAGAGTGAAAATCAATCTAATACCATTATCTCAAGAACCAAACTAAGGTTCCATCCAACCAGACTCCTGGCCTGATTAATGGCATAGCCCAAAGGGTGTTCCAAATCCCCATGTGTCGGAAACTACTTCTTGGGTATTGAAAATAATCTTTGGGAAATATTTCACTCTACCATAGAATCAAAAACAACCAAAAATAATAAGAAACACAATAACTGATAACAACAACCAAACGAGGTGCAAAAATTTTCATATTCCATTTTTTACAAATTTTAACAATACCAAAAGTTATAAAATGTAATCGAAACAACAAAATTATCCAAAAAACCTCCATGAAGAAAGAGGGAAACCATCTCCAAAACACCTCCATCAAAAACTACATGAAGTCATACACTTGAAACCAAATCCAACATGACCAGAATGATATATATTTCATGTAACATCCCGAGATTTTATGAAAAATATTCTTTTTAATTTCACTAATGTCTTGTGTTGTACGCTGCACCAAAAGGAGCTTGCACAACACGCATCCTTGACTTGCCTTGCATTACACGCAATCGCGACCTTCCTCGATAGCGTGTGTAGTATGTAATACTGAGTTTCACTAAACAACGATATGCAATTAAAATATTATTAAAACTAGACGTTATGAATAGTAATAACCACCTTTTAAAATTTTAGAAATTTTAGCTCTCAAAATGGACTTTATTTTTGGATTCTGAGTATCGAATTTAGCCTAAGGTGAAATTTTGATACTTTTCGGATAACTTTCATATTCTGATGAATAGTGAAAATTACTAAATTATAATTAAAAACAACTTTTTTAATCGAAATAATTAATAGTGATAAATTATTAATTTGAGTGGTTTTAAAGTATATTTAGAATATATTTTTACAATTTAATACAATTTTGGTCATTGAATGTAATTTCACATTTAAACCAGACATAATCAAGTGTCAATCTTTTGATAGATATTATTTCTTAAAAACACGCTATTTGTTTTAACAGCGGGATTTAATTATAAAATTAATTAATGAAACTTCTATGTTATGAATTTAATAAAATAGACTTTATTTTTGAATTCGGAATATGAAATATAGCTTAGGATGAAATTTTGGCATTGTTCTGAAAAACATCAATTTTTGATGAATAGTGAAACTACTAAGTGGTAGTTAAAAAAATAAATTTCTTCATAAATCTTAATTTTACCGCTTCTGTGAATGGAATTTCAAAAATCCGAGAGACACGGTTGATGTCAGTAAGTAAAATGTGGTTCAATGAGATAAAAAATAATTTTTGGTGAATAGTAACTTTTTACTTTTATTTACCACGGTTAAAAGTAAATAGGGTAATTAAGGGTAAAATTGATATTATTATTACCCTAACACATGTCCTAATTTTATTGGACAAGTGTAATTCGACCAAAAACAAGCATAGGAATAAAATATGACCATTTAGGCCCACTTGGATTAGATTAGGACATTTATTATTATTTAATTCAAAGAAGAGTTAAAAGAGTCAAAATCAAAGTTTATTTACTAAAACATTTTTAATATAGGGTTTTACATAAGATAACTTCTATTGTAAATATTCATTAGAAAGATAATACGATTTTATACATGATGGTATTTTATTTGTAATTTTTAGACATCAAATAAGTTAATTTATTTATGACACAAAGATGATGCAGTAATTATCTTATTAATGAAATATTGACATAAGTGATATTATAAATACCAAAATAAATGTAATTTGAGACTTTTTATTAATTCCACTAATTTTATAGGTTACTATGATATATTAGTGTTGATTTAATCAACTTTTTTCGAACATATAGTTCTGTTATGACTTTCACAAAAATCATGTATCAAATAGTGTCAAAATTGACACAAAATAGTTTTTAAATCAAATATTATTTTATTAATTGTTATTTTATTTCTAAAAATCTAAGGTTCGGCCAAATGACTTAGATAAGTATATATTTATTAATAATATACAATTTGGGGTTCGTTTGGCATGTTATAGTAAGTGTATTAACCATATAGTGAAAGAAAACAAAAAGACACGGTAAAAGTTAAATTATTTAACTTAGAGTTAAATCTAATTGATAA
The DNA here is from genome assembly GCA_963277665.1 of Viscum album. Taxonomy (NCBI): domain Eukaryota; kingdom Viridiplantae; phylum Streptophyta; class Magnoliopsida; order Santalales; family Viscaceae; genus Viscum; species Viscum album. The sequence continues at coordinate 382,508,253 of OY728166.1, forward strand.
GGTTAAAATAATACCCTAAACTTGTCTAAATCCTATTGGATGATAGGATTTCGACCCATCCCCACTTTAGCTTCGAAATAAGACCCTTTTGAACCATTATAAACTAATTTTGACTTTAATATAAAATAATATTTTGAGTTATTCCTAAGGTGCCCCTCTCCTCCCTTATAAAAGGACACCTCCTCCCCCTCCTCCTCACACCAATTTGAGCACTCAAGCTCGGCCAACCCCTGCCAAAATCTCTTCTCCACTTCCCTAGGGACATCCTAGAGGTTCTGGTCTTCCTCAAAGACCAATTTTAGTGCCCTAAGAGGAGGTCTCAAAGAGGCGCTTCAAAGAAGAGGTAATTACCGTTACCAATTCTTTCATCTTTATTTATTCTTCCAATTTTTCTTCTTAGGTTGTTTCATTATGAAGTAATAACATCAGTATCACTCATATACTGATATGTTATTATAAGTATGAAACAACCCTATTTCACCATCTATCCATCCGACGGGAAAAGAAATCACCGCGCGTGCGTACGTACGGAATACCGTCTCCACGCCGTGGTGTAATCTATTTTCCACCACCACCTTACATGGATGGGTATAATGGTGTAAAGAATAACTATACATAGTTATTAAAACATCATATTGATTCTGATATATTGTATAATACACTCCAACTCAATTCAATATTTATGGAAATGATATCATCGCTCGTGCGTACGTACGGACTACCGTCTCCACGACGCGATGAGATTCATTCTCCATGTTAACCATTTAAGAATGATTATAAAGTATATATAAGAAATAATAATGAAATATATGACATTATAAATCTACTGGATTTATGTATATATATATATATGTATGTCATCTACTTACTTCCATTCAAGACAATAAGGAAAGGAAAATAGCGTTCATGCGTACGTACGGACTACTGTCTCCATGAACGGTGTTTTTCATTTCATTTATCTATCTATTATATATATATATATACTGAATATATATGATATATAAATCATATTTTATATTCTTTAAGTAAGTAAATCATGATATAAGTAATAATAATGTCAAGAACAACAAGTCAAAACACCTACGATAAATGAAACGATTTTACCCAAAACGCTTCTTTAACATGGAATTTACAAAACAACGGGTAATATAATGTCATAAGTGAACAATATATGATATCATAACAATGAATATGATTCTGTAATAAGTCAATGACAATATTTAAATCATTATACAGGAGGTTCAGACACATACGAAGCAAATCGGACCTATGGTAAGGGAAATATCACAATCTCATTTTTATCCGAGATTGTTTATTCGTAAGTATTTACTGGGGTGTATTTTATCATCCACATCCATGTTTTCTCAATATGTAATATTATTTCCATTCACCTACAATTGTTTAAATCCTATTTTACCCTTCTGGGAGTTTTTATTAAAATATATGAAAAGAATCTTTTGTCGTTTTTCGAACGAGGTATTTTTTTGAATTTTCCGACAGAAGTATGAATAATGTTTTTTTAACTTATATGGCATGAATGGATTTTTAAAACATTATTTCCAAGAAGATTTATTTACAAGTTTTCAAGTTTATTTTTAATAAACTTCTTTTATTTTAAAGTTGCTTGACATGTTATGAAAGGAAAAAATGTTTTTGAAGAAGAAAGGATATTTTCCTCAAGAATGGAGTTCAAGTGTTTTATCAAAATTATTTTCCATCTAAGATAATAAAGGGTTCTGTTTTTATCCCTATTATTACATTGATTTGATCATGTTGTGATGGAATTATTTTTATGAATTCCTTTATCTTATATGAATTGATTTATGATGTCATGATGTTTCAAGAATCCCATTTTTATTACATGGGTTATGCGATGATGTATGATTTATGATTATGTGGAACCCATAAGAAAGGGTTAATTATAAGATGGGTGGGACCTATATCTCCCTACAATGAATTGGGTAAAGATTTTATATCTCATGAGATAGACAGGGCTGGAACGGTAGGTTATACCGGTTCAGTGAAACAGGACTGAAACGAGGGTTACTCGATTTAGAAAGGGACTTTGTCCACTAAGATAGTCTTGGAAATAATTCTTGACTAAAAAGAAATGATTCTCTATGATTATGTGTGAATGCCACAAAGTTTCATGTTTTAGGTTATGATTATTGTGATTACATTTCACTGCCATGATTTACCCCATGTTATGAAATTATGATCTCTTTTGCAGGTTAAGATTTCCAAAAGTTATGTGCTTATGTATATGATGTGATTGATATTTCTTTTGTTTACCCTTACTGAGAATTTGAGCTCACCCTTTTATGTTTTCTTTTCCCTAGGATATAAAGAAAGGTTTTAGGTAAAAAAAAGGAAGATCTGTATGGGTGATTTTGAAGATCTTTCACCACGATTAGAAGATTATATTCCGAGTTTCCAAAGACACTAAACTATTACGATCCTTGTGTGTGTGTTTTTTGTTATGTACTAAGTATTCCACAAATTTAATGTAATGTCTATGTACATTAAGCTTCGGGACTCTACAGTTGGTATCAGAGGAAAGGTTTAGTCAACCTTTGGAAACTAGGACGCGAAAACGTTAGTGAGATCCCTAGAGATATTTCTAAGGTATGTATAGGGATGTCCCTAAGGATAAGTATACATATAGGATATAGTCCTAGCACTATGGTAACGATCTTAGAATTTAACCTAAGATGTTAGATATTGAAGTTACTCCCCCTTTATTATGATTTTTTCATCTAACACTATTCTTTTTGGGTTTTAGAAAATGGCTAGAAACAAGATGATTCACGATAATGGAGGATATGATGGACAATGGAATGATATTCTTCAAAAGAAATCAAATGAAATGGGATTTGGAAGTCTAAACATCATTATTATGCCGAATCAGCAATCTCATAATATGATCAATAAAGTAAAATTTGTTAAGTTTCCTGACTCGGCTAATAAGAGAAAGATGGAGTTTCATGATGATCATAGAGGAAAGAAAGTTCAATTTCCCCTATGTAAATCATGTGGGAAGAGGAATCAAGGAGAATGTTTCAAAGGAACTAGAAGATGCTTTGGGTGTGGAAAAGAAGGACACAAAGCCAGTAAGTAAAATGGTAAAGTTTCAGTTAACACCATGGATGAGGTTAATGGTATTGCTACGACATCAACAATGGTTAAATGATTTAAATGTGGAATGTACGGGCATTATGCAAACCAATGCCCAAAGGGAATGTCTCATGAAGAGAATCAGTATGGTCGTATGGGTAGTATTTTTGTTGATGATGATGAAGAGACTACAAATGATATGTGAGATGAAAGAATTATTGAATCTCGGTCAATGGTTTAAGATGGTAGTGGAATGATTACATGTTTATCAAGTGTAATGTTGTACTATAGAATAAAAAGACATCTAAGGATTGTTACACTGTTTTCTTTCCTTAAGTTTTGAAAGTTTATGATGAATGGTATGAGTAACAATGAATGGTTATTCATATTTTTTTTGGAAAGTGGATGATATGCGCATAATGAAGTGATAAAGAGAAAATGAAATGCTTGACAGTATTCATGATCTCATGATTGATATAAGGACTAAGTGATATCATGGTTTGAGTATATAGAATTTTGAGGATTTTGGTATGTGGAAAGTGTTAACGTTTAACTGCATTCATGTTTTCAATAAGGTTCAATGGGTATTTAATAGAATACATGATTAAGGACTTTGAATGTTTAGAATGTTACCAACAAGACATATCTTATGATATATGGGGATCAACGATGGTAGTAAATCTCTGGAAATCGTTGTCACTATGTTATGAGAGTGAACTGCAGTATTATGGATAAGCCTAATGATTGAAATGGATTATGTAGGTCATAAGTTATTTTTGTTTAAGGATAGAAGTTTTTTCGATATTATTGATGGGATGTTATAGTTCTAGAAAAAGGACAACCTGCATGACGGGCGACAGCCCATCGCGTCGGACAAGGATGTGGGAATCGAACCCATAACCGAAGTGCGACTGGCCTTTATCACCTACCACTAGCCTACAAGAAGTCCCTGTTTATTAGAAACTAGTTTTATTATATTAACCACTATGATATATGAAGTATAAAGTCCATTTTAGGAACCATATATGATTAATCTCACTATAGATCGACTTATGTATATAATTTTTGCTAACCTTTTGTTTGAGACAGATGGAATGACCCGTCATTCTATTACATGATCTGCTAACACATCACGAATAACAAATTCAACTTCATTTATTTCAGATATGAAGTGGTAATTGTTCAAGGCACGAACAACAGTGAGATTGTACCAAAATAAAGTAAGTATTTATTCTAATTCAAATTTTCAACTTTAGGGAAATGATCTTGAAAACCAAAAATGTTGTCCTGGTGATCTTATACCTGATGAATCAGATGGTACCTTATATCATCACAAATCTATGGATTTGTGATTACTGGATTTTCCATAGCCATGTTCTCTACCACTCTCCATCAGAACATGATGGTTAGATTTCTCTTCCATATCCATATTTTTACCTATGTGGAAACCCAGCGATTAGTTTATTTGGGTAACCGTTACGTTTCATACTTTCATTTTTAAAGATTGGTTTTGGTATTCCTTTTTACGATGTGGGTTTCTATTAAAGAAACTTTCGAATAGTAAACCATTTATAACCCCGACGAATTTCGAGGGAGAAATTCATTTCAAGGGGGTAGAATGTAACACCCCGAGATTTTATGAAAAATATTCTTTTTAATTTCACTAATGTCTTGTGTTGTACGCTGCACCAAAAGGAGCTTGCACAACACGCATCCTTGATTTGCCTTGCATTACACGCAATCGCGACCTTCCTCGATAGCGTGTGTAGTATGTAATACTGAGTTTCACTAAACAACGATATGCTATTAAAATATTATTAAAACTAGCCGTTATGAATAGTAATAACCACCTTTTAAAATTTTAGAAATTTGAGTTCTCAAAATGGACTTTATTTTTGGATTCTGAGTATCGAATTTAGCCTAAGGTGAAATTTTGGTACTTTTCGGATAACTTTCATATTCTGATGAATAGTGAAAATTACTAAATTATAATTAAAAACAACTTTTTTAATAGAAATAATTAATAGTGATAAATTATTAATTTGAGTGGTTTTAAAGTATATTTAGAATATATTTTTACAATTTAATACAATTTTGGTCATTGAATGTAATTTCACATTTAAACCAGACATAATCAAGTGTCAATCTTTTGATAGATATTATTTCTTAAAAACACGCTATTTGTTTTAACAGCGGGATTTAATTATAAAATTAATTAATGCAACTTCTATGTTATGAATTTGGTAAAATAGACTTCATTTTTGAATTCGGAATATGAAATATAGCTTAGGATGAAATTTTGGCATTGTTCTGAAAAACATCAATTTTTGATGAATAGTGAAACTACTAAGTGGTAGTTAAAAAAATTAATTTCTTCATAAATCTTAATTTTACCGCTTCTGTGAATTGAATTTCAAAAATCCGAGAGACACGGTTGATGTCAGTAAGTAAAATGCGGTTCAATGAGATGAAAATAATTTTTGGTGAATAGTAACTTTTTACTTTTATTTACCACGGTTAAAAGTAAATAGGGTAATTAAGGGTACAAATAATATTATTATTACCATAACACATGTCCTAATTTTATTGGACAAGTTTAATTCGACCAAAAACAAGCTTAGGAATAAAATATGACCATTTAGGCCCACTTGGATTAGATTAGGACATTTATTATTATTTAATTCAAAGAAGAGTTAAAAGAGTCAAAATCAAAGTTTATTTACTAAAACATTTTTAATATAGGGTTTTACATAAGATAAATTCGATTGTAAATATTCATTAGAAAGCTAAAACGATTTTCGATATGATGGTATTTTATTTGTAATTTTTAGACATCAAATAAGTTAATTTATTTATTACACAAAGATGATGCAGTAATTATCTTATTAATGAAATATTGACATAATTGATATTATAAATACCCAAATAAATGTAATTTGAGACTTTTTATTAATTCCACTAATTTTTTAGGTTACTATGATATATTAGTGTTGATTTAATCAACTTGGTTCGAACATATAATTCTGTTATGACTTTCAAAAAAATCATGTATCAAATAGTGTCAAAATTCACACAAAATAGTTTTTAAATCAAATATTATATTATTAATTGTTATTTTATTCCTAAAAATATAAGGTTCGGCCAAATGACTTAGATAAGGATATATTTATTAATAATATACAATTTGGGGTTCGTTTGGCATGTTATAGTAACTGTATTAACCATATAGTGAAAGAAAACAAAAAGACACGGTAAAAGTTAAATTATTTAACTTAGAGTTAAATCTAATTGATAAGGTTAAAATAATACCCTAAACTTGTCTAAATCCTATTGGATGATAGGATTTCGACCCTTCCCCACTTTAGCTTCGAAATAAGACCCTTTGGAACCATTATAAACCGATTTTGACTTTAATATAAAATAATATTTTGAGATATTCCTAAGGTGCCCCTCTCCTCCCTTATAAAAGGACACCTCCTCCCCCTCCTCCTCACACCAATTTGAGCACTCAATCTCGGCCAACCCCTGACAAAATCTCTTCTCCACTTCCCTAGAAACATCCTAGAGGTTCTGGTCTTCCTCAAAGACCAATTTTAGTGCCCTAAGAGGAGGTCTCAAAGAGGCGCTTCAAAGAAGAGGTAATTACCGTTACCAATTCTTTCATCTTTATTTCTTCTTCCACTTCTTCTTCTTAGGTTTTTTCATTATGAAGTAATAACATCAGTATCACTCATATACTGATATGTTATTATAAGTATGAAACAACCCTATTTCACCATCTATCCATCCTACGGGAAAAGAAATCACCGTGCGTGCGTACGTACGGAATACCGTCTCCACGCCGTGGTGTAATCTATTTTCCCCCACCACCTTACATGGATGGGTATAATGGTGTAAAGAATAACTATACATAGTTATTACAACATCATATTGATTCTGATATATTGTATAATACACTCCAATTCAATTCAATATTTATGGAAATGATATCATCGCTCATGCGTACGTACGGACTACCGTCTCCACGACACGATGAAATTCATTCTCCATGTTAACCATTTAAGAATGATTATAAAGTATATATAAGAAATAATAATGAAATATATGACATTATAAATCTAATGGATTTATGTATATATATATATGTATGTCATCTACTTACTTCCATTCAAGACAATAAGGAAAGGAAAACAGCGTTCATGCGTACGTACGGACTACCGTCTCCATGAACGGTGTTTTTCATTTCATTTATCTATCTATTATATATATATATATATACTGAATATATATGATATATAAATAATATTTTATATTCTGGAAGTAAGTAAATCATGATATAAGTAATAATAATGTCAAGAACAACAAGTCAAATCACCTACGATAAATGAAACGATTTTACCCAAAACGCTTCTTTAACATGGAATTTACAAAACAACGGGTAATATAATGTCATAAGTGAATCATATATGATATCATAACAATGAATATGATTCTGTAATAAGTAAATGACAATATTTAAATCATTATACAGGAGGTTCGGACACATACAAAGCAAATCGGACCTAAGGTAAGGGAAATATCACAATCTCATTTTTATCCGAGATTGTTTATTCGTAAGTATTTACTGGGGTGTATTTTATCATCCACATCCATGTTTCCTCAATATGTAATATTATTTCCATTCACCTAAAATTGTTTAAATCCTATTTTACCCTTCTGTGAGTTTTTAGTAAAAGATATGAAAAGAATATTTTGTCGTTTTTCGTACGAGGTACTTTTTTTGAATTTTCTGACAAAAGTACGAAGAATGTTTTTTTAACTTATATGGCATGAATGGATTTTTAAAACATTATTTCCAAGAATCTTTCTTTACAAGTTTTCAAGTTTATTTTTAATCAACTTCTTTTATTTTAATGTTGTATGACATGTTATGAAAGGAAAAAATGTTTTTGAAGAAGAAAGGATATTTTCCTCAAGAATGGAGTTCAAGTGTTTTATCAAAATTATTTTCCATCTAAGATAATAAAGGGTTCTGTTTTTATCCCTATTATTACATTGATTTGATCATGTTGTGATGGAATTATTTTTATGAATTCCTTTATCTTATATGAATTGATTTATGATGTGATGATGTTTCATGAATCCCATTTTTATTACATGGGTTATGCGATGATGTATGATTTATGATTATTTGGAACACATAAGAAAGGGTTCATTATAAGATGGGTGGGACCTATATCTCCCTCCAATGCATTGGGTAAAGATTTTATATCTCATGAGATAGACAGGGCTGGAACGGTAGGTTATACCGGTTCAGTGAAACAGGACTAAAACGAGGGTTACTCGATTCAGAAAGGGACTTTGTCCACTAAGATATTCTTGGCAATGAGTCTTGACTAACAAGAAATGATTCTCTATGATTATGTGTGAATGCCACAAAGTTTCATGTTTTAGGTTATGATTATTGTGATTACATTTCACTGCCATGATTTACCCCATGTTATGAAATTATGATCTCTTTTTCAGGTTAAGATTTCCAAAAGTTATGTGCTTATGTATACGATGTGATTGATATTTCTTTTGTTTACCCTTACTGAGCATTTGAGCTCACCCTTTTATGTTTTCTTTTCCCCAGGATATAAAGAAAGGTTTTAGGTAAAAAAAGGAAGATCTTTATGGGAGATTTTGAAGATCTTTCACCACGATTAGAAGATTATATTCCTAGTTTCCAAAGACACTAAACTATTACGATCCTTGTGTGTGTGTGTTTTGTTACGACTAAGTATTCCGAAAATGTAATGTAATGTCCATGTATGTTAAGCTTCGGGTCTCTACATTTCATTAACTAGGTTGTACATTACAATGTCTCGATAAAACCAAATTTTTATGTAGGGTGTGAGCCAAATCCCAATAAGATGCCATCCAAAAAAAATTCCCATGCCATAACATTAGAATACAAATCAACATGCACACTTCCATGTGAATATTTGAAACATTAATAGGATAACATTTTAATGTAAAATTTTCCAAGAAATGTTTTTTAAGGAAAAAACATTTTTCACAAATAAGAATGCTAGAAATATAAATTTGTAGATGCTCTACCCTATAAAGGTGGTTAGCACCACATCACATATGAATCATGTCACTAGATATAACCATTGCAAATTTCGTATTGATAACTATCACAAATCGGACTCTATTAACCTCAAAAATCAATGATCAATATCATCTAACTCAACTGCGAAAACTTTTTCTCATGCATGATCCATTAGTGGCAATCCCATATTGAGGTCAAATGGTTTCTCAATTAAAATCCAAAACCTACTGTATTCTCATGAACATGATAATGGAGGGGATCTTATCACATTGTTTAGTGGTCTCTGATCATATCACATGCTTAATTTGGGTTTAAATCATTAATCATGTTAGATTTATCTAGGCCTCATCCACTTGTGTGTCAACTAGCATACTATTTCTAGTTCACCCACCAAGATACCATGGATTCTATTTCATCTCAAATTCCTTTTAACAAATAACATAAATCATCAAATTCACATACACATGAAAACAATCATGACCACACAAGAAAAACCACCCATTTCACATTTCATATTTATTCAATAACCAATGATCACATAAAAACCACCATTTCCATAACAAATCTGCCTTCTTTTCCCAAACAAACCAAAACCATTTGGAAACACATTTGGCACCACATTCAAAATTTATGAAACACATTTGGAAAAGAAGAAAGAAGAACATATATGGAATACTATTATTTCAAATGGAAAAGTGCCTCCCAAATTCATACTCACATTAAAAAATTCATTACATCCTACACATCACTTTCAAAATTTCAAGACACATTTAAGGTGCATAAGAAATAATCCAACATGAATATAAACCCATTTATCTTGTAAAATATACATTTATTACGTTCTTACCTTTAAATACCATTTAAAACACATTTCAAAAATTTAAAAAAATGAATAATACATAATAAAGAGATAGTACAACAAAGCATACATGAAACATAACCACATTAATTTATAAAAACAATTTCATCACATATGTATCTCAAACCATTTGAAAAACTTGTTTCTTACCCTATAAATAATCAAAATAAAAATATTTAAAGAATCATGAAAACATACCCAACTCATCTAATAATTTAAACCAATGGAACCATCTATATCACATTTGGTTACTACTAAAAAAAGTGGAAGACCACAACAACACCACCAAAACTCCATATTAAGGTCAAACCAATAAAAAATTAAATATTTTCCCCAATAATAGAAGAATGAAACCTATTTATTTCAAACAAACCATTGGAAAACAAAAACCCAATAAGAATGGAAGGAAAACCATATAATGAGGGATAAGCCAGGATAAATGAGACATAATTGATGATTTGATGAATAATAAACATCAAAACCACCTCAAAATTGGAGTTCCAAGGGTGTAGGAGGGGATGGAGAGGCAGTTAGGTCAAAAATCCCGAGTGGGAGGAATTATGGTTAGAATCAACTTGGGAATATGATTAAATTTACTCTACATAATTTCATAGACAATTTTCATATTTATCCTACATAGTTTTATAAACCATGTGGAAACCATAAATTACTCATTATCCATGAAGAACAAGCCTCATGGTTACCCCAAATTATTTTCCAAAACATCCACCAACTGTGTTGTAACCACTATCTAAAATGAACATTTTCAACACTATTTCCTAGGTGACAGAAGTTGGTTTCTTCAAACAGTGTTCCAACCATGCACCAATTTTCGTCAATACCAAAATATCCATTTCGACAAAAACTCAAGGGGAAACACAAGGATGACTGAAAGACCAAAAAAATACAAAATAATTCCTAAAAAATCATTGATTGGGAATATTAGTTATCTTAAATTTACAAAGGTTTAGGGTATCACCAATTTCATATTTGGTAGGAGGAAAATTCAAAAACAACTTTCATAAGAAGATATGAACATTAAAAAGATGTCATTATTTATTTTGGTCTTATGAATTCATTATAAATAATTTTATCACTGATGAATTGAATCACTCAATGGTATCAGGATTACATTGTGGTGGAGTTTATTAATGATATACTAGTGTATTATAGAAAAAATATGGAGCATGAAAATAATTTGGGTATATTGTTTGGAATTAATATCTATTAGATATGTAGTTTCCGTGGATTAGAAGGATAATAAATAAATTTTTTATATGATTTTTCATGACTAAAATCAAAATCATATCATATGAAGAGGAAATGAATTCATTTCTAATGGAATAAGGGATACTAGTCATCCGTTCGAGATCATTTGTTTATAATTACATAATACCCTATAATAATATTAATAGTTTCTGAATAAGTATTTTTTGTCTACAGTGATGCATTAAGGATTTGGTTGGGATGTGTTTTCATCCAAGGGTATCTTATTGTCACTTGTGGTTCATGGTAATTTGGGATTTATCAGAGGAAAAACCCAACATAATACATTGAATTCGCTGTAGTGGTCTATGTTTTGAATACTTGAAATCATTAACTATTTGGTGATAAATTAAATATGTTTATAGATCATAATAGTTTGATACACATTATATCTAAAAGTTATTTTAATTTAAGGAAACAAAGACACATGAAGTATCAGATGATGTATCGCTTCAACAAGATGTATACACTGGGTACATGAAACTATATAGAATATTAATTGATTATAAATCCACATGATCATTTGAATAAATAGGATTTTGAAAAGTGAAATGTCATATAAGTGGTGGTGAATATGAATTCCTATTTCTTGGAACAAGGGGATGTGGCCATTTTCCTTTCATTTTATGTTATTTCTTACTTGGTTAAGATAGTTAGATAGGCTTGGTTATTTAATCCTAAATGTGTTTCTATTTGGTTAAAACTCAATAGTGGGGAGAACATTGAGAGTAGAAATATATATGGGAGTTTAGTTCTCTAATTTATAGATTGGATTTCATACCTTTTTATTATCTTGATTTCTTAGTGGTTACCACCATTCAATATTCTCTATACAATCGGGAAAACCAAAAATTTATAGAGCATTGAAAAAAAGTTTGGAGGGGTCGAAATGAAATGATTTTTTTGTGGAAAATATCTCAAGATGCCTCAGTTGTTGGGAAAAAAATTCAGATCATAAATCACGTGATCGTATGCTAGATACTTTTCGTTTTTACTTTGTTGAAATGAGAGTATATAGAAATGTATTTTATAATTATTCTACAGAGGATAGTTAGGAAAAAAATACCATATGTGTGGTAGTAGATCAACTAAAAATTTAATCCCAATTTATCCAAATCCATAAAAATAATATGGTTTAAGAAATTTTAAAATCTATATTTGGTAAATTTTAATGATTCATGGAATTATAGTGTCTATTATTTTGGAATGAGACCTCAGTTTTGAATATCATTTTTAGTAAATACTTGCATAAATCTCTAGGTACACAGTTTACATTGATCACAATATTTCTTTTTTGTAATTTATAGATAGTATAAACAGATAATCCTTTTGTCAGAGGATATTCTTAAGGATTCTGTGATAAATTTTGGTGTCTCATAGTAATAGAATACAATTAATTCAAATTTTTCATGTGATAAAAGCAACTATGAATTGATAAATATGTCCCAACTTGTATAATTGTATTGGATTACTTATTCTTCTCCATTTTTTGGAAACTAGTAATACATCACTATTTGAACTCAACCTTTTGAATGATATAATATACAAAATTTAGTTTATTAGAGAAAGAATAGTAGAGGATAAATGTCATGAAAAATTAACGTGGATCATCATCAATGAAAATTTTCATTTGAGGTGAGTGACAATCTATTCATTATATTATCTCCATGGTTTAGAAATAAACTTTTGGAAATAATGTTAAGTCATATCCCTAATATATAGGATATTTTGTATTCTTGAATGATTTGGGGATTTATCAGGTCAATTGGTATTTTCCACCAAGTGTTATTTCATTTTACAATGTGTTATGTATCTATGTTGAAGAAGTTCCAACATTATCCTAAAAACGATTAGATGGGATCACATAGACCAAGAGCTAGATATTGTGATGATTCAATATCATGAATATATTGAAGATAGGAAAGATAATATATTACATGGGAAAATAATTTATCAAGTGAAAATTGTATGGAATCAATGTTATATTTATAAAGAAACATAAAATCATGAGAAGTAAATGATGATGAAATGGCCCTAACTCATCCTAGAAAAAATAATTCTTCTATTTTATATGGAGTTAATTTCCGATGGTGGGGATAATTTAGAACCCCTAGTTTAAAGTGAAGGACATGTTATTTTTTTAAGAGTATATAATGTGAAGGTTATGTTTTAGGATTTTATTATGTGTTTCACAAATTAGCAATAATTATTTAGTGGTTCACAAAATTTTCATGATTAGTATAAATCATTCATAGTCTCTAGGAAACTGTGTAGGGGAAGATAGTGGACATTAGGTAGGTTCTACATTGGAAAATAGTTTGGTGAAAAATGTGTGAATGACCATTAAAATCATGAATCATGAAATAGATGGAAGCGCATTGTTTTTGCAAAGTTTTTCTAATAGTGTCAAATAATCATGCATGGTGTGGCCTTAATATGCTCGCACTACATTGTTGGTGAACCATTTTTTAAATAGTGATGGAAAACCATGTGGTGTATATTTATCCCCACATAAAATATGTATCTAATATAAATTAAACCCTTTAACACACATTTTTCCCATAAACAATAATGATCCTGAATTTCTTTCACTCCCATGTCTTTGAGAGACAATCCCCTTTGATTCAAGAGTTATCCACAGGTGAGTCAAAGTGTATTGAAGGATGAGATTCATTACTATGTGCCCATTCTTCCTCATTATTAAAATATCCAAAATTAATCTTTCTCTCGGGACTATAGATCTAGTCTATAATGGATATATTTATATGTTATAAATTGGTTTATGATGAAATATTGTTTGTTCTAGTGAATGGAACATGGGTTGTTATTAGATCTTAATATTTTATATAATATTTATTCATTTATACCAATTTTTGAGAGGTAAATTGATTCTCTCTTATATACATATAATTTTAAAAACTTTAGGAATTGTTTTTCAAAAAAATTCTTAAAATTGAGTTTAAATTATAGTTTCACACATCATGGAAATATAATTATGTTATTATTTTGAAATTTTTTAAATCTGTTTAGTTTTCAAAAAACAAATTTGATTAAAATTTTAATATGATGTTTTTAAAATTTATTGATTTGTTTTTTTACTTGTAATGTATTTTTTGAAATAATTTTAATAATGGAATATTTATATTGGAATAACATAGAATAAATTTACAACAAACTATTTGGAATGTGTTGAATGAGAAGGATAATTTTTATGAAGTCCCACCATTAAAATGGGACAGGGTGTAGACATCATGTTCCACCATCAATGGAAACACAATGATTGTTCCTACATGTGTGTGTACAAATGGAAAAGAAATATAAAATATAAAAGAATTAGTGGTTTAAATTATTTCTAAATGATTTCATTGAAAAAATTATCTTTCAATTTTATATAAACTTTTTTTGTTTCTTAAAATTGTTTTATATGGATTTTTATGATAAGTTTGGTCCTAGTGGAATGATTCAGAAACTCATTGGGTAAATCCTATTAATTTTTTAATCACCCCTTACTCTAGAACTATTTTTCCTTTAAAAATGTTATCTAATAAGTTAAAGTTAAAATAAAGGTATCTCAATTCATTAGCAATGCATCTTGATATCGTGGGATTGGAATATGGAGTTAGAGAATAGAGTAGGTTGGGTGTTTTTTGTAGATATCACAATATAATTTTTTTGGAACATTAATCCACTTTTAGAATTATATTTTATTTATTATTTACTATGATATTTTTTATTAGTTTGGTTAGGTTTTATATTTATTTATTTGTATTCATCCATAAAAAAGTGGATTTCTTGGTCATTGATCATGTAGTTGGATGATTTATATTTTAAAGGAAAAATCATCCCCTAATAGTTACTGAGGCCTTTCCATTTATATCATTCATTTGGTATCTTGGGGATGTCACCTAAGGTGTAGAATATTGATATCACATCACTAGAAAATTAGGAGGGGAGGGATGTTACAAAAATATTGAATTGTAGGATGAGATAATATCCATAGAGGGGGAACTTTCTGATGGACACAATATAAAAAATACATTAACTATGATTTGAGAGATAAAATTTATTGTTAGTTACATAGTATTTTACTAACAGAGGATGAAAATGTTTACTAAGTTAGAGGATAACCTTACATGGATTCTTGGATATGTTGTGTACTACGAATATAGAAAAAAAATATTGACACTTTTTTGGAAGGTCTAATGTGGATCCTGCAAGGGGAATTACTCTCCAAACAATTTCCTCTATATGATGATATATTCTCAATTGATATTAATTTGGAGGTGGATTTCCCCACGATTATTTTCTTTAAATGAAATATGAAGATGAATTGGTCAACTAATTGATATATAGAGAATATTATATCAAATATGAGGTGAAAATAATATCCAGGAATGGGATATACATGCAAACTTTATATAATAAAATAATTTTATAGAAACAAATTGTTGTATTTGAAGAACAATATCATGGCCATAAACATGTGTGTGATGTTTCATTTTTAATTGAACACATTATGAATCTAATAATACGAGTATAGTAGTAGGTAATGTCAAATAAACTACTATATAAATTTTCTGATAAGTGATTCATATAAACTAGTGATTAACTATGTGGAGAAAAAATTATTTTCATGAAAAATAAGGATATTTCTATGAGATTGTGCATTCATTGTAAGGATATCAATTGAATTTCTATAACGAATATGTATCATTTTCTAAAAAATAATGAATTATTGATCAACAGAAAGGAGAATAATACATTTAAATAATCTATATTCATTCTATTTGTCATAATATAATTTTGAATAAGGTATATATACAAATAATATAATTTTAAACTAGGTAAAGACATTATGAATTTATTGTAATGATATTTTGATTAATAAATAAATCATAAATATTTATTTTTATTATGAATATAAGTTTCAAGGATTATCATTATAAATTGATGGTGATATTCATTATTTCCATCATGATATACTACATGGGGTATAAATATCTTGAGAGTCTCCATAAAATAATAATAGAGACCCTTATCAAAAAATTATGGGAAATTATATTAAGTGTGAATTTTGGATCAATGAATTTTTCTCATTTTTTTCTTATCACTATGGATAGAATTTATATTTTTTATAGAAATTTAAATGTTGTTAAATAATATACTTAACTAATAAACCTAAATGGGATATAAATATTTATATTTTTAGTAGGTTATTATCCATTGGTTTATAAATATTTAACCCCATTGTCCATCTGGTTAACCAACCTCAAGTTTAATGATGTTACATTCACAGAGACCGTGTAATGTGAGGATAAATTTGATTATATGAAGAGGAGACAAATTTATGAACTAGTATCAATGCTACCATCAGTTATGAAATTATTTTTAATACATATTTATTCAACATGGAATGTAATTTTCTATGAAATTATGGACAATGATTAGGTGATTGACTATTCATTGATGTAACTAAAAATCCCTTAATAAAACATTTCAAATCATGACCATTAGATGAAATACCTGAAATTTTATTATAAAATTTGAAGACACTAAATTTATATTTAATTATTATATATATATTTATATAGACCATATGGGACATTAAATATATATTCTCTAAAAAATAGATAAACATGAGGCAATGAATATGGTTCAAATTACTCAAGGACGTTGATTTCTTGATGCACCTCCAGTGTGGTGAGTCAGTCAATGTGGATGATGTATTGAGTATGAGATATCACAAAGTTATTAACAAGATGAGCATGAAGAAGAGAATTATACATGGGGATATAGTATGATATGATATTATGAATTTTAGAAAATGTGATGCATCATTACTTTTCAATGAAATTATTAAACAATCATTACCATAATGTGAAAAGACGTATGAGTAGGGTTATGAGGATTTAAACATGGATGACTAAATCCATAAATAAATGGAAATTGATAGTCATCAAATAATGATATAGAGTATGGATGTTTTGAATATGTTTATGTGTTATATTTTTTCCACAGTAGAAGAGGGAACTTCTAGATGAAACAAATAGATTAAATTTATCTATATACCCTCGTAAAAAATATTTCTATGGATTTATGAAAAAATTTATAGTTTAATGGTATAAAGTAGGAAATTGTTTACAATTTTTCTAAATTCCTAATTTTCCAAAGGTAAAGGATTAAATATTGTTTTCTAATGGAGTCATTCAACCTCTTCTTATACCAACACGTAAGTGAGGCAATATTCATAGGATCTTTGTCATTGGACTACCAAATAAATTAAGGATGAATGATTATATATGGGATATTATTCAAAATGTTACTATGTCTATTAATTTCTTAGTGATAAGAGAAGATATACTTCTTAATATCATTTCTTTACTCTATATCAATGAAATTGAAATGCTTCATGGAGAACCTCAACAAATTTCATTTGATTGCGACCCTCAGTTTATATTTAAATTCTAAATATTATGTAATGGGACCATAGAACATGGAAACATATAAGGACCACCTATCATCCTCAATCTGATGGGCTATATTTGTGGACAATGATGACTATAAAAGACACGTTGAGGTCTTTTTATCTTTACATCAATTTTATGTAGGATCAGTATCTACCTTTTGTGATATTTTAATATAATAATAAGTTCTATTATTATATTGAAATAAAAAATAAAAAAAATTGTAACAGATGATGTGTCATACTCCAACATTTTTGGAAAATTTGTAAGAAATAATGCTAGTTTCCCTCGATCTCATTGAGACAAAATAATGCATAGACTATTCAGGATCATCCTTATGCAACATTGAGTATAAAAAATAGAAATGATGTTAATTAAATGAAGAAGATGGAATCTAATATAGGGGATCATGTACACTTTATGGTATCCTAATAGAAGGTATTCATGAGATTTTCTAAGACTGAGAAGTAAAGACCAAGGTTCATTGGGTGTCTTGAAATACTAGAAATAATTGGATATGTCACCAAGCCTTTTAAAACAACACTACATATTCCATTATTATTTACTAGGGAAGTCTATTCCAGGTCCAAATCTTGTGATCATATATTGGGTAAAGGGTTTGGTTCTTTAAATATCATATAAGGAAGATAAAATCAATATTTTTGACACAAAAGAGAAATTGATGTGGAAGCATACAACTCATTTGGTGAAAGTAATTTTAGGAAATCATAAAATTAAAGTTGAAACTTACGAACCTATAGAATCTATGGGGAAGGAATATACACATTTTTTAATACCAATATATACCATATATTGAGGAAGGAATTTTTCTGGGGGAATGAAATACCTAATATCCAACTATAGAAGGTTAATTTTATATCCTAAACTATCACATAATACACTCTAAAAATATATTATTCATGAGTATATCTAAAATAATAATTTCATAATGATAGAATTTAACATTTATTGATAAAACAATGTTTTCAAATATTCATAAATATAAGATCAGAAGATGAAATTTTATTATATTCCCAAAATATTTATTTTCAAATGAATTGTGAAAAATTAAGTTTTTACATAAAATGAAACATTTATTTACATGTGAATGTCATATATGATCATAAAAACATTTAAATGGTAAAAATTGTATTTAATTGGTAAAAATATTTTTTAATACTATTTTTTTATAAAACCTATGAATATCATTTTGTGAACATGTGTAATATTTTCCAATAAATGAAAATTTATTTATCCTATTTTTTAAATTCAATATTGTTTTTGGAAACATTCGTTTTTTAGATGTGTTTTAATACAAAAAGCACTAATTGTTTTCATAATATACAAATTTATTCCCTCAAAATTAAAACCATTGATCGTTTTATCCTAGTGAAAATTTCCTCCTTAAAATAAACATTTTCTAACACATCGGCTGTAGGAGTGGTAATGATAAAATTAATTTCCCTTAATCAAATTCAAATTTTTCAGTAGAAGAAACATTATATTTATAATTAATATATACAAATTATATAACATGTATAATATGATTATTGGAGATTTTAAATAAATTATTAATATTTTCAATTATTTACGATAATAAAAGTCAAATAATTGTTTTCAATGATTTAATTATGTAACAATTTTTTAAAATTTAATCTATATAAAATTATATAAATTTATTTTCTATTGTTACTCTAATAAGATCTTTATACATTAAATATATATATATATAACTTCATCTTATTAATAATTAACATGAACAAAATATAAAACACTTAATGTATAGAATGAAATATTAATATTAAAATAGTTTCTATTTTATATTATATTTTAAATTCACAATTTATTTTATAACTTTTTTAAGATGACTTAGATTATATGGTTTCCAAATTCATATTAAAATTTTTAAAATTTGGTCATAGGTTTTATTTAAAATTTTAGTAATAAATTAATTACCATGGTTATTTTTTTATCGTTGTCAATTAGGTTAATTTTCATAAATGAAGTATCTAAAATTTTAAATATATAAATATCCACATAAACCACATAAAAATCTTATTTGGGTTTGAAATTCACACCCACATGTCTCATCTAATATTTATCAATCTTACTCACCTTACTCACTGAAACCACCTAATAATCATGTGATTCTATTGTTACCCATTTCCTAATAATAGTTTCCAAGAAAAAAAACATCTTTTTCACTTATAATTGGAGATCACATCAACCCATTATCTCATTTTACTTGACCCTACAAGTAATTTATCATTATTGTTCACTCAAAAACCCTATATAAATACCTCCCATGTAATTTATACATTTATAAGTGTTCTTCTAAATCATGAAGAATATCATTAGCTTGGTAAGGATTTCAAACTCTTATCTTTTATTTTTAGTTGGAATTATTTTGTTATAATACCATTTATACACAATTAATTAATTTTAATTTCATTGTTTTTCATTGATTTTATTTTATTCAGTGAGATAGTATAGATACCCTTACGTTATATCTTTTTTTCTATTTAATAATTATGACCACATAAGGGATCTCACTCAACCCCTTCCTTTTTAAATTACAAAATTCTACTATATTTCCATAATTTGTGTAATTACAAGTAATTATAACCCATAATATAAATTTAAGATAATATTTCTTCTCATTAATATTTATTAGGTCCATAATAACTGAAAAAATACTATATTGTTTTTAATTTACATAGTTTATGGTTTTCATAACAATGTCATTCCATTATAGATTATAATAGTTGATGTTGTTCTGGAACTGATGCACCAAGGGGTAATCGGCCTAAAAAGGGATTGTTGAATTATTCACTCTACTATCACCCTAATGCATGATTAGTGGGATAAATAATTAACAACTCAGTTAATACTTGTTGAGTGAATTCATTTGAAATTCCACTATATATTTATATACCATGATGAATAATTTATTCCTACCATTTTTTTACTATTCTACCCATGAAAACTACTGAACTCAATTACTGTATTCTATTAATAACCTAAAAAATTGAATTTTACCTTCTCTAATAACTTATATCTATATTTTATGAGGACACTTAATTTAAAATTAATAATACCATGTGGTATCTTTATTGATTATGTATGGTTTACCATCATCCTTCTCTCTCAATATGGGTAATCATAATCTTATATCGTTTTATGACATGGGGGAAAATATTGGTCTTTTTTCATTTTTTAAATATTAATGATGATTGAATGGTTTAATAAATGTTATATAACAAAGAGATTTCACACATCATGGGATTTATTATCATGATATCCCTATTATTTCCTTGGGTAAATGTATTAACATTTTATATGTTGTTATTATACTTTGGATGAATACTGAAGTATTGACTATATATTATTGATCCATCCACCTCGTCTCTCCATATGGGTTATTATCATGTTATCAATTTAATTATCATTGGTAAAATAATTTTTATTCCAGAAGATATTATTCTAATATAGATGACTACTGGTAATGTTGATTATAAATTGATTATTTAATTTCTATTATGAATAATGCATTGGATATACCGGAGTGGAAGGTGGAACCATATATTATATAACCCTTATTATTAATTATATTATAGCTTCTATTTTATTATTTAGTACTTCCATATGTCTTGTGTCTATATTATATTATTATATCTCATATAATATGTTTTCTTTTACACAACAACTAATCCCACCCGTATATGTCTTTCTTTCCCAATGAATCCTTGAGGTAAACTATGGGTAATTTTCATAGATATAAGTAATATACTAATATTGTACTTAAAATGTTTTCATGTTCCATATTATTTTTTCAAAATTAATATATGTATGTATCTAGTATACAAATATTAATAAGCTCTTGGATCATATAGAAGAACATGTATTCAATAACAACAATGTAATATAAAAATTGGCTTCAGGTTCCTGGAAGATGGTTTTTTAATGTTGGTATCAAAATGAGTTTATTATGAAACTTGGTGAAAATATTTATTGGACCCTAGTCAGATAGAACATGTCAAATTAAAACCCATCATTGTTCCTAAGGAAGACCATATAGAAATTAATCAATGTTCTATTTTAGAATTTAATATCATTAACTAATTATGTGTATGATATTGTTCAGAGATATAGACTAATGGGAGGATGTGAGTAGCAATAAAACCCATAGTAATTATGGGGGATTTTATCTTTTAATAAATCAGTGATTATATATTTTAGGATAATTAAATTATAAAAATATTTTGATACTTGACCAAGATTATAAAATATAATCCCAAAAACATAGAGAAATATTTTGGTCATTAACAAAGTGTATATCAAGTTGGACCACCTCATGTGTCAACAACCTCCAGCAATTAAAAGATCTAATAAGACATTGGTATTTGAACAATGGCTCAATTATATATAGATGATATTTATCTCCTTGTGATGTAGTGAAAAGGAAAAAATAATCTTGGTGTCTATCATGTAGATGTATATGTAGAATCGTGGTTTTAAATAATTAAAATAAAAAAAGAGTAAGATGAGAGAAATCATATGGAATGGGAAAAATTTTAGGATATATTAAATAAAAAATTAACCCCTCATGGGAAAAGTAAAAAAATGAAAATGAATTTCCCCAATATTACAAAAATGGTGGAGGAATGTTTTTTTGAGTATGAAGATAAATTTAAAAAATTATCTAAACATTTTATAGAATATATATACATAATAAAAACAATAATAATCATTTATTTAATTGTTTAATGTTGTTCATTAAAGGATTGTGGGTATCATAAGCCTTTTCAAAAAATAGGATATAGTCTCATGTTCTAGTAAGTTAGAGAAGGTATTCCTCAAGACTAATGTGTTCATAGGGAATATGGTGTAGAAGAGGACTACTATGAACCATGGAAGAAAACATATGTCGATGAGAAAAAGAAACAACTAAAATGGAATGGGAATGAAATACTATAGTTATAATATATACTAATTGAAAAAAATATATTTTTTTATTAATTGCATGTTCATCCATTAAAGCATGTGATGTAGTATATTTTTGATGTATTTTTCCTTCATTATTTTGTTTTGATTTTTATGATTTAATTTGTAAAAGGTTCATTAAACACTTAATAATTTAATTATGATTAATTTTACCTATATTTAGTTTTCATTTCTATTTTTTTCAAATGTGTGTGATTTTTTGCATTAACTAAATATATAGATATTTTTTCCAATATGAAATGGAAGATGATGTTTATTAAATTTAGTTTATTTTAATGAATCAAATCTTATACAATTTATTTTCACCATAATTAAATATAATTTTTTAATATCAATATTTAATAAATTTACATTTTTATTTATTATTACATTATTCTGATATTTATTTTTTAATTTAGAGTTTTCATGAATAAAAAGTTTTAAAAATTGTTTCTTGTATAAAAAAAGAATATTTTTCATTGGTTTTTATTTTTTGAGTATTCTTATAAAAGGTGACCTATGAATGATCCTTTTTTCCTTCTAAAATGGTAGGGCCATTATTTTAACATGGATGTATTGATACCATGTCCTTATGTTTGAGAAGAGGAAATTTCTGAATTTTTTCTGGGATTTTCAGTTACCATGCCTATATCATTAAACCGTGAGATGTTGTAAAATTATATAATGTCAATTTTTATACATTGATCGTGTCAAAATTATACTATGAGTGTAAAATTATACTACCATGAAGAATTGGTGAACTTTCTAGAACCCCCAATCTACTCTTAGCTACCCATGATTCTTTAAAAGGTTTTTTTAGGACTGTGAGGAATCATATAAGACTATGACCTGGCGGTAGAATGATGAACCAGGAAAAAACATTATCATGTGTTTAAGATTTTAATGAAGGAGATTTATAATGAATATTTTTCTGGGATTTTTTATGCAGGATATTTTATATCATGGTAATTTTTCATGAATTCAATCAAAAGGATGAAGCCAAACTAATGAAATTATGAGGAATAATAATCTAAAATGATCTATTATATATCAACAGGAATTAATTCAACATTATTGTCGCTCTTTTAAACCTGAATGTGATTGATTGCTCTTGCAATAAAAATTTCAAAAAATGGATATATCATTGATCTAGTTATATTATAAAAACCACCACATATTTAAATACCTCCATGAATATATTGAAATTTTATCTTTGTTCCATGAGTCATATGACGGAGGAAGATGATGGTCGAGATCCACTATTCAAATACAAACCATGTATGAACAACTAAAATTAAGAAATGTAATACTAATATAAAGTAATTATTGGTATTTTATTATGTTTATGAAATTGGAACTGAGAGGATATGGAAAATATACCAATAAATATAAAGAGATTTTTTTATTATGAGATGGTAGATAACGTCATCCCAAATAATTACGTTCCCAAAGGATGAATATTTCCTAGGCTTGAATAGATCCCATTCATTTCCAATGTTGAAGAAAAAATGAATAACAAATATAATATTAAATGGCTCAAGAAATTTTTAACCCATGTGTTGGGGAAGAGGTCGTGAAATCATATTCTTCTAAGCGCAGATTCGTGAATATTAAAACATTTTTGAGGGAGAAAATTTTGTTGGGAAACATTTATCCAACTTATTAAAGGATTAAGATAATGAATAGTGACCTCAACAAATAGATATAAGTTATTTCAGAACCAGGAGAATTCAAGTTAGTAAAAAAAATAAGTTATAGAACATAAATTTTTAAATAAGGGTTAAGGGTGAATTTGGAGGGGACAATGGGATGTTGGAAACATCAGCATATATTTTTTTATGGTAGAAATATTAAAAATAACACAAGAAAATATATTTTTATATCTCTCATTCATGATCATGATAAAAGGGGAGATTTATTTTTCCATTTTCTCTTTATTTCATCATAATTTTAACAAAAAATGAAATTTTTGAAATGTTAGTTTAAAATAAAAATTTTCTTTGATGAATTTTGTTTTTTTACAATTAGAACAATGATAATTTTTTTTACCATCTTCATATAAGAAATAATTTCAAAACTGGTTTGTTGTTTTGTTCAAATTCAAAATAATTTATATAAAAAGAATGATCCTTGAATAAAAATTTTATGAACAAAATTATAATAATATAACATTTTTTCAATTTCCAATTTCATATCTTGGATATATGAATTATAAAATTGTTGGATTTGACACTACCATTACTTTATAGAGTTAGTAGTTAAAATCTATTGAGGATATTGGATGAAATACTAATCATATCAAATAAGGGAAAAATAATCTTTTAATAATAAAATAAATATCTCCCCACCCAATGTGTTTTATAATATTTATTTACGTACAGTTTCGATATATGTATAATGTTTTCATTCATGAATTCACACTATATTATTTTTCATGTGGTTTGAAGTTATTTTTTTCCAGATTCATTTTATTCTATGTCACACAACATTTTCCTTCCTTATGGGTTTGGCATAATACTCACTATAATATTGGATGTTTTAGGGATTTAGAAATTAAAAAAATTGAACCTTTGATAAAGCAGAATTATGTTTTTCATTATAATTATTGGGGAATAGATACAAGCATCTAGGTTATAATACATTGAAAAATAGAAAAAAAAACATTTGAAAATTATTATCGAATACTTTTATTAAATAAATTTCTATAACATGTTATAAGTATGTTTCTATTGCATCAAAATTTTTATTGTGTTTATATCTGAACTAGATTATTATTTTTTATTTTAGAATTATTCATTCATGGAATACAAATATATCATTGTTCATTAAAATAAAAACACCATAATATAATTGATGATAATAAAAAGTCACATCAGCATGCTAAATTTTTTGATCCACCCATGACATTTGAAGACATGTTTTAAAAGAATAATCATTGATGGTTTATTTAATCAATTTCTCTAGTAACCCTTCCAAAAAATAGTTCTTATAATATAATATTCATTTTTTTCTATAATGAAAATATTTTTTCCCTTCTCTCTGTTTTTTGATAGTTGATCAATATTTTGTTTAGGACGATGTGTTTTTTGAACAAAACAGGTGGTGCTCGGCTATAGCACACAAGACCACAGTGAATAGAAGTTAGATTCACCACTTTAGATAGGGATAAATATTAATGGTGTTATGGAATGAGGGATGTGGTGTTGTGAAAGGGATTTAACTATAGTGTTGATGGTCGGTCTGGGTTTGCAACATATCCTTCACTGTAGAGGGTTTTCCACTGAATTATTCCCATTTGATGGTCATAACATTGGATCCTATCTCAATCAACATCACATATGGATGGTTTGAAGGTATGTTATTATGTAGGACCTTGACATTTTAAAATAATAATATTATGCATCATAGCATTTAAGACACTCAAAACTGAGAGAAAATGGCCTACAAAACATATGACCATTATAAAAAAGTTAAATTGGATGGTTTAAATTATATATATTAGTTTATGAAAAATATGTATAAATTATCTACTTAATAGAAAATTTTAGGTAAATTATTAGTGAATAAAGTATCAAATTTTAATGATGTAATTTTTTTCCGAAATTTTTTTTGAGATTTAATTTTATTACAATTTGTGATAAAATATTATAATTAATATTAAGATATATTAAATTTTTTTTTGATAAATTTATCATAATTTTTTTAGTCATCATATAAAAGTAATCATAGTGAGAAATTTTTAGATACATCAGGATATAAATATTTATTAGTGTATATTGGAATATAACAAATTTTGTACAACAGTTATTAATTTTGAATAAAATATGTAATATAAATGTATAATAATTATTGATATTTTATTTCAAGTATAAAATTTATTTTTTAGTTATATATATCCTTAAGAATTACATTTGAAACTTTTTTATACTGGATTTTAGTATTAGGATATTTTAAAGTTTTATTTTTTTTATGAAAACTATTTTAATATTAATAATATTTCTTTATTTTAATTAATTATAATAAACAATGATGAGAAATTATTAAATTGTGTTTAGATACTATATATCTAAAAATATAAATTTATATTCTTATAAAGATTATATCAATCAATATAGTTAATATAAAATCATCTTTTTCTTGAAAATGCATTTCATGAAATCCCACTATTTTATCCCGTTCGTGGGATCACTTTTAAATAAAAATCTTCAACTAATTTCAATTTAATATAGTAAAATAGAATCCACATTTTGAATCTGAATAATTTTTATTATATAGTATGTTCAAATTAATTTTTTTACATAATTAATTGTTAAAATAGTAAAATAATTATTTCGAGGTTAATGTCCAAAAGGGTTTACCCTGGTTATAATAAAATGATATGGGTTATCATTACCTAATAAACTGTCAAAAATAAATATTATTGAATTATTTATACTTGTATTAATATAATAATTTTTTATGTTCCATTATTTATCATTTCAATATATGATAAAAGTCGGTACAAATTATTCTTCTAAAAATTTTAAGTGTATTCTCTCGTCCACTTTTTATATGACGCTACCTATCCCCTCATATTCACACATTCAATGAATTTTGGTTTATCCAAAACCTAATAAAAAACATTTTTAATAGTTATATATACATTTTATTATTCTTTTATTGATTATAAAATATCACTATCAAGTATTTGGTAAAATCTTAAAGAGTTCGTTCGAAGAAGATATATTGTTCTTAACAGAGCATATTGTTTTATTTCTTCTTCTATATCCTTAAAATATTATTCAATCCAGATTAAATAATAATTTAATAATATTACAGATAATGATATTTCATTATGACCATGAAATTTATTAAATACTTATCCTATTCCGTCAAAACGGACTTGAAATAATCGTTCGTCTAAATGGTGCACTACCGCCTAAAAAATCTATGTAATTCAGTCTCCATCAGATTATTTGAAAAAAGTTAATGATGATGAATTTAATGTTTATGAAAAAATTTACATAAATATTTAACATTATTATAATATAAAAAATAATATATATTTGTATCTTTTGATTTATTCAAAGATAATAACATTATTCTTGCAAACATGTGCACTACAACCTCCACCAAGCGACGTGGTACATTTTTATCACTAAATCCCATGGATTATATATATAATAATTAAAAGAAATTGTAATATGTTTAAAAAATATTTATCATTTATTAAATATAAAAAAAAATTCATTATTTCTATCATCATCGTTGAAAAATTGAAATGATTCTCATACATATCTAAGACCTACCATCCCTATTACGGTAAAATAATTCATTTTAAATAACAATTAGATATGATCAGTTTTAAAAACATAATTGATGTATAAAAATTATAATTATTTCTTCATTATTTTTCTATAGATTATTTAATAATTCCCTCATTTACAATAGCCCACATACTAAATTTTTTTGGAGAATATGGACTCACCGTCCTCAAAAACTATAATATGGAATTAACAGATCAAATTTTAAAAATTTCATTAAAATTAATAAAATAAATTTTTTATGTAAAAGTTATTAAACCTATAAAATTTTATTAGGGAATTAAATAATTTATATAACGTAATTATATAATAGTTAAAGGACATACATGGAAGGTCTATACTTGTGGTAAGTGTTTTTCTTCCCTCTTTTATTTTGATGAGACATATTCTATATTCCATATATACTTATATTGTATGTTATATATACATCCAAGGTTTTTATTTGATGATTCATTTCATGAATATTATTTTTATTTACAAATAAATTTTATGTTCTATCTTTCATGAGGTTTTGATCTTGATATTATATAAACAGTATGGGATTTCATCTCAATTTATGTTTATTGAGTCATATTTATTATTATAAACCAAATTTTATATATGGTGTATATGAATCCCCATTACATTGTATATCATAAATCCTTAATAAATTATGGTATTTTATGTTTAAATTTTAATTATTTTATTTAAGTGTATTTGAAATGAATGTTACCAATTTGTATGGGGATTTATAACTCAATTTATTTTTATTAAGTTTAATTACATCTTCGTTGTCCTTGATATACTATGATTATGTGTGAAATGAGATGTAATTGTATCATATTGTATTTACAGTTTTTCTATTTGGTTTTTAATTTGTTTACATAATATTTCCATTTATTATATCTTAGTTCAATGATATGATCTTTAAAAGGGTTATTCGTCTCCAATTCTTTATCTTTTGGACATATGTTTTTTGATATGAAATTATATTCTTATATGAAGTTTATTTACAACCAATATAACATGTAATATCATGGTAATATTTATTTTCATTATATTTAATTTTGTTTTTGAGTTTATTATTTCATAGAGATTATGTTTGGAATATAATAAAGTGTTAAAGGCTTTGTGTTACAATCTTATTTCTTCTCGAGATTGTATATGTTGAAGATTTTTTTGGAGGAAATAATGTGAACATATGTTCTTGAAAAACAAATATTCTCCTCTCCAATATTTATGAATGTATTCCACATGTTAATTTCCACTTTATCCCATTATTATTGAATAAATATCCATAAAGCTGTTTGTATGTGATATTGACATTGTATCTTCTTTTAGATCAATAATCTTTCTCTTCCATGTAATTATTTATAAAAATATATTAAATAATTTTTTCCCAAAAATATATTTTATAAGATCATTTACCGTATTTTAAATAGTTTTAAAATTTTAATTTCACAACATTATCAAAATCGCTCTATATGGACTCCCTGTAATTAATGCTGGAAATCAATGATTATTTTAATGTTTATGACACCAATTGAATTTCCTAAATAATTTCCATTATTTCATTAGAAGATTAATTTATCTTTTTCAAAGGATGTTTTCAATGCAATCTAGTTTCATAATATTTGGTTATTTTTTTATTTTAGAAGTATATTTCAAATATGAAATTGTTACAATCCCAAAGGGTTGTTTAATTAACTTTAAATGTTATTTACATTCATAAACATCAAAAACCATTGATTTTTATTATGCTAAACAATATATATTTTTAATGATACCCTCATTATTATTACTCTATATGGATTATTATATTGAAAAATAAAATTATTCTTTTACATGGTTAAAATAAGTAATAAAAGAACAATGATTATTTTTATTTTAAAAATTGAAATATTTTAAATGTTTTATTCGTGAGAATGAAATAGGTATTATTTATTATAATAGGCGTTCTTAGATATATTTTGATGTTCTTGATATAAATTATATGATGGCTATACAAAAATAATGAGTTGGCTTATATAGATTATAAGAAGGGTTTGCGCATATAGTTCTCTAATATATTGGGGTAATGATTATATTCTCTGTAGAATTATATTGCAATTAAAAAATATGTTTATTCCAATTATTAATGGTTCTTTAAGTCTTATTTGAAGATTATGTTCCAAGATATAAACATGTTTTCTTTGTACTTTTTAATGGGTTTTAATAATTCTATTTCTCAACATTAAAATCTCTTGGATCATGATTATTGATTAATGTGTCTTTTTCCTATATAAAAAATTTATGAAATATTTCATGATTTATGGTCAAGTTTTTTATCGAAATGATTTATCCTTTGTTTTTCTCGTTCATTTCTATCATCATAAACTTATTCTCTTCTTTTATCAATTATGAATTTCAATTGTTAATGATTATATTTACTTATCTTGATTATTTGAGCTTAGAATTAATGTGTTTCATTTTCACCAGGTTATCAAGAATGAAGTTTAATGAATTATGTAGACAAGGGATCCATATGGATGATTATTATAACCTAATTTGAAATAATAAATGATGGTTTTAGTGAGATAAATTCTCAATTGATGATACGTAAATGGTTTATATAGGATTGTTTCCTACATATTGAAAACTATAAACAAAAAATCGGTTACTGTATATAAATAACCCAGTTTATCCTTTTCTTCCTATATGTTTTTTTAAAAAAAAAATGGTTCATGTTTATTGATATCATGACACAAATGTAAATATAATTATTTTATCATTAGATCTAGGAGTGTCAGTTTAGGGATGTTATAGTTCATACCAATGTAGGGTTTAGATAACAATTAAGTCCCCGATTTTATCATGTGGGGTTATATTAGGAATTATGTATTAAATCATGGGTTTACATTTTTATGGGTATTCATTAATTCAATGTCCTCGACACATATTTTTATGTTTTAATAAATTAAACATTAATGTGATTAGTGACATTTTTGGAGGAGTATTAATGTTTTGAGATATATATTACCCTCATATTTAATTTCCAGTATTATTTGAAGAAGAATAGCAATAATTTCTTAGATATAAGTTTAATGGTATTAATGACCTTTAGGTTTTGTTATTTCTTTAGTGTTGACATAGTTATGGGTTATTAAATTTTTAGTTTCATTATATGATTGAGGTAAGCATATCATTGTTATATTTTATATTAGGAATACACATCAAAATATCTTCTAGAATTATATATAAGTTTTTAAATGTATAATTATTCATGTAATTAATTTTTATGTTTTTTAAACAATTATACCCATTATATGTGGGTTTTAGTCTTTAAGGTATAAAAAAATTAATCATGAATACATGTAATTTGTAGGAAAAGATATGATTATAGTAAAAATTGAATTAGGGGAGAAGTACTACATATAAAGTAAGAGTATTATTATTATTTTCTAATTATTCATGGAAAAAAATAGGTAAATATTTTCAAATAATCTTGAAGATAAAAAATTTAATCCTTTGAACAATATTTCTCATGAGAGGATGATCTTTTTCACATCACTTTGGTTTATGGTTTTGTGGTTCTTAACATTATCATGATCATTCATAGTATTTTGATCAATGATCTATTTCACAATCCATAACTATTTTGAAATTAAACATTTCTTAAATTTTTAAATTTTTAAATCCCACCAATTTTAATTAATTTTGAAACCTAATTATGTGTTAATCTATATGAGTTTCATATTTTCATTCCCACTTTTCCAAAGGATGTTTTATTAATAGTATTTATGATATGATATTTCAATAAAAATATTTAAAAATGTAAGAAAATAAATTTTAATGATGACTTTTCTTAATTTTAGGATGAAATATATTATATGTTTGAGAATATAAGACCCTAATATTTTAAAATAATAACATTATGTTGAATACCATTTACAATGTGAAACACCTACATAATAGACTAGAAAAATATTTCACAGTTTTAAGCATGTCATTGTATTAGTATGTATGAATATTATTTAATAATTTATCATATATTTATATAAATTTAGGAATAAATATAAAATTATAGATAAATTAAATAATCAATAAATTTTTAGTAATTTAATTTTTTAAAATAAAAAGTGTTCTAAATATTTCTTCTTATTTCATTTCCAAAGAAAACATTATAATTTATATCTAGACTATTAAAAATATATTTGATAATATGAATGTAATTTTTGAAACCGGTATGTCAAAATTAAATTAGGGTTAAATATTTGGATTTTTTCCAATAATATTTATTATTTAGTTAATAGTGTAAAAAACTTTTTTTTAAATGATCATTTATTTTTAATAGATTATATAATTTAAATTTGACATTGTTATTTGAATTTGATTTAAAAAATAAAAAATATTATTTAGATATATTTAATTTAATTAATTACATTTTAATCATCTTTATTCTAGATCTTAGTATAATTTAATTTAATGTTTAAACACACATTTTTCTGAAAACTTTTTTTATGTGAATAATTTTATTGAATTTTAATTAACTAAAAAACATAATAAGGAATTATTTATGTTAAATTTATATGTTATATTAGTAAAACATTTAAATTAAATTCTTATAATTATTACTACTATCTATAGTTTTAATGTAAAATCATTGTATCATTGAAAAATGAACATCTGGAAAAATTTATTTTGCATTGCATCTAAAGGATAAATTTGATGTAAACTTTTACAACTTCTGTGAATTGATGTTTTTATAATGGATTCAATATTTTGAATCAGAATAATATATATTATATTATATTTTCAACATAATTTTGTTCATAATGAATATTGAAAACATTAAAAATCTATTGTTTTATTTACTCTTTTTCCACCTTCAAATCATATTCAAACATTGTGACATAACAAAATCTGCATCTTAAATAGTCTAATATGTTATTATTTTAATTTAATATCCTAAATTCATCAACTATTCCATAAATTATAAATTGAAAACATTATTGTGTGTATTGAGGACTACAGAAACTAAAATCACAGTAATCCATTTTCTATCACCAACCCCCATAGATGTTTTAGATGATGGATTTAATGTTTATATATGATGTAAATGAAATAATTATAATTATTATTAGATATATATCATATATTTCATTCCCATTCTACTCATCGAATGATGATAATGTAATTCTAATGTATGTGAGGAGTACCACCACAACGAATCAATGCGATTTTCTTTTCATTACCACATAAAAGGGATTATATATAAAATTGTATTTAAAGAAATAATATGATATATATGATATAATTATAATTATTAAGCATAAAATATACAGAACTTATATAAATAATGATCATTGAAAAGGTAAATGTTTTTTATGCATGTGTATCACCTGCTGTATCCATGATTATAACTTCGTCCATTTTCATAACCATTATTCATGATTTGTTTTAAAAGTATAAGGATTTATAAGAATTATAATTTTTTCTTAATTATTATTCTATAGATTATGGAAGAATTTAATCTTTTAACACAATCAATACACTGAATCTATTTTTAAATTTTGGACTGAACATCCTCAAAACACTTGATATAGATTTAGCTGATTTAATATATATAAATTTCAACGAAATATATAATATTAATGATTTAAATATTATTTTATAAACTTCTAAACAATTTTTGTGAAATAATATAATTGATGTATTCTTATTATACCAGAGTTAAGGGACATGCAATAAAGGATTGGACTCAAGGTACGGGTATCTCATCTTATTTATATTTTTGTGACCAATATGTCAAATTCATCACTAATTTATATTATATTGTTTATATACTGACCAAGAATGTATTTAGTAATTAGTTTTATGAAAATTAAATTTATTTTAAAATCTATATGTTACTTTCTCTCTCATTAGGTTTTGATCCAAGGATTTCCAAGGAAGTCCAGGATTTCCTCTCAATTTACCGTCATTGAGGAATAGTTTTTTTATGCACTCAAACGTTAATTTATTGTGTATATACCATCCCATTAAATATTATATCATGAATCCATCATAACTTATATCATTTTCAATTTTAATTTGAATTATTCTAACCATGGAGATTTGACATGAAAGTTACCAAGTGGTACGTGGTTTCATAACTCTTTTTTATTTCACTAGGTTATGTTAAATATTCATTTTCATGGATAATATATAGATCTTTGTGAATTGAAAACAGATTATATTATGTTTTATTTCATATTTTTTTGTGTATTTTTTTTCATATCATATATCCATTTTTTAATCCTCAATTCAATAAATGGATCTTTTTAAGGTATACTCTTCCAAAATCACCTCTACTTAGGAAATACTATTAATGATATAAAAAATCATTTTATTTTGTGTATATACTATCGCTTTGAAATTTAATAAACAGATTATATTAATTTTCATTATATTTAATGTTTTATTAGAAGTTATTCTTTCTTGGGTACTGTAATTGAATGGTTACAAAATTGGAAACATCTTGGTGTTATAATCTCTTTTCTTTTTAGGATTGTTTTTGTGGAATGTTATATTTAATGAAATATTTCTATCTTGTTTTCATTAAACATTTATGTGTTTTTATTCTCTATTTATGAATGTTTTCTAAATGCATAATGTAATAAGATTATTTTTTACTTAGTTATTGATCCTTTAAATTTCAGTCTAATTCTTTATTTTGGACATAATATGGATTCATAGTGTGTTAGAGAAGGTTGTGAGGTGTTTGGGGATTGTTTAAAGCCTAGAACCCAATGTTTTGGGAGAAATATCAATGTATCATTATTATTGTAAATCATGATTTTAGGGTGTGTTGTTAGATCTATCCATATGGATGGTCTGCATTTTCAGGAAGAGCCATCAAGAATTATTGGAACATGGTTTCCCAAAGCTTGCAACAAAAACTTGCTAGTGCCCCTCTTTTCCATGTGCTCGTACAGGGTTCTTCAATCCTTTTCTAGGTAAAATTTAATATTTTACCCAGAATAATCTAATTATCCTAACCTTCTTCCATAATAAAATTTCCAGAAGAAAGAATATCTATTTCCCCTATTTGGAATCCTTTGAAGGCATATCCTAGGAATCGAGTGATATCATTCATTTAGGATCTGGTTGTGTTTTTGTTCGTCTTGTTAGATATGAAACAGTGAGTACTTTATTCTGTTCGATCCATTGTTCATCTCTTTTCTCTCTACCTAGTTATTCAGATGTGATTATATTTTCCATTTTTCTTATAACTAATCCAATCAAAGCCTTATCAAAGGCTAATACTAAAGTTGTTGAATCTTACATGGTAAATATGGGTGGCCTATAACTCTTCCCTCACGTTTGGTGACTTTTGAAATATCATGTGGGGCCCATCGATTTTATCACGTGGGGATTATTGAATTTGCATTCCCTACTTATAATGATTATAACTGTATGGTTATTTTGATTCAAAATATTTCATTAGTTGTTAGTGGTTTCACCCACACCTCCATCTATCCCAACTAGGATTTTATGCCATAATTTTTGTTTTAGGGAATTAAAATGTTTGAGCCACTATTTGGGTGTTCCTTTTCATTGACCTTCCTAAGGGTAAGGTTTTATATATTAAATTTATTTATTTATATTGCGAATTGTATAATGTAATGTACCATCTATGATCACAACTTAGGCCACCTAAGGTATGTTATTCGATTGATAATATAATATTAAAATAAAATTGGAATGTATAATAAGTATACTAATTGACCTTTTTAAATGTAATAGAATAATAGGTTTCACATCTGTAGCTCCCTTTACCATGTTGGTCGATGGTATAATGGTGATTATTGATAATTAAAATACCTTAAATGGATTAAATGAATGATTGAAAGATATTTTTCCTTATCACATTAATTAAAGTTTGTGTATTGAACATTATGAATTATAAAAGAATTAATAATCAAAATAGGAGTGTCCTGACTCTAGATCGACTTGGATTGCAAATAGAATTCCTTGATCACTCGAGGACGTCATTCCAAATTCAAGGATACGACATGCTTACGTTGATACCCACATAGAACGTGATCTTTGTCTAGATTTGGATGCATGGTATGACTTCATAGGATCCCTCATGTATTCCTATAGGATACCTTGGATACACTCCTTGGATACTTCATTGACAGGTTGGTTTCATGGGTAAATCCCATTGGTCCCAGACATTGCATAGCCCCATTTTAGCTTGGATAAAATACTTGGACTCAGTTGGAATCTAATTGAAGAATGACTTGGATTATAGTCCTTGGATTACACTCTTACTCTTATCCATACTACAGTTATTACGGATTTGGAAACCCTTTAGGTCAACATTGCCTTGGTTATTACTGTGGAACTCTATTATTAAATATCTTTATAAGTGTCCTTATTACATCTTGGAACCTTTTATATTGTTAACTTGTGAATTGATAATTAATTGGTAATGATCAAGTAAAGGAATTGTTACATGTTCAAACACTATCTAAGGGTTGCAGAAGGTGCTTGGATATTTAGTTACACTATACTATTTTACTTTATATAAGCATGATTTCACACTTTTATATTCTATTTCATGGGTCAAATGTTATAGACAACATTGCTAGTGGCCCACTAGGATATAACTCAAACACTCTTTGGGAATGGTTTGGTACATGGGGTAGACTAAATGATTGTAGGTGTTCATAAGGGGAAGCATGAAACTTTAAACACTTTATGTCTTATTATTTATGATGGAGGATAATAGAAGATTATTGAGCCAGAGCTCAGGATTCTCTGGTCATAATTTTTATTTCCTTTATTCTTTGGTGGAACTTGTTGATCCAGTTTTCTTATATCCATGATTTATAGTTTTCTATTTAAATTAAATATCATCATAGTCTGTTCTAGTGGATTCCTAAATTATTATCCTTGTTTATTTATATCTGTTGTCTTTTTATGTTTTTTACATACATTACTTCCACTAATTTCCTCTATTTATTTTTATAAACTATTCTATACTCTGGTAAAGAGGGAATATCCTCCTCGTGGACAACCATATGCCCTAGATTCTAGTTAGAAACCTTTTTGGTTTGGGTAGATGCACATGAGTCTAGGTGTACCACTAAGATCAAGGCACCTAATAAGTGGAATCTAGGTCTGGTATGTCACAAAGTGGTATCATAGGAGTTTCTTTTCATTCAATATTATTTGGAGACAATAATAACATGTTTAGGAACTCTTGGAACATGGTCATAAGTAATTCTTGGACATCATGAAACCAGGTTATGGGTAAAATCCTTGTTACCAAAAAATGTAATTGTTGTTCTATTTTTACAATTAAAACTGATATCATTTCACTATTGGGTTATGCACAAGTTTTTTGGAGATATTGATTATTACTCTGATTGTGTATTTTTCTCATCCCTTTATTGATACTATAATGGCA
Source organism: Viscum album (assembly GCA_963277665.1). Taxonomy (NCBI): domain Eukaryota; kingdom Viridiplantae; phylum Streptophyta; class Magnoliopsida; order Santalales; family Viscaceae; genus Viscum; species Viscum album. The sequence continues at coordinate 382,545,757 of OY728166.1, forward strand.
AGGATAATTGTTAAATGCATCATTTAGGAACCTAGAATTATCATTTCATGCATATTTCGATGAAATATATGTGCATTCCTACAATTATCATTTCTTGATATGCCAGCAAATATAGAGTGATGTAGTGATAGTTTTCATATGCATGTTTTTTTAATTATTGTGATTGAGTGATTTAGTGTCTCAATTCCTAAGGTGTGTGGGTCCCCAGGGTATAGGGTGGGTAATGTATCCAGTCAATCCATTACACTATAAATAAATGGTTTTATTTTTAATTTATGAGTTGTATGGGAACTGATTCACTGAGAATGTCAATTCATTATAAGTTTAAAATTTAATTCTAATATAAAATGGTTTCATTTTCTTATCTCTTCTTGTCATGTTTATGAAAGGTAAAGGAGAGAAAGTGTTAATTAAATGTAAAATGAAATGAAACTTATACTTGAGCACATACAAGTACTTTTCCTTCTAAGAGGGTATTTGGGGTTTTATACATTGGGTAGTGATATTTTTTTTTGTTTATGTAACGACCCAAACTGTTATAAATGAATATTAGTATTGATCTATTTAAATGTATTATTATTTGAAATGGTTATACAATACATATTCACTTCTTTGGTTTTAGGTTTATGGATTTTAAAATACTGTTAAATTTTTTTATTGTTTCTAATATAGTCGTTGAATCGTGATCACATGATTACTACAAATATATGGATTTAACAAATCCAATTTACTCAGAAAAATTAAAAGATGGCCTCATATAGTATAATTGATCCATACAAAGCTCATTTTACGGAGTTCAGAAAAAAGGTAGGGTCACTGGGTTTCTCTCTTGACCATGCCCATGCGAATCTTCAACATGTTTAGCTTGAACAGAATTTCCTACAGGAGAGGTGGAAGTTAATAGATATTAGCACTTCAGCGTTGTTATCTGAGACACCCCAAGAGTCTATCATCATAGTACTCATTACCATTAGGTCTTATGAAGGTGTTATAAGGGGTTATATAATAATACCATGTCACTATGATAATGTGCATTATTTATTTGTATTTAATAAATAATATATATTCATTTTATTTTTGTTACGTTGTAAATGGTTTTTAATGCACAAATAGTATTAAATTAAGAAACCTATATTTGATGAATTAATGGAATTTTGAATTAAATTATATTTTAATAAAATATTATTACGAAATTACATTTTATTAAATACAGATGACAATATAATTTTTATGAATACAATTAATATTTTTATTATGGATTGAAAACTGTTTTTGTCAAAAACCAAAAACATTCAATATATATAGGTTTTTATTTTAAAAATGAAAATTCAAATAATTAAAAATTATTTTAGTTAACATTAATATAATTATTTTATTCAGGATTTCAAAATTATCCAATGGCGAATTTTTCATAATTTTTTGAGACAGTTGAAATTTTGGGTAAAAATTAAATATCGCTCAAATATATAATGTGTTTTATGACATCATAATGACCCAATAGTGATGTAATAAAATACTCTAAATGATATATTCGTTTAATATATTTTTTAACTATAAAATAATTTTATTTTAGTTTTGTTTTATTTATTTTAAAATGCCTTAATAGACCCTCCATGATTTATAAAACATTTTAACTTCGTAAAATGATATCTTTGAGAGTGTGACACACCTCCACATAATCAAGACCAATATTTTCATAAGTTATATCATTTTACTTATACAATAACTATTTTAAATCCCCATTGGAAAAAACGATGTTTAAAAACTACGGGATGATTTTTGCTTTTGATTAGTTTAATGTGTAGTGTCAAAAACATAACTATTAATGAATTCCCCTCTCTTTTCCTATATAAACCCACCCAAGCTCCCACTTATATTAACTCAAAACCTTTGGATCTCATCAAACCTCAGACCTCCTCTCTCTAGAATCCTCCCAAGACAGAAAAATCTCCCTACAAGCCTCTCTTATGCCTCTCCCAAGCCTTTGGGATCACATTTCCAAGAAAGGGATTATTTATTTATCATTTTTGACCAAATTTATTTATGTTGTTATACCATTTTAATTTGAATTAAAAATGTTGTGTATAATTTCTAAACTCCCCCATAATTCCCTCCTTATTTTTATAAGATTATAGACCTCATTATCAATCATTAATGCCTACCATGTACACCGGTTTCCATTCCTAAATTCTGTATGGAATTTACCTCTTCTCATTTACATTCAGGAAATGATTTTATATTATGAATCTAAATTGCATTCCATATATTGGGATATTATGATCAATGACCCCTTTATATCCATTTAAATATGAATTATGATATACCCATTCCTCTCCTCCAAATAAATTGGTTCTTCTCTTATGAGTGTGCCTTCTCTGAATCCTCATACAGGGCTGCTCCATTTTGTAGAGTTTGTCTAGGGAAACAACTTAGTGCCTAAAGGCCTTGAGGTGGCCCAAAGGACTTAAATGTGGCCTGAAATCCCTACTAACCTGAAGACCTGGTTTTCCTGAAGGTTATTCAACTTTATTTACATTTACCTATTTATTGAGGACTTAAATTTATGTATTCCACATCTCTTATTCATGGAATGAATTATGATGTTTAAATAATCCATGTTTTATGAAACATGTTTTACACTTATATGTTAAATGAATCTTTTATAAAGGGTTCTCCCTGATAGTGCTCCAATGCATTGGGTAAAGAACAGTATCATGATACCCCTGTGAGATGAGGTTTTACCAATACTAATAAAAGTGCAATGAGGGCTTAATCATGATAATTCAAGTACAATGAGGGTTTACTCATTATCAATGTGTTAGGATCCTTGGCCCATGATAATATCTTGTTAAATATTGTTTCCACATTTCCATGTTATGATAATTATGCTATATAATACCTTTATGTTCATGTTTCTCTTGTACTCTATTGATATTCCTATTGCCTATCATTTAATATATTCTTCATGATATACCTTGTTTACTCACTTAATGGGATTTGTAGCTCACCATTTTCTTATGCATGTCCTCAGGTTATCCCATGTAATACTAAGTACAAAGGAATGTTGTGGTCATGTAAAATAAAATTTCAATAAATATTTTGTGTTTTATCTGCTATGCTATTATTTAATGTAACTAATTTCCCAATACACTAGACCTTTATATCCTTATAATTGTCTTAAGTGTAATTTTATGTAATAAATCATGTTTATGTGTGTAATTAGGAGATGTGTTGTTATATTTGGTATCAAAGGATATGTTTAGTTATTTTTGGGATTAGGATTACAAAACCCTAGTAAATGATTTAGATATAAGACTATGTATAATAAAAACATCCCAAAATGTTGGAGAGTATGGAGTATGAGGTTTATAAAGAAAATATATCTCTGTATGGATACGAACAAGTAAAGGTGGCTCTGGAAAAGATATATGTAGGGGTAAAACTTGAAAAAACTACATTTAACTAGATTCAAATGGAAACTGGTGGACAATATTAGGCCTTGCTATAATCTTGGTTATGACAATACTGGTGGATATTCTTTGGTAAATTCATAATCATAGTATGAAATTTTATTAATGGAATAAAAAATGCCCCTAATAATATATCTTGGGATGTAGATCGTGGATAAACTATATTGAAGCCTATAAATTAATAAGTTAGGTAAATAAATGTAGTTTATAATATATCCCTTTTTAAATTTTATTCCCCTTTATGTGTTACCCCTAAAATTCCTTTTATTCCATCCAATGGATAGTAATAAGAGGACTCGGGCAAACAACCGATGCGAGGATCAATCTGACGACTGTTCAAATGAGATGCCTAATATGATGGGAGTAGGAATCACAACCTTTGTCATGATACTCTATCACTTAGTTCGTGTTTTGAATTGAAATATGGTTCTATAAGAATGTACACCCCCACCCAATAAAGAACATGTTATAATCGAGAGCTTCATGAGACAAATCCCTCATTCTTTTAATGAATCATATGATCCATCAAAATCTGAAAAATGGATCAACTCTATTGAAAATATCTTCTCTATCCTTCAATGTTCTGAATAAGATAAGGTTCTTGTAGCTGAATATCATATGGCGGGTGTAGCAAATCAATGGTGGAATTGATAAATAATATAAAGCCTAAGGAAAAGATAAAGTTCCGGGAATGGAAGGATTTCAAGAAAATGTTTTTCGATAAATATTTTTCGCACTCCCTCTAACTTATGATGGAAAATAACTTCATTTCCCTCCTGAAAAAGGATGAAAAATCCATTGGATAATAAGAGGAAAACTTCACAAGGCTTTCATGATATTCCTTTGGCATTGTTGTTACCCCAAAATGCAATGTTTACCACTTCTTTGGTGGGATAAAACCTAGCCTGCATAAATCCATAGTGATCTATGACTTCGACAGCTATGAGAAAATTGTCTGATTTGACATAAATTTGGAATAGATATCGGTGAATATGAGGGGTATCCTGGGGATAAGAAACATAAGGTGGACATTAATTTTGGTAGTCTGATTGATAAATCCAAGAGTGCTATGTAATTCCTGTAACCCACTTACCAAAGGTATGGAAGGAATCACCCTAGAAATTACTTGAAGGGGGAGAGGAAATGATTTAGGATTGGAAGATAAGGGCACATAGCCATTATCTAATAACAAGAAAAGCCCGCTAATGTGACCGAGGAGGGGAACACTCCATTTGACCCTCAACACATTTTTTATTACTTCAACTATAATAAACCATGGATCTTTTCAAACTAGTTTCCTAAGCCATGTGTTTTCTTAGGAATCCAACAACCACCAAGGTAGCATGGGAGAGCTTTTTCTATAACTACTGCCGAAGAGAACCCTGACAGATAAGTGGTAGCATGTATGCTAATTATTAATTCAATAATACAGAAAGTACTTTTTTATTCTGGTTCTACACATTGTTTTATATCCAAAATGTGTAGTAGAAAATCCCAACACCACCCCAAATCATGTAATTATATATGTCAGTGGGAAGCAAAAATTAGGCCATCATTGCATCCCATGAATATAACTCCTCTTATATCACAATTTGTGGTTTGATATTTATATAGAACCACTCCATACTCCCTTTAGTGTAATTGGATCTAATTCTTGGAATGTAGTGTATTTACCTATATAGATCCAACATAAATTGCAATATGAGGTAAATCACTATCCATATGGAAAATCAACCCCTGATTCTATACAAGTGCAAGGGGTAAGATGAATCTTCATTAGAACCATCATTTCAAGTGTGGATATTACTTCCCTATGAGTATTCATAACTTTCTTAGATGATTTTTTCTAAGAGAGGACCCATCCTTGAAGACAAGCGTATTGTGAGGGTACTTACTGAAGTGTTTTCCAAGGAATTTCCTAGTCTCCCTCCTAGAATAGAAGTTGAATTATCGATTGAACATAAACCTGGGGTTTTCCAATATCCCAGACTCCATATAAAATTGTTTTTTTAGAGATTGAGGAGATAAAAAACAACTAGAGGAGAATCTATATAAAATGTTTTATTTAAAGACATGAAATTTCCGTGGAAAAATTCTCTTAAATACTGGGGAATTTTACGAGTCCGAAAAAACTGACGGTGTGCGATTCTGAGGCCCGGTGTGCCTAGAAATTAATTTATGAAGTTTAGTTCAGGTATGTTCAGTAAACATATGAGCAGGATTTTATAAATTCTAAATTGGTGCTCGGAATTGAAATCTGAGGGCACTGTTTAACTCGTAGTGCTGATATTCTCTTAAGAAGACTTTCACCTCGATGACAGATGGTCGGGAATAAAAGATAGTTTTTGGGTTTTACATGGAATAATAAAATAAAACAAGGGCATGTCTTATTTTTTTATATTTTTTATAACCACCATGTTGAATTTGGAGGTGGGGAAGGCCACACCTTAACCTCCCATGAAAGGTTATGGAGGTGGGGCCCACTCTAACCTAACCTCCTCTTCATGTTTAATGTGGTGGGGACCACCCGAGGTTTAAACCAATTGAACTCCCCATTAATTGGGAATAAACCTCTTGACTACCACATTAAGTGGGGAGAAATCTCTTGAGTTATCCACATTATGGTGCCAAATCCACTCCATTAATTAATTGAGCATCAATTATTAATTTGAATCTTTTTTAATTTTGTGCCAACAACTAAATAAAAGACAAATCTTTTATGTTTTGGGGGCTCATATCCATTTTGGTGGGGCTTGGAAGAGGAAAGAACAAGGAATAAGGCTCCCAACAAAGAACGACCATTGACGAACGAAGAACACTTCATCCGCCAAATTCAGACATCTTCTTCGTTATTCAACCAAAATAAGGGAGGAAGCACTGTCCTTGAAGAACATCGACAATGTCATCCTCGACTTCTTCATCATTTTTCCTAATGTCAATGAATGGATGTCTGCTTTTACTCGACGTTTTCAACGATCCATGAACAATGTTAGGGGTTGGAACATTGTTTTGTTTCTGGTACTTTGTTTTTCTTCATGGTTTATAAATAGAAGCTTCATTCTATCACCCTAACACGAAGGGTGTAGGCCGAAAAAACAAGGACTGACCCCTCCAACTTCTTTGTAAAATTTTACATTAAATGTGACATGATACTAGGATGAGAGAATCACGCCCAAAATGATTGCAGATCGAAGGAAATGTCCCGAGGAGTGTGTGGCATCTTCTGGAACTAGAATTGGGCCACCAGAACTCGTCTTGTGACCCACGGAATGTTCGTCAATGGATGGAACGACGAACATCACCACGTGAAGGTGGCGGAAAAGTGTGCCACTAGATGAGTAACCCGTGGCTAATGGGCCACGGTGGTGCAACGGCGGTGGTGCAATCCAGTCGAGAAGAAAACTGGCGGCCCGAGATGCCGAGACGCCGGAGATGGTGCAGCGCAATCGCGCAGTGTGGTGGTAAGAATGGGGGGTCGCAGTGGTTCAACGATAGCCGGAGCAAGCCCAGTAATGCGGAATTCTAGCGGCCCAAGCCACCAGGACAGTGGAGGAGGCACATCACAACAGCGCTGCGCAGGAGGTGGCTAGCCGGTCGGCCAGCTGGGAGGAACAGGACCCACCGATGGGTCCCGCGTGACGTGGACCGGTGCCATGTGGCATCAGTTGACTTCCACCTGAATTGATATGAATTTTTGGTTGTCCATGGGGTGCGGCCTTCCCCCTAGACATGGCTAGGGCAGACCCCAAAGGCTGCCAACCGTGCGGGCTGTCGGGCCTGACCGAGCGTGGGTCAGGCCACCCCCACGGGCCAGGCCGCCCGTAGACCAGGTCGGACCCATGGACTGGGTTGAACCTATGGAATGGGTTCGACCACAGTCTAGACCCAGGTCTGGCGGGCTCGGCCCGACTGGACTGGGCTGGACCCAGACTTGTTTGACCTATTTCCACACTTTTTCTCGTAACATGAGCTACGGGCATCTGATTGATGAACTGTGTACCACGATGGAAATCATGCAAGTAGACGATTATTTTGGTATACCCCTTGAGGGTTGGACATAGTTGTGGTACAACTGGGTTGGATCGAACGTAAATCCAATCGGGCCCTCGAAATGAAAATTCTAATAACTCTCAGAACGAGCATCTGAATGACGCGTCATCTGTCATGTTGGGTTCCTTTTGGAAAGATGTTTCTTTTGGATTCATCAACTTGGGACATCATGGGAGTTTACGTATAGACACTTGGATTCAGGAGCGTACCCTCCCCGAATCTAGCATGATTTTTGCGGAACCATGTGGCTGGCTGTGCACTAACGAGTGTTCCTGGATCCGGTGTGTGTTCGATAGCACTGACAACTATAACTGGATCATGTGTGGGTTCAACAGCTTCGATGACTGTTCCTGGATCCTAAGTGTATTTGACAACTCTGTTTACTCTTCTTGGATCCTGTGTGGGTTTGATAGTCCAAATTTCTATTCTTGGATCCTATGTGGGTTCGAAAAAAATAGATTATTTGGTGGCTACATCTGGTCATCTCTAACTCTCTTCATTAGTTGTATACATGTGTCATCTGAGTTAGTAAATATCATCTATACCTCATGATTGAGATAGATTACTTGATAACATAGGTATATGTATGGGCATATACCTTATTGGAGTTATCTATTGAATTCATAATTTTTGGTTTATCCTTTTTGGATTTTGTGAGACCTTGAGGGTCTCGGGGTCCCTACTAAGTATCGTTATACTCACCCCTGCATGGGCTATGCCCTCACCTCGTTGTGTTGGATTCAGATGACTGACAGCACTGACCGAGGCTTAGTGCACGAGGATCGGATGGTACCTAGAGGTGGTCCACATGGTGTGACGATACATTGAGGAGACAATAAGATGTGGAGTGTTGGGGAGGCTATCTGTACCTACCCTTCAGGTAGGATCTGTGGTGGACGATCCATGAGCTTCTTTTCACCATTCTGATGTTTTTGTACTTTTTAGTTCTACTTGAACTTTACAGTTGGGTTTGTATTTCTGGCCCCTTTACTTTTCAGTAGTCACTTTTTATACAGTTTTACTTAGTGTTTTTTATTCATATGTGTACTCTTTTATGTGTCTTTTCAGTTATAAAGGAAATTCCTTCCCATTTTTAGAAATTACACCTTTGGTGCTAGTCCCCAGCCCCTGGCCTATGGAAGGTGGGCTTGGGGTAGTCACATCACGAGCCCCAGTGGAAGGTTTGTGACAAATTGGTATTAGAGTAGTGTGTTATACCACATATCTTAGGACTCTGATATTTTCTTTGAAGTAATAGTGTTAAGTGTAGTGAGTGTTGTTTTCAGTTCAGGGAGTCCAGTGTTGGTGCAGCGGTCGACGTATCCATACACCAAGACTCTGAATTCTGATTTCCGACTCAGTGTAGGAAAACACTGATTGAATGTGTGTTTTTAAGATTCTTCTTTGTGATCTCTTTTGAGTAACCTCACCTGGTATAACTTATTTACTATGGCACACTTGTTTCTTTACTGGATTCCTCCACACAGACAGCCAGCCAGAGTTTCCGGCATTGAATGAGATGGCAGCCCACCGAGTGATGAGGCCTCTATGCAGGGCCCTATCATTGCAGAGGCTCCAGTGGTACCACTGCCTGTTGGGCCCCCAATACCACCATCCCCAGTGATAGAGAGTTCACGCAGCCAGAGCAAGTTGCACGAGTTCCAGCGCCAGAGGGCACCTAGTTACAGTGGCGAGATGGACCTGCAGGTAGCTCATGATTGGCATGAGGCTATGGTGAGATTCATCAGACTGGTAGGGACACCAGAAGATCATATGTCTATCCTTTCCATGAGTCTCTTTGATGAAGTATTAGGGAGATCGTGGAGCTTGACAATCCAAATGCATAACGAGGCGACACATCTCTGGGCAGACTTCGACATCCTGTATTGGGCAGAGTATCTCCCAGCCACCCTACGTGCAGTGCAGATAAAGGATCTACTTTATATACATTGGGGTAGAATGACAATGGCACATTACTCAGTGAGGTTCACTGACCATTCGTGCTACTCCACAAATATGGAAGGTGACCCACTCATCAGGGCCCGGAACTTCGAGCAGGGGGTCAGGCGAGAGATGAGGGCTTCGATGATCTCTCTCAGCATCCCGACACTGGTAGCGGTTTTGGATCGAGCCCTCTTCGTGGAGAGTTTCCTTGCCGGGCAGTCACCAGCAGAAGGACCCACCACCAGGCATCACATTGCAGAGTCTTTTGCAGTAGGCAGCAGATAGATGTCGTAGAGGTCCAAGCAGACCAGACCATCCGGTGGACGACCTTAGGACACTAGTTCAGTTGTGCGAGGCGCACAAGATAGATCCAGTCATTCGTGGAACGAAAAATGTTTCATATGCATCGGGTAGGGTCACATGGCTTGTGACTGTCCGACCCGCCATTCGAATGATTAGAAGGCAATTGAGGAACCTCCCAAGCAGATGTAGTCGTTCAATCAAGGTGATCCATAGGGTGCAGGCGGACGTGGAAGAGGAGTTTCTTGGGTAGCTGGCGGTGGATGACGTTACGAGGTGTAACAACCACCACCACCAGGGTTCCACCCCGACTGCAGGGAGCAGGTGGAAAGGTGAGAGCCCATCTCCAGGAAGCTGAGGCTTATGATCATGGCGCTATGGAGATGATTCGAGGTATGATTTGTGTATACTCCACCTTGGATGAGGTTCTTATAGACAAATGTGAGAGTAACTCTTTAATTTCTACCACTCTCATTCAGTGCTCGGAGATTCCGATGAATCCATTGGCTCAATCCTTATGGCTATAGACTTCTATGGGAGCAGACTCGATGATCATACACTAGTGCCAGCAGTGTGAGCTTACTCTACGATGTGATAGCTTTGGCTGGTATCTTCTCGTAGCGGCATCGAGGACTTACGACTTCATCTTGGGTATGGATTGGTTATCTACATTCCATGATTTGATCGACTATATTAGGTGCAAAGTGCGGTGTGTCTGCAGATATGGAGCCATGTTCACCTTCACCGGTGAGAAGATAGCCTTTGCAGCACATGACGAACTTACGTAGAGGGGGGTGAAGCTGATCACTTATCAGTTAGCCAACCTTGCCCTTGGAGTAGTTGATGTGGAGAGTCAGAACTATCTGTTATGGGTGGACTAGTACATGGATGTGTTCCCTGATGATGTTCCAGGTCTACCTCCTCACATAGAGGTGGACTTTTAAATTGACTTGTACCCCGAGACGACACTAATATCTATGCCAGCATATCAGATGGCTCCTGCTGAGCTAAGTGAGCTGCAGGTATAGTTGTAGGACTTTCAGGGTAAGGGATTCATCCGGCCCAGTGTTTCTCCCTAGGTAGCCCTGATTCTGTTTTCCATGAATGCTGATGGGAGCATCAGTATTTCTATCGACTATCGTCACCTGAACTAGGTAACTGTAAAGAAAAAGCACCCACTCTTATAGATTGATAACCTCTTTGATCAGATGAAGGGATCACGATGGTTCTCGAAGACTGAACTTAGATCAGGATATCACCAGCTCAGAGTTTAGGAGGAGGATATGAAGAATATGTCCTTTTGATTTCGGTATGAACACTATGAGTTCTTGGTTATGCCTTTCGGTGTAACCAATGCTCCAGCAGTGTTCATGGGACTCATGAACAGAATTTTCCAGCCATACATTGATCGCTTAGACATAGTCTTCATAGACGAAATTCTGATCTACTCGACTACTGAGAAGGAGCATGCCTACCATTTTCGGGTAGTACTGGATACACTCGGAGAGCACCAGCTTTATGGTAAACTCTCGAAGTGCCAGTTTTGGTTCCGAGAGATTCACTTTTTGGGACACGTCATCTCAGAGGCTGGATTTGAAGTAGAGCTAGTGATGATTGAGGCGGTACTTTCTTGGGAGCCACCTAGTCATGTGGCGGAGGTACGAAGATTCTTGGGTTTGGCTGGATATTACCAAAGGTTCTTACCAGACATCTCCAGAGTTGCAGCACCACTATCAGCCTTGATGAAGAAGAGGAAAACCATTGTGTGGTTAGAGAGATTCCAGTAGAGCTTTCAGGAGTTTAGGTAGAGGCTGACTAGTGTCCCCATCTTGAGGCTTCCAAAGGAGGTCTTAGGATATATAGTCAAATGAAAAGCATCAGGGACTGGACTCGGGTGTCTCATGATGTAGGAGATAGGAGTGATCATTTATGGTTCTCGTCAGCTGAGACCGCCTGAACACAACTATGCTACCCATGATCGGGAGTTAGCAGTAGGGCTCTTCGCCTTGAAGATGTGGTGACACTACCTGATGGGTGAGTGTTTTACCGTGTACTATGATAACAAGAGTATCAGGTATATCTTCCCTGAGAAGGACCTGAACATGAGAGAGCGATGTTGGATATAGTTCCTCCAGGACTCTGACTTTGACATAGTCTATACACTGAGGAAGGAAAACGTTGTAGCAGATAAAATCAGAAAGAGATCTGTTATACAGCTGGTATGAGAGGCGACAGAGCATCTGGATTCTTTACAGATATCCTTTGTGGACCGAGATAGAGTAACCTTTCTTCAATGTCTTACATTCACTCCCCCACTTCTTCATAAATTTAGGGTGGTGCAACATAGAGACGCTAACTGTGAGACAAGACGTGCTCATCTATCCACAGGGCAGACACCTAATGGATTTTCTGAAGGTGGGGAGCATGTCATCCTCTTCATAGGAAGTACTATGGTTCAAGTGTCACATTATGAGGAAGTGTTAAAGGTGTTTCACACATCCCCTATAGTGGTACATCCAAGAGTTGTGAAGATGTACCAGGATCTCCAATGACAGAACTGGTGGTCGGGGATGAAGAAGGCAGTTGCAGAGTTTGTCTCTCGGTGCCTCACTTGCCATCAAATGAAGGCGGAGCATCAGGTACCAGCAAGCTTGGTTCAGCCTTTATAAGTCCCATAGTGGAAGTGGGATGGGATATCCAAGGACTTCGTGACAGGATGTCCATGTAAATTTAGGGTCCATGACTCGATTTGGGTGATCGTTGACCGACTCACCAGGTCGGCCCACTTTTTACTGATCAGAGAGTAGGGTTCAGTAGAGATCATGGGATGCCTCTATGTGCAGGAGATTGTGCGGCTACCTGGAGTACCTTCTTATATTTTCTCCGATCATCACACACGATTTACTTCTAGGATATGAAAGGGGTTGCAAGAGGCTTTCGAGAAGCATGTTTGTTTGAGAACTGCCTTCCATCCTCAGACAGATGGTCAAACAGAACAGAGCATTCAGACCCTTGAGGACATTCTACTTATTGTGTCCTCGACTTCAGTCATAGCTGGGAGGATCACTTATCTTTTGTGGATTTATCCTACAACAAAAGATATCACTCCACCATTTGGATGGCACCTTTTGGGGCATTATACGGGAAAACGTGCAGATCACCGCTGTGCTGGACAGACCCAGGGGAGCCAGCACTAGTGGGACCAGAGATGGTATGAGCTACCACAAAGAGAGTTCAGATCATCCAGTAGTAGATGAAGACTACACAGAGCTGACAGAATTCATATGGTGATAGGAGACTGATACCTCTAGAGTTCGAGGATGGTGACCACCTCTTTCTACAGGTCTCACCTCGATGAGGTTTACAGAGATTTGGCTGAGGCAGAATGTTATCTCTGAGGTTCAGTGGACCTTTCCAGGTCCTTAGTAGAGTCTGCGAGGTGGCATACCTCTTATCTCTTCCACCTCAGTTTCACCAGGTGCATGATTTCTTCCATGTATCTCCGCTGAGAAGGTATGTGCATGACCCTTCTCACATCATCGACCATGGAGAGCTGGACATCGACGATGGGGTGACTTTTACGGTGGTTCCATTGGAGATTGAGGATCAATAAGAGTGAGTCCTTCATGGTTTGTCGATACCTCTGGGGTGCATTCTCTAGCAGCACAGAAACCGCCAGGAGAGTACATGGGAGCGGGAGGCTCAGATGCGTGCTCAATACCCCCATTTAACCCTTTAGTTCAAGTTATATCTTACATGGATGTAAAGCCCTGAGGTGGGTAGAATATAAAGACAAAGAATTTCTGTGGAAAAAAAAATTCCTAAATACATTGGAATTTTACGAGTATGTGATAACAGATGGTGCGTGATTCTGAGGCCCGGTGTGCCCAGAATCAATTTCTAAAGATTTGGTTAGGTACATTTAGTAAACGTACAAGCATGATTTTATAACTTCTGAACTGGTGCCAATAATTGAAATTCGAGAATACCATTGAACTCGCAGTGCCGGTATTCTCTTAAGAATACTTTCACCTCAACGACAGATGGTCGGGAAAAAAAGATAGTTTTGGGTTTTACGTGGAGAAATAAAATAAAACAAGTATATGTCTTATATTATTTTATTTTTTATAACCACTATGTGGAAGTTAGAGGTGGGGACCGCCACACCTTAACTGCCCATGATAGGTTATGGAGGTGGGGCCCACCCAAACCTAACCTCCACTTAATGTTTAATGTGGTGGGGACCACCAATGGTTAAATCCTCTTAAACTCCCCATTATGTGAGGAGAAACCTCTTGAACTCCCAATTATGTTGGGGGAAACTTATTGAGCTCCCCACTTTATGGTTCCAAATCCACTGCATTAATTAATTGAGCATCAATTAATTAATTTTAATATTTTGGAGAGTTGTTCCAAAAACTAAATAATAGATAAATATTTTATTTTTTTGGGGGATCACTTTCATTTTGGTGGAGTTTGGAAGTGGAGAGAACTTGGGAGAAAGATCCCAACGATGAACGATCATCGAAAAATGAAGAACACTTCATTCACCAATGAAAAACATCTTTATTTTTCTTAAACCAGAAAAAGGGAGGAAGAACCATCCTTGAAGAATGATGGAGACATCGTCCTCAACTTATTAATCTTCTTTCCCGACATCAACGAATCGACGCCCGATTTTCTGCGACATCGTCAAAAATCAACGAAGAAAGATAGGGGTTCAAACATTGTTTTGTTTCTCGTACTTTGTTTTCTATCGTGGTTTATAAAATCGAATATGCATGCTATCACCCTAACAGAGAGGGTGCAGGATGAACAAACATGGACCCACCCCTCCGCCTTCTTATTGGAATTTGATGTTAAACACATCATGAGACCGGGATGAGTGACTAACATCAACAATGATTGTGGATCGAAGGAAACGTCTCGAAAAGTCTGTGGATTCTTCCAGAACGAGAATCGGGCCAACAGAACTTGTCCGGTGACCCGTGGAATCTTCTCCAATATATGGAATAACGAACGTCACCGTGTGTATGTGGCGGCATAACCATGACTCTAGAGGAGTAACCCAAGGAAAACGGGTCGCGGCAGTGCGGCAAGACGACCGCGAAGAAAACAGGATGCCCGAGATGTCGGATCGCCAGAGAAGGTGCGGTGAAACCATGCCACGCGATGGAGAATATGGGGGTCCACGGCCCCTGAACGCGGTGGTGCAGCGGAGGTAGGCACAAGGCCGACCGTGAGGAAGACTGGCGTCCCGAGCTGCCAGTCCTCTGAAGGTGGCGTGGCGCTATAGTGCTACGTGGGAGGCAGTTGCCCGCTCGACCCGCCGGGAAGAGTGGGACCCCTCAATGGGTCCCTCATGATGCGGACCGGTGCCACATGTCACCGGTTGACTTCCACCCAAATGGCTAAGCCGTTCGGGTTAGCTAGGTGGTGCGACCTTCCACATGGACGCAGCTAGGGCGGGCCCCACGTGCCGCTAGCCGCACGGGCCAGTGGGTCAAACCCAGCGCGGGCCGGGCTGCGCCTGCGGGCAAGGCCGCCCTCACGTGCCAGGAACCCCCTTGGGCCGGGCTGCCCCCATGGACAGGGTCAGACCGGCAGACCGGGTCGGCCTGACTGGACCAGAGTAGACCCGGACCCGTTTGACATGTTTCCACTCTTTTTCTCGTAACTTGAGCTACGAGCATCCAATTGAAGAACCATCTACCATAACCGAAACCATGGAAGGAGTCAGTTCTTTTGGTATACCCCACTTGAGGTTTGGACATAGTTGGTGTAAAGCCGAGATGGATCGAGCATAAATCCAACTGGGACCTCAGAATATAAATGCCAATAACTCTCAGACTGGGCGTCCGATTGACGCATCATCTGTCGCATTGGGTTCCTTTTGGAATGATGGATATCTTGGATACATCAACTTGGTACATCATGGAAGTTTATGTATAGAAACTTGTCTTGGGGAGAGGACCCTCCTAGAATCAAGCATGCTTTGTGTGGAATCCTATGGCTGGCTGTGCACTGATGAGTGTTCCTGGATCCTGTGTGGGTTCGACAGCACTGATGAATGTACCTGGATCCTATGTGGGTTCGATAGCTCCATTTAATGTTCCCAGATCCTATGTGGGTTCGACAGTCCTAATATCTGTTCTTGGATCATGTGTGGGTTCGACATAATATATGATTTAGTGGCTACATCTGGTTATCTCTAACTCTCTTCATAAGTGGTATACCTATGTGGGTTGAGTCAGTAACTTTTGTGTTTACCTCATGATTGAGATGGATTGCTTGATAACATAGGTATATGTACCATTATATACCTAAGTAGAGTTATCTATTGAATATATTCATTTTGGTTTATCCTTGTTGGATTTTGTGAGACAATGAGGGTCTCGGGGTCCCTTTTGAGTATCGTTATACTCACCCCTTCATGGGATATGCCCTCACCTCATTGTGTTGGATGCAGAAGACGGACAACAATGACCAAGGATGAGTGTATGAGGACAGGACGATACCGAGAGGTGGTCCAGATGGTGTGATGATACATGGAGGAGACGGACAGATATGGAGTGCTGTGAAGGCTATATGTACCTACCCTTCAGGTAGAATCCATGGTGGACGATCTGGGAGCTTCTTTTCACCTTTCAACTATTTTTTCATTTTTAATTGTACTTGAACATTAAAATTGGGCCTGTATTTCTTTCCCCTTTACTTTTCATCACTCACATGTTATACAGTTTTACTTAGTTTTTTTTATTAAGCTATGTACTCGTTTGTGTGTGTTTTCAGTTATAAAGGCAACACCTTCCTAGTTTTGGGAATTATGCCTTTGGGGCTAGTCGCCAGCCCCTGGCATATGGAAGGCAGGCTTGGGGTTGTCACGACACGGGCCCCGGGGGACGGGTCATGACATTATACACCCAACTGCTTCAGCATGGGGTGAAAAAATATTCTTCGTCAAGAAGAATAATGGGTCAAAGCACCTTTGTATTTATTATCTTGAGATCAAAAAAATCACACTAAAGAACATGTATCCCATGACATGAATTGATTACTTGTTCGATCAGCTACGTGGATCACAATACTTCTAAAAGGAAGATCTATCTTTGGAATATTACCAAGTAAGGGGAAGAATGAGGATATCCCCAAGACCACTTTTCATACACGATACATGCACTATGAATTTATATTAATGCCTTTCAGAGTCACTAATTCCCCATAAATCTTCCTGGTCTTTATGAATATAGTGTTAAGAGGTTACCTAGACAAATTTGGGGGAGTATTTGTAGATGATATTCTAATATACTCTAAAACCAAGGAGGATCATGTGTAGCATCTAATCACAGTACTAGAGACCTATCGAAAGGATAATATCAATGCGATGTATAAAAAGTGTGAGTTTTGTTTGAAGGAAGTATCATTCATGTGTCATATCATCCAAAGAAAGGGGATATCTATGGATCCCTCACAGATAGCTACAATTGAGGGATGGCTGAGGACAACATCGGTGACACATATTCATAGATTCCTGGGGTTAGCAAGATATTATTTTCGATTTGTGGGAAATTTATCATGATTTTCAAACCCTCTTACCAAGATAAATCAGAAGGGACTCAAGTTTTCGTGCGGTGATTTATGCAACAATAGCTTCAAGGATTTAAAAAATGAGGATTATTACTACTCATGTTCTCACACTACCCACAAGTGGAGTACTTTTCATGGTATTATGTGATTCTTCGTAGAAGGGCCTCTATAATGTGTTGATGAGAAATGATAAATCCATTGCCTATTCTTGAATACAATGAAATGTTCATGAGTAAAACTATCCAACACATGATATGGATTTATATGTAGTAATCTATGCTTAAATTTTTTTTGGCATTATCTTTTTAGGGAGAAGTGTGAAATATATATGGATTAAAAAATCCTCAAATATATTCACCCAGAAATATTTCAACAAGTGCTAACGAAGATAGTTAGATCTGAACAAATAATATGACTTTTAATCCATTACCACCCAAGTAAAGTGAACCAGGTTTCAGATGCTCTATGAAGTAAGGACACAACAATTTTATCATTTATGATAATTGAAAAGAATGGAATCATTATATATTTGATGAATATGGGCATGGGAATCACAAAGAATGAAACATCATCAATCCTTTCATAAAAAATTTCTCAATCGAATCTTTTAGAATGGTTAAAGGATGCTAAAAAGTATGGGGTAGGAATTCATAAGAATGTGGAATCTATCAGAAATGAGAAATCATAAAATTTCAATGTTAACGAAGAAGGAAAAGTGAGATTTTGGTTAGGTATATGCGTTCCATCATATTTAGAGATAAAGAATGATATTTTGGATGATGTAAATAGTTCAAATTTCTCCATTAATACAATAAACACAAAGATGTATCGAGATCTCTAGGTGAATTATGGGTGGGATAATATGAAGAAAGAGATCATAGAGTATACATCAATGTGTTGAGTGTGTCAGCAAGTGAAGGATGATATGTAGAAGTTTAAGGGGATGATGAAATCATTACTCTATTCCATTAGACTTCTACATATCATCCTTAATATTTTACAACGGTCTCTAATATTGATCATTGATCAGGACTTCCTAGGTTGTTAGTTATAGATAATGATATTCCAAAAATGGTGTTTTATTGAATTTATTGGTTGTATGATTACTTGGTGAGGCTATTCAGTCTTATGAACATTCATTATTGTTTATAAGTCTCTTCAACAAAATCATTCTCCCATGCCTAGATACATTCATTATGGTATTTTGTGAGGACATAATCATCCACATAATAAACTAGATCATCATTCTTGGAATTTTGAGATAGTCATATGTTTTCATTGAACACATAGGAATTACTCCATGATGTTAATGTGATATTTTTCGATTCAAGAGGCTATGTTCCAATGATATGCAGTGTTTTTATATACACAGACCTAAAGAAATATACAAGGTTATTTCCTAGAGACATCCCCAAAACATGTTTTGGTTTATGAAAATTGTAGGATTAGTAGGATATTACATATGGTAATCTAGGACTTCCCTCGATTATCCTTGCCCATGACAGAAATAAAAATGAAGGGAGAGAAGTTCTAGTGGTTAGTTGAATGTGATGATAATTTTCTTGAGTAAAAGACAAGGTTTAAAACTACCAAACTAATGATACACCTTGTTCTTTGGATTGGATATGTAGTGTACTATGATGAATATGGTCTTGATATGGGATTCAAGATGATGTAGTGAAATTATATATATTCTAATTCGTTAATCCATTTAGGATCCGATGAGAAAAACTACCCCATACATGATATAGAGTTAGAATTAAGGGTTCATGTTCTAATGTTATAGTGACACTATATATTTAGTGATAGACTTATTATTTATACAGACCATAAGATCCATCAGTACATCTTTATTGAGTGGGAACTAGACTCAAGACATGGGAATTGAGTTTACTATAAATAATTTACTGACAAATAGATTGACTATCTAATTGGGAAGGGTAAAAATCATTTAAGATCCTCTATAAGATGTATAGTAAGCATGAGTTGGGTGATAAAACCTTAGTAGAGTGGTGGTTCTTGTTGATATAGTTAATTGATTGGAGTATGGATGGTTTTTTAAGATCACGAATCTATTAGTTTTACTCTATTATTGATCACCACCTCACATTCCAATTATGTAAAGGTTATACAAGAGTAAGACCAATAATATACATTTATAAGTGAAAAACAGAAATGATTTTGATCCTATACAAAGATGGTCATTCGATGAAGAAAATATGATCATCGAAAATATTTGATTATTAGTATATAAATCCATTTTAGAAAATATTGGGAGATATTAAAATATATCTAGGTGGGAATTATGACCTAGTGTGACCATTACATCAGTTCTCAGTTATAGTGTCCATGGATGAAGAGGGGAATAATTGTTTTCACATATTTATACCTTATTAGTTAGAGGGAAAATGTTTAGAATTGTAATCCTAGAGTTTTTCCCAACCACATCCTATGCCCATGAAGAAGTGAGAGGATAGGTGAAGGTCATTTTGATGAGGTTGACGAGGAACTTGGGGATTCCTAATGCAGTTTAGGTGGTTATTTCACATTTAACTAACATTTTAAACCTTTGTAGATCATAGGGACACGCTATGTGGAGGAGCTAGGAATGTTCTATTCCCATAATATTTTATGATTATATGGAGTTCCATTTTGTATTGTTTAAGATATAAAAACACATTTTTTAGGGATAGTAGAAATCCTTTCGAACTCAACTGATATTTAGTAAATCATACAATCCATAGATAGACAGAATGTACAAAAAATAATATATTCATTAGATAATATGATCTGACTGTGCGTCTAGGAAATTAATGGATCATCATATGATCACATGTACTTGGTTGATTTCTCATTAAATAATAGTCACCATGCAATGATGTAGTCGGAACCATATTGGGATTTGTATTGGAGTCCATATCATTCACCACTTTATTATCATGAGCATGGTGAGGTAGTTGTTGTTAGCCCCATCACGATTCAAGAGACATACAAGAGTGTGAATCTAATTTAAAATTGGTTGTTCATCACTCAAAGAAGACATGGATCTTATATCAATTCTAGGATACTATTGGGGTTGATTTTGAGAAATTAGGGTTTCATGAGAGTGATGCATCATTTAGGAAATCATCTTCTAATGAAGTAGTTCAAGATTTAACTTTGTTTCATTGGACCCAAAAAAGTTCATTAAGGTAATATGGGTAGTCACGTACCATCTGGATGTTCTTACTAACTATCTAAGAATGGAGGTCATGATTAATGTTTCATTACTATAAATATAAATTACTGATCCCACATATGATATTTATGGTGAGGATATGGATTTGGAGCCTATTTCATCATATATGGTGCATCTAGAACAGATTGTATACATCGGAGAGAAATTCCTTATAGTGAATATTAAAGAACTTATCAAAATTTGATAGAATGTTGTGTAGATCTGGGAGGATAATATAGAATGATATGCTAATGATTAATCTCAGTGGCTTCATTTCTTTAAACTAGAACCCAAGAGACACATCTCAAGGATGACATGTCCATAGAGGGTAGAATTGTACAGGCCCAAAAATAATTTTTTCTTAAATTACAGTCGTTATATCACTTATCTCCCTTGATTGGTAGTTTATAAATTGTTTATTTTAGGATAAATGGTTCATTTGGATAATACAGGGGGTGATACAACATATCGAAGAGAACCAGGTCATAGAGGGGTCAGTTGTGATATAGACATTATAGTTACACCATAATTTTATAGTGGAACACATGCCACAATATTGGGAAAATTTATACACCATTGGGTTGGTATCCAATGGTGATATTCATTACAACCTTCATTATAGGCAATTTTCTGTAGAAGGATTCATTATTGATGGTCAGACCATGCGATAGTGTCTCGTTACCCTTCAGTTACATGGTTGGATAACATGTTTTTCTTAGGTGTTTAGGGATATAATAAATCTATTTAGAAATTCATTAGGTGAATTAGTTTTTAATTTAAGCTCTGCCTTTATCAGACATTAATGAGTCATAAAAAAGTAAGTTCCATGTTGTACTGTTCCCCCCAAATTCCCTGAAAACTAACCATACATTTCAAATTTCTAAACTATGAATGGATTCATAAAAAATCCAGGTCATTGAGTTTCCCTATACACCATAGCTAAGGGTAACTTCGCCAATTCCTACACAACAACTTTACTACCTACAACATAGTGGTATCCTTTTGTACTATGGTGGGTCATTATGAAAATGTGTTTGTCTTTTATATACCATTGTGTACAACCCTGGTGTTGTTGTGGACATCTGTTAGTGCACCCTTTACCTTGTTGAGTTTTCCTATGACATGGTGGCGGTTCCCAATTTTCCACAACTCTATAGAACTATACCTTTAGTCGTGGAGTGTTCTTTTTATTCTATACATACATCTAGTAGTTCATGGAGTTCATTAGTGGTTAATCTTGGTTAATATTATATTAATTTCTTATACATTTTTCTATATTCCCTACTATAAAATCAATAACATGTTGGATTGGAACCACATTTATGAACCTATAGTATTCAGTCACTGTGGTTTTTATGGGAACATGATTTGGGATTAAAAAAACATCATATAACCATGGCATTGATGTCAAAACCCATGAGGTAAATTTTTCCTTCCAATTTTTGGATATCATTACACATATTTCCATGGTAAGTTTTTTTGGTATATAGTTATCCATGTTTGACTTTGGATCACATGTCTGTGTACATGAAGGTAGTATGAAATTTTATACCTGATAATTTTTGAGATAGCTAGACCCCTTGGATGATGTTGATTCACATGCTTGGTATATGATGGTACAATATTTATCATGATATGTTCTATGGTTATTATCATTATATTATTTTTTTGGGATTGTATGTTTATACTTATATAACATTTATTATTGTTATTGAATACCCATTTTATACATGATCACACTAGGTTAAGGAATCATTGGTGGTGTATTAATGAGTCTTTTACTGACTCACAAAATAGGAATTTATGTGCTCTTGTAGATTTTATGAGAAATTATATGAAATGTAAATGACTTTCATCTCACTACTGAGTTGATGTCCATGGAGATATTGGTTGATTATGATGAGAACTAGTTAAACAATAGTTTATTTACTGACTACCTAGTCTAATTTCTCTAGTTTGAATTACAACTATGGGAGACTGTGTATTTATATGACATGTATTCCATATTTACTTTCCTTATTTACTTAGATTTTATTAATTATTATTTAATATATATTTTAATGATATGAAGGGAATAATATCCTTATAATTTGACATAGACCATCATATTTAGTCAGACACCACTTATATATGGGGAGGAAACATGATTTTATGTGGAACTCAATCTCAGGCGTGGTTGTTAAGGTAGGGATGTTAAATTTGTCTCCTCTTTATAGAATCTAGAAAATTAAACATTCCCTATTGTGTATGATTTCACCCTTTATTGGTATTACTAATGGGGACTAATTATACTTTATTTGTAATTTTTAGCGTGTCATATAGAGAAAACCCATTTTATTATTTATTGACGAAGAGATAAAGATAATGTTATTTCCATTCTAATAATAAAAATTCTAGATCCTAGTTTCAATAGTTATAATAATATTTTTTGATACTTTGGATTAAATTTTTAATGATGTAATTTTTAAATTTTATACCTAGAGAATAACCATTTAGATTTGGAATAAAATAGATCGGTTTACTAAAGAAGAGGGGAAACTATTCTATGAGTCTTTTGGATGGATTAGTGGAATCATTAGAAAATTTCTTAATCACCATATTGGTCTGAATTTTTTAGTGGAAACTTTTTATATTAGACCAACCTCTTATAATAAAACCCCAATAGATCATTTTTATGGTGGGTATTTAATACAAGAAAACTTTTTAAGAACATAATAATGTCATTAATAAATATTAAAAAAATTCTTAACCAAAATTTTCTAGATTTAGATATATAGCTAATAGAAGAGTAAACCATGTTCAACATTCTCTTATTGTTGGAATCCTTAATGGCAATCCAAAAACTCAATTTAAAATCAAATCCAATTTTTTTAGCATGTGTGTACATTCGATTCCTTACTGTTATAATTTTTTTCCATTAAACCCTAAAAAAATGGACAAAATTTTGGTATATTTTCCTTGGATAAATGAAAAAGATGTTTATTTTTAAAAATGTTTTAATTAAGGTTATAAGAATCATCCCATAAATTCCTATAAGGAAAAATGTTTGTTTAGACACACTTCAACCATGATTTTTTTCACAAAATTCTAGTAATTTTTATCAAAATCAACAAATGGTTAAACCATGAAACTCTTGAGGTGATCTGAAGGGTTGATGGACTAGACAGTTTCTATAATGGATATCCTTGATGATAGTAATAAGTATGAAATCGAATCAAAAAAATCTATTTTCAAAAATGAAAAGAATAACCTTAAAATGAAAATGATTGAATAACATAAGTAATTAATAGGTAGATAAAAGTAAACCATTATAAGTTCGATTAAGGTTTACCATAGGGATAATGTAATATATTTCAGAATAATAATAATTTTGAAAAACAAATTACAAACTGAAAATGGCCTTTTAAAATTCCAAATCGAATATATAGAAGATTCTATAAATTATAAATTGGATATAACTAAATATGAAAATGAGGGAATTATTATTTAAAATAAAGAAAATGAAATTTATATCCCCTAAAAACTATAAAAATATTTTTATTAAATAAAAATTAATAGGGGAAGGGGAGTCGTAATGTGTTTGAGAGAATTAAAAAGTCTATCAATAATTTCCTCCCACCATTCTCTCCCCTTAAAAATAAAAAACATAGAATATAAAGAACCCAAAAATCTAGAGATAATTACTATTTTCAATAAAATAAAGTGAAAATTCTATTCATCCAATCATTAATTTTAATCAATTCATGTTCGATATATCTCAAAAATATTATTCAAAAAAAACACTTGATGATTCTTCCAATTATATCATCATAGAAGAGTATTATGATATCTTCCAAAATAATTCCCTCAAACACAAAAATATATATGGATTTTTTTCATTTCTTACACTTTATGGAAGTGTTTCAATCATAAATATCTATCTCATATTAGTTATGGCATAAATATTGCCACATTATCAAATATTTATTAGTTAGCGGTAGGTTAATTACAATACACCACAACTATTTTACA
The DNA here is from genome assembly GCA_963277665.1 of Viscum album. Classification (NCBI taxonomy): domain Eukaryota; kingdom Viridiplantae; phylum Streptophyta; class Magnoliopsida; order Santalales; family Viscaceae; genus Viscum; species Viscum album. Next base: position 382,570,336 of record OY728166.1, read on the forward strand.
TTTTTTTGAACGATATTTAACATATCATAGAGGAAGGACTATTTATGTGATATTTTTAGATAGTAATTTGTTTTGACATGTTGATATTATTATTTTGAATATGTACTGTGACCAATGGATTTCCATCTAACCTGGTAGTCATTACTTATCAACTGGGATATCTCATACTTTTATTTCCAAGTGTCAGCTATATGTTAATATTGGCGAGGAACAAGAGGAACATAATGTGTTTATTAATTTTAATGTATTTACTTTAGTTTAGAACATCTCAAGAATGTCGCTATTAGAAATAAAGAACTCATTAATTTAACTAGAAAAAGTGGATCAACAACAAAGAAATGATGGAACACTTTTTTTGATTTTTCACATAATGATACCTACATATATTAATGTTTTCAAGAAGGGATTTATGATATTTTTCTACAGGATGATACTAGGTCTGTTCTCTTTGAAAATATTTTTTTTAAATAGATATGTTTCCATTGATAAGCTTATCAATATTAAACATGAGCCTGATGGTCCATCCCATTACACTTATCAAATAAATTAATAATTATAAATGATTGGGGGAGTGTTTAAGAACAATGTGATGATTTTTCCTTGAAAACGTCTTGAAATTTAATCTGAAATGTTAGTATAGTGGGATTTACACTGTGGATAGTGAACAAAAACCAAACTCAGATCTTAAACCACTCCAATCACACTTGATATTCTCATTTCATGGGAAAAACAACAATTTTAGTTGTTATATTTGTTTAGTTGAATGAAATTAATTTGAAAAAACTATTCAATTTTATGGAATAGGTCAATACAATATTATTTTTCTTCATATCTAACATCAAATGCATTATCTCTTCATATTACTTATTTTGAAGTACTAGATAACCAAACCACAAACTAAGAGTTAAGGGTCAAAGGAAACTAAATACAATAATGAAATAGGTTATGAGAGATGAATTTATTACACTCTTATAATATGGTATCATTTATGAAATTTATTATAATTATTGGGTCATTCTATTTTATGTACACCCAATGAAAGAAAGATTAACTGTTGTTACAAACAATAAGAATGAGGAAATTAATGTTAGGAATGAAAGAAAATGGAAAGGATATATTTATTATAAAAAATATGATCTATCCCCTAGAAAATATCATTTCTTAATTAAATTTTTGGATTAAATTGTTGAGAGGTATTCTAGGAATGATTTATTTTTTGAACATTGTGGTTATTCTGGTTACAAAAGAACCAATACCCCCATAATACCTAAAAAAACAATATGTTCATTCCACTCTAAGAAAATAATCAATAAAATAATTCTTTATAGTTTTTTAGAACCCAAAGAAACATTAAAAGGTATATTAGGTATATCATTTCTAATATGGTCCAATATATCATTGAGGTGTATATGAATTATTTATCAACTTTAAGAAGCAGTTTTGATAACGTATTGGAGAATCTAGAACACTTTTTTGATAGGTTTTTGGAAACCAAACATTGATATATTATAATTTGGGATAAATTAAGGAATTTTTATGCCAAAATGATTCTAATAATGGAAACGATGTTCGATATTCCGAAATATAGGTGATATAGAAATTTTCACATCTTAAATATACTAAGGGTGTTATATGGTGTAAAGGTATACATGTTTCTATTGTAGGTTTATTGTAACACCCCATAATGATAAAGGGATAAATGACTAAATTATATGACTCATCTCAACAAGGTGCACCTTCCTTTTTGAGAGCTTATTTGATTAGAACTACACAGATAAGTGTTCTTGGCCTGAAGTAGTGATCAGGATTGGTGAACTTTTGGAAATTTTCTCAAGGTGTGTGCAAGTGAGGACAAATAACACTAGAAAGGACATGTGTTGGACTGTGGGGATAATCATTAGTTAGATGACCCATTCGGGAATGTGGGTGGACTCTAGGGTAGGCTTGATGTGTCTTTTGTGCAATTGGTGGGTGGGGCCCAGTTGTCACATTTGGTATAAGAGGTGGTACCCAGCCTTATGTGTGGTGCACTTCCTAGGTTGAGATGTAGGGACCACAATGAGGATGTTGTTCTCTAAAGGGGGGGGTGATTGTAACACCCCAGAATGAAAAAGGGTTAAATGAGTAAATGATATGACCCATGTCAACAAGGTGAACTTTCCTTTTTAGGATCCTGTTTGATTAGAACTACACAGTTAAGCATGCTTGGCCTGGAGTAGTAATCAAGATGTGTGACTTTCTAGGATGTTTCCCTGGGTGTATGCAAATGAGGACAAGCCACACTAGAAAAGACATGTGTTGGCCTGTGGGTACAGTTATTAGTCAGATGACCTGTTCCAGGGTTGAGATGCAGGGCCCACAATGAGGATGTTGTGCTCTAAAGGGGGGTGATTGTGACACCCCAAAGTGATAATGGGTTAAATGACTATATTATATGACCAATGTCAACAAGGTGCACCTTCCTTTTTGGGAGTCTGTCTAATTAGAACTTCATAGTTAGGTGTGATAGGCTTGGAGTAGTGATTAGGATGGGTGACCTTCTGGGATGTTTTCAAGGGTGTGCACACTAGAAAGGATATATGTTGGGTTGTGGGGACAATCATTAGTTATATGACCCATTCGGGCATGTGGGTGGACCCTAGGGTGGGCCCCACGTGTCGGTGGGGCAATTGGTGGGCGGGGCCCCGTTGTCACATTTATTAATGATTTTAAAAATCTAAAATCCCTTTTTTTACTACAGATAATATATTTATATTTTTTTGTTGATGAAAAACTCATTGAATCATTTAATTTTACTAAATAAAAAGAAACTTCATTCATCATCATCACTGTACCAGATTTTAAATAGCCATTTTGAATTTGGTCTGATGTAACTGATGTTGCTATTTGATCTATTTATGGCTAAATGAAATAAAAAATATTATATGAGGTGTATTATTATAGCAGACTACATGATAATATTCAGAGGTACTACACATGTATCACATCTGGATTTTATATTTAATTCTTTTGGAATGAATGTGATGTGTTCAATAGATTTTTTAAATGAAAACCCATGTCTAAATGAATCGAAAAAAGTATTCATTTATGAAATACAAGTAAAATTGTTTTTTATGAATTGTAATAAACACTTTATGAAAAAATAATTTAACAAATAAAACTTTATCGATTAGTTCATAATAAAAAAATACATTTTTGGGTAATGTCATTTTATGCAGGAAAAATATATTTTTCTTAAAAAATCATTTTTATTACATTTTTTACAATAATAATTATTATAAATTTATAATATATATATATATATTTTAAATGAATATTATTTTTATAATCATCATTCCAATATTACCTTGGGATGATTTTTTTTGGTTTTCTATAAAAAGAAATATTTATTAGTGAATAGTAAAAATTATCATTTGTTTTTAAAAATATTGATTTAATTTAATGAGAAATTCAAATTCTATTTTTTATTTTATAATAATATAATATAAGTTTCCTTTAATTATAAAAAATATTTAATTACTTTGCAATCATCATTACTCATGAATTTTTAGGAGTATTTGTTTTCCATAAAAACAAATTTTTCTAAAAAAAATGTTACAGACTAAAATGTGTTTTTATTTTAATAAATTAAATTATTTTATATTTATTAATGGTTTTAATGAAATTCATAGATTATATTTTAAATATTATATTTTATAATTAATTGTATTGTTTTTATAAGACAAGGAATAAAATTAAATATTTTTTTATGCTTACAAATTATTTTTTTCTGAAATGGGTTTTCGTTTCATTTTTAGTACTTATTTAAAATTATATTCAACCAATTATTGAATATGAATCTACTAATATGGATTAAATATTTTTAATATAATCATATATATTATAATTTAATAGTTTTAACTTAATTTTTAGTCATAGTGAATAGTAAGAACATTAAATATTGTAACCAAATTGGTGTTAAAAAGGGCTTTCTCAATGGTACAAATAGAAGTTTAGGTTTGGATATCGGCTGAATAATTACTAATTATTATTTTATGAATATATTTCAACCATAAAATATAAAAATTTTAAATCCTATTACATTTGGAACCACATTAACATGAAATTGACCTTCTATAAATAAAATATTCTAAAAGATTTCTTGCATGTCCTTCCCCTCACAAATAAAAGGGAACCCCTTCTCCTCCATTATTCACTCCATCTGAACCTTATATATCTACCAAAGACGTAAAAAAAATTTCAATAATCATTCTATTCATCCAAGATATTTTTATTCTCTTAATATCAATCCATCTACTCATAATGTGTATGCTAAAAGAGTAATTTCAATGAAGTGGTTTAAGTCTTAACTATTCTCTATACTTTTTTTTGTTTTTATCAATATTATAAAATTCATCAATTCATTAAATAATGATTAATCCATTGTCAAAAATATATATTTATGTTATTTTGTTAGTATTACATACATTTACCACTTCTTCTCTTTTAAATGGGAGATGAAAATGTCAATTGGGCGTATGTGTAGACTACAACTTCTACATGGTGATATGATTCATTTTACACAACCATCATTCATTGTTGTTTATTTTTTATTTAATGTATATATATGATTTTTTTTATAATAATGGTTTTATGAATGTGGAATATTCATTAAATTTATTTCTTTCTATCCATGAAATAATGGAAACAAAACTAGAATGTTCATAAGATATTGATGATAATAAAAAATGAGTTTTAATGAATGAGGCATAAGATGTTAATAGTAAACAATATATTGATTTTTATGTGTGAATATAGTAGTTATTAAAATTATAATAAATTTTAAATAATATATATAGGATCTTATAGTCCTTATGAAGGAAGACATACTTGATGTAATGAATTTTTATCTCAAATTATCTCCATTGAGACATGTTATAGGGTTATGAATTAATTTCCTATTTAAATTATTTTAGTATGACCCATTTCATATATTAGATTATTAATATATTTATTTTATTTTTATTTCACTTTTCATTTCATATTATCTCTCTTAGGCGGGTCAGGATCGACATGTTATGAAAGTTGTAAGGGTTTTATGTTAGAATCTCATTATTACTAAGATTACTTATAATTAAACATTCTGATGATGAAATTATATGTTCTATATCTCCCCAATATTATTTCAATTATTATCCTACTTTAATTTATTTATATTAAGATTTTTACATTCATATTCATCTCATTATGTACCCACAACGTCGAAAACCAATTCTAATGAAAACCAACATCATTGACCTCTTCATATGGGAATCATTTCATCCATACCCATGTTTTCATTAAATTTTTTACATGGATGTTTTTAATTTTATTCAGTGAGTTTTAAATTAAAATTAAATAAGGATATTTATTTATAATTTTTTATAAAAGTAATATTCATTTCAATTTTCTACTGATTTAATTTAAGGATTTATCGAAAATTTGAATGGATTTTTTATTTTAACATACTCCGTATGAACAGTATTACCAAAAAATACTAAATAATTTATTCATTGAAAATAAGTTTATATTTTTGTTAATTATTTTGGTAGAAATATTTTCCCCTAATATTTTTGAATATTTCAAAATTTTAAAATTTGATTTTAAAATGATAAGTGTATTATTCTCAAGAAGTATTTTTGGGATATGTTAAATTTATTTTCATCTATAACAACATCCTTTGACGTTTTATATAATCTACATGGAATATAATCCAATGTTACTATATTTATTATTTCTTTGAATGGTTTATTAATATAATTATGAAATATTTTTGAAACATGTATCCCTTATGTGGGCTATAATATAATATTATGATGAATATTTAATTATCTTATACTATATATATATATAATTATTTGATTGGCGGTGTAGGAAAATATAGATCTGTAATGAATTATATAAAAATTGATATATAGTGAGATAATAAAAACTAGAATGGGGCATGAATCCATTTATTAAGGGAATATTTGTAATAACATATTCTTGGGAGTGAACATTAACTAAGATAATGATGGATTGGGGATTGAACCAAGTCCGCTGTGATATTATATTTAGTGATCCTTGAATAATGAAATGATATGTTCCCATAATCTTATTCATATTGTATTCTCACTTAGGATAATTGATTGATATATATAATTTTAATCCTTATTTAGAATTTTAGATGTCCCTTTTTTATTATCACATCCTTTAATCCGCATTCCTAGATTTGATCATAGAAAAAAATCATTACATTTATTCCTTAGATAACATTAAATGTAACTTAATTTCATCAATACAAATAAAATATAAAATTTAAATATTGTATCACTTATATACCCATTGAAATTTTGGTTTTTAATTTTCTAAAATTTAGAAAAACAATATTACATAACAATACCTATAACATCATATAATTATTTTCACACTGTACCTAGATTTTATTTTTGAAAATTATGCTTTTAAAATTTCATACAAAATTTTTGAAAAATAAAATCTTAATAAGAATGATTTATTAACCTTTGTTCATCACAACCTAGTGAAATTGAAAACATATAAAAGGTAAGCTCAAATGTTCAAAAAGGGTATACATATGAATAAAAAAACTGATTTCATTAGTGAGTATAAGATGATTATAAGGTTATAATGAACTAATAAAAGATAATTAGCATGGAATAAAATAATTTATACCTATAAAAACATTTATTATTAATCCTAAAACATGGAATAAATATTAAATAAATGATATGTTTCATATATGTCAACAAAACTGATCTATGTGAAAATTATTTGTCATCATGGATTGATTATAAAATCATATTAAGAATAAATAAAACATTATGAAATATTATGAAATAATATTCATGTCATTATTAAAAAAATTATTTTATGTAGAAAAACCAATATGGTTGATTAATAACATAATTCTCTAGATAATATAATTATTACCCAAGGAATTTGTGGGATATAACTGGACCACTCATCTTTAATTTTTAACATAACGACATGATATTTTTTACAATGTATCCACCCACCCATGATTTATAATGGAACCACACATCATCATAAACAATTTAAATGAACCATAACCTTAATAAATTATATATATCTCTTTTTTCACTATAAAACTCAAAAAAACCATTATTCAATTTTTAAAATGATTAAACCATGGAAGAGAAATGGGTTCCACTAATTTCACATTACAAAATTCATAAGACATCAAGATAATTAATAAGAATGATATCATTTCAAAATTTTCCAAGTGGAGAATAATTAAAATAAATTTATAATTTCATTTATGTATAGGAATACCGTTGAAATATCATTACAACCATTCATACAGAAATTACCCTTTCCACACTTATATTAATATCTATAAACTAAATGTTTTAAAATTATTGGGAAAATAATATAAATTAAAAAAAAATTGAAACCTATAATGGAAACATCAAATCAAATAATTATTTGAATGGCCAGAAAATCCCTATGTGTCCTAAATTATAAAAAATTATATTTTTTAAAACTTATGGGAAGATATGTTACAGTGATCCATATATAAGGCTCAAAAATTTTAATTCTAAAACCTAATAAAATAACCTCAAAGAAAGTGTAAAAAAAATTATAAAATCGTGTATTTTCAGAAAATATAATTCTATAAAATATTTAGAAGCACAAAAAATTAATAGAATGATTCCGCATTGAGAATAAGATACATGTTTGATATCAACTAAAAACAAAAATCATGATTTATATTTAGTAGTTATGTGTTGAAATGCAAACATAACTTGTAATTCTATTTCTTAATTAGAGGAGAGGAAAATATATATTGGTCAAATAAATTAATATTATATGATTTCCTCAAAATGAACCATTAACATAAATAATCATTAAAAGAAATGAGATTGTAACACAATGCCTTTAGCACTTTGGTGACATTCTAAATCGATATTAATTCAAACAATGAACTTTATATGGATATTTAAATCCCACTAATACTTTAATTACTATAAAAAATTATTCATGGGGAATTAATTAGAAAATCCTGGAAATAATGGTGAATGACATGAAACATGTCTAATGAAAATAAGACCAAGACAAAGAAAACTCATTCAAAGATCATAAATTTTGCAGTGATATTTAATCGACAAAGATACTATGTGAAAAAATGTAAATAGACATAAAAACAGGTAAACAAAGAATAAATTTATTTAGATATCAATTTATATAGTTACCAAGTCATAATATAAACATATTTTCCATCATTTTAGAAGAATATTCAGCACATTCAGAAATACATGCCTGTAGAATGTAATAGTTCATTTTCTTTTGAATCATGGAACAAAATATTAATACACGGTGAGATATCTTCAATAATAGCCAAAATGATCTCCCCCATTATTACTTATACTTAAAACCATTATGCATAACCTAGGTAAAGGAAACATAATAATGGGGTGAGCATAGATACTCAGTAAGGGTAAACAAAGGAGATATGTAAGCATAATCAAGTACACATGGGTATGATAATATCAGAATAACATTATAAGATTACACCGTACATATAAATGATCATACAAAAGAGTCAAGGAATATATATTGGTATTTAATAAGATATTAATCATAATGGAATCATGAGCATAATCCATGAAAGAAAAATAATGTAATAAGACATTGAATTTAGGGTAGACACATAACTATATAAAACATATTTCTATAGTAGTCAAGGAATCACATCTAGAAACCTATTATTAGTATGGTGTCTATCCACATACCATCTTAGTATTTAGGGATCACTCTCATGCCCATATTAGTAATCATGGTTCATTCCCATGACCATCTTAGATGAAAATGTCCATTATAGAACCGATTTCACTCAAGATTCTATCCGAGTATACCTCATGAGATATAAATCATTTCCTAATTAATTGAACGGAGATATAAGTCCTACCCATGTTAGAATGAAATCCTAAATATCTATACCAAAAAAACAAGATCATATCTTAACCCATGAAATGAAATGGGTATCATAAAAATTTAATCACATTACAACTAATGGAAAAGATATAGCTTTCATAATCAAAATCATATCCCATGAAAATAAGTTGGACTCATAATCATATAACCTGTTAATGAAAAATTGGTTTCTAAAAACAATAAGCTATGAAATAGAAAACGGTTTCATAAACATCATGACATCAATACAAAAACCATTAAAGGAAATAAATTTAATGATACCATTGGATAATTTCCCTACAAATGAATTAGTAACACAAAAACATGTCATCTTAGGTGGGAAATAATATAGAAGGGGTTTTTAAACACATTTGATGAGAAATTATCCTTTCCTATTTGAAAATTTATTTTTAAACAGAAAACCTTTTGTAACCCAATTTCATGAATATAATGTTGGAAAATTATAATGTAATCTTAGATTACAATTCTAATAAATTTTTCATTGAAAACATATAATAAAATCATGAAAAAAATTTCCAAACAATTTTAATTTGAAATTTATAATATAATCTTGAAAATGTTTTAATCAAATTTCTTTTGAATTAATTTCATAATTTATAATGAAATCTTGAAATAATTTTGAAAAATATTTTATTTTAAAATACGTTGAAAATTTATAAAGAAGGAATGAAAAAAATTTGAAAACCATTTACATGATAACAAATTAAATAAGACCAAACAAATTTTAAAAATAATTATATTTAAAAATAAATTATAAAATAAAAAAAAATTTATAACTTTTGAAAACCATTTTCCTTTAAAATTTATAAATGAATATTGAAAACATTTTTTAAAAACATTGGTCTGAATGAACACATATTTCCAACCAATGAGATATGTAATTTTAGAGTTTCCTAAAAATAGATTCATAATTATTTTATATACCAAATTGCGGGAATATAGCCAAAATACATATATATATCATGAATAAATATATTATATGATTATCCATTATATTTATTGATATATGGATCATAATATTTCAACAATGGAATCATAATCATAAATAATCCTGATAAACAGATATATTTTTTCAATAAACTCCTACGACTAGGTAAATTTCAAATATAAACCACATGTAAGAAAATTAAATTTCATAACACTTGAAATATCATTAAAATAAATAAAATAATGATATAACATGTAAAATGGTATTATACACACCTCAAAAAGTGTTATAGGTTCATAACAAAACATGTGCCTCAAATTAGTAAAATTGAGACACAACCACCTTACTTCTCTATGTGACATTTGAACCCTAAAAACCCATGAAATAAAGACCATAAAATGGATATGTTAATACCCATAAATATAATGATAAGTTTAAAAAAATGTTTTTATGGGAAATATATAAACCACACAAATTAAATTAGGGGTGGGTGAGGCATAAATCGCAAGGAAATAAAAGTGAGATGAGAAAACCCTTACCTTATGTCTTGAATCTCATCATACTGATACAAACCTCATGTATAATAAATATAATATTATTATATATCTAATACAGAGAAATATTTTTATATTTAATACCATATATTATCTGGGTTTGACGTTCTATTACAGATTTAGTAATAATTCCATATTAATGCTTTGTTTCGTGTAATATCTGCATTGTTTATCATATATGTGTTATTTTTTTATTCTTGTCATATTACTTAGATCATGAATTATTTATTTTAAGACTATAAATAATTATATAAATATCATATATATTCATTATATATTTATTTATAAAAATATGTAAAATATTGAAATAAAAATGAAACACACTATAAATGGAGACGCTAGGTCGTACATACGCATAAACATTGATTCCATTTTACTATTGTTTTGAATGAAAAAAATTAAATGTTATAGTTATATATAATGTATTTATATATAAACTATAGTTTTATATTTATTATGTAATTCTAATAAACCCATCGACAATACATTTCATGTAACGTGTGAACAAATCGTATCACTACGTGGATGCAGTTGTCCACATATCCATAATAGAAGTTCTCCCATTTAAAAAAAATGGAATTATAGAAGGTATGATTTATATAATACTTAAATAATCATAAATACATCATTAATATAATTTTTATGAGGAATATTGTATTTTTTATCATAACTCCCAACCCTGGTAGGTGGTAAAGGAAAAACGAATGACATTTTTTCATGAGGCGCTAGTTGACCGTACACAATAATAGTAAGTTTGTTACCCATTATATAGAAGAGTTTGTAAAATTAGGTCCAAATATTAGGATAAAAATGATCATTATATTTATTATACTGATTTGTATTATAATAATGGAATAAAAATAGTTTAGTGGGTGGATAATAAATAGAATACAAAGGACATTGAAGAAGGGCACTGCCTCTACATTTCATAACTCCTATTGATTTGCAACAAAGGGTTTCCTTGGATGGATTCATGAAAATATTGATTAAAAAAATCGAATTTAGATATTTTGGTTTCTTATTTTAGAAGATTAAGGGCGATCCAATGGTATTTATTAGTTCTAATTAGTTGGAGTGTTAAGCTCCTTTTTATTGTGCATGAGGAGTGGAATTCTTGTAATGTTTCAAAAGAGGGAATTCCTCCCACATTTTTCACTGGCCATGTGGCTTCAATAATATTATAAATTTCATACAAGTTAGTATATGGAACAAATATGACCGTAAAGTGGTTTTTAGAAAAATTTATAGGTCATTATTTTCCTTGGGTTATGGGATGGGTCATTTTTGAATCTAATTTCTCTCCTAATCATGGTAATTATTATTTTTTACATTCCCAATTATTTTTGGTCAAAAACATTGTTGAAATTGTTATAAATTATATGTTTTTCTAATTCCCAATATAGAATCCATTTCTATAAATTCAAATCACATATATGGTAGAAATTAATTTAATATTAATCTCATATATGGGAAAACAAAAGGATTTGTTAAAGTAAAATAGCCTAAAAGGATTAAATGTTTTTATATCCGATATTAATTTGATATTTTATAAAATGGACTAAATTTTATTATTGAATGTATATCTGATCAAATTTTACTTTGAAAACAATTTAAAATATAATTTTACTATATAAATAAATTATTCATAGAATAAGTCATTAATTAAGATTATGTATTTTTCAATAATCATAAAAAAATGATGTGTCACAAAAAAATACAAAAAAATCATCCAAAGTAAATTTTGATATTTTGATTTTAGAATTGAAATTTATTTATTAATATGAAAATTATAAAGGTATAAAAATCATATTTAAAAGGGATTCTTCATTAAAAGTATGTAAATATACCTTTAAGAAAAAATACATCTTTATATTAATAAAATTGGATTTATACTCTTATGTTTACTATAAATTATATTGGATATTTTTTTGTCCCAATTTTCATCATACCATGGAAAGAAGAATGGCTTTATGTATCGTAACCAATTCTCCGTTATTATAATGTGTTTCTTGTTGACTTCACTATTTTTTTACATCCCAAGGTATGTTGTGTTCCTTTTTGGTGGGCGAGATGGTCACATCAGGACTAAACAATATATCTTTCTTATGTCACAAAGGATGTTTCATAGTTGGCAGGTCTTGGAGGGAGATTTTAGGGAGTTAATTTTTTTTCAAATAAACCCACGTTGGTTATGATGTCCTTGGATGGTCTCCAACAGATTTATTCATTGACATAGAGACACCCAAAATCCCTTTTATCCATGATTCATGGATCTACATTCCAAAGGAAGGTGCCCATTGTATGATGATTTGTACAAAAACACTTTAGGACCTCAATGGTTAAAAGGATGGGAGGTCGGGCTCATCACAACTTTTTAGGGGGAAATTATTACCCATTCAGATACACTCTTTTAGATTTAAGCAGTATTTATATGTTCATGAATCATTTTTCATTCCCAAGCATGTGTCTATAGATTACCCTTGGTTTGGAAAATCAATCCTGAATATAAATGGATTAGGAATTATAGAGACAATTCTTGTTTAGGCCATGTGATGAGGCACTCTGGAGTATATCAACATCCAGGGGGATGGAAGTTATTCCGCTATCAATAATAAACACATAATAAGGGCTTCCTGCATATCCTCATGAGAGCAATCAGAACCCATAAAATTTGGTGCCTCTTAACAAGACATGTCACCTTTTAAGGTCATGCGATGAGGAATCATCCATGAAGTTTAACGTCATGCCCCTAGGAAATCTGAGTGGAAGATTCCTAGTCAATATTTCATGTGTTACATACACCAAAGACTACCAGGATGCCCAAAAGAGGCATGGTCTCCCGAGTGGATATGGCCCTACTAGGGATATTACCTGGAGAACACTAGGGTGATTTGTGTGACAGGTTTCGACATCATGGAGGATTCTTATGTATCCCAATTAGTGGGGAATAAAATCCCACGTAGTTCAGTATATGTTGGGGCTTATACTGTAGAGGATAACATATTTTTGGGGGTTTGATTTGGGTTTATCTTTTTTTAATGGAATCCCTTTGAATTCAGACTTTAGAGAAGAATCCTACATATCCTATTTGGGGTCGGAATAAGATTTATAGCAGTTCATTTATGTTGTGTATTATAAAATTTAAGAGGCTGGTTTTGGGGGTTGTGATTGGGGTTTATCTTTTGATAAGGCTCTCCTTTTATCTTAGAACCTTGGATTGGTTTCCTATGTATCCTGTTTGGGGAAGGAATCAGAGTTCTCATATTTCATAAATATTGGGGCTTATACCGTTGAGTAGGCCCATGCATAGGGGTTATATGGGTTTCTTGATCACCACCAACCACAATACCCATGTGATTCATGCTCTGTATGAGAAACAAGAAGCTTAAGTGGATCTTAATATTTCATATCCCCATGTTTCTGTCGATAGATGATACTAGAGCCTGAAGGGAGGGAGAAAGAGATATGGACTTTGAATGTGCCAATTTCTTTTCCTAGGTTGATATACATGATATCCATGTTTAATGATCTATCCAGAAGTTTCATGGGACGAGCCTAAGAGGAGCAAGAGTTCCACCATTCTTGTAATGGTTATGGACTTACATAAGTAATATTTCACTTAAATGTTTTCTGGGAATGGGGAGAATCATCGCACATCATCAAAAGGAGAACCGGGCAAGATCCCTTTTCCCTGTCTCTATCCATCATTGAATGGAAAATCCAGTTATTACCATTGATCCCTATAATGGGTATGTTCACATTAGTTTCATAATTTTGGACCCCTTCACACAATGAGAATGTAAAATTATAGAAATTCAAGGGGTTCGCACCATTGTTGGGGTTGCCTACATGACTCTTCTTACCAAGGGTATGTAAATACAATAGGGTGTGCTAATGTACACAGTGTTGTTACCATATAGGACCAGTGGATTTAAAAGAGGCTTTGACCTGATGTCATTGGACTGCACTATGGTGGAATCATGGAGGGTGGGATATAAACATAAGGGTATGATCATTACCATATGTCATAATGCCTTAAGGTACCCTACTCTTCATACCATTTGTTAATGTTGGGGTTGGAGGTAACCACTGCATGATGTACTTCTATGTGGGTGGAGGTATCGACGGCATACCATGGTGGTTTGAGGACCTTGATTTGGTATACGTACTATAGTGGTATGCATACTTAGGTTCCATCTGTATAGGTAAATGATAGGATATTCCTGGTTTCATCCATATAATGATGTGCTATGCAGTACTCTGGATTGAAGAATGGGCATTGATCCTACGATTCGTTGAATGTTTATCCACAAATGTCATATTTTTCATGGTTCCCCAATTAAGTTCATGTCTAGTTCATTATTATTAATATTATTTTTTTTCTTTTTTCAATTATATGCCAAAGGTTTGTACCTAATAAAAACCATTCGCAGTTTTGTAATTCTTTGATCATATGTCTTCCAAGTCCTCCATTCGTATATTCCATGCTCCCCCAAAAATATGATCTCATACTCATCTCCCCTCAGGGACCTTTTATATAATTTTTTATTATATGATCTATGATTTACACTATGATTTTTATAGAATCCCATGGGGAAATCATCCGGCCAACAGATGACATAGTAAATTGAGGTTTGCGAGTCTGTGGATCATGTTGGCTATAGTGTTTGGGGGTGTTATTCACCACCTCAATACAATAAAAGATTTTTATAGTTTATGGGATTCCATCGGCTTCACCTCACATGCGAACTATTTTGGTTTCCCAGGGTGGTTCTCTTCCTTATACCACTCTGTCTCATTTTCTCTAACGACTCCATTCATGATGGAGCTACTGCCAACATCTATGTCCAAGTATTGTTGTTCACGGTAGATGATTTCTAGAGATACTTCCCAGAAATCAGTACGCTAACCACTCTCGAGCCTTTTCCAAAGTAGTATACATCAAAATTATTCATCAAATTTTCAATCAAATAGGAATTTTTTTCCCTTAGGAAAATTGGTTTAGTATTGGATTTCTCTTTACTACATTTTTAAGACCCGAAATATTCCCCCCATTTAAATGGGTTATGATCGGGAAGAATAAAAGGAAATTCTGCTGTATAATGTTTTCCTAAACTGAACTGGTTCTCAGAAAAATAGGGGACTCGATGGGGGATCATGTATATATATATAGGGGGCCAGATAATTTTTATTTTATAATATTTTTTGGATAACTATGTGCTCTTGATTTTTATCTCTTCAACTCTACATCCACGTACCACTTCCTTCACAAAATCCATTGACCATGAACAATTCATAGCATTTCTCTAAATTAAAACCCTTCATGGTTTCTCTCATCCATCAAAAAACATTAAAATATGTGAATGAAAATTCGATTATATGAATGATGAGTTCAAGATTCCACGTAGTGGGTGTCGTACGTGAGTCATCTCTGTACGTGAACATAAATTTGACCTCGAATACTAAGAATTAAATTTCAAAAATATGAACTCATACTTTCATGAATTATGTGTCGTATCTAGTTCTCTTACTCCATAAACTATTGGTCATTCTAGAAATCAGCCCATGGTCCAATGACTCATGGGTTTTACGAACTATCATTTGACAAGGAATTATTTATGTGAATCATTTACGGGGTTTAGTATGCAGAGCCCTATTTTACATACTTCTTTTTAGTCTATTTATAAACATTATTGTGATGAATTTTTCTATGTTATTTTGTAGGATCATGGATATTCGAAGAGATGATTCTAATGATGATGTTGTTGCGGGAGTTCCTGCTCCTTTTTCAACTGCTGGTGAAAAGAAGAAGAATATGGAGAAATCAATTGATGAAAAAATATCTATCGTCACACTACATCAATACTTAGAGAATATTTTTACGGTAGGTATGATGGTGTATCCAATTTCATATAGGATTACCATTTATATATTTAGAAAACTATATGATACAAATATTCTAGAATCACATCAGGCCGACCAACCTAATTCTGGGATAATCAGCAGTACCATTCCTATGGAACTTATCTCATCAAGAGGACGATACGTACTGAAGGATATTGTTTCTGGGTTCTTACTAAACTATTCCTCACTAAATCTAGAGGGTTGCGATACAATCCATATGAAACAACTCATTTTTACCATATAATTTCACGTAGGGCCACAATTAATGGACAACATGGCTGGTCATCCAAGTGGGACAATAGTTTTGGAGGTTCATTTATTCGTTATTGGGGTGGACCTTCTATGTTGATATGATCTGTGCAGAATTATAGTTGGAATTTCCAGATGTGGGTTTATATGAGGTTGTCTCGGTATCCTAGACTTATGCTCATCAAACAAATTCCCTCATTTCATAGCTTCTGAGTAGGTGGAGTCTAGGCACCAAAAGCATTCATTTAGTCCATGAAGAGGTGGGTATTAGCCATTGGTATATCCATCTAATTTCATGGGTCCCAACTATTTGGGATATGTATGTTGAGTTTATAAATCCTCCTTCCACCAAGGATGACGAAGAGAGGACCCCATTCCTATCCAAGAGAATTATTTCCCAAGTAAAAACATTTTCAAAGGACATCGACCCTTACCCGAAGAAAGTCATTTCTTTCTAATATTGGATTGAAATATTTTCAAAGAGAACAAGTCTAGATCACAGTGTACATAGATCCTTGTCCTTCCCTACCTAATAACACCATGGGTGAGTAGGTTCCTACTAGCCTACCTTAGAGGCAGGTCGTTTCCATAGATGGGGATGGGAACATGTCCCCGATGTCAATCAATTTATATGGTTGGTGGCCATCATTTCCATGTTTCTGATTGGTTGGTTTCTACTAGTATATGAATCTAGTGGTGTATGATTTATGACCTTTTTCATGGCGTCTTAGTTGGCCACTATCAAGTGTTTCAATTTGGCCATTCTAGTATTGTCCATGATCTATTGATTACTCAGTCACTTTTAAGAGGTGAGGACACCTCATCGGGTGATTGTACCTTTCCAAATCCTCTTGGGATGGATAGGAGCACACATAGGGGGTTACACATTTATCAATCCCCTACCAATTCCACATTCTATTTTTAGGCCATGTTTTTTTGTCACTATCATTGTTACGCCAGCGGTCTGGGCCATACATGATAACCAGGAATATCAGAATGAACATCATGAATGTGAATTGTTGAATCTGATCTACTACCCCAACCATTTCAATTATCGTCTTTACACTTCCCCTAAAGGTACCATTGTGAATTTGGAATAAAAATACTTTGTTAACTGAGCCTATATATTTTTATTTATAGATTGTATTTTGGTTTCCTAGATTGATGGGGAACTTATCTGTGAGGGATACTCACTTTTCATATTTAGTCATTAGTTTAACTATATTTAGATGTTGTGTCCCCTTACCTACAAAAGTGAATGTCAAAAAAAACATCCAATGATAACCCAACAGTTGTGGATCCTGATTACCCTAGAAAAAACTCAGTTCAATACCAAGCATCTAGATTCTTAGGGTTCAGTACCCTTCCTCAAAAAATGTAATACTGATTCTTGGGTTCAATCATACCCATAAGGTCAGTTGGTGTATTTAGTTACTATTCTTAAAAAACATAATGCATCTATGATATTGGGATGAAAAATTAAATGACTGAGCATTCCCATCCAAGGAAATTCTTTTAGAAGCCTCTCGGTTTTGAACCCTCGAGGAAGGTCCTGAGAGACTTGGGTGTGAACTTACAGGCTATCGAGGATGCTGTTGAGATCCAACCATCCATTCCCTCTAATATATCCTTTTCAGTGGCCCGGAGGAAACGAGATATTTGGAGGGGACTCTAATTCTATTATGATCAGTTTCTCCATTCCTTGTGGTAGTTCTTCTAAGATATGTAGAATTACCTTAACAAAATTTCATATGTGTTATCACCTGATGACATTTATGACAATGATGAGCCAGAGAGGGTAAATAGTTACATTCAATACCATGATGCTCTAATTAATTCTTGGAAAAATTATTATAAATAATCTCATCATGTAATTTTTCTACTGAGATTAGATGCTAATGAATATTATGATGATGATGATCACTCATCATATGTTGAAAATATTTCTGATTTACCTACTATGGTTGGAGTAGAATAATTTCCTCACTTCCACCTGGGGCACCGTAGACATTCTTCCTCCGAGGTTCCTAGGGTTTTAGAGCCACCTAGAAGCAATCATTATTTTTGAAATCTACTTTACTTCCCCATCCAATACTCCAGCATGATAAATTCCCATTACAGTTACATTTCTACGTTCTTGGAGGGTCTGCGATGACATAAGGGTAGAAAATTCTAATAAAGACATTTGGAAGCTGCTTTAGGGGGCTCTTTGTTCTCTTGAGAATTGGGTTATCAATTTTCCCTATATGGATTTCCACTAATTAATATCTAGTTTATTTAGATACATACATTATAGAGACGGACAACCTCTTTTATTCATCCATTTATAAGATTTAATGGTCAAACCGGGTGGTATATATGTTAGTAATCTTATAGAAAATTAACAAAATATTAAATTTCATTATATTTACTAACAATGAATTTAATTTTCTCTATATTGAAGTTATTAAACACTTTTCTATTTAAATCAACTGGGAACAAAAGAGTCTTAAGGGAAAATTCTTTCTCTAGTATACACCCCATGGGGCACAACAACTTGGGAACATGTCCCTTCAGACATGTGGATTTCTTGGAAAGGTTCTCCGGGTATTGCCAAACATCTAAAAGTATTTATTGAAAATCCCAATGGCTCATTTCCATCCTCTATCTCCACATCATATTACCTTTAGGGATCCATCATAATGGTGTACCAAGATATGTTGACATGTGTCCCAACTATAAAAACACATCAAAAGGGGATTACTTGTAACTTCCATACATGTTTACATAATCTTCATTCCAAGTAATTTTATTATTATCTTCAATTATATTATTTATATTTTAATGAATAACCATTATGTAATCAAGTTGTTGTTTCCAAGGTGTTTTCGGCTCTTGTTCCTCCCCTCACATAAAAATGACCACTGACAGTCATGGTTGAATAGGGCAAAGAGACCGAGAAGCTGAAGAGACCGACAGTATTCTGAACCCTATGTACATTCCTACACCATATCAGACATCCTATCCCAAGTAAGAGTGGAAAATTTAGAGGTTAAAATTCCAACCAATATTGATAATCCATCCACCATAGGGGGTTATGAAAATAATTTTATAGAAGCAACTGAATTGGTTGAAGAACCCCAATCACCTTAGGATATTTGAGGGGTTCCAAGTCTGGAGGATTCAACTACCCCAAACAATATGGACACCACCCTTGTGGAGGGAATTCCTTTTCAATTCAATTCCCCAATAGAGTGTGCTTATTATTATCCCCCATAAGTCATAATCACAGTGGGGTTATAACCCCAGTTCCAAAAAATTTAGAGCGGACAATTTTTCCGTTTTCTGAGACCACATGAAAATAATGATTCCGGATCCCAGATACTCAGAACTATCCATCATTACTATTTCTAGACTGATTATCCATGTGAGACTAATTTCTAAGAGTGATCTTTTTTAGTCTTCTCTAGAGGTCACTGGCCTTGTTGAGCATAACCCTAAGCCACAAGTTCCTTTGAATGGATTTGGGACAAGGTTGATTTCAAAGAATTAAACACCATCATTACTAGTTAGTGATTCCACTATAGAAGATAAAGGTATTGATTCTTCGAAAAGTGTAGGATATTTTCCCAGTCCACCTACCACCACCCCATTGTTTGGGTTTTCATATACTTTTATTAAGTGAGAGTGGTTAATTGCTTCACTTATATATTCAGGATCAAAACCCCAATAATTGATGATTGTGGTAGATTATTTGATCATGCCTTCTATTACAACTATCAGGGATGAGGTAGCGGAGGGGTCAAGTCATTCCACATCCATCGAATCAGAACCCTCCCCTGTGATGTTCATTCCTATATATATTCCATCGTCTTGGAGTGATTTCAAGACCTACAGAGAGGGATTGTATTACCATCATCATGACCACCATATAGCAAGGAAAACATTAAGAGATTGATTTATCAGACATTACTAGTCGATGTTCCATTGAAGCTACACAGACTACGTCATCAATTGTTGGTTTTAGGGTTTGAAATATTTGATTACAATCTTATTTACAAAGAAGATAAGTAGGTAGACATGGCTAGGGAGAAATCTAGTGTGCTCGGGTAGCATAGTTTTTTTGAAGATTTTATAGCTCATGTCGTTGTTGCGAGACAGATTCTTAGGAACGAATCTGTAGACCACGTTGGATCAGTTGGGAGGTTGCAAGACAAACTTGAAAAAAAAAAGGTTCTTAATAGCACATATTGATTAGAATGTAGAGTGGCAGAGTAGATAACTCATGTGACTTAAGCAACAACAATCCCACATCATAGTTACAATTGATGAGGTATAATGTTAAGTAGAGTAGGGGTAAAATACTAGCATTAATGTAGTGAATGAGGCATAGGAATCGCGAGTAGTTGTGGAGGCTGAGAACATAACTTTTTAAAGGCTCCACCATGCCATTGAAGATTCCAATCATGAATTGATAGAACACTGTGAGTTCACGGAACATATTTTTGAATGGAAATGTTATACCCATATAGAGAGGCTCTAGGTTGTGGATGCCTTCCATACCTCCATTTAATGGAATGAAAAGGTTTTTCTCTCTAGTGAATCTCTATTATTTTCACCCAAAAACATCATGTAATCATTATGAAAATATATTTTATATATAAATTTCAACTTAATGTTATTTTGAATTGAAATCTGGGTAAAAGAAAACAATTAAGTCATTCTATAATTTATCCTGAGCCAAGGGGCTCAACAAGCGTAGTTTGATTCTTTCTAGGGATACATGGTAAACCCAAAAAAAACATTGTGCCGTTTCTATTATTTCGTTAATATTTTCTTGATAACCATTTGGTGTGATCATAGAGGGAATAACAATACTTTCTCTTAGTCTACTCTTAATGATCTTTTGATTTAAAAAGCATTGTGTCTCTTTTGTGTATCTTGGTTGGTCAATATTTTTTCTTAAACCATATGTGTCCTAGGTTTAACAAGCGGGAACATGACTTTTTTCCAAGATACCCTTTGAGGGGTTTTGTCTTTATAATTTTTGTATATTTTAGGTTTAATTTTATTTCATGAAAACCAAAGTATCATTACCTATGTTTTTGGTTGAACAAAATTGACCTTAACTGATGTTTTAGGTTAAACCTCTTTGACCATGATTTGTAGTGAGAGGCCCCCAATTTAGGTCTCATTGACAGAGAATGTCCTAGAAACATTCATGCATGGATATGGGTTTTCTTCATGACCCTAAATTATGTTTTTCCTAGACATGGAACATGATATAAAACATAGAGTCTATTAGACATAATGAATTAGGGAAATCATCTCTGAAAAACGAATTTTCCTTTGGTTAACATGCTTTTTCTGTGCTATTTATGCAGATCCACTAGGTTTTTGTGAGCATAGATAAATAAAGGTTTCCTTAAGACATTGGCCTCTTCTTTCGGATGACCATGAAATTATATAGAAATTCATGTTTTTTTCATTTTTGATGACAATAGTGGGTTGCCGGTTGTGGGAACGATGTATGAACGTAGGGGGGGATTTAAATTGGTTCTAGTCTAAAAATTTCTCCCACATGAATTTGACATGTGAAAAAGAGTGTTATTGAATGGTTTAGTTTAACTTCATATAATCGGGACATTTGAAACTTTTATTTAAATTATTTTTTACTCTTACTAGAGTGGGTATACAGTTTTACTTTTCCACAAATGTCTGTCCAGCAATGTTCAATCACCTTCATGCATAAGGAAAGGATGAAAATGTAAACTGTAATCTAGGGGGATTCCAAAACTGGGGAATGTGTTGAGAAGTAAACATAAAAGGGGTTTACATAAATAGAAAATCCTCTCATGGATAAGAATTTTCTTTTAGTTGACATGAAATTTTTGTGGGAAACATATATAGATCCATCAGAGCTTGTGTGGATAGTCAAACAATGGTGTTTGTAGAACACGATCCTTCCTTTTCTGATGGAAATGGACGGTTATGGGGATTCAAACTTCTTTGGACAAAAAATATGGTCTCTGAAGAGGGGTTATTAATCATGATAAGGGGCCATTTCAGGTTAAACTTTTCCGATAATACATGGAATTAGTGGAATCATTTTTATCCTATCTATATAAGTTTAATCCTTCCACATATCTAACTCTTGAGTAGGAAGGTATGGGAAAATTCAATTTCATTGATGGACCCAAAATATATGATTTGGATGTCACAATTGATCCTATGATGATAGGAATCAATCTTGACGTCATAATTTTAAGGTTCATCCATATGTGGATCTAGTTCATGCCTATAAATGGGCCACCTATGTTTTTTGTTTCCAAATGGGGTTACAAATGAAGTGGGACCCACATTGATTGTTCCTATGAGTATTCTTTTTATGAATAGGAACATGAGGGAGGACATTATTTGGTATGTCTGGGCCCAATAATGAACCCTAATTCTCAATCATCATGTAGTTTTAATGTCATGCGATTAGGAAATTGATATATAATCCCTACTTAACTAGAGGATAATCAGGTGGAGGTGTTCCAACATGTCCACGGAAAGGATAGGAAGGAATGTGTGAGCATTAGTATCAAGGGATCTCAAGTAATTAGATATGATATGTGGATTTGATGTTTTTAATAATACGTAAATAAGAAAAACCTCTCTTGAGGATGAATTTTCCTTTGGGTTACATGCCATTTTTGTGGGAAACTTATGTAGAGCATCCAGGGCATGATGTGCATAGTCAAACAAAGGATTCCACAAGACATTAGCCTTCTATTTCTAATGGCCTTAGAGGTATATGAGGATCTGAAATCGCTCCAAGAACATATTCAGATAGGTGGAAGAGATTTTTATGGACATATTAGAAATGTTCATATTATGATCACACATAGAGTTGGTAACTTCCATACATGGATATTTCTTGCACTCGGGGTGGGGAATTTTGTTTCCCTTACTAGACCGGGGCCCGATTTTGATGATCTGAGTGTCCCGAAATTAGACTCCCTACGAAGGTTTGGCTCGTGTGCATGGATAAATGATTTTTATCTATATTTGGGGTAACTTCAGTTTAATTTCCTATGGTTAGGACATTAGGATTCCAAAAAAAGAGGGGAAAACTCTAACATTCCTTTTAATTCCATACTAGTGGGATCACTCATTATGGATTGTTTTGACCTAGATCTGTGGTGAATCCCCCTTCCAAATTTCTTAAGCCCATATTTTCAATGCTCTGTTTGAGAAACAAGGTGTGACAAGGGATTCACTCTACCACTAGAGATAGAAGGATCAAAGAAAGGATCATTTTTGGGCCATAGTGTTTAACATCAAGTAATGAGGATGTGGGTGACTCGATGTGAATGGAATAATAGTGTGGTTCAATGCAGTTTTAGGTTTTACAGAAAGGACATTGATATCACAAATTAATATCATGTTATAGGGAAGAAATATCGAAGGAATCATGTGTAAATATTGGATGATCAGGTCGGGATATCCCTTGTATACCCCAAATGTGAGTGGGTGGAGAAAGTGTAAACAATACTTCTGGGAGCCCTTAAATCTGGAGGGATGATGTGAGGCTTAGGAACCAATGGGCATATAAATATTTGAAAATACTCTCATACAGATGAATTTCCCTTCTGTTGGCAAGACATTTTTGTGGGAAATGTATGAAAAACAGTAGGGGAATTTGGTGAATAGTTAAAAATATGTATCTTTATAACATTACTATCCATTTCTAATATCCATGGGTGATTATGGGGATTCAATATTTCTTGGGGCATGGGGTTTTATGAATGAAAGTGGGATATGTGGGTATGTGATAAATATCTTGACTAAGATCAATTATGAGGTATGAAATCCTCTACATAGATCTGAATCATATGTGAAAGGGGAATGATCTTTTGATTAATCATTGATGTGTGAATCAAGTTTAGAGTCATTCTGCAAAGATTAAATTTTTCATTCCAGAGATGGAGGCATTTTGGAACCCTTCCAGTTGAACCTGGAAAAGCCACGGTGTAACTAAAAATCTCGTCATGTCGCGAATCAAGACACGCCTCATTAATGATAACCCATATAGTTTAATGTCGTGTTGTTAGGACTTCGATGGCCATACCGTTTAACGTCATGATGTTTGGACTCATGAATTTCCTTATATAATTTGGACCTATAAATAGGGGTGGCATTTTTATGTGGTTTTTGGACGGGAATATGGGATTCAGGTGCCACTACGTATCATGAAAATGTGGGAATCAATCCCCACATTGTACCGGTATCCCATGTTGTTTAACATCATACGATAAGGACAAGAGCGAAGTGACATGAAAAGGATGAGGTGGGTGAAGAGTCGGACTTGAAACTCATAAAGGTTTCCTACGAATCCTAGTTATTTGAGAATAAAAGTCCACGTGGTTCTAAAATCTCCTCTTATATGATGGTATGACCCATGCATAAGAAATGGGAAGTTTTTTTTAAATGGTGGCTAGACCAAGATGAAGGATCCATACGTCCCTACCTATCCAGTTAGGGTAGGAATCATTCCAGATGTATTTCATGGAAACTCTATGTGCCAGTATGTCATGTGAACAAAGAGGGGGAATTTATATCAGGTGGTTGTTGGACCAAGTCATAAGTTCAAGGTGTCTTTTCATATTCAGTAAGGTAAGGAATCAAGAAAAATATATTTTTTGAGGTACCATAAAGTTTAAAGTTTCTTCATCTGAAATTTTCATGGATTCGTCGACGCGATTCTACACCATATGTAGGGAAAGGGGAATTTTAATCTTTGTATGGTGGATGGACTAGGATATAGGATATAGGTTTCACAACATATTCTATGAGGGAAAGAATCAATCAACATTTATTTCTATGGTTCCATGTGCTGCTCAGAATTGTTTATTGGGAGTGGTCATTTTATATCATTTTTTCATGATGGAAGGCTTATCATGATACTATATAAATTTTCCATGTAGGGAAACCATTACCCCCATTTCTAAACTAATGTTATTTATACTTATTATGGTAAATAAGGAACAAACATGATTTCCTCGATAGTGGATTAGAAATAAATGATATGACAACGCAATTTTATGTCATGTGATGGATGGAAAATGAATTAAGGTCCTAGTGTCTCTATATATTCTATTGATGAAGGGGAATTAAGCTGAACATAGTTCTTGATATACCTTACACTTAAATGTTGTGTGTCTAGGATTTATTTGTCCGTGAATTTTAACATCGTGCAGTTTGGATTCATGAATTATCATCCATAATTCTCACCTATATGTAGAGAGGGGAATTTTGTCTATGGAAGCTAGACAAGGATATGGGATCCATCCATCACTGCATATCCTATTATGGTAGGCATCAAGCCACACGTTGCTCTTTAAAAGTCCATCAATGGATAGGCTCAGGCTGACGCAAGTAGCATAGCATTTTTTTTTATTTCGGTGAGTGGACCAAGATATAGAATCTAGGCGTCAATATGTATCCTACAAAGTTGCAATCAATTCATATGTAGTTCAATGATACACTCCCTATCTTGGTCTAGCCCATACATAGTAAGGGGTAATTTTTATCCCTTCTCATATCTTTTCATTAAGGTAACTTGACTCATTCTTGATGACTCACAATTTAGATAGAATGTCCTCCACAAAGTTTAATGTCACCTGTATTGGACAATTTGGCCGTATAGTTCAACATTGTATAGATTGGAGTTTTTTCCACGCAATTTAATGTCATGTTGTTAGAATAATTTTCATATATTTTAACATCTTTATAGCACAGACATAGGTGGCACTGTGTAGTTTAATGTCGTGCAGCTAAGACAATTATTAGATAATTAGACAATGTATTTCTATAGGAACATCACATTGATTGGATAAGTGCTAAGCTATCCATCCTTTTTAATTAAGGCATGAAATTTTTTTTAATAGACTTTGTGTATGGAATATGTTCCTTCCCATTTTCTCTCCAATTATGGAGGTTTCTTTTTTAGTATCATTGGTGTTTTGAGAAGTAATACCATCTATACTTCATGGAAATACCAAAGGAGAACCATTTTATTGAAGGCACATGCGATCCTGTTTTGGTAAACTTACAAATGGTGAAGCGTGTGAAATATTTTCTCTACCAATCACTCTAACTCTCTCAAACAGTTTAAATGATTGCACACTAATGGATAGTTGATTGCATACAACAACACAAGGCTATGGTAATTTAACTTCTATGGGAAGAACTGCCTTTTTCTCAAATACTATTAAGAATGGGGTTTCTTGAGTGGTGGTGCATGTCATGGTATAGTAATCTCACAGAGCATGGTCGAGCTTA
Source organism: Viscum album (assembly GCA_963277665.1). Lineage (NCBI taxonomy): Eukaryota > Viridiplantae > Streptophyta > Magnoliopsida > Santalales > Viscaceae > Viscum > Viscum album. Next base: position 382,597,252 of record OY728166.1, read on the forward strand.
TCCATGCTGGATTCATTGTCCTTTTATGCCATTTTCTAGAGTATATTGTATAGGGTCTTGATTAATGTCTCTATCTTCCTATTGGCCACTGCATGTTATTGGGATGAATGGTTGGACTTGCTGCTATACTCATGATATATATTTTCAAATTCAACAGATTAGAAATTAGAATCATTTTTTCAGTATTGTATGAGGGACCGAAAATCTAGTGATGATATTGGATTTCACAAATATCCTCAGGATTCTTGCCCCAATTTCTCCGAGGGGAGTGGATTCTACCCATTTTGAAAAGAAGTTAGTTTCTTTGAAAATATATTTCAATTTTATGGCCATTGCAGGAGGATAGGTTCCCATAACATCCATTCCCCATATGGAAATGTCCAAGAGTATTTGGTTGTGTGGAGTAACTCTGGGGGTTGGTGGATGAAATTTTCCTTAACAAGGAAGGAATGCAACTTCTCGGTGCATGGGTTCCAATCCTATATCATGGCTGGGCAATAGTACCCAAGGAATAAAATATACTATGAGATGTTGGATGCAAACTAATTTTCTCCACAAATTCTGACATTCACATCCTTAATTATGGATTTGGTGTTTTCTCCATAAATGCACCAGATAAGGACTCGATCAAGGCCTCTATTATAATGGAACTTTTTTCGGTTTTCATTCTCATAAAAGAAAAATTTTGTTTCCAGTCTATGGATCTGTTCCCTTCCAGCCCAGTTTAGTGGGATATCCCCCCTTTGAAGGTAATATGAAATTAGATTCATTCATCCAATGGTAGGACCATATAGGTCAGAGATGGTACTTATTTTGTTTATTTCTTCTATGTATGCCTCAATGAATGGTAAGAAAATCCATTGGAGGGAAATAATAATTAATGTTTCATTCTAATTTTTGTTGACCAGAGCAGTGGATTCATTTTTAAATACATCAGGTTGTGTATTTTGTTACTAGGGGACATAAGTCAATGTCGGCTCTGATGATAATTCTTTAATCAATTCTCAAATATGGTCCATTAAAGGAATTATATCCTCTTATTTGATAGAATTGTCTCTATTGACTTCACTGATGACCAATTCTGAATCACCTTTTATTTTCAGGTGTTCATATTCTACATGGATTGAAAACTCTAGGCTTGTAATGATGGCCTTATACTCTGCTTCATTGTTTGTTCATCCTTATGATTGTAGGAAGGATTAAGGCAAAAAGTCCTTTTTCGGAGATATAATTATGACTCTCCACCCCACGTTTCTAAGTCTGGGGTATTCCATTATATATCTCATTAGGCTACTAGAGGTTCTGTTAATGCTCATTTCCACATATGGGGTTTTCATGAATATTTAACACTTCTTCACTAGATAAATAAGAATTTAATTGGGCAACCTTTGTTGAGGGATTCTCAATAATGAAATATAATAATTTCTGGAATTTGATGGAATTTTTTTGTATGAACCGTATATAGAACTACTATAGGATTATCGTCCACCATGATAGGCATCCAGTTAACATTTGACAACTGGGAATATACTTCAGTGGTTTATATGTGATACAAGATGGACTTGGAGGAAATACAACTAATGCCTCAACTTCTAGATAGTAAATATTAATTCATGTAATCTCTTATTTGTATTCAAATAACACGTTCCCACATATATCATGGTTCAGATGAGGTAAAAGAGATTATTCTCACTGTCAGCATCATTCTTCTATGGGAGGATGGTGCCTAGTGATCACTCCAAGGTGATCACATGTAGAATGAGTGGTCTTCCTTTGACACCCAACATTAACACTAGTGGACATAAGATATATCTCTTATGATTGTCTAATTGTTCCAAACAATCATTATCCCATTGATATTTTATCCATTTTTTCCTCAACCTAGTGAAGTGAAAAATATTTCCTACGAGGTTGGCTATGGAGCACCAAATGTAGGAATGGTGTCCTACGATTCCTCTCAACATCGTGAGGTTGTTAGGAGGTGAAATTCCAAGGATGTACTTTGTCTTATCAAGGTCGACTTCGATGCCATAGAGGCATAAAATAAAGGCAAGACATTTTCCTAAGGTAACACTGAAAGCACACATTAGGGGGTTTATTTATATATAGTTTTATCGTTCATTATTGTAGACTATTTCAAGATCTTTTAGTTGGTATGAGCGGTTTTATATCTTAACCACTGGATATTCTACATAGAATTCAACAAAAATACCAAGGAAGGGTTACAAAATGTGATGTATGGCATGCTGATATGTGCTGTAGAAATTTTTCAAACTGAAAGGCGTCAATTTATAGTAAAAAACACTATATGTAGACATGAAATAAGTGTATTATTCATCATATAAGACCATTTTATCCATTAATATCATGAATAAGCATCCATTAAATGGAGATCATTATATCAAGTAGTTTCATCGATTAGAAATACTATTATCTAGACCAGGAAGTTATCTTTCGGAAAATGATTATTGAGAGCCCTGAAGTCATAATAGACTTTTATCTGCATATTCTTTATTTTGACACGGAAACTTTTTTCCATCCATATGGGGTATTGGACTCCCTGAATGAATATGTCTATGATGATATTTTCAACTTCAGCCTCTATATTGGAATCATGGGTCGAATTTGTCCTTATGGATGGTTGTTTCAAACTATGGTGGTCTTCTGGAAGGCCCAGTTGGTGAGAAGACAACACCATATCGTGGCTTGGATGTTTTGTATAATTCCATGCGAAAACATCTCAATTATTCTTTAAAAAAGATGTAAATACCTCATTCTTTTTAGAAGGCGTGGTTTCACTAATCAAAGTAGGTCGAGGGTCTTCTTCTTTACCCATGTTGATTTCGTTCTTTTCATCAATTTGGGTAGATTCACATTCCTTAAATTTTATAGGGTAATCCCTTAGGTCATCTTATTCCTCTTCTATTTCCTCGTCATCTACCTCTTCTCCTTCTGAGGAAATAACAAATATTGAAAATATTGCTCCATATTTGAAGGAAGAGATGAATGTTTGGTTTCAGGTATGTGAAGCTGCCTCTTACTCCTCATCCATTTGTGGTGGATTCTTTGAAGAAGATGAAGTGAGTGGTAAAATAGTTTCCTCACCTTATTTGAGTGAAGAGACACTTCCTCCTATCTTAGTGGGTGAGATAGGTATTTTATAGTGTTTTAATGACGGTTCTGGGACATTCTTTAACTAACCCTACACCATTATCTTGGAAGTTATTATGCTTTTAAAAAATACTAGGATTTGTGACCATGACTGAAATCTTGAGGAATACTAAATACAAGTTTGACTCTGGACTTGTTTACTCTATCTAATTCAAGGGAAGTATGTATTATTCTTCAAGCCGCTTATGGGGATCAGTGGGAACCATTTTTTAATCTTTTGGCACTATTATAAAATCAACACCATGGACCATAAAATGCTTCCCCCTTGGCTTGAGGAACCCTGCATCAATATAGTGTGATTCGTAAAGGTGGAATGGGGCCTTATCAATATGAAGTGTCCCGTTATTTCCATTAATTCTATATTTGATTCACTGATGGTAAGAGGAGGGGGTTGATGTGTATTAATGCTTCTAGGGCCTCCTTAAAAGAGCGTTGAAGGCTGTATAATTTTATGCCACATTATATTCTAGGTGAGTTACGTGGTTAGAAAACTGGGTTTCAAGAAAGGTTTGGATTAATGGGTTTTAATTGCTTTTTTTTATTTCCCAACAGAGTCATGGTTCAAGAAATTAGATCCTCCACATTCCAGCTCAGTCGGGGAAGTGTCTGTAGTTGAAGGAGATGAACTATAGATCTATTGTTGATGAAGACATTTTTGATATCAACACCATTTATCATTACAAACATATATAAGGATTTATTGTGTCCTTTAATGATGGAATCTTCATCTTGAATCATGAAAGATATAAATTCATGCCTGTCTAAATGATTTTTCTATGTCCAGTGGAATTTAGTAGTGGTTACCTTGACATTTAAATATTTGGTAATTATCAAGGATTTTTGGAGTGACACCCTAATACTTGTTGATTGATAAAGTGTATCAATGATTTAATGATTTTATAGTATTGAAGATAACTATTTCAAAATGTCATATCACTAATATAAAGGTCACCACTTCCAGGAATGGGGATGTCCTTTCATAGGTTACTTAATAGGATTGAGCATTTTAAGAAAATGGGTCGAACCTTGGAATTAGAACCAAAGGGTCTTGTGCCTTTTGTGCATTAGGCTAGGCAGGACTGCTCACATGCTGAGGGAAATTGGTCACATGTTCATCCTCTGGAAGATATTCCATATGGATTGTACCGGGGTGGTTTCTTATCTGGTCTTGATAATTTTCTTGTCCCTATTGGATCCTCTAGAGGATCCTTCCATGGGTTTCTACAAAACTAATAGTTTTTTTGGGGGTGCTTCCATAATTATGATTTCTGCTATAGTTGTGTCTCCCTTGATATCCTTGGCCTCTTTCTCTAGCCTCCCAATTTGGTGTAGGTAATTCTAGTTGAAAAAATTATTCATTTTTAGATAAAGGATTCATTAAGTGTATTACATTAATGGTAAAAAAACATCACCTCTTCTAATGATGACTTTTCCCAATGAACTTATTCTAGCGGTACCATTTGGAGGGGAAGTTCCCTTACTCTCAAATCTGATGGCATAAAATCTGAAAGTATCAAATCTATCATTAGTTTTGGTGAATTTTCATGTCCTTGAACTTTCTTTTCTCTCTTCATGTTGGACTTCCTATTTGAAGGTTGTCCTTTCGAGGATTTTTAGGTAAAGGATATCAGCTTTGTTGCATCAACATTTTATGGAGGCATAGTCGGTTTTTTCAACTATGCTTGGGGGATATAGTGGGATAAATTTATTTTTTTTATTTTTCATTTAAATATATAAATTTTTATGCATTTTATCAATAAATTTTCTTCCACTCCCCTCCTTCGTCTGGTTCAGCGGTGGAAACACATGCCACCTGCACTAGCGGTGGTCCAATCATGACTCTTACATAATATATCATTAATTGTAGTAGGTCCTTGAGGAAAAAACACTCATTGATTCCACGTTCTAAAATCCTATTTAAGGGACAGTAATTTTCCAGGACAACAATATCTACTTCATCATCCCTTTTCGTCTACAGAAGTTGTCAAAGGTTTCAATTAATGGTGGCTATGAAGTAGCAATGAACATAGTCCTCATAGAATAAGTAAAAATTATTTTTTTGTACCTTGAAATTATTTATATTATCCCCCTTCACTCATCTTGTCAAGGTGGGGGCTAATGCTGACATGTAGGGGGCCCACCTAGTTTGGTTCAATATTTATATTTGGGGCTGGTGCAAGGGGTGGCTTATGCTAACCGAATCCTCTTATGCTTTTCCCGATCTTTTAATGAGAATGATGGTGTGGACTGAGACATTAGATTAGTCCATTGAAAAGAGTATTATATCCTTTGAGAGTTCGCAGAAATTTCATGGAATCCACTTGTATATTTCACTAGGATGAGGGGTGTTTGTAGATCCTGAGGGAGATTATCAATGGACATGGCCAACATCTCATAGTGGGGGATCAGATGGTTCTGAGAGTAAGTCAGAGCCTTCCATCCTATGTTGAAGTCTAAAACACTCTCATTAACCCACTATTTAAAGTTTACGAGGTCACTGACTATTGTTTTTGGAAGAATTAAGATGAACTGTAATAGTAACTGGCACTAGATATCACCCAAACTATTATTGAAATAGCTGGAAAACTGGTGTACCACACCAAGGCTGAACCTTGAATAGTCTTCACAAAGAATCTGAGATTCACATGGTTTTTTTCTCCTGGGTTCCCATCATGGGGTCATAGTAAGATGTTATGTTCATTAGATGTTTCTCTAGGTATTTTGATCCATTAAACACTAGGAATGCAGGGTTCCCAAAATTTGGCGGCAGCGGAACATTTCTTACCAGCTAGGTTAAGGGTTTCATTATGGTTATATCAAACTGTTCCTCCCTTACATAGATTATAATTTAGTTTTAAATGACTAAATGTTATTCATGAGCCTTTAATGCATATCCTGTTGAACTTGAGAATGAGTTGTTGGAGTATGGGGTAAGATTTTATGTGCCAAGGTAGCTAGAACTTGAGAAAGATACCCAGCTTAGGGCATCCATTATGGATTCATATAAATCTATTCTGGTTTCTCCCTAATGGAGTGAAGTATTTATATCCTTATGAGATTGGATTTAGGTAGATTGATTTTCCTAGAGCTACCTTCAATTAAATTTCCATCCTTTCATCAACTATCGAGATGAGCCCGGGGGAAGATGTACATCTAATGAAAGTGAACATTACGATCCACTAGGGAAACATTCCCAATATGATGGATTTCCCATAGCAGATCATTATTTTTTATCTCTAGATCTTTTATTTATTCCTCTTATTGAGTGAATCTATCATCACACGTGAGGGATGAATTCTCATTGGGATGAAGATGTTGTTTTCAAAACCCTGTTCTTATTCTTGTTCTTATTAGAGATTCACAATGGAGGAAATGATTGACTAGCGAAGGGAGCACCCAAATTTAACATGGCCCATTGGATCTGGTCATGAAAAAATTTCATTCTTAGCGTGGACCACATCTAGAGGGGAACAATATTCTATTTCATATTCCTCATTTGTATTATCTTTAGTATGGTCTGTGGGATTGGCATCCATGACGTTCACCAATGTATACAACATTTGGCGTGGCATACTGGGTGCCTAATGGTAGGAGGTAGTCTTTTTCCCCTTATTGGATCTTCTAATTACCTCATCGAATTTCTTGGTGAAAAGTGAATTGAATGGAGTCATGACATGACCTATGAGTATGCCTCTGATCCGAGGGGCATGTGTCATGAGATAGGATATAACGATTAACCTCTTAATTTATTTTCTCACCAGTTGGTAAAAGACTTATTTCTACTAGGTAGGTGGTTCAGATAAAAATGGTCCTAGCCCTAGAGTATATGGTTGCTCATGTTCTCTTTTTAATATGTCTTGTCCTAGATTTTTTGGTCTTAGAGGGGCACATTGTGTTAAAAATTCCCCCAACACTACTGGTGGGGGTCTCTCCCATACCGAATCATTTTCTACTACTATTTCCACCTTCTTTATTTCATGCATTCAAATTTGGGTTTGAGATGGATATGGTGTTGGATCATCACATGAAATATTTTCTTTTGAGAACATGATCGGTGCTTGTTGGTTGTATTTCCTTAGGTTTGAATCCTTCTGAATTTTTTTCCTAGACAAGAAGCTTCTTGATGGATTTCTCTCATCTATTCTGATGCTTTTGAAAGTTACTCAAGACCAGTTCATATCAAATGGTCCCATTTTTTGGAATAGGTACTTCATTTGACATTCTTCATGGTATGATTACCATGCATGATTCTATTTTTAGTGGGTTCTGCTAGAAGAGATGTGGGGTGAAGTGTAGATCTCCATGTTCTCACCACCCATGGATATGAACACTAGATAGGGTGTCACCAATGAGGCAACCCAATTTGAGTTTCATGTGGAGGTAATCCATTTCATGGTTTTTATTTTTTCTTTTTTGATCACAGATGTCATGTAGAAGCATGTTCTTCTAGGTCAATTTTTTAATGAAGCTCCCCCAATATACTAAAATGGTCTGCATACCCGTTATAGGGAAGAAATTTCATTTTCAATAGGATGAGTGTTTTCCAGACATTATGTCAAATGTGTTACAAATATTCTACTGATAACTCTTTTGGAATGATGAATTGAAATTGTATAAGGACAAGAACATTATACGTATTTCTTCCTTGGATAACTATATTCTCCCAGAAAACATATTATGTTGTTCCTATACAACGGATTCCTCTACTTCTTTTCCAACATGGATTTTTTTTATGATTAAATATTGAGTGGTGGGGATAGTATGGACTTCATAGATATATGAATGGTGTGGGATGTCTTAGAAGATGAGCATGACCCCATGACAATAAATTGTAGAGAAAGGATTTCACTTATCATTGAAAGGGTTTTTAGATTATATTAACATGTCTTTCAATGACACTCAAAATATCATGGATTTATCATATATAGAATGTCATTGGGAGTGCATTCTTCCTGGTGTGAGTTTAGGCTATGTGGAGGATCTTCGAAACTGAGGTTGTGGTGTCAAGGAATACCATCACATATAAGAATACAACTAGAAGGATATTTTCTATAGCGTAAACCATAGAAAGGAACTTAAATGTAGACTGTAGTAATTGGAGGACTTATTACTAGTTTTGAACATAGTAGGGAAGACCTTTTCACAAACATCAATTACATTGAGGGCTGCCATTATTGGTTGATGTTAATATGAAAGAGGATAATATGCAGTTTTTATTATAGGGAAGACCTTTAAGATGTAATGAAATGATCAGAGGACCTTATCGATGCTTGATATTATTGCAGGGAGGGGCTTTGCAATGACTCCCACCTTGAAGAGGAATACCATCATAGATTCTAATATTTTTACATGGAGAAAAATATTTTCACCATATTCCCTGGTGAGGAATATCAGAGAGGATGAAATTAAGGGTAGTAACTTTTTAATGGTCCATCTTCTAGTCAAGGGGAGGTCTACCCTGAGATGAATCACAAGATAAAATCTCACAATCAATTGTTTATGGACCACATAGTATGCCCCCATGGGTTCTCTTAAGAGGAAATTTGGAGCATCAAGTATAAATATTACATGGAGGACCTTCAAGCCTACTAATACTACTTCCATAATTTGGTAATAGATAGAAAAGATTTTGATCCTCTCTTGATAAATTTATTATGGTTTCATGAACACCTACTTCTAGAAAATAAGGATCATGAGTGTGCTCTTCATTTTCACACTATCTTTGGCTCCCTTCATTTTTTGGTGCTCTCTTGATGGAATATAGGGATTCATACTATTGGTAACAACCTTTACATAAGGGTTCCTAATTGGTTGATCCTAGCGATGTAGAATAATTAATTTTGGGAGGGATATATGAATGGCTTCGAGCACCTACCATATTGTAAAAGTATCCCCTAGTTAGAACAAGTTTTTATTCCCAATCTTGTTTCCTTTTATCACAAAATATATCTTTTGGCCCTCCAGGACTAGATCAGGGATGAATGTTTGGTCAAGAGTAACCATTTTATTTTTTTTATGAATCACCCCACCTAGGGAGATGGCATCGTGGGCCTGACTCCCCATATTTTCCCCAAATGTGATTCTATCTTTAGTGGTTTGGATAATATGGTATAGAATAGATGTTTCATCCTCCATCATTATCATGATTTGCTGGGATATGTATTTGGATATATTGATTATAAATACCCTTTTTTTGTTTGAGAAAGAGTTTTTATTATTTTAGTCCTTCAGGTTTTTCCAGTGGGTACTGGAATTTCTCTTGTGCTAGGGTAGAGGAATTATTCTCCCCAAACTTGTAGCTGAGATATGCTGACAACCGTCTCTGGTTGCCACTATATTTGACTGGTGCGCTTCATATTTGTGAGAAACAAGTTTCATCTACTTTATTTCTATTGTATTAGTCTCATGTGATGTGTTTTCATCAGCAAGAAGTTGATTATGCTATATTTAATTTCCACCCTATTTGTTTGGGGTGCTAGGTATTGGTAGGAATGAATTTGCATCATCCGGTTGATTTTCACTTTATTTGACTAGTGGTCTTCATATTCCTTGGCAGCAATGTAGGGATACTCATTTTTGGTCTACCTATTTAGATGGAGGGAAAGGTATGTACCAGCAAGATGTTATGACTGTTTGTAGAAAGTTTCTACCCTATTGGGAAGGTGGTATTCTTGTGCATCAGTAGTGATTTCAATCTACCTACAATTTTTCACCCTATTTGTGCGGTGGGACTGGTGAGAGTTGGTGAATTTTTTTCCAACTCGTATTATTCAACCATATATATGTGGTGGGATTAAAAAGAAGAGGAATATTTGTATGTATTCCCATGTAATGTTTCCACGTTTGTATGGTGGCTCTCTTCATCATGAATCAGGGCGACTGTCATCCCATAATTATGTGTTCACCACCCTTGTCTAGCAACCCAAGGGGCCAATGTATGATGAACTTTAGTAGATTCCCATGGCATGAGATCGTTTCTATAATGAGGATATTGGGATGTATTCTTCTAGTGGCGACATCCTCCAGTAGGAGCCCTTGAGCGGGGTTCCTGGGTAGCTGGGATGAATTCATTGGTGGTGACTTCATCGGACACCCCTGGGAGAAGGGAGGTACTCATTGTCTCATTTCGGGGGCAGATTCTTGGAATGATTTAAGAGAGCCAGTGGGGTTATATTGTGCTGGATTTTCAGGCACAGCTAAAGAGGCATATTACAAGCATTCACCGATTGTAGGGCCTTCTTTTTAACTTCCATTGTAGGGAGATTATCGGTTGGTGGTACTATTTGATCAGTTCTTTTGAAACATGTCATTGAAGACACTCGGATGGTGAGGGAGTAATTTTATTTTTTGGAGACCCAGTTGCTTGTGTGTTCACTGAGATGCGTGTCTGAGAGAACTTTTTCAATGCCATTGGATTGGATTTTCCTTTGTTTAATGACTATAATATACATATAATATATAGTCAATGAAACCCTATAAATGTTTAATCTCAATATCTCATTCATAATTTATAATCTTTCTTGGCCCTCTTCCATCTTTAATATTCAGGGAGATTGAGGTGGGGGAAAAAAATCCTTGGTTATGGATTCTCATCAGTTTCACCATTTTTTATTCATCCCAATTCCTGTCATAGTAGGGAAAACAAAATGGACGAATGGAGGGTAACCAATTGTATTTGACTATGAAGGGTTTCACACCAAGTTCAACATTTTTATTTCGGCCTGAGGTGTGTCATGTACCTTTTTGGTGGGTGATACGGTCACATGAGGACTGAAATGTATATCCTTTTTTAGGTCCCAATGGAGGTGCCATAGTTTACTGGTACTGTATGGCGATTAGAGAGGGTTAAATATTTTGTGAAATGTACCCACATCAGGTACAATTTCTTCATATGTTCTCCAACGGGTTTATTCGCAATGCCAGAAACACCTAACAAACCTTTTATCCATGATTCATGGACCTGATTTCCCATGGATGACACTCTTTGGATTACAATTTGATCCAAGATACTTAAGGACTCCATTTGGAATGAGGATCTGAGGTTGGGTTCATCACACCCTTTTGGGGGGAAGTTATTTCTTATTTCAGGACTCTCTTATTGATTTAACAAATTTTCATATGTTCAGGAATCATTGGTTCTTTCCAAATCATGTGTCCACAATTTAACCATAGAGTGAAAAATATATCATGAATATACATGGATCATGATTTACTAAGACAATGCTAGTTTAAGTCATTTCATGAGGTGCCTTAAAGTCTATCTTCATCTAGGGGGACATAAGATATTTCTCTACCAGGATCAAACCGATATTATGGGATTCATACGTATCCAACGTATAAGAATATGAACCCAAGTACTTTTTTGCAACTTAACTAGACACATCACCTTTTAAGGTCATGGGATGAGGACCCATCCATGAATTTTAAGGTCATGTGTCTAGAACGTCTAGGTGGATGATTCCTAATCATGATTTCATGTGGGATTTACAATGAAGAAGCCTAAGATTCTCAGAAGAGACATGGTCTCCTGGGTGGATATGGACCTACTAGGGATAAGGCTTGAAGAACACTAAATTAATTTGGGTGGCATGTTTACAGCTTAGAGAGGCTTCTTACATTACTCAGTTTGTTGGGAATTGAAGACCTAATAGTTTGAATTAATATGGGTCTCGTACCATAAAAGATACCCTATTTGTGGGGGTGTGATTGGGGTGTAACATCTAAAAATAATCCACTTTGTTCTTGGGCCTTTAGATAGGAATCATACATATCCTCTTTGGGTAAGGAATTCGAGTTCTCATAGTTCTTTTATGTTGGGTCTTACACCATATAGGAGGTAATTTGTGGGGGAATTATTGGGGTTTATCTTTTTAGAAGGATCTAATTTGAGCTTGGTCCTTTATACAGGCATCCTACTTATCTTGATTGGTACAAGAATCAGGGTTATAGTAGTTTATTTATGTAGGGGATTATACCATAGAGGATGCACATTATTTTGGGTTATATGGACGTCATGATCACCAACAACCTTTAATACAACATGATTTATAATAGGTGTGAGAAACAAAAGGTGGTAATGGATTTTAAGATCAATCATCTCCCATCATCTACTGATAAATGGTAATGGATCCTAAAGGGAGAGAGGAGGGAAGACTTTCAATGTGTCAATTTCTTATCCTGTGTCGATATCCAAGATAAAAACATCTAATAATCTATGTGGACTTGTCCTGGGATGAGACTATGAGTATAGATAGTGACACCTCCCATAGAAAGGATAGGGAGTTACTTCAATATGAGTTCCCTAAAATTAAATATGGGAATGGGGATAAACATAACAACTTGTAAAAATGGAAAGAAAGAATGATCCATTTGACTTTCACTATCCGTCATGTAATTGAAAAGAAAGTGATTCTCCTTGATCACTATAATAGGGTGCTTCACATTAGTTTCCCAAGGTTGGAACCTAGGTTAACAAGGGAAAGTAAACTTTTAGACATTTCTATGGTTTACACTATTGTAGAGATTATCAATGTGACTCTGCTTACCATGGGTATGTAAACTCAATAGTTTTTGTTGATAAACTTGGTGGGTCTACCATTCAGTTATGGTGGCTTTAGGAGAGGTTTTATCTTGATTTCGTTGGAATAACATGTTGAGGGGTTAGGGAGGATGGGATTGAAACTAAAGAGCATGTTTAAGATTAAATGTTAGAAATCCTAAAGGTACCCTATTCTACATACCATTCGTTCATGCGTGGTTGGGTACCCACTATATAGTGTATTGGTATGCAGGTGGAGGTACCTTCCATGTACCGAGGTGGGATGCAGATCTAGAAGTGGTCTGCGTACCATAGTGGTATGCAAACTCAGGGTCTATATGGATAGGGTGCTTTTACGTGGTGATGGATTCCATCCGCCTAGTGAAGCACTATGCGGTGCAGAGATTTTTCTTGTATAGAAATGCACTATGTGGTACGCTAGATTGAATAATGGGCACTGGTCATATGGTTCATGAGTAGTTAATATAGGAAGGGAATATGTTTCATGATTCACCAATTGGGATCGGGTCTAGTTCATTATTATTATTATGTTTCCTTCATATCATGGTACATAGTGAGCTTATACGTGACAAAAACTATTCGTGGTTTCATACATTCTTGATTGTTTTTCTTTCTAGTTTTCCATCTGAAAACTCCCTGATCCCACAAATATATGATCCCCTTATCTTCTCCATTCATTTTCCTTATATATAGTACTAGGGAAGATGAATCTATGGGATGCATGAAAGATTTTCCGAAATCCCATGGGGAAATCATCCAGCCCATAGACGACTCGGTCAACTGAGGATTGTGGGGCCATAGATCATGGTTGTGGTAGTCACAGCCTCAATCATGAAAATTCCTTGTCTTTCCTGTCAGATTCCTTCAACTTCACCTCACCCATGAATCATTCATATTTGTGGGGGAGGTTCATGGTGACGTACCACTTAGTCTCGTTTTCACCAATGACATCGTTCGTGATGGAGATGGCACCAACATCTCCATCAACATACTGTGATTCATAGTCAATGATTTTTGCAGATAATCCCTGGAACTCAGTACACGAAACACTTGGGGTCCTTTTCCGAAGTTGGCTTCTTATAAATTCATCTTTAAATTTTCAATCAAACATGTATTGTTTTTTAATTCAATTTGTGGTAGTATTTTATTTAAATTCTCTTAGATTTTAGAACTATCCTCATGAGTATCAAAAAATAAATATTTAATAAATCATATATAAATTTTATTGAAAATTTTAATCAATGGTGGTTTGATTAATTTGTTGATATAAAATTGTGTTTGTACATAGAAAAATAGTTTTCTTAGAAAAGTAACTTTGTTATTTTAAAATAGTTCATACATTAAATTCTACAAATTTATAGCCAATGGATTAATTTAATATACATTTTTAAATCATATTTTTACAGCTTAGTTAATCTTATTCCTAACTTTCATTCCATAGACTAGGATGTAGCAATAATAGATTTTTATTTACAATATTAATAAAGTCTTATATTTTGGTTAAAACTAAGCCTTGAATGTAATGCAAGCTATTGAAGAAACATTGTGTTGAATGTAATAAAATCTAAACACAGTTTTGTGTATACCTGAATCTAATATAATTGTTTTAAGTAATGAGTGACTAACGTTTTCTTTAATATAAACTAATTTAAACATAGATACATTATGTTAAAAACCCTATATTTAGTGTTTCATGAAAATAAAAAAAATATTAATTAGAAAATAATAAATCAAAAAATATCAAGCATTACATTTTCACCCCTTAAAATAAATTTCACCATAAAAAATTATTATAGATTATTAAGGGATTAATACATGAAGTTACTTTCATATAAACCTAAATTGTTAAAATGAAAACTAAAGATTCCATTAAAAATTGAATTTTGGAACCATATTGGATACACAAAGTAACTCATAACATTTTTTCTAAATAAGAGAACATTAGGGGAAACTAAAAACATGGACATGGAAGAGAAATGTAAATAATCATATATATTGATAAATATCACTAATCTAAATATAGTAAGTGATCCATATAAAGTTATACATCACAAAACCATAAACTGAAGACATGTGAAAGAGGTCATTAATATAATAAAAAATATGGAGAACAAGGAAAATATTACCTCAAAACACTTTTTCTAAATTTGATTAATTTTCATAGGAATATATACTTACATTATTTTAGTATAATCACTCTCTTTATTATCCCTTGATAAATTTCCACTTCCTCTTTTATTCCATGATATGATGGTGTTTTTTTAATTTTTGAAGCAGGGGTCCATCATGAGATCAGTAAATAGAATGATCCCTCATTCCATCCATCTTTATAATAACAAAATTCATTGCACAAGATATCCAATATTCATTAATCCTCACATGAGTAGAAAATACAATATTCTCTAAAAACTCATCTGAAGTTTAACATAATCCATTCCATAAATACAAAAACTTTATATCCCTTCTGAAAGATGGAAGTCTGAAACATTATAAATAGGGTCACTAAATTTTTCAAACTGATATTCTCATTGACCCCCACCCATATATCATAAAGTATCGCTTGGTTTTCACATACCAAACATGTGAATACCTTTATCATGTATTATTATCACACATTGTAATAACCTATATTACCATAAATACATATTTAAAACATGGAAATTTTTTAACCCATTGTTAATTGGATATATTCCTTAAATCAAAAACAACATTAATGATAACATAAACCACTTGTTAAAAAATTCTTAATTTTATCCTAGAAAATACGTACTATAAAATTTAGTTATTTCTATCTAACGTATCCTTATCAAAGCATCATTATATTGATATAAGTAACATATTACGAGATATATTTTCCTTAATAAAGTGTTTACCATGAACATAACCTTTCCATTAAATAACTTTTCTGCACCATCAGAAACATTAAATTTATTCTCTATTGAAAATAATTGAACAATCCTTATATATTTATTAATTTATATAACATAATTCTTGAATTAAAATTCATAAAAACTATTATTATAACACTTATTACATGAACCTTTGATATGGAAACAACACCCTATTACATAATAAATCATTCCATCTAGATTTAACCTATAGTCTCATCATCATTAGTAATTAAACCCCTACGCATACCACCATTTCATTATATTATTTAGTTTTCCACTTGGGAATCCAATTTTCAAAATCACCATTCACTCCAAAATTAAAGCATTTAAACATTGATGATGTTTTAGTCTAGCCAGTATCTCAATCCATTTCATTAATAAAACGGTTCAATTTTACAATGTAGTTACTTTCTCTTTATCCTCACATTCTATAGTAAAAATACATTGTTCATTTAAGACATTCACTTGGGTGATACATTCCACTTTCTCTACATAATGGAAACTGAATATTATTTTCTCCATGGTCTCCATTACCATAACTATCAATAATATACTACCTTTTATTCTGTGATGACTCATAGAGTTGGATAAGTCACACATTTCAAATTTTGTTTTGTGAAACCTGATTTGGTATTTTCACAACATCCTTTACTGTAGTGATCATTTCATTTGACTTCTCAAAATCAAATTTTATATCACATTCAATGTTAATTGAGTTCCTCTATGTTCGCACCATTGACTATAACCATAAAGATATGTCTAAGAATCACTTATCATAGATGAAAACCACATAATCACGATGAATCAATTTTATGGTGTAATAATTATAACACCTTCCAAATAAACCTTAGGAATATCCTGAGAGAAATCACTAGAAATAGATTTAGAAATATCCTAAGTGTTCTCATTAAATTTTTATCAACCTAATTTATATAGGATGACTAATTATTTATTTTGATACCCACTATAAAAACCTAGGTTTATCATACTCGGATATTACAACAATTTTTATGATAATTAATCACATTATAAAAATACATACCTCTACACCATAATAGATTAGTGTCATTGGATACATAGGAAAAAATCATATAATAAGGTGCAATATATTCAATACATCCTACAAATATCTTCCACATATTTATTATACTTTAAAAAATTCTTCATTACCAGGGGAATGGAAACATAAGAAAGTTGTGATAATAGATTTTCAGTAATGGTAATCAAAGTAGACACTTTAGAATTATATTGAAAACAAGGCTATGCGAACTTGATCATAACATTTTAAGAACAAACATTTCATATCAACGATCATATGAATGAGTCATGTCATAAATATTATAAATTCATAAGATATTAATCATAAGGGAATCAAGATCATAAGAGAAGAAAGAACAATATAAGAAGAAAACATTGAACTTATGGTATAAAAATAAGCATATAAAAATTATATCAATAGTAGTCGTAGAATTTCTTATAACTCAATCTTATTATTATGGCATCATTCCCTATCACATCTTGGTATCCATGGTACACTCTCATTACCATCTTAGAAGTAAATTTTCACTCCCAAGAACATTTTAGTAGGTAAATTCCTTTACTAAACCTAGTTCACTCCCCATTCCAACCATGTCTATCTCCTAAGATATAAATCCTCGCCCAATGCATTGTAGGGAGATAGAGGTCTCACACATTTCATAATGAAATAATACATATGTGTTATAAATGATCATAACAAATCATATCATAACCAATGAAATGAAATGTGTATATTAAACATGCAATCACATCACAACCTATTGATAATTGAAATCTTTTATAATCAATATCATAACCCATGAAAAAAAGCTAGTTCCATAATCATATAACCCTTGAAAGAGAAATATGTTTAATAAATTTATAACATGTAAATGATAAATGGGTTTCATAAACATCATGAAATAAATACATAAACCATATATATGATGAATATGAATGGAAACATTCAATCACTTCCCTAGAAAAGAATGAGTAAAACCAACATATGTCTTCTTAGTTGAAAAATAATTTAGAAAAATATTTTAAAAATATGATAAATAAACAATACTTGTTTAATTGAAAAATTATATTTCAAAAATAATAAATTTTAAAACAATTTTATTGAAAATATAATTGAAAAAAATTAAAGGAATCATTGATAAAGTTTTTATAATAATGTTTTTGTATACATATATTGAAAGATTGAAAATATTTTGAATTTTTTTTTCTTTGAATGCTTATAAATGAAGCTCTAAAATGTTTTGTAAAAACATTATTTAAAAATATTTTGTATACTTGTAAATTAGTCTTGAAACAAAATTATTAAATTTATTTTTATGTAATTATAAATATTAAAAAGAATTATTGAAAACATTTTGAAATCATCATTTATGAAAATATTTAAAATATGATTGGATTTTTTTTAAAACTAATTTCATTGAAAGTTATTTGAAAACCTCTAAATAATTATTCAAAACATTTTTAACAATTTTTACCAAGGGAAGTTATAAAATAATCCTGAATACTATTTTATAAATCATGGGTTTGAATAAATACAGATTTTAAACTGAAGAGAGAGGTAAAGTTGGACAATCTTAACAACACTTTAAAAATTATCTCATGTACCAAAGGGGGTGGTATGAATTCATGAATATATCATGTATAACAAGAGGACAAGAAAATTATTGAAGTTCCATGAGATATGGATCATAATATTTCATCAATGGAAGCATAATCATAAAAACCCCAATAAATGACGAGATTGTTTCAAATTACTCCTACAACTTGGTAAATATGAATTATAATACCAATGTTTGAAAATAAAATAACACTAGGATTATAATGTCATGAAAATAATGATACTAATGATATAAAATGTGAAATAATAGTATATACATCTTTTAATAGAATGTAGTTGCATAACAGACCATGTTCCCTTAGGAAATAAAAATGAGACAACTCTACCTCACTAATTTGGTAACTTTTTAACCGCAGAACCCAATAAAATAGGGGGCATAAAATGTAAAAATAAATACCCATAAATTTAATAATAATATTCATATTATATATTCCTGGAAATTATATAATCCAAAAAATAAATCAGTGGGGAGTACGGAATAAATCACACAAAAATAAAAGTGAGGCAAAAAAACACTAAACTTATGTCGTGACTCTCGTCATATTATTTAAAAACTCCAGTATAATAATATTTTATTATGATATAACTACTATATAACCATATTATTATATATAATAACATATATTTTTTTACTAACATTATATTACATATTTAATAACAATTCCATGTTAATGTTAAGTTTCAGTTAATATCTGCTTTGTTTTTCATATATGTTTTGGCTTGTTATTATTTATCCTTTTACTAATATCCTAATTTACTAATTTAAGGAAATTAAAACATGATATAAATTTAATATATATTTATTATATATTTATTTATAATAATATATAATATATGGAAATAAAAATTAAATACACCATTTGTGGAGAAGGTAGGTCATACGTATGCATGAACAATATTTCCATTTTATTATTGTTTTGAATGAACAGAAACAAATGAATTATATTTATATATAAAATATAATTCCAGGATGATTATTATATTATATTCATAAAATATTTTTAATAAAACCATATATAAAATTTTCAATTTAATGTGTGAACAAATCACATCGGTTTGAGGAGGTAGTAGTCCATATGTCTAAAATTAAAGTTATCATATTTACACAAAATGAACTTAATGAAGGTATGTTATATATAATAATTACATAATCATAAATAAATTATTAATATCAAATAAAAAATATAAAATAATATTTTTCATCATAATTCCCAACCATTAGATGTGGTTTAAGAAAAATGACCATCATCATTTCGTGGGGCGACAGTTCACCCAAAACAAGAATGGTATGTTTGACACACATTATATAGATGTGTGTTTAATTTTTCGAAAAAAAAATATAATAAAAACATATCTGTATATTTAGGATAATTATGTTATTATATAATATGTGTATAATAATATTTTACTATGTGGATAATGATAATAAAACAATGCGTCTTGAGGAAGTATGTTAACCCTTCATTGGGTAACTCCTATTGGTTTTCTCCAAAGGGATTCCTCAGATAGATTCTATCACTATGTGATGATTTTAAAGAATATTTATGGATGATGGTAGCTTATTTGAGTATATTCTAGGTGTTATAATGGGTTTTAGAGGAGTGAATAATTTGAAGGGCAGGGTTCCTTTTAATAGTGGAGGGGGAGTGGAATTCTTGTAAATATTTGAAAGAGGGAATTCCACAGTCGTTGTACCCATGTCAACCGGATCCAATAATGGTGAAAAGTTGTGAGAATAGAGTAAATGGTATCAATATGTCCGTAAAATGTATTTTTGACATGTTTATAGGTCATTTTGGCCCTTATGTTTTGTTATTGGTCCTTTTTAAGACAATTTATCTCTTAATATCTATTAATAATTTTAATTACTTTTAGTAATATTTTTTAAGAAAACATATTTTACCATGTTATTAATTATAAATTATGATGATTCCATATATGTAATCCATTTTTATAAATTCAAATCGCATAATTAGAAGAGATTAATTTAAATTTAATCCCGTAGACAGGACGAAATAACGAGTTTTATATGTAAAATAGTTGAAATGTTTTGAATGCTTTTCTATCCAATATAATTATAAAATTGGTTAAAATGAATTAAATTGGATTAATTGAATTATATTTTAACAAATTATAATTTAAAACCAAGTTAAAATATAATTTTACTATATAACTAAATTATATTAAAAAATATTTTGTAATTAATATTCATTATTTCTCATTATTCATCAAAAAATGATGCTTCTCAAAAAAATAATAACAAATAACATTATATAGATTTTTTTAGATATCACAAATAATTACTATTCATTCAAATATAAATAACGAATGTTTCAAAAAATATATTTAAAATGGGTTATCCATTAAATGGCGATAAAGTAACCTTTTATAAATTTTATCTTTTTCATAAAATTAGATTTATTATTATCTTATATCTATAAAATATATTATACTAGTATTGATAATATTAATTTTATATATAATATAAATTTCATTGAAATAATTAATTAATAGTGGTTTGATTAATTTATTGAGATGAATTTTGTTTTGTATATAGAAAAATAGTTTTCTTAGAAAAGTAACATCATCAATCTAATAGTGTTCATGCATTCACTTCTACTAATTGATAACTAAATGAATAATTTTATATACTTGTGTACATAATATTTTCTAAATTTAGTTTATCTAGTTTGAAGTATCCATTACAATGGATAGGTGGTAGCTGTAATAGTACATTAATAATAATTTTAACACTGTAATGTATTTCAGAAACAGCTCATCCATGTTTGTAACACAAGCTATCGAAGGGACTTACTATTTCATGTTATACCAACCAATAATAGTGTTCTATGTAACACAAGATAATCTAAGTGATGTATGTAGTAAAATATAAACATGGTGTTTCATATAAAAAAATCCAAACATATATCTTTCATATAACAAAAAACAACATTCAGTGTCACATGAAATAAAAGACATCAATCAAATTAAACTAATTTTAAAAAATTAATTCATAAAACCCCGGGGTATTATATTATACACCTATTAAAATTAATTTCTCCCTTGAACTTCTTCTAGGATATTTATGATTTAATAGTTTGTATATCTATTCATAGAAATCCACATTGTAAAACTGAATAATAAATATTCATTTAAAATTGGTTAGTGGAACTACAATGGTTACCCAATGTAAGTCATAAAAAGGTTTTTAAATAGGGGAAAATGGTGTAAATTTTAAACATGTACATGGATAAAAACATAAAATATCATATATATATATATATATATCATTAATAAATATAAATTAGGTGATCTATAGAAATAAAAAAAATAAAAAAACAATAATTTGATGAAGTGTGAAATAGGTCACTAATATCATAAAATTTAATGATAATATAAAAAAAATCACTACACTTTTTCTAAAGTTGGATAATTTTCATGGGAAGATATATATACTTGATTTTAGCATAATCTCACTGTTTATTTTACCTTGATCAATTTTCAATTCATCTCTTATTCTAAGAATTGAAGTTGAATTTTTCATTTTTCAAGCATGGGTAATCATGAGATCTATAAATAAAAATATGGTTCATTCCATCTATCTTTATAATAATATAATAGTAAGAAAGAGTTATCCAATATTCCTAAATCCTCTTATGGGGAATTAAAACAATATTCTCAAAAAATCATATGAATTTTAACATAAACCATTCCATAAATTGTAATCCAAATAAAGGTTTTGAAAGTTGGAAGTCTGAAATATTAGAAATAAGGTCACCAAATTTTTCAAAATATAATTATTATTGATTCCCCAAATATCATAAAGTATCTCTTAGTTTTCGCATGTCAAACATGTGAGTGCGTTTATCATGTGTTCTATTGACATATGTTAAAAACCTAAATAACAAAAAATACTAATTGAAATCATGAATTTTTCTATTTTACAAATATTATTGGATATAATACTTGAATACAGTAATGTTAAAAAATTCATCAATGATAGCATAAAACACTAGTCAAAATATCCTTAATTTGATCCATGAAAATCAGTTCCATCTAATTTAATTATTCATATAGAACATATCATTATCCAAACATCATTATATTGACATAAGAAACTTATTAAGTTATTTATTTCCTTTAATCATGTGTTTCTCATGAACATCGTATTTCCATTAAATCACTTTTCTAGTCCATTATATTCATTCATCGTATTCCTTATATAAAAAAACATAAACTAAACAATACTTACGTATTTCACCACTCATATAACATAATTCTTGAATACAAATACATAAAAACGTCGATTATTCAAATTTTTCCATATGACATTATCAATGATACCTCGTCATGTTCTTTAATACATATTTCTTTCATAATTTTCCTTTAGTCTCATCATCATCATTAATAATACCATTACTCATACCATCTCATTGATTAACTTCTTGAGATTTCAACTTGGTATATCTATTTGGAAAATGACCATTCATTCCACAAATATATCATTTATCCTTTGATGATGTATTAGGGGGCCCAATATTCTTATCCATTACAATAACCAAACTCTTTATGTTTTATTTTCATTTAATTTCTTTTTTATCATTATTTTCCATAGTCAAAACATTTTTTTGTTCTTTTAAAAAATTCAATTGGGTGATTCTTTCCAAATTCTCAACACTATGGTAACTAGATCTTCTTTCATCTATATTCTTCATTAATGTATCTCTTAGTGAACTCTTTACTTATATTATTTGGGGAGTCTGAGATTTGTTTAAGGTGAACCTTGTAAATCATGTTACGTGAAAACTAATTATGAATGATCACAACATATTTCACTCCAATGATCATCTGATTTGACTGCACATTAAAAAATTGTGCATCACAATTTTTGTTATTCCTGTTCCAACATTTGACTAAAACTAGAAAGAATAGTGTGAAAATCACCTACAATAGAGGTAAACCACATAATCATGAAAAATTATATATTGGGTGTCAAAAAATAACAACTTAGGAATATTCTAGATAAATCCCTAGGAACATATTTAGAAATATTCTAAGGGATCCCATTAAGTGTAATGGCCTGGACCCTCCTGGCCCATTACTTTTCCAAAGTGATTTTCCACCAAAACAGTGGCACTGTGAAGGTGACACCGTGACGGTGGCACCGTGATGGTGGCACCGTGACAGTGGCACCGTGACGGTGGCACCGTGAGGGTGACACCATGTTCCCTCGCCGAGCCTTTCGTTCTTCTTCCAGTACCTGACTTTTCCGCTCCCGCAACATATGTTTCGACGTAAATTAATTCTTTTACTCCTTTTGAAACCATTTAAATCCATAATTAATTCCTAAAAATCCTGAGGGACCTCCGTGTGTAACTGCCGACCCGCGTGGTCAACTCACGACCCTCGCGCCTTACGCGGTTACGCGTTCTCACCTCAACCATCTGCGGCTCTTATAAACTAAGGGTTAGCCGTGGTTTCTCTTTTCCTTGATCGCGGATTTTCAAAAACCGCTTGTGGTGCATTAGGCGCATCTTTATCTGTAAAGTTCCACGCCAGGCCTAAGCGTCGATCATCTATCAATAGGTAGGGAATTTTTCCTTTGCCTCTCTCTTTTGTGTATCAAGCGGGGTGGACATGCTTTTGATTCTGTAGAATTGGATAAACTAGACCTAATTAAAGATAATGAACGAATTCTATAAAGAAAAAGGGGGGCTATGTTTGTTGATGTTGTCTTATATTTTGATGTTGTTTCTTCTAAGACCATCTTGTTGAGTTGTTCTGGCTTATGCCACCTGAAAATCGTGGCCGTTGGTGGTCGTTGTTTGTGCACTAATGAACCCTGCTGATGTTTTAAATGGATTTTTGTGGTTGTAAACTCATGTTGTGAAAATTGAATTGGTTAATCACGTATATCCGACTGAATAAATTGAAAGCACCAGGATCAACCCTTCTGTGATAACTCCCGGTTAGAACACATGGAATTTGAATCATGGAGTGTGTTAAGTTGTTTAAATATGAAGATCCCTAACTTGTGTTGGTGCTGGTAGTTGGTTGTTTTCCTTTCGGGATGATTGCTGGAGATGTGGGAGGGGATGGGATCCCCTGTTCTTTTATACCCTCGGTGGTTGTGTGATATTTGGGGATGTGATCCCCTGTTGGTATGGATTTGGTGGTTGTGAGTTTTAAGACCGGGTGGATACTTGTTTATATCACGAATTGGGGTGGAATATTATGTTGTTGAGAACCGGGTATGGGCGTTATGGTTGTTGCTTGATTGTTTACCTTCCTGGACTTGTGCCTATGCCTACTATTTTCCCAGTAGTGCATTAACTTAATTAAACATTTTCATTGAACTTGAAACAAGAATGGGACAGATGGGCTTTGTTGGCGAGATTCGTGACTTGTGACTTGAACGCAGTGGTGTTGTGTTCTGTAGGCTGGTTAGATAAACCTGAGCTTTGGGTGAGTGCTTGTTACCTATATCTATACTTGTAGATTTGTGTTTCTTATTCGTGCCCCACCCAAGTTGAGCACTTAGTGCCGAACACCCCCATTTCATGGGGGAGGGTGTTTTTCCCAACACTATTCATAGTGGCTGGTTATTAGCTCCTTTTCTGCTCCCTTTCCCGGATATCCCAAGTATCTTCGGGAAGGCTGTGATGGCCTGAGGTCCATTAATAGCCCATGAACCTTCGGGCGGGGTAGTGTGGTGGTTATCCAGGTGCGTGCGGCAGGTGGTTTCCCAAGTGTCTTCGAGATGAGGCCCAGGTGTCTTCGGGCGTGGCAGTGGATCCTTTAGCCCAGGTATCTTCGGGCGTGGTGGTGGTTGTTCTGGCCTAGGTGTTTTCAGGCGTGGTTACATGTGACAGTTGTGGCCCAGGTGTGTGCAGGTGGGATTTCAACAGTGGGGTTGCGTGTGGTTTTGGCCCAGGTGTGTGCGGGCGGGTGTGGTAGTGGGACTATGGTGAGAATGGAGGGATTGGTCCGATGCATGGGATGTCTCAATAACCAGTGGGAAAGTGGCACGGGGTACCCAAACATCGATGTTCTCTTAATATATATATTACTTGACTTGAGTTATTTGGGGAGTGTGCCTTGGTGAGGCCTGGGGTGGATAGTTTACCTTGATAGGTGTTTGGTTTACTCCTTTTCTCACAGGACTTTAGTACTGTTTCCTCACGGATTTCGGGGATGACCTCCTGGACGGGAGATTCAAACGTTCCGATCGGTTTCTAGCGGGTTTCTTCGTAGAACCGGAAACATCCAATGATTCCACATCCGTTTGGACCTAATTTCCAAAGGTAGGCGCTCATTAGCTTGTGGACTGATGAGGCTTAGGAATTTGCATTGGTCGAGAGGATGGGAGGTCGGACTCATCACACCTTTTTGAGGGGAATTATTGTCTACTCCGGGACTCTATTTATAGATTTAAGTTATGTTCGTGAATCCTTATTACATTACCAAGTATAAAATGTGATTTCCTTTAGTTTTAACAATCAATGATTAAATATGCAAGAAATTTAGAGAATCTTTTATATGTATTCGAGGTTCTTCATCAATAGAGAATCATCTATATCTGTTTATAGATTCTTAGTCAATGGTATCCTTCAAAACATTTATATAAAAGTCTCTTGGTCATTATGATGACCAGGCTGGTTTTAAAGCCACTCAGTGGGGCACTTGAAGTTTATCGTCATTCAGAAGGACATGGATTATTTCAAATTTGGGATCGAACCCATAAATGGGCTACCTACGAATCCTTTGTTTTGGAAAAGGAATCAGAACCCACGTAGTTCGAGTGATGGAGTATGATGTTTATGATTGATGGCTCAAAGAAGAATTTCATAATTACTTTTACACTCTAAGCTCACGTGAGTCATGCTCGGTGTGAGAAACAAGAGGTATTGGTAAAAATTTAGACAATTGTGCCATGAAAGATGCAATCATAAGAATTTGTTTGGGGATTATGTATGTATGACTTCCCAGATAGATGAAGGTTTAGGATTCACTTTTAGGGAAAAAATCCATGAATAGGGTCCATAAAGTTATATGTGCTTCATGGAGATTTGAATACTCTAATCTTGGGGATTACTCCTAAGGAGGATGCCCAAGTTAGGAGGGGACTTATGATTGGGTTTTACTCCTGAAAAGGAAAACCAAATCAAGGGTAAATTAGGACTGGTTAAGAGAAATTAAAGGGGGCTTGGGGTTTACTCCTGAAAAGGAAACCCAAGGTTATGACTGGGACTTACTCCTAAAAAAGGAGGCCTAGGTTAGGGGACTTGGGGCTTACTCCTGAAAAGGAATCCCAAGATTATGACTGAGTCTTATTCCTGAAAAGGAGACCCAGGTTAGGGATTAAGGTTTGGGGCTTACTCCTGAGGAGGATTCCCATATTTGAGGTTGGGGCTTACACCTAAGAAGGATGCCCAAGTTAAAGGACTTGGGGCTAACTCTTAAAAAGGATGCCCAGATTTGAAATTGGGGCTTACTCCTGAGGAGGATGCCCAATTTAAAGGATTATGATTGGGGCTTACTCCTGAGGAGGATGCCCAAGTTAAGGATTCTCTCATCTTAAAAGATGAGGTTGAATGAATGAACTCTCTATATTTAGTGACATAAGGATATTTAAATCACTAGGTTTTGAGAGATATTCCACAGAATTCTTTTCAGATAAGGAAGTCAAATCAAGAAATCATGCCATAAATGGATTTGAAGAGTGTCTTGAAGACTGAATCTTGAAAAGGAAATGTGTAATGGCTTAAGATGGGTAAAATGGGCAAGATGGGAACCCAAAAAGGTAGGGGCGCGCAAGTCTTCCAGTGGCGCGCAAGTATTGGTTGCGCAAGTATACCTGCGCGACATGTAGGGTACTTGCGCGATTCTCAAACATCATTAGAATATTTGAGCGACTCTTTATAAATACCTTTAGAATCCTCTTGAGGTTCTTCCAGAAAAGGGATGCGCAAGTTCTATTGAAGGAATAAGATGACGCGCAAGTGTTGATGAGTTTCAACAGTTAGGCCTTCCTTCTTCTCTTTAAATCTTCCGTTCTAGGTAAGAAATTACCTTTAGAAGTGTTCCAAAAGCTTTGAGAAGAGACTTGGGTGTCGGGAGCTTCAATCCGAGTTTCTGGAAAAAGATCCTCTCGAATGGGGGGCCCACAGGGTATATTTATAGTCAAAAGAAGACCTCGGGCGGTTACCGGGCGGTTACCCCTTAGGTCGCGCAAGTCAATTGCGCGACCAAGGTTGCCGCGCAAGTGTACTTGTGCGACAGTGATATAACTTGCGCGGTGCAGTTGCTGTATATCCTTTGTTCATGCCTTTGTCGATTTTTGATGTTTTCTTCAAAGGTTGAATCACTTTGAGCTCAGATATTCCCTTTTCCGATCTTTAGATTCGGTGACGAAAGGAGCGTCAACAAAAGTCCCCCCTCAGAGTTGGATCCGGAGAGAAATGAGGATTTGACTCTGAGGAAATCGGATCCATTCAAAGGAAAAGGGGGGGGGGGGCAAGTCTTCAGTGCGCAGAGGGCGGCGCGCAATTTTGCGTCGCGCAGGCTTTAAGCGCTCTGGGTACGGCGCGCAGATATGCTTCCTGGCCTATAAATACACGGCCTCACCTCCGTACAAGTATCCAGATTTCAGGACTTCATACCTTCCCGAGCTCTCGACGCGTAGGTCACCTAAGCCGCGCAAGTCTCTTTTCCACTGTTCCCTCGCTGTCGCACTCCTGTAAAGGTATTCGTAATTGCGCGGTTTATACATGCGCGTCAAAAACTAGCGCGGCACACGAAATACTTGCGCGCCATTGTTTAGATTTTCACGACTTAATGCCTTGGCCATTTTTTCCGAATTCTTTCAAAAATTTTATGAAAAATAAACCCATTTAAGAGTTAAATTTGTTCAACTTTTGTGCAGATTCAATGGCTCCTAAGGGAATTGGAACGGCTGATGAACTGGATAGCAAGCGGATTGATGACATGATGAACATTATTGGTCATGATTACTATGATATCTGCGACAGAACTTTCCCAGATTTGGATAAGTACTTGAAGAAATATCATATTAATTTCCCACAGAGCATCTACCTGTCTCTGTGTGTTCATGGTCATCTGCAAGGAGTCAATGTTCCATATGAAAACAATTATACACCTGAGATGCAGCTGCACTTCTACTTCTCTATTTTGGTTATGATGTGCATTAAGAGTAACAACAATGGTGTGAACATTCAAATTCTTCATCCATGTCATTTCCTTGCAGATATGAAAATGGAAAACCCATGGGCTGAAATGTTTTCCACTAATGGTTGGTGGAGAGAAGACAAACATGGTATTAGAGCAATATCTGAAAAGAGTACTCTCTCCAAATGGCTCTTTTACTTCCAATGCTCCATTCTCAAATCCATGTATCCATCTTCCAAGTCCCTTGGACAGAAACAGAGTCACTGTTTGATCAGTAGAAAATTTTCTCAAACTGCACTCAAGAACATCCTTTTACAATTGTTCCAAGAAGAGCTGGTATCACTGCATCTCTTATTGTATCCAGTTGAATAAATGAATTCGAGGTGGTTGATAATGAAGCTCGGGATTCCGTAAATCAAATGAAGTATTATGTTGAAAGCCTCTTGTAATTCTTGAAAGAAGAGAAGAGACTCCAGTCTGTGGATGTCCTTCTAACACTTGTGTATCAATGAAAAACACTTTCTTCTTCAATCATTTGTACCTGCATTCTTTCATTACCTGCTTCAAATTTACTTAAGCCAATGGTCCTAGTAAGCATAGTTTGATTTTTACTAGGATTATTACAAATAATCCTACAAACTTTGAACCTTTTAATTGTTCAATCTTACCTAAATCATACAAAAAAATGTATATTTAGTGAGCCGGAACTTGACTTTTATTCAGAGTTCCTTTGTCTTTTATGGGCAGTTTAAAGTCATGCATGCTGGACATAAAGGGGCTAATGTTTAAGGTCGAAATAGCTTTGACCGAAAATGGATTAAAATGGATTCAATTCCTTGACAATTTATCTGAAAACAAATTACCATACTCAAGTATGAGAGAAAATATGTAAACTATGGTTTAAGAATATTTTAATCTGAGGAATGATATGAAAAAGAGCTAAAAGGCATTAGAAGAAGTAGTTTCCAAGAATGAAGTTACTATTTTTTTAACAAAACCCGTTAGGGGGTTGAAATATGCAGGGCCACCTATGGGCATTGGATGCATGGTCAATTAAATAATATCTTTCGGTTGACAAGTCTGTTATGTGGATTGTTTATGCAAGGCCACCTATGGGCACGTGCTGCATAGTCAGGCAAAAGAACTCCCAGAAATTTACTTTCCTAGTGCTAAAAGCCAGTGAAAGTTTATGGAGATTCAAATTTTCTAAAGTATAGAGTTTGTTGTATGGAAAGAGGTACTTGAATATGGAGAAGAAATTTCCGAACAAGAATATCGAAGAACTGGATGAATATCACTCCTACAAAGGTCTGACCCAAACGTAGGGAAGAAGAATAAGCCATAGACTTGAATACTTTCAGATCATGAAAAAGGATATGGGACAAATATGTTAAGGATTGCTATTTTTTTGCGGATCCCTACATACTGTCGTTTAAGACAAATAAGGTCAAAAGAGGCATTCTTCCCAAGAATGAAGTTACCATTATTTAACAAAACCCGTTAGGGGGTTGAAATATGCAGGGCCACCTATGGGCATTGGCTTCATGGTCAAATAAATAGTATCTTTCGGCTGTCAAGTCTTTTATGTGGACTGTTTGTGCAAGGCCACCTATGGGAACGTGCTGCATAGTCAGGCAAAAGAATTCTCAGAAGTTTGACATTTTTGTGACTAGAAGTCCTGAAAAGGGTTATGAAGATCTGAAAATATTTAAGGTTAGGATTATAACACATAAATATGGGCATTTTCCAATGTATATAGAGATACATAGGTCAATGATAACCATAATCATGTTGTGGCTGGGTCCTGAATTGAAATTTTGCACTTCACTACGTATCTCATAAGAATGAGAATCAAGCCATACGTAGTTCTTGAAATGCAGTTTAACGCCGTGCAGGACGAAAGTATGAGTGATATTAGTTTAGGGTCATAGAATTCGGACCATAATAATGAATACACAGTGTGTGTTTTCATGAGGACTTTTTAGCCAAGGGACTGAAAGTGAAATTTGGGTTAGGCCCAAAAGACTTGGGTCTAGATTCGAGGGATACTCGAACGTTCCTATGTATCCCATAAGGATGGGAATCATGTCCATGTAGTTCTAGAATTATCCGTTGTACAAATTTGGTTCGTACATGTGACGGGTGAAAGGGGACTTTAGTGTAATGATGGTTTAACCTGAGATAAAAAATTTAGGCATTACCATGTATGCACGTAGTCTTTTTGAAATGAATCAATGTCAATAATAGTTCTCTCTCAAGTGAGGAGATCAAAGAATATTGTAGTTTATTGTCATACCGGACAAAAGTGTTGTATAGTTTAACGTCGTATAACAAGGACGAAAGTGAATCAATGTAAAAAATATTGATTCCAGGGGCGGTTTCACATATCAACATCATATAAGATGGTGGTGAACCGATGTGAAGAGATTGTTTTTGGGCTGGAACTTTGGGAGGCTGCCTATATACCCAGCCTGGAGGGCAAGGATCAAAGTCCGTGTAGTTCAATTAAAGAATGAATTAATGATCAAGTTGTTCTTGGGGACAATGATCTAATAATAAAAAAATGTTGTTGGGACTTACACATGGTTAGTGGCCCAGAGGGAGTATTATGGTTGATGTTCTCTCTAAGCTCACGTGAGTCATATTCGGTGTGAGAAACAAGAGGTAATAACAACCTTAACGATGCACACTTTAATGTCATGTAAGACATAAAAAAGGGAATATGCAGTTTAAAGTCTTGCAGTTAGGACTACTGGTGCTGCACAGTTTAGTGTCATGTAGCAGGGACAAAATAACAGTTTAATGTCATGTAGGACATATTAAGGATTTTCTGTACAGTTTAGCGTCATGTAGTTAGGACGATGGGGATAAAATAGTTTAACGTCATATTGGACGAAAGGGGGACTGTGCAGTTTAATGTCATGCAGTATGGACAAAAGAGTGTACCATTTTAACGTCATGTCGGACAAAAGTGAGAATAGTTTAAGGTCATATGCATGGACCGTGAATGGTGCAGTTTAATGTCATACTGGACTTTTGAGATTATATAGTTTAACGTCTTTCCGGACGTGAGGGACTTTTATACAGTTTAGCGTCATGTAGTTAGGACGTCACAGTTTAACGTCTTGCTGGACATAAGGGATTTGCAAATAGTTTATGGTCATATACATGGACCAGGGATGATGCAGTTAAAGGTCATGCTGGAAGGTTTAGGGAACTTTTTCACAGTTTAATGTCGGGTGGGACGAAGTTGCAGTTTAAAGTCATATTGGACTATGCTATATAGTTTAACGTCATATAGCAAGGACGAACTGGTGCTGTACAGTTTAAAGTCATGTAGCTAGGACTAAGGTGAACCAATATGAGGATATCAGTTCTGGAGACTTTTTACAGTTTAACGTCGTGCTGGACCATGAAAGTGTCACACAGTTTAATGTCATGTTGCTAGGACACAATATAGTTTAATGTCATCTCGGACATATAAGGAACTTCTGTACAGTTTAATGTCATGTAGATAGGACATAATATAGTTTAATGTCATCTTGGACATATAAGGAACTTCTGTACAGTTTAATGTCATGTAGATAGGACATAATATAGTTTAATGTCATCTCGGACATATAAGGAACTTCTGTATAGTTCAATGTCATGTAGATAGGAAATAATATAGTTTAATGTCATCTCGGACATATAAGGAACTTCTATACAGTTTAATGTCATGTAGATAGGACATAATATAGTTTAATGTCATCTCGGACATATCATGAACTTCTGTACAGTTTAATGTCATGTAGATAGGACATAATATAGATTAATGTCATCCCGGACATATCATGAACCAATGTGACTGTTTTGGATCTGGGAACAATATTTTGTGTTTATACAAAATACTTCTTCAGCAATCTGGCATTAGTTGGAGTCGTGATGTGTTCTCCATCCATTGAGATTAGAGAATACGCTCCATTAGAGTAGACCTTGTGTATTGAATAAGGTCCTTCCCATTTTGGTTCAAGCTTGGGAGGCTTCTTTCCTGGTATCATTCGTGCTCTGAGAACCAATACCAATTCTCCCTGAATGAATGAACGAAGATGAACTTTTTTGTTAAAAGCTCGTGCTATTCGATTCTGATAGATTTCCAAGTGGTGCAAAGTGCACAATATTTTCTCATCTAACTATTCCAATTCATTCAACCGCTCTTGGGATTGTTCATCTGTAGATAACTGATCACAAATGGAAATTCTGAGTGAGGGCAATTGAACTTCAATTGGCAAGACTGCTTCTGTTCCATATACCAATGAATATGGAGTTGACCGCGTTGCATTGCGAGTGGTAGTCCGATAAGCCCATAAAGCATGAAAGAGTTTATCAGGCCATGACCTATTATCTTTATCCACCATCTTTTGTAGTATATTTGAATGAGTCTTGTTGAAGGATTCTATCTGGCCATTAGCCGCTGCTTGGTATCGAGATGAATGGTTGGACTTAATGTTGTATTCTTGATACAATTTATTTACCTCAGAAGAACAGAAGTTGGTGTCGTTGTCCGCTAATATGGTATGAGGGACACCAAATCTAGTAATGATGTTAGACTTGATGAAGCTAACAATACATTTAGAACTGACTTCTTTGAGAGGTACTGCCTCTGCCCATATGGAAAAGAAATCAGTAGCAGTAAGAATGTACTAAAACTGCTTGGCCGTAGCTGAAGGGTAAGGTCCCACCACATCCATTCCCCATGTGGAAAATGGCCATGAGTATTTAGCTTTATGAAGCAACTATGGAGGTTTATGAATGAAGTTGGCATATACTTGGCATGAATGACACTTATTTGTAAAATTAACACAATCTTGTATCATTGAAGGCCAAAAGTATCCAAGCCTTCGAATTTGATCATAAAATCTATGTCCAGACTGGTGGGCACCACAGACTCCTGCATGCACTTCTTTTATGACAGCCATTGTCTCTTCACCATCAATACATCTGAAAAGAACTCCATCAAAACCACGTTTGTAGAGAATTTTCTCGAGGTGGTTTGGGTTATCATAAAGAGTAAAATTGACCACACGTCGTCGAATTTGTTCTTTATCGTATCTATCAGGTGGAAGTGTTCCATTTTGAAGGTATTCTCTGATAGGTGACATCCATCCTGTAGTATGACCATACGGTTCAAGAATGAGACTAATTTCATTAATTTCCTCTGTTCTGACTTGAACATAAGGTGAAATTGCACGACGGTGGGCAATATAGATGGTTGTCTCGTCCCGATTTGGATCTGCTAAAGCTGTGGCTATATTAGCCAGTGCATCAGCTTGAGCATTCTGTGATCTTGGGACATAATAAAATCTCGGTTCTGAAGGGAATTCCGACATTAACTCTCTGACGTAATCATACAAAGGGATTAATTCTTCTTTTCTGATGGCATAATCCCCATTGACTTGTTTGATTACCAGGTCTGAATCACCTTTCACCTTTAAGTGATTCACTTGTGCTTGAAGCGCTAATTCCAAGCCTGTAATGAGAGCTTGGTATTCAGCTTCATTATTGGTAACACCTTCCCACAACAAAAAGGAATAAGGTAACACTGCCTTATCTGGAGAAATGAGCACAATTCCTAAACCAACTTTGTTGAATTTAGGATTTTCCATTTTCTTCCCTGTTGTACTTCTAGAAGAACCATCAAAATACATTTCCCATGTTTGAGGACTCTCTTGAATATAGAAAACTTCCTCATCAGGGAGTTCGATAACTGAATACGTGTCTTCCACTGAAGGATGTTCATCCAGGAAATCAGCCAGAGCTTGGCCCTTAATTGACTTTTGAGACACATACTGAATGTCAAACTGCTGTAGAATAACCGCCCACCTTGCCAGACATCCTGTAAGCATTGGACGACTAAGGTTGAATTTGAGCAGATTATTATGAGATACCAATTGGACCTCATGATGTTGCAGGTAGTGTCTCATTTTCTGAACTGCAAAGATTAATGCTAGGTAGCACTTTTCAATACTTGAATATCGGGTTTCTTCTTCAAGCATTGTTCTACTGAGATAGTAGAGACTATTTTCATTCCCAATATCATTCTTTTGAGCGAGAAAGGCACCCAATGATCGCTCTAAAGCTGCAACGTAGAGGATAAGCAGTCTACCCTTAACAGGAGGCATGAGTACTGGTGGACTCAAGAGGTATTTCTTGAGAACATCAAATGCTTCTTGACATTCTTCAGTCCACTGGTATGTGACTCCATTCTTCAATAATTTGGTAAAGGGTAAACTTTTGCCTTCCAAATTGGCGATGAAACGCCGAATATAGGCTAAGTGTCCTTGAAGTCCTCTTAATTCTTTCAAATTCTGAGGAGGTGACATACCAAGGATTGATTTGGTCTTCTCAGGATCGACTTCAATACCACGATGGCGTACAACAAAGCCGAGGAATTTTCCTGAGGTTACCCCAAAAACACATTTTAAGGGGTTCATCTTTAAATTATGTTGTCGAAGCTTGTGGAATATGACCTCCAAATCAGCCAAGTGATTAGAACGTTGTCTGGATTTAACCACCAAATCATCTACATAGCATTCAACAAACTTCCCTAAAAGAGGTTTGAAGATACGATGCATGGCGCGTTGATATGTTGCACCTGCATTCTTTAAACCAAAGGGCATCACCCGGTAACAAAACACACCTTGAGGAGATCTGAAGGTTGTATATTCCTCATCTTCTGGGGCCATTCGGATCTGATTATATCCGGAATATCCATCCATGAAAGAAAGTACTTCATAGCCAGCCGTCGCATCAATTAAGAGTTCTTTAATCGGAACTGGTAAATCATCTTTAGGACAATACCGATTAAGATCTCTGAAATCGATGCAAACCCTAATTTTTCCGTTCTTCTTCTTTACAGGGACAATATTAGCCAACCAATTGGGATATTGAACTTCTCTTACGAAGTTGGATTTGATCAGCTTATCCACTTCAGCTTCAATTTTGGAAGCATAGGTTGGGTGTGTTCTTCTCGCGGCTTGATTAAAACCTCGATGTTCTTTTGGTAAACCCAAATGATGAGTAGCAACATCAGGATCAAGCCCATGCATTTCTGTATAATTCCAAGCAAAAATATCTTTATTTTGCTTTAGAAAAGAAATATACATCTCTTGCTCTTCAAGGGTCATGGCCGCACTAATTAAAGTGGGGCGTGGATCTTTCTCTGTACCCAGATTTACTTCTCTGAGTTTATCCACAGTGGTAGAGATACCCTCTTCAAATGCTGGAGGAGCATCTCTAAGATATTCCTTTTCCTCTTCATCATGTGTTATTTCTTCCGTTTCTACTTGCAAAGTAGATGAGAAAACGAAATTCTCATGATCATAAGAGATGTCAAAATTTTCACATTTTGAAGAAGAAGCTTCCATTTCCGACCCTATTGATGATAAAGGGTCTTCTTTGGGAAATAAAGAGGAGATGATGGATCGTGAATCGACATCATTATTCACCTCTGGTGTTGCTATAACTTCTTCTGGACTGATTAGCGAAGTATAGACTTGTTGGAATTCATCACCACTTATGCTTTCATCACTGCTTGGTAGGTTACCAATTTCTCCCATGTTGTCTGGCTCGATTGTCGTAACTGACATTATGGATCTTTCCATAAGAGTATTTTGATTTGGGCCTATTTTGTCAATTTGACTGATAGGTAACACATAATCTATACTCACATGTGAAAATGGATTTATTGGAATTTTCTCCAAACCATATGGAGCATTAACATTGGTAATTTCCTTCATTGTAGATTTTTCTCTTCCCTTCATGTGATAAAATTCCGCCTCAATGTATTGAGACTCACATGTCTTGAACGGGGCCTTATCACCATACAATGTTCCATCTTGACCATCAAAACAGTATTTGAGATATTGATGGTATAATGAAGGAATAGCTGCATGCTGATGTAGCCAGGGTCTTCCAAGCAAGATATTGAAAGCTGAGTCTTGATCAACAATCATGAAATCCGAATTGGATACAAGATCTCCAAACTGAGTTCTGAGTGTAACTTCTCCCAGTGGTTCTTGTTCATTTTTATCATATCCTTGTAACATCATTGTAGAAGGAGATAAATCAGATTCCGTGAGGCCCAATCGACGAAGTGTACGAATGGGCATGAGGTTGACTCCTGAACCATTGTCAATGAAAGCTCTTCGAACATCTACACCATTGACTTTGCCAGATAAGTACAAAGGTTTTATGTTCCCATGCACAACATCATCTTCATCTTTATCAGTAAAAGATATCACTGCATGGCATTCTGCAGGATTATTCTTTATATGATAGATTTCAACTGCAGCAATTTCAGCTTCAAACTCCTGAGGACTTGACAATGCTTCGATGACTGCTTCCCGAAGATCTTTTGACAGATTCAAAGAATCCAAAATTGATAACTTGGCTGGTACTTGGGCCAAGTGTTTCAATATATCATTATTTTGATCTAGAGGTCTGCGTTTCCCAATAGGAATATGCAGTTCAGCAGGTACCTTGGAAGCATATGCTTTGGAAGCTGATGCATCTTGTATTGAAGTTGGCAACATCCTTGGTTTTGGAAGATTAGACTGATTAGATCCATTTACTTGCTGAGATAAAGAAGATGGAACCTTTAATCGGTCTTCCAAAATAACCGTGCCAAAACTGAGTTGTCCATTGGCAGAAGAACTTGCTTGTTCTTTTTGAGCTCGCTGAAGGGCTCTACCACGAGTTTCTACTGCATATACAGTGCTAGCAGGGGTAAAATTAGAGTAGTTTCTTCGGAAAGATCCATGTCTTCCCCTGTATCCTGAACCTCTAGAACTTTCTCGGATTCCCTTATTTGATACAAGGAATTAAGGCTCATCAAGACTGGAATATGGATCTGTTAATTGAATCATATTAACAGAACCAAAGATTAACTCTTCGTCTGAAAAATACTCTGCCTGGTTAGCCTGTTTAGGATGTTCCATTTGGTGGGACGGTGCCCATGGCTTTGAAGTAGATGGCATGAAATCTGCCAGAGTCAAAGACAATTTAGGCTTTGATACATACTCATCTTCTCCTGATTCCTCTTTCATTTTTGAATTGCGCTGCCCTTTTGAGGATTTGTCTTTTGATGGAGGCTTTACTGCAGATTTTGTAGGAGACACAATTGGCTTCTTCAATTGTGTTTGAAAAATGGAATGGGTCTGATTGATTGTCTTTCTGACCATCCAATCATCATATTTTTTCGCAGTTTTGCTTTTGACTTCCTGCCACTCGCCTCCTTCCTCTGGATCTGTAGCAGTAATACACACTACATGAGCTGAAGAACCCTTCAATTTGACTTGTCCCAAGTCGACCATCTTTTGAAGGAGGTATTTAAAGACAAAACACTCCTGGATGGGATGCCCCAACATTTGATGAAAGGGACAATAATTAGGACGGTCTTCATCTCCTTCCTTGTTTTGCCTTTTGGGCACTGGTAATTGAACCAAATTATTTTCCAGAGCTGAAATGAAGTAACCAAGAACTTTCTCACTTCGGAAAGAGTATGTTTTACTCTTCATATCCTCAAATTGTTTTCGTCGTTGATCTTTTTGATCATTTGGACGAAACAGCCTTTGTTTTTGGCGTTCAGGAGGTGGAGCCCTTCGAGAAGATGAAGGGTTTGAAGTAGAAATAGGTACAGGTGCTTGTTTAAGCATAACTGTAGCAGTTTCTGCTTTACCCATTCTCATTCCTGGAGCTGATGGAATTATACGAGATTTAACCTTAGCCTGTATAAGGGAATCTTCAATCTGTTGAGCGATTGAAGTAAGGTCTCGAAACCCTCCTGTGTATTTCACAGGGATCAATGGCGTGCGTAATTCGTCACGCAAATTTGCCACACAGATTGGCAACAATTCCTCCTGAGGGAGTGCTAAACTCATGGAATACATTAATCCCTTCCAACGAGCAATGAAATCAGAGACTCTTTCATTCTCCCTTTTCTTGCAGTTTGTAAGATCGAAAACTGTCGTTTTTGGCCAAGTTGATCTAAATTGAAGAAGGAATTTTTGACGAAGATCCTCCCATCCGATGACTGACTGGGATTGCAAGCTTGTATACCAGACAAAAGCCGGTCCTTGCAAGGTTCGCACGAAGCATCTGAGTTTCACTGCTTCTTGCTGCTCTGGAGTTCCCATCATAGGATCACAACAAGACACGTAACGCGTCAAATGTTGTTCGGGGTCGCCTGATCCGTTGAAAGTAGGGAAAACAGGGTTTCCAAAACTGGATGGAGGAGAAATTGAATCTACCCATTCAGGGTAAACTTTATTTTCAGGTTGAACTTGCACCCGTTTCCCTTCCATAGTTTCTAACCGAGCTGTTAAAGACTCAATAGTAGTTATTAACTTTTGAGAAACATCAGGTTGAACTTGGTTTTGGGTAGGTGCAATGAATGGAGCTTGGACAGACGTGGTGGTTGGTGTTGCAACTGATGGTAGTGCTGCCAACCGTTGTTGCGTTTGACCCGTAGGATTAGACCTCTGAGGGTGTACTGATAAAGGAGGATATTCTTGATCCATCCCAGTAGTTACAACAAATTCCTTCGGCTGTCGGACTTCATCATTCTTAAGAAGAAGACTACTCTGAAGTAGTTCTACATTCAACCTTCTTAATTCTTTCATTTCTACCTCCTGTTGTGAAAACCTTTGCTCTAATGAGAGTGATTGACCTATTTAAGAGGAAGGGTGAGAAGTAACCTGATTCTTTCCTTTCCCCTTATTGGATCCTTTTTTGAGAGGGGGAAGTGGGTTACTTGAAGGAATACTCAGATTTTGGGTAAGCCTTTGATTACGTGTGCGCACACCTTCTTCATTTAGGTCTGTGTGCGCAACTTCTTGAGAAGGAACCTCTTCGTCTGATCCCTCTGATTGAGCCTCATCTGGTGAATCAGCAGCAACGACATTGATGACATTAATGGATGCATATTGCATGGAATCCTTTCTATCAGCATTTCTGTGATATTTTCCTCTTCTATGTCCATGATGAGACATGACATTCCGTTGACTTGATCCCTCAGGAACTTCTTGGAGAACCGTCACTTGGAGAGAACCTCCTGATAGCTTGGATCTTCGTTCCTCTTGAGGCTTATTTCCTAATCGAGAGAATACTGATTTTCTCTGAGGGAGGGATTGAGGATTTGAAAAAGTCCCCAGTCCGGTGGACTGGGGATGTTCCTGCTGCTTCCGCTCAACTCCTCGAATCCCATTTGTTGACTCTGAGGGTTGGGTTAGAGAAGTCCCCAGTCTGACAAGATGGGGTGTCTCTTGACATGCTATGTCTGAGATCTTCTTAAAATCTCTCTTGATCTTGCGAATCTTAGTTCGGAAATTAGCTGGATGCATTAACCTGTATCCACTTTTATCGCCTGGTTCAACAGACCGTTGGATGATTTCCGAAACTTCTGTCATTTGATGATGTGTTTGCTCCAGACGAGAGACTTGTGCAATATTCTTGCCTTCTTGATGTAGGAGCAATTCAATAACTTGTTCTCTATATAGTTGATTTTGAGAGAACTAGTTGAAGCCTGTTCTTGAGCAAGCTTTTGATTATGAACAAAGCCCATTGACTGTGGCCGGCCATGGGCAATAACATTGCATGAGACCATTTTCGGCGGGCTTTGCTGACTGGAAAGCACTGTGAAATGTAGTGCTCCGTGAACACCCCATCCTCTGATATGAACATCAGATGGAGCATTGGCAATTAACTGACGCAATTTTCTTAGTGCGCCAAGGCATGAACGTTGAAGGGTTCTTTGTTGCTTTTCAGCCTTCGGATACCGAGAGACTGATAGAGATGCCAAATCAATCTGGCGTTGTAACCCTTCTATTATCTTAATATGATTTTCATAATCACCATAAGATAATACTTTCTTCTTCAGTTGACAAAGAGTCTTCCATATGTTGAGACGAATATCATCGATTCCATCATCCGTCAACATCTTTGGAATGTCGTACTGGGAGTCAGCCAAAGGCCAAAACACGACTGGTACTTCACCTTTTGCCAGTTTTTTCCTCATGTTCAGCATTTCCTCTTTATCATTAAATGAAGATTATTCTACCTGTTTGGACCAGAGTTGGTTTTTCCTTGTTGCTTCATCGGATTCAACAAGATTGGTAGAGATATCACTATTCATGCTGGAAGATGAATGACCCAGGGATGGTTCGGAGAATAACCTGAACCCCAGGCTATCTTCTGATGGAGAAAGAGTTTCACCTGCCGATAGTAAATCATCATACATGACTGGTTTTACGTTTGAAAGTGCCTCGAGATAGGAGGGCTTTCTCGTCACTACATTGCCTTCTGAAGAATTTTCGAGACAACGTGAATCACTACTGCGGAGAGGACTTTCGCAGCAAAGTTCATCACCATGAGGAGGACTGTCATGATGGGTTACAGCAAAAGATGAAATCTCTTGCTCCTTGGCCTTCTGACCACACAGAGGGTTCCTGTGGCTCTCATCTGAAGAAGAAACTTCAAGATTGACCGAACGTTCATGAAGAAATCCTTCATGAGGAAGTGTCTGTTTAAGACCTTAAAAATTAATGTTCCCGTTATTGAGAACTGAGGGAGTAGAATATTTAATTCCAACAGATAAATGTTTGAGGGCTTCAAGAACTCTAGCATCGAGCAAGGCCTTGTTGTAGATTGGCCTTTGATCTCCTGACTGTGTTGGGCGGATCTTTTTCTTAGATGCCATCTTACTCACTTTAGAAACCACTTGTTGACGAAAGTGGTTACTCTGAGCAGGTGTATGTGCCTGATCAGGAAAGATGGTCAGGTTAGGCTGACGATCTCCACTCAAATCAGGTGTATGTTCCTGACTTGGTTGTCCGTATGATATGGGGGAGTATGCCCCATAACTCTCTTGGACTGGAACAGATGTGTGTGTCTGTTCCGGAGTGAATCGTTGATGTGTCACTCCACTGCTAGGGATAGATTTATGTGTCTATCCCTGAGATGATGCTGAAGCTGTTATGATATCCTGGCAAGCATCCAGAATATGAGCAGGAATTTGCTTCTGCTTTTTCACCATTGACAAAATATGTTTGGTGACTTCAGCCGCCGGAACGGGGATATACGTCCATTCCGGGCTTGGAGCAGGTGTATGTGCCTGCTCCTGTCCTCCTTTTCCTATCAGTGAATCCTGACAGTACTCAAGTGTGCAGGCAGAGAGTTGAGTCTGCCTCCTATTTGTCGTCGGGGCTTTCCAACTGACTTCTCCGTGCGCTACCAAGTGAGACTGTTGGTAGGCTTTATTAGTATTAGCTGGTGTATGTGCCAGCTGATTACACTTCGCCAAACTCGGTTGACGAGATCCATCATGTATAGTCAGACGAGCCTGCTGACTAATTGGTGATGTATAAGCAGTTGTATGTTCCTGCCTATAGTACTCTGCCGGAATTTCCTGGCGGGATTGGCGTGATGCTGCCAGACGAATCTGCTGGACATCGGAATTAAAACGGACAGGTGATTGTGCCTGCTCGTTGTTTGCCACCAAGTTAGGTTGGTGGACTTCTCCGGAGATGGCAGGGATGACAACCTGCCCATTGTTCACCGGATTCCGTCTCTGGCGGTTCATCTTGCCTGCTCGGGTTCGAGGAACCTGAGCTGAATGCCTGGAGTCGGTACCCTCATCATGTTGAGGGCGCACTACTACGTGAGTCTGGTGGCGATTGTTGATTGAGCCCTTGAGAAGGACTCCTGTATTTTTGCATTAAGGTCCTGTGGGACCTGCTCATTCACTTCCTCAGAGTAAGGGAGTGAATGGAAATTGCGTTCCGGGGATAATGACCCGAAACGGTTGGAGACAGTAGTCAGCACCGCTTGCTTCTTGATCGCTGGCCACCGTTGTCCGGACGACCAGGTAGAGTTGTTAACTTGGAGGGCTTGACGAGCGGCCTCCAGAGTTGGGATAGTACCATTGCGACGGTACTCCTTAACCAGTGCATTAGAAACCCAGCGTTGAAGATGCTGAGTTGGTGATGTCATCCTCATAGCGGACGAAGTTCCAGCAGAAGTAGTAGCATTGGTTTTCACAGCAGCAGACCTCATAGTCGAGGTGTTCACATCAGCAGTATTCACAGAGGTGAATTTAAGGAAAGCCATTTTGCAGAAGATCTTGAGAAAAGAGTGCCTGTTCCATATAACAGACATAATCAAGATGAATCTGGCCACTGCATCTTTTGGATGAGCACATGTCAATGATTGCTTTGTTGGCTCAAGGGGCCTAACAAATAAGAAGAACATCACTTTAACTTGGTTAAGGATTCACGTCGGGTTCACCCTTTTTGTTT
This sequence comes from Viscum album, assembly GCA_963277665.1. Classification (NCBI taxonomy): domain Eukaryota; kingdom Viridiplantae; phylum Streptophyta; class Magnoliopsida; order Santalales; family Viscaceae; genus Viscum; species Viscum album. Next base: position 382,640,050 of record OY728166.1, read on the forward strand.
CCTCACAGATTTCGGGGATGACCTTCTGGATAGGAGATTCAAACGTTCCGATCGGTTTCTAGCGGGTTTGTTCATAGAACCGGAAACATCCAATGATTCCACATCCGTTTGGACCTACTTTCCAAAGATAGGTGCTCATTAGCTTGTGGACTGATGAGGCTTAGGAATTTGCATTGGTCGAGAGGATGGGAAGTCGGACTCATCACACCTTTTGGAGGGGAATTATTGTCTACTCCGGGACTCTCTTTATAGATTTAAGTTATGTTCGTGAATCCTTATTACATTAACAAGTATAAAATGTGCTTTCCTTTAGTTTTAACAATCAATGATTAAATATGCAAGATATTTAGAGAATCTTTTATATGTATTCGAGGGTCTTCATCAATAGAGAATCATCTATATCTGTTTAGAGATTCTTGGTCAATGGTATCCTTCAAAACATTTATATAAAAGTCTCTTGGTCATTATGATGACGAGGCTGGTTTTAAAGCCACTCAGTGGGGCACTTGAAGTTTATCGTCATTCAGAAGGACAGGGATTATTTCAAAGTTGGGATCGAACCCATAAATGGGATACCTACGTATCCTTTGTTTTGGAAAAGGAATTAGAACCCACGTAGTTCGAGTGATGGAGTATGATGTTTATGATTGATGGCTCAAAGAAGAATGTCATAATTACTTTTACACTCTAAGCTCACGTGAGTCATGCTCGGTGTGAGAAACAAGAGGTATTGGTAAAAATTTAGACAATTGTGCCATGAAAGATGCAATCATAAGAATTTGTTTGGGGCTTATGTATGTATGACTGCCCAGATAGATGAAGGTTTAGGATTCACTTTTAGGGAGAAAATCCATGAATAGGGTCCATAAAGTTATATGTGCTTCATGGAGATTTGAATACTCTAATCTTGGGGCTTACTCTTAAGGAGGATGCCCAAGTTAGGAGGGGACTTATGATTGGGTTTTACTCCTAAAAAGGAAACCCAAATCAAGGGTAAATTAGGACTTGTTAAGAGAAATTTAAGGGGGCTTGGGGTTTATTCCTAAAAAAGAAAACCCAAGGTTATGACTGGGACTTACTCCTAAAAAAGGTGGCCCAGGTTAGGGGACTTGGGGCTTACTCCTGAAAAGGAAGCACAAGATTATGACTGAGTCTTATTCCTGAAAAGGAGACCCAGGTTAGGGATTAAGGTTTGGGGCTTACTCCTGAGGAGGATGCCCATATTTGAGGTTGGGGCTTACTCCTAAGAAGGATGCCCAAGTTAAAGGACTTGGGGATAACTTCTAAAAAGGATGCCCAGATTTGAAATTGGGGATTACTCCTGAGGAGAATGCCCAATTTAAAGGATTATGATTGGGGCTTACTCCTGAGGAGGATGCCCAAGTTAAGGATTCTCTCATCTTAAAAGATGAGGTTGAATGAATGAACCCTCTATATTTAGTGACATAAGGATATTTAAATCAATAGGTTTTGAGAGATATTCCACAGAATTCCTTTCAGATAAGGAAGTCAAATCAAGAAATCATGCCATAAATGGCTTCGAAGAGTGTCTTGAAGACTGAATCTTGAAAAGGAAATGTGTAATGGATTAAGAGGGGTAAAATGGGCAAGATGGGCACCCAAAAAGGTAGGGGCGCGCAAGTCTTGAAAGGCGCGCAAGTCTTCCGGCGGCGCGCAAGTATTGGTCGCCCAAGTATACTTGCGTGACATGTAGGGTTCTTGCGCGATTCTCAAACAACATTAGAATATTTGAGCGACTCTTTATAAATCCCTTTAGAATACTCTTGAGGATCTTCCAGAAAAGGGACGCGCAAGTTCTATTGAAGGAATAAGATGGTGCGCAAGTGTTGATGAGTTTCAACACTTAGGCCTTCCTTCTTCTCTTTAAATATTCCGTTCTAGGTAAGAAATTACCTTTAGAAGTGTTCTGGAAGCTTTGAGAACAGACTTGGGCATCGGGAGCTTCAATCCGAGTTTCTGGAAAAATATCCTCTCGAATGGGGGGCCCACAGGGCCTATTTATAGGAAAAAGAAGACCTCGGGCGGTTACCGGGCGGTTACCCCTTAGGTCGCGCAAGTCACTTGCGCGACAAAGGTTGCCGCGCAAGTGTACTTGCGCGACAGTGATATAACTTACGCGGTGCAGTTTCTGTTGATCCTTTGTTCATTCCTTTGTCGATTTTTGATGTTTTCTTCAAAGGTTGAATCACTTTGAGCTCAGATATTCCCTTTTCCGATCTTTAGATTTTGTAACGAAAGGAGCGTCAACAAGTACGTTCCCCCACTTGTGCATGAGAGTCTTTGGTTTTCCCTACTTAGTGTACTTGTATGCTTTCCCTACGTATATAAAACTTCTTTCAGGTTTCCAGGAGGACTTCGGGGATCGAGCTGGACCGTACTAGCTCGGACCATTGGGGCAGTTGTAGTTGATGTTTTTCTTATTTGGTACTTACCTTTGCAGTCGCCCTTTGTACTTTATGGCTTTACTTTTAGAACATGCATGTGGGAATGGTTTATTTTTTTTGTTTTTAATTTTCTTTTACCTTGGTGTTGTTGAGTTTCATCATCTCATCTCTTGATCTTATAAAACAAAAAGGGGTAATGCCTTCCATTTTTGATAAATTTCTATACCCTTGGTGTTAGTCGCCACTCCGGGACCTATTGAAGGCGGGTCTTGGGGGTCATTAACTCTCCTTCATCGTAAAGAAGGAAGGGCTTGGCAATATGCTGACCCTTCCCTCCTTTTGGTGAAGGCGGGTCGTGATAGAATGGTATCAGAGGGAGGTTGATGGTTGAGAGATAGGATGGAGTCTATAGTTAGGCACAGTGAGGATTGCATGGGATGGTATGGAAACAGTGTTGGGTGACCTTGGTGCGTGAATTAGGCCAGGGAAGACCGGCTAGGACACGGGATTTTAGGCCCCCCGTGATACCATGAAAGGAATCTAGACCTACCGAACGACCAGGTGAGGCCACACCGATTGCAGGGTATAGACCCTAGGAAAGGTACATGCATCATAAGTGACTTATGTTCTTGTGTTTCTGGGATGTCTTGGTAATTAAGAATAAATTTAAAATTTTAAGAAGTTTTAAGAACAATATTTTGCACTACTTGGGATTAGGCATTCCCTGTTTACCTTGCAGCAATGGCACCTGGTAGGCGACCACATGTGGTACGGGCGATCGAGGCCCCAGAGACTACTTTGGTCGATCGGCAGAGAGATGATCGAGAGGAAGAGGACAACCAGTGGTAGAAGACTCTTCGAGCCTTCCAGCGACAAGCCCTCGAGAAGTATGAGGGCAGCACCTCCGACATGAAGACGGAAGGCTGGCTAGAGGAGCTGGTTATAGCTTTCGGCCTGATTCGGGCCCCAACAGAGTACAGGGTTCCTCTGGTCGTTAGCCAGATGCGGGGAGTGGCAGGTAAGTGGTGGAAGCTTTACCTGGGGGAGAAGACAGAGCCTGAGGTGGCTTGGGCGTATTTCGAGGGGGAGTTCCGGGCGGAATTTCTCTCCTCGACGATGAAGGTAGAAAAGTGGCAGGAACTACTCTCCCTCAAGCAGGGGAGTTTGTCAGTTAGGGAGCTAGGGATCAAGTTCAAGGACCTCTTATGTTTTTCTACGGACCTCATTCTCGATGAGGAGTCTCTGGCAAGATGTTTAGAGGAGGCACCCCGACCCTCCCTCCAGTATGTTGTTACCCCCTTCACCCTCCCGACATACTTGGAGGTCCAGAAGAAGGCCGAATTGGTGGAGAGGATGCACACTCTAGGAGGAGTGTCATGAGATGGGATCTAGCAGGGACCACTAAAGGGAAAGGACGTCATCACCAGTTCTCCAGCGTCAAGACCCTCCAAGTTCCAACCAGCAGGGAGCAGACCGCAACAGTTTCAGTTTCGATCCCCCAGCACTCGCCCTTTCCCTTCGGGCCGGGGACCACGGTGCTTCGTCTGTGGGAGCCTTGGACATCTCCGGAGTTAGTTCCTAGACTGGGTGCAGTACGGTGGTGGTGGACATCCACACCACCCGCCCCAGCAGCAGCTTCCAGCCAGACCTTTCTAGCAGCAGCAGCAAGGACAGCGAGCTCCCGCTCCTCCGAGTGCAGACATATGAGGAGGAGGCCGAACTCCGGGCACTCCTCAGGGACCTCGACAGGGGCGTGGTCGGGGAGGTGGCCGACAGATGAGGGGCATAGGATCTGGGTGTGGACAGTTGCACGTCGTAGAGGTAGCAGTTCGAGCAGGGCCAGAGGTTGTTTGAGGTACGATCAGTCTGTTTAGCACTCTTGCTTATGACTTGTTCGATACCGGAGCTTCGCACTCCATTTTTGCACCCAGCCTAGCCTGTGCCTTGGGTTTAGATGTGGATAGGCTTCTAGTGCCCCTGGTGTTGAGCACACCTATCGGAGGATAGACCAACTTGTTGTTTGTTTGTCAGGGATGTAGACTGATGATAGGTCCACATCAGTCAGTTAAGGATCTTCTTCTGCTACAGATTCAGCCATACGATGTCATCCTAGGCATCGACTGTCTATTTTCTTTGTGCGCCGTCATCGACTGTTTTCGAAGAAGGGTGGTGTTCTCAGACTTGGACAGCAGGCGTGTTACCTTCACCGGCGAGCGGAGCAGTCCGAAGGGAAACAGGAGAGAGGAACCTCTCCTCTCTTTGTTGACCGAGCTGATAGTGGAATCAGTAGATGCTGAAATGGTGGAAGTTCCAAAGATCATCCGTGAGTTTATGGACATCTTTCCTGAGGAGGTGACAACTCTACCCCCTCGACGTGATATCATGTTCGAGATAGACTTGTAGCCCGACGCTCATCCAATCTCGATGGCTCCTTACCGGATGGCACCTTCGGAGCTACGGGAGTTGCGGATACAGATTGACGATCTGATGAAGAGGGGTTATGTTCATCCGAGTGCGTCACCGTGGGGTGCTCCGGTCTTGTTTGCAAAGAAGGTATATGGTGGTCTTAGGTTGTGATTAGACTACAGGAGGCTGAATCAGGTGACGATCAAGAATCGCTACCCTCTTCCAAGGGTAGATGATCTTTTCGACCAGTTGAATGGGGGAGGATGGTTCTCGAAGATCGACCTGCGGTCTGGGTACCAACAGTTGAGGGTGAAAGAGAGTGACATCCCGAAGACAGTGTTTAGGTGTAGGTATGGACACTTCGAGTTCTTAGTCATTCCCTTCGGTGTTACGAACGCCTCGGCTATGTTCATGGGGCTTATGAAATCCATCTTCCGAGAGTACCTAGATCGGTTCGTGGTTGTGTTAATCGATGCAATCCTGGTCTACTCTAGACCAGAGGAGGGCCATGTAGAGCACCTAAGGACAGTTTTGTAGGTCCTCCAAGATCACCATCTCTAGGTGAAGTTGTCAAAATTCAAGTTCTGGACACGAGAAGTGCACTTCCTCGGGCACGTGGTGTCCGAGCAGGGGGTAGCGGTGGACCCATCAAAAGTTGAGGTAGTTGTTTCTTGGGCAGCACCCAAGAATGTGGTAGAGGTCCGTAGTTTCCGTGGGCGGGAAGGTTACTATCGGAGGTTCGTACCCAACTTCTCCCGAGTTGTGGCCCCTTTGACAGCCCTGACCAAGAATGACCTGGTTTTCGTGTGGAGTGAGCAGTGTGAGTCAGCCTTCAGGTATCTGAAAGAGAAGTTGGTTAGTGCCCCAGTGCTGAGATTACCAGAAGAAGGGGTGGCCTATGAGGTATTCTGTGATGCTTCGGGACAGGTCTTGGGATGCATGTTGATGCAGCGACAAGGGGTGATCTCTTACAGGTCCAGGCAGCTACGCCCCCATGAGTGTAATTACACCACCCACGACCTGGAGCTTGCAGCGTTCGTTTTTGCGCTAAAGTTATGGCGGCACTACCTCATCGGGGAACGCTTTTTGGTCTTCACGGATCACAAAAGATTGAGGTATATCTTCTCCCAGCAGGACTTAAACTTGCGATAATGGAGATGGGTGGAGTTCCTCCAGGATTACGACTTCGAGATCTCTTATACTGAAGGCAAGGGCAATGTGGTGGTTGATGCCTTGAGCAGGAGGACGCAGAAGGATGCGTTCCGAGAGTCGGCGGACGCCTGGATGGCAATGGAAGAGTTGGTTGCCTTACACCTGGATGTGAGGATAGATAGTGGCAGAGGCTGCCTATATCAGACGATAGTGCAGTAATCAATGTTTTGACAGGTGGAGGAGTCTCAGTGGGGAGACCCGGAGTGCGAAGTGATGCGTGACTAGGTTGACCAGGGCAATGCTCTGAAAGGATGGGCAGAGGATGGTCAGAACCGAATGCTTTTCTAGAAAAGGTTGTTTGTTCCAGGGGTGATGCACGACAAGGTTCTCAGTGAGTTCCGCAACTCACACCCTGGCGGTACACCCAGGAGTTTCCAAGATGTACCATGGACTGAAAGGACAGTTTTGGTGGCCCGGAGTGAAGCGAGCAGTGGCAGAGTTTGTGTCCAAGTGCTTAGTGTGTCAGCAAGTGAAGGCTGAACACTGAGTTCCGGGCGGCCTACTGCAGCCCCTAGATGTCCCCGAGTGGAAGTGGGATAACATCTCAATGGATTTCATCACGGGACTACCCAAGGCCCAAGGGGGATACGACTCCATCTGGGTGGTAGTGGACCGGTTGACAAAATCAGCTCACTTTCTAGCAATCAGGGAGTCGATTACTGTGGACGCTTTGGCACGAAAGTACGTGGATGAGGTGGTGAGGTTGCATGGAGTTATGAGGTCTATAGTCTCAGATAGGGATGCACGGTTTACCTCGCGAGTATGGAGAGGATTGCAGCATGCGTTTGGCACCCAGTTATGCCTTAGCACTGCTTTCCATCCCCAGACAGATGGACAAATAGAGCGCACCATCCAGACCTTGGAGGATATTCTACGGGCATGTGTTCTGGACTCAGGAGGATCATGGGTGTGACACCTTCCCCTGGTAGAGTTTGATTACAATAATAGCTATCACTCTACCATTGGCATGGACCTATTTGAAGCCCTGTATGGGAGGCCATGCCATTCACCTATGTGTTGGGCCGAAGTAGGAGAGGAAGGCATCCTTGGCCCGGAGGTGGTGCAGAACACAACAGAGAAGGTTCAGCTCATACGGGAAAGGATGAAGGTGACCCAGGACCGACAGAAGTCGTATGCTGATACCAGAAGAAGGCCCTTGGAGTTTGAGGTTGGGGACCGAGTGTTCTTGAAGGTCGACCCTCAGCGTGGGAAACGGAGGTTCGGAATGGGGAGTAAGGTTTCCCCTAGGTTAATCGGACCCTTCGAAGTATTGCAGCGGGTCAGCGAGGTGGCTTACCATCTAGCTTTTCCACCGCCTCTACTGAGGATACATGGTGTCTTCCATGTGGCCCAGCTCCGTCGGTATCTGCACGACAATTCACACGTCCTTGATGGGGGTGAGCTGGACATCGAGGACGACGTGAACTTTGTGGATAGACCAGTGATGATCGAGGATCACAAGGAGAAGGTTCTTCGTGGGTGAACCATTCCCTTGGTTCACGTGTTGTGGAGACATGGTGGACTTGAGGACAGTACATGGGGGAGGGAAGCACAGATGTGTACCCAGTACCCAGAGTTGTTTTATGTTTTTTTTGGTACCTATTGTGATAGAACGTTTTGTCTTTTGGATACGAAATGTACTGGTTTTTCTTCCTCTGGATGTCTGTGAAAAGCTCTGGCTATGGGGAAGGAGAGAACCCGACCCCTAATCAAGACGCATTAAGGTGGATGCGATTAAACCCGTGCGGGAGAGTCAGTGCCGCCCAAAGTGGATAATATCTTGACATGGGGGGAGGAGACTCCCCAACCCACATGCCTGGGCAGTTTGGCATGGTATGTTTCTTGGTTCTTGACAGAGAAGTGTTTTTGGTTAGCATGGGTTCACTTATAAGAGGTATCGTTCGAGGTGTTTGTTCGGACCCTCTATTTCATTATTGGTTTGTTTTGATTCTCGAGGATGAGAATCGTTTAAGAGGTATCTAATGTAATGGACCGGACCCTCCTGGCCCATTACTTTTCCAAATTGAGGTTCCACCAAAACAGTGGCACCGTGACGGTGGCACCTTGAGGGAGACACCGTGTCCCCTCGCAGAGCCTTTCGTTCATCTTCCAGTACCTGACTTTTCCACTCCTGCAACGTATGTTTTGACGTAAATTAATTCTTTTACTCCTTTTAAAACCATTTAAAGCCCATAATTAATTCCCAAAAATCCCGAGGGACCTCCGTGTGTAACTGCCCAGCCGCATGGTCAACCCAAGACCCCCGCGCCTTACGCGGTTACGCGTTCTCAACTCAACCGTCCGCAGCTCTTATAAACTAAGGGTTAGTCATGGTTTCTCCTTTCCTCGATCGCGGTTTTTCACAAACCGCTTGTGGTGCATCAGGCGCATCGTTATTCGTAACGTTTCGCGCCTGGCCTAAGCGTCGATCATCTATCAACAGGTAGGGAATTTCTCCTTTGACTCTCTCTTTTGTGAATCATTCGGGGTGGGCGTGATTTTGATTCTTTATAATTGGATAAACCAGAACTAATTAAAGATAATGAATGAATTCTATAAATAAAGAGGGTGGGGGCTATGTTTGTTGATGTTGTCTTATATTTTGATGTTGTTTCTTCTATGACCATCTTGTTGAGTTGTGCTGGCTTATGCCTCCTAAAAATCGAGGCTGTTGGTGGTCGTTGTTTGTGAACTAATGAACCCTGCTGATGTTTTAAATAGCTTGTTTGTGGTTGTAAACTCATGCTGTGAAAAGTGAATTGGTTAATCAAATATATTCGGCTGAATAAATTGAAAGCACCAGGATCAACCCTTCTATGATAACTATCGGTTAAAACACATGGAATTTGAATCATGGAGTGTTTTAAGTTGTTTAAATCTGAAAATCCCTGACTTGTGTTGGTGGTGGTAGTTGGTTGTTTTCCTTTCGGGCCGATTGCTGGAGATGTGGGAGGGGATGGGATCCCCTGTTATTTTATACCCTTGATGGTTGTGTGAAATTTTGGGATGGGATCCCCTGTTGGTATGGATTCGGTGGTTGTGAGTTTTAAGACCCGGTGGATACATGTTTATATCCCGAATTGGGGTGGAATCATCTGTTGTTGAGAACCGGGTATGGGCGTTATGGTTGTTGCGTGATTGTTTACCTTCCTGGACTTGTGCCTATGCCTACTAGTTTCCCAGTAGTGCTTGAACTTAATTAAACATTTTCATTGAACTTGAAACAAGAATGGGACAGATGGGCTTTGTTGGCGAGAGTCGTGACTTGTGACTTGAACGCAGTGGTGTTGTGTTCTGTAGGCTGGATAGAAAAACATGAGCTTTGGGTGAATGCTTGTTACCTATATCTATACTTGAAGCTTTGTGTTTCTTATTCGCTCCCCACCCAAGTTGAGCACTTAGTGCCGAACACCCCCATTTCATGGGGGAGGGTGTTTTTCCCAACACTATTCATAGTGGCTGGTTATTAGCTCCTTTTCTACTCCCTTTCCCGGATATCCCAAGTATCTTCAGGTAGGCTGTGATGGCATGAGGTCCATTATTAGCCCAAGAACCTTCGGGAGGGGTAGTGTGGTGGTTGGCCAGGTGTGTGCGGCAGGTGGTTTCCCAAGTGTCTTTGGGATGAGACTCAGGTGTCTTCGGGCGTGGCAGTGGATCCTTTAGCCCAGGTGTCTTCGGGCGTGGTGGTGGTTGTTCTGGCCTATGTGTTTTCAGGCATGGTTACGTGTGACAGTTGTGGCCTAGTTGTGTGCGAGCAGGATTTCAGTAGTGGGACTACTTGTGGTTGTGACCCAGGTGTGTGCGGGCGGGTGTGGCAGTGGGACTGCGGTGAGAATGGCGGGATTGGTCTTATGCGTAGGATGTCTCATTAACCAGTGGGAAAGTGGCGCGGGGTACCCAAACATCGATGTTATAACGACCCAAAAATTACATATATTTTCATTACTTCAGAATTTAAGCACACTTATTACAACATATAACAAAACTAGGAAAGGACCGTATAGGTATAGAGTCTTTAGAAACTGGGAAACAAAAACAACTGGTTCATAAAGGATCTACTTTGCCTCCAATTTATTTCATCATATCTAGAGTCCCTTTTTGGAATATCCTACTTAATAACCTTCTTCCTGACCTGGGGAAATAAAACATACAAAACGGTGAGCTCAAATGCTCAGTAAGGGTAAACAAAAGAAATATCAATCACATCCTATACATAAGAACATAACTTTTGGAAATCATAACCTGCAAAAGAAATCATAATTTCATAACATCGGATAAATCATAGTAGTGAAATGTAATCCCAATAATCATAACTTAAAACATGAAACATTGTTTCATACACACATAATCATAGATAATCATTTCTTGTTATTCAAGACTCATTTCCAAGACTATCTTAGTGGACAAAGTCCATTTCTGAACTGAGTTCACTCCTCGTTTCAGTCCTGTTTCACTGAACAGGTTTAACCTGTCATTCTCGCCATGTCTATCTCATGAGATATAAAATCTTTACCCAATGCATTGGAGGGAGATATAGGTCCCACCCATATCATAATGATACCATTCTTATGTGTGCCACATAATCAGAAACCATACATCATAGCATAACCCATGTAATAAAAATGGGAATCTTAAACATCGTGACATAATAAAACAATTCATATAAGATAAAGGAATTCATAAAAATATAATTCCATCACAACATAATCAAATCAATGTAAAATTAGGGATAGAAACAGAACCCTTTATTATCTAAGATGGAAAATAATTTTGATAAAACACTTGAACTCCATTCTTGAGAAAAATATACTTTCTTCTTCAAAAACACTTTTCCTGTCATAACATAACGTACAATTATAAACCAAAAGAAGTTGATTAAAAATAAACTTGAAAACTTGTAAAGGAAGATTCTTGGAAATAATGTTTTAAAAATCCATTCATGTCGTATAAGTTAAAAAAACATTCTTTGTAATTTTTTCGGAAAAGTCAAAAAGTAAATCGTACGAAAAACGACAAAAGATTCCTTTCATATCCTTTACTAAAAACTCACTGAATGGTAAAATTGGATTTAAACAATTGTAGGTGAATGGAAATAATATTACATATTGAGGAAACATGGATGTGGATGATAAAATACACCCCAGTAAATACTAAAGTATAAACAATCTCGGATAAAAATGAGATTGTGATATTTCCCTTACCTTAGGTCCGATTTGCCTCGTAAGTGTCCAAACCTCCTGTATAATGATATAAATAATGTTATTGAATTATTCCAGAATCATAATTATTGTTATGATATCATATATGGTCATAATATTGGCTTCTTAGTATTAATATTTCATTACTACTTGTTATTCGGGTCTTTATAACTTTTTTGTTCTTATGCGTGTTTTGTCGAATAAATTCTTATTCTTCTCTTTAGGTTATAGATACATCATTTATAGAATGGTATTAATGTACTATATATCATATTTATTCATTAAATTCATTTATATAATAATTATTCAATGAAGATCATGTAGAATGAATCACATCACATCGTGGAGACGGTATTCCGTACGTACGCACGAGCGATGATATCATTCCCATGATCGTGGAATTGTATTGGAGTGTATGTATACTATTTCAGAATCAAAATCACTTTAAAATAATCATATATAGTAATTATTTAAATCATTATACCCATCCAAGAAAGGTGGTGGGGGAAAATAGATTACACCACGGCGTGGAGACGGTATTCCGTACGTACGCACGCGCGGTGATTTCATTTTCCATAGGATGGATAGATGTTGAAATAGGGTTGTTTCATACTTATAATAACATATCATTATATGATTGATACTTATGTTATTACTTCATAATGAATCAAATAAAGAAGAAGATGTTGAAGTAGAATGAATTTGGAAAGGATCGGTAATGGATATTACCTCTTTTTGACGCGCCTCTTCTTAACCTCCTCTTAGGGCACTAAGGTTCGTCTTTGAAGAAGACCAGAACCTCTAGGATTATTCTAGGGAAGTGGGTAACTGAAATGGGCAGGGTTTGGCAGAGCTTTAAGGCTGAAATTGGTGTTTGGAGGAGAGGGAGGAGGTGCCCTTTTATAAGGGAGGAGAGGGGCACCTTTGGAAATATAGAAAATATTAGTTTATATTAAATCCCAACCCCACCTAAAAACTTCCAAAATGACTCATATACGAATATTAGATGATATAGGGTTGTAATCCCATCAAACAATAAAATTTAGACATGTTAGGAATTTATTTTAAACATTACCAACTTGATTTATCCTTATTTATCAATTTAATTTTATTTGTGGTAATAATATTCTAAATTTTAAATTTTTATTAATAATTACATATGTGTTGTGAATTTTCCATAATTTTACACTTTATCACATTTTAGATCATATAAATTTTAATTTATAATTTATAAATTTTTTGTGATTTTTAAACAATTTTATAATATGATATTTTTTTTAAAATAACAATAGTGTCAATTTTGACACTATTCATTTATTTGAATTTAAATAAACTATATACAGAGGATATGTTCAAAATAAAAGCTTTAATAGATTAATAAAATGTCATATGTATCTAGAAAATTATTGGAGCACATTAAATAGTGCATATAATAATTATTTTAATATTTTAAAACCATTTATTTGATATTTTAATTAATAAAATATATTCAACATCACTATTGTATCATCATTAATGATAATTATTTAATCCCTAGAAATTCTAAATAAATTCCTATGATGTAGAAAAATGTATTAGATTTTTGTATACTATTCACGTTCGAAGTCTCATTAAGTTTAATACCAAATTAAAATTATTATACTTATAAGATTTAAGAAAATGACCTGTTGTCACATTCTTTGGTTTTAATAATAATTAAATTAGTTTCATGGAAAAAGTCTATTAAATGAATATAATCCGACCCTTATGTGATATGGGTCGACCTTTAGTCATCCAATAGGATTTTGGAAGGTGTTAGGGTAATTTTATAATCTTATATTTACCCTTAATTCTCCAATTTACCTTTAACTATGGTAAATAAAATTTATCGTAGTTACTATTCAAAATGACCAAAAATAAAAAGTAGCCTATTATCATACTTTGGACCCACTGATTCTGAATATGGAACCCATTTTTCAAAATTCAAAACATATAAGTTGCAGTAATTAATTTAAAATAAATCGTGTTGTTAAGAAAATAGGTTTTAGAAGTTAAAACATTGCCAAAGATTGAAATGTTTTTACCTATGAATTCAATGAGAAATTAATGCTAATGACATACATTATATTAAATGGTAAAAAATATATTATATCTATACTTTAAAACCATTCAATATTTTAATTTAACCATATAAACTATCTCAAGGGAAAAAGTTTTTTTAATTAAAAATTAGCGTATTTTTACTATTCATCAAAATACGAAAGTTATCAGAAAAATATCAAAAATTTATCCAAAGTAAAATTTTTGATCCTGATTCAAAAGAATAATTTTTTTTGTCAAATTAAACTTATAAATGTGTAAAAACTAGATTTAATTTTGGTGCGCCATCAAAAGGCGGCAAATCTGCATTTTTTTGATAAATACTTATTTTACCCAAAAAAATTATTTTGTTCTCTTACCATGTTCTCGAAAATGTGTAAGATTAATAATAATGTTGTAAAATTTAAAATTCAGTTAATACTATTCATAACGGATAGTTTATAATATTATTATAATATGTCGTTGTTTAGTGGAACTCGGTATTGCGTACTACACACGCTATCGAGGAAGGTCGTGATTGCGTGCAACGAAAGATTCATTTGATGATTTATATAACATAAAAACAAAATATTTCTCATAAAAGTCTCGGGTGTTACATTCTACCCCCCTTAAAATGAATTTCTCCCTCAAAATTCGTCACTTTGTAACAAACAGATGATGATACCTCTCCCTCATCATATCCTCAATCTCCCATGTAGCTTCTTCTAATTGGTGGTTCCTCCATAAAACTTTCACCAAGCGAGTGGTCATATTTCGTAGGACTTTTTCACTACGATCCAGAATCTCTATCGGTTATTCTTCATAAGATAGATCTTGCTCCAGCGGTACAACTTCTGAGTTGAGTACATGTGAAGGATCAGGTATGTACTTTCTTAGGAGAGATACATGGAACACATCGTGAACTTGAGAGAGATTCGGTGGAAGCGCCAATCGGTAAGCTACCTTCCCAACATGATCCAGTATTTCGAAAGGACCGATATATCTAGGGCTCAACTTCCCCTTCTTTCCAAATCTCATGACCCTCTTCCAGGGAGATATTCGTAAGAACACTTTATCACCCACTTCAAACTCTAGGTCTTTTCTTCGGTTTTCAGCATAACTTTTCTGTCGACTCTGAGCTTCTCTTATGTGTTGTTGAATAGATCGGACCTTTTCTACCATATCATCAACAATATCAGGTCCAAATAGCTTTCTTTACCCAACTTCATCCCAACAAGTTGGAGTCCTGCTTTTCTTTCCATAGAGAGCTTCATAAGGATCCATCTGAATACTTGAATGAATGCTATTATTATAAGAAAATTCCACCAAAGGTAGGTGTTTATCCCAACCACCTTTCAAATCCATAGAGAAAGATCTCAACATATCTTCTAGAGTTTGAATTGTTTTCTCAGACTGACCGTCTTTCTGAGGATGATAAGTAGTGCTGAAACTCAACTCTGTATCCAGAGTATGCGGAAGACTTCGCCAAAACATTGAGGTAAAACTCGGATCCCGATCAGATATAATAGAAAGTGGTACTCCATGAAATCTTACCACTTCCTTCACATATATCCTGGAAAGCTGATCTAGAGAGAAATCCTCTCTAATAGCGATGAAGTGTGCAATCTTTGTAAGACGATCAACTATGAACCAGATAGCATTATTGCCTTTGGATGTTTTAGGAAGTCCTGTGACAAAGTCCATAGTGATGTTTTCCCATTTCCATTCGGGTATGGGTAATGGTTGTAACATCCCCTTAGACTTATGTCTCTCATCTTTAACTTGCTGAAAAACCAAGCATCGAGAGACATATTCAGCAACATCTCTTTTCATGCCATCTCACCAGAAGTACTCCTTCTAGTCCCTATACATCTTCGTGCTTCCATGATGAATAGAGAATGATGAACTATGAGCCTCATCCAGCAGCTCCTTCTTTAATTCGGGGATGGGAGGAACACAAACCCGATTCCTGAACTTTATTATCCCATCACAATCAAGGTTTAATTCAGGAACATTTCTCACCTTCTTTTGTAACACGACATCTTCTTTCTGTGCCTCTTTAATCATCACATGTACAGATGGTTGAACATTCATTTGAGAAAGATACGATTTTCCCCTTTCATTATAATTCCAAGATCCATCCTTTGTAAATCCATAAATATTGGAAATTTTTTTTATCCTCATCATGGATAAACTGGCATGGTCTTGTCGACTTAATGCATCTACCACCTTGTTTGCTTTCCCAGGGTGGTAATGAATTGAGCAGTCGTAATCCTTAATCAGCTCCAACCATCTTCTTTGGCGCATATTCAGCTCCTTTTGTGTGAAAATATACTTTAAACTTTTATGATCAGTATAAATATCACACCTTTCACCATAAATTAATGCCTCCAAATCATTAATGCATAGATTACCGCAGCTAACTCCAAATCATGAGTTGGGTAATTTTGCTCATGTATTTTCAACTGTCATGAGGCATAATCTATCACCATATCATTTTTCATAAAAACACACCCCAAACCCTTCATGGATGCATCACTGTATATCACAAACCTTTCTCCACTACAGGGCAGTGTGAGCACAGGTGCACTGGATAACCTTCTTTTCAACTCCTTGAAATTATCTTCACATTCCTCCGTCCAAACAAACATAACTCCTTTTCAAGTCAACTTGGTGAGTAGATTATATAATCATGAAAAATATATCACAAAATGTCGATAATATCCAGCCAAACCAAGAAAAATTCGGATCTCAGTCACTGTTGTTGGTCTCGACCATCTTTCGATAACCTATGGTTTTTCTGGATCCACAGATATCCCCTCTTTTGAGATTATGTGACCCAAAAATGAAACTCTTTGAAGCCAAAATTATCACTTGGTATATTTGGCATAAAGATTCTCCTTTCTCAGGGTCTTTAATATAATTCTCAAGTGATCATAATGTTCATCTTTGCTCTTTGAATATACAAGAATACCGTCTATAAATACTACCACAAACTGATCAAGATAGTCTCTAAAGACTCTATTCATCAGATCCATGCAGATAGCAGGGGAATTAGTAAGACCAAATGGAATCACTATATATTCATAGTGTCCATACCTTGTACGGAAAGCCGTCTTTGGTATATCCTCCCTTTTTACCCTTAATTGGTGATAACCTGAACGAAGATCAATCTTGGAAAAGTATTTAGCTCCTCGTAGTTGGTCAAATAAGTCATCAATGCGTGGGAGAGGATATTTTTTCTTGATAGTGATCTTGTTAAGTTCTCGATAATCAATGCAGAGTCTCATTGACCCATCTTTCTTCTTAACAAATAGAACAGGTGCTCTCCAAGGTGATGCACTAGGGCGTATGAACCCCTTATCAAGATTCTCTTGGAGTTGCTTCTTCAATTCCTGAAACTCAATTGGGGCCATTCTATAAGGTGTCTTTGAAAAAGGCAAAGCACCTGGTACGAGTTATATTGAAAACACAACATCACGATTTGGTGGGAGACCTGGTAATTCCTCCGGAAAGACATCATCAAACTCCCGTACAATGGGAATATTCTTAATCATGAGTTTCTCACCAACCATTTGAGATAAATAACCTTCATTTAGTGGAATCAATACCCATAAAATAGAAGAAATTTCCACTGGAAGGTTATGTTCATCCTTTCATCGATAGACGATCATAGATTGATCTGGAATATGAAATGTGACTTCCCTTCTTTGGAAATTTATATGATCTCCATGTAAATAAAGCCAATCCATTCCAAGAATCATATCAAATTCCAATATAGGAAGGATCACAAGATTTGCAGGAAGCACTTTCCCACAATATTCAATCGGAGAAGAATTATAAACTTTTGATGCGACTGTTGTTCCATTAGGGGTTGTCACAACTGACTCAACATCTAACTGTTGAGGTAATACGGTGATATCCTTAGAAAATTCTTCATAAATAAAGGAGTGGGTGGATCTAGAATCAAATAAAACATTTTCTACTTTAGAGTGGATGGTATGTGTACCTTTCACCACATCGTTATCGTACTCCACATCGCTGATAGAAATTGCATGTGACTTTCCTTTGTCTTTAGCCTAAAGCATTTGTTGACGTCGACTATTATCATCAACCCTTGGATTTGGTAATTGATTGTCATAATGACCAATCTCCTTGCACTTGAAACATTGAAGTGTAGTAAGTTCATTCTGTGTGTCCCTTCCTTTGTTTTCATCATTAGACATCTTCTTCCCATCATTGAGGCATTCAAATGCCCGATGGCCTTCCTTTCCACATTTGAAACATTTACTTGTCCCTTTAAGACAACTCCCCCCATGTTTCTTTCCACACTTTGAGCATAAGGGAAAGCTCATCTTCTTTTTAGTGTGCTCTTTATATTTTCCTTTGAATTCCATTTTCCTCTTCTTATCAAACCCATATGACTGATGGGTTAATCCAATCTTCATCTCGACTTTGAGAGCACATCGAACGATTTCATCATAGCTATTAAAGTCACTTATGGCTAACGCCCTTCAAAGACTTTGTTTTAAGCCACTAAAGAATCGATCGATCTTACTCTCTGGTAGGATAACAATACCAGAAGCGTACCTTGCAACTCTTGTAAAATTTTCTTCATAAGTACCAACATATTCATCATCCTTTTGCTTCAGTTCAAGAAACTCTTTCTCCATCTTTTTTCGGAGAATACGAGGGAAGTACTTATTGAAAAATAAGTTCTTGAACTCGTCCCATTCCATGGACTCAATTTCATCCCTTTGCCTCATATTGTTAATAAGATTCCACCATTGACCACCATCTCCTTCCAAAAGATACACTGCTAGTATGACTTTATCTTGTTCAGAACATTGAAGAACTGAAAATATCTTTTCAGTAGTACTAATACATTGTTCAGCAACTAATGGACCAGTAGACCCACTGAAAGAAGGTGGACGCTGCCTCATGAAGGATTCAACAGAATGTTGCTCCTTCCTTTGCTCGATTGGAAGTCTTTCATGATTCATAGCTTGAGAAAGTTGTGTGAGCATGGCTACAAGATTTTGCATTCCATCTCCTATAACATTCAGTTGCTCAGGGGGACAATCACTGCATTGCCCATCGCATTCCCCATTAACACGGTTCCTTCGGGTTCCATCCACTAACTAAAACCAAGAAGAATAGTGTGAGAAACAGTAATTATAATAGGAAAACCACATAATCAAGAATAAAAATTCACACTTAAGGTCTTATCATAGGTTGTTAATGGCCATTTCTAAAACACTAAGATTGTGGTCTATGCTTAGACTTATCCTTATGATTCTTACTAAAGCTTTCACATCCTAGTTTCCAAAGGTTGACTATACCTTTCCTCTGATACCAACTATAACGACCCAAACATTACATACATTGTCATTACTTTAGAATTTAAGCACACTTATTACAACTTATAACAAAACTAGGAAAGGACCGTATAGGTATAGAGTCTTTAGAAACTGGGAAACCAAAACAACTGGTTCATAAAGCATATACTTTGCATCCCATTTATTTCATCATATCTAGAGTCCCTTTTTGGAATATCCTAATTAATAACCTTCTTCCTGACCTGGGGAAATAAAACATACAAAATGGTGAGCTCAAATGCTCAGTAAGGGTAAACAAAAGAAATATCAATCACATCATATACATAAGAACATATCTTTTGGAAATCTTAACCTGCAAAAGAAATCATAATTTCATAACATGGGATAAATCATAGTAGTGAAATGTAATCCCAATAATCATAACAAAAAACATGAAACTTTTTGGCATACACACATAATCATAGATAATCATTTCTTTTTAGTCAAGACTCATTGCCAAGATGATCTTAGTGGACAAAGTCCATTTCTGAACCGAGTTCACTCCTCGTTTCAATCATGTTTCACGGAACCAGTTTAACCTGCCGTTCTAACCATGACTATCTCATGAGATATAAGATATTTACCCAATGTATTGGAGGGATATATTGGTCCCACCCATCTCATAATGATACAATTCTTATGTGTGCCACAAAATCAGAAACCAAATATCATAGCATAACCCATGTAATAAAAATGGGAGTCTTAAACATCGTGACATCATAAAACAATTCATATAAGATAAAGGAATTCATAATAATATTATTCCATCACAACATAATCAAATAAATGTAATAATAGGGATATAAACATAACCCTTTATTATCTTATATGGAAAATAATTTTGATAAAACACTTGAACTCCATTTTTGAGGAAAATATCCTTTCTACTTTAAAAACGCATTCCCTTTCTTAACATGTCATACAATTCTAAACTAAAATAAGTTGATTAAAAATAAACTTGAAAACTTGTAAAGGAATATTCTTTTAAATAATTTTTTAAAAATCGATTCATGCCGTATAAGTTAAGAAAAATATTCTTCGTACTTTTGTCGGAAAAGTCAAAAAGTACCTCGTACGAAAAACGACAAAAGATTCCTTTCATATCCTTTACTAAAAACTCACCAAAGGGTAAAATTGGATTTAGAAAATTTTAGGTGGATGGAAATAATATTATATATTGAAGAAACATGGATGTGGATGATAAAATACACCCCAGTAAATACTAAAGTATAAAAAATCTCGGATAAAAATTAGATTGTGATATTTCCCTTACCTTAGGTCCGATTTGCCTCGTAAGTGTACGAACCTCCTGTATAATGATTTTAATAATGTAATTGACATATTCCAGAATCATAATTATTGTTATGATATCATATATGGTCATATTCTTAGCTTCTTAGTTATAATATTTCATTGCTACTTGTAATTCGGGTGTTTATAACTTTTTTTGTTCTTATGCGTGTTTTGTCGAATAAATTCTTATTCTTCTCTTTAGGTTATAGATTCATAATTTCCAGAATGGTATTAATGTACTATATATCATATTTATTCATTCGATTCATTTATATAATCATTATGCAAAGAATATCATGTAGAACAAATCGCATCACATCGTGGAGACGGTATTCCGTACGTACGCACGAGCGATGATATCATTCCCATGATCATGGAATTGTATTGGAGTGTATGTATACTATTTCAGAATCAAAATCACTTTACAATAATCATATATAGAAATTATTTACATCATTTTACCCATCCAAGTAAGGTGGTGGGTGGAAATAGATTACACCACGGTGTGGAGACGGTATTCCGTACGTACGCACGCGCGGTGATTTTGTTTTCCATAGGATGGATAGATGTTGAAATAGGGTTTTTTCATACTTATAATAACATATCAGTATATGAGTGATACTTATTTTATTACTTCATAATGAAACAACTAAATAAGAATATGTTGAAGAAGAAAGAATTTGGAAAGGATCGGTAATGGATATTACCTCTTTTTGACGCGCCTCTTCTTAACCTCCTCTTAGGGCACTAGGGTTGGTCTTTGAAGAAGACCAGAACCTCTAGGATGATTCTAGGGAAGTGGGGAAGTGAAATGGGTAGGGTTTTTCCGAGAATTAAGGCTAAAATCAGTGTGAGGATGAGAGGGAGGAGGTGCCCTTTTATAAGGGAGGAGAGGGGAACCTTTGGAAATATAAGAAATATTAGATTATATTAAATTCCAACCCCACTTAAAAACTTCCAAAATGACTAATATCCAAATATTAGATGAGATAGGGTTGTAATATCATCAACCAATAAAATTTATACATGTGAGGAATTTTTTTAAACATTACCAACTTGATTTATCCTTATTTATCAATTTAATTTTATTTGTGGTAATAATATTCTAAATTTTAAATTATTAATAATAATTACATATGTGTTGGGATTTTTCCATAATTTGACACTTTATAAATTTTTGATTATATAAATTTTAATTTATAATTTTTAAATATTTTTGTGATTTTTAAACAATTTTATAATATGTTATTTTTATAAAATAACAATAGTGTCAATTTTGACACTATTAATTTATTTGAATTCAAATAAAATTTATACAGAGGATATCTTCGAACTAGAAGCTTTAATAGATTAATAAAATGTCATATGTATCTAAAAAATTAGTGGAGCACATTAAATAGTGCATATAATAACTATTTTAATATTTTAAAACCATTTATTTGATATTTTAATTAATAAACTAATTTCAACATCACTATTGTGTCATAATTAATGATAATTATTTAAACCCTAAAAATTATAAATAAATTCCTATGATGTATATAATTGTATTAGAGTTCTGGATACTATTAATTTTTGAAGTTTCATTATGTTTATCACCAAATTAAAATTATTATACTTATAAGATTTAAGAAAGTGACATGTTGTCACATTCTTTGGTTTTAATAATAATTAAATTATTTTCATAGACAAAATTCTATTAAATGAATCTAATCCAACCCTTAGATGATATGGGTCGCCTTTTAGTCATCCAATAGGATTTTGGCAGGTGTTCAGGTAATTTTATAATCTTATATTTATCCTTAATTACCCGATTTATCTTTAACTATGGTAAATAAAATTTACCGTAGTTACTATTCATAATGCCCAAAAATAAAAAGTAGCCTATTAACATAATTTGGACCCAATGATTCTGAATATGGAATCCATTTTTCAAAATTCAAAACATATAACTTGCAGTAATTAATTTAAAATAAATCCCGTTGTTAAGAAAACGGGTTTTAGAAGTTAAAACATTCCCAAAGATTGAAATGTTTTTACCTATGAATTCAATGTGAAATTAATGCTAATGAAATACATTATATTAAATGGTAAAAAATATATTCTATCTATACTTTAAAACCATTCAATATAATAGTTTTACCGAATAAACTATCTCAATGGAAAAAGTTGTTTTTAATTAAAAATTAGCGTATTATTCCTATTCATCAAAATATGAATGTTATCAGAAAAATATCAAAAAAATTTCCAAAGTATATTTTTATATCCTGATTCAAAAGAAGAATTTTTTTTGTCATATTGAACTTATAAATGTGTCAAAACTAGACTTAATGTGGGTGCGCCATCAAAAGGCGGAAAAACTGCATTTTTTTGATAAATACTTATTTTACCCAAAAAAATTATTTTGTTCTCTTACCATATTCTAGAAAATGAGTAAGATGAATAATAATGTTGTAAAATTTAAAATTAAGTTAATACTATTCAAAACGGCTAGTTTATAATATTATAATAATATATCATTTTTTAGTGGAACTCGATATTGCTTACTACACACGCTATCGAGGAAGGTCACGATTACGTGCAGCGAAGGATTCGTTTGATGATATATATAACATGAAAACAAAATATTTCTCATAAAAGTCTCGTGTGTTATAGATGTGCTCTTAATATATATATTACTTGAATTGCGTTATTTGGGTAGTGTGCCTTGGTGAGGCCTGGGGTGGATAGTTTACCTTGATAGGTGTTTGGTTTACTCCTTTTCTCACGGGACTTTAGTACGTTCCCCCACTTTTGCACGAGTGTCTTTGGTTTTCCCTACTGAGTAGACTTTTATGCTCACCCTACGTATATAAAACTGCTTTCAGGTTTCCAGGAGGTCTTCAGGGATCGAGTAGGACCGTACTAGCTTGGACCTTTGGGGTAGTTGCAGTTGCTGTTTTTCTTCTTTGGTACTTACCTTTGTAGTCGCCCTTTGTACTTTGTGGCTTTACTTTTAGAACATGCATATGGGAATGTTTTATTTTTTTTAATTTTCTTTTACCTTGGTGTTTTTGAGTTTCATCATCTCATCTCTCGATCTTATAAAACAAAAAGGGGTAATGCCTTCCATTTTTGAGAAATTTATATACCCTTGCTGCTAGGAGCCACTCTGGGACCTATTGAAGGTGGGTCTCAGGGGTCATTATCTCTCCTTACACATAAAGGAGGAAGGGCTTGACAATCTGTTGACCCTTCCCTCCTTTTGGTGAAGGCGGGTCGTGACTTTAAGCTTTTCCCATCCTAGTTTCCAATGGTTTAGTAAATGTTTTCATTAATAGAAACTATAGAGATTCATGATTATGATACGTGGATATTAAATCATTTTAACAGAATTTTTAAATGTTTAAAACTATATACTCAAGGACCATAATAGTTTAGTGTCTTTGGAAACATGGAACAAAATATTATAATATGGTGAAAGATCTTCAATTTTTCCCACAATGATCTTATCCATTAGTAATTCTAATTAAACCCATTCTTCATATCATAGAAGAAGGAAACTAATGAAATGGGTGATCTCAAATACATAGAAATTGTAATCAAGGTGATACATATGCACGATCATAAACATAGGCATATGAGAACATGGTCATAACATTATAATATCATACCTTAAATATCAAAGATCATACCCATTTTTCAAATTATAAATATGTGAAGTTCATTTGACATGAATAATAATGGAATAATGATCATAATATATGAAATGATTATATAGTAATGAGATATAGAATTTTTGGAAGACGAATAATAATATAAAAATTATTTCCACAATAGTCAAGGAATCGATTCCAAAGCCATCATAGTGGTATGGGTTCACTCCTCATACCATTTTGGGAGACTTGCTTCACTTCCATTACCACATTAGTAGTCAAGGATTACTCATAAGATCAACATAGAAGAAAAATACCATTACTAAAATGAGTTCATTCCCCATTATAGTCATCTATTTCCAAGGATGTATAAATATTTTCTCAATGTGTGAGAGGGAGATATAGGTCACCCATATCATAATAAAATCAAACATATATGTTCCAAAATATCACTAAAAATCATATCACATACTATGAAATTAAATGGGTATCATAAACACGTAATCATGTCATAAAATATGGAAAAGAGATGTGATTAATAATCTAATTTATAACCTTTGAAAAGAAGCGGGATTCATATTCATATAACCCATGAAAGAAAATAGGTTTCATAAAACTATAACCAGTGAAAGAGATACCAGTTTCATGAGCATCATGTCATCAATATATAAACCAATCAAAGAAATACTATGAATGGGACCATTGGATAATTTAGTTAGAAAAAAATTATTTACACAGAAATATATCATCTTATGTGGTAAATAATTTGGAAGGTTATCTTAAAATCATTTCATGAGGAAATTATCATTTCTTATTTGAAAAATAATTTTTAAAAAATAAAAATATTTATAACCATTTCCATGAAAATAAACTTGAAAATTTATAAAGTATGATGTGATAACATTTTAAAAACCCTTTCCATTGAAAACATATTAATAAAGGTTGAAAATAATTTGAAAATAATTTTACTTGAAAAATTATAGAATAAGATTGAATTCTTTTTAAAACAATTTCCTTGAAAATACATTGAAAACATATAAATAATTCATGAAAAATTTTTGATAACATTTTTTTTCAAAACATGTAACATAATATTGAAATAATCTTGAAAAAAGTTACCATGAAAAATATTTTTTTTAAAAATAAATAATTATTAAAATTAGTTTAAAAAAATTCCTTGAAAACTTATAAAATAATCTAAAAAACCATTTTAGAAAACATGGTTTTAAAAGAATAAAGACTTCTTACTAATGAGAAATGTAAAGTATGTTTTTATTAAGAAAAAAAACTTTATTCAATACCAAATAGTGTAAAAATAGAACCAATACATGAATATGTCATGAATATCTAGAGGGGAATAAAATTCAATAGATTTATTGATAAATGGATCATAAGTATTAATCAATGGAAGAAGAATCATAAACAATCCTTACAAAGGATTTGTTTTTTCAATAAATCCCACTAAATGGTAGCGTGGTATTAAAATCCCCATATAAGAAATTTTAATTAATGAAGCATAAAATATCATGAAAATAATTTTTTTCATGATATAACATTTAAAATGGAAGTATATACACCTCATAAAATAATATAGGTGTATAAAAAAACATGTTCCTCTAGGAATGAAAATTGACACAAAACTATCTTACATATTTGGTAAAATTTGATCCGTAAAATAACATGAAAGAGAGACCATAAAATGAATAATTAAGTATGAATAAATTTAATAATATATATCATATAACATTTTTATGGTAATTATATACACCATACAAAATAAATTAGTGGCGGGTAAGGCATAAATCACAATGAAATAAAAGTTAGATGAGAAAACCCTTACTTATGTCTTGAAACTCATCATACACATAAAAACCATTATAATTAATATAAGGTTATTAAATAACTATAATATAACCATATTATTATATAAAATACCATATATTATTGGTTTATGTCTTTATGTTACCCATTCATTAACAATTCTATGGTAACGTAATGATTCGGGCAATTTCTGCATTGATTTCCGTATATGTTTTGTATCATTATTCTTAATCCTGTATCTCTGATCATGATTTACATATTTAAATAATTTTAAACATTTAATAAATATCATATATATATATTTTTATTTATAATAATATTTAAAATAATTAAATAAAAACAAAATACAACATTTATGGAGATAGTATGCCATACATACGCAAGAACATTTTTTCCTTTTTATTGTAGTTTTGAATGAAAAAAATAAAATTTATATATAATATAAAATTTTATTATCATTATTATTTCATATTTATCATACCATTTAAATAAACACATCCAAAATACATTCCATTATTTTATGAATGAATCACATCTCTTGGAGGTGGCGGTAGTCCAAAAGTCAACAAAGGAGTAATCATATTTACACAAGATGTAAGGAATGAAGGTATGAAATATATTATAATTCTAGAGAAATATCTACAAAATAAATATAATATAAATTCTATAAAAATATATTTTCAAACATAATTCAAAACCATGAGAGGTGGAAATGGAAAAAATAATCAACATGGTTTCGTGAGGAGGTAGTTCGTCGTACATACGAATAGTAAGTTAATTAGTCATTATTTGGAAGTGTTTTTCAGTGTAGGAATGAGCCTTATAATAAAAACATATCAGTATAATTAGGATACATTGGTAATTATAAAATCACAAAATAGGAATAAATGATGGGTGTAAAATGAAAATAAAACAATGGAGCCTGGGGAATGATGTTAGCTCTTCATTAGGTAACTTATTAGGATTTTCACGAAAGAGCTTTTGTGGTTGGATTTATTACAAAAGGTATGATTCTAGTGTAAATTTATATATTTTGGGATATTATTTAAGAACAATTTATGTGAAAATATTTCTTAAGATGCTTGAAAAAATGGCTGGGTGATTGATTTTTACTGTGGAGGAGTGACATTCTTGTAAATTCGTGAAAGTGGGAATTCCACCTACATTTTTACCATTTCATGTGGCTCCAATATTCATCCCAGTTATAGAAAAGGTATAATAGGGTCTAAATATGGTATTAAAATGTATTTTGGGAATGTTTCTAGGTCATTTTGGTCTTTATGCTTTAGGCTTTGTCCTTGGTTAAGATACTTTTTTCTTAATCTAATAAATAATTCTAATTGCATTCACTAATCACTTTGGTAAAAAAATATGTATAACATATTTTAAAATATAAGTTATTATAATTAATAATTTGGAATAGATTTTTAAAAATTCCAATCACATTATTGGAATTAATAAATTTAAATTTATTCTCACATACGGGATGACACATAGGGTTTTTAATATAAAAAGGACCAAAAGTTTAGAATGAATTTGTATTCAATATCAGAGTAAAATTCATTATGATGAAATAATTTCGATTAATTGATTTTTTTTTTGATCTAACTGAACTTTAAAACAAAATTATTTTATTATTTTATTATATAAATAAATAATATGAAAAAAAATTTGATTTTAATTTCAATATTTTTCATTATTCATCAATAAATGAAGATTCTTATAAAAATAAAAAAATTCATCCAAAGTAATTTAGTATATTTAAAATTAAAAAATGAAGTTTATTTTTTAAATAAAAATTGTAAATGTGTAAAAATTATTTTTAGAAGTGTTTTACCAATAAAATATGGTAAAAATACCTTTTGAAAGATACATCCCTTTATTCATAAAATTTGATTTATTTTTATCATATAACTATAAAATCTATTTAATGATTATCAAAAATATTCCTTTATTTTATAATATATTAATTTTTTTGAAAACATTATTCAAATATGTTTTATTTAATTGATTGATAATTTTTTTATTCATGGAGAAATAGTTTTCATTGAAACGAGACATCCTTTTTAAAATATTTTTCACATTCACATATACTAATTGATTATAAAAGGATTAATTTTAAATACAAGTGTAAATAATATTTTCCAAATTTCTCAAATATTGTTCATGACTTTTATTCCATTTTCTATGTGGTTTATATAGTTTTATTTTAATAATAATATTAATAGAGTGTTGTATTTAAGTAAAAACTCAACCTTGCATGTATCCCAGGCTATCAATTGAACACGATATTTCATATAATAAAATCATAACATAGTATTTTATGTACATAAGATAATAAAATTGTATCATGTGGTTCAATATTAACTTCGTGTTTTGTATAACATGTTACAAACTTAGTTCTTTTAATGAAAACAACTATATTTAGTGTTCTGTGATGATAATAATTTCAAAAATATTACATTAATTCAAAAATAATAACTCATAGAATATTAAGGTGTTTCAATTCAAACATAACATTTTCGAAATTATTATAATGAAGTTGATGTATAACCCAGTGAATATAAATTGAGTTAAGAAACCATCTACCTCTTGACAAATTTCATTTCAAGGCAATTCGGATAGATTAATTTGAATTATGATGTAAAATACCATGAATTATAATTGATTAATTATATAACATGTAATATGGGTATTATATAAATTAGATAAAGTATAGTAGGTGCATAAAATTAAAATATTTATTGATTAAATGAAATTGAGATGAGCTCCCTTACTTTGAGTCATGACATGCCAGTATTCCCATCAACTCCTTTATAAAAAATGCATATCAATTATTTTATTTCATAATAACATTTTTAAATCTTAATCCCTTGTAAAAAATCATTTTTTTCATTTTATTGACATATTTAATTACATAATTGATCATGTCAATATGAGGTGTTTTGAGGATGTTAGTTTTTAACTTTAGAACATCTCCACTATGTTGAATATAGTCAATGGTTTAGTTTTTTTACTTCACCTACAAAATGTTAAATAATGAAATAATTATATTTTTTATTCATAAAATATAATTTTGAAACCAATAATGAATTATTCTTATTAAAATATTACTATTTTACAATCATGTAGAGAGGTTGTCATATTTATCCAGGGGTAACATTTTCATGTTTCCATGATCATGATAGAATGATGGTATGTATTAAATTTTCTATATATAGTTATAAATATATGATATATATCCTATAAATATACATTAAATCCTTCAATATAACTATTCATGATATGTTGTTATGGAAAATTATCTATATATGTTTCTAAGGTAGTAATATTCCCTTCACACAGAAGATATCTTCATTTCCAATTTGATGGTAAACAAAAATGGGTATGAGTTATTAAATTAACATATCAAAATATAAATATATGGAAGATACTACTGTTATTGTTTCATAATCTTTGAATTTAATTTTAATGAGGTAGGAAAATAAACAAAACTAAAACATTGGATTAAAATCTAAACCACTTATTTCGACGACCTCCTTTTCATTACACATTAACCCATCTATGGATGGTATTAGGTCCAAAATATGTCCACTTAAACGGGGGTAGATATGTTTTTAAGTAATTTGGTTATTTCATATCCAAAATATAGAGATAAATTTTTTTGAAGAAGAGTAGTGGGGAGGTTCACTTTTATAAGTGAGGGAAGGGATATTAATATATTTTCTCATATAATTAAAATATTATAATGTTTCCTTCATATTTATGTGATTTGAAATTGGATGAATTTATAATTAAAGATGTTATAGGATATATATAAATACAAAAAATAATTTTTATTCATGTTTTATATGCATTTTAATTCTGATAACCTAGTTATACTCATCTTAACATTAACTATGATAACTGAAATTTTAACCATGATAATGTAATTTTAAAACCAAAAAATGATTCCATCTAACAAATTGTGTAAAATTTTATTAATACTTTTGAATCCATTTTTCATTCAAACTTGACATAGTATAAATAAATTATTTTTATTATAAGATCATAAAAATCATAAAATTGTATTTAGGAAAACACCAAATATACAAGAAACAATTAATTTTCAAATAAAAAAAGTAATAAATCTATTTCATCGAAATATATTTTTAAATAATTAAGCATAATGTTTCTATAATATTTGAGAAAAAATATCAAATTTCATCTTCAAACTATGCGATTAATAGAAAAGAATTATTTTTTTAATTTAAATAAAATACAACTTATCTTTTCAAAAGTCACACTTGGGTTACAAAATTGAAAATAATATTTTGAAATAAATTACATACCTCAATAAACATATATTTTTTGAGAAACAACCCATATAAAAGGATAAATTTATGTTTTATAGTAATTTTAATGTCTTTCATTATAGTTATAACCTTGTTTAGACCATTTTACCCTTTATAGAGGCGATAAAGTGTAAAATGGTTACTATTTATAACACTTAAATTAAAAAGAATTAATTTAAAAATTGTGGCCTAATAATTAATAATATGAAATATATTTATCATTATTAAATTTATATGTGTCAAAGAAATTAATTTAATAAAAAAATTAAAAATAGTTTTATTAAAAAATTGTTCTTTTATGAACAAAAAAATCATATACCCAAAATTGGTATAATGGTAAATAAAATGGAAATATATATATTATATCTAAATAAATTCATCTTCTTTTATGTAGAGATTAAATTCAAGTACAATAGAAAACGTAACGAAAAATAAACCTATTTTCATAAAAATTGATTTTTTATCACTGTTCATTGAAAAATAAATAATTGAAGAAAACTAAAAACAAATTCATCCTAAGATAATTTTGATATGATGATTTAAAAAATTAAATAATTTAAAAAATATCAATTACAAAATTTCTAGAATTTAATTATACTCTTATCTCAAAAAATGTAATAAAAATCATTTTCAAGAATGGTTTTTATAAACATAAAATGACATTATAAAAAACTGTGTTCTTATTTCTTGATAATTAAAAAATTAAATTATTATTGAGGAATACCTTTAAAAATGTTTTAGATTATTTTTAATACTATTCAAATCCACCAATTTAATGTATATGTTATAATTACTACATTTAAATTTTACTACTTTATATTTTTTTTAACTTAGTGGTGCGCCTTTCATAATCTCTCAAACCAATAAAATATTTTTAAATTATATCATGGTATTATATTTCACCCACCCACTAAAAAATTTTTTGCTCTCAATTTTAATGTTATCATGTTAATCAAGAATTTGAAATTTTAAAATACCTTTTTGGAAATCTAACATCATAAAAAGAGATTTAAAAAAATTCTATTCAAAAGAGGTAAATCAAAATAAAATGGTCTTCAAGAATAAAAAATAACTAGGATTCTACATAAAATAATTTTAGAGAGAAGATAAAATATGGACATTGAGGAAATGAAATTTCCAAATACTGATAATGATAGGAATATAAAAACGATCACCAAAAAGTTAATAATCTTAAGAATATAAATATCCATAAAATGTTAAACCAACTCTATGTGAAAAAGACTATCTACTCATCAGATTTTGAAGTGGTAGGATAAAATTATTTTTTCAATATCTGTTTACTATAGTTCTGGAATTCCATTAACATCTAGATTATAATGAGAATAAAATATACTTACATGATTTTTTTAAATCTTTAAATGATATTTTTACCTTTGGATTTATGTTTCAATGATAACCCACTGTTACCACATATTATAATCTAAATTTTTGTTTTGAAATTTAATTATTTAAGTAGTATAATCCATTTCAAACAGGTCATATAATATAAAAATGATATCATTTTATTCTTACTATCATTATAAATTAATAAAAAACAAAATGGATATAAAAAATGTGGAAATTTAAAAAATTTATAAACCATTATACGAATAAATAATACGTTATCCACAAAAATTTCCATATTAATAAGAAATTTTCGACATAGATAATTCAGTAAATAAATAACCATATATCCCAAATAACCTCAATAACCTCAACAATAATTAATGTTCTATTTTCAATGGTTATATCACACACTTAAATATACATCCAAAAAATTATAATAGAATTCTTATGTTATAATCCTTCTTGTTAAACCTATGTGTTAGATATTCATCAACCAAATAAAAAATTTTCTCAAATATAATTATTTACATTACAATTCTATCAATTAAAAACATTAAACATTTTCTCATTATTTGAAATTACAATTGACCTGAAATATATAAAACCATCATAGTATCCATAACTATTATGTTAATTGCAAATGAAAACATCCTAATATCCAATGTTATATAAACACTACACATGGTGCTGACTATGATATACATTAACCCATACCCTGGTATCAGGTCATAAAAAAGTAATATTTACATTTATATCTCTAATACCAATTATTATTAACAAATTTCAACCATGAAAACCATAAAACATAAAAAGTAATATTTGGAACACTTATATAACCAGGTAAATTTAATGATTATTGTTTTAAAAAATTAGGAAATACTTTTACATAGAAATACCCAGTATTCAAATGAATACTTTTCAAAATATACCTAGTTCATCTTATTACAGATTAACTCTTCATCATCTCCCATAAAATTCATAACATCAGAAAAAATTATGTAGATATTTTATTTCACATCAAAATTCATAACCTAGTGAAATGAGAAACTTTATAATGGTGATCCAAAATTCTTAGTAAGGGATAAGATTAACATTGATAATTTAATGTCATCAATGAGAATAATTAGAGAATAAGGTTATGGTTACATAATAAAATTTTATAAACATAAAATAAGAGAATTAATATGCATAAATACATGTATAGTTAATCATGAAACGTGTAATAAATCTTTAACATAATATGAGATCTATGTAAGTCAACTATGACGATCCATGTGTAAAAAATCCTTAATCAAGGATCCATTAGAGAACCATATAATGCTTAAAGATAATTTCTAGGTATATTGAGAAAAATCTTAACGTCACTATTAAAATAAATACTTCAAGTTAAATAACCAATATGGTAAAAATACAATATATTTTTCCAAATAACATAATAATTACCCAATTCTATGGAGATCTATAATGGATTCACCCTTCATTGGTTTACAACGTAACCATCAATTCTAGGTTTATAATGGAAGAACGCATCATTGGATTATAAAATAACAACCCATCATAATAAAGGATATATGATAACCATTAAATGGATTAATCATATATATCATGAATCTATTCTTAAAACTAAAAAATTTAACAATTATTCAATTCATAAGGTGATTAACCCATTGAAATTAAATATGTTCCCAGAAACTATCTATGAAAAAATCACAATAAATCTAGATAAAAATAAGTATGGTATAATTCAATTATATCTCTAGTGTATAATAAGAAACATCCTTGATTTTTTTTGTTAATAAATATAAAATCCATAAAAAAGATCATTAAATTCATTATTTATGAAAATCCCTTTCTACTTTGGAAATGACTTTTAAAAAAATTCAAACAGGTATGAAAGTATTTTTTATTGATTATAACTACGGAAATTTATAATGGAATATTAAATGAATATAATGGTTATGATGGTGGGATAATCCATTCATGAAATAAATTGTTTTTAAAAATCATCACACATTTGTTAATATAGTCAAAAGTGACCCATATGGAAAACATTGAGAAATATTATTTTTAAACCTTCAAAAAGAGTCTCAAGAAACATTTCAATTAACATTAGAATTTTTTTTATATTTATAAAATATAATTAATTAAAATACATTCGAATTCATTAATATGGAAGAGAATGATTCCTTATCTAAAATAATATATAAGATTGGTATCCATTACCAATAACATTATTAATGATTCATTAATGAATAATGGAGGAAACTAAAACTAAACATATAAACTAAATTAACAACTAAATAAGAATATAATATATGTAGTAAAATATAATTATCTAATATGATTGTTATCACCCTATTATTTTATTAAATAAATTTTTAATAAATTTAATTTATCAAAATGTTTGTGTTACATAAAACATCGAGTTTTATTTAACTGAAATATAATATTAATATTAACATTTATTCATGGAAATTATAACATAGATGTTAAACATTGTGGTAAGAATAGGACTAACCATATTTTTAAATTTTTTTATAATTTTATTAAATAAAAAAATGTTTTTATAAAAAAATAACTTAATTTTTAGTGAAGCCTTTATATTCTTCAAAAATAATAATTCTCAAAAGAAAATTATTTAAATAATAAAGTTAATTTATTCTACTTTTAGAAAATTATTTTTAAAAATTTTACTTTGAATTTTTAATAAACATTTCATAACTGTCTTATGGTGAATTTTTAGAATTTTTTAAAAATTTTAATGTTTTTAATGGATTCTGAAAAATGGCGATTTTTATTAAAAATATCATTTAATTATAAAACATTAATATTATTTTATTATGATGATATTAAATGAAAATTAATTAATTTAAAACTTATTTAATCTAATTTATTTCATTTTAATAATTGCTATACTAAATTTTTATTTAAAAACATTGTATACATAAGAAAATATTCTCATTGAAAAAAATTTATTTCATCCCGTTTGCAGGATTAGTTTCAAATTAAATTCAATAAAATATAACAATTGATTTTTTTATAATTGATTACATATTTAGAATCAACATTATTAATATTATATAATATTTTTAACTAATTATTTTTATAATGAAATGTAATAAAAGTTGAAATTTATTAAAGTGGTTATGGATGAAACCGGTTTACATGACTTAAAATAAAAATATAAGGGTTTAAATGACCTAAAAAAAATTTGAAATACACTTTTATTTTAATATTTTTACCATATGTCAAATATTTTCATTATTTATCCATTTTTAGTCTTGTGTAATGTAAAAAACGTTTTACACCATTTAATTTTGAAAAAATAAATGTGTGTCATCTCCCCTACATATTAAAGGATGCCCCTCTCGTCTCCTCTTCACACTCACCAAGCCATTTTGTTCAATATATAACTACCCAATTTTATTAAATAATTCCATGCAAACATCAAATATAAATTATATTTTTAGTAGTCAATCCTAAGAATGATATTGGTGGAAATCAATGGTGGTTTTTAATAGAATATGTATCGTTCTTAGCACAAAATGTTTATTTTATTTCTTCTTAGACCACCAAAAAATATTATTTAAATGTGAAAATATAATAAAAATTATCTACCATATATTGATATGTTATTATGTTAGTGTATAAATTTATATCCATATCCTCTTCCATCAAATAGGAAACGAAACTATCAATCATGTCTACGGAGGAGTATCATATCACAATCAGATGATATTCATTTATCATTGCTGCCTCTTAAGGTTTGATATAACAATGAATTTATCATATGAAAATTATTTTCATGGAATAAATATACTTATGAATTTATTATATCATATATTCCTTCCATAATTACAATCAAGTTGATGATGAAAACATTACTCATACGTAAATATGAATAACCACCTCTATGAAGCAATGTGACACATATTTCATTTTATTTTGAAATTGATAAAAATTTGGGTATATTTAATAAATATGTATTATATATATGATATAAAAAATATTATTAATTGGTGAATTAATATTTAGTTTTATTCTTTTATTCCATCGATAAAATGGAAATTGAAATCATGTGTACATGCATGCTACATTCTCCATGAAATGTGTAATTCACTTTCTATCTTAAAATTTTATAGATCATAATAAATTCATATATATAATTAATATATATTATATTAATATCATTATTATAATTACTAATATGATTTAAATATGATCAAATTAAAATATATGAAAATACACAACTGAAATATACATGAAAAAAATCAGTTATTTCCTAAAACATTATTTTAACAAGGAATTGTTAATAAAAAGTTAATAAAATTTAATATATATTTAATATTATTTATGATATATATGCCTATATTTTTAGAATATATCTTTAATAAAAACATATTTATTATACCGTAGGTTTTAATCAGTAGAAATAATGTCAAGCCTCGAGGTATGGGGTTTGCGTTTCAATTTTATTTTTGTTGGGAATATGCCTAATACACCACAAGTTGATTTTGTGAGGTTTGTATACTACAGATGAATGTAATTTATGATTTTTATTATGGAAACTATTCTATATAAATATAAATATAATATTATACCATTCATCGGTCTTGTGATTCAATATTTACCAATGTTGTAGTAGTTTTAAGTTATACTCTCATTGTTTAGCGAGATTATTTTGGATTATGATTTGGATGATAAAATATAATGATTTATATCTTAATATACACATGAAATTTCTTACCCAATGTTTATTTACTAAAAATACATATTTTTCTTCATTTTCTCATCTTTATGTACTCAACGGTCCAAAATATTGTTTTTACGGGAAAAAAATTTCTCTACTCGGTTGAAAACCCTTTTCATCCCTATATATTTTTTCCTAAAATTATTTTAATTAATATTTTATTTATTTACCAATGTTGTTTTATATAATATTTTACTCATTTTTTACTTTTCTAAAAAATATTCTCAATGGAAACTTCATTTCATTTTTTCAATAACACTCTTGTATTTTTACCAAAAATGTAAAAGGGGTATTTATATTAACATTTGCAACATTCACAATATTTATTACCACTGTGAAAACTCAATGAATTAAGGCTTACATTACATGTTTCAAAAGATATTTTTAATAAAAAAAATTTCCTTAAAATTCGGTAAAATTAAATATTCTAAATATGTGTTTTCAATGATGAAATGTTTTTTTAATCAAGAAATTTTCCATGTGATATTTGATAATCAATTTCCATATAATATGAATTCTTTTGATGTTTCTTCTGTTTTAATGGGAAAATAATCCAATTAAAAAAACATTATTCTCTCTATATATTGTTTATAATTAGGATTACAAGATTTTTATGGTACCCATTTCTTTTTATGTCTTATGTTTATGATATTTATTTATTTTACATAGTTAATGCTATTATAAAATGAATATTAAACCCATTTATATTTCATGGTTTATATCTGAACAGAAATTTTATGATCTTCTTGAAAACAAATGTATGGATTATGTGATGGGTGGGACCAATATTTCTCCACCCCCTAAATTCATTGGATAAATATTAAAATCTCATGAAATATAAAAGAATGGATTGGTGAGTGAACCTAGTTTTCTAAGGAATTTGTTTCATTATGAATGTCATCGGTGTGAACCCAAACTAATATAGTGGTTTTTTGATTAATCTCATTCCTCTATATGAACCTTTGAAGTAATCCTAGACTATTATTGAAATTTGTTTCTATAATTATGGGTATACAACAAATTGATTTCTTATTATAATGTTAAGTTATCATGGTTCATGTTATTTGTTTCAATAAGGATATAGGTCTTATAATATACCACGATTATTACCCAAAAAAATATTTATGATCCATGATATAAAGGGTATACTTTTTAAATTTTATTCCCATGTTATTATACCGTAATGCTTATGTTAGGATGATATCTCCCTTTCTTAACCTTACAAAGAATCCAACCTTATCCTTTATTATTTTTCAATTCCTTAAGGTTATGAAAAAATGTATTATGTATGATATGTTTATGAAAAATTCTAGTTATAAAGAATGTAAAGAGATGTTATGTAGCTCACATATGATTTAGTTATTTATTATTCCTTGTTTAAAAATGAACTATAACTAAAAATATTATATAATGGATCATTATGTTTTGTATTGAATATTCATCTATTCATATGTGATATATTTGAATGATAACTATGGGTCACTATAATAGGTTTCATGGAATGTTTTTTTTAATATCGAAACTAGTATGGGAAATATTCAAAGAAAACCATTAATATATATATATATATATATATATATCAACTATATTTTTTGAGAAATCAACCAAGTGGTTTTAACAAATTATAAACATATCCAAATATTACCGGTGGATGTTTCTATAGAAATGTTATTCCGTGGGAAAATAACACTGAAATGGGAGTACTGATCTAGAATAGATATTCACCTAGTGAATGTAAATGGGAAGTTCTCCATGCCTGGGTTGAAACTCTAATGGGATATGCTTTGAAAATCCACAAACTATTTACATACTATCATGAAGGATTAGAATAATGATGATGAATTTACCAATTTAAGTATAATATCTCAAAAATTGGAAATAATTTTTCTTTATTTAGACATGATATAATTGATTTTTCATTATTATTTGGTCTACCAAAATTATTTTTATTGTTCAAACTATTATGTTTTGTTTTATTTAATGGTTGGGACCCATAGTGATCATCTAAATGATAAATTAGAAAATTCGTTTAATTATTTTCCAAATAATAAACCATATTTTATGGATGTTTTAATAAAAAATATCTATGTTATTCTCACAAACATTTTACAATATTGGAATTATATTGATCATACAAATGAGAAATGGAGGAAAAAATGTTCAATTGGGTACTTCTTGAGGCAATACCAACAATATTTTAGTGGTTTTATAGATCCTCTAGATACTGAGAAATGGACCAGTACAATTGAAATGAAAATTTTCATTATCCAATATTCAAAGAATAAAAACAATTGTGTCTGTATATCATTTGGATGGAAAATAAGATCAATGGTGGTCTCATAAGAGGAATACAAGTGAACATGTTGAAATTTACTCTATATAATTTGATGAGTTTAAGAACATATTTTTAATAATTAATTCCCGCTTACTATTGGCATTAAAATGGTTTAATAATTCATTGAGATGAAGGTTAATGAATATGAATTAGTTATTACCTATGAGGTGTATATAAAAATAATTCTAAGGTATGCTTATAGTACTATCCTACAACCAGAAAGTAAGGTTGATCAATTCATTGGTGGCTTAAATCCATTTAATAGAATGGAGATTCCCAAAATTCAATTTTGTAGCTATTATGAATTCACTCAATGTGCTATCAATGTGTACATGGATATTAGAGTTACCCATTATAGTCATGGTTTTGGTAACAAAGTAATGATGGAATTCAAATGAAACACCAAAAACCAAAGAAAATGAATATGATATATCCTTCATACCCATAGTGTGGACGGAATGAAGTCGGAAATTTACATAAGCATAATAAAATATGATTTATATTTATAATAGAAGGTCATCATGAAATTTATCACTAACTATATTAGAAAAAATTCTATAATGATTTTAAAAGAGATAAGGTACAACATAATGCACTACCTGCACTCTAGTGTTTCAAAGGAAATATTTATGTGAATTATTCTGTTAAGATACCAAATCATAAGGATAATGATGATGATAGGTTTTATGAAATATTTTATGTTTATTCAAAAATGGAAATCTCTTGTGGTATCTATTTATGATGTGGGTTGACAAAATGGTGTTGTAAATGGTATACTTGTCATCCACTCTGGAACCGTTAATGACTTATTTGACTATTTATCTACTTACAAATTTATTTCTAAAAAATTACTATGGGTATCAAAATCCTTCACCAATGATTTTATAATGAATTACAATTGAACATCCCTAATGGTATGATGATGACAACTCAATTTTAGGATTCTTCTCATACAGATGTTTTTATAAATGTTACAATTTCAAGCCTCGTTATTATCCATCTAGTTGAATTTGATGATATCTTAGTCTAGGACTGGATTTCACTATATAAATAAAAAATCAATTCATGAGTATGATAAGTCAAATTTTATATTAAAATCTATCCTATAATCATTTATCAAGTCAATGATCAATGATATTCCTATTATGTCTAGTGGTTTGGCACAAACTCTGCATCAATGATATGCCTATTATGTGGTAATTTTTTGATGTATTTATAGAAAAAATTCACAGAATTCAAAAAAAATAATGATGTTTAGGACTAAATAGAACACATAATTAGTGTCAAAAATATTTCAATGACTCCTTATATAATGACCTCAATTGAGTTTCAATAATTGATTCAACAACTCTTGGAGAATTATTACATGGGAATTATTTATCCATGTTTGTAACCATATGGTAAACCTATTGTTTTTTAGTGAATAAGGATTGATCAATGAAAGATTTCATTGATTATCAAGAATTAAAAATGATCAAAATTGAAACAAAGGATCAGTTACACTGAATTCATGACTTGTTTGATCAATTTCAGCGATATCAATAATATTCTATGATTGATATTCATTAAGGATATCATCAATTCTAGTAAAAAAGGGGGATATATCAATAATGAAATTCTATATAAGGGTATGGATATTCTAAATATAAAGTGAGATAATTTTTTCTTACTAATTATGTCACACCCCTACCTATTTAATTGGATTATTTTATTATTTCCTTTGGTTTTATTTTTTTTAAAGTTGGGGTTGAGTACTGGATGAAAAAAGTTTTTGTTTTGTCAAAAAGCGCGCATTGTTTGAGTTGACGTCATTGGGCGCCTAGGCGGAGCGTGTTTTGTAAACCCCATGCATCTTTTCCCTTGAAATGGCAGAGACTGCCTGCCTTCAGAAAATTAAAACAAGATGCTTTTGAAATTTATTGTGTTGTTTATGAAAATATTTATTTTTGTTAATGACTTTATTATTATTATTGTGAAATGGGTATTCTTATTATTTATATTTTTATTTGTATAATTACTAATGATTGTATTAGTATTATTATTATTATTAATGCTTTATTATTATTATTTATTATTATTATTATTATTATTATTACTGTAAGTAAATAATAATTATTATAATTACTACTAAAAAGTTCCATTATTATTATTAAAATTAATTAAGAGTTTTTTTGGTAAAAAATATTATTGTTATTATTTTTTGTCATTTATTATTATTATTATCAAATTTGTTTTTATTATTTTTAGGTGTATTAACAATATTATCAATAATTTTATTAATATTGTTATTATATATTAAAATTATTATTATTATTATTATTATTATTATTATGAGGTTTTTATTTTTAATTTCTATTTTATTTATTATTTTTTATCTACCTTTTTCATGGGTTTACTTTTTATTTTTTTTTCATGCAACTTCCCCATCCCTGTATTCCATCTCCTCTCGAAGCACCCAACCTCGAGCAGCTTCTCCTATGTAGCGCCCTCCTGCGCCTCCTCGCATCCTTGGTCATGCGCCCTGGTCGACCGCCCTCCCTCACGACCTAATCCATGTGAGCTCCTCCCAGCCTCACCTCCACCTTGTAGGTGCCACCCACCTCAATCTTCCATGAACCAGTGTGCACCCAGCTATCTCCCTTACAGTGTGAGCCACTTCCCTTCATGGAGTGCCTCCTCCATCCCTTCGATCTCCTCCTCCTCTACCTATAGTGAGCCCCCAACTATGTGAGACTCATCCGAGCATCCTCTTTTATTGTTGGATAGACCCTACACAAGACCCCCTCTTTCTGTCAGCCACTGAACTTGACCCCCCTTTACCGATGTATCCACTTTCGAATTTGATCTCACTGATAAACCTCTCTCCGGTGATCGAACACACCTTTTCCCTTCCTGTGATGATTTCCCCGTTTTTTTGGTAATTGCTTCTTGATTTTGGGTTTTTAGTTTTTCCAAACCCTAGATAATATGGTTTCAATATTTTTAGGCTTAATCCTAAAATTAATGGTCAAATGTTGATCTTTTAGGTTCTTTATCATTCCACGTGTGTAATAGGGGTGTGAACTATATTTCACATCGATCTCCAGTTGTTGTTCTTCGATTGAGGTATTCTTCCCTATGCACTAGATTTTTAATTTTCATTGTATCATTTTCTTGTTATTTTCACCTTATATTTATTCTATGTATTATATTTAAAACATTGGTTAGTTTATTTAGCGTGAAATATGGAAATTGATTCCTCGTTTCTTGATGAATAGTGATGTTTTGTTAAATAGTGCATGCTCATTTTGTAAATAGTTTTATGGTTGGATTTTGAA
The DNA here is from genome assembly GCA_963277665.1 of Viscum album. Taxonomy (NCBI): domain Eukaryota; kingdom Viridiplantae; phylum Streptophyta; class Magnoliopsida; order Santalales; family Viscaceae; genus Viscum; species Viscum album. The sequence goes on from OY728166.1 coordinate 382,681,539, forward strand.
TGAAAAATTTATATGAAAAGGTTTTTTATTATAAATTTATTTACAGCATGAAAAATCATGTTTTGGGTATTATTATATTGTTAACACACTAGTTTTGGTCGGAAATGAGTTTTCTAGGTTGAATTTGGTATACTGTGTGTGAAAATATTTTATTTCTGTCTCCTACGAGGAGTTTGAAAGTATTAATAAAGTATTAAATTTATAAGTTATTTAAAATTGGGTTATTTTGTTTTGTGTTACTTTAAAAGAGGTTTTGATGGGGTTTTGGGTGTCTAAAGTTGTGGGTTTCTCTTTGAAAATTGATTTCTAAATTTTAAAGCGGTTTTGTAAGTAAGGTAGATAGAGTGAATTGTGTTTTGAAAAAATGGCGAGGTGGTGTTTTGGATGTTTGTTCATTTCAATTGTTTTATGTTAGTGTTTATTCATTTCAGTTGTGCGGTTGTTGCAGTGTGTCGATGTGGAAAACATGTGATACTGTGGTCTTCAACTTGTGTGTATTTGTGTGTCTGTGTGAGGCATGATGCGACCTTGTGTTTGGACAGTAAGATGAGGTTGGTTCCCCACTACCCTCGCCTTTAAATTTATAATTTATTAATTTCGTGATATTTCATTGATTTTCAAAAAATGAATAAAAGTATTAGATAATTAATTTTTTTGAGTAGTTACATGATGTAAACGAAGCTTTTAATTTTACACACGAAACGTGAAATATTTTCTCGATGAATTGTCACATAATAGTGGGAGAATACATGTTTGGACTTTGAACATAATTCACAAATTTTCAAATGTGGGTCTGGTTTATTGGTAAATGTTTTCTTCTGACATGTGATCAAATAGTTTGACTTCTCTTGAGAAATGTTGTTTCTTTTAAAAGTTTCACAAGGCCCATTTGGCACTTTGATAGAATAGATTATTTTGAAAAACATTCTTTGGAGTGACTCGGAGGTGATCTTGTTATGCGCGTTAATTGTGTAAGTTATTGTGTGTGTTGTTTGTGCATCATGACTGGTTTATGGACATTGTTGATTCACCCCATTTTTATTATACCTGTGGAAGTGGCAAGCTGTTATACTAAGTGAATCTTCTAAGAAATATTGTTCCACTAGTTTAGATTATTCACTGGATAGTGGCCCTATGTATGAAATTTTCTCTACTTGGGGATTGGGCCCCTCGGCCAGGCCAAGTAGGGAAATGGTCGGGCATTAGGGAGTTATGCCATCATTGAACATGGCATGCTTTCATGATGAGTCACACATATAGTATGTTCCAGATTGTTAAAAATATCATATGTTCAACCAATGTTTTCCATTGATGCTAATTTTAATGTGGAGGATGATTAAGAGGCCTAGTTTAGTTTCTGGTCCCTGTTTGCTACTTTCCCATTTCCATTATTGTGTGTTGTGTGTTGTGAGTGGTTTTCCTCTTGACTAAAAACGACAATTTGAACTTTAAATTATTCACGATAATGTTTAAAAATACAATGCACATATTTACTTCCAACATTAAACTTTTTTTAAAATTAAAAAGGGAAATAGACTTTCACTTATTTTAGGAATGAATGTGTGTGTGAGGAAACCCATATTTTATATAATTTAGTTCAAACCTGGAATTAATAAATTCTCTATTAAATGGTATTTCTTTGGGGATAGTTTGTTTGGCATGCCTACTGAGTTTTAATACTCATGCCTATCGTTTTTTCTTGTTTTTAGTTTCTGTTTCATGTTCGACTCGAGCATGATCACCATAGGAGACAGTTAGTTGTGGATTGGTGAGAGACTCTCAGAGTCACGAGGAGTTCTGGTAGTGGTCAGGTCAGTTTATTGTTGTTTTTTTCCTTTTTAGTGTTATATATTTTATTTGCGTTATTCAAGTTTTTCTGCTACTTTTTTTATTTTCATTGAGAGAAATTGTTCCTTCTACCTCTCTATTGATGCCCTGGTGCTTGTCACTAGCCCAGGAGGATCGGTAATGCCTCCTAAGATTTATTGCGGATCAGCTTGGGTGACTGGTTTAGGTTCGACCCGGGTTGGTTCTTGAAAAAATGGTATCATAGGAGGTGATCTCTTGAGTGGACCTTGTTTCTCAGAGCGCTCATCATTATTTGGGGTTGTCATGGTAGAAGGAGTATAATTTTCAGAAATTGAGGTTTTTGGACGAGAAGGATGTCATGAACCCTTTCTCATTTCGAACTGCGGGTTACAATGGGATGTTCGGGTTTGTCGATGTCATTGATTCTTTTTTTTTTGGTATTGGGAAATTAAATGGGACTCGAGGAAGTGACCTCTATGATCTCGCATGGTCTGGAAAGACATTTGGAGCCGGGGAAATTTCCCTAGAATACTCTCTGTGACGGTGGTGTGACCAGCGTATGGCTGCCAACCATATGTCTGAGTCACCCATCGATATTAGTTTTCCCTAGTAAATTTTTTGGGTCTTCTTTAATTCTAAAAACTTTTTGAAATGTTTTGTTTTAGAAATTTTTAAAAGTTAAATTTAAAATGGAAATGACTGTGTTTTGATCTCACACCTTGTTTTCTTGTTCCATGGTGTTCGCCCCCATGATGGTTTGATGGATGGACAAGGTGCAGCTTAGGGTGGTGAACCCTTTATAAATACTCTAGTTGATCAACCTATGGACAATGTTCTGGAATTCTAGAAGTTGAACCCTTCCGTATTTTGTCAACAAGAAGATCCTCTTGAGGTAGAGGAGTGGTTTCAGATGATTGAGAGTAACTTTAGTTTCATTGGGTCTCCTGATTCATTGAAGGTGAAGTTTTCCACCTTTATGCATGAAGTTATAATTGGGAAATGGTGGAAGTCAGTGTCTCGAAGAAAGCCTCAAGAAGATCTCACTTGGTAATTCTTCACGTGTTCATTCATCCAATGTTACTTCTCTAGGTTTAAAGAGCATAGGAAGAGGATAGATTTGTCTTGTGTTTAGAAGGGCATTGAATTAGTACTAGAATTATATAGATACTTCTCAGACCTAGTTCTATACGACCAATGGTTTTTTGCAAATGATCCTAGGAAGACTCGAAAATTTGAGTGTGGACTCAGACATTAACTATAGTCAAAAGTGGAAGAGCTCATCTTAACCACATTTTCAGAGGTTTGGGGGCAAGCCTTTCTAGTCAAACCTGAGTTAGTAGGTAGGAATAAAGTGGAGAATCCTCCCCCGACTTTGGAATGCAGTGAAGAGGATGATGATAGAATGAATGGGATGTGACATCTTGTTAGTGGCTCTAATAGAGAAATAAAGAGGCCTTCAGACCTATATTCATCTTCTTCACAGCGCAATTCTGTGATCTGTCACTAGTGTGGTAGGCTAGGTCAAAAGAGGCCAACGTGCCCGTGTTTTCTGATACCCTTCCATAATTGTGGATGTCTGGGTCACTTGCAGTTATTCTGCAGAGGTGTTTCCAAGAATTAAACTGAAGCCAGAATTTTCTCATCAAAGGTCACCTCATCCTTTAAATAGGAGTAGGAAAATTTTTGGAATCACATTGGGTTTTCTTTTGTTAGTGTTCCTTGGATGTAGTGGTCATCTCTTGTAGTAGTTTGTGGTGTTTCTTTTCCATCAGTTGTAAGAACGGTTATTGTTTAACGTATTTGAAACCCTTTTTTTATTCGAAGTGTTTTTGGTGAAATTCTGGTTCCAATGTTATTTTTGGGAATTTTTGAAGCCTAATATCAAGGCATGAGATGCCACAATCTTTAGTGATCCATCCATAGGCCACATAGCGAAGCTAGAACATAGCTAGGAGAACCCCAACTGTGAAAAAGGGCTTTGTTTTAATATTTTTCCTTTTTGTGTCATGTTGTGTGATCTTCTGAGGGTGAAACATTGTTGATATGGTGATGTTCATAGTTTTGATGATCTATCAGTTGGGCCCATCAATTTTCCCACTAGAGGTGGTGGTTTTTGGACAGTGAGGAATGTTTTCATGTTCGGTTAATCTCATTAGTTCTTATGGTGGGGAGACCAACAGTGGGTCTCGCAGAGTTACACCGATGTAATTTAGTGTAAACCCGATCATTATGGTGGGAAGTCTATTCGAGAATCCTTGTGTGAGTGTAATTGTTTTTTTCATGTATCTTTTAGTGGTGTGTGGTCTTGTGAGGAACCACCAAATCCTATTTTCTTCCTGTTGAGTAATCATTAGGATTTGAGTACCCCCAATAGTTCTGTTGGACTCAGATTATGGAAATAAACATTAAAGGAATATTATGTTTAATTTTTCCTTGGTTGGAATGGATTGTTTCGGTTCGTCTTGTTGATGATTAAGGTGATCATGTTTTAAGGGTGAGTGGTGTGTCTTGGGATTTTGGTGTCTATTTGGATTGATCAACTGGAGGCGCTTAATCCTTTAGAGTTGTGTGAAACTTGATAAGTTTTATCTTTGGGTCTAGATCTTGTTGTGGATTTATGAGGAAGGAAAGAGTTATGGTGGATAGAAGTCACACCCCGACCTATTTAATTAGTTTAGTTTATTATTTCCTTTGGTTTTCAAATTTATTTTGGGGTACGGGTTAGGTCCTGGATGAAAAACCTTTTCAGTTTTGTCAAAAAGCGTAATTTTTGAAGTTGATGTTGCTGAGAGCCTAGGAGGACCACATTTTGGAATCCCTTCGGGGCTTCTACCATGAAACAGTATAGTCCTCCATCCTTCGGAAAATTAAAATGAGAAAATTTTGTAATTTATTGTGTTGTTTACAAAAATTCTAATGTTGTTTTTAACTTTATTATAATTATTATTGTGAACTGGGTATTCTTTTTATTTATATTTTTATTGATATAATTATTAATGTTCATGTTATTATTATTATTATTAAGGATTTATTGTTATTATTATTATTACTTTGATTATTATTGTTGTTATTGTTATTATTATTACTTTAATTAATTATTATTATTATTACAACAAAAAAGTTCAATTATTTTTATTAATATTATTATTATATATTAAAATTATTATTATTATTATTATTATTATTATGAGGTTTGGGTTGTTAATTTCTATATTATTTGTTTATTATTTTTATCTCCCTTTTTATAGGGTTTTCATTTTATTATGTGTCCATGCGACTGAACCCCTCCTCTCTTTCCTTCTCCTCGAGCAGCACCCATCCTTGGGCAGCTTCTCTTTTACAGTGCCCTCTTGGGCCTCCTTGCACAACTAGCTGGGCACCCCGGCTGACCGCCCTCCCTTGAGACATAGTCTGTGCAAGCTCCTCCCAGTCACGCCTCCACCATGTAGCTGCCACCGACCTCGGCCCTCCTTACACCAGCTGGCACCCAGCCATCTCCCTCCCCATGTGTGCCACTTCTCTTTCTACCATGCCTCCTCCCTCCCGCTAATATCCTCCTCCTTCACCCGCGCAGCTATGCATGGACAAACCCCATCAGTGTGCCTCCTTCTAATCGCCTAAACCAGTGATCCATATCCCCTCTTCGCACCAAACCCATGACGACCCCCCCCCCCCTGTTGTGGATGACTCATCCGTGCAACCTCTTCTCTTGTGGGACATCCCATGCATGCAACCCTTTTTTTCCGATCCACCACTCCATGTGACCCCCCTTTTCCATCTCAACCTCCTTTAGCTGTGATCTTGGTGACATACCTCTCTCATGCGGTCAACCTCCCCATTTTCCTTTTTGGTGACAATTTCCCCATTTTTTCTTTGGTAATTGCTTCTTGATTTCGAGTTTTTGGTTTTCTCAAATCCGAGATAATTGGGATTCAATATTTTCAGGTTTAATCTTATAATTGATAGTCATCTATTAATGTTTTTTATTTTTTATCATTTCGCGTTTGTAATTGGGATGTGGACTACATTTCGCACCGATCTCTGGTTGTTCTTCATCAAATGAAGTAGGAATCCCTATGCACTACATTTTTAATTTTTATTGCTTCATTTTCTTGTTATTCGCACCTTATATTTATTCTAAGTATTATATTTAATTCAATGGTAATATTATTTAGTGTTAAACATGGAAATTGATTCATTGTTTCTTGATGAATAGTGATGTTTTGTTAAATAGTGCATGCCCATTGTGTGAATAGTTATATGGTTGGATTTTTAATGATAAATATATATGAAAAGTTTTTTTTGAAATTATAAATTTATTTATAGCATGTGAAATCATGTTTTTGGGTTTTTTATGTTGTTAACACACTAGTTTTGGTTAGAAATCAGTTTTCCATGTCAAATTTGGAATATTTTGTCTGAAAAGTTTTTATTTGTGTCTCCAACATGTATTTATAAGTTTGAATAAATTATTAAATTATGAAGTTGTTGAATATTGGTGTTTTTTGTCATGAATTGGTTTTAAAAGAGGTTTTTATGGGGTTTTGGATGTCTAACTCCATGGGATTATTTTTAAAAATTGTTTTATAAATTTTAAGGTGTGTTAGTAAATTATTTAGATGGTGTGAGTTGTGTTGTGAAAACTTTTCGAGGTGGTTTTTATGGTGTTTGTTCATTTTAATTTTCTTTAGTCAATGTTTATGTGTTTCAGTTGTGCGGTTTTTGTAGTATGTCGATGAGGAAAACCCATTATACTACAGTCGTCATCTTGTATGTGTTTGTGCATTTGTGCAAGGCATGACACGCCATTTTGTTTGGACAGTGATATGAGTTAGGTTCCCCACACCACTCGCCTTTAAATTTAGAATTTATTAATTTCTTGATATTTCATTGAGTTTCAATAAATGAATAAAAGTATTAGATAATTAATTTTGGTGTAATTACTTGATCTAAACAACTAGGTTTATTTTATACACGACAGTTAAAATATTTTCTAGATGAATTTTTGCACAATAGTGAAATAATGCATATTTGGCCTTTGAACATAATTCATGGATTTTCAAATCTAAGTCTGGTTTGTTGGTAAATGTTTTCTTCTGACAAGTGAGAAAATAGTTTTACTTCTCTTAAGAAATGGTGTTTCTTTTCAAAGATGCACAAGGAATGTTTAGTACTTTGATAAAATATATTATTTTGAAAAACTTTCTTTGAGGTCACTCAGAGGTGATATTTTTGTGCACGTCGATTGTGTGAGTTTTTGGTTGTGATTTTTGTGCATCAGGACTAGTTGATCGACATTATTGACTCGACACTTTTTTATTATACATGTTGACATGGGAGCCTAGCATATTAAGTGAATCTTTTGAGAACGATTGATGAAATTGTTTAGATTATACACTGGCTAGTGGCCCTTAGTATAGACTTTTCTCTCCTAAGAGATTGGTCCTCTTGAACAGGCCATGTAGGGCGATGGTCGAGCGTCAGAAATTATGACATCATTGAGTAGAGCATGAATTCAGGATGAGGCACACGTATACTAAATACTGTATTATTCAATAGCTCCTAGGTTCGACCCATGTTTTCCTTTAGTGCTTATTTGTATGTGGCAGACGATTGAGGGGCCTAGTTCGGTTTTTGGTCTATGTTTTCTATATTTCCAATTCCATTATCATGTGTTGTGTGTTTTGTGTGATTTTACTCTTGACTAACAACTAAAATATGGATTTTAAATTATTCCTGAGAATTTTTTAAAATATAATGCACATATTTCCTGCAAACATTAAAATTGTTTTTAAATTGAAAATAAAAATTGTCTGTTACTTATTTTGGAAATGAAAGTGTGTGTTTGGAAAACCATATTTTATATAAATTAATTCAAACATGGAATTAGTAAATTTTCTATTAAAAGGTAGTGATTTTGGTATAGTTTGTTGGGAATGCCTAATGAGTTTTAATACTCACGCCTATAGTGTTTTCCTATTTTTATTTTTTGTTGAAGGTTGGGGTCGAGATTCCTCACCCTGGGTGAGAGTTGGTTGTGGACTAGTGAGTGACTCTAAGAGTCATGAGGAGTTTTGGTCATGGCCATGTTAGTTTGTTTTTGTTGGTTGTTCTTCCATTTTCATGTCATTTATTTTCTTTGAGTTATTCTAATTTTTTCACTGCATTATTTATTTTCAATGGGAGAAATCGTTCCTTCTTTCTCTCTATTGATTTCGTAGCACTTGTCACTAGCCCAGAAGGATCAATAACTTCTCTTGGGCATGGTTGCGGATCTGCTCAGGTGACCGATTCAGGTTCAACCCAGGCTGGTTCCTAAAAAATTCCACTATTATCTTAATTGATATAGTAAATTGATTATTTTGTGTAGGGACTCTAAACCTAGGAGCCCAAGATGAATGATTACATTATTTCATTTTCATTAGATAAAACATGTTTCAATCCAAAGGACATATTTTTGTAGTCATTATAAATTAGATACATGCATGAAAAGAAAATTACATTTTAAAATATTAAATATATAAATAATTATTCTATAACTCTATTATTCTTTTTTGGATGTCCATGTATATCACTAATAAATACTACTTGGTATCCTGGGAAGTAAGAAATCAAAAATTAGTGAGATTAGATGCCTGGTAAGGGCATGCATATAAAAAATTATAAATAAAAAGGGAAATGTCAATATGTAATGGTAAATAACTGAAACACATGAGATTTTATCAATATCTTGAGAGTAATATTTCTTGAATAAATGATGATCAAATAATTCCTTAAAAATAATCACATGATCTTGAAATTTTAAAACAATTATTCTAACCAATCGAATAATCACATGGAATATAAATGAATGAACATTATTATAGAATGAATAATTCTAGAAATTATAAACATACCATCAAGGTGTCATGAAAATTCATTTTACCATCTTGGCCTTGTGCCAAGATATATTACATAAATGGTATGTCCTTATCTACATACTCGTGAAACATTATCTCATGCATCCTAGTGATGAATTGAAGGGTGATGCAATTTCATGTCCCACCAAACAAATAATAATTCCAATGACTTCATAATATGAAAAGGTTTATACATAATCAGCAAAAAAAAATTTATTGAAAAATGAGCATATCAAATTTTAAAACGCAACCCAGTAAATAAATGTAATTAAAAACAATCTTGTGTAATTTGGTTAAGGGTAATAAAATTGTATATCCCCATTAAAAATCACCATGTAGAATCGAGTGAAATAATAAGAATTGTGTAATACAACCTATCTATAGTGAATCGTACATGAATAAAGACATGATGTCATTGAAGAATAGAAATACAAGAATTTTTTTATTGAAAACAATTTTTATGCGAAGAAAAATTTTAACATGTAGAATATTTTTAAAAAATAAATTTTAGAAAATATTTTAAAGATACTTTAATTTTTTAATAAATGTATTAAAATTTTATTTTAATCATTAAATCATTGATTGGTTGGGATTGTTGAGTCAAAAGTTTCCATATGACATTTTCTCATTCTATTGTGGTTTGGAAATCACAAACACAATTTCTTATAATTTATTGTATAAATATGAAAGTTTATATGCATGTACTTTAACATTTTTATATCTAAGTATAAAATTATTTTCCTTATGTCAGATGAATAAATCGTATCCCTAATAAAATATGGAATCCTTTACTTTCTCATTTTTAATTCTCCCAAATTTCTTTTTCTGATTTTATGTTTTTCAATTTAGATTCCTTTAGATTTATGAATCTAATTATCTTAAAATATTGATTCTAATTCCTGTTTCTCATATCCACATCACAAAAAAAATTGAATCTGTTTGACTACCTCAGTTCAGAATCATCCAGAATTTTGATTATGTGCCTCTAAATTTTTTGACTCTGATTCTCTAAATTTTTTGATTTTGATTCTCTCAATGTTTTCAATCCTATTCACTTCCTCATATCTGAATCACACGGATAATTGAATATGAATCAAAAACTCAATTCAAAACTATCCAGAATTTTTTATTTGATTCTCTCAATTTTTTTATTCTAATTCTCTCAACATTTTCATTCCGATTCTCTAAATTTAGTGAATTTGATTAACTTCCTTAAATTTTGAATCATCCAAAAAATGGAATCTGCATTATGTTTCTCAAATCAGAATCATTCAGATTTGGGGTTTTGGTTTTATATATTTCATAAAGTTATTATATTTTCTTAAAGTGATCATATAATCATATTAATAAATAATTAATGTTTCCCATGATATTTTTTTATATTAAATGATGTCATCCAATTTATTATTATATGACCACTATAAGTGTTAACTCTATAGGTCCCTTCAAAAGTTTAGGAAAAATATGACCATTGAAGGAATGTTTGACCATTAGAGATCACACGTTTATATACCAGGTCATTTAGACGATCTCAATACATTCAAACATTTGGATATTGGAGAAATGTGAGAGTTTGGCCAAATTTGACTTTTGTGAAATCCATGAAGAGATTCTATTGTGAAAAACTTGGTCTATATTCTTAAATCATCAATAAGTTTTTTTCTTTATTAGAAGACAATAATTTTTTATTATGATTGAGGGATTCCAAGATGATGGAAGAAAGAGGTGTCAATTACCAGCTTAATTGAGGGAAACCAAGTAGAAGGATGACAGAGGTCCCAATCACCTTATTGATCGATGTCTTGCAGGGATAAAAAGACATATACCATTCTTCATATGAAGGGTTTAACCTAGTGTGGGTAATACATACATTATTGAAAGTATAAATCTGGGTACCTTTATCAAAGGCGTTTTGGATATCCTATTCTTTGAGTGAATATAATTTTACTCTTTTAGAAGTATTTTATATTTTGGTTACAATTTATAACAATATGAAAATGCTTATTATAACTTTTTGTGTATCTCTAATTTAAGATTCTATACACTTTAAGGTAGAATCCTGTTTATGTATACCTATTTTCTTATTTCATTAAAAATATTTATTAAAACTAATGTTTTTCTTCTTATCCCTACAAAATAATGTTTATTTTAATCAATTTTTTTTAACATTGTTAAAAAAATATTCCTTAAAGTTGAAAAACATTGTTTTTAAACATAAAATTCATCCCCCTTTAGTAATTGAGCATCTACATCTACATTTCGATCCTAAAATTAGTATCAGTGAATGTATCTGAAATAATAATGCTGGAATTGATATTAAAAGAGGATTTAACTCTATGTATATTACTTTTTTTCTCTTACAAGTTAGATGAATTTTTTTATAAACTCATTGTTTATAAATATATATGACACTGACGTGTGGAGAGGGAATTTTTTTAAAGATGACAAGAATGAATATCGGATCCTAATATAATATGAACCATATACTAACACATATATTTGATGGGAATTATTATGAATACCAGAGAGGTAGAATGAAAATTTTTATTATTAATAGTAGTGTGGACAACACTGTTATGCGTACTAGAGATTATAAAATTCTCAATATGGATTTCTAAACCCTTACGAATTTAGAAAACCATGAATATCAGCTAAACTATAAGGTATGAAATACACTACATTTTTCTAGGACAAAAAATATATACATAATGCTATCTTATTATGAAGTAACTAATAGCATTTGGAAGAAACCTGAAGTTACACATTTTGGAACTTCTAAAGTTATTGAAACTAGAAGAGCCATACTTTTACCATATTATCATGGTTTTCCCTATATAGAACAACTAGTTAATGATCAATAAAAATTTATGACTATTGTGAATAGTCTAATTTCAATATGAGAAAAAGGGATAGATGATGAGATGATTGTAGATAAGATTATTGACATCATTCCTAATTAATGGGAATCAAAGAGAACTTCTTTTGATGAGTCATGGAATGGTACAACTATTATAGTTATTGGATTATTTTGACCTCTCTTAAAACATGAGAATAGATTAAAGATAAATTGTAAGAATATAAATAGAAATATCATGAGTGATTATTTAAATAATACTTTAAATCCGAAGAAAGGAAGGACTCTTTAAAAATTTTCTAAGAGAACAATGTCTTTGAAATTTTTTTTTAGTCAGACAAAAGTGAATCTAAATTGTTAAAGATTGAGTTATCAAATCTTTCTAAAATTATGACTAATATTGTTTAAAAGATGGATTTATTTTATGAACATAAGAAAAATGATATGAAAGATAATAAAGACTCTGAACTTGCATGGTATGTATAAAGGAAATCTGGCCATATTAGACCTAATTTCCCTAATCTTCAAAGAAATGATATGAAATATATTCATTCTGATAGGAATCAGAAATGATGTTACAATCCTAAAAGAAATAATGTCATAAAGGAAAATTATTCTCAGAATGCAAGTGGTGGAGACTCATCTAAAGATTCTTCAAATAATTAATCTTCTCGGAAAAAGGATATGGGTCTTATTTCAATAATTACTATTGAAAACCCAAAGATTCATGGATAAGGTAAAACCTAATGAATCATTAACAAATATATCTTTATGTTCTAATTATCCTGATAAATAATATTATAAATCCTTGGATAAAGAATATTTCTCATCAGAATATAATTATATACCTTCTTTTGTAAAATTATTTATATTTTACATGTTTCTTGAAAATGTAAATAGTATGATATAAAATATACATGGTAATGAAAATTATAGAATCAGTTTTTTAACAAAAGAAGTATCAAATCATTCTAAAGATATTGATACAAAATATTTTGAAATAGTTTCTATTTTAAAAATAAATGAGGAGGTTAATTCTAAAAATAATAAACATTCTAAGTATTTTAAATTTTTTATTTCTAAGAAAATAACTTTAGGGACTAACTTAAATTTTAATAATGATGACTACGAGGATAATAATATATTCCTTAAACTAAAATATGAAATATTTTCCTTAAAGAAACTTTTCTTCAAAATTTTCTTCATGTAAAGGGTATTTTGAGAAGTTATATTCAAAAATTATTCCTCTTATGATTTGTTCTCTATTAGGTTATTCTCACTCAAAACCAATTTTAAGTCACAATAAATTTGTTCATCAAAGAGCCCCTTTTTCATAAAGTTTCAAAGTGGTTGACATTTGTAGAAAAATTATTCTTTGAATAAAAATCAATCCTTTAGATTTAATAATGATCCCTTTTTTAAGCAAATGTGGATTCCTATGATTTTATATTCTAACATTTCATGATCCAAAAATGTTTGGATTCTGAAAACAAAACTATATTATATATAAGAAAACAAAGGAAGTATCAATAAAAATAAATGTTACATGGATAATGTATGTTCTTGACACATGACTAGTATCAAAACAATCATTGAAAAGACTATTAAGATGGAATGTGGAAGAGTCACTTTCAGAGATAAATCTCATGGATATATTGTTTGTATAGGTAACATTTTTAATCTTGGAAATCACTTAATTTAAAAAAAATTATTTGTTAAAGGTCATATGAAAAATGGTATAAGCATTAGTCAATTATGTGATGAAGTTTACCTTGTGAATTGGAGGAATTTTAACTTCATAGTACTCAATCCCATGGATAAGTTCATTCTTTGTTGTCATTGATATGAGAATGTTTATATATATATATAATAGAAGACCATAGGAGGAATGATTTACCTTACATAAGTAAAATGTAAGTCCAATCATGGTTATGAAATATAAGGATAAGACACTATAATCCATGGAACTTATGTAAAATTTCTAAAAAAATACATTTTGAGGATCTATCAGATTATATATATTTATTCTTCAAATGTCAATGACCCACGTCAATATGGAAAGCAAAATAATCCAAGAATTAAATATATAATTGAATTCTCAACATTAGATGTATTATAGTTAGTTCTTTAATACTTGTTTGGTCATACATAAACTATATGTATTTAAGTCAAATACTGTGTATTTTTTAGTTGATGTTTACTCAGGATTTAAATGGGGCTATTTTCTAGAATATAAATCTGATGTCTTTTCTTATTTTAAATCCTTTTTATCCAAAGTTAAGAATTATAAAAACCTTTCATTGATAAATATTCATAGTGATCAAGGTGAATAAATTGAAAATTCATATTTTGAAACTTTTTGTAGTAATAAAGTAATTACTCATAACATCTCAAATCTTATAACTCCTTATAGAAATGGTGTTTTTGAATGAATAAATCGAATTCTTCATGAGATAACAAGAACTATTTTAAGTGAATACTCAATTGCTAATCATTTTTGGGATGAAACTGAAAGTGCTCCTTATTATACACTAATTTTAGTTTTAATTATTCAGTTTATTAATAAAACACCGTATGAGTTTTGGATATATTGAAACCCTAAATATTAATACTTTAGAGTATTTAGATGAAAAGAATTAATTTTTAATTCAAAAAATAACTTACAAAAATTAAAACCCAAATCTGATGATGGATTATTTTATGTATATACCCCTACCTCTACAAATTAGATATTTTTTAATAAAAATTATTTTACTGTTGAGGAAAAAGTACAAGTAAAATTTGATTAAACCGATCCTTTTGTTTTAAACAGACTTAACCTACATATTAAGATGTATTTTAAAAAATAGATTATTAACCATTTCATGGAATATTATTTTAATTAAGAGAATAATCAACAAAATGTATCTATATTATCCACTCTAGAATATTTTCAACCCTATGTTGATGAAAAGGTTTTACAATACCCATTTCAGTTGTTTCTAAGGGATCATCCTAATGATAGTATCATTAGTGATGAAAATAAACCTATAAAGACAATAATTTCTTTAAAAAAATTAATTAGGGAATCTTGAATTTAATTACCAATTTGAACCTAAAAGTACAGATGAGGAATTAGGTGATGAATATTGGATTAATGATATGAATGATAAACTAAATGAATTTGAAAGGAACAGTGACTGGAACTTGGTTGAATGTACTAAAGAAACTTTTGTAATTAGAGTAAAGTGGGTCTTTAAAAATTGATGTGGTGAAAAAGGAATCATAGTAAATAATAATGAGAAATTTTTTGATAAAGGCTATAATCAATAAGAAGGAAAATATTATTAAGAATCTTATGCTAAAGTAGCCATACATGAATCTATTAAAAGTATCAAATATTTTACACCATTATTAATCTTCAGATAATTTTAAATCGATGTGAAGTGTCCTTTCATTAATGGATATGTTGCGGTGGAAGTTTATTTTTAAAAACTCATAGTTTTCAAGACACAAGACATCCTGAATATGTTTTTAAACTTACCAAAGCTTTATATTATCTTAAACAAGCACCTAGATCCTGGTATGATAGACTTACATGATTTTTTCTATAAGGAAATTGTGTTAAGGAAACTGCAGATCAATCCCTTTATGTAAAAAAATAAACTAAAAATGTTTTAATTGTTCAAATTTATGTTGATGACATTATATTCGTATTAACTTATAAATACTTAACATATTCACATAGAAGTCTTTTGAAATCTAATTTTGAAATGAGTATGATGGGTGAGTTTACATTTTTCTTTTGTTTTCAAATTTATCAAAAACAAGAAGAAACATATATATATATCAATATTAGTATATTAAACATCTTCTTAAAAATAATGGATATGATAACACTAAAAGAATAAGTGATACAATAGATACCATAAATACCCATGATCTTGATGATGCCTGGAAACCAGTAGATTAGGCATCATTTAGTGGCATGATAAAAAGTTTAATGTACTTAATAGCTAGTCATACATAATTAATGTTTTTTAGTTTTCCTATGTGAAATATATTTGTAAAATATAAAATTATACTATTAAAAATAATTGAAAATAATCTTTCTATCCTTAATGGGAACTATTGCTTTATTACTTTTTTATTCTTCTAGAAATGATTATATTTTAAAAGGTTTTTAGATGCTGAATTTGGTGGTTATAGAATGTATATAAAGAGTACACCGAGAACATGTAATATCTTAGGAGATTCATTAGTTTCTTTTTCATGTATTAAAAAATACTCTATAGTAATTTTAACTACTACAGACGAATATATGGTAGCCAAAATTTGTTGTACTCACGTGTTGTTGATGTGATGGAAACTTATTACTTATGGCATGAGTTTTACAAAAACATAGATACTATATGATAACACTAGTTTTATAGTCTTAATTAAAATCATTGCATGTTACACCCCATGAAATGTACCTAAATATTAGGAATCACTTCCATCCGGATCACACGCTCAAAATAGATATTATTTTACAATTCATTGGAATGCAATATCAACTTGCTGATATTTTTACCAAATCACTTCCACTGAGAGATTTGTATACGTTAAAAAAGTTAGGAATGATAACTGTAAAGTAATTATTCATATCTACTTTTTGGTAAAACTATATCCAAACAATAATAATCTTTTTTTAATATAGGAAGTACATTTGATTTCTTTTAATAAAAAGTCTTCAGAACCTAATAAAAAAATTTCAATACCTAATAAAAAATTTTAGAAACCATAAAATAGATTTTAAATCCTAATAAAACTTTTTAGAATCTATGATTTCTATGTAGAATCTTATCAAACATAAACATCCTTCTGAAAACACCATACGATACAACTTGATACTTATTATATCTATTTTTTCAATTTTTTATCTTGGTAATTCAATCTTGTTATCATTCTATAAACCCATTTTATTTCTTTAATACATAAAAATATTAGAATCTATGATATTTATTTGGCATAATCACCACTATAAAATTAGATCAGATCAATATCAACTGTTTGATATTTCTTTGAAGTTGAACCATCATTTCAATGACAATATAAAATAATGGGACCCCTGGTGTCCCAGATCGATTTCCACAACATTATTTTCCCGAAGTTTCTTACCCCCATCTATTTTTTCATTCCAATTTCTTAATCTCTTCCTTAAGTTATGAATGTATTTTTATATATCTTCTCATAATTAAATTCCTATGAATAAGAAACATAAATATTCATCGATCATCATTGAAAAGTTAGTTGATCCAAATTTCTTCCTTATGTATGATTCGTTAATAAAAATAATAATAAATTTCCAAGGATGGGAAAATACTTATGTTCCCAAAAATAAGGGAGGACACGATCCTATGTATGGGTACATTGTAATTGAATTATATCAATTAGTCGAGTTTTTTCATAAAGGAGGAAAGGATATGTCTCATTTTATGAGTATTGGGAAAAAATTATCTTATAAAAATCTAAAAATGTCTTTGGGATACCATATGATGGTTAAGCTTACTATTTCTCCCATAATATTCCTGATTCAAAAGGATATTTTGACAGAGTTAAGGATATTTATTGTTAATTTATTAATGAATTTAAAATCCAATTATTTATACCCTTTTAGAAAAATTCATAATCATTGAATTATGGATGAACAGACTTTTAATACAATGAAAAGGAGGCATGTATTCCTTGAAAATAATAGACATATTATTTGTGGATTTTCTTGTTAATATAAAGGTGATTAACCTAGTGATGTATATATATATCACAACCCAAAAAATAAATAATGTGTTAATCAAATCTATAATCCTAATGTATCAAGCATCCTTTTACAATATTATCATAATTTGTTTGAACTTCTAAAATGCTCCTTGAATTTCAGTGAAAAAACTGTTCAAGATTCACCTTTAAAGTCAAGACAAATATAAATGGATGAAATATTCTTTTAGTGATAATAAAAACGAGTTTGTTGACTCTATTGGAAAATAAATGTAAAATGGGGAAAGCTTAAAGAAATGGTTAGTGGATTCTAATAAAATAATTTCCTAAGCCTCAGAACCACATAAAATAACTCAACCTTCAGAATAACCAAAGATGAATAAATTGTAATCCTACCTAGATGAATTTGTAACAAAGTGGAGATATGATAAAGAGATAAGGAAAGAAGAAGATGCATTTTTTGTTAGATCCTCTAGAAGATAAATATTTGAAAATAAGATAATCTTGGGAACATGAAAAAATGAGAAAAACTTGAAAAAGAGTTAAAGGAAGATGAAATAGTTCATGCCTGGTTAAATGATACAAAAAGGGCCTCAGAAAAAATTGAGGTTCTAGAATCATTTCTTCTTGAAACTGAACATCGTCAACAATAGCAACCAATTTTAGTAGAGGCTACCCCATAAAAAATTAAAGGTTTTTTTTCAAGAAATTTTATGATTGTTCATGAATAGTCTCAACGTTTAGAATAAGAAGATAAAATCCAATAGAAAGGAAGTGATGATGAGACTCAAAAAATCAGAGAAACACATAGGAAGAACCAATCTGACATGTTATCTTTAAGGGAATCTTAAGTTTCTTCCTAAAATGTTGCTATAGAAGGAAAATAATTCCATAAATCCCCATCTCATAATGAAAAAGTTATTGATGGTGAAGATCAACAAATTCATTCTAATGATGAAGTTGATGAAGATGATAATGTTGATGGTGGGAATAATGAAAATAAAGAAGATGATGGTGATGCTGATGATGATAAAATCATTCATGTTTTTGATGATATGGATGAAATTGAGAGGTCAATAAAAATGAAATATAAGAAAGATGCTTTAGAATCAGATTGGTCATCCTCCACTATATGAGAATGTTCTGTTGTTCAATCCTTAAAGAAGATGATAAAATATATTCCTTATTTCATGAACAATGGGTCAAGATTTCAGATTATTCAAGCTTCAATAAATCAATAATTGGAATCAAAAAACCTTTTCTGAGATTATATCAAAAACCTGAAGCCAATTTCCAATCCACTATTTGGAATTATGATTATCACCGGATGACTTATAGAGATATAATAAAGTGTTCAAATCAGATTTAAAATGATATTAAAGATTTTGACGATGTTATTTAGATAGTAAGGGGTTCATTCAATGAATCATAATTCAATATCAAAACGCATTCAAAAAACTGGTTAGAAATGATAAACAAAGAACAATAAATTTGATTACAAGAAGATAGTGATTTATATGGGAAAAATAAATCTCTTTCTCAGGAAGTGAAAAAACTGATAGATTATAAATATGAGGTAGATGAATATATTATTTCGTGATATGAATGGATTATGTTCTTGGGGGAGAAGATTATATTGCAATATGAAAAGATTCAAATCCATGAGAAGAAGAGTCAGGATCAGGTTGTGCTTTTAGTGAAATTTAATGATGATCAAAAGGACGTGAAAATGTTGAATTCCATTTTCAAAATATTAATTCCAAATATGTACTGATCATTCTAAAATGAATGATGTTTTATTGTAAAATTGTTTTGAATATCAAGTTATTATTATTCAATTGTTCGTATAGTTTGTTTCCAATGTTTTTAGGAATATTATACAGTTTCACATACCTTTTTGAAAATCACAATTAGGGAGAAGAATGTTATAAAAAAGAATATTAGTCTAAGGGGGAGTTATTAATATTCATCTTATGTCTTATCCAATATAGGATATAGGTTTTTATTTTAAGATTAAATAATAACTCTTTTGGTTTTGATAATCATTTCGTAAATATTTTTTTTTAAATTCCAAAAATGAGGGGATTATTGAGACAAAATTTTCCTTATGACTTTTTCTCAATCTATTATATTTTGGAAATAACAAAAAAATTCTTATAATTTAATCTATCTATAAGTAAATTTATATTCATGTTCTTTAACCATTTGTTTTCTATGTCTAACAGAATTTTCCTTGTATCAAAATAATAAGTAGAATTCCTAATGAAACATGGAATCCTTTTTTGTCTCAATTCCGATTCCCCCGGAATTTTGATTCCGATTTTATATTTCTTAATTTTGATTCCTTCTGATTAATGAATTTGATTCTATTAAAATATTAATTTTGAATCATTTTTCTCTAATACGAATCACAAATAAAGTCAAATTTGATTCATTTTCTCAATTATGAGCCATACAAAATTTTGATTTCAATTCTCTTAATTTTTTTATTTTTTTTATCCCAATTTTCTTATTTCGATTTTATCATTTTATTGAATTTGATTCACTTCATCATATCCTAATCACACATAAAATTGAATCTGATTCAGTTTCATAATTCTTAATTGTACATAATTATGATTATAGTTCTCTTAATTTTACGATTCTGATTACCATAGTTTTTTTATTCTGATTATCTCAATTTTTTGAATCTTATTCAATTCTTAATATTCTGAATCAACCCAAAAATTGAATCTGTTTTATGTTTCCGAAATCCATATCGTCCATATTTGGGGTATTGATTTTCTATATTTCATAGAAGTTATTATATTTTCTTTTTTTAATCATATAATTAGATTTATACAAACATAAATTTTCTCATGAAATTTTCTATATAAAACAATGTAGTCCAATCAGTTATTATATGACCGTTGTAAGTGATAGTTGTGCAATTCCATCTGAAATGTTAGGAAAAAATATGAGAGTTAGAGGAAAACTAGACCATTGGATATCACTCCTATAAATACCAGGACATTTTTATGATCTCAATATATTCCCATGTTTATATTTTAGATACATGTGGGATATTTGTCAAAATTTCCTTGTGAAAATGCCTAGAAGAGATTAAGTTGTGAACAGGTTCTTCTTCATACTTAACTATTCAATAATCATTTTTCTGCTTCATGAAAATCCAATAGTTCGTGATAATGATTTAGTTCATCCATTTTTATGTAAGAACGAGGTGTGGATTACATACTTAATAGAGGGCTTCCGAGTTGATGGAAGATAAAGGTACCAACCACCTTACTTATTGATGGATTATAGGGATAATAAGTAAGATTCCGACCTTTGTATCGAAGGTTTACTAGGGGATGAGGGACATTATTGAATGTATAGATCAATAGAAGATTATCCAAGGTGTTTTTGATACCCTATTATTTGGGTTAAAATGCATGAACTCATTTATATGTACATTAAATTTCAAGTGAAATTTGTAACTATAAGAATGTTTTTATTATAACTTCTTTATTTATGTAACTATAATTTAAGATTCTATATATTTTAATGTAGAATATTTTTTATAAATACATGTGTGCTTATTTCGTTACACATATTTATTAAACCTTAGGTGTTCATCGTTATCATTATTAAAGAGGCTTTAAGTGAATTTGAGTTTTTTAAATTTGTTAGACAGTGTTTCCTTAAAGATAAAAATGAATGTTTTTAAACTTATAATTCACCCCAACCACTTTTAATTGAGAATCTACATAATCATTTTTATTATACAATAATGCAAGAAAATTTTATTCATGGTATATACGTTAAGACGATGATTACATTCAGTTTTTCTGTAAAAAGAAAAGAGGCTGTATTTTTAAAACGACATAAATATCCCATAAAAAGATTTTCATAAATAGTCAAAATGAGTAAAAATCTTTATAAAATATATTTTTGAAAATGATTAAAAATATTTTTGAAAATATTTTTTCAAAACATTGTTTTGATGGAAAAAATATTTTCGACGGAATTGAAAAATAGGTCTTATTTTCTAAAAAACAAGATATCAATATTTTTAAGTACCAAAAATAAGAAAATTGAGAATATTATTGAAAATGTTCATAAATGAAAAAAGGATAATAATATTTATTTATTTTAAAATCTAAATATCATAAAATTTTAATATTAGAGGGTTGCAAAAAATAATCTGAAACAAATTTGACATTGTGAAATAAATAATTAACACTTTGGAAACATCTGTATAATTTTCACAATGAAAGAAATAACTAGAAATGAAGCATTAAATATTATTAAGAAATATTTATTTATTATATATCATATAAAACTAGTTATTATATTCCCCACATAAAAGAATAAGTGGTGAATATAGAATATGTATCATGGGATAAAAACTGAGATGACAAACCATTACCACTGGTTCGACATCCTTTGTATGTGTATGAAAATTTTGTATAACAAATATATTTTTATTAAAAGTAAATTAATTTAACATACAAATATATCTAATGTCATATGTGATATATTTATGGTCTTTTATCAATTTTTTGTTGTAAATGTTTTTTTAAATCATAATTCTTTGGGTTAATATCATTGTTTTTATGTCTCTTTTGGTTCAACAATAGTGTTCCTTTTAATTTAAAATTCATTAAATAATCATCATAATGTTAACCTTTATATTAATATAATATATATTCCTTATATATTTATTTATTTTAATCTATAAAAGGTATCTATTGAAAATGGATTACACCATTCATGGAGACGGTATATAGAACGTATGCATGAATGTTTTATCCATTTTTTCTTGAGAGAGGAAATAAAATGGAAATAAATATTAATTACCCTTTAAATAACCATTAAAAAATTTAATGTATAATTTTTAATAATAAAATATATCATCATTACCATCCTTGAGAATAGAAAATGACAAACATTTTATATCGCTATGTGGAGGATGTAGTCCACACTTACGCGTTATAGACATTATAGTTTTCTAATAGATTAGATGGTAGGAATTTATATGTGATAATATATTAATAGAAGTATATTTTGATAAAATATATTAGAAATATTCATTTACTTTAATCCTTTAAGACTTCCATGTAATGTATTAGTGGAAAATAAATCACATCGCTATACGCGCCGGTAGTCCCTAGTACACACTAGTGACACTATCGTATGCCTCACAAAATTAAACATAAGAAGGTGTATGATATATGATATTCTAGAAGAATAATAATAACATTAATATCTGATAAATATGTTAATTATATTATTAAAACCTTATTTAAAATGGTGTGGATGAATAACAAACAATATCGGTTCATATGGAGGTAGTCCTCTGAACATACGATCGACAGTTTGGTTTTACATTAGATAAAAGTAGAGATTGATATTTTTTTAATCCATTAAAATAAAATATATCTATATAAAGGATATAATTTTTTTAATAATTTGGGATATTATTAAATTAAAATAATTTTTT
Source organism: Viscum album (assembly GCA_963277665.1). Classification (NCBI taxonomy): domain Eukaryota; kingdom Viridiplantae; phylum Streptophyta; class Magnoliopsida; order Santalales; family Viscaceae; genus Viscum; species Viscum album. The sequence continues at coordinate 382,704,319 of OY728166.1, forward strand.
ATAATAAGAATTAAAATTAAAACACATAGTTAAAAACATTACCTCTTCTTCAAGAAACCACTTTACATTAAATATAAATACTTCATAGATTAAATTTATTATCTATCTAATAAATATAGTATGTTTTTATGAATTAAAGTAATATATTTTGGTGTTTATTTGATGAAAAAGGTTATTTGGGAGTGTGAATATACGAGTTGTGTGGTGTCCTTTTATATGTGTGGGAGGGGACACACTTTGTTTTTTTTTTGAATAGAATCAACTACAATCACATTTTTATCATTTTAAAAGAATTAGAAATGGGTTGCTATCAAACCATATAGATTATAAGATCGAAATATTTCCATAAAATTGGTTTTAACAAGTTATTAGGTAATTTAAACCCTTATATTTTTAGTTTAACTCACATAGTAAACTAATTTTTATGTTAATAATGTTAATTAATTAATTATATTTTTAATATGCATAATGGTAGAGAATTGTTTTTTACATCTTAGATAATATAATTTATTCGTATTCAAAATATGGAATCCTTTTTTTTAAATTAAATCCCATTAAATTATATAATCCAATTCAAAAATATGACTGTGGATGATATTGAAAAGAGGGGTTTTAATGTGAAAATTCGCACTAAGAATATAATAATTCTATATCAAAATTTAGTAAGAAATTGAATATAATGACCAAAATTATTTTAAATTTAATCTCATATAACAAATTTTACATTAAAACCGAATTAATATATAATTTAACTTTAAAAATAATTTTATTGAAAATGATTTTTTAATTTAAAATTTAGTGTTTATCACAATTCATAAAAAATAAATATATTCCTTAAATTTTAAAAAATTCTCTAGAAAAACATTGACATATTGATTAAAAAAATTAATATTTTTAAATAATTTTTATAAAATTGGTAAAAATTACTTTAAAATTATATGTCTAAATCATGAGTAATTTTCCATTAAACAAGTACAGTTTTTCAAAAAACATGTTATTCCCTTAAAAATGGTTCTTTTTTTATTTTTAATAAATATATAACCACTAGAATTATTTTTTATATTGTTGAAACCAAATAAAATAAATATTTTAGTCATTTTATTCATACCTTCTAATTTAATGGGCATGTTATAATGTTCATATTTAAATAATAATAATTTAACAGAGTCTCACATTTGTTTTAATCCCAGGGTTTCATGCATCAAACACTATAAAATTGATTGAATTTATTTAAAAATAAATATTTTGTGAAGTATAGGGGTGTTATATTTTCATCTAATATTGGTTTTGTGTGTAACACACACTTTAAAACATGATTTCCCTACTTTAGAAACTCAAGAGGGTATACTCAACCACCTTCAATAAATTACATTCTCTAATTTAATATTGATCTCAATAATCCTAGGTTTGAAATTTGAAAATTACCTTATTGAAAACCAAAATCATGAGAAGGATAAACATAACATCCTTCTGATAAGTGAAAATGGTATTTATGAAGGTTATTTGGAGTAATTAGATAGATAGGTTTATAAGTATAAGAATTTAGGATATAAGTGTAAATATTTTAATGGAAGAAAAGTGTGATGCCAAAATAATGATGGAGTGTGACATAGTTTATTCATATCATGTTGGTTAATGGTAATTAAAAAGTCAAAACCACAAAACCAGGAATATTAGATGAGTTATGGTATCATTTTATTCAAATAAAATGAATATAATTGGATTACATTTTTTCTTCAAGAAACTTTTTCCTAGAGTTTAGGAATTATTTTAAAATATAGGCTAAGAATATATGAATATTTGATTATTTTATATATTTATATTTAATAGTCACAATTTCATCATTCTTCCCAATTTTCAATTCCCATTTCATTTTTCACTCCATGAAATAAATATCCTTAATGAATTTGGTTTCATGAATAACAATTAATATATCATGATAATTTCAAATCATTCCTCCTATCATTAGATTTTCCCAAATTTCAAAATGGTTAGAAAAACATATCCAATAACACATATAATTTATCATGGAAATTTAAATATATAGTTAACAATAATACTCTTCCAAAATCTACCTCTCCAAATTCAAATTTCAGAAATTTTGAATGAATGTCACTAATTAAAAATTATATTCCCTAAAATAGATAAAGTGGATATTAATGTCACATTCGAAATATATGAATTCATGATCATCATAAAACATTAATGAAAACATGAATTATATTGAAAATAAAATCATAGGTTTTTCAATATATTCCCTATATCCAAACATGCAGTAAGCTCAATGGTAGAAAACATAAACCACTAAATCAAATTCCAATTGAATAATAACCAATATTATAGCACAAACATGTCTTTATCATTATAATATAAACATATAACAAATATTATGGTTTATCCTACCTTATTCTTGTGTTTTTAAAAATGATAAAATTTCCACTAAATCTATTTTATTTTTACCATTAAACACACACATTCAAATCCTTAATGAAATAAAACCGCACAAAAACACTAAAGCATATCCAATTCCTTATAATGATAATATCATCAAAAAAATAACTTCTTAACATATTTATTGCATCCAAATACAAAATAACTCTAATAATTCCACTTTAGTGGTATTAATGGAATTATATTGATTTTTATCCCTTGGTTTCTTGTTTGATATATCCCCCTGATGCATGGGTAATTGGTTGGAATTGTTCACCGTATACTTATATATAAATCACTATACTTTGAGGGATTCTCCCATACCCTTTAATTCATGAGGGTGATGAACTTTTTCTACATGCATGAATAAAATTCATTTTCATTATATATATGTATCAAGGTTATTCGTTCCACAAGTATCACATGTTGATAAATCATTCTTTACCTTCTACCCATAATGTATTTATTACTCTTCAGTAATATTATTCTTTCAATTCCCTTAAAATCTATAACACTTGTGGGATTATACCACTATATTCATAGCACATGATACTATTTCATCAGATTGTGATAGATTTTTGGATTCTAGTTCCCATCCATTGATTTTCTTAATCCCTTTAAAAAATGGTCATTCTTTCTCTATGAATAATTTATGTAGTCTGCAGCCTACCTTACTAACACAATAAAGTTCACATCATACAAATAATCATTTTTTACATCATTCTATCTTATGATCAGAAATTGTTTTCCCATATCCACTCATTTCACTCGAGGGAAAAATTATCCATGAAAAGGACATTGGAATCATTTCATTCCATGTTTTATATTTCTTATTCATCTTTACTATTTTGAATTAATTATCCCCGTCAATATGAATATCCATAGAGATAGTAAACTTCCATAAAAATGGTCTCCCATTCAATACTTATAAGGGTGACAAATATATTCTATATATAATATATCCATTACTCAACTAAAAATGGATTTATAGTCCCATTAACTGATGAATGTTTCTAATGCATGAAGTGGTCTATCATTATTACACCACATGGTGGATCACCAATATGTTCTATATACTAATTATTATTAATTATAAATAGAGTCCAAAAATTTTATATTCTTATAATTTGATCATTTCTAGCTACAGATACAACTCCAACTTTATTATTATTACTAGGAGGCCAATCCATACATGGATTATGTGCATTGATATGGCTACCATTACTTATATTAGGCTCAATTTATAAATAATTTTATATTCTATATTAGATTATAACATTATGAAACATAATTTAAAATACCAAATTTAGTGAAACACTCGACAAAAACTGACAAATTTATACATACCTAATCTCATAATAAAAAACATGGGTTTTTTTCGGGTATCATTATATTCAAATAATTTATGTTAATTTTTTATAGAAAAATTGAAGTATCATAAGATTATACCAATAAAATTTCAAACCAGGTGCGCAGTAAGGATTATTTCCATGCACTTTGTGATAATCAGGTCATTCACAATATTCTCTTCTTGGATTTATTATCCCTAGGTATATCTATTTCATTACCAAGTCCACCTATAATATCTAGATAGTCATGTAGTTATATGAAAAACAATATAATATCAACTTTACAAAAACATCATGGTGTTATTATATACTTATCAAAACATTATATCATATGTTTATATACCCTAATATATGATTTCCTAAATCTAGTTCACATGGTTTCTACCAAAAATCCCAATGATACTAATTTTAGAATCTTCGAACCTTGTTTCCTAAATATAGTGTTTAAATTATTACATTGGTATTATATAAAATAAATCACATCCCCATGAAATGAATAGTTTAGTTGTATTGGTAATCTAGATACATATATAAAATTCACTTTATATTTTAGAATATAAAATACAATAATAATTATATTTTACATATTTATGTTTTCCCTTAGTTTATACCAACATATCAATCCCAAAACACTTCCTCGTTTCATGGGGAAAATGAAACATAAATTTTTTTTTGAAAGCATACTATCAATAAGGGAATGTTTAAAAATGAACTTTTGAATAAATAATTTATAATAAATATTTATCATTAAATAACCAAATCAAATTCCATTTAATCGATATATTGAGCATAATATGGCTGGAATAAATGGTGATAAACTAATTCCCTACAAAAAATCACATGATCTTGAAAGAGAAACACATATATTCAAAGTAGTTGAATAATCACAATGAATAAAAATGATTGAATTCATAATTACAGACATGCAAATCATACTTTATATTCATAATGCCTAGCATTATTAACTTCAATTCCTCATGTAGATACATCTTACATATATTGGTATGACCTTAACTAAATTCCAAAGCTAATTTGTCTCATGAGATATAACAATTCATCAAGGTGCTATGTGATTCTAGGTCCTGCATATCATTTAATAATTCATATTAATTCCACATTTGAAAATAGAAAAACATAATCCATATATAATTTATTATTGGAAAACTAATGTTAGAAATTTTAATACTTACCCAATTTAATAAACATAGTCATATACCACCCCCAGTAATATGGTGAATGATAATAAAATTGTAATCACCTATAAAAATGAACATAAAACATCCAAAAAATTAAAAAACATGGTATCCTAACAACATATCCCATGTATATCACAAGTATAATAAATATTTTCTATCATTTTTTAATAAAAATACCATAAAAATATCATCATAAACGTTTTTTTAGGAAAATAACTTATTCATGTTGAATGTTTTTTAAATAAGTGTTACAAATTTTTTTTGAAAAGACATTTCTCTAAAAATATCTTGATATATCTTATAAAATAGTCTTTAAAAAATTTATTTGTGATGATAGTGTAATTTTTTTTTCATGTTATAATCGATTAAATAATATTTCATTTCACATTCTTAGTAAAAGCCAAGTTGGCCTATATTAAAATCGACCGGATGATTCATTTAAATAAAAAAAATAGTAAAAATTCGTAAATAAAATTTTAACAAATAATTTTTGAAATGGTAAAAATATTCTTGAAAACATTTTAGAAACATGGATTTTGGTAAAAAATAGATTTTCGATCGAAGAGTGAAATAAAGATATATTTTCATAAAAATATTTTCTCAGAAATTATTACAAACAAGTGGAGAAAAAATGGTTCTATAACATGAATTTTATAATGAAAATTTTAAATGAAAATAAATTTATTTTAATATATAAATATAAAATTATTCACCCATAAGAGACATAAATAAAAGCATCCCCTAATAATTATCATATTGTTAAATAAACTCAAACCAATTTGGAATATTTTGAGTTATAAGACACAAGAAACAAATAAAATCAAATCATACAATTAATAACATTAATATAAATATATTATTTATATTTCATATCACAATGGGATTTATATACACAATATAATAGAATATTTGGTGAATATGGCATATGTCTCCCTCAAGTAAATGTGAGAAAAGAAACCCTTACCAGTGGTTTGATGAATTTCATATGTGTCTGAACCCCATTTATTATAAATTTTAGTTTATTAAAAATAAATTAAATAACCGTAATAATATTTCTTATACCATATATGATTTACTTATATATATTTATTACTTTTTTAATATAAATTCATAGTTAAATTCACTCTTATGGGTGATAATTACTTTATTTTTCACGTATGTTTTGGATTGGTAATTTTGGTAACTTTAAATTTCAAAATTATTACATCCTATAAATATTTTAAAATAATATATAAATATAATATAAATTCCCTTTATATTTATTTATTTTATTTTATAAAATATTTTGATAAGAAATGTATTTCACTACTCATGGAGATGTTTGGTCGTATGTACGCATTAGTGTTGTTTCCATTTTTCCTAATGTATTGAATAAATTGAAAATAAATATTAATTAACCTTTAAATAATAATTAATATTTTATATATACCATTTATCTTAATTAATTCCTTCCTTATTACCATCCATGTAATTATATAATTAAAAAAATCCACATCACTGTGTGGAGGTGGTACTCCACACGTACAAACAAGCGACATTATTTTTTTCAATGGATTGGAAGGTAATAAGTTAAAAGTGATATTATATTTTTATATTTATATATATATATTATATATATCACATATATTCATTACCATTAATATTTACTACCTTCCATATAATTCATTAGGGAAAAAAGGAATCACATCGCTTTGTGAGGTGGTATGCCACCATAAAGAAAAGACGTGTTATCGTATCCCTTGTAGAATATAAGGTTAGAAATTATATGTAAAATTTAATTTCCAAAATAATAATAGAATATTAATTATAATATAAATATTTTATATCCATCATGACACCAAAAATTGAAATGTGGTTGATGAAAATGAATTACATCAGATTGCATGGCGGAAGTCCGCCATACTCATTGTCAATGGTTCCATTTTTCACATGGTATAATTGGATATGTATATAATTAAATACATTAAAATAATTATATATCAGTATAAAAAATATATTGGTGTTATAATTGGGGAATATTTTTTAAATATTATTATTATTTATAAGAAGAAATAAAATGAAAACATATAGTTGGAAGCATTACATCTTGTTTAAGAACCCTCAAAAGTATTAACCTAAAAGTTCTATATAATTTATTTATCATGTAACCGAGGAATATAATACATGGATAGGGATTAAATTATGTGATTTGGGTAGGAATTGTGTAAAATGTTCTTTTTTGGGATTCTGGAGAAGGGAGGATATTGGGTGGCCTTTTCTAAGTGGGGTAGAGGACACCTTGGTATTTTTGACAACAATCGACTACACCCAAGTTTTTATATTTATAAAAGCATAAAAAAAGCTATTTATCAAACCATATATATTATATGGATTAAATATATCTAAAAAATATGTATTTTACATGTTTTTAGGTAATTATAACATATATTTTCTTCAGGTTAACCCCCCAAGAAACCCATTTTTACCTTAAGGGTGGTATAAAAAATTACTTTTTTACTAAAAATTTTGAAAAATTAAGTTCACTTTATTAAGAAATATAATTTATTATGATTAAAAATATGTAATCAATTTTTTCAAATTATATTAAAAAAAGTGGAAGAATTCAATCCATAATTATACACAGTGTTGTGACAAAAAAGTGGGATTCCAAAGACAATGTTAGTTTGAGGGTAAAATGTTTTAATATCAAAATTCAATATGAAATTTATTAAAATTAACTTAATTAGTCATTTTTTAATAAAATTTAACAAAATATACTTTTTTAAAAAAATTAATTTATGGTTACAAATATATTAAAATAAACGATCGTTTTTCAATAATATTTTATTATTTCTAACTTGTTATAAAAAAATAAAATATAAAAAAATCACCAAATGATAATTTTGACTTATAAATTACATAAAGTATCTTAATTTTTTAAATGAAATGTTAAGAAAGTGGTTATTATTAATTCTAAATTATGTGTGAAAAGTGGAACTTATCCATCATTCAGAAAAATATATTTTTCATAAAACACTTTATTCGATTTCAAATTGATCTTGTTTTATTTCTAATCAAAAGATAACCATTGTATATATTTTATACCTTTGAAAAACATATATTTTACATATTTTATTTACTTATATACATGCCTTCTAACATAGTGGATATGTTGTAATGGTCATGTTTGAAGAATAATATTTCAATTGAGTATCACATTTCATTTAAAATTTTTATTGTGTTTATCGAAATCTATAAAAGTAATAGAATTTATATAAAAAATAGAATCATTTATATGGGTGTTATATTTTTTTTCTAATCTTATATATGAATTTCAAACAAGGTATGAAACATTATGTGACCATTTGAAAATCTCAGGGTGTTACTTTTAGAGATTTCATTGATCTGTTCATCGTAGTGTTTTTTGAAAATATTATTATTTATTAAATGAATAAGGAAGAGAATAAATATCACATGAGAATTGTATATAATTCTTTAATAAATGATAAATTGAACAAAGAATTTAAAAATTATTAATTATAGATAAAAATTATCCTTTTTTGGGTCTTATAATCATAATAGAAGGTTTATTTTTCAATCCGTCGAAGATATATCCCATTAAATATTAGAAAAGATCAAACATTTTGACAATGATTTGATGTTTTTTGAGTTTTTATCGATATTAATTATAGTTTGTAGATAATTTATCATGACTATGTTGTTTACCAACCATTTTTACTCAAATGTGATCCATGTTCCTCTGGACACATTCGTATATGGAAAATTACATTAAACTTATGAGAAGGTTAGGCATAGATCCTATTGTAAAATTACCCTATGATGGATAAGGGTTTTTAACCCTTATTAATTCATCAAGGAATGGATTGGGATTAATTATAGTGAATAATTTAATTGTAAAAAAAATTCTCAATGATAATTTATAGTTCCTGATCAAAATTACCCAACTTATGATTTTGTGATAGATGTGGCAGTTTTTTCATAAACAATTTTAAGGCATTATCTTAATGGAGAAAGGTAATATATATATATATATATATATATATATTATAAGATTATGAATTATATATTAACTTACAAATAGTTTAATTTTCTTCTAGGATTTTGGTTTTATTAGATTAATGAATAAGATAGCTCAGTACTTTTCCATTAATGGAAGTCGAACAAGGGGTCTGATTCCTTAATTCGAAAGAATCATGATAACTTATCTATGATGAGGATCTCAAAGGTCTGGTATTTTTGGATTTAAAATGGATGTATTTAAAAACCATGATGGAATGGGGAAAATATTATGATTCTCAAAGAATATTTTAGCTATCTATACTCGTGGGTATTAAGGAGACATATAATGAAGATACAGAGCTACAGAATATGGTGAGAAACATTCCTAAGATCAACATAGATTTTTATGGAATGATAAGGTTATTGAACTTTTTTTGTGTTTTATAAAGACTATATTTTAATAATTCTAGGATATATGAATATAATATTTCTTTATTATCAATTTATAAGGGATGTATAATAATGTATATAGATTTGAATTATTTTTTATATCGGGGTAAAATGAAGAGAGAGATTGCTAAGTATATATCATGATGCTTAGTATGTCGACTAGTTAATGATGTTAGACAAAAATATAAGGGGATATTTTTACCATTACCCATACTAGAAAGGAAATATCAATACAACACCGTTTATTATTTATTGGACTCTCCAACAAATCCGAAGTAAATAATGTTATTTGGGTTTTATTCAATCTCATAATGAATTCATCACACTTCACCACTACCAGAGGAGATTATTTATCTAATTAGACATCCAAAATATATATTTATGATGTGTTATGGTTTTATAGAGTGGAAAAATAATTTTTGTATGATTAGTATCTGAGGATTACTTCAATGTTTGGAAAAATTATTTTCTAAGATCTAGATACAAAACAATGTTTCAGTACTGCATATCATTCTTATAAAAATAATCAGTCTAAGAGAACCATTCAATACCCAGAGAGTTTGATTAGTTATTTTTCACGTAATTTCAATGTTACTTTAGATCAACAACATTATCTTGTTAGAATTAAATTAAGTATAGATTTCATTAAAGTGTTCGGATTTATCCTTATGATTTCCTCAATGAAATGATGTAAGTAAATATTACATAATAGGATAATTTTAGTGAAATAAAAATATTCAGATGTTATCAAGAAAAATAAATGGTATATTAAGTTAGATATATTCAAAATAACATCAATGTAGTTTAAAGAAGATGCAAAAATTAGGTTGAAAATCATTTGGCATGATCTAGATATTGAAGTTGGTGTGATGTTTTTCCTACAAAGTTTTCCAAGGAATAATGTTATCAAACTCATGAAGAAGATAAAACTGATCACTAGGTATATTATCCCATTCTATTTTCTTTATCAACATACAATGCTATAACATAACTTTTTCCTTTCAGTGAACTATTCGTAAGTCTAAGAAGTGTTCCATGTATATATCTAGAGGAACAATGTTTGTGATCATTATTTAGAAAAATGGAATCCCTAGTACTGTCATTTTCAAATCCTCTATCCTAGAAAACCCCATCCCAATAAAGGGATCACTATATAGAGATCCCCATCAGGGAAAGATCTATTCCGAACTAATATGGAAGTGCCTCCCACGGAGTGATAGCCTTTTCTATGATCGTTTGACAAAGTAATTTTTCAACAAGGTTGGTTGTTCCCTTCTTCCCACATTATTTAGCAATAGGTGAGCCATCAAGGTCAGCGGACAAAGTGAATGTCGAAATACTCCCAAGATCATACATTCTTGATTATTCACATGTACTAAAACTGAATGTCAAACCATTGGATATTGGTATTTTTTGTAACACCCCTAGGATTTAAAATTAAATTTAAATGAATTAAACTTTTATTAACTACATAATGTCACTTTTTTTAAGGATATAGTTATGAAATATCAATTAAAGATACCTTTTCCACTTATATTACTTGAATTTCAAAGAACGTACTTCTACGGTTGTGATCAGTAGCTTTTATAGAATCTGACAGAACCAACCTATTTTTTGGGGAATAATAACATGCCATATGAATAGTAATATTAAATATAATATGATGCTTATAAATAGTACATAATATTATTATTTTATTTTCTAATGTTATAAGATATTGTGATCATGATTAATTTTTCAAGGTGATATAAAATGAGTTATTGTTTTAAAATTGTTATTTTTTGAATAAATTGTGATTTTATTTCAAAACTATGTTTATCAAATTCAGAAAATTATTTTCATAAATTGAAGTTCAATTTTGAATTCTACACACTTAATAATTGTCATGTTTAATTTTTGGTATTTTTTGGATATAGTTTGAATTTCAGTGAAAAGTAAAAAATTCAGTTTTATGTTTTCTGCGTGTTTATGACATCATAATGATGTAATAGTTATCTAATAATTATATTTGACTATTAAGGATTAAAATATTATATGATTTTTCCCAAGTGACCAATATAATTGTAAAAAACTTGTCTGATCCCATGGATTTTCAAATAGCACTAATAAGGTGTCCTTTGAAATTAATTAAAAAACTCCCTCACATTCACTATAAATACCACCCTCTCCCTCTCTTACTGTCACACCTCTCAATCATTGTTAATTGTATGAATTCTTCCCAATACCCTTATCAAGGATCTTACCCACTTCTTATACATACTCGTATCACAAAAAGGCCAAAAAACAATCGTTAATGAGGATCTCAAGTAGAAGAGATCAGGAGGTAAATATCCTCTTTTATTTTCTGGTGTTTTCATTTCAATTAATTACTTTTTTATACTCTCCTATACTCCCCTTATCCAAGAGGCACTAAATGTACCATAATATATATATATTATGTATTTTTATCTCATTTATGAAAAAATTCATCAATATTCTTTCTCCCCTCTTCCTCTTATTCTAAAAATAAAATCATCATCTAAGATGTGTCGATTTACCGACATTTTAGATGGTGTGACTTAAATTTAATTTAATTACTCTAAATATGGTTGTAAACCCATTTTAATGGTCAAAATAGTTTTTAATGTGTATTAAATTACTTCTCTTATGTTCTATAATTAACATATACACATGGTATTAATGGTATATAATGTAACAAGTTTGTGATTATAGAAGAACTGAAAAAATGATCTAAAAATTATCACAAATTATTTATCTAATGATTCCTCCTCATAAAATATAAAGAAAATGATTTATTTAATAATTTAATATTCATTAAAAAAATTAACATGAATTTCATCCACTTTTGGATTTTCTCATCCATTCGACAAGAAAATTCTTTACGAACCCACAATGGAAATCATGTGAAGCTCGCACCCAAAACAATGGAAATAAAAAAATTATAAATGGTTTGAATTATGTCATAAAATGATCATATAACGTGTTATAAACATTAATATCGTTATAAAATTATTATTAACACTATATTTACCATTATAAATGATTTTTAACCAAGTTTGAAGTAGGAAAAACCTGAGGTAAGTGAATTTTTAATCTAGTTTTCATCCATTGGGTTAACCATTTATTTAATTAATTATATTGTTCTAAGATAATTTGGGTAATGAATTTAATTCATATTTTACTTTATTATATGTATTTAAAATTTATACACAGGTTCCTTTCATTTTATCAATTCTCAGTTCAATAATATGATATTTGTAAGGGGCGTTTCTTTAAAAATTACCTATTAAAATTCTATTTTATAAAATTGAAAAGAATTGTTTTAATGAAATTATTCATGATTTATGATTATTTTATGGTTATTGTGATTTTTTTTTAAAAATGGTGGGACCTATCCCTCTTTTTAATACATTGGTTGTGTGTATTTTGGAGGTCGGTCATATGGTCACTCCAATTGTAACTGTGATTATTACATGATAAAGTATCCATAAGGGTTAAAATGTATGGTAGTTGGGAGAGTTACAAATAATAAGGTAGATGTGGGGGTTTTACTTTAAGTATTTAATTCTCATATATACTTTTATGTGTTTATATATTTTCTATAATGTTCTATGGAAATATCTTATTTCATAAAGTAAGTATATATGATTGAGAAGTATATCTTTGTGAAAATGATTTCATATGCTTATATATTTTAATGGGATAATGGTTTTTTCTTTATTTTTATATCCCTTACTGATATTTTTCTGGTCATAACATGTTATTAGATTTATATTATATGTTATAAGGATATTTAAGAGAAATAATTAAGTCAAATAAAATATTATGATATTTTTTTAATGAAAACTTGTGGTTGTTTTCTATTAAACAATTTATGTTTTGGAAGAAATGGATACTATTTTTATGGTACCCACTATGTACTCTTATGTGTTCATACGAATGATTATTTTACTAAATATATAAAAATATAAACAAAAAATATATTTGGGATTCAAAACAAGTACAATCTTGTTGAAATAACTATATTATGTAATGTTTATGATTGAGGCCTTATAGTGGGTATTAACACACCATTTAGCTAACTTTAAGGGTTAAGATGATTTTAATATAACACCATAACTAATTTTTAAACTTATTTTTATCTTTAGATGATATAGAATTTAAATTTTACCATGTTGCATCATTTAAGATATGTCTATTCTGAAAGGTTTTCTATAGAAAAATAGGGAAGCTAATGTTGGAAGGAACTGAGAGGCTAAAATCATTCCAAATCTGCAATCACGAATAGTGGGAATTGGAACTGAGCAGTTTGTTATAGTAATGGATCAGCTTGATAGAGGTAATAAATGGTGGTGTAATCCATGAATGATAAAAACCAAATCGTCCACAAAAGAACATGGTGATAATGGAACTGTTTATAAGGTAACACCCTCCTACATTCAGTGGATCTTTTGACCCATTACTAGATAAAGTATGGGTTAAATCCCTTTAAAATATATATTAAGTTATGAGATAATCAGATAATCAAAATCATATAATTTTCATTTATTATGTTGAAATTTAAGCTAATCAGTGGTGGTCAATGGTCAAGAATATCAGGGATAGAGATGATATTCACAGCCAAGTGGGGGATGGATTTTAAAGTGTTTTCCATGAAAAATATTTTCTTAAGGTGGTTTAACATAGGATAGAGAAGGAAAACCTTAAATCGAGGAAAATATATTAATATTTAGAGGCTATTTATCCTGGAATCTAAACATGACTCGAAAGTTATGCTCCAAATCATATTCTAGATCTTGATATAAAAATCAACCATTTTCACTCTGGATTGAAGCCAAGATATCAAATGGAATTAAATTACTGATATTTCTAATGTTATAAGAAATATGTACAATGTGCTGAGTGGTTAGATATGTAGTTCACTGATGATCATGTGCACTTTGAGAACAAAGACGCGGAGAGGTCCAAATGTCAAGTGATGGATAAGAATCAATCAAATAAATAAGATGATAATAATGATGAGTTTTCAGTTTGTGAAAAGTGTGGTAAAAATACCCTGGGGAATGCCTTACCAAAATTGGGAAGTGTTTTTGATGTGGTAAGATTGGACATATGGCATGATATTGTAAATAAAAAGATCCTACGATTAATCCAGATAAGATAATGGTATACTGTTTCAAATGTGGTGAGATGGGTCATTATGAAAATACATGCGCAAAGAAAGGTATGTGTGATGGAAAGCATCCATACAATAACAAGAAAGGTGTATTTAGATATTTTCAACTACAATAGAATATGTTGGTCCATCCAATGAATTGGTATCAGGTATTTTGTTTGTTTACTTATATTTTTCTAATGTCTTGTTTGATATGGGGTCTACACATTTTTTTTAAGTCTATGAAATTTTCTGGTAAATTCAAAATATCACCTCAACAAATGAGACCAAAAATTTTTCTTCAAACACTAGGGGGAAATTTTATATAGAAAAAATATTTTAAGGATCTTCCTATTGTTATCTATAAAAATACATTAGCTTCGAACTTGGTTGTTTTTTACATCCAAGAGTTTGATGTCATTCTAGTTATATGTTGGATTTATGTTTATCACGCTAAGATTGATTATAGAGATAAAGAAGTTTCTTTCAAAAAGATTTTCACTTTTTATATAAGAAAAAAACCAAACAATTGATAAATTATTAGGAAGTTGAGAAACAATTGAAAAATGGAAATGAAATCTATCTTGATCATATTATTGAAAAGAATGGAACTATTTAGATTAATGATGCTATAGCGGTAAATGAATACCTTGATGTCTTTGCATATGAGTTACATGCTATTATACATGATCTATAATTTTAATTTAAAATTTACATAGTTCCTCATGCTATGACAATTTCAAAACCCTCTTATATAATGGATCAAATGTAGCTTCATAATTGAAAAATATTGTTGCAGGAGTTTCTTGATAAATGATTCATTCATCATAGAACATCGCCATGGGGAGATCAGGTTTTGTACATTGAAAAGAATAATTATTACTTGAGTGTTTGTATTGATTATAAAGATTTGAATAACATTACTGTTAAGAATAAGTATTATTTACCTCAAATTGAGGAATTTTTTATCAGCTATAGGGAGCTTGTCATTTTCCCAAGATTGACTTGAGATCTAGGTACCATAATCTGAAGGTGAAGGGGGGGGGGGGTGAAATTCCAAAAATATATTTTAAAATTAGATATGGTAATTATGAATTTGTTGTTATGAAATTTGGGTTAACTAATGAACAACGGTATTAAAGTATATCATGAATATAATATATTATTAGATCTTGGATAATTTTTTGGTTGTTCTTATCGATGATATTCTAGTATATTCTACATGTAAATATGAGAATGAAAAAAATCTAAGGGTTTTTTAGAAACCATAAAAGGAAAGAAGATATATAGAAAATTTATAATGTGTGAATTTTGGTTGCAATATATTTCTTTCCCTGGTTTCAATGTTCTGAAAGATTTTCTAACTATTGATTTTGTTAAAAAGTAATTTGTTGAAGAATCTCCCAGACCCACAAATATAATCAATATTTTTAGTTCTCAAGGTTTGGTAGCATATTACTAGAGGTTTGTTGAAAGAATTTCATAGTTATCTAGTCCACTGACTAAGATAACTCAAAAAAGAGTTAAATTCATCTGAACAAAAGAATGTGATAATTGTTCTCATAAATTGAAAAGAATATTGGTGGATGCTCTAGTTATGACCATACCTTCCAGAAATTGTGAGTTTTTCATTTACATTTATTCTTCATTAAAGGGACTAGGTTGTGTTAAAATACTTAATGATCAAGTAATTGGTTATTCTTCAAGACCACTAAAACTCCATGAGTTAAATTATCTCACACCAGATTTTGATTTAGCAGTAGTGGTTTTTTCATTGATAAGTTGAAGGAATCATTTATATGGTTCCATATTTGAAATATATACTGGCCATATGTTTTTGAATTATATATTAACATATAAGGAATTAAAAATGAGGTACATAAGATGTCTTGAATTGATAGTGAATTATAATTTCACAATTAATTTAAATCCTAGAAAAGAAAAAACTTGAAGATGCCATGAGTTGAAATAATTATGCATCATTAACTAAGTTACGACTATAAAAAGAACCTTTGATTAATGATTTGATGAATTTTTCCTTGGAAGTTATTGGTGTCGGAAATTCCTCTATTTTTTTTAGTTTTTAGTGTAGTTATCATTGTTAGACAGAATTAAGCAAGGGGAGAATGCATACATGGAGCTATAAGAAAAAGGTAGAATTGGTCAAAATTAGTAAGTTTATAGAATTTAACAATGATAAAGATTGCATTTTGATATTTTGAAAAAGCTTTTGTGTTCCCTGTGTATCACAGCTAAAGAAATAATTGTTGTGTTAATCTCATAGTTCTCCGTTTTCAGTTCATACAGGAAGCACAATGATGTACAGAGACCTTCGAGAGTATTATTGGTGGGATGGAATAAATACAAATATTTCAGATTTTACCATGAAATGTTTGAAATGTCACCATGGAAAAGAATAGATGTCATTAACAAATGGGATGATTTATCCATTACAAGTGCTATATTGGAAATTATAAAACATATCCATGGACTTCATTCTGGGAAACCAAGTACTTCTTGAGGTAACAATGGAATTTGCGTTATTTTTGATCGACAAACTAAATCAACTCATTTTATTCCTATTCAAAATACTATGTATTTGGATTTTATTTCTTGATTGTACATCAAATATATTTTTAGGTTACATGTATTTTATCTTTCTGTTGTATTAGACCATGATCCCATGTTCAATTCTAACATTTGGAAAGGCCTTTACAAGTCGTTGGGAAAAGAGTAAAATTCCATTACAGCTTTTTATCCTCAATCAGATGGATAGTCCAAAAGGACAATTAAAACTATAGAGGATATAATTTGAGCTTGTTCAACTGATTAATATGGAGGTTGGGATCATCATATCACTATTATTGATTTTTTTATAATAATAGTTTTCCTTAAAATATACATATGGAACCTTTTAAGTCGTTATATGGGAAGTAGTGTTGAACTCCATCATTTTGGTATGAATTTGAGGAAAGGAAGTTGATGGGACCAGAATTAGTATAAAAAGTGGTTGAGTAGGTGAATATGATCCAGTAACACATGAGGAAAGCTCAGAGAAATAAGACTATTTATGCATCGAATAAGATGAAAGACTTTTCTTTCAAGGTAGGTGATAATTTTTTTCAAAGAATCTCTCCATGGGAATGCATTATATGTTTTAGTAAGAGCATAAAGCTGAGACCATAGTTCATTGGACCTTATAAAATCATAGAGAAAGTTGGACTTGTTTCCTGAATAGTATCTACTCATATGGTTATATCTCTGGTACACGATGTTTTTCATGTTTTGATGTTGAGAAAGTATGTGCAAGATTTATCACATGTTTTGAGCCCATAAGCAGTTTAGTTGGAAGAGAACCATTCTTGTGAAGAGAAACCAATTCAAATTTTTGAACGAAGAGAACAAGTATTGTGAAATACGTTAATCCACTAAGTAATGGTATTTTTGTAGAAACCACATGATTAAATAACCAACATGAGAATATGAAAAAAAATTGATTCTTAGGAAAACAGTTCTCATATTATCATGTATCATTATAATTTTAGAATTAAAAATTGGTATATTCTTTCATCCCCTTGCAATCATGAGCTTGGTTGCCTTTTTATACATACTTGTAGTAAGATCCCATTCCCTTTAAGAAAGTACCATGTTGTTTCTTCCAACAATTAATATAGGGTGGAATTTCATATTTTCCCTTATTCCCTTTATTTCCATTTCTAGAGTGCTCAGCAACCCTCTTCTTCTTTTAATTCACATTAAATATATAAGACTTAATAGATTATATTTTTATCTAGATATCACATGAGACTATCTATTCATACACTAAGAAATATTGTGAGACCATTTATCTTAAAATGTATAGTTTTAAACCATCAAATAATCTAACAATATTAATTATTAGGCTATGTATGTAGTCCGCAACTTCCCTCCCTATCCTTTTGAACATATACTCATGCTTTGTAACTTTATATTCCTCTTTTTTATCATCCTCAGAAATTACCTCTCTATATCAACTCACAGATCATGAGGAAAGTATTTTTCTTGAAATAGTTCTTTAATACTTCTTAATTATATATTTTATACTTATTAATCTTCCATCGTATTTTGAATTAATGACCCCCATTTATCTGAATCTCCCAAGAGATGGTAAACTTCCATGAAAATGCTTTCATTTTCATTACTACCCAATGGAAGAAATATATTCTTTAATTAACTTATCTATTTCTCAGAAACAAATGTATTTGTAGCCCCACTAAATTATGGAGGTTGTTGTCTTATGAAGTGGTATAACATTAATCCTCTATGTTTTAGATTTGGGATCTCTATACGGGTAAGGTAATTATTCATAACCTAATTCAATTTTCCCAGTATGGTTATAAGGTGTTCAGCACCAATGGTATCAACATCTCCACTATGATTTTATTGCATATGAGGGTAATTCCTACATAGAATATGGATGTTGATACAGTTCACATTCCATGCACTATGATCCATTTTTAAACAATAGAATACACTATATTATGTTATGAATCATAATGAATAATTCTAAACTACTGAAATATTCAACATAAATTGAAAAAAATATGCATATCTAATCCATAACCATAAAAATGGTTTCATTGGGGATATATTTACTCATAAATCCTTCAAAATTGTTTGAACTGAAAATGTGAATTATCCTTAGAATATCCCCAATGAGTGCCAAACATGGTCCATAGTAAGGCCTATTATTTTGTACTTGGTTACCTTAAGTCTTCCCTAGAACACCATTCCATAGTTTGTACTTCAAGGAATATATGTGTTGTGACCACGTCAACGTATAGTATTCTAATAGGGATGTATTTTCTAAGAATAACCATATAATATCTATTTTACAAAATGTCATGGATGTTATTCTATACTTATCTTCAATTTTTATCTTAGGGTAATGTTCCCTAATCAACGATTTTATAAATCATGTTTCCAATGATTGTACTAAACATCCTATAATACCAACTGTAATTCCTAGACCCTAGTTCCCCAGTGTCAGTCCATTATTTTGTTACGTTGGAATGATCCCAATAATGTTAAATCATGAAGTACTGATCAGTTTAGTAGCCTTTAAAAAACTGAATACAAAATTATGTTTCAGATTACATCATAAAATGAAAAACTACATGTTGTATCCTTTGAACACAAACATATCCCTTAGACTATCCCTCTATGTCATTCATAACATACTTCTATACATCCTCAAAAGAAATGGAACATAAGACAAGGGTAAGGTAAGATGCTCTATAAAGATAAACAGTATAGATAAAACTATCATAAATAAATATAAACATTTAATTAAAGGTATGAAATTGAAACAAATTCCATTTACAAAATTATCTTCATTATAATATAGAAGGGTTGAATCCAATAATTCCATTTAAACATTCACATGGATATTCTACTACTCAAATATTCAAATGTGATACCAATAACTAATCTCATAATAAGAGAATGCATAATGCCATGAATATTGTTAGGGCCTTATGAACATACCATGTGAGTATGATTTTTTTCAAACCAAAAAATAGATTGACTCATGAAAACAATCAATGCATCTAGGGGTACTCATTAGCTTGTCCCCAACACTTAGGATTTTCATTAACTGATCCCCGACCCATAAGGATTTTATTAACTTGTCCCCAACCCCACTAATTCTTCTTCCAATTAATTATTTATATGATAATGGTGAAACATAATAGAAACATTCATATTAAAACAAAATTACAAAAAGATAATAATTTAACAATAAACCATTAATGGTATCAAAATAGCACATCCAAAATCAAATATATCATAAACCCTTCAATTATATATGTCATTATAAGTCAACCTGAATCAAGAATAAAATCAAAGGATGTTTACATAGATGAAAAATATCTAATAAAATCATTAAAGCTCATTTAGATAAATATTTATTTTTTACATTTAAATAATTTAAAATCCTATAAAATTATAAAAATAAAAAATACTCTTTCAAAAATACCCTTTTAATGTTTTAATTTATTCTTCAAAATGTTAAGCTTCCATGATGCAGGAAATACTCACTCACACCGTATAAGTTAAAAAATAATTCTTTTCATAATTTTTTTAAATGATCCTAAAGTACCTCTTTATGAATGTGACTGAAATATTCCTTTAAAAAACTATTATTAAAAGTAAAACATGGGTAAAAATGGAATTTAAAAATTTCCTATAATATTTTGATATAATTTTTATGAAACATGGACATTGACAACAATGATTTTCCAATAGGTAAATACGTATAAACAATATTAGATAATAAAAATTTTGTGAAATTAAACCTTAACGTGTACATCCCTATAATCGAGCGTGATTTAACCTCTTATATAATGAAAATAGTATTTCATTAAGTTATACTATAACCACATAAATATTTATAATATCATATATGATCATCTTATATTGATTTTTAATAATATTTCTGTATTACCCTTATTTCAAGTGTTAACTACTTTATTTTCTCATTCCAGTTTTTTCAGGTAAGTCATGCTTGTTATACATTTAATGTATTCCAATATTATCCAAAACGAGTTTATGTTCATAATTATTATTTTTACTCATCATATTAATTTTATAATCATTCTTGAATGGTTAATATGGATAATGAATCTCACCGCATCTTGGAGATGGTAGTCGTACATACGAATGAGCGAAGGTATCATTCCCTTGTTGGTTAAATGGTATTGAATTGGATGGTATGAAAATTACAAAGAATCATAATAAATTCATATTCATTGTTTACATCTTTTATTCTCATCATTATACTCATCCAAATAATTTAGGGTGGAATAAAACATTACACCACGATGTGAAGACGGTAAGCCATACATACACATGCATGTTGATATTATTATTAATCGGATGAATAAAATGAAGATTATGGTTCTAACGTGATTATAATAACATATAATTATACATATTATACTATATTTATTACATTGGTATGGAAATAACAATAAAATGGGTAGTAGAAGAAGAAACAATCATTGAAAATAGGAGATAAAACAATTAGCCCTTTTTCGAGTACCTCCTTTTGATATGAAAAAAAGGACACCGTAGGATGGTTTTCTACCAAAATTATGGCCTCTAGTGTGTAGTGAGGGAGTTTGTGAGAAAAAATGGAAAAGTTGTTTTAGAACCAGTTGGATTTTGATGTGTGAATTAAAGAGAAAGAGAAGTACCCATTTATTAGAGGGGTGAGGGGAACTATTGGAAGCTATTAAATTATTAAATTATTATAAATTAATTTTTATCTTCAAATATCTCTAAGGTAATTTATTAATAGGATAATATTATTTTGGGTTTCAATACATTCAGCCAATACGTTTTAGACATGTGTATGTAATAAAATTAATCTTACCTTTTGAATTTAACACTTAGTTAAATAGTTTACCTCTTACCGTGTCTTCTTATATTTTACACTATAATGATAATATATATTTTATAAAATAGAAAAAACATTACTTGGATCCTATATTAAATATTTCACATAATCTAATATTTTTTTTAACATTGTATTTTTATGTCTTTTATATCATTTTATAATATATTATTTATTTTAAAATAAAATTTATGTCAATATTAATACCATTCAATATTTTGTTTTTTAAAAATATCAAAAAAATAAATAAACTATTTCATTAACATATCTATGTTATCTATAAAATTAGTGGATTTCATTAATCAAGGTAAATTATATTTATATTACTATTTTTATGATCATTTATTTGATATTAAAATAATTTCAACTTCACAATTGTCACATCATTAATAGTAATTATTTAGTCTCTAAAAATTGAAAAAAAAAATCTATGAGATGGAAATTTTTATTATATTTCTAGATTATTTTTATAAAGGATGTTATCTCTAAGATATCTACATAGTAAAATTATTATTCTCATAAGAAATTATAGTGTGACATTTTTTCATATTCATTAATTTTAATAATATTCATGACGTATTCGTGGAAAATGGTCCACTAGATGATTCACATTAGAAACATATATTATAAGGGTATAATATATTCATATAATATGTTTTTTTCAGATTTTATAATAATTTATAATAATTTTATAATATTACTTTTATCGTTAATTATTGAATTTACCCTTTACTACGGTAATAAAAAAATTACTAAACTTACTATTTATAAATCCCAAATTTAATATGATCCTAATTACATAATTTGAACCCAGTTATTCAAAATATGGAAAAGAAATTCAAATTAGAGACTCAAATATTTCATTTAATCATTTAAAATTAATCACCATTGAAAAAAACAGGAAAACAAGTTTTTCAAATGTAAAACCCATCAAAAGATTGAAATCAGTTTATAACTAATTTTTATGAGAAAATAACTCCAATGACCTAAATTATATTAAATGATAAAAATTTAATATGATTATAATTTAAAACCAATAAAAATTATAATCTATCAATATAAATAATTTATATGAAAAGGCAGTTTTGAATTAAAATGTAGTATTTTTAACAATTCATTTAAATATGAAATTTATCAAAAAAACGAAACATTTATCAAAAATAATTTTTTTCCCTAATTATAAAGATTTTTATTTTTTAAAAACTAAATTTATGAATGTTTCAAATATTGGATTTAAAAATATATGTACCATAAAAGGTGGTAAAATTGTTTTTAGAAACAAATAGCCTTTTAATGTATAATACTGGATTTATTGTTTTATTTTTCTTATAAAATAAATTGGTTGGATGTCAGATACTTTTATTTATTATATTAAATATAAATTTCTTAATCTATTAATACTACTCATAACCACTTTTTAAACGGATAGTTTGATTGATCATCATGCACTCAAAACCAGTGTTTCATGCAGTACAAGAAATTGAATTATTTAAAAAGAAGCATACAATGGAAGCTTGGGGTTTTTTCATATTCCATCATTGTTTGAAAATGATTTTCATATATGGTTTAACCATGGAAATTGAATATAGTTCTTTAATGGAGTAAGATCATGGTTTTCTTTTATTGTTTACCTTTATAAAAAATATTTTTTTGATTTTTTCATTTATGTTATTTTCTATATACTCTAAAACAAATCATTTTGTTCGATTTTTATAATAAATCTTTTAAAATTTTATAATTTCATTGAATAGATATTTTATGGAAAAATATATGGTCATGTCTTAAAGATACTTTTAAAAAGAAGGTCCAACTCTGAATAGGTGTGCAACCCTACCAAATTTTGGGTACAACAGATCACTCATGGCTTTGTGAAAATAATATTGCTACTGTGAATATTGTGGAAGTTGTATTTTAAAAAGATATTCAATAATGCACCCTCACCCGATGAGAATTTTTATTCATATTAATCAATATAAAATGTATCTTCATCATGGACTATTATTTCACAACTTATATGATTTGAACTTCTAGAAATAATTTTTATTCATTTAATCTTATGGATACACCAAAAAAACAAATATAGGAAAAAGTTCCATGAACACGAAACATAAATCAACTTAATCTGGGGATTTTTTGTTTACTTTTTTTATTTTTGTTCTCTTTATTTATATTAATTCTGGTATTGTTTCATATTTTTTGTTGGCAGATAATTTTTCATGGATGTTTTAATCTAATTCAAAAATTCATATGTATTTTCAAAAAATAAAATTTATATTTATATGTTCGTTTAATTTTAACTGATTCAAAAGAAATTTAGGTAAAATCATGTTGGAATAATTATGTCAACCACTAAAATTATTTTATCTATACTAAATATAATATATTATTGAACTATAACTATGTAAATTATATTTCCCACATTAATTTTCAATTGTTGTGACATTATTGACTATTTAATGGGAGAGAGTTCTTAATTTGTGACAAACATATCTTCAACGTATTAAAAACTAAAATACAATATTTTTTTCAAATGTTTCTTAATTTTCATAATTCAAATTCATTATTCAGTGGATCAAAAGTTTATGAAGTTTGGGATATGATTTTCCAACATGAATTTTTAATCTTTTTCTTCTTTCCTATAGATTTAATCTTGCTTGTCAATTTTCTTCTCCTTTTACTTTTTTTATTTTGAATAAAACATTTTAAATATTATTTACAATAAATATTATCTTTCAACCTTTTGACCTGATTTTAACCTTTTAATATATGTCATCAAATGAGCTATGAAATGAAAATAATAATATTGGATGAACCTTTTTTCATTCATTAACTCATTATTTTTTCACTATACTGTTGGATGGGTTGAATATGATTTCTTGTTAATTGTTACTTTTCTATCACCCAAACAGAATGTCTAATTATTATGGAATCTAATTATGTGTATCTATTATAGAACATCTAAAGAGTTTTCTGGAAGTCTTACATAAATGTAGTGTGATGGTTATTTAAACACTTTCTAAAATTTAATGTCAATCATTTTTGTAAAACCAAAACCAAATCGATACCAAGTCACATATTTCTAAGTGTGAAATAAAATTCCCAATATGATAGAGTTTAGGTGACAATCTTTTAGAAAACTAATTTTTAGTGGCATTTTACCTTTTCACCCTGGATAAATAATTTATTCCACTAATTGTTTAAAATTGGTAACTTGTGAAAGTATAATAGATGTGTGTTTGTAAATTTATGTGTTATATTTTTTATGTATTATTTCCACATAATTTAATTCTATTTTGGTTATTTAATTTATAAAATTTGATTTATATGTTATATAAATATATTTTTAGTAATTATTTTTGAATTCTAGATTATTGAAGATTTTTTAATTTTTTTATATTTTTATTCAGCATATTATTTTTGGAAATTTTAATAAAAGTTTATTGAAAATTTAATTACATAAAAATATTTTGATTTTTATGAATCAATTCTTAGTGAATTTGGATTCAATTTAATTTAATCAAATTTCTTGATGATTAATAGATCGAAATTTAAAATTTTCATTTTTAAAATATTTTATTGGAAACTATGTTTTGATATTAAGGTTTCTTGATTAAATAATATTGAACAATTAATTTTTACATTATATAATTTATTAATTTATATTGGTTTAATTTTTTTATAGAGCTACAATATGGGGACCTACGATCATGACTTACTACCTATGATCACCATATGGCCTTTCTGTGAGAGTGGTTGCATTTCAAAACTAAAAATTTGGAAGTTCTAAAATATATGATTTTCATGTATAATTAATATTCACTAACTTTACTTTATTATGTTATATTCATTATAAGAATATTATGTAATTTTTCACCCAAAAGTAAAAGTAATTATTCTTAAAAAAATTAGTTTTCAGACATTATATGGTTTTAATGATAATTATAGATTTATAAATTATATTATTATAATTTTTGAAAATTAGATTTTTTTTCTAATCTGTATATTAATATTATCTTTGGAAAAACATCTGAGAAGTTTTTAAGACATTTAATTTTTCAATGAATATTGAAAGATTCATGTTTTTTGAAACTATAATTTATTTTACTATACTTAAAAGTTTGTATTATATCATGGATCAGTTTTAAAATTTATTATTTATATAATAGTAAAAATTATATAACAAATTTTATTGTTATAAATATTATATTTTAATTTCGAATAAAAACATGTTTATAATTAAAAATATTTTTTTTGGAAAACTACTTTTCATAATCTATTGTGGGTATAATGTTATATTAAATTCATAAAAATATATAAATTGATATTAATAAAATAGACTAATTTATTTTTTAAGAATATTTAATTTTTTAAATAATTTATATTAAATTTTATTCATCATTATGAATAAAATACGTAATAAATATGTGTCACCTTGGTAATGAAAAATCAGTCCATTGAGGTTAAAGAGTTGGAGTACTGGATAAAACACTGTATAAAACTATTATTTGTTTTATTTTTTAATTTTTTAAACTGTTAACATAAACATTTAAAAAGATCAATTTATTTCTATTTTACATTGACAATAACATTAATATAATTATAACATTAGATTGAAAACAAAATTCCTTCCTCTTTTTTATAATATCTCTACATTTTAATCATATGGATAAAAAGAATATATATTTGATTATAATTTTTTATTTAAAATATGAATTATTTTTTATCATTTTAATTATTTTGTATATTTTTTTGATGATTTAATTTTCTAAAATGCATAAACAACACTGGATTTGTGCTTGAGAAAGGAGTGGAAAAATAATGTTAATGATTATTAAAACACTAAATGTAATTTTGTTTTGATGAGTTATAATGTCATACAATTTTTTTATAATATAATATATTTGGGATGTGTTATATTCTTATAATATTGTTCTATTTTCATATTGATGAAATTAAATTCAAATTTATTGAATATCATGAAATATTACATTAATAATATTTTATAATAAAACTAATTTATTGAATTATTTGAAATTTATAAAAAAAAT
This sequence comes from Viscum album, assembly GCA_963277665.1. NCBI lineage: Eukaryota > Viridiplantae > Streptophyta > Magnoliopsida > Santalales > Viscaceae > Viscum > Viscum album. Next base: position 382,731,381 of record OY728166.1, read on the forward strand.
AATATCATTCATGTGAATGGAATATGGTTGATAATATCAAACACTCTCAATTTATGGTTCTGTCGTCATTATATTCTATCTATATTAGATCTTACAATGTATAAAACATTGATTCTGTAGGAATCGTCCAAAGAGATGACAAGGTGCTAAAAAAAGTCACAGAGGAGTAAACAACCCCTAAAAATGCCTATATGTTATTTAATGAGATTATTTTTCGTGAAATCATCATTTCATATAAATATGTTAATGTGGTTCCATTTTCCCATGTAGTTTTGTATATCAAATATGAGATAGCTTCTCCCCTTAGTAATAGAATGGAATCTTATATCCTCAATTCCTCAGAACATTGGAACTATATTGTCTATCTAATACCCATCCAAATACCTTATTTAAATCCAAACATGGATTATATATTTAAAAACTCAACTTAAACCACTAGGTTCAATCTATAAGGTAACAAGACCTCATGCATTCCTCCCTATACACGAGAGCATGCCAAGTAGTGGTGACCATCTGAGTCCATCTGTAGGGAGACTATAAACACATTATTTTTTCATATTATTAATAATAATAAATATACAATATAATAAATAAATAGTTTAATCAAGTAGAAATAACAATATGTCATACATGTCCTAAAAATAATGAATCTTATACTATATAAATATACGGGATTGTAATAAGTAGAAGATAAATTAGTAGATAAACATTGGGTTTCTGGTGTTTTTCCTACTCTATTACTATCTTCATGATCTACTATTTATTCACCCATCATAGGGCCCTTTCCCTTCACCAGACCCCACAGAAAATCTATAAGTACATTAAAATTCCCAAGAAGGGAGAGAGAATAAGAATAAAAAGGAAATCACTAATTAATCCTTAACATCATTTACATATATAATCATGCGAATTCCATAATAATAATAAATTTTTAGCAAGAATAACAACACACAATTTGAAATTGAGTGGTCGTGTGATAACCATGCCACGAAAAACCAAGGGATTTACCTACTTCACCTCTATCTTATAAATTTAACATATATTAATAAGAATTCATTCCAACCACAATGATATTGGTGAGTCAATTGGACTTTAGAAGGTAATGTGTAATACTCATAACCCCTAATGGATCGAGTATTTGTAACCGACGTTGTATCCAAAAGGTTTCTAGTAACACTTAGAGTCCACAAGGCATCAACTATGGCCTATATACTTAGAATCCAAAAGGAATCAAGTATATTTTAGTTTAAAATTTCGTCATATTGTGATGACTTCATCTCTGAACACTATGTAAATATCCCATAAGGAGTAATCATCCCATGAAATAAAATTTTCATGTATACAAGTACGAATCCCCCAAAAGAAAATAGATTAGGTCATAGAGTGATAGACATTTCATACATCATGATATATAAATAAGCATCATATACATCAAAATGTATATCAAACTGAATCATGGAATCTTGTTATCACATCAATCTCATGGAATCGGGACACACAATATAATGGGCCACACTTCTATATGTGATCACAACTAAAGCCTAAATATCATTCAAGCCACACATAAATCATAACATGGAAATAAACATGTAATGTGGGCCCAAAATGGTAAAGAACATCCTACATCAATGTATTAAATGTCAACGAAAGAGAAAAAACACCCTAAGAGGTTTGATAGCTGACGTAGAAATCTAAAAAGTCAATGACATCTCTTAATGGACTTATTGTTTAAAACATAGACATGCCGATGCTTGGGGTTATTCAAGTGTTTCAATAACAAAAACCAGAAATTTTATTTAAATATGAAATGAAATACCACGTTTGATGATATTTTCTCTCACCTAGATAATTTATGAATTATTGTTCTAGGTCAGCGTAAGCACTCACAATATTCTCAATAAAAATAATTATCTATAGATAATTTATTATTAGTTATACTTTTATAATTATCTATTGATAATTTATTTTAGATTATACTTTGTATTTATCTCTTGATAATTTATTACATATTTTCCATTTATAATTTATTATTTATTATTTATCACATTTTATCCTTTTATAATTATCTCTGGATAATTTAATTATAAAGAGTATTTTATAACTATCAATATATAATTTCTTATAAATTACCTTTTTTTAATTATCTCTTGATAATTTATCATAAATTATAATTTTATAATTATCTCTTGGTAATTTATCACAAATTACATATTCATAATTTTTCAGAAACTATCTATTTGTAATTATATTGTGTTAATTTATTTTCATATAAAATTTTATAATTGTTTCTTGATATTTTATTAAAATTATTCTTTTATTTTTATCTCTTGATAATCTATCCAAAATTAACCTTTTGTAATTATCACATAATTATTTTATTATGTGTTATCCATTATTATTTTAGGATGTCAATTTATAATAAATGACCGTTTTATAATTATTTTTTGATAATTTATTATAAACTATCATTTTTTAAAAATATATTTTTTAATTTTTATTATTTAATCCTATAATAAAATAACAATTATCATTTTATAATTTTAATAACTATCCTTTTATAATTAAAAGTAATTATCATCTAGAAAAGCCGGTAATTTATCGCTTGATAAAACCATGTTTTAATCCATTGATAAATTTTTTATTCAAGAAATTATCCGTCGATTATATAGAAATTATCATTTTGTAATTTTATTAATTATCCTTCATAATCTCAAATTTATCATTTAATAATTGTAATGATTATCAATTGATAATACACACAATTACCCCCCCCCCCCATGAGAATTTTAATTACCTTTGTTAAGTGATAATTACCTTGTAATTATCTTAAATAATTTTTATAATTTTATATTTAATATTCTCGTAAAATTATTGTTTGATAATATATTGTAATAAATACTTGAAAATAATTTATTATTATCCTTTGATAATTACTTCTAATTATGTTTTTATAATTTTAATAATTTATCGATTGATAATTTCATTGAAAAAATTAATTTTATAATTTTTTGAGTTATCATTGATAATTTGAGGAAATTATTATTTTATAATTATAATAGTTATTATTTCATAATTTGTATAATATTTTCCTCAATAATGAATTTTTAATTCATCTCCATTAATTATCTATAATAATATTCATTTGATGGTAATGTGAAATTAACTTTCCTAAACAACATTACATTAATTTAATGATCGAAAAATTATGTTTATAATTTGAGAATGAAAAATAAAATTTTATAATAGAAAAATAAAAAAAATACTCATTACTCAAATGGGGGAACCACCCTACAGCTGGGAGGAGGAGATGTTATGATGAGGTGAAGAATGCCTAAACCTGATTATCAGAGCTCCATATGCTATGCTGAAGGGAGTTTTAGATTAGTCTGAACTCCTATAAATCCCCAAGAAATAATCTGATAGGTTTTGGGTGTAATAACACTAGTTGTGTATGGGGTATTTAAAATAGAAAAATAAAAATCATCATTTAATCCATGATTCAACCTTAAAATCAATGTAAATTCATAGATTTCAAATTATGATTGATTTTTTATTTTTGCGGTAAAAACTAAAGAGAAATAAATGTTTTTAATGCATAGGTTATTATAATGAAGGTCTGAAATGATTGGTGGAGGAGATGAATAGTATTGAGATTATTAAAGAAATTAATTTTTATTATTTAAAACACATAGACAATAACCTAACATAACAAGCGACCTGACCAAATACACATCAAACATAAATGTTTTTCCCTAACAAGGGTAAACCCCACATCTATGTTTTAACTATTGTCTCATATTTTTTATATAATGCGCTATTTAAGACATATTAAACTACTTTAAGAAATAATATTATATAAAAATATTAAATAATTTATCATCACATGTTATTAGACCAAACGTATGACGATCGCTATAGTTATGGCCTCCCAAGGGTAATCCTCATACACATACCTGATGGTTGTATCTTATTTTTAATAAGATGCAGAATTTGATATAAATTAAATTATTTTCTCAAAAAATATATTAAAAATTTAAATAACATATCCTCATATGAAATATAATCCAATTTATAATGCACACCAATGTTATGACACAGCTTGGGTAAACCCCGAGTCTTAGATTGAACTATGTTATCATATTTTTCATATAAAGAACTATTTGAGAAATATTAAATTATTTTTTATAATTCCTTCACATTTGATAAAATTTATTTAATATTTTTATTTCATCTATGTCGACTCAGTACGACCACAAAATATCATACTATTTGAGAGGCTAATTCTAAAAATAATCAGTAGGATGTTCCAAGATTATATCTGAGATTTTACCCTTATTAAAGCCTTTATAAAAAAATTTAAGTAATTTTTATGTGAAATTTAAATTTTCACATAAAAAAATTTATGATTTATTGAAAATATTGTTTTTATTATCTTTTAGCATTCAAAATATTACAATACTCCCCACTTATTGGATTCTCATCCTCAAGAATTATCTCTAAAGGTATTTCTCAAAAACCTCAGGTCACTGATCTTGAACATCATACCGGAACACCCACATCTCCTCCGAGATCTGCTTGTGCTTCCACCAAATCTGGACTACTGGAACATTATTTATTTCAATAATATCTCACTTCAATCTAAGATTTTCACCAGATTCTTCTCATTGGATATATCAGTATCCAACTAAACATACTCAAAATCGAAAACATGTGTTGGGTTGTGTATGTTCCTCTAAATCTCTGAAATGTGGAAAATTTATTTCATGGCTCAATTCATTGATGGGTGGTCCAGATGGTATTCCACTACCCGTATTTTCTCGGTGATCAAAAAGGGTCCAACAAAACAAGTTACTAGAATTACCCACTTCCCCAAATATCTATTCCCTAACCTATGTGTCACTCTTAAGAAAACATGGCCTCCCATAGTGAACTCTAAGGTTCTCCTCCAATAGTCAGTATAGGATCTTAGTATTCACTATGAAATGGTCAACATCATCTGTATTTTCTTCAATATCTTCAAGTTCTCCAAAACCATGTTGGGGGGAAAAACCACAGCCTCACCTGCCTCATGAAAACAGATCAGTGTGTGACACAACCACCCATAAAAATCCACATAAATATCCTTCTAAATTCAAGATGAATAAGTATTATTATAAACATACAAAATAAATTCTAGGTTTTCTTCCCATTGTCAATTTAATTCTAGAACTCAATCTCAAAGAATATCCTCCATTATGCATATAATCCACATGGACATTCCATCAGTATGAGGATGGTATTTCATTCTCAATACTAGTTTTATCCCTAGGGATTTCTAAAATCCTTTATAAAATCAAGACATAAATTTAATGTCTCAAACTAAAATAATTCTCTAGGGAACTTTATGCAGAGATACAATCTCTTAGACATTGAGTTTTTAAAGATCCTCCACTGAGCGAGTCTCTCTAATTAGTATGAAGTTAAAAGACTTATTTAACTGATCGAAAATTACCTAGGCAATATCATGAATTTAATGGGTCCTAGGTAACCCCATCAATAGTTTCATGGTGACATCATCTAAAATCTACAAGGGTATTGACTGTGGATGAAATAGCCCACCCAGACACTAGTGCTCGTCCTTCACCCTCTCACATGTAAGGCATCAAGAGACAAAATTAGAAATGTATCTCTTCATACCTAGACAAAAAAATTGGTGGCGTTTTCATGATAAATCTCAGTAACACTTATATATACTACCCAAATAAATATATGGTAATACCTCATCATATCCACTCTAGTGGAAGCAAGGTCTTGTATGCTTCCATATACAAATATCACAACATCGTTATCCATCGACAATCCATGACATGATTCATACAAAGGTAGTTGTTCCCACCTTATAAAACACCCTTAATTTATCTTCTATTCAATATTTTCATAGTTCACAAGTATATATGTGACTACCAAGGGAGCATAATTCATAGAACACTGGTCTTATAAGGCATTTGTCATCCTGTAATCCAATAAACTCATCAACAACTACTTCTCCTATAAGGTCCTCTTGCCATGGTCCAACTCAGTCTATTTGTTATGGGTAATATAATATATAATAGGACTTACCTTACTAGGTTCACACGTCCTCTCAAAGTTGTAATTTTGCAGATATCCAACCCAAATCCTTTGTCTCATGTTTTGGTCCCTCTCTCTGAAGATATGTAGAAGAATCTTTTTTTATATGTAAAAAATAATCCAGTCAATGAAAATATTATTTCATCATCATTTCATATCATTGAACATGTAATTCATCTCTGATTCATTTATAGGGTAATTCCTCTCATGCGGTCTTATCTGGTAAGACCCATAGGCCACAACCTTCTCTCTTTGCATCAATAAAGCTCCTTGAGAAAAGCCTAATTTGTCACGAACACTTCATAACCAATCCAAATATCATGGGGTGTATGTACTATGGTTTTTGTCAAACTACTATTTATCTCAAATTAAGTTTCTTTACACTATTATGACCGTGAGAAATTCACTCCCTTCTTTTTCGGTGTTGTAATGGGTACTAATAGTTTTGTATTCTCATGGATAAACTGTTGGTAATATCTTTATAATACAAAAAATATTCTAATCTCAAAAACATTTGGGTGATGTGTCGAAGACATGACTACCTCTACCTTATTTAGGTCTATAGTTATACTTTTCTCAAACACCACATGTCTTAGGATCTTCAACTCTCGAACCCAGAAGTAACATTTTGATAGCTTGGCATAAATCAAGTGTGTTCGAAGTGTAAATCGAACAATATTTAGGTTCCTAGAAAATTCAATGATATTTATATGCAAATAAAGATATAGTCAAATAAAAATATGATGAATTAGTCAATGAATTGATAGAACATATTTTTCATGTGCTCCATGATAACTATCGTTACGTTCTTCATCCGGAACGATATCCCCAAATACTCTTACATTGAATTCCTACACAGAAATGCTTTCTTTAAGATGTTTCCCTCTATAATTTGAAATTTTTGGTATCCTGATATAATATTAGTCTTATAGAAACACCAATATCTCTATAATTGATCGATAATATCATTGGCCCTAGGTAGTAGATATCAGTTCTTCCCAATCACCTAGTTCAAATTCTAGTAATCAATGAATTGATAAATACTACAATAAACTATGAAAAGGAACAACATATGTGAGTCATGTGGTGAATTACTTAGACTTATGGTGCCCATTATCTAGATACCATATTTTTATAATACTATCTCTATGCTACACTGTTGTGTCATCAATCACAAAACTCTTTCCCTTCACCAGATCCATCATCAAATATGCATGTGCAATGAGATTATCGAATAGGTTGTGAGTGCAAGACTCTGTAGGACACCAAAAATGTGTCCATAACCAGATGTTTTCAAGTATATATTTTTATTCCCCAATAATAAATGTGTATCATTCATAGTAACAAACAATCCAATTCTAAACAGTCATGTGGTAACCAAGTCACCACAAACATTCTAGTGTACCTCCTTGGAATTTTAACAAGAAATTGACTCTATGTCAATAATTATCCAATCCATCCATAAAGATGTTGGTGAGTCACTCAGAATCAATAAGAATTTTAGGGAAAAATATAACCAGAATCCATATAGAATTGGTTAATACTCGAAATACACAAGGTATTAAGTATCTATTACCTACTCAAAATACAAAAAGAATCAATTAACACCTAAAATACTCATGGAATCATATGTCATTAATCTACATAGAATCCCCAAGGAATTACATAGTTGACATTTCTTATGGTAAAAATGTTTCTCCATCCTCACCACCAAAAACCATGTTCTCACCATACAAATAGAAATCATAACATTACTTACTCTAATCATGTATACACATACCAATACTCCAAATGAAAACATGAATGGTCATAGTCTGATAACAAACATATAACACATCACGATAAATATATAATCATCATATATATATATCATCACATTAATCAAACATTAATATTGAATCTAGTTATCACAATAATCTCATGGAATCAATCCATATCAGGTCATCATCCACGCACCAACATGAGATCACAAGTTAAGGGAAAATATCAATCAAGACACACATAACTCATTACATGGAAATACTCATGTAAAGAGGGTCCAAAAAGATAAGGAACTTCGTTCTTCAAATTCATCTTTATCAATGAATGAAATATACCACCATATGTTGTTCGATAGCTGGATGGGATACCTCAATTATCAATGATAACTCTTCATGGCCCTATTATCATAAATTTCTACATGCCAAATCTTGAGGTTCGTCAAGGATTCATAGATTTAAAGCCATTTTTTTATAACAAAAAGAAATAAAATATAGCATTTGATGTTACATTCTATTTCTTGGATAATTTCTAAATTTTTTATTCTTGGATTGCACATGAACTCGCAATATAATATATAAAAATAATTATCATTTGATAATTTCTCAAAAATTATACTTTTATAATTATCTTTTAATAATTTATATTAAATTATCCTATAAAATTTTCTCTTGGTATCTTGATACAAATTATCTTTTTATAATTGTCTATTGATAATTTATTAAAATTTATGTTTTTATAATTATATCTTGACAATTTCGTTGTAAATTTTCTTTTATAATAATATCATGATAAATTATTATAAATTAGTCTTATATATTTATCTCTTGATCATTTGACATAAAATATCCCTTTATAATTATCTCAAGATAATTTATCATAAATTATGATGTTATTAATATCAATCAATAATTTATTAAATAATGTCATTTTAATTATAATTGGATTTTTTTAAATTATCCTTCATAATTATTTAATAAAAATTTATTAAAAATTGTCTTTTTATAATTATATCTTGATAATTTTTCAAAATTATCTTTTTATAATTATCTCCTGATAATTTTACTAGAAATTATAATTTAGAATTATCTCTTAGAATTTTATAATGAATTATCCTTTTATAATTTATAAAAAACCAATCATTCGATAAAGTCATAACTTTCATTTGAATGTTTAATAATTATACTTTTAAAATTCAATGTAACTATAATCGGGAAAATTAAATAATATATCTTGTGATATAACCGTGTGATTATCCATTGAAAATATTTTTATTCTATAAATTATCCATTAATGGTCTAAAATTTTCCATTTGATAATTATATTAATTATCCCAAAAAATATCACAATTATATTTTGATAATTTTCATACTTATACTTTAATAAATCACATAATTATTGTCCAAAACCAACCCAGGTCGACCCTAAACCGGTCACCCAAGCCAGTCCGCGACATGGACGGAATGGAATTCCAGATCCCCATGGGCTACCAACTAGTGTCAAGCATCAAAAAGTAAAAAAGTGGGATTGATTTCACCCATAAATTAAAGTCAATGAAATAAATAAAGACTTGTGATAAAAATGAAATATAGTATTGGAAATAGTATAAAAGTGCACATACAACCATGTGACCTCATATATCACCACCCAAATCAGAACCAAGATCTCTCTAAGAGATATGTCCAACGGGGAGAGCTTGAAACTGAAAATATAAAGTACGTCTGAGCAATTATATTCTTAGTAGGAAAACCAAAAATAAACCACGATCGATGCCCCACCTCTAAAATTAAAATCATTCATTCTAGTTAGAAAATATAATATATAAAGATATGGTCTACAACTCTTTTAAGAAAATAGGTAACATGATTTCTTTTAATTGTACCCCTTTTCTCATGTCATTTTTATAAATCAATTACCAAAGCATATATGCAATTGTAATTAATTATTTTAAATTTCAACTAGTAACAAAATAAGTGTTTTATTATAAAATAAAATGTAATAGTGTCATGAGATCATATTACCAAACATTCCACATAATTAATGGGGAACATACAAGCATGAAACCATGGAGATTTCTTAAAAATCCCTATAGTGATCCCAACACGTACTTGGTTAGGAACCACCTTTCGGCGTTTGGTGAAGATCCCTTGTCAACAACTATTTAGCCACTCAAAACTGACCAATCCAGGGTCACATCCCACCTATCTTGTAACACCTGAGGCTTTTATGTGAAATATTTTGTTTTTATGATATATAAATCATCAAAGGAATCTTTCGATGCACGCAATCGCGACCTTCCTCGATAGCGTGTGTAGTACGCAATACCGAGTTCCACTAAACAACGATATATTATTATAATATTATAAACTAGCCGTTATGAATAGTATTAACTGAATTTTAAATTTTACAACATTATTATTCATCTTACACATTTTCTAAAACATGTTAAGAGAACAAAATAATTTTTCTGTGTAAAAAAATTATTTATCAAAAAATGCAGTTTTGCCGCCTTTTGATGCCGCACCCACATTAAATATAGTTTTTGACACATTTATAAGTTAAATTTGACAAAATAAAATTCTTATTTTGAATCAGGATATAAACATTTACTTTGGATAAATTTTTGATATTTTTCTGATAACTTTCATATTTTGATTAATAGTAAAAATACGCTAATTTTTAATTAAAAACAACTTTTTTCATTGAGATAATTTATATGGATAAAATATAATATAGAATGGTTTTAAAGTATAGAAAAAATATATTTTTACCATTTAATATAATGTATTTTGTTAGCATTAATTTCACATTTAATTCATAAGTAAAAACATTTCAATCTTTGGCAATGTTTTAACTTCTAAAACCCGTTTTCTTAACAACAGGATTTATTTTAAATTAATTACTACAAATTATATGTTTTGAATTTTAAAAAATGGATTCAATATTCAGAATTAGTGGGTCCTAATTATTTTAATAGGATACTTTTTATTTTTGGGCATTATGAATAGTAACTACGGTAAATTTTATTTACCTTAGTTAACGGTAAATCAGGTAATTAAGGGTAAATATAAGATTATAATATTACCCTAACACCTCTAAAAATCCTATTGGATGACTAAAAGACGACACATATCACTTAAGGGTCAGATTAGATTCATTTAATAGACTTTTGTCCATGAAAATAATTTAATTATTATTAAAACCAAAGAATGTGACAAAATGTCACTTTCTTAAATCTTATACGTATAATAATTTTACATTGGTGATAAACTTAATGAAACTTCAAACATGAATATTCTCCAGAACTCTAATACAATTATCTACATCATAGGAATTTATTTATAATTTTTAGAGATTAAATAATTATCATTAATTATGACACAATAGTGATGTTGAAATTATTTTATTAATTAAAATATCAAATAAATGGTTTTAAAATATTAAAATAATTATTATATGCACTATTTAAGGTTCTCCACTAATTTTCTAGAAACATATTACATTTTTTTAATATATTAAAGCTTTTAGTTCAAACATATCCTCTGTATATATTTTATTTAAATTCAAATAAATGAATAGTGTCAAAGTTGACACTATTGTTATTTTATAAAAATAACATATTATAAAATTGTTTAAAAATCAAAAAAATATTTAAAAATTATAAAATAAACTTTATATGGTCTAAAATGTCATGAATTTTCAAATTATGGAAAATTCACAACAAATATGTAATTATTATTAATAATTAAAATTTAGAATATTATTACCACAAATAAAATTAAATTGATAAATAAGGATAAATCAAGTTGGTAATGTTTAAAATAAGTTCCTGAAATGTCTAAATTTTATTTGTTGATGAGATTACAACCCTATCTCATCTAATCTTCAGATATGAGTCATTTTGGATGTTTTTAAGTGGGGTTGGGATTTAATATAAACTAATATTTCTTATATTTCCAAAGGTGCCCCTCTCCTCCCTTATAAAAGGGAACCTCCTCCCTCTCCTCCTCACACCAATATGAGCTTTCAAGCTCGGAAAAACCCTACCCATTTCACTTCCCCACTTCCCTATAATCATCCTATAGGTTTTGGTCTTCTTCGAATACCAACCCTAGTGCCTTAAGAGGAGGTTAGGAAGAGGCGCGTCAAAAAGAGGTAATATCCATTACCAATCCTTTCCAAATTCTTTATTCTTCAACATCTTCTTCTTTAGTTGTTTCATTATGAATTAATAACATAAGTATCACTAATATACTTATATGTTATTATATGTATGAAACAACCCTATTTCAATATCTATCCATCCTATAGAAAATGAAATCACCACGCGTGCGTACGTACGGAATACCGTCTCCACGCCGTGGTGTAATCTATTTTCCACCACCACCTTACTTGGATGGGTATAATGGTGTAAATAATTACTATATATGATTATTGTAAAGTGATATCGATTTTGAAATAGTATACATACACTCTAATACAATTCCACAATCATGGGAACGATATCATCGCTCGTGCGTACGTACGGAATACCGTCTCCATGATGTGATGTGATTCGTTCTACATGATCATAATTGAATAATGATTATATAAATGAATTGAATGAATAAATATGATATAGAGTACATTAATACCATTCTGGAAATGATGTATCTATAACCTAAAGAGAAGAATAAGAATTTATTCGACAAGACACGCATAAGAACAAAAAGTTATAAACACCCGAATAACAAGTAGCAATGAAATATTACTACTAAGAATCTAATAATATGACCATATATGATATCATAACAATAATTATGATTCTGGAATAAGTCAATAACATTATTTAAGTCATTATACAGGAGTTTCGGACACTTACGAGGAAAATCGGACGTAAGGTAAGGGAAATATCTCAATCTCATTTTTATCCGAGATTGTTTATACTTTAGTATTTACTGGGGTGTATTTTATCATCCAAATCCATTTTTCCTCAATATTTAATATTATTTCAATCCACCTATAAATTTTTAAATCCAATTTTACCCTTCGGTGATTTTTTAGTAAAGGATATGAAAGGAATCTTTTGTCGTTTTTCGTACGAGGTACTTTTTGACTTTTCTGAAAAAAGTACGAAGAATGTTTTTTTTAACTTATACGGCATGAATGGAATTTTTTAAAACATTATTTCCAAGAAGTTTACTTTACATGTTTTCATGTTTATTTTTAATCAAATACTTTTATTTTAGAATTTTATGACATGTTAAGAAAGGAAAAGTGTTTTTGAAGTAGAAAGGATATTTTCCTCAAGAATGGAGTTCAAGTGTTTTATCAAAATCATTTTCCATCTAAGATAATATAGGGTTCTGTTTCTATCCCTATTATTACATTGATTTGATTATGTTGTTATGGAATTATTTTTATGAATTCCTTTATCTTATATGAATTGATTTATGATGTCATGATGTTTAAGATTCCCATTTTTATTACATGGGTTATGCAATGATGTATGATTTATGATTTTGTGGAACACATAAGAATGGTATCATTATGAGATGGGTGGGACCTATATCTCCCTCCAATTCATTGGGTAAAGATTTTATATCTCATGAGATAGACATGGCTAGAATGGCAGGTTAAACTGGTTCAGTGAAACAGGACTGAAATGAGGAGTGAACTCGGTTCTGAAATAGACTTTGTCCACTAAGATAGTCTTGGAAATGAGTCTTGACTAATAAGAAATGATTCTCTATGATTATGTGTGTATGCCACAAAGATTCATGTTTTAAGTTATGATTATTGGGATTACATTTCACTATTATGATTTATCCCATGTTATGAAATGATGATCTTTTTTGCAGGTTAAGATTTCCAAAAGTTATGTTCTTAAGTGCATGATGTGATTGACATTTCTTTTGTTTACCCTTACTAAGAATTTGAGCTCACCCTTTTGTATGTTTTATTTCCCCAGGTCAGGAAGAAGGTTATTAAGTAGGATATGCCAAAAAGGGACACTAGATATGATGAAATATGTGGGAGGAAAAGTTGATGCTTTATGAATGAGCTGTTTATGTTTCCCAGTTTCTAAAGACTCTATACCTATATGGTCCTTTCCTGGTTTTGTTATATGTTGTAATAAGTGTGCTTCAATTTTTAAGTACTAGGAATGTATGTAAATTATGGGTCGTTATAGTTGGTATCAGAGGGAGGTTATAGTCAACCTTTGGAAACTAGGATGTGAAAGCCTTAGTAAGAAGCCTAAGGATAAGTCTAAGCATAGAACACAATCTTAGTGTTTTAGAAATGGCCATGAATAACCTAGGATAAGACCTTAAGTGTGAAATTTTATTCTTGATTATGTGGTTTTCCTATTATAATTAGTGTTTCTCACACTATTCTTCTTGGTTTTAGTCAATGGCTGGAACCCGAAGGAACCGTGTTAATGCGGAATGCGATGGGCAATGCAATGATTGTCCCTCGGAGCAACCAAACATTATGGGAGATAGAATGAAAAATCTTGTAGCCATTCTCACAAAACTTTCTCAAGCTATAATTCATGCAGGACATCCAAACGAGCAAAGGAAGGAGCAACATTCTGTTGAATCCCTCATGAGGAAGTGTCCACCTTCATTCAGCGGGTCTACTGATCCATTAGTTGCTGAACAATGGATTAGTACTACTGAAAATATATTTTCAGTTCTTCAATGTTCTGAACAGGACAAAGTCATCTTAGCAGTGTATCGTTTGGAAGGTGATGCTGATCAATGGTGGAATCTTATCAAGAATAAGAGGCAAAGAGATGAAATTGAGTCCATGGAATGGGACGAGTTCAAGAACTTATTTTTCAATAATTACATCCCTCGTATTCTCCGAAGAAAGATGGAGAAGGATTTTCTTGAACTGAAGCAAAAGAATGATGAATCTGTTGGTACCTATGTATCAAATTTTACAAAACTTTCAAGGTATGCTTCTAGTATTATTATCCAACCTGAGAGTAAGATTGATCTATTCTTTAGTGGCATAAAACCAAGTCTTTGAAGGGCGTTATCCATAAGGGACTTCAATAGCTACGAGGAAATCGTTCGATGTTCTCTCAAAGTCGAAATGGAGATTAGATTAACCCATCAGTCATATGGGTTTGATAAGAAGAGGAAAATGGAATTCAATGGAAAATCTAAAGAGCACACTGAAAAGAATATGAGCTATCCCTTATCCTCAAAGTTTGGAAAGAAACGTGGAGGTAGTTGTCTTAAAGGGACAAGTAAATGTTTCAAATGTGGAATGGAAGGTCATCGGGGATTTGAATTCCACAATGATGGGAAGAATATGTCTAATGATGCAAACAAAGGAAGGGATACACAGAATGAACCTACTACACTTCAATGTTTCAAGTGCAAGGAGATGGGGCATTATGCCAATCAATGCCCAAATCCAAGGGTTGAAGATGATGGTCGACGTCAACAAACTCTTAAGGCTAAAGATAAAGGAATGTCACATGCAATTTCTATCAGCGATGTGGAGTACGATAACGATGTGCTGAAAGGTACACCTACCATCCACTCTACTGTAGAAAATGTTTTGTTTTATTCTAGATCCACCCACTCTTTTATTTATGAAGATTTTTCTAAGGGTATCACCGTTTTACCTCAACAATTAGATGTTGAGTTAGCTGTGACAACACCTAATGGCACAACAGTCGCATCAAAAGTTTATAATTCTTCTCCGATTGAAGTTTGTGGGAATGTGCTTCCTACAAATATTGTGATCCTTCCTATAGTGGAATTTGTTGTGATTATTGGAATTGATTGACTTTCTCTAAATGGATCTCATATCAATTTCCAAACAAGGGAAGTCACATTTCATATTCCAGATCAATCTATGATTGTCTATCGATGCAAGGATGAACATAACCTTCCATTGGAAATTTGTTCCATTTTATGGGTATTGATTCCACTAAATGAAGGTAATTTATCTCAAATGGTTGGTGAGAAATTCACGATTAAGAATATACCCATTGTACGAGTGTTTGATTATGTCTTTCCGGAGGAATTACCGGGTCTCCCACCAAATCGTGAAGTTGAGTTTTCAATAGAACTCGTACCAGGTGCTTTGACTATTTCAAAGACACCTTATAGAATGGCCCCAATTGAGTTGCAGGAATTGAAGAAGCAACTCCAAGAGAATCTTGATAAGGGGTTCATACACCCTAGTGCGTCACCTTGGGGAGAACCTGTTCTATTTGTTAAGAAGAAAGATGGATCAATGAGACTCTGCATTGATTATCGAGAACTTAACAGGACCACTATCAAGAAAAAATATCCTCTCCCATGCATTGATGACTTATTTGACCAACTATGAGGAGCTCAATACTTTTCCAGGATTGATCTTCGTTCATTGTATCACCAATTAAGGGTCAAAAGGGAGGATATACCAAAGACGACTTTCTGGACAAGGTATGGACACTATGAATTTATAGTGATGTCATTTGGTCTTATAATTCCCCTGCTATCTTCATGGATTTGATGAATAGAGTCTTTAAGTACTATCTTGATCAGTTTGTGGTAGTCTTTATAGACGATATTCTGGTATATTCAAAGAGCAAGGAAGAACATGAAGATCACTTGGGAATTATATTGAATACCCTAAGAGAGGAGAAGCTTTATGACAAATTTACCAAGTGTGAATTTTGGCTTCAACAAGTTGCATTTTTGGGTCACATAATCTCAAAAGAGGGAATAACTGTAGATCCAGCAAAAACAGAGTTTATCGAAAGATGGTCGAGACCAAAAACAGTAACTAAGATCCGAAGTTTTCTTGGTTTGGATGGATATTATCGATGTTTTGTGAATGCTTTTTCACGATTATCTAATCCACTCAACAAGTTGACTCGGACAGGAGTTAAGTTTGTCTGGACAGAGGAATGTGAAGAGAATTTCAAGGAGTTGAAAATAAGGGTATCCAGTGCACCTGTACTCACACTGCCTTGTAGTGGAGAAATGTTTGTAATCTACAGTGATGCATCCAAGAAGGGATTGGGGTGTGTTCTTATGAAAAATGATATGGTGATAGCTTATGCCTCACGACAGTTGAAAATCCATGAGAAAAATTACCCAACTCATGATTTGGAGTTAGCTGCAGTAATTTTTGCATTAAATATTTGGAGGAATTATCTTTATGGTGAAAGGTGTGATATTTATATTGATCATAAAAGTTTAAAGTATATTTTCACACAAAAGGTTCTGAATATGCGCCAAAGAAGATGGTTGGTTCTGATTAAGGATTATGACTGCTCATTCCATTACCACCATAGGAAAGAAACCAAGGTGGCCGATGCATTAAGTCGACAAGACCATGCCAGTTTATCCATGATGAGGATCACAAAAGATCCAATATTTATGGATTTACAAATGATGGATCTTGGAATTATTATGGAAGGGGACACAACTTATCTTTCTCAAATGAATGTTCAACCATCTATACATGTGAATATTAAAGAGGTATAGAAAGAAGATGTCAAGTTACAAAAGAAGGTGAGAAATGTTCCTGAATTCAACCTTGATTGTGATGGGATAATAAAGTTCAGGAATTGGGTTTGTGTTCCTCCCATCCTGGAATTAAAGAAGGAGCTTCTGGATGAGGCTCAGAGTTCTTCATTCTCTATTCATCCTGGAAGTATGAAGATGTATAGGGACCTGAAAGAGTACTTTTGGTGGGATGGCATGAAAAGAGATGTTGCTGAATATGTCTCTCGATGCTTGGTTTGTCAGCAAGTTAAAGCTGATAGATAGAAGTCTAAGGGGATGTTACTACCATTACCCATACCCTAATGGAAATGGGAAAACATCACTAGGGACATTGTCACAGGACTTCCTAAAACATCCAAAGTCAATAATGCTATCTGGGTCATAGTTGATCGTCTTACAAAGTCTGCACACTTCATCGATATTAGAGAGGATTTCTCTCTAGATTAGCTTGTCAGGATATATGTGAAGGAAGTGGTAAGATTTCATGGAGTACCACTTTCTATTATATCAGATCAGGATCCGAGGTTTACCTCAAAGTTTTGGCGAAGTCTTCAGCATACTCTGGATACAGAGTTGAGTTTCAGCACTTCTTATCATCCTCAGACAGACGGTCAGTCTGAGAGAACAATTCAAACTCTAGAAGATGTGTTGAGAACTTTCTCTATGGATTTCAAAGGTGGTTGGGATCAACACCTACCTTTGGTGTAATTTTCTTATAATAATAGCTTTCACTCCAGTATTCAGATAGCTCCTTATGAAGCTCTCTATGGAATGAAATGCAGGACTCCAACTTTCTAGGATGAAGTTGGGGAAAGAAAGCTATTAGGACCTGATATTGTTGATGAGATGGTAGAAAAGGTCTGATCTATTCAACAACACATAAGAGCTGCTCAGAGTCGACAGAATAGTTATGCCGAAAACCGAAGAAAAGACCTAGAGTTTGAAGTGGGTGATAAAGTGTTCTTACGAATATCTCCCTGGAAGAGGGTCATGAGATTTGGAAAGAAGGGGAAGTTGATCCCTAGATATATCAGTCCTTTCGAAATACTGGATCGTGTTGGAAAGGTAGCTTACTGATTGGCGCTTCCACCGAATCTCTCTCAAGTTCACGATGTGTTCCATGTATCTCTCTTAAGAAAGTACATACCTGATCCTTCACATGTACTCAGCTCAGAAGTTGTACCGCTGGAGCAAGATCATTCTTATGAAGAACAACCTCTAGAGATTCTGGATCGTAGAGAAAAATTCCTACGAAACAAGACCACTCTCTTGGTGAATGTTTTATGGAGGAACCACCAATTAGAAGAAGCTACATGGGAGCTTGAGGATATGATGAGGGAGAGGTATCCTCATCCGTTTGCTACAAAGTGGAATATTTCGAGGGAGAAATTCATTTTAAGGGGGGTAGAATGTAACACCCGAGACTTTTATGTGAAATATTTTGTTTTTATGTTATATAAATCATCAAAGGAATCTTCCGCTGCACGCAATCGCGACCTTCCTCAATAGCGTGTGTAGTACGCAATACCGAGTTCCATTACACAATGATATATTATTATAAAATTATAAAATAGCCGTTATGAATAGTATTAACTTAATTTTAAATTTTACAACATTATTATTCATCTTACACATTTTCTAGAACATGGTAAGAGAACAAAATAATTTTTTTGGGTAAAATAAGTATTTATCAAAAAATGCAGTTTTGCCTCCTTTTGATGGCGCACCCTCATTAAATCTCGTTTTTGACACATTTATAAGTTCAATTTGACAAAATAAAATTCTTCTTTTGAATGAGGATATAAAAATTTACTTTGGATAAATTTTTGATATTTTTCTGATAACTTTCATATTTTGATGAATAGTAAAAATACGCTAATTTTTAATTAAAAACTACTTTTTTCATTGAGATAATTTATATAGTTAAATTATAATATTGAATGGTTTTAAATTATATATAGAATATATTTGTACCATTTAATATAATGTATGTCACTGTCATTAATTTCACATTGAATTCATCGGTAGAAACATTTCAATCTTTGGCAATGTTTTAACTTCTAAAACTCGTTTTCTTAACAACATGATTTATTTTAAATTAATTAATGAAAATTATATGTATTGAATTTTGAAAAATTGATTCCTTATTCAGAATCAATGGGTCCTAATTATGTTAATAGGATACTTTTTATTTTTGGGCATTATAAATAGTAACTATGGTAAATTTTATTTACCATAGTTGAAGGTAAATCGGGTAATTAAGGGTAAATATAAGATTATAAAATTACCCTAACACCTTCCAAAATCCTATTGGATGACTAAAAGTTGACCCATATCACCTAAGGGTCGGATTAGATTAATTTAATAGACTTTTTTCCATGAAAATAATTTAATTATTATTAAAACCAAAGAATGTGACAACATATCACTTTCTTAAATCTTATAGGTGTAATAATTTTAATTTGGTGATAAACTTAATGAAACTTCGAACATGAATAGTATACAGAACGATATTACAATTATCTACATCAAAGGAATTTATTTATAATTTTTAGGGATTAAATAAGTATCATTAATTATGACACAATAGTGATGTTGAAATTATTTTATTAATTAAAATATCAAATAAATGGTTTTAAAAAATTAAAATAATTGTTATATGCCTTATTTAATGTTCTACACTAATTTTCTAGATACATATGACATTTTTTTAATATATTAAAGCTTTTATTTCGAACATAGCCTCTGTATATATTTTATTTAAATTCAAATAAATGAATAGTGTCAAAATTGACACTATTGTTATTTTATAAAAATAACATATTATAAAATTGTTTAAAAATCACAAAATTATTTAAAAATTATAAATTTAAATTTATATGGTCGAAAATGTCATAAAGTGTCAAATTATGGAAATTTCACAACACATATGCAATTATTAATAATAATTTAATATTTAGAATATTATTACAACAAATTAAATTAAATTGATAAATAAGGATAAATCAAGTTCGTAAGGTTTAAAATAAATTCCTAACATATCTAAATTTTATTGGTTAATGATATTACAACCCTATCTCGTCTAATATTTGGATATGAGTCATTTTGGAAGTTTTTAAGTGGGGTTGGGATTTAATATAAACTAATATTTCTTATATTTCCAAAGGTGCCCCTCTCCTCCCTTATAAAAGGGAACCTCCTCCCTCTCCTCCTCACACCAATTTGAGCCTTAAAGCTCGGCCAAACCCTACCAATTTCACTTCTCCACTTCTCTAGAATCATCCTAGAGGTTCTGGTCTTCTTCAAAGACCATCCCTAGTGCCTTAAGAGGTGGTTAAGAAGAGGTGCGTCAAAAAGAGGTAATATCCATTACCAATACCTTCCAAATTCTTTCTTCTTCAACATCTTCTTCTTTAGTTGTTTCATTATGAAGTAATAACATAAGTATCACTAATATACTGATATTTCATTATAAGTATGAAACAACCCTATTTCAACATCTATCCATCCTATGGAATATGAAATCACCGCACGTGCGTACGTATGGAATACCGTCTCCACGCCGTGGTGTAATCTATTTTCCACCACCACCTTACTTGGATGGGTATAATGGTGTAAATAATTACTATATATGATTACTGTAAAGTTATATTGATTCTGAAATAGTATACATACACTCCAATACAATTCCACGATCATGGGAACGATATCATCGCTCGTGCGTATGTACAGAATATCGTCTCCACGATGTGATTCGATTCGTTCTACATGATCTTCATTGCATAATGATTATATAAATGAATTAAATGAATAAATATGATATATAGTACATTAATACCATTCTGTAAATGATGTATCTATAACCTAAAGAGAAGAATAAGAATTTATTCGACAAAACACGCATAAGAACAAAAAGTTATAAACACCCGAATGACAAGTAGCAATGAAATATTACTACTAAGAAGCTAAGAATATGACCATATATGATATCATAACAATAATTATGATTCTGGAATAAGTCAATAACATTATTTAAATCATTATACAGGAGTTTTGTACACTTACGAGGCAAATCGGACCTAAGGTAAGGGAAATATCACAATCTAATTTTTATCCGAGATTGTTTATACTTTAGTATTTACTGGGGTTTATTTTATCATCCACATCCATGTTTCTTCAATATGTAATAATATTTGCATCCACCTAAAATTGTTTAAATCCAATTTCACGATTTGGTTAGTTTTTAGTAAAGGATATGAAAGGAATATTTTGTCATTTTTCGTACGAGGTACTTTTTGACTTTTCCGACAAAAGTACAAAGAATGTTTTTTTTAACTTATACAGCATGAATAGATTTTTTTTAAAAATTATTTCCAAGATGCTTCATTTACAAGTTTTCAAGTTTATTTTTAATCAACTTCTTTTAGATTAGAATTGTATGACATGATAAGAAAGGAAAAGTGTTTTTGAAGTAGAAAGGATATTTTCCACAAGAATAGAGTTCAAGTGTTTTATCAAAATTATTTTCCATCTAAGATAATATAGGGTTCTGTTTCTATCCATATTATTACATTTATTTGATTATGTTGTGATGGAATTATTTTTATGAATTCCTTTATCTTATATGAATTGTTTTATGATGTCATGATGTTTAAGAATCCCATTTTTATTACATGGGTTATGCAATGATGTATGATTTATGATTTTGTGGCACACATAAGAATGGTATCATTATGAGATGGGTGGGACCTATATCTCCCTCAAATTCATTGGGTAAAGATTTCATATCTCATGTGATAGACATGGCTGGAACGGTAGGTTAAACCGGTTCAGTGAAACAGGACTGAAACGAGGAGGGAACTCGGTTCAGAAATGGACTTTGTCCACTAAGATAGTCTTGGAAATGAGTCTTCATTGGTATGAAATGATTCTCTATTATTATGTGTGTATGACACAAAGTTTCATGTTTTATGTTATTATTATTGGGATTACATTTCACTACTATAATTTATCCCATGTTATGAAATTACGATCTCTTTTGTAGGTTAAGATTTCTAAAAGCTATGCTCTTAAGTGTATTATGTGATTGATATTTCTTTTGTTTACCCTTACTGAGCATTTCAGCTCACCCTTTTGTATTTTTTATTTCCCCAGGCCAGGAAGAAGGTTATTAAGTAGGATATCCCAAAAAGGGACTCTAGATATGATGAAATAAGTGGGAGGCAAAGTTGATGTTTTATGAACCGTTGTTTATGTTTCCCAGTTTCTAAAGACTCTATACCTATACGGTCCTTTCCTGGTTTTCTTATATGTTGTAATAAGTGTGCTTAAATTTTGAAGTACTAACAATGTATGTAAAGTATGGGTCGTTATATATCCCCTCATATAATATAAGGGGTACTGACCCATCATATCAGGGTTTATTAGTAACCATTACTCGATACTCTAAAATACGCCCATGATATCCATGGTAATAATATAATGTGTAAGTAGGAGGCCCTCACACACGGGACTCACCTTACCTGTCATCACCGCACATTCTTACCCAAAATAGAAACATCCCCTATACGATAACCCATAAATAGAAATACTAGATATGGGCTCCCAATATATAGATATACATATTTCACATCATTTATGGTACCAATCAGGTTGTTAGAACACTTAAAAAATCAAAACGTTTTTTAAAAACATGAAGGCTGCCAACTGGGCTATCATTTTACAAAAACATTCAAATCATTCCATAAAATACATTTTGTTTCCAATCATGCATTCAGATTATATAATCTTTCAAATAATTTCACAAATCACCTTAAGTTTCTAATCAGGTTTTCATACTTTCAAAACCATATTTCACCTCCAAAGTGACATAGGGTGCCATATGAACCTTTAGTAATATGATTCCAATATTTATATATCATAATAATACTCCAAACTATTTCTAAAATAATTTTAAACACAGCTTCCACAAACAATTGTTCCATACTGTCTGTTACATTTTCCAAACCAAATTCACCTTCTAAAACAATTTCTAATTCCATGTCAAAATTACACTACACACTTACAAAGTTCCAAATGGGCATTCATGTCATTTAATTTTCATACTGCAATTCACAGTTCCAATCATGCAACGTTTTATATAACACATTTATATAAAGGATTTATGCTCCACAAAAATAACCTTCGAATGCTATAAATATTTTAGAAAACTATTCTAAAACATTTAGGATGCTTTACACTTAATAACATCTTGTAAATAATCTTTAAAGTGAAACTAAAAAAACCAATTCCAAGAGGTATAGTTAATTTTTACCAATCAGCTAGTAATACATATATATATATATATATAAATATTTAGAAATGAAATAAATATAAAAACAAACCTTTATAATAATAAGAAATTAGGAAACTCAAATTAATGGTGTGGGAAAAGGAAACCTACCTCAAAACAGAAGTAGACCACACCAAGACATTTCAGATCCTCAAGCTTTTGAAAAAAATATCCCACACTATCACACACATACATTATCATATATATATATACTCTTAATAAAATGCACATATTCTACACTCCATGATGGAATATTTTCAAGGAATATATATATATATATATATGCAACTATGTATGTGTGTGTGCCCACCGCCAAGGATAATCCAAAGCTCTAATTAATTAACCAGAAGGGACCAACATCATTTAGAAATCAAGGGACCATTTAGGAAACCATGTTTTTAAAACAAACCCATTCTTAATGTGTCAATAACCTTTTGGGGCACACACATGCATGCACTTCGTGCACCGATGAATATGACATCATCCATTGCCCCATTCCAAACATCCATGGATCTCCCAACCCCCTTTTTAGATTATAACATTTTATATTTTTAGAAAAAAACCATAATTACACATAATTTCGAAAAAAATATCCCTTTAAAAATAATGAGAAAATTTACAAGGTGTTCCAACACAATTACAAATCCAAAAAATTACCGAATTGAAAACAGCATCTACGAAGCAAGGGAATCATACCAAAAAACTGTTTCAATCCATTCCATAAAAATAACCATGTAAACATGTAAATTCCAAGTCAAATTTTTACCATTTTAATAAAATGAAACTTTGGGTAAAATTTCCCAAATAATGTGAATTTACTTTAAAATCCCACATCGCATTTTTTCACACCATGTGCATAACACAAAGTCATAAACAATTTTTTTTCAAAGACTATTTTTGAAAAATTAAAATACTATGAAAACAACTTAATATATTAACCATGTTTGTTATAAAGGTGTTAATCAAGTCTAAAAAATTAATTAAAACACTCAACCATTATATGGATTTAATTGGAATGAAAAAAGGTGGATTTGTCTACCTTAAACATGTGGGAACACAACAAAACATTGATGGAAGGTAGAGTGAGTCCTCACGGAGTAACCAAACACCCTAAATTGAATGGAAATAAAATACCTATTAAAATACTACCCATTAATGGTCGAACAACCAATATACCCCAATTGAAATCATAGAAATAGAGGGGAAGTACACAACAAGGGGGGTAGTGTCGAAGAAGGTTGGTCGGACAGGGGGGAGCGCACTAGAGAGGTTCAGCCATATAAAGTGGATCATTCCAAAATGGCTCCTGCCAGACAGAGAGGATGGACAGTAAAATTCAAAATAGAAGGGTGAGAGTGTTGATACTGGTAGGGTGTGCGGCCTAGGAGAATAGGAATGCTGGATGAGGTCGGTCGGACGGTGTGGGGAGGTGTGATGGAGGAGTGGCAGTTGGGGTGTCGCGCGTGAGGTAGAACATATTGGGGTCATGCCTTATGGAAGGAGAGTATAGGGATATGATAGGGTTTCATTTTGTTTTTTATATAAAACACTACTAATTAAAATAAATTACTAATATTAATAATTATTTTAATAATAATAATAAAATAATAATAATTATAAAAGAAAAATAATAGTAATAAAATAAAGAAAAAGTAATTATAATAGTAATCATCATCATCATAATCATAATCATCACATTAATATCATTTATTTAATTTTTTATAATAATTATATTAATAAAAAATTGAAAAATAAAACTATTAATATCAGTTTAGAAATAGTTGTATTGAAAAAAAATCATATTAATAATATTAATCTTATCTACAACATTAATTTTATTATTATTAAGGTATAATAATTTATAAAATTTATTTATTTTAAGTGTTAGGCACTTTCATAGTCGTTTATTCCGACGGCACAATTACTGCTAATCGTGTGGTGGTTGTGCACAGGACCAAAACCCACCAAAGTCAAAAAAAAAAAATTAAACTAGTACCTATACCCAAACATTAACCAAAGATTATACATTTTAAAATTATTTTAAATAAGGGAAAACCATGGTTATGGTGTGACAATTCTCCCCAACATAGACACTTTCTACCACGAGAATGTCACCAAGTTAATGGATAAGTAAAAATCGAGTCCATGCCTAATCACAACTTGAAGAAACAAAGAATTACAATGTGATTATTTATTCCACAAGTCACACACAACTGATCCAGATGAAACCACTACCCAAAATAAGGGTATATCACTAGGGGTTCTCCCCATCAAAAGGATTCTACTAGCACATAAACTAACACCCAAAACAACAACAACAAGACTTAAATGGGAAACCCATTGTGGGAGAAACCTGAAAAACTGGAACCTTAAGAACTAACTTAACCTATACACACTAGTAAAACAAGACCTCCACAAAAACCCAAACTCCAGGGGAAACTCATAAAAATAAACTCCAACCAGACAACGAACTAGAAACATTAGCCATCAATTCCACAAAACATAAATATCTCCAAATGAGCACAACTTAAACACTTAAGGAAGATGGACATTTCAAAAGGGACACATTTAAATTGTCACAACTTTTTATATAATAAATGAACACATCTATCACACTTTTTACATAATGGATGAATTCACTATAGAATGTAAACAAGAACGAGAAGTCTTCAAATGCTTCAATCCAAACATGGGACACAAAGCCTAGACTGAGGGATCATAACCCTGGAAACATCTGACTATGCACAGACTTCACTCCAAGATTTGTGGATGGAGCTCTTACGGCTGAAGAATATCATGTCACATAGTCATGAACTAAAATATATTGTTTATAATGGTTTATTTGAGAAATTCTTCTTGGAAAACTTATCTCGGTGTCCCAAACGGCCACAATAATGGTAAGTCATTGGAGGGATGTGACAATATGGATTAAGTGCCCAGACTGGCTACACTGATGGCCCATCATAAAGTGTTCTGATGAAATCTAGAAGTCTAAACCAATGAGGATAACTCCTTAAGAGTGGCTCCCTCGAGGATTCACTCCTTGATAGTTTTGAAACCATCAAGAACAATTAGAGGAACTGGATTATCAATCATATAGACACTGAAAACCAACTTCCTTTGGATAAAAGGAAACTAGCTCATTAAAGGGTTCGACATATTCCTTCACCCCCCACTAGACATTTTGAGTACCCAATATCTATTCGCTTTTCATAGTATTCCCCTACTCATGTATGAATCATCGGACTAAGAGAGACATAAAAACATCCCACTTCATCCTAACATGCAATGATGGTGGGGTGATCAACTCCCAGTCACCCAATACTAGACCTTCAAAAAACCCCAAGACAACTTGATCTATAATACCTTTTAGAGTTCCCAACATCCTAAAGATTCTCTCTATATCTTAAAGCCACCTAAATTCCTCTAACAGGCCTTAATCACTATAAAAAGGCAACATTTTAGAAGGACCAAAAACTAGGCATGATTCCTTAGAAATCATCGATTCCTTTATGGGTGGAATTTTATGAACAACATGAGAGATATAAAAGAAAATCCAAAATCAATTCAAAACGTGATTAGAATTAATATCTCAAGCCAAAACAATAGTTCATTAATCAAATCATATACAGGTATAACCCAAAAACCACCCTTCAAAAAACCCCATTTCCATATTAATTTTCAAAACATCCTCATCTGGCAGTAACAGTTTCCAAACACAAAACCACTTTTTAAACAACCATACCCACATTCTAAAAATATAAACAATGTTTCCAAATCCATTTTCCCATTTTAGAAGTCACTCTAGAAAATTAGTCTAATCGTTTAATTTCAAATACACACCCATGGCATCCCATAAACTGTTAAATGTGTGTTCCTCTATTTCTATCCTTGTGTGCCAACACTAACATCCCACACATACCCACACACATGAAAATTCTAAAAAGGATCACATAAGTAATCCTCTTAGAACGTCCATATAGGCACAAAACCTTCAAGCCAAAATTCGTTCTATTTTACGACCCCCATTACCAATTTCAATCTATGTGTAGGAAAACAATTCATTTCAAAACCATTTTCATTTTCGAAACATCCTTACACAATACAAAACCATGATGAAACTCAGGTTTCATAAAACTAATATAGTGAAGGACAATTATTCATGCTTAACCCAACAACATTGTAGTGGTACATTCCTCATGTATGCATCAACAAATAAATGGATCTTAAACTATTTCCTAAAAATCCTGATGGGGTACTACACCATGTGAAATTATGACAAAACACTGGCTTGCCTTCATTGTCTTCCCTCAGTCCAAAACAAAGATAAAATAATCAATTCTTGGATAACCCTAGATAATCGATATTCTAAATTGGAAAGGGTTCACGAATCCCTTCTCGAACCTACCTCCTGAGTCCTGATATTTTTAATCTCTGTCTACTTGACACCCCAAATAATAATGGCCTCCTTTGATACCATTTTTTCAAAAACCAACCCAGTTCTACCCTATACCGGTCACCAGAGATGGTCTACAGCATGTCCTAAATGGAATTTTTGATCCCAACACGCCGACAACTAGTTTCGAGCATCAAAAATAAATTAGTCTAAATGATTTGACCTATAAATTAATTATAAACAAATAAATAAATAATGATGATAGAAATGAAAACTAGTAGTAGAAAGAGAATAAAACAACACCGACCTCCATGTGACCCCATCAACCACCACCCAAATCCAAACTAATCTCACTCCAAGGGCGATGTGCAACTGGGAGAGCTTGAAATAGAAAAGGTAATTAGGAATAAGAAATTATGTGCTCAGTTGGAAATCCAAAAATAAACAACACCCGAGATCCCACCTCTACGATGATATTCATTCTTACTAGTCTGAAAATATGATATATAAAGAAATGTTTTACCACCCTTTTGTCAAAACATGTAATAAGAATTTAAATTTAAGAAAAAATCCTTTCTCATGTCATTTTTATAAATAAATTACCACATCATATATGTCATTGAAATGAATTAATTTAAAATCCATCTTGTATAAGAAAAAATATTTTAATAAAAAAGAAAAGTAAATGTTTCATGAAATCAAAAAACCAAAATTGATATGAAAGAATGATGTAATATACAAGAATGAAACCATGGAATTTTTGTAAACATCTCCAGCGAGATCTCTAAACATAATTTGTTCGGAACAACAAAGCGGTGTATGGTGAATCTCCATAGTCAATATCCAACTGTCTGCCCTAAGCTGGCCAGTCTAGTGGCACATCACACCTAGCCTCTTAGCTAATCTAGTGTGTACCAATCCCTATGATCGGGGTTCATTAGAAACCATCACTCTATCCTCTAAAATATTCCTAGGAAACCCATAGAAATAATATATTGTGAATGTAGAATGTCGTCGCATGTGTGACTCAACTTACCTATCGTCACCACACTTTCATACCCCAAACACAGACATCCCTTGTACAGTAACCCATAAATAAAAATCCTAGATTTGTGTTCCCACTATATAAATTTACATATTTCACATCATTGATGGTAACTATCAGTTTGTTACATAACTTCAGCATTAAACACATTCTTTAAAAACATGAAAGTTAGAAACTGGGCCTCCATTTTACATAAACAATCAAATAATTCCATAAAAGACATTAATTTTAGAATAAGACATTATAATTATATGAACCTTTAAATAATCTTCCAAACCACCTTATTTTACCTACCGAGTGTTCAAACACTCAAAACCAAATTTCACCTTCATAATTACATAAGGTGCCATCTGAGCCATTAATTCTTTGATTCGAATATATATATATATATCATAATAATACTCTAAAACATATCTAAAACAACCTAAAACACTACTTTAAAAACAATTTTTCAATATAGGACTTCACATTTTCCGAACCAACTTCACCTTCCGAAACTATTTTCAATTCCATGTCAAAAGTACCCAACACACTTAAAAGTTTCCAAATGGGATTTTATTTCATTTAATTATCAAAAATAGTTGAAGGTTCCAAACAAGTTGTGTTTTATATTACACATTTAAATAAATGATTTAGGTTCCTAAAATATACACTTCAAAATATATGAATCCATTTAAAAACAATTTTAAAACATTTAGGATGCTTTAAAGTTAAAAAAAAAACTTGTAAACATGCTTTGATGATTTATAAAAAAAATAAACCAACTCCAAGAGGCCCAATTATATTTTACCACACACCTAGGAATTTATATATGTGCATCAATGTAAATATCATATAAATATAAAAACACACTTTTAAAATTGTAGGAAATTAGGAGACTCAAATTAATCATATGGTCATATGAAACCTACCTAAAAAAGAAGCATACAAAGCCAAGACACATCATTTCTTAAAGCATATGACTATAATCACTCACACCAGAACTGTAATGACCTAAACGTTTTTTAATGTAAATTCCTCTTGACTTAATTAAATGTCTTATTATGTTAAATGGTTATATAAAACATATGAAATTTCTTTTGTTTTATGTTTTTTGATTTCAAAATACCGTGAAAAAGTAATATCGTTTCTAATATAGTCGTTGAACAGTGATCACGTGATTAATATAAATATTGGGATTTATCAAATCCAATTTACTCTGAAAAATGAAGTGATGGATGCATCCAGTAAAATTTCTCCATACAAATCCCATTTTTCAAATATCATAAAGGATTTGGAATCACTGGGCTTCTCTCTTTACAAATCCCACGATGAGCTTCAATAAATTAATATTGAACAGAGACGCCTACAGGAGAATTGGAATTTGATAGAGATTACCACACAAGAGATGTTATCCGAGTCACCCCATGAGTTTTTCACCATCACACACCTTACCCTTAGGTCATATGCCAGTGTTATAGGAGGTTATGTAAAAATAACATAGCACTAGGATTATGTGCATTGATTTTTTATAGAATAAATAATATAAAATAATTTTATTATTGTAACTTTGTAAATAGCTTTTAAATAATAAATAGAATTTTTAGTTAATATTAAAATTAAGAAATATATTTTGATGAATTAATGGATTTTTTTATTAAATAATATTTTAATAAAATAATATTAAAAAATTAATTTTTATTAAATATAAATGATCATATAATTTTTATGAATAAAATTGTAATTGTTATTAAGGTTTGAAAGTTGCTTTTGTCAAAACCCATGAATTTTAGATAAATGAAGATTTTTATTTTAAAAGTAACAATTCATATATTTAGTATATTATTTAGTTAAAATTAATATTATTTTTGGAATAAAGACATCAAAATTATCCAAATGCGATTTTTCATATTTTTCTGAGGCAGCAGAATTTTTGGGTATAAAATTAAATACCGTTAAATATATATTATGTTTTATGACATCATGATTATCCAATAGTGATTTAATAAAAAACTATAAATCTTTTGTTGGTCCAATATATGTTTTACCATATAATATTTGATTTTAGGTGTGTTTTATTTATTTTAAAAATGCTTTATTGGACCCTCTAATACTTAAAAAACATGTTGACATTTTAAAATGATTTCTTTGAGAGTGTGAATCACGTCCACATAAGAAGGAATAATATTTTAATAAGTTCATCCATTGGACTTATAAAATAATCTCTTACACTACCCTTTGGAAAAAACCATCGGAAAAACCATGAGATGGTTTTTGGTTTTGATTAGTTTAATGTGTAGTGTCCATAATATAATTCATAAAGTATTACCTCTCTTTTATTAGGTAAACTCACTCAATCTCCCATTACTCTTCACTAAAACAATTTGGATCTCTATCAACCCCTCCCCCTCTCTCAATAATCCTCTCATGGTGCCCTAATCATTCTATAATCCTCTCTCAAACCTCTCCCAAGCCATTAGGATCACACTTCCAAGTAAGGGATTTCTTTCTTTCTCATTTTTGTCCAGATTACATTATGTTGTTATACCCTTTTATTTTTGTTAAAAATGTTGTTGTATGATTTATCACCTCACCCGTACTTAGATCCTTATGTTTTAATGATGATAGACCACTTTCTCTCTCATTAATTCCTCTAATGTACACTACTTACGATGCCAAAATTATAAAAGGAACTTTTCTATTCTAATTTACTTTCAAGAAATTATTTAATATTATGCATCTAAATTCCATTACATATATTTGGATATTATGTTACATGACCCACCTTACATTCCATTTCATGTGTAAATAATTAGATACCCCTTTCTCTCTCATCAACCCATTTTACGATTTCTATTTGGCGTCATTATGCTGCCGGAGTTACACCAAATATTCCCATGCCAAAATCACCGTGTTAGTGAATATCGTACTTATTTATCTATCATGGGTATTAACCTTTATGAACATTTAAATTTTGATTTTGGAATTACATTTATTTATTCCACGTCTATTATTTCTGTAATAAATTATGATGTTTAATGAATCCATATTGTATGATCCATGTGGAACACATATGCATGAAATGAAATTATTAATAAGTGTGTGCCGTGATAGCGCTCCAATGAATTTGGTAATGATTAGTATCTTGATATGTCAAGTTAAATGAGGGTATTCTAATGATAACTCAAGTGTTATATGGGTTTAATCATGCTAATTAAAGTGAAATAAGGGTTTAATCATGCTCTTTGTGCAATGAGCCTTGCCTCATGCTAATATCATGTTAAATATTATTTATAGATTTCCAACTTATGGTAATCATCATATATCATGCCTTTATATTCATGTTTATCTTGTGATTCATTGATATTCCTATTGCCTAACATGTACTATATTTTTCAGGTAATGCCTTTTTAACTCCCTTACTAATCTTTATAGATCACTAATATCGTATGCATGTCCTCAAGTTATCCCATGAAATGATATGTATGATGAAATGTTGTGGTCATGTTAAAGAATATTTCAATAAAGATACTGTGTTTAATGTTTTGTGTTGTTATGTAATGTATGTAACTTCCTAATACACTAGACCTCTTGATCCTAAGAGTTGTCTTAAGTTCATTTTTATGTAATAATTCTTGTATATGTATGTAATAAAGAGAAAGATTGTTATAGTGGGTATCATAGGATAGGTTTAGTTATTTTTAAAATTTGGATTAGGAAACCCTAGCGAAATCCGTAAGGATAAGACTATGTCTCATAAAAAATACCTAAATTTTGGTGAGTAAAGAGTAAGTAGTTTATCAAAAAAATACACACCTATATAGATAGGAGTTGGTTGCGGCAGCTCTAGAATAGATGTATCTTGCGGTAAAACCTTACGAACACCGCTTTGATCTAAACTCGAATAGGAACTGGTGCACAACAAGAGGAATTTCTACAATCTTTGTTACAACACTCCTAGGGGATATGCTTTGGTAAATTCCCAAAATTAATATGAACCACTATTTAGGTAATTAAAAAATCCCATAATAATATATGTTATGAATTAGATCATGGATAACATAGATAAGTTAAGGAAATTAATATAATTTATAAGTTATCCCTTTTTTATTTGATTCCCCTTTATGTGTTTAACTTTTTAAGATACTCATCCCTAAGTCTATTTTCAATGACATAAATGAGTAGAACTAGAATCAAAAATGGAAAGTCAGGGTTATCATCTATATTTCTAAGCATTCTTTAATATCATGAAAGTTTAGTAGAACAATATCAACACTACCATAAATCATGGAAGTAAAAATGTCACTGAGAATAGAAAATGGGGAAATCATTACATCCCAAGAATTAACTACTCCCCTATCAGAATTTGTGGTTGGATCATCCCAGAAACCCAATCATATTTCCTCTCATGGAATTTTATTCAATAATTTTCTTGGATTTGATTTCCCTATGTATATCCAACATAAATTTCCATGAGAGGGAAATCAAACTCCATATAAAGAATTGACCCCTAATTCTATACAAGTTCAAGGAAGATGATGAATTTTCTTTAGCACCATCATCTAAAGTGTTGATGTCACTACCCTATGAGCACGTTTATCATTATCAGATGATTGTGTCTAAGGAAGAAACAAAAATTGAAGACATTCCTATTGTGAGGTAATTCAGTGAAGTGTTTCCTGAGGAATTTTCGGGTCTTCCCCCTAGAAAGGATTTTTAATTCTCAATTGATCTTATACCTCGGGAATAAATAATATCTAAAAATATCTATATAATATCTATTATGGAGCATGAGGTGATAAAGAAATAACTACATGAGAATCTTGGAAAAGGGTTTATACACCCAAGTGTTTCACCATGGGGTGCACCAATCCTATTCATCAAGAAGAAGGATGGATCAATGTGCCTCTGCATTGATTATCATGAGCTCAAAAAATTCCAGATAAAGAACAGTTATCCTCCTCCCCGAATTGATGATTTTTTAGATCAGCTACACGGAGAAAAATACTTCTTCAATGTGGATTTGTGGTCAGGATATTACCAAGTAAGGGTGAAGAAGGAGGATATCCCCAAGACTACTTTTCGTAAAATGTACGGGAACTATGAATTCATATTAATGCCTTTGGGACTCACTAATTTTCCAATAATGTTAATAGACTTGATGAGTAGAGACGTTATATATTACCTCAACAAATTTGTGGTAGTCATTATAGAAAATATTTTAATATACTTTAAAACCAAGGAAGAGAATGAGGATCATCCAAAAACTATACTAGATACCTTTTTTAAAGGATTAGATCTATAAAAAATATATCAAGGGTGAGTTCTGGTTGAAGGAAATATTATTCATGGGTCATATCATCACAAAAAATCAGATATCTATGGATCCCTCCAAGACACCTGCAATTGAGGGATGGACGAAGCCAACATTGGTGATAGATATTTGTAGATTCCTGGGGTTATCTAGATATTATCACCGATTTGCCATAAATTTCTCACAATTTTCCAACCCTCTTACCAAGATAACCCATAAGGGAGTCATGTTTTCATGGAGTGATGACTATGAAGATAGCTTCATGGAGTTGAAATCAAGGTTTATCATTTTTCCTATGCTCAAACTACCCACAAGTGGAAAAAAAATTTGGTATTTAGTGATTCTTTAAAGAAGGGAATGTGATGTTTGTTGATGCAAAATGATATAGTCTTTGCATATGCTTCATGGAAATTGAAATTTCATGAGAAAAACTATCCAACACATTATGTAGAGTTGGTCGCAGTAATCTTCACTTTTCAAATTTTGCGACATTAACCCCTTGGGGAGAAGTGTGAAATATATGTGGATCACAAAATCCTCAAATATATATTCACATAGAAATAACTGAATATGCATTAATGAAGATGTTTAAAGATGATCAAAGACTAAGAATACTCAATCCATTACAACTCTGGGAAAGAGAACATCGTAGCATATACTCTAAGTAGAAAGGATACAACAATTATATCATTTATGATAATTAAAAAGGATGCAATCCTTTAAGATTTGATGATGATGCACATGGGAATCATAAAGATAAAAAAAATCATCAATCCTTTCAAAAATGATGGCACAACCGACTCTTTTTGAAAGTTTAAAGTATTATCAAAAGGATTATGTGGGAATTAATAGGAATGTGGAAACTCAAGAAAAGGGAAATCCCTAAAGTTTAATGTTAATGAAGAAGAAATTGCCAGATATGGTTGATAATATGCATTCCATCAAAAACATAGTTAAAAAGAACTTTTGGATGATACACATAGTATGATTTTTTCTATTTACCCAGGAAACACAAAGATTTATCGAGATGTCTAAGAGAATCATTGGTGGGATAAAATGATGAAGGATATGGTTGAGTATACATCAAAGTTCCTAGTATCTAACTAGGTGAATACTGAGAGGCAAAATTCTAAGGTGATGATGCAACCATTGCCCATACTAACATTGAAATGGGTTAAAATCACCATATATGTTTTAACTAGACTTATGAAAACCTCAAAAAGAATAATGCTATCTGGGTTTTTTGCCTCAGCTTACAAATATTGAACACTTAATTTAAATTCTAGAGGCCTTCTCCTTGGATCAACTAGCACGAATATTTATCAGAGAAGTGGTAAGGCATCGTGGAGTGCCACAATCTATTGTATCTGATATAGGTCCATCATTCACCTCTATGTTTTATAAGAGTCTTCAACATTATATTACTACTAAGAAGAACATTAGTACGGATTATCATCCTCAAACAGATTTCTAATCTGAGCAGACAATCCAAACACATAAAGAAATATTGAGAACATGCTCAATAGAAATTAAATAAGGATGGGGTCAAAATATTCCACAAGTTGAGTTCTCTTATAATAACAATTTCCAATAAAGAATCCAAATGGATTTTTATGAATCTCTTTATGGGAAGGGTTTAAAAACACTGGCATGTTGGGATGAAGTTGGGGAGAGAAAACTCCTAGGTCTATAAATGGTCAATGAAATTTGTGAGATGGTTAAGACCATCTAGCGGCACATTAAATCTTCTCAGAGTTGAAAAAAGATCTGTGTAGATAATCATCATCGAGACCTAGATTTTGATGTTGGGTACAAGTTATTCCTCTGAATATCATAGTGGAAGGGAGTTATGAAATTTGGGAAGAAGGTAAATCTTAGTCCAATGTATGTCAGCCCTTTTGAGATCCTTGATCACATTGGAGTAGTGGCCTATCAAAAAACACTCCCATCAAACCTATCTTAAGTAAATGATGTATTACATGTATCACTCTTGAGGAAGTATATACCTGAACCATAACATGTACTCAATCCAAAGGTGGTACCATATGGATAATGAACTCTCCTATGAAGAGAATTTGGTGAAGATCTTAGATCGTAGAGAAAAAGTTCTAAGAAATAAGATAATGCCCCTCATCAAAGTGTTGTGGAGAAACAACATGTTTGAAGAAGCAACATGGGAATTTGAGGAAGTGATAAAGTAGAGTTACCCTCATCTATTTTAGTGTGGCAAACAGAAATTTTGAAGGATAAATTTCTTAATGTGGGAAGATTGTAACAATCCAAAATATTATTAATAGAAATTACTCTTGATTTAATTATATGTCCTATTATGTTATATGGTTATATAAAACATATGCACTTACTTGGTTTTATGTTTTTGGATTTCAAGATACCATTAATAATTTTTATCATTGCTAATATAGTCATTGAACAAGGATCACATGATTAGTATAAATATAGGTCATTAAAACGTCCAATTTACACAGATAGAGGAAGTGATGGACTCATCCGGTAGACTTTCTCTGTACGAAGCCCATTTCTCGGAGATCAGAAAGGAGGTGGAGTCACTGGGATTCACTCTTGACCAAGACCAAGCTTAGATTGAATATGTTCAGCATGAATGAAACTGCCTACGGGAGAAGTTGAAGTTATAGAGATTACCACCCAAGGGAATTTACCCAAGACACCCTAAGTGTCTGTCACCATCGCACACCTTACCCATTAGTCATATGTAGGTGTTATAAGGGATTGAGTAACAAGACCCAATATCTTTGATAAAGTTCATTATTTTTTTATAGAATAAAGAATATGCATTCATATTATTATTATTACATTATAAATATTTTTTAAAGCACAAATATTATTTTTAGTTAATATTAAAATAAGAAATCTATTTTGATAAATTAATAGATTTTTTAATTTATTAATATTTTTATAAAATATTATTACTAAAGTTAATTTTATTCAATATAAATGATCGTAAAGTTTTTATAAATACAATTGCAATTTGTATTAAGGTTTTAATGTTTTTTTGGTAAAAACCCATTAATTTTATATAAATGTTGGGTTTTATTTTAAAAGTAAAAAATTCACATATTTAGTAAATTATATAGATAAAATGAATATTATTTTTGAAATTAGGATTTCAACATTATCCAATGGGGTATTTTTCATAGTTTTCTATGCCAGTAAAATTTTTGGGTAAAAAATAAAATACCCTTAAATATATAATGTGTTGTATGACATCATAATGACCTGATTGTGTTGTAATAAAATAATTTAAATGGTTTTTTCATCCATTATATGTTTTACTTTTAAAATAATGTGATTTTTGGTTTTATTTATTTATTTTACAAAGCATTAGTGGACCATCCAATACTTATAAAGCATTTTAACATTTTAAAATGATTTCCTTTAGTCTGTGACTCACCTCCACATAGGCAAGCCCAATATTTTAATAATTTATTCCATTTTCCTTATAAAATACTTTTTTCCACTTCCCATTGTAAGAAACCATGAGATTGTTTGTGGTTTTGATTAGTTTAATCTTTAGTGCACAAAACTGAAAACATAATGAATTCCCTCCCATTTCTAATATAAACTCACTCAATCTCTCATTCCTCTTCACTAAAACAATTTGGAGCTCCACCAAACCCAGGCCACATCTATCTAGAATCCACCCATGGTTACCCAAGCTCCCTATAATCGTATATCAAGACTCTCCCAAGACTTTGGGATCACACTTCCAAGTAAGGGATTTCTTCTTTTCTCATTTTGACTAAATTTCATTATATTATAATAACCATTTTATTTTTCAATTAGAAATATTGGGGTCTAATTTTTCACATCCCCAATACTTCCCTCCTTATTTTTGATTGATGAGATGCCTCATTATCTCTCATTAATTCTTCTAACGTATACTTGTTACCATGATAAAATTCTTTAAGGAACTTCTCTATTCTCATTTAAATTCAAAAAATTATTTTATATTATGCATCAAAATTCCATTAGATATGTATGGATATTATGTTCTATGACCCCCCATACTGCCCATTTCGTGTATAAATAAAAATATACCCCTTTCTATCTCATTAACTCATTTTATAATTTCTATTTGGCATCTTTATGCTGCCGAAGTTACACAAAAATTTCCCATACCAAAATCATCGTGTAAGTGAATACCATAGCCATTTATATATCAAGGGTATTCACCTTTATTCACATGTTCATGCTGATTGTGAACTTCCATTTATTTATTCCACATATTTTATTTTTTGATGAAATTATGACTTTTAATAAATCCATTTATTAAGATCCATGTGGCACACTTATACATGAAATGAAATGAATAAGAAGGGTTCACCCTGATAGCGCTCCAATGCTTTTGGTAAAGATTAGTATCTTTATATGTCATGATAAATGAGGACATAATCAGGATAATTAAAGTGAAATAACGGTTTTATAATGCTACTTAAAGTGCAATGAGTGTTTACACATGCTCTATGTGCAATGAGCATTGGCTCATGCTAATATCATGTTAAATGTTGTTGACACATTTACAGGTTATGATAACCATGCTATATCATACCTTTATGTTCATGTTTCTCTTTTGATCCATTGATATGGATGTTTCCTGAAATGTACTATATTCTTCATTTTATTCCGTTTTTACTACCTTTCTGGGCTTTATAGCTCACCCTTTTCTTATTCATGTCCTCAGGTTATCCCACGCAATGCTAAGTACGAAGGAATGTTGTCGTCATGTAAAAGAACTTCTCAGTAAATATTTTGTGTCTTATATTATAATGTTTTATGTAATATTCTTAATTTAAAAATACACAATACCTCCCAATCCTCATATCTCTCTTAATTGAAATTTTATGTAATAAGTCATGTTTAATTGTGTAATATATAGCAGGGTTGTTATAAGCACACACATGCAATCTCAAATACATATACATATATATATTAATCTAATGTCCATATTCCTCATTCCATGAGGGAACATGTTCAAGGAAGATATATATATATATACACATATGTACCTGTGTGTGTGTGTGTGCCCACCCCACCAACGATCCACCAAAGCACTAATTAATTTACCTAGAGGGAACAACATTGTTTATAAACCAAAGAAGCATTTTGAAAACCAAGGTTTTAAGAAAACCCCATTATTAAATTTTCAACATCATTTGGGGGCACACACATGCATGCACTTCGTGCACCCATGGCTATGCTAGCATCCATTGGCACATTCCAAACTACCAAGAAACAACCAAAACAATATTTATATTCTCCCCTTTTCCTTTTTATACCCAAAACACAATTATAGATAATTTTTGAAACATAAAAAACCCTTTAAAATTCATGAGAACATATACAAGGTGTTTCAACAAATTTATCAATCAAAAACTTTACCAAATTGAAAACAACAGTTATGAAACAAGGGAATATTTTCAAAAAAAGTTTGAATCCATTCCATAAAAATCACTATATACAAATTTAATGTATAAATCATATTTCCACTATTAAAAAAACTAAGGGAAATATACCAAAAATCACGCGACATTACATTAAAATCTCACTTCTCATTTTTCACACAATGTGAATAACACATAGACAGGAACATAAATTTTCTTCGAATAGTATTTTTATCAAATTACACTACTATAAAAACACCTCAATAAGATAACTAATTGTGTTATAAATGTTGGTAATCAAGTCTAAAAAATTATTTAAAAACACTAAATTATTATATGGATTTAATCAGAATGGAAAATGTGGATTCTCCTACCACAGACATCTACGAACACCCCAAAACCTATACATAAGGGTGAACAAGTCCTCGTGGACCAACCAGACACCCTAAATTCAAAAGAAACACAATCCATATGAAAATACTACCCATTAGGGTTCAATAAACCCATAAACCCCCCTAATAAAATCCTAGAAATAGAGTGGAATGAATCACTAGAGGGGGGTTCCACCGAAGCAGGTCGGCATAACATGGAGGGAGTAAATCAGATCAGGATGGATGGATAGAGGGGAGGACATTAGAATGGGTTATACTAGATATGGAGGAGGTGCTAAGTAATTTGATAGAGAATGTGGAGAATATACCTGCTCAAAGGGTGTCATACTAGGGGGAAAAGGGAGGCCGGCGGAGGTCTACCAGACGATGTTGGGTGGCGTGATGAAGGAGCAGCATTTGGGGAACTTGTGATAAGTATGAAAAGGGGGGGGGCTCACATTATGGAAGGGGATGATAAGGGGTACGCTAAGGTATTATTATTTTTCTATAAAATAATACAAATTAAAATAAATTAATGATATTAATAATATTAATATAAATAATAACATAATAATTATTATTATTTTATCAATAATATAATAATAACAATTATATTAATAATAACTATTATTATCTACTTCACATTAATAAAATTTATTTCATTTTATTAATAATAATCATGGTAATAAAAAAATTAAAAATAATACTATTAATATCAATTTAGAACATTAGTATTACATCAATTTAAAAATAATATTATTATTATTATATACAACAATATTATTATTATTATTAAGGTATAAAAATTTATAAAATTTATTTATTTAATGAGTTGGATATTCGTTCATTCTGACCACATGGTTACCTCTAACCGTACAATGCTCGTGCACTATCATGATACCCACCAAATGCAACAAAATTGAAAAAAAAAATAAGACCAGACCTCAACCCGAATGTGAACCTAAGATTCATCATTGAGAACTAATTATAAATAAAAGAAATCCCTATTTGGGGTGTGATAATTTCAGTAATATTTTTCATGTTATAAGTACCATACAATTATCCTCAAATAATTTTTATAATATTATTTTCAATAATCATGTGAAATTATTTTTTGATAATTCATTTTAATTATCACTCGATAATTTATCACTATTATCATTTTATAAAACCTTGTAATTATGTTTTGAAATATTTTAGTATTCAGTCTTGGATAATTTTATTTATAATTATCATTTGATAATTTCATTGAATTATAATTGATAATTCGATGAAAATATCTTTTATTAATAATAATAATTTTCCTTTCATAAATATAATAACTATCCAATGATAAATTTATAATAATATCCTCAATAAATTAAACTACATTATTAAAAAAAATAAAATTTTGAATCCTTAATAACAATATGACTGTATATGTTGGGAATAAATTTAGTCCCTAATAAAAAAGGTTAAAAAGACCCCCAAAAAATAAGGCTAAAAATCATTGAATTCTAGAAAATTTAGTTCCCAAAAATTTGGAGGCCTTCTAGGAATATTTGGCCAGAAAAATTAAATAAATAGGGTTCCCAAACAAAATGGACTAGATATCTTCTCTATCTTCTCTTTTATAAGTGATAGAGGCCAAACAAATAGTCGTATCAAATGTTATGTTCATTTGAAGTTTGTGTTATATTTTTATCTTATTTTAGATTTTTTAGTAATTTTTTTATTTTTTATTTTAAATTTATATTAAATTTATATTCATTGATAATAATTTTCAAATTATTAATTAAAAAATATTTTTAAAATTTTTGACGAGTCGTTTTCCCTTAATATGTTATTTATTAATTATAAATTCATGTTTATCCATTTCTAAAACATATTTAAAATATATATATTATATTTATATTAGTGTAAATTTTTTTGTATAATAATTTATTATATTTAATGAAAAATATATATGTATTGAAATATAAACTTTATCAGTGATTGTAAAAATGTGATGAAAATGGGTGGCTTTGACAGTGCTTTTATAGTACCAAAAATAGGGTTTTTAATAGTGCTTTTAGTTGGCATTGATAAAACCCTAGAACTGGATAATCCTAATTTAGTAATAATATTGGACACCATGCAACATTATGGAGGTCTAGAGGCGACACCAAGCCATAAAATTCCCAAAATTGATTTCCATAGCCCTGCCGACTATACACAATAGGATCTGGGATTTCAGCAAAATTAAAGAAATCCCCTAGAAATATTCCAAAAGGGTTTATGGATACTAACCCTAGACATTTATGGGGTATTTGAAATAGAAAAAAAAATTAAAAATCAAGTTTACTCAGTGATTCAACCTAACAATCAATTCAGATTTAATGATTTTGACATATTATGTTGTTTCAAAAAAATCGGTTAAATCTAGAGAGAAATCATGAATTTTCAAATCAATGGTCAATACATTGGAGATATGGTGAGATTGGGAGAGGATATAAA
Source organism: Viscum album (assembly GCA_963277665.1). Lineage (NCBI taxonomy): Eukaryota > Viridiplantae > Streptophyta > Magnoliopsida > Santalales > Viscaceae > Viscum > Viscum album. The sequence goes on from OY728166.1 coordinate 382,774,081, forward strand.
CATTAAAAAGATTATTAAATAAATAAATTATTATTATTATTTAATATAATTATTCAATAAAATAATATAATTAGTGACCTAAACAAACACTCAATTCACATAAAAGTTATGCCCCACCTAGGGTATACCCCACATCCTATGCCTTATTATGGTCTCAAATTTTTTATACGATACACTGTTATTGTGATATCAAATTATTTTCAAAAAAATAAAAAATAAATATATTAAATTAAATATCCTCATATGTGATCTGAACAAATGTTTGATGCTCACAAAAGGTATTCCCGGTATTGGGTAAACCCTAAGACCTTGTCCTAATTGAGGCCTCAGATTTTTCAAACGAAGCAAGATTTTAGAAATATTAAATTAATTTTGAAAAAATAGTATATAAACATATTAAAAAAAAATTTCCTCATGTTTGATCAAGGAAAGAATCAAACATGCACAGAATTTATTCCTCACATAGTGTAAACCATGTGTTCCAAATTTAATAGTGGTCTCCTAGTTTTATTACAGCACATTTTTTGAGAGATATTAAATAATTTTTTATAAATCATGCATATGAGATATAATATAATTAATATGTATTTTGTATGAACTCAACATATAAGGGCATCGTAATCCCACACTAACTCATCACCTATCTCCAAAAATATACAACAATGTTATTTGGGATTTTACCATTAGAAAATGTCATTAAAACATTTACTGAATTAATTTTTTAAAAATATTACATTGTAACATAATCATATTTAGAAATAATTAACATATAGGGTATTTATTATACTTGAAAAATCATTATATTACACTATAGTTTCTATATTTACCACGAAAACATCATATGAAGGCTTTAGCTATAATCCTAAAGTGGTTTTCTAATGAAAATATATTGATTTTAGCCAAGAATTTCCATCTTATTTCTTCTTATACCATATTTCAAAGCATCTTAAAACATAATGAAATAATAAAACAAGTATCTTAAATATTTTGATATGTTTTTTTGTTAAATTATAACATATATCCATATCATTATTTGGTTAGATGGGGATTATAACAATCATTCTTTTGTACGGTAGACTACCACCTCATGAATAGATTTCTTTCCTTTCCATCACTACCTCTTTTTGACTATTAAAATGATGGATTTAATATATATATATATATATATAATTCATTAATTATTTATGATTTTGGAATGATAATATATCTTTTACATTCTTAAATTTTCATCCATAAAAAAATTATAATGTCATTCTTGTGTATGTTGGGATTACCAATCTACAAAGCAATGTGATTCATTTTTCTTAGACACATAATATGGATTCTATATGTAAGTATATTTAGATAAATAATATAAAATTAATTATGTGATCATAATTATATAAATTTAAAATGATACTTATCTTATTTTCATCATGCTATTTGAAAAATAGAAACACTAATCATGGGTACGTATTAATTATCGTCTCCCTAATAATAACATAATTCCTTTTTCATAATCATCATTCGTTTTTTTATAAAACAATACTTAATTTTAAAAAATTATATTTATTTTTTGATTATTATTCTATATGTGATGTAATAATTAACACATTTACTATAGTTAACCTACAAAATAAATTTTGGACCAATATTCTAAATATTATTAAAGAAACCTATATAAACATGATCAATTGAGTAATTGTATATAAATTTGTAAGAAACAAAATAAAATAACAATAAACCCAAAAAAGCATCATAATAAAATATAGAAAAAACATGTTTCTATTTATTAAAATGGTAATAATTGTATGTGATCATTCAGACTCGAGTTATAGGATACATCACCTTAAAACCCATGTTTTAAATGATTTCAAGATTATTTTTCTAAATCCTTTTCACTCATGTACACATTCATTAAATTATTTTATGTATGGATTTTAGTATATCTAAATAAATTTAAAATGAATTTTTATCACTATATAATTTCATTTAGAGGTTCCAAAAATTAGCCAATTTATATATTTTATGTTCATCACTTTGATAAATTAGAAAAATAGAATGTTATATTTTAACACATAAAAATTCTACAGTTATAACACCACCATAAATATTATTTTATATTTCATTTCCAACACATGATTTTATGTTTTATTCAAATAAAATCTTCCTTACATTTTTTTGGGTATTTTCAAAAGCTGATTTAAATATAATAGATATTTTGATATTCAAAAATTTCCTTGTTATGGATAAAATGAATATTGTGATGGAAATAATATATTTCATGTGTAGTGATTATGTTTTTCTTACACAAAATTATTAATGATTATGGGAGGTATTGTTATAAACCATAGATTGTTTTTTCCATTATAAGACAAAAAAGAGTGGTCCTGGTATATAATAATAATGGTTCGTGTTGATATATCTCTCCACTACTTTAGGTAAAGGGAAAAAGGTAATGAGTTATGTTTATCCTACGATATCACTGGATTTTAGATATTGTGACATTCCATTTATATCTGTGTTATTAAAATTATGTCATAAGATACTTAGATGATTATCCATGCATGATATAGATTTTTATGATAATATTACGACATCATAAAATAATCTAACAAGATTCAGTTTAAAGGGATAGTAATGATACTTCATAAGGGTGAAATTTATAACTTTTTTAAAATGTTTTCATAATTAAAATAGAAAAAATTATGATTTATATTTGCCCTTAATTTTTTATGAGTTGTATTATGTAATATTTTTTGTATAGATATTATTTCAATGGGTATGAAATTGTCTATTTTGTGGATTTTTTTTAAAAAAATGAAAAAAAATAGTATTATTCATATACTATCAAGTATCATTATTACTTATTTTTGTTTTTCTCATACTTATTATTTTGTTCTCTTTATAGGTTTTAACATGTTTCATATAAGTTTTCATTAATGTGTGAGGATAATGATGGGTTCAAGATAAAAATTATGAATACTTGTCATAAAAAAACCCATTTCTCATCTTTAATGTTTTTTATTATGAATGAAATCGATACTAAGTAGAAGTTTCCACAATGTAATCAAATATATTTTTATCTAAGTGAAAGGATCCATTCCTCAAAAAATATTAACTATAATGATCCTCTAAATGTATTGATGTGATTTATTTACTAAAAACTCAATATTAGGTAATTCATTAGGATTTCTTTCATATAGTTTGTATCATTAGAATTGTAGAGAACATATTAGGGTTTAGGATATGTTTTATCTATAATAGTAAGTGATTCTAATTTATGGTTATAATAATATATTATTTTGATGATTACCATGTTACATTATCGAAACTAATTGTGCTCAGAATAGTTTCCCACCAAGGAAATTGGGAATCTAATGTAGTTAGTCACAAAGAGGATAATATACATCATAATATGATATTCGGGGAGGATGAAAATGGAACTCATTTGTTTTTTCTAATGGATATTCTAACATATTCTATAAATGGTATTTAAATCCACTCTAGATAGGAAAAATCTACCATAATGTGACATTTTGATAGGGTATCAATTTACAAGATAACACCCCCAAATTTATTAGATATTCTAACATAATGGTTTCTAAATAATGTATTATGTATATAGAATTAAGATTTTAACTCATTGGTTGTTTTGATGAATAAAACCTAACTATATTTATATATTTATTTGATGGGGGTCTAACATATCTTATGTTCAATTGTCAAGAATACTAGAAAAAGTGAATAGATTGAAACCATGGAATGGGACACATTTATGTATACATTCCTTGAGAAATAATTCCCTATGATTAGATGATATATTGAGGAAGATAAATTATTGGAATTATTGAAAATGAGCAAAATTAAGCTACTATGAATTATGAATACATCAAATGGTTATAATATTATAATACTAATGGTATCTGATATCTTAATAGAAATATTTATTACTTTAATTAATAATTAATTCCATCATATCGAATGAAATTATCCTCTATTGAATTTTACTATTATGAAAAAGTTATTCATTATGATGTGAAGGAAGAAATTGAGTTCTCTTAAGATAATTTACTCTATGAAAATAGAAGGAAAATTATTTTAGATGATAAGAAACTGGGAATCATTCATATAAGAAATATGGGGGTAAGAAATTTTTGTTTCAATTTTTTGATAGTTCTGGTAAAAATGAACCCAGGGAATGACATATAAAATTTAGGTTGTGAATCAGATGTGTTATGTTTGGGTATATCAATTAAAATTCTATTTAAAAAGATATTCTTAGTTGTAATACCAAATTTGATAAACAAGAAATGTAAAATGTTTCACATGTATCGAGATGGTTCCATTTGTAAATTAATGTCCTATGAAGATAGTAAATGAAAAGAAATAGTATGTGTATAAGCAGATAGGTATTCTGAAACCCTTTACAACTAAATCAATATATTTTGTGCGATTAAACCAAGTGGTAACATATACATTGCTTGTCTATTTATCTCCTAATAATATCTTATTTGATTTTGTTTCTACACATTTATTCATTAACGAAAAATTTGCGGGTAAAATGAAAATACCAGCTCAAGAAATGAGGTTGGGAAAATTAGTAAAACACATGTGGGAAGAGTTAAAGAAACTAAAACTTATAAATATCTCTATATTATCATATATTTAATTGCATTATCTCCAAATATTATTTTATTCCCTATTATAAAATTTTAATATATATTGGTTATAGATTCAATTTTTGTTAATCATGTAATTATAGAGTATAGATCTAAAGATATTATTTTCTAAAATGATTTCTTGTTTGTATATTGGAATAAATTATTACTTTTTATAACATATAATGATGTTATGTAACTGTTAATAGTTGGAAAATAAGCTTATCATTTTCATATTGTTCAAGATAATATATCTATTTATATTAATGATAAGCTGGTATTATAAAAATATATAGAATTTTTTATGATTTAGTAGTTGGTATTAAATCAGATATGGAAGTTGAGTTTATTATTTACCTAGTACCTAATGATAATTTAATTACCAAAACAATAATCAAACTGATTAAGTAGATCATCTTGAATAGAAAAGGGAGTTAGAAAATTTTCTCAAAAAAAATTTCATTCATCATATAAATTTATTATTAGGTGGTATTGATTTATTTTCATAAATGAAATATGGTCATATGAGGTTTTAAATTTATTATAGATTATTAAATTACATCTCAATTTTGAATAAGTAATTGTTTACACATATCAATGTCTTCTTTGATCTTATAAATAGATATCAGTACTTTTAAAAAGATCATCTTAGGTCTGGGGACCAAAATCTAATGTTTAATGAGGACAATATCCCTTCGATCATGCATCATAATAGTTAGGTATTTATGTTCCACTAATTAAGCCCTTTGGGTTAAAAAATCTCAAGTAATATTCATATATTTTATTAATAGAGTTTTCTAAAATTATATTTATAATTTTTTGTTCTATAATTGATGATATTTTGGTTTATTTTAGATGTTATAGGGGTCATAGAATACATCTAAGGTTTTTTTGTAAAAATAATAATTAAAATAATCTATAATGAAATTTTAGTAAATATTTTTTCAAAAAAATTTCATTACCTGGAAATATAAAAATTTAATATGGCATAAATGATTACCCTACTAAAATTAAGGTTTTTTATGAAATGAAATGTTTTACATGTTATACTATGAATCATAATATTTATAGAATATAAGTATACTAAATATTATTATTCAAAAATAGTCATGATTTCCAACCCTACATACCATGTTAAAACAAAAATGAGTTAGGTTAATCTTGAGAAAGGAATGCAATAAATATTTATAAGAATTAAAATGATGATTAGTGAATTGAAAACTGTTGTCCATTACATCCAAAAGTACTGAATTTTTATCTATATTGGGTATTTTTAATGGTTATGGTTTGTTCTTAAATGCAGAATGATCTGTTAATTTATTTTTCATCAAGATAAAGAAAACTCATGAGGAAATGTTTCCTACAAATGTCCTTGAACTGGAGGTATAAGTGTTTTCATTAATAATTTGGAGACATCAATTAGATGGGGTAAAGTGTGAAATATATTATGATCATAAAATCATGAATTATATTTTTATTCACTAAAAGATGAATTGGAGATAGTAGATATTTTCAGACTTGATAAAAGATTATTACATCAAAATTTATCACCTTCCATATAAATAAAACGGTGTAGCTAATGTTTTCATTTTGATTGATACTACTATATTATCTATGACAAAATTAGGACATTATACATTTATTACTAATTTGAGGCATTTTTTCAATGAAATTATTGATTCAATAATTCCTTCTTTTTTATTTCTAGTTTCAGTATGATGATATTCTTCATATAGTAATAAGTATGTTTTAATGGGGGTTCTTTACTTATAGAAAAATGTAGAACTTATTAATAAATTAAAGATTCAGTAATTTAATAATTAATGAAATGATTTATTGATAATTAGATAAATTTCATTGGTTTCATGTGAAACCCAATTTTTGAATGAACTATTGAGTGATGTTCATTTTTTATATTCGTTATAGTGGAAACAATTCATGGAGACCCCAGGAGACATTTCTTCTAGGATAGAATAAAGAATATATTATATATTTTATGATGAAATGTTTTACTTTTTAATGGGTTAAAACTAAATAAAAAGTACCAAAAGAGATGGTATAGTATTTTCCAATGCCTGAATGTAAAGGGAGAATATATCCATGGGTTTCATGTGGGTATTTGCAAAGAGATATCTAGGTAATAATTTGATTTGTGTAATTGTTGATCAATTAAAAATATCTTCTAATTTTCATCACATTTTTGATAATATATACTTAGATATTATTTCTGAACTATATGTTAATAATATAATTATATTACTTGTACTCCCTCGTTTAAATTTATATAATCATGATCCATGATTAATCTCTAATTTCTAAAAGCACATTAAATTTCATTTTAAAAAAATTTAAATTTTAGTAAAACTATTAATCCACAATAGGATGGATAGTCAGAGAAAATGATTTATACTATGAAGGATATTTTTCAATATTTTTTAATCTTTTATCTAGGAATCTGGGATCAAAATAAAATTTTTGTCGATTTTTCATATTATAATTATTTTCCTTCTAGTATATAGATAGAACCTTTGAATTATTATATAGAAACCAATCTCAGACTCTATCTTATAAGGACGATGTTATTGAAAGAAAATTATTTGGATCAGAATTGAAAGAATATATAACTGAGATAGTGATGATGAATTAGTATCCTATTAGGATCACACCTAGAAAGTGGAAACGTTGTGTGGACAATTAGAGTAAAGATGTTTCTTTTGGGGAAGGGGTCATGTTTTTATTAGAGTACCTCCATGGAAATGTGTTCCATGTTTAGGTTTTATGTGTATGATGTGTCCATGATTCCTTAATCCATATAAAATCATAGATAAATTTTCATCATTTTCATATCAATTGGCCTTAAATCCATTTTTATCTCTCATAAAATACATATTTCATTTTTAATTTTTATAAACATTTTGGTTGGTTTCATATTATGTTTTGATCACAGAAGTAGTTTAGTTGTAATAAAATCATTGATATGAGAAAAATTCTATTTAGATTCTTGAAAGTAAATAAAAGGTGTTATAAAATAAATATTTTCACCAAGATAAGGTTTTATTTAGTATGCCCATATGATAAAAAAAGAAACATGAGAATCTAAGAATTATTTGGAAAAAAATATCCCCACTTATTTAAGTAATAAATAAAATTTCGAGGATAAAATTTCAAAAATGGAGGTTGAATATAAAAACCTAGGTAATGAAAAAATAAATAATTCTCATATCTTATTAATATTAATTAACTAATTATATTTAATATATTTATATGTATTAAAATAATAATATGTAATGTTTTTGTCAATAGGGATAAATCATTATTTTCAACCAAAATGGTATTTAATACGTTATATATTTTAATTTGAATTATTTATTTAAAATTGTGTAATTAATATATAAAAACATAAATTAGTTTTTTTAATTTATCATTTCAAAATTTTCATAGGATGAATTTTTAATAATTTTTTTAGAATTTTGATTCTTCAATGAACAGGAAAAAATATTAATTTTTATTAGAAAATATATTTTCTTTTTATGTATTTACAAGGTCATGTTTTTCGGATTAATTTTAAATTTTTATTAATTTATTTTATTATAAATTTTTGCAATAAATATCATTATAATCAACATTATTGTTGAATTATTCATAACAAAATTTCATACTAAAATGAATTTTTTTAGAAAATCACTCTTCATCATAGTTTGAGTATTTAATTTTAAACTAAATTAAATCAATTACAATAATTTAATTTAATAAAATGTATCCCAAATTTATTATATTAATTATAAATTTAGGTAATATTATCATCTTGTATTTTATCGTAATCAATAATTGACATTATAAATATTTTATCACATCAGTCAAGCAAAATCATATTATTAAAGCTAAAAATAATGTCATAAGGCCTAAAAATATACATAAAATATATATTTTAGTTAAGGGGAATTTTTTTATTAAAAAATTCATCAATGGATCCAAAATTTGGAAACTTATTTCCACATTCCTTTGATAATGACCTTAAAATAATTTTAAACACTGAATAACCATAAATTGTAACTTTATATGCTTTAGAATTTCTAATTTCTTATCATAATGATAAAATATATTAATGTTAGATTATAAAAGGATGTTTTAAAAAAATCTTAATATTTTTTTTTAATAGTTACTTTAAATTATTACCTAACAATGACACAGTGCTTGTGCAAGTTGTAGAAAAATGGAATAAATGATTTCAAAAACATTAAGTTTTTTTGGGAATTTAATAGTGTCACAAGAATTTTATAGAAAATTTGAACATATTATATATTTTTTAATGGAATGTATTCTAATTCCATTATCATATTTATATGTATAATGTCAACGCAAATGAATTTTTCCCTCAATGACATAATGATATTTTATGAAGAATAATATTTTATTAAAATATTACAAAATTTAAAACAAAACTTATCCTCATAGAATATAATGGGATATGTTTTAATATATATATATATATATGTAATTCTAAATTAAAGGTCCACTATTCCTTTAATAGTAACTATCATGCCTCGTATTATTTAAAAAATATTAATTCTATTCTTATCATCAAAAGAGTTAACATATTGTTAAAATTAAGAGATAAGGTGAAAAATCATTGAAACTTGTAAAAATTTTATTATATGATAGGATTTTAAATCATAATAATCCAATTTTATAAATTTTTAAATTAGTTTATGTTTTTTGTTTAAAGTAAACATATATTAATTTAATAAATTATGTAATTCCATGAGTGCCCCTCCCTTTCTTTTTTAAATGAAACCTCTTATCCTCTCTTCCAAACACATTTTGAGATATATAGATAATCCAATACCATACCAAATACAATTCTTGAACACATAGCTTTTTCCTTGAGGTCCCGGTCTGATTAGAAAACCATCTTATAAAGGATTTAATTATAATCATAAAGAGGTTGTCAGAACATGATGTATAGTACTTAACGGAGCAGTTTCATTTTATTTCTTTTTATACCTACTTCAAATAATCTTCATATATGGTGAAACAATAACACTATAGTATTCCATATAATTATATGTTCATATTTTAATATAATAACCAATACCAACCTCCTTATTTTTTCAAATTGGAAATGATGTCATCATCCACGTGTATACCATACTATCTCCTCGAGAACAGATGTAATTAATTTTCTATCTCCACAACTATATGGTAGTTATAATAATTAATTTAATGTATATATATTGATGAAATATCTTTCATTATTGGAATATATGATATCATATAATTCATTAAATTTATATATAATACAAAATGATTATAGCATTTATGCGAAAATGCGAATAACCACCTTCAAAAAGTGATGTGGTCTATTTGTCATGACCGTATCACCAATATTCTATATATAAGTCCTATTAAATAAAGGATAAAATATTTATTATATATAAAATAATTATACTTCTTTTCTTTTCATGTCACTATTTGAAAAATGGAATTTTTAATTATTCATAAGTATGGCCTATGGCCTCCATGCTCATAATGTAATTCCTTTTTCATAAATAGATTAAATGGTTGGTTTTAAAAGTATCCTTAATTTTTAAAAATTATAATTATTTCATGATTATTTTTCTTTATTTGAATAAATAATTTCCTCTTTACCATAGTCAATATTCTGATGTCATTTTTCACATATGATCCGGATATCATCAAAGGATCTAATGTGAATATAATTAAATAAGTTATTATATATAACATGTTACTAAATAAAAAATTAATAATAAAAATTAAAAATAGTTCTTAAAAAATTTTATAATTAATATAATGTTATTATTTTTGTAGATAAATGACATACATGTTGTGTCATACATGAAGTAAGAAAAAATATTCCTTTATAACCACCTTTTAAATGTTTTTAAGACTTATGATTCTAAATATAATTGTTCCATATACATATCAATAAATTCATTTTATATACATTTTTATATGGAATTAAATGAATTATAAAATAGCATTTTATTTCACTTTTATTTTTTATATAATTTTATCCGGAGTAATATTTTTATATATTTTTTATGGTATATTTTGAGAAAATTAAAAAAGGAATGTTCTGTTTTAATATAGATGGTTTCAATTAATTTTCATACCACCATAACCATTATTTAATTTTTGGTATTATCTAAATTTCTTGATATTTTTTTAATGAAAACTCTTATTTCGTTTTTTTGGTTATTTTCTGAAATGTATTTAAATTGAATAGGTAATTCAACATTCGGAAATATTTATCTTGTTGGTACAAAGAATATTTTTATAGATATGAAATTATTCATGTATTATGATCTTCTTATGTTTCTTGGCAATTATTTATGGTGATTTCTGGCTTTTTTATAAAATAATAAATTTTGGTTCCATTATAAAATATGGATGAGTGGTTTCATTATTAACCAAGACTATATGATCATGATATATCTCTTCAATATATTTGGTAAATGGATGAAAGTAACTAGTTAGGTTTTACCTGATCAGTTGTTGGAATTTACCATATAGGTTATTCCAGTTTTAATAGTTTTATTTATATGGTTCCCCATGTTACCAATACGATTTATCTATTCATGTTATGGGTTTTTTTGTTAATGTTATTATTTCATAAGACCTACTGATGAGAATATGTTTAATGGGGAATTTATAATACATCACAATGGGGAAATGTATAACCCTATGAAAAAAATGTCATTAGAATTCACTTTTTCAAGTAAACATTTATAAGTTCTACTTCTCCTTCAATATTTCTTATGAAATGTTTTATAAAATAATTTTGTGTAGAGAAATGTTTTTATAGGTAATAAATGTTTTTGACCTCAATGTTTATTTTGAATGAAGAGAAGAATTTATTAATATCCATATAATAATGGGTGTTTTTTTTCTTTTTAATGTCTTCTAGTGAGATTTTTCTACTAAAAAATAAAAATTATTTTCAGATGAATTTAAAGATGATAATTAAAAAGGATGGTTTAAAGATGAAAATTTTAATGATATGTCATCAAAATAAAATGGTATTCATACTAAAAGATTTATATTTTTTGGAAAATAGATACAATGAATATTTTTACTCTTAGAAATATATGTATTTTCAATATTTGAGTTATAAAATAGTTTTATAAAACTGTATACCATAAATATACATGAATCATATGTATGTTTAGTCTTGACTAAAATATATAAATTATATAATACTTTAAGGATGGGTCCTAATAATTATTGTTCATTTGATTCCTTGAGTAATGTACTGATACTGTGCCAAAAATATTTGGCTACAATGCATACATAATTAAAGCAGGTGATAGTTAAATATTATATCATCCCTCCTTATGTTATTTTCAAAATGAATTCCTTATATCGGGAATGAAAATTGATTACATTATGCCTACTTTTTTACTATGGAAAAACACAAAACCTATAACCCTTTTTTGTGGTTTTATGAATGGGATTTCTATGACCAGGAAAAATCTCATGAGATTATTCCTTATAGATAAATACATTACTAAATAGGCTATATATTGATATATTTCAATGGTTTTTGATAAAAGGTATTAATAAGGATTCTTTATTTATGATCGGTCAATTAAGGAACTTTTAGGACTAGGGATTGGGTGTAGGAAGTCGATCCAATAGAGTAATCCAATATATGGAATGTCTAAAGAAGGAGAATCCAAAATGATGTAATAAATTTCAACCATTTCTTTTTCAAAAATACATTCACTATTCCTAAAAACAATGGGTTCAATCAATAAGTTAATACTATGATAAATAAATGGTAATATAATTATTTTGATGATGTATAGAAAATCCAATTGAGATATAAACAAGTCCAAGAATGGAATTAATGTTGAGGATACTTAAATGAACCTTTTAATTAAGTATGATGATGTCCAAGATCTATACTTCCAATCTATACCAAGGAAAAACTACCAAAATAATGATATTCAAACAAGATTTGAAGTTGTTGGTCATCCTTGATAATGGTGATGAATTTCGAATCCAGTGGGATTGAAATAGCCGCATATGTTTTTTTATTTTTACATAGTTGATGAAATTTTCCAATAAATAATGACTCTATGGATGAATATCATCCAATATCATATCAATTTAAATCATTACCTACTTTGAATACATCGTGAATGAATCCTATTATCTCCATTGCCACGTGATTCATTAATTCATGTGTTTATGGAGAGATAGTCAAATATTAAAGGATCCACGGAAATAAATATTGAATATTAAAACCTTGGGGGTATAAAAATCTGTTTGTATTGATTTATTCGAGTGAATTAAGGTTAAAGATATTTAATAGTTTCTCACACGTGTGGAAATCAATTATTTGAGCCATATATAAATATAATTGTTCCATAATCGTATGTAGGTGGATGCTCAATCTTTAAAATGGAGAATGATATAATTTGAGGTGGGTATCTAGAACCTCCTTAAAATTATCAATGAATTATATTTATGTGAGATCCTTGAAGGCGGACACAGACAATTGGAGTTTATCAATTCTTGTTCTCAATTGAAATTCTAGGGGATCTTTCTTTTTCCCTTTTTCATTTCATTCATTACTATTAAAAATGAAATTTATTTTCATTTAGATTTGAATCAAATAAAATTATTCTTGGATGAATTTTTTTTTGGAAAATTGGGATTAAACTAAATATCTATTATATATTCTATTTACAAAATAATTTACAAATTGGTTCATTATTTTCATTTAATTAAAATATGGCCAAATCCTTTTTTTCTATTTCCTTAATAATCTACTTTAAGGGTTAGTGGGAACCTCAAAATACTAATTCCAAATTTTAAATTTCAAATACCAAGACACCAAATTTCAAACACCACAAACAGGCTCCAAAATCCACCCCCAAAACATCAAAATTCAGATACAGAATTAAAATTCAAAATAGAACACGATACACCTAGGTCCACGATCCGCCTCGAACCACGCTCCTAGATTTACAATCCAACCCTTTTCGTCATCACATCACCAGAATCGATATCCGGAGCATCAAATGACATCAACAGAGACACCATCATTCATGCCATCATCACATGCAAAACATCATCAAACGACATTGGCACATCAAGGAAGAAACATGCCTCCATTACATCAAAAACTTCACATACTCAAACAGCAAGCCCAAATAAGCCCCATGTCCAAGTGCCAGAGCCAAAATCTGTATCACCCCACCACAACCATGAACATCTTCCAGCTGCATCCACAGCACCCGAAAAAGATGATGATCCAGGGAGAAAGAAGTCGTGTCAACGTCACCCAGGACTGGGAGAACCGGCGTCACCTTGAGGGAAAGTCACCATTGAGTATATCCGAGCATATTAGAGCCTACAATGCCTCTCTAGGTTGGATTCAGAAAAATTGCTACCATAGAAGAGCCCTAAATGGATTCTTAAATAAAAGATCCATGAAAAGAAAGAGGAGACGAAGATGCAAAAGGGAACACCGAAGAGGCATCGACGCACGTACTCAAGCAAAGCAGCACAAAAAGAAAACCATGAAAAACAAAACCTAAAAAACAAAAACCATTAAGTCCCCTCCCCCCTCGGCACCATACCAGGGCTGACGGCGAGCATCACAGGACCGAAGTCTCCAAGCCTAATCCACCACCAGAACACCTCCGCCTGCCAGACCGAAGTCTTCTCCCGCCGAGACAAGATGAAGACAACAATTGAGCCACCGAGGATCGCCGAGGAAGGGGACACCAACGCCAATCCACCCGAGGCCAGAGGTGGTAAGGGAGATAAGTCTTGGAAGAAACCCTAATACCCCTTTTCGTGATATTTTAGTAAAAGAAAAGGAATGATTTGATAGTTTATGAAAGAAAAGAAACGAAAAGAGATGATTGTGATTTCTCTCATTCTGTTTGGATTAATAACATAGTAAAAGAAAAGAAATGATTTGGATTTCTCTCCATCATGTTTGGTGTAAATTTTTAAAAGAAAAGAGAAGAAACTATTTTGGTGTAAATGACACAAATAACCATTATTAAAAAAATAAGATACACACAAGATTAAATGGAATACTTGCCCAAGATAAAAAAACAACCATAAATTAAATCCCCACGAACACCATACCTGCCACCATGTCTGCCCAACAACAATAATTTATGTCAAATGACACAAATAACAATTAAAAAAAAGTATTTTTATTACCTTTTTATCACAAATAAAAAAACCATAATTTTGATTTTTTATCAATCGTTATCTTTTATATCACTAAAATTACGTAAACATTAAACTAAAAACATATATTAATACAAATTTTAAAATTTTAAAATATATATAAAAGATAATAAAAATTATTTACATATTTTATTAATTCAAAATTATTAATTATATGTAATAAAAAATATAAATTGTTAATTATTAATTCAAAATAATTTATAATTCAAAATACTTATTAATTCAAAGTTATTGATTCAAAATATTTATTAATTAAACATTATTTATAAATTATTTATATAAACTATTAATTCAAGATAATCACAATTATTTATGATCAAAATTATTTATCAATTATTTTTGATTATTTATATACACATAATTAGTTATAATCAAAATTATTTATATTTATTTGATGTTTATTATTATTTATAAATTATGTTGATCTTAGAAAAATCATTATTTATAAATTACATTGTGAAAAATATTTATATACCTATGAAAATATTGTTTGTTATTATTAATAATAAAAAATATGTTCATTTATTTAAATATTAATTCCAGAAAATAGTAGAGACATGAATAAGTTAAACATTTATTTTTTTTATGAAATTCAACACACAAAAACTTTTAATTAGAATATTATAATGAAAAGCAAAAAGGAAACGACACCGCAACTTTGAATTGGAATGTAGAGGACTACTTCACCGGCAGGGGAACTTGACAACATCGGGTTGATGGGGAATGTCGTGACGGTGTGATGAAAAAAATGGCATGTACTAGTTATTTATATAAGGATAATATGGGAAATCTAAAAAAATATGAAGGTGGCTTGATATTTCCATCTGAATCGTCCCAATTTTGGGACGATTCCAAAACAGGCAAAACGCGGGGTGGGAGATAAATGTGTTTCTCTCCATTTCCGCAGCTCACGTTTCATTTCATCCCTTCTTCCTCACCAAACAGGGGATATTAATTTCAATCGCTTCAAATCTTTTATTTTCTTCTCAAATTTGTGCTGCCAAACAAAGGCTAATGCTCGAGAGATAGAGGAGGCACTTCCGCTCTGAGTCCTCTACATCTGATTTTAATTCAAATAAATAATATGAAAAGGAATTATCCATGAATTGTATTTCAATCAAAAACAAAAATTATTCTAAAGTAAAATTTTAATCACTCCTATATTATATATATTATATTTTTTAATTTAAGAATTACTATATCATAATCCCTTTAAAAAATTAAGTTTTTAGGTTAATTATTTTGAGGACAGATGGTCCCAAACTAATATTTTCATATGAATATAGAGTAAATTTGTAATCATCTAGTGGAAGTTTTTATAATCCTTGGTTTTTGATTATACTATGTTAATTAATTATTAATAATATTTTCCATTTATTCATTAATTATTTAATACATTGTGATATATTATTATGTCATATGAATCAATTTTCTATTGATTTTTTATTTTTGATACCTGGTCAACATAATGGAATCCTTCTTTCGGGGTTTGAAAGACTAATAAACATTTTTATAAAAGATTATAGGAATTATAAATAAAAAATTTAATCTTTTAATGTAGTTTCATAATTCATTCTGGTGGTTTTTTATTTTAGGTGATTCATTCTTCTAGGTCTGAATGATTTTAAAAATAAAAAAACATATAAAACTACAAACTGTTATAAATATTTCACCTTCCAAAAACATTTCTATTATATTATAAATTTATGTCTATGTAATTATTGTTCTATTATTATTATATATTTACTAGATCATCATATGATTATTTAATTTAATTCATTCCTAAAATCCAATATCATCTTTATGAATTTAAATTGAAAATAAAACCTTTAATGGAATATAATATTGAAGTTATTTTCCAAAATTAAAATTTTATTATACCTCCACATAGAAAACATAATGATTAGAGAAATAATATTATGGAGTTCCAACTAACTATAGAATCTAGTAGTTACCACATTTTCTTATATCCTCTTTCTAGAAACCATTAAATAGAATAATTCTTGTTTTTTATATTGTAAACCTTTTCTGGAATTCCATGTGAAGACTCAATAGACATTGATAGGTAATTTTACTATGTTAGAGAAAAACATTATTTTCAATGGATGAGTGAGAAAGATCTAAAGGATAGTTTATTCCCATATTTCATTATGAAAAATATCATATCCTAGTTTCAACACTTCGGTGGAAAATAAATTATATGTGGGATCAAGTGTTTATTTCATTAGAAAATAACATTTATACTTGAATAATGATAATGGAGATTAGTCATAAAATAACCTTTTTCCATGAAAAGGGTTTACATTTCTATTATACTTCATAATGTTGTGGGATCCCCCATTAAAAATTTAATAATCACTGGGTTTCAAAAAAATATTAATAGAAACTTTTTTTAATAAACAAACACCTTTTATTCAAACTCTAGTTGTTAAGTCTTATAGTATTAATATCATAGATAGAACTATGGAAAATCAAAAGGAAATATTTAATAAACTTTAGTAAAATTTCCAACATGATTTTTCTATAATTTGGAAAGTAGTTAGAGGGGAAATAATCCCTATAAAAATTATAATGCTATTTGAATCTATAATGTTAATCAGGATCACTCTCTTAGCGAGTAATGCAAACACTAAGGAATATAGGTAAATTCTCTATCATACTATCAAAATTTTGATTTACCTTCACAACCTACTAAAATACTAATTTTTATATTTTTGTTACTATGCTTCAATAAAAAATTTATCCCTTTTAAAATAGTTACATCCATGTTATAGAAAATTCCCAAACCATTGTTGTAAGGATCAAGTTTCCTTTTAACACACTAATTCCCTTATTTTTTTCATAATATACTATTCATTTTTTTTCAATTCCAATAATATTTTGAACCTGAAAACTCTAAATGGAATCTTGTGGGGTTGTTGCAAAAGAGTCATTCTAGAATGGATTCCCAAGAATATAATCATAAGGATGAACTAGGATTAAAAAACAATGTCCTAAAAATAGATGTGAATAAAATTTAAATGAAAATAAATAAAATGAAAAGGGGATTGGGGATAGAGAATAAAGAGAATTAAAATGTTCAATAGGGGTTGAAACATGGGATAGTTTCATTCTTGTCACAATTATATGTTTTTTAAAAACTCATGAATATGATGAATATTACCCTGGGAATGTCCAAAATGAATATCTATAATATTTTTTCAATGAATATAGAAATGAGGATAGAAACCTTAAAATATATAAAATAAAAAAATTCCACCAAGAAAACAACATGAAAAATAATCCGACATAAAAAAATATTAGGAATGTGAAACATTTTTAGTTTGAGGGAATTGTGAATTCTATATAAAATTCTAACCTATATGTCACTTCAAAAAAATATTAAAAAAGTGATAGAGGATCGTAACTTCTTATGTTATGTGTAATTTTCAAAAAAAAAATAATTTTAAATTCATCCAATATTTAATTCATATTTTGTCATATCTAACACCACAAAAAAGATTATTCAAAATAAAAAAAATCGATCAAGAGTTTTCCACATACAACCTCAAAAAACTGTGTCATGATTTTATTCAAATGAAATCCCCTCAAAAATAAAAATATCTGTTTTGTTTTGTTATTCCCTGCACGTGAGGGATCATTGGATAAATTAACTTCCTTTTTTTCCTTGTTGATGTTATAAATATACCCCCATAATTATTATTTTAA
The DNA here is from genome assembly GCA_963277665.1 of Viscum album. Lineage (NCBI taxonomy): Eukaryota > Viridiplantae > Streptophyta > Magnoliopsida > Santalales > Viscaceae > Viscum > Viscum album. The sequence goes on from OY728166.1 coordinate 382,792,668, forward strand.
GGTTATGTTAATTTTCAACAACCGCATTCATATTAAAATTAGCTAACATATACTTCCAAAATTCCATAAGAATGGTAATTTACTTTCTAGTTATATTTGTTATGTTTTTTGTGATAAATGATTTTATTATTTTTGGAATAGAGTTTGAACAAGTTGTTCCCATAATTCTAGTTTGTCCACTCACGTCCCCTACAGTTATCTTATCATTGTTTAAATGGGTTATATTATTTTTACACATGGGGTAAAAACTATTGTGTTTAAATATGATAAAGAACCACTATAGGTGAGAAAATATCAATATTATATTTTTTATAATCTAATGAATCATTAGTTTATCATGTAAAATTGGAAAAAATTCATTAATTGAAGGAAAAAATAATTTTAAAAATTATGACCCTACCAATTTGAGAGTGTCGGGGTAGTGCTTGTGGATTGTTTTTTAATGATATATACTTTGTCTGTTTCTATTTAGAAAAGTTTTTTAGATGATGATTTTTATTTAGCTTAGAATATAGACTTTTTTGTAATACATTATGGTATATTTATTACCTTTAATAAAATACAAAATAATTATAAGTTATAATGATAGATTTTCAAATAATCTAATTATTTTTGCTTGAAAATAATATTGATTACTAATCAAGAAATAAAGTGTAATGGGTTTTCCACATTTTATATCTAAGAGAAAAACATCACATATATATTTGAAGTATAAAATCCATATATTTTTCAATATATGGTTTAAAACCTTGTTTAATATCATAGATCTCATTGACCCACAATTCTTACTTATAGTTAGAAAAAATATTTTCTCTCTAAAACCACTCCTAGTAAACAAGAAATAGTAATTTTTATTTGGATACTAGAAAATTATGGTTTTTATCTCCATAAACTGAATGAAATTTGAGAGGAATAACCCATTGACTATTATTTTTTTATATTTTCTCTCACAAGGATACCAATATGAGGTAAAAAATTTGTAACTACTAAAGGACAACGATTTCAATATAAATATGCACCCAGGAGAGTCAAAGAATGTGATTGATGCATTGAGTAGGAAGGACCATATATTACCTACAATTGTGAGGACTAAGAAGGACCTGATATTCATATATCAATTAAATATGGATAGAGTGACTTTTAGTTAGGGTGATATATCATTCTTCTTCAACAAAATTGTTACACATTCTTTCATGGAAAATGATAGAGAGGTCTAAGTAGGATTTTGAGGATCTAAACATTGATCATTAATGTAGTAAATTATAGGGAATTTAAAAAATTCATCTATAATGATGTTGTGTACGTTTTTATAAGGTGTTTATGTTTTTCATTTGTGGTAGAGTTGAAGAGGGACCTTATAGATGAATCGCATTACTCAAATTTCTCTATAAAACATGATAGCACAAATATTAATAGGTATATAAGATAAACATTCAGGTGGGATGGTTTGATGTAGGAAAATGAAAACTATGGGTCTAGATACTTAATATACATATAGGTAATGACTAGGATGGAACATCCAAATGGAGTGATTTAACTTATACCAATACCTTTATGAAAGTAAAAAAAATATTAAAATAAATTTGGTTACAAGATTCTTAAAGGCTTTAATTAATAGAAATACTATATGGGTCATCATTGATCGCATATCTATGTCTATTCATTTCTTATTGATAATTAAATATCTACCCTTGAACCCCATTCTCAAATAATTTTCAATGAAATCGTAAATCTTCATTTGGAACCACAATCAATTATATAAGTTCATTAACCTCATCTCTTATAAAATTTCTAAATTATTGTTCAAAGGAATCTTGATACTGAGACATATTTTAGCACCACCTATTATCCTTGAACCAAAGGTAGTGTGAATAGACTCTCTAGACATTAGAAGACAAGTTGTAATCATGGTATATTGAATTCCATGGTTTTTGGTCTCAATAATATCCTATAGTGGATTTTTATACAATAATAGATTATATTCGAGCATCATAATGATACTATATGAAGATTTTTATAGGAATATGTGTCGTCCTCAACCCAAATGGTATGACTTTAAAGAAAGAGTATAATTTGGGTTAGATCTTGTCGAGAAAACAACTAATAATGTATATAGTATTTAATATTATATAACAGAATCCCAAAGTAAGAAAAAGATCTATATAGATAATTTAATTAATGGAATAGAATTTCAGGTTGGGGATCATGTATTCTAAAATGTGTTCCCGTTGAAAGGATTTGTAGTAACTATTAAAATGAAGATGTTAATCCCAATGTACATTGGGTCATTTGATATAATAGTATGAATTAGAGTTTAACCTTATGGATTGCCAATTATGCCCACCATTTATACAAAACATAAAATATTCCATGTTTTATTATTAACTATATGCATACTAGTTCTAATGCATGATCTGATATCTATGGAAATGGGGTTGGATACTAAATTTTCAAAAAATTAATAACATATAAATATTATTGAAATCATAGGTCATGTGTTTTGGGATCATATAACATTATTTGTGAATGTCCATTTTAGAAATCACTCACTATAAAGAGAAACATGGGATCCAGATGAATCTTTGAGGAAGTAGTATTCACATTTTTTCACTAGAAAATATATAAAGAAATAATTGAGGAAGAAATTATTTAACAGGGGGGAATGTAAAACTGGAGACATTATTGCTTCACATAAACTATATATCAAAATCTGTCAAAAAATCAACCCTTTAAGGATCATTTATACATGAATATATTTAAAATATTAATTACAAAATATAGGAATTTAATTTTTACCAAATAAAAATAAGATTGTAACTCTTCTGAAATATATTATCCTATGATAAAATTTTGATATTTTCTGAAATAGTTGACTTTTTTTCAAATATAAAAAAATAAAACTTTGAGCAAAAATATTATTTTTATTTATGTATATAAAAGAAATATAGGATTAAAAAACCTTTTAAATTTTCAAAGAAACATTTATGGAAGAAAATTAAATGATTTTTAAATACCTTCCTTAAATTATGAAACTATTTTTAAAAACTTATTAACTTAAGTAACATTTTCCATAATAAGAAAATGTTTTGGTATTTTATTTTATTTAAATATTTTTTTAATATAATTTTTTTGAATTAATTTAGTAGCCACAATGAATTTATTTATCCCAAACCAATTTATGTTTTGAAAATAAAAATATGTTATATTTTTTTCCAAAAACATAATTTTTAGGCATATAAATATACTTTTTTCTAAAAATGGTTATTATACGCCCAAATGGCCAAAAATTCCTAACACATAGTAATTTTATTTGATAAATTTTATTTTGTATTTATAATTATACTTATCATGTTTTATAAAAAATCTTAATCCTATTTTTAGGAATTTATAATAAATTGCATATATTAATGATTTATAATTATGAGAAATGTAATATGGTTGTCTTCAATGAAATAATTTTATATAAGTTATATAAATTTCTCTTAAATGAAATTTGATTAATCCATTATAAATTATTAATATAATATGATTTATATATCCATAAAAAATATAAACACGCATTCAATTAATATTTTATGTTAAATAAGATTTAAAAAACACTCAATTTGTAGAATGGATTTTTTCTATAATAATATTATTTCATAGTTTTCATGTTTTAGTAATTATGAGGTATATTAAAAAATACCAGATTCTTGTATGAATTTCTTAACTACAATTGGAATCCAATAATTCTCCACACAACTCACCAGATACACCTAACACCTATGGAATTTCATTCTTACACCTTACCTAACATTAGTTTCCTTGAAATGGAACCTCTTTTCACCGATAAAATGAAATCACTGCTACTCATTATCTCTTTATAATGCACCCCAAATTCATTTAAAAAGTATTTTTCTTCTCTATACCTCTCTAAATTCTATCTAAGTAGTTATTATAGTTCTATAGATTCCTGTTATATTTTGAGAATCTACTTATACCATGGTAGTGATTTCCAAACCTTCTCTTTCATTCATATGTGAAATGATTTTTTTATAATCGAATTTATATATATGTCTTTGATTTTAATTTCATGATATGATATCTCATTTTATGTTTTTTATTGAGATAATATTTATCCCATCTAATTATATAATTCATACTATGTTGTTGTTATTCCAACATAAGGGTTCTTATTCCAACCCTTGTATTTCCAATTAAAAAACATTTTTTTAAGGTTATCATGAATGTAATTATATAAAATTATCTCCCATTATTTTTATACATTTATATTTACTCTAATAAAATCCATTTCTCATCGGTGATAATTCCCTAAATTTTTATATTTTATGAATGTAACAAATTGTACGTCTATTCATGTATTGACATCACAGTCTAGATTCTAGAAAAAGATGTGGTTGTAGCATTCAATCACCTATGGGTAATAACTACTAAATTTTTTGGTGGAAGCCATGACTAATCCATCACCCTAATTCATGATGAGTAGGACTAATACTTCACACATGGAGTTACCCTCTTAGAGGATATGCTCTAAAATATTCACTCCTTCTTTATGAATGAGGATACATCATTCTTTCTAACCATTTATATGGTATACAACTAGTGAAAACTAGTAAAATAAATTACTATATTCTATTGATATAATAAAACATTGAAATTACCCTTATCTATTACCTGATAATAATTTTTTATATAATCCATCCTCTTATTACATTGATAATACCCAATAGTATTGATGTCGATTATGTATTCTTTAACCATCCAAAATCTCTCTATGGATAGGTTATGATGATGTTATCCTTAAACTATTGTGGATATATGTAATTTCCTTAAATATGTTGTCATTTAAATATATATTATTATTATAATTTTTTATAAATATTGTTTATTAATCCAACATATAATATCATGTGGGTTATGTTCATTTAATTCATTTTATTGATACATAAAACTTTATTGGCATTTAGAATGTGTGTATTCTAATATATATGATTATTGGGGAATTAATTATTTATTATTTAGAAACCTACCTTCTCTCTCGGATGAGCTATAATCATGTTATCACATTTATTGATATGAGTAAAATTAATTTTTTTTAATTTTGTCATTACAACAAATATTTTATTAAAGTAAGATCCCATACATCATAGAGGAATCTCATTATTTAATTTTCGGTTTAGATCCATTTATTTGGGATAAATAAATGTTTCTAATTTGTATGTTGGGTCTCAAGGGTGTCCCAAAGGTTTGGGACATGAATTGAATGGAAACTAGACCAATCTGTGCAAAGAACGTGGTTGAAGCATGATTAAGTAACAAGTGTGGCCTTGCCAAGCTAACTGTGTAACCATGGACTGTGGTATATTGCATGGTTGGCACAATTTTTGTAAACTATGTGGGTTCCACAAGAAACCATGTGACCCAAATTCCAATGGAAAGAGTATTGTGCATGGTTTTCACATGGTTTGGAAAACCGTGTGAGTAAACCATACACCCCTTTAAAAGATGGAAAAAATTATAGTTTTTTGATTTTGCGATTTTAAGACCCTCAACCAAATTTATACCACATTTCATCCCTTAAAACCCAAGTAAAGGACTCAACTGACCCAATATTACCAAGTATAAATCAAAAAATTTTCTAGGAAGTTTGGAGTGTTAATGGTTGTGTATTAAAGCTTCTATATGTATAATCTTCTCCACTCTTCTTTTTTCTAGATTAGGGATTGGAGCATGGGAGATCTTCTTTGGAATCCCTAAAACCCCCTTTTTCAGTGGAATCAAGATTAAGGATTCAAAGGGTGTCTAATTCCAAGTCTATGGTGATAATTAGGAGTTCTTTAATCATCATACTTGATATAGGTGTTCTATAAGTTCTAAATCATGGTTTTTATATAGATATTTTCATATAAGATTGGGATCTTTATTTCCCCTTGTTATGTTCTTGGTTTCGTTAGTGAGATTTAGTTAAATGGTTGTCTATTTGAGAAATTTAAACCTCGTGATCCTCATGGGTTGCATGAATGATGACGTGACTGGTTTAGGGCCACCCATGGGGTGCACCGAACATCTCGATCATTATTAATGGAAATGTTAAGGGTGTAATCAACTTGTGATTATGTAGATCCCATAAAGGTAATGTAAATTCATTAATGTGGTGATTAAGAAGAAAATATAGATAGTTTTGTATCGATGTTGATAATGGCTAAGGTATTTTTTTTGTTTGTCCTGACAAATGGGTTATATGGGATTATTGTGAATATTCCAAATGAATTGTCTTTTTCACTTGAAATGAATAAGTGGACTAATACAAAAAAAATGATGAATGTGCTGAGTGAATTAAAATATGGTAATGGTTGTATATGTCAAATAGGTTAATGTAGGGGACTATTGAATATTCAGAGTGATTTGGACATAGTAAATTGGAATTGGCCTAAATGGAAAAGCGATATAAATGGTAAATGTGTTAATGTATTATTCCATAATATTAATTCCCATATTGTTTGTTATGTATTGTGATATTGAAATTGCTATTGGATATGGTTGGTTATTATGTGACATGTTGGTTGTGAATGGATAAATAATAATGTGAATATGTCTTGGTAGTGTGGGGTATTTACATTATATTTTATACCTATTGTTCAAGTTAGACTAAGGCTCTAAACTCAACATCCACAATACATGGGTTAGGGAAAGGACATAGTTCAATTCCAGTAATAGATTCATTCGATGAGACCACATGAACTAAGACTTCAAGGTGTGTTTTTTATATGTGATGATGTTTTTATCCCTATTAAGATAGGAAACATGACTTTCTCCCCTTATGCATTTATACTAAAGAATATTAATACTTCATTAAACATGTGATGAAAGTGAATTAATTAAATAATATGGATTATGTAATGAGACTCTAAATAATCATAGGAATGACATTAGTGAACCTTGCTAACTAATGGAACTGAACTATCTTTTATTTACTATTAATTTAGTATTTCCTTGCATGATATATCTATATAGACTTTTTTTTGACAGCGTTGGTGGTGGAATACTATGTTGTACTCACACCTTACTCATGCCGCCATTGGGTACCTGAGAAGACTTCATGCTTACAGGATAGGATAAGGACAAGGGCCCCATATGGGGGAGTTGATTTGGGCTTGGGATGTACATGGATGAGGTTCCAAACATGGAGAAAGGACCATTTTTGGGATTCTTCTATTCTTCATTATTTTTGGGTTTTGGTCACTTTTAACTGTTTATAATGACATATAATATTAATATTTTGCTATGGTTTATACCCAGTTTTGGGAGGTGTTTCTAATGTGTGTTATTTTATTATTTTCATATTGTTTCCGGTATTAGTGTTTTTTTTTGTGTATTACTCTCATAAATATGGAATAGTCTCCCCACTTTATTTATTTAGACCCTGACTACTAGTTGGAAACCTATGGTGTATGGTGAGGTGCGACTGAGATCATGTGGATACTCAGCCCGTGGCATTATTTAGTGGCTCCTGTAATTGGGGTGTTAAAATGTGTTTTTAGAGGAGTTCTTTTCTATTGAATTACTACTTAGTATGAAATAAGGGAGATTATTATTTTTCAATCCTTGTAAAAGATCTCTCCCTTGGGAGTATCTTACCGATGTATGAAGGAAAAACCTAAGTTCCTAGGGTAGGAATTGTTGTTCTCAATGTTTTTTGTGACATTTTATGATATTGCACAATTGGGTGATGCACATGTTGTGTGATGAAACTATTTTATGATATTTTTCTCATTTATGTAATGGAAAAATAATTCACATCCATGCATCATTTTAGGTACCAAGGTTTATAAGTGACATGCATCATTATAGGAACACATGTTAGGGGTGTGTAGGGTACGAAATGTAGGAAACATATTAATTCCGTGTAAATTATAATAAAATGGTGTCTTATAAAATGATGAATATGGGGGAAATGATAGATAATTATTAATGACTCATGATTAACAAAGGGTTTAAAGTGATTTGAAATTTTGATCATAAGAATTTATGATATCACCAATTTTCTTAAAAGGAATGGTTTACATTGTATATGTACAAATAGTTTAGAAATGGTTTCTATTTTAAAACATGTAACCTTTTCTATTATTTTACCCAATTTATCCATGAACTTCTATAAGGATAGTCTAAGTTAGTGTGGGAAATGTGTTTTATGAAATTTGGGATAGTGTATTTGAATAATTTTTTAATGGATAGAAATGATTATTTTTTATACAAAATGTGAGTGCATTATGTTTTGTGTTCTAAAGATCATGTTTGGAATTGTAGAGAAATGTCTCCATGACATAGTGTGTCAGTTTGGTGTTAATAGGAACTTTCCAAAAAATAATATATTAGTGGATAAAGGTAATGTAGTGAACTAGGATAATATAGAAGAGATATTCCATGAGAATCATTCTCTCATTATGAAAATACTGGAACAGGACATAGGGAGAGTCGTGTAGATCATGTTTGAGCTGATTAGGGAATTTCAATTACATCACCATCTAAAATTTATTAAAGAGGGTGGAATAGATGCATTTGAGATCTAGATATATTCTATCGAGATGATTCTTTACCATTTGGAGAACCCTTCTGAGATGTGATTCAAGTTGTTGGCCTATATGGTGAGGGGACAAGCAAAGCGTTGGTGGGATACTGGGTTTTAGGCCGAGCTGGATAAATGAATGTTATGGTAATATTTACAAGAAATTTTCATAGATAATTTCTATCTAGATACCAAGAATAAGGGGACGGATATGGATTTTATTATTTAGACCCAAGGGGAAATTTTGGTGATAGATTACGCTAGCTATTTCATGGAATTTACCCGCTTCATTCTAGTAATTCCAGGAGACGAGGAAGTAGGGGAGAAACATTTCTAGGCTGATATGAGATACAATATTAGGTATCAGGTAACAATATTGTGTTTGATAAGGTTTTATATGGTAATGGATCAAGCCCAAATCATAGAATGTAACCTCAAGGTTGCTTCAGGTAATGGACTTGTGGAACCATTTTTACAGAAGAATGGTGTGGCTTCAAAGGGTAGAAAGCATGATTTTGGGAAATTCCATCAGACTGTAATTATGTGGGGAAGTTATAAGAGGGATTAATCCTCTCAGGATGGTCTTAATGTGTTCTTTTATTAGTGTGGTTAGTCGGCTCACATGTGTGGTCGGTGTCCCCAACATTAAGTTGAGTGTCGAGTGTGTGGAAAAATGGGGAACCTAAAGAGGTTCTGTAGGAACCCTCACCATTTGGGAATGGATGAATGTATGATCTTGGTAACAAGTGTGGGAAGGGGGTCAATTACACTATATCATCAAGGTAGTTATGGATCTACTGGTGGTACTAGTCAAGGTGGTGGATATTGTACTCTGAGGTAAGAGAATCCTTATCAGTAGGGTTGCAGAGTTCTAATAATTCAGCCTGAATACCAAGGTAGAGGGGAAGGTCAACATTAGGTAGTTCAATCTACACCTAGAGGTGGTGATTCTAGAAGATCTACATTTAAATGTATTCTTCTTGTAACGTCAACACTCTTGTTTTTTTATTTGATATAGGCACCGCACATTCTTTTTTTCTACTATGTTTGTGGTTTTTTGGGATTAATCATGAAATATGTCGATGATGTTATTTCAATTCATTATTTATTGGGGTGAGAGATAAAAAAATTCATACAATGAAAGGCTTGTTCTATAGATTATGATAGTTACTATTCTTTGTGTGATGGGTTCATCCTCTAAATGACGAGTTTCGACCTAATTTGGGGCATGGATTGGATGCTTTTTTACTATGAACATGTCAACTGTTACCATATTCAAGTAATATTCACATATATTAAAGGAGACACATATGTATATCATAGTGAGTGGGATGTTCAAGAAATCCATTTTGTTCTAGTATTCTAACATTTGAGAAGAATCACATCCCAAGTGGCTTGTCTTGTGTTGGATGATGGTGGAGTTGAGAAACATTCCATTTCATCTATGGTGTATTGGTTTGAAGATGTGTCTCCTAAGGATTTCTTGGGGTTGCCACCCAATATGGATATTGAGTTCGCAATATATTTACTACCCGGAGTAGAGATAATGTCCATTCTAAAATATAGAATGTCACTCGTAGAACTCAAGGAAAAGAAATATTAGCTAGATTAATTATATAATAATGGTTTTATTTGTCCTATTACATCCCTTTGGGGGTCTCCCATGTAGATTTCTAAGACGGAAGAATGGTCGTTGAGGATATGTGTCAATTACAGGAAGTTTAATCAGATGAAAATTAAGAATAGTTACCATCATCCTTGAATTGATTATTTGTTTGACTAGATGAGAGGTTTTTTAGTGTTTTATAGGATCGATTTGATATCAGGGTATCAACATCTTAGGGTGTGGCCATTTGATATATAGCGGACTACCTTCAAGAGTAGGTATGGGATGTATGAGATTGTGGAGATTCCCTTAGGGTTGTCTAATTCACCAGTTATGTTCTTGGATTTAATTAACAGAATATTTAACCCATATCAAGGTCGGTTCATAGTTTTCATCATCGATGATATCTTGGTGTACTCTTGAACTCATGAAGATCATGTTAAACATCTTAACATCATCCTAGGCTCACTAAAAAAGAATTTTTTTTACTACAATCTATTTAAATTTCATTTACGGGTTTATAAATTAAATTTCTTGGGTCACATCATCTCATGGTCGGTGTGTCAATGGATCTGGAGAAAGTGTAGGTTGTTGTGTCTTAGGATCATCCCAAGAATGTATTTTATATTCAATGTTTTCTTTGATTGTCCAATTATTACTGAATTTTCATTTAAAATTCCTCCCATTTAGAAAACCCATATCTATTTTTAACTAATACGGGAGTTAATTATTAATGGTATGAGTCATGTGAGAATAATTTTTAAGATTTTAAGAAAAGGTTTATGACTGCATCGATCTTGATCTTTCAAGTTCCATGTAAGTGGTGTACCTTGTTTTTTTATTCCTATGGTGTTGGAATTGGGGATGTTTTTATGGTGGATTATCAAGTTATTGCATATAGTTCAAGGTATTTGAGTCCTTAGGAGATAAATTACCCTACTTATGATCTTTATTTTATCGTTGGGGTTTATTCCTTAAGTTGTTAGAGACATTACATGCTGGTAGAGTTGTTCACGGTCTCTACCGATAATAAAAGTATTAATTTAATCTATTTTCATCATAATTTTAATTTTCAAATATGATTATGGGTTTAATGCATGAAGTATTTTTAATTTGTTTTGGTATTCACAATAGGAACAGGGAATAGTTTGGTGGATGCTCTAATTCAGAAGACTCCAAATTAGGTGGTTTAGGATTCAATTATTGTGTGGAGAATGATGGAATTATTTAGTGAGATGTACCTATAGGCTTCAGTGGGAATTTTAAGATGAGCATTTCTTCCATAGAATTTGGTTTAGTGATTTTGATCCAGGTCAAGGAGAGTTATCTTGACGACCTAAATTGTTTTTCCATGATGGAACGTCTTAATAGTGAGAAGTCACTTTCTAGTTGGGATTCTTGTTCTGATGGAATGTTTTGCATTTGTGGTCATGTTGTGGTTCCATCGGGTGTGCAAGAATATTTTATTATTGAGTCTCATGCATCATGGTGGTATGTGCATCCTGTTTATACAAAAATGCATCATGATCTTTGTAAGCAGTATTGGTGGTCGGGAATAAAGAAAATGTTGTGGATTTTATAGAATCATGCCCTACTAGTCAGCATGAGAAGTCTAAGCATCATCACCCAGGTAGGTTGTTATAGAATTTGACTATTGATAAATAGAAGTGTATTGATGTAATGAAGGACTTTTTAGAGGGACTTCTATGGATTCCTCAGAAGGATATTGTAATTTGGGTGGTTGTGGATTAGTTGACTATGGTGTAACATTTCTTGCTGATTGAATAGATTTTCACCATTTACCTGTTGGGTCTTCTATATGTTTGGGAAATATTGTGTTTTCATGGAGTACCATGAACCATAGTTTCATATTGTGATCCTCATTTCACATCATACTTTTAGAAAGGACTCTAAAAGGAACATAGTACTCATGTGTTTTTTAGTGCATTTTTTCAACCCACAAACGGATGGTAAGTCCAAGGATATGATCCATGTTCTATTGGATATATTAAGAGCCTTTGTTATCGAAATTAGTAGTTCATGGAAAATAAAATTGTCACTGGTTGATTTTTCTTTCAAAAATATTTTCTAGGATACAATTAAAATGGAACCGTTTGAGCCGTTCTATGGGAGTCTGTATAGATCTCGGCTATTTTAGTTATAAAAAAGGTGAATCTAAGCTATTTGTATCAAGTCTCCTAAATAATAAGTCACAAAAATATATATTGATTCATAAATATAGGGTTACAACTCAGATTATGTTGAAGGAGTATTCAAATCAGCATCGTAGGCCTCTTGAGTTTATAGTGGGTGGTTGGGTGTTTATTCTGGTGTCACCATGGTTTGATGACTGCCAAATTATAAAACATGGGATGTTGGTGCCTACATTTGTGGGTCTATTTGAGATTGTAGCGAGGATTGGACCAGTTTCTAACAATTTTGATCTTATGTAGTGGTATAGTGGAATGCCTGATTTGTTTCATGAATCACAACTTAATAAGTATCAACCAGATACATCTCATATAGTTAAAGTTTAAGATGTAGGTTTTTAGGCTGATGCATCCTTTAAGGAGAATCAAGTTATTATCATGAACTCTAGTGAGAATATATTGTGTAGATATGTTTTGCCTTTATTTTTCATTCTATGGTAGGATGGGAATATTTAGGACGAAACTTGGTAGTGGGAATCAGATAAGTGGGACCAGTGGCTTGATATCTTTTCTTTGGAGTCTCATTGATGCTTTGGAGCATAACTAGAAGACGAGAAATTATATAGTGGGGGTTTTAATATCCTAACCATCATGGAGGTATGTCTCTATTTAATTTTATGTTTGAATACCTTTTTGGGTCAATGAAATGTTTCTTATGAGTATAGGGCCTCGAGGGTGTTATGGGCATACAGTACATGAAAGGAAGGTAAACCAAGGAAATCCATTCAAGGTATATAGTAGGAGCATGGATATTTTAACTGTGGATCCTTCCAAAGAAAAATGTGAAACCATTAATAGTGGAATATTTCACAGTTGGTGCACTATTTTTTAGCCATATGGGTCTCTCCAAGTAACTTTGAGACTCAACAGCCCATGGAAAGTATCTTACACAGGGTTTTCGCATGGTTTGGAAAATTGTGTAAGTAAACTATACACCCATTTAAAAGTCATAGAAAAATAATAGATTTTTCATTTCGGGATTTTAGACCGTCACATGAATTCTCCCCCCCCCCCATTTCATCCCTTTCACTCCTAGTGTTGAACTCAATTGACTTAATCTTTATAATGATCGATCTCCCTCATTTCTAGACCATTTAGATAAATAATTGTTGTGGATATAATCTTTAGGAAATTATAATCTTATCAGCTCTTCTCTTTTCTAGATTTGGGATTGAATCTCGGGTGATCTTCTTCCAAATCCCTAAAACCCTCATTTTCTAGTGAAAAATATTTTATGGATTCAAATGGTGTTTGAATTTAGATCTAAGGCAATTATTAAGAGTTCTCTAATTTTCAGATTCAATTTGGTGGTCTACAAGTTATATCCCATGGTTTTTATGTACATATGTGCATACAATATTGTGTTCTTGTTTTCCCCATGTTTCATTCTTAGTTTTGTTAGTGAGACTTAGTAAAATGGGTTTCTAGATAAAAAATTCAACCCCTCATTATCCACGCGGGATGCATTAAGGATGACATGACAAATTTAGGGCCACCAATGTGCCGTGCCAACCATCCTAAACATAGTTAATAGAAAAATTATGTGTTGAGTCGACTTCTAATTAATAAATCACAATATTCGAATGTAATTTTGTTAATGTGATTTTTAGGACGAGAATGTGTATTTTTTTCTAGATGTAGATATTGGATACATGATTGTTTGGCTTATCTTGAAAAATGGGATAAATTGAATTAATATGAATGTTCCAAATGAATTTTATTTTGTACTTGAAATGAAAAAGTGGAGTAATACATGAAAATGATATATGCGTTAAGTAAATTAACATATTAGAATTGATGGATATTTAAAATGGGTTAATTTTGGTGACTAGTGAATATTCTTAGTGATTTCTGAATAGAAAATGGAATTCATGAGAATTGGATTAGCAATATAAGTGGTAAATGTGTTAATGGATTTATTCATAATATTACATCCCATACTAGGTGTTATGGATTGAGATGTTTTGGTTGGTATTGGATTTTCTTAGTTGTGATGCGGTATGTGTGTGGTGAATAGATAAATAACCATGTTCAAAATGATTGGTGGTGTGGGGTTTTGACTTGAGGTTCGACGCCAATAGGTTGAGTAGACTAAGGATCCAAAATCCACCCCGCAATGCCAAGGATAGGGAAAGGGACAATGTTTTATTTCCCTTATTGTTTCATTTGATGTGACCACATAGACTAAGGTATTAATATGATTGTTTTGTATATGTGATGATGTTTTTATCTCTAGTGAGATAGGTAACGTGAATTTTTCTCCTTATTAATTGAGACTGATGAATATCAATACTTCATAAAACACATGGTGGATCTTAATTATGTAATAATAATGGTATAAATAATGAAACTGAGAATAATTCTATGAATGAATTAAGTTACCCTTGTTAACTAATGGCACCATAAATTATTTTATATAGTTTTCATTTATTTAGTCCATGAATAAACTACAAGTTTAGATTGGATATTTTGTACACCGTTGGTGGTGGCCTACTGATTTGTACTCACACCCAGCTCGGGACCCCATTGTGTACATGGGCATACATCATCCTTGAAGGTCAAGATAAGGGTAAGGTCCCCATGATTATGATTTAATTTAGGATTAGTATGTAAATGGATGAGGTTTCATACATGGAGTCAGTTATATATTTGGTGTTATACTATTTGTATTTATTTCTGGTTTGGGTCACATGAAATTTTTTAGCCGGACAAAGAATAGTTATGGTTGGATATTGTTTGTACCCAGTTTTGGGAGTTGTTTATTATGGCTGTTCTTTGGTTATTTCATATTTGTCGGCTATTAATATTTTTCTATACTGTGTACTACTATGGTTAATAGGGTATAGTCTTCCCACGTGACTTATTTAAACCATCGCTTCTAGTTGGCATCCTCTTGCGTGTGAGGAGTCACACATGAGGTCGTGTGGCGATATATCCCAATGCATTGTTTTGTGGATGCTTGGATGGGGATTTTACAATTAAAAATGTTTTATATGTATTTTTAATTGATTTTCAAACATGTTGAACTCATTGGAGTTAAAAGTTTGATGTGTGGGACCTAACACTATATAGCCCCTTAATGCTTTGATAGGTCTCACGGGACAAACATGTTTTGAAGTTTTTGTTTACTTGGATATACAACAAGATGTTTCGTTAATGGTTAGATCGTAGTGTATTGGGTTATTGTATGGAACTTTATTTCTAAAAATATAAAATTCATTGCTAGTGAATGAGTTTTTGTTATCCAGGCAATCTATATATTTTCTTTTCTATCGAAGGATCTATTATATCCTAAAAATAGTTGATTATGGCTTCAATATATTTATTTATACCATCCATATCACATTTCCCAAGTAAATTTAATGATATCTTCCTCTATATGCTACACCATACAGAACATCTGATATCGTCCTCATGTTTCCCTTCCCTAAGAAACCTATAAAAGAACTATGTATAATTTTATGAGATATTAAGTATAGGATAATTAAATAATATAAATGTATTCATGTTTTGTCATATATGTTTATAGGTAATTTTTGTATGTATATATTCTTATAAGACTACAATGTTGTTGGATATTATTGAATTTATTTTATTATATACCAATAATGTAATATAATTATAATTTCAAGGTTTTTGGCATCTGGGTTGTCACATTTTACATGAATAATTTCCTAAAAATGGAAAACTAAATGATAACCTTACATATATTTTCCAAATGAGTTTCATGATTAATTTAAATAATATTAAATAAATATATAATAAAAATATTTTATTTTTATGAAAACAGTTTCATATTCACATATTTTTCTAATAGAAATGTAAAAAAAATAAAAATTATAGTAGTAAATTTTGATGAATTTTTTTCCATAATTGATGTTTAAAACTAACTTTATTTATTAACATAAGAGACACTAAATTATTAAACAAAATAATTTTTTTCATTGTTTAAATATTAAAAAGGTTAAATAAAAATATAATAATATTTAATATCATGAATTGTCATTTTCTATATATATATTTTGATATTGAGATCTTTGACATGCTATAGTAAATAGAATATAGTTGACTGATAATTTTTACATGTGTTTTGTGATAATTTATATTGTATATGACTTTGTGCATTGAGAAATTTTTCCATTTAATAAATATTTAAACATATATTTTAACATTAATGAAAAAATTTGATGTTTTATGTTTAATGTAATAAATATGATTTAACTCACAACTAAAAATATATTTAATTGATATTTTATTATGCATTGTTTACTACACTTGAAAAAATAGTATACAATTTTTTGGATATAAAAAATTTGAAGCACATAATATTTTACATTTTATAAGTTATATGAATATGAATATAATTTCTTGATTCTAATGTATTTCATAAAGTATTTTTCTGACCAGATTTTTTATAAATATAAATTTATGATTTGAAACATTAATTTTTTTTTAAAATTGAAATTTTATTTAGAAATATAATTTATTATATTATTTTTTATGGAAAATAATTTTATAAATTCACAATTAATATATTTATCTATTATAAAATATATTTATTTATTTTCTTGTAAAAATTATTATGTTTAAAGTTAATCATCCCTTCACACAGAAAGGGGGTTGGGGGATCATTGTGAATAGATTTTCACCAAAATATATTTTTCTTATAGATACTTTGTACTTTTGAGGATGAATTGACTTGATATGTGATAACCTACACATTCAAACTATATTAAAACTATTAAATAAAATAAAAAACATGATATTTTTATAAGGAAGACCATAATAAATGTGACTAGATCCTTTTATTGTTTGTATAAATCCAAGACAGAGGTGCTCCACTAATTTCATAACGTTTATACATAGTGGTATGGTACTATACATAACCATTAATTTGGTTTCCCAATAATTTAGTGACTTATATAATGTTAATTATACATGAACCCTCAAGTTTTAGTCGATATACAAGAAGTATTCATCTTTGAACCATTATTTCATCCACCTCATTGAAAAATACTTCACTAAAAACAATGATTTAAAAACATCAAATGATATATCTCTTTCTCATGTAAATAGTGTTTCATGATATATTTTTATTGATGTTTAATTATATAAGAAATTTATTCTTAGATACTATATTATCAATATCCTTACAATTTTCCTAGGTAATAAATGTTCCCTTTCCAATAATAATTTACGCAATAGTATATCATATAAGAAAAAAAATCTTCTTACTCCTTAATCGATCCATGAAGTATTTATAAATAATAACATCTCCATTCAATTGAAAATAATTCAACAATGACTACATGTAAATAATTATGAATATATTCCCCACATTCAATTTACTTCAACAATCAGTCTTCTATTTATAGACTTGACGTTATTGGACAAGATGGGTTTCCATGTTTGAATTTTGATAATCAATTGAAAATATCAACGTGATCTTCTATATTTAAAACAGGTATAATGTTCAAATCTGAATGCTCTATCTTTTATCCCTAAAACATGTAAAAAATCACATCATTTTAACTTACCAAAAAATCCATAAATCATCATTAAAAATATCTATTGAAATAGTTATTGAAATCTCTCTAAAATGTCATCGAATTATTTAAAATATTCTAAGACTCTCTAAAATATCATTTATTAAAATTTTGTTAATGTTAATTAGCTTCAGTTAACACTTACATAATTTTAGGCTATTAATATGAAAAAATATATACCCAAATATGATCTTTGAAACATTCATATTAATCTAATATTAACTCCATTTTATTCAAAACTATAATTTGAAACCACTTAGTTACTTATATATAGCCTTCATGTTATTCATTTTATTCATACATATCCACATGAACATTTTTCACTATTTTATAAAACTTATATATAATTACCATTTTTAGAATTACTTATACGAAGATTCATGATTATTTATAAACAACATTTCAAACAATGATATATTCTAAAATAAATAATTTATATTTAGAGTAATTAAAGTGTATCAAATAATATTTTGAGATTAAAATAATGTGATGGTCATTATTTGTTTGTTAATAACACATAGATAGTAGAAAACAATATTTAATAATATTTACTTTTTGTAATTACAGACATAGTTACTCAATACCTATATACTATTTTTTAATTCATTGTACTTCCCTAAAAATTATTTTGAAATCATAAATCATCTCAGTTCAATTTTAAATATGTTCCTATAATCTTCTATCATATGGAAATGATTCTCAATTAATAAATTTTATTTAAGAACTATTATTGTTATTTCAATATATATTTCAGTTATTTGGTCAAAAAATATATATGTATTCGCCAAATTTATTAATATTATAGTTCTTCTATCTTTAATAAATTAATATATAATCCTTATACATACAATATAGAATCGTTTTTTCAAACACGTCATCATCTAGATGTATCCTTTAATAATTTCACATGAAATTATTTTCATGGTTTATTATTGGGACTCTCATATTTATGAGATAAATGTTTCAGTCCATTAGATCATTAAATTCATAAACAACATGGAAGATTTACTTATTTTTAGTTATTTTATTCAATATTTTGAACATTACTTGATCTATATACCCATCTCATCAACTTTATCAACTCATCAATAAATTTCCGATATAAATGTGTGTTTTACATTTAGTAATACAGAAATCAAAAACCTCAAATTAAACCAATATATTATCTTCCATTATATTGCAATTCTCTATTAGGATATTTAGTAAATTTGATTGAGAATATATTTATCTTTGATCAATACAGTAAAATAGATAAAAAGTTGTCTAAGTTGAATATTATATGAGTGGGTAATTTAATGTCAATATTCATTGGTAAATCATTTTTACTAAACATATATTTTCATTATTTATTATTGATAATAGATAAAGGACAGTTCATTAAAATACATTTGGAATTAGATATCCCTCTTTATATATGATGTTTAATAACTCATGTATGATTTAAAATCAATATTATATTTCTGTTTACTCACCATTATTGATGGTAAATAAATATTATTATATTACTTGTGAATAATCATGTAACTATCCATAAGTCTACTTATGAAATTCTCGATGTAAAAAATTGGGGTCGTTAATTTATTTACCTTCTATTTCCTTCATATCTATACAATCTTAAATATTATCATTTCATTAAATCTACCCATTTCTCCCCCTTAATTTCATAACTCATTATTGATATTTAAGGAAGTAAAATATATCAATCATATGATAAAATTTATATTTTCATCACTTCCAAAAGTTTTAAATTCATTATAGATCATTCCATCAATAAAATATTTTATAAAGACCTTTCAAATATCCCCACAAGGGTAATATATATTAAATTTTTATAAATTTCGAACTACTTTTTATATTAATTCTAACAATCATGCTAAAAAAATTCATCATCAACTGATTACACAAATGATATTTCTCTTCCAATACGAAATTTTTATCCTACAATAAAACTTCCAATACCTACTCATAATAATCATTATACTAATGAATACATCACCATTAATTCGATATATATAAAAAATAGATATATGAAAATTAGGGGGTTTCCCATCTGTACATTAGAATGAGAAATAATGTTACATTTTTCAAGTCAACCAAGAAACTCATTTCCTTTCAGTACTATTTTATTATGAAATCATCTTGGTATCTAATTTAATTTTTTAAATATAAAAATCTTTGGTAATTATAGTCTTTTAAAAAATTTCAAATTTCCCATCCAGTATAATTTTTTTATCAGAAATTCAATCAAAACCTTTTTATTTCCTAGTTCTTGCTGCATATTTTATACCACATATATCATTAATGGGAGTGCAATTATAAAATTTATAGATGTTTTTTGACCTTTATTTTACCTTACACACAACTTCTAATTAATCCATAGGTAACTTCATTTTGAAGACATCTAATGAAATTAAATAATTTTCTTATTCTCATCTATGTCTCTAAACAAATAAATCATTTTATTTATTTATTGGAATTATTACCTTCTTCATTTCTCTTTCATTATTTTTCAACATTGAAACATATATATTGTTAAAAAAAATTGTTATGCATAATGTTTTCTCTTAAAATAGAAAAATATTCCTTCTTTTTTTAGTGATGAATCATTATTATCCTTTTTGGGTGTGTGTTTTTCAATACTTTTCATTTCAACATTGTCAAAGGTTAAATTCTATTCTTTGTTCATTTAATTTTATCACCTATTGTGGTCTTCATTAATCTATATTTTATTGTACAATAATGATTTAATTAAACAATTAATAATCCTCTAAATTAAAATAAAAAAATTGATTCCAAAATAATTTCTCTTTTATTTTATTTTTTTAGAAATAGTAATATTCATTTAAATAATATTCTACACACATTTCCAAAACATAATAGAATTACTATTGAATTAAGAGCTTCTACCCTTTGATGTAGGTATTGTAACATCCTGGGTATTTATATAATAATAAATTTTCATATTTATTAATATTTATGAATAATATATTAATTATATGTTAAAGGGTCACTATCTTCGTTAACGTGCTCGATATACAACTACGGGTTTCTCTGAAATCTTATATTACACACAAGACTAAGTAGTATAGAAAAAATACATTATTAATATTATTCTTTTAAATGTTAGTTAACTCCTAGACATTGTATTGGTGGGAATGAGAAGAACTAAATATAATAAGATTACACATGTTTTGTATATTTTTTTACATTGCCCCAATTTATTTTTGTGGACTAAAATGAGAATGAATCCAATTTTAAGAAAAACATACTCTAATATTTTTAAAAGTGAATTTCACCAGCTTTTGATAGAAAACCATTTTTAAATCTATTTTTTGCACTTTTATATGTTCTATTTGACAAAATAATCTTATTCTTGGTAATTGGGATGTCTAAATTTACCTTTGTTGAAATTTTGGTATATTTCTAATAAAATTGATATTTTTGTGAATAGTGAAAAATACTGCATTTTTAATTCCAAAATGCCTTTTCATATAACTTATTTGTATTGATAGATTATCATTTTAATTTTTTTAATATATATTCAGATTATATTTTTACCATTTAAACCAATTTTTTTCATTGGATGTAATTTCACGTTAAAATTTGACAGAAATACATGTCAATCTTTTGATGGTTTTTATTTCTTAAAAACCGACTTTCTGGTTTTGACAATGGGAATTAATATTAAATTAATTAATGAAACTATTATGTTTTGAATTTAGAAAAATTTATTCAATATTTGGAATCAAAATATCTTGATTAAGTAAATAGGTATCTTATAATTTTGATAATTATGAATAGTAACTTGAGTAATTTTTTTCCACGGATAAAGGGAAAATTATGTAAATAAGTATAAAAATTATATTATAATAATTTAAAACTACAATAACACAAGTCCTAATATTATTTTATGAGTAAAGGGAGAATTAAAAATCTTTATTCTAAACTTTTGGCATGTGGGAGCCACTTGGGTGTGACAATGACATGTTATAATAATTAATTTAATGTAAAGAGAAATATAACAGAAACATGTGCATTTATTATAAAAAAAATTAATATAGAGTTATATAGATGATCTCTTTGACTATAAATATTAATTATAAATATAAAAATATTTTTTAATATTCTTATTTTATTTATAATTTCTAGACATTAAATAAATAAATTTATTTATGACATAATGATGATTTAGTGATTACCTTATTAAAGAAAGATTCAAATAAAAGATATCATAAATATTCAAATATATTAAATTTGAAACTTTTTATGCCATATAAAAATATTATAGAGGCATATGACATGATATAATTGATTTATTGTAGTTTATTTGGGTGAATAAATTTTTTATGACTTTACCAAAAATAAATTACTTAATAGTGTCAAAATTTACATAAATGAGTTTTTAAAATAAATACTATTTTATTAAATTATATAATAGTTCTATATTTTTAATATTTGGAAAAATGAAAAATATAATTCTAAATTTTTCATTAATTATCCACTTTAGGTTCTTTTGGCACTTTATAGTAACTATGTTAACCATATAGATTAAAAAGTACAAGAACGCGTTGTTAGAGTTAATTTATTTAATAAAGGGTTAAAGCCAAAAGATAAGGTTATATTTTTGCCCTAAACATGTATAAAACATATTGGTTGATAGGATCGATACCCATAATTATATTATCCTAAAACTATATCACTTTTGAGATATTATAATTCTAAAATAAATTTATAAGAAAATAATATTTCAAGTCTTTCCAAATGTACCCCTTCTCCCTATTATAAAATCCAACCACCTCTACCAACTTACTCAGACCTATCAAAAACCTTTGATCATCAAAATTCTTCTCAAATAATCTCTCAACATCCATAAATTCCTCCTAAAATGCTTACCTTAGGTAGAAGGTTATTCAATAAATCCTTTTGTCTCAAATCAAAAAGTGTTACCTGATTTAAAGGTAACATCTTATCTCAAGCTCATTTCATTTATTTATCCCTTCTCCAACCCCCATACATCTTTTTATTCATTTTTTATAGAAATAACAATATCATAAATACAATATGATTTTTATTCTATGTTTTTGACATAAAATTACATACACCTCCATCTAATAGATATAGGACATATTGTTTCTGTGTACGTCAAACTATAGCCTCGTGAAATGATGATTGTTCAATTTTACCATATCACCTCCCACATTGGCCATTAAAATGATTCATTATTAATATATGATTTATATTATATTTATATTTTCTCTATGTTTCTATAATTATTAATATAACATTCTTTATTCTTTCAATAATGAGTTAATACGATAATTTCATTCGAGGAAGTGTGGACTACCGCCCCCTCCAAATGATATGAATTGTTAATTCCATACATGGGCCATATATAAGATAGAATTAATGAACTTATAAAAGATATATAATATAGATATTATACTAAATAATAATATAAAAATCTATCATTTAGTTTTGGGTCCATTAATATGACAAGAAATGGAAGTAGCGTTTATGTGTACGTATAGTATTCCATCTCCAGGAAAAGTGAATTTCATTTCATATCTCCAAATATTATGGCTATTTTAAATACATATATACTAGATATATATGGTATTTAAGTCATGAAAAATATTATATAGATGAAATTGTGACCGCATGGACTATTTACATCAAAAAAAGTCCAACAAGTTCATTTTCGACTCACGTATCGAATTTTGAAAAAACATACAGATGAACTCCAATAATTTTGTAATTTTTTTAACAAGGTAATAAGTGATATAAAATAAACAATAACCATGATAAAGGTTCTCAATAAAGTAGAAATTAAACTATTTTTATTATTCATTAACATAACGATTGCATGTGGCGAGTCAGACTCATGGTGAGGGACTTCATATCATTCTCCTTTCGTTGATGTAGATTTTAATATATACTATAAATTATTTATACAGTGTATACTAAACCCCTTTGACATTTAGTTACATTCAAAATGAATATTTTTTCTCTGAATAGTATTACTAAATGACAAAATGTAATGTTCTTAATGTATATGTAAATGACATCTTTTCTATTGTCATAACCGTTATTTGATTTTTCACTTCTCTATATGAATTAATGTTTTTAAGGAAAATAAATCACTTATTCCCTTATTGGGTGTTTTGGTATTAAAAATGGTTTTTAAAGGGAATTTAATATATCAATTTCATGAAATGATTTCTTGTGATTAAAAATGAAATTTTATGAGTGAAATGTTGATAATATTAATAATTTATGTTTTATAATTATATAATGGTATATGGGCATTTGACAGGTGGTTACGTGAAAAACCAAAGATGGGTGGTTACATGATAAACTAAACATGGGTGGTTATGTGAAAAACCAAGAATGGGTGGTTATGTTATAATCTCTAATGCATTGGGTATGGAAGTCGGTCATATGGTTATTCTATTTGTAAGAATGATATGTAAGGTAATCGACCATATGGTTGTTCCATTTATGAATGATTATGTCTGAAGATACCTTTTATATGTTATGTGTTATTTATATGGGTTTTATGGTAATATTTTTGTTAAAAAAGGGTAATAAATGAGCATATGTTTAGTCAATAGTGTAATCTACTTCATAAAAGAAAATATTGTTACTTTATGATAATGTATTCATGGTCTACATGTTTTCATAAAGCTAAAAAGTTTCCTCATTTGTGTGTCCCTAACTAATATTTTTATATATATCCCATGTTTTTTAATGTTTTTTTACCTTATTTAACGGTGAATAGAGTAATTGGTGTGATCATGGAAAATTTTTGATTCTTAAGTGTGAAACAAAACCATGTTTCTTTAAAAGTTTTTGTTCTATGACAAAAATGGATAGTGAGTAAAAGTGTCTAAATTGTTAAAATAAACTTGACATGTATAACTTATGGAAAAATTCTATAAATATATAAACATGAAAAAATATTTAATGTGATTGAGATTCAATTTATTAACATATCACAAGTTTAGGTATTGATTAAGGTCGGATCCTTATAGTTGTAATCAATGTTCGGTTTAGATTAATTTATGAGTTAGAATGTTTTTTATATAATATCCATGAAATATTTTTTAATTTTTGGTAAAATTGAAATGATATATAATTTGAATATTACTATGTTTCTTAGTCAAAGATATGTTCTTTAGAATGTTTTTCCATAGAGGAAATAGGATAACTCTGTTGGAAAGTCATATCGAGGGAAATAACCTTCAAAATCAACATCTTCGGATGGTGAGAATAAAAACTGAAGAGTTTTTTGTAGTTATGGATCAGTTAAATCAGGAAATAAATGGCATTGGTTTCCATGTATATGATTAACCAAACCAACCATAGGGGAATATGTTGATAGTGGAGAATTTCATGATGCAATGTCCCCCATCATTCCGAGGATCATATGACCATGTGCAAGATGAAGGGTTAATTAATGCACTATGGTAATATTTTTTATGTAATGGGGTGTCCAGACAATCAAAATTTTATTCTTTCTATTTATCATTTTAAAGGTGAAGTAGATCAGTGGTGGTCAATGGTTAAAAATATCAGTGGATGTGAAGAGATCAAAACCATAGAATATGATGAATTTAAGAATTTATTCCTTCAGAAATATTTTTTCTATGGCTATTGGACATAGGATGGAAAAGTAATTCATAGAATTGATGCCAAATGAGGATGATTATATGCCTAAATATGAATAAAATATCACTTTTTTGACAAGGAATGCCCCAAATTATATCCGGGATATTGATAGTAAGATAAACTAGTTTTACTCATGATTGAAGCATAAATATCGAAGGATGTCAGATTCTCATGAGTTTAAAAGATATGAGAAACATGTATGGTGTGCTGAGAAGGTAGAAGTATATTTTTCTGATGATCAAGTGTTCCATGAGAGAAAACAAAATAAGCGATCCATTTGGAAGAAAATGGGAAATAATTCATCAAAGAATCCTAGATGTGATAAAACTAAATTTCCCACTTGTGAGAAGTGTGGTAAAAAGAATCTATTAGAATTCCTATCAATGGCTGGGGAGTGCTTCCAATGTGGTAGGATCGGTCATATTTCTTGTAACTGTAATGAATATGATCAGACAGGTAATGATAAATCCGTAGTAAGATGTTTTATTTTCAATGAGATAGGTCATTATGCCAATGTGTGTCCAAATTTTATTACCCAGGGTGGAAACCAGCAAGTTCAAAAGTAGAAGTGTAGGGAGAAATCATTTTCTACTACTTTATTTTATGTTGTACCATTAAACTAAGTGGTGACATGACTATAATAGGTTTTTTAATATTATTCCAACACTCTATTTGATTCTAAATCTTCACATTCCTTCATTTTTTGGTTCTTTGGATTTAAATTGGAAATATCTCCTCATGAATGTGATATAAACCTTTTTGTAAAAACTCCAAGTGGATGTATTAAAAAACCAATATTTATAAAAATCTAACTATTATAATTATTTTTATATTCCTTCCTACAAATATAGTTGAACTTCCCATAGGTGAATTTGATATAATGTTTTGTATGGATTGGCTTTCAGTTTATCATGCTAAAATGGATTTTAAATCCAATAATGTTTTATTAAATGATTTCATACCTTTTATAAAATAATAGGAATCTGAAATATTTATTATATATGGTAGTTAATGTTATCTGGATCATGTTGTTAAAAAGAAAGAAACAGTTTTGATTAGTGACATTCCAGTATTGAAAGAGTTTTCTGAGGTTTTTTCAGATGAATTTCCAAGTATTGATCCTAATCAAGACTTTGAATTAATTATTTATTTAGTTCATGATTATAATAATATCTATAAACCCACTTATCAAATGGATTAATTATAAATAGTATAATTGATTTAAAAGTTGAAAGAATTACTTGATAAAGGGTTCATTTGACCTGGAACTTCACCCTAGGGTGCTCGAGATAAATTTTTGAAACAAGAAATATGGTTCTATGAGTGTATTTTTTGATAATAGAACCTTGAATAACACCAATTTTAAGAACAATTATCCCTGACCTCATATGGATGATTTTTTTGATCAGATCTAGGGAGTTAAGTATTTTTAAAATATTTATTTCAAGGTTTTGTACCATCAACTGAAGGTAAAGGAAGATGACGTTCCAATGATAGTGATCTAAATGAGATATGGGAATTATGAATTCGTAGTTATTACCTTTGGGTTATCTAATTCACCTATTGTATTTATGAATATCATTAAAGGATCTTTTATAAGTTTCTAGACTAGTTTGTGTTTGTGTTTATAGATGAAATTTTGGAGTATTCTAAATGTCAGGAGGAACATGAAGGTCACAAAAGTATTGTTTTGAAGATGTTTAAAGAAAATAAATTGTATGGAAATTTTTGTAAGAGTGAATTTTGGTTTCAATAAATTTCATTCCTTGTAAATATTTTTTTCTAAATATGGAATAACTATAGACCCTTCTAAAAAATCTTGTTAAAGAGTGGCCAAGACCCTCCAATATCACAGAGATTCGTAGTTTTATTATATTAGAGATTTTTTAACCAAAGGTATCCTGAAAACATGTCTTGGTTGTCTATACCAATAACTATGTTAACATGTAAGGTAGTTAAGTTCATCGGGACAAAGGAATGTGATGACTGCTTTCAGGAACCAGAAATGAATGTTGGTAAATGCTTTAGTTTTGGCCATTCCTTTTAGAAATACATAGTTTTTTAACTACAATGATTCTTTATTAAAAGGAATTAGTTGTGTTCTAATGATGAATTATCAGGTAATTGTATATAGATCACGTTAGTTGAAACCTCATGAGGTAAATTACCCTACCCATGATTTGGAATTAGTTACTTTATTTATATTAATGATTTGGAGGCATCATTTGTATAGTGTAAAGTGTGAAATATATACTGACCACAAAATATTGAAGTATATATTCCCATAGAATGAATTGAATATGTGACAGAGTAGATGGATGGAATTAATCAAAGATTATGATTGCGTGATTCATTACCATCCAAGAAAGGAAAACAAAGTGGAAGGTGCTTTGAGTTGAAATAGTAATGCTACATTAACCATGCTGTGTTTGGAATGAGATCATTGGTTATTGATTTTAGGAGTTTTGTATTGGAAGTTATTAGTATAAGGAATTAATCTTCTTTGTTTTAGGTGATAGTGAAATCATTTCTATTAGATAGAATTAACAAGGTGCAGAATGATGTTAGTGATTTGTAGAAAAAGGCAGAATTGGTTTAAAAGGGTAAATTACCTGAATTTAATATTGAAAATATTGTTATTTGATATTTGGGAAGATATTATGTGTGCCTTGTGATTCATAGTTGAAGAAAGAGTTATTCTGTGAAGATCAAAGCACTTTATTTTCAGTTTATCCTAGAATTACTAAGATGTACTTATATCTTCAGAAGTATTTCTGGTGTGATGGAATGAAGATATATATTGATGACTTTACCCTAATATGTTTGATTGGACAATAGGTTAAAGGAGAGTGGTAGTTATCAAAGGGGAAGATTTATCCAATGCCAGTGCTAGTGTGGAAATGAGAAAATATATCTATGGAATTCATTTGAAATTATCAAGGACATCTCAAGGTAAAAAATTTATCTAGGTTATTGTTGATCCATTGTATAATTCATCTCATTTTCTTCCTATTTGAGATAATATGTCTCAAGATCAACATTCATACTTTTATATTAAAGAGATGGTCAAGTAACATATATTTCCCCTCTCCATTGTATCTTATCGTGATCCCAGGTTCACTTATACCTTTTGGAATGGACTTTAACATTCATTGGGTACTAAATTAAATTTAATTACAGCTATTCATCCTCAATTAGATGGGAAATTAGAAAGAAAAATTTAGGAGTTGGGAGATATATTACATTCATGTTCAAGGGATTTCCATAGAAGTTGGAATCAACTTATTTTTTGTGATGATATTTCTTGTAATAACAGTTTTGATTCCAATATACATATGGCACCATTTGAGGAATTATATTGAAAGTGGTGTCAAACTCTAGATTTTTCAGATGAAGTATGTGAATGGAAGTTTATGGAACCCAAATTGATACAAGAGATGTAAGAGAAAGTTTAGTTAATTTATAATCATATGTGGATAGATCAGGGTAGGAAGAAAAATTTATGCAGCTAAATGGAGGAATTAGATTTCATTCGAGGTAGGTGATCATGTATTTCTAAATGTTTCACCATGGAAATGTGTGATGTGTTTTTGTAATAAAGTGGAGATGAGTCCAAGGTTCAATGGACCCTATAAAATCTTAGAGAAAGGTGGGTTAGTTTAATACCAAGTGGATTTATCTCAAATTATATCCTAAGTGCACAATTTTTTTCATGTTTCATAGTTAATAATGTATATTCTTGATCTCTTTCATGTTTTCAGTCTATAGGTAGTTCAGTTGGAAGAAAACATTTCTTATGAGGAATAGTTAGTTTATATTCATGACCACAAAGTTCTAGTGTTGTAGAATAAGGTGATTCATCATGTAATTTTTTGTGGAAAAACTATTTAGTAGAAGAGGAAACAAAAGAATTTGAAAAATCTATGAGGGGTAAATACCCACACGTATTTGATAAGTAAATAAAATTATGGGGACATAATTTCCAAAAGGGGGGGAAGGATGTAGCATCCCAAGTATTTATAGAATAATACATTTTCATATATATTTTTTTTAATAAAATATTAATTTTATGTTAAATTTGATTCTATATTTGATAGCGTACTCAACATGAAAAAAAAGGTTTCTTTGAAATCTTACGTTGCACACAAGACTGTGTTATACTGAGAAATAATACATTATTAATATTATTATTTTATATGTTTGGTAACACCTAGTAGTATTATTAGAAGGAATGAAAAAAACTAACTATTATATGATTAAACATATTTTTTAAATGTTTTTAAATTTATCCAATAAATTTTAGAGGAATAAAATGATAATGAATCAAATTTTATGTATAAAATTCTCTAATAATTTTAAAAGATTTTTTACATCCTTTTAATAGAGAACCATTATTAAATCTTTTTTTCTAATTTCATATGTTCTATTTGATAAAATAAACTTCTTAACTATAATTAGAACATCAATATTTACTTTGGATTAAATTTTGGTATTTTTCTGATAGAAATCATTTTTTAATGAACTGTGAAAAATTCATCATTTTAAATTCAAAACTGCCTTTTCATGTAATATATTTGTATTGATATATTATCATTTTAATTGGTTTTGAAATATATTTTGATTATATTTTTACCATTTAATCCAATGTTGTTCATTGGCAGTAATTTCAACTTTAAATTGGACATAAACACTTATCAATATTTTGATGGATTTACTTTATCAAAAAACATTTTCTAGTTTTAACAACAAGAAATAATATTAAATTAATTAATGAAACTTCTGTGTTTTGAATTTGGAAAAATTTATTCCATATTTGGAATATTAATTTCCAAATTATGTAACAAAGTACCTTTTATTTTTGGACATTATGAATAGTAAATTCAATAATTATTTTTATTTACCACGGTTAAATGGTAAATTAGGTAAATAAGTAAAAAAAATAATATTATCAAAATATAAAACTACCTTAAAATGTGTCCTAATTACATTTTATGAGTCATGGGATACCAAAAGAATCATTATCCTGAAATGTTTTCATTTGGGAGCCACATGGGTGTGATAATGACATGATATAATAATCAATTTAAAGTAAATAGAAATATAACATATACATGTTTCTTTTTACAAAAAAACATTAATAATCGAGTATATAAATGATAAATTTGAATATAATTTCTCATTAAAAATATATAAATATTTCTTACATCATGGTATTTTATTTATAATTTTTACACCTTAAATAAATAAATTTATTAATGACATAATGATGATGTAGTGATTACCTTATTAATGAAATTTTTATATAAATGATAATATAAATATTAAAATATATGTAATTTGAAAATTTTGTTTCCATAAATGTATTTTTTAGGATTCTTATGACATGTTATATTTTATATAATGTAGTATTTTTTAATGAATCAATTTGTTATGACTAACAAAAATCCTTTACTAAATAGTGTCAAAGTTGATGTAAATGAGTTTTTAAAATAAATACTATTTTTATAAATGATATAATATTCATTAAAATATATGATTTATAAATCTATGTTAGATAATGTTAATAATTTCATTAATTGTACACTATAGGTTCTTTTGGAATTTTATAGTAACTATATTGACTATATAATGTAAAAATACAAGAAGATATGGCAAGAGTTAATTTTTTGACTAATGTCTAAACCCAAAAGATAAGGATATATTTGATACATAAACTAGTCTAAAATCTGTTGGTTGAAAGGATTTATATCCATCGTCATCTTATACTCGAAATATATCAATTTTTAGATATTATAAATCGAAATTCAATTTATAATAAAATATTATTTCAAGACTTTTCTAAAGTGCTGCTCCTCCCTCTTATAAAATGCCACCAACTCTGACCACATACTCACACCTCTCAACCCACTTGACTAGTCCAAAATTTGCTCAAATAACATCATATCATACCTCCCATCCTCATATAAGTATTATATTAGGAAGAAGAAAATTAAATAAAGGGTTTTTTCTGAAATCAAAAGGAGTTACCTGATTTAGAGGTAACATCTTCTATAAATATCCTTTTATTTGTTTTTTTCCTTCTCTTACCCCCTAACATTTTTTTTATTCCATTAATTTATAACAATTAAGGTATACATAATATAATGTTATTTTTTATTATATTTGTTTCAACCACACTTACACACACCACCATCAAATGGATATAGAACATATTGTTTCTGTGTACGGCAGACTATTGTCTCACGAAACGATGAATGTTCAATTTTATCCCACCACCTATCATGGTGGTAATTATGATGTCATTGTATTTATATATGATATATATTGTATTTTTATTGTCTTTATACTTTTTTAATTTTATTATAATATACCTTCATGCTTTTTATAATCTGTAAATACGATAATTTCATATGAGGATGTGTACCGCCCCCCTCAATGTTATATGACTTGTTCATGCCATACATTGAAAATATAAAGGATGTAATTAATGAATATATGTAACATATATAACATATTTATTATTATACATCTATAATATACCTATGTATCCTTCAGTTTTAATTCCATTAAGATGACAACAAATGGAAGTAGTGTTCATGCGTACGTACGTCCTAGCATCTAAATGAATGGTGCATTTAATTTCTTATCTCCAAATATTATGGAAATTATAAATACATATGTATTGTATATATATGGTATTAAAAACAGGAATAATACTATAGAGATTTAATTTTTACCACATGGATAATTCACATCAAAAAATTTTCAACAAGTTCATTTTCGACTCAAGTATCGAATATCGAAAAAATGTCTGATATGAACTTTAATAACTTTTTAAGTTTTATAACATGGTAATAAGTAATATAAAAGTAGTAATAAACTTAAAAAAAATTCTCAGGAATTTATAAATTAACCAACGCTTGTTATACACAATCCTAAATATATATTTGATGATTCAGACTCAAGATTGGGGACATCGTCTCAATCTCCTTTCGTTGACGGATATTTTAATTTATACACGAACTTCTTTATATGAGGTATAATAAACACAATTTACTTTAAATTTCATTCAAAAGGAATATTTTTTCCCCTAATCATTTTAATAAATGACAAAGTGTAATGTTTTTAACGTATGCGGTAACAAAAGATTCTCCATTACCGTAACCGTTATTTGATTTTTTGCTTCCTCTATATGATTTAATGTTTTTATGGAAAATAAATCCCTTTATCACTTTTAGGGTGGTTTGGTACTGAAAATGGTTTTCAATGTAGATTGAATATATCAGTATAATGAATTAAATTCATGGGATTGGAAATGAGTTTTTATGAGTTGAATATTGATAATTGCAATCATTTATGTTTTATGATTATATAATGGTACGTGGAAATTTGACGGATGGTTATGTGATAAACCAAATATTGGTGGTTATTTCATAAATAAAAGATTTTTTGGTTTTGTGATAAACTATGAAATTGTTGTTACATTATACCCTCTAATAAATTGGGTTTAGAATTCGGTCGTATGGCTATTCTATTTGTAAGAAGGATATGTGTGGAAGTCGATCGTATGTTAATTCCATTTAAGTAAGATTATGTCCCAAGTTACCATTTATATGTTAAGTTTAATTTATAGGGTTTTCTAGTAATATGTATATTAAAAATTAAAATAAATGAGCTTATATTTGGGGAAGAGTATTTACTACTTCATAAAGGTGAAAATTATTACTTTATGATAATATATTCCTAGTTTTCATGTTTTCACATAGCTAATAGTTTTCTTTATCTCGTATCCCTTACTGATCTTTTTATGCTCATCCCATATTTTGAAATGTTTTTCAAAGAATTTAAAAGAGAATAGAGTCAAGGAATGGATGATGGAAAAGTTATGATGTTTATGTTTGAAATGAAACCATGTTGTTTAAGTTTTTGTTTTATAAAAATTGGATAGTGAGTAGAAGTCTATAAATTGTAATAATGAGGTTGATATACATAATTTATGGCCTAATTCACAAAATATTTAAACCAGAAAAGATCCTCCATGTGATTGAAAGTAAAATTATTGACTTATCTTATGATTAAGTAATGTTTAAGGATGGGGCCTTTTAAGAATTTATTATATTTAATATGTTTTTTATGAAAAATTGATATACTTATCTGAGAACATTTAGATACCAAATAATTGTAAAAAATGTAGATTTAATATTTTAAAATGGAATTAGTCTATATTTTAAACCATGATATTTGAAATGAAAAAAAACCCTCCAATTGAAAAATTTTTATGGAACAAATTTTTTTATTGGCCATATCTTCCTTTAATATACAGATGGATTTCTCATTATTTTCATGACCAATTTTATTTTATAATTTAATGTTAAACCTTCACATTTAATGAAATTAAATTTAATATATAAACAATTTTCTAGAGGAAATGGTATCTATTTTTTTGGAAAATAATGAATCTAAATCTAGAGGTATTTTTAATAAATTATTTTCAAATATGATTTTGTATTTTAGTACTATAAATATCATCATAATACGTGATTTGAAGACAAAATTACTAAAAAACTATGATAATTTATCTTTAACTACTTCCATAATTTTTTAGTCTTAAATCATAATCCAGATATTTTTTAATTAATTTATTTTACTATAAAATTTAATGGAATTAATATCCTATAAAAAAATATTCATACATTAAACTCTTCACCTATGATAAATTGTTAAGAATCATTATTTATTTTATTTTAATAATAATATATATAATAGATGACATAAATAGTTGATATATGAGTTTCATCCCACATATTCATTTTCTAGTGAAATAGTTTATATTTTTCATCTTTCTAATAAATTTCCTTTAATAACTTGACTTCATCAATAGAATACATTCATTTATAGAGAAATTTGTATTGTTCCCTACATTCAAACAATTTCAAGAGATTATAGAAATGTGATATATTCTCAAACAATGTTTTCTCAACCTTTTTAGTATCCATCTATAGATATTTATTATGTTTTGATAAATCCTCAATGAACAAAAATATAAAATTGAAAACATTTATAACAATATATTTCTGAAACTTTATTTTTCAGAAAGAAAACCACATGCAATTAAAAATTAACATATATATCATAATAAATGATAGATTATTATAGAGGAAAATTATAAACAAATAAAACATAAATTTCCATTCGTTTATTTCAATTAATTAGTGGATGAAAATGTTATTAATTTCTGACAAGTGAGATCTTCCTTATATATCTTCTTCCATTATTAATCCCATTATTCACTAATTTTTCAAAAAGATATTTATATATAAACTTTATATATAACAGATAAAAAATAAAATAGACACAATAAATTCAATTTGTGGTAGAACCTCAACTATGATACCAACTATGATCTCTATTTAACATTATAGTCACACTTAGAGGGTTGGTGGATGATTTAGTAAAACTATATTTATTATAAACCTTATATTTGACACCTAAAATATTTACACATTATAAAAATAATAAATAGAGAAACAGTGTCCCAAAATATTTTTACAGGAATTACCCGCACATGGTTAACTATGTAAATTATGTTATTATTGAAAAAAAAGACACTGGTTCTCCATAAATTTCATTATGTAAATACTAAATAATAAGGTAGAATCATATATAAAAATATTATATCATAATATACTACACTCTATTCATATATTTTTATATATGATCCATCAAAAAATATAATAAATGGGATTATATCATCCTTCACCAGGTTATCTAAACTTCTCTAAAAAAATATTTACTAAATTTCTTGATTTCAAAATATTAAACAATATATTTATTTTGACCTGACAATATTTCAATGATAATCATTGAGTGATCATTACTTCCATGATAAAAAGTATCTCCATAATTTTTTTTAACAACCTTAAAAATTTTAATAGTATCATAGGATCCCCACTTTAGATTGATCAATACACTATTTAAAAACTTAAAAACACGTAATATTTCTCCTAATAAGTCTGTATCTCTACAATTCTAGAGTATAAGATTCATTAAACATAGAATAATTCATCAATAATTACTCATCGATATTTCATAATAAAATCCCCATTTTAAATTTTATTCTCAAAAATTGGCTCATATTTATAGAATATCAAACTCAAATCTTCTTAATTGAATCAATATTATAATATGGTAAAGGTTTCCATTTTATGATCAAATAATCATAATAGAAATGTAGCAATATAATATTAAACATTTGAAATAATTTAAATATTTAAATGTAAATATACATATATAATCCAAAAAATTAGGAAACAAATATCCACATTTAAATATCTATAATATTTATTTATGTATCATTCCAATTTCTCTAATGAAATATTAATTTAAATATACTTTAAAAATATCTTTCATTTTATTCTAAAAAACCCATATCTCTAAGGAAAATCAAATAAATAAAATTTATCTAATTTCATGTACCATCATTGAACACATATGTTATCTCAAGATACTCATATTCTAGTGTAGATTACTTATAAATTATAATTTAAACATTCAATATAGTTTGACATGAAATTAATTTTCATTATTTTTGAAATTTAAAAACTTTTAGTTACTCAAATATAGCCTTTATATTACTTTCTTTATTCAAATTTTTCTACACTATCTCTCCCCAATATACTAAAACATATATATTCTTTGTATTTGTATAGTTACTCATATACAGAATCGATATTCCTCATTCTTTAACTTTGGATCCTTGTATTTATTATCACAAAGACACATAATATTTGGGGTTATTCATATATAGAATCAAATATTCTAAAATTATTATTATGTGAGATTCCAAAATAATTTTGTAATAATATATAGACTATATAAAATCATTTTTAATCATATGTAGATCTAATAAAATAATTATTTACTAACTCATTACCTCTTAAGACATCTAAAATTATATTAACATCTAAAAATAATCTTTAACAAAATTAAATCATCTCAAACCAAATTATGTAATCATCAAAACATCATTAATCTCACGTTAATTATTCCTAATGAAATTATAACATGTAATAATCCATTTGTGTATTTGAAAATATATTTTATATCCTTTATAAAACTAAACAACATAGTCTAAAAATTACATGAGTTTATAGTTGTTCAATAATTTAATGATAAATAAAATCCCCATATCATATTAGTATTGAACAATCTCTTGCGACACTTAATCATCCATGTGTAAATAATAATTTTTTTACAATCCTTCATGATTAATACTTAACATTGAGATTCATAATATCATGATCCAAATGATTCATTATAAAAAATCATTGAATTCATAAAAAACCCAAAATATTTAGTATTACATGGTAATCTCATGTATGATGTTGAACATTCCATGAGATAACTTCTCCTCCCATCAACTTTATCATTTCCTTAATATTATAAATAAATTAAACATATTCTTCTTATCAACAATTCAATGAACAATAACATTATATTTCAACCATTTTATCATCTTCCAAATCATTAAACTACTATATAATAATATTAAATGAGATCTAGAAAATTTATATCATTCATAAAATATCATAATAATATATAAAAAACATTAACAATATATATCTAAATCTATAGTGTTTTTTAAGATCTCTCTTTATATATATTGACTTCATTACTTTTTTAACACATTCAACAAACATCATTACATTACATTGGGAAAAAAATTCAGATTCATAGAAATGTATTTTATTTTTGATTCAATTTTTCTTAAAATAAATAGGTTTTGTGATGATTTATTAAATCATAGATCCTATACTCTATGAACTATTATGAGGGAAAATGAATTTTTCATACTAATAAAATCACATTTCCATTACCTATAAACATTTACCATACAAAAAAATTCTCTAAGACTAAATAACTCTATTTTGGTAATAAAAAAGATGATTTTATGATAACTTCTTATAATTGATTATATATTTCATAAAGTTGGGGGATATTAAATTTTAACTGTTAAAATAAATATTTTATGAATTTTTCATGATATAATGAAAAAAATGATTTCAAATTAAATTCCATAATATATATTTGGTCAAATGATTTGTGAAATTGATTATAATTTGTTGAAAAAATATTTTACTCTTTTAAATTATTAGATTCTCTTTTATTCTAATTTTATGTCATTTAAATTAACATTATTTTTATAGTCATTTAGATTTGTTAAAAAATTTATATGGATATGGTTCCATTTGTGCCTTTCTATTTTTTTTCATTAAAGGGACATGTTATTAAATGATGTATAAAATACCATAGAATGCATTAAAAGTGTTGTATAGTTGTTTCGGAAAAACAAGGGCAAGATCATGAGGGAGATGAGGGTGTTTTAAACCTTGAAGTTAATTCTTAGGTTCGTACTAGAGAGGTGTTTTTTCCAAAGAATCTCTCTTATTTGGATTAAATTTCTTCTTCCATTGTAGGTTCCAAGATAATTAGGGAACTAAATATTTAATGGGTTTCTAATAGAATATGGGGAAATTTTTCATACATGGAGGATAAAGATTCCCCAAAAGAAATATCTTATTAGGATTCTACTGGAAAAGGAAATGAGATGGAAAATTAAGGTTTTTATTTGATTCCATTGATGAAATCGTGGCCAAGAAATGATTGTTCACGTATAAAGCTGACTATGAATTCTAGGTCTCACTCATGCTGAGAAAAAAATCCAAGTAATTAATTCTGTCCTTTAGAAGATGCATATGACGAGTATTTTGATCATTATTATTGATTAGACTATTATTTTTTTTCTTTTTATGTATTTTTTGGTTTTTAATGAGGTCTAGTGCATATCTACTCCATTACCATCCTTCTATTTTCTCTATTTCGTTTCATTAATAAAAGGGCATGGCCCACCCTTTTTCAGCAGTGTATATAACTCAATAATATTTGATTTTGAAATCTTTTGTTGGAAATTTCTTATATATGGAGACATATTATGTCTTTGGACTTATAAAGTTTTCTTTTTCTGAATGTAAATAATGATATTATGTTTAAATGTAATGTAAATATACTAATGATAAATTGTATAATTCAATATCCCAACAAAAGGTATATAAAATAATTTTTATAAACTGAAAAATGTTTTTAAAAAATAAATTTAATTTATGATATAACATTAAATGTATCTAAAAACTTTTTTTTTTATTGTTTTTGTTCTATGAAATGTTTTCTTCTTTTTTTTTATTTTACATTATAAAATATTTGATATAACAAAAAAATTTAGATTTGAGTTTTTAGTGGAATCGAACCCATGAAATTTTTTACTTAATAAATGAGAGAATGTTTTTCAAAGAAAAAAATGTTATCTTTTTTAAAATATTTTTTAAATTATAATATTTACATATAAATTAATTTTACAATATAGTTTAATATTTTTGAAAAAAATTGAAGGTCTTTTAATTTTATAAAAAAATGATTTTTTCATTCTCTTTGTGGGATTATTTTTATTTTCTATAGTGTCAAAATTTTAAATAATCATTTGAAACAACATATTGAGGTATACTTCAATCATATACCATTTATTTTAGTTTATTCTTTAATTTATTGCATGTAATTTAAATTATTATATATAAAATTTATCAATTATATACGTCTTAGAATTTAACCCTAATCATTTACAATAGTGTTAATCATGATGATTTATAATAGCTTTAAAATGATTATATTATATTGTAATGTATGTTTATATTTCATGTTTTTTTATTGAGATTCTTGATAGGGTATGTGATGGGGGTCTAAAAATTATATGTCCATGATGCATTGGGTAACACTAGTGATGTTATGTATGCGGTGGTGATGGTATATTTTGACTATAATAGTAATATGTATTATTTAGGATTTATTAAACACTAAATTATGCGATATATAAAATTAGTAAAATTATACTATTACTCTAATTCACACAACCCTTATTTATCATCACTTCTGATGATTGATATTATAAAAAATATATAACACATATATTATTTTACACAATGTAGTGAAATAAAAAAATTGTTCAATGTCTTTTAAATCCATACTAGATCATAGTACACTTATTCATTTTTTTCATTCATATCACTTATAATCCATAGTTTCTACAATAAGTAGATGCTTTCATTATAATTTATTGATCGTGCTCACATCAAGTAAAATATTTAAATATTTAATTGTTAAATATATTCAAGGACTAATTCATATAGTTATTAATATAAATATATATACGATGTTAAAAATTATTTAAAATAAAAAATGACATAGATATGAAATTTGAAGGATATTTTT
This sequence comes from Viscum album, assembly GCA_963277665.1. NCBI lineage: Eukaryota > Viridiplantae > Streptophyta > Magnoliopsida > Santalales > Viscaceae > Viscum > Viscum album. Next base: position 382,832,583 of record OY728166.1, read on the forward strand.
TCTTAAAAAATTTGAGATCATTGGTTTGTAGATTTAGAAAACATGTGATATGTGTTTTATAAATAATATAAATCTATGTCTTCATATTTAGTGATGATAATATTATTTATTTAAAATTTTATATAAATAAAAATTTTAAAATAGATGGATTTTCAATAGAAAAGGAACCAAAAAATATTTAACGACTAATAAATCCTTCATTTTGGTGACACATTCCAATATATCTGTTTTATTTTCATCTATATAGTTTACCTTTATCTAAATTAGTTTAAATAAAATCATAGTATTTTTATTTTAATTAATTTTCTTTTAAAACCCTATAAAATAATGTATCTTCTTATGTATAAATTTTAAAATTCATAGCTTTTGAAAAGAAAGAATAATATAATCATAACATGATTATTTAGATTAGTCTATTTGTTTCCAATTATTCAATGTGTCAGTATTCAAACAAAAAATTGTTGCAATCTCTATACATTCTAATTAAATTTTTTTTAAATTTTTCATCTTCATATATTTCTTATACATGTTCTATATTTTCAAAATAATTTTAAATAACGTTAGTATTAAAAAATAAGTTGTTTTTTATAACACCTCTTAGCGATCCTTTTGATAATTAATAATATTTATAATATTTATCTGTGTATATCCCTTATTTTTAATGTAAAATAATGAAAAAAATTATATCTAATCAAATAAAATAAATTTCCACTTAATAATTATTTACAGTTGATTGATGCATATATATATAAGTATGTTTCTATAATTGAATATATTTGTGAATGTATGTATTAATATATATATATATATATACATGTATATATCATTGTGTTTTTTGTATATGTATATCTATCAAAACAAAACATAATATTTATTTGTAAATATTTTTCCACAATGTATTTTATTGAGTTTGACATAATTTTAATCCTCTACACGTACAATTATAGAGGTCTCTAAAATTGTTTTTATGATTATTGTAACCCCCTAATCCCATGTGAGTCACAATCATTATAAAAAATAAGGGATAGAAAGTAATCAATTTCATTTCTCTGTATAGGGGGGATAATATGTTGGCATTTCCCTGTATGATTAATATAGAACTTGAACCTCATGGTGAGTTGCCTATATATCCAAAATATGGAAGGAATCAGAGTCGTCATAGATCCCTTACGCCCTTATGACTATCTCTAAGAAATATTCCATTATATAAGGTGTCTTGATACCATAACACTCATTAGTAAATTCATACTTGGATCGTCCTGGTGAGTGGAGATTAATGATGTCCAATGTGACTTTTATTACATCCCCCAAATCCCATGTGAGTTATGCTCATTATGATAAACATGGGGGAAAATATGATCAGTATCATGGAGTATGTATATAGTAATTATATGTTGGTACAATACTTGGGATGTTTGTTCTATATCTTGTGATTTGAAAAAGAGTCCTACATATCCTGTTTCTAGAGGAAATCAGTGTTCTTGTAGCTCATTTGATATTGGGGCCTACACACTATGGTTTCCCTTATAACCCTAGGGTGTATAGTGAAAATTCCATGATCAGTTAAACACCCCAATCTCACACGAGCAATGCTCATTTTGTGAAATATGGGTTTGGAAGTGATCAATGTCATTTCATTCGATAAGGTCTTGGATGTTGGGATCACCTTGGAAAATTAGTACGGAGCTCGATCCTTGAATAGGAAAACTGTGAATCATGAGTATGGTAGAAATAATATTCACCGTAGTTTCATTGATACTAAGGCTTACACATTGAGGTTGCCTTATTGTCATGGTGTGCCTATATAGTGGGTGTCTCATGATCTAGTTGGCTTGTCCGGGGGACATGTCATGACCTAGTGAGTTTATCTTGGAAGACATTTCATGACTTGTTTGTATTTTCCTAGAAGTAATTGAATGATCTATCTTGACACATATGTGGTTATCACAAGATTTAGTGTGATATGGTCCAAAGGATGTCAGGTGATATGGTTAACATCCCTGAAGGTCATCGCAAGACCTAGTTATCATGTTAGGAGCATGTAGCAGTTCTCAACTAGCTTGCCTAGAGGGCATCACGTGATCTTGTTTGTCATAACCAAAAACAATATCGAGACTTTAATAATATGAGATAATGTCATTATATGAGTTAGTAAATGTATCTTACTGTTATATTAGGTATCGGGTGGTAGACTTAAAGGATTTTATGAGACTAAGGTGGTGCCCCTAGCGGGGACATGTGACTTTCTGGGACATGTCGAGAGTCATTCACGTGTCCCAAATAGTATGCTCGAGGAATGTCAAGAGACCTAAGATAAAATTCCTTGTGTTGTTATGTCTCCTGTTATGATTAATATGAATAACATGAGGGATATTGATAATTTTATTCATTCCTATCATCAACATCATGTTCATGTTTATCCCTTGTATTTTTAATTCTTTAGGTTTGTTCAATATCAGTTTATTTTACGTTTCGCTTGATCTAGCAGACGTGTGGTATATTCCTCACATGCCATTACAGTATCCCTTCTAGTTATCTATGAATGAGCATGGAAAGTACCTTAGGTATGCCACCTGATAACTCTATCTTGTTTCTAGTGTATTACAAGTTGGAATATTTGATGATCACCAGATCAGTTGATCTTAGAAGTTTGTTTCGAGGATTAAGACATTTGTGCTCAAGAGATTCCTTCTTATAGAAGTTAGTGCACTTTTAATGATAGGGTGGGAAATTTATAGGTATCACCACCCCATATTCTTGTTGATTTATGCATCGTATCTAAATCAGATCCAGACTAGAGTCGATAATGTGGTCTCTCACTATGCGGTTTTGCGAGTCACCAACATGGCTCCTTTCGAGTGTGTTTCTTGATTTTCAATGGTCTCAAGTCTCTTCTGTCAACACATTATTTATCATATTATTGATGAGTAGTGATTTCTTGTTTGAATATGTAGCCAGGTCAAAATACCTTTCATCTGTTCCCATGGGCATGGCCCTTCCTAAAATCCAACGGGCCTATTTAAAGTCATTTGCAGGATTCATGATGAATTGTCTTGCGATTTCTACAAAATAAGGATGATTACTTCAGGGGTAATGTGGGATCACAGTGTAGACATCATGGGAGCATCACATGTTGTTCAGTGACCATAGGTACTATCCACATCTTCCATTTTTGTTTCCTTTTATTTATTTTTCAAGGGTTTGGAGTCATATGATATTTTATATGAAATGTCCAAGATAATTACCCAATTTTTTGGTTATGTGTCACGTGATCAATATGGGTCATGTGGGGGTGCATGAGACTTTAATAGAAAATCCATTTATTTTTCCTTAGAGAACCACATGGTGGATCATGGAGTTATATATATATTTTTATGTACCTCTATACGATGTGGATGTTAATCTAAAAGGACTTTAGCGAGACAAGGTGGAAGTGTCTCTAGGGACTTGTTTTGTCTTTCAGTTTCACTTGGGGTGCACCACATGTCCTTCAGCAACTGAGAGCACCTCATGTGTCCTCCAAATTTCCCCCATTGTTTTATTATAAAAATCATTGGGTGTTATTTGAACTTTAATGATTAATTTCATGGGGATTTACTCAATTTTTTGGTGATGACTCATGTGATCAATATGGGTCATATGGGGGTGTGCGAACTTGCTTTCCACAAAATATGTATGTTCTTCTTTAGGGGGCTGAATGGGAGGCATGATGTTTCCGAGACATACCCAAGTAATTTTGTGCAATGAGGATTATTAGTAAATGGGACTTTGTGAGATGTGGAAAAGACATCAGCAGTCCTTTCAACATCTTTCAGATCACCAGGGGTGCACTACATGTCCTTTAGTGACAGCAAGAACCTCTATCCTCCTCCCCATTAACTAATTTGTTTTATTTTATAATGGTTAAGGGGTCTCACTAGTTTTATTGGATACCATAACAGAATTTTATACTTTCAAATGATGATATGGTGTATGATTCTTATGAAAACTGGGGGTTTCTCCATTTGGATGTCATTCCTCCTAATTTTCTAATGATTTTTGGATGGTTGTTTAGGTACTAGATAATGAAAAACCAAGAGTTATGGGGGAACTCATTCAGTTTTCATCACAATAATATCCATAACCAAGGGAGATTTCGTAAGGTATATATGGTCTTGTGAAGGATGATTTTTGGGATTCAACGTCGGTTATGCTATGCTCATGGAGTCTTTGTGTGTCCTTGAAATGGTCACGCGATCACAACATCCATTGACATTCATGCAACCTACATGCTTGGTTACTTTTCTCTTAAGGGGATGGTAATACTAATACATGAGTATTTATTCCTTTGTGATTTTTTCTAATTCTTATTTAAAAGATGTATTCAATCCCCCCCCTCAAGACCAATGTCTGTGGGGAAAAGGTCTCGGTTTTGATGAAAACTAATTCATTCTTGAGTATTGGAAGGTGCTACAAAACAGTACCTTCGATGAACTTTGGTCTTTCAGGTGAGGTTTAGTATTTAGAAAAATATCCTATATATTGGGGGTGGAGAGTAACTCATTCTATAGATATCCCCTTCTCCAGAGCACTCTATTTTTCACCTCCATTGAGTGCCTTGATTATTTTCCAAAGACGAAAGGCTTTATGAGAATATATTAATTTTAATAAGACCATATGGAGAGCCTTAAAATACCTTACTGACAAGATTCTCACTGTACATTAATTTATGGTCTTATATCTTAGACATAAAATCTCTTTAGTTTAAGTTATTTTACCTCGAACCTAATATCACATTAGTTAAAGGTCTTTTTCCATGGACCTCATATCACAATAGTAAAAGGTCTTATAGCTCAGACTTGATATCTCTTTATTTTATGGTCTTTTAGCACGCACCTAATATTTTTTTAGTTTAAGGTATTTTATCTTGAACCTAGTATTTATTTTGTTTATGTTATTTTAGATCAGAGTTAATATTGGTTTAGTTTAGGTTATTTTAGCTCAGACCTGATATCGCTTTAGTTTATGGTATTTTAGCTTGAACCAAATATTGATTCAGTTTAAGGTCTTTTATATCAGACCTAATATTTCTATAGTTTATTTTCTTTTATCTCGGACCTAATATTTCATTAGTTTAAGGTCTTTTAGCTCGGCCCTGGTATTTCTTTTGTTTAAGGAATTTAGATTAGACCTGATATCAATTTAGTTTATGGTCTTTCAGCTTGGACATGATATATGATCATAAGATATGGTGAATACATGCTAGGAATGACCTAAAACAAAATGAGGTGTTGGGTTTGTTTCCTGGTGTTGTTGAGGCTCACATGTATAAGAAGTCACTTTTTTCAGAGTGACACATTTTTTTGAAGTACATAGGAACATATGGAGGAGCCATAAGAGTGCATGCTTAGTCAATAAAAGGTTCCTTGAATTAAATTATCCTTTATAGGGGTTGTGGATGATTTGTGGAGTTGATATCGGTTGAGGGAAAAATATTCGGAAATCTAGTTCCACCAGGATTGTTGGAATATTGGTGATATAAATCATAACAAAATTGTTTGAGTCTATGAATATGAGATGGTTAAGACATTCCGGGTATGTCTCATGACATTTTGAGATTTCATGCTCCACCATGGTGTTTCTAGGGATCACATTGATTTAGGCTCTATCCTAGAAAAGATAATATTCCTTTAGTTTGTGGGTCAAGTCAATTATGTGTTGTTATCATTCCATAAAAAATATTATTTCCACATATCTCTGATGGCCATGAGAGGTTTTTTGAGACTCAAAAATCCAGATAACAAATTTGGATATAGAAATAAGATTATCTAGGAAGGTACCTAGATACATATAGTAATTAGATATTAAATCCGAAATCTCTAGCCCTACAACCTATGATTTCAAAACATACTGTGTGGGATATAGAAGTCTAAGGAATAAATTTTCATTTTCTTAGCATAAAGGATATTGAATCCTCATTTATAGTTTAGTGTGAGGATTGTAAATCATGACCCATAGTGCTTGAGTTATGAGGATGATATGGGAAAGTCGTGTAGGGGGCGGTTGAGATGCACTAAGGTGTTGAGAATGATCCAACAATGATGTCAGGGCTTATAGGGATTATAATGTCATTTTTCATAGTAATGCATTCAGATGAAGGCAATATGTGCATATGAAATATCCATTGGTATTTATTCGTGGTCATGATTCATGTGAGGATTGTAAATCATGACCCAGAGTGCTTGAGTTATGAGGATGATATGGGAAAGTCGTGCAGGGGGCGGTTGAGATGCACTAAGGTGTTGAGAATGATCCAACAATGATGTCAGGGCTTACAGGGATTATAATGTCATTTTTCATAGTAATGCATTCAGATGAAGGCAATATGTGCATATGAAATATCCATTGGTATTCATTCGTGGTCATGAAAATAATCATTGAACCCAAATATCCTTTCTAAAGGCCATGGAAGCTTTCATTAATCAGAGACATCCTAAAACATGATGTTTGATCTGTGGAAAGATCAAAATACAAGGATAGTGTGAGTACACTAAACATTTTTCCCCACCTAATGAACATATTATCATGGTGAGGAGATGTGACATACCATTAATCTAACTTATTATTGACCAGGGGGTCCAGTGATAATTACTTGGATTTTTCTGGGGTTACCAAGAAAAACCTATAAGCTTTAATCCTTATATTTTTGCACCATAATTTTTTCCTAAACACTAAGAATGATTAGTTTAGCATGAGGAGACTCAACATTTTCCCCTAAATACCTTTCTGGTTTTTTTGACCTGATATGTTTTGTGTCTCTCTTTTTAGAAATTTAATGTCTTGTTATTTGGAACATTATGGGCTAGGGTTTAAAGTCCTATTGCTTTGAACATAACATAAGTATTTTATGGTCAGGAATCACATAGAACTATTATGGGAGATGTTAAAATTTAGACTAATAAGGATACCCAAGGTCAAAATCACCCCCAACGTCCTTCTAAGAATGAGATGGAAATGTTGTAAATTATGGATCGAGGTTCTTGGGTCTGGTGTAATGATATGGTAGATTCATACTAGGATTAGTTCAGACATGATGAGGCGTTTAGTTATACCACAACAATGTCATGGATCACAAGAATTGGAATGTCCTTTAGTAGACTGACACATTCGGTTGATGACCATAGGCACATATGCAGGATACATAAGAATACATGAATATTCCTGAAAAGGGTCCTTGAAGCTAGATATTGAATCCCGTATTTTTATAACATAACTTTCATTCCATTACACGGAACTGAGGATCTTTAAGGTTTAGTGTCTTGGAAACAAGGAACATAAAACATGAAACAAAAAAAACATTCTTCTTAAACACTTAAAAGGCTTCTCCTCAAGTTCACCCTAGGATCATTACTGCATCTCATAACCTGGGAACATACATCAAAAGAAAGGGTGATCAGAAGGCCCAGCAAGGGAAACAAGTGAAACATTTTACATATGAAATTGAGATACATCAATAAAGTCATGAAAAGAACTTTAAGGCATGAAAATGAAATCATGAGGCATATCATAATAAAAATAAAACATTTTCATAACTTGAAGATGTGGCTGCAACATTTAATATTGAAAATCATTTCGTTTCACCAAGGTCCATCCCCAAGGTGTCGTTAAAAATTACCAAGGTTATTCACCAAGGCACCGTTAAAATGGTCATCTCTAGAGATTAAGTCTTTACCCAATGCATTGGAGCGATATCAGGGCGCACCCTTAAATTTGCCTTTATTATCATGTGAGCCACATATATCATCATCAAAAATTTCATAAATATCCCATATAGCATAAAATAAATGGGTTTCATTTCATAATCATAACGTTTTAAAAACTGCTTTAAAGACGTGATCTTTACGTTACTTTAAACCCACGGAAAGGGAAAGCGGGTATCATGTATGCAAATCCCAGAATTTAAAATAGAACATTTTTATATATATGTGAATACCCCTATAGAAATAGGATCTTTGAGTATTCACTTTATAACATAAAATAATTTTGAGAAAAGATAGGCATTTTGAGACAAAAATTCTGCAGCATAACGGCTATGTTACATGGTTTTAGAAAACTTTGAAAATAGAGGGGACCTGGTTCGAACAATCATAATTGACCCATAAAACAGTAGAGGGAAAGAATAAGAAGTATATATGGACATGGTGATGCAATTTCAAGGACATACCATTTGAAATGAAAAACATGGAAGGAAGACAAAAATTTGATTTCTCTTATGAAAATTCGGCAGCCTAACGGCGTCACTTAAACATCAACAAAAATGAATTGAACAGATAAAATAGGGTCTCTCATAATATGACCATAAGAGATCAGTATGATAGATATAGAGATAATTCCCCAACTTAATTAAAAAATAACTTCAAAGACTTGACATGAAAGTAGAACATTGAAAAGAATGAGAAGGGTGAAAGAATCACTTAAAAATTCGGCAGCCTAACGGCGCCACTTAAAACTTCAAAATACTGAATTGAATAGATCAAAAGGGGTCTCTCATCATATGAACATAAGAGTCCAGTATGATATATATAGAGATCATAACCCAACATAACAAAAAGGAACTTGAAATAATTGACATGAAAGTAGAACTTCAAAACGAGAAGGGTGAAGAACCACTTAAAAATTCGGCAGCCTAACAGCGCCACTTAAAACTTCAAAATACTGAATTGAAGAGATAAAATGGGGTCTCTAATCATATGATCATATAAGATCAGTATGATAAATTTAGAGATCATACCCCAACATAATAAAAAGGAACTTGAAATACTTTACATGAAAATAGATCTTGAAAAATGAGAAGGGATAAAGAATCCGTTACAAAAATTTCGGCAGCCTAACGGCACCACTTAAAACATCATAAAACGAAATATTGATAGTAAGAGGGGATATCTCATTATATGAACATGAAAAGGGCAGTAAGATTAGTATAAAATAACATCATCCAACATATGAACATGGAGCATAAAAGGAATGACATAAAAGAGATTACTTGAAATTAAAGAGAGAGGTCGGATCCCTTACCTTAAAACGTAACTCTTAAAACTCAAAGGTTTGGACCTTGACGGCTTGGGGGCACCTTGGGAGGACTCCTTGGGAGGTAAGGAGACCATAACTTCGTTGGGGGAGAGTGGGGAGTCGAATGGATGAGAGGATGGCTTGGTATTTATAGGGAAAGTGAGGGGACAAGGCATTAATGGCCAAGGGACACCTCATTAGTGGTTTTGGAAAAACCATGGGCTTGCCCATGGTATTTGCCCATGGTATTGGCCACTTGGGACACCTCATACCTTATCTTACTATTAATAAGTCGACCATATTGATTACATACTTAATACATCATTTAATGATGTCATTAAACACTCGTAACTTAAAAACTGTATTTTCACTATTCATCAAAAATTCATTTTTCTCAGAATAGTCCCAAAATTCCACCTTAACCAAATATCAATGCTCTGATTTAAAAAATGAAATCCATTTTATAAAAATAATTTTATAAATATTTTTAATTGAATTTTTAATTAAAAACACTATTCATCGAAAATTTATTTTTTTCAGAAAAATCCCCAAAAATTACCTTAACATAATATCGATGCTCTGAGTTCAAAAATGAAGTCCATTTTATAAAAATAATTTTCTAAATATTTTTAATTAAAATAAAAAAAAACTATTCATTCGAAAAAACTAATACTTGAATAATAATTTATGAAACCGTTATTTAACCATTTTATTAATCACATTACTTAATCAAAGTGCCTAGATTATTTTCATACTTTCTTTAAGTGAGATTACTAATCCATTTGGACACATTATTAATCCTAATCATAAAATCACTATTCATAATTTACTATTCATAAAAAATCAAGTTGATCTTATTAGAATATAAATTTCTTACTGAAAATAATTGTAGAAGACCATTTTTTGAAAATCATTACACATTTTATATTATTTAGGGTTTACATAAACATATTTAAAAATATCCTTTTTCTAAAATTCATCAAAATTATGCATACTATATTTATCCGGTCATTTGAAAATTCATAAAAGAAATCGAAATTTTTATTTAAAACAAAGGATTACACAAGACAGTTACGGTCTCCTTACATAGCCCCTTACCACACCAGCATAGGACCTAAGTGTAAGGTGTGCTAAGGTGAGAGAATCTGAGGGAGGCTCGGCCAACATCGCACGAGTAGTAATTTCTATCAGTTTGAACTTCTCGCGAAGGCGATCCCGTTCTAGCTTTATACGATGAAGTTCAGCTTGGGTTTGGTCCAGAGCAAAGCCCAGTGGTGCTACCTCCTTCCCAAGTTCTGATAGATGGGCTTCGATTAGTCCAAGACTACTGGGTGAGGCCATCGAATCTTCTTTCTATATTAGTTAACCAAGATTGCTTGTATTTAGAGACAATAGTCAAAACGTTTAGTTTCCAGCGGTCATATTGACCAATGGTCAAATAACAGTCAAAACCCAACAGTCTCATTTTAATTATACTCATGTTATCAAATGAAACATTTCTATTGAGTATAAAAATAAAATAAAATAACACATAAAATTAGGAAACAATATTTATTTAAAAAATTCGGGTCATTACAATCTTCCCCCCTTAAGAAATTGCATCCTCGCAATTTTTTTAAAATTGGGTTTTGAAATTTCATTTAAAGTCCCACATCGGAAAAGGAGTCAATAAAACTATTACTTTAAAAGAAAGAAAGGGAAGTACAAAGGTCACCCGAGTTAACCCAAACTAGGATTCCATGTAGGAAAACATGGACATGGAGGAGAAAACCATGGGTCAGGTTCTGAGGGAGAGTGATAGAGAACATGATTAGGATAAAGTTAACCATAAGAAAATCCCAAACTTATTATGTGTGTAAACGGTCTTTGATTACCTAGTAGGAAACGTAAACCAACAACATTTTTGTTTTTCATTTCTTTTTATAATTTTGAGGAACTCATTTACTACATAGAACAAAAACATAAGAAAATATACCTACCTTCTAGTAGAGTTTCATCCTTTAATAAGTACCTACAAACACTAATCTTTTCTCCAAATGATGAGACTTTAAAAACACTTGGTCTCATAAAAGCACAAGAATCATCTTCTAGGGAATCACATAATCTACAAAAGATTAACTATCTATTTCTTCTATGTTTAAACATTATCCCAAAAATAGAAAGGTTAAGGTAAAATAACTCTTCAAAAAGAAATAATCCCATAGGAATGGAAACTAATTTTAAATCTCCAAAGATCCATGGTACTACCCAAAGTTCATCATAGACCATTCCATAAATAACGGTCCTTAAAATTCCTCAAAATAAACCAAACTAAGATTGAAACCCAAATAAAAGAAGGATTTGATAACATAGTATTCCAAAACAACTTCATTGTTCATCTCTAGACAACATCAACCACTCCTAACATCTTATAACCAAAGTAGCTGACCTAAACATATTTTACCCAAGATAGGTTAATCATTCCCATAAGTAACCTAAATTACTATAAGTCCACCTTAAATTCATCAATTCTTAAAAATATAAGTCAACCTTACTCCTCAATGAAAATAATATAGTAATCTATTTACCACGATCATATAGGGTCCCCAAAATAGTGAAGGTATTACAAAATAATAATCATCTTTTAATCCCCTAATCATCTCTGTCATATTAATACGGAAATTGTCGCATTTCCTATCACATTGGTTTTTGGGACACGTTATTCCATTTCCCTCCATTAACTAAGAAGAGAAAGTATAATTAGAGGCTTAAATACTTAACCAATAATCATGAAAAGGAACTTAAATCATATAAGGATAACTTGTAGAAGAAAAGAATACCCTAACTTGTGATCCCCTAGGTTCCCATCTAGGTTATCCATGATCATATATTCTTATGTAAATCTTTGTTTTATTTTATCTTTGTTCCTTTAACAACGGTTCATACCAAGCTTATGAATTTACCAAAGCATATCCCCCAGGAGTGTTGTAACCAAGAGTGCAGCAAGGCCCGTTGTCGTGTACCAGTTCTCGTTCGAGTCTAGCTCAAAGCGGTGTTTTCGGGTTTTACCCCTATGTACATCTATGCCAGAGCCACCTCTACCTGCTCGTATCCAGACAGGGATGTATTTGCTTGGCAACCCCTTACTCAATACTCACCAAAATACCAGGAAGATTTCCTATATTTAAACTTTTATATAGGGTTCTTCCTAGAGTTTTCATATCCTAATTTCCACAAATAACTAAACCATCATTTGATACCAACTATTGCATCCCGTATTTTTATAACATAACTTTCATTCCATTACACGGAACTGAGGATCTTTAAGGTTTAGTGTCTTGGAAACAAGGAACATAAAACATGAAACAAAAAAAACATTATTCTTAAACACTTGAAAGTATTCTCCTCAAGTTCACCCTAGGCTCATTACTGCATCTCATAACCTGGGGACATACATCAAAAGAAATGGTCAGCAGAAGGCCCAGCAAGGGAAACAAGTGAAACATTTTACATATGAACTTGAGATACATCAATAAAGTCATGAAAAGAACTTTAAGGCATGAAAATGAAATCATGAGGCATATCATAATAAAAATAAAACATTTTCATAACTTGAAGATGTGGCTGCAACATTTAATATTGACAATCGTTTCGTTTCACCAAGGTCCATCCCCAAGGTGTCGTTAAAAATTACCAAGCTTATTCACCAAGGCGTCGTTAAAAGGGTCATCTCTAGAGATTAATTCTTTACCCAATGCATTGGAGCGCTATCAGGGCACACCCTTAAATTTGTCTTTATTATCATGTGAGCCACATATATAATCATCAAACATTTAATAAATAACCCATATAGAATAAAATAAATGGGTTTCATTTCATAATCATAACGTTTTAAAAACTGCTTTAAAGACATGATCTTTACGTTTCTTTAAACCCACGGAAAGGGAAAGCGGGTATCATGTATGTAAATCCCAGAATTTAAAATAGAACATTTTTATATATATGTGAATACCCCTGTATAAATAGGAGCTTTGAGTATTCACTTTATAACATAAAATAATTTTGAGAAAAGAGAGGCATTTTGAGACGAAAATTCTGCAGCACAACGGCTATGTTACACAGTTTTAGAAAACTTTGAAAAGAGAGGGGACATGGGTCGAACAATCATAATTGACCCATAAATCAGTACAGGGAAAGAATAAGAAGTATATATGGACATGGTGATGCAATTTCAAGGACATACCATTTGAAATGAAAAACATGGAAGGAAGACAAATATTTGATTTCTCTTATGAAAATTCGGCAGCCTAACGGCGTCACTTAAACTTCAACAAAAATGAATTGAACAGATCAAATAGGGTCTCTCATCATATGATCATAAGAGAACAGTATGATATATATAGAGATAATTCCCCAACATAATTAAAAAAGAACTTCAAAGACTTGACATGAAAGTAGAACTTTTAAAAGAATGAGAAGGGTGAAAGAATCACTTAAAAATTCGGCAGCCTAACGACGCCACTTAAAACTTCAAAATAATGAATTGAATAGATCAAAAGGGTCTCTAATCATATGAACATAAGAGTACAGTATGATAGATATAGAGATCATACCCCAACATAACAAAAAGGAACTTGAAATAATTGACATGAAAGTAGAACTTCAAAACGAGAAGGGTGAAGAACCACTTAAAAATTCGGCAGCCTAACGGCGCCACTTAAAACTTCAAAATACTGAATTGAAGAGATAAAATGGGGTCTCTCATAATATTATCATAAAAGATCAGTATGATAAATTTAGAGATCATACCCCAACATAATAAAAAGGAACTTGAAATACTTTACATGAAAATAGATCTTGAAAAATGAGAAGGGAGAAAGAATCCGTTACAAAAATTTTGGCAGCCTAACGACACCACTTAAAACTTCATAAAACGAAATATTGAGAGTAAGAGGGGATCTCTCATTATATGAACATGAAAAGGGAAGTAAGAGGAGTATAAAAGAACATCCTCCAACATATGAACATTGAGCATAAAAGGAATGACATAAAAGATATTACGTGAAATTAAAGAGAGAGGTCGGATCCCTTACCTTAAAACGTAACTCTTAAAACTCAATGTTTTCGACCTTGAGGGCTTGGGGGCACCTTGGGAGGACTCCTTGGGAGGTAAGGAGACCAGAACATCGTTGGGGGAGAGTGGGGAGTCGAATGGATGAGAGGATGGCTTGGTATTTATAGGGAAAGTGAGGGGACAAGGCATTAATGGCCAAGGGACACCTCATTAGTGGTTATGGAAAAACCATGGGCTTGCCCATGGTATTTGCCCATGGTATTGGCCACTTGGGACACCTCATACCGTATCTTACTATTCATAAGTCGAACCTATTGATTACATACTTAATACATCATTTAATGATGTCATTAAACCCCCGTAACTTAAAAACTGTATTTTCACTATTCATCGAAAATTCAATTTTCTCAGATTAGTCACAAAATTTCACCTTAACCAAATATCAATGCTCTGATTTCAAAAATGAAATCCATTTTATAAAAATAATTTTCTAAATATTTTTAATTAAATTTATAATTAAAAACACTATTCATCGAAATTTTTTTTTTTCAGAAAAATCCCCAAAAATTACCTTAACATAATATCGATGCTCTGAGTTCAAAAATGAAGACCATTTTATAAAAATATTTTTCTAAATATTTTTAATTAAAAAAAATATTCATCCGAAAAAACTAATACTTGAATAATAATTTATGAAACCATTATTTAACCATTTTATTGAATCACATTACTTAATAAAAGTGCCTAGATTATTTTAATACTTTCTTTAAGTGAGATTACTAATCCATTTGGACACATTATTAATCCTAATCATAAAATCACTATTCATAATTTACTATTCATCAAAAATCAAGTTGATCTTATTAGAATCTAAATTTCGTACTGAACATAATTGTAGAAGACCATTTTTTGAAAATCATTACACATTTTATATTATTTAGGGTTTACATAAACATATTTAAAATATCCTTTTTCTAAAATTCATCAAAAATATGCATACTATATTTATCCGGTCATTTGAAAATTCCTAAAAGAAATCTAAATTTTTATTTAAAACAAAGGATTACATAAGACAGTTACGGTCTCCTTACATATCCCCCTTATCACACCAGCATAGGACCTAAGTGTAAGGTGTGCTAAGGTGAGAGAATCTGAGGGAGGCTTGGCCAACATCGCCCGAGTAGTAATTTCTATCAGTTTGAACTTCTCGCGAAGGCGATCCCATTCTAGCTTTATACGATGAAGTTCAGCTTGGGTTTGGTCCAGAGCAAAGCCCGGTGGTGCTACCTTTTTCCCAAGTTCTGTTAGATGGGCTTCGATCGGTCCAAGACTACTGGGTGAGGCCATCGAATCTTATTTCTATATTAATTAACCAAGATTGCTTGTATTTAGAGACAATAGTCAAAACGTTTAGTTTCCAGCGGTCATATTGACCAATGGTCAAATAACAGTCAAAACCCAAAAGTCTCATTTTAATTATACTCATGTTATCAAATGAAACATTTTTGTTGAGTATAAAAATAAAATAAAATAACACATAAAATTAGGAAACAATATTTATTTAAAAAATTTGGGTCGTTACACTAGATATCTGATCTATAGTCCATGGAAGAATGTGTTGATCTGAGACACCCGTGGCATGAAGTGTATCTTATGGATTAAGTTGATTTTAATGATGTAGGAATAACCATTAACAATGGTCGACAATGGTAAATCTCTTGTGTTCCATTTATAAGGAATGAAAAATGGGTGATTTTTTTCATAGTTTAACATCATCTAGTGGGGACATACATTACTTCATGAATATTAAAATCATAAGGTAAAAAAATAAATCCATACAGTTCAACATCATGTGGTAAGGACGTACTTCCATGAATTTTAGCATCATGTGGTAAGGACATACATCCATGTAGCTTAAAATCAAGCAGTAAGGATATACTTCAATGCGGTTTAACATCATTTGGTAAGGACGTACTTACATAATGTTTAATTTCATTGGATAAGAATGTAATTCCATGTAGTTTAACATTATTTGGTAAGGACATACTACCCTATAGTTTAACAGCATACGGTAGGGATTTACATCCAGGCAATTTAACGTCATTTTGTAAGGACGTACTCAATGCAGTTTAATGTCCTATGGTAAGTATGTTGGAACTAACATTAAAGTGTTGAAATTTCATGGATAGTCCCAAACATGGAAACTTTGGTATCACTATGTATCTCATAAATATGAGAATCAAGAAACACATTGTTTTTAATGAAGTCTCCTAGGTAGGTCTAACCCATATGCAAGAAGGGGAGCTTTAATATTTGTTTTTTGTGACTGGTCTTGAATTTGGAAATTTGAGAATCACTTTGTACCCTGTAAGGGAAATAATTAAGTCACACATAGTTCTCAAACAATAAATACTCCATGCAAGTATGAAAAATACATAGAGGTGGGAATTATTTTCCTTCAACATTACATTTGGACCTAGGATTAGATATCCATGGATCGCTACATATCCTATAATGATGGGAATCAAGATACACATTATTATTGATGATCCATGTATTTTAACTTCATGTGATGATGATGAGGCTGAATTGACATTAATAAATTTAAATGTTGATGTTGGGCCTAGAGATGGATGTTTGGGCGTCACTACATATCTCATGAGTATGAGAATCAATCAACACGTAGTTCTTGAAACCCCTTGCAGTTTAATGTCATGTGGTGAGAAATTGGGAAGACCAATGTGAATTTATGGGAATATTATAGTTGGGACCTAGAGTTGAATCCTGGGTATCACTACATATCACATGAGAATAAGAATAAAACCAAAATTATTTCTTGTACAACCATGCATTTTAATTTCATGTGTAAAGAACATCGACAATGCATTTTAATGTCATGAGAAAAATACATTTAACATGTATTTTAACATCATATGGTGAGTATTCATAATAGACCTGTTTTCTACCATTAGGACTTTATTATGAGGTTAAATCCCTACTGTAATACCTCATCTCACATTAGCAATACTCAGTGTGAGAAACAAGGAATAACATGTATTTCCATACAAATCATAGATATAAGGGTTCACATCAAGGGAATTTTGTATGATTTAGTGGTTGAAAAAATTATAAGATTTATGAATACCTATGTATCTCATTGGAAATTGGAATCAGTCCATACATAGTTCAAGAAGAATTGTGCAGTTTAACATTGTGTGGCAAGGACGTCGGTGACTCGACATATATGGAGATGGATATTACAGTTCCAAGCAATTTTACATCTTACAGTAAGGTCAATGGATAACCCATTATAAAAATAAAATAATCCCATAGATGGGCCCAAGAATAAGGGTTTGGGCAGCACTATTTATCATGGGATGATAGGAATCAATCCATGTCTAGTTCCTATAAAACTGTGAATTTTAAATACTTATGGTATGGAATAACTCCATATAATTTAAAATTATATTATCAAAATGAATAGCATGCCATACTCTAAGGTGGATTCCTAGGCTGATAGCTCACTCAATATATTTTTTGAGAAACTTAACATTGTTGGGATGTGTGACATGCTCCCCGTCCATTATGGTCGTTGAGTAAGCTCCATTGTTGTATATCTTATGTATGATGTAAGGTCCCTACCATTTGGGTTCCAACTTTGGGGGATTGTTTCCTAGTATCGTTGGGGTTATAAGGACCAATACCAGTTCCCCATGAAGTAATGAATGGATGTGAATATTTTTATTAAAGGCCTGAGTTATCTGGCTCTGATGAATTTAAAAAATGTGCATTGTTTGAAACCTCTTCTCATCAAGTCATTTCAATTAATCTAGATTATTTTTCAATTTTTCATTATCTGAAATTTTTGGGCAATTGATAATTCGGAGTGAGGGGAAGATGGACTTCTATGGGTAACACTACCTCTGTCTTGTACACTAGTGAGTATGGTGTTACTTGTGTATTAGGACACATGGTGGTACGATAGGCCCCTAAAGTAAGTAAGATTTTGTTCAGCCACAAATTCTTATCCTTATTCACCAAAATCTATAGTATATTTGGTATATTCTTATTAAAGGCCCTTATCTATCCGTTTTACACTGCATTATATAAAGATGAGTGATTGTACTCGATATTATACTCCTGGTACATCTTCTTAAGTTCTGTGGAATAGAAGTTGGTGTCATTTCCCCTCAATATTTTGTGAGTTACTCCTAACCTGGTGATGATATGGTACTTCACAAATTTGATGATATTCTTTATCCTGACCTCCTTGATGGTATGGCCTTAGACTATAAGAAAAATAAGTCAGTAGCAACAAGAATGTACTTGAACCACTAAGTTGTGGCTGGGGGATATTTTCCCATGACATTCATCCCCCAAATGGAGAATGACCAAGAATATTTGGATGTATATAGCAATTATGTGTGTTAATGGGTGATGTTTTCTTGGATTTGGAAGGAATGTAATTTCATGTTGAATTCCACGTAGTCCTGTATCAGGGTTTTCTAGTAATATCGAAACATCATAATCAGGTGGGATAGCGTAATCATAGATTTATAGGCACTACAGGATCCTGTATGGAATTATTCCATGATGAAATGAACCTCTCCTTCTGTTATGCATTTGAGGAGGATTTCATCAAAGACACTTTTATAGTGTGTTCTCTTCTCATTCGGGCCATCCTCTTCATTAAAGTGCGTTTAACAACACCAAATATATTACCTTTTTACTCCATCCATCAGTAGATTCCCTTATTGAAGATAGTTGATTGTGGGATCCATCTATCAAGGGGTGTCTATTGGTGCATCACGCTCTAGAGAATTGTTGACATGATTGATGTATTCCTTATCATAGATGATGATTGTTGAGATCACTCTTTGATGTGTAATACATAATATTGTTTCTTCTTAATCAATATTGGAAAAGATGGTCTTCTTATTGGCCAATTGAATCGAGAAATCATTATGTTATTGGGTAACATGATGCAATGTGGGATCAAAATAGAATTATTCCATTCTTCCCCTGATGTAGAATATAAGAGGGACCAATTCTTCATTCTTGATATAATATTATCCATTGATCTGAATTATCACTAACTATGAAACTCATTTGATGTTTAGGTACGCTATTTTCATTTATAGTGCCCATTCCTAGCCAGTGAAGAGGGCTTGATATTCTACCTCATTATTTGAAATGTATTTTGTATGTGATAAAAAAATAGGGAGAACGGGTCTTTCATGAGGGAAAAATACAATCCCCATGACAACCTTGTTTGTGTTTATGTTTTACATTCTTTTCTATATATGAAATCATGGGGATCCATTAAAAAACATCTCCCATGTTCGTGGAGTGTCATGTGCAAATATGACGTCTTCATTTAGATGCTCAGTGACCTCTACTGTATTTTTTAGGGTTGTATATGTTGTATGGAAATCATCCCAGGCTTTTCTATTCATTGAATTCTGGGAAACAATGAACGTAATATTTCTAAATAATGACTTCCCATTATTCCAAGTTCCCAGTCAGGATCAGATGATGAAGTATGTACTTGAGAAGATCGATGCAATAGACTAATTAGACATCATGGTGCTGTATATAATGCCTCATTTTATTTATTTGAATACGGGTGCAAGGAAGTTATTCTCGACATCAAAGTATCGAGTCTCAATACCTAGAATAGTTCGAATGAGATAATTGAGACTATTCTCACTCCTTGTATCATTTTTTTCTATGAGGATGTAACCCATTGAGAGTTCCATAGAAGCAACATATAATATGAGTGGACTCAATTCCACTGGATTCCTCACAAATTTTGGGTGCAGTAGGTACCTGTTGAGACATTCTATGGTTCTTTTGTAAATTATCATCCCATTGGTAGGTGATTCCCTTCCTTATTGTCCTAGTAAAAGGTAAAGCTAGGATGGCCAAGTTGTAAATGAACTACCAAATATAATAATGTTTTCCTTAGTGTCTCATCAATTATCTGAGATTTCTAGGTGGGTTAATTTCTATGATAACACTAATCTTCTTAGGTTCAACCTTATTGTCATAGTCGGGTACCACAAAACCAATGCATTTCCCTAAATTTACCCCAAATGGGAATTTTAACAGATTCATTTTCATATTTTGCTATCGCAGCTTGTCGAAGGTCTTTTGAAGATCCTAGAAGCGATCACACTACTATCGATATTTACCACCATGTCATTGACATATCATTCATCTCTCTTTCCCAAAAATTGCTTAAATATATGGTTCATGGCATATTGACATGTACATCTAGCATTCTTTACACCAAAGGGAATGAATTAATAGTAAAAGATCCCCTGAGGAACTTTGAATAAAGGGGATTGTTCATCTTCAAGGGCCATATTTAGCAGATTGTACCCTAAGTACCCATAAATGAAATAATGTTCTCAGAAACTAGCAGTTTCAATGATAAATAGTTCCTCAGTCGATAATGTAAAATCATACTTTGTAAAATGCCAATTAAGGTCCCTGAAATCAATGCAGACACTAATATTTCCATTATTTTTGTTGACAAGAATGATTTTGGAAATCTATATCAAGTACTGAACATATTGGAAAGTTTTTTATTTGATAAAATTATCAACTTCTACTTATATATTGGTGGCATGTGATGGGTTCATCCTCCTAGTGAACTTCTTGAAGCAGCAATTCCCATCGTTTATCCCAAGATGATGCATATCGACATCTAGGTTCTATCTGGTAATTTCTAGATTGTTCCATACAAACACATATCATTACTGCTTCCAAAATGTGACGTACATCTCTTATTCTTAGAGGGGAATAGAGTTAATAATTAGTGTAGACTGAAGGTCTTCCTTTATTCCCAGATTTGTCTTCATATGTTATCAATGGTGATGGAGACACCTTCCTTTAATTCTTGAGGGGAGTTCATGAGGTCAACCTAATCTTCATCAATCCTTGATTCTATAGAGTAATTTTCATATGGAGATAGAAATCAGGGGGAATCACTATAATCATCATGGTCAAAAAGTCCATGAGAAGAGACAATATCATCCCATGTTTAACGAGTCATTATAGAGAGATGTAAGAACATGTAGTCTTTGAAGTTGTCCCTGGGGATATGAGGGGCATGTACCTCTGGGATAATTTTTTTTACCACGAATAAGTTAATGGGGTTCACAAATTCACCATCGAGCAGACTCTAGGATTTTACAGAGATATCCCTCAATCCACTGGGAGTGGAAACCAATATATCATCGTCCACCATTAGTTGTTTTCTGCCCTTTTTATATATGTATATTTCAATATATGTGCCCTCTAAAATATTAAAGGGAGAACTATCACCATGTAGTATTCCGACCTTCGCATTAATGACATATTTCAAACACTTGTGAAATACTGAAGGTATTTCTTGGTGGATATGGGTCTCGTTCCTTCCATGTATGACATTATATGTGGTATCCCACTAGATTACCAAAAACTCAACATATAACATGAGATCCCCAAATAGGGCTTTGAGATTGATTTTCTCAAGAGGCCTTTTGTCACTATTATCATACCCTTGGATGGATAGATTTTTGGGAAAAATCTCGTTCTCCATATCCCAAAGGTTATAGGGTTTAGGTTCAAAAAAGATTAATCCAAGAACCGTTATCAATTAGGTCCTTTTGGATATTGACATTATCGATTATAACCAAGACATATAGGTTCCAATGTATCCATGAAGTTCATCTTCATCAATTTATCAGTGAATGAAATGGCTATGTGACATTTTGATTCCATGGCCTCCACTCAATTGACTTCTGATGTAGTGACTTCTATGTCAAACTCTTCTAGGCATTAGAGGGATTCACCATGGTCCTACCTGAGCTGTTTTTTTTTTGAAAGATGGTGTGAATCAGGGATTAAGAGATTGGCTAACACTTCAGCATGATCTTTCATAGCAACATATTTTTGTTCTAGAGGTAGGTGCTTCCCAATATTAGGTTTCTTCTAGATGTGTTTATGAGGAGGCAAGTCATTTGGTATGGATGAAATGTGTGCCTATGTAAGGGATGAGGGAGTATCTTCTACTAATGGTACATGTCACGCTGGCCATCCCTATTACCTGGGTTGATTGAATTAGACCCCATCTAAGTAGTCATGCAAGAAAATCAGGTGAAGATAGCTACCAGAGGGTTTTGAGATATCTCCCTACCGTTGTTGGGCTTGCTAGAGTGTGTTCTCAGGAGTCTTAGTTTCATATTAATTTTCCCTAGATACAAGACTATAATATTGGGCCTGACCAGATTTGTGATGTCCCATATATCCTTGGATATGGTTTTTCATCCTCTCGTTCCCCAGTTCTATGTGAGAAACTCATTCTATAGGGGGGGAAATCATCGTTATAGAAGAGTTCTGACAATTAAATTGCATTGAAAGAAGAAAATAGGATTTATATGTCTGACGAGGGTTTAGTTTGGTGGGCTGGTTACCATACCTTGGATGTTGCGGGGAAGAAAATAGAGATAGTTAATACTCTTTTTAGAGGATAATACAAATCCTCTTATAGTGTTTCTTCTGGCTTCTAGTGGTCACTCCCTCGTTCAGTAGGCACATTCCATGTCTCCTTATTTGTTTTTAGAACTATTGAGGTTTTGTACAACTATGCTTTTAGAGTGGTATGTGATTGATAAACTCTCTTTCTAGTCATATAGTTGTCAAATATTTGTGCTCATCTAGCCAAGACCTTCTTTCAACCACTATCTTCTTCCGTTTCGATCACAGTTATGCAAGCCACCTACTCTGGGGAGTTATCTAACATCACCTGTCCAGATTGAACCATTCCTTGA
This sequence comes from Viscum album, assembly GCA_963277665.1. Lineage (NCBI taxonomy): Eukaryota > Viridiplantae > Streptophyta > Magnoliopsida > Santalales > Viscaceae > Viscum > Viscum album. The sequence goes on from OY728166.1 coordinate 382,855,503, forward strand.
AGGACACCTTTGAAGATAAAGAAGTTATGGATATTATGAACTAACCTTATGTGCAAAGGTTATTAATTAGGATGGTTAGTGAGGAATACATCCTCCAGCCTCCTTGGTTGTAGGAGTGTGAGAAGGTTATTATTCATAGATGCTAAGAAATAACTAGGGACTATTTCATTTCGTAAGGAGTATACATTTTGGATCTATTCCTCAAATCTCAGGTGACCCTGATTTATCTTTCCTTCTGGATACGGGTAATTTTGTGGTTTTTGCCGCTCGATATAGGGTGATTGACAGTCTAGGGACTACATAGGTATTTGGAAAGGCACCTTTACTGTCATGAGAGTAATAGTTGTAGCTTCAACTCAAGATTGCCTTTTTTCCATTTGTTGTGGGCATGGGTCATATGTTGGATCATGACTTCTGGATAGATTTTTTAAAACATAGGGACGTTTTTGAAAAAATGTAGAATACACCTTGATATTTCATTGGAATTAGAGCCATATTCATATCATCCTTAATATTTTCATCATAGAGTTCCAATAGTTTCTCTTGTGAGAGAGGGATGCTGAATTAGTAGGTCAAACCCTTCCACCTTTCGATGAATTCAAAGACCCTCTAATTCTCACGTTGATTGTAGTTTTACATGTTGATGATCATTATATTTCTCAATGTATAACTAAATTGATAATGGAATTGATGATTTAGGTCTTTTAATCCTGACACAGACCCTACTAGCAGACTTCTATACTGAATAAAGGCTAGCCTTGTCAGATTTTTTATGGAACACCACAACTTTGTTTCCTCGTATTGATCTCAAGAGCCCATTATTAGCCCAAATTGGGACACAAAGTGTGTGAGATATTATTTTTGTTAACCTAAACTATCAAATATATAGAATTTATGATCTCAAATGTTGGGTGGAGGAAAACTGAGATTCACCAAATCAGGATATGGCTTCCTCTTAGTCTGAACATGTGCGTGTCGCCCATCCATGGATTCTATTTAAGTAGACAAGAACTCTTTAAAATTATAGATCTCTATGGAAACTATTTCTTGAGTCATATCCCATCTATTGGGGAACTGGTGGGGGTTGATGAGGTTTCCCCACTTCTCTATATGGCCTATTTTTTATTCGTCACAAGGATGAACAGTTGTCTAAGTAAGGGAGAGGTTGTTTTTATAATGCGGGTAAGTCACAATCATTTTTTACCTCCTCATTTAAGTGAACTAGATTTCTGGATCCGTATAAAACATGATACTCATATAACTCTCTTATTGGAGGATCAACCATGGTAGGGAGATAATTCATCTCTTCCAGAAGACGATACCCATCTGGGATATTACCTCTGAGTAACTCCTTGTTGAGTTGTCAGAGGGTTTTTACTTTGTTCTCATATTGTGACAACCGTTTCTCTAGGGAAGAAACCTCATTTCTTCTGGGAGGTGATTGGTATGTGGTTTCACCCTTCCCCTTGGTGATTTTCCTTCACGGAGGTGGAATCTAAATATTCGGAGGTTCCATGATTTGGAGTCATCTTTCATTCATTTTGTGTGCACCCTGATTTATTGCATCCAACTCACCCTCCTCCTCAATCAAACTTTTCATATCGTAACCTTATTTAGTTTTGTATTGATCAATATATTCCATGCTGATTGTGACAATGTTTATATATTCATATCGTGAAATGGTGTCTGTGTCATTACTTTGGATGCAATAGGATGATTATGTACAATATTCTATGGGGTATTTATTTGAACCATTAACCATGTTGGGTTGTTTTGGATTGTGAACCTTAGGAGGTCTGATTATCTTCTCTATACATTCATTCTATTTTGGTCTATGAATAGTGACATTGGGGGAGCGTCTGGTCCTGGTTTCCAAATGCACCCCAACCAGCAGAGGTTTTTCTTTTGGTGGGAGGTGCTGGTTGAATGGAAACCACTAGTTGATTTCTCCAGACATAGAGATGTATGATTTATTATGTGGTTTCAATTATGAAAATAACCAAAAACTAAGGGTTGGTGTTCATTTAGGGCCATAATTGGAATGTATTGGTCTATTTGTTGATGATCCAATAACTCCAGCTGGGGAATTTAGGATTCTTGGGATGGACAAGATGATATAAATGCCCCCAACTCAGTGGGGTGGGTTGATCTTGAATCAACGCTGAAGTCTCTAGGGTCCTAATAGGGGATGATGATTCTGGGTATGGTGATTGAGATATAAATTCCCACATTCCATTAGGATGGGGTTGACTTGTGACTGTTGAGGGTATCTCATGAATCCTATCGAGAATTGACAATTCAAGCGGTGGATATTGGGATATATATTCTTTTGGACTAGGGTCATGAGTCTGCTTTAAGATGGATTATGTAAAAACTTCTACAATGGAACATGTGACGCTACATATCTATTATCATGTAGGATCTTTGTACGATCGAATCCCATGGCGAGAAACATTCCTTATGGGAAGTTGTCTGGTTGATTCTAACTTTGGCCCCAATGTCTTGATTGTCCTCTTATTGTCTTGAGGGGACCATTTAGAAATATATTTGGATATCCTCTCTCCTCATCGTGGTGTTTTTAAACTATTGAAGCAGGGCATTATATTGTAGTGACCAATTGGCTCAAGCATTACCTAGTCCCCAGATCTTTCAGGAGGCTATAACATTGGGGGATATCATATCTAACGGGTTCTTCTATTCCATTGGATTAGAAAAGTGTAACACTTAATAATTCTTCCATCCTTGGAAACCTATTCATTATGTGGATTATTAGATTTCCTACTGAAGAGTTTTGATGTGATGGCTTAAAGTGTGTTGCAGATATGCGTTGTACTTTTCCAATTTTGGATCTTGGGCCATGGAGATAGTACCCAGGTCTAGCTAAAAATATAGTATATTTATTTTATAAATTAACAATCATTTCCTAGATAAGGGGTATGTTGAGCCATCAATCACTAATTATTATCCAACATAATTTGTCATAGGAAAGGAATGAACTCTTTATCTAGCTCATCTGGGATCTCATAGTTGGAAATAGTAAGGGGATAGAGCATGATGGGAAAGAGGTTTTCAGCTGTCTCTCTCTATATATTAATTTAGGGATCCTCATCATCAAAAATAAATTCCTCCATTATTTCATACCATAAAATAGATCTGATTTTTGATTGCTGAGAAGAATCAGGTGTTGCTGGAATTCTATGGGGAACCATATAGAGTTGACATTAATGATTTGATCACCTCTCTATATGAAGGTATCAATGTTTGGTTCATCTATCTATGCTAAGTTTTCTGAAGAAAAAAAAGGATTGCATAATCTATGGGGAATATTTTCATGGGGAGGTTTATCATGGTGGATGTCAGTAATAAAGTCCATGAGATCCATCTCTACACTACCATGAGGGTAAAATCATGGTAATAAACGTCTTCTACTTCTTCATTGACAAAAGATTCCATGGAAACTTCTGGAGTTGATAATTTTTCTCGAACAACCTTAGGGAAATTTCCTTTGAGTATATTAGGATTATGGGCTATGTTTTTCATCGTGTTCAGAATATGATGAACTTACTTTTATAATTATGTGGGGATATGAGCCTGTTGTGTTACAGTTATAGGAACTTGTATATAACTGTTTGGTGCTATAAAAGTATGTACCTACTATTGACAAGTTGTCACAATATACTGATGAACCTTCTCATTATTGATAGGAATGTGATATTTTCTTGATAAGTGTGTTATTATTCATTTCTAAGACTTGTTCAGGATGAGAATATGGGGCTAATATTGAGCCAATAGAATATACCACTGGTATTTCTTGGAATGAATATGAGCTTGCCTTGAGGTATGTGATGCTCTCACTTGGTGGGCCACGATTAGATTAGGAATATGAGCCTGGTTAGAATATTCATTCCCAATTAGGACATGATGATGGACCTCTAGAATCATAGAATGAATATGAGCCTCCCTTGTGCTGCCTTGGAATTATTTTGGAACAATGATCTATTCCTTTAGGTAGAGATATACACTTGGATTCAATGATATTCTATAATATACCAAGTAGATTCACTGAAAGAATGAGAGCCTATCTTGAGGCTTTTTCTAATATAACATGGTTATCCTCAGCCAAAATTGGGATATGATCCTAATACTTGGTCTTTGGTGTATAACTATGGACTTATTAAATAGAAATATGAGTCTACCTCAAGGAATTTTCCCCTCTCACGTGGTGATCCCTGGCCAAAACGGAGATATGAGCCAGATCCCGGGCCTTTAGAATATGCTTCCAGACATCTTTGATATGAATGTTCCCCAATCCTAAGACATGTTTTTCTCTCACCTGTTGACCCCCGTTTATAACAGGGATATGATCCCAGTCCGATGCAACGTCTCTCACTGGAATATGCCGATAATCCTATCAGGTGGGAGCAAGAATGTGTGGCTTCTCCTGTACAACCACTTATTTGTGACGATCATACCGTTGAGTTGTCCTATCTATAGGGATATGATTATGTGCTATTAAATTCATCTAAATAATAATAATTATATTCCTATATGGTTATTTAGCTATTTCTAAAATATATTCACATTTTAGAAAATTTTATGCAGGAATATGATCCTGGACATTTTCTTCCTCTATTATAAACTGGTAGATATATTCCATTAAATTGGGGATATGTGTCCTATTTTTCCTCTCGATCCCACCAGAATATACCTAAGGGCTTCACACACAAGGGTAGGATTATGAGGTTCCCTATACCTATTTTGGGAATATTCTAATATACTTATTTCAAATGAGTAGGAATATGAGCAAGCTTGTCGGTCCATGACTGATTATGCTGGTAGGCATCATCGGAAGGAGTGGGAAAATGAGTACTTTTCTAGGGATCCAATTCCTTCATCCTTTGTTGATTATTCTTTGTAGCCTCTTCATGGAAATTTTTTGTGTTATTGTGATAGATTATACCCTTATCAAGTGACTGATGGGTGCCAGCGGGATGATGTTGGTGATGGTGGTCAATTGGTACCCTCTTAAATGGTACCTGAACCAAAAGGGAGATTTATTTTTCCTCCCATAACACCTTCATCCGATATGAAATATGGTGGTCATTTTTTCTCAAGGATTATCTACTAAATCTTTTAGTCATAGCGATGAGAGACACTATCATAATAGCATCATTTCCCAGGCAATGTGGACTCACCGGTCATCGTGCCTAGAAAAATTATGGTGCATCTTCAATGGTCAGGATTATATCATGTCAGTGGTATTCCCATACCATCTTTTTTGAAACCTATCACTGGAGTTGTTGAGCATGTGAGATTATTTTGTGACCCGCAGAGGATGCACTCATGGATGATTTTCCGAAGAGAATGCTGGATAATGAAGACATGGTCTCTAATTGTGATGTTGCTGATATCAGTTGTCATGATGACAACAAGGAACAAGGTTACCAATTAGTGAATTGTTTCAGGCATAATTCACTAAATAATATATTCATAGTTAATAAAATTGTCCTAATATTCCCTAATTTATCCATTCTGCACTTTTGGAATTATCAAAACAATGATTCACTTATTTCATGAGAACCCTAGTTACAGAGGATCATTTATAAGACCAAGTTAGTGTTACTACTTTATTTGTAGAGGGTATGAAAAAAACATGGCCTAATTCATTATAACTTGATCATTCTTTTATAATAGATATTCATAATAGTTTTACAAATTTTTTCGGATATAAGGGAAAATGTAATGGCCTAACTGATAGTAGACAACCATTTTTTAAATTTTAGAGATTCATGTTGGGTTCAAAAATTTTGTTTTGTCGAGTTTTTTAGGTGTGGAATCGGTTCCAGTTATTGGGTTATCATTTCCACTTTTCCCTAAACTCACACTGGTTTCACCATTAGTAGTTGGGTATAGACCAACATTCCAAAGGCCAAAAATCATCTAGGTTTTTAGGCCCAACAACTCTTGGGGAATGGAATTGTATGATAGGATGGGAGGTCAGGATCATCACACCATTTCTGGGGGAATTTTGGCCTACTCCATGACTCTCTTATGTATTTAAGATGTGTTCATGAATATCTTTCTAATCCTAATATAGTACTAGTTTCCCTATCAAAATGGTTCATTGGATTATTATCTCATTAAAAAAGGAAGGGGAGTCTCATTATCAAACTGAGGGCAACACTGTCTCATTAATGAATCCATTAGTATGTATTCATGGTTATTTATCTGTTATTATAATGCTCAATAACCTATTTATGTGTTGAAACTATATAAAAAAATTCGTTATAATGAGTCTAAACATGAGGAGGCGGTTAATATTCTAAGGATGGGATTTTTACATTATGAGGAATCCTATGTATCATATTTATTGTAGGAATCCAAACTCATATGGTTCATTAATCTTATTTAGTTTAGTGTCATGCAGAGAAGGTGTATGTATGGGTACTAAGACATCATATGTGTGGGATTAGGTCTTAGAGAGACATCATATGTATCGTACTTATATCATAAATCATATTCATCATAGTTCTATTAAATGGAGTATACACATTGAATCTTTGTGTACCATTATGGAGGTCTATAGAATAGATTTGATGGTTATGGAAGCTTTCTAATCCCATGTGATCCATGATTATTGAGGGAAACTAGGGATATCATGTAATAAATTTCATTTCTCTAGATGGGGTTTCATAGATGATGGAATTTCTTTCGTTGATTAATATGGATCATGAAACTCAAGGAGAGGGGGAAAACATAACTTCAATATAGAAGAAATTAGAGTCTTCATAAATCCATTACACCCTTGGGACTTGCCCAAAGGCATAATCCCTTATATATGGGGTGTTCGTACCATACCAATCATCTAAGATTTCATACAGGGATCACCCTGGTGAGTAGACATTCATGATGTCCAATGAGATGTTCATTGTGTCCCCCTAAGAACACATGAGTAGTGCTTGGTGTGAGAAACAAGGGGGGACATATGATTAATATCACGGATTATATATATGGTACTTGTATGTTCTGAAAATCCTTATGATTTTTAGTATAGATATCAGGCCTTGAAAATCCATCCTTAATATCCCAGTTATGGTGAGAATTATATTTCTTGTTTTTTATTTTATACTAGGGCTTACACACTAAGCTTTACCTTATAACCATGGGGTGTATAATGCAGATTCCATGATCATTGCAACTCCCTAAGCTCACAATATCTATACGCATTGTGATAAAAATGGTTTAGAAAGTGATATATTTCATTGTTTTCGATAAGGGCACGGATACTAGGATCCCCATGGATAGTCATTATGGACCTTGAACCATAAACAGGTGGCCTATGTATCCTGAATATAGAGGGAATAAGAGTCATCGTAGTTCTTTTAATACTGGGGATTTCACACTAAATTTTCCCTATTGTACAGAACATGTTTTCTAGAGGCTATCACATGAACCGGTTTACTTTCTTAGGGGACATCGTATGACCAAGTCTACTTGTTCAACTTACCATTTCATGACCTGGTAAGCTAGTCCTAGAATTCATCGCATGTCCTATCTTGATATATATGGGGGTTTCACAAGATTTAGTGAAACATGGTTCCAAGTATATTTTGTTCATTGGATAACTTCCCTAGAGGTCAGCACAAGTCTTGGCCATCATGTACGGAGGATGATTCGAGCTTCACTTGGCTTTCCTAGAGCGTGTCGCACAAGCTTGTTTGTCATGTACATCTACAATGGTGAGACCTAACTGATATAAGTGAAAATCATTATATGAGTCATGTGATTTATCTGAGGGTCATAATAAGGTTCATGTGGTAGAACCAGAGGGTTTCATGATAAATAGTTGGTTCTCCTAGAGGGACCATGAGGCTTTATTTGAAATTCTTAGAGGAATTTTCATGTCCCAAATAGAATGATGAAGGAATATCTTAAGATCTAACAAAAAAATCCTGGTGATTTCATGTGTCCTTGTATGACTCACACGAAGCACATGAGGGCCATTGATCTTTTCTTTCATTCCATTCTTCTAACTATGGTCTTGGTTTTATCCCATGTATTTCGAATCCCTTAGGTTTCTTCAATATAAATAATTTTTATGACTCGTGTGATCTATAATACATGTGGTATATTCTTCACATGAATTTCTAGTAGCCATGAATGAAATCTATAAAATTCAAAAGATGTAACTTATGTTTGGAACATGATCACTTTGTCTGGTCACCAGTGTATTACCTGATGGAATGCTGGCCGTTAGCATGATTGGTTGTTTTGAGAATTCTACTTATATGCCTGGGAATTTTGAGCTCTAGTGTTTCCTTCATGGAGTAACCTGTTCATTTTTCAGTATGGGGATGGAGAATTTATAATACTCACCACCTAAAATGCTTTCAGTTTTTTGTGGTGTATCTAGAGATGATCAAGGATGGATTAGATGATGTGGGCCAACACCAAGATGTTTCAGGAGTCTCAATCATAAGTTGTTACAAATATGTCGCCTGATTTTCAGTGGTCATAGGTCTCTTCTTTCAATTATTCTTTTAACAGATTATTGAAGATTAATGATGAATTTTTTGATCATGTGTGCATGTTAATGGCCTTTTCCTCTTATCCCATGGACATACCCAAGGGTCATTCTAAAATCTAATGTGCTTATTTAATAGCATTCATGGTACTCTTGATGAATTATCTTGGGATTTTCATGAGACAATGATGATTTTTTTCGAGGGTCTTGTGGGACCACAGCGTGGAATTAATTGGCACGTCACATGTCTTTCAGTGAACATGGATACCTTCTTCCTCTTACCTTTTCTATTTCCTTTTCTTTTTGTGACAAATTTTGGGAGTCATGTGATATTTCATAAGCAATGTCAAAAAAAATTGGTCTATTTTTTGATGTATTGCATGACCAATATGGGTCATGTGGGGGTGTGGAATAATTTCATGGAAAAAATCCATGAATTTTTCTTTAGAGCACCGAAGGGGAAGTGCATGGTTTATTTGAAATTCCCACGGACCTTCATATAGTGTAGCTGAAGAGCGAAATGGATTTAGCGGGATGAGGTGGAAATATTTCCAAGGACTTTCAGTATCATTCATCTTTTAGGGGACCACCACATGACATTTAGTTAAATCAATCACCACTCTCATCCCCTTATTACCCAAATTTTTTGATTCTGAAAATATATAGGATTTGTGATAATTTTCTTGATTACTGTCAAGGACATTTACTAGATTTTATGGTGAATCCCAACATGACCTATATAGGTAATATGGGGGTGAGTGGGCATGCTAGTAGGAAAAGCTATTTTTTTGTCCATAAGGCCTAGAAGGGGAAGGGAAAAGTCACCTAAACAAAATCAAGGACTTCTGTGTAGTGATGATAAAAGTAAATGGGAATTTATCAAATGAGGCAGACACATTTCTAGGACTTGAGGCATATTTAATATCTCTAGAGGTTTAATTCATGTCCTTTAGTGACCTTGAATACCTCTCACCTCCTCCCCTTTGTCTCATTTGTTTTATTTTACAATGTGTTAGGGGTACCATGAGTTTTCTTGGATATCATCAAGGAATTTTATCCTTTCTTATAATGATACATCACATGATATTTTTGACCACTAGGGGTTTCTCCCTTTGGATATTATTCCTCCTTATTTCAAGAGGAATTTAGGATGGTTTCTCAGGCACTTGATAATGACTAACCAAGAAAAAAGGTGTTCATTCAGTTGTCAGCACACGACCATCAGTTACCGAGAGATCTATTGTATGAGTATGAATGTTCATCGATGGAGGCCTTGCGGTATTTACCATGGGTTATGTGCAGATCATGGAGTCTTCGTGTGACCGTAAAATGTTCACACGATGAAAAGTCCCTTTTAGGTTCATGTGACATGCATGTCTTGGTTTATTTTCTCTAGTGTGGAAGGTAATAATCATGTTCAATTATTTATTACTTTGTGATTTATTCTGATTCTTGTTTTGTATGTTTCAACAATTATACATAATGGAGGTACTTAGTTTTTATCCATTAATTATTTTTCTTCTAGAAGATTATATGTTTATTCATAATTTAAAAGATTATGAAGAACACATCTAAAACTGGATAATAATATTCATTAAATCTAAAGGCTTTGATATAGAGAACTAAAAATATTCTCCATAAGCATTGAAAGGGTGTGAATCTAATTTGATGCTGATATTATTTGGGTTGGTTCATTTAGCAATGTATTTATTTCTATTAGAAGATCACTGGGATAATTCCAGCACACTCAATTCACTGATTAAAATTATATTCTCAACTCTAAACATATAACAACATTCACTGATTGTAGTGTATATTGTTGTTCATTTTTATAGGAATTTTGAAAAACATTCTAGGTCAAAAAAATAAAATATGGTATTTTTTATTTAGTTCTCATTAATGATCTTCCACTCTTCAATGAAAATTATAAGTACTATGGAAATCCTGAGGGTGGTAATATGGTTTATGGAAGATCAATTGAATTAAGATAGGTAAAAATCAGGTTGATCATTTTTTTGGAAGATTCACAATAGTATTTGAGTCAATGAATTTTTATGATATGTTTAAATATTATATTATAGTCCCTATTAATGTAATGATGTAAAAATGTTGAGGTGTTGAATATAATTCCTTGTATAGATGGTGAAAATAAATTTCGGTTTCCTTGACTAGTCATGACTAGATACAGGAGGAAACTGCACATGAATCTAGGGTAATGTTTGGTTGTATTCACTAGCTTAAGATAACTTTAACCGTCTTCAAATATAAAAATGTGATTGTTAAAATCATGACAAAAATAATAAAAATTATTTTTCCTTGTTTTTATGTATTACTATAATGATTTAGATATGGAATTTTTAAGCGATGTATTATGAAATTGATATAGCTCCAAATCAGATAGAAAAATTGTTAAATAATTATTTTAAACCATATTATCTAAGAGAAAAATATTTGGAATCTGTGTAAATATAGGATTTCAAGTAGTTTATAGATTTCGATAATGAATTTGAAGTATCTCATAGTAATGTAGAAGAAGATATATATAAGAATATAGTACATGTTAATCCCAGATATAATGGACCGAAAGCTAACGAGATTTAGGATGTGTTATAATCATTTAGAAAAATCAATTTCATAGAAAATATGGTTATTTACCCTTAACACCCATTTTAGTTATGGTGGAAATGATATGTTAGACAATAAATCACTATGGGAACAATACGATTATGATCACTAAGGGATTCAGACTATATCTATTGAAGGAATAGAGGCCATAATAAATGATTTAAAAAACATTTATAATATTGAAATAGGATAATTTTAATTCCATGAATATGGATCTATGTCCATTCCATAGAAGATAATCTTCTCTTTCAATGATATTTCAAATCCTTAAATATGATGAGAAAATGATTAAAACTATTTATAGTTATGATTAAATATAATAATGAAATACAAGTGGTTGAAGGAAGGATAGTTAGAGATGAAAAATATCTAGAATCATTTTTAGAAGAACTGTTCCACTCAAAATAATCGGTGCGAAAGAAAATTTATAGTGAACTATCTGGAGGATACATCAATACAATACATGAATTTAATATTCATTTTGATGTTAATATGGCGAAATAAAAGTGGTTAAACTCTCTCGATTGCTTCCTGCATCATGAATTCAATTATAAAATTTGTAATGTTGATGAATATATTAACAAAGAAGATTAAATGGGAATTTTCATTAATTGACTCATTACAAATGATCCAAATTGGGAAATGATTTAGATTTCTTAGTTCCTGAATATAAATCCTATGTCCCAAAACATAATTATTTTTAGGTATGCTTCAGTATATTTAATTAAGGTGTGGGATTATGTCTGTGAAATATACCTCATAAGAACATGGTTGGTTTTATTTTCTCTTCTATAATTTTTCTTTAATTAAATATGTTTTTCCTCCAAGAAAATGGAGAAATTTTTAATAAAAATGTGTTTTTTCACTAATAAACTAATGAAGACACAATGAAATACATATCCAAACCTATTAATATACAAACTCATTCATGCATACAAATAAACTTATATATAATTAAATATTTAATTGATTATACAAACACATGGTTAAATAATTTAGATATATATATATTTTATATTTTATTTTATGTTGTTTAAGTTCAGATTGGAATATTTTTATTGAAATATTATTTTATTTATTATAATATATTGTAATATATACTCATTACAAATATTTAAAATATCTCAATCTTGCATGAAATTTCAAATACACACACAAAGTGGCATATACACTATCTTTAATTTAAAATGAAATAAATTTTAAACAAGATGTTTTCATGAAAATATACATTAATGTGTATATATAAATATATATAAACACACAAATATATAAACACACATACAAAACGTTAATTTTTATTTTTAAATTTGGAAAATATTCATATTTGTATGTTTATGTGTGTGTCGATAAATTTATTTATATTGATATATATTATTACTAACATACCTATATAATTATTTAGAAAAATGTAAATTTTATATTTAATATCAAATTTCAAATAAAATTTAATTTTTATGTTCAAAATTAAATTCATATTAAAAATACTCATTCTAATTTAAAGATAAATAATAATGAAAATAAAAATAAAAATATAATGTTAAATAGATTACTAAAAAATTGATACTGAAATTTACAATTAATATTAATATGACTTATATAAATTACACATATATATATATATATACACTCATTCTAATATAAAAATGTTTAATATTTATTTATAAATAAAAAAGGAAAATAAATATAATTAAATTTCATTTATTATAATTTACAATAATGTTTGTGCCAATACACACACATTACAATATATGTAAATTTTTATTAGTATATTAAGGAATAAATTATTAAACAAAAATATATATACCTAAAAATATATATATGAATGAAGAGAAATATATATAAACACAAATATATATATATATATTATGAATATATATTGTGGGATGAGGTTTTAGTTTAACTGGTGGATATGTTGTACCCAAGAAAGAGAAATGTGGTTTTAATTCCCACAAATATCATAATTATAATTATTTATTATATTTTTCATTTTTCATACGTATGATGTGGATTTAGAAAAAAAACATTATGCTAAAAATAACCCTTGAGGATGGCCTTACGTTTGATAATGATTTGTATTGAATGAAGAAACCTCAATTATTAATGGACCCTTCCATACCATCAACTTATTGTTTTTATATTCTTTTAATCTGGTGTTTCTATAATAAAAAATCTAGTTTTTCTTCATCAATATGGTAGATGAACATGTAAAATTTTGATGGAAACTCTTCTTTTTAATTAAAACACAAATATATATGTCTCTCTATTTGTTTGTATTATATTGGTATATTTGAAGCATTTTATGGAAAAAAATAATAATGTAACATATGTAATATTGATCTATTTTGGTAAAAAAACATGTGATGTACTCATTTATATATTTTAATGGTGAGATATGTGTTGATCTATATTATTAGTTATTTTCTGAAATGATTGAGAACATTTGAGTAGGGTTATAGTAGATTTATATACTTCATGTATCAATGTTACTTAATGTATTATAAAAATCTTTTGTATGATTATACATCATAAAGGGGATATATCTCATATAGATGTGTATTGAGAGACATTTTCTTGAAGTATATCACACTAGAAATGATTGGAGAATCATTAAAATTTATTCTTTTCTATAAGAAGAATAGTTCCTAAAATAATAGAATAGAGTATTCAAAATTTTATTCAATACTAAAAAGTAATATGACTTTAACCCTTGATTATGTGTGAAAAATGATAACATTTATTATAAAATGCTCATAAAATAATTTTATGAAATAATGATATATTCCGAAAATAACGTTTTAGAGGATATTTAAAAGTTATTTTGTATATTATTTAATGAGTTATTACATAAAATGATACAATATGGTATTATAAAATGTATATAAGGATTTATTTTAGTTAGGAGATTAATATAGATATATACAAAAGAAAAAAATGTGGTATATATATTCGATATGTAATATTCTATGTTAAAGAAAACTATAATTAGGATAATGTCACCATATTGTGGTTATGTTGATGGAATTTAAAACTATATAAGATTATAATTGTGGAATATTACTTCAATCCATCATAATATATATTATATAAATAATTAAAACATTTGATTGTATTTAGAGGAAATTTAAAAAACAATTAAATAGATGAATTAAATATTCTTGGTTAAACCAAACATTGTAAATTTTTCTAACATATGACCATATATATAAATTTATGCATATTTAAAAAAATAATTATTTCATTGTAGACATCAATTAGTTTAGTTCATGTTCTATATAATTATTTCTAATACATATTAATCTCTTTGAAATTATATTGTTATCATTAATGTTGAAAACATTTTAAAGGTGTAGCTGTCATTTCATTGTTCAATTTAACACAATGCTTTTAGGAAATCCTGAGTGTGATAGAAATCATAAAGAATTTTTTTGGGGATTAATAAATACCATGGTATATCTAAGGAGTAAGTTTAAATTTTATAAGATTTGTAGGATAACCCGAAATCCCAGGAAAATATTACAATATTAATTTTCATTCAAGGTAATGTACAATATTTTTACTTTCACACAATCAATACTAATAATTATCATTATGATGCACCCCAACATTTTTCTTTATTTTTTAATATATTTATTGAATGTATATATTTATCTTGAATTTTGGGTTGATCCAACAATTTTTTTGGTTTTTTAAAGATATATCATAGGAACACAATTATTACAATATATGGAAACAAATTCAAATCCATTCAAATTTTAAATAAAATTTTTTTCTTACTGGGGAAAAATTTTAAAAAATGTTCCACCAAACAATTATTTTTTTAGGTGAGTCAAGTGTGGGATAGATAGTTTGTCCATAATTTGAAAACCATGTAGAAAAACCATATATCAAATCGAGCTTTCATAAAATTTTATTTTTCTAAAATAAACCTCCAATTTTAAAACCCATAATAGATTTACCCCTCACCCAAACAAATCAAAAATAATTAAGTGGATATAAATCCACATAAAATGTGTTTTCATAATATATTTTGGAATACTATTTCTATTTTATAGTGGATCCTTAAAATATAGGCACATTTTCCCTCCATTTTTTGTTTCCTCTATATTTATTTTCCTCCTAATTCTCATGTTCATGTTTTATATACCATAGGTTATTTTTGTTTCTTAAAATTGTTTATAGTATTCCTATGGTGTATCTGTGTCTTTTCAATCCTTATTCATCCCATTTTTCAAGTCTATAACAATCCGCTCAAGTTGAGGTGTGTTTTTTCATATATTTTCTATCCAAATCACACCATTATATGTATAAACCGTTATAAATTTTATATAATTTAGTTTTTATTATTATTAAATCTAGGAATTGTTTATATGGATAGTGGGTGTTATAGGTTTTGTTTAAAAAATTGTATTCTTCATTTTTTTCAATGTTTGTTACTTTGTGCCAAAATTATGCATATACTATGTGGTTTTTAAATGACCAATATGAACTTTAAATAGATTTTGGCATTAAAAATTATGGTTTTCATTTATATAATTATTTCTATTTGTGTTTGACTTTTAATTATGGTTTTGGGTCATTTACATTTTTTGATATTTTGATGGCCTTAAGTGGATGTTCTTTGTCTTTCTTTGGGACTTGAATCATATCCTCTTATTGGATCGTTCCACATTCATATGAATGTTTATATATACATGATAGTGATGTTGATTGATATTCATATACAATTATGTCCATATATATGAGTGTAAATGTATATATAAATGATAATTTTATAGAATTACACTGACAAAACCTTGGTTTTCAAATTGATTCACGGTTCCTAAAATGAATTTCAAAATATGGGTTCAATAAATGTTTTCAATAACATGGTCAAGATTTTCATTTTTAACTTTTAGAAATTGGTTTGACTCTTTCATCTGTTTTTGAATCAAATTTGAATGAAATTTTATACCTTGAATTATTTTTTTTATTATTTAAAATTGTAAGACATGGTGGGTTTATTGAAATTATTTTTTATATGAACATGAAATTTTATGGATTCATTACTTTTTGATGTTTTAATATGTGATTGTTAGCTATTAATGTGGGTCTCTTCACATGATTTAGTGTAGAGGGGTGGGTTGAGTATTGTGTTTCATATATTGTGATTACCGATTGATGTGTTTTTTAAGGGTACAACACTTCTAACCCTTCTTAATCTTATGAGATCCTAGGGTTAAAAGTGTGTGATGATAGACCTTTCAATCTAGTCTTCGATGAGATATACTAAATTTAAATTGAATTGGATGTCATAGGGGAGATTCATAGGGGAGATTCATTGGGGAATCTAGTTGGGGGGAAATCTATTGGTTACACACTTTAGAATGCATCGATCAGCATATAGATGGTTCAAACTCAAGTATGTTTAGGGTCTCCTCATAAGAAATAAAGTAATTTTCCATAAATATGTATATCTTACCAGTTCCTTCTTATTACATTTTTTTATTTCTAATCCCCTCTATTATAGTTCTTTTTTGATATACCCAATGGTGTCACACTCATATTATATTCCATCTATAGATTTACTTTGAGATAAAGCAGTGTGTGGAGTGTTTTCTATTAAATAGGATGATAAAGAGATTATTTTGAATATTAATGTCATGAATGTTTTTAAAAATGATATTATAAAAATGATATTAGTTATAAAGGATATTTCTCGGAAAATCCTATACTGAATTTTCAAAAAGGTAAAACCCTATTTTAGATTAGGTGTTTTAAAACAAGAAAAAAGTAGAATATTTTCATAAAATAAATGAATAAATTATATGGTTCTAAATAACATTGATTTTTTATTCTCAAAATCTACTTATTCAAAATATTTTTATAGACTATTTTTGTTATGAAGCTTCTAGTTATGGTTATTTATTGGTGAATAAGTGTGTCAGACTTGTGGATTGATGGTGAACAAGAGGTTACATGGAGTTTATGTTAGGATTTTTTTTGTTTTATTTATATCTCAGTTTTATTATCTATTTTATCCCCTATTTTAATGTTTAATTATGTATCTATTACATTATAGTTATTTATATTATATTGAGTTTCTCTCTTATTTTTATTTTGATTGTGTTGAGATTTTTTTTCTACAATTCCATAGTCGGTTTTAATTATATTCAGTATCAACTTTTTTATATGGAATGGATTTACATTATATTTTTGACTCATGAAAAAATATTGGTATAATTCAACTTATTTATTAATGTTATTACTATGTTAAAACATCCCCAATGACTCGATTTCATTCCCTAGAAGTTGTTTCCAGACCATGGGGATTATGGATGCATGTATTGTTAGTGATTGGCTAAATGGGTTCTCGGTTTATATGAGACTCAAATATTATTCATGAATATTAAATATGAGATTTATTAGTTTTCAAAAACCATGTTTTTTAGATTTCCCTTGTTTATTTGGGGTGTAACACCCCGACCCAACACTTCACGGGTATTTTATTTATTTTTGAGTTTATACTTAATTTTAATATTTTTTTTATTTGTTTTATTTATATAAATTGAATTAGAATGAAAATTAAAAACCCCATAATCTAACCCTCACCTCTTACATCAAGGCTCACCCCCCCCCCCTTCCCCTTCTTGTTGTACAACGACGACCCCCCCCCCCCCCTCCTCCTAAACCTCTAGCAGAGCACCTCCTCTCCCCACCACAACTTCTTCTATCCTCCTCCTCTCCCCATTACAACCACCGCCGGCATCCCCCTCTTTTCATGTCTCCAACGCGAACCTCCGACCCTCCGTCGGAACCACAAACCATCATCCCTCTTTCAGCGATCATGAAACAACCCCTATGATAAACCATTCTTTCTCTATGTTTTTTTATTCTCATTTAGGATGTTGATTCTATGGTTTAATCATATGTTATAGGATCTGATATCCTTGATTAGGGGTTGATCTAGTTGTTTTTGGATAAATTTTACCTCGTTACATTTTTTTGGTCCCGTTGATGATCGTTCTGGCTACAGTTGTCAAAGGAATTGATTTTTTCCACTTTTTTGTTATGAGATTTTAATTTTATCACATAAATTAAATTTTAATTTGGGTTTTTTTTGTTTATGACTCTCTAGTAATTTAATTAGTAGAGATTTGGTTGGTCTCGGGTGGTTGTGCTTCGATTTGGTTCACCACCGCGAACTGAGTTAAGGTTTTAAACCAATTTCATTTGTTTCTCACCTATTGAATTAAAGTATTTTTGTGTTTTAAGGTTCTCAGTAAATATCTCCAAGTGTGAAATCTATTTTTTGATAAGATGGATTTATAATTATATTTTAAATTAGTGTTTTTACATGAAATTGAGTGTTATTATTGTGTAAATCATGTTGGTTTATTTGAGGTCATTTTATAATACATGAAACTGGTTTGTGAAATGATGAAAGGGATATGTATTTTTTTGGCATGATGTTGGCATGCATTTAATTCAAAAATGAAATTTTAAGTGGAAATTTGTGTAAAAAACAATGTGTTTCTCATTTGAAATGTTTTATAGAAGTTTTAATTGGTTTATTAAACCTTATAGAGGGTGAGAAACATTATTGGTGTGTGGTTTCTATTTCATCCCTGCTTGATTTAGTTTATTTTAGAGACCTTGGTAATTTCTAGACTCCTTTTTATTATTGTGGAATGTTTTGTTCATCACAGTGTGGATTTTGGTCGTCGATAGCAAAGACATATATGTATATACATGGGTAATCATGTATATATGTATATCCTCCTTGCACATATTCCCTCTGGGAACAGGGAATATGTACTTGGGTCAAATGGAATATATATATATATATATATATATATATGAAAATGTATATGCATGTAAAGTGAAGCGGTCTCATGGTGCCATCATCAAAAGATGCTTGTTTTGAGGTATGGAATGTTATGTCGATTATTGGTTTCTCACTTTTTTATTGATTTATTTTGATGTTCCATGGTTCTATCTAATTTTTCTGTAGTGCGTTGGGCTGTTTGGTGCGGTTTTGAGTCACCATGTCAAGGTTGACTCACCTACGTATGCATATGTATGTATTTATATATATATATAGGTTCCTCCTTTAGACATATATAAATTCATGGTAGTGTTTAAACATGTATAGGGATAGGTGTTCCTATGTATATGTATAAAAGTGCATGAATAGGTGAGTAGATATGGGAATATGAATATAAGTGTATATGTAAGCATCCCCTTGAACATGCCCATGGCTGTGCGGGTGTGGGTATAGGGGCTAGGTGTCCTTTCATGTATGTGAATGTGCATATCTATAGTGGGGAAAAAGCTTTATTGATTTAGAAAGTGCCAAGAATATAAGTGGATGGCTTGATTCCACTCTGAGGTTGAACCCCTATGCATATGCCTTTAGTATGAATTGCATAATTTCATACTTGTTTTAAAAACATTTTTCATATATATTCTATATACACATGATATAAAATATGGGGGAGGTTTCTAGTAGTGGTTATGCCTTTGTTTTATAAAATTTAATGTATTACTGATGCCTTTTTGGACTTAAGTGACTTTTCATTAAAAGTGATTTCCTATCTGGTTTTTAATTGGTAATGAATATTTTCATAGATGAATTTTGGTATGAACACGTGTTCATATGGTGGTTTGAATTTATGAAACGAATTTTATCATGGTAATCAAGCGTTCGAGCTTGGTTTTTAAATATGTAACATAATGATTGTTTATTTTGGATTTTATAAGGTTTTAGAAAGAGTTTGGGTGATTATGTTTTATAAAATGAATACAATTATTTGTAAAACAAAAAATCCTATTTCACTCCTTGAACATGGTTTGAAAATTTTGAAACCCCCTCTTATGACAGACCCATTGGTTTTAGAAACGTATTTGTATGTTAAATGTGTTATTATGTGCATAATTTTGAGGCTTATGCATTGTATGAAGTGAAAGAGGGGGAATGCGCTTAAGGAGGGAGAATGGTGGTTAGAGGTTGAATGGTTTTTGGATAAAGAAATTGTTATGTACATATATGTTTTCATGATAAAGAATACTCACCACCACTTGAAATAGAGAACAATGGAAACCTTGTGTATCTAGTTGGGTGGACATTGACAATTACACTAGATGACATGGAAGGGGTTCATCCGGGTTTTTTAGAAGGATTGACGCAAAAACACTAAATAAATATATGAATGACTAAGGGTCATGGTTTCTAACCCACATTTACTGAGGTTCGTGGTTTATATGCCACATTTTCTAAGGATCTAGCCTTCTAATCAACGCTTTCTAAGGGTTGTGTTTTTTAAGACACGTTTCACCGAGGTATGAGGTATATAGGTTATCACTTGTGCTAGTTACCTATAGGGATTTCCCATGGTGGTCATTTGTGACATTATTCTAGTGATTTGACTTTCATTTGAGCGTTTTTATTCATTATGTATCATTTGTGAAAAACCATCATTTAATCTAAACCTTTTTTCATCAATGTATGCTTGGTAGTTATTTTTAAAATATTGTGTAATAAAAGTGTTTTCCTTAAACATTTTAACTTATAAATTGAATGTGAAAATAAAGAAAATATTATTTTATTATTTATTATTTTCAAACTGGCATGATTGGATTTATTATTAAAGGTAGTTGAATAAGATGTTGTTATATTTTTTATTTCCTACTGAGCATCTCAGTGGTCATACCTACATTACTTTTTAGTTGCAATTTCTAGTCTAGGATTATGGTTATACGTCGGTGGTGACCCATGGGTCATATGGAGGTATTTCTAGCTGGTTATCATTATATTATTCACCACTTCTAGTGTTTACTTATTTTTACTGGTTTATTTTTATTTATTTGTCTTTTATTTTTCTACGATAAATCATTCTTAACTACTTGTTTTGATGCCCGACACTAGTTTTCATCCTGTGGGGATCGGTAACAGCCTTCAGGCCTTGTTGCAGACTAGCTTAGATAAAAATTTTGTGGTTGACCTGGGTTGGTTCATGAAAAAATGGTATAAAAGGAGGTTTGGCCCTTGTTATTTGGGGATTTCCAACAGTTTTATATTAGGATTTTCATAATCCAAGTGGTTAATTGTGGGTAAGTGCTTGATCACCACTTATTCAGAATGACACTTGAATTTCCATGGTGGTCTAGGATGGTCTTTCCATAACTTTTGTGTCTGGATCTCACTTTTTTCAAGGTATTTAGTAATTTTTGTGTGTTTATGGTTAGTTTTATGATTTGATGACCATTTTGGAAGGGTGCATGGATTTTTTGCATGGCCTAGAAATCCCTATACTAACCTTGTAATCACCACT
Source organism: Viscum album (assembly GCA_963277665.1). Lineage (NCBI taxonomy): Eukaryota > Viridiplantae > Streptophyta > Magnoliopsida > Santalales > Viscaceae > Viscum > Viscum album. The sequence goes on from OY728166.1 coordinate 382,876,962, forward strand.
GATGACTTCTTATGTGCTCACCCATATCATGCACGATCAGCCAAACCGTATGACCAAACTGTGTGTAATAGTTGTTTACAAGAGAATTTGGAATCTTAATTTATGGATGGAATTGGTTGCTTTAGGAAATTCTTAGTGTTAGTTTTAGTTGGTTTTGTGGTGTTTCTGTTGGGTTGTAAAATTGATGATTGGTCTTTTGAAATTTGATTTCAAAAATGAAAATCATGGATTCCTTAAAAATGTAATAAGTTGTTTTTGGGATGGAAAGTTCAATAGACAATTCTTTGAGATGTTAAAATATTTTGTGAAAAGTGAAATTGAAAATGTTTTGGAACCAGTTTGGGGTTTTTTTAAAGTTATTGTGGAATGTAAAATGGGAGTTTATTGGAACAGAAATTTGGATATGCTTAATTTTATAATTGTAATGGATGTTTAGAAAATTGGTTTAGAGATTAAAATTAGGGTTGGATTTTTTTTAGAGTTGATAAGGTTATTTTTATTTGGTATTTCTATAGACACCCACATATATGGATGAATATGGTTGGATATCTATGGTTATTGGTATGCATGGATTAGTGACCAAGTTGGCACATGAATGTACACACAGAAGGTTTCATTGAATACCAATGGTGGGTGCTCAGTTTTCAATGCTTTTTTTGTTTTAAAAAATCATGTTTTGATTAATGATGTGTGAGGATGATTTTTTTTTGATATTTTAAAAGGGAAGTGGGTTTTATAAAGGTTTTTTAGCATTCTGATGGTTTTGGAATGGGATGGTTTTTAAAATTTTCATTTGTGAAATAGGGGTTTAGGATTGGTTGGTGATGTTTCTTTAGTATTATTTTGGTTGATAATTGATTTGGTTGTGGTCTAGTTTTGTGATGAATTTTTCTATGTTCTTAATGCTTATTTTCGAGATAGTTTTTCATGGTTGAAATGACATTTTGAGTTTGAGTTAATGATTTATGGTTAAATGTGGAGGCTTGTTTTGTGATGTGCTTCAGGTTGGTTTAGTGCTTCTTTTTTAAAGTATGCCTCCTAAAAATGTACAATGGTCTTTGAGTGGTCATTTTCAGATATTAGTTTTACCCAGACCCCAGTTGAGTGGTGGGGTTATTTTCTTTTTATTAGTTCTTGTGTTATTTTTGGTTGTTGAGGTTCGATAGGGGTTGCAGTGTAACTTGAGGATGTAGAGTGTTTCTTCGGGTCTTTTGGAACTCTATAGGTTATGAAGGGTAATGTTCAGGCATGATAAGGGTTATTTCCACCTTCTCCTTGGAAGTTGGGTTGCAGATTATGACAAATGGCAATCTTGTTTTTCAAGGTACTCATGAAGGGTAACCCATCCAGTACAGAGGGTGAATCAGAGGCATATATTCTTGGAATGCGTTTAACGTCAGTTCTCATTTCTCATTCATAATACCACACAATAGTTTGTTTCTAATGTGGTAGATTTGGTAAATCAAATCTGTTCGCCTCAATCTTCTGAAGGCTTGTCAATAGTGTGGTTGTTTGGGTCACCTGGGGAAGTATGTAAGTGGTCTTTCTATAAGATAAGTCCTAAGTTGGAGGTTGTTGGTTCATGAATTCCATGCATTAGATTCATCATTACATTATATGTCCAGCCATACATATCAGAGATAATGTTTTCAAAAAGTCAGGAAGTTTCTAGGTGTGAGGGATGTGTGTCCAAACTATCGTCCATTGTCTTGTAAGAGACTAGTTAATTTTTTTGCTTCCAGTGGTTATCTATTTGGGAGAGAGACTTGTTATTTAGGTCTTGGTGGCTTCTTCGATAATATTTCAGTGGATGTTCCTTTTTAGTGTAAACTTTATATAGTTGGTATTTCTTTGAACCAATTCAATCTTCTAGGTGATGACCATTTGGTGATGAATGTGGTTTCTGGATCTTATAAATCATGGTTTTTCTTGGAGTTTTTATGGTGTCTCTTTTGTTTGGATTCCCCATGGGCTAAGGGTTTCAGGCTGGTCTGTGTTGATATTTCTCCATATGTTTGGGGCTGCCCCGTGTTAGTGGGTTCATGGTGGGAAATTCAATCCGCATTGTTGAAACTGAATCGAGAGTTCCCATGTGGGTTTCATTATACTACTCAGTTTGTAATATGGTAGGGACACCCACTATGGGTCACTCAAATGTCTTCCCTCAAGCTGGTCGAGTGTGACATGGGATGTTAAGGGGTCACACCATCATTAGGGGTCTTTATTGGTTTTCTACTTTGTTTCGATTTGGGAATGTCAGTATTCAGCTATAGTCATAATATGGTGGGGAGACCACCATAGGAAAATTCATTTAGAACATAATCTTAATGGTTTTCTTATCTTGGAAACTCCTTACCTATGCTCCTCTAATCTCAATTAATTTAGATGGTTATCCCAGATGATGGGTCGTATAGAAAATGTTCACTATAGATCCCGATCGGACTCTAGTGATTTCTTTGTTATGGGTCGGGGTGATCTAGGTTTTGTTTGTTTTTGAAAAATGTAAGTCTTGTTTCATTGTTTCTTTCACATGGTAGTCTGAGTCACAAGATTTTAGGTCTTGGGTGGAAGTTAAGTGCCTGACGCTCAAATTTTAGGGGTTTCGTTTTGGGAATCATTGCATTGTAATCCATGCATTGACCAACTGATCCATTTGGGAATTTTTGTGTGTAGAAACTATCATGGTGGGTAGAATTGTCACACCCCTACTCGAAACTTCATGGTTATTTTTATTCATTTTTTATTTTAAATTAAATTTTATTCAGTTTTTCTTTTTTTTATTTAAATAATTATAATTAAAATGAAAAAAGAACCTTAATATAACCATTCCCCCTTACCTCATGGCTCACACCCCCTCCAGTTTCACAACGATGACCCCCCACCTCATGAACCTCCAGCCAAGCACCTCCTCTCATAGTCATAACTTATTCCAGCCATCTCATCTAGCTATCACGACCACCACCAGTATCCCCTATCTTCCCATCACCATTGTGAACCTTCAACCCTCTGTCTGAACAGCAAACCATGGGCCCTCTTCCGGCAACTGTGACCCTACCCCTCCAGTAAACCATTATTTCTCTTTGTAGGGTTTTGATTCACCTTTATAGTGTCATATTTTGGGTTTAATGATATGTTCTTGCATATTATATCCTATATTAGATGTTGATCTAGTTTTTTTGGATACATTTTCCCTCATTTGGTTTTTTTGGTCTCATTGACAATCGCTCTGGCTGTGGTTGTCAAAGGCATTGAGTTTTGCCTCTTTTTAAATAAGAGATTTCAATTGTTTCACTTCAATTCAATTTTAATTTAGGGGTTTCAATGTTTATGACTCCCTAGTATTTGAATTGGTAGGTTGTTGGTTTCTTTCAGTTGGTTGTGCTTCAATTTGGTTCACCGACCCAAACCGAGGTAAGGTTTTAGACTTATTTTTTTGGTTTCACACCTACTAAATTAGGGTATTTATGTGTTTTAAGGATTGCAATAATTATCTTGAAGTGTGAAATCCATTTTTTATATGATGTATTAATAATTTGATTTTAAAGTAGTGTTTCTACAAAAAATTTAGTGTTTTCCTTGTGTAACCCCTATTGTGTTATTTGAGGACATTTTATAATACAGGTGATTGGATTTGTAAATAATGAAAGGGCTGCATGTTTTGTTTTTGTAAGATGTTATCATGTGTTGAATTCAAAAAAAGGATTTTAAGAGTGTCTTTGTGTATAAAACGATGTGCTTCTCCTTGGACTTTTTTTATAAATCTTTTAATTGGTTTATTAGATCATATGAAGGGTGAGAAACTTGTTTGTAGTGTGGTTTCTATTTATGCCCTTCTTAATTTAGTTTTTTTCGATCCCTTGGTAATTTCTAGAATCCTTTTTATTATTGAAGCATGTTTTGTTCATCGTGGTGTGGATTTTGATCATCGGTGGAAAAGACATATATGTATATACATGGGTAAGAATATATATATATATATGTATGTATATCCTCCTTGTACATATATCCTCAAGGGGCGGGGAATATTTACTCGGGTCAACGGGTGTATATATATATATATATGAAAATGTTTATTCTTGTAAGGTGAAGCGGTCTCAAGTTTTCATATTCAAAATTTGTGTTGTTTGAGGTATGGTCATTTATGTTGCTTGTTTGTTTCACACTTCTTTTATGGCGTTCTTTTGATGTTGTATGGTTCCTTAAAATTTTTTAGTAGTTCGTTGGACTATTTGGTGAGGTTTCGAGTCACCATGTCAAAGGCAAATTGCATGCATATGCATAGTTATGTATTTATATTATATATATATATATATATAGGTTCCTCTATTACACATTTATTCATGCATGGAAGTGTTTATATGTGTATGGGGCTAGTTATTCCTATGTATATATATAAAATTTCATGCGTAGGTGAGTGGAGATGGGCATATGAATATAAGCATATATTTAATGATCCCCTTGCACATTCTTATGGCCATGCAGGTGTTTGTATAGGTGTAATGTGTCCTCAAATTTATGTGAAAGTGTGTATTCTTAGTGGGGGAGAATCAGGCTTGAGTTAGAAAGTGCCATGTGCCTAAGTGGATGGCTTGATTCCACTCTCAGGTAGGTCCCCTATGACTATGACTTTAGTGTTAATTGCATAATTTCTTACTTGTTTTAAAAAAATGTTTTATAAATATGCTATATACATATGCTATGAAATCTGGGTGAGGTTTCTAGTAGTGGTTATGACTTTGTTTTAGAAAATTTAATGTATTACTAATTCCTTTGTGGACTTAAGTGGCATTTCATGAAATGTGTTTTCTTAAGTGGTTTTGAATTTTTATTAAATTTTATCAAAGATGAGTTCTGGTATGAAGTCTTTGTCATTTTGTGGTTTGACATTCATTAATTAATTGCATCTTTATAAGAAAGGTTTCATGTTTTTTTATATATGTAACAAATTGATTTTATAATTGGGAATATAAAAGGTTTCAGAAAACTTTTGTGTGGTTATGTTTTATGAAATGAATATTATTCCTTTTAAAACATCAAAGTCTGTTTGACACCTTCTAAATGGACTGTAAAATTGGAAAACTCTCCTTATGGAAGACCCCTTGGTTTTAGAAAATGAAATGTATGTTGAATTAGTTATTATGTGCCAAATGTTGAGGCTTATGCATTGTGTGATGTGAAAGAGGGGGAATGTGCTTAAGGAGGGAGAACAGTGGTGATAGGTTGAATGGGTTTTGGATAAAGAATGTGCTATGTACATATATGTTTGGTTGATAAAGAAAACTCACCACGATTTCAAACAGAGCAAAATGGGAAACCTTTGTATCGAGGTGGGTGGACCAAGAATAGAATGATATATGACACATTATGGGTTCATCCTTACTTCATCCAGTAGGATTGACGCAACTACATTAACTGAACATATGAATGACTGAGCGTTGTCATTTCTAAGCCACTATTAGTATGGATTATGGTTTCTATGCCACATTTTCTATGGGTCTTTGTTTCTAAGACTTGTTTTCTAAGAGTTGTAGTTTCTTATCCATGTTTCACCAAGGTATGTGGTCTCTAGGGTTCTCATTTTTCTAGTTACCTCTAGTGATTTCCCATGGTGCTCATTTGCAACATGATTCTTTTGATGTGATTTTCATTTTAGTTGTTTTGTACTTTATGTCTCATTTTTGAAAATCCATCGTTTAATCTAAACATTTTTTCATCAATTCATGCTTAGAATATATTATAAAAATATAGTGGAATAGAAGAGTTTTCTATAAAAATGTTAACATGTGACTTGGACATGAAAGGAAGGGAAAAAAATATTTTATTATATATTAGTTTCTAACTGGAATGATTGGATTTCTTATTAAAGGTAGTGGCATATGACATTGTTATATTTTTTCTTTCCTACTGAGCATCTCGATGCTCAAGACTACTTTACTTTTCAGCTGTAGGTTCTAGTCTGGGATCATGGATCTAAATCATTGGTGACCTGTGGGGTCATAGGGAGCTATGTCTTGCTGGTTATCTTTATTTTATTCTTCGTTTCTAGTGTATACTTGGTTTCACTAATTTATTTCTGTTTAACTGTATTTTATTTTTATGTGATAAATCGTTCCCAAATCCTTGTTTTTATGCGTGGCACTAGTTGCAAGTCTGTGGGGATCGGGAAATCCCTTTGGGCCATGCTGCAAACCAGCTCGGGATACCAGTTCAAGGTCGACCCAGGTTGGTTCGTGACATGGGGTGTCTTGTACATTAGAGTTAGGATAATCAGAACATGAAAGGCTAGAATGTGGAGCACCTCAAAATCTCTATCTCATTTAAAGTCTCAAGATTCAATGTAATGTAATATTATAATCTTGAATTGATAACCTTCTAATAGTTTCTAGTGAGAGTGGAAATAACCTCACATATTGATCTTTCATAGTCTATAAATCTATGTCAGGATCAAGTGAATGGTTCCACATGGTTTTAAAATGTTTCTGAACTACAATATCTTATGTTATTAAAATAATATTATGTTTAATAGCATATACAACACACAACAATGATCCCAAATGTACTAGAAAATTTATTAATTAAATATGATTCTCATAACCTTATCATTGAAATTGATGATATGAATAGGAAAAACTATATTATGAACTATATATTATGAAATATATATTATGTTCATAATAAATAAAAATTTAGTGATTAATTATAATTAAATAAAGGCTCAATTGTTTTAGAAAACTCATTTCATACTTCAGAGTTATATTTTCTTAAAAATGATTTTTATTACTTTTTGTGAGAAAATAAAATAATTATTTTTTATAAATTTAGAAACATTAGTTTATAAAGTAAACATTTTTTTGAAAAAAAGTTCAAAATTATCACAGGGTGAATTATTTGGAATTTTTAGGAAAAATTTGATTTTTTATTGAATATGGAAAATGATTCTTTTTATTGAAAGCTGTATTTTTGTTTCAAGAATTTAAAAATTGACTTTTTTTAATTTTATAAAAAGTAAAATCTATTTTTAATTTTTATGAATAATCTGATTATGATCATAGTAATAATTGTTTTGATTTAATTTAGTATGAAAACATTTTTATACTTAAAAATCCATTTTTAGAAAAAAAAATATTGATTTTAATGTTATAATATTAAATTAATTTCCACTAATTATTAAAACAGAATCATAAATTATAGATTAAATATGATTAATAATTGGTTTTCAATTTTTTAGATAGTTTCATTTTATTATTGGTCATTATAAACAGTATACATATAAATAATAATCACTACAAACATGGGTAAATTAAGAAATTAAGGTGAAAAATATTAGGACACACAAATAAAAATCAGCCAAACACTTGGAGTAATATAATTGGATGAGTTTATTTTTCCATAGTCATCCAAAAAAAAATGACATTTTTCAATATTGATATGATTTTGACCATTATAATATTAAAGTGTAAAATAAAAAAAATAGTTTCTTTTATTATTATATATGATATTTTATGACATGGATAAATTAATATTATGTTTGATTATAAATGGTATATTTAATGATAAATGGATATTTTTTCATCATAACTTATTTTATAATTTTCGGTGTTGAATTAATTACACTAAATACTTGTGCAATGCCGAAACTACATTGATTTCAGGATTAAAAAAATAAAACTGTTTATTTAAATTTCCTCAAACTAATATATTTTTAAAGAAGTACTATATTCAATGAATTATATAGATAAATATAAAATTATATAGTTATTTGAATAAATTATATTAAAATTAAATCATTTTCATTATGTATTTAATGTTAATTATATAAATAGAGTAAGAAAGACCCAAATGATATTTTATAACAAATAATATTTTATTAAATGATTTATTGTCCTCAATATTAAATATTTGGACATGTGAATGGGATATTGTTTCAAAAATCATCCATGGACCTTTATTAATAATTTTCCATTTTATGTTATCATTATTGACAATAATAATATAGAAAACTTTAAAATGATAATGTTATTCAAAAGGGTTAATAGGAGGATAAAAATGAAAGCTAAGGGTAAAAAAATATAAAAATATCCTAATTTTATAAGATGAAATTATTTTCATCCATAAAAATATTATAATGTAAATTTATTCTTTATATTCCATTTTAAAATAAATAATATCTAATATTAATATAATATTATAAGAAGATTCAATAGTGCCCCTCCCATCACTTTTAAATGGGAACCTCCTCTGAACATTTCTAAACATGTAAAGAACTTTTATATTTTCCAAGTCTTATCAATTTACCTTCCACAAGTCCATTCCCATAGCATATATGCATTAGTTTTATCATAAGTAAAATCTATTAAGGGTTCATATATAATCCTAAATAATTTTTCCGAAGAGGAAGTAATAATCTTACCTGAGTGTTTTGTTTTTTTATTTCCCCCCTTTAAATATTATTCCAAAATGATAATATAGTAACCTCAATATATCTTATATATTGTGGAAATATTATGTTATTGGAATAAAACACATAAGTGTTCCCTTCCATCAAATTGGAAATTAAATCATTGTTTGTGTGTGTGACAGACTACCTCCTAAAAATGTTATAATTCATTTTTGAACACTGCCTCTCACAACTTTTTACATTAAGAACATGACCTCATAAATTATTTAATATAGTTTATTTAGAATATATTTTTTTTATTTCATTACAAAAGACAATTTATTTTTATAGTTCGATAGATTTATATCACAACTCTTACATAATAATATCATATGTTATGATGAATACAATTTTAGTCAGTATCCAATTTTTCAAAATATAAAAAAATTAAAATTAAAGATGATTTATTTTCAACAAAATATTTCTTGAAATTAAACACGAGTTCATTATTTCCCTTACCCATCCATAATCCCCTTGAAATAATTATAAATCAAGGGATGATATAATAATCTTAGTAAGGGACAAAAAAAGTTCATTATTTCTTAAATACTTGTAATAATTTTCCTTCATTAAATTATATTATGGATTATAAATAAATAATTTCTTACCTAATAAGTCACATTCTCTTCCCAAATGATTAAAAGAAAAAATATCTAATAAATCTGAATGGAAAAAATCATAATTTTTCTTTTAAATCAGGAAAACTCAAAATAACTTTTTTCCCAAAAAGACAAAATTTTCAACCTTACTATGTAGCACATACTTTTCTTTACCTCGTGAAATCATAATATTACCTTCAAAATAAATTTAATGCATAGATAAATCATCTAGATAACTTGATTCATCATCTTCATATCATTATTACATACACATGGAATAGCCCTTGTGGTTATACTTGGTGTAACCATCATAATTACACATTAAATAACCATCAAAATTATTAATGGAATAACCATCATAATATACTCAAATAATATATTAGGATAAACCTAATCCAGTAAATTCATCTCTTTACCCAATGCGTTGGAGGGAAATAATTGGCTAACTTTCCTTTAGTTTATGATAGTGCCACTCATCCTCATAAATAATGCCCAATAACCATTAAAAAATACATAAAATCATGCATTATAAAAACAATATGTTTACCCATAAAAAATCATTTCTAGTTGCGGATATATACCTTTTCATAAAAAATTAAAAACTATAATTGATATAATAAAGGGAAACATGGGTTTTCTTGCAAGGCAAAATGAATTATTATAATGGATTCACAAAATAAAATAACTTTTCTCCTTGTGGTAAATATTTTATTCATTGTATACATTAAAATAGAACATTTAATTTTTCAATTTATAAAAAAGATTAGAAAATTTCTAAAAAGATTCATATATAATTTTTTTAAAACAAATTAAAAAAGAAACATAAATTTTCTTTAATAATTCTGTTATATCCACATAAATACAAATATAATTTAATTTTAAAATTGTGGATATATAAGAAAGTATAGAACTTTAATGGAGACTTTTAATTGGTATTTTAAGAAAAAGTCTCTTTCCTTGAGTTCAACTAGTCAAGTATGTTCTTCATATTCATATATATTAAAAATAATTTTATTACTTACATTATCAATAATCCTTTTCATACATATTATTCCTTTTATTTTATCCCTTACCATGCCAAATTTAATTATTTAATGAATTAAATTCATGGAATATGTTAAGATGATATTCATTATATAGTCCCAAAATGGCTTCGATGAGCTGAGTAGGGTCATATAGGAATCCATTCCATCATATAAATAATAATAAAATAATGAGAAAATAATTTTTTTATAAACCAATAATTATTTTAAAAATAATGATGAATTTTTTTTATAAAAAATGAACTATGTTAAAATCATAGAAATGGTAGGATATATGCGCAGAAGACTAACATTTCCATTTTCTAGAGATCCTTATATAAAAAAGAGAAGTACCATATTATATTTATAGAATTATCATAATATCATTAATGCAATGTTATTTATTTAATAATACCACTATATATCATCTATGTGATACCTTAATGAAAAAAAATCACATCGTTTCATAAAGGTGGGGGTCCACACGTATGCATGAACACCATTATCATTTTTGTGTGATGGGAATGATAAGAAGGTAAAAAATATATTACAGTATTCAAAAATTAAAAATATTCCATGAATATCATATATATACAATAAATGTAACATTTTATCCAGTCTAGATATACGTTGATAGAATATTAATTATATCGATCCTAGAGACACTATTATTCAATACACAAGAAGGATGGTTTTGTTTACATTTACTGGAAGTGTATACGGATATAGGTTGAGATTTTAACATTATAAAAATAAGTATAAGTTAGATATTTGTTTTATTATATAAATATGGTTATGGATGATTTTATGGAGTTGGAAGGAAAAATAAACAACATGCGGTTAGAAACTGAACATCTTATTTGGATAGCCTCCTTCGATTTACACTAATCCATCTAGGGTTGATATTATGACTAAAATAAGAACTACAGAATGAGGATATGTATTCAATAAAGGTATTTGGAATATTCTTGGCCAAACCCAAAAAGTTTCTGAGTGTGAAGTGAATGTAATAAAAGAGTCCCTTTTATAAGAGAGGGAATGGGCACTCTTGGAATTTATAAAATATTAAATTAATATAAATTAATTATCAATTCCATATAGATCCAAACTAATTTATTTAAAAGTGAGGATTATTTTGGATCCAAGTAATATCATAAAAATAAAAATTATTTATGTTTTGATCATATTATATAGATATCATTTGATTTTAACATTTCATTGACCACTTTCATACTTACCGTGAAAAAAGAGATTTCTAATCTTTTAGGGTCAAAATAGTTACTTTAAATAGAACAACATATCATAAATAGATCTTGAATAATATTATAAAACATATAAAGATAAATTTGTTAAATTGAATATATTATTTTTAAATTTTATATCCCTTAATAAAATATTATTTATTTTAATATAAAATTAATTTCCATTTTTAGAACCAATCATTGTATTTATTTTATTATCATATATAATAAAAGTAAAATTACAAATAAATTTTTTATAAATATATAAAATTTAATTATAAAACTTAATTTTTTATCATATTTTCAATCACAAATTATATTACTGTTAATTTTTTAATATCATTAATTTTATTTTTCTATAAATTAAATAATTAACCCTCCAGCATTGTATAAATATTTCTTGTAATAATATATTAAATAAATAAATTATCATGGTGAATATAAATCATATATATTTCAAAATCATATTTAATAAAAAATATAAACTCTGGATAACCTAATGTTAAAAATATTTTAGTTACTCAAAATAAGTGTTTAAAGTTTTTGTCTTCTCTTTAAATGAAATATTTTAATGGTTATAATCAGATACAAATGAAAACATAAGTCCATATAAAAGAATATTTGATAATTATAGATGAAATTGGATCATCCTATAACATTAAATCTCTTTTTTGGGTTATTTACTATCATTATATCATGTTATTTTTAACCCTTAATTACCTGATTTATCTTTTATAATTGTAACAAAAATTTATATAGTCACTATTCATAATGAAAAAAATAAAATTATTTAAAAAATATATACCTCATGATTAGAAATGTGAAATTATATTTTTTTGATTCAAATCATAATTTTATGAGTTTAATTAAAAGTTGAACTGGAAAAAATGTGATGGAAACATCTTTTCAGAAAATAACATTTTTAATACAATTTATTTTTATACTAAATTAAAGTATAAATTTTATTAAAACTATATTTTTATATATTATATCATAAATAACATATTAAACATTAATATAATCCATAATATAGTTTTAATTAGGAAATAATTTAAAATATATAACATATTCAATAAAAACATTACTTTAACAATTTAGTCAAAAAACAAACATTTTTTAAAAATGTTGAAATATCACCATAAGATAAATTTGATGTATTGAATTAAAATTTCTTGTTTAACATATTAACTATAAATTACAACTTTTCTAGAAATTAATTATATATTTCACTCAGAAACATAAATAAAAACCATTTTTGAAGAAAATAAATATTTACGAATAAAATAAATTCACTAAAAAACAAGTTATTATTTAATAATAATTAATAATGAGATTTTTATTTATTAGAAACATTATATGTATTTATTTAAAATATTATTAAATCATATTCTAAACTTCCAATTTAATATCTAAGTTATAATAGTCACATAAAAATTATTATATATTTTTTTCCATTTACACTTGGGGTCGTGTATTTTGTATGCTATAAACATAGTAATATTTAAAAACAATATCAGGATATTAAATTCTCTTAACATTAATAAACAATTTTATTTTAATTTGAAATCATTATTGTAAACAAGTGGTTTGAATTTTGAAAATAGCTTTCTTGAAATCCCCCATTATTAAATGGTTTAATCAAACATCAAAATGGAAAAGGGAAAATTGAAGTATGGTGTTCATATGGAATAACATATAAATGCATATCTATATAATAAAATAATGGTTTGAAGTAAAAACATGGAAATTGAAGGGAAAAATAAAGACCAAGGACTAATAGAGAGTGATAGAGAACATGGTCATGAGAAAGTTAACCAAAAAAATCATAAGTTATTAGTGGATAAAAAGGACATTGACTTCTTAGTATGAAAAGTAAACAAATTTTGTTTAAATTTGAAGATCCTTTTCTTATAGGTTAGGAATTCTTCTATATTTTAAAATAAATACATAAGTAAGATTACTTATTTGATTCATTCAATTTCATTCAATTATTACATCAGAGTAGAATCTCATCGGTTTCTATAAATGATGAGTATTCAAGACGAATTTTTCATGAATGTAGTAGTAAAATAAATATCTAATGGATAACATAATTCCATAAAATGATAAATAGTAATTTGTCTTATATTTGGACATTATCCAAAACTAATATTTTTATCATAAGGAAATATAATTCCCAAAATGAATGAAAATTTATATGAAGTAATACAATTTCAACAACAAAAGCCTCAAAAATAACACCCCAATATTAATTTAGATAGTTCTATAAATAAAATTACAATAAAATTCATCAAAATATTTTATTCTAACATTGAGACCTAAATATTATAAGAATTTTATCACATATTCTTCAAAGATAAATTTATCATTTGTGCACATGAGCCTCAACCTAGTTGGTGAGGCATCCTTAAGTGCATCCATAAGACTCAGGTTCAAAACCAGGTAGAGGCATATTTCCGGGTACTGAAGCAGTAATGTAAAAGGCACTATAGCAGTACTGTAGCATAACTATACATTGTGTGGTACTATAGTAGAACTGTACACTGTACAGGTATTGTAGCAGCGCTATACACTGTATGGTACTGTAGCAGGTACTGTAGCAGTTACTGTTCGGTACTGTAGCAGCTGGAACTATTCACCTTTGGCCACCGGTTTGGTCTTATAGTATTTAAGGCTTTCGAGCCACCCAGGACTTCGGGTCAGTAGGTCTTTCAGACCACCTTTAAGGCCTTCGGGCCACCTCAAGGCCTTTGGGCCACATGTAGTTTCCCCAGACACACTGCAAAAAAGGAGCAGCCCTAGAAGAGGATTCAGAGTAGGTGCACTCACCAGAGCAGATCCAAATGGATTTTTCAGAATGAGAGGGTATTCCTATTCCATTGGGACTAGCCTGTGCTTGCATGGGAATCCTTTCCATACGACCATGCGAAGGTGGAGCGCTACTATCTTAATGCAGATGTTGGGGAGGGGCAGTTCCTTGTAGATAGTCTGGTTGAATTCCCTAAGACCTTTGAGTCATGTAATCTCCTAAGCTTAAGGGCTATGTAATCTCTATTCCTACAGGCCTTGTAAGGGTTCCCCCTCATCCCTTGAAATGGGGGTTATCAAAAATCAATAAAAATGGAGGCCTTTGGGCCATCCAGGTAAATTTATCATTTATCTCCAAATAACATAAATCACTCTTAATGTATCATACCAAAAATGGATATTCCTTAATCATATATTCTCCAAGATATGAGAATCTTTCCCAAAAATAGTTAAAATCACCATAAATCCACATTTAGTTCATATATACTTACAAAATATAATCTAATAGTAACTCCTAAAATATAATCCCATAATACAGTATAATGTTCCACAAAATTAACATTATCATTTTTTGAAATAACATAATCTAAAAATCACTTTCATATCGCATATTTATGACGAAAAATATATTATGAAAATAAAATTTATCGTTATTTGTCAAATTATTTAAACAAAAAAAATTAGGTGATACTAGCTAGTTCATCACATAGGCTCGTGGTATATAACAAACCCCTGTCGCCCTTTAGTTTTGGGTTCAAGCCCCAACATCATTCTAGATGTGATGGGTCATCAATAATCTTGGGGGTTTCCTATTTTCTAATGTTATATTTATATAATATCTATGAAATTATGAAAAATATGATGAGAATCCAAAAAATTAACCTTGATCTTCACATATTATTGAACCCAAAATATTAATAATACAATTATACTTATGTCGACAAGTATACTTCCATAAAAAATAGTTTCACATGTTAAACACAAGGGTTACATAAACCTGAAAATATATCATAAATAAATTAATGAATCCCAATGTATTCCCATCATATGAAACTACTAAGGGGGTCTCCAATCCCTTAAACGTTTGATATATCACTATATCATAAGTCTCGAATCCCTATATATAGAAACTTTTGTAATTCAACATTCTTTATTACCCATACTTTTCCATCTTAAAAATTAATAAATAAATCAAAAACACAAAATATAAATCATTTAAAAAGAATTAACAACAGAAAAAATATATTCTGTGATATAATAAATACCTTTCATATATCATAAAAAGTTTCATCAACTTTAATAATAAAGGAAATATGCATTATTTAACATCAATTTATATGATGTTTTTAATTTCATTATTTTGATTTCCCCGTAACAAATTTATTTTCACAATTCCTATATGTCCCATATTTAAAACACTCAATGGTGTATACCTATTAACTGAACCTTTGAAATAATCTATGATTATCTCTCTATTACTATTACTACACATGAGGAAACTTTGAGAGATAATATTCAGTGGTTTTAGAACCTTAATAAGTTCAATAGGTTGAATTGAAAAGAAAATTAATTTGTAGAAATAAATCACTTATTCATCCCTCCCTTGAAATGTTTCTATAAATATTAGGAAACATCAATTATTATGTTTAAAATATCATATATATTCATTTAATATCTCCTTATTTCCATCCACAAAAAACAAAATTGAAAAACACATCACATCGGTTCGTGAGGTGGTAGTCCACTATACACATGAGAGATAATTTTGTTTTTCAAACAGATTGGAAGTTAAGAAGATAGATGTGGTATTATAATTAAATATGTATAATAATATCATAAATATCTTATATAAACATTAAATTCACCGTTATATCCATCCATCAACGGTGGTGGTGGAAAACTAATTACATTGTCTTATGAGACGGTTGTCTGATGTACTGACGCTAGATAATTTTTTTCACATTATATAGAGATGGAGATTTAAATTAGTTATTAAATTAAAATAAAAATATATAAGAAATAATTATAAAATACTTATATTCTATTATCATATTTGGAAATTATTCCAAGGAGTTATATGAAGAAATAAGATAAAAAAATTGTTAAAATCATTACCTTTTCATCTTACAACCTCTTTAGGTTTAACCTAAATCCTTATGTGATTGGTTTAATGATCTAAAAATGTCTTATATTTTTTAAAAATTACTTATATAAAGGATTTGTTAAATTATTGTACAAATAAATGGGTTTTGGATGTTTTATAAGGATATCATATGAGGTGACCTTTTATAAATTGTTGATAGGGAACAAATGAAATGTTTGAAAAAAAATTAAAGTGTTCCCTCGTTTTCACATTCCTAATGGCACTAAAATTGATCATTCCAAAAATGAGTGGTTTTAATTTCATATAATAAAAATAAATGGGTTTTTGAAAAATTTTGAGGTAATTATATACCATATAATTTTAGTATAACCCTAAGTATTCTTATTTTAACATTCACCTTGGTAATTAATGTTTACCATTTTTAACAATATTTATGGGAAATTTATAAGTTGAACTCATTAGATAATATTATTTTTTTATATTCCAACTATATAATCCATTTATCAAGATTCCATAGACATAATTTTAAAAATTAATTTAAATTTAATCTTATAAACAGGATGAAAATCAGGTTTTCCCAAGAGAAAATAATTAAAAGATTAAAAAACTTATATATAAATTAAATAAAATTTGATTAAAATTAAATAAAATGGATTAAAATATTAATAATTTAAAATTTTTTATTTTTATAAAAAGATTAAAATAAATTTATCTTGTTTCCGGTTTAAATAAGAAGGTAGTTTTTTATAAAAAAGAGTATTTTTCACTATAAACTAAAAATTTTATCTTCTTTGAAAATTATCAAAAAACACTATAAGATTACTTTGACTTTATGATTTAAAAAATTAAGTTCATTTTTTAAAATAATTTTTATTTAAGTTACAACAATTATTTATAAAATAAGTGTGTGTAATGAGAAAAAACAACTTTAGTAGAAAAATAATGTTTAGTGTTAAATTGGATTTTTTATTATCTTTAGCATAGAAAACACATAAGATGATTTTTAAACATTTTATTGAATTTATAATAAAAAATTCATTTAAATAATACAAAAAAACTTATTTTTTAAATCTATTGATTTAATATTCATTTATGAGCAAAAAAATGTTTTTTAGAAAAATATTTCCTTTATTTTCAAATAGTTTTTATCTTCATTTAAAATTAATTTTCCACCAATGAATTTATTTTATATACATGTTTATGAAATATAATTATTTTAATTTGGATAATCCTATTCATACCCTCCATTCCAAGAGTGTGGTAAAAACAATCATATAGTAATATTTTAATAGTATATCTTGTTTTGGTTAAGGATAGTGTTTCATGTAATGAAAACTGATCATGTTTTTACTTATAACACAATCTAAAAATGGTGTTGTGTATAACTCAGGCTATCTAATAAATTATATTTATTAAAAAAATATTTCAAAAAATATCTTTCTGTTTTCAGGTCCCTCTTTGAGGTTTCTGGTAATCTTTTTTATACCGGTTTTTTTATGGTCTGGTTATACCTTGAATGTTATGGGGGATTAAAAATTATTTTCTACCAAAACACTCAATTTAATAAGATTATACACCATGGAGCTAAAGGTTACACTATAATTTTGTTGGATGTGGTTTGGATGTCTATATTGTGGAATAGGGTCTTAGAAGGAGGACTATCTCAGCTACTACCAATCTTTTCATAGCTATGGTGTGGCATGTTGTTAAAGAGTTGGAATGTTGGAATATAATATATTGTGATAGTGTCAATAGTGTAAGGGTTTCAGGGTTTGATTAATTAGGTTCTAAAAAATATGGTACCCCTACATCATCTATGTATATTATTGTTGAACTCCAAACATGGAAAGGGAATGGTCGTGACATTGGGTCCCTGACTAATGCATGATTTACCCACGTGTATTGGACCTCCTTTTCATCATATTCAACCCATCCTTCCAACCAATTTGTTCATGGCGTATAGTTTAAATGTAATCCTTCTGGTTTCTCTCCTTCTTATCATTCTTTTTATCCTCTTTTCTAACCCTTATTGAACGTATCTCTTGTAATCAAGACATATAAGAGATAAGGATCCAACCACTACCTTTAATGTCAGATATTTTTTCGGATCTTATTTTTCTCAAGGTGGATGGTCTAAAACTCATCATGATTTTTTAGTTTCAT
This sequence comes from Viscum album, assembly GCA_963277665.1. Taxonomy (NCBI): domain Eukaryota; kingdom Viridiplantae; phylum Streptophyta; class Magnoliopsida; order Santalales; family Viscaceae; genus Viscum; species Viscum album. Next base: position 382,895,336 of record OY728166.1, read on the forward strand.
TCATTCTCTTATGTGATTTATTTTTTAACATGTTGGAATGTTGTGCACACAACAAAAATAATTTTTTTAGCATGTGTTGAATGAGTTACACATGTTAAGAAATATCATTTAAATTATTGGGTCATTTGATGTTGATACTAATATATGAATCTACCCATTAGGTGTGTTAATCTTTGACCATTCTTGAGAACATTCATGTTATATAGGTTAATAGTATGATCTAATATATCTGAATAAATTATGGTGATTTTTTAAGATGGAATGACATGAAATAAAAAAATTTAATTGGCACACTAGAGACCATGGGAGTTTAAAATAAAAACAAGAACGATAATTGACGAAATTCGGATCAAATTTTTAATTTGTGTTCATATGATATATAAATGGATGGTTAAAAGGTAGTGTGATAAATTTATCAAAATTCATTGTGGTGAAATGTTTTTTGGTTTCTCAAGGTCATGTTGTAATTTTTATAGTGATTTGTTTAGTTATAATGTGATGCTTATATGTCTTGACTGAGTTACATTGTAATTCTAATAGGGAGTTTCCTAGTTATGTTGTAATTATTATAGGGAATTCCCAAGTTATGTTGAAATGATAATATGGATATTTTCGGTTCTCTTTTGAGTTTATGGATATATACTGGAAGGGTTATGATTAGGGTTGGTATGATTCAATGACATGATCATAGATATTCAACATTATGCGGAAGCAGGTTAACCTAACCTCAGGTTTCAACCCAGAGCACGATGGTTTGTTAATTTATTCAAAGTGACGTATAAATTGAAAAAATTAATACAAATGTCATTAAATTATTTATTTCACTACATACCATATACTGGATTTATCTAGAAAAAATTGCGTACTATGTTTTACTAATTGGAAAGGCCACAATTTGTTACTTAGAAATATTTCATGGATATATGTTAGACAAGGTAAAAAGACCATGTTTTTTATTATATCCTCAGGGATGGGTTAGATCGTGAACATTATAACAACATGGGGCTAAAAACGTAGTACTTGGAGTCTTTTTTCAGGCATGTTTATCCGTTTATCTATTTTACATTCAGTGCATGATTTAATTACATTTTAACTTTTCATTAAAATATTCTATTAATTTTATTGAGTTTTTTTAGTGGTTCTTTATTCTAATATGGATTCATGTTTTTTATTATTCTATTTTTTAATTATTATTCTAGATTTTTAATTTCTTCTATTCTATAATATATTTTATAGGGTAAAGTATACCCACTATATCATTTACACTCTCACTAATAGTCAACATCCTCAGGTGTATGGGGAGGTGTTCTTGATCTCACATAGCCCACCCAACTTAGTCACATGAGGGAGTATCATGTTGGGGATGTTACATTAACGACTAAAGAAAAAAAATTATTATAAATGAATAATCCCTATTTTACAGTCTAATAATGTATTATATAATCCAAGAAAATGGTAATGTATCATTAATTAAATGTAACATTATTATAAATTATGGGACTTACACTAATGTGGATTCCCTTGTTCTGATATCTCTACAAATTTTTTCTTGAGAAATATTTCATTGGTGGGAGGTGTGACATGCTCCCCATATAGTGTGGCCTATGAGAAATCCCCATCATGGTAGACCTTAAGTATGATGAAAGTTCCCTCCTATTTGGATTATAGCTTTGGGGGATTCTTTCCTAGTATCATTAGGGTTCTGAGGACAAACACCAGTTCCCCATAGAGGAATGAGCAGAGGAGAACTCTTTTATTGAAGGCTTGTACAATCCGATTATGATGGACCACAAGCACTATAGGAAAATGAAATATCTGTGAAGGGCGATTTCTGACAAGGTCCCGTCGCAAAAGACCTTTTGCGATGGGGCGCCGTCGCAAATTGCCCGTTGCAGAAAACGGCGTCGCAAATAGTTGTTTTTGTGGTGGTCCCGTCACAAAAATAGTATTTGCGAAGGTATTTTTCCCCCACCGCAAATTGTTTATCATTTATAAATAAAAAAGTTATTTTCGACGGGCCGCCACAGATATATTAGTTTCGATGAGTTTCTGACCCGTCACAAATGGTAAATTTAAAAAATATTTGCCACAGACCATCGTAGAAATAGTTTTTAAGACAGGTATTCTTCCCATCGCAAATGGGACAGAAAAAAATTATTTTACGACGAGACACCCCGTCGCAAATACTAAAATAAATAAAACAAATAAAATAATTAATACAAATTGTATAATATTATATAAAAATAATAATATTATTAATAATATAAAAAAATTCTCTTATTATAATATAAATAAAAAAATATATAATATATAATTATGAAATATTAATACAAAATAATAATAATATGAATATAAATAATATAATATAATATAATAATACTAATATTAATAATATAAAAATTAATATAATATTATTATTATTAAATTATGTATATAATAGTAATATTAATACTAATAATATAAAGAAATTATATAATTATAATATTAATAATTAAAAATATATATAATATAATTTTGAGATATTAATATCAAAAAATAATAATAATATGAATATAAATAACATTATATTATATAATAATAATACTAATATTAATAATATAAAAAATTAATATAATATTATTATTATTATTAAAATGAACATACATATTTATGAAAAAATAATATTAATATTCTTAATATTAATAGAATTATAAAATTATAAACATCTCAATATTAACAATAAATATAAAATTTTCAAAGTAATATTACTAAAATAAACAGATATTAAAAATAATACTAATAAGAAATAAAATATTAAAAAAAATAAAAACAAATTAAAACATGTAATATTCGTACCAATATGAAAGAGGAATTGAAAATAGTTAATATGACAATAAACTATAAACTCAAATGTTTATTACATGTAAAAAAATCACTGGGGGAGGATAATCTGGAGGACCTGGAGGAGGTGGTGGAGGAAACTCCATCCCTAAACTATGAGTTAGAAAACGCATGTACTCCATCTACTCCTAATGTTGCTCCTCATATCGATGCCTCTCCTCATCCTGTTGCTGACGCATTTGCTCCTGCCATCGACGCATCTCCTCATCATGCTACTGACGCATCTTAACCTGCTATCGAAGCAATTTCCTCTTGCAAATAAGATTCAGCAATTGAGCCTTCAACTGATGCTTTGTTATGTAATTTTTTCTTCAATTTCTACATGCATCTCTCAAATGGGTACATCCATCGAAACTGAATTGGACCTCCACATTTTTCTTTATGTGGAAAATGTAATATCGAATGTTCCATTGAGTCAAAGAAATCCAGTGGAAAGATTTTTTCCAGTTTCATATAATTACAACAACAGCTTCTTCTAGTTTTCTTAGTGCATCGTAGTCTGTTGTCACCGCACACATGTCTCAGAAAAAATATGATATATCTGTTATTGAATCTCGAATCTTATAATTCAAAAAACCTATTAATACAATAGGCATAATTCATTCCATTATAACATAACAATAATGACATTTTAATCCTGTAATATGACCATTTTTAACACATCTACCCAAGTTGGAAGAATTTCCATCTGGAAGTCTCAAATCTATAATCCACTAACAAAATAATAAGAAACTCTCTTTGGTCACTGTATAAGCTGCTTTTGGCTTCATTAATCTCTGTGATATGACATTTTCAAACAATTCAAGTTCTGGTCGCCTGCAAATTTTGGAAAGATCTAATCGTGCCATTACATTATCTTTGGTTTTACCTGGTGTATCCAAAATTGTTTGAAATAAATTATCAAAACATTTCTTCACAATATAAATTACATCCAACATGTGTCAGACCAACAAATCAGAACAATATGGAGGATTTAAAAAAATGCTTTGTTTTGTCCTATTGTGTTCTTTCCCAAAGCCATGAATTTTCTATTGGTTTATCGTCGGTCCAAAAGTGATGGAAGGTAATGAAAATACAACTGATTTTAACTCTATACCTGAGATCATTTTTTAGGTTCATCTCTATCAATTATGCCTTTTCTGAAATGAGATTTATTCCTCGGAAAAGAATGATCGATTAGAAGAAATCTACGATAGTAGTCAAAATAGAAAGGTTTTTTTCTATTCACGATCAGAAATGCTTTGTTGTCTCCCATACAGTAAGGACATGATTTTGGACCCTGTGTACTCCAACCAAATAACATTCCATATGTTGGGAAGTCACTAATTTTCCTCATCAAAGTAGCTTTCATTACAAAATTCTGTTTCACAGTAGCATCATATGTACCAACACCATGACTCCACAATAAATTTAACTCATAAATCAACGGTTTGAAATAAACATCAATATTCTTTTTCAGATGTCCTGTGATTAATAATGTCAAAAATATATAAGGTTCTTTCATCAACATCCATGGAGGTAAATTATACGTAGGTATAAAGATTGGCCAACAAGAATACTGACTACCAAAAGATCCAAATGGACTAAAACCGTCAGTATAAAGACCCAATTGCACGTTTCGGGATTCTAAAGCAAAAGACAGATGCACTTGATCAATATTTTTCCATGAATCACCATCATATGGATGAATCAAGATGTTACCATTTGAAATATTGGTTTTGTGCCATGAAATCATTGTCGTTTTGTTTTGAGACATAAATAAATGCTCCAACCTGGGTATAAGCGGGAAATATCTCAACTATTTTACAGGAATCAATCCGGACTTCCCTGATTGAGCTTATTTATACAACGATTGTCCACATGTGGGACAAATATCCAATGACTAATTTTCTCCAGAATATAAGATGCAATCATTTGAACATGCATGGATCTTCTGATAACTAAGGCCCAGATTATGAAACAGTCTCTTGTTGTCATAATAATTAGTAGGAATCACATTTCCTTCAGGTAACAGTGCTTTAACCAATGAAAATATCTGATCAAAATAGTTAATTGACATTCCATTATCTGATTTAATAGCCATAAATTTTGCAACTGCTTCTAATTTTCTTATCTTGCAACCAGGATATAATGCATCCTCAGCAGACCTAAGAAACTCAGCAAATTCAGATGGTGCCAACTCGGGAGGTAAATCAACATCATCCTCGATTTCAGTTTGTTGAACGGATGACCCTGCAACATCATGTACTAAATTCTGAAACCCTGATAGATCCAAAACCAAATTATTAGTATCTTCTCTAGAACTACGTTCATCGTGTTGATACCAAAAAATATAATCTGATTGAAAACCTTAACGCAAGAGATGTTTCTCAATGATGTCAAATGTTTCAAACGTTCTCAGAGAACATATTTTGAAAAGACACTTAATTGTCCCTTCTGAAACAAATTCTAGGTTTGATGTTGCAAATGATAAAAAATCTTCAACACCATCAACATATACAGGATTTAAACTAGAACCGTTTGGATTTCTACGCTGATTTATCCAAGCATGATCATCTAATAATGATTGATGTCAATTTCCTTTTTCCATATTTATATATATGTTTCTAAAAAATTTAAAACCATTACTATTGTTAAATAATTTGATATAAGAAAAAAAATATCCTAAAAAGGGAAGATACATTATTACAGTTATTTCTTAATAATTACCAATAATTATAGGCAACACAGTTAGTCTGTAATCATCCTCACTAATTATTATTAATTTAGTAATACTTATCAATACTTTGCAAAATGAAATATGCGTGAATAATGAAATAAAATTGTCTAATCATCATTGTGGAGATTATGTTACTAATTATTGTTATTTGTTTCTAGTGTATTAGCGGAAGCTCTTTTTCCTGACGACTCATCTCCTTGCAAGGGGATGAGTCGTCAGGGAAACGATCCTTTTTTGCCCGATGGCTCATCTCTTTTTAACATTCTCCAAACTGAAATCAGTATGAAAAACATTCTCTGACATATTTTAGAGAACATTTTTCATACTGATTTCAGTGGGAGAAAGTAGCAAAGATATGAGACATTGAAAAAAAGTTAGCAGCAAATCCGCTGGAAATTCTGCCAATTTATAACCATGCACTCTAATTTATTTGATTTTTGATTAATTATTACTAATTATTACTAATTAATATTAATTATTACTAATTATTACAAATCTAAATATTTCCAACAGATTTTTCTCTATTCTTAACATTTTCAAATCTTAAAGGGTCGTCAATTTTCAGGTCATACTCAATAAAAATTTTGTGTCAGCCATGTCCAATGTAAACTCTATAATTGTCCTTACATGGTCGATCACCTCGCAAGTAGTGTTGCAATAGAATGACACAAGTAATGTCATTCTCGTCTTTAAGAATAATTTCACATGACCCTTTACATAGATCATTCTTCCTTGAAAATTTAAGATAATTTCAGTATATTTCCCTTAGTTTTTCAAGAAATAATGGTCTATGTAAAAAGTCATGTGATATAATTCTTATAGATGAGAAATATATGACTAGGTTTGTCCTATTACAATGCTACTTGCGAGGTGATCAACCAAGAAAGGACAATTATAGAGTTTACATTGGACATGGTAGACAGAAACTTTTTATTGGGCATGACCTGAAAATTGGCGACCCTTTAAGATTTGAACATGTTAAGAATAAAGAAAAACTTGTTAAAAATATAGATAATTGTAATATTTTATAAAATTTTTATAATTATAATAATATTAATATTTTTTTATAAATATTAAAGATATAATAATAAAATAATTATATTATTAGTATTATTTAATTATTAATATTAAATTAATATAATATTTTATATTATGTTACTATTTATGTTACTAATTATATTACTAATTATGTTACTAATTATTAATACGAAGATATGCACATAGGTCGGCTAGTTAATCAATCATTGAATAGAAAAATAAACGTGATTGACCGCTCATCTACCTCAATTTTCTTTTCATTTGTGTGTTGAGGCTTGACAGGAAACTTCTGCCTCCACATGTAATATTTTCTTTTACTGTCAAAATTATAAACCTCATCACCTCTATGATGGGGAGGAGGTTGCTAATTTTTAAAGTAAAAGAAAATATTACATGTGGAGGCAGAAGTTTCCTGTCAAGCCTCAACACACAAATGAAAAGAAAATTATGGTAGATGAGCGGTCAATCACGCTTGCTAATTATCCTAATTGTAGTTTCTAATTATCCTAATTGTAGTTTCTAATTATTCTACTTGTAGTTGCTAATTATCCTAATTGTAGTTGCTACTTATTCTAATTGTAGTTGCTACTTATCCAAATTGTTTTTAATTCTTTCCTAATTGCTACTTATCCTAGTTGTTTTTAATTGTTTCCTAATTTCTACTTATCCTAATTGTTTTTAATTGTTTTCTAATTGTTTTTAATTGATTCCTAATTGTTTCTAATTGATTCCTAATTATTTTTAATTGTTTCTTAATTATTTTTAATTGTTTCCTAATTATTTTTAATTATTTTCTAATTATTTTTAATTGTTTCCTAATTATTTTTAATTATTTCCTAATTATTTTTAATTGTTTCCTAATTATTTTTAATTGTTTCATAATTAGTTTTAATTGTTTCCTAATTGTTTTTAATTGTATCCTAATTATTTTTAATTGTTTCCTAATTATTTTTAATTATTTCCTAATTATTTTTAATTGTTTCCTAATTATTTTTTATTGTTTTTTAATTATTTTTTGTTGTTTCTTAATTATTTTTAACTGTTTCCTAATTATTTTTAATTGATTCCTAATTATTTTTAATTTTTATTAATTATTTTTAATTTTTCATAATTATTTTTAATTTTTTCTAATTGTTTTTAATTTTTACAAATTATTTTAATTTTTCATAATTACATTAATTGTTCCTAATTATTTTAATTGTTTCCTAATTATTTTAATTGTTTTCTAATTATTTTAATTATTTCCTAATTATTTTAATTGTTTCCTAATTATATTAATTGTTCCTAATTATTTTAATTGTTCCTAATTATTTTAATTGTTCTTAATTATTTTAACAATTCTAATTATTTTAACTATTCTAATTATTTTAAGTATTCTAATTATTTTAATTATTCTAATTATTTTAATTATTCTAATTATTTTAATAATTATAATTATTTTAATTATTCTAATTACTTCTAATTAATTAAATCTAATTATTCCCTAATTATTTGATAATTTTTTTAAAATATCTAATTAAATCTAATTATTTCTTAATTATTTGATAATTATTTTAATTCTTTCTAATTAATTTGATAACTATTTTTAATTAAATCTAACTATTTATAATTAAATATTATTATTTCTAATTAAATATAACTATTTCTAATTATTTCTAATTAAATATAATTATTTTTAATTATTACCAAAACATCCTCTGGGAGTGCCGAACCAACAGTGCAGCAAGCCCCGTTGTCGTGTACCGGGTTACCCCGAGTCCAGCTCGAAACACCTTGTCAGAGTTTTCACTCCTAGGTACATTTGTGCCAGAGTCACCTCTACTTGTTCGTATCCAGATAAGGATTATTTGGTACAACCACTTAATATAATTATACTATATAGCTACTAAACATTCTATTAAAAAAATTAAAATTAACAATTAAAAAGGAAATTAACAATTAAAAATAATTTAACAATTAAAAATAATTTCAAAAATAAAAAAATATAGTTACCTTTGATATTTTTAATCAATTAATGCCTTCTAACTCCTTATCTCCTGTTCTCGTAAGAAAAAATTAAATCGAAAGAAATTTTCTTCTTAGAACTGGAAGTTAAAGAGAGAAAGAAAGAGAGATATGAATGATTTGGAAAAAAACTGGTGGGGGTATATATAGGATAGATTATTTTCGACGAGATACCATCGCAAATACCTTCGCCCGCATTAATTACGGTGGCGGTTAAAAGGGTTTTTGCGGCGGGCCCATCGTAAATAGCTTCCTGCCGACATACTATTAGCGACGGGCAGATATCCCCTTCGTGAATTCCTATTTACCGCTACCATTATTGGTGATGGGCCCCATCAATAATACCTTCGCTGGCATTCATTATTGGCGGCGGTTTAAAGGTTTTCTACGACGGACATGTCACAAATAGCTGCCTGCTGACATACCATTAGCGACGGGCGGATATCCCCATCGTAAAATCCTATTTACCACCACCGGTATTGGCAACAGGACCCGTCGTAAATGACACCAGCTGAATATTTTTTTGCGACGGGACAATTTACCCGCCGCAAATAGTAATTACCACCGCTGGGTAGTTGCGACGAGTAGAAGGCGACCGTCGTAAATAGGATTCCCGGGTTTGGGCGCCCAAACTGCGCCATATCTATTGCGACTAGTCCTGGATTCCCGTCGCAAATAACTGACCATTTGCGATGGGAATATATTACCGTTGAAAATCTTCTTTTCGTAAGAGTTTTTGCGATGGGAATAAATCCCGTCACAAATACCCTGTCGCAATAATTAGTTTTCCCGTAGTGTAGGAAAATAGGAACCCATACTTTTTATAATAAATTATTTTTAAATAGTCTTAATTAGAGTGAAAAAACAATACATCACGTACAATAAATAAAGGTAATGAAATTTTAAAATAAAAATTAAGTATATAATCCAAGGAAATGGATATTTAAAAAATATTATAATATAAAAGTTACAATTGGTGATGAAAAGGTAAGGAGTGGAAATGATTACTTCTATATAATAATGGATTATAAAATTTGTTATAATGATTGTGAATGAATAATCCCTCAGGTAAAATACATAAAATTGAAGACAATATGTTTGAGATAAAACCCTAATATTTTAGCAACCCAAGTTTACAAATATAGAAATTAAATCATTTTTATTAGGATATTTTGGTACATTACACAACAACATGCCTGAGGATCCTAGAGGTATAAAGCCTTTCGAATCTTGGAACCAAAAACAACTCGTTCAAAGGTAAACTACTTCATATCACTTACTAACTAAAACCCTTCTTATACATGTCATTCGTAATAAATTTCTTCACATACTAGGGAAATTAAATACTCAATTGATCAATACAGGTAAACAAGGGAGATTCTTAAGAATAACATGAACATAAGGCTGTGATAACACGATCATAAATTTTGAAAACCATATCTTCCATATCAAATATCATAATCATGAGTAATAGAATAAATATTATCATTCCATATGACATGAATCATTATGGAGTCAAAGAACATGAGAAGTGACAGATGATCATAAAACAACTATCTTATCAAAACCCATGAAATAAAACGGGGTTCATAAAAATTTCATCATTTCATAACCTATCTATAAGATATAGATTTCATAATAATTTCTTTATTTTGTGAATATATAACTCTTAGAAAAAGAATCAGTTTTCACAAGCATTTTATCATGGTATATCATGTGGAAGAGAATCAGAATTCATAAATATCTTATCGGAATAAACATAAACCATTAATAATTATAATAATAATGTAATCATTAGATAATATTCCCATAAAATCATAGGTATTAACAACAGATATTATCATACATGGAAAATGATTTTTCAAGGTTAATCATATGTCACATTTCTTAAGGAAAATAAATTTTTATTTAAAATAAATATTGAAAACTAAAAACTCATAAAAGATTATGGAAATATTTTTAAAAAAATAAACATGAAAACATATAATGTAATATTTAAAATATTTTTAGGTGATGGTGGTGGAAAATTATTTATATATATTACATTTTAAAAATGTTATTCTTTCTGCATTTTTAGTAAAATCCAATCATACATTTTTTAGAAAACTACATGATGTTTCCTTTAAAAAATGTTTTAAAAAGTAAATTATGGGTAAAAATTTCATTAATAAATAACTTATTAAAATGTAATATAAATTTTTTAATGCATTTTTAGAAAACATGGATTTGGAAGAAATACAGGTTTTTGACTGAAGAGACAAATAATGATGATTTTCTTAAAAATATTCCATTGAACTAAAGGGTACATAGAGATATGAAAACGAAGGGGAAACCTATATTATCATTACCTAAATAGTGTATAAAAAAATTCAGGTGTTTCTAAAGAGATAGATCATTATATTTCACTATTGGAATCACAATAATAAACAATCTTGATAAACATTGAGATTGTAACATAAAATCTTTACCGCTTTGGTAATTTTGAAATCGTAAGACCCGTGAAAGAATAACACGATATTAAAAATTAAATATCATGAGGATAAATAAATTCATATTATATAATTTCAAAGGGCTTTTATATACACCTCATAAAATGAGATACATTCATAACATAACATATGTCTCAAAGAAGAAAAATTAAGACAAAAATCCCTTATCTTTAGTCTTGAATTCCTTCATATGCATTAAAACCTCCATTATAATAAATATAATATTATTATACATATAATAATGTAATATCTCTCTATATATATATATCATAACATATATCATTTAATTATGATATTTTATTACCTTTTTATTAACAATTGATGTTAAAGTCACCTTTCGAGCAACAAATGCTTCATTTTTCGTGCATGTTTTCATTTCTTATTATTTTTTATTTTATTAAATTAATTGTTGTTACATTTTCTCCATATTGATAAAAATTATATAAATTTCAAATATATTCATTCTATATGTATTTATAGTAATCCATTAAATTATAGGTAAAAAATGAAATGCATAGTTCATGGATATGGTAGGTTTTATGTATGAATGATTGTTGTTTTCATTTTCATGATTGGTTTAACTGAAAAATGTTAAATAATATATTACCTACCCTAAATAATTTTTATTCCATATATAATAAAATACTTTTTTGATCCAGTCCTTATTAACTTCCATGTAATGATGCACCCCATTTCCCATGGTTCTCCACTTTTCTCTCGGCTACGCTTCTCCTCATTGGGTTTATAAGTCCTTTCTTAGTGGAAATGGATCCAACCACTTATCTTATTCAATATCTCTTCCTTTACAATATTATTTTTAATTTTTATTTTCACATTCTTTCTAATGTTCTTTATTTCTCTTCTATGGTTCTCGCTGCCATGTGTTTTATTTCATGGATCATTCAGTCATCCCTTTAATGGTTGCTTACTATGAAAGCCCTCATCTTCCCAAAAAATTCAATATCCTAGTGCTCTTATACACATATCCTTATTGGATAAAGGCCAATGGTAAATAAGTGGGTTTTAGTGATGTTCTTCGGAATTCTACGGGTTTCCAGGTGCACCTAGAGTCGTATTTCTTGTTTGATGTCCACTACTAGTATTCTTCTTCTTCGACAAATCTAGTGTTAGAAGACCTCATCTGATCAAGGTGCTTCTCTGGCCATTCATTCCTATGCACCTCTCTCGATAAGATCTAGTGTGGGGTAACTATAAGGTTTTGGGATTCTTGGTCAGTTTCCATTGGTGCTCTAAGAACATCAGGAGATGTTATTTTCATGTGAATATGGTTAATAGTTTCATATATTTTTGTGGGGTTTCTTCTTCAATGATTTTGGTGATTTTTTTTCTATGTTCTATGAGATGTTGATATTATTAAGGATATATTGGTGTGGATTCATATTTGTTTAGCTTTTTTTGTTTATTTTCATTTGGTGTGGTGATGGTCGATGGCATTGATAGTGATGATGAGGTGGAAGCGATGATGGTGCGGGTCTTTTACTTATTATTGAGGTATTATAGCTCTATATTGTAGGAAGATGATGACGTGATGTGGTGAGATTTTTTATAGTGGATTTTATGGAATCTTATGATCCCTGGTGACTAGTGAGTTTGTTGGGTAGAGATAATGATGGTGGTAATGGATGGTAATAGCGAATCATGATGATGATGGCTAACGATAGGGCGACGTAGGTGATCCGGATCATGGTCTTCTCAAGTGTTGTTTATTTTTTGAATTTTTATCATTTAAATTATATTTTTTTTATTCTCTACTAGTATTTAGGTTAATGATAAACCATAGATTTTGTAACACCCCGACCCCAGTTACCCATAGTCGGTGCATTATTGTGTAACATTACCATGATCACACAAGATCAAGTCTCGAAAGACCGATTTGTTTAGTAGTCTTGGGAACACTAGATACATTCATAAGTCTTACATTACATCATAAATTAAAACAAAACTAAAAAAACATCCTTTTTTCATATCCCCTCATACTATCCCTGCAGGTCATTCATAATATACTTCATCACATCCTGGAAAAATTAAAACATTGAAAGGGGTGAGCTCAGATGCTCAGTAAGGATAAAAATATACCGGAAGCTTTCATAAACAAAAAAAACATTTAAGGCAATTTATAACTAAAACATAAAGCCTTTTAAACTTGAACTTCAGCATAATATGGAAAAATTAAAATGACATAATTCCATTTACTTATTCACATGGTTATTCTACTAGTAGAATAATAACAAGCAATATCAATAACCACTTTCACAATGATGGAATGCGTAATGCCAGACTATCATAACCACGTAGCCAAGGCCTCGTGCCAAGACCACAAATAAGATTTTGTAAAGGCCTCGTTCCAATACACTAGGTTGTCTCATGAGACCTGTCGATGCATTGAGGAGCTATAGCGGGCTCCACCCATCACTTATTAATTCCAATGCATTCCTCATATGAACAGGTTTAAACATATCATAAACCATAACATAATCGTATCACATAAAACATTCATAAAGGAAACATAACATTTCCACATTTTAATCACAAGATATCAATAAAACACATTGATATAATAAAAACACTTTCACAACCATTTTCAATAACAAAATAAAAGAAAATTAAATCTTGGTATTTATTTTTCATTAAAAAAAAGTTATGGCTTGTAGAGGAAGCCGAAACTCAAATAATGGTCACGGCGGTAGAAAGTCGTTGTCGCCGCATATATACAACAAGAAAAACATTCCTTTTTTCGTTTACTAAAACGCTTCATATAAAAAGATTCCTTTTGAATAAACGTCAAAGTCAAAGGGGTTTATACACCGTATAAAAGAAATTTGTGTATAAAACAAAATATGCCTCAAAGAATGGAGATTGATACGAAGTCCCTTACAAAGAAAATTTTTTTAAATGAAAAAGATATATTATGTGTATTCACCATATGTAAACATAATGAAACTATAAATACAAGATAGTACATAATAATATCATGACATAATTTGAAAGTAGGAGATTAACACAAAGAATGGAAATTGGGTTAAGAAGTTCCCTTACCTCGTGTCTGACTTGACTCGACCATTATTAACCTTCTAAATAATTAAATAGATTTAATTTATAGTTTATTATGAACTTTTTTCAAGTTTATTATTCCTTTTATATCACTTATTACCATGTTATGAACATTATGTAATTATTTAAGTTAATAACGGTCATTTTTTTGATCTTTGGTACTTGAGTCAAAAATAAGCTTTTAATAATTACATGTTGTTCATGTGGTGAAATATCCATTATATCCAGAATTATATACATGATTTAGATATCAAATATATCAAATATATCAATTATATACATTCATTCATAATATTACGTAACATTTAGAGGTAAGAAATGAAATGCACCGTTCATGGAGACGGTAAGTCGTACGTACGCATGAACACTACTTTCATTTCTATTTCGTATTTAGTGGAATGAAACTATAATTATATAAAGTTATAATATAATTCCAGTATAATATAATGTATAATACCATTTACTCCATCCTTTATACATCCCACATATGGAATTAACGATTCAAATCACTTTGAGGGGGCGGAAGTCCGCACTTCCTAAAATGAAATTATCGCGTTTACCCATAATGGAAATCATAAAGTTATTACATAAATGAAAAATAAATAAGCATAAGGAAAACATAAACATAATATATATATCATATATGAAAATAGTTTCATCAAAATGGCCACCATTAGAGGTGTTAAAAGAATATTGAACAATCATCATTTTGTGAGGCAGTATTTCTCCACCCACAGAAACAGTATGTTCTTTAACCATTAGACGAAGGTGTGTGTAAGTGTAAATCAAATAATTCTCAGAAAAACATCCTAGTATATTTAATATAATGTTTTTGTTACAAAATAAAGTAATAAAAATAGTTTAAGGGGTTGGAGAAGCAAAATAACATTAGAGAAGACATTACCTTAAAATCAGGTAACTCTTTTTGATTTGTGCCAAAGGCTTCCTTGAGAAGACTTCTGCCCAAATTGAGGCTTCTAGGAGTAATATAGGGACATTTAGAGAGTATTTGGGAAGAGGTTGGCCGAGACAAATGGATTTGAATGTGTGAATAATGTGGTAGTGGTGGGGGCCTTTTATAAGAGGAGAGGCGGGGGTACTCTTGGAAAGATTGAAATGTTACATAATTATGATATTATTTTCGGATTCTAAAGGTCCCACAATGAATTATTTCTAGTATAAGGTGATGAGGGTTATAAATATGCTCATCCAAAATGTTTTAGACAAGTGTAAGACTTATATTTTACATTATCTTTCTATTTTATTTAAATCGTTAATTAATGAGGTAATCGCTGCATCATCATGGTGTCATAAAAATTTAAATTTATTTAATGTCTCAAAATTATAAAAAAAATATCATCATGTAGGAAATCGTTTTATCTTTTTCAATTAATATTTATAGTCGAAAAGTTAACTTATATAAACCCATGAAATAATTTTTTTAGTAAAATAACACATGTTTGTGACAATTCTATTTTTACTTTAAATAAAAAGTTATTAATGTCATTTTCTTACCCATGTGGCTCCATGGGGTCCCCAAGTTGACCCATGGATTGTATTGGTCGGAAATGACTCATCCAATAAGGGTAGGACAAGTGTAAGGGTATTTTCATGTTTTTATAATATCATTTTTACCTTAAATTTCACTAATTACCTTTAATCGTGATTAATTAACCTTAAAAGTTACTATTCAGCAAAAAAATATTTTAATCCCATTGAACCATATTTTATATCCTAATGAAAACCATATATGTCGGATTTTTTAAAATCAAATCATAGAAGTGGTAATGTTTCATTTAAACGAAAAATCAGTTTTTTAACTACCACTTAGTGGTTTCACTATTCATCAAAAATTGCAGTTTTTCAGAACAATGCCAAACTTTCACCCTAAGATATAATTGATATTCCAAATTCAAAAATGATTTCTATTTTAAAAAATTTCAAACATATAAATTGCATTTATTAATTTTATAATTAATTCCCAATGTCACAACAAATAGCTTGTTTTTAAGAAACAATATATATCAAAAGATTGACAATTGTTTATGTCCAATTTCAAAGTGAAATTAATTATAATGAACACCATTGGATAAAATGGTAAAAATATATTCTAATTATAATTTAAAACCACCCAATAGTATAATTTATCACTATAAATTATTTTTATTAAAAAAGTTGTTTTTTTGTATTTTTCACTATTCAAAAAAAATTGGAAGTTCTCAGAATAATACCAAAAATTCAACATAGGATAATTTTGATATTCCGAATCCAAAAATGAAGTTCATTTTGAAAGATAAAATTTATAAAATTTCAAAAATTAGGTATTACTATTCATAACGGCTACTTTGACTGGTTGTGGTGTGTGTTAGAACTCCAAGTTGCGTACAACACACGCTACTGTATTATTCAAAGAGAAGTGTATAGTGGATGCTTGGAGTGTTACATTCTCCCCTCCTTCAAATAATTTATTCCTCGAAATTTCATATAATATCATTGTATAAAAAGACTCGGGTGATTCTTCATCATAAGTTCCTCGGGTTCCCACGTTGCCTCCTCCGTCTTATGGTTTCTCCATAGAACTTTTACCAGACGAGTCGTCCGGTTTCTCAGCACTTGTTCTCTTGTATCAAGAATCCTGACGGGCACTTCACAATACGATAGATCGGGTGCCAGTTCTAATTCTCCATAGGTGAGTACCTGCGTTGGGTCAGGCATGTATTTTCTCAACAGTGATATGTGGAATACATCGTGAACTTTGGAGAGACTTGGCGGTATTTCCAAACAGTAAGCTACAACCCCAATTAGTTCTAGAGTTTCAAAGGGTCTGATGTATCTGGGACTCAATTTACCCTTCTTACCAAAACATATAACTCCCTTCCCTTGAGATACCTTCAAGAAAGCATGATATCCCACCTCAAATTCCAAATCCTTCCTTCGGTTGTTGGCATAGCTCTTCTGCCTACTTTGAGTTGCTTTGATGTGGTTTTGGATTACTTTCACCTTTTCCATCATTTCCTCCACCAATTCTGGGCCTACAAGTTTTCTTTCACCAACGTCATCCCAACAGGTTGGTGTGCGACATCTCTTTCTGTATAATGCTTCATATGGTGCCATCCGAATACTTGAATGGAAGCTATTGTTATAGGAAAATTCTACCAGAGGTAAATATTGATCCCACATACCCTGAAAGTTAAGTGAGCATGATCTCAACATGTCTTCTAAGGTTTGAGTAGTTCGTTCTGATTGTCCATCTGTTCGAGGGTGGTAAGCAGTGCTAAAACGAAGTTCAGTATCCAAGGCCATCTGAAGACTTTTCCAAAATCTTGATGTAAAACGCGGATCACGATCCGAGACAATCGACAGGGGTACTCCATGAAGTCTCAAAACATCATTAATATATAGTCTTTCTATAAGTTCAAGTGGTAGATCTTCTCTTATAGCAAGAAAATGTTCTGAATTCGTGAGACGATCAACCATGACGCGTATTGCATCATTCCTTCTCAGAGTCTTTGGTAGTCCCATGAAAAAGTCCATCGTAATATTATCCCATTTCCACTCAGGTATGGGAAGAGGTTTCAATACTCCACCAGGCAGTTTCCTTCCAGCTTTAACTTGTGGACAAACCATACATCTTGATACAAAATCAGCAATCTCCCTCTTCATGTTGTCCCACCAAAAATGTCCCTTTAAATCTCTATACATTTTGGTGCTCCCAAGGTGTATAGAGAAATTGGAACTATGAGAATCTTCCAACAATTCCCTCTTTAAATCGGGTATATCGGGAACACAAAGTCTCCTCCCAAATTTCAAATTTTCATCTTCATACACAAAGTCACTCAATATCCCATCATTCACAGCTTTAATATTATTTTTCAACTCTTTATCATCGGCCTGAGAACACTTTATCCTTTCTAGTAAAGATGGTTTGGCAACCATTTGAAAATGTTTTGATGATTCACCCTCCATGTTGATTCCCATATCCATCTTTACTAGATCCACTAAAATAGGATCCCTTTCCACTCTCATCATGTTCAAAACTCCATGATCTTTTCTACTCAAAGCATCTGCAACCTTATTTGCCTTCCCCTAGTGGTAGTGTATCGTGCAATCATAATCCTTAAGTTATTCAAACCATCGCCTTTGCCTCGTGTTGAGTACTTTTTGTGAGAAAATATATTTCCAACTCTTGTGACCGGTATATATATCACATTTTTCACCATAGAGATAATGTCTCCATATCTTCGAGGAAAATATTACAAAATCTATCTCGAGATCATGAGTAGGATAGTTCTTCTCATGAATTTTTAGTTGTCGTGATGCATAGGCAATAACCCTATCATCCTGCATAAGGACACAACCAAGTCCTTTCATTGATGCATCACTATAAATAACGAACCCATCATTCCCTGATGGTAGAGTCAATATAGGAGCATTGACTAATATTATCTTCAGTTCTTCAAAACATTCTTCACACTCTTTCTTCCAGACAAATTTAACCCATTTACGTGTGATCTTCGTTAATGGGTTAGCCAATCGGGCAAAATTCTGGGCAGAACGTCGATAATAACCTGCCAAACCAATAAAGTTGCGTACCTCAGTTATACTCGTCAGTGCTGGCCATTCTTGGATTTCCTTGGTCTTTGAAGGATCAACGGAAATTCCATCCTTAGAGACAATATGTCCAAGAAAAGAAATCTCCTGAAGCCAGAATTCACACTTTCTAAACTTCTGATATAATTCATTCCTTCTAAGAGACTTCAAGATAGTGCACAAGTGATTTTCAGGATCTTCATAGCTTTTGGAGTATACCAAGATATCATCAATAAATACCACCACAAAATCATCAAGATATTCCTTTAAAACTCTATTCATTAGATCCATGAATACAGAAGGTTCAATAGTCAATCCAAAAGGCATTACTATAAACTCATAATGCCTATACCTTGTTTGAAATGTTGTCTTTGGAATGTCTTACTTCTTCACACACAACTGATGGTATCCAGATCAAAGGTAAATCTTTGAAAAGTATTGAGCTCCATGCAGTTGGTCAAATAAATCATCAATGCGAGGTTGGGGATACTTGTTCTTTATTGTTATTGCATTGATCTCCCTGTAGTCAACGCACAATCTCATAGATCCATCTTTCTTCTTAACAAAAAGGACATGGGCTCCCCATGGAGAAAAACTAGGGTGAATAAATCCCTTATTACTCAATTCCTCTAGTTGTTTCTTTAGTTCAACTAATTCCACGGTGGCCATTCTATAAGGGGTCTTCGATATAGGCCTTGATCCTGGAATCAAATCAATGGAAAACTCAACTTCTCGTTCTGGAGGATGTCCATGTAAATCTTCCGGAAACACATCCACATATTCTTTCACAATAGGTACATCCACTATTTGAACATTCCTTTCCTCGACCTTAGTAATTTCATTCTCTATCTCTCCAATAATTGAATTTTGTTAAGCTATTGGGGGTGGATCTAAATAAGAATTAGGTGGTGACGATTCTTCCCTAAAGATAAGGTGTTCCTTATCATCATCATCAAAAATCGTAACCTCCTTCTTCTTACAATAAATATTTTCATCATAGTCCAAAAGCCAATCCATACCGAGGATTATATCAAACTCAATCATAGGTATGACAATGAGATCAAAGGATAAAGAACATTTTTGTGCTCTAATGGGGAATGATTCACAAAACGTTGTTGTAATGATACTTCATTTAGGAGTTTTTACTGACAATTCCCTTGTTAAATCAAATTGGAAATATCTAATTTTCTTAGAAAACTGGGAAGATATGAAACAATGCGATGATCCAAAATCAAATAATGCATTTCCTAAACTTGAGGAAACCATTAAATTACCTGCCACCACGTCTTTCGGAGTTTTAACCTCAGCAGTAGTGATAGCATAAGCTTGGCCTTGATCCCTTGGCCTCTTTTGAGGTATGTTCCTCTGTTTCCTAGGACAATTTGCATAATGTCCCATCTCTATACAATTATAGAAGTCCACATTGACAACAACTTTCTTTCCCTTGTAATCATGAGCTTGGTGTCCTTTTTCACCACACTTGTAACAGACTCCCATTCCCTTCAAGCAAGTACCGGGGTGTTTCTTCCCACATTTACTACAGGATTGATATTCAAATTTCCCTTCGTCCCCTTATTTCCATTTCTAGATTGATCAGAAGATCTCTTATTCTCTTTCTTTTCTTTAAATTCATAAGACTTAGAGAATTCCTTTTCCATCATGATAGCACACGAGACAATATCTTTGTACGATGAGAAGGTTTGTGAGACTAATGCTTGACGGAGAAATGGTTTTAACCCATCAAAGAAATGATCTATCTTACTTCTTGGGTTACGTATATAATCTGGAGCATGCCTCACTAACCTTGTAATGTTAGCCTCATACTTTGCGACATTCTCATCCTCCTTCTGCCTCAGACTTAGAAATTGTCTTTCCATATCTTCCCTATAGTCACGAGGGAAGTATTATTCTAAGAAAATATCTTTGAACTCCCTCCATTCCATATTAGATACTTCTTCATCTTCTTTTGTGTTTTGAATCAGCGACCACCATTGATCAGCATCTCCAATGATTCGGTACACTCCCATTACAACCTTCTCCCTTTCTCTACTCCCCAAGGCATGGAATATTTTCTCTAAGGAGTTTATCCACTACTCAGCTACTAACGGATTTGTACCCCCATTAAATGTTGGCAGTTGTTACCTCATGAAATGATCTAAGATTGATCCTCCACATTGCGGATCAGGGTGCTCCATATGATTAAGGTTATTATTCATAACCTGAGTGAGTTTTCCCAGTATGGTAATAAGTTGATCAGAACCGGTTGTATCTCTAGCTCCATAATAATTATCTTGAGAAGGAGGGAAATCCCTACATGGAGTGCGTGCATTGATACGGTTTCCATTCCTCCCACTAGGCACCATTTCTAAAGAATGGAATAAACTAGATTAGTTTATGAATCAAAATACATAATTCCATACTTGTAAAACACTTAACATAAATTGAAAATTTTATGGATATAATCTATAATCATAAAACAATTTCCTTTGAGGAAGTATATACTCATAAAACCTTCATAATTGTTTGTAAAGAAAATGAGAATTATCCTAAGAATATCACCCGGGAGTGTCATAACCTAGAGTGCAGCAAGGCCCATTGTCGTGCACCAGTTCCCGTTTGAGTCTATCTCAAAGCGGTGTTTTTGGGTTTTACCCCTAGGTACATATGTTCCAGAGTTGCCTCAACCTGCTCGTATCCAGACAGGGATGTATTGCTCAGAAAACTCACAAAATCTCTACAACAACAAAATTCTTGGAAGTTATTCTATACTAATCCTCAAAATATATCTTTGGTCCATGTTCTCTAATCAGAGTTTATCTAAATTTGGCTTCCAAGGTTAGTACTAAACTTCCTCTGATACCAACTGTAACGCCCCGACCCCAGTTACCCAGAGTCGGTGCATTATTTCGTAACATTGGCATGATCATAACAGATCAAGTCTCGAAAGACCAATTGGTTTAGTAGTCTTGGAAACACTAGATACATTCATAAGTCTTAAATTACATCATAAAGTAAAACAAAACTAAAAAAACATCCAGTCTTTATATCCCCTCATACTATCCCTGCAGTTCATTCATAATATACTTCATCACATCCTAGAAAAATTAAAACATTGAAAGGGGTGAGCTCAGATGCTCTGTAAGGATAAAAATATATCAGAAGCTTTCATAAATAAACAAAAACATTTAAGGCAATGTATAACTAAAAAAAATCCTTTTAAACTTGAACTTTAGAATAATATGGAAAAAGTAAAATGAAATAATGCCATTTACTTATTCACATGGATATTCTACTGGTCGAATAATCACATGCAATATCAATAACCACTTTCATAATGATGGAATGCATAATGTCAGACTATCATAACCACCTAGCCAAGGCCTCGTGCCAAGACCACAAATAAGATTTTATCAAGGCCTCGTTCCAAGACACTAGTTTGTCTCATGAGACCTTCCGATGCATTGAGGAGCTATAGCTGGATCCACATATCAATTATTAAGTCTAATGTATTCATCATATAAACAGGTTTAAACATATCATAAATCATAACATAATTGAATCACATAAAACATGCATAAAGGAAACATAACATTTCCACATTTCAATCACAAGATATCAATACAAAACATTGATATAATAAAAACACTTTCACATCCATTTTCAATAACAAAATAAAATAAAATTAAATATTGGTATTTATTTTTCATTTAAAAAAGTTATGGCTTGTAGAGGAAGCTGAAACACAAATAATGGTCACGGCGGCAGAGAAGTCATTGTCGCCGCATACATACAACAAGAAAAACATTCCTTTTTTGTAGTTTAGTAAAACGCTTCGTATAAAAAGATTCCTTTTGAATAAACGTAAAATTCAAAGGGGTTTATACAATATATAAAAGAAATTTGTGTATAAAACAAAATATGCCTCAATGAATGGAGATTGATACGAAGTCCCTTAAAAATAACATTTTTTAAATGAAAAAGATATTTTATGTGTATGAACCATATGTACGCATAATTAAACTATAAATACAATATTTGACATAATAATATCATGACATAATTTGAAAGTAGGAGATTAACCCAAAGAATGGAAATTGGGTTAAGAAGTTCCCTTACCTCGTGTCCGACTTGACTCGGCCATTCTTTAACCTCCTGAATAATAAACTAGAGTTAATTTATAGTTTCTAAAGAACATTTTTCAAGTTTATTATTCCTTTTATATCACTTATTACCCTGTTATAAACATTATGTAATTATTTAAGTTAATAACGGTCATTTTGTCGATCTTTGGTATTTGAGTCAAAAATAAACTTTTTATAATTACATGTTGTTCATGTGGTGAGATATCAATTATATCCAGAATTATATTCATGATTTAGATATCATATATATCATATATATCCAGTATATACATTCATTCATAATATTACATAACATTTAGAGATAAGAAATGAAATGCACCGTTCATGGAGATGGTAAGTCATACGTACGCATGAACGCTACTTTCATTTCTATTTCATATTTAATGGAATGAAATTATAATTATATTAAGTTATACTATAATTCCAATATAATATAATGTATAATACCATTTACTCCATCCATTGTACATCCCACATATGGAATTAACGATTCAAATCACTTTGAGGGGGTGGTAGTCCGCACCTCCTAAAATAAAATTACCGCGTTTACCCATAATGGAAATCATAAAGGTATGCCATAAATGAAAAATATAGAATCATAAGGAAAACATAAACAGAATATATATATATATATATATATATATATATCATATATGAAAATAGTTTCATTAAAATGTCCACCATTAGATGTGTTAAAAGAATATTGAACAATCATCGTTTCGTGAGGCAGTATTTCGCCACCCACAGAAACAGTATGTTCTTCAACCATTAGATGTAGGTGTATGTATGTTTAAATCAAATACTTCTAATAAAAACATCATAGTATATTGAATATACTGTTTTTGTTACAAAATAAAGGAATAAAAAGAGTTTAAGGGGTTGTAGAAGCAAAATAAATAAAAAGAACATTAGATAAGACATTACCTTAAAATCGGGTAACTCTTTTAGATTTGAGCCAAAGGATTCCTTTGGAAGACTTCATCACAAAGTGATGATACTAGAAGTAAGAGAGGGATGTTGATAGAGTATTGGGGCAGTGGTTGGCCGAGCCAAATTGCTTTGATTGTGTGAATAAGGTGGTAGTGGTGGGGGCCTTTTATAAGAGGAGAGGAGGGGCACTCTTGGAAAGATTGAAATGTTACATTATTATGAAATTTTTTTCGGATTATAAAGGTCCCACAATGATATATTTCGAGGATAAGGTGATAAGGGTTCTAAATATGCTCATCAAAAAGGTTTTAGACAAATGTATGCCTTAGATTTTACATTATCCTTCCATTTTATTTAAATCGTTAATTAATGAGGTAATCGCTCCATCATCATGGTGTCATAAAAAATTTAATTTATTTAATGTCTAAAAATTATAAAAAAAATATAATGATGTAGGAAATATTTTTATATTTCCAATGAATATTTATAGTCTAAATTTTAACTTATATAACCCCATGTAATAATTGTTTTAGTAAAACAACACATGTTTGTGACAATTTTATTTTTACTTTAAATGAAAAGTTATTAAGGTCATTTTCTTACCCAAGTAGCTCCATGGGGACCCCAAGTTGACCCATGGATTGTATTGGTCGGCCCTGACTCATCCAATAAGGGTTGGACAAGTGTAAGGGTATTTTAATATTTTTATAATATCATTTTTACCTTAAATTTCACTAATTTCTTTTAATCGCAATTAATTAAACTTAAAAGTTACTATTCACTAACAAATTATTTTAATCCCATTGAACCAAATTTTACTTCCTAATGAAAAACATGTATGTCGGATTTTTGAAAATCAAATCACAGAAGTGGTAATGTTTCATTTAAATGAAAAATCAGTTTTTTAACTATCACTTAGTGGTTTCACTATTTATCAAAAATTGAAGTTTTTCAGAACAATGCCAAAATTTCACCCTAAGATATAATTGATATTCCGAATTCAAAAATGATGTATATTTTACAAAATTCCAAACATATAAGTTGTATTAATTAATTTTATAATTAATTCCCGCTCTCACAACAAATAGCGTGTTTTTAAGAAACAATATATATCAAAAGATTGACAATTGATTATGTCCAATTTCAAAGTGAAATTAATTCTAATGAACACCATCGGATAAAATGGTAAACATATATTCTAATTATACTTTAAAACCACCCAATAGTATAATTTATCACTATATATTATTTTGATTAAAAAAGTTGTTTTTAAGTATTTTTCACTATTCAAAAAAAAATGGAAGTTCTCAGAAAATTACCAAAAATTCAAAATAGGCTAATTTCGATATTCAGAATCCAAAAATGAAGTCCATTTTGAAAGATAAAATTTATAAAATTTCAAAAATTAGGTATTACTATTCATAACGGCTGCTTTGATTGGTTGTGGTTTGTGTTAGAACTTGAAGTTGTGTACAACACACGCTACAGTATTATCCAAAGAGAAGTGTATCGTGGAAGAATGGGGTGTTATAAATTTCCTTTGTAAAATCAAATGAAAATCAAATTGAGGAGGAATCAAATTTCTTCCTGAAACGGAAGTCTATCGTACACATGAGCAATGTTATCATATTCTCAAAAAATGTAATGTAAAAAAGGTATATATGATGTAATTTCTAGAGAGGAATAATTATTTTATAAATATCATATATATACATTAGATTATTCATCATACTCGACGAAGAGAGGTGGTAATGGAAACACATATGACATCAATTTTTGAGGTGGTAGTCTTGCGTACACATGAATGATGATATTTTTACCCATTTTATGGAAGTGGAAATTGTTTTAGGTTATCACATTAACATAATAACATATAAATATATAGGTTATACCAGTGTTATAATATTATATGTGTTAATATATAATTAAAGGTGGAAAATAAATAATGAAATATAAGGATATTTTTGAAGACAATTACTTTCTTTTAAAAGCATCTCTTTTAGATTGTTTGTTATGGACCCCGGTGTTGGTCATTTGGGAGGACCAAAGTCTCTAAAAATTGATAGGGATAATGGGGTGGATTTTTTATGGTTTTTTAAAATAATAATTCTTTATACGAGTTAATATGTGGGTGGTGGTGGTGGTGGCCTTTTATTAGTGGGGGAAAGAAACCCACTTGGAAACTACTTGAAAATTTCCCTAAATAATATAAAAATAAAAATGTATTTCCAAGGGATAAAAGGCATCCAAATGAATATTAATTCTATATTGGGAAGGATAATCTTGAACAAATTCTAGAGATTATGAATTTTTGGAGTTTTATTGTCATTTAAACATGTATTGTCTAATTTTAAACCGTGGTAAACTCGTTTTTAATTAAACCACTGTAATTAACTTTTACTATTTTCACTATTCATTTTGGATAAATATTTATTCATAACATAATATAAAATATAAATTGAAATAATTAAAATATATGGATTTAGTTTTTCCAATTTCAATTTATATAGCTGGAAAATTTTAATTTCATATTATTCATATAGGGGATGCAAGAAACATGGTTTTTTCAAAGAGAAAATGTTCAAAATTTTATATTGTTTTTATATAAAAAGTCAATAAAAAATATATTACATTGACCTTAATTGGATTTATATGAATATAATTGAACAAATGATACATTAAAAAAAATTAAAATATAATATATCCTTATAAGTAATATAAAAAAATATGTTTTTAATTAAAATTCATTGTTTTTAACTATTCATGAAAAAAATATTGAATTCAGAAAATACTCAAAAATGACCCTACGAAAATGTTTGAATTTTTTTTTTAAATAGTTTATTTTCTACAATTAATTTCATGTAATTTTTAAAAAAAATTTGTAATATTATTCACAAAAATAAATAAAAACCAAATTTTATGAGAAAAATTGTATTTTTGAAACATACAAACACTTTACAAAAATATTAATTATTTTTTTAATCAATTTATATTCACTATTTAAAACCATTATAAATAATAATAAATATATTTTTATAGATATTTATTAAAAAAATCAACTGCTAAGTAATAATGGTCTTGTTTAAATAATAATATTAATAGTTTCTCATTGTTTGTTAAAACTCAGTTTTGAATGTAAAACAAGATTATCATAGTGTTGAATAAAACACATAATATCAAAGAAATTTAATTTATTAAAAATTCATAAATATCCTCAGTGTAATATTCTAACCCCCACCTTAGAAGGAATTTATCCCTCAAAATTCATTACTCTAACAAAAATAATTGAGGTTACTTATCCCTCATCATTTTCTTTGGTTCCAACATAGCTTACTCAAACTAGTGTTTTCCCACAATACATTGACCAAGTGAGTGATCATATTTCATAGAACTTTCATTTTGTTATCCATAATCTCCATTAATTATTCCTTATGAGAGAAATATTTCTCTACTGGTATGACTATTCAGTTCTGTACATATGAACAGTTATTTATGAACTTCCTTAGGAGATATGTGTGAAACACACCACAGAATTGGGATAGGTTCGGTACAAAAACCACCCAATAATCTAAGATCCCAATACAATCATGAATTTCAAAGGGGCTGATATAACTATGTCTCAGTTTCCCTTTATTCTTAAATCTCATTACCTTCTTTTCAGAGGGAAATTCCTAGAAACCCCTTGTCACTAACATCAAAAACTAAATAATAATGATAATTACTATCATAATTTTTATATTTTTGCTACCCTTATGTGTTTTTGGATGGATCTAACATTCTATTTCATTTTATCATCAATATCATGCCCCTATAGTTTTATTTCAAAATCTTAAATTCCATCATTTTGGAGCTCTACACTTATTTAAAAATATGGATTCATAATTATCCATAAGAATGATAAACTGAATGAAATTATTGGTTGAACAATAAACCTATGTAAGGTACTGATCTTAAACACCATTAAAATAAAAATTACATGATCTTTTCATATTCTGTATAGTTTTAATTGTTCTATTAGTATGACTATATTTTTGGGGATGATATATAGTGCTAAATATTAACTTTATATTTAGAGAATATTGATTATTTTCCCAGAAATTCATGGTAATCCTCATATCCCAATTTGAATCAATGGAATTTCAAACTCCAGGAAACCTTACCACTTATTTAATGTGTATATATATATAGTAAAGATAATATTAATCTAAGATAATGATGATGTTTGTTGACATTATATGGAGATGAAATATAACCAATATATCAATATTTCCTTTAGATGTTTTGGGGAGTCCAATGACAAAATCCATGGTCATGTTTTCACATTCCCATTTTGATATGGGTAATGGATTTAATTTTTTTATAGACAGGTTTTTATCAACCTTACCTTGTTAAAATTCCAACCATCAAGATAAAAAATCGTTGATATATCACTTCATTCAATTCCACCAGAAATCCGCTTTCAAATCTCTATACATATTTATACTTCCAAGATGAATAGAGTACAACAACTATGAGGTTCCCCTAACAAATACTTTATCAAATCTGTAATGTATGGAACACATACAATAATCCTAAGCCACAACATTTCACTACGATCAAGGTTAAACTTATGAACATTTCAAAACCACTATTTTAGCTCTACATCTTCATTTTGTTCCTATTTAGTTTTACATGTATAGATGGTTGAACATTTAATTTATAATGATAATATTTCTCCCCTTTGTGATTTATAGGTCCATCCTTTGAAAATTATTTAATATTTGATATTTTTTATGTAAATCATGGATAATATAGTGTGTTACTTTAAAGTCAAAATCATCTTCCACCATGTTGTATTTCCTAGGTTGGTAATGTAATGGGAATTTATAATCTTTAATTACATATAACAATATTCCCTGGGACATATTTATATTCTTCTGTGTGACTATAAACATCAAATTTTTTTGATTAGTATATATATTAAAATTTTCTCCATTAAAATAGTTTATCTATATATTTAATGAAAAAATTACCATGGCCAACTCCAAATCATGATTTGGTTTATTTTTATTATGAAACATCAATTATATTATGGAATAAGCTATAATGCTATCATTATGTGTAAGAAAACATAAAAACCCCATCTTGGATGCACCAATATAGGTTTAAATCTCTTTTAAGTGTCATGGTAATGTAAGAAAAGGTTCACTGACTTGTATTCTATTTAGTTCCATTGAACCATCCTCACATTCATCTAACTAGAGGAACTTGGATCTCTTCATAGTTAACAAGGTATGTAGTGAATTTACACAATCAGGATCCAAGTATCACTGAGAGGGGGAGGGGGTTAATTAGTGATATCTTTTTCATTTATGTTTCCGTTATTTTGGAAACGACGTTTGCCTTCTGTTCAAGAGTTATTTCCCTTTAGAATACACACAATCATATGAAAAAAATATTTACATGGTTTACAACTCAATAATAGTAGCTACGTCAATGGTATGGTATTGAAATAATTCAGTACCACACAATCCACTAGAAAACAATACTTTGATGTGGAATAAAAAAAGTAGGATATACCCTTACACTATTTTAGCACTTGAAAGACAATCTAAAAGTGTGTGTGCACCCTCATAGTACTAATAAGGAAATACAATGTTTTAGAACTTCTTTAAAATTCAACAGGTGTATTGTCTGAAGTACAAATCTTCACTTTCCTACCCAGAAACTAGTAAGAATTCCAATACGCACAACTAAATACATGTGAAGACCCAAAAAATTTTCACATAGCCTTTAGGGTATCTTGCGATAAATTCTAATTCCTTTCTCGTAACAAATTATTTTTTTCACGAAAAAACTATTTTGTTCAACCTCCATTTTTTGTACAAATTTTTACTTTTTCATGCAACTTCCTCTTTTTGTGCAACTTCTCATTTTTCACGCAAACTCAAATAGAATATATTTTTTCCCACTTCATAGATCGGGATTTCTCTATTTTTCGAGCCTTTTAAAAATATAGGGATTCACCTTGTATTTATAGGCATTTTTTCTTACATGAAAAACACTATTCCATGTGTAAAACCCTCTTTATGCAAGTTAGAAAACATTCACGCAACATCATATTTCACGAACATTCATGAGTTAATCATTCACTTCATAAATTTTCCATTTTTGTCCATTCTGGTCCCAAAACACCCCTTGCACACAAAAATTGTAAACATCATTCAATATTATGTGCAAAACCAATCTTTCACGCAGCGTGATTTTTTGTGCGCTTTGCCCAATTTTTCACACACTCCATACCTTTGCCAAAATTTGATTTTCTGGTACTAAAACATCAATTGAAAGAAACTATTCAAACCCCCACTTTAATTTATCCTTCAACTTTCTTTACCAAAAACGCATGCCTTTATCTTCATATTTCCTGGCCCAAAAATTTTTCCAACAATGAAGAACAGTGCTACCTTCAATATATGCTTCGCCCATAAACTTTTGGATTCTTTTTATGATTCTTATTCTTCAAAAACTCTTCTTCTTTCATAAAACAATGTACTTTCATGATATATATCTTTCGATAGATCAGATTTAGCATCGTTAGAGTTTCCATGGAAATTACTATAACGTCCCTATCTTCCACCATCATCTTTCCTTCCAATCAAAACAATATATGACTGGAAGCACCATTACTCCCAGTTTCTTTCATAAGTCTTTCCTCATAATTTTTCCTAACTTATGATATTTGTGAAATAAAAATCAGAAAATCATCGTCTGATTTAACTAAGGCTTTCAAAAAGTGAATTTATTTATCCTCTTTGACAACAAAAGACAATGCTCTGCAAAAGAAAACTCTTCAAACATCATTCTCTATCTAATATGGTCCCAAAAAGTGGATTAGATGTCTAAAATAAATAATAAAAAAATTTCAATAATATACATCTAGAAAAAGAAATATATATACCTTAGACACCATGTTTTTTATATGAAAATACTCAATAGCCTTTCCCTTTTATGGATCTACCGATACACATACTCTTAAGATTAAATGACCAAAAAATGAAAAAAAAATCAGCCAAAATTTACACAATGTAAATTTTATATATACTTTATTCTTCTTTAGGGACTTTATTATAATTTATAAGTAACCTTCATGTTATTATTTGATAATTTAATAGATAATAATATCATCTATGAAGACTACCATAATCTGATCGAGATAATCTATAAAGACTCAATTCATTAAATCTATAAAGATAACATGGGAATTGGTAACATTTAGTTGAATAACTAAATATTCATAGTGTATATACCATATACAAAATTTTACCTTCGGTATTTCTTCCTTTTTGACTTTCAATTTATGATACCCAAAACAAAAGTTAGTCATTTAATATTATTGGTCTCCACACCATTAACAAAATAATTCATCAATACATGGTGGAGGATACATGTTATTAATTATTATATTGGTCATTTTATAATAATCAATGCAGAGTCACATTGATCCATATTTCTTTATAATAAAGAAGACCAGTGAACCCTAATGTGGATACCTTGTCCAAATGAATCCATTTTCAATGTTTTCTATTAGTTACTTCTTCTATTTCTATAACTCAATCAGGTCCATTATATTTGGAGTCGATGAAATTAGAGTGGAACAAAGTATGAGTTCTATTGGAAACACAAATTTCGATTTCAGTGGTAGTCTAAAAAAATCCTCTAAAACAACAAAAACAAAATCGCATATAATAGGAATGTCATCTATGAAAATTTTATCCAAACCCATTTGAGATAAATACGCATTCTAAATGGGAATTTGGACCCATAAAATCGATGTGATCTCCATTAGATGCTTGTAATTATCATCACATTGATATAAAACCATAGGATGATTTGGTATACTAAAAATGAATTCCCTTCCTCAACAATTGATGTTGCATTATGATTAAAAAGGTAATCCATGCCTAAGATAATGTTAAATTAAACTAGAGGATGAATAGAAATATTTGAAAGAATAAAATGTCCACAAATTAAAACTAGGAAGGAATCATAGAATTGAGATGAAATCATCATGTCATTATAGGTCATTGCAACTTATTCAACATCTATATTTGTGAGTTTAATCTTCAAAACCTTATAGTATTATTAATATGTGAAATAATGGGATGCTCTAATGTCAAATAATATATTATATTTTCTAGAGTGGATGGTAATTGTACATTTAATTACATTTCTATCACACCCCTCATTAGAAATAGTGATTGCATAAGATTTTCCTTTTCTACTTTCTTAAGACGTTTTTGATGTTGATCATCACAAATAACCTTTGTATTTGGGAACATGTTAGTAAAATTCCCATAATTTGTGCATTTGAAACCCTAGAGTGTGGGTGGTTTATTCCATGTATAATTATCTCTATTCACATCATTGGATAACTTATTATCATCAATTTACAATAAATTTCAATATGGACTTCCCATAAACATTTCAATCATTTTAAAGTCCCCTTGAGACAATTCCCTCTATCCTTATTCCAACACATTGATAATAAAGGAATCTCTTATTCTGGATAATATTCCACCCCTGATATGCTCACCTTCTAAATAGTTGACATCCAAAATTACATTTTCCATTTTCTAAATAATGAAAAGATAAAAATATATTTTCAGTCCTTCTGATCCATTATTCCGCGACTAGTTCCTCAAGAAACCTAATGAATGAAGGTGGGAATTGCTTACTAAAGGACTCAAAATAATATTGTTCCCTCATTTATTCTTCTAGAATTCTACTATGATTCATATATTGAAATTTTTTTGTGATCCAAAGAAAAATATTTTTCACTGCAACTCCAACAATGTTTGGATTCCCAGGAGGACAATAATTTCATTATCTATCACACTCAGTATTAAAATAGTTCATTCATGTTCATTACATTGAATAAAACCAAAAATCATCATATGATAAACAATTATCATAGTTGAGTACCATGTAAACATGAAAAATTACTTCTGTTATGTCTAAATCCTTAAACATTCCTTCTTTAATCTATGAAACCTTTGATATATCCTAAATTATTCATATTGATCATCTATTTAGATCTATTAATATGGTTCATAATGTGTTTATGAATTTCGAATGAATATCCCCTTGGAGTGTCAAACCAGGTGTGTATCATTGCTCATTTTCCTATGTCATGTAAAGATTGTTTCGAGATCAATGCACCCTTTAAATAGATATTAATGCTAGGTACCTCTATTCCATAGCACCATCCAGTTGTACAATCCAAACATGGATGTAATATCATGGAAACCACTCACATTATCCTTTATCAAAATTCATGGACTTTTTTCTATTTTCTGACTTATTATTAGAATTATTATTAGATGTGTACTTAGTTATATCAATAAACTTTTATCATCCTCATTTCTAAAGGATAACTAAGAATATCCTCTGGTGCCAACTGTAAAAACCCAGGATTTCATACCAAGATATGAAATCATTTTTTTATGAACATTTATTACATTACAAAACCACATTCCAAATGATCATAAAGGAATAATTCCATTAAAATCCTAGAAACACATACAACCGGTTCATATTAAAACTAAATAATCTCCATCTATGTTTTTAATAACTAGAACACTTCTTATAAATATTATACATAATTCAATTCTTTACAACCTTGGGATAGGGAATATAAAAATGGGTGAGCACAGATTCTCAATGAGGGAAATTAATAGAGATACATTAGTATAACATTAATATAAGATTATTCTAACATTATCAAAACATTTAGAAACCATTCCCTGCATATCGAAGATCATAATCTTAAGTCATAGAGTAAATATTGGAAGTTCAAAAGACATTAATCAGAAGATAGTCAAAGAACATGATCTATGAGATCATAACATTCACATAAAACATAGATTTATTGTATACATATACTAATAGAAAATAATTTCTAAATTATTAAAATATTACTACCATGGATATAAAATTCTAATGGGTTCAATCACCAAACAATCGTAGTACACAAGGTTCACATACAATACTATCAAAGCGAACAATGTACCTTATTGAACTTGGTTTAATCCTCATTCCAGTCCTATCAATATCATGAGATATAAATATTTACCCAACAAATTAGATAGAGATATAGGTCCCACCCATCATATAATGAAAATCATACATATGTGTGACACAAAATGGTAAAACAATCATCATATCATAACCCATGAAATGAAATGTGTTTTATAAACATTTTATCATATAATAACATATGTAAATGAGATTGGTTTAACAATCCTTTCAACATTTTATCATAGAATACCCCATGGTTTTCATAATATAAAAAAATTCAGATAAATAATAGGAATGGTATCCTTTGATCATATCCCGACTAAGGAAAAGGTCACATCAACAGATGTCATATTAGAAGGAAATGATTTTGAAATGTAAATCAATTTGAACATTTCTTGAGGAAAATTAATATTCATTGAAAATAACTTTCAAAAACTAAAATATCACTGATAAATCATTTTATTTTAAAATAAACTTGAAATAATATGACCTAATCTTTAAAACATTATGATGTCATGACGTCGAAAAATTACATACATGCTATTAATGTTAAATTCATAATCCAAATGAAGAAATAAAATAAAATTAAAAAATAGGATAAAAAATTCATGATATTATATTTTAAATGGTTTATATATACACGTTTTTAAAAAATAGGTTCATAACATAACATATGTCTAAAAGATGGAAAATTGATACAAAAACCACTTACCTTTAGTCTCGGCTTCCATTGTACATGTTCAAACCTAATATATAATAAATATATGTTTATTAAACTTATAATACATAAAAAAATTCATATATATCATAACACATTTTTTTTATTAATGTAACTTTATTAATCAGTTTTTTATCAATTCCATTTCAATGACTTGTTTCAGGAAAAAATGGCTTTATTTTTCATGCATGTTTTGATTTTTAATTTTTTGGGATTTCAAAAATTGATCTTGGTTATGTAATGTTTGGAATGATAAAAATAATTCAAATATCATATATATTCCTTATTTATGAATTTATACTAATCCCTAAAAGTTAGAGGTAGAAACTGAAATTCCCCATTCATGGATATGGAATACCATATGTACCGATGAATGTTGATTGCATTTTTATTAAGGGTTTAAATAAATAATGGTAAATAATATATTAACAAAAATATAATCATTTTAAATTAATATATATCATATATTTTCATTAAAACCATATTTATTACCATCTATTAAAAGCGTTAATGCATCACATCATTTCATGAGGCGGTAGTCCGTCGTACACACGAGCGACATTATAGTATTTCCCA
Organism: Viscum album; assembly: GCA_963277665.1. Taxonomy (NCBI): domain Eukaryota; kingdom Viridiplantae; phylum Streptophyta; class Magnoliopsida; order Santalales; family Viscaceae; genus Viscum; species Viscum album. Next base: position 382,930,550 of record OY728166.1, read on the forward strand.
AAAAATTAAGGTAAAAAGTTTTATATTATATAAAAAATCCAAAGGTATAATTATATTATAAATATATTTTTTTTATCCATCATCATACCCAATCATGAAAGGTGTAAAGGTAAAAATTAATTATATCGGTTTATAAGGAGGTTGTCCACTACACACATGAATAATGATTTCATAACCGATTTAACGGATGTTGTGATTTGTGTAGGTCGTTAAATTGAAAAAACAATATATTATTTTATAGGATATATATGTTTAATTATATTTTAATTTTTAATACAAAATTAATGGTGGAAAAATATGAATGAAAAATAGGGATCATAGTGAAGATAATTACCATCACTCTGAAGCGCCTCAACTTGATCTCTTTTTATGGGCCCTAGTGTTGGTATTTTGGGAGGAATAACCACTCAAGAAAATGTATAGGCATGTTTCTAAGGGATTTCAGAAGGATTTTAAAAACCATATGCCTTCATAGGTTTGAATAAGTTCATGGTGGTGGTGGCCTTCTATAATAGGGGAAAAAGAACTCACTTTCAAACTAATTAGAAATTTCTCAAAAGAATCCAAAATAAAAAGGTAATTCTTATGAAAAAGTATTCCAAATGAACATATAATCTATATTTTGAAGAATATTATTTAAATATGGAAATATAGCTGGAACATTAAATTTTTTATCATCAATTTATGTCTTATAATCTAATTCCAACCCCTGGTAAATAATATAAATCATGATGAATATAAATATATAATCAATTTTTAAAATTTAAATTCATATAAGTTTAAATATTTAAATTAAATTTCTTCCATTAAGTTCAATAAGAAAGAATAATTTTTTTCAAATAGAAAATGTCCAAAAGTTTAAAAAGTTTTAATATAAAAATTCAGTATGAAAAATAAGAAAATGACATAAATTATATTAATAGATATATAATTGAAATTAATTTACAATAAAACAAATTTAAAATATATTTTGTCATTATAAATAATTTAACTAAACAATTTACTTTCAATAAGAATTGAGTATTTTTTGACATTCATCAAAAAAAATATCTTTTTAAAAAATTCACAAAAATTCATAGTATGATAATTTTGATATGATTATTTCAATATTTAATTTTATTTTATTAAATTATTCCTCTAAAATTTTCAAAAAATGATTTTATTATAATTACAAAAATTAAATATAAATTTTTTTTTAGAAAAATAGTATTTTCGATACATATAAGGAATTTATAGAAAATTAAGTATATTTAATGAATATTTATCTCTATATAAAACAATTATAATTAATTTTCAAAATTTATTTATTCCTATTTAAGAATAAATTTAATTTATAGGTAAAAACTATCTTAATAAAATAGTAATATTTATAGTTCTGCAGGGTTTGTTAAAACTTCTTTTTGTGTGTAACGTAATATAGAATAAGATCTTTATGGAGTGAAAGATATCAAAAAAATTAATTTATTCAAAAAAAATATTCATTAAAATTCAAGGAGTTGCATACCCCCTCCCCTAAAAAAATTCTCCATCAAAATTCATCACACTAATAAAAAAAATGACGATAATTTTCCATCATCATTTCTTCAAGAACTCTCTTAAATTCTTAAAACATATGGTTTTTCCCCAAAACCATGGCCAGGTGACAGTTTCTGTTTTGTATAAAATTCTCTATAATATATATAATCTCTAATTACTATTCCTAAAAAACCTTTTTCTAGTAGTATGACCTATTAATTTATTATATGTGAAGGGTTAGGTATGTCCTAGCTCAAGAGATATAGATGTAACACAATATAGACCTAAGATTTGTTCAATGGAAGAACCAAATGATATGTTGTAATCCTGATATGTCCATAATTTCAGAGGGTCTGATAATCTGATGTATTAGTTTCTATTTATTCAGAAAACTCATAAAATTCTTTGATGGAAAATTCATTAGAAACACCATATCACCAACGTCAAAATCTAGATCACACTAATGATTATTAGCGTAAATTTTCAATTGGATTTATGATGTACTTATGTTTTCATAAATTCATAAAATTTTATCTTTAATTTATTCATCGATCTCATGTCTTCTTATCTTTATTTATCAAATATGATGGAGCTCTACCCTTATTTCCATAGAGGGATTCATAAGGATCTATCTGAATTCAATAGTGAATGCTATGGTTGTATGAAAAATCAACTCGAGGAAGGTGTTGATACCAAAAAAATTAAATCCCTAGAAAAATATTTCAATATATCCTCTATAGTTTTAATGGTACTCTTAGTCTAGAAATATGTATGAGGATGATATGTAGGGCCAAAAATTATCTCTCCATCCAGATATTGATGAAGACACTACTACAACATTAAGGTATGCCTCAGATCCTTATCAATCACAATGAAATTTCATACCCTATGAAACCTTAACACTTCCTTAATATATATTTGGAAATGATTATTAATAAAGAAGTCATATCTAATAATAATGAATTTTTTTGAATTTTTTAGGTGATTTATTATAACCCATATTGAATTATTCCATTTAAAAGTATTGGGGTTTATAATGAAAAAATATATGTTGATGTTTTCCAATTTTTTCTAGTAGGGGAAATGGATATAATATCCCCTTATATTTTTTTTCACAGCCATAACTACCTAAGATACCACGAAGTTAAAAAAATGCTATGGTGTCTCTCTTCATGTCATTCCAATGGAAGTACTCTATTAAATCTCAATAGATCTTTATAGTTCCCAAATTAATAGAGAAGGAATAACTATGAGATTCCTCTAACAAATAATTCTTTAAAATAGGTATGGACAGAATGCATACATGATTCCAAAACCTTATAATTCCATCATGATCAACTTTAAACTTAGGAACATTTATAACTAATTTTTATCCTCTATATTATCCTTATTTGAAACATTAGTCTTAACTTGCATATATGGTTGAACATTAAATTTAGAAAGATATGATTTATCCCCTTCAATTAGTATTTCTAAGTCCATACTATGGAACTCTATAAATATTAGATCTTGTTTGATCCTCATCATTAATAAGTTATAATGATCCTTTTGACTCCTATAATTGGAAACCTTGTTCATATTCCCATGGTAGTAATTTATTGATCAGAAATAATCATTAATTAGTTGTAACCATATTCTCTAGAACATATTCGACTCCTTCTATATGAATATATAATTTATTATTTTTGATAGGTATTTATATCACACTTTTCTCTATAAGGATAAGGACACTATATCTAAAATTGAATCATTTTAACAGATAACGTCAAATCATGTGTTGGGTAATTATTCTCATGGCACTTCAATTATCGTAAGGGATAAGTTATAACCATGTCATTCCATATAAGAACACTTCCCAACATATTTCAGGATGAATAACTATACATTAAGTACCCTTCACCAATGTAGGGTAAGGTAATCACTAGTGTAATGACTAATCTAATTTTTGTTCATTAATGTTTTCCTCACATTTAGTTGAAAAAAGTAACTTGGACAACTTCCATGCAAAATTGGTGAGTGTATTATATAGTCCTCGTAAATTCCCCACAAATTATTAATAATATCTAGGGGAAAAAGAAAAATATAAATTCCAGTCACTTTATTTGGTCTGGGCCAGAACTTAATAGCCTCTCCCCTTTATGGATCTACCAACACACCCTGTATTGATTTTATATGACACAAAAATGAAACATTTTCCTTCAAAAATTTAAAAATTAAAAAAAATTCCTATCATTTATCCTTCTTTATTGTCTTTATTAATCTTCTCATGTGATCTTCATTATCCTAATTTCTCTATTAAAAAAATAAAAATATCATCAACAAAGACTACTGCAAAATGATTAGGTAAATATATAAAACTTTATTCATTAAATGAATAATGATGATAGGTTAATTATTGAGATATAATAAAATTTATATATATTATTACTATAAAAAAATTATATGGAACATTTTATTGCATATATCCTTATTATATACACCCAATAAATGATATCCATAATGAAGGTTGATCTTCAAAATGTGTTGATCTCCATATAGTTGATCAAACATGTAAAAAATATGAGGTTGTGGATAATTAATCTTTTTTTTGATATTTTTTTATCCAAAATAATCAATTTAGAGTCCCATTGATACATATTTATTTTCTAACCAAGAGAATATGTGAAACACAGGGTGCTGCACTTGGCTGAGTGAATCCCATTCATGGTTTTTCTAGAGTTGTTTCTTAAATTCTTGCAACATAATCAGTACTATTCTATAGGGATTATTTGAAATTAGTGTGGAACTAGGTATGAGTTTTATTAAGAACTAACAACTATGTTCTAGTGGAAATCCATCAAAATCCTTTGGAAATACATTTTCAAATTCCATCATAATATTAATATCATTTATTGAAAGATCCTCCATAAACATTTGTGAGAAACCCTACATCTGAATGGGTATTAAAACCCATACAATGGACATGAACTCCATTAGATGTTTAAAATTAGTTTCACATGGATATAAAATTATAGGTTGATTTGGAATATCAAAGTTGACTTCCCCTCCTTGAAAAGTTTTGTAGGATTTATGTAGAGAAATCCAGTCCTTAACAAAGATAACATCAAATTAAACTAGAGGAATCATGACAATATTGACAACTAGAAAAAAATCATATACATGAGATGTGATCATTGTAAAATTAGTATTCTTACAAGAATTTATATATGAAATAATTTTGGTGGAATCATGATACCTATATAAATATTTTTAGAAATGTGTGAATGGGTAGATCCAGAGTCAAAAAAGATATTGGTTATTCTATAATGGAAGGTAAGTGTTCCTTTCATCACATTTTTTTCAGACCCCTCATCTGAAATAGTGATCACATGATATTTCCCTTTCTATCTAGGATCAAGATGTTGTTGAAATTGATCATCTTCATTAACCTTCATATTTGGGCATGGGTTAGCATAGTTCTTATAATCCCTATATTTGAAATATTAGAGTGTGAGTGGTCAATTATTTGAATTTTTTATATATTCCCATTTTTATCTAACTTATTCCCATTATTTTAGTAATATTTTACTCAATAAAATTCCCTTGCAAATGTAAGACATTTTCTATTACCCTTATGAAAATTCTCCCCATGCTTCTTCCTACACATGGAGCACAAAGGAGAGATAATATTCTTTTCACTACGGTTTTTAGATATTACTTTTTGGTTTTTTCTTCTTATCAAAATAATGATATTGATATGTAACTCAAAAATACATTCCCACATTGATTTCACATTGAGATTTCTATTCATATCTTCAAAAGTATCTTGTGGCTAATACCCTTCAGATTCTTTGTTTGGAGACACTGAAGAATTTATCAACCTTAAATTCAGGTTGGATACTAATACCCGAAGAGTGCCTCACAAGTCTTGTTAAATGGGCCCCATATGTTCCAACCGAATCAACTTCCTTTTAATTTAGCTCAAGTTATTATTTATCCATCATCGTATTAAGAATATAAAGAAATTACTTACTGGAAAATAAGATTGTGAACTCATCCTGATCCATGGAGTCAATTACATCTTTTTTCCTCATATCCTTGATTAGAGTCCTGTAACATACTGAGTTTTAAATAATTATTTTTCTTAATTAAATAATAATAATAATATAAATTAACAAAAATGTATTTAAATTATTAATTTAACATGGGTAAACAAAATAAAACATTAATGTTTTCAAACATATAATATTAAATTACGATTTTGAATAAAATTTTAAAAAATTATATGAATATGGCATGGTTTTAAATTAAAAGAATGTTTTTATATAAATATAGTTATTTTATTTTTTGTATTTGTGAAAAAAAAAAGTTTCTGAAAATCAATATTTGTTAACACATAATTTTACAAAAACCAATTTCTTATTAAATTATTAAATAATGATATATTTTTTAACATAAAATAATATAAATTAGTTATATTTTAAATCTTATTATGAATATGAAAGAAACAAAATTTCATTATAAATGCAACTAATATAAATTTTTTAAATCTTTAAATTATATACATATCAAAATATGAAATTATTAAAAAAAGAATTTTAAATTTTTATTTTGAATTTTTTTCATTTAATCATAAAATAATATATTTGTAATCAAAATGATGATAATATAATTACTTTTATATTTCAAAAATAATAATTTTTATTCTATTAGAATAAATGAAAAATGAATAAAAAATATGAAATCATGATATTGGGTTTCGGGTATGAGGGTTTTCATTTATGGTGTCTGTTGGAGTAGAGTTAGCTGTGTTCTGCAAGAGGGACTGAGTGAAGACCAACGCAAGGAATGGTCGAGTGTGTGGTGTGTCTTCGACCGCCGATGAGTGGGATGAAGGACACTGATGAACATCGCTGACCAGATCTGAATATTATTGAGGGTTTGAATATATATTTTTTGTTCGAGTTGTTCAATGTAGGTTCATTTTTAATATCAGCGTCTGATTATTCCCAAAGAAGTAAGTTTTAATTCATTAAATGACTATTTTTATTCTATTTAGTGTTACCGATTTTGGTTCTTATCTTCTTATTTAATGTTTAGTGTGGTTTGATATTTTCCTCCCAATGTCTCTATTTATCATTAATAACATATTCTTTTTTGTCAACAATTTCAACCAATATATTATAGATCTAATTAATTTTAATGTTCCTTTTTGTGTACTCAATATGTTATCCATCGATCCCATATTTTTCTACAAGAATCAATGTTTGAATAAAACAAAAAATTAATTAATTGAATCTATTTAGAGACACTAAATTTTGCTTTTTTAATTATTTTATGCATTGAATTTTCTCCTACGTTATTTTTTTCACCTTTGAAAATTGATATCTCTACCTTTCTATTCTATTCATAGTTTTTTGGATGTAATATAGATCCATCTTTAATGTCTTCTTCTCAGACGCTACGATTGAATTTTTAAATATACCTTTCATGTCTCAGCTTTTACTATATGCCAAACCAAGAATTAAAATCTCTTAGAAAGTTAGAAATAATATATTTATCTATTAAAATATGACACTAAGACTATAATTATAGTCTTTTCATGAAATAACGGGCAACACTGCCTCGTTACAATCACTTTTTTTGGTGCATTGTGTACATGAGGCCAACATGGTAGGAAACAGCCTATGATTTCCAATTCTGAGAATATGAGTGTTTTAGAGAGGTTAATATAAATAATATGAAGAAGATGTCCAAATGGATCTTCTGCAAATGAAATTGGTGACTGATAAAATCTATTTGTATGTTCAAATATAAATAGTAAGGGATTGTTTAACTTTATTTTCATTTTTCCAAATTTTTAAGGATTCTTGTTTTATTTTATTATAATATGTGATATAATTAAATTTCAAAAATAAATATGTATATGATATAAATATCAAATTTATTATGTTTAAAATATTATTTCATATTTAATTGTGATTATTTGAGACCCTTATAATTTTTATCGGAAATTGTTCATTAATTTTATAAAAGCATATATATTCTATTAAGTATTTATATTTTTAAAAATATTATATAAAATAATAAAAAATACTTCATTATTATTATAAAAAATTTAATTCTATAATGGGTTGGATTATATCAAAATATATGTGTCTATATTTCATATAGTAAAAGTTATTAATAAAATTTATTAGTATTAGATTTTTTTATTTATAATATGTTTTAAATAATCAAAACTATCATGTCATGTTTGAAATGTGCATATAAAATCATGTATTTCATTTGTAATATAATATATGTTTAGCAAATTAACTCATGACATATCATGAATAAATTTACTAGTTGTATTATTTGTGTATATGTGAGTATGGAATAAATTACAACTTTATAGGAAACTATTTTTGAAATGATTTCAAGAGATTAATGAATTAAATTTAAGTAAGTGAATGTTAATTATTTTATTATTAACAAACCATGTATTTATAAAATGTTTATAAGATTCAGATTCTTTAAATCTATAAATTTATTTTATACAAAAATATAATTGTTTTTTTATATATATATGTAATTATGTCTCCATGGATTTTATAAAGAAAATTCATTGAAAATTGTAAATATATATAAGTGATCTTAAAAATGATTTTATAAAACTTGAATCAGGGAAGTTGTAAATATGGTAGGGATTTGGGGAGTGAACCCATCCCTTAAGTTGGTAGGATGAAGACTACCTTCAATGTTTCAATATTGTCTTAATAATATATTTCTAAAATTATTTTTATATTATTGTAAAAATTACTTCAAATGGACTTACCAATAGTTATTTTCAAAGGAAGATTTCATAAAAGGTGTATCAAAATTTTTGAAACCCCTTATTGAGAAATTGAATACACATTCATCATTTAAAATGTTTTTCATATGTATCTTAGATGTTTTAAATCAGACATCTTTACTTTTGGAGATAGCGTACAAGGAAGCACAGTATGTATATTGTTTTATTTTTATCTCAAATCTGATAAACTATATGATGTTGTTTAATTTTCCAGAACCTAGACCAAAAAAGTCCTATATTATATGTTGTTTTTTGTATTGTTTCTATTATCTTTCATAGATACACATCATTTTAAGAGACAAATATTGAAGCATTGGTTTGGGGTATTATAATTCCACCATTGATCTGATTTTCCTTATAAATCATTGACATCCAATATTATTATTTCATGTTAAAAATGCTAGATAATGTAAAATATTATTTCTTCAGTGTTGAAACATTATTAATAAACTATTATATCAGAAGACCCACTGAATGAATGATCGAATTACCTCACAAAGGACTCGTGATAATTGTTTCCCTTATTATTCATTTGGAAGTCCAGTATGATTCATATTTTTCCAAAAAAAAATAGATTATGTCAATGATATTTTTTACTAAAACTCACATAATGTTGAATTATCTTGTGAATGATAATAGAATTTTCCATCACACTCTGCATTATAATGGTTCTATCAGGTTCCATCAATTGACTAAAACCAAAAATCATAGTGTAAGAATTAATAACCACGATGGGGAACCAAATAATCATGAATAAAATCATTCAAAATATGTGTAAATCATAATACAATAAATTTTTAATATATAAAACATTTGTTTTATCCTAGGTTATTCATAGTCATCTTCAATTTTGATCTATTATGATTGTTTGTAAAGAGTTTTTGTATTTCAAAATCATATCTTGTAAGAGTTTAAAACTATGTGTATATCATAGAATTTGTCCTGAACTAGGTGATGATCGAGTCCATCTAAATGCACCCTTTCATAGTTATTAATCATAGATACATCTGTGCCAGGGTAACATCCACTATTATTTTCTATACATGGATGTAATTTCATGGAAACCACTACTTATAAACTATAAAAATAATTTTGGACATTTTGATATACCATAAATAATCCTTAGACTTATTCTTAAATATCAACATAGGATTATTAATAAGGATTTATCATCCTATATTACAAAGGTTATCTAAAAATATTCTATGATACCAACTTTAGTAACCCAGGATCTCATACATAGATTTTATATTATTTTTTATGAACATTTTTTATATTACACAACCACAAACCATTGGATCATAACATTATTATACATTAAGAATAATGTAAATGCAAACAACTAGATCTAGGTAAACTACATCATATCCTACTATGTTTCTAATAACTAGAACCATTCTTAGACGTATCCTATATTATTCATTTCTTCACAATCTGGAGAAAGGGAATTTGAGAAAGGGTGAGATCAGCTAATTTTTAAGAGAACGAAAAGGAGATATGTAAGAATAACATTAACGTAAGGGTATGAAAACATGAGAATAAAATTAGAAACCCCACACCTTCATATGAAAATAATAATCTAAATTCATGGAATAATGATTAGAAGTTTGTAAGACAAGAATCGAAAGGTAATAAAAGAACATGATCCATGAGGGCGTAAAATTGGAATATGACATTACCATATGGCATACACATAATAACATAAAATAATTTCCATAGGTTTCATGGATCAATACAATTGATATGATAGAATAATGGGTTCACTCACTAAAATATCATAGTTTTCATTATTTTCTCCCAAGGCCATCAGAGTTGAAAAATTCTATTACTGAATCTGGTCTACACCCCTTTCCAGTCTGATCTATCTCATGAGATATAAATATTTACCCAATTAATTTTAGGGGGATATAGTACCCACCCATAACATAATGAAAACCATATGTATGTTATCCATTTGATCATAATAATATCACTATTTTATAACACCTGAAATGAAATGGGTTTTATAAATATTTTCTCATATCATAAACTATAGACAAGATAGAGGTTACATAATTATTTCATTTTTTCATCATAGCTTAACCAATGGGAAAAGAAGTAGGCTTTCTAATCATTTTATCATGGTATAACCTGAGGAAGAGACACAAGCTTCATAAACATACTTTCATCATAAGTATCAAAAAATAAGTGAAATAATATGAATTGTATCCTCAGATAATATCCCTAGTAAATAATAGTTAACATGAATTTATTTTATCTTATATATAAAAAAATTTCAAAGGTAAATCACATACAACATTTCATAATGGAAATAAAAATTCATTGAAAATGACTTTTCAAAAAAATCATACAATATTATGGAAATCCTTTAATTTTCAAAAAACCCTAAAAATGATTATTTGAAACATTATTATGTAATGAAGGAATAAAATATAATAAATTTAATACATGTAAAAACATTGATTATTTTCCAATTTTGGTAAAATCCAAACATGCATTTTTTAGGAAAAATACACAAAAATTCATTTAACATCGTATTTTAAAATGTCAAAAATGGATAAAATTTTATTTCATAAATATTTTATAAATTTAAAAAAATATTGAAAACACTTTAAGAAAAAATCTTATTGGAAGGAAAATGATTTTTTGATCAAAGATAGATATTCAAAAGGGTTTCTTCAAAAAATTAATTTAAATTATTAGATACATATAGAGAAGAAAATGATGGTAAATATTATATTCTTCTGAAATAAAAAGAGGATACTGAAATTCATGAGTTTCTATACAGACATGTCAATATATTTCATCATTGGAAGGATAATCATAAACAATCCGGATAAATGAAGAGATTGTATCGTATAATCATTACCACCTTCATAACGTTGAATCATAAGCCCCATAAATGAATAAAATTAAATGAAACATAAAATATAATAAGGATAAATAAATTAATTCTATTACATGTTCAAGGGTATATATATACACCTATTAAAAGAACATAGGTTAATAACATAATGTTTGTCTCAATGATGTGACATTGACCAACCAAGTCCCTCACCATAAGTCTAGAGTTATATTATACTCATTCAAACCTAAAATATAATAAATATAAGTTTATTATACACATATTATTGAACTATAATTATATATATCATACCACATATTATTTACTTATTTCATTTTTCTACCATTTTATTAAAAATACAATGTTAATGTTACATTTTGGGGAATAACTATGTTTTTATACCTGTTGTGATTTTTTTTTATTTTTTGGTTTTGTTACATTGATCATGGGTCCATAATCTATATAATAATAAACACGATATAAATATCATATATATTCATTTTATATTTATTTATTTTAATCCATAAATTTAAGGGTTTAGAAATGAAATTCATCATTCATGGACATGGTAGGACATATGTATGAATGAATGTTATTTCCATTTTCTCAATAGGTTGAAAGAAATAATATTAAATAATATAATAAAATTTAACAATAATTTTAATGTTATATATATCACATATTTTTCTTAAAACCATATTTATTACATTCGATGTATAGTGTGAATCAATCGTATTTCTTCGTGAGGTGGTAATCTTCTATACACACGAGCAATGTTATCATGTATTCCTAGAAACTATAATGAAAAAATGTATATATTAATGACCCTATAAGAATAATATTTTTATATAATAATATATAAAATTTAAATCAATCATCATAACAAAACATTATATGTGGTAATTTATTAACGAATGACATTAGTTTTCCAGGCAGTAGTCTTTCGTACACACAAATACTGATTTTGTAACCCATTTAATGGAATTGAAAATGGTAGTAGGTTATTATATTAACATATTAACATAAAATTATATAGTAGATGTATTTTTTACTATGTAATATATTTTCATACATAATTAATGGTGTAAAATAAGAAATAAAAAAGGAGATTTGTGAACATAATTACCTTCACTTTGAAGAACCCCAGTTGGATCTGTTATTAAGGACCCTGGTGTTGGTATTTTGGGAGGAACAAACACTCTATAAAATGGAAAGAGATTTTCAAGATTTATTTATTTGGGGTTTTACTAAAATATATTTCAAGATAGTTTTAATGAAATGGAGGGTGGTGGTGTCCATTAATAATTGGGGGAAAGGAACCCACATGGAACCCACTTGGAAATTTTCCAAAAGAATCCAAATTAAAATGGAAATTACCAATAAAATAGATTAAAATGACCATGGATACTAAAATGGTAAAATTTTTATTAAAATGTGTCCATAACATAGGAATTTTACAAGTAATATAATTATTTTAACTATTATATTCCAAGTTTAAACCCCTAGTAAACACATTTTTACCTTAACCGGGGTAATTAATTTTTACTATTTTCATTATTCAATTTGGTCAAAAATTTATTTGAAATTATTAGATGATATAAATTATTTTGATTATGTATAATTAATAAATTTTCCCGAACTCAGTTTACATAATTGGAAAATTTAAATTTAAATTTAACTTCACAGACGTGGTAGGAAATCGGGATTTTTTCAAAGATAAAATATTCGAATGTTTACAACGTTTTTATTTAAAAATTCAATATAAAATATATTACAATGACAAAAATTGTTCAAATAGATTTAAATTGTATCAAATATTACTTTAAACCCAATTTATTATGTAATTTTCATTTATAAATAATTTAAATGAAAATGTAGTTTTCAATTAAAATTCAATAGGTTTCACTATACATCAAAAAATTAATCTTTTTTAAAATATCAAAAATTCACCATAAGATAATATTAATATGATAATTTCAAAAGTGATGTTTATTTTATAAATATTTTTTTCAAAGTTCCAATGAATAATTTTGTTATTATTCCAACAAAGAAATAAAATATAACTTTTTAGAAAAAAAGAATTTTCAAGACATATAAAGGATTTATTGTAAATTATATATTTTTTTAAATATATTTTATTTAAATAAAAGAATTATAATTAATATATAAAATTTATTTATTAATATTTATTCCTCCATTTTAATGGCTAGGTAATAATGGTATTTTTGAAATAATAATATTTATAATTTATTATGGTTTGTGAAAACTTTTTGTTGTGTGTAACACCAGTTAAACATAGAGTTTATTATAACTCATGTAATCATAGAAAATATAATTTACTCAAAAAATATATATTTAAAATAACACAGTTTGTTACAATTATATTATGAAATATAATTTCATATCTTATTACTATATAACAAAAAAATTGAAATAAAGAGAGGTTAATAGAAACCAATATCATACTTAGTACTTTTAACATAGAAGCGAAAATTTAAATCACCAAAATTATTAAATATTTAAATGGGTGATATTTTATATAATATTTTGATAAAATATAATACAATGTCTTATTCTTTTTATATAAATAAAATAGTTGTTTGGTGGGTATTTATGGGTCTGGTGAATGAATTATCATAAAGTTAGTTATTCAATATTTAATAATTTATTTATATATTGTGTTCCATTGTCCCCATGGTGATGCATAATCCTATATAATATACTACAACAATGATTAGTGATAATTATTAGGGTAAGATCACTAAATTTTTCATATTTTTCCATGATTACATATATAGGATTTAATTATTAGGATCACTTCATAATTTTATCAACACTAAGAATGGTGGTGAATTATTCTTATTGTATTTTATTTTTAAAATAATTTCTCTCTTTATCATTTGATAAGAAACAATCAAACTCTAATTTGAGGTTAAAATGAATTATAAACAAAAAATATTTCTCAAAGAGCTTCACCTCTAATATGGAAGACTGTATCCCAAGTGTATGGTGATTATTGTCCCACAAAAATATAAATTCCCATTTATTTTCAAGATGAATCTATAAGAAAGGTTATATCCTTTTATCTACTATAATGTTTTATAGAATAAATTTTGAATTATACAGAAACATGTAAATATAAATAATCAACAAATGGTTTTAAATAATAATCACCATGTAAAGTGAATGTCTCTAGAACAATGAATAAAAATGATCTTCTTCCTCAACTGATGTACATCATTCTAAAAGGTCCTAATAATACTTTGGATGTTTATAAAAATAAATTTAAAACAATTTAATCCATGGATAACTATATATAATTTATACCAAAAACCATTTTCCTTTAAAAAGTAGAAATATTTATGAGAAAAATCTTCCATAATATTAGCTTTGAAATCCCGTTAATTTTGTTCCTGTAATATTTTACATTTCAAAACATTTAAAATAACTTCCTATAAATAATCAATCAATCATTCTTCATAACTGAATTAAAAAATATGATTTGTAACATCCAAAAATATCATATAAATTTAATTCTAAAAAAAACAATGAAATCGCAACAAATATTCCCCATGTAATTAACCACAAAAAATACTCACACAAAAACTCTATAATATATAAGTCTTATTACCTTAAAACTTACCCACATAAATTATTTTTTTCATCCAAGTATGAATATTTACATGTAATGTAATATATCATGATGTGTTTATCTCATCGTGAAACATCCTTCTTAATAGCTCAAATATACCTTGTCTTGAATCACTATCATACTAAATTATTGTTATTTTTATATCTTCAAGAATTTAAAATAATCATCAAAATTTAGGGCTTAATATTTATTTATATGTAAATTTTTCTATGTTACATTTATTTGGTAGAATCATATAATTCCATATAAAACATCACATTAATCTTCCATATATTCTTTTACTCAAACTAGATACCCTAGAATATTGATTTAATCTTTCATGTCCCCAAATTACCTTTACATTTCTTCTAGGTTACTTTGATATATAATCGATATAGCAATTAAACATAAACTTTTATTCTTTTATAGCTTCCAATTTAATCTTGTGTAATTTCATCTTAATATTATGTTTTTTTTAACATCTATGTTTCACTTTCATTAATTAGATAGACTCTAATTTATCCATATATAATATTAACAATCATTGATTTATTTTAATTTCATTCAAGTTTATAAAAATGAATCACAATGGTCTACACTTTGACTCTTACACATGTCATGGTTATTCAGACATCACATAGTTTTTACACTATCTATTCTTTCATAGCCTCAAGATAACTATTGTTATTATTATACAACCCATATATTGAAACTTTTATCAAAAAATGTAACTCAACCCCAATAAAATTTAACCCTGACTATCTCAAATCATTTTTAAACCATCACATCCACTTACATTCTACTAAAAACAAATTTAATAGAATTAAAATATTATCAAAACACTTTAAAAACTCTTCAAACAAATACAATAATTATCCAAAGATTCATTAATAAATAAATATTTGGGTGATGGACCAATGAAACAAATACCCAATAAAAAAATAATAGATTTACTGGTCTTATAAGATAATCCTATATAACATAGGTGTAAGCATCCCTTAATACATTCACAATATATATACATATATAAATACATATATATACATATATATATATTTATATTAATCAATTTTTTGGACCAAAACAAATCATATCTAGTGAACTCATTCTTTTAGAGAGAATCTATAACCTAATTTACTTCCTTGTAAATTTGATAAACCCAAATTTTAACCCCTACAATATGATTCATGGTATTTTCCCTAGATATGTAACTTTTCAATGGTGCATTTCATGACCATTACTTTACTATGGTTTCTATAATTGTAGTTTCACTATCAATCCAATGATTATTCCAATTATATTCCAACAAATTCTTCATAACACATATTGCTGAAAATATTGTAGCCTAAAATGTTGTGTGATATGGAATGAATCATGATAAAATACATAGTTCCTAATATTTATTATATTAAATCTAGTCTCATATATAATATGGCCTCTATTATCTTATTGTAAATGTATGCTTGTCTCTATTATCCTATTATAATATAGATCACTCTGGCATTTTCCATTTCCCATTCAATTGGATATGTAGTCATTTTAAAAAACAAAATGGGAATTGGTGTATATGAAGGATCCATGAAATAATTTCGAACTGAATATAGATATATTATGTCCTCAAGGGATCATGTGAGGTGGTGGTTTTGTTCATGACTATAGAGGGTGGTTTTCATGGAATTCTCAACTATATATATAGAATTAGTTTTTATTCAAGATGATCCCCCTCAAATATTAAGGGGAATAAAAATTTGTATCTCCGTAAATATTATCCACTCTGCTATTGAATCAAATTCCTCCATACTAGTAGATAATCTTTTTGGGAACTCCTTATGGAACTATAGTAGAGACTATATCATCAGAACATTTAAGAATATACTACCCTAAAATGTGGATATTCTATATATATGTTTCAAGGGGAATAATTTGGTAATTATTCTTGATTATAAATTCAATCAATCATAGGTTCTATCTATTTATATTAATATAGGTTGTCCCCCTCTAAACTAGAATAATATCATCAGTAAGGATTCACTTGGGCTCTACCACTTTCTCCCCTCATAAACTGTTTATTATTATTTGGAATATGTTTCACCTTCCCCTATTTCATAGTTAAATATTAGTATTTAAATAATTATAATGTTCCTTTAATGAATCCTCTACTATTATTGATGATTCTTTCCTAGAAATCATACTCATGAACACCCATGGAGGCCGCTTCCACATTCATTTTAATTCAAGGTGGAATTGGTGGGGTACATTTGATATATTTATAAATATGTCGATTTTTAGCATTTCGTAGAACTCTAAAAAATGTAGATAAATATGTCATTAATTATATTATTCATCATACCATTTTGATCATTATTCAAAGTTATGATGTCTCTTGTGATATAATATATGATCACTTTATGTGTAATAAAATTTTTGTCAAAGTGAATGGAAATCATTTCATTCCAAATATAGTTGAAGTCGACTATGAGAAAAATAATTAATTGGTTATATATTTTTTCACTCAATGGTAATTATATTATTTTTACAAAAAAGGTATTTATAAATTTTCACAATTGTGAGTCACAAAAGAAACTACTGAAAATGAAGCTCCAGATATCCTTATAAAATTGATGATATTGAAAAATATAATCATTACTGTTAGATGAATTTTTATATAGTAGGAAGAGTTATTTTATATTAAAACTATCCACAAAATTATGGTAATTAGTAGGTAATATATGATAAAATATATAAAATACACATATAATTATAAGTCTTTTAATAAATTTTATTTTAAATTAGAATATATATCAATGAAAAAGAGATAACATGTCATTCACCTAGGCATAGTGTAGAGTATAATTAAGTGTTCACATCCTTGCCAGATTCCATATACAATTTTTTGACATTGAATCTATGTTAGTGGGTCTTCTGGACAATATATATAGGAAATTATTCTTGATTATATTTTATTTCGTTGTTAGAGACAAACAAGGTAAGTTTAAAATTTTTTGGAGGAGTACTGTAAGAGTTTTATATCAATATTAAAATCCATATGATGGTTTATAAGTTCAAGTAATGATTTTGAGATACATCCAAATTGAAGTGAGACATAATAGGTTAAATGAGTCTATATGTAATGATCATACCATAGAACCTGGATAAAAAAATTTCCATCTTTGAAGTATTTTAATAAATAATTCCCTAGTAATGTTTGAAGATGATTTGAAACTCTAAATAATAATACAAAAAAAAGTACCCAAAAAATCATTAAATAAGACTTGATCTTTTATTCTAGGACTAAAAAAATTGATTAGGATTCTTATGTTTTCAACATTCCACTACTTATATTTTCGTCTCATATATGCTACATAACCAAATTATGTTTTTGATATTCTTATTAGGAGTTTTAAAAATAACACCAGGACACTTTTTGATAATAAAATGTTTAAAAATATGAATTATATAATAGATTTAAGTAGATATATTCACCCAATATGAGAGACACACATTCCCTTCCATATGGAAATATTCATTATGATTTTTATATATGTACCATCAATGTATGATAACTTAACTCTTCTAAAAAATAGTGATTCATGGGTTTTTATATGTAATCTCACTCGATTTACCCCAAGGAAAACAGAAACATTATGTCTCTAAGATTTAGTGTTTCCTTTCGTGTAAATGGTATTGTAATTGTTCAAAATAATTGATTGTCCTAATACCCTTTTATAATGTTGAAATTTTTTTTAACTAATTTAGTTTGATTTATCATAAATTATGAAATTATTGAGGATTTTATCAACATAAAACAATGTGTATAATATATTCAATTTTAGGAATCCCTGAATAGGTAAAGAAACCAAAATTCAGTAGCTTCAATGGAGTATTTACTATGTTTTTTCTCTATTATTCCAAAGAGAGCCATTGTGTTTTGTTCCCCTTATGAAAACACCATGTGATTTCAGAATATCCTTTGGGTTAACTATTGAAAATTATAAAAAGCATATATCTATTCAAACGATCTTGAATGTGGTTAATAAATCTTGTAAAAATCCCTACCATTTGTAAACAATTAGAATTATGTCCAATTTTATAGTTTAAAATAATTTAGAAATATCAAACTTGATTGAAATATTTTGATTTTTTTTCATTCCTATAAATGATATTAAAGCATCCATTGTAAATATAATATAATTACTAAAACATCCATCAAGATATATAAATAAATTTATTTAGGAAAAAAATGGTGTAGAATAGTTCTATGACCATGTATCAAGTAATTTGTAGATACTTTTTAAGAGGATACTTCCAACCATAATGGGACAATAATATATATTTTTCAATGAAAGAACAATCTTGGGGATAACATATATAAACTTTGAGGTTGTACATGAGGTATAATTCCATTCTGAAAAAAAATAATGTATAGATTGGGATAGATATTAGTGTGATGATTCCCAAAATTTTGAGAATAACAGATTTCTAAACCCATACGGGTCTACTATAACATCATTATTAAAATTAAACATGGATTTAATTATTGTATAATATAAAGGGAAAATATTATAGAACTATTGTTATTTAATGGAATTTATATAATGAATAATCACAATATATAACAACATATCTTCCCCCATAATGTTATTCATGTTCAAGAGTGAATTAAAGTTATTTTCCTAGGGAATAAAGGTACCTATTTTTTTCTTGGAAGGATTCCCCATTTACTATAATTGTGTATATATTATTTATGATTTTCCATTCCTTATTCATTATGTTAAAGAACATAGAGTTCTTATATCCTTCCTCAATCCATCTCAAGTGCCAATTTTCTCTTGGAAATTACTATTTGTTGTGAATGTAGTCATTAAGGTTTTTTACAACTATATTTTTCTATAAAAATTCAAAAATAAACTAATGGATTTGTCCTAAAATAATAGTATTTTTTCTTCAATTAATTTAATATAATCATATAAATTTCATATTTGTAATTTTTTATATACACGAAATGAATATTTAACCACTTTGAGCTTTGATCTACTCCTTTCAAATGCATTATATTTAAAGTGTCCTGACCATCCTGGGCATAAAATTTCCATATATTCATCATGGTGTAACTAGGAATTATGTAATTTATATGGTATAATATAACATATATTTTCATCATGATTCCCTCTATATAGGGAAACATTAGTGTTTAATCCCAATTCATTATCATGATATGACTACCCCCTTACAAGGACATCTGCCTTGGGGTATGTCCCAAAGGCGTGATTGAATTATGGTGACTCTGATCCCAGTAATAAATAGGATACAAAATATTACAACATGAGGCTCTAGCTCAATAAAAGGCACCAAAGTGACCTCACATATATCCTTTTTACATTACATTAAACTACATGGCATCAACAAACTATCTGAGTTTTGATTCATGTTATAAATTGGATGTGTAGGAAACCTCATAAAGGCTCACTCCCTACCTCATGATATTAATCTCTTCCCCTAATGAAATTAAACAATAGAGTTCTTATTTATATGGATTAAAATTATAAGCGGATAACCATTAATGGGAAATGTATGAAAATCATTGATTCAAATAGATATACTCACTAATTGAAACCTCTTTAAACAAGGAAAGATTCAACACTAGCCCATTTTTTTTATGGTATCCAATCATATATTGAGATTAGGAAGAGATTAAATAACATATATTTAGTCTATAAGAGAGCCCCATGGTAGGATTCATTTCCCCATAAATGGGTGTGATGAGACCAACTGCCCATCCTCTCGACCAATGTGAGTTCCTTTGAGTCATTTTTTCTAAAACTCCAAATAACTATCTACCTTTGAAAAGTAAGTATATATCTTGTTATAGATGTTGGGTCATTTTTATTCCTTCCTAATAAAAAAAGTGGTATGAATGAAATAAATTCAAATGTAATAGGGTTTCTCATGAGGTGATTCCATTCTTGTTCGGACAATTCAGCATAAAAATTGGTTGAATATAGAACAAGAAAAGAAAAATTGTGTTACGTGTGCATGTCACATTAAACATGTATCATGCATACGATGATGTGATGATCAGTGAACTTTTCCTTATTTTATTCATGATGGAAGATACTTCTATCATAAACAACACTTGACCCCATATCATGTCTCTATCTAGAAACAATTATTTCAAATCATCTATGATCACAACCCCAACAAGTTAGAAGACGACCTCACCCACCTTACATCTATTGTGTTGGGTGGAAAATATAATAGTTCAAGGATGCCATCAACATGGTATAATCCTGACCCTTTAAGAAACATTTAATGGTCTATAGTATCTTAACCCAATGATATAATGTTGTCCAAGTAAACATGAGGTGAATCTAGTGGCACATTTTACCATTCTCAATTTAATTGGATGCTTATCCCTAGGGCATGAAAAATCACCAACTTTAGTGTATGTTAATTATGGATCATGCAGTCAACTATTTCTCCATTAAGATTTAAGGTCTGCTGAGGAGGGATCATGTCACACTCTTTCACTAGTGTCATACTGTTGGTTCTCCTCAATCACCTACTGAGGGAACCAACTGACACATTTCTACCTCTGATGCTCATGAATGTGCACTAAGGAAGTCACCTTAGGTGTGGAAATCTCTGGAAAATAGAGAGTGGCCTCAAACCCCCACTTCCACTAATGAATCCCATCATTATATTCTAGTGGTGTCCTGTGATTAGGCTCATATCCATGCTCGCTCGGATCATGTATATATGAATTTTCCTTCATCAATCATGGAGGAGGCACATATCCCTACCCCCACAGATGAATCTAAACAAAATATTATAGTGGATTAAGGAGGAAAAAAGTGGGATCAATTCTTTATTTTAATTGAATATATATCCAATCACATATTAGAGATAGAAAATATATAGGCCTACATATTTTCTAAATTATAACTACATTCTAGAAATATCCAAAGAACTACACTGACATATTCCATCACTGGTATAAATATATAGACATGAAAATATTCTTATAATGAAGTTCAAGGAAGCATCACACTTAAATCATTATTAAAAATTTGATCCAATAATTAAATACCACATTATTTTCCCATCCAGCGGATTATTGTAATATTACAAAAAAGGATGAGGAACCAGACCAGGATCATATCTAAGTTCTCACTAGGGATCACCAAATTAAAATGATACATACCTTAAGACAAGAACATGTTCTTATTGAAAAATACTGGTATCATACTCTATGTGAACTGTATTGGGCTTATATTCTGGTTCTATCTAGGTTTCACCTACTGTGAGCGGCACATGCCTTGGGAAATTCTCATGTTTATATCGAAAAACTCCATTAGGATATACCAAAGGCACCATATCAGGATCATATAGCCACTCCAATAGAGTCTCACCAAGTGAGAGAGGCACATGCCATGAGAAAGGATCATATTCTTATCAGTGAAGGTATATGGCATATACAAGTATCGAATAAAATCTAAGATCATATTTATACTTATACCAATGAACGACTACCCCAACATCATTTAGAGGCTATATAGAAGGAGGATCATGTACCTTCTCCCATTTTTTAGGTCTATTCGAATATTCCAATTTCAAATGGATAATTAGATTACTCTTATATCCTCACTTCAGCTAGGGTTGAACAATATATTATGTAAACCACCCATAGGCTAGTTCATACTCTTTCTGACAATATAGAATCTCATTGGCATACTCAAGTATCTTCCTAGTAGTGGGATCATATTCCCATGGTTCCATACTATTATCAATTTATACATACATCTTTCATGTAGTAGTGTCATATCCCTACACAACCCTAGAAGGTTGGTCAACATATTCTTGTGAGGAGGCATAGTAAGGACCATATCCCTGGTTTAATCAAATTATAGTGTCCCTAAGGTTGTTCTACAGATTTCTGAAACACCTCAAGGGCCCATAAACTATTCAAATGATAAATAGTGTGGTTATTACCTCAATATTACTCCTTGTGGTAGGGTTTATATGGATTAAAGAGACTATACTTTTGAAAAATATTGTGGTCGACCTCTCTAGAGTGATATCTTCTTCAGAAAAGGAAATCATCCCCTTTCACTAACACCTCT
Source organism: Viscum album (assembly GCA_963277665.1). Classification (NCBI taxonomy): domain Eukaryota; kingdom Viridiplantae; phylum Streptophyta; class Magnoliopsida; order Santalales; family Viscaceae; genus Viscum; species Viscum album. Next base: position 382,953,475 of record OY728166.1, read on the forward strand.
GTATATAGATGTCCTGAAAAGTAATACACCTTCATATTGATATAGGATCAAAACATCAAGGTAAATCATTTTTAGTTCCCTATAAACTACCATCAACCCTTCCCCATGGTTAAAAAGTGACTCTGAGAAGAAACTTCTATGGTCGGACTAGGTGGAGGCTTGTATGTTTTATCATGGGGAATCCAAAATTGATGTAAGGATATAGTAATTTAGAAAAATCATCCCAATTATTTTTTAGAACCTCTATAGTTCTAACTATGAGATCCTAGATTATCCATAGAAAGATTTCATACCTTATATATGCCACAATATTTGGAAACTAATCACCAGTTAAAGGATATACATATCTCTTATATATAATATCAGGTTCACCTTCAAACTATCAATATAATCTATTTTCAGCTGGACCAAGATGTTATTTCCATTCCTCGGGACCTGAAATCAAAAAAATCAAAACATAAATATATAATATGATTTCCACCATTACACTATAAATCTTCAAATACTGATCAATAAAGTCTCTTCAAGTATTTATATCAGTTTATGGGGAAAGTATGGAGTGTTTCATATCACCACCCACCAAGAATGTTAGAACTCCCTATATATGGAACCCTACAATGTTATAGCCTCTGTTGAAATCAAGGTACCACATAGTCCAAAATATATTTGGTCACTTTAAGGAATTTAATCATCATTAACAAGGATACTAAATCATTAATAGAGGGAAAGTACATCTAAAAGGACTTTAAATTGGACCCTAAAACAATGAAAAAAATATATAATATACTAAATATGAAGTTACATTAAACACGACAACTTCCCACAAATATTAACTCCTATAATGGGCTTCTATTATACCATTCTCATACATGAGTATAGCTATTCAAAATCTAAAAGGTTTCTATAGCATATTCCATAGTAGTCATCTAATAAAAAACCCAACCCACAAGGATAAGGGAATATTTACCATCTACCACACCCCTTTGGTTATTAATCAATGAGAATATTTAGGGAATATTTATCGTATATAAAAATCCACACCATCCTATAGGGATGTGCAATTTGTATCTCAATATCTATCACCTTATACTTTACACCCTGAGAGGGTCCTAGGGTAATCAACAATGATTATCGATCAACCCCATCCCACTAGGATAGGGGAATTTATAACTCAATGTTCATTATAAGAGTCATCAAATCCTTAACCAGGATCATTAAGTCCTTAGTAGAAGGATCATGAAGTTCCAGTAGTGACCCCAAGTTGTCCCCATCCCATACTGTTAGGAGAATTTTCATCGTCATTATCATCGTAGAGGAAAATAGTCATCTCCAGATTGGGAGGTAACTATTGATGATTGGAATCTCATCTATACATATCACTGAAAGATTGACCACTGATATTCAGGTCTCATTCTGTAACCATGAAAGGAAACTCTATCATAGTCACTACTCATAGTCCATAAAGGGAGGAAACTTTTGTGTATAAAATCAATCCTCGTAGGGGGTGTAATAAAAAAATATCCAATATTGTCTGGATCAAAAAAATTAACCCAAAAGAAATCAATGAAGAATCACTCTATTATGTAGAGAGTATTGGGACAACTACCATTTCTGAATACACCTTAGTGAATTTTTTTACTATCAAAACAACTGATATTGTGGACCAAGATGAAAATGCATAGGGAAACAATTAGGAAAATGTACCCTGAGTGGAGGGTGATATTGATACCCCAACTGAAGCTACACATTTGCAGAACTAAAGGATAACCCATAACCTAAAACCATCGAATATTGAGTTTCCACCTATATGAAGGAACACTTACAAGCATAAAGGGAATTTAATTTTCATATCCCACTCTCCACATAGTAGATCTGATGTTCTTTACATGGAAGATTTTTTGGAAAAGTATGAGGATTATATAAAAAATCTCAGACAACTCAATGAGGATCTACTCAAAGGGAACATTCCAAATTGGTATTGCCTTTAGCCTGAGATGAATATCCATCCTCCCACACATCAGAAAAGAGAAAATCTACCTAAAAGAGAATAATTTAAGTGTTATATCAGCTCTATATCCAGTCATAAGGTTTAAATAAATGAGGAAGTCAATTATGATGAAAAATTCCCTCTTTTATAGTGAAAGCCTATCCCCTTTTAGGTAAATCATTCAACCTTATTATAGATTTATAATCCATAGCAGATGAAAAAACAGAATCCTCATCATGTCCAACCAATTCCCTATTGAAAGGAGGTGTCCCAAACAAAATTTCCTCTTGAACTACTATATTTCATTGATTCTCTAGATGGTCGAATAGAGGCTATGGATTGATGACATGAACCTTTGCAGCCTAAGAAAAATATATATAATGAATGGGTGGATGAAAATTTCCTCCAACCAATTTTTTAAATGATTCCTTCACCACCATCGATAGAACATGATATCCATAATTTTATCTCATGCACTTTGTGCCCTAATTGTTGGGCGGAGAAAAAGGGAGTGATGGAAAGAGGGGGCTGAATTGCCTTTTAAAAAATGATTAACAAATTAAAATCAAAGTAAAGAATGTAGCGGAAATAAAAGAGGCAAGACACGCAATTGATAACGGAGTTCGGCCAAAAACCCGGCATACGTCTCCTCTCCCAACTAAACCGTTGATAGATTCCTACCGCTTGCTTTTCAATGGTTTTAGCAAGAAACCCACTAGGCTTTGAGGTAGCACTAGGACCTATTACAGCTTGCTTTTGAATTGGTTTAGCAAGAACCCACTTGCTTTTAATGGTTGAGCAAGAACCCACTAGCCTTCTTACAAGTGAAGGCTAGCTCACCTATGACACAAGCCTTTTAAAAGGAAAGGCTTGAAGAAACCTCTTCACACCTTAATGGTGATGTGAAACCCAAAAGAAAGAGGGATGAAGAAAGAGTTTGGGGTTTGTAGGCACAAACCCAAATTTAAAGCTCAAAATAAATAAAACAATAAAACCCGTATGTTGAGAAGCCTTGGGCGCCTTTGATTGATTGGAGATGTTGAAGGCCGCTTCCAAGCTTCTTTGGAGGAGCTCCTTGGATGTGGAAGTTGTTGGAGCACTTGAGGTTCCTTTGAAGGAAGTCGCCGGAGGTTGGCCAATTGATACAAAATATGTCTGTTGGCTTCGTATATGATCCGGTGTGGTGTCCGGGGCTTCCTTGGCCTTTATTTATAGGCATGGAACCCTTGGGGAGTCTTCGGAGCCGTTGTAAAGGGCCTCGGAGCCGTTGGAGGCCAAATGGGAGTTGACTGGTCAAAGCCAACGGCTAGTTTGACTGGGCTACCGGCTGGCCGGTGCAGGGCCACCGGCTGGCCGGTGCCTTGGATGTTGAGAAGGCCTTCTGCCCAGGCAGCACCGGCTGACCGGTGACAGAGCCACCGGCTGGCCGGTGGTGAGGCAGTAGCCATCACTGTTGCATCAGGTTGCCACCGGCTGGCCGGTGACAGAGCCACTGGCTGACCGGTGGAACCTAGTAGTGGGCAATGCCTCTGCCAGGTCCACCGGCTGGCCGGTGCTATCACACCGGTTGGCCGGTGGACTGAAATTCAGTCCACTTCTGGATTCTTTCTTGGGCCATTTTCTTGGCAACCTTGTGCCTATCATTCAAAAACACTTCAAACAATATTAGACAAATAATAAGGTGATTGTGATCATGAAAATCAAACAACGAGGGGAACGAGAGGTACAACAATCTCCCCCTATTTTGATGATCACAATCACCAAAACAATTAAAGTAAAAACAAAAATTAAAGGCATGATTTTAATGAATAAATTGAAAATAAATGCTAAGCATGATCAAAAGGTTTCTCCCCCAATCAATCAAGAAATTCTCCCCCTTTGTGATTATCAAAATAGCTCGGGGCATAAAACTTGATTGAGGGAAAGGGTTTGAAAAGCTAGATATGAGAATTGAAAAATCAATTGAGATTTTTGAAATTGAAATGAAAATTTGAATAACAGTTTGAATTGAAAGTTTTGAATCAAAAACCAATTGAAATTTGAAATTTGAAACCAAATGAAATTTTTTTGAAATTGAGAGTTTTGAATCAAAAATGAATTTAAATTGAAAAATGAATCGAAAGAGATTTTTGAATTTAAGAAAATTTCTCCCCCTAAATAAAACAAAAGATCATCGGGGAAACGAAACTATTTTTGGCCCGGAGAGACTCGCCAAAAGGGATTTTTCAATCCAAATTTGTTTCATGGCGGGTCTTCTCCTATAAAACTTGTCCGAATAAAAAATAGATTTGGGTTGACCGTACCGGGCATTTTTGCAATCACACTCATAAATGAGGTGCCCGGGTTTCTTACAATAATTACAAAATTTAAAACTAGAGATCCCCCTTACAAAAACAGTTGGAGCATGGGAGGAGGAAGCTATATTGGTGTATCCAAGTCCATTGGGGGTTCTAGATACACGTTGAGAACCAAGGAGTTTTGAAAGGTTTTGTTCTCCGTTGGTGAATTTAGCAAGAGATTCCCTTAGATCTTTGATTGTTGATTCCAAGGAATCAACATTGGGAATGTTTTGTAATTTGAGGGAAAACTCCTCCTTCTCTTTGAGAAGTTGTTCCTTTTCGGAAGAGAGTTTTTTGAAATTCTTTTTCAAAACAACGAATTTTGACGAGAGTTCGTGAAAACCATTTTCTAATTGGTCTCGCACATGTTGGAATTCTTCGTATGACAAATGATTGAAAGAATTAGAAGAACTAGAGGATGAGGAAGAAGAGTCGGAAGAAGTTACCTCGTGTTTTGCCATTAGGCATTTTGTACCTTGGTCGCTTGAGGAGGAGGAGGAGGATGATGATGAGGTGTCACTCCATGTCGCCTTGAGGACCTTTTTCTTTCCTTTTTCCTTTTGCGTGGCCCGTTTCTTGTTGAGTGGGCAATCGGGCTTGTAATGCCCTTTTTGGCCGCACCCGTAGCATTTTACCTTGGGATCGGATCTTGCAGCGGGTTCTTGCTTTCGCGCCTTGCGATATTTCTTCTTCTTCTTGTGCTTCTTCATAAATTTGTGCATTTGGCGGGCGAGATTCTCCATTTCCAAGTCGCCGCTTGATGATGAAGAAGATGAAGATGATGATGATGAGGAGGAGCTTACTTCTTTTTGTACCTTGAGGGCGATGTTCTTTGGTGTCTTGATTGGTGTGCCCTCCTTTTGAGATTGCCTCCTCAACGTGACCTCGTAGGTCATTAGGGATCCAATGAGCTCCTCGACCGGCATGTTTTTGACATCCTTGGATTCTTGGATTGCCGTCACTTTAGGTGCCCATGAGCTCGGAAGAACCCATAGAATCTTCTTGACCATTGCTTCAGCTGAAACATCATCACCAAGAGATTTTCTACCATTGCAAACGTCAGTGAAGCGTGTAAACATTTCAGAAATAGACCCATTTGGATGCATTGAAAAAGATTCAAAGTCTTGTCTATACATATCTAATCTAGTATCTTTGACATTATTAGTGCCTTCATGGGTCACTTATAAAAGCTTCCAAATTTCATGTGAAGTGGTGCAAGTGGATACACGATTAAATTCATTTCTATCTAACCCGCAATGAAGAGCATTCATGGATTTGACATCAAGCTCAAAATTCTTAATATCGGCGGGGGTCCATTTGGATTCGTCGGGGGAAGACAAAGAATAACCTTGCATGACAATTTTGTAAATAGGATATCCTATGCTTCTTAAAAAAGTGGTCATGCGGGTTTTCCAATAATTATAGTCGGTTCCATCAAAAAATGGAGCACGACCCAAAGAAAAGCCTTCGGGGGCGAAAGTGGTTGAAACCATCAAAAGTGGATCTTGAATTTGAAACCGGTGAAGGTATTACTCAAATTTCACCTCTGATACCAAATGTTGGGCGGAGAAAAAGGGAGTGATGGCAAGAGGGGGGGTGAATTGCCTTTTAAAAAATGATTAACAAATTAAAATCAAAGTAAAGAATGCAGCGGAAATAAAAGAGGCAAGACACGCAATTGAAAACGGAGTTCGGCCAAAAACCCGGCCTACATCTCCGCTCCCAACTAAACCGTTGAGAGATTCCTACCGCTTGCTTTTCAATGGTTTTAGCAAGAAACCCACTAGGCTTTGAGGTAGCACTAGGACCTATTACAGCTTGCTTTTGAATTGGTTTAGCACGAACCCACTTGCTTTTAATGGTTGAGCAAGAACCCACTAGCCTTCTTACAGGTGAAGGCTAGCTCACCTATGACACAAGCCTTTTAAAAGGAAAGGCTTGAAGAAACCTCTTCACACCTTAATGGTGATGTGAAACCCAAAAGAAAGAGGGATGAAGAAAGAGTTTGGGGTTTGTAGGCACAAACCCAAATTTAAAGCTCAAAATAAATAAAAAATAAAACCCGTATGTTGAGAAGCCTTGGGCGCCTTTGATTGATTGGAGATGTTGAAGGCCGCTTCCAAGCTTCTTTGGAGGAGCTCCTTGGATGTGGAAGTTGTTGGAGCACTTGAGGTTCCTTTGAAGGAAGTCGCCGGAGGTTGGCCAATTGATACAAAATATGTCCGTTGGCTTCATATATGATCCGGTGTGGTGTCTGGGGCTTCCTTGGCCTTTATTTATAGGCATGGAACCCTTGGGGAGTCTTCGGAGCCGTTGTAAAGGGCCTCGGAGCCGTTGGAGGCCAAATGGGAGTTGACTGGTCAAAGCCAACGGCAAGTTTGACTGGGCTACCGGCTGGCCGGTGCAGGGCCACCGGCTGGCCGGTGCCTTGGATGTTGAGAAGGCCTTCTACCCAGGCAGCACCGGCTGACCGGTGACAGAGCCACCGGCTGGCCGGTAGTGAGGCAGTAGCCATCACTGTTGCATCAGGTTGCCACCGGCTGGCCGGTGACAGAGCCACCGGCTGACCGGTGGAACCTGGAAGTGGGCAATGCCTCTGCCAGGTCCACCGGCTGGCCGGTGCTATCACACCGGTTGGCCGGTGGACTGAAATTCAGTCTACTTCTTGATTCTTTCTTGGGCCATTTTCTTGGCAACCTTGTGCCTATCATTCAAAAACACTTCAAACAATATTAGACAAATAATAAGGTGATTGTGATCATGAAAATCAAACAACGAGGGGAACGAGAGGTACAACACTAATGTGGTCTGGGTTTGATCTTTCAAGATTATCATGAGGCAGCCACGCTAAGGTGTTTTGTACAAAATCAGATACTGATATACTTTTACTAGTAAATTAGCCTTCTAGAGAAAACTATTACATGATGTGAATAATTTTTTGATCAATTAATTAATCATTTTAGCTATATGAAAATAAAACCTACATTTATCAACCTAAAAAACATAACACATTTTGAAAATGATAGATCTTATAACATTATAGAAATATGATAGTTTTAACCTACTCACCCAACATCCCATTATAATAAGATAAATTATTGGAACTCTATGATGATAATATCTTGGATGAGATTAAGACACCCCTGATACTGATGAAATATCCTTGATGATTCTATAAATTTTCAAAAATAGTATAGCGTTTGGAAGATTCCATTCAGTGGACCCAATTTAAAACCCAAATCATTCCCTCAGTATATGGGGGGGGAATCTTGTAATGTAAGAGACTAACTCTTTAACACTTAAACTAATATAAATTATCATTCACAAACCCAAGAACTCCCCAAAACTACCCAACATCTCTAGTTGAGTGGAAACAATAGAAAAATCACCCTCCACTAGATGAAAAAATATATTAGGGTCACATGGGATCTAAGGAATAAATGAATAAATCATAAAATTTACTAGATGATCTGGTCACTATTAATTTTCTTATATCCATGAAAAATACTCTCAATATTTTGTATTATAGAAAACCTAATGAGTTCAACCTCACTGATCATCTTTAGTACTTCTCTTTCAACATAAGGATAGGTAAAACCATCCAAAATGGTTTTTTCTTCCGAAAAATCCTCTAAATCATGGTCTATTCAAGATAGGCGATGCTATAAAACTATCTATAATGAGTAAATTTTGTGAACATCACCCATCCAAAAGAAGAGGCTAATTGGAGGAATGTAATGACAATGTATTGTAAGAAGTTTGATAAGTATATGACTCAAAATATAGTCAAACAAGCTCATACCGCCATGAGGGAACAACTTTACAAACCCATTCTTGTTCCATCACACAGGGATGTGATATATAATACACCCCCATAGGTGGAAATAACCATAAAAATTAAGAAGATATGGATGAAAAAGATCCATATTCAACTTCAATGTAATCTCTGAATCTTTCATATTTCGTTCTAACAATAACTAGAGAATTAGAATCAACCCCACCGAAGATAATAGTAATTAGAGATATCATATTTTCTACTGTTAATGTAATACACTTAGAATTCACATTCTCTGTTCATGATCGATTATGATTTCCCTATATACGATAGTGGTGCTGGAGGATACTGGAACAGTAGTTGAGGATACAGGGGGGTATCGTGGGAATGGTTGGACATAGTATCATGACCGCATTACTACAGAGAAAATATATGTAGTTAAGAACCATGGTCCATAACTCCATAAATCCCAAAAAAACATAGAAGTTTGTAGAAGCCCTCCAATGGTCACCCCAGCATAGTCATATTACATGAACATCTAGAAAGTGTGTGATTATATGATCTTCCTAGTCAATGGGGAAGGTTGTCTCAACCTACACCACTAGTAGAAAATTATCTCTCTACCTCTCAAGACTCTGGACCATCTACATCAAATTGCATATCACATGAGCTTCATAATAATGATTATATCAACCATGGGAAGCACCAACCTTTGGTCTAAATGTATGATTTTATGAAATAAATGGTGGTTGTCCTAAAAAACTCTCATCCCTAGATACACTCCTTCTTTCAAAGGAACTTAGAAAGGCGCTAGTAAAATCCCTCTAGATTTCATGAGAATGTTAGATAGAATTCATTGTATTTGAGGTCTTTCTCAGGGAGAATATTTATTCAAAATTATATTGCTCCATTATATTCAGATATGAGGACCAAGTAGAGTAAATAAATAAACACATCAAACCCCTATGCATTTTTGGTAAGAATGCAAAAGTTTACATTTGAAGGGATCTTATTAAAAATTGTTTTGAATCAACCATATCCTAATTATTCCCTTAAATTCATGGTATTTAGAGAAAGAAATTTATCTTTTACAAATTTTACCATTAAATGGTATGATAATAGAAAAAAATACCTCTTGGGAAGATCAAGTTGAAGCCTCAGTTCATGGATCTCACATCTAATTTTTAGTTCATTATTAGATAGATTGACATTATGTATAATGCCTTTCTTAGAAGTACTTATCTTTAAAAACATAGTGAGGTACCTTTAACATTTCACTAGTGTTGTAAATACTTGAAATATGGTAAGGTTAGTGTACTATAGTTTGATAGTTTCCTATTCGAGTCTTCTATAGGCACATATATGGAAGTAGGTTTCTAAATAAGGGAATGACAAAACCATTAGTGGGTGATAATATGAATGTTACGGACCCCAATGGCTTGGGGAATTGCCTAATGAATCCGTAGAGTATTATTCATAGAAATTATGTTATACCCATAATTATGATTGAGGAAATATACTACATACCAGGTGCCCAAACATCACATGTCCCCAGGAATAGTGTAAAAGCAAATTAGCTCCTGAATCACTCTTCAATTACTTCATAAGTAAGGGATCACAATGACTCTTCCCAAAAAAATCGTGTCCTGAAAAGGAACAATATTCCCTCTTATTATATAACATGTTTGATAATTCCACCATGGAACCATAGAGGGAAAAAGAATAGGATGACCTTAGGAACACCCATCCTACATTTGAAGAAGGTGTCTCCACCACCATTGATAATCTTATACAAGTACGTCTAGGAACAAAATAAGACTCACAACTTATATTGATTAGTGTATTCATTCCTCTAAGGTAAAAATTCATATATATTTCATTTATAAAACTACATTGATACGTATTCATTTATAATTATATAGAAATTCAAGAATTGAACTCCGATGTGGCTATAACCACATAGTATTACTTGATAATCATTAAAGTTTCAACCAGAATGTGATGAGAATACACCCCTCGAGTGCTAATAATGTATATTTCGAAATTGATATATTTGTTAGATACAATTATGTATGAAAGTAAAATACCCAAGTTGGATTGATAACAATATCCATGTCATGAAAAAAACTTGAAGATTATGGTCTGCATTTATTTTAGAGACCTTAATCAATTATTCCTAGAGGATTACTTCCCATTACTAATCACAAACACTTTATCCATGAAATTTTTTTCTTTTAATATGTTTCCTTCATGGATGGATATATATGTTATAATAAAATAATGATGACACATGAAGATGAGGAATCCACAACCTTCATAGATTCTTAGGGGATCTTTTTCTATCAAGTCATTCCCTTGGAATAAAAAATGGTAGATGTAATTTTCATTGGACAATGATTTATATCATTAATCACTTATTTAGAAGAATAATGGGATGTTATGATGAATTAATCATAATCAATTATCAATAGTGATTTGATCACCTCAAAGACAATCAAATAGTCTTTGTATAGTTGTGGTAGCATAGTCTAAATTTTAATAAATTGAAATGAGTTTTTGGGATAATGTATATGAAATTTCATATATTGATAGTGTGTCATCACAAAATAGAGTTTATCCCCAAAATGAAAAGAGGAATTATTACACTGTCACCCCTTCAAAATTTCAATGAACTGTGGGGGCTTCAGAATAACCTTTCTTAAATTCATGTTTTCAGAGCTAACCATGACAAAACATATCTCCACATCACTATGATAATTATGATGGGAGTAACCTACAGATGGGATATAGACTGATTAGAATCCATTGATACTCTGATGCAGTACCTGCTACACCCACTAAACCTAATTCCACTGGTGGATGGAAATCCAGTCAACATATATGTGGACACCAAGGTGAAATCACTTAGTTACCTCCTACCATTGAAGAATGATATAGGGAATGGGAACAATCTCTGCTAACATTGTTGAATAATGATAGGAATCGAGACCTAATATTTTTATTTCTATAAGAACTCATCATGCTCAGCATTTTAGGGAAAAATATGAGACACTACATATAGCACCATGATGTATGTATGGTTCCTCATATCGACCTCCTCAATTTTATCTTATCTTCCCAATACTAAATGGGTGTTTGTCCTAGTGGTTTGTTATTGTGAAATAATATGACATTCAGTTCATTTTACATAATTTAGTGAAAGGTATGGCCTTGAATGATTTCCTTATAGAATATGCCACCTTAGAAAGTAAACCAATGGACATTGAGATTCCTGACATAGAGGTTTTCTATGCCCATGACACTCCCCAAACATAGATATGTATTTTGATGGAATCTCTTAAAGTCATATCAGAAAAATGATAGAAAATACAAAGATCAATTGGTTGGTTTGGGAATGTATTATTTTCTCTAAAAAAAAATTTACCCCACCCTTTATTACTATGAACAGTCTACAAAAAAAATTATCTCAAATACCAAGCCCTCAGGGTTGTCTTAGAACGATCCCTGCATGTGTAAATAACTTAACTGGTCATCAAAGGGGATTTTGAGTTAGTGATAAAAGGATAAATGGTGAATATTACATAAAAATGAAGAATTTATCTCTCTCATCAACTATGTCAGAGGACTAATGGTAAGATTCCCTTTTGAACAAACATTGCATCATGTCTCCTGACTATATAATGCTCAAGAAAATGTATAGAGATTATAGCCATTGTTCGGCTAGATACTTCTTAGGATGAAGTATTCTTTCGTATTATTTACCTAAGGATGGTATCATTGGTAATCAAATGTTACATGGAAGAGATCAATCATATCAACTCCACCTTATATCATGATGAATTGATATCCAACCCTAGATGGATGAAGGCCATAATTGATTATCTCTAAAATGGGTATCTCCAAATAGACTGAAGTAGAAGGGAACAGACATGGAAATGAGTAGTGAAAACTAACATCTTGTATGGGACAAATAAAAACAAATTCCAATACAAGTGAGGATTCAATAGAATCTTACTTAGATTCATATGATAAAGAGGGATTGTATCCATCAGTAAAGAAGTCCTTGAAGTCTCTTGTGGTGTTCATCATTCTAGGAATAAGCTCTCCTCCAAATCAAGAGTCTTAGTTTCTAATGGAAAACAATGATAAAAGATTATTTGGACTTCACCAGGAAATGAAATACATGACATATTAATGATAAATTCATCATTCAACCTCAGAATATTTACATAAATCTAAATATTCATCGTAGATTGTCATGTGGAGAATTGTTGTTTTGGGGCCATATCCCCAAGCCAAATCTTAGCAATTTAAGTACATCCTTACTGATACTAAATTATTTTCAAAATATGCCAAGTAAAAACCCCTAAAAGAGGTTAGGATGAGTAATATCATAAATTGTGCCATTTCTAATATCATCACTAGATTTTTAGTCTGTCAAATGATATTGACGGACAGTGGCACCAACTTCTATTCTATAGGGTTGATGAAATTGTACTAGGAGTACAATATCGAATCTAACCATTCATCCCACTATCATGTAGTAGAAAATGACAAACTAGTGGCTTTTAATATAACTATATCAAATATACACTTTATGATTATGAATTAGAGCAATAAGTAATGGCCATACAAGCTCTAACATTTTTTATTGGCTTGTTGTACCACCACACATACTGATTCACAAGAAATTAAATATTCATTAGTGTACTGAACTGAGGTAGCGTTTCCCCCACAATTCTATATTCCCTCAAATTGAAAATATATCTATGGAAAACTCTTTGATGATGAGAAATCCCAATATCAGTTGGTTTAATTTTATGGATTTATGAGAAAATGTTGTGTACACTACACAGCCTCAAATTCCATTTGAATCTAATTACACGAGCCTTTAATAAAAAAAATTCACCTTCATTCATTACTTCAAGGAGTACTGCTAGTGTATCCAAGAAATTGAATGATTACACGAAATAATCCTCCCAAGATATAACCCAAATGGGAAGGGACTTACATCATTTATAATGTCTATTTAAATGGAGCATACTAGTTGAGGACAATGGATACGAAACACATCATGCCACCCCCCCCCCCCCCACCCACCAATGTGATGATTCTAAAGAAATACTTTACATATATTCCATAGAAGACTCCAATTTCTTTAACACACGTCATTAAATAGTATTGAAAATGTCCAGAAAACATGATGTCACATTGTATGGAACACATCCTGACCAAATGACATTAAAATATACAGAAAACTTCATGACCACATGATGTTAAACTGAATGGAAGATTCCCTAACCACATAACATTAATCTATATAAAAGAATAATATCATCAATGATTCACCAAACATAATATATATCTATGGAAAAGAGAAAGGGAGTTTTCCCATCCATGTATGTAACCCATATAAACATAGTGAATCTCTTGTCCATGAACTGTGTATGGATTTTTTTTCATCATAATATACGTAATGAAAACCAGATCCCAAATCTTTAGTCTAGCCACAATATATCTATCCCGTTCACAAGACATCAAACTATGAGAAAACATTTCGACTTTATTTTTAAAATTAATTTCCTTCTCCCTTACAGCATGATGTTAAATTGAATGACTGATTTCCTTTCCACATAAAACTAAAATTCAAGGTTTTCCATCACTATGTATGGCATGATTCTCATTCTAATGAGATGTGTAGGGATTATGAGATCTTATATCTTGGCCTAGCCGCTACATGATTTGAAATATTCATTTCATTTATTTTAATTGTCTCAGTGTGCTAAAGAATCCTGTTATATTACTTTTTTACTCAAATGAAGAATAGCTCATGTGTGCTTCTAAATTTCAAAAAGGGATTCCCCACATGATTGTGACATGTTAGTTCAAGACTTGGTTTTCATGGTACTAGATGAAATACCGTCAAAAGACCACAATGAGTCCATACCACATGATGTTAAACATTATTTCTTATATCCCATACATGACATAAATTTGGGAATTTTCATGAACATCACCTAAGAGGACCACTACCCTTGGTGTTTATCTCCAACCACACATCAATTAAAGAGTGATGTGTATCTTAATTTCTTCCCCTATAAGATACATAGTGAAACCTATATCACTAGTCTTGGTTCCAGTCATAATATTTAGTTTTTGAATAAAAAAAATATACATCCTTGTCACATGACATTAAACTATATGGTTTTTCCATAACTATATGTGGCTTGATTCCTATCATCACATGATACATAGTGATTAATGGATCCTTAATCCTAGGTCCATCTTAAATAATCATTGAGAACAATTAACCCCTCTTCATATGGTTCATTCCTATGTGGAGAGTTTCCTATTCAAGAACTATGTATGGCTTGATTCCTATGATCACATGATACATAATGATGCCTAGATCTCCAATCCTGGGTCCAGTTGCAATAATTAATGGAAATAATTCCCCCATATCATATGGGTCATACCTGAATGTTGAGTTTCCTATTCAAAAACTATATGTGGCTTGATTTATGTTATCACAAGATAAAAATTGATGATCAGATCTCTAATCCTATGTTCAGCTTCAATAATTAACCAGATCATTGACCCCTCTATGTACGGGTCAGAACTACATGGAGATTTTATCAATGGATTGATTCCAGTCCCCACAAGATATGTAGAGACACCCAGGTCTCAAATATGGGGTCCCTCTACAACAAAAAAAATATCCACCTCCATGAGTAAAGGTCAAACCTGCACAGGGTTCTTCTCATATCCATGTCACATACATTAAATTGTATAAAAAGGGTATTAACATTTAATGGGATAAAAAATGAGTATATACAACTTTTTAATGATGGTTGATTCATACAATCTCATTCTGCCTATATATGATTCAGATCTATGTACATATTGCTTCCTCGCATGATAAATATGCACAAGAAGGGGATTTAAAAGATGTCTACCAACAAATAAGCATGTTAATTCATAATATATTTTTTATTCTTCTAAATACATCCACTAGTAAATAGATTCTGAGGGATATCATGCATGATTTTTGCATTGGTTCACATGTACTTACCATATGATGTTAAACCTTCAAGAATGAAAAATTCATTACCACACGATATTGAATTAAAAATAAAATGTATATGTTTATTGTAATTATACTCCATGATAGATAAATCTCCAATAAATGATGTTAAAATGTTCAGTACATTTACCTTCATCACTGATCTTATTGTCGAGCACGTCAAATTAGATGTATATTTTTATCTATAATTTATGCAGTATAGCAGCAACCCTAAGTCATATATCGATGGAGCCTTAGATCATTAATTCCAAAATGTGGATCTAATTATGAAAGTAAAATGGTAAATTGGTTTTTATAATACTTGGGTCTAAATATTAAAGATGACAATAGAAATTGAAAGTGATAAAACAAAGTAGAAGTAAACAAGATTGATTAAACGTGATCAACCCAGGGTACCCACATGATGTTCATCCTTTATCACTTCATGAGAGAGAGTTATGATAACTTAACACAAGGTTTGTAACACCTAGACCCATAATTGTACTGATTTTATACTAGGATACATCCTAGGGTTCATTCCAAAACACATAATGATTCACCAGGCACTGCTGATGATTGAGTGATTTGTGTTCGACTTCATAACTAAAACTCACCAAGGAAACACATGAAGAACTCAATGTGTTTTCCAGGTTTTTATGTTATTTCTTTGTTATACCATAACATAAATGTAAATTTCCTTGATAGTGCTTATGTGAGCTCAATTTACCAATATGAACCTCACAAACGTAACAATTAAATGATGGAAGAAAAAGGGACGAATGGTGTGTGAAACATCACATGAAAGGGTACCCCCAAGCATGATCATATGAGTCCAGAATTATTTACCATTACATAACTAAATTAAATAAAAATATAGTATGAAGAAAAACAACATACAAACCTTGAATTAAAAATACTATTAAAATATTACAACCTTAAGCTTGGTATTTACAACATGTTCCTCCCCGAGTGATCACAATGGGTTTAGAAACCCATGGGAGGGGAGGAAGAAGAAGATGATGAAGTAGAACTTCCCATAGCCTCCATAACATCTAGAAATGATGGAGAGACACCTTTGGGACTCCAAAATGGTAGCACATTTCCTTCTAGATGAACTCCTACATGAGGTTCCCAAGGCGTTCTTTTATAGGAAAATTGTAAGGTGGTTTTTAGCACACAGATTGTGTAAAACCACTTGGATCATAATTTTTGGACATTAGACTATCAAATATACCTTTTTAAAAAACTAGAAAGTTTTATACCCACATCTGGACTATCTCAACAGAACTATTGGCTCCATTTAGACAATCACAACTGGAGATAATGATAAAATACAAAACACTGCTTTTGACTAGTGCAAATTTGATTCCCTAGATAGATCAATTAGGTTGGAAATTTTAGAGGCCTTATGAGACTTGGGTTCCTTCATATGAAATGTATCCTATTAAATTTTGGACCTCACCACAAAATTTCAGCTCATTTAGATGCACGGTTTAGTAGTATTATGCGGCTTAGTCCACTAGTGTCCTTGGATCATGTCAAGATTGGCCCATTTTTCTCGGACATCATCATGGGCCTTCCAAATCACCTCCACCTATAACAAAAACATCAAAACTACTAAAATAGACCTTTTTAAAAGTGATGATAATTTATTTATAGAACCCAAAATGAATTAAATCATGTTATTAAACTTCTAATCTTCGATACAAAATCAGTCTAATACATCGGTATAATGGTGAAATAAAACAGTGAATCATGGTACGATCACACCCCCACACCTAAACATTTTCACTCCTAGGAAAAGTATAATATCATAATCATGTGTCATTCCTAAACAAAAGGTGTGAAAACATCCAAGATTTTTTTGAAATTTAATTCATCATGTCTTGTTTATGGAAACAATTTTCTTATCATTTTTCTCCTCTCACATTCCAATTTGTTCAACATCTTTTGTTCACCTATGCAACATGTCACAACCTACCTCACCTAAAAAGTTTCCCTCTTCACTCAAGGAACATATGAAAGTGGATTTATTATCTTTCCCAAAGTTCATGTGATCTTACCGTATACTTTCCAGGATTCATAGTTCTCTACTAGTAGAAACTAGTGTGCTACTCAAGAGGACTTCCAACAGGTTGTTCTGAGATTCAAGGGTTGGTAGGATTCAATGTTTAAAAATATGAGGCATAAGTGGAGTGTTCGATCTCTTATGTACAAAACATGTCAAAATTCATAAAGTGTGTATAATTAATGTACACACTCAAAACCACACAAAGTATATTACCTCCCACTCACTATCCCCACTATCCATTTGTGTGGGTCAAAACCAAGAAATGATTAATAATGAGTTAACATCCTATTTTCTCCATTTTATTCTTTTGTTATGCTTTTTTAGATGAACAGAACTATATTTTTTTATTTTTTTTATATAAAGATAGAAACATGTGTACAATAATGTTATAATATGGCTTGTCAACCCATTACCCAGGGAAAATGTAGGCATCGTTTATATCAACTCATAACAATGAGTCTCTTCTGAGAATTCCCATGGAAACACCCTCTCTCCCACACTTGCTGAAAATAAAAAAAGAATATAGAAAATATACGGGTAGGTAAGGATAAGTTATCTTGTAATGTGGATACCTAACAGGTATTTCATGGTCTCTAAGTCTTAAAAAGGATAAAATGTAAAGGTTTCCGAAAATAGAGGATAATTTTACAAATGGATTTTTAATAAATGATTGCCTCTATCATGAATGTAGCATACTTTAATATTATGTATTCAAACAAAATCAAGGAAAGTTCTATTTTCTCTACATGACCTGAGACTCTCAAGAAAGTGATTATAAGGGAGAATATGCAATAAAGGGCTTTAAATGTCTCTTGGGTAAGGGATTAAAATATTTATTAGTGCTAATGAGGCATGGGATTCAAAAATCAATCAAAAACCTATGAATGATTTGAAAATAAAAATTCTAGAAAAAGATTCCATATCATTATTCATTTGAATAAAATGTTACCAAAAACAATGGAATTTTACACACAATTGACTCAAGCATGAAAAATGAATTTGGATATTATATTTAAGATCAATATTTATCTAAAAAACTTAAATAAGGGGAAATAAAATCAAAAATTAAAACACATTTTTGTATTAATTATTTTCCCTTTTATTTATTTTGTTTAATCATAACTATGAAATTTCACCCTCCCCCACACCTAAAATTTACATTGTCTATAACAAAATTATTTTAAATAAATAGATATGTAAATAACAGTAATGAGAAGGGATATCCTGCTAAGTGGTGTCATATGTGGCATCTATAAATTAGATTTCCTCCATGAGATGCTTTGGAAAATCCTCATAGAAGTGTTTGAACCTATGTCCATTGATAGTAATCCTATGTCCACTCTTCTCATGTAATACCTCTATAGAACCAACTAGTTAATCATCAGTAATGGTATAAGGATAGAGCCATTGGGAATGAATCTTACCTGGGTAGAGCTTTAGCCTGGAATTGTACATGAGGAACTTCACAAAAATATGGAACTTCCACTATTGAATCTTGCTATTATGGATATCCTTTGTATTCCCTTTATAGATTTGGGAGTTCTCATATGTGTCACATCTATCTTTTTCAAACTCTTGAGTCTACAGCTTCCTATGCTCACCTTCATATGAAAAATTCATATTACATAGTTTAACAGCCCAATATGCACGGTTTTCTACCTCCACCAGGAGGTGACAAGCTTTTCCAAACACAATTCTATATGGTGACATTTTGATCGGGGTTTCAAAAGATGTATGGTACACCCAAAGTGCATCATCCAAGCGCAAAATTCAATATTTCCTATTAGGTTGTACCATTTTTTTCAAGATTCTCTTAACTTCCCAATTTGAGATTCCTAATTGTCCGTTAGTTTGGGGTGATATAGTAGAGACTTTATGATCAACCCCATACTTAAGAAGAAAATTTTTCATGTTACGATTGGAAAAATGGGAACCCTGGTCACTAATGATGAATCTCAGTAAACCAAAACTATTAAAAATCCAAGACCTCACAAAATCAACAACCACTCAAGAGTCATCGGTCTTGGGGTCCTTTGCTTCCACCCATTTAGATACATTGTGAACATCCAACAATATGTACAAAAATACAAATGAATTTGGAAAATTCCCCATTAATCCAATGCCTCATGCATCCAAAATTTCACATAATAACATGGGTTATTGGGGAATTTCATTCCTCTTGGAGATATTCTATATGAATTGACAAAGACAACCTGACTTGAAAAATCTATGGGCATCCCTATACAATTTTTTCTAATAAATTATTTAGTCAAGGACATTTTGAGCTATATGTTGGGAGCCAAAGTGGCCCCAATAGGCTAAAGTGTAGTAGAAGGTCAAAATAGAGGTGAACTCATGGTCAGGGACACACCGAGGAACTAAATGGCCACCACAAATTCCCCAAAAATATGGGTCATCCCAATTATACCATAGAGATTCATGCTTATGTCTATAGGATTGTGAAGTGATGAAATCAGTGGGGACCCTAGATATTTCTAGAAAATTCGCAGTGTCTATATACTAGGTGGGTAAGGTCCACAACATCACAAAGGTTCTCATGAGGGAAGAATTCTCCAATGGGGAGGGGTGAGTCAACATGATGGAACAATGGTGCGGAAATCCTACTAATGTGGTCAACTATCACATTTTCCACTCCGCTATTATCTCTATTCTCAAGGTAAAACTCCTAGAAGAGGATCATCCACCGAATGAGGCAGTGTTTAGCTTCATGTTTCTTTAGGGGAAAATAAAGGGAAGTCTGATCAGAAAAGAAATTGTTTTATTTGACCAGATAAGATATGAACAGAATTTTTATAACTCAAATACAATAGAAAGAAGTTCTTTTTCATTATTTTTATAGTTTTTTGGGTCATTTCAAGGGTACAAGAGGCATATGCAATGATAGGAGGAGCCTTCTCAACCCTTTGGGATAAAACTTCCCCAACTGTAATATTAGAGGCATCACACATAAGTTCAAAAGAGATATCCCAGCTTGGTGGTTGTATAATTGAAGGTGATGTGAGACTCTGTTTTAGTGAATTGAATGTCTCCTAAAAATTTTTATCAACCAAAAACTCAGAATCCTTTTGTAATAACCAGGTCAGGGGAAGGGAAATCTTACTGAAGTCTTTAATTAATCTGTGGTAAAAACTAGCATGACCCAAGAATCATCACACCACATGAACAAATTTTGGATAATGAAGGGTTGAAATTTTTTCAATTTTTGATTTATCCACTTGAATTCCCTCTTTTGAAATAACATGCGTAAGAAATATTCCTCATTCAACCATGAAATGACATTTATTTTAATTTAATACAAGATCTTTTGTTATGAAATGATGTAGTATAGAACATAGGTGAGCCAAATAGTCAACAGAGGAAGTTTCATAAATTTTGAAATCATATATAAAAACATCCATGCAATTCTCTAGAAAGTGTAACTGCACATATATTACCATTTTACTTCATATTGGAAATCAGTTGGATGGTAGTTGTCCTGAACCTTGCATCTTAAGCTCACTGATGGTGTTCACCAATTTTCCCACTTGAGTTCGTAGGTCTTGATTTTATGATTGTGTGGTCTGTTGGAATTTGAGGTTCTAGGTTGCCATTTGTTTCACTATTTCTTCAAGGATTGGTTCAGATTTGGGAGGAGGAGGATGATTGTTTTGAGATGTTTAAGGATAATAAGGTTTCATAGCTAGGCCTTTTTTATACCAATTCTTCTTGGGGTAACTTAAGTTTCTTCCTTGTCGGTATTGGGTTTGTACTTTCCACCCATGGTTTGGATTTGGTCTAAATTGTTCCTACATAAAGGGAAGTGCTTGTTGGAATGGACACTCTAGGAACACGGCTTCCCAAGATGCAGGTGAGTCTTGATGTTATGGGAATTGGTCATATAAATGAGTATTATTAGAAAAAACACCACAATGTCATGGAATAATATGAGATTTTCAGTTACCTTTTTCTTGAGCTAATTTTCATAGAACAGTATGCTAAAGCTTGTTATCTACCTTTTGTTCAAGGGATGAATGACTTTACTCATGGACTACTAGGGTTGGTTCAATTTCCTGTGTACCAAATTATTGTGCATTTTGAGCCATGTTAGTTATTAAGTCATGAGCAGCGGAAGGAGTTTTACCAACTAGGGCACTACCAGCTGCAGCATCAATCATTCCACGGTCCATGGGGATAAGTCTCTCATAGATGTTATGTATTAATATTTTTTCACTAATCTGGTGGTGGGGGAAGCTTGAGCAAAGTCTTTTGAATCTCTCCTAGTATTCTTGAAGGGTCTCTCCTCCTAATTTTATAATTAGACATATTTCATTCTTAATTGATGCCGTTCAGAAGGTAGGGAAGAACATCTATAAAAAGAGTCTTTTAAGTTCATTCTAGCCCTAAATCTTGGTAGGAAAATAATATAGCCAATCTTTGGCCGCACCATCATGGGACAAAGGGAAGTCCCTAAACATAATTAATTCTTCAGACATATTTTGTGGTTTCATGGTGGAGAACACTATGTGAAACTCATTAAGGTGTTTATGAGGGTCCTCACCCGAAAGACCATGAAATTTAGGAAGAAGGTGGATGAGGCCTGATCTAAGATAAAAATTTGTTGCTTCCTCGGGATATTGGACGTACGCAGGTTGCACATCTGGGGTGGTCAGTTCTTTTAAGGTTCGATTATTTGCAGCCATGTTTTCTTGGGTTTGATTAGGGTAAATTTTTAATTAGTTTATGGCCACATGAAGTTACCAAAGGGGTTCCTTAGTGTTACTTTATTTACCTTCTCTAGATGCCTTTATTTTTGAATGTACTGATTTTACAATTTTAGGGTCAAATTCAAGTAGTGTTTCTTTACCAGATCTTATCATGCAATAATGATGTTCAGTTTGATTGATTGAGTTTTGTTTTTTTATTTATTTTATGGAAAAAAAATTAAAATAAAATACTTAATAAATTAACGGAGGAAATAAAATATAATGTCATACTACAAAATTAGAGAGAGATATGGAGAAGAATAAGAGAGAGCGTGTGTGTGTGGAAGAACATAGAAAAAAGAAAAAATAGAAACCAAAAACCAAAAAAATAGAATGGGGGTGGGGTATTGAAAGAGGTACTAATTAAAAAGAAAATTAAATAAATAAAAGGAAATAATGAAAAAAATGATCTTGGCACCCCTGTAATAGTGCCAAAACATAATCGCATTGTCAAGCCCGTCAAATTAGATGTTTATTTTTAACAAGAATTTATGCAGTATAGCAGCAACCCTAGTTCATCTCTCAACGGAGCCTTAGATCATTAATTTCAAAATGTGGTTATAATTACCAAATTAATAAAAGTTGATGGGTATTTATAATACTTGGGTTTGATTATTAAATATGATAATTGAAAATGAATGTGATAAAACAAAGTAGATGTAAAGAATATTAATTAAATGTGATCAACATGGGGTACTCTCATGATGCTCATCATAAAATCACTTCATGAGATAGATTTATGATTATTTAATACCTTTTTTGTAACACCTAGAACTAGAATGTTACTGAGTTTATACTAGGATACCTCCAAGGGTTCAGTTAAAAACACACAATGATTCACCAGACACCGCCGATGATTGAGTGATTTGTGTTTGACTTCATAACTGAAACTCATCCTGGAAACACACGAATGAACTTGATGTGTTGTATAGGTTTGTATTTTATTTATTTTTAATACCATGAAATAAATTTATGTGTCATTCATAGTGATTATGTGAGTTCAATTGACCCATATAAACCATACAAACACCACAATTGAATGATGGAAGAAAAGGGGACGAACTGTGTGTGAAACATCACATGAAAGGGTACCCTCAAGCGTGATCATATGATTTGAGCATAAAATACCAGTACATAACTCAATTAAATAAAAGGATAGGGTGAATAAAAACAACACAAATACCTGTAATTAAAAATATCAATAAAATATTACAACATTAAGCTCTAGATTTACAACATGTTCTTCCTCGGGTGATCACAAGGGGTTTAGAAACCCATGGGAGGGGATGAAGAAGAAGATGATGAAGTAGTACTTCCAATAGCCTCCATAACATCTTGGGATGATGGAGAGACACATTTGAGGATCCAAAATATAAGCACCTTTCCTCCTAGTTTAACTTCTAAATGAGGTGGCCAAGGTGTTCTTTTATAGGAAAATTGGAATGTGGTTTTGAGCACACAGATTGTGTAAAACCACTTGGCTCATAGTTTTCATCAACTAGACTATCGAATGTCCCTTTGGAAAAAACTATAAAGTTGTATACCCACATCGTTAATATATCCATCGAATGTTTTTCTTCTTTTTTACAATCACAGCCAGAGATAATGATAAAATACAGAACACCTCTTTAGACTAGTAAAAATTTAAATACCTGGAAAGATCAGTTCAGATGGGAATTTTAGAGGCCGAATGAGGCTTTGATTATTTCATATGAAATATTTCTCATTAAACTATGGACCAAACCACAAAATTTCATCTATTTTGAAAGCACGGTTTAGTACCAGTAAGCATATTAGTCCACTAGTTTTCTTGTATCTTGTGCAAATTGGCACATTTTTATTGGACTTCATCATGGGGCCACCAAATCACATCCACCTATAACAAAAAAAATCAAAAAAAAAGTAAAATATCCCATTAATAAAGTGATAATAATTAAATTATAGAACCAAACATGAAGTAAAACTTGTTATTATACTTGGAATTTTTAATACAAAATCATTTTAATACATTGGTATAAGGGTGAAATAAAATAGTGAATCGTGTTACGATCAATCACTTCATATTAAAGAACTATAAGATCATAACCTCAATCAACCAGAATACGAGGAGATTCCATCATCTTCTAAGTCCCTCATTCCATAAACCATGCTTTATGTATTTATCCCCTCAGGTTACTACAAACCTTACATGGCCCATGGATGATATCTCCTTGTTCTATCATTCTAGTGATGTATAAGGGATTTGACCTACTGTCTTGATATATCCTGGATACGTAATAATGGATTTCTAATCATAGTAATCTAGAAAACCCTATTGAAAGACTCAATAGATTTGTTTGTTTCGGTCCATCACTAGGATTATTATCTGACATCCTTACTCATGGCTAGAGAATCTTGATCCGTGGTTTACAAAAATTTCATCTCCCTCTCAAAAAGATGTAGGAGTATTCTTAACCCTGGGTATCCTAATTAG
Source organism: Viscum album (assembly GCA_963277665.1). Classification (NCBI taxonomy): domain Eukaryota; kingdom Viridiplantae; phylum Streptophyta; class Magnoliopsida; order Santalales; family Viscaceae; genus Viscum; species Viscum album. Next base: position 382,977,946 of record OY728166.1, read on the forward strand.
GCTATTATGTGAAATTCCCTCATAACATATCGATGTGTAACATTTCATTAAACTATGTGCAATTTTATCAAAGATGTATGACCTTAAACTATATCCTTTGACAATAAAAATTGCAAGACCTTAAAATGTTAGAAAAGGTGACACTAAACCTTTCAGGTTGAATGCCTAAAAAGGCTATCTAGAGTAATAGTCTGGTATCTGCTCACGAAACTATTCATCTCTAGAGATTATGAAAATTTTATAGCATTAATAAAAGAGGTATAAATATCATAGGGAACACTTTGTGACCCAATTAGAAGCTACTCAATAATCACTTAACCCACTCTTCTAGGAAAAATTTTGAGTAATGATCTATATCATCTTATCACTATTAATTCATGTTCTCATTTTTTGTTACAAAACATTTAGGGTTATTAAACCATTCATGAATATTACGTATTCCATAAACTGGACATCCTGATATGTGTGCTTCAAATTATTGAAAACCTTCTATGACCCATGGAATAAGATACTCGGATTCAAGATACCCTTTGTTTAACTATTCAAGTCTACCTCAAGTACCTATATATGTGCTTAATTTTGTTATCCCACAACATAAGTATCAGGAAAAAAGAGATTTCTTATAAATATATAACTTTTTAGTACATGATTGTTACATCCTATTAAATATAAACAACATAATATTGTTACAAATCTTGGGTCAAGTGGTTTAGTGTCTTTAGAAAAGTAGTCTTATATATAGATTTTATATAATAAAAGATAGACATTATTTAATTTTTTCTTATCTATCATCTGATTTGCTTTTGCGTTATTCTTAGTAAAAGTAATCACTTGATGATATAAAATAAGGAAATGTGTGAGATAAATGACCTATAAGAGCATAGATAATAACATGATACAATATAACGGGGCTGAGCATTATCATCATCATAACATCATAACAATTAGAGGACTCATTAGATAAAGGCTATGCATGTGTAAATTCATAAAAATGAAACATCATGTCTTAGTGGTTTACCACCAGACATAGCTGTGAAAAAAACAAGCATCATGTTCATGAATATTATACTTTTTTTCATGAGATACAGAAAATTAACCATTAAATTGGAGGACTATATAATTATAGGTTCACCTGTAACATCAAAACATTTTCATGTGCTAGGTAATTCTGGGTGAAACCATCACATCATAAAATATATGTTATCATTCATACCACATAGAAGGTATATCAATATTGGACATAAAATAACCCCTATAAAAAATGGGTTTCATTTAATAAATAATAATTTTAGGAAGAAACTTTAGGGTTCCCAAATTAAATAGGGAATAACATACTTGGTATATGAATCATCATTCTTGGGTAATGGAGAAATGATATCAAGAGACATAAAAGTTGTATTTTTTTAAAGAAGATTTCTTTTGAAAAAACATTGCATTTCTCATTAAACTAGATTAGAAACATATATATCCCAGAAAAAATGGAAGAAAAATAGAAATGGTATTTAAAGAACAATAATGGAACATCCATATTGAAAATGGAGTGAAAGAAGGAAAACCAAAAGAAATAGAGTTGGGTTTGAGAATCTCATTACTATATATCCACATGCTTTATTCCCATTAATATCCTAGATGATCAAATAAAATTAATTAATTAAAAGATCTATAGTCTTTTCTACCTGAATCCTGTTTATTATAGTTTTATTAAGTTCATTTATATGCTTTTTGATGAGTTATATATTTTAATTTCATCATTCATGAGTGTTTGTTTTCATGGTTTTCAAGATCGCTTCACTTGTATATGATTGTGGATGTTCATGTTTAATGACAATTAATATCAGTAATTTTTATTAATGAACATACATTATTATAATTGCTTTATATATATTTGGTTTATATGGTATGATAATTAATCAATAGAAAAGAAATTAGTGATAATTGTTTAAATTATTACGGCATTTTTTCGATCATCACAAACTAGTTTTGTTTCATCATTTATTATTAAGAATATATGTCAGTTCCATAACATAAAAAGTGTTATAAAATATAAATTAAAATATATTTTCAACTATTATAATTGTTTTATCACCATAATTGATGGCTTTTAATAGAAATTAAAACACATCATCCACAGTTGAGGTAAATCGAAACACCACAGATGGAAATTTCATTTTTAGAGTAAAAAGAAAAGTGAATAATCTTGAAGTTGAATTATTATATTAACATAATAAAATTACATTATATAAAAGACAATTAATTTAACATGCCGCCTGGAGATGTGGAAGTGATTATATGAAATGAAAATAAATTAAATTGAAAATAAAATTGTAAGGAAAAGAAATAGGATTTAATATCTTGAATTTATCCTCCTTGGGAACCACCTTGTGGAAAATGTTTAGTATTTTGATGAGACCAAGGGCTCTTGGACATGGGGGGTTCCTGGGAAGGGGATTTGGAATAAATATTACTTTTCTCAATGCTTCATTTTAATGATTAGAACAGTGGGGAGGGGTTGTATTCATAGTGGAGAAGAGCGGAGTTTGCACATTATTTTATTCATAAATTTATTATTTTCAGTCAGGACTATGATTAGTTTGAGAATATTAAAAAAAACAAAAATAATTAATGAGATTTCTATATTTTTGGATTAAAATAGCCAAACAACATCTATGACTCAATAATTCATGTATTTAGTTTTTATCATAAATTTTCATATTTCATTATTCCCCAAAGAAATCAAGTATTTTAGAAAAAATAAAAAAATCACCATAAACATTTTTCAACCTATAGAGTTAAAAAATGAACTCCATTTTATGAAATTAATTTTCAAAATATGTGGAATTTAATTTTTATTTAAAATCATCATTTTCTCGAAAATACAAGTTTTAAAATTAAAACTAATTTTATAACACTTTGAAAAATTAATTAAATCTCATAAAACTATATTAAAATCCTAAAAAATATTAATTTATTAATACATTTTATGAAAATAATGGTTTTTTTAATTATTACATTAATCATTAAATTGAATTTAAATATTTATTTCTTAAAAAATAGAAACAATTAATTTTTTATTCATTCTTAAAACAATTATTTACTTATTCAATGAAATAAATACTTCATATTTTCATTCATAAGATACTAAAATTTTATTTATACATTCATAGGATATATTATAATTCTATTGGTCAAATTACTATTCTAATGGGTTATATTATTATTCTAATGGTCAACTTATTATTTCACCAGTATATGTTTCTTAACATATAGAAATACTTATCATTTATTTAATTCTTAATTTATAAAGGTTATATTCAATTATATTTGTGATTTTTTGAAAATTATACTATATAACATATTTATAATAAGGTAAATTTCATTGATTAAAATATGAGTTGATACATTTCTCCCCCTATAAATTTTCTCCCTCGAAATTTCATTTTACATACTATATTAAAAAAGTTAGGGTGATTATATTTTATTGCATACTCTAGTTCCCATGTGGACACTTCATACTTATGGTTCCACCATATAACTTTTACTAGGTGATTAGTTTTGTTGCATAGGAATTTTCTCTATAGACCATGATATTCACTAGATTCTCCTCATAAGAGATATCATTTTCCCACTGTACCACCTATGGAATCAGTACATGTCATGGATATAGTATGTAATTACTCATGGATGGCATTGTATATTTGAGACATAGTTTTTTAAGTTCTAGTTGATTGGTCCGTTCTAAAATGTGATAAAGAATCTCGAAGGGGATGATATACCTAGGACTAATCTTTCCTTTCTTCCCAAATCTCAAGATCCTCTTCCATGGAGTTATGTGGAGGAATACCATGTGTCCAGCATTAATCTCAAGGTCTTGTCAATAATTAACTGCATGTCTATTTTCGACATTTGGATACCTTTATGTACTAAAAAATGGTTTTCACCTCTTACACCATTTCTTCATCATTTTAGGTCTTAGTAGATTATGTTAACTGAAGTATTACCACCATCCTGGTGTTCCATAGATTTTCCCATAAAGGGATTTATATTGATTCATTTAGATGCTCAAGTGGAAACTGTTATTTTAAGAGAACTAAGTTATAGGTAGATGTTGGCCCCATCCTCCTTTTAGGTACATAGATTATGATCTAAACATTTCTTTCAATATCTAAATAGTTCACGAAGATTGACCATCAGTTTGAGGATGATAATCCATACTAAATTTTAGATCAGTGTTTATAGTAGGTTTGAGGATTTTACAAAACATAGATCTAAATCTCATATCTCAATCTGATATAATTTATATTGTAACTCCATCCATCCTTACAACTTCTTTGATGTATATACATGAATGTTTCTCTAGTCAGAAGTCCTCTCAAATTCCAATAATGTTTTTTACTTTGTGAGAAGATCCAAAATAAAGGCTATAGTATTGTTTTCTCAAGATGTATTCGGAAGTCGGGTGGAAAAGACCACGGTGATGTTTTCCCACCTCCATATTGGTAAGGGTAATGATCATATCATCCCCTAAAAAATTTTCCATTCAACCTTTACTTGATTACTTACCTAGAACTTTGATTTATATTCAGCGATCTCCATCTTCATATTGTCCCACCAACAGTTCTCATAAAGAATTCAATACATCTTTGTGCTCCCTGGGTGAATAGAGATGGTTGAGCTATGTGCATCATTTGGAATAACCTTTATTATATCTTGGTTGGGTGATACACATATTAATGCCTGAAATATTAAAATTTTATCTACATCAATTTTAAACTCTGAAGATATCCCATTTTTTATAGATTATTATTTTTAAGAATTTCCACATCATTTCTCTGAGAATCCATTATTTTATCCACAATGGATAGTTGATAAATAATTTTTTAAAGGATTTATTATGTTTATTAATGATTCTAATTTCCATCCATTTAAAATCTAATAATATTGGATCCTTCTCAATTATCATCACTGATAAATATTCGAGATCCTTTCTTCTTAGAGCATCTTCGACCTTATTTTCCTTAGAAAGATGGTAGTGGATTGAGAAGTTGTAATACTTGATGAGATGTAATCATATAAATTGTTTCATATTAAGCTCCTTATATGTGAATACATATTTGAGTCTCTTATGATCACTATATATTTCACAATTCTCCCGATAGTGATAATTATGCCATATTTTCAACCTAAAGATCATAGCTTCCAACACCAGATAATTTGTGGGATAGTTTTTCTCATGCATTTTCAACTACCTTATGGTGTAGGCTATCACTTTATCATTTTTCATCAATAAAAATCTTAATAAATCTTTTGAGCATCGTTGTACACCACAAAAACTTCCCCACTTGTTGTAAGTTTGAGTATTGGCACAGTGATAAGACACTTTTTCAACTCTTTGAATAAGTATTCATATTCACTAGACAATAAAAACATTACTCCATTTCGAAGGATCTTGGTTGGCAGGTTAGAAAATCATGAGCAGTTATTCACAAATCCATTGTAATTCCCAGCTAGACCAAGTAAACTACAGATCTCCATTATATATTTTTACCTTGGACACTCTTCGATTACCTTTTTTGTTGAAGGGTACAACGATATTCCCTTTTGGATGATAACATTCCCTAGTAATAATACATCCTAGATCCAGAACTCACATTCACTGAACCTTTCATATATATTATCCCTTCTTAATGTCTATATCAATGTATTCAAATGACGTTCATGTGTCTTCATGATCTTTGAGTAAATTAGAATATCATCATTAAATACTACTCGAAATTTTTTGAGGTAATCTTTAAAGACTCTATTAATTACATCCATGAATATTTCAAGAGAATTTGTTATTATTAAAGGCATCACTATGTACAAATAGGTTATATACCCCATTAGAAATTTAGTATTTGAAATATCTTACATCATCACCTTTAATTCGGGCAATCCTAACAAAAAGTCCACCTTAGAAAAATACATGGCCCCATACAGTTGATCGATCAAGTCATATTTACATAAAAGGTGATCATTTTTCTTTATAGTTATTTTTTGAGCTTACAATAATCAATTCATATGCACATTAATCCCTCCTCCTTGAATAAGAGGACTGCTGCACCCAATGGTGAAGAACTTGAGAGTATAAAACCCGTATCCAAATTCTCTTGAAACCACTTCTTAAGTTCCTTAAACTCAGTAGTGGTCATTCTATAAGGTGTCATCAATATAGGTATAAGTCTATGAATAAGTTTAATTGGGAACTCAACCTCATGATAAGGATGAAGACCAGACATTTCTTTAGGGAACACATCAGTGTAGTCCCTCATAATAGACATACATTAAAGAATGATTCTATGATTTGTCTCAATCAATTGAAAATATATTTTTCTTATAAGGAAATAATATCCACACTTGAGATGATGATTTTCAAGGAGCTTTATCCTTCATCTTAAAATTGTACAAAATTGGAGGATGCCTCAAGAAGTGAAGAGTGGTCTCCCTTTTTGAACATTTGATGTTTTCATTGTATAAGGATATACGATACATGCCCAAAATATCCTCAAAATATACCAAAGAAAATAATAAAATCTTTCAGTGGAGGATCAGTCCAAAAACATCAACCGAGGATGATTTATATACTTTTTATGCAATATTTCCCTCATTTCCTATTCTCACAGATTACTCAACCTTTATATTTTGATGTGGTGTTTGAATAGTTCTACTAAAATTGCAAGATATGAATGAATTCATAGAACTAAAATTAAATATCTTGTTCGCTATTGTTGAAGTAATAACCAACATACCTATCACCACATCATTGTGAGGCTCAACTTCATCAGTAGTGATGGAATAATATTTCCCTTTCTCTTTTGGAATTGGTGGATACTTATGTTAATTAACCTCTATAAGTATAGGTTTAGTGTAATGGATTTTATAATTTCCTTTCTCCATATAATTTAAACATTAGACTATGGGTGGTTCTCTCCTTTCTTCCACCACTTTTTCCACATTCCACATGTCTCTTCAAAATTCATGAGTTTGGTGGACTTCTCTCCCACACTTACAGAATTTCCTTATCCCTTTATGTTAGTTCACATGATTCTTATTCCCAATTTTTTTTCATGTGGGTGGTTATGTTTTCTTTACGCACTTTTAAATAGATCCCCCAGCATGAAACTCTGTAATTAATTTCTTATCTCTATAGATCCCACTTTGTGTACAAATTTTATTTGTTGTTAATTGATTTTAAATAGTGTTCAATCAGATAACAAGATCCCTTTTCAGTAAACATGATGAAGTATTTTAAATGTTAGTGGAACTTGTATCATGTCCTCAAGTCTTTATAATCCAATAAACATGTGTATGGAGTGAAGAAATTGAGTTTCTGGGTGATTCTTAAAGAATTCTTACGGATTCATTTGATAAAATTGTATGTCCTTTCATGGTTGAATAATTCACCTTGTTAAATATGATGACGATTTTTATGATTTGTATTTATAAAATATCATAATTTTTTTAGAGAACTTGTGATGAACTCATTATGAATAAAAGGGAGAGTAAAGGTGTTTCCAATCATATTTAGGTTTTATAGTAATTAATGGTGTTACTAGAAGATAATGAAATTACAATACATTCCTTTCAAAATATGATAATGATAAAGTTGATTGATCAAAGGATAAAAATCATGATAGGTATGTTTTTTGAAAAAATAATTTGACCAAAAATTAGTATGGTGGGTATTATCAAATCAAAATTATAAGGTGGCATAGTATCCAACGGTTTGCCAAATTTTTGGGCCACAAAATATTCTGTTTCTTTCAAAAGAAATTTCTTTCAGAAATGATATCGTATTTTTCAGATCGTGAAGCATATTTCATGGACTATAAAATAATTATGTGGAATTTTTAAGGAAAATGGGAAGATGAATGATTTTTTCATACCATCACTATGTGGACCGCAAAGATTACTACACTGAAAGTGTGTAGAAAAATAGTTCACGGGTGAATTTCAGTTCATGGGAGGACTTTTTTGTAGAAATATATTATTTTTGGTATAGAGTTGGTGATCTATTGGGGGAATATTTTTTCCACCAAGTGGAAAAAATTCATTATGAGGACAACATAGGGAAAAATGATTTGCAAGAGGAGCATAATCGGTGGTAAAGACGGTCCCGCATTAAAGTTGTGGGTAAATCAGATTAATAAGATTTTTTGTTTTTTGTTTACTGAAGAAAGGTACATGATCCTATCATTAATTATGAGTTAATTTTATTAATAATGTATTATCACTGTAGGAAGAATATGGTGAAGTCTAAAAGATTTTGTGAGGTAGTATTCTCTGAAGGAGAGAGTTTGTGGGGGAGAAATTGCACAAAGGGTTTTCTATAGATTCAGTTCACATAAAGGATGTTCTTTTGGGGTTTGTATTCTAAAAAAGAAGGGGGTACATGGAGAATTGGTATTCCATAGAAAAAGTGGTAGTTAGCATAAAAATTAGTAGTCTTTAGAATAAGAAATGGTTTGTGGAAGAGGAGACGTTTCGCAGAAGAAGAGGTGGTTCACATAAGGAAAGGTTGTCTGTGAGGTAATCGCATCCTATAGTGAAACATAGTACATTATGTATACAAGGTATTTTTTAAAGGATACAACACAATTCACAGATGATAAATTGACTATTAACTCACTTATCATGCTTTGTGAAGAAGATGGCCTGATGACACTCGACACATTTTAAACTCACACACTTGTAGTGATTCTCAAAGAACTTTTCTGTGAACTAGTGCATGAGTATAATACCCCCCATTTTGCTTTGAAAATTAAAATGGTTTTTGTACCAGGTTGATACACAATGGACATAGAATAGCTAACACACATAGTTTTTTTGTGTGAAGAAGAACCAAATGTCCATATAAGTTCATTTTTCCTAAAAGAAGAAGTTATGTAAATTGATACACTCGAGTATTGGTACTAATTTTCAAAGAAATAGAAAAAGACACTTCTACAAAATTGCACATAATTTTTTTCTAGGAATAATTGAGTGGTACCAATTAAATACTGATTATTATTTTGGGTAGATCAAATTTGATGATGCTAAGATAATCTAATCATCATTGATTTATCAATCAAAAAAGAATTTTATAATTCCAACAAGAAGATGATGATGAGATCTCAATTCAGTTGGTTTTTCAATGAAGAATAAATTTATAATAAGATAATATGATTCGGTGACCAAATTGATATCTATTAATTAAAATTTGGGTCAGACCGAATTCATCATTCATCAGTCCACAACAAGTTCGTATTATTGTGACTGACAGATGAAGAAGATAGTGAAGCTATCAATTTTTCTGCTAGGGAAAAGTAAGAAGATTTTTTTACATGATTTTGTGAAAGTAACAAAGTGAAGAAAAATGTTGTTTAAGTGAAAAGAATAATTGTGACATAATATTGTACTCAATAGGTGGAGGACATTCTTAGTGTTACAAAACATCATCAATAAAGAAGAGATTATCTTGGGAGGTAGTAAAAATATCCATTTAAGTGATATAAAACCTATACTATTGGATTTCTTTAAATGTTATTCATGAATGTACTATTGTAATTTTTATTTCATAATACATGCTTTAAAAGTTATATCCTACTCATTGTATCGCACAAAAAATTATTTTTTTCTTGTGGATTGTGTGGTATTTTTTTTTACAAACTATACAAAGTATGTAGCTAGTATTGTGGAGTAAGTGAACATTGTGAAAATATTTTTTGATATCTTTACTAATTCATATACTTTCATGTGACAGGGAAAATAGGTTAAGAAGATCAAGATACTAACAGTTCTAATAGGAACATAGATGAAAAGTTAAAATCGGTTTAAAAAGTATCCAACACTAATTCACACCCTATCAGTGTTATGAATATCTGAAACTAGTCCTTATAATATCCATATACATGGGACCATTCTCCCAACACCATATCCACTTAGATAGAAAATTCAAGAACTTCTTAATAATTTTTAAAGACTCAAATTTCTAGAGAATTCAAAATGTTTGTTGTTAAACTGTAAAGAATTTATAAATGTTTCTATCATTTTTTTTAAAACCCCCAAAGAGTTGCTTGCAAGACTTCTGAAACTTTCTTCATAGGACATAATAGGTCCAAATTTCTTTTCCTTCATCTATATGGATTATATATCTATAAATGTACAAATTTTTTGAGGGAAATACTTGTTATAAAATGTTATCTTAAAGTCTTCCCACTCCAACTCTTCAATTTCTTCCTTCGTCTTGGTGTTTTTAATCAATCCCCCCATTGATCGTGCTCTACATATAAGAGATAGAAGATCAATTTTTTTTTCTCCTTATTATAAAAATAGAGCACATAAAATATCTTCTCCATATAGTTGACCCAATGTTCAGTGAAAAGTAGATTATGAGATCTACTAATGGTCGGTGGTCATTTCAAAATTAACGACTCAATACAGATTTATCTCTCTTAGATAATTGGGGAAGTTCCACATTATTCATGTGATTGACCGTAAGATGAGACAACTGGGTAAGATTATCTATTAAATTATGAACTCTACCATCAAAGGCATTGGGGATGTCATTCATGAAATCACTGCATTATCCCTCGCTTGGTTTATTGGCCTGGTTTCTCCTGGATCTTACAATTTCTAAAATAAAAAAAAATTTACAAAAAACTAACTAAACAAGTCAAGAATAAGAAATTTATTCCTTTGTGAAGTTATATCTAAAGGAATATAATATGGGATACCTATGTCTATAATTTTTTAAAATAGATCCTCTTTGGTTCTTTGTCACGACCCCCTCCCCACAATGTGTACCCCTCCTGGGCCGACAATGTGAGAAGGGAGATAATGACCCCCGAGTCCTGCCTCTAGTAGGCACCGGGTTGGCGACTAGCACCGAGGGTATAGTAACACACAAAATGGGAGAAATTACCCTCTAAGAGAACACATGCAGAATAGAGAGATAAGACAGACACCAACCAACTCCAAATCAGACCGCAATATAAACGAAAACCAAAGTACACATATGGAATGACAAGAAGAAGTACTACAACTGAAAGGGGAAAACTGCAAGTACTCAAAAGAAAGTAAAAAAACAACAGCAACCACAAGCCCAAAAATCTCCTAAACCTAATGCTATTAGAAACCATCTTGATCTACAACCTACTCCAAGTGACCTGAAAAACAGTTTATATATTTGTAGGGTGAGTATAATAGTATACCCAGTAGGATCCTCCCTGAAGCCTCTCATACAAAGTAAAGAAATCATGCTAAAGCACAGTGAACAATAAGTGAAACTAACTCGTCACCTAAATAGGTATACTAAGTTCCCAACATCACCAAGGCTACTCTCACCAAGTAACGCATACAACAATATAGTATATAGTAAAGAATATCAAGGTAACCCCGCTACTAGTTCCCCACTAGTTTGCCGCTTTTCCCCAATGACATACGTCATGTGAATCTCTCCCTAAAGGATTGACCATATATACCTAGGCTAAGCTCCACAATCTGAACCATGTGCACCACAAAGCCTTTCCTGCAAACACCTGGGCTAAGCACCACACTATCCTCACAACCAAAATAAATAGGTAGTTTTAGGGAGTCACCACAACTCACATAACATGTTCCATACGTCGGGTATTATACCTCAAGCCATCCCAGCCCATATGCTGAGTAAGGATCCTCTAGCCATCATAGCCTATACACGATACACCTATAGTAGTCCATAAGATACTATATCCAAAATATTTTTGTGTGAATAACCACAAGCCTTTACATCCCTCTACACACATATATGGGAAAAACTAGCCACTGTTCCCACCAGCACAATTATCTACCAAGAGAATATAGCGGGGTCAAAGGGAGAAGTCATCCATTAATCCTCCCACCGGAATGTTGGGGAAACACCCCCCAGGGCTCAGAATCCTTGGGGTGTCATTTTCCCTTACTAACAGGGTAGAGTAGCATATAGAAACACAAAAAGTTGAGAATATATTATACTCACAACCACACTATGGGCATAACCTAGTCTTAGTCTCAACTGAATCTAACGTCTCTCGAACTCAGGGCTGCTATTTCTATGACTAGGTATCCTATAAGCACACAACCAGTTAAAGAACTTTATTGGATTCCTTCATTTCATTTTTTATCAATTTTACTTTATGTTAATTAATTATTTACATATTAATTAACCATGAACAATTCCTCATTAAATTTCATTAGCATCAAACCCAATGTCAACTGTTCCTTCCAAAGATTACAACCTCGTCATTTTGTTTCAGCGAACACCAACCCCATGGGTTAACACCATTTATTCATATATTCATTTCAGAATTACTTCCCATATTCCCAATCATTCTATAAAATCATTCTATGCTAATAAACACAAGGGGGCTCAACATGGTGAGTATATGTACTACCCGTCGAGTCTTTTCCACCTATTGAAAGAGTGTAGAGCCATTCTCCTTTGAGAATCAGGATACGGAAAGCACATGGCATACCCTGCGCGTCTTCGCCTCCTTCGGAAGAAGGGTAAGAAAGACTAGCTTCCTTGAGCAGTGGGGAAAAGTAAATCAGATAAACATTCAATCAATGTCACCAAGCATCCAACAAATGCATTCGTCCCATTCCATCATAACTTGTGTCCTCCCTGACACCCACATGCATAAACTGATGCATCTTTCCAGTCTAGGCATCATCTGCTACCACAACTAGAAGTCCTCCCTACCTACACATATCACAACACCCCTCTAGGGTCACATCACAACACAAGCTGCAGGAAATCAAACATCACATAAAATGTGCTCTTTTCTCTTTAACAACGCATCTAGCCTTCATACATAATGAGCACTCATTGCTCTAAAGCACAAGGCACTCAGCCTTCCGAACAAGAGGGTAACTAAGAACCCTACCAGGCATTATCTTTTATCAACCAACCAGTTTTTTAGTCACTCTTGAATTAACAGATTCAATTCATAGGTTCCAATTCTAGGAAACCTAATCAGAAAGCTATCATAAAAGATGTAACATGATTACTATGACAATTTGATTAACATCAAATTAGAACAACTACAACAACGGAAAGAACTGTATTTATTTACATGCCTCTTTATCTTTAGCCAATTTATTATCAATTAATTCTGGCTTTACGTTCTTTATCAATTTCCATCAACAATGAACAACTAATCAAAGCAAGCATAGATATCACTCTATCTAGAAAAATATGAGGCAAACCATTATCACGGTACAAAGAAACAACAGGTGATCAAACCAATTCTTTTAATCCTATTCAAGTATTTAATTAGGTCAATTTCATTGTGATCTAAAGGGATAAATCATCCTAACTCTACGATTGCACATAAACAATTAGAGAATCCACAGATTATCTACCTCGAAGAGTTCTTGACGTTCTTTATCCACACAATGGGTCACGATCCTCCTCTCGCGACAACTTCATTCACCTGAGGATGCCACGGTACGTCCGCACCAACCAAACACCAAGAAAACCCCATTAGAAGCATAGAGATTACATTCTATAAGATGGAAAGGAGAAACAGGGGAAGATGATCCCAATGGAACGACGATAAAAAAATACCTTATATCGATGATTGATCGATACATCTTGGTTGCATCAAAACAGAGAAAAACTGATCTGAGGAGTGAAGTTTGATTGTGAAACTCCTATGGGAAGGATTGAAAGGTTCTAGCATCTCATAACCAAGATTGGTAATGAATCCAAAGAACAAAGTGTAGTACGTTCCTAAGGTCTCGACACTTACTTTTACCGAAGAGTTCTCATGATAGTTTTGGGTTGACTTAACTGAAATCTTATTGAGTTTAATAGCCAAAGACTATTAAAAATAAATTTAGAGGAAATTGTTTAGGAAATCCATTTCAAGATTTTAGGAGAGGGGTACCCACTCTGTGGATCAAGTAGTTAAAAGTCTACAGTTGTCAAGACAACAAACCTAATTATTTTATTATGGTTTTCCTTTCCAATGTATGGATAATTAAGAAAATAAATGGAGATTATACCAATAGATTTTTAAAGAAACTAGACATTCTTAGTTCAATGGCGTGGGCTTTTGAGAATTTATAAAATTGTGGGAGGTTTAATAAATAAATAAATAATACATAATTTTTAATTACTCACTTTTTTTGATATCAAGAATGGTAATAATAATTTTCCTTTTATAATTGTAGAATAAAATGGATGCTCATCATCCATAATATCCCTATGATCAATATTGGATAAAGATAACCTCCTAAATGGGAGTAACTTCTAGAAGTGTTTTAGACACCTTTGGGTTTTACTGCACCATGAACTGAAATATTATAACATAGAATCCTCAATTCCTCATCTGCCTACTAAAGAGTAGAGTGATTAAGAGTTATTTGTCTATGAAAAACATTACGGTGATATATTCGGTGGTCAATTTTTTATAGTTTCATCAATGCTTAGTGATGTTTTGATTTCTAATGAAAACATAGATGTATATAAAATTTTTTATATCCTTTATAGTGTTTACCAATAGAATGATAGAAATAGTTTGAGATTTCCAAGGATCTATTTTTTTAGAATTCTTGGACATGGTGACACAATTGGGTATAATGTAGTCCGGCTCATTGTCTATATTGGGTACCTAGAGGTTCCAGGGTTTAAAATCCCCAAAGAACTATGAAACTACCTAATTCTAGAATTACACTCTCAGATCATCTCTAGCTTTTTTATGGGTTTTCATATGAATAAAATTGATAAGTCTATGCCAGATATTTTTAATCTTCTTCACTAAGTACATAATGATATGAAGATTAAAAAGCCTTATGTACTTATGGTGAAAAAAATGGAAAGGAAAAGAGAAGATCTTTAATACCAAATATTATTTGCATCCTTCTAACAAGAGGGAGATTAGGGGGCATGAAAAAAATATAATGTTTCCTATTTCTCATGTTCCAAAAAAGGCCACTAGAAAAAAAATACACCAAGACAAAGAACATAGGGGAATCTTCTGGTTCCTTTTTTAATGAAGGGAAATGTATAGTTTGCTTTAAATTTGGTATTATATATAGATTTTGGTTCTAAAATATGTATCCAAATATATGATGCAAGTATATTCATACTGAATCACTGAGGAGAGGTATATATTAGAGAAAACAACTGAGATAAACTTTTTGATATAGCTATTACGGACTACCACCTCATGTTTCCAACTAGAATGTTCTTAGTTTTGAAGGGTTGTTATTATGTTTCTTTTAGTTACTAAAAACATTGTTTTTGAACCCACACATGATATGGATAGATTTATTTCCAATTTAGGAATAAATTTTTATCATTTAATAAATATAGATTTTTTTATGGTAACACATATTTAAATAATAGTATTTATGTTTTTTATTACACAAACCAAATAATGTAAATCAATAACAAAGTTACTTCACATGACTCATACCACACCCAGCATTGGAATCACCGAAAAGGTCAAGTATATAAAAATTGATTGACTATATTACAGAAATATTGTTATTTATCTTCTTTAAAAATAATACAACTCAGTGTATGACACACGTTTTTACAATGAAAAATGAAAAAAATCCTCATTTATTGTGAAATATTAAATGGATAAAGATACTCTTAAATTAGTTAATACTAATGTGTGTGGACCATTTAGTATTTAATTAAGGGGTGGATACTCATACTTAATAACTTTTACAGATTATTTTAGTAGATTAGGATATATCTACTTATTGAGGTAAAAGTTAGATTCTTTTGACAAAATTATTGAATACAAGAATGAAGTTGAGAACCATCATGAAAACAATATTAAGAGACTTTTCTTAGACCATCATGGATAATTTTTTAATAAATAATTCATTGATTATTTATTAGAGTTTAGAATTTTTTCTCAAATCACTCCTCTTTATACACCTCAATGGAATGGTGTAAGTGAAAGGAAGACTTGTGCCTTATTAGACATAGTGAGATCATTGATGAGTCATGTGAGTCTTCCATTATCCTTTTGGGGATACACATTATAAACAATAGCATATGTACGAAACCAAGTTCCAATTTATGTAACATATGGTATACCATAATAATTACGGAATTAAAAGAAACCTTTTTTGTCTTACATACATGTGTGGGGTTGCGAAGCATTTGTTGTGTCCTCTTTAGGTAACAATCTCACACCTAGAGGTACAAAGTGCATCTTTAAAGGATATACCAAAGAAAAAAGGTATTCTACCTATATAATATTTCATAAAAAATATTATGGTAGATAGATGTCCCATATTTCCTTTATAGGATCTAATCTCTAAATGAGATAGTGGGAGTGAGATAGATTTCAATGAATTCAAGGCTAAAGACATACAAGAGTTGGTATTGGAAAAAATTACACAAATACCCCTAGAAGAAGAAATTTTACTGCAAAAAAAATTACATTGGAGTAATAGAGAGATTAAGGAATTATAATGGTATGGTTTTCTAGTCACCGGGTATGGTAAATCGTTATTAGTTGATAATAATGATTCTCTAACCAATAATGAATAATTAATTGGCACAAATTTTTCCAAGTTGAATGAATCCATGAATTATGAAAAGGATTACCTGTACAATAACAAAATATGGATTTTGGTATAACCTTTAGTATATGTAAATCCCATTTCTTGAAAATGGGTATTCAAAAAGAAAATGGACATGTAAGGAAAAGTCAGTGCCTATGAGGCATGACTGGTTAAAAATCGTTTAAACAATGTCAAGGAATTGAATAAGATGAAACCTTTTCACCAGTTGTAATGATGAAATCTATCATAATTCCACTTTATATTATATCTTTCCATGATAATGATATTTTTAAAATTGATATTAAAACAACCTGACATAACGAGAACCTTCGAGAAGATGTCTATATGACATAACCTGAAGGGTTTGTCACTCCAAAGGACTCTAACAAGGTATGAAAGTCGAAAATATTCATATGTGGAATAATGAAATAATCTAGGTCAAGGAACACACATATTGATGAGTGAATAACAGAATTTTATTTCATAGAGAATGAATGTGAGCTGCGTATTTAGAAACAATTTAGTGGGAGTGTATTCATTTTCCTAATAGTATATGTTGATGATGTATTACTCATTGGAAATGAAATACATATCTTATAGTCTATTAAATAATAGTTGAATAAGAGCTTATCTGTGAAGTAATTGGGTGGGGTATCATATATTATTGGGATCAAGATCAATCGGGATAGATCTAAGAGGTTTCTAAGCCTATGTAAATGTACATACATTGACAAGATACTGAATATATCGATATCAAACAATCCAAGAGGGGATTTTTTCTAGCATCACATGGAATTTATCATTCCAAGAAAGTGAATCCTCATTCATATGGGGAAATAAATAGAATTAAAAGGATTCAATACACATCAATGAATGGTTTAGTTATGTATTCTATGATATGTACTAGGATAGATATATCATATACAGTAAGTTTGGTAGGAAGATATCATGCTAATATAGGTGACCATCATTCGATGGAAACAAAGACTAACCTTATGTATCTAAGGCATACTAAGGATATGTTCCTTTAGGAACTAGTCACAAAAGGATATATAGATTCACGTTTCCAAACTGGTCAGGATAACATGAATTCACAAACAGGATACATCATCACTTTTAATGGTGGAGATGTGAGTTGGAAGAGATCAAATCATTATGTGGTTGTAGATTATATAGTATATTATGAGTATATTGTGGCTTCAAAGTCATCTTAAGTAGTATTATGGATTTGAAACTTCACCCAAGAGCATGAAGTTGTATATAGAAATAAATATTCTATCACACTATATTGCGGTAATACTACAGGGTGGATCTTAAAAAAGAGACATGGTCATATAAATGGAAAATTAACATTCTTTGGAAATTTCATATCTTTGTGTATTTCTTATAAAGATGTGCAGTTTTAGTGATTAGTATTTCCATGGAATAAAATGTTGTAAACCGCTTGAAAAAGACCTTGAGTTATTAGAAACATGACTATCATGTGAGGTCTAGTGGACTAAAGGTTGTAGGCAATTAACTCCAGTCCATGTGGGATTTTGTTGGACTTGGTGTCCTAGGATCAATTGTTAGTACATTAATTACAGGTATATTTGATATATGTAATATTAATAAAACTTACTTTTACATGTTTTTTTCACATGACTCTAATATAATAATTTCTCAAAGTATACATTCTATTAATAAGGTCATGATAGTTCCTCGATATGATGAGAACCTTCATGTGTTATGAAGATATTCTCAAATAATGTATTGGTTGGATAGTGTACTATGAAGGGACACATCATACATAGACTAATAGGTGTGAGTACTCATAAGAAGATTAGGATTCTTCTTAGGAATTTCTCACTTGGTAATCACTATGAGTAGAGATTATGAGAAAAGATCCACCGATCAGAATTCTGTATGTTTTGGTGTCATTGGATATTTCTATCTAAGAGCATGTGTGATGCTGTTTAGACTTTAATACTATTATTAATTCATGTTATAACTCATGTACTAAGATTTATTTCAAGAAAATGATAATAAAAGTGTTTGCAGAATTTGGATACGTTGGGTGCATCACGAGTGACATTCCATTAATTGATAAGCTGAGGAATGATTTTTCCCATCCATATTTATGGAAGATGATAAATCACCCCTTTGATTGGAATAGAATCATTGCATTATATTTTTTGTTGATGGTGTAATGACATGTTTGTTTAATATATTCATAAAATATATATATTTAGCATATATGTTGGTGACATGGATGTGAAACCTTCTTCATGAGACATTGTGACCAGGGGATTATATTACACAATAAGAATTTGTATGTGGTTGTCATGGTTATGACATAAAGTTAATTATATTGGGTTACATGAGATATTGATAGATAGTAATCTTGGACTTTAGTCAACCCACCTAATGCCAATGAGAAATAATCCTAGAGGTTCATACACTAAGTGTTTACATTGATCTCGATTAAATTATTTTTGAGTTCAATTGATGGAATAAATATTATTATCAAGTATGAGGAATAGTTTTATTTATATTATATTTATTTAATAAATTAAATAAACAATTACACATTGGACTTAGAATAAGATATTTATTTTATTTATTAATTGTTTTAATAAATATTTATTCACTAGATTTGGAATAAATTATTTATATATGAATAAAATACTAATTCAGTTGTTAAATAATTGATAAAGGAGTTTGAATGGACCAAGACCAAGTCTGGTGAAAAATATTAATTAAAAAGATCGTTAAATATATTTTTTATTATATATGATAACACACACAACAAAATACAAACAATATAATCATTATTATTTGGAATGAGGTTTATTAAGGGTAATAAACTTTATTTAATGTTTCTCATCAAATTAAATAATATTTTAACATATATCCTAAAACTATAAATAGATGCTTATGTCTATTGTGTAGAGTATCCAAAAATTGAGAATATAGGATTGTTGCGCATAATGAATTCACGATGAACTCCTCCCTCTCTATCCCTCTCAAGAACAAGAAGTGAAAGGCAGATTTTTCAACATAGTATAATGAGAGATCAAGAAAAAAATTGAAATACATTTGACTCACATCACTAGAACCCATAGATCAAGTGGTGTTTCTCAAAGATCATTAGATCACGTGTGGATCACCACTAGAGGGATTATATCGTTGGATCCTTAAAGAAGATTAATGTTAATCTAAAACGATTTTTTTCAGGTGACCAACATTCACCACAGATGAATTCTTATAAGACCATGTATTTGTTTATTCAAATAATATATGAATTAATTATAAATTTCATGTGAAATATCCTCTCTATTTTTTAAGGAAATTATTATTAAACGAATTATAATATATCTCCTACTTTTTAATGCTTCTAATTTTCCTAAAACCATCATTTACTAGTCATAAACACAATGACTACCAGATATGGGACCCAAGGGTCACTATATCTCTTCATTCGTTATTGGAAAAGCAGGGGTACCTTTGGATGGATGGGTTAATGACACTCAATCATTCAAATTTATAGGGTATAAAAAAATCCATTCCATTTTGGTGAATTCATCCATGAATGTAATGATATAATAATTTTCACTTGTTTAATTCATTATCATGTGTCCACAAACAATAAGTTAACCCCTATCAAATGGTATTCGAGTTTAGATCTCAAATCCATTATGACTTTTATTCACCTTCACCAGTTGTCAATATTTTTTAGAAATTTGAATTGTGTCTTGTTTTAAAGTTGGAATGTCTCTCACATTACCCTTTTTGATAAAATAATTCATGATTGAACAATTATTATATTACAAAATTTATTCTCAAATTTAATAGTCATGTATAAACTATATTTGGCTCCTCTATCCAGATAAAATTTTCCTTGTGTTCTCAAATATCTTGATATAATTTATTTTTCATTATAAATATTTTAAAAAATATATATTTTTAAGTAACCTCATTTACATCATCCTATAATTTTAGTACACTAAATAAATTATAATTAAGAATGTCAATAAAAAATATATTATATTTTAACAGAACATTACAAATTTTATCAACACTAACACCTTTCAGATTCAGTGAACTTTTACTGGGCAATATATATACTCCTCATTAATATATATTAATATCATTATATTTATTTTAAATACCAATAATATGTGATTAGTATCCACTATTAATAGATTTTACATTTTCATGTTTTTATTCCTTGAAAGAAACAAAACAAAATTCTTATTTTTTAGTTCATTAATTTTATTAGCATTATAATATCTCATATTTGTATTTAATTGGGAAGTTATGATGGTAACATATTCATATAAGGTGTGAGCTTCTTGATCGCACCTCTTATAAGAATCCATCAATATATCAAAACTATTTTCACCTAAATATTCTTCTTAAACTACTATAACTAATGATTTTTTTTAAATTTTTATTATCTCCCCTTGGTCCATGCTTCATATTTTTAAAGGTAGAGAAAAGATATTCCAATAACTATTAGCCTTGTTTATAAACACACTATTACATCGGTAGTGTCCCTAAAACCTACTTATTTATAAAAAATCTCTTCTTCATCAGTTCTTTAAATTAATTTTCAAACATCCAATGTGTTGATTTTACCGAACCTATTTTTAGATATATTCTATGGAAATTTTCGTCCAATAAGAAAATTTTTCCAAAAACATTCTCCTTATAGATATGAGTAGGTTTAATATTTTCATTAAAATTATTATCTAATCCATATTGTTATCTTCACTGGATTCTTTGGACAAATTTATTTTCTTTTGAGGTGTTTTGTCAGATCATATATATTATTCATGTCCAATAATTTATGAATAATGAGTAATTTATATTTTATTAGAATCACATTCAACAACTCATTAATTTTAATTTTATTCTTAGATTCCATATAGAATTATCTATATCCTATGATAGCTCTATTTTATTTATGGTTTGGATTACTCGTACTCTTCTACATATAATTTTTTTATCCTTAACATGCCAACAACTTTATCCAAATGAGTTATAGTGGGAGAACGTTCATCAATAATCTTTTCTTCCTAAATAATTTCAAGTATCGACATCAAATCTAATTTAACTAGACTTTATTTTTCAATCCAAATCTGTTAGAATTCATCAAACCATTCATTGTATGTGAAATTTTTTTAACCTGCACATCCAATATATTTAGAAACAAATTGATATCAATTATCCTACTGTATGTCTTCAGTAATTCTAATTTTTCAATATAAAATCACCATAATTTTAAATTTTTCCTCTGAGGATAAACATGCATCATCTTATTAATCAATGAAATAATTTTAAGAAGTTTATTTCTATATTTTCTCATCATCAAGTATTTCTTAATGGTATGAAATATGTTATTCAATATATATATAATTATTTTTAAGTAAATATGATGCCATATTCTACTAATATATTTAATTAGATTGATCACTCAAGAAAAAATATCTTTTTCTTAATAATATCTTAGTTCTATCATGTTCATTAACTTATTTTATGTCTCTCAGAGGAAAAATTATAAAAAAACATAGTTTTCACAAATTAAAACATTTAAAGGGGAATATTCTTTTATAACTACTTTTCCCCTTTTGATATTTCGTGGAATCAGGGAGAAGATCTCATCATATCATTTCAAATTATCTTCATCATCATAGTAAATATGCTCATCTTTAGTTATAAAATTCTTAAAATTGTTAAAATTAAATTTACCTTCCTTATTTACATTAATTTTCAGAGTATCACATCTTCTCATCTCTTAATTAATTAAATTGTATTATATCTAATCAATTATGAAACAATATTGATCTATATATTCATGAACAAAAATTATCAAATATATCTTTTTAAGAAGAATTATCATTAATTTATTCACAGCTATACACTCTATAAAGATTTATCAGTATCTTCTGTTATTTAGGCCAACTATATTAACATTGGTCCAGAAACCATCAATAAGTTCATCATTTTTTATTCCTATAAAAAATTAATTTTATAAATTTTTAACAGTTATTCCTTTACATTATTATCTCCTTTAATGATATTTTGATATTATTTATATTTATCTAATGATTTTATATGTATAATCACTCTAGTAATATATGTCTCATATAGTGAAAATGATAATACAATGTATTTACTTCCCATGAATCTAAATGTTCTTCTAATAAAGCCTTTGTTGCAGCTCCAATTGGTACTATTAATCCATAATATTAAAATAATTTACATAATTTATAAGAGAGAGAAGACAGGGTACTATTATTTCCTTCATAACATCAAAAACAAATCCATTGAAAGGTGGAATTTCTTTATTATTTACTGAGTTATGATGATTCATTAAAATTTAAGTTGGATATTTATATAAAACCATGGTTTTAATATAAATATTTAGGGTCTCATGAGAAATTAATAAGAAATAATAGAGGAATCAATTTTCATATAAATTATTCTCAAAGTAGTTTCACTCTTTCTTATTCAGAATGTATCTCTTAATCTCACATTTGTGGTGAAAATAAATCAATAATATATTATATTTGTTTAATATTTTTTTTTGTTATATACGTATATGTAATACCCCAGGTAAATAAACAATATGACATTTTCATATGTATCCCTATTTTTGAATAAAATATTAATATTACTTTAAAGGTAAATCTATGCTCGATGGATTAACCAATACTCAACAAGGAGTTTCTTTGAAATCTTACGTTGCACTCTAATAATAAAATAATGTTATATTAAATTGTAGTTAATGCCTAGCCGTTGTAATGGCGGGAATTAATGGATATAACTACAAAATGATTATATATGTTTGTAAAATATTTTTACTTTTATCAAATAAATTTTAGAGGGTTAAAATGCAAATGAATCCAATTTTAAGAATAAATCTTCTAATATTCTTTAAAAGGTTGATTAACCACCTTTTGATGGAGAACCTCTTTTAAATCCACTTTTTGAAAATTTTATGTGTTATATTTGACAAAATTAAATCCTTATTTAGAATCGGGACATCAAAATTTACTTTGTATAAATTTTTTGTATTTTCCGATAAAGTTCATTTTTTAATGAATAGTGTAAAATGCTGTATTATAATTCAAAACCTCCATTTAATCTAATTTATTTATATGGATAGATTATATTTTTAATTTATATTAAATTGTATTTAGAATATATTTTTACAATTTAATCTAATGGTGTTCATTGGAATTAATTTCACTTTGAAATTGGACTTAAACTAGTGTCAATCTTTTAATAGATATTGTTTCTTAAAAACACGCTATTTTTTTGACACCGGGAATTAATAATTAAATTAATTAATGCAACATATATATTTTGAATTTTTTTAAAATAGACATCATTTTTGAATTCAGAATATCAAATATAGCTTAGGGTGAATTTTTGGTATTTTTCTGAAAAACAACAATTTTTGATGAATAGTGAAACCACTAAGTGGTAGTTAATGAAACCACTAATTAGTGTAGTTTATGGTAAAAATATTATATTAATAATATTAAATGACCAGAAACATGTTCTAACATTATTTTATGTGTCATGGACAATGAAGAAAATCCATGGGTCAACTTGGGGACCCCATGGAGCCACTTTGATAGGAAAATGAAATAAATAACTTTTTATTTAAAGTTAAAATTAAAATGTCACAAACATGAGTTTTTTTACTAAAACAATTTTTAAATGGGATTATACAAGTCATATTTTTTACTATAAATATTCATTAGAAAGAAAAAAATATTTTCTACATCATGATATTTTTTTATAATTTTTAGACATTCAATAAAGTAAATTATTTATGACACCATGATGATGCAGCGATTACCTCATTATTTAACAATTTAAATAAAATGAAATGATAATGTAACATCTAAGACCTAAACATGTCAGAAACCTATTGTATGAGTGGATTTCGAACTCTTATCACCTTATCCTCGAAATATATAATTTTGGGACATTTAAAATCCGAAAAACATTTTCTAATAAAGTATCCTTTTAAAACTTTCCAAGAGTGCCCCTCCTCTTCCCTTAAAAAAGGCCCCCACCTCTACCACCTTACACACACCTCTCAAGCCATTGGCTCAGCCAACCCCTGACCATTTAATCTCTACACATCCCTCTCTTCATCTTTGAAGGCTCACCTTGGGCAGAATCATTTCCAAGGAAGCCTTTGAGCTCAAATCAAAGAGAGTTACCCGATTTAAAGGTAATGTATTCCCTTGTGTTATTTTGTATTATTTTGCTTCTCCAAACCCCTAAACTATTTTTATTACTTTTTTTATAACAACACCAGTATCTTAAATATACTTGTACGTTGTTATAAGAAGGATTCGATCTACACTTTCACACACCTCTGTCTAATGGTTAATGAACATACTGTTTCTGTGGATGGCGAATTACTGCCTCACGAAATGATGATTGTTCAATATTCTTTTAACACATTTAAAGGTGTCCATTAAGATGTAACTATACTTATATATGATATATAATATGTTTATGTTTTTTTAAGCTTCTGTATTTTTCATTTATGTCAAACCTTTATTGTTTCCATTATGGGTAAACGCGATATCTTCATTTTAGGAAGTGTGGACTACCGCCCCCTCAAAGTGATTTGATTCGTTAATGCCATATGTGGGAAGTATAAAGGATGGAATTAATGGTATTAAATATGATATCCTAATGTAATTATAATATACCTTTATATCATTATTATTTCATTCCATTTAATACAAAAAAATAAATGAAAGTAGCGTTCATGCGTACGTACGGCTTACCATCTCCATGAATGGTACATTTCATTTCTTATCTCCAAATGTTATGTACTATTATAAGTACATATATATAATGGATATATATGTAATATATTACATCTAAATGATGGATATCATTCTGTAATTATAATATATATTTCTCTCATTTTGTTTTAATTCCATTAATATGACAAAAAATGAAAGTAGCGTTCATGCATACGTACGGCCTCTCGTCTCCATGAACGGTGCTTTTAATTTTTTATCTCCAAATTCTATGGAATAGTATAAAATGAATATATACTGGATATATATGATATTTAAAACATCAATACTATTCTGGATATGATTTACCTATATCTACATGGAAAATTCTTTTCCAACAAGTTCAATTTTTACTCATGTACCGAACATCGACAAAAACGTCTAATAAGAACTCACTTTATTAACCAATTATTATAACATTATAATATGTGATATGAACTTAATAATAATCTTTATATTAGGTCCTTAAGAAATTATAAATTGACCAAAATATATTATTCAGGAGATTAAAGAACGATCGAATCATGTCGTACATGAGGTAAGGGATCCAACCTCTCTCTTTCTTTTTAAGTACTCTCTTTTATGTAATTTATTTTAAGATCATATTTATTATGTTTGGGGATGTTCTTTAATATTACTCATACTGTAATTTTTATTTTCATATTATCAGAGACCTTATTTGATCTCATAAATCCATTTTTGGAAGTTTTAAGTGGTGTCGTTAGGCTGCCGAGTTTTCTTAAGGGATTTTTCATCTCACTTTTATTCCCGTGACATTTATGGTATGTTTGCCACTATTTCATTTGAGTGGTGTATATACTGCCCATTATTATACACTTTGTGTATTATAATTTCATTTATGGTTATTTACATCTTCATTGTATGACCCTTCTTCCATGAGTTGTATGTTTCGAAAGTTACCCAACTCGGTAAGGGGACCTTTCACCCCCCTATTTTTAAAAGACTTATTTTGTTATGTATTTTAAGTAACATACTATAATGTTGGGATATGTTCTTCTATATCCTTATTTATGTAAATTTTATGTCCATGTGATGATATACCATTTTCTCTCTCATCAACTCATTTTCTTAATTTTAATGTGACGCTGTTAGGCTGTCGGATTTCTGTAAGGGAACTTCATAACCCACTTTCAATTCTTTGGGTTAAACCTCTACTTCTTGATTTAATAATTCCAAGATTATGTGTGGAATCTCTATGTTGTAATTTCCACAAACCTTTGTGTGGATATACTATTTCTATACATAATCATCTCATTGATAAATTCTTACGAACTTGTATGGGAAATCATAACTCAATCTCATTTCATTGAGTTAAATATCTATTTCATTGGTTTTGTTTTTCCAAGATTATGTGTGAATGACCTTGGATTGTTTCACACTTAATATCCACATATATTGGGTGTATTTATATTTCTCACACATAATTATGTGATAGATTTATCCTTAATTTAAGGATACCATCTTTATAATGGATTTCATCTCAATTTACATTTCCATTGAGACTTCATTGTTATTATGCACCAATTCACTCTTATATGGTGTGTATATTGTCCTTTGACATATTATATCATGAATCCATTTATTCTCATGATATTATAAAGTTCGGACTAAATGTTATTCCGCAATTATTTGTATTCAAAAGTCTCTCATTTTGTTAAAAACTCTTTAACAAAAATATCGTTTTAAATGATTTAAAGATTTATTATTCTAAATATTTGTCTTTAATGTCCATGTTTTCAAAATGGTTTTCAGTATTTATTTATATGGAAATTAATGTTTTAAAATTATAATTACATTAAAATCTTCAAATTGGTATGGGACACTTTGATTAAAAAATCTCTTTTAAATGATTTTTGAAAATGGAATGATTAATTCAATATCTTGGAATTACTTATTAAGATTGAAAATGAAATGTTATTATTGAAATGTTTATATTTTCAATATTTTTTGTGTAATGATAGTACTTGGACATTTTATGGGTTGTTACGTGATAAACCATATGACGGGTGGTGCCGTGAATACCAGGATGGGTGGTTACGTTATAACCTCCAATGCATTGGGTATGGAAGTCGGTTGTATGGATATTCCATTAAGTGTGTGTGGAAGTAGACTGTATGGTTATTCCATTTAAGTATGTTTGTGTCCCATGTTACCTTTATATGTTATGTGTTCTTCATATGGGTTTTATGGTAATCTTTTGGTTACCAAAGGGTATATAATGGTCTTTTATTCACTGAAGAGTTTTTACTACATCATAAAGGTGAAAAGTATTACTTTGGTAAAGTAATCATGGTTTACTTGTTGTTTTTGAAAAACTAACAGTTTCCTTTCTTTGTGTATCCTTTACTGAGCTTTTTATGCTCATCCCAAGTTTTTTTTGAAATGTTTTTCATAGGACTTAATGTGGAATAGTGTCAATGATGGGAACGAGGAAACGTCATGCTATATAAACATCGAACTAGACATGTTTCTTTTTAAGAGTTTTTATTTTATGGAAACTTAATAGAAGTGTATACTTTGTAATCTTTGAGATGTAATAGTTATGTCCCAGTTCTCTAAAACTCTAAACCTGAAAAGATCCTCATTGTGAATTATTCAATTAATTCAATAATAAGTCAAGTTTAAGGCTGGGGCCTTATAGTTGGTATCAGAGGTCGGTTTAGAAAACTTTAGAGGTTAGAGTATTCTCTAAGCATAAGTGACATTACCATAATGGTTAGGATTTCAGAAAGAGTACTAGTTTTAGATAAAGTGAATGAGTAAGTATATATTAGTTTTTATCTTCCTCATTAGTACATGATAATTTTGTTGATATACTCACACTTATATTTCTGTTTTTAGTAAATGGATGGATCTAGCAGGCACCAAAGTGACAATGGGTTTGAAGGAAACTATGGTGGTTCTCTGATTAAGATACCGGATGAAATAGGGGATTCAACAACGAAACTTGTGGTTGTTCTAAACCAACTATCAAGGAGTCATGATCAACCACTTGAACCTTGATGAGTTCTCTAATGAATCATGTTCGAGATGACCAACTCGATGTGGAAGTTAAGGTAATAATTATAAAGGTTACCATTAGGGTTTATAGGATCCTTACTTTTTAGGTAATTATGGGTTACTCTTTGATATGATGGAAAATGAAAGGCATGAGATAAACTTGAGGTTAAAATATGTTATGATCATTTTTGAAGATTTTATCTCGTTTTGGGGAATGTTTTATGAATTATGTAGTTTTTGAAAAAGGACAACACGCAGACTGTGTGACAACCCATCCCGTCGGACAATGTTGCGGGAATCGAACCCACAACCAAAGTGGAACTGGTATTTACCGCCTACAACTAGACTATGTAGAGTCCCTGGTTAGTATAACTTATTCTTTTTAGTTAGATGATTCTATGAATTAAGAGTAAGTTGATTTTGGGTTTTCTGTAGAAGTTATTAACCTATCATGGAGGATATTTGATTAGGTTAATTACTTTTCAATGTGAGAATTTAAGAGTAACTGATGTTATTTGGAGATAAATGTTAAGGCTTATCTTGGAAGACTATGTGGTTCAATCCTTCAAATATTTGGGTTTCAATATTAGTTTGGTTTACTTTGAATAATTTTATGGACAAATTGTTTATTGAATGGTATTTTTTGAACTTTGGGTATTGTTTGACAAATTTTAGAGATTAAGAATAGATTTTTTTATAAAGGATTATCCTTTTTGGGTATTATCTGATCTCATACTAACCTTTTTTGTTTTAGTTTTGGTTAAGGTCTAAAGACATGGAAAGTATATAGTTCTCTTTTTAGGATTAGGTGATTCTCTAGAAGATGATTATAGCTCTCTTAATGTGAACAAGTCTTCCTAAATACTCGTCTTTTAGAGAAAATATGAGTTTGATTAAGGAATATAGTAAAAGTTGAAAGTCTACGTGACAAGTAAGTATGTTTCATTATGATTTAGTAAAGCTCAAAATTAAATTCCTCAATTAAGAGTAACTTAAAACAAAAATGTTGTCTGTTAACTTTTCCTACTGGGGAATTGAATACCATTTAACCCATCACAAGTTTGTAATTTTCTTGTGGTTAACTTTCTCCTAGAAGTTTTTACTATCACTCTCCATCAGAACATGACCCTTTTTTTCCCTCAATATCTATATTTTCATACTTGGAATCCTAGTATGGCTTAACTCGGGTGACATTTGTACTTCTCTCCCATTCTATTAAAGTGATAGTTTTACTGACTCTTGTTCTGATGTGGGATTTTCAATGAAGCTTCCAAGCCCAATTTTAAAATTGCGAGGACGCATTTCCCAAAAGGGGGGAAGGATGTAACACCCCATGTAAATAAAGAATATGAAATTTTCATATTTATCCATATTTTTTGAAAAAAATATTAATATTACTTTAAAGGGAACACTATGCTTGATGGCGTACCCAATACGCAACAACGAGTTTCTTTGAAATCTTACGTTGCACTCTAATAATAAAAAAATATTATATTAAATGGTAGTTATCTCCTAGCCATTTTAATGGTGGGAATGAACATAACTAACTACACAATGATTATATGTGTTTGTTAAATATTATTACTTTTATCCAATAAATATTAGAGGCTTAAAATGGAAATGAATCCAATTTTAAGCATAAATATTCAAATATTCTTTAAAAGGTCGATTAACCGCCTTTTGATGGAGAACCACTTTTAAATCCACTTTTTCACAATTTTATGTGTTATATTTGACAAAATTAAATTCTTCTTTAGAATCGGGACATCAAAATTTACTTTGTATAAATTTTTGGTATTTTTCTGATAAAGTTCATTTTTTAATGAATTGTGTAAAATGCTATATTTTCATTCAAAACCTCCATTTAATCTAATTTATTTATATGGATAGATTATATTTTTAATTTATATTAAAGTTTATTTAGAATATATTTTTACCATTTAATCTAATGGTGGTCATTGGAATTAATTTCACTTTGAAATTGGACTTAAACTACTGTCAATATTTTAATAGATATTGTTTCTTAAAAACACGCTATTTGTTTTGACTGTGGGAATTAATTATTAAATTAATTAATGCAACATATATATTTTCAATTTTTTAAAATAGACATCATTTTTTAATTCGGAATATCAAATATAGCATAGGGTGAATTTTTGGTATTTTTCTGAAAAACTTCAATTTTTGATGAATAGTGAAACCACTAAGTGGTAGTTGATGAAACTGATTTTTCATTTAAATGAAACTTTTCCACTTCTGTGATTTGATTTTCTAAAATCAGACATACATGGTATTCATTAAGAGGTAAAATTTGGTTCAATGAGATTAAAATAATTTTTGGTGAATAGTAACTTTTAAGTTTTATTAATCGCGATTAGAGGTAATTAGTGTAGTTTATGGTAAAAATAATGTTTTAATAATATTAAATTACCTTGACACATGTCCTGCCCTTATTTTATGTGTCATTGACGATGAAGAAAATCCATGGGTCAACTTGGGGACCCCATGGAGCCACTTTGGTTGGAAAATGACATAAATAACTTTTTATTTAAAGTTAAAATTAAAATGTCACAAACATGAGTTGTTTCACTAAAATAATTTTAAATGGGATTATACAAGTCATATTTTTTACTATAAATATTCATTAGAAATCTAAAACGATTTCCTACATCATGATATTTGTTTTATAGTTTTTATACATTAAATAAATTAAATTATTTATGACACCATGATGATGCAGCGATTACCTCATTATTTAACTATTTAAATAAAATGAAAAGATAATGTAAAATCTAAGACCTGAACATGTAAAAAACCTTTTTGATGGGTTGATTTCGAACTCTTATCACCTTAGCCTCGAAATATATAATTTTGGGACCTTTAAACTCCAAAAAGCATTTTATAATAAAGTACCCTTTTATAACTTTCCAAGAGTACCCCTCCTCTTCCCTTATAAAAGGCTCCCACCTCTACCACCTTACACACACCTCTCAAGCATTTGGATCGGCCAACCCCTGACCATTTAATCTCTCCACATCCCTATATTCATCTTTGTAGTCTCACTTTGGGCATAATCATTTCCAAGGAAGCCTTTGATCTCAAATCAAAGAGAGTTACCCGATTTAAAGGTAATGTCTTCCCTTGTGTTCTTTTGTTTTATTTTGCTTCTCCAAACCCCTAAACTAATTTTATTACTTTTTTTGTAACAAAAAAAGTATAGTAAATATAATATGATGTTTTTATAAGAAGGATTCGAGTTACACTTTCACACACCTCCGTCTAATGGTTAAAGAACATATTGTTTCTGTGGATGGAGAATTATTTCCTCACGAAATGATGATTGTTCAATATTCTTTAAAAACCTTCAAAGGTGGCCATTAAGATGTCACTATACTTATATATGATATATAATGTGTCTATGTTTTTCTTTAAGATTCTGTATTTTTCATTTATGGCAAACATTTATTGTTTCCATTATGGGTAAACGCAATATCTTCATTTTAGGAAGTGCGGACTACCGCCCCCTCAAAGTGATTTGATTCATTAATGCCATATGTGGGACGTATAAAGGATGGAATTAATGGTATTAAATATGATATCCTACTTTAATTATAATATAACTTTATATCATTATTATTTCATTCCATTGAATACAAAAAAAAGAAATGAAAGTAGCGTTCATGCGTACGTACGGCTTACCATCTCCATGAACGGTACATTTCATTTCTTATCTCCAAATGTTATGTACAATTATAAGTCCATATATATAATAGATATATATTTAATATATTACATCAAAATTATGGATATCATTCTGTAATTATAATATATATATCTCTCATTTTTTTAATTCCATTAATATGACAAAAAATGAAAGTAGCGTTCATGCATATGTACGGCCTACCGTCTCCATGAACGGTGCTTTTATTTTTGTGTATCCAAATGCTATAGAATAGTATAAAATGAATATATACTAGATATATATGATATTTAAAACATAAATACTATTCTGGATAAGATGTACCTATAACTACATGGAAAATTCTTTTCCAACAAATTCAATTTTTACTCATGTACCGAACATCGGCAAAAACGTCTGATATGAACTCACTTTATTAACCAATTATAATAACATTATAATATTTGATATGAAATGAATAATAATATTTAAATTATATCCTTATGAAATTATATATTTACCAAATTTTTTTATTCAGGAGATTAAAGAACGATCGAATCATGTCGTACACGAGGTAAGGGATGCAACCTCTCTCTTTCTTTTTAAGTACTCTCTTTTATGTCATTTCTTTTAAGCTCATCTTTATTATGTTTGGGGATGTTCTTTTATATTACTCATACTATAATTTTTATTTTCATATTATTAGAGACCCTATTTGATCTCATAAATACATTTTTGGATGTTTTAAGTAGCGTCGTTAGGCTGCCGAGTTTTCGTAAGGGATTTTTCATCTCACTTTTATTCCCATGACATTTATGCTATGTTTGCCACTATTTCCTTTGAGTGGTGTATAAACTACCCATTATTATACACTTTGTGTAGTATAATTTCATTTATGGGTATTTACATCTTCATTGTATGACCCTTCTTCCATGGGGTGTACGTTTCGAAAGTTACCCAACTCGATAAGGGGACCTTTCACCCTCCTCTTTAAAAGACTTCTTTTGTTATGTCTTTTAATTCACATACTATTATGTTGGGATATTCTCTTATATATCCTTATTTATGTAAATTTTATGTCCATGTGATGATATACCATTTTCTCTCTCATCAACTAATTTTCTGAATTTTAATGTGACGTCGTTACGCTGTTGGATTTCTGTAAGGGAACTTCTTAACCCACTTTCAATTCTTTGGGTTAAACCTCTACTTCTTGATTTTATTTTTCCAAGATTATGTGTGGAATCTCTATGTTGTAATTTCCACAAACCTTTGTGTGGATATACTATTTCTACACATAATCATCTCATTGATAAATTATTACGAACTTGTATGGGAAATCATAACTCAATCTCATTTCATTGAGTTAAATATCTATATCATTGGTTTTTCTTTTCCATGATTTTGTGTGAATGACCTCAGATCGTTTCACACTTAATATCCACACATATTGGGTGTATTTATATTTCTCACACATAATTATGTGATAGATTTATCCTTAATTTAAGGATACCATCTTTATAATGGATTTCATCTCAATTTACATTTCCATTGAGACTTTATTATTGTTATGTACCAATTCACTCTTATATGGTGTGTATACTTTCTTTTGACATATTATATCATGAATCCCTTTATTTTCATGATATTATAAAGTTCAGATTAAATGTTATTCTACAATTATTTGTATTCAAGAGTCTCTCATTTTGTTAAAAACTAGTTAACAAAAATATCATTTTAAATGTTTTAAAGATTCATTATTCTAAATATTTATCTTTAATGTCCATGTTTTCAAAATGGTTTTCAGTATTTATTTATATGGACATTAATGTTTTAAAATTATAATTACATTAAAATCTTCAATGTGGTATGGGACACTTTGATTCAAAAATCTCTTTTAAATGAATTTTGAAAATGGATTGATTAATTCAATATCTTGGAATTACTTATTGAGATTGCAAATGAAATGTTATTATTGAAATTTTTATATTTTCGATATTTTATGTGTAATGATGGTACTTGGACATTTTATGGGTGGTTACGTGATAAACCATATAACGGGTGGTGCTGCGAATACCAGGACGGGTGGTTACATTATAACCTCCAATGCATTGGGTATGGAAGTCGGCCGTATGGCTATTCCATTAAGTATGTGTGGAAGTCGACCGTATGGTTATTCCATTTAAGTATGTTTATGTCCCAAGTTACCTTTATATGTTATGTGTTCTTTATATGGGTTTTATGGTAATCTTTTGGTCACCAAAGGGTAAGTAATGGTCTTTTATTCACTAAATAGTTTTTACTACATCATAAAGGTGAAAAGTATTACTTTGGTAAAGTAATCATGGTTTACTTATTGTTTTTGAAAAACTAACAGTTTCCTTTCTTTGTGTATCCTTTACTAAGCTTTTTATGCTCACCCCAAGTTTTTTTTGAAATTTTTTTCACAGGTTTTAATGTGGAATAACGTCAATTATCGGAACAAGGAAACGTCATGCTATATAAACATAGAACTAGACATGTTTCTTTTTAGGAGTTTTTATTTTATGGAAACTTAGTAGAAGTGTATACTTTGTAATCTTTGAGATGTAATAGTTATGTCCCAATTCTCTAAAACTCTAAACCTGAAAAGATCCTCAATGTCAATTATTCATTTAATTCAATAATAAGTCATGTTTAAGGCCGAGGCCTTATAGTTGGTATCAGAGGTCGGTTTAGATAACATTAGAGGTTAGGGTATTCTCTAAGAATAAGTGACATTACCATAATAGTTAGGATTTCAGAAAGAGTACTAGTTTTAGATAAAGTGAATGAGTAAGTATATCTTAGTGTTTATGTTCCTCATTAGTACATGATAATTTTTTTTATATACTCACACTGTCATTTTTGGTTTTAGTAAATGGATGGATCTAGCAGGCACCAAAGTGACAATGGGTTTGAAGGAAACTGTGGTGGTTCTCTGATTAAGAGACCGGATGAAATATGGGATTCAATAAGGAAACGTTTGGTTTTTCTAAACCAACTATCAAGGAGTCATGATCAACCACTTGAACCTTGATGAGTTCTCTAATGCATCATGTACGATATGACCAACTCGATGTGGAAGTTCAGGTAATAATTATAAAGGTTACCATTAGGGTTTATATGATCCTTACTTTTTAGGTAATTATGGCTTACTCTATGATATGATGGAAAATGAAAGGAATGAGATAAACTTGAGGTTAAAATATGTTATGATCATTTTTGAAGATTTTATCTCGTTTTGGGGAATGTTTTAAGAATTATGTAGTTTTGGAAAAAGGACAACACGCAGACCGTGTGACAACCCATCCCGTCGGACAAAGTTGTGGGAATCGAACCCACAACCAAAGTGGAACTGATATTTACCGCCTACCACTAGACTATGTGAAGTCCCTAGTTAGTATGACTTATTCTTTTTAGTTATATGATTTTATGAATTAAGATTATGTTT
Organism: Viscum album; assembly: GCA_963277665.1. Lineage (NCBI taxonomy): Eukaryota > Viridiplantae > Streptophyta > Magnoliopsida > Santalales > Viscaceae > Viscum > Viscum album. The sequence goes on from OY728166.1 coordinate 383,013,509, forward strand.
ATTTTGGGTTATCTATGGAAGTGATTAACCTATCATGGAGGATATGTGATTAGCTTAATTACTTTTCAATATGAGACTTTAAGAGTAACTGATATTATTTGGAGATAAATGTTAAGGATTATCTTGGAAGACTATGTGATTAAATCCTTTAGATATTTGGGTTTCAATCTTAGTTTGGTTTAATTTGAATAATTTTATGGACAAATTGTCTACTGAATGGTCTTTATTGAACTTTGGGTATTGTTTGACAGATTTTAGAGATTAAGAATAGATTTTTTTTATAAAGGATTATCATTTTTGGGTATTTTCTGATCTCATACTAACCTTTTTTGTTTTAGTTTTGGATAAGGTCTAAAGACATGGGAAGTATATAGTTCTCTTTTGGAGATTAGGTGATTCTCTAGAAGTTGATTATAGCTCTCTTAATGCGAACAAGTCTTCATAAATACTCGTCTTTCGGAGAAAATATGAGTTTTATTAAGGAATATAGTAAAAGTTGAAAGTCTACGTGACAAGTAAGTATGTTTCATTATGATTTAGTTAATCTCAAAAATAAATTCCTCAATTAAGAGTAACTTAAAACAAAAATGTTGTCTGTTAACTTTTCCTACTAGGGAATCGAATACCATTTAACCCATCACAAGTTTGTGATTTTCTTGTGGTTAACTTTCTCCTAGACATGTTTACTATCACTCTCCATCAGAACATGACCCTTTGTTTTTTCTCAATATCCATATTTTCATACTTGGAATCCTTGTATGGGTTAACTCGGGTGACATTTTTACTTCTCTCCCATTCTTTTAAAGTGATAGTTTTACTGACTCTTGTTCTGATGTGGGATTTTCAATGAAGCTTCCAAGCCCAATTTTAAAATTGCGAGGACACAATTCCGAAAAGGGGGGAAGGATGTAACACCCCAGGTAAATAAAGAATATGAAATTTTCATATTTATCCATATTTTTTGAAAAAAAAATTAATATTACTTTAAAGGGAATGATATTCTCGATGGTGTACCCAATACGCAACAATGAGCTTCTTTGAATTCTTACGTTGCACTCTAATAATAAAATAATGTTATTTTAAATGGTAGTTAATGCCTAGTCGTTGTAATGGAGGGAATGAATAGAACTAACTACAAAATGATTATATATGTTTGTCAAATATTTTCACTTTTATTTAATAAATGTTAGAGGCTTAAAATGCAAATGAATCCAATTTTAAGCATAAATATTCTAATATTCCTTAAAAGGTCGATTAACCGCCTTTTAATAGAGAACCTCTTTTAAATCCACTTTTTGACAATTTTATGTGTTATATTTGACAAAATTAAATTCCTCTTTAGAATGGGGACATCAAAATTTACTTTTTATAAAGTTTTGGTATTTTTTCCGATAAAGTTCATTTTTTAATGAATAGTATAAAATGCTGTATTTTAATTCAAAACCTCCATTTAATCAAAATTATTTATATGGATAGATTATATTTTTAATTTATATTAAATTATATTTAGAAAATATTTTTACCATTTAATCTAATGGTGTTCATTGGAATTAATTTCACTTTGAAATTGGACTTAAACTAGTGTCAATCTTTTAATAGATATTGTTTCTTAAAAACATGCTATTTGTTTTGACTGTGGGAATTAATTATTAAATTAATTAATGCAACATATATATTTTGAATTTTTTAAATTAGAAATCATTTTCGAATTCGGAATATCAAATATAGCATAGGGTGAAGTTTTGGTATTTTTCTGAAAAACATCAATTTTTGATGAATAGTGAAACCACTAAGTGGTAGTTGATGAAACTAATTTTTCATTTAAATGAAACTTTTCCAAATCTGTGATTTGATTTTCAAAAATCAGACATACATGGTTGTCATTAAGAAGTAAAATTTGGTTCAATGAGATTAAAATAATTTTTGGAGAATAGTAACTTTTAAGTTTTACTAATCGCGATTAGAGGTAATTAGTGTAGTTTATGGTAAAAATAATGTTGTAATAATATGAAATGACCTTTACACATGTACTACCCTTATTGTATGTGTCATGTCTAATGAAGAAAATCCATTGCTCAACTTGGGGACCCTATGGAGCCACTTTGGTAGGAAAATGACATAAATAACTTTTTATTTAAAGTTAAAATTAAAATGTCACAAACATGAGTTGTTTTACTAAAACAACTTTTTAAATGGGATTATACAACACATACTTTTGACTATAAATATTCATTAGAAATATAAAGATATTTCCTACATCATGATATTTGTTTTATAATTTTTAGAAATTAAATAAATTAAATTATTTATGATACCATGATGATGCAGCGATTACCTCATTATTTAACGATTTAAATAAATTTAAACGATAAAGTAAAATATAAGATCTAAACATGTCAAAAACCTATTGGATGGGTGTATTTAGAACTATTATCACCTTATCTTATAAATATATAATTTGTGGACCTTTAAAATCTGAAAAACATTTTATAATAAAGTAACTTTTTATAACTTTCCAAGAGTGCCCCTCCTCTTCCCTTATAAAAGGCCCCCACCTCTACCACCTTACACACACCTCTCAAGCCTTTGGCTCGGCCAACCCCTTCCCATTTAATCTCTCCAAATCCATCTATTCATTTTTGAAGCCTCACTTGGGGCAGAATCGTTTCCAAGGAAGCCTTTGAGCTCAAATCAAAGAGAGTTACCCGATTTAAAGGTAATATCTTCCCTTGTGTTCTTTTGTTTTATTTTGCTTCTCCAAACCCCTAAACTATTTTTGTTACTTTTTTTGTAACAAAAACAGTATCTTAAATATAATAATATGTTTTTATATGAAGGATTTGAGTTACACTTTCACACACCTCCGTCTAATGGTTAATGAACATATTGTTTCTATGGATGGAGAATTACTGCCTCACGAAACGATGATTGTTCAATATTATTTTAACACCTTCAAAGGTGGCCATTAAGATTTAAATATACTTATATATGATATATAATTTGGTTTTGTTTTCCTTAAGATTCTGTATTTTTCATTTATGGAAAACCTTTATGGTTTCCATTATGGGTAAACACGATATCTTCATTTTAGGAAGTGCGGACTACCGCCCCCTCAAAGTGATTTGATTCGTTAATGCAATATGTGGGACGTATAAAGGATGGAATTAATGGTATTAAATATGATATCCTACTTTAATTATAATATAACATTATATCATTATTATTTGATTCCATTGAATACAAAAAAAAGAAATGAAAGTATCGTTCATGTGTACGTACGGCTTACCATCTCCATGAATGGTACATTTCATTTCTTATCTCCAAATGTAATGTACTATTATAAGTACATATATATAATGTATATATATGTAATACATTACATATAAATGATGGTTATCATTCTGTAATTATAATATATATATATATATATATATATATATATATCATTTTTTTTAATTCCATTAATATGACAAAAAATGAAAGTAGCGTTCATGCATACGTACGGCCTACCGTCTCCATGAACGGTGCTTTTAATTTTTTATCTCCAAATGCTATGGAATAGTATAAAATGAATATATACTTGATATATATGATATTTAAAACATCAATACTATTCTGGATATGATGTACCTATAACTACGTGGAAAATTCTTTTCCAACAAGTTCAATTTTTACTCATGTACCGAACATCGACAAAAACGTCCGATATGAACTCACTTTATTAACCAATTATTATAACATTATAATATGTGATATGAACTGAATAATAATCTTTAATGGAGGTCCTTAATAAATTATAAATTGAACAAATTTTATTATTCTGTAGATTAAATAACGATCGAATCATGTCGTACACGAGGTAAGGGATCCAACCTCTCTCTTTCTTTTTAAGTACTCTCTTTTATGTCATTTCTTTTAAGCTCATCTTTCTTATGTTTGGGGATGTTCTTTAATATTCCTCATACTGTTATTTTTAATTTCCATATTATCAGAGACCCTATTTGATCTCCTAAATCCATTTTTGGAAGTTTTAAGTGGTGTCGTTAGGCTGCCGAGTTTTCGTAAGGGATTTTTCATCTCAATTTTTATTCCTGTGACATTTATGCTATGTTTTACACTATTTCCTTTCCGTGGTGTATATACTGCCCATTATTATACACTTTGTGTATTATAATTTCATTTATGGGTATTTACATCTTCATTGTATGACCCTTCTTCCATGGGGTGTACGTTTTGAATGTTACCCAACTCGGTAAGGGGACCTTTCACCCTCCTCTTTTTAAAAGACTTCTTTTGTTATATATTTTAATTCACATACTATTATGTTGGGATATGTTCTTCTATATCCTTATTTATGTAAATTTTATGTCCAAGTGATGATATACCATTTTCACTCTCATCAACTCATTTTCTGAATTTTAATGTCACACCATTAGGCTGTCAGATTTCTATAAGGGAACTTCTTAACCCACTTTCAATTCTTTGGGTTAAACCTCTACTTCCTGATTTTATTATGCCAAGATTATGTGTGGAATCACTATGTTGTAATTTCCACAATCCATTTTTTGGATATACTATTTCTATACATAATCATATCATTGATAAATTCTTACGAACTTGTATGGGAAATCATAACTCAATCTCATTTCATTGAGTTAAATATCTATGTCTTTGGTTTTGTTTTTCCAAGGTTTTGTGTGAATGACCTCAGATTGTTTCACACTTAATATCCACATATATTGGGTGTATTTATATTTCTCACACATTATTATGTGATAGATTTATCCTTAATTTAAGGATACCATCTTTATAATGGATTTCATCTCAATTTACATTTCCATTGAGACTTCATTGTTGTTATGCACCAATTCACTCTTATATGGTGTGTATACTGTCCTTTGACATATTATATCATGAATCCCTTTATTCTTATGATATTATAAAGTTCGGAATGAATGTTATTCCACAATTATTTGTATTCAAGAGTCTCTAATTTTGTTAAAAACTCTTTAACAAAAATATCATTTTAAATGTTTTAAAGATTCCTTATTCTAAATATTTATGTTTAATGTCCATGTTTTCAAAATGGTTTTCAGTATTTATTTATATATACATTAATGTTTTAAAATTATAATTCCATTAAAAGCTTCAAAGTGGTATGGGACACTTTGATTCAAAAATACCTTTTAAATGATTTTTGAAAATGGATTGATTAATTCAATATCTTGGAATTACTTATTGAGATTACAAATGAAATGTTATTGTTGAAATGTTTATATTTTCAATATTTTATGTGTAATTATGGTACTTGGACATTTTATGGGTGGTTACGTGATAAACCATATGACGGGTGGTGCTGTGAATACCAGGATGGGTGGTTACGTTATAACCTCCATTGCATTGGGTATGGAAGTCGGTCGTATGGCTATTCCATTAAGTATGTGTGGAAGTCGACCGTATGGTTATTCCATTTAAGTATGTTTATGTCCCAAGTTACCTTTATATGTTATGTGTTCTTTATATGGGTTTTATGGTAATCTTTTTGTTACAAATGGGTAAGTAATGGTCTTTTATTTAGTGAAGAGTTTTTACTACATCATAAAGCTGAAAAGTATTTCTTTGGTAAAGTAATCATGGTTTACTAGTTGTTTTTGAAAAACTAACAGTTTCCCTTCTTTTTGTATCCTTTAATGAGATTTTTATGCTCACCCCAAGTATTTTATTCTTGAAATATTTTTCAGAGGACTTAATGTGGAATAGTGTCAATGATGGGAACAAGGAAACATCATGCTATATAAACGTGGAACTATACATGTTTCTTTTTTAGAGTTTTTATTTTATGGAAACTTTATAGAATTTTATACTCTGTAATCTTTTAGATGTAATAGTTATGTCCTAATTCTCTAAAACTCTAAACATGAAAAGATCCTCAATGTCAATTATTCATTTAATTCAATAATAAGTAATGTTTAACGCCAGGGCCTTATAGTATACTTCCACATTATATGGTTCTTACTATCTCCCATATCATATTTTTTTAGTTATTATAATGATAATGATATAGGTAAGTGTGTATCCTTGAACCTATTATAATTTCTATAACCAATTCATTTAAAATAAGAACCTATATGTATGTAGAAATAATAATAGAACACTTCATGAAAAATGAATAGTAATGAAACTGTGTGTCTCATGAAAAAAAATGAAAATAGAACTCTTAATTAACTGTTATAAAAAACATGTGGGTTTATTTCTTATTATAGATATTTATTATAGTAATTTCACTACATTTACTCTCATAGTAAATTATTTATCATTTCTATCTCACTTATTTTCATTTAAAAAAATATAATATTTGATATTAAAATATTCAACAGTTTAGAAGTAGATATCACATTAATCTCAATAATTTATTATCAAAATTTAAAAAACATAACAAATAATATCCATAAAATTATCCATCAGTAAATATTAATAAATTAATTTTAAAAATATCTTTTTAATTTATAGATATATCATAAAAAACTCTTCTCAAAAACATAGTTATACTCTACAGAATTTCATTATTTAATTCATCACAAAAAACCATCGTGTAGTTCCTCCATAATATTTATTATATATTTCATTCATATTTATAAAAAACATATATTCTATTATTCCATGTAATCATGTTTAGAAGAAATATCATTTTTGGTATGATTATTCTTTCATGGAAAAATAAACTTCATCACATTTTGAAAATACCTATTCTTTTATCATGTTTAACATATATTATCGTAATGTTTATATCTTGAAGAATATAAAAGAATCATCTGAATTTGTAATGCCCTGACCCCAAAAGCCCAGAGTCGGTGCATTATTACATAACATTAGCATGATCACAAGGAATCAAGTCTCAGAAGACTAATTAGTTTAGTAGCCTTGGAAGTACTAGATACATTCATAAGGTTTACATTACATAAAAAAATGGAAAACTACAATAACATTGTTTCCATGGAGAACACTAAGATCCCATATACTATCCCTATAGTTCCATCGTAATATACTTCTTCGCATCCTAGGAAAAAATAAAACATAGAAAGGGGTGAGCTCAGATGCTCAGTAAGGATAACAGTGTATCGGAAACTTTCATAAATAAGCATAAACATTTAAGGAAATGTATAAAACTAAAACAAAAGCCTTTTCAACATAAAAATCATCATGATATTGAAAATATAAATATAAATAATGCTAGTTACTTACTCACATGGATATTCTACTAGTAAAATAATAACATGCAATGTCAATATCCATTTTTATAATGATGGAATGTATAAGTCCAGACTTTCATAACCACATAGTCAAGGCCTTGGGCCAATACTACAAATAAGATTTTTTTCAAGGACTTGTTTCAAGACACTAGTTTGTCTCATGAGACCTACCAATCCATCGAGGAGCTATAGAGGGATCCACCTGTCACATACTAAGTCCAATGCATTCCTCATATGAAAAGGTTTAAACATAACATAAAAATTTGTATTAAAACTAGCATACAAAATGTCAATACATTATCCATAAACCATGAATGGTGTAAAAATAAAACATCCATAGTCAAACATATCACAAAAACATCAATACAATAAGGAAGTTTTGTATCATAATAAATCAACTTCAAATAATATTGAAATCCATCAAAGGATGTTGATGTAGATGAAATCAAAAAAATTTTTAGAGTAAAAAAAATTTATTTTGAAATTTCATAATAATAAACAAAACATTTATTTTGAAAATATTCGTATAAGCTTATAAGGGAAGATTAGATGATGTTATAATGGAAGAAAATATCCTCACCCACCATATAAGTTAAAAAAACATTCTTACCATAATTTTGTCATAAAAGTCATAAAATACCTTGTTTGGAAAACGACGGAAAGATTCCTTTAAGAACATATAATTTCAAATAAGTGAATACATTACATTAACCTATTCTATAGTAAATAGTAAAAAAAATTGAAATACATTTTTAAGAAGCATTTATGTGGATGATAAAGAGGTCCCAGTAGGTAATTACGTATAAACAACCTCAGATAATAAAGAGATTGTGAAATTAACCCTAACATTGTACTTTTCATTGGTCGAGGGTAAGTTAACCTCCTGTATAATGGTGAAATAATTTTTATTAAATTATACAAGAATTATATATATTAATATGATATCATATATGATCTTTTAACATTGCTTTGTTTGTAATATCTTAGTATTATCGTCGTTTCGGGTGTTAAATGATTCATTTTCCTTTATATGCTTTATTATGTAAGTAGTGTTTGTTATGTATAGGATGTAAATTATTAATTTTAATAATTATATTTATCATTTAAACATTATTTTTAATCATCTAATGAAAATTAGTCTTGAATGGATACGATGGGGAATGAATCTCATCATATTCGTGGAGACGGTAATCCGTACGTATGCACGAGCGACAATATCATTATTTTAACAATAAAATAATATATAATTTGATGGTATATCATATATACAGAATCATTATCTTGTTATATTTATTATTTACATCAATTAAAAATCCTTATTATACCCATACAAATAATAATGTATTGAATAACAATTACACCACGACATGGAGATGGTAAGTCGTACGTACACATGTATGGTGACATGTCATTCAAAGGGTGGATAGAATAATTAATATGGTTGTACCATATTTATAATAACATCATAGTATATAGAAGATACTAGAGTTAATATTTTATAATGAAAACAACAAATAAAGAGGAAGTGGAAGAAGAAAGGAACTTGAAAGAGGTGATGAAATATTTACCTCTTCTTCGGTTTATTTCTTATGATTTGATCAAAAGGGCTCCTTAGGTTAGCTTTCGGACTAAAGTAATGCCTATAGAATTAAGTTAGGACCGTTTAGAGGGTATTATGCCTGGGTTTGTCTGAGAAAATGGCTTTGACGGTGTGAATTATAGAGAAGGGGGAGTGCCCTTTTATAAGAGGGGTGAGGGGCACCTTAGGAAAAGCTAGAAATATTATTTTATAATAAAATCTTTTTCAGTTTATTATGGCTCCAAAATGAATTATTTAAATCCTAAGGTAGGTATGGGTCGAAAACCACTCAACCAATAGGTTTTAGATAGGCTTGGGTCACTATATTAACCTTATATTTTAGATTTAACTCTTAGTTAAATAGTTTGACATTTACCATGTCTCTTTGTATTTTTATATTATATGGATAATAAACATACTATATAATTCCAAGAGAACTACAAGTGGTTCATTAATGATACCTCTATAATTATATAAGTATTTTGTCCAAAAATTATATTTTTAGGAATTGAATATCAATAAATAATATAATATTAGTTTTAAAAACTCTTTTATGTCAATTTTGACACTATTTGGTATTTTGTTTTTGCTAAATTCATTACAGCATTATTACTTCGAACAGAATTCATATAACCAACCATAACACGTAATATTAACATATAAAGTTATTGGAATTTATAAAAAGTCTCAATTACATTTATTTGGACATTTATAATATCAATTATTTTAATATTTCATTAATTAGGTAATTAATACATCATTATGGTGTCATAAAAAAATTAAATTATTAAATATCTAAAAATTATAAATAAAATACCATTATGTAGGAAATATTTTTATATTTCTAATTAATATTTATAGTAGAATTTATCTTATGTATAACACTATATTAAAAATAGTTTAGTTATTAAACATTGAATTTAACACTTTTAACTCTTCTTTGAATTAAATAATAATAAATGTCTTATTCTAATCCAAGTGGACCTAAAGGATCATATTTTATTCTTAATTTTGTTTTTTCTTGAATTAAATTTATCCAATATAATTAGTACATGTGTTAGGATAATAATAATATTATTTTTACCCTTAATTACCCTATTTACTTTTAACCGTGAAAAAAAAATGTAAAAGGTTACTATTCACCAAAAAATATATTCATCTTATTGAACCACATTTTAATTACTGATATAATCCATGAATCTCAGATTTTTTAAAAATTCAATTCATAGAAATGGTAAAATTAAGTTTTATACAAATTTGCAAATGCTCCTAGGAGGTGGGTAAAAGCCGGTAAAATTTCAATAAAATCTTTATATATCTAAATTTATTATAAAATGAATCCAATGAATTACATTTAACTTATAAAGGTATTATGTATTTATTTTGACCTAAAATAAATTTAAATTAAACAAGTAATTATTTAAATGAAAATACGGTTTTAACCAATAACGCTGTGTTTTTTACTATTCATCAAAAATGAATGTTTTCAGAAACATACCAAAAATTCATCCTAAGATAATTTTGATATTACTAATTCAAAAATGAAGTCTATTTTACAAAATTCGAAACCTAAAAAATCATTTATTAATTTAAAATTAATTCTCGTTGTCGAAACCAAAAAGCGTATTTTTAGGAAATAATTACTATCAAAAGATTGACACATGTTTAGGTCCGATTTCAAAGTAAAATTACTTACAATGACCAGAATTGAATTAAATTGTAAAAATATAATCTATTTGTACTTCCAAACCATTAAAATGTATAATTTAAAAATAAAATTATTTTGATTAAAAAAGTTGTTTTCTGTTAAAATATAGTATTTTTCACTATTCACCCAAATATGAATGTTATCAGAAAAACAAAAAAAAATAATTGAAAATAAATTATTATGTCCCGGTTCTAAAGAAGAAGTTAATTTTTTCAAATTTAATATATAAATGTTTCAAATTTTGGATTTAAAAAAGGTTCTCCATTAAAAGGCGGTAAAATTGCATTTTTTTTAAAAATAATTCTTTTATCTGAAAATGAATTTGTCCTTACATTATGTCTAAGAAACTCATAATATGGATTCTAAAATTATAAGGATTATATAAAGTTAAAAATTCAGTTAATACTATTCATAAATGCTTTTTAATGGCTATTTTGGTAAGTCATGACGGGCTAGAAGTCGGTGTTGTGTGTAGTGCAAGTTATTGAATTACTTTGAAAAAAATAACGTACTGTGAAATCTTGGGGTGTTACATTCTTCCCTCCTTCAATAAAATATGTCCTCGTAATTTGAAAATTTTTTCTACAATAAAAGGTTAAAAATAAAAAATACCTTTGTGGGAAAACCCACATCAAAAATTGGGTTAATAAAATATAGTCTTAATAATAAGAAAAGGGAAATGAAAGGGTCACCACCAAATTATGATATATATTAGAATAACATTTGTGGAAATTAGGGACACATAATTGGAGGGAAAACATAAATATTTATATGGAGTGATTGAGGTCATCAATCATAAACAAGTGTAAAATTGAGGGCCTCAAATCCATTAATCTATGATGATTTAAAATACCATTGGTTCAATAAAACATAATGTATTAAGATAACACATTTTTGTTTTAAGATCCCTTCCCTAAATTTTAAGAATTAATTTACCCATAAAATAAGAGGGAAAATTATATATATATATATATATTACAAGTACAATTTCATCCTTCAACTAATTCCTACCACAAACCCATCTTTTTCTCCAAAATATTTCAAAAAAATATTCTATTTATCCTATTCTTATAGGGTTCCAAAAATAATGAATTTTTAATTAACCTATCAGACCCTTTAAAAAAACTAGATTATACAATCTAGGGACTTCATGTAGTCCAGTGGTAGGCAATAAATCCCAATCGCACTGTTGTTGTGGGTTCGATTCCCGCAGCTTTTTCCGACACGATGGATTGTCACACGGTCTGTGTGTGGTATTTTTTATAAAAATCCAAAAATAACCTTAAAAATAATATCCAATTTCAAACTTAATCCATTCCAACCTTTAGACTTATCGAAAATACTTCTATCCAAACTCACATTCCAAAATTTATAAGGAAGTTAAACACAATAAAGATCCTTTTTGCAATGTAATAACCTATGAACACCTTTATCATGTATTATTTTAAAACATGGTAACACCCTGAATTACCATAAACCTTATTGATTACATTCATGCTCCCTTATCATTTATATAATATGGTACATATTACTTACATACAAAAAATTTAATATTCCAACTATGATGAAATAAACAAACCATTAATCAGTTCTGAGATAGTCATGAATATCCATTATAATTTATCCAAATCAACCATCTCTTATTCCAAAATTACTACCTCAGTATCAGGACTATATTATGGTTTATCTTTCCTCCATCTATTTATTTAACAAAAAGTATAACTTTTTGTTGAGACACATTTCATAAAACCATATAATCTCAAATCTTCAATGAAATAGTACTATAGTAAAATCCTTATTTATTTCCATAATTCAAATAACTAGTATATCATTGATACAATACTGAAATGACATACTATTTTAATAAGAACATAGGAACACTAGTCATTCCTCTTCATCTTTGGTAGTCTAATAACTTGATTATTATCCAATAGTATCATTTGGGGTATACTCGGATGATTTGGAAGTTGATTCACGTAGTGACCCAACTCCTTGCAGATGAAGTATTTTACATATGAAACCTTTTTCTTATCATTGCAATCAGATATTTGGTGTCCTTTTTCTCTACACTCATAACAAACTCTCATTACCTTCAAGAATTTACCAAGGTGATTCTTTCCACAATTATCACATATGTGAAAATCCTTCTTTCCCTTCTTCCCTTTATCCACCTTTCTCTCTACCATTATTTTCTTCTCTAGATTCCCTTAAAATCCATAGGACACAGAGAATTATTTACTTGTCTTATTAAAACATGATACTATTTCTTCGTATGTTGAGAATACGTGGGATACTATTTCTCTTCTAAATGTTGGCATAATACTATGAAAAATATGATCCTTCTTACTCTTTGGATCATACGTATTGTTGGAGTTCTCATTTTTTCTACCGGGTGCCATTTCGAAACAATGGCATACACTAGGTCAGTTTATGAATTGCAATTCAAAATTACAATCATGTAAAACAGTTAACATAAATTGAAACGTTTATGGATATAATCCATAATCATAAAAATGTTTTCTTTGAGGAAGTATATACTCATAATCCATTCATAATGGTTTGTAAAGAAAATGTTAATTATCCTAAGCATATCCCCTGGGAGTGTCGTAAACAAGAGTACAACAAGTCCCATTATCGTGCACTAGTTCCCGTTCGATTCTAGCTCAATGTGTTGTTTTCGGGTTTTACCCCTTGGTACATCTGTGCTAGAGCCGCCTGTACCTGCTCGTATCCAGGCAGGGATTTATTTCTTGGAAAACTCACAAATTCCCTACATTACCAAAATTCTAGGAAGTTATTCTATACTAATCCTCAAAGTCTATCATAGGATAATGTTCTCTAATCAAAGATTATCTAAATCTAGTTTCCAAGGTTTTTACTAAACTTCCTTTGATACCAACTGTAACACCCCGACCTCAGAAGCCCAGAGTCAGTGCATTATTACATAACCTTGGCATGATCACAAAGAATCAAGTCTCGGAAGACCAATTAGTTTAGTAGCCTTGGGAGTACTAGATACATTCATAAGGTTTACATTACATCATAAAATGGAAAACTACAATAACATTGTTTCCATGGACAACACTGAGATCCCATAGACTATCCCTACAGGTCAGTCGTAATATAATTCTTTGCATCCTGGAAAAAATTAAAACATATAAATGGGTGAGCTCAGGTGCTCGGTAAGGATAAAAATATATTGGAATGTTTCAAAAAAATCATAAACTTTTAAGGAAATTTATAAAACAAAAACAAATTCCTTTTTAACATTAACTTCATCATGATATGGAAAATATAAATCAAAATAATTCTATTTACTTACTCACATGGATATTCTACTAGTCGAATAATCACATGCAATATCAATAGACGCTTTCATAATGATGGAATGCATAATGTCGGACTTTCATAACCACATATTCAAGGCCTTGTGCCATGACTACAAATAAGATTTCGTCAGGGCCTTGTTCCACGACACTAGTTTGTCTCATTAGACCTACCGATGCATCAAGGAGTTATAGCGGGCTCCACCCGTTACATACTAAGTCCAATGCATTCCTCAACAGAGAAGGTTTAAACATAACATAGATATTCATATAAAAACTAGAATATAAAATTTCAGTACTTTATCCATAAACCATTAATGGTGTAAAAATAACACTTCCACGGTCAAACATATCACAAAACCGTCAATACAATATGGAAGTTTTGTATCATAATTAATCAACTTGAAATAAGCTTAAAATCCAACAAAGGATGTTGATATATATGAAATCAGGCCCTTTTTCAGAGAAATATATCTTTCTATTTTGAAATTACATAATTATAAAGAAAACTTTTATTTTGAAAATATTCTTATAAGCATTTAAGGTAATCTTCTACAACGTTATAATAGACGAAAATAGCCTTACCCATTGTATAAGTTAAAAAAACATTCTTACCTTAATTTTGTCGAAAAGGTCATAAAGTACCTTGTTTAGAAAATGATGGAATGATTCCTTTCAAACATATAAGGTCAAATAAGGGTATAAATAAATTTAACCCATTTTCAAGTAAATAGTAAAAATGTTTTTAAATACGTTTTTAAGAATCATGGATGTGGATGATAAAGAGGTCCTAGTAGATAATTACGTATAAACAACCTCGAATAATGAAGAGATTGTGAAATAACTTGTAACTTGTACTTTTCCTTGGTTGAGAGTAGTTTAACCTCCTGTATAATGGTGAAATAATTGTTATTAAATTTTACAATAATCATATACATTAATAAGATATCATATATAGTCTTTTAACATTGCTTTGTTAGTAATATCTTAGTATTGTCGTCGTTTTGGGTGTTAACTGATTAGTTTTACTTTATATGATTTGTTATGTAAGTAATGTTTGTTATGAATAGGATGTATCTTATTCATATTCATAATGATATTAAGTCTTTAAACATTACTTTTAAACATCTAATGCAAATTAGTCTTGAATTGATACGATAGGGAATGAATCACATCCCGTTCGTGGAGACGGTAATCTGTACGTACGCTCGAGCGACAATATCATTCTTTTGATATTAAAACAAAATATAATTGTATGGTATATTATATATACAGAATAATTATAATGTTATATTTATTATTTACATCAATTACACATCATTATTATGCCCATCCAAACAATAATGTATTGAATAACAATTACACCACGACATGGAGACGGTAAGTCGTACGTACGCACGTATTGTGACATGTCATTCAAAGGATGGATAGAATAATGAATATGGTTTTACAATATTTATAATAACTTCACATTATATAGAAGATAATATAGTTATTAATTTATAATGGAAACAACAAATAAAGAGGAAGTGGAAGAAGAAAGGAACTTGAAAGAGGTGATGAAATATTTACCTCTTATTCGGGTTCTTCCTTTTGATTTGATCAAAAGGGCTCATTAGGTTTTCTTTATTACTAATTTAAAGACTCTATGATGAAGGGAGGACAGTTTAGAGGGTATTTGGGAAGGTTTTGGCCGATCCAAATGGCTTTTATGGTATGAATTAGAGAGAAGGGGGAGTGCCCTTTTATAAGAAGGGTGAGGGGCACCTCAGGAAAAGATAGAAATATTATTTTATAATAAAAAATTTTTCTATTTATAATGGATCCAAAATGAATTATTTAAAGGATAAGGTGGTTATGGGTCGAAAACCACTCAACCATTAAGTTTTAGATAGGTTTGGGTCAATATATTAACCTTATCTTTTAGATTTAACTCTTAGTTAAATAGTTTGACATTTACCATGTCTCTTTGTATTTTTATATTATATGGTTGATAAACATACTATATACTTCCAAGAGAACCCCAAGTGGTTCATTAATGATACTCCTATAATTATATAACTCTTTTGGACAAACCTTATAATTTTAAAAATAGAATATCAATTAATAATATAATATTTTTTAAAAAAACTCTTTTAAGTCAATTTTAATACTATTTGGTATTTTGTTTTTTCTAAATGAATATCAGCATTATTACTTCAAACAATACTCATATAACCAGCCGTAACATGTCTTATTAACCCATAAAATTATTTTAATTCATAATAAGTCTCAAATTACATTTATTTAGTTATAATATCATTTATTTTTATATTTCATTAATTAAGTAATTACTGCATCATCATTGTTTCATAACCAAATTAAATTATTTAATGTCTAAAAATTATAAATAAAATACCATTATGTAGGAAATATTTTTATATTTATAACTAATATTTATATTCTAATTTATCTTATGTATAACCCTGTATTAAAAATGTTTTAGTTATTAAACATCGAATTTAACACTTTTAACTCTTCTTGGAATTAAATAATAATAAATGTCGTAATCTAATCCAAGTGGACATAAAGGATCATATTGTATTTATAAGGGTTTTTTTGTCGAATTAAACTTATCCAATATAATTATTACATGTTTTAGGGTAATAATAATATCATTTTTATCCTTAATTACTCTATTTACTTTTAACCGTGGTAAATAAAAGTAAAAAGATATTATTCTCCGAAAAATTATTTTCATCTTATTGAACCAAATTTTACTTACTGATATCAACCATTTCTCTCTGATATTTTAAATTTAACTCATAGAAGTTGTAAAATTAAGTTTTATGCAGATTTGTAAATGCGCCTAGGAGATGGGTAAAAGACGGTAAAATTTCAAAAAATATTTATATATATAAACTTATTATAAAATGACTCCAATGAATTAAATTTAAATTATATGGGTATTATGTATCTATTTTGACCAAAAATAAATTTAAATCAAATAAATAATTATTTAAATGAAAAGTCAGTTTTAACCAATAATGTAGTATTTTTCACTATTCATAAAAAATTGATAGTATTCAGAAACATACCAAAATTTCACCCTGAGCTAATTTTGATATTCCGAATTCAACAATGAAGTCTATTTTACCAAATTCAAAACATAGAAATTTCTTTTATTAATTTAAAATAAATTCCCATTGTGAAAACCAAAAGGCGTATTTTTAGGAAATAATAATTATCAAAAGATTGACACCTGTTTATGTCCAATTTCAATGTTAAATTACATACAATGACCAGTATTGGATTAAATGCTAAAAATATAATATATTTATACTTCCAAACCATTAAAATTTATAATTTAACACTATAAATTATTTTGACTAAAAAAGTTGTTTTCAGTTAAAATATAGTATCTTTCACTATTCACCCAAATATGAAAGTTATCAGAAAAACACCAAAAATTTATTAAAACTAAATTCATATCTACCTATTAAAAAAAAGAAGTTTATTATGTCAAATTGAGTATACAAAAGTTTCAAATAATGGATTTAAAAAAGGTTCTCCATTAAAAGGCGGTAAAATTGCATTTTTTGAAAAATACTTCTTTCATCTGAAAATGAATTTGTTATTACATTATCTCTAAGAAACTCATAATATAGATTCTAAAATTATAAGGATTATATAAAGTTAAAAATTCAGTTAATACTATTCATAACCGCTTTTTAACGGCTAGCTTTGTAGGTCATGATGCGCTATAACTCAGTGTTACGTGTAGTGCAAGTTATTGAATTACTATGAAGAAATAATATACTATGAAATCTTGGGGTGATACAGAATTGAGGGTATACGATTCACCTAAAATGATATTTTTATTCTTATTTGACAACATAATTATCTTACACATCATTTTAAAACATCATATTAATCTTTCTTAACTTAATAGTTAGCCTTAAATGATCCTCATCTAGTTTTATTTAATCTTACATAGATTTATATTAATTGTACATTAATTTTGGGTTACTCAAATTTCTTAATGAAATTAATTAAGTTTATCTTCCATAGATACATGTTATTCTATCATTTTAGTGAAATTTATCCATTTGTTCCTATATATATTTTTTATTAATCAACTTGTTTGATCTGGTTAATTATACAATCCATCTGAAAAAATATACATACTCTTACAGAGATTAGGAAGAGTGTAACGACCCCAGTATTTAAGGGATTATAATTTTTTATCATATTAATAATTTTGAATAATATATTTACTTTAAGTCAAAGGGGATTCTTTTTCTGATAGTGTACTTGACACACAACAACGGACTTCTCACAACATTGAGTTATACTAAAAAATAAAACAATAATATTATTATTATTTTAAATGGTATATAACACCTAGTAATTGGAATGGATGTAATGAATACTATCTATTGACTTTTTAAATATTGTTTACACATGTTTAAAATATGATTCATTGGCTAACAAATTTATTAGAAATGGAAATAAAAACCAATTGAATATAATGGAGCTATTTTTATGAAAACCTTTTTAAATGAGAATAATTCTGTTTTCATATCAATATTTATGGATTTTTATTTAATGAAAAATATATTATATATATTCAATGTAATATTTTAAATTCATCTGATAGGTTTTTTAGATATGATATAAGAATAAATTCATTTTTTTCAGATAAAAGAAGTATTTTTCTAAAAATGCAGTTTTAATTCCTTTTGATGGTGAACCCATTTTAAATATAGTTTTTGAAAAATTTATATTTTTTATTTGAAAAAAAACCTTCTTTATAATCAGAACAACAAATTTACATTGGATGAAATTTTGTTATTTTTCTGCTAAATTTCATTTTTTAATGAATAATGAAAAATATTTCATTTTAATTCAAAACTCTCTTTTAATATAATCTATTTATATAGTTATATTGAACTTTTAATTGGTTTTAAAGTGTAATTGGATTATATTTTTATCATTTAATAAAATTTTAGTCATTGTAAGTAATTTTAAATTAAGATTGGATATAAATGCAAGTTAATATTTTGGAAGTTTTCATTTCTTAAAAGCACACTTTTTGGTTTTGACAACCGGAATTAAATTTAAATTAATTTTAGAAAATTATATGTTTTAAATTTGGAAAAATATATTACATATTTGTAATTAGGATGCCCAAATTTTTTAAGTATGTAACATTTATTTTTATACATTATAAATAGTAACTTCAGTAAATATTCTATTTACCATGGTTAAAGGATAAATCCGGTAAATAAGGGTAAAAAATTGTATTATAATATTATTAAATTACCCTGACAGATGTCCTAACCCTATATGATGAGATTTTTATGACCATGGGAATACATGGGTTGATTTTAGGACCCCATGGATCCACTTGTGTGTGAAAATGACATTTAATTACTTTTAATTTAATGTCAAAGAAAATATAACCTAAACATGTATATTTTAGTAAAACATTTTTCATATGGGGTTATATAACTGATCTATTTGACTATAAATATTATTTACAAAAATAAATATATTTCCTACATCATGGTATTTTCTTTATAATTTTTATACATTATATAAATAAATTTATTTATGACCCAATTAGGATGTATTGATTACCTTATTAATGATTGTTTTAAATAAATGAGATAAAGAATATTAAAATAAATTTATTTTGATAATTTTATGCCATCCACGAATTTTAGGGATTATTATGATTTGTTATATTTTAATTTATGAAATATATTTGAAATAATCATGTTTTTATGGATTTTTAAAAAGTCATGATATGAATAGTATAAAAATTGACATAAATTAGTTTTTAAAACAAATACGTTTTTATTAAATGATATAATAGTCCAAAAAATTTGAGATTCGTAAAAACGACTTAAAAAATGTGGGGAATTGAATTAATGAACTTCTTGAGGTTCTACTAGCTTTTAATGGTTTCTATAGTAATGATATAGTATGAATATACAATAAGGCTTGGTAATGGTTAAATTAGCTAACTAAGGGTTAATGCTAAATGATAAAGTTAAATTTGAAAACAAAACCTATCTAAAACCTATTGGTTGTGATGATTTCGAATATTATTCATCTTTTCTTTGAATTAAGTGAGGTTTTAACCTTTTCAAAATTGAAAATTAGTTTATAATAAAATAATCTTTCAAGAAATTCCTAAAGTACACATCCTCCCTCTTATAAAAGGCCACCACTTCTAACCCTTACTCACACATCTCAATTGCCTTCTATAGTCCAATATCTACTCGAATAAGCTAAAAAATTCCTATATTACACCTAGAATCCTTACTTTAGGTAGAAGGCAATTCAAGAATGCTTTTTGGATCAAATCAAACGGAATTACCTATTTTAAGAGGTAGCGTCTTCTCTAAAGTTCCTTTCCAATATTCTACTAATTCACAACATATTCTATTCTTGATATGTGATCAAATAACAACACCAGTATCCTAAATATACAAAAATATTTTTATGATAATTATTATAACTACACTTATACACACCACCATCTAATGGACTTAGAACATACTGTTTTTGTGGATGGTGAACTACTGCCTCACAGAACGATGATTGTTCAATTATGCCTTATCGCCTCTCATGGTTTCCATTATGATGGAAATATAGTTATGTGATATATATTATGTTTATATTTTATTTATTCTACTGTAATTTTTATTTACAACATAACTTTAGGCTTTTCATGATATGTAAACACGATAATTTCAGTTGAGGAAGCGCGGACTGCCACCCTCTCAAAGTGATATAACTCCTTCATTCTATACATAGAACGTATAAAATATAGAGTTAATGAACTTATGTAACATATATAAAATATTATATTAAACTAAAACTATAATTTACCTATTTATCATTAATTTCCCATAACATAAAATACGAAATAGAAATGACTGTAGAATTCATGCATATGTACGGCTTACCGTCTCCATGAATGGTGCATTTCATTTCATATCTCCAAATGTTATGGAATATTATAAATACATATATAATGGATATATATGATATATATATATATGAATAATATTCTATAGATAATTTACTTTTGACCACATGGACGAATTGAAATTATAACAATATCATTTTTTACTCAAGTACCCAATATCGACAAAACGATTGATATTTACTTCAATAACTATGTAATTTTTATTATGTGGTAATAAGTGATATAAAGAGAATAATAAAAAGGAAAAAGGTTCTAAAGAAAGTATAAATTAACTTATGTTTATTATTCAGGAAATTAAAGAATGAATGAGTCAAGTCTGAAAAGAGGTAAGGGACTTCATCTCAATCTACTTTCATTAAGGCATATTTTGATAATATACACCTCCGTATTTTAAATAGTGTATAATAAAACCCTTTTACATTTACTTTCATTAAAAGGGAATAATTTTTATATTAATCATTTTACTAAATGACAAAATGAATGTTTTTAATGTATGCGGTGATAATGACCTCTTCACCACCATATTCTTTATTTGGATTCCTCTATAAGCCCTAATGTTTTTTAAAGGAAAATAAATCCCCTATCCCATTTTTGATTGTTTTCATATTGAAAATGATTTTTTGAAATGGATTGAGTATTTTAATATCTTGAAATGATTTATTATTATTTCAAATTAAATGTTATTAGTAAAATTTTGATATTGGGAATATTTTATGTGTTATGATTATATAATGGTACTTGGAAATTTGATGGGTGGTAACATTATAAAATAAATGGCGAGTGGTTCTACGATAAACCAAGGATGGGTGGTTACATTATAACCTCCAATGCATTTGGTATGGAATTTTCTCCTATGGCTATTCTACTTAGTAATATGTGTGGAATTTAACTGTATTTTAATTACATTTATGTATGTTTATGTCCCAAGTCACCTTTATATGCTATACATTTTTTCTATGGGATTTATGGTAGTATTTAGTTAGAAAGAATGGTAAGTAATGAGATTATATTTAGTAAAGTTTTTTTCTACATATTTAAGGTAAAAAATGTTACTTTATGATAAATTATTTTTGGTTTACATGTTGTTTTAGAAAACTAACAGTTCTCCTTATTTATGAATCCTTTACTGAGGTTTTTATGCTCATCCCATGTTTTGAAATTTTTTTATAGGACTTAAAGATGAATAGGGTCAAAATGGGATCAATGAAAAGTCATTATATCTAAAACATGGAACTATACATGTTTCTTTTTTTAGGATTTTTTGTTTAATGGAAAAAATGGATAGTGAGTATAAGTGTCAAATTTTAATATTCAAGGTATCATGTATATGTTATAAACAAATTATATAAATATCTAAACCAAAAAAGATCCTCAAGGTTAATTATTAACTTAATTAAAGATTATATAATTTTTAAGTTTGGGTCCTTACAGTTGGTATTAGAGGTTGGTTTAGATAACATTAGAGGTTAGGATGTTATTTTAGCATAAGTGACACAACCTTAATGGTTAGAATCATAGAAAAAGTCGTAGTTATTTTACATAAATTGAATGAGTTTAAGATAACATGAATAAGTATATATTAGTGTTTACCCTCCTCATAAGATATTATATGATGATTTTACTGATATAATCACACTGACCTTTTTGGTTTTAGTAAATGGATGGATCTAGAAATCACCAAAGTAATAATGGATGTAAAGGAAACTGTGGTAGTTTTTTGAATAAGAAACCTAATTAAATGGGTGTTGTAATGAGAAATATTGTGGTTATTATCAACAAACTATTTAGATTCATGATTTACCACCTGAACCTTGGAGATTATTATAAGGGATAGTTTATGTAAGAAACAAATCCCTATGAAAGATCAGGTAATAATCATAAAGGTAAGTGTATCCAAAAACCTATGTATCAAGGATTGGGAAATAAATACCTATGAAAATTCTTTAAATGGACACGAAGACACTATAGATGTGGTAATTAAGGTTATAAATCAAGAACCTTTCATGGAAAAAGGAAGCATCCAGTTGACTCCAAGAAAGAGTAATATGTTCTTTTCGAGGGATAAATTGAATGTTTTAAATGTCCTATGCATTTTAATTATACAAATAGATGTCTTAAGGAAAATGTTTTGGAATGGGATTAGCAGGATCATACAAATATATGTTTACCAGTACCTAATGTCAGTCCAATTGAGGATTAGGAAACTGGCAATGACCAATAAATGGTATGGATTATTTCATAGATGATGTTTTGACATTATTGAATATTAGGATGTGATTCATGAATTTTTTTGGAGGAAATATGTATTATGGAATAATTTTTAAAATAATGGATAAAGGATCATGAATAACATTTAATGAGTATGAATTCTACATATAATAGATTCAAGAGTTATTGTAGATTTTAGGATGATGAAATGCTTAAATGTATTAAGGCTCTTTTGATGATGGGATTACTTTGGAAGACTTTTTATAGTAAATATAACCCTGAAGTTTGATATGTGAAAATGTTATTCAAGAAATAATGACAACCCGTCGCGTTTGGAAAGTCCGTAAGAATTGAACCTACAACAAAAGTGTGACTAGGATTTATCGCTACCACTAGACTACGTGAAGTCCTAGGTTAGTATGAATTTTTATTTTTAGTTAAATGATTTTATGAATAAAGGATAAGTTTATTTTGGAACTTATGTTTTATCAAATGGGTATCCTTATAATTGTAAAATGATTTGGTGATTAAGTGATAAATGTAATTTTGGAGTATGTTCTCTCTTTTTGGAGCACTATATTCCTAAGGAAAATACAATACTATGGGATTAAATTTGTGGAGTAATGGTTGAAATATTATTTTGGAAGAATCTATGTCTTATTGTGAATATGTTAATATTTGAGTTATTTATGGAATTTATTAACCTAACATAGAAAATATGTGATTAGGTTAATTACTTTTCAGTATGAGACTTTAAGAGTAGTCGATGTTATTTGGAGATAGATGTTAAGATTTATCGTTGAAGACTATGTGATCAAATCATTCTGAATTTTGGGTTTCAATCATATTTGGATTATTTTGAAGAATTTTAAGTGCAATTGAATATTCAATGGTCTTTTTTTAATATGGGTATTTTTGGTTGAATTTTGGAGATTAACAGGAGTATTTCTTTTTTTAAAGGTTTATCCTTTTGGGGATTATCTAATATTGTACTAACTATTTTTGGTTTTGGTTTTTTCCTAAAGATTGGGTAAATATATAGTTAATCTTTTGTGGGTTATTTTATTCTCATGATGTTGATTCTAGTGCTTTTTATGTAACCAAGTCATCTTGAATACTCATCGTTTGGAGAAAATATGGGTATGTGTTAGAAATTTAGTAAAGGATGAAAGTCTACATGATAAGTAAGTATATTTCCTTATGTTATTAGTCATGCTCATAAATAAATTCATCTACATTATAAAAATGTTATTAAAATAAAAATGTTGTTTATTTAGATTTCCTACTATGAAATCAAAAAACCTTTTAACCTATCAAAATTTGGTGATATTTTGGTGGTTAACGTTTCTTTTGATCATGTTTTCTATCACTCTCCATCAGAACATGATGGTTAGTTTTCTCTTCCATATCCATGTTTTCCAAATGGAATCCTAGTATGTGTTATCATTGGTGACCTTTGTAATTATCATTCTTTATTTTAAAGTTATATTTTTATACACTCTTTTTCTGATGTGGGATTTTTAATGAAGTTTAGAGGACTAATTTTAAAATTACAAGGACGTAATTTCCAAAAGGGGGGAAGGATGTAATGACCTATATATTTATAGAATAATACTTTTTTATTTCTATTAATACATATTAATAAGATATTAATTTTAAGTCAAAGGGGGTGATTTTTATGATAGCATACTCGACATGCAACAATTGGCTTATCTGAAATCTTACATTGCACACAATGTTGAGTTATACGGAAAAATGATACAATAATATTATTATTATTTTAAATGGTACTTAACACCTATAATTTAGAATGGAGGGAATGAATAATATCAACTAAATTTTGAAATATGTTTTACACATGTTTAAATTATTATTCATTGATTTCCAAATTTATTAGAAATGGAAATAAAAACTAATTTAATATAATGGATGTGTTTGTATGAATACCTATTTAAAAGAGAAAATTGGGTTTTTATATCAATATTTATGGATTCTTATTTAATGAAAAATATATGATATATACATAATTTAATGTTTTAAATTCATCATGTATTTTTTATAGATATGACATAATAATAAATTCATTTTTCAGATAAAAGAAGTGTTTTTCTAAAAATGCAATTTTACTACCATTTAAAGGAATACCCATTTAAAATATAGTTTATGACACATTTATACATTTCATTTGACAAAATAAACTTCTTATTTAGAATACTAACATAAAAATTTACATTGGATGAAATTTTGGTATTTTTCTGCTAATGTTAATTTTTTATAAATAGTGAAAATGCTGCATTTTAATTCAATTATGCCTTTATATATTATTTATTTATACACTTATATTGTACATTTAATTTGTTTTAAAGTTTAATTGGATTATATTTATATCATGTAATCCAATTTTGGTAATTGGAAGTAATTTTATGATGAAATTGGATACAAAACCATGTCAATCTCTTTGTAGTTTTTACTTCTTAAAAGAACACTTTTTGGTTTTGAAAATGAGAATTAATTTTAAATTAATTTCTAAAACATATGTGTTTTTAATTTGGAAAAATTAATTCCATATTTTGAATTAGGACTTCCATGTTTTGTAAATTGGTAACTTTTATTTTTAGACATGATGAATAGTAACTTCAGTAAATATTTTATTTACTATGGTTAAAGGGTAAATCCGGTAAAGAAGGGTAAAAAATTATATTATAGTAATATTAAATTACCCTAACACATGTCCTAAACCTATTTTATGAGACCTTTCCAACCATTTGAATCCTTGGGTTGATTTTAGGACCCCCATAGAGCTACTTTTGTGTGAAAATGTCATTTAATTACTTTTAATTTAAAATTAAGGAAAATATAACATAAACATGTATTTATTTATAAAACAATTTTTATATGTGGTTATATAAGTGGTATCTTCGACTAAAAATATTAATTAGAAATATAAAAATATTCCCTACATCATTTTATTTTATTTATAATTTTTGGGCATTAAATAGATAAATTTATTTATGACACAATGATGATGTGTTGATTACCATATTAATGATTGTTATAAATAATTGTGATTATAAATATTAAAATAAATTTATTTTGAAAATTTTTGTGCCATACAATAATTTTTAGTATTATTATGACTTGTTATATTTTAATGAATGATCTTTTTTTGAAAGAATGAAGTTATGGATTTTTAAAAAGTCATGATATGAATAGTTTAAAAATTGACATAAATGATTTTTTAAAACAAATACTATTTTGTCAAATGATATAATAGTCCAAGAAATCTAATATTCGAAAAAATTACTTAAATATTGTTTTAAATATCATTGATGAACCACTTGAGGTTCTATTTTTATTTTATGGTTACTATAGACACCATATATTATGAATATACAAGAAGGCATGGTAATAGTTAAATTAGTTAAATAAGGGTTAAAGCTAAATGATGAGGTTTAATTTGAAAATAAAACTGGTCTAAAACATATTGGTTGAGATTATTTAGAACATTAATCATCTTATATTCTAATTAAATGAGTTTTTGACCTTTTGAAATTCTGAATTCATTTTATAATCAAATAATCTTTCAAGACACTCTTAAAGTACCCCTCCTCATACTTATAAAATGCCACCACTTCTAACCCTTACTCACACCCATCAATCTCCTTGAATTGTCCAACATCTATTACAATAATCTCCCAAAACACCTATATTCATCCTAGAAGCCTCACCTTAGTCATAATTGAATTCAATAAATCCTTTCAGATCAAATCAAAGGGAGTTACTCATTTTAAGAGGTAACATCTTCTCTAATGTTTATTTCCAATGTTCTTATTCTTCCCTCCATATTATATTCTTATTATTTGATTAAATAACAACACAAATATCCTGAATATACTAGGATATTTTTTTAGAAGTGTTATAACTACACTTACACACAACTCCATCTAAAGGATTTAGAACATAATGTTTCTGTGGACGGTCAACTAGTGCCTCACGAAATGATGGTTGTTCAATTATCTCCTACCACCTCTCATGGTGGACATTATGAGGGCACTATATTTATATGATATATATTATGTTTATATTGTCTTTATTATTCTTTATTTTTTATTTACAATATACCTTTATTCTTTTCATGATGTGTAAACACGATAATTTCATTTGAGGAAGCGTGGACTGCCGCCCCCTTAAATTTATATGACTCGTTCATGCCATACATGGGACGTATAAAGAATAATTATAATGAAATTACAAAACATATTTAAGATATTATATTATACAGGAATTATAATATACCTATGTATCATTAATATTATATTCCATTAAATATGAAATATAAATGAATGTAGCGTTCATGCGTACGTACGGCTTACCATCACCATGAATAGTGCATTTCATTTCACATCTCCAAATGTTTTGGAATATTATAAATACACATATAGTGGATATATATGATATATATATATATATGAATAATGTTCTGTAGAGAATGTAATTTTGACCTCATGGACAAATTATAATTATAAAAAAATCATTTTTGACTCAAGTACCCAATATCAACAAAATGACCGATATTAACTTAAATAATTATGTAATTTTTATAATGTGGTAATAAGTGATAAAAAGGAATAATAAACATGAAAAGGGTTATGAAGCAAGTATAAATTAACATAAGTTTATTATTCAAGAAATTAAACAATGAATGAGTCAAGTCAGAAATGAGGTTAGGGGCTTCTTCTCAATCTCCTTTCATTGAGGCATATTTTGATAATATACACCTCCTTCTTTTATAAAGTGTATAATAAACTACTTTTACTTTTACTTTAAATTAAAGGGAATATTATTTCTATAAACTATTTTACTAAACAAAAAAGGAATTTTTTTAACTAATGCGGTGACAGTGACCTCTTCGCTGTTGTAATCATTATTTGGCTTCCCCTTTAATCCTTAATGTTTTTAAAAGGAAAAAGAAATCCCTTTTCCCATTTTTTAGTGTTTTAATATTGAAAATTGTTTCTAAAACTCATTAATATTTCAAAATATTTAAATTATAACTTGTGATTGAAAATAAAATTTTATTAGTGAAATGTTGATATTTTCAATAATTAATGTGTTATGATTATATAATGTTACTTGGACATTTAACGGGTGGTTATGTGATAAACCAAATGATGGATGGTTTTGTGATAAACCAAGGATGGGTGTTTATGCTATAACCTTCAAAGCATTGGGTATGGAATTCAGTGGTATGGATATTCCATTTAGTGATATGTGTGGAAGTCGGTCGTATGGTTATTCCATTTAAGTATGATTATTTACCATGTTACCTTTATATGATATACGTTATTTTCTAGGGGATATATGGTAATATTTTGGTTACAAAAAGGGTATTCAATGAGATTGTATTCAGTGAAGTTTTTTTGCTAATTATTTAAGGTGAAAATTATTAATTTATGACAAAGTATTCATGGTTTACATATTGTTTTGAAAAACTAACAGTTTTCCTTCTTTATGTATCCCTTATTACGGTTTTTATGCCCATCCCAAGTTTTGTAATGTTTTTCACAAGACTTAAAGATGAATAGGGTCCAGGATGGGATCAAGGAAAAGTCATGTTATCTAAAATATTGAACTAGACACGTATTTTTTTTCAGAGTTGTTGTTTTATGAAAAAAATAGATAGTGAGTAGAAGTATCTACTTGTAATATTCAAGTTGTTATGTACAAGTTATAGCCTAATTCTCTGAAGCTAGATACCTTAAAATATCATCAATGTGAATTATTAACTTAATTCAATATTATGTATTGTTTAAGGATGGGGCCTTACAAAGATGTGGATTTGTTCATATGTAAGATGATATTTTTTGGATTGTTTAATATATAGCATGATTTTAGATATACCCAACCCAACTACCACACCAAATACATTAATGTAGCCCATTATTATTCATATATAGAATAATTTATGAACAATATATTCTTACACATCAATTAGAATAATGATGTTATCCTTACAGAAGCCTTACATTATAAATTTTCCAAAAAAATACAAATTTAAATATTATAACAACCCACTCAAGTCATATCAACTCATTTCCAAACCATAAAATCCATTTTATTTCAAATCAAAAGTAATTATATAATATTTTTTGAATTATTAGACCTCCTAAAATAGTATTCAGTATAAAAAGCATTATCCAACCATTCATTAATAATTTTTTAATTATTTATCAATAAATGTAGCATATTTCTCAACTCTAGACTTCTCTATTTCCCTGAAAACACAATCAAAACCCTTTTCCATGAATTTCATCTTTCTTGAATTATAAGTAATCGACCATAAACATTATGTAATATTATTATTTAAACTTGAATACACTTACTACATTCCCAAATATATTTTCAGTTTAAAGTTTTAGAGAATTGGGTCGTAAAACATACATGAAAGCCCATAATCCTAAAAATTTGATACTGAAAAAATAGTATCCATTTCATCCATAATAAAAAAAATTAATATACCATGAATTCTTCACATATTTCATATTTTCTTATTTTTTTTTCTTACCCATCCTTAAACCATGTGAAGAATATTTTAAAACTTGTGATGAGTTCAAAAAGATTAATAAGGGACATAAAAAGAAGGAGAGAAATGGTTAGTCCATGAATACTTATAAACATATGAAATCATTTTCACAAATACATACTTTTCACCAAGTAATTTTCATATAGTAACTTTTTGAGGACATTATATTTCCATAAAACATAGAAACAATAAATAAAACAATAAAGTTAACATGTGAATAACGTACATAAGATTATTACCCTCATGGATACCATATTATTTGTAATCATTAGGGCTACCTTGTAATGTAACCCTGATAGATACCTTATGATGTAACCCTCTTGACTTCCATATGGTGTAACCATCGTAATTACACTTGGAGTAAACATACTATTGACCTCCAACATAAAAAAACCCAATGAATTGGAGGGAGATATAGGTATCATCCTTCTTCATGGAAAATTCACAAGAACATGAAAATAATCATAAATCATGAACACGTTCATCATAAATACATCCCTTTGGAATTTTGAAAAAAATGGAATTTTAAAAGAGTATTTTTAAAGTAATGTCCCTTACCTCGGGTTAGTCTTAGTAAAAAATGCTCCAATAACATGAATAATGGTTCAAAGAGTGTAATTAATTTATTATATAACTATACTCATGTTTATGCTACCTTATATTACCATATTGTAACAAATTCCCTCCAATTTATTAGTAATATTTTTTTGTTTCAATAGTTTTTTTTGTATTCTTTTCATGGTTTCCATGATCGGTTCGTAATGGATTTTCTTGGTGAATGGATGAAAAAATATAAAACTATTATCCAATGGTGTTAATATGTTTCCATAATTTTAAAAGATTCCATATATCATTTTTTCTGATATGACTATGATTCATTGGATAAAATGTTATTGAAAATGATTTATTTATTTCAACAGTTTTTTATGACCATCACGAACTCAAATCATTTTATTTAATATAAGGAAAATATAATGGTTCTAGAATATTATATAAATTATAATATGTATAATAAAATCTATTTTACCCTAATAATAGTTTTATGATCGTCCTTGAATACGGTAATGGAAAATTAAACTATATCATCCATGATGGTGGTAAATCGACACATCATGGATGATTTTTTCAGTTTTAGAATAAATGGGAGAGAAGAAGGATTTTGAAGGTGAATTTTGACACCAAATGGATAATATTAAAGTATATATAAGATACTAGAGTTTTTATTCCATTTTTATATGGGCAGGTGATGAAGGAATAAGAAAATAAATAAATTAAAATGAAAATAGAAGAAACTGAATGAGGGTTTTACCTCTTCAATTATTCTCTTTTAGAACCTCCTAAAGGCACTTGGTTTTTGACATTTTGTGAGACCAGTAAGTCTTAGACCTAGGTAAGAGGGTTGGGAAGGTAATTAGCATAAATTAAGAAAACTAAATGGATTTTATGTGTGAGAAGAAGAGGTGTTGATGGATGGTATTTATAGTGGAGGAGAAGAGTGTTTTTTTATTATTCTATTCATTAGTTTTTTATTTTGGATCATTGCTATGAATAGTTTGAGAATTATCATTAAATATATTAAAATAATCCTATAGGATTCTCTATTATGGTTCTTTCATAAAAAATAAATCAATGAATAGTTTATTTTTCTTATAATGTATATATACCATAATTTACAGAGTTTCGCTATTCATAAAAAATTCAACAATTTCAAAAAAAATCCCAAAAAATCACCCTAACCATTTTCTAACGTCTAATATTTGAAAACAAACTCCATTTTATGAATATAATTTTATAAATATGAGAAATTTTATTCTTAATTAAAATCATCATTTATTCAAAAAACAAAAAATTTCAAACTATAAAAAATTTTATAACACTTTCTAAAATTAATTAAGGTATCATAAAATTATCTAATAATCATAAAACAGAAAATATATATTTATTAATCAATTTTTTGAAAATAATTTTTTTTCTAAATAATTATATTAATTATAAATTATAAATAAACATTTATGTTTCACAAACATATCAACACTTAAATTATCATTTTCAAAAAAATTATTTACTTGTTTCATAATATAAATATATTATATTTTTAATTATAAGATGCATAAAATTTTTTATAAATTCATAGGTGAGGTTAGTATTATATTAATATTGATTCATCAATTTATATAAATACCACTTATTTCATAATATATTTAAATGAGTTTTACCTTTCAATTTCAGAATGAAATAAAATTATTTTATAAGAACTGGGGTACTTAAATTCTCTCCACCTTCTATAAACTGTGTCCCCAAAATTTTTATTTACTTATTAAATAAGTGAGGATACCTTTCCCTTGTAAAAATTTCATATTTCCATTTTGCTTATTCAGAAATTTTGTTTCTCCACAAAACCATAACATGGTGAATTACCATATTCCACAATACATGCTCTTTACGAACAAGAATCTGAATAGTTATCTCTTCATAAGAAAGGTTCTCTACTGATAGAACTACTTATGGGGTCACTAAATGAGATGAATCTAAATCATTCATTATCAACATAAAAAAATTAAAAACATTGTGTAACTGAGATAAACTCGGATGCAAACCTACTCAATAGGAAACTAGTCTAACTATCTCTAGGATTTCAAAAGGTCAAATGAACTATTGACTTGGATTTTATTTCATAAAAACGCATAACACTTTTAAAAAGATTTATTTTGATGAAAAATAATAACCTATCTCAAAATAAAATTCTTCCTTCTAGTTATCTTCATAACTTTTCTTCCTGCTCTGAGTTATCCTCATGTGTTTTTGGATAATCATTACTTTCTCAACCACCTCATCTGCTAATTCGGGTCTCATCAACTTCCTTTCCCCCACTTCATATTAAATTCTAGAGTTTTACACCTCTTTCCTTATAATTTCTCAAAATGTGGCATCATTATACTGAATTGAAATTTTATGTTATAATAAAACTCAACTAAATAAATATATTGATCCAAACTTCCCAAGTAATACATTGAACAAGATCAATGCATATACTCTAATATCTAAAATTTTTGTTTTGATTTCCCATCTAATTGAGGATGAAAGGTTGTATAAAATTTTAATTTAGATTCCAACTACTTATGATGGCCTTTAAAAACTATATGTGATCATGAGATCATGGTTAGATAAAATGGATAGAATAACCCCATATAACCTGACAATATCATTAAGGTACCATTGAGAAATATAATCTAAATATGTTGTATCTTGAATAAGAAGGAAATGTTAGATTTATTCAGTGGATCAACAATAACCCAAATCACATTTTTACCTTGAGAATTATTTGGTTGTCCCACCACAAAGTCTATGGATATATTTTCTCATTTCTACTCTGGAACATGAAATGATTGAAGCATCGGCTCTAGTAGTTTTCACTCTGCTGTAACTATTTGACATTCAAATATTTTCACGATAAATTATTCAATATATATTTTCATTCCATCCAACCAGTAATACTCTCAATGGTATTTTTATATTTCAATGCTTCCATGAAGAACTGAAGATGGAGAAGTATGAGCTTCACATAACCATTTTTCTTCAGTTGGAAATCAGAAGGCACACATAATATATTTCAAAATCTATAGGCATGATATTAATCAACATTAAATTAAGGAAATTTACCCTTCTTAAACAATTATTCCTTTCTCTATAACTCACTATCTTTTTTCTGCACTAGCATAATTATATCTCATAGTGACAACTGCACTGACACCTGAAACAAAACAGAGGAATTTACTACACAATAAACATCTAATAAATAATATTTCAAACCATTAACCAAGGGTTCATATTCCAAATATGAAATTTTTAATTTACCATGATGTTTTTCACTCAAGTAATCCACCACAATGTTTTATTTTCAATAATGGTTATTGATTGTGAAATCATAATCCTTTATCAATTTCATCGATATTATTTCCCTTATATTCAATTATTTTTGAGTAAATATATACTTAAAACTTTTATGTTTAGTATATATTAAACATTTGGCAACATATAAATGATGTCTCTAAAGTTTTAAATCAAAAAACTATAGTAGTTAGTTCCAAATCATGAATGGGATAATTTAAATCATGAGGTTTTAGTTTCATATAAGAATAAGAAATTACCTGATCATTTTGCATCAGAATACAACCAATTCCATTTAATTAAGCATCAATGTAGATTAAAAAATCATCATATGTGGAAGGAAGATCTAAAACTAGAGTATTCAATAATCTTATCTTTAATTACTAAAAACAAACATCACAGTCTTATACCCAAATAAATTTAACCCCTTTCCTTTAAACTTAGAGATTGGTCTAGATAACTATACAATGTTTTTAAAAAACCACTAGTAATATCTAGATAATCAATGAAAACTAAGAATATTTGAAACATTTTTAGGTATTTACTATTCATCAAACACTTTTTTTTGAAGGATCAATTGTTATGCCATCATTATTTACAATGTTTCCAAGAAAATAAATATATTGTAACCAAAAATCAAATTTTCTAAATTTCATGAGTAACTTATATACTTTATGTGTTTACAAAACAATACTTATATGTTTCTCAAGATCCTAATAAATTTTTAATAATCCAAAATATCATCAATAAAAAAACAAAAAAAAACTTATCTAAATATTCATCAAAGATTCAATTCATAAGATCAATAAATATAGATATGGAATTTGTCAAACCAAAGGGAATAAAAAACCTCATAGTTCCCATATCTCATACATAATATTATTTTCAGAATGTTATCATCATTTACCTTCAAATTATGGTACAGAGATGTCAATTCAATCGTGGAAGAATACTAATCTCCTTGGAGATGATCAAAGAAGTCATAGATATGAGGCAATAGATACTTATTATTAATAGTAATGTTATTAAAATCTCTATAAAAAAATAAAGTTTCATGGAACTATATTTATTTTTAACCAAAAAATAGGATCACCACATGGTGAAGTGATAGGATCAATGAAACCTTTAAAAATAAACTCCTACAACTTCCTTTTCAATTCAATAATTTCCTCTTAATCTATTTAATGAGGGTGTCTAGAAGTTTTCATAGCATTGTGAACTAATTCAATAATAAAATCAAATTCTTTATCATGTATTAAACTAGGAAACTCATCATGAAAAACATCCAAGTATTCATTTACCACTCGAACATCATTAATTAGAATGATTCCATTATTTTCAATAATATGTGAAAGATAAATTTCATTTCTATATTTTAATAGTTTCTCAACTTCCTGATATGTTATCAATGGTATGGGTTTATCCTTGTATACAAACTGAAAATATTTCTAAAAACAAATTCTTCTCTATAATAAATCTTATCATGGTAAATAGATAGCTAATTCGTACCCAGAATAACATCAAACGCTACTATAGGTAAAACAACATGGTTTCTTGGTAATTTATTTCTACATACAATAATAAAAATATTATTATAATTCTTTATTCCCTCAATATTTCCCATAGTTTTTTTACCATAATTTTTTATTTCATTTCTTAAAGTGAAATTTACAATTTACAGAAAAAAAAATTCTTCAGAAATAATGGAATTTGTAGACCTTGTATCAAACAAGACATTAACAAAATCATTGAAAACCAAAAAAGTACCTAATTTCACTTCGTTGGATGGACCAAAATCTCCTAATGTAGTAACATATTATATAACAACACCTTTCTTATTATAATATTTCTTCTTTCTATCATTTAGATCATTCTTTGAGCATGTATTTTCATAATTCCCCATCTTACCAAATATTAATCAATTTACGGTTTTCTTATCAAAATTAAACATTATGTCATTTTCATTACAATCTCGGTCCATATGTCTTATTTTACCACATCAAAAACACTTCCTAGACTTCATAAAGCATTCCCTAGGATGTATTTTACCGCACCTCCCACAAACTAAAAACTAAGTTTTTTACCTTTAGATTTATCTGATTGACTTTTACCAATTTTTCTCCTTCTAGACCTCTTCTTGTGCTTGTTTTAAAAGTAAACTTGATCATCAGAAAACTCATTTTATACCCTCTCTCAACAAATTGTACTGTTTTCTACTAAATTTTGAATTCACTAGAGGCAAAATACCAATGGTATTTGGGCTTCAATCCTGAGTATAAATAATTGATTTTACTATTAAGATCTCGAATAGGATTTGGAGAATACTGAGCCAATCAGGTAAATTTTTATTCATACATGACCACTGAATCTTCTATATTTTTCTTTAATTCAAGGAATATCCTTTTCTATCATATATCAAACCACCTTAAGAAAATATATTTTATAGAAAAGATAATTAAATTAATATCATTCAAAGGTTTAAATCTCCTCATTATCTCTTATATTCTTGATCATTGACCACTGATGGTCAACTTCACCTTTAAAATGAAAAATAGAATGAATAACCTTTTATTATATGAATAACCAATGAAATGGAATATCACTTCAATGGATTTAATATACCCTTCAGCGACCACTTGGTAAGAAGATCCACTGAATGTAGGAGGGTGTTGCCTCATAAAATTTTCCAATATCATCATGTTTCTTTGTGGTATCTTAGGCTGTTCTGTTTCATGGATTCCACCTCCATTTGTATCCAAAATCAAAAAATTAATCATTGTAAAACACGAATTGGTTACAATCCCTTGCATTCCAAATTTTGAATTCAGAAAGATATCGGCCACTCAGTGTAACATCCCAGGTAATTAAAGAATAAATAATTTTCATATTTATTAATATTTGAGAATTAAATATGAATTTTAATTAAAAGGGGTTGCTATGTTCGATAGCGTACCCGATACACAACGATGAGTTTCTTTGAAACTTACGTAGCACACTAGTAATATAATAATATTATTTTAAATGTTAGTTAACAAGTAGCCGTTGTACTGGCGGGAATGAATAGAAATAACTAAAATATGAATAGATATGTTTTTAGATGTTTTTACATTTACCCAATAAAAGATAAAGGCTTAAAATACGGAAAGAGTTCAATTTTAGGCTTTTATACTCTAATTTTCACTAAAGGTTCACTTATCACCTTTTAATGGTGAACCGTCATTAAATATAGTTTTGATCACTCTTATACATTCTTTTGGACCAAATAAAACTCTTATTAAGAATCGGGACATCAAATTTTACTTTGTGTAATTTTTGGTACCTTTCTGATAAAGTTCATTTTTTTATGAATAGTGTAAAATGTTGTATTTTACATCAAAACTGCTTTTTAATCTAATTTATTTATATGATTAGATTATCTTTTGAATTGGTCTTAATGTGTAATATGAATATATTTTTACCATTTTATCCAATGGTGGTCATTGGAATCAATTTCAATTTGAAATTAGACTTAAACTGGTGTCAATCTTTTG
Source organism: Viscum album (assembly GCA_963277665.1). Taxonomy (NCBI): domain Eukaryota; kingdom Viridiplantae; phylum Streptophyta; class Magnoliopsida; order Santalales; family Viscaceae; genus Viscum; species Viscum album. The sequence continues at coordinate 383,050,563 of OY728166.1, forward strand.
ATACTTATTGTTTTGTAAAAACACGCTATTTGCTCTGGCAGCGGGAATTAATTATTAAATTAATTAATGTGACTTATATGATTTGAATTTTGTAAAATAGACTTCATTCTTGAATTCGGAATATCAAATATAGCTTAAAGTGAATTTTTGGTAATTTTCTGAAAAACTTCAATTTTTGATGAATAGTGAAACCACTAAGTGGTAATCAAGCAAACTGATTTTTCAGTTAAATGAAAGTTTACCACTAATGTGTATTGAATTTTGAAAATCCGACATACATGGTTGTCATTAAGAAGTAAAATGTGGTTCAATGAGATTAAAATAATTTTTTTGGTGAATAGTAACTTATTAAGTTCTTAATCGCGATTAGTGGTAATTAGTGTAGTTTAAGGTATAAATAATGATTTAATAATATGAAATGACCTAGACACATGTCCCAACCTTATTGGTTGTGTCATGGCCGACCAAGACAAGCCATGGGTCAACTTGGGGACCCCATGGATCCACTTTTGTTGGGAAATGACATAAATTACTTTTTATTTAATGTTAAAGTGAAAATGACACAAACATGATATGTTTTGCAAAAACAATTTTTAAGTGGGGTTATACAAGTCCAAATGTTGATTATAAATAGTCATTGGAAAGATAAAAAGATTTCCTATATCATAGTATTTGTTTTATAATTTTTAGACATTAAATAAATTTAATTATTTATGACATACTAATGATGCAGCGATGACATCATTATTTGACGATTTAAATAAAATAGAAAGATAATGTAAAATCTATGAACTACACATGGCCAAAACCAATTGGAAGAGTTGATTTCGATGCCTTATCACCTTATCCACGAATTCTATCAATTTGGGACCTTTTAAAACCGAATCACATTTTCAAATAAAGTAATGTTTCTTTACTTTCCAAAAGTACCCCTCCTCTCCTCTTATAAAAGGCCCCCACCTCTACCTCATTTCACACACTCTTCAAGCCTTTGGCTCGGCCAAACCCTGCCCATTTGCTCTCTCCACATCCCTCTCCTCATCCTAGAGGATTCCCTTTGGGCAGAATCCTTTCAAAGGAAGCCTTTAGGCTCAACTCAAAAGGAGTTATACTTTTTAAGGTAATTCATTCTCTCATGTTCATTTGTTTTATTTTGCTTCTCCAACCCCCTAAACTCTTTTTATTTACTTATTTTGTAACAACACCAGTATATTCAATATACTAGGATGTTGTTATAAGATTTATTTTATCTACACTCTCACACAACTACATCAAATGGTTAAAGAACATACGGTTTCCGTGGATGGCGAAATTCTGGCTCCCGAAACGATGATTGTTCAATACTCATTTAACACCTTCAAAGGTGGCCATTATGATGTCACTATTTTTATATATGATATGTAATATGTTTATGTTTTACTTATGCTTCTGTATTTTTCATTTGTGTCTTACCTTTATGGATTCAATTATGGGTATACACGATATCTTCATTTAAGGAAGTGCGGACTACCGCCCCCTCAAAGTGATGTGATTCGTTAATGCCATATGTGGGACGTGTAAAGGATGGATTTAAAGTTATTATATATGATGTAATACTGGAATTATAATATACCTATATATATCATTATCATTTATTTCAATTAAAGTATGAGATAGAAATGAAAGTAGCGTTCATGCGTACGTACGGACTACCGTCCTCATGAACGGTGCATTTCATTTCTTATCCCCAAATGTAATGTACTATTAAAAGTACATGTATATAATGGATATATATAATTAATTATATATCTAAAAGATGAATATAATTCTGGAATTAAAATATACATAAGTCTCATTTAGTTTTAATTCCATTAATATGACAAAGAAATGAAAGTAGCGTTCATGCGTACGTACGGCTTACCGTCTCCACGAACGGTGCATTTCATTTCTTACCTCTAAATGTGATGTAATATTATAAATGAATGTATGTACTGGATATATATGACATATATGATATCTACATCATGAATACCATTCTGGATATAATTAACCTTTGACCAAATTAACAACATGTAAGTGTAAGAAGCCTATTTTTGACTTAAGAACCAAATACCGACAAAATGAACATTGTTAACTTAAATGATTACATGATGTTCATAACATGGTATAAAAGGAATAATGAACTTGAAAAAGATTCATAAGCAAGTAGAGATTAATTCAAGTTTATTATTCAGGAGTTTAAAGAACGGTCGGGTCAAGTCAGATACGAGGTATGGGAACTTCTTAACCCAATTTCCATTCTTTGGGTTAATCTCCTACTTTCAAATTTTGTCATTATATTATTATGTCGTATCTTGTATTTGTACTTTATTTATGTGTACTTACAGTGAATACACATAATGTATCTATTTTATTTTAAAAATTATCTTTGTATGGGACTTCGTCTCAATCTCCTTTCATTGAGGCATATTTTGTTTTATACACAACTTTCTTGTATACGGTGTATAAACCCCTTTGACTTTCACGTTTATTCAAAAGGAATCTTTTTTATACGAAGCGTTTACTAAACGACAAAAGGGAATGTTTTTGTCGTACGTATGCGGCGACAACGACTTCTCCGCCGTCGTGACCGTTATTTGAGTTTCGGCTTCCTCTACAAGCCATTCCTTCTTTTTAAAAGAAAAATAAATACCATGTTTTACTTTTCTTTTATTTTGGTATTGAAAATGGTTTTCATAATATTTTTATATCAATGTGTTGTATTGATATCTTGTGATTGAATGGTGGAAATGTTATGTTTCCTTTATGCATGTTTTATGTGATACGTTTATGTTATGGTTCTTGGGCATTATTATGAAGACGGGTGGTTCCGTGATAAACTAAGGGCGGGTGAGCCCGTTATAGCTCTCCAATGCATTGGGTAACGCGAAGGAGTGAAACGTTAAGGTTTCTCCGAAGAGATTTTAGGGAATATACTGTGATGGGTATTCCAAACGTAACCAAGAGGGTTACTCCCTACGTAAGAATGTTATGAATGCCTCAAGTTACCTTTACGTATTATGATTTCTATGATTTATTCATGATTTTATGAGGTATGTTAAAGTGCCTATGTTTTATGGGTAAAGTATGATTTCATTCTTATGTTTATATGAACTCATGTTTCCTTTCCATGTTTTTTTTATAACCCATACTGAGTTTTTATGCTCATCCCAAGTTTTTGAAATGTTTTTCACAGGTCAAGGGAAAGGTACATGTTAAGATGATAGAGTCAAGGATGTGTCAAGAATTAATCCATGTTTTATTTTAAATGTGTGTTCCATTGATGGGAATGAAGAATACTATCTTTATGTAACCACTTTGTTTATATGTGGAATGTAATGCAAGTTTTATGATCTAATTCTCTAAAACTCTAAACCCGAAAAGATCCTCAATGTGTAATCTTGTAATAACTCAAGATTAAGTAAGGTTTAAGGCTGGGGCCTTATAGTTGGTATCAAAGGTCGGTTTAGACAACTTTAGGAGTTAGAAAAGTGTTAAATTATAATATGATTGAAATGATATAGCATTTACGGATTACCATGTTGCTTCGCCTAATATATTTCGGTGTCCAGAATGGTTTTCCGCAGAGGAAACAAAGAAGCTATGTTGGGACGACATCAGGAGGAAGACAACCTTCCAAATCAGCAACCTGAGATGGTCGGAATCGGAACTGAACAGTTTGTTGCAGTGATGGCACAGTTGACTCAGGCTATAAGTGGTGGTGGTATCCATGCACGAGATCAGCCAGATCAACCACAGAGGAACATGTCAGTGGTGGAACATTTCATGAGGCAACATCCCCCATCATTCAGAGGATCATCTGACCCTGTGCTAGCTGAAGGGTGGATTAAATAACTGGAGAAGATTTTTGATGTCATGGGGTGTTCAGACAACCAAAAGGTTAGTCTTGCTATTTACCGTTTGGAGGGTGAAGCAGATCAGTGGTGGTCTATGGTGAAAAATATCAGGGATGCCGATGAGATTGATGCTCTTGACTGGGATGAATTCAAAGGTATGTTTCTTGAGAAGTATTTTCCTAAGGCTGTTCGACTTAGGATGGAAAAGCAATTCTTGGAATTGAGGCAAGAGGAAGACTCAGTGGCTGCCTATGAAGAAAGGTTCACTCGATTGGCAAGGTATGCTCCCAATTTTATCCGGGACCTTGATAGTAAAATCAATCGTTTTTACTCAGGATTAAAGCCAAAGTATCGAAGGGCATTAGCTTCTCGTGAGTTTAAAAGTTATGAAAAGCTTGTTCGATGTGCTGAGAAGGTGGAAATGGAGTTTGCCGATGACCAAGTGTTCTATAACAACCAGCAGAAGAAGAGACCGAGGTGGCAGGAGAATGGTAAGAATTCTTCAAAGAAGTCTGATGGTAAGAGAACTAAGTTTCCAGTTTGTGATAAATGTGGCAAAAGGCATGCTGGGGAATGTCTTCTGAATTCTGGGAAGTGCTACCGATGTGGTAAGATGGGACATAAGGCTCGTGATTGCACTGAAAAGGATCAAGGTGAAGGTAAAAACAAATTTGATTTACAGTTAGTGAAATGTTTTAAGTGCAATGAGATGGGTCACTACGCAAACGAGTGTCCGAAAAGGATCTTGAGTGATGGGAAGCAGCTAGACTACAAGCAGAAAGGGGTGGTGAAATCCTTTGCAACTACTTCAGCAGATGTTGGGCCATCGAATGAAGTGGTGTCAGCTCCAGGGAGCTCAGTATTTTTCGAAGATTGACTTGAGGTCGGGGTACCATCAGTTGAAAGTAAAAGAAGCAGACGTTCCAAAGATTGTGTTCCATACTAGATATGACCAATATGAATTTGTAGTTATGCCTTTGGGGTTAACCAATGCACCTGTTGTATTCATGGACCTTATGAATAAAATTTTCCATGAGTTCTTGGATAAGTTTGTGTTTGTGTTTTGAGGTTTGTGAAGAGGTTGTGTGTGCCTTGTGATTCACAGTTGAAGAATGAGTTGTTTTTTTTCATCCTGGAAGTACTAAGATGTACAGAGGTCTGCGGGAGTATTACTGGTGGGATGGAATGAAAAGAGATATTGCTGATTTTACTGTGAAGTGTTTGACTTGTCAGCAGGTTAAAGCAGAGCGGCAGTTACCGAAAGGGATGCTTCAGCCTTTACCAGTGCCAGAGTGGAAATGGGAGAATATATCCATGGACTTTGTTGTTGGATTACCAAAGACATCTCGAGGTAATAATGCAATCTGGGTTATTGTTGATCACTTGACCAAATCTGCTCATTTCATTGCTATACGAGATACTTTCTCTCTTGATCAACTATCCCGTTTGTATCTTAAAGAGATAGTCAGGTTACATGGAGTTCCCCTCTCCATTGTATCAGATCGTGATCCCAGGTTTACTTCTAACTTTTGGAAAGGCCTTCAGAAGTCGTTGGGTACTGAATTAAATTTTAGTACAGCTTTTCATCCTCAATCAGACGGTCAGTCAGAACGAATAATTCAGACATTGGAGGATATGCTACGAGCTTGTTCTATGGATTATCAGGGAAGTTGGGACCAACATCTTTCTTTGGTTGAGTTTTCATATAATAACAGTTTTCATTCCAGTATACAGATGGCACCATTTCAGGCATTATATGGGAAGCGGTGTCGAACTCCAGCTTTCTGGGATGAAGTGGGTGAAAGGAAGTTGATGGGACCAGAATTGGTAGAAGAGATGGCAGAAAAAGTTCAGCTGATTCAGAAGCACATGAGAACAGCTCAGAGCAGGCAGAAGAGTTATGCGGATAACCGGAGGAAGGATCTATCTTTCGAGGTAGGTGATCATGTTTTTCTCAAGGTTTCTCCTTGGAAAAGTGTGATGAGATTTGGTAAGAAAGGAAAGTTGAGTCCAAGGTTTGTTGGACCATACGAAATTCTGGAAAGAGTTGGATCAGTTGCATACCGAGTGGCTTTACCTCCGAGTTTATCTCAGGTACACAATGTTTTTCACGTTTCGATGTTGAGAAAGTATATGCCAGATCCATCTCATGTTTTGAGTCCAGAGGTAGTTCAGCTGGAAGAGAACCTATCTTATGAGGAACAACCGGTCCAGATTCTTGACCACAGGGAGCAAGTGTTACGGAATAAGGTGATTCACCAGGTAAAGGTTTTTTTTTGGAAAAACCATGTGATTGAAGAGGCAACGTGGGAATCTGAAAATGCTATGAGGGATAAATACCCCCACTTATTTTGATAAGTGAATAAAATTGCGAGGACGCAATTCCCAAAAGGGGGGAAGGATGTAACATCCCAGGTAATTAAAGAATAAATAATTTTCATATTTATTAATATTTGAGAATTAAATATGAATTTTAATTAAAAGGGGTTGCTATGTTCGATAGCGTACCCGATACACAACGATGAGTTTCTTTGAAACTTACGTAGCACACTAGTAATATAATAATATTATTTTAAATGTTAGTTAACAAGTAGCCGTTGTACTGGCGGGAATGAATAGAAATAACTAAAATATGAATAGATATGTTTTTAGATGTTTTTACATTTACCCAATAAAAGATAAAGGCTTAAAATACGGAAAGAGTTCAATTTTAGGCTTTTATACTCTAATTTTCACTAAAGGTTCACTTATCACCTTTTAATGGTGAACCGTCATTAAATATAGTTTTGATCACTCTTATAAATTCTTTTGGACCAAATAAAACTCTTATTAAGAATCGGGACATCAAATTTTACTTTGTGTAATTTTTGGTACCTTTCTGATAAAGTTCATTTTTTTTTATGAATAGTGTAAAATGTTGTATTTTACATCAAAACTGCTTTTTAATCTAATTTATTTATATGATTAGATTATCTTTTGAATTGGTCTTAATGTGTAATATGAATATATTTTTACCATTTTATCCAATGGTGGTCATTGGAATCAATTTCAATTTGAAATTAGACTTAAACTGGTGTCAATCTTTTGATACTTATTGTTTTGTAAAAACACGCTATTTGCTCTGGCAGCGGGAATTAATTATTAAATTAATTAATGTGACTTATATGATTTGAATTTTGTAAAATAGACTTCATTCTTGAATTCGGAATATCAAATATAGCTTAAAGTGAATTTTTGGTAATTTTCTGAAAAACTTCAATTTTTGATGAATAGTGAAACCACTAAGTGGTAATCAAGCAAACTGATTTTTCAGTTAAATGAAAGTTTACCACTAATGTGTATTGAATTTTGAAAATCCGACATACATGGTTGTCATTAAGAAGTAAAATGTGGTTCAATGAGATTAAAATAATTTTTTTGGTGAATAGTAACTTATTAAGTTCTTAATCGCGATTAGTGGTAATTAGTGTAGTTTAAGGTATAAATAATGATTTAATAATATGAAATGACCTAGACACATGTCCCAACCTTATTGGTTGTGTCATGGCCGACCAAGACAAGCCATGGGTCAACTTGGGGACCCCATGGATCCACTTTTGTTGGGAAATGACATAAATTACTTTTTATTTAATGTTAAAGTGAAAATGACACAAACATGATATGTTTTGCAAAAACAATTTTTAAGTGGGGTTATACAAGTCCAAATTTTGATTATAAATAGTCATTGGAAAGATAAAAAGATTTCCTATATCATAGTATTTGTTTTATAATTTTTAGACATTAAATAAATTTAATTATTTATGACATACTAATGATGCAGCGATGACATCATTATTTGACGATTTAAATAAAATAGAAAGATAATGTAAAATATATGAACTACACATGGCCAAAACCAATTGGAAGAGTTGATTTCGATGCCTTATCACCTTATCCACGAATTCTATCAATGTGGGACCTTTTAAAACCGAATCACATTTTCAAATAAAGTAATGTTTCTTTACTTTCCAAAAGTACCCCTCCTCTCCTCTTATAAAAGGCCCCCACCTCTACCTCATTTCACACACTCTTCAAGCCTTTGGCTCGGCCAAACCCTGCCCATTTGCTCTCTCCACATCCCTCTCCTCATCCTAGAGGATTCCCTTTGGGCAGAATCCTTTCAAAGGAAGCCTTTAGGCTCAACTCAAAAGGAGTTATACTTTTTAAGGTAATTCATTCTCTCATGTTCATTTGTTTTATTTTGCTTCTCCAACCCCCTAAACTCTTTTTATTTACTTATTTTGTAACAACACCAGTATCTTCAATATACTAGGATGTTGTTATAAGATTTATTTTATCTACACTCTCACACAACTACATCAAATGGTTAAAGAACATACGGTTTCCGTGGATGGCGAAATTCTGGCTCCCGAAACGATGATTGTTCAATACTCATTTAACACCTTCAAAGGTGGCCATTATGATGTCACTATTTTTATATATGATATGTAATATGTTTATGTTTTACTTATGCTTCTGTATTTTTCATTTGTGTCTTACCTTTATGGCTTCAATTATGGGTATACACGATATCTTCATTTAAGGAAGTGCAGACTACCGCCCCCTCAAAGTGATGTGATTCGTTAATGCCATATGTGGGACGTGTAAAGAATGGATTTAAAGTTATTATATATGATGTAATACCGGAATTATAATATACCTATATATATCATTATCATTTATTTCAATTAAAGTATGAGATAGAAATGAAAGTAGCGTTCATGCGTACGTACGGACTACCGTCCTCATGAACGGTGCATTTCATTTCTTATCCCCAAATGTAATGTACTATTAAAAGTACATGTATATAATGGATATATATAATTAATTATATATCTAAAAGATGAATATAATTCTGGAATTAAAATATACATAAGTCTCATTTAGTTTTAATTCCATTAATATGACAAAGAAATGAAAGTAGCGTTCATGCGTACGTACGGCTTACCGTCTCCATGAACGGTGCATTTCATTTCTTACCTCTAAATGTGATGTAATATTATAAATGAATGTATGTACTGGATATATATGACATATATGATATCTACATCATGAATACCATTCTGGATATAATTAACCTTTGACCAAATTAACAACATGTAAGTGTAAGAAGCCTATTTTTGACTTAAGAACCAAATACCGACAAAATGAACATTGTTAACTTAAATGATTACATGATGTTCATAACATGGTATAAAAGGAATAATGAACTTGAAAAAGATTCATAAGCAAGTAGAGATTAATTCAAGTTTATTATTCAGGAGTTTAAAGAACGGTCGGGTCAAGTCAGATACGAGGTATGGGAACTTCTTAACCCAATTTCCATTCTTTGGGTTAATCTCCTACTTTCAAATTTTGTCATTATATTATTATGTCGTATCTTGTATTTGTACTTTATTTATGTGTACTTACAGTGAATACACATAATGTATCTATTTTATTTTAAAAATTATCTTTGTATGGGACTTCGTCTCAATCTCCTTTCATTGAGGCATATTTTGTTTTATACACAACTTTCTTGTATACGGTGTATAAACCCCTTTGACTTTCACGTTTATTCAAAAGGAATCTTTTTTATACGAAGCGTTTACTAAACGACAAAAGGGAATGTTTTTGTCGTACGTATGCGGCGACAACGACTTCTCCGCCGTCGTGACCGTTATTTGAGTTTCGGCTTCCTCTACAAGCCATTCCTTCTTTTTAAAAGAAAAATAAATACCATGTTTTACTTTTCTTTTATTTTGGTATTGAAAATGGTTTTCATAATATTTTTATATCAATGTGTTGTATTGATATCTTGTGATTGAATGGTGGAAATGTTATGTTTCCTTTATGCATGTTTTATGTGATACGTTTATGTTATGGTTCTTGGGCATTATTATGAAGACGGGTGGTTCCGTGATAAACTAAGGGCGGGTGAGCCCGTTATAGCTCTCCAATGCATTGGGTAACGCGAAGGAGTGAAACGTTAAGATTTCTCCGAAGAGATTTTAGGGAATATACTGTGATGGGTATTCCAAACATAACCAAGAGGGTTACTCCCTACGTAAGAATGTTATGAATGCCTCAAGTTACCTTTACGTATTATGATTTCTATGATTTATTCATGATTTTATGAGGTATGTTAAAGTGCCTATGTTTTATGGGTAAAGTATGATTTCATTCTTATGTTTATATGAACTCGTGTTTCCTTTCCATGTTTTTTTTATAACCCATACTGAGTTTTTATGCTCATCCCAAGTTTTTGAAATGTTTTTCACAGGTCAAGGGAAAGGTACATGTTAAGATGATAGAGTCAAGGATGTGTCAAGAATTAATCCATGTTTTATTTTAAATGTGTGTTCCATTGATGGGAATGAAGAATACTATCTTTATGTAACCACTTTGTTTATATGTGGAATGTAATGCAAGTTTTATGATCTAATTCTCTAAAACTCTAAACCCGAAAAGATCCTCAATGTGTAATCTTGTAATAACTCAAGATTAAGTAAGGTTTAAGGCTGGGGCCTTATACTCAGGGCCTTCCTACATTAGCTTCACTATTTATTCAGTGGATAACCATTCCAAAAAAACATATCTTAGATGAAAAAACATTGTAATATTGAAATATTATATCATTTAAAATTAAATATATAGTAAAAATCAACTATGGTATTATATTTAAAACATACTTAACCCTAAAGTTATTTAAACTATACATTGATACCAACTATAAGGGCACGTTATTAATCCTTAGATAATCTAGTTTACTCAACTAGAATACACTTATTACATTACCAATGATATTTTCTGTTTAGATATTTAGATAGTTAATTCATAAAACATGTAAGAAAGAGAAAAATAATAAAATGTGGATACAACTAAAATAGTATCCATTTACCTTTATAATACAAATTTTTTTAATATAACATGAAATCATTTAAACATTTATATGTGTTTCTTCTTTTCCCTAACCCATCCTTAAAAAATATGAAAACCATTTTAAAACTTGGGATTATCACAAAAATTAATTAAAGGATTGAAAAAAGGATAGAAATCATTATTCTATGAATACTTTTAAAAATATGAAATCATTTTCACGAATACATGCTTGCTTCCAATTAATTATCATATAGATACTTTTTGAAGGCATGAGATTTCCATAAAACATTGAAATCATAAATAAAACCATAATGGTAACTTAGGGAATTACTTACATATGATTTTAACCCTCATAGCTACAATATGATTTGTAACCCTCGTGGATACCTTACAATATAACCCTCATGACTACCTTATGATGTATCTCTCATAGCCACCTTATGTTGAAACCATCACAGTTATACACGGAGTAACCATACAGTCAATCTCTAACATAAACAGGCCCAATGATTTGGGGGGAGATACAGGTCCCAAACATCATCATAAACAATTCCCAAGAACCATAAAATAATCATAAAACATGAACACATTCATTATAAAAACAAGCCTTTCAAATTATGGGGAAAAAATATAAATTTAAAGATGATTTTTAATGAAAAATCCCTTACCTCAGGTTCATCTTACTTAAAACCAGTTAAAAACTCTTGTATAAAGGTTTAAAGAGTTTTATTAATCTATTAGAGAAGTATAATAATGTTTATAATACCTTATATTGCAATATTATAACAACCTTTCACCCATTTATTAATAATATTTTGTTATTTCCATTGTTTTGGGTGCATTCTTTTCTTGGATTCTATGATCTGTTCGTAATGGATTTTCTTGTCATATGGAATCAAAACTCAACAAGTTTAATTATATATTGTTTATATGTAACCATAATTTTAAATTATAACAAATATCCTTTTTCTTTTATTAGTATGATTCATTAGATAAAATGTTATTGAAAATGATTTGATTTATTTTTCCAGGATTTTTACGACCATCACAAACACATATCATTTAATTTAATATCATGTTTATATATTGGTTACTGAAAATTATATGAATTATAAAATGTATAATAAAAACTTATTTAACCATAATAATTGTTTTATGACCATCCTATAAGTTTTTAATAGAAAATTATGGAGTATCATCCATGATGGTAGTAAATTGACATATCACGGATGATATTTACATTTTTATAATAAAAGACAGAGGGAAGGAGTTTGAAAATGAATTTTTCCATAAAAATGATAAAATTATTGTATATATAATACAATGGGGTCTTAATTTAACTTTTATTAGGGTAATTTAATATATACTAAGAAAATCAAATAAAGTAAAAGGAAAATAAAAGAAAATGATAGAGGATTGTACCTCTGGAATTCTTCTCCTTGAGAATCTCCCCAAGGAACTTCATTTTGGGCTTTTGGTGAGACCAGAAGATCTTGGGCTTGGAGAAGAGGATTTGGAAGAGAATTTGATAGAAATTAAATAATATAATTGTCATTTATATGTGAGGAGAATAGGTTGTGAGGAGTGGTATTTACAGTGGTGGAGAGGGGTGTTTTTTGGTTTTTTTATTAAATAGTTTATTATTTTGGCTCGAGACTGTGAAAAGTCTGATAATTATTATAAAAAAATATATTAAATTAATTTTGGATGATTTGATATTATTGTGCATACATTAATGATTACTAAATGAATAGTGTGTTAAACTTATAATGAATACATACTGTAAATTGCCGTATTTCACTATTCATAAAAAAATCAACTAGTTCAGAAAAGACCCAAAAATTCACAATAACTATATTTCGATGTGTATAATTAAAAAATAAAATTTTTTGATGATAATAATTTCTTTAATATGATAAATTTAATTTTTATTTTAAATAACTATTTATTCAAAAAATACAAATATTATAATTCTAACTGATTTTATAACACTCTAAATAATTAATTAAGGTCTCAAAAAATTATCTTATAATAATAATACAATAAAATATTAATTTATTAATATATTTTATGAAAATATATTTTCTTTTAAATCATAAAATTAACTAAAATATTATAAATAAACATTTATGTTTCACAAATATACCAACAATTAATTTATCTTTTTTAAAACATTTATTTACTGATTCCATTATATAAATATATCAAATTCTAACTTATAATATACATAAATTTTTTTATACCTTCATAGATGATGTTACTATTGTATTAGTATATATTCCTTAATTGATATAAATTCATCTTATTTCATTATATATACATAAATAATTTTACTATTCAATTTTGAAATGAAAAAAAAATCTTTTATAAGTACCAGAGTTGTTCCAAAAAAAATTAAAAACACATTCTCATGTATTATAAACAAATAAAACATCATCCTAAATAGATTTAATAGTCACATTTACCATATATTATGATATATCCCTGTTTATACCTTATTTTTCTATTTTTACCAAACAATTAACAAATTTCACCTCTTACATAATTCTAATATCCTAATTAAAAATATGTAATACATTTTTTTGAAATTAATCTTCGAATTATTTGAAATTTATCTTTAAATTTAATACTTGTTAAAATTGTTTCTATGCGACAAACATTACTCAAAATAACAACATTTGTTTCTAGTAGTGACATTTTTATTCTAATAACTACCTTATAAAAATATGATAAAAATTTTACAGTAATAAGGCTCTGAATAATATAAATTAATTTCGATATGAAAATAATAAATAAATTATAAAATTTTGTTTCCATGAAAAAATGTTCCATAGACATTAAAAAAAATGTTTTAGGGTATTAAAACATATACAAAAAATGATGTATTAGATTATATATATGTAAAAAGTCATCTAAATATTTAATTAATTTTTATTTAAATATTAAAAACTTATAATATATTATTATTTTAGAGTAAAAATTTTATTTAATCATTTATATTTTACTATTTTAAATAAGAAAATACATTTAACATAAAAAATATTTATAAAAACTTATTTTTTCTAATGGTTGAATGTTAAAAATATATTAATATGTAATAAATATTATTATAATTACTTACTTTTATTATGGACATGTGGGAATGAAATATTAAATATAAGTAATATAGATATCAAAGAATCCTGAATTCAATAATAAATATTTCATAATACCATTTTATCATATATTCATTATTCTAAGAAATATAAATTTATGGTACATGGATTAACAATCAATATAAATAAATATATATCTATATATATTAAATAAAATATTACCCAGTTTATATATGGACACATTATAAATTTTATGAAACATATTTAAATTTTATAATATCATGATTTTCAGACAAGATATATTTCGATACATTAAATGAATATCATAAAATATTATATTTATTTATAAATAATTTATGATTTATAATGATGTATATATAGATACAAAATATACTTTAATGATTATATAATTATAATGGATATATATTCAATGCTTATCTAATAAATAATACATATACCATAATATTCTAAAATAAAAATTTTCATATAATATATTTATTTTATTTATTGATCAATTTTTCGTATTTGTTAAATTTCAAATAACTATGGCTCATACAAGATATTAATTGTTATGAGTTATTTATAATTATTTAATATCGTTATATTTTTCTCATTCTATAGTCAAATAACCTTAAAATATTCTATATGTCATTCGTATGATAAAATATCTATTAAATTTCAAATTATATTCTTCTATTCTATAGTAATCATAAATGGTATGGGTGTTATAAAATATTTTTTCAGGGGGAATATATACATCTCCTAGGAACTAAAAATATTATATTATTTCTTTATATATAGTTTTGAATTATTTATATATATCCATTATTTCAATGTTAATTTTTAAAAATAAATAAATTATATTTTTTATGGTATTTATTTAATTATCAATAAAATTCATCAAAAGTAAACATTTTTACTATAAAAATACTAAAATAAAATTAATGTAGAAAAAATATATATTCAAAAAAATTGAAAAATATACACCCTAAAAATCAAGATTTTCATATTCTATAATTTAATAAAATACGTAATAAAACATTTTAAATAATAATTAAGATATGTAATTTAAATGTTTATAACATCATTAATTAATCTTAGTAGTCTCTGTAAAACTCCATGTTTTTTAATTAATATATTTGGGCTCAATAACATATATTAAAAACAATAATGATCTTATAAAATAATGTGACACCTCATGAATTTATGATTTATTTAATTTTAAATAAATTTGATATATTTGATAGCTTATGAAACACAGAACCCAGAGTCTAATTAAACCATAAAGTAGTATACCATTATAACCTATATGTTAAATTGGAGGTTATGAATATAAGTAACTTACTTAGTAAAAATTTGGTTATATATTGATTCTAAATAAAATAAGATTCATTTAAAAATAGGAATTTTTTCAAATAGATAGTTTACTCGCGAATTGCGCACATAATTTAACCATGTTTTTTCACCTCATTTAGAAAATTTATTTCCTAAAATGAACTTATTTTTTTAAATTGGAATATCAAAATTATATCATGGTATCTTTTTCTATATTTTTACTAAATGTTTCATTTTTTGATTAAAAGTTAAAAATACTGATTTTTATTTAAAACTGCATTTCCGTTTAAATAATTTGAAAGGTAAAATTATATTTTAAATTTTTTTAAAGTAAAATTATTGCATTTATAATAATATTTAACGAATATAGGTCATTTAAATCAATTTTATTTTTAATTTTGATATTAAATAATTTTATACATATGAAAATTCCCTCCTTTGAAACCCTCTTTTCTGTCGAATATGTGGGTATAATTTATAATTAGAATCAACCACTTCTCTGAAATGAATTTAGAAAAATTGATTCCATATTTTAAATAAGAATAATTTCTATAATATAATATTTTCTAATTAAGTTTTCACCATTATGAATAGAAAAACAGTAAGAAATTAATTACCGTGGTTATGGTAAAATGGGTTTACACGGGGTTAAAGTAAGATAATACGGGTTAAAAACGACCAATAAACAAGCCTAAAATACATTTTCATGTCATATTCAGACCTTATTTCATATTATTGAGTATAATTACCCATTTGGAGGAATTTGTTATGATAAAAAAATTGGTGTAATTATTCTTTTAAAAACATCCATGTGTGTCCTCTACCAAACTTATTAAAGGTGTCCACCTCTCCTCCCCTCTTCACACATCCAAAGGGATTTTTTCATCAAATACCAACCAAAACAACTTCATTAATCCCCTCATAACATTACATATTCCTTTTATTTATTGTAAATTCATCCAATAATGGTTTTCAGTGAAACCCTAAAGAGGTCGTCTAATGAAGAGGTATCATTCTTAAGCAATCATTTTTATTTTTTCTTCTTCTTCACCATTATTAAAATTTTATTCAATAATTACATAATAATAAAACCATTGTATAAAATTTATTTTATTTTTATTATCTTATATTCATAACCTTCATCTATCTCATCCTTCATCAATTGGTAAATGAAATCAGAAGTCTTGTGTACAATGGACTACCGCCTTGCGAACTGATGTAACTCATTTTCAATCAACATATGTCATGATTTTATATAATAATGGATTTTTTTAAATATATAATATTTATTATATTATTATACCTTATTAATTATAATATCACATATACCTTCTTAATTTTATTTCCATTTAGATTTTGATAGTGTCACTCATGTGTACTTCGGACTACCGCCTCATAAAGCGATGTGATTCATTTTTCACTTACATGTCATATTGAAGTTAATAGAATAAATTTAATTAATATATGTGATTTACATGAAGATATATGTATTATAAAATACTAATATATCTCCTAGTTAATTTCCCTTTCACATGTTAATGAAATTATAACATTGCATGAGCGCACGTACGCCCTATTATCTCCACGATGTGATGTGATCCATTGTCAATGATCAAATTTAAATAATGATTATAAAATTGTATAAAATAAAAAAATGATATTTATAACATTAATTTTATTCTATATATGATAAAACTATATAATATTCTCAATAACAATAACTCTAACGTTAAAACATGGATAATAAAACATGTATGTTATCACTCAGAACAAAAGTAGTAATGAAATATTATTAAATAATGAGTGATAAGATGTCTTAAAAGGGATCGTATATGATATTATAAATATGAATATGGTTATTTTTTAACATAATAACATTATTAAAACAATTATAAATGATTTTAATGTAGTTTCAACCAAAAATAAGCATTAGGTGAGTGACTTCGTATCTATTTTCCTTCATTGAGGAATATTGTAATGTTATGAACCTAGTTTATTTTTTATGGTATATATACCACAAATGTTTCATGTAATATCATGAATAATTCATAATTCAAGGTATTTAAAGTTTTAATTTTAATTTATTTTTCTAATTTTATTTGACATTTAAATTACCATATAGTAAATATTTTCATAACTTGATTTATTTTAATTAGGTTATATTACTTATTCAAGCTATTTGACATTCTAAGATTTTTTTTGTTAATAATTTTTACTATTATATATTTTAATTCTACTTTTATTATGTGAATTTACATATTATACACATAATTGATTCATTTATTTCTTATCACTTCAAATTTATGATCTCTATAACGGTTTATTTCACAATATCATTTTTATTGGGATTGTTTGTTCATGAATTTCCATTGAAGGAAATTATTTTATTATTGTTTAATAACCCCATTTAGTTTTATTCTAGTCTATTTATGCATGAAATTTTTATGTAATAATATCATTTTTCCAATAATTGGAACTTAAAATGTTTTATAAAATGTTTTTATGAAAGTTATACTTTATTTATATCTTTGGTTTAATATTATTCATCTTCCAAATTAAGAGTTTCATAAAATTATTTCATAAATGCTTTTAAAATTCTCCCAATTATTTATTCAAGCCATTTTTAACCATGATTGAATTTTTTTTTAAAAAAAAGGAATCTTCTTTTCATTTTCCAAATACGGCCCATTTGACTTTTATTGAAAATGTGAAAAGAATCATTTTTTAATGTATAAACCAAGTAAAAAATTTCCCACAACCATGAAAACCCCATTTTTTTAAAATTTATTTATGTGATAAAAGGTTATTTTCAAATAAGATCAGTTATAAAATATTTTGTGAACTTTTAGTTTAAAAAATTATTTTAAAACGTAAAATTATATTTTCCTTGAGAATATTTTTAATTATATTTTTATGTTATTTATATTCATAAATTACATTACCCTTTTATATTAATTAGGATATATTGGGGATGTATTTTATTTATACCATCCTTATTATTTATATGGGTGGATTATGATCAGTATTACTATGTAAAGTATTCAAATTATTCTTCTTAATTAATTTATCTTTTTATTATCTTTACCTTGAAAATTTCATATTCTTTTTTCATTGGACATCACATTTCCCTTAAATAACCTTATTTTTATCATCGATAGACTTATTTCTTGAACCGTATATAATTTATATATATTTTATTTTACTTTTAATGTTATATGCTTTATTGGGGAAATATGTGTTAATATGTATTACTTACTCAATATGGAAATTAATGATAAGGCATATTGTTGATGAAATAAATATAGCATTTTATATATGAGGAATGCACTGGAAATGTATATATTTTTGGGGCTTAGTTATTGATATTCCATTGTGCATCGATAATATCATTAGATGAAACATTTGGTTATATATAGTTAAATGGGTTTCTTTTGTATACATATCCATTAGTTTTCAACTATATTATAAAAGTTCATTAAAGTATATATTTCATAATTCCTTCGATCATGACATCTAATAATTAAGTATTTCTGTAATTAGGAATTTATTTATTATTATCCATGATATTTTTTCAACCATATTATCTTCTGATGCAATTTCATTATCTATTTTCTGATTAAATGGTATGTATTTTTAGTTATTTACCTTTCAATGTTGATTATGCCTTATCAATTCATTATAGTAAAGTTAATTTAATTGAATATATGTCCAGTTATATAAATATTCATATTGATTATGAATTATCTTAAATGATAGTAAAGTTATTTATTAAATGACATCTGTGTTCATATATTTACCTTTCTATGTTGATTATTCTTATTTATTCATGATATCTTCCACTGTATATAACCCTTACTAAGTATTTCATATCACCGTGGTTTTGAATAATTTCTCATGTATCTAAGAATAATAATATTAATTATATTCAATGATATCTATGGGTAATAATGATATTCTTAAAAAAATTATTCAAATGTAATATGGAAATCATGTATGTATTTAGTTTACCAAGACTACTAAAGTATTCAGTCCTTCATGATGTAATTAATAGTGCTCAAATTTAATAAACCAACAACTGGATCCAGAATATTAGATTCAAGGTATTTATAGTTACTATCTAGGAAAGTTTATTAGAATCATTGGGAACTATATTTAGGGAAACTTATATTAGGGATCATAACCCTATAATAGGATTTGAATATAAGTATATAAAAATATACTAATATTTTGGTATGGTATAGATTATGTGGTTTTTCCAAGTAATACATCCCTATCAAGATAATACATGTGGACTTGGTTTTGGAACACATGTACATAGGGGTAATAACTCTAAAAAAGGCATGTTGGACATGAATTGAGCATAACCAAGTACACCGAAATCAGTCTTACAGCAAAAATGGTTTTACACAACTAGGGGATATGATTTGGATAATTCATATTTTCTATACAAACAATTATGAGTTATATGAATAGATGATGAAAATTAATAATGAAGGATAAAGAAAACATGTTTTGTAATGAAAATAATATTTCAATATTTAGATGTTTTGTAAATGATTATATGTCATTTACACCATGATTATAGTTCCTCACACTATGTTTTTTGGTTTCAATAAATGGAAATAACCCAAAGGAATCATGTTAACATTGAATATAAAGGACAATATGATGACTATGATAAACCTAATGGGATAATGATATGAGCGGAGTATATCATGATTATTCTTAATAAGTTATCCAAAAATATGATTAAAACACGATAACATAACCAAGTTCTAACCTCAAAATATGAGAAGGATGTAGTTCACTAAGATATCAAGTGGTAGATACCATGGAACAAACAAGGATCAATATACTTCATGTTATAAATGTTGAAGGGAAAACAATGAAAATTTATTTAATGGAATAAGATAATTTTATTTCACAACCCAACCTGGACACCCAAGTACCCAGATACCAAAGAAGGCTCTAACATGGGATGAAGGTCATTCCTGATCTTCATAGGTTGGTGACTAGTACCTGGAATCATATAAGTATAAATAGGGAATGAAATTTGACTTAAAAATGTAAGAAAAAACATTAAAAGTATGATTAACAATAAAAAGATAGAATATACCATAAACAACATGTATAATGAGAACAAAAGTATTAAATCATCAATGTACTCAGTATCTTCCAATATGAAAACTCAAACATCCTATGAAAAAATCTGATAATATCCCCATTAGTAACTTATAAAAACACTCCACGGTCTATAATATCAAGAACATACACCACCTCCAAGTGGGTCTTTCCTATTTCTCAGACCTAGAATATGAAAATAAATAAAATCCTAATTGGAAAGATAACATGTGATCTATAAGGCTCAGTATGGTCTCATTGTGTGTTCTATAATCAATACCATAACAATTTAGAAATTACGATATCAATTTAAATACAATAAGGAATTTAATTCATTAAAAATATTCTAAACCAAAACATTATTTCATTCAAATAGATTATAGATATATATAACAAAAAAATAGAATTAAATGAATATTTTATATAAACAATTTATGAAAAATAGTTTGCATGAATAAAACAATTCAATAATCAGAAAATGTAAAATAAAGTCCAAAATCAAGTCAAATATCAACACCATGTAAAAACATGAGGTATGTTAGTTTATTATATAATAAGATCCGTACACATCTCATTTTTATCATAGATCAATGTTAATTGTGCATAGACAAATTGTGGTCATTCAGGTAAGATTTTTTTGTAACAGTTATCATCATCAATCCATTTATATGGATTCAAGGTCATAGTGTTCTTGTCCTAGTTACCACTAATTAACTAGGCTAACATGATCTTAAAAAAATTAATAAAATTGAAAATCAATAATTTTATAACATTTTAAAAATAAAAAATCCCAATTTTAGTTTCAAACATGACTTTTTGAAAAAAAATCATAAGTTTTCATCATTTCATTCCATTTTAAATCACTTTTCAATTTAACCCATTTTCTCAAGATCAACAAAAAATCATTTCATCAAAATGATTTCTATATCAAGCAATAATTTTTCATTAATTCACACCATAAATTCAATTCCATTGAAATTGAGGTTTCAATCACCATCCAACCCCATTTAAAATAAAATACTAAATCATCTAAAACCATAGTTTAAAATCAATTAAAATATTATTTCAATTTAATATAGAAATACATGGTTTCAATCATTGAGGAAAGAATTATTGAACCACCTAACCTTAAATCAATGATCCCAAAATCAACACCCATAATGGGACTCTCTAGTGACGAATAGAGGAATGAAAGATCTGGGAACACAACCTATAATCAATCTTCAACCAAATAGTGTTTAGATCCATCAAACTATAAGTATGGGAGAAATATATATCATAATAAAATTCATTATATCTTATCCTCTTATCCAAAGGAGATCAAATGATTTCAATGCTACTTATATTCAGGAAGGAAAGGGTTTGGAATAGCCATAATCACATAGGGAATGCTCCAGGTTGATATAAGAAGGCATCACGATCGAATGAAATGAAAATTACTCATATGACACTCTACGAATCACATGTCATGAGAATTACCTAGTTTTCAATACCATTACATTTCATGTAATCTACAAAGGATGAATACATGGAGAACCCTACAAACTCACCAAAACGAGGATGAAAAATAAAACAAGAACAAATGAGTACCTAAGAAGTATGATGGTATGTTACTAGCTCCCGACCATAAAAACTTTATGGTACTAAAAGGCTATCAATATTTTTTAACATAAAAGAGATGAGGACACCACCCTCTCATCAGTTCCTCACACACCCATATTTCATGAGAATTAGAACCATACTATCATAATACATAGACCAAAGTTATATCCCTCCCACAAAGTGATTTTTTTTCAGAATCAAAAATATTGACTAGATTCTAAATCATGGATAAATCATGATCAAAATTAAGATCCTGTTTATTAATGACATGACATGTCTCTGAATGATACTTCTGAAGTTGTGATACATGGATCAAATTATTTATAAACATCAGCTATAGAGGAAGTTTTAAATGGTAAGCCACTTTTCCCACCAACTCAATGGATCCAAAAGGTCTCACACAAGAAGGATAAATATTTTCTTACATACCAATCCATTATTAAACCAAATAGGGTGAAACATTCAAGAATACCTAGTCTCTAAATAAAAACACAAATGGTTTCCTACAATGGTAAATATAGGATTTTTATTGACTCTATTTCGTCGGCATTCTCTGATGAATAAATTGGATCATTATTGTATTCTATTTTACCAATATTGGTCCAACTAAATAAGTTTCACCAATCACCAACCAAAAGGATGGAAATTATCAAGGATGGACAGTCATACCCTTAATAGGATTCATCTGAATTGTGGACTGATAACTATTATTATAAGAAAAATCAACCAGCCCCAGATGGACATCCCCAATTGCACCAAAATCATGGCTGATGTCCTGGTGAATATCCTCAAGAATCTTTATAGCCTTCATTTTCTAGCCATAAAACATTGGGTTTTGTGTTTTACTCAAAAGTACTTTATATCCCATTGCCTCTTGAAGGCATCCCTAAAAACAAGGGGTAAAATGGGGATCTTTATCAGAGACTATAGCATATGGAACTCTATGAAAAGAAAAATTATCTTTCAAATAGTGAATTCCAAACTCCTAAAATTTGGTTGTATCCTAAATGAGTAGGAAGTGTATCGTTTGGTTCATCTGATTGATCACAACCCAACTATATTCCTTCCTTGAGGGGTATATCTCAACCCAACTAGAAATTCCATAGAGATCTCATCATATGTCTGTGTATGCGTAGGAATTGGTTGAACAAAACATGAAGGTATCTAGTGCTCTACATTAACCAGCTGAAAGGTATAATAATGTGAAACAAATTCAGCAGTGTACCATATCATACCTAGACACTACAATCATTGTTTCATGTTATAATACATCTTCATAGTACCTAGTTGTATTTTCCCCTATGAATTATGGAAATCCCACAATACATATTTTCTACTCGATAAAGGAACAACACACTAATAATGGAAATATGGGATTCCCTTAGAAGATAATGACCATTCACAAATGGTCTCCCAATAATAAAGAGTTTCATCAATGCCATAGAATACAAAATTAGGGTTATTCTACCAAAAAATCATCTAGATAATGGAGGAGGGAAACTAAAAACTTGGAAAAACAACATCGGTCTCTCCCTCATTGACTCCAAAATGAAACTAAGCAAAAAGAGTCATCCAGATCAAATCGTCATCTGATTATTTTATGGACTATTTTGTAATTTTCCTCCTCAAGTAATCACCAATGAAATTTCCCTTCCCTAGGGTGAAGGAAATAAATTGGTACTCCACCCATCTCCTCTTCTAAAGGTTCAAATATTTTTTATAGAAGACACATCTCATGCTTTTGTGGTAAAAAAACATGGTAAGTCGTTGTCCAAAAACATTATATCGGTAACACTTAAGAGAATGTATCACGACCTGTAGTTCATGTTCATAGGTTGGATAATTCTTCTCATTTGGAATAAGATGTCAAGAACCATAGGCTATGATGTGATCACCATGTATAGGAACACACACCAAACCCAAACCTAATGTGTCACAAATGACCACATCACCATACCCAGCCTCTAGAAGAGTTAAAAATGATGTAATAGTCAAAATAAATTTCATATAAACAAAAAAATTATGACATTTTTCAACATAATAAAACTTAACCCCCCTTCTAGGTGAGACCGGTCAGTAAAGAATCCATCATAGAAAAATATTTGACAACCCTATGATAATAACCTGATAAACCTCGGAAGCATAGAATCTTGAAATCATTCTATAGGTTCTCCCATGTAATAATAGATTCCAAATTATCAAGATCAACTAAGATACAATGTTTTGAAACGATGTATCTAAATAAGGTCACATCTCAAACCCATAAATAAAGTTTTGATATCATGGAATAAATTCTGTGATTTCTAAACATTTCTAAAACTTATCACATATAAGGCACATGATCCTCCGTATACTCAGAGTAAACATGGATGTCATTGAAAAGTAACCCCATGAACTATCAATGTAACTGTGGAGGATTCCGTTTATAATGGTCATAACGACTATCGGAGAATTTCTTAGACCAAACAACATGAAAATATACTCATGTAATAGTACATTATCCTAAATACGGTCTTATGAATGTTGGATTCTTTTATTCTCATGTGATGATAACCAGATCAATGATGAATTTTCAAGAACCACTTTTCCCCAATCCAATTGGTCAAAAATATCATCAATCCTTGGAAATGGGTACCTGTTCTTTATTTTAACTCAAGTGAGATTCCAATAATTAACATAAAGGAAAAGTGTTATATCAAATTTGCTTTAAATGAGAACAAGCACCACCAAAGGTGGAACACTTTGTAGAATGAAACATTTATCCAAAAGATCATATAACTTCATATTTATTTCTTTTAGTTCATATGGTTTCATATGGTATGAAGGAATGGATACCAGTTGTGTACCTAGAATTAAATCTATAGAAAACTCTACCTTTCTTTCCAAAATAAAATTTGAGATATCAAAAGGAAAGCCATCAATAATCTTGATAATAACTAGATGGATATCATCATTAAAAAATTCACACTCTTGAATAAAATAAAACACAAAACTTACATTTCCTAACTCTAGATAAAAGTGTATGTATCTAATCAACCTCAAGTCCCATTCTCCTTGAATGAAATGAAATACCCCATCATTCACAGTAAAGGAGGCCCATGAAAGATAGAAATCTATTGGGGCCTTATTACCAATGAGAAAATCCATCCCAGAAATTATATCAATATGATTCATATCAATAACTTGAAAATACCAAGAAGGTTTTATTTTAGAACAAGATAAAATAAAATAAGGAAATAAGATACCATACTCTCTCTTCATTCTAAGGGGCATAGTAATATCCTCCATAAGAAAAAAACATTGTAGAAAGATTTAGCAAGTTCATAATATGAGTCGATATAAATAAGTAAGATGATCTAGTACCAAAACATTAGTTAATAAATATGAAGCTATAGTGATGGTACCTCTCACAGTCACTAGACCTGTATTACCTTCATTAAGAGAATATTCCACTGTGTTAAGAAGCATCATTCCAAATGGCTATAGCTGAACCCCTTAGGTCATGGATAATATGATTTCACCATATTACTTGTAGGTGTTGATGAGCATGTGCCACTAACACAAGAAAAAAATAAATTGAATAATTTCAATATTTGTTTTGATTTACCAAAATAAAGGCATATCTTTTGTGGATCAATGTAAATACATCTCAAATTCCCAACCTTGACACACATGAAGATTGTCAAAGGGATTCTTCCATGCACTGAAGGAGGTCTATAGATTTTATGATATAGTTATACACCATGAACTCATAACACTCTATCATTCATGTAATGCTACTCATAGAACTACTACTTGGAGAAAGGGGAACTCCCATAAAACCTTACTTACAATCCAGGTCAAGCTCAACTAGAAGTTCCCTATCTAGTATGTCCACATAAAAATTTATATTTATTAGGAAAACCTGTGAAAAAAATAGTAGTTTGAATAAATATATTTAACCCAAAAGTCTTCATATTATAATTTTATAAAAACCTAGATGAAAAAATTATATTCTCATAAAAATGGTTTCTATATTGTTTCACTATCATGTCATCCTAATTGAGGTTTAAAAAATCCATATCTTAAGACAACACCATAGATTCTATCTAGAAATGATCTGTGAAAAGTACTCTAAAGTCATTCAACTCAAAAATCACATGTTTCTTACCGTTACCATTGTATCCCACCATCTCTTTGCGGGACCTTCTAGATTAATGGTATCACATTTCACCTTAATAGATTAGAGGTGTTTACAATAAACAAAAAAGACACTATATATTATTCAACCAATCCTTGACCACTTGAAGATAATTAGTTCCTTTGAAAGAATATGTCTTCTAGAAAATATTCCATTGGTCATGATTATGAGATTCATCCATTTGAGGTTGCCAATATGGAGCTTTAATGGGAATGGGTATAGCTATGCATCCTAGAGTATAGAAAGAACGAACAACATATTTAAAAAAATTCTAGTCCATATGAGGATCCAATCACCATATTCTTCAGTAGATTCCTCCCATATTCTATTAAAATTTATTCTCATAGGAATGATACTACACTAAATAAAACAACAACACTAAGGACATTAGAATATTACTTATATTCACAACTCAAATAAGAGAAACAAGGATAAAAATTTCATTAGATAAGATATCAGCATTTTGATTTCAACATACACAAATTGAAATCATGGAAAATACTATAATAAAATAAAATGATTCCAAATGATTCCTTTCTCCAAAATTCCATGGTGACTTAAGGATTATTACGGTGATAGATATCCATGGAATCACTTCAAAAAACATCATATTTTCCAATAATCCAACCTATTTTACATCAGGACAACCCAAACTACATATTGACATCAAGAAAAGTTTCTTAACCTACACCTTTGATAACATATTATCATGAACCAACCTAGATACCCTACTACCCTATACCTAATCCAATGGAGACATGGCTTGAAGGGATTTCCTGATCCCCATGGGTTGGAAATGGTAATGTCCTGGTTCTGGGAGCCACCCAGAGGCGCCCCGTACCCGGTTGGTCACATGGACTCAAGTGAATTTCCCCAAACGCCAGAGGCTTCTGACTAGTAGAGAGGGTATTGGGTGTGATAGTGGGGAAACTATTCCCTCATTGGAAGAGTACACAGTAGAAGTAAACAAATACAAACAAGAGAAGAAGCAGTAATAATATCATACCAAAAATAAATAGTGGAAAATGATAGAACAAACTGGAGCACGTATGTATAATGATGCATGATACATATGTCTAGGAAAATAGCAAAACAAATCCCAATGAT
Organism: Viscum album; assembly: GCA_963277665.1. Taxonomy (NCBI): domain Eukaryota; kingdom Viridiplantae; phylum Streptophyta; class Magnoliopsida; order Santalales; family Viscaceae; genus Viscum; species Viscum album. The sequence continues at coordinate 383,077,778 of OY728166.1, forward strand.
GAAATACAGTACTAACCAAGTACAAATGAAAAACAGTAATCAGCTCCACAGCATCGCAAGCCTAAGCTTGGTCTCATGTTCTCAAGCTCCACAGCAAGCCATGTACCTGAAGTAGAAGGGTTCTTGACTTGGTCTATACCTACAACAATATAATCTGTTTGGGCCCAAAATAATGGCCCAAATATGGTGTGAGACTAATCCCAATAGGCAACCACCATGAGATTGGTGCCTAACAGTCAATGAGTATATGGCAGGTAAAAGTGCAGGAAACAGTAAATAGGAAGTACTCACCAGAAAACAATCCACAGTTTCAATATCAAGCAACAACTAAATAATCAGGTGAACATAAATAGGTAACCCTATGAGAAGCACACTCAGTCTAACCCATATGGTTCCACTTAACAAAAACAATCAATAAGCTAACACATAGGTAACCATCGGGGCAGTACACTCAGTCTAACCCCTTTGGTTCTGCTTAATCATAGACTCTCTGAGGAAGCACTCACCTTCAATTCCTCCTATATTCTCATATCAGTATCTAAAGGTGATCTAGGGAAGCACTTACAATACATTCCCTATATGGCCCACGTCGAGGAACTACATACACTCTGAGGAAGCACTCAACGTCAATTCCCCCTATGGTCTTGCATAGTAAGTAAAACAGACACTCTGGAGAAGCCCTCAACGTCCATTCTCCCTATGGTCTATACACCAGGTTCTCACGGCCCTGTGTAAGTCAAGAAAGTGTAGCAGTGCATATCAGCCAAGGTAAACCTCAAGAAATACTTGTCTAGCATTCTACATCATAACATCATGACAGAAAAATAGTCACACCATCCTAAAATATTATGCATGAGAATGTAAACAGCAGCCTAACAGGCAAACTAGACCCAAAGATCAAAACAGGAAAAAAAATGCATGGGAAACAAAGACAAAACATAGAAATTAACCATATTCACAATCAATTATCATCTACTCAAGCATAAAATCATAGTTGGCAAACAATAGGGCTAAAATGGTAAATGTACGATACCTCGTTCGTGGGTATTGGAAAATTTGCACATAAAAGACAAATACCTTCAACAGAAAGGCACAAACCACCTACCTCGACATTAGGAGATCACTATATGAGAACCTCGTGGCTTGAATCACCTTATAATGTTGAAGATCTACAAGAACTTCGAAAACATTCAACAGAGGATAACTTGAAGAAGAAGAGGAATCATGAAACGAAGCTCAAGCAGAAGAGAGAGCTCACCGAGGCGATCCCAATTCAATCGATGGCAGTCGAATCAGAGATCAGATGGAGGATCGGGGGCGCGGAAAAGGATCGCGGCCATATAAGAGATATCAGCTAAACGAGACCTATAAGAAGTATGTTTTGGTGATTAGACGCGACCCTGGTATGTTTAATGAAAAAACTAAAATACACACCGTGTAATTTTGAAGTACATGGCGTGTACTCTCCTTTTCTGTACACTGCTTTAAGCGGCCTCCAGGTCACCCCCACACAGCCGTGTGTGTGGCCATGACATGGCCATCACACAGCCACCTGTGGCAAAGCAGTATATAGCGTGTACTCATAAAGTACACGACATGTACTTCAAAAAAATTTAGAACATCCCCTTTTTCTCAAAAACGACCAGAAGAAGAAAACATACCTGAAAAAAGAAGATCTGGGTTCTTACAGAAACTAGCACATATATTCATATAATAATTAAGAGGAAATAAATTTTCCAAAAAATAGTAGAAGAGAAAATATTACAAGTTAGTATGCTCAACACTCTAATAGGAGAATGTTCCAAAAACGAGTGGTGTAACAAATCTAAAAGTAGTACATAAAAAATATTTAGTATCTAATAATATGAAAACTCAAACATCCCATAAAAAAATTGGATAAGATCTCCACTAGTCACCTTCATCAAAACTCCCCAGTCCAAAGGATCTAGAACATCTACCACTTCCATGTGGTGGTTTTCCTTTTCTTAGACCGGGCATTAAAAAATCTAAAAATTCCCAAAGTAAACTATAGGGTGTAAGATATAAATCCTAGTAGGGTATCATTAAGTGTTTTGTAATAAATACCATTAAAATTTATCATTTATTATCTCAATTTAAATAATACAAGGCATGAAAAATCATATGAATTTTTTAAAAAAAACATTATTTCAATTAAATAGATGTGAGATATTTCAAAAGAACTTTAAAATATACTTTAATAAAACCTTTATGTATATGTTTTTATATTATTCATTCAGCATGAATAAAAAAGTTCATTAATCAATGGAATGTATCACTGAGTCACAAATCAAGTCAAACCACAGCAACATTTATAGTATCCTCGAGATAAGATATTTTTTCAAGTAATATGATCCTCAAACATCTCATAGTGATCACAAATATATTTTAGGTGTGAACACATAAATACAACAAAAAATGGAAACCCATAAATGTTAGTTTGCATCAAAATATGGAAACCCATTTTAAAGACCCGTAAATTTCAAGAAAAAAAATTCTTAAATTCCTTGGGATTTTATGAGTATGCATTTTATTATGGAACCTGATTCCGAGGCCCGGTGTGCCCGGAATCAATTTCTGAAGTTTAGCTTGGGTACGTTCAGTGAACGAATGAGCGGGTATTCCTACCTTTCAAACCGGTGCTCGCAATCAGATCCAAGGGCACCAATGAAATCGCAGCACTGGTAATTGCTTAAGATGACCTTTACTGTAGTTGTGTTTACTCAGGAAGGAGTTGTTAAAATTTGTGGATTAAGAGTAAAGAGAAATTAAATTGTACTACTAATTTTATTTCACTTAAGTGGTTAAACCCATGTGTGGGTGTTAGGGTGGGACCCACTAAAATTCTATTTCCTCTTGAAAGGATTTAGTGAGGTGGGGCCCATGTGAGCCCCACCCCTTCAAATTCTCTAACCCCATCCACATGAGTAATAACTCTTCCAATTTATGATGACAACTTAACTCTCCATTAATTTTTTGTCAACTCTAGTTTTATTTAATTAAATGAATGCCAACACACATTTTATTCAATTAATTGAAACCCTTAATTAATCGAATTAGGTGTTTTGAATTTTACAAATGTTGGTATTAGTAAATAAAATAAGGCAAAGCCTTATTTTATTTTAGTTTGGTTTTTGTTGTGGAGAATTGAGAGAGGGAGAGTTCTATACTCTGAAGAGCTTCTTCTACTTCACAAAGAACGCCAAGACATCGATGAAGAACGAGGTCACCGTAAGGAGAGATCGACGTTCTGTCTCTTCTCCTCTCTGCATCCGGTGTGTGATGCCTTTCCCAAAGAATGATGACGTGCCTTCCTTCCTTCTTCTTCCCACGTCAAAGGAAGGGAGACGCCACTCCTCCTCGGACGTTCTCTGTCAACTTATACGGAGCTTCACCTCGTGACACCATTTTTCCATGACGAACATCGTTCTACAACTTCTTCGAGGTAGGGGATTGTTTTACGTTCATGATTATTTTGGTGTTCATTGTTAAATAATTAGCCGCTTGTTATCGAATTAACGGGAGGAGGCCAGACTGCACAAACATGGCCGACCCTACTCCCTATTGTTGTTGTACTTCGTTATGGATTGGAACAGAGGTGACGCGATGCCGTCACACCGTGTGAGAATGAGGAAAACTGCAGCGAAAGAGCGTGGCGCCATCGTGCTGCGCCATTGAGGCTGAAAACGGCCGCGGCAGAGGGGTGCGGTGCTGCCGCGCCACGGTAGAGGGGCGCGGTGCCGTCGCACCACGGCAGAGGGGCGTAGTGCTGTCGCGCCGCGGCAGAGGGTCGTGGTTCCATCACGCCGCGCCGGTCGGACAAACGTTGCGGCCTAAGGATGTAGCGGTGCAGTGGAGGGAGGGTGGATCCGCCGACCAATGGTGCTTCAGAAGGCGAGACCGCGGGGGGTCCCGTGGCTGCACACCGTCCGGCCAACACGGCTGGTCGTTCAGAACTCTGAGGGTTGTAACCCCAGGCGGCAGACAGGGGCGGTCCCCCCTCCACGTTGGGGCCACTATTTCAAAATGAGGGGGGCACCACCCCCCCCCCCTTCCGCGTCCAGCTCGGCCTCGAGCTGAGCCGCGGCCCGCGCTTGGCCGGACCGCCCACCCCGGGCCGGACTGCCCGCGCCGGGCCCATCCGGGCCGTGCCCTAACGGGCCGGACTCGTACTCATGTTGGGTCGACCTGGTTCAGCCGACCCAGGGGGTATTGGGCTGGGTCGGATCGAGCCCAAACCCCCTGTTTCCGGACAGATCTATTCAAAAACCTATAACTTGGGCTACAGACATCTGATCGATGCACCGTCAGTTGCATAGTGATCCTTGGATCGAGAGGTCATTTCGGTATATTACACTCAAGGTTTTGGAAAACTTTGGGTATGGCCGGTTTGGTTCTAACACGAAACTAATCAGGCCCATGTAGTGTAAACGCTTATAACATGATCTCCCGATGTCCGATTGATGTGACATTGACTTTGTAGGTTTCCTCTTAGTGAGACGGTTCTTTTGGCTTACTCCACTCGTGGTTTGTACACAGTTTGATTACATTCGGGTTGGTTTTGACATAAAAATCAACAGGGCCCCTGGGACAAAAAAGCTAATAACTCTTAGACCGGGCGTTCGATTGACGCGTCGTCTTTTACGTTTAGTTCCTTTTGATAAAACAGAACTTTGGGATACATCAACTCCAGACTTCATTTCAGTTTATGTATCGACCCCCTTGGCTCGTGGAGCGGACCCTCCCAGAATCGAGCATGTTGTGTGTGGGAACCCTAGAGCTGGCTGCAACTACGATGACGATGACGATTGTACTGGGATCCTCCATGGGTTCAGCAGCGACAACGACCATACTGGAATCCTTCATGGGTTCGACGGTGATGACTACTGTTACTGTTTCCTATGTGGGTCCAGCAGTACTTGACAACTGTTCTTGTATCTTATGTGGTTCCGGCATTATTCTACTCTATACTTGTATCCTACGTGAGTCTGGCAGAGTAGTTGGACTTGTATCCTTTGTGGGTCCAATAGCTTAGCTAGTCTTGTATCCTATGTGGGTCTGACAGCTTAGATGAATCAGTGGCTACATCTAATCATCTCTATCGTCTTACGAAGAAGTATACCTGTGTGAGCTGAGCCTTAACTTTCAATCACCATCTTCGATATGATTGTTTTTCTATCCTATGTGGATTGGGTTATGCTATCCTATGTGGATTAGATTGTGCTTTTCTGTGTGAACTAGATCGGACTTGCACTCGGATGTTGGAGACGAACTGGAATTGATGACTTAGGTATATGTATTGGAATATACCTAAGTAGAGTTGGTTATTACTTTGTGATTTTATCATTCCTTTGTGGTTTATCCTTCGTGGATTCTGGGAAACCTTCGGGGGTCTCGAGGTCCCTACTGAGTAGTGTATACTCACCCTTGCACGAGCTATGCCTGCACTACATTGTGTTGGATGCAGACGAAGGACAATGCTGATCGAGGTGGGAGCTCGTGGAGATAGACAGTACCTGGAAGTGGATCACAGGAAAGTACGTACTCGGAGAGGACGGCTAGAGCCGAGGATCAGAGGAGACTATATGTACCCACCCTTCAGGTGGGATTTCCAGTGGATGGCTCGGTGTTGCTGCTTTACTATTTCTGCCACTGTACTCTCTTTTCAGTTGTACTTTTCTTTCAGTTGGGTTTTTATTCTGGCCTATTTACTTTCCAGCACTTACTTTTGTACTCCGTTTACTTAGTGTTTACTTCTGCTTGCATACTCTGTGGTGTTTGTTTTCTTACATAAAAGCAATGCCTTGCCTTATATCGGGATTTACGCCTTTGGTGCTAGTCACTAGCCCCTGGCCTATGGAAGGCGGTCTTGGGGTAGTCATGAAACGGGTCCTGAGGATGGGTCGTGGAAAATTGGTATCAGAGAATTTTGTTTCTACTATAGAACTCAGGACTCTGATCTTCTTCTATGTGAAGCAATAATGTTAAGGGTTTTGAGTGTGGTTATCAGTCCAGGGAGTCCAATGTTGGTGTGGCGGCCGACGTATCCATACACCAGGACCCTGACTTCTGCTTTCCAACTTAATGCACAAAAACATTGATTGTGTGTGTGTTTCAAAAGTTTTCTTTTTGATTACTTGTGTCAGCTCACCAGGTATACTATATTGACCATGGTGGACCTGTCTCTTTTCAGGATGGCCAAATGACAGAATCCAACTAGGCACCGAGCTTTATGCGAGACGATATCCCACCGAGCGACGAGGCCTCGGTGCAGGGCCCTATTACAGTGGAGGCACCGGCAGTACCTCTACCCGCCAAGCCACTGATGCCACCAGCCCCAGACACTGAGAGTGCACGTTGCCTTAGTGCACTGCACGAGTTTCAGTATCAGAGACTGCCCAGGTTCCATGGGGATATCGACCCTCAGGCAGCCGAGGATTGGATGGAGGCTGTTTTCTGAGTTTTCATGTTAGTAGAGACACCACCAGACCTCATGGTGATCCTTGCACCGAGTCTCCTACAGGCGGAAGCAGGTAGATGGTGGAGCCTGATGCTCCAGGTGAATGACGATGAATCTCTCCTTTGGATGGACTTTGAGAGCCTCTTCCACTCAGAGTTCATTCCATCCACCCTCCGTGAGGTGTGCATTCAAGAGTTACTGCAGCTGCGGCAGGGCAGCATGACGGTAGCCCAGTACTCGGCGAGATTTACTGATCTCTCGCGCTATTCCATAGACATGGTACGGGACCCATTATTATGGGCCCGGACCTTCAAGCAGGGTCTGAGTCATGAGATCAGGGCATCGATGATCTCCCTCAGCATTCTAACGTAGGCAGAAGTACTCGAGCGATCCCTTCTCATAGAGAGATTTCTTTCTGAGCCTACACCAGCAGTGAGACCTACGACAGGGCGTTATGTAGCTGAGTCCTCTACAACTGGAAGTCGAAGGATGTCACAGGGGTCCAAACGGACCAGACCATCAGGTAGACGACCTCAGGACACTATCTCATAGGTGCAGGTCACACGGTGCAGATCCAGTCTTACGAGCAGTAGATGGTGCTTTGCATGCGGCGGGCAGAGCCACATGGCTCGTGAGTGCCCGACCCGCCATGCAGAGGAGCAGCAAACAGTTGAGGGACCACCCAGGTAGATGTAGAGGTTCGACCGTGGCGGTCCTCAGGGAGAAGGCGTACGAGGAAGAGGATTTGGCCGAGCAGCAGGTGGTGGGAGACTCTTTAAAGCTCTACCACCACCACCACTTGGAGGTCCACCCCGACCACAGGGAGCTGGAGGACAGAGGCAGGCTCAGCATCAGGCAGCGGAGGCCTACGACCACAGTGCACCTGAGATGATTCGAGGTACTATCTATGTCGAATCCACCCTTTCTGCAGTACTTATAGACACATGATCCAGTCATTCTTTCACTGTCGCTGCCCTTGTTCGTAGCTCGGAGATTATGTCATAGTTGTTGGCTCGATCCTTATGGCTAGAGACTCCTACGAGAGCAGACTCGATGATTACACACCGGTTCCGGTAGTGTGAGATTATTCTAGGAGCTAAGAGCTTCGGCTGGGATCTTCTTGTAGCGGCATCGAGGCCTTATGACATCATCTTGGATATGGATTGATTATCTACAGTCCATGCTCAGATCGATTGTATTAGGTGAAATGTGCAGTGTGTCTGCACCGATGGGAGTAGGTTCACCTTCACCAGCGAGAAAGGAGCCTTTGCAGCATAGGATGGACTCACGCAGAGGAGAGGACAGTAGATCACTCATAAGTTGGCTAGCCTCATCCTAGGAGCAGTTGATGTGCAGAGTCTGAGTTTTCCTGTAGTGGTGGATTAGTATGCGGACGTTTTTCCTGACGACATTCCAGGACTACCTCCTCGCAGATAGGTAGAATTCTATATTGACCTATACCCCGGGATAGCCCAGATATCTACTCCATCATATTGTATGGATCCCGCTAAGCATCGAGAGCTACGGGTACAACTAGAGGACTTGTAGGGAAAGGGATTCATTTGACCCAGTGTTTCACCCTGGGCTTCCCCGATATTGTTCACCAAGAAGGCGGACATGAGCTTGCGACTGTGTGTCGATTATTGTCGGCTAAACCAGGTGACCGTGAAGAACAAGTATCCACATCCGAGGATTGATGAAATCTTCGATCAGCTCAAGGGAGCACGATGGTTCTCGAAGATAGACCTCAGGTCAGGCTATCATCATCTAAGAGTTCGAGATGAGGATGTGCAGAAAACGGATCTCAGATTTCGGTATGGCCACTATTTGTTCTTGGTAATGCCTTTCGGCATAACCAATGCTCCAGTAGTGTTCATGAGTCTCATGAATAGGATCTTCTAGCCTTACCTCGAGTGATTTGTCATAGTCTTCATCGATGACATATTGATATACTCGACTACTGAGGAGGGGCATGCCTACCACTTGTGGTTATAATGGACACACTCCGAGAGAACCAACTTTATGGTAAGATCTCGAAGTGTCAATTCTGGATACGTGAGTTCCACTTCTTGGGACACGTCAACTCTGAGGCGGGAGTTGCGGTGGATCCTGCGAAGATCGAGGAAGTGCTAGCTTGGGATCCACCCAGGAGTGTGATGGAGTTGTGGAGTTTCTTATATCTGGCTGGGTACTATCGGAGATTTTTGCCAGACTTCTCTAGAGTTTTAGCACAACTTTCAGCTTTGATGAAGAAGGGGAGACCCTTCATGTGGTCAGATAGATGTCAGCAGAGATTCTAGGAGCTGAGACAGAGATTGACCAGTCCACCCATCTTGAGGCTATCGGAGGAGGGAGTAGGGTACATAGTCTACTGCGATGCATCAGGGACTTGACTTGGGTGTGTCCTGATGCAGGAGCAGGCAGTGATCGCCTATGGATCATGACAGTTGAGGAAGTATGAGCAGAACTATGCTACCCATGACCTGGAGTTAGTATTAGTAGTCTTCGCCTTGAAGATGTGGCGGCACTATCTGATGGGAAAGCGCTTTATAGTCTAGACTGACCACCAGAGTCTCAGGTACATCTTCTTGCAGAAGGACCTAAACCTGAGATAGTGATGATGGCTTGAGTTCCTCCAAGACTATGATTTTGAGATAGTCTATACTCCTAGGAAGGGGAATGTAGTAGATGATGCTCTCAGCAAGAGTACGGGCATTCAGCTTCTTGGAGAGGAGACAAAGCAGTTAGCCACATTGCAGATATCCTTCGTGGATAGAGATGGGGCAACTTTCCTTCAGTCACTCACAATCACACCTCCACTTCTTCAGTGGTTTAGAGAGGCACAACATGGGGACGTTGACTATGAGACATGGCATGTACAGATTTCCTCAAGACAGGAACTTGATGGATTCTCTATATGAGGCGAGCAGGTTTTCCTTTTCAAAGGATGTACCATGGTACCAGCTGCTTTACAAGAGTAGGTGCTGAGAGAGTTTCACACATCCCCATTAGCGGTACATACAGAAGTAGCGAAGATGTACCAGGATCTCAGACGACAGTACTGGTGGCCGGGTATGAGGATGGTTGTGGCAGAGTTTGTTTCTCGATGCCTCACCTGCCAGCAGGTGAAGGTGGAGTACCAGGTACCAGTAGGCTTGGTACAGCCCTTGGAGGTCCCAGAGTGGATGTGGGATGGGATATCTATGGATTTCAGGACTGGACTTCCATGTACTTTCAAAGGACATGTCTCCATTTGGGTGATCGTCGACCGACTCACCAAGTCAGCTCACTTCCTACCTATCAGAGAGTAGGGCTCTATGGAGATCATGGGACATCTCTACGTTCAAGAGATTGTATGTCTTCATGGTGTTCCATCATCTACCGTCTCTGATTGAGATGCTCGCTTTACTTCCCGGCATTAAAAGGGGATGTAGGAGGAATTCGGGACGCAGCTACGCCTGAGCACCGCCTTTCACCCTCAGACGGATGTTCAGACGGAGAGGACCATTCAGACTCTCAAATACATGCTTCGTGCTTGTGTTTTAGACTTTGGTTGTAGGTGGTAGGACCACCTACCTTTGGTGGAGCTTGCGTACAACAATAGCTACCACTCCACCATCGAGATGGCACTATACGAGGTATTGTACGGTCGACCTTGCAGATCACCTCTCTGATAGACAGACCCTGGGGAGTCTGCACTTGTGGGACCAGAGATGGTCCAGGCCAAGACAGAGAAGGTCCAGGTCATCCAGGAAAAGATGAGGATAGTTCAGAGCCGACAGAAGTCTTATGCTGACAGGAGGTGGAGACCACTGGAGTTCGAGGATGGTGACCACGTTTTCTTATGGGTCTCACCTCGGCGTGGATTACGGAGATTTGGCAGGGGTGGAAAGTTATCTCCATGCTTCATCCGGCCATTCCAGGTTCTCAGTAGGATAGGTGAGGTGGCTTATCGTCGGGCTCTACCACCTCAGTTGCACCGGATGCATGACGTCTTCCACATATCTCAGCTAAGGAGATACGTGCATGACCCGACGCATATCATCAACCATGGGCAGCTGGACATCGATGACGGGGAAACTTTTGCGGAGATCCCGGTAGAGATCGAGGATTGAAAATAGTGGGTCCTACATGGGCAGTTAATTCCTCTAGTGTGCATCACGTGGAAGCACGAGAACCTCTACGAGAGTACTTGGGAGAGAGAGGCTCAAATGTGTGCTCAGTACCCTCATTTGTTACCCTAGTTTGTAATGTATCTTTACGGGGACGTAAATCCCTAAGGTGGGAGTAATGTAAAGACCTATAAATTTCAAGAAAAATTTTTTTTGTTAAATTATTTAGGATTTTACGAGTACGCAGTTTCTGACGGAACCTGATTCCGAGGCCCGTTGTGCCCGAAATCAATTTCTGATGTTTAGCTCGGGTACGTTCAGTGAAGGAACAAATGGGTTTTCCTAATTTTTGAACTGGTGCTCAGAATCGAAATATGAGGGCACCAAGGAAACTGTAGCACCGGTAATTGCTTAATATTACCTTTACTAGAGTTGTGTTTACTTGGGAAGGAGTTGTTGAAATTTTTGGATTAAGAGTAAAGAGAAATAAAATTGTGATACTAATTTAATTTCACTTAAGTGGTTAAACCCATGTGTGGGATTTTGGGTGGGACCCACTAAAATTCTATTTCCTCTTGATAGGATTTAGCGATGTGGGGCCCGCACGAGCCCCACCCCTTAAAATTATCAAAACTCCTCCACATGAGTTATAACTATTTCAATTTATGATGACAACTTAACTCTCCATTAATTTTTTGTCAACTATAGTTTTATTTAATTAAATGAATGCCAACAAACCTTTTATTCAGTTAATTGAAACCCTTAATTAATTGAATTAGGTGTTTTGAATTTTGAAAATGTTGGCATAAGTAAATAAAATAAGGAAAAGCCTTATTTTATTTTATTTTGGTTTTTGCTGTGGATAATTGAGAGAGGGGGAGTTATATACTCTAAAGAACTTCTTCTTCTTCGCGAAGAACACCAAGACTTCGAGGAATAACGCCGCCACTACAAGGAGAGATCGACGTGCTGTCTCTTCACCTCTCTACAGTTGGTGTGTGATGCCTTTTCCGAAGAACGACGGCGTTCCTTCCTTCATTATTCTTCCCACATCAAAGGAAGGGAGATGTCGCTCCTCCTCGGACGTTCTCCGTCAACTTATACGGAGCTTCACATCACGATGCCATTTTTCCGTGACGAACATCGTTCGACAACTTCTTCGAGGTAGGGGATTTATTTACGTTCATTATTATTTTGGTGTTCATCATTAAATAATTATCCACTTGTTATCGAATTAATGGGAGGAGGCCGGACCGCACAAACACGGCCGATTCTCCTCCCCATTGTTGTTGCACTTAATTATGGATTGGAACAGAGGCGACGTGGTGCCATCACACTGCGCGGGAATGAGGAAAACCGCGGTGAAAGAGCATGGCACCATCACGCCGCACCGTTGAGGCCGAAAGCGGCCGCGGCCGGAGTCGGGATGCGGTGGAGGGGCACGACACCAGAGCACCATGGAGGGATGCTGCTGGGGTAGGCCTTAGCAGAGGGGTGGGCGCCGTCGCGCCGCACCGGTCGGACAAAGGTCGCGGTGGTGTAGTGGAGGGTGGCCGGATCCGCCGGCCGCCGGCTCTTTGGAAGGCAGGACCACTGGGGGTCCCATAGCGGCACATCGGCCGACCGTTCGGAAGTCTGGGGGTTGTAACCCCTGGCGGTAGACAGGGGAGGTCCTCCCTCTATGTGGGGGCTACTGTTTCAAAATGAGGGGGGCAGAGCCCCCCCCCCCCCCCCTTCCGCTTCCAGCTCGGCCTCGAGCCGAGCAGCAGACCGCGCTGGGCCGGACCGCCCACCCCGGGCTTGGATGCGCCAGACGGGCCGGGCCGCGCCCTAATGGTCTGGACCTGGACCTGGGTCAGGTCGACCCGGTTTGGCTGAACCAGGGGGGTATTGGGCCGAGTCGGACCGGGCCCAAACCCCCTATTTCCGGACAGATATGTTCAAACGCCCATAACATGGGCTACGGACCTCCGATCGACGCACCGTCAGTTGCTTTGCGATCCTTGGATCGAGAAGGTCATTTATTTATATTACACTCAAGGTTTATAAGGACTTTGGGTTTGGCCGGTTTGGTTCGAACACCAAACCAACCGGGCCCGTGCAGTAGAAACGCTTATAACTTGAGCTCCGGACATCTGATAGACGTGTCGTCGACTTTGTTGGTTTCCTCTTAGTGAGACAGTTTATTTGGCTTACTCCGATCGAGGTTTGGATGCAGTTGTAGTATGGGCGGGTGGGTTTTAACTTAAAAACCAACCGGGCCCTGGGACAAAAAAGCCAATAACTCTCAGACCGGGCGTCCGATTGACGCGATGTCCGTCACGTTTGGTTCATTTTGACGAGACGGAACTTTGGTAAACATCAACACCGGAATTCATGTTAGTTGATGTATCGACCCCCTTGTCTCATTGAGCGGACCCTCCTGGAATCGATCATGCTGTGTGCAGGAACCCTACAGCTAGTTGCGACTGCGACGACAATGACGATTGTACTGGGATCCTCCGTGGGTTCGGCAGTGACGACGACCGTACTGGAATCTTCCATGGGTTCGACGGAGATGACTAATGTTCTTGTATCCTATGTGGGTCCAGCAGTACTTGATTATTGTTATTTTATACTATGTGGGTCCGGCAGTATTCGACTCTGTACTTGTATCCTACGTGGGTCTGGCAGAGTAGCTAGACTTGTATCCTTTGTGGGTCCGACAGCTTAGCTAGTCTTGTATCATATGTGGGTCTGACAGCTTAGATGAATCAGTGGCTACATCTGATCATATCTATCATCTTACAAAGAAGTATACAAGTGTGAGATGAGCCTTGACTTTCAATCACTATCTTTGATATGATTGTTTTTCTATCCTGAGTGGATTGGGTTGTGTTATCCTGTGTGGATTGGATTGTGCTTTCCTATGTGGACTAGATCGAACTTGGGCTTAGATGTCGGAGCCGAACTAGAATTGATGACTTAAGTATATGTATAGGCATATACCTAAGTATATTTGGTTATTACTTCGTGATTGTATCATTAATTTCTGGTTTATCCTTCATGGATCCTAGGAGACCATCGAGGGTCTCGAGGTCCCTACTAAGTAGTGTATACCCACCCCTGCACGAGCTATACACGCACTAAGTTGTGTTGGATGTAGACGACGGACAGCGCTGATCGATGTGGGAGCTCATGGAGCGGGACGGTACCTGGAGGTGGATCACTGTACGGTACGTAATAGGAGCGGACGGCTAGAGCCGAGGAGCAGAGGAGACTATTTGTACCCACCCTTCAGGTGGGATTTCCAGATGACGGCTCGGTGTTGATGTTGTACTATTTTTTTCGTTTTAATCTCTTTTTAGTTGTACTTTACTTTCAGTTGGGTTTGTATTCAGGAGTCTTGGGGTACCTACTGAGTAGTGTATACTCACCCCTGCATGAACTATGCCCGCACTACGTTATGTTGGATGCAGACGATGGACAACACTGATTGAGGTGGGAGCTCATGGAGTGGGACGGTACCTGGAAGTGGATAACTGGACGGGACGTACTCAGAGCGGACGACTGGAGCCGAGGAGCAGAGGAGACTATCTGTACCCACCCTTCAGGTGGGATTTCCAGAGGATGGCTCAGTGTTACTGCTTTACTATTTCTGCCATTATACTCTCTTTTTAGTTGTACTTTACTTTTAGTTGGGGTTATATTCTGGCCCATTTACTTTCCAGCACTTACATTTATACTCTGTTTACTTAGGCTTTACTTCTTCTTGCATACTCTGTGGTGTTTTTTTCTTACATAAAGGCAATGTCTTCCCTTATATCGGGATTTACGCCTTTGGTGCTAGTTTCCAGCCCCTGGCCTATGGAAGGCGGGCTTGGGGTAGTCATGGCACGGGTCCCGAGGATGGTTCGTGACACCCATTATGGGTAGTCAGGTCATAGAATTTTTAGTAATAGTTTTCATTTTCAATCCATTTATAGGGAGTCTATGACCCAATATTGTTTCCAAATTACCACTAAAAACCCAAGATAACTTGTTATATAGACAATCATTAAATCAAATTAGAAATAAATATTTTTAAAATATTTTAAAATTTAATTTCCCTATTTATGTTTTCAACATTACTTTGAAATTTTAAAACAAAATCTTATCATTTCATCATTTCATTCCATTTAAAATCACTTTTCAATTTAATACATTTTTTCAAGATGAATATAAAATAATTTCATCAAAAAAATATCCAAATTAAGCCATCACTTTTCCTAAATCCACCCCAAAATTTCAATTCCATTATAGTTAGTGATTTTCTCAATTTTCATACCCATTTCAAATAAAATATTGAATCATCTCAAAATAATGTTTTTAATCAAGTAAAAACTCATTTCAATTTGATCAATAAATTAAATTTTTCAATAATAAAGAAAATAATTATGAAACTACCAACCTTTAAATCCAAGTTCTTGAAATCAATAAATATAGAGGGACTCATCAATGAAGATTGAAGGTGAGAAAGTTCCAGGGACACAACCTAGAATTGTGATTTATCCAAATGAATTTTAAATCTATAAAACTGTAAGGAGGAGTTAAATAGATATGATAAGAAAACTCATTATAGAATATATTACTACTTTTAGGAGAATGAACAAGTTCAATGTTGTTTGGATGCATGATGGAATGGGATCAAAGTAGGCAAAATCACCTTGGGAAGGCTCTGGGTTAAGAGAAGAATGACGAATGGTTGAATTAAATGAAAATTACTCATATGGTACCCTAAAAACCATAAATAATGAATATTATATGATCTCTAATCCCCATAGACATCATCTAATCCACAAAGTATGAAAATTATGAGATCTTTTCCACATTTTTATAAAAATACAAATTTTTTCCCTTAGAAGTCATGAATTCTAAGTACACAACCTGTAAAAGTTCACACCATATAACTCATCATGACATGTGTTTATAGAAAAATATAAATTCTGTACACCAAATACACAATGTTTAATCACTCATCTAAGAATATAATACCCAGTTTTTAATAATAAATCACCAAATCATCCCATACATTCTGTGAACATGGGGAGAACACCACAAATGCACCCAAACAAGGAAAAAACAAAAAATATATAGATTACCTAAAAATAAAAATGTGATTCTATATTTTATGTGTGGAAAATAAAGGAATAGAGTATTGAATTTTGAGGAAAATCAAGGGTGTGATGGAAAGAAATAAATTTAATAATATGGATCCATTTATATTTCATTGCATTAAATATGGGGAACCTGAGATTTATTCGAGTAAATTCCTTATTATAAAGGTTAACCCCTACACCATGGAAGGAATATTGTTGAAATAAAATTGATGAAGTATTTAAGTATTGGGGTTAAATATTTAAATTGTAGATTTATTTTTTTACAAGGGTATTTTGTTTAAAATAATCATGAAGAATCTATGGATTCTATGAAATCATATAAGTATTTATGTCTTTATTACCTTAAAAAGTATTTATACCATCATGGGATTATGTGTTTACATTTTATCATAAGTTAAAATTCATAAAACACCCTATTAAAAAAATCCATTAGAATGTAACATGATTAAGGATATTTTTGGAAAATAATTACAGGAATAAAACCCATTGGTTTAGTATATGAAAAAGTCATTTGATGAAATATGACCATACATTTTTTTAGACTTATGATTAAATTTATTGGTTACCATTATGGTTTATCTTATCATTGATATTGTAGTATTTATGGATTATAAAAATTTGGTAATGTTATATGAATTATATTAATATGGTTTTATAAAAAGGATAACCTTTATATCGGGTGACAACTAGTCGCATCCAGTAAGGCCTCAAGGCTTAATCTAGCAACTGAATGACGATAAGGTCTTAGAGATTACCACAAGCTTATGTGATTTCCTAGAAAATATGTAATTGTTTTTACTTATTAGATTTTGTGAATAAACATTAATGATGAACCACTCGTGTTACTATTGAGGTTTACATATTAACGTAATATATTGGATAACATGTTCTAACCATATTACTGTTGGAAAATATTGTGAGGTATATAGAATTACTTGTCACTCTATTTTGGATTTTATAATCTATTAAATATTATTTTTAGTGGTTTAGGAATAAAAAATTTATCTTCTGGATATTAGTTTCATGGATTAATAAGTGAATTTGAAATTCATCAAAGCATAACCAAATGATGAAATTGTACTTATGAAATCGAATTATATAAAGGATGTATATTTCCTTATTTTCATAGAGAGTAAAATATTTCTTAATAATTAGTAAATTGTTCTTGAAACAAAAAATTTTATCCTATTACATTCATAGATGATAAATCAAATAGTATTTTAAATTTTCACATATTAATTTTTTTGTGTCCTTTATATTCTAATGATTACTCACTTTCTTTAGATCAAATATCTCTATCACTCTCTATAATTATTTATGATTTTATTAGATGTTCATAAATTAACATCCCACTTATTTTCTCATACTTGTAATCCAAGTATTTTTTATTCTAGATGACCATTTTTCTTCTAATATTACTTATTAGGAGGATGTTTTATTAACCCTTTTTAGGATGTGGGTTTTCAACAAATTTTTTCTCAAATGTCAGACCCTTGATTACTGAGAAATATTTTAAATTGTGATGGTGAAATTTATTAATGGTTGGGAGAATAAAACACCCTGATATTTTTAAATAAAAATATTGGGATTTATATCATATATTACAAGAAACACTGATCTTATAAGAGAATTTGTTACCTTTATACTATATGACATATATCTTTTTAAATAAATTTGATATCTTTGATAGCTTGCGGAACATGAAAACCCTAATCTAAATGAAGCTTAATATAGTATCCCATTATAAAATAGAAAGAAAATTTGAATTAATTAATTTTAATAAATAAATTATGAAAATTATGGTTATCTATTTATTATAAAGAAAAAAATATTCAACTAATAAAATAATTTTTTTTTCTGTAAAACATTATCTTTTTAAAAACATAGTTTAATCAAGCTTTGGAAACATAATATAAAATTATATTAACCACATTTATAAAATTTATTTTATTAAATTAACCAACTTTTTTAATTCTACACATCAAAATTATCTTATGATGATTTTTTTATATTTTTTTATATTTTCATTTTTCAATTAATAATTCAAAATTATGACTTTTATTGAAAATTTTATTTTCTTTTAAATAATTTACAAGGTCAAATTATATTTATAAATTATTATTAAATTTAATTTTTTTCAATTATAGTACATTTTAAAAAATTTATATCATTTTAATATATTTAATACTGAATTTTGATATTAAAACCATCTATACTTATGAGAATTTTCACTTTGGAACCCCTCCTTTTCATCACATTTGTGGGTATAATTATAAATTAGATTATTACACTCATTGAATTGAATTTGGAAAAATGGATTAAATATTTTAAATTATTAAAATATATATTTTATAATATTTTAACTTAATTTATTATAATTATGATTAGTAAATTGAGTAAAAATTTAAGTATCACGATTAAGGTAAAAATGGGTTTACTATGGGTAAATAAAAGAAGATTAGGGTAAAAAAATACCCTTAGAAATTCTCTAAAACCCATTTTCTAGACATATTTAGACCATATAACATATTAGGGTCCTTAATGACCCTTTTTTAGTCCTGTTCTATGATTATAACTTGGGTGTAGTTGATTCTTTTAGAATATTCCATGTTTGTCCTCTTCTATGCTTGTAAAAGTCCACGCTCTCTCCTCCCCTAATCACACATATAAATCCATTGGGTTTTGATATTAATTTCCCAAATAGATTCATTAATATATTAACAACATAAAAGATCCATTTTTTCTCATGAATCCATCCTATGAATGATATTTTTGCATACCTAAAGAGGTCATAGGAATCAGAGGTCATGTTCTTAGATGATGGGTTTTATTTTATTTCTTCTTCTGAAACCAAAAAATATTTTTAAATAATTATAATAGAATAAAAAAATCATTTATAAAATATTGATAATTTATTATTTTAATTTATTTTCCTTCATTAATCTCATCCTCCATCAAATTGGAAATGAAATCGTCAATCATGTGTGTGGCGGTCTACCACCTAACAAACTGATGTAACTCGTTTTCCATCAACGCATCTCATGATTGTATATAACAATAGATTTAATGAATATATATATATATATATATAATTTTTGATTTTATTATATTTATTTAATTTTAATATAATATTATACCATCTTACCTTCATTGTAATTTTATTTATAACAACATCACTCGTGTGTACAGAAGACTATTGCCTCACGAAGTGATGTGATTCATTTTTCACTTACTCTTTACATGGTAAGTAATAATG
The DNA here is from genome assembly GCA_963277665.1 of Viscum album. Classification (NCBI taxonomy): domain Eukaryota; kingdom Viridiplantae; phylum Streptophyta; class Magnoliopsida; order Santalales; family Viscaceae; genus Viscum; species Viscum album. Next base: position 383,096,762 of record OY728166.1, read on the forward strand.
ATATATTTATTAAATATATTTTACATATAAGACATTATATTTATTCTTTAAATTTAATATATCACCAAATTCTATACCCTTTCACCTGTTAAAGAAATGATAATGTCACTATGTATACATGTGTCCTACCATCTCTATATAGCGATGTGATCCTTTCTCTCTGTTGAAATTTATATAATGATAATAAATTTTTATCTAGTGGAGAAATATATATTTATAACAATAATTTAATTATTAATTTTATGTAAATATATAATATTCTAAATAACTATAACTTTCAAGTTAAAACAACCATAAGAAAACAGGGTAATTATCGCTCTAAATAATAGTAATAATGGAATATAATAAACTAATGAGTGATAATATGTTATAAAAGAATAATATATGATATTATAAATATGAATATAGTTATTTTATAAATTTATAAATTATTAAAACCATTATATAGGAGGTTAAATAATGTTCAACCAAATGGATTCATGAGGTAGGGGACTTCGTCTCAGTTTCCCTTTACTGAGGCATATTGTAATGTTATTAACCAAATTTAATTTATATGATGTATATACTCCCCCTTTTCATGTAATATCAATAATTCATCATACATAATTATATTTTATGTTTTAAATTTAATTATTTATTCTATGGGGATTTGACATGAAAATTTCTAAGTTGTAAAGAATTTCATAATTCAATTTCTTTTCATTAGGTTATATTATATCTTCATTGCACTTGGAATTATAAGATTATTTGTGTATATACTATTGAACATGTTATGTTTTAATTCCAATTTTTTATATAGATTCACATTTAATACACATTAACAATTCATTAATTTATTCTTCATTCAGCGTCATGATCTTTGTAAGGGGTTATTTTTCAATATCATTTTAATTAGCATTATTTATGTATGACTATCTATTGAAGGGAATCATTTGAAAGTTGTCTACAAACCCATTTTATTTTATTCTCTTATTTATATTCATTAAATTTTCATGTAATACAACCATTTTCCACTCATTGAATCATAAATTGTTTGAAATTGTTTTTTTTTAAATTGGCTTTATATCACTGTTTGGTTGAAAATCCCTTTTCTTCCAAAACTATGTTTTATAAAATTGATTTTAAAAATATTAATCATTAGAAAAATTATATATTAGAGAAATTTCAACTCACTTTTTAATTTTTACCAAAAAAATTTAAAGGAATCTTTGTATTATTTCCCAAAAAAGGACCATTTGGATTTTACAAAAAATGTGAAAAAAAAAATATCCATTTTAACATGCATGACATGTATGAATTTCAAGACTATCATGACCACTCAATATTTAAATGAATAAATTTAATTTTATAGAGTTTATTTTCAAATAAAATAATTTTATTAATATTTTTTGAACTATTATTCTAATAAAAATAAAATTGAATATGTTATGGTTATTTTTAATGAATTTTTTTAGAATTTATTTTTATCAACGACATTAACCATTTATTACACAAATGATACATTGTGGATATGTTGTATTTATACCATATTGATTATTTATATGGATTTTTTATGATCAAATTGACCTAGGAAATTACTAATAATCTTTTTTTGTTTAATGTTTGTAATCATCGACCTTCCCAAAAAATATTCATTTTATTATTATCATTGCAAATAACATTTCCCCTAAATATGAAAATTATTTATCATGGATATAATCATTTCTCAAAAAATATAACATTTTTACATACATTATTTTACTTTCAAAGTTATATTATTGATTGGGTATATTATTTTTAATCTGCACTCTTTACTCAATATAGAATCTTTTTGGTAAGTCATATTGTTTATGAATAAAATTGATCAACCAATATATGAGGGATTTTTTGCACATCATGATATATGTGGTGAAAATTTATAGATATCCACTTAATGCATTTATAGTATCTTAATATGAATTATGTTTGTAGACTCAGCTAAACTGGTTTCTAGTGTATACTTACCCATTAGTTTTAAACAATATTGGGAAAGGTATTGTAAGTGCAGTTATCACGATGATTAAGATCATGATTTATTATAATTAATCATTCTCATCATTAAGAATTTATTTGTTTATGTACATGAGATTTTCAAAATTAAATCACCTCTAGATTCATTTTCATTCTCATTTTATTGATTAAATGTCATGTGTTCTTAGTTATTTACCTTTCTATATTGATTATACCTTCTTTATTTAGGATAATCAAGTTATTTAAATGGAATGTATATTTAATTATATAACTTTAAATATTGATTATTCATTGTCTTATCGTTATATTCAAGTTATTGTTTAAATGTAATGTCTTTTCATATATTTACCTTTCTATGTTGATTATACTTATTGATTCATGATAGCTTCAGATGTACTTAACACTTTTTGAGAATTTGAGCTCACACTTATTTTTTTTCCTTTCTTGAGAATCTATTAAGTGTACAACGAATGATTTTCATATATATTATATATGTAAAAATGATATTCTCAAAATAGTATGTTTTATTTTGGGTATTAAAATTTTATATGTGAATTATGTGTGTATCTACTTTACCAAGACTACTAGACTATTAAGTCCTTCATGATGTGATTCCTTGTATCTTAGGACAACGTAATAGAGTAACCACTATCTCTAAGATACTGTGTTTAGGGTATTTAAAATACAAATTATATTTTTAACTATTTTAATTAACCTATACTTTAATTTAAAGACCTCTTTATTTTAAAAAAAAACAATGTTCGATATCTTATTTGATATGAAACATCGAGCTTAAATGACTTGTGAAATATATAACGGTTATAACCTAGCCATTAAACTACTATATACGTATATAATTATCTAATTATATATATATATATCCAACTCAATATAAAATATTGATGAATATTTAGTAAGTAATAAATCAATTTTTTATAAAGTAATTTTATTCTTCAAAAAAATCATCAAAAATGATTTTTATTGATTTTTATAAAAAAATAACATAATTAATTTTCTAAAAATTTTAAAAATACATTTAATAAAAGTAACTTTTTTTAAATTTGAATATCAAAATTTAATTTGGGTGAAATATTTATATTTTTTGAAAAATTTTGATTTTTAGTGAATGGTGAGAAATATCGATTTTTTCTTAAAATGTCATTTATTTTCAAAAAATTATGAAATTTTAAAGAATCATTATGTATTTAATATGACTCAAATTAACATAAATATTATTTATTTATATTTAATCGACATAATTTATTTTTAATAAACTACATATTAGATTTTATAATATGTTAGTCGTTAGAATTAAAAATAGAATTTTTATGAAAATTATTTAAAAGTGAATAATGTTTCACATTTTTAATTAATTACAAACCCTAATTAAGAATAATTTAAATGTAATTTATCGATTATTTATAAATAAATAATAATATAGATTAATTAAATGATTATTATTATTCATATAGTTGATGTAAAATCATATTTTACTTGCAAATTTCACTTTTTTAAAACCAAATGTTTCATCATGTATGTGGGATTATTTATAAATTAAATATTTTAAATTATGTGAATTGAATTTCTTAAAATTTATTAAATATTTAGAATAATTATTATTTAAATTATTTAATAAGTTGATGTTTATTTTTTACCATAAATAATAGTGACTACATTAAAAATTAATTGCCATAGTTAAGGTGAAAGCGGGTTTACCAAGAGGTTAAAATAAAAGGATAGGTCTCAAAATGAGATAAAAACTAGTATAAAATAGATTTTACAGAATTTTTTTGACCTTTAAAGGTATTATTATTGATAATGGTTTTTTTTGGAGACTTATTAAATTTGAAAAAACATGGGTACACCTATTTTATTATGAAAATTACCAGAGTGGCACTCACCTAACTTAATAAAGGCCATCTACTCTCCCCTCTTCTTCACCCCTGTAAATCCTTTTTTTAGAAAATAAATTCCGAAATAAAATTCCAAATTCCATTACCTCGTCATAGAATCCTTTTTTGTTCATAACTCAATTATATAAATACATTAGGTATTTTTCTAAAAAGGTGGTCTTAGAAGAGGTAAAATTCCTAAATATGTGTTTGTGCATTATTTATTCTTCCACCTTATTTAAATCTTATTTATCTATGATCATATGATATAAAAAATTATATCATATATACCTATATTTTATTATATTATATTTATAATCTAAATTCATCTTATCTTTCATCAAATGGGATATGAAATCATTATTTGTGTGTATGGTGTACTACGGCCTCGTCGACCAATGTCATTCTTTTTTATCATCACCTATCACGACTTCTTTTAATGATATATTTAATATATATATATATGATATTTTTATCATATTTATACATTTTTAATTATTATATCACATATATAATCTTACATTTAATTTCATGGGGGATAAAATAATGTTGCTCGTGTGTACGATGGACTACCACCTCATGAAGTGATGTGATTCATTTTTCACCATCGCCTTACATGTAAGGTAATAAAGATTGGGTTAATAAATATATGTTATTTAAATTACATAATAATTATACTCATTTAATATTTATAATTATGAAAATATAATATTTCATTCTTATTCTTACACTGGAAAATGAGAATGGAATTCATGTATGTGTGGACTATTGCCTCCATAAAGCGGTGTGATTCTTGTTTCATCACCACATCATAGTAATAGTATAAATAGATGTATTTAAATAAATAATATGGTATTTATGATATTAATATAATTCTTTAAATATAAAATAATTTATTCCTTATTTTCCATAATGATCATACAAAATGGAAACATTACTCATGTGTACGTACAACCTACCATCTCCATGATCGTTACATAGATCATTTTTCATAACCATTTTTCATTATTGGTTTTAAATAGATTATTTATGAATAAATATTATAATAATTTCATGATTATTATTCTGGATATGTCTAAATAATGAAATCTCTGACCATGGTTAACACATTAAATATTTTTTTGAAATAATGAACAAAACATTCTCACTACACTCGATGTGGAATCAACTCTTCAAGTATTAAAAATGTAATAATAACGAAATAAAAAAATTGTTATAATTATAAGTTATTATCCCTAGAAATTTTTTTAATAAAAAAATAATTGATAAAACTTATTATACATGTGTTAAAATAATATTCAAGAATATTATGGACCCGAGGAAAATGGTTTTCTAGTCTCACATTTACTTCTGTGAGACATATTCCAAATTCACCGTTTACTTTTAAACTATGGTTTATATAATTAAAAAGAATATATTTAATTATTATATTTATGAAAATTATTGGGATTTAAAAATCCATATGAGGTTCTCTCTTTCATGAGGTTTTGATCTAGATATTACCAAAGATGTAAGGTATTTCATCTCAATTCACTTTCATTGAGGAATATTTTTTTTAGGAACATAATTTGTTTTATATTATATATATACATATATTTGAAATATTATATCATGAAACTCGTTATTTTCATGATATTAAATGTATCATTTGATATTAATATTCCATGGTTCTTATGATTAATGAGTTATTACAGTGTAAAAACTTAATTTTAAAATCTTATTTCTTTTGATATTGTTCATGTTCAAGTTTATATTGGAAGAAATAATGTGATATTATATCCCAAAAACAAATATATTTTATTATCCTCTGGTTATGAACATTTTTAACATGTATAGCTTCCATTTTCTCCCTTATTTATTGAAGATACATCAAGAAATGTGTTTGTAACTTATTTTGATATTGTATTTTTATTTTAGATCAGGAATCATTCTCTTCCATATCCTTAAATGCTGTAATGTTTTACAAAAATATATTTTCTAAAAATAAATTATTTCTTAAATCCATTTTACATGATATTTTATTTTCTTTAAGGGTTGGGGACGAAGCCTAAATTTATTATTTAAAGTAAATACCTCTTTATACTAGGTAAAGGGAGACCCATTACATAGCTCATAGGCCCAAGGCCACGTGGCCTAAATACAAGGCTTGAAATCCCATTTTTTGGCCCAAAGGACACCTCTGTGAATAGTACTGCTACAATACAGACACTGCTACAGTACTGCTGTCGGAACAGTACCTGCTACAGTCCCTCCACTATTATAGTGTCGCAACTTCTATAGTTTTGCCGCTGCTACAGTCTTGCTACAGTACACCTAAAAATTCACGCCTACCCGGATTTGATCCTGGGACTTTTGGATGCCAAGTAGGAGCCTATAAAATTAAATTTCATAACATTTTTCAAATGGGCCACTTTTGAATCTCACTTTCTAAATGTTTTCAATAGAATTATTATTTTTATCAATTTTATATGAATAGATTTTCCTACTATAATTTTCATTGTTTTTATTTAATATTACCTTACTTGTTTCCTAAATTGTTTTTATGGGAAATCATTTTCAAAATATTTAGTGAATTTTTATTTTTCCAATGTAATTTTAAAAATGAAAAGTTTATTTTCCTCAAAAATGTTTTAAATGATATTTTAATTGAATTTATATCCATCAACATCAATAAACCTAGTTTTCAATGATGATATAATAGTGTTATTTTTTAATGATAACATCCTCATTTATTCTCTAAATGGATTAATATTGTTTCAAAGAGATTTTTATTGAACTCATTTCTTTTTAATGGGTAAATCATGTTTCAAAGATATTATTATTGAACCTATTTCATTTACATGGTTTAATCATATTTCAAAGAGATTATTATAAGACCCATTCATTTTCCATGAGTTAATTATGTTTCAAATAGATTATTATGGAGACCATTTCATTTATACTGGATAATCATGTTTTAAAGATAATGACATGGAACCAATTTCTCTTCCATAGGTCAATAATGTATCAAATATATTTTTATGAAACCCAATTATCTTCCATTGGTTAATCATGTCTCAAAGATATTGACATGGAACCCAATTCATTTCCATTGTTTAATCCTGTTTCAAAGAAAGTTTTATATAACATGTTTTAGTTCCTTGAGTTATGTATGTTTCAAAGAGATTGTTATGGACCCATTTATTTTCCATGGGTTAATCATGTTTCAGAGAGATTGATATAGAACCCATTTATTATACATGGGTGAGTCTTGTTTCGAAGTGATTATTTTGGAACCAATTTCCTTTACAAGGTTTAATCATGTTTCAAATATGTTTTAATGGAATCGGTTTCTTTTCCATGAGTTGATCATGTTTCACAGAGATTGATATGGAACCCATTTATTTTCCATGGTTTAATAAAGTTTTAAAAAGAATAATTATTTCTTATTTAATTTTTACATTGAAATTAAATAATTATTAAATTTATTAATGGTAATTAGACATTATTTTATGATGGGTGTGCCCATATAGCACCGAGTAAGCCTGATATAGCTTATATAATGGGTATGACTAAATATCACTAAGTGAGTAGGATATATATTATATGATTAGTGTTCTTAGATAGTTCACCAATTCATTGTGTAATTAATATATTCCCTAAAAAATATATTGCAAGTAATGTGTACGGTTGTTCTTATTTTAAAATTTATTTGAGGGAGATGTTCCAAGATACCAATAGGTTTTTTATGCTTTATTTTGGTTATAAATGTTTTATTTGATCTAGATTTATATCACATGTATCATGATTGTCAATTATGATGACTCTTTTCATTGATAAATCCTTATTCCATGTTCTCATGTTTGATGATCCATGTATTTCTGTTTATGGATTTTATATCGATACACTCATTAACATTGATTATGACATTAAACCCTTATACACTTTTTATTCTCACTGGTAAGATTTAATTTTCAATTCTTACATTTACCATTATTTATGATTTTACCTCGCCTTACTAATGTTTCATTTTCCTCAGATTATAAAGAATTATCTTGAATGAATTTTTTCTAGAAGGTATTTCATATTGATGACGATGATAACTTAATGTGAAATAATAAAAGTTGGGTTATGTGGGAGATATGATCATTTAAATAACTAAAAGTAACTTTAAAATGTATGTGATCAAATTTTTCATTTTTTATGTTGAAGGTCTGGATGGAAAAGGTTGGGTCCCCTTAATCGATATCAAAGATAGAAATTTGAAGTTCATTTTTTTCACGAGACCTATGAGTGTGGGTTATGGGAAGTTATATTAATCATTAAACTAATTATACAGATATCATAATATAAATTTATAAGAATATAAAGTAAATGTTAACTAAACATGATTATAGTAGTTTTTATCTAAAATAGTAATGTAAAATAATGGGTATTCATTCCTTTGGTTTTCTTTCAAATATCCTAACAATAACAACATGATTCTAGAAAATATATTTCTAATAATAATTTATAAATTCTTAATTTATACTTAAACTCTCCAATGATACAAAATTAAAGTCCCATGACTAGAACTCCCAGATTTTTTTTCAATAATTATATACATTTATTAAACAATTGAATGTTTATTATAAATTAACATTTCACAAAAATATTTTATGTCTAGTGACTTGGGGTACTAAAACATAGAAAATGAAAAAGAGTACATCATAATTTATATTAAAAATATCCATGATATATATATCAATTCATCATTTTCTATCCTATGATATATAGTTTTTTTCATCGATTTGTGAAACATAACGAATTTATAAGCTTAGATATAATGTTGGTGTAACAATAATCATGGTAGGTTGTTGAGGATTATGCTCCCATAATGAACGATATGATAATAATAATATATAAATATTATCATAGAAAATAAAATCATGATAAATTAGCAATGTATATTAACTAGAACCTTATAAAAATAATTTAAAAACCCCTAATTACATGTCTTCTAGCCATGTCATAGTATAAAAAATGGATCTGATGGAAAGGATACCCACCAATACCATGGTTTCATAATCACACCACATATATAGTATCCTCAAGAAATTTTTCAAAAGTTTACGAAAAAATTTCATGTTAACTTAATCACTCCATTTACATATTATCTATAGTGATGAAACATTACTTAATTCATTGGATAGAAATATAATATAGTAGATCTATGTAATAACATTTCAAGGATCAACACATAACATAAAATGTATAGAATAGATCATAAACATAACTATTTCATATGTATAGTGTGATAGTGGTTATCCCATGAGTAATGGTGCTTGCATCATAATAGTATATCCCGAGTCAATTGAATGGAAAATATATCTATGTGAATCAAATTCAATCTCAATAATAATTTTTAATATTTTTACACTATGTTGAATTAATTGAACTACTTTCTTATCAGTAGTGTTTGAAAATCAATCATATGAAGAGATTTTCATGTAAATTTTATTTGTATCACTATATAAGGTAAAAATATGTAAACTATTCTATCAAGTACATGATGAATAATAAACCCAAAAATGTGATATTTCTATACCCAGAACGGGGATCGGGTAAGTGTGCAGTTCTGAATCTCGTCTCCCCCTTTAAATTCCTCCATCAGAATGAGATGATTGTCAAAGGACCAAGGTCGTCCTCTGAGGACTTTATCTTTGTCTTTGTCACTGAAGAACTCAAAAACAAGGAGTTTGTTCTCAATTTCCCGAATGGCTACTCCAGCTTCCAATTTCCAGATATTTTGAAGGGTGGTCCTGAGGGCCTTTAGATTAAATGGTGCCTCGGTCGCCAATCTTCCGACCACCAATAAAGCCATACGTTTTGACAAAGTGTTGTCTTCATTTCTACGGGTTGCAAGTGGCTCTTTTTCTTTGTCTGTCAATGTGAGGTTCTTCCATTGATTCAGTAGATCCGTCTCCATGTGGAGAGCCACGAAGACTCCTAGGGAGGGATTGGCCAAACAGAGGTCCCCTATCCAAGGGGTATCAAGCCCAAAGGGGTCCCCGACCCAGGGACTCCGGCCCAATCCAAACCTCTAGGAAGGAAGCAACAAAAAGAATCACAGACCGGCTTTAAGCGGTAATTCACACAGGTCCGGCCCAACCCAACGATTTCTCTGTTCAGGCACAGCCCGATATAAGTCCTCCAGTCAGGTGCGGCCCGAAAGCTCCGTGCCACTTATTCGTTCCGAGCCAGCCCTATACGCCCCGATCCTCCAAGCTGGGGAAGACCACAAGCCGCGCCAAGACCTGCGCGGCCAAAAACAAAGCGTTGGGGAGGACCGCAAGCCGCGCCAAGACCTGCGCGGCCCAAATCAACGCGCTGGGGACAATCTCGCTCCACCTCCAGCCCTGCGCGGTAGTTTCCTTCGCGCTGGGAAGAGCTATCTGGTCTCGCGCAAGTCCCCTCGCACTTCGAAGAACGGACCGGCTGCGCGACGCTCCAACTTGCGCGCCGAGGGACTCTTCTTCCCGTCCACGCCCTCCGCGCCCCGGGGAACCACCGCACCTTCGAAAACAAACGCGAACCAGCAATTTCTCACACACTCTAAAGATGTGAATAGACAGCTTTCTAAAGATGTGACGAATGACGAGACTCTTAAGGCTTTAAAGCAAATCCACTCTACGAAGGCCCCGGGACCAGACGGATTCCACGCCCTCTTTTTCAAGAATTACTGGCATATCATTGGTCCAGACATATGCAATCTGATGCGGGACATTTGGGCGGGGAAAAGGGACCTGTCTTCTCTTAATGAAACTATTATTACCCTCATTCCCAAGATGAAAAATCCGCAAGGGGTTTCGGATTATCGACCTATCAGTCTGTGCAATGTATCGTATAAGATCTTTTCGAAGATCCTGGCGAATCGGTTGCGTCCTTGGCTACCCGACGTCATTTCAGAGAACCAAAGTGCTTTTGTGGCAAAGAGGTTAATCACTGATAATGCCATTATTGCTCATGAAATTTTCCATTCCATGAAAACTCGAACACGAGCAAAGAGAGGGATCATGGCTTGGAAATTGGATATGGCTAAGGCTTATGATAGAGTGGAATGGAACTTCCTCGAATTGGTGATGCTCAAGATGGGTTTCTGCTCGAAATGGATAGACATGATCATGCAATGCGTCTCATCAGTTTCCTTCTGTATTAATGTCAACGGGGTGCTCACCCGAGGCTTTTCCCCATCCCGTGGGCTTCGCCAGGGAGACCCTCTTTCACCCTTCCTCTTTATTTTGGTGGCTGATGTGTTTTCTAGCCTCCTTTCCAGGGCAGCTTCACTCTCCATAATTCATGGGGCGAAAGCATGCCGCAAGGGCCCTCCGATTTCCCACCTCTTCTTCGCCGATGATTGCCTTCTATTTTCTCGAGCTACCCCTAATGAATGTACTGCAATTTGCCAGGCGATACAACAGTATGAACGGGCCTCAGGACAAATGATCAACCAGAGTAAATCAGAAATTTCTTTCAGCTCTGGAGTCCCTCAGCCGAAAAGAGAAGATCTCTGCTCTATAGCACGCATTCCTGGGGTCGATAAGCACCAGAAGTATCTTGGGCTCCCGACGGTGGTTGGACGGTCAAAGAAAGAAATCTGTTCAGCTATTGTGGATCGAATTGAAAGAAAAATACAAGGTTGGACCCCTAAAAAAATCTCCAAGGCCGGGAAGGAAATCCTCATCAAGGCGGCACTTCAATCTATCCCCAGCTATTTGATGTCTATTTTTAAACTCCCTGATGTGGTGCTCTCAAAGATTCAATCCAGCACATCTAACTTCTGGTGGGGACGAAAGGACGGAAAAAATAAAGTCCATTGGATCGCATGGAATGCTCTCTGTCAACCAAAATCTGAAGGCGGAATGGGCTTCCGGGACCTTTCTCTGTTTAATGATGCTTTGCTGGCTAAACAAGGTTGGCGTATAATTAATAACCCTTCATCCCTATGCACGCGAGTTCTCCGGGCTAAATATTTCCCACATAAGGATTTCTTGGATTCCCATCTTGGCTATCGACCCAGTTTTCTCTGGAGAAGCATTTGGGGTGGTCGTAATCTGCTGAGGCAAGGAATAGGCTGGAGAATTGGGAATGGTAGTACGGTCAAGATTTGGACTGATCCCTGGCTTTTTGATCAGACAGGCACGAAGGCGTCATCCCCTATTTTTCCAGGATCCGAACATGCCACAGTCTGTTGTCTTTTTGATGATCAAGGGGCGGGGTGGTGTCTGGAAAAACTCTTCTCCTGGTTTAATGAGAGGGATAGGAGAATCATTCTGAGTATTCCCTGTGTGTCTGACGCAGGGCCAGATCATCTCTTCTGGACAAATGACAGCTCAGGAGAGTATACAGTGAAAGCTGGCTACCGGCGAGCTCTTTCTTCTCAAATTACAGAAGGAGATGCGAGGCCCTGGACATCAATTTGGAAGCTTTATGTTCCCCCTAAAGTTCGCTTTTTCTGGTGGCAGGTGTGTATTGGTATCCTCCCAACTAAGAGCCTCCTTGTCTACAGACACTTTTCAAACGACAACTCATGCCCTTTCTGCCCCTCTGTGATTGAATCCCCTCTCCATGCCCTTTTTCAATGTCCCGGGGCTCAGGAGGTTTGGAATGGCTGGGGATCAACTTTAGAGCTGAGACTGGACGCCGCCTCAGATCCTTCATCTCTTCTGATGCGATGGTGTTCCTCCTTTTCGCCGGCTAAAGCAGGCGCCCTGTGCATTTTGACTTGGATTATCTGGAATAGGCGGAATGAGGCCATTTTCAATCATTTCCGGAGGCCCCCCAGATTTTGGATTGACCGGGCTTTGTCTTGGATTGCTGTCTGGCATAACCACCCTGAACAACAAAGACTTTTAACCCCCCCTCCTCTTCCCCAACATTGGTGCCCCCCACCAGAAGGGACGGTTAAAATCAATGTGGATGCCTCTCTCCCTAGGGATGGCCCAGTTGGACTTGGTTTACTGGCCCGAGACAACCTGGGAAATCTCATCGCCGCCAAATACGAAGCACGTTATGCACTTTGGGAGCCCTCAGTCGCGGAGGCCGCCGCCATCCTTGCTGGGCTAGACTTTGCAAAAGATCGCGGTTGGGATTCCATTCACATCGAATCCGACTGTCTCACTGTTATCAATGCCATCAATCTCACTGACGGCGGGCTTCAACTTTTCAGCCCCATTATCCGGTGTATTCACTCGCGGAGACAAGGCTTCAATTACTGCAATTTCTCATTTATTAGAAGGGAAGCGAACGAAGCCGCTCACAAGATGGCAGGCATTGGCCCTCCTTACGAGGATTTGCTGTGGTTCAATCATTTTCCCTCGTGGTTATGCTCCTGTATTTCTGCTGATCTCCATCATTAATGGATCCGTCTTCTTTTGTCAAAAAAAAAAAAAAAAAAAAGGTGTTGAGTAACCATCTCACAATCCCCATATTACCATTTTAAAATACATTCCCTTTACATCAAACTCTAGGAACACATAATTATTTTTATGATAGGTATCTTTTATAATAAATGTAAATTATAATGTATTGGAATAAAATATTATAATGAAAAATTGTTGATATAATGTAAAGAAACATTATAACTTGGCTAATAAATCTTAGTTTAGTGGTTCATTTCAATATATAATAGATTTCTATAAGGTATTAATGAGATGGATTGAGTATTATAAAATTAATAACATACAAAATAGATCATTATATATCATATATAAGATTATATATTCAAATAAATTACAGATTAAAAATATTTACATTATAAGAATTATTATATGATATAAAATATGAAGGAATGGAAATATTTTAATTTGACATGGTATAGTTTTTAAAAATTATATAAATATATGGATAATATGTTCTATCATGGATTAAATATTAAACAGAAAATAAAATTGTAGAATAATAATATTTTTTGGCATATAAAACATTAATTTAAAAGAGTTTATAAAAAACATTTCATTTTGAAACATAAAGGGATGATTTGAAAAAAAAATTCATTTCCTTCGTAACACATAAAACAGATCATAATGAGAGTGAAGGAAAAAATCACACATTTACAAAAAAATATACAATATAATATAAATTGAATCATATCATCACATAAAATTTAATTTCATAAGGTGTTATAAATAATGAATCATAATGGTAAATGAAGTTATAGGGAAATAATAATATTTACTCTGGTATAATAAGAGCTTATTAAATAAATTATTTTGAGTGTTAATGAATAATATCTCATGTAAAATAAATATCTTGGAATAAATTATTTAAAAAAATAAATAAATATAATAATTGTTATTAACATTCCTTTTAATATCATCAATATATTATTATATATAAAGAAATATTAGTTTGGGAAAACCTTCACTCCATATGTATGATCACTGATTAATTGGATAATATTTTCTCTAACAAGCCAAATTATAGGTTACTCCATATTTACCAACTGAATTCATTTACATCATTGTTCATTTATAATATTATTAAAATAAACTAATACAGTATATGAATTTAACATTATCATTATAATTTTTCATTTTTATTTCTAAAATCATTCGATATTTTTTTTGGAATGCCTTTAATCTTAAAGGCATCATTTTCTAAAATATATCATTTCCTTTTTTCTTTATAATAATTTTTTTATCTCGTAAGAGTCTAAACACTTTCTTGGCTATAAATATTCAACTATATTTAGTTTTTTGACAAATAATTATCTTTACACAATCATGTAATATTCATAAATTTTATATTCATTATTCTTTACATTGGATATATATAATTTAAGAGTTACTAAACCAATAGTCTAGTAAAATTTACATACAATCATTTATAATAAATATTAATTAATTTATTTTTGTTTCTAGATATACACTGAGATAAATTTTTTGGTAACACTATATTAAAACACCAATTAATAAATTCAAGAAATTTAGAGGTTTTTTCTTCTCTCTATGGACATATGAATAAAAACACTAAATATTATAATTTTTAGAAACTTTAAAAATAATAAAATGAGAATATATGTGAAAATTATAATATTAAAATCCCATGAGTTCTAATAGAAATATTATATTAAATGGTGAATGTTCCATAAGTTTATAAATACTTCAACTTAAATTTATTACAATTATACAAAAAAATAATTTAGTTTCACATGAGAAGGTAATATCCTCGTGTTTATTTCACTCCCTATTTATAATTTTTCAATTTTAAATATGTTTTATGAAAACCATTTTATTTAAAATTCTATTTCCTATTTAAAATTGTCTTTCATTCATTCCACCAAAAAGAGTGGTTAAATATGATTCCACCAAACATTATTTTCTAGGTGAAGTATAGACAAGAGGATTTATTGTCAGTTTCTCTATATTTTTTTAATATACCTGGATAAATAAAAATAAACTTATTGGTAAGTATTATAACATGTCATTCATGGTTAACCTCATATCCAAATGGATCCTTAACTTTAAATAATATAGATTAAAATTTGAAGATGTGATTACAAGATAAGAACCCCTTTTCCCGTTTATATTAAAATAATGTAAGGGGAATATCATTTATATATAGTCCTCTCTTCCTTCCTCTGAGGAGATAAAATAAAATATATCATAGAGTAATATTCCAGTATATATCTTCACCACGCATCCTTTTCTACCTCCTCTTGGTGGGAATATTTTTACTTAAGAGGAATTCCAACAAATAATAAAAATTATATGATAGTAATGTAGTGTAAAATATATATTCCACATCAGGAAATTTTTGCATGTGTGAATATTCCCAAGGTTAAGGAGTGCTCTTAGTGTTTATTCATGGGTTTTTCTTTCCATTTTTTCAAAATAATTAAAATAGTTGATTAGTACATTACTAAATTAAAAAAAATTTGTGAGGGAATTTTTTAATTATCTTATTAAGTATCCTTATATTTTATCAAGACCTGATTTCCCTCATAATTGAACATCAAAAGTTTAATAGCATTGAAATTATTTTGTATAATACAAATATTTCCCTTATCATAAACCATGAAAATTATTAGTCAATTTCTCAAATATATTTATATATTACTTATCTCCAAGTGGTGGATTGTAGCTCCTATATTTATTATGTAGACTCACCAATACAGAGATCAAGACATAGAATTCATCAACCCATGCCTATATAAATAATAATATATATCAAGTGATACTACTCTTGATGTCATTGGGGTTAATTTAACACTAACCCATCATTAGAATTCCCAAATAAGAGTAATTTTCCTCACATTTTTCAATTAAACACATAGTTCTATGGTTTAATTATAAATCTAGTAATCGAATACATATAGTGCCCTGATATTTTATTGAGTTATTCTGTTTGATTGTGTATTAATTTAATTATTCTATATTTTAAATTAATTATTAATATTTAGTATATTTTAAATAATTGTAAACCATATACTGATAAAATATTCATAGATAATCCATTTATTTTAATTTCATATTGGTTTATTGGTATATTTATATATGTGATCATAGCCTTGTATCCATAAAATAAATCATGAATCTGGAATAAAATAAAATAAATATAAAACATGGAATGGGCATTATCATTATCTTGAGCTTTTTTTAGTGAGAATAAAATAAACAAATTATTGACCATAGGGTAATACATATTGAGCTACTCGAGGATCGAGTTACATAGTTCCACATCTATGTAGTGTATCTACAAGGTTTTAGTTTTTCATCATCTCCAAAATGAAAAAACTACATGGTCCTAGGATATTAATCTTTATAATGAATATACATTACTCTTAAGAGAATAGAACCATAAAGGTAATTTACATAAAATATATTGTGGGAACAGAGGCCCGTCATAATAGTAGGGTAGGATAACTCACAATCCATCAATTTAATTGAAGAAAATTATTTCAAAAATCTCTCCCCGTAATTAAATTAAATGAAACCATGCATATAGACAGGTCAGTCTAAGATCATGAACATACACTATTGAAATGAATAGAAATTTGAATTAACTAGTTAGTATTTATTTTGATTCTTTGCATTGTTAAAATAACTCTAGTGTGAATTAACACTTTGAGAATTCTTGGTATTTGAAACGGTTTATTTGCGATGGGATCCCGTCACAAATAGACATTAGTGCCGGGGATCCATCACAAATATCCTATTGCAGAAAACATTGTTGCAAATACCATTATTTGTGACGGGAAACATCATCATCTCAAATAAACCTTTGATTATATGAATTATATATACATAAACATTTTCATCATGGGCCCGTCACAAATAGTTTTCCGACGGGCCCGTCGTCCCATCGCAACAATATATATATATATAACGTTCTGCGAAGGGCCCGTCACAACAAAGTATTTGCGACAGGTAAGCAGTCCTGTCACAAATATGTTTTTAAAAATAATTATTTAGACTATTTGTGATGGGGTCTCGTCGCAAAAGGTACAGTCGCAAATAATAAATTAATTTTAAAAAAATAAAATTAGTAAAATTACGATTAATGAAAAAATAATATTACTATTATTAAAAAAATAAAAAATATTAAAATTATCATTATTCAAAAAAAATAAAAAAATCATAAAATATTATTATTATTACTATTAGTAAATAAAAAAACATTAAAAAATATAATACTAAAAAATAGTTAATAAAATATTATTATTATTATTAAAATAATAAAAAAAATATTAAATATTAAATTCCTCAATATTCACAAAAATTATAATAAAATAATAAAAAATTAAAAATTAAATTATGTAATATTTGCACCGATATAAAAGACAAAAAATGTAAATAATTCGTATTACAATGTTAAATTTAAATTTTTTTTTAACATAAAAAAAATCACTGGGGGTCGTCTTCTAGAGGAGGTGGAGGAGCTGAAGGTGCTGGTGAAGGAAACTTCATCCCTAAACTACGAGTTAGACGGTTCATGTACTCCATCTGCTCGTGATGTTGTTGCTGCCATCGATGCATCTCCTCCTCATGTTGTTGTTGCTGCTGCTGCTGCCATCGACACATATGCTCCTCGTGATGCTACTTATGCTGCTGCCACTGACACATCTCTTCTTGCTGCTTCTGCAAAGTCTCTATAAGCTCAGCCTGAGCTCGCAACTGCTCCTGATACTGTGAGCCAGAAGATGATGCCTCTCTATAATCTCCTCTCAAGCTGGACGTCGACATCGCAGCAGTACCAAAATAAGTACCATGAGTCAAATGAGAGCTGATACCAACTACTCTGCCCTTCTCAAAGCTATACTGAGTCACCTGCATCCATGCTGCCTCATCGAAATGGTGCGCGCTGGTCTACTCAGTCGTCTCATCCAGACCCTCAGCCTGTGTCTGAGAGGTCACAGCCTCATATGACTCCTCCATAGCTGTCAATGTCAATGTATTCAACTTCCTCCTCATCATCATCAATATCCAAATGAGTTTCAGTTTCATCATCTCTTGTCATTTCAAATTCATTTGTAACATCATTAACATCTTTATCACCGTAGATCCTTAATTGTGGGGTGTCATCATCGATATTCATGTCTCTCTATGAATTAGATGTATTTTGATCAGTCTCTTGAAAAATTTCAATTCATTCCACTTGAGCAGAACCACATTCAATTTGAGTAAAATGATTTTCCTGAGATTTCTATTTTATTAGTCTCTACCAATCGTTCAAGTCTCTTGAAGTAGCACAGTACTTTGCATAATAAATTTGATGTGCCTGTTGAGCAAGTAAAAATAGTTCATTTACTGTAAGAAGAATATTATATTTAATATCGAAAATTCCACGAGTTGGATAAACATGGAAGACTCTCTCAGTATCCATTCACCAACATTTTAATATTATTATGTAATTTTATCCTAGATAACACAGTACAATAATTTCATCCAAAATTCCATAAAAGTCAACTTCAGTTTCTCTAATATGTGATCCTTTCAAGAAAACTCAACTATTAATGATTTTTTTATTCCCCGTATGCATGTGTATGAAATCGAAAACCATTCACCACATATTCATTATAAAATTTAACCATTTTGGATGGTGGGTTACCCAATATACACAGTCTCTTATCAATTTTATAAGCATATTGAGACACATGAAAATTTTTAAAACAATTATCAATATAATAAATAATAAACTGAATTGATATTAAACCATCAAAAATTTATGTTACCAGTTTTTGAAACCATTGATAAAAATGTTTTTGTCTGTGTTCTTCAAGATAAGCTGTTGTAATTTGTGGAAGTTGTTTCTTGATATGATTATCATATAACCTAAAAATAAAATAAGTTTAAATACTTTATCATAAATTATTGAATAAGTGATAGAACCACTCATAGGAAAAATGATGTCATTTCTTCACAGTTGAGAAGAACGTATGTATGAGCTTTGTAATGTTCATCATCTGAAATCCATCATTCATGAACTCCACCAAAACCAAGATTTGGATGATTAAAAACTGTTAATCGATTATCCTTTTTATAATTAAAATTCCCCTCATTTAGCCCCATGTGATTTTGTTTTGTGGGATATTGAGATTCAATATAATGAGAGAAGAAGAAAACAATTTCCTCTTGAAAAGAAGCGTCAGCAATTGAGCCTTAAACTGATGCTTTGTTATGTACTTTTTCCCCAATTTCTGCATGCATCTCTTGAATGGGTAAATCCATCGAAACTGTACTAGACCTCCATATTTAGCTTCATGTAAAAAATGTAATATAATATGTTCCATTAAGTCAAATAAAGACGGCGGAAAAAAAATTCCAGTTTACATATAATTACAGCAACAACTTCTTCCAGTTTTCTTAGCGCATTGTAGTCTGTGTTTGCTGCACAAATATCTCGAAAAAAATATTATATGTCTGTTATCGAATCCCAAATCATAGAATTCAACAAACCTCTTAATCAAATCGGCATAAGTCTTTCCATTATAACATGGAAATCATGACTTTTTAATCCAGTAATATAACCATTCTTAACACATCTGCCCAAATTGGAAGCATAGCCATCTGGAAGTCTCAAATCTACAATCCACTAACAATATAATAAGCGACTCTCTTTGGACAGTGTATTAGCTGCTTTTGGATTTATTAACCTCTGTGATCTGACATTTTCAAAAAGTTCAAGTGCCGGTCACCTGCAAATTTGGGCAAGATCTAATCGTGCCTTTATAGTATCTTTGGTCTTACCTGGTGTATCCAAAACTGAATGAAAGAAATTATCAAAAAATTTCTTCTCAATATGCATAACATATAACATTTGGCAGACCAACAAATCATTCCAATACAAAAGATCCCAAAAAATGCTTCATTTTATCCAATTATATTCTTTCCCAAAGCCATGAATTTTCTGTTCATTTAATGTTGGCCCAAATGTGATGGGGTAATGAAAATAGAAGTGATATTAAATTTGTACCTGAGATCATCTTTGGAGGTTCATCCCTTTCAATTTTACCTTTTTTGAATTGAGATTTTTTCCTCTGAAAAGGATGATCGGTTGGAAGAAACCTATGGTGACAATCAAAATAGCAAGGTTTTTTTCCCATTAATGAGAATAAAGGCTTTGTTTTCTTTCATACAGTAAGGACTTGATTTCAGACCATGTGTACTCCAACTAGATAACATTCCATATGCCATAAATTCACTAATCATCCACATTAATGCAGCTTTTAATATGAAATTTTGTTTCATAGCAACATCATATGTATTAACACCATCACTCCACAATGCATTTAACTCATCAATCAATGGTTTCAAGTAAACATCAATATTCTTTTTCATATGTCCTATTATTAATAGAGTCAAAAAATATATAAGGCTCCTTCATCAACATCCATGGAGGAAAATTGTACAGAGTTATAAATACAAGTCAACAAGAATACTGACTACCATAAGAACCAAACGGATAGAAATCATCAGTAGAAAGATCCAATCGCACGTTTCGGGATTCTATAGCAAAAGACAGACAAAAACGGTCAAATTTTTTCCATGAATCACCCTCATATGGATGATTCAAGCTTTTATCAGTTGAAATCTTGGTGTTGTGCCATGAAATCATTGATTTTGTATTCTAAGACAGACATAAATGCTTCAACCTAGGTGTAAGGGGGAAATATCTCAACTGTTTTACTGGAATCGATATGGACATCCCTAGTTGAGCTTCTTTATACCTCGATTTTCCACATGTGGGACAACTATCCAATGACTCATTTTTCCCAGAATATAAGATGCAATAATTTGGACATGCCTGAATCTTCCGATAACTAAGGTCCAGATTATGAATCGGCCTCTTGCTCTTATATTAATTTGAAAGAAACACATTTCCTTCAGGTAATAGTGTTTATCAAATAAAATATCTGATCAAAACAGTTGTTTGACATTGCATTATCTAATTTAATAGTCATAAATTTTTCGATCTCTTCTATTTATCTTATCGTGCAACTAGGATATAATTCATCCTCAACAGACCTAAAAAACTCATAAAATTCGGATGGTGCCAACTCAGGAGTTAAATCAATATCATCATGAGTTTCAGTTTGTTGTACAGATGGACCTACAACATCATGTACTAAATTTTTAAACCGTGATGGATCCAGAATCAAGTTATTAGGATCTTATCTGGAACTGTGTTCAACGTGTTGATACCAAAAAACATAATCTGGTTGAATACCAAACCACAAGAGATGTCCCCCAACCTTTTCAATTGTGTCAAACGTTCTCAGAGCAGATTTTTTACAAGGACACTTAATTATGCCTTCTGAAACATATTCTAGTTTTTATGATTCAAATGCTAAGAAATCCTCAACACCCTCAATATATATAGGATTTAAACTAGAACAATTTGGATTTCTGTGCTGATTTATCCAAGCACGATCATCTAATAATGACTGATGTCAACTTCCTTGTTCCATATTTTTCTACATAAAATATAAAATCATCACTTTTTTGAATAATTTGAAACTATAAAAACACTATCTAAAAAAAGAATATTAATAATGACAACAACTTAATAATTTACAATAATTAAGGGTGACATAATTTCTCGTGGATTGACGGCTACTCTTTTGTCTGACGGCTCATTTAATTGCATCTTTCTCACAATAATTATTGCTAATTATTTTTAATTATTCCTAATTATTCTCAATTATTCCTAATTATTCCTAATTACTGTTAATTATTCCTAATTATCCCTAATTATTCCTATTTATTCCTAATTATTCCTAATTATTGCTACTCATTCCTAATTATTCCTAATTATTACAAATTGTTAAAAATTATTACTAATAATTAATAATTATTACTAATATTTAATAATTATTACTAATAATTAATTATTATTACTAATTTATTCTATTTATTACAATTAATTACTAATTATTACTAATTATTACAATTTTTTACTAATTTAGCAATACTTAGCAATACTTAGCAATACATAACAAAATAAAAACTGCTTGAATAATGAATGGAAATTTGGTAATCATAGTTGTGGAGATGATTACAAATATTCCCTTCATTATCCAATCAGTTTTCATTTAATAATTATTACTAATAAAAAAATTATATTATCAATAATTATGAGAAAAAAAATATTAATATTAAACAAATATTAAAAAAATTATAAAATATTTAAATTATCAATATTCGCAACAGACTTTGCTCTATTCTTAATATGTTCAAATCTCAAAGGGTCTCCAATTGTCAGGTCATGTGTAATAAAAAGTTTGTGTCAGCCATGTCCAATGTAAACTCTATAATTGCACTTGCATGGTTGATCACCTCGCAAGTGGTGTTGCAATAGGATGACCAAAGTAATGTCGTTCTCGTCTCTAAGAATCATCTCGATCCCATTACATAGATCATTCTTCCTTAAAAATTTGAGGGGATATCAGTATCTTTCCATAAAATTTTCAAGGAAGAATGGTCTATGTAAAGGGTCATGTGAGATAATTTGTATAGATGAGAAGGGCATGACATGGGTTGTCCTACTGCAACACTACTAGCGAGGTGATCAACCATGCAAGGACAATTATAGAGTTTTCATTGGAAATGGATGACAGAAACTTTTTATTGCGTATGACCTGACAATTGGTGACCCTTTAAGATTTGAACATGCTAAGAATAGAGAAACTCCTGTTGCGAATATTGATAATTTTAATATTTTATAAATTTTTTATTATTTTAATAATATTACAATTGTTTTTTCATAAATTTTGATAATATAATTTTTTTTATTACTAATTATTACTAATTATTACTACTTATTACTAATTATTACTAATTATTACAAATTATTACAAATTATTAATAATTATTAATAATTATTACTAATTTTTACTAATTATTACTAATTAATTATTACTAATTAATTATTACTAATTAATAATTAATACTAAGTATTACTAATTATTACTAATTATTACTAGTTATTACTAATTATTACTAATTATTACTAACTAATAATTATTAATAATTATTACTAATTATTACTAATTATTACATATTATTATATATTATTACTAATTATTACTAATTATTACTAATTAATACTACTTTTTACTAATTATTACTAATTATTACTAATTGTTACTAATTATTACTAATTATTACTAATTATATCTAATTATATCTAATTATTACTAATTATATATAATTATTACTAATTATATCTAATTATTACTAATTATATCTAATTGTTACTAATTATATCTACTTATTACTAATTATATCTAATTATTACTAATTATATCTACTTATTACTAATTATATCTAATTATTACTAATTATATCTAATTATTACTAATTATTACTAATTATATCTAATTATTACTAAGTATGACTAATTATATCTAATTGTATCTAATTATTACTAATTGTTACTAATTATATCTAATTATATCTAATTATTACTAATTATATCTAATTAGTACTAATTATTACTAATTATTACTAATTATTACTAATTATTACTAATTATATCTAATAATATCTAATTATTACTAATTATATCTAATTATATCTAATTATTACTAATTATATCTAATTATTACTAAATATATCTAATTATATCTAATTATTACTAATTATTAATATTATTACTAATTATTACTAATTATTACTAATTATATTTAATTATTACTAATTATATCTAATTATTACTAATTATATCTAATTATTACTAATTATATCTAATTATTACTAATTGTATCTAATTATTACTAATTATATCTAATTATTACTAATTATATCTAATTATTACTAATTAAATCTACTTATTACTAATTATATGTAATTATTACCAATTATATCTAATTAGTACTAATTATATGTAATTATTACTAATTATTACTAATTATATCAAATTATTAATAATTATATCTAATTATTACTAATTATATCTAATTATTGCAAATTAACACTAATTATTTATAATTATCACTAACAATATCAATTTATTACTAAAAATAAATATGAATAAAAATCAATTGAAAACTAATTTAATTACAACTAATAAACAACAATTAAAATTAACATAAAATATAAAAAAATATAAAAAAATAAAATATAAATACCTTAAACTTTGATATTCTGAAGATATTTGCGCCCTCCAATTGCTCTCGTATAAAAAAAATTAACTAAAAGAAATTTTTTCCTTGAAACTGAAAAACAAAATGAGAGAGAGGAAGATCTGAGTGAATTGGTAAAAAACGGATGGGGGTATATATCAGTTAGATTAGTTGCAATGGGGTTATTTTACGACGGGTTTCCCGTTGCAAAAGGTGGTATTTGTGACGGGGTCTGTCGCAAATACTCTCGCCCGCATTAATTACAGTCGGTGGTTAAAAGTGTATTTACGATGGGCCCTGTCATAAATAGTTCCTGACAACACTCTTTTTGGGATGGGACGACATCCCATCGCAAAAAGCTATTAACCGTCGCCAGGTATTTGTGACGGGCCCGTCGCAAATTATCATTCGCGGTTCGGCGCGCAAGCCGCACAGTTTGGCGCGCAAGTCGTGCCAAACTATTTGTGATGGGAGACATCTCACCATCGCAAATAATTTTCACATGGTTTGGCGTGCAAGTCACGCCAAACTATTCATGATGGGAGATGAAAACATGTCGCAAATAACTTCCGAGACGGGTTATTTGTGACGTGATTTATTCCCGTTGCAAATATTGATTTTTCGCGTAGTGTAATATGATTAATTATCTGAAGAATTATTTAATTCAATTTATCTTAATTTCTATCCATAATGTATTGGAGATACCTATCATCTATGATTTAAAATAAAAGAAATTATATTTTTTTAAATAATTATACAGCTGGTACATGGAAGATAATCAATAAGTAAGTGTTAGAACTAATCTATATGTATTTATATCATATATCATCTAATCATGTGGTATATTTCATACACATTTTTTCATGAAACTTTATGTCATGTATGAGTTAATAAATTACTTAGAGATAATATGTTAATTAACATAACATGTAATGATTATAATATTCATAGATTTTTTGGCATATGATGACTATATGTGTTATATAGTTCACATATAATGAATAACTAATTATGAATTTAATATCATATTAAACATCATATAGAATATATGAAATAATAAATAACAAATGAAACACAAAAATATTAATGTTTATATAGTAATATATTGATTTTAATTTTTGATGTAAATAGGTTGGGAACACATAATGTACATCCATCTATATACTATGTATATTGCTCTTCATATGTCTTTGACACACATCTAGGGACTGGACATATATCTTGAGATGGAAATTAAATGGTACACCGTAAGTATATATTGTTATTTCCATATAATCTCTTATTTACATGGTTTAAATTCCCTATGTTATGTAATAAATATGTGACACTACTTGGACCCCTTCATTTCTTCTACTAAAACACTTGGACTAAATGGAGTGTAAGTGAGTTACATGTCTTATGGTCTAGTGATTCATATCCTACCCTTGTAGGGACCACAAGTTGTGTACATTTGATGCATGTTGGTTGTGTTTAAGGAATGATGCTCAAAATTTATTAGATATTTATACTTATTCATTAAATACATATACTCGACATGTTCCTTCACAGAACATGATGTGTACACTTATTCTATCATGACAGAATCATCATCACCATTATATGGTTTCTTCAAATTTTATTCATTAACATTTAATTATATTTTGATTAACTATGTGATAAAAAAGGTTTGAAGATAAAATCTCAATGATTTAATTATAATAATGAATTTATATAAATGAAAATTTACTTCTAAACATAAAAATGATCAATAAATAATAAACACCTATAAATTAAACATGAGCTCTATCATACCAGTTTTGTAACACCCCGACCCCAGAAGCTCGGAGTCAGTATATTATTTTAATACATTGTCATGATTACAAGGAATCAAGTCCCGAAGGACCGATCAATTTAGCAGTATTGGGAAATATATTACATCATGAATGTTATATTACACTTTCTAACATACAACACAGTATAAATAATCCTTTGGGAATTCCATTGTTCCCTTAGCTTAACCCTGCATATCAAAAATAATACACTTCTTGGAATCTTGGGAAAACAAAACATAAGAAAGGGATGAGCTCAGATTCTTAGTAAGGATAACAATATAGAAACAAAAACTTTTATAAATAATCATAAACATTAAGGCAATGAATAAATCTAAAACAAAAGCCTTTTAAACTTAAACTTCAGTATAATATTGAAAAGATAAATCAAATAATTCCATTTACTTATACACATGGATATTTTAATATTAGAATAATCACATGTAATGTCAATAGATAATTTAATAATGATGGAATGCATAATGTCGGACATCATAACCACATAGTCAAGGCCTCATGTCAAGACTACAAATAAAATTTTTTCAAGGCCTTGTTCCAAAACACTAGTTTGTCTCATTAGTCCTACTGATGCATCGAGGAGCTATAGAGGGCTCCACCCATCACTTACTAAGTCCAATTCATTCCTCATATGAAATTTTTGAAACATAAAATAAAAATTCATATTAAAACTAGCATATGAAATTTCAATACTTTTACCATAAACCATGAATGGTATAAAAATAGAACATCCACAGTGAAACATATCATAACTCATTCAATACAATATGGAATATTTTATTATAATAAATCAACCTCAATCAAGAATAATATCACATAAAAGATATTGACATAGTTGAAAATTATCAGTAAAAATCTTTGAGAGAAATATCACTTTTTCATGAAATCATTTAAAATTCACACCATTTATAAAAGAATTCATTTAAAAGACAATTTTGAATCAAAGTTTCCCATACCACTTTGAAAATTTTTAAAGTAATTAACATTTTAAAACATTCGTGTCCATATAAATAAATCCTTAACACCATTTTGAAAACATGGACATTAATGAGAAAGGTTTAGAATAATAAATCTTTAAAACATTTAAAATTATATTTTAGTAAAAGTGTCCTTTAAAAATAATCCCTTTTAAAACTCTTTTATAAAACATAGACATGGACAATAAATATGTCCCAGTAAAAACTTACACATAAACAATATCGAATAATAATTAGATTGAGGAATTAAACCTTACCTTGTACTTTTCCTTGGTAGAGGGTACATTAACCTCCTTTATAATATTTAAATCATTGTTATTAAATTATACACAAACTAAATACATAAATATGATATCATATATGTTTTTATAATATTGCTTTGTTAATAATATTTTAGTAGTATCATTGTTTTGGGTGTTAACTGATTCGTTTTCCTATATATGTTTTGTTATGTAAGTCATGTTTGTTATGAATAGGGTGTATTTGATTCATATTTATAATGATATTATGTTCTTAAATATTATTTTTAATAATCAAATGAAAATTATTCTTGAATGGTTGTGATGCTGAATGAATCTCATTACGTTTGTGGAGACAGTAATCCGTACGTACACATGAACGCTACTTCCATTTCGTTTTTTTATTCTAAAAATAAATAAAACCAAATGATACATATTTATATTGTTATTCCAGTATAATATAATATTTTATATGTTCTATGTAAGTTCATTAACACCATACTTTATACATTCCATGTATGATATGAATGAGTCATATCACTTTGTGGGGGCGGTAGTCCGCACTTCCTCAAATGAAATTCTCATATATACGACATGAAAAGAATAAATTTATGATATAAAATAGAATTACAGAAGATTATAGATAAAATATATATCATAAGTTTCCTATATAATTATAGTTCCATCATAATTTCCACTATAAGAGGTGGTAGTAGAATATTAAACAATCATCGTTTCGTGAGGTAGTAGTTCGTCGTCCACATAAACATTATGTTCTATACCCATTATATGGAGGTGTGTGTAAGTTTAGTTCAAATAATTCTCATAAAAACAACCTAGTATATTTAGTATAATGTTTTTGTTATAAAATAATGGAATCAAGAGAGTATAGGGGGTCGGAGAAGTTAAATAAAAGAAACGAACTTAAGAAGAGATGTTACCTTTAAATCGGGTAACTCCCTTTGGTTTGAACCAAAAGGCTTCCTTGAAGTGCCTTATTCGTAAGTTAAGGATTCTAGGAGGAAGATAGGGATGTATTAAGATTAATTGGGCATAGGTTGGACAATAATAGGGGATTTAGAGTTGTGAGAAATGGGATAGAGGTGAGGGCTTTTTTAAGTGGGAGGAGGATCTCTTTAGGAATGTTTGAAAAAATTATTTTATTATATACTGATTTTCGGTTTCTAAAGGTAAAAAACTAATTAAAGTCAAAGATAACATTAATCATGTTTAAAATAATATCATCCAATAAAAATTGGATTATTTTTGGATATTGTTTTAATTTTTATAATCTCATTTATTTAAATCATTCATTAATGAGGTAAACACTGCATCATTATTGTGTCATAAATAATTTTATTTATTTGATGTCTAAAAATTATCAAAAAAATACCATGATGTAGGAAATAATTTTATATTTCAGATGAATATTTATAGTCGAAGATATAACATATATAACCACACGTAAAAATTTGTTTATAGAATGAGATATGTTTATGTCATTTTTTTTCTTTACTTTAAATTAATTAATATAAAGCGTCATTATCACACTCAAGTGGCTCCATGGGGTCCCAAAATCGACCCAAGGATGTAAATGGTCATACATGTAGCAGTGAATAGGGTTATAACACGTTTTAGGGAAATGTAATATTATTATAATATTATTTTTTACACATATTTACCAGATTTACCCCTTTAACCATGGTAAATAAAATATTTACCGAAGTAATTATTCAAAATGTATAAAACTAATAGTTACATATTTACACAATTTGGACCTCTTGATTCCAAATATTAAATCCATTTTTCCAAATTCATAACACATAAGTGGCAGAAAGAAATTTAAAATTAATTCCCATTGTCAAAACGAAAATCGTGTTTTTAAGAAATTATAACTATCAAAAGATTGACACTTATTTATGTCCAACTTAAATGTGAAATTACATCTAATGACCTAAATTATATTAAATGATAAAAATATTATCTAATTTTACTTAAAACCCTCTTCAAATGTATAATTTAACACTATAAATTATTTCGATTTAAAAAGTTTTTTTAATTAAAATTTAGTATTTTTCAGTATTCATCAAAAATTTAAGGTTTTCAGTAAAGTACAAAAAATTTATTCAAACTAAATTTTTATGTCCCACTTCTAAAGAAGAATTTAATTTCCTTAAATTTAATATATAAAAGATTCAAATATTGGTTTTAAAAAGGTCTCTCCATTAAAAGGCGGTAAAATTGTATTTTTTGAAAAATACTTCTTTTATCTTAAATAAATAAATTTGTTCTTATATTATTTCCAATAAATACATAATATGGATTCTAAAATTGTATTAAGTATGTAAAATTAAAAAATTCATTTAATACTATTCATAACCACTTTTTGAACGGTACGTTTGGTAAGTTGTCGTGCGCTTGAACTCAGTGTTGCCTGTAGCGCAAGTTATTTAATTACATTGATGAGATAACGTACTATGAAATATTGGGGTGTTACATTCTCTCCTCCTTCAATAAATTGTGTCCTCACAATTTTAAATTATTCTTCAAATATAAAAGGTTAAAAATAGAAAAATACCTTTGTAGAAAACCCACATCAAAAATTGGGTTAATAAAATTTAGTCTTAATAAAAGGGAAAGGGAAATGAAAAAGTCACCAGCAAAATTATGATCTCGATTAGGAGAGAATTGGTGGAAATTATAGACACGTAATTGGAAGGAAAATGTACATATTTATAGGGAGTTATTAAGGTCATCAATCACAAACAAGTGTAAAATTGAGGGCCTCAAAGCCACCAATTTATGATGATTTAAAATATCACCGGTTAAAAAAACATAAGGCATTTGGATAACACGTTTTTGGTTTTAAAATACCTTCCCTATAGTTTAAGATACCTTCCCTATAGTTTAAGAATTAATTTATTCATCGAATAAGAGGGAGAAATATACTTAACAAGTAGAGTTTCATCCTTAAACTAATTCCTACCACAAACTCATCTTTCACTCTTAAAGATAACTGAATTCAAAAATATTCTATTTATCTTAATCGTATAGGGTTACAAAAATAATGAATTTATAATTCATTTGTTAGACTATTTAAAAAAACACATTATAAAAACTAGGAAATCACATAAGCCAGTGGTAGGTGATTACTGTTGTCGCCGTTTGGTTGCGGGTTCAAGTCTCACGGCCTTGCCAGACATAACGGGTTTTCACCCGACCTTCGGGTGGTCCTTTTTATGACAATCCAAAAATAATCTCAAGAAATTATTTAACCTTAAAAATAGTATAAAATATCAAACTTAATCTATTCCAACCTTTATACTTATCCACAATACTTCTATCTGAACTCATAGTCCAAAATTTATAAGGAAGTTCACATAATATACATGTGAATGCCTTTATAGTGTATTCTCTTAAAATGTGGTAATAAAATGAATTTCTAAAAACCATATTTGGATAGGTATGTACTTATTTATTCCTTCTATAAATCATAGAATACTGTATATACTCCTAAAATCCAAAAATGTTGTAATCACCGACAATGATAGAATAAAAAACTATTAATTAGTTCCAATGTAGTCAATAATATCCAATATAATTTATCCAAATCAATAATCTCTTATTCCAAAATCAATACCACAGTATCAGGAGAATATTAAAGTTTATCCTTCCTTCAACAATGTATTTTCCAAAAGGTTTAACTTGGTATTGAGTCACTTTTCTTGGTACCACACAATCTCAAATCTTTAATGAAATAGTACTGCAGTACAATTCTTATACTCTTTAATTATTCTAACCAGTACATCATTGATACAACACTCAAATGACGTAATTCTTTAATATCATTATAAGAACACTAGTCATTACTCCTCATCTATGGTATTATAATAACTTGTCTATTATCCAACAACATCATTTTCTGTATACTCTGATGATTGGGACATTGATTCATGTAGTGTCCCAACTCCTTGAAGTTGAATCATATTACATTTGAAATCTTTTTCGTACACTTGAAATCACATACTTAGTGTCCTTTTTCTCCACACTTATAATAAACTCCCATTCCCTTCAAGTATTTACCAAGGTGATTATTTCCATAGTTATCACATATAGGAAAATCCTCCTTTCCCTTATTCCCTTTATTCATCTTTCTCTCTACCATAATTTTCTTCTATAGATTCCCTTCAAAGCCAAAGGACTCGAATAATTCTTTACTTATCTTATTAACACATGATACTATTTCTTCATATGATGATAATATGTGGGAGACTATTTCCTCTTTAAATTTTGGATTAATACCATGAAAGATATGATCCTTTTAACTCTTTGGATCATGCGTATAGTGGGAGTTCTCATTCATTTTACTAGGCGCCATTTCTAAACAATGGAATACACTAGGTTAGTTTATAAATCGCAATTCATAATAACAAACTTTTAAAATACCTAAAATAAATTGAAAATATTATACATATAATCTATAATTATAAAAAATGTTTTCTTTGTGGCAATATTTACACCTAAATCCTTCATAATGGCTTGTAATGAAAATGTGAATTGTCCTAAGCATATCCCCTGGGAATGTCGTAACAAAAAGTGTAGCAAGTCCCGTTTTTGTGTACAATGATACACAGGGTCAATCATGAAACTCCTTATCATATTTTCACTCCTAGGTACATCTGTGCTAGAGCTGCCTCTACCTTCTCGTATCCAGACAGGGATGTATTGCTTGAAAAATACACAAAATATCTATATTACCAAAATTTAAGGAAGTTATTCTATACTAATACTCAAAATCTATCTTAGGGTAATGTTTCCTAATCATATTTTGTAACACCCCAAGCTTTAACGGTACGCTTCTCTTTGAATAATACAGTAGTGTGTGTTGTACGCAACTTCGAGTTCTAACACACACCACAACCAATCAAACAAACTATTGTGAATAGTAATACCCACTTTTTAAAATTTTATACATTTTAACTTTCAAAATGGACTTCATTTTTGGATTCGGAATATTTAAATTAACTTAGGGTAAATTTTTGGTACTTTTCGGATTACTTTAATATTTTTATGAATAGTGAAAATTGATAAATTTTAATTAAAAACAACTTTTAAAATCAAAATAATTAATAGTGATAAATTTTGAATTTGAGTGATTTTAAAGAATATTTAAAATATATTTTTACCACATAATACAATTTTGGTCATTGGGCATAATTTCACATTTAAACTGGACATAAACAAGTGTCAATCTTTTGATATTTATTATTTCTTAAAAACACGCTTTTTGTTTTTGACAGCGAGAATTATTTTTAAATTAAATTCTTCCACTCCTGTGTATTGAATTTAGAAAAATTAATTCCATATTTAGAATCAGTAGGTCCAAATTGTGTAAATATGTAACTTTTATTTTGAGACATTTTGAATAATTACTTCGACAAATATTTTATTTACCATGGTTAAAGGGTAAATCCAGTAAATAAGGATAAAAAATTAATATTATAATAATAATAAATTACCCTAAAACATGTTATAACACTATTGGTTTATACATATTCAACCATGGGCATCTTTGGGTTGCTTTAGGGACCCCATTTATCCACTTGTAAGTGATAATGAAACTTTATATTAATTAAGTAGGTAAATTCAAAAATGACATAAGCATATATCTTTTAGAAAAACAATTTTTACATAGGGTTATATATGTTATATTTTCAAATATTAATATTCCTTATAAATAAAAAATTATTTCCTACATAATTGTATTTTATTTATAATTTTTAGACATTGAATAATTAAATTTATTTATGACACAATAATGATGTAGTATTTTCCTTATTAAGGAAAAAATCAAATAATTGGTATTATAAATGTTAAAATAAATATAATTTTAAAGTTTGGATAACATTTAAAAATTCTATTGGTTGATATTATATGTTAGGGTTGATTAAATTAATTAATTTCGAATTAATAATGCTTTTAGTAATTTAGTAAAAGCAAAATATCAAATAGTGTCAAAAATGACATAAAAGAGTTTTTAAAACAAATATTATATTATTAATTGATATTCAATTACTAAAAATTGAATGTTAATACAAGATACTTATATAATTATATTTTTATTATTAATGAACCACTTCGGGTTCTCTTGGAAGTATATATTAAGTTTGTTAACTATATCATATAAAAATACAAAGAGACATGGTAAATGTCAAACTAATTAACTAAGAGTTAAAACTAAAATATAAGGTTAATATAGTGACTCAAACCTGTCTAAATCCTATTGGTTGAGTGGTTTTCTATCTATCACCATCTTAACCTTTAAATAATACACTTTGGATATATTATAAACCGAATATGAATTTATTATAAAATAATATTTCAAGCTTTTCCTAAGGTGCCCCTCACCCCTCTTATAAAAGGAAACTCCCCCTTCTCTAAAATTCATACCTTCAAAGACTTTTGGATCGGCCAAACCCAACCCAAATATTCTCTTAACTTCCCTCACATCAACCTAGAGGCCTTATTTTGATCAGAAATCCAACCTAATGAGCCCTTTTGATCAAATTAAAAGGAAGAGCCCAAAGAAGAGGTAATGTTTTCACCACCCTCTTTCAAGTTCCTTTCTTCTTCCACTTCTTCTTTATTTGTTATTTCCATTCTAAAATAATAACTCCAGTATCTTATATATACTGTGATGTTATTATAAATATGATACAACCATATTTAGTATTCTATCCATCCTTTGAATGAAATGTCACCATACATGCGTACATACGGATTACCGTCTCCACGTCGTGGTGTAATTGTTATTCAAAACATTATTATTTGGATGGGTATGATAATGAAGTGTAATTGAATTAAATAATAAATATAACATTATAATTATTCTGTATATAAGATATACCATACAATTATATATTATTTTAATATCAAAAGAATGATATTGTCGCTCGTGCGTACGTACGGACTACCGTCTCCACGAACGTGATGAGATTCATTCCCCATCGTATCCATTAAAGAATAATTTTCATTTGTTGATTAAAAATAATGTTTAAGGAATTGATATATTTATGGATATTAATAATATACAACCTATCCATAACAAACATGACTTATTTAACAAAATATATAAAATAAAATGAGTAATTTAACACCCGAAACGATGATAATACTAAAATATTATTAACAATGCAATATTAAAAGATCATATATGATATAATATTTATGTATATGATTCTTGTATAATTTAATAAAATTTAATTAACTATTATATAGGAGGTTAACCTATTCTTGACCAAGGAAAATTACATGGTAAGGATTTATTTCACAATCTCTTCATTATCCGAGTTTGTTTGTACGTAATTATCTACTGGGAATTCTTTATCATCCACATCCATGTTTCTTAAAAATTTATTTAAAAACACTCTTATTATTTTATACAATATTAATTAAAGTCATTTATACCCTTGTTTTACATTTTATAATATGTTTATAAATTAATCTTTTTGTCATTTTCCAAACAAGTTCCTTTTTAACCTCTTCAACAGAATTAAGGTATGAATGTCTTTTTTTAACTTATACGATGGGTGTGGCTATTTTCCACCATTAAAAAATCGTCTAATATTCTCTTAAAAGCTTATAAGAATATTTTCAAAGTAAATTCTTTATTTTATACAATTGTTACTTTTAAATGATTTTAAAAAAGATATATTTCTCTCAAATAGTTTTGATTTCATATATGTCAACATCCATTGATGTATTTTAAGATTATTTGAAGATGATTTATTATGATACAAAACTTACATATTATATTGAAGGTTTTGTGATATTTTTGAATTTGGATGTATTATTTTTATACCATTCAGGGTTTATAGAGAAAGTATTGACATTTTATATGCTAGTTTTAATACGAATATTTATGTTATGTTAAAACATGTTCATATGAGGAATGCATTGGACTTAATAAGTGACGGGTGGAGCTCGTTATAGCTCTTTGATTCATCGGTAGGTCTCATGAGACAAACTAGTGTCTTGGCACAAGGCCTTGACAAAATCTTATTTGTCGTCTTGGCACAAGGCCTTGACTATGTGGTTATGATAGTCTGGTATTATGCATTCCATCATTATGAAAGTGGTTATTGATATTGCATGTGATTATTAGACTAAGAGAATATCCATGTGAATAAGTAAATGGAATTATTTCATTTTATTTCTACCATATTAGGCTGAAGTTCAAGTTTAAAAGGCTTTTGTTTTAGTTATATATTGTATTAAATGTTTATGCTTATTTATGAAAGTTTCTGTTATATTGTAATACTTACTGAGCATTTGAGCTCACCCCTTTATATGTTTTATTTTTCCCAAGATGTGAAGAAGTATTTTATGAATGACCTATAGGGATAGTCTTAGGGGATATGAGTGTGGACTATGAAGACTAGGTTGTTGTAGTTTTCAATTCTTGATGTAATGTAAGACTTATAAATGTATCTAGTGTTTCCAAGGATACTAAATTAATTGGTCTTTCAAGACTTGATCTTTTGTGATCTTGCTAATGTTATGTAATAATGCAAAAACTCTGGGTAACTGGGGTCGGGGAATTACAGTTGGTATCAGAGGAAGTTTAGTACAAAACTTGGAAACTAGATTTAGATAAACTCTAATTAGAGTACAAAGCCATAAGAGAGACTTTGAGGATTAGTATAGAAGAACATCCTATAATTTTGGTATTTTAGAGATTTTGTGATTTTTCCAAGCAATACATCTTTGTCTGGATATGAGCAGGTTGAGGCGGCTCTGGAACAGATGTTCCTAGGGGTAAAACCCGAAAACACCACTTTGAGCTAGACTTGAACGGGAACTGGTGCACGACAATGGGCCTTGCAACACTCTTGGTTACGACACTCCCAGGGGATATGCTTAGGATAATTCTCATTTTCTTTACTAAACATTATAAAGGGTTTCTGGGTATATACGTCCTCACAGAAAACATTTTTATGATTATGAATTATATCCATAAACTGTTCAATTTATGTTAAGTGATTTACAAGTTTGGATTTATGTATTACGATTCATAAACTAATCTAGTGTATGACATTATATAGAAATGGTGCCTAGTGAACGAAATGGAAATTTTATCAATGAACACACTCCATGTAGGGATTTCCCTCCTACTCAAGATAATTATAGTGGAGCTGGTGATGCAACTGGTGCAGATCAGCTAATCACCATACTGGGACAACTCACTCAGGTTATTAATAATAACCTTACCCGTATGGAGCACCCATATCTGTAGCGTGGATGATCAATGTTAGATAGCTTCATGAGGAAACAACCACCAACATTAAATGGGAGTACAAATCCACTAGTAGCTGAACAATGGATAAATTA
Organism: Viscum album; assembly: GCA_963277665.1. NCBI lineage: Eukaryota > Viridiplantae > Streptophyta > Magnoliopsida > Santalales > Viscaceae > Viscum > Viscum album. Next base: position 383,133,659 of record OY728166.1, read on the forward strand.
CTTAGAGAAAATATTACATGCCTTGGGGAGTAGTGAAAGGAAAAAAGTTATCATAGCAGTTTACCGCCTCACTGGAGATACTGATCAATGGTGTTCATTGATTCAAAACATGAAGGAAGATGATAAAGTATAAAATATGGAATAGAGGGAGTTAAAAGAGATGTTCTTAGAAAAATACTTTCCTCGTGACCATCGATCAGATATGGAAAGGCAATTCCTGAGTCTGAGGCAAAAGGAGGATGAGAATGTTGCAAAGTATGAGGCTTACTTTAAAAGGCTAGCGAGGTATGTTGTAGATTATATAAATAACCCAAGAAGTAAGATTGATCGTTTCTTTGATGGGTTAAAACTTTTTATCCATTGAGAATTAGTCTCACAAACCTTCTCATTTTACGAAGATATTGTCTCATGCGCTATCAAGACAGAAAAAGAATTTTCTAAGTCTTACGACTTTAAAGCAAATCAAGAGAAGAAAAGATCTGTTGATCACTTTGGAAATGGAAATAAGGGGAAGAAGTGAAAAGTTGATTATCCATCCTGTAGTAAATGGGGGAAGAAACATCCCAGTACTTTCTTGAAAGGAATGAGAGTCTGTTACAAGTGTGGTGAAAAAGGCCACCAAGCTCGTGATTGAAAGGGGAAGAAAGAAGCTACTGATGTTCAATGGTACAACTACAGGGAGATGGGACATTATGAAAATTAATGTCCTAAGGGTCAGGGGAACTTACCTCATAAATTTCCAAGGGATCAAGGCCAAGCTTATGTTATCACTGCTACTGAGGTAGAAGCTCCAAAATACGTGGTGGGAGGTAATTTAATGGTTTCCTCAAGTTTAGAAAATGCATTATTTGATTCTGGATCATCACATTGTTTTATATCTTCCTAGTTTAGTAAGAAAATTAGATATTTCCAATTTGATTTAACAAGGGAGTTTTTAGTTAAAACTCCTAAGGGAAGTATCATCACAACAAAGTTTTGTGAATATGTTCCCATTAGAGCATATAAATATTCTTTATCTACTGATCTCATTGTCATACCTTTGATTGAGTTTGATATAATCCTTGGTATGGACTGTATTTCGGACCATGATGAGAAGATTTATTATAAGAATAAGGTGGTTACAATTTTTGATGATGATGATAAAGTACACCTTATCTTTCGAGTAGAATCGTCACCACCTAATTCTTATCTTTATCCACCCCCGGTAACCCAATTAAATTCAATTATCAGTGAGGAAAAGGAGGAAATAACTGTGGGTGAGGAAAGGAATGTTCAATTAGTGGATGTACCTGTTGTGAAAGAATATGTATATGTGTTTCCAGAAGATTTTTCCTATACATCCTCCCGAACGAGAAATTGAGTTTTCAATTGATTTAATTCTTGGTTCAAGGCCTATATCAAAGACACCTTATAGAATGTCCACTGTGGAATTCTTTTAACTAAATAAACAACTAGAGGAATTGAGTAATAAGGTATTTATACGCCCTAGTGTTTCTCCATGGGGAGCCACTGTCCTTTAAAAAAAGATGGATCTATGAGGTTATGTATCAACTACAGGGAATTTAATACTGTAACAATAAAGAACAAGTATCCCCTACCTCGCATTGATGATTTATTTGACCAACTACATGGAGATCAATACATTTCAAAGATTAACCTTCGGTCTGGATACCATAAGTTGTGTGTGAAGAAGTAATACATTCCTAAGACAGCATTTCGAAACAGGTACGGGCATTACAAGTTTACATTAATACCTTTTGGATTGCTAATGCACCCTCTGTATTAATGGATCTAATGAATAGAGTTTTCAAGGAATATCTCAATGATTTTTTGGTGGTATTTATTGATGATATCTTTGTATATTCCAAAATCTATGAAGATCATGAAAATAACTTGCGCATTATCCTGAAGACTCTGAGAATACATGAATTATATGGGATGTTTAGCAAGTGTGAATTCTGGATTCATGAGATTTATTTTCTTGGTCATATTTTCTCTAAAGATGGAATCTCTGTTGATCCTACTAAGACAAGAGCAATCCAAGAATGGCTAGAACCAAGGAGTATAACCGAGGTATGCATTTTTATTGGTTTAACAGGTTATTATCGACGTTTCATCCAAAATTTCGCCCGATTGGCTAACCTATTAACAAAGCTCACACGTAAAGGAGTTAAATTTGTTTAGACAAAAGAGTGTGAGTAATGTTTTTATGAACTTAAGAGAATATTAGTTAATGCTCCTATTTTGACTCTACCATCGGGTAATTATCAGTTCGTTATTTATAGTGATTAATCAAGGAAAGGACTTGGTTGTGTCCTTATGCAGAATGATAGAGTTATTGCCTATGCATCGCGACAGCTGAAAATTCATGAGCAAAACTATCCTACTCATGATATTGAGTTGGCTGCTGTAATCTTTACTTTGAAGATATGGATACATTATCTCAATGGTGAAAAATGTGAGATTTATACAGATCAAAAGAGTTTGAAGTACATTTTCTCATAGAAAGAACTCAACATGAGGCAAAGTAGATGGCTTGAACTACTCAAGGATTATGATTGCACAATACACTACCGCCTGAAGAAGAAAAATAAGGCATTAGATGCTTTGATCAGAAAGGATCATGGAGTTTTTAACAAAATGAGAGTTCAAAGGGATCCAATTTTCATGGATATAGTAAAGTTGGATATGGGAATAACCATGGAAGGTGAAACATCGATACTTTTTCAAATGGTTTCCAAACCATCTTTACTTGAAACTATTAAGACTTCTCAAACCGATGATGAATAATTTCAAAAGAAGATTAAAGCTGTGAATGATGGGAGATTGAGTGAATTTGTGTATGAAGAGGGAATTTTGAAATTTGGGAAGAGACTTTGTGTTCTTGATATACCAGATTTAAAAAGGTAATTATTGGATGATGCTCATAGTTCCAATTTCTCTATACACCCTGGGAGCACCAAAATGTATAGAGATTTGAAGGAACATTTTTTGTGGGATAACATGAAGAGGGAGATTGTTGATTTTGTGTCAATATGTATGGTTTGTCAACAAGTGAAAGCTGGAAGGAAACAGCCTGGTGGAGTATTGAAACATCTTCCCATACCTGAGTGGGAATGGGATAATATCATGATGGAATTTTTCATGGGACTACCGAAGACTCCTAAAATGAACGATGCAATATGGGTCATTGTTGATCGTCTTACCAAGTCTGCACATTTTCTTGCTATAATGAAAGATTTACCACTTGAAAGTCTAGAAATACTATATATTAATGAAGTTGTGATACTTCATAGAGTACCCCTATCGATTGTTTGGGATCGTGATCCCCATTTTACATCAAGATTCTAGAAAAGTCTTCAGAAAGCCCTGGATACTGATCTTCATTTGAGTGCTGCATACCACCCCCAAACTGATGGACAATCAGAATAGACTATTCAAATCTTAGAAGACATTTTGAGATCATTCTTACTTGACTTTCAAGGTATGTGGGATCAATATTTACCTCTGGTAAAAATTTCATATAATAATATCTTTCATTTGAGTATTCAGATGGCACCATATCAAGAATTATATGGAAAGAGATGTCGCACACAAACCTGTTGGGATGATATTGGTGAAAGAAAACTCATAGGCCCAGAACAGGTGGAGGAAATGATGGAAAAGGTGAAGGTAATCCAAAACCACATCAAAGCTGCTCAATGTAGGCAGAAGAGCTATGCTGATAACCGAAGGAAGGATTTGGAATTTCAGGTTGGAGATAATGTTTTCTTGAAGGTATCTCCATGGAAGGGTGTTATACATTTCGATAAGAAGGGAAAATTGAGTCCCAGGTACATCGGACCATCTGAAATTCTAGAACGAATTGGGGTTGTAGCTTACCATTTTTCAATGTCACCGAGTCTCTCCAAAGTTCATAATGTGTTCCACATATCACTGTTGATAAAATACATGCCTGACCCAACACATGTACTCAACTATAAGGAATTAGAACTGAAACCCGGTCTATCTTATTACGAAGAGTCTATCAAGATTCTTGATACGAGAGAACAAGTGCTAAGAAACCGGACGAATCGTCTGGTAAAAGTTTTATGGAGAAACCATAAGATGGAAGAGGCAACGTGGGAACCCGAGAAATTTATGATGAAGAACCACCAGATTATTTTCATGTAGTAGTATTCTATAAATTTAGAGGATTAAATTATTTGAAGGATGGGAGAATGTTACACCCCAAGCTTCCACAGTATTCTTCTCTTTGAATAATACAGTAGCGTGTGATGTATGCAACTTCGAGTTCTAACACACACCACAACCAATCAAACTAGTCATTATGAATAGTAATACTCACTTTTTGAAATTTTATACATTTTATCTTTCAAAATGGACTTCAATTTTGGATTTTGAATATCTAAATTAACTTAGGGTGATTTTTTGGTACTTTTCGGATAACTTTTATATTTTTTGGAATAGTGATAAATTACTAAATTTTAATTAAAAACAACTTTTTTTAATCGAAATAATTAATAGTGATAAATTAGGAATTTGGGTGATTTTAAATTATATTTAGAATATATTTTTACTATTTAATAAAATTTTTGTCATTGGACATAATTTCACATTTAAACTGGACATAAACAAGTGTCAATCTTTTGATAGTTATTATTTCTTAAAAACATGCTTTTTATTTTGACAGCGGAAATTAATTTTAAATTAATTTATGCCACTTATGTGTATTGAATTTAGAAAAATGGATTCCATATTTAGAGTCAGGAGGTCTAAATTGTTTAAATAGGTAACTTTTATTGTTAGACATTTTGAATAGTTACTTCGGTAAATATTTTATTTACCATGGTTAAAGGGTAAATCCGGTAAATAAGGGTAAACAAATAATATTATAATAATAATAAATTACCCTAAAACGTGTTCTAACCCTATTGGTTGATACATTTATGACCATGGGTATCTTTGGGTAGATTTTGGGACCTCATTGATCCACTTGTCAGTGATAATGACCCTTTATATTAATTAAGGTAAAGTAAATACAAAAATGACATAAGCATATATCTTTTTAAAAAACAATTTTTATATAGGGTTATATATGTTTTCTTTTAGACTATAAATATTAATTATAAATCTAATAATATTTCCTAAATAATGGTATTTTATTTATAATTTTTATACATTGAATAATTAAATTTATTTATGACACAATAATGATGTAGTATTTTCTTTATTAATGAAGGAATCAAATAATTAGTATTATAAATGTTAAAATAAATATAATATGAAAGTTCTTATGACATAAAAAAATTTATTGGTTAGTATGACATGTTATAGTTGATTAAATGAATTATTTTAGGTAATAATTCTTTTATGAATTTAGAAAAAACAAAATACCGAATAGTGTCAAAATAGACATAAAAGAGTTTTTAAAACAAATATTATATTATTAATTGATATTCAATTCCTAAAAATATAATGTTTGGCCAAGAGAATTATATAATGATAGGTGTGTCATTAATTAACCACTTGGTGTTCTCTTGGAAGTATATTGTATGTTTATTAACAATATAATATAAAAATACAAAGAGACATGGTAAATGTCAAACTAATTAACTAAGAGTTAAAACAAAACGATAAGGTTAATATATTGACCCAAACCTGTATAAAGCCTATTGTTTAAGTGTTTTTAGACCTATACCCAACTTAACCTTTAAATAATCAACTTTGGAGCCATTATAAACCGAATATTAATTTATTAGAAAATAATATTTCAAGCTTTTCCTAAGGTGCCCCTCACCCCTCTTATAAAATGGAACTCACCCTTCTCTCAAATTCATACATTAAAAGCCTTTTCTTTCAGCCAAAACCTACCCCTATATTATCTAAACATCCCTCACTTAAACCTGGAGTCCAAATTTTGATCATAAATCCAACCTAAGGAGCCCTTTTGATCAAATCAAAAGGAAGAACCCGAAGAAGAGCTAATGTTTTCACCACCCTCTTTCAAATTCATTTCTTATTCCACTTCTTATTTCTTTTTTATTTCCATTATAAAATAATAACTCCAGTATATTCTATATACTGTGATTTTATTATAAATATGGTACAACCATATTCGGTATTCTATCCATCCTTTGAATGATATGTCACCATACGTGCGTATGTACGACTTACCGTCTCCACATCGTGGTGTAATTGTTATTCAAAACATTATTATTTGGATGGGTATGATAATGATGTGTAATTGAATTAAATAATAAATATAACATTATAATTATTCTTTATATATGATATATCATCCAATTATATATTATTTTATTATCAAAATAATGGTATTGTCGCTTGTGCGTACGTACGGACTATCGTCTTCACGAACGCGATGAGATTCATTCCCCATCGTATCCATTCAAGACTAATTTTCATTTGATGATTAAAAATAATGTTTAAGGACTTTATATTATTTTGGATATGAATAATATACATCCTATCCATAACAAATATGACTTATGTAACAAAACTTATTAAATTAAATGAGTAAGTTAACACCCGAAACGATGATAATACTAAAATATTATTTACAAAGAAATATTAAAAGATCATATATGATATCATATTTATGTATATTATTATTGTATAATTTAATAAAAATTATTTAACTATTATAAAGGAGGTTAAACTACCCTCAACCAAGGAAAAGTACAAGGTAAGGGTTTATTTCACAATCTCTTCATTATCCGAGGTTGTTTATATGTAATTATCTACTGGGACATATTTATCATCCACATGCATGTCTCATAAAAATGTATTTAAAAACATTATTAATATTTTATATAATATGGATTGAAGTCATTTATACCTTTGTTTTACTTTTTATAAGATTTTTATAAAGGAATCTTTCCGTCGTTTTCCAAACAAGTTCCTTTTAACCTTTTCGATAGAATTAAGGTAAGAATGTCTTTTTTTAACTTATACGATTGGTGTGGATATTTTCACTGTTATAAAATCATCAAAGCTTCCCTTACAAGTTTATAAGAATATTTTCAAATTAAATGTTTTATTTTATAAAAAATTTACTTTTAAATTATTTAAAAAAATGATATTTCTCTCAAATAGTTTTGATTTCATCTATGTCAAGATCCTTTGATGGATTTTAAGATTATTTGAAGATGAGTTATTATTATACAAAACTTTCAAATTTTATTGAAGGTTTTGTGATATGTTTGAATGTGGATGTGTTATTTTTATACCATTAATGGTTTATGGAGAAAGTATTGACATTTTGTATGCTATTTTTAATGCTAATGTTTATGTTATGTTTAAACCCATTCATATGGGGAATGTATTGGACTTAATAAGTGACGGGTGGAGCTCGCTATAGCTCCTCAATGCATTGGTAAGTCTCATGAGACAAACTAGTGTCTTGGCACAAGTACTTGACAAAATCTTATTTGTAGTCTTTTCACAAGGCCTTGACTATGTGGTTATGATAGTCTTTCATTATGCATTCCATCATTTTGAAACTGATTATTGATATTGCATGTGATTATTAGACTAGTAGAATATCGATGTGAATAAGTGAATGGTATTATTTCCTTTTATTTCTTCCATATTATGTTGAAGTTCAAGTTTAAAATTCTTTTGTTTTAGTTATACATTTCTTTAAATTTTTATGCTTATTTATGAAATATTTCGCTATATTGTTGTCCTTACTGAGCATTTGAACTCACCCCTTTCTATGTTTTATTTTTCTAGGATGTGAAGAAGTATTTTATGACTAACCTACAGGGATAGTCTGAGGGGATATGAGTGTGGACTATGGAGACTATTTTGTTGTAGTTTTCATTTTATGATGTAATGTAAGACTTATGAACGTATCTAGTGTTTCCAAGGCTACTAAACAAATCGGTCTTTAGAGACTTGATATTTTGTGATAAGGCCAATGTTATGTAATAATGCACCGACTCTGGGTAACTGGGGTCGGGGTGTTACAGGGTTTATCTAAATCTAGTTTCCAAGTTTATTTCTAAACTTTCTCTAATACCAACTGTAATGCCCCGACCCCCAAAGCCTGGAGTCGGTGCATTATTTTAATACATTGGCATGATTACAAGGAATCAAGTCCCGAAGGATAGTTCAGTTTAGCAGTCTTGGAAAATAGATATCATACATTAATGTTACATGACACTTTCTAACATACAACACAGCATAAATAATGCTTTGAGAATGCCATTGTTCCCTTAGCTTAACCCTACATATCAAACATAATACACTTATTATAATCCTGGGAAAAAAATCATAAGAAATGGGTAATATCAAATGCTTCGTAGGGATAAAAATATAGTGGAAACTTTCATAAATAAGTATAAACATTTAAAGAAATGTATAAAACTAAAACAAAATCCTCTTAAACATAAACTTCAGTATAATATGGAAAATATAAATCAAATAATTACATTTAATTATTCACATGGATATTCTACTAGTTAAATAATCAATTGTAATATCAATAGATAATTTCATAACAATGGAATGCATAATGTCAGACATCATAACCACATAGTAAAGGCCTCGTGCCAAGACTACAAATAAGATTTTTTCAAGGCCTTGTGACATGACACTAGTTTGTCTCATGAGACCTACTGATTCATTGAGGATCTATAGCGGGCTCCACCGATCACTTACTAAGTCCAATTCATTCCTCATACGATGTTGGGAAAAAATCTCTCAAGGCATCATTGAAACCTTTTTGAGGTGATTGTGTTTGCTGACAAAGTGGGCCTCCATGTTTTTTTGTTGAAAAATTAGACCATGATGTATGAGTGTGTTGAAAAGGGTGGTTTACATGGTCCATGATTGATTGAAGAACCTTGAAAAAAGATTGGACGATCTGGAGGCGGTACAAAAAGAGCAGATACAAGGTGGCGCTATTTTTCAGTGTTTGCCAAATTTGTTGGGCCTAGAAATTTGAAAATGAAGAGATGTGTTTTTGGCCAAGGGAGTAGTGCGAAAAATCAGATTGGTGCATGAAAAAATGATGTGTTGCACGAAAAAATTCCGGGTTGCGAGAAAAATATAGTGGCACACGAAAAATCAGTGGGCTGCATGAAATATTTTCCCAGTGCGCAGAAAAAGAAAAATGATGTGCGAAATAGTGGAATGAAGTTTTTTGCAAAACAGGTGTTTTGAGGTCCGAAGCTCAAAACTAGGCAAAGGAATGAGGTGAACGAAATATTGAAGCAGTGTGCAAAAAATGGTGATGTGCGGAAGATTTGTTTTTTTCCCTCGAAGTGGATTATGCGCGCAAGGAGAGTTTTTCAAGCGGGGTTGATTTTGCCTATAAATATGAAGGGCACCCCCTCCATTCAAGAGAGATGAAGTCATAGAGATTATCAGAGCTTTCGCACATGAAATTGGAGTTCCCATGAGAGTTGCGCGATAAGAATTCTATTGCACGAAAAATGAATTTCATGCAAAAGTAGAGAATTCCGCGCAAGGCAGTGTAGAGGCTGCGCGTAAAAGCTGTTGCAAGTAAAATAATTTGTTACCCATAAAAGGAGTGTTCCACGTAAAAGGGGTGTTGAGCGAAAATTTAATTTCGTGAAAAAGCATGGAATTACCTGCAAGGCCCGGTGAAGGTTTCACGTAAAAATTTTGGTTTCCCAGAACACCCATTACAAAGAGAGATTCATCTGTGGGTGAAAGTTGAACGTCAACAAAGCATCTATCAACAGTTAAAGATGCATATTTCACTAGTGATAATAACGAGACCTACAGGTATATAAAATGTGAGTGTATCTTCTAACGAAGCATTGAGCACACTTAAGTTGAGAGAGTAGTGAGATTTCATATTGTGAGTGGTTGAAAACCAGGAGGGACAGTGAGTTCGCTTCGAAATTGTAAACAGTGGTGCGCTTATAGTGGATTTTGTACATCAACACATTGTTGGCATATGCTACTTGGACATAGCCCAGTGAGGGTGAACCAAGTAAAAATATATGTGTCTCATGCATGATTTAATTTTTATCTATACTTTGCTAAGGGAAAGAGAGAGAAAATAGTTTTTCTTAACAGTGAAACAAGATCAATAGGAGCAATTATTTTAATCTGTCATACCCTGATTCACCCCCGTCTTAGGGTATCTAACCTAGTGGACATAAGATATGAAAATTTTGAAACATAACATAAACATTAATATTAAAACTAGCATATTAAATGTCAATACTTTTAGCATAAACCATGAATGGTTTAAAAATAGCACATCCACAGTAAAACATATCATAACAAATTCAATAAAATATGGAATATTTCATTATAATAAATCAACCTCAATTAAGAATAATATCTTGTAAAGGATTTTGACATAGTTGTAAATGATCAGTAAAAATCATTGAGATAAATATCCCTTTCTCATGAAATAATTTAAAAGCCACACGATTTATAAAGGAATTCATTTAAAAGATAGTTTTGAATCAAATTTTTCCATACCACTTTGAAACTTTTGAAAGGAATTGACATTTTAAAATATTCATGTCCATATAAATTAATCCTTAAAACCATTTTGAAAACATGGACAATAATGAGAAAGGTTTAGAAAAATAAATCTTTAAAAAGTTTAAAAAGTTTTTTTAGTAAAAGATTCCCTTAAAAAGAATTCCTTTGAAAACTCTTTTATAAAAAATGGACATGGATAATAAATATATCCCAGTAAAAACTTACACATAAAAAATATCAAATAATAATGAGATTGAGGAATTAACCCTTACCTTGTACTTTTCCTTGGTCGAGGGTATGATAACCTCCTGTATAATAGTTAAATCATTTTTAATAAATTATAAAATAACTACATACATAAATATGATATCATATATGATCTTTTAATATTTCTTTGTTAATAATATTTTAGTATATCATTGTTTAGGGTGTTAACTGATTCATTTTCCATTATATGTTTTGTTACGTAAGTAATTTTTGTTATGGATAGGATGTATTTGATTCATATCCAGAATGATATTATATTCTTAAATATTATTTTTAATAATAAAATGAAAACAATTCTTGAATGGTTAGATGGGGAATGAATCGCATCGTGTTCGTGGAGATGGTAATCCGTACGTACACACGAACGCTACTTCATTTCATTTTTTTATTTAAAAAAAAAAGAAAACCAAATGATGCATAGGTATATTATTATTCCAATATAATATAATATTTTATATATGTTACATTAGTTCATTAACGCCATCCTTTATACGTTCCATGTATGGTATAAACGAGTCATATCACTTTGAGGGGGCGGTAGTCCGCACTTCCTCAAATGAAATTATCGTATATACAACATTAAAAGAATAAATGTATAATATAAAAGATAATTACAGAAGCTTATAGATAAAATAAATATCATTTATGTCATATATTATTATAGTTCCATCATAATGGCCACCATAATATGTGGTAGTAGAAGAGTTAACAATCATCATTTTGTGAGGTAGTAGTTCACCCTCCACATAAACATTATGTTATATACCCATTAGATGGAGGTGTGTGTTATTTTAGTTCAAATATTTCTCAGAACAATAACCTAGTATATTGAGTATACTAGTGTTGTTATAAAATAAAGGAATAAAGAGAGTTTAGGGGGTTTAGAAGTAAAATAATATAAAAGAACTTCAGTGGAGATGTTACCTTTAAATCGTGTAACTCCATTTGGTTTAAACCAAAAGGATTTATTGAAGTTCCTTATTCTTAAGTTAAGGATTCTAGGAGTAATAGTGGGATATAGGGATATTAATTGGGTAGATATTGGACAAGCCAAGGGGCTTGAGAGGTGTGATAGATGGGTTAGAGGTGAGGTCTTTTTATAAGGGGGAGGAGGGTCTCTTTAGGATTGTTTGAAAGTATTATTTTATTATATAATTATTTTTAGTTTATAAGGGTCCAAAACTCATTAAAGTATAATATAAGATGACTTATGTTCTAAATAAAATCATCCAATAAGAATTGGATAGGTTTTTGATATTTTTTAAATTTTTATAATATCATTTATTTAAATAATTCATTAATGAGGTAAAAACTACAACATTATTGTGTCACAAATAATTTTATTTATTTGATGTCTAAAAATTATAAAAAAATACCATGATGTAGGAAATTGTTTTAGATTTCAAATGAATATTTATATTCGAAGAGATAACTTATATAACCCCATGTAAATATTGTTTTACTAAAAGATATATGTTAATGTAATTTTTGTCTTTACTTTAAATTAATTAATATAAAGTGTCATTATCACTCTCAAGTGGCTACATGGGGTCCCAAAATTTACCCAAGGTCGAAAAACTCATTAAAGTCTAAGATAAGATGACTGATTTACCGGATTTACCCTTTAACCATGGTAAATAAAATATTTACCGAAATAATTATTCATAATGTATAAAAATTAAAGTTACTTATTTAAAAAAATTTGAACCCCTGATTCCAAATATGGAATCCATTTTTTAAAATTCAAAACATATAAGTGGAATTAATTAATTTAAAATTAATTTCCATTTTCAAAACAAAAAACGTGTTTTTAAGAAATAATAACTTTCAAAAGATTGACACTTGTTTATGTCCAGTTTAAATGTGAAATTACATCCAATGACCTAAATTATATTAAATGATAAAAATATAATATAATTATACTTAAAAACCATTAAAATTTATAATTTAACACTATATATTATTTTGATTAAAAAAGTTGTTTTAAATTAAAATTTAGTATTTTTCACTATTCATCAAAAAATGAATGTTTTCAATAAAGTACCAACAATTTATCCAAACTAATTTTTTATGTCTCACTTCTGAAAAATAATTTAATTTCGTTAAATTGAATATATAAAAGTTTCAAATATTGGTTTTAAAAAGTGTTCACCATAAAAAGACGGTAAATTTTCATTTTTTGAAAAATACTTCTTTTATCTAAAAAAATAAATATGTTGTTATATTATGTCTAATAAATACATAATATGAATTAGAAAATTATATGGAGTATATAAAATTAAAAAATCAGTTAATATTATTCATAACCACTTTTTGAATGGCTAGTTTGTAAGTCGTGGTGCGCTCAAACTCATTTTTGCATGTAGCGCAAGTTATTGAATTAATTTGAATTGATAACGTACTATGAAATCTTGGGGTGTTACAATTTGTTGGTTCTAGATGTAGTAGTTAAACCAATTAATCCAATGAAAAAATCATAATTATAAAAAAACAATTAATCATTAACAAAGTACATGATGATGAATTCTATGACCAATGAGTATTTTTTGGAATATTGTTGATGAATTTTGGGATAAATAAAATAGATGATTTTTTAAGTTAATTTATAGTTAATATAGAATAATAGAATGATTATTTTTTGAGTTCATTATTTAATGTTGGTGTTGATATTTTGATGGTGTTTTAGTTTTATTATCATTATGTTCATGAGGACCCAAAGTAGATCCCCTCAAACGATGACCCACATGTGCTCCTTTGATCTCAGAATGATGTAGATGATACTCTGAGTGCTATCATGGTAGTATCAAACAACTTTCATTACTCTCATTATAGAAATTTGATCCATTCAATTTTAAAGAATCACTCTTAACCTCTTCTTCTTGATAAAAATGAAGGAGTAAGAGAGAATCTATCAAGATTTAGAGAAAATGAAATTATTGATCTTTGTTGAGAGAGAATTATATAGGGAAGAGAAAGAAGGTGTTGGTCAGAGTGGAATCTCAAGAGGGGGCTAAATAGAGTGCTTACTTAAAATTTATGTTGAAAACATTATGCTTAAGAACCCCCAATTTTGAAATGGTCTAGTTAATTAAGGAAGTAAAGATATAAATGCTTTGTTGGTGAACTGGTTTCTCAATGGGTGATTAAACCTCATATGAATCAGTGTAAAACGCTTCTTCAACTTTTGAAACAAGTTTACTTAATTAAAAATATACACACACTAACCAGAACTAACATTCAAAGTAAATGATAAATAGGTTTCTGTTTTTGAAATTTTAAGCAGCAGAAAATAGATAAAATAGGGTATTTCAAAATATAATACATAGTGGAGTTAAACAAGAGGTTATGTCTTATGCTGAGACTTAATCCTCTCTACTTGGTGATCACCTTCCACTAAGTAGTTTATATAAATGATAAACTTGATACACAGCCTGTATCAGGAATTACAATAGTTTTTCACAAACTATCTAGGGTTTACTCCCTCTACCATAGTTCTTTGTGGAAAAAACACACAATAAAGACCACACATGGTCTCTTCCATAGTTGTACATGGGGAAAAAAGTGTAAGTGAAGTTTGATGTGATGATTTTCAGTATCCTATAGTTTAAGAACATAAGACAATGTGTGTAACAGACAGACCCACACACTTCTCAGAAATGTACAATAAAAGAACACAGTAGAGCTATGATTATAAGATTGAGTGTATAAAGATTTATGTGTTTGAAGTTCAAATCTTGACTCCTTGGTGTGAAGAATTTGCTGTTAGAGTCTTTCATTGGACGTTTTCCTCAAAACAAAGTGTCGCAACTACAGGTTCTAGATTTAAAAAACAGAGTGTTCTACTTCTTGTGTAGATCAAGAGTTGATGAAGCACAGAAGGTGGTCTTGAATTTGGTCTCCCGAAATGATCTTCTTTGGACTCTTGGGTTCACAGTGTAAGTGCTCGAATTATTCTTCCTTATTCTATTTGATCTAGCGAGTATGTTCTTTCTCTTTCATTCGTCTATTGTTTCATGCTTCTTTGGTGCATGGTTTCTTCCTCGATCTTCTCTTTTATATTTGAGATTCGACAATAGAAATAAGTAAACCATGTGTGGTCCTCCTCGTACCTCATACTGTCCCCAGATATGGTCTCTTGATATGTCTACAATAAGCATTAATTAATGTCAGAAGCATTAAATTTTCAAAATATGAACATTAGAATAATCTTAAGAATTTGAAAAAGTATGGAAGGGTAGGAATTAGTAGACTAGTAATGGTATCCTTCACAATGGTAGGCTTCAACAGTGGGTGTGCATCAGTATCCTTCATTGGTAGCCTTCAACGGTAGCCTTCATCGGTAGCCTTCAGTGGTAGCCTTCAGTGGTATCCTTCAGCGGTAGCCTTAAGAAGTAACCTTCTCAATGGTAACCTTCAGCGGTAACCTTCATTGGTGACCTTCATTGGTGACCTTTATCAGTGGCCTTTTATCGGTAACCTTTTATCGATGACCTTTACATTAGTGACCCTTTCTATCGGTGACCTTTCTATCAGCGACCTTTATATCAGTGACCTTTACTTAGATAAAATTTTCACTCTAAGATTTAATAATAGAACAGTGAGATTAAATATATATAGGTATCACTAGATAGAGACTATAAATATTAATGATACATGATTATTCTATATTAGAAACATGATTATCACATAAATGAAACATGATTTTGGACTACCAAAATATGTGAGTCCAACAATATCCCCCTTTTTGATAATCGCAAATTATGTCCGTATTTCTTGAATCAAGGTTAAGCAAATTTTAAAATATCTTCAAAGGTGTGTATAAGTAAAATTGAACCATTTTTATTTTAGATAGTATATATATACAAATATTCTAGTTAACTTAAAAACTTCTCCCCCCTTTAGGAAACTTAAAATTAAAACATAAAATTCTCCCCCTTTGTGATTAAAAAAAAGACAGGAAGATAAAAAGTGTAAAAAAAATTATTATTAATGAAGTAAGAATAAAATATAAAAAAAGTGTAAAAATATCCCTCTCAACTTAGACATCCCATATTCAATTCACATCAGATATGTCCAAGGGAGATTTGTCTTTCGAAGCAGAGGGGTCAGGTCCAGAAGATGGAGGAATAGGCCTAGGGATGGTAGTGAGTAGTGTATGAGGAGCTGCTACAGAGGAATTAGTAAACCTATAGTGAGTAGATCTTTGATGAATCATAGGGTAAAATATTTTGATGTCCTGTGCAAGAGTCATCATTAGTGCAGAACTGGTAGATCCTGAAGCAACTGAGGAAGAAGACAAGGCTGGAGGAACAATTATGGGAGTATAGTCCACATAGAGGAATGGTAAAAAAATATTTCTGAAATCCATAATAATTATTCCTCCTATTTCCATAGATAATATAAAATCATTCATATTCTCCATAAATTTATCTGCATCATGATTAAACTCTCTAAGTCTGCAAACTTGATCCTTAAATGCCTGAGTGATAGGTGGGATCCTCAAGTTCTCCAACTAAATCTTAAAGTGACCATCAATCGGATGCTTAGGGTACACCCTTTTTTAGCATAAATCAACTTTATCTTTGATGTCCTTTTGATCTTGAGAAACATCCCTTATATAATCTACCACAAGTTTATGAATTTTGCTGGTAGTGGAAATGACCTAAGTCACAGACTAAGGGTTTGAGGTACTAGCACTAGAGAATTTCTACACTTCTTCACTAACAACTGATCATAAAGATTCTATATCAATAGGAGGAGAAACTGAAGAGGAAGCAGATTCACACATAGGTGACATAGTAAAATCCACTATATCCTTAAAAAAATTGGTCAGCCCACTGATTAGCCTCTTCACAACATAATCCTGGCCACTCAAATGTGTCTCCATAGACTTCTTAAAGTCTAAAAACAGAGTGGCCATCTACTAAACCACACTTTTAACATATATAAGATCTCTTTCCACTTAAATAGTTGAATCCAAATATGTGTCTAAATAGGAAATTTACTGCTTCATAGATTCCATAGATTTTTCTAAGGTTCTATCTGATTCTGACAATCCTTCACTTCATGTAGCAGATTTGAGTGAGAGGTGGAAATAACTCTCTCTAAGGAAGATGCTACAACTTCATGATTTAGGGCCAATGTTCTCTCTATCTCAGTATACTTTTCATTAAAAAGTCTATTCATGTCTAACTTCAGAGATTTTAAGTCATCCTTCTTCACATAGTCTCAAGGAAAAAAGCACTATTGGTTGTACAATACTAGTCTCTGCAACAGAAGGAATTGGAGGACTTCTAATAGGATGGTCATCATCAAAGTCTCCATAATCTAAGACAAAGACCAAAAATCTAGGGTCTTCTAACCAATCATCTATCCCATGAGAAACAACAACTAAATCTGTAGCAATAGGTTCCTCCCCCTCACTTGGGGCATTCTTCTGATCAACCGCATTCATCTCTACCATACCTCCTTGATCAACTGATTCAATAGGAGGGTCCACTACCACTTCCTCTACATAATCTTCAACTACTGCCAATGTAATTCCATCTTTAACTAAATCAGTAGCCTCTTCATCTACACCTTATCCAATCTCTGTATGTCCTATCAGAGGACTGAGACTTAGACATTCTTCTTCACTTTCACCAGTAGTTGTCTCAAAGTCATCATGACTAAATTCAGTGTCATCTTCCTCATTTGAGGTCTCTCTAATGTCTCTTAATACATTTTGAACTCCTTCTTACTCACTATTTTCCTCATCATCATTGTCCCTTAGGGTATTCTCTCTTCTAGGCGGTCTTTATGGTGGGCTAGGCTCACCAAAAGATACAATATTGGGATGATGAAGATCCGGATCACTCCTTTCATCTATAAGAGAATACTCTTTGACTTGCAATGTAACATCCCAAGTAAGTAATGAATAATAGATATTTTTATCTATGTCTATTAATGAATTAGATAGTTTTTTAGAGGCTTAAAATTAATATAAATCCAATCTTAAGCATGGAAGACACTAATATTTTTAAAAGACTGTTTTACTGCCTTTTAATGGAAAACCATTTTTAAATATATATTTTGACAATTTTATAGGCCATTTTTGTCAAAATAAACTTATTCTTTATGATTGGGACATCAAAATTTACTTTGTGTGAATTTTTGGTATTTTTCCGATAAAGTTCATTTTTTAATGAATAGTGAAAAATGTTGTATTTTAATTCAAAACCTCTTTTTAATCTAATTTATTTATATGATTATATTATCTTTTTAATTGGCTTTAAATTGAAATTAGAAGATATTTTTACCATTTAATCCAATGGTGGTCATTGAATCAATTTCACTTTGAAATTGGACTTAAACTAGTGTCAATCTTTTGATACTTATTGTTTCTTAAAAACACGCTATTTGTCATGACAGTGGGAATTAATTATTAAATTAATTAATGCATATTATATGTTTTGAATTTTGTAAAAATAGACATCATTTTTGACTTCAGAATATCAAATATATCTTAGGGTGAAGTTTTGGAATTTTTCTGAAAGACTTCAATTTTTGATGAATAGTGAAACCAGTAAGTGGTCAACTTGGGGACCCCATGGAGCCACTTTGGTAGGAAAATGACATTAATAACTTTTTATTTAATGTTAAAATTAAAATGACACAAACATGAGTTGTTTTACTAAAACAATTTTTAAATGGGGTTATAGAAGTCATATTTTTTACTATAAATATTAATTAGAAAGCTAACAAGATTTCCTACATCATGATAATTTTTATATAATTTTTAGACATTAAATAAATTAAATTATTTATGACATCATGATGATGCATCGATTACCTCATTAATAAAGGATTTAAATAAAATGAAACGATAATGTAAAATCTATGACCTACAAATGTCCAAACCCTATTGGATGGGTGGATTTAGAACCCTTATCACCTTACCCATGAATTATATCAATGTGGTACCTTTTTAATTCGAAACTCATTTTAAAATAAAGTAACATTTCTTTACTTTTCAAGAGTTCCCCTCCTCTCCTCCTATAAAAGGCCCCCACCTCTACCTCCTTACCCACACTTCCAAAGCCTTTGGCTCAGCCAACCCCTGCCAGTTTTGTCTCTCCACTTCTCTCTCTTACTCCTTGAAGCCTAAATTTGGGAAGAAGTCTTCCAATGGAAGCCTTTTATCTCAAACCAAAGGGAGATACCCGATTTTAAGGTAATGTCTTCACTTGTGTTATTTTGTTTTATTTTGCTTCTCTAGCCCCCTAAACTCTTTTTATTCATTTCCTTTGTAACAAAACCATTATCTTCCATATACTAGGATGTTTTTATAATAAGGATTCTAGCTACACTTACACACACCTACATCTAATGGTTAAATAACATACTGTTTCCGTGGATGGCGAATTTCTGCCTCCCGAAACGATGATTGTTCAACATTCTTTTAACACCTTCAAAGGTGGCCATTAAGATGAAAATATATTTATATATGATATATAATATGTTTATGTTTTCCTTAAGCTTATTTATTTTTCATTTTGGGCATACCTTTATGGTTTCCATTATGGGTAAACGCGATATCTTCATTTAAGGAAGTGCGGACTACCGCCCCCTCAAAGTGATTTGATTCGTTAATACCATATGTTGGACGTATAAAGGATGGTGTTATGATATTATATATGATATTATAATGGAATTATAATATACCTTTATATCATTAGGATTCCATTTCATAAAATACGAAATAGAAATGGAAGCAACGTTCATGCATACGTACGGCTTACCGTCTCCATGAACGGTGCATTTCATTTCATACCTCTAAATGTTATGTAATATTATAAATGCATGAATGTGCTGGATATATATGATATATATGATATCTAAATCATGAATACCATTCTGGATATAATGGATACATGAACAACTTGTAATTATAAAGGGTTTATTTTTGACTCAAGTACCAATGATCGTTAAAACGACCGTTATTAACTTAAATAATTACATAGTGTTCATGACATGGAAATAAGTGATATAAAAGGAATAATGAACTTGAAAAAGGTTCTTAAACAAGTAGAAATTAACTCAAGTTTATTATTCAGGAGATTAAAGAACGACTGAGTCAAGTCGGACCCGATGTATGGGACTTCGTCTCAATCTCCTTTCATTGAGGCATATTTTGCTCTATACACAACCTTCTTTTATACAGTGTATAAACCCCTTTGACTTTTATGTTTATTCAAAAAGAATCTTTTTTATAATAATCTATTACTAAATGAAAAAAGGGGGTGTTTTTTTTGTAGTACGTATGCGGTGACAACGACTTCTCCGCCACCGTGACCATTATTTGAGTTTCGGCTTCCTCTACAAGCCATACCATTTTTTTAAAAGAAAAATAAATACCATGTTTTACTTTTATTTTATTTTGGTATTGAAAATGGTTTTCATAATGTTTTTATATCAATGTGTTGTATTGATATCTTGTGATTGAAAGGTGGAAATGTTATGTTTCCTTTATGCATGTTTTATGTGATACGATTATGTTGAGGTTCTTGGGCATTATTATGAAGACGGGTGGTTCTGTGATAAACTAAGGGCAGGTGAGCCCGATATAGCTCTCCAATGCATTGGGTAACGCGAAGGAGTGAAAAGTTAAGGTTTCTATGAAGGGATTTAAGGAATATACTGTGGTGGGTATTCCAAACGTAACCAAGAGGGTTACTCCCTACGTAAGAATATTATAAATGCATCAAGTTACCTTTATGTCTTATGATTTCTATGATTTATTCATGATTTGATGAGGTATGTTAAAGTGCTTATGTTTTATAAGTAAAGTATGATTTCATTGATTCTTATGTATACATGTACTCATGATTCCTTTTCATATTTTTATATCCCTTACTGATATTTTTATGCTCATCCCACATTTTTTGAAATGTTTTTCACAGGTCAAGGGAAAGGTACATGATACGATGATAGTGTCAAGGAAGTGTCAAGAAAGAATCCATGTTTTATTTTAAATATGTTTTTGTTGATGGGCAAAGTGAATACTATCTTTATGTAAACACTTTGTTTAAAAGTAGAATGTAATGCATGTTTTATGATCTAATTCTCTAAAACTATAAACCCTTAAAGATCCTCAATGTGTAATCCTATAATAACTCAAGATTAAGTAAGGTTTAAGGTCGGGGCCTTATATGCATAATAGAAACCTCTTCTTCTTCATCTGAGTATGTAGGCTCCACTTCATTAGGATTCAGACAAGAGTATCTCTTATCCTTAGGTATAGTAGGATGAGTAACTAGGTTGAATTCCTCATATAGCTTAGCCTCATCATTTACCTATCTTCTTTTCCATGGGTTCCAGCCGATCTTTATAAACTTAAAAATAATCTTGGTGATGTAGAAATTTCCCCTTAAAAAACCTGTTTCCTCCTTATTTCCATCAAATTATTTCACTTTCCACATTAAGGATATCAATATGGCATGAAACAAAGCATTATACTTGGAACTGGGCATTTTCATATCCTTTAATTGAGTCATCAACAATCCACACAAATTTATCTTATGTCCATGATTCAACAGATACAAAAGAAATACATCTTGATATCTTAAGGTAGAATATACCCCTATCCTGGGACTCAAAACATGCTAAACAAACTTAAACAACAACCTATTTTCTCCTTCCATTTCTGCAGCAATAACTTTTTTAGGGATCTCATTCCCTGTCAGTTCAGCCAAAGCTTCATCGTAACATAAGAACTCATTAGTGGGAGGTACCACTATTGAGTAGTAATCAAAAATCCCTTCTTGTGGCACTCTTAAAAAATCATACCATTCAACAAAGGAAAATCCCACACTTACCCCATTTACCTTTGAAGACATTATATTCTCATCCTCAGACTTCTCAAATTTTAGAGACTCATATAACTCCTTCACCAGCTTTGGGTAATAGGGTCTATTTTTATTAGCAAATAATTCAATCTAGTCCTGAGCTTTAAGTGCCTTCAGCATTGGAGACCTACTCGACGTCTGCCATTCCGAGCTTAGTTCATTATCAAACACAATTTCCCTTTTTGAAAAATGTGGTTTGATTAGCTTTTCCAATACCTGGCTTCCACTACTCAACCCAACTTTAGGTTTCTTAGGATTCAATGCATCTCCCTAATCATTGAACAACGTCCTCTTCAGTCTTTCCATTTTAATTTGGAGCGGTTTGAGGGTTTTAGCGGAAGGTGAGGCTATAAGATTAGGGAGAAAG
Source organism: Viscum album (assembly GCA_963277665.1). Lineage (NCBI taxonomy): Eukaryota > Viridiplantae > Streptophyta > Magnoliopsida > Santalales > Viscaceae > Viscum > Viscum album. Next base: position 383,155,673 of record OY728166.1, read on the forward strand.
AGGTTCGGGAGAGTGTAGAGGTGGATCCAAATGTGGTTTTTACTTTAATTTTATCATTTAGGGTTCTAAAAACAAATCAAGTAAAACAAATAAGTAATAATAAAAACATTTTAGATTCCGACAGAAAAACACGATGTCTGGAAAAATTCAACTATCGGTAAGGTGACAATGGTGATGTTCCTAATTGTGAGGTCTAATGGTGGGGTTCCTAATGGTGTGGTCCCTAATGATGAGGTCCATCAGTGAGGTTCCTAATGGTGAGGTTTCTAAAGGTGAGGTCCAACAGTGATGTTCCTAATGGTGAGGTCCAACAGTGAGGTTCCTAACGGTGAGGTCCAACAGTGAGGTTCCTAACAGTGAGGTTCCTAACAGTGATGTCTAACGATTAGGTTCCTAATGGTGAGGTCCAACAGTGATGTTCCTAATGGTGAGTTTCCTAACGATGAGGTCCAATGGTGAGGTTCCTAACCGTGAGGTCTAACGGTGAGGTTCCTAACAGTGAGGTCCAATGGTGAGGTTTCTAATAGTGAGATCCAACGGTGAGGTTCCTTAAATTTTGGTCCAACAGTGATGTTCCTAACTTAATAGTATATCATAACTAACTCAAGTTTGATGTAATTTAACCTCTCATAATTCAAAGGTATTTTGAATATATCATCCAATTGATGTTTGGTGCCAATGAATTCAAGAGTGATATAACCTCTTTGATAATGGTCTTTCAAGAAGTGATGTCTCACATCAATGTGCTTTATACTAGCATAAGATACTATATTTTTAGAGATGGTAAGAGCACTTGTATTATCATTGATTATAGAGAAATGTTTGAATTGATATCCATAGTCTAGTAAAGTGTGTTTTATCCAAATAATTTGAGCACAACAACTACCAGCAGCTTTATGTTCATCTTAAGTAGTAGATAATGCAACAAAATTCTGTTCCTTACTACACCATGATAGTAGTGACTTTCCCAAAATGTGACATGTTCCAGAGGTGCTCTTTCTATCTAAATTAAAAACAGCAAAGTCAAAATCTGAATAACTTGTTAAATCAAATGATTTTAATTTTGGATAAAACAGTCCAACGTTTATAGTGTACTTGAGATATTTAAAAATCATTTTAACATCAGTTAAATTAGACTCGTTGGTATTGGATTGAAAGCAAGAACACATGCATACACTGAACATAATATCAGGTGTGTTAGAAGTAAGATAGAGTAGACTTCAAATCATACCATTGGAATTGGTTTGATCCACTGGTTTACTAGTTTCATTAGCATCCAACTTACATGTGGTACTCATAGGTGTATCACTGCCTTTATTTCCATCCAATCCAAAAAATTTCAAAAGATCCTTAGTATATTTAATATTATTTAAACTAATACCATTTTTATTTTGAAATATTTGAAATCCTAGAAAAAAATTAATTTCCCCCATTAAACTCATTTCGAATTCATCTTGCATCATTTTTGAGAAATCAGTACATAAAGGCTTTTTAGAGGATCCAAAAATAATGTCATCTACATTAATCTATACTATTAAAACCTCTTTGGAAATCCTTTTAATAAAAAGAGTAGGATCTGTTATTCATTTAGTAAAACCTTCTGAAATAAGGAAATAACTATGTCTATCATACCAAGCTCTTGGAGATTGTTTCAGACCATATAGGTATTTATAAAGTTTAAAGACATGATTTGAAAAATGGGGATTTGTAAAACCTGGGGGTTGTTCAACAAATACATCCTCAACTATGTACCCATTTAGAAATTCAATTTTGACATCCATTTGATAAAGTTGGAAATTCAAATGAGCTGTATAAGCAAGTAGTATCCTAATGGCTTCTAGTCTAGCTACAGGTGCAAAGGTTTCCTCATATTCTATTCCTTATTCTTGAATATATCCTTGTAAAACTAGTCTAGCCTTATTTCTAACAATGTTTCCGGATTCATTAACCTTATTTCTAAACACTCATTTAGTGCTTATGATCAAAGTGTCTTTAGGTCTTTCTACTAATTCCCAGACCTTTTTCTTTCAAACAGATTTAATTATACTTGTATAGCTATCACCAAAAATTATCCATTGATTGCATCATTGATATTTTTAGGTTCAAGCTGTGAAAGAAAGGCTTGAGGTTCAACCTGGTTTCTCAGAGAAGCTCTAGTTTGAGTTCCTATATTTAGATCACCGATTATAGTTTCTAAAGGATGATTCTGGACAGTTCTAATACCTCTAGGAAGAGTTGAACTAAAATCATCATGGTTGTCTATAGGTTCAGATTCACCAAGCTCAGATTCTAGAAAATTTCCAAAACTGGTTGTTTTTACTAAGGGTTCACTATCTTTATCATTAAGGTCCAGAATTGACATATCTTCATTAAGATGTTAAATGGAGGTTTTGGATTCATGTGGATCAGTCTCATCAAACTTTACATGAAATGATGCTTCCACACATTTGGTTATCTTATTTAATACTCTATAATATTTACTAGATATTGAGTAACCAAGGAAAATTTCTTTTTCACTCTTAGAAGTAAACTTGTCAAGATTATCCTTAGTGTTAAGGATATAGACTTTGCAACCAAAAACTATAAAGTAATTAACCTTAGGCTTCCAATTATTCCAGAGCTCATAAGGGGTTTTCCTAAGAATAGGTCTAATTAAGACTCTATTGATAATGTAACAAGTTGTATTAACAGCTTCATCCCAAAAATAGATAGGTAGATTTTACTCATTTAGCATAGTCTGGGAAATCTCTTGAAGTGTCCTTTTTATTCTTTTTACAAATCCATTTTTTTTGAGGTGTTCTTGGAGCAGATAAATTGTAATTATATCCATTTTTTGAGAAAAAATATTCAAATTCCGGATTTTCAAACTCACGGCCATGATCACTTCTCAAGGTCCTAATTCTAAGTCCACTAAGATTTTCTACAGACCTAGAGTGTTTAACGAAGTAGGAACATACTTCAATTTTGTGAGCTAGAATGTATACCCAAGTATATCTAGAAAAATAATCTATAAGAACATAAACATAGTGCTTACTATTTAAACATGAAACTATAGATGGTCCAAAAAAATCCATGTGAACAAACTCAAGTGGTTGAGAAGTAGAAACTTATTTATTTGGATTGAAATAAACTGTGTGTTGTTTTCCTTTTTGAAAAGGATTTCATACTTTGTTATGTAGGAATTATAATTTAAGTAAGTCTCTAACTAAACCATTCCAAGTTATTTTCCTAAGTGAGTGCACATTACAGTGTCCTAAAATTCTATGCCATAACCAGGATTCCTTATGAAAATCATTTAAACAAGAAACATTTTGCTTAGATAGAGAATTTAAATCAATAGTATATAAATTTTCTTTTCAAATAGTAGTGAATATTAAATAATTTTTAGAATTAAAAACTTTTCACGCATCATTTTCAAACATAAAATTGAAACCATCATCATAAAACTGAGAGATACTAAGTATATTGTATTTTAACCCATTAACAAAAAGTACTTTTGAAATTAATATAGAATTAGGGTTACAAATATGGCCTAAGTTGACGATCTTCCCTTTAGTAATATCACCGAATGTGACATGTCCACCAGCCACTTTAATTATCCTCTTGAAGAATGCATTGTCTCCTATCATATGTCTTGAACATCCACTATCCAAGTACCATGGAGTTTTATAGGATCTCTTCAGACGATTTTCCTGAAAAACAGATTAATTGTAGGGTAACTTTGGTACATAGATTTTCTTGGGTCCACAAAGGTTAGCAAGTAAAACTTTGGGAAGCCATAATTGTCTCACAGGTTTCCAATAATCAAAATATATGTTTTGATAAATAACCACTTTTTTAGGTCATTTAGAATTTTTTTTTCAAAATATGTTCTATAACTTGAACTAGTAGTGAACTGTCCATATTTTGGAACAAAATTATTTTTAATAATTATTCTCTGTCCTGGTTGATATACTATACCAGTTGTATATTTTAGAGAAATTTGTTTCCCTAGAAACTGAGTCGAGGTATTACTACCTACAGTAAACTTCTCAAGATCCCTTTTTAATTTCTCATTTGATAATTTAAGTTCAGTATTTTCTTTTAATAGATGAGCACATTTTTCATTCCCAATATCCATATCAGACTTATAATTAGAATTTAAAGAATTTTGTCATTTTAATAATTTATATTTATCCTTGAGTTCATTAAAGGTGTCCTTTAGCATTACACAATATTAAAATAGTTTATACTTAGTCATATTCTCATCATTATTTGATTCACTTTCATTCCCAGAATAATAAGCATTATGTATAAGAGAATTGGGTGTTACCTCAAATGTTTCTATCATGAAACACAGGTTTCCATGTTTCTTCTTCTCAATATTAGAAGAGTCAGATTCACTGGATCTATCTTTTGAAGCACTCCAAGTAGATTTCATTTCCTTTTTATATTCCTTTCCCTTGTATTCGTATTTCTTTTTAAACATTATCTTGGGGAAATCATCCATCACATGTCATTTTTGTTTACACTCATAGCAGACTATTTCATTTGTGTTTTCATTCCATTTTTTATCCTTTTTTCATTGTCCTTTACTATCATACCTTCCTTTATATTTTGATTTTCTAAAGAACTTTTTCATACAGTAGAACTTATTGAATCTCTTAGCAAGATGATCCATATCATCATCGCTTTTAGAGTTTGAGTCTTCACTGGTGGAAGTGTCTACAAGAGTTTGAACTTTTTTTATCTTTTCTCTTTGAGGTAGTAGTCTTGAATGCAATAGATTTCTTTCTTGGTTATTCATCTTCTTCTTGATTTACCTTAAGCTCTTCATTGTATGTCATAAGTTTTCCAATTACTTCCTTCATTGGTAGATTTCCTATGTCACAAGATTCTCGGATAGGATCAGAAGTTCGTCTCCATCTGTCAGGTAGGCATCGAAGAAACCTCGTAATCTAATACTTGTTATCTACTGGTTTCTCAAATATAATCACGGTGTTTAATATTTCATTGAACCTGAGATACATTTTAGATATAATTTCATCAGGATTCATTTTAAAATTATCATATTTAATATTATAATTATTTAATCTTATTTCATTAACATTGGTTGTTCCCTCATGAGAAACAGCCAAAGTATCCCAAATTTCATATGCAGTTTTACAGGAAGATGTTCTATTGAATTATTCATCACCTAAGGAATAGTACAAGGCATTCATTGATTTACAGTTATTGTTATATGTAGCTTTAGTCAACTGAGACCATGTGTCCCTAATATTAAGAGGCAAAGCATGTTGTTCTTAAATTGTGTCCCAAATTTAAGGACCCATGCTTTCTAGATACATTTTCATTTTTAATTTCCACTGAGAATATTTATTACCATTAAAGAAAGGTGGCATGTTAGTAGCAGCACCCTCAACTCTGCTATCCATTGTTAATTAGAATTTTAAAGAACTAAAAATTTATATATGACCAAAATTTGAAGATATTTCAGTTACAACTAAAATCACAGTTGAAAATAATTTGACAACTTACACAATAGTTCAGATGGTAGAAATAAAAATATCCTATAATACCAAATATTGATCAGATTGTAATCTAAAGAGGGGGTGAGTTGAGTTTCTACTTAAAATTTCTATTAAAAACTTTATGCTTAAGAACCCCCCTTTTTGAAACGACCCAGTTGATTAAGGCAGTAGAGATATAAATGTCTAATTAGTCAATAGGTTTCCCAAAGGGTGATTAGACCTTAGTTGAATCAGTGTAAAACACTTCTTCAACTTTTGAAAAAAGATTACTAAATTAAACATACATACAAACTAACCAGAACTAACTATCAAAGTCAATTCAAAACAATTTTCTATTTTTTTAAATTATAAGTTGCGAGAAATAGACAAAATAAAGTATTCAAAAATATAGTACACGGTGGATTTAAACAAGAGGTTCAGTCTCAAGACGAGACTTAATACTCTCCACTTGGTGATCACCTGCCTCCAACCAGTTTTTATAAATGATGAACTTGATACACAACCTGTATTGGGATTTACAATAGTTTTTCAAAAACTGTCCATGGTTCACACCCTCTACCATAGTTCTTCATGGTAAAAACAAACAATACCAACCACACATGGTCTCTTCCATAGTTTTATGTGGGAAACAAAGTTTAAGTGATGTTTGATGTGAGTATTTTTAGTATCCTTCAGTTTAAGCACATAATATAGTGTGTGTAACAAAAATACCCACACACTTCTCATAAATGTAAAATAAAATAACATAGTAGAGATAAGATTATAATATTGAGTTTAGAAAGATATATGTAGTTTCAGTTCATCTCTTGACTCCTTGGTGTGAATAATTTGTGGTTAGAGTCTTTCTCTGGAAGTTTTTCTCAAAACAAAGTGTCACAACTCCAAGTTCTAGCTTTCACAAACTAAGTGTTATGCTTCTTGTATTGATTGAGAGTTAATGAAGCATAGAAGGAAGCCTTAAATTTATTCTCCCAAAATGTTCTTCTTGAGACTCTTGGGTTCACATTATAAGTGCATGAATGATTCTTCCTTATTCTCTTTGATCTAGCGAGTAAGTTATTTCTCATGAATTCCTCTGTTGTTTCACGCTTATTCAGTGTATGTTTTCTTCCTTGGTCTTCTCTTTTGTATTTGAGATTTTATAATAGGAATAAGTAAACCATGTGGGGTCCTCCTTGTACCTTGTATTGTCCCTAGATATGGTCTCTTGATATGTCTACAATCAGTATTAATTAATGTCAGAAGCATTACATTTACCAAATGTGACCATTAGAATAATCTTAAGAATTTGAAAAAGTATGTAAGTGTAAGCATCGCTATACTGGTAACGGTAGCCTTCACAATGGTAGGCTTCAACAGTAGGTGTACATCGGTAGCCTTTATCGGTAGCCTTCAAGGGTGGCCTTCATCGGGAGCCTTCAGTGGTAGCCTTCAGCAGTAGACTTTAGCGGTAGCCTTCATCAGTAACCTTCTCAACAATAACCTTCAGTGGTTACCTTCATCGGTGACCTTCATCGGTGAACTTTCATCAGTGACCTTTCATTGGTGACCTTTATATCGGTGACCTTTCTATTAGTGACCTTTCTATCGGTGACCTTTCTATAAGTGACATTTCTATTGGTGACCTTTCTATTAGTGACATTTCTATCAGTGACCTTTACTTAGATAAATTTTTCACTATAAACATAAACAATAGAATAGTGGGATTAAATATACATAGGTATCACTAGATAGAGACTATACATATTAATGAAACATGATTATTATTTTGTAGAAACGTGATTATCACATAAATGAAACATTATTTGGGATTGTCAAAATAGGTGAGACCAACATTAAGTATAATGTCCAACCTCTCAAAATTATAAAACATTTATATCTATAGGCCCAGTGTTAGGGTTTTATATTAATTAATGGCATAAAGGACCATAATAATATGTTAAACCCAAAAGGTACCTCATTCCATGTTGAATAATATTATCATTTTTTTATTCCAATGGAACTCCCTAACCCATGTAATGATAAATATTATTTACACTCTATAAGTAAATATTTATCACTAAAATAATAATAGGTTATGGTCATCCTACTTCACAATTATGGAATACCAAAAATAATAATTTTTTAAATTCATATAATTAAATAAATTATTTATTTATAAGTAGTTATTTCATTCCCTTTTGATTAACAATAGATAAATTTTTTCATCCAATAAATCAATAATTAATATATCGATAGTTTGGTGAATAAAATATTTTTTTATATTAACCAAATTAAATAAATTATTTACTAATGAATATAAAATTATTTATTACCTTGTGAATTACAACAAATAAATAAACATTATATATTGATGTAATTTAACTATTACATTGGGAATAATTTTTTTCATTCTCAATATTTTAATAAATATATAATAAATATTATATTCTAGTATGGATAAGAATATTTAACCCAATTATTAAATATAAACAATATTTAACTAAGATCTAAGGAAACACATTGTTTGTGACACTCTGGACCTTTTCATCGACGGCATTAGGTGGGATTTCCTAAAGACAAATATTACTGACTCGTAAGGTGTCAAGACACCGAAAGAGGAATAAGATTTATCCCATGTAAAAAACCACATACAAGAGCTTAAAATGTACTATAATCTCTTTTTCATGATATCTTGTGAATAGGGTTGTATTCATCGACCTATATTCTTAATACATATTTCTTTGACTATTTGATATAAACTCAATGTTACACCATGGGTGTTGGAGGTTCCATTTCAATCAAATGGTAGAGATATAAACTTTCATAAATGTGTAAGGGAAAAATATTTTCCCAAATTATTCAATAATAACATATAATTCATGAAATTCCCAATTTACCCTACCTCTCATGAATATATGAAATCACGGTCTTGGCCTATACATCAAAGTACATGAGCCATGAAATTCATTAATAATAATCATAAATTTTAAGGACCACTGTGAACACTTACAAATAGGAATATACAATGACACATAAACATGTGTATTTTCTACAAGATGGTTTTTTCTCATAATATATCATCTAAGAGATTACCAAGTGAAAATTTCATGAGATAAAGTCAAATATGATTATGAGTAATCACACAAGGGAGGGATGGATTCAAATTTTTTCTTGCCCATTGCTTAGGTGGTGCAAGGTTCTCTGATGACTGGTGGTGGATCGGTTCGTCTCCCTCAACCCCCCTTTAAGGAGGCTCTTTTGTGTTCACCCTCATCTTGGGAGTGGGTCCAGGAAACTTCATCAGTTGGTCCAGTGGTTTTTTCTTCCTTCTCAGAGAATGGCGCTACCGTGCTTGAGGTGTTAGAGGTTTCCTTCACAACGGTGTCTTTTTGTTCTCCAGTGGATATTGGTAGTGCGCTTTGGTGTCGATAAGCCTCCTCTTGGGGTTTTTGAAGCTTGCGTCAAGCGCTGGGGTTTGGATCTGTCGGCGGTAGTGTCAATTTTGGATCAGAAGGCTTTCTGCATCGTTCTGGTATCTAGGGAAGATTTCGTTAAGGTTTGGTGTTGGAGTGCGCGATCCATTAGGTGATGGAGGTTGTCCCTCTTCTGTTGGTCGATGTACACCCATTTCGGACGTTAATGCTCCAAGGAGGCCATCTGGATCTCGCTTCCAGGGCTACCTTTTCCCTTAATGAATGGTTCTTTCCTTAAAGCAATTGGGGATTCGTTGGGATGTTTTATGTGTGCTGATGATCGGACTTCTCGCTTGGAGGAGGCTTCCATTGCTAAAATTTATGTTGAGTTGGATATTTCTCGGCCGCTTCAGGATCATCTCATGATCAGAATTGAAGGAATGGAGGATCGTCATCAGCATCTGTTTTATCTAGTTTTTCCCAAGTTTTTTTCTCTTTTCCATATATCTTATCACACCTTATAGGTTTTCCTCAAAGCTTGATGGGATGATTTCAACTCTGGGGGGGTTCTGAGGTCCTTTCCTCAGCATTCTCGCATACAGGTACCTTCTGGGCTGGAGTACCACGATCGGGGAAAAGGAATTGCTTCGGTTCTCTCTGTGGAGATGTCGGAGGCTTCCTCTTCTAGGCCTTTTTGTCTTCGGTGATTGGTGCCCACCCCCTTCTCACGATCTGATTCCCTTCTACGGTGGAAGGGGTGATGCCTCCTGGGTTCAGGTGCCAGAGAAGGACCTCTATCCTTTGGGGTTGAATCTCAGCAATTTAGTTTGTCTGTGATCTCTATCTACGGGGGATTGGGTTCCATCTCACAGTTTTATATATGAGATCACCAGGGTGGAAGACTTGAGTGACCTTCAAGACTCCTCGCTCTCCCTGCATGGGAAGATTCCTCTTCTGGAATGCATCCCTCCTCCAGTAGTGTCCTCTCCTCCGTCTTCCACAGTATCTATTTCTCCTCCTTCCCCTCCCCGCTCTCCTTCATCAACTCTGATATTGGGTGACGTTTTTCTGGAAGGGTAGGCCTTTATTTCTCCAGAAGTTACTAGTTAGGTGCCTTCTAGAGGAGCAGTCTCTTCAGAGGCAATTTCCTTTCAGGTGCATGTTGGTGTTCAAAAAAGATCTAAATCAAAAGCCGGTGTGATGGTATGTTCTTTCTTGTTTCATTTGGTAGGGGGCCGAGAGTCTGGGGCCAAATCCAGATTTGCCCGACCTAATATATAAAGTTTTAATTTGGAACGCGTGTGGTCTCGGGGACATGGAGAAGTCTGATTTCATATTCAATGATCTTAGAAACAATCAGGTTTCTATTGTCTCTATCTTGGAACCAAAACAGGTTTCTAGCACGATAAATGAGTATGTGGAGAGGCTTATGTTTTGAGGCTTTTTGAATGGGAATCCTCCTAACTTCCATATTTGGCTATTTTGGAAGGATCGTGTGAGTTTCAATATGTTGATTGCATCAGATCAGTCTTTGACCACCAAGATCACAGTTGGGAATCAGGTGATTATTTTCTCCTTCATTTATGCCATGTGTGATTCTCATGCTAGGGAATCCTTGTGGTGTGATTTGGATGTCGTTAACCCAGATGATGTTCCCTGGCTTGTTGGGGGCAATTTCAATATTATTGCTAGTCTAGAGGAGAAGAAAGGGGGAGGTGATTTTCCCAGGAATTCCAGTCATGAATTTGTTTTTTTCATTTCTAGGAATGGCCTTATGGTTTCCAGAATTGAGGTAAGAAGATATATGTGGTGAAATAACCACCTTTGAGGGAAACGTACCTATTTTTGTTTGGAGTGTTTCCTAATTTATGAGGCTATTGTTTCAATGTTTCATAGTTGTTCATTTGGTTTGGTGTTTATCTAATCACTCTCTACTTTGTGTTTCTCTGGGTGGAGGGCCAAGTAGCGGAGGTTGTGGTGTTTTTTCTAGAGTGTGGATGGAAGAAATGGATTTATCAGATGTGGTTAGCGAAGCTTGGGACTTTCATCCCCAGGGAAACCTATGGATCACTCTTCATAAAAAGTTGAGACGGCTCAAAAATCTTCTCCTCTCCTGGACAAAGAAGATACCAGCTCTTGATCATGATTTGGTCGAGATCATTAAAGAGGTTGAACTTTTGGATAATCTCCTGGAACAGGCCTGGGATGAGTCTCTCTTTATCAAACTGAGAATCAAAAAAGATCTTCTTACTGATAGTCTTTTGAGACAAGAGTGTCTGGCCAGAGAGAATTCCAGAGTCAGATGGATTCGGGAAAGATATAGGAACTCTGGCTATTTTCACGCCTGCATTAGAGAACGCTGACGTGTTCAGTAGCCCAACATTTGTATAGAAGACAGTTCCTTCACCAGTGATCATGATGAGGTAGGGGCCATGGTTAATGGTACCCTCAAATCTCTATTGACTACACCAAATTCAAATATGTAAGAGGGGTATCTGAGTGGGGGTGATGTAATATTTGAGGGCATTCCAAGATGTGTTTCAGAGGTCATTAATGAGGGATTGAGGAGGACTCCGGATGAGGCTAAAGTTCATGAGGCAATTTGTTCTTTGAACCCGGACAGTGCACCAGGGCCTGATGGCTTCCCTGGATCTTTTTATAGGGCGATGTGGGACCTTGTTAAAGGGGACCTGGTGAGAGTTTTCTAGGATTTCTTCTAGGGGGGGACTTTCCATGTATTTCTTGTGAAACCAAGATGTTTCTAATTCCCAAGGTGGGTAATCCTCATTCTATTGATGAGTATCAGCCCATTAGTACGTACAATATACCATACAAGACCTTGGTCAGCAATCTGAATAGAATATTGGCTATTCACCTGGATTCTTGGATGGCCTCGGAATAGCATGTGTTCATTAAAGGGAGGTCTATTCAGGGTGCAATAGGTGTGGCTCCGGAAATGGTTAGGGTCATCAACAATAGATCCTTTGGGGGGTAATTTGGCGGTGAATCTAGATTTGATCAAGGCATATTACAGGATGGAATGGGGTTTTGTTCTCAGAGTCTTGACAAGTATGGGGTTCTCTATTTGAACTAGTGACCTGATTTTCTGTTGTTTCAGCTCGACGTGGATTTCAACCTTCTTTATTGGTAAACAATTTGGTTTTTTCAAGACGTGTCATGGTCTCTGATAAGGGGATCCTATGTCCCCCACTCTTTTCATTCTCTATCAAAATGATTTTAGCTTCTTTATTAATCAAGACCTGAATATGGGTAAAATTTTTCCCTATCATAATAGGAGTTCTACAATGGGTATCTCACACTAGATGTTTGCATATGAAACAATTGTCTTTATCAATGGTAGTAGATGTTCAATTCAAGTGTTGAATGGTCTTCTAGGGGAATATTGTAAGTGGAGTGGGCAGGTGGTGAACAAAGAGAAAAGTAACTTTTATATAACCAGGGATTTCTCTGATAGGAGGGTGAGGGATATGGAGCAAAGTTTGAATATGGAGAGAGGATCCTTTTCGAGAAGAGTATCTGGGGGCTTTGGTTAGTACCTCCTCTCTTAGGTTCCATCATTTTGATAAACTTATCATCAAAATCTTCGGGTGGAGTTATAACTTGAAAAATAGATTTCTCTCCTTCGGTGGTCGTATAACTTTAGTGAATAGTTTCTTGGTCTCCATTACCATGAATATTATCTCTACCCTGAAGGTTCCCAAAAGTTTAATTTCCAAATTGGATAAGAGTATGGTGTCTTTTATATGGGATAAGAAGATGGAGGGTGGACATCATTGGGCATCAGGGAAACGTCTTGCAAGGACTCTCTCCGAAGGTGGGATCAATCTGAGGAGTGTCTCCTCATCCATGGAGGGGCTTCATGCAAAGATTGTGTGGGAAGTGCTGGAAGGTCAGTCCTTTTGGGGCAGGACTATGCATGACATATACGATTAGAATATGTGGGAGCAGAGATCCAAATATTCTTGGATATGGAATCTGATTCATCCTTTCATGGAGGTTTTACATCATCACTCTTAGTGGTTAGTGGGAATAGGGTACATCATCTTTTGGAAGCATTATTGGGGGGCGGGAAGGCTGTATTTCCCGGTTTTCTCCATCCCATACATATCTTTTAGCGAGGTCTGTGGGTATCCTCATTTTTTTAGGCTATCCTTGATGTGAATAATCTCATTGTTTTTAACAGAATTTTTATCAGTGATGATCCTGATAAACTTATTTTCACATGTTTGACGTTGGGTATTTTTTCTATTAAGGATTACATTCATATGAAAAGGGACATGTCAAATGGAGACCCGTGGGGAGTGACTTTGTGGTGAATAGAGATTCTATCCAAATTTAATTTTATGGTGTGTCCTGTGAGAAACAAATAATTTCCTACTGATGAAAACCTACAACATATGGCTGTGAATATGGCCTCTAAGTGCCGATGTTGCCGGTCATCAAATCATGAAATAGTGGGATATCTTTTATATGAAAGTGAATGGACTAGGGGGATTTGGGAGACCTTTTAGGGGTTTTTTGGTTGGGAGGCGTCAGGAGGAGTGCAAGAGAAATTTCTAAGTTCGTGGTTCAGAGGTACAGACTCATATGGGGCTGAGAGGAAGGAAATGACCATAATCTTTGTTGCTGGTTGCAGGATTATCTGGCAGGTCTGAAACGCGGTTTGTCATAATCATGTCTTGAGTTCTCACATTAGTGTTATTTTTCGGATGAAAAATATTCTCCTGGATTTGTTTTGACTATGCTCAGATTTCCATTCAGCGCCCTCAGTGAAGTATTCATTCTAAAACCTCTCAAATGTAAACCTAGTGGATCCTTCTAGGTTGGGTAGGTTGGTTTAATGGAATCCACCAGGTCAGGGTATTAAGATCAACACAGATGGGTCACTGGTCTTGGGGGTGATGCGAGGGGGAGAAGTCATGTGAGACTATAGGGGTTTAGTTATTGCAGTGTTCACTACTACTTATGGAAGAGGTGATGTCCTGCAGGCAGAGGCAATGGCCATAGAGACTGGGCTTGAGTTATGTAAGCAAAGGTAGATCAGCCTTAAAGTGGTGGAGACGGATTCCATGTTTTCTTATAATGCTTTGATGGGTAAGGGTAGTGTCCCTTGGAATGTCGCATATACTATAAGGAAGTGTAAATTTCTCATGGGTAACCACACAAAGGTATCTCATACATGGCAGGAGGATAACATGGTAGAGGACTTCTTGGCATCTCTAGAATCATTAAAATCAAATTATGCTTTCTTTCTTTTACTTGGGTTTTTTCCGAAGGAGGGGATGAGTTTGGTTGTCAATTATTCTTTGGGTTTACATTACTTTAGACCACCATGAGGTTTCTCCTTTTAGGTTTTTATGTATGATGTTCTTTTTAAAATAAATAAAAATGTTATTTTCCAGTAATAACACCTGGTAGACCACTATTATATGTCCCATCATGTAATGTTATATGATCATTAAACTGAGTTTAAGATTATATTTTTTGAATATCAAGCTTCTCATCATAATGGGGAACTGTATATGACCTTTCCCATGTGAAAAATATTGTAGGACATTTCCTCATTGAAATTATTAAGAAGAAAATCAATATTTGATAGGGTATTGATATTAAAATCCATGAATAAACAAGAAATATAAAGTAAAAAAGTAATTGGTTCTAGTGAATCAAATCCAACATTAATTTTATTTTTATAATAAAATAAATTATCTGAATTACAATTCAGGGTGAAAAGGAAAGGATTAAGAAGCATTATTTTAGAATAATAGAGGCTTATGAAAAACTTTATAATAAGTGTGAATGAATATAGTTGGGGTTTGGATTAGTGGTAATCACCCCTTCATTCTACATGAAAAATGGGGGTTCAAAACCCATTGGGCGCAGGTACTGTAGTAGTACTGTATCGTACTGTTGCAGCGAAAACACTATAGCAACGACGAGCACTATAGTGGCGGCAGAGTACTGTTGTAGTGGCGGGTATTGTGTGTCACTGTAGCAATGTGGTATTGTAGCAGTACTATTCACAGAATGGGCTTTGGGCTAAAAATTGGCCTATGGGCCATGTAATGGGCTAAATTCCCACTGGGCCTTCAGGTAATGTAATGGGTCTCCCTCTACCCATTTAAAGAGCTCTTTCTTTTGCTTTAACAATAAATGAGGCTACGGCCCCAACCTTTAAAAAAATAATATGAGTGAATGAATGATCTATCATGTACAATAAAAAATATATATAATATTATTATTTAATTAAAGAATATTGTAAAATTAAATAAAATATAAAAAGATATTTTAGTATAATATTATTAATTAGAAATGTAGAGAAGAAATAGGAACTACAACATCATCAAAAGAAGTGCTTTTGAAAAGAGGCATAATGAGAGTTAGTGAATAATATATAATATTGAATGAATAAATTGGGAAATAATTTAGTCTTACATTCCAATATAATGTAATGAAATTTTTGTTGAAAATATAATATAATATAATTATTATAATTGGGGATGAAAAGGGAATGGGTGGGACCCCTTACTTTTTCATAATGATGACTTAAAGAATTTGGAATAATAAGATAGAATGAATAATATGCAATGAAAAATATATAAAATATATGATTATATATTTGAATTTTATTTAAATATTGATTTAAAAATAAATATCACAATTGGAAAATAAAGAGATGCAAATAAAGTCACTTACCTTAATTAAACAACATTCATATAATTATCCCTTAAAACTGGAAAAAACCTTCAAGAATGAAGAAAATTATAGGGGAGATACTCTATAATTAACATTAAAAATAGAACATGAGATATTGTGCGATTAAATGTTAATAGTGGGTGGGTAGTTATCAGTGTAGTGAGTGGTATCCCGTGGAATTAATTATTCAATATTGTAAAATTTTATTATATTAAGTGCTCAATTACACCCATAGATAACTATAATTTCACTTTATGATCTAATAAAATTTTTCGTTCCAATATTATGCCCATACAACTAAATTGGTTGATTATATTCATTTATACATCTATATAATGTCATATTTATCGTATATTACCATATTTTACTATTTATTACATTAATTTTATATTTTTACAAAAATATATAAATTTCACTAATTGTATAATTTTTAATTACTAATTCAATGTTTTAGAAATTAACATCTAATTATGGTAAATTTATCATCTTAATAAATACTTTTGAAAATAGTTTCAGTGTAACGAACAATACTCAAAATAGTTATATTATATTCCAATTACCATGTTATTTTTTTAATGTCTACCTTATTAAAATTTGATATCAATTTAATTATAATATTCATCCAAATTTTCGAAATTAATTTCTAAATGAATATACTAAATAAGTTATAAAATATTATTTCTTTGAAAAATATGATTTATAGCCTTTAAAGTAGTTTTTTTAAATTATCAATACATGCACATAGATTTTTGTTTTTGGTTATAAATATGTAATCACTTATTTAAATATTAAATTATTTCTTTCATTGAAATTTGAAATTCCTTATAGAAAATTCTTTTATGGTAAATCAAATAATTTATCCGTTTATTTTATCCTGTTATGCATATAAATATTAATTCACCATTTAAAATTCATATAATAACTAGTTTTTTTAAGTGTTAAATGATATAAATATATTTGTATGTTATAAATTAGAATATAATGACTATATTAATATTAAAATACATATATGTGAATAAAATATTAAATATTAAGAAAAATATATACCAAAGAATCATAAATTTAGTAAAAGTGTTTTATAAAATATTTTATAAAATATTCATTATTCTATGAAAAATAAATTTATTATACATGGATTAATAAACCATATTGTCAATAAAAAAACAATATTACCTTAGTAAAATATGGATACATTATAAATTTTATAAAACATATATGAGTATTTTAATATTATTATTTTGGATGAAAGATATTTTCATACCATTAAAATATTTTCATAAATTATGTATTTATTTATTATTGATATGTCAAATTTAATGATGTCTAAATACATAAAAAAATATTTTTTTATTAATGGTTTAATAGTTATTCTTAGTATATAATTAGTGGTACCATTACAATGAAACTATATACGTTGATGTTCTAAAATAATTTTTTCCAAGCCATATATATACATTTTATCATTTTTTTTCTAATATATGATATTTCTTATAGAAATTATGATTTATAGAGAGTAAGTGTTTGTATATAGATATATTTATTTATTATCTTTAATCAAGTACCTGAGACTCATAATCCCAAGTTTGGAGACAAACATATAAGATTTTATTCCAACTAGGTTGTCCAAAGCATGACACATATATATTTTACATCATTTAAAAAATTTAAACATTTCACCTAAACAATTCTCACATAATTTCAATATCCAAAGTGTAAGTATCATTAAATATTAGTTACATTATATTATAATTTCATATTAAGTCTTGAAAATTTCCTGTTATAATATCCACACCTAATATCATTATAGAAACTTTTTATATAATACACATATTTTTTCTTTAAAAATGAAAACAAAAAATCTTGGTGAGATCAAATGATTATTAAGGGTAAACATAAGATATATAAACCAAATATTATAAGTTATTATATGTAAAACATGTAGTTATTTTAATATAGTAAAGGTGTATGGACCTAATATAAGAGAATCATATCATACAATTCAAGGATTATAAATAATTAATTAGGGTATAAATCATTTGTACTAACATAATACATGTTTCATGGCTGGAAAACATGATTTAATAATCATGATTCATGAGAACATAACATAAAAATATCAAAATGTGGCATGATACAGAACTAATAACCTATATTAAGGTTACCCAGACAGATATTCATTTCATAATTGAAATTAAAACCACTTATCCATAACATATTAGTCATATTCTAATAACTCGTAGACCGTTTTGGATTAGAATACTACCCATGTACCCTTATGGGATTAGGAAAAACCCATATACCATTTGGGAATTAGATTACTATCAGCATACCCTTTTATACTTGGGTTACATACTTGTACCCTTCTGGACTTAAGGCATATAAAACCATTACAAATTAATTTGATGGAAATAGTAAAAATCAACCATATAATAATGAAAAACCATATAGGTGTGTGAAAACTATACATAAAAACTTTCATAATACAATCATAGCATAATTAACATGTTGAAAAAAAAATAGTTGCATTAAAACATTCATAATACATTAACATAAGTCATCCAGAGAAATAAGGTGGATGATATCATTAGATAATATCTAAAATTATGAAAAATAAATATTAAATTATTATTATATAGACCAAAACAATGTTTAAAAATCATTAGAAAATTTCTTAAAAATAAGAATAAATATCCCATGATTTTGAAAATTGTTTCATTAAAGGACAAATTAATAAAACAATAAGAATGGTTATTATATTATAAATAAAGAAATCATTAATAAGAATTTTATTAAATAAATCCAATAGTTGAAGGGATAATATTACATCATATGTAAAATAGTTTTAAAAATATAATCTATTCACAAATTTTTAATATTTTCAATGTTATTAGAAAATGTATATTTTTGAAAATGTTAGAAGGATTCGTGTAAAACTTCTGTGAAGTAAGTAAAATTAAGTAGAAAGTGTCTATAAGAATTCAATGTATTATAAATAAAGATATAAAAATTTGTATATAAATAATATGAACATCAAGTAAAATTATTCCATGATAACAACAAATATAACGTTAAATACACTTACCAGAAACCCTAAGGTTGAATTCTAAACAAATAGAATGTGAAATGGTATGTAGATATATAAACCATATAAATAAAAATACTGTAATAAAATATATTTTTTTAATATATAAATATAAAATTATTTCCCCACATGGAAACTTAGTCACAAATAATCTTGAATTCAATTCGAGATTGGAAATAAAACCCTTACATCTTTGGTAACACTTGAATCATTATCCTATGAAATATATTACCTTATATAGATTTGTAAATAGCATTTATTTGATGATAAGTATGATAAAAATTAATCTATATGTATTATATACACCACACAAAGAAATTTGGTGGTGAATATGGAATATAACTCAAAGAACTAAAATTGAGACGAGAAAACACATACCTCTTTGGATCCTTTATATTAAAAAACCTTGAATGTGAAAACCTTTTTTTGGATTGTAAATTATAAAACATTCATAAAAACTAAAATGGAATATATTAATGGGCAGATATGTACCCCACAAAAAATATAATGGGTGTTCCATATGGTATACCTCTCAATCAAATAAAATTGAGGCCAAAACCTGTAACACCCCGAGATTTTATGAGACATATTATTTTTTAATTTCTTTGATGTCTTCTATTATACACTACAACAATATTAGCTTGTACTATACGCAACACCGTATTAGCTTGCAGTATACACAACACTATTCTTGGCGCGTGTTACACACAATTTCAAATTCATTTTGTAGAAATTATTTTACGCAAACATTAAGTATAGATTTTTTTTAATGTATAAATGAAATAAGTTTTGATTATGTTATATGCAACACCAAAATGAGCTTTCACTACATGAAGCCCTAACTTGTCTTGTATTACACGTAATCAAGACCTTCTTCAATAGCGTGTGTAGTATGAAATACCAAGTTTCACTAAACAATATATTATTATAATATTATTATGAACTAGCCGTTATGAATAGTAATACCCACTTTTTGAAATTTTATAAATTTTATCTTTCAAAATGGACTTCATTTTTGGATTCGGAATATCGAAATTATCCTAGGGTGATTTTTTGGTATTTTTCTGAAAACATTCAATTTTTGATAAATAGTGAAAACACTAGGTTACTATTTAAAAACTGAGTTTTTATTTAAATAATTATTTATTTTATTTAAATTTATTTTAGGTCAAAATTGATAAATAATACCTATATAAGTTCAATGTAATTCATTTGAGTCATTTTAGAATAATTTTAGATATATAAAAATTTTATTGAACTTTTCACCGTCTTTTACCCACCTCCTAGGAGAATTTGAAAATCTACATAAAACTTAATTTTACCACTTCTGTTAGTGGAATTTCGAAACTCCGAGAGACATGGTTAATATCAAGGAGTAAAATGTGGTTCAATAAGATAAAAATAATTTTTGGTGAATAGTAACTTTTTACTTTTATTTACCATGGTTAAAAGTAAATAGGGTAATTAAGGGTAAAAATGATATTATTATTACCCTAACACGTGTCCTAATTCTATTGGATAAGTGTAATTCGACTAAAAACAACTTTAGGAATAAAATATTACCCTTTGGGTCCACTTGGATTAGATTAGGATACTTATTATTATTTTATTTAAATGAGTTAAAATAGTTAAAATCAAAGTTTAATAACTAAAACATTTTTAATATATTGTTATACATAATTTAAATTCAACTATAAATATTAATTAGAAAGATAAAAATATTTCCCAACTAATGGAATTTTATTTATAATTTTTAAACATAATATAATTTAATTTATTTATTACACAATGGTGATGTAGTAATTACCTAAATAATGAAATATTAAAATAATTGATATTATAAATACCCAAATAAATGTAATTTGAGACTTTTTATGAATTAAACTAATTTTATAGGTTAATATGACATGTTAGTATCGATTTAATTAATGTTTTTAGAACTAATCATGATGATATGATTTTCAAAAAAATCAATTACCAAATAGTGTCAAAATTGACATAAAATAGTTTTTTAAAAACATATTATATTATTAATTGTTATTATATTCCTAAAAATATGATGTTCGGCCAAATGACTTAGATAAGGTTATATATATTAATAATTAACCACTTGGGGTTTTTTGGCTGGTTATATTAAGTTTATTAACCATATAGTAAGAAGACACGGTAAAAGTTAAATTATTTAACTTAGAGGTAAATCTAAAAGATAAGGTTAAAATTGTAACCTAAACTTGTCTAAACCCTATTTGTTGAGAGGATTGAGGGCATACCCACTTTAGCTTCGAAATAAATCAATTTGGATCTATTATAAACCGAATATGACTTTATTATAAAATAATATTTTATGTTTTCTCAAAGGTGCCCCTCTCCTCCCTTGTAAAAAGGCCACCCCTTCCCTCTTATCTTCACTCCCTTTTGAGCCTTGAAGCTCGTCCAAACCCTTCCAATTTCTCTTATAAACTTCCCTAGAAAAATTCTGTAGGTTCTGGTCTTCTCATAAGACCAACTCTACTTCCTTAAGAGGAATCTAAAAGGAGGTGTGTCAAAGAAGAGGTAATCTCTTCTTCCGATTCTCTCAAGTTTATTTCTTCTTCTACTTCTTATTATTTATTTGTATCATTATAAAGAAATAACATAAGTATTAATTATATACTGATATGTTATTATAAATATTAAACAACCCTATTTCACCTTCTATCCATCCTACGGAAAATGAAATCATCGCGCATGCGTACGTATGGAATACCGTCTCCACTGCGTGGTGTAATCTGTTTTCGACCACCACCTTACTTGGATGGGTATGATGGTGTAAATAAATAACTATATATGATTATTTTAAAGTGATATTGATTCTGAAATATTATACATACACTTCAATACAATTCCACGATCATGGGAATGATATCATCGCTCGTGTGTACGTACGGACTACCGTCTCCACGACGCGATGAGATTCATTCTCCATGTTAACCATTCATGAATGATTATAAAGTATATATAATGAATAATAATGAAATATATGACATAATAATGATATTTGATTTATGTATATATATGTATGTCATATACTTAATTCCATTCAATTCAATAAGGAAACGAAAACAACGTTCATGTGTATGTACGGCCTACCATCTCCATGAACGTTGTATTTCATTCCATTTATCGATCTATCATATATATATATATGTATATGCTGAATATATATTATATATAAATCATGTTTTACATTCTGGAATTAATTAAATCAAGATATAAGTAATAATATCAAGAACAACAAGTCAAAACACATACAATAAATGAAACGATTTTACCCAAATCGCTACTTTTACATCGAATTTACAAAAGAACGGGTAATATAAAGTCATAAGTAAACCATATATGATATCATAACAATGAATATGATTCTGTAATAAGTCAATGGAATTATATAAATCATTATACAGAAGGTTTTGATACATACGAATCATATCAGACATAAGGTAAGGGAGAACTTTTCCAATCTCGTTCTTATCCGAGATTGTTTATTCGTAAATATTTACTGGGGTTATGTTTGTCATCCATGTCCATGTTTTCTAAAAATGTTTTCATAAAATTTTTACTATTATTCCAGGTATGTTCAAAGTCATTTTACCATTTTTTGACTTTTACCACATGGTATGTAAGGAATATTTCTATTGTTTACCATACGAGGTACTTTTCTGACTTTTCCGTTAAAAGTACAAGGAGAATGTTTTTTTAACTTATACAGCATGAACAGATTTTTACGGTTTTATAAAGCCTTATTTTCATGAATCTTAATCTACAATATTTCATGATTATTTTCAACAAAATTATTTTCTTTTAAAATTGAATGGCATTTTGTGAAAAGAAAATTATTTTGAAGAAAAAAATATATTTTCCTTAAGAATTCATTTCAAGTGTTTTATCAAAACCATTTTCCATCTAAGATGACATTATTTCATATGTGTATGTTTCAAGTATAATGTCTCTATGATTTACATGGTTTCACTTTTATTATGATGAAATGATATCCATTTGGTTTATATAGATTATGTTATGATGGGATGATGTTTATGAAACCCATTTTATTCTTTGGGTTATGATGAATGATTTATGTTTATATTGTGGAACAATTAAGAATGAGGTCATTATGATATGGGTGGGACCTATATCTCCCTCCAATGAATTGGGTAAAGATTTATATATCATGAGATAGACATGGATGGAATGATAAGTTAATCCGGTTCTGTGATTCAAGACTGGAACGAGGAGTGAACTCGATTCAGAAAGGGACTTTGTCCACTAAGATGGTATTGGCAGCAATTCCTTTGCTACTATGGAAATCATATCATGTGATTAATGGTTTTCCACAATCACATGATTTATTCTCATGCTATTTTATGATGATTTATATTCTATTATGATCTATGCCTTACGTACTGCAATGTTTTATGTCATTGCTCAAAATTTTGATGTTTAAACATTATGTTCATGTTTTTAAGTTCAAATATATATGGTTTGTTTTATTTTCTTCATGCTTACCCTTACTGAGCATTTTAGCTCACCCTTTATATGTTTTCTTTTCCCCATGATTTAAAGAAAGGTTTTAGGTAAGAAAACAAAAAGGGGAAGATCTTTATGGGAGATGTTGAAGATCTTTCACCATGATTAAAATATTATGTTCCGAGTTTCCAAAGACACTAAACTATTACGGTCCTTGAGTGTTGGTTCTTGTTATGTATTAAGTATTCCGCAAAAGCAATGTAATGTCTATGTACGTCAATCTTTGGTTCTCTACAAAACCTGTAATTGATTTGTAACTTT
The DNA here is from genome assembly GCA_963277665.1 of Viscum album. Lineage (NCBI taxonomy): Eukaryota > Viridiplantae > Streptophyta > Magnoliopsida > Santalales > Viscaceae > Viscum > Viscum album. The sequence continues at coordinate 383,179,201 of OY728166.1, forward strand.
TAATTAAAATGATACTAAAATAGATAATAATATATGGAATTTTAAGTCACATAAATTTATATAAAAGTATGATAAAATATCCATTTGAACTTATATACACCAAAAAAATTATGACGGTTGGTGAATATGGAATATTCTTATAGAACGATTATTGAGGCGTGAGAACCCTTAATAATACTCCTCACTTCCAAAAAATTAGTTTAATATACTATATAAAAATAATAACTATATTAGAAACTTATTTAAGAAAATTATTCATATCTATTAAATTTTATTATCCTAAATCATAATCAAATAATGCATATATATTAATTTGTGATTTTCTATTTTCATCATATGATGTTAGTAATTTTGATTATTTCATAAAAGTATTATAATGGTTGTGTTAATCATTATTATTTGATAACAAGTTCATAAATTAAAGAGTTATAAAGGTACTGTGTTATAAGATATATCATGTGTTATGAAGTTCCTTGTTCATTCCATGGGTTTTTTGGGTACAATTCTCCATGTTTAAATCCATAACGTGATTTTTTAATTAATTTAAACAAACAAGAGATGGTATATTTATAATTATTTAAATATTTATATTAAAATTATATAAAAATTACATTATAATATAATATATTACTAGAATTAATCTCATTATAATCATTCATGTTTGATATAATGAAGTTACTATAGAAACATTCAAGTATGTGGTTGAACTAACCTAAACAAGGATATATCATACTAATGAATGAGTATGTGTATAGAGTTATTTAATAGTAACATTATTTTATCATAAGAATATTGATGAAAATATAATACAACTATAGTGTATAATGTGACTTAGGAAGATTAGATATGAAAAATTAAATGAATAAATAAATAAGAATAACTTGTTACATACTTTGATGAAATCTCTCCCTCTCATGATGACTTCTTTTAAAATGAAGAATAACTCTTTTGAACCAAAGTAATCCAAAATATAGAGGGGAATGTAGGTGATGAATAATGGTAAGGGAATAAAGATATATTCAAAGTAATGTAATGGTTTGGAAGTGGTAGAGTAGCGCTTATTTTATAGGTTATAATAAAGTATAATTTTGTGGAAAATTAAGTTAGGTGAAGTGTAAATATGGAATCACATGGAAGTTACTAAACATAGGTGAGAAAATATGGGTGAGAAATTTTGGTATGACTTCAATACATGAAAGGTGAATTATATAATTCTTAAATATAATATCACTTAAAAAAATTGTAGCCATGACAATTTACAAATTTTCACCCAAACATAATTCATATCAATTAATAATTAATTTTTTTAATATTTTTTTTATAAATTGAACCATTATATTATATTAATCAAATAAAATGATCTATTTTTTTATTAAGATAAAAATACACAATAGAGTAAAAAATATAATTTTTTAATATAAAATATTTGTTTACATGTCCCATTAAAATTAGTTATTTATATTCTAACAATTTAAATTTTATTAATAATTATAATTAAAATATTTATTTAGATTATATAAATAAATAAAATCATACATTAGTAACAAAAATAATATCTAACACATAAAAAATATATTTATATCAAAATATTTTAACTAAATATTTTCCTTTTTCTTCAATATTTTTTAGTTGTGAAATATAGTTTTTTTAATTTGTTACTAATGATTACAAAAATTACAAATACATATTGTATACATGCATACCCAATGAATATATATGCGATGAATATATTTCCAGTATCCATATTTATAATGGTCATATATTCAATGACCATATATATAATGGTTATATTTCATTCATATATATATATACTTACATACATTATTATAACCATTCAAATTATTCAAATACTTCTCAATATATTATTTATATAATCTTTTACCTTCTTTATATAGTTGTAATCGAGATGATGTTATTCATGGGAAATCATTAAGATAATGAGTTCTTATGATTTTCCTTTTTTTAATTTATGGATTTAATCTTTTCTTTAATTTTCTAATGATGTGTCACATTGTATTCACATCATGTTTTAATTTTTTTATTAAATTTTAATATTTTATCTCAATAAAATGTATCATTATTTGATTTATTTTTTTTCATGTGCAACAGGATATTTAATAAAATGTTTATTTAAAGGAAAGTTGAAACTAAAATCATAGGGTATTATATTTTACATCCATAAAAAAGTCAGACCTCACAATTTCAATTATATATCAGTAATGAAAATAGATTATGGTGATAAAAGTGTATAATAGACTTAGGATATAATTCTCGATGATAAGTCAAACTCACTATCTAAGGTAAGTCTAAAAATATCATTGTTTCCCTTACTATTGACATATCCTTAAAATTGGGTTTCTCACAAAGAATGCTAGTTAAATACTCTTCATGATTGGATATTTAGACCAATATAATGGATATAATTTTCATAGGGACTTCGTAGTCAATCTTCCACTATTTCATGATCCTGAGTTTATCAAGGATATGAAATGTTCCTTCTCCATCCAAAAAATTAGTATAGAACAAATATATAGATAATGAATCAAAAACCAATGTCAGATCAATATTGAAAAAAAGGTGGAAAATATGAATTTTAGGAATCATTATCCCACAGACCTCAATTATAGATGAGTTTTAGACTTATCATGAAATTTTCACTCCATAAGGACCTTTCCTCGATAATTAAATATCTATAAAACTTTTCTATTTTATAATTTCTAGATGTAAATGAGTTGGAAGAACAATAATAAAATAAGAAGTCTATTGTCCTTGAGTGGATGATGTGTTTACCTTACACCACTTCATTTTCATGTCCCAATTCAGCCATTTTGATTTTATCATCCTTCCCTTCATCAATTATCTTAGGTGGTTTCAAATGTCAAATTTAATCATTAACCAATGAATTGGTTCTTTTTTTTGTGTAATGTGTATACACCTTTCAATTGAAGAATTTGATTATGGGTGGTTATTTATATAATTATTTCCATCCCTGGTTTTTTTTATATGGATTCTCTATATCTCTAGGTCATTAATTTTCTAAATAAAATTCCCTTCTACAGATGAATCATGTTCTCATTTCTTCCAAGTAATTTTCATAGTTTTTTCACTCATATTTTCATTATATAGGTGATCGCATTTTCCTTCTGTCAGGTGAATTATCATTTTAGTTTCCATAAAACTTTATTTTCTTTGTCATATTACCAAATCCATATCCAAAATCAATGTTTCTAGTTTCCATTTCCACCTTAAGTGAACATCAAACAATTTATTCATATATATAAAAGGAATTTATATCAAATTCCTTTCAAATATGTGGTTTTAAACCACTAAAGAAATGGATGGATTTTTATTATTGGTCATTGGTATAGAGATAAGTTTACCTTCCATGTCTTTTGATGTTTTCTTCATAATCCCTAGTAGATTCATCCTAATTTTTATTCATCCCAAGTAAGTTTATCTCTATTATATTTTTAAGTGGTCAATAAAAATATTTTAAATAAAATTACTCCATAAACCCCTGTAGTTTAATAGTTTATATTTTTTGATTTTGAGTCATGTTCTTTATCAATTACTACCACTTGTCCATCTCACCTTAAAAATAATAGAAAACTAAATTCCCTTTTTCTAACTCGGAGAATTAAATAATTGAATATATATTTTTTCAGGTTACTCTATTAATCATAAATTGGTGTATTAGAAGACCCACAAATAGTTGGTATTCATTTATGAATGAAATACACAAAACATGTTCCTTATTCTTTGGTTCACTCAAGAGATCAAAATTTTTAAGGTTATTATTCATGACCTATGACAAAATATCCATAAAGGTTTTCACTCCAAATCTTATCTCATTTGGTTTCACTTTAGGTCAATCACTGTATTTTCATACATAATATTCTTCTTAATTTATTATGGAATGGAATTAAAAGGAAGGGGTGTTCTTGAATTCTCATTAATGTTAAATATAATATAGAAAACTAACGATCATATGTAGAAATAAGTAAAACACATGGGCCTGGAAACATAATCCAAATTAATGGTTCCAGAATAAGAGAATCATATTCAAAAAGGCATTTAACAAAAATCATGATTGATGGAATATGAAATTTGAGATAACATAATACATGAGTCAAATGAGTAGAAACATGAGTAAATAATGATGATCCTTGAGAATATAATATAATATCCTAAAAATTACATGAGATAAAACTATTAACTTGTATCCTGGTTGACCACAAAGACATTCAATTCATAATGGGCCAGTCTTACCACATGTTCATAAAAAAATTTTCTGGGTTAATATATTATGTACCAGGTTGGTATTGGGCTATTATCAATGTACATTTTCAGATTCTACTACTACCTATATACACTATTAAACTTGGGCTTCTACCCATTTTCCATTTTTTCTTGGGATACAATATGTGTACTCTATTTGTATTAAGTTACATAAAACCTTAACCAATTAATTATAGATCTATAACAAACCCTCTCATCTCAATATGAAAAATCATACATTCTTGTTCTATGTGTACATGATTACATTCATAATCCTATCATATCTTAATAAACCTATGAGAAATATACTAGTTTCCTGAAAACATCTATATGATATTATAATAATTCATCCATATAAATTAGGTGTATGGTATCATCAAGAATATCCCCAATGATGCATAACAATCATTTAAGTATGTTTCATAGATTAAAAACGCTTTTATAATGGAATTATAAATTTTTATTAAAAAATAATAAAAAAATATCATTTTCTTTTGATAAATTTTAATTTAAATTTAAATAGATTATAAAATAATAAGAATTGAAATTGCAATTGAAAAAAATGAAAAATTTGAGAGACATTTTCTTAAATAAAAACAATAGTGATATTGGGATAACTCATTTAATGAAAATATGTTTTAAAATGATTTTTGTTTCACACATTTTTAAAGAAAGTCAATGTTATTTGAAAATGACTTATTTGGATAATTTTTAAACTATTCATTTTAATATTTTGTAAATTAGGTAAATTAAAGTATAAAGTGACTTGAAGAATTAATTAATATGTTTATAATTACATCTATAAAGAAATAAAAAATATATGTTCATGGAGGGGGATAATTCTTGAACAATAAGTAGAAATAATGGTTTCTCTAGTAAAAATAAGCACTTTAGTTGAAATACGAACCAAATAAAGGTAAAATGGTAACAAGACATACAAAAACAGAATATAAAACGTGTATATGAAAATCGATGTATTTTAATAGGGAAATATTATACAATATTTTTATATAGAAACTTAATTATAAACAATCTCAGATTAAATGTGGGATTGGAATGAAACCCCATACAAATTTGAAATTTTTTGAATTATAACCCCTTAAAAGAGTGAACCATATATGGATTTTTAAATAATTCAATTTAATTTTAATAATGATAATAAATTAATTCATGTAAACTAAATACACAATGGGAAATAATATGGTTTGTGAATTTGGAATATGTATCAAAGAAGGAAAACTGAGGCAAGAAAACCCTTACGGATTTGGTGAATTTTATATCAAAATACATTAAAAGATAGAACTTGAGATATGATTTTCAATAAGTTTAATATAATTAAAATTGATATTGAAGATATATATATTTTATTATATACACAACACTAATTATAAGTGGTTTTGAATATGATATATTTCTCAAAGAAGTAAAATTGAGAAGAGAAAACCCTTAAAATTTTTTTGAAATTGAAATTAAAATCAATTAAAATAGAAAATTTTATATGGGATTGTAAACAAGTTTAATTTCATTGATTTTTTATTGAAATATGATAATGGAAATATATATACATGAAAAAATAATATGGGTGGTGAATATGGAATATGTATTAATTAAGAAAAATTTTGGTGAGAAAACCCTTACTTTCCCTCATGATTTCTACGAATGTTTTTTAGTCTCTATAAAAAATAACCATTTTTAAACATATTTTATAACCATACTAATATATATATTAATTTCCTTACATTCAATTTTATTCATTCATTACACATATATTAGTTAGATATTTTTTATTTTTATCATATAATGTTAATAATTTTGACTATTTCATATATGTCTCATATTGGAGAATAAAATCATCAATATTTGAGGAAAATTTAATTTTAACTAGATTATTCATGGTACTAAATTATAATTTCAATAATGATTTATAATATTCCAACTTTATTCTATGTGTTTTTCAGGTTTGGTTCTCCTTTATAAAATTCATAACACGCTTGTTCGAGTAATTTTAAGTAACAGAAGATGGTATCGTTCCAATCAGTTAAATATTAATATTGCTATCATAGAACCAAAAACACATTATGTCCATATTACAATCATATTTTAATATAATTAATGTCTTAATATTTACTCATTTTTTATAATGTGAATTTAGTATTTCATCATTCAAGTAGGTGGTAAAATCGACATAAATGAGAACTTGTTACACTAATGAATGAGTAAGAGTATACAATTATATAATTGTAATACTTTTTATAATAATATTAATAATTTTAATATAACATAATTATAATTTATCATGTGATTTAGTGAGACTGGATATGATATATAAAATAATAAATGAAAGAAGAATAACTTTTTAACTAGTTTGACGAAATCACTCCTTCTCACGATGACTTCCTTTATAATAAAGAACTTAGGACTCCTTTGATCGAGATGTACCAAAAAATGAGATAGGAATCTAGGAAAGTAAATATTTTAGGGTATTTAATAGATAATTTATGGAATATAGTTTCTTAGAAGTGGTATTGGAGAGCTCCTATTATAGGTAATAATGAAGGACATTCTACTAGAAAAGTATGTTAGGTGAAGGGTAAAGTTGGATTGACAAGGGAGATAGGTAAGCTATGTGTGGAAATTTTGATGATAAATTTCGTTATAAACTGAAAAATTAAAAAATTAATTCTATAATTTTTAAAAAAATATTAAAAATATCATGTCATGATAATTTACCTTTTTTACGCCCTTTTTACTTTATTTAATTTTTTTTCCCATTTTAATTTTTTAATGAAAATATAATATAACTACTATAAATAAAATCTATCATGGTGAAAAAAAATTTATAATAAATTTAATATATTTAAACATATTAATATATTTAAATAAACTATTAATTGAAAATATAAAATTTATTGAAAAAATTATTTTTTTGAAAAAATTACTTTTTAAAAAATAAGTATTCTTAATTATAATTCATATAAATAACTAAATAAATAACCCTTATTATATTTTATATAAATTGAAACATTATTTTTGATACATAAAATTAAAACGTTTAAATTTAATTTATAAGGAAAAACTAAAAAAATTAAATGAGTTCTTGTAAAAATATACTATTTAATCACATTAAATAATTTTAACCATAATAAATTAAATTTTTTTATTTACCTTCTATACATTTTGATTTTATTAATTATTCATAGTAAATATTTCATTAATTTTTATAAATATAAAAAATAATTCATTACTACTAATATTTTTATTATGTAATTCATAATAATATATTAATATAATTTAATTGAATATATTCTTTTTTCCTCATTATTTATTAATTTTAGATTATATTAAATTACATTTGTTACTAAATATTACAAAAAATCAATATACCTTTTGAATATATGCATAATTAATGACCATATATGTAAATAACATGTTTCCAATTTTTATAATTATAAGGTTCATATATCAAATGTCCATATATATAACGATCATATTTCATTCCTATAAATAGACTTACATACAATCTTATAACAATTCATCCTTTTAATTTAATAATATTTTAGTATATCTATTTCGTTTTAATGTTTTCCAATATTTAAATAGTTCTAATTGGAGGTATGATCTTTATAGAAAATTATGATGATAATGAATTCATTTTCATGGTATTTTTATTTACTTTTTCATTTATTCTGCTCATACACTTTTTTAATGTTTTTCATATTATACTATCCTAATGTATTAGTTTTTTATCCAATATTATAATATTTTATATACATAAAATGTGTCTCGATACATTTTAGTTTGGTTTTTCAAGTGAAATAATCTATTCAAAAAAATATTAATGGGGAAACTCATACTAAAATCCTTGGGTGTTATACTTATATTTCTCAAAATTTAGTATGTAGTAACAAACAAATGTTCATGATATGAAATATATAATGAATTTTTTATAATATGGATGATGAAATTCATTTATCAATGGTAATTATTATATTAATGGTTATTATAAAATTTTATGATCCATGATATATTTATATCTCATGAAAAAATTATTTAATTAATTTCCCTATTTTATTTAATATTAGATATGATGAGTATATGTTCATTTATTATATTTTAATTTAAATTTTTTTTATCAAATTAAGTTTATTTTACCATATTAATTTACATACCAATGAAATAATTATAAAATAAAAAATGTTATAAAAAATACTAAAATAAAACTACTCTTTATATATATATAAATGTATATGTAAAAAAAATGTAAAAAATATAAAAAAAAATAATATGTTGGTCACTATATGGGATGGGTTAACCATTAGTGTTTCATGGTTATAAGGATCAGTTATGTACCATATGTGCATTGTAATTATGGATACAAGTTGGTGGTTGAGTGATTGAGATTATTATGTGAGGAAAGGTATATATATTTTTGAGTAAAATTATTTTAATGATGAGGTAGTGATCAGGGGTTTATTAGTACGGTTCTTATTGAATTAATTTTGTATCCCTATTAAATATTGTACGCAAGTGTTGGGTTTGTCCATTGAAAGTGATACATGTGATTTGGGACAGAATTCAGTGAGTTTTTAATGAATTAATGTATAGTTTTGGACAATATTTTTAGGTGAATGATTAAGTGTCATCTCTATGATTAGAATAATTATGGTGGGGAGTGTTTAATGACACATGCCTTTACATGTTGAAAAACAAATGGGAGTTCAAAATCTATATAATTTATTGGTAGTGTGAATTTGAAATTTTGGTTTTGGGTCAATGGTGGGATATTTCGGACATTCTTTAGATGTATAAATGGTTGTTTTTTTGGTTGTATGACTAGTGGTACGATTTGTGGTAAATACATGGAGTGAATTTTCAAGTAATTTATCATATTAAAGTGAGAGTGATATGGTTATAGTTGAATCTAGGTATCTGGAGTGATCTCACCAAATACATAGTGGAGAAAATAGTAGGATTTTCTAACTGGTTTAGCCAATGGGTGGTTGATGGTCTTTTATCGAGTACTCAATGACCCACCAGGTAGATGATAGATTTCTACTAAGTTCCAATTAGAAACAAATTATATTTTTAAAAGGAAAAGGTATTTATTTTAGGGGGTTTCATTTAACTTCCTTTCTATCTCTTGTTCTTATATGGTTTAAGGGATGTAGGGTCTCATTATTATATCTACCTTCTTCTTTCCTTTAACTCCTTTTATCTGAGGCATTCTAGGTACTATTCATTTACTAATTGAATGTAGTTTATTTCAATTTCTATAATACAATTTTCTTTCCCCTCTTTTTGCATATATAGGTGATAAGTTCTAGATATATTCAAGGTTTATCCAAAAAGAGTTTAGTGGAATCATATTCCACTGATTTAGTTTTATATGTATTTTGTAAAGGTGGATCATGAAGGTTGGATTGTTTCTATAAAACATTGTTTCAAATTAATCATGCATTTTGATAGTTTTAAATACCATTTTCTTCAAAATTATATTAAATTGAACATATATTTGGGTTCGCATACTTGGTGATTTTTTGATTTAGTGTATTGGGTGTGTATTGGGAGTGGATTTAACCTAACAGCTCATGGTTTTGATAATATACTGACACCAATTGGTTTTCAACCTAATTATTGAAAATAAGGTCTTGAATTTGAAGTGAATTGTTATTAAATTCTAATTATTTAGGGTATGGTGTGTTATTTTTTTAGTCGATAGAGGATGATATGGGAAAAAATTTATATTCAATTGAATAACCAATAAAGGCTACCTTTATACATTGAATATTTTGATCACATTGATTTTTTTAATTAGGTGTTATATTTATTATAGTGATCATGATTTCATAAAGTGGAATGTGATCCATCTATAAATAATATAGGTGTATATCAGTCTAATATATTCCAATGACCTTATATCATGGTAAATGGTTTGATGGGAGTTCCTTAGTCGATCAAGTATTTAGGGACCATTTTATGGATTATATAATTGTTCAAGTTATTTTTTTAAAAGTCAACAGTTTCATTCTATTTAGGTATCATTTAAAAATATATTTTTATAATGAATATTTAAAAATAAAAATGATTTTAAATTTAATTAGGATTAAAATATGAAATGGATTTAATGATACATAAAAATAAATATGTACATTTAATGTGTTTGTAACAAATATCATTTCAAAACCATATTAGGGATTTTTTTAATGATATTTTCCATTAGAAAAATGTTTATGGACCATGGTCGAGTCCATCAACCCTAAATTACTTTATAAATTATTTATAAAAACACCCTTTTCATTGGTGTATTAAATGAAGGATAAGAGGTTCTAGTTTTCATATTTATATTTTGGTCCTTTTGAGCTTATAATAGGGATTCAAATTTCTTAAATCTTGTATTATTGTTTCAACCTTCTATATTTTTAGTTTCCATATATGTTATATCATTTTTTATATTGATTATTAAAATTATAGGAACCATACATGTAACATTCCCTTGTGGGATAGGTTATTTAGACTAAGATATGATGATTAATCAGATTCATGAGGGGATTTCATTAAATGTATCATCTAATATATAACTTGAATAATCTAATAATTTATTCAATATCATATTTATATTCCTGAACATTAGTAAAATCAAGATAAATTATTCAATTTTAAAAAGATAAATAACTTCTGGATAACAAAAACAATCTTGTAAATGACCCTTACATATCATTGTACAGCCCCATAATTTATCAAGTTTCTAACTTGTTATGATAAATTTCATAGCTTCCAAACTAAAATCCCAAAAAATTAATTATACCCAAAAATCTATAACATTGTTTGAAAAAAATTTATGATTGATATGACTTTTTTTAGTCATAAATTATTGGAAAATAAGAATTTAGTTATGTAATAAAATTTTACTCAACACCCACTTGTGAAAAAATTGGATTTAACGTCGATTGTTTTTTCATTTTTGATGTTGGTTTTTAACCGGTGTCTATAAAGGAGATGTAAAAAATAAGCTTTTTGATGGTGGAATTTATAAAAAAATGATGCTGGAAATCAAGTGCAGGCTTGTTTTTCACATAGTTTTGTTACAAATCAATGTATAAAACAACATACAGGTCGGTTTTCGGTGTCATTTTGTTAAAGAAACGGATCCCAAAACTGGTTTTTGGTGATGGTTTTAATGAAAACGGACACTAGAAATTTGGATTTTTTTAAAAAAAAATCAGCCTATTTTATGAAAAAAAAACACTTAATGTTAAAAAAATTAGAAAATTTATAATATTACACTTCCAAAATAATCAAAATCCCTATAATAAAAATAGAGTATACAGAAATAAAATAGAATTTATCATTGACTAAAAATATCCAAAAATGTACATTCCTTTTTCTATTTATTAAAAAAACTATCTACACATTTGTATAATAAAGAATAATTAAAATACACATACATGAAATTTACAACATGATAATTGTTGGTCATTGTTGAAACATTCATTTGAAATCATTATGATCAAATACCTATTATAAAAAAGAAATATTTTTTGAACACATGTTATTATAAAAATGTAATATTATTCAAAAACATTAGAATATACATACCGTAAATCGTAATTAGACTTAAAAAAATAGTTCAAAAATAAATATTGAAGATTGGTAAGTTCATTTATGGAATAATAATGATCATCACAGAATATTTACAATAACATTGAATGATATGAGATTAAAAAATAGAATTCTATGATAGAAAATATAAAAAAAATTAATATAACTAACCATATCAAATTCTGTAGTTACCCCAATTGTGATTATCTCATACAAGAATTGTAGAACCTAATAACCACATTCAACATTTCCTTTTTGACGATGAAAATGGGGTTATAAAAAATTAACTTGATAATAAAAACCAATATATATATATATATATATCAAAAATTCATAATAAGATCTAATATAAAAAATAATTACCTTTACTTCCACATATTAGATTTCATTTGGTTTGTTTATTGACATGTGTTATTTATTAAATTTTTTCTAGGAACTACATTTTAATTTATGTAAACTATAATACATGTATAAATAATGAGAATTAAACCCAATGATATTATGAGAAATAAAAGAAAAACATACCTATCAAATAAAGTAGAAAATATTTTACAAACACTCCCTAGTAAAGTGAAAAACCAATAAAAGGTGCATTCACTTGGGAAAAATACGCTTAACATCTAATGCCCACAACAATAAAAAAAGTACACAATTAATGACATTAAAATGATGATGTGTTCATAATTATGTTTTTGTTCTAACTTATCAAGAAATGGAAAAAACCGACACCCAATATCTATATGTGATAATCTCCCACATATATATATATATATATGCAAATCTATTATGATTCTTCACATGTTTCACTTCCACAGAAATGTATTCTGGATCTAAAAAACCGTAAATACATGTGATTAAATTTTGTGTAAGGATAATGTGTAGATACAAAATTTAAAAATTAAATATAGTTAGTTAATTTAAACCATCATTTTTTAACAAAATAAAACATAAAACATTAATTTTCTTAAATGTAAAACAACAGCAACACATTTTTGATGATCTCTTCAAAATCGTCTAGATTCATGATTTCTTCTTTGAGAAATATCACTCGATAATTTATTCAAAGAATATTGAACATCATCCAAAACTCATAGATATTATTCAAGGAAGAATAATCAAGAGATAATCTTTGAATCCCATAAGAAATATCTGAATTATCTACAGTCAATTGATCCAGAACATTTTGTTTCATTTATAAAATTTCCTTTTCTTTCATATAATCCTATATAAGTTAAATTTTAGAAACAAATATCAGTATTTTTTTAAAATATTTAATTAATATTTAAAAAATTCATACCTCATATGAAGTATAATGAAGAAGAACCGTTGGCCAAAGTGAAAAATAACTCAGACAATCCCCAAATCTGGTAATATCCTCAGTAGGAAATGGTATTAGAGCATTGTGATCAATAATATCAATTACTGATACTGTAACCTGACCCATCTTCATATGCTGGGGATATAATGAATCCCCAAAAAATCAATGAGTCTTAAAGCAACAATATGTGTATGAGGATCTCCATCACACTACTCAAAGTATATTGTTTGGTCTAAGTAAGGAGTTAGAGGATCAAAGTGGGTAGGTTGGGTAGGGTACACCAGTTGGGATGGCTGTAGAGGCTGGGTAACTAGCTATGTAGGCTGGGAAGGATGGGAAGCCTGCATAGGCTATGTTTGTCTTGTCATGTGTTCTAACAAAGCATACTTCATGGTTGCTAAAATTTGATCACCCATAGACTCTTTCATATCTTTCAGCTCAACCTTTAAGGATTCTATTTCTAGGTCTCTAAAATTCTTACTCTGACAAAAAAAACTGAATACTAACACTCGTCAGACATCCTCTAACATGGTTGGGGTGTTCTACTTTTCCTAAAGCAATGGCTAGGATTTATATCCTACCTAAAGAGATAAAATATCCCTATGTCTCTTAATCCTTAATTCCTTTCTAAAATGAAAAATAAAAAAGTTATATCAATGATTATAATTTATAAAATAGAAAAATTCAAGATAAATAAATAATATTTACATAAAATTTTATCATCTAATTCATAATATTTCTTTATAAGATACTTTTAATTTTTTTCTTCTACTTTCTCTTTTCTATTTTTCATGGCGAGTGGGGGGATATGGAGGAATAAACTGGATCTTATATAAACCACTAATGGAGTGAGCTCTTAGTGCTTCAAACATTTCCTCATTCATTTTTTTCTCCAAAAAATGCTACCATAAAGTATGAGGGTATACATTCTACAGCTGGATGTCTTTATGGAATTTCCTGGAGGAATATTATACAAAAAGTAAACTAAAAGTTAATAGGTATATATATATATATATGAAATTTTAGAATTTAACATAATTATCAAACCAAAAAAGCTTCTTCATGTCAGCTAGAAACAAATTTCTTCCTTGTATCTACATCTATAAAATGAAACTTAATGCATGGGTTTTTATTTTGTCTTCTTCCAAAAACATAATTTTTTTTCAACTATGTTTTGGACTCTCTTCATCTAATAGCCACCAAATTAAGACATATTTTCTTAATTTATTTTGTTTCATAAAAAATAAATTTCATCTATAATTGAATAAAATAAAAAAACTAGTCATTTGAAAAATGTGTAATTCAACATTTACCAACTCGAGAACTCGATTTAGAAAAAGTAAAAGAAGAATACTCTACTCCTGAGGTCTCATCAGTAGTCCTACAATTATTTTTTCTAAATTTAAATTTTGTTTTCATTAAATAATTATATTAATGGATATTTAATAATATGAAAAAAGAAAAATAGCTTGGTACATACTCCCCTATATTTGTATCAGTATCAGTCATTGGAATAGAAAATTATAATAAAATTTTTGTGGACCTACATATTACTATCCAATTGAATAATTAGAAAATAGGAAAACTGAAATATGTATGACAAAAAAGAACAAACACGTGTCAGTTAAAGAAAAAAATAATTATGTTGTGATTATTAACCAAAATAAATATAGAAGGCCAGATATTATATATATATAATACTTCTAAACATACAAAAACACATATAAATATAAATATTGAATATTTACATAATAATATATTTTTTACACATGGGAATTTCAAAAAATAAAAAATAACATAAATAATTAACAAATTGATTAGGAAAGTGATTTATTTTTTCCCCATATCCCTTCAGCATGATCATTTTATACTACACGCACTATGTCTATGTTATAATAATTGTTATAAAAAAAATGAGTAATAGAAAAAACAAGTCTTGTAGAAATCAATATCATCATCATCATCCTCATTAGAAAAGTGGATTCTTTTTCCTTGATAAATGACAAACCATTGATCATTTGATGTATCACTAACATAAAAATATATTTTTTTCATGTCTGGACATGATAAATGGTTCTCATTGCAACCAATTTTTTTCAAATCAACCAATTTAAACCCATGTTCATCATGTTTCACACCACTATTACTTGAAATCCAATTACACTTAAACATGATGACTCAAAATTTAATATAATCAATTTTCCATATGTCTTAAATAACTCAAAAATAAGGTGTTGATGTTGAAATTGGGTTTTTGTCTTTGGCACTCAAAAAATGTAGTGATTCAGCGAATACCATGAAATGAATTTTTTGAACGGTAATCTTGTCAAGTAGATTTTTTGTGTAAAATGTGTATCCATTAATATCAAAACTAGACCTTGTGATCACATTAAGAGGTGGTCCCCCTACCAGCCACTTAAATGTTTCTGATCAAAATATATATGTGGTGAATTTATCTTTAAACCAAGAAATAAATGTTTTTTTTCTCAATCATCATCCACTTTTCATTTATTTTTTATTTTGATATTGTAATTTTAATTTAGAAATATGTGATGATATATATGATTGAACATTATTTGTGTTGTTGAAAATGTATAAATGTTATTGCATCACTTTATCACATAGAATGAACATTAATTTTAAGCCATGAATCCCTCTAACTTCACTATTAACTGTAATCTGTCAAGATATAGGGAGAACAATATGCTTCACTTCAAACAAATAATCAGTACATAACTCAATCAACTCTTCCGATACATATTTTTTAATAATAGAAGCCTCTGGTATATAAGTATTTTTAACATATCTATTCAAAATTTTCATATATCTTTCAAAAGGATACATCCATCATAAATAAACAGGCCCACATATTCTTATCTCATGCACAAAATAAATCAGTAGATGAACCATTATATCAAAAATTGTAGGTGGGAAATAAATTTCTAGTTGACAAAGAATAATAGATACTTAATTATCCAACACATATATCAAATTTGGATCAATGACTTTACTACAAATGGATTTGAAAAAATTACATAACCTAATGATATTCTTTCTTATTATTTCCAGTAATATACCATGCAATGTGACTGGTAAAAGTTATGCATCAATATATGAAAGTCATGATACTTCATACCTATTAATTTACAATCCTTAAATGATACCAAATTATTTACATTTGAATAATAACCACTAGGTAATTTATTACATTGATAACACTAACAATAATTTATCTTTTCAATATTTCTTAATGTGTGGAAAGTCGTAGGTAAATATATTATGTTTCCTTTTATAGTGGGAGCTAATTCCAAATGTATTACCATTGATATCAAGTCCAATATAGCATGAAATACATATTTTTATTTACTTTTATTTCTATCAAAGTTCCAATAAAACTATCACATCTAATTTTCTCAACATGCATAATATCAATGTTCTATTTTATCTCTAAAAATTTCTAATAAGGTAGATCAAAAAAATAGAAAATTTCTTCCATATATTTTTTTTAATACTAGATTAAATTTTCTTCCCAAATTTCAAATCAATAGTTTTCACCCAATTGTAATATTCTTCAATTGGAAATGGTCAAGGGGAAGGATTTATTCTTATAAACTGTTCATGATTTTTTCAATGTACGATAAGGATGATCAACTCCCAAAAATATTTTATGTCCCATGTACATTGTCTTTCTTCCATTATACAATTGATAATATAAAGTTTGTTATTCACAAATTATACATGATTTATGCCCCTTAACACTATATCCAGATAATTTTCTATATGTAGGAAAGTCATTTATAGTGAACATTATCATAGCACACAAAAGAAAATACTCTTTCTTGTTTTCATTAAAAACGTTAACATGTGTCTCCCATGTCAGTTTCAAATCTTCCATCAATGTTGAAAGATGTAAATCAATGTCATTTCCAATATGCTTTAGTATAGAAATCATCAAGATCATCATAACATATTTTTTATTAATATATAAGTTTGGGGAAAAGTTGTAAACTAATAGAAAAACTAGCCCTGAACTATGTTGGCTACTGATTCTCTGATATGGATTCATTCTATCAGTACACAATCCCATTATTATATTTCTAACTTCACTTCCAAAATCAAAAAAAAAATAATTATTAAATATCATACATTGTGGTGAATCAGTAGGGTGACATAAGTTTTCATTATATATCCACTCATCTGAATTCCATCTTAACTGTTTTGTGTCAATTGAATCTAAACATAGATGATTCAATCAAGGAATTATTATAAGGTACCAAATTGCTTTCGCATGAGCTTTGATTATGGTATATAAGAATGAATAATAGTTGAATTATTATAATTGTATGAAAAAATTATTGGATGATATCATTATAAAGTACAAAATTTATTTTTCATGCATTTAGATGATAGTACTTGAGAATGAATCTAAGTTGACTTTCTCATCAATATTATAGTGTGATGTCCCACATGTAGGAAATCTTGATAAATATTAAATTTATATCCTATACAATACACAATCATTATGGAAACTATATATCTATTTATACCTCAATAACATTGGGAATAATATTTTCTTCACCTCATAATTAGAATATAGAAGCTTGTTCCCTTTAGGAAGTAGATCTTTTAAAATCTCAAGTATTTTGGAGAAACTTCTATCACTCCACCAATTCATTCCTTTCAAGTTAACTAATCTCAAAACTGCTAATAACACTATATATTTACTACAGCCTGGGAATAATGGTTTCTTAGAATATTTTTACAATCGTTCAACAGTTTCTTTCTTTTGATGTTTTTAACACCTAAATTGTGAATTAATTCTTCAATATGATCCATTTCCTCATTATGAATATTTCCATTAACATTGGATGTTAAATTTTCAGTTCTATCACCATACCAGATCCATTGGATATAATTAAGTCTAAAACCATAGAAAATGAGATGATTCTTTGTTTCTATGGTGTTTAACATTCTCATATTCAAACACATCACACATGGACAGAAAATCAAATCAATGTTTAGAAGATTTCATTTATAAAATTCCAATAATTAATCAACTCCTTTTTCAAATTCACTAGTGATTCTTTATAAATGTATCCAATTACGATCCATTTAATACTTGATATCATAATATAATTATTGAATATATTAAAACATATAAACATTTAAATATATATATAAACAGATAAATTTTAAAGAGAAACACATTTAATAAAAACTATTGGTAATCATATAGGAAACATCATATATGAAACACATTTAAAAATATTAAACTTTTTATTTTCATATTAAATACATGTGTTTTACTGATATTATAATTTAATTATTTTCAATCATATAACATTTATCGGTTCATTTTAAATAGTTTTTACATTAGTTCTGTGTTGCGTTTCTCAAAATTATTGAAGATTTCATTAATTTAATGGGTAAAAATATGGATCCATTACATGTGATTCCCATTTTGTTACTGAATGATGACACCCTATATAATTTTAAATTACATAATATCATTATGACCGTTTGATAATTTCAAAAAATAATTTCTTTTCAAAATAAATAAAAATTACAACAATATTTATAATTGAAAATAAACTACAAACAAATAATCAAAAGAGCTCAAAAATATAATTAAATGAAAAATCATTTATCTTAAAATTTTAAAATAATGAAAAACATTTAGAGTTTAATAATAAAAATGGATCATTAATCTAAACTTCGCTCCCTTGAATGTATTGGGTGAATAAACACTACAAGATCTAGACAAAATGGTTATAAAAAATGAATAATAAAGATGAACAAAAAATTATTTCAAAACACGGTCGAATGTTGGCTAGAAATAGGTTTTTGAGGAAAAACTAATTCAATGGATGATTTAATAATAGTATATGATGATTAATGGAGACCATAGATCCTGAAAATCGATGAAAATCAACAAAAATAGTCATTTGGGATCACCACATCAACTTCGGAGTCATTGTGATCTAGGAGGGAGTCATCATGAGTTGGGAGAGATGTTTTGTAGATCAAAAAAATGGGGGTTTCCCAATCCCAACTAAATTTAAAATATTTTTGGAGTTATTTATTATAAAAACTAACTCCAAAGAGTCCGAAAACAAATATTTATAGGTTTTCACAAAAACCGACACAAAACATTTTTTTTATATATGGCGTCGTTAAAAAAAAACCAACACCATAAAGTGATTAATTATAAGTTTTTGGCATCTTTTTTTAGTAAAAACAACCCCAAAAACCACATATAAAAAAATTTCCATATCTGTATTTCATAAAACCGATGCCAAAAACCTCTCACACATACTTTTTTACATCAGTTTATAAAAAACCAATGTCATTTCTCCAATGTTAAATCCACTACTTGCACTAGTGACCATAAGATATGTGTTGTGATTTCATGGAATTAAGATATCCTATTATGATAATAAAAACATTAAAGACTTCCATTAAAATATAAAATTAGGAGAGAAGGATATTTCTCCATATTTTAAATAAGGATACTCCCATGAGTTCCATTATTGAATTCGTGAATTTGTATTCTTATGTTTAGGTTTCCCGTCCATTTTATCTAAACCATTATCATTTCCCATAGACCATAGACCACTAGAGAAATGTATTGAGTTTCCTCTGATAAGTATGTCTCTCAGTTTCATGTGATTCAACTCAAGATCTCTCTCTCTCTCTCTCTTTATCTCTATCAATATCTCTCTCTATTTATATCTCTCGCTTTCTCTCTCTCTTCACAACCCTCCCTCCCCCTCCCACCCTATATATGCATATCTCTCCCTCTATAGTTAAACATCAAAACCATTATCAAGGTATGAGATTTTGATATTATATTCTTTATTTATGTGCACATGTCTAATTACCCTGATTCAATTATTAAATGTGGAAATAGTCTATATTTAACTTAAGAATATAATAATATAGAATCATTGGAATATGATGTTTTTACAACATAACCTTTCATATGGTAATTAATATATTCATTATCTGATTTCTGATATCTCATAAATTACAATTTTTTTTACTGCCTTGATATTATTATTAGAGTATTATATCTAAGTCTATTAAACAACCTCAATATGGTAAGAATGAGGAATAATGAAATAAATATTCATGAAGTTTATGATTATTCCTTATAAACTATAATCAATATTAATCATTTATTTTCAATAAATAGGATGTATTCATTTGTATTTTAAATTTAACACTAATATAATTGTGATCTATTTTCATTTATATTTATATTTAGAATATTATTTACGTTATTATGATTTATTGTGATGACCTAGTATGGTTTGTGATAAGGTGAGGGTGGGGCTGTTTTACGTGGTTCTGGTTGTGGTTTTATTTTACAGATGGTGTGGAAAGGTGTTGAGAATGATTTTGGGATGTCCGACTCTGGTTTGGAGCCTTTATTGGTTATTTTATACCATTATACTTTAATGTATGGATTTTATTCCAATGTATTTACATTTCACTGAACACTATTCATCCATGATGTAGGAATAGATGTTTCTTAGTGACCCAGAAATATAGATGGTAAGAATTATATAATCAATGAAAGGGAAATGGTTCTTGAAATATTTTGATATTTGGTAACTGGAATATGATCAAATGAATATTTTTATTGAATATAAATTTAATAGAATATTTATATGATAATTACTATAAGTTAATTTATTTGGTTAATTAGGTAAGAGATTATATATATAGAATATGGAATTATTATGTTTACAAAAAGAAACTTGATTTTATATGATTAATTTAAATAATAATATAAAATCAGAAAAGGGTTATTATAATATGAATAGTAATTATTTAATAGTATATGATCAATAATAATATTGAACCTTACTTCTTAAATTGTTATGAAGGTATGAGATTCTTAGTCCTTACTAATGGAGGTATGGTTTTCAAGAGTTTTTTTAGCTAAAAATCCAATCTTATATAAGATATTTTCCTTTATAATGGTGGTGTGATGTATATTTGTTGTGTTCTATTAGTTTTCATGCTCCATTACTCGAGTTGAATGGGGAAACTAAATCCCATATTTGGCCTTTTGTTTTGGTTGTCTTACCAGCTTATAGGTTATCAAGGATATGAATGGATAACTAGTCCACTTCCCCTACCCACTCTTCCAAACATACTATAGTATACAATAATTATAAGAACCCAGTTCTTACTTTGAGGTACAGATATTTTTTTTGGGTTGTAATTAATAAAAGGAGTAAAATAGGTTGAGGGTTAGGATATAGGTCTGTTATAGGGGTTACACGCCATGTATTTACAAGTACACGCCATGTAATTATTCCCATGTAATGGTCCTACATGGCATGTAGGGATGTAGGAAATGAAGAGTGAACCAACCAAGTATACACTGTGTACTTACCATTACATTTCATGTAATGATGTCTACAAGACCTTTTAATGATGTGGAAGGGAAGTTGGATGAAGAGGGAAAAACTGCAATAGACACGACATGTATGATAAACTAAACACTGAGTACGTTTCTTTTATTTTTTGTTTAAATGAGTGGTAGCCTTGTCTTCTTCTCCTGGACAAAACCCTTGTCCCCTGGTTCATGAATAGCAGCATCGAGTATAGTTTTGGATCCTAAATTATCATTCAAACTCTCATTTAAACACCGTTAGATTTGTTGGAATTACATTGATGACTCCTCGATTCATTTTGACATGTTCTTCGAGATTTCTTCTCTCTACCTAGTTAATTAATCTTGATAAATTATTCTTGTTATGTAAATTTACTCTGTTCTAGGTTGAATTAGAGGCCGACGTTGGATGAGGAGAGTCATACAAGTATATGGTAGGTGTTGCATACCTTGTTTTATGTCTTTACAGACATTTGGGGGTTGCATATTTTAGTGCAATGGTAGGTATTGAGTGAAACCCTGTTATAGAATTTCATAATCATCGTTGGACCATGTGGGATGTCATGGGCATGCCCTATACCTATTATGATTGAGCGAGCCCAGGCAAGAGGTTGTTGCTCCTTGGGTTATTTATGTCAGGGTTCCAAAATGGTTATAATTGGTTTGTTTTTAAACATTTATGTTTGAATTTTTTAAGCTTTATTAAGCTAATTAAAGGCCTTAAAGACCTCAGACCTGCTATGTTATTCTTTTTAGCTAGTGAAATTCAAAGTTTTTAAATTTAATTGCTTATTTACAAGTGTTTTAATGTGATTATATATATATAATGATTTTGATTACATATGTTGATACCCTTGGGGTTGTAATGGGCTTGACCTGAGTTTGGGATGGAATGGCCATCTGGATTGAGTGATGTTCATCACTGGTTGGGCATGGCCCATTTTTCTGGGGTGGTTTTGACCATGGTATTGGGTATCAAGGATGACGGTTTAAGGAAATTTGACTATCAGGTTGGTTGTGGCCTGTGATAATTGGTGGGAATGGCATTGAATTTGAGTGAAATGGTCATAGGGTTATTAGGTTCGAGATATAATGTTGTTTAGGTTATTTATTTAGTGATTTCCTCTCACTCATGATTCCCAAAGAATCAATTAAGTCATGTGCACACAGGTAGAATCTGTGATGAGGTTTTTTTGACTTCTCATGTGGGTAAAGGCCCTGATAGTTATGGTTTAGGTATTTTTTGTTTGGTATTTCATTCCATATAAAGTCACATGGAAGGTGAGGAGCCTCTTATTGATAGAGATGAGGCTATCAGATTGGGGGATGATGCTCTCCATGATTGAGGTCTTAGGACTGTATACTTATTTGAGGACAGACGTCGATGTTCCTCCATTTATCTTTCCATGGGACGACGTGAGTTTCTGAGCAGGGTTTCTTGGGACTAGGATACAATTGTTCGATGTGCCTTTGGGAAGTCGGTACTTTGAGACATAGGGTGTTAGGAGGCACGTGGTTCTAAGCTATGTGATTGAGGTGGACACTAGTGCAGAAAACGTTTTTCACTGTAGTTATTTTTTATTTTTTACGTATGATTTTGTCCGACGTTATTACAAGAGACATTATAAACATTGTTTTTTTACGTCGTTGATTTTTCAAATGACGTAAAAAACACAAATCCGAAGCATTTTTCACATCGGCTGATAAAAACCAAACATGGAAAATGATTAAGTCATGGTTTATTACGTCATTTATTTAATAACTGATATGGTATATACCGTTTCATGTATGTTATTATATAACCGACTTTATAAATCACTCCTCTAAAGCATTTATCACATCAGTTATTTTTATAACTAATGTGATAAACCTGTCTTCCAAGATATTTCCAACGTCGGTTATATAATAACTGATGTGAAAACATATCTACGACATCGATTATTTTATAACCGATGTAAAAAACTATCTATTTCAATTTATTACGTTAGTTATGAAATAACCGACGTAAAAACCATTTCCCAGAAATTTATTACATCAGTTTCCAAATAACCAACGTTAAAACAAATCCCAATGCATTTTTTACGTCGGTTATTTCATAACCAACTTAGAAAATAATTTTTTTAAAATAAAACTTATCAACCACTACTATGACCAACCAAAATACATGAAGCAGACCAAAACGTTACCAAAAACATACCAGAACCCCCCCCCACCCCCCACTAGACAGCCCCCACCATCGATCAACCACTGCTATTTCCTGCCAAAAGACCTGAAATAGACCAAAAACATATCAAAAACAGACCAAAAACATACTAAAAATAGACCAAAACCCAACCAAAAAAAGACCAGAACCCCCCCCCCCACTACACAGCCCCCACCACACCACTGGACACCCTCAGAACAAAAACAGACCAAAACCCAACAAGAACCCCCACACCCCATTGGACAGCCCCCACCACACCCCTGGACCCCCCTCCCCCCCCACAAACACACCCATGGACTGACCCCCACCCCCTGGATACCCCCCCCCCCCACCACACCCCTGGACTGGCCCCCACCCCCTGGATAGCCCCCCACACCCCTAGAAACTCCCCCCCACACCCACCCACCCTCTTGGGCACCCCCCCCCCCTCCCCGGATAGCCCCCCACACCCCTGGACACCCCCACCCTCTTAGACACCCCAACCCCCTAGACATCACTCCCACACCCCTGGACAGACCTCCCACACCCCTAGAAACCCACCCCCCACACCCCTATACCCCCCCCCCAAGACAGCCCCCACACCCCTGGACAACCCACCCACCTTTTTGGACACCCCCACCCCCTGGACAGCCCCCACCACAACCCTGGACACCCCCCACACACACACCCCTGGACAGCCCCCCCCCCCAAGGACATCCCCCATACCCCTGGACATTCCCACACCCTCTTGGACACCCCCCCCCCCACCCCCTGGACAGCACTCCCACACCACGAGACATCCCTCCCACACCCCTAGAAAGCCCCCCCCCCCTCCCACACCCTCCTGGACACCCCCACCCCACTCAACAGCACTCCCCTGGACAGCCCTCCCCCACCCCTAGACCCCCCACCCACCCACTGGACTGCCCCCCCCCCCCCCACACCCTTGGAAATCCCCCCACTCGCCTGGACATCCCTCCCACCCTCCTAGACACCCTCCCACCCTCACACCCCACTGGATATCCCTCACCTCACTGGACACCCCCATACCAAAAAACGGACCAAAAATAGACCAAAACCCAACCAACCCCCTCCCCCCCCCACACACACGCGCACCCCTGGACACCCCCCCCCCCCCCCCCCACACACACACACCCATGGATGCACCCCACCCCCCCCCCCCTGGACAGCCCCCCACACCCCTGGACCCCCCCCCCCCCCCACCCTCCTGGACACCCCCACCCCCTGGACAGTACTCCCACACCCCTGTACAGCCCTCCTCCAACCCTATAACACCCCACCCCCACCCTCCTGGACTCCACCCACACCACTGGAAAACACTCCCTGGGATAGCCCTCCCACACCCCTAGACCCCCCACCCCCACCCCATTGGACTCCCCCCCACACCCCTGGACACCCCTTGGACATCCTCCCACTCACCTGGACATCCCTCCCACCCACCTGGACACCCTCCCAACCCACTGGACATTCCCCACCACACCCCTGGCCACTTCCCCCCCCCCCCACCCCCACTAGACAGCCCCCACCACACCCTAGACACACCCACACCCCTAGAATGCCCAACCATCCCACCCCCGGGATAGCCCTCCACACCCCTAGACACCCCCCACCCTCCTGTACACCCCCCACCCTACTGGATAGCACTCCCCTGGACAACCCTCCCACACCCCTCAACCCCCCCCCCCTCCCCCACCCCATTAGACTTCCCCCCATACCTATGGACACCCCTGGACATCCCCCCCACTCACCTGGACATCCCTCCCACCCTCCTAGACACCCTCCCACCGCACTGGGAAGCCCCCACCACACCCCCCCCACCTCACTAGACACCCCCAAACAAAAAACATACCAAAATCCGACCAAAACTAGACCAGAACCCCCCCCCCCCCCCACCCCACCCCACCACACCCCGGGACACCCCCCACCCCTGGACTCCCCCCCCCCACCCCCTGGACAGTCCCTGGATAGCTGGTGTTGGGAGAGGAGGCACTGCCATCCCTCGGAGTGTTGAACGCTGCTGGAAGGCACTCATCACTCTCACATGCGAAGATTGAGCTCTCAAAATGGTTCACCAATGATTTCTTCCCCTATAAACATCATTTATTATTTCAAATTGATGCCAGTATAACAAAGGGAAATGACTTTTATGTGTGACTAAAATACCTAGATCTTGGTGGTGGTAATATCCTGGATCTTGCGGGACTGGAAATGATGCTCCCAAGGCTTCCCATGAGATTCCTGAAATGACGTTAACAAAAATCTCAGTGGTGGGAAGAGAGAGAGGGTTCAGTTGGTGGAGAGGGATGTGGAGAAGATGACTGTTATGATTCGAAATATACACAACAATTACACGTAAGTGACTGTTTAATTTCCCAAATTAGATGATTGAACAAACATAAGGTTATTTGTGTATTTTTTTGGTAACAGATGGGATATGATGGTAATGTTCCTGGACCAACATTGCATGGAGGAGTTCAAAAAACACACAAATAACCCTATATTTGTTCAAGCATCTAATTTGGGAAACTAAACAGTCACTTACATGTACTTGTTGGGTATATTTCGGATCATCACATTCGTTTTCTCTGCATCCCTCTCCACCAATTGAACCAGCGCCCTCTTCCCATTGTCAGGATTTTTGTTAATGTTATTTCAGGCGTCTCATGGGCAGCCTTTGGAGCATCATTTTTAGTCCCACAAGATCCAGGAGATTGCCACTACCAAGATCCAGGTATTTTAGTCACACATGGCAGTGTTTCCCCTTGGTTATACTGGCATCAAAGTGATCAAATGAATGATGTTTACAGGGGAAGAAAGCATTGGTGAAACATTTTCAGAGCTCAAGCTTTGCATTTGAGAGTGATGAGTGACTTCCAGCGGCGTTCAGCCCCCCGATGGATGGAGACGCCTCCTCTCCCACCCCTTGGACTGCCCCCCATACCCATGGACACCTTGGACACCCCCACCCCACTAGACATCCCTCCCACACCCCTAGAAACCCCCCTCACCCCACAGGACACCCCCACACCCTTGGAAAGCCCCCCACTCTCCTGGACAGCCCTCCCACCCTCCTGGAAATGCTCTCATCCCCCTGGACGCCCCCCCCCCCCCCCCCCCCGCTCTCATGGACACCCAGGACACCCCCCCACCCCATCAAACAGCCTTCACACACCCCTAGATACCCCCCCCCCCAATCCATTGGACAACCCCCACACCCTTGGAACACCTCCCCCCCAGACCAGAATCCATACCTAAAAAACCATCATAAGTAGACCAAAATAAGAAGTATAGAAAAATTAAACATTCCCATATATAACCTTTAAAACATACAATTTCAAAATAAAAAAAACTAAATACAACCTAAACGATTACCAAATACACAATTACTATGAAAATATTAAAAATTACATTTTACACTACAAACAACTAAAATTCAATCAAACCTGTAAAATAATTTAACCATTCCACTTGTAAGTGTTTGAAGTCTTGATCACTATAGGGTTGAGGGTCATCAAATAGATACAAATTAAAAGGATAGTAGTTAACGTGTATAATGAATAAATCAAATGAAATATAATGGAAAATTTTAAAAGGAAATCTTACCAGGTCAAAGTTCACAAATTTACCAGTTGTTATTATTTCATACATAAGTCTTAACATATAATATCTGCATTATATGAGGCCATGTTGTTCATGAAAATTCTGTTTGAATGAGTGTAAATTCAATATATTATTTTTAGGTAATAAATCAAGATGTACAAATTATAAATGGATATTTACCTTTACATTTACATATTTGATCTTCACACTCCTTTTCTTTGTGTTTTCTTGAAGAACCATCCCTTGTTATAAAATAATATGAATGGGATAAATTTAAAATTCATTATAATATATAAAACTATTGAGAAATTGAAACTTACATTTCCAACATTTTCTTAATACTCTCTCACACATCGCCATGGACAGAGCATATCCAATAAAGTGTTTTCTTCCTTGGGAAAAAACCCCTAACATCCAATGATCACTGATAAAATAAAATTTAAGGTTAGTGGTTTTTCATGTTAAAATATAATGAACTCTTTGAAAGAGATGTGTTTCATACCTCTCAGAAAAAGGAATCATCCAACATTGTGTGACTATATTCTGTTCAAGTCTTTCCGCAATATAAAGTACTCTTTGTTCCTCATCCAATGCAGGTGCTTCAGGGGAAATCAAATGCAGGTCCATGAATCCATATACATCTGTCTTCTCATTCTTCTCAAAAAATTTATAAATATAACTAATAAAAAACATCCATAAGTATACATGTTTAATAAATATAACGTAGGGAAAAGGTGTTAATACTTACATGGAAAAAATTTGCACCACGTTGAGGCCCAAGTTATCTTCAGTAACAAGCTCCATGATATTAGTTTTCACAATCCCTATAGTTATTGCGCATCCACAGATATGAGCTTCCATTGGAAACTCATAATTATCCGCTAACAAATTTGAATATCTTGATAATCTATCAAGACTACTAGAACATGTATCAGATGTCATAGAAATTTGTATTTTTTGTTTTTTATATAGTATTTCTTTACCTTTAAATTATTCCTGTAAAAATAAAGAGAAAAATATATTAGTTTTAAAATGATAAAACAACTTTAATAAAACAAATAGAAGATATAACATATATAACTCTATGGTAATGAGTCATAGAAGTATGGATGGATAAATTAAAAAATGGTCGATACTATGTCCAACTGTCGTCACCTCATCTATAGGTAATGGTACTCGAGCTGATCTATCTATAATTTTTTGTATAGTAACCCTATGATTATCTACCTCTAATTGTTGATGATGAACTGTATCTCATATGAAATATACCAACCCATATGCAACTATATGATGTTCAGGATCATAAACATACAACTCGCAATAAGTAGGAAGATACGGCGAAGGAGTAGGGTAAAAAAAGGGGTCCACAGGCTGAGGTGGGGCAGTGGGAGCTACTGGCGGAGGTGGAGGAAAAATAATGGGGTCTGCAGGGGGAGGTGGAGGAGTGGGACCAGTAGTCTGAAATTTTCTTTGCATGTCTGCAAACATAGACTGTACTGACGCTCTAATATTTTCCTCCATTTTCGCATTAATATTATGAACTTTAGCCTCCATGGATTCTATTTTTTTTTATAAACACTCTCAACATAAGAATTTAAAGAACGTGGCAACACTTTTCTTACCAATACACCTACAGGATATCCTCGTACATGACCAGGATGTTCAGGCTTCCCCAATGTTGCAGATAAAATATCTTTCCTCTTAGTAGCTGTAAATACCCCCCATGATCTCTACTCCTCAAGATAATCTTGTATTAATTAATTTAACATTTCTGTAATGATTGAAATTATTTGAATAAAATAGTTAAATTAAATAAATAAAATAGATATCTTACAATCCTCTCAGCTACGATTCTCAAATATTCTAAAAGATATTGTCCTTTTTTCCCATCTGAGATCTCTTCCATTTTTCATGTCTAGATGGAGGGGATGGAGGGGCCACCTCTCCAGTGCTTAAAGACTCACCTCTTAGTTTTTGTAATTTTTCCACCATCATTTGTTCCTCCAATAATGTATACCCTCCCTAAGATAAACTATGAGGGTATACATTTTTATATTGGATTACCTTATGAGATTTCCTAGTTTGCTGTAAATTAAGAATAATAAATCATTAACAAAACATTAATAAGATCATTTATATAAGAAATCTTATAAAATTTTACATTTCCCATACCAAAAATGAATCTTTTCTTCTACTTTCTTTAAATTTTCTCCATTTGTATTTATCTATGAAAGGATATATACGACGTGGATTATCATGACTCCTATAACCAAAAATAAAATCAGATGAGAGGGTTGATTTGAAATCCCTCCATCTCCTAACAGCCATCGATAAGAATTTATTCCTAACTCCTCCAGTGTCAAGAATATGAAATGTCATCTGATAAAGAAGAGGTTAAACATATTATATATACTAGAAACATTAAAAGAATAGGAAAAAAATAGAAAAAGATCTTACCAAAATTGTCTCCTACAACTGAGATATTATCGCTTTGTCCAGACATCTCTAATCATC
Source organism: Viscum album (assembly GCA_963277665.1). NCBI lineage: Eukaryota > Viridiplantae > Streptophyta > Magnoliopsida > Santalales > Viscaceae > Viscum > Viscum album. The sequence goes on from OY728166.1 coordinate 383,209,120, forward strand.
ATACAAAATGCTTACTTTTCTCTTACCCTGAGTTGACACAAAACTCTAAAAATATTTTGAATTTGGACCTCTAGGAATATCATCCTCATCAAACTCAACAAGTATCCTCTGATCATGTATATGGGAAAGTGATGATTTTGGTAAACGTGTGCACCCACGTTTACCAACTCTTGAACTCTTTGTCGTAATGGGAGCACATGAGGAAGATTGGGGAACATCAAGAGAATCATGTGAATGTTCCTCCCTAGAGGTATGACCAATATGCTCATCTCCAGAATCATGTGGTTGATCAAATGATTGATCTGTCATTATCCTTCAAATCAAAAAAACAAACATTAGTTCAAAAATATACAAATTCAAATATTACAATACTAATGTAAATAGAAAAAAGAAAATTGTACTAAGTTACATAATAGTAAACATGGTTAATATGGAAAGCATGTTAAACAATGATAAATATGGTAAACATGGTATACATGGTACACATGGTAAACATGATAAACCTAGTAAATATTGTAAACATGGTAAATTAATTATCATTGAACAAAAATAATAGATATATAATTTATGTAATGGTAAACATGATAAAGTATTCTAAACAAAATTAAGACAAACAAAAAATTATACTTATTTGTTTTAATACGTGTTTTAATAAATAAAAAACATACAATATCTAACATTTTATGAAAATAATAAATGTAAACAAGAAATAAAAAAATGTTACCTGTAATTTTAGGAATATACAAATGGATTCTTTTCCCAAATTCCTTCGTCGTGATCATTCCTCATGGAACAAACCATGTCTTCAACATGCTCATCATTATGTTCCGTTAATAATTCCATGGAAGTAGGGATATCACATAAATCAGCATCTTCATCAAGTTCATCATCACCAACATATTGTTTTTACCATGTAAAACAACATCCCACTACATATTTGATTGATCTAATACATAGAAAATTTGTTTTTCATGTGTTTCCATTATAAAAGAATCAACTATGTCTTCCAATCTATTCAGATTAACAACTATCATTCCAAATTCATCATGTCTGTCCCTGTTGTTACCGATAAACCATTTACAGTTAAAAGCATGAACTTTAATTTTAAAGTAATCAACCTCGCATATTTCTTGAATCACTCTATTATATGCACTTGATGCAGAAATTGGGTTTTTGTCTTTAGCACTTAAAAATTACATTGCTTCTGCAAACACCAATACACCACTATTTTGAACTACACTCCTGTTGTCTTGGCCTTTCATATGAAATGTATATCCACTAATGTCACAAAAGGACCATGTTATCACATTTAAACATGGACCACCCACTACCCATTTTAATGCCTCTAATACATCTGATCTACCAAGCAAGGTCTTTTTAAACCATGAAAAAAATGTTTTGTTATGCTCATTCAAAGACCACACTTCTTTCTTCTTTGGATGACATTGTTTCAACTCATTAATATGCAATGTGATATTTGTTTGAGCATCAACTATGTTATTCAAGATGTATAATTCTAACTTCTTCATCAGTTCAGCTGACAATGATTTGACTTTCAAGCCATGAATCCCCTTTCCCTCATTATTAACTCGTTCATAGCGAGATAGAGGCAAACCTATGTGATGCGCCGCATCCAAGTAGTGCATACAAAACTCTAAAACCTCCTCAAAAATATACTTTTCAATAATGGAGGCTTCAGTTCGATATGTATTCTTAACATACCCGTTAAATATTTTGATATACCTTTCAAAAGGATACATCCAACAAAGATATACAGGTCCACAATGATTTATTTATCAAACTAGATGAATCATTAAATGCACCATTATATCAAAAAAAGTTGGAGGAAAATACATTTCCAATTGACAAAGTATACAAATAGCATCTGTTTCCAAAATTTTCAAAGCATTCACATTAGTCACCTTATTACAAATTGAATTGAAAAAATAACACAACTTCATTATAGTATTTTTAACATGGATGAGAAATATTCCACATAATGCAACTGGTAGAAGTTGTTGCATCATGATGTGACAATCATGATATTTCATACCTATCAACTTCAAGTCCTTCAATGAGACAAAAAAATTTACATTTGAATAATAACCTTCAGGCACTTTGATATCATGAAGACAATGAAAAAGGCTAATTTTCTCCCTCTTGGATAATGTATGAAAATCCGGGGGAAGAAACATTCATCTTCTATTAGGGCTGGGAGCTAACTCTAAACATTTTCCCATTGATAGTAAGTCTAATCTTGCATTCAACCCATATTTTGTCTTTCCTTTAATATCTAACAATGTTCCAATCAAACTATCACATATATTCTTCTCTATATGCATGACATCAATATTATGTTTAACTTCATGATATCTCTAATATGGTAGCTCAAAAAATATTGACCTTTTCTTCCAAATATCTCTATAAATACCAGATTTCTGTGTCTTTCCCAATGTCACATCAAGGTTTTCAACCCTCTCAAAATATAGATTAGGGGATAAAGGTTTTGGAGCAATATAAAATTCTTTTGAGCCATTGAATTCCTTTTTTAGTCTTCTATAAGAGTGATCCATAGGAAAAACATTCGATGACCCTTGTACACTGTTTTTATCCCATGATGAAATTGAAAATATGAAGTTTGTTGTTCACAAATTGGACATTCTTTATGCCCTTTAACAATGTATCAAGAAAAATCTCTATATGCTGGTAATTAATTTATAGTGAACATAAGCACTACATGTAGTTGAAAATATTACATTTTATAAGAATCATACACCGTGATACCATCCTCACATAAAAGTTTCAAATCATAAATCAATGGTGACAAGAAAACATCAATATCATTACTGGGTTGCTTCAGACTAGAGATCATTATACTCAACATGAAATATTTTTGCTTCATACAAACTTCAGGAGAGAGGTTTTAAATTACCAATAAAACATGCCATGAACTATTTGTGCTACTGAGGGTTCTGTATGGATTCATTCCATCTGTGCACAACACTAGTCTGAGATTTCTAATTTCATTTCCAAATGTAGGATACTGCTCATCGACTTTCTTCCATTGTGGACAATCAGCTGGATAACGTATTTTTCCATCACATATCCACTCATCAGCATGCCATCTTAACCTTTTTGCATCATGTGAATTATCAAATAAATGTTTTAAATGATAAATTATAGGAATATACCAAAATACCTTTGAGGGGTCTTCATAATCTCTACATCAGCCTGTGATTTTTCTTTTACCTTCTACCATGACGTCCCACATTTAGGACACTCTGACAGAAATTCATATTCCTTCCTATATATCATACATTCATTCGGATAGGCATGTATTTTCTTGTGTCCCAATCCCATCAGGCATTATATTTTCTTGGCCTTATAATGTGAATCTAGAATATTGTTTTCTTTTCAAAGAATGTATTTCATCAATTGTATCATCTCGGTAAAACTTCTGTCACACTATCCATGTTTCACCTTCAGGTTAATCAATCTTAACATCACCGAAAAAACTGTAAAATCTATAAAACTAGGATAAAATGTTTTTTCATCATCACTATATAGATGCACAACTGTCGGTTCTATCTCAATTTGTTCTGCTGCAATTTCGTGAATCATTTCTTCAATTCCGTCGGAGTTATCATCTTGTGAATCATCATCATTAGTAGATCTGAAATTCCATTCAGTTTCACCATGCCAAATCCATGGGCTGTAACTCGGATTAAAACCATGAAAAATCAAATGATCTTGTATCTCTCTACTTTTCAACTTCTTCATATTCAAACATTTCGGGGATGGATAGAAAAAAAATGTCACTACTTGGAACATTTAGCTTAGCCAATTCCAAAAAGGCATCAACACCTTCCTCATATTCATTGCTCATTCGATGTGTCGTAATCCAACTTTGACTCATTATTACCTATAACAAATATCAAAATTAAACATATTTTAAAGATAAGACAAATATATGTTTACCTGAAAAATATCATAATTTGAATGTAAAACAATTTTGAAATATAAAAAAAAATATTTGAGTATTTAAAAAAAATATGCTTGAAAATTATTTTAAAAAGAAAATATAGTTAGATATAACAGTTTTAAATTCATCTTGGATCCTTTCTTCTTAATGTTCACAGAGAATACATCTAGGTGCAACTAGATACCAAATTCAAACTTACGTGAAAAATAAATATGAAGTATAGATATTAAAATATGTATACATTCACTACTGAAAATTACACAGATCCTAATGATTTGTAACCTCTAGACAGCTCCCCGCCCCTCTGGACAGCCCCCCCCTGGACACCACCCCCTCTCACTGGACACCACCCCCCACCCCTGGATATCCCTACCCCCTTGGAAAACACCCCCCACCCCCTTGGACCCCACCCCTACCCCCTTGGACACCACCCCCACCCCCTTGAACACACCATGGACACCACCACCCCCTTGGATAGCCCCCCACCCCTCTGAATTTCCCCCCACCCCGGGACATCCCCCACCCCTCTACATAGCCCCCCCCCCTGGACACACCCACCCCTCCTGGACACCACCCCCTCCCCCTACCCCCTTGGACACCCCCAACCCCCCGGACACCCCCACCCCCTTAGACACCACCTCCATCCCCTTGGACACCCTCTAGAAACCACCACCCCAAGGAACACCCCCCTCCCCACCCCTCTGGACATCCCCCACCCCTGGATATCCCCCCACCCCTCTATACATCCCCCCACACCCCCTTGGACACCCCCCACCCCTCCAAATAACCTGATAACACATAGATTACTATAAAACCATCAATTTAAAAATGAAAAAACATCCCTAATAAAAGAAGGAATGAAGGATAATAAGAAGTGGACGAAGAAGAAAAAAATAAACAAATAAAAATGGAAGAAGAACATGGAATAAGTAACTTATATAAGGAAATAAAATTTCAATAGAAGGAATGAATCAAACACCATAGCAGAGGGAATTCCATGGAATCCAAGAAAAACATGGGGCCTCCAATGGTTGATAGAAAATTGGGGAAAATAGAGTAAACCTAAGAATCAAATCAAATTTAAATTAAAAACACAGATGAAGAAAATCATAGTTTAAAGCCTATCATCATGGTACAATGGGGTCAGGATAACTGCATCTTTGAAAACCACGACATGGTCTCACCCATAACCCATAATTTTCTCATAGTAAATGATTGGTCAAAATATATATAACCAAATATAATCATATTTCAACATCCCACATCTTTTCAAAATTCTTGAATCCCTAAAAATCATATTAGAAACCTCAACCTCCTTAAATATCCACAAATTTCCCCCCTATTCAATTTGAAAGAAATCATGGCTACATCATAGCACAAAACTGACCACCATGATGGAACCACCATAAATTAAACAACACTAATAAATTATAGCCTAATTTCCATGAAACAATACAATCATCATGTCATAATATCACAAACTACGATGCAATAGTAAATCCCAATTGACACATATCCCCCACACCCTTGGACTCCATCCCCCCCATGGACACCCCCTGGATGCCACCACCCCCTTGGACATCCCCCCACCCCCTTGGAGACCCCCTAGACACCACCACCCCCTTGGACAGCCCCCCCCCCCCCACCCCTCGGGACAGCCCCCACCCACCCCCTAGACAGCCCCCACCCCTCTAGAACCCCCCCCCCCACCCCCTTGGACACCCCCCCCCCCCACCCCTTTTGGACACCACCCCCCACCCCTATCCCCTTAGACACCCCCCAACCCTCTGGAAAGACCCCACCCCCCCCCCCCCCCCCCCACCTCCATAGACACCCTGGAAAGCCCCTCAAACCCTCAGAACATCCCCCACCCCCCATAGATAGCCCTCACACCCCCCTGGACACCACCCCCACCCCCTTGGACATCCCTCGCACCCCCTTGGACAGACCCCACACCCCCTTGGACACCACCCCCACCCCCGGGACACCCCCACCCCAATGAACAGCCCACCCAACCCCCCTGCACACCACCACCCACTTGCACAGCCCCCCACCCCATTAAAAACCCCCTGTGCACGCACACACACATGATAGAACACAAAAAAATTGTAAACTTTCATGATATCACTTCCATAGTTTTATTTAACTAGAAAATAATTTATCATGGTATAGATGAACACTATAAAACTTACCATGATAGAAAGAACAAAGAAAAATAACATCTCAAAAAATTAGTTTAGGGCATCACAGAAAATGAAAACAGAAAATGATTCATGTGAGGCTTACTTGAGTTTTGTGAGTCAACCAGATAGATCTGATGATAATAAATAAGAAGAATGATTTTGGAAAAATGAGGCTGGAGGGAAAGACTTTGAAGAATCATTTATAGGTTTTCCGCGCGAGAGAGAGACGAGTCACAGGTCGCCCGATTGAAGAAAACAGAATGACTGAATACGGGGTGCGATAAATCATTTAAAATATTTATCACTTCGGTTATTTAATAACCAATGGGATAAACTATTTTTTAAATTTTTATAACTTCGGTTACTTAATAACCAATGTAGAAAGAAATTTATCATGCCGTTTATAAAATAACTGACGTGATATATGTCACTTTCTACCAACGTGATAAATTGCCGAGATTAGAATTATCACGTCGGTTTCATTATAACCGACGTGGTAAATCACCGACATTCCTTTATCATGCCAGATATAAAATAACTAACATGATAAATCATGCTAGATTTGATTTTCACATCGGTTATACAATAACAGACATAAAAAAGCTAATCTCTGTATAATTTACGTCAGTTATAAATAACTGACATTAAAAATGGATCCTGATCGATATATCACATCGGTTATAAAATAACTGACGTGATATATCGATCATTAAAGCTTTGCACGTCGGTTATATAGAACCGAAGTGAAAAATTCCGACGTGTTAAACGTTTTTTCCACTAGTGGGAACCTGAGGGTTCACCTAGGATTTTTGAAAATAGGAGTTCCATGGGTCATGGGAAAAGGAATCTCTTTGCTTTGGATATTCTAGCATTGGCTGAAGCAGGTGACACTCCTTGGTGTCTGTTGAGAACCAGTGGAGGTTGTGTTTATTTATTACAACACATTGTTTACTTTACATAGGGATTTATTACTTCTTAAACACAAATACTAGGTAAACGCCATTGGGTAGAATCCTACATAGATTTAACTCACACCCTACGTAGGCCCTTTGGGATGTGTGTAGACTATATGGATCCATATAAAAGTAAAGGATTAGCCTCAAGAGTTGGATCATAGTTGTTTTTGGAACGGAGATCGGTGTAGACCTTGGAGGTATTACCTAGTTGGAGTTTTACTTTTTATTAGATTTCATTCATGCCTTCTTTGTTTTAGTAGTGGTTATAGGTGGTGTTTAGCATGTTATTCTGTTTACTTTCCACTATAGTTGCTTCTATAATGCTTTCACTGGTTATTGATATTGGTTGTTCTTCCACTTTGTGGTTCTTTTTCGAGCCTACTGATTCATTTATTTATATTCCATGTGTTACCATTATACTTAGACCAGTACCTTATATTTTTTTCATAGATTATAGCCTCCCCACTATACCTGTTTACACCCTCGCTACTAGTCGACAACCTTTGGCATTCGGGGAGGTGTGCCTAAGTCTAGTAGCTCCTGGCCTGTTAGCACTTTTCGGGTGGCTTTTCGATTCAGGGATGTTACAAAGTGGTGTTAGAGAAGTTCTTTCCTAGGATTTAGTAGCAGGTGTCAACTGACTACTAATGAGATCAATAATAAATTTTTATTTCTACTGGTCCTACTATTTGGGATATAGTACACTGGAGATAGGTTGTGATTTGTACTGGGTTTTTAGATTTTTCTTGGGTTCATGTATCCTTAGGTATGAGGCACGCACTAATTGTCCTTGGGTGGGTTATGCTATTTGTCTTTTCCTCACATTACATTTTATATGGTCACCACATTGGTGGAACACTTGGTTAGTGATTTTTTTTGTTGCGGTATGTAACCCTTGACCCAGTGTGGTAATAAATAATTGGACCTTGTCCCAGTAAGAAAAGGCATGTTTTCTTTTCTTTTGATAGGAAAATTTTTATGTTATTTTAACTTCATATATGCATGTATGAATTCTGAAGTTATAATACCATGTGATATATATCAATTACCATGTGAAAAAGGTAAAATTCTTGATAGAATTTCTTGTTTTATTCAATGTTTTATGCTAAGAATTAAATTTATATGAAATTTGATGTGTCATGGGATTTGGACCTAGATCTTATAATAGAGGGAACGTTTTATGGTTGAGTTTATTTTTGATCACTAGGATTGGACGAATCGGTCGTCGGTTTGAAATATTGTGGTTGTTATGACCGGCAGGGCCTAAGGATTTTGTGATACTTGGCTCTTTTAAGGGTGGGTATGGAGGCCATGAGGCCGAGATGCTGAGGGCATGGTTGTAGTGGGGGAGATTAAGGGTAGTTGTTATGCATTGACTTTTTATAGTTTTCCCTACCTGTGTTGAATATATTGTTATATAAATGTGGGTTGTCTATTTGATAGTATTCAGTGGGTTCCTCCTAGATGGATCGATGGTATAGTGTCGTTGGAGCACGATTAGGTTTAGACCTCTAAGGGGCAGGTCAAGGATGAGTTGTAGGCACAAGCTCTCAGGAAATATTAGGTTCAGGATCCAATGTAGGCTAGACAGTTGCTAATCATGAAAATGTTTTGGCTATGTCTTGACAAGAAACATATATCTAGCATGGTATATGTTTTGTAGGGGATCTAAAGAGGTGCTCAAGGAATAGATACCTCTATGGTCTACCTTACTCAGGAGTTATAGTCACAGAACCCACCACTTTTTTAGGGTGAGGGTGATCTATAGGAAGTTGAGAAATGGATAAAATCATAAATAATATATTTGACTAGCTCAAGACACCTCCAGGGTGGAGGGTCAAGTTGGAAACATATATACTTATAAGTGAAAAGAAGTTCTAGTGGAGTGTGTTGTTTCAGGCTCGCAGACATGAGGGACTATCCAAGAAAGACTTTGATGATATATTCTTTGAGCACTTTTTCATAGATATTCTAAGAGAAGAGATAGCTCAATAGTTCTTGAGCCTTCGGTAGGGTAAGATGTCTGTCATGGACTATGTAGCTACTTTCACTGAGATGTCTCTCTTCACACTTGGTATGGTAAGTGATGAAACCTTTAGAGTGATTCTCTTAGAATATGGCTTACGGTACTCCATACAGGTGCAGGTAAACATCTTTAGGCTGGACTTGTTCTCAGAGGAGGTGAATCTGGTGCTAATTGGTGAGGGAAACCTAACGGACATGTCTCACTTGATTCAGGAGGTGGCTTAAAGTGATGGTTCAGATTGTAGGAAATGAGGTCAGAATAAATCCTAGTATAGAGGTCAGTCCAAGGACTCAGCTAGACTATTATGTGGTAGTTCACCAGTGGTTTTCTTTTAGTGTGGGTAGCAAGGGCATGTCTGGACTCAGTGCGATAAGCCTCTAAATGAGTTTTGGTCATGAGGATATGTTGGGAATCTTGAGAGGTTGTATAGTCTGTCTTCTCAGATATATGGAAGATAGGAACTGAGGTAGGCTCAGGCTTCATATATCTAATCAAGAATAGTACCAAGTGAGGGTAGTCGGGGTTCAGCTACACGTGGAGGATATGGCAGAGATAGTGGTACCCAGTCGTGGGTTCATTAGATAGTGCATGGTGTAGCACCATAGGAAGGACAAGCTTCAGGTATCAATGTTTTTGGAAAGGTGCATGCCATTGAGTTTTCAGGGGTTAAGTAGGCTTGTGAGACAATGATGGTCAGAGGTATGCCATGGGCATGGCCATGATTTTCTTTTTGATTTTGATGGGCATGAATTGTTGAGGCATGCCAGTATTGATTGCATGATGTGAACATGATGTATATGAACTAACCAGACACTATTAAGTAGGTTTTCACCATATAGGGAGTGTGATTATATATATATATATGAGGTTCTTAGCATCAGGGAGTCCATCGAAAGAAAGTTACTTAAGGTGCCTTAGAAATCACGGCATCGAGGATGCGGTTGTGATTGAGGTGTTGGGAACCGATTTTATGTTGAGAATCCATGGGATGTGGGACCTCATTGTTCCATGGGTTCCATGGGCTCAAGGAAGGCGCTGCTGCAGTGTAGGATATGATTAGGTGTTGGAAATGACATAGAAGAACCTAATGAGGTTCAGGGGTGATAAAGCATCACGGGGGACCATGGGTCCAGAAATAGGTCGATGGACCTTTGTTTGAATTGATCATTAGGCTGGAGTTATTTTTGAATATTTATTCACCACCCATGGAAAGAAAATTTGGGGAAGAATTTCTTTAAGGTAGAAGTTTATAAGAACCTAGTTCTTCTATTGAGGTATAGATTCTTTTGGGTTGTACTAAAAAAGGAGGAAAATCAGTTTAGGGATTACACACTGTGTATTTCAAAGTAAAATCTGGGCAATTCTTCCCATGTAATGGCCATACAAGTCATGTAGATATTTCAGAAATGAAGAGAGAACCAACCAAGTACACGCCGTGTACTTACCAGTACACATTGTTTAATGATGTCAGTAAGACATTTTAATGATGTGGAAGGGAAGTCAATTGAATATGGAAAAAATAACAAATACACAGTAGGAATTATCAAGTACACACCATGTAATTTTATTTTGAATAAAATGGGCAGTAGCCTCATCTTCTTCTCTCAGAAAGAAACCCTCCTTCACTAGTTCACGAACAGCAGTGTCGGATAGAGTTTTGCCTCCTGACTTAATGTCAAAATCTAATTCAAAAATTGTCAGATGCATTGGAATCCCATTGATGAGACCTATATTCCTCCTGATTTATTCTTTGTTATTTATTCTCTCAAACTACTTATCAATTCTTTATCATTTATGCTCATTATGTAGATCTACACTGTTCTAGTTTTAATTAGAGGTTGATGTTGGATGAGGAGAGTCGTACAAGTATGAGGTAGGTAGTACATACCTTGATTTTAGTTTTTGCTGACATTTGGGGGTTGCACATTTTTAGCACAATGGTGGGTATTGAGTGACACCATGTTGTAGCATGTCATAATGATTTTTGGACCATGTGGAATGTCATGGGAATTCCATATACCTATTACGATTGAGCGATGCTGGGAGAGAGGTTTTTTCTCCTTGGGTTATTTTTTTAGGGGGTTCCAAAATGTTTATAACTTATTTTTTTTGTTTTTAAAATCATATGTTATAATTTTTTAATCTTGGTTACAATAATTATAGGTATTAAATGCCTCAATTCTACTTTGTTATAGTTATCAAGTGAAATTCAAATTGTTTAAATTGAATTTCTTGTTTATAAGTGTTTTAATGTGATTATATATATGTAATTCATAGGATTACATATGGTGGAACCCTTGGGGTTGTGATGGGCTTGACCTAAGGTTGGGATGGAATGGACATAAGGATTGAGTGATGTTGGTCACTGGATGGGTATGTCCTAGTTTTCTTGGGTGGTTTTGACCATGATATTGGGCATCGAGGATGTCGGTTTGAAGAAATTTGACTATCAGGTTGGGCATGGAAAGTGAAAATTGGATGGAAAGGCTATTGGATTTGAGTGGCATGGTCACAGGAGAAAGAGGTTCCATATATGGTTTGGTTTAGCTTCTTTTTTTGGTGATTTCTGCTCACCCATGATGGCTAAAATACCGATTGAGTCATGTGAATGTAGGTAGACTCTGTGATGAGGTGGTTTTGACCGCTCGTGTGGGTAAAGGCCCCTAATAGTTGTGGTTTATGTATTTGGGGTTTGGGGTTTCTTTCCATAGAAAGCCATGTGGAAGGTGAGGAGCCTTTGGTTGATAGCAATGAGGCTATCAAGTTGGGTGATGAGGCTCTCTAGGATTGAGGTCGTGGGCCTGGATACTTATTTTAGGATAAACATCGGTGTTCCTCTAGTTTTTGTTCCATGAGATGATGTGAGTTTATGATGAGGAGTCCTTAGGACTAGGATACAATAGTTTGGTGTGCCTTCAGGATGTTGTTACATTGAGACACATGGTGTCATGAGGCACATGATGATGGGCTATGTGATTGAGGTGGAACCTAAGGGTTCCTCTAGGATTTGTGACTATAAGAGTACCTTGGGTCATGTTTTAAGGACTCTCTTTGCTTCTGATATTCCAACCTTAGTTGAAGTAGGTGAAAATCCCTGGTGGCTATTGAGAACCAGTTTAGGTTGTGTTTATTTATTACATCACATCGTTTACTTTACTTAGAGATTCATGTATTATTAAACACATATACTATGTATACACCATTGGGTTGTATCCTATTGAGATTCATCTCACACCCTACATGGGTGCTTCGGGACACATGTAGAATTTATGGATTCACCTACAGGTAAAGGATCAGCCTCAGAAGCTGGATTGTAGTGTTGTTTGGAATAGAGATCGGTATGGACCTTGAGGTCATGTCTAGCTCGAGTTTTACTTTTGATTAGTTTTTATTCCTATATCTTCATACTTATTACTATTTTTAGCTACAGTGGTTAGCCATGGGTTCCCTTTGTTTATTTACATTTATGAAATACTATGGATGCATGTCTTGTTTTTTTAGTAGTGGTTACGAGTGGTGTTTAGCATGTTGTTCTATTTACTCTCCACTGCAGTTGTCTCTATAATACTTCCATTGTTTATTGATATTGGATTTCCTTCCACTTTGTAGGTATGTTTCAAGTCTAATAAGTCATTTATTTATGTTTCATGTGTTACCATTATACCCAGACCAGTGCCTTATCTTTTTCCCATAGGGTATATCCTCCCTGTTATACCTAGTTACACCCTCATTTCTAGTCGGTAGCATTTGGCATTCGGGGTGGTGTGCCTAAGGCCAGTAGCACCCGACCCGTTATCACTATTTGGGTGGTTGTTTGGTTCGAGGATGTTAAAATAATATATTTCCTATAATGGATTATATTTATAAGATACAACCTTAAACATGGGTTATAATAGCTCGAGGTTATGACCAACAAGTATATATGAGGTACGTTGGTTTAGGGATATGGTGAATAAATTTATCTGTGACATAATGGAATACAGTTATTATAGGTTTACTTTTGTGTTTCTTTAATGGATTAAGGTATAGTGTGTATTACAAGGGTTTTAATGGTTCTAAATATTAATATATGTTTATCATTATGGGGTGGTTATGTGGTCATGATGTACGGTTGTGACAATGATTATATAGATGCAGACGGGATGTGTTTACATGAATGTTCAATGGGACTAGTGGAGGGAATGGGAGGAATAAGATGTAAGATTATGGGGTTTAGGGAAATAGTTTCTATGGGAAAGTGCTGGCAGGGTACCATTCTTCTATGTATGTTACTTATTACATGTTAACTAATTTTGTGGGTTACTTGGTGAGAGATACATGGTGAGAATGGTAAAATAGTTTACTTGATCTAGGTAAAAAATTTATTTCATTGATTATTAATTAGAGATTTAAAATGATTCTTCTACATTTGGATGTTTGGATTATGAGAGGATCCTCCTTGGTATAATTATATGATCACCCCTATGTGTGTTTGTTTTTCGAAATTCAGTTATGTAAGTGGAATTTAGTGATTTATTTAGGCCTTACATTCTTTAAAAGGGTTTTCATGGGTCACTAGTGTTCATAGTCATTATTATAGTTGTTTTATAGTATATTTTACATTTTGGTCTTACATTAGATGATATTGTATATATTTGGATTGGTTTATTTAACAATGTGAAGTTTATTGTTGGTTTCTTATCATTTATTTTGAACACTGGGGACAATGTCACACATATGTGTGTGTTCTATATCCTTATTTCTAGTCTTCAACCTATGTCCTATTGGAGATGTTCATCAGGGGTTTCACCCATCTCTGCTGTCAGTCCAAGAGGGGTACCAGTGTGGGTGGGTTGTGATAAAGTGGTATCCTATATTTTGGTTAGTAGGTGGTATGGAGATTGTGCATAGGCACTGGTTATGATTTCAATGGTTGGTTTGGAAACAATATTAATTAAACATAATATGTGATGTAATTATTAAATATTGTTTTTGATATTGGCTATTATGTCCCCCTAATAATCCAACACAAGGGCCTTAAGTTTACTAAACATACCAGGAAAAGTGATACACTATATAGGTTGAGGCCTCAGTAAGGACCATAAATCATGACAATTTGTGCCTATTATTATATAGGTATATGAATTGAATTAGGATAAAACTTATTTAATTAATATTTGGTATTCTATATTCTAGGTATTGAATTTGCCAAATGCTTTCTCATTTATAGGTATAGATTCAGATTGATATACCCATAAGATTTATGAAAATAATGTACAATAGGTTGCACTAACACACAACCATATAGATATGGAAGACTAAGATTACTCTTATAGAAATATTCTTCATGTGTTTTATCATCAGTTGTTTTAAACCTATAAGGGATAAATTTTTTATCAAGTGACTAATGAAAGGTTGGAGTTGCTTGTTATTTCCCTTAGTTTCATCAATCATAAGAGAGAGAATTAGATTCTATTAGTTAATAGACTATTGGAGGTAGATTCTCCTCATTGGATGGTTTTATTCCTTGATGATCATGAGGAGTTAAAATTTCCATGGGATACATTTCATGATTAGTTCTAGGATGAGTTCTTTTCCTTGAAAATGATGGAGCACATCAGTGGGAGACTGATTATATTCTCTATGGGTCTCCTAGAATGTGGGATTTTGTTATTAAATTTAAAAACCTCTATGCTATATAATAGAACTACATATTGATGAAGAGGCTAGAGTGGGGCATTTTAAAGAGTTAGTGTGTCTAGATATCCATTTTAGGTTTCCCCCTTTCACATTTTCAACATTCTTTCAGTTGTTGTTGAAGGTAAAATTTATGGAAAATATGTTACATTGAATTGGATCATCGTGATAGGGAAGTCATTTGGAATTTATGAGGTTTAGATTTATAATAAGATTTTCCCAATTTCATGTTTATCCAATGTTTGAAATGTTAGGGATTCAGTTTCAGCTACCTTCATCTTGTTTCACTACAGTGGGCAGTTCTTGGACCCCTTCTAGGAGATCATGTGTTTCTTATTTTTTATAAGAGTTCTTATCTATTGGAATTTATAGTGATCCAACTTTCTTCATGTTCAGTATTCAGTTGGATTTCCACTTTAGTTTTATTCATTATAGTGGTATCCTCTGATTTAGTAGCATCTTTTGAAGTGTGTTTCAAGATTTTTTTAACCCACTTGGTATTGAGTCATATTTATTGTAAATGAGTATAATGTAAATATTTGTTAAGAATCATGGAATAAAGATGAATTACTATTAAATATTTTATTAAGTTCCCAATAAATATGTGACTATATAGTTTTTTAAGAAAAATAAATTAAGATTAATGAAAAAAACTGTAACATGTAACTGGGTTTTTTGTCATTATATAAAAAGAATAACTTCAATCATATATACTTAGTTTTTATGTTGTAAAATGTTAAAGTAGTGTTTGACTGAGTTTATTCAATTATTCATGTGGAAAATGATATAATGAGTGATAGACATATCTAAAGACAATTTCATATTTAAATTCTAATGTTACTATTTGACTAATGGATACTTATTCCCACATAGAAAAGTATTTGAATTTTTTTCCATTGATATATAAAAATTATATATTTTATAATTCATAGAAAATATGGGTAATGATGATGTGGATGTTTCTTGATGGAGTATGAAGATATTATATATTATCTTGGTGTCTAATTTAGTTAGAAGGTTGTTACATTTACTAATATTGAGAAACTAAAATGTTGATATGGGTTCCATGGATTATATAGATTTTTGATATTATATATTTATAAATTATCTGGAAAAACAAGCTTCTTAATATTCATAAATGTTATTATAATGATTTTATGCTCATGGTGTATAATTTTTATGGTAGTTTTTTACATTAATAACTACTTGGAACCTCAACAGTTGATTTTATTTCCATGTAATATAGTGATTTTTAATATTCAATCTCTATAAAAAAGTTTAGAAAAGTTGATTTTAATGATTCATCAATGTGAATATCAATAAAAATGGGTATTGTTTGTATGAAAATACACTTTTATAAATTTAATATATTTTTTAAAGTAAAAAAATATTTTTTTAGCCTTCATAATTATTTTGGTAATATTTGAAAATCATAATTTTTTTATTTTAAAATCCCTAATAGGGGAAACCATCAAAGTCATAAAAAGTGATGGGAAAATTGGGGAAGCCCCAGAAGAAACTAAGGAGGCCTAAAGTAGTGAAGACTTAGGGCACCACCTCTGATCATGTTCTTTTCTTAAATAGGAAAGGAGATCATGTCCTTGGAGAGAAAGGCCTGAATTCCTTGCGGGGCTATGGAGGCAAGATGATCGGAATCCTTATTTCCCTCCATCCAAGTGTGCGAGAGGACAGTTCCATTACATATGAGCCTCTTGGACCTTCTCTGGGCATAGTGGAGGGACATTGGTACACTCTTCTTTCCATGAATGGAGTCATTAAAGATGAGGGAGTCAGTATCAACCATCTCAAGAGAAATATTGCGACATTTATAGAGTTGGAGGCCCATAAACAATGCCATAGACTCATCCATAAGAGAGTGGTAGCTACCAAGGTGAACAGAGAAAGTGATAACCACATGTCCTGGTGGATCCTGAATGACACCACCACCCTTCATCTCATTCATCGAATAGGAGCTATCAAAGTTGAACTTCAAACCAGTCGGATGGGGTAACCACTGAACCTAATGGTCAGAAAGAGTGGGGTGGGCCACTTATAGGGATTTGAAGGAGGGGGCCCCACACCACTTGTTGAAATAACAAACCAAGTCCATAATCATGAATATAGTCCTAGCCACTAAGGCACTTCCAGAGGTCAGATAGCTCTCATACCTGGCTCTATTCCGATCCATCCAAATGCACCAGCAACCGAAAGCAAGAATGATGCCACGATATTTCCTCTCCATTCCAACATCCCCAACAACATGGAACCATAATTATAGAAATTTAAGGTCCCTCATTAATGAAATATTTTCCATATAAAGTAAATAATTTTATTTGGAACAAACATTATTTATATTCATAAGGGTTCTTATCCTAACTGTTAGAAATATAGAAAAGTCTAATAATATCCTTTCAATACATATTGGTACTTAAAGAAAAAGTTAATTTGTTAAGTCCCATGCATCCTTATGATACATATGGGTACTATAATAATGTAACATTTGATAAAGTTATCAACTCCTTGTGATATGTAGGGGTACTCGAAAAGAATGAAAATTTAGAAAATTGTTCATTTTAAAAGTGATACATATAGGTTTGATAATTTTCCAAAAATATGATATTTTTATAATTTAACTGGGAGATTCATAAGTTAAACTATAATTTGGATAATTTTTAAGAAGAATTTAAATTTGGGATTCTATGATATTCACCATTTCATAATAATAACATGTTATTGAATAATTCATGATCTATGTAAAGATTTTTCAGAAATTAATGAAGAGTGTTTCCATGAGATGAAAATGTTTTTAACACCATTAAGAGAATAATCATACAAAAAAATCATTTAGAGTATTAAATACAAGTAGATGTTCATCATCTTATTTGATATGTAATCACAAAATGTTGATAAGGTCGTATTATGGTGTGTGATGAAGAGAGTTTTGTTTGAGAGATTAACTCAACAATATCATGAAATAAAAGTTAGGACAATCCAAAATAATGAGATTATTTACTAAGACAATACAATATAGGAGCTTCTAATACATAACCATGAAATAACTAACAGAATTTAATTTCATTATAAATTATGTGACCATGTGATAGATTTTAAAAAGTTCCTATGGAGAAAAATATTTAAATGCTTCTGGTAATTGTGTATATTTTAAGTAAAGACACTAACTTAATTTATGAATATCATGAGGAAGAAAATACCAATAATAAATGAAGTTGTTTATATTCATCTTGGTCTATTATTCATTTATTTTTTATATATAATTGTACCAAACCTATTTGGATTAGAATTATAGAATTTTTAAGTTTTGATAGAAATGGGATTTCATATTCTCAAATATTAAAAATAATATCCTTGAATATTTTGGGAATATATGTATAGAAAAGGGGATTAATATTAAGAAATGATGATTGTGGTAACCCATGGATACTATGAGAATAAAATATTGTATATTGAAGAAGAATATGAAGAGTGAACAAAACCTACAACCACAGTAAATATTTCATGTCAAAGCAATATGATATCCATCATTTAATGTTAGTGGAAGACCCTTGTGTGGTGATAAAGAAGAGGGAAAAAAGAGTGATAGACATATTCACTAATTATAACCAAAAAATTTAAAATTTTAATCTATTTTTCATTTATAATTAACCTCATAATTTAGTTAATACCAATAAAATAAATGTAGTATTAATACTTATGTGATTATAAAAATAAATTACTAAATGTCCTAAATCTTGATTTGTACTTATTTAATCATTTTCTAATTAATGGGAATTCAATAAATTTATTTGTAAAATTATTTTAAAAATAATAATTAGATTTTAATTTATATTTTACTTATTTAATTCAATTCTAGTATCAATTATGAAAAACCTATAATGTGTCTATTTTTCATGGGTTGCATCTTGTTGAGAACAAATGGAAGTCCCATTTGAGGAAAGATACATAATATTTTGTTCTTGGGATGATGAAAAATGTAAATGTGTCATCCTCACTATGTAAACATAACATTTTTCATGTGGAAGGAGTATTGTATAACTTAATAAGTGTTGTCAGAGTGGAACTATAGCTAAATATGTGATATGTGATATAATTTCACCAAGTAAATATGATGCATATGATATTTTTTAAGACTAGGAAAGGATACATAATATATTAGAGATTTGATAATATGAGTAATTATTTATGATAGAGATTATTTGAAAGAAATTTCTCAATGTGATGGAATACATAATATAAATTTTTCCTATTGAAGATAACATCTGATTTTTTTTAAAGAAATATCTGAAACATAAGGTTTATTCCAAGGGGGAGGCCATGGGTATGATGTTTTTTTTAGAATTTAAGGAACATGTATCAAATTTTCCTCAGTACAACCGATGTATATGATATTTAGAGTTTAAAAACTATACTGATGTCATATGTAAAATAATTTTCCCCAACGAAGATAATATGAAACATAACTTTTCAGAGAGAATCAAAATATTTATGATATTTTATAATGTATAAGGGTGATAGATATTATATTTTATCAAATAAGAATTATACATATGATATTTAAAATTTAATAATTATGGTGATGATATGTGAAATTATTTTTCTAGGGTAGTGATTTGTAACTTTTTATAATTTGTAAAATCAATGGATTCATCTCTCATATATATTAAAAATAGAAATTCTTGAAATGGAAAAAACTCAAATAAAACTCAATACTCTAGTTTAGCCATATTGAGAATATATTCATTAATTATTCCATTAGTAAGCAATACATTATCGAAATAAACCTATGATATTGTAAAAACATTAAGTGAGTAGAAGATTCTAGAGATACCCACCTCATGAAATCAACACCAAAGTCTAGTACATTCTATATATCTAGGAAAGAACAATATCACTACTCACTGAATTGGAAACTAGGAAATGGGGAAGAAGACCCATCAATACTTATAAGTATTTTTATCCACCCTATTTTGAAATAACTAGAGTCCTTTTCCACCATAATGAGCTTGATTATTTTATGATTCTATTGGTTTTTTGTTTTTTATTAAAATAACTTCATTTAATTCAAAAAAATCATATGATAGTCAACTATATATTCATTTTATTTTTTATCTATGATTCTCATACTCTCATCATTGATGATAGGCTAATATTATGATCAATTAATAGATGAAAACTAATGATTCATAGCTCATTAACTTTTCCTTTATTTCTTATTTTATTCCAGTGATTTAGTGGTAGAAGTGAATGATAATACCTCAAGTTTGTAGTTAGACTAATTCATTTCAATTTTATAAAATCAATTTCACTCTTGGTTTTTTAATCTATTATGTATGATAGATCACTATTTTTATTTTTTTTGTGGAATCATGTTTGTGATCTATTTGAGAGAGTGGTGGGATGGTATTTTACTAGGTTTCATAAGTTTGATTTCCATTCACATAATTTATGAACTAATGGTTTCTGTAACCAATTGAGAAACATAGACAGTATGACTAGGGATTTAAAGAAGTGATATAGTATAATATCACTAATGTTAAATCTAGTAGTTTCTCTTTTATTCCATTTCATTCTATCTTTATATTAATTTTTTATTTTTCTATTTACAATCCTCCAAAAAAATATTTCTTCCAAAATAATGAAAATATAAAAAATAAAAATATAACTAAAAAATATTCAGACATTTAGAACCATATCCTTGGGCTGGGACCTGTGGTTAGTTAATTATATACTTCTGGGATTATAAATTCTATTTTTGTTATATCCCTACATAATAATATCCTTTCAAAACATATCACTATTTATTGGAATATACATTGAATAAACATTATTTCTATACATTTTTAATTATTTTCATAATGTTTTTAATTTAATTTCATGATTTAATTCTTTTAAAAGAATCCTCATAATCCAAAGTGATTTTTTAAACAACTATTCATAATAATTAACTTTTGGGTAAAATCATTAAATAAAATTTAAATAGTTAAGACCAATATATTTTACTCATAATTTAATTTCTCAAGTGTATATGGAAGATGTGATAATCCTAAGTGATATTGAATAACTGATTTTTAGGATAGTAGATCAATATATTGATTTAGGATGGAGTTTTTGTTTTGTGGAGACTTATATTTTCTTTAGTAATTTATGTAATATTTCTCCATCAATGGAACACAATACCCTTAGTGATTGAGCTAAGGAGATTTCCACCAACCCAATTAATGAATTTTATTCTTAATTGGTAAATTATATTCTAATCTATTATGCTTGATATTTTTTATTTCATATAAAATTAATGTTATTTATTTTTCTTTATATTTGAATTCTTCTTCTATTATCCAATATTACTCATACAGACCCCTATACCAACTTCATTTCCCATATAGTGGAGAGAGGTGAGGTTATGTTTTTTAGGGATCAAAGGTGATACATAAAATGGAAAGTAAAGAGTCGTGAATTATATATTACCACACAACTATATCTAGTAGACACTTTCCCACTGAGGGTGATTAGTTATGGTCACAATAGATTATAGAGATTGGGTGGATCCGAGTTAAATTAAATCACAATTTCATAGATAAGTGAGGGAATATCCAAGGATAGACCACTCATTTTCTGACTAAATTTAAAAAAAAATTACTTAACTCAAATAACATAAAACAAATTGGTAAATTATTTCAACACACACTAAAAGCACACACAACAATAAAATAACACAAAAAACTTCCTCCCCTCCCATGAAAATATGAGTCCCACTTTTCACTACATTTTACTTCGTTTTAATTTTATTTTTTGTGAGGCATGTGACAACTAACACATCACTATCCTTTTAATATTTATAATTCCTGATGAAGGAATGAAATAGATATAAAAAAATTTATGATAGTAATATATCAAAAATATTAATGCCTATGATATATTTATATCGTAATGTGGGACATAGTCCTATAAATATTATCTGAGTCATCCTTTAGGATTTTTGAATTATAATAAAGGATATTAGATATAATAATGTCTTATAAAGATACTCAAGAAACACCACTAATCATACATCAAGAGTATGTGGATAAATATTTCAATTATTAAAGTGATTATTAATTAGTTCTTGAGACTGAAAAAAGGAAAATTATTGCTTTCATTATACCCAGTTAATTCCCAGAGTATGAGTTCAAGGATATACCCTTGGCTGAGATTATTCATGATAAAAAAATATTAGTTGTATGTGAATTAGGTAAAAACTACCAAAGACCAAGTACATAGTCTTCCAAATTATATTTGATCCTCATTAATAAATTTGGGTTTCCATTATTGAGTTTCTTTATAATTGAAATTCTAATTACTATGAATAAAGGTGTCAGGAAAAAGTAATATATGTTCATAAAATTAGTGAAGAGGTAAAAAATGAAAAATAGATTCAATCGGATATAATTATATCACAATGAATCACCCCCCCCCCCCAAAGTGTGGTTCACCTATCCTATTCGAAATATAGTTGGTATAATCATAGTTCCACCTCAGATTGGATTCTCAATAATTGCAAGATTTAAGAATTTTAACTTTTGTGTTTCTCTCCCAAAGGATTTAAGAAGTAAAGATGAAAATAACTGTATGAGTTCCCTATAAAATATATCATGAAATAAATATTCCCCAAGACATTCAATATTAGTAAGGAAATAGATGAAGTGATATTTAAAAGGCCTTTTTAATGCAATAATAGAAAAATGACTCTCTTCTAATTAAAGGTAACAAAAATACAGTTTATTATATCAAATATGTTTATAATAATTGACATAAAAGTGCTTATAAGAGGAATATATCCCATAATAATAAATAGTATGAAACCCCTACTTTTATAAGATATTATATTAAAGAAATCATATCTATCATTAATAGAGAAGAAACAAACATATGTGGGGAGGAAAAAATATATGAGGATTTATAAAAAGAATAAAGTGGGGTTTTAAATGATATTATTTATGATTTTCCTAAATAGAAATTAACTTATATTTTTGACAACTTCATAAGTACATATAAGGATATCCCCAAACATAATGATAATTATTAAATGTTAAAGAATGTTTTGGAACAAAAGAAGTTTACATGTGAAATGTTCTCTATGAAATTTGGATCCATTAATTCAATGAACATGGGGCATGAGAAAATATTCTACATATTGTATAATGAGTGGATAAATACAATCAATGAGAAGAAATTTAATATCATGAGTTTTTCAATGAAATGATGTGTTTGATATCATAAAAAATATGTAACATTGAGTATAAATGAATCATAAAATATTATTTTTTAAATATGATAGTTATGACTTAGACGTTAAATTGAAGGAAATTAATAGTATTAAATAATTATTTAATCATATATAAAGGTTCTAAAATATAAAAAAAATTATAAATTCTTAGTAATTAAAAACTTATTTTTAGTAAATCCATTTTATTCTTCAATGATTTATTTCTTCAAAAATGTATTTGTATTTATTTTTGAGAATATATAATATAATTGATTTATATAACATTTATAATTAATTTTTAATCACATTAATACATTATTTTTGTGTAGGTGAAATTATGGGCTTAAAAACACACTTTTCAAATAAACTATTTTTCATTGTGTTATTTCGGTTTAATTTTAAATTAAATTCTTCTAATTAAGTGAATTTAATTTCCAAAAAATTATACCATATATTAAATTAGATATTTAAAATTTAGTAAAAATTATCCTTTTATTTTTAGACATTATGAATAGTAACTATAATAATTTTGATACCATGATATTTGTAAAGACTGGGAAATTCTATATAGATTTTTTTAAAATTATTTGGGATTATTATGAGTCTGAGAAAATTGACGACACTCGATTTCGAGGCACGGTGTGCCCACAGCAGAATTTTGACCTATTTTAAGTTATGTTCTGTAAACGTACGAGCGGATTTTTATAACTTTTTAACTAGTACTCGAAATTTAAATCTGAGGACACCATTGAATCCTCAGCGCTAGGGTTTTCTTAAGGGAGGATTCACTTCGACCGTAGAGGGTTGGGAGAAAAAGATAGTTTTCAGACTTTTAAATGAATAATAAAATAACTTGAAAATGTTATTTTATTTTCTCTCCAATGTTTGAGTGGTGTCATGGGACCAATGAGTTGTCAAGACATTTAATTGATTGAATCTTTGTTTTTGTAACCACAATGTTGAAATGTTAAATTCTGTTCATAAATAAACCGCATTAATGTTGTGAAACTTAGTTGATTCTTATGTCTATTTAATTGAAGATTATGCATGGGATTTTGGGATAGCTGTGAGGAACCTCTGATGAAATAACGCGAAATCTTCCACCGATAGAGGATGGAGGCTTGGGCGGTAATGAACCAGGATCTACGAATGTCAACACCTTCATCAAACCTGGAAACTTATTCCACCACTGCGACGTCACCTCCATTTACCATGTAGGGAGATTTTTCATGGTTTAATTCCTTGAGTTAAAGATAAATAAATTGTTACCCACTTATTACGATGTTAACACGGAGGGCACGAGAAATATGAACAAGGCCCAGACCCTCTGCAACTTTGTTCTTATCGTGCTCTTTGGGGGATGAATTTACAACTCGGAAGAACCTTGAATCCAAGAGTCGTGCAGCGTCGAAGGCATCTAGGGAGGCCTGTAGGTGCGAGTAGAAGGGAAAATTGACCACCAGATCTCACCTAGTGGCCTGCAGAAGATCTTTCGGAGCAGCACCAGCGACCAGTGTCAGTGGCGAAGGCAACGACCCAATTGGGCTGGGCTGCAAACCAGCCTGGGTTTGGTCAACCCGAACCGGGTCAGGTCGGCCCAGGCCGGGTCAGACTGGACCCTGACCCATTTGGACCCAGTTTTTCTTAAATATTTGAATCTTGTAAACCAGAAATATTTTTGACGAACCGTCTATGGTGTTGGGATACTTGGAGAGAGACGGTCCTTTTGACATACTCCACATATGTTTTGGAAAAGGTTGTAGTATGGCCAGGTTGGATCATACTCAAATCCAACCTAGCCCTCGGCACTAAAATACTAATAAATCATAGACCGAGAATCTGGTTGATCCACCTTATATCACATTTGAACCCTTAAGACATGACGGTCCTTTGGGTTACTCCTCTGTGGATCATCGTGGAAGTTGAGGCATGACATATATCTAGAGGAACAAATACTATGGCACTCAAGCGCACTGAGTGTGGGGAATCCTTTGGTTGGCTACCATCTGAGTATCAACCCTGTGTGGATCAGCATCTAGAAACCCTATGTGGATCAACATCATAGATACCCTATTTGGATAAGCATCATAGCAACCCTATGTGGATCAGCATCTAGAAACCCCGTGTGGATCAGCATCATAGAGACCCTGTGTGGATCACCGTTCTAGCAACCATGTGTGGATCAGCAATGCATGACCCGATTAATACCATCCTTAGAGCAGTCTGTCATGGATCAGTGACATCTGACCCTGTGTGGTTCAACATTGGAACAACTCATTTGTGGTTTAGTTTTGGATATTTCCTAACAAAATAAAATTATATAGCATAAGACAAATCATCTTTATTCTTGAACTCTGAGTTGTATACCAGGTTTGAGCTGAGCCTTTTCTTTGTGCTTTGTGATTGAGATTATGCTTGTTTATTTTCCTTTGTGTAATTTTGAGAGACCTTCGTGGGTCTTGGGGTCCCTACTGGGTATTGTTATACTCACCCATGCACGGTCTTCACTCGCACATTGTTATGTCATGTGTAGACGATGGGCAGCCTTGACTGAGACTCAGGGAGCTAGGACCTGATGGTGGATTGTGGAGATAGTTGATGTGGAGAGCTATGGAGGCAGACTGTACCTACCCTTCTGGTAGGATCCTTGTTGGATGATTTTAGGATCTTTTTACTCTTTTCTGTAGTAGTTTTATCTTTTAGTTGGGATTGTATTCCGACCCCTTTACTTTCAGTACACACTTTTACTACTACAATTTTACTTCTTGGTTGCATGTTTTTGTGTTCTTGTGATGTGTGTTTGTATAGATTTAAAGGAAATGCCTTACCATTTTCGGGGTACTCCTTTCCAGTTCTAGTCTCCAACCCCTGTATTATAGAAGGTGGGCTTGGGGTAGTTACGACACGAGCCCTGGGAGACAGGTCCGGACAAAGTGGTATTAGAGGGGTCGGTTCTACCGAAGAACTAGGACTCGGATCTTTCCAATGGAGCAATAGTGTTAAGTATTTTGAGTGTGTTTTTTCAGTTTGGGGAGTCTATTGTTGGTGAAGAAGACAATGTATCTATACACCAGGACCCTGAATTTCGATTTCCAACTCGATGCACGAAAACACTAATTGTGTGTGTTTTGGAAATGTTTTAATTTTGATATTTTTTTAGTCATCTCACTCAGTATAATTTATTGACTGTAGCACACCTGTTTCATTTTAGGATGCCTCCACATAGAAATATATTAAGGATTCTAGAGAGAGTTCACAATGAAGGCCCACCGAGCAATGAGGCTTCAGTGCAGGGCCCTCTTACAGCGATAGCACCTTCGGGAGGTGCACCAACAGCACCACCACCCTTTTGGAAGCTATTTCCACCAGCCCCACTAGAAGACGGTTCACACTGACTAAGTTCATTTCATGAGTTCCAATGGTAGAGGCCTCCTAGGTTTCGAGGGGAGATAGATCTTCTGGCAGCTGAGGACTGGCTGGAGGCTTTCGCTAGTGTTTTCCACATAGTTGGGACACCAGTAGAGTAGATAGTGATCTTAGCTGCTAGACTTTTTCAGGGAACAGTAGGGAGATGGTGGAGTATGACTATTTAGACACATGAGGAGGCAAAACTCTCCTATTTAGACTTTAATACCCTCTTCAAGCTAGAGTTCATACCAGAAACTTTACGCTCAGTGCGAATCCAGGAGCTGCTACAATAACAACAGTGTAGCCTATCAGTGGCCCAATACTTGGCGAGATTTACTGA
This sequence comes from Viscum album, assembly GCA_963277665.1. NCBI lineage: Eukaryota > Viridiplantae > Streptophyta > Magnoliopsida > Santalales > Viscaceae > Viscum > Viscum album. The sequence goes on from OY728166.1 coordinate 383,235,951, forward strand.
CCTCTCGCGCTAATCCACCGACATGGTATGAGACCCATTATTTAGGGCTCATACCATTGATCATGGTCTCTAGTGGGAGATCAGAATGTCAATGATGTCGATAAATATCCCAATGTAGGCTGGACTGTTCGAGCAAGCATTATTGGTGGAGATATTCTTAGTTGAGCAGTCACCAATGGTGAGATACACCACTGGACGACAGGTGGCGGAGCCATATGAAGCAAGTAGTAGGTTGATGAAAAAAAGGTCTAAGGGGGGTAGACCCTTCGGTGGATGACTCCAGAACACAGGTTTGTAGGTATGAAGCTCATGAGGTAGAGGGGTCAGTTGGGAAGTAGACTATTCTTCAAGTGCGGCAGGTAGGGTCACATGGCTCATGACTAGCTGACCCATCGTACCAATGATCAGCAGACGGTCGAGGGACCGCTAAGGCAGAGGTATAGATTTGAGCAAGGAGGTCCATAGGGCAGCGAATGTGGCAGAGGAGGAGGTCGTACAACAAGTGGTGGGAGGCGATTTGAGGTTCTATCGTCACCAACCTGGGGTGGTCCACCACGACCTCCGGGAGCATGTGGACAGGGGTGAACTTGGCTATAGATGACAGAGACCTATGACCATGGCACTCTATAGATGATTATAGGTATGATCTGTGTTTATTCCACCATAGCTGCAGTACTTATAGACACAGGTTCTAGTCACTCTTTTCTTACCACAGCACTCATTCAGAGCTCGGAGATTACGACGAAGGTGTTGGCTCGATTCTTACGATTAGAGACTCCTAAAAGAGACAATTTGATTATTAAACACTGTTGCAGGTAGTGTGAGCTCACTCTAGGATGTGAGAGCTTCGGCTGGGATCTCCTAGTAGCAGTGTCGAGGCCTTACGACTTCATATTGGGTATGGATTGGCTATCCACAGTCCATGCTCTGATCGATTGTTTTAGGCACAATGTGCGGTGTGTCTGTAAGTATAGGATTAGGTTTTCCTTCACCGGTGAGAAGGAAACCTTTTCAGCACAAGATGAACTTTCTTGGAAGATTTTACAACTGATCATTCATCAGTTGGATAGCCTTACCCTCCGATCAGTTGAAATGAGGAGTCTTATTTATCCTGTTTTGGTGGACTAGTATGCTGATGTCTTTCCTAATGATGTTCTAAGACTACCTCCTCGTAGAGAGGTAGACTTCTGGGTCGACCTATACCCCTAGGATTGCACTGATATCTACGCCATCATATCATATGGATCAAGCAAAGCTTCATGATTTGTGGGTACAGTTGGAGGACGTGTAGGGGAAGGGGTTCATAAGGCCAAGTGATTCCCCATGGGCATCCCTGATTTTTTTCACCAAGATGGTGGATGGGAATCTAGGGATTTGTGTGTATTATCGGAGTCTGAACCAGGTGACCGTGAAGAACAAGTATCCACTCCCAAGGATTGATGACCTCTTCGACCAGCTAAGGGAGCTCTATGGTTTTAAAAAATAGACCTCATATCAGGCTATCACCATCTCAGGGTATGGGATGAGGATGTACCAAAGACGGCCTTTCGGTGTCCTTATGTCCATTATTTGTTCTTTTTAATGACAATCAATATGACCAACACTCCAGAATTGTTCATGGGGCTCATGAATAAGATCTTCCAGCCTTACCTTGATCACTTCATGGTAGTCTTTACTGATGACATCTTAATATACTCAGCGTCAGAGGAGAATCATTCCACGCACCTGCAGATAGTTCTAGATACACTCTGAGAGAACCAGCTTTATTTAAAGCTCTCATAGTGTCAGTTATAGATATGAGAAGTCCACTTCCTAGGGAATGTTATCATAGAAGCTGGAGTTTCAGTGGATTTGGAGAAGATAGAGGCAGTTATATCTTGGGAACCACCCAGGAGTGTGACCGAGGTACGGAGTTTCCTGGGATTGGCTGGGTACTACCGGAGGTTCGTACCTGACTTCTCCTGGGTAGTGGCACCCTTGTTATCTTTGAAAAAAAAGGGGATGTCTTCCTTGTGAAAGGAGAAGTTCCAGCAGAGTTTCCAAGAGCTAAGGCAGAGACTGACCAGTGCCCCCATATTGAGGCTCGCAGAAGTGGATGTTGGGTATTTAGTCTACTGCGATGCATAAGGGACCAGACTAGGTTGTGTCCTGATACAGGAGTCAGCAGTGATCACCTACAGCTCATGGAAGTTGAGATATCATGATCCGAACTATTCTACCCATGACCTGGACTTAGTAGTAGTGTTCATTGCACTGAATATGTGGCAGCACTACTTGATGGGTGAACGGTTTACTGTTTACTCTAATCACAAGATTCCCATGTATATCTTCTCATAGAAGGACCTTAACCTTAGATAGAGTTGATATATGGAGTTCTTCCAGGACTATGAATTTGAGATGGTCTATAAATCTAGTAAGGGGGACGTAGTAGTAGACACACTCATCAGGAGGTCTGGTTTATAGTTGCTGATTGAGGTGACAGAGCAGCTATCCGCGTTGCAGTTATCCTTCATGGATAGTGATGGAGAAACTTATCTCCATTATATGACTGTCACTCCCCCACTTCTTCAGCGAGTTCATGAGACACAACTTGGGGATAAGGACTGTGAGGCCCGATGTGCTCATATATCCTCAGGACAGACTACAAATGGATTTTATGAAGGTGGGGAGCATGTCATCCTCTTCAGAGGATGCACCATGGTACAAGTGACACTTTGAGAGGAGGTGTGAGGGAGGTCCATGCATACCCTTTGGCGGTACATCCTGGAGTAGAGAATATGTACCAGGACCTTAGGCGTCAGTATTGGTGGCCAGGAATGAAGAAAGTAGTGGAAAAGTTTGTATCTCAATGCCTCACTTGTCAGCAAGTGAAGGTTGAGCATCAGGTACCAATGGGCTTAGCACAACCACTTGAGATACTGGAGTGAAAGTGGGATGGTATCTCCATGGACTTCGTGATAGGGTTACCACGTACGTTGAGGGGCCACGATTCCATCTGGGTGATCATTGACTAACTTACCAAGTCAGCCCACATTCTGCCCATTTGAGAGTAGGGATCAGTAGGGATCCTGGGACATCTCTACATACATGAGATTGTATGAATTCATGGGGTTCCATCGATGATCATCTTATATCTCGACTCTAGTTTTATATCCAATTTTTCGAAGGGATTACAGGAGGTGTTTGAGACTTAGTTATGCTTAAGAACCACCTTTCATCCTCAAAAAGATGGTCAGATGGAGTGGACTATGCAGACACTCAAGGACATGCTTCGTACTTATGTCCTCGATTTTGGCCGCATTTGGGAAAACCACCTTCCACTAGTGGATTTTCATAAATGAACAGTTATCACTCCACCATCAGCAATGATCCATTTGAGGCCCTATATGGGTGACCTTGCATATCACCTCTATGCTGGATAGACCTAGGGGAGTCAGCAGTTATGGGTCCAGAGTTGGTACATGCTACCACAGAGAAGGTGCAGATCATCCAAGAGTGGATGAAGACTACACAGATCTAGCATAAGTCTTATGTCGATAGGATGTGGAGACACTTGGAGTTTGAGGAATGAGACCACGTCTTCCTATGGGTCTCACACCGATGAGTATTACAGAGGTTTGGCCAGGGCAGAAAGTTATCTTCGAGGTTCATTGGACCCTTTCAGATCCTCAGCAAAGTAGGTGAGGGGGTGTATCGTCTAACTCTTCCCTCACAGATTCACTAAGTTCATAATTTTTTCCATGTGTCACAGCTGAGGAGGTACATGCATGAACCATCACACGTTATTGACTGGGGTGAGCTGGACATTGATGATTGTGTGACTTTTATGGTGTTCTTAGTGAAGATAGAGGATCGAAAAGAGTGGGTATTTCATGGGCGGTCAATTCCTCTAATGTGAGTTTGTTGGTAGAACAGAAATCTCAATGAGGGAACATGGAAATGGGAGGATCAGATACATGCATAGTACCCCCATTTGTCTCGCTAGTTTTATTGTAGCTTTTACGGACAGAAATCCCTAAGGTGGTGAGAATGTAAAGGCCCAAAAATTCCATATAATTTTTTTAAAATTATTTGGAATTATTACGAGTCCCAAAAAATTGACGGTTTCTGATTCTGAGGCACGGTGTGCTAGGAACTGAATTTCAAAATTTTTTAAGGTACGTTCAATAAATGTACAGGCGATGTTTTCTAACTATTGAACTGGTGCTAAGAATTAAAATCTGAGGACACCCTTGAATCTGCAGCATCGGGGTTCTCTTAAGGGAGGCATCACTTCGATCGTAGTGGGTTAGGAGAAAAAGATAGTTTTTCAGACTTTTAAAAAAATAATAAAATAAAATGAAGATGTTATTTTATTTTCTCTCTAGTGGTTGAGTGTTGTGGCAGGACAACTGAGTTTTCAACCCATTTATTGGCTTGACTCTTGGTTTTTGTAACCATGACATTGAAACATTAAATGTGGTTCCTAAATGAACCTCATTAATGTTGTGAAACTCGATTGATTCTTCTGTATATTTAATTGAAACTCAGTCATGGGATTTTGGGATGGTTGTGAGGAACCTCTGGTGAAATACTGTGACACCTTCCACTGATGGAGAATAGAGTCTTGGGTGGCAACGAACCAAGATTGAAAAATGTTGGTGGCTTCTTCAAATATAGAATCTTCTTCCACCACCGCAACATCACGTCCATTTATGTGGTAGGAGGATTTTTCAGGGTTTAATTATTTTATTGGAAGATGAATAAATTGTTACCCTCTTGTTATGATTATAACAAGGAGGGCGCCGACCAAACGAATAAGGCCCGGACCCTCCACCACTTTGTTCTTTCCATGCTCTTCAGGGGATGAATTTCCAACTTAGCAGAACCTTGAATCTGGGAGCTGCGCAACGATGGATGCATTCCGAGAGGCTCGTAGGTGCGAGAGGAAGAGAAAACAGAACACAGGTTCTCACCTAGTGGCTCGCAAGAGATCCGTCGGTGTGGAACTAGCATGGCGGCAACGGCGACCAGCGTCAGTAGCGAAGGCAGCGGTCGGCGTTCACTGGCCACGGAGGAGGGTGGGGCCATGGTCGTCCCGAAGGGGCGGCCGGCACTTGGTTAGTCGCGTTGTCATAGCGGCACGCCGCGGTGAAGGTGCCACAGCATCGAAGCCGCGATGGAGGGGTACCTACACCACGTGGTTCTCGCAGACCATGTGGCATCGCTGATTGAAGAGCTGAATGGCTCTTTGATCCGTTCGGGGAGCTGGGTGGACACCTGGATGGTGAGCCACGTCATTGCACTGGGCTGAGTCGCTTAGTGGGTCGTGACCAACCGGTGGGCTGGGCCGGTCCATAGCCCCGCCCAAATGGGCTGGCCCATGCAGGGTTGGATCGGACAAGACCCGGACCCATTCGGGCCCGGTTTTACTTAAAGAGTCGTATCTTGTGAACCAGATGTTCATTTGATGAACCATATGTGGAATTGGGAACCTTGGAGTGAGATAGTCCTTTTGAGATACTCTACATAATTTTTGGAGAAAGTTGTATTATGGATGGGTTGGATCATACCTAAATACAACCAGGCCCTCAACACTAAAATTCCAATAACTCATAGACCGGGCATCTGGTTGATGCGTCATCGGTCATGTTGGAACCCTTACGACATGACAGTCTGTTGGGTTACTCCTTTTTGGAGATTTGTAGTAGTTGATACATGAACGATATCCAGATGATCAGATACTATGGAACTCAAGTGTACTGGGTGTGGGGAATCATGCAGCTCGTTGTTATCTGAGTAGCGACCCTGTGTAGATCAGCATCTAGAGACCATGTGTGGATCATCATCATAGTGAACCAATGTGGATCAACATCATAGATACCCTGTGTGGATCAGCATCTAGAGACCCTATGTGGATCAGCATCATAGTGACCCTGTGTGGATAAGCATCATTATAACCCTGTGTGGATCAGCATCTAGCGACCCTATGTGGATCAGCATCATAATGACCCTATGTGCATCATCATTCTGGAGACCCTGTGTTGATCATAAGTGCCTGACCTGATGAGTACCACCCTTAGAGCGGCCTGTCATAGATCAGCGACATGCGACCCTGTGTGGATCGACATTGGAAGAACTCCTTCATGGTTTAATTTTGTAGACTTCCAAATAGAATAAAATGATATAGCATAAGACTAATCATCTTTATTCCTAATCTCTGAGTTGTATACCTTTTTTGAGCTGAGTCTTTACTTTATGCTTTGTGATTGAGACCTTGCTTGTGGTTTTCCTTTATATAATTCTGAGATACCTTCAAGGTTCTCGGGGTCCCTCACTACGACAAAACAGGGCAAGGGAAGCTCTGCCCTTTATCAGTGCTAAACAGAAAGTGCTGATAAAAGGTAACATTTATCAGCGCTTTTTTAGCACTGATAAATGAATGTTTTATTAGCGCCTTTATTTTAGCGCTGATAAAACATACCTTTATCAGCGCTTTTAGCGAGATCTGATAAAGGTTCTGTCGGTATTTATTTAATAACCCTAACAGGCCATCCTTGCTCGCACGCGGTCAAGCTTTCGCGAAAGCTGAACCAGGCCCCTCATCACCGCGACCTCCTCCTCCTCCTCTTCCTCCTCCTCCTCATCCCCCTCCTCCTCGTCCCACTCCTCCTCCGCCACTTCCACCACCTTCACCTTCGCTTCCATGACCGCGGCTACCTCTTCCACCTCCACCCCCGCTACCGCGACCGCTGCCGCCTCTGCCGCCGCCGCCGCCACCTCCGCCTCTGCCACCACCACCGCCAACAAGGTGGGTGTGGTTATATGATTTTCCATGTTGGTTCTTCTATTTTTGGCTTCACTTCAAGAAACATGATCAAATATTGGTTATCTATTGATGTTACCTGTTGAGGTTGAAACTTTTTTTATAGCTAGTGCACTAAGGATTGTGTTTGTATTTTAGAAAAGTTTCATCCTGATTTTCCTTAGGTTGAGTGCCAAGATATTGGTAATCAGCACACTCCAAACATTATATAAATGTAGCTTCATGTATATCTTATGGATCATTTGGATGCTCAGTATAATGCTAGCTTATTGAGGGTCATGAGTTTGAAACTTTTGTTATAGCTGGTCATATGCATGTCATGTAGTCTACTATGGATATTGTGGATTCTTGATCATCTATTGTCAATGGTACAATTCCTATATCATCTACCCTTTATTTTATTTTTTATAAATGAGAATCACATTCCTTTTTTCCACTCTTTTTGTAAATGTTTTAGGCTTGGATGTGTAAAGCTTGGATAGTGTTATCACCATCGACACACTATTGGTATTATAGTCTAGGAATATCACCTGTTGCAAGGAATGATCTCTAGATATTTGTGGTTATCATTTATTTTGTGAACCATCCATGCTTTATATGATAATATTTTATTTTAGTTTTGTTATGGATTAGTTTGTTTTATAAAAATACAAAATCATTTGTTCCCAGATGAGAATTACCTTTTTATCTCCAAAATAGACAGAGTTATTTTCACTTGGATGAGAGGAATCTTCTATCTGGTCATGTAGAACCAATTCAATCTATATTGAATTTTCTCATGGCTCAAATAGTCAGGCATATTATAGATGTTTCTAGAATGCTATAGGATTCTTTTTCCCCCATGGTAGTACATTTTTAGGATGTTTTCCCTGATGAGGTATAAATTTTACTTCTTAATAAAGAGATAAACTTTATAATCTACTTAGTTTTGGGAGAAAATTCAGTTTCTATCACAATTTCTCAAATAGCACCAAAAGAACATCAGTTATTTGAATTACAATATGATGATATAGAATATAATGTTTTCATATGGCATAGTAATTTACCATGGGGTTTTATAGTTCTCTAAAATAGACGGTTGATTGGTATTTATTCTTTTGTTGGACTATTGGAGACTGAACCTGATGAGAGTCATGAATCTGTATCCTCATTCATGCATTGATAGTCACATTGATCATCTATGAGGTTCTATGATCTTCTCCAAGATATATTTGACCTTAGGATACCATTAGATGAGTTGGACATTGATGGACCTACCATGGACTGCTTTTAGGAGTAGTTATGGTCTGTATTAATTTTTAGCGATGATATTTGGTTTAACTAATGCATTGGTTGTATTAATGGACTTGATGAATATGATATTTCATCCTTTTCTGGATTAGTTTTTAGTAGTTTTTTTCAATTAAATATTAGTGTACTCCCAACCCAGAGTTGATCTTGACCAACATCTTATCATCACCTTGAGTACATTGAGATAGCATCATATTTATGACAAGATAACCAAATGTAGTATCTGGATTGATAAAGTGCACTTCTTGGTCCATGTCATCTCAGAAGCTAGATTAATAGTGGTCCCATATGAAGTTTTAGTTGTGGTAGCATGGTAAAATATCAACAATGCATGTGAAATTGTGATATTTCTTGGTTTACCATGTTATTATTTGTATTATATCCATTATTTCTCACAGCTCGTAGCACAGATGTTATGGATGACCATAAATGGAGTGATGTTTTTTTTCTCAAATTCATGTTAGTGATCTTTTTAGGTGATAAATGGCAGGTTGACCTCTGTATCTACCCCCATATTACCTATTCTTGGTAAATAATATTATGTGTACTAAATTACATTAGGAATTAGACTCAAAGTAGTTATGATGCAAGATAATTGGTGGTTATCATTTATTTTCATGCATTGTCTTTTGGGGTTTGTGGGATGTTGTAAATGGTGTACTCAGTTTTAGATTATTTTATTCTCATGGGTTTCCCCTATTTTATGTTTTCTTTTCAATTGGAAATTCTCCTCTGCTATGCGCCTCGCCTCTGCCACGAAAGCTCCTCTATCGTATGCTAGACGACACCTTCACGGTGAGTTTTCTCCTGTAACTCATTGGTTTCCTCTTGTTTTCATGTTATTACTGTTTGATATTGATGGTTATAATGTGAAATGTACAGGCTAAACGCCCCGCTGAAAATCGTGGTCTTTGGTGGTCCTTGTTTGCGCACTAAATGAATTTAATGTTGGTTGGTTCTTGTTGAACATTGGAATATATAAATTGGTAATTTACATATACTTGAATTATGAGTGAAAACCTCGGGATGATAAAACTTCTGTGATAACCCCTGAATTAACATACAAAATTGAATAAGGGATGCTTTGTAAAATCTAAAATTTTGATTGTTTGGTTTTTATGGTTGTGTGATTGTGATCACGATTGTGTTATTTTATGGTGTTTCGGTTGTTGGAATAATCTTCTGACTCAAACTTGGAATAAGTTTCATTTTAAATGTTACATGTCATGTGAACCTAGGTCACACAAAATGTATCTCCAAGACATATACTTCAGCATGAAACCATGTAAATGCCATGAAATAATGGTAGAACCATATGAAAAGTGTTATACTTCACTCACACACTGTATAGATACCATAGAGACTTGATGTGTATAGACTATACACCCCTAGGGGTCATGTAAGGACTACACACCGTGTATTCCACAAAAATGTGATTCATAGCTAGTGAGGTGACTCAATATGTATCTAAAGTACACGCCTTTAGCTCAAGTTGTTCTAAATGTCATGTATTTTCAAAGGCATAATTCAGTCTTTGTAAGACTAACTTGGAATAAATTTGATATATGTCAAATTAAATCAGGTATCTTATATATACACGTTGTTCACCCTACTGGACACACCATGTATATGGATTTCACACGTGTTTAAAGGCATTTGTACCATGATTTGTTTTTATAAAACCCAAACAATGCAACATGATTAATTAAAACATAATATTAGGCAAGTTCTCGAGATCGAACCCATAAAGACGATGAATATGAATAAAGAATGGATGAATGCCAATCAGTTGACAAAAGAGTATGAAGATGGCATGAAAGAGTTTATCAAGTTTGCATAAGATCATGCCTGTAACCCTTCTCAAATCCTTTTTCTGTGTTTACACTGTTGTTATTCAAGACAAATTAGTCTAGAGGAGTTGGAAGAACACCTGATCTGTCACGGAATAGATCAAAGTTATACATGTTGGAATAAACATGGGGAAAAATGAATGTAGGTAGTGACTCATAGAAGATGACATTTTATAGATCATCTGATATGATTAGAAGCGTGAACAGTGAAGATAATGATGATGAAGATCGTATTGAGGGTGTGATTATAGATGTGAATGATGATGAAGATCGTATTGAGGAAATGACAAGGACAGTTGAAGATGAACAAAATTGTTTGAGAAGTTAAAGAGTTGTGCAAAAATTTCATTGTATGTTGGTTGCACTAAATATATAGCATTGTCAGCCGTATTGAAGCTGTATAATTTGAAAGCAGGAAATGGGTGGAGTGACGCCAGTTTTGCAGAACTACTTGCACTCCTGAATGACATGATCCCAAAAGATAATGAACTCCCAATCCGAACATACGATGAAAAACGAATGATAAGATCTATGGGTATGATCTCTGAAAGAATACATGCTTTCCTGAATGATTGTATATGATTTCGCAAGGACCACAAATCACTTAAAAAATGCCCAAAGTGTGGTGCTTCCTGATACAAGAAAGATGATTCTAGTCCTATGAAAGTAGTATGGTACTTTCCAATCATTCCTAGGTTTATAAGCCTATATGAAAGTTAGGAGACTACAGGACAATTGACATGGCTTGCAGATACAATAATTAAATATGGGAAACTACATCACCCGGCAGACTCTCCTCAGTGGAAGAGAATTGATCACAAGTATCCTGAATTTGAGAAAGAGCCGAAAAACCTTCCCCTGGCGTTATCTACAGATGGGGTGAATCCTTTAGGTTTTCAAAGAAGCAGTCACAGTACATGGCCGGTTATGTTGGTAAACTATAACTTACCACCGTGGTTATGCATTAAACGAAAATACATCATGTTATCTATGCTTGTATCAGGACCAAAACAACCGGGTAATGATATTGATGTTTATTTGGCCCCATTGATCGAGGATTTGAAAATATTGTGTGATTCAGGTGTTACGTTGTATGATGCTTACAAAAATGAACATTTCACTTTAAAATCCATGTTTTATGGGATGATAAATGAATTTCCTGCTTATGGAAATTTTTCAGGATATAGCATTAAAGGAACTCAAGGGTGTCCTATTTGCGAACAAGGTACAGAGTCAATTAGGTTGAAAGATTCATTGAAAACCGGGTTTCTAGGACATCGCATATTTCTACCCCGATGACATAAGTAGCGATCTTGGATGACATCATTCGAAAAAAGTTCAAAAAAATGTACAGCACCATCTCCACTAACAGGTGGTCAATTGTTTGAGAAATTAAAATATTTGGACACTACTTTTGGTAAACCGTTTTCGAAAAACCTTACGAAAACTGGTTGGAAAAAGAGATCAATTTTTTTGAATTACCATACTAGAATTGTCTATATGTCATACATTTTATTGATTTTAGGCATGTTGAAAAAAATGTATGTGATAGTGTCATCGACACATTGCTAAATTTACCCGATAAAACAAAGGATGGAATTAAGGCTTGATTGGACATGGTTGAGATGTGAATACAAGAAGAGTTGGCACCAGTGAAGGGTGAAAAATGAACATTTCTTACTCCTTCTTCTTACACTCTTTCAAGGCAGGAGAGATATCAGTTTTTCAATTTCATGAATGACATAAAGGTTCCATAGGGGTATTCATCAAATATCAAGAACATTGTGTCAATGGGTGATTTAAAATTAAAGGGTCTGAAATCACATGACTGCCATGTTTTTATGCAAGATCTAATTCCTATAGCTTTACGTTGAATTTTTCCCAATAATGCCTACCATAAATTAACGAAGCTATGTTTATTCTTCAAAGCTATATGCATCAAAGTTATAGACCCAGCAAAATTTCCAAATATGGAAAGAGAAATTGTTGTCATATTATGTGAATTGTAAATGTTCTTCCCGCCGACATTTTTTGATATCATGGTTCATTTGATGGTTCATTTGGTGAGAGATATTTCACTATGTGGTCATATAAATTATAGATGGATGTACCCCATTGAATGGTATATGAAGATTTTGAAAGGGTATGTCAAAAATTGAAGTCGGTCAGAGGGTTGTATTATGGAGCAATATATTTCTGAGGAAGTTGTTGAAATTTGTACCGAATACATGTATGGTGTGGAAATCATTGGCCTACCTAAATCTCATCACACTGAGCGGTTTGAGGGTAAAGTAATTTCTAGAAGAGAGGTTGTCACAATCAATATTACAGATCAGGAGCAGGCCCACCTTTACATTTTGCATAACAGTTTCGACATTGACCCATATGTTCAAACCCACAAAGAAATTCTTAGGCGTTTGAATCCTTCTAGGTCTGAAAAATAGATATCATATACACATAATCAACAGTTTATAGGATGTTTTAGAGACCACACTTTTAAGCAGTTAGATGAAAATCCAGACTCAATTTTAGAATGACTTCGATGGCTAACTGGAGGAGCAAGTGTGTACGTATTATCTTACAATGCTTATGCAATTAATGGTTATACATTCTATACTAATGAACATGATGAAGACAGTACCATGAAAAATAGTGGGGTTAGACTTGTGGGTGAGGTGATACATGTTTCCGGTGATAAGGGAAAAAATCCAATTTATGTGAATATTTCATACTTTGGCATCATCAAACGAATAGGGGAGTTGGATTATACAAAATTAAAAGTGTCGATTTTTCAATGCAAGTGGGTTGATAACAGGAGTGCTGTTAAAATAGATTAATTAGGATTCGTGAAAGTTGCTTTTAGTAAGGAAGGGTAGAAAGACAAACCATTTATAATGGAATCACAGGTAGTACAAGTATTTTATGTTCCAGACCTCGCAAACCGAAATTGGTCAATTGTTCTGTTATCGACCAAAACATCTGAAGGGTCAGATGAAAGTTCAATGGAGGTTGAACCTTTTATATGGACTTCACAATCATTTCACAGTGGTCCGAATATAGACGGCATTTTGTATGTCATAGGAGACCACAATGAATGGATTTACATAGTTGATAGAGGAGTCAAATCTCTTCAGCCTTTAAAGAAAAAAAAGAGAGTAAAATAATCAGGTTATTTGTTTATTGTAACATACATTGTGTTACATTATGTTATTATCTATTCGCTGCTATTTTTATGCAATCTAAATTAAATATTAAACCCCTTCTGTAGATAATGACTTCTGCACCTGCTGATGCGCCCAATCCCAAGGCACAAAAGGTCTCTTAACCAGCACCTGGTGGTCCCACTGCAGAACAATAATAGGTTTCTCAACCAGATGCTGGAGGTCCCAGTGCAGAGCAACAACAGGTTTCTCAACATGTTGTTGCTGGTCTCAGTGCTGAGGTACAACAGGTTTCTCTACCTGTTGTTTCTGGTCCCATTGACGATGTTAGTGCTCTGGGGGAAGATATTGATGCTACTTCTAAGGAAATGGTAAGAAATGAAACCCTAAAACTGCAAAAAAAGTGTCGTAGTTTGATAGTGTTAGCCAAAATCCTTAAGGTAAAAGAAAAAGGTATCAAATTTGAGGTGGGATGGAATAAGCGAGGCCAACATGTTAACCCCAACAGAGACATATTTAGTAGCTACATTGGAATCATCACTCGGCAACGCATGCCAATTGATGTACAGTCGTGGCACCATGTTGTCACCAGGATAAAGACACTAATGTGGGAAGAGATTATGGTAACATTATGATATCATTTTTTTAATTTATTAAAATAAAATAAAATACCAAAACATTGACTTACTCTTCATCATCCATTGCAGAGTGCATTTATAGTAGATGCCTCACACAAGGAATATGTATTAAGAGTTGCAGGAAGGATTCATAAAGGTTTCCGCACAATTTTAATGAAATATCATCTTAAAGATGCAGAAGGTAAAATCAAGCCGCACCCACCTTTTCTTTATGCACACCTAATATCCCAAGGAGAGTGAGATGCGTTTAGCAACCATCATGGGGAGCAGACTTTTTGGGTACATCGTGTGGGGTAATACGTTGTTTGACGTTTACTTGTATTCATCACTCTGATTGACAGTTTTTTATTTATGAAATAGCTACTGAGTGCTGAAAATAAAAAATGCGCAACAGAACCAGTGTACCCTTACCGTAAAGCAAGGATGGGGTACGCTGAACTTGGGAAAAAATTGGTACGTCTTTTAAATCTACCCTAATACTAGTATGTGACATAAAACAACACCATAACCATGTTTCTCTATTTATATGCAGATTGATGAATCGAAATCGAAAGCCATATCCTACCCATGCCATGTGTTATGGAAGGAGTCTCGTGTAAATAAAGAGGGGATACTGATAGATGAAAACACACAAAAAGTGTGGGAAACATGTGTAAGTATGACATAATATAAATTTGATTTGCTTTAAATCTCTATTACATTACAATAACCACTTATTTTTCTATATTTTATATCTGACATAGTCATAAGAATCAACAAAAACCACAGTAGATGAAGACATACTTTCAGTAGCCTTGAAGCAGCCAGAACAGTATGGCTGCGTTAGAGGTGTGGGTTTTGGGGTGACACTCCGAACATATTTTCAAAAACAAAAACAAGCAGAGGATCAAAATGAAAAAATGGAAAATCTGCAAGAACAATTATCTATTTTTCAAGAAGAATTACAATACCAGAGAGAGATGATAGAAAAATTTATGGGGGAGAGGCAAAGAGAAGAAACAACTCAACAACAACCTGTGTGTGACGATCCCGCCCCACCCCCCACCATCTTTGAGGCGTGTCATTCCCCTAAAAAACCTGACATAAATGAGGTAATCAATTTTTTAATAATTTTTCCTATGAAATGTGATTTACATAGACACTGATACTTTTCCTATAATAATATTCCACATGGTAAATATGAGTGTGATTTATATTTATCAACTCCCACCTATCGCCTTATAGCGAGGGATACAGTGTTCAATATGCAAAACGACATGCTACACAACACACATCTTCCAAAAGATCATCTTAGAGTGTCAATTAATATAGCTAATGAGACGAGTGCTGAGATACCTATTCAAAATGAATATGAGGACATTCATATGGTCGAACAAGTTGTTGGAACATTCATTGCATGGCTAACATTTCTTATAAAAAAACATGTCGACAAAAAGGTATTCATTTCCAATTTATTTTTCAAGTAGGACCTTTAACATTTAATGAAAAAAGGTCTGAACTGATGAATGTTATTACAGAATGACAAATACTATGGGGTGAAATGAAATATCAGCTCAAAACTATCTCAAGGATCAACCAATTGATTGAAACGGTCTACTGAGAGCACCTTCACCCCGCCCGTTCTATATCCACAGTTAATATCATTGCAGGCTCATGTGGATACAAAGTTGAAAGATGGTAGTACTCACATAGTTGATTTCGAAAAAGATATGTATGGAGAGGAAAAATCAGATTTCATTAGTGCTGAAAATTTAAATGAACTCCTCAAGTATGAGTGGCTAGGCACCTTAGTTGTAAATGTATACATGAGGTAAGTTTTCATGATTTGATTTTATAAAAGTTGATATACTCTGATAAATATGACTAAATACATTTTATATTTTTCACAGACGTATATATGAAAAACAATTGAAGGGATTTCTCCATGAACAAAAATTTGGACTCGTTAGTCCTCACACCACCTCTTCAAAAGATGAAATAGATTCTGATAAAGAGGCTGCAATAATTTCATCCCTGCTCAAATCATTTGAAAACAAAATTATGGATGACAAACTCTTTTTAATACCAATGATGCAGGGGTAAAACTCTAAAATTTAATCATATCAACTATATTTTCATTTATTTCTTTACTTATTTTTTTTGTATTTTTAGGGAGCATTGGATGCTGATTACAGTCAATTTGGATACTCTAAAGATTTATTTTCTGGATTCAACGCATGGATATCCAACAAACTGACCATGCATGATGGAGTTTGTTAATTTGTAATACACTAGATCCAACATTTTAAAACTAAACATCTAGTTATATAATTTATGTTATCTTTTAATGAGGATTCTATTATGATAGGGCGGTGCATCAATATCGTCTAATGCATGGAATGAATCCAGGGCATAAGGATGAGCACGCCTATAAGATCTACAACTGGAAAAGTATCCAGGTATATATAATAACATTTCACTATCCAAACACATATCAAAACAAATTACTTATTATTTTCTATGTTTTTGCAGTGTCCAAAACAAACAAACGGAAAGGAATGTGGTTATTATGTTTGTAAATTTACGAAATAGATCATATTTCATCAACAAAATAGCATCCCTGATGAGGTATTTTCAAAAATAATTAGGAGTTCATTTAAAATATTTATTAATCCTTTGTGTATTTATATTTTTTCAGTACTACCATGATTGTCACAAAAACTCATATTCAGAAGATGATATACATGTGTTTAGAAACGAATGGGCAACATACCTGATGGAAGATTGTATACAAATAGGATAAAGGTGAATTCTTACTACTTATGTTATCTATATATGATCATTGATTATCCTCCAACCTTCTTGGTGAATTGATAATTCTCCGATGTATTGAAATCTTAAGTTATTACTCAATGTTTTCTATCCCTAGATTCATATTATTGATCTTTGAACAAATCAATATTGAAGTAAGGCATGATGGTGTGCAGTGCGTATGGGGTGAACGACGAAACCACCAAGGATCAAAAAAATACATTTTCCAACAAACAATGGATGGAAACAACAAATATGGTCTATATCCACCATTTTCAGTTAGATATAGGGCCTAAATATAAATATTGTTGAAATTAAAGTAGAGGGATCAGATTCAAGATGCAGAGATAGTATTTGAGCACATGTGTACCCCTTGGTTAATTTTTAAGAAATTTCAATGTTCTGTATCTTGTTTGTTTGAACTTGTATTTGAACACATGTGTTGTTGTTTTACTTGCACAATTATTTCTAGGTAGATGCATGAGATAATCGGTATCATTGAAGGATTTTTTGGAACCAAAATATGTGTCCAAGGATAATTCAAGTAAGGGAATGGCTTTTTGAGATGAAATCCAAGATCAAAAGACCAGTACATCATCAAAAGAATCAACCCTGTGATGCACCATCATGTAGAATCTGGTCCTCGTGATGTTTTGAGGTGTTTATGGAAGGTATGGGGAGTCTGATAAGCCCCATGGCCACCATAAATAATGTTTAAAGATATCTCCACATGTTTTTTGTGCCTCGTGCCTCTTTACAAGGATCATTCCATTCACATGGTCCATCTTAGAACGTATGTCCCATTCATCCCATTGCTACTCTTGGAAGAACCTAGGAATCTAACAATGCATAATCCCCACAAAACCCATACTCATCCAACCAAGAGTATTAATTGTGTGAATGGAAGCTAACCATGGGTAATAATCACACAATACATCTTTTAAATATATGGGTTTTGATCATTGTATTCTAAATAGGGTACGTAGGAAGCCTCCATGAGGTTAAACCCCAACCAATGGTAAACCATGGTGACCCCCTCACTATGTTACACCTTCTCTTATTTTCCCTCCTGTATTTCCCTTAGTGGCATCTGAATAAGTCTTCAAAATGAGAAACCTTACCTTTACGGGATGCACCACACTTGGGTCATACCTCATTGGACGTTTTGATCCATATATCAGGTAAACATTCCAGTTGCTCCATCCTAGAGATATACCTACCTGATCCACCTTTATAAGTGTTTTGATCCACCCATTACATCTCTATAAGACATTAAATAATTACCCTTTATCCTTGTGGGATGTTAAATTCATGGAATACCACAAGTTAAACATGGGTTTCCATTAATATATTCAATATTAATGTTTAATCAGTCCTTATTAAGGTATTTTGGAGGTGTGGTTTTATGTTTTCCAGCAGATTTCGGAAGATTCCAAGCTTTATGTAGGTGATTCCATGATTTTACATTATATGATGATTTTATTATGCTATATTTGCTTGCTAAGTGTACTATATGAAATGTTTGTGTGGTTAAAAATGTGTTATCAAAGGAATTTGGGGTGTGTATAGACTTGAATGTTATTTTTAAAATGAATGTAGTTGTATTTCCTGTGTATTTTCATTCTTAAGTCCTCTAAATGTGTTTGAAGAAATGAGAAAGTTGTGTGATGGGTGTTTTCAAATGGATTTAATGTGTTTGGGAATTTTAAAGAGGGTTTTATTATGAGATGTAGATAGTCTATATATGTGTATTTACATTGAATTAAAGTAATTGAGAATGTTTTGATATATATGATGTGTATAATTTAAATTGAGCACAATTTCCATACAATATATCTAGGTGGGTAGACTATGACATATACACCAGTTTATTTGGAAGTGTCTTAACCCATATTAATCATCATGGATTTATGATTACAGCACTAAAAAAATATGATGATGATTGGATACTTCAAGAAAATTGGATGAATTCCTCTATAGTGGCTCATTCATGAAAACATTGAGGGTTATGGTTGTTGTACAATGATTCACAGGTATATGAGGATCCTAATGCCTCAATAGTTCTCTTACAATTAGGGATTTCTTATGGTGCTCTTTTGATGTTTCTCATACCATTGGCATATGAGGGACCTTAATCATATGATAATTAGAAAATATTATTTCATGAAATACATTTTATTATGTTTTTTGGGTTAAAAATTTTTCCATGTTCTTTCATATAATATGCATAGTCAATCTTATTCTAATGATATGTCATGAAATATCTCTTTTGGGTGTCATCCTATTGTCCTCTCACTCATACCCTACATACATATTTGTGGGTATGTAGATTTTGTTATGTATGTCCTAGATAAAGGAAATATGTATCATGGTGATAAAGGTGGATCCAAATGTTTGTGTTCTATTTCTTTTAGATGTTGGTGCTGGTGGCTTGAGGATGATTGTCCTCTTATTACAGGCAGTTTTTAGGATATTGTCCTTGTTCCTATACCATTTTATTACTTTTGGGTTTTTTGGATGTTTTCAACCTTGAAAATGAAAAATGGTGTTCTTTGTTTGGTTATGTTTATTCTTTTTATGTGATTTTTATTAATTTTTTCTATTTGTGATTATATAAATGGGTAATATCATTCCCAAACCACCTTGTTAACAGCCATTCAATATTTTCCATCTCGTGGTGATTGGGAACACTGTTTGGGCAATGTTTTGAACCCAACTTGGTGTCGGGTTATAATAAATCCCATATTGGTTTGTGAAAACTAACACGCTCCATAAACATAAATGGATACAATCATATAGGTACGATAGAACAAATACATTAAAAAAGATGTGTACCATTTATATATATCTCTAAATAGATCGATCCATGATCTATATGAATCAACAAAGTATGTTGTTGTACATGCAAAGCTACATCAACTTCCAAAAATCTACCTATCTTTGGAAAGATAAAGACAATTCTAATATATCAATGATAAATGAAATAAAAAATTTAAAAAGTCCAAAAATGAATAACTAGAGATATCGCATCAGATACCTATCAATTGATGAAAATATGAGCAGAAATGGGAAATAGGTCTCTAGGGTACCCCTGTAATTATTATAAAGAAAATACCTATCCAAGGATGCCAGTACAGTTATTATATTAATTTAACTTATGAAATACCACTACATAACTCGTAACATTGGTGTACCACATAAAAATGAATGTTTTCAATAAAATAAGAAGTCTAGAATAACCCATTTCATAGTCAGACTAGAATCCCCATCATTGGTATCGAATAGAATCATGATGCTATGGAATAGAGACCAAAATCCCTAATAGTTGAAACCAAAGTTAAGGGAAGAAGGAGAAGAATATAGAGGAGGATAATAGGGTTAAATATATTCCACAACTATTTTAATGTAACTGATAATATTTTATTTATCTCAAAAGTAAGGGAGATATCCCATGGGGTAAGGGAGAAGGAGGAGAGTGCGTGTAAAGGATTTTGTTCAGTGGAATGAGGGATATACAAGGGTAACCTTCTTTAATGGTTGATAGTGAAAATTTGTTAATTACACTCATTAATTAGGTGAATTATTAGGCATAAGGGTAAAATAAATCATTTTCCAAAAATGTGGTAATAAATATACACACAATTCTAATACGTATTGTTTCATTGAGTGGATTACAATCCATTATTCAACCATATAGAGATACTTCCCCAAAAACTCATACCTTACACAAGTTCATCACATTATTTGACAAATTGTTAACCATAAATGTGAGACCATCATAACCTTAGAACCAAACTGTAGGTTTATCTATTCCCCCTCAAATCATTAAGTAGCCCATGTTCTACTAAACATTGGGCCATATGATTATTATAGATGATTATCCCTAACCATGCAGCAATTTTGTTAATTGGTTATTTTATGTTTTGTGCCTCACTAGTATAATTCCATTTAGCAACCCCATTCTTTATTTCATTATTGTATTACTAACATAATATTTGTTTTATTTTGTAGGTGAAATCTTTTTCCTCAGTTTGAATTCTTTGTTCAAAAACCACCACCATGGATGGCAATTGTTTAGAGCAGATGGATGCCAAAAGAATGGAACATCTTTGTTTTTTTACTGTTTGTTGGATAAATGTAATTGTAACCAAATTAAACATTGTTTGAAATGTATATAGAAGTGTGTTGTTTTTTATTCATGATTTCATGTAAATGTATGTATAATTTTTGTTCTTCTGTGCTTTGTGTGTGGGTGTTGTTTGTGTTGTGTACAGGTGTTGTTTGTGCTCTGTGTAGGTGTTGTAATGTGTGCAGGTGCTGGGTAGGTTCTATGTAGGTTTGAGTTTTTGCATAGGATCTTTGGCCTTTATCAGCACTAGTTAATCGCTGATAAATGGATAATATATCATCACTATTTTGAGCACTGATAAAGGTAGTTTTTATCAGCGCTCAAAATAGCGTTGATAAAGGTAGTGTTTATCAGTGCTATTTTTAGCACTGATATATTATACATTTATTAGCACAAAAAATAGTGCTGATAAAAACTAGTTCCACAATGAATCACCCCCCCCCCAAGTGTGGTGCACCTATCCTATTGGAAATATAGTTGGTATAATCACAGTTACACCTTAGATTGGATTCTCAACAATTGAAAGATTTAAGAATTTGAACTTTTGTGTTTCTCTCCCAAAGTATTTAAGAAGTAAATATGAAAATAAGTCTATGAGTTCCCTATAAAATATATCATGAAATAAATATTTCCCAAGACATTTAATATTAGTATGGAAATAGATGAAGTGATATTCAAAAGTCCTTTTTAATGCAATTATAGAAAAATTACTCTCTTCTAATTAAAGGTAAAAAAAATAAAGTTTCTTATATCAAATATGTTTGTAATAATTAACATAAAAGTTCTTATAAGAAGAATATATCCCATAATAATAAATAGTATGAAACCCCTACTTTTATAAGATATTATATTAAAGAAATCATATCTATCATTGATAGAGAAGAAACAAACGCATGTGGGGAAGAAAAAATATATGAGGATTTTAAGAAGAATAAAGTGTGGTTTTAAATGATATTCTTTATGATTTTCCTAAACATAAATTAACTTATATTTTTGACACTTTCATAAGTACATATAAGGATATCACCAAAAATAATAGAGTGGAATGGCACTTCATTCGTTTTGTCATGCTGAAAATGGGTTTTTGCGCTAAATGGATAAATATAACCATGGAATGCATCTTGACCATCTCCTTCAAAATCAAGGTCAATGGGGAGCTCACCAGAGGATTCACCCCATCTTGAGGCCTCTTCCAGGGAGATCCCGTTTCCCCTTTTCTCTTCATACCTGTGGCTGATGTGTTCTCTAATCTTATTTCCAGGCCTGCATCCTCTAATTCTATTCATGGGGAAAAGGTCTCTTATACTAGCCCACCGGTGTCGCATCTTTTCTTCGCCGAAGACTGCCTCCTGTTTTCCAGAGCAACAATTAATGAATGTCGGGTGATCATCCAAGCAATACAACAGTATGAGAGGGCGTCTGGCCAATTGATCAATCATGGAAAATCTGAGATTTCTTTCAGTGTTGGGGTGCCTCTTCCTAGGAGGGAGGAGTTGTGCGCATTAGCTGGAATCCATATGGTCGTGAAACATTAGAAGAACCTTGGGCTTACCACGGTTATTGGCCGATCCAAAAAAGAAATCTTCACATCTGTTGTGGAGAGGATCAAGAAAAAAATTATAAGTTGTTCCCCTAAAGGAATTTCTAAAGCTGGAAAAGAGACCCTCATCAAAGTAGTCATTCAATCCATTCACAGCTACTTTATATCCCTGTTTAAGCTCCCATCCTTTATCGTCGACCAGATCTACACTCGCACTGCCAATTTCTGGGGGGGGGATGAATGAGGGAAGGAACTGGCCCCACTGGATGGCCTGGGAAAAATTTTCATTTCCAAATCAGAGGGAGGGATGGGATTCCGGAATCTGCACCTCTTCAATGATGCTCTTTTGTCCAAGAAAGGATGGATCATTCTCAACTTCCAATCATCTCTTTGTGCACGGGTTCTACAGGCTAAGTACTTTCCCCACACGGACTTTCGTGCTTCCTCTCTGGGCTCGTGCCCTAGCTTCCTTTGGAGAAGTATTTGGGGGGCTAAAAAGCTCCTGGAAAAAGGAATAGGTTGGAGGATTGGGTCTGGCTCTTTGGTCAACATCTGGACTGATCCCTGACTTATTAACAAGGACGGTTTGCAGGCTACTTCTACCATCCAACCAGGGATTGAAAACGCCACTGTCAGCTGCCTCCTTTCTGACCAAGGACAGGGGTGGTGTCTGGAAAAAATACTTGATTGATTTAATGAAAGGGATCAAAGAATCGTCATTAGCATTCCCTGGGTCCCTGATGTAGGCCCTGACTAGCTCTTCTGGATCAATGATTCCTCGAGTGAATACACGGTGAGGTCCGGCTACAGACTGGCTCTTGGCAACCACTCAATCCACTAGGTTGAGGGACCTTGGAACTTAGTGTGGAAGCTCAATGCTCCCCCTAAAATTCACTAATTTTGGTGGCAGGTCTACACGAGTACTGTCCCAACCATGAGCCTCCTCACGCACTGACATATGTCTAGCTCTACTTTTTTCCCTTTCTGCCCAAATATTCATGAAACTCCTTTACATGCCATCATTCACTTCCCGGGAGCTGAGGAAATTTGGAAAAAATGGGGCCTGACTTCTGCCGCTTCAATGGCATCGATCTCTGCCCTTCCCGATCTACTGAAGCGGTGGTGCTCCTCTCTCTCCCCGACCACTTCGGGTTCACTTTGCACCCTGGCCTGGATTATTTGGGTCCGGCGCAACGACGCCATTTTACATCAAGCTCACAAAACCCCCAATTTTTGGATTGATCAGGACATCTCCTGGATTGAGGGCTGGAAAGACCACAATGGACATTTTATGCCAGGTGATACCCTCTCCTTTCCCCCTCAGTGGATTCCCCCAATGGAAGGGACCCTCAATATTAACGTGGACGCGTCACTCCCAAAGGATGTGCTTGTCACCCTTGGCCTCCTGGCCCGAAATCTTATAGGGAAAATCCTGGCAGCAAAACACGAACCACATCAGGCTCGTTGGGAGCCTGCTGTTACTAAGGCCATGGCCATCCTTTCCGGTATGATGCTCGCTGTGGACTATGAATGTGTTTATATCATCATTGAATCGGACTGCCTCACTGTTATCGATGCTCTTAACAATAACAATAGCGGACTTCAGCCATTTGGATTCATCGCCAGGAGAATTCGCTCGCTTCGCCAAGGATTCTCTCGTTGTACCTTCTCCTTTACCAAAAGGGAAGGCAACAATGTGGCCCATCAGATGGCGGCCTCAGGCCCCACCGATGTCAACCTGCTCTGGCTGGACAATTTCCCTTCATGGCTCTCTGTTTGTATGTCGGCTGAACTTCTTCATTAATGTTATTTGTCCTTCCTTTCAAAAAAATGTCTTGGAAGAAAAGAAGTTTACATGTGAAATATTCTCTATGAAATTTCGATCCATTAATTCAATGAACATGGGGCATGAGAAAATATTCTACATATTGTATAATGAGTGGATCAATACAATCAATGAGAAGAAATTTAATATCATGAGTTTTTCAATGAAACGATGTGTTTGATATCATAAAAAATATGCAACATTGATCATAAACGAATCATGAAATATTATTATTTAAATATGATATTTATGAATTAGATGTTAAATTAAAGGGTATTAATAGTATTAAATAATTATTGAATTATATGTAAAGGTTATAAAATATACAAATTTATTTATAAATTCTTAGTAAATAAGAACTTATTTTTAGTAAATCCATTTTATTCTTCAATGATTTATTTTCTTCAAAAATGTTTTTGTATTTATTTTTTAGAATATATAATATAATTGATTTATATAACATTTATAATTAATTTTTAATCACCTTAATACATTATTTTTGTGTAGGTGCAATTATGGGATTAAAAACACACTTTTCAAATAAACTATTTTTCATTGTGTTAATTCGGTTTAATTTTAAATTAAATTCTTCTAATTAAGTGAATTTAATTTCCAAAAAATGATTCCATATATTAAAGTAGAAATTTAAAATTTAGTAAAAATTATCCTTTTATTTTTAGACATTATTAATAGTAACTATAATAATTTTGATACCATGATATTTGTAAAGACTGGGAAATTCCATATAGATTTTTTTTAAATTATTTGGGATTATTATGAGTCTGAGAAAATTGACGGTGCTCGATTTCGAGGCACGGTGTTCCCAGAGTAGAATTTTGAACATTTTTAAGATATGTTCTGTAAACGTACGAGTGGCTTTTTCTAACTTTTGAACTGGTACTCAGAATTTAAATCCGAGGACACCATTGAATCCTCAGCACTAGGGTTCGCTTAAGGGAGGATTCACTTCGACCGTAGAGGGTTGGGAGAAAAAGATAGTTTTTTGGACTTTTAAAATATTAATAAAATAACTTGAAAATGTTATTTTATTTTATCCCCAATGTTTGTGTGGCGTCGCGGGACCACTGAGTTGTCAAGCCATTTAATGGATTGACTCTTGGTTTTTGTAACCACAATGTTGAAATGTTAAATTCTGTTTATAAATGAATCGCATTAATGTTGTGAAACTTAGTTGATTCTTCTGTCTGCTTAATTGAATATTATGCATGGGATTTTGGGATGGTTGTGAGGAACTTCTAATGAAATAACGTGACATCTTCCACCAATAGAGTATGGAGGCTTGGGTAGCAACGAACCAGGATCTACGAACGTCGAGACCTTCATCAAACCTGGAAACTTATTCCACCACTGCAACGTCACCTCCATTAACCAAGTAGGTAGATTTTTCATGGTTTAATTCTTTGATTTGAAGATAAATAAATTGTAACCCACTTATTACGATGTTTACATGGAGGTTACAGGCCAAATGAACAAGGCCAAGACCCTCAGCCACTTCGTTCTTATCGCGCTCTTTGGGGGATGAATTTCCAACTCAGAAGAACCTTGAATCCAAGAGTCGTGCAGTGATGAAGGCATCTAGAGAGGCATGTAGGTGCGAGAAGAAGGGAAAATAGACCACCAGATCTCACCCAGTGGCCCACAGAAGATCTGTTGGAGCGGCACCAATGACCAGTGTCAGCGGCAAAGGCAGCAGCCCAATTGGGCTGGGCCGTGAACCGGCCTGATTTTGGTCAACCCGAACTGGGTCGGGTCGGCCCAAGCCGGGTCAGACTGGACCCTGACCCATTTGGACCCAGTTTTGCTTAAATAATTGAATCTTGTAAACCAGAAATCTTTTTGATGAACCGTCTATGGTGTTGGGATCCTTGGAGTGAGATGGTCCTTTTGAGATACTCCACCTAAGTTTTGAAAAACGTTGAAGTATGGCCAGGTTGGATCGTACTCGAATCCAACCTAGCCCTCGACACTAAAATGCTAATAACTCATAGACTGGGAATCTGGTTGATGCGCCTTATATCATGTTTGAACCCTTAAAACATGACGGTCCTTTGGGTTACTCCTCTTTGTATCTTTGTGGAAGTTGAGGCATGACAAATATCTAGAGGATCAGATACTATGCCACTCAAGCGCACCGAGTGTGGGGAATCATTTAGCTAGATGTCATCTAAGTATCGACCCTGTGTGGATCAGCATCTAGTGACCCTATCTATATCAACATCATAGAGACCCTATGTGGATCAGCATCTAGCGACCCTGTGTGGATCAGCATCTAGTGACCTTGTGGGGATCAGCATCATAGAGACCCTGTGTGGATCATCGTTATAGCGACCCTGTGTGGATCAGCAGTGCATGACCCGATTAAGACCAGCCTTAGAGCGTCCTGTTGTGGATCAGCGACATCTGAACCTGTGTGGTTCAGCATTGGAACAACTCCTTTGTGGTTTAGTTGTAGATATTTCTTAACAAAATAAAATGATATAGCATAAGACAAGTCATCTTTATTCTTGAACTCTAAGTTGTATACCAGGTTTGAGCTGAGTCTTTTCTTTGTTCTTTGTGATTGAGATTATGCTTGTTTATTTTCCTATGTGTAATTTTGAGAGACCTTCATGGGTCTCGGGGTCCCTATTGGGTATTTTTATACTCACCCATGCACGGGATTCGCTCCCACCTTGTTATGTTATGTGCAGATGATGGGCAGCCTTGACTGAGACTCGGGGAGCTTGGACCTGATGGTGGATTATGGAGACAGTTGATGTGGAGAGCTATGGAGACAATTTGTACCTACCCTTATAGTAGGATCCTTTTTGGATGATTCTAGTATCTTTTTACTCTTTTCTATTGTAGTTGTATCTTTCAGTTGGGATTGTATTCCGACCCCATTACTTTTGGTACACACTTTTACTACTACAATTTTACTTCGTGGTTGAATGTTTTTGTGTTCTTGGGATGTGTGTTTGTATAGATTTAAAGGCAATGCCTTACCGTTTTAGGAGTACTCCTTTCCGGTGCTATTCTCAAACCCCTGGCCTATAAAAGGTGGGCTTGGGGTAGTTATGACATGGGCCCTGGGAGACAGGTCTTAAAAAAGTGGTATCAGAGGGGTCGGTTCTACCGAAGAACTAGGACTCAGATATTTCCAATGGAGCAATAGTGTTAAGTATTTTGAGTGTGTTTTTTTAGTTTGGGGAGTCTATTGTTTTTTGCAGAAGCGGATGTATCCATACACCAGGACCCTGAATTTTGATTTCTGACTCGGTGCATGAAAACACTAATTGTGTGAGTTTTGGAAATGTTTTACTTTTGATCTTTTTTTAGTCAGCTCACTCAGTATAATTTATTAACTGCCGCACACCTGTTTCATTTTAGGATGCCTCCACATAGAAATCTAGTAAGGATTCTATAGAGAGTTCATTATGACGGCCCACTGAGCGATGAGGCTTTAGTGCAGGGCCCTCTTACAGCGATAGCACCTTCAAGAGGTGCACCAACAGCACCACCACCCTTTGGGAAGCTATTTCCACCAGCCCCACTAGAAGATGGTTCACACCGACTAAGTGCATTTCATGATTTCCAATGGTAGAGTCCTCCTAGGTTTCGAGGGGAGACAGATCTCTTGGTAGCTGAGGACTGGATGGAGGTTGTCGCTATTGTTTTCCACCTAGTTGGGACACCAGTAGAGTAGATAGTGATCCTAGCTGTTAGACTTTTTCAAAGCACATCAGGGAGATGGTGGAGTCTGACTCTTTAGATGCATGAGGAGGCGACACACTCCTATTTAGACTTCAATTCACTCTTCAGGCCAGAGTTCGTACTAGAAACTTTACGCTCAGTGAAAATCCAGGAGCTGCTGCACTTACAGTAGGGTAGCCTATCAGTGGCCCAGTACTTGGCGAGATTTACTGACCTCTTGTGATAATCCACCGACATGGTATGAGACCCATTATTCAGGGCTCAGACCATTGATCATGGTCTCTATTAAGATATCATAACGTCAATGATGTCGATGAATATCCCGATGTAGGCTGGAGTGCTCGAGCAAGCATTATTGGTGGAGATATTCTTAGCCGAGTAGGCACCGATGGTAAGATCCACCACTAGACGACAGGTGGTGGAGCCATATGCAGCAGGTAGTAGGTTTATGACACAAAGTTCTAAGGGGGGCAGACCCATCGGTGGATGACCCCAAAACACAGGGTCAAAGGTACGAAGCTCGTGAGGTAAAGGGGTCAGTTGGGAAGTAGACTGTGCTTCAAGTGCGGTGGGTAGGGTCACATGGCTCATGACTACCCGACTCATCGTAGCAATGATCACGAGATGGTCAAGGGACCGCTAAGGCAGAGGCATAGATTTTAGAAAGAAGGTCTTTAGGGTAGAGAATGTGGCAGAGGAGCAGGTCGTACAGCAAGTGGTGGGAGGCGATTTGAGGTTCTACCGCCACTACCCCGGGGTGGTCCACCACGACCTCTATGAGCATGTGGACAGGGGTGAACATAGCTATAGATGAAATAGGCCTATGACCACGAACTCTAGATATGATTATAGGTACGATCTGTGTTTATTCCACCATAGCTACAGTACTTATAGACACAGGTTCTAGTCATTCTTTTCTTACCACAACACTCGTTCAAAGCTCGGTGATTACAACGAAGCTGTTGGCTCGATCCTTACAATTAGAGAATCCTACAGGAGAAGATTTTACGAGTACACACTGGTGCATGAAGTGTGAGCTCAGTCTAGGAGGTGAGAGCTTCGGTTGGGATTTCCTAGTAGCAGCGTCGAGGCCTTAAGACTTCATATTGGGTATGGATTGGCTATCCACAATCCAGGCTCTGATTGACTGTTTTAGGTGCAATGTACGGTGTGTCTGTAAGTATATGATTAGTTTTTACTTCACCGGTGAGAAGGAAACCTTTTCAGCACAAGATGAACTTTCTTGGAAGAGTTTACAACCGATCACTCATCAGTTGGATAGCCTTACCCTCAGATCAGTTGATGTGAGGAGTCTTATTTATCTTGTTGTGTTGGACTAGTATGTTGATGTCTTTCCTGATTATGTTCTGAGACTACCTCCTCACAGAGAGGTAGACTTCTACATCGACCTAAACCCCCGATATGGTACTGATATCTACTCCATCATATCATATGGATCAAGCAAAGCATCATGATTTGCGGGTACAGTTTGAGGACTTGTAGGGGAAGGCCAAGTGTTTCCCCATGGGCATCCCCGATTTTGTTCACCAAGATGGAGGATGGGATTCTGAGAATTTGTGTGGACTATCAGTGTCTAAACCAGGTGAACGTGAAGAACAAGTATCCACTCCAAAGGATTGATGACCTTTTCGACTAGCTAAGGGAGCTCTATGGTTTTAAAAAATAGACCTCAGATCAAGCTATCACCAGCTCTGGGTACCGGATGAGGATGTACCAAAGACGGCCTTCAGGTGTCCGAATTTCCATTATGAGTTCTTGTTAGTGACCATCAACGTCACTAACACTCTAGAAGTGTTCATGGGGATCATGAACAGAATCTTCCAGCCTTACCTTAATCACTTCATGGTAGTCTTTACTGACGACATCTTGATATACTCAGCGTCAGAGGAGAATCATGCCACGCACATGCAGATAGTTCTGGATACACTCTGAGAGAACCAGCTTTATGGAAAGCTCTCAAAGTGTCAGTTCTAGATATGGGAATTCCACATCCTATGGAATGTTATCGTAGAAGCTAGATTTGCAGTGGATTTGGCGAAGATAGAGGCAGTTCTTTCTTAGGAACACCCAGGAGTGTGACCGAGGTGCAGAGTTTCTTGGGATTGGCTGGGTACTACCGGAGGTTCGTACATGACTTCTCCTAGGTAGTGGCATCCTTTTTATTTTTGAAAAAAAAGGGTCAGTCTTCCATGTGCAAGGAGAAGTTCCAGCAGAGTTTCCAGGAGCTAAGGCAGAGACTGACCAGTGCCCCCATCTTGAGGCTCCCAGAAGTGGGCATTGGGTATTTAGTCTAATGCGATGCATCAGGGACTGAACTAGGTTGTGTCCTGATGCAGTATAAAGCAGTGATCACATACGGCTCATGGATGTTGAGATAGCATGAATCGAACAATTCTACCCATGACCTGGAGTTAGTAGTAGTGGTGCGCGGAAGATGTGGCGGCACTAGTAGATGGGTGAACAGTTTACTGTTTACTCTGATCACAAGATTTCAATGTATATCTTCTCATAGAAGGACCAGAACCTTAGATAGCGGTGATAGATGGAGTTATTCCAGGACTCTAACTTTGAGATGATCTATACATCTAGGAAGGGGAACGTAGTAGTAGACGCACTCATCAGGAGGTCTGGTTTACAGTTGCTGATTGAGGCGATAGACCAGCTAGCCGCGTTGCTGTTATCCTTCATGGATAGTGATGGAGAAACTTATCTCCAGTATATGACTGTCACTTCTCCACTTCTTCAGCAATTTTATGAGGCACAGCTTGGGGAAGAGGACTGTGAGGCCCTACGTGCTCAGATATCCTCAGGACAGACTACTGATGGATTTTCTGAAGGTGGGGATCATGTCATCCTCTTCAGAGGATGCACCATGGTACAAGTGACACTTTGAGAGGAGGTGTGAGGGAGTTCCACACATACCCTTTGGCGGTACATCCTGGAGTAGCGAAGATGTACCAGGACCTCCTGCGTTAGTATTGGTGGCCATAAATAAAGAAAGTAGTGGAAAAGTTTGTATCTCAATGCCTCACTTGTCAGCAAGTGAAGGCTGAGCATCAGGTACTAGTGGGCTCAGCGCAGCCACTTGAGATACTGGAGTGGAAGTGGGATGGTATCTCCATATACTTACTGATAGGGCTACCACGTATGTTAAGGGGCCACGATTCTATCCGGGTGATCATTGACTGAAATACCAAGTTGTCTCACTTTCTACCCATCTGAGAGTAGGGATCAGCAGAGAGCTCGGGACGTCTTTACGTACAAGAGATTGTATGACTTCATAGGGTGCCATCGACGATCATCTTAGATCTCAATGCTTGTTTTATATCCTATTTGTGAAAGGGATTACAGGAGGATTTTGGGACTTATTTATGCTTTAGCACCACCTTTCATCCTCAAATAGATGGTCAAATGGAGTGGACTATGCAGACACTCAAGGACATTCTTCGTACTTGTGTCCTCGATTTTGGCCGTATTTAGGAAGAACACCTTCCACTAGTAGAGTTTTCATAAAATAATAGTTATCACTCCACCATCATAAATGATCCATTTGAGGCCATATATGGGCGACCTTGCATATCACCTCTATGCTGGAAAGACACAGGGGAGTGAGAACTTATGGGTCCAGAGTTGGTACATGATACCACAGAGAAGGTGTAGATCATCCAAGAGTGGATGAATACTGCACAGAGCTTGCATAAGTCTTATGTCGATAGAAGGTGGAGACACTTGGAGTTTGAGGAAGGATACCACGACTTCCTACAGGTCTCACCCCGACGAGGATTACAGAGGTTTGGCCAGGGCGGCATGTTATCTTCGAGATTCATCGGACCCTTTCAGGTCCTCAGCAGAGTAGGCGAGGGTGTGTATCGTCTAACTCTGCCCTCACAGATTCACTGAGTTCATAATTTTTTCCATGTGTCGCATCTGAGGAGGTACATGCATGACCCATCACATGTTATTGATTGGGGTGAGATGGACGTTGATGATGGTGTGACTTTTACGGAGTTCCCAGTAGAGATAGAGGATCGAAAAGAGTGGGTCCTTCATGGGAGGTTGATTCCTCTAGTGCGAGTTCGTTGGTAACACAGGAATCTCCATGAGCAAACATGGAAACGGGAGGCTCAGATACATGCATAGTACCCCCATTTGTTTCCATAGTTTTGTTATAGATTTTATGGATAGAAATCCCTAAGTTGGGGATAATGTAAAGGCCCGAAAATTCCATATAATTTTTTTAAAATTTTTTGGAATTATTACGAGTCCACAAAAATTGACGGTTCATGATTCTGAGGCCCGATGTATATGAACTGAATTTCAAACATTTTTTAAGGTATATTCAGAAAATGTATGGGCGGTGTTTTCTATCTATTGAACTGGTCCTAAGAATTAAAATTTGAGGACACTGTTGAATCTGCAACATCGGGGTTCGCTTAAGGGAGGCATCACTTCGATCATTGTGGGTTAGGAGAAAAAGATAGTTTTTCAGAATTTTAAAAGAATAATAAAATAAAATGAAGATGTTATTTTATTTTCTCTCTAGTGGTTGAGTGGCGTGGTAGGACCACTAAGTTTTCAACCCATTTATTGGCTTGACTCTTGGTTTTTGTAACCGCGACGATGAAACATTAAATGTGGTTCATAAATGAACCGCATTAATGTTGTGAAACTCGATTGATTCTTTTATCTATTTAATTGAAACTCAATCGTGGGATTTTGGGATGGTTGTGAGGAACCTCTGGTGAAATACTATGACACCTTCAACCGATGGAGAATAGAGTCTTAGGCAGCAATGAACCAAGATCGACAAATGCTGGTGGCTTCTTCAAACATAGAATCCTCTTCCACCACTGCAACGCCACTTCCATTTATGAGGTAGGGGGATTTTTCAGGGTTTAATTATTTGATTGGAAGATGAATAAATTGTTTCCCTATTGTTATGATTATAACATGGAGGGAACCAGACAAATGAATAAGGCCCGGACCTTCCACCACTTTTTTCTTTACACGCTCTTCAGGGGACGAATTTACAACTCGGCAGAACCTTGAATCTGGGAGGTTCGCAATGATGGATGCATCTCTAGAGGCCCATAGGTGCAAGAGGAAGAGAAAACGGACCATAATTTCTCACATGGTGTCCCGCAGAAGAACCGCTGGTGTGGTACTGGCATGGCGGCACCGGAGACCAGCGTCAGTAGCGAAGGCAGCGGTCGGCGTTCACCGGCCATAGAGGAGGGTGGCGTCACGGCAGACCCGAAGGGGTGGCGGACCCGAAGGGGTGGCCGAAACTTGGTCAGCCGCATTGGCATAGTGGCATGCTCCAGTGAAGGGGCCATAGCATCGAAGCCATGATGGAGGGGTACCCACACCCTGTGGTTCCCGCAGACCATGTGGCGCAGCTGATTGAAGAGCTGAACTGCTCTTTGATCCGTTTGGGGAGTTGGGCGGCCACCTGGCTGGTGAGCCACGCCAGCGCACCGGGCTGAGTCTCTCAGTGGGCCGCATCCAACCAGTGGGATGGGCCGGTCCATAGCCCAGCCCAACTGGGCTGGCCCAGGCAGGGCTGGATCGGACTAGACCCGGACCCATTCGGGATCAGTTTTACTTAAAGAGTCGTATCTTGTGAACCAGACGTCTGTTTGATGAACCATCTGCGGAATTGGGATCCTTGGAGCGAGATATCCCTTTTTGAGATACTCTACCTAATTTTTGGAGAAAGTTTTATAGTGGATGGGTTGGATCATACCTGAATCCAACCGGGCCCTCGGAACTAAAATGCCAATAACTCATAGACCAGGAATCTGGTTGACGCGTCATCTGTCGTGTTGGAACCCTTACGACATGACAGCCTGTTGGGTTACTCCTTTTGGAGCTTCTTAGTAGTTGATACATGAATGACATCCAGATGATCAGATACTATGGAACTCAAGTGTACTGGGTGCGGGGAATCATGCAGCTCGCTGTTATCTGAGTAGCGACCCTATGTAGATCAGCATCTAGAGACCATGTGTGGATCAGCATCATAGAAAACCAATGTGGATCAATATCATAGCTACCCTATGTGGATCACTATCTAGAGACCCTATGTGGATCAGCATCATAGTGACTCTGTGTGGATAATAATCATCATGACCTTGTGTGGATCAGGATCTAGTGACCCTACGTGGATCAGCATCATAATGACCCTATGTGAATTAGCATTCTGGCGACCCTGTATTGATCATAAGTGCATGACCTGATGAGTACTAGCCTTAGAGTGGCCTGTCATAGATCAGCGACATCCAACCCTGTGTGGATCAACATTGTAAGAACTCCTTCGTGTTTTAGTTTTTGAGACTTCCTAATAGAATAAAATGATATAGCTTAAGACTAATCATCTTTATTCCTAATCTCTGAGTTGTATATCTGGATTGAGCTGAGTCTTTTCTTTATGCTTTGTGATTGAGACTTTTCTTTTGGTTTTCCTTTGTATAATTCTGAGAGACCTTCAAGGGTCTCGGGGTCCCTACTGGGTATTGTTATACTCACCCCTGCACGGGTTTCACCCACACCTTGTTGTCTCATTTATAGACCACAAGTGGCCTTGAATGAGACTCAGGGAGCTAGGACCTTATAGTGAACGGCGTTGATGATTGACATGAAGAGTTGTGGAGACGATTTATACCTACCCTTCAGGTAGGATCCTTGGTGGACGATTCCAAGAGTCGTTTACTCTTTTCTGTTGTAGCTGTATATTTCAGTTAGGCTTGCATTCCGGCCCCTTTACTTTCGGTACACACTTTTACTACTGCATTTTTACTTCATGGTTGCATCCTGTGGTGTTATTGGGTAGTGTGTTTGTACAGATTTATAGGCAACGTCTTCTTATTTTAGGGATTTTCCTTTTCGGTGCTAGTCTTCAACCGCTGGCCTATGGAAGGCGGGCTTGGGGTAGTCACGACATGGGCCCCAGGGGACAAGTCCGGACAGTATTGGGTAAATAGGATAATTAAGGTTACAAATAAAATGATAAGGACTCAAAAATGATACTAACACTTGTAAAAAATTAATTTTATGAGTAATTATTATCTATATTCACTCATTTTTTTGTTATTTTTCCATTTATTTCCATTTGGATGTGATTATAATGTTAATAATATTTTATACCAAGAGTAGTCAAACATTTCACACTCTTGGATTGAATAACTATAATATTTTTAATATAAGGTTATCTCGAGTATATTTTCAACTATAAAGAATATTTTATAATAAAATAGATTTGTCTTAATATTGAAAATTTAGTTTTAATTTTTAGTGATTAAATTATTGCCTTAAATTCTTACCCAACACATACACAATAATTAATTAATTAATGGAAACAAATAAATGATATTAGAAATACTAAAAGATAATTATTTTGATATATGCATGGTGATAAAAAAATTATATATGTGAACATAAATTTTTTGTGATATAATATAATATTTGGTTATAATTTTACTTTTTTCTTGATGTTTTTAAAGTCAACGTAAAGAATAGTATCAAAATTGAAAATAATAATATTTTTTGGGATTTATATTTTTTAAAAACATTTAAAAATCATAATAATCATAAATAAGTAAAATTTTATTATATATGATCTTCAATTTTATCCCATGTAAATTTATATGCCATTTGTGATCATTTGACACTATAATAGTCTTAATATATTTTAATCTTCTGAGAAATTCAAAAAGTGTCCCTCACCTAAATTATAAAATGCCCATCATCCCTCACTTCATTACACAACTTCGATATTTAAAGTCCTAAGAAAATATCTAATCTAAACTTAATTCTACGCATTTTGGATGTGTTTGTCTTCTCCAAATACCAACCCTATAGCCCTTTAGAGTGGATCTAAAGAAGTTATTTCCATAAAGAGGTAATCGCTATAACCGATTACTTAATTTTTATACTCATATTTACCTTTAATAAATCTATTATTTTTATCATAAAATAATTACCACAGTATCAAAAATATGATTAGATGATATTATTATTATGAAAAAACCATTATACACCATATTTACCATCAAATATGACGTGAAATTTCTTCTTGTGTGTACGTATGACTTACCATCTCAACGTAGTGATACAATTCATTTTCCCTTACAATACTTATTGTATGATAAATATGATGGGTTTAAAGTTTATATATTATATTTAGGGAAAAAATATTCTTTAATGAAAATATAATAACTACCTTCTTACCTTCGAAACCTTTAGAAAATGATAATGTCACTCGTGTGTATGTGTGGACTACCACCTCTACAAAATGTTGTGATTCATTTTTCACTTATTTTCACATAGAAGGTAAGTATGATGAATATTATGAATATATATGATATAAATTCTATAATAATTATTCTATAAAGTCTAATTATTATTTACCATTCTTTTTACCATCCTTCAAAAAGTGAATATAACTTTCTTGAGTACGGACAACCTATTATCTCCGTGAATAGAATAATTTTTTTATATCTATATCATTTGTTATAAAATTAAATGTATATTTATATATATAATGAATATATATGATATAATAATCATGTAAATTTTTATGGTATAAATTTATTATACATGAGGTTGAAGAACTTTCAAAGGAAGTTGTACCTATGGTAAGGGAAATATGTCTCAATTTTATATATATGGGAAAAATGACATAAACATATTGTTTCTTTTGTGTGGTGTATAAAATTACCATAAATTACTTTTATTATTCTTACCCTAAAAATTATGGGATTTAAATATCCATCTAATTTTCTTTCTTTCATGGGGATTATGATTCAAATGATACTAAACTCATAAGGTTTTATTTTAGAGGATCGTAATTATTTGGAATTGAATATGTTTAAGTATTTGATGTGAAATAGTTATATTCCATGTCTATTTTTTCTAAAAATGTATTCAAAAAAATTTAATATTGTTTAAAAACAATATTACCCATGTTTGACTCTATAAAAACGGTTTAAATAGAATATTTTTGTCATTTTATATAAGAGGTTAATTATAAATTTTTTGATAAAAATATATAAGGAATGTTTGATAAACATATACAAAATGACCCTTTTTACCCTCTATCATGATGACTTTATTATTTTATTCTTCATTTACAAAATTCAAAGTTTCTTTTCAAATAAAATTTATTCCTTTATAATTTTGTACCGTTAAGAAATGATTTCCAAATGGAAAGGATATTTTACTCAATAATAATTTCCAGTTATATTTCAAAAGTTTCTTTTCAAATAAATTTTGTACCGTTAAAAAATGATTTACAAATGGAAAGTTACTGATGCTTCATTGGGAATATTGTCCATGTATACCATCCAAATTATTTTTTTATATGGTTTATGTTTATGATAAAAATGTTTTGATGAATCTCATTCCCATATTCATAGGATATACTTTGAGTAAATCCATTTATTTTTATGACTTCTGAGATAATGAAGGTTTTATTATCTTGTGGAAAATATGTGTATGGTTTTTTATGTGACATGTGGGAACTATATCTCCCTATAATGAATTTGGGTATTATATATATCACATGAGATAGATGGTACTCGAATGGGGAGTGACCTTAATTGATTAAAGTAATTTATCCACTATGATAGTCTTGGGAGTGAACCTTGGCTACTACAATGGTTTGGGGAGTGAAATCAGCCAACTATGATAGTATTATGAGTGAACAATAACTACTATGACTGTTTCAGGAGGATTCAAGTCCACTATAATAGTTTTTTAAATTTCCATCACTACTACAGATATGATTTTATATTCTTTTGTGTAGCCCAGTATTCAATGTTTTATACCTATATTATGTTCTTTTTTCTCATGTTAATTGATTCCTTTATGATTTATTTCCTATAAACTATTAGGATTTATTCTATGTTTCATGGTTGATGATCCATGTATTGACCGATATGAGTTATATTTTATTATGATCATTCGTTATGATTATGTAATCATATCCTTATGCACATTTTATTCCCTTTGATTACTTTCATTTCATAATTCTTATGTTTACCCTTATGAAGCATTTCATCTCATCCTTATTATGTTTACTTTTCCCCATGTTTTGAGTATAGATGTTAAATTAATAGTGTATAAATTTTCGTTGGAGGGATGATTTAATTACCTAATGTGAAATTAGAATAGCTATGAATAGTGGGGGTGATGATATTAATCTTGATAGGCTAGTTATTTATGGATCTAAGTTGTTTAGTTTTTCTCTTAATTATATTAAAATCTAAACCTAAAATGTCCTATGGAATATAAGTGACCAAATATTTCTATTTTATGTCATAAGATTTGGATGAAAAAAATTGAGTCACATTTATTGGTAATAATTCCAAAAATGTAAATATCATGTTTTTAGAAACAGATTCCAGAGTGAGGATTTAGGGCTATTACAATTAGTATCATATAAAGTTTTAGATGAATTTTTAAATTATGATGTTTTAATGTGAGGTTATATTAATAGTTATAAATATAATAATTGTTATATAAGTTTTAGTTTGATCATAAGTTATGAGTCTTAGACACCCCCTTTTGAGGTTTTAGGAGATCAAATTTTAAGGTCTCTAATGATATTTTGGTAGATGATTTATTTGGATAAGGAATAATTAACCCTTAGGTTTTACATGGGGTATTTTATCAGGAAAAAGTTTTTTACATTTTTTTACAAAATATTTTAAGATATTTATAATCTTTAGTATTTATATGATCTTTGATTTTGAGGTAATAATGGGTTGTTACATTTTTTGGGCTAAAAAATGAAAGGTGTGAGAAAACCTCTGAGGTTAAAACATTTTCTTAATATTGAAGATATTAAGGTAAATTTTGATGATTTCTATAAAAAAAATGTAAATGTTATGATAGTTTTAGAAAAATAATAACCTCTAGGTTGGGTGATAACCTGTAGCATCCTAAGAGGTTGTGAGGGTTGAACTCACAATTGATGAGAGACAAGGGTTCATCACCTACCACTGGCCTAGGTGAAGTCCTAGTAAGTATTTCCATGTTTTTATACTAAAATTATTTTGATGATAAAGGAAAATTTTAATTTAAGAACATAATTTTTATCATATAGAAAACTATGGGATTTCAAATTGATTTGGTGTTAAGTGATTAATATTATTTTTAAATATGTTCTATATTTTTGGAATCTTGTTTGATTAATGTAAACATAATATTATGTAATTTTATTTCAGGAATGAAGGTTGAAATGTCTTTATAAGGAATATATGATTTTATCATGGATTTATGGTGATTCATGTTATTTATGGGAATGGATAGCATATCTTTGAGATTATATGTTTATGGAGTATAAATTTTGGTAGATAAATACTAAATTTACCTTGAAAATTAATCTGATCAAATACTTATAATTTTTGGTATTTAATATTTTTATATAATATTTTATGGATTTTATGGATAGTAATTTATTGATTTATCTATGTTGAACATTGGGTATTACTGTTGAATTTTGGAGATTAATGTAATTTGGGAATTATCTAAACTTGGGAAAACAATTTTTTTTTCAATGTATATATATATGGGGAATTTATAGATAATTTTTTTTGTATTATGTTATAATTTTGAAAGTTTATTTTAGTTCTTGAGGCATGAAAATTTTAACTTATTAATCGTTTGCAAAAAAAATATGATATTATAGTGGAAATTTATTAAAGGATGAAATTATAGTTTTTAGGTAAGTATATTTATTTTTCATCATATTCTTGATAGTCAAGGAATGACTAAACACTTTGAAAAATATCATAAGAAAAAAATATTTCCCTATTCCCTTTATTTCTGATGAATTTATAGTCATTTTCGCATCTAAGGTTAATGATTTTTTTATTGATAACTTTATCAAGATCTTTCAAATTCATGTGATCAATGATATATGGAAATTACTTCTCATCCATGTACATATATTTAATTTTTACTAATTTTCTACAATTTTAAAACCCAATATGTGTAATCCCAAATGACCTTTATACTATCCTTTGTCTTTTTTTAGATGAATTTGTATTGATCCTTTTTATGATGTGGGGTTTCAATAATGATAAATTGTATAGTCCAATCCATTTTTACTGAGACTAAGTAAAAATTTAAAGGATTAAATTTATTAAAAGGGTATAATTTAATAACTCAATATTTTAAGGGAAATACTATTTTTTGACAGCATACATGATGCACAACACTGAGAAAAATGAAATCATAAAATATTATTATTTAAATATGAATGTTATGACTTAAGTGTTAAATTAGTGGGTGTCAATAAGATTAACTAAATTTTGAAATATATATAAAGGGTTCAATAAATATAAATTTATTTATTAATTCTTAGTAAATAAGCACTCAATATTTTTAGATCCATTTTATTCTTCAAATAAATGTTTTCTTCAAAAATGTTTTTTATTGCTTTTTTAGAATAGATAATATAATTATCTTCCATAAAATTTATAAATTTTATTTGAAAAAATGATATAATTTTTTAAGTCATCATATCAATATTATAATATTGTAAAATTTTGATATTTTTCTAAAGGGTTTAATTTTTTAGTGAATAGTGGAAAATACTAATTTTTGTTAAAATGTCTTTTATTTCAATAAATTATATTATTTAAA
Organism: Viscum album; assembly: GCA_963277665.1. Taxonomy (NCBI): domain Eukaryota; kingdom Viridiplantae; phylum Streptophyta; class Magnoliopsida; order Santalales; family Viscaceae; genus Viscum; species Viscum album. The sequence goes on from OY728166.1 coordinate 383,276,365, forward strand.
ACAAAAATTTTGTTTTGAATATTATTTCAAGTAAAATATTAATTATTTATTTTTACTTAATCCATTTTATTAAATTTGAATAATCTTTACACCATATTTTGGTATAAGTACATTTTTAGGCTTAAAAATGCACATTTCAAAAAACTATCATTGATTTTTTTAGATTTAATTTTAAATAAAATTCTTATAATTATTGAAGATTATTTTTAAAAAACAAATTATATATTTTTAATAAGTATTTATAAATTTATTAAATATTATTTTTTTATATTTAGACAATATGAATAGTAACTCTATAAATTTTGACACCACGGTAAAGGGTAAATCATGTAATTTAGGTAAAAAATAAAATGATAAAGACTATATTATAAAGATAAAATTTGTAAAAAAATTATTTGATGACTACTTTTCATCCATATTTATTAAATTTTCTCTTATATTACAATTTATTTCCATTTGGATTTTATTATACCATTTATAATATTTTATTCTAAGAAAAGTCAAACATGTCACAATCTATGTTTTAATAAATATAATATCTTTATAGACGATATGTTAAACTATAAATAGTATTATTAAATATAAAAGATTAAACTTCCTCATGGAAATTTATTTTTAATTTTTAGTGAACAAATAATTACCTTAAATTCTTATACAACACTAACACAGTAATTATTTAGTTAATGGAAGAATTATATAAATGATATTTAAAATATCAAAAGAAATATAATTTGAGATATTTAAAATATAAAAATAAATGTAATTTTATATATTTAAGGAAATAAATTAATTATTTGGAATTCAATTAAATTTTTAGGCTATAACAAAATATATTGTTTGAATTTTCATTGTTTTATTGATTCTTTTAAAATCAACGTATTGAGTAGTATCAAAATAAAAAATAATGATATTTTATGCGATTAATGTATTATAAAATTATTTCAAAAAATTAAATAGGAACAAAAGGGATAAGATATTATCTAATATATATTCCCATTTGAATTTATAGTCCATTTTGAATCATTTCTCTCTATAATAATCTTAATATATTTTAATATTTTATGAAATTCCTAAAGTTCCCTTCACCTCAATTATAAAAGGGCCCCTCCTCCCTCACTTATTTACACCACTTGAATCTTTCTAAAACAACCATAACCTTACAAATTATATTATAAAATTCATTATACACTTTTTATAGGTTCTTTTTTACTCGGAATACAAACTCTAAATCCCATTAGGGGAGATCTAAATGATCTTTTTTGAAGAAGTGGAAATCACTCTAACCAATAACTTTCTTTTTCTGCTCATATTTACCTTCTATAAATCTATGATTTATATGTTATAATAAATAATAAACTGTCCTAAATATTCTAAAATTTTATTATTATTACTAAAACACTATTTTACACCCTTTTTCCATAAAATAATAAGTGGAAGTATCGCTCGTGTGTACGTAAGGCTTACCATCTCCACATAGAGATACAATACATTTTTTATCACAATATTAAATAGATGATTACTATAATTGATTTAAATTTTATATGTTATATTTATGACCTAATTATTCTTCTAGAATATATATATATATAATATCTACCTTTCTACCTTCCAAACTACTGTAAAAAGATAATGTTTCTCGTGTGTGTGTGTATATATGGACTACCACCTCCATGAAGAGATGTGTTTCATTTTTTCATTTATATTTTACTTGGATGGTAATAAGGGTGAATGTGATGAATTTATATGATATAAATGATATAATAAGGTTTATTTAAAGGTGAATTATTGTTTACCTTTCCTTTGTTCCATCCTTCAAAATGTGAATACGACACTTACATACATACGGTCTATCATCACCATGAACGGCGTAATTAATTATCTATCAATATAATTATGGATGAATTTAAATATATATATATATATATATATAATTAATATATGTGATATAATAATTATGTAAATTATTCTGGTATGAATTTATAATAAAGTTAAATTTATTTTATTGGTGGTTAAAGAATATTTAAAGGAAGTTGGGCCTAATCTAATGGATTTTTATCTCATGTTTATTTCTTTGGGAAACATGCCTTATCAACTAGTATTTTATTTTATATAGAGTATATAATGACCAAAAAATAATTTCATGTTTCTTATCCTATAAATTATAGGATTTACATATCCATATATGTTTTTTTCTATCATGGGGTTATGATTCAAATTATACCAAATTTGTAGGGGTTTATTTCACATATCATCATTATTAGAGATTGTTTATGTTTAAGTATCCATTGCGTAATATTTATCTTCCATGTTTTTTTTTATAAAAGTGTTTTCAAAAAGGTTTTAATGAGTATTTAAAATCATTTTTACCCATGTTTTAATTTTTATAAAATAGTTTGAATGGAATCTTATTGTTGTTTTCTAAATGAATCACTTTGTGACTTTTTTGAAAAAATAAAAAAGGAATTTTTTTCTATCTAATAAATCATGAGAATATTTTCCCACCTTCATGATTCTATAATTCTTTAAATATTTTTTATCAATATTATATGGTTATTTTAAAATAAAATTGTATCCTTTAAAATTTAGGTTATTTAAAAAAATAAAAAAGGAAAGGATATTTTCCTCAATAATTATTTCAAGTGGTATTTCAGAGTCATTTTACATAAAAGATATTATTATTTGATGTTACATGTGATTTATATGTATATGTTCCAAGGATATAATCCCTATCAATTTTTAATGGTTTATATTTATGATGACAAGATATTTATGAAACTCATTCCCTTTTTCATGTGTTATACTATGATGAAATCTATTTCTTTTTATGAGTTATAAGATTATGAATGTCTTATAATCTTGTGGCACACGTATGAATGATTTTATCCATGGTATGGGTGGTATATATCTCTCTCTTAAATTAATTAGTTAATTATTTATATCTCATGAGATAATTCAGATGGGAATTGGTAGTGAAATTATTTCAATAAAGGACTTTGACCACTATGATATTCTTGGGAGTGATCCTTAGATACTATAATGGTTTGGGAAAGTGAACATAATAAACTATGATATTATTTTAAGTTCACCTTGTATTCTATGATGGTTTTTGGAGAGGACCCAATCCACTATGATAGTTTTGGAAATTATCATTGACTAATAAGGAAATGTTCTTCTATGCTTGTGTGTATTCCATAATTAAAATTATTATTTCTATATTATTTTATTTATAACACCCCAAACATTTTATGGTATGCTTCTCTTAAATACATTTTATTCATATCCTATATTCCAAAAAGCATTGTGTTCCTTTGAAACAACACTTTTTTATTTAGGAGATGGTCATAACTTAGCCATTAGACATAAATTTTCCACTTCTATGTTTTGAATTTCGAAAAATAACCATCTAGATTTGTGACCAATAAGTCATTTGGAGTCTGATAGAACCAACTTGTTTTTTTATTAATAGTAACATACCCTTATAAATAGTAATATAAATAGTAATATGACCCTTATGAATAGTAAATAATTATAATATTTTATTTTCTTAAGGTAATAAGATAATGAGATCTTAAATAATTTTTCAATGTGACATAAAACTAATTATACCTTAAAAATTATTAGTTTTATAATTATTTATGATTTTATTTAAAAATTAAATTAAAAATGCTTAGAGAATTATTTTCAAAAAATGGAGTTCATTTTTTAATTCTACATGTTGAAAAATGGTCAGCATGAATTTTTGATATTTTTCTAAAATACTTGAATTTTTGTGAATAGTAAAAATACAATTTTTAGTTTTTGGTAGTTTAATGAAATCATAATGAGATAATAATTAATATAAAAGGCTGGTCAACTTTTTTTACAGTATCATATGACATAAGGTGTCCCATGTGGCTGAAACCATGGGAAAATACCATGGGAAAGCCCATGGTTTTACAAAAACCACTAATGTTGTGTCCCTTTTAATGGTGTGAGTTTTTCATTTATTCACCATGCCATATTGATTATGTAAAATTGTTTATGATTCTATTATTATTGAATTGATTCTTATGCTATTTTTAACCCCTGATGAGCGTTTGAGCTCACCCCTTTCATTTTTTACCTTCAACATGTGATGAAGAAGAGATTATTTATTGAGTTTCTGTGGATAGAGTTATTAGTTTTTGTTATGTATTGTATTTTGAAACCTTTTCCATTGTAATTTTGGTTATATATATTTATCTAGTTTCTTTAATACTACTAAACTGATCATTACTTTGGGATTTTCATTCCTTCTAACCATGCTAATATGATTATAAATTCACCGGCTCCGGTTTAGAGGGGTCGAGGCGTTACAGTTGGTATCAGAGGATGTTTTGTAGAAAATTTGGAAACTAGAGTAGGAAATGTATAGTAGGTAAAAAATATCTAAGGTAGTATTTGAGGATAAATGTACAATAATGTCCTAGTATTTTGATAAGGAATAGATTATTCGAATCTGTCTAAAAAATATATCCCTGTCTGGATACAAACAGGTAGAGGTCGCTCTGGAACAGATGTACCTAGAAGTGAAAGCTCCGACAAGGAGTTTCAGGCTTGACCCGAGGTATTTTGGTACATGAAAATGGGTCTTTTTTCACTCTTGGTATTGAAACTCCTAGGTTATATGCTTACGATAATTCAGATTTTCATTACAATCCATTATGAATGATTTTAATGTATTTTTTTTCTCAGAGAAGCCATGATTATGAGATTAGTTATGAATAGAATTTCAATCTATGTTAAGTGATTTTCTATTTGATATTCATAACCCAATCTAGTGTATTCCGTTATTTATAAATGGAATCTAATGGAAGAAGGGGAATCAATACTCATGGGAAATGTAGAGATCCCCCCACTGATCAAGTCAACACAGTCAATGTTGGATTAGATCAGATCATGACTATATTGGGACAACTTACTCAGGTTGTAACGAATAACAATTCCACACCTGTGTTAAATCATTTCATGCGGTATAATCCCCCATATATCAGCGGGACTACTAATCCAATGGTTCCAAAGTAATATATCAAGTCCCTTGAAAAGATATTCACGACATTAAGATGAAATGAAAATGAAAAGGTAGTACTTGAAGTATATTGTCTCAAGGGAGATTCTGATCAATGGTGGTCCTTGATTCAGAATACCATAGAGGAAGAATAAATAGAAGATATGGAATAAAGGACATTTAAGGAAATATTATTCGAGAAATATTTCCCTCTTGAGCAATGAACTGGAATGAAGAGGAAATTCCTTGGAATAAATCTAAAGGAAGAAGACAGCATTCCAGAGTATAAGGATACCTTCACAAGGCTAGCCAAGTATAACATAGATTACGCATGTGACTCGACAGACGATATTGATAATTTCTTTTAAGGTCTTAAGCCAAGTCTTCGAAGGGCACTAGCTTCTCAAACATTTTTATTATATGACTAAATTGTATCAAGTTCCATCAAAACAGAGAAGGAATTTGCTATATCAAATTTGTTTAAGGGAAACCAAGATAAAAATAGGTACTCTAATAACCAACAGAAAGTTTAAGTGCCAAAGAAAAACAAGGGAATGAATAAATTCCCATTATGCGAGAATTATGGAAAGAATCATCTCAGGAAATGATTGAAAGGAATGGGAGTATGTTATAAGTGTGCTGAAAAGGGTCATTTATCTAATTAATGCAAGTGGAAGAAACAATTAGATTATTTTCAATTCTATAATTATAGAGAGATAAGACACTATGCAAATGAGTGTCCTGAGTGCCAAGGAAACATGCCTCAAAAAAGGCCAAGAGAGAAAGGGAGAGATTATGTGATTACAACTATGGAAGTTGAAGTTCCTAATGATATGGTGGGAGGTACTTTAATTGTTTCCTCAAACATAGCCAACACTTTATTTGATTCTGGATCATCACATTCATTTATATCTTCCTGGTTTTCCAAGAAAATTATAAATGTTCAATTTGATTTAATAAATGAGTTGTCAGTCAAAACTCTTAGGGGATGCATCATTACAACAAAGGCATGTCAACTAGTCCCCCTCATGACACATAAACGTGCTTTAGTTACTAACCTTATCATCATACCAATGACTAACTTTGATATAATTATCATTATGAATTGGATTTCAATCTATGATGTGAATATTTATTGTTATAAAAATGAATTTATAATTTTTGAAAATGGTGTAGAATCTCTTATATTTAGAGCATAGACCTCACCATCTGATTCTTATCTAGACTCACCCTCAGCAACTCTATTTAATGCAATTCTTGGAGAGGAAGAGAACCCAATAAATTTGGGTGAGAAAATAAATCTTCAAATTGAATATGTGTATACAATGTAATAATACATTGATGAATTACTAGAGGATTTACCTAGACATCCTTCAGAGTAGGAAATTGAGTTTTCCATTGATTTAATTTTTAGTGAAAGACCTATATCAAATACCCCTATAAAATGTACACTATAGAGTTTGTGTAGATAAAGAAACAACTAGAGGATTTGAGTGAAAAAGGATTTATTCGACCTACTGTTTCTCCATAGGGAGCCCTGGTCCTGTTTGTCAAGAAGAAAGATGAATCCATGAGTATATGCATTGATTACAAGGAAATAAATGCTATTACATAAAATAATAACTATCATCTACCTCATATTGATGATTTATTTGATAAAATTAATTCATCTCAATAATTTTTGAAGATTGACCTTCGATCTGGATATCATCAGCTGCGTGTGAGGAAGTAATATATTCCTAAGACAGTATTTCGAACCAGGTATGGGCATTACAAGATTACAGTTATTCCTTTTGGACCGGCTAAAGCACCCTCTATTTTCATATATTTATTGAATAGAGTTTTCAAGGAATATGTTGATAACATTTTTGTGGTATTCATCGATGATATCCTTGTATACTTAAAAAGAAATTAAGACAATGAGGGTCACTTGCGGATATTCTGAAAACTCATAGAAGAAATGAATTATAAGGTAAGTTTAGAAATTTTGAATTCTGTCTCCAATCAGTTTCTTTTCTAGGCCATATTGTCTCTATGGATGGAATCCTAGTTGATCCTATTAAAACCATAGAAATCCAAGATTGTCCCACGCCAACAAACATAACCTAGGTACATAGTTTTATTGGCTTAGTAGGTTACTATCGGTGTTTCATTCGTAATTTTTCCTCACTCTCTAACCCACTAACCAAGATCACATGTAAAGGATTTAAGTTTGTGTGGATAAAATAATGTACATAATGCTTTAAATAATTGAAAAGAAGATTGGTCAATTCTCTAATTTTGACTCTTCCATCTGAAAGTGATGGATTTTTAATATACAATGATGTATCAAATAATGGGTTAGGTTGTGTCCTTATGCAAAATGGTAAAGTTATTGCTTATGCATCAAGTTAGTTTAAGACTCATGAGAAAAATTATCCACTCATGATCTTGAGTTAGCAGTTGTAATATTTTCTCTGAAAATATGGAGACATTATCTTTATGGTGAAAAATGTGAGATATGCACAGATCACAAGAGTTTTAAATACATTTTCACAAACAAATAACTCAACATGAGGCAAATGAGATGACTCGAGTTTCTCAAAGATTATGATTGTTCAATACACTACCACCCAGGAAAGGAAAATAAGGTGGAAGATGCATTAAGTAGAGAAGATCATGGACTTCTGACTTAAATGAGGATTGAGAGAGATCATATATTCATGGATATACTAAAGATAGATATGGAAATTGTTAAAGAAGGGGAAACATATTTCCTATTTAAAATGATTGTTAAACCATCTTTACTATATAAGATAGAATGCTCTCAATCTGATGATGAAAATCTACACATGAAAATTATTGATGTTAAGGATAGGAGATTGGAATACATCTTGTGTGAGGAAGGAGTTCTGAATTTTGGGAAGAGGTTATGTGTCCCATCAGTAGAAGATATAAAAAGATAAATATTATATGATTCTCATAGCTCAAATTTCTCTATACACATGGGTATCAAAAATATGTATAGAGATCTGAAGGAATATTTTTGGTGGGATAACATAAAGCATGAAATTGTTGACTATGTGTCAAGGTGTCTAGTTTGTAAACAAGTGAAGGTAGAGAGACAACATCCTAGAGGAGTGATGTAACCTCTACCTATTCCTATGTGGAAGTGGGATAACATTACAATGGATTTTTTCATCGGACAACCCAGGACACCTAGAAGGAACGAAGAAATATGGGTAATTGTTTATCATCTCACAAAATCAGCACATTTTTTTCCTATAAGATAGGATTTACCACTTGAGTGCCTGAAAAGACTTTATATTAATGAAGTTGTAAGACTTCATGGCTCACCTCTATCGATTGTGTCCAATTGAGATCCTCGGTAAACATAAATATTCTTGAAAATTCTCTAGAAGGCTTTGAATACTGAGCTTCATATGAGTACTACTTATCACCCCCAAATAGACGGACAGTCTGAAAGGACCATTCAAACTCTAGAAGACATTGTAAGATCATTCTATCTTTACTTTCATGGTATGTGGGGTCAATAATTTCCTTTGGTGTAATTTTACTACAATAATAGTTTCAATTATAGTATTCAAATGGCTCCATATGAAGAATTATACGGAAAGAGATGTCGAACTCCAACTTGCTGGGACGAAGTTAGTGAGAGTAAACTTATAGGCCCATAACTTATTGAAGATACCATGGAAAAAGTGAAGATAATCAAAGACCATATTAAAGCAGCCCAAAGTAGGAAGTAGAGTTATGCTGACAACCGGATAAAGGATTTGGAGTTCCAAGTGGGATATCATGACTTTCTAAAATAATATCCATGGAAGGGTGTCTTAATGTTCGGTAATAAAAGAAAATTGAGCCCAAGGTACATCGGACCATTAGAAATTTTGGAAAGAATCTGAGCTGTAGCATACCATTTAACAATGCCGCCAAGTCTCTCTAAAGTCCATGATGTGTTCCATATGTCATTGTTGAAGAAGTACATGACATACCCAATTCATGTACTCACCTATGAAGAAATATAACAGGAACCTAATTTGTCTTACTGTAAAGAGACTATCAGGATTATTGACACAAGGGAGCATGTATTGAAAAATCGGAAAAATTGTCTAGTAAATATTCTTTGGAGAAACCAGAATATGGAAGAAGTAACATGGGAACGTGAGGATGTTATGAATAAGAACTACACACATCTTTTTTGTGGGATTTATACATAAAATTTCGAGGATGAAATTTCTGATGGAGGGAATAATATAACACCCCAAACATTTTATGGTATGCTTCTATTAAATACAGTATATTCATAGCCTATATTTCAAAAATCATTGTGCTAATTGGAAAAAACACTTGGTTATTTAGGATATGGTCATAACCTATCAATTAAACATAAATTTTCCACTTTTATGTTTTGAATTTCAAAAAACGGTCATCTAGAGTTGTGACCAGTAAGTCATTTGGAGTCTGATAGAACCAACTTGTTTTTTTATGAATAGTAACATACCCTTATGAATAGAAATATGAATATTAATATGACCCTTATGAATATTAAATAGTGATAATATTTTATTTTCTTAATTTAATAAGATAATGAGATCTTAATTAATTTTTTAATGTGATATAAAACTAATTATACCATTAAAATTTTTAGTTTTCGAGTTAATTATGATTTTATTTAAAAATTAACATAAAAATACTTAGAAAATTATTTTAAAAAAATGGATTTCATTTTTTAATTCTACAAGTTGAAAAATGGTTGGGGTAAATTTTTGGGATTTTTCAATAATACTTGAATTTTTCTTGAATAGTAAAAATATTGTTTTGAGTTTTCAGTAGTTTAATGAAATCATAATGATATAATAATTAATATAAAAGGATGGTCGACATTTTTACAGTAACATATGACTTTATGTGACTCAAGTGTCTGAAACCATGGGTAAATACCATGGGCAACCCCATGGTTTTGCAAAAACCACTAATGAGGCGTCCCTTTTAATTAATAAAAAAACTCCCTCTTAATTACCATAAATACCCACTCACACCATTCGTTTTCTTTCATTAAAAACTTATTATCCTAGAATATATGTTAGTATTACCTCCCTTGGAGTCATCCCAAGGTGTACTAAACCTCCAAGGTCCCAACCATCAATTTTTGGGAGTTACTCTACAAGTTAAGAGAATCAACCACCCTTCTCTTTTCTTAAAGATTTCATTTATGTTTTCTCTATTATTTTCAATTAGATTATGTCATAATATGTCATTAAATATTCCCCTTACTTCCCATATTATGTATTAGTGATGATATAACCCCTTTCTCTCATCAAACTATTTTATGAAATTTTATGTGACGTCGTTTGGCTGTCGAATTTTGGTGAGAGATTTCTCAATTTTTCTTCTATTTTAAGTTCATTTATTTTATACTTCTCTCCTCATCTCCCCTAATCCAAATTATATGATAATTCCAGTACCTTAAATTAACTTTAATTATATTATTCTAATGTAATATTTCATCATTGTCTCTCTTTTCCCCACCTCTTATTCTAAAAAATGAAAACACCGTCCGTGATGTGATAATTTATATCATTCAAGGACGACAGGTTCTCAATTTTTGTTACCATATTCAATTCTGGTAATGAAACCATTATTTTGGTTTAACCAGATCATAATATATTTATTTAATATCATTAATGTTCTGGAATCCCTACACACTCATAATATGTAATAATAATACAAAACAAGTTCATTGTGCACAAAACTGCCAAGCTAAATCCAAGCATTTATCAACAACTTTTAACTAATGATTCATCATCAATTATATAACCCAGAATAATTATAAAATCATTTATATCTCTTTAATTTCACTAATAATATATATTAACAATTCTTTATGTTTTACCACATTTCAAACGAAATTACATTCAGGAATACAAGTAAACGAATCATGAAAACCAAGGAAGAAAATGCTTCCAAAACAATAAAATTGAACCTCTTAAACCCATAAAAAGATCCATGAATGAACATAATAAGGTTATAATAAATCAATTACATGTATATGAGGTTATGGAATTATTAATTCATGAAGCTAAATTTTATTATTCAGGTCATTAAAACAAACAAATAACACACTTGAGCATAAGGTAAGGGGTTTTTTATCTCACTTTCATTTCTGTGAGATTTCCATTGTTCGTAACTTATTTCTTGTATGTGGTATATTTGTACAGACATTTGATATATAATAACATGATTCTATTTATATTCATGTTATTAAATGATTAATTTTATGTTTATTAAGTTCCGGTCATATGATTCGACTGATTACATTGTGGTAAGGGACTTTGTCTCAACTACCATTTCGTTGTGACTAACTTTGTATTGTGCACCAAATAATCCTTATGTGGCATAAGTATTTCCAATTTGAGATAAATTTTCATTTGAAATTATATTTCTATTAAATATCCATATTCTCATATCATGTATATTTTTACTGTCTAGATCGTATACCATTTTACATACGGTGTTTATTTGGAATGTTGTTTTAATTGTGGAAATATTGATGAATATGCATCCTCTACTCTATACAGATATTGAGAAGGTAGATTGTAATTGTATTAAATCTATGTATAAATAATTATTTGGACTTGAAGTGGAGATTGGGGTCTGCTATAGCCCCTCGATGCATTACAATTTCTCATGATACAAATCTATTGGTGACAAACCCTTAGAGTTTGTTTCCAAAAATCAGAAGGGAATCTACCCATAGAACTAAACCATTTTAACAGTATTGTGGTATCATGTTCCAGAGAAATGTCAAATGAATAATAATTCTCTTTATTCATTATGAGTTATTACTATCCATGAGTTTTTTACTATGAAAAAATAATGGATGTAGTTTTATTCTCAGTTTATTAATGGTGTGAGTTTTTCATTTATTCACCATTCCATATTGATTATGTCAAATTTTTTATGATTTGGTTATTATTAAATTCATGATTCTTCTATTTTTAACACTTACTGAGCATTTGAGCTCACCCCTTCCATTTTTTACATTCAACAGGTGATTAAGAGGAGATCATTTATTGAGTTCTCGTGGATGCAGTTTTTAGTTTTTGTTATGTATTGTGTTTTTAACCTTTTACAATGTAATTTGAGTTACATATATGTATCTAGTTTCTTCAAGACTACTAAACTGATATTTCCTTTGGTATTTTCATTCCTTCTAACCATTCCAAAGTAATTAGTAATTCACTAGCTCCAGTTTATAGGGTTCGGGGCGTTACATTATTATAGCTCGTGTTCTTTGATTTATTTAAAATTAATGTCTTATGAAATGTTAGTATGTATTCAATGTTTCAAGGTTGATTAACCTAGTATATATGTATATGAGTTTATTTATGTTATGTCCATGCATTATTATTATGTAATAAAATTCTTATTCTCAAATTATTCTCACATATTACTTTCATTTATATTTATTATGTTTACCCTTCTTTAAAATTTGATCACACCCATATTATATTTTCTTTTCCATATTTTATAAGGAATTATGTTAAATGAATTGTGTCTATAAGGGTTTCACATGGATTATATTGATGAATTAATGTCATATATGAAAATATTGGTATATTGGAGGATGAGGATGTTGGTCTCGATAATCCATTTGTTTAAGGATCTATATTATTCAGTGTTTGTTCTAATTATCTATAACTCTAATCCTAAAATTTGTCAAGAATTATAAGTGACCCAATATTTATATTTGATGTTGTAAGGATTGGATGAAAAAAAATTGGGTCACATTTGTCTATAAAAAATACCTAAAAGTCATGTTTATGTTTTTATCACAATATTCAAGAGTGGCGATTCGGGGTTATTACCAGAAAGAATCGTACAATGGACTTGAATAAAATATCATTGAATTACAATAAATAATTTATTTCAAAAATTCTGAATTAGATATCAAATATTATTGTACAATGAATCATGATTTTTCCTTGAAAAAAATATAAGCATTCATGAATATCATGTTTAAATGATTAAAATATATTTCAAAGATAAAATGGAGTCAATATAGGATGAAAAAAACATCATCAACATGAAATTCCTTAACGTAGATGTTAAATTGGAAAATCTATAATTGGTTCATGTTGAGTATTCAGAATATGTTAAGAAAACAATTTACTTTCATTAAGAATCCTAATGAGATTTTTAATTCAAAATACATTTATCAATTTGAAAGGAGATATTGAGACCATACTACAAGTCTATTTCAACCTATAAGAACATTTTACCATTTGTTCCATATAATGTTATTTATAAAAACAATTCATAAAAAATTCTTGTTTAAAATAAAAATACAAAGAAATATAATTAGATAAAAATAGTGATGAAACCACAAATACTTAATTAGTGGTTCAAAGAATGTATACAATAATTTTTATTCCTAAAAATAATCCTAACATAAGGAAAAATGAAACAGAATTAGAAAGCATTCAATTCTAGATATACTAAAATCTTAGGGAAGAAAAACAAGGTTTTTGTATTCTAACGGTATTGTGGAATGATCAAGTATATGGATATGGATTTTTGGTGTAATATTATAATATATATAAATTAAATTCTTTATGTATCAAGGATGATATAGTCATATCTTAATAAATTTCCACAAAATAAGGAAAGGAATTTTTTTAAAAGGAAAACGGGAAAACCCCTTAAATTGAAATTGAAATAACTCCTTTTGAATGTTGTGAAAAAGGAGGAACACATTACAAGGATATATGAAAAACATCTTAAACAACAAGTCATAAGGATAAATAAGGATCCAAATGCCAGAAAAGAAACAAACATCAGAACAAATATATTTTTATAATAATACCAAAAAAAATATTAGAAATAATGAAGAGGAGAATAATGGTTTCTTATCCATGTATAATAAGAAATTATGTTCTATTGAAAACAAACAAAATATGTATAAGTAGTATGAATAAAAAAACAAAAACAAGATACTTTTATTATGGAAGATGTTGTCACACCATGGATTATTGAAAATAATAAATAGAAATTATTTTTAATATATGAAATCATATGAGATAAAAATTTAATCAGTCCATGAAATAAATAAAAGGATTTATTTAGTAGAAGACATACATAAAGAATATGATGAAAATCATGTAAATATTTCAAGAGAATCGAACATAAATTCCTATGAGAAACCTTTTATAAATTCAAATGAAACTGAGTATGTTCAAAAAGATTTTATGACCATTTCACCAGTTCAATTAGAAATGAAAATAAATTTGGAGAGTGAATAATAGAAATGATTTTTTAAATGGAATGAAGTAATTTTACATGAAGTTATTAAAACTCATGATAGTTTTTATATGTTGATAACCCAAAAACCCATGAGACATTGTGTCGGAGATGTATCAAAGTTTAGGAAAACACAGAGGATTTTTTTAATCATCTTATGAGTGTAAGAATAAATATTAAATAATATAGATCTAACAAAAATATATCCATGTGGTCTAAATGATTATATTAAATAAATAATTTTAAAAAAATAAGATCTTCAAAAAAGAAAAACGTTTATGCATCCAAAGTTTTATATTTGGAATAACAATAATAAAAGCACGAAGAGTTCTCTAAATGGAGTTAATAGAAGAAGCGTATCTCATTTGGGAGGAAAATCTCAACCCTATTACTCTTAATAAATATTAGTGTAAAACCACTTATTTTCTATATACATTGTTCTTGTGCATTATATTAATTGAATTAAAGGAGGTGAAAGTTTACTAGGGGATCAATCATGACGATGAGCTTGTTTTCCAATCTTGAGTGTGGATTATAAGTCACTATCATGGAGTAATATAAAAATTGTATATCTTTAATCATATATATGATTTATATATAAAATATTATGATGTGAATATTGATTTTATTCCTTGTGGGGGATTAAACTATGAAACTATTAGAATAATCATTTTATAAAAATATATAATTCTATAATATGATTGAAAATATTTCATTAAAAATGTATGAATTCATATTCTCTATTCTTTGTTGTTTGTAAGAATCAATTTTGAAGATAATTGGTAGAAGTTCCACTGGTATGACCGATGAATATTAGAAATTCCTTAGCTAATTTCTGATGTGTAACTGACTAGTTATTCCAAATATTTTGAACCTATATATAGATATGAGTTCATAAGTTTAGGTTTAAAATATCTAGAGAATATAATCAATAATTTAGACTTTATAAAATATTATTTGAACATTCATTGAAAAATTGTTTTGATTCAGTATCATATTTTGATGTGTTTACAGAAAACTTTTTTTTATAAATTAGTCGATCCCATTTTTTACACTGAACATTTCCCAAGTAGACATATAGAGTAATAACTTAAGAAACATTTCATTAAGATAATTGAAACTATCCCCTCTCAAATTTCTTTATATTTTTTATCAATAAGGGGGAGAGATGAAAAGGAAAAATTAATATTGACTAGTATTTTCTATAGCCATAATGAGAAAAAAATCTAAAGTTGGGGATCATTGAACCCACATGGTATTGATTTTTAATTTTTATCAATGAGTATAATGTAAATATGTGTTGAGAAGTATATAAGGAAGATAAACTACCCATTAAGATTCATTTAAGTTCCTAAAAATGGTTTGATTATATATTGATTTGTAAACAATGAATGAGAAGTGAATAAAAAAATCATTGATCATGGAAGTAAGTTTATATCCTTATCAAAAAGGAAAAACAATTATTGCATATTCTTATATATCCACTCACATGTGGAGATGGTTGGGGAAGTGGTTGACTTATTTAGTGAAAATATTGATATGGAAAAATAGATTTTGAGTGAGTTATAAATATAAGATGACCTATATATTTAATGTGAGCTACATTCATTATATTAATGGAGGTCCAATCTCATAGGGTATGGTATTTTACTTTCTTCCACAACTTTATAAAGATTCATTTTTTAATGTTGAAAAATATGGGTAAAGGTGATTTGGATGCTTCTACATAGAATATAAAGATATTCGTCATGATCGTAGTGTATAATTTAGATATAAATTCATTATATTCACTGCTATTAAGAAACTCATAAGTCGAGATATGTTTCATGTAATATAGTTGTTGATAATATTATATCGTTGAAAAGAATTTGTGAAATGTTTCTAGTAATGATTCGTATTTATGATTATAATGAATAAATACTATTATTTCTATAGAAATTGTAATTCCCCAAATCCAAGAACCAGAATACAATGGTAGTTTTTTCTATATTGGCATAAAATAAAAGGGATATCATCCCAAAGTATCTAATAGTTTTTAATTATTAGGAGAATATATATATATATATATATATATATATATATATATGACTCTCATGTTACATCTGAAATCATGAAATACAACATAAAATAATTCTTATGAAAAATTATTTATTTCTTCTTGTAAATCCATGTATTCATTAATATATCCCTTCTTTGTATCATACGGAATAGAAAACATAATAAATGGTGATCTTAGATGCTCAGTAAGGGAATGTTTAAAATAGAATATATCATAAAATAAATAAATAATGAATAATATATAAGATATAAATAATATCAAATATTCCAAATAAATAATTTCATAAAATGGGGACTAAACATATAGATGAAATAGAAATATAAGTAATCACATGGATTACAATAAATATTTTCATGATTATAGAATGAATAATATCAGAAATCATAATCTCATAGTCAATGACTTATGCCAATACATCATATGTAAATAGGTAAGAAGTATGCAAAATACTAAAACTAGTTTATCTCATTAGACCTATAGATGCATTTATGGGCTATAATAGGGGCCACCCATTATTTAAAATGTTCAATTCATTCAACATATTAAATAAATATATAAATATTCAATACATAATCAACATAAATATTAGTATTGAAAAACTAGCTTATAAATTATTCGTATTCACATATTCAATACATATAAAAACATAATCCTAATTTATCTAGATAAATAATGCGGATAATTAAATTATAATATATCCCCAATAAATATAATATTTTTCAAATGATGTTGGTATATATGAAATTGCTTTCAAAAGTTCACTAGAACACTTATTGAGGAAAATACCATTTTTCATTCTGAAATCACATATTTAAAATCTAAAAGTTTATAGAATATTAGGTAAAACATTTTCATTAAAAATAAACGTAGAAACATTTAATGGAATATTCAATTAAAATAATATACATTATGGTGTAAAAATTAATTCTTACGGTAAACAATAAAACAAATATTATTTTCACACCTTTGGTAAAAAGTACCATGTTCAGAAAATGAAAATAATATTCCTTTTAAAAATTCTTAAAAAATTTTAAAAATTGTAAAAATTAATTTAATAAAACATTTTATAATATTGAAATCATTCTTACAAACATTTCAAATAAAATATGGTGATTGAATAAAAAGTTTCATGAATGAATTGAAATACGAATTTGGTTTCCTTAAAACATTATTTTGGTATTTTGATGGTAATGGAGGGTAAAAAAATGTAACTAATACTTGAAAATCCCAGAAATAACCACAATAGAAAAAAATAGGTTGGGTTTAGTAATGAAATAATATATAATTCCTCTAATATAAACACAAATAAAAATAATCCTGAATAAGGATGATATTATTATATAAACCCTTACCTCAGATCTGAATTGTTTCATAAGTGATTTTACCCATCTATATAATAAATTTAAATTTATTATAATTATATAATATATACATGTACATATTTATAATAACAAATATTTTCTACAGATAACCTTTCATAATCCTTTTATTAATAATTTTTTTTATCAAAATCATCATTTCTTAGTGTCAACTATAAATTTTTTAATCTATTATCATGTTCGGTAGTTTCAGTCCTTGACACTTTCTCAAGGTTTAATCATCTATAGAATGTTAATAATGATATAAGTATCATATATATTCATTATATATATATATATTCATTAAATTAATAAATGAAAAATAAATCACATCATATATGGGGCCAATACTTTTACACATGATTATATGATTGTTTATATAAATATCCAATAAAAATAAGGTAAGGATTGAAGGGATTAGTTCCTTTGGAAGAAAAAGTAAATAAAACAATAATAATAAACTAAAATATTAAAAAAATCTGTATAATTATTTCCTAATTCCTTTATAGATCCTAAAATATCATAGGATAACCTAGGGAATACATAAACTAAAGTGGTGGGCTATAAATCTGAGTAAGGAAATAAACATGATAATAATGAAAAACATGTGAGTCAAATAGTTTGAAATGATATAATAAAAGATAATTATCATGTAAAATCACAATTAGGTATGAAAAAAATAACATGGTAACATAAGATAATGGATACATAGAAAATATTTGGTAAAAAATATGACATAATCATAAGTCATGGCTAACGACCAAAACAACATTACATAGTGGACATATTCCCTTCATGGATTATGATTACTCCCTAATCCCATATATAATATATAATGAGAAAATAATATTACACAATAAATTGGAAAGATATATGGTCACACCCATCAAAACATTTATATGGTCATGTGTTCCACAAAGGGAAATAAATTGTAATTAATAAAAAAAATAATTTCCCATGGAAATAAATGGATTGTGTAATCCTACCTCGTATCATAATCAAATTAGATTTACTAATGATTCCATATATAAATATGAATTAAATATTATGGATGTTGATATTTATGTACATAATCATAGGCCTCAAAATATGGAATTAATTTTGTAATAAAGACATTATATGAGAATTACATAAAATAGATAATAGATAGAAAAGTTACCCTTAATCAGGTTTGATTTTAACAAAGTAATTTGAGAAAATAAAGTTAAAGAGTTTATTACCCTGTATAAGGAAGGTAAATAAGCTAGGTATATATTTTAAATACATATATACATAATTTACTAGAATCTCATAACATTTATTAAAAATGGAATGTGAATTAGAGAATAATCCAAATAAAAATGGTGGTACGATGAGATCTCTTACATTATGTATGGATCTGTTATAAACATGCTTGTAACATTATAAATAATCAACCTTCATTCATTAATTACATAATTAAAAAAATCTATCTATATTTTGAATTATATAATTTTTTGTGTTCATTTATAACCATTTCAATGGGAAATAACGTTTAATTTATTTTTTCAAACAACGTTCATTTCGTGGATCCATGGTTGAATAACTTGAGTATAATTATTGATATTATTATGAAATGTGAATAAAATAACTTAGGTTATTTAAATTACTATTCATATAATTCTATATTTTAAATGGCCTAAAAAATCTATATGTGTTTTGACATAGGAATGATTCTTTTAAAAAGGATTAGCTTCATTCAGTTAGTTCATTTAGTCGGTTTCATCAACCATCACGAACTATATTAATTTTATTTAATTAAATGATTATTAAAACTTTAAAAAACATAAAATAAGTTATAATATACTTATTATAAACATAGTTAACAATGATATTATTTCTATAACTAGATTTATAGGCCTTGGGGAAAAACAAAATATGTTGTTCATATAGTAAGTTAACCAACCATATTTTGAACAATGATATAGTTTTAGATTAAATTTAGGAATAAAGAATAGTATGGATGGTATATATTCCATTAGAAAAATAAAATTCCATTATATATATGAATTGTTTTTTATTCCAAGTTGGATGGATGTTTTTGAGGATGATGGAGAGGAATAAAATTTAAAAGAATCGATTGGCGAAAGTACATTCTCTTTTAGATGTATCCTCTTCGGATTCCGCTTAAGGATACCTGGATTGGTCTATAGATTATAAAAATAGATCTAGGATATGGGATTCAGGATTTTAAAGTTAATTGGTCTAAAATTTTTCAAGTTAAAAGACTATTATGGTTTGAGGAGAAAGGGTTGTGAGGGGTAGTATTTATATGAGGGTGGAGGTTTTTTTGAATATTATATTCATTATTTTATTATTTTTGTTCAAGAGTGTAGATAATAATTATTATTAATACCATATACAATAAAAAGTTCATGTGAGTTAGAATAAATGTGTCTTTACCTCATCTATGACAAAAAAATGCAAATATTTACCTTATACTGTTAATTACGATATTTTACCATATTTCACTATTAACTAAAAAATAATATATTTCAAAAAAAGAAAAAAAATTCACTCTAAATATTTTTAAATTTTATAATTAAAATTTTGAATCCCATTTTTTAAATTAATTTTATAAATATGATAAATTTGAATTTTAATAAAAAACCTCATTTATTTGAAGTCTACTAATTATAGTATTGTTATCATTTTTTTACCTATTTGAAAAATTAATTATGGTATAATAAAATTATATTATAATTTAAATAAATAATAATAATAATTTATATACCAAAATTATTAAAATAAAATTTAATTTAAATCTTTATATTTTTTTTAAAATTTAAATTAAAACATTTATGTTTTACAAAAAATATAAACACTTAATTTTTCATTTTTAAAAAATTTATTTTCTTGTACCGTGATATAAATATATAAGAATTTAATTTTAAAATATATATAAATATTATTTTACACTTTCATAGGTGATGATAATATTTGAATGTTTACATTACTATTTTTAATGTCATATTTCTATTCCAAAGGAAATGTTACTATTCCAACAATCATGTTATTATTTGATCAATCAGATTTGTAACAATCATATTTCATTCGGTCTTCAATAAATTCTATTTTATTTAAAATTTATATATATTTTATTTGTGAAAATTCATATTTCATTACTAATATTTTATTTTAATTCTATTGTGTCATTCGTGAGTGTGATTATTCGGGGGAATCGATAATATCCAATTTCTTTAATTATTATCATCTTATTTTATTTTATTCCCCATTGTGATAATTAGGGTCATATATATTCTCTAAATAATTTTCAAATTAATATATTAAAATGTTGTTGGTTTTATAGTTTATTTTATTGGATTTAATAAATATGGTACATTTATAATCAGAAGGAAAATTCATTTGATACATGTGAGTCTCATTACATTCTTCCCCCTTAAGAAATTTCACACTTTATATTTCATTTTATATAATAATGTTAAAATAGGTGATGATTTTTTCGATTCATGGATTCCTTTCGTTCCCATGCCACATCCTCATAATTATTTTTTATCTGCTTTAAATATTACTAGTTCAGTTTTCTTATGGCATAAAACATTATCTATTTGTCCCAAGATCATCACCGACTTCTCCTTGCAAGAGAGATAACTTTTTAGATAAACCTCCTTTGAATTAAGTACATGTGAGGGATATGATTTTTACATACTCAATAGATATATGTGGAATACATTATTTTCTTTAGAAAGGGTTAGTGGGAGTGCTAGTTGATAGTTCATAGCTCTAATGCAGCCAAGAATCTCGATGGGGGCGATGAACCTGAGATATATCTTTCCCTTCTTCCAAAATATCATGAATATATTTCATTGAGATATATGGAAGAAAAATTTCCACTAACATAAAATTCTAGGTCTAATCAATTATTTTAAACATATCACTTTTTTCAACTTTGAAAACCTAGGTGTGCTACTGAATGGTCTTGACCTTTTCTACCATTTCCTTATTAATTTCATGTCCTAGTATCTTGAGTTCACCAACTTCATCCCACAACACATGTGTTCTACATCTATTACCATTAAGGGATTTATATGAATCCATTTTTTCTATATTGGAAGTTTTTATTATAAGAGAACTTCTCCAAAGGAATATATTGATCCCATCCTCCTTTGAAGTATATCAGGATTTCTCTCATCATTTCATCCAATGCATGGATATTTTGCACAAATTGGCCATCAGTTTTTATGTGACAAGATACACTAATGTTCAATTCAATATTTAGGGAATATTAGTGATGCATGCATAACAATGAGAAAAATATTAGATCTTGGTATGATACAATCGATAGTGGTGTTCCATGAAACCTCATCACTTCCCTGATGTATATCCTTTCAAGTTGACTAAAAAATAAGTAATTGTAAATTTAAATAAAATGAGTAGTCTTTATGAGATGATCCACCACATCCCATATTTCATTATTTTCTATTTATTTATATATAAGACTAGGTACAATGTTTATGGTTATGTTTTCCCATTTGTCTGTAGGTATTTGAAATTTTTTAATCATCCCCTTAACTTTTTCATTTCAGCATTCACCTTCTAACCTACCAACCATTTTGATATGTATATTCTATAATAATAATTTTCATACTATTCCACAAATAGTGTTATCATAGATACTAATACATATTGATGCTCCCTAGGTTGATGGAGATGGTTGAGATATGTGAATAATTCAAAAAATCCTTCATTATCTCCATATTTTATGTAACACATAGTTGTGACCCAAATATTATAACTACTTATTCATCAATTTTAAACTTTTAGGATTTGACTTTTCTTATAGCTTCTATGTTCTTATATATTTTCACATCATCTATTTAAGAAACCTATATATTCTCCATAAGGGAAGTTTGAGAAATAATTTGAGAAAATAATGATGATATTCCTTTATTTATTATCACCATGTACATCCCTCTCTAGTATAAGAAGGATGGATCCTTATCAAGTCATATCATTGATATGGTCATTCGATTATTTCTACATAGTTCATATTCAACTTTATTTTCAATCTCATGATGTTAGTGGATTCATAATTCATATTTCATAACTGGTTATAAATGTATTTTTTTGGTGAATATTAAGTTACTTCTATATGAATATACATTTAAGGATATTATGATCATTGTATATTACACACTTATACAAGTATACATAATACCACAATATTTTTAACATGAATATAACTTCATCCAAATCTAGGTCCTTATTTGGGTAGTTATTATCATGAACAATAAACTACCATGAGGCATATGATTTCACTTGTCATTTTTCATTAATACACAACATAAGACCTTCTTTGGATAATAACTATATACCATGAAAATTTCCCCACTTAAGCTAATTTTGAGGACTGGTACTATTCTGAGCCTATTTTTTTAACTCTTTTAATATATCATGAAACTCATTGTTTTATAAAAACAATACTCTATTCTAGTTATCTTGGTCATTAGGTTTTATTATCATTATAATTTCTCATAAATTTTAGTTAATATGAAGATAGTCCAAAGAAACTATTAATCTCCATTATAGATACTAGTTAGGTACAATCCTCAACTGACTTTATCATTGAAGATTCTAGATATATCCCTTTACTAGTGATAACATGCCCCACTAATGATGCTTCCTCTATCAAAAACTCAAATTGACTATACTTTTCATATAAACTCTCATCTCACAATTTCTTTACCATGGTATTCAAAGATCCTCATTATCATCCTTAATTTTAGAGTATATCACAATATCATTAAAAAGGACTACCAAAAAATATCAATATAATCACTAAAGACCCTTTTCATTAAGTCCATATATATTGTTATATAATTAGTGAGACTGAAGGTAATCATTATGAACTCATAGTGTTCATACCTCTTTCAAAATTAAATCTTGGGAATATATTCCTTATTTACCTTTAATTGGTGAAATCCTAGTCAGAGTTCAACCATAGAGAATTATCAGGGCCCACATAGTTGACCAAACAATTCTTCTATTCATTATAGCGGATATTAATTCCTTATAATTATTTTTTTGAGTTCAGGATAATCAATTTTGAGGCACATTAACCCATCCATCTTCTTAATGAATAAGACCGACATACCCCATAGTTAACAACTCAAGAATATAAAATAACTTTCTAGATTCTCTTGTTACTTATTATTCATTCCATACAACTAAATTTTGGAAACTATATAAGGGTTATTGGATATGGGGAGAGATCTATATATAATATTAATTGAGAACTCAACATCTCAATTAAAAGAAAGACCAAGAAACTACCCATGGAATGTATCAGTATAATCCAACATAACAAGCATGTCTTAAAAAATTATTCTCTCATTTTTATCATTAATTTTAGATAGATATTATTTTTCATAATGAAATAATATCCAAACTTGAGATGAATATTTCAAATAATATTCATCCTCCTCCTTGTACTTGTACAAAATTAGAGGATGACATAGGATATAAAGGGTGGTCTCTATCCCCCAACAGTTGATGTTGGATTTATATAATAAATCAAATACATACCCAGTAAAGGATCAATCTCCACTAAATAATCTAGGGAAATATTTTATGGAAAACATTGACCATAATGGATTTATATTCTTGGGTTGTGATAAATTTTCTATGTTTTGTACTCAAAGATAGATCAACCCCCATGTTTTTATGTGGTGTTTGAATAGTTCAACTAAACCTTCATGATATTAATGAATTCATTAAACCAATTTATAAAATAACATTCACTAATATATAATGAATAAACATCATACATATCATAACATCATTTCAGGATCAAACCCAGTGGTATTGATATCATATTTCCTTCCTTTCTCTAAACATATTGAATGTTATTATTGTTTATTGTCTCTTGAGACCCTTAGATTAAGGTATTGGTTCTCATAATTCACATGTTCCTTATAGTTGAAACATATTATTAAAGGGTGAGTAATTATCTAAACCTTCTTTTTCTCCATCACATTAGTAGTTATCATCATATCTCTTCATAATTTATTATACTAATTCCCAACTTTTCTAAATTTGAACCATCTCTCGGCTCCCATGATAATATTTCTGGGATTCTTATTCCCATAATTTTGTAACTTGGGATTTTGGGATTTCATAACTCCATGAGTTTTATCTATTGATCCTCCTAAAGAAATATCAATTTTAATTTTTTATCTCTAGGCTCACGCCAACACTGAGAGTCACTAATCTTCATAACAACCATAAGGGAAGAATAGAAAATATCTTCTTTACTATAAAAGTATTGAATGGCTATTTATATTTATAGTCTCAACTTTAACCCACTAATGAAGTTGGCCAATTTACTTTTAGTTTTGATGATGATTTTGGATGCATACCATACAAGCCTTGTAATTTTTTCCTCGTATGACCTCATATAATCATCTTCATTTTTAATTAGTTTAAGTAACTTCCCATTAATTTTAAAATAGAAATTTCAATAAAAATATTTATTGACAAATATTTTCTGTATTCCTTATAATTACATGTAATCAATGTCCTCTACGGACATCATTTTATTGATCTATGTCTACCACTATCCGGCTTCCCCATCAAGATGATAAACTTATATTATGGAAGTCTCTTATTTTTATCATTGTAGGATAAATAATATCTTTTCAATAGAGTAAATTCATTGTACAATGATTAGTGGATCTAAATATCATCTAAAGGTAGGAGTTCATTGTCTCATAATGTAATTGATGAAAACATTCTATTTTTGGGTGATGGTGGTTGTTTCATATGAATCATATTATTATGCATAGCATGAGTCAGTTGATCCAGTACATGAATGAAGTTACCATCCCCCAATCTAATAAGTTAAGGAATATCATTAAGAAAACAATCAAATTTCCTATCATGATAGTTTTTTTCATAGTTCCTCCTATTTACTACCATTAACTAAAATAAAAAAGGCTTTCATTACTCAAACAAAAAAAAATATATAAAAATATAAACTATGAAAATTTCATGGATAAGTTAGAAATGAAATATAAATCCTAACTTATGATTCTTTAGGTATCAATATAGGTTAACCATGGTATTTTACCTAATAAATTTTATAACCCAAACATTTATACCATTCACTTATAATGGTTATGGAAATTTGAAAATGCATATCCCCAGGGATTATAAATATATATGTACAGTAAGGGATATTTTTTGTTCACTAGGTTATGATTGAGTTAATCCCAAAACACTCTTCTTGGGTTCATCACCTTTATTTGTAACTATTTTAGAGCCAATCCATTTTTTTATTCTCGTAGGGATGTAATTTCTTAGAAACCACTCACTCTATAGTTCACCAATATTCCAAGATATTCTATTATACTTATGTTTCCATAGGTTTCTTGATTATGTATTATATTACTAATCCACAAAAATTACTATGACATCATCTAACACCAATTATAGATACTCAATCCTTTTAACAATATTATTACAAAATTTTAAACATAAATTTCTAATAAAAAATCCTGGATCAAATGGCCTAGTGCCTTTTGAAGACTATGTACATATAACATCAACAAGGACCTAAAAATATATTTATTTTAATCTCCATAATGAGTTTCTGTATCACTTTAAACCCCTAAAATTCCATAGGATAACTTGGGGAATATATACAATAATGGGGTGATATTAAAATCCCAGTAAGAGAAAAACATGACAAAGATGCATAACATATAAGTAAAATGACATCAAATAATATCAAAAAATAGAACTCTCATGAAAAATCACATGTGATAATGAAATAAATAACATTTTTTCATAATATCAGGGTTACATCTGAAATTGAAAGTAATAAAAACATGAAAAAATTATAATTCAAGGATAACCACCAAGTTCGCATCACATGGTGGATAGAGCCACATTGGTGATTATGTCTACTCTCTAACCCCATACATAATGTATCATTGGACAAAAACATTAAACAATGAATTGGATCATTAACTAGTTATATCCATCATAATATGTACATGATCATGTGTTCCATAAAAGTAAATCAATCATAAGGCATAAACATTATAATTTCCCATGGAAATAAATTTAGTGCATAATATTAACTCATATAATAAACAATGGATATTTCCAAAAGATTAAAAAGAGAAGAAGGAATTAAATATTATGGATTTTTATATCACATTACATAAGAATAGGTCATATAATATTGTGTTAATTTAATAATGAACAATTAAATGACAACTACATAAAAGGAATTAAGGGATAGAGAAATGTTCCCCATAATCGGGTTTGATTTTAGATCATGTATTTGTGAAAATGAAATTAAGACACATAATAACTCATAAAATAAAGGAAGGATAATTTAGTTATATAGGTAAGAGATATATTTACATAATTTAGAATCATTAGTTAACATTAAAGAGATATAGAAAATAAGTAAGGGATATAAAGGTCATAACCCAAAGAAAATGGGTGGATCGAAGAGATACCTCACTTTATATTAATATTTGTTTGAACATACACTTAACATCATAAATAATTAAATTATACTATTTAATTTATTAATTAAAAACTTTTTACATTTAAATTTTATTTACTATAATTTTATTAACTTCATTTATAAATGCTTCAACAATATATAATGATTAATTTTGTTGTTATGAGAAAATTTGTTTCATGATTTCATGGTTGGATCAGTAGTATATATTTTTTCCTCTTATTTTAAATTGGGACTAAAATTATATAAGTTAAATTAAATTGTATTAATTTCCTTCCAATAAATTAAACAATCCCAAATATCTATACGTGTTCAGGCATAGGGATGATTTTTTAGTGAAAAAAGTATCTTTATTCGGTGAGTTTATTTAGGTCATTTTACCGACCATCAAAACTAGAATCATTTTTTCTAGATAAATTATTATTATATATTTAGATATATTTAAATAATTTATAATATAATTATTATAACAATATTTTATCAGGATATTTTTTTAACCATCCTTGAAGGTGGGGAAGAAAAACAAAGTACGTTGTTCATAGAGGTGGTGGACCAAACATATTTTGAAAAATATTTTTATTTTTGAATAAATAATTGGAAAGAGAATTTGATTGATGGTAAATATTACATTGAGACAATAAATTTATAGTATATATATTATAAATGATTAATTATTCAATGTTGTATTAAATTTTTTTGGGGTGTGATAAGGAAGAAAAATTAAAATAATCGATTGAGGTAATTACATTCTATTTTGGATATCTCCACTTGGGCTTCCACTTAATGAACTATGGTTTGAACTTTGTATGAGAATAGAAATAGTTCATGGGGGATAAGATTTTTAAATTAATTGGATGGAAATTTTGTATCCTTATTGGAATAAAATGTGTCGTTAGAAAGATCTTTCAGGGGTGGTATTTATATGGGGATGAGCATGGTGTTTTGAATATTATATTTATTAGTTTATTATTTCGGCTTAAGAATGTCAACAGTGATGAATGATATGTCTATATATAGTAAATAGTTCATGTGATTTATTTTTACTTGTTTCTTACATCACACATGACTAAAAAATTCATGTATTTAGCTTATAAAGTAAAATATAGTATTTTACTGTATTTAATTATTCACTAAAAATTTATCTATTTTATAAAAATACAAAAAATACAACCTATGAATTTTTTAATTTTTATATTTGAAATATAAAATCCATTTAATGAAAAAAAATTATTAATATGATAAATTTAAGTTTCATCTAAAATTCTCATTTATTTGGAAAATACCAATTTTAATATTATGATCAATTTTTTGTCCCTTTGAAAAATTAACTATGGTATAATAAATTTACATTATCATTATCATAAAGTGTAATATTGATTTATAATACCATTTTCTGAAAATAAACATCTTATTAAATCCATATATATGTTATAAAAGTGATATTAAAAGATTTAGGTTTTATAGAAATAAAAACACTTAATTTATCATTTTTAAAACATTTAATTACATGTTCCATGATATACATATATCATATTTTCAATTTATGAGATAAAAAATTATTATTTTACACTTTCAATATGATAAATTTATTCTAAAGATAAGGTTACTATTCCAAACATTGATATTACTATTCTAATAGTCAGGTTACTATTCTAAATGTCAGGTTACCTTTCTAATAGTTGGATTTTTAATGGTTATATGGGTTCTCTAATTCCTATAAATACCTCTTATTTCATTAATTATTCATTAACTTCTATTTTCTCTTAATTTTATAAACATTTTTATTTTCAGAATTCATATTTTATTTATAATATTCTACTTTATTTATACATTATTGTTTGTGAGTGTGATTATTTTGTGGAATTGAGTATATCCAAATTTTCCTATAAATATTATCATGTTTTAAATTTTCTATACAATTGTAATATATTCAATTATTATGTCTATATTTATTATATAAATTTAATTTTCAAATTATTATAATAAAATTTTGTTGTTTTTATCAAGTGGTGTATGTTATTTGCTAAATATGATGCATTTATAATCAATAGTGAAATTCCATTGATTGAAATTAGGGTCATTATGCATCACTTCTAAGAGGTGGTAGTAAAACGTAATCATGAGGAAAGTTATCATTTTTCAAAGGGTGGAAGGGTAATAAAGTAAATAACACGTTATATTTATAGAAAAAAAAATTATGTCATAAATATATTATATATTCATTATATCTATTTGTATAATCATCCAATAAAGTTGAAGTGAATTAAATTAAATTATACTGCTACATGGAGACAGTATGCCATAAGTAAGAATGAGTAGTGTGTTCATTTTCCAAAAGATGGAAACTAGGTGAATAAGGCTTATTCTACTATCATAATAAATTTTAATTCTATTTAAGATACATATTTTTTTATATTATACTATTTATAGAATATTTTAAGGATTTGGAAGAAGAAATAAAATAATTAAATTGGGTTAAGAACTATACCTCTTCTCTGGACAACCTCCATAGGTTTATTCCTAAATACTTCATAGAAATGTATTATAATAAAACTAGGACATATAGGATTTGAGTAAAAATGTTAAAAAATATTTAATTATGTATTATCTTAAGGAAGAGTATCTTTAAGTGCTAGGAAGAGAGGATATTTGGTTTCCTTTTATAAGTGCGGGACAGGACACACTATAAATTTCTTATAACATTAAAATATATTAATTTTTTACTCAATACTAATTGAAATGAAATTAAATAGATTAAAATATTATTATATTATGGTTGAAATAAAACCTACAATTAGGTTTAATAAAGTTTTTTGTGTTATCTTTAATCCTTATCCCTTTTTTTAACTCTTTTAATCCATTTTAACCCTAACTAAAATGATAAATATTTACCATGGATACTATTCTGTATGAATAAAAATTAAGTTGAACTTATTACCAAGTATAAATTATTATAACTCCAAATATACTTACATTTTATAGTATTAATATTATATAAGTGACATAAATTACTTTTAATATAAGTTCGTAAAATGTGATGAAAATCGGTTTTCCAGAAAAAAAAAGCACTTTTTCAGTATTAAAACATTTGCATGTAAAAAGTAAGAATAATTTCAATTAAGATGAAATTAATTTTATTTATTTAATAAAAATTAACTAAAAAATCTAATTTAGTTCAAAATAAAATTGTAATTTTTTAATTCATCAATGGAAAGGACAATTTTCTATAAAATTTGTATTTTTTCACTATTCATTAAAAAATAAATCTTTTCATAAAATCCAAAAAAATCATAATAAGATACTTTGGATAAGGGGATTTCAAAATTGATATCACTTTTACTAAATTATATATATATATATATACATATATTGTAAATTTAGATTGTAATCTCATTCTTGAATAGAGTTTGTGTGCATTATATTCATATTTTTTAAAAGGAAAGATTAGTGACAATAATCGAATCTTGGGTGTCAAATTTTTTACCGCGTTAAATATTCAATTCTCAAAAATTTACATCATTCCACCTTATAAATATATGTGTTTATTTAATCATCGTAATTTCTTTATGTTCCTATGTCATATATTTTATCTTTTGATTTCTCTAAACTGCATTTACCAATCGAGTCATATGATTCTTCAACAATTGTTCTATAGTGTCTAGAATCTTTATAGATTCTTTATGGTAATATATATATATGGTTACAATTATATTTATTAATTGGTGGTAACATGTTTTGGGTATGTTATATATTTCTTTAACAAAGATATATGGAAGACATCTTGAACATTAGATCGCATGGGTTGAATTTCTAAATGGTAATCCACAACTCCAATTCATTACTGAATTAAAAAATGATCTATGTACAAAGGACTTAGTATAACTTTATCATAAAATCTTATAAAACCTTCGTAGGTATATAAATTCATTAAAATAGGATCTACCACTTCAAATATAAAATCCTTCATTTGGTTTTCAATAAAACTTTTATGTATACTTCTAGCTTAATTAATATAATACTGAATAGAATTCACATTAATTATTGTATCATCCGTGTTATCCAAACCTATAATATTACATTAAGTAACTCTATTCAAACATGTTGAATAATGACACAAATTACCCTAAAATTAATTATATTATTCTATTTAAATTATTCAAGGTCATTCATTATTATATGTGAATTCCACTCAAGGAAAATATTGATCCCACATAACGTGAATGTATTGTAAGCATGACATCAAAAAAATTTCAAATGTCTGAATTGTACATTTAGACTATCAATATATTTGATTATGATAGCTTTTTCTAATATGTATATCAATGTTTATATCCAACTAAAAACTCTTTCATAATTTCATTGTAAATTACAGATCTTGATCAGATACAATCATAATATGCACCTCATAAAGTCTCAAAACTTCACTAATATAGATCCTCGTCAGTAACTCAAGAGGTATACCTTATCCTATATTGATAAAATATGTGTAATTGGTAAGGTTATAAATATAGTGACCTAATATTTTCATAGATAAATACTATATATTAATATAATAATATTAATTTCAAATCAATAAGATTCACATAATAATGATAAAGTTTTACTGTATTTGGTAATGTGGATAAATAAAAAACCTTTACATAAAATATCTACACTATTTACTATTAAATTATTCACAACTAGAATCATTCTTAGTCTTATTATACTTAAAAATTTTATCAATAAATTGTTACAAGGAATGATAAGAAATGGTGATATTAGATGCTCAGTAAGGGTAAACATAATATATTTTATTAAATGATAATAAATGAGCATAATATAATAATGATGGTATGATACCATGATTATGACTTACAATAATCATACCCAATAAGTCAAACATCAATAATCATGAAACATGATGTAAGGTTTTTTCAAATAAAATATATAGTACAAAAAAGTGTGGAATGATCAATAACTAATCATATTCCATATGAACATTACATAAGAATAATGAATAAGTGTTTTGAATACACATATTCATAGAAAATCAATTACTTAGTCAAGGATGACTGATAATTATATCATAATGGATTGGTTTCACTCCTCATTCCATAATTTTATTATTGAATATTCACTCTCAATGCGATCTTATCAGACAAATTCCCTAATAGAACTGGTTTCACTCCCCATTTCATATCATATTATCTCATGAGATATCCATCTTTACCCAATGAATTTTTGGGAAATATAATTATATTCCTACCAATCACAAAATAAAAACTATACATATGGGTTTCATGTGATCATAAAACATTCATCATGTCATAATATCATTACCTATGGGAAGGATATTGGTTTCATAATCATTTCATCATCATAATCATAAACCATATAGAGAAAGAATAATTAGGGAAATATTGGATCTTATATCTATTAAATCACAAGAAACATCAACGTATTTTTTTGTAGATGAAAATATATTTAAAATTTCATTAGAATATTTCTTGAGGAAAACACACTTTCATTTTGACATCACATATCTAAAATCTAAAAATTTACAAAATATTATAGATATTTTTTTATTTGAGAATAAACAAGTAAAATTATAATGGAAAAATCAAATAAAATAGTATTTAGTATGGTGGGGATGTTATTTCAAGCGATGTATGTTTAAAAAAATCCTTCAAAACTTTTTGTAAAAAGTAAAAAAGTTCCCTCTTTGGAAAACAATAAGAATATACCATTTAAAACATGGTGAAAAAAATTAAAATATAGTTAAAATTAATTTAAATAATATTTTTATAATATTAAAAAAAATTGAAAACATTTTAAATAAAATATTTACATGGAAGAAAAGATTCACAGCTGAAGAGAAAAACAAGGTTGGTTTTCCTTAAAAAAACATTCTCTCTCTTAAGTACTTAAATTGTTAAATATAGAAGGAAAGTATTTAATTTATATAAATAACCAAAGGATAATAAATTAAATAATACTTTAGAGGGTATATCATATAATTTCTTTATCAGTAATTTGAGAACAAATGATCCCAACAAAAACAATTGTGACATAAAACGCTTATGGCTATAGTAATATTTGAATCAAAAGTCATTAGAGGCATGGAAATCATATTTTTTTAAATAAAACAAATTAAATCATGTATTATTATGATATTAATTATTGGTTATTATATACACAATAGATATATGAAATTGGTAAAAAATATTAAAAGGTATCTCTATAAAGAGAAATTGAGACGAAAAAACCTTACCTCAAGTATATCTTTCTTTATAAGTAATATAACATCAAATATAATAAATTTAAATTTATAATAACTTCATAAATGAAAAATATTTATTTCTATAATATGATAAATAGTTTACTTATAATATCTTATCAGTCATTCATTAAAAATCCTTAATTTTTATCATTATTTTGTGTGTTAACTGCTTCATTTTTCATGTGTGTTTTGTTTTGGAAATTATGGTCCTTGAACTGTTATAATGGTTCTTTAATATAAATAATTTTAATAATGATATAAATATTAATTATATTAATTATATATATATTTATATGAATTCATATTAAGTGGTGATGGAAAATTAATTACATCGCTATGTGAAGATGATAGTTTGTACGCACGCATGAGTGATGTTTCCATTTTTCGATGGATGGAAGGAAATAAATTTAAATAATAATTAAAATTTATAAAACCATTAATATATAATAATTATCATGTATATATATTTTAAATCAATCATAATAACCATCTATTAAATATGAAGGTGTGAAATTAATCATAGAGTTGTGTGGAGTTGGTAGTCCACACATACACATGAGCGATAATTTCATCTTTCATTTGATGGGGAAGAGGTGGATAATGGTTTTTACATAATACACATAAAATATCCATATAATGATGATACTATATTCATAATTTTATTATCTATACAACATTTTTAGATTAAATATAATAATAAATAATATTGAGAGATATTCGTTAAAATATTTCAATGATAAAAGGTAAAATTCATGGAGAAATGGATAAATATAGAAAAGAATTAGAATTTATGATAATATATTGTTTAAATATCTTCAAAAAATAAAAATTAGGCATGTTTTTGCAGCAATCCTACCCTTTTATATTTTTTTATCCCTCAATAAACCAATTTAAACCTTAACTATTGTAACAAAAAAAATCATCTTTTTCAATAAACTATGAAAAACAATTAAATTGGCCATAATAAATTATATTAATAATTGTAGTTATAAATATGGACTTAATTTTATTATATTAAACTTCTATATGTTTAATAATTTAATTTTAAATAAGCATTAAAAATACATCGAAAAATCATTTTAGAAAAAATCCTTTTTAGGCATAAAATAAACTTTAATATTATTCCATACCCTGTAAAACACATAAAATGAATGTTTAAAAATATTATTGAAAATATAATCTATAAATTTATTTATACCTAATAATAAATTGATATTAATTTAATTTTTTAAGATAAAAACACATTGGGCATATAAAAATATCTTTTAGAAAAAATGAGTTTTTAATCTCAAAAATGTACTATGCCAAAATAACATATAATTATTATTAATAGAAAATTAAGATGGTTAATTCAAATTAAATGACTCTTAAATAATTTTAGGATCAAATTAAAAACATAAAGGTTCTTTTACATGAAAATTAAAGACAGTTTTTAGAAAAAAATCAGTATTTTTTCACTATTCGGTGAAAATAAAAAAAATTAGAAAAATCATAAAAATTCACACTAAGACA
This sequence comes from Viscum album, assembly GCA_963277665.1. NCBI lineage: Eukaryota > Viridiplantae > Streptophyta > Magnoliopsida > Santalales > Viscaceae > Viscum > Viscum album. Next base: position 383,311,399 of record OY728166.1, read on the forward strand.
ATATTGAAATGATTATTAAAAAATGATATTAATTTATTCACATAATATTTATAGAAATGGTGGAAATTAGTTAAAATTTTACTGCACAATATTCAATAAAAATACATTTTAAAAAAATATATTTCTGAAGATTAAAATTACATTACTGAAAATTAAATACTTATTTATTAGGAATTAATCAATAAATTTTCATTATTTAAATCCTTTATGATTTTTTTATAATTTTTTTATTAATATTCATAAATTCCAATTAATATTTTATGTTATAATGAGTTACTTCATTACAAATCATTTAGAATAAAGGTTATGTTATTGAATACATTAACTTTATTTCTAAGTAATTACAGATTAAATATTTGGTTGTTAAATTATAAACCCTTTTAAATGAATTTAAAAATCAAAATTATATCTCTTTTATAAAAATAAATGAGTATATCTTGGATTCATCACGTCCTCTAATTCCCATGTAGCTACCTCTAATTTTTTATTCCTCCAAAGAACTTTGACCAAAGGAGTAGTCATGTTCCATAGACAGTTTACTATACGATACAATATTTCTATGATTTATTCTTTATAGGAAAGATCATGATCCATTGATACAACATTTTATGTTATTACATATTAAGTATCATTTATTTTATTCCTTGGGGAGATATAGTGAACGCATTATGGCCTTGAGATAGATTTCGTGGGAGTTTTAAATGATAATCATTATTCCCAAATTGATCAATAATTTCGAGGGGACTGATATAACTAGGTATCAGAATTCCCTTCTTCCTTAATTTCATAAAATTATTCCATGTATAAATTCATAGTAATAATTTCTCACAAACTATTAATTCTATATCTCACTGATGATTTTTAGCATAACTCTTATGTTGACTCTGAGATACCTTGGTGTGATATAGAATTTCACTAAACATATTTCCCACATATTTAGGTATCTCCTGACCCAATATCATTATATATTCAACTACATAACAATGGGTTAGATTTTGATTCCTTTTACATATAAGACTTCATAAGTATCTATATTTATTCTTGAGTGAAATATATTATTGTAAGATAAATTGAATAGAAGAATATGTTAATCCCAATCTCCTTTAAAAACAAGACAACAGGATCTCAACATATTATTCAATAACTAAAAATTCCTCCCACACTGATTATATATCTTAGGAAGAGATAAAGTATTAAAACACAACTTTGTATCTAGAACTTACTAAGTACCTCCCTAAAACATCGAGGTAAACCTTAGATCTAAATTAGATATAATAGAATATGGTACCCCATGAAACCTTATAACTTCCTTAATGTATATCCTAGAATGATGATTAAGGGAAATAATTTTTGATAAGAATGATGTGTTTTTTATTTCCAACAGTTACCAGTTAAAACTAAAATAACATTTTTTCCTTAAGACATTTTGGGGAGGTGGACAACAAAATACATGGTGTTATTTTTCTATTTCCATTCTGGTATAGTAAATTTTTGTAACATATTATTAGATTTTTGTATCTTACCCTTAACATGATAATGTACTAAGAAATGACATTTATACTCTAAAATATCCCAATTCAAATTATACCACCATAAATACTCTTTTATATCTTTATACATATCCATACATCCATGATGAATATATAATGATGTGATATGAGATTATTCAAATAATTCATTCTTAAAGTCTTGTATTCACGTGACACATTCTTGGTTCATAAACCTTATCATTATATTACAATGAATGTCAAACTCAGGAAAAGTTCACACCATATTTTATATCTCCAAATCCTAATTTTTGTCTCTTTATTCTTAACATAGATAGATAGTTGGAAAATTATTTGAGAATGATAATATTTCCCTCCTTCCATCAAGATTTCAAATTCTATCCTTTGGAAATCCATAAATATTGGTACTTTTCTATCCTTATTATAGTTAATCTAGCATGATCCTTTTAACTCAAATCATTATCAGCCTTGATTTCTTTCCCAAGGTGGTAATGTACTTAGTATTCATAATATTTAATTAAATCCAATCATCTTTTATTCCTCATATTCATCTATTTCTATGTGAATATAAACATTAAACATTTATGATGTATATATATATGTCAAACTTTTCCATAAAAATATAATTTTTCTATATCATTAATAAAAATATTAACACTGATAATACTAAATCATGAGTCTAGTAATATTTTTCAATAACCTTCAATTGGAATGGGGAATAATATATCACACTAACATTGTACATAAGAACTCATCTAAGAAACGTCATTGATGCATCACTATAAATAACATACCCATCTCTATTGTAGGTTAGTTTTAGTATGGGTTCACTAACCAACCTTATCATAAATTCCAAGAAAATTTTTCAAATCTATTAGTCTAAAATAAATTAACCCCCTTCCGAGTTAACATGGAGAGAAAACTAGATAGTCATGGAAAATACTCACCAAAGCATCAATAATATCAATCCAATCCAAAAAACTATGGAGCTCAGTCATAGTGGTTGGTTTAGTCCAATGTTAAATAACTTTTTTCTTTGTCAAATTCACTAATATACCCTTTCTTGATATTATATGACCCATAGATGAAAATTTTATAGAAAATAAATAACACATGGTAAATTTTTCATATATCTTATCATTTCTTAGGGGCTTTATTACAATCCTCAAGTGATATTCATGATCTTTCTTTTTCTTGAAATAAATAATTATATATTCTATAAATACTACAAAATATTGATCAAGGTCATATTTAAAGACTCTATTAATTAAATGCACTAGGATGGTAGGGGAATTACTAAGGCCAAATATTATCACTATAAATTTATAGTGGTCATACATTAAAAGAAAATCTGGCATGGGTATGTATTCACTTTTTACCCTCAACTAATAGTTTCCACATCAAATATCAATATTATAAAACTATTGACCTTCTCATAATTAATCTAAAATCATCAATACGTGGAAAATGATACTTATTCTTTATCATTATCTTATTATGTTCCTGATAACCAATACAGTTTGGTATTGATCTAGCTTTCTTCTTAACAGAAATAATAAATTCACCCCAAGGTGATACACTTGGTCTAATGGATACCTTATCAAGATTATCTTAGATATTATTATTCAATTCATAATCCACAATCATAACCATTATATATGGAGTCCTTGAAATAGTTTTAGAACCTAGTATTATTTCAATTGAAAACAAAACTTCAATATTTAGAGAAAGACTGGTACACCCTTCTAAAATGACTAAAAAATCATATAAAATTATTATATCCTAAATGTGGAGTTTATACCCAACCATCAATGATAAATATCCCCTTTGAATAGAAGTAAAGTGTAACGCCCTGACCCCAGTTACCCAGAGTCGGATCATTATTACGTATCATTGGAATGATCACAAAAGATCAATTCTCGAAAGACTGATTATTTTAGTAGCCTTGGAATCACTAGATACATTCATAAATTTTAAATTATATCATAAAGTGAAAAAAAATACAAAAACATATTGTCTTTATATTCCTACATACTATCCCTTCTAGTCATTCATAAAATAATTTTTCACATCTTGGGAAAAATAAAACATTGAAGGGGTGAGCTCAGATGCTCAGTAAGGATAACAATATAGCAGAAACTTTCATAAATAAACATAAACATTTTAGGCAATGTATAACTAAAACAAAATCCTTTTAAACTTGAACTTCAGAATAATATGGCAAAGATAAAATGAAATAATTCCATTTACTTATTCACATGGATATTATACTAGTCGAATAATCACATGCAATATCAATAACCACTTTCATAATAATGGAATGTATAATGAAAGACTATCATAACCACATAGTCAAGGACTTGTGACAAGAATACAAATAAGATTTTGTCAAGGCCTTATGCCAAGACACTAGTTTGTCTCATGAGACCTACCGATGCATCGAGGAGCTATAGCGGGCTCCACCCATCACTTACTAAGTCCAATGCATTCCTCATATGAAAATTTTGAAACATAACATAAACATTCATATTAAAACTAGCATATGAAATGTCAATAATTTATCCACAAACCATGAATTGTACAAAAATAGCACATCCATAGTTAAACATAACTCATTCAATACAATATTGAATATTTTATTGTTACATATTAACCTCAATCGATAATAATGAGGGATATTGACATAGATGAAAATAATCATCAAAACTATTTGAGAGAAATACTCCCATTTTTCTTGAAAACATTTAAAAGTCACACTACTTGTCAAGAAGCCAGTTTAAAAATATATTTTTGAATTAAAGTGTCCCATACCAATTTGAAACTTTTAAAAGAAATTTTAATTTTAAAACATTAATTTCCATATAAATAAATCCTTAAAACCATTTTTAAAACAATGACATTAATGAAAAAGATTTATAATAATAAATCATTAAAACATTTAAAAATGATATTTTAGTTAGAGTTTATAACCAAAAGAGAGAAACTTGAATAAAAATAATTGAGGTAATAAAAACTTTGTAATATCATGAGAATAAATGGATTCATGATATACTATGTCAAAGTACATTATATACACCATATAAAAGTGATTTGGTGTGTAACAACAAAGAAGTCTCAATTGAATGTAATTTGATATGAAATCTATTATAAAGATCGTATCCTTATGTTAAGGATAAATAAATGACATAATTATGTGTGACAAATATAAATACACTAAATATTATTTTATATTCTGTGTAAATAAATTAGAGTACATTCACATATATTCTTGTAAAGACAACACCAATGAATTGGATATTTAACTCAACAAATTGAGATTGAGTTAAAATTACTCTTATCAAGTTCATATCGATGACTTGAGGAATTATCAATGGAGTGATTATGTGTATCTAAAGTATATCCACATAAATGGGAGTGTAAATTATGACATAATCAAATGAATAGTGATTCCACACATAATCTTGGAGTAAAATAATCAATGAAGTATACGTAAAGCCGAATGAGTGGAAATTGAAATTTCAAATTCCCTTAGCGATTTGGTAACTTAAGAAACGTACACCCATGAAAGAAGGATCATACAATGATGATGTAAATATTCATAAATTAAAGTATATTACACAATGAATACAATCATGGGCAGTACACACACCACATGCAATAAATAAGTGGTGAACAATGGAAATCTCACGGAATTAAAAGTGAGATAAGAAACCCCTTACTTTGTACTTTTTCCTTGGTCGAAGGTAGGTTAACCTCCTTTATAATGGTTAAATAATTGTTATTGAATTATACAAGAATCATATACATTAATATGATATCATATATGATCTTTTAACATTGATTTGTTGATAATATCTTAGTATTAGCGTCGTTTTGGGTGTTAACGAATTTGTTTTCCTTTATATTCTTTGTTTTGTGAGCCATATTTGTTATAGATGGGATGTATATTATTCATATATATAATTATATCATGTCTCTAAACATTATTTTTAATCATAAAATGAAATTTAGTCTTGAATGGATATGATGGGGAATGAATCTTATCGCGTTTGTGGAGACGGTAATCCGTACGTACGCACGAGTGAAAATATCATTCTTTTGATATTAAAATAATATATAATTGGATGGTATATCATATATAAAGAAACGTTATCATGTTACATTTATTATTTACATGAATTACACATCATTATTATACCTAACCAAATAATAATATATTGAATAACAATTACACCACGACATGGAGACGGTAACCCGTACGTACGCACGTATGGTGACATGTCATTAAAAGGATGGATAGAATACTGAATATGGTTGTACCATATTTATAATAAAATCACAGTATATATAATATACTGGAATTATTATTTTAGAATTGAAATAACAAATAAAGAAGAAGTGGAAGAAGAAAGGAACTTGAAAGAGGGTGGTGAAATCATTACCTCTTCTTCGGGTTCTTCCTTTTGATTTGATCAAAAGAGCTCATTAAGATGGATTTATGACCAAAGGAGGGCCTCTAGGATAAATTTAGGGAAGTTTAGAGGATATTTGGGTAGGGTTTGGCCGAGTCAAATGGATTTTAAGGTGCTAATTAGAGAGAAGGGGGAGTTCCCTTTTATAAGAGGGGTGAGGGGCACCATAGGAAAAGCTAGAAATATTATTTTATAATAAATTAAAAATCGGTTTCTAATGGCTCAAAACTAATTTAGTTCAAGTATAAGGTGGTTATGGGTCGCATAAAACTCAAAAAATTGGTTTTAGACAAGTTTGGGTCATTTTATTAACCTTATCATTTAGTTTTAACTCTTAGTTAATTAGTTTGACATTTACCGTGTCTCTTTGTATTTTTATATTATATGGTTAATAAACATACCATAAACTTCCAAGAGAACCCCAAGTGGTTCTTTAATGATACAAATATCATTATATAAGTCTCTTGGCCGAACATTAGGTTTTTAGGAATATAATATCAATTTATAATATAATATTTTTTTTAAAAACTCTTTTATGTCAATTTTGACGCTATTTAATAATTGATTTTGGTTAAAGTCATAAAAACTTTATTAATTAAAATAGAATTAATTTAAGCAATCCTAACATGTAATATTAACCAATAAAATTCGTTTATGTCATCAAAACTTTTAAATTATATTTATTGTAACATTTATAATACCAATTATTTGATTCTTTCATTAATTAGGAAAATACTGCATCATTATTGTGTCATAAATAAATTTAATTATTCAATGTATAAAATATATAAATAAAATACCATTATGTAAGAAATATCTTTATATTTCTAATGAATATTTATAGTCTAAAATATAACATATATAACCCTATGTAAAAATTGTTTTTTCTAAAAGATATATGTTTATGTCATTTTTGTATTTACTTTAACTTAATTAATATAAAGTGTCATTATCACTTACAAGTGGATCAATGGGGTCCCAAAATAGACCCAAATATGACCATGGTCGGAAATGTATCAACCAATAGGGTTAGGACACATTTTAGGGTAATTTAATATTATTATAATATTATTTGTTACCCTTATTTACCAGATTTACCGTTTAACCATGGTAAATAAAATATTTACCAAAGTAATTATTCAAAATGTCTAAAAATAAAAGTTACCTATTTACATAATTTGGACCTCCTGATTATAAATATGGAATCCATTTCTATAAATTAAAAACACAGAAATGTTAGAAATTAATTTAAAATTAATTCTCGTTGTTAAATCAAAGAGCGTGTTTTTTAAGAAATAATTATTATCAAAAGATTAACACTTGTTTAGTCTAGTTTAAATATGAAATTATGTCCAATAACCAACATTGGATTAAATGTTAAAAATATAATCTAATTATACTTTAAAATCACTCAAATTCATAATTTATCACTATTAATTATTTCAATTAAAAAAAGTTGTTTTTAATTAAAATTTAGTAACTTTCACTATTCATCAAAATATGAAAGTTATTGGAAAGGACCAAAATTTCACCCTAAGATAATTTAGATATTAAGAATCCAAAAATTAAGTCTATTTTGAAAGATAAAATGTATAAAACATCAAAAAAATGGGTATTACAATTCATAATGGCTAGTTTGATTGGTTGTGGGGTGTGTTAGAACTCGAAGTTGCGTACAACACACGCTACTGTATTATTCAAAGAGAAGCGTACCATGGAAGATTGGGGTGTTACATAAAGATTAATTAAATGGATGTAACTTACATTAGATATTCATATCTATCCTCATGCCAAATAGAAATCATAAGTTGAATTGGAATATAAAATATAAATTCCCATAATTGGAAATTCATATAGTGTTTATATAAATAAATTCAATCCATGAACAAAATCACATCAAATTCAACTAGAGGAAGAGTAAAAATATTTATAGGTATAAAATTCCCACAAACATCAATTGGTAAATAATCGAAAACATGATATGTAATAATCATTCCATTATTAGTTTTTATTACTAATTTCACATCTAATCATTAATGTGGTAATATGATACCCTTAGAAATTTTTTAGAGATAAAATAGTGGGTAGGACCATAATTAAATAATGTATTAATAGTTCTAAGGTGGATTATGAGTGTATCATTCACAACTTTTTTATCATACTCTACATTGGATAAAGTGATCACATGATATTTCCATTTGTATTTGGTCTTAAGAAGTTGCTGATGTCGATAAGTGTCAATAATCGTTAAATTCATGAACTAGTTAGAATAATTCTCATACTCCTTTCTTTTGAACCATTATATTGTGGGAGTTCCTTTTTTTGGATATTTCTATCCATTTTCTTCTTTAGATAACACATTCACGTTACATAAAAATTCAATATCCCTATGGCTTCTTATCTAAACATATAACATTTAGAAGACCCCTTATAGAAATTACCTTTGTGATTCCACCAATACTTTTGACATAAATTTAAATTCATCTTTTTCCCTTCATCATTTTTGTTATTATAATTTCCATTGAGTTCCATTTTTTCTTATCATACCCATGATATTGAATGGTGACACCAATCTCCATTTTCACCTTGATAACACATAAAATGAATTATTCATATCTATTTAAGTCTCTTATAGATAAAACCCTTTAGATACTTAATTTTATGACACTAAATAATCAATAAATCTTATATTCAACTTCAATGATAATACTCGAATCCTACTTCACATGTCTTGTAAAATTTTCCTCATTTGTACTAATAAATTCATCTCCATTCATCTTAAGATCAATAATTCATTCCCAAATTTCATATGAAGAATTTGGGGTAATTAATTAATTAAAAATAGGCTCTTAAACTCTCCCCACTCTATGGATTCAATTTCCTCTTATTCTTGATAAGATTTTTAACAGACCAACCAGGGTTAACCAGACCAGTCACCAATGTCAATCCATCATGGGGTGGGGTAAGAAAAAAATAACAAAACTAGTCTCGTATATAAGAAAAATAAAACATACAACCAATGTAAAAATCAGAAATAAAGATAGATATAACTAATACAAATATGATAAACTAAGAAGAAAGAAAATTCTTCACAACAAGTCTCTTTGTGACCAAACATTATCACCAAACTATCCAAAAATGAAATAGCAATATAAAGTGAATCATACATGCTACAGAATGCTCTTCCCTTTAACTGAATCCTATAAAAAATGCCTAAATCCACATATAAAAAGAAGTATGGTGTGAGAAACATATTCGATTATGATACCATCAAAATATATATTAAAGTTCTAATAACTATAATGAACAAGTGCAAAATTTAAAAAAAATTACATGAATTTTTATGAATAAACTATTGGAAATACTTTTTCAAATATTCTTTGAGTTTCAAAATATTGAATTTTATGTTGTTAAATCCATAAATGAAGAAGATAAAGACACCAAATATAAATAAACAAGTTATACAATATTCATTAAAGAAACTATCATTTCATAAACAACCAGAGACAACAATGCACCTTCTAGTAAGACTCTAGCCTATGGAAAAATACATACTAGAAAATCACAATCCAAACAAAGAATAAGGTGGGATTTGATCTAATATCGGGGCATACCATAGACTATCGACATATAATAGGTTACCTCCTAGTGGTTTCACACACACTAAGGTCATATGTGTCTCTATCTCAATGTAACCAAGTATCTTGTTGTGAAATGTTTTTCAATTCATATTTTAAAAACATTTCTCACACTTTTATAAAAAAAAATTAAAATCGAAACCAATCTAATTCTAGGTTTTAAAATAAAATTTTCCATTTCAAATCATTAAAATAAAATTTTCAAGGAGAAACCCATTTTTAAATGAGAACTCATAACCTTTTCTATTTCAACACATAAAATTCAATTTCAAATCTCAGGAAAACAATATAAAAACATGAAATTCAAGAAATTAAAACAATTGAACAGATCCACCTACCGCTAGAGCGTAGAAAACCTAACCTCCTTTGAAAATATGGATTAGAAACCACTAGATCTTCCTTTGAAATATAAGGAATGACTATAGAATGAAAAGTATTCATAAAAACACCATCCAATTACCAACACCTATCAAAAAAATCGTCACAGCCACCAATTATAGAGTAAATAAGAAGAAATCTTACCTAGATATGAAGTCTCTAACCCAATTAATCAATTATTGAATAGATCAATGCTATAAATTCCTAAACCTATGCTTTTGGGTTCAGCACATATGAAAACTATGTATTTTTAAAAAAAATGAAAAAATACGCAACAATTATTATATTCCAATAATTTTTATCGATCTAGGTTTTAGAGAATAAGATACATGGCATACAACTTAACAAAAAATTATAAAAATAAAATGAAATAAATAAATGTCTTTGAGCACTTTTCCTCCACAAATAAATACACATCACAAAGTAAATCCACTAAACCTATGAAAAATAAATTTAAAACATATGGCGAGAAAATATTTTTCCTATTTCTTGAAATGTAATAAGTTCATATAACTTTGAAAACTATTAATTTACAAAGTAATTTTATTTTGAAATAAATCACTATATTTAATAATTAAAAATATTAATTTTTGTGGATTAATTAAAATACTCAGCAAACCATGAAAAAAAATTGTAATTCCACTTAGCCATATATCATTTGGGGAAAATGTCCCATTCAGGTCATGGGTTCACTCTCCATACCATAAATTTATATTAAATACACTAGATCTACTTGAAAAAAACATTTTAATGGCCTTTATTTCACAATCATAATCCAAAAAAATTTCAAAAATAATATATATGAAATTATTTTCTTTAAAAGAAAACAATATCACAAATATCATAACATATAATATTCAACTCTTTGAGAAATTATAAAATCACATTTATGAGAAATCCATATTTATAACAATTGATCTTATTTAAAAGGCATAAAAATAAATGCATAACAAAATAAATGAACACTTGTATAAGAATTAATGGTATTTCAATAACAACTTAGATGATAGCTATATCTAATTTATTAATAACATACATGGAGGGTCAAAAACATTTTTACACATTAAATAATATGTTTAATTTAGAATTATCACATAAAATTATAACATTTATCATTTATAAATGTTAGATACATATAAAATAATTACTATAAAATTATTAACTTCTCCCATGGAGATTTAATTTATGAAGGAAAAAATTAAAATAATAAATCTAATGTAATCAATTTAATGTAAAAAATTTGAAGTAAACAATTTGGAGTAAATGGTTTAAAGTAAACTAAAAAATATTTTTTTTTATTTTTTATAATAAATAAATAGCTTATGAGATTATTCATTAAAATGTTAATTCCATGCACGATGTTTGATTATTCTTATAAGGGTTTAAATGAATATTTATAAATAAAATAAAAATTTTATTTTCCAATAAAACTTTAAAATCCTATCATGTTATAATATTAATGTTTGAATGTATAATTATATATTTATATAATTACATAAATTGATATACTAAAAAACCCAACCTCTTAAAATTATATTTGAAAATAAATGATTAATCCTTTACTTAACAAATTTTAAAAATAAATGTAGGAAAATAGACAGATGGATATTTATGTACACATATATATATATATTCATTTGTAATGTAAAATTATAGATTAAAATTAAATTCAAAATATTGAAAATCCATAAACATAATTTGAAAAAATTAACAATTCCCTTACATTTATAATTTTATAAGACATGTATATAGATAGATTATTATATATTTGTGTGTGTGTGTCTTTGCAATTTAATCATTACTGATAAAATAAATTAAACACTTGCCGGATTTGAAAAGGAAGAAGATCAAGGCTACTGGATAGGGTAAAAAAGATAAAGGGTTTCACTTGTGGGGAAAATTTTGAGTGTTTCAAAGTGTGAAAAGAAGGTTTTAAATAACAAAAACACTAATTAAACATGACCATTTTGAAAAATTCTCCATGGTTTTTGGACCCATTTGGCCATTTTTATTGAATCAAAATGACATATATATATATTTAATAATCCAAGTTTCTATAAAAAACCAAATAGAAAAAAGGGGTTTAAAATTGACCTAATTCAAATCTAAATAAAAGTGTTAATTAATTTAAAAAAATTAATATTCATATATATATTTACTACAATCTAGTATTATAGAGGAATTAGAAGATGTTCACCTCTAGGTAAGGGTTCGGTATAAAATAAAAAAAACATCCATGTTGTTTTTGTGGAATTTGAAACTAATATGGGGTTATGGTAAAGGGGACTTCGATGGTGGAAGAGGAAAGGCGTCAGAATCGTTGACCAACTGGTGTAGTATGGTTTAAAGAGGGATAGATTGGGGTTTAGGAGTAATATATTAGATGATCTGAGACTAATAAAATGGATGCAATTAGACTTATAATTTTAATAAAAGAGAATATGAGGTATTATTGGGGAAAAAGATATGGACAGACAAGATGAGCATGGTCAGATCGGGTGGCCCAGATTACTTATCCTGGGAAAACACACATCCCACCTAAAAATGTGGGGGTTTCTTCCACTTCCATATAATACAAGGTGTGACTCATATCATCTCTATAACATAGGAACACATTATAGGTATCCTTACAAACGATCTCCTTCTTGGGCATCAACCCACCTATGCATGGTACAATTCTCATAGGGTTAAACTGTATCTCTATTCACCCAGGGGTTTGGCCATAAACGGACTTCCCTTGGTGTAAAAAAAATTGTAGAAAATTTTCAAAACATGGAAAAAATAGAAAAATATCAAAGAATCATATATATATATTAATAACTTTTAGCATTTAATCTATTTCCTTTTATGAAAAAGAATTATTTTTTAAAAAATAATCTTTTCATTAAATTATCAAGTTATAATATTAAACTGTAAAATGTTAAATAATAACTAAAACATTATCATTAAATGTCATCATTTTTATTATTTGAAGATATTATTTTAAATTAATTTTAAAATTTTAAAACATTTAATAGCTTAAAATAAAACCCAACAGCTATCAAAAAAATAAACTGTCATATTTTCTTTAACAAAAACAAAAGGTTTTTTATAGACCCATTTCTATGGATATTCAAAGACACAAACCAAAAATTCCTTAAAATTAATTTCTTAATTTCATCATGGTGCTACACATTCCTTTTGTTCTTATTATTTTCATTATTATTATTAAAATTTATTTTCTTATTTTGTAATATCCAAGGGAAAAGGGTATACATTTAGACTTATTATATTGGTGGGAGTTTTTTTAGTGGTGATACAGGGACTTTAAATGAGTTTTCTGGCTTATTTATTATTTCTTAGTTGAAAAGGTGTAATGTTGTTAGTGTTTTAAGTAATAAAATTATTTATTTTTTGTTATTAATTTTTGTATTCTGAGTTTGAAAACATTTATTAAAAAACTAACATAAGAACATTATTGATTTGGGGTGTTAGATTCTCCCCACCTAAATAGAATTGTTCCCTCGTAATTCTTTTGTACATGCACCTACATATTTTTTCTTTAAAACTTCAATATTGATGCTCCTATATAAATAAAACTTTAATTGTTAATTATTAGAATTTAATTATAACAATTAATTCATACCATCACTAGATCCACCATTATTGGTTATTCTCTAGAAAATGTGTGTTTCTTCTAATCAAATTAATCCCCAAAGTAGTTTTAAATTCTTAAATTTATTTTTCCCAAACACACCTCAAGAAACTAAAGTCATACTCGTTTATATAGTGGTAGGATCTTTAGAGAGAGGCATAAGAGCTATAAATCTTGGAAACATTAGAATGGAATTGATTTCTATAAAACAACTAAACCACTTCATTTTCTAAAATTTTATAATATTTAATTATCTCATACAAATGGGGAACAAGACTTGACATAGATAAGTTGTGCGGAGGTCACCCTCTTCTAAAGATTCTAAATAATTCCTTAATAACTATTACTTTTTAAATAGGGTAAAGAATTTGAAAAGGTCCTAAAAATAGTTTCCTCAATATACATAGAATGGAATTTGTGCTTGCACCATGAAAAAATAAACAAAGTTTGATACTCAATATAATCAAAGTATATTAAGAGTATTGGGTATTTTGTAAAGATGTTTACAAGATATAAAAGGTTTTGTGAATGGATCAAACACATCCAAACATGATTTTAAAATTATCTTCTCAAGTAACTCATTTAGAGGATACGAAATATTTGTTCTTGTTCTTATGTCCCCCATTTGAAAATATTAAGAAAATAATTTTACTTAATAATACATACTTATATTATTAATTTTGTTTTAATTTTTCAAAATTATCTAGTATTTTACTTTGATACCAATTATAATTCCCCAGTCCATCACTTTCTAGTTCATCACATATGAATATTGTGTATTTTTTTAAAACAAAATGAACAAATAAACCACATATATTACATTCCAGGAACATTTACCGGTCTAGGTTTTAGATAATTATATGAATTTCATAAAACTTAACAAAATAATACAAAAAAAAATTAAAATTTTTTTTTGAGTGTGATATATCCTCAATAAAATTCACATCACAAAGAAAATCCACTAAACCTATGAAAAATAAATTTAAAACCTATGGTGAGACTCTATTTTTTCCAGAAAGGGGTTTTAAAATCACTCATATGTACCTTTTAAATAATTATTTTTAATTATTATTCACTTCAAACTAGGTTTCCATAATATTAACATATAATAAGTTTATATAACTTTCAAAACTATTAATTTCCAAATTAATAATATTCTTAAATAAATCATTGGTTTTCTCCATTGAAAATATTAATTTTAGTAGATTAATTACGATACTTAGTAGACCATAAGAAAACTATAAGGCCACTTAGTAGTGTCTCATATGTGAAAATTTCCCCTTAAGCACATGGGTTCACTCCTCATACAATAACTTTACATTTGATACACCGATTCCAATTTTAAGAAAACATTTTAATGGTCTGTCTTTCTCAATGGTAATCAAAAAATGATTAAAAAATAATACATACTTAAATTATTTTATTTAAAAGAAAATAATCTCACATATGTCATAACATGTAATATTCACCTTTTTGAGAATTTATAAAATTTTATTAAAGAGAAATTTGTATTCATAAGAACTTTTCTTATTTAAAATCCATAAAATTAATTGCATAATAAAATAAATGAATACGTCAATAAAAATTCAGTAAATGTCGATGATAACTTATATGATGGACATATCTAATTTATGAATGACATACATTGATGATCGGAAACATTTTTAGACATAAAATAATAGTTTTTATTTATAATTTTCACATAAAATGATAACATTTATCTTTTATATATGTAAGATACACATAATATAATAACCATTAAATGATTACCTTCTCCCATGTATATTTCATTTATGAAATAAAAAAATTAAAATAATGAATCTAAATGAATAAATTTAATGTAAATATTTTTTTGTAACCAATTTAGATTAATTGGTTTGAAGTAATTAATAACAAAACAATGCTATGCTGATCTTTAAAATATATAAATAATTTATGAGGTGATTCATTAAAATAATAATTCCTTGCTTGATGTTCGATTATTCTTATAAGTGTTAAAATTAATGTTTAGAAATAAAACAAAAATTATATTTTCCAAGAATAATTGAAAATTATATCATGTTATCTTCCAAAATTATTAATGTATAACAATACATTTACATAAATAAATAAATTGATAGGTTAAAAACAAAGTCAAACTCATAAAATTAATTTTAAAAATAAATGATTAATACTTTACTTAATATATTATTAAAATAAATATATAAAAATAGATAGATATATATTTATGTATACATATATATATACCTTTGAAACATAAAACGATATATTAAAATTAAATTCAAACCTTTGCAAATCCAAAAACAAAATTTGATGAAATTAAAAATTAGCTTACATTCATAATTTATTAAAAAAAGTAGATGGATATATTGTTATATATATACATATATATATATATATATATTTTTAATTTAAACATAACTGCTAAAATAAGTTAAATATTCACCTGATTTGAAATAGAATAAGCGCAAGGCTACTAGACAGGGCAAAGAGGGTGCAGGTTTCGAATTAGGGAGGAAATTTTAGGTGTTTCAAAATATGAAAAGAAGGTTTTAAATAAAAAAATTAATTAAACATAACCTTTTGAAAAAAATCCATGGGTTTTGGACCCATTTTTTCTATTTTTTCGAATCAAATTGACATATATATTTAATAATATATTTTCCTACATAAAAAATGGGAAAATGGGTTCAAAATATAACCAATTAGAATAAAAATAATTGTGTTAATTAATGTAAAATAGAGAATATTCATATATATATATATATATATTAATCACGGATTATAGAGGAATACATAGTTTTACTTCTTGGGAAGGGTTTGGTTTGAAAATAAAAAAAACATATATGTTTTTTGTGAGGAAATCAAAACCGATATGGGGTTTTGGTGAAGGGGACTTCGATGGTGGAGGAGGATAGGGGGTTGGCGGTGTTGAACTACCAGTGCGACTAGGGTTTGATGAGGGATATATTGGGTTTTAAGAACAGTAGATCAAATTATCAGAGACTAATCATATGGCAGGAATATAACTTATCATTTTAATGAAGAAGAATAGGAGGTCTGGTTAGGGAAAAATAAGTGGACGGCCGAGATGAGCTCGGTTAGATCGGGTGGCCCAGTTCTCTTATCCTGGTAAAACACATACCACATTGAAATTCAGGGGTTTCAACTACTACCTAATAATACAAGGCACTACTCCTCTCATCTTGATGAAAAAATCCCACACTTTAGAGATCCTAACACATGGGATCCCACTCTGGATTTATCCAACCTATGCATGGTTTGATTCTTGAGGGCCCTATAAATGGGCCCAACCATTGGACTACTAGATATGTAGTTAAACTATGTATATGTTGAACCAAAGGCTTGGTTCTAAATGGGATTTCCTTGGTTCGATAATTTTTTGTAGAAAAATTTCAATGCATTGAAAAAATATAAAATTTTGAAAGAATATTATATATTTTTATCAATTTGATAATTTAAAACATTTAAATTTATAAAAAAAATTAATTTTCTATTCATATAAAATTATCTCCTCATTAAATTATTAGTTTTTAATATCAAATTTTAAAATTTTAACTAATAATTAAAACATTATCATTACATGTCATTATATTTATTATTTGCAAATATTATTTTAAATTAATTTTAAAATTTTAAAACATCTAATGTCTAAAAAAAACCAATGGTTATCAAAAACATCAATGGTCATATTTCCTTAAATAGTCGCAAAAGGTTTTATAAATACCTAGGTCTATGGGTATTTAGAGACACACACCAAAAATTCCTTTCACTTCATTTCTTAATTTCATCATGGTGTTATATATTCCCCTGGATTTCAGTATTTTCATTATTATTCTAGCTAACTATTTTATTATTTTTGTAGATCCAAGGAAATAGGGCTATACATTCGGAATTATTATGTTGATGGGAGGCGTTCAGGTGATGATACAAGGACTTTTAATGAGTTTTTAGGGTTATTCATGATTTCTTAGTAATAAATGTGTAATGTTATCAGTATTTTAAGAATTAAAATTAATCCTAGTTTGTTCTTAATTTTTGAATTCCAAGTTGACATGATTTATTAATAATAATAATAATAGCACAAATGCATCATGGATTCATGGAATTACAGATCCATATAAAAGGATGATACCCAAAATGACCTCGGGTAAGAGCTCTAGAGGAGAGGAGAAGGCTATAAAACAAATGATCCATCACACACTATCACAACACTCTAAAAACCTGAACATGGGGAATTAAGTGTCATGTAATACCATTACACATCATGAAACACTTTCATTTTAAGGTACACTGAAAAATGTGTTTCCTTTTTAATTAAAAACTAAATTTCACATTACACTATGTATAACCCCTACTTGACGTATAAACACTCATGATGTGAAATCAACTCACAAGATGAGTCTGGCCAGTATATTACATTGTGGAACACTATTTCATGTCATTTTAATTCTGAGTGAATAACATAAAGGTAGAGGGAAAAGAAAAAAAATCCAACAATTCTATGACTCTATCATTACGGGAATCCTCCCAATTTGGGGTCAAATATTTTCTCCCAAATATAAAAGGGAAACTTGAAATAGAGATCAGAACATACATGACAGAAAGGTAATGGGGTATTATAATCTACCCACCATAAAATCCTTCTATCCCTAGAAAGACCTCATGATCCTAGATCCTAAACAAGATTAGGCCATTACTACCTCATCAACAACTCACACTCCTACATCTCTTGAAAATACTATCCTCACAACCTTAGTACCCAAACCTAGGGAATTGTTTTTTTTTTTTGTAGTACATTATCATGAAGATCCATAATCTAAACTGGATACTCAACTAAAGTGAAATTAGGATCAAGAACAACATCTTCCCATCTAATCAAATGGGATAGATCTAGTATATACCTCATCAACTGGGAAATATAAAACATGTCATGTATCAAATTTAGGGAATAAAATAACCGAAACTAGGTGAACACCCTCCCCAGTTGGTCAATGATCTCAAAGGGGACCAAAAACCATATTTCCAACTTACCTCATATACCCAACTGATTATTTCCCAAGTGCGGTGAAACTTTTAGAAAGACCCAATCACTAACCACAAACTCTAGCAGACAGTGAAGATTTTATACATAATATTTATGATGACATTGGGTCATGATCAAATGACTTTGGATCAAATACACCACCTCTATCATCTCTTGAATAACACTCATCCCAAACAAGGACCGCTCTCCCAACTCTATGCAGAACAAGGGAGATCGATATGGACACCTATACAAAGACTCAAAGGGAACCATCATAATCAAATCTTGATAACTGTTTTTATAGGAAAACTCAAAACATTTCATATTTATATCCTAATGTCCACTAAAATCAAGCACATAAGACTAGATAATATCCTCAAGAACCTGTATATCCCTCTATGTCTGTCCATCAATCTGAGGATGATAAGACATGCTAAATTTAAAATAGGAACTCATTTCCTTTTGAAAAAAAATTAAAAAACGGGATGTGAACCCAAGTCCCTATAAAACAAACTACATTGGGAACCCCATGAAGCTTCAAAATCTCTTGGACAAAAAATTCCCCAGGATTTTCCACATTACTAATCTTATTTATTACTATAAAATGCACATATTTAGTGGGTCTTTCAACAATAACCAAAATTTAATCCTTCCAACTAGGATTCTAGGGAAAATGAACAACTAAAGCCATTAAAATATCACCCCAATTTCTAACTAGAATGGTTAATGGCTGCAAAAAAAATTGCTTGTCTCTAGTTTTTTTCCTTAACTCTTTGATAAGTGATACACCATGATACAAAATCCACAACTAAATGCATCATCCCAATCCCCAATATCGATGTATCAGATGATGTAACATATTTGTATCCCCAATGTTCATGTACCAATGTGACTTGTGTCCATTATCTAGAAAATCATTCCTCAAGGAAACTAGAACAACTAACATGTTAAGAAAGTAAAAATATCCACTATAAGTTAGAGAAAACTTGACCGAGTTTTACTGGCCATTTAGGATTTTTATTAATCATTTTCTCTCAAAGTCTATAAACTACACAACATAAAATCTATCATAAAAAGATGAATAAACTTTTATCTGATCCAAGAACATCGGTCCACCAACCTCCTTCACTCCCAAACACATCAAAGACCATTGTTTAACTTATTTCTTCATGGCTTGTGTTGGTAATTTTCTACTCATTATGTCAGCCACTCCATTCTGTTTCCTAGATTCATATATGATATCAAAATCAATCATCCAAAGACACTCAGCACAAAGTCTCCATTTCATGTTCAGATCTCTCTAATTGAAAATATACTTCAGGATTTTATGATCATAATATACCACAAATAGCTCTCCAAAGAGATAGTGATGCCATGTTTTAAGAGTGTTAATAATAGCCTCCAACTCTATATCATGTGTAGGGTAGTTCTTCTCATGAGGGAATAACTGGAGAGATCCATAAGGCACCACTTGATTACCCTATATCAAGACACATCCCAAACTAGTACAAGAAGTATCACAGAAACCATTTTAACCTGAACATGGTTATAGAATAATCAAAATTATTTCTAAAGTCAACCCCATCTTCCTCTCCTCAAAATATCTATGACACTTGTTGTTCCATTCCAAATTTACACCCTTATAGGTTAAATATTTCATCAAAGATGTGAGCATGGATAAGTATTGAACAAACCATCAATAGTAAATTTTCAAACCCAAGAATCTTTAGATCTCAAAAAAATTTCAGGGCTACTCCCATGAAATAACAACTTGAACACTTTTTAGGATCAACTAAGATTCCCCTCTCAAATATCACATAACCCAAAAACATCAGTTTCCATTTTCAAAACTCGCACTTGGAAAGATAACCATGTAGATGATATTCCCTCAACAATCAAATAATGATATACAAATGGTATTTTTTTCTCCTCCTCTATCTTGTATTTCATTGGGATATCATCTATGAACACAACAACAAAATATTCTAAGAACTGATGAATGATTCATTTAATTAAATCCATGAATATCACAGGAGCATTAGTGAGTCCAAATGGCATAACTAGAAAATCAAAATTCTCATATCAACTCTGAAATATTGTCTTGGGTATATCCCCTTCTCAGACACTCAACTGGAAGTACCCCATTTGTACATAAATATTAGGAAACCAATGATCCCCCTAAACTAATCAAATATATAATCAATTCTAATCAAAACTATGAATATCTTAGGAGTGTTAGTGAGTCTGAATGGTATAACTAGAAACTCAAAATTCCCATATCAACTCTAAAATGTTGTCTTGGGTATATCCCCTTCTCAAACTCTCAACTGGTGGTAACCCATCCATATATAAATATTAGAAAACCAATGATCCCCCCTCAACTGATAAAAGAGATCATTAATTCTGAGTAATGGATACGTTATTAACGGTTACCCAATTCAACATCCGATTGTTAATAAAAATTATAAGGCACTCTTCTTCCTTCTTAGAAAAGAGTAAATGTGAGTCACAGGGTCACACACTAGAATGAATAAATACATTCACCTCCAATCATTCAATCTGGACTCTAAGATCCACATATTCCATAAGTTCCATTCGATAGAATGGAATAGAAATGGGAATTGTTCCATGTAATAGGTTAATAGTAAATTAGACCTCACTCTATAGAATAATGTAACATCCTAGAATGATAAATGGTTTAATGAAAAAATGACATGACTCATGTAAATAAGGTGCACCTTCCTTCTTGGGAGCCTACCTGATTAGAACTCCACAGTTAAGCACCCTTGGCCTAGAGTAGTGATCAGGATGGGTGAACTTCCTGGAAGTTTCCCAGGTTGTGTGTGAGTTAAGACAAAGAATGTTGGAAAGAACATGTGTTGGCATGTGGGGACATCCATTAGTCAGATGAACCATTCGGTCACATGGGTGGACCCCACGAAGGGTACCACATGTTTTTTGGGAACTGGTGGTACCTAGCGGGCCAGGACCTGATGGCCATGTTAAGGCATAGTGTTTGTACTACCAGAAGGGCCCAGTTGTTACATTTGGTATCAGAGGAGGAACTCAGCCTTAAGTGCAGTGCACTACCTGGGATGAAATATAGGGTCCACAATGAGAACGTTGTACTCTAAAGGGGGTGAATGAAACACACCATAATGATAAAGGGTTAAACGACTAAATGATATGACGCATGTCAAAAAGGTGCACCTTCCTTCTCAGAGGCCTACCTGATTTGAACTCCATAGTTAAGTTTGCTTGTCTTGGAGTAGTGATCAGGATAGGTGACCTTCTGGGAAGTTTCATAGGGTGTGTGTGATTGATGACAAAGAACACTATAAAGGACATGTTTTGGGATGTAGAGATAGTAATTAGTCAGATGACCCATTCGAGAAGGTGGGTGGACCTAGGAAGGGGAACATGTGTCTGCGAGGCAACTGGTGGTACTTGGCGGGCAAGGACCCGATGGCCATGTTAAGGTAGGGTGTTTATGCTGTTAGTAGTTCCTAGTTGTTACAATACAATCCAATGAAAATAATCTAGAAAAATCATAGGGTATGTATGCACAACATCAGGTTTCTGACCTTTCAATAGTGGGTCAACTGCATCAAAAAACATTAATGAAAACTAGCATGAGATTAAACCATCAAAATTAATAACCGGTACTTCCTATCCTGGTCTAGAGTCCCACTCACCCTAGAAAAAATGAGTGACCCCATTAGTAGATAATAACTATACCCTTTGTTGATAACATTATATCTAAGCCTTTACGCTAATCATCCAATCCATGTCGATAATCAAGTCAAGTATGTCAAGATCAAGAAGTAAGAAGTCCCAAACCACCTCAAAGTTTTCTATCACCACCTAAAACATGGTACATTTGAAAACATTCTCATAACTATTTCCCAAAGGTGTGAAAACATCCAAAAATAATGTCATAATCTTCGAATGCAAACCCAACATGTCAAAAAACATTGATGAAACAAAAAATGAGTATCACCTGTATCAAACAAAGATAGTACCAAAGAAGATAAGATAAACACTGCACCTATAATAGTAGTTGTCCCTACTTCAGATTCCTTGGGATTACATTATGAAACATAAATTCATCCATGCATAGCCACTTGGACATCCTCGATGGCCTGATACTGAGACCCACCACCCTTGGAATCATCAACATATACCAGTAACTCCTTGGTGAATGTGGAACCCTCTTTACTAACTTGAGAAATCTTATCACAAAAATTATTTAGATAGAACACAAAAAATGGCATGTTCAAGGAATCTATGTATACTCAGGCTTGGTATAATCATGCCTCCTAAAATGGTATCAAATAACCTTTTGTTTCATTATAGAATCCCCTAAAAGTGTTCCTATAGAAAACTGACCAATCTTTCACTTGATTTTATAACCAAAAGAAGAAACCTGGTGAACTGTTACACCAACTAAAGCTCCACTCAGGCCTTTCCTCCTCACCATGTATTCCTCATCCAAATATATATTATCTACTACCTCAAAATGGTCGGAAGGCTCAATAGAACTAGAATTGACTGAACATCGATTCCCAGTCCCATCTCGTACCTCTGATCCTTCAGGTAATCAGTGGTGACACTCTCTGGTTCTAGAACCACAAAAACAGCAAAGCGGTGGAGTACTCTCGAACAGTACACTCCCCTTGCTCCAATGTCAAAAACATCTGGGTCTTTTCTACACGTAATCTCTTAGGATAAACTTCTAATTAAATATATTCTTGAAAAAAAACTAGGTAAGATCTTCATGCAACATATCTTTTACTATTTAGTACAACCATATTCTTCTTAATACTTTAAGCATATACATAGAAAACATCACCTAAGAATATTCAGGAGTCTTTAATAATTTGAAGATCAGATCAGTCCATTTATGACACTCCTCTGATAATTGTAGTCCATTTCACCTAGAAGAATGGTGATTGTTTCTTGGTAAATTTTGAGCCATAATCCACTGCCCATCTCGAGTTCACTTTGCCCACTGACCCCAGAGTATGAATAGAACAGATCACTACATCAACCAAAAAAGATTCCACTGGAGGGTCTGCCTGTGGAACCTACCTTGCAGATTCCCCTCATGTATTTGGAAAGTATCTTCCAAAAGGAATTGTCTATTAAACAGAATACAATAATCAATCAACCATGATAAATTTCAAAAAACATCAAACTAAAAACAATAATCCAAACCCATTATTTAAAACAATGAGAATTTAGAACAGTTATAAATCCTATCATAAAAGGTAACACCATTTTAAATAAACAAGTCCATCCAAATAAATTCCCGACTTAGTTTATTTAAAATACCCTACACACACCATGTCCTTTGACATTATAGATAGGTTAAATTAAATATTATTCCCATAAAATTTTAGAAAAATGAACCTATACACTCATTCTTGGACACAGTAAGGATTTTTTGACCCCCCATGGAAACATGGATTCATTAACGGGAGTGAGCTGGCCAGGCCCCTATTCCACACCTAATATCTGAATTTTGAAGATATTACTCCTATCTTCCTAAGGCATCAAACTAACTCAGGAAATGTTGAAACACTTTAGGCTAATTAACCCCTCTAATATCAAATTGTAACAAACCAACCTAGGTCAACCATACTAGTCACCAAATTTATCCCATCATGGGGTAGGGTAAGACAAGGATAAAAAAACTAGTCTCATATATAATAAAAAAACATAGTATAAAGTGTAAAAAAATCGAGATACATATAATCCAAATAGGATAAACCAGAATTAAATTCATGTGTAAAAAACAAGTCTCCATGTGACTGAATTTTACCTCCAAACTATTCCAAAAGGAAACAGTAACATAAAGGGAATCCTTCATGCTACAGAATGATATTTTTTTTATACGAATCCTACAAAACAAGGTCTACATAAGTCCACAAGAAAAAGTATTCTGATCCAAGTAGGATACCCCCAAATGATCTATGAAATTTCTAATAACAATAATTCACAAGTTCAAGATTTAAATAAAAAAATACAGGAATTTTTATAAATAAACAATTTGAAATTATTTTTCAAATATTCCTTAAGTTTTAAAAAATTTCATTCCATGTTTCTAAATCCTTAAATAAATCTTTTGAATATACCAAATATAAATATACATGTGATCCAATATAAATGACATAAACTGTCATGAAATAAACATCCAAAAACCAAAATTCACCTACCAGTCGAGATCTAGCCTATGGGGAAATATATACTAGACACTCACAAGAGAAACAAGGAATAAAGTTGGATCTAAACTAACATCGAGGCCTACCATTGACCATCAATGTATTAGAAGATTAATCATAGTTTTGTCACACACACTATGGTTACTCATATCTTTATCTCAACATAACATAGGTTCTCCCTATGAAATATCTATCAATTTCTATTTTAAAAACCTTACTCACACTTTTATAAAAGAAATTCAAATCCAATTTTATCTGCATCGGGGTTCGAAAATCCATTTTATAATTTCAAATCAAGGAAATTTCATTTGAAAATAAAACCCCCTTTTCAAATGGAAAACTATGTCCTTTTAAATTTTAACACGTGATATTCCATTTAAAATATCAAAAAAACAATATGAGCAAAAAAATTCAAGAAATTAGAAAAATTGAATATATCCACTTACCCCAAGGGTGTAGAAAAACCTAAATACCTTTGAAAATGGGGGATTGGAATCCCCAAGATCTACCTTAGGAAGAAAAGTAATGACTAGAGACTAACAAGGATTGATAAAAAAAACTCAATCTAATTACCAATACATACGAAAAAAAGGTTCTACAACCACCAAAGAGAGATAAACTAAGAGGAAATCTTAACCAGAGAGAAAAAGCACCTAACCCTACTAATCAATAACTAAACAAGTTGATTCGAATGGAAGGAAGGCGCCCAAAATCACTTAAGTTATGATATCTAGCAAATAGGAGAAGGATACAAAAACAAATAAACCCTAAAACACCTACATGGAACTCTAAAATATGGAACTCAAATAGATACATGGTATGTAATACCTTTACACATTGTGAAACCATTTAATTTTAAGTTAGTTTAAAAACACATATTTATTTTAATTAAAGTCCATATTTCACATTACTCGGCATGTAACCCTTACACGGCGTGAAAAAACTCATGTTGTGAACTCAACTCATGGGATGAGTCCGGCTAGCATTGAACATCATGAAACTCTATTACACATCATCTAACTTCCCATAAAATAGTAGAAAAGTCAAGGGAAAATCTGAAAATCCAATAGATCTCAAACTTCGCCATTATAGGTATCCCCCGCCCAATTCAGGGTTGAAGATTTTCTCCTAATGAAAAAATGGAAACAAAAATTCAATATTAGAACATTTTTGACTGAAAGGTAATAGGGCATTGCAAGAGTATGTCATTGATCCTATTTTCCTTCAAAATGAGAAATATCTAAGATATAATTTTCTTGATACAAGTAGTGGAAAATAGAAAAATCCCTTTTAGTGGTACAAATCTATTGTTTATAAATTTTTTTATCAATAAACCCCAAAAAGATAGGTCGATATTTCCTCATAAAGTCCTCAATAGTACATTATTTCGTTTCTAATTTGAAAGATCATCATGATTTATGTAATTAGAATGTTGTGTAAGAATATTAATAATATTTTTATTCAAGATTCCATAACATTTAGTTTCCTAGGGGGGGAGTCATTTTATTTTCCATCACATTCAGTTGTAACATAGTTACTTCTTATTTACAACCATTGACTAAAACCAATAATCATTTTTTGAGCAATAATAAACCCTATGGAAAATCATATAATCATGAAAATCATTTACATGATGTTTAAATATTGACACCTTCTTTTCAATCTAGGACACCTTAAATTTAACCTAAGTCATAAATGGTCATCATCTATTGAAATAATTCATAATGGATCTTAATAAAAAAATTTAATTAACTGAAAAATATTCACACGGAGGGTAAAACTAGGTGTGTAGTAAGGTCTCATTAATAGTGCACTATAATTATGGTCAGTATATACTCTACTGTTGTTTAGAATTATTACCCATAGGTATATTCAGGACAAAACCTTTTCCACTATTGTTGTTTAGGTAGGGATGTATTACTAGAAAAAACTCCATTATTTACCATAACATAGGATGTTATCCTATACATAGGGTTATCCTAAAGGTTCTTAATAAATTTTTCCCATTATAGATTCAAAAAATAACTAAAAATTACTCTAATAGAAACACTAGAAAACTAATATTTTCATACATAGATAATACAAATTAATAGTATAATATTCAGTACATATAAATACGATCCATGCCAAAACTTTCACATTTTAGTTTCTTTGGAAACTTGGATACATAAACAACTAGTAGATAAAATCTTTAAATCAATTGAAATTAGTTTTTTATGAATATCACTATAGACATATCTTAATAAAAACCATTCTTCATTGACTGGGGAAAGGAAACATAAGAAAGGGTTATGTTAGATGCATTCTAAGATTAAAAATAGGAGATATCAATAAATGGTCATGGGTGAGTATAAGATAGGAATAAGGGTATAATAACATGATCATTTCTTACAATAATAATACCCAATTATTCAAATGTCTATAATCCTGAATCTCAATGTATTATTTTTTCATGTGAATTATATAAGAAAAAAGGGTATGGAATCATAATTAATAAATCATAAACCATGATAAAATTTTATAATAATAAGGAATAATATTTTGGAACTAAAATAAGTATATAAAATCATTTACATAGTCAATGATCACTTCCAACACTATCAGAGATAGTTAGGTCCACTCCCCATTCTATATTTTCCTTAGTCAAGAATCATTCCCAATAATATCTTATTGAAAGAAGTCCCTTACTGAACTAGGTTCACTCCCCATTGTTCTCATTATCTTATGATATATACATATTTAATTTATGCATTTGGGGGCTATGTAATTCCTAGTACACATGTCACATATTAAAAACTATACATATGTGTTCTATAAGATCATAAAACATTCACATTATCATCATACTACAACCCTTGGTAATTATACTAGTTTCATAAACCATACAAAATAATAATAATTAAGGTAAAATTAGATTATATCCCTTGTAAATATTATTAATCATCAAAGTAATCTTCTATATATAAAAATAAATTTAAATATGAATATAATATTTCTTGATGAAAAAACCCTTTAATTTTGAAATCACTAATTTAAATTCTAGAAAATTTAAAAATATAAAGGAAAAATATTCCTTTAAATGAACCAAGAAAAAATTTAATTTATATTTAAAATAATATAATATTCATGATGAAGGGTAAATATTTCTTTGTGATTTATGTTAAAATAAAAAATCATTTACATTTTTAGTAAAAATCAAAAGTACCATGATTAGAAAATAATTGGAAGATTCATTTTAAACCTTGGTATAGAAATTAAAATATTATATAAAGATAACTTTAAGAAAAATTATATATTATTAAAAAAAATTGAAATATTTAAAAAAAATATGGACATGGAAGAAAATATTTCCAACCGAAGAGAAAAACAGGGTTGGAATTATTTAAAATAAATGGTCTCTTGAGTACTTAAATAGTGAAAAATGAAAGCAAA
The DNA here is from genome assembly GCA_963277665.1 of Viscum album. Classification (NCBI taxonomy): domain Eukaryota; kingdom Viridiplantae; phylum Streptophyta; class Magnoliopsida; order Santalales; family Viscaceae; genus Viscum; species Viscum album. The sequence continues at coordinate 383,339,732 of OY728166.1, forward strand.
AAATTTAATATACAGAATTAATGATATAATAATAAATGACATGATATTTTGAATATATAGATCATATACCAGAATGTTTCAGGAAGATCCCTTAAAAAAGAAGAAAAGTATAGGAATGAGATGGATGGGGGCATACAATCATTATACCATCATCCCAATAGATACTAAAGGATATAAAAAATCATAATCAAACAGATAGGAAACATCATAATCACCATACCAGTTAGAGTCGTTTAAGGGACCATGAGACATGGAAACCATATTTGGATTAAGATAGTAATAGTTGTTCCTCTATCTCGCTTTTCGAGGAGGAACAGGTTGAAAACCTTCATCATCCATGACAACATTTTCCCATTGGATAAAACCTAACTGTATAATGATATTTTTGGGGAATAATCCTTAATGTCATCCCACCTTCCAAGGATTTCCTCAGTTTACCTTATTTTATTAATTTCCTCTTCAATCCTTTAAATTTTTCCATCACTCAGATTTTGTTTCCCTTCAAATGCATTATCATATTTTTGCTCTGAATTCACTCCTAGTATAAGGCCGCACTCATCTATTTGGACCTCCAGGGACATCCCCCTAACCTGTGAGTCTCTTATGTCAATTCCTTAGTCGTTACATCTCTAATTTGAAATTTGCATTTAGTAAGAGTGGTTTTTGTATCACCAATCGAGTCTACATTAAAGTTTTTAGACTATATCTTTGATTTATTCCTACAAGAATATTTTAGGTTCCCTTTAGAGGAACAAAATGAGAAAACCATAGACTTTTGGAATTTATCCTTTACATGACCAATCATTTAGATCATTGGAAAAATTTAAAGAAGTCTTTCATATTACACTTTTAAAGGAATGTCATCTTCTAGTGCTGAAAAAACAACATTATAGATCAAGAAAGAGCTCAAGTCAACCTCGTCCAGAACACTAGTATAATAACCAAATTTGGAATTCTCAGAATTCTTATCCATCTTGATTTGAATTCCCACAGTATATGTAGTATCAAATAATATTTTACGATTCCACAAAATCCAATTAACGCCAATAATTTTTATCCAAACCTGAGCTCTAGAGTTTTTATGGTAAAAGGATTAAATAGAAAATCCCACTCTTGAAATAATATCATACCCAGACTTAAGGAGATTGAGACAATCCCACATGCCCTTCTCTTTAACTCCTATGATGGAATAATGATATGAAAGAAACACTGACCTAGGGGAATACACCTCTAGGCATAAAAACCCCACATAGAGGTCATATTCTGAACTAAATCAATAATATTTCAAGGCTTTCATCCAACATGAATAATAATCCTAGAGATTATGTAGAGTTTATATATTTTAAATCTTTCAAGAATCACTTATCTACTAGCATTCATGTGGGTATTGTCACCTTTCTTGACCATTCACTCTAGAGTAGAATCTTTAACATATGAAAATTACCTTTTACTCAAATAATATTTATTAGCCTCATAAAGTGAGCAATTAGCTGCTACGCCAGCTTTCCCAGCCACCACTGATGAAGCCTGCACACTGCCTACATCTGCCACTATAGGAGGAACATACACATCCATAGAAATACAGATATGGTCTATTCTGTGGGATTTTCCTCAGACAACAGCATGTACCTGCGCATGCCACTCATTCCACATGCACCAAGTAGCACCACCATGCTCGCATCACTAGTCATTTATGTCATTGTGCCGCCCTCGCCAACAGCAAAAGTCACCACCACCCTTGCAGTGCCAAAATTCAATATCGCCAATACTCTCGCACCATTTTCATATATTTCCCCTGTAGTCACACCACTAGATGCATCGGGTACCACCTTCTAGGATCTTCACACACCCAATCTTGCTTCAATCACACCACTCCTCATCACAGCAAACCTATAGTAATCGAACTGACCCCGAGGAAAGATATATTCTCATGAAAATAATATATATCTATAAATCCCATTAATTAAATCATTTAGTACGAAAAAATACATTATTTTTATGTGCATATATCATAGTGATAATAAATTGGTGTATAACATTAAAACATGTCTCAATGAAGATAAATTAAGATGAAAACCCCTTACCTCAAGTCCATCATTCTTCATAAGTGATTTATACTCTTGTATAATAAATTAAAATTTATTACAAATATATATATATATAATAAATTTAATACCAAAAATACCATCTATGGTATATATATAACATCATATCTATCATTAATTATCAATATTTCATTATCATTATCATTTCAGGTGTTAACCGCTTCATTTTTCATGTATATTTTATTTTAGTAGTTAATGTACATGAACTTTTATCATGGTTAATTTATCTCTATAATGTTAATAAAAATATAAATTTCATAAATATTCATTATATAAATATTCATAACCATTCATATAAAGTGGTTATGGAAAATAAAATACATCACTATGTGGGGACGATTGTTCATACGTACGCATGGGTGATGTCTCCATTTTTTTATAGATGGAACAAAATTAGGGTAAATACTAATTATCCATTGAAAAAAACATAATTATATGATTTATATATATTAAATATATTAAAATACCCAACCATGAAATATAGGGTGGGGAAATGAATCATATCGTTATGAGTAGGTGGTAGTCCACATGTATGCACAAGCTATACTTTCATTTCCCATTTGATGTAGAAGAGGTGGTAAATGGTTATTCCAAAATAATAATAACATATAGGTATATTTTTATATTGAATTCATCATTTTATTATGGATTCAACATGTTTTTATATATTATAAGTAGAAATAAAATTGAAATATCTTGGTTAATAAATACACATCTTCTTTGGAATGCCTCGTTTGGCTTACACCATGATCCGTGAAGGATTGGTCTTAAGAGAAGACCAAAAGATTTAGAATAAAGGGAAATAATCTATAGAGTATTTTTAAATTTTATTCTATTATCTATAATGATCAAATGGTGTGAATACGTTAAGAGAAGAGGTTCCCTTCTATAAGTGATGGGAGGGACACACATAGAATTTCGTTAATGATTTCAACGATATAAGGTCACTTTCATTTGAAATTCAATACAAATATTCAATGATTTGATGGTAGGATAAGATAATATATATATCTTCAAAAAATAAGAGTTATTCTTGTGTCAATTCCAGTACTACCCTTAAAACTTGGTTTAATCCCCAGTAAATCTATTTTAACCTTAACGATGGTAACAAAATTTTACTATTTTTATTAATCACTATGGAAACAAAATTAACATGAACAAATAAAATTTTATTAATTATTTTTATTCTAAATATGGAATATATTTTAATAGATTAAACATCTATAATTGGAATAATTTAATTTTAAACAACTATGAAAAATATAATGAAAACCTGTTTTAGAAAATATTTTTTTTAAGAAAAAAACGTATTTTACACCCATTACTTACATTGAAAAAACAATAAAATGAAATTTAAAATACATAATTGAATATATAATATATAAATTTAGTTTAAAATATTATTAAATAGATATTATTTTCTTTTTTATGTTAAAAATTCATTGCACGCATAAAAATTATTTTGTAGAAAATATGTATTTTACCTGAAAAATGAACTTATGAAAAAATAAAGTATAATGATTATTAATAATTAATAAATTATAATATTTAAAATTAAAGTATACTAATGTTAATTTAAGACTAAATACAATACATAATATAAATTCTACATTAAATGAAAAGATATTTTTTATAAAAAAATAATCAGAATTTTCTCACTATTCGCTGAAAAATATAACTTTCTAGAAAACCCCTAAAAATTTATATGTAAAAAAATATTGACATGATTATTTAAAAATAACCTTAATTTCATTATATAAAGTTATATAAATGGTTTAAATTTAATATAATTTTCACTCAAAATGCAATAAAACACAGTTTTCGTAGAAAACATAGTTTTGATGTATAAAATAACTTTACTAAAAATGGGTACTTATTTATTATGAATTAATAAATAAATTATCATTAGATAAAACCTCTATAACTATTATATTGTTTTTATTACTATTCATACCTTCCAATTTAATATCTATCTTATAAATAATTACTTCATTACAGTTCATTTAGACTCGGGTTTGTGTATAAGGAAATGCATTCAATACTTCAATTTTATTTCAAATTAAATATATATAAAATATTATGATGTAACAATAAACAATGAACCATGTGTAATCATTCATTGTAGGAGTATCTAGTAATCAAAGGAAAAATTATATAGTAATTTATTCCAATTTACACAATGGAATAGGTATAGGTTACATAACTTCTTTATGATGTTGTGTTCCATCATTTACATGTTGACAATATAAGAATCTTGATACATAGTCAACAATTTTTCTTTTCATATTATCCCACTAAAATTATCTTTCAATGATCCATAAATTTTAGTTCTTCTATATTGAATAGAGAAATTTTAGAAATTTTATTTATCTAATAATTTATCTTAAGATCGGGTAAGGGTGGAACACAAAAAATATTTCCAAATTTCAAAATATCATCTTCAATGATGAATTCTTCAAACATATCATCATTTGAAGTTTTATGTTTCTTTTGACTATTCACTTCATCGAAATGAAAAAAAAATCCCTCACAAGGATAGTTTGGTAATCATTTGGAATATATCTGATGTTTTCCATTACATAATAATTCCTATATTGAATATTAATAAATTAAAAAATATAGAATATTATTAAATCTTAATTTTAGTCAAAATCATATGATCTTTCCTACTCAACACATCATCCACTTTATTTTCCTCTATAGGATGGTAGTGTATTGAGAAATCATAATCTTTGAGTAGTTTTAAATTGTAACAAATCCAGTTTTTGAAGTTTGATCATTTGAATATTTCAATACATATCTATTTATTATTTCATATAGTCGATGTTAAGTTGGGTGTCATAGGAACCTAGAATTAATATATTAAAAATATTAATATCAATTAGGTCATGTGCATGAATATTTTTGGAATAAATGGTTTTCCCATTGTTTAGGACCTCATTTAGGAAATAATAGACCATATATCACTTTGAGATGTGGGTTTTACCCTAGGTGATAAGTAAATTGATTGGTGTTTGGAGTTCAGTTAAAGTCAGTTGTTGGTGGGTGAAATAAGTACAAAATAATTTATTTACTTTTTTTAATTAATTTCAAAAAATCATAGTACTTCTCTATATAAAACCTTTTATGGAAAATGTATAGGGTTATTTTATTAACCCTTGGGATTTGAGAGGATTAATAGAGTAAACCCATTGATAAATGATAAGAGATCAAATAGAAACAATAAAATCGCAAAGGTATTTTCTTCACTGATGATGTTCTCTAATCTCACCAACAAGATTGGAAAAGACCCATTCTTTATTAGATATTGATCCAAATTTGAGGTATTGAATTTTTTTCTTTAATTCATATTATTTTATTTAATTTTTAATCATATTTTTCTTATCTCTTCTTATTTTCTATAATTTTTACTCTTCGCTTGATCCAAATTCCTAATTAGTAATCTATAACCTAATTAATAGTTTTTTTCTATGATTCTCCCCCAGTTCTTCTTTATAAAATCAGTAGATGGGATCACATTATCCAATGATGGTTTTTTACATCATTATTTTTATTTCCCATACTATTCTTTATGTTCTTTTTCATTGGACCACGAGGCCATTATTCGACATTTTCCGGCTAGATTTAAGTACGATCAAACACCTGGAATCATAGTGGATGTGTAAACAAGTTTGACATCATAGTTTTTCATTTAAATCATGGTGTGATGTGGGATTTGGGTTTTGAAAACATGGATTAGAGGTCATATTGTGGGTTTCCTCCCATGGGTGAGGAGTTTGGGAATTATAGTGTGATGAGATGATCTATACGTGGTTTTGGAAGCTGGAATATGACCACTGGTGATGTTTTAGTCTTGATCAACTCCAGATATGAACTCCTAAATTTATTTTGTAGAAGATCCAATGATAATGAATATTTATGTGAGACTTCTAAAGAGTTCTTTGATTTATATAAATTCCAAACATACATGGTGTACATTCTAGGAACACATATCATGTAGTACCCATGGTTTACTGGCTATAGTTTCACAAAAAAATTAACAATCATGTGCCATGTAGTCTTACCACATGTAATGTGAATTTGTGATTTTGGCTTGGAAAATACTCTATGGGTAAATAGGCATGGTAATACCTAGGTAAATTGGTATGTCTTGGTACATGGGTACAAACATGACCATAGTACCTGGGTATATCTATGTTTATAGGCATGGATAGAGTACATTGGCATGGCCATAGTACACTGTCACAAGTTAGAGTGCATCACCATACACAGCATAGACAAGAAATGTCATGTGACCATATATATAGGTTGAGTAATTTCATGAGGAACTTCTTTCTTGGGTATCTCTTTCTTAAAAACTTTGATTTGGGCTACAAGTATACTATTATGTGTAGTTCTCCATGTAGAACATTACATTGGACATCATTTTGGCATCAGTGTTTTGAAATGAGGTGTGATGAAAATAACGCTTTATTCAAGGATACATAACTGATATTATTGATTAGTTTCAATTCTTATAGAGATATTAGGGTTAGTAATCCCCAATCATGCCAAAGAATGGTACCCATATACTCTTTATACAGGTAGTGTCATTACACTACCAAAATATAGAAGGGGATGGGTCCTCTATCTATGGAGTGGTAGTCCCTCATCTTTGAGATTTGGATAATAGTAGGACCTCCACTCTAGCTATTTATCCCACGAATATGTGACATGTGGGGGGTACGGGCCCTCCAAACTGATTTTTATGAGGTTACACAAGGTACTAGAAATTCCCTTTCTCTCTCTTTTAGTTTTCTTTTTAGCATATCTAATTTCGGGTTTCCCTTAACATTTTTTCTTGTGGCTTGGGCTGATTTTTTCAATATTTGTTGCTCAATTTTTCATTTTCAAGTAATCCTATATGATATCTATATAATCACTCTTTCATGGTATTTTTCAGAATTTTTTGTGTTTTATGAAGATGATGGGAAGATTAGCAGTGAATTTTAAGGGACATAGTATTATATGCAGGTGTTAACTGTGTTTAGTGGTTAACCTTGGAGATTGTGATTTGGGATGAAAAATCATTCCATTTTCTATGTTTTTTTAATTTTGTGACTTAATTTATAGTGGGGAATTTATTTTTCACATTTTTATCATACTTATTGAACTTTTTAACTTTACTGTTTTTATTGTAGGTTTATTCATTCATGTTTTATACCCTAGATGTTTCATTTTATTATTATATATTTTCACTATTTCAAAAATATTGTTATCTATGTGTGTACACGTACATTAGGATAAGGCCACAAATTTTAGTTATATTCCAACTCAACACTTATTTCCATACACTTTAATATTATAGGTTTCCATTGTGTGTCATTCTTGGATTACATCTTGGCCCATATGGGATCATAGGGGGATGGGTCATGGTAGAGCAGTATCAAAGGTAGTCTTTCCCATGGTATGTTTTTGGAGTTTTACCTGTGTTTTTTTGGTTTGGATAAAATATGGAAATGATGTTAGATTTATCAATCTAGACTATCAATCTAGGGAACCTAGTGTTGGTGTGGTGGATTATGTATCCATACACTAAGACTCTGACTACCTATTGGTTAACATAACATAATGAGAAATTAGTTATAGGGAACCAATGGTACTTGTATCATGTATGATTGGTCCTTTTGAATTTCATGTCTTCCTTATGTCATCTCCCCATATATGATTATATAACAATGGTATTTCTTGATAACTTTTCAGATTCCTCTATGACAAGAGCTAGCTAGGATACTAATATAGGATCATGATGATGATTAGTTAAGTGATAAGGCATCATTTTAGGACCCACTAATGAGTTGGTTCCACCATTTAAGAATGGAGAAGTTCCACCACCTATTTATAAGATAAACATTGGATTATTAAAATATATGGGTCCTAGCAATGGAGACCACTGAGGATTCATGTTGAACCAAACCCTCAAGTAGTGGAGTGTTAAATCGAGGTGGTGGTCCCATTATTAATGATTTTTTAGACCCCGGCTAAACATATGATTGTCCTTGAGACCATCCTTCTTCATGAGGTATCAGGTAACTTGTGTAGTATGATCACTTAGACTCATGATGAGCCAACACGCTCATGGTTAGACATCAAGAATTTGTTTTATGATTAGTATTAACCTTTATTCATGTTCTCTGTATAGATTATCAAGACTCTAAAGCAACATCAAGGTTATATGAAAGATTCTTAGTAGGCCATTAGGATTACTTACCCCATGAATTACTCCCTTGATATAGTATGGTATGAATACTTATAGACACAAATGATTGAGTAATAAATTCACAAAGGCATTTGTTTCATGGTATCCTTGTACAATTCCACTTATACTAGAGAGATGGAAGCAGGATATGGTTATAGAGAGATTACTATAAGAGGTATGGTAGGTGGAAGGATCCATCATTGGAAATCATGGGTCTGATTCAACTATAGTATCTAATATGAATCTTTCATTACGTTCTTGGTGTATGATAAATACACATTCCTAGACACAGACACATGGATCTAAAGTGTAGGGTTTTCCAAGAGTATCCAATCTGTCAGGAAAGGGGTGATGTTATGCATTTTATGGTATAATTCACATGGATCCTAATTTTCTAACCTGGCATGAAATGGATGGTGGTAAGGTAGTGTATGGACCACCATTAAAGAGGCAGCAATGTGATTAGGGATTTCTTGGACATGGTCAAGCTGACCCCCATGGAGGTAGTGGTAATAAAGGAGAAGGTGAATATCTAGATAGAGGAGCTGATAGTGAAGGATGATGGTATGATTTAATTCCACCAACACCACCTAGTGTCCCATTATAGGTTTCTAGGTTTTTCATTAATTATAATGGGAATTTATATGACATGAAGGGATATGACCAAACTGATACTAAGATGATTCAAGGTACGATATGACTTTTCAAATCATACTCTAATACTTGTAGACATAGTTCTTAGTCATTCCTTTATCTATATATCCCATGAGTGAAAGCTATAGCTTCCATTTAAGTCTTTATCCTGGCCTCTAGAGATATAGGTTTCTACTGGGATCAATTCAACTACATCACACATCTTCTAATAGTGATATGTTGTGCTCAGTGGAGAGAGTTTCTTATGGGACCTATTTATTGTTGCAATGAATCCTTATGATTTCATCTTTGGTATGAACTATTTATCCATAGTGTGTTCCTAGATGGATTTTCATCACAAGAGAGTTATATTCCTTTATCCATATGGGAAAATATTATCCTTCATGGGTGGGAGAGATCTTATTGATAAGCAATTGGGGCTCATGAGTAGGAATCTGCAACCAATTACCCATCAGTTGAAAAGATTATCCCTTTCTATAGAACACTATACATGCATCTGGCTTCCAAAAGTATCATTTAATTATATGTATTTATTTTCCAAGGATATCTCAGGACTAACTCTAAGGGGGATATCTACTTTTTCTTCTACTTCCACCCTAAGATGGAACTAATATATTCAATAGAATATAGGATGGACCCCATCGATCTCTATAAGATAAGTTTGTAGTTGGAGGACTTTTAAAAGAAAAGTTTTTATTAGACACAGCATATCCCCTAGGCATATTTGGTTTTGTTTGAGAAAAATGTGGGTAACGGTTTGAGTATTTCTGTTGACTATCATCAACTCAATCAAGTAATAGTTAATAATGACCCCTTACCAAGGATTGATGATATTTTTGACCATTTGAAAGGTGTTTGTTGGTTTTCAAAGATCAATCTCATTTTTAGCTACCATCAATTGAGGGTTTGTGAAGGTGATATTCTAAAGATGGTGCTTTGATGTCTTTACAGAAACTATGAGTTCCTAGTGACGCCTTTCATTGTGAAAAATGGTTTTCTATGTTTATGGATATTATGAACTGGATATTATAGACATATAGGTATTGATTCATATTTTTCTTCATTGATAACATCCTCAACTAATCTGAATCTACAGAGGAGTATGTATAGAATTTAAGGATGATCCAATATTTTATATGGGAGAACCTGATATGTGGTAAGCACTTAAAGTGTCAGTTTTGGATCTTTGAGGTTCACTTTATGGGGGAAATCTTATATGATTATGTTTTAGCAATTGACATAGAGAATTTTGATGCGGTTCTTTTTTGGTTACAACCCAAAAGTGTGATGAAAGTGTAGAGTTTCCTCGGTTTAGTCAGGTACTACTACATGTTTGAGAAATACTTCTCCAGGGTACCATCCACTTTGACAGCCTTGATATGGAAAGGGAAAATGTTTACCTAGAAAGAGAAATGTAAAAGGTCCTTCAAGTATTTGAGGGCTAGGTTGACTAGTGATCCTGTGTTGAGACAACCAGAGTATGGAATTTAGTACATGGTGTTTTGTGCTACCTTTAGAGCTGGGATTGGTAATTTTTTATGCAAAGGAATGAATTGATTTGTATTATGTTTAGGTAGTTGAGACCTTATGAGCATAATTACACAACACATGACTTATATTTGGATTTATTTGTCTTTACCTTGATAATATAGAGGCATTACCCTTTGGGAGAGCGTTTTATTGTTTACGGATACCACCAGAGTCTCAAGTAAATATTCACTTAAAGATATCACATAACATGAGATAGAGGAATTTTTTAGAATTCCTATCATACTATGACTTCAAGATACTCTATAACCTAGGTTAGGGAAATGTGGTGTAAGATTACCTGAGTAGGAAATATTATTCTTACATGGTGGATATTTCATTTGAGCAGTTTGATTCATTGTAGCTGACCCTTGTAGGGGAGAGGGATACAACTTATCTTCTGTCGGCAGTGGAGAATTCACCTCTTATTCAGTGTGTGAGAGAGGATGGGTTTGAATACATTAACTATGAGGTTATACATGACCATATATCTATAGGATATGCACAAGATAGATTTTATAAATTATGGGAGAATATAATACTTTTATAATGAAAGATGGTAGTTCCAGTCATACTTCATGAGGAGATCTTGAGGGAGTTTCATACTTCCCCATTAGATGTATATATGGGTGTTCCAAAGATGTAAAATGACATTTAGTTGTATATTTTGTGGTAAATAATGAGTTGGAATATTTTCAAGTTCATGAATTGATGTATCACATGCCAGTAGGAAAAGGATGAGCATCAGGTTACAGTGGGTTTGACTTATCTTACTGAGATCCTAGAATCAAAGTGGGATGGTATATCAATGGATTTTATGATGGTTATTCCACTGAAATTGAGATTACACAATTTTATCTGAGTTGTTATTGAATGAATAATCATGTTTTAAGACTTTCTTTCCATGAGGGGGTAGAGTTTGATCATGATTTTGGGGCAGTTATATGTGTGGTGGATCGATTGGCATCATGGCGCACCCATAGTATCTATCTCCACCCATGATGTGTGGTTAATTTAATGGTAATATATGTGTTTATAGGAGGCTTTTAGGACCTAGTTATGGATGAGTATGGAGTTTCACCCCTAGAAGGATTGTAATACTAATCGGACTATCTAAGTGTTGGATTATATTTTGACTACTTATGTGTTAGACTTCTTCTAGATCTTGGAGGACCACTTTCACTTAGTTTATTTATCTTATAATAAAATCCCACACTCCACTATAAAAATATCACCTTTCAATTCCCTATAAAAGATATTGTACATGTCACACTTTAACTAGACTAAGATTGGATAGACATCTCTTATTGGGAAAGATATGGATTATGAAATGACATAGAATTTTCAAGTGGTCCATGATTATATTAGGATATCCCAGAGTTGGAAAACATTACACAGAAAAACATCATAGGTCATTGTATTTTGATTAGGGAGGCCATGTTTCCCTAGTATTCTCCTCATGATGAGGATTATAGGGATTGGCCTAGGGTATCAAGTTGTACCTGAGGGTCATCAGGATGTATGAGATCCTATTGATGGTTGGAAAGATTTCTTACTACTTGGAATTTCCCCCAAATTTGGATTGAGTGCATGAAATCATCCATGTTTCGTAATTGAAGATATACATCCATGATCTGATTCATGTTATAGACTGGGGAGATTATGAAATCAAGGATGGGTCAACCTTTATAAAGTAACTGATGGTGATCTAGGATTGATATGAGAGGACCCTATGTCGATGGACCATCTCTCTGGTCTGAGTTATTTGGAAGTATAGAAATGTGTAGGTGATATTTGGGGAGTGTGATATCTGGATGTGGGAAAAAAACACCCACCTTTTCGGTTACCATAGGATTTTAATACTGAATTTTAATTATATATATTAGAATCCAATGACTAGTTTTTTTAGTTTGACCCTATGAATATTTCAATATATATCTATGGATTTAACCTCCAAGTCAGCCTAGTGTTGGGTATTGTAGGACCCTGGAATTAATATATTAATAATATTAATGTAAAAAAACATGCACACAAATTGTTTTATCATTATTTGGGGCCCTAGATAAAATATTTGGGACCACTGTTTATTTTGGAACATGGGGTTAACCCTAGGCAGGACATATAGTTGATCGGTATTATGTGTTAGGTTAAAGGATATTGTTGGTGGGTGTGTTATGTAAATAAATTAATTTATTTAATTTATTTAATTAATTTCTAAAAAATGCTTATAATATTCTCTAAAAACCATGTAATGGAAAATACAAAGGGTTATCCACATAACCCTAGGGATTTCAGCAGATCCCAGAAAGAGATTCATTGATGAATGAAAATGGATTGTGGTGAAATGATCATTTTTTCAAAGGGATTTTCTTTGGTAACGGAGTTCATGAATCTCAGTAAACACAATGACACAGACCAGTTATTCATTAACGATGGATCTAAACTCAAGGTAGGGAATGTTATTTCTTGGATTTATACCCATTTATTTATTTTTTAATAATTAATTTTTCATAACTTCTTATTTTTTAGTGTTTTCATTTTTTATATGAGCTTAGATCTTAATTGGTGATCCTAAACTAAATTGATTATTTATTATTCCATGATTATCACATATGTTATGCTTTATGAAATATTTGGATGGAATCACACTGACCAATGATGGTTTTTCAATTCATTATTCAACCCCCCCCCCTCCATTTTTCACTTTCTTCCCTGTTGGCCCGTGGTGTAATGGTTAGACATTTTCAAGATGGTTTTGAGTGAGATCAAACCCTCAAACTCATTATAGATGTGTGAAAAAATTTGATATCATTGTTTTGAATTTGAATTTTTATGTGATGTGAGATATGGTTGAGGATAACATGGATCGGAGGTTGGATTGTGGGTTTCCTTCTATAGGTGAGGAAATATGATGGTGTGGTCTAATTAGGATGATCTATACAAGGTTTGGGTGGAGAGAATTTGGGCACCATTTCTATTTTGTGTTTGTTCAACTTTAGATCTGAGCTCCTCAGTGGATTTTATGGAAGATCCCATAGCAGTGGAAGTGTGGAAAATAAGTGTAAATATTTCTTGTAAATCTAAACAATCCTGACATACATTGAGTGTCATTCAAAAACACGTGTCATGTCTTTCCCTTTTTACGGTGGTTAGTGGTTCTTGAAAAATTTAATATTATACACCATGCGGTTTTACCACAAGTTATGTTACTCAGTGCTAGCATCTCATCATGTACCCCAAGGGTACATGGGAATGTGAATAGAAAAGTACACAAGATGGTCCTGATATATTGGTATGTAACAACCAAAGTACCTATACATAACCTAATACATTGGAATAGAATGAGTACATAGGCATATCCAGAGTACATGGTCATGGGTCAGAGTACATGGGATGACCAAGGGTCGAAAAAAGATGTCATCTGACCCAATGTACACACCATATACATTATAAATAAACTTATAACTTGTGTACCTATTTATTCATGATTCATATTTGGTCCACAAGTATCATATCCTAGGCATTTTTCAGTGATAAAAATGATGGTTGCCTTTATTTTTTCATCAGTGTTATGACATTAGGTGTGGTGAGTTTTACAATTACTTTAATGATGTTTGGATGATGGCATTGATTGATTTTGATCCTCATAGATATGATGAGGTCAGTAATCCCATGTCCTAGTAGGTCATGGGCCCTCAATACTCTTTATATAGGTATATTTGGTAATCCAACGCATTACAGTAGGGATTTCATCCTCTATATACAAAGTGTTACTCCCTCATCATTGAGATCTGGAAGGGATTGGTTCCTCTATTAGAGTTGGTTCTCCCTCAATAGTGGAGCATAATAGTGAGGTTCAGGTCCTCCACATTTATTTTTGTGAGGTTACTCAAGGTGATGGGCATCAGATATTTTTCTTTGGGAGATGTCAGATGACTCATAAATATTATCTATATATAAATATGGAAATCCAATTTCACTCTCAATTGGGTTTCTTTTCATCATATCTGACATTTGGTTACCCTTATAGTTTTTTATTATGGGTTAAGCTAACTATTTCTAATTATATTGCTCCCTTTTTTGTATTTGGAAATCCTAATAGGTATGTATATACTCAACCCACCATGGTATTCACCTACACATGTTGTGTCACATGGCTATGAAAAGAAGATTATTGGTGAGTTTGGGGGATCATTATAATACATGGAGTTGCTGACCATGTTAAGTTGTTAGCCTTGTAAATTGTGTTTTGGTCTCTACAATATTTCCTTCTTCTATGTTTCTTTCAATTGGGGACTTCATTCATAGTTAGTTGTGTATTTTTTACCCTTTTTATCAATTGTATTCCACTACTTTAAAATGATGTTTTTTCAAGTGATTATTGAATTCATGGTTTTTACTCTAGATGTTTCAGTTTATTCTTATATCTCTATACTATCTCATATATCTTGTTGTATGATTACATAATTTTACTTTATGCTAAGGACTCCCATTTCATTTATATGCCTACTCAACAACTTTAACCATCCCAATTCCTATTTGAGGTGGTTTTATGGTGTCACACTCATGTTACTACCATCATAGGTGGGGTCTTAGTGGGTTGAGTTATTACATAATTGTTTCCTTTTCATCATGATGATATATTTCTATGAGAAGATGTATTTATAACTTTTTTTATCTGTATATATTTCACATACTTCACTATAAAGGTAATGACTCCATATAATGAATGAAAATGTTATATTTCAATCTATACTTTTGATACACTGATAATACATTTTATTTTATTATTATTCATTACATTACAATCTAGGTAAGAACCATAATGTTTTATTGCCTTTTGATACTTGGATATATCAACACCAAGTTTATAAATGATATGAATCATCTCCTACTTTGTTATTCACAACTATCACCCTTATTATACTCATTATACTCAAAAAAATCTTTCATATCATGTTGAAAGGAATCCTAATAAATGGTAAACTCAAATCATTAGTAAGGGTAAACAAGGGATATATTAATGATCATTTAAACATAAAAAAATACGGTATAAGAACATTATCTTAGCATTAGAAAACTATACCTAGAATATCATAAATCATAATCTTGGTTCATGGAATAATGATTTGTAATTCATAATAAAAGAATAATAAAAGAATCAAAATAATATTTCCATGAGAGCATAACATTTTCATAAGACATATATTTTTTCTAGACACATAATAGTAGAAAGTTATTTCCTTAGTGTACATAGCTCATTTCCCTGAAAATTATAGTTTATTGGGTTCACTCACCATTTTATAGCCAAGGTTCACACTATAGACTATCATAATGGATAAATTTCCTTACTGAACTAGGTTCACTCCATATTCCAATAATGTTTCTGTAACACCCCAGGTAAATAAAGAATATGACGTTTTCATATTTATCCATATTTGTGAATAAAATATTAATATGACTTTAAAGGGGATGCTATGCTCGATGGCATACCCAACACGCAACAACGAGTTTCTTGGGAATCTTATGTTGCACTCTAATAATAAAATAATATTATTTTAAATGGTAGTTAACATGTAGCCGTTGTAATGGCGGGAATGGATAGAAATAACTAAAATATGATTATATATGTTTTTAAATGTTTTTACATTTATCCAATAAAGGATAGAGGCTTAAAATACGGAAAGAATTCAATTTTAGGCGTATATTCCCTAGTTTTCACTAAAGGTTCACTTTTCACCTTTTGATGTTGAACCATCATTAAATATAGTTTTGTTCACTCTTAAACATTATTTTGGACCAAATAAAACTCTTATTAAGAATCAGGACGTCAAAATTTACTTTGTGTAAATTTTTGGTATCTTTCCGATAAAGTTCATGTTTTTTAATGAATAGTGTAAAATGTTGTATTTTAATTCAAAACCTCTTTTTAATCTAATTTATTTATATGATTAGATTATCTTTTGAATTGGTTTTAAAGTGAAATTAGAATATATTTTTACCATTAAATCCAATAGTGGTCGTTGAAATTAATTTCACTTTGAAAACAGACTTAAACCAGTGTCAATCTTTTGATACTTATTGTTTCATAAAAACACGCTATTTGCTCTGACAGCGGGAATTAATTATTAAATTAATTAATGTGACTTATATGTTTTGAATTTTGTAAAATAGACTTCATTTTTGAATTCGGAATATCAAATATAGCTTAGGATGAATTTTTGGTATTTTTCTGAAAAACATCAATTTTTGATGAATAGTGACACCACTAAGTGGTACTTATAAGAACTGATTTTTCCGTTTAAATGAAATTTTTCCATCTTTGTGTTTTGAATTTCAAAAATCCGACATACATGGTTTTCATTAAGAAGTAAAATGTGGTTCAATGGGATAAAAATAATTTTTTGGTGAATAGTAACTTATTAAGTTTTAATCACGATTAGAGGTAATTAGTGTAGTTTAAGGTAAAAATAATATTTTAATAATATTAAATGAACTTGACGCATGTCCTAACCTCATTGTATGTGTAATGGCCGACCAAGACAAGCCATGGGTCAACTTGGGGACCCCATGGAGCCACTTTGGTTGGGAAATGACATAAATAACTTTTTATTTAATGTAAAAGTAAAAATGACACAAACATGATATGTTTTACTAAAACAATTTTTAAGTGGCGTTATACATGTCATATTTTTTATTATAAATAGTAATTGGAAAGATAAAAAGATTTCCTACATCATAGTAATTTTTTTATAATTTTTAGACATTAAATAAATTAAATTATTTATGACATCATAATGATGCAGCGATGACATCATTATCTGACGATTTAAATAAAATGAGAAGATAATGTAAACTTTATGACCTACACATGTCAAAAACTTATTGGATGGGTGGATTTAGAACCCTTATCACCTTATCCACGAATTATATCAATGTGGGACCTTTTAAAACCGAAACACATTTTCAAATAAAGTAATATTTCTTACTTTCCAAAAGTGCCCCTCCTCTCCTCTTATAAAAGGCCCCCACCTCTACCTCATTTCACACACTCCTCAAGCCTTTGGCTCGGCCAAACCCTGCCCATTTACTCTCTCCACATCCCTCTCCTCATCCTAGAGGATTCCCGTTGGGCAGAATACTTTCAAAGTAAGCCTTTAGGCTCAAATCAAAAGGAGTTACACTTTTAAAGGTAATTCATTCCCTCATGTTCATTTGTTTTATTTTTCTTCTCCAACCCCCTAAACTCTTTTTATTTACTTCTTTTGTAACAACACCAGTATCTTCAATATACTAGGATGTTGTTATAAGATTTATTCGAGCTACACTCTCACGCAACTACATCAAATGGTTAAATAACATACAGTTTCCGTGGATGGCGAAATTCTGCCTCCCGAAACGATGATTATTCAATACTCATTTAACACCTTCAAAGGTGGCCATTATGATGTCACTATTTTTATATATGATATATAATATGTTTATGTTTTCCTTAAGCTTCTGTTTTTTTCATTTTGGGCATACCTTTATGGTTTCCATTATGGGTAAACGTGATATCTTCATTTAAGGAAATGCGGACTACCACCCCCTCAAAGTGATTTGATTCGTTAAATACCATATGTGGGATGTATAAAGGATAGAACTATGATATTATATATGATATTATACTGGAATTATAATATACCTTTATATCATTATTATTCCATTCTATAAAATACGAAATAGAAATGAAAGTAGCGTTCATGCGTACGTACGGCTTACCGTCTCCATGAACGGTGCATTTCATTTCTTACCTCTAAATGATTATGTAATGTTATAAATGCATGAATTTACTGTATATATATGACATATATGATATCTAAATCATGAATAAAATTCTGGATATAATAAATATTTGGCCACACGAACAACATGTAATTGTAAGAAGCCCACTTTCGACTTAAGAGCCAAATATCGGCAAAACAAATATTATTAACTTAAATGATTACATAATGTTTATGACATGGTAATAAGTGATATAAAAGAAATAATGAACTTTAAAAATGTTCTTAATGAAGTATAAATTAACTCAAGTTTATTATTCAGGAGATTAAAGAACGATCGAGTCAAGTCGGACCCGAGGTAAGGGATCCTACTCCTCTCTTTCTTTTTAAGTGCACACTTTTATGTCATTACTTTTAAAGCTCATCTTTCTTGTTATTGGGATGATCTTTTATATTAAACTTACTGTAATTTTTATGTTCATGTGATGAGAGACTCTATTCTCTCTCATCAATCCATTTTGGAAGTTTTGAGTGGCGCCGTTAGGCTGCCGAACTTTCGTAAGAGATCTAACCTCTCTCTTTCTTTTTACGTACTCTCCTTTATGTCACTTATTTTAAGCTCACCTTTGTAATGTTGGGGGATGTTCTATTATATTCCTCTTTCTGTACATTTTATTTTAATGTGATGAGATACCCTATTTTATCTCATCAATCCATATTCGGAAGTTTTATGTGGCGCCGATAGGCTGCCAAGTTTTTGTAAGGGATTTTTCATCTCACTTTTATTCCCGTGAGATTTATGCTACATTTGCCACAAATTCCATTGAGTGGTGTATGTACTGATCATTATTCTACTCTTTGTGTAATATACTTTCATTTATGAGTATTTACATCAATGATCCATTGTCCTTCTTTCATGGGGTGTATGTTTTGAAAGATACCCAAGTCGGTAAGGGAACCTTTCACCCTCCTTTTTTTTAAAAGACTTATTTTGTTGGGTATTTTAATTTACATATTGTTATGTTGGGATATGTTCTCATATATCCTTATTGATGTAAATTTTATGTCCAAGTAATGAGATACACTTTTTATCTCTCATCAACTCATTTTGATGTGATGTCGTTAGGCTGTCAAGGGAACTTTTTAACCCAATTTCGATTTCTTTGGGTTCAAGATGTATTCATTGAATATGTCATCCATTGAATATGTGTGAATGACATTTTATTATTTTACACTTAATATCCACTTATATTGGGTGTACTTATATTTTTCACACATATTTTTGAGATTGATTTGTCCTTAATTTAAGGATACCTTCTCTATAAGGGATTTCATCACACTTGACATTTCTATTGAGGGTTCATTATTGTTATGCACCAATTCACTCTTATATGGTGTATATACTGTCCTTTGGAGTATTATATCATGAATCCATTTATTCTCATGATATTATAAAGTTCTGACTAAATGTTATTCCTCAATTATTGTATTCAAGTGTCTCTAATTTTGGTAAAACCCCTTTAACCAAAATATCGTTTTAAATGTTTTAATTATTTGTTCTTATTAATATCCTTGTTTTCAAAATGGTTTTAAGGATTAATTTATATGGATATTAATGGTTTAAAATTTTAAGCTTCAAGGTGGTATGGGACACATTGATTCAAAAATCTCTTTATTAAATGTTTTAAATGGTTTTGGAAATGGTTTCTTTTTGAATGGATTCATTATTTCGAAATACTAAAATGTTATATTGTGATTGAAATGTGGAAATGTTATGTTTACTTTATGCATGTTTTATGTGATACATTTATGTTATGGTTCTTGGTCATTGTTATGAAAACGGGTGGTTCTGTGATAAACTATGGGCGGGTGAGCCCGATATAGCTCTCCAATGCATTGGGTAACGCGAAGGAGTGAAACATTGAGGTTTCTCCGAAGAGATTTAGGGAATATACTGTGATGGGTATTCCAAAACGTAACCAAGAGGGTTACTCCCTACGTAAGAATGTTATGAATGCCTCAAGTTACCTTTTGTGTCTTATGATTTCTATGATTTATTCATGATTTGATATGCCTATGTTTTGTGGGTAAAGTATGATTTCATTCTTATGTATATATGTACTCATGTTTCCTTTCCATATCTTTATATCCCTTACTGAGCTTTTTATGCTCATCCTAAGTTTTTGAAATGTTTTTCACAGGTCAAGGGAAGGGTACATGATGTGATGATAGTGTCAAGGATGTGTCAAGAAAGAATCCATGTTTTATTTTAAATATGTTTCTGTTGATGGGAAGAATGAATACTGTCTTTTATGTAACCACTTTGTTTAAATGTGGAATGTAATGCAAGTTTCATGATCTAATTCTCTAAAACTCTAAACCTGAAAAGATCCTCAATGTGTAATCTTGTAATAACTCATGATTAAGTAAGGTTTAAGGCTGGGGCCTTATAGTTGGTATCAAAGGTCGGTTTAGATAACTTTAGAGGTTAGGGTATTCTTTAAGCATAAGTGACATTACCATAATGGTTAGGATTTCAGAAAGAGTCCTAGTTTTAGATAAAGTGAATGAGTAAGTATATCTTAGTGTTTATCTTACTCATTAGTACATGATGGTTTTTTTGATATACTCACACTGACCTTTTTGGTTTTAGTAAATGGCTGGATCTAGCAGGCACCAAAGTAACAGTGGATGTGAAGGAAACTGTGACAGTTTTTTGAGCAAGCAACTGAATGATATGGGAGATGCAATGAGAACTCTTGTGATTATCCTCAACCAACTATCTGGATTCATGATTTACCACCTAAACCTTGGAGATTTCTCTAAGGCATCATATATGCAAGAAACAAATCCCTACGGATGTACAGGTAATAATCATAAAGGTAAGTGTGTTCAAAAACCTATGTGTCAAAGATGTGGAAAGAAACACCTAGGAAAATGTTTCAAAGGGACAGAAATATGCTATAGATGTGGAAATGAAGGTCATAAATCAAGAACCTTCCATGGAAAAAGGAATCATCCAGTTGACTCGAGGAAAGGGAAAGAAGTTATTTCTGAGGGATCAATTGAATGTTTTAAAAGTGGTGTGCATGGTCATTATGCAAACACATGTCCTATGAAGAAGTTTCGTGAATGGGGTCACCAAGAGCGTACCAATATTCATTTACCAATACCTAATTCCATTCCGATTGAGGATGAAGAAACTGACAATGACCAATCAAAGTTATGTACTATTTCATGACTATTGTTTTCCTATTTTGGAATATTAGGATATGATTCATGATTTTGTTTGTAGGAAAGAGGTATTTCGGAATAAGTTGGAAATTAATGGATAATGGATCATGAAGAATGTTGAAGGAGTAAGATGTCAACATATAAGGGATTCAAGAGTTATGGTGAAATTCTTAAGAGTATTAAGTCTCTTTTGATGATGGGGTTACATTAGAATACTTTTTATATTATGTGTAACCCTGATGTTTAATATAGGCAAATTTTATTCAAGTAATAGTTATCTTTTCTTTTGTGGACATAGTTATAAAGAACCATTTGGTTTTATATGATCCTTACTTTTGAGGTAATTATGGGTTACTATATTTTATGATTGAAGTGAAAGGAATGAGATAAAATTGAGGTTAAATTATGTTATGGTTATTTTTTATGATTTTATCCCTTTTTGGGGAATGATTTGAGAATTATATAGTTTTGGAAAAAGGACAACACGTAGACCGTGTG
Source organism: Viscum album (assembly GCA_963277665.1). Lineage (NCBI taxonomy): Eukaryota > Viridiplantae > Streptophyta > Magnoliopsida > Santalales > Viscaceae > Viscum > Viscum album. The sequence goes on from OY728166.1 coordinate 383,361,751, forward strand.
ACTACCCGTCGCGTCGGACAAAGCTGCGGGAATCGAACCCACAATCAAAGTGCAACTAGTATTTATCGCCTACCACTGGACTACGTGAAGTCCCTGGTTAGTTTGACTGATTCTTTTTTTTAAGAGTAAGTTGATTTTGGGTTATTTATGAAAATTATTAACCTATCATAGAGGATATGTGATTAGGTTAATTACTTTTCAACACAAGACTTTAGGAGCAACTGATGTTGTTTAGAGATAAATGTTACGATTTAACTTGGAAGACTATGTGACTAAATCCTTCAAATATTTGGGTTTCAATATTATATTGGTTTACTTTGAATAATTTTATGGACAAATTGTTTATCGGATGGTCCTCGTTGAACTTTGGGTTTTGTTGGACAAATTTTGGAGATTAAGCATGGATTTTCTTTTTAATGGGTTATCCTTTTCTGGATTATCTGACCTTGTACTAACCTTTTTGGTTATGGTTTTGGTTAAGCCTAAAGACATGGGATGTATATAGTTATCTTTTTTGGATTAGGTGATTCTCTAGAAGTTTATTATAGTACTCTTAATGTGAACAAGTCTCCCTAAATACTCGTCTTTTGGAAAAAATATGAGTTTGATTAAGGAATCTAGTAAAAGTTGAAAGTCAACATGATAAGTGATTATGTTTCATTATAAATAAATTCCTCAATAAAAAGTAACTTAAAACAAAAATGTTGTCTATTATCTTTTCCTACTGGGGAATCGAATACCGTTTAACCCATCACAAGTTTGTGATTTTCTCATTGTTAACTTTCTCCTAGACATGTTTACTATCACACTCCCTCAAGAACATGACCCTTTGCTTTTTCTTCCATGTCCATGTTTTTCTACATGGAATCCTATTATGGGTTAACTCGGGTGACCTCTGTACTTATCTTCCTTTATTTTAAAGTGATTGTTTTACCGACTCTTGTTCTGATGTGGGACGTTCAAGGATGTTTCCAAGCTCAATTTTAAAAATTGCGAGGACGTAATTCCCAAAAGGGGGGAAGGATGTAACACCCCAGGTAAATAAATAATATGACATTTTCATATTTATCCATATTTGTGAATAAAATATTAATATGACTTTAAAGGGGATGCTATGCTCGATGGCATACCCAACACGTAACAACGAGTTTCTTGGGAATCTTACGTTGCACTCTAATAATAAAATAATATTATTTTAAATGGTAGTTAACATGTAGCCGTTGTAATGGAGAGAATGGATAGAAATGACTAAAATATGATTATATATGTTTTTAAATGTTTTTACATTTATCCAATAAAGGATAGAGGCTTAAAATATGGAAAGAATTCAATTTTAGGCGTATATGCCCTAGTTTTCACTAAAGGTTCACTTATCACCTTTTGATGTTGAACCATCATTAAATATAGTATTGTTCACTCTTAAACATTCTTTTGGACCAAATAAAACTCTTATTAAGAATCGGGACGTCAAAATTTACTTTGTGTAAATTTTTGTTATCTTTCCGATAAAGTTCATTTTTTTAATGAATAGTGTAAAATGTTGTATTTTAATTCAAAACCTCTTTTTAATCTAATTTATTTATATGATTAGATTATCTTTTGAATTGGTTTTAAATTGAAATTAGAATATATTTTTACCATTAAATCCAATAGTGATCGTTGTAATTAATTTCACTTTGAAAACAGACTTAAATCAGTGTCAATCTTTTGATACTTATTGTTTCATAAAAACACGCTATTTGCTCTGACAGTGAAAAATAATTATTAAATTAATTAATGTGACTTATATGTTTTTAATTTTGTAAAATATACTTCATTTTTGAATTCGGAATATCAAATATAGCTTAGGGTGAATTTTTGGGATTTTTCTGAAAAACATCAATTTTTGATGAATAGTGACACCACTAAGTGGTACTTATAAAAACTGATTTTTCCGTTTAAATGAAATTTTTCCATCTTTGTGTTTTGAATTTAAAAAATCCGACATACATGGTTTTCATTAAGAAGTAAAATTTGGTTCAATGGGATAAAAATAATTTTTTTGTGAATAGTAACTTATTAAGTTTTAATCGCGGTTAGAGGTAATTAGTGTAGTTTAAGATAAAAATAATGTTTTAATAATATGAAATGAACTTGACACATGTCTTAACCTCATTGTATGTGTAATGGCCGACCCAGAAAAGCTATGGGTCAACTTGGGGACCCCATGGAGCCACTTTGGTTGGGAAATGACATAAATAACTTTTTATTTAATGTAAAAGTAAAAATGACACAAACATGATATGTTTTACTAAAACAATTTTTAAGTGGGGTTATACAAGTCATATTTTTTATTATAAATATTAATTGGAAAGATAAAAAGATTTCCTACATCATAGTAATTTTTTTATATTTTTAGACATTAAATAAATTAAATTATTTATGACATCATAATGATGCAGCGATGACATCATTATCTGACGATTTAAATAAAATGAGAAGATAATGTAAACTCTATGACCTAAACATGTCAAAAACTTATTGTATGGGTGTATTTAGAACCCTTATCACCTTATCCACTAATTATATCAATGTGGGACCTTTTAAAACCGAAACACATTTTCAAATAAAGTAATATTTCTAACTTTCCAAAAGTGCCCCTCCTCTCCTCTTATAAAAGGCCCCCACCTCTACCTCATTTCACACACTCCTCAAGCCTTTGGCTCGGCCAACCCCTTCCCATTTACTCTTCCACATCCCTCTAATCATCCTATAGGATTCCCTTTGTGCAGAATTCTTTCAAATGAAGCCTTTAGGCTCAAATCAAAAGGAGTTACACTTTTAAAGGTAATTCATTCCCTCATGTTCATTTGTTTTATTTTGCTTCTCCAACCCCCTAAACTCTTTTTATTTACTTCTTTTGTAACAACAACAGTATCTTAAATACACTAGGATGTTTTTATAAGATTTATTCGAGCTACACTCTCACACAACTACATCAAATGGTTATAGAACATACGGTTTTCGTGGATGGCGAAATTCTGCCTCCCGAAACGATGATTGTTCAATACTCATTTAACACCTTCAAAGGTGGCCATTATGATGTCACTATTTTTATATATGATATATAATATGTTTATTTTTTCCTTAAGCTTATGTTTTTTTCATTTTGGGCATACCTTTATGGTTTCCATTATGGGTAAACGCGATATCTTCATTTAAGGAAGTGCGGACTACCGTCCCCTCAAAGTGATTTGATTCGTTAAATACCATATGTGGGACATATAAAGGATGGAACTATGATATTATATATGATATTATACTGGAATTATAATATACCTTTATATCATTATTATTCAATTCTATAAAATATGAAATAGAAATGAAAGTAGCGTTCATGCGTACGTACGGCTTACCGTCTCCATGAACGGTGCATTTCATTTCTTACCTCTAAATGATTATGTAATGTTATAAATGCATGAATGTACTGGATATATATGACATATATGATATCTACATCCTGAATACAATTCTGTATATAATAAACATTTGGCCACATGAACAACATGTAATTGTAAGAATTCCACTTTCGACTTAAGAACCAAATATCAGCAAAACAAATATTATTAACTTAAATGATTACATAATGTTTATGACATGGTAATAAGTGATATAAAAGGAATAATGAACTTGAAAAAGGTTCTTAAGGAAGTATAAATTATCTCAAGTTTATTATTCAGGAGATTAAAGAACGATCGAGTCAAGTCGGACCCGAGGTAAGGGATCATACTCCTCTCTTTCTTTTTAAGTACACACTTTTATGTCATTCCTTTTAAAGATCATCTTTCTTGTTATTGGGATGATATTTTATATTAAACTTACTGTAATTTTTATTTTCATGTGATGAGAGACCCTATTCTCTCTCATCAATCCATTTTGGAAGTTTTGAGTGGCGCTGTTAGGCTGCCGAACTTTCGTAAGAGATCTAACCTATCTCTTTCTTTTTACGTACTCTCCTTTATGTCACTTCTTTTAAGCTCCTCTTTGTAATGTTGGGGGATGTTCTCTTATATTCCTCTTGATGTAAATTTTATTTTAATGTGATGAGATTCCCTATTTGATCTCATCAATCCATATTCGGAAGTTTTATGTGGCGCCGATAGGCTGCCGAGTTTTCGTAAGGGATTTTTCATCTCACTTTTATTCCCGTGAGATTTATGCTACATTTGCCACAAATTCCATTGAGTGGTGTATGTACTGCCCATTATTATACTCTTTGTGTAATATACTTTCTTTTATGAGTATTTACATCAATGATCTATTGTCCTTCTTTCATGGGGTGTATGTTTTGAAAGATAACCAAGTCGGTAAGGGAACCTTTCACCCTCCTTTTTTTTAAAAGACTTATTTTGTTGGGTCTTTAAATTTACATATTGTTATGTAGGGATATGTTCTCATATATCCTTATTGATGTAAATTTTATGTCCAAGTGATGAGATACACTTTTTATCTCTCATCAACTCATTTTGATGTGATGTCGTTAGGCTGTCAAGGGAACTTTTTAACCCAATTTCGATTTCTTTGGGTTCACGATGTAGTCATTGAATATGTCATCCATTTAATATTGTGTGAATGACCTTTTATTGTTTTACACTTAATATCCACTTATATTGGGTGTAATTATATTTTTCAAATATATTTTTGATATTGATTTGTCCTTAATTTAAGGATACCTTCTCTATAAGGGATTTCATCACATTTGACATTTCTATTGAGGGTTCATTGTTGTTATGAACCAATTCACTCTTATATGGTGTATATACTGTCCTTTGGAGTATTATATCATGAATCCATTTATTCTCATGATATTATAAAGTTCTGACTAAATGTTATTCCTCAATTATTGTATTCAATTGTCTCTAATTTTGGTAAAACCCCTTTAACCAAAATATCGTTTTAAATGTTTTAATTATTTGTTCTTATTAATATCCATGTTTTCAGAATGGTTTTAAGGATTTATTTATATGGATATTAATGGTTTAAAATTTTAAGCTTCAAGGTGGTATGGGACACTTTGATTCAAAAATCTCTTTATTAAATGTTTTAAATGGTTTTGGAAATGGTTTCTTTTTGAATTGATTCATTATTTCAATATACTAAAATGTTATATTGTGATTGAAATGTGGAAATGTTATGTTTCTTTTATGAATGTTTTATGTGATACATTTATGTTATTGTTCTTGGGCATTGTTATTAAAACGGGTGGTTCCATGATAAACTAAGGGCGGGTGAGCCCGATATAGCTCTCCAATGCATTGGGTAACGCGAAGGAGTGAAACATTGAGGTTTATCTGAAGAGATTTAGGGAATATACTGTGATGGGTAGTCCAAAACGTAACCAAGAGGGTTACTCCCTACGTAAGAATGTTATGAATGCCTCAAGTTACCTTTTGTGTCTTATGATTTCTATGATTTATTCATGATTTGATATGCCTATGTTTTATGGGTAAAGTATGATTTCATTCTTATGTATACATGTACTCATGTTTCCTTTCCATATCTTTATATCCCTTACTGATCTTTTTATGCTCATCCCATGTTTTTGAAATGTTTTTCACAGGTCAAGGGAAGGGTACATGATGTGATGATAGTTTCAAGTATGTGTCAAGAAAGAATCCATGTTTTATTTTAAATATGTTTCCGTTGATGGGAAGAATGAATACTGTCTTTAATGTAACCACTTTGTTTAAATGTGGAATGTAATGCAAGTTTCATGATCTTATTATCTAAAACTCTAAACCTGAAAAGATCCTCAATGTGTAATCTTGTAATAACTCAAGATTATTTAAGGTTTAAGGCTAGGGCCTTATAGTTTGTCCCATGAGATATCCATCTTTATCTAATGCATTAGAGGGTTGTATAATTCTAGGCCCACACATTATATAATGAAAATCATATATATTTTCTCCAAGTGATCATACAACATTCATCATATAATAACCCATGAAAATAAAATGTGTTTAATAATCATTTCATCATTTAATCGAAGATTAACCTATTGAAAACACACATGTTTCAAAAAAATAATTATTTTATCACTATATAACCTTTGGAAAAGAAAAAAGTTTCATAAAGTTCTTGTAATCATAATCAAAAAAACATCGATAAAAATAATATGGATTGTATCATTAGATCATATCCCCATTATAAATTTAAGTAACATAAAATTATTTTATCTTATATGAAATATTATTTCAAAATATCACTTGATGCATGTCTTAAGGAAAATACCATTTTTACACTGAAATTACTTCTTTAAAATATATAAATTTCCAAATTGATAAATAAAAAAAATTAATAAAAAATAGCCTTCAAAACATTTAAATGGATCTTCATATCATTTATTGTTCATGATAGTTGTAAATTTCATTTATTTTATATATATTAAAAGCATTCCATTCACACTTTAGTAAAAAGTAAAAAAGTAACTCAGTCAAAAAAATAAAAAAATATTCCTTTTTGAAATTTTTTGTAAACAATCAATCATAGGTAAAAATTATTTTTAATAATCATTAAGGATTAGTAAAATAATTTATGAAATCATTTTTATAAAACATGTATATGGAATAAAAATGTTTCTTGAATGAAGAAAGAAAAAAAAATCAGTTTTCCATAAAAAAATATTATTTTAGTCTCATGGTATCTTAAAGAGTAGAAAATGAAAGGAAAACATGTAATTTATATATATAAAAGTAGGATAAGAAACATAATGTGTTAATTGGTATTTATATCATGAAAGTTCATCATCGAAAAATTATTCATAAATAATCCCGCTAAACAATGTGATTGTGACATAAAACCCTTATTGTTTTGGTAATATTTGATTTGTAGGCCCCATGAACCGATAACTTCAAATTAAACATTAAAAACCTTGAAAATAAGTAAATTCATGATATAAAATTTAAAATTGGGAAGTATATACACCAAAAAATGAAATGAGTAGTAAATATGGAATATATCTTCTAGAAATAAATGAGCGATTATAAAACATTTTTCTCGAGTTCCAATTTCTTTAAAAGTGATCTATCCTCTTGTGTAATAAATTAAAATTTAATATAATTCTTTAAAAGAGTCATTTAATAGTTTATCACCCATTTATCAATAATTTATTATTAAAATCATTATTTCTTGGTGTTAATTTTTTCTCTGTTTCATAATAATTTTAGGTTCATAGTTCCATTCCATATACATTCATAATGGTTATATCGTCTATATAATTTTAATAATTATATAAATATCTTATATATTCATTATATATATATTTGGAGTTATACATGAAATTTAGATATAGAAAAATTAATTACACCATTCATAGAGATAGTAGGTCATACGTATGCATGAATGTTGTTTTCACTTTTCGATAGATAGAATTAAAGAAAGAGAAAAAATAATTAACCTTTATAGAATCATTATTATATAATATATATATCATATATATTCATTCAATATATCTTTATTTATATCAAATTAAAATGTAAATTAAAAACAAATATCATCGCTTTGTGGAGGTGGTAGTCCACACCTACACACGAGAGATGTTATCGTTTTCTAAAGGATTGGGAGGTAAGAAGAAATATTTCATATTATAATTCTAGAATAATAATTAAATAATATATAAAATTTATATATATTAAAATCATTGTAATATCCATCCATTAAATTCTTGAATGTAAAATTAATTGTATCAAAATATGGAGATGAAAAATAGTACATATGTATGACCTATAATTCTGCATTCCATTTGATGGAAAAATATGTGAAATTATTTGGTTTATAATCATAACTATATTTCAGAATATTGAGGAAAATGAATTTATTATTTTATGAAGAATATCATATATTAATATTGAGTTTTATTTGGGGTTTGTCTTAGTGGTAAGAACCCCATAATATTACATGAAAAATGGGGGTTCAAAATTCATTGGGCGCAAGGTACTGTAGCAGTGTTGTAGCGTACTGTAGTAGCGGCAGTACTGTAGAAACGATGAGTACTGTAGTGGTGGAATGTTACTGTAGCGGCAATAGGGTACTTTAGCAGGGGTGAATACTGTGTAGTACTATAGCAGGCAGAGTACTGTAGTATTACTATTCATAGAATGGGCCTTGGGCAAACATTTTGGGCCTACGGGCCATGTAATGGGCTCTATGCTCACTGGGACTTCGGGCTATGTAATGGGTCTCCCTCTACCCAGTTAAAAGAGGTATTTTATTTTCCTTAAATAATAAATGAGTCTTTGTCCCCAACCTTTAAAAAAATATTGAGTAGAATAAGAAACATATTAACAGAGGTCGGGTAAGATGATTCCCTCTTCTTTGGTTGGACTCCTTTAGATCCACTCTTAAGGACCCCTGGAATGGTCTTTAAAGGTGAAAAGAACCTATAATTAATTTATAGTGAATTGTATAATATAATATGGTTCTTTTTGGTTAATATATAAGTTTCAAAGGTTTGTAAAGATGAGAAAGGAGTGGTGACCTTTTATTGGTGTGTGGGGCGGCACTCTTGGAATTTCCTAAAAGCATTAAATATAATGAAGACATTATATATCCATATACATCAATATAATCATAGATAAGGTTATATTGCATTCAAATTCCATCAAAAAATGAAAAATTTTAGGTTCATTTGGTGTTTTAAACCATATCCTCATGTTTAAACCCTTTGGTAAACAATTTTAAGCTTAACTGTGGTAATGATTTTTTCACTCGTATAGGGTTATAATTTTACTGATAAAATAAAAATTAACTCATAAATGGCAAAGAGATGAAGTTTTATACCATTTATATTCCTAAATGTCCCCTTTAAATATATTTTTTATTTTTAAATATTTCAATAAAATAATATTTATCATAAAATACAATTAATGTCATTTTTTGAAACATTTCATTTAATTTGACCTTGAAGACAATAAGAAAAATATGAAATTTGAATATATTCCTTTCACACAACCCTAAGATTTCCAATTAACAAATAAAATATTTGTAACTTAGTAATTCATAAAATTGTATTACTTTTAGAATTTTTAATATCAATTAGTTTATTTTTATAGTAATTGAATAAATATTATGACAGTGTTGCATAAGCATTTAGAATAATTATTAAATAACTAAGAATTATAAATAAATTAGTATGAAAAAAATAATTTATATTTCAAATAAATATTTATAATCAAGGAAAATCTCTTTTTACCCTTATAATAAAATATTAGAGATATCAAAGTTAATAGCATAACATTTTGGAATTTTCATTTCTTAAAATAATATAAATGTCGTTGTCAAGGGAATATGGATCCAAAATTTCATATATTATAATTTTGGATGATTATTTTATATTTAGTTCAAAAAAATGAAATAAAGTTAATTTTTGGGTTGATTTTAAGACCTTATCATATTAGTTTAAACCATAATTATCCAATTTTACCTTTACATTGGTAACAAAACATTACTATGGTTACGATTCATGATTACCAAAAGTAAAATGGGTCTATTTAAAAATTATTTAACTCCCAATTAAAAATAAGGAATCCAATTTAAATATTCTATTTCTAGGTGTGGAAAAAAATAATTTAAGATAAAAACTAATAACGCAAAGAAAAATATTTTTCCATAAAAATGGATTTTAAGTATAATAATATTTTTTTACAAAATTTAATAATAAAATTGGTTTTAATTATCTTAATTAGATTATGAATAGCATAAAAAATAATTTTTCATTGATACCATTTTAAAATAAAAATTGAGTTTGTAATCTCTTGAAAAAAATACAATTTTCAATAAAAATAATATTTTTTAACTATTCCTTGAAGTTTGGTACGGATGTTTTGGTCCTTTTACATTGATCGTGTTCCCATCATCTACATAATTTTAATCACAATATAAATATGATATATATACATTTTCTATATATTTATATTCATACATAAAATTTATATATTGAAAAATTAATTACGCCATTCATAGAGATGGTATGTCATATGTATGCATGAACTCTACTCTTACTTTTTGACAGATGGAATGAAATAAAGTTAAATAAAAATTAACCTTCCCAAAAAAATTATTAAATAATATATGTCATATATATTATATAATATATTATTCTTAAAATCAAAGTAAAACAAAAATATAAAACAAATCACATAACTTTTTCGAGGTCATAGTCCACACATACGCACAAGTGACATTGTCTTTTTCCAACAGATTTGAAGGTAAGAATGTATATATGGTATTGTTACTATATAATCATGATAATGTAATATATATAATTTATATATATAAAACCCATAATAATATCCATCCATGAAATTTGGTGATGGAAAATTAATTATATCACTACATAGAGATGGTAAAATGTATGTATGCATGAGGGATGATTTCACTTCCCATTTTATGGAAAAAAAAAGAGTGAATAAAGGTGGTTTCACAATCATAATAACTTTTAATTATATTTAGTTTTATTAATTTATTAATTTATTAATTTATTATTGATATCATATATTTAAATGAGTTATAAGAAGAAACAATTTCAATGAGGTTAGGAAACATGATTACCACTTCTTCAATATACCTCCTTTAGATCCCTTCTTACTGGCCTTTGGAATGATATTTTAAGAATAAAAAAACCATTAATTCATGAATATATCATTTTATAATATAATTTGGTATGTATTTTTTGATATATAAGGATAAAACTTGTGTAGATGAGAGAAAGGAGGGCTCTATTTTATATGTGAGGGGGCACTCTTGGAATTTCATAAAGAATAAAATATAATAAATTAATTATTTATCAAAATATATCTAGATATTTCAATCTAAGGTAAGATTAAATTTAAATCCTAAAACTATTTAAATTGTGGTAGGTTTAAGAGGATTTATAAGCTTTATCTTTTGTTTTAACCCCTAATTAAACCAATTTTAACCTTAACTATGGTAACAAAATTTTCACTCTTGGAGAGTTATAATTTTACTTATAAATAAAAAATTGGTTAAAAAATTTCTAAGGGTGGAAATTTTCAATAATTTATCATCATAAATTTCCATAAGAAATATTTATATTATTTTTAAAAAATTTGATAAAATTTTATTTCTCCTAAAATATTATCAGATATTTTTGATACTATTCATTTAATTTGACATAAAGGATGCCAAGAAAAATATGGAACTACAATATGATCCTTTTAAAAGTACCTAAAATTTCATATTAATCCAAAAAATTATTGAAACTCAATAATTCAGCAAACATTTATTACTTTTCTTATTTTTAATATCATTTATTTTATTTTTCTATTAATTGATTAAATAAATTTTTTGTGTAGTGTTGGCATTTAGGGTAATTTTTAATTCACAAAAAGTTATAAATAAATTTAGATATTAATTATAATTAATCTATCTTTCATATAAATATTTATAAATCAATACATCATCCTTTTACAAATCTTTTTAAAAAAATTATTGATATTAAATTCCAAAGAATGACATTTTTGAATTTTGTTTACTTAAAATAATCTAAATGTTGTTATCAAGGAAAAATGGAACTAAAATTCCATATATTCAAATTTATGATGACTATGGTATACTTTATCCCATAAAATATTATAAATTCATGTTTTGGGTTGATTTTGAGACCTTATCACATTAGTTTTTACCCTAATTAACTCATTTCACCTTACTGTGGTAACAAAACAATAATCTGGTTGTTATTCATATTAACCAAAAATATAATTACCCTATTTAACAACATTTTAGAACATAATTAAAAATATGGAATCCATTTTTCAATATTATATTTCTAGAAGTAGAAGAAATTAATTTAATATAAAAACACAGAACATAATGAGAAGTATTTTTTCAAAGAAAATAAAGTTTATAATATAAAAATATTTATACCCAATTAAACCATAAAATTGATTAAAATGAACTTAATTGGATAATTAATAATATATTAGTACTAATTTTACTTTGAAAAAAATTAAAAATGGAACTTTGTAATTTTGAGAAAAAAAATATAGTTTTCAATAAAAACTACTATTTGTTTCTATTCCTCAAAAAATCAATCTTTTCAGAAAATTATTTAAAAAACACTTAAAGATTATTTTTAGATGTAAAATTATAAAATTAATTTAATTTTATCAACTATATTTTTTTAAACATTCTCAAATTAAATATAATATTTTTTTCATAAAAATCATTAAAAATGATATTTGATGGAAATATATTTTTGAAGCATAATATGACATTATTAAAAATGAACATTTATATCCTAATCATTAATCGACACATTTTTATTGAGTATTACCTTTATATATATTTTATATTTCTTTATTCATATTCATACTCGCCAAATCAATATCTAGGTTATAATAGTCATATTTAAATAATGATATATCATTCTTCGTTTATGATTATTGTTGTGTCTCATATATTCCATTGAACATAATGTTATTATTTCAAAATATCATGGTTTAATGAAAAAATATCATGGGATGGATAAATATATTCATGAATATTTAACTACCTTGATGAAAACGAAAAAACTCTATTTTTCCACATAATGATTCATTTGTGTACCTTCTTTGGAACATCAATAAATATCACAAATTTGTCCCTTTCTAATGGTAAAGTAAGTATTCGTGTAATTTAAAATCTCATATTTAATTATTCACAGTATTTATTACATTATTATTACCATATTATCTTAACCCTTTATTAAAAAAATTATTAACTATTTAGATAATTGAGAAATAATTTGAAATAATCAACAACAAAAAAACTCTTAATATAAGGAAATAATGTACCTCAGTTATATTAATTGTTATTGGCCACTACATCACAACCTTTTTATTTAAAATACCAACTGATATTAAATACTTTGAGATAATATGGGAATTAAAATAATATTCTTGAATCTAGAATTTATATTTTCTAAATTTCAATATAAATCCATTTCTCTAAGAGTCTTAAAAATTATTCACAAATGAATCTTATGCTCAAATAGATTTCAGTATATATCATGATATTGTTATCAAATTCAGCAATGAAAATATTGAGATAATGATTAAATATATTAATCATTATATACACAAAGATAGAGGGTTAACTAGTTAATCTGAATACAATTACATTGAATTTTTAATGTACATACCTCATACCAAATTCCACCTTTGTAATATACTCCTTATTTACTATAAGTTAATGATAATTAGAATAGAGATAAAACATTGAAAAATATTGATATCTTTGAATTTGATTAAATAAGTCATCAATGCGGGGAATAAGATTTTGGTTCTTTATAGGAATGGAATATATTTACATGGAATATATACACAACCTAATAGAACAATTTTCATTCTAAAAAAAATAAAAAAGGGTTTCCTATAGTGAACCAATAGTAAATATAAATCCCTTACCACACAAATACTAGTGTTGTTTATTCAGTTACACTAATTCCACTATATCCATCATGTAGGGAGTCTTATATATAGGTTTTTCATCAAGGATGATATCAATGGAAAATTCAACTTTTAAATCAGGTGGGTTTCTAGGTAGTTCATTAAGAAAAACATCAATATATTCTTTCATAGTATTTTAATCCTTTATCCTAAAGATATGTTTTCTATTCATAGGTTATATATTCTCTTATTCTATAATAATTTCATTAAGTAGAGCCACTATATGTGGATTCTAACATGATTCAAAAGATTTATTATCCCCTATGAATATTATGGATTCCATATCTACATTACTAATTATAATATCCTTCACATGGAAAAATGATTTCATTATAAATTTAAATCCTATCCATACGAATAATTATATCAAATTCCATCATAGGTATAATAATCATATTTATGACTAGGGTAATTCTTTGTTTCATTATAGTAACTAACTAAAACATCCATGTTGTAGTATTTTTTCCACTAGGTGTCTTGATTTACAATTCCATTCTTAAGGTTCTAGGTATTTATATGATTTTCTTAGAAAAATGGATGATATAATAGGGTACAAAAATCTATAATCAAATAAATCATCAGTTAAATATGATTCTATGATCAATATACCTACTACTACATCTTTACAAACATTATCCTAAACATTATTAATATCATTACCTTTTATATGATCCCTTTTATTTCTTTGGGAACATTTTCTTGATGCTTCGGGAATGTATTAATATAGATACCCATCCCATTAGAGTTAAATCATTTATCATTTGTAGCTTCTTTTAAACCCTTTTAATCACATGCCTCATGGAATTTCTCTACACAAGAGAAGAAAACTCCCCTTCTCAATAATAATGTTCCATAGTTTTTCCCGAAATTATTACATGTTGGAAATTTCACCCTTCACTTATTTCCTTTTGTAATATTTAATTTTCCAGGCTTCTCAACCACCCCCTCTTTTTCTTATTTTCCATGGAAAGTATAAAACATTGTGAATTAATTATCTATCCTGATGGAACTTGATATTATATCCTTATATATTCAAAATCCCATAGAGAACAATACCCTTAAAAATCTATTATTTATCTCATTAACAAATAAAAAAATTTACTCCTTGGATTATGTATATAATTTTTATAATGAGTTGTTATCCTTGTAATGTTAACTTCATATTCAACAGCATTTTACTTTTCCTTTTGGTGAATATTAATTAATTACATCACTATATCATCTCGCTACTCATGTGGAAAGTATTTTTCAATGAATATATCCTTGAATTTCATTTAGAGTATACTATTTATTTACTTTGACTCCTTAGTATTGTGGATCAATTACCACTATTGATCAGTGTCTCCTTTATGTTAATAAACTCCCAAGAGAAATTTCTCTATTTCACTACTTCCTAAGGCATGAAATATCTTCACCATTGACTTGATCCATTTATCAAATAATAATTAATTTGTAGTCCCATTGAATTGTGTAGGTTATTAAAGAATTAAGTGGTCCAAAATTTCACTATATTAGGGTTTAGTATGTTTCTATAAACATTTATGTTTATTATTTATACACTGGGTCAATGGCCTTGATATATTTATAATTTTTTAGATCCAACTTCATCTCTATGTTCATCTTCATCTTCATTATCTTACCCAAGAGGGAAATCCCTACATAGATTGCATGCAGTGATAAAATTTTCATTCCTTTTACTAGGTTTCAATTCTAAACAATGGAATCTACCAAATACCACATATCATTATGAATTTTAAATCATAGTATATGATTCTACCTCTAGTATGATACTTAAAATAAATTGAAAATTTATGCATAGATCATCTCATAATCATAATATTTCTATATTTGGGAATATCCTCAAATAAAAAAAAATATTTTCAAATCATTCATAATTGTTTATAAATATTGTATAAATTAATAGAAGCATATCCCCCAGAAGTTTTTAGTCGGGTGTACAGTCTCATTCATACTCATCATGCATCAATGATGATTGAGTTAATACCTAATTTTCCCCTTTCATTGTTGTTACTCCTAGGTGTATCTTTTCCATTACCGTATACAATTTTTCATATCTATAATAGATTTTATTTTCTAATAAAACCAAAAAATATCTAATTTACCAAATATTTAAGATATTATTCAATATGTAGACTTATGATTATTTTTTTCATAGGGTTATGTTCTCTAATATATGTTTTTTTAAATCTTATTCCCCTGATTTATCATAAAATTTATTTAATACTAACTGTAACATCCAAACTCAAGTAAAAATAAGTTGGTGGTTATTTTACTACATTATTATAAAATACAGGGGATCATGTCTAGAAGGATTAAATATTATAGTAGTATTGAGAGACTATATACATATATGAGTCTTATATTACATATTAAATCATGAAATAAAAAATAAAATTTCATAAGATAAATTTATTATTTATTTTTTTTAAATCCTAACATTCAATAATAAATCCCTTTTTTGTATCCTAGGGAAAGTAAAACATAATAAAGGGTAATATCATATGCTCATTAATGCAAATAATACAAAATAAGCTAACATGAAATGACTGAAGTATGATTAATATGATATAGATAAATAATACTAAAATATGTCATATAACTAATATCATAAAAAGGAACTAAATCCATGGGTGACATAGAAACAAAAATAATCACATGGATTACAATAACTAGTCTCATCATGATAGAATGCTTAATGTTATACATCAAAATATTTCTGTTGAGGCCTTATACCAATATAGGAAACATAAATAGGTAAACATTACACTAAATTCCAAAACTAATTTGTCTCATGAGACCTATTGATTCATTAATGTTCTATAATGGGCCTTTTCCATCATATAATATGTCCAGTTCACTCGTCATATGAAATAAATGAATAATAATTAAATATATAATCAACATAAACATTCATATTGAAAAAACTAGCATATAAAATGTTAATATTTCCCCAATAAATAAATATAAAAATGTGATAATATCTCATCCATAAAATAATATGGATGGTAACATTATATAATATACCCAAAAAATCATAATATTCATAAAAGGATATTATCATAAATGAAAATACTTTTAAAATTTCACTAAAACATTTCTCGAGGAAAATAACCTTCTCAATTTTGAAATAAATTATTTAAAATATAAAAATTTCCAAAATATTAGGAAAATAAAATTCATTAAAAATAACAATGGAAGCATATAATGGAATCTTCATTTAAAAGAATATTCATGATAGAGGAAAAAAAATTTATCCAACAAACACTAAAACAAATATTATATTCATGCCTTAGATAAAAAGTATCTCATTTGGAAAATGAAAAGATGATTCCATTTAAGACATTTTATATAAATTTATGTATAGTTAAAAATTAATTTAATAAATCATTGGATAATATTAAAAAAAATTCTTGAAAACATTTTAAGGAAAATTTGGAAATGGAATAAAATGAATCTCAGTTGAATTAGAAAAAGAATCGATTTCCTTTAAAATATTATTTTGGATTTTGTGAGTGCTAAATAAAAAAAATGAAACGAACGCATGAAAATCACAATATAACCATAAATAAAATAAAAAATTAGTGTAATATAGAAATATTATATAATTCTTCTAATATATACATAAACAAAAACAATCCTAAATTAGGATGAGATAGTCAAATAAACCCTTACCTCAAGTATGACTTTCTCATAAGTGATTTTTAAAAAAATATATAATAAATTTAAATTTATTATAATTATATAAAATATCATATACATAATTATAAGATATTATATGATACACCTATAATAGTTAATCATCTATTTATTAAAAATTTATTATTAAAATCATTGATTCTGAGTGTTAACTATTCCATCTTTCATATTAGTTTAAGTTTTATACTTTCAATCCTTGCATATTTATCATGGTTAAATCATATCCATGATTACAATAATGATATAAATATAATATATAATCATTATATACATATTTATAATCAATATTGGAAAGAAGATATGAAAAATAAACTGCATCCCTTTATAGAGGTTGTAGTCCACATGTATGTGTGAGTGGTGTTTTCATTTTCTATAGGATAGAGAGGATATTATTAAGGTTTTCTCACAAGAATAATAAAATTTTATTATATTTAATTTACTGAATTTATTATAAAAGAATTTGTATAATTTATTTTAATGTTTTAAAATATGAAATAAAATAAAGACAGCCTATTAAGAATTATATCTCTTCTTCAGAAAATCTCCTTTGGTTTGTACCAAAATCCTTTATTGGATAGTATTCAAACCAAACCAATACATATATTTTCTAGGTAGGGATGTTAGGTAATGATTTGGTTATTTATTTTCCCAAATAATAGGATATTTATGTTTTATTAATGTAGGATATGTGGTGTTATTTTATAAGTGAGGGAGAGGATACAGTTGGAATTTTTTGAAAGATTAAAATATATTAATGTCTAACTCAAGAAAAATAACTCCAAAATGAAATATATTAAAATATAAGGATATTTTAGAAATATGATCATCAAATTTAATTTATGAATTTATTTGTGTTATATTGAAGCCTTGTCCATTTATTTTTAACCCTTTTAACCCATCTTAACCTTTACTGATGTGATAATTATTTACCATGGGTACTATTCATTATGATAAAAAATTAAGTTATCCTTATTACCTAATATTCATTATTCTAATTAAAAAATATGAAATATATTTTAAATTATTCAACTCAAAGAATTTATATAAATAAATTTCCATATATGTTTGTAAAACGTGATGAAAAAATATTTTCTGGAAAAATACATTTTTAAGTATAAAAAAGTTATTACATCAAAATTAATCATGACATTGATTCTAATTAAATTGATTGAATTATGATTAATAAAAATTTAAATTTTAAATTTTAAAATCAAATCAAAAAAATTTATACTTTTTAAATACTTGAATAGAATGAATATATTTCTATAAAATTGGTATTTTTTCACTATTCACTGAAAAAATATTATTTTTAGGAAAATATAATAATTTAAACCTTATATAATTTTCTTTTATGATTTAAAAAATGATAACATTTTTATAAAACTAAATTTGTAAACAAAATTATTTACATTTCAATCACATTCATTAAAAAAGTGATTTTCATTATACTATTGTTTCTTTACAGTGAAAATTTTACTAACTATAACTGAATATTAAGTGTCATATAAGTACTCTTTTTTCAAGTTAGAAAAATTTATTAAATGCTAAAATTGGTTCTATGTATCTTGGAAATCATATTTTTAATGTTTGAAAATGATTTAAAGTTATTCAAAAGATATTTTAAGAGTTTCTATATTATAATAAAATGATTTGAGGTTAAGAAATTATAGATTTATACGTTTCTCAGGATTTGACAAATTACTCATACATAATACTTAATTTATGTTAAATATTCACAAAAAATGGTGAAGGAAAACATCTTATGAATGAAACATAAGGCTTCCTCTACCTAATTGAAATTATTTTAAGCCCTAGAGAGTTTATATTAATGTTTAAGAGTTTCCCGCCATATTGAATAATTAGAAAAGTCAAGAACCTTATTTTTCTATGTTTAGGTTAACCTATCTTATATAAATTTTTAAAATGTCTTCGGGATATCCATATAGTATGAATGGGTACTCAAAAATCATGTAATTTGAAAATTTCCCAAGTATAATAGTGATGCATATGGGAACTCAAAGAGCTCAGTATTAAATAAAGTACCTAAGTTACTATAATAAATAGAAGTTATAAAAGGGAATGAAAGTATACATGTTATTTTTTTACTTTCCCAAAATTATGGGATTTCTAGTAGTTAACTAGGGGAATTATAATTTAATCTTCTAGAATGAGAATTCAAAAGAAGAATTTATATGTGTCACTACTAAAATGATCTTCATGTCACAAATATCATGGTTTGGAAATTAAGTAATGATTTAATATGAGATTATTAAAGAATGTAATAAGATTTATTTAATTTTTTGATGAATGTTTCCATGTCATAAGGAGAATTATCACAACGTAATTTATTTATCTAATGAAAGACAAGATACTTTTAGTCATGTTATTTGATATATTGCCACATCATAAGGAGAAGGACACGTTGTGGTTCATGATGATGAGTTATTTGTGGGATAGATTCATGCAATGATTTCATACTATTAATGTTAGAAACAATTCTAGAATGTGATTATTGATTTTTTCGCACCATGACATGAGCTACTAGGATGAAACCATGAAATAAACTAAGTATGTTCATATTTTTAGGAATTCCTTCACACCATGATAGTATTTTCATATATTTCCATGAAAACATGGATTTAAACTCATAGAGTTCTTATGGATGATTAAAGAGAAGACACCATGATAATTGAAGGAGATCATGAGAAAGAAAATATAAAGAATCAATAAGGTTATATAGATGCATCTTGGTTAGTACTCAACCATATTATTCTAAATAATTATATTGAAAAGGTTTGATCAAGAATTATTTAATTTTAAAGTGAAAAGAATGAATGGTTTTCATGTTTTCAATATAAATCTAATATCTAAAATTTTTTGGGAATATAAGTATATGAGAGTCGAGTTTCGAGGGTGTTACATTATTCCCCCCATCAATGAATTGCGTCCTCACAATTCCTTTCACATAACCTTGCTAAAAGACTCCCTTACAACTTCACTAGAACACCCATCATGGAGGATCCTCAGGTACGGCTAGATGAATACCCAATTTGGTGTTGAGTTCCTATGTTTCTCTGACCCAAATAGACTTTGGATAGTACGGGTTAAACTCGTGTCGTGTGAACTCGGACTTCCAAAAAGGGGCTCGATAGTTTGAGAGTTCAGATATGTCTGAATAGACAATTTCTCTAAGAATTCTCCAGGTTGACTCCTGTTTGAAAATGTTAATGACATCAACATGGTCAATCATACTAAGGCTCGGAATCTAGTACAAGTAGGGCGCGTGTAGATCCCCTTACAAGGTAGCATCTTGAAATGACACCCTGGCCATGTAGATCTTGGATAGGGTGAAACATAGAAAAAGACCCTCATGGTACTTTCTGCTTCGTCTATACATAGCAAGTTGTGCATTAGCTATACCATGGTAAATATAGGCATTCTGTTGATAAAAACGAATAATGCTCGGATGGTTTGATACTTTATAAAATTCCTTTCATGTTTCTCATAAGTTTGCGAAATGTCGGTACTCTCTCTCGCATGCTTTGACCAAGATGGTATCTAATATTTCGGTGGGGAGTGATAGGATGTGAGTTCATCCTTCCATCTAAAAATTAGGAAATATTCTCATATTTAGTAATACCTAAGTAAATTTTTCTTTGTTTATGTCCTGGTTTTCTAGAGTTATCTAAACCAAATACTCTGATACCAACTGTGAAGACCCAGCCCCAGAACACCCGGAGTCGGTGCCTTCAGAAAATGATGTGTACATTTTACAAAAACATGCACAGATAAATTACACATCATGTTCTATCCATAGAGGATCGAATTCAGTTCAGGTTTTGGGAAACCAGACTCTCCTTTCATACTTTATTTATCTCAGGCTGAAACCTGAAAATTTATTTCAAAAACGTAGGGTGAGCACATGAATGCCCAGTAAGGGGTTTAAAATAAACCAGTATAACTTTTGAAAAAAAATTCTTTAAAACTTTTCATAAAACACTTTCTTGGAAGAAAATTTATAACACATGTAACGAATCAAAAAAAATTCTATCTTAAAAGAACATGCTAGCGGAAATATAAGAATACACGGTTCAATTTAGGCATTCCCATTTCGTGTAATAAGTAAAAAGACCCTTTTCTTTAAACATGTATGACATAAGGATATGTAAACACATGTTAAAAATAGAATGATCAGAGTTGCGCAAAAGACATTAACTGCAATCACATACACTGAATGCCAATTAAACATATGTCATGC
The DNA here is from genome assembly GCA_963277665.1 of Viscum album. Taxonomy (NCBI): domain Eukaryota; kingdom Viridiplantae; phylum Streptophyta; class Magnoliopsida; order Santalales; family Viscaceae; genus Viscum; species Viscum album. The sequence goes on from OY728166.1 coordinate 383,383,210, forward strand.
CATAAGCTTATACTTTTCTAACACTCATAAGTACTCGCTCTTAACCATGGATACTCTACTAATCGAATTACCATTTGTTTATATGTATATCATACACATATTGAGGGAGTGTATAATGTCAGACTTCTATGTTAGGGCCTTGTGCCAAGACCTAAGGGATAACTGTGACCAGACCCTATCCCGGAGGGATTACTTTTACCAGTCCCCATCCTGGAGAGCTTACTTTTACCGGTCTCTAACCCGGGGAGCTTACTTTTACCGGTCTCCAACCCAGAACATACTAGTCCAATAAATTCCTCATATGTCAGATCGGGTCCTGTATTCAAGATGTCTCATACCACATTGAATAATTACATTTATTTCAAGTTACTCAAGGTGTCCCATACCACTTTGAGTAATTTGATTTCTTTATCTTATTATCATGTTAATCCACATGCATGCATCAATGAGTGAAACTATACAATGGAACATGAAACCATTTAAACCATAAATACATAATATGACAGTCATTCTTATAAAGGAAGTAAGAGTTTACCGAAGGCATACATGGATCATTACATTATTTGAACAAATGATAATTACTAAAGGATATCACATAGTGGGTGAGAAGGGGTTTTCCACATGAGATGTGAAAATGATGATTATTCAGTTCATAATTCTTATAAATGGGATTACATGTTATTTAATACATTGCTAGGAAGTTTCAGTGACTATGTAAATAAATTATGACTCAACTGGCAACAATCACTACAGTTGATAAAACCTCAAGTGTGCAAGACCTAGTTTCATGGTTTATTACGACCTTTGAACCTTTAAATATATTTTGGAAAAAACAAAGTTTGTCTTTTCCTAAATCATAAAACACGACAGGGTCAATAATGAAATTCTTTTGCAGCATAGAATCATCATTTAAGAACTCTTTAACTAAACAAGTTTGATAGTATACTAAGGATTAGGACACGCACTTTTACGTAAATACCTCTTGGTTTGACCTTCATGGTGACCGAAATTATTTAAATTTTTATTTAATTAATTTCTAATGATCCATACATATTAAGGTGTGGGAATCCATAACTGTATATACACAATATACATGAGTTTCCAACTTATAAACCAAGTTTAATTAATTTATCGTTAGTAAAACATATTTATTACACCTTTATTAAAAACCCAAACAAGATAGTTTATGATATATATGACCGTGTATACCTATATAATCATGAAAGGTTTTCACATACATATTTTTCATGAGAAAAGGGTTTAGTCACCCATGTTTGCATAACCTGAAGGTACGAAGGACCTAGAATTGGGTATTTGAGGATTTCCACCCAATATGTATGACTATACATACCTTCATACTTTCATAAATTGAACATACAACAAACATATACATACATATATATATATAGTTCATAGATTATATTTCACTTGTATTAAAATACTCCCCCAAGTTTTTACAACCTCGTGTTAACATCATCGGATTGAGGACCAACACTCATGCTTGGTTTGGCGTATATAACACGTGAAAATATATATAGAAACTAAACATTTTCATACTAATAAAAAAACTCATTCAAAAACAAACTTTAATCACACCCAAATCCTTATTTGTATATTGTATATAAAATCCTTAATAACAAAAGATAGGAGTAGATGGGGCTATGTGTATATGTCCGAAAGTACAATAGTTGTATATTCGGTTTTGAAAAGAACTAAAATCATATTTGAACAAACTCAAATATACTCATCCACTTTAGAAATATTAGTGCATACAAAAAAAATTTAACCTTTAGAGAACCCAGATTTACCTTAGAGAGTTTATATATATATAAACCAGTGTGAATGTACGGACATATACATACTCTTATATATATATATATATAACGTGTAAATACAAGATTTTTTATAAGGAAAGAAAAGCATGAAGAACCCTTAAAAGAACCAGATTCACTTTAGAGAGTGTATATATATATGTGTGTGTGTGTGTGAGTGTATGATCATATACATACCCATATATACATATGTAAAACATAGATATATATATGTATAGGATTTTCCATGAGAAAAGAACACGAAACATAAAGACCCTTACCTCTATCCGAGGAGAAGAAGATCTTTGAGGAGGGCTTGGCTGAAGGTTGCTAGAGGTCCGAGAGGAGAAAAACCCGAGAGGTTCAACTGGTTTATATGCTACATAAAATATATAAACCATTCCAAACTTTAATTACTACCGTTGGGAAGAGCCGAGTCCAACCAGTCTATTTATTGGCTGGGGAAGACTTAAGGGAAAGGGGGACAAGGAGGGTCCACCTAGTTTGAATAAGGGAGAAATGAAATGGTGTAAAAGAGTAGGGTTGGGTGCAGTGCGTGCTGCGGGAAGAAGAAGACGACGCAGTAGGGGTGATACCAATAAAAAAATGGATGGCCAAGATTTGATCTTGGATTGATCTGATGGTCGGGATACCACTAGGGTTTATAAAAGCGATGGACGGCTCAGATTGATCTGAGATGAGATCAGCGGCTCACGATCATCATGGATTTTTTTAAAAATACTTCAGACTACCAAGATTATATCATGCCAGATCAGAAGGTCTACGAAAAATCATGGAGGCGTTCACCGCTTTCAGGGGTCGAACCTGGGATCGAATTCAACGACCCGAATCACATGAGGCAGGATCTGACAGCCGGGATTCAATCCCAGTTGAGAATTCTCCATCCCACATCGAATCTGTGAGGGTTTTAGAGGTTCTTTATAAGTCTCAGCCTTCCACAACACAAGCAATATCACAGCACACACTAGGGAGCCTTACACATGGGCTCCCACAATCCCCCGCAGGCTTTGGCCTACCCCCGCTCGTCGTGACCCTGCGCCCACTGTGGCACGCCCGTGCTCTCCTGCTCCCATGCGCCCTTCAGGGAAACTCTGCCTATGCCTTGGGTCAGCCTTGGCTTGGGCTGAGAGCTAGGCTCAGCCACTTTGTGTGAGCTGCCTCCCTTAGCCCTGCCTTAAAGGGTTGGCCCAAGCAGGGCCATATTTTTTTATAAAACCTATCTTACAAAGAACCTAAGTCTTTAGGACAAATGGAATATTTATTAAAACCTTATAAAAATTATCTTTTTAGACTTCCATTTAAATATTATAAGGCAAAAGAATATAAATTGGACTTTTTCTTAAAAGTATTTCTAAAAAGAAAACAATTATTTATAAACACTAACTTTTTAACATAAGAGTTATAAATTGAGATTTAATAACCCATATGATAACTCTTATACTAATATTATAGAATACTTAGTTTAATTAAAAACATAATTTTATTTGAAGATATTAAACATAATTCGTAACACCCTTTAAGAAATTAAAACTCCTTATATTATAATTGAAATGTTCGCAAAGTGTTTTTGAATTCCTTATTATGTTTCGAAACATAATTCAAAACATTATATTGTACTTAGGGTTTACTTTTCAATTCATAACGTAATGTTGTACTCAATTGTTCTTTAGTTAAAACACCACAAGGCTAACGGTTATAATTATAGCTGTTTGAATTTCCAACGGTCATCCAAGGTAACGGTCTAGCTAAATCCATATAAAAATATGGTCTTAGGGTGTCCCAAACTTTAAGAGAAGAAGAAGAAGAAGAAGAAGATGGTTCTTGTCATACCGTTGATTCTCAGCACAATTTTCATAATCATGATGGTGTTGTTCTTTGTTTTCATTAACCCGGAGGATCCCCTTTATTTACTATGTCTTGTTGTATTTTTAGGGGGCCTTACCCTAGTTATGTTAGGGTTTTTAGTAGGTATCTTTGGTTACCATGGCTACCCTTTTAATCTTAGTGTATTGTAAACACTATGGTGTTCTTATTTAAATGGAAGAGCCATGTGCTCATTTGTGTGTTTTACTTGGTTGTATTCTAATAAAAATTAAAACCACATTGCTAATTTCTTATGAGAAGCAAGTTTTGTTTAGTTGTTATGAAATTCAAACAAAAAATAAACATAAACTTATCAGTATATGAGAGTCGAGTTTCGGGGTGCTACAGTATTGGTCAAAATTTCACATAATACTCAAATAATTTCAATGAAAAGGAACAAACCACCTACCTCAGCATTAGGATATCACTATATGTGAATCTCAAGGCTTGAATCACCTTAGAACATTGAAGATCTACAAAAATTCCTAAAAGGTTCAACATAGGATAACTTGAGACAGAGAAGGAATCATGAAACGAAGCTCAAGAAGAAGAGAGAGATTACCAAGGTGATCCCAACACAATCGAAGATGGTCGAATCGGAGTTTGGATACTCGGTCGGGGGCTCATAGGAAGATTGTGGTTGTACGGGATCTCTCATCCGAACGAGGCCTAGAAGAATATTGTTATGGCGATTAGACGCAACCCCTATGCGTTTAATAAAAAAAAGAAAATACACAGTGTGTACTTTCTAAGTACACAGTGTGTAATTTCCTTTTCCATACTCCTATTTAGGAGGCCTCCATGTCACCCCCACATGGCCGTGTGCATGGCCGCTACACATCCAGTACATAGCGTGTACTCATAAAGTACACGGCGTGTACTTCAAAAATTTCCAAAAATTCCTCTTTTTCTCAAAAACGACCATAAAAGGAAAACATACCTGAAAAAAAGATCTGGGTTCTTACAAACTTCCCCCACTAAATAAATTCATCCTCGAATTTCCCTAGCGCATCATAGAAGAGGGAACCCCAAACAGGCCCGGCCACTGTGCTCGTACATCGGCCACCCTTTCCCAAGTCTCATCTTGTACCCGCCCGTGTTTCCATAGCACTCGTACCAGAGGAACAAATCTGCCATGAAGAACCTTTGTACTATGATCAATAACCTTGATAGGATGCTCCTCGAATGACGTGTCCATTTCGAGCTCAACCGCTTCAGGTTGAAAGACATGAGATGGGTATGAAAAGTAACGTCAGAGCTGAGAAACGTGAAAAACATCGTGCATAGACCAGTACCTATGAGGTAACTGCAACCGATAGGAAACCAGCACAACTCTCTCCATCACCTCAAACGGCCCGACATACCTCGGAGAAATATTACCCTGTCTGTAACAGCCCAAGATTTTATAAAAAAATATTCTTTTTAATTTTATTAATGTCTTGTGTTGTACGCTACACCGAAAGGAGCTTGCACAACACACATCCTTGACTTGACTTGCATTACACGCAATCGCGACCTTCCTCGATAGCGTGTGTAGTACGCAATACCGAGTTTCACTAAACAACGATATGCTATAAAAATATTATTAAAACTAGCCGTTATGAATAGTAATAACCACTTTTTGAAATCCAGTAAATCTTATTTTTCAAAATGAACTTTATTTTTGGATTCTGAGTATCGAATTTAGCCTAAGGTGAAATTTTGGTACTTTTCGGATAACTTTCATATTCTGATGAATAGTGAAAATTACTAAATTATAATTAAAAACAACTTTTTTAATCGAAATAATTAATAGTGATAAATCATTAATTTGAGTGGTTTTAAAGTATATTTAGAATATATTTTTACAATTTAATACAATGTTGGTCATTGGATGTAGTTTCACATTTAAACTAGACATAAACAAGTGTCAATCTTTTGATAGATATTGTTTCTTAAAAACACGCTATTTGTTTTAACAGCGGGATTTAATTATAAAATTAATTAATGCAACTTTTATGTTATGAATTTGGTAAAATAGACTTCATTTTTGAATTCGGAATATGAAATATAGCTTGGGATGAAGTTTTGGCATTGTTCTGAAAAACATCAATTTTTGATGAATAGTGAAACTACTAAGTGGTAGGTTAAAAACTGAATTTTGCATAAAACTTAATTTTACCGCTTCTATGAATGGAATTTCTAAAATCCGAGAGACACGGTTAATATCAAGGACTAAAATGTGGTTCAATGAGATGAAAATAATTTTTTGGTGAATAGTAACTTTTTACTTTTTTTACCACGGTTAATAGTAAATAAGGTAACTAAGGTTAAATATGATATTAATATTACCCTAACACATGTCCTAATTCTATTGTACAAGTGTAATTCGACCAAAAACAAACTTAGGAATAAAATATTACCATTTAGGCCCACTTGGATTAGATTAGGACATTTATTATTAATTTATTTAAAGAAGGGTTAAAATAGTTAAAATCAAAGTTTAATAAGTAAATCATTTTTAATATGGGGTTATACATAAGATAAATTCGACTATAAATATTCATTAGAAAGCTAAAAAGATTTCCTACATGATGGTATTTTATTTGTAATTTTTAGACATCAAATAATATAATTTATTTATGAGACAAAGATGATGCAGTAATTATCTTATTAATGAAATATTGACATAATTGATAATATAAATACCAAAATAAATTTAATTTAAGACTTTTTATGAATTCCACTAATTTTATAGGTTACTATGATATATTAGTGTTGATTTAATCAACTTGGTTCGAACATATAATTCTGTTATGGCTTTCACAAAAATCATATATCAAATAGTGTCAAAATTGACACAAAATAGTTTTTAAATCAAATATTATATTATTAATTGTTATTTTATTCCTAAAAATCTAAGGTTCGGCCAAAGGACTTAGATAAGGATATATGTATTAATAATATACAATTTGGGGTTCTTTTGGCATGTTATAGTAAGTTTATTAACCATATAGTGAAAGAAAACAAAAAGACACGGTAAAAGTTAAATTATTTAACTTAGAGTTAAATCTAATTGATAAGGTTAAAATAATACCCTAAACTTGTCTAAATCCTATTGGTTGATAGGATTTCGACCCATCCCCACTTTAGCTTAGAAATAAGACCCTTTGGAACCATTATAAACCGATTTTGACTTTAATATAAAATAATATTTTGAGATATTCCTAAGGTGCCCCTCTCCTCCCCTATAAAAGGACACCTCCTCCCCCTCCTCCTCACACCAATTTGAGCACTCAAGCTCGGCCAAACCCTGACAATTTCTCCTCTCCACTTTCCTAGCAACATCCTAGAGGTTCTGGTCTTCCTCAAAGACCAATTTTAGTGCCCTAAGAGGAGGTCTCAAAGAGGCACTTCAAAGAAGAGGTAATTACCGTTACCAATTCTTTCATCTTTATTTCTTCTTCCACTTCTTCTTCTTAGGTTGTTTCATTATGAAGTAATAACATCAGTATCACTCATATACTGATATGTTATTATAAGTATGAAACAAACCTATTTCACCATCTATCCATCCTACGGAAAAAGAAATCACCGCGCGTGCGTACGTACGGAATACCGTCTCCACGCCGTGGTGTAATCTATTTTCCACCACCACCTTACATGGATGGGTATAATGGTGTAAAGAATAACTATACATAGTTATTACAACATCATATTGATTCTGATATATTGTATAATCCACTCCAATTCAATTCAATATTTATAGAAATGATATCATCGCTCGTGCGTACGTACGGAATACCGTCTCCACGACGCGATGAGATTCATTCTACATGTTAACCATTTAAGAATGATTATAATGTATATATAAGAAATAATAATGAAATATATGACATTATAAAGATACTGGATTTATGTATATATATACATATGTATGTCATCTACTTACTTCCATTTCAAGACAATAAGGAAAGGAAAACAGCGTTCATGCGTACGTACGGACTACCATGAACGGTGTTTTTCATTTTATTTATCTACCTATTATATATATATATATACAGAATATATATGATATATAAATCATATTTTATATTCTGGAAGTAAGTAAATCATGATATAAGTAATAATGATGTCAAGAACAACAAGTCAAAACACCTACGATAAATGAAACGATTTTACCCAAAACGCTTCTTTAACATGGAATTTACAAAAGAACGGGTAATATAATGTCATAAGTGAACCATATATGATATCATAACAATGAATATGATTCTGTAATAAGTCAATAACATGATTTAAATCATTATACAGGAGGTTCAGACACTTACAAAGCAAGTCGGACCTAAGGTAAGGGAAATATCACAATCTCATTTTTATCCGAGATTGTTTATTCGTAAGTATTTACTGGGGTGTATTTTATCATCCACATCCATGTTCCCTCAATATGTAATATTATTTCCATCCACCTACAATTGTTTAAATCCAATTTTACCCTTCTATGAGTTTTTAGTAAAGGATATGAAAGGAATCTTTTTTCATTTTTCGTACGAGGTACTTTTTGACTTTTCCGACAAAAGTACGAAGAATGTTTTTTTTAACTTATACGGCACGAACGGATTTATACTGTTTTATAAAGCCTTATTTTCATGAAGCTTCCTCTAAAAGATTTCATGACTATTTTCAATAAAATCTCTTTCTTTTAAAATTGCATGATGTTTTGAGAAAAGAAATTGATTTTGAAGAAGAAAGGATATTTTCCTCAAGAATTCAATTCAAGTGTTTTATCAAAATTATTTTCCATATAAGATAATAAAGGGTTCTGTTTCTATCCATATTTTTACATTGATTTGACTATGTTGTGATGGAATTATGTTTATGAATTCCTTTATCTTATATGAATGGTTTTATGATGTCATGTTGTTTAAGAATCCCATTTTTATTACATGGGTTATGCAATGATGTATGATTTATTATTTTGTGGCACACATAAGAAAGGATTCATTAAGAGATGGGTGGGACCTATATCTCCCTCCAATGCATTGGGTAAAGATTTCATATCTCATGAGATAGACATGGCTGGAATGGTAGGTTATACCGGTTCAGTGAAACAGGACTGAAACGAGGATTACTCGATTCAGAAAGGGACTTTGTCCACTAAGATAGTCTTGGAAATGAGTCTTGACTAACAAGAAATGATTCTCTATGATTATGTGTGTATGCCACAATGAGTAATGTTTTAAGTTATGGTTTCATTTTCACTACTATGATTTATCCCATGTTATGAAATTATGCTCTCTTTTGCAGGTTAAGATTTCCAAAAATGTTATGTTCTTATGAAAATTATGTGATTGATATTTCTTTTGTTTACCCTTACTGAGCATTTGAGCTCACCCTTTTATGTTTTCTTTTCCCCAGGATATAAAGACAGGTTTTAGGTAAAAAAAAAGGAAGATCTTTATGGGAGATTTTGAAGATCTTTCACCAAGATTAGAAGATTACGTTCCAAGTTTCCAAAGACACTAAACTATTACGATCCTTGTGTGTGTATTTTTGTTATGTATTAAGTATTCCGCAAAATTAATGTAATGTCAATGTACGTCAAGATACGGGTCTCTACAGTTGGTATCAGAGGAAAGGTTTAGTCACCCTTTGGAAACTAGGATGCGAAAACGTTAGTGAGATCCCTAGAGATATTTCTAAGGTATGTCTAGGGATGTCCCTAGGGATAAGTATACGTATAGGTTATAGTAATAGAATTACGCTAACGATCATAGAATTAAACCTAAGATGTTGGATATTGAAGGTATTCCCCCTTTATTATGTTGTTTTCCCTAGCATGATTTTTGCCTCTCACACTATTCTTTTTGGGTTTTAGACGATGGCTGGAACCCGAAGGAACCGTGTTGATCAATGCAATGGACAATGCAATGATTTCCCTCCTGAACAAACAAATGTTTTGGGAGATGGAGTGCAAAATCTTATTGCTATACTTACACAAGCTATGAATCATTCTGGACTTCCAAATGAGCAGAGAAGGGAACAATATTCTATTGAGTCCTTCATGAGGCAACGTCCACCTTCTTTCAGTGGGTCTACTGATCCATTAGTTGCTGAACAATGGATTAGTACTACTGAAAAGATATTTTCAGTTCTTCAATGTTCTGAACATGATAAAGTCATCTTAGCAGTATATCGTTTGGAAGGTGAAGCTGATCAATGGTGGAATCTTATCAAGAATACGAGGCCAAGAGATGAAATTGAGTCCATGGAATGGGACGAGTTCAAGAACCTGTTTTTCAGTAAGTACTTCCCTCGTATTCTTCGAACAAAGATGGAGAAAGAGTTTCTTGAACTGAAGCAAAGGGACGATGAATCTGTTGGTACCTATGAAGCAAATTTTACAAGACTTGCAAGGTATGCTTCTGGAATTATCATTCAACCTGAAAGTAAAGTTGATCGATTTTTCAGTGGCTTAAAACCAAGTCTTCGAAGGGCATTAGCTATAAGAGACTTCAGTAGCTATGAAGAAATTGTGCATTGTGCTATCAAGGTAGAAATGGAAGTTGGTGTTACATATCCATCTCATGGTTTTGACAAGAAACGAAAGATGGAGTTCAAGGAGAAATCTCAGAATAATGATGAAAAGAAGATGAATGTTTCCTTATGCACAAATTGTGGGAAGAAGCATGGTGGAGATTGTCTTAAAGGGATTAGAAAATGTTTTAAGTGTGTAAAAGAAGGTCATCGAGCAGCTGAGTGTCGAAGTAATGGAAAAAGGGTTTCTAATGATGTGAATAAAGCAAACACTGCAGAGAACGCACCGCCAACACTTCAATGCTTCAAGTGCAAGGAAATGGGGCATTATGCTAATAATTGCCCTAATCCAAGGGTTAGTGATGATCAACATGAGCAACCACTGAAGGCAAAGGACAAAGGGAAATCACATGCGATCACTATTGGCAATGTTGAATATGACAACGATGTGGTGGAATGATTAAGTGTTTATGTAATGGGATTCCAAAATAATGTTGTATCATTGAGTATTGCAATATTTATTGATGTGGTATTCAAAGTGATTGAGATATTTTATGGAAATAAGATGATATGCGAGAAAATGAAATGTTTAATAGTATTCATGAGCTCATGATTAATATAAGGACTAAGTGATATCATGGTTTGAGTATATAGAATTTTGAGGATTTTGGTATGTGGAAAGTGTTAACTTTTAACTGCACTCATGATTTCACTAAGGTATTCAAGAGAATACACGATTAAGGACTTTGAGTGTTTGGAATGTGACCAACAAGACATATCTTATGATATGTGGGGATCAACGACAGTATTAAATCTCTGGTAATTGTTGTCACTATATTATGAGAGTGGGCTGCAGTATTATGTATAAGCCTAAAGATTAGACTGGATTATGTTGGACATAAGTTAGTATTGTTTAAGGATAGAAGATTTTCGATATTATTGATGGGATGTTATAGTAACGTAGTTTTAGAAAAAGGGACAACCTGCAGGACGGGCGACAGCCCATCGCTTCGGACAAGGCTGTAGGAATCGAACCCACAACCGAAGTGCGACTGGCCTTTATCGCCTACCACTAGCCTACAGGAAGTCCCTGTTTAGTAGAAACTAGTTTTATTATATTAAGAAGTATGATATATGAAGTATAAGTCCATTTTAGGAACTATATATGATTAATCTCACTATTGAATGACTTATGTATATTTAATAACTTTTGCTTACCTTTTGTTTGAGACAGATGGAATGACCCCTCATTCTATCACATGATCTGCTAACACTTCACGAATAACAAATTCAACTTCATTTATTTAAGAGATGAAGTGGAAATTGTTCAAGGCATGAACAACAGTGATATTGTATCAAAATAAAGTAAGTATTTATTCTAATTCAAATTTTCAACTTTAGGGAAATGATCTTGAAAACCAAAAATGTTGTCCTAGTGATCTTATACCTGATGAATCAGATGGTACCTTAGATCGTCACAAATTTATGGATTTGTGATTACTGGATTTTCCATAGCCATGTTCTCTACCACTCTCCATCAGAACATGATGGTTAGATTTCTCTTCCATATCCATATTTTCACCTATGTGGAAACCCAGTGATTAGTTTATTTGGGTAATCGTTACATTTCATACTTTAGTTTTTAAAGCCAAGTTTTGGTATTCCCTTTTACGATGTGGGTTTCTATTAAAGAAACTTTCAAATAGTAAACCATTTATAACCCCGACGAATTTCGAGGGCGAAATTCATTTTAAGGGGGGTAGAATGTAACAGCCCAAGATTTTATAAAAAAATATTCTTTTTAATTTTATTAATGTCTTGTGTTGTACGCTACACCAAAAGGAGCTTGCACAACACACATCCTTGACTTGACTTGCATTACACACAATCGCGACCTTCCTCGATAGCGTGTGTAGTACGCAATACCGAGTTTCACTAAACAACGATATGCTATAAAAATATTATTAAAACTAGCCGTTATGAATAGTAATAACCACTTTTTGAAATCCAGTAAATCTTATTTTTCAAAATGAACTTTATTTTTGGATTCTGAGTATCGAATTTAGCCTAAGGTGAAATTTTGGTACTTTTGGGATAACTTTCATATTCTGATGAATAGTGAAAATTACTAAATTATAATTAAAAACAACTTTTTTAATCGAAATAATTAATAGTGATAAATCATTAATTTGAGTGGTTTTAAAGTATATTTAGAATATATTTTTACAATTTAATACAATGTTGGTCATTGGATGTAGTTTCACATTTAAACTAGACATAAACAAGTGTCAATCTTTTGATAGATATTGTTTCTTAAAAACACGCTATTTGTTTTAACAGCGGGATTTAATTATAAAATTAATTAATCCAACTTTTATGTTATGAATTTGGTAAAATAGACTTCATTTTTGAATTCGGAATATGAAATATAGCTTGGGATGAAGTTTTGGCATTGTTCTGAAAAACATCAATTTTTGATGAATAGTGAAACTACTAAGTGGTAGGTTAAAAACTGAATTTTGCATAAAACTTAATTTTACCGCTTCTGTGAATGGAATTTCGAAAATCCGAGAGACACGGTTAATATCAAGGACTAAAATGTGGTTCAATGAGATGAAAATAATTTTTTGGTGAATAGTAACTTTTTACTTTTTTTACCACGGTTAATAGTAAATAAGGTAACTAAGGGTAAATATGATATTAATATTACCCTAAAACATGTCCTAATTCTATTGGACAAGTTTAATTCGACCAAAAACAAACTTAGGAATAAAATATTACCATTTAGGCCCACTTGGATTAGATTAGGACATTTATTATTAATTTATTTAAAGAAGGGTTAAAATAGTTAAAATCAAAGTTTAATAAGTAAATCATTTTTAATATGGGGTTATACATAAGATAAATTCGACTATAAATATTCATTAGAAAGATAAAACGATTTCCTACATGATGGTATTTTATTTGTAATTTTTAGACATCAAATAATATAATTTATTTATGAGACAAAGATGATGCAGTAATTATCTTATTAATGAAATATTGACATAATTGATAATATAAATACCAAAATAAATTTAATTTAAGACTTTTTATGAATTCCACTAATTTTCTAGGTTACTATGATATATTAGTGTTGATTTAATCAACTTGGTTCGAACATATAATTCTGTTATGACTTTCACAAAAATCATATATCAAATAGTGTCAAAATTGACACAAAATAGTTTTTAAATCAAATATTATATTATTAATTGTTATTTTATTCCTAAAAATCTAAGGTTCGGCCAAATGACTTAGATAAAAATATATGTATTAATAATATACAATTTGGGGTTCTTTTGGCATGTTATAGTAAGTTTATTAACCATATAGTGAAAGAAAACAAAAAGACACGGTAAAAGATAAATTATTTAACTTAGAGTTAAATCTAATTGATAAGGTTAAAATAATACCCTAAACTTTTCTAAATCCTATTGGTTGATAGGATTTTGACCCATACCCACTTTAGCTTCGAAATAAGACCCTTTGGAACCATTATAAACCGATTTTGACTTTAATATAAAATAATATTTTGAGATATTCCTAAGGTGCCCCTCTCCTCCCCTATAAAAGGACACCTCCTCCCCCTCCTCCTCACACCAATTTGAGCCCTCAAGCTCGGCCAAACCCTTCCAATTTCTCCTCTCCACTTTCCTAGAAACATCCTAGAGGTTCTGGTCTTTCTCAAAGACCAATTTTAGTGCCCTAAGAGGAGGTCTCAAAGAGGCACTTCAAAGAAGAGGTAATTACCGTTACCAATTCTTTCATCTTTATTTCTTCTTCCACTTCTTCTTCTTAGGTTGTTTCATTATGAAGTAATAACATCAGTATCACTCATATACTGATATGTTATTATAAGTATGAAACAAACCTATTTCACCATCTATCCATCCTACGGAAAAAGAAATCACCGCGCGTGCGTACGTACGGAATACCGTCTCCACGTCGTGGTGTAATCTATTTTCCACCACCACCTTACATGGATGGGTATAATGGTGTAAAGAATAACTATACATAGTTATTACAACATCATATTGATTCTGATATATTGTATAATCCACTCCAATTCAATTCAATATTTATAGAAATGATATCATCGCTCGTGCGTACGTACGGAATACCGTCTCCACGACGCGATGAGATTCATTCTACATGTTAACCATTTAAGAATGATTATAATGTATATATAAGAAATAATAATGAAATATATGAAATTATAAAGCTACTGGATTTATGTATATATATACATATGTATGTCATCTACTTACTTCCATTTCAAGACAATAAGGAAAGGAAAACAGCGTTCATGCGTACGTACGGACTACCATGAACGGTGTTTTTCATTTTATTTATCTACCTATTATATATATATATATATACTGAATATATATGATATATAAATCATATTTTATATTCTGGAAGTAAGTAAATCATGATATAAGTAATAATGATGTCAAGAACAACAAGTCAAAACACCTACGATAAATGAAACGATTTTACCCAAAACGCTTCTTTAACATGGAATTTACAAAAGAACGGGTAATATAATGTCATAAGTGAACCATATATGATATCATAACAATGAATATGATTCTGTAATAAGTCAATAACATGATTTAAATCATTATACAGGAGGTTCAGACACTTACAAAGCAAGTCGGACCTAAGGTAAGGGAAATATCACAATCTCATTTTTATCCGAGATTGTTTATTCGTAAGTATTTACTAGGGTGTATTTTATCATCCACATCCATGTTCCCTCAATATGTAATATTATTTCCATCCACCTACAATTGTTTAAATCCAATTTTACCCTTCTATGAGTTTTTAGTAAAGGATATGAAAGGAATCTTTTTTCATTTTTCGTACGAGGTACTTTTTGACTTTTCCGACAAAAGTACGAAGAATGTTTTTTTTAACTTATACGGCACGAACGGATTTATACTGTTTTATAAAGCCTTATTTTCATGAAGCTTCCTCTAAAATATTTCATGACTATTTTCAATAAAATCTCTTTCTTTTAAAATTGCATGATGTTTTGAGAAAAGAAATTGATTTTGAAGAAGAAAGGATATTTTCCTCAAGAATTCAATTCAAGTGTTTTATCAAAATTATTTTCCATATAAGATAATAAAGGGTTCTGTTTCTATCCATATTTTTACATTGATTTGACTATGTTGTGATGGAATTATGTTTATGAATTCCTTTATCTTATATGAATGGTTTTATGATGTCATGTTGTTTAAGAATCCCATTTTTATTACATGGGTTATGCAATGATGTATGATTTATGATTTTGTGGCACACATAAGAAAGGATTCATTAAGAGATGGGTGGGACCTATATCTCCCTCCAATGCATTGGGTAATGATTTCATATCTCATGAGATAGACATGGCTGGAATGGTAGGTTATACCGGTTCAGTAAAACAGGACTGAAACGAGGATTACTCGATTCAGAAAGGGACTTTGTCCACTAAGATAGTCTTGGCAATGAGTCTTGACTAACAAGAAATGATTCTCTATGATTATGTGTGTATGCCGCAATGAGTAATGTTTTAAGTTATGGTTTCATTTTCACTACTATGATTTATCCCATGTTATGAAATTATGCTCTCTTTTGCAGGTTAAGATTTCCAAAAATGTTATGTTCTTATGAAAATTATGTGATTGATATTTCTTTTGTTTACCCTTACTGATCATTTGAGCTCACCCTTTTATGTTTTCTTTTCCCCAGGATATAAAGACAGATTTTAGGTAAAAAAAAAGGAAGATCTTTATGGGAGATTTTGAAGATCTTTCACCAAGATTAGAAGATTACGTTCCGAGTTTCCAAAGACACTAAACTATTACGATCCTTGTGTGTGTATTTTTGTTATGTATTAAGTATTCCGCAAAAGTAATGTAATTTCAATGTACATCAAGATACGGGTCTCTACACTGTCTCCTAATCTTCTTGTGTACCAACCTCAGTCTAACACGCAGGAAAACCTGATCCCCGACCTGGAACTCTAGAGGTCATCTCCACTGATCAGAATAATACTTCTGTCGAGACTGTGCAGAATCCATCCTCTTACGAATCAACTCTATCTGTTTTGTGGTCTCCTAAAAAAGATGAGGTCCCAGCAATTTTGTCTCTCCTACCTCCATCCAACATAAGGGTGATCGGCATGGCCTACCGTACAAAACCTCATAAGGTTCCTTATGAATAGTTGCTTGAAAACTATTATTGTAGGAAAACTCCACCAGAGGTATTTTCTTCTCCCAAGAACCTCCAAAATCCAAGATGCATGCTCGAAGCATGTTCTCAAGCACCTGAATCATATACTCAGACTGGCTGTCTGTCTGGGGGTGGTAGGTTGTACTCAGAAGTACTTGTGTACCTAAAGCCTTTTGTAGCCCCTGTTAGACCCAAGAAGTAAAATGTGCATCTCTATCTGAAGCAATGGAGTGTGGGACTCCATGCAGACGTACAATCTCTCAGATGTACGACCTTCTCTTCTCATCAACACTGAATGTCTCCTTGATCGGCAAGAAGTGAGAAAACTTCATGAGTCTGCCAATGACAACCCAAACTGCATCATTCCCTCGAGGCGACCTTGGAAAACCGGTCACTAAATCCATCGCGACATCATTCCACTTCCACTCGGGGATGGGTTACTACTACAAAATCCATTTTGGTCACTGATTCTCCGCCTTCACCTGCTGACAGGTGGAACATCTCATGAAAAAACCAGCAACATCCCTCTTTATACCTGGCCAGCAATACTGGTGGTGTAGTTCACGATACATCTTGGTGACACTACGATGAACTGTCCAAACTGAGGAATTAGAGTTCCGCATAAGCTCCTCGTGTATGTATGTTGTCACCCATACACACCCCAGGAAATGCAAGATCTCATCCTCACCTATGGTCCATCCCGGAATAGGGTTCTCTCTTGACATGCTTTCCCGTAGGAATAGGTCTTCTGAGTCTAATAGCTGCCTCATTTGCACTCGATCAAGAAGAGTATAGTTAACAGCTACAGAAGAAAGAAAATTCTTCCCCTGTCTTTTGTGCACATCCAAATGCATCTCAGAGAACATAGGCATAAGCTTCCACTCACTGTTGGCCTCTGGAGCTGCCTGTATCTGAGTCCTCCTGCTCAGCGCATCAGCTACTGCATTGCCTTTCCTTGGCGTGTAGGCAATATTGAAGTCAAAAGACTGATGGTACTCAAGCTACCTTCGCTGTCTTAAATTCAGATCACACTGAGTGAAGATGTACTTGAGACTCTTGTGGTTTTTGAAAACCACAAAATGCTCTTCCGGAAGACAATGTCTCCAATAGCGTAAAGCATGAACAACTGCCTCCAACTCGAGATCATGCATCGGGTATTTCCTCTCATGTGGCCACAACTGCTGAGACCCGTACGCAACGACTCCTTCTCCCTGAATAAGTACAGCTCCCAACCCGATACCTGAAGCATCACAGTACCCAGTATAGCTCTTACCTGGCTCTGGTAAGACTAGAATCGATGCTGAAGTCAACCTCCCTTTCATCTCCTGAAAGGATGACTCACAAGAATATTTCCACATGAATTTTGCACCCTTCTTAGTCAGACTCATTAGTGGTGTTTCTAAGTGTGAAAAGTTCTGAATGAATCTTTTGTAGTATCCATCCATCCCTAGAAAAATTCGTACCTCAAATACGTTCTTCAGCTGCTCTCGGGAAACTACTGCTCTCACTTTCTCTGGTTCTACTGATACTCCTGTATCTGAGATGACATGACCCAAGAAGTGAATTTGATCCATCCAAACGTGGAATTTTGAGAGCTTAGCATATAACTGATTCTCTCTTAGTGTACTAAAAACGATCTCAAGGTGTGAGGCATGGTCATTTTGAGTGTGAGAGTACACCAAGATATCGTCCATAAAGACAACCACGAAGGAATCCAAGTATGGATGGAACACTCGATTCATTAGTGTCATGAAAACTTCTGGTGCGTTCGTGAGACCGAACGGTATAACCATATACTTGTGTAGACCATACCTGCTCCGGAAGGCTGTGAGAGGTATATCAAATGGTCTAACGTGAAACTGGTGATAACCAGACCTCAAGTCAATCTTAGAGAACACTCGGGCTCCTCGAAGCTGATCAAAGAGATCATCAATCTTTGGTAAAGGATATAGGTTCTTGACCGTCAAATGATTCAACTTATGATAATCCACACAAAGCCTAAGGGTACTGTCTACCTTCTTCGCAAATAGGATAGACGAACCCTAAGGAGAATTACTAGGTCGGATGAAACCCTTTCCCTACAACTCCTCCAACTGCTTATTGAGCTTATGAAACTCTGGTGTAGCCATCCTATAAGGAGGAATGGACACTGGTGCCACTCCTGGCATGAGATCAATATAAAATTCCACCTCACACTCCGGAGGCAAACCTAAAAAGTCCTCTAGAAATACATCTTTGAAACGATCCACCACTGGAGGAAAGTCCATCTGCGAAGTCCTTTGGTCATCCAGATACATACTAGAAATTTGGGTTGTAACTCCTCCTAACCCATGATACTCTAGGCCTACACTGCTCACCTAGACATCCCACTCTCCCTTATGAAGAAACGATCTGCCCTCTGGTGATATGAAACTCACCCTACAGCGATAGAAATCGACGAATGCCTAGAAGGGAACCAACCAGTCCATTCTGAGAATAACATCATAACATGTCATCTCTAGGACATAGAGGTCCCATAGAAAGTGATACCCACCAACCTCAAGAGGGCACTCCTTGCACTGATGAACACTCACCGTTCTAGTCCCCAACAGAGTGTCTAGTGTCAAGATATCAGTAGAAGAAAAGATTCAGAGCCCAAGGCTCTCCACAATAGCAACAAATATAAAGCTATGGGAAGACCCTATATCGAAAAGAGAAGAAGCTAAAACTAAGGCTATTAAGATCGTACCTCAAACTGTAGAAGGTCCGGGATCCTGCTCCTACTGGGTCTGCTCCACTGCAAAATTCTGGCCTGCACCACGGCCCTATGACCCTGCCTGACCAATCTGAGCTGATCCACCCTTATGTCACTGAAAACCGAGTGACTGGCTGCCCCAGCCACGATCTCCACCTCGGCCCGAACGGCCGGAAGAACTCCAGTTCCCTGAATGCTGAGAAACTGGTGGTGCTACTCCTAAATGTGGAGTCATAGAAGAACCTCTATCACCAGCTGCTGGTGAGAATATCTAACAGAAGTGCTGAAGATGGCCCATCTTGCTGCATGATCGGCACTCCACCAGGTCTCTCAGGAAATGAGGCCTCGTATTCCCGATCCTCCCGCACTGGTAGCATACCACATGGCTACCAAAAGATGCATCCTGTCTACTCTGATTTCCTCATGCAACCTCCATGCGGCGCTTCCTGCTATCAGCTGGCATAGCACTAACTCTAGATGCCAAACCGCCCTGGCTCACAGCTCCAGAATCCATTAGATTACGCTTTGTAATCAGCACTTGGTTGAGGATAAAGGATATCGAATTCAACCTGAATATGTTCACCTGACATCAGATTTCATGCCTCAAACCATCATCAAACTTTCGTGCAATGAAAAACTCATCACCTCCTGGAATAGGCATGAACCTCTACATCTTTGTGAAGCAAGAGGAATACTCCATAACAAAAATAGAACCCTGCTCTAGACTCATGAACTCTTGGGCTCGATCGGCCTTTAAGGTCTTCAGGTTGAAGTAATCGTAGAAGACGCACTGAAACTCATCCCAACCCATATTCTGTTGGCGCCCCGCTGGTGAGATCACATCCCACCACCTCTTGGCAGAGTCTCGAAGCATGTAGGTAGTGAGATTCACCCTCCTCTCTGGAGGTATCTCCAGATGCTTGAAGATCATCAGCGTGGATTCAAGCCATGACTCTATAGCCTGGGCTCCTCCATCCCCTAAGAAAGTGGGAGGATGTTGCTGCTGAAAGACCCACGTCAATTCTTCCATCGACGATACAGGAGGTGGCGCTCCCTAAAAAGTTTGCATCATCCTCATAAATCCCTCTCTGAACTGTGCATCATCACATGTGTCAGGTATAACAGCTGGTTCCAAGACTGGCACAACAGGAGGATCTGCTGGAAGTCCCTGATCAGCCATGTCCAGTGTCTGATCACTGCATGACAACTGGCGCACAACCAGAGGACGCCTCAGTGGCATGACTCTGCAACTTCAAGCGCACACCTTAGATCAAGATTATCAAGGACTGAAAACTAGAAGCGTAAGAAGGGAACAGGAGAAAGAAAACATTCAACTTTCACGAAACATGACTACACGGCGTGTACAATTCCTACACGGCATGTCCCCTTACGCCATTCACATGGGCGTGTACTCCTGCTGAAATTGGTCGTGTAACACCCCAAACACACGGCGTGTTCTCCAAACACACGGCTTGTACTTGAATCCTCTTCCCCTGCCCGATTCCTTCTACACGGTTAAGCCACACGGCTCTCCTAATACAAGACTACATGGCGTGTTCAAGATAGACACGACGTGTACTAGACAAGCTTCACCTGGCCTTTGTTGTTAGCGACACGGCCTAACACATGGATCACACTACAGGGCATGTTCCAGATGGACACGTCGTGTACGAGAAAGTATAACAATAACCCATGTTGTTCACGACACGGCTGGGTACCTGGGTTAGACTACACGGCGTGTTCAGTCCTGACACAACGTGTATAGCTTAAGATTTCATCCATCAGTGTCGTTAGTCACACGAGTGGACCCAGGGACTCTACACACGGCATGCACATCCGGTACATGGCATGTACTATAGAGATTTCTCAACCCTGTGTCTCTTCCCACATGGCCTATGACACGGTTAGAGACTACACGGCGTGTACATAGAGTACACAACGTGTACTTAAGAAAAATTGTTTCTTCCTGAACAGAAGAACACAAGGTGTGTATTCAAAACTACACGATGTGTATTCTGGGTTTTTTCAGATAGTAATCCTCAGAAACTACTCTGGAACCCATAAAAACACTGAAACGAACATTGAAATTACCAAATTTCGATCCGTGAGGGCCCATACTCCCTGCGAATCAAAGCTTGGCATCTTATACATGTTATAATAAGGAAAAAAAGTCAATGATCCACTAAATTCCGGTCCATGAGGGCCCATAACACCTCAAGAACCAAATTTTGGCGTTCATTCAAACAAAAAATTACACAAACAATACCCTATCAAACAGTAGGTATTTTTATCAAGGCATCTATCACAACAGCATTCATATTCTACACAACATCTATCACAACAACATGCAATCGCTAATGCATCCTAAATGGCATGGAAAGAATGCATGAAATGTGATTTTTAATAAGTTCCTATATGATGTGTTAGATGGAATACCCTCATCTCATCAGGTTGCGATAGAAATAGAACCTCAATAATATCAACAATAACAGCACAAATCATGTGAATCACTCAAGGTGAAATCAAATCAACTGTAATAATTGAAAAACCATAAAAATTACAATTAAACGAGGTAGATTGGCTTTTCCTTTTACACGGGTTAGCTACTACCGGGCACAACTTATTACCAAGAAAAAATTTCATCCTATCCTTAGCTATAGGCTCCAAACAGTAAGTCAAGAAGAAAAGAGTTCCTCTGATACCACTTTGTAATGTCCCGATTCCAGAAGCCACCCAGAGGTGCCCCGTACCTGGTTGGTCACATGGCCTCAAGCGCATTTCCCCAAATGCCAGAGGCTGCCGACTAGCAGCGAGGGTCTTGGGTGTGATAGTGGGGAAACTATGCCCTCATTAGCGGAGTAACACAATGGAAGGGAAACAAATACACAATAGCAGAAGCATTAAGTATCCAACAACATCAAACAGTGGAAGACTGAATTAATAAACAACTAGAGCACATATATATAAAATGATGCATGATACATATGTCTAAGAAAACAGTCAAACAAGTCACAATACTGAATACAAACAGTATTAAACCAAAGTACAAAAGAAACATATAAAACAACTCCTCAGCATCACAAGCCTAAGCTTGGTCTCATGCTCTCCAGCTCCACAACAAGTCATGTACCTGAAGTAGAAGGGCTCTTGCCCTTATCTATACCTGCAACAATATAATTTGTTTGGGACCAAAAGTATGACCCAAACAGGGTGTGAGATTAAATCTCAATAGGCAACCACCCAAAGATCTGTGTCTAACAGTCAGTGAATATATATGGCAGGTAATGAGCAAAGATACAGTAAACAAGAGAGTACTTTGCAATAAACAGTTCAACATACCAAACAAGCAGGTATTCAAGCAAGGTAACCCTCTGGGAAGTACATGTAGCCTATCCCCTCTGGTTCAATCATTAGAATATAAAAATACTCTCTGAGGAAGCACTCACAGTCAATTCCCCTTATAGTTAAAAGTGATTCAAGACTCTCTGAGGAAGCTCACTCGGTCAATTCCCCTTATAGTTAAAAGTGATTCAAGACTCTCTGAGGAAGCTCACTCGGTCAATTCCCCTTATAGTCTATGGTAGTCAAGGACTCTCTGAGAAAGCTCACTCGATCAATTCTCCTTATAGCCCCAAGGTCAAGGACTCTCTGAGGAAGCTCACTCGGTTGATTCCCCTTATAGCCCCAAAGTCGTTCAAGTAATTCAAAGACTCTCTGAGGAAGCTCACTCGGTCAATCCCCCTTATAGCCTAAAGTGATCAAAGGCTCTCTGAGGAAGCTCACTCGGTCAATTCCCCTTATAGTCTACTACACCAAGTTCTCACGGCCCTGTGTAGGTTAACGAGCATAGCAATGCAATATGGCCAAAGTAAACCTATAGAACTACTTGGCTAACCAGTCTACTGCATATCAAGCATGTTAGGATACAATCTCTCTACCCTACAACAAAAGGCATGGAAAATAGGCAAGGTGGCCAAAAGGATAAGCATGACCAAACGGTCGTAAACAGATCATGCCTGGGCAAAAAAATCCAAAGAATTGCAATCAACCCTATTCATATCAAATTAACCTCTACACAAGCATACAAGCATGGTAGGCAATCAACAGGGGTAAAAATGGTAAACACGCAATACCCCGTTCAAGGGTATTGGTCAAAATTGCACATAATACTCAAAGACTTTCAACAGAAAGGCACAAACCACCTACATCGGCGTTAGGAGATCGCTATATGTGAATCTCGAGGCTTGAATCACCTTAGAACGTCGAAGATCTTCAAAACGCCTAAAAGGGTCAACAGAGGATAACTTGAGACAGAGAAGAAATCATGAAACAAAGCTCAAGAAGAAGAGAGAGCTTACCAAGGCGATCCCAACACAATCAACGACGGTCGAATCGGAGTTCGGATGCTCGGTCGGGGGCTCAGAGGAAGATTGCAGTCGTACGGGAGCTCTCGGCCGAACGAGACCTAAAAGAAGATCATTCTGGCGATTAGACGCGACCCCGGTGCGTTTAATGAAAAAAAAAGAAAATACACGGCGTATACTTTTGAAGTACACGGCGTGTACTTGACTTTTCCGTACTCCGCTTTAGGCGGCCTCCGGGTCACCCCCACATTGTCGTGTGCATGGCTATTACACGACCAGCACACGGCTACCTGCGGTAACCGAGTACACGGTGTGTACTCATAAAGTACACAACGTGTACTCATAAAGTGTCCGGCGTGTACTCATAAAGTGCCCGGCGTGTACTTCAAAAATTTCCAAAAAATCATCTTTTTCTCAAAAACAACCAGAAAAGGAAAACATACCTGAAAAGAAGATCTGGGTTCTTACAATGCACATGTGAAAGAAGCACACTAATGCCCTTATGAGAAAACAGCAGAACCCGACAACACCTAAACATGTATACTAACCAAACCCAACCTCACTAAGGAAAAACAAATTTTTAGATTTAATAAGGCATCCATTATTTAATTCCACTTGTTAATTTAGTTGTTGTAAAAGATATTTTATGATATTGGGGAATCCAGTTTTAGTCGAATATACAAGGTTAATTGACTTTTATTTATAATCGTTCAACAAAAACCAAACAACGGGCAAGACATAAACCAATTAATGTGAAAACAAGGACCCCCAACGGCCATGACTTTCAATGGGTAGTTACCCCGTACAGATCACAATATCAACTAAAAACAAAACATAGGAAGATCATGCATCAATTTCCTCAACCCCTTTATATTGATTTTAAATCGGTTCAAATATCTTTATTATTCCTAAATCAACAATCTTCACAAGGGAAAATGTTTATATACCCACCATGCATGATGCACAATTAAGAAAGACAAAGGAAAGCCTATTGGAAGAAAAATTATCAATACTTCCTGGTTGTACCAAAAATAGAGGTTCGCGTCCAGGGAAACACGAACCAACTGGAACAGGTTACTCGATTCGTAGGGTAATAAGGACTCGGCACATCCCGTAGCCAGAGAAAGAAAGAAGGAATGAACAAGGAGAATGATATTTCAGCTTTCATAAGATCTGATCTGAGTCACAGATTAGATACCATTTTGATATTTCAAAATTGTAGGATCTGGTCAAGACCATGTGTTTTGGGCAATTAAAATTCCCTGGACTCTTAGTAAATTAAATATTGGATTTAAGGACTTTTAATAGGTCTCAAAGCCTTTCAACTCTATCATTAAACTTGTTATACGTCAAAGAGGATGTCCAAAGGGAAAAATGAAAGAACTGGGAACATTGTTCCTCATGCACCAGGAGGCACCGCCAGTCGAGGAAGCCGATGTCGTTTTGGGAGGAGCTCGTCGTCGTCAATGAAGATCCCGCCCTTACGCCATCACCACCCACTGCCAGATTTGAGGAGCGTCCGTCGCGTGAAGGAGCACTGCTATTGCTTGAAACCGCAGCAGAGGAGGAGCCGCGCTGCTGGACCACGCCGCCTCCTTTACCAGTTCGTGCCATCACTCTATCCCCTGGAGTCGAGCCACTATGTCCTCCGAAGTGCGCTGCTAGACCACGCCGCTGCCGCCGTCGTCGAGTGAAGCCGCCGAGCCGAGGAGGTAGCCCATAGCTGTGTCGCCGGAGGCTTCATGGAGAATCTAGATACTTCCCCCTTTTCCTGGGTTGCAGCGGGAAAAGGGGAAGGGTAAAGTTTAATTAAAAAAAAAAAACAACAAATTAAAATAAAATAATTAATTAACCTTAATTAATATTTAAATATAATTAAGATCTAATAGTATTAATTTAACAGTCAATTAAATACTATTAATCTAACTATAAATTATAAACCTAATAAATTAACTAATAAACATTAATAATAATATTAAAATTATCAACTTAATAAAATAATAAACTTTAAATCTCGAAATAATAATAATTATAATCCTTTAAATATACAAACTTAAATAATAGCTACATTAATAATAAACAACTTATAATAATTTACCGATTTATCTCTCATTAATTAAGTTTATTTTCATTTTTTAATAATGTTTTAACTGTTATTTTAACTCTGTCTTTCTGTGCAAGATCAAAGTAGATATGGAATCCCGACCAGGTTCACTCCAATGAACTGGTCCAAAGTTAGTTACGAGGGAAAAACTAAAGTGACATGTGATTTACGGAAAAAAAACGCACGTGTGTGGTGCATATTAAAGAATCAAGACAATGTCGGTGGAAGATGGTCGGTGACATGCAGCATATGACAGTTGGATAAAACAAAGCAGCAGTACGAGATCAAGGGGAGGACCCTCATCCACTTTTCTCTACACGATCTTTTGGAGAGCGGAGACTCCCGGAAGATGGCAGGAGACTTAGAGTCGCAGGAGCAAGGTAGTGAATCATGATCTTCATTCACATAAGGAGGATTCTTCTTCCTCTGTTCTGTTATTTTTACATTTTATTTGCTGCTTTTGAATTGAAAATGATCTTTGCTTAATTTTTTGTTTGGAAAATTGGAATTTCTATTGGTTCATTTTTTCTTCTTCTTCATTAAATTTCTTCCAATAAGAATTTGATTCATTTGGTGAGATTGAATCTGATTCTCAAATCTAAAATTGAATCTGCACCTTCATGCAATTAAAATTCAAATCCTTGATCTTTTGGAGAGATTGATATTGGAATAATTTTATCAATGCTTTAAAGTTTAAATACATCTGAAACTTTCGGTGAGGTCGTTTTTTCTATTAACTTTTAATCAGTTTCTAATTGAAGATTCTTGAAGTGGCGAACTTGAAGACTTCGATGCAGCCTGCTAATTCTTTTGGAGAGGGAGAATTAATCACTTATTTTTTAGGGTTGAATTCAATCAAAATAAACAATCATTCTTTTAAGCCAGTAGATTTCAAGTATCGCGGGTAAATATCTGGATCAACTCTCAGCACTCGTTTTCCACCGTTAGACATAGTTTCTTTAGCTTTTTTCTTTTAGCTATTTCATATCCCGTTTAGTAAATAGGAAATTTATAGGATTTGTGTCATTTGTTTACACCTCATCATAAAACAAAAAATAAAAAAAAAGTTAAAAGTTAAAAAGTTAAAAAAAGCCCCACTATTGAAAATAGGGGGTTGTAAAAAAAACCCTTAGAATTACTTAGATGTCTTCCTTGTGGATCAACCCTGCACCACTGTGCTAGTGTCGGTTTTTAAATGTAATTTTCAAGGCTGTGACAACCTCCAGTTACATCCAAAGGCATCATTATTCATCTCTTAACGTGGTGGAAATGTCAAATGATATGCCAACTTTCTAACTCACCCCAACACCTCAAAGGGTCCAACAAACCCGAGAAAAATATTACTCCTTCTATCGAACCTTCGCTGCACACATCGAGGGGAAGCCTACAAGAACACATGGTTCCCAACCTCGAACTCCTAGGTCCTCCTCCTGGGATCGTCATACAACTTATACCAATCCTACACTACTTTCATTCACTCACTAATGAGCTGAACAATCTCTGTCATGCTCTACACCACATCAGGACTAAGAACAACTATCTCCCCAACCTCCATCCGACACAATGGAGAATGACATGGTCTTCGATACAAAGACTCAAACAGATTCGTTCCAATAGAATAGTGATAACTATTATTATAATAAAACTACAACAAAAGAAAAATTTCATACCCAAGATCTACCAAAGTATAAGATGCACACTCGCAGCATTTCCTTCAATGTTTGGATAGTCCATTCTGTCTGCCCATCTATCTGTGGGTGGAAAGAAGTGCAGAGGCATAAATGAATTCCTAAAACCTGCTGCAATCCCCTCTAGACTCGTGAGATAAACCATGTGTTCGGATCTAAGACAATGGACCTTGTAACTCCATGAAACTACACCACCTCATCCATGTACCTCTTAGCCAAAGTATCCACTACACTAGAATCCTTGATCGCTAAGAAGTGAGTTGATTTCATCAATCTATCCACTATCACCCAAATAGCATCACAACCTCCCTGATCTCTGGGTAACCCTGTGATGAAATCAATCGAGATGTCATCTCATTTCTACTCGGGAACATCCAAAGGTTGTAAAAAAACACCAAGGACATGATGTACAACCTTTACCCATTGGAAAACCAAGAACTTTTCCATGAACTCTGCCACTTCCCCTTACATCTGGGACCAAAAAAACTGTATCCTCAAGCCATGGTACATCTTAGAAACTCATGGGTGTACCACTAAAGGTGAGTTATGAAACTCACGAAGGAATCCATCATGCATCGCCACCAGAACAAACAACTTACCACAAAACTACATCTGGTTCCGACCATCCTCTGACCATACCTCTAGATCATCACCATGTCCAACATTATCATGAAACACCTATGCCTATCATTTTCCCCACTAATACTCCTACGCTAGCTATATTAGAGAAGATCCCACTATCATCAGAAACAAATAACCTTTACCACCATCCACCCGTACATCTATGTGTGGGTCTTATAACTCCTCCACCCCTTTCCAAGAATCCGTAGACTCCCAAATGGCCTCCTTCTATGAATTTTCGCTCAAGGAATTGGCTACAACATTCCACTTTCCTGAGGTGTAGGAGATCTCAAAATCATAGTCCTGAAGAAACTCTATCCACCTCTACTGCAACAATTTCAGATCACACTGAGAAAAAATATACCCCAAGCTCTTATGATCCATGAAGACCACAAAGTGCTCCCTAATGAGGTAATGTTGCCATAACTTCAGCACAAATTCAACTGTTTCTAGCTCTTGATCATTAGTTTCATAGTTACGCTCATGAGGATGTAACTTCCTAGACCCATAAGAGATCACCGCTTATTGTTTCATCAACATGCATCCCAAAACCGATGGGGATAATCAAAAAACATCTCAAACATTACCCCTTCTTTAGGAAACTAGAGCACTGGGGCACTAACCAACTTCTCATTACAGAAACAAAACTCTTCCTGGAACTGATCACTCTAGAAAAAATCTTGATCCTTCCTAGTCAAAGCTATCAATGTGGATGCAACTTAATAGAAATTAGGTACAAACCTAAGATAATAGCCTGCGAGACCAAGGAATCTGCAAACCTCAGTCACATTCTTGGGTGCTTCCCAAGAAAAAACGGGTTAAACCTTTGACAGGTATACTTCCACACCCTATTGAGACACCACACTCCCATAGAAATGAACCTCACATGTCCATAAATTATAATTGAAAAAATTCCCATAGAGTAGGTGGCGTCGACGAACCTGCAAGACAATTCTGAGATGCTCGGTGTTGTCCTCTTCTGACTTCGAGTAGATTAAGATATCATCAATGTATATGATGACAAAACTGATCCACGAACTCATGAAACATGGTTTTCATAAGCCCCATGAAAACATTTGGTGTGTTTGAAATACCAAATGACATGAATACAAACACAAACTGAACATACCTGCATTTGAAGGTAGTCTTCAGGATATCTTCCTCCTTCACCCTCAACTGGTGATATCCAAACTATAGATCAATCTTAGAAAACCAATTCTCCACTCTCATCAAGTCTAAAATATTTTCTATCCTTGGAAGAGGTTAATAGTTTTTGACAGTCACCTGATTAAACTTATGGAAGTCTATGAATAAACTCATACCATTATCCACCTTCTTTTATAACAACACTGGAGCACCCCATGGTGACACACTAGGCCGAATAAAACCCTTCTACATCAGATCATGTATCTAAATCCTCAACTCCCGCAACTTAGAGGGTTCCATCCGATAAGGGTCCATCGAAATCAGAGAAGAACCAACCTACAAGTCTATTCCAAACTCAACATCATGTTGAGGGGGTAACATCGTAACCTCCTCATAGAAAACATCTAAGAACTCTCCAAATACCCCAAGAACCATTACCATTTCGATGACCACTAATTCCATTGATAGCTCATCCAACAAGGAAAGAAGGGGATCTACACACTGACTGTCCAAATGACAACCCTACTCACCAACGAAAACCGCACGCTGACTATCCTCATCTGAAAAGACAACTATCCTGTAGAATCAATTGATAACATAATATAAAAAATCCCACCAGTTGATTCCAAGGATTACATCGTAGGGATACATACGTAGCAAGAAAAGATCCCCATGAGACTGATGTGGTCCCATCATCATTATATACCCTCAGCACACATCAAACAAGTTGGTATGGCCTCTGACTTGCATAGTCAACACCAGAGGCACATGAAGCCTCTCTAAATCTAGGACTAGAACATGGGCTAGAGAAGGGGGAAAATAAGTTTGAAGCTCCCAAATAAAACAAGCCACAAAAAAGGGTACTAAACAAACTGATCATACCTTTGATAATCTCTGGCCTCAATGGAAGTGATGCCTCCACGGCGTACAACTGACCATGCCCAACTCCTCAAACTCTTTGCTGATGACCACCTCTACATCCATGCTCGGGTCGATGTACCTGAACATGAGGAACATCCTAAGGCTATCCTCTATCGAATTCATCTACCCTTGGTAGGAGAAAAGCCTATTTTCACTGCTATTGAAACAATCTCATCGAAAAATGCAGTTGAGGATAGCACCAAACCGGTCCACGTCCACAAAAATGATCTCGGGGAACCATTGGGAACTAGATCTAGTGATGACAAAGAAACCAAAAACCAAAACACATTGGTGCAAATCCCCTAGGAAAATCATGGAAAACACTGTCACTAGGAGGCCAGAAATAATGCTTCTGAGGTCAACTCTCTATCGGTCAAAACCTCAAAGGTCCTTTCACCTATGACCTTCTACTAACAACTCTACCTCTTGAATAACTTCTTTTTATCCACACTCGTGATAAACCTTCTCATGAGTGCATATGCTCGATCACGTTTTCCTTATTCTAAACCTCCAAATAAATTGGAAATGGAAAAGGGGTAATAAAATAATGGATAGAAGGATGAAGTGAATCTTCAAGATGTCTCGCATGAGACTCCACATCTAAAAAAAGATCTGAGGAAAATGTAAAAGTTCCTTGAACTTTATTCCTATCTCCCAGACTGACATACTCCCCTACTGAAGGGAGTGTAGATCTTTCCTCTTCTCAGCCTTCATGGTTGATGAAAGTAACTCTTCCTAGAACTCATTCTGGAAGTCAACCCAAAAACGTCTTCCACCTTTCACTCTCCCAGATACAACATCCACCACTGATGCATAGCTCCATGCATCTGACTGACTGCCAAAGGGTCCCAGTAACCTATCAGGTCCTAGATCAAACTGAAGGCGATCTCGACCTCCTCCATCGATCTCTTTAGATCCATGTATGATACACATCCCATATACTTCCCCAAAGCTTGCTGTTGGAAAGAATGCAATCCCTTATTCCACTGATCATCCACCTAATGTGGATCAACCCTATAGTAATCAATCAAATTATCCTACTGAACCTAAATTTCCTGATCCATAGGTGTACGATGACCAAGAACCATTTCGGAAATTAAAACAATGATTTCCTATGCTCGAGAAGTATGGAATTTTATTAATATTTATTTTAATTTATTTAATTCATTTTCTCTGTTTTATCCT
Organism: Viscum album; assembly: GCA_963277665.1. NCBI lineage: Eukaryota > Viridiplantae > Streptophyta > Magnoliopsida > Santalales > Viscaceae > Viscum > Viscum album. The sequence continues at coordinate 383,414,445 of OY728166.1, forward strand.
TAAAAAAACAACCCAATTCAAACAAGAACAAAAGTCATTATGATGCATGTACCTTTACCAGGTCTCTACCCTAGAAGCAAGTCCATCACACTTGTTCGTTCAATAAGCTCAGAGACCGTGAAATAGATCACAGGGGCCCCAAAAATCCCATGTCTAAGCCGGTCTCCCTAGTGTATGTCACACACCATGGTCAAATGGAACTATTACCATACTAACCCATTGAATCCTCACTATTCATAACTCCAAAATCCATCCTATTTTTCAACCATCACTTCTGATACTACTCTTTCATGACCCCTTCATCCAAAATACCCATCTTGGGATACCAATAATGAATGGAAGATAATGACCCCTAGTTCCCACCTCTAGTAGGCCCTAGGTTGGCGACTATCACCCAGGGTGTACAAATCTCACAATATGGGAGGAATTACACTTTTTAATAAATAATATCGGGTGATAATATGAATCATCCAACACAACTCCAATACATATATAGAATATAAACCTAAACCATCCCACATGAATCTATAAGTAGAATGGATAAAAATACAATAAAGTATCCAAAGTAAATACCCAAAAGTAAAACTAAGTAGCGACGCAACAACTATTAATAATATAAGTGAGTAAGGTCTAACATAGTCTGTAAAATCCTTCTGGAAACCTGAAAATAGTATTAAATACACAGGGTGAGCATACAAATATACTCAGTAGGAAAACCAAAGTCTATCATGCAAATTTGAAAGAAGAACACTAATGCCCCTATGAGAAAACAATACAAACTCACAACGCCTAAACATCTTTACTAACCAAACCCAAATTCATTAAGACCAAACTATTCAGATTTAATATAGAATCCCTTATTTAATTCCAGTTTTTAATTTAGTGGTTATCATAGAAACTGTATGATCCTAGGGAATTTATTTGTTATCCAAATATATGTGGTTAACTAAATTTTATTTATAACAATTCAATAAAAACCAAATAACATTCAAGACATAATCCATTAAATTCACAAACAAGTACCCCCAACGACCATGATTTTTAGGGGGTAGTTATCCCATAAAAATCACAATATCAACTAAAAACAAACCATAGGAACATCATGCATCACTTTTCCCAGCCCCATGTTTATTGATTTTAAACCGGTTTGATTATCTTTATTAATCTTGAATATACTATCTTCACAAGGGAAAACATATATATACCCACCACACATGATGCACAACTAAAAAAGGAAATGGGAAACTTAAATAGAGAATAATGATCAACACTTACTGATTGCACCAAAAAAGAGGGAGTATGTACAACAGGTGATTCTCTCAGGAAACATGAACCAACTACATCAGGTTACTCGATTACTATGGGAAGAAGGATTCAGAACGTCCCATAGAAAGAGAAAGAAAGATGAAACGAACATGGGGAAATATATTTTATCTTTCAGAAGATTTGATCCAATTCATGGATTAGATACCGTTTTGATTTCCTAATAAAGGAAAATCTAGTCAAGACCATGTGTTTCGACCAATTAAAAGCCTCTAGACTCTTAAGAAATTAATTATATGATTAAATGAATTTGAGTCATTCTCAAAGCCTTTAAACTATAGAATCAAACTAATTTTACATCAAAGAGGGCGTCAAAAGGAAAAAACTAAAAGAACTGGGAACATTGTTTATGAGATATCACTGGATGAGGCATCGCTAGTCGATGCACCGTCGGATGGGGAACTGCTGCATGAGGAATTGCATGACAAGAAACTGTCAGGATGAACCACTTACCACCGTCAGTGAGAGACCATGGGGCGAGACCCTTCTAGGAGAGACATTGTCAGAAAAGGCACCACTAGATGAGACACTGCAAGGGAGACCTACCCCCAGGCACGAGGCACTGCCAGACGAGGTACCACTGGTGAGCCACATCTAGGGTGAGACACCTCCAGAGTGAGCCACCTCCTGGGTGAGACACCACCTGGGTGAGCTACTGATAGGGTGAGACACCGCAAGGGTGAGATACTACCAGGGTGAGACACCACCCCGGTGATCTACCTCCAGGGTGACACATCATTGGTGAAAGACACCGTTGGTGCAATAAATTTTTGGAAAACATGGAAAACTTAGAATATTTGCAAAGTGTTTAAATGACCCACCTTTTCCTCCCAGGACACCTAAAACACCATATTTACCACAAAGTAATCGACTAGAAGGTTCTGAGACATTACAATTCATTACATTACACCTCCCATCAAGGATAAATAAATTTAATAAAATTGAAAAGGAGGAAATACAAAATGAATCTTATGCACATTATTTTTTTGAAATCGACATCCCAATTCTAGAACACCTTAAAGAGATTACCAAATATGCTATGTTACTTAAATAACTATTCACCATGAAAAGAATACTTCAAGGTAATGATAGAGTTGGCTTAAAAAGGAATTTTTCAACCTTAATAACACTAAAATTACACATGAAATTCAATTATCCAAGAAATTTATCTATACTTTAAACCATTAGAGCCTCATCATTCCAAGATTCATTATGTTATCTTGGAGCCTGTAATAATTCCATACCTTATTATCTATTTTATTATTTAATGATTGGGGAGATAAATCCAACAACAATGGTATTTCAACTTCTTAACCCTGATACTATATTTTCAACTAATGTTCAAGAAGATGATCTTGTTAGAGTTTGAAACCAGATATTATTGATAAACATTGATGTCCTCAATATAGAGGGAGATGTAAAACCATCCCAATGACCAATAATATTGAATAGGAAATTTTTGAAACCTACCTAGACCACCATTAATGTCCATAAAGGTACTCTCATCATGAAGTTCTAATAAAACATTATACAATTCAATTTTATTGATTCTATGAAATCTCCTCATGATGAAAACTCACTTTAAACACTCAAAATTACTGAAGAACCATATGAATATGAGAAATATGAGTTAATAAATGAAATTATAAATATCTAAAATAAATTTAGATTTTAATAACCTGTTAAAAGTGTTTGTGATTATAATTTTATCACAAAAAACAATCTAGGGTTGAGTTACATTTAGGCTTCTTTGATGGATTTTTTGTTTATTCTCATATGTGAAAACTAAATGGGAGAATTTTTCACAAGAAAAAAACATGTATATGGTTAGTAATCCTAATATTTTTCAATATATAATCCATCCACCAAAATACGAGTTAAAACAATTATCATATAAATTGAAACATGGGTATTTAATAGGTAAATAAAAAATCCAGGTGGTCATTTCTAGACACTTATCAGCTTACCAAGAGCTCAAACTCACTAATTTTATAATTTATAATTTATAATTAGTAGGATATAATCTAGGAGATATACCCATAATAAGTCATAGTATCTATATTCATAGAGTATTCCTCAGATATTATTATGAACCAATTAGACACCCCTTATGATAATAAACTCAGCCATAATTCAACCCCCTCTTGTATATTGAGCATCTAAATAATTATTTTGACCCTAAAATTGCTATCAGAGGACTGGTCTTTGAAATACTTATATTCACATATAATTTTTCTTACTCAAGTTTTCATTATTCTATATTTTCCTTGCTTAAGATATTTTTATCCTTGTTTAAAAACTTTTATTACTGACAAGTTTGTGTGGAAAGATATTTTTCTTTGAGATGGAAGGAATGAATGTTGGTTACATAGAAAACCTAATTACTACTAGACCACCTATTTTTTATGGGAATGATTATAAATATTGAAGAGATTGTAAGAAGAATTTTGTCATTAATAATGGAGTGGACAACTTTGTTATGCTGACTGAAGATTTCAAGATTCCTGATAAGGAAGTCAGAACTTTTACTAATCAATAAAAGTTAGAATATCAACTAAACTATAAGGTATGCAATACTTTGTTATGTTCCATGACTAGGAATATATATAGGAATATTTCTTCTTGTGAAGCTACAAATTGTATTTGGAAGAATCTTGAAGTAACTCATTTTGGAACTTCTAAAGTTATTGAAACTAGAAGAGCCATGCTTACAGTTGAGTACCATGGTTTTAGCTTTCCTTATGGAGAATCTATATGTAAGGTTCAACATATATTTATGACTACTGTTAACAGTTTATAATCTATGAGTGAAAAAGGTTTTGATGATGAGGCACTTGTAGACAAGATTATAGACATCATGCCTAATGAGTGGGAATCCAAGAGGACAACTATAGATGAGAATAGAAAAGTCTCACAGATTATTCTTGATGAGATTTTTGGAACTCTTCTTCAACATGAGACTAGAATGAAGAGAGATGTTGAAAATGTTAAGAAAAATAATGGGAATGGAAGTGTTGCTTTTACAACTACTTCAAATCATATGAAATCCAAGACTCTTGAGAGAGTTACAAGATCTAAGTCTAAGAAGGTTACTATTTTATCTAAATAAAGTGAAAGTGAACATTCTAAGAATGAACTAGATAATATTTCTCAAAGGATGAAAAAGATAGTTGGGAAGAAAGAATTTCAGTATAGATATAAGAATAAAGAAAGAAAGGATAATAAAGACTATGAAGTCACTTGTTATGAATGCAAAAGATCAGGACACATAAGGCCAAATTGTCCTATGATTAAGAGAAAATATAGAAAGGAAAATCATTCTAAAAGGAATAGAAAGAAGTACTACAAAGTTAATGCTAGGAAAGTTTTGAAATCCAATGACACCTGAAGTGCTAGTGGTGGAGACTCTTCTGATGAATCCTCAAATTATGATTCTTCTAGATAGAAGAATCTTGGTTTACTTTCCAAGATACCTATTGAAAATCATTGTTTAATGGCTAAGGTACAAAATTCTGAATCCATAACCAATGTATTTTTGAATTATAATTATAGTGATAGTAAATACTATGAATCCTTAGATGAAGAATCTTCTTCTGATGAAGATAATACTTTACCTACCTATGAAAAATTTTCTAGGTTTTCTAAGCTCTTTGATAATGAAAATTCTAAAGTCAAGAAAAATCTTGATAAGGAAAATTAGAGAATTTATATTCTTACTAAGTAAATATCATATCTTTGTAAAGATATTGATAATAAAACCCTTGATTTTGAAAGTATTTTAAAAAATATTAAGGAAGTTAAGTATGAGAAGGATAAATTTTTTAAGGATCTAGAAAAATTATTTTCTAAGAAAAATGTTTTCGAGCCTAAATCTAGTGCTAAAACTAATGATTTTGAAGATAAGAACTTAGTTATTAGACTGAAGTCATAAATATTTTCCTTGAGGAAGTGTTTGTCAAACTTTACCTTAGGTAAGGAAAATTTTGATAAGATGTATTCCCAAATTCGACCTCTAAGGAATAATTCTGGTTTTGGTTATACTAGTTCAAAATTGACTTTTAGTAACAATTATTTTGTTCCTAAAAGTGGTCCATTCTGCACTAAGTGTCAGTGTGGTGGGAATAGGGAAAAAAATTGTTCCTTAAACAAAACTCAGTCTTTAGGTTATTATAAAGCTTATTTTACATAGAAAATGTGGATTCCTGAAATTTTTCTTTCTGAAGTTTTCGAATCCAAGAAAGTTTGGGTTCTAAAAGTCTAAAACTCTTATTTTTAGGAAAATAAAGATATTATCAATTTCAATACATGGTACATGGATAGTGGATGTTCTCGGCATATTAATGGTAACAAATAATTCTTTGAAAAGATTATCAAGACGAAAGGAGGAAAAGTAACTTTTGGAGATAATGCTCAGGGAGAAATTATTTCTATAAGTAACATTGTTCTTCTTGGAAAAACTTTGATTTCAAATGTTTTATTTGTTAAGGGTCTTAAGCATAACCTCATTAGCATAATTCAATTATGTAATGAAGGTTTACTTGCGAATTTTAGTAATGAAAAGTTCTTAGTACACAATTCCAAGTAAGAGTTTATTCTTTCTACCAATAGGCAAGAGAATATTTACACACTAAAATTAGAAGACCTTAGAAGCCAAGATCTACCTTACCTTAGTACAACAGAAGATCATTCTTGGTTGTGGAATATATTTTTAGGACACTATAACCTTAGGAACCTATGAAAACTCTCTAAGAAAATACTAGTTAAGGATCTACCGGATCTTAGGTTTGATTCTTCAAAAGTCTATAATCTTTGTCAATATGGCAAGAAACATAAATAAAGTTTTAAATTAGTCAGTGAAGTTTGAACCACTGATGCATTATAGTTAGTGCATATGGATCTTTTTGGTCCAACACAAATTGGAAGCATTGGAGGAAAATATTGTGTATTTTTTATAGTTGATGATTGCACTAGATTTACTTGGGTCTATTTTCTAGAAAATAAATCTGAATCTTTTTCTTATTTCAAAAGTTTTAGTTCCCAAGTAAAAAATGAGAAAAACCTTCCTTTGATAACTATACATAGTGATCATGGAGGAGAATTTCAAAATTCTGATTTTGAAACTTTTTGTAGTAGAAAAGGTATTACTTATAACTTCTCAGCACCAATAACACCTCAACAAAATGGTGTTGCTGAAAGAAGAAATAAAATTCTTCAAGAGATAAAAATAACCATGTTGAGTGAATATTCGGTAGCCAAACATTTTTGGGCTGAAGCTGTAAGTACTGTTTTCTATACTATAAATCGTGTTTTGATTAGAACTTTTCTTCATAAAACTCCTTATGAGTTATGAAATTGTAGAAAAAATAACTTTCCTACTTCGAGGTTTTTGGTTGTAAGGTATTCATTCTAAATACTAAAGATAATCTACACAAATTCGCACCAAAATATAATGAAGAAATTTTCTTAGGTTACTCCACAACTTCTAAGTCTTATAGTGTTTTCAATAAAAACACATCTACTATTGAAGAAATAGTACATGTTAAATTTTATGAAACTGATCCTTTTGTTTTTAAACAACCCCAACCTACATCCTCGGATGAGTTTTCAAAAACTGATTATCAACCCATGATAGAATATCCTTCTAATAATGAAATTGTTGAAGAAGGTATTTATGAAAAATTTTCCCTAGAAGATTTCCTACCCTATGTTGATGAACAGGTTTTACAAACCCCAAATCAGTTGTTTCTTAAGAATCATCCTAGTGATAATATCATTGGTGATGTAAATCAACCTGTAAGGACTATAAGTTCCTTAAGTAATGAAGTAGAACATCTAGCATTCCTTTCCCAATTAGAACCAAAAATCATTGATAAAGCTTTAGGTAATGATGATTGGATTAAAGCCATGCAAGATAAGCTAAATGAGTTCGAATGGAATAAAGTTTAGAACTTGGTTGAAAGACCTAATGAAACATCTGTTATTGGATTAAAATGGGTTTTCAAAAATAAGTGTGATGAAAATGGAGTCATTGTAAGAAATAAAGCTAGATTGGTTGTTAAATGCTATAATCAACAAGAAGGAATAAACTATGAAGAAACCTATGCTCCAATAGCTGGAATTGAATTTATTCGTATCCTACATTCCTTTGCATCATTATTCAATTTCAAACTTTTTCAAATGGATGTTAAATGTCCTTTCCTTAATGGTTTTGTACAAGAGGAAGTTTTTTTGAACAACCTCCTAGTTTTGAAGATTTAAAACATCCTGAACATGTTTACAAACTTACCAAAGATTTGTATGGACTTAAGCAAGCCCCTCGATCTTGGTATGATAGATTTACATGGTTTTTGCTTCAAAATAATTATGTTAAGGGAAATGATGATCCAAACCTTTTTATAAAGAAATATAAGGAAAATGTTTTTATTGTTCAAATTTATGTTGATGACATTATATTTTGTTCAACTCAGTAATCTTTAACTGATTCATTTGTAGATATAATGAAATCAGAGTTTGAAATGAGTATGATGGGAGAGTTAACATTTTACCTTAGTTTTCAGATATCTCAAAAACCATAAGGAACATATATATCTCAATATAAGTATATCAAATATCTTCTTAAAAGGTATGGATTTGACAACACTAAGAGTATAAGTACTCCCATTGATACCTAAAATTCACTTGATATTGATGAAGCTGAGAAACCAGTAGATCAAAAATCCTTTAGAGGTATGATAAGAAGTATACTTTACTTGATATCCAGTCGTCCAGACTTAATGTTTTCAGTATGCTTATGTGCAAGATATCAATCTAATCTTAAGGATTCTCATTTAAAGGCAGTGAAAATAATTTTTCACTACTAAAAGGGAACCATGGATTTAGAAATCTTTTATACTTCTGGAAATGATTCTATTTTAAAAAGTTTTTCGGATACTAACTTTGGTGGATGTTGAATGGATAATAAAAGTACATCCAAAACTTTTCATTTCTTAGGAGATTCATTAGTTTCTTGGTCATGAAAAAAACAACACTCAGTAGCACTTTCCATTGATGAAGGTGAATATGTAGTAGCTGGAAGTTGTTGTGCTCAAGTATTTTGGATGCAACACACACTCACAGACTATGGTATGAGTTTTACCAAAACACAAATATTGTGTGATAATACTAGTGTCATTGCCTTAAGTAAAAACCCTGCACATAACTCTCGTGAAAAAACACATAGATATTAGGCATCAATTTATTAGGGATCACACACAAAAAGGAGATATCATTATTCAATTTATTGGAACACAAGATCAACTTGCTGATATTTTCACAAAATCTTTACCATATGATAGATTTGAATACATTAAACAGAAGTTAGAAATAATAACTGTAAGTTAATCTTCCATGTTAAATTCATGTTGAAACCAATCTCCTTACAGTAAGGAAATCCTTTTCATAGGGGGAGTACAATTGTTTGTTAGGTTTTCAAAATTTTCTCAGTCTAAATTTTTTTCGTAGAATAAAATTTTTGTGTATTCTACAAATTATTCATAGTTTAAATTTTTTTCATAATCTAAAATTTTGTCGTAGTCTAAATTTTTTTCATAGTCTAAAAATTTTCGTAGTCTAAATTTTTCTCAGTCTATTTTTTTTCGTAATGGAAATTTTCTTAATTAAAATTTTTGTAATGAAAATTGTCTTAGATAGATTGTTTATAGTCAATGTTTTTGTAATAAAAATATTCAGAATCTAATGTTATTCAAGAAGAACTTTCCTCATTATGAATAATCTTCCTAGAAATATGAAAGGTATGTTTCCTTTCTTAAAGTTTCATAATAATCTTTTACTTTTTGGTATTTTTATCATTTTTTTCTCTTTCATATTCATTTTTCCTTAAATTGAATGTTTTTCTTCAAAAAACTCAAAATATTGGATTCAATCAAAATTCTTCTTTGGTTATCTCAACCGTTAAATCTTCTCAAGAATATTTCAACAGTTGGATCAATCATTAAAGTTGAACCGTTGCAACAATGCCTATATAAAGGAACCCCTGATGGTTATCCCACATTGATCTCAAATCTATTGCATGCTGAAGATCGTCCCTTCCTACATAAGCCCATTCTGAACATCTTAGATCTTCCTTACTTCCAAATGTCTGCCGAAGTCTCTTCCTAGAAAGAAATATCGACTGTCAAGTCAATCTATGAATGATAGATATACAGATAAAGGTTAGTTGATCCAAAGTTTTACGTAAAATATGATTATATCATTACCAAGAATATTAAACTCAATGGCTGGGAGAGTGTATGTATTTCAAAACCAAAAGCTCAGTATTTGGTATATCTGGAGTTGTTAGTAGAGTTCTATGAGTCAGTAACTTTCTTTAGGGAAGAAGGCAGGAGTAAGTTTTGTTTCATGTGTTATAGAAAGACATATTCACTTTCGTACACCAAGGTTGCAAGCTTTGTTGGTATTCCTTATGAAAGGGAAGCTGAGTTCTGTACTCACAAGATACCTGATGTTCAAGAATGTTTTATTAAGTAAAAATCCATGGCTTGTCTTGGTCTTTCAGAAGTAAAGACTCCAAATATTCTTCACCTGTCTATAAACATTCAGATTCTTTAATTGTGTGTTCAAGGATTAATTATTCCAAGAAAAGGTGATAAATATACTCTAAAGAAGAGTGACATCTATATTTTGAATTTCTTGGTAAATCTAAGGAAGATAAATTTGGTTAAGTACATTCTGGTTACGATTGAGAATATCAAAAATGGGAATTTGAAATATCAAATTATTATGCATCCAGCCATTCTGTCAAAGATGATTGTTCGATGTTTAGAATCCTTCAAAATTCCTTGAAGTTCTAAGTTGAGGAATTTCAAAGTCATGTTGTTGAGTGATGATACTTTGAGAAGGATGAAAATTGGTTTTTCCAAATAATCCAAATAATTCTATGATTTGCATGAATAGGAAGTTGAAACTCTTTTAAAGAAACAGGAAGTGGCTGAAACCTCTAAAAATGGTGGAAGGAAGAGGAAGGTGAAAGAGATAGAAGAGAAGGAAAAAACCCCTAGTGGCTAAGGAAATTCAGTCAGCACCCCCAAAGCCAAAGAAAAAAAAGATTATCCTGATGAAGTAATAGAAAATTGGAGAGAAGATAAGAAAAATCAGAAATAAGGGGAGCCTAAGTTTGGCATGGACCCTACTGAGGAAAAATCTTTGAAGGAAAAGGCAGTTGGAGATCTTGATAAGCAATAGAAAGAGAAGTTGTCTGAGGTAGAGACAGTCCAATCACTTCTGAAGGCTGCTGATAAAGAATCCTAGAATATTCCGGTACCAGAATACTTTATGATAGAACCTTTACCAGAGACTCTGTGAAAGAAGTTTGTGACTCTAGAAAAAGTCCAAGAAAAACAAGTAGAAGAAGAAGAATAAGAAGTCAGTGGTGATACTGAATACTTGATAAAGCAAGTTTAAGATTTTCATGAGAAGGAAATACTTTCTAAAAAATTATCATTCATAACCTCTAAAGTTGAGTCTTGAAAACTTGCTACCCCAAGGAAAGATGAGAAGAGTGGAGAAAAAGTGAAAAAAGTGTCTAAAGAAGAAAGCTCCAACCATGATTTCATTCAGCTAGAGGATGTTGAGGTAGGAGCTGGGAAGGAAGAGGAAGATGAAGATAAAATTGTGAAACTATCTGATAGTGAACACGAATCACCCAATCAAGAAGAATTCATTCTAAAAGCTGATAAGGGAAAAGAGGTGGTTGTTGATACACCTAGAATAGCAGTGGTGAAGAAGAAATAAGTGGGTGCTTCATGAAGAGGAAAGCTGCTGATATAGAAAAATAATACTCACCAACCAAAATCTCTAATTTAGAATCATCTTCTTTTGGACATGATTTTGTAGTCTAGTATTTGAAAAATCTTGTTAGAACTATCCCTCTATTTCTAAGCATAGACTCCAGATTCCAGATGCTTCTGCATACCTTAAATTAAAAATCAGATTCAGTATCCATGGTGATGGATAAGTGTGTCAAACTTGAGACTTATTTCAAAACATTTTTCATAAACTAAGAATCCCACAAAATATCTTTCAAGAAGATGACTAAATGGTCAAAGAAAATTGTGGAAGACATGAGAATTCTTGATGAGTTTCAAGATAATGTCAAAGATGCATTTAAAACCGAAGATAGTAAGTTCAAAGATATCACCAAGTCTTTTGAAAAAAATCTATCTCTTGAAGAAAATAATTAGAATCAAGAAGTGAAATATCTGAATGGGAAATTATATTCAGTTTCTCAGAGTTAGAAGAGATAAATGGATCTTATTATTGAGATAGAAGAGAAGTTTTCTAAGTAGGAAGAAGTATTGAAGACTTAGTTAGAGGTTCTTAAGACTTAGGAAAAAAAATTAAAGCCTTGGAGAAGAAAAAAGCAGATCAGGATCAGTTTCTCAAGCATGCAGAAGAGGATCACAAGGAGATCAAGAAGTTGAAAGTCATAGTGAAGAAGCTGATGACAAAGGAGAAGGAAGGATAATCTTTTCCAAATTTGATATTTTGTTGTATTTTTCTTTTTTGACAAATTATTTCGATCTTAATGAAATTTTTGGATATTCTTTTTTTGTTTGTTTAGTACAAATTTTTCAGGTACTATAATTTCTTTTCCATTCCCTTTAATCCTTTTTTAAAATCAAAAAGGGGGAGAAAGGAATGTTAAAAAGAATAATAAGTAAATAAGAAATTTCCCTAAGTCAGGGGGAGTTCATCTAAGGGGTATCTCTTATCAATGAAGATTTTCATATGCAATATAATGTAAAATCTCATTCAGAAAATTCAGAATATGATCTTTAGTGATTCCAAAGCCTATGGGGGAGTTATTCATATTCACTATGATCCATAAGTAAATGTAGATAAGTTTTTATTTACAAGTTCATAAAAATTCTAAGTCCTTATATTCTTTTTCATAAGGATGTTTGTGCTTTCCAAAAACGGGGAGATTGTTGAATCGATAAGGTTTCCTTATAACTTTTCCATTCCTTCATGTTTTAAAAATCACAAACACTCTATCTCAAGACAAATTTTATTTTCCTTAATAATTCATAAGGAATATTTTCCTTCCTCAAGGAAAACTTATCCTTACCATGTTTTCATTGTTCATGTCATAATTTCTCTAAACCTAACTAATTTTATTTCTAAGTATAAAATTCTGTTTTGCATATAAAACCTTGGAATCTTATAAATACTTAGATATAGAGCATTTTGTTTTCAGGATCCAAATTCAGGTTCCTAATTCTCTAAATTCCGACTCTAAACTTTCTAAGTTCAGACTCCAAATTCTCTGAATTTGGACTCCGAACTTTCTGAGTTCAGACTCCGAATTCTCTGAATTCAAACTCAAAACTTTCTAAGTTCAGACTCTAAATTCTCTAAATTCAGACTCTGAGATTTCTGAGTTTAGACTCCAAATTCTTATGAATTCAGACTTCAAATTTCCTTGAAATTTAGACTCTGTAATTCCATTGAATTCAGGCTTCAAAATCTTCAAGAAAATAGAATCCAAATATTTTATGTATTATAGACACTGAATGGTTTTTGGTTAGACTCCGAACATTTATTTCCTAAGACTCCAAAAAATGAATTTGGATAAACAACCATTTTTTTCTTACCTTTTTTATAGGTATAAAACCATGTCATGCATTATGTTATTTACTAACCGTTGTTTGAGTGACATGTGTATAGGTCCCTCCAAAATTCAAGGAAAATATGACCGTTGGAGGAGGGAGCTGACCGTTGAAGATGTGCCTATAAACAGGAGCTCATTTGAATGAGCTCAATACTGTTCTATGACTCTAGAGATTACATGCTACTAAAGTGATTTCTAGAGAGTGACTCTCATGCTTTGTGTGTACTGAAAATTTTGTTCAGGATTTCTTCGTGTGACTCCAATTGTTGCTGTGTACAATTGAGGGCTTCTGGGGATTGGAAGACAGAGGTGCCGACTACCTTGAAGTTCGAGGGCTTGCGGGGATAGCAATACGGACTCCGATATTCATATCGAGGGCTTACCCTGGTGTGGTTAAGATAGAATTTCTTGAAAGTATAAATCAAGGGATCTTTATCCAAGGTTGTTGGATACCCTACTCTTTGGGTTAAAATATTTACTACTTTTTACTTTTAGTTTTTCAAGTTTGTATTCCGCTGCATTTTTTTTGTTAAGGAAAGTACAACTATCTTATACTTTGTTATACTTGTGAACTCTAATTTATAAGATTCTATATTCTTTAAGGTAGAATCTTTATTCTTGTAAACTTTTCTTAAGTTTCATTTCTGGAACCATATTTTCAGAATCAAGCAAGATTGTATAACTAAGAGGTATTGTGAATTTACCTTGATTAACTTTGTTAAACATTTCAATCTTTAAAAGTTCCAAAGTAATTTTTTTAAAGTATAAAATTAACCCCCTTTTGTATATTGAGCATCTATATCATTATTTCGATCCTACAAACTTCATGGTTTGGTATGGAAATGGTGCCAGTTGACCTTAGTGCATGACATAGAACATGGAGATCATCTAGGATAAGAGATTTTAGGCCCCCCATGATCCAGTGCATGGAATCTAAACTTATTGATTGACCAAGTGATTTGGACCTGTTTGTAGGGTAGAGACCTATGGGAGGTACAATAATCATAATGACTTGTGTTCTTATTTGAATTGGGTTGTTTTTTGAAGTTTATAATGAATAATGTGGATTAAAAATCATCTTAATAAAATTCCATACTATTAGGATTATAAAAACTTTTTTCCCCTTTCAATTATGGCTCCTAATTATCATTTGTGTGTTGCTTAGCTTGGGGAGGTTCATTAGGCTGACCGAGTTGATCTCCAAAGGGCTGATCTGGTTGAGGATAATGATCAAAGGAAGTGGACATTGTGATCTTTTTAGTGGTAGGACTTGTGGAATTATGACACAAATGTTTTTGATGTGAAGATAGAGAGATAACTAGAGGATCTAAATATCCATTTTAGTTTGATACAGACCCCAATGGAGCATTGTGTACACTTGGATTTCAGTCTAATGTGAGGAGTTGTTCATCAGTGGTGGATGTTGTACCTTGGTGAGAGGAAGGAGGAATATGATTCATTGGTTGACTTTCAAAAGGAGTTTTTGGAATAATTCATTTCATCTACCCATAACTCTATGAAGAAGAAGGAGCTACTCTCCCTTTAGTAGGGGAGTATATTTGTGCAAGATATTGGGATCAAGTTCAAGGGCCTTCTATGCTTTTCCAAATATATTTACCCAGAAGAGGTGTCTAGAGAGAGGCATCTTGGGGAGGCACTCCGTCCTTTAATCCAGTATTAAGTTACTCATTTTAAGCTTCCAATATATCTGGAGGTTCAAAATAAGTTAGAGGTGATTGATCTGATACACTCATGAGGAGGCATACCATGAGAGGGGAACCATCTAGGTTCCTTGAGGAGTATGGTTGGTAGCATTAGGTCTCAAATTCTAGGTTCTTCTAGGTTTCAACTAGAAGGAAGTCGACCTCAACATCTTCCCTTTCATCCATATGGGGCCAAGGGTTTCCATATTATTCTGTGTTACTTCAGACCATTGTGTTTCATCTATGGGGTTTGTTCCCATTGTCCGGATCAGAGCACAGTGGCTTCTCAATCTCAATTTGGGAGTGGTGGTAAAGTTCAGTGCCATCCTTAGCAGCAGTTACTAGTGTGGCCTTTCCAGCAACAAGGGCAGAAGGATTTTGCATTGTTGAGAGATGATTTGTTAGGAAATTTTTGATCTTATGATGTAACTCACCCTAAGATACCTTAACCTAAGTGTGGTTGTGGAGGTGGAAATCATTTTATAGGTAGTGGAGATGGGCGCGATTTGTTACAGGTAGTGGAGGCAGCATCACCAATGGGGATAGAGATCATTCAAGATACACTCATCTTAACGTATAACCTTGTTTGTGCCTTGTTTGATTTGGGAGATTCACTCTCATTTATTACACCGGCTTTAGTCTGTGCTCTGGGACTAGACATAGAGAGGCCTCTCATTCCCCTGGTGTTGACTACTACAGTCAAAGGCCATACCATCTGTTTTTATGTATTTTGGTGATGTTAATTGATTATTTGGAAACATTAATTATGTGTGGATATTTTCTTACATCAAATGTAGTGATATAATGGAATCATACACATTTACTAGTTTTTTTTCTATTATAGACTACTTCTAGATGAGATTCATATTCTCATATATATATATATATATATATATATCCATTATGTTGTTCTCATTGGTGAGAGGGGATGTTAGGTTGGTAGTTGAAGTTTGGATCCCCTTCATTATTTAGTGGCTAAGTTGTCTATGGAATCTGAATACATAGAGATATAGGAGTCCCCCAAGGTTTTTAGGTACTTATTGTATGTTTTCCCCAAGGAGGCTGTGATACTAAACCCTCGAAGTGATGTTGAGTTTAGGATAGAATTTCATCCCTGTGCTTCTCCAATTTTTATGGTTCCCTATCGGACGATGAATTATGAGTTATGGGAGATGAGGATTCATATAGATGATTTGATGTAGAGGGGTTTCATCTGACCTAGTGTGTCACCATAGGGTTCTCCATTGTTATTCTCTAATAAGGAAGATGGTAGTATGAGTTTTTTCATAGACTACTGGAGGATGAACAAGGTGATGATCAAGAATTTCTACCCTCTTCTAATGATCAATTGTCTTTTCAACCACTTGAGAGGAGCTTATTGGTTCTCCAAGATTAATTTTCAATATGGATATCACATGTTTAGGGTGAAGGATGGAGATATTCAGAAAACTACCTTTAGATGTAGGTATGGGCACATGGAGATTGAGTTCATTCCTTTTGGTGTCACTAATACATCAGTTGTGTTCATTTGGATTATGAAATATGTGTTTTGGGAGTTCCTAGATCAGTTTTTCATCATATTCAATGATGACATACTAATCTACTCAAGGTCAGAGGAGTAGCATTCGGAGAACCTAAGAGTTGTTTTATAGGGTCATCACTGCCACCATCTCTATGAAAGGTTATCCAAATGTAAGTTGTAGACATGATAGATGAATTTAATCAGGAATGTGGTGTCTCAATAGGGTGTGGTGATGGACCCATCAAATATCTACATAGTTTTTTCTTGGGAATCACCCAAGAATTTGGTAGATGTGCATACCATCCTTGGTATTTGAAGATATTATTGGAGGTTTGTACCAGATTTATCTCAAGTTACAGCCTAGTTGATAACATTGACCAACATGGGCCAAGATTTTTTGTGGAATGATCAGTTCTATATAGAATTTGGTTACCTAAAGGGTACGTTGGGCAGTGATCTAATGCTAAAGTTGCTTGAGAATGGTGTGATGATTGAGGTTTTATGTGTTCTATACCATCTAGTATTAGGATCTATCTTGATTCAGTAGAAGGTAGTTACCTCTTATGGGTCAAGGTAGTTATTCCCTCACAAGAATAACTATTCCACCCATGATCTAGATCTATCAGTAGTTGTGTTTGCAATGAATTTGTGAAAAAATTTCCTCATTGGGGAGCACTTTGTGGTCTTCATAGATCACTGGAGTTTGTGGTATATATTTTCTTAGTGTGATCTAAATCTACAACAATGGAGGTGGATGGATTTTATTCAGGTATTATTTTGAGATCTCCTACACCTCAAGAAAGTAGACTCTCATGGCCAATTATTTGAGAAGAAATTCACATAAGGATGTTATTTGGGAGTCTGTGGAAGCCTAGAGATTGATTGAGGAGTTGAAATTTTTGCACTTATATGTTAGGGTGGTTGATGGAGGAGGTTCTTTATTTCAGGTGAAGGTTCAGTCTTATTTGATGCAGAAGGTGGAGGAGTCTCAGTGGGGAGACTCATATGTAGATGTGAGGTGCGATCAAGTTGGACATAGTGATGCTTCGGGGGAATGGTCGGAGGATGGTTGGAACTGTATGGTGTTTCATGGGAGGTTTTATTTCTGATAGTGATGCATGCGAGAGTCCTATATGAGTTTCATGGTTCACCATTATCAATGCAACAAGTAGTTTCCAATATGTAACATATCTTGAAGACACAATATTGGGGGTCGGGATGAAATGGAAAGTGGAAGAGTTTGGGGATCGGTGTCTAGTTTTCCTGTAGTTAAAGGACAAGAATCATGTTTTAGAAGGTATTTTGTATCCCTTTAATGTTCTTAAGTGGAAATGGGATGACATCTTGATGGATTTTATCATATGGTTAACCTGAGCTCTATGAGGTTGTGGTGCTTTTTGGGTAATTGTGGACCAGTTGATAAAATTGTCTCACTTCCTAGCAATCAAGGAGTTATGTATAGTTGATGTCTTGGAAAAAATGTATATGGATGATGTAGTGAGAATAAAAAGAGCCCAAAGGTCCATTGTATTGATTGGGAAAAATGTTTTACCTCTCGGTTCTAGAGGGGATTTTTGCATGATTTTGGAACTCAGTTATGATTTATCACTATTTTCCATCCTCATATGGATGGTTAGACATATCAGATGATCTATACATTGGGGGATATGTTATGGGAATTTTTATTAGGCTTTAGTAGATAGTGGACTTGACACCTTACCTTGGTTGTGCTTGTTTATAATAATAACTATCAATCATCCATTGGCATGACCTGGTTTTAGGAATTTTATGGGCAGTTATTTCATTCTCCTTTATATTGGGAAGAGGTTGGGGAGTCAATATTTCTTGGACTTGATGTGGTGAAGATCACAATAGATAAGGTTCGATTGGTTCAAGAGAGGATGAAACAACACAAGACCATAAAAAGTATTATGATGAACATAGGATGAGGGCCTTGGAGTTTGATGATGGGGACCATGTGTTCTTTAAGGTTTCCCATCAACATGGGCAGTGGAGGTTTTTCCAAGGTGGTTATCTCTCATCAAATGTTTTTGGGGACTTTGAGATGTTGGTAAAGTCAGCAAGGTGGATTACCTATTAGCACTTCCACTTATACTAGACCAAATCCATGACATCTTCCATATTTCTCACCTCCACTGGTATCTTCATGATGACTCTAGTGCCATTGACTGGGGATATATTGATATCGAGGATGAAATGACATTAATTGAACATCCATTGGAGATGGAAGACCACTGAGAGAAGGTGATATGTACCATTCCATTGGTTTATGTGTTATGGAGGCACAATGTCCTATAAGAGTGTACTTGGGAGCATGAGACGTAGATTCTTTCCCAGTACCTATATTTATTTTGAGTTTTTCCTTTCTCTGTTTTTCTTTATGATGAGTTATTTGAAACTTGGTGTTTTATGAGATATGTTGTTTCTTATTGATGTGATATGTTTTGTGTGATGCTTGATAAAGTTTCGACATGTGAAAAGGGGAATCCATGATTCCTAATCAAGTCGTGTTATACTAGGATGTGATTAAACTCATATGGTTGAGTTAGTTCCACCTATAAGGGATAATATCTTGACATAGAGGATGGAATTACCCAATTCCTATGATTGGGGTAGTATGGTTTGTTTAGTTATTGTGGGAGCTTGGGTTATCACATTCGATTAGTGGTGGAATTTTAGATGTAATGATATTTATGAGAAGTATCTCAAGTGATGGTTGTTCTAACCCTTTCACTCCTTCCTTGCAGGTTGGTTTTTAATTCTTGAGGGAAAGAATAGTTTGAGAGGTATCTGATGTAATGGTACAAAAAATTATAGCCCATTAATTTATAGAAAATATTATCTTTTAAGTCTTTTATGGATTTATTGGGTTGTTTTTAGGCTGGAGGTGATTAATTATAATGGTTGGTCATTTCTGGAGGTGCGTCATTTTGGTGATAGGCCATTTCTAGTAGTGAGTCATTCTGGCGGTGAGTTATTTTGGCAGTAGGTCATTTCTAGTAGTGAGTCATTACGGTAGTGACTCATTGGTGGGGACTCCCTGGAAATGACTCGATAGCACTGACTCGCTAATAGTGACTCGTTGGCCATGACTCCCTGGTACTAACTCCCTAGAGGTGACTCTTTGGTGGTGACTACCTTATGCAGAGTCACTGTAAGAGACTCCCTAGTAGTGGTAGTGAATATTTTTTCTAGTTTTTCCAAAATATACAGATTCTCCATTTTGATGTCTTTTATGATGAAAAATGGGCATAATTCCTTAGTTAATGGTTTTTAAATATGATTTAATGGAGGATAATTATATCCTCTATTTTATAAAATTCTGGGGACATTTTAAATTCTTAAAAAAATTATATTGACGACGGATCCACCTTTAATGGTTAGTTAAACCAGTAGAAAATCTCCATAGAATCAGATCTATTCATTGTAAAAAGGGTAATTTTATTAATTCCTTTGGAATTTCTTTATCTTGAGAATGGAGGTTCCAAATCCATCTTCTTTTAGAGTCAAGGAACATTGTTTCTATATATGGTTTGAGTTCCCCTAAAAAGGTTTCCTCTTATACACGTACCCACTATTTTTGGTGAAGTAAGTTTGTGTGAAGTGCTTTTATTCCAAATTATAATCCTATCATTTCTCTTTATATGTATCAGGCTGCTAAAAATTATTTTTTCATTTTCAAGAAAGAATCTTTAAGGAAAAGAGGGAAACCATGTTACACCGCGCGGGCGACCAAAAAACATGATGATTAAAAAAAATTGGAAATTCAAACCCACATCAAACCCGAGGAGACTCATCGGGTCAGCTGGGGTCGTGTTTCTGCCAACCTCCATCATCACCCGCATATCTATGACAGATACGCCGTGTATCACACGCCTCACCGTCGCCTCGAGTCGCACAACCATCCATCAAGAAATCCACCAGAGAAGAAGCTAGAACCAACCGTTGTCGATCATCACCGACAATAACCTGAATCACAAATTCCAACCGCACAAACACCATCCTCTCTACAGAAAAACCAACCATGAATGCAGAGCCCGTCAGAATCCCCTTCAGTTTCAACTTCAGCAAACAACCCATCAGATGATCCTCCATATGCAAAACCAAAAAAATCATGCAGACAACCACGCAGACCGTCGTGGTTAACACCTTCACCGTATCATGGAACGAAGCGAAGAACCGCCAATCCATCAGAAAGCTATCACAGTTAAACTCCACCCCGTCATGATACGAGATGAAATGAGAAGAACCCTTATTCAAAACTGTTTCTGAAGATGCCGCCACAACCGATCAAGTCGACTGCATTAGGCACAACAAAACCCCAACGCACTCACCTGAGAAGGGTCAGAACCCCACAACCGTCGACGCATGAGCGCGACCTTCAAGTGCTGGGAAGCTCACCGAAGGGCAACATCGATCTGCCGAGAACAAAACCAGGGGTGCTCTGAAGATTATGTCGTTGATGAAGACCAGACTTACACCCTCATATCTGAACCAGTAACCACAGAAGCCCGAAGTTCATCTTCACAGCATGAGAGGAGACCGCTTGACGCCACTGCACCATAGATCCTCCACCAACCCACCAAGCTCGAAGAGGAATGGCACACCCTCTATAACGATGGAGTGGCGGTGGTGAGAGGAAAACCCTAAGATAGGATCCCTTTATGGGCACATCCCCAGTGAAAATAGATTGATGTAACTGAGAATCCCCCTTTATATGTATCATGTGGGGTAGGGTTATTATAATTTATCCTTGTGGAATGGTTGCATATAGCTTTAAAAAAATAATTAAGAAGTTTAAATGAAATAAAAGTGGAAAAAGATTGAGAATCATGATCTTACATCTGTTTGTTATTGATTGGATGTTGTAAATGATATGGGATAAACAACCATTGAAAATTGTGCTCGTTCTGGGTAATTTATTGTACTATTATGATGTGTAATTAATAATTAATCTTATGTTGTTGTAAAAAACACATAGAAAATTTATTGTATAATTACATATAGTTGGTTAATTAATTTAATACCCTAAGATCTTATGTCTTGTGTGATGAAAAGATTAAATAAAAAAAGTTGAAGTGAATAATTTCCCCTTTTCTAAATCTGAAAAGGTTTTGTGTTGTGATATGTGATCTGATGTGTGGAATGGTTGTGTTTTGTGATCATGAGGCTGATGTTTTGCATAGTGGCTATGTTTCGATGTCTGTGGAGGCCTCAGATGGGATGTGGGTTTTCAATGAGGATGTGATGGTTGTTATGGTGTAGTGGTGAAGTGGTTTTATGATAGTGGTTTTGATGTGGTTGTGCAGTAGGATTGCAATGGAAGGTTTAAGTGGATGTGGTTGTGGGGTTTCTTGTATAGTGCTTATTGTTATGTATTTTTCCATGTTAGTTTCCAATTTAATAAAGGATGGTGAAATGAATAATAATAATGGGAATTTTTAATAAATTAATTGATGGCGGGTTTTTTGGATTAAATGGTAAATTTTTATATATTAAAGATAGGCAGATAATAGTAATCAAATTTCATTTTTTAATGGAAGGTGTTGGTAACAAAAAATATGGAAAATGTATTAATGGGAATTAAAGACTAAAATATGATTTTTGGCTTTTAATTTTCTTGTATGGGGTTGTGCATTTAGTTTTTACAGTATAAGTAGAGGTTCATGGGAGTTGTTTTACGCCTTGGTTGCAAACCATTAGGATGGGTCTTGTGTGTTGATTCTTTATATGTGTATAAATTGAATTTTCTTTGTGATCTCTATATGTTCCTCACCCACATCGAGCACCATGTGTTGTCACCAAATGTTTTGGGGGTGTTTCCCCAACACTATAGTGATAGGATGGATAGCTTGCTACCCACTCATCCTCGCTCCCTCTTCCAGAAATTGGTGATATGCACATATTGTTATAGAAAGAATTAAATAGTGTCAATGTATATATGTGATGTGATTATATGTGATAGCCCAGGTGTCTTCAGGAAAGATGTGATGAGATAGCTTATGGTGGGGGTCATAAATGGTTGGGTGAGGGAAAATGATTTATATACTTCATGTTTATGATAACCTAATGTAGTATTTGTGATTTGTGATGTGAGGTGATAGACCAGGTGTTTTCGAGTGGTATGTGAGGTGATTTGGTATTATTTGGAAGATGTGGGACTACTAGGATGTATGATATTGGGGTGTGAGAGTGTAAAATCAATTGTAAAGAAGTTAAAGGTACCCTATCATCAATACACTTCATATTATATTATTATACTTGTATGTGTTATTTGGTGAGATAAAATTAGTGAGGTTGGGATTTTCGTTAGTATATATGTATAGGTGCAGTTTGGTATCTATTCTTTCTCTCAGATTCATTAGTATTCTCTTTTCACATGTTTATGAGAGACTTTGTTTTTCCTACTAAGTGTACATGTATTCTCACCCTACATATATAAAACTATTTTTAGGTTTCCAAGATGAATTTGTGGATCATGCTGGACATTAATAGATCGGACCGTTATATAGCTTTTGTTTTGTTACTCTGGTTTTTTTGGGTATTTACTTTTGAGACTTTTACCTATATCAGATTTAGTTACACATGCATTATGTGATAGATTTTGTTTTTCATATATATATTTCATGGAGTTTATTGTGGTTGATTTATCTTATCTCCTGACCATATTTATATTATATAGGGTAATTCCTCCCATATATGATATTTTTATAACCTCTGTGCTAGTCACCAACTCAGGGCATACTGGAGGTGGGACTCATGGGTCATTATCTCTCTTCCCTTAATGTGGTGTCTTTAAATGGAGGGGGTCATGAAAATTATCATACAATAACCTATTAACTTTTCATGTCATGAAATAAGTCTATAAAAGTTTAAAATGAAATGAATTGAATTTAATAAGCTAGTGGTCACATCTTAATAAAGTATATTCATCAATTATCTGTAATGTTTTTGTAATAATTTTTTGTTATTTAATAAAATATGTATATCATATATGTGTATTTGAATATGTAAGAACCCTGTTCTTCTTCTTGAGGTATGAGTTTCTTCATTTCCTTTTCCATTAATGTTTTTTAGAAAATAGGGAAAATATGGGAAAATCCCAAATTTATGGGTACACGCCATGTACTTTTCCACACGCCGTATACTTTGGCCGTGTGGGGTGAGAATATAGGGCGTATAGGCTTATCGGCGATTCAGGGTGTAAAAACTAACTACATGCCATGTACTTAGTAATACACACCGTGTAATCAGTCGACAGGTGAACAATAAGGCAGTGAGAGTAGCCACCAGCAGAACGATAGTACAATCCGTGTAGTTGGTAATACACGCCGTGTAACCAAGTTAACAGATGAACAGTGAGGCAGTAGAAAGTGGCCGCTAGAGGAATAGTTAAAAAAATGGAAAGTACACACCGTGTACTTGAGAGTACACGCCGTTTAGTTATGTTTTTTTTGTTAAAAATAGGCAGTATCCTACTCTTTCAGCATAGGAGGCATAAAACTCGATGGGAGCCACATGAGAAGAGGCTGGGAATTGGGGGAACTCCCGATCGCACATCGGGACTCTGATTCCTTCACTGATGATCTCGTTTGAACCGCATGAGTGATATCTTATCTCTTGATGAACCTATCCTTACAATTATTTTCTTAAGGTAAGTTATTTGAGTTTGAATGGGTAAATTCTTATCCCAGATCTACGTCGTTCTCGGTTGTTTCGTGATGTGCCTTTCACGTATAGTGATCAGAGGAGATCGAGGTCGGTGGTCTAGTGTATATTTCCAACTATCGAGTTGATTTTGTGTACCGTAGTGCTATGCGCCCATGTTTGGGGTGTCGTATGGCTGAGGCCTTGACTGTTAAGATACATAGAATTGCATAGGTAATTTAATGAACAAGTATAAACTGTTGTTGGGATCGTTGCCTTGATCCAGGGCCACCCAATGGGTGCATTTCTATTGTTTAGCCGTTTGTCCAGGTTACCCATGGGTATGCTGTGATTATAGCATATTTTGAGTTTTATTGAGAGAAAATATATATATAAATTTCTTGCTTATGTGTTGGGATCAGCCCGGTTACTTTCTTAGCCTGAGGGCAGTGTTTTGCTTAGCCTGAGGGCAGTGTTTCGTTTAGCCTGAGGGCAATTTTTCTTATGCCTGTGGGAAGTAGCTTCCATGCCTAAGGGAAATATCTCGTATGACTGAGGGAAATATTCATTATACTTGAGGGCAGTCACCTGAGGGTTTCATTTCTGTTTGCCTGAGGGTAAGGATTTTCATGTCTGAGGATAATGTTTACTTGAACATTCACTGTGGTAATTTCTTTTGTTGTACCTTCCAAGCTAAAGCACATGCTTGGAATTGATAAATAACTATTAAAATGGAAATGTAACCGGTAGACATAGTTACTTTGAGTACTTCATAGTTTACTGCATTTTATTATTGCACACTGCTGTTGCACATTTTCACTGACAATTGGGCACGGGCCTTTGGTGGTTGCCTACTGGGATTTATTTCTCACACCCTATTTGGGTCATGTCTTGGGCCAAAATAGATTATATTGTTGCAGGCGTTGATAAGGGAAAGAGTCCCTATATAGGTACTTGATTGTTTGAGAGGAGTAGGAGAGCATGGGACCGAGCCTAGGATTGTGATGCTGCTGTGTTCTGTTTTCACTGTCTTGGTTTTGTTTGCTGTACTTATACATTGTGTTGTATTGAATCTGATTGCAGTGTATCCTATTTTGGCTGCTTTCTTTGAATTAGTGACATGTTACATCATTATATATATGACTTATATTTATCTTTTACTTCAGTTATTTTATCCATTTCAGTTAATATTGTTTATTGCTTCCACTTTTGTGTTTTTATATTTATTCCGCTGCGCTATACTTTGAAAAATGAGGGCATAGTTTCCCAACTATCGTTCCTAGGCCCTTGCTGCTAGTCATCAGCCTCTGGCGTTTGCGAAATTCACTTGACTTCATGTGACCAACCGGGTTCGGGGAACCTGTTGTGTGGCACCCGGATCCAGGACGTTATAGAATACAGTAACCAAGTAAGTATAGAAATGTTATAAGAAGAAAGGTGTGTTCTCTAAGTGTCTAAGAAGGGTATTTCTATACTCAATAGTGATAAATACACAAATTATATATTTCCTTTTTTAATTATTCCAGTTTATTACACTATGATACATTATTCTAGTTCAAGAATTAATTTTTATGGTTTATTATACTCAAAAAAAGGTTCAATGATTCTTGAATCATTGAAAATAACTAATGAATATAAATGTAAGAATATAATACCCAATTGTGGAATGTTAATAATATGTCATGGAAACCTAAGTAGATTTCAAGGATACACCTAGTATGGTTTTATACACTTTGGGGTTAAATATCTTTGGTAATATTGAAACACTTATGTACTTTAATTTGGATAGATAAACCTTTATAAATAAAGGTAGGCTACAAATATTTTGGATTTTTTTCACTATAGAGATTTAACTATTCCAAGGGAAATCTAGTGGTAACTATACCACATAAGATATATTTATATTTTTATTAAGGAATGTTAAAATTAATGCATTATATGAATGGTTAGAAGATGTAAGTTTTTTAGGCCTATGTGATTAATAATTTCTTGACCAAGTTTTCAATAATCATTTTAATGTACCATGGTGTAATTCCAAAATGCACATTACCTTATACACATGAATGAAATTATACTAATAAAGAGGATCTAATATGATTATTACATATTGAAATTGATTAATAAAAATTATCTTGGAGTAATTCATAAATGCACATTTCCTTATACACATCAGAGTCATGATATATATATAAATGGAGAATCAATGTTAAAACTCATATTCATTAAAAAACATCCATTATTTTAAATAATTTCTTCATAAATAATAGTTTTATCCCATAAAAATATTCCAACTATAAGAAAAAATGGATATCATTTGAGTTAAAGTAAGTTATAAATCCATTATGTCTTAAAAAAATGCATTTGGATGAAAATAGTTTGTTAGGTTATAAACAAACTTTTATCAAATGAAACACAATGTAAATCTAAAGTAATTATCCTAATGTTTTCTAAGGAAATTACAAAAATTCACGAGATATAAAATTTATAATCAAGTAAAATACTGTATTTCTATAAAATGGTGAAAATTAATATTCAATATAGCTAGATCATGATTTAATTGGATTTATTCAATTCTTAAGATGAAAAAATAATTGTAATAAGAATAAGTTTCACTGGAGTTTGTGGGAAAGAATGTTCCAAAGATATATAATGCATAGGAATAATAAAACCATTATAATGGTTTCATATTCAATATGGAAGGTGATACATTATTCATTGAGAATAATGAATCCTACAAGTAATCTATAAATGGAAATAAGCTAAGATTGGAAAGTTCAATTGAAATTAAATAGTGGATTACATGTATCAAAAAATAGGGGATTATTATTCTTAATATTACGGTGTATATTCAACTGATTCTATACATGGGTGGTACAAGTATGGTACCAACAAGGCTTAATTGGTAATACTATGTGTTTACTATAAAACCCATTAGAATCTTACTTATCATCACTATTTTCTATGATGATTTTGTTGAACATTGGATTTCAATACCACTAATCATGGAAGGTGTTTATAAAATTAAACCAAAAAGGGATAGTGACACCATAGAATTCTAATAATGGGTGAAAGTTTCTAAAATATAGTTTTATATTGAATTAAGAAAAATATATCATATAATATCCATTTGGAATGAAATTTTCCATGTTTTTATAATAGGTCTGTGGGAGAGCCATGGTTTTCCAAGTGAATTATGTTTGGTAACATATGTAGAACAATATTTAGTTATATTATTGGTTAATACTAGAATGAAAGTAACTCTCTATATATTGACTTAATATAGAAACCTATGTTCTAGAGAATGATATCTACTAAGGTAGATCCAATAGTTTCTTATACGTGGTCAACAGTACATAAACTAACAAGGTATTTAAAAATAAAATTTGGAACAATTCAAGAGGAAATTGTTACCAGTGTAACATGGCATAAATCTCTCCAAGAAGACATATACGATACAAAAAATGATATTATTATAGAAATCTTAATTCTATATGCTTTTGTGATGGATCAATCACATATTCCATGATATGTTCAAGATATGACGTTTCCAACATATACTTTATGGTTGACATATATATATTTTATCAAGGAGAACTACATGAGATATAGTCATAATTATCCAATTGAACTTGAGAAAATAGAAATGATATGTACCTGATATGTCGAGTGGAGAGGATACTAGTTATAAGGGGACACATAATAGTCATAATTTATATTAATATACATTAATATCAAATCCATGCTAAGGTAATGAGAAATATAAGTTCATTTAATCCATTGGTGTCCATTTCTACAAATAATGAATGCATTACATCTTCTAAGGTAGCTAAAGAAGTAGTTTAAAATATTAAAATATTTGTTCAAATTTTTTAATCACTCATAGTAAGTAATGTTTTTTCATAATATACACTATTATAATTCCAATACTAGTACTATCTAAGATGTCACATTTTTATAGGGAAAAAAGGGATATAATTAGGGATATCATCTCTTGAGAATACTTTACTAAGGAGGTGAGGCCATTGATAGAAGAATATTCACACAAAGAAGTCGTGGAAGGGCCGTGAATAAATACACCCTACAGTAGAAACATGATCTTATCATGTGAGATCTAACAAGTATAGTTAGCAAGTTGGATCTAGTGAATGTTGGAGTGTTATAATAATGGGTTCCCTATATCCAACATGAATAGTACTTTTCAATCACCTTACCATCTATATAGTGAGTTATTCATGATGTACTCTTATCATTATGGTATTAATATTTCTAGGTCTACTATTTAAATGGTAATGTATATTGATTATTTTTATGTTAAAATGTTATAGCGTTTCCTAGGCTATATTGAGATCCCTGGGATACTATGAAATTGATCTTAAACAAATGTTATATGTTATAGATACATCACAATGACTATACAAAATTGATGTATTTATATTAGGTTCCAGGGGGTCATAGGTATTGAGACTTCTTTTGATGAATTTTTCACTTTGTGATGCCCAATAGGTGCGATCATGATGAAGGACCTTACAATAAGAACACCACATGTTTTATGTCTCTGTGGTTGTTCATATCTATGAACACATGTATTTATATCCTGACTTGAGATAATTATAAATTCATACCATTTGATCACGTACTTTTATGAAAGGAAAAAACCATCACATTAAAGTCGTGGTGAGGTATCTGTGTTGAGTGTGTCTTTGGGGGTATGACATTGGTTGAATGGAAAAGATAGAATTTGTCTCTTATGAGTTGAGGAAGTGATATCTCAGGCCTAGTTGATATGGATGGTTGTACCTTTATAAATCCATGGCCAAGTTAGTTAAAGGTATGTTTGTCTAGTTAGATCAATAAATAAACAAATAAATGGATGATAACAAAAAATTGAATCCTTCCTTATGAGTTATCTTGATAAAAAGATATTATATTACACATTTCAAGTTATTAGGAATGTTTATCCTTTATATTACAATTTATTATCTCTTTAGGGTCCTTGATAGGTTTTTATACTCTTCTCTTGGTCTTTGAATAGTATTCGTCACTATTGAGATAAGGCCATAAAGGGTTACACACAATAGTGTATTCAAGAGTATTGCATACTCTAGTGAATAGGTATAAAGAAAATGGTGGACACACAATGGGGTTTGAGAGTTTCCCAAGTTTTATCAATCACTAATTAATAAAAAAATCCTTTATTATTTGAGTACAAAATAATTAGTTTTAATTTATTTATCAAAAGTATTAAAAAGGTATTAAGTGTATACATAGAAAATATTATATAAATGAATATTATTTTAATATTCAAGGTTCATTTAGTATTGTGGGATTTATCAGTTGAGTTAATGACTCAGTTTTATCATGTAATATATTTATTATATACTATAATTATATGGTAAAATATAAATGAAGTTTATGAAATATTTAATTCATAATAAGGATTAATTTATTTCTTATTTTGTGGGTGTTGGTTATGCATGGGTCGAGGAACCCTTTCTGAGTATTTTAGATATCCACTATATAAGTAATGGAGGAGCTCTATTCCAAAGACTATTTGTTCATTTAAATTTTATAGCTTCTCTCTCCTCCAACATCTTAGAGATATAGGGGATTTTTTCTTAGTGAATGATCCAAGAATGAATTTTTGGATTGAAAGAATGAGATCAAGGTTATCACCATGATGTCAAAGGAATCATTGGAACTCCACGCTAGCATCTAAAATTTGAAGATCAACAACCATGTATATTATTGGTGTGTGTTAATGATATAAAGGGGTTAGAGATCATATCCTTCAATAAAAGATCATCGGTGATGAGATGTAGTTGAATGTGCTTTCAAATTGAATGGGGTAATCATTTATTTAATTTTAGGATTATAAATATGCATTCAAGATCCTTGTATCTCTATTGGCCTCATATCAATGGTGATGATGAATTTTATTCACTCCTTTGATGAAATTTTTTAAATCCCTACCCCACCATCTTACTCTACATGCCCCAGTATCAACAATTTTGACTTCTAGCCATCATAGCGCATGAATGTCAATGTTTCTTGGAAGAGATAGACGATATGTTTCGGTAGCCATCCATCCATAATCACCAATGGGATTTTTGAAAAAAACATAACAAATACATTTGGTTGTTGAAACATAGTGCTAGACATGGGCGGGTGTTTATGGAAATAAAAAATATCCTAAAAGGTATATATATATATACAGCCACACCCACCCACCCAAACTATGGGTTCACGATAAGAATAATATCCTAATCCATAACATCACCACCAAGCCTCACAACCTCTACCACATTCGATGTCACTAATAAAATAAGAACACACAATAAGCCATAAGACATGAGCCACATTTCACCCCTTTACTTTCAAGTTAATCCAATTAATTAATTTGTCATTACCAACCAATCAATTATTCCAATACATTCATTTCATATATATCAACATCCATTTAAAACACACTTCACATTTTTATTCAAACATTTATTAACCATTTCAACACATTAGAAAAACTATCCCATTACATTTCACATTTTATTATTAACCAATTATTCCATCACTACTAATAAACTACCACAACACTACACAACATAACAACAACCCATCCTCCTCATTCCTAAAAAATCCACATTGACACCATTTCTTAAACACAACCATTTTCCACATAACAAGTTCTTTCCACATCTACATATCATCACATTATCCCTACAAACCACACCAACACATCAACACCACACATCACCACCACACATCACCACCACACATCACAACCATACATAATTTATTTTTGGATTTAGCAAGAGGATTTTTAGTACATTCATTTATTTATTCATGGGGATTATCACACAAGCCATAATTAATGGGGAAACCAATTCATTAGTTGGATATAAGTAATTCTAAATTTATTAAAGTTCATTATAATCAAACATGCAATCAAAGGTTCTAAAAAACATGAAATATGACACAAAAAAAGATCCCAATAGATGTGTTTTTATGTGGTACATAAAGAATGCATAATCTCAGTAACAACATAAATAGATATAAAACATGTGAAAAATTCCCATTCCACATCAATTTCAATTAAAATAGTTCATTATATTCATTAAGGTGTTGTATACTATCTTCCCAAATATAACAAGAGAATACCCCCTCCCGCATGATACAACTAGATGAGAAATGATGAATACCCTACTTTGAAGGAAAATTTTTAACTAATTCTGAAGTTTATAATGGTAATAAGACCACCATAAAGCACCTAGATGAATGAGTTCCCCTTCATAAGCCTATAAAAAATAAACCTATATTATTACCTTAAAAATCCATCACAAAAACAATTGATTCCCTAATAGCACCCTTATTAGCTGAGGAAATGGAAGAAAATATGGATAAGGAAGGAAGGGAACTTACCCTAAACCACCATGGGTAAATATCCTAAGGTCATGTTTGGAGGATACTGAAAGGAGGATGAAATAACTCCTTAGATTGTACTTGGGATTCCTAAGAACTAAGTAGAATCTAGAAGAATGAGGGGATTAGAGGGGGTTTTGGAATTTATAGTTGGACTAAAATATATAAGACCAAGGAATATCCTCCTTCACCACACTGTAGAACTACTAAAAATGGAGTGAACTACATTACAAAGTGATGGACCGCACAGAAGCCTAGTTAGAGAAATCCGCTTCTAGGAATTGTAGTTATCTCCATGCCATAGATAAAAAAACAAGGATAATGGAAAACTACAGAGTGGGAAGGACCACACTATAAAACCAATTCACTAAGAATAGGCCACACCACAACCCTACTTTATGAAAAAAAATTTCCTAAAAAGGAAGAAATTCTAAAAACTCCACCCCAATCCACTATGCCACAACCAGTGTCTCCGCACTAGATCAATGCCAATTTTGGAAGTAGAACAAAAAACTTTTCCCTAAACCTCTATGCCATATCCACCCTCTCTATGCCATATAACTGAAAGCCTATTCCACAACCATTATCCATAGAATAAAAATTCCAAAATGGAACCCCCCCAAACCTCCTCTGAGTATCTATGTCACAACTGGACTCCCTACACCATAGTGATTCCCCTAAATGAAACATCCTAATCCTCCAGGTTTTAGAACTCCTCTTAGAAGATATCTAAGATCTATCTCCTCTTTTTACCCTAAAAACTCTTCAGAACCACCTTCAAACTCCTCCATTACATGAATTATCACAAAGTAATGGATCATAGGGTTTATACCATTAAAAATTCCTTTTTTGGAAATTTTGAAATTCTAAGTCACATACAATATAAAATTTTAAACTATTGCAATGATTCAAAATGGAATCCCCATAGATCTATTTCCAAGATTTCATGTCCACTCTAACTCTAGTTCTATAAGATTTTAGTCCTTATCTTTCTCCACTGACATGAAATGAAGTCGTTCATTAAAAACTACAAACCATAAATATTTAGACACTTAAGAATTATAACGAGGCATAAATTTAACAACACTATAAAATATTTTTTGTTAATTCATTGATAACTTGTTACATACTTTCCTAAAAAACTTTTCAAACTCCTAAAGTGTGTCTCACATTACCGAGCATACTATTCATTAAAATCCATGTCATGAACCCCTTAATATTTCCACTAATTCCTCAATGGTTTCTATAAACTCACTATAATTATATTACTAATTGTTATCCATATATGCACTAATTTTACAATACCGGTTATTTAAACTCTATACTTGTTTCTTATTAATACACACTAATATGGTGTAAAAATACATCCATCGATTCCTATAAATATGTAGAATCATTACCCATTATCATGTATGTCACCAAAAATAAGTTCTAAACACTAAAATCATAATCTATATAATGATTCTACCCACCATATGAATCACTACTGAAAATACACCCCATGTAATGAAATTTTCAAACTTCTTATTTTTTATCAGCTTCTTTTTCCATACTCCAAACACCCATCCTAGAACCACTATCACATGGTTTTCTTAAATTATACACAATATATAATTTAATCACATTTATCTGAAGAAAAATCAAAATAAATTTTCAAAATAGGATAACCATTATAGATTTATTCTTTGAAATCAAGTATGTCATGACTTGAATCGGAAAACCCAACCAACTATGCTACAAAACAGACCTTGTAAAGACCAAAAGGGTGTTCATGATCACTATGGGCTATCAAATAACATTCGAGTATCCAAAAACAACTAGATGGAATGATTTTCCCAACCAGAAACAAGATACATGGAATAAATATTTTGAAATAACACCACAAAATAAATATTACATAAAAAAAGAATAACAACTAAAGTGATACAACCCAATGTAGAGATACAATCCAAGGTACATGTCCCTAAAACAACCAAAATGGACATCCAAAAATATAAAATGATCCTCCGTGTGATATGTGGAAAATTTCCTACCATCTCACCGCCAACTACCTATACCCAACTGACATAAATCTCACCACCTCACTATGGTGCCTTTACATTTCTTATATCAGATAAAAATAGGTTATCTCACCCCCAAGGGAGTGTAAAGGGTGTGAGATAAATAGTATTAGTAGGATCACACCCTATTTTTTCATATCAAGTCTCAATATAATAATCCCAATATGCTCATATTGAAAGAAAATAAGGAATGATAAGTAGTAAAACATTTTTATATCGAAATCATGGTAAATAATTCTCCTTTCTCAAATATTTTGAAAAACCCATTAAAATAGTTTCAAATAATTATTTCCACAAAACATGTAAATTATTCAAGGAATGTATCTTCTTATATTGGTTAAATCAGTATAAGGCCATCACAAAAAGGAAAAAGCCCAAGGATAACATAAGTTCAGGCTAACTAGGTCACTCATACCTCAAACTCAACCAAAGACTAGTGTGCACTCAAGTCCTTAGAGCCCAAGAATAAAATTCTAGGGAACATGGGAACACTCCAGAAGTTCAACCCCCTAAAATGTCTATTAATTCATATATCCAATGCATCTATGATCTCAGAATTTAGGATCACCCTTATAATGTTAACCCACACAAAATACTAGTGGATGAGGCCCAATACTACACCTTCCACTTAAGTACCTATCGCTCTGATGTACGACCAACATCAAATCAATTTCAAAGGACTTACCACATTTTAAAAACAATTCCAAACAACCCTTTATTAATCAAAAAATTATTTGAGAACCTATTTCCCAATCCATTTGTCAATGCTTTAAAAATACCTCTTCTTTCACTAAATTGAGGTGGAATCCCATATTTCCTCAACAAACTTTTTTTCAAACATAAATAAATCAATAAAAAATAATTAAAATTCATTTTGAAACTATTTAGAAAAATAAATATTATTCAATGTTCATCCAATGTAGGCTTGATGTGGAACCACTTACCTCAAACTTAGGTCGCACACTAACCACGATGAGATCAACAATAGAACCAGAAGGAAAGATTTTAAAGGACAATAAATGGAGGCCCTAATATTGATTATTGAATCTTAGAATAAAGTTTCTAAAAGAAAAGGGTTAATATAGAAGGTATAAAAATATATACCTCATGAATATCATGTATCGCACCACTCCTAATACAAGAATCAGCCTCCAAGTGACAATCACATAAGGGATCTAGAAGTGATTGTTATAAAATCACAAAATGATCAATTGATCCTAGAAAATCATTCCAAATACACTTCCAATTTCATGAGAAATAATGAAATTGGGAATATAATATTTATACTTACCAAAAGAGGAGAAACAAACCAAGTTTGAGATCAAATATTCAATTAGAGAATCCTGAATGAATTAAATTCACCCATAATAACCTATAATAGGCCTAGGTTTCAAAAGGTATAAAAGGAAGGTGGATGAGAAAGGATTTAGGTGATCAAAAAATATAATTCAACCAGACCAAAACATTTCATGGTGACAATTAAAAATTCATGACACGAAATTTTGATATTTCCTGTACATTGAAAAACATGTTTCCTTGATTTAAAAATATGAAATCCAATTTCATTATATGAATATAATTTCATGTCATGAACTATTTTAAATATTATAAAAATGAAAATCATGTATTATTTTCATAATTAATTTAAATCGTGTATATATGATTCATGACATGAACCAACTCCTAAAGCCAGTGCTTAACCCACGTCCTTTTGAAAACCCATGGGTCACCTCTGACATTACTCAAACCTAAAAAATATCATTTTAAACAGTAAATTATGATTAAAATTAACTATAATGTTACAAATCACCCCACCATAGATAATTATGTCCCCATAAATGTTGGATCTGAATCTACGGATTACACACAAGAGGGGGGGTGAATTGTGTCTTTTCAAAATTATTACAATCTCTTCAATTTAGACAAATTCTGTCCACTATGCTTTTGCACGATTAAATATGCAGCGGAAAAAGTAAAAGCATGAACACACGAATGTATAGTGGTTCGGGGAACAGAAGGCCCCTAGTCCACTCCACCAACGCTCAAATCCACGAGCTTGGCGATTTTCACTATCTGGTCCTCGTTTCCACAAACCCGTTCACAACTGAGTACAGGCAGTTGACACCTTTACAAGATTCAGGCAAACACAGCCTTCCTGG
Source organism: Viscum album (assembly GCA_963277665.1). NCBI lineage: Eukaryota > Viridiplantae > Streptophyta > Magnoliopsida > Santalales > Viscaceae > Viscum > Viscum album. Next base: position 383,449,961 of record OY728166.1, read on the forward strand.
TTCAAACACGAACCCACACAGCTTAGAACGAGAAGCTGATCACTCAAAAATAAAAAGGGTTTCGATAAAGAAAACACTTCTCCAGCTGTTCTTCACAATTGCAACAGAATGCAATTGACAGTAGATAGATCATTGTCTTCAGAAAATAAAAATCTGTAATCAAAACAGTTCTGAGTCGATCCAGTTGCAATAGATATTACCAGAAACTTCACAACTTCAGCAGCAATAGATTCACAACAGATAGTCGATGTAGAACACGTGAATCTGCTATCAAGATCTTCCTTCGGTAATAAAGGTTTTACACTTCTTCTCGATCACCAGAAAAGAACGCCTTTACACAGTCTCTGTTTCTTGCTCGTTAAAAGATCAATCTATATCTTTCACACACTTTTCTGTGTATATATATATATCCGAAGTTTCCAAGATAGAACATATATATTCAAATCTGAGAAAATCTTCCGCATAAATAGATCCATGAAAATCTCCTTTAGATTCGCGATATTAAATGAAATAACAGAGCCGTTGTAACTCCCCTGAGGAATCGGCATAAAAAGCTCCGTTTAAATCAATCAGTAATCCGTTGAAAATCGTCTTTGATTCAGTCAAAGTCGTACTTAAGAATCGGCTCGAAATCCGCTTAATAATCCGCTTGTTTGACCAATGCAAAAGGAAAAATCGTCTGTCAAAAATATCCCGACGCCAAACGTAGGGTTGATGACGTGGCTCCAAACGTAGGGTTCACAAACGTAAGGTTCACAAACGTAAGGTTCAGAACGTACATACTTTCTCTTCAGCATTCAAACGTAGGGTTGATCATCCATACTTTGTCTCGCTTCAACTCTCCAAAGAACGTACGGTTGATTATAAAAGTAAGGTTGATGATCCATACTTTTGAGAAACAAACTCAACACTGAAAACTAACGTACGGTTTCTCTTCCATACTTGTCCAACAACGAAAACGTAAGGTTCCTTCCAAACGTAATGTTCTTCTTCCATACTTTTCAACAACGTAAGATTCATTGACCATACGTTTCAAAATAACGTAAGGTTCCTTAACCATACGTTTCTTTTAACATAAAAAGTAAACTTTTCATCCATACGTTATGTTCATCAACGTAGGGTACGAACAATGATTCCAGTACGCGCTAAAATTGATCTCGCACTGCAGTGATTCCAGAACACGCTAAAATTGATCTTGCGCTACAGTGATTCCAGAACATGCTAAAATTGATCTCGGAATAAATGAAGTATGAAATCTCGTTGTATGAAATAAAATAAAATAAATTCCTGCAAAATACTCAACGAAATAATTAGTAAATAATTAAGGGTATTTGTGAGCATCAAAATCATCATAAATAGACAGAGTATTATTTGAAATAATCTCCCCCTTTTAAAAAACATTATTTTGAATTGTTTGAAAACAATACATTGCTCAACAATCTCCCCCTTTTTGATGATCACAAAACCCATAAAATAATAGAACTAATTTAATTGCAATCTTTATTGAAAAATTAGTTTTATAAAATTTTAGAATTCTGAAAGGATTAAAACAATATTTAACTATAATAAAATTTCTCCCCCATAAAGATAAATTTTCAGCTAAAAAATAGATAAAAGATAAATGTCTTCTCCTATATATCCAAATTTCTTCATAGGAAACAAATGAATTTAAATGTTGTGTTTATCCAAATTCTCCCCCTTTTTGTGATATCAAAAAGAATGAAAAATTACGGATTTGAACACATTCAATATTGCACTGAACTATAAGTAAATGCTATAATTAACTGTGTATGAATAAGTGAATTTGTTATACTGGCTAACTTAATCATAAATCAATAAACAACAAAACAAAAAAGAAGTAAGAAAAGAATTTTCATTCACAAGCTGTTATATATAAACGATTGTGATATACAGAGGAATCAAGGTTCATGGATAAGACAGGGAAAAAAAAGGGTGTCTATCTCCTTTGAATCGCGGTCTTGATCTCTGTAAACTGTTCTCTGAGCCTATTCATCATCCCATCTCCTAACTTGATGATAAGATATCTGTTCTCTTGAGTCATATGAATATCTTCAATCAAATTAACTCTGAAAAACTCATGCATTCTTTCTTCTTTTTCAACAAAAAGAGCCAGTTTCTCTGATAACTGATTCAAAAGAATCCTAATCGGTTGCTCTCTAGATGTCAACTGATCCACTAAAAATTTCTGATTATCTAGCAAAACTGACAAAGGGGCACTATTACACTGAAGATCGTGTAATCTGTCACTCATATTTCTCATTGCTGCAGTAATTTCTTGAAATCTCCGAATCAAATCAGGTGAAGAGCCTGATCCACTCACAGCATTGTTTGCAACAGACTCAAATTTATTCTCCATGTAAATCTTCATCTCAGACAAATCATCTTTCTTTACCATCTCTGATTTTAACTGATCAACAGCATGCAGCATATCAGTCTTAAACAAATCTACTTCCTGTCTTGAAACAGTAGATTCTTTCAGCTTCTGAAACTTCAACTGCTCTAAGTTCAGAGAATTTCTGAGACTAACATTCTCAGATTCTAATTGAGAGATACGCTTGTACAACTCAACAACTTCTTCTTTTCTCAAATCAGGGGCACCCTGTGCTCTATTCTCATGTCCAGAAATAGGTTGATGAGGCAGGGCAAGTGGTAAAGAATCTGCATCTGACTGTTCTTTGTCCTTGTCCTGACAAGGTTGATCCACTGAACTAGCTTTTGAAGCCTGAAACTCTTCTACTGAAAAATCTTCCTGAAGTACCTCTGTATTAGCTTCAGAAGTACGTTCATCACGAACAGTAGTCTCTCTGACTTCTACTGAATGGTCAAGAACAATATTTTCATGTAAATCTTGAGGTCGGGCCACTTCTTCACCAGGCACTGCCTCCATAAGTTGTTCTTGTGGTATTTCTTTTTCAACAGCTACAGCAGCAGATTGAGGTTCTTTTTGGATTTCCAGTTGAGCTGCTGGTTCCTCTATCGGTGCAGTCTGCTCCACAACAGCTTCTCTCACAAATGAATAAGAAATTACCGGTTCAGAGGATTTCAAGGCAGGAGAGATAATTTCCTCATCAATTGACCTCTTCCTTCTAGATTGAAGTCCTTCTTGACTTCTCTCTTCCTCAACTTCCTCCATCTCAAAGCAAATTCTCCTTGCCACTGTACTAACCCTTGATTCTGCTTGTCCCTCCTTGGACTTAGCCGGTTGAGCCTGAGCACTCTCCGAGTCTTCCTCAGCTCCAACAGGTAAAAGTTTTCCTTTAATTGTGCTCCAGAAGTATCCTACTTTCCTCAAAGTTCCAGCATTAAAAACATTACTGTGGTGACATTTCACCCCAGCATCTACCAATCTAATCATTCCTCTTTTAAACAAAAACAAAGAAATGAACCTTCCATAAGGGAAAAAGGTCATTCTTGCTTCACTCTGACAGCAGTATCTCAGATATCTTATCATAAACCGAGGAAAATTAAACTTAATATCACACATCAGAAGATACATTATGTACATGTCAGGGTATAGGATTTTCTCCATCTCAGCCATCCTTGGTGCTAAACTAGTCTGAACAAATTTTACCAAGATTTTCTGATCGGGCTCCAAATCTTTAATAAACATTTTCTTTATCACTCTGGTTCCAAACAGAAAAGACATAATGTCTTCAGACTTATGTACAGAATCTCCAATATTCCGTAAATCGAAATGAAAAACTCCTTCATGAGGGCAGTTAAGAATTTGACTTATCTCTACAGATGATATGGAAAAGTCCTTATCCTCTATTTGAGCCAATAAACTATCCTCCGTATCTCCAAGGCTAAACTGAACAATTCTAAAGAAATGTCTCATTTCTGCCTCATATAGAAACTCAGAGTTTTCACTATTAAAAGCTTGCTCAAGGCTTTGAAATGACAACGCTTGCTTCAACAGTAAATTAGTTTCAAACAGCCATTCTAAATCTATGACTTTACCTTGCAGTATTTTCCGACCAACTACTTTAGGTTTCTTTGCAGCACTGCTCTCAGCTTCATCTGGACGCTTAGTCTTTGCCATTTCAACAACGATTTCTGAAGGTTCGTAAGTTTAGGGTTTGAAGATTCAGAAAAGGGTTTTGGAGCAGATGTGCGGTTTTAGGTTTTCGAAAGGGTTTCCGAAAAAGGTGAAACAGTTTAGAAGGTGAAACGGTTCTGACAGCCTTGATTCCCGTGTAATCACTAATCATTACTTTTATTTAAAACAAAATAAAATTACTTATAGCGGGAAACAGAAATTAAGCAGAATTCAAAAACAGAATAAGATTAAAAAAAACTATTTAAAATTAAATAAACCTAACTCCCCCTTAATAAATTCAAACCTTGCCGTGGGAAGTGGTTTAGTAAAAATATCTGCTAATTGATTTTCTGTATTTACAAATTCTAAAAATATATCCTTTTTAAACACATGATCTCTTAAAAAGTGATGTCTTATATCAATGTGCTTAGTTCTAGAATGACTAATAGGATTTTTTGAAATATTAATTGCACTAGTATTATCACATAAAATAGGTGTATTATTGAAATTTAATCCAAAGTCCATAAGAGTGTTTTTCATCCACAACACCTGTGCACAGCAACTACCTGCAGACACATATTCTGCCTCGGCTGTTGACAGGGCAACTGAGTGTTGTTTCTTACTAGACCATGATACTAAAGACTTTCCTAAAAAGTGACATGTTCCTGAAGTACTCTTCCTATCTAATCTACAGCTTCCAAAGTTAGCATCTGAATATGAAATTAAATTAAAATCAGAGGTTTTTGGATAAAGTAGAGATTGATAAATAGTACCTTTTAAATATCTAAAAATTCGTTTAACAGCAGTTAAGTGGGATTCTTTGGGATTTGATTGAAATCGAGCACAAAGACATACTGAATACATTATATCTGGTCTACTAGCAGTAAGATATAACAAACTACCAATCATACCTCTATATAACTTGTTGTCCACTGATTTTCCAGTTTCATCCAAATCAAGTTTTATATTAGTACACATAGGAGTTGTAAATGTCTTGCTGTTTTCAAGTCCAAATTTCTTAAGTAAATCAGTAATGTATTTGCATTGATTTAAAATATTTCCAAAATCTTTTTGAAATATTTGAAGACCCAAAAAGAAATTTAATTCTCCCATCATACTCATTTCAAATTCTTTTTGCATTAATTCTGAAAATTCATGACAAAGAATTTTATTGGTCGATCCAAAAATTACATCATCAACATAAATTTGAACCAACAAAACATTATTTTTCACAGTTTTCTTAAAGAGTGTTGGATCTGCTAGTCCAACAGTAAAATCATTTTTCAAAAGAAAAGAACTTAGTCTTTCATACCAAGCTCTAGGTGCTTGTTTAAGGCCATAAAGAGCTTTAGTAAGTTTGAAAACAGAATCTGGTTTTTGAGAATTTTCAAAACCAGGAGGTTGCTCAACATAAACTTCCTCCATTAAATAACCATTTAAAAAGGCAGATTTAACATCCATCTGAAATAATTTAAAATTCATATAAGATGCATAGGATAAAAGGATTCTAATGGCTTCTAACCTGGCTACAGGTGCAAAGGTCTCATCATAATCTATTCCTTCTTCTTGATTATATCCTTTAGCTACTAATCTTGCTTTATTTCTAGTTATTATCCCTTGATCATCCTGTTTATTCCTAAAGACCCATTTAGTTCCTATTACTGGATAATCATGTGGTCTTTCAACTAATTCCCAAACCTTATTTCTCTTGAACTGGTTCAATTCATCCTGCATTGCTATTACCCAGCTCTCATCATCTAAGGCTTCTTCTATGGTCTTAGGTTCTTGTTGGGATAGGAAAGCAGAGAATTCAACTATGTTTCCAAAGTTTCTTCTAGTTTGAATACCAGTCTCTAAGTCACCTATCACAGATTCTAAAGGGTGATTCTTTAAGGTTCTGGACTGTCTAGGCATTACATTCAAAGGTTCTTCAGTGTCATGTTCTTCTGAACTGGACTGAATTTCTTTTATATCATTTTCAAAATCATTCTTTAAATTCTCAAGTCTCATGTTTTCATTAGAATCAGGTTCATCTATTTGTTCAATCATTTTCTCAAAAGGATCAGATTCATCAAATTTCACATGAACTGATTCTTCAACAATCCTTGACTTTTTATTATAGACTCTATAAGCTTTGGAGGTTGCAGAATATCCTAAGAAAATACCTTTATCAGATTTTGGATCAAATTTACCAAGATTATCTTTGGTATTCAAGATGTAAACCTTGCATCCAAAAACTTTAAAGTAATTTACTTTAGGTTTTCTGTTATTCCATAGTTCATAGGGTGTCTTTTTCAAAATAGGTCTTATTAAAATTCTATTCATTATATAACAAGCTGTATTAACAGCTTCTTCCCAGAAATATATAGGTAGGCTATATTCATTTAACATAGTTCTAGCCATTTCTTGAATAGTTCTATTTCTTCTTTCTACAATCCCATTCTGTTGAGGTGTTCTTGGAGCAGAGAAGGTGTGTTTAATACCCATGTTTGAGCAAAAGGAATTAAATTCCTGGTTCTCAAATTCTCCACCATGATCACTTCTCAATGAGATTATATTAAAACCTTTTTCATTTTGAATAGATTTACAAAAACCTTCAAATAAACTAAAAGCTTCACTTTTAAATTTCAAAAAGAAAATCCAAGTAAATCTAGAATAATCATCAACTAATACATAAACATATAATTTACCAGCTAAACTTGCTACTCTTGAAGGTCCAAACAAATCCATATGGATAAGTTCTAGAGGTTTAGTTGTAGCAACTTTATTAATAGATTTGAATGATGATTTGTATTGCTTGCCAAGCTGACATGCATCACAGAATCTGTCATTTTCAAATTTGAGACTAGGCAAATCAGAAACTAGATGTTTCTTAGATAATTTATGTAAAGCATATATATTGCAATGACCAAGTCTTCTATTCCAGATCCAGGATTCACTTATATTAGCAGTTAAGCAGTTTACTTGTTGTTTACACAAGGAATACAAATCCAAAGTATAAACATTATCAGTTCTGGGTGCTCTAAACTTAAACAGTTTATCTTTAGAAACAGTACAACTATTGTTAGTAAAATCAACAGTGTATCCATCATCACAGAGTTGAGAGATACTTATCAGATTGTGTTTTAACCCTTGTACATAAAGTACTTTGTTGATTGAGACTGTCTCTGGATCTCCAACTATTCCAATACCAATAATCTTTCCTTTGGCATTGTCACCAAAGGTGACAAGTCCTCCTTCCTTTCGAGTAAGAGAAGAGAAATTAGCTGAAGTTCCACTCATGTGTCTTGAGCAGCCACTGTCTATATACCATATTTCTTTCTTTCTTTGGTGACCTGCTACCTGCAAAGACATTCAAACAAATTGCTTTGGTACCCATATTTTGTTGGGTCCAGGAGTGTTAGTAAGCAGTGATCTGGGTATCCAGATTTGCTTTGTTTTCTTAAAATTGATTGAATCATATAGATCGTTGGAAATATAAGCTTTCTTAATTCCACATATTTGAGGTTGTCTTAGAAAACAGTTTTTAGCTATATGACCTTTTGTTCCACAGAAGTTACAAATAACCTGTTTAGTGCTAGGAACAAAATAATTTTTGTATAACTTAGGTTTTTCTCCTTTACTTCCAATTCCAAACCTTTCCTTTTTAATTACAGTTTTTCCAAGTATCTCATTTAAGGTGTTTTCTCCTTTTGTAAAAACTAATGCAGCCTTTTTATAAGATTCTACTTCATCCTGTAGAGTTTTTATTTTTGATTCAAAATTAATTTTATTTGAGTCAGCAGAGTTGTATTTGTCAATTAATTCCTTATGTTGTTTTAGAAAAGTATTTCTCTCATCTGAAATAGCTTTGTGCAAGTTCTTTATAGATTTATATTTGTTAAATAATGAGTCATACCTTTCTTCAAGCATATTGCAGTAAGCTGCAAGTTTTTTATTTGAGAAGCTTGTTTCAGAGTTTGATTCATTATTTGAGTCAGAGGAGTAGTATGAGTGTACCTCATCAGTTTCAGCCATGAAACACATATTTTCTTTTAAATTGGCTTTCTCCTTCTCTGAGCTTGATTCAGAAGAATTACTTGAGTCTTCAGAAACACTCCAAGTAGCTTTCATAGCTTTCTTGTCTTTCTGCTCATAATCATCTCTTTTGAAGAATTTCTTCTTCTTTGCATCTTTCAATTTTGGGCAATCCGGTCTGATATGTCCCATATTTTTGCATTCATAACATCTCACTTCCTTGCTATCCTTTTTGAAGGATTTCTTGAAGTCTTTCTTCTTACTGTAGAACTTTCTGAATTTTCTGGCTAGCTGAGCCAGTTCTTCATCCAAATTTGAAGAATCAGAGCTTTCTGATTTAGCACTTACTTCTCTGTTCTTCATCTTTCTATCCTTTTGTTGAGAAGTCACTTTCAAAGCAGTATTTTCCCTTTTTATGTAGACTTTATGCTCATTCACCTCATCTTGCATTTCAGCTTCGTACATCATCAATGTACCAATCAGTTCTCTCATAGTTAGATCTTTAACAGAAGTTGATTGTCTGATTGCTGCAGAGATTCCATTCCATCGAGTAGGAAGTACTCTCAGTACCTTCAACGCTTGATCAGCCTACTTGATTGGTTCTCCTAGAGCTGTTATATTATTGACAATTTCTGTCAATCTTCCATTCATCTGAGTGATGCTCTCTCCTTCAATCATTCTGAAAGTATCGAATTTTAACTTAGCAGTTGCATATCTCATCTGTCTTACATTATCTGTTCCTTCATAAGCAACAGCTATTGTTTGCCACATTTCATATGCAGTCGGGCATTGAGATACTCTGTTAAATTCATCTGGTCCTAGACCACAGATGATTGCATTCATAGCTTTTGAATTTATGTCATACTCAGCCTCTGTAGCAGCACTCCATGTATCGGGATTTTCAGGAATTTCATAGGGATTCAGAATCTTTGAATAGACTTTGTAACCAAGATTTTTCAGATAAATAATCATACGTGATTTCCAGCAGCCATAATTATCTCCATTAAAGTAAGGTGCTCTGACCATTGACATTCCCTCTCTCATATCAGCCATGATACACTATGTATAATCTTTAAATACTTCTAGCTTGATAAGACTTTAAAAATAAGAAGCTCCTCCTCTGATACCAATTGTTGGATCTGAATCTACGGATTACACACAAGAGGGGGGGTGAATTGTGTCTTTTCAAAATTATTACAATCTCTTCAATTTAGACAAATTCTGTCCACTATGCTTTTGCACGATTAAATATGCAGCGGAAAAAGTAAAAGCATGAACACACGGATGTATAGTGGTTCGGGGAACAGAAGGCCCCTAGTCCACTCCACCAACGCTCAAATCCACGAGCTTGGCGATTTTCACTATCTGGTCCTCGTTTCCACAGACCCGTTCACAACTGAGTACAGGCTGTTGACACCTTTACAAGATTCAGGAAAACACAGCCTTCCTAGTTCAAACACGAACCCACACAGCTTAGAACGAGAAGCTGATCACTCAAAAATAAAAAGGGTTTCGATAAAGAAAACACTTCTCCAGTTGTTCTTCACAATTGCAACAGAATGCAATTGACAGTAGATAGATCGTTGTCTTCAGAAAATAAAAATCTGTAATCAAAACAGTTCTGAGTCGATCCAGTTGCAATAGATATTACCAGAAACTTCACAACTTCAGCAGCAATAGATTCACAACAGATAGTCGATGTAGAACACGTGAATCTGCTATCAAGATCTTCCTTCGGTAATAAAGGTTTTACACTTCTTCTCGATCACTAGAAAAGAACGCCTTTACATAGTCTCTGTTTCTTGCTCGTTAAAAGATCAATCTATATCTTTCACACACTTTTCTGTGTATATATATATATCCGAAGTTTCCAAGATAGAACATATATATTCAAATCTGAGAAAATCTTCCGCATAAATAGATCCATGAAAATCTCCTTTAGATTCGCGATATTAAATGAAATAACAGAGCCGTTGTAACTCCCCTGAGGAATCGGCATAAAAAGCTCCGTTTAAATCAATCAGTAATCCGTTGAAAATCGTCTTTGATTCAGTCAAAGTCGTACTTAAGAATCGGCTTGAAATCCGCTTAATAATCCGCTTGTTTGACCAATGCAAAAGGAAAAATTGTCTGTCAAAAATATCCCGACGCCAAACGTAGGGTTGATGACGTGGCTCCAAACGTAGGGTTCACAAACGTAAGGTTCACAAACGTAAGGTTCAGAACGTACATACTTTCTCTTCAGCATTCAAACGTAGGGTTGATCATCCATACTTTGTCTCGCTTCAACTCTCCAAAGAACGTACGGTTGATTATAAAAGTAAGGTTGATGATCCATACTTTTGAGAAACAAACTCAACACTGAAAACTAACGTACGGTTTCTCTTCCATACTTGTCCAACAACGAAAACGTAAGGTTCCTTCCAAACGTAATGTTCTTCTTCCATACTTTTCAACAACGTAAGATTCATTGACCATACGTTTCAAAATAACGTAAGGTTCCTTAACCATACGTTTCTTTTAACATAAAAAGTAAACTTTTCATCCATACGTTACGTTCATCAACGTAGGGTATGAACAGTGATTCCAGTACGCGCTAAAATTTATCTCGCGCTGCAGTGATTCCAGAACACGCTAAAATTGATCTTGCGCTACAGTGATTCCAGAACACGCTAAAATTGATCTCGGAATAAATGAAGTATGAAATCTCGTTGTATGAAATAAAATAAAATAAATTCCTGCAAAATAATCAACGAAATAATTAGTAAATAATTAAGGGTATTTGTGAGCATCAAAATCATCATAAAGAGACAGAGTATTATTTGAAATAATCTCCCCCTTTTAAAACACATTATTTTGAATTGTTTGAAAACAATACATTGCTCAACAATAAATTCACATAGAATAAATATTCTCTAGATATAGGTGAGGCTACTACTCCCTAAATAATGATTCATGCTCCCAAGTGTTGTGAGAATCCAATCTATACCACCACAAAACTTTCACCAATTGAATATATTTCATATGAAATAAACTCATTTAAGAATAAAAATTCTCTAATAGTTTCTCCACAATTTAAACATCTATCCATAATTAAATATCCTCTTAACATAGATTATAATAAGGGTTAGGATAATACTTCGTAAGATGAGATATTTGGAAAACAACATGAATAACCCATAAATGAGCTATTAACTCCAACCGATAAGTAAAATTACCAAGAATAATAGTTATCACAAAAGGTATAACATATCTTGGAGACATATTATCATATTTCGTAATCCAAAAGAGACCCATAAAATGAGATACTTTCAAGAAAACCTATTCACCCATAGTAAACTCAAAATGATGGCATTGATGACCCAAATAATATTTTTTCCAACTATGAGTGGTAACAAAGAATTGATGTATATCTGGAATCCTCACTGATGTATCCTAAATGAGACTCAATCTTAGGAGAGATGCCTTTCCCACATCCTCCCAACAAATAGGTGACCTTTATGGGAAACCATACAATTCCTTGAAGGTATTCATTCTGAATAATGACTGGAAACTTTTATTATAAGATAACTCAACAAGTCCTGGATGGATATCCCACAATAAACCAAACTCAAAGACATTTTCATAGATAATATCCTCTAGTATATTCATATAACACCCCATATGGTCATCCATATATGGATTATAGACTATACTCAATCTGAAAAGAGTCCCCATCACCTCTTATAGACTCTTCTAGAATATAAAAAATAATCCTGGGTTCCAAATTAAATAAAATGGCAGAGGGAACCCCATAAAAACTTATAATTATCTTCATATATATCTTACCAAGATCTTTAACATTAGTGGAATCTCTGATTTGAATAAAATGATATAATTTCATCAACTAATAAATCACCACCTAGATATTGTTCTCTTCCCAAGGAGTCTATGGTAATATAACGGTGAAGTCTGTAAACACCACATCACATTTTCAAATCAGTACAAAAAGACTTTTTAGTAGTCCAAAACGATTTATATGATATGTATTTATCTATTGGAAAGTATAAAAGTGGGAGAAATAATTAGTAATGTTTAACTTCATATCTAGCAACCAAAATGTTGTCTCATATCTTAATTCATATTTGTAGTTCCAGTGTGAATGACCTAAGAAGAACTATGAAAATATTATAACACTAAATTCCTCATGGATGATGGGATGAAAAACAAATAAATAAAGTATAAAATACTATCAAAAGGGATATACCAATTAAAATGGTCCTCCCATAATATAATCTTTCCTTGATTCCTCAAAAATCACCTCCCCATTACCGATCCTATAGAATAGACTCAAGGAGAGATGATGATAACTGAACACTAGTTAAAACCATACCTGAATCATCATTGTGAAAATAAATATTAAAATGTGATAAAATAACCATAATGTCATAATCCTCCTTTATTCCATGATAGATTTATAAGGAGCATTCATACTGAAAGTGTTAGAGATGAAATTTCACTTTGCTGGGGTGTAGGTGATGTCAAAGTTGAAAATATAAAGATATTCCACCCACCAATTCTCTTTGAGATTCAGTTCCTTCTGAGAAAAGTTATCCCCAGACTGTTATGTTAATAAAATACCATGAACCTCTCCTAAAAATATATACCACCAAAATTTATTTACATTCATAAAAATGGAAATCTCCAAATCATGAGTGGGTTAATTTTTCTTATGCAGCATAGCTGATGAGAGATATAGGCCATCATGTGATCATCCTACATAAGCATAAAACCTAGACCAACACCAGAAGAAACATATTATACTACATACCCCATACATGGATCATAAAAGATAAAAATAGGATATGATGTCATAGTATATTTCAATTCCTCAAAATAATTCTAACACTTAGTGTCCCATGTGAAATTCACCCATTTCATGTTAATATTAATCAAAAAAAGATTCTAGAATTGAGAAATCCTTGATTAAATAATGATAATATCCATCTATACCTAGGAAGATCTATTTCTTGAAGATGTCCTATGGACCTTCCCCAAATAATACAACCTTCACATTATCAGGATTGATTGATAGAATATTTTTTTAAATCACATGTCCCAACAATTTCACTTATTATATCAAGAAATTAAAGTTTAAAATTTTCAAATAAATTCAATGACTCTATAGGATCTCTAGAACCATATTCATATGGTGGTCATGATCACACTCATTTTTCGAATAAACCAGGATATTTTCTACAAACACCATGAAAAAAATGTCTATATATTGATGGAATATCTAGTTTAAAAAATAATTAAAAACTATAGGATCATTAGTTGGGCCAAAAATAATTATAAGATATTCGTAATTATCATACCTACTCCAAAAAAAGGTCTCCATGATATAAAACTCTCTAACCCCGAGATGATGATAACCCAAACATAGATCAATTTTTGAAAACTAAAATTTCCCTTTAACTTATCAAACAAGTCATCGAAATTGCAAAAATGGTATTTATTCTTAATATCATATTAGTTCTACTTTTAGTATTCTATATAGAGACACAAAGACCTATTATCCTTATTAGAAAAATTATAGGGTCCACCCATATAAAAACACCATGATAAATAAATACCTCATCAAGAAGATCACCAAATAAATTATTAATATATTTTAGATCAGTGAGTGTAATACGATATGAGGGTACATAAATTAGTTGTGTACCTAGAACCAGATCAATCATGAACTCTACCCACCTCTCTGGAATAATACTAGTGAAGTCATTAAGTTAAACATAAGGGAATACTTGAACAACCAAGGGAATATTATTAATAGACTAAACATTATTAACCACAACTGTAATGTCAAAAAAAAATCTTGAGATTTAACTGGTAAGTTCCAACACAACTTGCCCTCGAGTCTCACTCTCCCTGAAACACCTGAGAGCTCCTATCAGTGTGAGAGAAAAAAACACATTGATGATAAAAATCAATCTCATCAAGATAATAAACTAACCAATATATCTAGATGATGATGTAGAATAGATCCATATTGTGAACTAAAAAATCATAGACTAACTCCATATTATGTATCAATAAAAAACAAAATGGACAATGAAACTCATTCTCTTTCCTCTTTCCAAGAGTCATATCTAGATCTATAACAAAGAACATTAATTCCATCGAAAGTTATAGAACCTAAAAAATGTATATATAAAATAGTTTGAGTAATTTATATAAAACATAGAATTTTTTTATATATTATGAAAAAATTATGGTACCTCTCACTATAGTTGATCACACATAAACCTCTATCATAAACTGATCCACCACGTGAAGGTGATTCACCCCTGAGGCCTGTTGTTGGATCCTTCGGAATTTGAAGCTTCTAACTATGTCATGATTTCTTTTGGATTAGATGTTCCCTAAATATAATAGGGCATCAAAAAATCATAGATGAAACTCTATATATGGAATTGAAATCCACAATCACTGAAAATATTTTTGAAGGCAGGACAAGAACATTGGTTTTACCTTTTATTTCCATAATTATAACATGTTAAGGGAATAATGATAGTGAAGAGGAGGTTTGGTTCTAAGAAACACCTCCAACACCTTTGTAGTTTTCATGCAACATCATCTTCATTCCATGTGTGACACTAGAACTTCTACTGGGTGGAAGAGAAGAGCCATAGAATCTCATGCCCACCATATCCATTAATTCCATCACAACCTTGTAAACTATCTCCACATATGAAGAAATATTTATAATATATATAAATAATCAAATGTATGTTCAAAACCCATCTAATTATTTTTGATTATTCAATTGATTATTCATCACTACCTATAGATAAAGATGAACTGGCTATGAAAAATGATAGGTGTACTCCGACACAAAGAGATCTCACTGCTGAAAAGTGAGGAACTTCAAATAATTTTATATCTTAAAATACTCTTGATATAATTACTAAAATAATCGGTTTTTAAGCCCTCATAATCCAATACCACATTATGGTTATCCTATACCATATAATTACACCATCTCTTATTGTGAACTCATAGCTTGAACATTGGATATTTAACCCTGATTGCCTCAGGTTCATCCAGAAAGTCTTGGACCTGATCAATCATGTCTTTCGATCCTCCACCTCTTAGGGATTATTCATACCCTTAAAGGATGGGTTATTTTCACATAAAATTTTTTAATCTTGATAAAATTGTCCCTTATCCTTTAATTATTCCCCAATAAATTAGTTCTGAACCCATAGTATATTTTGGTCCACATCACAAACTAGTCATATGATAGCCTCTAAAGGATACTATTCAAAGGAGGAATCCCTTAAAGAGCATCTCCCACTACACCCTCCTAAGTAACTCATGGAATATATCACAGGTTCATTTATTTTACAAGAAAAAAATAGAATAAAATGATCATAAAATAAGATAATATAATTTTAAACTCGATAAATATAAATAGAAGCTGAGATAAATTTCAAAACCCAACATATGACACACACATGACAACATCCTATGGTGAATTAAGGATCTTCATGGAAAGATATTTCTAGGAACTCACTCGCTACCTACCCCTCAAGTATAGAAATTCATATCTCTTATCTACCATATTCAAAATATTGTGGATAGACTTATTTAATACCAAATTTTTATAACCTATACTATAAAACATATCCAATTAAGATCTAAAATGAACCCTGATAAGACTCTAAGGGAATTCCTGACCCCCACGTGTTGGAGACTAGCACCCAGGAATCTAAAAACTACCAAAGAGAAATTATTATACAAACCTAAAACAAGATACATTATATATATATATAACCATAAGAGAAATATTCTATAACAATGGAGTGACAATAGAAGTGATGCAACCCAGAGTAGAAAGATAAAAACCAAGGTACAAGTCCATAAAATAAACAAGAAGAAAAAATAATACTAAAAACTACCCATCCATGTGATATGTGGATAACGTCCCACTATCTCACAACTAGCAACCCATACCTACCTGAAATAAACCTCACCACCTTAATGTGGCACCTTGTACTTTACTTTATCATATAAAACAAGGTATACACACTCATAATGGAGTGTGTAGGGTGTAAGATAGACATTCTCAGTAAGATCCCATCTAGTTGATTCATATCATGTATCCTCAAAATAAATTAAATCTACTCATATATAATTAATGAGACACATGATAAGAAATTATGAATTTTAATATTAATATCATGGTAAAAAATTACTATTTTCCAAATCTTTTTGAAAACCAGGTAAAAATGTTTCAAAGAATAATTTCTATATACCATTATAATTAGTCCAATAATATATCATATCATATCAAACCGAGTAGTAAAACTTCAACACAAAAAGGAAAACACTCCAAGGATAAAGGTTTGTCTAGCATGGCCATGAGTAACATAATCTAAACCAAAGACTAGTGCACACTCAAGTTTCTAGATACCATCAATAGAATTATAGGGAATAGGGTAACAACCCAAAATGTGAACCCCATATAATGTCAATCAATTGATAGATCGAATGCATCTATGATTTAGGAATATAGTAGAACTCTAAAAAGTGAACCCCTTACAATACCAATGGATGGGGCCAAGTACTACATCTTCCACCTAAGTAGAAAAGGCTCCCATGTGCATTCAATATCAAATAAATTTAAAAGGTATTAACACATTTCCCAAAAAAATTAGACAACCCTTTATTCATCAATAACATTATTTGAAAACCCATTTTTTAATCCATTTCACAATTCATTGAAAATAACTTTTCTATCACCAAAACAAGGGGAAAACCATTTTTTCTCAAAATAAATTATTAAACACAAAAATCAATAAATAAATAATCATGATAATTCATTTAGAAAACCATTTAAAACAAATAGAATTCCAGTTTCATCCAACATAGGATAAATATAGAACCACCTACTTCAAACATAGGTTTCACACCAATCATGATGATATCCACACGTGAAATAAAAGGAAAGGGATGAAATAATGACAAAAAAGGCCCTAAAATTAATTCTCACATATTATAATTGAGTTTACTAAAGTAAATGTTCATCTAAGAAGATTGATAAATGCATACATCCATAATCTCATGTGTCACACCACTACCAACAAGAGAACCTGTCACTAGGATACAATCACAAATAGGATCTAGAGGAGATTGGAGAAGAATGATAACATGATAAATAGATACCCAAATCATAGAACAACATTGCTACAAATTCAATGTGAAATTAATTAAATGGGAAGAAAATTTTTACACTTACCAAAAATGGAGCAACCAAAAGACCCAGATATCAAAGAAAAAACTAAATAAGCTGAGAATAGATGGCTTCACCCTAAATGATCCAGAGAAAACCAAGTATTTGAATGAGAGAGGATGAAGGTGAATGAGAAAAGAGTCGATTTATCAAAACATATAATTAAACTAGACAAAAACTTTTCATGGAGTTAATTATGAATTCACGACCTAAAATTATAGGATGGCATGCACAATGAAAAATGTGTCACCTTGAATTAATAATTTGAAAGAAAATTTTAGGAGGTGATTATAATTTTTCCAAATAGACTATATTAAACATCATAAAAACAAAAATTTTGGATTTGTAACTAAAATAATTAAAATAAAAAATATTCAATCCACAACATGAGATACCTTTTATAGCTAGTTCTCATCCCAAGTCATTTAGAGAACCCATGGATCACCACTAACATCAATCAAAAATTAAAAATAGCATATTAAATACTAAAAGAGGACATACCTTAATGATGATTTTATAAGGAAAAACTAGTTATAACCCTAGTTTTCTTAATTTTAAAAACCATTCAATTTAATTTTCACACATAAAAAATCATTAGGGTTCCAATTAACCCCATAGTGGCCAAGGGTTTTCCGTTAATATCACAAAGCTCAATTTTTTTTGGATCATCAATTAATTTCCTAAAATCAATATCAATTAATAAAAATTCCTTTCAAAATAAAATTTCAAAAGTAATATTTTAACTTTGTAAAAATATAAAAAAATGAAATCTTTATCCATTTTGATCATTTTCTAAAAAATAGAATATCTAAACCATTTTACACACATTGTGAAATCATATAAAATCTATCTAAAAATTTATTTTTTCCCTCAAAAACAAAAAAAATTAAAATCATTGGCTTATTCCAATTGAAAAATAATAACTAAAAATTAAACTAATAAGAAACCCCTATGATCTATATCATTATACTCACCCCAAATAAACTTGTTTTTGAAACATCAAATATATTTTTATTCATTATTATTTAAAAATAAAAAACGTCAATGGATTTTATCTCAAAACACTAGTTGTAGGACCAGGTGTCATGACTTAATAATTCCCCTATCAAGATGTATGAGAACTTTTAAATATATTTATAGTTAATCCTAAAATAATTTACTAAATCCTACTCATTATAAAATGTAAAAAAAAATTCCTTACTCAACCTATAGAGCCTATTATGAAAACTAAACATCCCCTGTAAACTTGGGTTTCAACCAAATCTATGTTATTTAAGTATACATATAATTCACTTCCTAGGTATTAAAGTCTTATATCTACTTCTGACTAAATTTGTATAAACCGGATAAACACACTTATACCATTTTTAATGTCCCTGATAAGTGTACTAGGATGGTACACAAGACAAGTCACCACATGTGTAAGAACCCAAATCTTCTTTTTAGGTATGTTTTTCCTTTTTCTGGAGTTTTTTGAGAAAAGAGGAGTTTCTGGAAATTTTTGAAGTACACATCGTCTACTTCATGAGTACACACCATGTACTTCCTTACTACAGGAGACCATGTGCTGGCTGTGTCATGGCCACACACACGGTCCTGTGGGGTGATGTGGAGGCCGCCTAAAGTGGAGTAGGGAAACAGTAAGTACATGAAGTGTACTCAAAAAGTACACACTGTGTATTTTGTTTTTTCATTAAACAGACTGGGGTCGCGTCTGATCGCCAAAAGTGTCTTCTTCTAGGTCCTGTTCAACCGAGAGAAACTGTACAATGATGAAACATCTCCGAGCCCCTGAGCCTCCGTTTGTTCTTCGAATCGACCGTCGTCGATTGTGTTGGAACCAAAATGGTAATCTCTTCCGTATTCTAGAGCACTATTTTCCAATTCCTCCTCTTTTCCAAGTTATCTTAGGTTGAACGTTTTAGACATTTTTTTAGATCTTTGATGTTCCAAAGATATTCAAGCTTTGAGGTTCACGTATAGAGATCTCCTAATGCCAAGTTAGGTGGTGTGTGCCTTTCTGTTGAAATTCATTGAATATTTTGTGCAAATTCCACCAATACCCTTGAATGGGCTATTTCATGTTTACCATTTTAGACCTATTGTTTTCTTGCTCTGCTTATGTTCTAGAGTAGAGGATATTGCTTGTGAATAGGGTGAATTGTTGTGCTTTGGTTGTATTGCCTATGCATGTTTGCCTGTTTTGACCTCTGGGTCTTGTTTTCCAGTTAGGATTCTAGTTACTTTCGATGAATAGTATTTTAGGATGGTATGACTATAGTTCCAATGTGATAATATGCCGTAGAATTCTATTCAAGTAGTTCTTGAGGTTTACTTTGGCTGTTACGTGCTCTATACATGCTTTTCTTACACAGGGCCATGAGAACCTAGTGTAGTAGACCACAGGGATAATGGATGTAAGGGATTCTCCAGAGTGTCTTTATAATATGATGTGAGACCACAGGGGAGATTGACGTTGAGTGATTCTTCAGAGTGTCTGTAGTTCCTTGATGTGGGCCTCAGGGGGAATGAGATGTTGAGTGCTTCCCCAGAGCGCCTTTATTATGATAGGATACTATAGGGGGAATTGACGGTGAGTGCTTTCCTAGAGAGTATATTCTTTAGCTGAACCAGAGGGGTGACACTGTGTGTGCTTCCCAGAGGGTTTCTAGTACTTGTTGGTTAAACCATTGAGGTTAGGCTATGAGAACTACCCATAGGGTTACCTGTTTTTTCTACTTGGTTGAGTAGTTGCTTACTTGTTTGTAAATTAAATGCTAGAATCTGTGAATTGCTTATTGTTGAGTACTTTCCTGTTTACTACTTTCCGCACCTTTACCTGCCATATATTCACTGACTATTAGGCACAGATCTCATGGTGGTTGCCTACTGGGATTTAGTCTGACACCCTATTTGAGCCATGCTTTTGGGCCCAAACAGATTATATTACCGCAGGTATAGACAAGGGAAAGCACCCTTCAACTTCAAGTTCTTGATTACTATGGAGCTAGAGAGCATGGGACCAAGATATGGCTTGTGATGCTGAGGAGTTTATCTGATTTCTTTTACACTTTGGTTTAGCACTGTTGTATTACAACATTGTGACTTGTTTGGCTGTTTTTCTAGACATATATGTATCATGCATCATATATATATATATATCTACTCCAGTTGTTTCCTTTATCAGTCTTCCTCTATTACTGTTGTTTGGTATTTACTGCTTCCACTGTTGTATGTATTTGTGTACTTCCGCTGTGTACTCTTCCAATGAGAGAATAGTTTCCCCATTATCACACCCAAGGCCCTCACTACTAGTCAGCAGCCTCTGGGGTTCAGGGAAATGTGCTTTAGGCCATGTGACCTACCAGATACGGGGCACCTCTGGGTGGATTCCAGAACCAGGATGTTACAAAGTGGTATCAGAGGAATTATTTTCTCTTGAATTATCGTTTAGAGCCTTTATCTAGGGATAGGATTAAATTGGTACTTGGTAATAAGCTGTTCCCGGAAGTAGCTAACCCGTGTATAGGGAAAAGACAATCTACCTCATTTAATTACAGTTTCTCTGTTTTTGTGATTATTATAGTTGATTTGATTTCACCTTGAGTGATTCACATGTTTTGTGTTGTTACTGTTGATATTAGTGAGGTTCTATTTCTATCGCAACCTGATGAGATGAGGGTATGCCATCTCATGCATCATATAGGAATTTTCTAGAAAGCACATGTCATGAATTCTTGTCATGCCATCTAGGATGCATTAGCGATTGCATGTTGTTGTGATAGATGTTGTGTAGAATATGCATGCTGTTGTGATAGATGCCTTGATAAAAATATCTGCTTCTTGTTAGAGAATTGATTTTGTAATTTTTTACCTGAATAAATGCCAAATTTTGGTTCCTGAGGTGTTATGGGCCCTCATGGACCAAAGTTTGATGGATCATCGACTTGTTTACCTTTTTTGTAACTTGTTAAAGATGCGAAACTTTGATTCGTTGGGAGTATGGGCCCTCACAGATCAGAATTTGTCACTTTTAGTGTTCGTTTCAGTGTTTTCTGGGCTCTGGAGTAGTTTCTGAGGCTTACTATCCGAAAAAACCCAGAATACACGCCGTGTAGTTTTGACTACACACCATGTGTTCTTCTGTTCGGGAAGAAAAAATTTTTCTTAAGTACATGCCGTGTAACTTTTATACATGCCGTGTATTCTCTAACCATGTCACAAGCCATGTGGGCAGAGACATGGAATAGGAAAAACCTTATGGGAACATGCCGTGTACTAGTTGTGAATGCCGTGTAGTGTAATCCTAGGAGTTTGGCTGTGTAGTTAAAAACACGGTCGGTGGAGTCTCTCCTTATACATTCTGTTTCCACCTTGAACACGCTGTGTAGTCTGACCCATGTACCTGGCCATGTCACCAACAAAACGGGTTGGTGTCATCCTTTCTCATACACACCGTGTCTGCCTGGAACACGCCGTGTAGTGTCAGTCATGTAGTCGGTCGTGTAGCTAACCAAACGGTCTGTTGGGACTTCTTACTACATGCCGTGTCCTTCTGGAACCTGTCGTGTAGTGTGACCTGGGTACACAGGCCGTGTCACTAACAACATAGGCCAGGTGAAGCTTGTTGCGTACACACCGTTTCTACCTTGAACACATCATGTAGTTTTGTCTTAGGAGAGTCGTGTGGCTTAACCGTGTAGAAGGACTCGGGAAGGGGAAGAGGATTGAGGTACATGCCATGTGTTGGGATAACATGTCATGTGTTTGGGGTGTTACATGACCATTTTTGGTAGAAGTGCATGCCCATGTAAATGACTTAAGGGAACACGTTGTGTAGTCTTTATACACGCCGTGTAGTCATGTTTTGTAAAACATGAATGATTTCTTTCTCCTATTCCCTTCTTATGCTCCTTATTTTCAGTACTTGATAATGTTGATCTAAGGTGTGCGTTTGACCTTATAGAGTCATGGAACCGATACTTCCTCTGATTGTATGCCAGTTGCCAAGCGATGATCAGACACCAGATATTGCTGATTAAGGACTTCTCGTAGATCTTCCTGTCGTGCCAGCCTTGGAACCAGTAGTGATACCTATTACAGGCGCCGATACGCAGTTTATGGAATTATTTCTGAGGATGATGAAGACATTCCAGGGAGCTCCACCTCCTGCTTCATCTACGGTAGACTTGACGCGGGTTTTCCAGCAGCAACATCCTCCCAACTTCTCAGGGGAAGGAGGACCTCAGGCTGTCGAGTCATGGCTAGAATCCATGATGAAGATCTTTGAGCATCTGGAGATGCCTCCAAAAAGGCGGGTCAAGCTCACTACCTACATGCTATGAGACTCCTCCAAGAGGTGGTGGGATGTGATCTCACAGTCGGGTCATCATCATGTTATGGTGTGGGAGGAGTTTCAGCGCGTCTTTTACGACTAATTTTATCCAGATACCCTGAGGGCCGATCGAGCCCATGAGTTCATGAGTCTAGAGTAGGGTACTCTTTTAGTTATAGAGTATTCCTCTCATTTAACCGAGCTCCAATGTTTCATACCCCTCCTGGGCAGAGATGGGTTGTTCTTGGCAATTAAGTTTGAGGATGGTCTCATACTGGAGATCCGCTCATAGGTGAATATCTTCAGGTTGACTTTGATTGCTTCTATCATCAACCAGGCACTGATTATGGAGTTAAATCTGAGAGATTTCGTAGCTGAGAGCCAGTGTGGTTTCACTTCCAGAGTTAGTGCTTCACTAGCTGACAATAAGAAGCATCATAGGGAGTCTACACGTGGTGATCCGAGGCAGCGAGACACATCTTCAGGTAGCCAGGTGGTATGCTACCAGTGTGGAAGGGATGGGAATATGAGGCCGCAGTTCTAGAGAGACCCAATGGAGTGCCGATATTATGGAAAGATGGGTCACCTTCAGATTTTCTATCAGGTTTTCTCACTAGAATCTAGTGACAGGGTTTCATCCATGACTCCTCGTTCAGGAGTAGCACCACCAGTTTCTCACCAGTCTGGGAACTGGAGTTCTGATGGCCGTTCGGGCCGAGGTGGAGGTCGCAGCCATGGTGGTCAGTCGACAGTCTTTCAGCAACAACAGGGTGGATTAACTCAGAGTGGTCAGGCAGGGTCATAGGGCCGTGGTGCAGGTTAGACTTTTGCAGTGGAGCAGACCCAGCAAGAACAGGATCCCGAACCCTCTACAGTTCGAGGTACGATCTTAGTAGCCTCAGTTTTATCTTCTACTCTTTTTGATACAGGGGCTTCCATTAGCTTTATCTCTATTGTTGTTGGGGAGAGCCTTGGGCTCCACATCTTTTCCTTTACTGATACTTTGACTCTAGACACATCGTTGGGGACTACGACAGCTAGTGTATATCGATGCAAGGAGTTCCCTCTAGAGGTGGTTGGGTATCACTTTTTATGGGACCTCTATGTCCTAGAGATGACAGGCTATGATGTCATTCTCAGAATGGACTGGCTAGTTCCCTTCCAGGAAGCTGTCGACTGTTACCGCCACGGGGTGAGTTTCATATCACTAGAGGGTGAATCTTTTCTTCATAGAGGCGATTGGGATGTCCAGGAAAGTAGAGAAAGACCCGGGAATTATGGGCTAGGAGGGGTTGCAGCCAATATTTCCAGTCTATATCTGGATGACCAGGGAACTTCAAAGTTAGACTTTCCTCCAGTGGTGAATCATTTTAGTGACGTCTTTACAGGGGACTTTTTGGGTTTTCCTCCAGAGCGTGAGGTATACTTTTCGATTGAGCTTGTGCTAGGAGCGACACCGATGTCCATTCCTCCTTATAGTATGGCTACACTAGAGTTGCAGGAGCTCAAGAAGAAATTGGAGGAGTTGTAGGAAAAGGGTTTAATCTGACCCAGTACTTCTCCTTGTGTTTCGCCTATCCAATTTGCGAAGAAGGAATACAACACCCTTAGGCTTTGTGTGGATTATCGAAAGTTGAACTAGTTGACGGTCAAGAATCGATATCCCTTGCCTAGGATTGATGATCTCTTTGATCAGCTTCAAGGAGACTGAGTGTTCTCGAAGATTGAATTGAGATATAGTTATCATCAGTTGTGCATTAGACCATCAGATATACCTCTCACAGCCTTTCGGAGTAGGTATGGTCTATAAGAGTATATGGTCATGTCGTTTGGTCTCACGAAAGCACCTGTAGTTTTCATGTCACTGATGAACCAATTGTTCCATCCATACTTGGATTCCATCAGGGTGGTTTTTGTAGACAACATCTTGGTGTACTATCACACTCGACATGACCATGATACCCATCTTGAGATCACTTTGAGTACACTGGGGGAGCATCAGTTATATGCTAAGCTCTCGAAGTGACACTTTTGGATGGACCAGATTCACTTTTTGGTCCACGTTATCTCAGATAATGGAGTATCAGTGGATCCATAGTAAGTGAGAGCTGTAGTTTCCTAGGAGCAACCGAAAAAAGTTTTTTAGGTGTAGAGTTTTCTAGGGATGGTTGGATACTACAGATGTTTCATACATGAATTTTCACACTTAGCAGCACCACTGACAGGTCTGACCAAGAAGGGTGTGAAGTTCTTATGGTCAGATTCATGTGAGTCAGCCTTTTAAGAGCTGAAGGGTAGGTTGAATTCAGCACTGATACTAGTCTTTCCAGAGCTGGGAAAGATCTATACTATCTTCTGTGATTCTTCAGGTATCGGTCTAGGAGCTGTGCTTATGCAGGGAGATGGGGTCATTGCATACGGGTCTCGACAACTGAGGCCACATGAGAGGAATTAACCAACGCACGATCTGGAGTTGGCAGCTGTTGTTTATTCCCTACGATGTTGGAGACATTATCTGCTGGGTGAGCATTTTTTGGTTCTCACCAACCAAAAAAAGTCTCAAGTACATCTTCACTCAGTGTGATCCAAATTTGAGACAACGAAGGTGGGTTGTGTACCTACAGTCCTTCAACATCGAGCTTGCCTATATGCCTAGGAAAGGCAACGCTGTGGCTGATGCATTGAGTAGGAGGACTCAGTTACAGGCAGTTTAGGAGGCCAGTAGTGAGTGGTAGCTCATGGTTCTGTTCTCTGAGATTCATTTGGAGGTACACGATAGACAGGGGTAGACTTTTCTATCTTGTGTAGCTGTTACCTCTACACTTCTTGATCAGTTACGAATGAGGCAACTATTAGATTGTGAAGGCCTATTCCTAAGGGAGAGTGTGTCAGGAGAGGACTCTATTCTTGGATAGACCATATGTGAGTATGCGATATTTAATTTCCAAGCATGCGTATGGCTACTAGTAGATATATGCAAGGAACTGATGTGGGACTTTCATTCCTCTGTTTGGGCAGTTCATCTTAGTGTCACCAAGATGTATCGCGATCTTCACTGCTAGTATTGGTGGATAGGTATGAAGAGAGATGTTTCTAGTTTCATCATGAAGTGTTCTACTTGTCAACAGGTGAAGGTGGAACATTAGTGACCAACAGGTCTTTTACAATAGTTACCCATTCCCGAGTGGAAGTGGAATGATGTCACGATGGACTTTGTGACTGGTCTACCAAGGTTGCCTCAAGGGAATGACGTAGTTTGGGTTGTCGTTGACAGACTCACGAAGGTTGCTCACTTCTTACCGATCAAGAAGAACTTCAGTGTTGATGAGATGGGATGGCTATATATCCATAAAATTGTATGTCTGCATGGAGTTCCACACTCCATTGTTTTAGACAGGGATGCACGTTTTACTTCTCAGGTCTGGTAGGGGCTTCAGAAGGCTTTGGGTACATAGGTAATTTTGAGTACAATGTACCATCCCCATACATATGGCCAGTCTGAGCATACGATTCAGGTTCTTGAGGAAATGATCCGAGCATGCATTCTGGAATTTGGAGGTTCTTGGGAGAAACATATACCTCTGGTGGAGTTCGCCTACAAAAATTGTTTTTAGGAAACTATTCAGATGACACCTTATGAGGCTTTGTATGGTAGACCATGCTGATCACCCCTATGTTGGTTGGAGGAAGGAGAGGCAGCTATTCTGGGACCTCTTCTTGTTCAGGAGACCACAGAGTAGATAGAGATGATTCGGAAAAGGATGGATACTGCACAGTCTCGACAGACGTCTTATGCTGATCAGTGGATATGACCTCTAGAGTTCGTGGTCGGGGATCAGTTTTTCCTACATGTCACACCGAGGTTGGGGAATAGGAGGATTAAGAGACAGGTTAAGATTTCACTGAGGTACATCAGGCCATTTGAGGTGTTGGATAGAGTTGGGACAGTTTCCTATTAGTTGCTGTTACATCAGAGGTATCAGGCTATGCACAAAGTCTTCCACGTTTTTCAGCTCCAACATTACTTTCAAGACCCATCTCATGTCTTTCAACCTGAGGAAGTTGAGCTCTAATTGGATTCATCATTTGAGGAGAATCCTATCCACATTTTTGATTGCAGTATGAA
Organism: Viscum album; assembly: GCA_963277665.1. Classification (NCBI taxonomy): domain Eukaryota; kingdom Viridiplantae; phylum Streptophyta; class Magnoliopsida; order Santalales; family Viscaceae; genus Viscum; species Viscum album. Next base: position 383,476,776 of record OY728166.1, read on the forward strand.
GGTTATATGTGGAAGGTCTGTTCCTCTAGTACGAGTGCTATAACAGCACAGACGGGTACAAGACGAGACTTTGGAGAGGGAGGCCTATGTACGAGCACAGTGGCCGGAGTTGTTTGGGGTTTCTTCTTCTACGCCGTGCTAGGGAAATTAAAGGACAAATATCTTTAAGTGGGGAAGTTTGTAAGAACCTGGATCTTCTTTTTAGTTATGTTTTTCCTTTTTCTAGATTTTTTGTGAAAAGAGGAGTTTCTGGAAATTTTTTAATTACATGCCGTGTACTTCATGAGTACACACTATGTACACTCTTGCTGTAGGAGACCGTGTGATGGCCATGTTATGGCCAAACACACGGTCATGTGGGGTGACGTGGAGGATACCTAAAGCAGAGTATGGAAATAGTAAGTACTTGTTGTGTACTCCAAAAGTATGCGCTGTGTATTTTATTTTTTTTCATTAAACGGACCGGGGTCGCATCTGATCCCCAAAAGTGTCTTCTTCTAGGTCCCGTTCGACCGAGAGAAATCGTACGACACCAAAACATATGCGAGCCCCCGAGCCTCTATCTATTCTCCAAATCGACCACCATCGATTGCATTGGAACCGAAAAGGTAAGATCTTCCTTCTTCTAGAGAATCATTTTCCAATTTCTTATCTTTTAGAAGTTATTGTGGGTTAAACGTTTTAGACGTCTTTGAATATCTTTGAAGTTCCAAGGAGATTTAAGCTTCTAGGTTCATGTATATCGATATTCTAACTTCAAGGTAGGTGGTTTGTGCCTTTCCATTGAAAGTCATTGAATATTTTATGCAAATTCCACTAATACCCTTGAACGGGGTATTGTGTGTTTACTGTTTTAGCGCTATTGTTTGCCTGATTTTCTTATGTACTAGAGTAGATGATATTGCTTGTGAATAGGGTGAATTTTTGTGCTTTGTATGTATTTCCCATGCACGTTTTCCTATTTTTACCTCTAGGTCTTGTTTTCCTATTAGGCTTCTGGTTACTTTCCATGCCTAGTATTATAGGATAGTATGACTGTAGTTCTAATGTGTTAATATGCCATAGAATACTAGTCAAGTAGTTCTTGAGGTTTACTTTGTCCATTACACATGCTATACTTGTTTGACTTACACAGGGCCGTGAGAACCTAGTGTATTAGACCACAGAGAGAATGGACGTAAGGGATTCTCTAGAGTATCTTTATAATACGATGTGAGACCACAGGAGGAATTGATGTTGAGGGCTTTCTCAGAGTGTCTGTAGTTCCTCGATGTGGGCCATAGGGGGAATGAGACTTTGAGTGTTTCCCCAGAGCTCCTTTAGTACTATACTAGACTGTACGAGGAATTGATGGTGAGTACTTCCCCATAGAGTCTATTCTTTAGCTGAACCATAGGGGTGAGACTGTGTGTGCTTCTCAGAGGGTTGCTAGTACTTGTTGGTTGAACTATAGGGGTTAGGCTATGAGAACTACCCATAGGGTAACCTGTTTGTTCTACTTTATTGAGTAACTTCTTACTTTTTTGTAAATTAAATGCTCGAATCTGTGGATTTTTTTTATTATTGAGTACTTTTCTGTTTACTGCTTTCCATACCTTTACCTGCCATATATTCACTGACTGTTAGGCACATATCTCTTGGTGGTTTCCTATTGGGATTTAGTCTCACACCCTATTTGGGACATTCTTTTTGGCCCAAACAAATTATATTGCTACAGGTTTAGACAAGGTCAAAATCCCTTCTACTTTAGGTTCTTCATTGCTGTAGAGCAGGAGTGCATGGGACCAAGCTATGGCTTGTGATGATGAGGAGTTTATCAGCTTTATTTTACACTTTGGTTTAACATTTTTGTATTCTAGAATTGTGACTTTTTTGGATGTTTTTTAGACATATATTTATCATGCATCATTTATATATATATCTGCACCAGTTTTCTCCTTTATCAGTCTTCTGCTGTTACTATTGTTTGGTATTTACGGCTTCCTCTGTTGTATGTATTTGTGTACTTCCACTGTGTACTCTTCCAATGAGGGCATAGTTTCCCCATTATCACACCCAAGTCCCTCAATGCTAGTCGGAAGCCACCAGCATTCGGGGAAATGCGCTTGAGGCCATGTGACCAAACGGATACGGGGCGCCTCTAGGTGGCTTTCGGAACAAGGACATTACAACATGAACTTAGGTGAGCCTCCCCATATTCTAGAGGTTACTAACATGTAGTAAGGGCCTAAACAACCATGGGAAAACTATTAAATTATGGAAAACTTATAATTCTTATTCCTTATTATAAAAAATCAACACGACCCTCATATACTTTATAAGTACCCAAAACTTATAGGAAAAACTGAGATGAAAAAGTGGTGTCCCACTATTTATTATATAAATTTATATATTCTACATGTTATAAAATATCCATATAGTGAATCATTCTAATATATAATAGGAATTTGAAAGTAAATAAACCATATTTCCTAGGGTTCATACATATATAGTATAATAACTAAAATAAAATAAATTATACTCTGAGACAACGAAGAAAATGATCTATCATCAAACCATCAACCTCTATAATACTCTTATCCTAAAAAAAATTTATAAATATAAGTTGATAATTGAAACTAAATTTAAATAAAAAGGTATAACCATGTTGTTTATACATATAAGGAGTCGATACAATATCAACTTTTGATTCCCCCACTAAATTCAACTCAATATGTTTTAAAGATCAAGTGGATTCTTGTGCAATTCTATGGTGAATACCACTCAATCTACCAAAAAATATATCCCATGTATACTTAAACCATATCATTATTAAATATCAATATGGAAACAAAGACACATATACCCTAAGTATGCACACTAATACAAGAAAAATTAAGACAGGTTCTATATTCATAAAATAGATGGATTATATACCCTCATTTCCATAGAGATATACTATATAGTCCTGATTATCTCAATATAAATGATTAATAAGAGGCCTAACCTAAAATATAAAATTTATCACTAATTTTATTCAAAACTAATTCATGGTTCATATCATTACTTGGAAAATAACTAAATCCTAAAATATCATGGGATATAATGATCATGTAATTAAAATCTGTAATGAGAAATAAAATATGGATTAACTTTAAATAAAATTCATCAAGAAATTAGACCATAAAGTGTAGTTAAAGAGGTCTCAAAGGAGTAAAAATAAAATAAAAAAATACATGATAAAAAAATATTCTAACAATGAATGGGGTATGGTTTAATGAATTTCATACCCATATCACCTCACCGATCCACAAAGAAACTATTCTTCAAATTATCCATAGAATAGTTATTACTCCATCTCATGTATCAATAGTATTTGTAGGGACTATCTCCAACATAGAAATTATAAATCACTATAATAACACTCTTACCAGTATGATAGAATAAGAAAAGAATTTGAATTAAAACATTATAGGTCTTATGGCCAAAGTCTTACCATGGTGAAACATAGTGGAAGAAATACATCCTATAAACTAGGTTTAGTCACTTCCATTAATGGAACATCCATCCCCACTTAAATCCAAATCCACTATATCACTATATCAAGTGAATAAAATGGAAGTTCACTATTGGGAGATACATTATCATAAATTTAGTGAATTACCATCCATGAAAATGGACTTATAAATATATCACTCACTTTCTACTCATCTTAAAAAATATTCATGGGTTGATCATTGAAGTCAACTCCCTACCATGGTTATATAATTATTCCTAGATATTCCTAGAAATTACATTTCCATGTGTTTTTTATCATCATCCCATAAACTAAATAGAACTTAATTATTGTAGAATAGAATTATCACTATAATTTCTTGACTTAGCTCGAATAGGTTAAAGATGTTAAGAGTCCTAAACTTTATTGAAACTCAATGGTTTCCTCCAATGGACCCACTATCAAATTGTGTACCCAATATCATTAAATGTATAAACCAATTCTAAATCATCTTATAATATATGGGAACATTGTAGACATGGTTTTAAATCTATCATTAATCAATATAAAATGGTAGATAATATAAAATATAGTCATCAATCAAAATATATCACATAAGAAAAAAATATATTTAGAAGATTGAATCACCCTCACGAGGTTAACTAGACCAAACTATTTATCAAAATATTCCCCCTTATCATATTTTAGAACTTAATTCAATGGTTCCCACATGACAGATGTCTAAACATTAAGAGCAAGGTGAATGAGTGATCAATATTATTTTTAAAAAATATATTTTATCTTTTTCCCTATATTTCAAACACTTTTATCCCAATATATATTAATTCATGGATATTATATGATAGTGGAATGATAAATGAAATAGTGATGGTGAAAATTATGGGATATAGTTGGAGTAAGAAAGAAAATCACACAAAATGAGGATTTATAAAGTTCAATAATTCTTATTATGAAGTGTCAAATATTTTATGTCTAATGGTTTTCATCTATGTATCCACTTCAACATATTATTATGAATGATAAATGTATCTATATATGGAGTTGGAATATTGTTCATAACACATAAAACTTATCAATATATATATAATGGAAATAGATCAGTAATAAAAAACTCAATGGCATGTGTGATCCTCATCTTTATTTCACTAGTGACTCTATTTTGATATATATTGTTTGAATTATTCCTCTTCTAAGAATGAACTTTCTTGGTGGATCACTATTTTCATTTTCTTTCATCAGTTATTTACTTAATAAATTATAACACATTTCAAATAATCTTGAATGATAAATTTGTACATATATTTCTTATCTCTATATATTTATCAATGGTCTTGATTGATCCATGAATACTAGATAACCTCTCTTTTGAAAATAGAAAAGGGACATAGTGTGAGATTACCTTGAGAGGGAGGTGAATAAATTTATTCACTATCAATGTTAATTAAACTATTTATCCTTTAAATATCCCACTTATTAATAGGATGTTGACCTATCAACCATGATCTCCATGTTTTTATTCTATTTAACTAGATATTCTTAAGGTTTCTTGATCTATTTTTGTGTGCATGAATAAACTAAATATGTGAACAAGTATTTACGTGGTCCACCCTCACTAGGCTGCATCTAAGGAGCAAAAAAAAATGTTGTTCCATGCACCAAAATCACTATGAATCATGTAAAATATAATTTATTAGGAAAGTCAACTCATATTACTAGGATTAGAGCCTTAAAAGGTTTATGGATAGCTCACCGCTTCACAAGGGTCACTCCGTCAAATGTTACTTCATTGGATAACTTCTAGTGGAAATGGTCACCTTCAAAGTTTATGGACATGTAGATAACTTATATAGTATCACTTGAATGGATTTCATATTCTTGTATGAATTAATGCTCCACTAAAGTCTTAATAGGCTACTTATTCACCTCTTATGAAAAAACCATCACGTAACACCTTCTTCGTTCTTTCTATAATGAAACTATAACAAAATCAATCTTTCTATAGGAAAAACAAAAAAACTCATAATTATTTTTCCTAGTTTAATCTTCAATTTATAAAAATTATTCAAGGATTCCATTCTATCACTAGAACAATCTTGTATTACTCTTTGATAACCAGATATGGAAATTCATTCTATATGTGTAGATTATTCCTTAGAACTTCCATAGGTTATTTTTTATAGAATTTATCTTTATCCATTAAATACAAAGGTTAAGGTTAAATATTCCCTATCCTAGGATCATGATAAGAGTAGAATGTAATTAGTGGGACCATGATGTGCCTTTGAATCTGAGTTGGAAAAACTACAATCAAGAAAATAACTCCCCATACTTCAGTTTATGGAAAAACTACCAGATGACTAAAATTTTCATGGTTGTGCTGTGGTCCTTATTACTATAGACTATAAACTAACTTTTTTTCACTTCCATAGCGTGTAAAGGTTTAAAATGATGTAATATTCACTTTTAAGACTTCAGTATAGTGTGGTCCAGAGTACTAGATCATGGTCTATTATTGTTGACTAGATAAAAAAACATTGCTAGTAAATCCACCATTACTCTTTCGTGATCTTAATCATGATCTTCCCTAATAGTTTCTCACACTGAATAGGATATGATATAAACATTTCATTTTTTTTGGTATCATTTAAGAATATATACCTCTAAAATATTTACAAATTTTTAATTCATTCCCTCATTAATTCAAGTCATACTTGTATCTTGAACCTCTTCATCTCCAATGATAGTTTTTAATAGCCTTATCTATTATGGTGTGGTAACCCTAAATACTCCAGTAGATGATACCCTTAAATGAAATTTGGTATACCCTTAAACATAGGTGGCTTAGACTATGTACCCCTACATAAATGGTGATCTACACTGATGCATAGTGTCCTTCATCATGGTGTACCTACCTATGATGTATCTTGAGAACTCATCTCCCCTCATCAATAACTACTCCATATTTACTAAATGATATAATACTCTTAACTTCCTTCACATGGTAAATGTGAGTAATGAGTTCCATCCTTATCCTCCTCTATGTATCCCTCCTATAGCGTGTACCACTTCCTCCATGTTTTCTACCTATGATGAGAACCACTATAAACATGTTCACTCATGCCTACATTCATGATCACCGACCTACTAGTGTCATTGTGGTTGACTATCCTTACTGTTTCCCCTACATGTTCATGCTTGCTCCAAGACATGAAAAGTTGTGTAGGCTTGGCTAGGAATCCAATTTTGGTCTTCCTTTTTCATCATTTATCCTTTATTTCGGTGAAACCATCAATATTGTGGAATATTTATGGTGATTAATACATAGAAAAACATTTCGGTTTTTCTAATACGTATTATCTAAGAAATATTTAGATTCACTATGGTGTAATATTATAATCTAAAATCATTCTACGAAATAGATTAGAATTTATGGAATAGTTGAAAAAACTCCCATCTCAATATGCCTACCATGGACACCACTACAACATGATCTTTCCCATTTTTTCCATCCTGAACACTTATGAAACAAACTATAATAAACTCACTTCAGGAATTTCTATAAACATATCCAATTTCCCAATCATCACTTTTTGTACACTTACATAAATCTTGATGTCGACAACCTGACTTATCCATTACTTTAGTAACTTTTAATCACTTTATTTATATTTATCTTATGTTTTCAACAATGGTATTGTTAATAAATCCAACATAATTTATTGAAAAATCAACACATCTTCTTAATATTACCCGTCAACCTTCAACAACCATGTTATAAAAAAATCCAACATTTTTTAATAATCTCCCCCTTATGATTTTTTTTTGAAAATACACATCATGTTTTTACCCCCTTATTCAATACATCCTTAGAAGTATCTTATCCCTTTTATTGATATCTTCTCCAAACCATGTTATCTTCTTATCCACCTTATTATAAATGAAATAAAAAGGTCCTTTCAAATTCAATGTGTCTTTACAAACATCAATCTAAAAATATAAGTATGAAATTTTCTTCCTTATCCTCTTTATTAGAGGGAAAATGATCTCCCCCTTAATGTGAGAAAAATTCTAGTAAATATTAGCTCCTCCATTAAGATATTTTCTTCAATCCCCCTTGGGGGTATATTCTCCACTTGTTTCAAAATTACTTCATTCTTTTGTGTCAACCACATGTTAATTATCCAAAACCTTTCAAAATAAATGTTATGCAAGCTAATATTCTTTCCTGTTATATTTTCTCAAGAGATTTATTGAGTGAATTTACCACATTTCAATTGTGATGTAAATAAATTCAATAATCCTGATAATATGAATCCTTGTGTAAGAAAAAAGAGTTTTTATATAAAAAATCATGATTTTCCATGTCACACGTGAATACCAATAAACACAGAAAATAGATTTGGAATTTCCAATTTCAAAGGAAAACTTGTGATCTACGTCGATTCAAACCAAACCCTTAGCATATAAAATTAATGTACTTTTTTGTTAGAAATATACCATATGATGATGTAATTGAAACTAATTATTAAACATTAGAAAAAACTTGTTGCAAGAGTGGTTCAAGTTGAAAAATTTATATCATTTGAACTACTTTCCTTTAATATCTTCACAGAATTCAAAAAAATTAGATAAGCCTTAATAGCCTTTGGTGTTCAGTACATATTCTCCTGATACATTTCCCTTTAATAGTATTATTATATCACTTATTGGTTTAAAAAATGTGGGAACATAATTTTGTTGACCACATTTGCAATAATCTCCATCCATTTGTTATTTTATGACATAATGATTCGTGTTATTTTCAATCACAATCACCCCATGGATCATATATCTCCCTTGGGTTTGAAACTCTTCAAAAATGGTTAGACATAATAAATGAAATAGATATAGGGTTACCTAACATTTCATTAACTTTTAAAATAGGTTTTTTTCAAGATGATCCAACCCATCACCTTCTATCTATACTTTTCCCCTTTTCAAATTTTAGTGAAGGAATGAAATCAATTCTTCATGTTCTTCATCATAACTTGTAGCGAGACAAATAAACCTATTTCAAAAGGATATCCCTTGAATGATACCTCTTACACACTTATTTTCATTTATTTGAATATTTTCATCCTTATTTAGCTTGGGTTTTTCCAAAATTATGGAATCTATAACACTTAAAAAAATATTATTAGAATACATAACAATTGGATCTCATCTCTACCTTCATTATCCATAATATCTTCTTCTTTTACCTCATAGTGGTTTTTGTTATACCATAATGGAAAAAATATACCTTTATGTACAAAAATTACATATTGTAATGTAAATTCCATGGTGAAGTTATCTTCATATTCACTTCCACCTTCTTTTCATCTAGTAAAAATTATTTCTTTTACTTCCATATTTTTGTTCTTTTTGGATAATAAAGTTACTGTGAGTACCAGGATATATTTTTTGAAACACCCATCATTGTGGCTCAGTTTCAAACACCAAAAAATTAAACCTATTCCCTATATTAATAGTCCTTTTTATGGGAAATGAAATTTTCTTGTAATTCATAGGAGTGGAGTGTCTCTATATGGATTCTTTACCCTTTATCTCATTTATCTAATTGAAATAACTTTCCATATAACCAAGGTAATAAAAAATGAATCATTTACCATGAGAATCATAACTCACTTTTCACAACTTGATTGATATGCTGGAACTGTTGGAGTTATTCTATCATCTTTGGGCTAGTTGGATTTGAAACATATACTCATGAATCTCCAGAATATTCCATAATGAAATCACTTTGGTTATTTCATATTTTGTGGAAACAAAATCCTAAATTTTTCATTGAAAAAAACTTGAATTTGATATTTCACATCTATATTTATATTTTCTGTTTTTTTAGATAACTTCTTCAACTTAGAGTTGGTAAATATCATAGCACATTCTCATTCTTCAAATTGATCTCTCGATGAAAGATCAATTTCATTTAATTCCTTTTCTATTGACATATTTTCTGATATCTTGGGAAATATCTTCATGTGTATCATTTTTTTGATTCATCTTCATCCTCATTTTCTATATTCTTGAATTAAATGTCACTTTTTATCCTTTAATGTCTTATTTTTAAAGGATAAATATTCAATCATTGAGTGATATACTCTATTCATGATACCTAATAAGTATTTGTTATCACTACATAATCATTCCTTGGAATAATAACATAATATTCTTTCCATTTCATTACAACAATAACATATTCTTTTTAGATCCATGAGAGATTTTAAAATTTCACATCCTTTATATACATTGGGGGTTAGAATTAGGGATAATATCATTTACATATTTTAACTCAGCTAATAAACACAATATCTGGGATGAATTATTATTATTCTTATTCCTTTTTTCCTTTTGAAATTAGGAAACTCTTACTTAGACTTTCTTCTTTTCCAACCAACTCTTCCAATTTAAACCACTTTTCTTTGGAGAATGTAAAACTATTCATATTTTTATTCAATTTTTATATGATATTATACTTTAATTCCCCTTTTACTTAACCATCAATTTTAATTTTAATTTTATCTTTTTCAAAAAATAATTCCATGTACGATCAACATAATAATTTCATTTTATAACACTTATACAGAACTCCAAGAGAAAATTCCATGAATTGGATGAACTCCTTTTACCATGTTATAAAATTATTTCAATAAATTAAATGATACTTTATAAGGGAGTAGATATTCAAGAGTACTTCAAATCAATTCATAGAAATAAAAAATCAAAAATTGAACATATCCCTTTAATACCACTTCATAAAAATAAATAAGGGACTTAGAGTGAGATTACCCTTATAGGGTTGTTGAATGAGGGTATGTACTATCAATGATAATTAAAATTTATTCCCCTTTAACTATACCACTTAACAAATAGGATATTGACCTATTAACCTTGAGGGTATGTTTTTATTCTCTTTAACCAGATTTTATTATAGTTTCTTGATCCGTTTTGGTGTGCATGAATAAAGAATATATTAACACAAGTATTTACTTGGTTTACCCACACTGGGATATGTCAAAGTATCATAAATCAGAATTGTTTCAAGAATCAAGATTAATATTAACCTCTCAAAATAAAAATTATTGCGATAAATCAATCTTATAACTAGGCTCACTACCTTATAAGTTTTAGGGAGAGATCACTACTTTACAAGGGTCACTACCTCAAATATCTTTTTGTTGGCTCACTATTAGTGGAAAGGGTCATCATAAAATATTATAAATATATAGGTACCTTACCTAGAATCATCTACATATATTATATCTTCATGTATGAATATATTATTTTTTGAATTCTAGTAAGGATACTTCTTTACCTCTTGTGAAAATGCCATCATGTAGCTCCTTCTTTCATTCTCGAATGACTCTGGAATAACTTCACTTTTCTTGTAAGAATATTAAATTGAACTCATTATTTATATTGTTGGGTTTATTTTAAATGTATTCCAATTATTTTAAACTTTCATCCCCTCACTTTAACAATCTATCCATTCCCTCTAAGAACTAGATATGGTAATGTATTCTCTATACAGAGCTACTTCTCGAGAAATACCATAAATGGTTTTATGGAAAATTCCAATATCGTTATTCAATCCAATTAATAGGATTGATTATTCTATTTAAAAGGATAATTACATATTTCCCATGTAATTAGTGGGATCAAGATGAACGTTTGATTTCATGTTGGACACCCGATATTTTAGGTGATAACTCTATTTACTTAATTTTCTAGAAAAATTGCTAACTAACAAAAAAAATTCTGGATGAGGCATGGTCTTATGTACTACATCATAAAACATACCATTTTTAAAATTATGTAGAATTTATAGGACTACCATGGTGTAGATTTTATTTTATATACATCACTACAGAGTGGTATAGAGTGCTATATTATGTCCCTCTATTGTTGACTATATCCATAAAAATTGGCTAGTAACTATACTATCACTCTTAACTGATCTTCAACATGAACTACTCTAACTGCTTCTCACATTGATCAGGATACGATAGGTAAATATATATTAAATATGTTATCCTATGAAAATGGATACCTCCAAATTATTTTATTTTTTTGAATTCAGGACCTCTATGATATAAGGCATAACTATAGCCTGAACCTCTTCTTCTTCAAGGATACTGCAGTGTTTCCTTATTTATTTTTGTTTTGTCACTATAAATTCTATAGTAGATGATAAAATTATGTATGATTAGTATTAACCTTATGTATCAGGTGACATACCCTTACACATAGGGTCCTAAACTATGGTATACCTGCTGGTGGTATAACCTAAGAACTCTACATTCCACATCAAAAACTCCTTTGGATTTCTTATGGAATATATGCCTCCACACTTACTCCACTAAGTAGATGTGAGTAATATAACCCACTAATTCCTTCCTCTACACTATAAACCGATAGTTTGAACTACTTTATATACACCACCACTCAAAGAAAATTACCACAAATTCTATGTGCACTCTGTCCCACATCTGTTCTTGTCTACCTCCTCGTGCATTTTTGGCTGGCTAACCTTGTTGACTCCCCTAGATGTTTGAGCTTCCTACCTCACATGAAAGGTCAAGATAACTTGGCTAGGAAGTCTATTTTGGAATTATTTTCACATCATATATCCTTATAAAAAACATCAACACAACAATGTAGTTATGGTGATTATAGTGTGGAAGAACACTAGAGTTATCCATTGACATCTACTTTATAGTGTAGCCAGATTCATTATGGAATAGGATTATCAGTAAAAAAAATTATATGTTGTGTAGTATAATATATGGTGTAGTTTAAAAAAATCCCTTTTCAACATGACGAACATGACCACCACTACAGTATAGTATTTCCCATTTTGTCCATCATGAATTCTTATGCAACACACTCCGAGAACAGAACTTTTTGTATTTCTCTAAACATATCCAGTTTTACAATAATTGGTTTATATACAATTAAAATAAGATTTATGTCTATAATAATTCTTGGAAATTATGTTGGAAACAATCAATCACTTTGGTCATCTTCAGCACGTGTTTACAAAAATTTTATTATCAAAAAATACAACTTGATTCTTTGAAATTCCAACACATCTTCTTTATCATTTTCACCGTCTTTAACCAACCACATTTTCAATAAATCCATCATTTTATAACACTCTCCTTGATCCATGTTTTATTTCAACATTATTCTTAGAATTTTTTTTATAATATGACCAATAAGCCTCAATTTAATTTCTAAATACATCCCTAAAAGGTAAATCATTTAATATCTAGATATTCTAAATTTCATTAAATTAATAGCATGATGATGTATATCATCATTTAATGTTTGGTAGACTCAAGATCTCAAATTCATGTATCATATATCTCCTTTAAATATTCTTAGATATACACCTTATTTAACTTAATTATGGCATGAATTAGATTTTCATGGTACAATTAAATCATGTTTCAAATATCTTCATATCCATAGTAAGAGTGTTTTGGTATGGACAATGAAATCTACATTATGAGGGGTTTATCCTTAAAATATATTCATAAAAAAACAATCATGGTTTATCCCTTTGTGTAATGTAATTAATTTATATAGTGTAATATACTATCTTAGGGAGTTAAACACTTTCCTATAATAGATATGCATGCACATAAAAAAAACATATCTCTTTTTTTGTGGTGTGAATCCATAAAAATACATACCCCATGATTCCTTATGAAATAATCATGGAATAACCAATACTTTTCTAGTTTTATTCTCATGTCAGAGTAAATTCTCCATCATACAGAGCTCATTATGTTGTAATGAAAACCACATCATTCCATGGTGTATCAATTTAATTATTCAATCAATTCTTTTAGAATCCAATCTTGGTGTGACATAAATACATTGCATAATGATATATTCTAACATTGTATCACACTAGATTCCTTCAGTTATATGTCCCTAATTCATCTCTATTATTCTCCAAGATCTAGAATATATTAGAAATATCATTAAAATTCCTTCTAACTAGCTCAGACAATACCTACAAGGGCCTCAATATCTATTCATATTTCTTCATTATCCTAGTGATAAGTATTTGATATGTGAGTATCTATATCAATTGAAAGGATATATTCTCAAGATTACATGTAAGACACAACTAAAAAATGTATATATATAAATATAATAAGTTTTCATGTTCCAAAAAATCCTAATCAATGTATAGAATCTATATGCAACTCCAACTAGATGTTCATGATACTACACCATCAGTTTGGATAGTCCTCATGAGAGATATTTATCCCTTCATGAACATGATATCATTTGGAAAATTGAAACTTCCTTTAATTATAATAAGGATTCAAAAAATTAATATTGTTATTTGTATTCCATTTTATTATCTATATTTAAATAGTTCCACTTTTCTATGTGATAATCGAGGCATATGATAACATATAACATCTTTTTTGAATCCCATTGATAACATAGAATCACATTCCATACACATCACAGATAAATGATACAATATCTCCAATGATCATCTTTACAAGTAAACTCACATCATCTTATATTCATGATGGTATTTATAAAGTTTAATCTTTAGTAATATATTTAACACTAAATTCTAGAAACATATCAATAAAACTGGTGAACTTAAAATCCCCATGAGTATCAAAAATTTTTATCCTTATGTATGTCTAAACATATGGAAAAAATACAATATGATATCAATGATATATCTTAAGAATAAAAATATCTATAGTGAATTCCAAATCCAATATTATTGTATATTGATAATGCCTAATCCTTGAAAATGCTTTAATCATTTATAATAATTCCAATATAGCATGAAAAACACACTTCCAATTCATTCTCTAGAAAAACAAGGGAATATCAATGTCCCCATTCATATTTTCTTGAAATATAACCCTTATAAATTATTATCATCAAATTATGTATTTCTGTGTGTTAAACTATGAAATCGTTCAAAGAAATGTTAGTAACATAATACAATCAATCCAACTTTTACATCAAAAATCCCTACTTTATTTTAGAAAAAGTTTTGTTTGGATTTATGTGTATATTATACCAATTTGACTACATAATCTGAAAATATATACTATGGGTGAGTCAAAATTTTATAGTTTTGAGAACCCCCCCTAGAATAAGGTATCATTCTCTAAATTCATAAGGAATTAGGAACTCTATACCCCTAAAATTTAGTCTTTAAAAAAATAACACTTTCATTAAAACCATTTGATAAATATATTTCTAAAAATTTTCAATAAAAGAGAGATGAGTATTCATAGTTTTATAGGGAAATTAAACTCATGAACATATTTTAATAATTTTTCTTCTTAATTGTATTCATAAATAAGTAGTAATATTTAAATAATTGAATATTTGACAATAAAAATATCAACTAATCACTCAAAACCTATTAGAGAAAACTCATTATAGGAAACAAGTGTAATCAGTCAATAAATATATGTAGTCTATAAGTGATCCTTGAAAATAAATTCCTCTTTAATATCCAATTTTATGTTAAAAAACATAAACTTTCATTAAAATAAAATAAAATAATTCAATCACAAGTAAGGGAAAATATTTTTTCAATTCATGCCTCAGTTTTTTATATGAAGTGGATGTCCCATTTGAAAAAACCTTAAATTAAATATATTTTTAGATTTAAATTATTTTAATTTCACCAAATTTGTTTCATAATTTTCATAAATCCACATCTATGAATTAATGATCACATTATTAGCATTTTATTATCCTAAAATTTCCATTCCATCCACCGTATTTGTCTCTTTAGTCCCTTTGCAACTCTAATAAAATCTAATAATCCCTTCCATATATAGAGTTTCATCAATAATCTTATTTTATTTTAAATATTGAAATACACTTTTAATATCTATCCACTATTTACTCAAATTATAATAATCATGTTGAACTATGAAACATGTTTCAATGACTCTTTAATTGAACCACTTCTTCTTCTCTGTGGAATCCATTGAGTGTTTTGAGGGATCCTATTCCCCCTTGATATGTTCACAAAAAAATAAATATGAATAAATATGATAATTTGAAGCATAAATTAAGTTTATTTTATTCTATATTCAGGTGAGATATGTTTTGGTAGTGCGTGATATCCTTTTTCAAAATCCATAAGTCTCCTCGGGTGCACCATGATTGTTAAGAAATGTATCCTTGTATTTGGACTAATACTATATATTTTTTTATTTCATAGTAGGAATTTTTTATAAATAGTTTCTCACATTTTTTCCAAGGACAAAACACCCTGAGAAACACCATTGTGTCTTATATTCCTCAAATAAATAAAATTTTCAGTCTAATTTCAAGAGTTGCTTTTATAAATTCTCTTTGGATGCAACATCTACATCCTTTGGAAGAGATTTCACTGGCCTCTCCTCAACATGGTTGAGTCTCCACTAATATTTTTCCTATTATCCATTGGTATGGTGTTTTCCCCCCAACTTTTATTTTTCTTCTTCCTTTAATCATGAAATAAATTTTAAGATCTCCCCAAATATGTAATCTATGTTAATTCAACCCATTCAACCTTGAGTTTTTTCTTCATTAGGATATCAAGATTGGATTCAATCACACCTATCTTAATATAATTTCCACTATTATGTATAATCAATATTTTTTTAGGGTTTATTCATTATAAATACTTTTTTCATTTTATAAATGATTATATTGATTTTTTCAACCAATACAAAAAAAAAGTATTTTTCTTATATTCTGACTTATCATCTAGAAACTTCCATAGTATAAAAGTAACTCATTCATGAACCTATGAATATAAAAGTTTAGAATGTGTATGATTGATCTTTAGGGATTTATTTTTATCTAATTCTATAATATCTGTTAATTTATTGAATAATTTTTTTTGTCTCTTTGAGTCCATCCCATAATCCATAAATAATGTTTTGGTAACTCATTAAATAAATTTATAGGAATTTAATTCATTGTTGACTTATAAAGAATAAATACTAAATAAATACTTTTATAATATTTCAATTTCAATCCTATACATGATAATTGAAATCTTATTTTTAATATTCTTGTTTTATTTCTCAGGATCTATATAATTTTCATAAATCACCACATGTGATTTTTTAGAAGTTACCATAAGTTACCTTAATTTCATTGCCTTTGAATTCCTTTGATTCCTCAATGTATCACTGTGTAAATAATTTTCATTTACATTATAATATTCCATAATAAATAGTGTAAAACTCATTAAAATTGAACTTCATGGTGTATTTATGATATTAAAAAAAATTTCTACCAAAAATATTAAATCTTCAATACTCGATATCTCTAGTAAAGAATGTATGAAATAAAAAACTCTAGGGAAAATCCATCAATGATCTCAAAAAAAATGTTATAAATCATCAGATGAAAACATATATTAAATAAGATATATAAAATCTATTGATGTATCTATGAAAAAATATGTTATCGCTTTTTATTAAACACACAAGATCCAATTATGAGAATACCCGAGACATTTATGCTTTGTAAAATGAAGATATAACCTAAAATCTTTATTTATAATATCATTGAGAGTAAACCATTCACTAATAGATATTGATAAAATTAAATAAATTATTAACACATTATAATATCCTTTGTAGTATTATATCACTAAAATTAAATGTGGGTCACATATGATAGCTGGCCAACCACTGAGAGGGGATGATTCAATGGAATATTTATTATGAAGAAAAATTATTATCAATTTCTTCCACTATTATAAACATCATTATCCTAAAGATTATTATTGTGAAGATATCATATGATAAGGAAATACATAATTTAATTGGGATGATTAAAATTATTATATATAATGGGAGTACAAATGTAAAACATGGGACATTAGAATTTATAATGTTCCCTAACTCGTGTTATTGAGTGGATATTCCTTGGCCTCTAATATTTTATAGTTTTCTAAATATTTTAATGTATTATTATTAGTGATAGGTGATTGAACAAATGAAATATTTTATTTTCAAAAGTTTCTATAATCATTAAATATAAATACAAGGTAAATATACTAGAAACATGATGTTCGTTGTCTATTGAGATTTTTTTTCATGTTCCTCTATATTGATGTATATTGTGTTTACTATTAATATCTTAGGAATGACACAGTTTAGTGGATCCCTTCATTACTTTAATAACATTGAGTATTAACTCAATAAATAATTTTTTATTCCATGGTATCTTTTTTTATATATTTATAGATATATTTTATATCAATATATTTTCATCAATTATCATGATCAGTCCAAAAATCTCAAATGAAAACTCCTTGGTCCATGTGGAAATTCCATATTATTCCTTTTTAATGTCACCAAGATTACATATGAGAAATATAAATTTAATTCCTTAATATATCCCTAAAATATAGGGTATTTAATATCTAAATATTATATATTTCACCAAATTGAGACATGATGATGTTTTTCATGATGTGATATATAGTCTACTAAATATTTGAAATTATTGAATCATGTCTCTCTATAAAACATAATTAGATCCACACTTATTTTGAATACATTTTCACTTGAATTAACTAATCATGGTTCAAGGTAATCAAGTTTCAAACTTATTCTTATATATTTTAGTATTTGTTATTGGTGACGCCAATGAAATCTACGGTATGATGGGTCTAGACATTAATTATAGAAATAAACAACTTTTTCATGGTTTATCTCCCTGTCATATAAAATCAACTATTATGGTGTAATACCCTAGATTAAGGCATCACACACTTTTATATGATATATAGCCCAACAGACACAAAGCATGGATTTATATTGGGGCATGAAACCTATAAATTATTGACCATGTTACACCTTCTGAATCATCATTATGAAACCATTATGTGTTCTCGCATCATTCCCAAGTCTGGGTAAACTCCCCCCTCAAAATTTTATCATTATGTAATGATGGAACTCACATCATGGCATGATGAATAAGTAGAGTTATTAAATAAATTCCTTTATAAATGATTCATGGCATGGAATAAATCCAGTGGATCATGATTTTTTTCAACATGGTTTTATACTAAAATTTTTCAAGTTCAAGTATTCACATATTCTATGATATTCTACAGCATCCATAATATGTTTCAAATATCATTATGACCCCTTTGAACTAACACACACTAAACCTACAAATAAAAGACTCAATATTCATCCGACATTCTTCATTATCTATGTGATAAGTATATAATATACCAAACACCATGTTAATCACAAGGATAACTCCCCAAGTGTACCTATATGACACAATTATAAAGTATATGTGTTGTAATTATATTTGTTTCATGAACTTCACACCAATTCATATAATAAATAGACAACTCTATTTAGAGGTTCATGTTACCACGTTATCATTTTGTATAATGTTTATTAGAGTTCAAAATCACTTAGTGAACATAAAATTATGTGTCAAAAAGAGTCTTACTTTAATCATCACACTATGTCAAAAAAATATATCTTATTATTCATACCATATGTGGTGATTTATCCTAAAAGAGTTCTTATTTTACCTAAGTTAATCAAACAATGTGAGAATTCCAATATCTTATTTGAATTCCAAATATAATTTGGAATATCATTATATATCCATATCATATATATGATTCTATAAATTAATTAATAATATTTCTATGGTAGATCAATTTATCTCATCTTAATTACGATCTCAAAAAATTTCTATCTTTGATAACAAATCTATCACTTCCTATAAGAAACATATCATTCCCTCATGTGCACTTTATCTTCTTGTATGTATAAAATCCATCATTATTTATTATTATTGAACTTAGGAAACAAAAATAACATTATACAAACAATATCCTTTGATCACATGAATCTATATAGTGTATTATAAATCCACCATGATTGTATATTCATACTAATTGATCATTGAAAATGGTTTTCACATTGATATAAAATCTTAAATGATATAAAAAACATACATGGAATTCATTAACTTTGAATTTATTTATACATAAAATTCCAAACCTATTTTAAAACCCATTAAAATATAATATCATCTAAAATACCTACTTGATGGCCATGTAAACATTTAGTTGAAATACACCTTAAAATTCATTCATTTTTCCCTATTCAAATCTCATTGTGAAATCAAAAAAATTTAAATTACACTTTTCTTAGAAAATTCATTTTCAAAATATTTCTTATTTAAAATATTTATCCCTTGTACCACTAAAAAACCATTTAGCCAAGCTCATGTGATCCTTTGGTGACTATATATTTGAAAAAAGTCTATCATATTCTTATAAAATTATGGAATGTCATAAAGATAATCATATTATTATAATAATAACCACATAAGTATAAAATAACCATCATGTAGCCAATGCATTCCATAATATGAATAACTTCAATAAGTAAAGGTCAGCTACATATTTCCATTATTCAGTTAAACTTTCAAGATAACACCCGCCATTGAAGGATCTAAAGATCACATGTCTCATTTAAAAAACCTATAATTCAATAATCTATACAATCCATATTAAGAAAAATGAAATCATAAATTGTGAATTTCTCACTATATGCTATAAAAATACTAAAATAAATAGGAATGGGGTGGAAACCAATCTTCCTGTATACTCAAGACAAATATATTAAAAAATAATAATTTAGAAAAAATAATCAAACATAAATTTTATACCAATTCATGGAAATAAATAAATAAAATTTTCAAGAAATGAACCCCAAATCAATTAGTGAACAAAAACATTTACTCACATTCCCAAACCATCCTCTAAAAAAACAAAATCTCAATCGAGAAAATGTGATTCCACCATGTTTATAAAAAATCTTAAATTCATTCTCTACACTGACTATAATAAATTAAAAGAGATAAAAAAATAATAGAAAAGGAATAATGAGGGTAATATACCTATATCTACTATGAATATGAACTTCAACTCAAAGTTAGATCAAAGTGAAACATTCAAGGTGCCAAGGGGAGAAGATTACAAGGATATGACAACTAAAATGGAATCTCTCAAGTCCCCACAATATACAAGAAGAGTGGGTCCTTGAAAAAATAATTACAAACCTCCCATATTAAAAAAATCAGTAAACCCAATAGGGGTATTAGTAGGTATCTACTAGATACAGGGTTCCAAGTTACCACTACCCAGTACATATGAATCTTGGTGGGATACCACTAGTATTTTGAGGGGTTTTTTTAGTAACCTACTATGTTATACTTAATTACCTATCATAGAGAATTCCCTTTTCTAGATTTTTTTATGAACTATTACATATCCAATATCAACCTATTATCTTTCAAAAGGATTAAATATAGACTCCCTATCAGTCCATTTTAAAAAATGTATGTTCAACCTATCTCCATTTCCATTGGATTTTTTTCTATATCTAGATCCATTAGAAGATAAATAATTAGATCATTATTGTAAATATTCTAGTTAGATCTTTGGTATCTCACTCAACTGTGTTTGAAGTCATGGATCAAAATCTTAAAAGTACTTTGGTATTTTTTTATATTTTATGAAATCAATTAAAATATATTATTTGGGATCTTATGGATATGGTTTTGGATATCATTTTTACTGCCAATGAATGATTTTTCACTCCAAAAAAAATTCTAAATAATAAAATTACTCAAAACCTTATCTAATATTACTCTATTTACTTTCTCAAACCAACTTTATATATGTGGGCCCTATAAGTTTTCATTAGTAATGAATCAATTGTTGTTTGATTGCAATATTTAGATTCATATATCTAAATTACATTGCTTAATTTAGTAAAAATTAACTTTTATGTCCTTTTCCAATTTGAACATGAACTTTTTATGTAATGGTATTTAGAATGATCATGTTTGGTATGGAATTTTGTTTTTTAAGTAATGTTTTTATTTAATGGTCGATTTAATCAGTTCATAAAAAAGGTAAAATATTTTATTTTAAAGGATGGAAATTGGTGCATGTTTGACCCTTTATATGGTCTAATTTTGGAAAGAGGTTTATTAGAAATTTTTAGAGAAAATAAATATATACGAGAAATGAACCTTCCCTAACACAAGTTTATTACCTAATTATATGGATATAAAATTATTTAGTTCTTAGGTCAAGCATTGACATGGATAAAAGTGATTTTAAAATAAATTAATAGTTTTTCCATGTAATATTTTTTATATTCTTTTGGTTATACTCCTAGATAATAGACATTATTTTATAGTATCCCATGTTGTGTAAGTTAGGATGTGATCTTGATAAGTATGGAACACAATTTTTCTCTATTTATCTGTATTGTTTAATAAATTTCTAGTTTCAATTATTAAAATATTTTCTCTTATATTCATTTTATATAAATTATTTATTTTCTTATGTTTTTCAAAGTGTATGGAATGGGATTTTTTTATAAAAATCTAAATCATAATTTCCTTTTTCATATACATGGGACACTATTGTAGTCTCTCAAGCAATTAATAATGAGTTTTACTTACCACATAAATATATACATCATGTTAAAATATAGATATTGTAATTCATTACCCCAGTAAAGGTAATTTATCTATTTTTATTAGCTGTGTAGTTAATTTGGATAGTTTTAGCTCAAAAATGATCATTTATTTGGACAATATTGTTTAGATATTTAGTTCTTTAATTTTTGTTTGAAAATTTAATTATGGTGGTTATTTTTTATTTGTTTTCCCACATATTATTTAATTTTTTAAAAATAAGACTTATTTGGTCCTATTGTTTTATTATTATTCATGTATATTGGCCTTTAAGGGATTATTTGGTTATAATTAAGTGATTAGTATGATTATACATTTTAATACGAGTTTCATTAAAAGTATCAATAAATGCGGGTTTTTTGTAGAAATTTTCATAGGGTCATATAAGTACCCATAATGATAACTAGGGAAATTTATTTTTTATTCCCTATAAAAATAATTATGGGAATATTTTTTTCATTGGTTGAATGTTTGGAAATTTTTATGTTCTAAATTGGATCTTTTGTATTATAATTATTTCTAATCAAAAGGTTTTGGATATTTTTCAAATCTAAATACAATTTGTGATTGATAAGTTAGTTGATGGATTTACATAAAATAATAGTTTGGTTAGGGGGTGTAAGTGCATTAAATAGTGACAAAGTAAGAATTTTATAACCATTAGTGTTTTTCAAGGATATAATTTAACATAGAGGAGGACCTTGGAAATACATTTGAAAAGATATGAATAAGTGAATGAGTGGATTAAACATAGGTATTTAAGAAGATATTAAAATGGAATGAACCTGAAAATTCATGTTATTGACATAAGGATATGAGTATGGTGATACAATAAAATATCAAGAGATAAGGTATAAATGACTCTAGTGTTTATGGCGGAGGAAAGTTGAAGGTATATAAGATGGTAAAGCATAGTAATGTTATGAAAGGAATATATAATTTGAAGATGGATTAAAGAATAAAGATTAATAATCTAGTTTTTATGGTTAATTATAATGGTTGAAGATTCCTATTTTCAATTATTTAAACATTAGAAGAATTATTTTAGTTATTAGAGATTTTTATTGAAGGGTAGAAGTAGATTTTATAAATAAATAAAAAACATGGTGTAATCATTATGGCTATTATATAAATATTTATGGATAAATTGATTAGTTTATGTGAGAAACATTCTACCATGTACTGAAAATATTATTTCATGATTTTTGTCAATTATAGTTAATGATTAATAATTTTGTGTAGTGTTTTACATTGTGATTATAGTTTTTGTTATAATTTAAATCTATGGAAATGAATGAGTTTATATTAAATAGAAATAATGTCCTAATACCAAGATATACTTATAATAGTGTTTCAGTTGAATAATATAGTTATTTAATTACATTATAACCGATAAAACCCCATTACTTTTTTCATTTTTAATTCCTAAGGGAATTAGAATTTTGATTTTTTTGAGAGGTTCATCATGAGAACCGTGGTTCGTATTGGAATTCCAAGAGTTTTAGAAACTCGGTTTGATATTTTCTATGTGAATTTAGGTTCAAGATATACCTTGTTTTCCCATGTGACTCTTAAGATACATGGGTTAATTTTTAGATGTTTTTAGGGTTTACACACTAGTGCACATCTTGGTGTGTATGGTTTAGGGGAAATCGTGGAGCACCTAGAATGTGTGGGGGCATTTAGTTTGTTTTCTAAAGTACAATATTGGGTTTCATAGTTAGTAAAATATTAAGCATAAATCATGTGGATTCAATACAAAACTATGTGAATTGGTCTTGTTAGGGGTAATAGTGAATGTTCACCACATGGTTGAAGACAAGCTGTGTAGGGCATGCAATTTTGGTTATAGAGTATTTTTCATTGATGGTGCATGGTATGAAAAATTATGTGGCCAAACCATATATCCAAGATATTATTGTTAACAAGTTTGAAATAAACACTTTGACCCCATGGTATTTAAACCTAAAAACCCATCTCCTCTCCCACTAGTGAATGAATGAACTATGAGGGTTACTCCCCATATTAATTATTGATTTCACTTGAATGCGAGGCATTATGGGTGTGAGTTATTGGATTTTGTGGTAATTATATCCTTCCTTTTTCCTCTATTCATGGATTATCTCATAAACATTTCATTTTGAGGAATCTAGATAGAGATTTGAGAGATAATTCCACCAGAGAATTGTGTAGTCATCCTGTTATTATGGGTAATTTATATGGAATAGATTGAGGGCATTAGGAAACAATGTATGCATGTTGTTTCACATATTTCTAAAAGAAGTGAGTCATTGTATAATTATTATTATATTTTCTACACAATGTTTAATTACTTTGTATATTGAATCAATTATTAATTTTAGTGATTTTTATTGAGAGTGTGCTGGGAGGACGCCATGGGAAATTAGCTTGTCATTGGTTGAAGTTTTGGTGTGATGATAAAACCAATTAAGTTTATATGTTTTTTTCTATTTAAATTAATTAAGAAATTTAATTATAAATAGAAAAATTATTTACAAAGGATTAAAATTAATTAAATTTTATTTTTTATTTTGAGTTAGGTCCTTGGGTTCTTATAATATGGCCTATTGGACTTATATGAGCCTGGGATAGAGCTTTTGGGTTGTTATTCAAAGTAAATTGATTTATTGTTGAGGTAGGTAGTCCCTTGTACATACCCCTAAGATATTATGATTTACTATTATATAATTTCATATGTGGATTAACAAATAGGATGATCAACCCTTTTTTAAATAAACAATTATATTTAAAATGAAATTCCTTTAACTAAAGAAATCACAAGGGCTATGATGGAACATTTTTCAATTTCTTGATTTTTCAGTCACTGATGGTTGAAAACTCGATTATGAAGATGTGCCTTATGATAATAAGACCCTAAGAAGTAATATTTATATTTAATTATTGACTGTGAAAAATCTAGACAGATTCTTTAAAACCCTTGAGTAGGGATATGCGATGGGATGAGAACAAAAGGCTATACTAGGACTCAGTAGATCCTTGTGATGTCGTAGAGCCATTGGGATAGTTGTAATGACTATGGGGCGAGTGTTCCTCCTAAACTAGTACATGAGCACTAGGTGGGTATATCATGGATGAAATGTTGATGGATTGATTGAGAGGACCATCCTAAGAAAAACTATAGAGATATATATGGGTCTTGTGCCATATTTTAAGACCAAATACTAATGAGGGTTTCCTTGTATGGCTAGTGAGTCATGATTTGACTATGATAATGTTGTAGGATTTAATTACTTCTATGGGTTATAAAAGAACTCGATATATGAGTATATGAAATATTATTCCATGTGGGGTGTCCCGGCTATGATGAGACAAAGGGGGCCTCAGTAGGTTCCCTATTGATGTTTTGACCCTAGAGAGGGTGTGCATTGGAAATGGGTAGTAATGATTGTAGGTTTCACCTTTGAACCCAAATTAATTATGTGATTGTTATATTGATGTATTGATGATTACAAGTTTTTCACTTGGAATTCTAACATCAAATTGTCAGACCAGTTTTTATAGATGGATGACCTCTTTGAGATGCATGATATGGGATTATTCTAGTGGAACACAATACCCATCATGATATATTGAGATACATGGGATTTATTGGATGTTATCCTTTGATCCATCCTTCATGACCGATCATACTATTGGATTCCTAGGATGTGATCCTAGGATATGGTTTTCAATACTCATACTGAGGATTTACTTGTACTTTATCCTTTAAATCAGAATAGGGGAGAAAACTCTCTCATGTGGATTTTAGTCTTGATTTCAATTACTTTGGGAATACTATTAAGAATTGTATATTAATAATGATGTTACTATATTTCCTAGGACATGATCCTAGGAATCAGCTATGGGACTGATATTAGTTGGAAAGGTTATGTGATATTCTCAAAGACATTCTATCACTAGAAGATATAGGTTTGGGTCAATCCCAAGTTTTACGTTAGAACCTAAGGATAAAAAATGGTTATTTAATTACACTTCCACATCTGTATTCATTTTATGATAATATCAACTATTCACATGAACTAAATTTATAAGTTATATATGGAAAATTTTTATGTTACCCTTATAAGTTGTATTCATACCCTTCTTGGGTGACCATGGAACTTGGGGTACCAGTATATCCCCCACCCTTTACAGGTCCAGGTTGGGTAGAGGCCCAAAGTATCTTGGTCAAGCGGGGAATCTTTAACTAGATAAGATATTGGGATGAGTTGATTCGTGGAAATAATAACAGTTCACTAGTTTATTTTAATTATATTATTTATCATGTAAATGTGATCATCCCAGTGGGCAATCAACTATTGTATGTTGGCATGATGTGAGTCTGTATGATTGTTTTCTTCTGCATGATTATTTTGGTATTGATATATATATATACATCTTTTTTGCACTCAAATTTTATATGATTTTTAGATTTTTTATTTTATTTTTACATTATTACAAACCCAGATGTGGTTGTATACTCTCCACACTTTAACACCCTAGACTCTCGATGCTATTTAGTAGCATTTTGAATATGGGGAGGATCACCGAATATCACATGGTGACTCTAGATAGGACACCGACCAGTGGTATCTATTCAAGGGATTTTATAAAGTGGTATCAAAGCTTTTAAGTGACTGATTCATAGGGTATATTAGAGTATTTTATTTTCTTAATATTTAGGGAGATGGTAGATAGGTGACATAGAAATTTATTAGAGCTTGTGATAGATATCAGACTAATGCCTCATGAACACCTTTTTTTGGTAAGAAATCCATGTTACTGGGGATATGGGATCATTATTATTTGTTTTCTATTTTAAGGTTATTAGATTTTACTTATAATTACACACATGGTTTTGGGATTTATGATTTATTATTTTTTGGATCTTGGACCATTGGTAAGAGGTCAGGTATATGCATCATATTTTTTCATATAGGATTCACATGAAATTTTAATTCGTGTGTGTGATTGATACCATTGATAAAAGGGTTTACTTTTTAACATCTCATTAATAGATTATATATAATTTTATTATATAAATTATTGGTGGAATTATATTCAAATGGAACATAGTATATTTCTCTTTTGATGATATATCATGTGGATTCTATATTTAAGTTCATAGCGAAAATGATTGTAGAGTCCCTTTATGTATGAGATGTGTAGTGACCCTAATAAGTCTGTAAAGACATTTGATTCCATAAATGTAGAACCCTTGGGGTGATTTTTTATTCTGATTCCCATATATAAATTGATTTATCTATTTAAAGTTTCAAAAATAATCTATATAGTGTTTTTCTATATTGCATCTTGGTGGAATTTTACATAAAAAACTATTTGACTATTTTATACTTGACATGCGTCAAGATGGGTAAATTCCATTATATGTATATATATGTTCCTAGATAAGATTATTATTCTCAATGGGGTAGTTTCATGTGAATATTCAAGATGAGGATGGGTTCCTTGGTAGGATTGGGATATGGCATGGGATTCCTGATATATATATATATGTGGTAACCCTAGAGTTATTAGTTTGGAACATTATTTGTTGTGTGATTTTCAATATAAGAAGAATGGGTAGATACTCGGGTTGACAATGTAAAGACCCGTAAAATTTAAGGGAATTTTTTTTCCTAATTTTCTTTGGGATTTTACAAGAACGTAGTTTCTGACGGCACTTGATTCCAAGGCCCGGTGTGCCCAGAATTTTTATCCGAAGTTTAGCTCGGGTACGTTCAGCGAACGAACGAGCGGGAATTCCTATCTTTTGAACTGATGCTCGGAATCGAATTCCGAGGGCACCGATGGAACCGCAACGCCGGTAATTGCTTAGGAATTCCTTTTCTGGAGTTGTGTTTGATCGATATGAGTTGTTTACATTTGTGGATTAAGTGTGAGTGAAATAAAATTTCATTAAGAATTTTAATTCTCTTTTCCATGTGTTCGAACCTAGGTGTAGGAGTTAGGGTGGGACCCACTGATTGGTAGTTTCTATTGAGTGGATTAAAGGTGAGGTGGGGCCCACACGATCCACCATCTTTTCAATTCCCTTAACTCCCTAACTCCTCTTAACCCCCCACTTAAGTTGTGTAACACTTTTAACTTTTAAACTTCCCTTTATTTGGGTGACTTTTCCTCTCCTCTCATTAAGTATGCCAACACACCAATTCAATTAATTAAATTAAGTTTTGATTTTTGAATTGTGGCATGAGTTAATAAAATAAGGATGAGACTTATTTTATTTTGGTTGGTTGTTGTGTGTGGACAATTGAGGAAAGAGCTCTTGGGTGTTTTCATCTTTATCACAAAGAACACCAAGACTTCGACGAAGAACGTCGTCACCATAAGAAGAGATCGACGTGCTGTCTCTTCTCCTCTCCACACCCGGTGTGTGGCCCCTTTTTCCGAAGATCGACGACGCACCCTCTTTCGATCTTCTTCCCGTGTCAAAGAAAAGGAGAAGCCACTTCCTCCTCGGACATTCTCTGTCAACATACGGAGCTTCACCTCGCGACGTCGTTTTCCACGGCGAACCCCCGTTCTAGCTACGCTCAAGGTAGGGGTTATTTAATTATTTTGTTTGTGTTTACCACCTTGTCGTTCTTCGTGAAAATACAAACAAATGCTATCGATTAACGAGAGGGGGCCGGACTGCACAAACACGACCGCGATCGGAGAGGGGCCGAGGTGGAATAGCACGACACCGTCGCGCCGCACCGGATGACTAAGGCCGCAGCCGGTTCCGGGCCGCGGCGAAGCAGGGTGACCGACGGCCGGAGACGGGCCGCCGGCGTCGGAGCAGGGAGGGTACCGGCCGTCGCCGGTCCTATGGAGCAGGAATCGGCCGGCTAGGGCGGGCTGGACGGACAGGGGAAGAGCCGGGGGTCAAAACCCCCGGCTGGCCAGCTGAGCGGCCCCTTAATTGGGGTCGCGGTTTCCGAACGGCGGGGGGCAGCGTGCCCCCCCGCATAAGCGAACGGCTCGGCCGTTCGGCCGAGCCAGCTGGCGCTGCGCGCCAGCGCACCGGGCTGTGCCTAGCTGGGCCGACCCGGACCTGGGTCGGGTCGACCCGGTTCGGGCCGACCTAGGGGGTCTCGAGCCGGGTCGGTCTGGTCCCGAAACCCCCGTTTTCGGACCCCTTTTGGTTCATTTTCCCATATATCGGGCTACGAACCTCTAATCGACGCGTAGTCAGTGGTGATGTGATCCTTGGATTGAGACGGTCGTTTCGGTATATCGGACTCAAGGTTTCGGAATATTTTGGGTTCGGCCAGGTTGGTTCGTACACGAAACTAACCGGGCCCTCGAAGCGGAAACACTTATAACTTGAGCTCCGGACGTCCGATTGACGTACCGTCGACATTGTTGGATTCCTATAAGTGAGACAGATCTTTTGGAATAATCCACCCGAGGTTTGGACGCAGGTGGAGTACGGTCGGGTTCGTTTTTCCTTAAAAACCAACCGGGCCCCTGGGACGAAAAGGCCAATAACTCTCAGACCGGGCGTCTGATTGACGCGCCGTCTACGACTTTGAGTTCCTGTTGACGATACAGAACTTTTGGATACATAAAATCTAGACTATGTGTCAGTTGATGTATCAGCCTCTAGGCTCGAGGAGCGGACCCTCCCGAACGAGCTTGCTGTGTGCGGGAACCCTAGTGCTGGCTGCGTTTGCTACTGTGACGATGGCGACTGTACATAGATCCTCAGTGGATTCGACGACGATGACTACAACACTCAGCAATCCTATGTGGATTAGTGCTACCGATCCTGTGTGGGTCCGATCCTGTGTGCGTCAACGCTCAGCGGTTCTGTGTGAGCCAGTGCCTACAGATCCTGTGTGGGTCTGATCCTGTGTGGGTCATTTCGGGGGTTAGTTACCTATCGATCATGTGTGGGTCAGACCCTTCCTGGGTCATTGCGGGGGTTAGTACCTATCGATCCTTTGTGGGTCTGACGACTTAGATGAATCAGTGGATATATCTGATCATCTCTATCGTCATACGAAGAAGTATACCTATGTGAGATGAATCCTATTTTACTTTCCTCTGTGGATTTTGTTGTGCTATCCTGTGTGGATTTACGTTTTGCTTTCCTGTGTGGACTGGGTTGTACTTGGGTTCGGATGTTGGAGCCGAACGAGAATTGATGAATTAGGTATATGTATGGGCATACACCTAAGCAGTGTCGGATGTTACTTCATGATTGTATCTTTCCTTTGTGGCTTATCCTTTGTGGATTCTGGGAGACCTTTGGGGGTCTCGGGGTCCCTACTGAGTAGCTTATACTCACCCCTGCACGGGCTATGCCTGCACTACGTTGTGTTGGTTGTAGACGACGGACAACGCTGATCATGGTTGAGGCTTACAGAGCAGGACGGTACCTGGAGGTGGACCACTGGGTGGGACGTACTCGGAGCGGTTGGCTGGACCCGAGGAGCAGTGGAGGCTAACTGTACCCACCCTTCAGGTGGGACTTCCAGTGGACAGCTCGACGCTGCATCTCTACTTTTCAGTTGTTGTTTTCCCTTTCCAGTTTTACTTACTTTCAGTTTGGTTTTGTATACTGGCCCACTTACTTTTCCACACTTACTGTTGTACCATCTTTTACTTAGTGTTTACTTCTACTGCTTGCTTTCTCTATGGTGTTTGTTTACTTTCCAAAGGCAATTCCTTCCCTTTTTATCGGGAATTTACGCCTTGGTGCTAGTCGCCAACCCCTAGCCTATGGAAGGCGGGCTTGGGGTAGTCACGGCATGGGCCCCGAGGACGGGTCGTGACAAATTGTTATCAGAGGAGTTCGGTTCTACCACAGAACTTGGGACTCTGATCTTTTCTATGTGAAGCAATAGTGTTTAGCCTATTGGGTGTGATTATCAGTCCAGGGAGTCCAGTGTTGGTGCGGCGGCCGACATATCCGTACACCAGGACCCTAACTTCTGATTTCCGACTTAATGCATGAAAACATTGATTGCATGTGTGTTTCAAGTTTTCTTTGTGATTACTTTGTGTCAGCTCACCAGGTATACTGTTCTGACCGTGGCACACCTGTTTCCTTTTCCGGATGGCCCCACGACGGAAGCCAGCTAGGGTTCCGAGAGTTGAGCGTGACGACATCCCACCGAGCGACGAGGCCTCGGTGCAGGGCCCTTTGACAGCTGAGGCACCGGCGGTACCTTTACCCGCCGAGCCACTGATGCTTCCAGCCCTAGCCGCTAACGATGCACGTCGCCTTAGTGCACTGCATGAGTTCCAGCACCAGCGACCACCCAGGTTCCGCAGGGAGATGGACCCCCAAGCAGCCGAGGACTGGCTGGAGCCAGTGGTACAAGTTTTCCGGTTAGTGAGGACACCAGAAGACCTCATTGTGATCCTCACAGCGAGCCTACTGCACGCGACAACGGGCCGATGGTGGAGCTTAATGCTCCAGGTGCACGATGAGGCATCTCTACTATGGATAGACTTTGAGAGCCTCTTCCGCTCAGAGTTCGTCCCGGCCACCCTCCGTGCGGGGTGCATCCAGGAGCTTCTTCAGCTGCGGCAGGGTAGCTTGACAGTCTCCCAGTACTCGGCGAGATTTACCAATCTCTCGCGCTACTCTACAGACATGGTACGAGTTCCATTCTTCCGGGCCCAGACCTTTGAGCAGGGATTGAGACACGAGATCAGGGCATCGCTGATCTCCCTCAGTATTCCGACTCAGACAGGAGTACAGGAGCGAGCCCTTTTGATCGAGATCTTTCTTGTTGAGTCTACACTAGCACCGAGACCCACCGAAGGGCGACACGTAGCAGAGTCTTCTGTATCAGGCAGTCGACGAATGACTCATGGGTCTAGGCAGACCAGACCCTCAGGAAGACGACCTCAGGACACTGTCTCAGCAGTGCGGGGCACACAGTGTGAATCCAGTCTTTCGAGAGGCAGGCAGTGCTACTCATGCAGCAGGTAGGGCCACATGGCTCGTGATTGCCCGACCCGCCATGCCGAGGAGCAACAGACGGTTAAGGGACCATCGAGGCAGAGATAGAGGGTCGACCGTGGCGGTCCGCAGGGAGCAGGCGGACGAGGCAGAGGAGCTGGCTGAGCAGTAGGTGGTGGGTGACGCTTTGAGGCTTTACCACCACCACCACCAGGAGGTCCACCCCTACCACAGGGAGCTGGCGGGCAGAGACAAGCACAACTCTAGGTAGTGGAGTCCTACGACCATGGCGTGCCTGAGATGATTCGAGGTTCTATCTATGTCTATTCCACCCTTGCTGCAGTACTTATAGACACATGAGCGAGTCATTCTTTCATAGCCGCTGCCCTTGCTCAAAGCTCGGAGATTCAGACAGAGCCGTTGGCTCGATCCTTACGACTAGAGACTCCTACGGGAGAAGACTTGACGATTACGTACGGGTGCCGACAATGTGAGCTTACTCTAGGAGGCTAGAGCTTCGGCTGGGATCTTCTTGTAGTGGCATCGAGGCCTTACGACGTCATCTTGGGCATGGTTTGGTTGTCTACATTCCATACACAGATTGACTGTATTAGGCACAAGGTGCGATGTGTACACAACGACGGGAGCAGGTTCACCTTCACTGGCGAGAAGGGAGCCTTTGCAGCACAGGATGGACTCTCGCAGAGGAGAGTACAGCCCATCACTCATCAGTTGGCTAGCCTCATCCTAGGAGTTGTTGACGTGCAGAGTCCTAGTTTTCCTGCAGTGGTGGATCAGTATGTGGATGTCTTTCCGAAGACGTTCCAGGGCTACCTCCTCGTAGAGAGGTAGACTTTTATATCGACCTATACCCGGGACAACCCTGATATCAACTCCAGCATATCGGATGGCCCCCGGTGAGCTTTGAGAGCTACGGGTACAGTTGGAGGACTTGCAGGGAAAGGGGTTCATCCGACCTAGTGTTTCATCCTGGGCTTCCCCGATTTTGTTCGCCAAGAAGGCGGACGAGAGCTTGCGACTTTGTGTCGACTATCGTTGCCTGAACCAGGTGATAGTGAGGAACAAGTATCCAATACTGAGGATTGATGACCTCTATGATCAGCTCAAGGGAGCACGATGGTTCTCGAAGATAGACCTCAGGTCAGGCTATCATCAGCTCAGAGTTTGAGATGAGGACGTGTAGAAGACGACCTTCAGGTGTCGGTATGGCCACTATGAGTTCTTGGTTATGCCCTTCGGCGTGACCAATGCTCCAGCAGTGTTCATGGCCCTCATGAACAGGATATTTCATCCATACCTCAATCGATTTTTCGTGGTCTTCATCGACGACATTTTGATTTACTCGACGACTGAGGAGGAGCACGCCTACCACTTGCGGGTTGTACTAGACACACTCCGAGAGCACCAGATTTATGGTAAGCTCTCGAAGTGTCAGTTCTGGATACACGAGGTCCACTTCTTGTGACACGTCATCTCTGAGGCGGGAGTTGTAGTGGATCCTGTGAAGATCGAGGCAGTGCTAGCTTGGGAGCCACCTAGGAGCGTGACGGAGGTGCGGAGTTTCTTGGGAATAGCTGGATACTGCCGGAGATTTGTGCCAGACTTCTCCAGAGTTGCGGCACCACTCTCAGCTTTGACGAAGAAGGGGAAACCCTTTGTGTGGTCAGACAGTTGTCAGCAGATCTTCCAGGAGTTGAGACAGAGATTGACCAGTGCACCTATCTTGAGGTTGCCTGAGGAGGGAGTAGGGTACGTAGTCTACTGCAATGCATCAGGGACCAGACTCAGATGTGTCCTGATGTAGGATCGGGCCGTGATCGCCTATGGATCACGTCAGTTGAGGCCGCATGAGCAGAACTATGCTACCCATGACCTGGAGTTAGCAGTTGTGGTCTTCGCTCTGAAGACATGGCGACACTACCTGATGGGTGAGTGATTTACAGTATTTTCTGACCATCAGAGTCTCAGATACATCTTCTCTTAGAAGAAAATGAATCTGAGACAATAGCGATGGATCGAGTTCCTCCAGGACTATGACTTTGAGATAGTCTATACTCCTGGGAAGGGAAACGTAGTAGCCGATGATCTCAGCAGGAGGATGGGAATTCAGCTACTTGAGGAGGGGACATAGAAGCTATCCTCTTTGCAGATATCCTTCGTGGATAGAGATGGAGCAGCCTTCCTCCAGTCTCTCACAGTCACTCCTTCACTACTGCAGCGGGTCAGAGAGGCACAACGTGGGGATGCTGACTGTGAGACGCGGCGGGCACAGATATCCTCAGGACAGGCACCTGATGGTTTCTCCTTTGGAGCAGAGCACGAAATAATTTTTAGAGGACGTACCTTGGTACCAGTCGCTTTACAAGAGGAGGTTCTAAGAGAGTTTCACACTTCTCCCTTGGCAGTACATCCCGGAGTGGCGAAGATGTACCAGGACCTCAGACGACAGCACTGGTGGCTGGGAATGAAGAAGGCTGTGGCATAGTTCGTTTCGCGATGCCTCACCTGCCAGCAGGTGAAGGCAGAGCACCAGGTACAAGAAGGCTTGGTATAGTCCTTAGAGGTCCCGGAGTGGAAGTGGGACGGGATATCTATAGACTTCGTGACTGGACTTCCACACACTTCCAGAGGTCACGACTCCATTTGGGTGATTGTCGACCGACTCACTAAGTCGGCACACTTCTTATCCATCAGAGAGAAGGTCTCAGTGGAGAGCTTGGGACGTCTTTATGTTCAGGAGATTGTGCGGCTTCATGGTGTGCCATCATCTATCGTCTCCGATCGAGATGCTCGCTTTACTTCCCAGCTTTGGAAGGGGTTGCAGGAGGCGTTCGGGACACAACTACGTCTGAGCACAGCCTTTCACCCTCAGACGGATGGTCAGAAGGAGAGGACCATTCATACTCTTGAGGAAATGCTCTGTGCATGTGTCCTCGACTTTGGTCGTAGCTGGGAGGACCACCTACCCTTGGTGGAGTTCGCGTACGACAACAACTACCACTCCACCATCGGGATGGCACCATACGAGGCGTTGTACGACCGACCTTGCAGATCTCCTTTGTGCTAGACAGACCCTGGGGAGTCAGCACTTGTGGGACCAGAGACGGTTCAGGCCACGACAGAGAAGGTCCAGGTCATCCAGGAGTGGATGAGGACAGCTCAGAGCCAGCAGAAGTCTTATGCTGACAGGAGGCGGAGACCACTAGAGTTCGAGGATGGCGACCACGTCTTTTTGCATGTCTCACCTAGACGTGGATTACAGAGATTTGGCTAAGGTGGAAAGTTGTCTCCACGCTTCATCGTACTGTTCCAGGTCCTCAACAGGATTGGCGAGATGGCTTATCGCCTGGCTCTACCACCTCAGTTGCACCGGGTGCACGACGTCTTCCACATATCTCAGCTGAGGACATACGTGCACGACCCGACGCATATCATTGACCATAGGGAGATAGACATTGATGATGGGGAAACTTTTACGGAGGTCCCAGTGGAGATCGAGTATTGACAAGAGCGGGTCCTACGTGGATGGTCGATTCCTCTAGTGCGCATCAGATGGCAGCACAGGAATCTCCAGGAGAGCACTTGGGAGAGGGAGGCTCAGATGCGTGCTCAGTACCCACATTTGTTTCCCTAGTTTTCGATGTATCTTTACGGGGACGTAAAGCCCCGAGGGGTGAGTAATGTAAAGACCCATAAAATTCAAGGGATTTTTTTTAATTTTCTTTGGGATTTTACAAGAACGTAGTTTCTGACGGCACTTGATTCCGAGGCCCGGTGTGCCCGGAATTTTTATCCGAAGTTTAGCTCGGGTACGTTCAGTGAACGAACGAGCGGGAATTCCTATCTTTTGAATCGGTGCTCAGAATCGAATTCCGAGGGCACCGATGGAACCGCAACACCGGTAATTGCTTAGGAACTCCTTTTATGGAGTTTTGTTTGCTCTATATGAGTTTTTTAAATTTGTGGATTAAGTGTGAGTGAAATAAAATTTCGTTAAGAATTTTATTTCTCTTTTCCATGTGTTCGAACCAAGGTGTAGGAGTTAGGATGGGACCCACTGATTGTTAGTTTCTCTTGAGTGGATTAAAGGTGAGGTGGGGACCACACGATCCCCCACCTTTTCAAGTCCCTTAACTCTCTAACTCCTCTTAACCCCCCACTTAAGTTGTGTAACACTTTTAACTTTTAAACTTCCCTTTATTTGGGTGACTTTTCCTCTCCTCTCATTAAGTATGCCAACACACCAATTCAATTAATTAAATTAAGTTTTGATTTTTGAATTGTGGCATGAGTTAATAAAATAAGGATGAGCCTTATTTTATTTTGGTTGGTTGTTGTGTGTGGACAATTGAGGAGAGAGCTCTTGGGTGTTTTCATCTTCATCACAAAGAACACCAAGACTTTGACGAAAAACGTCGTCACCGTAAGAAGAGATCGACGTGCCGTCTCTTCTCCTCTCCGCAGCCGGTGTGTGACCCATTTTTCCAAAGATCGATGACACACCCTCTTTTGATCTTTTTCCCGTGTCAAAGAAAAGGAGATGCCACTTCCTAGTTGGACATTCTCCATCAACATACGGAGCTTCACCTCGCGACGTCGTTTTCCGCGGCGAACCCCCGTTCTAGCTACGCTCAAGGTAGGGGTTATTTAATTATTTTGTTCGTGTTTACCACCTTGTCTTTCTTCGTGAAAATACAACCAAATTATTTCGATTAATTAGAGGGGGCCGGACTACACAAACACGGTCGACCCGCCTCCCTTATCCGTGTGTTTGTTTCTTTGTGGTTTGAAATGAGAATGGCGCGGTGCCGTCGCACCGCGTGTGATCGTGCGACAAGGAATGTGCGGCACCATCGCGCCGCATCGTGGAAAAGAACAAGGACATGACGCCATCGTGCCTCGTCGGAGAAACCCGAAGACACCGTGACCAGAGCAGGGCTGCGGTGGAAGAGCACGGCGCCGTCGCACCGCACCGGACGACCAAGGCCGCGGCCGGTTCCGGGCCACGTCAAAGCAGGGTGACCGGCGGACGGAGACGGGACACCGGTGTCAGAGCAGGGAGGGGACCGGCCATCGCCGGTCCCGTGGAGCAGGAACCGTATGGCCAAGGCGGGCCGGCCGAACAGGGGAAGAGTCGGGGGTCAAAACCCCCGGCTGGCCAGCTGAGCAGCCCCTTAATTGGGGCCGCGGTTTCCGAACGGCGGGGGGCAGCGCCCCCCCCCCCCCCCCCCCCCCGCATAGCCGAACGGCTCGACCTTTCGGCCGAGACAGCTGGCATCGCACGCCAGCGCACCGGGCCGACCCAGGGGGTCTCGGGCCGGGTCGGTCCGGGCCCGAAACCACCGTTTTCAGACCCCTTTTGGTACTTTTGCCCATATCTCGGGCTACAGACCTCTGATCGACGCGCCGTCAGTGGAGATGTGATCCTTGGATCGAGAAGGTCGTTTTGGTATATTGCACTCAAGGTTTTGTAATACTTTGGGTTCAGCCGGGTTGGTTCGTACACGAAACCAACTGGGCCCTCGGAGCGGAAACACTTATAACTTGAGATCCGGACGTCCGATTGACATACCGTCGACTTTGTTGGATTCCTCTAAGTGAGAAGGATCTTTTGGAATACTCCTCCCGAGGTTTGGATGCCGGTGGGGTACGGTCAGGTTGGTTTTGCCTTAAAAACCAACCGGGCCCCTGGGACGAAAAAGCCAATAACTCTCAGACCGGGCGTCCGATTGACGCGCCGTCTGCGATGTTGAGTTCCTGTTGACGATACGGAGATTTTGGATACATCAACTCTGGACTATGTGTAAGTTGATGTATCAGCCTCTCGGCTCGTGGAGCGAACCCTCCCGAACGAGCTTGCTGTGTGCAGGAACCCTAGTGCTAGCTGTGTTTGCTACTGTGATGACGACGACTGTACAGAGATCCTCAGTGGATTCGACGGCGACGACTACAGCACTCAGCGATCCTATGTGGATCAGTGCTACCGATCTTGTGTGGGTCCGATCCTGTGTGGTCAGCGCTCAGCGGTTCTATGTGAGCCAGCGCCTACAAATCCTGTGTGGGTCTGATCCTGTGTGGGTCATTGCGGGGGTTAGTTACCTATCGATCCTGTGAGGGTCAGACCCTTCCTGGGTCATTGCGGGGGTTAGTACCTATCGATCTTTTGTGGGTCTGACAACTTAGATGAATCATTGGATATATCTGATCATCTCTATCATCATACAAAGAAGTATACCTGTGTGAGATGAATCCTATATTACTTTCCTATGTGGATTGTGTTGTGCTATCCTGTGTGGATTTACGTTTTTCTTTCCTGTGTGGACTGGGTTGTACTTGGGTTCGGATGTTGGAGCCGAATGAGAATTGATGACTTAGGTATATGTATGGGAATATACCTAAGTAGTGTTGGATGTTACTTCGTGATTGTATATTTCCTTTGTGGATTATCCTTTGTGTATTCTGGGAGATATTCGGGGGTCTCGGGGTCCCTACTGAGTAGCTTATACTCACCCCTGCATGGGCCATGCCCGCACTACGTTGTGTTGGTTGCAGACAATGGACAACACTGATCGTGGTTGAGGCTTGTGGAGCAGGACGGTACCTGGAGGTGGACCACTAGGCGGGACGTACTCGGAGTGGTTGGCTGGACCCGAGGAGCAGTGGAGGCTAACTGTACCAACCCTTCAGGTGGGACTTCCAGTGGACGGCTCGACGCTGCAGCTCTACTTTTCAGTTGTTGTTTTCCCTTTCCAGTTGTACTTACTTTCAGTTTGGGTTTGTATACTGGCTCACTTACTTTTCCGCACTTACTGTTGTACCATATTTTA
Organism: Viscum album; assembly: GCA_963277665.1. NCBI lineage: Eukaryota > Viridiplantae > Streptophyta > Magnoliopsida > Santalales > Viscaceae > Viscum > Viscum album. Next base: position 383,515,654 of record OY728166.1, read on the forward strand.
CTTAGTGTTTACTTCTACCGCTTGCTTGCTCTGTGGTGTTTGTTTACTTTCCAAAGGCAGTGCCTTCCCTTTTTATCTGGAATTTATGCCTTGGTGCTAGTCACCAACCCCTGGCCTATGGAAGGCGGGCTTGGGGTAGTCATGGCATGGGCCCTGAGGATGGGTCATGACAGACAATGGTGGAAATTAGGTGCTATCGAGAATGTGCGGAAGGAATATAAATTAATTGATATTTCAAGCTAAAAAGCACTTAATATAACTTGGAATCGAAGTATGCATTTGGAGGTCAGGTCTTGTTGAGTGCTTAAACCTATTGAATCTTTATGTGCATTCAATACCACAATGGAAACACATATACATTCTAGTGATTTGGAAATGATGTTAGTTGTTAGATGAAAATGTGTTAAACCTCTAGAAAAGTGAAATGATTGATTTTAATGTGGATATACTAGGGTTCTTTTGGATTTATGGGGTTGAAATGTGGGTAGATCATGGTCATTATTGTGTCATTTGATCCTAGGTTTAATGATATATGATGCATATGATCATGATATTGGTTATATGACTAGGTGGTATGGGAGTGTACACATGTTGAGTTCAGATGAGATTAAGATAGTGAATGCTATTTATAATCTGTGTCGTTGAATTAAATATCAATGAGAATCCACATACAAGTCCATGATCAATGGTATTAATGATATTCTTGCTGTATTTGGTTCCCAGGGGTTTGATTAAATGTGGAATGTCCCCCTAAGGTGAGATTGATGTTAGGAATGGATCAAGTTGTGATGTCATTCCTGATCTAGGAATTGATCCTAGATTTTTTATTCAGATGACATGATTATAGATTATGAGTATAAATACATACATGATGATTAAATTTATCATGGTTGTGCTCATGGATCCGTATAAGTAAATTCATATGGTTGGGAATGAATTGTTGGCCATGAAGGGTGTAACCATTATTATTATTAGAAATTTGGTGGATATCGAGGATGATATTCTTAGTTATTTAGAAATGGGTTACATATGAAATTTTTATTGGTGGTCATGTATAACTAAGATAGTAAAATTGATTCACTATGTGTGATAATGCATGGAGCTTAGGTTAGGGAGGTGTGACCTTGTGGGGGAAGGGTTGTGAATGTAGTGAGACTGGTCAATGGATGGTTAAGATGGTTCTTGAATGTTTGTAAGCTAGAGAATCTGATTTATCTTTTCCCCTATAAAATACTTGTTTTTGGATTTATATGTGGTATTAGATGAGGTTATTATATTGGAATCAGATCAAGGTGAAATTCACATGATCTGAGGGTGTCTCAGATCGGAGGTTCATCGGTGCATGAGGATAGATCATGTATGTGGTTTTTGTTGATTGGAGATCAAATAATAAAAATAAAATGGAATTCATTTTCTGACACTGATTTGGGTATAGGATGGTCTCAATATTCCTTCAAGAGTAAAGGAATTTTTACCAAGTGATGGGAAAGCATGTTTGCTGGTATGGATAAGAGTTTTAGGTAATGGTCATCCAGAAGAGGTCTAGCCGATGGTTTCTTAAATAATTTTATTTTTTAGATGGAAACTATTCTAAAATAGTTATTTTACCATGGTAAACATGTTTCCATAGGGTATATTGATAGTGGGGAGAACTATGTATAGGAATTGGGACTTTAATATTTGAGCATTATGGTGGGAAGCACTATAAGTGTATGGACGAATCAATGGAATAAAATGTGGTGTATTGTGATAGATGTGTGTTTTTGAGTGTTTTTTAGGTATTTTAGTGATGACTATGTGTGGTGGAATGAGTTTCAATAAATAATTCCCCTCATATTTGGAGTTATTAATTGAAATAATAGTTGTAGTTGTGGAAGAGGAAACAATGAGATGGTTATGAATTAATGAGTGGGATGGGATAAGATTAATGGTTTAGTTCCACCAAGGCCTCTCAAGGATGATAATTACTAAGATGATGAGTTTATAAAACCATATCCCTTTTAGGGTTGGTAATTCTTAGAAGGATTTTAAATTTGAGATTGTTGAGAAAATTTTCTTCATAACAAATATTTGTATTGGAATTTTGAGATTTAGAGAATCCCAAGAATAGTTTTTTGGATGTTTATTAAGGATTGAGAGGTTTCTTGGGTTCTTGGGTGAGTGTCAAGAGATTCTAGTTACCTTTAAAAAGTTTTTTAGGGTTTTTGTACTGGTTTATAGTTTAGTGTGTAGAATTTCAGGAAAATTGTGTTGTACCCAGAGTGTGTGGAGGTTTACAATTCATTTTATAAAGTTCATAGTTGGTTTTAATGGTAAGTTTGTGTTTAATGGAAAACCATTTGGATTCCATATAAAATCATTTGGGTTGGTTTAATTTTGGGAAAAAGGTGCATGGTCACTAAATGGTTGTCGACATACTATATTGGGTGTGCTATTTTTTTATAAAGGGTTTTGAATAGTTATAACATGGTTTGGAAAAAATGTGCACCCAAACCATATGAAGTTTGTTTCCTTGGATAGTGACATCCACCTACATGGTGCATGAATTAGAAAAACATGCATTTAAACCATGAATCCTATTTATTTATTTACAAAATTGGGAAATGACCACTTTTCTACTAGTGGGTTTTTTCAACAGAAAAGGGGACAACAACCTTTTTGTTAAACTCTCGTGATAAGGACAAGATGGCCGAAGGATAACTAGGAAATTTATTATTTTTATGTGAAGGAGATTCCATATCTAAATGTGGTGGTACCATATTCACCATATTTTTGTTTTTAGAAAGAGTGGTGAATTATACATCATTATTAATGAAAACACCCACAGTTCCCATATCCATAACTAGGTACTAACATTATTTTAAAAGATAGGTGGTCATTTTGGGTTTCACACCCAATGGCACTTAGGAAATCAAATTGGTCAAGAGGATGGGATGTTGGGATCATCACACCCTTTGGGGTGTGTGGATTTTCCTACTCCATTACTCTCTTATAGATTTAAGATATGTTCATGAATATATTTCCAATCATGATAAGATGCTAGTCACCCTAAAAAAATAACCATATGTTAAACCTCTTTCCATTTTAGATATGTAATCGGTTTCTCCCAAAAAATTACCACATATTAAATATATTTTATAAATGAAGGAAAATCTTTTAATGAATTCATCTATACATATATGAGGTCCTTCATCCATTTCCCTTTATGGGTGGCTACCTATATGTTGGAGTCATATAACCATGGGATTAGGAATTTGATGCCACATAGTAAGGAATTTAATATATCAAGAAAGGGATTAATCCTATATGAGGCATCCTACATATCCTATTTATAGAAAGAATAAAATCCCACATAGTTCATTGAATCCATATAGTTTAACTTCATGAGGAAAGAAAAAATGTGTGGGAACTTTTCCATCAGGTATTTAAGCTGGAGTCTTGAGGAGACGTCATATGTATCTTGGTTATAGAAATAATTAGAGTTATCATAGTTTGATCATGCCCTTATGAATGACCCCAAGCTATATGTACTTATATGGAGGGATTCATATCATTCCACTCATTAGGTATTACACACTAAGGATTCCCTAGATGGAGGAGATTCATGATGAAAATAATATGGCCATTGCTACTCTCTAAGTCTACATGAATCATGCTCGATATAAGAAACAAGATATATCAAGTAATCTATCTCACTATATATGGATGCAGAAATTATGTACTTGGAAATCCATTTAGAGGTTAAATATGGATCTTAGACCTTAGGAAGTAATCCTATATATACTGGTTAGGGAATGAATCAGAGTCATTATAGTTTGTTTCATTTCTTAATCTGCTGATGGATGAGGAAAAATGATCAGTGCCTATGAATGATTGAGTTGTAATGATTGAAATGTCAGAGAAATGGTTGGAATTACACCAAAGTTGATTCTTATTTGAGCTTGGTCGTTAATAAGGCCTCCTACATATCCTAGTTACTATTGGAATCAAAATTCTCATGGTTCAGTAGATCGGGGCTTACACACTGAGTCTTCCCTGACTATGGAGGCTGGACAAGGGTATCATGTATGGGGATGCATTCTTGACCTAGCCTGCTTGACTACCTAACATTTCTTTATTGACTTCCTGACATTCCTTGATTTTCTACATGACATTTCAAAGGATATTTTCCTAACATGTCAAAAGATAATCACATAATCTTATTTTGTTTCTTGAGGGATGTCATGAAATCTAGATGGAATGTATAAAGTCCATCGCATGACCAATGTTAACTTGTTTGAAGGTCATTGCAGGACCTAGATGGCTGATCTTAGATGCCATCATTTGATATACATTGGCATGCTAAGAGGGTGTTTCATGATCCAACTGACTTTCCTTGGTGTCATCATGAAAGCTAGATGCCACGCTTGTAGGGTTTCACAAGAGTCAGTGTGACTTGACTAATGGGTGTTGCATGTACTAGATGAATTATCTGAGTATCATCATGAAAGATGACTGTCATGTTTGGAGGACATGAAAAAAAATGGATGGCTTGTCCGAAAGACATCACAAGATCCAGTTGACATTCCCTAGTGTAATCTTGAGACCCAACTAACATATAATGGTGTCACTTTATTATTTGGGTGACATATTAAAAGTACATTTCAATGTATGGATAGTGAACCCATAGGGTTTTGTGAGACTCGGGTGGCATGCCTGGGTGGCTCCATGTGACTTCACATGATCAAAATAGTATACTAATGGATCATCGTGTGATCTAAGACACAATTCTTGGTACCTTCACATGACCTAGGTGGTTCATGTAAAGAATATGAGGATACGAGTATATGTTCCTCACATAAGTCTCTCATATTTTTATTCTTTTCACCATCCTTTTATCACATATACCTTATAATTTTTCAGTGTTAGATTGTTTAAGTCTTGCATGATTTAGTAGATATATATGACTTCAATAACATAACCTATCATATTTTATTTGTGTGATCTGTGAGGGATCATGAAAAGTGCTAATACATGTCACATGATTGTTTAGATTATTCCTCATACTTTACTTGATAGAAACTATTCTAATCACAAGATCACCCACTCTAATAAATCTACTCATTTGTTTGGGTGCACCGATGTGAATATCCAAGGATTCATTTTCTCATGTTTAGGTTATGAATTTATTGGCCTCACCACCTTGATTATTCACCACTTTTCATAGTGTATATTTCAAAAATCTGGTCTAGAGTCGGTGGAGGTATTTTATTTCATGTGCTTTGCAAAGTCCTTTTATATGTCATTATGAGGACTTCAAATGATTTTTAGAGACCATGATACCATCCCATCAATTCCCCATTTATTTTATTATATCCTATTAATTGGGTTTTGAATAATCCTGGGGTAATTACAAGGGTATTTCACATTGTCAGTCCAACATGTCCAAGGGCCTTTGTGAGATTAGGATGCCCATTGAAAGGCTTTCATGTGAGACCATCCACATGAACTTATGAATTTCATATAATCATGTGTCTTCATGAGGTTCACACAATCCACATGATTATAGAAACATTATTATTTCTTTTATTTAGGGAGTAAATTATACCCATATTCATGTATTTATTCACTTAAGGATTTACCAATTCTCATTTGAAGGGCATCAAAAAAACCCCTCCCTCTCAGGAGTGATGTCCTTGGAGAAAAGTCCTCGGTTTAAGGGAAGTAAATACCCATATAAGGATTTGGTGGTTTCACTAATCAATGGATTTAGGTGACATTTGGTATTCTATATAATTCCCTATAAATAGGGTAATAGAGGCAGGCTCATTCACTAGATACCATAATCTCAGAGGACTTGTTCCCTTACTTCATTGTGTGACTTCTTCATAGTAACATCCCGCAAGAAACTATTACGAGGCATGTTCATGAAACCCTTATAAGAGCACTACTTCATAAGATATTATTTTCCCATAATATTATCTGAATCAATAATGAATATATCTTTAATAATTTTTTGGACTTTGGATCTGGTAAAAACATGGATTTATTGGAGTTTTCACAAGATCTGATGACTCAGACACATCATCACTTGACTTTTAGGTAGCTTTCATGACCATGTCAATGTTACATGATCATGAGTCTTATAATAGGTCATGTGATCATGTGATTCCATGCAATTTAATGCTCTCTATGAAATATTTATGATCCAATACATTCATGAGTCCTCTATGCAATCATGAATCCCTTTGATGATTCATGTGATATGCATTAGGATGCTAGAATTTATGCCTTTACTTTGGGGTGAATTCACTTATCTGACATATGATTCTTTCTATTATGTAGATGGATTATGGGTCTCATCCTAGTTCTTATAAGTTTTTGACGAAGGAGGCTAAGACCTTGATGGCTCATCGGTATTCTATTGTAGCTTGTGTGGATCCTTTATGTATTCGTGTTTTTGGGTCATTTCATATGATTCAGATCAAACTGATGGGAGAGAAACTTGGGGAATATCCTCTTTCATATCCTTAGCCCCTATATGGGTTTTTTCATACAAATAACCCTCCCATTCCATCGCTAAAATCACCAATCATTCCCTGTGCCTAGATTCTAAATACCCACAAAACATTTTGGGAAAACATTTCCTAGGTAGGAAACTTCATTACAAAGTGGGAATACACTAATGGGAATATATCGACATTCATTACAACATATTTTTTTATGATGAAACATGAACCTAATTTTTATGTCCATATGTTCCACTCAATAATACAGAAGTCTTCCACTTTCCAAAAGTTTGGGTGGGTCACCAACTGGGACATCCAATCAGAGGGATACTGTTGAATGTATTGGAGAGGGTACATCTAGGTAAAATATATTACTTCTGAGTTTTCCATAGAGTTGAATCACATTAGGATTTATGAGGCTATTTAGATCTCTCAAACATTTTCCTATTAAAACGAGGACCTAATATTGGACCATTTTAGTAACTAGAGACTTGATACAAACACTTTACACCTCATGCATGGTGAGGTTGGTATTAACCTATGGGGAATTGAGTAGATATTTGGTGAAACCATATTAGTAGGGATGTATAATGAGTTTTCCCCCCATGGTCCACACAGTATGACATAACTAGGAATCATACCCTCTCCCAATAGCTGATTAGGCTGGATAAAAAGGCCCTTTAGAAGGATCCACTTCCTAAGGATGATATCCCATTCAAGACATATGTGAAATACTTCATCAAGAAATATCATTCTAAGCTGGAGTTCAAAAAGTTGATGGATTATCCTATAAAGGACACTTATGTCACACATGGTACTTACTAATGTTGAAGAAGGGAAATTCAAAAAATGGGGATGGTAGATTGTCCCTAGTATTGATCATACCATTCAGTTGGACCTTTTTCTTTCCATGTACCTAAGTGGGTACTTACTTATGGTAAAGGATAATGGTGGAGTTAGGTTTTCCACTTTTATGATGGTGACTTCTATGGAAGGCAGTAAACATGTCGAGTTATCTATCCCTATGTTGTCTAGAATTTACCACATTTTTTACCATATTTATAGGGGTAAAGGACCCTTATAGAGCCTCATGTCTCTTCCAAGTGTTATATGGTTGTATGGGTTCTCATTTAGGAGTATATGAGTTCCTAAAAATTTAAAACATACCTAATCTCTATTTCAAACAATTTTTATAGTGTATTAGTAGGGTAAATCCTATTACACTAAAGTATTGGGAGGTTAGGTCCCTCATGAGTCATCATGACCACTTCTCTTTAAATTATTATGGGCCATTTCTTATTGGAAGCATGGTTGATAATGGTGGGGAAAATCATGTGGCATGGGATTATATGTTATCACTCCATGAAGGCATCCTTTCCACTTTTATTGATGGGGTACTTCTTTGTGAATGGTATGAACCCTACCAGTTTATCCATTAGTTCATGTTTTTCCAATAAATATGTCCTTCCCCAATTCATTTTCAATCTAAATAGAACCCAATGATGGCTTGCCAATATTGCCTTCTATTTATGAAGGAAGGTAATTAAGTTAAGATAAACCTCTCTACCCATATTGTAGAGATTTATTTGTCCTTGGGTTATGCTAATATTTAGATATTCTCATACCTCAATAAGAAATTATCTAAACTAGTAAACAAAGCTTCCCAATTACCACTAGCTATTAAGGAAAATTTAGGACCTAGAAATTGTTGGCTTTAATATGACTAACATCATCAGAAGAAACCTGTAAGGAAATATGGATAGTCCCATTACCCTCATTGATAGATGAAGTGTGAAATGATTTGGTTGTAGTGAGGGTAGTATTAGAGGGTGAATCCATGTTAGAGTTATCATTTTCTATATAATATTGACAGTGGGTTGATTATTGAATTTAGAACTCATATGATGAGATATAGGGTATACTATTCCAATCAAATTTACCTTTGGAAGGTTTCACCCATGTCTTTTCCCCTCTAGGAATCAATTTCAAAGACCGATAAAAAGAGGTCAAATATTTTCTTCAATACCTTGATGTAATGTTGGAAAGAATCAAGGGTTTTATTTTTAATCCCCTTTGGTCCACTAAATGGTCCTTCTGGGAATAATGTAAACTATCATGGATGAACAAGGCTATTCTATCACTGGGAAAGTGGTAAGGCTGAACTCACTACTATGTTTAATGTTTTTTGTGACATTGTAGTCATATTGAAATCCATTGTGTTATTTTTAATATAGTGGGAGGCCATAGAATACCATCTAGTCCTTTTTTACCCCATATATTCTTCTGGTGCACAATTTTTGGATAGTAATTTAGTAGTGATCAAGGGACCGATTATGAGGGATCCCTAGGTCAACTAGCCCAGATGGTGGTAGAAATTTCTATTTATGTAGTAATAATCCCAACTTCATCACCTTCTGGGGGACCTTCCCTAATTCTCTCAGCATTAATACCTTCTGTAGAGCTTACCTAGAGGGGAAATAGAAAAGTAAGTGTTTTGAGTTTCTAGAGCCTTCCCCCAACGAATCCTCAAGTAAATGTGATTTTCACTCTTTTTTCCTTTGTTTTGGATTATTATATCAACACAACCTAATTTTTCAAAAATTTCCATGTCCCTATCAATCTATTTTGGAGGATCATTTATCTACTTCTAAGGATGTGGGTGATCATTCAATTTCTTTGGTAAACACATCGTTATCATAAATTGATGATCAGGAAGTGGAGATAGATAAGGTGCCGACTTAGTTACTTTTCTCTCATACTGCTGATGTCTTGATAGTCATACCACTTGACCTGACATGGGTGGATATTCTTTTGTTGGATACTAGTATAGGTAGTTATTCTTCTACTAAGTTATCCTTGATAGAGGTGAATTTTGGAGAAGGTGAATACTTCTTCAGAAACTAGACACATTACTATCTATGTGTCTTATTGTTAGATGTTGTGTTTAATTCCTATAGCCATTAATGGTGGTGAGAGAAGAACTTATTCAGTTAAAGAATTGGAAGTGTCAAAAAGGAGATATTTACAAGAGGGTTTCACCTCTTCACCTGAGGATGGTATTAAGGCAACGAATGTCACCGACAACATGAAATAGAAAGATATGCTTCTAAAATCAATAATATTAGTTGGTTACCTCCTAATATCATATCATTTATTCTATGAGTGATAAACCCCATGTTCCTCTTGTTTTATTTTATTCACCTTAGAACTAAAAGTTCCAAGTCCATGATCACTTGGTGGTTCTTCTGACTGAGTCAATCAACTTAGTAGTCGACTCCTTTCTCTTTTCATCAATTCCCATGAGCATGACTCTCTTTATGAGATACAAGTCTCCGAATATGTTCATATTACCAAGAGAGAATTTGATCAATTAATGGGGTATGCTTCATTAAACTAGTAAATGTGGTGACACATGTTGAGGGAGATTTAGGCCTTAGTTTCAGAAACCCCTTAGGAAGGATAGAAGGATTGGTTTTAAAATCTTAGACTTATATTTCACATACTTGGTTATGAGTCTTGGATGATACCACCCTCCATAGCTGGGTAAAGGAGGTGGTTTCTATGATATAATAGAAGATATCCCTTGAATTGATTGAGGTATCCACTTAGGCTTCCCCTTTAGTAAAGAAAAACCTTGATAAAGATTTAAAGGAATCTTCCCATCTTGTGGTAGAGGTTGCTTCTCACTAAGACATAGTCGGTACTGGGAAGATTGAAATTGATTGTATCTATTTTAAAATTATCAATCTTTAGGAAGATAAATCCTATTTGTATAATTTTCTTCAGATATAAAAGAAAATAGTGTTGTATAAATAGGTAATTATTGAAATGGAAGATAATTATAAGCTTGATGTTGTTGCTCAGGCAGAGGAATTAAAAAATATTTTGGAGGTAGAGATCATATATTTTGACCAATTACTCGAATCTGTTACCTCCTGGGAGAAATGGCTGGTAGAGCTCAAGGAATACTCCGAGCACATATTGTGACAGGATTATAATTCTACAACTTTTCTTTTTCTTGTATATTCATGGGAGAGACTCTAATATGTGGAGATTCCTACTCTTGTATTCTATCAATTACCAGATCTTATAAACTTTATATATTTCCTTCTAGTTCTTTTTTATTGATGATGTTCATGACATTTCTCAAGTTTGATGTCCTATGAATCATCAATTATACCAATCCTTTTCATAATATCAAGTAAACCTAAATTCCTATATTTTAATATTAAAAAAGATTATTCTTGATAAATACTCATGAATTCCCATCAACATTAGATTCCTTATTGATATATTTTCTCCTGCTATCTTGAGGTTACATGATTCACATAAGGATAATTTGGGTGGAATGTATGTCCCATAGGGAAAGTGAATTATCTTTTATTGGAGACAATGGGATTGTTTAGAAACTAAATTTATATTGTTATGTAGTTTACGTTCTTTTAGCTTGGACCTCCTATACTTGTTGTTTTGGGTATTTTATCCGGGACCTTATATCATTGTAGTTTATGTTACTTTAACATGGATTTTTTCCATTGTAGTTTAGGGCCTATTACCTTATAAATTTCTTTGTAGTTTAGTGACTTCTTTTATCTCAGACATTAAATTTTTGTAGTTTAGGGTCTTTTAGATCAAACATTAAGATTCTATGTACTTTAACTCTTTTATTCTAGTAATTGATTGATGATCATGGAATATGGTGATAAGTTCTTCCATTATTTTGTCGAGTCTCTTAAGGATTAGATATACTTTCATATGAGGAGTAGGTGCCTCTAGTTTTTAGGTCAAAGACCTTATGCATCGATATCATTGTCAAACAAGGATGTCTCTACTCTTTTCCAAGAGTCATGGGAGATTTATGGGTATGATATTGGTTGTGGGAGAAATAATAGGGATGTTAGGTCCATATAGATAGTTAGAATTTGGGTGATTCAATTCATAACCCAAAAGTTTTATTTTATGAATATGAGATGGATCTTACATGTTGAGGATCACCCATAACACCCAAAGGTGCTAGGTTCCTCCACGGTGTCACCAGGGATAACAAGGATTGGGGTTCTTCTCTGGAAGAAGTAGATTACTTTAGTTGGTAGGTCAAAGCCCTTATGCGTTGATTTAATGATCAAGAAAAGATTATATCAAATCCTTTATAAGGACCTTTAAAGATTTATGAAGACTAAAAAATCCATATAATGAGATTTTTTATGGAAAGAAAGGCTATCCAAGAATGGTTCTGGCACTCTATAACAGTTCACATCTTTAGTTTTTATGTTTGATCCCTACGCGATGTGGTTTCAAATAATGAAATGTTGGCCATTAAAAGGATCAAGAACAGTTTCATATCCCTTCTTTGAGAAAGGGTATAGAAAATAATGATGTAATGTCCAGGATATCGAATCATCCAGAATAGTTTTGGTATGTGGATTTCAAATCATGGTCCAAAGTGCTTGGGCCACGAGGATGGTATGGGAGGATCATATCAAGGATGGACCTAAACAACCTCATGTGCTAGGTTCCTCCACATAGATGTCAAGATTTAAATAATTATAAATCTCCTAATACAAGGCCATGATGTATCTATTTGGTAGGTATACACCCTTATGCATCAATAACAAGGCTAAATAGAGAGATATATTTTTATTTTCCAAGGGACACAACTAGAAAAAAGACCTACTACCACAGTTCAAAACCATGGAAATAGGACCCGAAAATGTGTCCATAGCCTACAGCCATGGTTTTGGCCAACCGTGGCCACTATCATCATAGAAGTAGGTCCCAACCTACTACCACGATTTTAACCATGGAAATAGCTACCTATTGCAACAGTTTTAAAAACCTTGACAGTAGGCCTCAAAAATTTCCACCATGGTGGTTGACCTAGAGCCATAGTTTACCATGGATATAGGAATCTATTTCAACAGTTAAAACCATGGCTATATCCTCGATGTACCGTGGAAATATCCTAAATACAAAATGTCACCAGCGAGTTTTGATCCCTGCACCTCCACTTTACAAACCAGCATACTCACCACTACACCATACAAAAATTCATTTATATATATATTATGATATATATATTAATATAAACCATGGGAATAACCTCAAAATTGTGGTGGTAGGTCTTCCCGCCAAATTTTTGGGAGGAATTGTTTTTCCCGTGGAAGTACGGGAACCCTATTGCCACGGTTTTGGAAAACCGTGGCTTTCGGCCATGGAAAAATTATCCTATAGACATATTTTTGAAACCATGGATATAAGACACATAAACATGGCTATATCCATGACCTATATCCATGGTTTTCAAAACCATGTCAATAGGCCACAAAATCGTGGCTATAGCCACCTATAGCCACACTTTTAAAACTGTGGCTATAGGTCCGTTGCAGTAGCCTCATTTTCTAGCAGTGGGATGTGAATGAATTATGGTGAACTAAGGAACTCAAATCATGAAGTGTTATTTATGAATAATGTAATATTCCAGATGTGTTTGAGTACCCTAAAAGTTGTGCCACCTTATAGTGAATACGTTATCACGATAAGGAGACGTGAAAAACCATTACTCTAACTTTTTCTTGGACCACAAGGTCCAACGATCATAACTCAACTTTTACTAGGGACACAAAGTGGATCCTATGAGATTTATGTCTCATTTATTTATGCTCTAATTTTTTCGTACACTCTATATATTATGTGTTTAGGGAGAAATGACTTGACTTTTTTCTCAAGCTTCCCTTTGTGGGTTTTTGACCTGAAAAGTTTTTTGTCTCATTCACTAGATGTTTAAATTATTATGATTTATACCTTAAAAATCTAGAGTTCAAGTTCGTAAAACTTTTACCAAAGTGAAGGTAGTTTAAGTTAATGATGCACTTGGTCCTAATATGACGGGAGATGTTACAAACGAGCATAATCAGGATACCTAGGGTTAATATTACTCCAACATACTTCTAAGAGGGAGATGAATTTTTTTAATAATGGTTTGAGGTTCCCAGGTTTTGAGTAATGATATGATAAAATCATGTTAGGGATGACCTATAATACAAGGAGGTGTTGAGTTCCACCATGGTGACATTAGGCTCACAAGGATTATAAATCCCTTCTTACATAGACAAGATGTATCTGGTTGGTAGGTATCAAATATTATACATCAATTACATGATCAAGAAGAGAGATATCCTTTAATTTTCAAGGGACATGAAAGGTTTGAGGAAACCCTAGGAACTCAATATGTGATTTTTGATTTAAGGATTTAGGGGATTAAAATATGTTGGAATCACCCCGTACTCTAGTTGATCAGGTTCAAGCTCTTGTAGTTCTTTGATAAGGGATGAAAATGGGTAATGGTTGTTATATTTTAAATTTATTTAGTATGGATTTATTTTATGTTAAGTTTTAATGTCTTTAAACTTGTATATTTCCCTTGAAGTTTAACATCATGTGGTAATAACATATTTTTTTCCTTCTAGTTTAACATCATGTTGTATGAATATGGGAACTGAAATAAAAAATTGTGTAAGATATATTACATGAACAAGAAATCCATACATAGATATGACTCATATGTAGGTAAATGAACTTTTATTACTCATCCCTAATATAGTTGGGGGAAGTTCCATGTGAGGTTTTGATCCATACATAAGGATTGTTGAATATTTTGTTTTATCATGGATGGAACAAATATTATGGTATTCAAGAATCGCTATGTATCTTGTGAGTACATGAACCAATCTACATGTATTTATTGAATGGGAAACACAATATATCAATCTGAAACATATGAAAAGGGGGGTATTGTTCCCATTACCACAAAAATATATTTATTTTATTTATAAAAAATAGTACATGGTAACATAAAAGAGTGTGTGTGTGGGGGGGGGGGGGGGGCAGGAGGGGGATGCGGGGGACCCATAATCAAAGAGTTTTGAAGAAATTGAGACTGAGTGAATCCACAAAAACAAATTTCATCCCCTCTAGGGGGAAAGACTCAAGATCAGTAAAACAACACATTTTCTAGCCTTTGGTTTACTTGGAATCAAGGAAATCCACTATTTCATTTCCTTCATGCCAAGTATGGTTGACCTCGGTGAAGTTGTGCACAATCCCTTTTAATTTTTGGATAGTGTATTATTTCTAGAAAGAAGATGTCCCAATCCCTCAAATCACATTAAAAATAACCATATAATTAATTTCCACTACTACCAGGTGAAAGTTTGTTTGGGTACACAACTGGAGACTGATGATCATTTCTTTTTCTTCCACTTGGAGGAAGTTCCTATTACCAAGAAAGGTATAGAAGTCCAGAACCGCTAATCCTTTTATATCCTAAACAACCCCCACCCCACCTGAGTCCCATGTTGCATGACCATTGATATTCAACTTGATACCCGAGGGTTGTGGGTGCTAGCAAACCCATTTTCTCTATGCAACCCGGGGGAAATTGTAGGGTGATGATTTACTTTCCATAATCATTTGGAAGGATTAAGTAACCTGCTATTTTTTTCAAGGTGAATCAAATGAATCAAAATATTTATATTCTTTAAAATGAGGTTTGGTCCCCTTCCCATGGTCCCCTTATGCCTGGCCTCACTCCATTCCTTCTAGATGCATCTACTCCTTACCACAAAAATCATCACTCTTTCCTTCTTTTTCGACCCATTATTCCCTACCCCCAAGAACTACTGGTTGAGAAAACCTACACCCAATGACCCTTGGGGCATCCATCCCATGAAACTGTCAAAATAACTCTACATCCTTTTCTCCCAAACACCTTAAAAAAGATATGGTCAATGGATTCAACCTGGGTATTCCTACAACATTGACATCTAGAAGCTAGAATCAAACCTATTCGTTGGATGTTCTACTCAGTTGGGAGGGCACAGTTCCTAACCCTCCATGCTAGAAATTTTACCTTTGTTGGTATTTATTTACACCATGGTACATCTCCCCATTAATTATAATAGTTGGTCGATTCTTGTTATTTGAGGTAGTATTTCGATGAAAAATAACCCGAATAAGATCTTGTAAAAACACATATATCTGGTTCTTCATTGAGAAATATACTGTTAAAAATATTTTTATGCTCTATATTTAAGATATCTTGGATGAATCTTGGGTAATATTAAGCTTACGTGAAGGTGATATTTGGATTGGGACATCTTGGGAGGCCATGATTTGATCTTAACCAATTATGCTTAAAAAGTTTGATATCACCTCTTCCCACACTCCAAGGTGTGTGCTGGTGGAGATTCAACATGTGAGGTTGAATCATAATCCATATTGCTGAGGGACACCCTCTCTCCCTATCCATGTCAATACCATACTTATCCTATATGGTTTTACCCTCAAAGAGTCTTTTCCTCAAAAATTTCCCATGCTAACATAGCATGAAATCCATGAATTGTGTTGGATATGCTTTTAACATTGATATTTCCTTTAGAGAGAGGCCTTTCCATTCTATCCCAAGCTTCCCAATGATTCTTCCCTTTTAAATTAGCACCCCATATAAATGATTCCAGGATTTTCTCTAATATATTAATGACCATTTTTGGAGCATTAATAGTTGACAACACATGAATTGGAATTGATGAAAGCACACTATATATGAGAGTGATTTTTCCTTGGAATGAAAAGAATCAGTTCTTCCAATTCATGATTCTAACTATAAGTCTACCATCCAACTGGTCAAAGTGGTGAATTCACAGTTTTCTTGGTGAAACTAGGGCACCCAAGTACTCCATAGGAAAATTTCATTAATGCATTTCTAGTCTTTTTTCATTTGTTCTAACCCATCTCTCAGAACACTTGTTAGAGATATAAACACTACTTTTGTCCCAGTTGACTAGTTGACCGCTCTACATTGAATACTCCTCTAGCATTCCATTGATCCCTTAGATAGATCTATCGTTACTATTCATAAAGATACTACTATCATCGTAAAACATGAGATGAGATATGTTACCTAATTGATTTCTAGATTAGTAGGGGAGAATGGTGCTTGACCTCAAGAATTTGTGAATATATCATATTAAAGTCTTCTAGATGATGATAAATAGCATGGAGAGAGATAATCTCCCTTAATCCCCAAAATTCCTTGAAGAATCTGTATTGTTTCCCCATGAATGAGGTTAATTACTATGATGAACTAAATGACCAAAAGAGAATATCAATAAACCAGTTAGAGAATCCCATGAAAGATAGTACCTTTAGTAAGTATCTCCATTACATACCATCATATGCATTATTCATGTCATTCTTGATGGATATATTTAATTTTTTTTTATTGATATCTATTGTCACCTCTTATGCCATGCCAATGGCACCTCAAATATATCTCTATTTAATAAACCAATTTTTCTCATCTGATATCAATCTATGAAGGTAAAAATATATTATCTGATTGAGGATGCTTTACAAAACCTTGTATAGAAAATTACACATGCATATGGGGTGGTATTGCTGGATAGAGATTGGATCTTTAACTTTGGGAACCATAACCGGTTTTATGACATAGGCCACATGAAGAAGATTACCCCCAAGGAATAAATATTTAATTGCTTGAACCAACTCATTTTTACCAAATCCCATGATTCCCTTTAAAAGTACCTTGGGAAGTAGTAGGGTCTTAGTGTGCTTTTAGGGATAAGTGACCATACAACCTCCCGAACCTCCATCTCTATTGGGCAGGTCTTCATCTTATTATTAAAGAACTCAAAATACACTGAAGGGATATCATCAAAGACATCAAAATTTCCCCTTGGGTACCCTCCTTGAATTCAGGGGTTGGGATCCACAAGAAGTGATTTGAAGAAATTGTTATCCATATCACCCACCACATTATGGTTATCTGAGTATGTTCCATCTTCTAGAAGTATGTTGGGTCTTCTGAAGTAACATTTTCTTTGATGAAAGTATGGAATTATCCCATATTCTGATCCAATTCATTTAACCATTTTGTCCTTTAATCTTCATGATCCATGTGTTACTATTTCAAAAGAATGTCATCCAAAATTATTTTCCTATTAGAAATCTCCCCAAATAATAGGTCATCCCACTGGTCCTCCAAACTTCACTCTAACTGATCAATCTAGAAATAGATGGACTCTAGGTCTTTGGATTATGAGGTATGGTTCTGTTTCCACATAATAATTTCTACTCTATGTTTATGTAGTTTATTATGAAACCTTATCTAGGAACTCCCTTGTGAAGAGTTGTTCCACAAGTCTCTGATTATGTTAATAAATTCAGGGTCCTCCTTCCAGAGGTGAGAAAAAAATTAAGTGAGTGTCATTTCCAATTCTGGAATCCATCATGATTATTAATGGGGAGTGATATAATAGACTGAGAGCAAGGTGATTACACTTCATATCTAGATAGAAGGATATCAAATTATAGTTAATCAGGAAATGGTCAAGGAGGAACTAAGTTTGGTGCTTTCCTCACTGATTATTACACGATGTGAACCAATTACCCACATAACCCATATCCAGAAGCCTGCTACTGGATATAAAAGAGACAAACTCTTGGCTACCTTGATGAGGAAAATATCAACTACCTTTATTTTCTTGTGGTAGAGATATTATGTGAGGCCCCCTCCCCACATTAAATAAGGGGTCACACCTAGGTTGAAACCTATGAGATCTTTCCAAAGAGTCTTCAGAGCCTACGTATCACATTTTTTATACAAAAAAGTGAAGAAGAGACACTGCATACCTGCATATATATTTTTTGAGATATATTGATCTGAAGCATCAAGAATCTCCACAGAAAAAAAGGATTTCTAGAATAGCCAAATATGGAAGATTTTTGGTTTGGTTTAAAGGTAGTGAGGTGCACTAACTCTATGAGTGAATTCTGTGATCTTTTTAGTGTTTTTATTCATCTCAAAAACTATAACCAGAGAGATGGAGTTATTATACATTTCATTAGATAAGAAATTAGTTTTCACCCTATCCCTAAGACCATGGGTATTCTAGATGAGGAATGAAATAATTGAAGAGAAAATCATCTAGTTTTGGACCTAGATGCATATCCATAAACATTAGGAGATGAAATTTATTTTTCCTTGAGCTTGTAATTCAATCTGGTGTAACTCCCATTGTGTATCTATGGGGAGGCTATTGTTGAGGAAGACAGTAGATAGAGTATTTCACTTTCTGAAGATCCTCCACATGCTGGTTGTTGGGAAGGACTATCCGAGCTGGTAATGAACTCAGGATTATTGAGTGATTCTCTGTATACATGTGGAGGAGAATCTATTTGAACTTATAGTAAAACAATGTAAGGAAGAGAGTAAAACATCTGGTCTCACAGTTGAGGGTAGCCAATAGAAGAAAAAAAGTGATCTGAGGGGATTAGGCAAGTGCCAATCGACATGAAAAGGAAGGGGAAGCTAATCAGGTGAATCTACACTATTACACAGTGTAGGGGGAGGAGACGACATCCTCAAAGGACCTGTATCTTATAGCCGGAAATAACTGATGGAGAGAGAAGGAGGAATGAAGAGAACCATATTAGTATATGGACCCACTGGGTGTGGTTAATAGACCTCTTGGAAAGGAACTCTAGGATCTGACTGAGGGGATGGATGGATGAGAACATCCTTACCCCAAGGATGATTCTATGTATTTTGATGGGCTATAAGGGAGATACTAGAGGACAACAAATCATGGGGGAGCTCATTATGAATTGGATTATTTAGACATTGATCTGATCAGAGCTGGAAAAGCCTAAGGCATATAGAATTGAGTGACCCTCCATGTGGTTTTAGGATAAGTATCAAGGAGGGGAGTGATAAACCAACTCCTAGAACCAATATTACAAACCCTCCACCCTAATAAAGATGTGTGAAGGTTGGGGTTGTGCCAAGTCCATATCCATGCAGATCCAATCCACAACCGCATCTTCAATCTAGAGAGTTCAATCATTAGCACGAATGAAGAATCTCACTGAGTTCCTAAACCACCAGAGGACTGAGATGTTCTATAATAGAAGCAGAAGACTAGGAAGAAAATCCACATCGACACATGGTATGGATCCTTCCCATCATCAAACTACATCGAACAATAGAAAAGATTAAACTTACAATGGTCAATAGCAATTAGATTGGTACTCGCTGATTTTTGAAAATCCTCCTCAGAAGCCAACAATATGCAAAAGGATTTTTGGTTCAAGGCTGAATCCTTTTCTAGAAATGCCAGATCCCAAGAGTTGAAAAAATATTAAAATAGATTTAGAGCGGGGTCTTCAACACCAAATTTGGAAACCATAGTCAATTTTATAAGTTTCATTGATTCCCCAAAGGATGATGCTGGGGCATCTAGTACAAGATAGCCTTCTTCCAAAAATGGCATTAGATCAGTGAATATTGAATGAAAAGGGTTGTGTAGAGGCCTCTAAGGTGATATCTAATGAAAAAATCACTAAACAAAGGTGCTTTTTGGGGACCTGGGTCAGGATTTGGGTTCCCATGTCATTCCTTGTTCCCATTGAATGTTATTGTTGGGCCTGAGATTAGAAATCTGGTCATCACTATGTATCTTGAGATAAAAGGAATCAAGATACACATAGTTCTTGAAAAACCATGTAGTTTAACATCATGTGGCAAGGATGTGGGCTCCTTGACATGAAAAGGGAATTTTGGGGTTGGGCCCAAGGAATAGGGGTTCAGGAATCACTATGTATCTTTTGATGATAGGAATTGCGCCACACATAGTTCTTAAGAAAACTCTTTCCATAAGTCTAACCCATATGTAGAGGGGGTAATTTTTGTGCTGATTTCCATAGTTTCAAGTAGTATTAGAGACCCAATAATCACTACATATCCTATGATGATAGGAATCAAGCCACATGTAGTTCTAGAATGGTGGTTTGGTGGGAGACCAACACTATAGGTAGTGGTTCCCTCGGGTGTGGCCCATAGTAATGTGTAGTTTTCCATCAGGTAGGGTGAAATAAACCCTGATGTTTGTCATCATGCAGTGAGGACTCATGATAACCCTTCCACAAATTGATATTATTTGTCCATGTTGGGATATAATTTACCAAAACTCCTAATCTCAGATGATCTACGTTCAATGTGAGAAACAGGGAATGGAAAAGGTTACTCATGGTGTGGAGGCAATTGAAGGATAGATAGGGGAATTTTGTACCATGCGGTGGTTGAGACAACATATAATATCCATAAATCCCTACACATCTCGTTAGAATTATAATATAGTCATATGTATTTATAAAAATCTATGGAGTTTAATGAATTATGGTCATGACATCAGCCATGCAGTTTAATATTGTGTGGTAAGGATGTGGGTGACTCAATGTGAAAGAATATGAATATTATTAATCTGTATAGTTTTACATTATGTGGTAAGAACATATTCCATATAGTTTAATTTCATGTGGTGATTACATTGGTCACACGAAATAGAATAAAGGGAATATTGAGTATATGCCTAGTAATGTAGGTTTGGGTGTCACTACATATCATGAGATGATAGGAATCAAGCCACACATAGTTCTTGGATGAAGAGATTATATATTTGGATCTAACTCTCACATAGGTCTAGGGTTATTTCCTCTTTCTTTCCTATATATCTTTATCACATGTGATGAATTATCAATGGGATGATTCTTTTTGTGAAGTTTAATGTCATGCAGTGAAGATTTCAGTCATACAGTTTATCATCTTGCAGTAAGGACGAAGGATGCTATGAAATTTTTCATAATACTATCAGGATAAGTTCCATTTAGTTTAATGTCATGTGGTTAGGACAATCTATAAACTATTTAATGTCACTTGGTTGTGATGAGGGATGTTGTTCAGTTTAACATCATCCTTCTATGATATATTTTTGTTGTTTAACATCTTGAATCCAAGATGTTAGATGCTTGATGAATTCTATGCAAAGTATTTCTTGATAAATCTTGCATTTTTGGGGGTGTGACATGTTCCCCATCCATCATGGTAATGGATTAGGTCATTTTAACAGAACATATGTATGATATAAGGCCCTTCCAATTTAGGTTTTAGCTTTTGAGGTTTCTTTCCCGGTATCATTAGAGTCCTAAGATCCAATAATAGTTCTTCTTATTGGAAAGAACAGAGGTAGGCCTTTTTATTGGTATCCTATGTCATCCAATTATAATAGAATTCATGTTTGTGAAATTTATGAAGCCTGTTCTTATTGATTAACTCTAATTCATCCAGCCGATTTTTGAGATTTATCGTCATCAGAGAGTTTTTTGCAAAATTCTTATTTAGTGTGAGGGAATTTGGACTTATATGGGTAACACTATATCAGTCATGTACACCAATGAATATGTTATTTCTTGTGTAGAAGTACACGTAGTGGTATGGTAGGCTCATAAATCATGGAGGAGCTTGTCTGTCCAGGATTTCTTATGCTTATTCATCATCATCTTGAGTATATTTGATATAGTCTTATTGAAGGAATATATATATTCATTTTCCACTACATGATAGTGATATGACTATTTGGAATTGATGTTGCACTCCTAGTATAATTTCTTCAACTATGTAGAACAAAATTTGGTGATGTTGTCCATAAATATTGTGTAAGGGACCCCAAACAAAGTAATGATAGGGGAATTTTTAAATTTGACGATGTTTTTTGTCTCAAATTGTTTGAGTGGTATTTCCCCGTCCCATTTTGAGAAGAATTCAGTAGTAGTAAGTATGTACTTGAACTTCATAGCTTTGGTTGGGGGATAAGGACCAATAATATCCATCCCCCATATAGATAATAGCCAGGAATATTTATCTGTATATAGTAATTTTAGGGGTTAATGGATGAAGTTTTCATAGACCTGGTGTAAGAACCAGGATCTTCATTTCAAGTATGGATCTTTATTTAGTGTTTTTTTAGGAAAAAGGAAGAAATGGGAATTTTCTATGTAAACTCTGTGTACTTCTGTGTACACGCCATGTACTCAGTTGCCACATACAACCATGTACTATCCATATAACGACTGATTACATGACCGTGTAGTGACCTGGAAGACCGCTTAAGCTGGGGCCCGATTGAGGCTAATACACAACATGTAGTTTAAATGAGTATGAATTTTACTTTTATTTTTAATTGATATATTGGAGCAGGGTCGCATCTCATGTCTAAAAACAACTTCTTCTTCTCGTGTTTCCTACAGGAGCGCTCAGGAATGAAGAATGAAGATCGAACCCCTGATTCTTCATCTGAGCTCTGATTGAGACACTATCAGGTGCGTTGGAATCCCACCAGTAAGTTATCAAATCCCCTTGAGCCTTCTTTCCTAATTCTTCCTCTCTCATGAGTTATTCAAGTTTGGTATTTTTTCACCTTTTTGTTGATCTAAGCCGATCTAGGCTGATTCAAGGGTCGATGTTCTAGTATATTGATCACACAACAAAGATGTAGGTGGTTTGTGACTTTTGTTGTTCGTATTTTGAATATATATGATAAAAGTGCTGCATACCCATGTTAGGGGTATTTCTCTATTTTTAATTTAACCCTATTTATTTCCTGATATGGTTTGATTGATTAATAAGGGGTTGTTGCTTATACGTAAGATTAGATACCTTGTTTATAGGACACCCCATGGATGTGTTTCCCTTGTTTGAATATTTATGGTCATTTGGTCTAGAATTCCTGTTAGGCATACCTTTTTTTCCATGACTTAGTCGATTAGGATGGAGTTTTTTTGAATACATGAAATGCATGTGATATGATTTTTAAAGGTTTAGTCATGTAATATTTTATATTACATGATATGATTGAGATGATATGTGCACTGTTTTTTTCAATGGACCATGAGTGGCTTAGACTAGGAATATTTAGGGGAATTCCACATTATTTACATTTGAACATGAGAGCCTTGGTGTAGATGATTGACCTAGGGGTATTAATCGTGAGAGCTACCCAGGAGGTCATTTATATTTACTTTATGCTATGTTAGACCTAGGGGTATTGAACGTGAGAGATTCCCAGCTGGTTGTTTATAAATTGATCTATATTATGTGGAACCAAAGGGGTTAAACTATGAGAGCTTACCCATAGGGTTGTTTATGAATGATTGAATGATTGTGATGAGTCTGCCAATCCAAATCACAAGCTTGGACTCAGTATTAATTTATTTTTTATATGGTCTTATAAGAAATCTATTTATTTAATTACATAGGGGATACAGATCTTAGGCTAGATATCAGGGTTACATGATTAAATGGATTTAATAATTTCTAAATGCAAATGAATGTAATTGAGAACTGTATTATTGTTTACTTTTGATCACTTCCTAGTTTATTGTTTCATTTTTCCTATTGACTTCTATATATATTCACTAATAGTTAGGCACATATTTTTGGAGGTTACCTATTGGGATTCATCTCACACCCTGTTTGGGTCATGCATTTGGACCCAAATAGATTATATTATTGCATGTATAGATAAGGTAAAACACCCTTCTCCATCAGGTACTTGATTGCTGTTGGAGCTGGAGAGAAAGGAACCAAGCTAAGGCTTAAGATGCTATTAGAGTTTATTTTTATTCCTATACACTGGTTTCTGTATTGTATTTCTATCATTGTGACTTCTTGGTATACTTTACTAGATACAAGTGACATGCAAAAATTATATATATGGTCTAGTTATTTTATTACAATCAGTCTTTGCTGTTTTCTTCTGTTGTGTGGTATTACTACTTCTGTTATAGTTTACTATTTTTTCCACTATGTATACTCTTCTAATGAGGACATAATTTCCCCAATATCATACCTTTTCCCTCTATACTATTTTTCAGCCACTGGCATTTGGAGAAATGCGCTTGAGGTTATGTGACCAACCAGGTTCGTGGCAGCTTTGGGAGGCTCCCGGATCCAGGAAGTTACAAAGTGGTATTAGAGAGATTTTCTTTTCTAATTTAGCTTACTATTTGGAAACAATATGCTGGGATAATAAGGAATGGGTAGTCAGTAAAAATTTGTGCTTGGGAGTAGCTAACCCATGTACATGGAAAATCCAAGTTACCCTAAATATTACAATTTTATGGTTTTGAAATTGTTACAGTTGATTCGATTTCACCGTTGGGTGACACACTTATTTTGTGATATTAGTATTTATATCATTGTGGTTATATTTTGTTTCAACCCAATGATATGAGGTTATGAAATCTCGTGCATCATATAGACACTTGTTAGTGATCACATGTCAAGAATTCTCTTCATGACATGTAGGATGCATTACTGATTACATGATGTTGTGATAGGTGTTGGGTAAGATATGCATGTTGTTGTGATATATTCCATGGTATAATAACTTCTATTTTGATTGGGTATTAGTATATGTAAATTTTCATTTGGATGGAGTCCAAAATTTGGTCCATGAGGTGTTATGGGCCCTCTGGGATAAGAATTTGGTGGATAATATTTTAAATTTAATTGAATTATTTCAAGTTATGATATGAATAAGGATGCCAAAATTTGATTTAAGGGGAGTATGGGATCTCATGGAATGGAACTTGGCATGATTTGGAAAATTTTTAAGATTTTTGGTGTTCTAGGGAAGTTTTAGAGGCTTACTCTTTAGAACCCCAAGCAACACGACATGTGATGTTATGAACACATGCCATGTGTTCTTCTATTCTGGAAGAAGTAACTTTTCATATGTACACACCATGTACCATATGTACACATTGTATATTTATTGACCGAGTGACTGACTGTGTGAGAAACGGCATGGGTTTGATAAATGTTTAGTAGAACATGACTTTTACTAGGAGTACACACCGTGTTGAAAAAAGACTATGTATCCGGCAGTGTGACTAATGACATGGGTGGATGAAACTTGGGTTTTACACACCATGTCTAGATTATACATGTCATGTGGTAGTTGACCATGTATCCAGAAGTGTGACTAATGACACGAGTGGATATAAATTTTGAGTACACGCTGTGTTTAGAGTGAAGTTGTCGTGTAGTGTTACACTAGTAGAACCGTGTAGTTCTAGCTGTATAGAAGTACTTGGGAAAGATAGAATATTCAAGTACATGTTGTGTCTCAAAAGAAACACATTGTATGTAAGGGGTCTTATATGACCAGTTTGATAGAGGTACACTCCCATGTTAATGTTTAAGGGAACACGTCGTGTAGTGGTTTTATACGCTGTGTAACCCTCTTTTGTAAAACTTGAATGCGTTACTTATCCTGTTCCATTCTTTCACTTATTCATTAATTTCCTTGATAATATTGAACTGAGGTATGCACTTGACCTTTTAGATTCATTCCACTAAGACGTCCTCTAGTTGTACGCCAGGTACATGGTGATGATTAGACACCGGAAATGGTAGATTCGGGACTAACAACATATCCTCCCATCATTCCCATCTTGGCACCAAATATTATACTGGACACAGGTACTGATGCATAGTTTCATGAAGGATTTATGAGGATAATGCATACTTTCTAGGGAGAACCACATCCTACCCTGACTATGGAAGAGTTGACATGTGTGTTCCAGTAGTAGCATCCTCTCACCTTTTTAGGGGATAGAGGACCACATGCTGTAGAGTCATGGTTGGAGGCCATGCTTTCTATCTTCAAGGATCTGGAGATTCCTCCTGAGAGGAGGATGAAGATCGCGAATTACATGTAATGTGATTCTTCCAATAGATGGTGGTATGTTATCTCATAGGAAGAATATCATTGGGATATGGACTGGGAAGAGTTTGAAAGGACCTTCTATGATTACTTCTACCCTGATATGTTGAGGGCCAACCAAGCCTGGGAGTTCATGCTCATGGACAAGGGTGCTCTTTCAGTGATGGATTATTATTTTCACTTTATAGAGCTTCATAACTTATCACCTATTTTGGGAGTTGAAGAGTTATCACTGGCTATGCGATTTGAGGATGGTCTGAACTACAAAATTTGATCACAGGTGAATGATTTTAGGTTGACTTTGGTGACTGCTATAGTAAATTAGATGCTAATTACCAAGCGCAATCTGAGGAAGTTTAGAGCTGTGAGCCTGGGCAGTTCCGCATCCAGGGTTGGTACTCTTTCAACCAATAGTAGGAAGCACTATATGGATCTTACACATGGTGGTTCTTATAGTAGTAGGTATGTATCTTTAGGTAGCTAGGTGGTGTGCTACCATTGCAGAAGGAGTGGGAACATGAGACCAAGATTCCCAATAGACCTAGCTGAGTGTTGATATTGTGGAAAGATGGGTCATTTTCTACAGTTTTGTTGGATGTTTTCACCAGCAGCTAGTGAGAGGGGATCTGTTATGACTCCGCATATAGGAGAAGGACCACCGGTTTCTCATCAGTTAGGGAATTGGGGTTTATTAGGCCAAGGAGGTGGTCGTAGCCATGGTAGCCAGATGATAGGTTTTAAACAACATCATGGTAGATCAGATCAGGGTATCCATGCATGGTCACAGGGCCACAATACAAGTCATACTTTTGCGATTTAACAGACCTTATAGGAACAGGATCTCATACCCTCTACGGTTATAGGTACGATTCTAGTTTCTTATGTTATAGCTACTATTATTTTTGATACAGAGGCTTCGCATATTTTTTTATCTATTTCTATTGTGGAGAGTCTTGGGCTATGTATCATTACTTATAAAGATGTTACGACACTAGACATTCCATTGGGGATTAGAACGATTAGTGTACATCAGTGCAAGGAGTTACCTCTTGAGGTTGGTGGGTGTCACTTCTTATGGGACCTTTATGTCTTAGAGATGACATGCTTTGATGACATTTTTGAAATGGACTGGTTGGTCTATTTTCAGGCCTTTCTTGACTGCTATCATCCCAGGGTGAGTTTCATGTCACGAGAGGGTGGGTATTTTCTATACAAGGGGGAATGGGATGTCCAGGTGAGTATAGAAAGACCCAAGCATCATGGGTTGGAAGGAATTACATTCCATATTTCTAGTTTAGATTTGGATGACTAGGGGACTTCACAAATGAAATTTCCTCTAATGGTGGATCATTTTAGGGATTCCTTTTCAGATGACTTTCTAGGTTTACCTCTAGAGTGAGAGGTATATTTTTCTATTGAGCTTGTGCCCGGAGAGGCACCTGTGTCCATTCATATGTATAGGATAGCTAAACCAGAGTTATAGGAGCCCAAAAAGTGATTAGAGGAGTTGTAAGAAAAGGGTTTCATCTAACCTAGTACTCATCTTTGGGGTTCACCTTTACTTTTTGTGAAGAAGGTGGACAGTACCCTCATAAATTCTAGGGATTATCAGAAGCCAAACCAATTGATGATCAAGAACTGATATCCCTTGCTGAGAATTTATGATCTCTTTGAGCATATTTTAGGAGCCTAGGTGTTCTTGAAGATTGAATCGAGACCCGGTTATCCTTATTTGAGAGTCAGAACATCATATATACCTCTTAAAGACTCTCGGAGTAGGTATGGTCTATAAGAGTATTTGGTTATGTTGTTCAGTCTCACGAATGTGCCGACAGTTTTCATGGTACTGATTAACCGAGTGTTCCATCCTTACTTGGATTCTTTTATGGTTGTATTCATAGACTATATATTGGTGTACTCTAACATTGGACACAACCAAGCCATCCATATTAATATCATATTGAGTACACTGATAGAGCATCAGTTATATGTTAAGATTACAAAGTGCCACTTTTGGATGGACAATATTCACTTCTTGGGTCATGTCATATCAGAGATAGGAGAATCAGTAGACCCAGAGAACATGAGAGCAGTAGTTTCTTTGGAGCATCCAAAGAAAATATTTGAGGTACAAAGTTTTCTGGGGCTAGATTGTTACTACAAACACTTTATACTGGACTTTTTATGCTTAGTAGTGACACTAATGGGGCTGATTAATAAGGGTGAAAAGTAATTGTGGATATATTCATGCGAATCATCCTTTGAGTATCTGAAAGGAATATTGGATTCAGCACTAATATAGAATTTTACAGATCCAGGTAAGAGTTACACTGTGTAATTTTATGGATCATGTATTACGTTGAGAGTAGTGATTATTCATGGACAAGGAGTCACTGTATATGGGTCCTGGTAGTTGAGGACACATGAGAGGAATTACCCAACACCTGATCTCGAGTTAGTTGCAGTTGTGCATATTTTGCGATGTTGGAGACATTATCTTTTTGGAGAGCGTTTTTTGGTTTACATGGACCAAAAAAGACTAAAGTATATATTTACTCAATTAGATTTGAATTTGAGATAGTGAAGGTGGGTTTATTACCTTTAGTATTTTGATATTGAGCTTGCCTACATGCCTCGGAAAGACAATGCAATGGATGATGCATTGAGTAGGGGAACCAAATACAAGCAGTTCAGGAGACCAGTGGTGAGTGGAAGCTTATGGATCTATTCTCTGAGATTCACTTGGAGGTGAAAGATAGATAGGGGAAGACTTCTCTTTCCTCTATAGATATTACCTCTACTCTTATGGATCGAGTTTGTATGAGGCAACTATCAGATTCTGAAGGCCTAGTCCTATGGGTGAGTGTGCCAAGCGAGGACCCTACTCCTAGGTGGACTGTAGGAGAGGATGGTGTTTTGTGTTTAAATGGGAACGTATGGGTGTCAACATACATACAAAAGGATCTATTGTGATATTTTCATGCCTCTGTATGGACAGTTCATCCTAGTGTCACCAAGATGTATTGAGATTTACAATGTCAATATTCGTGGCCATATATGAAGAGGGGAATAACTAGTTTTGTTTTGAAATGTTCTACCTTTTAGTAGGTTAAGTCAGAGCATCAGTGATTGGTAGGGATATAAAATAAGTTACTTATTCCCAAGTGGAAGTGGAATAATGTCACGATGGATTTCATGATTGGATTACCATGGTCTCCTCGAGGGAATGATATGGTTTGGGTTGTTATCAACAGGCTCATGAAGGTTGTTCATATTTTACTGATTAAGGAAACCTTTAGTGCTTATGAGATTGGAATGTTTTACATCCGAGAGATAGTTCATTTTCATGGGGTTCTGCACTCTATCATTTCAGATAGGGATGTTCGGTTTACTTCTCGTGTCAGGGAGGGACTACATAGGGATTTGGGTACACAAGTACTTTTGAGTACATTTTACCATCCCAAGACATATTTCTAGTCTGAGAGTATGATTCTTGTTTTAAAGGACATGCTTCGAGCATGAATCCAATATTTAATGGGATTTTGGGAGAGACACAGACCCCTGGTGTAATTTTTATATGATAACATTTTTCAGTCAATGATTCAGATGACACCTTATGAGCCTTTATACGGTAGGAAATACCAATCACCCATATGTTGGATAGAGGTAGAAGAGATAGCTATGTTGGGACCTCGTCTTATCCAAGAGACCACTGAGCAGTTAAAGTTGATTAAGAAGATTATGGCTACTGTATATTATTGCCTGAAATTTTATGCTGATTGATAAAGACGACCTCTGGAGTTCGAGGTCGGAGATCATGTTTTCTTGCATGTCACACCGAGGTTGGGACATAGGAGGATTATGAGACAAGGGAATATTTCATCGAGATATGTTGGGATGTTTGAGTTTTTGGAGAGAGTTGGTCTGGTTGCCTACCAGTTGCAGTTACCTCAGAGGTACCGGGATTTGCAGGACATCTTTTATGTTTATAAGCTATGGTGTCACTTTTTTAGACCCGTATCATGTTTTTCAACCTGAGAATGTTGAGTTGGAGGTGGATGCATCCTTCAAGGATCACCCTATTTTTATTTTGGATCCCAACATGAAGGTTCTCCATGGACAATTTGTTCCTCTAGTATGGGTGCTATGACAGCACAGGCGAGTGCAGGACGAGACTTGGGAGAGGGAGCCGATGTGTGATCGTAGTGGCAGGATTTGTTCATAGATTATTATTCACCACCCTTGGAAGGGAAATTTGGGGATGAATTTATTTAAGGGGGAAGTTTGTAAAATCCCAGATCTTTATTTTAGGTATGGATCATTATTTCAGGTTGTTTTGAGTAAAAAGTAAGAAATGAGAATTTTCTAAGTACACACCATGTACTTTTGTGCACGCGACGTGTACTTAGTTTCCATGTACAACCACATACTGGAAGTGTAATGGCCGAGTACAAGGTCTTGTGGTGAAATGGAAGATCACTTAATCTAGGGGTCAGTTGAGGCTAACACACGATGTGTAGTTTAAATGAACACACAGTGTATTTTTATTTTTAATTGATATATCGGAGTGCGGTTGCATATCATGTCCAGAAATGACTTCTACTTATCGTGTTTCGTATAGGAGTTTTTGGGAATAAAAAATGAATATCAAACCCCTAATTCTCTATCCAAGCTGTTATTGAGACACTTTCGGGTGCGTTGGAATCCCACCAGTGAGTTCTCGAATCCCCTAGAGCCTCCTTTCCTGATTCTTCCTCTCTCATAAGTTAATAAAGGTTGTGAGTTTTTCACCGTTTTGTATATCTATGCTGATCTAGGATAATTTAAGGGACAAAGTTCAAGTATATCAATTGTACGACATAGAGGTAGGTGGTTTGTGCCTTTCATTATTTGTATTTTGATTATATATGCTAAAAGTGTTGCATGCCCATGTTAGGGGTATTTATCAATTTAATACATAACCCTATTTATTTCCTGATATAGTTTTATTGATTGATAAGGGGTTGTTGTTTATGCGTAAGGTTATATAACTTGTTTACGGGACACCCCATGGGTGTGTTTCTCTTTTTTGACTGTTTATGGCCGTTTGGTCTAGAATTCTTGTTAGGCGTACCTTGTTTTCCATGCCTTATTTGACTAGGATTGAGTTTTTATTATTATATGAAATGCATGTGATATGCTTTGTAATGGTTTAGTCAGGTAATAATTTAGATTATATGAGCTTCTTGAGATTCCATGTGCGTTGTTTTTTTTCAATGGACCGTGAGAGTCATGGACTAGGAAGATTGAGGGGACTTCCACATTATTTACATAGGACCATGAAATAATTGGTGTAGATGATTGACCCAGGTGTATTGACATTGAGAGATACCCAAGTGGTCATTTATATTTACTTTATTCTATGTTTTACCTTGGGGTATTGACCATAAGATCCACCCAGGTGGTCATTTATAAATTGATCTATACAATATGGAACCAAAGGCGTTAGACCATGAGATTTTTTCTAGAGAGTTGTTTATAAATTATTGCATGATTGTGATGATCCTACCAAACCAAACCACAATCTTGGACTTAGTCTTACTTGATTGTTTAGATGGTCTTCTAAGACATCTGTTTTTTTACTTACACTGAGGATATAAAGCTTAGGCTAGATCCCTGGGTTACATGATTCAATAGATTGAATAATTTCTAAATGTAAATGAATGTAATTGAGA
The DNA here is from genome assembly GCA_963277665.1 of Viscum album. Taxonomy (NCBI): domain Eukaryota; kingdom Viridiplantae; phylum Streptophyta; class Magnoliopsida; order Santalales; family Viscaceae; genus Viscum; species Viscum album. The sequence goes on from OY728166.1 coordinate 383,547,499, forward strand.
ACTATAGGATTGTTACTTTTGAGTATTTCCTAGTTTATTGTTTCACTTTTCCTATTTCTTACTACATATATTCACTGATAGTTAGGCATAGATCTTTGGTAATTTCCTACTAGGATTTTCCTCACACCCTGTTTGGGTCATGATTTTAGACCCAAATAGATTATGTGATTTCAGGTATAGATAAGGTAAAGTTCCATTCTTTATTAGGAACTTGATTACTATTGGAGCTATAGAGCATATGACCAAGTTGAGACTTACGATGATATTGGAGTTTACTAGTTTTATTGTACTTTGGTTTATGTATTGTATTTCTAGAATTGTGATTTGTTTGGATACATTCCTATATACAAGTGACATTTATCATTTATATATATGGTCCAATTGTTTTATTACTATAATTATCATGTTGTTTACTTCTATTGTATGATATTACTACTTCCGCTATTGTTTAATATTTGTTCTCCATTGTGTATACTCTTCCAATGAGGGAATATTTTCCCCAATATCACACTTTGTCCCTCGTAGCTAGTCAGAAATCTCTGGAGTTTTGGGAAATGTGCTTGAGGTTATGTGACCAATTGGGTTTGGGGCACATTTGGGCGGAACCCAGATCCGAGACGTTACACCTAGAATATATGACATTTCCTGGTTAATTCTAAACAATCATGTATCATGGTTTTCTAATAATAACCCAACCTCCTAACTTGGTGGGAGATCTTGGTCCCAGATTGATGAGCATCGCAAGATTCCACATTTAATTATTCTATGATGGTGAAAATATATCCTTCTTTGTATACATGGAGGATTCCATCAAAGAATATCATATAGAGGGATTTATTCTCATTTGGACCACCCCTTATGGTAATGTTCGATGCATATAACCAAATAAGTTCCCTTCCCAGTCGATCTATTAAGAGATTCCCATTTTAGAGACAATAGATTATGGGTTCCATCCATTCAGAAGTGCATATCAGTTCATCATGATTTGGGGAAGTGTTAACCTATTTAATTTCTCCCATATTAGAGATGATGATCGATGAGACTATTCTTTGGTGCATGATATGGAAGATTGATTCCTCTTAATTAGGGTCATAAAAAACTGTAGCTGCATTAGACAATGCATCAAAATGATCATTCTGTGATAAGATAATGTGATGAAATATGGGATCAAAAGGGAACTCTTCCATTATTCCCCTGACATAGCCAATGATAGGGTCTAATTATTCCTTTTTAATGAAATATTCACCATTAATATGGTTTATCACTAGTTTTGAATTCCTTTTGATGTTCAGGTAGGATACTTATAGTTATAGGTATAATTCCAAGCCAATGATGAGGGCTTGGTATTCTTCCCCATTATTCGTGTAGCCTTTAGGCTATGAGAAAGAGTAGGGTAATTTATTTGTTAGTAAAAACAAATACAATCCTTAAATTCACCTAATTGAGTCTCATGTTTTGTGGTCTATTAATGACAGGACTTTGGGAGGCACCATATAAATAAATCTATCATGACCAGGAGTGTCATGGGCATAGAAAACCCCTTCATCCAGAATTTCAATGTCCATTGGGGTACTTTCTAGAGCAGGATGTCAAAAAAATTAGACAAGGCCTATCCTTTCACATATTTCTATGACATGAACCGAATGTCGTATTGTTTCAAAATGATGGCCCATCATGCCAAAAACCCATTTAACATGGGAAAACCAATGATTTACTTGATTTAGTCAATAAAAGATACCAAGTGGACTTCATGGTGCTGCAAGTAATGTCTCATATTTTACACGAAAAAGATGAGTGTGGAGAAGTTCTCCTCAACATCAGAGTGTCATGCCTTAGTGTTTACATCATTTGGCTGAGATAGTTGAGATATTTCTCATTTCCTGCATCATTATTCTATGCATGGAGAGTTCCAAGAGATTGCTCCATGTAATCCACATATAATATGAGTGGATTTCCTTCCACCCGTCACATCTAAATCAGTGGGTGTTGGAGGTACTAGTTGAGACCCTTGAAGGATTCTTGTAATTCATCATCTCATTGATTCCCTTATTCATTATCTTGATTAAGGGGAGAAATTTGATGGACATGTTGGCTAATAAACACCAAATGTAATAGATGTCCCCTTATAGTCCCTTTAGTTATTTTAGATTCTGAGAGTTGAAATTTATTTAATAGAACTAGTCTTTTAAGGGTCAACCTTGATGCCTTTGTGGCATACCAAAAAGTTGAGGAACTTCCATAATGTTAACCCAAATTCAAATTTTAGCAGATTAATATTCATACAGTTATATAACATCTTGTTGAAGATTTTTATAAGATACATGAAGTGATTATATGCCTATCGGTATTTTACCACCGGGTCATTCACATAACATCCATCTATTCTACCCAAGAATATATTAAATATATAACACATGTCACATTTATATATAACACTATAAATATTTAATCCAAAGGTAATGATCTAGTAGAAAAAGATCTCATGCGGTGCTCTGAAGGAAACATATTCCTCATCTTCAGAGGTCATATTTATCTAGTTTTACCCTGAGTATCCATCCTTGAATTAAAGGTATTGGAATCTAATAGTTTCATTGATCAAGAGTTCTATGATTGTTAATGGGAATTTTTCCTTTGGGGAATTTCAATTACAATATTTTAAATCAATGCAGACCACAATCTTTCCATTATTCTTGTTGGAAGGGAAGAATTGGAAATACATCTTGGGTATTTTACATCTCAAAAAAATTTCTTTTATTAATTTATCAACTTCTCCCTCTACATTGGTAGCATGAGAGGGGTACATCCTCCTGGCTATATGCTTGAAGTATTGATGGTCATCGGGTAAGATGAGCTAGTGCATTGCCACATCTGAATTAAGTATAGTAATTTATGTATAATCACATGTGAACAAATATCAGTGTTACTTTAGAAATGTGACGCACATCTCTTTCTCCTTGATAAGTAGGGAAGAACAAATCATTCTAGGTCGTGGGTCTTCTTATGTTACAACATTTATCTTTCTGACCTCATCAGTGGTGGTGGAGATTACTTCCTCTAATTCAAGGGGATCAATTCTGAGGTCATCCTCCTCTTCTTCCACCTTTAATACTATGTAGTAATTTTTAGAAGTTGGTAATATAGGGGAATCTCTATCACAGTTGAGGTGGGAAGGGATATATGAAAAGACATTTTCATCCCTTACTATGAGATTTGGTGTAGAGAGATTCCAGAGTTGACTATTTTTTACCTTGTCACTAGGGATAGGTGGAGCTTGGACATCTGGGATCAGATATATTACCTCAAATAGATTAACGGGGAGCACATTGTCATTGTTAATCATACTCCAATGATTTTTAGGGAAAGTCCCCAAGCTGTTTGGGGATGCAAGCTGTATATCATCATCCACCTTTTATTTTATCCTTACCTTTTATAGAAAATTGGCTTAGAATATGTGGATTTTTAAGTCTCTATGGGGGAATTTCACCATGTATTATTCTAACCATTCCATCAATGGGGTATTTCAAACATTGATGGAATGTTTTGGGTACCTCCATTTGGCTATGGAGCCAGGTCCTTCTGATAATGACATTGTATGCTGTGTTTTACTAGATAACCATAAAATCAGGGTTATATGTGAGATCCCCAAACTGAGCTTTGAGCTTAATCTTCCCAATAGATCTTTTCCCACACTTATCATACCCTTGAATTGTTAGCTTCGTGGGAGACAAATACCCTTCAATATACCCCAAACAATGGAGGATCCAAATCAAGATAAGGTTGATCTTGAAAACATTGTCAATTAGAGACCTTTGGATTTTGAAAATTTTTAGTCAAACCAAAACATATAAGGGTATGATGTGTCATTGTATTACATCTTCATGATCCTGATATATGGATGAGATGGTGACATGGATCTCTGTCAGTATGGTCTCCACTCGATAGACCTTAACTATAAAAACTTTTTTATCAAACTCTTTTGGTTTATGGAGGGATTAAACACGTTCCTCCCTAAGTTATGTTGAAATATGGATGGAATTTGGGATTGAGAGTTTAGTTGGGATAATCGCCAACTATTTTAGAATTTCATACTTTTGTTCTAGTGGTCGATGATTTTTGATATAGGGTTTTGTATTTCTACACAACTCAGGAACTGGGATCTCTGAGGTTGATGAGCCCTATGATTGTGAAGAGTTTGGGGGATCATATACTGCTAATGGTATAAGTCATGTCGGCATTCCCCATTATTTATAAAAATAAGATAATAACACATTTGTGTGGTAGTCATATGAGAAATATTGGTTTGGATGATCAATGTATTGATTTTAGAGACCTCTATGTCTCTGTTTGAATTTCTAGAGTTCTTTCCCATGAGTCTCAGCTGTATATATGTCTCCCATTGTTACATGACCAAAATATTTGGTTTGACCATGCCTATTTTATCCCATGCATCATTGTTTCCTTCTCCCATGTCCTCCTATTCCCAGGTTAGTTGTTTGGAACCCATACATAGAAGCATGATAATCATCATAGAAGGGGTCTTCCAGTTTTATCATGTTGACAAAACTAAATATGATCTCTTTTTATGATGAGTGTTCCATTTTTGTTAGGTGGTTTATGTGATTAGTATATTGTAAGAAAGAAATGTATTAGAGTTAGATCTTTATTAAAATCAGAATATGACTCTTATTATTTTGTTTCTTCCCATGTTTTATGGTCATGTTCACCTTCGGGATACATATCTGATGTCAACTACCAAGGTTGTTTAAATATTGTGGGTCTGAAAAACTATTCTCTCAGGATTTTATGGGATCAGTCAACTATCTTTCAAGTCATCCAATTTTTTAACTTCTTCCAATGCCTGGTCATAAATTTCTACTGATTACCCTCATCTTCTAACTGGGTGATGGTGATGCAGGTCACCTGCTTTGGGGAGTTATCCAACATCACCCATCCAAAATTGACCATACCTTAAAGAACCTACATGAAGGTGAAGTAATCCTAGATTTTATAACCTAGTCTCTTATAAAAATAATAGTAGTCAGGATGTTCAGTGAGATTAATCTCATTGGGATTCCTAGGCTATGGTAGATTGAGTAGGTTATTGTTTATGGATAATAAGAAATAATTTTATATTTTTTCATTTTAGAAGGAATATGATTTATTAAACTATTCATTAAATCCCAAGAGTCCCTAATATCTTTTGGATTTTGTACTAGGGTGATTTTGAGGTTTTTTCCTCTCTACAGGAGGCATTGAGAAGTTTGGGACATGCCTTGTTGATCAAATGGGAACTACTACTGGTTTGAGGATAACAACAATAGTTTCTTCTTTTCTAAACATTTTCCCTATTCTGAAGGCATGAGTCGATATTTGGCTCAAGTTTGTTGAGTGGAGTCTTTCAGATGTTGTTCCATTTCTAATAACCCACAAAACCCACCTAGATACTTCATTGGGATCAGAGGTGTCTACAACTCAACTTAGAGATTCTAATCATATAGTCCCATCAACTTCTCCTATGAGATAGGAATGTTGAGTGAATAGGTTAAACCTTTACATATTGATATGAAGTTAGAAACCCAATAATTTTCATGTTTCTTGCAGTTCATTGAATTGATAATTATTATTTTCCATGGTGTGGAGATTAATTGGTAAAGTAAATGATGATTAAGGTCTTCCCACCCTATAATAGATTATTCTATAAGGCTGGTGTACCAAAAAAATGATACACTTTGAGATTATATACAAAATACATTTGATTTAATTTATTTTATTCATCTTGAGGTTCCATCATTAGCCCACATCATGATATGAAGTGTGGAGATTCTGTTCAAGGTCTCTTCCACCATCAAAGGTACATAAGGTTGGGTTTTTGAAATTTGGTGGAGACAAAGTGTCATCCACTCATTTGAGATATAGATTCCTATAAATATTCACTGTGTGCATCAGCCTTCCATGGATTCCATTTTAGCAGCTAAGGACTCGATGAAGATGATAAATTCTAGTGGTACTATTGTTTGATCCACCTCACTTCTATAGGGAGTGGGGGAGGCTTGGTGAGGTTGTCTTATTTTCATCTCCTTCTAATTCACAGCCCGTGTGAAGACTAATTGATTAACCAAACAAGGGAAATGTTATCACCATAATGGAGGGATGTAACAATCATTTTCAACTTCCTCATTTATGAAGACAAGATTCATGGATCAAGTGCTAGTATGGCACTCAGATGCCGCTCTTGAATGTAGATTGGTCCTAATAGGAAGAATATTATTCACTGCCTAAAAAAATTACCCCGATGGAATATTACCCTTGAGTATCTCTTCATTGATTTGTATGATAGTTTGCATCACATTATCATATTATGAAAAATGGTCCTCCATTGAAGGAACCTTGGTTATTCTTGGTGGTGATTGGGATGTACCCACATGTTTCCCTTTAAATTTGGTAGGGTTCCTACATAGATTTGGAAACTCAATATTCAGAGGTACTGGGTTTTAGATCCTTCTTTGATTCCGGGTTTGTGTAGCCTCAATTGGTGCATCCAAATCACCCTCCTCTCAGGGTAGTTTTTCTAGGATGTGGCCCTCAAAATCTGCTTCTTGATCCATATTATATGTTGTGTTGACTGTAATGACATTTATATAGGTATATTGAGAAATGGTTGTTATCCCATTACATTTAATGCAACATAATAATTCTACACTATTTACAATAGGGTTGTTCCTCTAACCCTTTTCCATATTGGACCTTTTTGGGTTGTGACCCTAGTGAGGTTTGATTATCTTCATTGTACGCTCTTCATGCCTTGGCATATGACTAATGAAGTTAAGGGATTTTACGATAGTGACTGCCAATTGGCCCCAGAAAAGTAAAGGTTTTTCTTGTGGCGGGAGGAATAGATGGGATGTCGACCATTGATATTTACCTCCAAACTGGGAGAATGTTGATTCCCTATATAATGATGATGATGATGAAAATAGCCCCAACTCTGTGGGTTGAAGATTATTCAGAGCCACAATTGGTATTGATTTATCCTATTTTTGAGGATCTAATAATTCTCTTTGGGAATTTTATTACTCTAGGGATGGACATTGAGATATAAATTCCACCATCCCCGCAGGATGAGGTTGATCTGGAACTACCTTTGATTTCCCCAGGACCCTACCATAGGATGATGAACCTAGTGATAATGATTGGGATATAAATACCCCCATCCTAGGGGGATGGTGTTAATTAAGAACTGATGTTGATTTCCCCATGACACTTAAATAATTATTAACCCAGTGAGGGATATTGAGATATAAATTCTCCCAACCTAGTGGGATGGGGTTTGTTTGAAGTTACTGGTGAAATATCCAAAATACTCACTGTAATTGATGATCTGAGGGGAGGAGGTGATGGTAGATATTCCTCCAATGTGGTGGGATGGATTATGTTCTAGAATAATACTATGGTAGCTAATACTATGACCAATTTTATTTGACATAGCTATGCTCATGTAGTAGATGGGTGTAATGGTATCCCATGATGGGATTCGATTTCTATGGGAATTTGCTGAGTTAATTTCTATTTCAACTTCTATCTCTGAAATTCATTCTCATGTCTTCTAGGGGCCTAGTTAAAAGTTCTACATGATATCTTATTCCTCTTTTCATTATGTATAATAACCATTAATGAGGGGGAATTATATTTTAGTGACCAAATGGCTTGCACATTACACAATCCCATGATTTCTCTGGAGGCTAAGACATCACAATATATTGTATCGGAGGGGTTATGCTATTATGGGGACATAGTGAAGTGAAATTCCCCAAATTTAACCCATCATTGGATACATATGTCTGGTGATTCTTTTAAAATTAGTCGGTGAAGAGTTGTTGCAATGTGGAGACTAACATTATGTAGGTGTTTTTCAATCTCCTCTATTCCCAGGTTTTGACATATATAAAAGGAGGTCATATCCATCTAACAACAGTGTATTGATGATCTGAAGGTGATACTCGAATCCCGGATAAGGGGGTTGTCTAGGCTCCATTTGATGATGAGTATCTCAAATATTTTAGAATAGATAAGTCATGCACTCCTTTATTATCTCATAATGTACCTCATAGTTAGAAGTGGTGAGGGGCCAGAACATGGTTGGGTGGTTGTTTCTAGATAACTCTCTCCATATGTAAATTTCAACCTCCTCTTCATCTAACTTACACACCTCCATCCAATTATATTGTAGAATATGCTTCTTTTGGCCACCTACTGACTAGAGTGGAGTGTTTCTAGGAGTTTATGGTGAACTATATGCGGTTGACCTCAACATTTTGGTCACCTCTTTATATAAATGTGTTAGAGTTTTGAATGCCTTTTTATACAGAGGTATTTGGAAAAGGGGAGGATTTCCTTCTTCATGAGAGATATAACCATTTTATGTTTGACCATAATGTATTTTATGAGTCGATTCTATGTGATCCATGTCTACAATAACAAGAGGAGGACTATCATAGTAATGATCTCTTGTTACTCCAATTTAAGAGCCGATGGACCCTTGGGGTGTCGAACATTCTCAAGGGTACTATCATTGATTAGATTTATAATATGAATCTCCTACTATGTCATGGTTAGAATATATCATCATACCTTTTGAAATTGTATAGGGATATTATCATGTTGTATGATGGTTTATAGATATCATTGATAACCATATAGATATGTGGGAATATGATCCCAACTATGAGAATCTAATGGAATATTCTAATGATATTCATCATTATTGATAAGAATATGAGCCTAACCCAAGGCATGTTCCACTCTCACTTTGTGAGACTCATTTAGAATGGGGATATGAGAATGATCCTGATCCCTTGGAATATGATGCTATTATTTCTTGATTGAAATAAGGATCTATCTCAAGGATTGTGTTTCTCTCAACTAGTGAGCCTCAGTTGGATTGTGAGTATGATCTAAGGACAAATATGAATTACCTATCAAAATATGATGATGAACCTCCATACTAAGGGATGGAATATGAGCCTCCTCCTATATAGTCTTGAAATGATTATGATTCATTCATTCATTGGTGGGAGTAGGGATACGAGTCTGGATTCCGTGATATGTTAGAATATGCTATGAAAATTGACAGATAGGAATATGAGCATGTCCCAAGCCATGTTCCATTACCACTTGGTGGAACCTTATCCATAATGAGAATATGATCCAAATCTTGGGACTTTAGAGTATTTATATGGTATTATTTTTTAGAAAAATGTTCTTGTCCCGAGGTGTGTGCTACTTTTACTTGGTGATCCCTAGCCAAAAAGGGGATTTGCGCTCGATCCTTGGCCTTTGGATTATGCCGATGTTATTCCTCGATAGGAATGTTCCCCTGTCCGGAGGCATGTTCAACTCTCGCTTTGTGGGCCCCAGTTGGAATTAGAATATGATCCTATTATGATGACTCATCCTTTATCAGAATATAATGATTATCCTCTAGTACTGGAGAAAGAATGGGTGATTGCTCGGAAAAAACCACTTGTTTATAATGATTGGAGTGTTGTGTTTCTATAGATGTAGGGATGGGAATATGTTCCTATCTCTATATCTATATCAGTTCTAGAATAATTCACCGGAGTTCCTCAATTGTTTCTAATATGTAATGAATCTTTATGAAAGTGTACAAAGTAATATAAGCCTTAGTTTTTTCTATCTCAAATATATATTGGCATATATTTTTGTTTGAAGCTAGAATATGAGACCACTTCTCTCATCATTGTGGATCTAGAATATGTATATGAGATTCATGCATGGGGGTAGGGAAATTTTCCCCATCCATGGCTGATACAAGAATATTCCTAGAAACTTGTTCCAAGTGAGAGGGGATATGAAATTCCTTAGTTTCTACTATGAGGATATACCCAAGGAAATCATCAGTAGAAGAGGGGATATGAGCCCACTCCTTGTTATCCAGGACCTTCCGTGCCTGATGTGTCTTCCTTTTTCCCTATGCATGGGTGTCGGAGGTGGAAATGTGTCGGTTGGTACCCTTAGTAGTTGACTAAAGGGTGCATGTGGGATAACGCTAGTGATAGAGGTTGATAGGATCCCTCTATAGTGACTCCTGAACTAAAAGGGATCTATATTTGAATCATTGTTCTAAATTCATTAGATACTTAAGGTGGCGATTTTCATGTTTCTAGGATAATCTCTTAAGGAGTTTGGATATGGTTATGAGTTCCACTAGATTTACTATAGCTTTACTTGGATGAGGATAAATTAGTGGTTTTAGTTTTATTAGACCCTCATGTGAAACCTCAAGGGTCTAGATCATACCATGTAGATGGTACTTCTAGGACATTTTATTTTCCACCCAACACTTCTGATGTCGGGTGGTGGATGCATTTTGAGGCCCATATGGGTTTTGGTTGAAGATGATTTTTTAAAACAGTATCCAGATGAAGACTTGTCAGATCATCCTGTTGTTTATGAGAACAATATCAATAGTCATGAAGAAAACAAGGAACAAGGTCTCTGATCAGTGCATCATCATAGGCATGGTATGTGATCAATTAGATATGCATGGGTAAAATAATTTTCCATTTATTCCTAATTTGACCGTTCTTCTTATGTGAACTTGTCAATTTGAGGATGAACTTATTTCATAAGAAGCTTGGCTATAGAAGATCATCCATAATATTCATGTTATTTTTTCCATTTTTTCATATGATATGCTAACAACATGTCCTAGTTCATGGTTAACTAATCATTCTTTTATTTTAAAGATTTAGGTCGGTCTCACAAATTTTTTTATATAGATTATGCAAAAAATGGCCTCACACATGGTCAACTGATCATTATGTTATTTGAGAGATTCACATCAGGTTTACCATTTTTTTCAATGGAAAAGATGAAAATGAAATTCTTGGGGAACCCTCATGATATGGACAATATGTTTTAATGATATTTGGGTAGTCTATCCTTTTTATGTTAAAGAGATGTCACGGTTAAATGAGTTGGAACTAGGTTCACCATGTTTTATTTTTTTTAGAAAGAGGGGCGCATTCACCACCATTCTTGACAAAAACTGCCAATGATTCCTACATGCATAACTGATCACATACCCACTTTCAAAAGGAAGATAGTTAGTTTTTGTTTTAGATGAAATGAAACTTATGAACTCACATTGGTCAAGAGGATGTGAGGTTAGGATCATCACATGCTTTTGGGGGAATTATTTCCTACTATGAGACTCTCTTATAGATTTATGATATGGTCATAAATCTCTTCCTAATATAGATACAAGACTGATTACCCTAAAAAAAATGAGCATAGATTAATTCTCTTTACATTCTCGATATGGAATCTCTTTCTGTCAAAAAATGAATATAGGTTAGAAATCTTATATACATGAAGTAGAATCCTTTAGTGAATTCATCAGTATATATATGAGGTTCTCAATCCATTTCCCTTTATGGGTGGCTACTTATATATTGGATCGGTATAGCCAGGTTCATTGTAATTTTTTTTTCTATACAGGGAGGCATTTAATATGTCAAGGATGGGATTGAGCCTCTATGAGGTTCCCTACATATCCTTTTTATAGCGGGAATCAATGCCTATATAATTCATTGAACCTGTACAGTTTAACATCATGTAGAAATGACACATGTGCGGTAAATTTGGAATTGATTATTTGAGATCCAGTATTAAGGATATGTCCTACGTATCTTAGTTATACAAATAATCAAAGTTATCATAGTTCTTTCACACCATTTGTACTAGTCTTGAGGTAGTTTTCCTTAAATTTAGGGATTCATATCATGAAACTCATTGGGTCTTAAACACAACGGTTTTTCAGGATGGTGGAGATTCACGATACAAATGATATGACCATTGAAACTACCTAATCCCACATGATCCATGCTTGGTGTGAGAAACAAGGTATTTCATGTAGTCAGTCTCACTGAATATAGATGTGGGGATTATGTACAAGGAATCCATTTGGAGGTTTAATATAGAGATTAGGCCTTAGGAAGTCATCCTTTATATCCTAGTTATAGAAAGAATTAGTGTACTTGTGGTAAGATTAACTTCTCAATCCATTGATGGTTGAGGTAAAATGATAATCACATTGGAATGATTAGGTCTTAATGGTTGAGATTTCAGAGACATGGAGGGACCTACACAAGAGTGGATGCCAATTTTATTTCAGTCCTTAGGAAGGATTCCTACATATCTAGTTTATTGTAGGAATTGAGGTTTTTATAGTTTATTATATCATGGATTACACACTATTGTTTCCCTGACTATAGAGGCTATAAAATTTTATCAAGTTCTAGGATGTCTGCATGACTTGGACCACTCTTCTTCCTAACATGTGTTGATTGTTTACCCGACATGCCTTGAATCTATGCTTGACATGTTGTAGGATATCTTCATGACACATCCAAATATAATCACATCATCTATTTTACTTGTCTAAGGGACATTGCACAATCTTCATGGCATGTCTAAAGGTCATCACATGAATAAGGAAGAATTATATGGAAGACATTGCAGGACCTAGTTATATGATTCTGAAGGTCATTGAATGATCTCAGTTGACATGATTGGAGGGAATCTCATGATCCAATTGACTTTCACAGGTTTCATATCACAATATAGATGACACGCTTAAAGGTTGTTGTTATATTTAGTGTGACATCTCTACAGGGTTTTTCATGTCCTGGCCAACTTGTCTGGGTGCCCTCATGAAAGTCATATGACATGTCTAGAGGACATTACAAGATCTAGATGGATTGTATCAAGGACATCATGAGATCCATTTGACATGCCATGGTTCCATCATGAGACTTATCTTGCATTTATTGGTGTCGTCATATGATTTGGGTGACACTGATAAAGGACATCACAAGGTTTGGTGGGTGGGATTGGAGGGTTTCGCGAGACTCGGGTGGAATTCCCAGGGGGCTCCATGTGACTTTCTCTGACATTTCTAGGGGAATTTTCAAGATCCAAATAGTATATTAATGGAGCATCGTGTGATCTAGGTGACATTTTTGGGTGATGTTTCATGACTTGGGTGATTCATAAGAAGCACATGAGGATCAACGTATATGTTCTTCACATAAGTCTCCCATATTTTTTTGTCTTTATTCCAACCTTTTATCACATATGCCTTAGATTTTTATTGTGTTGGCTTGTTTAAGTCTCCCATGATTCAACAAATATATGGGGTTTACTTCACATTACCAATAATAATTTCTTCATGTGATCTATCTGTGATCACATGAAGTGTATATTCATGTCGCATGATCACCTAGGTTGTTCCCCAAACATTACTATATGGAAAACCATTCTCATCACGAGATCAACCACTCCATGAAATATACTCCACTGCTTGGGTGTGCTGGTGTAAGGATCCAAAGATGAATTTTTTCTTACTAGGTTAGTGACTTTATAAGCCTCTCTACATTGATTATTCAATGTTTTTTCAGTACAAATTGCGCAAATCCAATCTAATGTTAGTGGAGGGATTTTATGTCATTATTTTCATGAGATCCTTCTGTAGGTCATTATATGGGTACCAAAAGATTTTCAATGACTATGAGATGAACCCATAAACACCCCATTTATTATATATATCTAATTAATGGGTTTTTCCTAATCATGTGGGAATTAAAAGGGGATTTCACATTGTCAGGTTGACATGTCCAAGGGCCTTCATGAGATTAGTATGCCTATTGAAAGTCTTTTTCATGACCTTGGGTGACTTTTTAGGGAGATTACATGAGATAAATATGGCTTTCTGTGGGGATATTTCAAGTTCATGAAGAGAGAGCATGTATCATAATGTTTATGACAATAAGAGGCTCCCACATTTTCCCTTTTTAATTCCTTGTTTATTTTACAAGGGCCTAGTGTCTCGTGAGTTTTCTTGATTGTTTTTAAGAAAAAAACTACCCCAAATGGTGATGCGCCCTAGGACCAACAAAGGTTCCTATGGTGATGCATTAGTATTATCATGTGAAAACACTCTTACTTGTCTTTCGAGACAAAGGGAGAGTACACGACCACATGGAAATGTTTGAGGCCCTTCACGTGATGATCTTAACATGTTTGTGAGCTCTTGTGTGATAAGGCATGCATGTCTCCAGAGATTATGTGGTGTATTGAGAATCACATGAGGCATTTCACATGAATTTTATGATCGAAATATGATCCTAAAATTTAGATATTTTACTTCTTATTTTAAAAGTATTTTTAGATGGTTTTCAGGCACCTACTAGTAAACAAGTCACATGAATTGGGGAGCCCATATGGCTACCACTATGTAATCAATGAGTTTCATAGATGCCTTTGTGAGAGAAGGAGGACACATCAAAGGGGATCCATGAGATCTCCCATGAGTTATGAACTACATGATACCATCCACATGTCCTTATAAATGTCATTGGATTTCATGTATTTTAGAGGTTCATGTGATCCATATGATTGTGGCCACCTTCTTCTTCTTTGATTTGTAGAGGAAATAATACCCATATTCATGTATTTATTCCCTTGAGGATTTTTTTATTCTCATTTTGAGATAATCATAATGATTATAACACATAGCCCCTACTCCTATTCCTCTCATTTATAGGAACTAAGAGGGTTTCTACCCTCCTCATTTTATTTCTCTCATATTTGATGTGTTCTTGGTATAATTTCATAACAGTTATGGGGAATTTATCCTTATATTGTTTTTGGTTCTTCCTACTCTTGTTTCCTTTTGATTTTGGGTGATTCTTATTTGGATTTTAGAGATGATTCTACTATATCATGATGGAATAATCCCATAATTATTGGTCTTTAATATGAAATAGCCTAACCACATCCTGATATGTCATCTTCACATCATCGCATGTCATTTTGATGGAGAGGTTCCACCATATAATTTCACATAGGACTTTTTAGACTAAGATTAATAAAAGGGGATATTGAACTAATATAAGGCCACAACCTTAAAATATTACATAATATTGAATTAAATGAATATTTCACATTGAGGATCTTTTCAGGTTTAGAGTTTTAGAGAATTAGGACAAAACTATTACATCTCACAAGATTACAAAGTAGACACTTCTACTCAGTTTCCATTTTTTTCATAAAATAAAAACTCTTAAAAAGAAACATCTCTAGTTACATGTTTTAGATAGCATGACTTTCCTTTATCCCATCCTTGACCCTATTTGACATTAAGTCATGTGGAAAACATTTCAAAAACATGGGATGAGTATAAAAAGCTCAGTAAGGGATATAAAAATACAGAAAGAAAACATTAGTCCATGTATACATAAGAATCAATGAAATAATACTTTAATAATAAACATAATCACTTTAACATACCTCATGAAATCATAAGATTTATGAATAACTCATAGAAATCACAATACGTAATGGTAACTTGAGGCATTCATAACATTATTATGTAGGGAGCAACCCTCATGGTTAAGTTTGGAATACCCATCATAGTATATTCCCTAAATCTCTTCAGAGAAATATTATCATTTAACTCCTTCATGTTACCCAATTCATTGGAGAGATATCTTGGGCTCACCCACCATTAGTTTATCACGGAACCACCCGTCCTCATAAACAATGCCAAAGAACCATAATATAATCGTATCACATAAAACATGCATAAAGGGAACATAACGTTTCCACATTTTAATCACAAGATATCAATACAACACATTGATATAATCAAAACATTATCAAAACCATTTTCAATACCAAAATACATAAAAGAGTATATGTTATTTATTTTCCCTTTAAAAACATTACAGCTTGTTAAGGAATCCGAATATCAAATAATACTCGCGGCGGCGGAAAGGTCATTATCACCACATACGTTAAAAAGAAACATACTTTTTGTCATTTAGTAAAACACTTCATAGAGAAAAGATTCCTTTTGAATAGAAGCAAAATTCAAAGGGGTTTATACACCATAAAAAAGAAAGCTCTGTATAAATCAAAGGATGCCTCAATAAAAGGATATTGAGACGAAGTCCCTTATAAAGATGGTATCCTTAGATTAAGGATAAATCAATTACATAATTATGTGTTCCAAATATAAATACAATCAATATAAGTGGATATTAAGTGTAAAAAAATCAGAGGTCATCCACACATATTCATATCACGACATAATCAAGAAGTAGAGGTTTAACCCAAAGAATTGAAATTGGGTAAGAAGTTCCCTTACAAAAATTTGACAGCCTAAAGGCGTCACTTTAAAATTTAGAAAATGAGTTGATAAAAGATAAAAAGGATATCTCATCACTTGGAAATAAAATTTACATCAATTAGGATATATAAGGACATATCCCAACATAAGAATATGTAAATTAGAAGACCTAATAAAAGAAGACTTTTAAATAGAGGAGGGTGAAAGGTTCCCTTACTGATTTGGGTAACTTACAAAACATACACCCCATGAAAGAAGGGTCGTAAAATGAAGATGTAAATACCCATAAATTAAATTATATTACACAAATAATACAATAATGGGAAGTAAATACACCACAAAAAAGGAATTAGTGGAAAATTTAGCATGAATCTCACGGGAATAAAAAGTGAGATAAAAACCCCTTACCTCATTGTGATCAATCGAGTCGTATGACAAAAAGATAATAAACACCAAATGAATCACATAATACCATGAATATAAATAGAATCATGATAATATATATTAAATTTTAGTACAAAATACACCACATGCAATAAATAAGTGGTGAACAATGGAAATCTCACGGAATTAAAAGTGAGATAAGAAATCCCTTATAAAATTTCGGCAGCCAAACGACGCCACATAAAACTTCCAAAATGGATTGATGAGATAAAAATAGGGTCTCTCATAATATGAACATAAAAATTACAGTAAGAGGAATATAAAATAACATCCCCTAACATAATAAAGAGGATCCTAAAAGAAGTGACATAAAAGAGAGTACTTAAAAAGAAAGAGAGAGGTTGGATCCCTTACCTCAAGTCCGACTTGTCTTGTTCGTTTCTTAATATTCTTAAATAATAAAATTTGGTCAATTTATAATTTCATAAGGACCTAATTTAAAGTTTATTATTCAATTAATATCACATATTATAATTTTATAATAATTAGTTAAGTATGTGAGTTCATATCAGACGTTTTTGTCGATGTTCGGTACATGAGTTAAAAATGAACTTGTTTGAAAAGAATTGTCCATGTAGTTATAATTACATCATCTACAGAATAGTATTAATGATTTAAATATAATATATATCCATTATATATTCATTTTATACTATTCCATAACATTTTGATATAAAAAAATGAAATGCACCGTTCATGGAGACGATAGGCCGTACGTACGCATGAACACTACTTTCATTTCTTTGTCATATTAATGAAATTAAAACTAAATGAGAGATATATATATTATAATTCCAGTATAATATATATGTTATATAGGTCACATAAGTTCATTCTTTATACATTCTATGTATTTCATGAATGAGTCACATCACTTGAGGGGGCGGTTGTCCACACTTCCTCAAATGAAATTATCGCATTTGCACAAATGCAAAACATAAATTTATGTTTTAAATATAAAATACAGAATCATAGAGATGACATAAATATAATATATAAAATATATAAAATATAGTGTCATCATAATGGCCACCATGAGTGGCGGTAGGAGATAATTGAACAATCATCATTTCGTGAGGTAGTAGTTCACCGTCCACAGAAACAATATGTTCTTCACCCATTAGATGGAGGTGTGTGTAAGGGTAGATTGAATCCTTCTTATAAAATTATCCTAGTATATTTAATATACTGCTTTTTTACAAAATAAAGGAATAAAAATATTTTAGGTGGTTGGAGAAGAAAAATAAAACAAAAGAACATAAGAGAATACATTACCTTTAAATCGGGTAACTCCTCTTGGTTTAAACCAAAAGGGTTTTTTGAAGAGCTTTTTTCCTAAATTAAGGCTTCTAGGATGAATATATGGATCTTGGTGGCTTATTTTAGTAGAGTTTAGACGAGACAAAGGGCTTGAGAAGTGTGAGATATTGGTAGTAAGCGGGGTCTTTTTATAAGGGAGAGGAGGGGATCTTTTGGAAAGCATGAAACTATTATTTTATTATATAATGATTTTCGGTTTCTAAAGGTACCAAAATAATTAAAGTCAAAGTTAAGGTGTCCCATGTTCGAAATAAAATCATCAAATAAGAATTGGAAAAGTTTTGGATATTATTTTAAACATTATCTTCTTATTTATTTAAATCATTCATTAATGAAGTAAACACTGCATCATCATTGTGTCATAAATAATTTTATTTATATGATGTCTAAAAATTATAAAAAAATTACCATGTTGTAGGAAATCTTTTTATATTTATAATGAATATTTATAGTCGAAAATATAACATGTATAACCTCTTGTAATTTTTTTTTTAGTAAAACAATACATGTTTGTGACATTTTTTTTACTTTAAATAAAAGGTATTAATGTCATTATCTTACCCAAGTGGCTCCATGGTGTCCCAAAAATTGACCCATGGATTTTATTGGTCGGACATTACTCAACCAATAAGGGTAGGCCAAGTGTAAAGGTAATTTCATATTATTTTAGCATTATATTTACCTTAAATTACATTAATTACCTTTAATCGCGATTAATAAAACTTAAAAGTTACTATTCACCAAAAATTATTTTCATCTCATTGAACCAAAATTCACTTACTAATGACAACCATGTATGTCAGATTTTGGAAATTCAATTCACAGAAGCTTTAAAGTTTCATTTAAAGAAAAATTCAGTTTTTTAACTACCACTTAGTGGTTTCACTATTCATCAAAAAATGATGTTTTTTAGAAAAATACCAAACATTCACCCTAATCTATATTTGATATTCTGAATTCAAAAATTATGTCTAATTTAAAAAATTCAAAACATATAAGTTGCATTAATTAATTTTATAATTAATTCTGGTTGTCAAAACAAATAGTGTGTTTTTAAGAAACATTATCTATCAAAAGATTGACAATTTTTTATGTCCAATTTCAAAGTGAAATTAATTCAAATGACCACCATTTGATTAAATGGTAAAAATATATTCTAATTGAACTTTAAAAACAATTAAAAATATAATCTAACCATATCAATAAATTATATTAAAAGGAGGTTTTTAATTAGAATACAACATTTTTCACTATTCATTAAAAATTGAACTTTATCGGAAAAATAACAAAAACATACAAAATGTATATTTTGATGTCCCGATTCTAGAGAAAGATTTTATTTGGTACAAAATAATTTATAAGAGTGACCTAAACTATTTTTAAAGATAGTTCACCATCAAAAGGTGATAAATCGACCTTTTAGTGAATATTAGAGTATTTATGCCTAAAATTGGATTCATCTGCATTTTAAGCCTATATAATTTATTGGGTAATTGTTAAAATATTTAACAAACATATATAATCGTTTTTTAGTTAGTTATGTTCATTCACGCCGTTACAATGGCTAGGCGTTAACTACCATTTAAATTAATATTATTATATTATTAGTGTGTAACGTAAGATTTTAAAGAAACTCGTTGTTGCTTATTGGGTACGCCATTGAACATAGCATTCCCTTTAAAGTAATATTAACATTTTATCCAAAAATATTAATAAATATGAAAATTTCATATTATTTATTTACCTGGGATGTTTCATCCTTCCCCCCTTCTGGGAATTGCGTCCTCACAATTTTAAAATTAGGCATAGAAACATCATTGAAATCCCCACATCGGAAAAGGAGTCAATAAAACTATCATTTTAAAAGAAATAAAGAGAAGTAAAAAGGTCACCCAAGACATTAGATTTTAGGATTACATGAAAACATATATATGGATGAGAAAAAAAACCATCAAGCTCTGATGGAGAGTGATAGAAAACATAGTTAGGAGAAAGTTTTCCACAAGAAAACCACAAAATTGTGATGGGTTAAACGATATTTGATTCCCCATTAAGAAAATTTAACATACAATGTTTTTGTTTTAAGTTACATTTCATTGAGGAATTTTTTATAAACTTAACTTAAAACATAAGGAAACATACTTACTTGTCATGTAGACTTTCAACTTTTACTATATTTATAACACAATCTCATATTTTCTCCAAAAGATGAGTATTTAGGATGACTTGTTCACATTAAGAGCACTATAACCAAATTATTTAGAATCACATAATTTATAAAATAGAACTATATATTTCACATGTCTTTAGACATTAACCATAACCAAAAATATTAGTACAAGATCAGATAATCCCCAAAAGGATAATCTTTTAAAAAAATAAAAACTACTCTTAATCTCTAAAATTCAAAAAAAGAACCCAAGGTTCAAGAAAGACCATTCAATAACCATCCATAAAATTTTTTAAAGGTAAACCAAACTAAGATTGAAACCCAAATCTCCGAAGGATTTAATCACATAGTCTTACAAGGTAAATCTTAACATTTATCTCCAAATAACATCAGTTACTCTTAAAGTCTCATATTGAAAAGTAATTAACCTAATCACATATCCTCCATGATAGGTTAATCATTTCCATAGATAACCCAAAATCAAATTATTCTTGATTTTTAAGATCATCTAACTAAAAATAATTAGTCAAACTAACCAGGGACTTCATGTAGCCTAGTGGTAGGTGATAAATCCCAATCGTACTTTGGTTGTGGGTTTGATTCCCGCAGCTTCGTCTGACGCGATGGGTTGTCACACGGTCTGCGTGTTGTCCTTTTTCCAAAACTATATAATTATTAAAAAATACCCCCACAAGAGATAAAATATTGAAAAATAACCATAACTTAATTTAACCTCAATTTTATCTCATTCCTTTCATTTTACATCATAACATATAGTAACCCATAATTACCTCAAAAGCAAGGCTCATATAAACCCTAATGGTTACCTTTATAATTATTACTTGAAATTCCACATTGAGTTGGTTCTCTTGTAGGTGATGCATTAGAGAACTAACCAAGGTTCAAGTGGTTAATCATGACTCCTGACAGTTAGTTGAGAATAACCACAAGATTTCTCATTATAGCTCCCATATCATTCAGTTGTTCATTCAGAAAACCGTCACAGTTTTCGTCACATCCACTGTTACTTTGGTGCCTACTAGATCCAGCCATTTTCTAAAAACAAAAAGGTTAGTGTGAGTATATCATTATAATGATCATATGATATCTTATGAGGAGGGTAAATACTAAGATATAATTATTCATGTTATCTTAAACTCATTCAGTTTATCAAAAAAACTATGAATCTTTCTGAAATCTTAAACATTATGGTAATGTCACTTATACTTAAAGAATACCCTAACCTCTAAAGTTATCTAAACTGACCTCTAATACCAACTATAAGTCCCCAGCCTTAAAACATTACATAATATTGAATTAAATGAATAATTCACATTGTGGATCTTTTCAAGTATAGAGTTTTACAGAATTAGGACATAACTATTACATCTCACAAGATTACAAAGTAGACACTTCTACCCAGTTTCCATTTTTTTCATAAAATAAAAACTCTTAAAAAGAAACATGTCTAGTTCCATGTTTTAGATAGCATATATTTCATTGATCCCATCCTTGACCCTATTCATCTTTAAGTCCTGTATAAAACATTTCAAAAAATTGGGATGAGCATAAAAATCTCAGTAAGGGATATAAAAATATGGAAAGAAAACATTAGTCCATGTATACATAAGAATCAATGAAATATACTTTACTTGTAAAACACACTAAATTTAACATACTTCATGAAATAAAAATATTTATGAATAACTCCTAGAAATAATAAGATGTAAAGGTAACTTGAGGCATTCATAACATTCTTACGTAGGGAGAAACCCTCATGGTTATGTTTGGAATACCCATCATAGTATATTCCCTAAATATCTTCAGAGAAACCATAGCGTTTAACTCCTTCATGTTACCCAATGCATTGGAGATATATCTTGGGCTCACCCGCCCTTATTTTATCACTGAACCACCCATCCTCATAAACAATTCCCAAGAACCATAAAATAATCACATCACATAAATCATGCATAAAGGGAACATAACATTTTTACATTTTAATCACAAGATATCAATACAACACATTGATATAATAAAAAAATTATCAAAACTATTTTCAATACAATAATACATAAAAGAGTATATGATATTTATTTTCCCTTTAAAAACATTATGGCTTGTTGAGGAAGCCAAAGATCAAATAATACTCGCGGTGGCGGAAAGGTCATTGTCACCACATAATTTAAAAAGAAACATACTTTTTGTCATTTAGTAAAACGATTTGTAGAGAAAATATTCCTTTTGAATAGAAGTAAAATTCAAAGTGTTTTATAGACTGTATAAAAGAATCTCGTGTATAAATCAAAGGATGCCTCAATAAAAGGAGATTGAGACGAAGTCCCTTATAAAGATGGTATCCTTAGATTAAGGATAAATCAATTACATAATTAGGTCTGAAAAATATAAATACACTCAATATAAGTGGATATTAAGTGTAAAACAATCAGAGGTCATCCACACATATTCATATCACGACATAATCAAGAAGTAGAGGTTTAACCCAATGAATTGAAATTGGGTAAGAAGTTCCCTTACAAAAATTTGACAGCCTAACAATGTCACATTAAAATTCAGAAAATGAGTTGATGAAATATAAAAGGGTATCTCGTCACTTGGACATAACATTTACAGAAATAATTATATATACGGACATATCCAAACATAATAATATGTAAATTAAAATACCTAACAAAATTAGTATTTTAAGAAGAGGAGGGTGAAAGGTTCCCTTACTGATTTGGGTAACTTTTGAAACGTACACCCCATGAAATAAGGGTCATACAATGAAGATGTAAATAACCATAAATTAAAGTATATTACACAAACAATACAATCATGGGAAGTACATAAACCACACAAAAGGAAATAGTTGCAAATGTAGCATGAATCTCATGGGAATAAAAAGTGAGATAAAACCCCTTACCTCGTTGTGATCAATAAAGTCGTATGACCAAAAAATAATAAACACAAAATGAATCACATAATACCATAAATATAAATTGAATCATGATAATATATATGAAATGGAAATAAAAAACACACCACATGAAATAAATAAGCGTCGAACAATGGAAATATCACGGAATTAAAAGTGAGATAAGAAATCCCTTACGAGATTTTGGTAACCTAACGGCGCCACTTAAAACTTCCAAAATGGATTGATGAGATAAAAATTGGGTCGCTAATAATATGAACATAAATATTACAGTAATAAGAATATAAAATAACACCCCCCGACTTAAGAAATAAGAGCTTAAAATAAGTGACATAAAAGAGAGTACTTGAAAAGAAAGAGAGAGGTAGGATCCCTTACCTCAAGTCTGACTTGTCTTGTTCGTTTCATTATATCACTGAATAATAAACTTTGGTCAATTTATAATTGATTAAGTAACTCCTTTAAAGTTTATTATTCAATTCATATCATATATTATAATTTTATAATAATTAGTTAAATATGTGAGTTCATATCAGACGTTTTTGTCGATGTTCGGTACATGAGTCAAAAATGAACTTGTTTGAAAAGAATTATCCATGTGGTTATTATTACATCATCTCCAGAATAATATTAATGGTTTAAATATCATATATATCCCTTATATATTCATTTTATACTATTCTATAACATTTGGATATAAAAAAAATGAAATGCACCGTTCATGGATATGGTAGGCCGTACGTACGCATGCACACTACTTTCATTTCTTTGTCATATTAATGGAATTAAAATTAAATGAGAGATATATATATTATAATTAAAGTACTATATATATGTTATATAGGTCACATAAGTTCATTAATTTCATTCTTTATACATTCTATGTATTGCATGAACGATTCACATCACCTGAGGGGGTGGTAGTCCACACTTCCTCAAATGAAATTATCGCATTTGCACAAAATGAAAAGCATAAAGGTATGTTTTAAATATAAAATAAAGAAGAATATAAAGAACATAAATATAATAAATATAATATATAAAATACAGTTTCATCATAATGGCCACCATGAGAGGCGGTAGGAGATAATTGAACAATCATCGTTTCGTGAGGCAATAGTTCGCCATCCACAGAAACAGTATGTTCTTCACCCATTAGATGGAGGTGTGTGTAAGTGTACCTCGAATCCTTATTATAAAATCATCCTAATATATTGAAGATACTAGTTTCATTACAAAATAAAGGAATAAAAAGAGTTTAGTGGGTTGGAGAAACAAAATAATACAAAAGAACATAAGAGAATACATTACCTTTAAATCGGGTAACTCCTCTTGGTTTGAACCAAAAGGGTTTCTTGAAGAGATTTATGACTAAGGTAAGGCTTCTAGGATGAAGATATGGATATTTGGAGATTATTTGAGTAGAGTTTGGACGAGCCAAAGGGCTTGATAAGTGTGTGATATGGGTAGGAAGTGGGGTCTTTTATAATGGAGAGGAGGGGCTCTTTTGGAAAGCATGAATCTATTATTTTATTATATAATGATTTTCGGTTTCTAAAGGTCCCAAAATAATTAAATTAGAAGATACGGTATCCCATGTTCTAAATAAGATCATAAAATAAGAATTGTAAAAGTTTTGTATATTATATTAAACATTAAATTCTTATTTATTTAAATCATTCATTAATGACGTAAACACTGCATCATCATTGTGTCATAAATAATTTTATTTATATGATATCTAAAAATTATAAAACAACTTACCATGTTGTAGTAAATATTTTTATCTTTCTAATGATTATTTTTAGTTGAAATATAACATGTATAACACCTTGTAAAAATTGTTTTAGTAAAACAATACATGTTTGTGACATTTTTATTTTTACTTTAAATAAAAGGTATTAATGTCATTATCTTACCCAAGTGGCTCTATGGGGTCCCACAAATTGAACGATGGATATTCTTGGTCATTCATGACTCAACTAATAACGGTAGGACAAGTGTAATGGTAATTTCATATTATTTTAGCTTTATATTTACCTTAAATTACATTAATTACCTTTAATCGCGATTAATAAAACTTAAAAGATACTATTCACCAAAAATTATTTTCATCCCATTGAACCAAATTTTACTTAATAATGACAACCATGTATGTTGGATTTTTGAAATTAAATTCACAGAAGCGGTAAAGTTTCGTTTAACGAAAAATTCAGTTTTTTAACTACCACTTAGTGGTTTCACTATTCATCAAAAAATGATGTTTTTTAGAAAAATACTAAACATTCACCCTAAGCTATATTTGATATTCCGAATTAAAAAATGATGTCTATTTTACAAAATTCAAAACATATAAGTTTCATTAAGTAATTTTATAATTAATTCCCGTTGTCAAAACAAATAGCGTGTTTTTAAGAAACAATATCTATCAAAAGATTGATAATTGTTTATGTCCAATTTCAAAGTGAAATTAATTAAAATGAGCACCATTTGATTAAATGGTAAAAATATATTCTAATTAAACTTTAAAACCAATTAAAAAGATAATCTTACCATATAAATAAATTATATTAAAGGAGGTTTTGAATTAAAAATATAACATTTTCACTCTTCATTAAAAATTGAATTTTATCGGAAAAATAATAAAAACATACACAAAGTATATTTTTATGTCCCGATTCTAAATAAAGATTTTATTTGGTCCAAAATAATTTATAATTGTGACCAAAACTATTATTAAATAGCATTCGCCATCAAAAGGCTATGAATCAACCTTTTAGTGAATATTAGAGTATTTATGCCTAAAATTGGATTCTTCCGCATTTTAAGCCTCTATCATTTATTGGGTAATTGTTAAAATATTTAACAAAAATATATAATAATTTTGTAGTAATTTTTGTTCATTCTCGCCATTACAACGGCTAGGCGTTAACTACCATTTAAAATAATATTATTATATTATTAGTGTGCAACGTAAGATTTCAAAGAAACTCGTTATTGCGTATTGGGTACGCCATCGAACATAGAAATCCCTTTAAAGTAATATTAACATTTTATCCATAAATATTAATAAATATGAAAATTTCATGTTTATTATTTACCTGGGATGTTACAAATAATGTCATATGTTAGTGATTTTAAAAGGGGTGTGTTAGAATAATTCTATAAGATATTGGCATGTTGTTGGTCAGGGTTTCAATAGTATAAGGGATTTCAATGTGTTATTAAGAGTTTATTCCTAGTTGAATTAATTTGTAAATTTAATTATTAATTTTTTTATTAATTCTAAATGATTATAATTAATTTAATCAGATGCTATGTTTTTAGTTAGAACGTTGAATTTTCGGATGATGTCTAGATAGACATGGATGAGCCTAGATGAAATCAATCATGTAGTAATTTAAAGGGAAAGACTCTTGGGTTATGGTAGGTGGTCCCCTATATATACCCATATGGTATTATACTTTATTATTATAGAATTTGATTTATGGTCTCTTCATGAGGGCGATCGACCCTTTTTATAAGATAAACTATTATATTTAAAATGAAATTGTTAGGATGAACAAAGTTCCAAGGGCCACAATGGACATTTATGCACCCTGTTTATGCCTCAATTGTTGATGTATGAGGGATTGATTATGGGGATGTGCGTTTTGATACTCGAAGCATTAGGGGTAATATTGAAATTGACTAGGCCATTTAGGAAAACCTATATAGGTTCCTTAAATCCCTTTAATAGGTATATATGATTAGATAAGAACAAAAGGACCCAGTACGGCTTAGTTGATCCTTGATATTTCATAGATTCATTGGTATTATTGTGATGATTATGGGGAAAGTGTTCATATTCCACTAGTACATGAGAATTAGGTTGGTATTTATTATATAGAATGTGGATGGATTGAATGAGACGAACTTTCTAAGACGACCTAATGATTAAGATAGGCCATGATCCATATTTTAAGACCAAATTCAAATATGTTATTTCTTTGGAGTTTAGTGAGTTGATGACATGATTATGATAATGTTTATGGATTTTATTCTCTATGAGGGTATAATTTGTTTTTGATTGATGAGAATGTGAAAGAAGATCCCATTTGGGGTATCTCATCTATGATGAGACCTAGGGGACCTCTGAGGGTTACCTAGTTACACTTTGACCCTTGAGAGGGTGTGTATGGAAATGGGTAGTGACGAATACTGGTGTACACTTCGAACCTGAATTTATTATTTGATACTTATAAAACTTTAGTGAAAATTACAGGTTATACGCTTTGGAGGCTGATATTGGATCGTGGGACAAGTTTGGGAAGGTGGTCATCCCAATAGAGATGTGAAATTTGAGATAATTTGTATGGGATGAAATACCCACCAAGTTGTATTGAGATACATGAGATTTATTATATTTTCACATTTTATCTATCCTTCACGCCTGATCAAAATATTGGATTCCTATTACATAATCTTTGGATCTGATTGTTGATCCTGATACTAATGATTACCTCAGAATTGCTACTTGGAATCATGGTAAGAAATGTGATCCTATCATGTGGAATATATGATTGATTTGGATTTCCTAGGACACACACCTAGGATTTTTCTATTGAGAGTGATGTTATTGGATTTCCTAGTACATTGGATATTTGTTGGCATGGTTATGCGACATGATCAAAGACACATAATCAATGGCTAAAGTAGTTTTGGTATGATCCCAAGTTTCTTATAATAAATAAAGTGCAATAGTGTTTATATATTGACTATTTCACATCAATATTTATTTTCTAATAAAATAACCAACACACATGGACTATGTTTAGAGGTTATGTATGGGACCATGTTTGTGGTTCTCTAATGAGTTTTACTCACACCTTTCTTGGGCACCCATGGCACATGAATACCCAAGAAGACCTCACTTTTTTCATGTTTATTTGGGATAGAGCCGTATATTAAATTTTTTGAGTGGGATAACTCATAAGGGATCAGACAATAGAATGAGGTGACGACCAGAGATAGATATAGAGTATTGATGAATTTTTATTATTTTATTTTTCTTATATATATGATTGTTATTATGTTAAATGAACTATTTTATACCAGAATAACCATGAGTCTTTATGATTTTTTTTCATTAATATGATCATTTTGATATTGATGGATATGTTTACTGCTTTTGAGTACTTCGATTTTCAATGGTTTATGAATGATGTTTTGTTATTTCTTCATTATTTTAATCATTGAAATAGAGGTATAGTCTCCCCACTATAAAACCAAGAGACTTTATGAAATATTGATTTTAAATAATAAATATTTTATAACTTGTGATATACACAACCTCAATATTTCAAAAGAATAACATTATATTTGATAGCGTAAAAGACACACAATACCATACTTAAACGATACGTGAAATATATTATTTAAATATGATTTTTATATCCTATCTATTAGAATGTTTGGTAGTAAGATGAATAAATAAATTATAAAAATAATATTATTTACACGTGTATAAAATAAATTCATTGGTTATCAATTGATTATAAATAAAAATAAATATCTTTTGAATATAAAAGAAATATTTTTCTAAAAACCTATTTTTTTGCATAAAATGGGTTTTTGTCTAACAAAATTAAATTAATCACCATTTTTGGATGTTTTTAATGAAATATATATGTTATAAATTAAATAAATATTTTTGTCATCCATGTAATATTCTTTCTAAGCATGATATCATAATAAATCAAGTTTTATGCTTAAAGGTTATGTTTCTCTAAAAGGAGGTTTCATCGCATTTTGTGCGGTTATTTTAAAATTAAAATTTACCACATTTATAAAATTTATTTGAAAAAATAAATATCATTTTTTAAATAATAATTTTAAAATTTTATTAGTTTTAATTTTTTCTAATTTTTTGAAAACTAATTTTTTCAAAGAATAGTGAAAATACTGATTTTGTTGAAACTACCTTTTTTAATAATTAAAAAAGTTAATTTTTTTTAAAACTATTTTAAAAGTAAAATTAATTGAATTATGTCATAATTAATCCAATTTAATTCATTTTAATCAATTAAATTTTCAATATTATTAAAAAAAATTATACTTATGAAAACTTTTCCTTTGGAAAACTGTTTTTTGTCACTTCTATGTGATTAACATTTAATTAAATTATATCACTAATGTAAAAAGAATTTGTTAAAATAGATTACATATTTTTAATATTAAAAATTAATATTATATAATTTTTAAACTAATTTTTTGGACATATTTAATAGTAAAAATAAGTAAAAATTAATTACAGCATTTTAGGTTAAAACGAGTTTACTTGGTGTTAAACTAAGAAGATAACGATTAAAATAACCTAAAAAGTTTTCCAATTCCTATTTTAAGGAAATATTTCTACATTATATCATTTAATATTTTATACTGATCCATTTTTTTCATGTTCCATGTGAAAATTGTGGTTATAATTTATTATTTTCAAAAATTCCAAGTGCGTCCTTCCCCTCAATTATAAAGGGGAACATAATCTCCTCTCTTATTAACACATACAAAGAAATTTGGTTTGGATAAAACCAAACCAAATAATTTTCTTGTATCCCTACCCATTATATAGAGTGAATTTTTTATCATAAAACCAATCTTTGAAGGCTTTAGTTATAAAAGTAAAGAGGTTGACCAGAGAAGATGTACAGTTATTAACCTTGCATTTTCATTTTATTTATTCCTTTAACTACATAAAATATATAAAAAATATGATAAAATAATATTACAAATATATCACATATATTTTAATTTTATTATGTTAATGGAATAGCCTATATCTATCTCCTCTTTAATCAAATGGGAAACGAAACTATCAATCGTGTGTATAGTATACTACCACCTCACGAACTGATGTAATTCATTTTTAATAACCACCTATCATAGCTGGATATAATGATGGATTTAAAGTATATAAATTATATTTAAGAAATAATTATAATTATATAATTATAATATCACATATACCTTCATAACTTCTAATCCTTTGGAAAATGATAACAACACTCGTGTGTATGTGTAGACTATCGCCTCCACAACGCAATGTGAAATATTTGTCATTTAATTTTGAAATGGATGGTAACATAGATAGATTTAATGAATATATATGATTAATATGATATAATATTTATTCTTTTAGGTGAAATATTATTGACCTTTTTTCTTTCCATCTATCAAAAAAATTATAACAGCATCTATGCGTATGTACAACTTACCCTTTCCATGAATAATGTAACTCATTTTCTACCTATAACTTTTATGGAATATTGTTAATAATTATATAATTAATATATATTATATTTATATCATCAGTAACATTCTAGATATTATTTAACTATGATCAAAGTATAGGGATAAAAACTACCGAACCAAAATATATGGAAAAAATGAAGTAGTTATTACCAGAAACAGTGATTTTAAATAAAAATTGTTAATAAATAGGTGATAAAAGACTATATTTAAATAATATAAGGTTTTATATATATTATTATATTATTTATTATATTTATTATAAATATATATTTATTATACATGAGTTTTGAACATGTATATATGGAATTGTACCTGAGGTAAGTGGCTCTCATCTTACTTTTACTTCCGTAAGACATATTCCATATTCACCACTTATTTAATTTTTGTGGTGTATATAATTACCCATTGATATTTTATATCATAAATATCTTTAAATTCATTGTATTTAATGTTTAATTTTATATTATTTATCTCATGGGGCTTACGATTCGAAATTTACCAAAGTGGTATTGGTTTTTTTCACAATCACATCATTATTTAGTATTGTTTATATTTAGGTCTCCCTCGGGGGAGTTGTTTGATATTTCTATATTAAACCAAATATATTTTATTCTTATAAAGTTATTCATGATATTTTCATATAATAGTCCAATTCCCACTCTTTGTTACTTAAAATAATTGAAAAAATTATTTTTAAGAAAAGATAAATTTATTCCCCTATTCGGTCGAAAATTATTTTTCTTCCAAGTCGATGTTTTCTAAAAATATTCTCAATTTTTTTTAATATTATCCAAATGATTCATTAATGAAATTTTTACACATTTTTAACTTTTTACAAAATGGATTTAAATGAATATTTATGTCATTTCTGAATAAGGTACTTTTTAACCGTTTAAAAATACAGTAATATGAATATTTTTTTAACTTATATGGAATGAAGAGAACTACCCACCATAATTACCACTTATTGATTTGAATATTCCATTAAAATTTTAAGAAGGTTATTTTTAATGAATTTTTGTTACTAATATTCTATAATTTTTTAGTTTTTAATAGTGATTTTAAAATTGAAATGGGTGTTTTCCTTAATAATGTTTTTAGTGAAATTTTTATGGTATTTCTATTCATAAACAAGAACTATCCTTATTTTAATTATTCTATGTTGGGAATATTTTAATTATTTCATCCACTTTATTTATCTCATTGTTTTATTATCCATTTTATTAGAGAATTACTATTTTGATACTATCTACCTTATTTCTATTAATATTTTATAATCAATTTGACTGGGGATATAATATTTTGATACCATATACCTTATTTATCTCAATATATTATGATTATTTTGACTCTGGATGTACTATTTTGATACCATTCATATTATTTCTCTAGATGGTTTGTGATCAGTTTGACTAGGGTTATACTATTTAGATACCATTTTCTATATTACTATAGATGGTTTATGATTATGTTAATGATTCAGGGAATTATTAACATTTATAATGATATTTTTTCAATATTAATGTTTATGTTTATTATGTTTTA
Organism: Viscum album; assembly: GCA_963277665.1. NCBI lineage: Eukaryota > Viridiplantae > Streptophyta > Magnoliopsida > Santalales > Viscaceae > Viscum > Viscum album. Next base: position 383,579,419 of record OY728166.1, read on the forward strand.
TACCTTTACATATGAGTAATGAATTGGGCATAGGAAGTGATGGAAGAGGCCAGTTATATCCCCTCGATGCATCTGTAGGACTCATGAGATAAACTAATTTGACTATTTGGCTGAGTCCTTACCCTTTTATGTAAGATTTATTGGAATGAGTCCTTGATGGTTTGGTTATGATGTCCAATATTATTAATTACCACATTATTCGATTAGTTATTGATGTCCATGTGATTATTCGATTAGTTATAATATCCATTGATAAGTATTAAGCTTATGAGAATATTTATATAAAATTATTTTGATCATCATTTATTCCTTAAATATTATTCTTCATGTTCATGTTATTTATTACATAGTATTTTAATCATTTATTTACGTTGTTATATTTATTATTCCGTATTTTTAGGATATCTTTTTTTGTTTTCATGCCATTATTGAGGATTATAGCTCGCATTGTCTTTATATTCCCCAAGATGTTAGGAAGTGTATTATAATTGATATATAGGGATATTTTTAAGGTAATAATGGTATTCTTAAATAAAAATATATGTTCTATTTCATGTTTTTAAATTTAATGTGAATTTCAAGTACGTATCTTGTTTTCTAAGACTACAAAACTATTCAATCCTTTGGAATTAAGTTACTTGTATCTTACTCCATTGTTATAAAGTAACCACCAAATCTGGGATATTATGTTTGGGTTTTTTAGTTAGTATTAGATTAAGTTTAGTATAATCTTTTAGAACAAGATTTAGGTAAACATTGATTTCATAATACATTCCATCGACTAACTTAGAGGATAATTCTATGTATATGATAACATCCAAATGTTTTGGTAAGGTGGATATTATGTGGATTTCCTACTAATACATCTCTAACTAGATACTACAAGTGAATGTTGATATAGAATAATTATAACAAGGGGTAATAAATCCTAAAAGGAAACATTGGGATTTGACTCGATCATCACCTGATTCATGACAATAGACCTTACTACACACATATTTTTACACTCTTGTGGGATATGCTTTGTTAATTCACATTCTACTTACAAACCAATATAAAAGGATTTAAATATATGGGGAAAATTAATGATCCAAGTTAAAACTATGGTGTCTTATATTAAAAATAATGTTTCATGGTTTATAAATCATATAACTAATTATATGTTTTTCCAATATGATTGTTATTTATCACACTATTTTTTAGGTTTTAGTCAATGGAAGGAACCTGAAGGAATCATGTTAAAATAGAATATGATGGAAAATTTGGTAATTATGAGAAGATTAAAAGACATCATGATTATACCTAATCAATTATCATGACATATGATTAACAATATACACATTAACTAACACCCGAACTCACCAAACAAGAGATCAATAAAGTTCATTGAGAGATCGGGTGGTGGAGAACGTGGATGAAAGAATAATAAATTTCTTTCATGTTAGAATTATGGAAATAGACACCTAGGATAATATCTCAAATTAATAAAATGTTTTATGTTTGAAAAATAATCCCATAGGTCAACGAATATATGAGGAAAATTGAGATGTTCCGTGGAGAGAAATTAATGTCATCTTTGATATTCATTTATTGTTTTTGATCTTAAATATGGAGACCTAGGAATTATCTGAGTTAATTCACTCTTATGAAGGTTAACTCCTAGACCAAGTAAGGACCTATGTTATACCAATCATTAACGTAAAGGGGTTAAAGTATTTATTATTTGGAATCCAAGAATTATATTATAAAATTATTTTTGTCAATGGTATTTTCATTATAATAATCATGAAACATTTAAGGATTTTGTTGATTTTTTGAAGAATATATTTCATCCTATAAGACTAACATAAGATTTATGAATGCCATCATGGGTTTATGAGTTTAAGGTTTATCATATGGTTAATTTATTAGACACCTATTCTGAAGTTTTATGTGATGGAAGTACATTGGAGACATCTATTAAGTTTTAATATGGGTTTGAGGTATATATTGAACTTATATAAAGCATGCGATTTAGTGAGAATGTTATTTGAGGAATAATGATTTTATATTTTGAGGATGTATGTTTAAAGTTATTGATAACTTTAGGTTTAATACGATATTTTATGTTAATGTAATAATAGTCAATTATGATTATCCAATTTTGTGGAAAAATATGCTATATAGAAATCCATAGTGGTGAAAAATTGACTTGATGATTAAAATTATTTTTTAGTACATTCACCATATTTTTTGAAACATTATAGAAATTATATTAATATAGTTTTAGAATAACAATAACCAATATATTGGGTGACAACCCATTGCATCCAGAAGGTTCCTGGGGCATGAACGACCTACTGAAGGGTGACAATGGTGTAACACCTACCACTGGCCTATATGATGTATTGGTAAATATTATATTGTTTGTACTATAATTTTCATATGGATAGATATTATATTAACCATTTATTTTGAATTTTGTAGGATATATTTTATTGGGTTGAGTTACATATATAACCATTAGGTTTAACATAAAGGATTATTTGGGGGATAATTATACTATGTTTTTGTATATGTAATTTGATGGTTATTAGGGATAAATACTTATGGAATTGATTGAGTTGAAAATTTTCTATTACAACTGAGATTTAGAAATTAATTCATTATATTTGATAAATTCTTCTATATTTTGGTTGATATTTAGATATGGATGGAAATACTTTATAATATGTTATAGATCGTATAATATATTAAATAAAAATTTAATGATTTAGTTATAAAAAAATTTCAACTTTGATATTCATTTCTTGGATTATGAATTGAATAAGAATTTGATCAAAGAACAAAAAATGACGAAATTACAGTTATGAAAAAATGTATATATAAATAAAGTATATTTTTTGGTGTTCTCTATATTGATAGTAAATAAATCTATAAACATTAGTAAAAGAATATTGAAATAAAAATTTAATCTATTTACGTTTATTTATAAGGCATCAAATAGTATTTTAGTACCTTATCTGTTTATGGTTATTTGTTTTTAACTTTCTCTTGATCATTCACTTTCTTTTGATCAATGATCTCTATCACTCTTCATAATTATTTTGGAATTTCTTCTATGTACCATTAATGATTTCCTAATATAAAATCTAGTTATATGTTATTATAGAACACCTTAATATTTATCTTTCCCAGTTTTTAATAGAGTGTTTTTTAACACTTTTAAGATTTGGGTTTTCCATTAAAGTAATTTTGGAATGTCAAGCCCTTTTTTTCCAAGAGCATGATTAAAATTTTAAGATGAAATTTATTAAAGGAGGGAAAAATTTAACACTCTGAATCTTATGATATATTTATTCTAAATGAATTTATCCTCTTTTTTAACATTTGATACGTGCATCCCTGATATTTTAAAATAAAAACATTATGTTCAATATCATATATGAGACGCAATACCGATCTTAAAAGAACCATGAAATATATTATTTAAATATGACCATTTTAACATAGCCATTGGAATGGTGGGTATTAATAATTCTATCTAAATTATGAAATTTATATAATTTATATATTTCTAAAATAAATTTATTTCTATTAATTTATTAGAAATTAAAATAAAAGTCATTTTAAAGTAAAAGAAAGGTTTTTCTAAAAAATATATGTTTATGACTATAATGTATTTTATTTTAATAAATTAAATTAATCACTATTTTGGAATGATTCTAATGAAATTTAAATATTATATATTAAATAAGATATTTCATCATTAATATAATTTTTTAATCATGGAATTAGAATAATTTTAGATTTATGCATGAAACTTTATTTTTCTAAAAAGCGGTTTCATCATGTTTTGCGTGATTACTTTAAAAATAAAATTTAACATTTTTTAAAAATTTATTTGTAAAAATTAATTTTATTTTTTAAATCTAAATTTCATAATCATATCAGATTTAATTTTTAATAATTTTCTGAAAATATTGGTTTTTTGGATGAATATTAAAAAAATGACTTTTTGTTGAAAACTACCTTTTCATTTAAATTATTAGAAAAGATAAATTCTATTTAAAAATGTTTTAAGAGAAAAATTAGATGAATTATATCATTATTAAGCAAATTTATTTCTTTGGAATCAATTATATACTCAATTTTAATATAAATATTTTTTGTACTTATGAAACGTTTCCTTTGGAAAACCGTTTTTTCATCGCATCTACATGATTGAGTTTAAATTAAATTATTCTAATTCTGAGATTGGAATGTGAAAAAATGGATTAAATATTTTTAATCAAGATAATTAATATTATATAATTACTTCAAATTAATTTTTTTCATAAATATTAGTAAAAACATTAAAAATTAATTATTGTGGTTAAGGTTAAAATGAGTTTATTAGGGGTTAAAATAAGAATATAATGGATTAAATGTCCTTAAAACATTATAAATTAATATGTAATGCCCATATTTAGACCTTATATCATATAAGGTTATATAATAATCCATTTTGGATCCATATTCCATGTGAAAAAATTGGTTACGATTTATTCTTTTCAAAAAATCAAAGTGTGTCCTTCTCCCAACTTATAAAAGGGTACCCCTCTCCTCTACTATTCAAACTTGTGTTGTTTTTTTGGACAATACCTACAAAAATAACTTAAATAAATTCCTTCATATTAACTAGATTATTTTTTTAATAATAAAACTATTCTAATAAATATTTAGTTATAATCTTGAAGAGGATGTCTGATGAAGAGGTATAGTTCTTAACCACAAATTTTCATTTTATTTATTCATTTAACTCCTTAGAATCTCGATAAACTATGATAAAATAATAAATCCAGTATATAACATATAATTAGATGTTATTATTTTAATTTAATTACCTATATCCATATCCTCTTGCATCAAATGGGAAATGAAACCGTCGATCGTGTGTACGGAGGACTACCACCTTAAGAACCGATGTAATTCATTTTTAATCACCACCTCTCATGAACGAATATAATTATATATTTAAGGTATATATATGATATTTATGACATAATTATACTTCTTGAATAATAGAATCACATCTAACTTCTCACCTTCAAATCCTTTGGAAAACGATAATGTTGCTCGTCCGTATGTGTGGACTACCGCCTCCATAAAGTTATGTGAAACATTTTTCATTTTATTTTTACATGGACGGTAATGAGGATAGATGTAATTAATATATATTATAAAACAATTATTTCATAAATATTAATTATTATTTAATATTTTTTTATTTCATTCAACAAAAAAAATAAAACACCATTTTTGCTTGTGTACAACCCACCGTCACCATTAAAAGTGTAACTAATTTTTCTACCTATAAATTTTATAAACTATTTTGAATAATTAAATAATGAATATATATGATACTAATATAATGGGAAAAATTATTAATATTATTTAACCATGAACAACATACAGGGACCGAATCTATTGAGCCAAAACATACGTGAAAAATGAAGCTGATATTACCCGAAGTAGTGATTTTAACATAGACTTGTTAATAAATGGGTGAAAAAAGAATATATGTAAATCAAATAAGATGTTATATATATGTGTATGGTTCTGTAAAATATTTATTATAATACTATATTTATTAAAAATGATGTTTGGACACATATGGAAGGAATCAAACCTGAGGTAAGGGTTTCTCATCTCACTATTACTTTTGTGATACTTATGTTATATTCACCACTAATTTCATTTGGGTAGTGTATATACTTAAACTTTTATTTTTTATATCATGAATATATTTATATTAATGGTTTCTAAAATTTTAATTTATTTTATATATTTCATGGGGCTTATGATTCTATAGTTACCAATGTGGTAAGAGTTTATTTAACAATCTCATCATTATTTAAAATTGTTTATTTTTAAGAATCACTTGGGGAAATTGTTTGATATTTTTATATTGCGCAAAATATATTTTATTCTACATTATTTATTCAAGAAATTTTCCATAATAATACCATTTTACACTCTTCGGTAAGTATAATTATTAACAAAATGTTTTTAGGAAAATTTAACTTTATTTCTCTATTCAGTCAAAAATAAGTTTTCTTCCATATCCATGTTTTCTAAAAACATTCAAAACTATTATTAACATTCTCTAAATGACTTATTAAAGATATTTTTAACCATTTGTGATTTTTTTTAAAACTTTTTTGAAATTCATATTCCTTTCATGTTCTGAACAAGGTTATTTTTAACCTTTTTAAAACAGTGTGAAAATAACGTCTTTTAACTTTTTTAACATGTATAAAATTACCCAACTTCCTAAAAACTCAAATTTTTAATATTAGTTTATAGTTTTATCATGTTAATTTTTAAATAATTTTTTTTCTTAATATTATAAAAGTTTTTAGTTTTTAAAAGTGATTTCAAAAGTAAAATGGGTATTTTTATCAAGTTTTTTTAATGAAATTTTTATGTTATTTATATTCATCAAAGACAAAAACTATTATTTTACTTATAATACATTAGGTATATTCTGTAATTATACAATAAACATTATTTATCTAGATATTTTATGATCATTTTTTCTGGGGATGTACTATTTTTATATTATCCACCTTATTTTTATTGATGGTTTATGATCTATTTGACCGAGGATGTACTATTTTGATACCATACTTCTAATTCATATATATGGATTATGATCAGTTCGATTGAGGATGTACTATTTTTATACCATACACCTTATTTATTTTCATGTTTTGTGACTAGTTTCAGTGGAGATATACTATTTTTATATTATTCTGCATATCAATTCAGATTATTTATGATTATGTTTACTGATTGGGGAAATTATTAAAATTTAGTATGAAAGTTTTTTAGTAGACATGTTTATATTGATTATGATTATCCCATTTCATATGAGAAATTCCTTGGAATTAATAAGTGATGAGTGGGACCTGTTATATCCCCTTAGTGAATTAGTGGGTCTCATAAGATAAATTAGATTGGGTATTTGGCTAAGGCCTTACCCATTTACATAACATTCCTTTTTCATGGGGACTTTATGGTAAGGTTATGATGTTTATAATTTTTAATTAACTCATTTTTATATTATTTATTAATTTAAATACGATTATTCTATATGTTATAATATCTATGGATAATTTTCAAGCTCATGTGATTTTTTATATTTCATTACTTTGATCATTATTGACTCCAACAATATTATTCTTCATGTTCAGGTTTTTGATAAAATGGTTTGTGTTTTAATTTTTTAACTTTAAATATTTATTAAGAATTATTTTTTTCATGATATATTCTAATATATGAATACCCTTACTGAGCATTATATATCACCAATTTCATATGTTTCCTTTCCCCAGGATTCTAGGAAGTGTATTATGATTGATATGTGGGATATGTTAAAGGTAATACTGGTCTTCTAAAAGAAGAATATGTATTGTATTTCAAGTTTACAATTGTAATTTTAATTTCAAGTATGTATCTAGTTTTCCAAGACTAATAAAATATTCATTCATTTGGGATGTGATAACCTTTCAATCACTAATGTAATAAAGTTACCCTTGACTCTGAGATACTACAGTTAGGTTTTTTACACCCACAATAACAAACTAGACTGCTGATATTAATTATAAATGTCTAGTGTATGGGGAGGCATACCTGAATTCATGTGGAGACTCCAACTAGTACACCAATTAGTGTTATCTGATTGGGGGAATTAAAATAATAAATGATAATAATTAAAGGTTCATAAATCACACTGCAATGAGATTTTTTAATTTTTGAGTGGTGAAGTACTTAAGAATAACTCTACAAGAATAATTTTTACAATATAAAAATAATTTTTCAATCATTGGTTGATTTGAAGAATATAATTAGATTATGTTGTAATGATATTTATTAGAGTATAATGAATATGACCAAATTATTTCTTGAGATATGATATGCGTTGGATTTTATGTGTAGTGGTTTTATAGATGATTTGGCAACTAAATATAATTACAATATAACATAGTTAATTTTATTAAAATGTTTTAGATATTTTCAACTTTGTAAATTTAGATATATTTTTAAATATGAAAGGTGATATATTAAAGATTTAGGCAGTTAAATCGACGTGTTTGGACAATTTTGGAACCACTTAACTATATGCCACACTTTCTATGGTTATAGAGGATCATGGATACTTGAATTGATCCTAAATACTGCTAAATTACCTTAAGGATTAGAATATAATTTATGTTATATGTGTTATAACATTAAGGTAGAAAAAAATAAGATATAATAATACTAGAAGATATATTTTATTTAAAAATAATAATTGATAGTGTGATTATTAAAAAATATAGCTTATGGGAGAGGACTCACTTTATTCATGGATAAATACTGATTATATTTGGAATATTAGAGATGAATTGTTATATGTCAATTATAATTTCATTAAATAAGGAAATGATCAAATACACCCCTCTTTAGAAGAAGTTAGTTCTTCTATAATGATTGGTGGGGACATCATATTCCCTAATATAAATTTCATTAAATTAATACATTACATATGGACTCTCTTTATAAACTAATATCAATTATATTATATTATTCTTGAAAATATTATAAATCAATAAACTGAAACAACCCCTTCATGAATAGGTTCATGGAAAATCAAGAAGAGGAAGTACTACTTGGGAGGTAATAGGTTATCACTAAATATATTTTACATATTTTAGTGAGGAATTACCTTTTACTAAAGGCTCTTATATCCCTTGATATACTGTGTTATAAATGATTTTTTAAGATCACATCACTATGTTTATTCTATTTGGATATTACCTAATGTATGTGAACTAAAAAAAATACCATATGTTAACATGTGATTTATTTTTCTTAAACACTTTATATTTGGTATATAATCATTTTATAGAGATATATAAGATGATATTATTTATTATTAACATGGGTGAAAGATCCAATTATGTGGAAGGGTTAACAAAAAAGTTTTATTTTATTGGTAACTTGAACCCCCCATAGTTTATTGTATCTCACTACTAAACCTAGTCATACCCACAAGTGGTATCCTAGGATTAAGGTTATGAATTATATTTCAATCTATTAAATCTTTTTTTTAATTTTCCTTCCAATTTTAATGTTTTATTTTAATCAACATATTATTGGTTGAACTAATTTTTTAGCCAAAAATGATATTTTATATTGTATATCATCTCGTAGAGATGATATTATAAAGTATATATATAATGATTCTAATTTGAGAAGTCATAGTAGTATATTTCATGATGAAATACCATAGAAGTTTATGGTTTGTGATTTTAAGAGTGATGTATTTAGAAAATCCTTTATTTTTCCTTATCTGATGATACATGGGAAACTCTAAAAGAAATTTAAGAGAAACCATGAAAAAATAAATAATTATAAATAAATCCAAAAGATAAAAATTAATACTTAGTGATGATTAGATACTCTTATAAAACACGAAAGAAAAGTTCATTATGTCAAAATGAAAGGTGAAAAATAAGAAAGAAAAATCTCTCTAAGAAGAAGGATACTCAATATCAAAGTGATGGTTTACAATTATATAGTTTTATCTAAATTAAAAATTAATTGGATGTTTATTTAAAATCTAAAATCTCATACTCTCCCTTTATGATGGAAACACATAGTGATTAATTTAAAGAGAATTTAACTATATTAAGATATCAATCAATATAATGTTCTTGTAGTAATCAAAATGGGATCCAATACATAAAGAAAAGGTGGGTCATTTCAAAATCAAGTATGAAGTAGGGTAAAAATTAATAGTAAAAAACATTTGCTCGTTTGGTAAAATTAGATCCTAAATATAGAGGATTCTTATTTTAAATGATCCATTGAAAAGATGAGTGAAATAATGAAGGGAAAAATAAATTTTATGAGATCCTTTACACATAATAGAAGATCTAATTTCCAAGGACAATATATTAAAATCTAACATGATATATTGTAAGTCATAAATAAAGGAGGGAATGAAATATAGTGAAGTGTATTATTCATAAATATAGGATATGGTTTTCTATTTAATAGAAAAAAATGTAAAGATCATTTATCTTGAAAGGAGTCTTAAATCCTAGAATTAAAAGGGGAAGCTAGATGTCAATTAGTTAAATTACTAAATAATTGGGGATTATAAAGATAAAAATTTGTAAATAATGAATAAAAAGGAATATTACAGATAAATTATAGAAAATAACACTCATGTTAAGTAGATGTAATGTTACTACTACTGTGGAGGTATGCAGTACAATATATATGTGATTTCGGATGACATAGAGATAAGAAAAAGATAGATACCAGTTCAAGTGCTTAATTATAGAGATAAATACTTGAAGAATGTGTTTTCCAAGTTGTTTTGTTTGTTCTAAACAAGATAAAGTGGTATTTTATTCTATCCTAACATGTGATAAAGGTTTTGAGATAAAATTCACCAGTACAATATTAAATAAGTTTTTTATAAAAAAGGTCGGATAATATATTACATAAAAAATAATATTCAAGTAATTAGAGGAAATAAATTATATAATAAAATGAAAATTATAGCAATCCTTGATGGTCCATTACTCCCAACAAACATAATGTAATTAAAGGATGAAAATATAAAAAATTTAGGAGAAAAACTCCCCTACAACATAGACATAAATGAATTTTAACATAAATATTTTTCAAAGATAAACTAGCCTATGATATTATTAATAGTATATAAGTTCAAAATTCCAAAATCATGGCACAGTGGATTTAAAAATTCAATTATGACATATGAGAGGAAAACTGGTCGAATTTATCTCATATAGAGGAAGAATCATAGGGAATGATATAACTAAGTTGCATCATTAAAGTAAAATTATGTTACTGGGATCACATTGCAGTAAGATAAAATCCCATGAATATGGAGGATGAAGATTAAGCTATCCAAAATTATTTTTTCTATAAGTGGTATTTCTCAATAGAGAACCACAAGGATGGTTTTATAAGAAGTTATATAAAAAGGGATGGTACTTTAAGGAAAATTAGACTCCTTTATGTGAATATAATCATTAAGTACCCATCTCCCAAAATTATTTAACTAAAATAAATATTGTTAAAGTTATGTAAGCTTAAGGGGATATCTAATATATGATATGAGTGCATTTTAATAAAAAAATATATAAATTTATACTAAAATAGATATAGATGAAAATCCTAAATTTAAAAAAATCAAGTGACATTAGTCAATGAAAAGTGGTATATACTAAACTATAAAAGTAGTTTTAAGGAAAATATATAAATTAAAGTTGGTAATATGATCTTGTTGATATGTCTTTAATTTAAAAAAAGTTATGAAAATATTTTTTGGATATATTATCCAATATAATTATATATAATAATGAATAATACCTTATATAAGGAATATGAGAGCTCAAAAATAATAGTCAATAGCAATATGGTTGGAGGAATTAAAGTCCTATTAAATCTTGATGTAACAAGTGATATCGATAGTATATACATGATATATTAGGATATAGAAAATAATAAATATAATCCCATAAAAAATACTCCTTTTGAAATATAGTGTTTATGTGTAATCAAATTAGATGGTGTTTAAGTCAAAAATGAAAAAAGTTTCTAGCCTCATTTGATGAAAAGAGATATTTATTATGGAAGTGTGATTGTGATCACTAGGATACTAATGAAGAAATTAAATTATTATGTTTTATTATTTTAATTAAGTGAGTGAAATGAAAAATATTCATGAAATATGATTATTTTTTATTTTTGATACAATGTTTTGAATTATTATACATTAAATAATTTTTTATTTCTCTTATAAAATGGGTTAGTAAACTTATTAAATATGTCTAGGAATTAAATCTAGATATATTATTTGAAAACTACATGGTTAAATATTTTTATTCAATAAATTGGATCCAGGGTTTAAATAAAATATATTTATTTTAAAAAATACTTTTTGAAATACTTTAAGTAGTATCAGACAATTTTTTTATGAGAAGTGTTATAATTTTTCCTTTATGGGAGATATAATAGAGAGAAATGGTTTCTGGGAATATTATTTTTTAAGTTGTAAAAAAATTATTTTTTGTGGTGTATAATAAGTGGTGATATAACAAAAAACCCATTTAAACAATTGGTTGATCAAGATAAAGGCTAGAATTTTGTAGAGAAAATTTACTCTCATGCGAAAGTGAAAGAATAGAATGTATAATAAATATTAAAATAAGATTTGGAATTTCTATTATTGAATATAGATGAACAATTATATTTGTTTTTTTTTATTTTGTGTTTAAGGGGGAGTTAAATTAGTCTATTTTATGGATTGTAATAAGTTTTATAGAATCAATGATGATATCCTTTAAATTTTATTTTCAATAGGGGATAAGATAAGGTATCATAAATACATTTATTTATTGGATACTTAGATTTATTAATGGAGGGGGAGATAAATATCTTCACTTATTATTAGTAAAAATCCATTGATGAATTTCTAGGGAGTGTTTATTGACAATGATGTTAGAGTACTTCCAGGTGATCCTACATGTTCATTATAAAGGTTAGATAAGTGTTAGAAAAGGTTATAAGGTGGTTGAATAAGTTATTCCCATAGTATTTTTCCACACCATGGAATTATTAACCACATCTTTGTGGAACTTTATAGTAAAAAAATATAGAAAGGAATTTTTTATTGGTATAAAAGTAACACTATTTAAATTTTGGCTTATAGCCACAATTTATCTAAACAGTGGAAATAGGTTGATTTATTGAAATGATCTAATTAAAATTGTGTCTATATATTACCCTATATACATAGTTTTAATTTGAACTTGGAAATAGTATTCCAAAAATCAACCCCACCCACCCTTGTCCCTCCTACTCACCACCTCAATCTGTTCCCCAAACCTTCTATGTTAGATACCTGATGAAACCTACCTCATAAACCAGATTCTCAATAGCCAAATATATCCCCAACCCACCATTACTATTCTCCAACAAATCCTCTAGACTCACTGACAGCTGATACAACCCGGATTCACACCCCTAAGCCCTCTATCATAGTTCACACATGCCATATGACTCCCTAACCAACAATCACACCCCTCCCACTCCCCATGACCTTCTTATGATGTAGTTATCACTCCCCATATGATTCCATAACCAATACTCATGGATCTATAATCTACCCATCTCATTACGAGGATCCTATGAGTGAAACCTAACCCTAAAACCATAAAATCAATTATTAATGGCTTCATTGTACTCATTTTGTAATATTATTTTGTTTTTTGTAAATTTTGAATAATTATTTTTAATTGTTTATTTAGTTTTTATAAAAATTTTATTGATTTATTATTATAATTACATCATATTAGGATATGATTATTTGAAAAGGAATTTTATTTTTTAAAAGTTAGTAATTTTCAATGTAATTTGTGTTAAATTGTATGTCTAGTGGTGATTCAATCCACCATTTAAATGTTATAAAATTATATTATTATTTTATTTTTATTTATTTTGCTATTAGGTTATAGAAAACATGACTTTATTGATGATTAATACATTATTTTAATTATTATAAATTTATATTAAATGGTTTAAATATTTTTTCCAAAGGATTTTAGATTTGAAATGATTAATTTATATATATATATATATGGATATAGTCTTTTGATATGAGAGGGATATAAAATGTTATTATTAATTATGTATTCTTATTTGAACAAGGTGATGAATTAATTTTATGTTTAAAAAAAATTAAATTTTTTTTAATGGATTGGATAAACAATGTATTTTGATTGAATTATATGAATTCAAGTTTGAAATTGATTGGTTGTTGTGATTGAATTTTGGAATGAATCTTAGAATATGATTTTATAATTAAGTTTTTTTGTAATTTGATGTCTAGAAAATTGGATATTTTATTGTTTTTTGATTCATAAAGTGGTCACATATAATATATTGAGTGTATGATGCTCAAAATCCACATTTTTTTTGTTTAAAATATTTATTCAACCCAATATTTTACTTTATCATTTTATTTTTTACTATAATAGTGAGTTTACTATTTTATATGATATTAAATATTTCTATTTATATGATAATTCTTTGGGAAAACATATGTGATGTCTTAAGTTTCAAAATGTAACTAATGGAAATCTATTAATTATTTAATATTAATATTTCTTTCTTTTAATATTGGATTGTAATCTAATTGTGGTGTAATTTATAATTATAACATTATTATTAGAATTATTTTTTGTTTTTCATTTTTTTAAATTTTTATCAATCTAAATTTTTATATATTAGTGTATATAATTTTTATATACATTACTGAGCATATCTCAATTGAATTTCAAAAGGAGTTTCAATTATTCTTAGATTTTTTTCCTTCTATCATGCTTCAGATGGAGGGTTGACTCGATTCCCTTGTTATTATTTCATTAAAATACCATGGTTGATGCGTGGATAATTCTATTTCCATATAAAAAAGAAGGTTTCTAGAGTAAATATAATTATTGGTATCATAATAGATAAATTTCTTAAGTAGAGGAAGATAATGAATTAGTTGAAATTATTGGTATATAGAATTTAATACATTCTCAATTCCCCTTTTTTCTCAGGATAAAACTTCTTATAGTAAAGTGAAAGATGTCATGAATATGGGTATATAATTTAAATATATTAATAATGGTGAATATTCTAAAGGATTTTTAAATCTAATGGAAAATTTAAGGACCTTGTTATATCATTCATGTCCTAAAATGACAAGATGAGAGTTTCTAATTTTATTATATCATGAAAAAATAATGTATAGAAATAATAATTTTAGAATTTATTTTCTTGATTCGTTTTTTGGAGGAATTTCTATTCTGTGGTTATTCCAGAAAATTATTTCATGACATTAATGTTAATTGATAAGTTTCGATTATCATCTAATAATATTTGTCCTTACCATAAATATTATAGTTTATTTTGGAAGACAACTAAAAATGTGAATGTGTTTTAACACTATGGTATCAAGATGGAAGTATAATAATGAGAGGACCTAGTATCATTTACTGACAAAGGTAATGTGGAACTTTTTACTGATTTAAAGACTTTAAAAAATACTTATGTTAGAACAGTTTGCAATACAAATGTCATGGCATAAAGATGAGAGGAATAACAACAATAGTCAAATAGTTCATCCTCTATATGGATTATCATGGTATAAATTAAATAGGTAACATCCTTATTTTTTAGTTTAACTATGTAATTTTATATTTGGATTATCAAGTAAGATAATAAATTTATTTTGATAAATTTATATATCATATAATATTTTTTCTATTTTCAATCACATTTATAACTGGTCTCCATGGATATGTATGAAGAATCCATTCATGATCATTTATTTACTAATATCAAGAAACATTTATCCTAGAAATTGTATTTACATATAATTACAATTCTTAATCCATAAGTAGGTGTTATAGAATATGGGTGTACAAAAATATGATGCATCTTGGAATGATCAATTTGTAATTTGAGTGGTATTAAAATAGAGAATAAATGACTTCCCTTTCTAGAAATACTATCAAGTTAGAGTAGAAATATAAAATTTTAATTCCCTAATTTCATTAGAAATAAAAATTCCCAAAGTTAATGTCTCTTATGGGTCGTTGTTTATTTCAAGTAGAAAAAATAGAAGGAAATGTGATCAATAGTGAGGAATAGGTGAAACATGAAATGAAAATTTCCTAAAATTTTCATTTTTAATATTCTAGTGTTTTTATTTTCATTTTTATTTAAAGGATTTAAAATTATTAATATGATGACATTGTAGTTATAACATAGAGAGATTCCAACAATTTTAGTCTATAGGATCATCTACATCAAGTTCTAGAAGATGATTATTGAGGTAGGGATTATTTTTAACTAGTTGAAAAGAAAACAAAATCTAGATTTTAGTTGTTTACCATTTTATCTTTTACTACTAGTGCTACTATTACAGAGGAATAGATGAATAATTCCATAAAATAATCATTCCAAATAGTCAAAAAAAAAATTCTCAAGAACTTGAAAAGATATTATCTGAGCGGTTTTCAAAATCTATATCTTCTAGATTTTCTTTACTCCAACCTGATATTGGTTTGGTTTTTGAGGATTTATTGGATTTTATGGATTAAATTTTTTTTCATGGTGATGTTGATTCTAGTTGCAATGAATATAGTGGAAAAAACAACAATGACCACAATGATGGTGGAGATGATGGTGGTGGTCACGAATATAGTGATTATGATGCACATGAGGAGGGAGGGTACAATGGCAAAAATTGTGGTGAATCTGATAAGAGTGATTAGGATCACCATTTTTCATTTAAATCCATGTTCATGTGATATACTTGAAGTCTTGACTGGTAGTTTTAATTTTTTGTAACGATATTCATATGATTATGATCATATTTATAGTGTTTTTTCAGTTTCATTTGGTATGATTTTTTTATATTTACATCAGTTTCACATCACGATATTATAGTCATAATATTTCATTACGATTACTTTCATTAGCCTCAGAATTTTTCAACATCGATTCCATTTTTTACTTTTTTATCATTTATTAACTTGTCTATTTATTTTATAGTATTTCACATTGGCCTATATATATTCATCATTCATGTAATATTTCCTTTAAATTTAATATATCTATGTTAAATCATTGTATATCAGCACTTTTCATAATTAAATAATTAAAAAAATCCTACCTATATTATAACAAGTTCTGACCTTTTAGGATAAATTCTTATTTCATATCTATTTTTAAAACTAGTATGGATTCTTTTATAATTTTTCTATATATCTTCACGTTAAAATCCAATAAATATATGGTGTAAATTCCACACTAATTAAATTATACACTATAATATATAGTAATTCATTATAGTATTCTTATATTATATTTTTCATATAGGTAAAATTTTTTATGGTATATCAGAAATATCATATACAATTTTTTTGTGTTCCACATATTTTTAGAAAACTCCAACATTTAATATATAGTAGAATCAATACTTTGTTGCTAAAACTAGCGTTTTTCTGGAATGTTGTTTTTCAATAAACTATTCATTTACTGACCCATGTTATTAATTTTTTTCTTCCTATCCACTTCTGAAAAATAAAAATAGTATATTCCTTCAAATTTTAAAATAATGGTGGTGAATTCTAGTTAGTTTACCCTTTTTATAGGTCTTTAAATTAAATAACCTTGCATTCTCATATTTTCAATTGGATTTTAAATTTTTTAATTTTAATTTAAATTAATTATGTAAATACCAATAATTTGTGATTTACTTTCAATCCTTTATTTTTATAAAATAACGAGGTTTGTAATCAGACTTTTCCCCTCAATAGTTATGTGAATATACACAAGTAAATGTATATATATACATGTGTGTGTATATGTTTACTAATTCATATAGAAGTATGTAAATTTTTTGTAATGTGAAAAAATAGATATATATATATATATATGTACATATTTATAAATTTATATTGGCATAATGAGGGGGTAATTTTAATAAATCAAAGGGTAATTCTTAAATCATATTTTAGAAAAAAATATGTGGTTTTCCAAAAGTCAAATTATGAGGCATGTTTAGAAATTTCTATAACGTAGTTTTGTAGCACACAATTATTTGATAAAGTAAATATGTTTTATTTAGTTATCAAGGATTTATAAAATTTTATTTATTTTTTTAATGGTGTTTTGAGGGATTATTTCATGTGATTGACTATTTTAAATGTGTTTTATATATATAAGAATGGTACATTTATTAAATTAAATAGGCTAGCACATGTGAACCTCAAGTAATTAGTTGAGTAGACCAGTAAAGGTACGTTAAGAAATTTATGACATAGCTAGAAGAACATATTCTACAACTCTAACTAAACTACTTGATAATGATATGTATTGGTTACTTCTTGAACATTGGTTTCATTCTCTCTAGTGGCTTGTGAATAGTAACGATTATATGTGGTTCGATCAATGAGTGTACTGGTAACAACCCAAAATTTCATTAATGGAAATTATACTTGATCTAATTAAATTTCTTATTATGGTTATATAAAATGTGAACTTCATTGGTTTTATGTTTCTGGATTTTAAAATACCATTGTGAATTGTGATCGTTGCTAATATAGATGTTGAATAGTGATCACATGATTAGTATAAATATAGGGATTTAACAAATCCAATTTACTCAGACAAAGGAAGAGATGACCTCATCTGGTAGATTTTCCCCGTATGAAGCCCATTTTTTGGAGCTCTAAAAGGAGGTGGCGTTATTGGGCTTTTCTCTTAACGAAGCCCAAGCCGAGATTGAACACGTTAATCTTGAGTGGAACTGACTACGGGAGAAGTGGAAGTTAATAGAGATTATCACACGAGCGATGTTATCTGAGCCACACCAAGAGTCTGTCACCATTCCACACCTTACCCTTTGGTCTTATGTGGGTATTATAAGGGGTTATGTAACAAGACCCTAGCACTATGACTATGTGTATTATTTTTGTAAAAAGGAGGTGCATTCATTTTATTATTATTACTTTGTAAATAGTTTTTAAAGCACAAATAGTATTTTTAGTTAATATTCAAATAATAAATATATTTTGATGAATTAATGGATTTTTGTATTAAATAATATTTTAATAAAATATTATTATTACTATAAAATTAATTTTTATTAAATATAAATTATTTTATAATTTTATGAATGCAATTGTAATTTTTATTATGGTTTGAAAGCTATTTTTGTCAAAACCCATGAATTTTCGAAAAATGTCGGTTTTTATTTTAGAAGTAAAAATTCACATATTAAAAAATTTATTTGGATAAAATGAATATTATTTTTGGAATCAGGACATTGAAATTATCCAATGGTGAATTTTTCCAAATTTTCTAAGAGAGTCGAATTTCTGGTTAAAAATTAGATACCTTTTAAATATATAATGGGTTTTATGACATAATAATGATCCAATATTGATGTAATAAAATAATATAAACATTATTTTCATCCATATATGTTTTACCATTAAAATAATGTGATTTTTGGTTTGTTTTATTTATTTTACAAAGCTTTAGTGGACCCTCCAAGACTTATAAAACATTTTGTCATTTTAAATTGTTTTCCTTAAGAGTGTGAATCACCTCCAAGACTTAAATTTTTGTCACATTTCCATGTTACTATAATTCAAGTTTGATGAGGTTTTAAGTGTTTTTGTCACATTTCCATGTTATGATTATCATGCTTTATCATTCCCTTATGTTAATGTTTGTCTTGTGTTCCATTGATATTCCAATTGTCTAACATGTATTTTATTCCTCATGTTATCCCATGTTTATTACCTTATTGGGATTTATATCTGACCCTTTTCTTATGCATGTCCTCAGGTTATCCCATGCAGTGATAAGTATGAGGGAATGTAGTGGTCATGTAAATGATGTTTTCAATAAAGAAGTTATGTGTTTTTATGTTTTAAGTTGTTATGTAATGATCCTAATACCTAAATACACTATTCCTCTTGATCTTATATGTTGTATCAAGTGATTGGTTTTATGTAATAAATCATATTTTAGTTAGTAATAAATACTAGGTTTGTTATAGTACAAGTATCTTAGAACCTAATTTCAGTGACCTAGGGTTTTCCATTGTGTTTGATCTATTTCTTTATCTTCTATTATGTATTCCCAAATAAATATTTTTTAAAATATATAATCAATGAAATATTTAATTAAAATGAACAATTCCTTATATTTAATGTTTTAAATAAATGTTTTCTTAAATTTATATGGCCCAATATGACTTTAAAATATATTTCCCTTGAAAATTCCTAAAAACATTTATTTGGTTTATAAATAAAAATTGAGAACAAACTTATTTTTATAATTGAACATCTTTTCATCGAACATAAAATTTATTATAATTTAAAGACGATTTTATTGTCTATGTAAGACCTTAGGTCATCTCTCAAGGAGAGTTGGTAGTTTAAAGTGTGAATTTTTAATAAAAAATTTGAAAATATGTGTGGTTTTGAAGATAGTTTTTAAAAAAATGACTTAATTTAAAGAGATTAATAGTTGATAAATAAAGGTGGAATTTTAAGTATTATAATAGAAGGAGGTGATTTATTGTTCACTACACATCTTGGTTAGTTCACCATTCTGAAAATACAAATCGTTTAATGGAATTATTTGGATGAGGGTTATCAAGATCTCAATTCCCCTATTGCCTCATAAAAAATGCACAAAGAACCAACCCTTGACACAACAATCATATTTTCATGGTTTGAAACTAAAGTATAGATTTATGGCTTCCAAAGAATACTGGTATCTCATATATGTGTTAGATAAATAGTATTCTTGTGTTCTCTAATCAGAACAAACCCAAGATTCCCACTTGAAATCTCAACCAAGTCAGTGTTGTGATAAAAATTGTTTCACTTGATTAAACCTAAAAAATCATTGAAATATTAATCATGTTAAGATAAAACTTAAATGAAATGTTACACATGAAAATTATATAAAACTAGTAAAATAAAAAGTTAAATAACTCACTCCCACATCTGTGTAGTTACCTCAAATTGATTTTCCACTGTTTAGCTCATCGTCGAGAGGAGGAGGAGGCTCAGGTGGAACTTCACCTTCACCCATGACCCCCCTATGAGGATATGGGCCTCCATAGCATCAAGGATGAGTATAAGAATCATTTTGGTATCTAAAATGGCATATATTTTCTCCCTGGTCGAACTTACAAATGGGGTGCCCAAGTGAAAGGTGGTTTGGGGCACCCAGATTTCGAGAAACAAATTGGCCCATGGTTTAGAGTTTCCAGATTATTTTATCTCTATATGGACAAAATTTAAACACTATTAAACCACATATTGAATATATCCACCCAAGATTTTGAACAATTTAGAAAACTACATCCTAATATATGGATGAAATATAGAACACAATTTTTTTTACTTCAATCATATTTGGTTCCCTAGAAAAATTAGTTCATTTGGGACCCTTAATGGATGAATTGGGCTTGTGTGTCTAAAAAAGAGTTATATCCCACTGAATTTTGGGTCATCTAATAAAATTTCATCCCAATGGGAAGCATGTATTATCTTCAGTATATAATGACCTAGTATTAATGTACATTGACATTACATCACTTTTTCGGAATATTTAAAACATTAAAAACACACACCCACAATGGTTATATTTGTCTAGTTCCATTGGAAACATGGAAACATAAAAACCAGTACATAAGTGATCTACACTATCTCCCACTAGGTTATTCTTTACTAAAACCCTTATTACACATATCATATTTAATAAATATCTTTATAACCTTGGTAAGGAAACATAAAAAGTGGTGGTCTCAGATTCTTAGTAAGGGTAAAAAAGGGATACATGTAATCATAAACATGAAAATATGAGTATGAGAATGTGATCAAAACCTTTTAAGATCATACCCTGCATGTAAAAGATCATAAAAATGAATCATTTCATAAATCATAATAGTATATAATATATAAATCATAAGGAAATAAATAACATAATCCCTGAAACCGTAATATAGAAATAAAACAAAGAATTATGGAAAACACATAAGCATATAATATGATTTATATTGTAGAAAAGGAATCACTTCAAAGACCATATTAGTAGTATGGGTTTACTCCCCATACCATCTTGGTAGTCATGGTTCACTCCCATTTCCATTTTAATATCACGAGTTCCCTCCTCATACCATATTTTTAGTCATGGTTCACTACCATAGATATCTTAGTAGTCAAGGATCACTCCCAAGACCATCTTAGTCTATAACATGAGATATAAATCTTTACCCAATGCAGTAGAGGGAGAAATAGGTCCCACCTATCTCATAATGAAATCAGACATACGTGTGCCAAAAAAATCATAAACAATCATGTCATAACCCATGAAATGAAATGGTTTTCATAAACATGTGATCATATCTTATCCTGTAGAAAAAATACATGTTTCATTATAATTTCGTCAAAGAATAATCCTTAAAAGGAAGAGGTTTTCATAAGCATATAATACATGAAAGGTAAATAGGTTTCATAAATATATAACCTATGAAAGAAAAAAATGTTTCATAAATATCATTAAATCAATACGCAAACCATTATAAGAAATAATATGAATATAATCTTTAGATAATTTCCCCATAAAGTAATGAGTAACACCAAAGGATGTCATCTTAGATGGAAAATAATTTTTAAATATCTTTTTTAAAATATTCTTGAGGAAAATATGCTTTCTTATATGGAAAATTAGTTTTAAAACTTAAAACGTTTTGAGACCCATTTTCTTTAAAATAAACTTGAAAACATATAAAGAAGTCATGAAAAAATTTTAAAATCCATATTCTGTGAAAACTTATAAAATATTCTTGAAAACATTTTGGAAAAAAAATTCGTTTGAGAACATATAAGGAAGAATGAAAACATTTTGAAAACCATTTCATTGAAAATTAGCTTTAAAAAATCATAAACATTAAACTTTTAAACATGAAAAATTTTATTTAAATAATTGATAATGTGTAAATCAATACATATAATACGAGGTAAAAAGAACATTATTTTTTATGGTAAAAAGGTTATAAAAATGACATTTTCGGAAAATGACAAGAATATCCCTTAGAAAACATTGGAAAAATAAAAAAGGGTAAAATTTTCTTTTAATTATCATAGGTTAACAATAGAATATTCTTGAAAACCATTTTAGAATTTTTTTTGAAGGAACATAGATTTCCGATTGAAGAGATAGGTAAGGTCATATTTTCATAAAAATATTTTCTTTATTATATTAGTTACCAAATAGTGGAAAATGGTACTAATAAATAAAGAAATAAATACTTCCCATAAGAGAATAAAATTCATGAGTGTTCTTGAAATATGGATCATAATACTTCATTAATGAAAACCTGATCATAAATAATCTCAATAAACAGTGAGAATATTTCAATAAATTCTTACCACATGGTAACTTTGAATCATACTCCCCATATAGGAAAGTGAAATTACACAGAGCTTTAAAATACCATGAAAATAATTATATTCATGTTATAACATGAAAAATGTATTTTATACACCTCATATAAAAATATAGGTTTATAACATCGCATGTGTCTCAAAGAAAGAAAACTGAGACAAAATTACTTTAACAATTTGGTAACTTTTGAAACATAATCCCTATGATAGAAATATCATTAAATGATTATGTAAATACCCATAAATTTAATTATAATTAGAATATAATACATTAATGGGTTGTATATATGCCACACAAAAGAAGTGAGTGGTGAATAAGGCATGTATCTCATAGAAGTAAAAAGTGAGATGAAATTCCATTACATTGTGTTGAATCTCTTTGTACTCATACAAGATTTGTTTATAATAAATTTATGTTTGTTATAAATATTTTACATAATAATATAATTATATAAAATACCATATATGGTTTGATTATTACCTTATATTACCTACTTGTTAACAATTCTATGTTAAGGTTTCACTTCAGGTAATATTTGTTTTGTTTATCACATGTGTCTTAATTTATTATATCTTTTGGTCCTTACAATTATATCATGATTTACATAATGTAAAAAATGATATATATATATATATATATTAAATATATTTTTATTATAATAATATATATGATATAGAATTATGAAATGGAATACACCGTTCATAGAGACGGTATGCAATATATATGCATGAACAATGTTTCTATTTTTTCGTATTGGAAAAAAGAGAGTAAATGAAATATAATTATATATATGTGTGTGTGTGTTTAATTTTTAAAATATCATGATTATATCATATATATCATATAATTTCACTAAACATAGCCTTAATACATTCAACGTAGTGTGTGAAGAATCACATCACTTTGAGAGGGAAGTAGTCCAGACTTCCTCAAAGGAAATTATTATATTTACACAAAATGTAAAGTATAAATAAATGTTTTATAAAAGGATTAAAGAATCTTAAATACATAAAACATATAATATATAACATATATAAACATAGTTCCCATCATAATTTCCACCATGAGAGGGGGCAATGGAAAAAATGAACATTCATTGTTTCATGAGGTGGCAGTTCACTATACACATAAACCGTATGTTCGTTACCAATTAGATGGAGGTGTGTCACATACAAATAATTTTTTAAGTTATTTTTTTTCTCTTATATTATTTTCCTAACTTACCCCTTAAGTTTTCCTTATCCCCCCTTGAATTTGGAAGATTTTGGAGATGTTTTGATTAGACAGAATTGGGCACATGGTTTGCCAGCACGATTTGCTAAATTGTGAAGGGTAACCGTGCATAGTTACCCATATCATTGAAAACTTTTGTTAATAAATTTTTTCCCTTCTATTCTTAACCCTAATTAACCCTTTTATTCCCCCATTCATTCCTCTCATCCATGTAAGACTTCCAAGCTTCCTCAAGCTCTCTTGGAATCTATATTGAAGTGGTTTTGGTGGGGAAAACTTTGGGATTCTTCAAGTAAGTGATTTCCTTATTTGTTTCTTCTATTTAATTATGGTTTCTTCCACTTTTCTTGAAGTTCAAAATTTTTTAGCAGCTAGGTCTTCGTACCTAGGACTTTATTTTGTGTTTCTTGCTTCAATCTTGTGGTTTAGGGTTTGTTTTCACTCCCTTGTGGTGCGGTGGTGGCGCAGTTGAAGTTTCACACAAAGATTTGGGGTTTTCAACATATAAGGTAGGTGTTTCCATGTATAAAAATTCTTGTATGAATTTATATTTCTTATTTAACCATTTTTAATGGTTTTCATCTTTTCATTGTGCTACAAAAATCATTTTTAGTTTCTTTTATTGAGCATTTAATTTTGAAGTTTCATTTTGGCATGAAATTGGGTTTTTTCATGTGTTATCTATGTTTTTTCATTTAGTGGTGTTTTATGATCGATTAAATGGTTTTATTAAATTATTTTTGGCCTGAAAATCTGGTTGGGTATGGTATTTATGTGCAGTTGGTCTTGAAATTGTGGTTTTTAAGCAATTTGGTGTGAAAAACCATATTTTATTACATGGAATAGTTTTATAAGGGTTTTGAATGGTTTATTGAGTTACACAAGTGGTGAAAAGGAATGTTAAGTAATATTTGGTGTGTTTATGTTTCAAAAGTTGTGTTTTAATGTTCAAATGGTTTTTTTAACATGTGGAACTTGATTGAGCACAAATAGGGAAACCTGGGTATGTAGGTGGGTGGAATTGGACTAGTATGCTAGAGATCAGGTAGTGGTATCATGCATGTTTCACATAGGAAGTTTGAAGATGAAAGTACTAACTAAACTATGAGGATATTTGGGGAACCCTAGTCTATTAGGGGTTCCCCTCTTAATTTATCATGTATGAAAAGGTTATTGATTATGGATACATGTACACCGAGACACGATTTACCTGGGTCCCCACAACTAGCTAGTGCCTAGGGGTGTTCTCGTGACCAGTTCTCATTGACTATATGGTACTCACCATCGACATACGATGTGTTTTTATGGAAAAATTAATTATCATGTGTGTTTTATTCAAATGTTCCCATTCTTTAAAGATACTCCCTTAAAAAATGTTTTTATTTGTAGTTACATTCTCTTTAAAATTTTCACTATAATTTCTTATTAATAAAAACTTGAACTATTTTTGCCTTAAAATAATTATCACATGGAATATATTTGATTTAATCCTATTGGGATTAGTATCAAACCCTAATTACACCATTGGGTGTATGTAGAATTGATTATGTTTGAAACAGGTAAGCACAAGGTCTTTGGAGACTACAGTTCGGGTTGTTAGCTTCCATCCTTGGTGTGGTGTTGTGGAGAAGGCTTGGGGATGATGAAACCTTTCCATATGGTGGTTATTGAGTTTTATTTTCTACTAATTTTGAGTTGTGGACCCCTTTGGATTTGTTTAAACCATTTATTTCAATTACTAATTTTATTTAATTCTTATTTGGAATGAATTTCTAGATTCAGTTTATTTATTGTTGTTAGTTGTTTTATGATTCCTAAATCAGGTAAATCATTCCCAAAACATTGTTTTTGATACCCAGACACTTTTTACAGCCCATGGGGATAAGAAACACCCTTTGAACCTTTCTATGGGCTGAGTC
The DNA here is from genome assembly GCA_963277665.1 of Viscum album. Classification (NCBI taxonomy): domain Eukaryota; kingdom Viridiplantae; phylum Streptophyta; class Magnoliopsida; order Santalales; family Viscaceae; genus Viscum; species Viscum album. Next base: position 383,605,650 of record OY728166.1, read on the forward strand.
AGGTGCCTATTTTGATGGAGACCAGATCTAGTTCATGACAAAATGGTATCAAAGGGAGGTTAAGATCTTTGGGTTATGTTATTATTTGGGATGAGTCTAGTTATACATAAGATAATAAGGTTAGGACTCAGAGTTCTATATTAAAATAGGGTGCATGTCCAGCACCTCTTGTGATGGAACTCAAGTTTCTATGTAGGTTCTAGGCGTATCGGAAGTGCATTGGTGGGTTTGCCCAAATTTAATTTTAGCGTTAACAAAGATCAATCTGAGATCTGTCACGATAATAAAACATCAGATCTTCGGAATAGAATGAAGAACAAAAAATAAATAGGGAGTCCTGGAACCGTAAAGACAGGATCATCATATATTGTTTATAATTAATTTAATTAATTGACAAGAATTACCTTAATGGGATTATTTCTTCATTGATGTCTCTAGTCACGATATGATGTGATTCGTTGTTGCGTCATAGAAGCCAAGTGTAGACTTCCTCTAGTGGTGATCCACCTGTGCACCACATATCTCTGGACATTGCCAAAGGAATCTTTGGGTGCTAATGTATAGAAGACTTTTCTTGTGTTGTCTGCTTTAGATTGCCTTGATCTGATGGAGGAGGATCTCTCTTGGTCTTGAGATTGTTCTTGGAGGAATGAGTTATATAGGTCTTGAGAGAATTCCCCAAAATTGTTTTGCACAATGATTCTCTCTATAAATGTGTTGGGGTTGTGAGGATATTTATAATTAGGTTTGAGGTTATATAGTTATGATAATAAAAAACGTGTTACACGTTTTATTTATTTCATTAACTCTTATTGAAAACCCCCATGTCGAATGATTAATTCCTTGACATGCACCCACTCTGATTATAATAAATATCCTTTAATAAAAAAATATTATTTCCTCAAAATCCCGACTGGAAAAACTACTCGGCGTGTAATCATTAATACACAACATGTACTCATTTTCCATTAAAACTACACGGAGTGTATATTCAATGTACACAGCGTGTTTATATTGTTTTCATTTTTTATTTATTTCCTCCACCACATTTATTAGACCATGGGTAATGGAAATTTATTTCTTAAATAATTGTAACTGCATTACTCACTAATATATATATATATATATATATTATTTCTCCCACAATATATTCTCTCGAATAACTAGTGTTGAAATAAATGTGATCAGGAATCCTTAAATAATTATTAAACCACAGTCATTAATAATCTTTATTTAACTTGTTAAATTATTATTTAACTGAGATACATGGACACACTTAGTGTGTGACCCTCTAGGCCTCTTTCTTAGTGGCATTACATGGAGCCTACCTAAAGTCCAAGGATAGTGCCTAGAAACATGCCAAGGAACCCATAGAGAAAGAAGTTAAGGCTGCAATGACATCTCACCTCATACGAATGTTTGCCGTGTAATATAACCTATTTGTCATGATATCTCAAATCAAGCGGGTTGTATGCTAGTGGCATCAACCCATGTGCTCGATTATTTTTTCTTTGACTTCCTGGAATAGAACTTCCCCATACCTTACCATGCTCGTGGATTTATTTAGGGTATATCAATTCCATAAAAGGGTCTGAGATATCTACTTATGTTATGGAACAGAAGGGACAAATCCTTTCTCACATTATCTATTAATGCAGTATCACTCGTGACACACCCAACGTATCCTACCTCACTGCGAACAGAGTGTCATCACAGTTTTCATCAATAAATCTAAGTGTTCTAGTTGTAATACCCATTAATTATAATCTTAAAGTTTAAGGACCAATACACACATCTGGAGATAGGAACATATAATGACACTATGAAATGTGGATTTCCTACTGGTGGGTCTCGTTCTCATAATATTTTCCTGGATATTACCAAGGGCACACACCTTGAAAAGGTGACTCAAAGTTTTATGAGTCCTCACCCATAATGGCCTGTATTATTTGTTTCCCTCAAATAACATCATCCTGCCATAGAACATTTATTCAAGAATAGTGTTATGGCACTTCTGGGTTCTCATCATAGCATGGATCTGCTATGACCCTTTAATGGAACATCCATCCTTGGGACATTATCACATGCATTGTCATGCAGAAGAACAATCAAGATGTGATAAGGTGTTTATTTAATGGATAAAGTAAAAAGTGGTTGGTTTTAGGCCACCAAATCTAACAGACTCCCACTTGGACTAGAGACAACTGCTAACAACTTTTAACCCACTAGCTCTCACATGATATTCATTCTTCTGCTAAGATAGGCCTTTACTCATGGGGTCCACCACGTTCTCTTCCATGGACACTCTACTCACTGCAACTTCATCCCTTTGATATAAATCCCTTAATATGTGATACTTCCAGAGTATATGCTTTTTCTATTGATGTGACCTTAGTTCTTTTTCCAGAGCCACCGTTGAAGTATTATCACAATACAATGTGATAAGATCTTTACTTCTAGGCACCAAATCAAGCTCTTGGACAAAGTTCCAAATCTAGAAGGCTTCCTTTGCTAAATCAAAAGCTGCTATATATTTGGACTCTGCTGTAGAATTGACGACAACTGGCTGCTTTGAACTCTTCCAACTCACAGCTCCTCCATTGAGACAGAAAACATATCCAGATTGTGACTTCAGATCATTATGATCTTTTTGAAATATAACATCAGCATACCCTCTAATGACAAGCTCTTCGTCTCCTCCATACACCAGGAACATATCCTTAGTTCTTCTCAGATACTTAAGGATAGTCTTTAAAACAGTCCAATACTGTTCTCCTAGATCTGTTTGATATCTTCCTACCATGCTCAGTGTATAGGAAACATCAAGCCTAGTACATAACATAGAATACATGATGGATCCTATAGAAAAAGTTTATGGGATCTTACTCATTATATCTTTCTCTTTTTGTGTCTGAGGAAACATTTTCTTAGAAAGATATAGGCCATGTGACACTGGAACCAATCTTCTCTTGGATTGTTCCATACTAAATTTCTCTTGTATCTAGTCAATGTATATACCCTAACTTAGTCCAAGCAGCCTCTTGGATCTATTATAAATGATCTTCATCCCTAGAATGTAGGCTGCTTCACCCAAGTCCTTCATGTAGAAACACTTGTTCAACCAATCCTTAATAGACTGTAAGACTGGTACATCGTTTCCAATAAGAAATATGTCATCAACATATACTACTAGAATAACGATCACATTCCCATTAAACCACTTATAAACACGTGGATCACATTCATTCTTAATGAAACCAAATTCCTTTTTGGATTTATCAAATCGAATGTTCCATGACCTGGATGCTTTCTTTAAACCATAAATGGATTTTTACAACTTGTAAACCTGTTTTCCTTCACCTGGTGTCACAAACCCTTCTGGTTATGTCATATAGATATCTTTCTGAAGGTTATTGTAAAGGAATGTCATTTTGATATCCATCTTCCAAGTCTCATAGTCATGGTAAGATGCTATGGAAAGTATGATTCTTATGGATTTAAACATGGAAACTGGAAAAAAGTTTCATCATAGTCAATTCCTTGACGTTATCTGAATCCTTTCGCAACTAGACTTGATTTATAGGTGCTAAAATGACCTTCCATGTCCAGTTTTCTCTTAAATACCCATTTGCATCCAACGGGCTTTACATCAACTAGATCATCAACCTGAACCCAGACTTGGTTTTGATACATGGAATCCATCTCAGAATTCATAGATTCCAGCCATCTTGTAGCTTCTGATCTTTTTACTACTTCCTTGTAGGAGAGAGGTTCATCATTGTCCAATAATAATGATTCACCATCCTCAGTGACTATGAAACCAAATCTCTATGGTTCCCATACCTTTCTTGAGCTCCTACGCAGTACTTGTGTTTCTGGAAACTCTTCTATGGGGACCTATGGAACTTGTTCCTGTACCAACTATTGTGTATCTTGAGCATCAAATTCATCAAAGTCAATCTTGATCCCACTATCCTTTTTGAGTATGTTATCCATCTTAAGAAATATGGATTGTCTGGGGATAGTCACTTTCTTGTCTGAAGGGTTATATAGGTAATATTCTTTCGTTTCCTTGGGATATCCTATAAAGATACACCTCATGCCTTAGGGTGCTAGTTTGTTGCCTGATAAGGCCTTAAAAAACTCCTCGCATCCCCATACACGTGTGTGCGACAAAATGGGCTTCTTTCCATTCCATAACTCGGATAGAATTCCATTTTCCGCCTTAGTTGGTACTCAGTTTAATGTGTATGCTACAGTTTGTAATGCATTTCCTCAAAAGGATAATGGAAGATCTGCATAACTTATCATTGACCTCACCATGTCCAAAAAGGTGTGGTTCCTCCTTTCACTAACACCATTCCACTGTGGTTTATAAGGAGGAGTGAGCTGAGATAGAATCCCAGACTCCCGTAAAAGATCGATGAACTCTTGGTTCAGATATTCTCCACCTCGAACCGATCAAAGTTTCTTTATCTTCTTACCAAGATGATTTTCTAGTTCTTTCTTGAATTCCTTAAATTTCTCAAAGGCTTCTGACTTATACATCATTAAGTAGACATAACCATATATACTCAAATCATCAGTAAAAGTAATGAAGTAAGAATATCCACCTCAAGATTCTACTATAAATGGTCCACACACATCCATGTGCACTAATTCTAGAATTTCTATGGCCCTTTCACCTTTTCCACCAAAAGGCGGCTTAGTAATTTTACCTTGTAAACAAGCATGACATTTATCAAGTGGTTTTAGCTCAGTAGAGTCTAAATATCAATCTTAGCAGAGCTTTGTCAAGTGTTTCTCATTTACATGACCGAGACGGTGATTCCACAACTGAGTGATCTATAAGTCATGTGAGTTTGTTTCGTTATTGATTTCCAACTCTTGGTTTTTGTAATTTAATACATAAAAACCATTATTTAAAAGTGTCATAACATAACATACATTGTTCTTATAAAAGAGACATCCCTTATTTCCAAACATGAAAATAAATCCATCTATATCCAAACAAGATACAGAAATTATGTTCTTGGTAACACTAGGAACATAATAACAGTTATGTAAAACCAAAATCATCCCAGTTGGAAATGAGAGGTGGTAATCACCAATGGACAATGCAGCCAGCCTCACGCCATTGGAAGCTCAAAGATCCACCTCTCCTCTGGAAATATTTCTAAATCTACTTGGTTTCTACATTTGAATACAGATGTGAGCCCCATAAGATGTATCTAATACCCAATGTGTAGAAATGGAATGATTACACTCGATAACGAACACACCTTTATCATCCCCACCCTTCTGGGTGTAGTTAATTTTCCAGTAGCCTTGCTTACCACATGAAAAACATACTGCCTCCTGTTCCTTTCCCTACCTCTGGATCTTTCCATTGTTAGAAAGGATGATTCTTGGAGGCTTCAGACCATTTATAAGTATTTGGCCCCTTTTCCTTGTCCTTCCCTTTCTTATTCACCATAAGGACTATAGGTTTGTCACAACCCATGTTCTTATATACTTGGTGAATTGTGGTCAAAAGTTTTGATAGACTCTTCTCATTGTTTCTCATGTCATATTTGACAATGAAGCTAGAGAAGGTCTTGGGTAGTGATGATAGGATGAGATCTGTACGCAACTCATCCGGGAACTTAATCCCTAAGATTTCCAGGCATTCAATGTAGCCAATGAGCTTGATTACATGAGGCCCAGCTATCATAGACTTTCCATGTTTAGTTGTAAACAAAGCGTTGGAGATCTCATATCTCTCCTATCTCACCTTCTCTTGGTAGAGATCCTTAAGGTGAGACATCAAGCTATATGCATCCATGTTTTCATGTTGCTTCACGAGATAATTAGACATGGTCGATAACATGAAACACTGGAAATATATGGCATCATCCATGTGTTTTATATAGAGAGATAGTTCCTCATTACTGGCTTCTTTTCCAGGAACAACTGGAATAGGCTCTTCTAGCACATATAACTTCCTCTCATGGCGAAGGATGACGCATAAACGCCCCTACCACTCTTGGAAATTGGTGTTGGTGATAAGTGTTTCCTTCTCGAGTATGGTTCTCAATGATATTTTTGAAGTCATTTTTCTTTTCGTTTCTACAATTTAAGATGAGAAAATGTTTTAGTAATTTATTATAAAAAATGAGTCAAATAAATAAATTAATACTTATTAGTCTCCCACTATTTTATTGAAATCCAATAGACCTCACCATTGACTTCAGAATATTCTATTTTCTGAATATTCTATTGGAAAAGATCCATATTTCCCTTCACATTACCCCAACTAGGGTTGGTCAATCAACTTAAAGGGTTTTAGGTAGGCATTCCAAATGCCAACTACATTAACCTGTAGCTCTTTGATCCGCTGAGTGGACTCCCCAATCCTGAAATCCTTTTATTTTGGATTTCCTGAACCTTTTCCTCTTGGTCAAACCAAGTCCTGCTGTGGCAGTCAACCCTTGATGTGAACCAAGTCAAGTAAACCCAAAACCTTGAATTATAATTCCCCAATAATTAAAAGCACCCCCAACAAGGGTTGGTCAATCACTTTGAAATATGGTTCGATTCTAACCAAGATTATGGAAGGTTATACCGACTTAATATTACATTGAGGGATTTTATCCTTATATGTAAATTTCCATTTTATTATCTTTGATTACATGATTATTAATTTTAAGTGGGATATACTTAAGTGATTAACCATGTCTAAGATAATATTTACGCATAATCCAGTCTTATTTTAGTTCCATCTTGTATGCTTATTTAATTCATTAATTGTGTGATTGTGACAACACACCCACAAAAAATAAACCATGCAACTGACATAAATAAAATAAATGGTATGATCATGAGCTTGTTCTATTGGTCAGTTTATCTAGTGGTCGATAAACTAACTCAAGACCTAGGGGAGAAACACCTTGAACCTTTCAGGTTCGTGTTTATAACTTTCCACCTGTCCACCTTTGTATCTCCTTGGATTGGTTTCACCTTGGATCCTGACTTGAGATGCCTCCACTAGATTGGGAGCTCCATCCATTACATATGCATTTATCTCACACGAATGTGAGGGGTGAAAGTGGTTTTACATAAAAGAAACATTGGGCACGCAGGCCCTACATATTAATGAGGAGAAGGCTCACAGGCCAACAAATTTAATTTAAATAAATAAATTAAAAGAATCTATTCACATACAAAGGTCTTGGTCTAGCTAATGATCATCCATACATGAAATGATATTATGCATTAATAAAACTAGCATTCAATTCTTTAATTGTTCTTGTTTAAGATAAATCATGATCGAATCAATTAATTATCTTTAATTAATCAATCCATTTATCTTAAAACCTTTTTTTAGTTTCCTTGAGATTCTTATCCATCATAATTTTAAACAAATAAATTCATTTAAAATTATCTATGTACCTAACTTGTATGTTGGAGGCAACCCGGTGAATTCCCATTCATTACGCAGATGTTAAATTAAGCACATATATATAAAACACCTATCACGTGTTGTGCCTCAGCTTTACGCCTACACTATGGTACACATCTCAAAGGTTTGTATAATATAATAATGATTTTTTAATAAATTTATGTAATTTGGATGAGTACACGGCATGTATTTCTGACTACACGATGTGTACTTTTGTTCACTATCCATCCAAAGTACACGCCCGGGGACATGGCATGTGGATTTAATTCAGGAATTTTCAGAGTACACAACGTGTTCTTTTGGACACATATTGTGTAGTATCCGTGTTACATGGTTTCCATCTGGGAAAGCTGTGTACGGGGTACACGGTCCAACCCTAACCTGAAGGGACTACATGCCGTGTCCAATTAGACCACATGACGTGTACTCCATAAACCATGTGCCACCTATTCCTGGTCAACACACGGTGTCATAAATGACCTATATAGGATCCAAAACATGACCTGATTTGGCGGATTAGTAAATGAATTGAACCTAGACTACACGATGTGTACTTCCGAATACATGCCGTGTATTCTGGTGTTGTACGATCAGGAGCGTTTGGCACCTCCGAATGAGTTCCTCTATTTTATTTTAATCAATATTAAATGAAAAATTCGTTTCTGTAAGGTGAACGAGAAACAAGAGTGGAGGAATTGATCTCGAGATTTAGATTTAAAGAAAAATTAACATGAATTAAAGAAACTAAATTATTAAATGCGTAAATCACCAATGAAAATTAAATAATTATAATCAATGATATGACTGCTATGATACCACTTGTAGGTTCCAGGTGCAGTGGAAGCGCGTTGGTGGGTTTCCCCGACTTTAATTTTAGCGTTAACAACAATCAATATGAGATCCATCATGATAATAAAACATATGATCTTCAGAATAGAACGAAGAACGAAAAAGAAAGAGGGAGTCTCAGAACCATAAAGACAGGATCATCATATGTTGGTTATAATTAATTTAATTAATTGACAATAATTACCTTGATAAAATTCTTTCTTCGTTGATGTCTCTGGTCATGATCAGATGTGATTCATCATTACGTCGCAGAAGCCAAGTTTATACTTCCTCTAGCGGTGATCCACACATGCACCACATATCTCTGGATGTCGCTAAAGGAATCTCTGGTCATGATCAGATGTGATTCATCATCAATGCTTTAAGATGGTAATAATGAAAAGATGAGCTGGAAGGATTTAAAGGTTACCTTCAAAAACTAGTACTGCCCTGAAGTATTGGATTATGCCAGGTCCAAAGAGTTAATGGAGCTCATCTAGGGGGATTAGTCTGTGATGGAGTATTCCAACCACTTCATTGATCTAGTCTGATATTCACATGAAATGGTCTCCAATGAGAAGATGAAAACCCAAAAGTTTGAGTGGGGTTTGCAGCCATAAATCTATTCTCAGGTATTCTTATTCAAGATAAAGACCTATGCATAGGTGGTTGATTGAGATTGTACGGTGAAGATTGATCATAAAGGAAGGTATGGTTTCTCTGTGTTGGTATCTGTTATGGGAAGTGGTAGTTCATCTGAGAATAAAATAAAGTGAGAGGAGTAGGGGAAGAAGTGAGGTGGTAGTTCAGGCCATCCTCTTAGGAAGTTCTCATTTGTGGATTCTGATGCGAGGTCCATCATGTTCCACTAGTGTAGGAGTCCAGGGAACAACCGACCTACATGTACATATTCTATGAGGCCTTGTTATTAGTATAGAGTTATGGGGCACCTGCAACACTTTTTTAGGGTGGTACATCCACTCCAATGTGAGGCTAGATCTATGGCTTCTAGGGGAGTTCCAGTTCAATTAGAGTCATCGAGGATGATGGGTTCTCAGTTTAGTGGTAATGGTGACAGGGATGGATCATATTCTAGGTATAGAAAGTTCAGGGAAAATCCATTGGTGAGTGGTCATTCTTAGGAAGAGATGAGGCATCTACATATAGTGAATTAGGCACCTGTGGGATCAGATGCAGGGCCTTCGACAGTTTGAGGAACCGTTTTGATTTAATCTTCTTTATCTATTTTTCTCTTTGACATTGGTTCTACTATTTATTCTATCTATGCATGTATTGTGATCCTACTAAATTTTCCAACTGATTTGTTGTCTTTCATGATGGATTTGGTGACATTGTTGGGAAAGAAGAGGGAGCAAGGTCTCAGGTTTCCATCGTGTACACTTTCTATGTTAGGGGTTGAGATGGAGTGGGACCTCCTTATCTTAGATATGGACCTATCTGATGTAATCCTAATCATGGATTAGTTGGTGCATTTTCAAGCTCACATCGATTTATATAGTCATTGGGTGTGTTTCGTGGCACCTGATTGGAGTCTATAGGTTTTTCTTTTGGAATGTGATCACCGGTCGGGTCATATAGGACCTGCACTCCTAGAGTTGGAAAATATTTTCTTCTATTTATCATAACTTGTGATATAGGATGATAGTGGTGCTCTTGAGGGTGGATTACCTTAGGTAGTGGATACATTCCTGGAGGTATTTCCAGCTTATTTTTCAGGATTTCCCCTAGAGTGGGATGTGGATTTATTGATTGATTTGGCACCAATAACACAACTGATATCTATTCCCTTAGATAGTATGTCCCCCACTGAGTTGAGGGAATTAAATATATAGATTAAAGATTTGGAATCCATAGGATTCATTCAACTTAGCATCTCTCCTTGGGCTTCTCATATCCTTTTTGCGAAGAAAGCCAATGGATACCTCCGTTTATGCATTAATTAACAGAAGTTGAATAAGGTAACCATAAAAAAATTTCCTTTTCCACAAATAGATTAATTTTTTGATTAGTTGAAGTTGTAAAATTGGTTTTCTAAGTTTTCGGGTTACCACCATTTCAGGGCGAGAGATGCAGATATCCTGAAGATAGCCTTTCGAAGAAGGTATGACCAAATTGAGTACCTAGACATGCCTTTTGGATTGACTAACACTGCAATGGTTTCTATGAAACTCATAAATAGGGTGTTCTAGTAGTATCTCGACTACTTTTACCTAGTATTCATGGAAGAAAACATAGTTTACTTTGGATCTGAGGAAGAGCATGATCGCCACTTGTGGATTGTGTTGGGCACTCTGTGAGATCACAACCTTAATGAAAAGTTGTCCAAGTGCACATTCTGGATCAGTTAAGTGAATTTTATGGGGAATGTGATCTCAGAGAATGGGGCTTTGATGCACTCCTAGAAGACCAGTGAAGTTATTTCATGGGATTAGATAATAAATGTGTTTGATATCAAAAGTTTCCTCGGCCAGGTAGTTTATTATAGGCAGTTTTTTTTGGGATTTCTCTCATCTTGCTTCTCCCATGACCATGCACACTCAAAAAGGGGTGAGGTTTGTATGGGCCCTAGAATATTAGGAATCTTTTAAGGAGTTGAAGCAGCGATTGACTACCACCACAGTGCTGATCATGCTAGAATCTGGAAATGGTTATGAGGTGTATTGTGATGCTTTAGGTATGGGTCTCGAGTGTGTACTTATGCAGGTTGATCACATGGTGGAATATGGATCTCACCAACTCTGAACACATGAAAATAATTACCCAGCCCATGACTTGGAGTTAGAAATGATGATGCATTAATTGAATACATGGCATCACTACCTATTTTTGGAGTAGTTCATGTGTAACAACCCGAATCTGGAGCCACAAAACTAGTGCCCCATACCCAGTTCACCAAATGACCTCAAGCGCATTTTCCCAAACACCAGAGGCTGACGACTAGAAGAGAGGGCCTTGGTGAGTCAGTGGGGAAACTATGCCCTCATTTGGTAAAGTATTCAGCGGAAGAATAAACATAATCAATAGCAGAAGTAATAAACAGCATACGACAAATGAACTAAAGTAGAAGAAAAGTCTGATATAACAATGATGAAGTACGGTACATGTATCTATGGAAAGTAGTAAACAAATCAACGTGCTGAAAAACAAATAAAACCAAAGTACTAAACGTAAACAAAAACTCCAGCAGAATCTTGAGCCAAAGCCCGGTCCCATGCTCTCCAGCTCCAACCAGCAATCATGTACCGGAGGTAGAAGGGACATAATCACTATCTACACCTGCAACCATATAATCTTTTTGGGCTGAAAAGCAGGACCCAAATAAGGTGTGAGACTAATCCCAATAAGAAACCACCACAAGATATGTGCCCTACTATTAGTGAGTAATAAACCAAAAGTAAAGGAAAATAAGTACAGTAATGGACTAAGAGTACAACAGTAAATAATCCTACCAATTACCATTCACATTCATTTAATTAAACAACTAGAGAAAACTAGAAAATATTTCTATTCCAAGTTAATCAAGTAACACAACAGGTATCTCAAAAGACTACCGAAACACAAGCAGTACAAAACCCAAGATTTTTCTTTGGCTTAGTGGACTCGTCACAACCAACCATCAAAATTCACACTGACTCTCTGGGTGGATCAAACTAGCAGGCCCCTATAGTCCAGTAATCAAACAAGGAACAGACACTCTGGGAAGCTCTCACGTCAATTCCCCTATGGTCTTGCAATGATAGCTACAGACTCTCTGTGGAAGCACTCACATCTAATTCCTCCTGTGGTCTCGATGCATGGGTAAACTAAGAACACTATTGGGAAGCACAAAGTACTATTCCCGTAGGTCCTGCGTACGAAACTAAAACCAACAAACCCTCTAGGAAGCACTTAATCATCTAGTCCCTCTTTGATCTCCTGCACCAGGTTCTCACAGCCCTGAGCAGTCCAGTCGTGCGTAATCAACTGTCAGCAGCCCTAAGTAAGTTCAACAACTACTTGGATAATAGATATCAAAAGCATTTAAATAGCAGGAAACACATGCAAACAGTTATAACAAGTAAACTAGAAATTACAATAGGGTTTGCCTCACAGGCAAACGGTGCCAAACGGTGATAAAAATCCAAACAGGGGGAGAACAACACCAATGGGGTGATCCTAAATCATGAAACCAAGAATATATTAGCAACAATTAAACATAAACTAACCATAAATCTAGGTAAAATAAACAATAGGATCAAAATCCTAAACCAGGGATACCCGATACATGGGTATCTAACACTTTTGCAACCAAAAATCAAAGAACTTCAACATAGGGAAAAAAACCACTTACCTTGATCCTTGAAGATCGATATACTTGAACCTCATCCCATGAATTGGCCTAGAATGGAGTAGATCTACAAAAAATCTAAAACATTGAACCTCAGATAACTCACACGAGAGAAGGAAACAGGAAACAAGGCCAAAGAAGAACCAAGAACTCACCACTGCAATTCCTCTGCAATCAACGGAGTTTGATTCATACAACTAGTGATAGATCGGTGGCTTGGAGAAGAATCAGCCTCCTCAGATGCTCTGGAAGGAATTAGGCGGAGAATAAGACGTTTATGAGCATTAGGCGCGACCCCAATCTAATTAAAGAAATAAAAATAAATTACACGGTGTGTACTTTTAGAGTACATAGTGTGTACTAGGCCTTTCCATAATTTTCCAAAATCAGCCTCCACGTCACCCCTACACACTGTGCATGTGGCTCGGACACGACCAGCACACTGCTCTAAGCGGGAAAAGATTACACGGCGTGTAATTAGAAAGTACACGGCGTGTACTTCAAAAAAATTCCAGAAACTTTATTTTTCCCAAAAACTCCAGAAAAAGGAAAAACATACCTCAAACAAAGATCCGTGTTCTTAAAAACATCCCCCTTAAATAAATTCATCCCCAAATTTCCCTAAAGAGGCATGGAAGAAGAATCCCCGAACAGCTCTGGCCACTGTGATCGTACATCGGCCTCTCTTTCCCAGGTCTCGTCTTGCACTCGCCCGAGCTGCCATAGCACCCGTACTAGAGGAACATACTGGCCATAGAGAAATTTCATACTGCGATCAACAACCCTGATAGGATGCTCCTCGAAAGATGCATCCTACTCCATCTCAACCTCCTCGGGTTAAAAACCATGACACGGGTTGGAGAAATATCGTCGAAGCTGAGAAACATGGAAGGCGTCCTGCATAGCCTAGTACCTCTGATTTAACTGTAACCTGTAATCAACCAGCCCGACTCTCTCCAGAACCTCAAACAGCCCAACGTAATTTAGTGAAAGCTTCCCTACCTCCTAATCCTCTTATGTCCCAACCTCGAGGTAACGTGCAGGAAAACCTAATCTCCAACCTTGAACTCCAGAGGTCGTCTCCGCTGATCATCATAGGACTTCTATCAGGATTTTGCTGTAGCCATCCTCTTCCGAATCAACTCTATCTGCTCTAAGGTCTCCTGAACAAGATGAGGTCCCAGAAAATATGCCTCTCCTACCTCTAGCCAACATAAAGGTGATCGGCATGGCCTACCGTACAAAACCTCGTAAGGTTCCATCTGAATAGTATCCTAAAAACTGTTGTTGTAGGCGAACTCCACCAGAGGAATATGCTTCTCCCAAGAGCCTTCAAAGTCAAGAATGGAAGCTTGGAGCATATCCTCAAGAAATTGGATTGTACGCTCGGACTGGCCATTAGTCTGGGGATGGTATGTTGTACTCAAAAGTACCTGTATACCCAAAGCCCTCTATAGCCCCAGCCAGAAGTGTAAAGTAAAACGTGCATCCCTGTCTGAAACAATGGAGTGTGGAACTCCATGCAGACGTACAATCTCTCTGATGTACAACCGTCCCATCTCATCAACACTGAAGGTATCCTTGATCAGCAAGAAGTGTGAAACCTTTGTGAGCCTATCCACTACAACCCAAACCGCATCATTTCCTTAAAGAGATCTCGGTAACCCTGTCACAAAGTCTATCATGAAATCATTCCATTTCCACTCAGGAATGAGTAACTATTGTAAAATCCCTACTAGACGCTGATGCTCGGCCTTCACCTGCTGACAAGTGGAACACTGCATAAAAAAACTAGCCACATACTTCTTCATACCTGGCCACCAATACTGACGGTGTAAGTCTCGGTACATCTTGGTGACACCAGGATGAACTGCCCAAGCTGAAGCATGAAACTCTCGCATCAGCTCCTCACGTATGTCTGCTGAAACCCATACGCGGCCATGAAAACGTAGCACCTCGTCATCTCCCACTATCCACCTAGGAGTTAGGTCTCCATCTGACACCCTCCCATAGGACTAGGCCTTCTGGGTCTGATAGCTGCCTCATTCGAACTCGATCTAAAAGAGTAGAGGTAACAACTACAGAATAAAGAACTATCTGCTCCTGTCTATCATGCACCTCTAAATGCATCTCAGAAAACAGATCCATAATCTGCCACTCGCTACTGGCCTCCTGAACTACCTGCAACTGAGTCCTCCTGCTCAGTGCATTAGCCACTGCATTGCCTTTCCCAGTCATATAAGCAAGCTCGAAGTCGAAAGTCTGTTGGTACTCAACCCACCTCCGCTGTCTCAGATTCAAGTCACGCTGCGTAAAGATATACTTGAGGCTCTTGTGGTTAGTATATACCAAAAAATGATCTCCCATGAGATAGTGCCTCCAACAACGCAAAGCATGAACAACCGCAGCCAACTCCAGGTCGTGCGTAGGATAGTTCTTCTCATGGGGCCTCAACTACCGAGATCCATACGCAACAACACGATCTTCCTATATAAGCACTGATCCAAGCCCAATTCCAGATACATCATAGAAAACTGTATAACTCTTTCCCGGCTCTGGCAGAACTAGAATTGGTGCTGAAGTCAATCTCCCCTTTAGCTCCTAGAAGGATGAGTCACAAGCTTCTGACCAAACGTACTTCACACCCTTCTTAGTCAAGCTTGTCAATGGCGCTGCTAAGTGTGATAAGTACTGTATAAACCACCTGTAATAACCATCCAGTCCCAAAAAACTCTGTACCTCGAAGACATTCTTCGGCTGATCCTAGATAACTACTACTCTCTCCTTCTCTAGGTCTTCTGATACTCCTGTCTCTGAGATGACATAGCCCAGGAAGTGAATCTCATCCATCCAGAAGTGACACTTTGAGAGCTTAGCATATAAATGATGCTCTCTCAATGTACTCAATAAGATCTCAAGATGGGTAGCATGGTCATGTCGACTATGAGAGTACACCAAGATATCGTCCACAAAGACAATGACGAAATAGTTCAAGTAAGGATGGAAAACTCTGTTCATCTGCACCATGAAAATTGCGGACGTGTTTGTGAGACCGAACAACATAACCAGATACTCGTACAGACCATACCTGCTTCGCAAAGCTGTGAGAGGTATATCAGATGCTCTGACCCACAACTGATGATGGCCTGATCTTAAGTCAATCTTCGAGAATACCCTGGCTCCTCGAAGCTGATAAAAAAGATCATCAATCCTCGGAAATGGATATCAGTTCTTGACCGTCAACTGGTTCATCTTTTGATAGTCCACAAAAAGCTGAAAGGTACTATCCACCTTCTTCACAAACAACACAGGCGAACCCCAAGGGGAAGTACTGGGTTGGATAAAACCCTTCGCCTGTAACTCCTCCACCTTCTTCTTGAGTTCTTGAAACTCAGTGGTAGCCATCTTATAAGGAGGTATGGATACCGGTGCTGCTCCTAGCACAAGCTCAATAGATAAGTCTACCTCACGTTCTCGAGGAAACCCTAAAAAGTCTTCTGGAAAGACATCCAGAAAATGGTCAAATACCAGAGGAAAGTCCATCTAAGAAGTTCCCTGATCATCCAGATATAAACTAGAAATATGGGTTGTAACACTGCCCAACCCATGATGATTTGGTCCAACTCTTCTTGCCTGGACATTCCATTCGCCCTTGTGAAGAAAGGACCCACCCACTGGTGACGTGAAACTCACCTTGTAGCGATAACAATCGACAAAGGCCTGAAAAAGGAACTAGCCAGTACATTCTGAGAATGTCATCATAACCCGTCATCTCAAGGACATAAAGATCCCACAAGAAGTGACTCCCACCAACCTCAAGGGGGAACTCCTTGCACTGACACACACTAGTAGTTCTATGTCCCAAAGGAGTGTCTAGTGCCAAAGTATCCTCAGAAGAAAATACAGTAAGTATAAGGCTCTCAACAGTGTGCACAGAAATAAAGATATGAGAAGCTCCGATATTGAAAAGTGCAAAAGATAAAACTGAGGCTACTAAGATCGTACCTCGAACTGTGGAAGGTCCAGGAACCTGCTCCCAATGGATCTTCTCTACCGCAAAAGTCTGGTCAGTACCGCGACCCTATGTAGCAGCCTGATATCCCTGAGCTGATCCTCCCTAAGCCTGACCACCACTTCCATTACCTCTACCCTGACCTGAATGACCATAATAACTCCAGCCCCCAGTCTGCTATGGAACTGGTAATCCTGCTCCTGTACGAGGAGTAGAAACCGATCCTCCTTCACTAGCTGCTGGAAGAAGAACCCTGCAAAAACGCTGCAGATGACCCATTTTGCCGCAAGCTCGGCACTCCACTGGATCTCTCAGGCATTGAGGATTCTTATGCCTTCTCTTTCCACACTGATAGCACACCACCTGGTTTCCGGAAGGAAGATCCCGTCTACTAGAAGAAATACCTTGCTTCCTTGAGTCACCTTGAGTAGACTCTCGGTGGCGCTTCCTGCTGTCAGTATGAAATGAATTAGCCTTGGATGCTGAACTACCCTAGTCAATAGCTCTAGTCTCCCTTAGATTATTTTCGGTGATCAGAGCCTGGTTGACTATTAGGGTAATAGAAGTCAAATGGAAGAAGTTCACCTGCGATCTAATCTCTAGTTTGAGGCCTTCCTCAAACTTCTTTGCCAAAAACAGCTCGTCATTTCCCAGAATGGGAGTGAAACACTTTAACTCAGTGAAATGGGAGGAATACTCCATAACCAAAAGAGTACCATGTTGCAGGTTCATGAAATCTCTGGCTCTGTCAGCCTTTAGCATCGCCGGATAGAAGTAGTCGTAGAAAATACCCTGGAACTCATCCCAAGCCATAGTCCATTGGCACCCTGCCTGCAAGAACACATCCCACCATCTCTTGGAAGAATCTCACAGCATGTAAGTCGCGAGCTTCACCCTTCAGTCTGGGGGTGTCTCCAAATTATCGAAGATGGAAAGCATGGTTTCTAGCCTTGACTCTGTAGCCTGAGGTCCTCCATCCCCTATGAAAGTGGGAGGATGCTACTACTGGAAGACTCACGTCAGCTCTGCCGTAGACGGGGTAGGATGCTAAGCTCCCTGGAAGTTCTACATGAACCTCATGAAACCCTCTCTAAACTGAGCATCGACACGAGTGTCTGGAATCACTGCAGGTGCCATGTCCGAAACTATCGGCGCAACTACTGGTAGTCCCTGGTCTGCCGTATCAGGCGTACGGTCATTGCCTGGTTCCTGCCATGAAATGGGAGGACGTCTTGGTGCCATGGCCCTGAAAGGTCAAAACTCACCTCATATTTAGGATTAACAAGGATAGAAAACACAAGAGTAAAAAATGGGAACAGGAGAGAGAAACACTTAAGTTTTCAAAACAAGACTACACGACGTGTTTATTAAATCCATTTACATGGGTGTGTACTCTGCCACCACTGGTCGTGTAACATCCCAGACTAAACGTCGTGTTGTCCCAAAACACGGTGTGTACTTGAACTCCACTCCCCTACCCGAGTCTCTTTATATGGCTAACCCACATGGTCCTCCTAATTCTAAACTACACGGCGTGTTCACTAAAGACATGGCGTGTAATGGATAGGTTTCGTCGACCCGTGTAGCGGTTACACGGATGGCTACACGGCTGACCCCTACACGGCATGTTCCGAACAAAGACGGCATATATAAGGATGGATAACACCGACCCTTGTTGTCTGTGTCACGGCCGGGTACCCAGAAGAAACATACATGGCATGTTATTATAACACACGACGTGTACTACACGAGTTTCCCCGACCCATGTTGTTAGTGACACGGCCGGGTATACGGTTGATTACTACACGGAGTGTACTTATAGTACACGATGTTTCCCTAAAGACTCTCTGACACCCCGTGTCTCTGCTCACATAGTTAGTAACACGGTTTAAGAACTACACGGCCTGTATTTATAAAGTACACGCCGTGTATTCTGGGTTTTTCTGGGCAGTAGCTCAGAAACTGCACTGAATGCCAGAAACACTGAAAAAAAACATTTATGTGCCAAATTCTGATCCGTGTGGGCACATAACCCACAGGTCAAAGGATCAAAACCTCCCTTTGATACCACTTTGTAACGACCCAAATCCGGAGCCACAAAACTGGTTCCCTGTACCCGGTTTTCCACATGACCTCAAGCGCATTTCCTCAAACACCGAAGGCTGCCGACTAGCAGCGAAGGACTTGGTGAGTCAGTGCGGAAACTATTCCCTCATTTGGTAAAGTATGGAGCAGAAGAATAAACATAATCAAGAGAGGAAGCAGTAAACATCATACAACAACTGAACTAAAGTATAAGCAAAGTATGATATAACAATGATGTTGTACGGTACATGTATCTATGGGAAGCAGTAAACAAATCAACATGCTGAAAAACAATTTAAACCAAATTACTAAATGTAAACAGCAACTCCAGCAGCATCGCGAGCCAAAGCCCGGTCCCATGCTCTCCAGCTCCAACCAGAAATCAAGTACCTAAGGTAGAAGGGCCACAATCCATATCTACACCTGAAACCACATATTCTGTTTGGGCCGAAAAGCAGGATCCAAACAGGGTGTGAGACTAATCTTAGTAGGTAACCACCATAAGATTTGTGCCCTACTGTCAGTGAGTAATATAGAAAAAGTAAAGGAAAATAAGTACAATAATGGACTAAGAGTACACCAGTAAATAATACTATCAATTACCATTCACATTCATTTAATTAAACAACCAGATAAAACTAGCAAATCTTTCTATTCCAAGGTAAGAAAGTAACACAACAGGTATCTCAAAATACTACTGAAACACAAGCAGTACAAAACCCAATCTTTTTCTTTGGTTTGGTGGAATCGTCACAACCAACCATCAAAATTAATACTGACTCTCTGGGTGGCTCAAACTAGCAGAACCCTATAGTCCAGTAATAAAACAAGGCACAAACACTCTGGGAAGCTCTCACGTCAATTCCCCTATGGTCTTGCAACGATAGCTACAGACTCTCTGAGGAAGCACTTACGTCTAATTCCTCCTGTGGTTTCGATGCGTGGGTAAACTAAGAACACTCTTGGGAAGCACAAAGTCCTATTCCGGTAGGTTCTGAGTATGAAACTAAAACCAACAGACCCTCTAGGGAAGAACTTAATCGTCTATTCCCTCTTTGATCTCCCACACCAAGTTCTCACAGCCCTGAGCTGTCTAGTCGTGCATAATCGACTGTCAGCAACCCTAAGTAAGTTCAACAACTACTTGGCTAATAGATACCATGCATCAAAAGCATTTAAATAGTAGGAAACACATGAAAACAGTTATAACAAGTAAACTATCAATTGTAATAGGGTTTTCCTCACAGGAAAACGATGCCAAACGGCGATAAACAGCCAAACAGGTGGATAAAAACACCCGCAGGGTTATCCTCAATCATGTAACAAAGCATATATTAGAAACAATTAAAAATAAGCTAACAAGAAATCTAGGGAAAATAAACAATAGGATCAAAATCCTAAACCCGAGATACCCGATACATGGGTGTCCGACACTTTTGCAACCAAAACTCAAAGAACTTCAACATAGGGAAACAAACAACCTACCTTGATCCTTAAAGATCGATATACTTGAACCTCAGCCTGTGAATCAGCCTAGAATGGAGTAGATCTGCAAAAATGTCTAAAACATTCAACCTTAAAAAACTCACACGAGAGAAGGAAACAGGAAACGATGCCAAATAAGAACCAAGAACTCACCACTGCAATTCTTATGCAGTTGACGGAGTTCGATTCGGAAAACTAGTGACGGATCGGTGGCTCGGAGAATAATCAGCCTCCTCGGACGCTCTGGATGGAATTAGGTGGAGAAGAAGACGTTTATGAGCATTAGGTGTGACCCCAGTCCGATTAAATAAATAAAAAGAAAGTACAAGGAATGTACTAGGTATTTCTGTACTCCGCCAAAATCAGCCTCCACGTCACCCCTACACATCGTGTGTGTGGCCCGGGCACGGCCAGCACACGACTTCGAGCGGGGAAAGAGTACATGGCATGTACTAAGAATGTAAATGGTGTGTACTTCAAAAAAATTCCAGAAACTTTATTTTTTCCAAAAACTCCAGAAAATGGAAAAACATACCTCAAACTAAGATCCGGGTTCTTACATCATGGTCTACTCTGATCATAAAAGACTAGCCTCTATTTTCTCACTAAAGGATCTTAACCTGAGGCAGCTCCTTTGGATCGAGTACTTACATGGGTTCAATTTTGACATCATATATACCCCAGAATAGGGTAATGTGGTGCATGATACCTTGAGAAGAAAAGTACCACTGTAGGACTTGAGAAAGTCTAGTGATGAGTAGACTCTGATGGGACTCTTTGCTCACATGCATGTAGAGAACAGGGAGCACAGTAGGGGTTTGTTCTTGGTGAGTGTTCAGTTGACTCTTTATCTTTTAGAGTTGATTAAGCGATAGAATCCTAGTGGTGATATATGTTGGTAGTCGATGAAGTTACATCATGGTGGGGAGACATCTTATGACTATTCTTTATATTTTGAGGGATCATTGTGCTTTAATGGTCATTTTGTGGTATCATTGTCTCTGAGGAAGGTGGTGATGCATGATAGCCACCAATATCAGTGGGTCATTCATCCTGGTTCTATAAAAATGTATTACGATGTTATTCACTAGTTCTAGTGGCTAGGTATGAGGTGGGATATAGATGAATTTGTATCGAGGTGTTATACATGTTATCTGGTGAAATCAGAGCATCAAAGGTCCCATGTTTTTCTTCAGTCGTTACCCATTCCTACCAGGAAGTGGGATGAGGTCACCATGGATTTTATTTTTTTCTTACCATGTACAACTTGGGGTAATAATTCTATTTGGGTAGTGATTGATCATTTGACCAAATCATCCCAATTCATTCTGACTAGAGATACTGCTAAAGTGGATGAGATGAGCTGATTGTATATTCAATAGATGGAAAGGATTCATAGTGTTCCATCAGCAGTTATCTCAGATAGTGGCCCCCATTTTACCTCTCGGTTTTGGGAAGGCCATCATAATTCTTTGGGATCATAGATTAAGATGATAATGACATACCATCCTTAGATGGATGGTCAGATAGAGTGGGAAAATTAGATTCTAGAATACATGCTTTGTACATGTGTCTTAGACTTAGGTGGTTTGTGGGATAACCATTTGGGATTAGTTGAGTTTTCTTATAATAAAACCTACCAATACTCAATTTTAATGTATCCTTTTGAGGCACTCTATGGTCGGCCTTGTTAGTCTGCCTATGATGGTCTTGGGTAGGTGAGACCTCACTATTGGGGATGAGCCTTGTGCAAGAGACATATAAGAAGGTCAAGATAATCAGGAAGTGATAATTAATATCCTATAGTCACCAAAAATATTATTCATATCATAGGAATATAGTTATAAGTTTTCTATGGGTGATTGGGTATTCCTAAAGGCGGCCCCTCATTTGGGTCATCGACGTTTGGGAAGGCAGGGAAAGCTTACGTCGAGGTATGTCAGACCTTTAGAGATCACTATGCGTATTTAAAAAATGGAATATAGGTTAGCTTATCCATATTAGTTTAAATATATTCATGATTTATTCCATGTATCCCATTTGAATAAGTACAATCTGGATTCACCTCATGTGATGAATTGGGAAGAGTTATTGATTCAGCCCGATTTATCAGTGTTTTAGCGAACGGTGAAAATAGTGGATTCCCAAGAGAACGTACTTTGGGGGAAGTATATTACACTAGTCTTGTTCCTTTGGAATCATGGTAATTATGTGCATAATACTTGGGATTGGAATTCATTAGTTGAGCAAGAGTACCCATTCTTGTTTTCTGATCAAGATTTGGGTTGACTTTTTGGGGCGTAAAGTTTTCACAGTGGGGAAAATTTTCACATCCATATACTTATTTTAATGTAATTTTTCTCTTATATTCTTGTCCAACCTCCGAACCTAAGTTTACCTTAGGCCCCCTATAATTTTAAAGATTTTTCGTATGTTTTTAAGGGACAGAACTGGGCACACAGTTTGGCTGCACGATATACTTTACCGTGGAGGTAAACCATGCACTATTGTCCAGATCATTAAAAACGTTTTTAATTAAAAATTTTCCCTTCTAGGATCAACCTTAATTCACCCCTTTCTTATCCCCTTCCTTCCTCTCATAAATATAAGGCTTCCGGGATTCCTCAAGCAATCATGGAATCCATTTTTTGAAGGGTTTTGGTGGGGTAAACTTCAAGCTTCTTCATTTAAGTGATTTCTTTCTTTCTTTCTTCCATTTCCTTAGGGTTTCTTCCACCTTTATTGAAGTTTAAAATGTTCTACTGCTAGGTATTCGTAAATAGGGTTGTATATTGTGATTATTGGTCCAATCATGTGGTTTAGGGTTCATTTTCACTCCCTTATGGTGTGGCAGTGGTGCAGTTGAAGTTTTGCACAAGGATTTGGGGTTTTTAACATATAAGGTAGGAATTTACATGGATTTACATTCTTGGAAGAATTTATCTTGATTTTTTACATATTTATAATGTTTTATATCTTTTGAGTGTGCTGAAAAAATCATCTTTGGTAGCATTGATTGAGTGTTTAATTTTAAAGTTTCATTTTGGCATGAAATTGGGTGTTTTTCAGTTTTCTCTATGTTTTATCATATGGAGTTGTTTTATGATCCAAGAAATGGTTTTATTAAAGGCTTTTAGGGCCAAATTTGGTTGGGTATGGTATTTACATGCATTCATCCTTGAAATAGGTTTTTAAGTGATTTTGTTGTTCAAAACCTTGTTTTATTATTTGGAAATGTTTTATAAAAGTTTTGAATGGTTTATTGAGTTACACAAGGGGTGAAAAGGAATTTTAGGTACTTTATGGTGTGTTTATGTTTCATAAGTGTTGTTTTTATATGAAAATGGTATTTTTAACATGTGTAACAAGATTTATCACAAAGAGGGAAACTCGAGTATCTGAGTGGGAAGACTAGGACTAGTATGCTAGTGATCCGGTAGTGGTATCGTCCCTGTTTCGCTTAGAAAGTTTGATGATGAAAAAAATAACTAAAAATTTAAGATTTTGGGGGACCACTAGGCCTTTGGGGTTTCCAATCCTAGTGGTTCATGCATGATGAGGTTGTTGATTATGGATACGTTTACACCGAGATACGATGTACCCAGGGCCCCATAACTAGCTAGTGCCTAGGGTGTTCCTGTGACTAGTGATCCTTGAATATATGGTACTCACCATAAACATACAGTGTGTTTTTTTTTGAAAATTAAGCATCATGTGTGTTTTATTCAAATGTTCCCATTCTTCAAAGATTCTCCCTTAAAACTATTTTTATTTGAAGTTAAATCCTCTTCAAAATTTTCACTATCATTTCTTGTTTATAAAAAATTACAAGATTCTTGTCATAAAATGTTTATCACATGAAATCTATTGGGTGGAATCTTATTAATATTTGGGTAACACCCTAATTACATAATTGGGTGTAAGTATACTTGATTATTTTTGACACAGGTAAGGGAAAGTTCTTTGGAGATGGCAGTTTGGGTTGTTAGCTTCCATCCTTGGTGTAGTGTTGTGGATAAGGATTAGATTTGATGAAACCTTTCTATATGGTGGTTCTTGAGTTATTTTTTTCTATTTTGAGTTGTGTACCCCTAGGTCTTTGTTTAAAAAAGTTTATTTTAATTCTGAATTTTATTTAAAGCTTATTTGGAATGAATTTTCATATTCAGTTTATTTATTGTTGTTGGTTGTTCTATGATTCCAAAATATGATAAATCATTCACAAACCATTATTTTTTATAAATGGGAACTTGTACCAATCCATGGGGTTAGGGAATGCCTTTTGCGCCTTTCCATGAGCTAGGTCAGGTGCTGGTTTTGATGGTGACTAGATCTGGTTTGTGACAAGGTGTGTGTAAGTGTAGGTTGAACCCTTAATATAACAACATATAAGTATATTTAGGATATATTTTTTTATATAATCATGAAATAATTATGTTTGTGGGGGTGGAGAAAAAAATAAATGAAAGGGTCTTGAGGAAGGATTTTACCTTTTATTAAGGCAATTCTTTTTAGTTTGCACCAAATGAATTATGTGGATGTATTTATTAAAAAATAGAGGCTTCAATGAATAAGTGAGGGATTATGAGGATATAATTTGATAGATATTGGATGAGCTTAAGTGGATTTATAAGTGTGTGTAAGTGGGAGTAGAGGATGCCTTTTTATAGTGGTAGAGGAGTGTCATTCTTGTAAGATTTTAGAAAAGGGAAATCCCAACCATGTTTTTTATTGCAGGTGGATCAAATATTGGACCCAATTATATAAAACGGAGTATAGGGTCTAAATATGGCCATAAAATGGATTTTGGACAAGTTTATAGGTCTTTGTGGGCCTTAAGGTTATGGTTTAGTCCCTTATTAAGCATAATTTAACCTTAATCGTTGTAATTAATTTTAATTAATTTCACTAATATTTTTCGTAAAATACTAAGTTAACATTATTAGACATTATAAATAATTATTATTCCAAATATTAAATTAATTTTTCCAAATTACTAACACAGATGTGGTATAAATTAATTTAAATATAATCATGAAGATGTGACGATAATACGGGTTTTTAAAATAAAAACATTCAAAAGTTTGCTATGTTTTTATAGTCAATTTCAAAGTGATATTGATTCCAATGAGAAAAATTGGGATGATTGATAAAAATTTAATATAATTAAACTTAAAAACCAACTTAACAAATAATTAAACTATTTAAATAAATTAGATGAAAAGTAGTTTTGAATTAAAATTCAATATTTTTAAATATTCATTAAAAAATAAAACATCACATGAAAATCCCAAAAATTAACCCTATCCCAATTTTTTTGATTATATTTTAATTAGGAATTTTATTTTGACATTTAATATTTATAAAAGAGCCAAAAATTATATTTAAAATAGTTTCTCCATCAAAAGGTAGTAAAATTGTCTTAATAAAAATCTTGTGTTTTAAGTATTAAACTGGGTATGTTATTATCTTTTGCCTATAGAATATATTGGATTAATATAAAAAAATATTTTATTGAATATATATTATATTAATATAACTTATTAATTATAATTAATTTAATTTATGAGGATAAAATAACTTTGTGATCATAACAGTTGTTTTCTATAAAAATATTCCCTTTATATTCAATTAGTTCTTATATTAATTGTAAAAAATGAATTCGTTTTATATTTGTGTAAAAAATAGTTTTTCATAGATTAGTTAATACTATTCATAACCGCTAACTTAATGTCTAGGTTAAGTCTTAAATAATAATATTTTAACAATATATTTTTGTTTAGTAAAACTTGGTCTTGCATATTACCCAATCCATTGAGTAAAGTAAGTCATTAGATAAATGTAAGCCAACCTCAGTGCTTCGTGTACATAAAGATAAAATTTCGGTTCCAATTAGTTCATTATTTACTTTTAGTTGTGTCTATGTTAATAAAGACATGTTACTCTAATATAAAATAAACTATTTTAAGCATTGCATGAAATGAAAAATATATAAATGACTGAATTAATTCAAAAAATATATTTCACAAAATATCAGGGTGTTTCATTCTAACCCCATTAAAATGAACTCCAATCTAGAAATTAATATCATTTTTCAAGGGTTTAATACTTGAAATTTCCTTTCATATAAACCCAAATTATAAAAATACATACTAAAACTTCCTTAAAAAAAGAAAGTTGGAAACATAACGGTTATCCAAAATAACACTTAACTAGATTTACACATTGGAGAACAATGGTGGGAATTGATCACATGATCAAGGAAGGGAAATATAACCATTATGTTCGGATGGATAGTGATAGAGAACAAGGTTAGGACAAAGTTAACAATCAAAAAGACAAAAATCTACATTGAACTAAGGGACCATCTAATTCATAAAAATGGAGGTACTAGAATAAAATTTTTGGTTTCAATATTATTTATCCTAAAGTTAAATAGTTTTCATGAAAATATATACTTGCATTATTTCAGGAAAACATCACTCTTTGTTGTTCTTTGATTAACTTCACCTATTTCTACCAAAAGGAAAGTGAATTTTTCATTCCCAAAGCACTAAAAGATCATGATATATATAATATACAATCCTATCTGTCATCAGTTGTCATCAACACCAAGTTTGAATTAAAGGTTATCCAATATGAAAAATCCTCATGTGGTCAGATAATAATTTATTCTCAAAAACTCCATCCAAAGTTTTAATTAATCTTTCTATAAAATTTTAACACTTCTGAATGATAAAAATCCAAAACGTTAGAAAGAAGGTAATAAAATCAGCTTAACATTGATCCCCTATATATCAAAAAGTAACTACTGGTTGTAACATTTCAAACATGTGAATACCTTCAACGTATATTCTCTTGAAGCATGGTAATAACATGAATTACCATAAAACCTTATTATAAAAATTCATGTCTTCTTAATACAAAGTATACTGGATATATTATTTAAATCCCAAAAAATTGAAAACTTAGATGCATAAACCCCTTGTTAACAGGTCATTAATTAGTTCCAAGGTAATCGGTACTGTCCAATTTAATTATTCCTATCCAAAATATCTTCATCCAAACAATAATATATTAACATAAAAATCATATTAATTGTTATCTTCCCTTATTCAAAATAACAAATTTTCATTAAACCACACTTCTAATCCATCAAAAAAATTCAACATAATCTTATAAATCCTTAGTGAAAAATATAAAATAAAAATCCTTTCATATTTCTCCATTAATACTATATAATTATTGAATCCAAACACATCGAAACTTTGATTATTCCACTATATCCATAAGTCATAATAAGGCTACCTCATCCTATTACATAATAACTCTTTCCTTTCTCATTTTCTTTTGTTGTCTCATAATCATCTGTAATAAAATCATTACTCATACCACATTGCTGATTCTCTTTAGAAGCCTTCCACTTAGGGAATCAATTTTTATAATTACCATTCATTCCATAGTTATATCATTTTAACTTTTATGATTTATTAGATAGGCTAATATCCTCATCCATTTGGTTAGCTGAACCCTTCATTTTCCCTTTTTAGTTACTTTCTTTATGTCCTTATTTTCCATAGTAAAAATACCTTTTCTTCCTTTATAACATTCACTTAGGTGATTCCTTCTATAGAAATGAAACTAAAACTTCTTACCTCCATGGTATCCATTACCAGAACTCTTATAAATCTTGTTTCCTCTATTCTTTGGTGAGTCTAAGAGATGTTTAAGGTACACATTTTTGATCATTTTACTTGAAAAGTGATTAGGCGTGATCAAAACATCATTCGCTCTAGTGTTCATCCCATTTGGAAGGTCATCAACATATTTACATCAAATTCAATATTAATCTTATTCATTCTGATTCCCTCCATTGGAGAAAACCAAAAAGAATTGAATAGTAAATGATTATCATAGTGAGATACCACATAATCATGAAAAGTCACTTATAGGATGTCTATGTTAAGAAAACTTATATAATTTAGGACACCTTAGATTTATCCTAAGTTATTAATAGCTAAATTATATTTAACTCCTTCATGATGGTTCATGAAGAGTTTAATAATTCCCAAATAATATCCCCCAATACTATCAAACATGGTGTGCAGTAAGGCTCATAGTCATGTACCAGATTATCCTAAGTCAAGTCTGGGACATATTATCAGTGTTTTTACTCCTATGTACTTATTTTCTAGAGCTACATCCACTTTTAGTATCCATATAGGGATTTATTTATAGTAAACCACTCAATCTATCCTCTACCAAAATTACAATACATTTTCTTATACTTTTCTTTATCCTTAGACGTATCCTTATTCCTTAGAGTTATCACTACGGTTTTATCACCCTAGTTTCCAAATGAAAACTAAAACTTCACTCTAATAACAACTATAATAACCCATTATTAAAATACATATACATTACATCACTTTTTTTGAATACTTACAACATTATAAAAATAGATTCCCAAAGACCATTTTAGTTTAGTGCCTTTGGAAACATGGAAACATGAACATTGGTACATCAGTGAGATGTTCTATCTCCCACTAGGTTCTTCTAAACTACCACCCTTATTAGAAATATCATACATAATACATATCTTCATAACCTAGGTAAGGAAACATAAAAACGGGTGAGCTCATATGGTCAGTAAGGTAAAAAAGGTAGACATATAATCATAAACATGTGTATAAGAGTATGAGAACATGAACAAAACATTTTAGGATCATACCCTACATATCAAAGATCATATACATGAATTTTGGTGTAAATAATGATTGTTCATAATACATGAATCATAAGGAAATAATGAACATAATCCATAAAATCATAACATTGGAATAAAACATGGAATTTTCAAAAAAACTAAAGCATATAATAAGATTTTCATATTATCCAATGAATCACTACCAAGACCATATTAGTAGCATGATTTAACTCCTTATACCATCTTGGTAGTCATTTCTCACTCATATGGCCATCTTAGTAGTCAAGTTTCACTCCCAATACCATATTAGTTTATCTTATGAGATAGAAATATTTACACAATTAATTGTAGGGAGATATAGGTTGCACCCATCTCACAATGAAATCATACATACATGTGCCACAAAATAATAAACAGTCATATCATAACCCATGAAAGGAATTGGTTATCATAAAAATGTAATCATATCTTAGCATGTGGAAAAAATATATGCTTCATAATCATTTCATCAAAGTATTGTATATGAAAGGAATAAAGTTGTATAAGTATATAGTCCCTGAAAGAAAAATGGGTTTCATAAGCATATAACTTGTTAAATAGAAACAAGTTTCATAAAAATCATTCCATCAATACATAAACCATTCAGATAAAAAAATATGAATGTAATATTTCGATAATTTCCCCAGAATGGCATGAGTAATACCAAAGGATGCCATCTTAGATGGAAAATAATTTTGAAATAACTTTTAAAAACATATCTTGAGAAAAATATCCTTTATTCTTTGTAAAATTATTTTTAAAATAGAAAACATTTTGAGAATTGTTTTTTGAAAATAAACTTGAAAATATATTAAAAAATCAGGAACAAATTTTGAAAACCAATTTCCTTGAAAACTTATAAAATAATCTTGATAACATTTTGAAATCCTTTTTTCCTTTGAGAACATATAATGAATCTTGAAAATGTTTTCAAAACCATTTCATTGAAAATTAATTTTAAAAACATTTTATTAAACATTATTCTTTTAAACATGAAAAGAAAACTTCAAAGAAATGATGATAGTTAAACCAGTACATGTCGCATGAGGTAAAAATAAAATTCTTTTCATACGGTAAAAAGGATAAAAAAATGCCTTGTTCAGAAAGAGATAAGAAGATCCATTTGAAAGCATTGAAAAAAGATAAAAGGGAAAAAATTTCTTTTAAATATCATAATTGAATAGTATAATATTCTTATAACCCCTTTTATAATAAATGGTTTTTAAGGAACATATATTTATGACTGAAGAGAGAGGTAAGGTCATATTTTCTTAGAATAATTTTCTTAATTATATTAGGTACCAAAGAGTGGTAAAATGGTAATAATACATTAATATATCAATACTAACCATATGATAATAAAATTAATTATTGTTCTTGAAATATAGATCATAATACTTTAGTAATGAAAAAGTGGTCATAAACAATCTTGATAAATGGTGAGAGTGATTCAATAAACTCTTACCACATGGTAACTTTGAATCATACTACCCATGTAGGAATATGAAATTAAATATAGATTTAAAATATCATAAAATGAATAATATTCATTTTATAACATGTCAGGGACAGTTTATACACCTCATATAAAAATATAGGTGTATAACATGACATGTGTCTCAAAGAGAGAAAATTGAGACAAAATTACTTTACCAATTTGTTAACTTTTGAAACTTAACCCCCATGATAGAAAGATAATAAAATGGTTATTTGATTACCTATATATTTAATTATAAGGGTAATTAATAAATTCATGGGTAGTATGTACACCACACAAAATAATTGAATGGTGAATAAGGAATCTATCTCATTGAAATAAAGAATAATATGAAATTCCCTTACCTTGTGTCTTGAATCTCTTTGTACTCATAAAATCATATTGTATGATAAATGTAATTTTTTTTATAAATATTTTACATAATTATATTATTATATCTAATACTATATATGTCTTGATTATGACTTTATATTACCCTCTTGTTAACAATTATATTTTAATCTCTCACTTTAGGTAATATCTGCTTTGTTCTTTGCATGTGTCTTAATTTATTATATATTGTGGTCCGTATACTTATATAGTAATTTACAGAATATAAAACATGATATATATATATAATTTATATTCATTATATGTTTATTAAAATGATCTATATGATATATATGTATTAAATGGAATAAACTGTTTATAGAGACAGTATGACGTACATGCGCATAAATGTTATTTCTATTTTATTATCGCATTAGAAGAAAGAGAGTAAATTAAATATAAGTATATAAATATTTATATATATATATAATTATTAAATTAGCATGATTATATAAAATATATAATATAATTTTACTAAACAATCCCTTAATACATTCAATATAGTGTGTAAATAAATCATATCACTTTGAGGGGCGGTATCCCACAATAACTCAAATGAAATTATCATATTTACACAAAGCGGAAAGTATAAGGATATATGTTATAAAAAGATTAAATAAGCTTAAATAAATAATAAATATAATATATAACTTATATAAATATATTTTTCATCATAATTTCCTCCATGAGAGGTGATAAAGGAAAAATGAACAATCATCATTTCGTGAAGTGGTAGTACACTGAACCCATAAAGAGTATGTCTGTTACCCATTAGATGGTGGAGTGTGTAATTGTAGGTCTAACCCTTAATATAACAACATATCAATATATTTAGGATACTGTTTTTTTATATAATAACTTGAGGAATGATGTTACCTCTTATTCGGGTAACTCCTTTTGATTTGCACAAAAGAGACTCCTTGGATGGATTTCTGGCCAATGAGTGGCTTCAAGGAGTAAGATATGGATTCTTAGGAGCTAATTTTTCATATATTTTCTAAACTTAAGTGGATTTATAGGTGTGTGGAAGTTGGAGGAGAGGAGGCCTTTTTATAGTAGAGAATGAGTGGAATTATTGTAGATTGTTTGTAAAAGGGTAACCACACCCATGTTTTTTTATTGAAATAGGATCCAAAAATGGACCCAATTTGATAGAAGGGAGGTTAGGGTTGATATATGGATAGAAAATGGATTTTTGAGAAGTGTATACGATTTTGGGCCTTAAGGTTATGGTTTAGTCTCTTATTAAGCTTAATTTAACCTCAATCATTGTAATTAATTTTAATTACTTTCACTAATATGTTTGAGAAAAAACTAATATGAAATTTTCTGTAAGAACCTATATTTTCACTAAGGTATGAATCCTTTAAATTTATGTCTAAATATTTAATTTGGACCCTATATAGATGATTTTTTATATAGTAAAGGTCTCAAGCATGTCAGGGGCATGTTCGGAGCCCAAAACACATATTTTTGGGAAAAATGGATAGGTTGCAAGGTTAGTGCACAATTGGTGCATGGTTTGGATAACCGTGAAAATTGTAATTTCTGGATAGAACCACGTCACACGATTTGTGTATGGTCGTGCAACCTAACTGTGCAATGTTCCCCTTCTACCAAGAAAACCTCGCACGATTTTCACTTGGTTTGTCAAACCATGCATAGGCTATTTTTTGGGTAATTTTTTAAAACGTCCCTTAATGATGTATTAAGATAGATCTTCTTGCCTAATCCAAGTTTATGTTGGATTTTTCTTTATTTCTCTCATTTTGGAGATTTTTGAAGGCCAATGGTAGGAATCAAGAGATCTCCTTCATCTAAGATCCAATAGATCTTCTATTCATCCTGTTGGATGCACAATGGTAAGTACTCAAGTCCTTTTGAGCCATTATCCTTCTATTTTACTCCCGTCCTAGTTATCGAGGTATGATAGTTTTTCTCTATTTCTCTAATCTACTATGATCTGAGACAAATCAAGGGAAAATACTAGAGGTGGAGATTTGTACAACCCTAAGGTGGGTGGTCTATAACTTATCCCAAAAGTTCATTGATTTTGGATTTGTTGTGTGGGCCCCACTGATTTTATCAGGTGTCGTTCATTGAATTTATATTTCATTCTTATAATCATTGGAACTGTATGAATATTCTCTTTCTATACATGTGATTAGTTGTTAGTGGTTACACCTACAAATCAATCATTTCCATGTCTATGGTTATTCCATAATTATTGTTTAGTGTTTTGAACCATTTGAGCATTCATTCGGGTGTGCCTTGTCTTAAAAAATATGTGGGTAAGATTTTATATATTAATTTGATTGATTTATATTTTGAATTAAATAATTTAAATTACCTTGTATGCTCACCACTTTAACCACCTAATGTAAGTGATTCAATTGATAATTAAATTTGAAATGTGAATTAGAAATTATATTAATTATATAACTTGGCATTAAATGTAAATTAATAGTAGGTTTCATATCTATAACACCCATTAAAATATTAATGAAAGGTATTAGAATGAACCTTGAATATGGAATATGCCTTAAATGGATTAAATGGTTGCATGATACCTGTCTTTTTCACACTAATTAAAGGAAATTCTTGAACCAAATGACTTGATTAAAATGTTGCATGCTACTTGAAATTATCACACTTAGGAAAGGAAAGGCTTGAACCAAAATAAATATTACATGAATTCATAATAAAATAGGAATGGCCTAACTCAATCTTTCCTTGGATTCTTATTAGAGAATTACATGAGCACTTGAGAAACCCATTCCGATTCAAAGATATGACTTGATTAGGTTGAAAACCACCCAGATCCAGATCCTTGTGTATTCTTGGATACCTAATATGAAACCATAGGATCATTTCATTATCATTACAAGATTCCTTGGATACACTCCTTGGATCTAGTATTAACAAGTCGATTCCGTGGTTATAGACCATAGGGCCCTATCTCTGCTTAGCCCCATTTTACCTTGGATGATCACCTTGGATTCGGTAGGCACATTATTATATAATTCCTTGAAATGTGCTCCTTGTATTATCCTCTTACCCATTCCTGGTGAAAATTATTACTTATTTAGCGACCCTTGAGGTCTACATCACCTTGGTTGTTACCTTGAGACTTCACTATTAAATATCATTGATCATGGTTTCCTTATTACATCTTGGACCTTCACTATTTATACTATTATGAGGTTATTTCTTGTTGGATATGCCACATGATACCTATAAATATAAAATTGGTAACTACTTAATTAAATGAACTAGTTACATGGTCACACACTAGCCGAGGGCTAAAGTAGGCACTTGGGTATTTAGTTACATTGTAAAGATTTACTATATATATGCATGATTACACAATATTACATTTCCATTACATAGGCCAAATTTTATAGAAAATATTTTTGGAGGACCACTAATATTTATCTCACACCCTCTCCGGACATCTTTTCGTACCTAGGGTAGATTACATGGTTGAAGGTGTTGGAAAAGGGAAGACTATGGCTTTAATCACTTGATTTCTTTCTTTTTAGTATGGATATTGATAGCAGATGACCAATCCAGAGCTTAGGAAACTTGGGATAGTCTTTGATTTACTTTACAATTATATGGAACATGTTTTTCCTGATATCTTCTATATATGTTTTCTAGTTTTCTATTGACATAACATATCATCAGTTGTTGTATGTTATTCTAGTTATTTCAGTTACTGTTGTTGTTTTTTATATTTTATATTGTGAATTTTTTTTACTTATGTTTCTTACACTATTAACCTATGTTCACATCAATCCACTATGCTACACTTTGGTAATGAGGGCATAGTCACCCCACAGACACACCATAGGCCCTCACTGCTAGTCATCATCCTCTAGCATCCAGGGAGACACGCTTGAGGCCATGTGTCCCACCGAAATCGGGGCACCTATCAAGTGGCATCTGGGTTGAGGACATCAAAAATTGATATCAGACATATTCCCTTTCTTACTTTAATATTTTCAGAAAATATATTAGAGATTAATAACATGTGGGACTTGGTCATAAGTTGTTCTTGGGCTTTGAGAACCCATGTTTGGGGTAAAAACCATGTTTCCTAAATTATACTTGTTGTTTTGATTCTACCTATTATAGTTGATATTATTTCACTATTGGGTTATGCACATGATGCGTGGTGTTGTTGATTATTACTCTATTTGATTATTTTCTTTCATCCTTGGCCCGATGATATAACGACAAGGAGCATCGTTACATGTATCATTATAGGCACCTAGAATTGGCATGTCATGTATATTGACATGCTATATAGGTGTATTTCACTGATTTTCATTTCATGATATGATTTTGATTGTTGATTGATGTTTTTATAGTTTCTGGTATATGTATTACTTTTGGTTTCAATTAAGTGATTTCTTATCTCAATTCATGAGGTGTATGGGCCCTCATGGGTTTGGGTGAGTAATTTACCAAGTCAAGACATTATAATATAAATAAATGGGTTTCATTTCCGCTAATAGGTATATGGGAACTAAGTCATTGTAAATGGATATCCATTATAAAGTGAATCATGAAATCTAAAATGAATTATTTATACATCCTTATCCTACCTTATCATATTTATGAAAGGTAAAGGAGTGAACCTAGAAATTAAATATAAAATGAAATGAAACTTATACTTGTCACTTACTAATTCCATGACATCTAAGTGGGTAGTTTGAGTAGTATACCTTTGGTAGTGAGTTTTCCTATGACCAGATTCCTCTAGTGATTCTATCTTTCTTCTTAAGCTTCTTATGAGGTGTGTGCTTGGAATTTGTAGACCAATTCTTCCACAAAATCCTGGTGTCATATGTCAGGAAGGTGGCCACGACCATGCTCTAGACATGGTGGGAATAGAGCTTCGAGTCTTAAGTCTAAGAGTGACACTTGAGGAACAACCTAATGTGCCATATTTGAGCATTGATGACCAATTTCGTGATAGTTTCCTATGTTTGATGCAGTCCATGCACGGTGCTCTAGGGCTTGAACCTATGATGGCTGATTTGACTCATGAGTTCCAACAGTAGCATCCTCCGACTTTCTCAAGGGATGGAATTCCATAGGCTGTTGAGTCTTGTCTAGAGGCCACCTAATCTATATTTGAGCATATGGAGACGTCTCCAGAGATTAGGGTCAAACTAACTACTTACATGCTATATGAATTAGTAAATCGTTGGTGGGATGAGATTACCAAGGCTATTCTTCATCAAGGCATGTTATGGGTTGATTTCTAGACCACCTTCTATGATTAGTTATAGATTATTGATCATATTTCATAGAGTTTCACCTATTTACATCGCTTCTAGCCAGAGATGATCTTTCATGTGCTATACACTTTGAGGATGGGATTGTGTATGCAATCTATATATAGGTCAATGCCTTTCACCTATCTACCTTTTCTTCTATATTCAATCATGACCTTATCACTAAGAATAACACAAGGGATTACAATAGTACCGAGTATAGAGGATTAGTGTCGTGACATTCCAGTATTTATTTTGGTGGCAAGAAACATTCCGTCGACATTTCTCGTTAGGGCAGTGAAAATAAGAGTTCCCATTTAGATATCTCAATAGAGTGTCATTAGTGTGGATGACGATGGCACAATAAGACTCAATGTGATAGAGACCCAATGAAGTGTCAGTCTTGTGATTATATATGTAATCTTCATTGTTTTTTCAGGACATTTCCACCAGCCTCGAGTGGAAAAGGATCAATGCCAACTCCACCTTTAAGAGAAGGTTCTTTACGATTCATTAGGAAGGGAGTTGGAATATCACCACTAGGTCTGGATAAGGAAGATTTCATGGTTTTGGCATCTATACCCCTAATCACCCGAAGCACCAACAAAGAAATTATGATCATGGTAGGCTATCTATTGCATAGGGTCGTGGATCTGGTCAGTTTCATGCACTATAAACAATACATGAGGATTAGTCTGTGAGACCATATATAGTATGAGGTACTAATATAGTATCCTCTACTATAGTATCTGCATTATTTGATATAGGTAATTCAAAATATTTTATCTCTATATCTATTGTGTAAAGTCTTGGACTAGAGATACAATATTACTATGCTGTAATGATCCTAGATACACTGTTAGGGGTACTAATAGAGGGAATAAGCCATAGTGGGGGCTATACCCTTGAGGTAAAAAGTTACCCTTTCTTATGGGACCACATTATTATCGAGATTATGGGATTTTAAGTCATTCTTAGAATGGAGTGGTTAGTTCACTATCATGATTTTGTAGACTTCTATCACCACAGGGTAGCGTTTACATAACCAAAGGTCAGTAGTTATCTACATAAGGGTGAGTGGGATGTCTAGGTTGGCAGAGTGAGACCAAATCATCATGGGATAATTGGAGTGACTACCTAGAATGAAAATCTCTTCATGGAGGATCAGGGTTTACGATAAGCTTATTTTCCCCCAGTAATGGATATTTTGAGGTATGTCGTTCCCAGAATTTTTTCTGGCTTACCTCCCAAGATAGAGGTATTGTTTAGAATTGAGCTTGTTCCAGGAGAAAATCCAGTGTTCATTCCTCCATACAGAATGGAACCTATAGAGTTGCAAGTGCTTAAGAGATAGTTAGAAGATTTAGAGGCCAAATGTTTTATATGGACCAGTAAATCCTCTTGGGGTTCACCTGTACTTTTCACCAAGAAGGCGGATGGAACCTTACATCTATGTGTGGATTAAAAATGGTTTAATTGATCTATTTTCCAGAACCGATATCCACTTTCTCGAATATGTGATCTCTTTGACCAGTTCCAAGGAGAAAAGAACTTCTCTAAGATTGAACTGAGATTGGGTTATCATTAGGTGTGATTCAGACCACTGGACATACTTCACACATCTTTTCAGAGTAGGTATGGTCTGTATGAGTACATTTTTATGCTTGTGGTCTTACAAA
This sequence comes from Viscum album, assembly GCA_963277665.1. Taxonomy (NCBI): domain Eukaryota; kingdom Viridiplantae; phylum Streptophyta; class Magnoliopsida; order Santalales; family Viscaceae; genus Viscum; species Viscum album. Next base: position 383,643,426 of record OY728166.1, read on the forward strand.
CACACCCTTGATTTTCATGGCTCTAATGAATAAGGTTTTCCACCTCTATTTGGAATCTTTTTTTGTAGTAATTATGGAGGAAATCTTGGTGTATTATCACACTCATAGAAACTATGAAAATCATCTTTAGATCATTCGAAGTACACTAAGAGAGAATCATATTTACACCGAGATTTCTAAGTGCCACTTATTGATAAAAAAATTCTACTTCGTGGGTCATATAATATCATAATCAATAGTCTCTATTAACCAAGATAAGGTTAGTATTTTAGTTTCTTGGGAGCATCCCAAGAACGTATTTGATATCAAGTGTTTCTAGGGGATGGATGGATATTACTGGTGTTTCATATAGGACTTATCATGTCTTGATTCACCTTTTACTGGTCTAACAAAAAAGGGTTTCAATTTCATATGTTCATAAGAATGTGAGAAATCCTTTCAGGAGCTGAAAGGTTGTCTTGTTTCAGCACTTATTCGGACTCTTCCGGAGCCAAGAATAGGTTATACCATCTTCTATGATGCGTCATGAATCAGCCTAGGTGTAGTGCTGATACATGAAGATAGATTCATTTCATATGGATCTTGGAAGTTGAGACCTCACGTGAGAAATTACCTAACGCCTGACCTTGAGTTAGCAGCAGTTGTCCATGCCTTACGTTTCTAGAGACACTATCTTTTAGGTGAGCACTTTTTGGTTTACACAGACCACAAAAGCCTCAAATATATCTTTTATCAACATGAATTGAACCTCAGATAGCATATATGGGTCAAATATCTATATTCCTTTGATTTTAAGCTTTCCAATATGCCTGGGAAGGGAAATTTAGTTGCAGTTGCACTAAGTTGGAAAACTCCAGCACAGGTCGTATGGGAATCCAATGATGAATGGAAGTTGATGACCCTCTTTTATGAGCTAAATATATAGATTCATGATAGTCACAAGAAATCATATCTCTCATACTAGATAGTTACATCTTAACTCCTATAGAATGTAAGGAGTAGACCATTTTCAGATCCTGAAGTCTTGGTTCTCCATGAGAGTATATCAGGAGATGAACCACCTCCAGATTGTTCTGTAAACTGAGACAATATCCTATATTTATGTGGACATGTCTGGGTCCCTACATATATGAGACAGGAGTTGATAAAAGATCCCCCACCTATCATTGGGCATTTAATCCTATAATCATTAAGATGTATCGAGAAATGTGATGCCAATATTGGTGGCATGGGATGAAATGTCATATTGTAAGCTTTATCATTAGGTGTTCCACATTTCAGTAGGTGAAAGAAGAGCACCATAGACCCTAGGGCTTACTACAACCACTTCTAGTCCCAGAATGGAAATGGGAAGATGTTTCTATGGAGTTCATAGTCAGATTACCTAGGTTACAGAGGCATAGTGATGATATCTAGGTATTCATTGACCAACTAATGAAATCATTCAACTTTATTCCTATTCCAGAGGCTTTATCAGTTGATGAGCTGGGAAGACTGTATTACCATGAGATCATACAACTACATGGGGTTCCTTATACTATCATTTCAGATCAGGACTTTGGTTTCACATCATGATTCTAGAATGGATTACAAAAGGATATGGTAACACAAGTTCTTCTAAGAACAACTTTTCAGCCCCATATTGATGGAAAATCATAACAGGAAATAAAATTTATAGAGGATATGATATGAGCTTGTGTCCTTTTTTTTAGGTTCTTATAAGAAGCATATCCCTCTCATTAATTTTTCCTGTAATAATAGATTTCTGGAAAAAACATCATATGGATCCTTTTGAGGACTTAAAAGTTAGTCCATGCTATTACTCCATATGCAGGATAGAGATAGGTGAGGCAGCCTTACTATGTCCTCATCTCATATAGGAGACTTCAGAGTAAGTTCATCTGATCAGAAAGTGCATGAATACTTCTCAATCTAGACAAAAATCTTATGTTGATCATCATCAATGACCTCTAGAGTTTGAGGTTGGGGGATCTTGTTTTTCTTTAGGTATCACCTTGGCTAGGTAATAGAATGTTACAAAATCAAGGGAATATGGTGCCCCGTCATATAGGTCCATTTTAGATCCTAAAAAGAGTTGGGAAGGTAGCCTATTATTTTCTACTACCTCAGAGTATATCCCTTTGGCTTTCAACGCGGTTAATAATATTAAAATTAAGCAAGCTCATTAGTGTACACAAAAATACAAAATATCATAGACAAAACCTAAAATCCCACGAGTTTTAAAATATTAATAACCATTAATTGAAATTAGAGTTTTAGAAATTATTCTCATAAAAATATATTTACATAACCATATATACACAAAACATATATATGGGTTTTTTAAATAAAATAAACAAGGCCAATAAAATTTATTGAGTTATGAAAACCTCTATTTACTTATCAATTATTTAATTGAAAATCAAAACTTTACGGGGGGTTTAATTTTCATGAAAATATAAATACATACATATATATATATATATAACAACTTTGGTTTTAGACTATAACTTAATTGTTCCTAAACCAAAGGCCTAGTTTTCATTTAAAATATCATTCACGGATATTTATTCATCCCCTAAAACCATAACTATCTTGTTTTGAAAATATATAAAAAAACATATAAAAATATATAGTTATATATAAAAGGTTTACAAAAATAATATACATGTTAAGAGTAGGTTCAAAAGTAACCTTTATAAACATATATTACCTAGTATAACATACTGAATAATCTTGGATACCCTAAAACAGATTGGATTTGAGTTATAAGTATATATATTTATATATAAAAAACTGTATATACACAATATATGTAAATATAAGTTTTTGGTATTTTTTTGTAAAACTGAATCATTAAAAACATTAAAATGATTCTTACATATATAACTCTTCTGATAAAACAATGGAAAACAACCTTGAAAGCATTACAAACTGATGGGTTTGTGTTATATATATACATATATAAACTGTATATACCGAGTGTATAATAGTATAGTTTTCTTCAAATGAAAAAAACATTAAATCACCCTTACATCTCTTGAGGAGGAAGCTTGGACTAGGGTAAGCTCGCTGGATTTACTTGGAGTTCAGGGCAGAGAAGGTGGAGAAGAAACCGCGGGGTTTCATGTGGCGGGTGGGGGGGGGGGGGGGGGGTTGTAGAAGCTCTGGTGCAACTAAGTGACTCAACCCAAGGGTAGTCCGGTGTAGAGAAGATGAAGATACAACACCCTAGGAGGTGGGGTGTGTGAGGGTCAAGGGGAGCAGTGCTGCAGAGGTGATCATGGAGTCCTCAGGAACCAGTGTGCTGGAGCGGATCACAACATGAGGAAGGAGACGATGGAGAGGACGATGCGGAGATGAAACTGATGGCCCAGATTAGATCTAGGTGCGATCAGATAGCTGGAGGGAGAGAGGAGATGAGTTGGGTGGTTTTAAGGAAATCAAATGTCGAGATTAAACTAGAGGGGCGATGAACGACCTGTATTGCCGCACCGAAAAAAAAAGAAAACAGTATAATAAACATGCAAAAATTAGACAGTATGCTGCATTTTTTTTAAAAAAATAGTATAAAACATGAACATTATTAATTTAATTTTCATACCATTTAATAAATACTTTTAACTTATAATTTTCAAAGATAAAAATCCCATTCCAGATATGGTGAAAAACCTTACTATTTGATATAACTCTTTTGAAATATATACATTTTATAATATACTTTTGTAAATATTAAGATCTTATAACTTTTAAAATAATCCACTATTTGATTCATTAAATTCTTTTTTTAAAGACCAATATTTTTCCTAATTCAAAATACATAGTTTTAGAGATCCAACAAGATATATTTTTAAATTATTACAGATACCCTTTAAACATAACTTTTTAAAACATTTAGAAGTTGTTAAAAATACTAAGTTTTCAACCATGTAGGAAAACATTAGGATTTTATAAAATCAATTAGGTTATTTTATAATAATACTCTTTTATTTTAAAATAATGTTACTTGTAGACATATTTCGAATCATTTGAACATATTGATGTATTTGAAATACCTCAATATTATAAGAGAATTATAAAAACCAAATTTTTATAAAAAGATAAACTTTATCAATTTAAACCCAACGATCATATATATATAATGGTCACTGGGGAAACGGTCGGGTTGATCCCCTATAAAGCCCCATATTAGGGTGTCAAACTTAAAGTGATTGAAGAAGTAGAAGGAGAAGAAGAAGAAGAAGAAGAACAAGAAGATAGTGATTGCCATACCATTGATACTCAACATGATTTATATGGTCATGGTGGTGTTGCTCTTTATTTTCATTGACCCAAAGGATCTACTTTATTTACCATGTCTTGTTGTCTTTGTTGGGAGCCTCCATGTAGTTCTGATGGGGTTTTTATTAGGCATTTTTGGTAAGAAAGTTTCCTTGTGACATTGACAAATTGTAAACACTACGGTGTTCTTTTTTTATTAAGAAAAGTCTTGTGTCTATTTGTGTTTTACTTGGTTCAATTAAAAAATAAAATAAAACCATATCATCACTTTCTCATGAGAAACAAGCCTATTCTGTTTATAAGCAATTTAAACAAAATAAAACATTATCTGATTAGAACAAGAGGTATGAGATATTGGGGTGTTACATTATTCCCCCTTCAGATAATTGCGTCCTCTCAATTCCTTTCATACAAACTCACTAAGAGGAAGCTCTCAATCGTTCCTACCATATCCCCCATCGTGGGAAATCATCAGGTGTGCTCAGTGGAAAACTCACATTGATGCTCAACTCCTCTAGTTCTCTGATCTAGATAAACTTAGGGTAGAAGGGGTTGAACTCATGTACTGGACACTCAGGCTTCTATAGGGAGGCTCAAACAATATAGAGTTTGGAAATGTCCATATGGACCAATGTACGAAGAACTCGCCGAATTATGTCCTGTTCGAGAACATCTAAGTTGTAGACATTGTTGTACATGATAACATTGAAGAGTTGGTACATGTAGGTCGCACAAATATTTCCCTCTAAGGCACCCTCTTGAAATTTTACTCTGGCCGTGTAGTTCCAGCCTAGGGTGAAACACCGGAAGATCCCTTCGTGGTATTTCCACCTCCAGTCACGCTCGGCCAATTATGCTGAGCTTATGCGGTAGAAGATGGAAGCATTCCCCTGACAGCTGCAGAGAATCTCTAGACCGTTTGTCACCTTAAATAATTGTTTGCACTTTCCACGCAAGTTTGCGAAGGGACGATACTCGTCTTCAAAGGTTTTGATTGTGAAAAACTCTAGTATCTTAGTAGTAAGATATAGCATGTGGGTTTTCCCTTACATCTGAATGTTTAAGATGAGAGTTCAATAACTTGAAATCCACTCAAAAGTATAAGAAAAGAAAAGACAGGAAAGGGGAAAGACAACATTTCAATAAACATAAGTTTATTACTAAACATCAGATCATTAGTTTCCCATAATGACTTACTACACGAACTCCACATAGAGAAGAAAATCTCCCTTTCTCCTCAAACCAAACATAGGCTGAGAATTCAGGGTTAAACACATGGGGGCACATGTGACATCTCCTGAGTATAGCATGAGGGGTATGAAGTTGGGAGATGTCAGAATACACTTTTTTTTCAAGAAAGTTGGGTGGACTCATCTTCTAACATTCTGAAGTCCAACAACTGGTCCCAGAAGCCATAGTTCAAGATTTGACAAAGATAAGCTGCTCGGAGGTCACTGGCAGCAGCAGATTCTTGGAAAGTGTCGAGGGTCATAAAGCCAAAGTACTCACCTGCCGTGAACACCCAGAAAAGTCCCTCATGGTACCTTCCCCGACGTACATAGGAGGTAAATTGAGTCATCATCATAAGGAGGTAATCCATTCCTAAACCCCGGTGTATCCGAAGCACCCATGGTGAGTTTGACATGTCCTATAGATGTTTTCATGTCATGAGGATATGGTCATATTGTAGAAACTTTTCATAGCTAGCTAAAGACATAATGGTATCTAGGGCCTCAGTGGGGAGAGAAAAAAGATTAGTACCTACGTTTTCCATATGAAAATTAAGAAAAACTCATTTTTAATAATGCTGAAGTATATTTTTCTTTGTTTTAGTTCTGGTTTTTCCATAGTTATCCAAACCCAACCCTTTGATACCAACTGTGAGGACCCAACTCCAGAAAACCAAGAGCCGGTACCTTCTGAACATGATGTGTGTTTTGAAATAAAAACATGCACTAATAAACACACATCATGTCCCATACAAAGGAATGAGTGCGGTTCGGGCTCTGGGAAACTGGAAACTTCCAGGATGTTTTATCTGATAAATAGTTGTTACTTGAAAATTTTAAATCAATATATAGGGTGAGCATAAGAATTCCCAGTAATGGGTTTTAAAAAGAATAAACCAAAGTAACTTTTGAAATCATTCTTTAAAACTATCCATAGAACAATCTCTTAAGGAAAACTGTAACACATGCAACATAACATAAAATTGATCAATCAAGATTTACAAGGAATACATGTATCAATTATGGCATTTTTTTCAAAGGAGTAATAAAGGTCATCATAAAAATGTATGAAATATGATTTTTTAAGCACAAATTAAACAGTTAAAAGTAATACATAATCATATTTGTTCAAAAAGGAAACAAATTCAATTTCATAATTTTGTTACTAACTTACTGAGCGATAAACACAAATCATGCCCTAAACCTTTACTTACGACATTAATATGAATTTGTTAACAAAATTAGGACTTGGGTAGTGAAAGAAGAGACATATCATTTTGAAAAGAACTTGTAACATAACTTGAATATGTGGAATCAACATTTAACTTTAGACAATCATTTCCGTATCACCAAGGTCCATCCCCAAGGTGTCATTAAAAATAAAATTACTAAGGTTATTCACCAAGGTATCGTTAAAAATTTCATCTCTAGAGATTAAGTCTTTATGCAATGCATTGGAGAGCTATCAGGGCACACCCATAATTTGTCTTTATTATCATGTGATCCACATAGATCATACTTTAATTCAATGGGGTTTTACATTCAGGATGTCCCATACCACCTTGAATAATTCATTTTCATATTACCCAAGGTGTCCCATACCACTTTGGGTAACTTGATTCTTGGTTCATTATTATGATGTGTCATATACGTGTAGGATGATCAATGATATGGATAAGGAAAAACCATAATACAATTGGTCTATAGGAACATGTCATGACAGATTACAAACATGGAATAATTAATCAAAAGAAGACATGGTTTAGCAGACATTCAATGTACAAAGGAAAATTACTAAACCACATCAAATGGTATATGAAAAGGGGTTGTTACCTGAAATGAAAAAGTGATACTCTTTAAAATTTTTACTTCCTGGGAATGAAATACATATATTTCTGTCACTAATTATATAGATAAACATAGCACTGAACACATAAGCAGGCTAAATCATAAACTTGATTAACCAACAATAAACATTGTATCAAAATCATTAGGTGTTAAAATTCCAGGTGAGCATAACATGATTTACAAATTCATTTATTTTCTAATACATTTGGGTCAAGTTAGAGTATATCCCTTTGGATTTCAATGAGGTTAATAATATTAAAATTAATCAAGCTCATTAGTGTACATGAAAATACAAAATATCATAGAAAAAGCATAAAATCCCACGAGTTTTAAAATATTAACAACCATTAATTGAAATTAGGGTTTAAGAAATTATTATAATACAAATATATTTACATAACCATATATACACCAAGAATATATATGGGTATTTTTCACAAAATAAACATGGCCATTAAAATTTCCTAACTTCTGAAAACCTCTAATTACTTATCAATTATTTAGTTGAAAATAAAAACCTTATGGGGGGTTTAATGTTCATAAAAATATAAATATATATATATATATATAAATACTTGGGTTTTAGACTATAAAATAATTGTACCTAAACCAAAGGCCTAGTTTTCACTTAAAATATCATTCAAGGATAGGTATTCATCCCCTACAACCATAACTGTCTTGTTTTGAAAATATATAAAAAAAATATACAAATATATAGTTATATATACAAGGTTTACAAAAATAATATACATGTTAATAGTAGGTTCAAAATTAACCTTTATAAACATATATTACCTAGTATAACATACTGAATAATCTTGGATACCCTAACACAGATTGGGTTTGAGCTATAAATATGTATATTTATATATACAAAACTGTATATACACAATATACATAAATATAAGTTTTAGGTTTTTTTTGTAAAACTGAATCGTTAAAAACATTAAAAGGATTCTTACATATATAACTCTTCTGATAACGCGATGGAAAACACCCTTGAAAGCATTACAAACCAAATCGGTTTTGTTATATATATACATATATAAACTGTATATACCAAGTGTATCATAGTATAGTTTTCTTCGAACGAAAACAAAACATGAAATCACCCTTACATTGCTTGAGGAGGAAGCTCCGACCAGGGTAAGCTCGCTGGATTTACTGGGATTTCAAGTGAGAGAAGGAGGAGAAGAAACCATGGGGTTTCATGTGGCAGGGGGGTTTGTAGAAGCTTCAGTGCAACTAAGTGACTCGACCCAAGGCTAGGTTGGTGTAGATAAGACTATGCTACAACAACTTAGGAGGTGGAGTGTGCGAGGGCCAAAGGGAGCAGTGCAACGAAGGTGATCGTGGTTTCCTCAGGAACCAGTGTGCTGGAGCAGATCGCGATGTAAGGAAGGAGATGACAGAGAGGACGATGTGGAGATGAAACGAATGGACGAGATTAGATCTAGGCATGATTAGATGACTGTAGGGAGAGTGGATATGAGTTGAGATGTTTTAAAGATATCAATGGTCAAGATTAAACTCAAGGGGTGATGAATGGCCTGTATTGCCTCACCGAAAAAAAAGAAAATGGTATAATAAAAATGAAAAAATTAGACAGTATACTGTATTTTTTTTAAAAGTATAAAACATGAACATTATAAATTGAATTTTTATACCATTTAATAAAAACTTGTAACTTATAATTTTCAAACCTAAAAATCCCATTCCAGATATAGTGAAAAACCATACAATTTGATATAACTCTTTTAAAATACATACATTTCATACTAAACATTTATAAATATTAGGATCTTATAACTTTTAAAATACTCCACTATTTGATTCATAAAATTATTTTTTTAAAAGACCAATAGCTTTTATAATTCAAAATACATATTTTTAGTGATCCAACAAGATATATTTTTAAATTATTATAGATACCCTTTAAACGTGACTTTTTAAAAACATTTAGAAGTTGTTAAAAATACTAATCTTTCAACCATGTAGGCAAATATTAGGATTTTTTAAAGTCAATTAGGTTATTTTATAAGAATATTATTTTATTTTAAAATCATATTACTTGTAGATATATTTTTAATCATTTGAACATATTGAATTATTTGAAATACCGCAAGATTATAAGAGCATTCTAAAAACCAAATTTTTTTAAAAAAAATAAACTTTATCAATTTAAACCCAACGGTCATATATATATAACGGTCACCAGGGAAACAGTCAGTTTGATCCCCTATAAAACCCCATATTAGTGTGTCAAACTTAAAGTTATTGAAGAAGCATAAGGAGAAGGAGAATAAGAAGAAGAACAAGAAGATGGTGCTTGTTGTACTGTTGAAACTCAACATTGTTTATATGGTCATGGTGGTGTTGCTATTTGTTTTCATTGACCCAATGGATCCATTTTATTTACCATGTCTTTTTGTCTTTGTTGGGGGCCTCCTCATAGTTCTGATGGGGTTTCTATTAGGAATTTTTGGTTAGAAAGTTTCCTTATGACATTGACAAATTGTAAACACAATGGTGTTATTTTTTTTATTAAGAAAATTATTGTGTCTATTTGTGTTTTACTTGGTTGAATTCTAAAATAAAATAAAACCATATCATTACTTTATCATGAGAAACAATTCTATTAGGTTAATAAGGCATTCAAACAAAAGAAAACATTAACTGATCATAATAAGAGGTACGAGATCTCAGGGTGTTACAATATAAATACATTAAAAATTATAACATTTTCATTAGAGTAAATTCTTGATATACAGGAGTTCTAGCATCCTCTATTAATTATTTCACTCCCTCAACATCATCCTATTCATTTTTTTCCTCGTGTTCTTTGATATCATTATCTTCTTTCAATGTTATAATATCTCTCTCATGGTAATACAAAAATGGAAACCAATCAAATATAAAATTCTCCATACCATTTATTCTTTTCTATTCATAAACAGTATAAGATTCTCTCATCTATCTATTGTGATACCTAGCATAATAGTTTATTTTTAAATCCATATTTTGTAATATGGTTCTTAAATTTTTCTCGGATTAAACATGGTTTTCCAAAACAATTATGTCATGTAAATTATATAAGACTTCCATATGAGGCATTGTTAAATGAAAATCTAAAAAAAATCCAAATTTCTTTGGAAATCAGTTGATATCTGATTGGTATGATATATCTAGCTTCTATCCATTCTATTAGATATAAAAAAGTTATGTTTCAATCAAAAATGGAAATCATAATTACAATAATTTAAAACAAATTTTAATATTAAAGTCATCAAAGCATGATAGTAGCTAAAAAATAAATAATAAGAGAAACAACATATTCTATAAGTGATACCTTCAAATAAAGAACCATAATGATATCCAAATTCAAAGAAAAATTTAAAGTACATGGTAAAAGAAATTAAAAGACACAAATATGAAACTAAAATAAATACAATTCATGATTCATGTGTCCATTTAATAATAATAATATCTATCTAAAAAATGAAAAAGGTGTATCATTAGAAAAATCCAAGGCATATGAATAGAAATCCAAACAAGGTGCATGTATGGGAATATATAACAACTAAGTAATACTAGCCGAAAAATGAGTATTTACTATCCAGAGATGACTTCTCATTGGAAAACATAATTCAGGACAAAATTTATTCATGAAAGGATTTTATTTAAGGTTAAAATTACTTATATTATCCAAAAAAGGGAAAAAAATATTTTACATGATGTTCTATTTTAATTTATGATGTATTTAATTTGGGGAAGATCCATAAAAACAAAATAATTAATCAATTCCATCCCACTTTATAAAACCCATACATTAATTCAACACTGATGAAACCTCTTAATTTAGGTAAAGTGTGGTTATATTATTAAAGTTTATATGAAATAAATGGATAACTAATAATTACATGATAAATGAACTAAGGAAGAATTCTTAACAAATAAATAAGTTATACAAAATAGTTAATAAAAATAGGTGAAACTAGGGTTTATGCTATTAATGTTTTCTTAAAGAACTATATTCTTATGTAAAATTTTATCAATGTAAACCAATTTTTATAAAATTAATTTGATCCAACAAGCTTTCCATTCTAACTTATATAATTATTTCTTGACATTTACCAAAGTATTCTATAAATATTTTTACATAATAATGGTTTTAAATTTATTAATCATTGGAAATGGAAATATTTGGTTAATAGAATTGATATTTTATCATTAATTCATGTTTAAATCATAATAATGAATTCTATGAAACATGTTCAAAAAGTACTATAAATTAAATAGTGAATTCTTAAAGAACCAACCTTCAAAGACAAAGTAATATTCTATACTTACTTACAATAGTTTAATCATGTACATCATTGTAAAATTATTTATTTTTGGGTTTAAAAAATCTAATAAATAGTTTAAAAATGGTTCATGATATAAAAAATTAAAATTCATTAATTAAATAACATAAATCAAAGAAAATAAAAAAAACATTAACCCCTTAAGTTAACTAAAATATGATTCCCAACACTAAAAATAACTAAATCCATAAAATATTTCACTAAAATAATATGGAATTTAAGTTAAATTCATAATATTACCAAGTATAGTTTTCCAAATTAAGAAATTATAATTAAAATAGTACTTATAAGAGTTTAATAAACTACATTAGATCTCTATTAAACTATAAATTTAAAAACATGGTGATAAAAGTGATGTGAACTTGTTCTAGTAGAATCACGTGCATAGATAAAAAAATGTAAGAAATGGAGGAATAATTACAATAATTAAACTAGAATTACAAAAAATAAAGAAAACCAAAACCAAGACTCATCACTTTCTATAATATAACCATAAACTGGATCAAAAAAAATATAATACTAAATTATCATCCAAATTAATATCATTAAACCAAAATCCAAAAAATAAAACATCAACCACAAAGAAAATTATTTAAAATAATCTAGAAAAATAATGACCTAACTATATCTTGGTTATAATTTCATATATAGATAAAATTGAAAATAATAGTTAGTAGAATATAAAAAGGATTCCAAACTCACTGATTTGATGTCGATGAATATAAAAATAAAAAAATAAATATTAAGGGAGAATGCTAGAGGAGGAGGGCAACATGGTCACTCGGGTGGGGGTATCTCAAGAGAAGGGGGAGATAGAGCTTAAGTAAATGGGGGAGGGGAGTGAGTGAAATATGTGGGAACCTGTTCAATTTTTTTAATTGTGGGGATAACCTAACTATACAAACTATTTGTATAAACCAATGGTATAGATATAGTCCAGAAAATATATACCCATAGTTTATATAAACTGTGGCTATAGATCCATGGGGATAACCCCATTTTCTTGAACTTCCAGAAGTCATTATTTATCCTGTGGCATTTGTCATCAATCCTTGTATATTATTGGTAAGATTGTTTTCATTAGTTAGGTGAACTATGACATTATAGTCAGTTAGTGTAGCCATAACCATTAACTCCTTAATGAATGAATACCCTTATAAAGATTGAGGTGTTTCATGGGGGAATTTTATGATTAGAGGTTCCATGAAATAAACATATCAAATTAGTTTAAGGTTTTATTGTATGGATGACTCTGGAGAATTTAAATTCATCTAGGATGGACTTTTATTTCATGCAATTTAATTTCACATGCTAATGACCACTACACTATGTAGTTTATAGGAATGAAACTACAATGACATCATATAATTTATATTCATATGATGAGGACATTTACGATTAATGTGTGAAAATATGAAAAGTGTGTCTTTATAAATCCTAAATTATTAGCAAAAATTGTATAATTTCAATCAATTGTGATCAAGGAATTGGCTCCATTGGAGTATAACTTATTTATGGTGTAAGTTTCATACCATTTTAGCTCTATTATTAGAGGCTTATTCCCAGGTATCATGGGAGTTCCTATGGACCAACTAAAATCCCCTTGGATGAATGATCAATGGTGAAAAGTCCTGTTAAATAATCATGTGAGATGATTATGATGAACCTCTAAATTTTTTAGTCTGTTTAAAATTTCATATAGACTTTCTAAAATTAATTATTCAAAATATGATAATACTCAAATTCATTTAATTTATTCAAGATATAAATTCATTGTAATGACAATTATACCTAAATAGAAGGGATTTCATTTATCCCATATACTAATGTGTATAGATTCACTTATGTTGCAGTACATGTTTTTTAGTGATAACCCCATAGGGGATATAAGATATTTTATGACTATGTCTTATTATATATATCTACCATATTTTGAATAATATTAAATATAGTTTTTAAGGCCTCTTTATAATTCAACAATTCATTATAGTGGAATGAATTATTGATTTGAATATTTTACTCTTTGTAAAACTTTTATATTCAGAAGCTCAAAAATTGGTGTTGTTTTCCATCAATATTATGTGAGGGACACAAAATTTAGTGATGATATTGGACTTTATTAAATTTATGATATCTATTATTCAAATTTACTTGAGGTATATACTAATCTCTTACTTAGAGAAGAAATTTATGGTAGTAAGGATATACTTGATCAAATAGGTCATCTCTAGGTGATATGGCACCATGAAATATTATCCTCACATGAAAGTTTTCCATGAATATTTGGTGGTGTGAAATAACTTCAAATGAAAAAGAATGAAACTTCTTCAAAAATTCCACACAATCCTACATCATTGGTGGCTAGAATTATCCATGTATCCTAATTTTATGGGTGATTTTGGATCCTGACAAGTGTTCTCCATAGGGATAGCATATAATTATTGCTTAAGAGTGAGGGAATATCCTCATTTAGTGAAACTAAAGAGGAATCCATCAATTCCTCATTTATAGATGAATTTAGGAAAATTTAGGATATTCTATTGGTAAAAATATTATACTTGGTGATAGATATGCTCCTTATTTGATCTATTGGGTGTGAGTTACATTCTAGAGGTATTACATTGTGTGATACATATTTCCAATTATATTATCAATTGATGATTTTATAGGATCACATTAATAAACAATGGTGTTAAACTTATTTATCTTCTATATGTTATTAATTATAAATTGTAATACCTCCTTATGATGTGAAATCTGAATGACTATGTCATCATAGTCTTTATCTACCAAGGCTATTGTTGCATCGTCTGGTGAATCTTCCTAAGTGTTCTATTAATTCCATGTATAAGACAATGTTGGATCTAAGGTAAAATCATCCATTCACCGTTTTACATAATTATGAAAAGGAATCAACTCTTACTTTTTGATGGCATAGTCACCATTGATTTTCTTGATTACCAACACTTAATCACACTTCAAATTTATTCAATCCACTAGTATCAGTAAGGTCATTTCTAATATTATTATGAGGGTATAATATTCTACTTCATTGTTTTTTCATACTTCTAGATGTATCGAGGAGTATGGAATAAATTATTTTGATAGATTCATGAATATAATCCCCATGCTGACCTAGTTGATCTTCAATTTTTATATCCTCCTCCTTATATGGATCCTGAAGGGATTATAAAATTAAATCTCTCATGCTTGGTAATTTTCACCTATATATAATACTTCTCCATTATAATTTTTGTGTTTAGTGATAACATATCTGGGATAGGATTCACTATAAAGAAATATACCAACTCTTGACACTTGATCACATTTTGGGATATAAATTGGATGTCAAGTTACTAGAAAAATCACTACCCACCATGATACATTACTAGTTAGTATTGGAAAACTAAGGATACACTTGAGAGAATTGATATGAGATACTAGATGAACCTTGTATTTCTATAAATAATGTATGTAATAATGTATTGTAAATATCATTGAAAATAATTTCTTTATGAAATCATAATATAATGTCTCACTATTCAAAATTGTTCTACTGAAATAATGGATATTATTATCCTTGACCACATAATTCCTCCAAGTAAGGAGAGAAATTATTAATTACTTAAAGGTTTCAACATATTGGATACATGATTCCTTTCTACAATAGTAATTAAGACTGATAGATATATAAGTTACCTCTTAAGATCATATAAATATCTCTAACAATATTTATTCCATTAATATGTGACCCCTACCTTCACCAATTTTGTGAAGTGATAGTGTTTTATGTAAAGGTTTACTATGAAATGAATAATATGGGAAATACATTCCAAGATTCATTTAATTTCATTATGGTCTCTATGATGATTCATATTGATTATTTCCTTTGCCTTTTTTAGGTTAAAAATTGATGTCATGATGGAATACCAAGAAGCCAAGTAATTTTCATGATGTTACCCCAAATGTGCATTCCAAGGGGTTTATATTCAAATAAAGTATAAATATGTTTATATCAATAATACTCATCCATGAAGTTGTCGGATGGGAATCCAACTATTTCATTGTTTTGTAGTTCCATGATTATGAATAGAAAATACTCTATTAGTTATTGAAGATTGAGGTCTCTATAATCAATGAAAACCTTCATTTTACCATTATTTTTCTTGAATAAAACTATATTGTAAATAAATTTAAATTATTAGACTTCAAATATGAAGTTAACCTTGATCATCCCATAAACTTTGGATTCTACTTTGGTAGTATAGGTTGGTTGCATTCAATTTACTACTTATTTATAACCATGATAGTCATATGGTGAACCCAAATGATGGGTGAAAAAATGGGAATCTTATCTAGGAATTTAAATCTACATTAATAAAAATAAATATAATTTTTTCATTATAAATCATATTTTATTTTGATTTTACTTTGGGTTCATGGTGGCACTAACCAATATAGATCATGGTTATTCCTCTATTCCCAAATCAACCAGTCTTATATCATCAATGGTCACCAAGACACCTTCCAAAAATACTAAAGTAGAATCACAAAGTTTTTTTTCTTATTATTCTTATAATTCAAGATTATTATAAATGGAAGATGGATTGGAATAAAAATGCCTATAAGATTATAGTGATAAATTTTTATTTTAATAGATATCAACTCCTTTTTTATGTAGTTTGGTTCATCAGATGTTATTGATAACATAAGAACATGAGATAATATACCTAAACCTTATTCTCTTATTCTTATGAGATTCATGTATAGTGGATCTAATATCTATTTTTGTTCCATTTGAATATCATTCATAAACACAATGTTATAGATATATTTAGGGTAAATATTAATCCATATAAATTATTTGGAATCATATTCTTATATTATTGATGGATGGACAATGGAATCATTCTCTTGAACGTCATATAAGAGGGATGTAATTGGTTATCTTATCTTGTTATCCAATGTGACCTATGTTAACCATTGAATCTATAGATCTATAGGTTTCACCTTAAATAAATTTATGGGAAATAAGTAGTCTTCCATGAGTTCACTTTGTATATTGATAAGAGTGATTTATAAACCATTACATATAGAAATATAAATGATTTTATTTTCCTATGGATTCTTCCCCTTCTATTTTATGAAACCCTATATCTATATACTAATATTCAAAATAATCTAAGTGGGAATTATCCCCATACTTTACCTTGAATTTCCCATCAGGAGAGTATTTCAAGAATTCATGATATGTTGAGTGAATTTTTGTATACATGTGGAGACCCAAAATTACAAGAAATACATTGAAATAAATTTCTTGATAGCCACTATGAATTTTGAGTCAGAAATGAGATCATAAAATTATGTTATCAGCCTAATTTTATTAATTGGACTCAATTTTCGCATATCATATCCTCTAATTTTTAGATTGGAATAAGGCAAGTCAACTTCATTGTATCCCAAGTGTATAATGGTTTGATCATGGATGAGATTGATCCCATATATGATATCAATTAGGGCCAAATATATGTTGATGTTTTCTTTCATTTTGGATATATAAAAGTTTCTAATGGTCCTCTGTATGGAACTTCCTCATCGTATTCTGTGAAGGGAATAATAATGTAGCATTCAACAGAGCTAGTATATTTGTGGTAGGTCTTGGATATAACAATTTAATCCTTGAACTATTTAGGTATTAAAATAGCCTCAATAAAGGATTCCCTAAGTTCTATCAAGGGATGAAGGTAATTATAGATTGAAATCATTACTGGGATGATAGCCAAATTATTTAAGATTTTATTCTTTTGGACCAAGGGACTATGCTTCTATCATGGAGGGTAGTCCCCCTTGAGTCTTGGAGGTCGATGCTGATTATTCCAATGTATCCTTCCCTTGACTAGAAGTGGGGAAAAATTTTATGTTCTACGGGATGGGTTATACCATCCTTCCCAAATTTCTATATCTTCCAAAAAATAGTCGGTGTTCTGGTAAATCTTCTAGTGTGATTATATTTGAATAATATATTTAGGATTTAGGGTCAAATCAAGGTTTCTATTGATATTGTTGGATTTCATGTATTTGGACTTCAAAATTTTATCTATACATAGTGTAAATGAGGCCTAAATGTTGGGGTATACCAATACTTTTTCTTCTCTGGTCTCCTCATCCTTAACATCCTTCTCCCCAATTATTGTAAGGGGGTGCAAATTCATATGAGTCATATTCATTGGTGAAGGGATATTTCAAGTTGAAATTTTAAATGGTCCATATAATGACTCTTCATCCATTTAGAATCCTATTTTTACGGGTTCTATGCATTATATTTTTTAGTGGGATGGTTCCCATCTTCCTAATGATGATGGTAAGAAATCCAGAAGGGTGTGTACTAGATTGGGTACTAGAAAGGGCTAAAAAATTGTTCCTTCTTCTACCAATGTCTTTAGTGAACCAAGTTATACATTCCTTTAGTTTATCACATTTCCATAAGGTAAACATTAAATATAAAAAATAATCACATAATACCATGAATAAAATTTTTAGTGTATTTTTAGGCTGTCTATATTAGAATCATATTTTACAGACCTTTTGAATATTTCTTGATAATTAATCCATAGTAGAATCACACATATATATATATATATATTATATGTTATACACATCTTCATATCCTGGGTAAATAAAAACATTAGAATGTGGTGAGATCAAATGCGCAATATGGGTAATCATTACTGATAAAAATCAAATATCATAAGTGAACATAAGATGAGCATATGTGTATAATAAGATACATAAAAAAATTCATACCCAATCAAAATTAGATCATAAATAATGGAATATGACATGGAATAATATAATACATGAATCAAAATAGTGTGGAAAATTTATTCAGAAAACATGATCTATAAGAGATTAATATATTCATAATAATAAGTATTAAATTATAAAACATATTTTAACTTTGTCACAAACATTCATATAAGGGAACATTACTTTCATGAGTCATGCCATCAGTTTCCATGCTTAAAATCAAAAAAAATATATAGTCACAAATACTTATATCATTATATATAAACTATTAACCAATCCATTGAAGGGTGATATAGGACCCCACCCAAAAATATCCATACATATGAGTTCCACTTGAAATAAAGCATTTTTCATGTTGTAAAAACCCATAGAAATAAAATGGATATCATAAAAATTTCCAAATGAAAACCATTCATATTTATAGAATAAAGAACCCATGGAAAAATGGTTTTTATATGGATTCATATAAGAAAATATTTAATAATTACATCAATAATCATAACGCGATAAACCCATGGAAAATAAATCAGTATCTAATGAAATCAAGTAACATTCTACGTAAATACCATTTGATCAAGATAATAATTCATATGTTATTTACATCTTATAGATATTGGTTATATGGTTATGTCTATAATTTATCAAAATCAATAAATATATGACATCTAGGTGAACAACCTTTAATAAAATAAATCCAAAAAGTGTATTCATAAAGAAAAGGCATTGGATGAAAATTTAGGATCGTACATAGTGGATAATTAGACAACACAAAGGTTTTGATGGATCATTCCTCAAAATGGGAAGGACATTACATAGCTCATCAAAAGAAAGTTAAAAGATGGTTATATTAAATGAATGGACATGATAAATCATAAATTATGTTAAAGGATGTGTATTTATATATAAAAAAATTTTAAAAGCATTAGGAAAATCCTATTTTTAAATAATAAATATTTATGATCTTTTTTAAAATATTTTATATAAAAGTATTTTATAAGTAAAGTAAAATGTTATTTTCTTTTAGAAACCATTAGATATTAAAAATTTATTATCATAGAAAATGACAAAAATATTAGAAATTATATTTCACATATAAAACATGAAAATGTATTATTTTTATACTTTGATGAAAATGATCCATTAAGAAAAAAATAAAATTTATTTAAAACATTTTGAAGAAGTTCGTGTAGTAAAAAATGGCCTCAATCAACTATTTAGATATTGATAAGGATATTCTCAAAATCATACAATGAATTAAGAAATTAAAAAATATAAGTTCTCAACCCAAAAAGATATGGGGTTAGTTCCACTTATAAGAAACACTTTGTTAAAAATTTGAGTCAAAGGGAAATGAAATATCGAGGGAACATATAAAACCCCATGAATATAAAATGGAAATTTTGAGAGGTTTTATAAAAAATAAAAATTACCTAAATGAATTATCCTTTAGAAAAATATCCATTGTAAAATAAAATTGGTAATAAAACTATAACTGTTTGAAAAATATTTTGATCAAAGAAACTTTCAAGTTGGGTGTTTTTGAATCAATCACCATTTAAATAAAGTACTTTATATGAGTCTTCAAACCTAATTAATATGGTAAAATCAATTCATTAGGAAGTAATACTACCATATTAAAGGCATCATGATTCAAATTAAGAACCTTTTATAAATTTCATCTATAATTATTCTCTATATTTATATTAGTTATTTATTACCAATTTTCAATTTGTTTTTGGTAAACATGTTTTGAACTAGTTTCTTAGTAGAGGTGTTGTTAAAAATTATTCTCAAAAATTTAATAATTATAAGTTCATTAATGTTAATATAATATATTACTTAAAATTATTTATGAAGTTTAAATTTCCTTTCGTTATTACTTTAGTATTTATCCTAGATGATAAAATCGACAATGAACATTTTTCAGTGATTTTTTAACCTATGATGGATTTTTTCTTAATTAATGAGGTAAATATTATTATATATTTTCTAGAACCAAAGAAATAATTATTTAAATATTTATATAATATTTTAACATAAATTTTGTTTTCATATTAATTCATGATATAAATCAATAGAATTTTCTTAATTGGTGTTCAAACCAATCCAAACATGAGCATACCATTATTATTGATAATTATGTGGTGATTTAGTTTCAATATCATTACCCCATTATCATAATTATATCATTTATTATTTAATAGTGTGATATATCACAATTATCAATTATTTATGAGAAAAATAATACACATGAAAATATTACAAATTTGGAAATAAAGATACCCCTCTTAGTACGCTTGTTTTAAACGATTGAGATAAGGATACTTGTTTGTTGATCATATCATTAATAGGTTATCCAATTTTTCATAAAAATAACCTTAAAGATATCTTAAATTTTATATTTATATAGTATAACCATTCTTATTACCAACCATATATGGTGGTAATGAAAATAAAATTGGAAAAAAATCATCCCATGGTGGTTGTATCCCACATTTACACACAGTTGACGGTTAAAATTTCCATAGAACATTAGAAATAAATAATATTTTTTATAATTTAAGAATATAAAATATGTTATTAATATCATAAATATTTATTAAATTAAAATTTTGGACCATACATGTTAGGTTTCAAAGTAAAATGAAACATAAGTCTTTGTGAATGCGATAATCCGTACACACACGAATGTCGTTTTAACATTTCTTAGGGAAAAGGGAAGGGTAATTAAATCTATATCATCATTAAAATAAAATAAAGGTATAATAAGGATTATAATATTATTATTTTTAGGTATTGGAAATAAAATCTAGAAATAAGAAATTCACATATGGAAAAATAAAATAGGATTAGAGGTTAGGAGCTTATTCCTCATTTCTTGGATTATCTCATTTTAGGAGGGGGTTAAACCTTATAAATATGATCTTTTGATATATGGAGAACCTCTTTTAGGTGTTTATGAGTGTTTATGAGTGTTTATGAGATGTTTGGGAATATTTTGGGCTGAAATATTGGGTTTTTAATGTGAGGGAAAGTGGGGAGAGGGGAGACCCTTTTTATAAGTGGAAAGGAGTGGATTTTTTATAAATACCCAAAACATTTTAAAATAGAAATTAAATCTAAAAAAATTGGCCCTAAAATTTAGATACAATATACCTAATAATAGAAAAGTTCATTCCACACCAAAAACACTCAATTAATACATTTTTAACATGTTTTTCTCTTTACCTCTTGGGTTTACCACTTTTATCATTTTGGTTTCCATCACGGTAACTAGTATTTACCTAGGTGATTTATCATGTATTCCAAATAATAAAATAAAAATATAATATTTATTTTTTAAAAAAATATTTATGATTTTAAATACATTTTATATTAAATTTTAAAAGTGAAAAAAATTAATTTTAATATACTAAGTTTATAATGTACTAAAACCAATTGTTTGAAAAATATAACTAAAATTATAAAATATCAAATGTGGGATTTTAAATTAAAATACATACTTTTAAATTTAAATATTGACTTATAAAAAACATATCTTTTCTTATAAATTTTTTTAATGAATTTTTATTTCATAATTATATACTTATAATGTCATAAAAGTAATGTTATTTTTAAAAATGGTATTTTTTACCATTCACCTAAAAAGAAATCTTTCTAGAAAAATCTGAAAAACTTATATTTGGTATATATTTACATGATAAAATAAAAAAATGAACTTATATTTATCTAATTAAGATTCTCGAATTTATAAATTTTTATTTTAAATGAAAATATAAAATATAATGAAAATCTTATTTTCTTAAAATATATAATTTTTAAACCTTTATTACTCTTAATATTATTTCACATAAATTTAAAATTTAATATATTTTAATATTTATTTAAAATATAATATTTTAAAGGTGTTAAATTTATTCAATTAAGTTAAAATACTCAGTACTTAACAAAATGTTTCTTAAAAAAGAAATATTTCCTTTATACTAAATGTGCTTTAACAAATACCATTAAAATTAATTAATTATATTATAAAACTTAATTATACAACTAAATTGATGTTAAAATAATTATTCTAATTTTATATAGACATCACATAATAATTTGATAACAATAATAATAAAATTTATATATTACACACATATATATATATAATATTTTAATATCATGTTTCTATTTTATTATGGGTTACACTACATATTAAAATAAGACATTATAATACCTATTGGGTATATGAATAATGATCATATTTTAAACTACTATATTTATAATGACTATATTTCATTCCTATATATATTGTTACCAAATCATTCATTCTATTCTCACATTACAAGGAATAGTTTTTATTTCATTTCAAATATTTTCTAATAATGGATTCTCATTTCATGATTCCCATTATCATTATAGGTTTTTATTGGATATTGGTGATCCTTAAAGTGGAAAATGATTTGATAGATTTCATATTTGGGAAGATTTTATTCTTTTCAGTCTATTGTTAGCCATTTTTATGAACTTTTAATGGATATACATCATCCATGGTGAGTAATAACCAATGGTTTTGAGTATTTAGTTTTATTTTATTTTGTTATAATTTCCAACTTATGAATGAATAACTTGTCTTTATTTTTATTTAAATCTTATATGGTTCATTTTATAATCTTGTTTTAATCATTTTAAATGAATAGAGAAATGTTCCTTAAAATATATACATAAATTATTATAATGATAATAATAATAATAATAATAATATTAACTATTATTATTACTATTACTACTATTATGGATCCTAAAACCTAGGGAATTAAATTCTCCCCACATAAATAAATTGGGTCCTTGAAATTTTAATAATCACATACCAATATAAACGGCTAAGGGAATCAAAATTATTGTGATGAAACATGATATAATTTCTAGATAAATATAATCCTTGTAATCTTAGGAAACATAACTTGTTCTTTAGAATATTATTATCTCTAATATTGATTTTATTTCCAATAATATAGGCCAATATTATGGTTTTATTTGGAATCAAGATCCTCATTATATTATTTTTTCCATAGAGAGTGTTTATTATTATCCTTTCATATAATATCATAGGTTAATATGAAATATGTTTTTCCTTAATTTGGATAATTTTTCCTTTATGTGTAGGGAACCAATAATTCACTAAACTAATGTTAAATTTATCTAAAGGGAGGATAATAAGATTTCCACAATTAATGTCCCAATATGATTCAACTTGGATTACAACAATCATACTGCTGTAATATTTATTCAATATTCAGATCATTAGGGTGGTGACTGAATGATTGTAAAAAGATTATTAGATATACTCAAGTTCCTATAATCAAATTCTAATAATATATATATATATGGATTTTAGGGCACTTATACCTTAAATACCAATATCCATATTGAGAGAAGTATTTCCATATGCATTTTGCTATCCTCTTCGTCTTGGAGGTTAGTGATGCACATTGTCTTGGTTAGTCCTTAGATTAGGGAATTGACAGGGATAATTTCCATGTTCCCCACATATAATATATTAAATTATTAATAGTACCTTAGGATAAACTCCATATATTTTAATCATATTAACCAAACTCTTTATTTTCCTTTTACATTTTGATGCACAATGACCCTGTCTTCCACAAGTAAAGCATCTTCCATTCCCATTGAGGAATTACCCTTGGGGGTTCATTCCACATTTTTAACATCTAAGAAATTTAATATTCATTTCTATATAATCATAGTCACCTGATATTTTATTAGACTCTATATTTCTATTTTATGGCATGTTTGTTAAATTGAAAATGTTCGAATTGTTATTCATATTTCATGATAGTTGGTTTGGAATATTTACATAGTTTCTCATTTAAACATCCATCCTAATTTATTGTTTGCTGATGTAATCTCTTTATTTCCCCTTACATCCATGTTTCCTTCTAATTTCATCCGTTAATAAAACCTAAAGGGGTAGTATGAGTGAAATTTTAAATAATATTTGAAAATTATCATAATCATTAAAGGAATTTGAACCTCAAAATCCATTTTTATTATATATTATTATGTTATAAAATAGTTCCATTAGTTCAACCTATATATATCTTAGTTTAACTAGGGTTACTTTCAGTTGGGTTATCTTATACTTATCAACCTAATCCATTAAAGTAAATATGATATTAATCCATCATTATGGTTCATAAAGAGCATGTATTCTACTAAATCATATCCCACAGGAGTGTAATGCATGTTGTGAAGTATTATTCCCATACATCATGCTTCAAGGTAATGATTAAGTCAATTATAATCCTACACTTTTTAGGGTGATTACCCTTAAGTTTATATATTCTATATACAAGTCCAATTTTTAGTATCTAGACAGGGATTTGTTTTCATGGAAAACCACATAATCAAAACTTTACCAATATCTCAGGATACCATCCAATAGTTAGACTCATCTATATGGAATTTGATAAATTTCCCCCATATAAATACCCAAAATAGCTAAAAGAATCCTAAAAAATAATTAAACCCTACAATGATACCTACTATAGAGACCCAATCTAGAGATTCCTTTAATTTACAACATTTACATTAGGTAAACAAAAATATTACAAAAACAACACAATCCCATGAACAAAAGGAATAGTTTCTATGAGGATTAGCTACATAAGATACTTATTTTAAAACCCTTGTGAACATTTATCCATTATTGAGCCATAATAGACTCTCTTATTTTTTTTTATACGTTATAATCTTCTTTATAATATGTAGAAATAGTATCATAAGAAATGGGTGAGCCTAGATTCTCAGTATGGGAAAATATAAGTGATACAAATCAAATTTCCTAAGTTAACATAATATAATAATATGCGTATAATCAAGATATTTAAGAAAATTCATACCCAAAAAATAATAGATCATAAATCATAGCACGTTTCATGGAATAATATAAGTCATGAATCAAAAGAGTGTAGAAACATGAGTAAAAAACATAATCCCTGATATTTTAACACATTAATGAGAATAAGTATAAAAATATGAATCATATTTCAACTAGGGAACAAACATTATTATATGGAACATTAATTCCAGATACACACCATCATTTACCATTATTATGAGAAACTAAAATGTACTCATGAATAATTATATCATGTGATATAAACTTTTTACCAATTCATTTAAGGGAGATATAATACCCCACCCTTCATCATCCATACCTATGAGTGCCACTTGAAATTAGTCACTTATCACATCATAACTAACCCATGAAAATAAAATGGTTTTAAAAAAATATAAAAAAAATAATTCACTTCTATAGAATAAATAACCTAGGGAAATAAAATGGGTTTCATTCAACACATATAAAAGAAACCAAGGAATATAAAAGGGTTTCATATGGATTTATATAAAGAAATAATTTATAATAACAACAATAATCATAACATGATAAAACCATAGAAAGTAAATTGTTATCCAATGACATCAGGTAAATTTATAGATAAATTCCATTCAATAAAGATAATAAATAATATGGTATTTAAATCATATAGATAAATGAAACATAATTATGTCAATAATTTCCCCGAATCAATTGATATATAAAATCTGGGTGAGGGCCCTTCAATTAAATGAATCAAAAAAATAGTATTCATAAAGGAAAGGCGTTGAGTGAAAATTTAGGATCATACAAAGTGGGTGATTAGAAAATTAAAAGGACTTGATGGAATATTTATCTAAAAAGGAAAGAAATTTCATTGGTCATCTAGAAAAATAAGGTGTATGGTTACTATAACGACCCAAAAATTCATTAATTAAAATTCCTCTTGGTCTATTTAAATTTGTTCTTATGGTTATTTAAAACATATGAACTTATTTGGTTTTATGTTTTGGATTTTAAAATATCATTAAAAATGGTTATTGTTGCTAATATAGTCGTTGAACAGTGATCACATGATTAGTATAAATATAGGGCTTTAACAAATCCTATTTACTTTGACAAAGGAAGTGATGGCCTCATCCAGTAGACTTTCCCTGTATGAATACCATTTTTCAGAGCTTGTAAAGGAGGTGGCATAATTAGGATTTACTCTTGACCAAGCCCAATCCAAGATTGAATACATTAAGCTCGAGTGGAACCACCTACAGGGGAAGTGGAAGTTGATAGAGATTATCACTCGATCGATGTTATATGAGCCATCCCAAGAGTATGTCACCATCGCACACATTACCCTTCAATATTATGTGGGTGTTATAATGGGTTATGTAACATGACCCTAGTACTACTATTATGTACATTATTCTTGTATAGAGAATATACATTCATTTTATTATGTTTACTTTGTAAATAGTTTTTAAAGAGAAAATAGTATTTTTTAGTTAATATCCAACTAAGAAATATATTTTGATTAATTAATGGATTTTTGAATGAAATAATATTTTAATAAAATATTTTTATTATTATTAAATTAATTTTGATTAAATATAAATGATCCTATAATTTTATGAATGAAATTTTACTTTTTATTAAGGTTTGAAAGTTGTTTTTGTCAAAACCCATGAATTTTCGATAAATGTCACTTTTTATTTTAAAAGTAAAAATTCACATATTTAGAAAATTATTTAGAAAAAATGATTATTTTCCTTGGAATCAGGATGTTGAAATTTCCCAACAGTGAATTTTTCATAATTTTTTGAGATAGTTGAATGTTTGGGTAAAAAATTAATATCTTTTAAAGATATAATGTGTTTTATTACATCATAATGACTAAATAGCGATGTAATAAAATATTATAAACATTATTTTTGGCCAATATATGTTTTACCATTAAAATAATTTAATTTTAGACTTTTTTATTTATTTTTCAAATCTTTAGTGGACCCTCCTAGACTTATAAAATATTTTATCTTTTTAAATTGTTTTCCATGAGAGTGTGACTCACCTCCACATAAGCAACCCTGTTATTTTAAGAATTACTTAGATTTTCCTTATAAAATATTTTTTTATACTCCCCTTTTTCAAAAATCATGGGAAAAAAACCATGGGTTGGTTTGTGGTTTTGATTAGTTTAATGTGTGGTGTCCCAAACATAAATAATAAAGAATTCCCTCTCCTTTTCTAAATAAACCCACCCAAGATCCAACTCTCTCTTCACTCAAAGCCTTTTGAGTTTTTTAAACCCCTGACCTTATCTCTCTATAATCCTCCCAAGGCACCCCAAGCTCCCAATAGGCCTCTCTCAAGCCTCTTCCAAGCCTTTGGGATCAAACTTCTAAGTAAGGGATTCCTACCTTTATCTTTTTATCGAAGTTTTATAATATTGTTATGCCCTTTTATTTTCAATTATAAATATTGAGGTATGATTTAACACCTCATCCATACTTTTCTATTTATATTTTAATGATTAAATACCCCTACCTATCTCATTAAATTCCTCCCATTTACACTCGTTACCATACCGAAATTCCGTAAGAAATTTCTCTCTCCTCATTTACATTCAAGCAATTATTTTGTATTATAAATATAAATTACATTAAATTTGTTGGGACATGTATCTATATGAACCCCTTATTGTCAATTTCATATACATATTATGAGACACCCATTTCACTCTCATGATCCTTTTTTTATGAATTCCTATGTCACATCGTTATGCGGTCGAAATTACAGTGTGATTTTACAAGATAAAGTTATTGTGTAGTGAATACCATTCCCACTTCTATATCAAGTGTATTCACCTTTATAAAAATCTACTAATTGATTATAGAGTTCCATGTATGTATTCTACATTCCTTTATCTTAGAATAAATCATGATATTGAATGATTCCATGTTGTATGATCCACGTGGCACACTTTTGCATGAAATGAAATGTTTAAGAAGGGTGAACCTTCATAGCGCTCCAATGAATTGGGTAAAGTATATTATCATGATACATCATGTGCAATGAGTTTTGACTCATTCCAATTCAAGTCCAATGAGCGTTTACTTGTGCTTCATGTTCAATAAGGATTTACCCATGCTCTATGTGCAATGATCCTTGGCTCATGCCAATTTTATATTAAGTGTTTTTTCTACATCTCCATGTTAGGATTTTCATGATTTATCATGCCTTTATGTTCATGTTTATCTTGTGATCCATTTATATGCCTATTGTATAACATGTATTTTTTTCCTTCTGTTATTCCATGTTTATTTCCTTACTGGGATTTATATCTCACCCTTTTCTTATTCATGTCCTCAGTTTATCTCATTCAATGCTAAGTATGAGGGAATGTAGTGGTCATGTAAAGGAAGTTTTCAATAAAGATGTCGTGTTTCAAGTTTTAAGTTGTTATGAAATGTTCCTAATCTCTAAAGACACTATAACGGTTGATCTTCCATGTTGTATCAAGTGAAGAGTTTATGTAATAAATCATTTTATGTGTGTAATAAAAGAATAGTTGGTATAGTTGGTATCAAAGGATAGGTTTAGTTATTTTTGGGATTAGAATTAGAAAACCCTAATGAAGCCTTATAGACCAGACTAAGAATAATAAAAACATCCCTAAGTATTGGTGAGTATTGAGTAAGTGTTTTATCAAGAAATACATCCCTGTATGGATATGAGGAGGTAGATGTGGCTTTGTCAGAGATATACCTAGGAGTGAAAAATCTGACAATGAGTTTTGGGCTTGACCTAGGGTATCCTGGTATATGACAATGGGTCTTGCTGCACTCTTAGTTATGAAACTCCTAGAGGATATTATTTGGTAAATTAACAAGTTTATTATGATCTATTATTAAGGGAATTAAAAAATTCCTATAAGAATACATGTTAGAAAGTATATCAAAGATAACATTAATTGAAGCTTATAGATTCATAAATTAAGGAAATAAAAGTACTTTATAATTCATCCATTTTTGTCTTTGGATTACCCTTTATGTGTTACACCTAACTTTCCTTCTATTCCAGCCAATGGACAAATAATATAAGGACTCTGGAAAACAACCGATATGAAGATCAACGCGATTACTATTCATAAGATTTGAATAGAAACGTGGGTTAAGAGGAATGTTCAACCCCCCCCCCCACCAAGAAAGAACAATTCACCATAGAAAGATTCATGAGACAAAGGCCTCATTATTTTAATGGATCATTTGATCCATCAATCTCTAAACAATGGATCAACTCCATTGAAAAGATCTTATCCATCCTTCAATGTTCCGAAAAAGATAAGGTTATCCTGGCTTCATATTGTATGAAGGGTGAAGTTGAACAATAGTGTACATTGATAAGAAATACGAAGCCGAAGGAGTATATCGTGGCATTGGAATGGAAGGATTTCCGGAAGATTTTTTTCGATAAATATTTTACACACACCCTTCGACTTAAGATGGAAAGTGAATTCCTTTTCCTCAAGAAAGAAGATGACAAATCCATCGGACTATACAAGTAAAAATTCACAAGGCTTGCACGATACACATCTGGCATTGTCATTACCCCCGAATTCAAGGTTGAACACTTATTTGGTGGGATGAAACCTAGCCTTAGGAAATCCCTACCGATCCATGACTTCGATGGTTATGAGGAAATTTTCTGATGAGCCCTCAAGGTCAAAATAAAGATCGGAAAATCTCAAGGGTATCATAGGGATAAGAAGCATAATGTGGACTTCAATTTTGGCAGTTCAATGGATAAATCCAATGGTGCTAAAACAATCCAGCACCCGGCTAGCCAAATGTGCAGAAAGAATAACCCTTGAAATTTCTTGAAGGGTATGAGGAAATACTTTAGGTGTGGGAGAGAAGGACACCTAGCTATTAACCGCTGAAAAGAAAAACCCACAGCTACGATAGAGTATAGGAATTCTCTGTTCAACTCCCACTGTGTTGTTCATTGCATCAACTGCAAATGAATAGGGAACCTTCCAAATAAGTGCCCTAAACCAAGGGTTTTTGGAGGCAACCAACATCCTCCAAGGTAGCAAGGGTGATATTTTTACATCACTACTGTCGAAGTGAACCCCGACAAAAAAGATGTGACAGGTACGCTAGTTATTCACACAAGAATAGTAAACTTACTTTTTGATTCTGGTTCTATGCATTCTTTTGTATCTAGAAATTTTATTAGTACAATCCCAACATCATCACAAATCATGTAAGTGAAGATTTCAATGAGTATGGAAAATTGGTCAATCATTTCATCCCATTAATATAACTCATCCCCGGTCACAATATGTGGATTAAAGTTTCCAACAAACCACATCATACTCCCTCTGGTGGAATTTGATGCAATTCTTAGCATGGATTGGATTTACTTATATATAGACAATATAAATTTCCATGAGAGGGATATCACTCTCCATGTGGAGAATTGACCCCTAATTCTATGCAAGTTCAGGGAGGAAGAAGAATCTTTTTTAGCACCATCACTTAAATTGTGGATATTATTACCCTATAAACATGCGTATCTGTATTAGATGATTGAGTCTAAGGAGGAAACCATCCTTGAAGACATGCCTATTGTGAGGGAATTATCTAATGTGTTTCCCGAGTAATTTCATAGTCTTCCTCCTAGAAAAGATGTTTAATTCTCAATTGATCTTACACCGAGGGCATTGCCAATATCCAAGACTCTGTATAGAATGGATGTTGTGGAGCTTGAGGAGCTAAAGAAAAAACTACATGAGAATTTTGATAAAGGGTTTGTACGCCCAAGTGCTTCACCATGGGGTTCACCAGTCCTCTTCATCAATAAGAAGGATGACTCAATATCCTTTTGCATCAATTATCGTGAGCTTAACGAAATCACGATAAAGTACAAGTATCCTCTTCCATAATTTTATGACTTTTTCGATCATCTGTGTGGAGCATAATACTTCTCCAATGTAGATTTTTTGTTGGGATATTATCAATTAAGGGTGAAGATAGAAGATATCCTATAGACTAATTTTCGTACAAGATATGGGCATTATGAATTCATATTAATGCCTTTCAAAATCACTAATTCTCTAGCAATCTTCATGGAACTGATGAATAGAGTCTTTATAGATTACCTCAATAAATTTGTGGTAGTATTTATAGATGATATTCTAATATAATCCAAAACTAAGGAGGATCATGGAGAGTATCTATGAACTGTACTAGAGACCTTTCAAAAGGATAGGCTCTATGAAAAGTATAGAAAGTGTGAGTTCTGGTTGAAGGAGGTCTCATTCTTGGCTCATATCATTACAAGAATTGGGATATATGTTGATCCCTCTAAGAAATCTACAATTTAGGGTTGGTTGATGCCAACATCAGTAACAAATATCTGTAGCTTCTTGGGGTTAGCTAGATATTATTGACGATTTCTGAGAAATTTTTCACGATTTTCCAACCCTCTTACCAAGCTAAATCGGAAGGGAGTAAGGTTTTCCTGGAGTGATGAATGTGAAGAAAGCTTCAAGGATATTAAAAGGAGGATTACCACTACGCTCGTTCTAACTTTACCCATAAGTAGATAACTTTTTGTGGTATTTAGTGATGTTTCAAAGAAGGGCATGGGCTGTGTGTTGATGAAAAATGAAAAAGACATTGCCTATGCTTCAAAGAAATTGAAAGCTCATGAGAAAAACTATCCAACACATGATCTAGATCTGGATATAGTGATCTTCACTTTAAAAATTTAGTGGTATTATCTCTTTGGGGAGAAGTGTGAAATATATATGAACCACAAAAGCCTCAAGTATATACTCACACAGAAAGAGTTGAATATGCACCAACGAAGTTGGTTAGAGATGATCAAAGACTATGACTTCTCAATCTATTACCACCTTGGGAAAGTGAACAAGGTGGTAGATGCTCTAAGTATAAAGGACCTGGTGATTCTATTATTGATAAGAATTGAGAAGGATCCAATCTTCTTAGATTTTATGAATATGGACATGAGAATCATAAAGAAGGGAACATCGCCAATCCTTTCACAAATGATAGCTCAACAGTCTCTTTTGTAAAAGTTAAAGGATAATCAAAAGGGTGATGTGAGAATTCAGAAGAATGTGGAATCTATTAGAAAATGTAAATCCTTAGAGATCAATGTTAATGAATAAGGAATTGTGAGATTTGGGAAAAGACTATTTGTTCTATCATGTTCAAAGATGAAGAAGGAACTTTTGGATGATGCACATAGTTCAAATTTATCTATTCACCCTGGAAACACAAAGATATATCGAGATCTATGAGAGAATTATTGGTATGATAATATGAATAAGGAGATCATTGAGTATATACCAAATTTCTTGGTGTGTCAGAAAGTGAAGGCATAGAGGTATAAGTCTAAGGGGATGATGCAACCATTTCCCATACTAGTATGGAAATGGTAGAAAATTACCATGGAATTTGTCACCAGACTTCTGAAGGCATCCAAAGGAAATAATTAAATCTGGGTTGTTGTGGATCATGTTACAAATTATTCACACTTCATTGAAATTCGGGAGTATTTCTCATTTGATCAACTAGCACAGATATACATCAAGGATTTTGTAAGGCTGCATGGGGTACCACTAACGATTATATCTAATCCAAATCCAAGATTCACCTCTATGTTTTGGAAGAGTCTTCAACATGCTATGGATACTGAGCTGAACTTCAGTATGACTTATCATCCTCGAATTGATGTCCAATCCAAGTGGACTATCTAAACACATTAGGACATGTTGAGAGCATTCTCAATGGAATTAAAATGAGTATGGGATCAACATCTTTATATAGTTGAGTTCTCTTATAACAACTGTTTCCACTTGAGAGTCATAATGGAACCTTATGAAGCCCTTTATGGGAAGGGGTGAAGAACACTGACATGTTGGCATGAAGTTGGTGAGCGTAAGATGCTAGGACCATAAATGGTCAAAGAAATGGTGGAAAAGGTGAAAACCATTTAGCAGCATATCAAGGAATCCCAATATCGACATAAGAGTTATGAAGATAACCATCAATGAGACCTTGAGTTCAAAGTTGGATACATGGTGTTTCTACTAATATCTCCATGGAAGAAGGTGATAAAGTTTGGAAAGAATGGGAAGTTAATTCCTAGGTACATCATCCCCTTCGTGATTCTTGATCATGTTAGGGTTGTGGCCTATCGACTAATACTTTCACCTACTATGTCCAAAGTACATGATGTATTTCTTGTATCCCTCTTAAGAAAGTATATACCATACCCTTCACATATACTCTCTTCATAGGTAGTATAGTTAGAGGATGATCTTTCTTACGATGATCAACCAGTGAAGATCTTAGATCGTAGAGAAAAATTTCTATGAAATAAGACAATTCCCTTCGTCAAGGTGTTGTGGGAAAACCAAAAATTTGAAGAAGGGAAGTGTGAATCGGATAAATTAATGAATCAGAGATACCCACATCTATTTTAGTGTGGGAAAAGGAAATTTTGAGGGTAAAATTTCTTAAGGGGGGAAGATTGTAACAACCCAAAAATTAATTAATGAAAATTCCTCTTGGTCTATTTAAATTTATTATTATTGTTATGTAAAACGTATGCACTTATTTGGTTTTATGTTTTGATAGTAAAATAACATTAACAATTTTGACCATTTCTAATATAGCCTTTGAACAGTGATCACATTATTAGTATAAATATAGGTCTTTAACAAATCCAATTTACTCAGACAAAAGAAGTGATGGCCTCATCCAGTAGACTTGACCCGTACAAAACCCAATTTTCAGAGCTTCGAAAGGAGGAGGAATCATTGGGATTCACTCTTTAATAAGACCAAGATGATCTTGAATATGTTAATATCGAGTGGTAACACCTACGGGAGAAGTAGAAGTTAAAATAGATTACCACTTGAGCGATGTTATCCGAGACACCCCAAGATTCTATCACCATAGCACACCGTACCCTTCAGCCTTTTGTGGGTGTAATAAGGGGTTATGTAACAAGACCCTAGTACTACGATTATTTACATTATTCTTATATATAGAATATGCATTCATTTTATTATTGTTACTTTGTAAATAGTTTTTAAAGCGTAAATAGTACTTTTAGTTAATATTCAACTAAGAAATCTATTTTGATGAATTAATGGATTTTTGAATTAAATAATATTTTAATAAAATATTTTTATTATTATATTAATTTTAATTAAATATAAATGATCGTATAATTTTATGAATGAAATTGTACTTTTTATTATGGTTTGAAAGTTGTTTTTTCCAAAACCCGTGAATTTTCGATAAATGCTGGTTTTTATTTTAAAAGTAAAAATTAACATATTTATAAAATTATTTAGGTAAAATGAATATTAGTTTTGGAATCAGGATGTCGAAATTATCCAATGGTGAATTTTTCATAATTTTCTGAGATAGTCGAATTTTTGGTTAAAAATGTAATACCGTTTAAAGATATAATGTGTTTTATGACATCATAATGAATCAATAGTGATGTAATAAAATAATATAAACATTATGTTCGGCCAATATATGTTTTAACATTAAAATAATGTGATTTTATATTTATTTTATTTATTTTACAAAGCTTTAGTGTACCCTCCAAGACTTATAAAATATTTTAGCTTCTTAAATTGTTTTCCTTGAGAGTGTGACTCACCTCCACATAATCAACCCTATTATTTTCAGAAGTTTGGGCATTGGAATTATAAAATATTCTTTTCCACTCCCATTTGGAAAAACCATGGGTAAAAACCATGTGTTGGTTTGTGGTTTTGATTAATTTAATGTGTGGTATCCCAAACCTAAATAATAAAGAATTACCTCTCATTTCCTATATAAACCCACCCAAGCTCCCACTTCCTCCTCACTCAAAGACTTTGGATTTATTCCAAACCCCGCAATAATATCTCTTGAATCCTACCAAGGCACCCAAATATCCCAATAATTCTCTCTCAACCCTCTCCCAAGCCTTTGGGATCATACTTCCAAGTAAGGGATTCCTACCTTTATCATTTTATCCATGTTTTGTAATATTGTTATTCCCTTTTATTATCAATTATAAATATTTGGGTATGATTTAACATGTCCTATATACTGTCCTATTTATGTTTTAATGATTATATACCCCTTCCTCTCTCATTAAATTCCTCCCATTTACACCCGTTACCATACTGAAATTCCATAAAGAATTTATCTTTCGTCATTTACATTCAATCAATTCTTTTGTATTATGAATCTAAATTACATTACATTTTTTGGGACATGTATCTATATGAACCCATTACTGTTAATTTCATGTAAATATTATGAGACACCCATTTCTCTCTCATCATCATTTTTTATGAATTCCTATGTCACATCGTTATGAGGCCGAAATTGCACCGCGATTTTCCAAGATAAAGTTATTGTGTAGTGAATACCATGCCCACTTCTCTATCAAGTGTATTAACCTTTACAAACATCTACTTATTGATTATATAGTTTAATTTATTTATTCCACATTACTTTATCTTATAATAAATCATGATGTTGAATGATTCCATGTTGTATGATCCATGTGGCACACTTATGAATGAAATGAAATGTTTAAGAAGGATGTGCCCTGATATCGCTCCAATGCATTTGTTAAAGTGTGGTATCATGATACGCCATGTGCAATGAGTATTGAATCATGCTAATTAAAGTGAAATGAGGGTTTAATCATGCTTCAGGTGTAACAAATATTTACTCATACTCCATGTGCAATGAGCCTTGGCTTATGCTAGTTCCATGTTAAGTGTTGTTACCACATCTCCATGTTATGATTTTCATGCATTATCATGCCTTTATGTTCATGTTTCTCTTATGCTCCATTGATGTACATATTTCCTTACATGTATTTTATTCCCCATGTCATTCCATGTTTATTTCTTTACTAGGATTTATATCTCACCCTTATCTTATGCATGTACTCAGGTTATCCCATGCAATTCTAAGTACGAGCGAATATAGTGGTCATGTAAAGGAAGTTTTCAATAAAGATGTTATGTTTCATGTTTTAAGTTGTTATGTAATGTTCATAATCCCCAAATACACTTGACCTCTCTATCTTTCATGTGGTATCAAGTGAAGAGTTTATGTAATAAATCGTGTTTATGTGTGTAATAAAATCATGGTTATTATAGATACATTAGAAAAACTTCCTTGATCAAGCATAATGTATGTCAAATAATGTAGATTTTAATGATAACAAATTTTAATAACATTAAGAAATATATCTTTGGAAATAAGAAACATCCATGGTATTTTTTAAAATATTTTATATAGAAGTATTCTATAAATAAAGGAGATTAAGATTTTATTTTATAAAATCATTAAATATTATAAAGTAAGTGTCATATAAAATTGAAAAGATAGTGGTAAGAGGTGTACACATGGAAAAAATTAAAAATATTTTATTTTTACACTTTGATGAAAATGAACCATATATAAATCATTAAAATTTTCATTAAAACTATTTAAATAATATAAATTAGTATAAAATGACCTCAATAAATTATTTCAGTATTTATATGGACATTTTAAAAATTATACAATCAATTACGACATATAAGAAGGGAGGTTTCCAACCTAAAAAGAATAGACTCTTTCAATTCAACTTACAAGAAACACATCGTGTAAAATATTATTCAAGAAGAAATAAAATATAAAAGGAATATATAAAACCCCATTAATATAAAATATAAAATATGAATAATTAGTGGTTTTATAAAATAATAAAAATTCCCCATATGGATTATCTGTTAAAAATAGTATTTATTTGAAAGTAATAATAGTAATGAAACCCTTAAGATTTTAGTAACATTTTAATCCAAACCACTTTTAAGTTAGGTATCTTTTAAATCAATGAAAATTTAAATAAATTGATTGATATGGATCCTAAAACCCCATGAATATAGTGAAATATATTAATTAGATATTAATCACACTATATAAAATTTATCATAGTGTACATTAAGAAATATGTCTCAAGAAATTAAATTTGTGA
The DNA here is from genome assembly GCA_963277665.1 of Viscum album. Classification (NCBI taxonomy): domain Eukaryota; kingdom Viridiplantae; phylum Streptophyta; class Magnoliopsida; order Santalales; family Viscaceae; genus Viscum; species Viscum album. The sequence goes on from OY728166.1 coordinate 383,680,916, forward strand.
CAAAAACCCCCTTGTCATGTTTCCCTGCTTAGTCGAATACAGTATAATCTCCTCAATAACAAATATAAATTTCTTAATAACATATTTCATAATATTTTATATATATATAACCTTTTATAAACATAATTTATAATTATTCCCTATATTTATATTAGTTGGTTACTACTTATTTTTGATGTCGGGTGTGGGTAATCTTCTTTTCAACTACTTTTGTAATAGTGGTGTTATTATTTGTACTTACCAAAAATTGAAATATTTAAAGTTAATTAAATTTACTATAATGGATTATATATAATTATATATGAATATTAAACTTCATTTTTGGAGATATTTAGTATTTATATTTGAAGAAGACATAAGAAAAAGAATATTTTTTCAGCGATTTATAACATATGAAGGGCGCTTTTTCAATTGAAAAGTTGAATATTAATGTGTATTTTCCAGTACAAAAGATATATTTATTTTAATATTTATATAGTATTATACCACTAATTAATTTTTATTATTCATACAAGATATAAATTCATACCATTGTTCAATTAGGAGGTCAAACTAACCCAAACATGAACATACCATTATTATTGATGATTATGCTGTGATTTAGTTTCAATATAATTAAACAAAATTTTAGTGTTTATTAGTGTGATATATCATAATTATAATTGATTTAGAGCAATAATTCATGGATATTATAATATTACATAATTTTAATTAAATATGTTCCTCTTAGTATGCTTGTTTTAAATGATTGAATTAACGATAATCATTTTTTGATCATGTTATTAATAGGATATATAATTTTTATTAAAAAAACTTAATTATATCTTAAAATTAATATTTATTAATTAAAAACATCCCCATTACCATCCCTATAAGGGGGTTATGAATAGAAAATTGAAAACCAATCGTCTCATTGAGGTGGTAGTCCATATGTATGCATGGTTGATGATTTCATTTTCCATAGAACGAGAGAAATAAATAATATAATGTATCATTTATGAATCCAAAAATTTTATTAATATATTTATTATTTTTTAAATTCATATTTAGTAAAATCCATTTAAAGTGGTTAAGTAAAATTAAACATGACACTTTGTGGAGAAGGGAGTCCACGAACAGAGAAATGTCCATTTCACTTTTCTTAGAGAAACATGGAAGGCTGATTAATGATTATACCAAAATTATAATTATATACCAGTATAATAATTATAATGATGTTATAATTTTGAGTTTTTCAGAATAATTTTGACAAATATGAAATTCACTTAAGTAAAAAATAAAAGGGGAAGAGAATTTCAGAACTTATACCTCACTTATTAGATTATCAACTTTGAGAAGGGGTTAAACCATTGAAGGATAGTATTTTAAGAATCCAAAAACCTATTTAAGGTGTGTATAAGTGTTGAGGATATGTTTTTGTATATATTTGAATGAAATAATTGGGTTTTAGTGTGAGGATACGCGAGGATAAGAGGGATCATTTTTTTACTGAAAAGGATTGACGTTTTTATAAATACCCAAAAGTTTTCAATAATGGAAAATCACTCTCAATGGGAATACATCTAAAATAGAAGTATAATATAGAGGATAATATTTTAGTATGATCCACACTAGAATCACTTAATTAAAACATGTTTTCAACATTTTTTTTATATTTACATCTTAGGTTACTCATTTTTACCATTTTACTTTTCACCATGGTAACTCATTTTTATCTAATTAATTTAGCCTTTATGACCAAAAATAAAATGGTCTTTATTAGATAATTTTTAAATAATGGTTAAAATTTTAAAATAATTTTTTTTGAAAGTATTTTCTAATGTGATAAAAATTAATATTAAAATAAAAAGTTTATAATGTATTAAAAACAATTTTTTGTAAAATACAACTTAAATTCTAAAATGTAAAATATGGGTATATAAATTAAAAAAAATTAAAAATTATAAAATAACTAATAAAATACATATATGATCTCATAAAAAATCTTTAATGAATACCCAATTCATAATTTATACTAATGATATTATAAAATTCATGTTGTTTGTAAAAATGGTATTTTACACTATTCACCTAAAAATAATTCTTTTTAAAAAAAATTTAAAAAAATCATCTTAAGTCTATATTTTCACTATAAATAAAAAATTTAATTTATATTTATCTAATTATGATTCTAAAATTTATAATTTTATTTTTTAAATGAAAATAAAAATAAAAAGAAAACTAATTTCATTGAAAAATGGTGTTTTTAAACATTAATTGTTCTTAGTATTATTTCATATTAATTTATAATTAAAAATATATTAATATGTTATTAATATATAAAATTTTAAATCTGTTAAAATTAATCTATTAATATATAATATAAAATACTTAACAAAATGGTTCTTTGAGAAAAATTACTTTTATACAAAATATTCCTTAAAAAATACCATTAAAATTAATTATTTATATAATAAAATTTAATTTTTTTACTCCATTAATATTAGGATATTTATTTATATTTTATATAAACATAATATCATGTTTTAATAATATTATTATTAGTATTGATACGTGATGAATATATATATATATATATATAATATTTCAATATCATATATTTTTCATTGTGAGTTATACCACCTAACAATACATGATTTTACTATACCTATTAGATATATGACTAAAATATATATTTTCAATGACCATATTTGAAAAGATCATATTTGCAATGAACATATTTAATTCTTAGATATATACTTACTAAATCATCCATCCATTCCACTATAACATTAAAAAGAATAGTTATTATTTAATAATATAGATTTCTCAAAATGGTTTCTCCTTTCATAGTCATCTTCCTCATTATAGGTTTTGTTTTGGGCTATAAGGTATCTTCGAGGTTGAATACGATCCAAAAAACATCTTAGTCAAAAACAATTTCTTCTTTTCCATTTATTTCCCCTTTTGTTTTATACACTTTTAATAGATGTACTGCATCTAAAGTGAATTGTAATTCATGTGTGTAGTATATAGTTTTATGTTCATTTGTTTTAATATACCACCTAAGAATGAATAATGTGTCTTTAATTTAGTTTTTATCTTGTCGGGAACATTTTCTATCCATGTTTGAATCCTTTTGAAAGAATAGAAAGATGTTCTTTAAAATTATTTTCATAAATAATAATAATAACAATAACAAAAACAAAAACAACAAAAACAACAAAAACAATAATAATAATTTTTCCTAAAACATGGGGAATTAGAATATCAATTATATTAACACTTAAAAGGTTTTGATAATAAAGGTGATGTCTTTGGTGTCACAGAGGGAAATAGAGTCATAACCAACTGATTCAATTATGACTTTAGTATGGAATATTACTGGTTGAATGATTTCATAGTCATACAGTCATTGAATATATACCCATTTCAAATGGAAATATTTCCACTCTTCTTACTCTCCAAGTGAGTTATTACAAATATAAGACACTCACACTAAGGGATTACCCAATTTGACCCATATGGAGTAAACCATCTTCTCAAGTATATCTATAAAGATGAATCATTCCTAGATGTTGTATCCCAGAATTCATTGGAATGGAAAAAAATTAGGGTGATCATTCACCGCAACTTTATTGGGCCTCCAAAAGTGTAGTAACTTGATTGAGTTTTCTTAAAGGACTCTATGAAAAACTATGATACTCTTTCTTTTCAGAAGGAATAAACTTTATTCTTTGTATATTTAAATTTTGGATAAAACTTCTCCTTATTTTCATCCTAACATAAGGTTTTTTGTTTTAATTTTTTATTAGGAGGCCCTATATGATACTGAGTGGGATTGGAAAATGGATCTGATATTAGTGATGGGTTGAGCATTAAATTTTTATTCTCTTCTCTACCAAGTTTCTTCCACTACGTTGATGGTGTATATCGATATGTATCCTTGGTACATTGAATGGATGCTTTAATTCACGATTCCAAGGATGAAAACTCCTAGAAACCACCAAGGTAATTCAATTAAATGAGGGAATTTTGTAACCTACCCCATGGATTTTATGTTTATATCTCCAGTAGCATATCTTGTAGAAGAAATAAATCCATGGAATATTTAAAGATCGTTCACTAGTTGATCAATTAATAGATCCTCTTAATTTCATGTCAGTTTCAATTCAAGTGTTCAGGGATTGTTTTATTCCTTATCATGGAGATGAATTAGTAAAATAACTATCACTGAAGATCATCCCAGTCATTAATATACTCGATAAATATATTTTTTTACCAATGAATGATGGTACCTCTATGTATTACCTGAATCTCATAAGATATTTTTCCTCATAAAATTATTTTATTCCTATAATTGGTCCACATATAGATGATAATATTTTAATATACTTCTGTGGATCTCATATATAATTGAATATCAATATTGTGGGATTCACAAAATTAGGTGGTGTGGGAGTCAAGTCCACCAACTCATTGTATGAATTCATCTTCTGTTGTACAAGTATGTGTTTCCCCTCCAAGGTTTCCACTTGTATAGAAATAGACTTGATATAGTAGAAAACATATTATAACCATCTCCTAGTCCAACACATAGGTGAAGGTATTTGGAATATCTTGATATAGTTGGTATGCATGTGTTTGTATTGAAATCTAGATCAAATTGGCCTAGGGTGTGCTACTTGAAAATGTACTGGTTACTTCCACAATAGAGGGAATTCTTAATAGTCGTAGACCATTGAGGTTTGGTAAAATTCTGTTATAAAGACCGAGTTAGATGGATTATTTAATTATACTATCATGGGTTGATAAGTTCCCCCTAATTCAGAAGTATTAACTAAATAAGATATATCATCCTCATATTATGAGTTACAATTATTGGGGATATTGCCTCTGAGTAGTTTTTTAGATTCATTTCAGCTTATCTAGTTTGATTTAATTTTGTATAATCCTCTCTTTAGAAGAGAGAGTCTCATAACTTAGGTATTGTGTTAGATATAACCACACATTTCCCTCTTATCCTTTTTCAATGCGCATTGAGTAGTTAATAGTTGTTTGCTCAAATTACATCTTAGATCATGAGTCTACCGCTGATCCCAGATACCCACACCTTCTTCATGTGTTTTGGTGGTAACTAAATTTTCAATAGATTCTTCCCCATCACATTATTCTATTTTTTTGTTATGTTACATATTCTATGCAGTTATAATTACAAAACATTCAATAATGAAAATTATTTGGAAGGGGTCAAATCACTAAAAAAAATTAGGGGGTTTATCTTCCTCTAAATATATCTCAAGGTATAGATTATAAAACACCTTTATTATTATATTGTTAGTTCATTTTGAATAAATTTTCCTATGAGGATTCACTAACTACCCTTGTAGTTCCCCTGGAATTCGTTTATAGGGGTGATCTTGAGAGAATCTATGTCGAATTTCTATGAATGTACTCCCAATAAGGGGGATGGATCATGAAGTTGATGAAATAATGAGAGTGTTTCCTATAAAATTATCATCATATATATAAAATTTACCTCCTCATAGAAATTTTGGGTAATAATTCCACTAAACATATGGCATAGAGTGATTTTTTTACTCACATGAACTCTTATATCCACCAAGGATTGGATGATCCCAAGGATTGTGATGGTCATAAAAATTCCCTCGGCCATGTTGGTTGGGGTCATTTAGATAATATTACTAAGAAGATTTATTTCATGGAATTATTGAATTTTAGGTTTTATATTCAGTGATGTGATTGATTCAACACTTTTTATGGGTAAGAAATACCCACTGTTGAGGGTTTCTCTATGGTTATAGGCTTTTATTTCCTCAAATAGGAGGCATATTGATCCTTCTTGGTAGCCTCATGGAAGCATCTATCAACGGATTAATCTAGTAAATCACACAATTATTGTATTTAATAATGGATATATTTTTCAAAATAGACCAATTTCAATAGGATTTACTAGGTTCTAAGACTTTTCTGGAATTAATGACATTACAATATACCTTTCTTTATAGAACTTGTTGGCTGGTGAGCTTGGTAGAATATAAAAATACATTTTCAACCAACCCTATGATATAAAAACAAGTGGGTTTTTGGTGATTATCTAGATAATTAAATTTATTTTTTTGATGTAGGCATGTTAAGGGAACTCACACTGCTTCTCTTTCAAAGAATTCTTGGCCACTGAAAAGGTGATAAAGTCAACATTATATAAAATCTCATCAAACATCTTAAGATAATTCATATAATCTCCATAATAGAGGTATTTGGACCTGATATGATATATTTTCACTAATAATTTATATCTTGTATAAGGTATTCAGTCCTACTTTATTACATTAAGAATGTAATATTAGGGAGTATCTATTTTACAAAACGTCATCGGTATTCTATCTCTAGGTTACTCTTCCCACCTGACTAAGGAACTTTCTTTCTTATTCTAAGTGGGGTTATTCAACCCAATTTTACCACAATGTATATTTATCCATTACATTTTTCATTAGAGGGGTTAGCTCAAAATATATATAGTTATATGATAGGGTATTTTATCTAAGGGAGGAATAAATGATGACCATCAGCTCAGAAAGTATTTTCACTATGATGAAATGCTAGCAGCCAGTGATGAGGTACTTAATGTAGATTGGCCTGATTTCTAAAGTTCCAATTAGTATGAGGAAAAACTAAAAGTAGCTGTGAAATGGGTAAGGACTTTTTTCATATTTTATGAGTCATATATATTAATTACTTCATGATGAGAATCATGGGGAGGACCTTCATGGTTGTTGACTTTAGACAATTCATCCTAGGGAGGACCTCCATTTCAGTTATTTTTTATCATAGGTAGGGCCTCTATAATTTCTAACCTGGGGAATACATATAGAGTTCTTAAAATATCATCTATAAGGAGGGCCTATATATTTACTAGTTATTGAAAAGTTATCAGAGATCCTCCTTTCTTGTTGATCTTGATGCTCTGTGGAGAACCTTCGCAATTGAGGTCATGATATGGACCTTTGTGATTGATCTTCATATCAGTATGTGAGGACCTATGTATTGGGTACTCTAGAGAGTACCTATAAATTTTATGACTAAAGTACCAAATGAGGAACTCCATAGCCATGGATTCCTTCTACTATTAATAAGTAACTGGAATATTCTTGGTCTACTGTCAAAATATGTCAATGATCCTAAATAATATAAGCATTTACAGTTTTATGGACCTTATCCTAGATTTCATATTTACCTTGATGAGACTTGCTTCTAGAAATTCTCATCTATATGATTGGAATCAAAACATAAATAATAATTAAGGTCACATAGTGTGGATAGTGACACTCATGAGTGAAATCCCTCTAATAAGATTCCCTTGTTTTCATCATAATATATCAGTGAACTTTTTGATTGTAAGTATAAATATAAGGATTATCTTTAATTACCATAGAGATAAACTTATGAGCTTATTTAGGGTGATTAATAATATTGTCTTTCTCCTTGATTTCCACTATGATGTGTCGACAATCTTCTTGAGGGGTAGGAATTTGAGACTGATTTATAATTTGCATCAGAATATACTGATGGCCTTCCAAAATATAGATGAGAGAAGAGATATGATACTAATTATGAGCTACCACTAAGTTATTCCAACTGAACTCATATATTTTTATAGGAGTATGAATAGTATACCACTCTAGATATTTATTTTTTGACAATATTTACCAATGAGAATAATATATATTTGTTGAAATATGGATATAAGCCTTCTATTGAGCTTTATCTACCTCTAGGATATGTTAAAAAAATTTCATAATGGGATTGTGGATATAAACATTCACCTGGGTTTCCACTAAAACATACTAATAAGGTATATGGGTGTTTATGGTAAAAATAATATCGGTCTTTTTCTGGGCTTCCATTGGAAATATTTGACAGAATTCATAGATGATAGTGGGAATAGTAATATGAGAATGTTCAAAGGATTTTGTGGTTTATATCCCTAGGGGTTACATCCTCTTAGGTTCCTAGGCTTTAACAACTAGGCATAATGTATTCAAAATGGCCTCTTCAATGTATTCATTAGATACCCAAGTTATGTGGTGTTGGAATAATAGTGGATGGTAAGAGACCTCTAGGGTAGCTCTTGAGTGAACATAAGGACATAGTCAACATTATATTACAACTCTATAAGATAAGTGACTAATTTTTTATATACTCTAGGGACAAGCCCCTATAATCTTTGAAGTTAAAAATAATTTCCACTTACTTCTATGTAGTGTTTCACTCATTATATGTCGATGAGGCTTCATTTCATAGAGGATATTTCAAGCTTCCTCCAGAGTTGGTATGGATCTGAGTTAGTATAATAATTCTAGAGTTCAGATAAAATAGTTTTAGAGTGTTTAGGTCATTGAAAGTGTACCTAAAATAATTATTTATATAGATTTCATGGTAATTAAGACATATATCCAGTACATCAACTGCTTGTTCACAATATCATAAGTTTTCATGTGGCTAAATCAATATTTTTTATGGAGTTTGGAATTCAACATTAAACTAGGGTATTCCATTTAGATTGAAGGGAGTTATTGATGGGAAAACAATATCAAATAAAAGACCTATTAAATTTTTCATCATAAGTAATATTTTGTTCATACATTAGCTCTGGGTAATGTATTCACATCGGGTTAGCCATTCTTTTTCTGACACACCCCTACACCCACACATTTTGAGTTGATGAAAAACTACTTACCGAATAAAATTGATCACTAAGATATACCAAATATTATTTTTATTTCACATTAGTTAAGATTATGGGAGTTTAGATCATCCTTTAATGGGTCTTATTTATTATTATAGGGCTCTCATAATGATTTAATACATATTTGGGGATCCATCAAAATAATAGTATTAGTACTGGTTACCTCCATGTAGGTGATCAACATAAATAATGCATTAATGTGAATATATATATATATATCATTGTTTCTTTATCTTTATTTTACTAGTGATCATACTATGGTTTAAAGCCACACAATAGAATGATCTATAATTTATCACCATCAAAGGAGGTGGTAGGTGTCATGGGGTTATTATTTTTCATATGAGAGGGGCTTCCTACACATTGTTGTAAAGGTAATTGGAAATCACATAGTTTGGTTCTTCTTAATGTAAAATTTCATATATTTTAATATCATGTGGAAAGGACCAATATAGTTCCTTTTAAGGTCTTCAGTCCAGTACTAATTGATATTCATCTTAAGTTCATGTGTATAGGGCCTATTAATGTCCTTTTTAATATTATCTATACAAGACCTATTGAGGTGAATTTTAATTCCATGCATCTAAAATATATTGAAGTGAGTTTTAATTTTTTAACTTTAATAACTATGTTGTTTTGGGATTAAACCAATGTGAGGAATCCTATATATCCAATTTAATAAGAATCAAATACTATGTTTTTTTCATTTTGCAGTTTAAGGTCAAATTTCAAGACCAATTCATATAGTTTAATGTTGTGTGGTGAGTACTAAATGTTGTGTAGTTTAATGTCATGTAACTAGACCTTAATTATATATAGTATATATTCATGTTGTGATTAATACTTAGTGTAATGTTCTAAGTAATGGTTGGTGTGGGACTTACCCATGTGGAACCATTTCTAGTTCATCGTTTCAGTTGGTAACTTGAAAATAGATAATATAGTTGGAATACTATGGTATATATCCCATTAAAGAAAATTTCGATCTTACACATCTATTTCCCAGATGGAGGTACATTGATCATATAATGAACTATACATGAGGTTACCAAGGATGAAATGATTGTGGATTACACCTAGTTTGAGGACTAAATGTGTATCCACCATTCATGTATTGATAAATATACTACAATGGATGACTATACTCATGGGGAATATTTCTTAGTGAGAAAGAGTTGGGGCTTATAGATTGGAGGAACTCTTTTTTTCAACCTAGAACATTACTCAGGTAAAGTTAGGTAAGGGTATTACACTTAATTTTGGTCCCTTATATGTATGCATCATTAATGGGGGACATGATAATGAGATCATTAATTGAGAATATGGTAGGGTATTGTACTTAAGGAGGTGGACCATAATGAATGTTCACCCCTTTTCTATTAGTAACTATAAAAATATGGAATATTAGATACATATTGAATATGGATGTTTGGGGAGGATTTGGATCTCACACTGAATTATAGTTCCATATATGTATGGATCATTGAGTGGACCAAAGAGGCCCAATGGATAATGGGGATCACAATATTTTAGAAACAGGATGGGTAGGAAGAGAATAGTGAACTAATATCAGTGTCATAAACTATCACATGATAGGTTCCATCATTTTCAAGGAAATACATGGTCATTAAAACCATAGTTGTTTTACAAATTAGAGAGAAATCATGTGGATAATTTCTCATAGTATGTTTTATCCCCATTATCAAAGTAATACATTATAACAAACCATACTTTACAGACATTTTTATTAATTCAGAATTTAAGCACACTTATTACAACATATAACAAAACCAGGAAAGGGACGTATAGGTATAGAGTCTTTAGAAACTGGGAAACATAAACAACTTGTTAATAAAGCATATACTTTGCCTCCCATTTATTTCATCAGATCTAGAGTCCCTTTTGGCATATACTACTTAATAATATTCTTCCTGACCTGGGGAAATAAAACATACAAAAGGGTGAGCTCGAATGATTAGTAAGGGTAAACAAAAGAAATATCAATCACATCAAAATAAGAACATAACATTTTGGAAATCTTACCCTGTAAAAGAGATCATAATTTCATAACATGGGATAAATCATGGTAGTGAAATGTAATCCCAATAATCATAACATAAAACATGAAACATTGTGGCATGCACACATAATCATAGAGAATAATTTCTTATTAGTCAAGAATCATTTCCAAGACTATCTTAGTGGACAAAGTACATTTCTGAACCGAGTTCTCTCCTCGTTTCAGCCATGTTTTACTGAACTGGTTTAACCTACCGTTCCATCCATGTCTATCTCATGAGATATAAAATCTTTACCCAATGCATTGGAGGGAGATATAGGTCCCACCCATCTCATAATGATACCATTCTTATATGTGCCACAAAATCATAAATCATACATCATTGCATAACCCATGTAATAAAAATGGGATTCTTAACACCATGAAATCATAAAACAATTCATATAAGATAAAGAAATTCATAAAAATAATTCCATCACAACATAATCAAATCAATGTAATAATAGGGATAGAAATAGAACCCTATATTATCTTAGATGGAAAATAATTTTGATAAAACACTTTAACTCCATTCTTGAGGAAAATATCCTTTCTACATCAAAAACATTTTCCTTTCTTAACATGTCTTACAATTTTAAACTAAAATAAGTTGATTAAAAATAAACATGAAAACTTGTAAAGGAATCTTCTTGGAAATAATTTTTTAAAAATCCATTCATTCCGTATAAGTTAAAAAAACATTCTTCTCATACTTTTGTTGGAAAAGTCAAAAAGTACCTTGTAGGAAAAACGACAAAAGATTCCTTTAATATCTTTTACTAAAAACTCACTGAAGGGTAAAATTGGATTTAAACAATTGTAGGTGTATGGAAACAATATTACATATTGATTAACATGTATGTGGATGATAAATATTCCCCAGTAAATACCAATGTATAAACAATCTCGGATAAAATGAGATTGTGATATTTTCCCTTACCTTAGGTCCGATTTGCTTCGTAAGTGTCCGAAACTCCTGTATAATGATTTAAATAATGTTATTGACTTATTCCATAATCATAATTATTTTTATTATATCATATATGGTCATATTATTAGCTTCTTATTAGTAATATTTCATTACTACATGTTATTCGGGTGTTTATTACTTTTTGTTCTTATGCGCGTTTTGTCGAATATATTCTTATTTTTCTATTTAGGTTATAGATACCTCATTTATAGAATGGTATCAGTTTAATATATATCATATTCATTTACTCAATTCATTTATATAATCATTATTCAATGAATATCCTGTATAATGAGTCGCATCACATCGTGGAGACGGTATTCCGTATGTACGCACGAGCGATGGTATCATTCCCGTGATCGTGAAATTGTATTGGAGTGTATATATAAAATTTCAGAATCAATATAAATTTACAATAATCATATATAGTCATTATTTACACCATTATATCCATCCAAGTAAGGTGGTGGTGAAAAATAGATTACACCACGGCGTGGAGACGGTATTCCGTACGTACGCACGCGCGGTGATTTCATTTTTCGTAGGATGGATATATGGTGAAATAGGGTTGTTTCATAATTATAATAACATATCAGTATATGAGTGATACTGATGTTATTACTTCATAATGAAACAACTAAATAAGAAGAAGTGGAAGAAGAAATAAAGTTGAAAGAATCGGTAACGAACATTACCTCTTCTTTGAAGCGCCTCTTTGAGACCTCCTCTTAGGGCACTAAAATTGGTCTTTGAAGAAGACCAGGACCTCTAGGATGTTTCTAGGGAAGTGGAGAGGAGATATTGATAGGTTTTGGCAGAGCTTGAAGGCTCAAAGTGGTGTGAGGAAGAGAGGGAGGAGGTGCCCTTTTATAAGGGAGGAGAGGGGCACCTTTGGAATAACTAAAAATATTATTTTATTATAAAGTCAAATTCGGTTTTTAATAGCTCCAAATTGATATAGTTAGAAGATAAGGTGGGGATGGGTCGAAATCCTCTCATCCAAAAGAATTTAGACAAGTTTAGATATCAATTTTAACCTTATCATTTAGATTTATCTTTAAGTTAGATAATTTAACTTTTAACGTGTCTTCTTGTTTTCTTACACTATATGGTTAATAAAATTACTATAAAAATCCAAACGAACACCAAGTTGTTTATTATTAACATATATAACCTTATCTAAGTCATTTTTCCGAACCTTAGATTTTTAGGAATAAAATAAAAATTAATAATATAGTATTTTTTTTAAAAACTAGTTTATGTCAATTTTGACACTATTTGGTAATTGATTTTTGTGAAAATCATAACAGAATGATTAGTTCAAAAACATTTAATTAAATCAATAATAACATGTCATATTAACATATAAAATTATTTGAATTCATAAAAAGTCTCAAATTACATTTATTTGGGTATTTATAACATCAATTATGTCAATATTTCATTAATAAGATAATTACTGCATCATCATTGTATCATAAATAAATTAAATTATTTTAAGTCTAAAAATTACAAATAAAATACCATTATGTAGAAAATCTTTTTATTTTTGTAATTAATATTTATAGTTGAATTTATCTTATGTATAACCCTATATTAAAAATTATTTAGTTATTAAACTTTGATTTTAACTATTTTAACCCTTCTTTAAATAAATTGATAATAAATGTCCTAATCTAATCCAAGTGGGCCTAAATGCTCATATGTTATTCCTGAGGTTGTTTTTGGTAGAATTACACTTATCCAATAGAATTAGGACATGTGTTAGGGTAATAATAATATCATTTTTACCCTTAACTACCCTATTTACTTTTAACCGTGGTAAAAAAAGTAAAAAGTTACTATTCACCAAAAATTATTTTCATCTCATTGAACCACATTTTAGTCCTTGATATTAACCGTGTCTCTCGGATTTTCGAAATTCCACTCACAAAAGTGGTAAAATTAAGTTTTATGAAAAAATTCAGTTTTTTAACTACCACTTAGTGGTTTCACAATTCATCAAAAAATGAAAGTTTCCAGAAAAATACCAAAAATTAGGCCTAAGCTATATTTGATATTATGAATTCAAAAATGATGTCTATTTTACCAAATTCAAAACATATCAGTTACATTAACTAATTTCAAAATTAATTCTCATCGTCAAAACAAATAGCTTGTTTTTAAGAGATAATAACTATCAAAAGATTGACACTTGTTTATGTATGGTTTAAATGTGAAATTACATCCAATGAACAACATTGTATTAAATTGTAAACATATATTCTAAATATACTTTAAAACCACTAAAATTAATAATTTATAACTATTAATTATTTCGATTAAAAAAGTTGTTTTTAATTAAAATTTAGTAATTTTCACTATTCATCAGAATATGAAAGTTATCCGAAAAGTACCAAAATTTTACCCTAAGCTAATTTAGATATTCCGAATCCAAAAAATGAAGTACATTTTGAAAAATAAAATTTACAAAAGTTAAAAAAGTGGTTATTACTATTCATAATAGCTAGTTTTAATAATATTTTAATAGCATATCGTTGTTTAGTGAAACTCAGTATTGCGTACGATGCAAGCTATTGAGGAAGGCCGCGGTTGCGTGTAAATCAAGCCAAGCTAGTGTTGCGTGTAGTGAAAGATTCCTTTGATGATTTATATAACATAAAAACAAAATATTTCTCATAAAAGTCTCGGGTGTTACATTCTACCCCCCTTAAAATGAATTTCGCCCTTGAAATTCATCACTTTGTAACAAAAAGATGAGGATACCTCTCCCTCATCATATCCTCAAGCTCCCATGTAGCTTCTTCTGATTGATGGTTCCTCCATAAAACTTTCACCAATCGAGTTGCCTTGTTTCATAGGACTTTTTCGCTACGATCCAGAATCTCTATCGGTTGTTCTTCATAAGAAAGATCTTGCTCCAGCAGTACAACTTCTGAGCTGAGTACATGTGAAGGATCAGGTATGTACTTTCTTAGGAGAGATACATGAAACACATCGTGAACTTGAGAGAGATTCGGTGGAAGCACTAATCGGTAAGCTACCTTTCCAACACGATCCAGTATTTCGAAAGGACCGATATATCTAGGGATCAACTTCCCCTTCTTTCAAAATCTCATGACCCCCTTCCAGGGATATATTCGTAAGAACACTTTATCACCCACTTCAAACACTAGGTATTTTCTTTGGTTGTCGGCATAACTTTTCTGTCGACTCTGAGCTGCTCTTATGTGTTGTTGAATAGATTGGACCTTTTCTTCCATCTCATCAACAAGATCAGGTCCTAATAGCTTTCTTTCCCCAACTTCATCCTAGCAAGTTGGAGTCCTTCATTTCTTTCCATAGAGAGCTTCATAAGGAGCCATATGAATACTGGAGTGAAAGATATTATTATAAGAAAATTCCACCAAAGGTAGGTGTTGATCCCAACCACCTTTGAAATCCATAGAGCAAGCTCTCAACATATCTTTGAGAGTTTGAATAGTTTTCTCAGACTGACCATCTGTCTGAGGATGATAAGAAGTGCTGAAACTTAACTCTGTATTCAGAGTATGCTGAAGACTTCTCCAGAACTTTGAGGCAAATCTCAGATCCTGATCAGATATAATAGAAAGTGGTACTCCATGCAATCTTGCGACTTCCTTTACATATATCCTGGAAAGCTGATCCAGAGAGAAATCCTCTCTAATAGCAATGAAGTGTGCAGACTTTGTAAGATGATCAAGTATGACCCAGATAACATTATTTCCTTTGGATGTTTTAGGAAGTCCTGTGACAAAGTCCATAGTGATGTTTTCCCATTTTGATTCGGGTATGGGTAATGGTTGTAACATCCCCTTAGACTTCTTTCTATCAGCTTTAACTTGCTGACAAACCAAGCATCGAGAGACATATTCAACAACATCTCTTTTCATGCCATCCCACCAGAAGTACTCTTTCAGGTCCCTATACATCTTCGTGCTTCCAGGATGAATAGAGAATGAAGAACTATGAGCCTCATCAAGTTTCTCCTTTTTTAATTCTGGGATGGGAGGAACACAAACCCGATTCCTAAACTTTATTATCCCATCACAATCAAGGTTGAATTCAGGAATATTTCTCACCTTCTTTTATAACTCTACATCTTCTTTCTGTGCCTCTTTAATCTTCACATGTATAGATGGTTGAACATTCATTTGAGAAAGATACGATTTTCCCCCTTCCATTAAAATTCCATGATCCATCCTTTGTAAATCCATAAATATTGGATCTTTTGTGATCCTCATCATGGATAAGCTAGCATGGTATTGTCGACATAATGCATCTGCCACATTGTTTGCTTTCCCAGGGTGGTAATGAATTGAGAAGTCGTAATCCTTAATCAGTTCCAGCCATCTTCTTTGGCACATATTCAGATCCTTTTGTGTGAAAATATACTTTAAACTTTTATGATCAGTATAAATGTCACACCTTTCTCCATAAAGATGATGCCTCCAAATATTTAATGCAAAGATTACTGCAGCTAACTCCAAATCATGAGTTGGGTAATTTTGCTCATGGATTTTCAACTGTCGTGAGGCATAAGCTATCACCATATCATTTTTCATAATAACACACCCCAATCACTTCTTGGTTGCATCACTGTAGATCACAAACCATTCTATACTACAAGGTAGTGTGAGAATAGGTGCACTGGATAACCTTCTTTTCAACTCCTTGAAATTCTCTTCACATTCCTCCGTCCAAAAAAAACTTAACTCCATTCTGAGTCAACCTGGTGAGTGGATTAGATAATCGTGAAAATATTTCACAAAACGTTGATAATATCCATCCAAACCAAGAAAACTTCAGATCTCAGTTACTGTTGTTGATCTCGACCATCTTTCGATAACCTCTGTTTTGCTGGATCCACAGATATCCCCTCTTTTGAGATTATGTGACCCAAAAATGCAACTTTTTAAGCCAAAATTCACACTTGGTAAATTTGGCATAAAGCTTCTCCTTTCTCATGGTCTTCAATATAATTCTCATGTGATCTTCATGTTCTTCCTTGCTCTTTGAATAGACAAGAATATCTTCTATAAAGACAACCACAAATTGATCAATATAGTCTCTAAAGACTCTATTCATTAGATCCATGAAGATAGCAGGGGCATTAGTAAGATCAAATGGCATCACTATAAATTCATAGTGTCCATACCTCGTACGGAAAGTCATCTTTGGTATATACTCCCTTTTGACCCTTAATTGATGATACCCCGAATGAAGATCAATCTTGGAAAAGTATTGAGCTCCGCGTAGTTGGTCAAATAAGTCATCAATGCGTGGGAGAGGATATTTTTTCTTGATAGTGATCTTGTTAAGTTCTCGATAATCAATGCAAAGTCTCATTGATCCATCTTTATTCTTAAAAAATATAAAAGGTGCTCCTCAAGGTGACGCACTAGGGCGTATGAATCCCTTATCAAGATTCTCTTAGAGTTGCTTCTTCAATTCCTGCAACTCAATTGGGGCCATTCTATAAGGTGTCTTTGAAATAAGCAAAGCACCTGGTATGAGTTCTATTTAAAACTCAACTTCACGATTTTGTGGAAGACCCGGAAATTCCTCCGGAAAGACATCATCAAACTCCCGTACAATGGGCATATTCTTAATTGTGAGTTTCTCACCAACCATTTAAGATAAATAACCTTTATTCAGTGGAATCAAGACCCATAAGGTGGAAGAAATTTCCACTGTAAGGTTATGTTCATCCTTGCATCGATAGACGATCAAAGATTGATCTGGAATATGAAATGTGACTTCCCTTCTTTGGAAATTGATATGAGATGTATATAGAGAAATCCAATCTATGTCAAGAATCACATCAAATTCCACTATAGGAAGGATCAAAAGATTTGCAGGAAGCACTTTCCCACAAACTTCAATAGGGGAAGAATTATAAACTTTTGATGCGACTGTTGTGCCATTAGGTGTTGTCACAGCTAACTCAACATCTAATTGTTGAGGTAATATGGTGATACCCTTAGAAAAATCTTCAGAAATAAAAGATTGGGTGGATCCAGAATAAAATAAAACATTTGCTACATTATAGTGGATCGTAAGTGTACCTTTCACCACATCGTTATCGTACTCCACATCACTGATAGAAATTGCATGTGAATTTCCTTTGTCTGTAGCCTTAAGATTTTATTGATGTCGATCATCATAAAAAACCCTTGGATTAGGGAATTTATTGGCATAATGACCCATATCTTTGCACTTGAAACATTGAAGTGTAGTAGGTTTATTCAGTGTATCCCTTCCTTTGTTTGCATCATTAGACATCTTCTTCCCATCATTGCGGCATTCAAATGCCCGATGACCTTCCTTTCCACATTTGGAAAATTTACTTGTCCCTTTTAGACAAATCCTTCCATGTTTCTTTCCATACTTTGAGCATAAGGGAAAGCTCATCTTCTTTTCAGTGTGCTCTTTAGATTTTCCTTTGAATTCCATTTTCCTCTTCTTATCAAACCCATATGACTGATGGGTTACTCCAATCTCCATCTCAACTTTGAGATCACATCGAACGATTTCCTCGTATCTATTTACGTCCCTTATGGCTAAGGCCCTTCGAAGACTTGGTTTTAAGACACTAAAGAATTGATCGATCTTACTCTCAAGTTGGATAATAATACCAGAAGCGTACCTTGAAAGTCTTGTAAAATTTTCTTTATAGGTACCAATAGATTCATCATCCTTTTGTTTTAGTTCAAGAAACTCTTTCTCCATCTTTGTTCAGAGAATACGAGGGAAGTAATTATTGAAAAATAAGTTCTTGAACTTGTCCCATTCCATGGAATCAATTTCATCCCTTTGCCTCGTATTCTTAATAAGATTACACCATTGATCAGCATCTCCTTCCAAAAGATACACCGCTAGGATGACTTTATCATGTTCATAACATTAAAGAAATGAAAATATCTTTTCAGTAGTACTAATCCATTGTTCAGAAACTAATGGACCAGTAGACCCTCTGAAAGAAGGTGGACGCTGCCTCATGAAGGATTCAACAGAATGTTGCTCCTTCCTTTGCTCATTTGGAAGTCATGCATGATTCATAGCTTGAGAAAGTTGTGTGAGCATGGCTACAATATTTTTCATTCCAGATCCCATAAAGTTTGGTTTCTCATGGGGACAATCATTGCCTTTCCCGTCGCATTCTGCATTAACATGGTTCCTTCAGGTTCCAGCCATTGACTAAAACCAAGAAGAATAGTGTGAGCAACACTAATTATAATAGGAAAACCACATAATCAATAATAAAATTTCACACTTAATGTCTTATACTAGGTTATTCATGGTCATTTCTAAAATACTAAGATTGTGTTCTATGCTTAGAATTATCCTTAGGGTTCTTACTAAGGCTTTCACATCCTAGTTTCCAAAGGTTGAATATACCTTTCCTCTGATACCAACTATAACAGTCTGGAATTACTTTCAGTGGACTATAGTTGATACCTATCAGGGCACTCCATGGGCAGCTACACCCCCTGGGTGGGACACACCACCATCCCCAGTGGCAGCCATTTCCTCATAAATCCCTTGGGCGGAGAGCCATGCTTCGTTCAAAGCTCACATGTGAGAGTTCCCAAGGATCGGATTCATTCCTACATCCATTGCCTATGATACCAACTATAACGACCCATACTTTAGATATATTTTTATTAATTTATAATTGAAGCACACTTATTACCACATATAACAAAACTAGGAAAGTACCGTATAGGTATTGAGTCTTTAGAAACTGGGAAACATAAACAACTGGTTCATAAAGCATCTACTTTTCCTCCCATTTATTTCATCATATCTAGAGTCCCTTTTGGCATATCCTACTTAATAACCTTCTTACTGACCTGGGGAAATAAAACATACAAAAGGGTGATCTCAAATGCTCAGTAAGGGTAAACAAAGGAAATATCAATCACATCAAAATAAGAACATAACATTTTGGAAATCTTACCCTGCAAAAGAGATCATAATTTCTTAACATGGGATAAATCATGGTAGTGAAATGTAATCCCAATAATCATAACATAAAACATGAAACTTTGTGGAATGCACACATAATCATAGATAATCATTTCTTATTAGTCAAGACTCATTTCCAAGACTCTCTTAGTGGACAAAGTCCATTTCTGAACTGAGTTCTCTCCTTGTTTCAGTCCTGTTTTACTGAACTGGTTTAACCTTCCGTTCCAGCCATGTCTATCTCATGAGATATAAAATCTTTACCCAATGCATTGGAGGAAGATATAGTTCCATCCCGTCTCATAATGATACCATTCTTATGTGTGCCACAAAATCATAAATCATACATCATTGCATAACCCATATAATAAAAATGGGATTCTTAACATCATGACATCATAAAACAATTCATATAAGATAAATAAATTCATAAAAATAATTCCATCACAACATAATCAGATCAATGTAATAATAGGGATAGAAACAGAACCCTATATTATCTTAGATGGAAAATAATTTTGATAAAACACTTGAACTCGATTCTTGGGGAAAATATCATTTATACTTAAAAAAAATTCCTTTCTTAACAACTCTTACAATTTTAAACTAAAAGAAGTTGATTAAAAATAAACTTGAAAACTTTTAAAGGAATCTTCTTGGAAATAATGTTTTAAAAATCCATTGATGTCTTATAAGTTAAAAAAACATTCTTCTTGTACTTTTGTTGGAAAAGTCAAAAAGTACCTTGTACGAAAAATGACAAAAGATTCCTTTCATATCTTTTACTAAAAACTCACCGAAGGGTAAAATTGGATTTAAACAACTGTAGGTGGATGGAAACAATATTAAATATTGAGTAAACATGGATGTGGATGATAAATATTCCCCAGTAAATACCAACGTATAAACAATCTCAGATAAAATGAGATTGTGATATTTTCCCTTACCTTAGGTTCGATTTGCTTCGTAAGTGTCTGAACCTCCTATATAATGATTTAAATAATGTTATTGACTTATTATAGAATCATAATTATTTTTATGATATCATATATGGTCATATTCTTAGCTTCTTATTAGTAATATTTCATTACTACTTGTTATTCGGGTGTTTATTACTTTTTGTTCTTATGCGCGTTTTGTCGAATAAATTCTTATTTTTCTTTTTAGGTTATAGATACCTCATTTAAAGAATGGTATTAGTGTAATATATATCATATTCATTCACTCAATTCAGTTATATAATCATTATTCAATTAAGATCATGTATAACGAATCGCATCACATCATGGAGACAGTATTCCGTACGTACGCACGAGCGATGATATCGTTCCCATGATCGTGGAATTGTATTGGAGTGTATATATACAATTTAAGAATCAATATAAATTTACAATAATCATATATAGTCATTATTTACACCATTATATCCATCCAAGTAAGGTTGTGGTGTAAAATAGATCACACCACGGCCTGGAGACGGTATTCTGTACGTACGCACGCGCGGTGATTTCATTTTCCGTAGGATGGATATATTGTGAAATAGGGTTGTTTAATACTTATAATAACATATAATTATATTAGTGATAATGATTTTATTAATTCATAATGAAACAACTAAATAAGAAGTGTAAGAAGAAATAAATTTTAAAGAATCGGTAACGGACATTACCTCTTCTTTGAAGCGCCTCTTTGAGACCTCCTCTTAGGGCACTAAAATTGGTCTTTTAAGAATACAAGGACCTCTAGGATGTTTCTAGGGAAGTGGAGAGGAGATATTGGCATGGGTTTTCTGAGCTTGAAGGCTCAAAGTGGTGTGAGGAAGAGAGGGATGAGGTTCCCTTCTATAAGGGAGGAGAGGGGCACCTTTGAAATAACTAAAAATATTATTTTATTATAAAGTCAAATTCGGTTTTTAATAGCTCAAAATTGATATATTTCAAAGCTAATGTGGGGATGGGTATAAATCCTCTCATCCAATAGAATTTATAAAAGTTTAGGTATCAATTTTAACCTTTTCATTTAGATTTAACTTTAAGTTAGATAATTTAACTTTTACTGTGTCTTCTTGTTTTCTTACACTATAAGGTTAATAAACTTACTATAAAAAGCCAAACGAACACCAAGTTGTTTATTATTAATATATATAACCTTATCTAATTCATTTTGCCAAACCTTAGATTTTTTGGAATAAAATAACAATTAATAATATATTATTTGTTTTAAACACTATTTTATGTCAATTTTGACACTATTTGGTAATTGATTTTTTTGAAAATCATAACAGAATGATTAGTTCGAAAACATTTAATTAAATCAATACTATCATGTCATATTAACATATAAAATTATTTTAATTCATAAAAAGTCTCAAATTACATTTATTTGGGTATTTATAACATCAATTATATCAATATTTCATTAATAAGATAATTACTGCATCATCATTGTATCATAACTAAATTAAATTATTTTATATCTAAAAATTACAAATAAAATACCATTATGTAGGAAATAGTTTTATATTTCTAATGAATATTTATAGTCTAATTTATATTATGTATAACCCTATATTAAAAAATTTTTAGTTATTAAACTTTGATTTTAACTATTTTAACCCTTCTTTAAATAAATTGATAATAAATGTCCTAATCTAATCCAAGTGGGCCTAAATTGTCATATTTTATTTCTGAGGTTGTTTTTTGTCGAATTACACTTATCCAATAGAATTAGGAAATGTTTTAGGGTAATAATAATATCATTTTTACCCTTAACTACCCTATTTACTTTTAACCGTGGTAAAAAAAGTAAAAAGTTACAATTCACAAAAAATTATTTTCATCTCATTGAACCACATTTTAGTCCTTGATATTAACTGTGTCTCTCAGATTTTCGAAATTCCACTCACAGAAGTGCTAAAATTAAGTTTTATGAAAAAATTCAGTTTTTTAACTACCACTTAGTGGTTTCACTATTCATCAAAAAATGAAAGTTTCCAGAAAAATATCAAAAATTATGCCTAAGCTATATTTGATATTATGAATTCCAAAATGATGTATATTTTACCAAATTCAAAACATATCAGTTACATTAACTAATTTAAAAATTAATTCCCGTCGTCAAAACAAATAGCGTGTTTTTAAGAGATAATAACTATCAAAAGATTGACACTTGTTTATGTCTGGTTTAAATGTGAAATTACATCCAATGAAAAACATTGTATTAAATTGTAAAAATATATTCTAAATATACTTTAAAACCACTCAAATTAATAATTTATCACTATTAATTATTTCGATTAAAAAAGTTGTTTTTAATTAAAATTTAGTAATTTTCACTATTCATTAGAATATGAAAGTTATCCGAAAAGTACCAAAATTTCACCCTAAGATAATTTAGATATTCCGAATCCAGAAATGGAGTGTGTTTTGAAAAATAAAACTTACAAAATTTCAAAATGTGGTTATTACTATTCATAACGGCTAGTTTTAATAATATTTTAATAGTATATCGTTGTTTAGTGAAACTCGGTATTGCATACGACGCAAGCTATTGAGGAAGGCCGTTGTTGCGTGTAAATCAAGACAAGCTAGTGTTGCGTGTAGTGATAGATTCCTTTGATGATTTATATAACATAAAAACAAAATATTTCTCATAATAGTCTCGGGTGTTACATACATGATATAAGGGGAGCTATCTGGATTATATTAAAACTTAATCGTCATAATTTGGTGGATTTGGATGAGGCATAAGGGGATAGAAATCCATATTTATGACCTAGTTAGAATGTGTTCCAATATATGGGACTTGATTTAAGTGGTTCCTAGTTATTGGACCTTGGGAAAGTTGTGACCAAGTATAGGACCTGGGAGAAGTGGTTCCTAGGTATGATTCCAAGGATACATTTTTATCAGGTCTCATACAAGGTTTCTAATTCTCCTATTTTACATAACTAGGAATCACTTAACCCATTTCCCATACCTAAATACCCCTTCCCTCAGGTATGATACCTAGGTGTAACTTTACCTAGGTCCCATACTTGGGCACTGCATTGCCTAAGTCCCATATATGGTAACCCATTTTTCCTATTTTATCTACCTAGATGTATACTTTTTAGGCCTCCTCTAAAGCCTCCAGATTCACAATATTAGGTTTCCTAGTATTCTAGAGTTGTTTCCTTCAATCATTTATTAATTTAATAATAGAGATTTAACATCTTATGAGAAAGAATCCCTAAGTTTTTCTCCCTAATCCATATGTCCCTTAGGGTTTCAATTATCGTGTATTCTATTGATAGTGAGGGGCCCTTTAGGTGGTGGTTGATGAAACCACTCTTGACTCATGATACATATCTCATCTTCCTAGTATCATCCATCATTATGACCTTAGTATTCATTGGCCCTCTTTGGTCCACTCAATGAGCCATACATATATGGACTTCGAATTCGATATATCCCAGATTCTTCCTCATCGATCCATATTCCCCATGAATCTAATCTTTATTCCCTAACTAATTACCAATAGATAAGGGGTGTACATACACTATGGGACTCCTCTTTAGGTGTAATCACCAATTATATCCTCATTGATGATCATTTTCCAATGTCCACCATTAATGAGACATATTCATAAGGTCCATTAATTAGATGAAATCTTATAACCTACCTTCACCTAAGACATATCACTTATTTAACTAGATAGGTTCTCCCATGTGTAAACCCTGACTCTTCTTTATAGGTCTATATTCCCTTGTGAGTACAGCCATCCTTTCCTTTAAAGTTATAAACTGGTAGAGGGTGCATACACATTTGGTCATCTTACGAAGTCTAGTATTCACAAATATCTTTCTTGATGACATCATACTAGGTCCATTCAATGATCCAAACCCCTCTATATTTTCTACCCATGCATAAGTATCAACCTTTCCTCACTGAACTATATCCCCTATCAATCCAATCAAATTATCTTCTTTCAAGATATTATTTGAAAGGATGAACCAGAAAGGGTCACTCGTGCATAATTCTAGCACCAACCATTACTAGGAACCATTCATTGGGATTCCTCCCTGAATGAATTTCAAATACATAAAATATAGTCCTATTTACATAAAATAACATTTTATAACATATAATACCTTTTTTATGATTTTAAACTACATGGATTTGTCCAAACATATGGCCCTAAATTATGTCCCTCAAACTATATAGGCTTTAATTCCCTAAAGATAGGATATATAGGATGAATCCATGAAATTCAATCCCAAAACACCATATGCTCAGGATACATGAACATAAAATTCACTTCAATAG
Source organism: Viscum album (assembly GCA_963277665.1). Taxonomy (NCBI): domain Eukaryota; kingdom Viridiplantae; phylum Streptophyta; class Magnoliopsida; order Santalales; family Viscaceae; genus Viscum; species Viscum album. The sequence goes on from OY728166.1 coordinate 383,705,992, forward strand.
GTTTTGGATGAATTAACTTAAATGGAACTTCAATAGGTCAAAGATACAAAACCTTAAAAGGGACTTTAATAGGTCCCTAAAAAAAACTTAAAAGGCACACCACTTAGTCATGACCACGCAAACATAGAAGGAACAAATTTTTACCTTATTGAAATAATTTAAAAGTTCGGATGCTTCCTTCTAAGTGGCACCGAACTACATGGTTTATAATTACCTTCATCGATATATTTATGAAACCCCTCTCATGGGCCTGATCACAAATCCACAACATCTACCACCTCCAAGGATAGTGATAAATTCCATATATTCTTGTTGTGCATCTTTAAAACAAAATATAATCAATAGTAAAATATATTAGTAGAACCTCATATACATATAGATGGTCACATAAATGCATAGTTTAGGTCGATCACTTAAATGTAGAAAACTAGTAGTAATACTATTACTCATAATAATTAAAAAACATTTCTTAAATCACTAAGATAACCAAGGGATAAAAAATAATACCCCTTAAAGGATGGTTTGACCTATAATCCTCTTGAAAAATGTTTAACAAAAAGTTTCACTCATATTTTTCAGTGACCACCTACCTTTATAAATCATGTCTAAATAAAATCTAAATTATTTATAGAGAGAGACAATCAATAATATGAACCTAAAATATAATTAAATGGAATGTGTCCAGTCCTCATAGGTTGTAACCAAGTTCTCATTCTCTACGAAATCTTATTGAGGATAAAACTCATCCCTCATGGAATCCTAAACATATAACCCATATCTTTGCAATTGGAGTAACACCTAGTTCAACTAACCAAATTACCATTCACCTAGTTCAAAAAATAAGGGGTTCATTCACCTAGTTCACCAAAATGGGTGAACCTTTTCTAATGTATCCTGCAATGGTTCATTCCTAACTTTCGATATTCACCTATCATGACACCAGAGCATGTTCTTCTTATAATACCATGCCCACCCCACAGTAAACATGTATGTTTTCTACGTTAACCCATTTTATCTACTTGGGATAAATTTATTTCCCAAAATACATTTCCAAAACTATTTATCCCCAATCAAACTTTTATAGGTCCTTATAAACTTATGCATCCTTCACTACCGCATAACATACATGATTGGGTTATTAATATTAGAATACTTTCTTTTGATTATGTATTACTTTTATAATGATAATTAAAGATCCTATAAGATATCTCCTATAGTTTTCCTACTTTAACAATTTGATACATAGGATATAGTTAATCATGCATTCCCTTGATAACAAGGGCTCTCCATACTCATGTTCTAATAGAATTCTCTTGGGTTAGCCCTAATGGTTTACCTTCAATGGCTATTCTTAATTGGAATCATGTTTTTCATATTCCTAATTGACTCTTCAATCAGCCACACTTATTTCCACTAAATTTTCTAAGATATAAATGGGTTTCCAATATAGTACAAGCCCCAATTTACTTTCACCTATAAAACCTTTTTGGCTAAACTTGAAATTACTCCTCATGTGTAAGTCTCACACAAAATATTCTAAGGTATAAAAACAAAGTAGTCTATTATAAATGACTATAAATGCCTTCAAACTGGTCATACTCATAAGTCCTTAAATTTAAATAAATAATATACCTAGATTATCAACCTTAAATTTCACCATCATGGTCCTTGATGCATAACATTAAAAAGAAATTCTAAGGTCATATATTCATGAAATTAAAAGAAGCCAATATGACCCTTCAACATTAAATTAAAAGGTATTCTATGTCTCATTAGATGATATCAAACTACATGGATTTTTATTCCCTTCAAAATAAATATATAGGTTTCCCTTATCATGGTTGCAATCCCAACTCCAAAACACCAATCCCCTCCTTGGATGGTGAAAAATTCTAGAGTTCTCAAATTTGTGTCTTAAAAAGAGATAATAATCGACTAGTGAGGGGGTAATAGAAAACCTCTCATATAGACAAATTTTTAACCTCTAATACATGCAAATTTTTACATTAAGTTATGGTATTGATCAATCACACTCATGAAAAATATAGAAAATATTGTTACTAGAAATGATTTTCTTAATACATCTTAGATTTATATAAGATTATAAAACTACAAAGAAGACCCCTCATGGGATGAGATGACATCCCTTCCTCTTGATCTTGGAATGTAATTAAAATATTTTTCATCTCATCATTATAAATTCATGATTTTTGAAAAACTATTGGTGACTAAACAAAATAGTATATACGAATCAACCAAGAAACAAAAATGGTGAACCCTATGTAATGTTTTACCTAATAAAGAGATCAATTGATAATGTACTCATTCTTATAACATTTTACTAATGGGTTCATGTTTTTATTTTTTTCCCATTACATCTCCCATAAAATCAAAATTTTATCATCAATAAATGAACTAATAGTCATCAACTTTCCTATATATGCTAAGATACACTGGATAACAACCCACGTTCCTACACATGTATAGTGGGTGGAACCTTATATATATTCCTTATTCTTGGTGACTATTGTAGTTCCATAACCATGATGGGTCTCAACACCCAACTAAATACTCTAGTAAAAATTAGTGAACACTTTGTTTCATTAGTAGAACCAAAATGGTTTCATTCTAACACAAATGGTAGCTCATAGAATCCTTTATAAGATAAATACTAAAAGTTCATACTATCAATGAAAGGTTAGTGGGAGATGATTTGACCAAGTTTGTAATGACCAAGACTCCAATAACCAAGATCTAGTGCCTTACTTTGTTGCATTTGCATAATATATAAGAAATTTCATCCCAAGGAACCAATAGTTTAGTAATATTGCTAAAATAGATACATATTTGAAATTAAAATTACATTTTGGTCATAAAATTGAAAAAATTATTTTCTTTGAGAACACCATTTTTCCCATTATAATGACCTTATATATCAATAATAATAAACTTCTTGGAACCCTGGGGAAAAATAAAACATAAAAAAGGGGTGAACTCAAATGAATAGTAAGGTTTAAATATAGTGGAATATATCATGAATAATTAATAATGATCAAAAATCAAATGTATATAACTAGAAAACATGACATTTAAATAATTACTTGATCATAATATGATTAGAATAAAATTTGATCGAATAATGCCATATAAATAATCACATGAGCTAGAAAACATAACCATGGATATTCTATTAATCGAATAATCACATGGAAATAAATATATAGTTATAAAATGATATATTTCATAATGTGGGATATTTGAAACTTACATTGAAGCCTCATCCAATACATCTAAATATAAATGGTTAAGACCAAGGAAAAACCCAATCTAGTTGGTCTCATGAGACCTATTGATGCATCGAGGGGCTATACTAGTCCTTGTTTGTCACTTACTAACAACAATTCATTCCTCACATGAAAGTGGTTAAACATGATATATATATACATTTTTATTGATACTAGCATAAAAAATTTAAATAACATTCCCCATTAATAAACAAAATTAGAGGCCATCGAGAGTAATATGGTGAATGGTATCAAAATAGTATATCACCGTTCCAATGAATAATTAAACATTTAATAAAATATGGTAGATGGTATCATAAGTGATAAACCTTAATAAATCATAGGATTCCAAAATTTTTGTTGATATAGATGAAAACACTTTAAATGATATCATTTAAAAATTATAAAGGAAAATAATCTTTAACCATTCCAAAATGTCCCATAACACTTTGAAAATTTTAAATATAATCCCCATGAAACAATAAAATTAAATGAAACTTATAAAATAATCATAATAATTATATTCATGATATAACAAGTAAAAGGATCTTTATATACACAAAATAATATAAATAAGTGGTGAATATGTCACATATCTCATAGTAGTAAAAGTGAGACGAGAACTCCTTACCTCACGCTTCAATTTAGTGGTGTGTGCTTTAACCTTCTATATAATGGTTTAAAGAATTTTATTAACTCATTACATAACTATATCCATATTAATAATACTATATGTGATAATTTTATAACATCTTATGAACTATACATTAATAATATTTCATTACTTTCATGGCTTGGGATGAATTCATTTCATGGTTTCATTATCGGTTTATTTGTGTATAATTATGGATATTCTTGTAAATTGGGTTGAGAAATAAAAAATTTAAATGAAATTGTATTAATTAAATTTCATAAGTATAAATGTTCCCATATATCTATTTTATTTATTTTATGAAGATGATTAATTTGATAAAATGTTAATAATACACGTTTGTTTATTTTGTTGGTTTTTTTACAAACATCGTGAACTAGTTTCATTTTATTTAATATTATGAGTATATAATAGTTACAGAACATTGAAGAAGTTATAATATACCTAATAAAGTCTTTTTTAAACAAAATTTTTGTTTTATGACCATACATGAAGGCGGTAATATTAAAAAACAAAAACATTATAAATGGAAGTGATTAACTGACAAAATTTGGACAATAGTTTCAATTATTTGAATAAGAGAGGTAAAAAATGGGATGAATATAATATATTCCATTAGAAACATAAAATTATTGTATACAAATGATTATGGAATTATTATTACTGATGAATAAAATATATTAGTAGAAAGTGTAAGAAGAAACGAAAATAAGAGAGGTGTTTTGAGAAAATTGCCTATTGAATACCACCTCCTTGGAGGAACCCTTGAGGACCTTGGATTTAGACTTTTGGTGATACCTGATGCACTTGGATGTAGGTATAGTGAGTAGGATATATTTTTTAAGATATTTTAGGATCTTCAAGGCTACTTAGTCTAAATGGGGTGGTGAGGGGTAGTATTTATACTTGAGGAGAGGTGAGTTAAAGTGATTAAAATAATGACTATTTTATATTTAAGGACAACCACATTAAGGTGGAATTAATTTACATGAATTTTCTTGGAAAATAATATTGTTTAGTATGGTTAGGTTCAATAATTATCTCAAATAAATATTAAGATTTTTAATTTTTAGGTATTTTAAGCCTTTGCCTTTTGAACTTTAACATGTTTCATTTTTTACCTATACCGTAGTAAATAATTTTATTACCATGGTGAATTTTTATGCTCAAAAATTAAATTTCCCACACAAAATTATTTTTACCTTCTTATTCCAAATATTTAATCCATGTTACCAAATCCAAATCACTTAATTGTAAAAATTAGATTTAAAATCAATCCCGCAGACACAATGAAAAAATGGGTTTGAAAAGTTCAATAGTTTGAAATGTTTTTATATCCTATTTCAAAGTCAAATTGTTTAAAATGACTGAAATTAGATTTATTTAAGTATAATTGAACTAATTATACATTAAAAAAATAGAATTTAATTTAACTATATAAATAAATTACATGAAAAATTAGTTTTCAATTAAAGTTCTATATTTTTTACTATTCATCGAAAAAATGAAACTTATCATAAAAATAACAAAAATTAACCCTAATATAATATTGATATTACACTTTTAAAAATGAACTCAATTTTTTCTAATAAAACTAATAAATTTTTACAAATTTATATTTAAAATAGGTGTGTCATCAAAAGGAAGAAAATTTTCCTTTTTTAAAAATATATCAATTGTGCTTAATATTGGATTTATTCTTATATTAAGCCCATAAAAATTATTATATAAATTTAAAAAGACTTTACAGAATATATAAAATTTAAATTTCATTAATATATTTCACTAATAATGATACATTTTATTTATTAATATAAAATTCTATTGTGGGAATATAGTTGTTTTTTTATAAAAAACACTTCCTTATGTTCAATTGGTTCCCATTATTATTTAAAATTAATTAGTAACAAATGAAATAATTTTATAAACATGTGTAAACTATATTTTTATAATTTAGTTATTTTCATTCATTTATATCATTCCAATGGATAGGTGATTACTAGCACAATTAAATAATAATATTTAATCATTTTTTTAAGATTGGTATTCTGGGTAATGTAAGCTATCGATGAAATTTAATTTATTTAAGAAGAGACATACCATAAAATTTTGGGGTGTTACATTCTACCCTCCTTCAATAAATTTCAAACTTGAAATTTGAAATTTTAATTTGAAAATCAATGTTTGGTTATTTAAAAATTCCTTTATGGGAAACCCACGTCATAAATAGGGATAAAAAAACATCGCCTAAATAAGAGGGAAAGGGAAATGTAAAGGTCCCAAAAAATTAGGCTTTTAAATAGGATAAAATTATTAGAAATTTAAAACTGGGGGACATGAAAATAAAAAATTAAATCATCAAAAAACTATAAATATATGATGGGTTAAAGAGGTAATTTATTTCTCTATAAGAAAATTAAATGAATAACATTTTTGTTCAAAAATAATTTTCTTAAAGTTGATGAATTATTTTAAAATATAGATAGAGAACATGAGAAAATAAACTTTCCAAATTCATTTCCATGTCACAATCATGTTCTTATCATTTGGTTATGCTTAGATCTATTTTCACTTTATCTCTTATTCCATGAAATGGATATTCAAATTGAATTTTTCAAACATAATGCACTTTAATGAATAATAAGATCCAAAAGTCATTTATTTATCCTTTAAATATTTTCTAAAACAAAAATGGTTAGCACATGTTATCCAATATGATAAATAATAGTTTATCCTCAAACAATAATATCCAAAGTTCAACTTAATCCATTAAATAACTATCTAATATTAAGAAAAATTCAAAATAAGTTGTCCAATTTCAAAGACCAAATTTTTTAGAATTAAAGTCACTAAATTAACTTAACATTGGATTCCCTAAACGATATAATGTAACCATTAATGTCACATATCAAGTATATAAATACCTTGATCACATTAAAACATTAATATAAACTTTCCTATTTATAAATAATTAAAGAATAATTATTTAAGTAAAATCCTTATATATTATCGAATATCATTGTTAAAATACTTTGAAAACTAAATTCTTTAATCCAAAAACCCAAATACTTTAATTATTATGCTTCAAATGTAGTAGTAGTAAAATCTTGACCATGATCCTTTTTTTTATCTAACATATGTTCACATGAACTTTAATACTTTGTTTTAATAGTTACCCATATCCTTACAGTTGAAACATTGTACACTTATATCTTCTTTATTTACCTTTCAGTCACGATCCTGGTGACCTTTATCTCAATACTTGTAAAAAACTCTTATTCCATTCAGGTATGTACTGGGGAGTTTCTTTACATAATTATCACATATGGGAAAATCCTTATTTCCCATTTCCCTTTATACATCTCTTGATAAATCATTCAATTATTCTATATTGTTCCTTTAATTTTATAATAATTATGGAATTCTTTCTCTATCCTGATAAAGCATAACACAATATTTTCATATGAAAAGAAATTTTGGGTGACCAGTTCCCTTGAGAGGAATTTATATAAACCATAAAATAAATGATCAATATTACTCCTTGGGTTATGTAGGTCATATGAATCATTCCATACTAATATATTAAATTTTTTCTTGTAATTAGAAACATTCTCATTCTCTTTATATCTCAAACTCAAGAATTATCTCTCCATATCTGTTTACAATTTGGACGGTAAATATTTTTCCAAGAAAATATCATTAAAATCATTACATTAAAATTATTTTATTTACTCATCCTCCTTAGTTTTTTTTAATCAATTACCACCATTTATCTTCATTTCTATAGTGATTATAAACTACCATGAGAAGATTCTCCCTTTCATTACTTCCCAAAGTAAGAAATATCTTCTCTAAAGAAATTACCCGTTGCTCGGTAACAAATGGATTTGTAGTAATATTGAATGATGGAGGTTATTGTCACATGAAGCATTCTAACATTTTTACACCACGTTTTATAATAGGATTATCTATATAGTAAATGTTATTTCTCATAACCTAATTCATTTTCCCCGATATATTAATTATTTTTTCAACTCTAGTTGCAGCTCTATCTCTAACTTCAACACTGATGTCTTACCTAGGAGGAAAATCCCTATATGGATTACATGAATTTATATTGTTATAATTAATTTTATTATAATACATTTATAAATAGTGAAATACACTATATCGAATCATAATATTCTGGAATATAATTTATAATCTCAAAACTAGTGAAATATATTACACAAAATGAAACTTTCATGCATAGATAATCTCATAATCATAAAAATTGTATCTTTTTTATGTGATTATATACTTATCCTCAAATTATATATTATTGTTATGTTTACAAATATCTAGTTTCCTAAATATATTTCCTAATATTTCTACTAAACTACCCTCTAATACCACCTGTAATGACCCCGACACTAGTAGTCCAGAGCCAATGTCATACTTTATTACATTGGAATAAGATACATGAAATTTAATTCCAAAGGAATGAATAGTTTAGTAGTATTGGTAAACTAGATATATATTTGAAATTTAAATTAAATTTTGGACATAAAATTTTAAAAAAAATATTTTCTTTGAGAACACCAGTATTCCCCTTATCTTAACCCTACATATCAATCATAATAAACTTCTTGGCAGCCTGGGGAAAAATAAAACATAATAAAGGCATGAGATAAAATTATTAGTAAGGGTTAAATATAGTGTAATGTATCATGAATAAATTAAAATAATCAACATGAAAAGGTAAAAAACTATAACACATTCCATTTTAGCAACAACTAGAGCATAATATATCCAAAATAAAAGTTGATCAAATAATTTCATATAAATAATCACATGATCCAGAAAACATAACCATAGATATTTTACTAATCTAATAATGACAAAGAAATTAATATATATTATCATAATTATGTATTTCATAATGTTGGACATCTGAAACTTAAATTCAAGGCTTTTTCCAAGACGTTTAAAAAAATGGGTAATGCATCAGCTAAAACTCAATCTGCTTTGTATCATGAGACTTATTGATGCATCAAGGGGCTATATTAGGCCCATCCTGTCACTTAATAAGTTCAATTCATTCCTCATATGAATTTTGTGAAACATAATCAACATATTCCTTAGTATTGAAACTATAATAAAAAATTTAAATTACTTTCCCCGTTAAGTAAACATAATCAGAGTCCATCCAGAGTAACATGGGGAATGGTATCAAAATAGCACATCCAAAATCAAACTAATCAATATAAATTTAATATAATATGTAATATAGTATCATAATAAATAGAAAACAATGAATCATAAGATTCAACAAATTATTTTGACATTGATAAAAATAAATTAAATGAGATCATTGAAAAATTCTTGAGGAAAATAATCTTTAGACATTCCAAAGTGTCCCTTACCACTTTGAAACATTTGATTTATAAGCCCCATAAAGTAATACCATTAAGTTAAACAGATAATATCATGAGAATAGTGAGATTCATGATATATCATTTCAATGGAGTGTTATATACACCACACAAAAAGACTAATGGGTGAATAGTTCATATATCTCAAAGAAGTAAAAGTGAGATAAGAAATCATTAACTCATACTTCAATTTTGTGGTGCGTACTTTAACTTCATGTATAATGGTTTAAATATTTTTAATAAATCATTAAATAACTAAATTAATATTCATAATAATTTATGTGATTATTTTATAACATCTTATTACTCATAGATTAATAATATTTCATTACTTTCAGGGTTTCGGGTGTATTCGTGTCATGGTTTAATGATCAGTTCATTTGTGTATAATTGTGCATGTTTTTTTAAAATGGGTTGAAAACTATATAATTTGAATTAAAATTTATTAATTAAATTATATAATTATAAATTTTCCCATATATAATTTTTTTTTATAATGACAATCCATTCGATAAAATGTTAATGAGAAACATTTAGTTTATTTTGGTGGGTTTTTTCCAAACAACATGAACTAGTTTAGTTTTTTTTACTATTGTGAGTATATATTATTTATAGAACAATAAATAGGTTATAATATACCTATTAAAATCTTATTTAACCATAAAAATAATTTTATGACCAGACATGAAGGTGGTAATGGAAAAATAACAAAAACATTATTCATATAGGTGATTAACTGACATAATTTAGAAAATAGTTTCATTTCATTGAATAAGATGAGGTAACAAAAGGTATAGATATAATTTATTCTATTATAAACATAACATTATATTATGTAATTTATTTTTGAATTATTATGCCTTCATGGATGAAAAATATGAGATGAAAATGGAATAATAAAAGAAAACAGGAGAGTTATTTTGAGAAAATTACCTCTTGAATATCACCTCCTTGGAGGACCATTTGAGGGCCTTGGATTTGGTCTTTTGGTGTTAACATAATCACTAGGATGTGGGGAGAGTGATTAGAATATGTTTTGGTAAATATTTTAGGATATTCAAGTGTTTTGAGTTGAAATGGGGTGGTGAAGGGTGGTATTTATACTTGAGGAGAGGTGAGTTTAAGTTATTAAAACAATGATTATTTATATTTAAATCCATCCACATTGATTTAGCACGAATTTTCAATAATTATTATAGAAATTAATATTTTAGTGGATTTTAAGTGTCTATAAATACCATAAATAACCATTAAAATTTGTAATTCTTAGGTATTTTGATCCTTTACCTTTTTAACTTTAACTTGTTTCATTTTTTACCTATATCAAGGTAAATAATTTTTTTACAGTGTAAATCTTTATTCCTAAAAAATAAATTGACCTTAAAATATAATTTTTAACTAATTATTCAAAATATGTAATGCATTTTACCCAATATAATTCCCATAATTTGAAAATTTATATTTCAAATTAATCCTATAAACACAATGAAATAGAAGGTTTGAAAAGTTCTAATGATTGAAATGGTTTTATATCCTATTTAAATATGAAATTGATACAAATAACATAAAATGTATTTATGGACATATAATTGAACTAATTATACATTAAAAAAATTAAAATATAATTTAACTATATAAATAAATTATATGAAAAAATAGTTTTGAATTAAAATTCAATATTTTTCATTATTCATCCAAAAAATGAAACTTATTATAAAAATATCAGAAAATCACTCTAATCTAATTTTGATATTATAATTTGAAAAAGTAATTTTATTTTTTCAAATAAAACTTATAAAAATTTCAAAATTTATATTTAAAACAAGTATTGCATCAAAAGGCGGAAAAATTTACTTTTATAAAAATATAACTTTTTATGTCTAAAATTTGATTTACTCTTATCTTAAGACTATCAAAATTATTAGATGAATTTAAAAATATTTGATTTAATATATAAATTTTAAATTTAATTAATATCTTTCACTAATAGTGATTACTTTTATTTATTAAGATAAAATTCCATTGTGGGTATAAAATTGTATTTTATAAAAACAAATTTATGTTCAATTGGTTCTCATTTTTATTTCTAATTAATTTGTAACAAATTAAATCATTTAATGAAAATCTGTAAGCAATATTTTCATAATTTATTTATTTTCATTCATTCCTACCATTCTAATAGCTAGGTGATTACTATCATAATTAAATAATAATATTTAATCATTTGTTTGATCTCAGTGTTCTGTATAATGTAAGCTATCAAAGAAATTGAATTTATTTAAGAAGATACATAACTAAGATATTGGGGTGTTATAATATTACCACATCAAACAGATTTAGGATTCTATTATTAGAGTGAAGTATCACCAACCTTTCTTATCATGGGGTACATAAGAGGACTTTCACTACGTCCGTATGGATACTAAGTAGTTTTTTAGAAGTGGTAACAGTAAAAATGTCCATAACTATCACTGATCAACCATGATTCCAAAGAAGTTTATGGATTCTTATGTTGCAACTCTACTCATACATACTAGGATATATAAGAGGATAAGTCATTGAGGTCCATATTTTATCCAGGCACAAAACCATATCCATGTTCTTGAGAACACCAACAACCCTAGATCCCACAGATATATCTTAATGATGAATCAGGGAATATTTTGAGACACCATTTTAAAAAAGCCCCATAATATTCCAAGTTAGTCACTAGTGGTAATTTTCATAATTCCATCACCAACGAGGGAAGACGGAAACCATTATGGAATTCTTTCTCAAAGTGATACAACCAATATCCCTTGAGGTCCTACCTAAAGTACTTATCATAGATGTGTTCCCCATGATGATATTAATTCCTACCATATAGGCACTAAATTACTAAAAAGTCATCATCTATAGAGTTTTTTTCATCTATACTTTTACAAATATTTACAAAGTATTTTTCTTATAGAAAATACATAATCTATATTAGAATTATTTCAACGACAACATATTAATTATATAAATTAAATAATAAGATTAATATAAAAATGGGATTATTTTTTAATTTTATTGGTTTTATTATTATTCTGTGTTTAATGGGATTGAATGGATAACTAATAGTTGTTTTTGGTATGTTTTTTAGGAATGGGAGATAATGTAGTGTCCGTAAACTGGAAAACATAACTTCACTAAAGACCTAGAGGAGGTTCCATCCCAACAATGGAATCTCATGTAAGCTATGTAAGAATAAAAATTAGAAACATATGAATAAATTAATATTAATATAGGGTTTATAAGAGTAATAAAGGTTTCCTTAATACTTCATAATATTAAATACTGACTCTCACAATGGCCCTTGTCAAGGCGTCTGCTCTCTAATGCTACATCACGTTCACATCTTAGGTTATTCCCAAAACCAATGGTTTTTGTGTAAAATATCTAAGATGATACCAAAAATCAAACATAGCCTCATGAAATAACATCACTCTATTACAATGACCCTGGGAACCAACATATATCAGCATAACCACATAGTCTCTAGGATTGATGCACTATTTTAAGTCACTCTAATGCCCCCATATTGTGGTTCTCTACTCTAAGGATCCATATATTTCCACGAATTAATATATAATATAGTAATGATAAATTTGAAGGTTGTGTAGAGGTTTTTCAATCCCACGTGGGTTTGAGATCATGTGGTTTTTTCATAAAAGTTTTCATATAATGCGAACATAAAAGTTGAAGCCCTCCCAGCACCGCATAAGTTCACTGGTAGCCCACAGGCTGGACTTCATTTAAAAATGTACTATTTATAATCATTTAAGTTTTTTTATATAATTATTAATGGTATTTTTTAGGAGAATAATGGATCGTCCATAGTTAGAGTATTAAGGGATGTGATGGAACATTTTTTCATGGGTTAATGGTGGCATGTGAAGACACTGATGTGGTGACAAACTATTACGATGCAAAGTAGGTGAGTGATCGATGAGGGTCAATAAATGATGATTTTGGTTGTGTGGTGATGTGAACGGATGGAAATAAATGAGTTCCTTTCCCATTCTCTTAATAACAAAATAAAATTAAATAATAACAACAGAAAATTGACCCAAAAAATATTATGATTATAATAACACTTTTAAAATTGAAACCATGTGCAAGGTAAATGGGTTCCATTTTTTGAGAGGTGGGTTGACATAACATGTGAATATAATTAATAATTACAATATAAATATTATAATAAGATATTAAAAAAATAAATATTGACCTATTTAAAATTCACATGTGAATAAATGGTGAATGAGTATGACCATTATGGTAAGATATCATATGTAATTGTTTAATCATGATTTTTTATTAAAAATATAAAATATTAAAGAATCATATATTGTATAAATAATATTTTTTCAAAATCAAGCCTATAGGTAAGTCCTCACCCACATGGCCTCAACCCTCCTTAACCCAAACCTGAGTGGCCTCAACCCTCATTAGTCTGCAATCTTTATGGTCAAAATTGTTTAGCCTTCCCTACCCCACATCCACCCAATATAAATGAATCCCATATTCTATGAGGCCATTTCTCATTACTAATATTATCCACTCCAAATACACTATCAACATAAAGCACAACTTCTTTCTCTAGTATAACATAATCTTATCCTATGAAAAAGTTTTTGTCTTTGAACCAACACACTTTTAATAATCCAAACAAATTTATGTAATTAAGAAGAAACTATACCCACAATTCAAGAAAGTGAAGTGATATGTTTGTTGTAGATCAAGTTGGTAACACTCTAGAATATCATTTTTTGCCTTGGGATCTATCTTTATAATATGTGAAAACTTAGCAGAAAGTGTATCTCATATATTCTTATTTTCTAACTTGATTAAGATAGATCAAGATGAAGCAGACACATTCCCTTGTCATATCTATTGAGAAGATAAGGGATTGTGAAAGAATAATAGATTGGGATAAGGATCTAGAATCACCCTTATGTAGAGGTATCAAACCTCTTGTCTAAGTTTGTATAGAGGTCATCCCTTGTCATTCAGAGATCACTATGAGAATTTTTTCCCCTCTCCCTAATTTTTTAGATTTTAGAACTTTATCCTATTGGACAAGGATTTTATGTAGTTTATGTTTATGTATTTTGTTTTATATAATATATTATAGGAGAATTTATTTATATTTTTTATACTTCATCCATGTTTCAATAAATCTATAGTCATGGTAAATTAAAAAAGGGTCTTTATAATTGGGTATAAAATGGTATCTTTAAAGATCAATTCTTTCATTTCATCAATTTTTTTATTCATTTTCAAGGAGAGGAAGTGGATTATAAGGGTTTGTGTAAGTTCTTGCCTCCCCTCACTTCATAAATGTTCATCTCTAATCTCCCCTACCAAATATACTATTTATCCCTTATCTTATCCTAACTAAGTGTTTATGAAATATAAAAAAAGACGTGTGATTAAAAGATAAATTTCCCTTGGTTGATGTTTACTAATTATCTCTTCACTATGGAGGAGGTTAGTCTTGAAATGCATGGGAGGGATTACATGTGTGTTATTTCCTACAACATAAATATATGGTTTTAAAAAAAATTAATTGTATTTAATTTATTATTAAGATGAATTTAAAGTAGAAAATTTAGCAATGAAAGAATCTATTGACAACATCATATCATTTCACTTTCTCACTAACAATTGTGTTATTGTGGTTCCTTTATAATTTTATTTTCATTATGTTCATTTATATTCTCAATCCATATATAATGATTTACCTAATTTTAGTTATTTTAAAATAACAAACACATTAATAAGTATAGTATATTATTTATTGTACGATATGTTCCTTAGATAAAAACCTATTGTAGCTCCCCATCCACATTCATAGTGATATTTAAAATTATAATTGATAATAAAAACACTTTAACAATATTTTTAAAATATTAATTTTGGAATCATTTCTAGGTATAGGATCTAATAAATTATTTTTTCTACTCACCCTATAAATATTCTCTTTATTTTAATTCCATATATTATGATTTTTCATTCTATTTATCTTTTTTTAGTTTCTCTCAAACTTGGATAAGTATCATTGAGTGACCATTCATCAATAATAGACCTCAAATTAAATTTCTAGATTAATGAAGTATAAAAACTTACTGAGGATGCCAAAGATTCATTATTTTATAGAAAATATAATATTGTCCAATTCCTCTTCCCACAGGCTCACAAGGAACAATTTCAATGGCTATAGATATATCATTCACCATTGTACACAAATGGATGGTTGAATGATTAATACTATGATAAGGGATAAATTCAACATAAATTCAAATTCACCCATACAAACAACATAAAAAACCAACACTGGATGAAGCTAAAAATATAGTAACTAGTGATATTTTACTTGATCAGTAACTAAAGGAGAAAAAAGACAAGAGGTATGAGATTAAAGAATTTTTTTCCCCAGATAACCACAACTCACCAAGTATACATGGGAAAAAATCCCAAAAACTAAAAGAATGTTTGGAATAAATTTATGTGGTATTTTACCAAGAATATATTGAAGAGGTATAAATAGTACTGAAAAATACTTCTCTTAAACACATTTCTATAATATATCAATATGCAATTAAATAAAAAAACACGAATAAACTATTTATTGAAGTATATTTTTTATTTGATTAATTGTTATTTTATATTTCACAACATGAATTACCTAATGACTCCCCATTATTTTATAAAAATATGGTTAAGCAATTATTGTCCTTTTAAAGTGAATGAAAAATAAGATGAGACTATAATGTAAAGTATAGTGTTTAAAATTAAATAATAAGAGTTCCTAGTAGTGGTGAATATGGATAAAAATAGCAGTTTTAGGCACAAAATAAGTGTTTTGTGGGCCCTAAACAAATTGGAATTTTTTCATAATCGATGAAAATTTTATTATGTAAATGTGTAATAATAATCATGACCAACATAAATAATATGAAGATTAACAAACAACAACCTGAAACTAATAAGAGATTCCATTTTCACATATAATTTATAATTAATATATTTAATTAAAAAAAATTATTTCATTGAATTGTTTATTCAATGCTGATGAATCGATAGAAAAATAATTTCATATCATCATTACATTAGATGAGACAACTGGAGATTCCCTCAAGTGGTGATCCACAAATGATTCGTGAATATCCAATTATTTATGAATAATTCCTCGAGTGTTAGAGCGTATGAATCAAACACTTATGATGATCACTGTTGATCGAAACCCAATCCTTACAGGGAAATGGATTCACTCTGGTGGAGGAGGAGAACTACTTTAAATTATTCAATGAATTATATGGGATATCACTCAATGGATTGGAGGAAACCTCTATAGACACATTGTGCACAGTGATAGAATTTGGATCTCACTTGGAAACCTACATGAAAAATTTTATAAACATTTTTAAATAAATATATGATTAAAAAATAATTATTGGGAAAGGGTTGTTATTATTTTTCTTAATCCTCAATGAACCCCAGGTCTAAATAATAATATAATTATTCTTACTTATTTGACATGAACTAAATTCCTAGAGAAAATAAATATTATTTTTCTTAAATAAATAAATTTATATTTATTTAAATAAAATTTAATATGACATTTCTCATCAGACCATTAAACATGTTTTGTCAGTCCTCCTTAGAATTTATCGATCCAAGATTAAATAATTTTTATTTAATTAAATAATTGTTACTAAATTATTAAAAAATAAATATGTAAATACTATATTTGTAAAACTATGATATTTTATGAAAAAATGAATAAATTTAATTTCTTCTATTACTTGTGTTACGCACAACATCGGGTTTCAACAAACCGTAGTAAAATATTATTATTATTATTCACCATTATAATAAAGTCGTTAAATTTATATGTATGAATAGGAATAAAAAAATTAAATTAATTATAAAGTTTTAGATAAATAAAATAAATTTATAATTATATAATTATTTTTTAGTAAAGTCTTTATATGCTTCGAAAATACTTTTTTTCTAACTAAATTATTTTTATTGATTTTTTGGAAAAAAAATAAAAAAATAAATATTTGAATATTTTAGAAAATCTATTTTACATGATTAAATTATATTTTGGAAGAAAAATGTCAAAATTATATTAGGAATCAATTTTTAGAATTTTTTGAAAAGATTATTTTTTAGTTAATGGTAAAAAAATAATGGATACTATTAAAAATGAACATTTTGTTTAAAGAACATGAAAAGTTACATAATTTTTAAAAATGTAATAAAAGTAATTTTTTTTAATATCTAATTATTAATAAAATTTATTTCATTTTAATAATTTTCATATTTAAATTTTATATTGAGACTTTCTATGTTTATGAAAAATTTCACTTTAGAGAATAACCTTTTCGTCCCATCTGTGGGTTTCATTTTAAATTAGTTTTTTACACTTATGTGAATGGAATTTTTAGAAATGGATTATATATTTAAAATAATAATAATTAATATTATATAGTTTAGTAAATTAAATTTTTCAACAATAATTTTAAAAATAGTAAAAAGTAGTTAATGTTGTTAGGTTTAAAACAGGTTTACCATAGGGTTAAACTAAAAAATATGGATTAAAATGTCCTATAAAATTGTGAATTTCTCATTTTATAGACATATTTTGATCTAATATAGTATAAGGTTTTATAATTATATCTTTTCTCCCATTTTAGAAGTGAAAATTGTGGGTACACTATTCCTTTCAAAAATTTCCTATGTGTCATCTCCCCAACTTATAAAAGGTCACCCCCTCTTTACACATATTTTCACTTATAAAACCTCTTTGTTTATATAATAAATTACCAAATACTTTCCTTAATTATTTCATCACATCCTATAGGCCTTTTTATAATGAATCTATCCTAGTACGGATTTTTTTATAAACTTAAGGAGGTTATCCAAAGAATAAGTATCATTATAATTCGAGTATTTCTATTTTATTTCTTATTCCAAATCATTAAAATATTATTGAATTTTAATGATATAACAAAACCAGTATATAACATATACATAAATTTTATTATGTTAATTTCATAACCTATATCCACCTCCTATTCCACAAAATTGGAAATGAACTCATCGATCGTGTGTACGAAAGACTACTGCCTCATGAACCGATGTAAACAGTTTTCCATCACCACTTCTCATATCTATATATGATGATATATTTAAAAACATTATATGATATTTGTGACATAATTATACCTCTATAATCATAATATCACTTAAATCTTCTTACTTTATATTCCATTGGAATATGATAACATCGCTTGTGTGTACAGTGAACTACCCATTTGCAAAGCGATGTGATTCATTATTCACTTACGCTTTATAAGGAAGGTAATAAGGATAGTTTTAATAAAACTATATGTTATATATAAAATAAAAATTATTTTGTAAAGGTAATATATTATATATCTTATTTTCTTTTTATCCTTTGAGAAAATGGAAACATCATTTCTTCATATGTACAGCCTACCATCTCCATGAAAGATTTAATTAATCTTATATATATAATTTTAATGGATTAATATAAATAAATATATAATTAATATATATAATATTTATATCATGGTTAAAATTAAGGATGATATGGAACCATAATAAAAGTAAAATGACCAAAAATACCAAATCAAAACATATATGAAAACAAAGTAGTTAGTACGCAAAACGTGATTTTAACAAGGAATTGTTAATAAATGGGTAATAAAAGGTCATATATAAATCATATATAGATTGATACATATGCGTATGGTTATTTTATATATTTATAATAAAATTATATCTATTATACTAGATATTTTATCATGTTTGAAGGAATTCAAGGCATACGGTAAGAGATTTCTAGTCTATTTTTTATCTGTGGGAGACATATAACATATTTACCACTCATTTATTTTGGAAGGTTTATATACTAAACCCTTGAAATTTTATATCATGAATATTATTTTTTAATTATATTTAAATTCCCATTTTATATTATTATTTAATGGGTTATATGATTCATAATATTCCAAATTTGTGATGGTTTTTCATCTCACATTTATTTCTATGGGAGAGATGCCTTACACACAACTTGTTTCTTTTGTGAGGTGTATATACTACCCATGAATTAAATTTATGATTATTATAATGAAATTATGTGATATATATATATATAATGTTCTTTCTTTCATGATTATTACTCTTTAAAAGATACAAAAGTGGTAAAAGATTTCATGTTACAATCTCATTGTTTTTCTAGATTTTTTATGATTATGTTTTTTATGATAAAATATTATAATATATCTATCAATAAACTCATGAATTTTATTCAACTATGGTTATTTTATTAAAATACAAGTTTTCCATTTATTTTTTTCTATTTATATACTCAAAGTTTGAAAATAATATTTTTAAGAAAAAATAAAATTTATTTCTCTCATCATTTGAAAACACTTTTTATTCCATGTCCATATTTTCTAAAAAAATTAAATAAAGTATTAAAATTTTTAAATGATTGTTTAAATATATTTCTACCCATATTTTAATTTTCATAAAAAATTTTGAAATGAATATTCTTGTCATTTTATGAATGAGGTAGTTTTGACTTTTTATTTAAAATGTGAAAGGAATCTTTATTTTAATATGTACTTCATGAATGAAATATTCCATCATTATGACCAATGAATTAATTGAAGATTAAATTACAAGATTTCAAGTTTATTTTTTGAGAAGATATTTTCCTTAACATTTGTGAAATTTTTAGATTTAAAGGATTGATTTCAAATGAAAATGATCTTCTTCTCAAGAATTATTTAATGATATTTTATGGAATTTCTATTCATAAACAACAATAAGCTTTGGTGTTTCTAATATATTTCTGGGGAAATAATCCAATGGTACCATCCTTATTATTTATTTGAATACTTTTTGTTTATTATTATGAATATGATGATAATATTTTTATTAAAATCATTTCTTTTCCATCATTTTTGATATAATTAATTAATTAAATGTTTTTGAAACTCATTTATTTTCATGAGGTTATACTTTGATGAAATGTCTATGAAACCCATTTCTTGTATCATAGGTTAAAAAATTATGAGTTTTTATGATTTTAGGGAACAATTATTTGTGGATTATGTGACTTCTGGAATATATATCTCCCTCCAATGAATTAGGTAAAAACTATATCTCATGAGATAATTATGGAAAACATATCGATGTTCTTGATCATCTATGGGAGGCAGGTCAATGTGCCTGATCCTCTATAGAAAATGGGTGATAGTTCATGATCTGTTATGAAATATGAAAGAGGTTTTGATTCCTAATCAATTATTATTTGAGTGTATCAGTTTTTAACCTTGAAATATGAAATATTTTATATAATTATGATGGTGACACACTTATAAGAGATGATATTCTAAATCATGAATTATTTATGATGATTTTCACTATTAATATTCATGTCTTTTTTAATGATAATGTATTATTCCATAGATCATGCATAAAGTTGATGATATATTAGTTGTGAACCCTGTAATTTATATTTATAATCACATACACTTATTCTTAACTTATGTTTGCATATGATCATTGATTGATATCTTCTATGTTTACCCTTACTGAGTATCTGGTCTCACCCTTTATTATGTTTCCTTTCTTAAGGTTATAAAGAAAGGATTACGTAGAGTATTCCTATGAAGGGTACTAAATAGGATTATATTTATTGGAGATGTTGAATATCTTTTATGAAATAAGAACACTATGTAACTAGTCTCTAAATACACTAAACCATTACCATCCTTGGGTGTGTAATTTTTGAAATTTATTGAATGTTCATCTAAAAAGATGCTATATTTATGTATGAAAATCATGGGTTTAAATATTAATCACTTAAAATTGTGAATAAATATTTATTAAATAATCATGTAACTAAATTAATTAAAATTTTGTTATTTTTTTAATAAACCGAAATAAATAAATATTTTTTATTCATATAATTAAACAAATAACTACCTAGTGAATAAATATTTATTAAATATTCAACTCACATATATATTCTCTCAAATAACTAGTTATTGAATATTTGGGATCAAACCAACATATATAATTATTAAATCATTCAAGGGAATAATATTTATCCAACATTGTTAATTCATATTAAATTTAACCGAGGTTCTAAATACACTTACTATGTGACCATTTAGGCCCCTTTCTTATCATCATTAAGTTATACTTACTAAAGTAAAAGGATAAAATCTAGAAAAACACCAAGTCTCCTATAGAGAATTAAGTTAATGTTTTAATGATATAAAACATCCTATAAATTTACATTGTGTAATATAATCCCTTTATCTTGAAATATCTAATCAATAAGGTTGAATAATAGTGTTGTCAACCTATATTATCGATGTATCTTTCTTTAAGTTTGTGGAAATTAACTTCTTGATAACATTAACACAACCATATACTTAATTTTAAAATTCAATTCCCATCGAAGGGACTAAGATGTCAACTTAAATTAAATAAAAAAGAGATAATTACTATTTTCACATTATTAATTAGAACAAAATCTCTCATAATGAACCTAATGTATCCTACTTCTCTATTAGTATATGTCATCACATTTTTTTATCAATACATCAAAGTGTGCGACTCCTGGAATATACTAATAACAATATTAATTTCTAAGGATAATTACACATCAACAATTAGGGATATCCAATGACACTTATAAATTTGCATTTTCTATTGGTGGGTCACATTCAAATTTTTTTACTAAATATTCCCATGGTTTTATACCAAGAGAAAGTGTCCTAAAGTTATATGATTCTCCACCCATGGTACCCTATATCATTTTTCTCACATCAAATTATATCATCCACTAATAAAACATTTATTTATGAATATCATTATGATACTTCTAGGTTCTTATCATAGTTGGGAAATATTATGAACATTCAATGTGACATTTACACTTAGGAAATTATCACAAATAATGTTATAAAGAAGAAAAATCATGATGTGATAAGAGCTTTATAATAATAACCAAAAAATAAATATAAGTAATCATAATGTACATAGAAACATGTTCTAGGGAACCAACTACAATGTAATCCCACTTTCACGGAATCCTACTACTAATAACCTTTATTATTCTAGCTCTCACATGATTTTCATGCTTCTATTGAGATAAGAATTTAGAATAGGGTTCACTCAATTTCACTTTATGGAATCACTGCTCATAATTACTATACCCCTTTGAGAAAAATCCTTGAAGAGTTGATATTTTCAGAGTATGTTCTTAATCTATTTAAGTGACCTTATCCCCATTACAAGATCTGCTTATAATATTATCAAAATATAATTTGATTGGATCTATACTTCTAGGAATAAAATCAAGATCTTAGAAAAAGTTCATAATCCAAATAGATTATTTGGCTACATCATATATTACAATATACTTAGAATACATTTTAGATTTGTGGATAACTGGCTACTTTAAGCTCTCATAACTCACAACTACTTTGGTGAAACTAAATACATATCCTAAAAATAAATTCAGATCATTTTGATCTATTTGGAAACTCGAATTAGTATATCCTATGATGAATAGTTCCTTGTCTCACCCATATATTAGGAACATATCATTGATACACATTATATACTTAATGACTGCCTTAAGAATAAACCAATGTTTTGATTATTGATAAAATTAATATCAACCAACCATGATTAAAGTTTATCCAACATCAAACCTACTACATAACATGGAATACGTGATAGATCCTACCGCAATTGAATATGGGATCTTACTCATTATATATCTCTATAATATTATATCTAAGTATTTATCATATTTGAGATATGTTTATCATATGACACTAGAACCAATCACCTCTTAGATTTTTCCATACTAAATATCTTTAGTATATGTTCAATTAATATAATTTGACTTATTCCAAGAATCCTTTTAGATCTATCATAAATGATATTCATTCCAAGGATATATGCTTATTCATTATGTTCTGTATAGGAAGCACTTGTTTAAATAGTCCTTAATTGACTGTAATATTGGTATGTCATTTCAAGTAATTAATATATCATCAATATACACTACTAGGAATATGGACATACACCCACTAAATAGCCTATAAACATATGGTTCACATTCATGCTTTTCAAAACAAAACTCACTTATAGCTTCATTAAACTTAATGTTCCAAGACCTAGATGCATGATTTAATCCATATGTGTATTTATGAAAATTTCATATATTAGTCGCATTTTTTAAAGTCACAAACCATTTATATTGTGTCTTATGGACACCTTTCGGAGGGCTTCCATTATGGAAAGCTATTTTGAAATACATCAATCAAATATCATAGTCATGGAAAGATGTTATATAAAGTAGAATTATAATAGATTTAAACATGAATACTAGATAAAAGGTTTTATTATAGTTACTTCATTGAAATTATTAACACCCTTTATCCACTATAATTTATTTATAGGTACTCACTTTACCTTCCATGTCTAGTTTTCTCTTGAATATCTATTTTCACCTAATGGGATTTACATAAAACTGGAATATCAACTAGAACCCAGACTTGTTTCTAATCCATGGAATCCATCTTATAATTCATATATTATTTTCATCATGAATCTTATGAGTTATATACTACCTTCTTGTAGAAAATAGGATCAATATTATCAACCAATAATAAGTATTTATCTTTAGTGATTAGAAACCGATATCTTTCCAGTCCTCTAACCTCTCTAGTGCTTCTAAAAAATACTTATGTTTTAAGAATGAAATCTACCATCGGGATCTATAGAATGTGTTCCAATACGAAAAATTGTATATCTTGAGCATAAAATTTTTCAAAGTCAATCTTTTTCCTATTATCCTTATTCAGGATGTGCTCCCTCTCAATAAAAATGGTGTGCCTTATGATAGTCACCTTATTATCTGAGGGGTTTTATAGATAGTATAACCTTATTTCTATGGGATACCCTATAAAGATATACATTGATCCTTAGCATGCTAGTTTGTTGCTAGGTTTTTCCTTAACAAATTTCTCACAACCCCATGAATGAATATGTAAAAAAATAGGTTTCTTTCCACTCAATTACTCGAATGGAATATCATTTTATTCTTTATTTGGTACACAGTTTAGTGTGTATGATGGATTGTGTAATGTGTATCCCCAATAAGATAATGAGAGATGTACATGACTCATCATTAATGTTAACATGTTAGGAATATTGAGTCAATAAGGTATCTTTATGAATTTTCCATTCCTTCATGTTTGGGGAGATTGATTGAGACAATAAGGTTTCCTTATGACATTACCATTTCTTCATGTTTTGAAAATCACAAACACCTTACCTTAAGGAAAATTTCATTTACCCAATGTTTTAATTTAATAAGGAAAATTTTCCTTCCCCAAGGAAATTTATCCTTACCATATTTTTCATTGTTCAATTTGACTAAGTATAAAATTTGGTTTCATATCCAAAACCTCAGAATCATATATATACTTAGATATAAAGCCTTCTATTTTCAGGATCCAAATTTAGGTTCTGAACTCTCTGAATTCAGACTTCGAAATTTTCTAAGTTCTGAATCCATGTTCTTTTAATTCAGACTCCAAAATTTTCTAACTTCTGACTCCGAGTTCTCTGAATTTAGACTCTAAACTTTTATAAGTTCAAACTCTGAACTCTTATGAATTTCGACTCATAACTTTTTAAGTTTAGACTCTGAAGTCTTATGAATCCCGACTCCGAAATTTTATAAGTTCAGACTCTGAACTCTTATGATCTCAGACGCCAAATTCTACTGAATTCAAGACTTCAAATTTCCTTGAAATTCATAATTTGAAATTTTATTGAATTATAACTCTGAATTCTTCTGATAAACAGAATCTAAATATCTATGTGTTATAGACACCAAATGTTTATTTGGTCAGACTTCAAACTATTTTTTCTTACACTCCGAAAAATGAATTTCCTTAAGTAACCATATCTTTTCTTACTCATGTTTTGGTAAAAAAATTATGTCATGCATTAAGTTACTAACTAACTATTTTTTGAGTGACACGTGTACAGGTCCCTCTGAAATTTAAGGAAAAATATGACCGTTGGAGGAGGGAGCCGACCTTTGAAGTTGTTCCTATAAATAGGAGGTCATTTGAAAGAGCTCAACACTATTCTATGACTCTAGAGATTACATGTTGCTAAAGTGATTTCTAGAGAGAGTCTCTCATGCTTAGTGCGTACTGAACATTTTGTTCAGATTTATTTGTGTGACTCCGAATTTTGTTGAGTACATTCATGGGATTCCAGGGATAGGAAGATAGAGGTGTCGACTAACTTAAAGTTCAAGGACTTCCTTGCTAAGGAAGACAGAGGTTCCGAATACCTTGAAGTTGAGGGCTTGTAGGGATAGCAAGACAGACTCTGATCTTCATATCAAGGGCTTACCCTAGTGTGGGTAAGAAGGACTTTATTGAAAGTATAATCAAGGGAACTTTATCCAAGGTTGTTGGATACCCTACTCTATGGGTTAAAAGATTTACTACTTATTACTTGTTTGTTTCAAGTTTTCCACTGCATTTTGATTGTTGAGGAAAGTATATCTATCTTATAATTCCTTATACTTGTACTCTGATTTAGTAAGATTCTATATGCTCTAAGGTATAATCTTTATCTTTGTAAAATTTTGTTAAGTTTCATTTTTGAATTCACTTTTCCAGAATTGCATGATTGGAATCATATTTTCGGAATCAAGAAAGAGTGTAGAACTAGAGGTTTTGTGAATTACCTAGTTTAACATTGTTAGACATATCCAACATTAAAGGTTTCCAAAGAATTTTTAAAGTATACAATTCAACCCCCTCTCATATATTGAGCATCTACATTATAATTTCTATCCTACAAAGAAATTTACATTTCCTCCTTTTACTAACATTATTCTGCTATGGTGTACATGGATGAGTGAGTTGGGATAGAATCTCACACTCCTGTAGAAATTTGATGAATTCTTGGTTAAGATACTCATCAACTTGATCGGATAAATTTTTATTTAATTTATACCAATATGATTATATAATTTATTTAATTTATAAAAGGATTCCAACTTATACATCATTATGTAGACAAATCCATATCTACTTAAATTATCAATAAAGGTAATGAAGTAAGAATTCCCACCTATAACTTAAATTGGAAATGGTCTGCACACATCACTGTATACTAATTATTTGTGATCTATATCTATTTAACAATTTCTGTGGCTTGGTCATTTTTTCCTATAAACAATCATGACATCTATGAATTAGATTTATATCAAAATATTTTAAGTAACCATATTGATATATATTTTTCTAACACTTTTCATTTACATGACCAGTATTTTTATTCTATAGTTGGGTGTGAAATGAGTCATGAAAACTTGATTCAATATAAATTCCAAATAAAACCATTTGTATCAAGGTTGGATGCATAAATTATGTTTTTTTGGAAATATTTTTTACATGTTAACATTCTATTAAAACCATGACCATCCTAATTTACAATGGAAGGTGGTAATACCTAATGGGTATTCTAGCCAATATCATACAATTGGTATCATGTAAATCCAAATCTCATATATAAGTCTTTAAAAATATACTTTGTTCTTATATTTGAATATATATGTGTACACCATAAGATTTATCTAATACCCAATGTGTATATATAAAAATATTTCACATAATAAAAAATGCACATAAATATTTCCCTTAATTCTTTAACTAGGTGTAGTTCTTCTTTTAGTGGCCTATCTTACCACATGAAAAACATAATACATCATTTTCTTTTTCCTTTTCCAATCTTTAGATCATCCTTTTCTTGGAAGGATAGTGATCAAGAGACTTATACTTAGAATGATTCTTGGCCCCTTCACCTTATTATTCCTCTTATTCACCATAAGGACTGTATATTTTTTATCCATCGTGTCCTTATAAACATAGAAAGTAAATATAATGAATTCTGAGAGAGTCTTATCACATTTTCTCATATTGTAATTAAAAATGAAACTTAAGAATCTATTAGGAAGTGAGGAAAACATGATGTCTATGTGTATCTCAATAAGGATTGTAAATCCTAAGATGTTCAAGAACTCGATATATCCAATAATCCTGACTACATTAGGTCTAACTAGTGCCAAACCCCCCATGTTTTCATGTGAACAATGTATTTTATATCTCATATCACTCGTTTCTCACATTCTATTGAAAAATATCATGTAAGTGAGGCATAGTTTTATACACATACATATCCAAATGTTGATTTAAAATCTCTCTAGACATATAATAAAGTAGAAAACATTGGAAATCTTTGGAATCATCTGAATGTTTCATATTAAGAGATAGTACTTATTTTCTAGCTTAATTTCCAGGTGCCTCGGGAATAGGGTTTTTTAGAACAAATAATTTCTATTCATGGTGTAGTATAAATCATAAACGAATATTCTATTCCTAAAACTTAAATTTGATGATAAATTTTTTCTTATCTTGAATGGATCATAGTCATATAGTCAAAGTCATATGAGTTTCCATTTCAGTAATAAATAAGACTATAATTTTATAAAATTAACAAAGTTACTAATTTAGATAATAAGTTTTAAATTTACAAATATCTCACTATTTTTTCAAAACCTAATATCCCTCACCATTAGTTTTGGAATATATTTTTGTATGGATATTCTAGTGGAATTGATCTATATTCCCCTTTTCATAGCCCATCTATGGGCCAAACAAGTTATTTAAAGGCTTTTAGGTATGCGTAACTTGCCAACAACATTAAATCAAGGATCATTTTTCTGATGAGTGGATTCACAAATCCAAAAAATATAATATAATAACCCCCTCAATGATTTTCCTCTTAGTTACAGTTACTATTTCTTGTTAAATAAACACATTATGAGAACTAAGTTAACTTAACCCAAGTACTCATGTTAAAATTTCCTAATAATTAAAAGCACCATAGCAGGGACCAGTCAATAATTTTTTTACTATGGTTCGACAAAACTTGATGGAGGTGCATCAAGATGGATTTGGAAGCTTTAGATGGACCCTCATTGTTCAAAAATGACATGGTTCTCAGATTTATTGTTAGATTTGGGTTTGGAACATTTGCAGGCATTTCTGGTGCTAGATTGGGAGGTGTCTGGCATTGCAACGGAGTAAGGTGGGTATAGGGGGAATCATGAAATGGAGGTGGTGTTCTCAGTCCTTTAATGTGGGTGTTCTAATATGTTGGTCAAATCTAGACATATTGTGGCAGTACTGGTTGTGTTGGCGTTGGTGAGGGGCGACGAGAGGTGGCCTTCGGTTGTGGTGGGGTGACTGAAGTGGTGGTTTTCTATCATGTATGTGGATCTCATTGAGTGTCGCGGAAGTCTAGGATCCATGGTGTAGTAGTCTGCAATTGTTTTCAAGCACATACAATGAAATTGGAGATGGGATACAAAGTTGGTCGATGAAGGGATTCCAAGTGGGTTCAGCGGTGGCGTGGAATGGAGAAATTGTTTTCTGAGTAAATTGGGTTGAATTAATTTTGTAATGGGATTTTCCCCTATGGATCTTTGGGTCAATTTAATGGGTGTTGTCCTAGGTTCTATAATGGGTTTGATCTCCCTTGGCTAATGGGATAATAATGGGTTTTCCCTTACCCGGCTCAGAAAGGGGTTGTTGTTGCTTTTTTATATTTTTAATAACGGGGATTTCCCCCAACCATTATGATAAAAATAAATAAAGTGGAATGACTATGATATTATAAAATGGTTTTTTTATCTAGAAGATGATAAAATTTCCCTTGACCATAGGGAATTATTTTCTGGAACCATGCCTTGTTAAAGTTACATCATTCTGCCTATAATATTTTGTACCTCTTGGATTGGCTTCACCTCAACTCTAAAATTGAATTCCCTCTACAATCCTAGGATCTCCATCCATTATATAATTTTACTCACACACATGTGAGGGGAAAAAATATTGGTTAAATAGGTTTAAATAAAATAAACTGTGGGTGCATGATCCCTTACATAATGAGAGGAGAGGAATAAATCATAATCTATTAATAAATTTAATATTTTTTTACAAAAAACAATGAAATATTAAATTAAATTAACCAATCACATATAGAGGCTAGTCAAAACGAATGTTTATCCATATAAATGCAATGAATATGGAAATTTACACTATTTGGAATTCAATTAAATTCATTCTTTATTATTAAGATAAATATGATTGGATTAATTCAATTAATTAATTAATTCCATATATCTTAATGACCATTAAAATTATCTTGGAGATACCCACCATAAATTCAACATGGTAAATAAAATTATTAACCAATATTTATAAATAATTACATCAAAATAATTAAGTATTAAGTATTTCAAAAACCCATTTTTACATAATCAATGCATCAGATTTCAACAATGTAATTAGTTTTTTATGTTTTAATTAATTATTATTTATGAAATTTATTTTTTTCTTTACTATCAGATTACATGGAATGTAATAATGATATCCAAGTCATGTTTATTACATTACTTTTATCCAGGATTGAAGCATATGGACTCAACTATATCTACAGATCATGTGTTCCACTTGTAGCATGTTCACATGCCCCCCCCCCAGCCTAGTTGACTCAACTTTTTCTTTAGATGTGGGGATCAATGATTCACGTAGCATGTACACTAGCTACACGTTGTGTATCACATTAATTATATAGCATGTCAGTATCAAGCAGTGTTATGTCATGAATTTGAACACATCATTAGAGTGAATTCCACCACTAAAACATGTTGGCCTCCCAGTGTGAATACCAGTTACACGTCATGTAGTCTGATAAAATATGTGTTAGGTAGGCCAGGTTAACATGCATTATATATTAAATGCACTATGATTTGTTACTTCTTGATGGTTCATATATCCCATGACACATCTAGGTGTAGTGAACTTAGGAACATTCCATGTAGTTTTGATCACATGATGTGTATCCAGGTCTACCAACTAGTATCCTCATCACCTCTCAATGGCATATTCAATTAATCATAATCTATTCTTAATCCACTTAAGATTATAAAAAACATGGAAAAAGAGAATTAATGTATTGAAAACATGTTAATTAATCTCTTTATTAAATAAATAATAAACTAAAAAACCAACAACAACTTCATATAATTGATCAAAAAATAATAAATTATTATGTGATTCCTCTGATAAAAAATGACAGTTCTGGCCATAGTAGATCCACTAGATGGGTCGTAACCAACTCTAATTTTTCTCATAATCTATAAAAAAATTCACAGTGTACATGATAATGATTTTTTCTGAACAATAGATTTAATATGAAAGTTAATTGATAAGTAACCATAATAAAAAAGAGAGGACATTTTCAATTATAAATTATAAGTAATTAATTTCTTTAAAGAATTACCTTTTGTTGAATTATTTAATCTATAATAATTAATTCATATATCACCCTTATCATATCATTGTTTTATAAAAGGAATAAATGGTATATTCCTTCTAGAAGTGATCCACATATGTTTCAAAACCCTCCAATCATTTTAGTATAATTTTATGGGTGGAGTGGGTGGACCTAATGTTTGCGATGGTCACCACTAATCATAACTTAATCCATCTTGGGAGAAGAGATTCACCCTAGTTGAGGAAGAGAATTATCCAGTGTTCTTCAAATAATTATATTGGGTATCTCTCTAGGTCTTGATATAATACTCTCTAGAAGTCATTATGCACAATTGAATATCATTCATACACTCAAGTAAACATGGTTAATTTTTTTCCACTAAGATGTTTTCTGATTTACCCTGTGATGAACAACCAATTATAGTTTTAAAAGTTGGAATTTTTTTATTGAACCTGATCCAAATGAATGTGAAAAGAAATATTTTATTTAATCTTTTAATATTAAAATAGATTTAAAAGATTCCATTAATCACATAATTGATGAAGGTGACTTTCTGAACACCCTTGAACCTTCTAGCAGTTTCCTGATAGAAAATAAATTTTTTTTGCATGGAATAGATCCTGATAACATGGAAAGTGATCAATATGATGGATATACTTTAAAATATATAAATTTAATAAACAATCGCACATGTGAGTAGTGTTCTTTGATTAATGAAAATACACCACAAGATCTAGAAATAAAACTACTTCCTAAATAGCTCAAAAATGATTTCTTAGGTGGGAATGAAAATTTACCTATGATCATTTAAATATATATTTAAATATTCCTAGAGAACATACTATTAAGAATACTAACACCCCACAAGAAATCGATAAGATGGAAACCGTCTAATTTAATTGGAATTAGTCCTTAAGTTTTCATCTGTAGAATTTTATTACAGTAAAATGATTAACAAGTGAGGCAATTTCATAGGAGATTTAACCCAATATTTTTAGATGTTATTAATAAATAATTCACCACCTTATTAGATGCTGGAATTATTTTTCACATCTAATATATTCAATGGGTTATTTATATCCTTGTTTTTTCCAAAAAAGGTGGATTTAAAATATTAAGTAAATAATTTTGTGTGGTTTTACCTTTCAGACTTCTAAATAAATATATAACTTTCATTGATTATAGGAAACACAAATTTTTCATAATGAAAGAAAACTTTCCATTTTTATTCCTCAATCAATTCCTTAATAGACTGGCTAGAAAAACCAACTATTATTTTCTTGATGGATTCTATAGTTATTTTCAAAATCTTATTGAACCAGAGGATTAAGAAAAAACTAATTTCACGTGCCAATTTGGAACCCTTTCTTATAGTATAATTCCCTCCATTTTATATAATACTTCTTGACCTTTTCAAAGGTGTATGGTGATCATTTTTTCTGAATTTCTATAAACTTTCATAAAAGTTTTTATAAATGGATTCACTATTTATGGATCATCATTAGAAAGTTGTTTGAAAATTTTTCCTCTTTTTATTTAGAATTTCATTGATAATAATATTTTTTGGAATTACGTAAATTTCATTTCATTATAGATAATGTGATCATTCTGGGTCAGGTTGTGTCCCTATATGGAATTCAAGTTGATCAATCCAAATTTGAAGTAATTTCATCATTTCCATTCTCAAAAATAGTGAGAGATATGAGATCCTTCCATGGTCATTAAAGTTTTTATAAGTGGTTTATAAATGATTTTAGTATGGTTCCACTTCTATTATCTAGATTTATTTAAAAATACACCCCATTTTTATTTGTTGAGGGGTATAAACTATCATTTTGGGAGATGAATAAAAAATAATAATCCCGACTGTTGTTAAACCACCCAAATGGGACTTTCCCTTTGAAATCATCACTGATGAAGCTATATTTTCTCTTGGGGGATTTCTTAGTGAAATGTTGGAAAAGAAATATCATATGATTTATTTTTCCTATGTAACTTTTGATTAGGACCAATAAAACTACACAACAATGAACAAATAACTGTTGGTTGTTGTATTTTATTTAGAAATAACTAGGTCCTATTTATTGGGATCCAAAGTGATTATTTTCCCTAACCATTCTTCAATCATAATTTTTAGGAAGAATCATAATGTAAAACCTAGGCTTTTAATATAGATCTTATTGTCACCGGATTTTGATGTTTAAATAAAGGATAAGAAATGAAGTGAGAACCATTTTTCTGGTAATTTAAATAGGATACCATCTTATTTGAATGGAAAACATCATATCAGTCCACTATTTAAGGAAAATATTCTATATGAGGATTTATATGCTTGTAAGAGTGAATTGATATGGTCTTCTAATTTTCTAAATTATTTATATATTAATAAATTTACCCATTGGTTTTCCTACTAACAAATTGCTAAAAATGTGAGTGCTTGAAATAATTATATTTGTGTTGTGGAAGAAACTTTGGATCATAATTAATAGCAATAAAATTTCTCAATTCTAGTTTTTATTATCCTACTATTTTTAAATATATTTTTTTTGTAAAACCTATAAATATTTCCAATTTCAATGTAACATTTCTAAAAGGAATGATATTCCATAACAACCAATATTGTTTTTTGATTTCTTTGATGTGTGGGTTATAAATTTCATGGTAAATTTTCCCAATTCTTTTGGATATCTTTAAATATTTCTTGTTGTTTATTATGTGTCCATGTGGGTAGAGGATACTCCCTTAAGAGCTGATGATGACAAAACTTTATCCATGTTTGTGAAAATAAATTTTTTTCTAGATTTGGATTTCCAAAGTTTCAGATGAATTATCAAGGAACCCTATGACATTATAATTCATTTTAAATAAATGTGTATTTTATCCTAGGTTCTATATGACCTATAACCCTAAAAATTAGAATGGTTGAGTTATCAAATAGATAAATCAAATAAATTATAGAAAAAACTATGAACCCAAATACAAAGGATTAGAGTTTGAAATAATATAATTCATTATGGGACTATATGACTACATTTAAAACCATAACTATCATGTCACCATTTATATTATTCTATGGAAATTATTTTCACCTATTGTTTTATTTATAAAACAAAAAAATTTGGGACATTATAACATGTAATATGAATTTTTTATCTACTATAAAAGAAATGAATTTTTTTCATGTGCTTGAAGTGATCATAAATAATTCATATTAAATATCCTGGTTGTACAAGGAATGATCCAAAGCTTTTCATGATGGGATGATTCTCAAAAAACCATCAACTAAGGAGATATTATTTTTCTGTTTGACTCTAGATTGAATGTTTTGACTAAAGGGGTCCTAGATACCCTGAGAGGGTGGTGAATCAGGGTATGGATATTCTTTTCAAAATTATCCCTGCCCCACTGGATCTTGACCTCTTTATTACAAGGGTCACTTTGTTTACACTTATCTATTATTGTTGATCTTATTATTCCCTTATTTATCTGATGATGATGCTTTGAATGTAATGTAGGAAATCAAGAAGACTAACACATAGATTTTTACTTGGTTCACACTCACTGAGCTACGTCCAAGGAGAATACAATAACGATGTGCCAATGTAACAATTCCACTAAATCTCACTCCAAAATTTCAAAGTTAGGGATATATATTCTATACAAGGTCTCACTATCTTTTAAAAGTTTAGGGTCTTCTCAATGAATTCCCAAAGGTCCCTCCCAATGTCTCTTACTCTGGCTCATTATCGGTGGGAATGATCACCGTCTTCCCCTTCTTGCACTCACAACTCTTGTAAGGGATCCAATAAAAATTTATGGACTTATAGGTGCCTTAATTATCTCTATTTAATGCATCTGTCACTGTATTTAGATGCTCTTTTTAAGTACAATTTGCATCCACTAATGAATACAACTTCACCAAAGTATTACTGGGAGACCACAAATCTTTCGTGCAACCCTTATTGTGCCTTGCGAAAAAATTTAATGCCTTTAATGAAAGATTATATTTTTTTCATGAAACATATCTTGTACACGACATCAATCATACATGAAAATCAATTCTTACGTGAAAATTCCTTATCCTATGCACAACTCATATTCTATCATGCAACTCCCTTTACACGAAATTCTTATACGATATGGAGCTCAAATTCTCTGTAAGTGTTGACCTTCTTTGAATGAGGGGGTCACCTCTTATTTATAGGTCTTTTTGACCCATTCATATAACATTACCTCATTGCACAATATTCTCTTAAATCGTGAAAAATTTTATTTTACATTGCATTGGGCATGCATGTTTATTTCACGCTACCTCAACTTTCACGCACATTTCCCATCCTTTCGTGCACTTCATGGATTTACTATTTTTTGACATTCTAATCTTGAATATTTCTTTGCATTAAAGTTTCCATTCCACCTTAAATATTTTATGAAACTTCTTTTTCCAAAAATAATTTTCTCTATTTTCCGATTTTGAGACCCAAAAATTTGGAAAATACTAGAAAACGATGCCACCTTGTGTCAGTTCTTTTTGTACCACCTCCAGATATTCCATTCCTTTGGCATGGTTCTTTTTCAATATAGGTTGTCGAAAATATCTTGGAAACTTGAAAATTCCCCATGTAAACCCGATTTTTCAAAAAACAAACCTCCTTCGAAATAAACACAATCAACCCAAAAAAATGATTTAATGTTACCTTGAGGGATTTTTTTCCAACAATATCCCCCTTTGGTTTTGTTGACAACTCATTTAGTGTAACTAATTTTTTTCATTTTGGTGTTATCCCAAAAAAATTGACAAAGGGATATTATTCATAGTCAATGGCCATAATTTTAAGTTATTTAGAGAAAATTTTCAAGAGCCAGTAATGGGAGATCCACCTTTAATAAGACGAATACAATTGATTCAAGGTTGTGAATTTCCTCCCAAATTATTTTTTATGTATTTAATTTAGGTAATTTTATTTTCTCTCATAAATATTTTCACAGTGAATAATTCCAAAAAAATAAGTGTTGGGGTAGGAACATGGTGGGATTATTATGATTTTTTGTGTTTTATTTTTAAATATTTTTTTATGTTTCTCTTTCAATTTTTGGTGTATATATTTTATTTTATTTTATTTTGATGTGTTTTTTTCATTTTTTTGAATCTTCTGAGATTAAATTATTTTCATTCTAATTTTTGAAACCCACAGCAATGAGTGAACTAATTTATCCCTTGAAATAAAACATAAATGAATACCAAAAATGACATTATTTTAACTTAAAAGCTTTATAAATTTCATGAAAACACCTCTAATTTTTTAATTTCATGCAAAATCTCACTATCCTTATCTTTGAAACCCTATTCCTATAAGGCTTCTAAACCCTTCTCGATATATTCTTCACATTCACCTCATTTATTAAGAGAACTAGTCCATGCTTGTTTTAACTATAACTTGATTTATTTCTATCAAACCTCAAGGGTTAAGGTGCTTGTGATCTAAAATGATTTAGGAAATTGTTTAGATTTTAAAGCTCACTTTTCATGTGAATAATTTTTAATGTATCTTTCCCTATAAATTTTAACCTTATGATACCTTAGTATCCATGTACATCCTATTATTTTAGCCACATTATAAGCCAATTTTCACTTTTTAACTTTCTATGGAAGTGAAAATTGATGATCTAGTTGAACTTAAGTGTGGGGGAAGTTGACTTGTGATGTGCTACATAATTTGGCTCTACTTATGGTAGAAATTAAAAAAATTAATATATGTTTTTGTTTCTAAAAAACACTTTACAAAAATATATACTTTTATGGAACTTTAAATTAAAATGGGGTTGTTTATATCTAGAGATCTTAAAAGAAGAAATTTATACACATTAGAAACTTTAAAAATAAAAAAATGAATAGAAATTTCATTTTTTATGATGAAATATTGATGATGTGGGATCAAAAATATATTTTCAAATATTCTTATAGATAATTTTATTATATGTAGAAAGATTAGGAAACCATACATGGGTGAAAATTAGAATCATGTATTTGTTTCTTCAAAAAGAGTTAAAGCCTCCTTATTTGGCCCAAATATTTTTGACATTCAAAACCTACCAACCTAAAGCCACTAAAAAATACTAAAGATTATTCATTATAATCAGACTTCCTTTTCTCACATCAGTTGGTTATGTATAAATTTTTTCAAAACTATGGGGATTCTTTCTTGGGTATGGATGAGATAATCTTTGTTGAAAATCCATATTTGTGTGTTAAGAGAAAACTAATGTGAGTTAATTGTTTTGTGTTCATGGGAGGATAAAATAAGTAGAAATGTATTTAATGAGATGAGTGGAAGATATAAAATATTTTTTTTTGAGGTGTGATATATTTTGTTTCTTGGTGTTGAATTAGTGAACCACATGGGCATATGTTTTGAATTTTTCTTGATTTGATACCCACTTGTTCATGAGTCTATGTTCTAAGTGTGGGGGATTTATAGAGATAATATTTAAACTATTATTAATATGTATTTAAATTATTCAGACCCCAAAAATTTACTAATTTGATCAAAATTGCATTGTTTTTGGATTTTTGGGATGTTTTGATGTTATAAGTGAAAATTTTTCAATTCTAGAATTTTAACTGTTTTCATTTACTTATTTGTTTTAAGAATAAAGGTTTAAATATTAGTCCAAATTGAGAAATTTTTTTCTTTAGAATTCCTACATTCATGAAATGAAACTTTTCAATTGTTCAAAGTGTTTATTTAAGCTTTTTGATGACCAAATATATCAGTCATTGTGGAAAATTGTATTGGCGAATAAAATTGACCCCATATAATTAAATGATGTATAGATCAATATTCAAGCCACTAATGAGATTATTATAATTGGACAAGAAGGGGTACTTGAAGGTTCACATTCATGTTAAATTTCACTAATAAGTTCACAAATTAAGTTGGTTTATGCATGAGTAAAATGTGAGGAAGTTGAAAGGTATCTTCTCATATAAAAAGGGGACTTCAATAAATTGGATGTAACCATTTATACAAATTTCCAAAATAATTTAAATATTTAGTTTCAAAATTAAATTTCTTTTGTGAAAACTTTCCCGAATATCTCTAGACTATATTAGTTTGGTAAGAGGGACAAATTAGAGACAATATTTGGGGGATAGAAACTAAACAATAGATTTCCACCCCTACACCTCTTTATATTTCTATTTCCACATATTTTAAAGGGGTTGGTGAATTTATGGAGTAAGTTTAAGGCTTAGATAGAGAGGATGGTAAAGATTATATGAATTCAAATTATAATGGAGAACATATGTGTTGATCAAGTGATGAGAGGCTAAGCACCAAGTGGTTGTGGATGGTGATAGCTGACATGAATTCCTTTATATGATTTAATCTTTAAGTGTAATATCTTTTCAATATCTCTTGAAATCATATTTTTTAAATTAAATCATTCATTTCATTTCTTGAATACATTTTAAACTATTTCATTTTAGATATTTTTCCAATCTATTGAGTAAAATAATTGGTTTCACTATTTAAATTTCTTCGGCGAGGTCTTGTCATTGAACATGGTGATTTCAATTAGATTTGATTTCATGGAGGTATTAAATTAATTGAATCACTTATATGGGGTATAAAACAATCATATCAATGTATTTATATGATATCCTTATAAACCATGTTGTTCATCTATAGTAATTTGGGTGGTAATTGATAAATTGAATTGATAATTCATTTTAAATAAGGAATAAGGGAGTTTTCAATAGGTTTAATATTTTCCACAACTACTACATAAATTCTGATTTCAAACCATTTTATTTTCCATTAAATTTTATATATTTATCTTGAATTTTCTTACACTTTAGTTTATTTTTATTTTCTTAATTGGAAATTTTAATCAAATCCCCCAAAAAAATTCCTGTAAAAAACGAACAAACAAAAATGAAAATTTAGTTACTCAAAATTTAACCTCCTTGAGAGACAATCCAAGGACTTTTATATTGAATTTCTATTAGGTATAAATTACTTTATTGGGATTTTCATGATAAAATACATTCACATAAATCCCCATTTGATAAAAACCAATTATATTTAATCTTAGAACTCAACTATTCACATGTGTTTCCTCATTCATTTTACATTTAATTGTATATATTTATAAAGTTTTATTTATATGCATATATAATTAACATATTATAAAGTCCTAAAATTTTTAAATTAAAAATTCTACTACATGTAACTTTAATCAGGATTTTATGATGGTTAAATTAGATGGATCTCTATTAACAATTTATAAAGTCACACAGTCTTTAAATTACAATTGGAATCCATGTAATTCTAACCAACTAATGTTTAATTTTTTGAGACCAATGTTTCATGATTAAAACTTACTATAATTGGAAAATTAAGGTTACACCATCATTATATATGGTAAGACTCTATATATATTGATGAAAAAACATTAATTAATCCAACTATTATTATCCCTAAAAGAAATGTTAACACAATCTCAACCCTAACTATCAAGACACTAGGAATATACATAAATATATGGACATAGAAATTAAAAATGGAATGTAATCATGCATGAAATATAAATCCTAAAGTGTATATAATGAAACATGTGACACAAACTATTTTCCATACAAGTCTAAGGGAAATGATAAAATCCATAATGAAAATAAATGCCAAAAATCATATGTGCCACCAAATGGTGAAATTAATACAACTAAAATAGGAATGATACATAACATTAAATCATATCCTATGAAATTTGTAATTTTAATATACATATGTTATCTAATCTTAGGGAAAATCTCATTACCAAATTTCAATAAGTTTTTAATTTCTTTTATACTACCCAAACAGTAAGACAAAAAGGAAAAACCCCTCTTCCGCCACATTATGACATCCCCAACTTGAATCCACTAAAAAGTTCACCAAAGTAGTTGTCCACATTGACTTAAGTGTACCTCCCCATATTCTAGAGGCAACTGACTAGTAACAACATCCTTGGGTGTGTCTATGGGGAGACTACACCCTTGGGTTAGAGTGTATCATAAGAGAATAAGACAGATAACCAAAAATAAAGAAGCAACAATAATAATATGAATCATCATAAGTAAATCATCAAAACGTGATATATATAACTAAATATAAACCAAATTATCTAGGTCATATACCAATGATGATGACATAATATGGTAAAAAAATTGGAATGATATAGACATCAATGCATTATAAAAAAACACACCAAAAAACCAAAAGTATAAACTCCAAAAGTGTCTCAATACTTTCCTCGGTCCTTTTCTCTCATATGACATAATATCACATAAATAAAACATCTATAGTTGAACCCATTCCATTATCTTATCCTAAAACCACAAAGTCTATTTGGGTACCATATCGGTGGCCCAAATAGGCTATGAGTATAACTTAGTTGGTCGTTACCAATGGTGTCTATAAAAGATCCATTTTATGAAAATAAATTTAACAGTGTAGAGGTATATAAGTAATAAATGTAATTTAAATTCATCAAATAAATACCATGTTGGGCTTATAAACCTCTTGTGATTCCCCTCTAGCAATACCTACTTCGGCCTCATCTGGATATCTCTGAATAGGTAACCTGTAAACAGTCAAGGCCCTAGTGTATCGTAAGAGTAATCATATAGTAATAATAATGATAGAGGAACCAATGTTAAACCAATTCATCTTTGAACTTAATAGGTATTCTCATCTCATAGTAATAACTATACAACCTAGAAAAAGGATCTAAGTGTAATCTAATTGATACACCCTTGGCATTCCACTGGTGAAATATCTCTAAATGAGTCCATAGAGTATGTCCAAAGTAAATCTCAGGATAATCCTTAATGGATCCCAAGGTGATGATAAAAGGTGTCATGTGTCCCAAGAAATCAATCTAAATTTAAGGAGGTAATCTAAGGAATTCTAATTTCTAGACTTAAAATGAATGAATCCTCAGTACTACGTCAAGGAATTAATGGAAAAATAAAAAGACCAAATTATAATGTGGGTATATCACTTGGAAACCAACTCAATGAATTGGGGTGGGTTCTTCTAATTTTTCAAGGCATTCCCTCATAAATATAAGGATGTATTAAGTCTGAAAACTCCTTTAACAAGAAAAAGGTCCATAATCAATTAGCACCAATTATAATTAATCAAAGATCATGTGTTAATCTATGCCTCATTCCCCTAATGTTTTATTCAAAATATATTTTTTATTTTATAAATGAAAAAGTTCTATAAAGGAGTTTTTACATTTTATGAATTTTTTGCATAATCAAAAATAAAAAAGTAAAAGGTACTTTTCATACTATATCACAGTCATTAATTTATTAATAACTTAATAAAATTCCCATGTAATTTCCAATAAAACATGTGAAAGAAGTATAAAATTCAAATTTGTATAAGGACTTACCCAAAGGGGTGATCCATGGTGAGGTTATAACATTAAACAAGGTCAATGGGTATCATAAAGAGGTTCTAGGTTATAGTTCTCGCATTTAAATTAATAGATTTCATAATTATAATGTGATGCATAGAGCTTCTAGAATGCATCATGAAAATCAAATTTATAAATGGAAAACCTTTGAGGGAAACAATATAGACCACCTAAAATATGGTGGTAATGGAACACTCATATAGTATTGGCCTTAGATTTGGCTTGGAATAAGAAAAATAGAGAAATGGATGAATGCCTTGAAAATAGAAAATATTAACTTTCACCAAAATAACATTGAATATAGAGATATGAACCAAGAATAGAAGTATGTGGATTGAATCACTTACCTATAGAAATCCAATGAGATGAATGGTTATATGATCGAAGTTTGTTTAAGGGAGATAGATCAAATCCTACCTTGAAGTCGTGGAGGAGCTCAAATTGGATGAGGGTGCTTTGTGTGGAATAGGAGAGAAAAAATGATTGAGTTATAATGAAAGAGGGTAAAATGGATTTTTCTCCTCACTTTAATGAGTCTAATATTTTTAATGAAGGTTTGTCCAAATTGTACACCAACTATACCCTAGCACTATCCAAGGGAAGCACCACCTTGCATAGTTAGGTGCATGATTAAACAAACCATGTGCTAACTATGTGTTTCATCTTTGGTAATGGTTTATAGTTTTATCATGATCATATTTTCTTCCTCACATGGTTATTCAAAAAGTGATATCTATATTTATGGGTTGTATGGTTGATTCACATGGTTACTACAAACCATGCCACAACTATGCACCTCATAATGGTTCTAAAAAAATTGGAGATCTGGGATCCATACAAGCATCAGACACTCTCAAAACCTTCCTTAATCATTTAATCTCAATTATAATGTTAAAATAAATATTCAAACTAAAAATTAAATGGTTTGTACCTCAAGATAAAATCCAATATCTTACATGTATTTTTATACAGTTTTTAATCCTAGAAAGTAATTCAACTCACCTAGAATTAAAATTTTAAATAGAATTTTCATTTGATTTTACAATTCCTCATATGATTTTTTTAACAAATACATACAATTTCATACACATAAACTATTAAAATAAACATAGCTATAAATATCAATTTCACATAAAAGTTTTTATCAACCATTTCTTTAATTTGTATATTTTTTTAATCTGTTATACAAGTATGAGTACCAAACTCTAAGATCCTATTTTAAACCAGATAAATTAATTTTCATCCAACAAACCATGTTGTAATAATTATCTGGAATGAAACCTTTAGTTTGTTCAATATAAATTTCTTCTTCAATGTATCCATTCAAAAAGGCATATTTCACATCCATATAA
The DNA here is from genome assembly GCA_963277665.1 of Viscum album. NCBI lineage: Eukaryota > Viridiplantae > Streptophyta > Magnoliopsida > Santalales > Viscaceae > Viscum > Viscum album. The sequence continues at coordinate 383,748,689 of OY728166.1, forward strand.
AATATCATGTAGTTCCAATATGATTACATGATAAGAAATATCCTGATAAACTATAGTATTTCCAATGATACAAAATTCTCCTAAAAATCCTTCATTATTTGAATACCCATTTTATTCTTGTTTTTTCTTTACACCTCATCTTTTTTATTTAGTTTATTTCTAAAATCCTACATGGTTCCTGTAAAATTTTTGTTTGTAGTTCTAGATGCAAGTTATCATATAGAATTATTCTCAATTTTGTCTAGTTACACATTCTTGTATTTAATACATTACTAATTCCCAACTTATTTTACATTTTTTTGGATCAATTCATGAGATAATTTAATATTGATTTTTATTCATCAATATTCATGTTTTACCAATTGGTGCAACTTTATTTCCAATGATATTATCTGAATAAATATGATTCTTTAATCTCAAACAATTTTATTTCTCAATTCCATATAATTCATCTTTATAAATATTCTCTTTATAATAAACATCAATATAATTATATACATTCTTATATTATTATCTATTTTTTATAAAAAAATATGCATTTTTTTAATCGTAATTTAAAAAAATAGTTTCTTTTTTCATACCTATTTTTCAAATATTTTCAATAATATTAATATAAAATAAATCAAATTGTTCATGTATCCATATATTATAGTATTTTTAACATCTACCACTTGATATATATCCCATAAAAATCCATTCTTATTATTTCTTATCAAAATTTCACTAATTACTGTTTTTAATCTTCATGTATTAGTGACTATCAAATACTTTAACATTTACTATTTTATTTATCTTCTAACACATTTTATATTGTGTCATGTATGACTAAGGTCTCAACAGACACATGTTCTATATGTTCACAACTGTACACATTTCCTCCCCCTATAATAACATTGAGATTTTGTATCTGGAAAGAATTATTTTTCAAATCTCAACTATAAAAATGTTATTCCTTTATGTTATTCCATTTTACTAGGGAGTGTATGGTTAATTTTATTGGTGTTTTATTCCATTATTTATAAAATATATTTCCAAATAATTATAAGTATATTCCATGACATTGTAAAAACTAAAAAAAATTATGTAGAGTCCCAACACTTTTTCAATTTTCCTTTTAAAAATTTTGAACGTATTTTCTTTAGACCTGTGCTTCATAAAAAAAATAAAATATATATACAAGTGAAATCATATATAAACATAATAAAATACAGGTTACCTTGAGTTTAATTTTTTCATCATAGGTCCATATAAGTCAATATGAATTAACTCAAGTGTCCTAGTGGATTGAATATCCACCTTTTTATGAGCTTCATGGTATATTTTATCCTTTTGAAAATTTTCAGATAAATCCTTAATCACTATTTTCAATAAGGGAAGACCTATCACTAATTAAAAATTTAATATTTCATGCATTCTTCATTGAATAATATAGACTATCCTTCTATTCCATAGTTTGTTTTAATATTATGCACTCAAATAACAAGAATTAACAGGATCACCTATTTGACACAAATTTCTGCTTATTCTTTTACAATGATTGATGATCCTACCATCCTTAATGATCATGATGGAACAGGTGTATTTCTTGAAACTTTCCCCATTTACATCATTAAAGATTTGGATGACGCTGAAAATATTATTTTTAATAACCTCAATAAGTAGATAATTTTTGGATTTTAGTTTTGATGCATCAATCATTGAAGTACAAACTCCTCTAATTTTTAAAGAGTATCCATTTACAAAAGTCACAAATCAATAATTATATTTAATATTATTCAGTAATTTTATATCACTAGTCATATTTTAGGAATAAATAATGTTAATAATCTATAACTTATGTTTATTTAAATATTTTAATGAAACTTCAGCAATGCATAACTTTTCTTATTTTTTTATTTTCATAATTTCATTTCCATTCACACTATAGGAATTAGGTACAAGAATATTTGTCATGCAAAATTTATCACATTGAACTTGTTAGTGATATCTTAAATGTATTTCTTCAGTCGAGTCAAACTTAGACTTATTGGAAATAGTTAATAGTCACTTCTTTATGCATTTCACATTCCCAGAATTTTTTTCATCTTCCAAGAATTACTTTTTTCTATTAAATGTAACTCCCCCTTGATTCATTCTTACTACATGGTAATGAAAAGTTATAATAGCATGTATATTATTTACCCTAAAATTACTCAATTCCAACTATAAATATTGAATCTATATCTTCCATATATATAATAATTTTGTTCAAAATATTTTTGGTGTAAACATTCTACAACTTATGCTTTCTTTTCCTTGAAATAGTTGATTATTTTATGAAATTAATCACTTATATTGATGTATAAGATAATTTCCCATAATTACACTTATCATATACTTTTCCAAAATTAAAATTTGAATCTATAATATTGGATATAATAAATTTTATTTTAATTTTAATATGATAACATTTAACTTGTACTTTTGGTAAATGAATCTCAATATATTTAGATGAATTAGATTTATCATCCATAAAATTTGGGAATTTTCTAATCATCTTCTTCTGAGATTTATCTACTTCAAGAAGCCTTGATTTTATATTTCTTAACTATTTTTCTTTCTCAGCAATTATATCTTTAAGATCTTTCACCATATTATCTTTCTCATAAACTTCATCACAAAAGTTTTTATTTAATTGATATAGGTTTCTTCATTTTTGATATACTCTACTTAACAAACAGTCTTCTTCCTATTTTAATTCTTTAATATTATGATTTCATTATTGAGTTTGGTTCTCTACTCCATAGAGTATTTAAGTTTATATTGTAACATGTGGTCCAAATATGTTCTATACCCTTATTTTTATTCACTTCTTGAGGATTATTCACGTTTTTAAACATGATTCATGACATTAGTTAATTTTTTAAAACCTTTTTATTCTGATTAGATGATTTATGGAGTGTTATCATCTTCTTATTTTCTCTTAATTTTTTTTATTTATCTCTTGAAAACTTATTCTTGGTTCCACAAAATTTTTTCACTTATTTTAAAATTTTACCACACTTTTTTTTATGTTTCACCTCATGATCATTAGCTAAATAGTCACCCCATTTCTTCTTTGGGAAGTTAATTAAAAATTCCCCAATGAATCCACATTTGAAACAATTTTATTGAATTTTTCCATAACAGTTTCTCTTTATTTTTCTAAATTTCATTGAGATATGTATCATATTTCTCTTATAGTCTCCATCCCCATATTTGTCTTCAAGTTTACTTGATTCTTAAACTTCTTTGTATTTGATTTTGAAATTTTTTAGAGCCTAAAATGAAATTTACCGCTTCATATTTTTATAAAATTTATGAAAATTTATCATTTTATATTCAATGATAATGTTCTATAATTAATCAAAGGAATAATCCTCTTTATCTTCTATTGTGGTAATTTTTGGATTAAATCTATTCGAAATATTTCTCATCAACTTTTTACCAATTTTGAAGTCATATGGATTTGCTACAAAGCCTCTGATATTTTTGAAAGTATCTTTAACTCTTGAAAATTAATCATCAATATTTTATTTATCATCTACCTTCAAATATTAAAATCTGATTCTCTAAATTTACAACTTTACTTATTTAACATTTATGTTTTCTACATAACTACTTTCCGATTTATCCATGATTTATTTATCTGTTTAAATCTAAATAACTTTTACATAAAAATTTTATTATATAGACATGATAATATCATTTTGGGATTTTATATCATCTTATAGATTTATTCTATCAAAAATAGATATTGTATCAATCCTATTAATGGGTAAAAAACAATTGTTACTACATTTTTAACTTATAGGAGAAAAGAATGAATATAGTGTAACATCATGTTCCCCCATTTATGATAGTTTTTTCAATTGAAATTTGGGACACCTTTGCTATTGATAGGATTTAGATTATTAATTTAAAGAAACATATGGATCTTAGATAGGTTACCAGGGTACTCCTATTTCATTTGAAGTACCCTGGGATAGGTTTTCGCTACTAGGAAAGAAAATTGAATCAGGGGTGGTATATTTTTATAATTTCTTATTAAAAATAAAACTTTGTGATCTATTTAAATCCAATCCACTAAATTAAAAATAACTCACATAATTTCCAGATTTAATCAAAAATTAAATGAATATCGGATATAGGAAATTTTTTACAAGGTTATTATGTCATTTACCTAGTTCACTTTGAACAGTAATCAGGTGAGGTTTCTTCTATACAATAGGCACACATCCCTAATCTTCAGAGGTTTTAGAATAGTATAGGGGGTCTAAGGAGTTACCTTGGAGAGGCTATACCCAATGTATCAAAGTGTGTGATCATATATAAACAACCAAACTCATTCATAAAGATAAACATCCATCAGATTATACAGAAGGAAAAAATAAAAAAACATGTGAAATAAAAAGTAAAATGATGACCTAAAATCACATAAGAAGGATTACCCTCTAGGATGATCACACATATACAAACACAAAAGAAGGAGAAAAAGTAAAACCAACATGAATCATAGTTAGCTCTACTACAACCTAAAACCTCACCTCATCCTAAATTTTAAAATCACATCTAAGAAGCTCTATCTTGACCATGAAATCATAGGGCCTCATCAAAACCTAATCATCAATAATATTAGGTATTCTCATTAACCTAAGTTCCATGAAATCCCAAGAAGGGTGTGAGTATAACTCAATAGTCCACCACTAATGGAATCCCTAAATATAAACAACCTGAGGAAAATTGGATGCACATCTATTCTAAATAAAACACTCCAAGTATAACTATTTAAAACAATGAAAACTCAATACATAAAATAAACATTGAACCCAAAGGATGTTTTCACCCCTAGAAATAGTACATACCTTCTTTGTCCAGTGTCAGGGTGTCTCTAAGTATGTATCAATTATTGTTCCAATAATACCACTCCTAAATAAGAATATTATCCCCATCTTTGGTCCAAACCAACATCTAGGGGTAATATACCCATCCCCATATCCCTTCATCTCCTGAAGACCATGTTCACCCAGATTTAACCATGATTACCTATATCATTTGGGGAACATGTTCACCCTGGGTTAACCATAAATTCCAGCATCCCCAAGGGTCATGTTTACCCTAGGTTAACTATAAATTACAACATCGCTCAGGGTCCATGTTCACCCATGGTTAACCATAAATTTAAGCATCCCTTGGGGCCTTATTCACCCAAGTTTAACTATAAAATGTTATATAATAAATTAAAAAATAAATCACATGTTTTATTTAACATTTCCACTCAATAAAAATTTCAACTTCCATTGGCTATACCATTTAAAAAAAATCCTAACCACTTACACTATAGCATTTTCAAAAACATTCTAACATACCATTTTAAAATACCAACTCCCAAATATACAAACCCAAGTCTTTAACCCCATTTAATCTTCCCTTTTAATGAATCAAAATCAAATAACCATTTCACATTTCTATTTAAAAGACCAAATAAAAAACTATTTTTATAACACTACCTCCAGTACCATTTACAATTCCGTTTTCAAAATCCATTGATCTAAGGTTTCCAATTCTATTTAAAAACAATTTAATTAACAAAAATCCAAGGTAAATTAAATCTTGAAAATATTAATGATTCTGAAATTCTATTTTATAATCACTTATTAAAATAATGAGTTCTATTTTAATACATGTAAAAATAATATAACCATTTTAAAGAATGAAATATATAATTAAAAATTTTGATTACAAAATAAGACAATGAAAGTAAATTAGAAATGAATATACTTCACATTACTTATATATTTGGGATGTGGTTTTTTTTAATTATAGGGATCGCCTAACTTAATTTTTGAGGTTTTTCATTTAATTCTAAGGGTTTACAATAGCTTTTATAGAAACTCCAATCCATGTCTCAGGCCAACCATCCACCATTATACACCTAAGTCCCTAAACCATGACAATCATTGTCATAAAAAACAATTAAACACCTAGAATTAATTTATAAAACTAACAAAAATGTGAATATCCACCAAAAATCACATTAGTGTCCTTATCACACCATAACAATGACCATTTTCATTCCAAAAACCTATAGCACATCTCCAACCTCATACTAGGAAAAAACCATAACATGCACCATTATTTACATGGAAATTTACTTTCAATTTAATTGAAAATTAAAAAACAAAACTACCAGGCATCATTCCACCAATGAAATAGTGAGTGAAGTCATGAAAACACCATATCATGTCATAATCTCACTAAGACACATCAAATCCTCATTATATATGGATAATTTCACAATGATTCAGTGGAACTAGAAAAAAACCATAAGTGGGAGATTATAAAATAAACTATAAGGGAGAGGAAGTAGAGGAGAATAAGAGAAAGATACTGACCTCAAAACAACAAATAAAACTTCAAAATAAACCCCTAAATCAAGGAGAGAAAAGGGAGAAAAAGTTAATGGGACCACCACTGGTTCGTGCACATTAGGGGTAGATAAAGGGAGGAAGAGAGGAACTATATTTAATTGTAAAAAAGGTAAAAAAATTATTTTAATTAAAATATGAGAAGTATAACTATTATTTCACATAGTTTTCCAAATATTTCTCATATAGTACCAATGGTACTGTATATAAAACCTCCCCAATACACGGTTTGGTCACATAGTTTTACCAACATTACACTAGCTGTGTGGGTGACTCTATTATGCCTTCGAAATTTTCAAATGATTTAACCTCTTATTTTCTCATGGTTTGACCATAACTATTCCCTAGTCATGAAATCAAGTTGTTACTTATATAATATTAACTTGAAACACACATAAATGTATGGTGTCCCATGGTTTCCCCTAAACCATGCACCCCAAACCATACGTGATGACCAGAATCCTCCAAAAACCCTTGAAAATTAATTGAATATCTCGGGGCTCACCTAAAAACCCAAGACACATTCCATGCCTCAATCTAAATTTGAAATCATAATTTAATATATACTAGCAATTAGTGTTAAATTCCATGTCTCAAATAAAAATTCAACCCATATAGTATTTGAAAATTCAAATTCCCACTAGAATTTTCCAACCTGTATGGATAGGATGCATTAAATACTCCCCACCATAACACTTATAACCCTAAAAAATATGTTTTGTTCATACACTGATGCATCCCAACTAATTTTGGTCATCTATCTTGAGGTAACTGTCTTGATCCATCATTGGCCGCTTAATCCTCATCTAAATTGATACTCCAAAACAAGATCCATCACTCATATTCATTATAGAAACATTGATAAAACACTCCATGGAATATTTTTTTTATCAATAAACCCATGTTTCATGATCTCATAAATCATCTGGGATATGTTTCTCCCCACAATATTATTTAGACCACAAGACCATTAAGAACCACGGTTCCTCAACTGTGGGAATTTTCTATGGAACCCCACACTTAATGGTCCAATGACTCAATTGGTATGTTTCATAGCTTACCACCCCTGAACATAAGTAAAATTAATAATACCCAGCTAGCACTGACCCCTCTTTATTGACCCCCAACTGAATCGAACAAGTTTTAAATGCTTAATCTAGGGCAATATTGCAACAACCTTTCCTTAAAAATCCTCAACCACAACCTGAATCATCCATTCACATTCAAAGTGATGGTTCTGGAATGGTTTCCAACTCACTGCAACTTGTTACATTCTAGGTTACAAGTCGAACCTCATCTGGATGACCTTTATAAAAAATGTATAACTTTCACTAATGAACACATTATTTACCCTATCATTATGCATTTACTTCCAAAGACACACTAATATCATTAAAATTCATATTTTGATGTCTTATAATGGATTTTAATATTATTTCATGGAAAAACCTCAATTAAAAAAACATTCATAGTGCCTTTCTACAATAACTGATGCATTCATGATATGATCATGTTCATTGAACTTAAAAAATAAATTTTTCCACTCCATTTTTCAAAAACCATGGGATGGTTTGTGGTTTTGAATTGTTTAATGTGTGATTTCCAAAACCTAAATAATAAATAATTTCCTCTCTTTTCCTATATAAACTCACTCAATATCCCATTCCTCTTCACTCAAAACCTTCATATATACACCAAAATATACCCTCCTATCTCTATAATCCTCCCAAGGCACCATAATATCCCAAGAAGCCTCTCTCAAGCCTCTACCAAGCCTTTGGGATCACACTTCCAAGTAAAATATTTCTTCCTTTCTCATTTTTGTCCAAATTTATTTTTAATTTTATACACTTTTATTTTCAATTAAAAATGACGGGGTATGATCTATCACCTCCCCCATACTTCCCTACTTTTGTTTGAATTATGAGAGACCTCTTTCCCTATCATTAATTCCTTCCATCTACACCTGTTACCATGTCGAAATTCCATAAAGAATTTCTCTCTTCTCATTTACAATCAAGAAATTATTTTATATTATGCATGTAAATTTCATTATATATGTTGGTATATTATGTACCATGACCCTCTTACTGTAAATTTCATTTATAAATGATTATAGACCCATTTCCCTATCATTAACCCATTTTACAATTTCTATTTTATGTCGTTATACTGCATCAGTTACACCAAAATTCCCCATGCCAAAATCATCATGTAAGTGAGTACCATACCCATTTCTATATCAAGGGTTTTCACATTTATGAACATGTACTTGTTGATAATGGACTTATATTTTTGTATTCTACATCTCTTATTCATGGAATAAATTATGATGTTCAATGAATCCATGTTGTAGTATCCATGTGGCACGCTTATACATGAAATGAAATGTTTATAAAGGGTATACCCTGATAGCACTCCAATGCATTGGGTAAATAATAGTATCATGATACAGCATGTGCAATGAGGGTTTAATCACCCTAATTAAATTGAAATGATGGTTTACTCATTATAATTAAATTTCAATGAGGTTTTACTTATGATCCATGTGCAATGAGCCTTGGATGATGCTAATATCTGGTTAAATGTTGTTGTCACCTTTCTATGTTATGATAATCATGATATATCATGCATTTATGTTCATGTTTCAATTATTCTCTATTGATATGACTATTGCCTAACATGTCTTATATTCTTCATGTTATGCCTTGTTTACTCCCTTACTGGGCTTTATAGCTCACCCTTTTCTTATGCATGTTCTCAGGTTATCCCATTCAATGTCAAGTACGAAGGAATGTTGTGTTCATGTAAAAGAATTTTTTAATAAAGATGTTGCGTTTTATGTTCTAATTTATTATGTAATGATCCTAATTTTCCAATACACTAGACCTATCGATCTTCAATATTGTCTTAAGTGAAAATTTATGTAATAAATTATGTTTATGTGTATAATAAGGAGTTGGGTTGTTATAGTTGGTATCAAAGGATAAGATTGTTTATTTTTTGGATTAGGATTAGTAAACCCTAGTGAATGACTTAGGCATAAGACTGAGTATAATAAAGAAATCCCTAAATTTTGGTGAGTATAGAGTAAGTTTTTTATCAATAAAATACATCCTTATCTGGATAGGAACAAGTAGAGGTTTCTCTGGCATAGTTGTATCTAGGGGTAAAACCCGAAAACACCACTTTGAGCTAGACACAATGGGAAATGTTGAACGAAAATGGGCCTTACTTAACTCTTGGTTACAACACTCCTGGGGGATATGCTTTGGTAAATTCATAATAATAGTATCAACCGTTATTAAGGGAATAAAACATTCCCCTAAGAATATATGTTGGGAAGTAGATCCTGGATAACATAGATTGAAGCCTATAAATTTATATGTTAAGGAAATAAATGTAATTTAAAAGTTATCCATTTTCTATTGGATTACCCTAAATGTGTTACCCTTAACTTTCCTTTTATTCCAGCCAAGGGCCATTAATAGGAGGAATCAGGCTAACAAACCGATGTGAAGATCAATGTGATGACTGTTCTAATGAGATGCCCAATTAGATGGGAGTGGGAATCACAAACTTTGCCATGATACTCTCTCAATTAACTCAAGTTTTTAATAGAAACATGGTTCAAGAGGAAATTCCAAACCCCCTAATAAAGAACATGCCGCAATCAAGGGTTTTGTGAGATAAAGGCCTCCTACTTTTAATGGATCATTTGATCCCTCAATTACAGAGAAATAGATCAACTCCATTGAAAAGATATTCTTCATCCTTCAATGTTCTAAAAAAGATAAGGATCTTATGGTTTCTTATCATATGGACAATGAAGATGATCAATAGGGGATATTGATCAAAAATACGATGCCTAAGGAATATATCGAGGTGTTGGAATGGAAGGATTTCTAGAAAATGTTTTTTATAAATATTTTCCATGCACCCTTTGACATAAAATGGAAAGGGACTTACTTTCCATAAAGAAAAGATGATGAATCCATCAGTTCATATGAGGAAAAATTCACAAGGCTTGCATGATATGCCTTCAACTTTATCGTTACCCTCGAATTCAAGGTTGATCGCTTATTTGGTGGGATAAAACCTAGCCTATGAAAATCCCTAGTGATATGTGACTTTGATAGCTATGCAGAAATTTTCCGATGTGCCCTCAAAGTCAAAATAAAGATCAAAAAATCTTGGGGTTGTCATGGGGATAAGAAGAATAATGTGGACTTTAATTCTGGTAGTCCTATGGATAAATCCAACGGTGCTATGAAATTTCAGCACCCCACTTTCCAAAGGCGCAGAAAGAAGAGTCCTAGAAATTGCTTGAAGGGGACGAGGAACTAATTTCGGTGTGGAAGAGATGGGAACTTGGCAATTAAATATCATCAAGAAAAACCCACTATTATTAAAGAGGAGAGGAATTCTTTGTTCGACCCTCAACTCATTGTTCATTTCTTAAATAGTAAATAAACAGGGAACTTTTCAATCTAGTTCTATAATCCAAAGGTTTTCAGAGGAAACCAGCAACCTACAAGGCAGAAAGGGATAGCTTTTGTCATCACTACTGCCTAAGTGAACACTGAAAACAAAGTGATGATAGGTACACAAGTTATTCATTCAAGAATAGTGAACATACTTTTTGATTATGGTTCTACGAATTATTTTCTATCTCAAAAGTTTAGTATAACAATACCAATATCACCAAAAATCATGGAAGTAATTATGTTGGTGAGAATGGAAAATGGGTTAATCACTGCATCCCATGAATATAACTCCTCCCCTTCCAAAATTTTTGGATTGAACTTCCCAATGAACTGCGTCATACTACCTCTCGTGGAAATTGATGCAATTCTTGGCATAGATTGGATTTCCCTATATAGAGACAACCTAAATCGTTGTGGTAGAGAAATCACTCTTCATATGGCAAATTGACCCCCAATTCTATAAAAGTTCAAGGAGGAGGATGAATCTTCTTTAGAATAATCATCTCTAGTGTGGATATTACTACCCTATGAGCATTCATATCATTCTCAAATGATTGAGTCTAAGGAAGAAACCATCCCCAAATACATGCCTATTGTGAGGGAATTCGCTGAAGTGTTTCCTGAAGAATTGTCTGGTCTTCCTCCTAGAAGATATATTGAATTATCGATTGATCTTATACCTAGGGAATAGCCAATATCCAATAAACTGTATAGAATGGCTATTGTGAAGATTAAATAGATAAATAAACAACTAAAGGAGAATCTGGATAAAGGGTTTAATTCTCAAGTGCTTCACCATGGGTTGCACCCATCCTCTTTGTCAAGAAGAAGGAAGGGTCAATGCACCTTTGCGTTGATTATCGTGAGATCAATAAAATCATGATAAAGAAAAAGTATCTTATGGTACAAATTTATGACTTGTTCGACCAGATGCATGGAGAACAATACTTCTCCAAGTTGGATCTGTAGTTGGGATATTACCAAGTAAGGGTGAAGAAGGAGGATATCCCCAAGATTACATTTTTTATAAGATACGAGAACTCTAAATTAAAAGTAATGCCTTTAATACTCACTAATTCTCTAGAAATATTTATGGACTTGATGAATAAAGTCTTTATATATTACCTCGACAAATTTTTGGTAGTCTTTATAGGCAATATTCTAATATAATCCAAAACCAAGGAGGAGCATGAGGAGAATCTAAGCACTATACTAGAGACCTTGAGAAAGGATAATCTCTATAAAAAGTACAACAAGTTTGAGTTATGGTTGAATGAGGTATCATTATTGGGTTATATCATCACAAGAAAGGGGATATCTGTGGATCCCTCCAAGATAGCTACAATTGAGGGATGGCTGAGTCCAAAATCTATGACGGATATCCATAGCTTCCTTCAGTTAGATAGATATTATTGCCAATTTGTGACAAATATATCAGGATTTTCAAACCCCCTTACCAAGATAACTCATAAGGGAGTCAAGTTTATTTGGAGTAATTAATGTGAATATAGCTTTAAGGAGTTGAAAAGGAGGCTTATCACTACACATGTTCTCACACTACCCACAAGTGGAGAACATTTGTGGTATTTTGTGATGCTTCGAAGAAGGTCATAGACTATGTGTTGATGTAAAATGACAAAGTCATTCCCTATGATTCAAGGGAATTGGAATTTCATGAGCAAAACTATCCAACACATGATCTAGAGTTTGATGTGGTAATATTTGATTTAAAATTGTGGTGTCATTACCTCTTTTGGGAGAATTTTAAAATATATATGAGTCACAAAACCCTCGAGTATATATTCACACAAAAAGAGTTGAATATGCGCCAATGAATATGGTTAGATCTGATCAAATACTATGATTTCTCAACCCATTACCACCTTGGGAAAGTTAACAAGGTGGCGGATGCTCTAAGTATAAAGTACCCAGAGATTCTATAATTGATGATAATTTAAAAGGATACAATATTATTATATTTAATGAATATTGAAATGGGAATCATAAAGAAGGGAACATCATCAATCCTTTCACAAATTATTTCTCAACCAACTCTTTTAGAAAGGTTAAATGATGCTAAAAAAGATTATGTGGGGATTTAGAAGAAATTAAAACCTATCAGAAAAGGTAAATCCTCAGAGTTCAATGCTAATGAAGAAGGAATTGTTATATTTGGGACAAGACTATGTGTTCCATCAAATCTGGAGTTAAAGAATGAAATTTTTGATGATGCACCTAGCTCAAGTTTCTCCATTGACCCAGGAAACACAAAGATGTATTGAGATATCTGAGAGAATTATTGGTGGTATAACATGAAGAAATAGTTAACTTAGTATACATCAAAGTGATTGGTGTGTCATCAAGTGAAGGTTGAGATGTAGAAGTCCAATGGGATGATGAAACCATTACCCATACCAATGTGGAAATGGGAGAACATCACAATGGACTTTTTTCACTGGACTTCTGAAGACATTCAAAGGAAATAATGCTCTCTGGGTTGTTGTGGGTCATCTTATAAAGACTTAACACTTTATTACAATTCATGAGTATTTCTAGATAAAATGGAATGAATATACCTGAGAGAAGTGTTAAGGATAAATGTATTACCATTATCGATTGTATCTAATCGAGATCCAAGATTTACCTCTATGTTCTGGAAGAGTATCATACATGATCTGAATATTGAGCTGAACTTCAGTATGACTTATCATCCTCAAACCGATGTCCAATCTAAGAGTAGTATCCAAACACTTAAGGAAATGTTGAGAGCATTCTAAATGGACTTCAAAGGATGATGGGATTAACATCTTCCCCTGACTGAGTTCTCTTACAATAATAGTTTCCACTCAAGCATCCAAATGGCTCCTTATGAAGCCCTTTATGGGAAGAGGTTCCGAACACCATCATGTTGGGATGAAGTTGGGGAGCAAAAACTCCTAGTCCAGAAATGGTCAAAGAAATGGTGGAGATGGTTAATACCATCCATCAGTAAATTAAAGCTGCTCAGATTCGACCAAAGATTTATGCTAAAAATAATCGACGAGACCTAGAGTATGATGTTGGAGACATTCTATTCCTATGCATATCACTGTGGGACATAGTTATGAGATTTGGGAAGAAGTTAAAGCATAGTCCAAGGTACATCAGCCCTTTTGAGATCCTTGATCGCATTGGAGTAGTTTCTTATCAACTATCACTCCCACCAAACATGTCTCAAGTATATGATGTATCCCATGTATCACTCTTGAGGAAGTACATACCTTAACCATCACATGTACTCAATTTAGAGGTGGTAACATTGGAGGATGACCTCTCCTATCAAGAGAATCTGTGAAGATCTTAGATCATAAGGAAAAGTTTTTATGTAATAAGACAATGCCCCTCATCAAGGTTTTATGGAGAAACCACAAGTTTAAAGAAGTAATGTGGTAATCAGAGGAAGTGATGAATAAGAATTAACCTCAACTATTTTTGTGTGGGAAAATGAAATTTCTAGGGAGAAATTTTTTAATGGTGGAAGATTGTAACGACCCAAAATTTTATTAATGAAAATTCATCTTGATCTAATTAAATGTATTATTATTTAAAAGTTATATAAAACATATAAACTTCATTCATTTTATGTTTTTCGATTTTAAAATACCGTTAATAATTGTTACCTTTCCTAATATAGTCATTGAATAGTGATCACATAATTAGTATAAATATAGGGATTTAACAAAACCAATTTACATAGACAAAGGAGTCGGTGGCCTCATCCAATAGAATTGATCGATACAAATCCCATTTATTGGAGCTCTAAAAGGAGTTATTGTCACTAGGCTTTGATCTTGACCAAGACCAAGTCCAGCTTCAACATGTTAAGCTTCAATGGAACCGCCTATAGGAGAAGTGTAAGTTAATAGAGATTACCACCTGAGCGATGTTATCTGAGCCTCCACAAGAGCTTATCACCATCACACACCTTACCCTTAGGTTTTATATAGATACTATAAGGGGTTATGTAATAATACCCTAACACTATTATTATGTGCCTTATATTTTGTATAAATAATATACATTCATTTTATTATTGTTACTTTGTAAATTATTTTTAAATAACAGATAGTATTTTTAGTTAACATTCAATTAAGAAAACTATTTTGATGAATTAATGGATTTTTGATATAATAATATTTTAATAAAATATTATTAGTAAATTAATTTTTATTAAATATAAATGATCATATAATTTTTAGGAAAACAATTGTGATTTTTATTTAGGTTTGAAAGCTATTTTGTCAAAACCCAGGAATATTTTATAAATGTTAGTTTTTATTTTAAAATTGAAAATTCACATATCTAGAAAATTATTTAGATAAAATGCATATTATTTTTTGATTCAAGATGTTGAAATTATCTAACGATGAATTTTTCCAAATTTTTTGAGACAGTCAAATTTTTGGGTAAAAATTTAATATCGTTTAAATATTTAATATGTTTTATGACATAATAATGAACCAATAGTGATTTAATAAAATAATATAAAATGTATTTTTGGACAATACATGTTTTAACTTTAAAATAATGTGATTTTATATTTGTTTGATTAATTATATGGTGCCTTAGTGCACCTTCCAAGACTTATAAAATATTTGAAATTTTTAAAATGATTTCCTTAAGAGTGTGACTCACCTCCACATATGAAAGCCTAATATTTAAATAATTTAGGCCATTTTCCTTATAAAATAATTTTTTCCACTTCCCTTTGGAAAAAACCATGGGTAAAACCCATGAGAGGGTTTGTGGTTTTGATTATTTTAACGTGTGGTGTCCAAAACCTAAATAATAAAGAATTCCCTGTCCTTTCCTATATAAACCCACTCAAAATCCCATTACTATTTACTCAAAACATTTGTAACTCAACCAACCTATTCCATCCTCTCTCTATAATCCTCCCAATATTCCCCAAGCTCCCAAGAATCATCTCTCAAGACTCTCCCAATCCTTTGGGATCACACTTCCAAGTAATGGATTTCTTCCTTTCTCATTTTTGACCAAATTTATTTATGTTGTTATACCCTTTTAATTTCAATTAAAAATGTTGTGGTATGATTTCTCACCACCCCCATACTTCCCTAATTATATTTTAATGATTATATACCTCATTCTCCCTCATTAATTCCCCCCATGTACACCTGTTACCATACCTAAATTTCTTAAGGAATTTCTCTCTTCTCATTTACATTGAAGAAATTATTTTATATTATGCATCAAAATTCCATTACATATGTTGGGATATTATTTTATATGACCTCATTTATATCAATTTCATGTATAAATGATGATAAACACCTTTCCCTCTCATCAACCCATTTTACAATTTCTATTTGACGTCGTTATACTACTGAAGTTACACTAAAATTTCCCATGCCAAAATCATCGTGTAAATGAGTACCATACCCATTTATCTATCAAGGGTATTCACCTTTATGCACATGTACTTGTTTATTTACGACTTACATTTATGTATTATACATATATTATTTTTTGAATAAATTATTATGTTTAATGAATCCATATTGTATGATCCATGTGGCACACTTATGCATGAAATGAAATGTTTATAAAGGGTGCACCCTGATAGCACTCCAATGCATTGGTTAAAGAATAGTATCATGATACACCATGTGAAATGAGGTTTTACTCATGATAATTTTAGTATAATTAGTGTTTACTCATTATAATTCAACTGAAATGAGGTTCTATTCATGGTCCATGTGCAATGAGCCTTGGATCATGCTAATATCATGTTAACTGTAGTTTCCACGTTTCCATGTTATGATAATCATGCGATATAATTCCTTTATGTTAATGTTTCTCTTGTGATCCATTGATATGCATATTTCCTAACATGTCCTATATTATTCATGTTATGCCTTATTTACTACCTTACTGAGCTTTATATCTCACCATTTTCTTATGCATGTCCTCAGGTTATCCCATGCAATGCTAAGTATGAAGGAATGTTGTGGTCATGTAAAAGAAGTTTTCAATAAAAAAGTTTGTTTGTTATAATTTTTTATTTAAAGTTATTAATTTCCCAAGACACTAGACCTTTCGATCCTCAGATTTTTATTAAGTGTAATTTTATGTAATAAATCATGTTTGTGTGTGTAATAACGAGCTGGTTTGTTATACCCAATTACACATTAAAGTTTAAATCCAGAATCCCCTTGGGAATATAGTTGTATTTATATTCCTTTATTCCTAATATTAAAAAATCTAAAATGATCATTAAATGACTAATTCTACACTCCAAGATCCCCTACTACTTGAGGGTTATACCACCTATGTTCAACATCCCACTCCCCAACATAGGAGTGACCTTATCATCACATCGCTGGTTAAAACCCAATTACTATGGATCATTACCTATCCATAACTTTTCATTATGGCTTTATTTGGTCGTCCCACTTCAAACTTGGATTATTCATAGTACCACACTCGATTCAGTCAAGGTGTCACCTTTTTATGTTGGGACACCTCGAGTCCCCCCCCCCTAAGGATTTTTCATACTAGGCCCATAATCAGTTCAACTAGCCCACAATACCCACTTTATTTTCAATGTCTCCTTGACCACATAAGGATATTTAAAATTCTCAACCAAATCCAAGTTATTATTCCCATAGGGATATCATTGGTTTCCTTAGGTTATTCACTTATACATTGTCATAGTTGATTCATATCCCATTGTCCTCACATGTAATAAACATGTACTTAAATAATTTAAACACAATGGGTGAACGCTCCCATACCACCCAAATAATAAAATGTTTACTCACAGTTTTGTGAGTCAACTCACATAAAAAATAGGTCACGAGGATAATTAGATAGCCAATAATCCCCCTTGAATTCCATTTACACACAACGCAATAATCCCAAGTGCTCTCAACCAACTAGGGTCACCATGGGTGCTCCACTGCATAAATATAACTTCACTCGTGCTAATATTTATTTCACGATCACCATCTATACAGGTGTCATTTTTGAAGTGGATGTGTTCACACATGCTCCATGGCCTCTCAATCTCATTAACATACTTATCAACCACCAAGTGCCACACTACAACCAATATATCCCACCAATTATCACTCTGTGGTTTTAAAGTGCATCATGTATCCCTAGGTCTAGATACCATATGGGCTCTACCCTTAAAATCTCATTTTTATACAAAGTACTAATACTCTAATTGATTTACCTCCCTAAGGAACAAGTCATTCCACTATGCCTTTCGTCAATCCTGTAAAAGGATATACTCATAATTTGTTCAACCTTATACTCAATCCAAGATATATATCCCAAAAACACCCCACTTATATCCACATTTTTAAGTCATTCAATGCTTAATACACACTGGTAACACCTCAATGCACCATTTATGACCTATATCACAATCTAATGCTTCCCATTTAAAAAAAACATGAACTTGGGATTACCTTGCTAACAATACACCCTAATTCAACACGAATAACCAACTCACTAACCCACTGAGCCACATCTCAAGGTATCTAGTCCACCCAACTATCTAAACATTTCAATCCTCAGACATATGCCATGTCCCAATGGATAGTACTCGCTACATGCATCTAAAATCCCACATGGAATCCCACATTCCAACTACCCACCCATGGGTCTTGAATATACATAATAGAGACCACATGCCCACTTTTCATCCCACCAGGAGTTGATTCCAACCAATAATCCCCCTATAGGATTTCTCCCCCAAGGATCACGATCTCAACAGACAAGGTCCACATATATAACTGCTTCATCATAGATGGTCCATACAAATTTTAACACAAGTCACTGACTTGGTTAAGTATAATTACATTCCAATATTATGGTAAAATACCATATAGTTTTTTACTAGAACTTTAAGTAACCAAACCAGAATGACAACGACCCATAAGGAGTTTCCTACTAAGGATCCAGTTCATACATTTACCTAACAGGGTATGTTTATTCCATCATCATCAAGAACCTTGGTGTGGATCTAAATTACCTTCCATAATAAAGAAATTCATAGATAAAAGTAACCCCAACTACGTAGAATTACACCAATAACTTATATGGGAGACATTGTATGAGTAGTTTTTGACAATTTAAATAGTTAATCTTCAATTGAAAGTGATAAAAATCACACACTAACAAACATACATGTCATGCGGATCCTACATTACTAATCATGATGCATATGATGAATCTTTCCTTTATAGTATGATAGTAAAATCCAAAAACTCACTTCTTTCCAATCATCCAAGATCCAAAAATTCTTGGAGAAAACCATTAACCTCAAATAGCATTTGTGTCACACTAGGTGAAAATCTTATCAACCACAACATCAGAAACCTAGAACAGTAAATCTTGATCCTCTAGTAACCCAAAATTCCTATAACAATAGGTTTTCATGACACACTAGACCAGTATCCATCACAAGCTATAAAACATTTTTATATCTCTTATTAGGTCCATAAGGCAAGATACCTTAAGAGCGGGGGGGGTGAATCAGGGTATGACAAATTAAAACAATTTTCCCTTTTGATCTTTTTTTGTTGTTAGAAAAAACTCACTTCTCTCTCTCTCCTTTCTATTGTAGAGTATTAATGAAACTTAAACCATGTACATGACACATCAATTTTACTTGGTTCACCCTTATTGGGCTACGTTCAAGGAGAATACACCAGTGATGTGCTGATGTACCAAATCCACTATAAGCATACTGTTGTTTACATGTTCGAAGAGGACTTACTGTCCCTTCTTGTTTACAACCATTCACAATTTGAGAACACGACACTCTCTCAAATGAAGCGATCTTACTACTTCTTCAGGAGATCCACTCACAATTTATAGACTTGTAGGTCTCTTAATTATACCTAATGAATAAATTCTCAATTGTAAGTAGATGCTCTGTTGAAGTACAAATTTCATCCACTTATGAATACCACTTTTCCTCTGATCATTGGGAAAAAACCATTGTAAATACCTTCTCAAAGCACCCTACTTCGCAAAGATCACAATTTTGAAAAGCTCAAACAAGCCTTCATGAACTCCCTACAACTTTGTGAAGCACACACCTTTTCAGAGCTCACTACTTTGTAGAGAACACTGCTTCGTAGAGATCAATCCTTCAACAACATCTTTGGAACTCGACAATTCACCATGGAAACCTGTATTTTCAAAAAACACAATCAACAGAAAAATGCTGAAATGTTACCTTGAAGGGATTTTTACCCAACATCTCTTGTCGAAAAAATCCTAAAATAATTAGACAAAGTAAAATAATTATCTAATACCACATTGTAATGTACGTTCCCTAGTTCACTATGAATAGTAACTAGATTAGGTTGTTTCTTTACTTTATGCACACCTCCACAAATGCTAGAGGCTTCTAACTTGTATAAGGGGTATAATGAGGTGTTGTGGGGTGGATATACCCCCACATAAGAGTGTGTGATCATATATAAATAAGAAAACTCATTCATAAATATAAATATACATCAGAGTATATAGAGGGAATAAATAAATAAAAACATGTGAAGTAAAGGAAAAATCTGAAATAAATTCATATAGGATGGATCACCCACTTGTTTGATCAAACATATATATACATATAATAAGGAATAAAATTAAACTATCATGAAGAAAAGGATGATCCATTTCAACCCAAACCCACACCTCATCCTAAATTTCTAAATCTCATCTAAGTTGATCAAGATCAACCATGAAATCATGGGGCCTAAGCCCAAATTGATCTCGTAACATGTGTAGGGATGAACAGATACCCATGTTCCATGGAATCCCAAGCAGTGTGTGAGTATATCTCAGTAGGCTTACACCAATAGTGTCATTTAATATAATAATCCTGAGGGAAAGTTCATGAAGATGTACTCTAAATAAAATAGTTCAAGAAAACTATTTATAACATAAAAAAATAAATATATAAAATACACATTAAATCAAAGGTCCAGGTTCACCTGAGAATAATACATACCTACTTTAACCAATTTTGGAATTTCATTAAGCATATCATGATGATTTTTCTATCCATACCACTCTCAAATAGCTCTAACATACACATCCCAAGTCCAAACCAACATTCGAGGGTAATATAACCTTCCTTGAAGCACTGTATCTGTCAAAACCTGACCAATGTTTAATTTTAATTTAATTATTGTAGGTCTCAATTTTGATATGTGGTTTGAAACGGTTCTATTTTTAATGCAATTGAGATCTTCTATGGGTGTGAGACCGTACGTGCGACTGTGAGTAGTTCCCAACATTAAAAAGAGAATTTTTTATGATTAAATTTATTATCACATGGGTGAACGACTATTCTATCACCACGTACGCATCTGTGCGTGGTGGAAAGACTCAATAATTAATGTAATTATTTTTCAATTGGTTTTATTATTTTAGTTTTATTATAGGTATTATTATTGTTTATGTTAATATTTCAATTAGGTTGTTATTATTATTATTATTTCAGCTAATATTTTAATTTAGTGGTAATATTAAATTGCGGTCGCAAAGATAAAATTATTATTGTGTTGTTTTAATAAAAATAATAATATTAATATTAATATTTGGATTATTATTATTACTATTATTATTATTTTCATAAATACTTCACATAGGTTTTTAATAATAATTTTTTTTCTTAAATGTAAAAATTTTAACATATTATTATTATCATTTTTTTAGATTGGTTTGGAAATTTTTAAGGATTTATTTCACCTTATTTTCATTTTTATTACTCTTTTATTTATATTCATTTATTTTATTTTATTTATTCTTTAATTTCTTTTCCTTTATTTTTTTTCTTGTTTCTCTCTTCATCTTCCCATTCTCTATCACGCCACACCTCCCCCTTTCTCAGTTTTGCACTACGCTCCTCCCCCTCTAACCCTAGTGCACCGACCCGGTTATCTTACTACCTCCACCTTCTCATTGGACTACCTCAACCCCCTCTTCTAGACAGTCTCCCTCTTTCTCCTCCGGTGAACTAGACCAGCAGCCTACCTCGCACCGACCGGTGCTGCCCACTGTCTCGCACCCTCCCCCTAGAGCCCCATCAGCCTACTCATATCCAGCACCACCTCTTCAAACTCCTCACCCACACACACACTGCCTCACGCTACCTATATCTTGGCCGGACCACCTCACAACCACCCATGCATCCCGTTTCCCCTCCTTCGGATAGCCTCCTCTGGCACACTAGACCACAGCGTGCAACCCTCCCTTCTAGTTCAAGATCATCGCATGCCTCCCTTCAACAGTCAGACCACCTCACTAGCATCCCGACCTCCTCCAATGCACATGACTCCCTTCGGTATCTTCTTCCCACTTTACATGGGGTTTTTGTTGGGGTTTTGGTTTTTGCGTTGGTTCTTTTACGGTGTATTTGATCTGATTGTTTGATTTTAAGGCTTAGTTGTGTTGTTTGCAGTGCGATTGAAGTGAAAGGATCTTTGCGCACTAAGTGGTGAAGTTGTTCTACACTAAGGTAGGTGGTTCCACATTCTATTATTAATTGATGAATTAATTTTCAAGTTTAATTAAATTATATTATTATTTAAATTATTTTTTTAGTGAAAAGTTTGTTTTTATTTAATGAGAAATTTCTTCATTTATATAATTTTATGGAATGTTTATATGTTATGAATTCCACTTTTTGTGAAAACTCATGTTAAATCATTTATTTTTATTTGTTTTATAAATTGAGTATTTAATTTATTAAATAGTGAAAATTATTTATTGAACTTCATAGGTGATTTTTTAAAATGTTTAAATAAAGAAAATGGTGTGTGGAGAATATTATAATGTGTGTTGGATTTCAAAGAGAATCATATAAGTGTATTTTTGTGGTAAAACATTGTTTTACACATTGGAAATGTTCTATTAAGTGTGTAATTAATTTATTAAATTGTCTATGTGGTGAGAAAATAGTTTTATGAGTGTTTATTATGTGTTTGGTTTTTGAAGTGGTATGTTCATATGAGATATGATGCATTTTTTATAAAAATCCACATTTTTTCATCACATAGTGTTTTATTAAACCACATAGTTGGTTTATTAAAAGGTACAAGGGTTGAGAATTGAGTTTTAGAAATTTTTGGGTGTGCGTTTGATCATAAAAGATATTTTTTTGTGGGTTTTGTGCACAAGGTCTAGTGTTACCCTTTGGAAATTGTTTTCTAAAAATTTTAAAGAGTTTATTAATTTATATCAATGGTGTAAAACATGATTGTAGAATGTTTTAGTGTGCATCTTATTTCAAAATGGTATTTTTGTTTGTATGTTATGGTTTTTTTAATTATTAGTCTCTTTAAACTGTGCAGATGGTTTCTTTACTTGGGTAAGTGATGCAGATTTAGTTTGATAGATTTTTAGTGTACATATTATTATTATTATTTAATGGTTTTTGTGTGTTAGAGTGTGATTTTGGGTAGAGTTATTGCCTCATTTGTTTTGTTTTTTTATGTTTTATATTTGACATGAACTTTGGGTCACTTGAGAACAAAAGGGAAGCTTGGGTACTAGGTGGGCAGACTAGGACTAGTGTGCTCGTGACACGGAAGTGGTATTGGCTGGGTTTCACTTAGCTGGATTTATGACTACAACACTAACTAAACTTTTTGATGATTTTGGGATACCAATAGGTTATGTATGTTTTACCCTACATGTGGATCGTTCACAAGAATGTATATTTTGTGTTCCTATACCATTTTGCACTGACACACGATGTTCTAGGGTCCCACTTCTCACTAGTATCTTTAGGTCCTCTCCCATGTATTGTGCTCCTCCTTTAATATTCCCAAATTTTTGGCACACGGTGTGACATTTTGGTTACTATAAAAGATAGAGTGTGTGTTTGTTTTAAATTAATTAATTTTCTTTAAAGTAGTTTTCCTTAAGAACCGTTTTCATCAAAACAGTTTGAGCATTTATTAATTTTTTGTCTGTTAAATTTCAAATGTATTTGTCATTTAATAATTATCTGTGGAACCTTTTTTCAGTGGAATCCTACTGGGATTTTGTCTCACACACTACATACACCTTTGGGTGTATGTAGATCATGTTTCTTTTGTATTCCAGGTTGCATCATCAAGTATAGCATGGGTGATTCGGGTTATCAGTGGCATCCTTGTGTTGGTTTGGTAAACTTGGCTTGAAGTTGTTGCACTTCATGTCGCTTCAAGGTTTGAGTTAGTGTTTTTAGTTTTTCCTTTATTGTCGTTCCCTTTGGGTTTTTGGTTTAAGTTGTAAAATTTAATTTTGACCCTAGTTTAAGGGCATGTTTGGTTTTTTTATTTTAGTTTTTAACTTATTCATCTTGTTGTTTATTTTATGTTTATCTATTTGGGTAAATCGTTCCCAAGATTTATTTTTATACCCAGGCACCTGTTCCAGCCCCTGGGGAACGAGAACGCCCTTCAGGTCTTACCGCGAACCAGGTCAGGCGTTGTTTTGATGGAAACCCAGATTGGTTCATGAAAATATGGAGTCAAAGGGATATTTTTTTCATGTTATTTGGGGTGTTAGGTAGATCGGGGATAGGACTGTCGATACTTGAGGGGTGGGTTCGAGAAGATTATTGTGAACTCTTACTCGTTATAATCCTCAAGTAACCAGGGGTAGTGTGTGATTTAAGTCTTTTTCTTTGGTATTTTTGAATGGGGGATTACGCTAGGAGTAAACTGGTACTGCGCATGGTCTCTCATGGATAAGAGACACATGTGATGCCCGGGAGTATGGTTCGACACTCCTAGTGATTGGTGCTTTCCTAGGGCATGGTCTGCTAAACCATGTGGCTAGGTCTGGCATGACCACTAGTTCTCCATACAGGTACTTTAGTATTGGTGATGTCGTGGTTTAGTTTTTCTTTGGTGTGAAGAGTTTTTTAAAAGGAAAGTAGACTTTGGTGTTGCTCTTATTTTTCTCTTGTTGTGAGTTGGACATGATTTTTGGGGTGTGTTTCACTGGGACCTTGTTTTTGGAATTTTGAATTTGATTTGTTGAAATTGAATTTATAAAGGAATGCATAGGGTTGTTTGAAATCTATGAAAGTTATTTTGTAAATGGGAAGCATTTTTTAAATTTTCCTAGAATTTTTAAAATGGTTTTGGAAAAAGGTATTTTAGGAATATTGGGTTTCTTTTATTTTTGAAATCAGAATAATCTTATTTTTTCTTGTTTTATTCCTATGGGTGCTCGCGTGTGCATATGGATATGATTAATGGAAATTTTGGGGATCATGTGGATGGGTTCCTAAGTGGGAAAAAATCATATTTGTGAGGCATCATGGAATATCTGTGATAAGTGGTTTATTTCTAAGGTTGCTTCTTGTTTCCTAAAAAGTGGGTTTTTCTCAAAAATTGGTTTTTTTCTTAAAGTGGGTTTTTCTCAAAAAAAAAAATTGGAATTGGAAAATGGTTTTGAGTTTAGAGTTAAATTGATGGGTTCAAAAGAGCTATTAGAGTTTATTTCATTGTGCTAGGTTTTTCAAGCGGGTGTTTTTCCTTGAAAAAGAATTGATGTTTTAAAATTGGAATTGTTGGATTTGGGTCCATAATGTGGATGTTTGTTTCGTGATGTGTTTGTTTTTGTGGAAGTTTATTTTTTTGTTTCTTGTTCGGGATATTCCTCATAGAAACTTCCCATGGGTTTCTAGATGGTCTCAGTTCATAACTCAGTCCAGAATCTTAGTGGAGTGGATAATTTGGGTTCTGCTCGGTTGTGTCGACTTTTTGTAGGTGTTGGGGTTGGTTGAATATCGTTAAATGCTCTAGGAAAGTTAGGAGTGTCTCTTATTTTTTAGTAACTCCAAATGTTGTGTAGGAGTCTTTTGTCTCGAGTATGTTTGGAAGAGAGAGACTACACTAGAAAAAGGTGATCGTTCCATTTTCATTGTGAATGGGTATATCGTGAGAAATCCTCAAGAATAGCTACATCCTATAGTTGTACCTAAGGAAATGAAGGTGGTGTAAAGTGGTGGATCTCATAGGTTCTCGACTAGTCAATAGGCGGAGAAGGAGGTGTGTTGACATTTTTGATGAGCTAATTTCATATTCCCCATAGGTTTTTTGGAACAATCAGTTTAATTCTTGTAATAGTTGTTAGTATTGTTCATATTGTGGAAAGTGTAGTTTCCCCATCCAATGAATAGTGTAAACCAAAGGGACTTGTTCTTGGAGTGACCCTTCCATCAGTTTGTGTCACGCGTTTGACACACCACTCAATCTACTATCTCTAGTGTGGTCAGTCAGACACTTCAATTCGTTCACTGCAATTATTAGTTGGTATGTTGATGGAGTGGCCACCTTGGACACGAGGAGAAGTAGGTAGGTTACTTTTCCAGCAGAGGAAGTTCTAGTAAGGGGTGGTCAGCTTATGATTGTGAGGCGGTAGATGTTTCAGTCATCAGGGCCCCCGCCATAGGTCTTAGGGTGAAGCTTGTGCACAGTCAAAACTTATCGAACGTGGGATGTGTTTGGTCCAACTTGATTCTGAATTAACGGGATGGGGATGAATTAAATTTACCTATTGCGGTATCACCTCTAAAGGCTTGTTTTTTACTGTGAGGGGTATGAAAGCCTTGTATCTTTGTTGTAGTCTTAATTTATGGGAGTTCCTCTTGGGCCTTAAAGAGTTCTAGAGAATCTGTATTCATGTAAATCCAACAGGTGTTCTCTGTGAACCTTCTTGTGGTCGGTTATGGATTGAAATTTTACTCATTTTGAAGATGCTCATGTCTTGTGGAATTGACGTGTGCCTGTCCAGTTTGCCTCCTGGTAAGGGGTTTATGCTGTCAAACCCCCTCCAATGTGGTGGATTATTGGCCAATGTAGGAATTATCCATGTAATTCAGCCCATGTTGGTGGGTTCATGATGAAAATTTCAGTCTGTATCAGTCAAAGTAAACTGGGAATGCCCGTGCGGGTTCTATGGTGTTAGGAAAATTCTAAAATAGTGGGGAGACCCATTGCGGGTCTCGCCGAAATCTCCTCCTGTGTTGGTTGGTTAAACTTAGGGAGTCTGGATGGTTAAGCTAGGGTTAGATGTTTGTCTAGGTTTGTCATTCATCTTGGTTTAGAGAACCAATGTTTTAAAAGAATCCTAATATGGTGGGGAGACCACCATAGGATGAACTTTTGGAAAAAAAATGTCTTCAAAGTGTGCTTGGCGGGGCAACCCCTTATTTCTACTCCACCCAACCTCAACCACGCTAATTGGTTAGCTCAAATAGTGGGTTTCTTGATGAATTTTCTAGGAGATCTTGAGCATCCCTAGTGATCACTAAGCTAGGTTTCGGGGTGTTTCATGTTGTATTTGTGTTTGGAGGTGAATTCCTTATTGTTGTCTATTCTTCTGGGTGATTATGGTTTTTAGATTTTTTAAGTTTCAGGTCATGCGAGTTTTAAATGCTCAGTATTTGGGTGATTGAGTTTTTATTTTAGGTTTATTCATGGTATTTATTGGAATTTTGGGTTGGTCAAATATTTTGGGACTTTCTGGGGGAAGAAATTGTCATGGTGGAGAGAATTTTCACACCCTGACTAATGTTTAATTTTAATTTAATTATTATAGGTCTCACTTTTGATATGGGGTTTAAACCAATTTTGTTTTTAAAGAAATTGGGATCTTATATGGGTGTGAAACTATGTGTAGTTCCCTACCTTAATAAGAGAATGTTTTATGATTAAATTTATTATCACATGGGTACACGACTATGTCGCGACCATGAATGTGTCTTTGCGCGGTGTCCAGAATCAATAATTAATGCAATTATTTTGCGACTGGTTTTATTATTTTAGTTTTATTATTAGTATTATTACTGTTTAAGTTAATATTTCAATTAGGTTATTATTATTCTTGTTATTTTAGCTAATATTTTAATTTGGTGGTAATATTAAATTGTGGTCACAAAGATAAAATTATTTTCGTGTGGTTTTACAAACAATAATTATTATTATTATAATAAGATTATTATTATTACTATTATTATTATTTTCACAAATACTTCACATAGGATTTTAATATTAATTTTTTTTCATAATTGTAAAATATTTAACATATTATTATTATTATTATCATTATTTTTTAGATTGGTTTTGAATTTTTTTAAGGATTTATTTCAGCTTATTTTCTTTTCCTTATTATTTTATTTCTTTTCCTTTATTTTATTTTATTTATTCTTTTATTTCTTTTCCCTTCTTTTTTTTCTTTTTTTCTCTTGCTCTCCCTTTTCCCCATCGTGTTAGGCCTCCCCCTTTCCCTGTTTTGTACTCTGCTCCTCCCCCTCTAACCCTAGCGCACTGACCCGGTTGTCCTGCTCCCTCCACCTCCTCACTGGACCTCCCCCACCCCCTCTTCTAGTCCATCACCCTCCTTCTCCTTTGGAAAACTGGATCAGCAACCTTCCTCATACCGATCGGTCTTTCCCACTGCCTCGCACCCTCCCCCTTGATCCCCGTTTCCTTGCTCATGTCTAACATCACCTCTTCAACCTCCTCACCCATGCACACACCTCCCTCACGCGGCGTCTCTCTCGGCCAAACCACCTGACGACCACCCCTGAGGCACATTTCTGCTGCTCCAGAGGGCCTACTCCATCGCACCGGACCACCGCGCACAACCCTCCATTCTGGTTCAAGACTGTCGTGCAACTCCATTCGATGGTCAAACCTCATCACCAGTGTCCCTACCTCCTCATCACACATGAATCCCTTTGTTATCTTCTTCCCACCTTGCATAGGGTTTTTCTTGGGGTTTTGGTTTTTTTGTGGGTCCATTTACTATTAATTTGATTTGATTGTTTCATTTTAAGGCTTTGTTTCATTGTTTACATTGTCATTGATGTGAAAGGATATTTACGCACCAAGTTTTGAATTTGGTCTATGTTGAGGTAGGTGGTTACACGTTTTATTATTAATTGATGAATTAATTTTCAAGTTTAATTAAATTAGCTTATTATTTAAATTTTTTTAGTGAAAAGTTAGTTTTTAGTGAATGAGGAATTGATTCGCTTATTTAATTTTATGGAATATTTATATGTTATGGAGTCCACTTTTTTGTGAAAACTCATGTTAAATCATTTATTTTAATTTTTTTTAGAAATTGAGTAATTAGTTTATTAAATATTGCAAATTATTTATTGAACTTCATAGGTAATTTGTCAAATTTTTTAAATAATTAAAATGGTGTGCGGAGAATATTCTAGTGTGTGTTGGATTTCAAAGAGAATCATCTGAGTGTAGTTTTGTGGTAAAACATTGTTGCGCACATTGGAAATGTTATATTAAGTTTGTAATTGATTTATTAAATTGTCTATGTGGTGCAACAATAGTTTTAAGAGTGTTTATTATGCGTTTTATTTTTGAATTGGTATGTTCATATGAGATATGATGCGTTTTTTATAAAAATCCACATTGGGTCATCACATAGTGTTTTATTAAATTGCGTAGTTGGTTTCTTAAAAATTAAAAGGGTTGTGAATTGCATTTTAGAAATGTGTTGGTGTGTATTTCATCATAAAAGATATTTTTGGGTGGGTTTTGTGTGAAAGGTCTTGTGTTGCCCTTTGGACATTGTTTTCTAAATTTTTTAAAGAGTTTATTAATTTATATCAATGATGTAAAACATTCTTGGAGAATTTTTTAGTGTTCATATTATTTCAAAATGGTATTTTTGTGTGTAAATTGTGGTTTGTTTCATTATTAGTCTCTTTAAACTGTGCAGATGGTTTCTTTAATTGTGTAAGTGATGTAGATTTAGTTTGAGAAATTTTTAGTGTGCGTATTATTTTTTTATTGGTTTTTGTGTGTTCAAGTGTGATGTTGGGTAGAGGTATAACCTCATTTGTTTTTTTTTTGTATATTTTCTACATGTTAGATGAACTTTGGGTAACATGAACAAAAATGGGAATCTTGTGTACTAGGTTAGTGGACTAGGACTAGTGCGCTAGTGACATAGAAGTGGAATCAACCGATTTCACTTAGTTGGATTGACGACTACAACATTAACTAAACTTTTGGATGATGTAGGGAGACCACTAGGTTATGGATGTGTTACCCTACTAGTGTCTTGTGCACGAGAACGTATATTGTTGTGTTCCTATACCATCGTTCCCTAAGACGTGATGTTCTAGGGTCCCAATTCTAGCTTGTATATTTTGGACCTCTCCTATGTATTATGATCCTACTTTAATTTTTTATCACCATCATCACACGGTTTGAAATTAGGGTTACCATGAAAGCTAGAGTGTGTGTGTGTTTTAATTTAAGTTCTTTTCTTTAAATAAGTTTTCCTTAAAAACTGTTTTCATCAAAATTGTTTGAGCATTTATTTATTTTTTGTCTATTAAATTGAAAATGTTTTTGTCATTTAATAATTATGTGTGGAAACTTTCCTCAGTGGATTACAACTAGGATTTTGTCTCACACCCTACATACACCTTTGGGTGTATGTATATCATGTTTCTTTTGTATTCTAGGTTGACGCATCGAGCATAGCATGGGTGATTTTAGTTGTCAGTGGTATCCTTATGTTGGTTTATAAACGTGGCATGAGGTTGTTGCACCTCATATTGCTTAGATAATTGAGTTAGTTTTTTTAGTTTTTCCTTTATCGTTGTTCCCTTTGGGTTTTTGGTTTAAGTTGTAAACTATAATTTTGACCCTATTTTAAGGGCATGTTTGGTTGTTTCATTTTAGTTTTGAACTTATTCATTTTGATGTTTGTTTTATGTTTATCTATTCAGGTAAATTGTTCCCAAGTTTTATTTTGATACCCCGGCACTTGTGCTAGCCCGTGGTGTAACACACCAAGGTTTTGAAAATAAATATAGAATTAAATTTTATAATCTAACCATTAAACACAACTTTTCCTCTTCTATGTTTTGAATTTCGAAAAATTGTCATCTAGAGTTGTGTTCAGTAAGTCATTTGGAGTCTGATAGAACACAACATTATTTTTGGTGAATAGTAACATACCCTTAAGAATAGTAATATGAATAGTAATATAACCCTTATTAATAGTAAATAATAATAATATGTTATTTTATTAAGGAAATATGATAATGGGATCTTAATTAATTTTTCAATGTCACATAACACTAACTGTACCTCGGGATTGTTATTTTTTGAATTAACAATGACCTTATTTAAAAATTAAATTAATAATATTTAGAAAATTATTTTTGAAAAATTAATTTCACTTTTGAATTATACATGTCGAAAAATGGTAGGGGTAAATTTTTGGGATTTTTCTGAAATACTTGAATTTTTCGTGAATAGTGAAAAATACAGTTTTGAGTATTCAGTAGTTTAATGACATCATAATGACATGATAATTAAAATAAAAGGCTGGTAGAATTTTTTAAAGTAACATATGTCATGAGGTGTCCCAAGTGGCTAAAACAATGGGAAAATACCATGGGCAAGCCCATGGTTTGGCAAAAACCACTAATGAGGTGTCCCTTTGAAATTATTAAAAAAATTACCTCTCTTTTTCTATAAATACCCACACATCCATTCGTTTTCTTTCACTAAAAATCCTTCATACTCGAATCTCTAGTGGTTTTACCTCTCTAAGAGTCCTCCCAAGGTGTCCTTAAGCCTCCAAAGTTCCCAACCTTCATGTACTAGGAGTTACTCTACAAGATAAGGGAATCCTTCACCCTCCTCTTTTAGTCGACACTTATTTTATGTTATCTCTTTGAATTTCATTTTAAATATGTTGGGATTTGATTTTATGTATTCTTCTTACTTTACTTTTTATTTAAATATGATTAGGTCCCCTTTTTTCTCTCATCATTTCATTTTATGAAATATTAAGTGACGCCGTTAGGCTGCTAAATTTTCATAAGGGATCTTTCACCTCTTCTTTTATTTTCAAGATCATCTCTATTATTTTTATCTCTTCACATACTCTGTAAAAATGAACATGATAAACTCTATTATAATCTATATATTGTAATAATATCATGTGAATGGAAGAACCATCATCAATATTCTTACTCCCTCCCTTTTATTTTTATAAACAAAATCACCGTCCATGAGGTTTCAATTTATAACTTTCGTGGATGACGAAGTTTTTTTCTTCAATTTCATCTGCATTACGAGTCATGAAATCATATTAATGGTGTAACCAGACTATAATATATGTGTTATATCCTAATTAATATTCAGGAACCAGAATATGTACATATAATTAAGTTATATAACAAAACTAGTTCATAATATTCCAAATACCGCCGAATAATCGAAGTGGTTTTCATTTGATGATTCATCCTCATTCCATGTAACCAAATGATAGAAATGAACATTATCAATTCTGTATGTTTGTTAATAATATATATTGGAAATTTATAACCACTCCAAATGAACTTCATTACTTAAAAACAAGTGAACCGAATATGAAAATAAAGGAAACGAACACTCCAGAACGACAAAATTCAATACAATAACTTATCAATAAAGACATAAATAAACTAACCAAAATTAGCGTAAAATAAATAAATTTATAATAGGTTCTGAAATAAGTTATTAACAAGTATAATTTTATATTCCAGGAGCTTAAGTACTAGAGCGGAACTTGTTTGGAGTTAAGGTAAGGGTTTTTCCACCCGAACTTCCACTTTCATTCGGGATACTTTCATTGTCTAATTACCTCGATGTAATTCTTATGTATTGTTATTTACTCATCATATGTTCTGTGTGAGTATCATATATATGTTTTCAAACCATAATCCTTCCTTATTTTATGGATTGTTACAAGTTTTAAAAGGAACATTCAAAATTGTTTCAAAAATACAAGCCTGATTCAAGGGAATTTCTCAAATTTTTACCTATTTTCAAGGGCACTCCATAATCTGTTTTTGGAAACCATTTTCTTTATAAAATCACTCATTTTATTATGAAAATACTATCTTACTTAACTTATGATTTTATACAAATATTTTTCCAAAAGAAATTTTCTTTTCAAAATAAAAGAGAATTTATCTCCAGAATTTCTTAATGATTTTATAAGAGTGTTTTCATCTAATTCAACACTCATGTAGATTCTATGGTATTATTGGGTTTAATAATTTATGAATTTATATACCATATTTTATTTAGTGGTTTATTACTAACTCTATTGTGGATGATCTATCCTAAAACCATTCACCATATTATTCTGAATGGTTAGTGTTTTATGTTTAATGATTGGGGAAACATAGTTATATTTCATATGATAGTTTCAATATGAATGTATCTATTGTTTATGTTTATCCCCATTAATATGAATAATGAATTAGACTTATTATGTTATGGGTGGGTCCCGCTATATCCCCTTGATGCATCGGTAGGTCTCATGAGAGAACTAGACAAGGAATTTCCCGAGGCCTTTCCCAATGGGATATGGATTTTGGCCAAGGCCTTAATCATTAGACGTCTTGGACGAGGCATTGAAAAAATGTTTCAGAATGTCCGACATTATGAATTCCATCATTATGAGTCCATCTATTGATGGTTCATGTGGTTATTCTACTAGTAGAATACCCATGATTATGTTTTATTATGGCATTATTTACTTAGCTCATATTTCTACCATAATGTTTTCAAGTTTATTATTAAAGGAATGTGTTTTCAATTATTCACCATGTATAATGTTTATATTATCTTCTGCTATATTTCTTACCCTTACTGAGCATTTGATCTAACCTCTTTATTATGTTTCATTTTCTCAGGGCAAGAAGAATTCTATTATGAATGACATGCTAAAATAACCTAGGAGTTATGGAAGTTGTCTAAAGAGTTTATATGTTGTTTTTAATTTCAAGTTGTAATGATGAACTTATGTATGTATCTTGTTTCCAATAATACTAAACTACTAGGTCCTTCTAGATTTGTATTCCTTGTTTGTATGCTAATGTAATCAAATAAGCCACCGGCTCCTGGCAACTGGGGTCGGGTCCTTACAGTTGGTATCAGAGGATGTTTAGTAGAATACTTGGAAACTAGAAAACATAGAATTAGGGGAGAGTACCTAAGTTATTATTTGAGGATATACACACAATAATGTCCTATTATTTTTCTAAGGAATAGATTATGTGGATATTTCAAGCAATACATCCCTGTCTGGATACGAGCAGGTAGAGGCGGCTCTAGCACATATGTATCTAGGGGTAAAACCCGAAAACACCGCTTTGAGCTAGACTCGAACGGGAACTAGTGCATGAAAACGGGCATTGCTGCACTCTTGGTTACGACACTCCCAGGGGATATGCTTAGGATAATTCACATTTTCTTTACAAGACATTATGAAGGATTGAAATATAAAATATTCCTCAAAGAAACCATTTTTGTGAATATGGGATTTCCCAGGCGTAGGGTCTCAATTTTTTTGAGTTTTTTTAAGTTAAGATCATACATTATGATTCATACTCTAATATAGTGTATGCCATTATCTAGATATGGCGCCTAGTTTATGGAATGGAAATCACACGAATGCATGTGTCCCTTGTAGGGATTTTACTTCAATGCAAGACAATGATGTTGGCTCTAGTATTGTGACTAGTGCTGAGCAACTCATAACTATACTGGGACAACTTACTCAGGTTATAAATAATAACCTTACCCATATGGAGCATCTAGATCCACCACATGGAGTAGCCATGCTATATCACTTTATGCGACAACATCCTCCATCATTCAACAAGCCTACAAACCCGTTTGTAGCAGAGCAGTGGATATGTTCCCTTGAGAAGATATTTCTCACTTTGGGATGTAATAAAAGAGAGAAGGTTGTCATGGCAGTATATCATCTATTAGGATATGAGGATCGGTGGTGTTAATTAATCCAAAACACAAAGTAGGAGGAAGATATAGAGGAGATGGAATGGAGGGATTTTAAGGAAATATTCTTAGAAAAATATTTCCCTCATGAGCAGCGAGCAGATATGGAGAGACAATTCTTGAATCTGAGGCAGAAGGAAGATGAGAATTTTTCCAAGTATGAAGCCAACTTCATAAGGTTATCAAGACATGCTATGGACTATATACGAAATCCAGGGAGCAAAATTGATCGATTCTTTGATGGACTAAATCCATTCCTCCGGCGGGCACTGGTCTCCCAAAGTTTTTCATCATATGAGGATATAGTTTCATGTACTATCAAGAGAGAAGAGGAATTCTCTAAGTCTTATGACTTTAAGGGAAGGCGAGAAAATAAGAGGGATGCTGAAAACCCTGGGAAAGAAAATAAGGAAACAGGGTAGAAGGGAAGAGTTGAATTTCCACCATGTGACAATTGTGGTTGGAAACACCCTAGTGCATGCTTAAAAGAAAAGGGAGTATGCTTCAAATGTGGTTAGAAAGGCCATCTTACTGGTGATTACAAAGGAAAGAAGGAATAAAATGATGTTCGATACTATAATTTTCAAGAGATGGGGCACTATTCTAATGATTGTCCAAAATTTCAAGGAAATATGCAATAGAAGAGGCCAAGGGAGAAAGGACAAGCATATGTGATCACAACTGCAGAGGTTGAAGTTCTGTGTGACATGGTGGCAGGTACTTTGATCATTTCATCAAACTTAGCCAATGTATTATTTGATTTTGGATCATCTCATTGTTTCATATCTTCCTAGTTTGCTAAGAAAATTAAATATTTCCAATTTGATTTAACAAGGGAGTTGTCAGTCAAAACTCCTAAGGGAAGTATCATTGCTACAATGTTTTGTGAATCAGTTCCCATTAGGGAATATAAATTTTTTTTATCTACTGATCTCATCATTATACCCATGATTGAATTTGGTATAATCCTCGATATGGATTTTCTTTTGGACATTGATGAAAAAATTTATTGTAAGAAGAAGGAGGTTACGATTTTTGACGACGATGATAAGAAACACCTTATCTTTAGAGCCAAATTGTCACCACCTGATTATTATCTAGATCCACCCCCGGTAGCTCAACTAAAATCAATTATTGGGGAGGAAGATAATGAAAAAACTGTAGGTGAGGAAGAGAATGTTCAAATAGAGGTGGTACCTATTGTGAGAGAATATGTTGATGTGTTTCTAGAAGATTTACCTGGACATCCTCCAGAACGAGAAATTTAGTTTTCCATTGATTTAATTCCTCGTTCAAGGCCCATATCAAAGACACCTTATAGAATGGCCATTGTGGAATTAGTGGAACTAAAGAAAAAACTAGAGGAATTGAGTAATAATGGATTTATTCTCCCTAGTGTTTCTCCATGGGGAGCCCCTATCCTTTTTGTTAAGAAGAAAGATGGATCTATGAGGTTATGTGTCCACTACAGGGAGATCAACTCTATAACAATAAAGAACAAGTATCCCCTACCTCGCATTGATGATTTATTTGACCAACTTTATGGATCTAAATACTTTTCAAAGATTGACCTTCGATATGGATATCATCAGTTGTGTGTGAAGAAGGAAGACATTCGAAAATAGCATTTCAAACCAGGTATGAGCATTATGAGTTTACAATGATTCCTTTTGGATTGACTAATACACCCTCTGTCTTCATGGATCTAATGAACAGAGTTTTTAAGGAATATCACGATGATTTTATAGTGTTATTTATTTATGATATCTTGGTATACTCCAAAATCTAAGAAGATTGTGAAAATCACTTGTGCATTATCCTGAAGACAAAGGCAATCCAATATTGTCCCACGCCAACAAACATAACTGAGGTACGCAGTTTTATTGGCTTAGCAGGTTATTATCGGTGTTTCATGCAGAATTTTGCCCGAATAGCTAACCCGCTAACGAAGATCACACATCAAGGGGTTAAATTTGTTTGGATAAAAGATTGTGAAGAATGTTTCAAATAACTTAAGATAAGATTAGTCAATGCTCTTATATTGACTCTACCATCAGGGAATGATGGGTTTGTTATTTATATTTATGCTTTAAACAAATGATTTGGTTGTGTCCTGATGAAAAATGAGAGGGTTATTGCTTATGCATCACAACAGCTAAAAATTCATGAGAAAAACTATCCTATTTATGATCATGAGTTGGATGCTATAATATTTGCTTTGAAGATATTGAGACATTATCTCTATGGTGAAAAATGTGAGATTTGTACTGATCCCAAGAGTTTGAAGTATATTTTCTCACATAAAGAACTCAACATGAGGAAAATGAGATGGCTTGAACTACTCAAGGATTATGATTTCACAATACACTACCACTCGGGGAAGGAAAATAAGGTGGCAGATGCCTTGAGCAGAAAGGATCATGGATTTTTGAACAATATGAGAGTTGAAAGGGACCCTATTTTCATGGATCTAGTAAAGATGTATATGGGAATAACCATGGAAGGTGAGACATAAATGATTTTTTAAATGGTTGCCAAACCATCTTTACTAGAAAGGATAAAAAGTTCTCAAGCTGATGATGAGGAGTTTCAAAAGAATATTAAAGCTGTGAATGATTGGAGATTGAGTGAATTCGTATATGAAGATGGAATTTTGAAATTTTGGAAGAGAATTTGTGTTCCTGATATACCTGATCTAAAAAGAAAATTCTTGGATGATGATCATAGTTCCAATTTCTCTATACACCCTGGTAGCACTAAGATGTATAGAGATTCAAAGGAACATTTTTGGTGGGACAACATGAAGAGAGAGATTTCTGATTTTTTTTCTAGATGTAGGGTTTGTTAAAAAGTGAAAGTTGGAAGGAAACAACCTGGAGGAGTACTGAAACCTCTTCCCATACCTGAGTGGAAATGGGATAATATCATGATGGACTTTGTCATGGGACTAGCAAAGACTCCTAGAAGGAAGGATGAAATATGGGTCATTGTTGATCATCTTACCAAGTCAGCACATTTTCTTGCTATGAGAGAAGATCTACCACTTGAACATCTAGAAAGACTATATATTAATAAAGTTGTGATACTTCATGGGTTACCCTTATCGATTGTTTCTGATCATGATCCACGTTTTAAATCAAGATTCTGGAAAAGTCTTCAGAAGTTCCTAGATACTGAACTTCGTTTGAGCACTGCCTACCACTAACAAACTGATGGAAAATCAGAATAGACAATTAAAATATTGGAAGACATGTTGAGGTCTT
Source organism: Viscum album (assembly GCA_963277665.1). Taxonomy (NCBI): domain Eukaryota; kingdom Viridiplantae; phylum Streptophyta; class Magnoliopsida; order Santalales; family Viscaceae; genus Viscum; species Viscum album. The sequence continues at coordinate 383,786,764 of OY728166.1, forward strand.
GTTCACATGATTTTCAAGTAATTTGGGATCAGTATTTACCTCTTGTATAATTTTTCTACAACAATAGCTTCCATTCAAGTATACAGATGGAACCCTATGAAGCATTATATAGGAGGCTATGTTGTACACCAACTTTCTGGGATGATGTTGGTGAAAGAAAGCTCATGGGCTCAGAACTTTTTGAAGAAACAATGGAAAATGTGAATATTATCCAGAACCATATCAAAATAGCTCAAAGAAGGAAAAAGATCTATGATGATAACTGAAGGAAGGATTTAAAATTTCAAGAAGTTGATCATGTTTTCTTAAAGGTATCTCCATGGAAGGGTATTATACGATTTGGTAATAAGGGAAAATTAAGTCCCAGGTACATCTGGCCTTTTGAAATTATGGACCGAATTGGTGTTGTAGCTTACCGTTTGGCAATGCCGCCAAGTCTCTCCAAGGTTCACAATGTGTTCCATGTGTATATGTTAGGGAAGTACATTCCAGACCCAACACATGTACTCACTTATAAAGATGTGGAACTTGAGCCTAATCTATCTTACTGTGAAGAGCCTATCAAGATTATTTATATTAGAGAACAAGTATTGATAAATCAGATGACTCATCTGGTGAAGGATCTATGGAGTAACCATAAGATGGAGGAAGCAACATGGGAGCCTGAGGAGCTTATGTTAAAGACATACCCAAATATTTTTAGGTAATATTCTGTGAATTTCGAGGACAAATTTTTTGTGATGGGAGAATGTAACACCCCAAGGTTTTGAAAATAAATATAAAATGAAATTTTATAATCTAACCATTAAACTCAACTTTTCCTTTTCTATGTTTTGAATTTCGAAAAATGGTCATCTAGAGTTGTGTTCAGTAAGTCATTTGGAGTCTGATAGAAAAAAAACATGATTTTTGGTAAATAGTAACATACCCTTTATGAATAGTAATATGAATAGTAATATGACCCTTATGAATAGTAAATAATATTATTATTTTATTTTATTAAGGAAATATGATAATGGGATCTTAATTAATTTTTCAATGTCGCATAAAACTAAATGCACTTCAATATTTTTATTTTTCGAATTAACTATGACCTTATTTAAAAATTAAATTAATAATATTTACAAAATTATATTGTAAAAATGAATTTCACTTTTCAATTCTACATGTTGAAAAATGGTAGGGGTAAATTTTTGGGATTTTTCTGAAATACTTGAATTTTTTGTGAATAGTGAAAAATACAATTTTGAGTATTCAGTAGTTTAATGACATAATAATGAAATAATAATTAAAATAAAAGGCTAGTAGACTTTTTTATAGTAACATATGTCATGAGGTGTCCCGAGTGTCTAAAACCATGGGCAAATACCATGGGCAAGCCCATGGTTTGGCAAAACCCACTAATGAGGTGTCCCTTTGAAATTATTAAAAAATTACCTCTCTTTTTCTATAAATACCCACACATCCATTCGTTTTCTTTCATTAAAAATCCCTCATCCTCGAAGCTCTGGGGTTTTTACCTCTCTAAGAGTCCTACCAAGGTGTCCTTAATCCCCCCAAGGTCCCAACCTTCATGTACTAGGAATTACTCTACAAGGTAAGGGAATCCTTCACCCTCCTCTTTTTAGTCGACACTTATTTTATGTTATCTCTTTGAATTTCCATTCAAATATGTTGGGATTTCATTTTCTATATTCTTCTTACTTTCCTTTTTATTTCAATATGATGAATTTCCCTTTTTTCTCTCATCATTTCATTTTATGAAATATTAAGCGACGTCGTTTGGCTGCCGAATTTTCATAAGGGATCTCTCACCTCTTCTTTTATTTTCAAGATCATCTCTATTCTTTTTATATCCTCACATCCTCTGTACAAATGACCATGATAAACTCCAGTATCATCTATATACTAGAATAATATCATGTGAATGGAAGAACCATCATCAATATTCTTACTCCCTCCCTTTTATTTTTATAAACGAAATCAGCGTCCATGAGGTTCTAGTTTATAAGCTTCATGGACGACGAAGTTTCGTTCTTCAATTTATTCTTAATTACTGGTCATGAAACCATATTCATGGTTTAACCAGACTATAATATATGTTTTATAACCTAATTAATATTCAAGAACCATAATATGTACATATAATTAAGTTATATGACAAAACTAGTTCATAATATTCCAAATACCGCCGAATAATCGAAGTGGTTTTCATCTGATGATTCATCCTCATTACATGTAACAAAATGAAAGAAATGACCATTATCAATTCTTTATGTTCATTAATAATATATCCTAGAGATTTATAACCATTCCACATGAACTTCATTACTAAAAAATAAGTGAACCGAATATGAAAATAAAGGAAACGAACACTCCATAACAACAAAATTCAATACAATAACTTATCAATAAAGACATAAATAAACTAACCAGAATTATAGTGAACTAAATGCATGTATAATAGGTTATGAAATAATTTATTAAAAAGTATAATTTAATATTCCAGGAGCTTAATTACTAGAGTGGAACATGTTTGGAGTTAAGGTAAGGGTTTTTCCACCTGAACTTCCACTTTCATTCGGGATACTTTAATTGTGTGAGTATCATATATATGTTTAAAAACCATAATCCTTTATTATTTTATGGATAGTTACACGTTTTAAAAGTAACTGTCAAAATTTTTTAAAAAATACAAGCCCAATTCAAGGGAATTTTTCAAATTCTTACCTATTTTCAAGGGCACTCTATAATCTGTTTTTAGAAACCATTGTATTTATAAAATCACTCATTTTATTATAAAAATACTATCTTACTTCACTTATGGTTTTATATAAAGATTTTTCCAAAAGAACTCTTCTTTTCAAAATAAAAGTGTATTTATCTCCATAATTACTTAATGATTTTATAAGAGTGTTTTCATCTAATTCAACACTCATGTTGATTCCATGGTATTATTGGGTTTAATAATTTAAGAAGTAATATACCATATTTGATTTAGTGGTTTATGACTAACTCTATTTTTTATGATCTATCCTAAAACCATTCACCATATTATTTCAAATGGTTAGTGTTTTATGTTTAATGATTGGGGAAAGATAGTTACATTTCATATGATAGTTTCAATATTAATGTATTTGTTTTTATGTTTATACCCACTCATATGAGGAATGAATTGAACTTATTATGTGATGGTTGGGGCCCTCTATATCCCCTCGATGCATCATTAGGTCTCATGAGACAACTAGATGAGGAATTGGCTGAGGCCTTTCCCAATGTAATATAGATTTTGGTCGAGGCCTTAATCATTATACATCTTGGACAAGGCCTTGAAAAAATGTTTCAGAATGTCCGGAATTATGCATTCCATAATTATGAGTTCAGATATTGATGGTTCATGTGGTTATTCTACTAGTAGAATACCCATGATTATGTTTTATTATGGCATTATTTACTTAGCTCATATTCCTACAATAATGTGTTCAAGTTTATTATTAAAGGCATGTGTTTTCAATTATTCACCATGTCTAATGTTTATATTATCTTCTGATTTATTGATTACCCTTACTGAGCATTTTATCTCACCTATATATTATGTTTCATTTTCTTAGGGAAAGAAGAATTCTATTATAAATGACATTCTGAAATAACCTAGGACTTATGGAAGTTGTCTAAGGAGTTTCTATGTTGTTTTTAATTTCAAGTTGTAATGATGAACTTATGTATGTATCTTATTTCCAATAATACTAAACTACTCAGTCCTTCGGGATTTTTATTCCTTGTTTTTATTCCAATGTAATCAAATAAGGCACCGGCTCTAGGAAACTGGGGTCGGGTCCTTACAAATGGAGATCGGGAACACCCTTTGGGCCTTTCCATGGACTGGTTTGGGCATCTGTTTGGTGTCAACCCATCTTGGTTCGTGAAAGTATCCCATAAGGTATTTTTTCACTATGGGTTAACCATAATTTCCAATATCCCCCTTCATCCATGTTCACCTCGGGTTAATAATAAATTCAAGCATCCCTTACGAACCGTATTCCCCTCGAGTTAACCATAAATTCCAATATCTCCTAAGGGTCACGTTCACCGATGGTTAATCATAAATTCAATCATCCCTCAGTTTCAATTTCACCCAGTTTTAACCATAAAAATGAATAAAAAATAAACAAAACATGGAACATAGTTAATTTAACATTTCTATTTGATAAAAATTTAAACTTCAATTAGATAAACTATTTCAAAAAAACATTTTCCAAAACATTACCATAATACCATTTATAAAAACCTTCCAAAATAAAATTTTAAAATACTAACTCCCAAATATACTAACCTAAATCATTAATCCCATTTCATGTTCCCTTTTAAATAAAAAAACTAAATAACCATTACATATTTCCATTTCAAATACCAAACCAAAAATAATTTTTAAAATAATAATTCAAGTACAATTTCCAATTTCTTTTTCAAAAGCCATTTTTCCAAGGTTAACAATTCCTTTTAAACAACAATTTAGTCAACCAAAATTAATGTTCAAGTAAATCTTGAAAATATCTACGATTGTGAAATTCCATTTCACAATCACTAATTCCCATTTTAAATTCTCATTTAAGTCATGTGAGAATAATCAATCCATTTTAAATAAAGAAATCCATAATTTAAACTTTTAATTTAAAACTAGTACAATGTAAAAAGATAAGGCATGACACAAAATCACATCACTTATATATTGAGATGATACTGTGTGTTAATTAGAGGTACCACATACCTCAATTTTTTTGTTTTCCAATTTCACTCCAAGGGTCGATAGTAGCTGCTAAGGCCCATCTTAACTCCATCACTGGATAACCGGCCACCAATATCCACATGAGGACCTAAAACATTCTAATAATAATCAAAAAAATCTATTAAAAACTTATAAATAATTTATAAAACTAAAACCAAAATGGAATGACCCCTAAAAAGCTCACTGGTGGTTGCATCACACTGAAACTGAAACTAAACTCATGTCGACAACTCATGGTGCACCTTGATTTTATACTAAGAAAAATACCTAATATGATCCATCAAGTACATGAAAATTTATTTTAAATTTAATAAAAAAATTAAAGAAAAAACAATGAGGAATTGTAACTCCACTAAAATGTTGAGTGACAATATTCAGACATCTTCTCAGTACATCCTCTCACCAATCCATGAAAAAACCTTGTCATCTGGGACTGATTCCACCATGATCTGGTAAAATTATAACCAAAATACAAATAAGTAGAAACAAAAATAAACTACAAATAATGGAGAGGAATAAGGTGGGGATGGATAGGAAGAAACCAACCTCAAAACACAAAATAATTATTTAAAATCCACCACAAAATCAAGGAGAGAAGAATTAGTAAAAAATTATGGGACCTCCTCTAGACCATGTACACAGTTTGAATAGAGTCGAAGAGTGATAGGAATTTTACAGAAAGGTAAAAATGATAAAAACATTATTTTAATGAAAATCTGGGAGGCCACAAGTTTTTTCTGCATGGTTGGAAAAACTATGTGTCAACCATGTGGATGGTTCCTCCTCTAACCCCTCCACCAAACATGATTTGGTTGTACAATTTTCCAAACCATATGCCAACAATGAAGGTGACTCTTTTACTCTAATTTTCTCACATGGATTATAATTTAAGTTTCATATAGATTTTCTATAATCAATACTTATCCATGCCATCAACCTGTTATCTATAGAGAAAGAACTAGTAATTTCCTCAATTTTATGATTCCATATAGTTTCCCCAAAATATTGTACCCCAAATTGTGTTCCCTAATTTTAATCCCCCAACAACCCCCCCCCCCCCCCACCTTAAAAACTTTCCCAAATATCTTGTGGATCACTAGATAACCCAGGCTACCTTCTGAGCCTCATTCCCTATATAAAACAATTTTTATGACATTCCAACAACTAAGATTCCATTCTGAATATTTTATCAAAATTTAACCTATCCAGTCAAAAATTAAAATTCACTATATAATTTTCTAGACTATATCAAAAGAAGTCATTACAAGGGTTTAATAACAAGGTGGGTACCTACTCCTTACTATGATTAGTTTTTATCTCAAAGAACAAATTATACACTATAGAACACATGTGGTTATAATGAGAACCATCTCCATCCCATGTTGCTTTACATGCCTACACAGTTTCTAACTATGATTCCTATCATATCACTATATTCATAGAATCTAGCTTCTAATACAAAGTGATTCAGAACATGGTGAGAAATATCATGATAGTATTTAGTTTCTTTTAAAACAGATGATAATATTTATATTCTAGCCTCTAAAACAATAAAATAGAAATATTCTCACATCTTTCAGATCTTTCACATCTAATAATCATAGTTGAAATAAAATAGGTCATCCGTTATCACTTCTTTTAGAATCAGTTCATTATTTTATTCATAATCTTGAATCACTTACTACTTAGGATCTACAAGTATTTCTAGTATCTACTAAACTCTAGAATTTAGTGTTTGTTTATCTATTCTTCTTAGTCTCTAAATACTTTTCAATATTGGCTCACTCTTTTTATATATAATATATTCCCTATAATTAGGAATATCTAAATAATATGAAAAATATATGTTCATGAAATTATGTTATAGCTCACATTCCAAGAATATTCCCTTAATAGATTGTATTGTTTTAATCCCTTGTGTAATTCCTTTAATTAACAGCTCTTGTGGGTTTGTTCCCTATTATCCTCAACTCAAATTCCATAAGTTCCCATTTTATCATTATCCAAGATATTTATTTAAACAAGCCAAAACATATTTACTATAATTTTTCATACTTCTTCCAACTTTTATCACTATTAATAATTCTCAAATATTTTCATTTGATAATTCTAGAATGTTTGAGCAGTAATATTTTCTTTTAATTTATCACTATTTAATATAACCAACTTTATCTTTTATCTCCCTCAGTTTATTTTTTAGCATGAAGAAACTTGTCATAGGGAAAAATAATTCATACTCATATTGAATCAAATCATAATCATCATATAGTGATTTTTAAATTGAATATTAGCGCAACATTATACCAATTATCCTTAATAATTATTTTCTAGAAACTCTAAAATTTCTCAATTTTATCTAACTGGGTGAGTCTTACTTGTTTAGTATAAACACTGTTTTTTAAGACTCTATATTTCCTATCATTTTACAATTTTTTATACAATTATTTATTTTGGTAATACTTATTAAGTATCATGTTTTTTGTTAAAGACTTGTGAAATCAATTTTTTTTACACATTGTGAGATAAGCTAAACATGTTGAATTCTTTTCTAAATTATAGATAACAAAAAAAGTATATCATGAAAAAATACACTGTATTATGCTAAAAAAAGTCATATATATTTCAATAAAATTATTACACATTTATATAAAAGTATTATGAAATATCACTAAATTATTATGAAATAATTCGGAAGTGTTTCAAATCCTTCAAAAGTATTATGCAATCAGAATAACTCTTAAAAAATCAAAAGACATATAAAATCCTAGAAATTTATTATTAATTTTTAATACTTAGGAGTTATTCATCTTTAACATAAAAATTATAGATTTATTTAAATAAACATAGAACCTATTTGATTTATCTTAAGGATTCAAAAATAATTTCAAAAACACTATAAACATCTTTCACTAATTCTCAAACATAGTTTAAATCAAATGAAATCCTTTGACAATACCATAGGGTTCTTCACTTCTTCATGTCTATGTTTATGGATAAATAACTAAGGGTTTTGATCCATAAGGAAGTTATATAATATTTCGAGTCCCTCTCTTTAACTTATTTAGTTTTATTATTTATTTTCATTGTGATGTAGTGGATTTTGAGAGTTCTAGGGTGTGGTTGTGACCCATCAATTCCAACAATCTCGACTCCACTCTCCCCTATCAAATCTCATATCACTCTATTCTTTTCAACTAATCTATATATAGTTGAGTTATATTATTCAAGGGTTGAATGAAATATGATGGATATGAGTGTCGAGAAGGATAATTTTCATTAGTTAAGGTATTTTCATAACCTCTTCATTATGGAGGATGTGAGGTTTGACATGTGTGGTAGTTCTTCAATGTGTGTCAATACCTATAATAAGAATAGACTTCAATACTCAATAAATAGTATTGATGGATAAGGGGTTTATCTATCGGAGTACATTTTTTTTAGAGAAATGTCATCTTATTGATAAGAAAAAAGTTACAAAAGGCGAAAACATGGAATTATTTTACAATCTCTATCAAACAAAGATAATAAATCAGCAGGTAAAGAGTTCAGCCAAGTCATGGTCTAATGAATGCCTTTGTTGGCAAGAGCATCTGCAACAGTATTCGCTTCCCGATAGGCGTGAGTGGCTATGTAGTCAATCCCATGTAGAGAGTTGAGAAAATTCATCCAAAGAGTGGTAAGAGACCAAGCCAGATGAAAGGAACCATTCCAGATGGCATGATTGATGGTAGTAGAGTCGCTTTCAATCCAGAGTTTTTTCCAGCCTCTTTGAAGGGCAAAATCAACGGCGTGGATGACACCCAACATTTCAGATTCCAGGGAAGAGGAATGGCCACAGCCAGCATAGAAGCAACCCTGGCAAAGACCAGCCGAGTCGCGAAAAATAGCACCACAACCGGCAGGGCTTGGGTTACCTTTGGAGGCACCGTCAACATTCACTTTGATCCATCCCAGCATCGGAGATTTCTAGAATACTTCAAATGAACGTTTGATCCGTGGGAAGATGCCGGGCACACGAAGGTGACGAAGGATCTCAAAATCACCAACCGAGTTGTTGCAACAGTATTTTTGGATGGAAGCAGCTTCATGTATCGCAGTAAGAATTTGAGATTTGCCTGCAATTAAACTAAATGAGCGCTTATTATGAATGATGTCATTTCTAGCATACCAGATCACATGGAGCAGTTCCGCCACCGCTGTAAGCAGTAGATTTTTAACCTGAGGAGAGAAATCATAGCTAGTGCACTTGTTAAGGGACAAACAAATAGTGTCATAAAGGGACCATCTGCAATTAAATAAGTCAAAAACATAATTCCATAAAGCAGATGTCGTCGCACACGACAAAAATAGATGATCCGCATCTTCCCTGTGTTGATTGCACAAGCGACAAACGGAGCAGATTTGAATGCTAAAGGCTTGAAGACAGGCTTCAATGGGTAATCTATTATGGGAAATTCGCCAAATGAGAGTAAGCCTAGATGGTTTGATCCACAACTTATCAAAATGACTCACCCAATGTAAAATAGAATCACTTTCAGAAAAGTAATGCTGGTAGAAGTTTTTGGAGTCAAGGATGCCATTCGGGGCAGGTTCCCAAACAAGGAAATCACCATTAGAAGAAAAATGATGATTATCAATGATCTGCGTAATATTTTCAGGGAGAGCATGCTTGTGATATTGTAAGACATCCTTTATAGAAAGATTCTGGTCATCGGGAGTGATGTTAGGTGGTAACAGTGATATCAAGGGGTTACCACACCATTTATCGCACCAAAAATTAATGGAAGAGTCAGCACTAACCATCCATCTATAATTTTCCATGATCTTTTGATACGAGTATCTAATTGAGGGCCAGATTGAAGAGTTAATGTACTTGAGGTTCCCATTTAAAAGCTTGGTGCAGAATCTAAGGTTCAAGAAATCAGAAGCTTTGGAAGTACCATTGATGATACGCCAAGTAAGACGGTCTTGGAGAGCATTATTGAACATCTTTAAATTTTTAATACCAATGCCACCTTTGTCGACAGGTTTGCAATAGGTTTTCCAGGGAATAGTGACAAGTTTTCTTTCAAGAATACTACCCGTCTAGATGAAGTTTTTGATATAGGTATTGATCTTCTTAAAAATGCTGGCGGGCCATTTGTAAATCATCATAGAGTATTCCATCTTAGAGACAATGGTCTATTTGACTAGACAAATCCTGCCAGCCATAGAGAGAGATCTTCTTTTCCAGGTAGAGAGTTGGTTTATAATTTTCTCAGTGATATTAGTGAAATATCTAGCCTTAGGACGACCCCAAAAAATTGGAACACCTAAATAGGCGAAAGGGTGGAATCCCTCTTTAATTCCAAGGTAGGAAGTAATGGTATTTTTTCTTCGGACAGGAAAGTTCTTTCCAAAATAAATATATGATTTATTCCAGGATATCGATTGACCAGAGACTTCCTCATAATGATTAAGAGCTTGTTTTAAGACATGAATATTCCTTTGATCCCCCTTAAGAAAAATAATGATGTCATCAGCATATAAAAGGTGGGTAGGGATATTTAAGTTCCTGGAAGCTTGTATGGGCTTCAGGGATCCTTGAGCGACTAGGCTATTTAGAAGTCTGCTTAGGTAGTCCTCAGTAATGACAAAGAGGATGGCCGATAGAGGGTCACCCTGTCTGACACCTTTAGAACAGTTGAAGAAGCCCCTAGGAGAGCCATTGATTAGAATAGAAATATAGGCAGATCTGAATAGAGTTTTCAGTCTTCTAATGAAAGAGTCCTAGAATCCAAAGTTATTTAAAACCCTGAAGATGAAATTCCAGTCAATAGTTTCAAAGACCTTTCTGATTTCCAGTTTAATGGCCACACACCCCCTCTAGTGTTTTTATTAAGAATATTGGTACCTTCCGAGGCCAGACAGATGCATTCCTAAATGGCCCTACCTTTAATGAAACCAAATTGATTCCATGACACTATTTTTTCACAAATGGGCGCCAGCCTATTCGCAATTATTTTAGTAATGATCTTATAAAGAGTATTAATGAGAGCAATGGGTCTGAATTGATGAATCTCCAAAGCATTTTCAACCTTAGGTATTAAAACTAAAAATTGATCATTAATACCATGAGGCAAAGAACCATGGGAAAAAAGGTTTTAACAAGGTTACAAACATCCTTTTGGATAATATCCCAATGCTTTTGATAGAATCCATTATTGAACCAATCCGGACCAGGTGAACTGTCTGAATTAAGGCCAAAGACAGTATCTTTAATTTATTGATCAAGCAGTGTGCTTAAAAGAGTTTCATTGTCTCTATCATCAACCAGTAAGGGGATAATATTGGCCTTGATGTCAATATTTATGTTCGGGCCATTAAAAATGTTGTAAAAGTACGAGGTGACATGATCTGTTATGGCTTCTTCAATATCGATGAGCAAATCATCATGAATATGTTTGGTAAGAGGACTATTGGCCTTTCTTATTCTTTGAAGGGAATTATAAAATTTAGTATTATGATCTCCATCAACAAGACATTTAGTCCTAAACATTTGCTTACAAAGATTATCCTTAAAAGTGAGAAAAGAATTAAGTTTAAGGGCATGGTTAGCTTCCAGCTGAGGATCCAAACTGAAATCAGATATAGTGTTTTGCGTTTGAGCACGACTAAGATCATTTTCAAGAGAGGAAATTTCAAGGTCAATTTGAGATCTTGTAGATTTACACAGACTTTTAAGGGTCTGTTTTAAGTTTTTTAACTTAGAAATATAGGAAAATAAGTCCTTATGGTGGCTCATAGAGTTCCAGGTGTGGTGTATAAGAGCGACACAGTCCGGGTTCGAGGACCACACATTATTAAATTTAAAGGGGAGAATATGCTTACGGCTGATCATACAGAAGATCACTAAGATAGGATGATGGTCAGAATTAATTCTAGGTAGAGTTATACTAGAAATATTATCCCAGGTATCAAGGGCCTTCATGTTGACAAAGGCTCGATCAAGCTTACTGGCAACCATTTTATTATAATGCTTCCTGTACCAAGTATATTTGGAACCAGTGAGGGTAACTTCAAACAGGTTACAGTCATCAATAGCTGACCTAAATTCATTTGAAGAAATAGTAAGATGTGAGGGGCCAATTTTTTCACAAGGGCTTAGAATGGCATTGAAATCACCCATAACAACCCAAGGCTCCTTAATTGAGCGGGCCATATCGGAATGCTCATGCCATAAAGTCCTTCTGTTCTGATATCTATTATTGGCATAAATCATAGTACAAAGAAAGAGACAACCATTCAATAAGAAATCACATGTAACCTGCTGATCTGTTCTTTTAATGATGTGCACATTTTGAAGGGAATTATGATAAAAGATCCACATTGAATCAGTTTGATTACCATGTTTACAAGAGCTAAGAAAACTATAGGTAGGAGCACCAAGTCTCATGTAGTTGGCTTTGAAATTAACTTTTGGTTCAGAGATGGCAAAGATTTGAGGTTTATGAGTGTTTATAAGCCTCCTAATTGTAATGGAGGTGTCATTGTTTGCTAAACCTTGGCAATTCCAATAGAGAAAATTCATTACTATTTGTGTTTTGGGTTGGAACCCTTCTTTTTTTTGGATTTTCCAGAATCATTCTTCCTTTGCGATCGAGTGACCATGGGGGAGGAAGAAGAGTTTAGATTGATTGTCTGAGTATTGGCATTAGAAGGTGCCTCATTGCTAGAAGTAGTGTCAGGCATGCGCTCAGAGGCTGTGATGCCAAGACCAGCAGCTTGAGTAGCAGAAGGATCCGCTGGAGTATGTGCGGAATTCCGGATAGCAGTGCAATCCATGGCAGAAGAACAGACTTCTGTAGTTTTTGGAGGGCTCTGAACCAAGGGATCAGAGGCTGTGAGATATTTATCAACCTGTGAGGAATAAGCTGAGCTGATGGATAAAACAGAAGTAGAAAGAAAGGGTTTTGCATAAGCAGATTTTTTCAGATTAGAAGTCTGCAATTCAGCAAGGGGTGGAGGCCCAACATTGTTAGTAGTACGGTAATTATCAGTAAGAGTTGGTTCAGGGGGAAGAATAGGATCATGAGCAGTGTTGTAGGCAGATATGGCCATAACGATGTCGAGATTGACAGCATGAGGTGTCAGCTTTTAGGATTCTGAAGCAGATGATGGCAGATTTATTATAGAAACCGATGTAACAGGAGCAGGTTCAGAAGTGTGTGTAGTGTTGGATGATGCGCTGGCCACTAAGGTATCAGCATTTAGAGCATGAAGTGCCAGGACCCCTGTTACAGAAACAATATTAGCAGTTTGGACAGCAATTACAGGCTGTACAAAATCTTCATCAGAGGAGAAAGGAGTGTTGTGTGTAGTGATAGTGGAAATATAAGAAGATTTAACAACATCATTTTCATAATTGACAACATCATTAGTCATAGTATTCTTTACAGGAGCAATAGAAGGATTTGAAGAACCTGGGTCTGCAGATTTTACCAAATCGCTTGTTGTTATATTGGTGACCTCAGGGTTGACAATAAGATCCACAGGGGAAAAAGCATCCGACCCCAAGTCCCTACTAGCATGTTCAACCAAAGTGAGAGTATGTGAGGAAGAAACATCAGTGGCCGAAATGTGATTAATTTCACCACTTACAGCCACTGTATCATGCAAAACAATAACAGGATTATCATTTTTTTTGAGGGTCTCCTCTTCCACAACTAACTCCCCCCAGGATTTTCCTTCCAGAGATGACAGTACATTGGATTTCTTAACCCAAATGTCATGCTTTTCTTTATTGGGTGGCTGAGGTTTGATAGAGGTAGTCAACCCCTTTTTGACATGTTTTATTTCTTGCCAATATTTATTGATTGGAGTGTCCATTTGTTTCCTAACCACCCTAAAATTTTAGACGTTGTGACCAATCAATTTGCATACTTCATAATAGGGTGGCTTCTTTTCATATTCAATTCTGAGCTCAATTTTGTAGTCAGGGGCATTGAAAATAATGTTGGAAGGCAGTTCAATAGCTAGATTAACCTCAACCATTATTCTAGCATAGAGTCCTAATTCCCCATTCAATGTTCTATGATCAATTTTTATGGGAGTCCTAATGCAGGAAGCAATATCATTTAGGTTTTTCGGATGCCAATAGAACCAATTTAGTCCATGAACTCTAACCCAGATTTGAGAAAAGTGATTTTTGTGTGTGAATGGATTAAAATTAGGATCCCAATCAAGAATTCTGAGAAAACCAGGCTTAAGTTGTAAATTACCGAATTTCCATACCTGGTCCAGTTCATCTTGAGTGCCGAAGAGAAAATGGTAGTACCCCTTACCGATGGGGATCATCCTCCATCTCGAAAAGCCCCAGCAGTGGGCTAGTCTGTTCTTAAGCTCCAGAAGAGACCAAGGTCGATCACCTGTGGAGTATGTCACCCGACTGAGAATCGAGTATTTATAGAGTTGTATCCTTTGCTTCAGAGCTTCCGGATCTGCATCAACCATAAAACAACCATCTTCAAGCTTCTTAAAGAGAGGCTGCTTACATACCCTCGCATCGCTAGGATCTTCCCCTTGCAGGGCATCACGAAAGGAGATGGGTGAGGAGTGAAGAGAGATTTCTATATTGCCCACTTCAATTCTTGTAGAGTCTGCTTCGGCAGCAACCGGAGCAGGAGGAGGGAGCTCCAATGTCGGATCAAAACTAGCCATCAGCAGGAATCAGCGAAGAACAGGTCGGGTGCTAGGGTTTCGAGTCGCCCGTTGAGGAGCGCTTCGCGAGCCATCCATAGAGACAAATCCTCAATAAATAGTATTGAATTGCTTATTGATATGAATTTATAATTCTAAATAGGATAATTAAGGAATACATGGACAACCTTGGATCATTATGATATCTCATTTTCATTTTTATTATCATGTTTCCTTTCCCATTTTATTATTATTCTATAATTTGTTTTCCAATTCCTCTTTCACACTTTTTTCTATTTTAATTATTTTAAAATACCAAAAACAATAATGATTTTAGTATATCAGTAAGTGTAAACTAGGTTCCTTAGAGACAAACTTGTGACTATCTCCCTATAAACATTCATATGGGATCTTTCAAAATTTATATTGATAATAAAAACCATTCAACATTGTTTTCTCCCATCATAGGTCCTCCCTATGAAAAAACATAACTGTAATCCCATGGAAATCCTCCTTAAGATTTTTTTTTTGAAGGCCCTCCCCACACAAATATTAAGACTAGTCATGGAGATCCTCTCCACTATGAAATATCATACATCAATCATAAAGTTCTTTACCGTGATTATAATTGTAGAAGTTCTCCTCACAGTGAAGTTATCTACCAAAAATTCTTTTCTCCCTTTATCAATCATGTAGAAAATAACAATAGTGGAGTTCCTCTCCATCTCATTAATTAATAAATTAGAGACCAAGGGGGCCTCCATATTATGATCAATCTAATAGCTATTGAGGTACTCCATAATGCCTATATTGTATGGGTACTCCTTATAAAAAAATATTTCACCATATTTAAGGCCCTACCTATCTCATCAATAGAAAAACATGTTACCATAAAAGTCATCCATGTGGTGATCCAGTAAATGGAAAAAATGGAGGTCCTTCAAATAATTGAATACCAAAAATCAAAAACCATGGAGATCCTACCCATGGAACTCATTGTTAGGGGCCTATTTGTGATAATATATCTCCTCCACGCGAATTCCCTCCATATGATATAGTGGTTCCAAATTTTCTCTCATACTAAGAGGTACTTGAAAATTAAAAATCAGACACACTAGTTACCCCACCATTGATCATCAGTTCCCAACCCCATCAAATAGGAAAATCAAGGCAACAATCATCATTTACACCTCCCCTAGATCATGTAACCCAGTAGGTAGCATAGAATATATAGAAAATTCTCATTCCTCTTGAAAAAATGATAGAAAAAGTGACATTCATGGTCATATTAGGTTAAGGAACCACTTATAGAGGATAAGAAAGACTCCACTATCATAGGGAGAGAACTAGTCATAGGTAAAATTCCCATAATAATCTATCCCATTACAACTTCTCAATATTATATTACCAATACCTTTGAAGATAAATTAAATTATTTCATCTTTTTTAGCCTATAAATGACTTTTATCACCATAAATCTTGGAATTTACAAAATAAGGGATACAATTTACACCTCAAGGAGATAGATTAAAAGGGCTACTTTATTAATCTAGCTTTCCTTTTGATGGATATAAATCATAAATTTGGAAATAATTTTAAGTGTCTCCAGTGAAACATCATCAATGGATTGAATTTTTTCATATATACAATTGATGATACCCCTTCAAACACATGTAATATAGTTTGGGGTTAATATTTGTAGTAACCAAGAAATTTTATTAATCAAAACTTAACTCATTTTTTGAATTATGGAGTCTCAAGTCCCAAAAACGATTAAAATGTTAATTTCACCATAGTAAATGACTTCTAGAAAAAAATATTTTATTACTCTTAGGGACATGGTGTTTACCCATGGATAAAATTTTAGTAATTTTCCATGATTATTGAGACTTTTGGAATAAGTAACATTTTTTTAATAAATAAATATTTATTCCATGAATTTGAATACTTATATCACATAAAAAATATTTTGAATGAAAATTTTAAAACTAAGGATGTGTATCGAATAATTTGTTTTCCCAAGATGAGGTATAAATTTTGTAATTAGGTGATGATCCACAAAACGATAAATTTTGGGTTATAAATTAAACAAATAAACTATGTAAATAATCTATTATTTTTATAAAATGTATTGTCATTGGTGTGGAAACATAGAAGATACATGGAACACATATGTATTAGTGGTGATGAAATGGTTCTTTATAAGATTCTAA
The DNA here is from genome assembly GCA_963277665.1 of Viscum album. Taxonomy (NCBI): domain Eukaryota; kingdom Viridiplantae; phylum Streptophyta; class Magnoliopsida; order Santalales; family Viscaceae; genus Viscum; species Viscum album. Next base: position 383,803,441 of record OY728166.1, read on the forward strand.
AAAAAATTTTTTAGATAGTTGAATTTCCAAGATTAGATAAATAAAATAGAAAGGTAATAGAGGTTTTAATTAGAATTTATGCATGGAAAAAATTGGAATTTATGAGAATAAATTATAGAGAAACTAAAATATCCATATAAATATCCATTGAAAAGGATAATAACCTCTCCACGTTAATTTTCTCCTTTAATTGGAAAAAATAGAGATTCCATGAAGAATATATATATATATATATCATAAATTAATGAAGAATTACTTCTTTGTGTATTTGTTATTATTCACAAAGGAGGTGGTAATTGTGGTTGGAGAATTCACATGGAAATGATAAACATACAATGTGGAAATAATGGATGAATAATAAATAAATAATAATGAAGCATCGCTAAATCTTTAGTAAGGTAGGCACTTTTACTTTTTCATTTATTCTTAGTTTCATATAATGTGATCTAACCCTCTTCCCCTCATGATCAGATGAAATTTTTTCCTATGGTGATAGAAGAATTAAAATTATAATTTTTAAATTATGATAATTTCTAGAATTAAATTTATCATAATTTGATAAAGGTTTTTTTGAAGAATATTTCAGGGAAAATTAAAAAGTTAGAAATTTGTTTTCATTAATTTTTCCTAGAAACTTTTTTGGTAAATAATAAATAAAATTATTCTATTTTTAAAAATTATTTATCCTTAAAATAATTTCATTAAAAATGAGTTTGATTAAAGAATAAAAAGGTAGTATTTATATTATTATTCAAAAGAAAAAAAAATTAATAATATATAATATTTCTTAAAATTTAATCTCATCTCATGTTTCATGATAAATTATATTTATTTATAATTAATTTATTTATGCATTAGATACGAATTATTTGATAAAACAGATTAGAATTATTTGGGATAAATATAAATTTTTATAAAAAATTATATTTTATCAAAATAATTTTCCTTCTAGATAATCAAATAAAAAACATCATTTTATTCTTTAACCACAGTTATTATTTTTAAAAAAATTAAATGATAAAATTATTTTAAAAAAGAGAATAATTTTTTATTCATTAATTAAGAAATTTCCATAAAAAAATCATGAAATCTGATTCCTAACTTTATATTTTCCAAGAAATATTCTAGAAAATGTCATTTGATAAAATTTCCATTAATTTATTTTGTGAAAATTATCAGAATAAAAATATCCCAATTTTAATAATTTCTTCCCCATAGGAAACAAATGTTTTTAATGACAAGTAGAATAAATTAAGATCACATAAAGTGAAATGTCGCATAAAGTAGAAAAGGAAAGGTAACATATCACCTTATTTATTTGTCGATGCTTCATTTTTTCATTCTATATTCATTATCACTACATTGTTTTATCATAATCTATATATGAATTATCTATTCATTATTATCACCTCATGTTCAAATAACACTAGTTAAATGAAGAATTTGTTCTTCATTGTGCTGTGAAATATAGAGAATTATTCATCTTTGATTCTCTATTTTCTTTCTAATAGGAGGAGAGAATTAACAAAGATAGGAAATTATTTTTTTCAAAAATAATATATATGAGATTTAAATTTCTACTTAATGGATTACCATAATTATCCCATTAATTACATGCATGATTTATAATTAAAAACTCCATTAATTTTTATTTTAATTTCTCTAATTCTATAAATCCAACTATCCAAAAATACCTTTATCTAGAATCTTAAAATGATACATGTCATCAGCATTAGGCAACACATGTGACATGTCACTACCATGTGGCCATGCTAATGAAACCACACTATATAAAAATTATAGATTACTTAGATTTTTCAATGGATAAATTTATGAGCTAAATTTCTTGGAATGATACTCATCAATTGATCACCTAATTTATACCTCTCTTAGATAAAGACCTTATCCTAGACAAATCTAAGGTGTCGTAATTTTCATATGAGTTATGGTTAAAGAGGTATCAAACTTCATACTCATGGAAGAAATATTTATTTATTTATAAATATTAATTATTCCAAACGACTCAGTTGGGTTTTGAAATTAAGAAAAATTACCCATGTTAAACACCATATCTCAATAATCATGAAACAACACTTTGAAAAGACTACTAATATATCCAAAATTGGATACTATGTGGAATTAAAATAATAATACTGGATAATTATTAGTACCCAATATATCTAGTATGGTACATAGTGTTTAGGTGAAATTGGGCAGGTTAAGCACGTATTTTCATAGCTCAACCCATGTGAGAAAAATGTATATTGAATGTGTAACAGGATACATAGCATGTAAAACTCCTAGGATTGTTATATTATACTTTGGATACACTTTGAGTAGCCATTCCATATTTTTGGTAATTTCTTAAGCTACTTGAGTTTTATGGAATATTTAATATTTTAAAATAAATGAATATTTATTTAATGAGAATGATTATTTATATCTCATAAATGAGAGCTCGAGTGAATGTTTTTACATCATGGTTGCACTGGGAATAAATTGTTTTTTCATTATTATTTATATATTATATTCTTGTGTGTTGATCCATGGATCGTGCATTTTTTTACTTTATATTAAATTTATATTATATTCAAATAAACATGTTATAATATTTTATTTGGGTGGTGGGTTGGAATCAACATGTAATATTGGTAGTGACAATAAAAATGTTGTGCCACATCGTGATGATGAGGTATATTAGATAATTTATGAGAGGATAACTATTTTAGGGTGTTGGATTTCTAGGATAATGTAATTAAGTTATTGGTTTAATATGGTGGAAATAATTGGTTAGTTATGATGGTAGATAAGGAGGGAAATAATTATTCATCCATTCTCAAATTTTACCATTATTGAAGAATTATAAATGATCCCTCTTTCACTCCTTTCTATTGAAAAAATACTCTGATTAGGGGGAAAACCTTTTCCCTTTGCATAATGTTGGATAACATTATTCAAATTCTTCATTTTTATTATGGACACCATGTAAAGAAAATGAGGTTTATAATGAGAACATCAAGCTTTAGGAGGACTTTGATGAGTTAAGACATCTTATTGTTTTATTCACCCCATTTATAATATGTGATTATAACTACTTCCTCTTATGATCGAATCACTTAAAATTTGTAAGATGCTAAAATGAATAAAAAATTTAAAATTAATTAATTAACATTTAATTATGGTAATTTTATCAAAGGTTATTAACATAATATTTCATGGAAAATAGAAATGTTGGGAATTTGATTTCATTAATTTTATTTGTTTTCATTATTAGTAAGGAATTAACAAAATTATACTCTTTTAAAAAAATTACTATTAATTTAAATTATTTTTTCAATAATAATTGTGATTACTGAATAAAAAGGGGGTTTTATTTGATTATTCAGAAAGGAAATTTTTATTAAAAATGTATAATTGATCAGAAAAAATTAATCTTATCTCAAGAAGCATGATTAATCATATTTATTTATAATTTAATTAATTACATTGTGAGATATTAGTTATTTCATAAAAAAATTAGAATAAAATAGGATGAGTCTTATTGATGGTGTATTGCATTTTTATAAATGAATATATATTAGATAAAAGTATTAAATTGGTTTTCCTTCTCATCATGTGAAGAATTGATATTTAACTCCAAATATATTGTTTTGACCGTATTAGTTAAATAATTTGGAGTATGACAGTTATGAAATTATGATTATTATCAGTATTATTATTTTTTCTATTCAATAATCATTCACCTTCAACTTTGTATACATGGATATATATTTAATGTATTTTCATAACATGTAGTAAATATGGGGATGAAGCCTCGATGTTTATCTATAATTTTAATTCAAATATTATCCATGGTTTATTTCCCCTAATGGTGTTTGTTTATATTGATAAATTATATTATTATTATTTATTTTATCACCATATTGAATATTCTCCATTCAACATGCTTGACTTTGATGTTGGTTTGGCAATGATACCAAGAACAAGAATAGTAGGACTAGGGTTAAGACAAAAATAGAGATGTTAGAAAATTCGAAAATGATAGAAACTATTGTGGTAGGAAATATAGAGTTTCAGGAAAATTATTGAATATATTGTGTGTCGTCAAATATCACACATCATGTAGGTCATTGGCCTTAGTTTCCATGTGAAAATAATGTCACATGGTTTGTAACCCCTATTATCTCACTATGTGATACTCCATTTGAATCAGATTGGTCAGTGGAACTTTTCTTAAAATCACATACCATGTGAATTTAGGTCAAACACCATGTATCGCCAAAGTAAGTGTTTTTGTATGTAACCACTAAACATACAATCTATGTAGCGGGATCCACACACCATGTACATAAATTGAACGTTCCATATATCACGGTCTGTATGATAATAGTTTGATATTCCCTCTATATACATTATATTAAATCATCATTAAGACTATTTATGTGAACCACATGTCATTCACTTTATAAATACACTATGTACAAATGATGACTCTACTATGCATGTATCTAGAATACACACCAACCAACTCAAAGATACTTACATGTCATATGCACTATTACACACATTGTGTACTTTATAATCACATGGATTGAGTTATATTAGAACATGGTAATGACTATATTTTTTCCTTTTAAGGATTTAGAATATATTAAGGAATATTATCATATCTAGGTGCTAAGTCGGAATGGGATTCTAAGGCCTAGTTAGCCCGGTATTGATATTCTAAAAGTATTTAATATATTAATATCACATGTGAAAATATTTCCTAAAATAATTTAATAACACCCAAACTAAGTCTTAGATTTGAAATATGATACCATAGTTTATTTTAGAATGTGGTGCTTACCCTAGGTGTGGCCTAAGGTTGGTCAGCATTAGACATCCGGTTGAGGCATTTTTTGGCAGGAAATTTAATTAAAATTATAATAAAATTAATTTATTTTATTTTAAAAAATCATGATTTATTTACCCTTATAAATAACTCATTATAAAAATTATCTAGGGTTATCTGCATAAACCCTGGGATAATTGAGATGAGCTCTGGGCATTCTTCATTAACGGGTTGAGATCTGAGGATGAAAAGCGATCAAATCAAGTTGGATCGAGAGGTAGTGAACATAGTAGTCATCTCTATTATTGGAGAACTAAATATTCACTAATGGTTGATCCTAAATCAAGGTAAGTATCATAAATTTTGGTTTCTATCCCTTTTATTAAATTATTAAATCATATATTTGATCTGATTTATTTGATCTTTAGTTTATTACTTTTTTACATGAGCCCTGCAAATTCATTGATTATATTATCTGATTAAAATTAACTCATTCCACTTATTGTTACCCTAGATATGTTGATCTTTTGATAATTTTACAATAACTCTTGTATGATGATGGATTCGTTTTTCTTAAGTTCTTTTTCCTGCCCCTCTATTCTTTACATTATTTATTTTTGACCCATGAGGTTACGGTTCGACATTGTCGGGGTAGATTCGAGCAGGATAAAACCCCCAGATTTATGGTGGTTTCAAAAACAATGAATAGATTGGATATTTTCAGATGGATTGGGGAAATTTTTGAATTTTTAGTGAAAAATTTGTGGATCTAGGATCCATAGAGGCAATAGGAAGATTTACAGTGGTGACAAGAGAGATCTACATGGGGTTCGAGTGGTCGTAATCCATCCACTAGAAATTGGTCAGGCAAGGACGAACCCAGATATAAGATCTCTAGCAAGTTTCAAGGAATAATTAGGTTTTTGGGTGGTGGAAGTCATCGATCTGAAATCCATGTGAAGAAACTATTTTTCTGTGGAAAACCATACTACACAGTGTGTAGTCTAATGAAAAGACGTTTTGTAGTCCCCATGGTGAAGATGCTAGGGTTTCTAGGTGAATAATTATCAAAGTAAATATGGACCTACAACATGCAATGTGACCCTCATTAGGTAGCCAGGATGTGTGCCAGCTGCACACACCCATGACCTATTTTAGGAGTAAATGGGAAAATTTTGATACAAGGAAATTTATAGGTATATTCCTATGTACACAGTCTTGGCTATCCATATATGAGCACATAAAAATAAACAAGGATGGGATCCAGGTGGATGAGACACTCTGTGTAGTACCCTTACAATTTATTTAAAATTTCACGGTCATCCAATCCATGTAATGTAGAGGGAACAAACAAGATTCTAAGTGAAATCAAACACCATGTGACCCGTGGTTCACACCATGTACTATTTCTCTAGGAATTATTCTTATCATGTCTCTTCCTTCAAAACTCGTATTTTGTCTCATGAGTAGTCTGTGTTGATTTTTTTATATAGAATGTTATGGTGGCCTTTAGTGTGTCTTAAGAGATAAAATGTGAGGATTTATGAGTGGGATACTTCTTTATGTGATGCTAAAAGATTTAAGTGATTGTGAGGGATCATATGAGAGATTATGTGGTCATAAATACCCTTGTTTCACTAGGGTGTGGGTCCCCTATATTCCTATCTATGCTAAGTGGAATACACCTAATGTACTAAGGAACGAGACCTCTATTTATTGAACATCACCCCTCTGATAGACTAGGGTGTGGTTCCTATATCTATATTTCCACTGGGTTTCACCCCTCGAACAAACTAGGGTGTAGGACCTATACTAATACCTACTATGTGTACCCCCCCCCCCCATCGTTCTAGAGAACAGGTCCTCCATTCTTGAGTTTCACTCCCTCATGCACTAGGGAAAGAGTCATCTATCTTTCTACTGAGTGGAATACCCCAATCACACTAGGGCATGGGTTATCTATCAATTTAGTGGAACCCCCTTATCGTACTAAGGCATGGTTCCTATATTATATAATATACCCCCTTGGGCTATGGACTAGTGACAAGGTGTGGGTCATCCACATGACTTTATCGGATAGACACTTGAGATGTTGTGCATCGATGGTGGACCTTTGGAGCTGCATGAAGACTCACCATCCTAGGATAGGTTGTGAGATAGAGATCCCATTTCTCTCACATATGGGTATCTTTATGATAATATATATATTATTTGGTTTTGTTTCCCTCTTATTTTTTGTTCAACTGACTTCTACTGTATCTGTCTATTACCCCCACATCATTTTTTGGGACGTCCTACTAGGTATGTATATACTCTCCCTAGTATGGTCTTTTCCCAAACATATCATTACTTGTGAATATAATAGAAAGACCATTGGTGACTTTTTTGAGCTTAGGGATACTTGGGTTCATAGGCAACATGTGGTGGTTAGGTTTAGAGATCCGGAGTCGGGTTCTCTCATCTTTCTTTATTTCCAATTACTATTAGGTTGGGACTTCATTTTAGGTTGGCTATGTATTTTTTCCCATTACACTTTGTTTTAATCATTTTATAATCTAATGTATTCTTTATATGTTATTGCATGAATGGTTTTACTCTAGATGTTACATCTCCTTTTATTATTCCTATACACTATTACATTGAAATAAATGGGTGTGTATATATAGGTACACTAGGAAAAGGAATATCATTTAAATTATGCCTTCTTGATGTTTTTTACCAATCCCTAGACAATTGGTGGTGGGATTGGGGTTGTGAAGGCCTGACCTTCCGTCGTCCAGGTGGGCCCTGGTGGGTTTGGTCATTAAATAATAGTATCAGAGTAGTTCATTCCTTCATATGGTGTTTGGATATTTCCCCTTATTTGAATTGGTTGGGACATAGTGAAACCATGTTTAAGTGTCTCGAGTGCATATTTAGGGATATATAACCCATTATTAGTATGATGGTTGGTTTATCCATACACCAGGACTCGGAAAACCTTCTTTTCGACTTGACATACTAATAAATTGGTTACAAGGATCAATGTTGCATACATCATATAGGATTGAGTCCTTGAATATCCTTCTTGAGTCATATCCCCATATATATATTCTCATATTATTATGGTATATCTTGATCACTTTTAGGATACCTCTGTGAAGATATCCATATAGGTTATTGATTCATGATCGTGATAATGATCTGATGAGTGATGATGGCTTTGTTCAGGGGCCATCTCATAAGGCGTTTCCTCTAAGAAGGCATGGAGGATTTCCCCTACCTATAGAGAAGAAGATAGTAACATCAAGGTAGGGTAAGTATGTGTATAGGATTAGAATACTCCATGAGTTCCAGTGTCAAAGACCGATGAGGTTCTGTAGCAATCCAAATCCCTAGGAAATTGAGGATTGGATTGAGTCAGTGATATGAGTCTTCAAGCTTATTAAGAACTCGACTAATCATATGGTTATGCTAGAATCCATTCTTTTTCATGGCTCATATAGGAACTAGTGTAGTCTAATTATGAAGACTCATTATGAGATGACACTCTCATGTTCTGAATTCTAGTAGATATTTCATGAGGATTATTATCCCTCATTCTTGTGCTTAGTTTAGATCCATGGAATATTGATCTAAAGAAGGTTATTATTATTCTTTTTAGTATTCATCAAGGTTCAAAATCCTTATACATAATTCCCTCAACATGGTATGGTATGGACACTTTTGAGTGTGAAACATTGAACAGGGTCACTATAGATACATCTATTCCAATATTGTTCCCCTATGAATTCCCAGCTATTATAGAGTGATAGAACAGACACTGATGAAAAATATATTCTTTTTAGAGGGACTCTAGGTAGATGGATCTAGTAGTGGGCATCATTGGTCCAAGTTTTTTATAGTATCAAGTAGGCACAATCCATAAAGATCTCAATGTAGGAGACATAATCATGGATGGTATCAGTCACATGGAAATACGATGTAGGATTTGTGTAGATGTTTTAGTCATACCAATTATAGGAATTAATATTCATGTGATGGGTGAGTTCACATGGAATGTTATTTCAAAACAAGACATGCTGAAGAGGGTAGGCAGGCAGTGTATGGACCACCATGGTAGAGGTAGAACCGTGATCAGGGTTTTCTTGATCATGACTAGGTTGGATTCCATGGAGGTGGTGCTAGAAAAGGAGTAGGTGGGTATCTATAGGGGACCTACTTTTAAAGGATTGCAGTATGAGATACTTCCACCACCATATCCAGGATCCCTATTCCAAGATCATAGTGCTGGTGGTTGGGGCCACTGGAAGCCACGTGCTATGGAGGGTTATGACTCGATAGCTCACAAGATGATAAGAGGTATTGTTTGTTTCTTTTATACACTTGATCTAGTACTTTTAGAAACATGTGTGAGACACTCATTAATTTTCATATCACCTATGAAAACCTAGAACTCTCGATGGAGATCTTTTCCTAGTATCTTTTTCCTTAGGTTCGAACTGGGTGAGATTCTTCTATATTTCTTATCTACTGGCAGGGTGATCTATTACTCATTAGAGATGTTTTATCATGGCAACTATTTTTCATCCTTATGAAACCTTATGACATCATCCTGGTAATGTATTGGTTGTTTATGGTTTGATAACAAATTGAATATCATCGTAGGGGGGGTTATATTCCTTCAGATATATTGGAAGATATTCTCTTTTGTGGTTGTGACAGATCTCTTGGGAGACTGAGTAGTCCTTTCAAGTACAAAATTTTATCCCATCACCCATTATCTTTTAATTTTAGTCTTTTGTGTGGTAGGGTATTTAGGCTTCTGGATTCCTATGGTAGTGGAGAACTATATAGACATCTTCCCCAAAGATGTTCTGGGACTACCTATGAGGTGGTAGATGGATTTATGAATCAAATTTCACCCTAAGACCATAAAAATATATTTTTTGGCATATCTTATAGCCCCTACTGAGCATTGAGAGCTGAGGGTGTAGTTTTAGTACCTTTGTGAGAATAGTTTCATCAAACCTGATGTGTTCCCCTAAGCATCTCTAGTTTTGTTTGTGAAATGGGTGGATGAGAGCTTGAGGATTTGTGTTGATTATCATCACTTAAAACAGGTAATAATAATGAATAATTTTACATTTATATGGATTGAAAGTCACATTGAACAATTTCAAGGCATTATTTGTTTCTCAATGATTTATCACTAGTCTGGATACCGCTAGTTGAGGTTTTTCATGGATGATATTAAAAAGATGGTATTTTGATGTTATTATATACACTATGAGTTATTGATTATTCCTTAAGGTGTGATAAATTATCCTATAGTATTTTATGGCTCTGATGAACTAAATATTTCATCCATATGTGGACTGATTTTTGGTTTTCTTCGTTGATGACATACTTTTTTACACTGTGATAGAGGACAAGAATGTAAAGAATCTGAGGTTGTACCTAGACTTACTTTGAGATAACCATCTTTATGGTAATCTCTCAAATTTTTAGTTTTGGGTCTATGAGGTTAACTTTATAGGTAATTTCATTTATGATCATGGTTTAGTTGTGGACCCAATAAAGATTGTTATAGTGATTTCTTAGGATCCATCTAAGAGTATGTCGGAGGTGAAGAATTAACTTTTCTTGGAATGGTACTACATGAGTTTTGTGGAATAATTCTCTAGGATTTCATCCCCTTTGACTACCCTGATTCAAAAAGTGAAGATGTTTTCATAGACCAAGAAGTTCTTGAGATATTCTAAGGATTTTAGGCTGAGGCAGATCGGTGCTTCTGTGTTGAGACAACCTGATAATGGTGTGGAGTACGTTATGTTTTTTGATGTTTTTGTACTTGAGATTGGGTGCATGTTGATTTAGAGGTAGGTAGAGATCACATGTGGTTCAAGGAATTTTCTACCCCATGATAAGGACTATGCGACTCACGACCTATAGTTGGTAGAAATAGTCTTCGCTCTAAAGATTTCAAGGAACTATCTTCAACGAGATTAATTTTTTGAATACTCAAATCATCAAATTCTTAGTTATATCTTAACATATAGAGATATTAACTTGATATAGAGGCATTTGTAAAAGTTCCTGTAGGATTAAAACTTTGAGGTAGTATATAATCCCAAGATGGAAAATGTGGTGGATTCCCTTTCCAAGAAGTCTCATTCTTGATTGATAGAGGATTTATCTGAGAAGTCTTCTTAATTTTATATGAACCTAATGGAGTGGAGGGTTCATTTTTTATTCAATTTATGGTGGTGACTCCTCTTCTTATTTATTATGTGAGATATTCTCAATTAGGAGACATCGACTATAAGGTTCTATGTGACCATATATCCTTAGAGGATTCACCATATTGATTCTATAAAGAAGGGGACCATGTCATCATTTTCTAGGTAAGGATGATAGTTTTGGTCATGATGTGATAGGAGGTGATGATGTAGTTTTATAATTATCCTTTGAGTGTGAATTTTGGAGTGTAAAAGGTGTACAAGGTCATTCAGTGAATGTTTTGGTGGTCTGTCATGCAGTAGAGTGTATTTGAGTTTGTCACTCGGTGTATCACATGTCAGTAGGTGAAGGCTACCACCTAGTTCTTGCAGGTTTGACATATCCTCTTAAGATATTTAGTGTATATGGGAAATTATATACATGGAATTTGTGACATGGATTCCATGGATAGAAAAAATCCATGATTCCATCTGGGTAATAGTTGACCAAATTATAAAGTTTTCACCCTTCACTAATGAAAAAATTACATATAACAATGGTTTGGAAACATTGTTATAGGTCCCCAAACCATTTGTATAGCCTATACTAACAGTTTGGGAAACCGTTGGGTGATTTGGTGTGGGGATAGACCTATTACAACAGTTTGGGGAAAACTTTTGGGAAAGACCTATGCCAAAAGTTTTAAAATTATTGGTATAAACCTATACTAATGGTTTTCAAACCATTGGGATAGTTATTTCCCAGATTTTTTCTCCAAACCATTGGGATAGGTCAATCCACACTCCAAATCACCCAATGACTGTCCAAACCATTGGTATAGGTAAATTTTTTTTAAAAAATTACAACGGAGGTTTGAACCCACAACCTGTGGGTTATATATCAAAGAATTTACCATAATCCTACAATTAACTTTGTGAATATATTTGGATAAATATGTGTGTGTGTGATTTATATATTGATTTATTTCATGATATTCGACAAAATAATTCATAAAAAATAAGGGCACATATCTCAACAGTTCTGAAAACCAATGGGAAAGCCATACCCTTTGACAATGGTTTTTCTAAATCATTGGGAAGTGGTATCAATGTGAGATTTTCCCAACATTTTGGTAAAACCATTGGGAAATCCATACACTTTACCAACGGTTTGGCAAAACCATTTGGAAAGGTGGTCTCAAAGTGGGATTTTCCCAATGGTTTTTCCAAACCGTGGGGAAAAGTGGAATCAAAGTTGGATTTTTCCAATGGTTTTGCCAAACCATTGGGAAAATTGGTCTAAAAGTGGGATTTTTTCAGCGGTTTGGAAAAACCATTGGGAAATCCATACCCTTTCCCAATGGTTTTTCTAAACCATTGGGAAACATGGTCTCAAAGTGGGATTTCCCAACAGTTTGGCAAACCCGTTGGGAAAGGGGACCTATACCAATGGTTTTTACAAACCTTTGGTATATATTAATTAGTATAGATAGGATTTATAGTAGTTATTCCTTGACAGTAGGTAGAAGAGTTAGATGAAGCATCTTGGATAGTTGTATATGCAGGAGATCATTTGGATTCATGGGAAACACCCAATGATTTTCTCTAAACATGATGTTTGGTTTATGTCAAATTTTTTGAGAGGCTTGTAGGAGGACTTTAGGAACTATTTAATGATGAGTAAAATATTTCTCCCTCATAAGTATGGAAATACCAAGAGAACTATCTGAGTGTTGGATTATTTTTTGAGGACTTGTGTTTTGGGTTCGGGCAAAGTGGATATACTAAGGGCTTGGGTTTTGGACTTCGGTTGAAGCTAGGATGATCACTTTCCATTGGTAGAGATTTTTATAATAATAATTATCAATCTATTATCATCGTGACACCTTTAAAGTCCATTTTTTAGAGACCTTTAATGTATAGATTATGCTAAAATAAGATTAGTGATAATTCTCTAATTAGTTCAGAGATGGTGTAATCTAAATTGGAAAAGGTCTAGGTGATCCATGATTTCATGAAGACATCCTAGATCTGATAGAAATATGATGCAGATCAATTTCATAAGCACTTGTAGTTCGAGTATGGAGACCATTTTTTCCTAATATTCTCCCCACAATATGGATTTTATTGATTTTTCTAGGTAGGAAAGCTATTCCTAAGATTCATTAGGCTATTCAATATCCTTTGAAGGGTTTATATGTTTTATTATCATATATCATTACCCTTATATTTATATCGGGTGTATGAAATCTTCTATGTGTCATAGCTAAGGAGATACATACATAATTCAACACATGTTATTAACTGGGGAGAGATAGACATTGAGTATGGATCCACCTTCGTGAAGTTCCCTAGGGAGATAAAGGATTGGTAGGAGAGGATCCTATGAGGTTGGACCATTACCTTGGTTTTCATGCTTTGGTAGCACATGAGCATGCAGGAGAGATACTAGGAGTGTGAGAGATAGATTTGGGCTTAGTATCCTCACCTTTTTATTAATATTTTTTTTGGAAAAATCATTTAATGGGGGAATACTGAAGTGAATATATCTTTTCATTATAAGACTTTGGAATATATTAAATAATGTTTTCAGATTCAGGGACTGATTCAACACAATATCTCTAGGTTTGATTATATTTGTATTAATATAAAAAATATTAAACATATTAATATCACATAAGCATTATTTTCACGAAATAATGGAATAAATCCCAAAAATGGTTTCAGAACAGAAATCGGATACCACTTTTGATTCCATAACATGGGGTTTACCCTATACTTGATCTAAGGTTGGACGACATCAGACATTTGGTTGAGGCATTTATTTGAGTGTTTTTAATTAAAATAAATAATTACATATATTTATTTTATTTTAAATTCCCATGACCTATTTACCTCTATAAATACTTCACTATAACAATTATCTAGGGTTAACTACATAAATCCTGGGATAATTGAGAGGATCTTTGAGCTTTATTCATTGTTAGATCAACATCAGAAGATGAATGGGTGATAATATCAAGATGTATAAAGAGGCAGTGAATGAAATGTTCATCCCCATCACTGGAAAATTGAATCTTCTCCAATGATCAATCCTAAATCTTTGTTAGTCCCATCAATTATGTTTTCTCCCACTTTGATTAAATTGTTAAATCATGTATTTGATCCTATTTATTTGATTTATGGTTTATTTTTTCTTCGCATGATACCCACAAATTCATTGATTATATTATCTAATTTAAATTCTTCCATTCCACCTTCTATCACCCTAGATACCCCAATATTATAATTATTGGCCAAGAATTATTGGATAAAAATGGATTCAATTTTCTTATGTGCTCCACCACCCCCTCCATTTTTCGTGTTATTCACTTTTGGACTAGGGGTTACAATTTGACATTACCAGGGTGGGTTCGAGTGGGATAAAACCCTCATATTCATGGGGGTTTTACAAAAAAATGAATGGATTGGAAATTTTTGGCTGGATTTGGATGAGTTTTGGGTTGTGGAAGAGACCATTTGGATCCGGGGTCTGAAACAACAATTGGGTGATTTGTGGAAGAGACAGTAAGGATCCATATGGGGTTTGAGTGGTAGTAATATTTCCACCAATGATGGATCAAGCATAGATGGAACCAGATCTGAGACCCCCAATGGGTGTTAATAAAGAATATGGTTCATTGGTCGGTGGAAGATTTGAATCTGAAATTGACATAAAAGAACCTATCTTTTTGCAGAAAACCTGACTACATAGAATGTTGTGAAATGAAAACACAACATGTAGTCCCCCTTTATGCAGAACTAGGGTTTCCAAGTGAAGATAAATATGGAATTTTGTATCGACCCACCCCATTCCATGTCACCCTCCTTATGAAACTAGGTTGTGTGCAAACTAAACATGCCCATGACCCCATACTGGAGGACACATCATACACTCTAGGAGTGCACATGCATGGATCAATACCCAAACACTATGAGGTGCATCTCCATGTTCAGGTGTATAATAGAATGAATGAAATCACACGGGAATGCCCCATGTGGACAAGACACACTATATAGTTCCCTTACATGTCGTGTAGTACTACATGGTCATCCAAGACATGTGTTGTAGGGAAAATACCAAGAGGATAGGTGAGGTCACATATCATGTGACCCCTGGTGTACATCGTGTAAATTTTCTCTATGAATTATCCTTCTTGTATCTCCTCCATCAAGACTCAATTTTTACCCATTGGTATCCTATACTGAGTGTTTTTCTATTTATAATGTGATGGTGGACTTAATTATGGCTTATAATATATGACGCATTTTGATCTGAGTGGGTCACTTCTTCAAGTGATAATTGATGATAGTGGTGATTAGGCGGGATCATATAACAGATTTTAGGAATGGAAATCCACTTGTTGCACAAGGGTGTGGGTCCCCTATATTTCTATCTATACTAAGTGTCACCCCCTGATGCACTGGTGTGTGAGTCCTTAATTCATTGAGTGTCACCCTAATGATGGACCAAGGTGTGGGTCCTATATATATTCATCTACTAATTTTTATCCCCTAACACACTATGGAGTGGGTACTCTATTGATACCCACTGAGTGGAACCCCATATCATGCTAGGGTGCAGGTCCTCCATGCTTGAGTGGAACCCCTCCGATGTACTAGGGTACGGGTCCTCTATCTATCTGCTGAGTAGTATCCCCCTATTTCACCAGGGTGTGGGTCCTCTATCGATTGAGTTTCACCCCCTTATTGTACTAAGGATCAGGTCTTCTATTGGATATTATACCCCCTCAGGTTGTGGATTAGTGGTGAAGAGTGGGTCCTCCACATGAATTTCTTAGAAAAAACATGTGAGATGTTGGGCACTAATGATAGAACTTTGGATCTATAGTCAGACTCATCATCCTAGGTTGGCTTGTGAGATGGATATCTCATGTATCTCTCATTTGGGTTTCTTTATAAGAATATATATTATTGGGTTTTCCCCCTATTTATTTCGATTAATCAGAATTCTATAATATCCTTATATTTATCCCTCTTTGCTATTCTTAGAATCCTAATGTGTATGTATATGCTCACCCATTCATGGGATTCTCCCTAATGTGTCATGTACTATATTGATGATGAACATATCAGAAGTGAATTTGGTGGAGCTTAGGAATACTTTAGTGTATAGGCCATATACGGTGGTCAAGATAAGAGATCATAAGTATAGCTCTCTAATATTACTTAATTTCTAGTTATTGTCAGGTTGGGTCCTCATTTCTAGTTAGGTGTGTATATTTCACCTTTACACTTGGGTTTTATTCTGTCTTACTCTAATTTATTCACTATAGGTTATTGCATGCATGGTTTTACCCTAGATGTTTCATATCTTATTATTATTCCGCTAAATTGTTTCATGGAGATGGATGGGTATGTGCATATAGGTACACTAGGAAAAGGCCTCCCATTTACATTATGTCTTCTCAGCACTTATCATCTGACCCTAGCCTATTGGAGGAAATATTGGGTTTATGGATACTGAACCTTCTGTTACCCATGAAATCCCCAGTGGGTCAGGTAGTTATATAAAAACCCAATATTCCCAATTATACCCACATATCATGTACCCCCTAGCCACATCATGTATTTGGAAGTATGGGAAAAAATTATATTTCCACCCATAATCTAGTTTTGGAAATATAAGTAGACTATTATTTGTTTTTTTAGTATAGAATGTGATGGTATAAATATATTCATGATTTAAGGTTATATGTGAGGCAGATTGATTTCTTTGTCTTCAAACAGATGATGATGTTTGTGGTCAGATGACTATAGCTTTTATGGGGTTAGTAACCTTATTTTATCATATCAATCTCTATGGAATGGATTCTATATGTATATATTGTAGTAGTCAACCCTCTAATAGAGATTCAATATATATCGTCAACTAATAGAGTTTCTAACCCTCTCAAATAATGCACACTACACACACTAGGGTATGAGTCCTCTATATCGATTGGTTTCTCTTTAGACTAAGGTGCTTACTAGCAGGGTATAAGTCCCAATAACTAATTCTATAGAGGGATTTTATTGAGGTGAAAATGTTATATATTTTAGTATAAATAGGTTTTTTAGTTTTCTAGGTACCCTATATTCTTTTCTGGTGTTAGGAATCTATAGATCTAAGTTGTGATGTTCGATATACTTTGGTCTAATGAGGTTCATTTCCAATACTTAGTGTCAGAGTGGTGATATGATTATTATGTGGCATTGGATATTTTTTGGTGAATTTTATTCCTCTATGTTTTTTGGATTCCTTCATAAATGAATCTATGAGGAGCTAAAATATGGTGGTTTTATTATCCTCTTTATTACATTGAATCACCATTGAGGTGAAACTTAATGTTGGGAAATAGAATTCAAACACACTTGATCTTTGCTGACCTGTATGATCTTGGATACTTGTATGATATGATCTTTTTAAGAGTGGAGATATAGTAACAATATATTTTCTTATTTTCTCATGTTTTTATCCTATAAATCAAAATGGGATTCACCTTGACTGGTAAAATTCTTATACTTAGGGTTTCAATCAGACTAGTTTTCCATTTTTTGTTTATTATTTTAGGGTTTCATATAAGGTATGTTTATAATCACTCATACACATCTCTTTTAACCACATATGTTTTATCTGTGTATATGTTCCATATTATAGATTTAGGAATGGTGATCATGGAGTTTAAGATGTTTATTTGGATTGTATGCAAGATAACATGTGGTGACACATAACAGTGGTTATTATTATAACAAACACTATTCATGACTCCTTAGTGTATGATGGCTCATAGTGACTTTTAATAGGTGTCCCTTCCATGAGGATTTGGTGTTTCCTTGGTACATATATATATCATAGTGTGGTATCTCATGTGGTTCAATTAATTATTGGGGTTTTCCATGAGGTTTTGTCTTGTATTGATATTATTCATAAGTTCATTGATATATGGTTTAGTTATTGATTTATTTCCATGTCATTCTCTGGTTATATTCTATATATTATATTAAATATCAATTTTAGGTTGTTATAGTCTAAGGACTATTATGTTTTATTATTCATTCCTTATGTAGGTCTTCATCTCTTTACCTATTAGTGGTGGGTCCTAGTGGCACACATGGCTCATCACCGTCCTAAGATTAGTCATGATGGGTTGGGTTGTATCGAAACGGTATCAAAGAAATTAGATTCCTTGATAAAAAAATTTTGAGCTAGTGGGATTATAAGGATTGCTTTGAGAAATTAGTCAACTATTATAATGGTATTTTTAGTTTTATTAACAGACCATAGAACCTATTATTGGTGTGGTGGACAATGTATCAATTCACCATAACTATGATAAAAGTTTAATAAAATTGAGACCCTACAGAAATATTTTTGGGGTTCAGTTAGGGAGGTACTTTCATAATATAGTATTCAATTATTATTATCTATGTCCTTCATATGTAATCCAACCTAAATATTATTTCACCATTATTATTTTATACTATCTAATGAATTATGTCACCCCTACATAACCATCTCTTATATAGAGGTAGGGTTAGTAAAACCTATTCCAGTGCATTATTCCTCTCACCACTAATCAGTTGAGTGATGAGACATTGACTCTAAGTTTTATTTTAGATAACTTCTTGCTCACATTTTTAGGAATATTCTTCTTCCCTTGTTCAAGGTAAAGGCCAATTTATAGAGTAGATGGTAGTTCATTCATAGTTAGATGAGACTATATATATGTAGTGTATATTTTGGGATATCCATTCATATAAGTTTCCTAGAATATGAGATTAATCTAATACTCTTTTGGAAGATGGTTGATTGGATTAACTGACTTGGGTGTTTCATTAGTTTAGGCATAAACTAAACATGTGTATATTCCTCTATGAATACCTTACATGACATAACAAGCTATTATTAGATGATTTTTTTATCAAACTTACAATTTTATTGATCTACCATTGTAAGAAATTCATACCTTGTTTAGGATGTGATTCCATATGGTGATGTGTTGATTATTCAGGTTCAAAAGATTATAGCACCTTAAAAGTATTTAACAACCATTTTTTGAGTATAAATTGGTTCTATACACTTTATTATATTCTCTAAGGGAAAGATTATTAGTATATTTCTTCAATCTCAATAGTTTGAGTGGATCCTTCTAAGATAGGACTTAGGTGGTAGTTGTGGTCCTATGCATATTCACCTATTCTAAAGTATTTGAGAGAGGATTTGGTAGTTGATAATTTCCAAGAAGATATTCACCCTAGTATCAAGAAAAGTGATCCATTGAAAAACATTCATATTAAATAAATCAATGAGATAAGAGACAATATTTTTGTGGGAATTATAACCTACCAATAAAATTGGTTTTGGTTAAGGGGATAGTGGTGTATGAGTAGTTATAAGTGGATTTTGTTTCAATTTACTCTCACCAGTACCACCTTAAGATAATTTATTTCAAACATGGAGTGATGATTGACAGGGATAGGGTTAACATATATGATGGATGTCTTGACTAGATGATTCCATGTTTATTATGAGGTATGATTCATGCCCTCTTCCAATAGTCCCTTATTTTTTTCTTGACATATATGTGATCCATTCATCTTTCACTTGTTGTTTTGGACTTAAAGATTCTAGTGTAGATCCTGGATAGACCCATTAGTGAAATCATATACCACTCACACCTTTTTAATATAAGATTTTAACATTTATGGAGGAATATATATTTCACGGGGTTCCATTGTAGTGATGATGGGGCTCAATGGTATCATCCTTAGTAGGGACTAGTAACCAATTTCTAGAAATGAAAGATATTTTGTAATTGAGTAGATGGTGCAACGTCGAAACTAGTGGTGGAGTGCATTGAATGATCCTATGGAACCATATTTTCACAAACATTATACTTGAAGATTTATTATTGGAGTTAGGGATGTAATAATCCACTTCACTCAATGGATAGTGGTTTTCCCATAGTGTGTATATTGGATGTATTGGTAGAAATATTGAGAGACAATTATCCAAGTGGATCTTGTTTCTCAATGTAGTATGTCTAGCACCATTTTTTGTCATCCCAATGTGTAGAAATTTGGATATGTGATTGATGATGTTTTCTAATGGTGTTAGTTTTAGTCAATCAGGATTTGAAAATTTATCTTGGGTTCTAGAGATAATAGGAAAGGGTTATCTGATTGATTAGGGACATCCACTTCATATTGTGGAAGAATGGTTCATCAGTTATCAATATCATGTTATTATGAGGCTTGAGTATTTTGTTATTGTTCTTGAAGTGATCATCAATATATTTCACAAAAGAAAAACACAACATGATGAAATTTGTTTTAGTGGAGAATTTTTTTTTAGAGGTTGAGATACAAAGTTTTAATTCCTACATATGTTTAAGGAATGAATTAAGCTATACTTTCAACCTTTTTAATTGAGCTAGGGATATTTTTGTGTAATTCCTAATAATGGTAAATGTAAAAAATATCAAGTAGTCCCTAGATAACATGGTTATCTATAGTTCTTATAGATTTGTTATAGAATATTTACTATTGTGTTTGGTTAATAAATCTAGCATAGCTAGTTTTATTCCATAAGACAGACATAAAATGTTTTCATATAGGTAGGGAGTGTAATTATCTAAGAAGTGGTATCCTTAGTGATGAACTTATTTTTTTAATATGTTAGAGGTTAGTTACTCTTTTTCATTTTTTATATCTTGATGGAATTTTTGTTAGGAAATGGTAATGGTTATTGAGGTTTTGGAGACTCATAACAAGTAATTATATACTCTTGTTAAGGTTATGTTTCAGGAAAATATTGAGTTGGTATCACTTTTAATACAATGGTAAATAAGGGAATAAAAAACCAATGTCTGTGATGAAATAGTGCATTCATTCTCTATATGGTTTCATCCAAGTTTTCTTAGATCCCGAACCACCAGAGGCAGATTAATTATGTTTAAAGATACATTTTTTCCATATGTGGTTGTTTTATGAGCTTCTTTTATAGTATATCATGTTTCTTTCTATTCAAGGATAAAAAAATTAATGGTGGGGAGGATGTAGCTACCTAATTTTTTGTTTAATTTAGACATAGAATGATTTTAATTTTTAGAGTAGCAGGTCCCCAAAAATAATAAAGTTGTAATTTCACCTTAGAATACAACCTAGAATAAATTATATAACTATTTAATTAGTCTTTAGTCAATGTGTTTATCCTTGGATTAAATTTTTTGTAATTTTTGGGATTCTTTAGTTTTGTGGAATAATTAATATTTATTAATAAATAAATATTTATTTGATGATCATTAATATTTATTCCCCATAAACATGACCTTAGATAAAAATTCTAATATCACAGTTGTATCCATAATTGGGTTTTTACCTAATATAGGTACAAAATATTTTATCATTAGTGGATCCATGGATAAAACATTTTCTTATCTTGAATTGAAATACCAGTCTATCCCAATAAAAATATATTAATATTTTTATTAGAGTGGTGATGTGGCATCGACATGCCACACTAGATTCGACATAAAAAATGGTGTTCCATATGGCGATGACATGGTATATTAGAATTTTTGTGAGAGAATATCTATTTTTATAGATTTGACTTTCCATAATGAAGGATTTTAATTATTGATTTTATGTAGGTAAATTAATTGGTTATTTATGATGGTATTTAAGTATGGAAATAATTATTTCTCCATACTATCTAATTTTTTCCATCCTTGGAGAATTATAGAGGAAATATATATCCCTCTATGATCTATCGTTAAGTGATTCCATTGAGAAAAAACCTTTATCGCTTTACACAACATTGGAAGAAGTTATTCATAATCTTTAAACTATTCATGGAGGATGCACAATAATAACCAAGGTTCATTATGAAAAAATCAAGAATTAGGAATACAATAATGAGATACAACTTCTTATTATTTTATTCAACATTTTTTTATTTTGATATCTGATACTTTTCCACCCATTATCAATTAACATAAAATTTATATGGGGATGAAATGAATAAAAATCATAAATGGTTTCTAAGAGTGTTTAATTACCAAATAATTGATGTTAATTTTATCTAATATTGTTTCAATAATATTTCATTAAAAATGGAAAATTTGGGAATTTTATTTCTAAAATTTCATTTGAAACATTCTCGGTAGTGAATGATGAAAATTGTTTTTTTTTTAAATTCATTTTTTCCAAAGAATAATTTTTTCAAAAAAAAAATTGATTAAAGGATAAATTTGAGGTCATGATTTTATTCTTTAAAAGGAAAATTATTTTCATCATTTATAATTCGTCTTGAAAATTTAATCATGTCTCATGTAATGTGATTAATTTGATTTATTTATAATTTAATTAATTACCTTATGAGATATAAATTTGGGATATAAAAATTAAAATAACATGGGATGAGTCTTGTTGAAGATCGATTGAATATTTATAAAAGAATAAATTTTCAATTGGTTTTTAAAATTAGTTTTCCCCCTTCATGTGGTGAATTGATATTTATCTCTAATTTTTTTATTTTGACCACACAAGTTTTTTATGTTGTAGGATAATAATAATAATAATAATAATAATAAAATTATTATTATTATTATACTTATTTTTATACTCAATATTCCTTCTTGTTAGACTATTAATATGTGGAAATATGTTTAATGTATTTTCTTAGCACGTAGTAAACATGGGGATGAAGTTACTCTGTTATCTAGAATTTTATTTAATATAATTTACTTGGTTTATTTCCCCTAATAGAATTTGTTCATGTTGGTAAATTATACTATTATTTTTTATATTTTCACCCAATCAACTATTAGTATTTGTTTTACCTATTTTAGTTTGATATTGGTTATGTGATTCTATAATAAAGGAAAACTGAAAGACTATGAGTTTTTTCGGAGATAGGGGCATGTTAGAGGTGAAGGTGACAACAATATTCATGGTATAAATTATGTGGCTTCTAAAAAATTATTGAATACACAGAATGGGGTCCCATCTCACACACCTTGTATGTTTTCATCCATATTTTCCACATGAAATTAATTTCACATGGAATGTAACCCCCCATTAATCTTTTCATGTGACTCGTTGTTTGACTCGGATTGGTCATACAGTCCTTTTTGAAAATCACATGTTGTGTGAAGTTAAGAAACTATGTTAAGGGGTTTTTATTTTGATTAATAGACTAGGGAACCCAATGTTGGTGCATTATTTGATGTATCTATTCACTAGGAAGGTGATAATCTATTTATTAACTCATAAATCTAAGGTATCAATTATTGGATACAACTAAGACGGTACATGCATTATATAGTAGTTAGTTGTGATTATTTTTCTCCATCATGTGTTAACTCACCTAGAGATGATTTAACTATTGTGGGTTCATCATTTATAGTTAAGTATGTCACCCACACATATCCAGCTCTTATATAGAGTTAGGGTTGTGAATTCCTATTCATGTTAATAATTCCTCTCACTACTAATCAGTTGGGTGATAAGGGGTTGAATCAGAGTTTTGGTTGAGATACATCCTTTTTAGTGTGTAGAGGAATATTATTTTTCCCTTATTCTTAGTGAATACCTATTTTTAGAGTGTATGGTAGTTATCATTGAGTAAAATGAGTCTATATATACAGTTTATTTTATGGTAGTTCCATTAGTAGAGGTTTCTCAAACTATGAGATGGCCTTAATCCTCCTTTGGTAGATTATTTATTGGTATCATCCAATCATGTGTCTTATTTGGTCCATGCATAAATAAAATAGAAATAGGTTCTTGCATTAATCCCTTACACCGCACAATAATTCATTAGTTGATGTTGCATTTCTAAAAATAAAAATAGGACTTCTCTACCAGGGTTAAAGTTTGATCCCTTTTTCAAGGTGTAGTTCCATCTAGTTATGGGTTAATGCTTAAAATTCAAAAGAATATAGAGCCTTGTAAGGGAATTACAACCATGTTTGGGTATGTATTAAGGCTATACATTTCAAGGGGTACTACCTATACATGATTTTTAGTGTAATTATTCCAAATCGGTAGTTCGAGAATGAGTATTATGAGAGATGAACTCAGTTGTGCTTGTTCCCCTATACATCCTCACCTATACAAGAGTATTAGAGAGATTATATCCAACTTAGAATTTTTGGGTAGAGATGGACCTTGTTATCAACTATAGCGGTTCTATGGATAAACATTCATGTTAAAAAAACATTGAGATGAAAGAACCTATTTTTATAGGTTTGGTTCCATTCTAGGATAATTTGTTTTGATTGATGAGATGGTGGTGTAGGATCAGTTGGTGGTGGATAATGTTTTTAACCACTCTATCACATACCACCCTTCAATAATTCTTATTGAACAAGGAATGTTGGTGGTCGATAATGTGGGTTGAAATACCCAGTGGATGGACTCTACTGATTATTATTAGTTTGAATTGAGATATTATTCATGTAATATTATTACATTTTCATGTGTATATCAATTCATATGTGATTTATTCATACCTCGCTATTAATTATTTATCTAGATATTTGAGGGGAGATCTTATATTTACTAGTTTTAGCTAAAAAATATCCACTAATGGAACAATTATGTCACCCACACCTTATAAATAAGGGGATTTGGTTATGATGAAATAAGAGATATTTTGTGGGATTATAAGATGTCAGTGATGAGACCCATTGGTATCATCTTTGGAAAGTATTGATTACCCATTGCAATAATTTCAAGGTATTGTATATTTGATAAAAATGGGTTAATGGCCACCCGAGTTTTGGTATCAATTGAGTTGTCCTTTATTACCAAATATACCCATAAATTTACCTAATGTTTATTTAGAATGGTAGGGAGTATGTCACCCACTTCTCACAGAAGATTGTGGTTTTCAAATGATGATCATCTTGGATATATCGATTAAAATATAGAATTAGGATCACCCCAGTGGAACCTAGTCCTCAATATAGTATATATATAAGGGTTTTTAGATTTCCAAACATGTATTAATTCAGCTGGGAGGTGTAGAATTTTTTCCAATAGTTTTGATTCTAGTAACTCAATCTTGAAATGATTTACCCATGGTCTAAAGATGAAAAGGAATGGTTATCTAAGTAGTTAGGTCTATCCAATTTAGATTTTGTTGGAAAGGTTCATCGATGAGAAATGAAATATCGTTCGGTATCTTGAGGATCTTGGTGGTATTCCTAAAAGTTTTCATTGGTATCTTTGGTAAAAAGGATACATAACATAGCAGGATTCTTCCGATAGAGAATGTGATCATGTTTTTAGGTAAAGGTGTGGGGGTGAAATTCTCATAGATGTTTGAGTAATGGATTGAGAAAAGAGGGTCATTTTTACATTATGTCTTTAACTAGGTACATTGGTGGGTATATATTTTTGGTGATAAATAATGAAAAGATGAAGTGGACCCTATAGAACATGTTACATGGATTCTATCTGGGAGTTAGTATGGAATATTTCCATTGAGCATAGTTGAGGAATCTGATGTAAATATTCTGTTTCAATATAACATATATCTAGGGTGTTTTTAATGGTGGGGAGGGTAATGCACTCATGGGTGGTATCCTTAGTGAAAAATTACTTCATGGTGGATGTTAGAGGTTAGTGAATCTATTTTTTTTCCTTGTATTTGGATGAAATTTGGGTGAGTAAAAGGTAAGGGGTTCTATGGTTTTAGAGACTCTCATGAACTAATTCTATTATTATTATAAGGGGACATATTGATACAATATTAGGTTGATTTTTTTATAAGGTATTAAAAGCTTGGGGGAGAATGTTATCGAGTGTGAAATGAAATTGAATATCATTTTTCTATATGTTTGTATCTAATTTCACTTAGATATCATACCAATATAGGTGGATTAAGTACATGCATGGATGGGTAGTTTTTTTACATTAGGTGGTTTTATGAGTTTCATGATTAGAAACTCTAGTGGTTTTATTTTAATGGAAAAATGGTTTAAATGTGAGGAGGATGTTTTAGCCTAAATTTTAGCTTAATTAAGACTTAGCTCATTTTTTTTTATAGTCTTGGACCCTAAAAATATAAAATGATATTTTCACTATAGTAAATTAATTTAAAACAAAATTTATTATTTTGTTAATCTCGGTACATAGTATTTAAATTTGGGTCAATTTTTTTAAATTTTATAATCTATTTAAATTTTGTGTAATAAGGAAAATTTATTAATAAATAAATTATAATTCCATGAGTGTGAATATCATTATCTCCAAAATTTTATCATGGATGAAAATTATGACATTATGGTTGTGTTTAGAATATAGTGTTTTTCCATGGAAATTTATAAACAATGTGTTGATTTGATGAGCTGTGAATTGAGAAATTTCAGGTATTAAAATTAAACCACTAGATTATCTAAATCATCTATTATTTTTAAATATTATAGTGATTCTGACATGGAAATGTGGTATTGACATTGTGCATTCATGGACTAGTTGTGATGATATGGTGTTGGAAGATTCTAGAGAAAGGTATTTTTAAATAGTTTCCTTTTTATGATTAGAGAAATGAAATAGAAAAGTAACACAAGTTTTAAATAGAAATTATTATGGATTTAATGGGTGAACTATGGGAATCCATTTTGGATAAATTTAAATATCCATATAAATTTCCATTATAAACAATAATTTTCTATACTTATTCATTATATCCATTAATTAGAATAAAGAGAGAGATAATCAAAGAAAAATATCTCTTTATCCCTCTCGAAACAACAAATAAAAACTTTTGTCGGTTTTGGGGTTATTTGAAAATTTGGTGTAAATGATGAATGGATAATTCTCATGAATCTTAAGATTAAAAAATGAGGATATAATGGGCATATAATGAAGAAATAATAATGAATTATTAAAAAAATAACAAATGAGGTACAACACATTTTCTTTTTCTTTTGCACCTCAGTTAATTTCATGTGATTTCACTCTCTTCCCCTCTTGATTGAATAAATTTTTTTATCATGGTGATGAAATAATTAAAATTATGATATTTTAATTCTAATAATTTTCAAAAAATAAATTTATTATATTTTGATCAATCGTTTCTTTCAAAAACATTTCATGGAAAATGGAAAAGTTGAGAATTAGATTTCATGATTTTTCTTTAGCAGTATTATTGGTAATCAAAAAAGAAAACTATTATATTTTTTAAAAATATTTTTCTTGAAATAATTTTCCCAAAAATGATTATGATTAAATAATAAAATTTTTGTTTTGATATAATTACTCAAATGAAAATATTGTTTATAGAATATATAATTTTTCTTGAAAATTTAATCTCATATCATGTCACTCGATTAATTAGATTTATTTATAATTAAAATAATTATTTAAGGAGAATTAAAATACTTGATAAAAATTTATAATAAATTAGGATGTGTTGTTTTATGTATTGAAAAATTAAAAAGAAGAAATCTTCAATTGAATTATTAAATTGGTTCATTTTACTATTATGTGAAGTGTTGATATTTAACCTGAATTTTTTTTAGATCATATATGTTGAATAATTTAAAGGAGAATAATATTATTATTATTATTATAATCATCATCATCATCATAATTTTTTTATTAAAGGATTCTTATTGGAATTATTTTGGAATTATTTCGCTTAATACATGAAGAATTATTTTACATATTTAATAATCCTTCATCTTTGAATATGTGTATGTGGATATATATATTTATTTAATTTTATAATTAAATAGTAAAAATTGGCATCAATATTATGTGATTATCTATAATTTTATGTCAGATATGTCTTTAATTTATTTATCCTAACAATGTTTATTCATATTGGTGACTTTTATTATTATTATTTATCATTAGTAAATAATTATATGATTGAATAGATTATTTATATTATCACACATTCTAATAATATTATATTTTCTAAAAATTTTATTTTGATACCGGTTTCATGATCTATAATAAAGGATAATTGGAATACTACGATTTCAACCATTAATAGAGGTGCATCTAGAGGTGAATGTGACAACAGCATTCACTGTATGAAAGATGGAGTTTCTAAAAAAATCCCAACTACATGGAAAGTAGTCTCGATCCACACAAATTTTATATCACCATCCCTAGTTCCTTATGAAATAAATTTCATAAGGCATGTAAAACCCCATAAATCTTATAGTGTTACTCATTTTTTGATCTATATCGGTCAAATTCACATTTTAAAAAGCACACACTGTGTGACTCTAAGTCACACATCATGTATCTTCAGACTAATTTCCTCAGTGTTTACACTATTTACATTCCAATTATATATGGAATGACTCACACACCATGTAAAATGGTTGTATATGTTGTGTATCCCAATCAGTATAAGAATTTTTTTTAAGTTCCTTCTGTTTATGTAAGATTAAATCAAATATAAAATTATTCTTGTGAACCACACACCATATATTTTCAATAGATAACATATAAAACTAGATATGATAATCAACCTGTATCTAGAGGAAATGTAGACCAACTTGAGGATCATTACACATTGTATACCATGTTACACACACCATTTAATTTTTATTCACATGGATTGATCTATAGAAGTACATGAAAACCCTTCTCAAGTGTACCTATATGTTCTATATAATACTGGACAAATTGTGCACTAGGAAGTGTATAGTATTCATTATATATTTCCATATGAAAGATAGTTTTGGAAAATTGAGTGTTCCATTATAAGTGTTTTTTCATGTAAAATATGATGGTTCATTTTTCTTTTTCTACTAAGGATTATATTCATAGTAGTTATAGTATTATGGATTCATATAGATGATCATGTGTTTGTGTGGATGAATAGTGTAGCCACAAGGTCGGTGACCCTCTTAAAGTATATATATCTTTAGGGTATGGTTCATCTAGGTACTCAGTAATGTAGGTAACCAAATCATAGGTAAAGGTATGGTTCCTCTACTAATTGAGTTAATAAAACACTCGAATTATGAAAACTACACACATCAGGGTACGGTACCTATATAGTTTTTATAACTCCCTTAACTAAGGTATCTTCCAATAAGGATAAATTCTCCCATTACTATAGCTATTGATGGATGTATTTGAGGTGATATATGTTAGATATTTTGGGTTCACTAGGTTCCATAATGCTCTGGGTACTCTAAATTAATTTCCATTATTATTCATCTGTCAATTTTAGATTTGGTGACCAATTTACATTGCACTAATAAGATTAATCCCCACTAATTAGTGTCACAGTGTTTATGTAAGGATTATGAGGCATTGGGACACTTTTTATGTGTATTCATTAATGTTATTATATTCTTTTATCAATCGATATATGATGAGATTAACTCCAGTGGTTTGAGGATTCTACCTATTACCCTCAATCATTACTAAGGTTTGAATTGCTATTAGATTACGGACTTCATACACACCAAGTATTAAACTAACATTGTGAACCTGGATCCTTATTCTATGTGACACCTCAATTGTTTAATTGACTTTTGGTGATAGGATACTCCCAATGTTCCTATATTTCTTTCCCTTTAAATCATATTTGGGTTATACTTTCATTTTCCTTCTTAATTACTCCCTCATATCAGGTTTTTGAGGTGACTCATTGCTTTACAATTTGTTTACTATTTCAAGGAACACTACTAGGTAAATTTATACTCACCCCTAGATGGTCCATGTTCCCACATGTGTTGTGTCAGTGCATAGGTTACATGGTATTAAAATAGGTGTAGTAATTATGGAGATGGAGGTGTTTATGTAGAGAAAATACTGGATAATTCATAGTGATACATAGTGGTAATGTACATTGTTATATACCATCCCTCGAAATTAAAAAAATATTTATGAAACAAAGGACCAAAACTTTTATGAGGGAATCTGTCTAAAAACGGTCAACACATTGGGGGTCCTATACTAGAAAATATCATATAAGGATTATCATGTGTACCCTTTAAAGACATAAAATACATGAATTTGTTCCCTTAATTCCAATTGTGGATCAATGTTTCTCATTTTATGTGAATTTACACATTGTAATGTGGTAGACAATTACCAAAGGTTGGTGATATTATCTTAGAGATAATTGAGGATAATAAAGGATTTTATTTCAATCTCATCCAGTGTACAATTATAGGATAGAAAGACATCAAAATAATTCAATAAATCACTGGCCTCTGTAAGGAGTAAATATCCAAGTCTATAGTATATATTGAAGGTGACCAAAATCGAACATTTGGAGTCACATACCACACCTTTACCCCTCACATGAGGCCTATATTTTAGGATCCATCAAAGTTTATTTTGATCCTACTTCTAAGAGGTTTCTAGTGAACCCATATACCTTTACGCATAGATGAATGTCGGCACTTCTTGAGTATCCCTTCTATAAGGAGTCAGTTTTTCCTTTGTTCGCACATATTGTAATGTTTTTTATTTCATGTTTTTTTGTTACCTTTATAGGTAAACCATGTAGTGTGGTATTGTATTGTTATCAATAATAAATTCATTGATACATATTTCATTTATTTAACTATTCTTATGTTAATTATCAGTTATATTTTATTTATTATATTGAATATCTATTGTAGGTTGATATAGGTTAAATCATACCATATATGATTATTACTTCACTGTGATAGTCTCCATACCCTATCCTATTGGTGGTGGGATTGATTTTGGAACACCCGGTTTATCATCAACGCCAATGGGGTCCTGCTGGGTCATTTCATGTTAATATGGAGTTATTAACTTCACTATAATCACAAATATGCAATGTTTGTAAAGAATAGAAATGAGTAATGTAATTTCCCTTAATTGAGTCGTCATTACTAGATTTAGATATTCCAAAAAAATACTACCAACCCTAGAGCTTAAAAAATATGGACTTAGTGGGAACTATATATTAACAAACACCTACACCAAGCTTCTAGAAAGGTATATTTGGTGGTCAAATTATGAACATAAAATTCCACATAAGATGAAAATATATTGATAACTAACACCTATAATCTAGAGAATCCATAGTGAACATTACACCCATCTCATTCCAAAGTGTGGTCCAAAAAGGTGAAGAGATATTCAATAAAAATTCTAATAAAACATATATAAAACTCTAACCATAGGCCTAGGTTCGTTTTTACCACCCCCACTACCCCTAAAACCATCAAAAAAATAATCACATGTAACCATGACTATGGAAAAAGAGAATCCACCACATCCCATAGGGTTGGGAACTTTTTTTACCACCCCCTCTTCTAAGGAAGACAATTTATTCTAGATAGAGGATAATTCTTCAATGAGAATATTTCTGGTTCACCCCATTATCTATCATGACTCAACCCCTAAATTAGGGTCTTTTCCATTAAACTTATAGTATATTATATCGATATCACCATCCATAATGGCTTTTTACTCCATATCAATATGAGTGTTAAGAGAGGTTGAATCCTTGATGAGGTAACAAGTCTAAAAAATCCTATAATAGAGAAAAGTAATAAAGGAATATTATTTTTTATCCCTTTAATGATACTACATTTAAATTTTTGGAGTATAAATATATTTGTATTTATTATTAACCAAGTCAAAAATAGTGATGGGTTTTGGATAATTCACTAATCTACTTAGGTGTAATGAATGAAAACAATTATAAATTTGAGTGACTTGTTTGTGTAACCCTACTAGAATTGATATATTTTTAGTGATTTTATATTTAATTGTATATGTTTATAATGGTACAGGTAGTGGTAAAAAAAATAAAATCCAAGGAGTGTGATTTTAAAATTAAATTAGTGGGAAATACTTCATAGTCATTACACTTTATGAAGAAACCAAAATGAATTACTAATAATTAAGTGTTGAAAACATCATGAATTATAAAGGTTGTCTTCTTAGATAAACCTCAATACATACTACCAAGACTAAAATTCCTCATAAATTCACTCATATATTTTAGTAGCATTGATTAAGTCCATGATTTAGTGATTAAGTTATCACTGGATATTTAGAGCTCTTATCCCTTAAAAGTCAATTCCCATGCTCTAGTGCATGATTCCAGATTCCACTATCACTCTATCACCCACAATAAAAATTAATTAATCTATTTATAAGTCATATTAAAGTATTAAGATTGTGATAATTAATTGAAACCAATAAAACATTGAGTTAATATAACATATCCTACCTAATTCAAAAAATTATTCATGTGATCCACCTTATACTCTTATATAGTGTTTGACCCATTGAATTATTCATATATGAGGGGTGATATCATGATGAATAATTTAAACAATTCATACATAAGATATCAAACATAAATTTCTTACACATCAATTCAATTTCTCATGTTATTCATTGTAAGTGAACATTTTTTCATATTAATATCAATCATCCATCCAACTTCACCCTTTACTTATACAGAGTGTGTTCCTTCATTAATTTAACCTTAATTACATCAAATTCACAAATTTAGTTCCTCCAATAACAAAAAAAATTATAAATTGATATTTTTGAATGAATTTAAGGTATAAAATACTAATAAATTAATTATTATTCTAGAATAAACCAAATATATTTGAAATATAAAATATTTATTCAAATATACTCAAAAATAGGAAAATGTATATAAAATTTATTATTGAAAATATCACCAAAAATTAGACTAGACACAGTCCCCCACACTTTAGCCATACTTTTCCTCATGTAATTTATTTTAATATTATTTCACTAAGAATTCATATCCCCCAAGTTCAACGCCAAAGGCATTGAATTTTGATTTCCAATGACTTATTTGGATCAAAATTTAAACTTGAAGAATATTTTTAATCCCCCGTCACTCAAGTTCACATTCTTACTTCATAATTTCATATAATAAATGATTCATCAATATGTATCAACTAGATGTATTTATTTTTCTCTTGTTTACATAAGATCCACATTCATATTTCCCTTTATACCTCCCAAAAAGAGAGCACGTTTTACCCATTTTTTATCAATGAAATTTTAAATACACTTATTCGATGAATATTAACCACCTATAACTAAATAAATCCTTATATAAGGAATCCCCTAAGACTAATTATAACATCCAGGTCATGGAAGAAGAGTAACGGAATCTAGCTATCAGGTTTCCTTTACTCTTATTTTATGTATTTTTATTTTTCACTCACACGCTGATATTCCAATCCATTTTAATACAATTGAATTTTGAATCATGTTTCTCACACTACTATAATTCAATTTTTTATCATGGTGTTGTTTAGGGTGAACTGTGGAAATTTTACTCATGTTTAGAAAAAATAAATCACTCATAGTAATGTTGATCAATAAAATGTAAAAAATGTATATTTCTATAAACCTAAGTCTTATATTTTTAACGCTCATTTCTCAAGTGATTCAAACAAAATAATAAAATCTCTCAAGGTTATTTTTGTCTCCTTCAGTGTTAATGGATATATTTTTTCAATATATTTATTCTCACATAAAAACACACACTACACACTTTTCTCTCCCTCAACCCCACCACACACACACATGTTTTTGAATGTGTAATTAATGAATAACTAATCATAGAGATGCATCAAATAATTTAAAAAATGATTTCTGTATAATGGAAATAAAGATAAAAATTAGTAGAAAACTCCTCCTTCCATTATAACTTCTTTTATTATAAGTGTGTGCAATCTTTTAACTTCAAAATATCATTACCATGTTTTATCATGAATATCCTATAAAAATACAATAATAATTGGTGTTTTGATTAAGGAATTATTAAAAAACAAATAAAATTAAGAAAATAAAAAAAATTATGGCTTGGGTTTCCTCTGAATAAGAACTTATTTTATAATATCATCTAGACATTTTCTCCTTCAAACTCATCCATGATCCCAAGGTAATTTTTCTAATTTAATGGACATCTATTTTTTCCTCTATGACCGATTTTTCTTAAATGCATAGAGTTTCCATTTTTTATCACTACCTTATGGAATGTGTTTCCAAGTGATTATACATCCATGATTTACTCAATATCATTAATCTAAATATAGTTAATATCAAAATAATCTTTTTGAATCCATCTTGAAGAGATTTATACATCCTTTTTTTATGTATAATTGGTCTATTTATCCTTGAAAAATTTTATATTCAACTTTTTTTTATTTTTAGAGAGGCATGTAGCTCATTGTTATGTTCTTATTTTTAGGACATGAATTTCCTAAGATTCGCCTCTATTAAACCTTCTTCTATCATTGGAAATTAATTTCCAAGTATATTTAAATATAATTGATCTACTCCTAATATCCTTTTGGGTTTTGGTAGAAGTGTTACAAAATATTCAAGCTCACTTTTAAATAATTCCACCTCATTAAAAGCTTATATTCCTCTATTTATTTATTAATTTACTTTTTTGAATTTCAACAGAAATTGTAGGTGATTTTCCCTTAATTTATTCTTCAGTGGTTTTTTACTTTATTTTTGAAAATTAAGGGGAAAACTCATATTCCATTCCAAAGGTATCATTCTCCCAGTCTATAATTTCATTGTATTTTAGTTTTTTTATTATCTAAGGGAATTTTTCTTAAATTATAAAAATTTATTGTGTTTTTCCCCATTATTATCCCATACACACCTTCCAAAGGATTATTCTATTCAAAATTATTCCCATGTCTTGAAGTGTTATCCATGCAACACTCAATTAGAATGAACTCATGATTAGTTAGCCTCATTTATTGCTTCTTCCCACTATTATCCCATTCAAAAATCTCCTTTTGAACTTAAAAACTTTATAAGAATTATTGGATATTTTTGGAGAGGTTTTAATAATTTTATACATCCTTAATAAATTTGTTTTGGACCCTTAAATGTGATTCATCGTTTCATAAATGAAATCCTCAACTCTTTATTCATTACTTGAAAGCTTGAATTAAATTTTCCTAGAGTGATATAATATTATTTTTAGTTCCATGGTTCTTATCATGTGTGGGTTGAGAATGTTGATCACAAATTCCCTTGAATGTAGGTTATAAAAGACCATTCAAACTAGAATTATTACCTAGATTCAAGTAATCTTGATCTATAAAAGCTAATTCACATTGATTTATCTGATCCTGATAACATCATTTTAAGATAATATAATTCTATACTTGATTTCCTTGATGGGACTCCCTATATTTACATTTAATTATATTATCTATAGTATTATTGAGGTTCACTTCATTCTTCTGATGTGTGATGATATTTTCCCCCAATTTGGTAGGAGTTATTTTAAAAATATAGTATAAAATAAAAAATTTCTATAAATTTCATCTTTATAGAATTTGATTTCATTACTAAAATTAAAATATAAATTTCTCCCCCAGCCTTGATTTCATAGTCTTGAGTATAACTCATTCCTCCAAGTTTAATTCCACAAGATTACCATGTATTTTTTCCTCTATTTGTATGGGTAAATGTGATGGAATTTTAGAATTTAAAATTTAATTCATTTTTCTCCAATCTCTCTAAGTTAATAACACTCCATCATCTTCCATTGGGTTCTTGACACAATGTTTTGCAATTATTATTGAAAAAATAAATTTGAAATTTCACCTCTTGTTTGGTAGTGTAAAAAAGGCCTTATTTTTCTCTTTAACCTCATGGACTTCTACCTACAATTCATATCTGGCCAATTATAAATTTCCATGAGTTCTATGGATATCCTATTTCAATAAAAATCACCATTTTCATTATAAATAATTGTTTATCCCGTTTTTTGATACCATCAAGGAAAATATATATGAGAAAAGAGTGAGGGAGTTAGTGGGTTGGTAAATATTAGTAGTATCTTGTAAACCTCTCCCAACAATCTTATATATTCTCTTCTTCTATTTTAATGAAGTTGATGATTTTTCTCCTCAATTTCTTGATTTTATTAATTATGAAATATCTCTTAATAAATGATTATTGAATATCCTCCAAAGTGTCAAATGACTCCTCTTATTGTATGAACTATCTTCTTGCCTCACCCTTCAATAAATATTATAGAATCATTTCAAATTTATCATATCCTCCACCAATACATTTAAAGGTAAATAATTCACTATTGAGATAAATTATTTGATCAATATGAAAGAATATACTTTATGGGAACCATTAAATGTTGAAATAAAGTTCACATCGCTATTTTTAAGATTATATTCCCTTTCCTAGAGTGTAAAGATGATGCATTATCAATTCCCCCTCAATAGGGGAATTTCTAAGTATCTAAACTTATATAGAACTTGATTTAAATTATGCATTATAATAGATCAATAATATTTTCCTCTCAATTATTCTCATAAAAAATATTTTTTTTCTTTCTTTCCATGCATCAAGTTGGTTAAAAATTTTATCCCTTGATGTGGTCCATAAATTCCTCAAATTAGATTCTTCAGAATAATTGAACTAGATCCTTATAATTAATAAATTTTAACTAAAAATAAAAAAAATAGTTAGTGAACAGGGTATGTGAATCTGTATACTAATCCAATGAATTCTAGTTTTGAGTATATTTTATTTTTAAGTGTTTTTATTATTTTTTTTCTATAAAATCAAATCAAATCAATGAAAAAGCTACACTTATCCCCAGATCTAGTTCCAATTTTTTCATTTAAATATTTTTTTAACAAATATATTTTATTAGTGATTAACCATGTTGAACACAAGGATAATTTTTTTCTAATTCACTAATATACATAGGTGTGATGAATGAAAAAAAAACTAATGGATTAGGGTATATTGTCTAGTAACTAGTATATAATTGAGATATGATGGTGTTTATATATTTATATTTTTGTGTGTCTAGTAAAATAAGTAGTGGGAAAAGGAAAGAAAGTCCAAGGAGTGTGATTATAAAAGTTAAGTGTGGGAAAATCTATGGTAGACAACAAATATGGATAAATTTCCAATAGGTTTCAAAAAGATCATGAATTCCAAAGTTTTTTTATTAGATCAACCAAAAGACCTACTGCCAAGACCAATATTCCATATAAGGTTTCTCATGTCTTATAAGATAAATTACTAATGTAACTTCATGGTTCTAGAAGCCACCCAGAGGCGCCCTGTACTCGGTTGGTCACATGGTCTCAAGCGTATTTCCCTAAACACTAGAGGCTACCAACTAGTAGAGAGGGCCTTGGGTGTGATAGTGGGGAAACTATGCTCTCATTGGCAGAGTACACAATGGAAGTAATCAAACATGAAATATCGGAAACAAGAAATATCCCACAATAGTAAGTACTGGAAGACTGGAATAATAAAACAACTGGAGCACATATATATAAATGATGCATGATACATATGTCTAGGAAAGTACCCAAACAAGTCACAATGCGGGAATACAAATAGTACCAAACCAAAGTACAAAATAAAATATAAATAGCTCCTCAGCATTGCAAGCATATGCTTGGTCCTATGATCTCCAACTCCACAGCATGTCAAGTACCTGAAGTAGAAGGGCGCTTGCCCTAATCTATACCTGCAACAATATAGTCTGTTTGGGCCAAAAATCATGACCCAAACAAGGTGTGACACTAAATCCCAATAGGCAACCACCCAAAGATCTATTCCTAATAGTCAGTGAATATACAGAAGGTAAAAGTATAGAAAGCAGTAAACAGGAAAGTGCTCAGCAGTAAACAATCCACAGTTCAGCATCAAGCAGCAGTGAAACTACAGCTAAAACTCAAATAGGTAACCCTCTGGGAAGTACTCATAGCCATACCCTATGGTCCTATCTAAGAAGTACAGGCAACCCTCTGGGTAGTACACACATCCCAACCCCTCTGGTTCTGTCATAGGAATTTAATAAGACTCTCAGGGGAAGCGCTCATACTCTATCCAATCATAGTCAAAGGTAAAGAAAGACTCTCTGAGGAAGTCCACACAGTCTGTTCCCTGTATTGTCTAGGTAAAGCAAGAATCTCTGAGGAAGCTCAGAGAGTCCATTCCCCACATAGTCTAAGGTAGTCAAGGACTATCTGAGGAAGATCACATGTCAATTCCCCATATAGCCCCGAGGTCTAGGACTCTCTGAGGAAGCTCACTCTATCAATTCCCCTTATAGCTCAGGTCGTTCAATTCAAACAAAGACTCCCTGAGGAAGCTCATGCGGTCAATACCCTTATATTCTAAAGTAATCAAGGACTCTCTAAGGAATCTCACTCGTTCAATTCCCCTTATAGCCCCAAGTGGTTCTAGGATCTATGAGGATTCTCTCTCGGTCAATCCCCCTTAGAGCATAAGTGCTCAAAGGCTCTCTAAGGAAGCTCACCCAGTCAATTCCCCTTATAGTCTACTACACCAGGTTCTCACAGCCCTGTGTAGGTCAACGAGCATAACAGTGTAATATTTCCAAATTAAACCTATAGAACTACTTGGCTAACAATCTACAGTATATCAAGCATGTCAGAAAAACAACTCTTCATCCTACAACAAGAGGCATGGGAAACAGGTAAAGCAGCAAAAGGCTAAACAGGACCAAACGGTCGTAAATAGAACATGCATGGTAAAAACACATCCAAAGCATAGCAATAAACCCAATTCATATCCAAATTACCTCTACATAAGCATACAAGCATGGAAGGAAAACAATAGGGGTAAAACGGTATACACGCAATACCCTGTTCAAGGGTATTGGTGGAATTTTCACATAATACTTAAAATAATTTGAACGGAAAGGCACAAACCACCTACCTTAGGGTTAGTAGATCAATATACTTGAACCACAAGGCTTGAAATGCCTTATAACTTTTTAGATATATGAAAATGTGTAAAACATTCAACCCACGATAACTTGAGAAAGAGGAGGAAACATGAAACAAAGATAAAGAAGAAGAGAGAGCTTACTGAGAAGATACCAACGCAATTGACGGCGGTCGAATCAGAGTTCGTATTCTCGGTCAGGTCTTGGAGGAAGATCGTGGTTGTATGGGAGATCTCGTCCAAACGAAACCTATAAGAAGACGTTTTTGAAAATTAGACGTGACCCCAGTGCGTTTAATGAAAAAACAAAATATATGGCATGTACTTTTAGAGTACACGGCGTGTACTTAATGTTTTTGTACTCTGCTTCAGGCGACCTCCACGTCACCCCACATGACCGTGTGCGTGGCCATGACATGGACTCCTGTGGCAACGAAGTACACGGCGTGTACTCATAAAGTATACGGCATGTACTTGAACATTTTCCAGAAGCTCCAATTTTCTCAAAAACTCTAGAAAAAAGAAAAACATACCTGAAAAGAAGTTCCGGGTTCTTACAAACTTCCCCCCTTAAATAAATTCATCCCTGAATTTCCTAGCGCGGCGTGGAAGAAGAAACCTCAAACAAATTCGGCCCCTATGCTCATACATCAGCCTCCCTCTTCTAAGTCTCATCCTATACCCTCCCATGCTTCCATTGAACCCATACCATAGAAACAGACTGACTACGGGAACCTTTGTACTGTGATCAAAAATCTGGATAGGATTCTCTTCAAATGATGCATCCACCTCAAGCTCAACCTCCTCAAGTTGAAAAAAATTATATGGGTCTGAAAAGTAACGTCGGAGCTGAGAGACGTGAAAAACATCCTGCATAGCCTGGTACCTCTAAGGTAACTGCAACCGATAGGCCACCGACCCAACTCTCTCCAACACCTTAAATGGTCTGAAATACCTTGGTGAAAGCTTACCCTACCTCCTAATCCTCTTGTGTCCCAACCTCAGTGTGACACATAGGAAAACCTAATCCCCGACCTCAAACTCTAGAGGTCATCTCCGCCGAACAGCATAAGATTTATGATGAGACTGTGTAGTAGCCATCCTCTTTGGAATCAACTCTATCAACTCTGTGGTCTCTTGAACAATATGAGGTCCTATTAAATCTTCCTCTCCTGCCTCCAGCGAGCATAAGGTTGATCAGCATGGCCTACTATACAAATCCTTGTAAGGTTCCATATGAATAGTTTCTTAAAAACTATTATTGTAGGAAAACTCTACAATATGTATATGCTTCTCCCAAGAACCTCCAAAATCTAGAATGCATGCTTGGAGCATGCCCCCAAGCACTTGAATTGTATGCTTGGACTAGCCATCTGTCTGGGGGTGGTAAGTTGTACTCAAAACTACATGTGTACCCAAAGCCTTCTGAAGCCCCTGACAGACCCGAGAAGTAAAACAAGCATCCCTATCTGAAACAATGGAGTGTGGAACTCCATGCATACATACAATCTCTCGGATGTACGACCTCCCTATCTCATCAACACTAAAGGTCTCCTTGATCGGAAAGAAGTGAGAGACCTTCGTAAGCCTATCAATGACAACCCAAACTATGCCATTCCCTCTAGGTGACCTCAGTAAACCGGTCATGAAGTCCATCGTGGAATTATTCCACTTCCACTCGAGAATGGATAACTGTTGTAAAAGCCCTGTTGGTCGCTGATACTCCACCTTCACCGGATGACAAGTGGAACACCTCATGACGAACCCAGAAAAGTCCCTCTTCATACCTGGCCACCAATACTGATGGTTTAGATCAAGATACATCTTGGTGACACTAGGATGAACTTCCCAAACTGAGGAATGAAAATCCCACATCAGCTCCTCACGTATATCTGTTGGCACCCATACGCATCCCTGGAAATGGAAGATTTCATCCTCGCCTATAGTCCATCTAGGAATAAATTCCCCTCCTGGAAAGCTTTCCTGTAGGACTAGGGCTTCAGAATCTGATAGTTGCCTCATTCGTACTCGATCAAGAAGAGTAGAGGTAACAGCTACATAAGAAAGAAACATCTACCCCTGACTGTCTTGCACCTCCAAATTCATCTCAGAGAACATATCCATAAGCTAACACTCACTACTAGCCTCAAAAAATTCTTGTATCCAAGTCCTTTTTCTCAACGCATCAGCCACTACGTTGTCTTTCCCAGGCGTATAGGAAATCTCGAAATCAAAGGATTGCAGGTACTCGACCCACCTTCACTGTCTCAAATTCAGATCATGCTGAGTGAAAATGTACTTTAGACTTTTGTGGTTAGTGAAAACCAAAAAATGCTCTCCTAGATGATAGTGTCTCCAATAGTGTAAGGCATGAACAACAGCTGCCAAATCCAGATTGTGCGTCGGTTAATTCCTCTCGTGTGGCCTCAACTGCCGAGACCCGTATGCAACTAATCCATCTCCCTGCATAAGCACAGTTCCCAGCCCGATACCTGACGCATCACGGTAAATGGTATAGCTCTTTCCTGGCTCTGGGAAGACTAGTATCGATGCTAAAGTCAACCTCCCTTTCAGATCCTGAAAGGATGACTCACAAGAATCTGACCATAATAACATCACACCCTTCTTATTCAGACCTGTCAGTGGTGATGATAAGCATGAAAAGTCCTATATAAAACGTCTATAGTACCCATCCAGACCTAGAAAACTTTGTACCTCAAAAAAAATTCTCCCAGGAAACTATAGCTCTCACTTTATTTGGGTCTACTGATACTCCTCTCTCTGAAATAATGTGACTAAAGAAGTGAATCTGGTCTATCCAAAAGTGGCATTTTGAGAGCTTAGCATATAACTGATGCTCTCTCAGTGTACTCAAAATGATATCAAGATGTGTGGCATAGTCATGTAGAGTTTGATAGTACACTAATATATTGTCCATGAAGACAACCATGAAAGAATCCATGTAAGGATGGAACACTCGTTTTATCAGGGCCATGAAAATTGCAGGTGTGTTCGTGAGACCGAACAAAATAACCATATACTCGTATAGACCATACCTACTCGATAAGGCTATAAGAGGTATATCATATGGTCTAACGTGCAACTGATGATAACCATATATCAAGTAAATCATTGAGAACACCCGGTCTCCTCGAAGCTGATCAAAGAGATCATCAATCCTCGGAAAGGGATATAGGTTCTTGACCGTTAACTGGTTCAACTTCTGATAGTCCACACAAAGCCTAAGAGTTCCTTATGCCTTCTTTGAAAATAGGATAGGTGAACCCCAAGGAGAAGTATTGGTTCAGATGAAACCCTTTTCCTGCAACTCCTCCAACTACTTCTTGAGTTCCTGAAACTCAGGTGTATCCATCCTATAAGGAGGAATGGGCACCGGTGCCACTCCTGGCACAAGCTCAATCAAAAATTATACCTCTCACTCAAGAGGTAAACCTAAAAAGTCCTCTGTAAATACATCCCTGAAATGATATACCATTAGAGGAAAGTCCAACTGTGAAGTCCCCTGGTCATCCAGATAAAGACTAGAAATATGGGATGTAACTCCTCCCAACCCATGATGCACTGGACCCGCTTTGCTTTCTTGGACATCCCACTTGCCCTTATGAAGAAAAGATTCACCTTCTAGTGACGTGAAACTCACCCTACGGTGATAACAGTCGAAGACTACTTGGAAGGGAACCAACCAGTCCATCCCGAGAATGACATCATATCATGTCATGTCTAGGACATAGAGGTCCCATATAAAGTGACACCCAGCAACCTCTAGAGGGAACTCCGTACACTAACGTACACTATCCATCCTAGTCCCCAACGGAGTGTCTAATGTCAAGATATCGGTAGAGAAAATGATGCAAAGACAAAGGCTATCCATGACAGCAACAGATATAAAGCTATGGAAATCCCTTATGTCGAAAAGAGTATAAGATTAAACTGAGGCTACTAAGATCATG
Organism: Viscum album; assembly: GCA_963277665.1. Lineage (NCBI taxonomy): Eukaryota > Viridiplantae > Streptophyta > Magnoliopsida > Santalales > Viscaceae > Viscum > Viscum album. The sequence continues at coordinate 383,846,229 of OY728166.1, forward strand.
CCTCAAACTATAGAAGGTCTAGGATCCTTCTCCTGCTGGGTCTGCTCCACTGCAAAAGTCTAGCCTGCACCGTGGCCCTATGACCCTGCCTGACCACTCTGAGATGATCCACCATGTTGTCGTTGAATGACCGGCGACTGACCACCACATCCACGACCTCCACCTCAGCCTGAATGATCAGAAGAACTCCAGTTCTAAGACTGGAAAGAAACTGGTGGTGATGCTCCCAAATGAAAGTTCATAGAAGAACCCCTGTCTCCAGCTGCTGGAGAGAAAAACTGATAGAAAGACTGGAGATTGCCCATCTTCCCATAATATCATCACTCAATTGGGTCTCTCAGGAAACGTGGTCTCATATGCCCACTCCTCCCACACTGGTAGCACACCACGTGGCTACCAGAAGGTGCATCCCACCTACTCTGATATCCCCGTTAAGTCTCCCTATGGTGCTTCCTGCTATCAGCTGGGGGAATACTAACTCTGGATACCAAACCACCCTGGATCACAGCTCTATAATATCTCAGATTGCGCTCAGTAATCAGTGCATAGTTAATGATAGAGAATATCAAAGTCAACCTAAAGATGTTCAACTGGGAACGGATCTCCTACCTGAGACCATCCTCAAACATTCTAGCCAGGAAAAACTCATCACCTACTCGAATAGGCGTGAAATGTTACAGCTTCGTGAAGTAAGAGGAATAATCCATCACATAAAGAGTACCCTACTCCAGGCTCATGAACTTTCAAGCTCGGTCGGCCCTAAAGGTCTTAGAGTAGAATTAATTCTAAAAGATACACTAGAAATCCTCCCAACCCATATTCTGGTGGTGTCCTGCCTGAGAGATGACATCCCACCACCTCTTGGTGGAGTCTTGGAGAATGTGGGTTTCAAGCTTCACCCTCATCTCTAGTGGTACCTCGAGATGCTCAAATATCATCAGCATGGATTCGAGCCATGGCTCAGCAGCCTGTGGTCCTCCCTCCCCTGAGAAGGTTGGGGGATGTTGCTGCCAGAAAACCCACGTCAAATCTGTCATCGATGGGGCAGGAGGTGGAGCTCCCCAAAAAGTTTTCATTATCCTCATGAAGCCTTCCCTGAACTATGTATCAGCACCAATAACAGGTATAACTACTGGTGCCAAGACTGGCACAACAAGAGGATCTACGGGAAGTCCTTGATCAGCTATGTCCTATGTCTAATCACTGTCTGGCAACTGGTATAAAACCGGAGGATTTCTCGGTGGCATGACTCTATAAGGTCAAGCACACACCTTAGATTAAGATATCAAGGATAGAAAAAAAGGAGTGTAAGAAGGGAACAGGAGGAACAAAGAACTCAAATTTTACAAATCATGACTACACGGCATGTAGATTTCCTACTTGGCATGTTCCCTGAAGTCATTCACATGGGTGTGTAATCTTTCCCTAACTATTCGTGTAACACCCAAAAAAACACAGTGTGTTCTCCAAACACACAGTGTGTAATTGAATCCTCTTACCCTGCCCAGGTCCTTCTACATTGTTAATCTACACAGCTCTCCCAAGACAAGACTACATGGCGTGTTCAAGCTAGACTCGGCGTGTACTAGACAAGCTTCACCAGCCCGTGTTGTTGTGACACGGCCTGTGTACCCAGGTTACATAACACGATGTGTTCCAAACAAACACGGCGTGTAATAAGAAAGAATGACACCGACCCATGTTGTTTGTGACACGGACAGGTACTGAGGCCAGACTACACGGCGTGTATAATCCTGACACGGCGTGTATGTGAAAAGATAACATTGAACCGTCTTGTGCGTGACACGGCCGGGTACCTGGGTTAGGATACACAGCATGTATAATCCTGACATCGCATGTATGTGAAAAGATAACACCGACCTTTATTGTTCATGACACGGATGGGTACCAAGTTCAGGATACACGATGTGCTAAACTAGTACACGGCATGTTTCCCCAAGGATTTCTACATCCCATGTCTCTACCCACATGGCCTAAGACACGGTTAGAGACTACACCGCGTGCACTTAAGAAAAAATGTTTCTTCCCTAATAGAAGAACACATGGCGTGTACTCAAAACTACAGGGCGTGTATTCTCAGTTTTTCCAGATAGTAATCCTCAAAAACTACTACGGAGCCCAGAAAACATTGAAACGAGCATTAAAAGTGCCAAATTCGGATCTGTGAGGGCTCATACTCCCCATTAATCAAATCTTGTCATCTTATATAAGTTATAACAAGGCAACAAAGCAATGATTCACCAAATTCTAGTTTATATGGTCCCATAACACCTCAAGAACCAAAGTTTGGTGCTCATCCAAACAAATCACTACACAACAATGCCTTATCAAACATCAGGTATCTTTATCAAATCATTTATCACAACAGTACGCATATTATACACAACATCTATCACAACAACATGAAATCGCTAATGCATCCTAGATGACATTAAAAGAATGCATGAAATGTGATTTCTAGTAGGTGCCTATATGATGCATGAGATGGAATACCCTCATCTCATCTAGTTGCAACAGAAATAGAACCTCAATATCATCAATAGTAACATCACAATACATGTGAGTCACCCAATGGTGGAAATCAAATCAACAATAAAATTGAAAACCAGTAAAATTGCAATAAACGAGGAAGTATGGCTTTTCCCTATACATGGGTTAGCTACTCCCGGGCACAGATTATTACCAAGTAACTATTCCATTCTATCCCTGGCTATAGGATCCAAATAGAAATTCAAGAGAAAAGAATCCTCTGATGCCACTTTGTAACGTCCCAGTTCCGGAAGACACCCAGAGGCTCCCCATACTCGGTTGGTCACATGGCCTCAAGCGCATTTCCCCAAACTCCAGAGGCTGCCGACTAGCGGTGAGGGCCTTGGGTGTGATAGTGGGGAAACTATTCCCTCATTGGCAGAGTACAAAACGAAAGTAATCAAAAATGAAATAGTGAAAATAGGAAATCTCCCACAACAGTAAGCAGTGGAATAATGGAATAGTAAAACAACTGGAGAACATATATATAAATGATCCATGATACATATATTTAGGAAAGAAGCCAAACAAGTCAAAATGGTGGAATACAAATAGTACCAAACCAAAGTACAAAATAAAAGATAAATAGCTCCTCAGAATCACAAGCATACGCTTGGTCTTATTCTATCCAACTCTACAACGATTCAAGTACCTGAAGTAGAAGGGTGTTTGCTCTTATCTATAACTGCAGCAATATAATCTGTTTGGGCCAAAAAGCATGACCCAAACAGGGTGTGAGACTAAATCCCAAGAGTAAACCACCCGAAGATCTGTGCCTAACAGACAGTGAATATATGTAAGGTAAAAGTATAGAAAGAATCAAACAGAAAAGTGCTCAGCAGTAAACAATACATAGTTCAACATCAATCAGTTGTGAAACAACAGCTAAAACTCAAAAAGGTAACCCTCTGAGAAGTACTCGCAGCCATCCCCTCTGGTCCTATCTAAGAAGTACAGACAACCCTCTGGGTAGTACACACCACCCAACCCCTCTGGTTCTGTCATATGAATTTAATAATACTCTGGGGGTAAGCGCTCACAGTCTATCCCCTCATAGTCAAAGGTAAATCAAGGCTCTCTGAGGAATCTCACACAGTCTGTTCCCCGTATAGTCTAGGTAAAGTAAGACTCTCTAAGGAAGCTCAAACAGTCCATTCCCCGCATAGTATAAGGTAGTCAAGAACTCTCTGAGGAAGCTCACATGTCAATTCCCCATATATCCCCGAGGTCTAGGACTCTTTGAGGAAGCTCAATCGGTCAATTCCCCTTATAGCGCAGGTTGTTAAATTCAAACAAAGACTCTCTGAGGAAGCTCACACAGTCAATCCCCTTATAGTATAAAGTAATCAAGGACTCTCTGAGTAAGCTCACTTGGTTAATTCCCCTTATAGCCCCAAGTGGTTCTAGGCTCTCTGAGGATACTCTATCAGTCAATCCCCCGTATAGCCTAAGTGCTCAAAGACTCTATGAGGAAGCTCACCCGGTTAATTCCCCTTTATAGTCTACTACACCATGTTCTCATGGACCTGTTTAGATAAATGAAAATATATGTGTAATATGGCCAAAGTAAACCTACAGAACAACTTGGATAACAGTCTATAGCATATCAAGCATGTTAGAAAAGAAACTCTCCATCCTATAGCAACAGGAATGGGAAACAGGTAAAGTAACCAAAGGCTAAAAATGAACAAAAGGTCGTAAACAGAACATGCGTGGGAAAAAAACCTCCAAATCATAGTAATCAACCTAATTAATATCCAAATTACCTCTACACAGTCATACAGGAATGGCAGGAAAATAACAGGGGTAAAATGGTAAACATGTAATACCCTGTTCAAGGGTATTGGTGGAATTTGAACATAATACTCAAAGACATCAAATGGAAAGGCACAAACCACCTACCTTGGGGTTAGTAGATCAATATACTTGAACTAAAACACTTGAAATTCCTTATAACATCGTATATCTATGAAAACATATAAAATTTTCAACCCATGATAACTTGAGAAAGAGGAGGAAACACAAAACGAATCTCAAGAAGAAGATAGACCTTACCGAGAAGATCCCAATGCAATCGATGGTGGTCGAATCAGAGTTTGGATGCTCGGTTAGGGGCTCGGAGGAAGATCACAGTCATACGGGAGCTCTTGGTCGAACGAAACCTAGAAGAAGATGTTTTGGTGATTATACGCGACCCTGGTGCGTTTAATGAAAAAAACAAAACACATGGTGTGTACTTTTGTAGTACATGACGTGTACTTACTATTTACATACTTCTATTTAGGTGGCCTCCACATCACCCCACACGACCGTGTGTATGGCCATGACACGGCCAGCACACAGCCTCCTACGGAAACGAAGTACATGGCATGTACTCATAAAGTACATGGCGTGTACTTGAAAACTTTCCAAAAGATTCTATTTTCTCAAAAACTCTAGAAAAAGGAAAAACATACCTGAAAAGAAGGTCTAGGTTCTTACAACTAAGTCCCTAATTCTGTGATTAAGCAATCAGTGAAACCTCAAAAGTCTCATACCAATAAAGTTAGTGTCCACACTCTAGTGAATGATTCCATATTTCACCCTTGAGCAATCAACCTCACACTCAATTCACTAAGATATTTATAAATTAAAATAAATAATTAACGACAAGAATGTGGATAACACTAAACTAGGATCCAACCAATTGCATTATTCTATGTGATTACATACCCCTTCATCACCCACAATAAATGACTATCCAAGTATGATTAATTGAAAGAAATATAAGAGAGTAAGAGGATATCCTCTAATTAGATTAATGTATCCTCCCTTTTCTTGGTTGTATCTCCTAATTATTTCCAATATAGATAGGTTAAATGTTAGATTCTTTAATGGATAGTATAAATTGAGTGAATAGTATGTAGTGTGATTGTTGGGTCCAGGTTAGTTGTGTATATACTCTTGTTCTCCCCTAATTAGCATAATCTTACATCCCTTATGATTTTCCTTGAGATCCTATTAGTTTGGTGAACTTCCAATTTCCATCCAAAATTACTTCATACCATAGGATTTTTCTATGCAGTGTGATCTCCTCTTATGCCAAACTAGTTCCAAGTTCTTTTAATAACAAAAAAAATGTGAGTCAACTTTTAATTATCTTCCTTATAGTTTGATTTTACCTATAATTTATATAACTTATTCCCTAATTTAGGAAAATAGTTCTATTGTGAAAATTTCTTCATCCTTTCATTCTCTCCACATGTTCTATATATAGAGTAATAATTTATAATGAGATTAGGGATTTTAAAATGGGAATTGGGATTTATATTTATAACTCAAAACATTGGTATATGGTTCTATGTGTAGTAGTTATTGATTATATTTTAGTGTATCTTTATGTTTTCTTACACCTCTATATGTAATTGTAAAAGCTAATACATGCATTGGAACTCAAGATGTAATTGGGAGAGTGAGAGGTTTTATTGGAACATGAAACAAAATTATGTTACTCTAGAATATCTTACTTAATTAAAAAATGTATTCAAGTGATCCCTCTTTATACTCTTACATATCATTTGAACCTTTGTTTATTTATATGTGAGTAGTGAGATCTTGAGAAAGATTTAAAAACTAATCTTATGCAACATGGGTTTAATAAGAAATTTCTTACATAGAATTCCATTTTCCTTACTTACTATTTCATAGTGCATATTTCTTCATGTTAATCTCATACAGCCTCATTTATTCACCCTTTAATCCAATACATCACATTCCTTCTTTAATTTAAATTTGAATAAATATAATTCACATATTTATTTCCTCTAATAACAGTATAAAAATATATTTTAAAAAATAAAAAATAAATAATGAATTTAAGGTGAAAATTTTCATGAAATTAATTCTTAATCAAAAATAAACCAGGACTCAAATTTAATATATTTATTTAAATTAACTTTAAAACTATGAAAAATATATATACATTTTTATTGGAAATTAGTGATAAAAATACCCTAACCCGATACTCATACACCGATTTGGCTCCTTACTACTTTTCTATATATGAAGATTTGGTTCTTTTATGTGATTTAAATTAGTAAATGTTATCGATATGAACCTAATAAATAATGAAAATTATGATATTTATATAGAGAAACATGATGAAGAGGAATCCATTTAGAAGATAATTCATATTGATTTATGGGATTAATGTTTTCTCACTCTTCATCAAAGGTAGACTCATGATTGTATAGCTCTATCAAATATCCAATTTATTTATACTCAATGAGCTTTTATTAAAGAAAAAGGGAAGGGTGTACTGGTATCCATAGACCTCCAACCACCCAAAGGATTCAAACCACTTTCCCTCAGGGAAAATATTTTCTAGTATGAATCCTAGTTAGAAAATTTGAGGAAAATTAATTTCAATCTAATCATAAGTAATATAATCACATAGTGAACCTCTCTTGTTGAAGCCTTTAATCCCCCCCCCCCCAGGAATTATTCTTTAATAAGAGAATATTTTTCAACTAGAAATGGAATATTTGAATCATCCAATAAACCTAAGATCAAAACAACCATCCTACATGACCCCATAACTAATTGGCTATTAATAATTTCAACCACTAGGGTAAAAACCTCCTCCATTTCATGCGATTAATCATGGGATAACATAAGCTGGTTATCAACAACTAGGGTAGCAAATTTGACCATTTAATGTTTTTTAAAATGTTCCCAAATAAACACTAGATCTAATAGTACTTCCATAATATATTCTTTAATCCATTTTATCAATTCTAACTTGAATGGGATCTATGGAGGTTCAATGATAATCTATGCCACTAGAGAGGAATCCATATTCTGAGTGTTTTGATTTGACTCCTCCACCACCCAATATTGGTAATCACTCTTTCATGATATTAAACAATACATGTGACCAAGAACAACATCTCATGAATTTTGAATCTTGATGTGACCCCATTCTAGGAACTCTATATTAGTAGTAATCAGTTAAACTCATATGTTTCATCCAGACTCTAGAAGGACCTACTTTTGTCTAGTATAGAAATTTGATAGTTTTATCCATTATATATTGAGAAGATCATATGTGTTATTTACACTATCAGTTTAGTTCAATTTTTATGAGGATTACTATCCTTGTCATCTAATATTTAAATCAGAATGAAAATAAGAGGGTTACATTTTTCATCATCAATTAGAATGTTTTAATATGTTTATTGATCATGAATCTCCCACAAGAGAAGTTTTTATTGATCTTTATAGAGAATATTTGAAATGATTTACATTAATTGTTATCCTATTAAATTATATTTATGGATTCTAATAATTTTCCAATATGGAACAATGGTTATAGGATTCCCTTATACGTTAAAAATCCAAATATTATCTAGAATCCTCAATATAGGGAATGGGATCTATAAAGGAATAAATCACAACACTCAAGATGGAACTAATTCCTACTCAAGTTTTTAAGCATGAAAACTATAATGTGGTACCTCATTTTAGGAACCAATAGCAGAACCCCCTTCAAGATGGAATGAAGGAATATAATTAAATGAATTTAAAGGATATTAAGTGTGGGAGTTTTTTTTTTCAAGAACTAACTAACTTTGTACATTAGATTACCATAATATAAATAAAAATCTTATCATATAATGATTATTCTTTTTTGAAGCATTAATTTTATAATGTAATTAGAGTATTTTTCACTTCAAAAGATTATAGCAGTTCCCCAATATAATGATAACCTTTAGATGATATAAGAATATTCATCAAAATATATCCTATGGTCTAGATAACATCTATATGATAGGACATCAATGATGTTTTACTATTATGTGTTGGGGTGTCCTAAAACATTAATACTATTTTCATGAAGTTCTCACTTGGTAATCTCCAAGAAAAGAAGGTTATGAGAAAATAACCACCAATAGTAATTCCACATTTTTATGTGTCATTGATATTTCTATCTATGAATGTGTGTATTGGTCCTTATACTTGAGATTATTATTAATGTATATCATCATTTGTATACTTTGATTTAATGATAAAAATTATGATGAAATATGATCTTGTATAGGTAGTATGCATTCATTCCATCATAAGAAATTTGAGATTAATTGATTATGTCAAAAAAAGATTGTAACTTACATATTAATGAATGAATATATCTCTAACAATTTTATTGAAATACAATTATCGAATGAAATCCATATACATGGTAGTTTATAAATAAGTTCATTTTCAAAATTCAAATGATGTTAAATCAAGCTTGAAGGTTATTGACATAATTATGTAATCTGGTTGATGAGATATTGATAGACAAAGAAACAATATTATATAGTAGAGTTCATAAGAAAGTTACTATAGTTTCCATACTAACATCCTTATATGTGAGTCAATTGATTTGTAGTTAGATGTTAATTATGGAATTAAAGTTATTTCAGCTAAGGTGACTAAGAAATAGGATTAGAGGGTCACACACTAAGTGTATCTATAGTATTATTAAATTTTAATGAATTCAATATTTTGAATAAATATTATTCTCAATTTATGGAATAATAATTATTTAAGAAAATTTTGACTATATAAATTCAATCATTCTATTTTTAAGTTTAAAATATGTGAGTTGAAATTTTTCTCTTGTTTATAATTCTTATGGTAATAAATAAATATTTATTTATTCCCTATTTTAGTGACTAGATTAATATAAATATTTATTTTATTATTTTAAAATTAATATATATATATATATATTATTTAGGTATAAGATTGATTCCTATGATAAATTAATGAAATACAATAATGAAGTTGAGAATATTCTTGGTGATAAGATTAAGAATCTTAACTTAGATAGAGGTGAAGAGTATCTTAACCAATATTTCATTAATTATCTAAAACAATTTAGGATGTTATCCTAAAGCACTTCTCCTTATACACCATAGTTGAATGGTATAAGTAAAAGGAGGTAACACACCTTATTGGACATGGTGAGATCAATGATGAGTCATGAAAATCATTTATTATCCTATTGAGGATATATATTACAATCAGTGGAAGACACAGTAAATTGAGTTCCAATAAAATCAAAATGAAAAATCACATATAGGTTATAGTGTGGTAAGATATTTTTTTCCACATTTATATGTGTGGGGAAGTGGAGCATTTATTAAGGCTAACTCTATTAGTAAACTTTCATCTTGAGGCACAGAGTGTATCTTTATAAGATATCTTAAAGAAATGAGGGAATATTACCTATATGATCCATCAGATAAAAGGATAATCATGGAAATAAAATCCATGGTTCTAGAAAAGGAGAACATATCTAAAGGAGATATTAGGAAAATGATAAACTTTAATTAAGTCAAGGACCAACATATACTAAAGTTAGCCTTGTAAAAAATTCCACAATACCCAGTGGATGAAGTTTTTCCAGAGACATGAGCATTAAATATGAGTACTAGGGGGGTTAGAGAACTAGAGATCTATTTTTTTATTATTATAAAATAATTATACACATAATTAGTTGAAAATAATTAACATATATCTTATAAGGTGATTTAAGAAGCTCATAATTTTGAAGTGGAAAGAATCTAGGAATTCTAAAATGGATTACATATACCAAAAAAAGTTTGGGTTTTGGTAGATTTTCTAGTTTATGTAATTTATATTAGGTATAAATTTTTATTGAGAAAGAAGTTATACATGGATGGTACACTACCACAAAATAGGGCAATGGAAGCACTACCCTTTATCAGTGCTAAGCAGAAAGCGTTGATAAAGGGGTGGGCCTTTATCAGCACTAGATAAAAGTATTGATAAATGTACACTTTTTCAGTTCTATTATTAACACTGATAAAAGTTTTATATATAATTATATAATTATAATATTATGACAAATTAAATTAAATAATAAATATATTTATTATATTTATTATAGATTTATTATATTTATTAGATTAATTCATTGTATTTATTATATTTGTTATATTTAATATATTTATTATATTTATAAATATATAATACTTTTTAATATATATATATATATATATATATAAATAATTAAAAAGGACTACTGAAATAAGTACTTATCAGTGCTATAATTTTAGCGCTGATAAATATTTGTTTTATCAGTGCTTTTTTAGCACTGATAAAGGTATGATGTATCAATGCTTTTATTTTGGAACTGATAACACATATCTTTATCAGCGCTTTTAACTAGTACTGATAAAGGTTCCAGCGGTTTTTATAAAATAACCCTAACAGGTCCCTCCTTTGTCACAGCTATTCAAGCCTTCGTGGAAGTTGAACCCTACGTCATGACCCCTCCTCCTCCTCCTATTCCTCCTCTTCCTCATTTATTGTCACCACTGCTGCTACCTTGTCCTCCTCCTCCACCACAACCGTCCTCCTCCTCCATCGTCGCTTCTTACTTCTCCTCTTCCTCCATCGTGATCCCTCATCTTCCGTCGTTGCCTCCTCCTCCTCCTCCAGCATCCTAATCATCCTCCTCTATCACAGCCACCTCCTCATGTGTTTCGAAAATGGATGATAGATCTTGATGGAGCCTGGATGAGCATATGATATGGTGGGTGAGCATTATTAAGGGGACAACTCCACTTTGAGGTTGGTGGTTTCAAAACATTACCAATGTTTTATGTATTGTTTCACGAATTATGTGATATGTATTCATTCCACCCTTTTGTAGTTGGTATAATTGAGAGATTCCATTTTTATTTTTTTACTAAGATGTTTTTAATTCACATCCTAAGAGTAGGTAAGTTCTTTTTAGGCTATGCTCTATCCTTACATGTGATGTATAGTGATTCAATGGACTATATGTTCCATGTTTTAAAATTAAATTAATGTTAACTATGATCTATATAACCAATAGGTATTTCTACTTGGTATAAAATAACCTAGAGAGACAAAATAGGTTCTCTTAACCTCCCTTGATGATGTATGGATTGTGTGAGGTCAGTGTGAGCCTTGACCCAAATGGAACTTAGTGTTTCCTCATATAATTTTTTAATTATTTGACTAACTTATGGGGTGAGTGTTTCTCCCCCCTTCTGACCAGTAATATCATAGTGGGTTATAGCCTAGTTTTGGATTTGAATATAGGTTCGGCATGTGTGGATCAACTAATCTTAAACATTGAATGAGTCATATTTTAGGAAAACATGGTTATGGTTTATTTAGTATTTTCTAAGATGTTTATTATGCCATTTTATGTTGTTTATATACTATAGGACACTATTACCATTGGTAATTATATTTTTATGTGGTGTAAGTGCTACCCCTTGATTAATATCTTTGTTTGGGTGTGGGATGACATGCCTAATCACTCCGACATAGCCTATAGACTGGGATAATATGAACATTTATGTTGAATATGCCTAAATAATGGGATGATATACTTGATGTGATACTATGATGTGTTGTATGAGTTTTATTTCCCACTTACCATATAATAATGTGATCCAAGATGCTATACCAATTATGAAATATTCAAATGGTTTGAGATACACTACCCAATAATATTGATATCTTATAGGAATGCATTTGAGGGATGATATACCCATTCTATGGTGAGCCCATGACTAGGGAAATTATACTTTACTATTGGGAAATGATGCCCACTCATTCTTTGTCATCACTGCCTTTTCCTCCTCCTCTGTCGCGACTATCCTCCTCCTCCTCCTTGATGTTAGGTATCAATCATTGGCTAGATAAGTTCTATGAGGATACTTATCTTCCATGCTTTTTCATTATATCTTAATCGTTATTATATATCTATGATGAGGATGAGGCCTAGAGACCTTTAGATTTCAATGTAGAGATACTCCACCAAGGTGAACATTCTTTCAAATTTTTTAAAGTTTTTGTTTGGTTATACATCATGGGGTATATGCGATTTTCCATAAGACATAAATTATTTTAGTGGTTTTTATTATGTTGAAGGTTAGCTATGTTATACCCTCCCTAGGATCTGCTTTATGTATGTTCATTTAGCCAAGGGATCTATCTTACATTGGTAGTCCTTCTTAGGCAGTAAGTTGGATCTTTTATGACCTTCTCACAATCCACTTCTAGTATATATTAGTATCCATGTGGAATACCTTGTATTAGTGATTTAGATTATGTTAGAGGTTAGATTGGTTATTCCTCTTTAGGTATTCCTTTGTGTATGTGAGTTTATCCATGGGACATGCCTTATGTTAATGGTTTGGATCATGTCGAAGGTTGGCTAGGTTATACCCTCCATACTATTTTTTGGGGGGTGGATATTATTCTATGTGTTATATAGTCACATCACAATACATGGTCAATATTTAATGGTTCTTAGTATGGGATGAGTGTTGTAGTGTATACCTTGTGGTAATTCAAAAATGTGACATCATAGGGTTCACTATGCAATAGACCCTTAGGCGACACCATAATGTACCCTATTTTTGAATTGAAAATAAATTTTTTTAGTCTTTTTAATGAGGTTATCCTATTCCTTATTAGGAACTCAACCCCATCACCCAAACCCCTCTTCCCTATAATTTTCTACTCACATAATTCACACTTTAGGATTCCTAATGGTTGTTTCATAGTGGACATCCCACCCACCCCCCTCCCTGGACAACCCACACTCCCTACCCCACACCCCTGTAGCCCCCCCCCCCCCCCCGCCCCACCTGGATATTCCACCCCCCACCACCTGAACAGCCCACACCCCCCCCCACACACACACCCATGTAGCCCCCCACCCCCTCCCAGACAGCACACCCCCTTCCCTTTTGAACCTTTTATGTTTTACTGTATTTTTTCCCTTTTCTTATCCAGAACCCCTCTATGCTACTCCAACCTCCCCCTCCTCTCCTCTGGGGTAGTTCTCCCTCACCTGGTGTATGGTTTATCTTTCATCACTTGTATTATATTTCCTAGGATAATTTTTACCTCTCTTATTCCTTCTATATATTAGTGTTTAACCCCACACCCCAATGCTATTTTTAAATGGACATGGGTCAATTACATTTGGAAATGTAATGATATGGCCTAGGCTGGTGTCATAACCAACAACTAATCCGACTTTCTACTAACCTAAGAGGCATTCATGATCCCTACGAGATAGCAATGATCCACTGGGGAAAAAATACAATTAATGTGGAATATTTTACCCCTAAATTAGAGTAAATTAAAAATGATCTTTCTCCTAAAAAGCATACATTTCTCATTCATAAGTTGAACATCTAAGAAAATAGTAGATACATAAAAAATAAATAAATAGGAATTATATATCATAGATAGAAAATAAAATCCCACTATTGACCAATAAAATTTTTTAACATGGGATTTCTCATTTTATGTTTTATTTTCAGTTGGAAATCTCCTCTGTCGCACGCCTCTCCTATGACACCAATGCACCTCTGTTGCGCGCTGAACGACACCTTAGTGGTGAGTTTTATCCACTTACTCATTTTTTTTCTTGTTCTCATGTTATTACTATTTGATATTGATGTTATGTTGTTACATATATGGGCTAAAAACCCTGCTGAAAATCGTGGCTGTTGGTGGTCCTTGTTTGCGCACTAAATGAATTGCATGTTGGTTGGTTCCTCTTGAACATTTGAATATAAAAATTGGTAATTTACGTATACTAACTAATGAATTAATGACATAAGATGATAAAACTTCTATGATAACCCCTGAATTAACAAATGGAATTGAATAAGGTATGCTTTGTAAAATCTAAAATTTTGATTGTTTGGTTTGTATGGTGTTGTGATTGTGAGCACGATTGTGTGTTTGTATGGTGTTGCGATTGTTGGCATGATTGGTATGTCATTTGTTTTTCATGTTTTAGTTCTTCTACCCTTGAATATCAATCCTAACTTTACCCATTTCAATGGCACCACCACTTTCTTACTTGTGAAATTCCATAGAATCTTAGAAAACCACTTCACTAGAGGACTCTATTAGACACTTTATGGACAACCTAGTCAAATAACTATAACAACACATGTAATGAATCCTTCCACCCATAAGAACTCTATTAAAAATCATACCGTATATTATTTTAGAACCATATTTCTTGACTAGAGACATTATGTATCTAGAGAAACACTAAAAAACTAGTTTACAACAATGCATATAGATCACACATGGGATACTTAAACATTCTAGTGCAAGGGCTTATCATAGCTAGTTCCATTGATAAGGTGGTTAGGAAGATAGGTGTGATCTACTTTGGTCCTGATTAATGCATGGAGAGGTAAGGTATTGTTTACCATAGCTCTTTCCATTGATTATAGTTATATGATGACCCTAGTTGAACATCTATTGCATAATTATTTTATTAAATATTAATATTATTGTATTAAATATGACGAATATGAATAAATAATGGATGAATACAAATTGGTTAAAAAAAGAGTATGAATATGGTGTGAAAGAGTTTATAAAGTTTGAAAAATATCATACAAAAGACCCATCTCAAATCCTTTGTCCATGTATACACAGTTGTTATTCAAGAAAAATTAGTCCATAGGTGTTGGAAGAACACCTAATCTATCACAGAATAGATTGAAGTTATACATGTTGGAATAAACATGGGGAAAAAACAAATGCAGGTAGTGGATGGGATATCACTGCATTTTATGGATCATCTAATATGATTACAAGCATGAACAATGAAGACGATCATATGGAGGATGTGATTACAGATGTGAATGATAATGAAGATAATATTGAAGAAATGATAAGGAAAGTTGAAGATGAACTTCATGATTGCCCAAAATTGTTTAAGAAGTGAAAAGACACCATTGTATGCTAGTTGCACAAAATATATAGCATTGTCAGCCATACTGAAGCTGCATAATTTGAAATCTGGCAATGGGTGGAGTGACGGTAGTTTTACAAAACTACTTTCTCTCCTAAATGACATGCTCTCAGAAGATAATGAGCTCCCAAGTCGAACATATGATTCCAAATGAATTCTACGCTTGATGGGTATGATCTCTGAAAGAATACACACCTGCATGAATGACTATATATTGTTTCTCAAGAACCACCAATCACTTAAAAAATTCCAAAGTGTGGTGTTTTTCGATAAAATAAAGACGAATCCAGTCCTACGAAAGTTGTATGGTACTTTCCAATCATTCCAAGGTTTAGGTTCCTATATGGAAGTGAGGAGACTGCAAGATAATTGACATGGCATGAAGATACAAGAATTAAAGATGGGAAACTACATCACCTGGTAGACTCTCTTCAGTGGAAGAGAATAGATCATTAGTATCCTGAATTTGGAAACAATCTTAGAAACCTTCGTCTTGCATAATCTACAGATGGATTGAATCCTTTTGGTTTTTAAAGCAGTGGTCACATTACCTGGATGGTTATGTTGGTAAATTATAACTTACCATCATGGTTATTCATGAAATGAAAATACATCATGTTATCTATGCTTATATCAGGAACAAAACAACTGTGTGATGATATTGATGTTTTTTTTATCCACTAATTGGGGATTTGAAATTATTGTGGGATTCAGGTGTTACGTTGTATTATGCTTACAAAAATGAAGATTTAACTTTGAGAGCCATGTTGTATGGGATGATAAATGACTTTCATGCTTATAGAAATTTTTCAGGATAAAGCATTAAAGGAACTCAAGGGTGTCTCATTTGCGAACAAGGTATACAGTCAATTCAGTTGAAACATTCATTGAAAAATGTGTTTCTAGGACATCGTATATTTCTACCCTGATGGAATAAGTATCGATCTTGAAAGACATCATTCAATGGAAGTTTCGAAGAATGTAAAGCATCGTCTCCACTAACAGGTGATCAATTGTTTGTGAAAGTAAAAGATGTGGACACTACTTTTGGTAAAACGTTTTTGAAAAACCTTATAAAAAATAGTTGGAAAAAGGGATCAGTTTTTTTTGAATTGCCATACTGGAATTTTCTGTATGTAAGAAATTTTCTTGATGTTATGCATGTTGAAAAAAATGTATGTGATAGTTTCATCGGCACATTTCTAAATTCACCTGTCAAAACAAAGGATGGAATTAAGGCTAGATTGGATATGGTTGAGATAGGAATACAAGAAGCATTGGCACCAGTGAAGGGTGAAAAATGAACATTTCTTCTTCCTACTATTTACACTCTTTCCAGGCAGGACAAATATCAGTTTTGATACTTCTTGAATGTCCTAAAGGTTCAATAGGGGTATTAATAAAATATCAATAACACCGTGTCAATGAACAATTTAAAGTTAAAGGGTCTGAAATAACATGACTGTTATGTTTTCTTGAAAGAACTAATTCCTATAGCTTTACATTGAATTTTTTCCAAGAATGATCTCCATACAATAATGAAGCTCTGTTTCTTATTCAAAGCTATATGAAGCAATGTTATATACCCAGCGAAATTTCTAACAATGGAAAGAAAAATTGTTGTCATATTATGTGAATCGTAAATGTTCTTCCTGCTGACATTTTTTGATATGATGGTTCATTTAGTGAGAGATATTTGACTATGTGGTCTTGTATACTATAGATGGATGTACCCCATTGAATGGTATATGAATATTTTTAAAGGATATGTCAAATATCGAAGTCGGACAGAGGGTTGTATTGCGGAGTAATATATTGTTGAAGAAGTCATTGAATTATGTACCTAATACCTGTCTGGTGTGGAAATCATTGGCCTACCTATATCTCATCACACTGGGTGGCTTGAGGGTGAAGGAATTTATGGAAGAGAGGTTGTCACAATCAATATTATAGATCGGGAGTAGGTCAACCTTTACATTTTTCATAATATTTTTGATGTTGACCCATATGTTCAAACCCACAAAAAAATATTAGGCATTTCAATCCATCTCTGGATGAAAAATTAATATCAGATATACATAATCGATAGTTTAAAAGATGGTTTTAGGACTATATTTTTAAGAATTTAGATGAAAATCTAAACTAAATTTCATAACGACTTCGATGGAAAGTTGGAGGATCAAGTGTGTATGTCTTATATTATAATGATTATGTAGTTAATGGTTATACATTTTATACTAATAAACATGATGAAGATAGTACCATGCAAAATAGTGGGGTTACACTTGTGGCTAAAGTGATGCATGTTTTTGGTACTAAGGATAGAAATCTAATTTATGTGAATATGTCATACTTTGTCATTATAAAAAAAATATGGGAGTTGGAATATATGAAATTATAAGTGCCAATTTTTTAATACAAGTGGGTTGATAGCAAGAGTGATGTTAAAATAGATGAATTGGGATTTGTGAAATTTGATTTCAGTAAAGAATGGGAGTAGTATGAACCATTTATAATGGAATCATGAGAAGTAAAAGTATTTTATGTTCTAGATCTCACAAACCAAAAATGGTCAATTGTTCGGTTATCGACCCAAACAACTGAAGGTTCATATGAAAGTTTAATGAAGGATGACCCTTTAATTGGGACTTTTCAATCATTTTATAGCAGTCCCAATGTAGACGGTGTTTTTTATATTAGAGGATACCCCAGTGAAGGGATTTACATAGTCGATAGAGAGTTCAAATCTCTTCAACCTTAAAAAAAGAGTTCAATAATCAGGTTATTTGTTTATTGTAATATACATTGTGTTACGTTATGTCATTATCTATTCTCTGCTACTTTTATGTAATCTAAATTAAATGTTAAACCACTTTTGTAGATAATGATTTTTGTACCTACTAATGTGCCCAATCCAAAGGCACAACAGGTCTCTCAACCTGCTACTGCTGGTCCCATTGCAGAGCAACAATAGGTTTCACAAGTTGTTGTTGTTGGTCCCAATACGAAGGTAGAACAGGTTTCTCCACCTGTTTCTGATGGTCCCAGTGTCGATTCTAGCACTCCAAAGTAACATAATGATGATTCTTCTGAGGAAATGGTAGGAAATGAAACCCTCATGGTACAAAAAAACAAGAGCATCATAGTTTGACAGTGTTATCCAAAATCCTTAAGGCAAAAGAAAAAGGCATAAAATATGAGGTGGTATGGAATAAGCGAGGCCAACATGTTAACTCCAACAAATCCATATTTAGTAGCTACATTGAAATCGTCACTCGGCAATGTGTGCCGATTTATGTACAGTCATGGAACCATATTGTCACCAAGCTTAAGACACTAATGTGGGAAGAGATTATAGTAACATTATAATATCATTTCTTTAATTTATTAAAATAAAACAAAATAATAAAACATTGACTTATTATTCATCATCCATTGCAAAGTTCATTTATAGTAGATGCCTCACACAAGGAATATGTATTAAGAGTTGCAGTAAGGATTTATAGAGGCTTCCATACAATTTTAATGAAATATCATCTTAAAGATGTTTAAGGGAAAATCAAGCAGCACCCACCTCCTCTTTATGAACACTTGATATCCCAAGGAGCATGGGATACATTTAGAAACCATTGTAGGAAGTAGAATTTCCAGGTACATTGTGTCTGGTTATATGTTGTATGATGTTTCTTATATTCATCACTTTTATTGATAGTTTTTTGTTTATGAAATAGAAACTGAGTGTTGAAAATAAAGAATGGGAAACAAAACCAGCATACCCCTACCATAAACAAAGGATGGGGTACGGTTCACTTGAGGAAAAATTTGTACGTATTTTAAATCTACTGTAATACTTTTATGTGACATAAAATAACACCATAACCATGTTCCTCTATTTATATGCATGTTGATGAATCGAAATCGAAATCCACTTCTGTCCCACTCCATGTACTATGAAAGGAGGCTCATGTAAATAAATAGTGGATACTGATAGATAAAAACACACAAAAAGTGTGGGAAACATTTTTAAGTATGACATGATATAAATTTTATTTTATTTAAATAGATATTGCATAACAATGACTACTTATTTTCCTATATTTTCTATCTGGCATAGTCACAGGAATCAACAATAACCGCACCAGATGCAGACATACTTTCAATAGCCTTGAAGCAGCTAGAACAGTATGGTCGCATTAGAGGTGCGGGTTTTGGGGTGACACCCCGAACATATTTTTAGAAAGAAAAACAAGCTTATGATCAAATTGAGGAAATGAAGAAGATGAGAGAAACAATATATATGTTTCAAGAATAATTACAATACCAAAGAGATATGATATCAAGTTTTATGGGGGGT
This sequence comes from Viscum album, assembly GCA_963277665.1. Taxonomy (NCBI): domain Eukaryota; kingdom Viridiplantae; phylum Streptophyta; class Magnoliopsida; order Santalales; family Viscaceae; genus Viscum; species Viscum album. Next base: position 383,865,962 of record OY728166.1, read on the forward strand.
CAAAGAAAATAAACAACTCAATGATAACTTGTGTGTTAAGATCTCCCCCCCACCCCCCACCCTAGCTGTGAGGTGAGCCATTCCCCTCAAAAACCTGACTTAGCTGAGGAATTCAATGTTATAATAATTGTTTCTATGAAATATGAATCACATAGACACTGATACCTTTCCTATACTAATATTCTACATGGTGAAAATGACTGTGATTTATATCTATCAACTCCCACCTATCACCTTGTAGCGAGGGCTATGGTGTTCAATATACAGAATGACATGCTACATAACAGGAAACTGCTAATAGATCATATTAGAGTGTCGATTAATATAGCTAATAAGCTGAGTATCGATCTATTTGTTCCAAATGATGATGGAAACATTCATATAGTCAAACAAGATATTGGAACATCCATTTCATGGCCTTCAATTATTGTAAAAAAATATGTCGACAAGGAGGTATCCATTTCCAACTTATTTTTCAAGATTAACCTTTAACATTTAATGAAAAAAGGTCTGAACCGATGAATTTTATTACAAAACTACAAAGAGAAGGGGGTGAAATGAAATATTAGTTCAAAACTATCTCAAGGATCAACCAATCGATTGAAACGGTCTACTGAGAGCACCTTCACCCTTCCCATTCTATATTCACATTTAATATCATTTCAGTCTCATGTGGATACAAATTTGATAGACGACAATTTTCACATAGTTGATTTGGAAAAAAATATGTACGGAGAGGAAAATTAAGACTTCATTAGTGCTAAAAATTTAAATGAAATTTGCAAGTATGAATGGATAGGCACCTCAATTGTAAATGTATACATGAGGTATGTTTTCATGATTTGATTTTACAAAAGCTGATATAATATGATAATTATGACTAAATACATTTCATATTTTTTTCAGGCGTATATATGAAAAACAATTGAAGGGATTTTCCCCTGAACAAAAAATTGGACTCGTTAGTCCTCACATCACCTCTTCAAAAGAAGAAATAAATTCTGATAAAGAGGATGAAATAATTTCATCCCTTCTCAAATCATTTGAAAACAAAATTATGGATGACAGACTCTTTTTAATACCAACTATGCAGGGGTAAAACTCTACAATTTAATCATATCAACTATATTTTTATTTATTTCATTAATTATTTCTTTTGGTGTTTTTAGGCAGTATTGGATGCTGATTGTAGTCAATTTAGATACTCCAAAGATTTATTTTCTGGATTCAATGCATGGATATGCAACAAACTGACCATGCATGATGGTGTTTTTTAATTGGTAATACACTAGATCCAACATTTTATAACTAAACATCTAGTTATATAATTTATATTATCTTTTAATGAGGATTTTGTTATGATAGGGTGGTGTATCGATATTGTCTACTTCATGGGATGAATCTAGGGATAAGGACAAGAATGCCTACAAGATATAAAAATGGAAAAATATCCTAGAATATATAATAATATTTCACTATCCAAACACATATCAAAAGAAATTACTTATTTTTCTTGATGTGTTTGTAGTATCCAAAAAACAAAAGGAAAAGACTATGGTTATTATGTTTGTAAATTTATGAAAGAGATCGTATTTCCTCAACAAACTAGCATCCCTAAAGAGGTATTTTCAAAAATAATTATGAGTTCATTTAAAATATGTATTAATCCTTTGTGTATTTATATTTTTTCAGTACTACCATGACTATCACAAAAACTCATATTCACAAGATGATATAGATGTGTTTAGAAATGAATGGGTAGCTATTTCATAAGCCCTTCAAACATGGTATTCTAGATTTAAGAATCCTTGTTTTCAGGCAGTTTCCATTAGATTTATTCATGGAATCAGAAACTTCCAATAGTTATTTATTAAAAGAGGACCTTCTTTCAAAAGGAAAGCATTCGTTATGTTTTGAACTTTACCATACTTAAGAACATGCATTGGTCAAGAGGATGGGAGGTCGGACTCATCACACCCTTTTGGGGGGAATTATTTTCTACTCTGGGAATCTCTTTGAAATTAAAATATTTTCATTAATCCTTATTAATTCACCAAGTATATCATAAGTATCCCTTGTAATTTAAAATCACTTATTTAACATGTATAAAATTTTTTAATTATCAGTATGTATTTTAGGTTTTCTATCAATGGTATCATCTAATATACTGATTAGAGATTATTTTAATCATTATTTATGATGATACTGTTTTTTAATCCTCTCTGTGGGGAAATCTAGAGTTTATTGTCATCCAGGGAGATGAAGGTTTGTTTTGATCTTGGGATCGTACAAATAAAATGAGCTACCTACATATCCTTGTGAAAGGAATCAGAACCCTCGTAGTTCGGTACCACTTAATGGGACACATCATACCTTTTATGGTCATGTGATAAGGACCTCTAAGAAGAAGGTTCTTAGTTACAACTTAGTGTGGGGATTATGTTAAAACAACCTAAGGAACTTTGGAAAGGATATAGGTTTCTAAATAGGATCAAACTCTATTGGGAATATGTCCCAAAGAGAATAGGTTTGATTTAAAGTGTTGGGTTTGAACCTTAAGGAGGCTTCCTATGTATCCCATATGAATGGGAATCAAAACCCATGTAGTTCGATGAATCTCATATGAGAGTATGGTCTCTGAGAGAAATGATTTTGGCCTTACTTCCTGAAAATGATGCCTTAATGATTTAAGGATTGAAGTTGGGGCTTATTTCCTGATGAGGATGCCCAAATTGGGGGAATTAGGGTTTTATTTTTGAGGAGGATATCCAATGATCTTGGGCCCTAAAAGGGATTCCTACATATCCTATTTTTAATAGTAATTATAGTTCTCGTAGTTCTTTCAAATGAGAGTGTTTGTGCACATGTTTTAATCATCACATATCTCTAAGCCCACATGAGTCATGCTCGGTGTGAGAAACAAGAGGATGTGAAAGATTCAACAATGACACTCACACTTCCAAATTTTTCCTCCATGTTGATGGAAGAGGGTGTGTCGACCATAGAAGAGGGCGGAAAGACGAGCCTTCCCTCTGTTCTATTTACATTGGACAAGGGTCCAATGTAAGGAATAAGGGGTGAAGGTGAGGGGCTTATACTAGGATGGCTACCCTGAAATTGGTTCTAGTATGGGAGGGAAACTTTTCCTATACTTGTGCAGAATGGAAAATGTGAAGTGTACCTTCCATACTAGAGAACTGAGGTCCCAGGTCACCTCTTTGAAAAGGGAGAGGCTAGAATCCAACCATCTTCCAAACCGGTAACTTCCCAACACTATTACTGGGAGAAAAGCCCATGTGACTTCGGATATACAAATCCACAAGCATCCCATGAATCTTGACCCCCTTGTGAAAAGAATGTGAGAAACCTCTGACTACGAATATAAAAACCCAAATTGGAGACACACTGATATGCCTCACCCAAAGGTTTGAGTAGTTAGGAGGTTTTGGGGGAGGCTTTAACTTATCCCATTTCAAATAAGGGAACCAAGGGAAGAGATACCCTACCATAAATGGATTTTAAGAAGGGTATTTTAAACTGGCTACGTAGGTATCTCACGTAGGTATTCCTAATATGTATTATGTGGTGCTTTAACGTGTAGGGATTGTGTGCAGGTATTGCGCACAGGTAATTTGCGCAAATGGACTACGCAGATATACCGTGTAAGTATGAATAAGGACTGAAGAATGTAAAGAACTTCAAAACATGCATATTCCCTTTAATTATCCCTTATTTTGTAGTTTAGATAACTACCTGAGACAATTTGAGAGATCTAGGTGAAAGAGTTACGCAATGGGAGCTTCAGAGAGTCTTTCAACACTTTTTAGCCCGAAAATGGGGAGCCCAAGGGTCCTATTTATAATCACAGATGGGCCTGGATGAAGAAACTTCGGTCACACAGATATGGAATCTAGCTACACCGTGCAGGTGCTCTGTTTAGAGGCATCCCAAATCTTCTCTCATATAGGCTTAATGCATAGCTTCTTTGTGAAGCTTGGCCACATAGCTCTCTCACTAATTATGGCCATGTATCTTTCTCTCGAAGTTGATGGATACTCTCTGAATCTTTTTAAGGAGTTTCAAAAAAATCCCCCCCGCAGGATTTGATCCAAAAATATACAAAGAGGGTCAAGTCCTGAGGTGAAAGTCTGGGAAAAAGATCAGGATGGATTAATGAATAGTACATTTATGTCGCACAAGAATTTCACGTAGAACTGTCGTGCAGGTATGCCGCATAGCTATGGTGTGTAGTCATGACGTGTAGGTATTCTATTGCCTATAAATAGGTCTCAACATTTTGCATTTTGTTCTTCACTTGTGATTTCTCCAAACTTTGGAGCTCTCGTTGCGTAGCTCATTTTGTTAGGGCCAATAGGGGCCTATATACCCTGAGAGGGGGGGTGAATCAGGGTATGGATATTCTTTTTCAATGTTCTTCCTGCCCCACTGGATCTTGACCTCTTTGTTACAAGGGTCACTTTGTTTGCACTTGTGTGGTTACTGTGATCACTTGTCTCCTTTACCTGATGATGATGCTTTGAATGCAATGCAGGAAAGTATGCAGGCAGACACAGAGATTTTTACTTGGTTCACCGCTAAGGGCTACGTCCAAGGAGCATACGCCGACAAGTTGCCGGTTCGTACCAAATTCCACTAGACTTCACTAGTTGTGGATTACAATGTTCGGGCTAGATCACTTCTATGCCCAGGCTCACTGCCTATACAATGTTTAGGGTCAGCTCACTGCTTTCCCAAGGGTCACTCCCTGTTTCTCTCTCTCTGGATCATTGCCAGTGGAGAGGATCACCTTCTTTCTCTTCCTAAGCTCACTGCTCTTGGAAGGGACTCACTCACAGTTTATAGACCTGTAGGTCTCTTCATTTCCATTAAGGAATGCATCTTTCTCTATATGTAGATGCTCTGTTGAAGTTCAACTTTCACCCATAGATGAATACCCCTTTTGCCACTATCCACTGGGAAAACTACCTTTGGAAAGACCTTTGCAAATCACCCTACAATGCGAGGCTCCCAATTTTGCGAAGCTCAAACAAGCCTTCGCGAAGCTCCTGCCATTTCGTGAAGCTCACTCGCGAAGCTCACTTGTGAAGCTCACTCGCGAAGCACTGTCGCGATGCTCAAGCTGTCGCAAATCAACGACCCTCGAGAAGCTAAGTAAGCCAACACGGAGCTCACAGGTTTCGCGGAGCTACAATAGCCGCCGCGAAGCACCTCTTTCGCGAAGCACACTGGCTCCGCGAACCACCTTCGCAAATTGAGAGAAAAGTATTTTCTCTGAAAATTCTCTCTACTTCGTTCCAAGGGGTCGGCCTCTATTTATAGGCGATTCCACCGACCCTCGTCCCTTCCGCGCGAAGTCAACTCCACGTCATCTCAAATCGCGAAGCTCCAAAGTTTCTGTCGGAATTCTGTCCAAATCGCGAAGCTCCACCGCAATCTTCTGTTCGCGGAGCTTGACGTAGTCGCGATGAATCACCGTCAACTTACCTTCGCGGCTCGCGCCTTCGCCACGAAGCTCCCTCGCGAATCCCAACATTCCTTCGCGCCTCCTCCGCGAAGCTCTCTCGCAAAGCCCGTCTCCTCCGCGATGCGCTTCAGCCTCTGCCGTTCGCGAAGCTTGACGTAATCGCGAAGCATCACCGCCTCCATTCTTCTGGTCTTCGAGATTTCCAAACCATGCATCCTATATTCGCGAAATTCATGCCTTTGCCATATGAAATTATGCTCTTCATGGAAATCCACTTTTCGCGATGCTCACCAAACTCCAAATTTTGGACCCCAAAAATTTGGCAAACACTGGGAAACGGCGCCACCTTGTACTGCTCTTTTGTACCGCCTCCAGATTGTCCTTTCCTTTGTCATAGTTCTTTGTCAACATGGAATGTCATCAACTTCTCGGGAACTCGACAATTCTCCATGGAAACCTGCTTTGTCAACAAACACAATCAACCCAAAAATACTGCAATGTTACCTTGAGGGATTTTTGCCCAACAATCTCCCCCTTTGGGTTTGTTGACAACTCTTCACAACTCTGCTCAGAATGATTTTCTGCACTTTGATACCTCACTGAGTCTTCTTCCAGCTGCTACCACCATTCGCCTCTTGCGATTATGATAGCGTTCAAGGATTCACTTAACACGTACTCTAAGCCCACATGAGCAATGCTCGGCGTGAGAAACAAGAGTAGTATGAAAAGTTCATCAATGAATCACTTCATGTCAGACCCCAGTTGTCGATTCCACCCTGATACCAATTCTTAAAATAAAACCAGTTGTTGAACCACACTGATACCAATTGGTGAATTCTTAAGTTGATACCAATTGTTGATAGATGGACACCGTCTCACACCATTCCAACACCATTATTCTGCTTTTATCACGATCCTCAGCTGTCGTGATTTCTATGCTTTGATCGATCACTTCTAGCATCGTCGGATTTAAAATTCTCTCCCCCTTTCTCATTGCTCCCCCTTTCTGGCTGCTCCACCTGTCAGCTTCTCCCCGTATCAATAATGATTTATCAACTCTCCGCACTGTCTCCCCCTTGAACAATCACTATTTTCTCCTCCTTTAAAAAACATGTTTCTCCCCCTTTGTCAACGAACCCAAAGGTCACACCTTTGTAGTCTGTAACATAGTAGATAACACATTAGCACAGTAGGGAAAATACACCATACCTCGAGGAGAGGGGGGTGGGTCCCATATTCACACTATTTCAAGTTCGGGGAATCGACTGAACTCCCAGAGCCAGTCGATGTCTCTCAAAAGCTTCCTTGGGTAAGGCCTTTGTCATAATTTCTGCAACCTGTAGCTATGTAGGCACATACTACAATTTCACGATCCCTGCTCAATATTTTCCGTGATAAAATGGTACTTTATCTCAACGTGCTTTGTCCTTGAGTGATGAACTGGATTTTTGCTAAGATTGATAGCACTTGAGTTATCACACTGGATTTCGATTGGAGACTTCACTTCGACTCCCATATCTTCAAGCTGCTGCTTCATCCACAATAACTGTGTGCAGGCTTGAGTGGCCGCAATATACTCAGCTTCTGCGGTGCTCAATGAAATACAATCTTGCTTCTTGCTTATCCAAGAAATACACAATCCACCAAGATAGAATGCACCACCTGACATTGATTTTCTATCATCTACTGAACCGGACCAGTCTGCATCAGTATATCCCAATAACTCTGTCTGAGATTTGTCTGTATATTTCAAGTCGAAATCCACTGTGCCCTGGATATACCGAAGTATTCTTTTCACTGCAATCATGTGGCTTTCCTTGGGATTGCTCTGATATCTCGCTGCTTGGCATGTGGAAAAAACAATATCAGGCCTTGTTGCGGTCAAGTACAATAGACTTCCAATGATTTGCCTGTATTCTATGATATTAACTGCCTTGCCATCATCATCTTTTGATGATTTCATCCGGGTAGAAACCAGAGTCTTCATCTCCTTGGAATTTTCTATTCCAAATCATTTCAAATCATCCTTGACATATTTGGATTGAGAAATGAGTGTGTCATTCCTGCCTTGTGTAACGCTGAAAACCAAGCTTCTTCAAATACTGATATAGCCTTCAGTACCATGCTCTTTGAGCTTGTTTCATCCCATTTAACACCTTCTTCAGCCTGGAAACTTTGTTCTCATCCTCATGAATGAGAAAACCATCTGGTTGTTCAATATACACCTTTTCTTCCATAATCCCATTCAAGAATTCTGATTTGATGTCCATCTGGAATACTTTGAACTTTCTTTGCACTGTGATGGCTAGGAATAATCTTATTGTCTCCAGCCTTGCAACCAGTGCAAATGTATCATCATCGGTGTCTTCTTCTGAATCATTATCAGCAACTTCTTATCTCCCTGTGTTACTTACTTCCTCATCACTTTCGTTAGGAATTTGTTCACTGACTCATTTTTCAATGGAATCATTCTTTTCAACTACTTCTCGCAACTTCTTGGTATCCTGAAAACAGTCAGCTGATACCATATTGTTAGAGCAAATAGATAATCATGAAAACCTGTGTGTTGCTGCTTTTCCACCAATCATTCTTCATGAGCATAAACATTCATCCTTCGTATCATATTGAGATCATGCATCTGATTAGGATATAGAATGCTCCCCCTGTGTTATGCAACTCTTCCAGTTGTTAGGCCCAACAGTTTAGACCCATAACACGTCTTTTCCTCTTGCATCATTTGTTCTCATCTTCCACTCAGATTTGAGCCATTAACAAAATATCTAAGCCTAATGAGTTGAAACTCGGTGTAGGAAACAAGAGATAAAGTTAATGACACAATCACTTCCTATTGTGCTCTGTTGCTCCCTTTCTTCTTCAACTCTAGTACCTGATTTGAATCAATAGAAACTCTAGAGCATATCACTTCTACACTTCGCATCCTTAGATTCCACTTCCCCTTGGATAGTATCTCCCTAGAACCTGAAACACATTCATCATCAGTTCATAGCATTTATATACATAGGGAGAGGGGAGTTCTTCCGAATCCTCAAGATGAGGGTATTGGTTGATCCTGATGGGTCAACCCTTTAATTCTTTCTTGGAGTGCATCACACTCCTTTCTTGCTTCCTCCAGCTGCCTAGCCAACTTCAACTGGTCTGTCCATATGACTAAGCATTCTTTACCCATATTCGGAGCCTTTCTCTAATATGTAGATTCGACAGACTTAGCCTTTTTCACCATTTGGGGTTTAAACCCACTAGTACACATTTCTGTCTCTGATGTTCCACCGAAATTCCATTTCCCTTGATTCCTTCTCTGGGTAGGAACCACTCTACTTTCCATCTTCCCCTGCTTCTTCCACCATTGCAAGGAATTGCACCTTTCTCCACTTTTCGCTGTGGAACACGACATGCAGATTTTTCAACACATTCTTTATTCATCTTTCTTTTATCAGATGTCTGAGTCACCACACTCCTTTTTGCGGGTGGTAAGTCCTCCATTGAACGTTCATTCTTCTTTATCACAGCTGGAGTAGATCTCCCCTTAATCTTCCAGGTTTGTTCACATTCTCTCCTTGAGAGCGGTTGTGAGTACGACAGAGGAGATGACTGATACACCTTTCTTTCAGCTCCATGGGATTCCCCTGAGGCTCTAAGCCTATTTTTCACCTTACCACTTTGTCTCCCAGTGTATAATTTCTCATTATGTACCACTGGAGTTGGTAATCTCTTTCTCGGGTCTTTTTCCTTCCCCGCTTTCTTCTTGCTGCACTGTCTGGCCAAATGCCCATGATCAGAACATATGAAACATTTTCTAGTAAAGGCATACCTCATTTTATCACTTCTCTCCTGAGATGTGGATGCATCTTGTTTTCTTCTTCTGGCATCGATCTCCTGAGCTTCCTAACACATATTCATGGTGTGTCCAATTCTTCCACAGTAATAGCATTTTATAAATGTTTTCCTTTAAGAGACTCTAATCTCTGATTTCTCTAGATGCTTCTTCTTATTCTGGGATTCAGCAAAGTTTCTATTTTCACATCCTGATATGTATTCATGAGCCTCTAAACAGAATCTTGATGTGTGGCCGTGAATCCCACAGAAATAGCACATGTCATCACTTCTTTTTGTAATTGTCCTTCTAGGCCTATCTCCAACACCTACATGATCTTTTCCATTTCTAGAACTGTTCACGGCTCTCTTTCTGTCATGCACAGGAGGGGATTCATCGAATCCAATACCAGCTTTTCCGAAACTTTCTGGTCTTTGAGCTGAGAAAATATTCTGTTGTTTCTCTTCAGAAATCTCATACTTCCTTTTCATTTTATCATCACCTTCTGAAGGAGAATCGAATAGTAAGTGCAGTGCATCCTTCATCTTAGGTTTTCCTCTAGTATTGGATTTCTCCACTTCCTTCTTCACTGACTCTAGCTCTTCTTCCAACATCTGAATCTTCATATTACTTGATTCAAGTTGAGCATTGAGTTCTTTTCTGAGATTATTTCCACAACTCATCTCATTTTCTAGTTCTCGTGTGAGCTTTTCTACCTTGTCACTCTGCTCCTTCAATTTCAATCTTTCATGAGCATCGGAATCAGAACAGCATGCATTCTCTTATTGCAGAGTTTTATTCTTCTGAAGTAGTTCGGATAGCTCTGTAGTTAGATTCACGTTTTTAGATTTCAAATTCTGAATCTCATATGAGTTCATATTCTTCTCCTTGTCACTAGCTTTTGATTTTTCCACCTTTTCAGATCTCTTTCTCAATTCTTCATCTTGAGAATCATTTTTCTCCCTCATATCAGTAGCTACATCAATAAGCCTTTGATTCAAGCCTCTTATCTTGTTGATCTCAGTTCTCAGTGCTTGGATCAGGATATCTTTAGATTTAATTTCATCAGTGTTTCTGACGTCACATGAAATATCAGGTTCTTCGATACACTTGACTTGATCTTTCACTTTTCTATTCAAGCCATCGATCTCCCTTTTCTATTCTTCAATTTTAAGCTTATACTCACTAACTGATTCTGAGTTCTCTTGTGTTGATAACCTGATTTTCTCAATTTCTTCCATCAACTCAGACTTCTCTTCTTCCTGTTGCTGCATATAGAGTTTGGCATCGTGAACAACTTTGTTAGATTTCTTTGTTTTAGCTCTCCAAACATCTATCTCATCAAGAGCAGCCTCTAACTCAACTCGCATATCTATTCTTCCTTCAATTTCTTCTTCTGTTTCAGTATCACTCTGATGCTCATGTACTTCACTCATTCCAACATCATGATTGAGTGAATCAATCTTTTCCCTATCAGATTCATCAAGACCTTCCTTCAGTAAGCTATTTGATTCTTTTAGTTGAATCACACTTTTTCCAAAAACACTTCCACACTGAGGGAAATTACCAGACTTCTGATTCTTATTTGATGCTTTTCCTTTTCCCATGGCAGATTGTGATAAGAGAAAACTGAATCTTCAACCACACGGATCGACTACACCAAGTCGAAGAAAACAAATCTGATAAAAGAAACCTACCTCTGATACCAATTGTTAGGGACAATAGGGTCCTATATACCCTGAGAGGGGGGGTGAATCAGGGTATGGATATTCTTTTTCAAAGTTCTTCCTGCCCCACTGGATCTTGACCTCTTTGTTACAAGGGTCACTTTGTTTACACTTGTGTGGTTACTGTGATCACTTGTCTCCTTTACCTGATGATGATGCTTTGAATGCAATGCAGGAAAGTATGAAGGCAGACACAGAGATTTTTACTTGGTTCACCGCTAAGGGCTACGTCCAAGGAGCATACGCCAACAAGTTGCCGGTTCGTACCAAATTCCACTAGACTTCACTAGTTGTGGATTACAATGTTCGGGCTAGATCACTTCTATGCCCAGGCTCACTGCCTATACAATGTTTAGGGTCATCTCACTTCTTTCCCAAGGGTCACTCCCTGTTTCTCTCTCTCTCTGGCTCACTGCCGGTGGAGAGGATCACCTTCTTCCTCTTCCTAAGCTCACTGCTCTTAGAAGGGACTCACTCACAGTTTATAGACCTGTAGGTCTCTTCATTTCCATTAAGGAATGCATCTTTCTCTATATGTAGATGTTCTGTTGAAGTTCAACTTTCACCCATAGATGAATACCCCTTTTTCCACTATCCACTGGGCAAACTGCCTTTGGAAAGACCTTCGCAAAGCACCCTACAATGCGAGGCGCCCAATTTCGCGAAGCTCAAACAAGCCTTCGCGAAGCTCCTGCCATTTCGCGAAGCTCACTCGCGAAGCTCACTCGTGAAGCTCACTCGCGAAGCACTCTCGCGATGCTCAAGACGTCGCAAAGCAATGACCCTTGCGAAGCTAAGTAAGCCAACGCGGAGCTCGCAGGTTTCGCGGAGCTACAATAGCCGCCACGAAGCACCTCTTTCGCGAAGCACACTGGCTCCGCGAACCACCTTCGCAAATTGAGAGCAAAGTATTTTCTCTGAAAATTCTCTCTACTTAGTTCCAAGGGGTCGGCCTCTATTTATAGGCGATTCCACCGACCCTCGTCCCTTCCGCGCGAAGTCAACGCCACGTCATCTCAAATCGAGAAGCTCCAAAGTTTCTGTCGTAATTCTGTCCAAATCGCGAAGCTCCACCACAATCTTCCGTTCGCGGAGCTTGACGTAGTCGCGATGAATCACCGTCAACTTACCTTCGCGGCTCGTGCCTTCGCCGCGAAGCTCCCTCGCGAAGCCCAACATTCCTTCGCGCCTTCGCCGCGAAGCTCTCTCACAAAGCCCGTCTCCGCCGCGATGCGCTTCAGCCTCTTCCGTTCGCGAAGCTTGACTTAATCGCGAAGCATCACCGCCTCCATTCTTCTGGTATTCGTGATTTCCAAACCATGCATCTTATCTTCGCGAAATTCATGCCTTTGCCATATGAAATTATGCTCTTCATGGAAATCCACTTTTCGCGATGCTCACCAAACTCCAAATTTTGGACCCCAAAAATTTGGCAAACACTGGGAAACGGTGCCACCTTGTACTGCTCTTTTGTACCGCCTCCATATCATCCTTTCCTTTGTCATAGTTCTTTGTCAACATGGAATGTCATCAACTTCTCGGGAACTCGACAATTCTCCATGGAAACCTGCTTTGTCAACAAACACAATCAACCCAAAAATACTGCAATGTTACCTTGAGGGATTTTTGCCCAACACATTTGTTTATTTTCATTGCATTGTGCTCTCACGTAATTATCTTGAAATTTCTTTAAGGTAAGATTATTTACGAAATAGAGCTATGCCGAAAGGGATTTGCCGATGGAGTTTCGTGAAGATCTTTGTCGAAGGACCTTATCAAAGGACCCACGCGACAAGTGTCCTCTTCCAAATTTATTACTTCCTTCTTTAGAAATCCAATCTTAAATTTTGGTCATTATTTTGCAGGAAAGAATGACTCATTTGATGACCCATACCAAGGAAGATAAATCTCTTAAAAGTGAAATGATGAGGATCGTCGGGCCAGATTATTATGACACTGTTGAGAGTACTCTTCTTGGGATATGGAAGGGTCTAATTCTGTACCAGCGTGACTATCCAAAAAGTCCTTACTTACCTTTGTACAGGCATAGGCTTCTACAAGACACCCATTTTCCATCTATTAAGAAGTACTTTCCAAATAATTGGTTTCTTCAGTATTCCAACTGTAACTGCATGAATATTAGTGCAAGGGGGTTCCAATACAAGAAGGAATAGTCCCTATTAGTTGCATCCTTCATCATAGTGGTTGTACTTCAGATATGAAGGATCATGTTGTAGAGCCAAGACCACATTGTTATGATTCCACTTTCCAAGATTATCAAACAGATCAATTGAATGGTTGGAAAGGAGATTGGGACCTTTGTTCTAGAGGGGGTGTGAAACCCGAGTGGATGTCAGCATTCTGGGTATGTCGGACTTGCACATAATTCAGAAAATAATTATCAGACGTTCAAATTTATGAATCTGTCTGGATGGGGAAAACTTATGTTTAAAAAAATGAACTCATTCCTGAATTACTGATCCAATGGAGCCCACAAACAAACTCATTTCATTTGACGCACGATTAAGTTGGTATTAGTCTCTTGGACGTTTACCAAATAGCTGGAATTCCTATTCTTGGGGAAATTTATGATGAATTCATCTCGCCTACTTTAACATGGGGTGATTCTACCAAAACACCACCATTGGCCCATGAATAATTTAAGGTACTAAATAATTTACCCAAGTATAAGAAATTTATTAATTCTAGAGTGTGGATGGAAGCTTTCTTAGAACCAACAACAGAGAAAGGTCTAACATGTGGATGTCCTACTATTTTTCCTTTCACCTATAACCGAGGCAGTTCAGGCACATATTGACCTACACTGGAAAGAGGCGATTACAAGCATTGGGGTTATAAATTAAACCCTGATATAGATGCAAAATTATGCTTAGTTTCCTTCCTTTCTATGTGGCTAAGTGTTTATTTGCTTCCAATTTGTGAATCCAGTGGTGGTGTAAGATCAGGGACTTTTGTAATTGCTACTAAATTGGTATAGGGGAAGTATATTGGGCTAGAAACCCCTGTTTTGGAAATAATTTACCATCTCCTACTGCATTTATACAATGGAAAGGCTCCATTTAGAATTTCGAGGCCATTTCAAGTGTTGTGGGGCTGGATTATAGAACATTTTTCTTCATACTCAGTATTGAACTCAGTTAGAGTTCCTAATGGTAGATTCACCCTGTTTTACAGAAATTTTCTGGTATTAAGCCTCTGGATTTGAGACCTGACAAGGTACTGAAGGTATTGAATGTCTCAAAATAATTCAACTTCTTTCCTTTTGGTAATCCACCAAATGGAACATTTATTGATGATGGTAAAGAAGAGTATGAGCTGAGATCCTACATGATGGCATTCAGGGATGGTGTACTATAAACCAGGATTGATTGTGAAATTATCTATGAGGCTTATGTTCCCTATAGGTTTGCTCGTCAGTTCAGGTGTCTTCAATAGTCAAGTACCTTTCCACCCACACATGTCAGATATGAGAAGCACCCATTGGTAGCATGTAAATTATAGATTCTCACAGCTTTAGAGGTATCCAAACTGTCAATTACATTACCCCCACCAGATGAGTCAATTGGATTGGAAGCTGGGTATGCCAAAGCTTGGGTTTCTTCATATCCTTAAGGGGCTCTGACAAAAGGAGTATATCGAGTGGCGGCTACAACCACTATTTCATGTGGAAATCGTGGAAAGAAGTCCATGGCCAAAGATGATACAGAAATTTCAGAGGTTTCAGATCCCTCAAAGCGTCTTTGCAAGAAGTACACCAGGAAGACCAAGGATAAAGAAGCAATACCTTCAATGCCAAGGAGATCCAGTCGCCACCATCAAACAAAGATTCCTATTCTACCTGTTGAATTTTCTGAGGAAGAAAGGTCTAAAGAAGATCTTCAATCAGAAGGTGTCGAACCTCTTCTATGATCAACTAGGCCAAAATCAAATTATGTGCAACCTTCGTTCATTCATCACTGGGAGATTATATCCCGTGATCTCAAGAATTCCTGGGCATTTCTTCAAAATGGAATTTGAATACCAGATGTTGGGGATATCAAAGAACCTTATGATTTCAATTTTCAAAATAACTTGGCTAAAGTATAAAATTATAATGCAGATTTAGAGACTTGTATATATGCAACTGATGAAAAAATCCCAACTTCTAAATGAGTATCTCATATGATGGACTTAGGAGTCCACAAAAGGGTAATTATCGACTCTGAGGAGGAGTGGGATATTTATGTAAATAGTGAGAATGTATTTTCCTTTTTATTTCATCTCAACTCTACTTTATCATTTCACATCATTAATCTTGATGAAAATGTATTTCTGAAGCATGAATATAGAGAAGGAAGATCTAGACCGACTCTTGACTCGCCTCAGTATAGTCTTACAGGTTCTCCCATTGGTGCAACAAATAATCCTCCCAAGTTGCCAGAACTTTCTCTAGGAGCAAGAATCGTGACTAGGGTAATGGTGACAGATAATACCCAACCATTACCTCAAGTTTCCCCTACTAAGATAAGTGTTTCAATCTATGCTCAAGCTTTTGAACAGAAAAGAAAAAGAGCAATGAGATTGCTTCGAAGCGTTCGTCGAAAGAGTAAGTATTTATAAAATATTCAGGGCATACAATTTTCTCATAATGTTCTGGTAACCATGCTCTACCCTCTTGTAGGATCAATGTCTCTTTCCTCTCTCAAGGGATTCAGAGCTGATTCTTCACAACTAGAAAAAGAAGTCCCAGGGGAAACCCAGGTTCATGGTGATGTATCTGTACCGTTAAAAGATTCAGCTATACCTTCTCCTAGATCTATTGAGAGAGAGGAATGCCATGGTAAGATTAAATAAATTTCCCCAGTTACTTTTGTCAAAGTATGATGAAAATAATTAATATTGATATTCTTATTTCTTCAGAAGAAAAGTACTAAAGATCTAGGGCAATATGAAATCAATGCTGAAATTAACCTAAACCCAGAAAGATATGATGCTGGAATACCAATTGAAGATTCAGCAGAACAAAATGTCAACAGAGCCAATTTGGGAATCAACCAACATTTGTTGGATACCTTAAATGGTGAGGATTTTGTAACATTTCAGTCCATATACACTGAAATGATGGACACCCTTAATCTGAATATTGATATTCCAGGTTCCATCAAGGATTTTGGAGATTTCCATGAGGAATTGCAAGGAAGTAAGTTCATATTCCTTCATTTTTCATACATAATTTGTTCTTCAACTTGATTAATTACACCAAAATTTACCTTATGTAGCTTTATCCATAGAAAATGTCGCAAAGGATCTTCAGGAACGGGGTGTTTCACTATATCCTTCTGCTGGGGCTGAAGAAATACATATAGAGGATCCTTTATCAGGAGACATTCCACATTCTTCAAATGTCATATCTAAATAATTCAAGGGAATCTCCCCCCTCAAGAAACACCTTCTCAAAACACCAGAGCTGAAAATACAGGGGATGAATCCAATCAAGTAGATAACTTATTGTTGGGTAAATATAGTCATCCATCTGAGTTATATTTGTTTCCTCCATTCGAAACTAATAATAACCTTGATTTATTATTTAGGTTTATCAGCTCCTAGATCAGAGGGAGAAGATTCTACCATCCCAAGAGAAGCATAATGTAATAATTCTTTAAGCAACCTGTTTCTAGAGTACATTTTACCTCATTATAGTGACTCAAATTCATATTTAGAGATGAAATATTCTCTTGGCATGGCACGTAAGAAGACATAGCAGAAAATCTGAAACATAATTGCTTAAAAGCCTTTGGATGAATTATCATCCCATTTTCCAAAACTCCCAACATTATTCTGTGTGTTGGGATTTGGTGGGTTCAATTATCGGCCAGTCTATGATGCCATGAAAGAGACTATCCACTGATAGGATTAGGAGCATAAACTGTGACAATATTTTGAAGAGGCTAAATGACTCATCAATATTAAGGCTTTCAAGCTACAGTGGTTGAGGTGGAGGCAAATCATAATAATAAATCACTCGAGATTAGACAACAAATCAAAGAAGCCATGAAGGAGTTATTGTCTCTTCAACATCAACTGGATGTTGTTCATAAAAAGATTGAGAAACTGAATCAAACATTAGGAGAAACCCAATTGGAGGGGATAACTTCCATTTCAATGGCTAAGGAAGCACTTCATCAGGAAGAGGAGGTTGGAGTTGCTCAATTATCTCAACTTCAATAAGCAGCTGATAGAGCTTATGAAGCGGTTCAACAAATGAAAAGTCATGTTGAAAGTTTATTTTAAAACATGATAGAGAGGCTCTGGTTTGTGGATGGCCCTCCATTTTCTCATGAATAAAAGAAATTTTGTTTCCAATCATATACATTCCTTCATTCCTGTTCTTCTTTCATGATTACAATATGAAAGGTAAATGATGAAAAGGATTTATTTATATTAAACAATCATCATTATAAGAACAATAATGAGGTGCTTAAAATTTTCTTATTAAGCTGAGGGATTTAAGGAGCATAATTTGATTATTTCTAGGTTTACATGGATAACCCTACAAATTTTGTACCTTTTGAATTTTCATTGCTCAATATTACCTAAATCGTAAAAAAATGTATATTTAGTGAGCTGGGAGTCGAATTTTGTTCAGAGTTCCCTTTATAGGTTCTTAGTCTGATGAGTATCAAGTCTTTTGTTATTGGAAGTTTAAAGTCATTCATATTGGACTATAAAGTGCTAATATTTAGGTTTGAATAGCTTTGAATATAAATTTTGAAATTGGTACTATGCAGTTTTAAGTCATGCAGTGAGGAAATTGGGTATCGTGTTGTTTTAAGTCATGCAGTGAGGACATTGGGTAATGTGCAGTTTTAATTCATGTAGTGAGGACATTGGGTACTATGTAGTTTTAAGTCATGCAGTGAGGATATTGGGTATTGTGTAGTTTTAAGTCATGTAGTGAGGACATTGGGTGGAATTACTTTTAACGTCTTTAGTTCTGACCAAAAGTATGAAACTCTCCCAATTTCTTGATAATTTGTTTGGAAATATAATATCATATTTAGGTATAAAATAAAAAATTGTAAACTGTGATTTGAAAATTTCTGAAACTGAGTAATGATATGGAAAAATGGCTAGAAGCATTAGAGGAAGTCTTTTCTAAGAACGAAGTTACCATTTATTGACAAACCCATTATGGGGGATGTATTATGTAGGGCCAACTGGGGCATATGATACATATCCAAATAGTGGAATCTTTTGACTAACAGGCCTGTTATGTAGGCAACTTATGCAAGGCCGCCTCAGGGCGTGTGCTGCATAGTCAGAAGAAAGATCTCTCAGAAGTTTTGACGTTCTATTGCTAAAAGTCAAATCTGATTTTCCAAAGCATAGATTTTGGTTTATGGAGAAAGTTACCTAAATATGGAAAGATTATTTCCAATCAAGACATCCGAATAATCATAGGAATAATACTTTTACAATGGTCTGACCCAAATATAAAAGATATGGTGTCTGTAGTTTTAGGTCATACAACTAGGACCAGAAATGGAAACAATAAATAACATGTGGTCAAGTGGTTTCAAGATTATTTCAAAGTGTATCGAGCACATGATGTGGGAAATGCGTAAACCATGTCCTTGAAGACTTTAAGATTGTGAGAAATATAATGGTACAAGTATACTTGAATGACTGTTTTAAAATACAGATTCTTGTATGTTGTCATCAAAGATTAAAGGGGACAAAGATACTATAACTAAGAATGAAGTAACCATTATTTTACAAACCCGTTATGGGGGATGTATTATACAGGGACAACTAGGGCATATGCTGCATAGACAAATATTTTCATCTTTTGACTGATAGTCTTGTTATGTGGGCAACTTATGCAAGGTCTCCTAAGGGAACGTGTTGTATAGTCAGGCAAAAGAGCTCTCAGATATTGAAAACATTGTTACCAGAAACTGAAAGAAAGATTATGAAAATCTAAAAGTATTCAATATTAAGAGTGTGAAATATTGAAGGAGAGTTTATGTTCAATGTTTATGAAAAATATTTAAATCGATATTGACCATGAATTTGACGTCCTTTACATAGATCTGACTCGTATGTAAAATTAAATCTTTCTTTGTTTCCTTTGAATGAATATGGTAATGTGCAGTTTTAAGTCATGCAGTGAGGACATTACACTATGTAGTTTTGAGTCATGCAGTGAGGACATTGATAATCCCATAAGAAATTGAAAACACCCTATTTATATAAAGAATCCATTTACCCAATTCTTAAACCTGTGTGAGTTATGATCAGTGTGAGAAACAAGGAGCAGTAAGGGTTTCTTTTATAATATAAAGGTGATCCAAGTGAGGAATAGGGGTGTTAAATTTCCATGTAGTGTAATGTCATGTGGTAAGGATGAGAATAAACCAATATGAAATAAA
This sequence comes from Viscum album, assembly GCA_963277665.1. Classification (NCBI taxonomy): domain Eukaryota; kingdom Viridiplantae; phylum Streptophyta; class Magnoliopsida; order Santalales; family Viscaceae; genus Viscum; species Viscum album. The sequence goes on from OY728166.1 coordinate 383,885,438, forward strand.
ATACACATTGTAACTAGATTTGAAAGCTAAATTTCATTATGTGTCTTTCTGAATAAAGAATTAATTCATGCATAATTCTTAAAACATTTCCTATGTAGATTTGATTCTCATACAAGAAATAAAAAGAGTTTGTTGTTTTTTTATCATGGATGGGTCCAAAATTACAGATCTAGGTGCCTCTATGTATCTCATTGGAAAAAATAAAAAATGAGAATCAAGACATACATAATTCTTGAAACAATCATTCCTCATGTTAATCAGATTTGGAAAGAAAAATCGGGGATTTTAACACATTCTAAGAGAATGGTAAATCTTAAGAAATAAAATGGTATATGGAACAAATCATATATCTTAAGGAAACACTCTATATAGATATGATTCATATACAAGAGGATAAAAGAAAATAAGAAATTTTTTTGATTGTGGCTAGGCCCCGAATTGGAGATTCAGGCGTCTCTACGTATCTCATTTGAAAATGAGAATCAAGACATATGTAGTTCTTGAAACATAGTCTTTATACAGATCTGACTCCGACATAGTAAATAGAGGGACTCATGTACTATTAATTAGTAATGATGATGTCAATGATTCTTGCTTATGTAAGCTTTTAGCATTTTATAGAGAAAATGTTAAATGGTGTCTTGCAGTTTAATGTCTTGCAACTATGACATGGGGGTTATGCAGTTTTAAGTCTTGCAGCAAGAACGTGGTACCATGCAGTTTAAATTCTTTTAGTGAGGATTATTTATTAAAAACTATACAAAGTATTTCTTCAAAAATCTTGCATTGGTTGGGGTTTTGATGAGCTCTCCATCCATTGAGATTAAGGCATATGCTCCATTTGAATAAACCTAATGTATGGAATAAGGTCCTTCCCACTTTGGCTCAAGTTTTGGTGGTTTCTTTACTAGTATCATTGGATTTATAAGGACCAATACCAATTCTTCTTGAAGTAATGAACGAAGATGAACTTTATTATTAAAAGCTCACGCAATTCTGTTCTGATAGACTTCTAGATGATGCGAAGTATGCAATCTTTTCTCATCTAATCGTTCCAACTCATTGAACCATTTCTGAGACCTTTCATCTGTAGATAATTGATCACATATTTTAACTCTTAGTGAAGGAAATTTCATTTCAATTGGTAAAACTTCTTCAATTTTATATACCAATGAATAAGGAGTTTCTTGGGTGGCAGTACGGATAGTTGTCTGAAAATCCCATAAAGCATTCAAAAGTTTATCAGGCCATGATTTCTTATCTTTATCCACCATGTTCTGTAGAGTATTTTATAGGGTTTTATTGAAAGCCTATATCTATCCATTGGACGCCTCATGATAGCAAGATGAATGGTTGGATTTGATATTATATTCCTGATTTAACTTTTGCACTTCAGCAGAACAAAAATTAGTGCCATTGTCTTTCAAAATAGTATGAGGGACGCCAAATCTGGTGATGATATTAGTTTTGAAAAAAATAATGATGTTTTTATCTCCAACATCCTTGAGAGGTATTACCTCATCCCACTTAGAGAAGAAATCAGTATTAGTGAGAATATACTTGAACTGCTTAGCCGTGGCTGGAGGATAAGGCCCTACTACATCCATTCCTCATATGGAAAATGGCCCAGAGTATTTAGTTGTATGTTGTAACTCTGGGGGTTGTTGAATGAAGTTGGAATGTAATTGAAAGGGATGACATTTTTTATGAAGTCTGTAAAACCTTGTGTCATTGAAGGCCAAAAGTATCCAAGCCTTCGAATCTGATTGGAGAGTCTGTGCCCAGATAGGTGGGCACCACAAGCTCCTGAATGAACATCCTTCATGACAGTCATGTTTTCTTCTCCATCAATACATCTGAAGAGAATCCCATCAAAGCCCCGCTTATAAAGGATCTTTCCATGGTTTGGATCATTATAAAGAGTAAAATTAGCTGCTCATCACCGGATCTGGTTCTTCTCAGCCCTATTTGGTGGAAGTATCCCATTTTGAAGATATTAAATGATGGATGTTCTCCATCTCGTGGTATGACCATACGATTCAGAAATAGGGAAAATTTCATTGATTTCCTCCCTCATGGTTTGAACAAAAGGTGAAACCATGCGGCGATGGGATATGATGATAACTTTCTCATCCTGATTTGGATCTGCCAAGGTTGTAGCTGCATTAGCTAGTGCATCTTCTTGGGAATTTTGTGATCGTGGTACATAGAACAATATTGGCTTTGAGGGAAATTCAGCCATTAATTCTCTGACATAATCACACAAAGTTATTAACTATTCTTTTCTGATAGAGTATTCCCCATTGATTTATTTTATTACCAATTATGAATCACCTTTTACCTTTAAATGATCCATTTACACCTGAACGGCCAATTCCAAACCTACGATGAGAGCTTGATATTCTGCCTCATTGTTGGTGCCACCTTCTAATAATAGAAAAGAATAAGGCAATACTGCCTTTTCTAGGGAAATAAATACTATTCTTAATCCAACTTTGTTGAGTTTAGGATTTTCCAGTCTCTTCCCTGTTGGAAATCTAGAAGCACCATCAAAATAAATTTCCCATGTATGGGAATTATATTGAATAGATAAGACATCTTCATCATGAAGTTCAGTATTAAATGATGTATCTTCTGCGGATAGATGCTCAGTAAGGAAATCATCCAAGGCTTGACCCTTTATTGCCTTTTGAGGCAAAAACTAGATATCAAACTAATGCAAAATAACTTTCAACCATACTAGAAAACCTGTAAGCATAGGACGACTGAGGATAAATTTGAGTGGGTTATTACGAGATACTAATTAGACCTCATGATGTTGTAGATAATGCCTCAATTTCTGAACTGCAAATATTAATGCCAGGTAGCACTTTTCAATACTTTAATACCGAGTTTCCACATCAAGTATAGTGTGACTGAGATAGTAAATGTTGTTTTCACTCCCAGCATCATTCTTTTAGGAAAGGAAGGCACCCAATGATCACTCTAAAGTTGTCACATAGAGAATAAGTGGTCTTCCTTAAACAGGTGGCATTAATACCGGTGGAATCAAGAGATATTTCTTGAGGATATCGAATGCTTCTTGAGATTCTTTAGTTCACTGGTAGGTGACTCCCTTCTTTATTAATCTGGTGAAAGGTAAACATTTTCCTACCAAATTGGCGATAAAGCACCGAATATAGGTCAAGTTTCCTTAAATTCCTCTTAATTATTTCAAATTTCTAAGAGGTGACATAATAAGGATTGATTTTGTTTTCTCAGGATCAACTTCAATAGCATGATGGCATACAACAAAACAAAGGAATTTTCCTGAGGTTACCCCGAAAGCACATTTCAAGGGGTTTATCTTCAAACTGTGTTGTTGAAGTTTGTTGAATATGATTTCCAGATTGGCCAAGTGATCAGAAAATTGTCTGTATTTAACCACCAAATCATCCACATAACATTCAACAAATTTCCCTAAAAGGTGTTTGAAGATATGGTGCATAGCACGTTGATATGTTGCACCTGCATTCTTCAGGACAATGGGCATTACTCGATATCAAAACACACCTTGAGGGGATCTTAAGGCTATATATTCTTCATCTTCTAGAGCCATTCGGATTTGATTATACCCAGAATATCCATCCATGAAGTAAAGTTCTTCATAGTAAGCCGTTGAATCAATTAGAAGTTCTATAATCGGGACTGGAAAATCATCTTTAGGACAATGCCTGTTAAGATCTCTAAAGTGAATGAAAACTCTAATTTGTCCATTCTTATTTTTCACAGGGACAATATTATCCATCCATTTGGTATATTGAACTTCTCTGATGAAGTTATCCTTGATAATATTATCAACTTCATCTTCAATTTTGGAGGCATAAGTTGGGTGTGTTCTTCTTGCGGCTTACTTGAATCCTCGATGTTCTTCTGGAAAACCCAAATGATGAGTGTCAACATCGAGATCAAGACCTAGCATTTCTTTATAATTCCAAGAAAATAAATCTTTATTTTTCTCTATAAATGAAGTATACATTTCTTTCTCTTCAAGAGTCATGGATGCACTAATTAAAGTGGGGCATGGATCTTCTTCTGTACCCAAATTTATTTCTCCGAGTTCATCCACAGTGGTAGAGATACCCTCTTCAAATGTTGTAGGATCATCCCTGATATCTTCCTTTTCTTATTCAATATGTGTTACTTCTTCTGTTTCTACTTGTATAGTAGATGATGAAGCAGAATTTCCATGGTTAGGGGAGAAGTTAAAATTTGAACATCTTGAAGAAGAGGCTGTCATTTCTGACCCTATTGATGATGAAGGGTCTTCCTGGGGTGATAGAGATGAGATTATGGATTGAGAATTGACATCATAATTTTCCTATGGTATTTCTATACATTCTTCTGACCTGGTTGATGAATTATAGAATTGTTGGATTTTAGTGGATGAAATGAAGACATCTCCATTTAAGTTTTCTCACTACTTGACAAATTAACAATTTATCCCATGCTGTCTGGCTTGGCAGCCGTAATTGACATTATGGAAGTTTCCATAAGAGTGTTTGGATTTAGGTATATCTTTTCAAATTTACTGATAGGAAATACATAATCTATACTCACATGTATGAATGGGTTTACTGGAATATTTTCCAAACCATTTAGATCATTAATTTTGGTGTCCTTCTTTTCCAAGGATTTTTTATTCCCCTCCATGTGATAAAAGTATGCCTCAATGTATTGAGATTCACATGTTTTGAATGGGGCCTTGTCACCATACAATGTCCCAATTTGACCATTGAAACAATATTTGAGACATTGATGGTACGATGAAGGTATAGACACATGTTGATGTAGCCAAGGTCTTCCAAGAAAAATGTTGAAGGTTGTGTCCTAATGAACAACCATGAAATCTGAATTAGACACAAGGTCTCAAAACTGAATTCTGAGTTTAATTTCACCTAGAGGTTCTTATTCATTCTTACTATATCGTTGAAACATCAAAGTAGAAGGAGATAAATCAGATTCGGTGAGGCCCAATCGACAAAGTGTACGAATAGGAATGAGATTGACTCCTAAGCCATTATCAATGAAAGATCGTCGGATGTCCATGTCATTGGCTTTTCCAGATAGATATAAAGGTTTGATATGACCATGTACAACATCACCTTCATCTTCATCTATAAAATATATCACTTCATGGCATTCTATAGGATAGTTCTATATATAGTAGGCCTCAGCCGCAGTAGTTTCAGTTTCGAATTCTTGAGGACCTGACAAAGCCTGAATTAGCGCCTCTCGAAGATCTTTTGATAGATTCAAGGCATCAAAAATTGATAACTTGGCTGTTAATTGGTCCAAATGTTTCAAGACATCATACTTTTGGTCCAAAGGTCTGCATTTTACATCATGAAAATGTGGTTTTGCAGGTGCTTTGTAAGTTGATGCTTTGGCAGTAGATGCATCCCGTATCGGGGTAGGAATTGGAAACACTCCTGGCTTCGGTAGATTAGACTAACTAGGTCTGTCTATTTTCTGAGAGGAAGAAGATGTAACCTCTAACCGGTCCTCCAAAATAACTATTTCAGGACCAAATCTACCATGCGTGTAAGAACTTTCTTGTTTCTATTGAGCCCACTGAAGGGATTTTCCACAAGTTTCTACCATATATACAGTTCTAGCAGGGGTAGGATTGAAATAGGGGCTTCTAGAATATCCACATATTCCCCTGTATCCTAGACCTATGTATCTTCCTCTAACTCATCTATTAAATACAGGGAACTTAGGCTCATCATGATCGAAACTTTCATTGGCATAGGGATCTGTTAAATGAATCATGTTAAAAGAACCAAAGATCAATTCTTCATCTGATGAAGATTCTGCCTGATGAACCAGTTCAGGCCGTGCCATTTGGTGGGGTGGTGTTTGTGATTTTGAAGCATATGGCATAAAATCTACCAAAGTCAAAGACAAATTTAGCTGTGACGCGAGCTTTTCTTTTTATGACTACTCTTCTTTGTTCAAATTACGCCTCTTCTTTGAGGATTTTCCTTCTGATGAAGGGTGTTTTGCTGTGGTATAAATAGTAGAAGACACAATTGGTTGATTCAATTGCGTTCATAAAATGTCATGAGTTCGATTGATCATTTTCCTGATCATCCAATCATCATATTTTTGGGAATTTTTACTTTTGACTTCGTGCCACTCGCCTTCTTCCTCTGGATCAGTAGGAGTAACACATGATACCTAGGCTGAAGAACCTTTCAGTTTTACTTGTCCAGAGTCCACCATCTTTTTTAGAAGGTCTTTGAAGACAAAATAATCCTGAATGGGATTTCCCAACATCTGATGAAATGGTAAATAGTTGGGGAGGTCTTTATCTCCTTTGTTGTTCAGCCTTTTAGGTTTTGGAAATTGATCCAGATTGTTTTCCAGAGTCGAGATGAAGTAACCAGGAAATTTTTCATTCTAAAAAGAATAAAATTTTTTCTTTAAATCCACAAAATGTTTCCTCCTTTGATCTTTTTGATCATCTTAAAGAGGAGACCATTGTTTTTTATTCTCAGGAGGTGGATCCCTTCGATATGATGAAGGTTTTAAAGTGGAAGTAGGTACATGTTCTTGTTTAAGTGTAACTGTAGTAGTCTCTAATTTCCCTATTCTCCTTCCTGGAACTAATGGAATTACACGAGTTTTATCCTTAGTCTTTATAAGAGAGTCTCATATCTGCTGAGCGATTTAAGTAAGGTCTCTAAACCCTCCTGTGTATTTCACAAGGATCAACGGTGTTCATAATTCATCACGTAGATTTTCTACACAAATTGGTAGCAACTCTTCTTGAGGGAGTGCTAAACTTAAGTAATATGTTAATCCCTTCTAGCGAGAAATGAAATCAGAAACTCTTTAATTATTCCTTTTCTTACAATTGGTAAGATCAAAAACTGTCATCTTTGGTAATGTTGAGCTAAATTGAAGAAGGAACCTTTGACGGAGATCTTCCCACCCAATAATTGACTAAGATTGCAAACTTTTATACCAGACAAAAGCAGGTCCTTGTAATGACTACACAAAACACCAAAGCTTAACTACTTCTTTTTGTTGAGGAGTTCCCATCATAAGATCACAATAAGAAACAAAATGTGTTAATTGTTGTTGTGGATCTCCCAAACCATTAAAAATTGGGAATGTGGTATTTGCAAAATTTGATGGTGGAGGAATTCCATCTACCCATCCAGGATAAGCTCTCTTTTCCAGTTGAACCTATGCACATTGACCTTCCATATCTTCCAACCGAGCTATTAATAACTCAATGGTAGTCATTAATTTTTGAGAAACATCTGGTTGATCTTGGACCTAAGCAGGTTCAATAATTGGAGTTTGGACGGGTGCAGCAACCTGTACCACCACTGATGGTAGTATTGGTGGTTTTTGTCACGTATGACCCAAAGTATTGGACCTGTTATAGTGTACTTGTAAAGGGGGATATTCTTCATCCATCCCAGTAGCTAAAACAAATTCCCTTGATTGATTAACTTCAGCATGCTTAGGAGGAAGACTACCTTGAAGTAGTTCTACATTTAACCTCATTAACTCCTTCATTTCTTCTTCTTGTTGTATGAACCTTTCCTCTAATGAGAGTGATTGGACTTCTCTAGAGGTAGGGTGGGATGTAACCTGACTTTTACCCTTTTCCTTGGCAAGTTCCATTCTGGAGTATGGAAGGGCATTACCCAAAGGAATGTTTTGCCTCTGGGAAACCCTATGTCTTCTGGTACGCACACCTCCTTCATTTTTTTCCGTAAATAAAGACTCTTGAATAGGAACTTCTTCATCTGATACCTCTGAGTGAGCCTCATGTTATGGGGGACCTTTTACAATGGTATTGATAACATTTACTGACGCATAATGCACTGATAGCATTCTATCAGTTCTTATGCTAGATTGTTTCCCTTTGTGTCTTCTATCAGACTTTGTTCTCCTACATAAGGAATTCCTTGGAACTGTTTCATTAATAGTAATCTGAAGGGAATCATTGGATAATTCAGTTATACGCTTTCCTTTTGGCTTCTTCCCTAATGGGTAGAAAATTGACTTCTGTTGAGGAGGGGATTGCAAATGTGAAAAATCCCCCATCCTTGTAGGCTAGGGTTGTTCTTGTTCTTCTTACTCAAATCTTTGAACATTGTTTAATGTATTCAAAGATTGGTTTAGATTATCCCCGAGCCTCACAATCTGTGGTGATTCTTGAACTTCTATAGCTAAAATCCATGCAACTAATCTTCTGATTTTTCGGATTTTGGTTCGGACATTATCTGGGTGCATTATATGACCATCATTTACACCACCTGTTTCAGAAGATCATTGTGCTATTTTAGACATTTGCATACTCTAATGCCTGACATCCTCTAAACAAGATGCTTGCTCAAGATTCTCAGAGTCTTGACGTAAAAGTAGCTCAATAACTTCTTTTCTTTGAGCCTAATTCTGATGAGAACAGGTTGAGGCCTATTCTTGAGCATACATTTGATTACATAAAAAACCTACTAATTGGGGCCATTCATGGGATATAACATTGCATGAAACCACTTTTGGAAAACTTTTCTGACTTTGGAGTGTAGTAAAATGCAATGCTCCATATACACCCCATCATCTGATGCGAACATTAGATGGGGAATCAAAAATTAACTAGCGTAGCCTCTTTAGAGCATTGAGACATGCATGCTGAAGATTTATTTGTTGTTTTTGAACCCTTTGATGTTGGGAAACTGAAAGATATGCCAAGTTAATTTGGCACTGTAACCCTTCTATTACCTTTATATGATTTTGATATTCATCATATGATAATACTTTAGTTTTCAAATGACAAAGAGTTTTCCATAAGTTGAGACGAATGTCATTAATGCAATCTTCTGTCATCAATTTAGGAATATCAAACTAATAATTTGCTTAAGGTCAGAACACGACTGGTATTTCTCCTTTAGCTAATTGTTTCCTCATGTTCAACACATCTTCATAATCTTCTACTAAAGGTTTCTCCACTTGGTCTCACTAAACTGTATGCTCTGCATTTGAGGATAAATGGCCCAAGGGAGGTTCGGAGAATGACCATTCCCTTAAGATGTCTTTTTACTGAGAAAGTGTTTCACCCATAAATGACAAGGCATCAGACATGATTGGCTTTGTCTTTGCAAGTGCCTCGAGATAGGAAGGATTTCTTGTGACTAAATTGTCAATTATAGAATTTTTTCGACAATGTGAAATACTAATATGGAGAATATTTTCTTAGCAAAAGCCATCATGGGGAGGATCACCATGGTGGATTATAGCAAGGGATAAATATTCTTTCTCCTTGGTCTTATGGCCACACGGAGCGTTTCTGTGGCTCTCATCCAAATATAGACACTCTAGATTGACCGAATTTTCATGAAGCAAGCCTTCAAGATGAAGTGTCTGGTGAGCAACTTCAGAATTACAATTACCACTCCCAAAATTTGGTAATGAGAAGGTAGGATCTTGAACAGAAACAAATAAATGTCTGAGGGATTCAAGAACTCCAGCATTAAGAGGAGCTAAATTACATCTTGACTCTTGATTTTCCAACAGTATTTAGTGAGATTTATTCTTGGATATTCTCTTATACTTAGTTGGGGAAACTTGCAAGGAAAATTGGTTATAATGGGAAGGTATATATTCCTATCTTGGATTATTTATCAGAACAGACTGGTTACCTCCAATTGGAAAGTGTGTATGTTCCCGATCTTGTTGTCTATATGATATGGGTGAGTATGCCCCATGAACCTCCTGGACTGGAACAGAGGTGTGTGTCTTCTCTAGGATGGAATGTTGATGTATTATCCCATGTGTGAGGACAGATTTATATGTTTTTTCCCCTAATACTACTGAAGTAGTTGTTAAAATATTCTGACATTCTTCTAGAATATGAGTAGGGATATGAGTCTGCCTTTTCACCATTGACAAGATGTGTTTAGTGACTTTAGTAGACGGAACAGGAATATATGTCCATTCTGTATCTGGAGTAGGTTTATTTGCCTACTCATGTCCTCCTTTTCATATCAACGGATATTGATAGTACTTATTCATAAGGGAAGAGAGTTGAGTATACTCCAAATCTGTCATCGGAGCTTTCCGAATGACTTCTCTGGGTGCTACCAAACGAGACTGTTGGCATACTTGATGAAAATTGGTAAGTGTATGTGCCTACTGAATATTATTCATCAAGTATGGTTGACAGTTTTCCTTCAATACTGGCAGACGTGACTGCTGACAGAATTGGTGATTGTAAACAGGTGTATGTCCCTACTTACCAGTTGCCACCATATTAAATTGGTGGGTCTCTTTAAATGCAGCCAGACAAGCCTGCTGACTAGCTGATAACTTATAAAGACCCACACTTATTTCATACATAATCTTGAATTTATTCAAGAAAACACTTCATTTTACATTGAGGATCTTTTCAAGTTTATAGCTTTAGAGAATTAAGACAAAACATTCATAACATTACACATTGTTACATAGTGGATACCATAAAATAAGTTTCCATTTTCCTCAGAATATAAAACATTAAAACACAAAACAAGACTCCTTGACAATTCTTCAACATTTAACATGTCTTACTTCATTTTATTACACATCCATTAACCTGTGGAAAATCATTTAAAAACTTCGGATGAGCACAAAAGCTCAGTAAGGTATGAAAAAGAAGGAAAAATCACATTAGTCCATGAATACACATGACGTATGAAAACATTTTCAAAAGACATGCTTTCCACCCATAAAATCTTACTTTGTGTAACATGAGATTTAAACAAGATTAACACAAACATAATTATAATCATAGAGGTATATTGGGGAATTACTTACATAATCTTGTAACCATCTTGGCTACCTTAAAATTTGTAACCCTCACGGCTACCTTACTTTGTGTAACCATCATAGTTACACTTGGAGTAACCATACGGCCGACCTCCAACTTACTCATACCCAATGCATTGGAGGGAAATATAGGTCCCACCCTTCATCATAAACAATTCCCAATAACAAAAACATAATCATACAACATAAACAATAGCATAAAAACATTTCCTTTGAATCTTATAAAACAGAATTTTAAAAGAGGATTTTAGAAGAAAAGTCCCTTATAAACATCATATACTTGAAGTGAGACTTAATTGAGTGGATGGAATATGTATATAATCTGTAAATACACATAATTAAACATAATATAAACAGAACCCATCACACAAACAATTTAAATAGCACATAAATTATAAAGTAGAAGGTTAACCCAAAGAATGGAAATCGGGTTAAGAATTCCCTTACCTTAGGCTTGTCTTACTTAAAAATTGTTAAAACCTCCTGTATAATGGTTAAAAGAGTGTTATTAGTATTTTACAGACACATGTTCATGTTTATAACATCTTATATGGTCATTTAATAACCTCATTTCACCCCTTATTTGTTAGTATTTGTTCCTTGCATTATTTTGGGTGAGTTCTTTTGTGATTTTCACAATCGGTTCATGATGAATCGTTCTTGTTGATTGGAAGTGAAACTCCGGAATTGGAATGGAGTAGTATTTACATATTTAAAGTGCCATAAATGACACCATTTATCACTTTGATGCTTTATATGATGATGATTTATAAGTTAAAACATTAATTATGTTCGTTTAGATCATTTAAGTGGTTCTTTGATAATTACAACTTCATTTAGTCTTATAAATTTGAATCATGAGTACAAAAGAATTCCAGAACCTTATATGAGTCATAAAACATATATTATAACCTGGTTCAACCATATAAATGGTTTCATGACCATACTTGAAAGAATTAATGGGAATTGAAAATACATCATCCACGATATCGGTAATTCGACACAAATGGACAATGTTTTTTTGATTCTTTAAATAAGTGAGAGAGGATAGGAATAATGATTTGTAATTTTCCATAAACATGAAAACATCCAGAATATACATGATTCTGAAGATTTCATGCCTCTTGGATAAGAGGGGGTGAAGAAAGAAGAGAAAGGAATCATGAAATAAAGAAAACATGAGAAATTTCTTACGGAAATTCGGCAGCCTAACGGCGTCTCTTAAAATTTCATAAAAACAAGATTGATGAGAGGAATGGAATATCTCATCATTCATACAAAATTTGGACAGTAAGGGGAAATATTTAATGAAATATCCCAACAAAAGACAAAGGGAAAGAAAGAGAATAACATAAAATGGAAGGAAAGAATGAAAAAGAAAGAGGATGTTTACCTCTTGATCTCTTCTCCTTGAGATCCTTCTTAAGGGATTTGATTTTGGTCTTTTGGTGAGACCAGCATCTCTAGGACGTGGGGAAGAAGATTGAGGAGGGAATTTGGCATAAATTAGACAATTCTCAAGGCTTGAGAGGTGTGGGAGGAAGAGGGGAGTGAGGGTGATATTTATAGTGGAGGAGGGGAGGTATTTTAGATTATTTTAATTATTATTATAATATTTTTATCAAGACTATGAATAATCTCAAATAAATTGGCCTTAATTAGTGAAAATATCAAGTGAGTTCGAGTCAAGTGGCCTTTCATCACTTATGATGTCATAAATAGTGCATTTTTACTGATAAATTGATTATAAGGTATTTTATCGTATTTCACTATTCACCGAAAATTCAGGAGTTTCAGAAAAATACCAAAAATTTACCCCAACCATTTTTCGATGTGTAGAATTCAAAAATGAACTCCATTTTTCAAAAATAATTTTCTAAATATTATTAATTTAATTTTTAAATAAGTTCACAGTTAATTCGAAAAATAACAAAATTGAAGTGCAATTAGTTTTATGTGACATTGGAAAATTAATTAAGATCCCATTATCCTATTGCCATGGGAAAATAAAATAATATTATTATTTACTATTCATAAGGTTGTATTACTATTCATATTACTATTCATAAGGGCGTGTTACTATTCATGAAAAAAACAAGTTTGTTTCATCAGACTCTAAATAACATACTGAACCCAATTATAGATGACAGTTTCTTGAAATTCAAATCATAGAAGAAATAAAATTATGTTTAAAGGATACTTATAAATATATACCTTAAACAAAATTTCAAGCATTTTCAATTTATTTTTAGAAAACCTTGGGATGTTACATTATCCCCAACTTCTTGAAATTGCATCCTCGTAATTTTATTTACTTATTAAACAAGTGAGGGTACCTTGATCAAGGTGTCCACTCGGTTTCATCGTCATCTTGTTCACGTAGGTAGAAGTCCCATGAATTACAACAATGATTTAGAGATCCTTCAAAATCATTTGCTTCCTCCATCCAAATACACCTCGTACAACATGGGTCATATGGGTGTTCACAGAAAAACAGTTTTGGAAAATAATCATGTATGACATATAATTCCAAAACATCTGATAAAACACGATTTCTATAAAATAGTCGGACCGAAATTGAGTTGAAACTTTCTATTATTGGTCCTTTTAAAATAACATAAGTATGTGATGTGAGACTATATTTTAAAAGCAAATATAAATAGGTTGCACAAGGGTCTCCTTCCTCAGCACCATTTTTAAAATCATAATATGCTTCAAATTCTTGTGATAAGGTAAAATATTTGAAAATACCTTGATAATATTTACCTTTCTTGAAATTATGTGAATATTGTGAAAATAGTATTTGTCTAAAAAAACCCATGATCCACGATGATAACGAGGTATAGAGGAGGTGTTTGATATCTCAAAAAAACTGCTTGCAAGTGAGCTGTATGCTAGAAAAAGTTTCACAATCATCCGAAGATGACTTTGCAATAATTATTGCAAGAATGTCATTAGGAAGAGATAGGAATGTCGTTTGAGATCCTTCTCCTTCCATTCGTAACCGAATTTACTTAACCTGAAAAAAAAAGTTATAAAACAAGGATTTAACTGAAATAATAGATATAGGGACTAATCACATGTCTCACAAGAACTCCTAATCCCTAAAGTTGTCTAAACCGACCTCTGATACCAACTATAAAGACCCGCACTTATTTCATACATAATCTTGAATTTATTCAAGAAAATGCTTCATTTTACATTGAGGATATTTTCAAGTTTAGAGCTTTAGAGAATTAAGACAAAACATTCATAACATTACACATTGTTACATAGTGGATACCATAAAATAAGTTTCCATTTTCCTCAGAATATAAAACATTAAAACACAAAACAAGACTCCTTGACAATTATTCAACATTTAACATGTCTTCCTTCCTTTTATTACACATCCATTAACCTGTGGAAAATCATTTAAAAACTTGGGATGAGCACAAAAGCTCAGTAAGGTATGAAAAAGAAGGAAAAATCACATTAGTCCATGAATACGCATGACGTATGAAAACATTTTCAAAAGACATGCTTTCCACCCATAAAATCTTACTTTGTGTAACATGAGATTTAAACAAGATTAAAACAAACATAATTATAATCATAGAGGTATATTGGGGCATTACTTACATAATCTTGTAACCATCTTGGCTACCTTAAAATTTGTAACCCTCACGGCTACCTTACTTTGTGTAACCATCATAGTTACACTTGGAGTAACCATACGGCCAACCTCCAACTTACTCATAACCAATGCATTGGAGGGAAATATAGGTCCCACCCTTCATCATAAATAATGCCCAATAACAAAAACATAATCATACAACATAAACAATAGCATAAAAACATTGCCTTTGAATCTTATAAAACAGAATTTTAAAAGAGGATTTTAGAAGAAAAGTCCCTTATAAACATCATATACTTGAAGTGAGACTTAATTGAGTGGATGGAATATGTATATAATCTGTAAATACACATAATTAAACATAATATAAACAGAAACCATCACACAAACAATTTAAATAGCACATAAATTATAAAGTAGAAGGTTAACCCAAAGAATGGAAATCGGGTTAAGAATTCCCTTACCTTAGGCTTGTCTTACTTCAAAATTGTTAAAACCTCCTGTATAATGGTTAAAAGAGTGTTATTAGTATTTTACAGACACATGTTCATGTTTATAACATCTTATATGGTCATTTAATAACCTCATTTCACCCCTTATTTGTTAGTATTTGTTCCTTGCATTATTTTGGGTGAGTTCTTTTGTGATTTTCACAATCGGTTCATGATGAATCGTTCTTGTTGATTGGAAGTGAAACTCCAGAATTGGAATGGAGTAGTATTTACATATTTATAGTGCCATAAATGATACCATTTATCACTTTGATGCTTTATATGATGATGATTTATAAGTTAAAACATTAATTATGTTCGTTTAGATCATTTAAGTGGTTCTTTGATAATCACAACTTCATTTAGTCTTATAAATTTGAATCATGAGTACAAAAGAATTCCAGAACCTTATATGAGTCATAAAACATATATTATAACCTGTTTCAACCATATAAATGGTTTCATGACCAGACTTGAAAGAATTAATGGGAGTTGAAAATACATCGTCCACGATATCGGTAATTCAACACAAATGGACAATGTTTTTTTGATTCTTTAAATAAGTGAGAGAGGATAGGAATAATGATTTGTAATTTTCCATAAACATGAAAAAATCCAGAATATACATGATTATGGAGATTTCATGCCTCTCGGATAAGAGGGGGTGAAGAAAGAATAGAAAGGAATCATGAAATAAAGAAAACATGAGAAATTTCTTACGGAAATTCGGCAGCCTAACGGCGTCTCTTAAAATTTCATAAAAACAAGATTGGTGAGAGGAATGGAATATCTCATCATTCATACAAAATTTTGACAGTAAGGGGAAATATTTAATGAAATATCCCAACAAAAGACAAAGGGAAAGGAAGAGAATAACATAAAATGGAAGGAAAGAATGAAAAAGAAAGAGGATGTTTACCTCTTGATCTCTTCTCCTTGAGATCCTTCTTAAGGGCTTTGATTTTGGTCTTTTGGTGAGACCAGCAGCTCTAGGACGTGGGGAAGAATATTTATGAGGTAATTTGGCATAAATTAGACAATTCTCAAGGCTTGAGAGGTGTGGGAGGAAGAGGGGAGTGAGGGTGATATTTATAGTGGGGGAGGGGAGGTATTTTAGATTATTTTAATTATTATTATAATATTTTTATCAAGACTATGAATAATCTCAAATAAAGTGGTCTTAATTAGTGAAAATATCAAGTGAGTTCGAGGCAAGTTGCCTTTCATCACTTATGATGTCATAAATAGTGCATTTTTACTGATAAATTGATTATACGGTATTTTATCGTATTTCACTATTCACTGAAAATTCAAGAGTTTCAGAAAAATACCAAAAATTTACCCCAACCATTTTTCGATGTGTATAATTCAAAAATGAAATCCATTTTTCAAAAATAATTTTCTAAATATTATTAATTTAATTTTTAAATAAGGTCACAGTTAATTCGAAAAATAACAAAATTGAAGTGCAATTAGTTTTATGTGACATTGGAAAATTAATTAAGATCCCATTATCCTATTGCCATGGGAAAATAAAATATTATTATTATTTACTATTCATGAGGTCATATTACTATTCATATTACTATTCATATTACTGTTCATATTACTATTCATAAGGGCATGTTACTATTCACCAAAAAAACAAGTTTGTTTCATCAGACTCTAAATAACATACTGAACCCAATTGTAGATGACAGTTTCTTGAAATTCAAATCATAGAAGAAATAAAATTATGTTTAAAGGATACTTATAAATATATACCTTAAACAAAATTTCAAGCATTTTCAATTTATTTTTAGAAAACCTTGGGATGTTACATTATCCCCACCTTCTTGAAATTGCGTCCTCGCAGTTTTATTTACTTATTAAACAAGTGAGGGTACCTTGATCAAGGTGTCCACTCGGTTTCATCGTCATCTTGTTCACGTAGGTATAAGTCCCATGCATTACAGCAATTATTTAGAGATCCTTCAAAATCATTTGCTTCCTCCATCCAAATACACCTCATACAACATAGGTCATATGGGTGTTCACAGAAAAACAGTTTTGGAAAATATTCATGTATGACATATAATTCCAAAACATCTGATAAAACAAGATTTCTATAAAATAGTCGGACCTAAATCGAGTTGAAACTTTCTATTATTGGTCCTTTTAAAATACCATAAGTATGTGATGTGAGACTATATTTTAAAAGCAAATATAAATAGGTTGCACAAGAGTCTTCTTCCTCAGCACCATTTTTAAAATCATAATATGCTTCAAATTCTTGTGATAAGGTAAAATATTTGAAAATACCTTGATAATATTTACCTTTCTTGAAATTATATGAATATTGTGAAAATATTATTTGTCTAAAAACAACCCATGATCCACGATGATAATGAGGTATAGAGGAGGTGTTTGATATCTCAAAAAAACTGCTTGCAAGTGAGCTGTATGCTAGAAAAAGTTTCACAATCATCCGAAGATGACTTTGCAATAATTATTGCAAGCATGTCATTGGGAAGAGATAGGAATGTCGTTTGAGATCCTTCTCCTTCCATTCGTAACCGACTTTACTTGACCTGAAAAAAAAGTTATAAAACAAGGATTTAACTGAAATAATAGATATAGGGACTAATCACGTGTCTCACAAGAACTCCTAATCCCTAAAGTTGTCTAAACCGACCTCTGATACCAACTATAAATACCCGCACTTATTTCATACATAATCTTGAATTTATTCAAGAAAACACTTCATTTTACATTGAGTATCTTTTCAAGTTTATAGCTTTAGAGAATTAAGACAAAACATTCATAACATTACACATTGTTACATAGTGGATACCATAAAATCAGTTTCCATTTTCCTCAGAATATAAAACATTAAAACACAAAACAAGACTCCTTGACGATTATTCAACATTTAACATGTCTTCCATCCTTGTATTACACATCCATTAACCTGTGGAAAATCATTTAAAAACTTGGGATGAGCACAAAAGCTCAGTAAGGTATGAAAAAGAAGGAAAAATCACATTAGTCCATGAATACGCATGACGTATGAAAACAATTTCAAAAGACATGCTTTCCACCCATAGAATCTTACTTTTTGTAACATGAGATTTAAACAAGATTAACACAAACATAATTATAATCATAGAGGTATATTGTGGCATTACTTACATAATCTTGTAACCATCTTGGCTACCTTAAAATTTGTAACCCTCACGGCTACCTTACTTTGTGTAACCATCATAGTTACACTTGGAGTAACCATATGGCCGACCTCCAACTTACTCATACCCAATGCATTGGAGGGAAATATAGGTCCCACCCTTAATCATAAACAATTCCCAATAACAAAAACATAATCATACAACATAGACAATAGCATAAAAACATTTCCTTTGAATCTTATAAAACAGAATTTTAAAAGAGGATTTTAGAAGAAAAGTCCCTTATAAACATCATATACTTGAATTGAGACTTAATTGAGTGGATGGAATATGTATATAATATGTAAATACACATAATTAAACATAATATAAACATAACCCATCACACAAACAATTTAAATAGCACATAAATTATAAAGTAGAAGGTTAACCCAAAGAATGGAAATCGGGTTAAGAATTCCCTTACCTTAGGCTTGTCTTACTTCAAAATTGTTAAAACCTCCTGTATAATGGTTAAAAGAGTGTTATTAGTATTTTAAAGAAACATTTTCATGTTTATAACATCTTATATGGTCATTTCGTAACCTCATTTCACCCCTTATTTGTTAGTATTTGTTCCTTGCATTATTTTGGGTGAGTTCTTTTGTGATTTTCACAATCGGTTCATGATGAATCG
This sequence comes from Viscum album, assembly GCA_963277665.1. Lineage (NCBI taxonomy): Eukaryota > Viridiplantae > Streptophyta > Magnoliopsida > Santalales > Viscaceae > Viscum > Viscum album. The sequence continues at coordinate 383,904,254 of OY728166.1, forward strand.
TTCTTGTTGATTGGAAGTGAAACTCCAGAATTGTAATGGAGTAGTATTTAAATATTTAAAGTGCCATAAATGATACCATTTATCACTTTTATGCTTTATATGATGATGATTTATAAGTTAAAACATTAATTATGTTCGTTTAGATCATTTAAGTGGTTCTTTGATAATTACAACTTCATTTAGTCTTATAAATTTGAATCATGAGTACAAAAGAATTCCAGAACCTTATATGAGTCATAAAACATATATTATAACCTGGTTCAACCATATAAATGGTTTCATGACCATACTTGAAAGAATTAATGGGAATTGAAAATACATCGTCCACGATATCGGTAATTCGACACAAATGGACAATGTTTTTTTGATTCTTTAAATAAGTGAGAGAGGATAGGAATAATGATTTGTAATTTTCCATAAACATGAAAACATCCATAATATACATGATTCTGGATATTTCATGCCTCTTGGATAAGAGGGGGTGAATAAAGAAGAGAAAGGAATCATGAAATAAAGAAAACATGAGAAATTTCTTACGGAAATTCGGCAGCCTAACGGCGTCTCTTAAAATTTCATAAAAACAAGATTGATGAGAGGAATGGAATATATCATCATTCATACAAAATTTGGACATTAAGGGGAAATATTTAATGAAATATCCCAACAAAATACAAAGGTAAAGGAAGATAATAACATAAAATGGAAGGAAAGAATGAAAAAGAAAGAGGATGTTTACCTCTTGATCTCTTCTCCTTGAGATCCTTCTTAAGGGCTTTGATTTTGGTCTTTTGGGGAGACCAGCAGCTCTAGGACGTGGGGAAGAAGATTGAGGAGGTAATTTGGCAGAAATTATACAATTCTAAAGGCTTGAGAGGTGTGGGAGGAAGAGGGGAGTGAGGGTGATATTTATAGTGGAGGAGGGGAGGTATTTTAGATTATTTTAATTATTATTATAATATTTTTATCAAGACTATGAATAATCTCAAATAAAGTGGCCTTAATTAGTGAAAATATCAAGTGAGTTCGAGGCAAGTGGCCTTTCATCACTTATGATGTCATAAATAGTGCATTTTTACTGATAAATTGATTGTACGGTATTTTATCGTATTTCACTATTCACTGAAAATTCAAGAGTTTCAGAAAAATACCAAAAATTTACCCCAACCATTTTTCGATGTGTAGAATTCAAAAATGAACTCCATTTTTCAAAAATAATTTTCTAAATATTATTAATTTAATTTTTAAATAAGGTCACAGTTAATTCGAAAAATAACAAAATTGAAGTGCAATTAGTTTTATGTGACATTGGAAAATTAATTAAGATCCCATTATCCTATTTCCATGGGAAAATAAAATAATATTATTATTTACTATTCATGAGTTCATATTACTATTCATATTACTATTCATATTACTATTCATAAGGGCATGTTACTATTCACCAAAAAAAACAAGTTTGTTTCATCAGACTCCAAATAACATACTGAACCCAATTGTAGATGACAGTTTCTTGAAATTCAAATCATAGAAGAAATAAAATTATGTTTAAAGGATACTTATAAATATATACATTAAACAAAATTTCAAGAATTTTCAATTTATTTTTAGAAAACCTTGGGATGTTACATAACTTGTAAATAGTTGTATGTTCTTGTTCATGGTACTCCACTGGGTTTATCTGGTGGGATTGGTGGGTTTCTGTCAGATGAGACTGCCGAGCAACAAAATTAAGACGAACAGGTGTATGTACCTGCTTGTTTTCTACCATCAAGTTTGATCGATGGACTTCTCCAGGGGAGGTAGAGGTGAGAACCTGCTTCCTATTAACTGGAATTTGTCCCTGGTGGTTTGTCTTGCATGCCCGAATCTTAGATATCTGGTCCAAATGTTCAGAGGCAACATCCCCATCATGTTGGGGATATACTACAGTATGATTCTGGCGGAGATTACTGGTGGGAGTCCTCAATAAGGACTCTTTTATTCTTGAAGTGAGGCCTTTAGTAACCTCTTAATCTACCTCCCTATAGTATGGGAGAGATCGATTGTTGCATTCCAGGGATAATGACCTGAAATGATTTGAAACGGTGGTGGGCACCATTTTATTCTTGATCATTGGTCATTATTGTCCAGATGATCGAGGATTATTGTTGACCGGGAGGGCCTTTCGAGTAGCCTCCAAAGTTAGAATTATACCATGCTGGTGATATTCCTTTATTAGCACATTGGACACCCAACGTTGAAGATGATGGGTTGCTGATAACGTCCTTCCTGTGGATGGAGATCCAACTTGATCAGCAGTTGGGAAGTTCACAGATGTTGTCTTTGAGAAATCCATTCTATGGATTAAAGGGAATTCTGTGGAAAACTGAGACAACAACAAGTTATATTAAAGTGACCTCTTTTCATATAGATACATGCATGATTTAATTTCTTTTTCTGGACTTCCTTTATCAATTGATAGGGGTCTAACATGTGGGTAACATTATTAACTTGGTTAAGGATTCAAGTCAGGTACACCATTATTGTTTTGTAAGTCCTTGAAACATGATATTCTAGATTAAAGAATCCTTGTTTTTAGGCAGTTTCCATTGGATTTATTCATGGAATAGGAAACTTCCAATAGTTATTTATTCAAAGAGGACCTGCTTTCCAAAGGCAAGCGTTCGTTAAGTTTTAAGCTTTATGATACTTAAAAACATGCATTGGTTGAGAGGATGGGAGGTCAAAATCATCACACCATTTTGGGGGGAATTATTTTCCACTCCAGGACTCTCTTTGAAATTAAAATATTTTCATGCATCCTTATCACCAAGTATATCATAAGTATCCCTTGGAATTTAAAATCACTTATTTAACATGTATAAAATTTTAGAATTATCAGTATGTATTCTAGGTTTTTTATTAATAGTATCCTCTAATATATTGATTAGAGATTCTTTTAATAATTATTTGTGATGATAATAGTTTTTAAGACACTCACTGGGGCACTCTGAAGTTTATTTTCATCTAGGCAGATGAATTTTTGTTTTCATCTTGGAATCGTACTCATAAAATGAGCTACCTACGTATCCTTTTGAAAGAAATCAAAACCCTCGTAGTTCGGAGCCACTTAATGGGATACATCATACCTTTTAAGGTCATTTGATAAGGACCTATAAGCGGAAGGTTCTTAGTTACAACTTTGTGAGGGGATTATGTTAAAATAGCCCAAGGAAGTTTGGAAAGGATACAGGTTTCCAAATATGATCAAACCCTATTGGGAATATGGCCCAATGAGAATAGGGTCAATTTGAAGTGTTGGGTTTGAACCTTAATGAGGCTTCCTACATATCCCATATGGATGGGAATCAAATCCCACGTAGTTAGATGAATACCATATAAGAGTATGGTCTCTGAGAGAAATGAGTTTGGACTTACTTCCTAAAAATGATGCCTTGATTGTTTGAGGATTGAATTTGGGGCTTATTTCTTGAGGAGGATGCCCAAATTGGGGGAATTAGTGTTGGATTACTAAGGAGGATATCCAATGAGATCGGGCCCTGAAAGGGCTTCCTACATATCCTATTTTGAATAGGAATTAGATTTCTCATAGTTCTCTCAAATGAGAGTGTTTGTGTACATGTTGTAATCATCACATGTCTCTAAGCCCACGTGATTCATGCTTGGTGTGAGAAACAAGAGGATGTGAAAGATTCAACAATGACACTCACACTTCCAAATTTTTCCTCCGTGTTGATGGAAGAGGGTGCGTCAACCATGGAAGTGGGTGGGGAAACAAGCCTTCCCTTTATTCTATTTATATTGGACAAGGGTCAAATGTAAGGAAGAAGGGGTGAAGGTGAGGGGCTTATACTAGGATGGATGCCCTGAAATTATTTCTGGTAGGGGAGGTAAACTTTTCCTATACTTGCGTGGAATGGAAAATGTGATTTGTACCTTCCCTAATGGAGAACTAAGGTCCTAGGTCACCTCTTTGAAAAGGGAGATTCCGAAATCCCACCATCTTTCAAACCGAGAACTTCCCAACACTGTTACTAGGAGAAAATTCCATGTGATTGGGGATATAAAAATCCACAAGCATCCCATGAATCTTAACCCTATTGTGAAACAAATTTGGAAAACCTCTAACTGTGGATATACAAACCCAAATTGGAGACACACTAATGTGCCTTACCCAAAGGTCTAAGTAGTCAGGAGTTTTTGGGGGAGGCTTCAACTTAGCCCCTTTCAAATAAGGAAACCAAGTTAGGAGATACCCTGCCATAAATGGATTTCAAGAAGGGAATTTTAAATTGTCCGTGTAGGTACCTCACATAGGTATGCCATGTAGGTATCCCGCTATGCTCTAACACGCAGGGATTGCGCGCAGGTATTGCACATAGGTAATTTGTGCAGATGGACCGTGCAGATATACTGCGTAGGTATGAATGATGACTGAAGAATGTGAATAACTTCAAAACATGCCTATTCTCTTTAATTATAACTTCTTTTTTAGTTTAGAGAACTACCTGAGAAAATTTGAGAGATCTAGGAAAAAGAGATATGAAATGGGAGCTTTAGAGAGTCTTTCAAAACTTTTTAGCCTGAAAATAGGGAGCCCAAGGGTCCTATTTATAGGCCCGGATGGGCCTAGCCAAATAAACTTCGGTCGTGCAGTTATGGAACATAGCTACACCACGCAGGTGCTTCATGTAGAGGCATCCCAAATCTTCTCTCGCGTAGGCTGAACACATAGCTGCTTCATGAAGCATGGCCACGTAGCTCTCTCGTGAAGTATGGTCGCGTAGCTTGCTCATGAAGTTTCTGGATACTCTTTGAACCTTTTTAAGGAGTGTCAACAGTAGCATACCTGATGGAAGATTGAACACAAATAGGATGAAGGTGAATTACTAATACTTATTTTATCCTTATATAATCATTGATATCTCCCATGTTTACACTTATTGAGCGTATATGATCACCATTTATTATGTTTTATATCCTTAGGTTATAAAGAATGGTTTTATAAAATATTTTTCTTTCTAGTACAGCATAACTTAATAAGAGAATCTTATGAACTAGTTCTTTGTGTTTCCATGTTTCCAAAAGCACTAGACCTAAACTATTATGGAATGGATCATTTATATTCTGTATTTTGGTCATTTATGAAGCCATTTCTACTGATGAAGTGTGTTGTAAGAATATTGGTTTTCACCACTCACAAATTTAATAACAAAACTAAGGATTCTTCGCTACTGTTGCTTAACTACCGCTTAGCATAGTATCTGATCTGAACTTCTGATCTAGCTTCCCCATCATGCTCTCATCTCACACCATCTTTATGATATCATCATTCAGCATTCAATTTTCCTTCTCTTATTGCACCCATTTACCTAGTAAATGGGTGTAGGAAGAGAAGGAAAAGTGAACCTTGAATGATGATATCATAGAGATGGTGTCCGATGAGAGCATCATGGAGACGTGGGATCGGAAGTTTATATCTAATTCTATGATAAATGGTAGTTAACCAATAGTATTAAAGCACACAAAGAATCCTTAGTGTTGTTATTAAATTATATTTGGACTAAAGAAACTGTTTGGAAAGATGTAAAGGTTGTGTTGTGATATAATATGTCTATTTTAACGAAAAATTATATAATGAAAAGTTTATTTGATTTTCATTATTCCTTATAGGGTTAGTTTATTTTAGAAGATTTATATCCATGTGACATTCCTTTTTTGGAAGCGAAATGATGCTCTGTCTGCTCAATCACAGAGGTAATCTTGATGTTTTCATAGTAAAATCATTGTACATAGATCTTGCATCTTAAAAATTTCTCAAATAAACCCTCATCATATATACATATGCATGCCCATAAAAATATGGGTGCCTACACACCTTATATAGAACCTTCATCACATCAATTCCCAAATGAATACACACCTCACATAAAAATTCCAAAATAAGAAAAAAAACTTTGTTATAAGGAAGTGAATACTTGACTAATTCCCTTGGGCTTCTATTTTTCTTTTAGTATTCTAAGGTACTCTTGATATTCTGTGAAATTTACTATAGATAAGAGATTAATGGGAAATTTATTTCACTAATGACTCAATACTTCATAGCTCTATGAGAACTCTAAGGTTTTTTCTCCACTTCACATAAGCCTCTTCATGTGATCATGTCACATAAGCTTTTTTGTATTAATTATTCGTGTGAACTGATCATGTGATCTCATCACATGATCAAATCACATTAAAAATCACATAATCAAAGTAATTCACTTAAACCACGATTCTTGTATTCTTGTCAAATTTACATGATTGCATAAACTTCAAGGGTCATGTAATCATATAAATCACTTAGGTTCATTTGATCACATGAACCTATTATGGTCATGTGATCACATGACTTTGAACAAGTCATGGACTTAATTTTGAAGCCTGTGTGGATTGATTTTAAAGGGTTCTAACATGATTTGGATCTTAAAACCCATATTTATAGATCAAAAATATAGAATTATATATCAAATAAGAAGTTTGGGTGGTTATTTGGCTGGGTTATTCCATCAGGTGGAAGCTTTGGGATGAACTGAGGTTTTCCTTTATTGGTTCAGTGTACTGCCATAGAGTTTGTGGTTGATCTGAAAAAGATAGGATTTTTTCAATCTATTTAGGCTTAGCAAACCAATAATTATTGAAACAAAATTATGATGGTAGACTTGTTCAGTTTATAGAGTCAATACATGAACACATTTCATTTTATGTATAGTGAGTTCGACATCAGTATATGGGACATTAAGATGATATATGGTGAGATGATTTTAGGAGGCAAGTATGATGAGTAAATTCATCCCCCATATACTCGGGATGACATGTAATAGAATCCTCACATTATGTAGGATCTCATCAATATAGCTACAACATCCCTTGGGAAGGACCCATATCCAAGGTTTGACATCCCCTTCAAGAATTGGGATGACTTTTTCATCCAGAAGACTCAGCATGAGTGTCTGAATAAGAATCCCAAGGCTTGGCCATCATGATAATCCTATGGGGAAGAGGGTTATCACTTTAAAATAGTTTAAGAGTTTCAATTCAATTACTAGGTATGGTCATTCACCTCCCAGGACCATCACCTTCTTCATCTAGTAAGCTTCTTAGAAATGTACCTAAGTGGGTACTTATTCACAATGTAGAAAAAAGGTGGAGTTATGGTCTCCACCTTAATAATGGTAGTGGTTATTGAAGGTGGTATGATTATCATCTTGTTTGTTCACATGTTGTCTAAGTTATATTTCCAACTTCCCCACATCTATAGGGGTATGGCCCGTTCAGAATATTCATCCCCTTCTAACTATGGTGGGGTTGGATGGGGCCCACATTGGTGGATATGAGTTACTTAATACTCACAACATTCCAAGTTACCAGTTTAGGAAATTTCTATAACGTATTAGTGGGGTCTGGATAATCACAATAAAGAACTAGAAGATCAAGAGAAAAGTGAAACAGTGTGATCAATTTTTTTATACCATACGGAACACCAACCTATGAAATCACCAATAATGTAAAGGGTTATCTTGTAGTCTAAGCCTATATTTTAACCATATGTGGGGTTTTTTTATCTAGTTGGTTTAACTGAAATATATTCTATGAGTGGTATGCATCATACCACTTTGGGAGATAGTTTAGTGCATTTATAGGAAATTCCCCACTCCTCCCCACATCCATTCAGAAATGCACCCCATGGTGGCTCACAAATTGTGGATAATGTTCACCTGTTGTGAAACTTAGGTTTGCGTAACCTTCCATCTGGATAGTTTGGGTTTTTTCCTCTCTAAGGATCATTTCTATACCTTGGTCTAATCATACCCAAATGGTCAGTTGGCTCTATTGGTGATAAAGCACATAGATCATCTAATAGTGGATGAGGAGGAAGACACAGGGGCTCTGACGTCATCAAGAAGTTAGATTCCAGAAGAAAAAAACATCTTCCAAAAGACCCATAGCTCTCTAGATATCTTAGAAGAAAATAAGGCACTTATACCCAACACCATCAACAAGGAGTGTGCCAATGAATTTGGTAACAATATATGGGGTTCCCGTGAAAGAGGTTCCAGTCGGTGGGGGACCTGCTCTAATTATGGTGGTTTTTCAAATCACATTCCAATACTATGACAACTAGAGGAGGAATACATTGACCATAGAGGTTTGGAGAGTGTTGTGTCAAGTGGAAATAGAGCTAGAGGTATTTGGGAGTTTGATCTCTCCCAAAGGAATATTCTATGAACAACAACCCATTGAAATCAAATCGCTTCTCCAAGAACTTAGTGTGGTGATTCATTCTGTTAAAGTCCAAGTCCATTACACACCCCTATCTTAGAGAATGATAATTCATAGAAAAATGGTAACTAGTGAACATAAGGTAGACTAGGATGGATCTATTAAAGAGGTAAGATAATTTTTATCATCACTTTCATATATTATTTTATATTTTTAGGACTATGGTGAACTTTCTTTTCTCTTGGATATTTCAAGAGGCTCGTAAAATTTGGTCACCTCCCACCTCTCTAGTTTACTTTCCCAAGGACACGGTGGAAAAAGTTAGTTCAAAAAGTGACTGAGAGGCTGATGATCAGGGTTGTCCAATTAAAATGGAGCTCATGGATGTGGTTGTTTCTTATCCAAAGGAAACACCATTTGTGCCTCCATTAGCACCACCTTTGGTACCTCAAGTTATCTTTTGAAGTTCTTTCCTCTAAGAGGACTAAGAAGAGAAAATGGGAAATTCCATACACTAAGAAACCACTCAAAATCATTAATTGATGTACTTTATGGAATTTTTTACTTTTCATTACTCTAGTATCTTATCATGGCTACTTACCTACCCATATCAAGGCCAGGTATCAAGTATCATCTAGTCTTATAGCCCCATACCTACCCAAATGTGTCTTTTTTATTAACAATTGACATTTTATTAATGTATTCTTTCATATTAATGTTTAATTTATTTCATTATTTTATTAATAACATAATATTTGTTTTCTTATATAGGTGGAATTTTTTTCCTGAGTTCAGATACTTTGTTCGGCAACTAATATCATGGAATAAAATTTTTGAGAGCGGATCACGGATGAAAAAAGGATGAAACATTAATGTTTTTAACTGTTTGTTGGATAATTATAATTGTAACCATTTAAAACATTGTTTGACATGTATATAGTAGTGTTTTTTTGTATTCATGATTTCAATTAAATGTATATAGCATTGTTTATGAAATTATTGTCCCTGTTTTGTTCTTTTATGCTTTGTTTGTGTGTAGGTGTTGTTTTTTGTGGCTGTTTTGTGTGCAGGTTCTATTTTGTGTTGTGTGTGTAGGTTTTGTCTCAGGTGTGCAGGTGTTGTGCAGGTTCTAGGTTTGATCAGGAAACTTTTCCTTTATCAGAACTAATTCAACGCTGATAAAGGGTTCCTTTATCAGCACTAAAAATAGTGATGATAAAGGCTCCCTTTATCAGTTCTTTTTAGTACTGTTAAAGGGGACCCCCCCCCCCTTATCTTCATTGTGATTAACAGCGCTTTTCTAGCACTATTAAAGGCTGTTTTTAGCACTTTTAAAATCCCTATTTGTAATAGTGGTAGTTTTAGAACCTATAAGGCTTAATGTTTTGTTAAACATTTTGAGAAATGTCATTTCATAGACTATGATGAAACCTTTTCACCAGTTTATATTCTAAAATTCATTATAATTATACTTTCTATAGCATCTTACCATGATAATGAGATTTCTAAAATTGATTTTAAGACCACCTTCCTTGATAAAAACCTTATGGAAGATGTCTACAAGACACAACCAGAAGGGTTTGTGATATCGAAGGATTCCAACAAGGTATGAAAGTTATAGAAATCCATTTATGGGTTAAATCATGAATTATGATAATATAATATTCTTTCTAGTGAATCTAGAGGATAATTTTATTTTATCAATAATAAATGTGATCCCTCTATATAAAATAGTTTTAGTGGGAGTGTACTAGTTTTCTTAGTATTATATGTTGATGATATATTACTAATGGGAAATGAGATACTCATCTTAAAATTAGTTAAGAAATGGTATAATAAATTCATCTCCATGAAATAATAAGGAGAAGAATCTTATATTTAAGGGATTAAGAGTCATCGAGATATATCTAAGAGACTAGTTAGATTAAGTCAAGGTACAAACATTGATAAGGTCATTAAAAGATATAATAAAGAATTATACATGAGTGGATTACTTCTTATATCGCATGGTATATATCTCTCTAAGAAATAGTGTCATGGGACACAATAGTAGAGATAAAAGTTCAGTATAATCCATTAAAAAATTGTGATTGGATCTATCATGTATTTAATTCCATATACTAGGATTGATATTTCTAATTCCTTGATCATGGAAGTAAAATATCAAGAAGAACTAGGTAAGCCTCATCGGCAGGTTGTAAATAAAAGAACCAATCTGGATATGTTTGATCACTAAGAGGGAGAGGGGGTGATTTAGTGATCTTCTCCTTTTATGTTTTCTTTATTTAGAAACAACTTTCACCTCTGGTCAATGAGAATTAAATCTACAGGAAAAAAATAAACAAGAATAACCATAGGAATCTGAGTATTTATATGATTAACTAGTCAATAATAGTATCTAGTCCTTGGTATGGTTTGTAAATAATACATGACCACACAACTACTATAAAAATTTTATTTGGTGGTTTATAGTAACAATGGAATATCTATCACTTGTACAACACTATAGTACTTCGATAGTTCATGTGATATTTGTATAGATAATATGATATGACAATGTTTTTCAACAACAATATAAACCTTCACCAACATGATTCAGTGTTTTCATTGTGCTACTTGAAAATTATTCACACTTTTCATCCTATAAGTTCTATTTCCTTTTCCCATTCTTACAAAGAATTAATAAATAACATTTGTATCAACTTTTTTTTGAACATTTTTTTATGATTACCTCTCCATCTAAAATTAGTACACTAAGTTCCTGTATCTTATACATCATTTGGTACCCTCATTCTGGTTTCTCTATCTGAGGCCATGTTCATCTGATTCCAAATGATAATCTAACACCACTATATATAATACCACTTTTCTGATGCCCTAAATTTTCCAAAACTCTATATATGATATCAATACGTCTTACACATTGAAATTGGTCAACACATCACTTATTCAAAAAAAATGCACAGCAGCATCAATATTTTTGACATACCTAGTCCCTATTTACATAGGCATTGATTCTCCAAAAACTTAGGTAGGTGCGTGAACTTTAAATTCAAATTTCCTACTAAAAAATAGAATATCCCTCTAAAAAATTTCAAAGTTTAACCACCTTCAATCTTTCAAAAATATAGGATTCAAAACAACATTATAAGAAACTTTCCTTAAACATCAGTGTCGATGAACTCTTAAAACATCTGAAAGTATTGTCTTGAATCAGGATTTTCCCTTTGAGATTATTGGGGTATTTAACATCCAACTCAGCATCACCACAATTAATGACTTTATAAAATCTTTTTAAAAAATCACAAAACATGATCTTTTTTATCTCTATAAGAACTCATCTATCAGGAAACCTCATAAGTGTTTTCTTTATCAGGTCTCCCTCTCTCTAATAGACTTTATATTTGTCTGTTCAGAAACATTTACATGTTTCTTTTTCTTAGTTCTCTTCAATCTATATTGTATATTGGATCTACTAGTAACCCTTTATTCAATGTATCCATATAGTCAATAAGTAAATATATGTGTATTCAAGATATTTATTAATGAAAATAAAATACAACACCTAATTTATCCTTTATTCTTCTCAACTAGATCCTTCTTAACATATCAAAACCCCTTGGCCTTAACAATCTCCCTCTTTGGATTTTATTTTCAACAAAGGAACATAAATCACTAAAACATTGAAACTAAAGAAATGGGTTTATATCCAAAAATTCTAAGACTATGTGAGAAAACTCGGTGTATGAAACAAGAATCATTGAAAAACAATACCAAGTTTTCCACAAATAAGAGATTAAATTTTTCAAGATTTTTCCATTACCACATCAATATAAAAAACATATAATAAATTGTTTCTATAAAAAACTTCAGCAAACCATTAAAATAGTTCATATATACTGAAGTAAACAACACACAATAGCAGAAGCAGTAAATATCCAATAGCAGTAAATAGCAGAAGATTAATAAAGAAACAACTGAAGCATAAATATATATAAATGATGCATGATACATATATGTATAGGAAAACAGCCAAATAAGCCACAATTCTGAATACATTACTAAACCAAAGTTCAAAAGGAAAACAAATGAGCAACTCCTTAGCATCGCAAGCCTCGGCTTGGTCCCATGCTCTCCAGCCCCAAAGTAATCAAGTACCTAAAGTTGAAGGGCGCTTTCCCTTGTCTATACCAGCAGTAATATAATCTGTTTGGGACCAAAAGCATGGCCCAAATAGGGTGTGAGACTAAATCACAGTAGACAACCACAACAAGATCTATGCATAACATTTAGTGAATATATGGCAAGTAAAAGTTAAAAAACAATAAACAAGGAAGCACTAAGCAGTAAACAATCCTTAGTTTAAGAATTAAAAACACCACACAGTATGCAATATTAAAATAGATAACACAATAGGTAACCCTCTGGGAAGTACCCATAGATTATCCCCTCTATCCTACCTATCATATACAAGCAACCCTCTGGGTATCACACACAGTCTCACCCCTCTGGTTCAGCTAAATTATAGACTCTCTAAGGAAGCACTCACCGTCAATTCCCCCTATAGTATCGTATTGTACTAAAGGTTATATGGGGAAGAACTCAACATCAATTCCCCATGTGTCCCGCATCAAGGAACTACAAACACTCTGGGGAATCACTCAACGTCAATTCCCCCTGTGGTCTCGCATCATATAATTATAAAGACACTCTGGAGAAGCCCTCAACGTCAATTCTCCCTATGGTCTATACACCAGGTTCTCACAGCCCTGTGTATGTCAAGCAAGTATAGAGTGCATCATGGCCAAAGTAAACTTCAAGAACTACTTGGCTAGCATTCTATGGCATATCAGCACTTTAGAACTATAGTCATACCATCCTACAATACTAGGCATGGAAAGTAAACATGAACCAAACAGGAAAACTAGACCCAACAGTCTACATAGGAAAAACATGCATGGAAAATATTTATAAAGCAAAACAATTAACCCTATTCACATTCAGTATCCTCTACTCGAGCATATAAGCACAATAGGTAAACAATAGGGATAAAACGGTAAACACACAATACCCCGTTCAAGGGTATTGGTGGAATTTTCACAAAATATTCAATGAATTTCAACGGAAAGGAACAAACCACCTACCTCGGGGTTAGGAGATCAATATACTTGAACCAAAAAGCTTGAATCTCCTTATAACTTCGAAGATCTACAAAAACATATAAAACATTCAACCCATGATAACTTGGAAAAGAAGAGGAAACATGAAATGAGGTTCCAACAGAAGAGAGGAATCACCGATGCGATTCCAACACAATCAAAGATGTTCAATTCAGAGGACAGATGGAGGCTTGTTAGTTAATCGAAGATCTGCGGTCGTACCCTCGCTCTTGGACGAACCAGACCTATAAGAAGTTGGTTATGTCTATCAGACGCGACCTTGGTACGTTTAATGAAAAAAAAAGTACACGACGTGTACTCACCTTTTCCGTAATCCACTTTAGGCAGCCTCCATGTCACCCCTACATGGTCGTGTGTGTGGCCATGACACGGCCAGCCACGGCCTCTAGTAGCATCACATTACACGGCCTGTACTCAAAAAGTACACGGCGTGTACTTTGAAAATTTCCATATTTTCCTCTTTTTCTCAAAAATGACTAGAAAAGGAAAAACATACCTAAAAATAAGATCCAAGTTCTTAAAAACTTCTTCCCTTAAAGAAATTCATCCCCGAATTTCCCTAGCGTGGCGTAGAAGAAGAAACCCCGAACAGCTCTGGCCATTGTGATCATACATCGGCCTCCCTCTCCCAAGTCTCATCCTGCACCCGCTCGTGCTGCCATAACACTCATACCAGAGGAACAGACCGTCCATGGAGAACCTTTGTACTTTTATCAACAATCCAGATAGGATTCTCCTCAAACGATGCATACACCTCAACCTCAACCTCCTCGGGATGAAAAACATGAGACGGGTCTGAAAAGTAATGTCGGAGCTGAGAGACGTGAAAAACATCACGCATATCTCAGTACCTCTAAGGTAACTGCAACAAATAGGAAACTGGACCAACTCTCTCCAACACCTCAAATGGCTCGACATACCTCGACAAAAGCTTACCCTGTCTCCTAATCCTCTTGTGTCCCAACCTCGATGTGACACACAGAAAAACCTGATCCCCGACCTTGAACTATAGAGGTCATCTCCGCTGATCAGCATAAGACTTCTTTCGAGACTATGTAGTATCCATCCTCTTCCGAATCAACTATATCTGCTCTATGGTCTCCTGAAAAAGATGAGGTCCAAGAAAAGCTGCCTCTCTTACCTCCATCCAACATAAGGGTGATCGGCATGGCCTACTGTACAAAGCCTTATAAGGTTCCATCTGAATAGTTTCTTAAAAACTATAGTTGTAGGAAAAATCCAAAAGTGGTATATTCTTCTCCCAAGAACCTCTAAAATCCAGAATTCATGTTAGGAGCATGTCCTCAAGCACCTGAATCATACACTTAGACTGGCCATCTGTCTGGGGGTGGTAATCTTTACTTAAAAGTACTTGTATACCCAAATCCTTCTAAAACCCTTGCCAGACCCGAGAAGTAAAATGGGAATCCCTGTCTGAAACAATGGAGTGTGGAACTCCATGAAGACGTAAAATATCTCAGATTTACAACCTCCCAAGCTCATCAACATAGAAGGTCTCCTTGATCAGAAATAAGTGAGCAATATTCAGGAGTATATCAATGATAACCCAAACTACGTCATTCCCTCAAGGCGACCTCGGTAAACCAGTAACGAAGTCCATCACGACATTATTCCACTTCCACTCAAAAATGGGTAAATACTATAAAATACTTGTTGGTTTCTGATAATCCGCCTTCGCCTACTGACAAGTGGAATACCTCATGACGAAACCAGCAACGTCCCTCTTCATACCTGGCCACCAATACTGATGGTGTAGATCACGATACACCTTGGTGATGCCAAGATGAACTTCCCAAACTGAGGAATGAAAGTCCTATATCATCTCCTCACGTATATCTATTGGAACCCATACACATCCCTGGAAACGCAAGATTTCATCCTCACCTATGGTCCACCCAGGAATAGGGTCCTCTCCTGACCCGCTTTCCCGTAGGACTAGGCCTTCAGAATTTGATAGCTGCCTCATTCGTACTCGATCAAGAAGGGTAGAGGTAATAGCTATAGAAAACAGAAAATTCTTCCCCTGTTTTTCGTGCACCTCCAAATGCATGTCAGAAAATAGAGCCATAAGCTTCCACTCACTATTGGCCTCCCGAACTGCCTATATCTGAGTCCTCCTGCTCAACGCATCATCCACTATGTTTCCCTTCCCATGCGTATAGGAAATATCAAAGTCGAAGGACTGTAGGTACTCAACCCACCTTCGCTGTCTCAAATTCAAATCACACTGAGTGAAAATGTACCTAAGACTTTTGTGGTCGGTGAAAACCACAAAATGCTCTCCCAGAATATAATGTCTCCAACAGTGTAAGGCATGAACAAAAGCTACCAACTCTAGATCATGTGTCAGGTAATTCCTCTCATGTGGCCTCAACTGCCGAGACTCGTACACAACGAATCCATCACCCTACATAATAATATCTCCCAACCTGATACCTGAAGCATCACAATAAATATTATATCTCTTGCCCGAATCTGGCAAGACTAGTATCAGTGCTGAAGTAAACCTCCCTTTCAGCTCCTAAAAGGATGACTTAAAAGAATCTTACCATAAGAACATCACGCCCTTCTTGGTCAGACCTGTCAGTGGTGCTGCTAAGAGTGAAAAGTCCTGTATAAAATGTCTGTTGTATCCAGTCATCCCTAGAAAACTCCACACCTCAATGATGTTCTTCGGCTACTCCCAGGAAACTACAGCTCTCACTTTCTCTGGGTCTACTGATACTACTGTCACAGAAATAACGTGACCCATGAAGTGAATCTGGTCCATCCCAAAGTGGCATTTTGAGAGCTTGGCATATAATTGATGCTCTCTCAGTGTACTTAAAACGATATCAAGATGTGTTTCATGGTCGTGTCGAGTGTGAGAGTACACCAAGATATCGTCAACGAAGACCACCACTAATGAATCCAAGTATGGATGGAACACTCGGTTCATCAATGCCATGAAAACTGCAGGCGCATTCATGAGACTGAACGGCATAACTAAGTACTCGTATAGACCATACCTACTCCTGAAGACTGTAAGAGGTATATCTGATGGTCTAACATGCAATTGATGATAACCGGACCTCAAGTAAATATTTTAGAATACCCAGGCTCCTCGAAGCTGATCAAAGAGATCATCAATCTTGGGAAAGGGATATCGGTTCTTGACCATCAACTGGTTCAGCTTCTGATAATCCACACAAAGCCTAAGGGTACCGTCTACCTTCTTCGCAAATAGGACAGGTTAACCCCAATAATAAGTACTGGTTCTGATGAAATTCTTTTCCTGAAACTCCTCCAACTGCTTCTTGATCTCCTACAACTCAGGTGTAGCCATCCTATAAGGAGTAATGGACACCAGTGTTGCTCTTGGCACAAGCTCAATAGAAAATTATACCTCACGATCCAGAGGAAAACCTAAAAAGTCTTCTGGAAAGACATCCCTGAAATGATCCACCGCTGGGGGAAAGTCCATCTATGAAGTCCCCTGGTCATCTAGATAAATACTAACAATTTGGGCTATAACTGATCCCAATCCATGATTCTCTGGGCCGGCTCTACTTTCCTGGACATCCCACTCACCCTTATGAAGAAAAGATCCACCCTCGGGTGATATAAAACTCACCCTGCTGCGATAACAGTTGATGACTTCTTGGAAGGAAACAAGATAGTCTATTTTGAGATTGACATCATAGCTTTTCATATCTAGAACATAAATATTCCAAAGGAAGTGACACCCACCAACCTCAAGAGGGCACTCCGTGCACTGACATACACCAGATGTTCTTGTCCCCAACAGAGTGTCTAGTGTCAAAACATCGGTAGAAGAAAAGATACAGATCCCAAGGCTCTCCACAACAGTGATAGATATAAATATATGAATATCACCAGTATCGAAAAGAGTTGAAGATAAAATAGAGGCAACTAGGATCATACCTCAAACTGTAGAGGGGTCTGAATCCTGCTCCTGATGGTTCTGCTCCACTGCAAAAGTCTAGCATGCACCATGGCCCTGTGACCCTACCTGACCACTCTAAGCTGATCCACTTTGATGTAACTGAACGATCGTTGACTTACCAACATGGCCATGACCTACACCTCAGCCTGAATGGCCATAAGAACTCCAGTTCCCTAACTGGTGAGAAACTGGTGGTGCTACTCCTGAACAAGGAGTCATAGAAGAACCCCTGTCACCAGCTACTGGTGAAAAGATCTGATAGAAATTCTGAAGGTGTCCTAACTTTCCATAAGATCGGCACTCCACCGGGTCTCTCTGGCACTATAGCCTCGTATGCCCAGCCCTTCCACACTAGTATCATACCACCTGGATAGGTGAAGATGCATCCCACCTACTCAGATCTCCCCGTGTAGTCTCCCTACAGTGCTTCTCGCCATCAGTTGGTGGGGCACTAACTCTAGATGTCGAGCCTCCCTGGATCACAACCCCGGATTCACTCATATTTTTCTCTGTGATCAGTGCCTGGTTGACAATGGAAGCAATGGAATTCAACCTAAAGATATTCACCTGAGATCGGATGTCCAGTCTGAGGCCATCCTTAAACTTCCTTGTCAGGAATAACCCATCTCCTCTTAGGAAGGGTGTGAAACACTGAAGCTTGGTGAAACGAGAGGAATACTCTATAACCAAAAGCGTACCCTGATCTAGATTCATGAACTCCTGGGCTTGGTTGACCCTCAAGGTCTCCAGATAGAAGTAGTCATAAAATATGTGTTGAAACTCCTCCCAATCAATAACCTGCTAATGATCCACCTGTGAGATCACGTCCCACCACCTCTTGGCAGAGTCTCATAACATGTAGGTAGTGATCTTGATCCGCCTTTCTGGAGGTATCTTCAGATGTTCAAAGATCATCAGAATGGCTTCTAGCAATGACTCTATAGCCTGAGGTCCTCCTTCCCCTGAAAAGGTGGGAGGATGCTGCTACTGGAAGACCCGCGTCAAATCAGCCATCGATGGGGAAGGAGGCGGCACTCCCTAAAAAGTATGCATCATCCTCATGAATACTTCCCTAAATTGTGCATCAGCATCGATTACAGGTATAATTGTTGGTGCCAAGACAGGCACAATAGGAGGATCTGCAGGAAGTCCCTGATCAGCCATGTTTGGTGTCTGATCACTGCCTAGCAACTGGCGTATAACCGGAGGACATCTCGGTGGCATGACTCTGCAAGGTCAAGCACACACCTTAGATCAAGATATCAAGGACTGAAAAAAAGGAGTGTAATAATGGAACATGATGAAGAAAGCACTTAAGTTTTTCAAAGCATGACTACATGGTGTGTACATTTCCTACACAGCATCTTCCCTGAAGTCATTCACATGGGCGTGTACTCTTTCCCTAACCGGTCGTGTAACACCCCAAACACACGGTGTGTTCTCAAAACACATGGCATGTACTTGAATCCACTTCCCCTGCCTGCGTCCTTATACATGGTTAAACCACATGGATATCCCAATACAAGACTACACAGCATGTTCAAGTTAGACACGGCGTGTACTAGACAAGCTTCACCGGCCCGTGTTGTTAGTGACACGGCCTGTGTACCCAGGTTACACTACACAGCGTGTTCCAAACAAACACAGTGTGTACTAAGAAAGGATAACGCTGACTTGTGTTGTTTGTGACATGGCTGGGTACTGAGGTCAGACTACACAGCGTGTATAATCTTGACACGGTGTGTATGTGAAAAGATAACACCGACCCGTGTTGTGCGTGACACGGTCGAGTACCTAGGTCAGGATACACGGCATGCTAAACTGATACACGACGTGTTCCCACAAGGATTTTCCCATCCTGTGTCTCTACCCACATGGCCTATGACATGGTTAGAGACTATATGGTGTGTACTTCAGAAAAACTATTTCTTCCCGAATAAAATAACACATGATGTGTAGTCAAAACTACACGGCGTGTATTCTGGGTTTTTTCAGACAGTAAGCCTCAGAAACTACTCTGAATCCCAAAAAACACTGAAACGAACATTGAAGGTGAAAAATTCTAATCTGTGAGGGCCAATACTCCCCGTGAATCAAATTTTGGAATCATATACAAGTTATAACAATGAAACAAAGCGATTATCCACAAAATTCCGGTTCATGAGGGCCCATAACACCTCAAGAACCAAATTTTGGTGTTTATCCAAACAAATCACTACAAAATAATGCCCTATCAAACAGCAGGTATCTTTATCAAAGAATCTATCACAACAGCAAGCAATCACTAATTCATCCTACATGGCATGGCAAGAATGTATGGAAAGTGATTTCTAACAAGTGCATATATGATGCATGAGATGGAATACCCTCATCTCATCGGGTTGCAATAAAAATAGAACCTAAATAACATCAAAAATAATAGCACAATACATGTGAGTCACCCAATGGTGAAAATCAAATAAATCATAAAATTGAAAAAGAAAAAAATTGCAATAATGAGGTAGATTAGCTTTTACTTGTACACGGGTTAGCTACTCCTGGGCACAGCTTATTACCAAGTACATATTCCTTCCTATCCCTAGATAAATTCTCCAAACAGTAAGTCAAGAGAAAATAATTTCTCTAATACCACTTTGTAACATCCCGGTTCCAGAAGCCACCCAGAGGTGCCCCGTACCCGGTTGGTCACATGGCCTCAAGCGCATTTCCCTGAATGCCAGAGGCTGTTGACTACCAGCGAGGGACTTGGGTGTGATACTGGGGAAACTATGCCCTCATTGGCAGAGTACACAGTAGAAGTAAACAACACACAATAGCAGAAGTAGTAAATATTCAACACCAGTAAACAGTAGAAAACTTATAAAGAAACAATTGGAGAATAAATATATATAAATGATTCATGGTACATATATGTATAGGAAAACATCTAAACAAGTCACAATACTGAATAAAATACTAAACCAAAGTACAAAAGGAAAATAGATGAGCAACTCCTCAGCATCACAAGCCTTGGCTTGGTCCTATGCTCTCCAGCCCGAAAGTAATCAAGTACCTGAAGTCAAAGGGTGCTTTCCCTTGTCTATACTTGCATCAATATAATCTATTTGGGACCAAAATCATGGCCCAAATAGGATGTGAGACTAAATCCCAGTAGGAAACCACCACAAGATCTGTTCCTAACAGTCATTGAATATATGGCAGGTAAAAGTACAGAAAGCAGTAAACAATGATGCACTAAGCAGTAAACAATCCTTAGTTTAAGAATTCAAAACACCACATAGTATGCAATAAAAAATATATAACAGAATAGGTAACCCTCTAGTAAGTACCCACATCCCATCCCTTCTGGTCCTACCTATCAAGTACAAGCAACCCTCTGAGCAGCACACACAGATCACGCCTCTGGTTCAGCTAAAGTATAGACTCTCTAAGGAAGCACTTGCCATCAATTCCCCATATAGTCTTGTATTGTAATAAAGGATCTTTGGGGAATCACTCAACATCAATTCCCCCTGTGGACTGCGTCAAGGAACTACAGACACTTTGGGGAAGCACTCAATTCCCCTTGTGGTCTCGCATCGTATAATTATAAAGACACTCTGGAGAAGCCCTCAACGTCAATTCTCCCTATGGTCTATACACCAAGTTCTCACAGCCCTGTATAAGTCAAGAAAGTATAGCGTACTTCACGGCCAAAGTAAACCTCAAGAACTACTTGTCTAGCATTCTATGGTATATTATCACTTTAGAACTATAGTCATACTATCCTATAATACTAGGCATGGAAAGTAAACATAAACCAAATAGGAAAACTATACCCAACGGTCCATACAGGAAAAACATGCATGGAAAACATTTCTAAAGCATAAAAATTAACCCTATTCACATTTAGTATCCTCTACTCTAGCATATAAGCACAGCAGGCAAACAATAGGGCTAAAACAGTAAACATGCAATACCCCGTTCAAGGGTATTGGTGGAATTTGCACAAAATATTCAATGACCTTCAACGGAAAGGCACAAACCACCTATGTCAGAGTTAGGAGATCAATATACTTGAACCTCGAAGATTGAATCTCCTTATAATGTCAAAGATCTACAAAAAAGTCTAAAATGTTCAACTCGTAATAACTTGGAAAAGAAGAGGAAACATGAAACGAGGTTCCATCAGAAGATAAAACTCACTGATGTGATTCTAATGCAATCAACGGTGTTTGATTCAGAGGATGGACAGAGGCTCGGGGGTTTTTTGAAGATCTGTAGTCGTACCCTCACTCTCGGATGAACCATACCTAAAAGAAGTTGGTTATGTTCATCAGACATGACCCCGGTGCGTTTAATGAAAAAAATAAGTACACAACGTGTAATTTTAAAGTACATGGCATGTACTCACCTTTTCTATAATCTTCTTTAGACGGCCTCCATGTCACCCCTACATGGTTGTGTATGTGTCCATGACACGGGCAGCACATGGCCTCCAGCAGCATCGCAGTACACGGTGTGTACTCATAAAGTACACGGCGTGTACTCATAAAGTACACGGCGTGTACTCATAAAGTACATGGTGTGTACTTCAAAAAGTTTCAGATTTTTCTCTATTTCTAAAAAATGACTAGAAAAGGAAAAACATACCTGAAAATAAGATTCAGGTTCTTACAATATTAACCAAGTGTTCATTGATTATCTTAAAGAATTTTGGATATTACCCCAACTAACTCTTTTTAAAAACCGCGGTGGAATGGTGTGAGTGAAAATATAAACCACACCATATTGGATATAGTGATATTGATGATGAGACATGAAAATTGTGAGTTATCATTTTGGGTATATGAATTACTATTAGAATAATACTCACTAAATTGAGTGATAACTAATGTTCAAGTACAATCCCATGTGAGTTATAGTATGGGAATATATATATTTCATCACAAATATGTGTGTGGGGATGTGAAAAGTTTTTTATTAATAACTCTAGAAAAAAATCATCATGATGCATAAAGTGTATCTGTATAGGATATCCCAATGAGATAATAAGATATTACTTACATGAACCCTCATATAAAAGGATGATCATGGAAAGACACGCCATCTTCCTAGAAAGGGAGCCACACCTTAAAAAGAAATAGTGGGAGAATGATAAACTTAGATGATTTTTAGGATCACGTAAGAGTTAGCATAAGAAAAGATTATATAATATCTAGTGTAAGATGTTGTTCCATAGATATAGTTTCTACACAGGTGTACTAGGGAGGTTATAAAAATATAGAGATATATGGTTTTCTTATCACTGAGTAAGGTGACACATTATTAGTTGGAAATAATGAAAAATTATCCTATAAGGAAGCAATAAGTAGCTCAATATTTGAAAAGTGTAAATAATCCATGAATTCTAAAAACGATTACATATACTAAAACCAAGTTTGGGATTTGATATAAACTTTAATTTATGTAAATATTTTTGGGTGTAAATGGGTATTTAGGATGGATTTGGACATGGATGGAAATTTCAATACTTATAATACTTTATTTTTTTCTAAAGGCTTCAATAAATATCATGGAATATATTATAAAAAACATTTCACCAGTTTATTTGATAAAATCAATTAGAATTATACTTTCTGTAATAAATTTTAACGGTTATTATATTTGGAAAATGGATGTAAAACAACATTATTTAATGGAATACTTGTGGAAGATGTCTATATAGAACATCCAGAAGGGTTTTTGACACCAAAGGATGCCAATAATGAATAAAAGTTATCGATATACATTTAGGGTTTAAATAATGAATCAATATCTTGAATTTTTTTATGAATCCATTAGATAATTTGGTATTATCAATAAGGAATATGAGCCTTTTATCTTCAAGAGTTTTGGTGGGGTTTATTAGTTTTCTTATTAGTATATGTTGATGATATATTACTTATGGGAAATGAGATACCAATATTGCATTCAGATAAGAGTGTATTAAATAAATTATTCTTCGTGAAATACCTAGGTGACGAGGAATATATTGTAGGGATCAAAATATATCGAGATGGATCTAAGATGCTACTTGGGCTAAGTCAAGGTTAATATATTGATAAGGTATTGAAAAAATATGAGATGGAACAATCAAAGAGAGGATTGCTTCATGTGTCACAAGGTATATATCTCTCTATGAAACAATGTCCTTAAATATAAGAATAGATATAAAGGATAAGTATAATCCCTAAAATATATATGATTAGATCTATATTATATGATATGTTATGTACTACGCTTGATGTTTCCTAATCTCTAAGCATAGTATACATATATCAAGTAGGCACATGTGATCAACATTAGCCTACTATAAATTATATCCTAAATTACTTAATGTATACAATGGATATGTTTCTTGTTCATAGAGGATATTAAGAGCTTGTTGTGAGGGGATAGATAGATTCCAGTTTTAAAAAATATCATAGAGATATAAAATAGAAATTTATATATGTGTATTTTATTAATGTAGGATTTTGGGATCTTGAAGAGTTCTAAGCATCTAGTGGTAACTGACTTTACATTAGATTCCAATTATATAGTGCCTTCTAATTCAACTATTAAAGTAGTGTGGAAATGTATCTTTTTTAAGGAGATTGATATTTTACCTAGAAGTTAAAATTTATCATTCTATTTTGTGATAATACAATAATAGTAGTTCTAACTAAGGAGCCTAGGTCACATCAATGGATGAAGAATACACTTCAAAAGTAATATCTCCATATGGATTTTTCTTAAATGTGAGAAGTCACAGTAAGTAGAGTATCCATAGAGGAAGATTTTTATACCTTTTGACTAAATATTTTTATCATAAAAATCATGAATATCATGTGAGATAAAGAAGATTAAAATTTTATACTGTTTTGATCTAGTGAAATTTGTAGTTTAATGGAATTATTTCCCTATAACCAACTGTCTCTCTAATTGATATTTCCATAATATAAATAAAGTTCTTAACACATAATGATTTTTCATATATGTATCAATATTTTGATAATTTCCTTAGAGTATTGTTCACCTAAAAGGGTTATAACATATTACATGTATAATGAAAACCTAGATGTGGTATGATAATATCCTTAAATATATGTCATATGGTCAAGATTATATCTATCTAAAAGGA
This sequence comes from Viscum album, assembly GCA_963277665.1. Lineage (NCBI taxonomy): Eukaryota > Viridiplantae > Streptophyta > Magnoliopsida > Santalales > Viscaceae > Viscum > Viscum album. The sequence goes on from OY728166.1 coordinate 383,928,807, forward strand.
CACAAATCATGTTTTATTATTAGGTGGGGGTTATAAGACATTGATACTTATCTCATGAAGACCACACTTAGTCATCTCCTAGATATTGAGGTCATAAGGACATACCTAATAATAAAATTCCACAGTTTTATGTGTCATTAAATATTAATATCTTTGAATGTGTGCATTGGTCCATACACTTGATATTATTATTAATGTGTATCATGAATCACATATTATGATGAATGGGTGAAAACCATGATGATATATTATCATGGAGTGGTAGAATACATTTTTTTCATCACAAGTGATATAGAATTAGTTGAGTAACACAAGAAAGGATTTTCCCCTCCCATATTAATAAAAGAAGATATATTTAACCCTTTTATTGAAATGGAGTAGTCAAATAAAATCAATGGATATAGTATTTTATAGATAAGTTCATTTTGTAAAATAAAAGAAATATAAATCAATCATGTAGGGTGATGAAACAAGTATGTAGCCTACTTTATGAGATATTTTTATAATAATAGATTATATTACATGGTATCATTTATAAAAATTTTGTTATAGTACCTACACTAACTTCTTTCTTTATGGGTGCCTTGAATTATTTTTATACATTGATCTTGAAATTTAGTTAATTTAATTCCATTGATAAAGAGTCCAAGAGTTTCACACAAAAATTGTATCTAGAATATCATTAGATTATAGAGAAATTAATATTTAGAATAAATATTATTCTCATTTTCTGAAATAATAATTTTCAAGAAAAATTTGATCACATAAATCCAATCATAAGATATTAAAGTTTAGAATATGTGAGTTGAAATGTATCGCTTGTTTATTATTCACAAGTTATAAATAAATATTTATTTATTCAATGATATAGTGAATAGATTAATAAGATATTTATTTAGTTACATGAATATTAGTATAATAATGTATTCATGTGTTTTTTGAATATAATACTTATTCATATATCAAATAAAATAAAACTTATTTCAATAAATACATTATTATTAAAGGTTTAGTAAATTCAATGGGATTATTAATGAGTCAAGTTAATGTTTCAATAAAAATGATATATTTAATTTAATATCAATTAAATAAATTTAAATAAATTAATTTATGAAATGATATTTAAATAAACACATGTCATGGAAATATTATTATTATTTTTATTAATTCACATGGGAATTAATTAGAATAAATAAATTGATAAAGGTTCATTGTGAAATTATCAATTGTTTTAACCCTAAGAATAAATTCCAATCTTTATCATTTTAGATAATTTTCATAATTTTTTGGCTAAATTAAAGTCTATCTAGAATTCTATAATGACTGTGAGAGAATCATTCTCCCATTTTCTCCCTATGGAATTAAGAGAGAACAAGAGAACTCCTTTCTCTGACCAATGAAAAATGGTATGAAGAACACTGATCCACTATTATGGTACTAATAATACCATGTACTCCACATAGATATTTATGGAGCACATGTGGGTACATCTAGATGAATCCTCACTTAGATTCTCTACCACAACGATAACTTGATGTGAGTGAAAAAAAATTATTAAGATGATTATCATGTTAAATTTAATTAATGATTTAAATTAATTATTAATTAATTGTGAATAAACCTATATAGGTGATTATAGAGTTTCATTTATCATTTTGATCAGATTTTATCTATAGATATCAATGAAAAAAAATTGGGCACTCATATGATGCTTCAACTCTACCAAGGAACCTTCAATAAGAACAACGCTTATTCCTTTTATAAAGAGAAAATCCTTTATTATTTTATTATATATTTATAAAAAATCCATGGTTATGTTTTCATAGATCAAGATTCCCAAATATGTGTATTTAAATGATTTACATGATTACTTACCTTACCATAACATGTTATGGAAAAAAATATGATATTTCGTCATCTTTAAGGACTTTCCCTAGAAGATGATAGACACTTCGCATGTAAATCTTGATTATCCCCTAGATCATTTAACTCATGTGTTTTTTGATCCGCTAGAGGAAGAAAGAGAGTGGTAGGAGGTATTGTGTAAAAATTCATCTAAATTTTATGATTATATGACTAGAAAACTAGTCATCTACACACATACTATCATCATTTCCTAACTAAGACATCTAGGTGTGAACCTAATTCCTCTTATAATGTCTGAGGTGAAATGTTTTTATTCACAGTATTTTAATATTCAATTCATATAACATCAAAAGATCATATCACAGGAGGAAGATGCCCTCTGGTCACCTAAGCTAGTCCATGCACTACTGTACATCCTTCCCCCATCATGGGTAGGATGGGAATCTCCCATTAAAATAGAATTTTCATCAAGTGAGGATTCATCACATGGTTCTATTAAAATTTTCCAATTGACTAACAAATTCACCTATTAAGATTATTATTCTAAAGTATAGTTTTCTTCCAACAATTATAGAGGAGTCCAAAGAGGACAAGGAATGAAAATCCAAAGTGGACCCCGACATTTAGGTGTCATTCCCACCGATAACAAACATGTTATTGGGTCTTGAATACAAGATCTCCAATGATATTAATATGATCATTGATAAAATCTTGAGTCTTAAAGGGACCATTTTGATCTAATCATACTGGTGGATCAATTAATAAAGATATGGTCAGCTAGTTAACCCTAGGACATGAGAAATCCAGCTCAACCTGACCATAAAATAGAAAAGAATCCCAATAATTTAGATCGAGGGTGTTCAGCCCCATATGTAAATCTGTCCTCTAAGACCTGTGCTCAGGAATAGCCATGTGGTAGGATAAAAAGGCACTTTTCTCAAAAGGGGTGTAATTTGAAACACCACTCCATTGTCCCTTCTTGACATTCAAGCATGTATACCCTTCATATATCTAAATAACTCATGGATTCCCTTATTGAAGTACTTTAAATCCATAAAGAGTCAATTATGACATGGATATAGCTGATAAATACCATAAAGAATAGGTTACACTGGGTTTTATAAGGTAATGTTTTCATCTAATAAGGCTAAAACACTTCCATACCATGAAAAATTATTCCCTTATATATATCTAGAAATCTTGATGCTGTTGAAATTAATTGATCTCTAGTTAAAAAAACTATATAATAAAAATCATCCTAATATAAGGCCTTGGTAATTTAGGTTATAGTGAATTTTTCTTATGTCACTCTAAACAAATAATCCAAGGGTATGAATAGAGAAAGAAAAAAACATTGAAGGATAAAGTTGAGAGCCTAATTCAAAGATCTTGTATATGACTTGGAATTTATGTTGGTTCATTAGGATATGTATTTAAATTCATTGTTGGGAATAACATGGATTCATATTCACATAGTGGTTCCCTCTTCATATCATTAATTATTTAAATATTCTATTAGTAGGAAGGTCAAGTTACTCTATGGTGAAACAATCTCTTTTAAAATCCTATGAATCCTAATATGTTGATATTGAGTATTATAAAAGGGAGAATAAATGGTAATTAGTGAATAAAGAAATGAAAAATTCTACCCTTAATTTCTTGGAAACCACTCCAATCAATCCATATTGTAGACTCAATAAGGATGTTGGGATTCCAACAAATAATATTAAATAAAAACTATAGAACTGGGAATCCATCGGGTCATTTTAGCAACTAAAACAGACCCCAAAAATTATATTCCTCTCTTATGTTGGTCAAGATGATAATTTTATTAAACCACTACTAAAAATAGAGGAAGATAATCCTATGTAGTCTATGTAAATTAATCTTACCCCTATCCTTCTCTACTTGAACATGGGTTATACTGATATTTTATCATCACATCTAATGATATTTTAATGGATGGACATAAATCCTTGGATAATAACTTTGGGATTGGGAATGGTTTCCTCCATTAATATGGTGTCATTCACTTCTAAAGTACCCTCTCACCCCACAAATGGGTGTGATATCAGTAGAATTGGTGACACTCTTGAATCATCTTTTAGATCTCAAGGAGTAAGTCCATATTTAACCTTGGACAGTGAAGAGGGGAACATATAAAGGAAACTCCTATAACATTCAATAAAGGTATCTCATCCACTATTGATGATATCAGGTAGGTGAATCTAGGTACATAAGAGGAACTATAACCAACATTAATTATTTTTGACATGATACCTAATGATAATAAATAATACAACTATTTATTTAAGAAACATTGGGATGTGTTCACATGAAATAACATAGAGATGATAGGGATAGGTTTCCAAGTAGCTACTCATCACCTAGGTTTAACAGAAAACAATTATAGTTATAAGTATAGAGTAAGGAGAATGTATCTAACTCATGATTCCATGGTGGAATGTGAATATGATAATTTGATCAAAGATAAATTCATATAGTAAGTTCAATACCCAATTCAATTTCCCAACATTTTCCCTATCAATAAAAATAATTGGAAAATAAAAGTCTCAATTGACTTCAAGAATTTGAACTTCCACTATTTGGAGGATGAATTATTTATCCCAATCATGTAATTTTTTATCAATGCATTGGATTTTTTTAGGACCTATCATTCATGTTTGGGTATTCCATTTACATCTAGATTATAATATATCTATAAGATGAATAATTCACTACTTTCATGGAAATATAATTTTTATATTTCAATAGGTAGATGCCATTTTCCTTGAATAATGTTGATAATAATTTCAAAACAAGCCATGAACTATATCTTTAAGTCATTTCTAGGAGAATAGTTGAATGATGTGTGGGTGACTAGGTAGTTAAATCAAATTAGTTTCATGATCACCTTTACAACATTGGGGTTTTTTCTAGAAATTTATTCTAACATAACTTGAAAATGAACCCATATAAATACACCTTTGGGTTGAATCATAAAAACTCTTTGATGTTTTGGTATGCCATCATGAAATCAAAGTTGGCCCTAAGAAAACTAGAGAAATTTTTTATATACCCCCTCATCAAAACCTTCAATATTTTATAGGTATTCAAGGATTCCAAGCTTATATAAGGCGCATTATCTAAAAATTCACTAGAAAATGTTTTCCCTTCATAAAATAAATAATTAAATGGGTAACATATTAATAGGATGAATATTTCCAGAATCCCTTCAATAACCTTAAGTAATATCGAATACAACATATGTTATTGATGATCCATGTAGAAAGTGAACCCTCATCCTCTATGTGGACACCATGAAGGAGTTTCTTAGTTTCCTTCATTCTTAGAATAATTATTTAGTCAAGTATAATAGTCTCTAATAACTTGGTAAGACAATTTTATAATCCAAGACTCAATATAGTAATATCGATAAGAAATTCCTTGCACTAATTTTATAGTCCAAAATCTTCTGCATTATCTAAATCATCATGAATTCAATCTAATTACTTGTGTATATCCTCACAAGTACATCCTTGATCATCCCATTTTTATGTGATTATTATCAATATGGTTTGTTATCATATAGAAATTATACATATTCTTTGTATCCTGGAAGGAGATTTCCTTATTTTACACCTTACACTAGAAGAGGTACCACTATATATTGAACTCCATGATTAAGAAGTTGTCTCTATCAATTCAACCTTCCAACATGGGAAAATTTGTTTGATAGTGAACTTATAAGTCCAATCAGGAGAAGGGTGGAAGGATCGAGACATAACCAAGTTGTCTTAGGGATTGTTCTCATTTAATCCAAAAAAAGGTAGTCATATCCTTTTAATTCCTCCTATCAAAAGGGGGTATTGATAATGATTCAAAATAGTAGGCCCTCATTAACGGTTTGGAACAAGACCTACAAATAAAAAATAACCTATTAAATATCAAGGGTGATTTAGAGTTGGTAATCAGTAAAATTAATTGGGACTATGATATTAGGAAAGAAGAACCAATAACCCTCATTGACTATATATAGAATTTTATGTCAAAGTTTCCTTCAAAACCAGTGTTGTCTTACATTTCATGATCATATAATTTTTGAGATAATGTGTTGGAAAATGTATCTACAAATTTTTTTAACCTATATTAAGATGAAATAATGATTTATATTTCACTCCATGTGGTTGTATCTCTAATTATCAACAAAAATATAGAGGATATCAATGATGTTAATTCCTATATAGGCCAAATATTGTCCTTAACCTCACATATTAATGTAATTATTGGTTGGATTTCTCCCATAATAGAGTATCTTAAAAATGGGACACTCCTACAAGAGTGAACTAGGAAAGAAAAAAACCATCAATGAATAACCAATTTCATCCTTTATAATGATATAAATTCTAAGAAATTACTCTTAAAATGAGGAATTGATGGAGTCTATCTCAAATGTATTAATTGAGAAGAGATCCTTATCTTTAATTAAGAAGTACATGTCATCACCTATGATACTCATTAAACAGCAAACAAATGCTTCCACTAAATCAGCATACATGGATATTTCTGGATCTCAATGATTCATGATTACATATAATTCACCAAATAAGTCCTATTCATGTCAAATAAATGAAAATTTCATCCATCAACACTCAAATATATTTCATAATACTAAATAATCCTATACATTTTTCATTTTGGGGATAGATTTCAAGCGTTTATACCCTCAATCAATAATCAGCTAGTTCAAGTTCATCCTAACTACTATCAAATTATTCTCAAAATGGAGTTATACCCATAAATGTGGTTAACACAATGGATTTTATCAACTTCATGAAATCCAATACCATTACTATATTCAAAATTATTCATACAATTCTAACATACTATGGCACTAATTTCCAAGCCTCCCAATTGAATAAGTTATATCAAGAGTATAATATTTGATTGAATCACTCATATCACCATCATGTAGTCAAGAATAGATAAATAGATACATTTTAGAAGACTATATCTAACATTTTATAAAATATGGTAAAAATTTAAAATATGTTTTATCCTAACATGATCATTCATTCTTTGTGGGATTATTATACCATGACTCTAACTAATACTTGAGTGGCTCCATATTTACCTGTATATGGGATAGAAATATTATTACCCATCAAAGTAAAATTTTATTCACTTTAAATTTCCATTTATGATCATTTATCTAAATATGAATAATCATAAATATTACTAGATAAATTGAAATCATTCAATAATAAAAGTTTATCCACACTGGAAAATCTCTATGTTCATTATAACTGGGTTATATGGATATTCAATAAGAAAGTTTCTCTTCACTCATTTATCCAAGGAGAATTGGTATTATCCTTAAGAACACCCATGATGCCTAAAATGAATCCCCTAAAAATGGAGAAGAAATGGGAAGGAACATACATTATATGAAAGAACTATTATGATAGATATTATTCCTTGATCAAAATTTACAAAGAAAATATCACTTTAAAAAATAAGGTTTTCTAATTAAAAAAATTGTAACTTCATGTTGTATTCACTATTTCATGGAAGAATGAATTTAAATTACATAAAAGAAGTTCCTAGTTTTATGAACTTAAACTATAATACATAGTAGTAATTTTTGTGTGATAACAAACTGAAGGGAACTAAAGTCCTTAATACATGACATTAAATGGCATAGCAGGTTATCCATTCCATATGATATTAAAATACATGATGTCAATATTTGTTCTCGCATGACCCTTAAACTACTTTGTGTGGTTGGTTATACATATATGATTTCCTTACATGATAGTTTTATCTAGGTAATTTTCCTAGTGTATGGTTTTCCCTATCCATAAGCCTACTCTAGTATTAAAATGCTTCCATCATTAAGAACTATGTATGGATTGAATCCTATTATTGTAGGATGTGTATTTATGCCCAGATTCTTTATTTTGAGTGCATCCCAAAATTTCATCCACTCTAATTATCAAATTTTATCCTAGTGTTAATACCTCATTCATTTTATGTTTAATTCCTCCACCTATCTCTAGGAAACAAATCCATTTCACCATTGTTCCCCTATGTATGATCAAAAAATTTAGAGATAAAATTCTAAGAATGATGTGTGACTTGACTAAAATTATTGCAAGATATGTAGTGATGTTCAGATATTCTATCATAGACCCATATAGTAAATTCCATCTTCTTATATTTTCCACCATCCCATTATATATTCTGAATTGAGACCAGGTCTTCTTATAATAACCTTATTCTAGAATAACAATTTTTTATCTAAGTATTATGTGTGTCTTGATTCATGTTATTCAATGATACAGAGAAATGTCCAGATCAGATATCTTAAAATCAACCACAGGTTTTATACTCTTCAATTCCATATCCCATCCTAGTGTGTTAACCTTTGTCAATTCATGTAGGGTTTCCCTTCCACAACCTATAACTATGGCATACTCCTTTTATTTTCCCCTATGCATAAGCCAGATCTGCATAGTGTCATTTTTTAAGAATTATTCATGGATTTATTTTTATAATGACATGATATATAGTTATGTCTAGGTTATTTGTCTTAGACCTAGACAAAAACTCCATCGTCATTTTCCCCCACTATCCTATCACTTGAGTTTCTGATTTCATAATGGTTTTTACCTCATTAACCTTATTATTAAGATAATAATTTTAGAACATTTTCTAGAGTTATGTGTAGTTCGATTCTTGTTATTATATAATATATAGTGATTCACAAATCTCTCATTTGATATCTATCTATAAATTTCATGTCTATTACATCTATATCCTTAGGTATGGTTACCTTATTCACATTAGGTCTTTCTATGTCAAGATAACATATTTTCCTCCTAAAACTATATGTGGCATGATTCTTATTACTATATGATACATAGATATTTCTAAAATATCTATTATATACCCAGCCACAAATATTCACCCGCTTCCACCCCCTTTAATGTTTCATAATGGCCCAATCATGGTTGGTTCTGAACTAGAGTGTTATAATTGTTTTTTTAACATTCTATTCACATATAACATAATTTGTATCATTAGTATTAAAATCAGAAAAATATTTCATGACTATCATTAATGAGTATATCTGATTCAAAAAGGGCCCCTTTGTTTGGTGATAGTATATACACCATATATCTGGACCTCTTATAACTAACTATAAACATGTATTTTCCTAAGGATGAGATCCACTAACCCCGTGTTTCTTCAATAGCATTATAATGGAACCCATCATTCAAATATATTCAACAACCATGCTTAGTATACTTGTTTAAAACTATAGTAATATACCCATAATCCAAACATGGTTAGTGGTTTACCAATCCTATCCATAATAATTTCATCATTCTTTGGTTCAAATAACTCAAGTTATGATTTACATTACTCTCTCCCTTTTTTAAATTCATTAAAATTATTTTAGCTCTTATAATCCATATTTAGTGTTCATTACTCCATTTATGTTGGATTTTCCTTTCAATAATCTCTATATGGACCACATAATACATTAATCATAGTTATATGGTCATAAAATTCAACCTCACATTGGTCAAAGTTACATGACCTTGAACATAAGTACCTTGAGGTACAGCTTGCAAGACCACAAACTTCCAAAGGAAAGAGACATGGTACTCACTAGGTTGATAACCCATAAAGAGAACTATGGATAAAAATAAAGTCTCTACTCACTCAGAATGTACCTTTCATAACATATCCAAAATTTAAAGTATTTAAAAGAAAAAAATGTATAATTCTAATCAGGCTAAAAACCCATAAATTTCAACTAAAAAAGAAATTTTATTCCCAATAATTATTCCCCATTAATGGATTAGGAAAAAGTTAGGGTTAAAATAAAGAAACAAAATCTTGTGGGTGCCACTATATGGACAAAGAAAATTTCAATCCATACTTTATAGGCCTATATTACAAGAAAAAATTTATATCATTCTATTATTCCTCTCATATTTTTTAAGATAATTTATTGAAATATGAAATGATGTAATTTAAGGGTAAATAAAGCCTCTTGAGAAATGGTTATTCCATGTTTAAACCCCTTCAAAAGTTCAATTATATTGAGTCATTAATTTACTAAGATCCAAATAGACAAACCTTTTCCTATGGGGATCATATACATGTTTTGTATATATCCCACTTATATCCATCAAAGTGAACATGTTCAAGAGGAAATAAAACTTTATAGTTTTTTATCTAATCAGTTCACTTTGGATTGTAGGGATGGTATATATGTGTTGAATATATTTATTTCAAGTATCCTTCTATGACCAAATTTCATAAAGATTGTCAATTGATTCCCTATTCATAATTTGAATCAAGTATTTTGAAATTTTTATTTAGAAAACTAATCTTCATTTAATATTTAGGAAGATCCAATTATTATGTTGATTTTTCCTAGTGAGTTTAATTTATTCTAAATAATTGATATTCAAAAATATAAAATATATTTTAACTGGTGACATTTTGGAGATAATAGTTTTTTTCATTTACTAATAAAAAGGGTAAAGCTACTCCACAACCTAGAGTTTCTTCCTAACTACCAAAAAATTAAAAATAAGAGTACAATACAATTGGATGCATGAACTACCAACTCCTAGATTTGGATAACCAATCACTCTAAGTCTTAAATATCTCAATGATATTTGGTCAAAATTGTTGTGCCTATTTTCACCATATCATATAGATTTTCAACTATAGTAGTGCCAATATTTCCAGATGTCTTAACTTCTTCAGTATGCCTTTGGTGTTTCATCAACTTCTCCTCAACATTAGCCAGTTGTTGATGAAAACAACTCACCAATTCTATCCCATCATTAACCAAATTTTATTTCTCATCCACCATTAAAATATTTTTAGATCTCACTCAAAGGTTCATATCCTTTAGATCTATAAGGTATGTTATGTCTTCAAGCCTTGAATGCTCCAGCTGAAGATCTTGTGCCTACTCCCATTCATAAACTATTATTTTTATAGTGGAATTAAATTCATGATATTTAAACCTATAATAACCTAATTTGATGAAAATATAATGGATCTTGGTAAGTTTTTGGTGTAGATATCATACAAGGTTCATAGAAATTATACTCTAAATGTATCGCTAGACCATTTACCTCATGTTTAGTTGGAGTAAAATAGACTCAAGATCTAAATTGGAGTCTATTAAGGATAATATGACATAATCTAGCATCAATTAACTCAGGGAGAGTGATAACTCAATATTTTTTCAACTTTACAATATCTTTTATGATTAGGACACCCAGGTGGCAACTTCTTCTATCTATCACTAAATTGCTTCAAGTTTCATCACTATAACTAGAACCAAGAATATTTATGTGCATCAGTTTTTAAATGTGAGAGACAAAGAAAATAAGTTTTAGTATTGGATAAAACAAATTTTAATTGAATATCATATTAATAATAAACAATTATTCCCCATAGTGTGATAAAAAAATTTATTCATGGAAAAAATTGTATTATAACATGCATTTGAAAATTTGATGAAAATTCAAGTTGTAATCCTTTAATGTACACTCTATTAATTTTGATATAAATATTTTTATGGGAATTTTTTTATATTAAATTTCATAAAATTATTTTGGACTCTATGGGATACAATTTTCATTTTGATCATCCTTGATGGATCTCACATTTTACAGGATAAAATTGGCAATTAAGTCAAAGTTGGACAATAAACTCAAGCATGGACACCAATTCATGTTTTGAGCCATATATTTTTCATTAGAAAATGGATTGGGATCAAATTATAATATTATATGTATGATCCAATACCAAAAAAGTATTCCTTCTGTATGGACATATGGTTCACGCATTTTGGATGTCAACAAGTCGGTATAAGTGGGATTAGAATATTTGGTTGAATTCTCCTTTCACACTTGTAAACTATTATAACCCTATCCACCCCCCCCCCCCCCCCACACACATATATATATATATATATTATATAAATGTGTGTTTTTATTATTTATATTGGTTTATTAATTAATTATGATATTAAGGGTAGTGGAGAAGTGATTTCACTATTTTTTTATGTATCGTAAGAGGTATAGATCTTTAATTAAGGATCTCTTCTATAACACATTCTTATTTTTGTTCATGTTATAACTTTAATTTGTTATAATAAAGATATATATTTATATTCTATTTATTGTTTTATTTTAAATTATAATATTATTTATTTAATTAATTTGGTTTTAAATCAAGATTAGAAATTACATTTGGTTATACGATTTCTAGACCTTTGAACATGGAATTTGTTTCTATGATGACTACTCCGACCATGGAAGAGTATTACATTAGTAGTTATTCTAATTATTACCTCCTTAAATGATTTGTTTTTATTCTAAAATAACACTATAATTAATAAAATTATAATCTATGAATTGATATTAAATTAAAAATAATAATTCAAATGATAATCACTTTACACTCGATATTGTGTAATGTGTGAATTGTGAGAGCTTGGTCTTAATCAATAAAACTGAATCGATGGGGGTTGATTTTTAGGGTTCAAGTATAATCACTAAACTCTATTAATACTCATTTAAAATGTATATTTTTTCACTAATTAAACACTAATAATAATTTATCCTAGAAATGATATTGAAGGTGAGGTGCTAATATTTCATGTTATGAAGAAAGCCTAAGGTTTAATTCATTTCTCTATAGTGGTTTTGTAAAATTCCTTTGGGTTTGGAAGTTGATTAATTAGTTTATTATAATATAATTAATTTTAAATAAAATTATAATGATTAATAGACCATTTAATTGGTATATTTATAGATATTATTCTTTCTAAAAACATTTTCTCATTAAATTTTATCAATTAAATTTCAATAAAACAATATTCTTCCAACATGCTTAAACATGTGCTATAAATTTAAAAAAACATATCATTTTTAGTATTTTATGTATTTTATTTAGTTTTTATAATACCATTAGTAAGTTTATTATGTACTTCCACCTTATGAGAATAAACTTGGTTAGTCGCTCTGGTGAACCTTAATACTGAAACCAACACATCATTTGAGTGCACCCATGGCATTGCTTTTCAAATTGGATTCATTTATAAGGAGTAATATATTTTATTCAAATAAATATTGGTATTTACTTATTTCTATTTTATTCCTTCCTTCTTTCCACATTCTTCTTTTTTTCCCTTTCTCAGATTTTGTTTTTTGTTTTTTTGGACAAATATTTCAAACTTATTTTTCTAATTATGGTTCACTTTTATTATTTTATATTTATTTGATACACAAAATGATACCATAATGAGGATATATTTTATTTAGATCTAGATATTTAACTTTTCCATATGTATCATATAAAATAGCCTCTGTCTACAATAAGTATCAATATTCAACCAATTGGAGAATTCCTCTATTTTGGAAACATTGAAATTGGAAGCACATATGAATCGAACTTTAATACAGATAAAATGTTTCTAAATAATAATAATAAGGATGTTAAGAGAACAATTCAAGAATTATAATAACCAATTATTAATTATCAACCAACATGTATTTTTTATCTAACTCTCGAATCAGTTTTTGATCAAAAATTTGGGTTAATTGACCTTCACCCAAAATTACATAGACTCTCTATAGAATTCCCAAATAAACATCTTAAATAATTTAATGTGTTTTTCTCAATAATGAAACTAATAAATGTCTCTAAAGACCAAATTAAATTAAAATAATTCTTTTTCTCACTTTATAGAACTGTAAGAGATTGGAAGTATTATTTACAACCTCAAGATGTTAAATGTCTGGATGATTTGAAATGAATTTTATTGAAGATATTTTTTCCAACACAAAATAACACTACAATTAAAAAAGATGTCTCAAGGATCAACCATGTATACGGGGAGTTAATTTATCAGTACTGGGAGTGATTAGAGAAGTTTTGTGCATGATTAAAACATATTTAAATGTGTAAGAAACTCATAATCCCATAATTATATAAAGGCCTTACACCTATGGATAGAATAATGGTGGATGGAATAGTAGGAGTGGAATTGGTTGAAAACCCACAGGTATCTTCACATGAATTGATTGACATGATGGCACAAAACTCCTAACAATTTAGTGATCGTGGTATAATACCTACGAGTGGATTAAACATGATGTGTCCTTCAATTATTGGAAGTAATTTAATTAATGATATTTTGGATGAGTTGAATAGTATGATGAGATAGATTTACTTGGCTCAAAATTCATCACACCCCACACTTATAAGGACTTGGGGTATTTTCATTGAACTGAACCATCCAACTAATTGTTTCCTATAATTAAAATATACATAGGATTAAAAATCCATATTATCATAGAGGCTATATTAGTAGAAATAACAACATCCCCCCTAAATAAGTATGATCCCTTCTCTATGATGTACAGTCCAAGATGGAAATATCACCTAGACCTAAGTTATGTCTCTGGAAAACAATAAAGGCCCCCATTTAAATAAAACATCCCATAGCCTCTACCTTAGTATTAGGTTTCCCAATAACCCTATAATATATTATTATCCAAATAATTAACAAGACAACAACAATAACAAGGGTAATCCCAACCAAAGGTAGATTATAATATTGATGATATTATAAAACAAATTTTTATTAATGAATAGAATAAGATGAAGATTCAGGGTATGGAGTTGAGGGATTTAAATATAAAAATGATCCATATTATGAATGACCTTTATAGAATGGAAAGAAATAACTCTAGGAAGCTTCCTTCCCAACCTACTACGAATCCTTCAAGGAATGTTAGTTCCATCACAATTAGAAGTGTGAAGAAAATATCTAATACATATACTCTTATATTTCCACTGGGATTCACCTCAAATTTGTAGAACCCTTATTTAAGACCAATTTATGAGAAGAAAAAGGAGAAAGAAAAATTTAAGTAGAACAATTATGTTGTTCCTCCTAATCCACTTATATTTTTGAATAATGTTGTAAAAACTAATAGGATGTAAAAAGAGGAAATGAAAAATAAGGTTTTGGAAACATCTAAGAAGGCTTAGACAAACATCCATTTATGTGAAGTAATCAGAAAATTTACAAGGTATGTTAAGTTTTTAAAAGAATTATGTTTTAATAGAAGAGGTATAAAGGTAAATGAGTGAATCAGACATGGGAAAATTTTATATTTACTCATCACACCCCCCATAGTGGTTCATATAATGTGAAAGGATGTTGGAACATTCACCATTACATACACTATATGGGAGTTTCACTTCTATAAGGATTTATATGATTTGGATCAATCTATTAATGTCATTTCTTGATCAATTTTATCTTCCTTTTAGTTTGTCACATTGAATCCAATGGGGGTGGTGGTATAATTAGAAAATACATTTTTGGCATACCTTAAAGGATTCGTAAAGGATATACATTGTTAGGTGATAGATATGATCTTCATTACAAATTTTTACAAGTTGAATATAGAGGATTATCAGGTAAGTTCTCTTGCTCCAATAATTATTAGTAGGACCTTCTTAAAAAATGAAAATACAATCATAAATTTCCAAGAGGGTACAATTTATATGGATTTTGAAGATGAGATCATAAGATTTAATATTTTTAGATCAATGATGTACCCCCTCGGAAAACTATTCTACTTTATTCATCTCTTATTCTAACCCATCTTATAATAATTCTATTAATTTTTATTTTCAATAATTTATAATTGGGGATCATTCCATGATTATGGATATTTTAAGTATTAGGTTAGGCTTGATGTATCGAAATATTTCCACTCTTATTTCTCATGATCTAGCCACACTCAGTTTTGAATATTGTGTAGATTCTTATTCTGATTTTGGGTATATAATTTATAATTAGGATATGGCTATTTATTTTTCATATGGATTTTGTGCCTTATTAATTGATTTTTATGATTTATTTTTATATCCCAACACACATTGTGCATATCTATTGATTCCCATGACATTTACATAAATATAACACCCACCCTAAAGGGGGACTCAAACTATTTCCCCTGAATTTTAAATATTCATACGTATTGAATAATAAAAAATTTCCTATAATTATTTCTAATAATATCCTTCCTAGGAAAGAAACACAAATTTTAAATATTTTGAGGGGATATATTATGTCTATTTGGTATGACTTAGTGGATATACCAGGTATTATCCCAAATATTTTA
The DNA here is from genome assembly GCA_963277665.1 of Viscum album. Taxonomy (NCBI): domain Eukaryota; kingdom Viridiplantae; phylum Streptophyta; class Magnoliopsida; order Santalales; family Viscaceae; genus Viscum; species Viscum album. The sequence goes on from OY728166.1 coordinate 383,944,919, forward strand.
ATGTATAAGATTTTTTTAGAGGATGGTGCTAAACTGGTAAAGCAAGCACAAAGTCATCTTAATCCTACTATTTTGGTAGTTGTTAAAAAAGTTGAAAAATTCGATTGAGGTGGGTAAAATTAACCCCACTTTTGTCTCTTAATGGGTTAGTCATATATATGTCATATCAAAGAGAGTTTTTTTCACTATTTTAAAAAAATAAAATGATGAGTTAGTTTCCATGAGAGTAAAATATTTGGCAAGTTTCCATAGATTATAAGAAGCTAAATCGATACACTTGTATGGAACATTTATTTATTCCATTAATTGACAATATTCTTGAGATAAATGTATATAAGACACACTATTGTTATTAGATGTTTTATCTAGATATTTTTAGGTTCTCATTGAAAAAATGACTAGGGGAAGATGGAATTCATTTGCCTCTTAGGTATATTTACTAACCAAAGGTTTCTATTTAGACTTTGTAAAACCCCATGTACCTTCCTGATATTCTTGGTGAGTATTTTTTATGAAATTATTTATTCATTCATTGAGTTTTTTATGAATGATTATATTGTGTATGGTTCATAATTTAATTAGTCTCTCGTGTGTTTAGTTAATGTGTTACATCATTCCATTGAGAAAAATATTGTTTTGAACATTGATAAATTTTATTTCTTGGTAGAATGTGGAATTATCTTAGTCCATGTTGTGTTAGAACATGTAATACATGTTGATAAATCTAAGGTAGATATTATTTCATCCTTGACATATGTTATATGTGTTTTTTTATGTTAGATCATTCCTAGGACATGTTGTATTTTATTTAAACTTTATCATATAATTTAGTAAGATATCTCTACCATTATATTGATCCATTTAAAAATATATTGACTTAATTTTTTATGATTCTATGAGGGTATCAATTGATGAGATAAATAAAAATTTCACCACTCCACTGATCACATAGTACCTATGAAAAAATCTTGTATTTGAGCTTATGTGTGATGCTTCAAACTTTTTAGTTAGAGAAGTATTATTATAGAGGGTGGAGAGATGTTTACATGTGATTTCCTATGTTTCCAGGATATTGGATTCATCCCAAAAAACTAAAAAACAACATAATAGTATTTTATTACAATAATACTTACTTTGGATAAATTTTGTTCTTATTTATTGGGATCAAAAGTAGTTTTTTTATCATGTGGTATTGAGTTTCCTATTGAAGAAGCCAAATGAAAAGATTAGGCTTATCCATTGGATGATCCTTCTTCAAGATTTAAACATCTAGATAAAGGAAAATGGTTTAGAGAACTTGGTGGTAGATCACATGCACACTAGAGTATTAACCCTTAGACCAGGTACCACTATGGCACATATATCCTGATGATCATATTTATCAACAATCAGGTACATACTCTTGGTATGTTGATTTAGTAAACTACCTTGTCACCTATAAAATACATGAAATTATAAGGAAACCCTGAGTTCAAAAATTATTGATTGTTTTTAGGTTTTATGTGTGGGATGATCACTACCTCAAGTGCATGTGTAGTGACCAAGTTATTAAGAGGTGTGTTTCTAATCATGATTATGATTATATTCTATATTTTTGTTATAAACTCACTTTTAGTTTAAATAATGGACCCAAAAGGACTACTGGGAATGTTTTTAACTCTATATTATATTTTATTATCTTGTTATATGATGATTATGTGTTTTTTAATTCATTCTCATATTTCCAACACACTAGAGAATTTTCTAAGACACATGAGATGCCTTGATAACTGATATTATTTTGGATATTTTTTAATGTGTGGTGTATTTATTTAATGGGTTCATCTATTATATCATTTCTCTTCTTTTACATTCTAGTTTCTATTGATTATGTTAAAAAATGGGTGGAGAACAAGGCCACCAAGAATGTTGATTCTCATATTGTATTATGAGGGATCAAATTTTTTATAGATTGGAATACCAAAGGTGATCATCAGTGATAAAGAGTTTCACTTTATCAACCAAAATTTGGCCTCCCTTATTCAAAAATACTGGGTGACACACAAAATATTAACACATTACCACCCCAAAAAATATCTAGGCCAAAGTTTCAAATTAAAATATGAAGAAAACATTATATAAAATCAAACAACCAAATAGTAAGGATTGGATAAGGTGCTTGGATGATGTGATTTTTCTATATAGGATTACATTCAAGACTCTCATCGGTATGTCCTCATTTCATATTAATTTTTATATAGCATGTCACCTCCCCATAGAGGTCAAGCATCGAGCATTTTGGGTGATAAAAAAATGAAAAAAATATTTCTTTGAAGGACACCTACATTATATTTATTTTATAATAAACCAATTTATGTCATAAAAATGTCATCTATGACAATATTATCTTGTTCATTATTTTTCACACATAAAAGCACACTTTTATAACAAAACTATTTTTAATTGTTATGTATGTTAATTTTAAAATTAACATTTCAAAGCCTTAAAATTTTTATTTGGTAAAATTGTTTTAAAAAATTAATCAAAAGTTTAAAATTTTTTAAAACTTCCTATATCAATTTTTTCATTAATATTAATTAGCAAGGTTAAAACTAATTACCAAGATAAAAGTAAATTAGGGTAAAAGTTAAAAATTTAAAAGAAAAAGCCTAAAATAAATATATCTTGTCTTAAAAATGAGTGGATGAGGATAATATAGACCTACATTCACATACCCTCCACTTTTTGACATTTTTGAGCCATTTATCTTTGAATTGTAAAATTACATTATTGAAAATGTAATGGTTACTTACAAAACTACCCATCACTTCACTTATAAAAAGGTTACACCTCCACCACATCAAGACTCAAGTGTCTTTAAAATTTCTTTATAACTCTAAAAAGATTCTCCTCATAGGACCTCTCTGATGTCTATAAGATTCTAGTCACCTTTATTTTTCTTAAGGCCTTCATTTCTAAGTATTTTTTCAAGAGAGAATGAAAGCTTTCAACTTGAGTAATACTTTCACTTACTCATTTATTTTAGTCTAATAATTCAAAAATCATATCTAACCATAATAATATAATTAGATAATTATAATTATTATACTAAAATTTCTTTATATTAATTTTATAATAATTATCCAATCCTTTCCATACACTAAGAAAAGAAAATAACATCAATCATGCGTATGTGTGGACTACCGCCTCCACAAAACTATGATATTCATTTTTCATCAACAATTATCAAGGATAGTATCAATTATGGATTTGATGAATAAATATTTTTTCTATGTGACCAATACATTTATGAAAAAATTTTTTATATACCATTATAATTTCCATTCATTGAGAAATTGGATTGTTAATCATATTTATGGTGGAATGTCGCATCCACGAATGATGAATTTCATATGTCATCACCACCCATAATTGATGGTTTATAGAATAGATTTAAGGAGGATATATGAATTTTATGAAATATTTAAGATTACATATTTTTAATGTTATCATTATCTAAATATATCCCCTTACTCATTAAATCATTATAACACATTACTATTTGGGTTGATTTAACTGCCTATGTAAATGATGTTATTGAGATTATGTTATAAATGGTTATGGGGTTTCATATAATTTAAATATCTTGTAATATTTATATATTTAATATGTTTTAATTATTCTATAAATATTTTTTATTATTTGAAATGTTTATTAATATTTCACCTTTTTATCGTTAAACACATCAAAAACTACACTACGCCATAATTTGTATTTCACGACAGTCTTTTTTTTCATTTAGCGGTAGTTTAAACCGTCGCTAAATCATTCTACTGTGGTTTTGGAAAACCACCGATAAATCGTGTGTCGGGAAATAATTATTGGTGCCACTATTGGAAATGTGACCTTTCCCAACACTTCTATACCCCCTTTCCCAACGGTTTGCCAAAACCGTTGGGAAAGGGTACGATTTCCCAACAGTTTGGCCAAACCGTTGGGAAAAGTCTACTTTGTGGCCACTTTTCCCAAAGGTTTTGCCAAACCGTTGGGAAAGGGTAGGCTTTCCCAATGGTTTGTCCAAACCGTTGGGAAAGGTCCAATTTGTGGCCACTTTTCCCAACGGTTTGGCCAAACCGTTGGGAAAGCCTACCCTTTCCCAACAGTTTGGCCAAACCATTGGGAAAGGTCCCCAGTATTTCAACATCCATCCCAAGATTCCAGGGACCTATACCAACGGTTTTGAAAACCGTTGGTATAGGTCCCTTGATTTTTTATCAGATCCTCTTAACTAGAACATTCTATAAATCAAAATTTAAAATAATTATGATAATACCTATATATATTTATGAAATTATGTTCACAAAAGTCATGTTAGGTTAGTGGTTAGGTCGTTCAATGATAAACCGGAGGTCCTGGGATCAAATCCCAGCGAATGTTTTTTTTTTTGGAAACACATATACCAATGGTTTTAAGGAACCTTTGGTATAGATTTCCATATTACTTATACCAACGGTTTTCAAAACTGTTGGTATAGGTATATACCAATGGTTTTCCAAAAACCATTGGTATTGACCTATCCCAACGGCTTACTTGCCTACGGTTCTCCAAACCGTTGGTATAGGCTATACCAATGGTTTAGAGGCCTATACCAACGGTTCCAAACCGTTGGTATAGGTTAGTTTTCCAGTAGTGCGGTTTTTTAAAACCATCGTAGAACGATTTAGTGACGGTTTTTTAGCGGCGTTTTAAACTGTTGCTAAATCGTTTTTATTTATATATTTATTTATTTATTATTACTACGCTCATGACCATCTCCATGCATAAGTCCATGTCCATGCACATGCCCCTACAATATATAGAAATTCTACGTTGGGTGAGATTTGAACCCCTTACCTCATGCTTATTCTCCAAAGACTTTACCACTCCAGCAGGCTCTTCATGTGGTCAATAAATCGAATTTAATATACTTATACACGAATATATTAATTGGAAAAACAAGTAATACATAGCAAATAGATACACACTAAATAATTATTAATCAATAATTATTAATCAATAATCAATAATTAAAAACTAATAATTAATAATATATAATATATAATATATAATATATAATATATAACATATAATATATAATATATAATATATAATATATAATATATAATATATAATATATAACATATAATATATAAGACATAATATATAATACATATTATATAATACATAATACATAATATATAATATACAGTATACAATATATAATATATAATATATAATATATAATATATAATATATAATATATAATTGATAATATATAACATATAATATACAATATATAATATATAATATATAATATATAATATATAATATATAATATACAACATATAATATATAAGTAATGTATAAACAATAAATTAATTAAAAAGTAATTGAATACGTGATAAATAAATAATAATTTAATAATAAATCAATAAATAATAGATAAATAAAGAAATAATAAATAAATAACAAATAATAAATAATAAAGCATAAATCATAAATCATAAATCATAAATTATAAATAATAAATAGTAAATAATAAATAATTAATAATAAATTCTAAATTATAAATAATAAATAATAAATAATTAATAATAAACAATTAATAACTAATAATTAATAATAACTAATAATTGATAATTGATCATTAAGAATTAACATTTAATATTTAGTATTTAATATTTAATATTTAATAAATAATTAATTAATTAAAAATTAATAAATAATGAATATTGAATAAATGAATAAAAAATAATAATAAATTAATATATAGTAAATTAAAAATAAATTAATAAATAATAAAGACTAAATAAAAAATGAATAAATAAATAGACAAATAATTAATTAATTAATAATTAATAATAACTAATTATTAATATTCAATAGTAAATATTTTATATTTAATAAATAATTAATCAATAATTAATAATTAATTAATTAGTAATAAACTACTAATAAAATAATATTTGGTAAATTAAAAATGATTTTATAAATAATAAAGAATAAAGAATAGATAATAAATAATAAAGAATTAAGAATTAAGAATTAATCATGAATCATAAATAAATAAATACATAAATAAATAAATAAATAATTAATTAATTAATAATTAATAATAACTAATAACTAATGATTAAGAATTGATTATTAATAATTAATAATTAATAATTAATATCTAATTTTTGACATTCAATATTTAATATTTAATAAATAATTAATAAATTAATAATAATTAATTAATTAATAATTTATAATTAATAAATAAATATAGAATAAAGAATAAATAAATAATAAATAAAAAATAAACTAATAAAATTTAATTAATAAATAAATTAATAATTAATGTGGACATAATAACTAAATAATAAATATATAAATAAATAAATATTAAATATTAAATAAATAAATAAGTATTAGATAAAAAATAATAATTAATTAATTAATAAATAATAAATAAATTTTAAATAAATAAATCATAAAATGTTAAGAACTTCTGAAAACCCTAAAAACACTGAAATGACCTAAAATATGATCTGAGACTCCCTTTTTAGTGCCACAACCAGTCAAATCGAAGATCAGGAAATGATCTTCGATATGATATGTGTTACTGGCCAAACGGGCACCTGTATCGAAAGTTATAACGGTTTGAATTTTAAGAAATCAGTGCTTGCAACAAAAATCTCTATTTCGGAGGCATTCTAGGCCTTTCTGGCGAAATAAAAAGGGGTAAAAAACTTGAACAGTTGGTACCAAACCTAACCGGCATAGAAATCATCATAGGCTTTGATTTGATATGTGGCAGAGCCCAAACAGACACCCAGATTAAAAGTGTTGATTGTTTCAAGTTCGAGTTTGATTTTTGACTTTTGAATTTTGAATATATATTTTTCCTTTGATTATCACATGATTTAAATCTCAGTTGGTTTTTTCTCATTTGATAAACTTTGATTTGACTAGTTGTGAAGCTTAAATGGACTCTCGGATCAGAAGTTATGGTCATTTGATGCCGAAGTGTGTTCTTCTACTTATTGAAGATTTGTTTTCAGTTTAAAAATATTTTTAACTAATAATTATAAATATTAATTAATTAAAAAATTAAAAATATTTAAAATTATAAATAATAAACTATATTTGATTATAAATAATAAATAATAAATAAATAATTTTTTTAAAATTCTCTAAATTATTGCTGTAGTTTTGGAAAAACAGCCGCTATTTTGAGGTCGTTTTTTAAAAACCGCCGCTAAAAAATTGAAATTTTTTTTATTTAAAATATATTTTTAAAAAAATTAACAAAAAATTAAAAAAAATTGTGGTGGTTTTTTCATGGCAGTTTTAAAAACCGCCGCTAAATTATTGATCTAAAAACATCTAGTGGTGGTTTTAAAACCTGTCATGAAAAAACCGCCACTAAAATAATGTTTTCTTATCGTGCTAGTTCATCGTGTTTTCCATTTTACAAGGTTGTACTTACATATTTCATATAATGAAAATGAAACTTTATTAATTATTGGAAAAAAATTATTAGTCAATCTTGAATGATGTGGTAATGATTAACTTGAAACCACTTAGTGAGATTTCATCCCATCTTTGTGATGTTTGTATGAAACAAGAAACAGAATGTTTTAACACTCGGTAATTAAAATAAACTATAATAAGTTAATATATTTATAATATATAGTTATAATATAATTATAAAAACAATATTATGTTCATATTAAGTTTCTAAGATAAATGATTTAGATATTTATGTTCATTATACAGGATGTTATAAAACATTTCAACTAAGTGTAAATAAAGGCAATGGTGTCTTTGTCTCATTTCTATGTCCATGAGACATGTTTGATATTGTACACCATAATTTTTTTTATATGGTTTATTAACTACCATATTTACTTTAAGTATAATGAATATATCTCATTTTGTGATACTTTTTTTAATTTCATGGTAACCCTATTATTCTTACATTACTATTACAGTAATTTTTTTTCGAAACTCAACTCACATTCATTGAGTTATGATTGTTATTCTTGAAAATATTTCATATAAGTTAGGTACATTCTTCCCTTTTATTATTTTATGTGGTAATTTGTATTTTTTATATTTACATTTCAACCACATAACTCCTTTTTAAATATCCCTTTCTTAAGGAATTATGATATCCATGAGGTACTTAGTTAACTCAAATTTACTTTATTTGAGTTAAAATTTTACTCCTTGAGTTTCATTCTTATATGTTTGATAAATCCTTATATATCATATTTCATAAGAAAATTACTCTTTAAAATCTATGAAAAATTATTTTTTTAACTCAAAGATACTTTATTGATGAATTTATTTCACATTAAAGAGTGATGTTTTTAAGAAAAAAAATATATCATCTCTTTTAGAGTCAGTTTTTACTTTATTTTCATCTTCATTATTCCCAAAAAAACCTTTCTTATTTTCAAACCCAAATATATGTTTAATCTTATGACCTCTATATTTATATTCTTATATTTTAAAATTAAAGTTTTATTACCTCATTACGATGTGGTTTTCCAATAAATTCATTTCAAGATATATAAAATGTTTTCCATCCATTCAAAATAAAAAAATTTATCTTCTTCTCCACATTTTTTAATAAACTTTTTTTATTTTTAAGGATATTTAATTTGGAAAACTTTATAATATGGTTTTAAAAATTATTCTATTTCCCTTCACAAAAAAATCAAATTATTTTATAATTTAATGATTTAAAAGGTTTTATGAAAACTTTTTTATTTTCACTTCTATTTACCCTCTAAGGTTTATCTTTCATAAAGTGATGATTTAATCACCCTATATATGTTATTATGATATTATTTATTTTAAAAAATTATATTTTTTATATCCTATGATTTCTTAAGTTCATATTTTTTGATTCTTTTTCAAAGTTTTAATAAACACATTCTTTTTCCATGGGTTCTTTATAATATGATGAATGTTTGATTTAAAGTGCCAAATATATGTATGGATGTTTGATTGGTGGGGTCCTATATATCCCTATAATGAATTGGTTATGGTTTCATATCAGATGGCATGATGAAATTTTGGGTAAATGATATGTGGGTATTTTTTCACATGTTATTCGTGTGAATGAGATGCGAGAAGCTTTGTTTACAAGTTTTTTATGTAAATGAGAAGCTTTGTTCACAAGTTTGTTTTTTGAATGAGATGTGGGAATATTTGTTCACTATTTTTTTGTAAATGAGACATGAGAACATTTTTTTCAAATTTTTTTCTGTGAATGAGATGTGGAAATATTTTTCCATAAGTTTTTTGTTTGAATGAGATGCAATGATCTTTGTTCATAAGTTTTTCTGTGAACATGATGCTAGAAACTTTCTTCATGAGAATTTATATTATTATATTTGGGAAATAATTTATTTTTTATACATTTTATATTTTTATATGCCTTTAATTATTCTCCTTGACTCATGTTTAATATCTCGTGATCCTCCACACTTTGTCCATAGTATATGTTTTTTTATTTTATAATACATTTCCTTCTATAATGAATTATGGACAAATCATATTATTCCATGTTCTTTTTAATAATAATTTTCTCTCATTCCCATGTGTTCTCATATTATTATGATCTAACCCTTTATGATATGTAGATAAGTTTTCCCTTGATAAAAATTTGATCTAACCCCTTATGTTTTCCTTCAATAGGTTATAAATTTGAGTATAACCCATAAGATATCTAGAAGTGGATCTAGTGTGATTTGAATGTGGAGAAATATACGAAAGTATCATAAAATAAATTTATTATAAAGTTAATCCTAAAATACAATAAACTTAAAAAATCATAATAATATTAGATGTTTTGTGATTTATAATGATTATATTATAGTAATGGTATAAAATAAAGATAGGTTCATCTCACTTTATATCAAATATAATGTTTAATGAAACTATTTTCATCACCAAACCAAGGAGTGTGGGTATGGGGATTTACATTATATGTAAAAAAATTGGAAGGGACGCAAAGGGAATTTCCTCAAGGGGGATAGAAGATACTTTTACAAGGGAATAGGTGGTCATAAAACATCAAACTATCATAATAAAATGAAGAGGTCTATTAGCATTATAGGAGTGGGAAATGTGCATCCAAAAGCACTATTGATGGTCCAATTACATAAGTATGGAAGGATTTTACATTATCCAAGTCTATGTAAAAATCCTAGGGATGATAAGGATGATAAGGGTAAATAACCACCATAACCAAGTGAATAAGTTGGAGCCTATTTTATGACTACTGATGAGATAAATTATGATAACTAAATCCTATAATTTAGAATTGTGAATATGGAATCTTTACTCTAGAAAATCTAATTTTCCTAGATTAATTTCTAATTTTTCCACAAAAAAATATTAAATAAAACATCTAGTTGTATGATGTTTTTATTTAAAAAAAATCGGGTTTATGGGAATGTACATCTTAGTATGGGTCTTGTAGATATATTTTATGTGATTCTGGTAATGGATTAACTATTTAAAAATAGACATTGTATTCACTGATCATCGTTATATTACCCACAAAATATTCACTATTATAAAATAGATGGAGGTAGAGACAATATCTAGCATCCAACATGGAGATATTTTAACATCACTACAATATTTGATGACAACAATGGATCATCTTCATCATTGTCCATCAATACATTGTCATTGTGTAATATCCCAGGTATTTATAGAATAATACATTTTTATATCTTTTAATATTTTTGAATAAGATATTAATTTTAAGTTAAATCGGACACTATCTCTAATTGCGTACTCGACACGCAACAACAGGTTTCTTTGAAATCCTACATTGCACACAACATTGAGTTATACCGAAAAATAATACGATAATATTACTATTATTTTAAATGGTTGTTAATGCCTAGTTGTTGTATTGGTGGTAATGAACAGAACTAACTACAATAATATTACACATGTTTCTTAAGTGTTTTTACATTTATCTAATAAATTTTAGATATTTAAAAGTGATAATAAATACAATTTTAAACATAAAATACTCTAATATTTTTTTAAAGGTCGTTTTACCACCTTTTGATGGAAAACCATTTTTAAATCTAGTTTTTTTTCACTTTTATATGTTTTTGGACAAAATAAACTTCTTCTTTAGAATTGGGACATCAAAATTTACTTTGGTTAAAATTTTGGTATTTTTCTAATAAAATCCATATTTTAAGGAATAGTGAAAAAACTGAATTTTAATTCAAAAATGTTTTTTCATATAATTTAGTTATATATATATTTTCCTTTTAATTGGTTTTAAAGTTTAATTGGATTATTTTTTTATCATTTAATCCAATTTTGTTCATTGGAAGTAATTTCACTATCACGACCTGTCCCCTGGGGCCCATGCTGTGACTCCCCCAATCCCACCTCCCAAAGACCATGGGTTGGTGACTAGTGTCGAAGGTGTCAACCTACAAGTGGGAGGAATTTTTATGATTACCTATACACACACACAAAACCACATCCCAAAACTGGAGAGAAGAAAAAATAGGACACTATAAATAACAACTGATTACAAGTACAACTAAAAGTCAAATGGGCCAGAATAAAAACCCAACAAAATGACTAATTGGAAAACAGGGAAGTATGAAAGAAACTCTAGATATCCATATGTTGGAAACCCCACCTAACAGGTAAGTGTGAAGTAGTTGTTGGCAGCTGTAGAAGTGTGTCCTGCCTGGTCTCATTGGGAACCACCGGGTCCTGGGCCACCAGGTCCTCCATCAAGGCATTGATCATTTGCACCAGACATAGCACATGCGGGAAAAGCCCGTACAAGGGTGAGTAACAAAATACTCGATAGATATCTTGAAACACAAAGGAAATTCTACAAATAAATCCATAAAACAAAGCCCAAATCTTGATCATGAAGCAAGACAGCTCACATCAGGTATAGTCTAGGGTAGGAAAGTGGAATCATCACTCATATCATCGAACACCACAGCTACTGGAGAACTCCTCCTTAATGAGTACAGTGGGCCTATCGGGTCTCATAGAAGCTGATTCTCACTAACCTTTTAATTCTAAGGTACTCATCCCTGATAAGTACCATGGGTATGTCGAGTCACATAGAGTCGCTCCCCACCGTGGGCATGTCGGGTCACACAGAGCTGCTTCCCACCTTGGCCATACTGAGGTACTCCTACCCATAATGTATCATGGGTCTGTCGAGTCACATAGAGTCGCTTCCCACTATGGGTCTACTGGGACACATAGATTCTCCTCCCACTGGGTTATCATAGCTGATCAACACAAGGTCATTTTTCAACAGTCTTCAGGTCTCATCCAACTGTAGGGTTTCCACACATAGCAAGCTTAATCTCAGGAGAATCACTCCCTAAGCCGTTCATCGTATTTCAACTTCCATTAAAGCCTCCTTAAAGTATACCCAAATATCTTCCTCGTCACGAGGGTTCCAATTCCTCAAATGGATCATCAATTAGACTCCTATTTTGCATGTTATTGGCGTTTTAGTAAACAGAGGCCACTTGGTCTCGGCCCGGTCCGACCCAGTCGGACCGACCCGACCAACCTGACTCGGGGGCCCCACATGCCCCGGTTTGATTCAAATGGCCCAACCTATCCTTTTTCGGTTCTAGGTCAGTCCGGTCTGGCCTAGCTAGTGGGCCATTCCCATTGGGCCTCACTGGACCCGACCCGGTTTAGCCGAGGGTCCAGTTTGTCGTGTCGCCTGGCGACTCGATCTCGTCCGGATCTACCCAGAGGGGTAGGTCTAGCTTGTTGGGTGTGGGTCGGTCCATTGGCACGAGTCCAGCTTTCTAGGGAGTCCCACCCTCTGCCCAGCCTACCTAGGGCGGGCCCTGTCTGGCCGAGACATGGTAGGCGGCCGTATCCCCCTCCTACATCGCCGGTCATCGCGGGGCCGCCTCCTCTATCCCAGATAAATGACTCGTTGAGGGCACCGCCACAAGTCTGGCCAACTGGCTGGTCAGCCTTCTGCACATGGTTAGGGGACTTCATTCCCCAAGAACCATAGCCCATGGTTGTGGGCCACTCCATCGATGCGGTCGAGGAGCCACACCTTTCTACCAGCTGTCAGCCCGAGCTGACCATGGTTGCCTTCACCGGCGCGCCATTATGGAATTTCACAGACTACCGGGTCCGCACTGGTGGTTTTTTCTTCATGATGTCGGCGCCTCTAGCCTCTGTGGGGTGTCTCCTTCCCTTTTAAGGCCTCAAATCTTCTTTGTAACCATTTCGAGAACTTAGTCATGAATAATGCACAAGCGGAGGGTATCAGGCCTTGTCTGTGTCGGCCTGCACCCTCTACATTAGAATTTCAAAATAGGGGGAGGTTTGGGGATTATGTTATATCAAAAAAAATAATTAAATCCTGATACAAAAACCCCTGATAAAAAGTCACCCTCTGCATTTGATGATCAATCTTCAGGTCAACAGTTTCGTGGGTTGACCTGCGTTCATTGTTTTAGAATAAAGAACGGGGAAAAATTAAAATAAATCAAACCCCTACCTCGATTGACATTTGTTTTTGGAGTTTTTTGCCTATGGGGATTTTGGTTCAGATTGAATTCATCGGTGTTCATCGCTCACGAGTCTCGTTCTTCGTCGATGTCATTAGAGGTTCATCATCAATTGACATTCATTGTTGGAGAGTTTTCTTGTCATAAGTTTGTTAGAGAGTTTCCACATTTTAATTCTCGTTTCTCCAATGTGTTAACCAATTAAAAATAAAACATGTCATAGTGTTTCTATTACATTGTGTCATAACGTCATTACACTATTTCTTTTATAAAATAGTGTATCTGTTACACTCCATTTAATGTGTCATTACATTGCACATTTACGAGCCATTAATGAGTTTATTTTAATGCAACTCATCATTGAACCACAGCACTACCATCTGCTCACCCAACGATTTCGAAAAACAAAATAAAATAACTTTTCAGTTATTTTATTTTTTTCTAAAAATTTTGAAAATTAACTTTTCCATCTTACACTTACCATTTAAAGTTAGTCCCTTTATATGTGAATCTCGGCATTCTGAGTTCAATGGTGCCCTCATATTTTTGATCCTAACAGCAGTTCAAAAGTTAGAAAAATGTACTCGCACGTTTACTTAAATGAACTTAAAAAAATTCAAAATTATATTCTAGGCTCACCTGGCCTCAGAATCACATTCCATAAAAAAGTATTGTCTCGAAATAATTCCATTCAATTTTAAAAAAAATATGGAAATTTTGGGACATTACATTCTCCCCACCTTAGTTATTTACATACCCAAAAGTCAAAACAAGGGATAATCAAACAAATGGGGGTACTGAGCATGAATCTGAGCCTCCTTCCACCATGTGATCTTCTAAAGATTCTCATGCTTCCACCAAACATGCACCAGATGAGTTGACCATCCACAAAGGACCAGCTATTGTCAATCCTCCATATCCATCGGGAACTCTGAAAACGTATCCCCATTGTCAATGTCTATCTCTCCCTAGTCGATGAAATGCAATGGATCATGTATGTACCTCCTCATATGTGACATGTGGAAAACATCATGCACTCATTACACTTTTTGGGAAAAAGCTAGGTGGTACACCACCTTACCAACTCTGCTCAAAATCTGAAAAGATATGATGAACCTCAAAGATAGCTTACCACCCTAGCCAAATCTCTGAAATCCACATCGGGGTGAGACCTGAAGAAACACATGGTCACCCTCCTCAAACTAAAAAGATATTTGTCTCCGATCGGCATAATATTTCTATCTACTCTGTGCAGTCCTCATCCGCTCCTGGATGATCTTCACCTTCTTAGTGGTTTATCATACCAACTCCGGACCCATGAGTACTAACTCCTCTAAGTCTGTCCATCATAGAGGTAATCTGTATAGCCACCCATAAATGCCACAAATGGGATGTAAAGTGTGCATCACATTCTAATATCATCATAGAAGGCACCCCGTGAAGTTCCACTATCTCTTGAACATAGAGGCATCCCAATCCCTCTACCCATCCTTTCTCTCGAATGGGTAGGAAGTGAGCTAACTTGGTGAGTCGGTAAACAATAACCCAGATATAATCATAGCCCCTGGATATGTGTGGTAATCCTATCACAAAATCTTTTGAGATACCATTCCATTTCCACTCTAGTACGTCAAGTGGTTGGGCTAAGTCTGCTGGAACTTGATGCTCGGTCTTCACTTGCGGGAAACTGAGGCACCGTGAAATGAACTTTGCAACCTCTTTCTTCATCCTTGGCCACTAGTACTGACATTGGAGGTCCTGTTACATCTTTTATACTCTTAGATGTACTACCAAAGGGGATGTATGGAACTCCCTCATAACCTCTCCCAACAACGTCACTGGTACAATAGTACACCCTATGAAAAGGATGAAGTTCTCCCCACTTATCAAAAATCCATTAGGAGACTGTCATGTGGATAACTGAGCATGTTGGGCCTCGTAGTAAACATCCAAAAGTTGTGCCTCCCTAACTCGGTGTAAAAGTGGGGGAGTGATAGTCATTGACTGAAGGTAAGCTGCTCCATCATTATCCACAAAGTATATCTACATCGCATCCAATTGCTATGTTTCCTCACTCAACAGCTGTAAACTGGACCTCCTATTAAGCGCTTCTGCCACCACGTTCCCCTACCTAGGAGTATAGACTATCTCAAAGTAATAATCCTGGAATAACTCTAGTCATCATCTTTGTCTTAGGTTCAGGTCCTTCTGGGAGAAGATATACCTAAGACTCTTGTGGTTGGAGTAGACTGTAAACTACTCACCCATCAAGTAGTTCCACCAAATCTTCAAGGAAAAACCCACTGATGCTAACTCCAAGTCATGAGTCACATAGTTATGCTCATGCTACCTCAACTTCCATGAGTCGTAGGCAATCACTGCTCGCATCCTTCATTAGGACACAACACAATTTGGTCCCTGATGGGTCGTAAAAAATTACATACCCAACTCCCTCCTTAGGTAGTCTCAAGATGGGGGCAATCATCAGTATCTACCTCAGCTTCTAGAAAATCTACTGGCACTTCTCCATCTACAAAAATTGTTTCCCTTCCTTGTAAAAGATGATAAGGGTGCTGCTACACTGGAAAAGTCGAGCACGAACCTCCGGTAGTATCTAGACAACCCCAAGAAACTATGCACCTCAGTCACACTCCTAGGTGGATCCCAAGAAATCACTGACTCTATATTCATTGGATCCACTATAACTCCAGCCTTTGAGAAGACGTGTCCTAGAAAGTGGACCTCCCATATCCAGAACTAGCACTTCGAGAGATTACTATAAAGTTGGTGCTCTCAAAGTGTATCTAGGACTATCTGCAAGTGTGTATCATGCTCCTCCTATGACACTGAGTACTCCAAAATGTCATCATTGAAGACCACCACAAAATTATTGAGATAAGTCTAGAAGATCCTGTTCATAATTTCCATGAACACTCTTGGGGCATTGGTCACATGAAAAGGCATAATCAAAAACTCATAGTGGCCATATCAGCATCTAAAATCTATATTCAATTCATCCTCATCTGATACCTGAATCTAATATAGAAAGACTTGAGGTCTATCTTCTAGAACCGTATCACTCCCTTCATCTGATCAAAGAGGTCATAAATCATTGATAGTGGATACTTGTTCTTTATAGTCACCTGATTCAAGTACCGAAATTCCACTCACAACCTAAAACTCTCGTCTGCCTTCTTGACAAACAACACTGAGGATTTCCATGGTGAAACATTGGGCCTTACAAACCCCTTATCTGGAAATTTCTCTAGTTGTACCCTCAACTCATGTAGCTCTGTGGGAGCCATAATATATTCTTGTGTGGATATCGATGTTGTCCTAGGGTACAGGTCGAAGCAGAATTCTACCTCCCTATGAGGAGGTAGTCTTAGAACATCCTCAGGAAAGAAATATTCATACTCATCCACCACTACAGGAAAGCTCAGACTCCTCACATTTACTACACTGAGGGTGAGTCCAGCCAACTAGTGAGTGATCAGATACACCCTCCTCTGAGAAAGTCCATCCTGTGCTACAAAAGTTTCCTTCTCTCTAGCGAAGCAAAACCAAGTCTCATCCTCACAGACACACCACACTATATGCCTAAAATAGTTGATCTGAGCATGTATTGTGGATAACCAGTCCATACCCAAGATGATGTAATAAGGCCTAAATGATGCTACTAGGAGATCTAAGCTGAAGCTATCACCTCCAAGAGTAATCTCACACTGTCTGCACCAGTGTGTAATCATTGAATCCCCTCCCGTAGGAGTCTCTAGTCATAAAGATCGATCCAAAGAATCTACCAGAATATCTGAGTTTTGAAAGATATTCATGGAAAGGAAATAGTGACTGTCACATGTGTCTATAAGAACAGCATCTAAGGTGGATAATACACCAATCGTACCTCTAATCGTATCCGGAGCATCGTGTTCATAAGCCTCTATTTCCTGAAGCTGAGATCATCCCTTTCCACCTGCTCCCTGAGGTTAGTGTGGACCAGCTGGGGGTGGTAGCAGTAGTACCTTGAACCGTCAGCCACCACCTGCTACTCATCCTTCTCCCCTGCCATGTTTGCCACCTTGCAGACCTCCTCTCTTGAACATCTGCCTCTATCTCAACAGTCCCCCAACCATCTGATGATCGTATGTATAGTGGTTCAGGTAGTCACGATACACGTGTCCATGCTCTCCGCATGTTTAGAAAATCTTGGCTCCCTGCTGAATCCCTCTGGTCTGGGAGCCCCTTTCTGCCGACCTTGAGTCTTGGGGTCATCACCTGAAAGACCTAGCCTGCTTGGGTACCTATTTCTATTGTATGTTTCTCACCACTAAAGACTCTACCACTTGAGGTCTACGGGTGGATCCAACTGTTGGTTATTACTTCGTTAGGAATCTCTCTACAGGAAGGTCTTTCTCTAGCACCCCAGCCTGAGTAGGGATGATGAGACACACCATTGATGCCCTGATCTCCCGTTGGAGTCTCTTCTCAAAGGCTCGATCCTTGTAGAAAGTGTCTTGCACCATATATGTAGAATACAAAGAAATATCATTAAACCTTTTTCAGTAATTAGCAACCATCATGATGCCTGTTGTAGGTAAAGCAGCTCATGAATGTGCACAAAGTGCAAAGTCATGAGGAAAACTCCTCCTAGAAAATCCTCTCAAATTCTATCCAGGTGAGGGTCACCTCATCATGTGTCTGGATGGTCAAGCTCCACCATCTCTCTACCGAGGCCTGTAGAAGGCTTGCAGCCAAGGTTTCCATCTGTTCAAGATATGAACTCACTAAGAGGAAGACCCACGTCACTACCTCTAGACTATCCTCAGCAACCTGAGGATATGTCTCTCCCCTAAACTTGGGACGTGTCTGTCACTGAAACTTGTACAAGGCACTGAGTCTGCGTACATCCTCTACCAGTAATACTAATAGTAACTTCTAATAAATGGGTGGTTCCAACACCATTGCACCATCCAGTGGGGCCATCTCTAGCACCGGTCCCTGAACTGACACCTCATTACTAGGTGGGTTGTCCACATGATCGCATATCGAAAGCCTAGATGGTTGTCTGCGTGGAGGCATCCTGAAATAGATCAAGATGTACCATAGTTATAAGATTATACCTGGTGAGATGACTTTTATTCTAGAATATCATAAGTAGACACTTATGCAAACAATGTTTTCATGTATATAGCTAAAAAGTAGAATTTAGCCTTCTGGTGTATGGATACGTCAGTCGTCGCACCAACAATAGACTCCCCAAATCTGAAAGTTGAACTTGTAACATTCAACATTGTTTCCCCAAAAAAAACAACTAACTCTTGGTCTTTGAGGTATAACCTACCACCCTCTGATACCACGTTTTCATGACCCATCCCCTGGGGCCCATGCCGTGACTCCCCCAAGATCACCTCTTGAAGCCCAGGGGTTGGTGACTAGCACCAAAGGCGTTAACCTACAAGTGGGAGGAATTTTCCTAAGTAACTATACACACACACACACACACACACACACACACACACACAACCATGTCCCAAAACAGGAAAGAAGAACAAGTTGGTCACTATAAATAACCATTGAGTACAAGTACAACTGAAAGTCAAATGGGCCAGAATACAAAACCAACAAAAGACTAACTAGAAAACATAAAAGTAAAAAAGAAACTCTAGACATCCATCCACTAAAAACCCCACCTGATAGATAAGTGTGGAGTAGCTGGTGGAAGCTATAGAAGTGAGCCCCGCCTGCCTGGTCTCATTGGGCACCACTGGGTCCTAGGCCACCAGGTCCTTCATCAAGGCGTCGATCATCTGCACCAGACACAATATGTGCGGGAAAATCCTATGCAGGGGTGTGTAACAAAATAATCAGTATGGATCCCGAAACACAAAGAAAATACCATTAATAAATCCAAAAAACAAAGCACGAAGCTTGATCATGAAGCAAGAAAGTACACACCAGGTATAATCTAGAGTATGAAACTAGAATCATCAATCGTATCATCGAACACCTCGGTTGCTGTAGAACTCCTCCTCAATGAGTATAGTGGCCCTTCTGAGTCACACAGAAGTCGCTTCCCATTAACCTTGGACTATTGTGGTACTCATCCCTAATGAGTACCGTGGGTATGTCAAGTCACACAGAGTCGCTCCGCACCGTGGGCCTATCGGGTCACACATAGCTGCTTCCCACCTTGGTCATACTGAGGTACTCCTCCCCATCGTGTATCGTGGGTCTGTCGAGTCACCCAAAGTCTCTCCCCACCGTGGATCTACCGTTTCATATAGAGTCGCTTCCCACTAAGACATTTTAGTTGATCCACACAGGGTCACTTGTCAGCAGTCTTCAAGTCTCAGGCAACCGCAGGGTTTCCCCACATAGCATGCTTGGTCTCAGGAGACCGATCCCCAAGCCATTCATAAAATTTCAACTTCATAGAAATCCTCCTTAGACTATCTCCAAATATCTGCGTCATTGTGAGGGTTCCAATGCCACAAAAATCTCATCAATTGGATGCTCAGTTTGCATGTTATTGGTGTTTTAGTAAATAGGGGGCTGGTTGCATCTGGGCTCGGTTCGATCCGGTCGGACCGACCTGAACAACCCAGCCCGAGGACCCCACATGACCCTGTTTGATTTGACTCACCCAACCTAACCCAGTTCAGGTTTGGGTCATTACGGTCCAGCCTGGACAGTGGGCCAGGCCCATTAGGCCTCGCTGGACCCAGCCCTATTTGGCCGAGGGTCCAACCTGTCGGGTCGCCCAGTGACCCGATCTCGTCTAGCCCATCTGGAGGAGTGGGTTTAGATTTCTAGGCACAGGTCTAGCCCACTGGGGTAACCAACCCTTTTCCTGAACCACCTAGGGGCATTCCCTATCTGGCCGGGACGCAGCAGGAGGCCGCATCTCCCTCCTGTCCTACAGGTCGCCACTGGCCGCCTCCTCTATCCCGAATACACGACATGTCTGTGGCGCCACCACGCGGTCATAAAACTGGTCGATTATCCTTCTTCACGCATTTAGGGGACCTCATGCCTTGAGAACTGGGTCCGCGGCTGCAGGCTACTCCACCGACGCGGCTGAGGGCCGCCTCCTTCCGCCATACGTCAGCTCGGCCAGCAGCTCCTCCCGCGGCGGCCTTAACTGGTGCATCATCATGGTGCGCTGCCACCTGGCCACGGATACCACTGTGGGCCACCACCAGCACACTTATAGGTTCACACCGGTGGTCCGTTCTTCGCACAGTCTATGCCTCCGGCCTCTATGGGGTGTCACCTTCCCTACGAAGTCCTCAAATCTGCTTTGCCGCCATTTTGAAAACTTGATCATGAAGAAAACAGAAGTAGAGGGGCTCAGGCCTTGTTTGTGTCAGCCTGCGCCCTCTGCATCAGAATTTAAAATTAAGGGCAGGTTCGAGGATGATGTTCTATTGAACAAAAAAAATTAAATATTGATACAAAAGTCCCCTGAGAAAAAAGCACCCTCCCTAATTTATGAGCAATCTACGGGTCAAAATGATCATGGGTTGACCTGTGTTAGTCATTTTAGAATGAAAAATGGGCAAAAACTTAAAATAAATCAAAATCCTACTTTGATTTACATTCATCGTCAGAGCATTCCATCCATGGGGATTTCGGTTCTGATCGAAGATGTCGGCGTTCGTCACTCACCGATCTCGTTCTTAATCAATGTTGTTAGAGGTTCATCGGAATTAAATATTCATCATTGGAGATATTTTTTGGCATAAGTTCATTATATAATTTCCACAGTTTAATTCTCGTTTCTCCAATGTGTTAACCTATTAAAAAGAAAACTTGTCGCAGTGTTTCTGTTACGCAGCATCATTATGTTGTTTCATTTTTGAAATAGAATATCTATTACACTCCATTTAATGCATCATTACATTAAATATTTATGAGCCATTAATTATATTCATTTAATGTGACTCTTCATCACACCGCATAGTCGTTTTCTGCTTGCCCAATGGTTTTGAAAAACAAAATAAAATATCTTTTAAGTTATTATATTTTTTTATGAAAAGTCCAAAAATTAACTTTTTCATCCGACCATTTCTAGTCAATGTTAGGTCCTTTATAGTTGAATATTGGAATTCGGAGTTCAAAGGTACCCACGTATTTTTGATCTGAGCACCGATTCAAAAGTTAGAAAAACCCTCTCACATGTTTACATAAAAGAACTTAAAAAAGTTCAAAATTCCATTTCGGGCTCACCGGGCCTCAGAATCACATGTTGTCAAAGCTTCTTATCTCAAAATAATTCCATAAAATTTAAATAAATATATACATAACTTCCATGACATTACATTCACATTTAAATTGGATATAAACACATGTAAATTTTTTCATAGTTTTTACTTCTTAAAAACATGTTTTCTGGTTTTGACAATGGGAATTAATTTTAAATTAATTACTGCCAATTATGTGTATTGAATTTGGAAAAATGGATTCCATATTTGGAATTAGAAGTCCCAAATTATGTAAATTGGTCCCCTTTATTTTTCTACATTAGGAATAGTAATTTTAGTAATGATTTTTATTTACCAAGTTTAAAGTGTAAATCAAGTAAATAAGGGTAAAAAATAATATTATAATAATATAAAAATACCATAAAATGTGTCATAATCCTATTGAATGAGATATTTTCAACCATGGTCATCCTTGGGTCGATTTTAGGACCCCCATGGAGCCACTTGGGTGTGATAATGACCTTTTATAATATTTATTTTAATGAAAAGAGAAATATAACATCAACATGTATCTTCTAACTAAAACAATTTTAATTTGGTTTATATAAATGATCTATTAAAATATTAATATTAATTACAAATATAAAAATATTTCCTATATCATGGTATTTTATTTATAATTTTTGTACATTAAATAAATTTATTTATGACAGAATGATAATTTAATGATAACCTTATTAAAGAAAGATTCAAATGAATGGTATTATAAGTATTAAAATAAATGTAATATAAACATTTTGATGCCATAAAAAAATTTATGGATGATTATGAAATACTATATTTTAGTTAATTTATTTGGTTTGAAGGAATAAATTTGTTATGACATTATCAAAAATTAATTACTAAATAGTTTCAAAATTGACATAAATGAGTTTTAAAAAAAATACTATTTTATTAAATGATATAATAGTCCTAAAAGTATAAGATTCAGATAACTGACTTATATAATGTTAAAAATTTCATTAATTTTCTAATTTTGGTTCTCTTTTCATTTTATAGTAACTTTAGTAAGCATATATTATGAAAATACAAGAATGCATGGTAAGAGTTAATGTTTTTAACTAAGGGTTAAAGCTAAAAGTTAAGGTTAAATTTGGAAACTAAATCTATCTAAAACCTATTGGTTGAGAGTATTTAGACCCATACTCATCTTATACTCTAATTATATCACTTTAGAACTATTATAATTCGAAAATAAATTTATAATAAAATAATATTTCAATACTTTCCTAAAGTGCCCCTCCTCCCTCTTATAAAAGGCCACCACCTATACCTACTTACTCGCACCTATAATGCCCCTTGGATCATCAAAATTCTACTAAAATAATATACCAACATACCTAAATTCTTTCTAGAAGCCTTACCTTGGGTAGAAGTCAACTCAAATAATCCTCTTACCTCAAATCAAAATGAGTTACCCAATTTCGAGGAAACGTCTTCTCTCAAGATCCTTTCCTTTATTTTTCTTATCCACTCCCTGTTCTCTTATTATTATATGATTACATAAAAAATTAGTATTCTAAATATAATAGGATTTTTTATGAGAATTATTCTACCTACACTTACACACACCTCCATCAAATGGTTACGAACCTACTGTTTCTGTGTACGACAAACTACTGCCTCACGAAATGATGATTATTCAATTTTCCCTACAACCTATCATGGTGGCCATTATGGTGGACAATATATTTATATATATTATATTTATATTTATATTTTCCATATTATTATCTAAATTTTATTTATAAAAACATTTATTATTTTAATGTTGTGTAAATATGATAATTTCACTTGAGGAAGTATGGACGACCACCCCCTCAAAGTGATATGATTCGTTCATTCCATACATGGAACATATAAAGGATTAAGTTAATGAAATTATGTAACATATATAACATATATATTATAATAGAATTATAATATACATATGTATCATTTAGTTTTCATTTTTCTAATATGACAAAGAAATGGAAGTAGTGTTCATGCGTACGTACGACCTACCGTCTCCATAAACAGTGTTTTCCATTTCTTATCTCCAAATATTATAGACTATTATAAATACATATGTACTAGATATATATTATATTTAAATTATGAATACTCTTCTTTAGGTGATGTAATTTTTACCACAAGGATGATTTACATCAAAAAAAGTTCATTTTTGACTCAAGTACCCAATATCGACAAAATGGCCGATATAAACTTAAATAATTATATAAATTTTTTAACATGGTAATAAGTGATATAAAATAAATAATAAACATGAAAAAGTTTATAAAGAAATTATAAATTAACCTAATTTTATTGTTCAATATTATAAATAATGTTTGAGACAAGTTGGACTTAAGGTAGGGGAATCTCTAAACTCAATTTCCACTCATTGGGTTTTAATAATACATATTTGATTATATTATGCCACTATTATGTGTGGAATAATGGTTTGTTTATTTATGTTTTAATTTATAATTACCTTTGTGTGGATATACTATTTCTACACATAATCACCCCATTGATAAATTCTTACATCATTTATAGGAACTTTGTAAGGGAACTTCTTAACCCAATTTCCATTCTTTTGGTTAATCTTCTACTTCTTGATTAGGTCATGCTATGATTATGTGAGAAATGAATTTTGATATCTTATTTTTTTATTTAAAATTTATTTCTGTTTATTTATATTGAATACACATAATCGATTTATGTTATTAACAAAATGATCTTTGTAAGGTAAATCTTAACTCAATCTTTATTCATTGAGTTAAATATCCATGTCGTTGGTTTGGTTTTTCCAAGAATATGTGTGAATGACATGTGATTTTTTTACACTGAATATACACTTATATTGGGTTTATTTATATTTTTCACACATATTTCTATCATTTATTTATCCTTAATCAAATGATATGATCTTTGTAAGGGACTTCGTCTCAATCTTCTTTCTTTAGGGAATATCTTGATGTTATGTACATTTATTTTCATGTAAGGTGTATATACATCCCTTTGACTCATTATATAATTAATTAGTATATTATAATGATATTTAAATTTTTTTATAATGTAATTCCTTAATAATATGTATTAAAGTGTTTCTTATGTGGTAGGGGAATTTTCAACTTCTCTTTCCTTTCAAGTTCTCTTTTATGTGGTATATCATTCAAATTTCCATACCAAGTTATTATTTCCATTTTATTCTGTATATATACTATATTATGAGTCATTTATGGATGGGATACCCTTTTCCCCTCTCTTTTTAATTTTTTCTAAAACTTTGTTTCATAGCCATTATGCTGCATAATTTGTGTCTTAAAATATCTCTCTTTTTCTCAAGAACTTCTTTTATTTGGTTTATGTGATTACCCAAACTTATATCATTTCCAAGGGTATTCAAAAAGATATAAAAATGATTTATTTAATTCTATAATCATCATACATACAACCTTATTTTTTTTTGTGGGTTATAAATGACATAATGATCATATTTTTAAGCACTTTTTAAAAGCCATGATTTTGATATGAAGCCAATTCCTTTTAATCTCTATGGGTTATTTATAAAAAAATTATTATGATCTATGTGGCTCACATGAAAATAAATACATATTAATGGTGTTCCCTGATAGTTCTCTAATTCATTGGGTGAAGAAATTAATCTCTAGAGATGAAAAGTTTTAAAATACCTTGGTGAATAACCTTAGTAATTTTTATGATACATTGGTAAATAACCTTGGTAATTTTTATGATGCCTTGGTGAATAAACTTGGTAATTTTATGAAACCTTGGGGGTAGACCTTGGTGATATGTTAAATAATGTCTAGGTTAAAAAAAATTTGCCACATTTTCAAGTTAGGATTCATGTTATTATTGTTATGATATGCCTCTATATCATGTCTTTATGCTTCATGTTCTCTTTCTCAAGATATTCCTCATGTTATTATTGATATCTCTCAAGTAAACATGTAATTCATTTCCTTAATGATCTTCTTGTTCTCATCCCAATTTTTAAAATGTTTTTTCACAGGTCTTAATATTGGTAAGGACATTGAATATTCCATGATGAAAGAATCAAAGATGTGTCGTGAAATGAAATCATGTTTTATTTTAAAGAGTTTTATTTTGTAAAAAAATGGATAGTGAGTAAAAGTGTCTAATTTTAATATTTATGTTGTTATTTATGAGTTATGACCTAATTCTCTAAATATCTAAACCTAAAAATATCCTCGATGTGATTAAAAGTCAAATTATTAACTTAACTCAAGATTATGTAATGTTTAAGGTTGGGCCTTATAGTTGGTATCAAAGGATGGCTTAGAAAACTTTGGAGAATAGGATGTTTTCTTAAGAGTTGGGTATATCATCATAAGTTTATAATTTTAAGGTTTATCAAAAGTTCAATGTCTTAGAAACCCATTTTTTAGGCTTTATGATCTAAAATATTAAGGTGAATAATGGTATTTTTGGAGACATTCACCTTTGAGGAAATTATGGGTTATTAGTTTTTGGGATACAGAATGTGAGGTATGAAATAACCTTTGAGGTTAAAACATGTTATGGTTATTTTTGAGTATTTTATCTCATTTTTTGTAATGTTATAGAATTATATAGTTTTTGAAAAAGGACAACACGCAGACCGTGTGACACCTTGTCATGTCGAACAAAGCTGTGGGAATCGAACTCACAACCAAAGTGTGACTGGGATTTATCAGTTATCACTGACCACTATGCCAAAATTTGTATTTAGCGGCGGTTTAAACCACCGCGAAATAATTCTACAACGGTTTTGGAAAACCGCTACTAAATCGTGCGTCGGAAAATAATTAGCGGTGGTTTTGTAGCGGCGGTTTAAACCGCCGCTATATCATTTTTAATTTTTTAATTCGCGACGGTTTTTAGCGGCGGTTTAAACTGTAGCTAAATCGTTTTTATTTTATTTTTTTTAAATTATTTTTTTATTTTTTTTATTTCTTTATTTCTTTATTTTTTTTATATTAGTAATTTATTTATTTATTTTTTATTTTTTTAGTTTATTTAATTATTTTCATAATTTATTTATTTATTATTTATTTATTTATTTATTATTTATTTATTTATTTATTTTCGTAATTTATTTATTTATTTATTATTTATTTATTTATTTATTTTCCTAATTTATTTATTTATTTGTTTATTTTACTAATTTATTTATTTATTTATTTATATTCCTAATTTATTTATTATTACCACGTGCATGCCCATCCATCTCCATGCATAAGTCTATGTCCACGCACATGCCCATGCCATAAATATAAATTCTGCATTAGGTGAGATTTGAACCCCTTACCTCTTGCTTATTCTACAAAGACTTTACCACTCCAGCAGTCTCTTCATGTGGTCAATAAATCAAATTTAATATACTTATACATACATACATATATATATATATATTAATTGGAAAAATAAGTAACACATAACAAATAGATACAAACTAAATAATTATTAATCAATAAACAATAATTAATAATTAATCATATATAATATATAATATATAACATATAATATATTACATATAATATATAATACATCATACATCATACATAATATCTAATATCTAATATCTAATATCTAATATCTAATATATAATGTATTATATGTAATATATATTATATATTATATATTATATATTATATATTATATATTATGTATTATGTATTATGTATTATGTATTATGTATTATGTATTATGTATTATATAATAGATAATATATAATATATAATATATAATCGATGATATATAATAGAAAATATCTAATATCTAATATCTAATATCTAATATCTAATATCTAATATCTAATATCTAATATCTAATATATAATATCTAATATCTAATATCTAATATCTAATATATAATATATAATATCTAATATATAATATATAACAAAATATATATATATATAAGTAATGTATAAATAATAAATAATTTAAAAAATAATTTAATATATAATAAATTAATAAAAATTAATAATAAATTAATAAATAATAGATAAATAAATAAATAATAAATAAAAAAATAATTAATAATTAATAATTAATAATTAATAGTAAATAATAATTAATTAATAATTAATAATTGATCATTAGGAATTAATAATTTATAATTTATAATTTATATTTAAAATTTTATAAATAATTTATAAATACCTAATAATTAATAATTAATTAATAAATATTGAATAATGAATAAATAAATAAATAATAAATGAATAATCAACTAATAATAAATTAATATTTAATAAATTAAAAATAAATTAATAAATTATAAATTATAAATTATAAATTATAAATAATACATAAATACATAAATACATAAATAAATATATAGATAAATAATAATTAATTAATAATCAATAATTAATAATAACTAATAATTAATAATTAATAATTATAAAATGAATAATTCTTAATTAATAATTAATATTTTAATTTTAATATTTAATATGCAATATTCATTATTTAACATTTAATAAATAATTAATATTTAATTAATATTTAATTAATATTTAATTAATAAATAATCAATAAATAATCAATAATAAATAAATACATACATAAATAAATAATTATTAATTAATTATCAATAATTAATAATAACTAATAATCAATAATTGATAATTATAAAATTAATTATTCTTAATTAATAATTAATATTTTAATTTTAATATTTAATGTGCAATATTTAATATTTAATATTTAATTAATAATTAATTAATTAATAATAAATAAATATTCAATAATTAATAAACTAATTATAAATTAACATTTAGTAAATTAAAAATAAATAATAAATAATAGAGAATTAATAATAAAGAATAAAGAATAAAAATTAAAAAATAATAAATAATAAATAATAAAGAAATAAATACATAACTAATAATTTTTAATTTATAATAAATAAATAATAATTAATCAATTAATAATTAATAATTAATTAATAAATAATAAATAACAAATAAATAAATGAATAATAAATAATTAATGAATAATAAACTAATAATAATTAATTAATAATTAATTAATAATAAATTAATAATTAATGTGTACATAATAACAAAATAATAAATAAATAAATATTTTTTAAAATTTTTTAAAAAAAATCTTAAATTTTGTCGCGGTTTTCAAAAAACCGTCGCTATTTCACAATGGTTTTTAAAAAAACGCTGTTAAAAAAATTAATTTTTTTAAAAGATATTTTTGTAAAAAAAATTATCGGCGGTTTTTAAAACCATCGCTAAAACACTGTTTTATCGTAGTAGACCTATGTGAAGTCCCTAGTTAGTATGGATTATTATTTTTAGTTAAATGATTTTATGGATTGAGAATAAGTTGATTTTGGGAACTTATATTTTATCAAATGGATATTCTTAGTATAGTAAAATGATTTGGTGATTAATTTATAAATGTTTTTATGGAAGACATTCGCTATTTTGGGAACACTGTATGCCTAAGGAAAAAAGAATGCTATGGGATTTAATTTGAGGAGTAATGGTTGAATTTTATTTTTTAATAATCTATGTTTTTATTAAGGAATTATGGTGATTCAGGATATAATGGAAGTGATTAACCTGTCTTAGAGAATATGTGATTAGGAAATTACTTTTCGGTATGAGGCATTATGAGTGGTTGATGTTATTTGGAGATAAATATTCAAATTTATCTTGGAAGACTATGTTATCAAATCCTTCTATTTTTGGTTTTCAATCTTATTTTGGATTATTTTGAGGAATTTTAAGAACATTTGTTTGTTGAATGGTCTATTTAGAACTTGGGTATTACTGTTGAATTTTGGAGATTAAAATTAGTCCTTCTCCTTATATAGGATTATTATTTTAGGGGGATTATCAGATCTTATACTAACCATTTTGGTATTAGTTAATGTTTAAAGACATGGAAAATATATAGTTCATCTTTTGTGGATTATGTGATTCTATAGAAGTTGATTCTAGTGCTTCAAGTGTGACCAAGTCATCTTGAATACTCATCGTTTGGAGAAAATAAGAGTTTTTTGTAAAAATTTATTAAAGGATGAAACTCTACATGACATGTAAGTATGTTTCTTTATGTTTTTATTCAAGCTCATAAATAAATTACTCAACTTTATGAAAATGAACTTAAAAAAATAGTTTTCCATTTTCTTTTTCTACTATGAAATCAAAGAACGTTTAACCCATCTCAAGTTTGTGGTTTTCCAATTGTTAACTTTCTTCTAATCGTGTTTTCTTTCACTCTCCATCAGAACTTGATGGTTAGTTTTCTCTTCTATATCCATTTTTTCCTATACGGAACCCTAGTTTGTGTTATCTTGGATGACATTTGTACTTCATTTTATATCTTTTAAAGTGGAATTTTTATTGACTCTTTTTACAATGTGGTATTTTCAATGAAGTTACCAAGCCCAATTTTAAAATTGTGAGGATGCAATTTCCAAAAGGGGGAAATATTTAACATCCCAGGTATTTGTAAAATAATAAATTTTCATATCTATTACTATTTATGAATAAGATATTAATTTTAAGGTAAAGGGGGATCTATCTCTGATAGCGTACTCGACACGCAACAACGGGTTTCTTCGAAATCCTACGATGCACACAACATTGAGTTATACTGAAAATTAATACAATAATATTACTTTTATTTTAAATGGTATTTAATTCCTAGTCATTGTATTGGAGGTAATGAACAAAACTAACTAAAATAAGATTACACATGTTTGTTAAATATTTTTTAATTTATCCAATAAATTTTAGAGGCTTAAAATGAGAATGAATCCAATTTTAAGCATAAAATACTCTAATATTTTTTTTAAAGGTCATTTTGTCACCTTTTGTTGGAGAATCATTTTTAAATATAGTTTTTGTTACTTTTATTTTTTTTTTGAAAAAAATAAACTTCTTATTTATAATCGGGACATCAAAATTTACTTTGGTTAAAATTTTGGTATTTTTCTGATAAAATCTATATTTTAATGAATAGTGAAAAAAAACTGCATTTTAATTCAAAACTACCTTTTCATCTAATTTAGTTATATATATGTATTGTCCTTTTAATTGGTTTTAAAGTTTAATTTTATTATTTTTTTATAATTTAATCCATTTTTGGTCATTGTAAGTAATTTCACATTGAAATTGGACATAAACACATGTCAATATTTTAATAGTTTTTACTTCTTAAAAACTCATTTTTTAGTTTTTGACAATGGGAATTAATTTTAAATTAATTTCTGATAATTATGTGTTTTCAATTTAAAAAAATGGATTCCATATTTGTAATCAAAAGTCCCAAATTATATAAATAATTTCCCTTTAGTTTCGGACATTATGAATAGTAGCTTCAGTAATTATTTTTATTTACCATGGTTGAAGGGTAAATTGGGTAAAAAAGGGTAAAAAAGAGTATTATAATAATATAAAACTACCCTAAAACATGTCCTAATACCATTGGATGCAATATTTATGACCATGATCATACTTTGGTCAATTTGAGGACCCCATGAAGCCACTTGGGTGTGATAATTACCTTTAATAATATTTATTTTAAAGAAAAGGGAATTATAACATAAACATGTATCTCCTAACTAAAACAATTTTAATTTACTTTATATAAACAATCTCTTTGACTATAAATATTCATTAGAAATATAAAAATATTTCCTACATTATGGTATTTTATTTATAATTTTGATACATTAAATAAATTTATTTATGAGACAATGATTATGCAATGATTGCCATATTAATGAAAGATTCAAATGAATGATATTATAAATATTAAAATAAATGTAATTTGAACATTTTCATGCCATAAAATAATTTAATGGATTATTATGACATATTATATTTTATTTAATTCATTTTTTTAAGGAATCAAGTTGTTATGACTTTATTAAAAACCAATTACTAAATAGTGTCAAAATTGACATAAATGAGTATTTAAAACAAATACAATTTTATTAAATGATATAATAGTCATAAAAGTATAATATTTGGATAACTGACTTATATAAAGTTAAAAATTTCATTAATGGTCCACTTTTTGTTCTCTTTTCATTTTATAGTAACTTTAGTAACCATATTTTATAAAAATACAAGAAGGCGTGGTAAGAGTTAATGTTTTTAACTAAGGGTTAAAGCTAAAATATAAGGTTAAATTTGTAACCTAAACTTGTCTAAAACCTATTGGTTGAGAGGATTTAGATCCATACTCATCTTATCCTCTAATTATATCACTTTTTAACTATTAAAATTTGAAAATAAATTTATAATAAAATAATATTTCACAACTTTCCTAAATTGACCCTCCTCCCTCTTATAAAAGGACACCACCTCTACCCATGTACTCACACCTCTAAAGACCCTTGTCTCATCAAAATTATACTCAAATAATCTCCCAACATCCCTCCCTTCCTACTATATGCCTTACCTTGGGAATAAGACAACTCAAAGAATCCTTTTTGGCTCAAATCAAAAGGAGCTACCAGATTTTGAGGTAATATCTTCTCTCAAGCTCCTTTCCTTTATTTTCCTTATCCACTCCCTATGATATTCTTATTCTTTGATTACATAACAACACTAGTATCCCCAATATACTAGGATGTTTTTATTATAATGATTATACCTATACATACACACACCTCCATCAAATGGTTACGAACATATTGTTTCTGTGTACGGTGAACTATTGCCTCACGAAATAATGATTCTTCAATTTTCCCTACCACCTATTATGGTGGCCATTATGATAGAAAATATATTTATATATAATATATATTATATTTATATTTTCTATATTTTTCTATAAATTTTATTTATAAAAAACCTTTATTCTTTTCATGTTCTATAAATACGATAATTTCACTTAAGGAAGTGTGGACTACCACCCCCTCAAAGTGATATGACTCATTCATGCCATACATGGAATGTATAAAGGATGGATCTAATGAACTTATGTAATATATGTAACATATATATTGTACTAAAATTATAATATACATATGTATCATTTATGTCACACCCAGACCCGTGTATTTGGGTTATTTTATTATTTTCTTACCTTTAAATATTTTTGTTGGGGTTCAGGTACAGTCCCAGATTAATTTCATTGAGTTTTATTAAAAAGTGCATTTTTTTGTATTGACGTCATCGGGTGCACAGGTGGAGTGATATTTGGAAGCCTTGAGGCTTCTCCCAGCCAACTACGCGACTGTCTATTTTCAGAAAATGAATATAAATAAACTTTGTAATTAAAACAAACATTAATTATTATCATCTAAAATTTTTATTATTGTTAAAGATTTTATTATCATTAAAATGAATGAATACTTTTATTATTTTTATTTTTATTATTATAATTATTATTATTATTATTATTATTATTATTATCCTTATTATAATTATTATAATTATTATCCTTATTATTGTTATTGTTTTTCCAATATGTCTATTTAGTTTTTTTTAGTTTTTTTACCCTTTTTTAGGGTTTCTGGTTCTCTCTCTAATTATCCCCCCCCCCATTCTGTGTGTGTGTGAAGCACGACCCAGACCCCAGACTCTCTACATCCCCATTGCACTCCACGCCACAGGGCCCCCGAATGCTGCCTCCTCCCCCTGTAGCACCACCCCAGCCCTCAACTCCCCCCCTTGCAGCACGCTCCAGGACCCCGCTTCATCCCTCGACTTCCCCATGTAGCGTCGACCCACTCCAGCCCGACGCCCTCTCCTTGCTAGTGCACCCAACACCGACCGACCCCCTCAGCCCTCCTATTCAGCACACAATCAGTGCAACTCCTCTCATCAAGCTCGCCTCACAACCCAACAACCTACCTCCTCTACCCCACTCTAGTTGACCCCATCACGACCGATGCCTACACCTTTCTCCTTTACAGTAGCTCTGAAACCCTTCCCCTGCACAGCAGCCAGCATGCACCACTCCCCCTCCTTCCACCCTCTTATGCAGCGTGACCAGACTCCCCCATGTATCTCCATGCACTGATGCACCCACCACTCTACAGTCTAGCATGACACCCTCTGGAATGACCCCTATTGTTTAGGGTGAAACCCTCCGGCACGGGCCTTGCTGGCCGGCGCGACTTTCTTCGACTGATCGCTTCTTCTTCGACCTTCGTCCGACCATCCTCTGGTGTGTCTCCCTTTCTCTATAAACTTTTCTAGTGGTGCAGTTCCCCTTCTCCGGTGATCTCTCCCTGTCGACGTCACCCTGTTCCAGTGACCACACACTTTTAGGCGTCCGCTAACCCCTCGGGTATAATCCTCTTCATTATTCATTTTTTTTCAGTTAGTTTGGGGTTTTTAATTGATGGGGAATTATTTCTTGGGTTCATTTTGGTAGTGTTGGGTTAGTTTCAGCTTATGGAGTGTGCGTTTAAGGTGTGAACGAGATATCACACCGATTCTGATTTTGTATTATCGTCACGCTCCGGTTTCGAGGTATGTTTCTCAATGTGCTTGCCTTTGTAATTTATGTTCATATGTTTCTTGTCATTTGCATCCTATATTTGTGCTAATTATTGTTGTGCAACTTGTTTCTAATTTATTTAGTATGAGAAATTGATAGTTCAATTCTCGTTTTGTGAAAAATGATGTTGTTTTTTTATGTTTGCGCACACCATTTGTTTGATTAAATGTTTTATTAGTTTCTCACCTGGTTAAGTCTTAATTAGAAACTATTTATTAAATTTTTCATGTGTTGTTTATAAATAGTCTGGTTTTTGTTTTTGTATGAAATGTTTCATTCCAGGGTGTAATGAAAATGTTTGAGGGATTTTTGTTAAATGGTTTGAAGTGGTGTGTTTCTTCGAGTTTTGAACATTGGGTGTTTATACTTTTTTATATTGAATAGAAATTGATTTGGTAAATATTCATGTCTTGTGTCTTTTTTATTTTATATATAAAATTTATTGATTGGGTCTTATGGTTTATTTGGGATATAAAATGATTTGGTTTGGTTTTATAAAAATATTAGAATCATAAAAAGTAGTATTTTTTAGGATCCATAAATGGTTTCAAATTGGTTTTGGTCTTATAAGGAATGGGATTTTATAAATAGTTTTGGAAGAGAAAGTGGTGGTTTCCCCCTTTTTGGAAAAATAATTTGATTCTTTTAAAAATGGTGATTTGTGAAATGTGTTTAATTTATGTTTGGAACCTTGTGGAAAATGATGAGATTGTTTTAATGAAAACCCTCCTTGGATAACTCTTTTTCCTTGGTTATGACTAATTGTTTGGGAGGACCATTCTTAGAGGCTCCTGGGTGCTTGAATGATTTAAAGGCAATATTTCATCCCATGGAGTGGATCGGGGTGATACTTGTTGTTATTTATTTATATTATATATATATTCATGATTGGATTCTTGGCTAGCATTAGTTGGATCACCCATGTTATATACATGAGACATAGGAACCTAACATATTGAGAGAATATTTTGAGAATGATTGTCGCACTGGTAGTTTATGGTACTAATGAGTGACCCATAGTATGCGGATATGTTTTGGTTCGTTGCTATGGGATTTTCCCTCGGCCTTCCTAATAAAGGATAGCCAAGCATTTTGAATGTTTTGATTTCATCATGTGTGACATGTAAATGAGGATGTGGTCTCATTTATTGGTTTCTTCTAGATTATTCTTGATCTTTTAGGTTCACCTATGTCTACTCTTTCTTAGTGCTTGCAATGTTTGATGTGTTACTCGTATGTATATTTTCCTTTCGTTGCCCTTGTTATGTAACTACTGTGGTGATTTCATGTGTAGTGTTTTACTGAAAAGTAATGTGTGGTTTTGATGTGGTTTATGAAAACTATTTTCAAGGAAAGGTGTTTTATTCTTTTTGTGAAAATTGAAAATGTAAACATCACTTTCCCTTTAAAAATTCTAATGTCTCACTAAAATAATGACATGGTTTTTTGAGAAATGAATGAGGGCAATGACTCGTACTTTGTTTTTGAGTGTGTAGAAAACCTTAATTTTATAAATTGTCATTCAAACTTGAAAATGGATATTTCTTTTATTTTAAAGGAAGTGCATTGAGAATATATTATCAGGATATCCTACTAAGTTTTAATACTCACTCTTATAGTTCTTTTCTATTTTTAGTCCTTGTGCAGGTTCTATCTTGGGTGTGTTCGCCTTGGACGATGTTTGGTTGTGAGTTGGAGAGTGACCTGAGAGGTCACACAGAGATAGTGGTTGTTCTATTCAGTTATTTTTTTATTTTCTTCTATTCTTTTTTAGTCACTTTATTTGGTTTATTTATTCTAAGCTACTCTTTATTGTTTCCTCTTATTTTATTTATTTATATTTGGCGAAAATGTTCCCAATCACTCTGCCGATGCCCAGGAACCTATCTCCAACCCAGGAGGATCAAGAACGCCTCTTGGGCCTTGCCATGAATCAGCTTGAGTGACCGTTTTAGGGTCTACACGGGTTGGTTCATGACAGTTTAGTTTTTATTTTTTTAATATAACAAATAAATGAAAGTAGTGCTTATGAGTACGTATGACCTATCATCTCCATGAACGGTGCATTTCATTTCTTATCTCCAAATATTATAGACTATTATAAATACATATATACTAGATATATATGATATTTAAATCATGAATACTATTTTGAAGATGATTTACTTTTAACCATGTGGACAATTTACATCAAAACAAGTTCATTTTTTACTCAAGTACCCAATATCAACAAAACGACCAATCTGAACTTAAATAATTATGTAATTTTAATAACATGGTAATAATTGATATAAAAGAAATAAAAAACATGAAAAAGGTTCTCAATAAATTAGAAATTAACCTAATTTTATTATTCTAGAATATAAAGATCTTTCGAGACAAGTTTGACTTAAGGTAAGGGAATCTTGAAACTCAATTTCCACTCATTGGGTTTTATGTATACATCATTAATTGTATTATGTAGAGATTATGTGTATAATAACTATTTA
This sequence comes from Viscum album, assembly GCA_963277665.1. NCBI lineage: Eukaryota > Viridiplantae > Streptophyta > Magnoliopsida > Santalales > Viscaceae > Viscum > Viscum album. The sequence goes on from OY728166.1 coordinate 383,981,749, forward strand.
TTTATTTATGTTTTAATTTATACTTCCCTTTTTTTATTTATACTATTGATACACATAATCTCCTCATTGATAAATTCTTTCGTCATTTATATGAACTTTGTAAGGTAACTTCTTAACCCAATTTCCATTCTTTGGGTTAATCTTCTACTTCTTAATTAGTTTGTGCTATGATTGTGTGAGAAATAAATTTTTATATCCTCTCTTGTATTTATAATTTATTTATGTGTATTTATATTTAATACACATAGTCAATATATTTTATTAATAAAATGATCTTTGTAAGAGAAATATTACCTCAATCTCCATTCATTGAGTTAAATATCCATGTCATTTGTTTGTTTTTTCAAGAATATGTGTGAATGAATTATGATTTTTTACACTTAATATCCACTTATATTGGGTATATTTATATTTTTCACACATATTTATATCATTTATTTATCCTTAATCTAATGATATGATCTTTGTAAGGGACTTCGTCTTAATATTCTTTCTTTGGGGAATATCTTAATGTTATGCATCTTTATTTTCATATAAGGTGTATATACATCCCTTTGACTCATTATATCATGAATTAGTATATTCACATGATATTTAAAGTTTTTTATAATTTAATTCCTTAATGACATGTATTAAAGTGTGTCTTATGTGGTAAGGGAATTCTCAACTTCTCTTTCCTTTCAAGTTCTCTTTTATGTGGTATATCATTCAAATTTCAATATCATGTTCTTATTTCCATTTTATTATATATATATATTGTATTATGAGTCATTTATGTATGTTAGACCTTTTTAACCTCTATTTTTAATATTTTCTAAAACCTTGTTCCATAGTCGTTTTGCTGTGGAATTTTTGTCTCAAAATCTCTCTCTTTTTCTCAAGAAATTATTTTATTTTGTTTATGTTATTACCCAAACCTATTTCATTAATAGGTGTATTCACATAGATATAAAAATTTTATATTTTATTCTGTAATAAACATACATAAAACTCTCTTTTCCTTTTCATGGGTTATAAATGACATAATGGTCATGTTTTTAAGCACTTTTTGAAACACCATGATTTTGATATGAAACTGATTCCTTTTGATATATATGGGTTATTTATAAATTTTTTAATTATGATCTATGTGAACCACATGAAAATAAATACATATTAATGGTGCACCCTGATAGTTCTCCAATGCATTGGATAAATAAATTAATCTCTAGAGATGACAAGTTTTATGATACCTTGGTGAATAACCTTGGTAATTTTTATGATACCTTGGTGAATAACCATGATAATGTTTATGATACCTTGGTGAATAACCTTGGTAATTTTATGAAACCTTGGGGATGGATGTAGGTGATATGTTAATGAATGTCTAAGTTAAGTGTTTTAGCTACATTTTCAAGTTATTATTCAATTTCTTATTATTATGATATGACTCTATATCATGTCTTTATGCTTCATGTTCTTTTTCTCAAGATATTCTTCATGTTCTTATATATATCTCTAAAGTACACATGTAATCCATTTCCTTACTCATATTCTTGTTCTCATCCCAAGTTTTAAAATGTTTTTCACAGGTCTTAATATTGGTGAGGATAATTAAGATTCCATGATTAAATAATCAATGATGTATCGTGAAATAAAATCATGTTTTATTTTAAGGAGTTTTATTTTGTAAAAAAATTATTAGTGAGTAAAAGTGTCTAATTTTAATATTTATGTTTTTATGTATGAGTTATGACCAAATTCTTTAAATCACTAAACCTGAAAATATCCTCTATGTGATTAAAATTCAACTTATTGACTTAACATAAGATTATGTAATGTTTAAGTTTGGGGCATTATATGTCGCGTGTTTGCCCTGATGTTTCTAGAGAAGTTGAAAGCACCATTCCAATGGTAGATATATAATAAAATACCATCTACCACCACTAGTGAAACATGATATGTTTGTTAGGTTAAAATGATGTTTCCTAGTGACCATGGGGTTGGGAAAACTTCGAGAATTAGGTTTGATTCCCTAGAGAATGTGTGATCAATAGTTCAGGTCTTGGAAGGCACTATTTGGGGAAATGAAGATCCACCTGGAGTGGACATGGTGCATTATCCATCTCCCACCATCATTTACCTAAGAGGAATTAACATAGTAGGAAGTTCAAGTACTTTCACAACAAGCAGTTGAGGAGATGGGTAGTTGCCTATTGAGGCTGGTCACATAAGAAAAGAATAATTATAGGGGAAAAAAGTCATTGTGGTGGAGGAGACTAGTCCATAAAGAGTTGTGAGGGGTTTGAATGTGGATCTCAATAATCCTTATGAAGAGGAAAGTCATTCTTCATCAACTTTATCATTTGAAATCAAATTTTTTATCATCACTGATAAGATAAAAAATCACGGGGGATGAGAGATAAGTGTGTATAGTGTGTCTATTATAAAAATAGGGAATATAATTTCATGCTTCAAACCTGTTTATGATAATATTTTACTGTAATTTATACTATGAACTCAAGGAAAAATAAAATAGGTCTTAACACCAAACCATGAAAGATATTTAACATAAATGGTTTAGAATAAACACAATATTAGGATTATTATTATTATAAGTGAATAGATGTGATTGATACCTGATTATTCATCATATAGATACCCTTATCTAACTTTATTAATAAGTAATAATTAAAATTATGAGGATGCGGTTTATATAAGGGGGATAATGTAATGACCCAAGATTACACTATATATTCTCTTTAAATAAATAATATATTATATATAACATTTTACACACTATACCAAACTAAACTGAAAAACCATGATATATTTTTAATATTAAATATGACTATTAAAACATATCCATTAAATTATCTAGTATAAATTAAAGTAACTATATTACAAAATAAATAAATAAAATAGGAATAAATAGCATCTAAAAGTGGTTTATTTCTTTATGAAACCCATTTTTTGGTCTTATAATAGAGGTGGATTCATTAGGGATTTCCTTAGACCAAGACTAAGATGAACTTTAGCTATTATGGTTTTATAAAACCCATATCATGTATATGTTCAAGATCATGGAGATTTCCACAAGATCAATGCTGGTTGAACCGCCACCCATAACTCCAACCAACTCTTATCTATTTCTTAGGTATTGTATGGAGAACATAAGAGTTTATGTAATTATAAATTATATTTATATCAAAATTTAATTAAATATTTTTATATATAGATATATCATTAGTTTTTTTTCTTTTTCAAGAGTCATTTTTTCTCAATTCACTTTATTCTTAAAAAATGTATTTTCCAGATTTTGGTGTTTTACATCAAGAAACTACATTAATTATGATTGAATAATTACAAGATATATTTATCATGTGAATTATTAGTTAATTTTTTATTCATTGATAATTTATTATACACATAATAGTTAATATATGAAAAAAAAATTTCCTATAAAAATAATTTTTTGCAATATTTTTTGTTTTTACTTTAAAATAAATTTTATAATTTTAATTTGAAAAAATTAACATCATTTTTTATTTATCTTGGAGATATTATTTTAATATTAATTTATAATATTTTCCTAAAAATGATTTTTAGGTTAATAATGTGATATAATATTATTATATATATCATACCTTTGGAATTATTAGTTCATAAGAATGATTTGGAAATTTTTAAATCCCATTTCTAGAAAAAAAAAATATGCATTTTATAAGTTTTAATATATATTTAAAAATATTTATTCTAGTTTAAAAAATTATATTTTATATTTTAGAACATAAATAGTATTTTTCACATGAATTTTTTTAAAAAATATTATATACCAATTATTTTAAAATTAATTTTTATCACTTTTAAAAATTAAATTAAATTAAATGGATTTAAAATTTGTAATAGTTAAGTAAAAATTATATAATAATGAATTTTTTATTTTTTTAAAGCATAAAGGATAAGTTACTTAGGTAAAAACTAATTACTATGGTGAAAGCTTAAATGGTAAAAGTAAAAATCTAAGATTAAATGACTTCAAACATGTTTAAAATCTGTGTGAGAATTTTTGGTTGAGGTCTTGATTTAACTTATCATTTATCCTCTCCATTATTTATCAATTTTAGATTCACTTTCCTTGAGAGTTACTTCTTATTGTTATAAAATTATGGGTATTTAAAAAAAACATCCCTTCTCACTTATAAAAGGGTCTCTCATCTCCTCACTTCCCCTAACACTAAAACCCCATAAGTTTATCCCAAACTCTTACCATAATCTCCTAAATACTATCATACACCATAAATAGGTTTTTGTATTATAAAAATATAGTCCCTAAAATATATAATTCTCTTCAAAAAGGAGATAATCCAAGCAGTGAGGAGGTTAGAGTAAAGCTCTAGAAGATAAGATCAAAGGGAAGGTTTATTTGTCTCTATTTTCAATTCCATGAGGCATGTTTGATGTTTTAAACCATTTTTTATATGGTGTACTCAATACCCTATTAATTTCATATAAAATTATCACCTTATATTTCATGGGATTTTAGGGATCATTTCTGGAACTCCCTCTCATATTCTTTTGATTCAAACATTCATTGATCCATAAGGGACTTTGGTAACTCAAATCTTTTTCTATGATTTATGCAGTTTCTATTGAACTTTGAGCATAAATATTCTCTGTATTCAATTATCACCTTTTAAATATGATTTTCTTTTATCATTGTGGGTAAAATGAGTTTTTAATACAAATCCCTATTTATGAATGATTGTTTTTCCATAAAATTATAATATATTTTGAATATTTCACATCAGATGAAGTATTAATTTATCTTAAATGGATCTTTCTTTCAAGTCTATTATTTCACTTACCACTAAATTTATCCGTTCTTATTTTAAAATTCAAATATGTATCAATTAAATTGATCTTCATACTTTCCTTTCAAAGATAATATTTGTTACTTACTTTTATGATTTGGATTCTGTTTTTCTCTTTGTCTCAAAAGGGATCTATTTTCCATGATGCTATGTTTTATAAATCACCCTTTAAAATATTTTAGGAAGTTCTTATTTTTGGTGATTTAATTTAGTATCAATTGATCTAGTTTATGTGGTTATTTATGTGATAAATTTTTAAATGTAATATGAAACCCACTATTATTCATGGGTTTTAATTATGTGATGATTAAATGTTTTATTTTGGAAAACACATGTATAGTTAATATTTAATTGATGGGTGGTCCCTCTATATCCCACCAATGAATTGGGTAAATATTTAAATCTCATGAGATAATGGTGAAATAAGTAGTGATGATTGATCTAAAATGGGAAATGTGTTGTGATGCCTAATCTGCTATGGGAAACAGGTTGAAATATCTGATCCACTATGGGAAACATGTGGTGATTCCTAATCTACAATGTTGTGTTTTTATGCTTATATCGGTGCCACATTCCTTTGATATGTAACTATTATATTCTTCATGGTTAATGATTTAAGTCTCATGTTTTTTCATGTTATATGTTTCACTATATGGGATTACTCATTCTACTTTCATGTCATATGAACTATTTTTATGATTCCATGTTTTTTAATCATACATTTTTAACTAAATTATGTTTTCTCGTATTCTTATGACCTCACCCTAGGTAACATGTTGATATGTTTATTTTTACCTTACAAATAATTTTAGATCATCATTTTCTTATGTTTTTATTTCATAGGTAATGATTATGAGTTTAACTTGGGAGATGTTTAGAAGAAGATCTAGTATGATTAAATTTCAGGTAAATGTTTATAAGAATTATAAAATAAGTGGCTTGTGCAGTTAGTCTCCAAAGACACTAATCCTCTCAATTCTTGGGATGTTGAGTTTATTATGTAATTTAATGTTTTAATTATATAAATGATATATAATAAAGGTGTGTTTATCTTTTTTCATCTTATTAAATGATACAATATATAAATTTTAATTCAATCTAGAGTAATCCCTAGTATACCTTCACATAATCTATCTTTCATGCTAGAAAAAAAAGTTCCACTCATGTGTAAGTTTCACACAATCTATTTCTTGGAATATATTCCTAGTAGTCTATTCTTTATGAATTTAAACTTATTATAATAGTTCCTATTCTTTCAACCTTAAACATCATGAAATAATGGTCCAAGAAAAGTTACCTTAAAATGCACCATCATGGTCTTGGATACAAAATCTTAAAAGGTTTTTCTTTGGTCCTGGATGCATGACCTAAAGAAACCACTATGATACTTATCACATAACCTTAAAAGGTATGAATAGCCTCATTATTTGGCATAAAACTATGTGGGTTATGATTACATTCATTATAATACATAGATATACCTTCTCATGGGAACAATACCAACTACACAACAATAATTGACTCCCTAGATTGAGATAAATTATATAGTTCACAGATATGTGACATTAAAATCAATTTTAACCAACTAGTGAGGGGTATATATATTAATTCTCATATATATAGTTATAAAACCCCTAATACATATATATATTCACATCTATACCTGGTATAGATTGATCACTTTCATGAAAAAGGTAACTAGTATTGTTGCTGGAAATGTTTTTATGAATATGTCTTAAATCAATAAGAGAGTATTGGTATTGGAAATAAGACCCTTAATGGGATGAGTTGACCTATTATCTTCTATATCTTAATACACAGTTATAATATTCATTAGATCATCCTAATGGTTTCTTGCCTTTGGAAATAGGGTTTATAACTAAATGAAACAGGGGACGTGAATGTATTGGGAACAATTAATTTGAAAATCATAGATCATGTTGAGGTTCCAAATATATGATATATCCATACAAAGAAGGGGTAGAATATATGTAGATAGATTTTTACCTAATTATTCTTTTATATTTTATTCATATTTTTTCACCTATTATAATGAATGGATATGTGAAACCAAACACGATTACATTATATGAAAACTAGTAAATAAGAAAGGATATAATCACATTATATTTTTATAAAATTCTCCCTCAATGTGAGTGACTATATATTTACTATGTTTGGTTTAATTATAGACACATATATCTACTAATATCATAAATAGAATTTATTATGTAAGGTGTCATCCTTGACCCCATGAATAGTTTCTCAATGGCTCTATTATCTACTAACATATTCATTATTAATGATCCCTCATAATTACAATTTTTTTAACTAAGAATGAAAATATATTCACTAAACTTTAATATATATTATCATAAACAAAAATAAATTTTTTCTACCTCTAGAATATCAACAATAGTGCAAGTTCCCTCTTATTAAAGAACTATAATTACTATAAAATATTCAAAATAAGTATTAAAATAGTCTTTATCACCTTTATAAGGATAAATTTTCCTATTATAGCATTTAAGAATACATTTTATTCTTATTAAATAGGTTAAATCCTTATGATTATCAAAAATAACATTATATCCCTCTAACACATAATATTCCAGCAAAAATAGAATGTACATCAGTCGCTCTCTCTTCTTTAATCAAGAACCTAAATACTAAAGATATTTAATAGTATCTTGTTAATATCTCAGTCTCTCTCTTTTATCTACATCATTTTTTACTCATATCCTCTTTATAAACTTAGTAAGATCATGTGGATAGATTTTCACATTTTATTTTGTAAACCCCTTGTATATTCAACATCGTGCTCTTTAATATTTTAAATTAGTCAAATATTATATTTTGAAAAACCCTAAGTTCTAACTTTAAAATATGGAAAAAAAATATTCCATTAAAATATTCCATTAATATCATTCAAGTATCCTCATAATAACTCAAATTAAATATTTATTTATTTATCCATTTAAATTATCTTTAATATCAACTCAGAAGTCCCATGCTTCAAAGAAACTTATTCTTACATAGAATTATTCTTAATGTTATATAGCATTTGAGAATGCAAAATTATTCTCACAATAGCTCTACTTATTCTTATACAATAAATAATTACTTATTAAAGATATTTTAATCCTTAAAATTAATCATATAATAACTCTAGATTAATCATATATGAGATTTAGATAAGTCTTACATATAATTCAAAAACACAGAGTTACTCATAAATGGGATTTAAATTCTTTTATTTATTCATAATTAGAAACTTGGACTTTTTCTCATAAACAACAAAAAAACTTACATATACCTTTAAATTTTAGAGTTACTCATACAGAGCTTCAATATGACTCATATTAAACCTTTGTAATTTTCAATTTAATATTATTTGAGCTTGAGGATCTCTTATTTAAGCGTACATAGATAGTAAAATAGCCTTTTACACCTATGAAGATTTATATAATTCTCTAAACTTCACTAAAAATACTTCATCCACTTCAATTAAAATTAAAATTTAATACTTAAATCATTAAATTTTGTTATTCATGTTCTGTATTAGACTTTAATCTAGTAACACAAAGAAAAAATACTAATAGGTAACCTTTTTCTTCTATATAGAGACATATTATTCAAAAATATCTTTAAACTCTATGGGACTCACTTTAATTTCTAACTACTAAATTTTTCTTTACATTAATATAGAATACTTTCAAACTCCAATTAGTAGTATCTCATTCTCTAAATATCACCTTAGATTCTTATCCAATTTTCTCATCGAATATGTTACCCAGATTCTACACATAAAACTCAAGCATCATTAACTCGCTTAAAATAATTATCTTCAAACTTATCATTATATATAGTTGTTCTTAGGATTCTAATTATCAATTCTTCAAAAATAATCTTAAATGGATAAATAATAAACATTCTATGTGAATAATGAAGAAAACTCACTCATTCACAATAGAATATATGAATGAAAAAAAACATAATATGTATCTCATTTTAATGGGTTCCTCAATATCCCAATTAATTTATACTTCATTTTCACTTGATATATATATATATTATTTCTTACTGAAAAGAAATGCAACACCCTTCATAATAGTCCATTGCTAACTTCTCACCCTTTTCATTTTTTAATACCTTATATAATATTTAAATTAATATTCTTTTATCCATATCTCTCCCCCTAATTAACAGTAAATATAAAGACTAATACTAATTTTGAGTAATTACTTAATAGAATTAAAATATAATTTATTAATTTTTGGTTTATAAATAAATCATTCCCAATTAATTTCCAAACTTTCTCTTTAACAATAATTTACTTTTCAATATTTCCATGCCATTTAATATACCAATTTCTACCCCTTATTTTCAAAATTTATTCTTTCAAACAAAAAAGATGGTAATATATGTCAACAATTCATTAAAATGAAATTTTCAAGAACATTATAGATTTTCTAGAATTTAAAAAAATCATAACATAAATACCATGTAGCTTCTTAACTCATATTTCTATCAATGGATACACTCCATCATATCTTCATCAAGGTTGATCTCTTTTTTAGATGAAATACAAGCATCCTTTCATAAACTATCTTTAATAACTGGTGAAACATGAGATAGATCACCTTAAATATAGTTATATATCCCTTATTTTATAAGTTTTATAACACTTTGGTTCTCCCCCTAAATTACATCACCTTAAATTCCCTTTTTATAAAAAAATAAGATATGGCAATAATGTGGTTTATTCTTATCATTTTAATGAGATAAATAAGGTTGAGAGTTGTTTCTCCACTAAAAACCCCCTTTAGTTTTAGCACTAAAAAATGTAATAACTCTTCAGGATTTATCCTTTAATTTTCTAGATAGTAATATACATGGGAATCATGGTCTTCTTAATAATTATATCATTATCCTTTTGTTTAACTTCCTTCATCACCTTTGGTGGCATGGAATATGAATTACCTTCTATCAGCTTCATTTTCATTAACATCACTTACAGTGCGGGAAGTATTTACATGCATTCTATTGGAATATATCCATATTGTATATATATTCTACACTACTTCTCAAAATTAATTTTTTCACCCTATTTTAGAAACATCTCAGGAAATCTAAGAACAAGACTCTTATACTCTCAACAGATGTCTTCCACTAAACCAGTCCTCTTATTTCTTTCTTGGATTAATTCTTCTTTTTTTCTCCCAATTTATTTTATTAACATTAATAATCATATATTATTTTTAATAGTATATGTTTTATCATTTTATACCATATTAGTATAATCTTCTTTACTTTGGGGTAGAGTCATTTTATATCTTCTTAGGTATATTTTTTCCTAGACTTTCCTTTTTCACATACTACAGGGTAAGATCACCTTCGCTCCTTTTATTTTTTCTCATCTTTTGTGGTCTTCATTCTTTAACAGATTATGAAGCATTCTTAGTTAATTTAAACTAGTATTATTCATTGAAATTACTAATATTATTGAAATTTCCATTGAAATAATCAAATATTTAAAATCTATTGGTGATAGAAATATTCATACCTTTATTCTTCTATATAGTATGCCCTAACTCAATATAATTATTCTAGAATTCAGATATACTCCCCTTGATTTGGGCCTTATTTGTATTATAAGAATTTAAATATTTTACCAACACTAAATATCCTTATTCCCAAACCTTTTACAACACTAACGGTATGTAAAGATCATTATTTTTTTTAATGTCATTTTGGACAACTTTAATGGATTATTGTTTTTTATACAACAAACCCTTATTTTGGGAATCTGTGGAGATCCATGTGTCCTAATCTATATTAAATCCATATTTTATGTAATAGTGGTTTATAAAAATTCTTCCCAACCCACGTTTGTCCTAAATTAGTTTTGTAACCAACATTTTTCAAGTAAACAAGTTTAGTATCAATAATATATTTTGAAACAAATGTTTACACTATTTTCTTTAAGTCGATATCATGTATATATCTAGATGTTTTCAAGTCCTTATTTTTAATAGAATTATTTCTTTTAGTATTAATTATCTCACTATAAACTTTAATATATACACATTTTTCATAGCATATTTTGAATATTTATCTTACACCACTTCTAAATTTTTTATTCTTGTTTAAAACTCAAGAAAATTTATATTAAGAGTTTTCTTATCATATTCGGCTAATTTCACTCTTTCTTAAAAATAATTTCTAATCATTTCAAAAAATATTTATAGTCACCATGAATATTTTCATGATCATTGATTATTTTTACTTTTATCACCAACTAATAAATATTGATATTTATAATAAACTTTTAATTTTATTCTAATGCATCAATATTCTCTTAAAATAATTTATTAATCTAAACTTTCTAATTGGTTTCCTTTTTCAATTATTCTTTAGTTAGAGAGTATTTTACTTTATAAAACAATAAAAATTATTCCTTAACTTCAACTTCTTTGATGATATTTTTGAACATTGGAACCTTTTCTATCAATGTATTCTCTAAGGCTTCTTTCTCCTTCTCTAGTTATGTCTACATATCCTGTATATCCTTGATGAACTCGAATATAAACATAAAAACATATATTCATATATTTTTCATGTAATCCTTTATTTTAAAATAATAAAAAAAACAAGTGATTCAATAGGCACATAATCATCAAAATAATAAAATGATTCTTAAATAGTATAATTATCAACATATATAATTATAATTGTTCTACTTTGGTTTCATTCAATTAGTGGTGAATCGTCTTCTTATTTTCTCAAATATGAGGTATTTCTTAAGTTTTTTTCCTCATTTTTCTTCTTACTCTTCAAGGTTTTGGTATAGCTGCCTCTATGTTCTCTTTGATAAGGAAAACCTCAAAATTCTTCTTCTAACATGAAAAATAAACTTATCCAAACCTAAAATTCATATTTTAAAAATAAAAATGATTGGAAACACATAGATATAATCTGAGGAAAGGCCTCAAGTCTAATACTAGTTGAGGTTCTTGGTGCACTATAAAGCCACACTAAGAGGAGGGATGTATCATCATAGAATTTTTTTACTAAAGTATTCTTTTATATTTTATTTGAACTTTTTTACCAATTGTGATGAATAGAACTGATTTTTTATACCCAAAAAAATAATATATACAATATAGAATATAAGAATGTAAAATAGAAACATAATTATAGTAGGTTCTCTCTCAATGTGACTGACTACATACTTCTTGTTTTTTCCCTAATCTAAGACAAAAATATCTTCTAAAATTGTAATGTTAAGACATTAGGGATAGTATCATCTTTGAAACCTTAAATTATTTTCTAATAGCTTTACTATCTCTAAACAAGTTATTTATATAATATTCTTATTATTTACAAGTTTTTTATAACTGAGAATGAAAATATCTTCAATGTACTATAAGATATCTCAAAATTAATAAAAATATCTTCTTTGAGCTTATATAATATCAATAACATTAAATGCTCTCTTTTCTTCAATAACTTTGATGACCATAAAATATTAAGTAGAAGGAACATGTTGGTCTTTCTAACCTTTAAAAGGATAAATACACTTGTTTCATTATTTAATCATATATTATCTTATTCAAAAAAAATTAATCCTTATGATAATATCTAATAATATTATCTCCCTTCGATGTATAATATTTCAACAATAATAGCATACACATCAAACTCTCTCTCTCTTCTTTCTATAAGAACCTCAACACTCAATATATTCAGTAAAAATAGACAGATATCTCAATATCTCTCTATTATATTCTTCCTTATTTGACTTATCTACTCTTCATAAAGTCAGCTTGATCAGGTATTTTTTTTTTTTAGTTTGGAAACTCCCATTATGTTTGGCAATATAATCTTCAATATTTGAAATTATTAAAATATTTAAATGATAAAAAAACCCATATATGATCCTCAAAATATGAAAACAAGTAATATATTTAAATATATATCAATATATTTTAAATATACTCAAAAAAACATCACATTAATATTTAATTAATTATCCCTTAAAATTAGATTCAATATCAACTAAAAAACCTGTATTTTAGAGAAAATTATTCCTAGGTAGCATTATAATTAATGTTATATAGCCATTAAAAATACCAAATTATTCTAAATGATCTCAAATTATTCTCATATAATACAATTTTACTCATATGTGATCTTTGAAACTCTCAAATTAATCTTATAAAAAATTTAGATTAACCATACATGAGATTTAGATAAATCTGATATAGCCTTTGAAATCATAGAGACACTCATACTTAGTCTTAAAATTATTTTATTTATTCATATGTAGCCACATAAAATTTTTCTAAAAAACATATAAAACTTATGTATCCTTTAAATAATTTTTATTAAATATAAATGATCATATAATTTTTATCAATTCAAATGTAATTTTTATAAGTGTTCAAAAACTGTCATTGTCAAAAAACCCAACATTTATTAATAAATGTCGATTATTATTTTAAAATTGGAAATGAAAATATTTAGAAAATTATTTATATAAAATGAATATTATTTTTTAAATCATAATTTCTAAAATATCCAATGGTAAATTTTTCATAATTTTTTGAGACAGTCGATTTTTCGAGTAAAAATTAAATACCGTACAAATATAATTTGTGTATTATGACATAATAATGACCCAAAATTGATATAATAAATAATATAAATGGGATAAATGTCAAAATATATGTTTTACCATTAGAATAACGTGATTTTATTTTTATTTGGTTAATTTTATAAAGCCTTTATGAATCCTCCAAAACCATTAATATATTTTTAAGGTTTTAAAATCATTTCTTTAATAGTATGATCAAGGGTATTATTTTATTAATTTTGGACCTTATACTTATAAAATAATTAAAAACAATCTCATTTGGTAGAAATCATGGGAATAAAATATGAAAAGTTTTTTGGTTTTGGTTATTTTATTATATAGAGTCCAAAACCTAAGTTTGAGAAATAATAAAGAAATCCCCACTCATTTCCTATATAAAACCATCCAAGAGCCAATTTATCTTCACTAAAAAACCTTTAATTACATCCTTATTCTTTACTAACCTCTATATAGTCCTCCCAATGTTTCCTCAATCTCTCAATAAGCTCCTCCCAAGCATTTGGAGTCACACACTCAAGTAAGGGATCTTTTCTTTTCTTTCTTTATTCAAGTATCTTCTTTACCTTATGTCTTTTATCTTTATTTCCTTATAATGAGATATTTTATTACATATAAACCTCACTATACAATTTATTTCCAAATTATTAGACACCCCTTTCACTCTCATCAACCTATTTTTATGAATTTTTAAGCAATGTCATTATGCAGTAGAAATTTCACCTCAATTTTCTATACCAAAACAATTGTGTAGTGAATACCATACCCATTTCCTATCAAGGGTATTCACTTTTATACACTTAAAAATCTTTTAATTTGGAATTAAATTTATTTATTCCACAATCTTTTATCATGTAATAAATTATGAAGATTAATGAATCCATGTTGTATGATCTATATGGCACACTAAAGCATGAGAATGAAATGAAAGTAACAGGTGTGCCCAGAATTATATTGAACTCTAATGCATTGGGTAATTTTTAGTATCATGTGAAGTCGTGTTGGGATACGGAGTGAACTAATTTCATTTATGGTACTTTTCTCATCATGATGTCTTGGAGGTTATCCTTGACCTATGTTAAAGATGCAGTGTTTTAAGTTTTTTTCACATTTCCCATGTTATGATTATCATGCTATATTATATATTATTGTTCATGTTTAAGATTATTAATTTTTTCTATGTGATATTGATATACCACTTATCTTACATGTATCTACTTATTACATGTTTATTACCTTAATGGGATTTATATCTCACCTGTTTCTTATGTATGTCCCCAGGTTATTCCAAGCAGTTTTATGTGCAAGCATGTTTAGGAAGTTTTCAATAAAGACAATGTTTTTATTATTTTAAATTTTTATGTAATGTACCTAATTCCAAAAAAACTATAATTATAAATCTTCTAGGTTTTATTATGTGTAAACTTGTGTAATAAATCATTTATTAATGTGTAGTAAATAGCAGGTTCATTATAGCCAATGAGAGTTTGTTCTAGTTTTTAGTAGAATCTAATAAGTCATAAAATATGCATGTAGATAACACTAATGATTTCACATAAACATAAAATCAAAAATTATACAATAGAATAAAGAATAAAAAGACCACCAACCTCAATCAAATTCATTTCACTTAATTAAAAACCTAATCAACTCTTCCTGGGCTTGTCCAAGCTCTAGTATAGACCTGAGCTTCTATCCCAAGCCCTGAAATCATAAATAATTTATTGTAACACATTATAATTAATTATCCAATTAAATATAATTATTTATAAAAATTATAATTAAATTAAAAATTTAAAACAAAAGGTGTAATTTATTAACTACTCACCAAACTGCCTCGCCACACTGAAACTATGAACAAATACACCATGGGGGTCTATAGAACACCCCTAACACCATCCTAAAAAAATAACTATTGTATGATGTCCATTAAATAGGAAATTTAATTTAAGTTATGTTAAAACCCAAAATTTATCATTATACCTCATGTAAAACGACCAAATGTGTCTTGATTGGGTCCCATAAAGACCTCCTATATGAGCTGCACACAAAACCCTAAAAAAGTGGGATTATTTACACTAATATCCTAGGGAAATTATTATAAACCTTAAACTAAAGAAGTCCAAAATTAGGGGAAACAATGTAATAGAATGATGGAGTAAAAAAGGAAGGAATAAACCTTAAACCATTGTAAAAATGTGTAAAAAATTACCCCATTTAAAGGGGGGTAATAGAGAAAATAGGGGAAAACAAATGGTCTACATGTTCATAAGGGAATAATGAGAGAGGGTTTTAGGATAAAATCATGAAGGGTATTTTACATAATTTCCAAATTTTAATAAAAATTTACAGACCACATGGTTTGTAAACACATTTTTCAAAATTATGCACCAATAATGTGGATCACACTCTCCAAGAAAACATCATTTCCATGGTTTTTTCATATCAATCTCAAAACCATGCACCAACCATGAAAAAAATTCTATATAACCAAAATTGTAGGTTCCACATGGTTTTTTTGTAATTTTATAGTGAACATGTTCCATACCCCAAAAAAATCATCTTATATGGTTTGGACACATGGTTTCTCCTAACCATGTTCCAACCATGTACAGTATAAAAAAATTACAAATTTTTTGAAATTCAACCTGATTCTACCAAGACTTTCCTGAGAACTAGAGGAACCTATTAGGCCTAAATCTACATCCAAAAAATCACTTGATATTATCCAAATCTTGAAATTCCAATATGAATCTTGATTCTAAAAATGAATCCCACTCCAGAAACCTAAAATTCAAATTCCCTTAGGAATTTTCAACCAGAAAGAACACTGGGTTTTACAACCTCCCCACCATAAAACTTATCATCTACAAGAATGCACAGTATTATTTTCATTATTAACCAAAAATTACCTTTTTCATTAATTCAATACCAACCAATCGTGTTATATCACCAAATTCCTAACAAACTTTCTCTATGGAACTCTAATCATTATGCTCAGATACACCGGGTTTCCTTATAAAAATACTGCTATAATGATCAAACAACCTCAAACATGTACTAAATGTCTTTACTAATTTTTTTTCAACCTCACCGCATCTATTTATGAAATATGAACTATCAGACCTATTCAGGTTGAATTTTCATTAAAAATTATCAACCTCACCCACCAATGCATCACCACATCATCGTACCGCCTGATTATGATACCATAGCATCCAAATGCATCACTGAACCAACCAAACATCCACATCTTAGTATGAAATTGATTCTTTATGTAATTATATGGTTGGATTCTCAACCGATAAATCCAACTATTATGATCCACTGAATAGAATTGACGCACCTCAAATCGACTCACCCTTGGATCATACCATCTTCATCTAGATTCTAATTCCATTACACAAACACTATCTGAAATCTAACCTAAACCTAAATCGGGTCTATCCACTCAACAGCATTCCATTTCTGCTCCAACTATTCACTATCCACTTTCACTACACTCATGACCCTTCTAACATAATGTTTATACACTTGAAACCAATTTCAAACTCCCAACCAATGGAGTATCCATATTGTTGCCCCATTGATTGAAATCATCTGATATCTACCACCCATTTCATGTTTTCTACTAGGAATAATAATCAAACATGACTACTCCAATCATACCTGAGCACTAACATGAAACACTGTGTCAAAAAAAATGTTTGATCATACCTATCGAGCTCAAATCAATGAATTTTCAACATCTAACTCATCTAAAGTCTTATCATGCTCCTCACTATAAAACTTTGTTACCAATGGATGATTCCAACTAATGGTTATTCCCACCATAGGAGTCACATTTTAAAAATACACAGCAAGCATCCTAACATGTGAAATCCTCAAAATGAACATCGAAGGGTATAGTCATAGAACCTTAAAATTCACATCTGGTAACTTGAGCTCAATAATAATATCTATCTCATGATCCTGATATACACGACTCCCTCAAAAAAACCATGTAATACCTATTGAATATACTATATGATACCTTGGGTAACCTTGATCCATTGCATAAAACCAAGAAAACTTGGTATATAAGGGAATTTATTACTTTTACCATCATCTGACCAAAATAGTTCCATACCCACCAATCACACATGGTGGTCCCAAACAAACACAGTCTATAAGCCAAGAACACAATTCAAAAATTTGGTCCATTCCTGACCAAAACACATCAAAATACAAGAAAAAATAGTTTACATGGATATCAGTTGATTATTTTCAAAAAAACATTAAAATAATTTAAACATTCCAAAACTCACCTATATTTTCAAAACACCCCTTGTAATCCAAGGATTTTTTCCAAAAACCTAAATTACCAAACTCACTAGTCTAGTTGGTCAGTTTCACAAAAACCAATCTAGTTTTCAAAATCTATTTTTAAATTCAATCTCAAAAAACCATTTTCCTTACATTTTTATAAAATCTTAAAACCCCTAACCATTTCAAAATCATCAAATATATGATATATCTGAACAAAACCAACTTTCAAACCCATTTTACACACACCTTGTTCCACCATATGAGTTTTCCTTTAATACTATATTTTTATTCTTAAAATATAGTTCTTTCTCAAAAACTAATCATTCCAAAAATCATTGTCCTATGACAATAAAATAGTCACAATCAATCAATCAATCAACCCCCTAAAATATATATTAATCTAATCACACCTTATAACATATTCAGGAAAACACTAATTATATTATGATTTTATTTAATAATGTATTCTGATGAGGTAATATGCCAAAAAAATGCCTTCAAGTGTGTGTATCATGCCCTAATCTTGCCACTATCATGATGCATGAACAAATAGCTAGATCATGGAAATTTCCAATGAATTATCCCGAGTATCATCTATCTCACATTAGGATTCTTGGTCAAAACCATCACCTCACTCGTCCTAGAGTGCCTAGTCCCAATACTAGACATCCCCTGGATACTTGGGTTTAAGTCGATGTCATACTGGTTAAACATGTTCTCATCCTACATCTTAAGTCTCAAAAACAAATATCCATTGATAAATAATACTTTCAAATATAAAAACACATTATGATACCTCCTTTTAACACCCCAGGTTACACCACCCAAAATAGCACCCACATAGGGGTTCTATGAGACCATACGCATGTCTTATCATATGTTAGAGGCTGCTAACTAGTGGTAAGGTCTTAAGATAGTCTTGGTGAGACTATTACATATAATATAAAGTCTAAGTTTCATGCCCAAATATTCTAAAATTTCAACATGAACCTACATATAATGAAAATATTAAACACCTATAGACATAAAATAGGGATCCCCACAGGCCCTTACTTTCCAGAATATAAAGCAGTAAGCTAGTCTATATGATGCAGAAATACATAATAGAGTTTTAGAATATAAACATGGAATATCATTCATCATATATAAATAAATAGAACACTATCCATTACACATGCTGAACAGTAACTGAAAATAAATACAATGGCCTCCATCCCAACTCACTTAATCCACCCTATAGAATAATCATCATCCACAATGTGACAGGATAGTACTATGTACCAAACTCTAAGAAGTATATGTGATCAAAGAAAAAAATATGAATATATAACCATGTATAATCGAAACCCATGTCAATTATATTGGTAGGGGTGCATTCAACAACCCAATAGAAAATCCCCAATGCCTCAACAATACTGATTGTTGTTGTGATCAATTGTATATGCATGAAATACATATATAATTTTTTTCCATTCTTGTACAAAACAACCACTCATAAACATAACACTTATTGCACATGAAACATAAATATCTTGTCTTCATGTGTTATCTATACCACCTAAAACACCGACTATACTTTCTTAATTCAGTTTTGTAGTCTCTGAGGATGTCACACTTACCACTTAGGGGTACCAAGTCCTTCCCAACAACCAGTATCTCAATATCATACCTTATTTTTCTAGTGTAAAGGTGTCATTGAAAATGTGACATACAATTCCAACTAGTATCAATTATAATGACAACTCCTAAGATAATTTCCTAGGTAATATAATTGAATCAGGATCAACAACCAAGCCCTAGGAGAAATTTCTAAGAATCTAATAGTATACTAATCACTCAGGGGTAATGTAATGCTTCTAGATAATATCATGTATACCTATTATTGGGGGGTGTCCCATACATAATATTTTTTATAGTATACTTATCACTCAAGTTAAATATATCCTTCCTGAATCACCTCATATATACATCTCATTGGGGGAAGTGTGTCCCTCCCACAACATAGCATAGTTTACTGATCACTCATAGGGAAGTGCAACCCTCCCGAGTCACCTCATATATATATATATATATATATATATATATATATAATCAAGGGGAAGTTTATCCCTCCCCAAATATCTTATAGTATATTGATCACTCTGGGTTCAGTGTGTCACTCATGGATTACCTCGTATATACTTCTCATATGGGGAATTATGTCCTCAAAACATCATATATAGCATCAAGATCAATGCCAGATCCTATAACGTCTCATAGGAATCTCATTTATAAAAGGAACTATAGGGTAGTGTATAGTGACTCGTTCATTTTACACATGTTATTATAGTATTTTTAAACATAAGTATCAAATAAGTACAACCTCAAATATCATGAGGCCCGGTGTCTTTGGAATACTAGGTTCAAGATATATCAAAAGGAAACTTAAAACATAAAATCCTTATTTTATTCTCTATAATGAGATCCTAAATCCATTTGAGCTCCTAAAAATACATAGGATAGCCTGGGGAATACATAAAATAAAATGGGTGATCTAAAAATCCCATTAAGTAAAAACATGATATGGAAACATAATGTGTGAGTCAAAGGTGAAACATGATATCATAAAAATGGAGGATCATGGGTAATCACATGTAATAATCACATAAAGATAATGGTATCATAAGATCATGGTAACATAAGAAATGTGGCATAAAAAGAAACGTGTCATAAACATGATTCAAGGATTACTACCTAGACAATATCACATGGTAGACAAAATTCCATAATGGATTAGGTTTGCTTCCAAATCCCATACATGATGTATCATGAGACTAAATATCTACACAATGCTTTAGAACACTATCTGGGCACACCCATAATAACATATTCATGATTTATTCATGCTAAAAAAAGGAAATCAATCATAAGTTATAACATAATAATTACCCATGGAAAGAAAATGTGTTGCATAATCTTTCCTCATATCATAATCAAAGGAAATTTCATAATGGTGGCATTTGAGAAATGAACATTAGGCATGTATTTTCCCATCAAATGAAGGGAGAATAAGCTAGGTATATATGTGAGAGACATATATACAGACTTTATAAGAATTATATAACATTAAAGAGAGATATAAAGTGATTTAGAGAGATAATGTTCTTAACCTAAAAGAAATGTTGGTTTAGATAGATCCCTTAGCTCGATCCTGATTCGTCATGTGTGTTATTTATCTTCCTAAATAATAAAATTATGTTAATTATTTACTTACTTAAGATCAATTTTCAAGTTTACTATTCCTTTTATTTTATTTTTTATCATGTTATATTCAATTACTTAATCATTTAGGTTCAAGACAGACGTTTTGATGATGTTCGTCTCATGTTTCCAAAATCACTTTAGAAAGTTGACTAAGGTAAAAGAGATTATTATTTCATCATATATATAATAATAATCAGGACATAAATATCATTTTTATACATAAATTATATTTTTAAAACCAACCATGAATTAAGTTAAGTGTTATTTTATATTTTTATAATGATAATTATATCATAAATATTATATTATTTCTTTATATACACTTATATATACCATTCATGTGATGTAGTGATAAAAATGAATCATATCGCTTCCTATGGTGGTAGTCCAATGTACACATGAACGACATTTTCATTTTTCAATGGATGGTAAAATAAGAAGTTATATGATATATTAATTTTAAATAATTGTTAATATTTCATGAATATCATATTAAAATAGTAAATCCATAATTAGGAAAAAAAAATTGAGTTTATGATGGAAAATGAATTATATCGGTTCATGAGGTGGTAGTATGTCATACACATGAACAATGGTTTCATTTCCCATTAGATAGAAGAGGAGATAGAATTAGGTTTTGAAATTAAAAAATAATAACATATTAGTATATTGTAGATAATAATGTTATTATATCATCGTTATTGAGTAATATTTCAAGTATATGGAAGAATAAATAAAACAAAACGCTCGATTAAGAACGATACCTCTTTTTTGGACCATCTATTTAGTATTCTACCTAAATCCTCTGTATATCAGATTTATGATCAATTAAAGGCCTCTAGGACATGTTTAGGTAAGTGAGGAATATACTCTTTTTGGGATTTTCTGAACCACAAGGCTATTAAATTGTGGAAATGAGAGGAGAGGAGGTGTTTTTTTATAAGTGAGAGGGAGTAGAATTTTTTAAAATACCAAAAACTATTCCATAATGGGAATTCAATCTCAAGAAAATCACATAAAAATTTGTTAAAAAATATATTGTATGGATGATATGTTTAATACACACCTCTACAATTCAAAAACAAACATGTTTTAAATAAGTTATTCTATTTACCTCTAAGGTTACTCACTTTTACCATTTTAGTTTTTCACTACCGTAACTAGTTTTTTTACTGTTTTTAATATTCATTATGATCAAAATTAAGTTTACCACATTGATTAATATAAATTATGTTGATTATAAATATGTAATCAATTTTATTTAATTCAATCACTAACTTATCATAATTCGATATAAATTTAAACCAGCAAAATGTGTCAAAAAATGGGTTTTCAAGAAAAATATGATCTTATATTTTTTCTATGAATAGATATAATCATTATATGAATTAAAATACATATAAATAGATGTATAATATATGAATTTATACCTTAAAAGTGTTTAAAATGGTTTTTTAATAAATGTATTTTTCAAGTAATAAAAGATCTTATATTTACTCTATGAATTTATAGCATCATTATATGAATTAAAAATAAATATAAATATATTTATAATATATGTATTTAATTTAAATTATTCCTTAATAGTATCTATTTTAATTAATTAAAATGGATAAAATTTATGCCCTTAAAAATAATTTGCAGAAAACCGTGTTTTTAACTATAAAAATAATTTATACCAAAATAATTAAAAGTGATTATTGAAATGAAATTAATTAGATTATTATCAATAAAAAATTTTAATATTTAACTTTAATATTAGATCCTAAATATAAGTTAACTTTTTAATTACTTGATTTGTTTAAAATAAATAACAGTATTTGAAAGTTCAGCAAAATTCACTATTCACTGAAAAATAAAACATTTTAAAAAATCCCAAGATTTCACCCAAGTTAATTTTGATTTAATTATTTAAAAGATTATGGTAATTTTATAAAATAATATTTCTCAAGGTTCCAAAAATTAATTATAATATTTTCCTAAAAAATGATAAAATCATTTTTAAAGGAAAACTATTTTTAAAGAATAAAATTTATTTATTAAAAATTGAGTGCTTATTTACTGATCATTTATCAATAAATTTATAATTATTAGGAAATTTATATATATTTCATAAAGTAGTTAATACTATTTATACCTTCTGATTTAATGGGTATGTTATAATGGTAAAAAATAATCATGGTTTATTTAGGCTTAGTGTTGCATGTCACATATGCTATCAAGAATATTTTTTCTTTTTAAGAACTCAGGGTGTTACATTCTTCACCCTTAAATAATTCCAAAATAATAATTTAATATTACATATATATAATGTTAAAATAGGTGAGGGTACTTATGCTTCATGGATTCCTCCGGTTCCCAGGTTGCCTCTTTGTATTTAAGGTTCTACCATTGCACTTTGACCAGGTGAGTTGTCTTATTACATAGAATATTATCTATGTGATCTAAGATCTTCACTGGTTACTCAAGATAAGATAGATCATTTTCTAACAGAACCACCTCTAAATTCATTACATGTGATGGATATGGTATGTACTTCTTCAAGAGGGATGCATGGATTATGTTGTGTACTTGATAAAGGGTCGGTGGGAGTGATAGTCGATAATCCACAGTTATGATGTGATAGAGAGTCACTGAGGGGTCGATATACTTAGGGATTAGATTTCTATTCTTCCCAAATCCCATGACTCTCATCTATGTAGATATATATAGGAACACTTTATTTCCAACCTCAAACTCCAGGTCTTATGATGTGTTATGGAATGGACTTGATCTTTTCTACCATCTTCTCAACCATTTCAGGTCTCAATTGCTTGAATTCGTCAAATTCACTCAAATACACATGTGTTCTACATCAATTCTCATAAAGTAATTCATATGGATCCATTTATATTATTTAATGGGAACTATTATTGTATAAGAACTTGACTAGAGGAATATGTTGATCCTATCCTTTATAGAAGTCCATAAAATATGCTCTCAACATGTATTTCGATTTCTAAATAGTCCACCCATATTGGCCATCATTTTGTGTGTGATAATCCATATTTAAGTTCAACTCAATATTTTGATCATGTTGGGGACTCTTCTAGAACTAGGAGGTAAATCTAAAATATCTTTCAGATACAATCGATAATGGTGTTCTATTCATCTTCATCACCTCTATGATATATATTCTTACAAGTTGATTGAGTTAGAAGTCCTATTGAATTACAATAAAGTGATAAATCTTTGTAAAACAATCCACCATAGCCCATATGGAATTGTTTTCTCTGGATTTCTTTAGAAGACTAGTGAAAAATTCCATGGTGATTTCTTCCCATTTCCATGTAGGTATGGGTAATGGTTTCATCATCCCCTTAGACTTTTTCCTTTTAGCATTCACTTTTTAACATACCAAACACTTTGATGTATATTCAATGATCTCCTTCTTTATATTTTCCCACCAATAGTTCTCTTTGAGATTTTGATACATAGTCATGCTCCCTGGGTGGATGGAGAATCTAGTTTTATGTGAATCATTCAAAAATCATTCTTTATCTTTAGATTTAATGGTACACATAGTTGTGACCCAAATATTACAACACATTCTTCATTAATTTTAAACTCCAAGGATTTCCCTTTTCTTATAGCTTCCACCTTATTATAAATTTACACATAATCTATTTGATCATCTGTTATCTTCTTCAGATGGGATGTTTGAGAAATTATTTGAGAATGTAAAAATTACCATTTCCATCCTTTGCAAGTATAAGAAGATTGGATCCTTCTCAATTCCCATCATTTATATGATTGTTAGATCATTTCTACTTAGAGCATCTACCACCTTGTTTTCTTTCACAAGATGATAATGGATTGAGAAGTCATAGTCCTTGATCTACTCTAACCATATTTATTGGCACATATTAATCTCAATCTATGTGAATATATATATTTTAGGCTCTTATGATCCATATATATTTCACAATTATCTCCATAGAGATAATTTCACCATATTTTTAATTTAAATATCACTGTATCTAATTCTAGATCATGTGTGGGATAGTTATAATCTTAAAATTTTAAATATCTTGAGGTGTATGATAGAAATTTATCATTTTACATCAGTACACATCCTGATACCTTCTTTGAAGAATCACTATATACCACAAAAATTTCCCCACTTGAGAGATGCATGAGGACTGGTGCAGTGATAAGACACTTTTACAACTCTTTAAATATCTATTCTCATTAACTAGTCTAGAAAAACTTTACTCCCTTTTATGTTAGTTTTCTTATTGGGTTTGAAAATCAGGATAAGTTTATCACAAATGATCATTAATGCCCCACTATTCCACGGAAAATATGGATATCCATTACAAATTCTAGTCTAGGATATTCCTAAAATTACATTATCTCAGAAGGGTCCATAGATATTACTTTTCTAGGGATAATATTCCCTAATAATATTACTTTATTTATCTATAACTCACATTTACTATAATTTGAAAATAGATTCTCCTTTCTTAAATCTCTTATCATAGTATTCAAATTTTTTTCATGCTCCTTGATTTTGGAGTAAATTGTAATATCATCTATAAAGAATACCAAAACTTTGTATAATAAATATCTAATGACTCTATTAATTAAGTACATGAATATTTTTAGAGTGTGATTGAGTCTTAAAGGAATCATTATGAACTTATACTGTCCATACCTTGTTCAAAAGATAGTTTTTGGAATATCTTCCTTATTCACCTTTAATTGGTGATATCCCGAACAAACTTCCACCTTAGAGAAATATTAGGCCCCACATAGTTGATAGAACAATTCATCTATCTGAGGTAGGGGATACTTTTTATTTATCATTATTTTATTGAGTTCATGATAATTAATGCAGAGACACATTGACCCATCCTTCTTCTTGATGAAGAGGATTGGCGCATCCCATAGTGAAGCACTCAAACGTATAAAACTCTTTTCTTAATTCTCTTATAACTACTTTTTCATCTCTTACAACTCAAATATATCCATTATATAAGGAGATGGGTATAGATCCAGGTATAAGTTCGATTGATAACTCAACCTCTCAGTCATGAGGAAGACCAAGAAACTCTTCAGGTAATACACTAGTATAATCTCTCACAATGGGAATGTATTCAGGTATAATTCTATCCTTTTTATCAATCATTTGGGATATATATTCTTTTTCATTATATAATAATATTCATGATTGAATATAATATTCTAGGGGAGATTCATTATCCTCCTTACACTTTTATAGAATTGGAGGATGACTTGGGATGTGGAGAGTAATCTCCTTCTCTTGACAGTTGATGTTAGCTTTATATAAGGATAGTAAATCCATGCCCAATATAGAATAAAACTCCATTAAATTAATTAAGATAATATTTTCTATAATATTCGATCCACAAACATTGAATAGTGAGGAGTTATATACTTGATATATAACCTTTTATCCACTTTTTGTTCTCAAAAATAGCTCAACCCCCATGTTTTGTGGTGGTGCTTGAATAGTTATTCTAAACTTATAAGATGTGAATGAATGTGTAAAACTAGAATCAAATAGTATGTTCACTATTATAGAATGAATAACAAGTGTACCTATCACCACATCATTTCCAGGATCTACCTCAAATACAGTGATAACATATTCATTTCCTTTCTATTTAGACCTTAGAGATTATTATCATTGATTGTCTCCAAAAACCCTTAGATTAGGGAATTGTCTTGTGTAATTATTTTGTTCCTTGTAGTTGAAACACTACACCATAGAATGAGTGATTATATGAAACTTCTTTTCTTCTTCCACATTATTGGGTATCTTTATTTCCCTCCAACACTGATTATCCTGAAGCCCCTCTTTTCTACATTTGAAGAATCTCTTGATTCCCATCATAAAGTTTCCAAGAAAATTCTTCCAACACTTTTTACAAGTGGGATATTGGGTTTTATTTCCTCCATGGGATTTATATGTTGATACTCCCAAAGAAAACTCTATTTTACACTTTTTTCTCTAGACCCATGAGACCATTGAGATCCACCAATCTACATCTCAACTTTGAGGGTGAAATATACAATCTCTTTATATATTTCTAAGTACCTAATCACTAATGATTTTTATATACTCAGCTTTAACCCACTAAATAAATTATTCACCTTACTTTCAGTGTTGATGAAAAAGTTGGATTCGTACCATGAAAACCTTGTGAATTTTTCCTCATACTGCACGATAGACTCATATTCCTTTTTTTCAGACCAAGGAACTCCATTTATTTTTTAATATTAAGATTTTAGGGAATATTTTTTTGAAAAATATTTTATTTAAGTCTTCCCATTCCATGGAATCGATATACTCTTTGGACCTTGTGTTTTCAATTAGTGTCCACCACTGATCGACTTCTCCCTTAATGTGATAAATGGCCAACACAAATTTTTATTACTTTATACATTAGAGGATAGAGAATATCTTATTAATAGAGTTAATACATTCTTCTATGATGAGGGGATCGAAATATGTACTAAAGTTAGGTGGTCGTTATTATATAAAATACTTAAATTTAACTTGCTATTTTTCAGGAGTGTATTCCACATGATTAAAGTTATTATTCATAACTTGAGAAAGTTGAGAAAGTACTACCATAAAGTTATCATATCCCACTCCTATAAGATTAATCATTTCATTATTTAAATCATCACATTGTTTATCAGGTTTGTTTTTGGCATGGTTTCTTCTATTTCACACCATTAACTAAAAAAAAGTAAAAAAACAATATGATCATACCTTAATATAAAAAATGGAATCTTATAAAAATAGAAGGAATAATTTACAAATAATAATTATATCCTATCAAATGAGTCTCTATGTTTCAATCTAGGTAATCCATGGTAATGTTTCTTATTAGGTTTTCTAACCTGATAATTTTTTCAAGTCCTTCAAAATGGTACATAAAGAGTTTTGTGAATTTAAAAATCATATCCCTCAGAAGTTTCAAACTAGTTGTGTAGAAAATCCTATTATTGTGTACCAGGTGATGATAGATTCCAGCTTAATTTTCCCTTTTGGGGGTTATTACCCCTATGTAAAACTATTCTAAATCCATATCCACTTATAGTATCTAAATAGATATTTAAATTCATGGAATTCACTCACCCTAAACTTCACCAAAATCCTAGGATATTTTTTTATACTTAGAATTATCCTTATACATGTTTGCAGGGTTCCCACTAAAGTAATCTAGTCTTTATCCTAAAAAAACTATACATTTCTCTAATACCAACTATATAAAATCATTTCTTTACACATATTATTGCAATATTTTTAAACATAAATATCCAATAAGTACAACCCTAAAGATCATGAGGCCTAGTGTCTTTGGAAGACTAGGTTCATGATACATCAAAAGAAAACTTAAAACATTAAATACTTATTTTATTCTCCATTATGAGCTCCTAAATCCATTTTACCTCATAAAATTTCATAGGATGGCCTGGGGAATACATAAAAGAAAAGTGGTGGGCCAAAAATTTCAGTAAGGGAATAAACATGGTAAGGAAACAAACATGTGAGTCAAAGGTACAACATGATATCAAAAAAGAGAGGGCTTGTGAGTAAGCACATAGAGTAATAACATAAAGAATATGGTATAATGAGATCACGGAAACATAGGAAATGTGGTAGCATCACAAAACATGACATAAACATGAGTTAAGTATAACTCTCAAAACAATATCACATGGTCTAAAAAGTCCCATAATGGATTATATTTTCTCCCTAATCTCATACATGATATCTCATGAGACTAAATCTATACCCAATGCATTGGAGAGCTATTTGGGTGCACCCATTATATAATGTTCATGATTTATGTGTTCCTAAAAAAGTAAATAAATCATAAGGAATAACATAGGAATTATACATGGAAAAAAATGGGTTTCATAATCTTTCCTTGTATCATAATCAAAGGAAATTTCATAATGAAGGCATTTAAGAAATGAACCTAAGGAATGTATTACTACATAAAAAGGATAATAAGCTAGTATATATGCTTGAGACATATATATATATATATAATTTATAATCATTCCATAACATTAAAGAGAGATATAAAGTGATTTAGAGAGATAATGGTCATAACATAAGGGAAAGGGTAGTTTAGAGAGATCCTTTACCTCGAGCCCGATTAATCATGTGCATTATTTATCTTCTTGAATAATAAATATATTTTAATTTTTTACTTTTTTAAGATCCTTTTGAAAGTTTATTATTCATTTTATTTTATTTATTGTCTTGTTATATTCAATTCCTTAATCATTTTGGAAACATTCGGACATTTTGATGATGTTCAGATCATATGTCCAAGATCACATTGAAATT
Organism: Viscum album; assembly: GCA_963277665.1. Taxonomy (NCBI): domain Eukaryota; kingdom Viridiplantae; phylum Streptophyta; class Magnoliopsida; order Santalales; family Viscaceae; genus Viscum; species Viscum album. The sequence continues at coordinate 384,011,186 of OY728166.1, forward strand.
TGAATAAGGCCAATGTGATTATTAGTTCATAATCTCTATAATTTTCACAAACTAACCTAAATCAACCCTGAACCGGTCACCTGAGTCAGCCTGTGACAAGTCCTGAGAGGTATTCCTAATCCTCTTGGGTTTTAAACTAGTGTCGAGCATCAAATATACTCAAGTAGAAACGTTTTAGAGCATAAATGATAGGAAAATAAATAAATATAAATTGAAAAAAAAATCTAGAATCATAAAGTAATAAGACTATACATACCTCCATGTGACACTATGGGTCACCACCAACCACTTAACCAATGTCACTTCCCAACAACCATGTCGGAGCTAGAAGCAGCACCAAAAGACTAAAACAAATATATTGTTATAGGAGTGAGTATTAAAAATTCATAGGAATTCCCAAATAAACTATTCCCTATTACTTTCCTTTAAATATAAATTCATATATTCTAGTTTTAAAATAATATATATATATAATGTAAGGTTATCCATTATTTTCAAAACATACACAATGATTCTATTTTTTAAGTAAAACCATTTTTTCATTAAGTTTGTCAAAACATTTTCATAGCATGAATTAATTTCAATGAAATTATTTAAAATAAAATTAGTTATAGAATAGGTATTTTAATATAGAATTCAAATCAGGGATGTCACTTTATAAAGATACTAGAAAATAGAGGAATGTAGTGTACATGTAAATTATGTGTCATGGGATCTATGGTGCTAGTCAATATATACTAGAAAAAATCTATAATACTAACATGTGATCAATCTCAAATAGAATATGATATCATCAAAAACTACCCTAAAAATAGATGATACCCTCACTGGCTCGACTGAGGGGCACATCCCCAAAGTAGTCAAGTTATCTACTCGGGGCCACTAGCTAGTGTGTAATATTAACTCGTGCAGCATGTTTACCTAAGTCTCACTCCTAAATACCCAAGGAATCCCATGAAAATAAATGGAGGTGAGTTTTATTAAACTAACATACACATAAAAATCATACATTTCACATGAAAACAATCAATTAACTATCTCACCTCCGAACTCCCACATTAAGAATATCCCCTTTCCAAGTCACATAAGAAAAGTAAAACCCCATCACCGGGCACACATTTCATACCACACATATATCACACTTCCATTTCATGTGGTAATTCCTTAATAGGTGTTTTCCAATTTCATAAAGTAATTTAAAGTGCCAACTGAGACTCAGAACCTTAAGAAAACACCTTTAGGAATTTATAATTTTAAGTTAGAATCCATTTAGAGAACCAATTAATAATTTAAGATACTATACATTCTCAAATAAGGTTGAAAACATGTTTAAACAAGAAAAATCATGTTTGAATATTAGGTGAATTAAGTAAAACAAATGAAAAAATATTCCTCTAGGCCATAATCAACTTGAATAGCATGAACATGATACATAAAAATAAAAACACCCTCTTAAAATACTCAAGTAGTCAAGGAATTCAAATTAAAGGCTTAGACATAGGAAACCTATCTCAAAACATGCTACCTTTTGATGATGGAAATCTAAATACACTCTTTTATTAATACACTCACATGAATATATAAATATATATATATATACCCCTAGACACAATGTAGATATTTCACTCTCTATAAGGAAATATCTACAAAGACGGTATATATATACACCTTACTCATGCATATGTGTGTAGGTCACCCTCATAAAGGTGGTCCAAAATGCACTAGATAAAAATACCAGAAACTCAAAAATAACAAAAAACATAAATAAAAATTTACTATAATTTAATAACAGAGACAAACTGCATAAAACCGATGGAGAACTCGCTTCCTTCAATGCGTGAGACCCAAACCCAGCCCAATTTGATCCATGGAACCCCATAAAATAGAATAAAACCCTAGTTTCAAAGAAAACAACAAAATTTGTACTGTTAGAAAACATTAGGTTTCATCAAACCTCATTCCACAATAAGGGGAAAGAAAAAGTGGAAGAATAAGGTGACAGAGGAGGGGGGCCTTACCTAAGGTGATCGCACTGAGAATCATGAGCAGAAATAGTCATAAGGGGGCTTGTGCCATGCGAGAGGGAGAGGGGAAGGGGTGGTGGTGTGCAATAAAGAGAGGGGATGGGAAGGTAGTTGGCCAAAATGGAGGGTATACCCCTTTTATTTTAGTTTTATTATTATTATTATTATTATTATTATTATTATTTCTTAAAAAACCCTGGTGGGCATGCATGGGTTACCAAGCTGTGTGCCCTTTGTTGCGCACACCAGGCACCCACAAGGGTTGGTCACACAATATAATAAACCATGTTCCAACTATACGAAACCATTCTTTCAGAATGAGAGATTCACTCACATGGATTATTCATGGTTTGGCCAACTGTGTGGCCAAACTGTGTAAAAAAAGTACCCAAAATTTTCTAAATTTTCAAATTAAAACTCAAACTTCTAAAAAATATATAATTAAATGAGAAAAATAAATAATAATGGGCCTAGGTGTTAAAAGAATAATAATAATGAAATTATTATTATTTTTATACATCATCTATATTTTTAAAACCAATCATGATATATGGTTATGAAAAATGAAATATGTTACAATCATAGAGATAGTAAGTCGTAGGTACACATGGGTAACGTTTCCATTTTTCACTAATCATGAAAGAAAGATGGTAAGTTATATTTTACCTTTCAATAGTTATCATTATATAATAAATATCATATTATGTCTTTATATAAACTTACATTTACAATTCATATAACATGGTAATAATAAATGAATCACATTTCTTCATCTGGCAGTAGTCTGCCATGTACAAGAATGACATTATAATTTTTAAATAGATGGTAAGGTAAGAATTTATATGATATATTAATTTCACAGAATAATTAATATGTCATTAATATAACATATAAACATTAAATACATCATTATTAATAGAATTGTGAGGTGATTATGGAAAATTAATTATATCGGTTCATGTGGTGGTAGTCCACCATACACGTGAATGATAGTTTTGTTTCCCATTTTATGGAATAGGATATAGATTTAGTTTATAAAATTAACATAATAAAATATTAATATATAATAGATGCTAATTTTATTATATAATCCTAATTGAGTAAAATTTAAAGGATGTGGAAGAAGCAAAAAAAAACAAAACACTCAGTTAAGAACGATACCTCTTCTTCGGACCACCTCTTTAGGATTATACCTAAATCCTCATTAGATTGGATTTTTGGTAAATAAAAGGCCTCTAGGATGTGGGTAGGAAAGTAAGAAATGTATTTGGGTAGGTATTTAATGACTAAAATGGATTTTTAAGTGTTTAAAGGAGAGGAGAGTGGATTTTATTTTATAAGTGACCGAGTGTGTCATTTTTGTAAATACCTAAAACTATTCAATAATGGGAAGTCGCTATCAAGAAAAGTGCCTCAAAAATTGATAAATAATGGAATATAGGGGTGATATGGTCAATAAACACCTCCAAAATTTAAAAATAAAAATTTTTAAACATGTTATTCCATTTACCTCTAAGGTTAGTCAATTTTACCCTTTTATTTTTCGCCATATTAACTAGTTTTTTTACTACTTTTACTATTAATTATGACCAAAATTAAATTGAATGTATTACCTAATATTAATTATAAATATTAAAAATATTGAATTAATTTTACAAAATAAAAATCACATAATTGGTATAATTCAATTTAAACTTTAACTCAAAAAACATATAAAATAATAGTTTTTCAAGAAATATATTTTTCAAGAAATAGATGATCTTATATTAACTCTATGACTAGAAATCATAATTATATGAGTTTTAATGCATATAAATATATTTATAATATATTCATTTAATTTAAATATTTTCTTGATAGTAGTTATTTTAATTAATTAAAATGGATAAACTTTATGCACTGAAAACAATTCACAGAAAATCAAGTTTTTAAGCATGTAAAATCTTATACCAAAATCATGAAAATTATTGATTAAAATTAAATTAATTAAATGATGTGATATTCAAAATAACATTAATTTTCACTATTCACTAAAAAATCAAACATTTCAGAAAAATCCCAAAATTTAACCCTAAGTTAATTTTGATATGTTCATTTAAAAATTATCTTCATTTTATTAAATAAAATTTCTAAAAGTTATATAAATTAATTATAACATTTTCCCATAAAAATCAATAAAATTCATTTTTTTAACAACAAATATTTCTAAAGAGTAAAATGTATATTAAAAATTGAGTGCTTATTTCTTGAGAATCTATCAATACATTTATATCAATTATTACCTTTATATATATTTAATAAAGGATTTAATACTATTCATAAACGGTAATTTAATGGTTAGGTTATAACATGCATAAATAATCATGTTTCGTTTAGGCTCGGCATTGTGTTTCGAATATGCTATCAAGAATAGATTTCCTTTTTAAAAACTCAGGGTATTACATAGTGTGTCCCTCCTATAATATCTCATAGAAACATAATGCAGGTTCTCTATCCATCCAAACCCATCTCACAACTCACCAACTCGTCACTAGGTAACTCATCCCTCAGAACCTGGGCTTGTGCATATCATCACCCACCAAGACCTATAGGATAACTTCCTAAACTGCCTTAGTCATGCACACAAAACATGAAAAACATCTCAAAATTCTCATCCCAACCATCAGGTCTTCCACTATGGTCCCTTAGACCACTTCTCCTTATAAGGTCCAACCACAACATCACACCCCAACTTGAGCTTTGATAAAAAATAGAACAACATAAACATCACATAAAACCATGCATCATTATGAAAAACAACTCACAAGTAAATCACCCCCATGAAGTGAAATCAATCATACAAGCTTTAGAAAATAGGGAATCACCCACATGGGGTCAAATTGGCTAAAAAATCTCAATAAAATCCCCTAGTTAGTTTCTTTAAAAATGAAGTCAAAAATATCTTTACAATCCATTTTAAAAAAGGAATTATATACCAATTTACTTATTCTATACCCTTGGATAAAATTACATCAAAGTGTTCTTTAGAAAATTTCATTTTCATTTTGAAATACCATTTATAAACCGGTTCTCATCATTCTATTTTTCCCTTGAAATTCCAATTCATCCAAAAATACTTTTTAGAATCAAATTTTAAAAAATGAAAGTAATTTTACTTTCAAAATACAATGCATGCCTCCAAAAAATCTACAAATAGGTACATTTACACTTGTTCAACCAAGGTGCCACTATAGAACTATTTAACAAGATGATTGATTCATTTTAAAGACCCATAAATTTCAAGGAAAATTTTTTCTAAATTTATTTGGGATTTTACGAGTACGCAATTTCTGACGGCACCTGATTCTGAGTCCCGGTGTGCCCGGAATCAATTTCCGAAGTTTAGCTCGGGTACGTTCAGTGAACGAATGAGCGGGTTTTCCTAACTTTTGAACTGGTTCTCAGAATCAAAATTCGAGGGCACTGATGAAACCGCAGTGTCGGTAATTGCTTAGGAACACCTTTTCTAAATGTGTGTTTTCTCAGGAGGAGATGTTAAAAATGTGAGGAATAAAATTATAATTGTTTTACAATTTTATTTTTATTACTTTACTGAGTGGTTTAAGTGTTAAGGGAAATAAAGTTGTGTCACAACTTTATTCCTCTCTACCTTGTGGTTTAACTTCCATGTGAGGGAGTTAGGGTGGGTCCCACACGAGCCCCACCTCCTTCAAATTCACTAACACCCCATTAAACCCCCTATTGCATTTAATTATGTAACTCACCCACTCCCCCACTTTATGGCATGTCAACTCTCACATTAAATTGATTGATTAAAGATATTAAATTAATTTAATTTTGAGTTTGAGTTTTTGAATTTTAAAAATCTTGGCATGTGTGAATAAAATAAGACAAAGTCTTATTTTATTTCTGGTTGTTTCATGGTGTGGAGTCTGGGGAGAGAATACGCAAAGTTTTGAGGATCTTTATCTTCTTCACTGGAGAATGTGAAGAACATCAAGACCTCGAAGAAGAACGCCATCACCGTAAGGAGTGATCAACATGTCGTTCTTCTTCTCTCTGCAGCCGGTGTGTGACGCCTTTCCCGAAGAACGACGACGTGCCTTCCTTCATTATTCTTCCTGTGTCAAAGGAAGGGAGACGCCGCTCCTCCTGAGACGTTCTCCGTCAACATATATGGAGCTTCACCTCACGACGTCGTTTTCCCGCGATGATCATCATTCGGAAACTTCTTCGAGATGACGGACGGCGCTGATCGAGGTAGGAGCTCATGGAGCTGGACGGTACCTGGAGGTAGATCACTGGACAGGACGTACACGGAGCAGACGATTGGAGTCGAGGAGCAGAGGAGACTATCTGTACCCACCCTTCAGGTGGGATTTCAAGAGGATGGCTTGGTGTTTCTGCTTTACTTTTCTGCCACTGTACTTTACTTTCAGTTGGGTTTGTATTCTGGCCCATTTACTTTCCATCACTTACTATAGTACTCAATTTACTTAGTGTTTACTTCTGCTTACATACTCTGTGGTTTTTGTTTTCTTATATAAAGTCAATGCCTTCCCTTATATCAGGATTTATGCCTTTGGTGCTAGTTTCCAGCCCCTGGCCTATGGAAGGCGGGCTTGGGGTAGTCACGGCACGGGTCTCGAGGACGGGTCGTGAAAAATTGGTATTAGAGGAGTTCAGTTCTACCGCAGAACTCCGGACTCTGATCTTTCTTCTATGTGAATCAATAGTGTTAAGGGTATTGAGTGTGGTTATCAGTCTAGGGAGTCCATTGTTGGTGCGACGGCCGACGTATCCATATACCAGGACCCTGACTTCTGATTTCTGACTCAGTGTATGAAAATATTGATTGCATGTGTGTTTCAAAAGTTTTATTTGTGATTACTTTGTGTCAACTCACTAGGTATACCGTTTTGACCATGTCACACCTGTCTCTTTTCAGGATGGCCCCACGATGGCAGCCAGCTAGGGTTCTGAGCTTTGTACGAGACGAAATACAACCGAGTGACGAGGCCTTGGTGTAGGGCCCTATTACAGCAGAGGAACCGGCGGTACCTCCTCTACCCACCGATCCACCGATGCCACTAGCCCCAGCCGCTGAGAGTGCATGTCGCCTTAGTGAACTGCACGAGTTTCAGCATCAGAGACCACCCAGGTTCCAGGGGGAGATGAACCCTCAGGCATCCGAGGATTGGATGGAGGCTATTGTACGAGTTTTTAGGTTAGTGGGGACACCAGATGACATCATGGTAATCCTTGCAGTGAGTCTTCTGCACGCGGCAGCAGGTAGATGGTGGAGCTTGATGCTCCAGGTGCACGACGAGGCATCTCTACTTTGGTCGAACTTTGAGAGCCTCTTTCGCTAAGAGTTCATCCCAGCCACCCTCTGTGCGGTGCGCATTCAGGAGCTACTACAGTTGCGGTAGGGCAGCATGATGGTAGCCCAGTACTCATCAAGATTTACCGATCTCTCACGCTATTCCACGAACATGGTATGGGACCCATTCTTCTGGGCCCGGACCTTTGATCAGGGACTGAGGCATGAGATCAGGGAATCAATGATCTCCCTCAGAATTCCGACACAGGTAGGAGTACTAGAGTGAGCCCTTCTCGTAGAGATATTTCTAGCTGAGTCGACACCAGCAGCGAGACCTACCGTAGGGCCGAAGGTAGCTAAGTCTTCTGCAGCTGGCAATCGACGGATGAATCAGGGGTCTAAGAGGACCAGACCATCAGGCGGATGACCTCAGGATACTGGCTCAGAGGTGTGGGGCACACAGCACAGAGCCAGCCTTATGAGGAGCAGACAGTGCTATGCATGCGGCGGGCAGGGCCACATGGCTCGTGACTGCCCGACTTTCCATGCAGAGGAGCAGCAGATGGTTGAGGGACCACCCAGGAAGAGGCATAGGTTTGATCATGGTGGTCTGTAGGGAGCAGGCGGATGAGGCAGAGGAGCTGTCCGAGCAGCATGTGGTAGGCGACGCTTTGAGGCTCTACCACCACCACCACCAGAAGGTCCACCCCGACCAGAGGGAGCTGGTGGACAGAGGAAGGCTCAGCTTCAGGCAGGGGAGGCCTATGACCATGTTGCACCAGAGATGATTCAAGGTACTATCTATGTCCACTCCACCCTTGTTGCAGTTCTTATAGACACGGTAGCAAGTCATTCTTTCATTACCGCTGCCTTTTTTCGGAGCTTGGAGATTCTGACGGAGCCGTTGGCTCGATCCTTATGGCTAGAGACTCCTGCGGGATCAGACTTGATGATTATGCACTGGTTCCGATAGTGTGAGCTTACTCTAGGAGGCGAGAGCTTCGGCTGGGATCTTCTTGTAGCAGCGTCGAGGCCTTACGATGTCATCTTGGGCATGGATTGTTTATCTATAGTCCATGCTCAGATCGGCTGTATTAGGCGCAAGGTGCGGTGTGTTCGCACCAATGGGAGCAGGTTCACCTTCACCGGTGAGAAGGGAGCCTTTGCAGCGTAGGATGGAATCATGCAGAGGAGAGGACAGCCGATCATACATCAGTTGGCTAGCCTCATCCTAGGATCAGTTGATGTGCAGAGTCTGAGTTTTCCTGTAGTGGTGGATCAGTATGCGGACGTTTTCCCTGACGACGTTCCAGGACTCCTCCTCATAGAGAGGTAGACTTCTACATTGACCTGTACCCTAGGATAGCTCCAATATTCACTCCAGCATATCGGATGGCTCCTACTGAGCTTCGAGAGCTACGGGTACAGCTGGAGGACTTGCAGGGCAAGGGATTCATCTGACCCAGTGTTTCATCCTGGGCTTCCCCGATTTTGTTTTCCAAGAAGGCGGATGGGACCTTGCGACTGTGTGTCGATTACCATTGCCTGAACTAGGTGACTATGAATAACAAGTATCCACTACCGAGGATTGATGACCTCTTCGATCAGCTCAAGGGAGCACGGTGGTTCTCGAAGATAGACCTCAGTTCGGGCTATCATCAGCTCAGAGTTCGAGACAAGGATGTGCAAAAGACGGACATCAGATGTCGGTATGGCCAATATGAGTTCTTGGTTATTCCTTTCAGCATAACCAACACTCCAGCAGTGTTCATGAGTCTCATGAACAGGATCTTTCATCCTTATCTCGATCGATTTGTCTTAGTCTTTATCGACGACATATTGATATACTCGACCATTGAGAAGGAACACGCCTACCACTTGCGGGTTGTACTGGACACACTCCGAGAGCACCATATTTATGGTAATCTCTCGAAGTTCCAGTTCTGGATATGCGAGGTCCACTTTTTGGGACACGTCATCTCTGAGGTGGGAGTTGCAGTGGATCCTGCGAAGATCGAGGAAGTTCTATCTTGGGATCCACCCAGGAGCATGACGGAGGTACGGAGTTTCCTAGGTTTGGCTGGGTACTACCGGAGATTTGTGTCAGACTTCTCTAGAGTTGCAGCACCACTTATAGCTTTGACAAAGAAAGGGAAACCCTTCGTGCGGTCAGACAGATGTCATCAGAGCTTCCAGGAGCTGAGACAGAGACTGACCAGTACACCCATCTTGAGGCTACCGGAGGAGGGAGTAGGGTATGTAGTCTACTACGATGCATCGGGGACTGGACTTGGGTGTGTCCTGATGCAGGATCGGGTGGTGATCACCTATGTATCATGATAGTTGAGGCAGAATGAGTAGAACTACGATACCCATGACCTGGAGTTAGTAGCAGTGGTCTTTGATCTGAAGATGTGGTGGCACTATCTGATGGGCGAGCACTTTATAGTCTACTCTGACCACCAGAGTCTCAGGTATATCTTCTCGCAGAAGGACCTGAACCTGATACAGCGGCGATGGCTCGAGTTCCTCCAGTACTATGACTTTGAGATAGTCTATACTCCTGGAAAGGGGAACATAGTAGCTGATGCTCTCAGCAGGAGGACGGGAATTCAGCTTCTTGGGGAGGCGACAGAGCAGTTAGCCGCTTTGCAGATATCCTTTTTGGATAGAGATGGGGCAGCCTTCCTTCAGTCGCTCACAGTCACACCTCTACTTCTTCAGCGGGTCAGAGAGGCTCAGCATGGGGACGTTGACTGTAAGACGCGACGTGCACATATTTCTTCAGGACAGTCACCTGATGGTTTTTCTATAGGAGGAGAGCATGTCATCCTTTTCAGAGTACGTACCATGGTACCAATTACTTTATAGAAGGATGTTCTAAGATATTTTCACACTTCCCCTTTAGCGGTACATCCAGGGGTAGTGAAGATGTACCAAGATCTCAGACGATAGCACTGGTGGCCGGGTATGAAGAAGGTTGTGGCAGAGTTTATTTCTCGATGTCTCACCTGCCAATAGGTGAAGGTGGAGCACCAAGTACCAGCAGGCTTGGTACAGCCCTTGGAGGTCCTGGAGTGGAAGTGGGACAGGATATCTATGGATTTTGTGACTGGAATTCCACGCAATTCCAGAGGTCATGACTCCATTTGGGTGATTGTCGACCGACTCACCAAGTTGGACCACTTTTTACCCATCAGAGAGTAGGGCTCAGTGGAGAGCTTGGGACGCCTCTACATTCAGGAGGTTGTAAAGCTTCATGGTGTGTCATCATCTATCGTCTCTGATCGAGATGCTCGCTTTACTTCCCGTCTTTGGAAGGGGTTGCAGGAGGCATTCGGGACGCAGCTACATCTGAGCACCTCCTTTCACCCTCAGACGGATGGTCAGACGGAGAGGACCATTCAGACTCTCGAGGACATGCTCCGTCCATCTGTCCTCGACTTTGGTCATAGCTGGGAGAATCACCTACCCTTGGTGGATTTTGCGTACAACAATATCTACCACTCCACCATCGGAATGGCACCATACGAGGCATTGTACGGCCGACCTTGCAGGACACCTCTGTGCTGGACAGACCCTAGGGAGTCAGCACTTGTGGGACCAGAGATGGTCCAGGCCACGACAGAGAAGGTCTAGGTCATCCAGGAGTGGATGAGGACAGCTCAGAGCCAATAGAAGTCTTATGCTGACAGGAGGCAAATACAACTAGAGTTCGAGGATGGCGACCACATTTTCTTGCGGGTCTCAACTAGACGTGGATTATGGAGATTTGGCCGGGGTGGCAAGTTATCTCCGCGCTTCATTGGACCATTCCAGGTTCTCAACAGGATAGGTGAGGTGGCTTATTGCCTGGATCTACCACCTCAGTTGCATCGGGTGCATGACGTCTTCCACATATCTCAGCTGAGGAGATACGTTCACGACCCGACGCATATCATCAACCATGGGAAGCAGGACATTGATGACGGGGTGACTTTTGCGGAGGTCCCGGTGGAGATAGAGGATCGACAGGATAGGGTCCTATGTGGGTGATCTATTCCTCTAGTGCGCATCAGTTGGTAGCACGGGAACCTCCAGGAGAGCACTTGGGAGCAGGAGGCTTAGATGCGTGCTCAGTACCCTCTTTTGTTCCACTAGTTTTTTATGTATCTTTATGGGGACGTAAATCCCTGAGGTGGGAGTAATGTAAAGACCCAAAAATTTCAAGGAAAAGTTTTTCTAAATTTATTTGGGATTTTACGAGTACGTAGTTTCTAACGGCACCTGATTCTGAGACCCGGTGTGCTCGGAATCAATTTCCAAAGTTTATCTCAGGTATGTTTAGTGAAAGAATGAGCGGGTTTTCCTAACTTTTGAACTGGTGCTCGGAATCAAAATCGGAGGGCACCGATGAAACTGCAGTGCCGGTAATTTCTTAGGAACAAATTTTCTAAAGGTGCATTTTCTCAGGAGGAGATGTTAAAAATGTGAGGAATAAAATTATAATTGTTTTATAATTTTATTTTTATTTCTTTACTAAGTGGTTTAAGTGTTAAGGGAAATAAAGTTTTGTCACAACTTTATTCCTCTCTACCTTGTGGTTTAACTTCCATGTGAGGGAGTTGGGGTGGGGCCCACACGAGCCCCACATCCTTTAAATTCCCTAACACCCCATTAAACCCCCTCTTGCATTTAATTATGTAACTCACCCACTCCACCACTTTATGAAATGTCAACTCTCACATTAAATTGATTGATTAAAGCTATTCAATTAATTTAATTTTGAGTTTGAGTTTTTGAATTTTAAAAATCTTGGCATGTGTGAATAAAATAAGACAAAGTCTTATTTTATTTTTGGTTATTTCTTGGTGTGGAGTCTGGGGAGAGAATACTCAAAGTCTTGTAGATCTTCATCTTCTTCGCTGGAGAATGCGAAGAATGTCAAGACCTCGACGAAGAACACTATCACCGCAAGGAGTGATCGACGTGCCATTATTCTTCTCTCCGCAGTCGGTGTGTGACACCTTTCCTGAAGAACGACGAAGTGCCTTCCTTCGTTCTTCTTCCCGCGTCAAAGGAAGGGAGACACTGCTCCTCCTCGGACGTTCTCCGTCAACATATACGGAGCTTCACCTCACAACTTCATTTTCCCGCGATGATCATCGTTCGGCAACTTCTTCGAGACAACGGACATTGCTGATCGAGGTAGGAGCTCGTGGAGCTGGATGGTACCTGGAGGTGGATCACTGGATGGGATGTACACGGAGTGGACGGCTGGATCCAAAGATAAGAGGAGACTATCTGTACCCACCCTTCATGTGGGATTTCTAGAGGATGGCTTGGTGTTGCTGCTTTACTTTTCTGCCGTTGTACTTTACTTTCAGTTGGGTTTGTATTCTGGCCCATTTACTTTCCAGCACTTACTATAGTACTCAGTTTACTTAGTGTTTACTTCTTCTTTCATACTCTATGGTGTTTTTTTTCTTATATAAAGGCAATGCCTTTCCTTATATTGGGATTTACTCCTTTGGTGTTAGTCTCCATCCCCTGGCCTATGGAAGGCGGGCTTGGGGTAGTCACAGCACGGGTCCCGAGGACGGGTCGTGACATTCATGTTGACTATTAGGCTGGTGTGAGTCCATCCTAGTTTATAGAGGGATCACACAAGTCATACAATTTGTAGTAAGATAATACTAATTATATAACATGAACATAAAATCACCAATTAACCAATAGAATCAATAATTCCAAGTCCACCTACCTCAATAAAATCCATTTACCTGAATTCATAACTCGACCACCTCTACCTAGGCTCATCCAGGCTCCAACGTTGACTCGGGATCCAATACCAAGCCTCTACATCCCAAATGATTAATTATAACACTTTATAATTAATTATTCAATTAAATTTAATTAATTATACTAATTATAACTAAAAAAACTTAAAAAATGCATAATTTATTAAGCACACATCGGACCAGCTCTATACACTAGAACTGGAACTAAATGCAACTAGAGGGTCCATAGAACACCCTCGACACCATCCTGGAAAAAATATTTATCATGTGATGTCAATACAATAGTTAATTTAATTTAATTTAAGCCAAAAATACTAAATTAGTCTATGGTACAACATACCCCAAGGTGAATTATGAAAGGCGGATTGATTATATCCCCCTAGGGACTCCTCTTCATGACACACGTAAAATCCCTAATAAACTAGATGCTTTCCACCAAGTTCTAGTGGAAGTAATCATAAATCCTAAACCAGAGAAGCCCAAAATCATAGGAAATAAAGGAAGAGAGTAGAATATGGAAAAATAGGAAGGAACATACCTTGAATCTCTATAAAAACACATAAAAACCACCCCATTTTAAGGGGGTTGAGAGAGAAGGGCGAGAATCCCCTCGTCTACATGCACACAAGAGAGGAAGGAGAGGGGGTTGGGGTTAAAATCTCATAAGGGGTTTTAGGTAATTTACCCCTTTTAATGAAAATTTTAAGGCTACACGGTTTTTCAAAACATGAATCAACTATGTGGATGGAATTGTCTAAGAAATCACCCTTTACACGGTTTGGAAAAATGCTTTGAAAAAATGTGCACCAACCATGAAAAAATTCTATAAAACCAAAATCTCATGTTTTGTATAGTTTTTCTACAACTGTTTAGTGACTGTGTGTCCTCCCATAGAACAAAACCAAACTATACAGAAAAAAAATCACTCAGTATGCTCCAACTCTAATAATTTCAATCTAAATCTCAGTTATCAAAACACCTCCCACTCCATAAACTAAATATTCAAATTCCTTCAGTAATTTACTACCCAAAATTACATAGGGTTTTATAATTTGAATGGGAATTATCTATATTCTTTGTCTTGGTCTTTAAATCCATTTTGATAAAAATACCAATTGTATATTACTATTATTTTGATGCATTATTTTTTCATCCTTCATCATGATTCCTCCATCATAGAAGGAATCTTCCACTAGACCTCTCATCTTTCCGTTTGGTATATTTTATGAAATGAATTAGGAATACCTCATGATTCTCCTCTTCAATTACCATTAGAATCACTTTTGAATTATTTTTACTTGTTGAGACTTTCTTCATATGTCCGTCCTTCTTTTTCTCAAAAGTATCAGTGTTTTTATTTATTTTATTGATTTTTTCTCATTCTCTCCATGATGGTTACTCTGAATAATCCATTAATAGTGTTTGATGCACCCTTAATTTATTTCCATCATCACATTCCTTAAATCTTGTGAATCTATTTTTAATCATGATAAATTCTTACTCCTTGTGTTATTTCTTCCCCCATAACATGGGAATAAGGCTTCTCTCCTTCACATCACCTTCACCTTTCTTACTTCATCGCTTTTACATATGTCAATAGTTAGCACATATAACACATATCCAGTTAAACACATACCTCATTTATAGTATCCTTGTTTTGTATTTTGTTATAATATATTTTCATCCACCTTTGAGACCTTACTATTCTAGACACACACTCATGGCATATCATATGATTCCATAATAGTAGTTTTTTGTTTCCACTTTTCTTTGAGGAATTTAGCTTATATATTTTTCAAGAACCTTACTTATTATTATTGATTCCAAATTTTCACCTTTTTGGGATTCACTTTTGGATACTTCTTTAAGAGGTATCTCTTTCTTTATAGTTATGTATTTTATATACATTTCAATATATTTGATATTTATATCATTCTACTTTAACTAGTCATCCATTTCTTGAATCATCGAGCATGGTTACTTTACATGTATAATCCTCTCTTCAAGCTGTGACATGAGAGGAATAATAATTGATTTCAACTCCTTTTATATGTAAATTTTTTTCTACAATTTATGTTAATGTTCTATTATTATATCACTTTTCACCCATTATAGTAATTCATTTATTCATGTACAACTACTTTTTCTTTAACAACATTTTTTTCATCATCAATTATTCTATGAAGGCATAATCCACCTCATTTATGATCTCCCATTGATCCAACTTTTCTTGTAAGGATTTTATCTCTCCTTAATTTTAGAAAGAACATTCTCCCTTTTTATAACTATATTTCATTTTTTTTCTTCATTGGAATCACCATTTGCCTCATTCGATGTGGGGGGATCTTAATTTCCATATTTGAAATCTTCTTCGATAACATTTTTAGAACCATAATTATAAACATAACCAATCACACTTATATCATTGGGTGTTTCCTTCTTCTTGGGGAGTCTTCTTTTTCTTTTTATCCCTCTTCCCAATTGATATAATACAATCTTCATCCAAATTTTTTAGTGGTACTTAAATATCATTTACTTTCATATATTTACATAAATAATTTCTAGTGTATTCAATATATAAAATTTTGTAAAATAGTGATAAGTTTTATTATATGATGATTGTAGGGAATCTAAAATTATGATTTCACATAACATGCTACACATGACACTAGCCACTCTTCCCTGCATTTAGAATTTTGTTATCATTGTATCTAGTATGTGTCCTAAATTGTTGTCTTACTTAAAGGCAGTGTCCATGCCTTTGGGTGGTGCTATTATGGTGGATCTTCACCTCACTTCTCACCATAATTTGGAAGATCATTTCTCACTAGTTGTCCCATTTCCAACCTCTGATATTCTTATCCTTATGGATTCTATAGTTATGGCATCTATTCTATTTCAATTAGTTTCATCCCTAGGCTCCCTTTATTTTAAATGCACATTAGTATTTGGGTATTCTTAAGATTTATAGTAGTCCCTACTAAATATTTCACAAATTCTATCGATGTCCTCAATTATGTAGGTGGAAAAAGGAATTTCATCATTCTATATGCCATTGGAATATTTTCCCTCAGCCTCATACTATCATTATTAGAATCTTGTGTCCATGTTTGGATATGATTTTAATGCCCTATATATTTTCAAATACCTTTTAATATTACTAGAAACTTTATTCTCCATTTTATGTACTGATATTCAATCGGATCTCCTTCAATGTTCATATTTTTTTCTGTGAATACTTTTTCTCTGATTGGGCTAAATAATTAAGACTCTTTAGAGGTCATATTTTCTTTTATTTTTCAGTGGTCTATGGAACTCCACAAAGGTTTTGACCCTCGAATAGTTTTGATGTGGGTTCGTCTACCTAGTTTTCATCTCCCATTCCATAATCTATCTATTTTTAAAGTAATTTGAGATTCATTTGGTTCCTTTATCGATGTGGATAAAGGAACTCCATAGATATAATATAGGATAGTTTCTTAAATCTGTATAAATATAGATTTATCTATAATTTTTCCCCACGACATCATTTTTTATGTTATCTCAAACCTATACTTATAACAATGGATTTTATTCTCTTCTAAAATGAGTTATTTAAAAGTATGTGAGCTTCAAGGACATTATTTCTCTATATGTAGAAGGATTCATGATCATGGGGACTATCGGGGTTATGTAGTGGTTCATGAACCTACTCAGGCCTCTTTGTATGGGAATTCTTATCATCTTAATCATATTATTCATTATGAATAATTGTTATAAGTGGATCACTATCTTAGTCTTGTGGCTCAAGAATCCCCTCATACCAAGTTTTCTAAGGATCGAGCTATCCAAGGGAAGCAATCTCTTGGATCTAAAAATTTGGTTTCTCGGGTTCTTCTAATTTTTGAAAAGGTACCTCCTTCTAATATGGATGCTTCGTTGGTATACCCTACTGGTTTTACATCTTTTTCTCAATTAGTTTTTCTTCCACCCTACTTGGATTCCCCAAAAGTTAGATCTCACTTTAAGTTATTCAAATCACAGTCTCTTTTTTTGGAAGACATGGTTTTTCCTTCTCTTTTATTGGTGCTTCCTCCCAAACCCCTTTCCATCTATTTCTAGGAACATACTACACCTACTCTCAAAGTATCCATGATTTATTTTTCTAACTATTTAATAATTCTAGATACTATTGATAAGGATCTCCAACTTACCCTAATTTCCAAGCACGGAATATTGAAAAAGTATAATGAAACTTCCCTTGGGTATAGTGGTGTTACAACTCGGTATAAATCCAATTGTATGTCTGACGGTGTGACGTTCTATGAGAAAAATTCAACCAAAAATGTGGAAAAGTCCAATTATTTTATTTAAAATGGTGTATGTTCTCATATAGAATTCTAGGGGACTAGGTTCCCCAATGAAGTGTGAATTCATTCTTTCTAAAATCAGTTATTCAAATGTTGCTTTAATAGTTATGATGTGACAAATAAAAATTCTAGCTCAATCCATTTTTTCCTATAAAATCCAATTACATAATTACATGCATGATAACCCTATTAATTACCACATTTTTATTTTTTGGTGTAATCATATTATGGTTAAACTCATCAAATCATCAGGAAAAAATTTGATAGTCCAAGTGACCTCTTCTAACCATCCTTCATTCCACTCCTTTGTCTATAATAAATTTTTGTTAAGGGACCATGAATCTTTATGGGAATACCTTTCCACTTTCAAACTATATGATTTAACTTAGTTTATTGGGGGATAATTCAAAAATATCCTTGACCAGTATGAGAAAATGTTTGTTATTATTATTCTAGTAAGTCTATGTAAGATTTAAAAATCTTCTTAGTCGTCAAACATTTGTTGGGCCTAGGATTTTATAGAAAAAAAATTTACTTTATGAAACAATAAAAAAGGTCACTATAGGATTTGGATCATTCTTTTCAAGTTTCTATATAACTAATAGGGTATATATTGATTTCATAAATCTTTATATTATCATCTAATGAAGTCTTTTTCAAACCATTCTCCTCATTTACTTACTCTTAGAATAAAAATAAGGACATAAAGAGATTTTTTTTCAGATTCTAGGACATGATGAGAAGATTTATATCCCTTGGTTCATCAATATTAGTCTATAACCATGCATGTACATTCATGGGATGTTCTTCCCATAAAACTCAAACACCTAAAAGAAGAATTATTTGATTCATCTTTGAATCATGACTCAAAGGCACTGGACATTAATTTTTTGGAAAATGAAATCATTACTCTAGATACTGATCTACTAAACTCTTTTAATGATGATTTATTAATGTTGTTGATAGATAAGTAAAAAATCCTTATTAATAGATTGTATTAGGTGTAAAGGAATTCAAGTGAAAGATCTTGAATAGGATTGCTCAAAGTAGAAGATAATAACACTACTATTTTTCAAATGTGAATCAAATAGAAGAATTTTATAGGTAATATCATCCTATAAAGAGGATGGATCCTATATAAGATACCATAATCACTTAGTTCCATTGGAAGATGATCATTTTTTCAAACTTCTAAAAGGCCCATAGGACTGGGGAGGATATCCCAAGGAGCATCCCGATGAAGATTTTTTTCAACAGGATCCCTTTTTCTATTGATGAACAAATTAATGTTTGGATTTAAACATTGCTTGATGTGGATTAAATTATTAAATATACAAGGTCCCTTAGTTCATAAATTTCCCTAAGTCTAGATGGTTTCTTTGTATCCTTCTTTTTGGTTTCATGGGATATCATCAAGGAACACCTCATTGAGGTTATTCAAGATTCTTTATTGGGAGGCTATCAATCAAGAGTTTCTAGTACTACTATCCTCATTCTCATACTAAAATTTAAGTATCCTAGATCATATTCTCAATTAATTATAATTATCTTATGCATATTATCTTACAAAATTAAGTCTAAAATCATAAAAAATGGGATTTCTATCCTTTTCCCTTTTCTGGTTTCAAATGAATAGAATATATTTATCAATAATAAAAATATTTAGAGTTTCATTTCATTTACCAATGAAATGGTTAATGATATAAATAGAATGTTATTTGGTTCCAATATCATGGTTAAGGTGGAAATTGGAAATTCATATGATGCCATTTATTGTAGTTTCATCATCAAAATCATGCGGTATCTAGTATTTTCAGAGTGGTTCTATGATTTATGATTTTGTTGTTTCCTGACTCTGTGTTTCTTAATCTTGTTTATGGGAATATTTTGTTTCATCAAATCCTTTATATAACTTCATTAGGTTGAACTATTTTTTCTTATTTTATTCATTGTTACATAAGACTCTCTAAGAAAGAGTATCAACAGTGCTCTCTCTAATGACCTTCTACGTCCTTTCAATAGTAGGTATGATACTACTGTTATTTCTAATTTATTTATTTTTTGGATGAAATGGTATTTTTCTTAATGTAAAGCATGGATAAATCATAGGATTCAAAGGAATTTTGAAATATTAAAAAATGGATTTTCCAAGAATAAAATATGTACAAAAAATCAATGTATATTTATAATTCCTATAAAGAGAGTTGTGTCATTCAGATAAATGTTCGACTAAGTACTAAAAAAATCTCATTTTTGATGGATTATTTGGGTGCTCCTATTTCACCTGGAGGAATCACAATTCACCATTTTGATAATTTAGACTCAAGAATTGAGGGTAGAAATACTAACTTGAAGAATTAGATTCTTTCTTTTAGAGGTAATGTTAATTTAATCAAATTTATCCTTTATCCCATGCATGTGAACAATATATCAGTCATCAGAGTTCCTATGTTTGTATTTGTTACATTGAAAACCCCATAAATACATTCCTTTAGGATTATCATCAAGAAGTAAGCTCTAAATATGCTATATTCTACCATCTTTATAAACCCACTGAAGAAGGATTCATATCAATAAGAAGGAATGATGTATCCATGAGATCTATACAAGAAAAGATAGTTTAGGATGTGATAGTCAGTGACTCCCTTTAGTCCAGGTATGCCTAAGTTAAATATGGGAATGTCACAGACTCCCACCAATAGGTTCCCTCCTATTATTATCCTCCTTCATGTAGCCTATAAGTCCATATTTTTTCCTTATCACACACTCACATTGGATCATCAGGCATGGATATGTTTTATTATAGAAATATAAATGGTATGGGGGACTTCTTTTTTTAACTGTCCTACTTTAGATATAACCTTCAAATAATCCAAGTGATCTACCAATTACACCAACAACAATCTTTCAAAATAATAGAAAAATATTTTCAATGGTATATCACTTTTGGATGAGGAGGACTAGAACTATTTATCTCCTTATAACACAGGGTCCTTCGGTGCCAAATATTTTTTGAAGATCCTCCAAATTTATCATACTTAGGGTACCTAGGGTCAGTACTATATGGATAATGTCATTCATATAAAATTCAACTTCTTGTTTCAGTACACACGACACTATGCTATCTTTATATATAATGGTGTCAAATGGTGAGGAGTCCCTTTTTCCTCCAAATTCCATTTTTGTTATCTGTCTCAACTAGAAACTGAAGAATATATATTCTTAAATGGTGATTGGGATTCATCTATCTATTCTTTTCTTAGGGATCGGTTAGGTATCAACCCCATGTTTAGTTCCTTATACCACTTCCTTTCTTATTGGTTTATAGGTTATAATCTCTCATCAAATATTGGTTTCTATTATTGTTAGATTACCAATAATCTTGGAGCTTTAGAATGGTCATTGACATCTAAATGAGTGTTGGGAACTTAGTTTCATATAATATAAGACTATCAAATTGTTCCATGATTTGGTGATGATATTCAAATGAAATTACATCCAAAACCTATATTTTTTCTTCAATGTGGTTATCTAACACAACAGGTATAGTCTCAACCACTAGGTCAATGCCCCCCCCCCCCACATTCTTTTATATTTAAGCTCGACTCTAATAGATCTAGTTTAAATAGAATTATGTGGAGTGGTGGGATTTTTTAGGACAACCATGGATTGATTATCCTTGCCTTTAATGCCTTTTATAGTGAAGTTAATTCACTTATCCCTAAATTTAAATCCTTATTTAGTGGTCTTTGAATTTGAAATGATAGGGGTATTTTTTTATATATGGTGGAATCTAACTCCACTTTTATCATCAATTTTCTACAAGGATCTAACCCCATCCCCAGGTACATTACTTATATCATTTGGGAGTAAAAAAACCTTTTGACTATAATGTTTTGATCCAAAAAAATATGTCATGAAAGAAAAAAGGTTGTGGAAAACTTGATTCCAATAGATATTCTTTCAATAATCTATTAATATTTTCTTATTTAGCCTCAATACCTATTGATTTTAATTTAGAGGTGGTATAGGATTATTTTAACCTCCACCGTTTTAGAACACCATTAACTCTCTATGTGCTTTTCTCCTTTAATAAATGTTTAAATTTCATTCAAAAAAATTGGTTTTCTTATAGATTCACTAGAAACTTTCCTTACCAATATCTTCTATATCCTTTTATCTCAATATATTTCATTGTGATTTCTCAAATTAGCATCAACTAGAACATATTCTATGATATCTTCATAACATACCTGTAGAAACCAACACATGACCTTTTTAATCTATAAAATTTAGTACCACTAAAAAACGAGACTTCATCATTAAATTATTGGTGAAAAAAATACAAAAAACAATTTAAATATTAAACCTCAAATCAGAACCTTTAGGCTCTAAAACTATATATTGGGACCAATTTGGATATATTCACCCTAAGAGGGGGAGTGAATCAAGTTTTTTTATGAATAAAGACTTTTCCCTTTGATTTTATTCTCCCTTTTGTTGGATCATGTTCCCTTATTGGAAGGAATATATTTGATCTCTTAAACTCCAAATGGATCTCTTACTAAAACAACCAACACATATGTAGAAATATAAATCATGAAGAACATGATGATTTTATTGGTTCAAAAGCATTGGGATATGTCCATGGAGAACATACTAATGATGTGTTGATGATACAAAATACACTATAATGCATTATTTAATGGATACATTAGCCATGATAACTCTTCACCAAGGCTTAATACCTTTTAAAAGTTTAGGGATTAGTCACTCACCATCTAAGGGGAACTCCCTCTTCTTCCACTTTTCACATTACATCATGAATCCTTCATCAATTTAGAGACTTGAGGGTCTCTTAAAAAGTTTATAAACATGAGGGTCTCTTTAAAATTAGTGTGAGGTACTGATTCCCCTTTCTTCCATCATTCAAGATTAAATGATTTTTTATGATTCACTTTGTTGTGATTCTAATTTTACTAAGTCAGATGAGATCAAGTACTTTCTGTGAGAGTTGGGTCTTTGTCTTCCAAAACCAAGATGAGAATGACCTTTCGATGTGAGGGTTGATTATTTTTCTTCAAAATGAACAAAACAATATAATTTATCAACTTCCAAAGAATGATTAGTCCACATTATAAAAAAATTTATTTTGCTTCTTCTTCAACACTTTAATCGATTAGATGTAACAATGTAACTCATGTACTCTTCAATCCTTCTTTCCTCAATAAATCAGATGTGATCATTAAAACTCCATTATGGATCTTCTCTCTACTTCCTTTCTTGAAACTGTATATGTAAATATGTTCAACTTCTTCTTCTTTCTCTATTAAAAATAGTTATAATATTAAATCGCTCGTTCTTCACTAATCTCTAGAACTATTATGTGTAGTTTTTATAAACACTCCCAAGATTTCATACCTTGATCTAATAGTTGGGATTTATTTCTTCATCCTCTAATCCTCATAGATTCATTTTATTTATCCACATGGTTAAATGTGGTCAAATCCATCCAAATGAGTTGAGTATATCTCCCAAAATTCTCTACAATTTATCATTTATTTAAATTTAATCTAGTTATTCAATATTTTATAAAAATAATATCTCCATAATAATTTCTATATTTTCATTTAAACTTCCCAAAAAAACTTACATCCTCAATCTTTAAAAATTGAAAAAAATCCATTAAACCCTCTATATATCTCGATTCAATCTCCATCAAAATATTTATGCATCTTATTCCAGGTTATATTTTAGATATTCCCTTGAATATCATGAAAATATAAAAAATAATATTTCTATAAAATCATGTTGGATTCTCATTTGAATATCTCTTATAAATTACGCATATTCAAGATTCAAATATGGAAACATATCTTTCAATTTTCTCCATGAGAAATATCAACTCTATCCCTTTCAAAATATTCCATGCTTTTCTTTTAATTAAATCTCCATATATATTAGATAGGAATATTTGAGTAAAATATCCCATTATATTCTTTCAAAAGGTCACCAAGATTTTTCAAAAAATACTCTATGAATTTATACCTTTAATTCTATATAGAAATAAACCTATATTATTTTGAATAAAATCCACAAATTCTAGTTATAAATATTTGAATTAATTCTCATGATATTTACTTTTACACATATAATAACACCTCTAAATATCATTTACTATTACACATACATTAGAAATTCAGATTTAATGTTACACTGCTTCTGGATTCCTAGTTTATTCTTGTAAAAAATGATCTTACATAAGCTATGGACCTTCAGAATTAATCTTATGTGAGATTCAATTTAATATTACACAGCATTAAAACTTTATTGATTAATCTCACACTTCTTCAGTATTACATTTACATACCTCTTTTAAATCCTAGACTATTATTACATAGCCTATAAAAACCCAAAGTTAATGTTACACAATATTTATTTTATACTTATGTATCTCTTTAAACTCCTAAAATATTCTTACACACCCTATGTTTAATATTACACATCCTTTAGAAACCTAAGTTACTCTTATGTATCGAATAATTTATTCTTATACATGGATGAGTCAATCGTATATAGTTTCTTTGATGAAAATTGACTCTTACCCTGCCAAAGTAATTTTCATATTGTTTTTTGATGAATTTAGAGATTTGTATTTATCTATACACATATTTTGGAAATTCATATTTACACTTACACAATCAATACTTTTACAAATATTTAACTTCATGCACAAAATTATTCTTATGTAAGAAGTGAAATTTAAAATTTAGTCTTGTGTAAAATTACACTTTTCCAAATTTCTTTAATCTTCTCTAGAGTCTTCCAAATCTATATTAAACTAGAATAAATAATATGAGCCCATTATAAACTACATCAAATCTAAATCAATTCATTTTTCTTCAAGAAATATTCATCTCCTAAAATATTTCATAGCCTTTCCAAGATCGACCACCATAATTTACACTAATTAGAAACTGCATTGATTTCAATGATTCCATTCCTTTCATCTCCGTAAATGATTATCAAAAAATCTAACAAGATAAATTTCTTTTATTATAAAAAAATCCAACAACCAACCTCTTAGTTGAAACAAAAAAATAAAATATCCCACATAAAGTCATCCACATGGTCCAAGATCTCTGAGATAATATAGAATTCTTAGCCCTTTTATCATTCTCCATATTATTCTTATCAACAAATTTAAGAGGAGTTTTAAAATAAATAAGAGGAAACCCATCTATTTAAGATTCAAGAACATCATATCTAATATACATAAAATATGAAAACATTATATCTTTCCATATATGATAATTCTTTCTATAGAAGATCAGAATACCTTTACGATTCACACAATTCAAATTCTCCATCAGTAAAGAATAAGTGAAGGGAACCTGGATCTGATACCACTTGAAAGTGCCCATACATGATGATTGTATCCCTAAGAGGGGGAGGGTTGAATCAGTGATACTTTTTCTTTTATAGTTATTTTCAAATGAAACAACCTTAGTCTCTAGTAAAAATATTTCATTCCATACTAAAAACAATTCAAACACACATTCACAAGAACACGTGTATTTATAAGGTTCACTATTCAATAAGAATAGTTATGTCCTTGGTATGATTTGGAAATGATATAATACCACACAATACACTAGAAAACAATCCTTGTATTACAATGATTAAGATATTCCCTTTCACTTGTGTAGTGCTTTGAAGACAATCCAAAAGTATGTGTGCGCCCTCATAGCACAAATAGGATAATAAAAAGTTTATGTAATAACTCATGTTATCTATACTTATTTTAAATTCCAAAAATGTATTCAATTGAAATAAAATTATTTACTTTATTACCTAGAATATGGTAAGAACTTCCTAGACTTGTTAAGTAAAACTCAGTCTGATTTTCAAGTCTGATTCCTCCGAGTACGATTCTCCTAATCTAATTATTCTCAATACAATTCTCCCCAATATGATTTGTGTTGAAAAAAATATAGTAGATATGAATCATCACCACTTAAATTCCTAAGCTCGATAAAATTCGTATGATTCTTCCTCATTATGAGAAATCAAATATAGAAATCCTAAAGCCAATTAATACAGCCTGATACAATGATCATCCGAATACAATTGACAAGTCAAATATGATAATGAGCTAAATATGACAATCACTAAGTATTATTATCAGATGAAATCAATGTTTCATTCTTTTCTATTCTCCTATGTCTTTTTTAAATCGGAACATATTCAATAAAGATCAATATGATATCTTATTTCTCTCACTGAAAACTCAAAGCTTCTCTCTCTACTATAGTGAATAGTACCAATAGTCAAAAAGTACAAAGTACTTCTCCTTTTATAGGTGACCCTTGAGAGGCTTGGGCCGAAATCCAAAAAATATTTCCCACTCACACAAATTCACCCAAATTTCAATTTCCCCTCAAATATCAGGATGCATTTTGACTTCATCAACTCTTCTCAAAGATTCTTGATTCTTCTTCAAACTTCATCTCCTTATTCATACTTTCATTTGAATCGCTGGTCTGATTTCAATACATGAGTCCAATTTTTTTAATCTAGTTTTCTTCAAAAAAAATCTTGGTACCAATTATAATAAAGTGTATGAAGAAATGGATACCACTTTGATTTTCTGAATATGATCATTCTTATGAATGTCAAGCTCCCCCTTGATAGTACATCCAGAAAACTCCTTCGCTTTTTCTCTTGACCCACTTGAGATAAAAGAATTTTTCTTCTTCTATTCTCTTATCCCACTTGGAAACCTAAAAAGTAATTCAAAACTTTTTAAATGGTTGAATACATTTTTGATCTCGTTCTATCCTTTTCTTTTATTCTATCAGTCTCAAGAGTTTCTTTCTCTAAATAAGATTGTCCAGAGTACAATATTTCTGAGTACGATTGGCCTGGATATGATCATTTCTAAATATGATCATTTCTAGGTACAATAATTTTTCTTTTGATCCAGAGTATGTTCATACTAGGTACAAAAAGTTTATTATTCTTATGATGGATGATCAGATGATACAGTAAATTAGCATAATCTCTTTCTTCACTTCCACCCAGATCTGATCAATTCGAAAACAATTGTCACCACCTCATATTCTATATTTCTTCCAACAATCTTGTATCAAAATTTCTTTAATAAACTTATGATTTATGATATATGAATCAGTAAATCATCATCACGTTTATTTTATCATATTCATAGAGACTATGATACTTCATCAAAACAAACACTTCTTTTATATCAGATTTAGTTTGAACTTGATGACCATTTACTTCTAAAAATATGCATTCTCAATGATACTAATTCTCTCTTTTCAAATAATGATCAATTATTTCAAAGCAACTTCTCCTCATTATGATGGAAAAAGTGAGTCTGGTTATTCAGAAAACATGATTCTGATTATTTTGAAAACAAAAGTCAATATGATTTCCACTAAATAAAAAGGGATTTGATTTTCTTTATTTAAAATATTTCCTTGAAAACAAAATACAATATATGAAAACAAATTCCTTCCTTGTCATCTTGGTCCTAACATCTTGGTTTGTCCCCTTATATACATTGTTAGACCCTTAACCAAGCCCTTATGTTGCTGATGTCTTGGATTCTTGATTCATTTCTTATTTATATGTCTCATGTGATATATTGATAATCCTTAGTGAACTACCTCATTCAGGTTATCCACACATCCTACCATTCTATTTGGATGCTCCACGTATCTCATGTGCATTCGTTCAGGATATTTTCATCATCTCCTCATCAATTACATGTATCAAGTTCCATAATTCTTGCACAAGACATTATTATAGGTCATTGATCATTCAGCTACCTTTCTCTTTATCTCGTTCATTCTGGTAAAACACTAGTGATTTCCTATGAAATATCCTTTGAGAGATTGGAGAAGAAACTCTACGTCCTTCTAAGATCCTACTGATGTGCTATTCTCTATAGAGTTCTGACATCGTCTCAATGTACTGAAGAATATGGTTGATCTTAATCAAGAATTATGATGGGGATTTAGGTAAGGAGTGTTATTTGTGTGTGATTAAAAAATCTAGGATCACTGTATTTACCCTTTAAATCTCATACAAAGGACAATCAAATGATAAAAAGTTGTTTGGAATTGTATGTTTTTTATTCCTTTATTACTTTGAGTTTCTCTTTCAAGTGATTATGTTCTTGATTTGTTTTTCTTAGATTGTATCTTATAATCTATTTATACTGATCATTAATAATATGTGTGAGTCTGGGTAGTGTTCTTATTGTGATCATAGGACTACAAAGTTCTAAAGTGTGTTATATTTGGTCATTCATTATTTCTTTTTTGTTTACTTTATTCGCATATGTTTTTCTTTCTTTGTTTATGGTTTATATAATCTTGATTTGTCAAGGACTCTCATTTATTACCATTTTCATCTTTTTCATCTCATTTTATTTTTCTATTTCTAGTACTAAGTAAAAAATTTATTTCATATTTAGTGTTTTATGGCCTTTCTTAGGGACTTATCATTCAACATATCCCCCAACAAATTGGTATCAGAGATCTTAAATAAACAATGTAATCTTCTAATTATGAAATAGAAAATTTTGATAGTGGAAATGACTTTAATATATGGTAAACCTAGATAATATTCATTCCTTTATAATAGAGTCTCATTGATACCTTAAATCCCACAAGTCCCTATTGTAATCCTTAGGTGTTAAAGTGTTAAGGGAAGTTTCTTGTGAATATTTTTCTACTGGTATTTGGTTAAAATTAAATAAATCATACATGACTGATTCATTTGTTAGTCATATTTATAAAAAAACATAATATATTTATATTACACATGTATTTAGGTTCTTAAAACAAATCACATCTTGATGAATTTAACAAAAATATGCTTAATCTTCCTAGCATTAATGTTGTTGATGATGATGATGACCAAGTTATGATTTTGTATATTTCTCTAGATAATTCATATATAAATCTAGTTGAAACCATGTCGTATGGTTGATACTCTTTAACTCTTTAAGAAGTTAAATAAACTTTACTTTCTAGGGAAATTCATAATAAAACTAAAGTAATGTTTGAGGTAGAGAACTTACTCACTAGGGGTTGATAAGATAACATGAATAAAAAATAAATAAAATAGTCACATTAATGGAAAGAACCCAAACCACAAATAATCTAGGCATAGTAGGTCTAGGAAGGGTACATCTTAAAATTGTGGGAAGCCTGAACATATTAAACCAAAATGTAGGGAGCCTAAACAGAACCAAAAACCTGATGAACTCTTTTTCGAGTTCCTATTTGTAGATGTTTTTTATGAAAATACAGAAATCCTCAATGTGTATAGGTATGGCCTCACTGATGAGTGGGTATTAGATGTTGGTCATTCCATTCACATGTTTCCCTATAGAGTGTCCTTTATTTTTTTTGACTATAAGAGTATAAAAATAGGTTATTCAAGGAAATAATAGGAGATGTCAGGTCTAAGGTAGAGGATCTGTTTTGATTAAGCATGATGACCATTCAATTGTCACCATACTTGATGTTAGGTAGGCCTCCATCCTGTATATAAATTTGATCTCCCTAGGGGTTTTAGACTAGAAATGGTTAACTATCAATCTTTAATTAGGTTTTTATAAAAAATTTAAAGGATCTATAATAATAATCAGATGTTCTCTTGTGAATGGACCTTATGTGTTTAATGGGAAAACCCATGATAGGCAGTTGGGAAGTACATATGTTACAAATACTAATAATACTATGAAATGGAGTAGGAGGTTGTGAAATGTAAGCTAAAAGGGTCTTGAGGAACTATGTAAATAGGGATTATTGAAATACATCACACCTAATAATCTTCCATTATCTGAAGATTGTATTTTGGGTATGTCTAAAAGAGTTAATTTTAGTAGGTCTTCTTTGAAATCCAGTCATCCACTAGAATATATCCATTCTAACTTAATGGGGTCCTACTAGAACTGAATCCCATGGTAGAGGCTCATACTTTGTGAACTTTATAGATTAATTTTCCTAGATTTTTTGGATTTATATTCTTAAAACTAAATCTAATGAGATTGAAACATTCAAAATAAAGAAATCCCTTGTTGAAAATCTAGTTGGAAGAAAATTAAAGCTATGAGAAAAGATAATGAGTTAGAATACCTATCCAATAATTTCATACAATTATGTGAGTCTAAAATAATTTTTGGACACCATATTATTATGGATAATTCAAAACAGAATGGGTTGGCCTAGCATATGAATTGTGCCATATTGGAATGAGTCTGTAGAATGCATGCATGCTCGGGCCGACCCAAATCCTTCTGGGTGGAGCCTGCAACTACTGTAGTATTTTCTTATAAATAGATGTTAATAAACTATTAATATTTTCAAATATCTATAATAATTTTGAAATAATATTTACCCTTTATTCAACCTTATGATAGTATTCAGTTATACAACTTATTTAGAACTTAGAGCTCTTAAATGTATATTTATGGGATACCTAAAAGGGGATAATGGATATGAATTATGGTTTGATATACATGGTTATAAAAATGTATAATAATCCAAGATGTAGTAATACATGAATTTTCCTCTCCTAAATCCAAGTATCTCATTGATCAAAATGATCATACACCTCAAACTAAGAGTGTTGAGACTGATCAGTCAGCCTAATTTGAGGCTCCCATTGAGACCTATTCACCTAAACCTCAAATTGTGACCCAATTTCAGTCCAACTCTAATCAAAATTCATACTATGAGCCTGATAATGATTCTAGTGACTATAAACTTACTAGAGATGGATTTGGGGGGATTTTTAGGCCTCCTTTTTATTTTAGACAATATAATATGGTCTCATTTTCTTTCCAGGTTTCCCAATATCTTATGACAGAGGATCCATGGTCTTATAAAAAACTATTAATTGGAGATATTCCAAGAATTGGATCTCTATCATTGATGATGAGATTAACTCCTTGAAAAATAATAACACTTGGTCTATTATTAATAAACCGCACAATGCTAAAGTAATTGGTTGTAAGTGGATATTCAAAAGAAAAGAGGATAATAATGGACACAAGATGACTAAATTACATGATACACTTTTAGCTAAAGGTATCCTCTAACGAAGGGAATTTACTATTTTGATATATTTTCTCTAATTGTTAAATGCTCATTTATTTGATTGTTTTTTCTTTTTATACTTACCATGACTTTTATATTGAGAGGCTTGATGTTAAAATTGTATTTCTTCATGGTGATTTTGATGATAAATTATATATGAATCCTCCTGATGGTTACATGAATGGCTTCAAGTTGAACTGGGTATGTATTTTAAATATTTCATTGCATGTTTTAAAGAAATCCACCTAGAAATGGTATAAAAAATTTGATTCATTCATGCTTGATAATCATTTTTATAAGATTAAACATAATGCATGTGTGTATTTTAAATCAGTAAATAATGATAGTATTTATCTGCTAATATATGTTGTAACTCCTTGACCCTAGTTATCCAGAGTCAGTACATTATTACATAACATCGGTATGATCACAAGAGATCAAGTCTCGAAATACTGATTAGTTTAGTAGCCTTTGAAGTACTAGATACATACATAAGTTTTACATTACATTATGAAATAGAAAAAAAACAACATTGTGTACCCTTTGAACACACTCATATCCCTTAACTTATTCTTGTAGGTTAATCATAATATACTTCTTCACATCCTGGGAAAAAGAAAACATAAGAAAGGGGTGAGCTCAGATGCTCAGTAAGGATAAAAATATAACAGAAACTATCATAAATGAGAATAAATATTTAAGGAAATGTATACGACTAAAAATATCCTTTTAAACTTAAAATTCAGCATAATATTGAAAAGATAATTCAAATAATGTCATTTACTAATTCACATGTATATTCTACTAGTCGAATAATCACATGTAATATCAATAGCTAATTTCATAATGATGGAATGCATAATGTCGGACATCATAACCACATAGTCAAGGCCTCGTGACAAGACTAAAAATAAGATTTTGTCAAGGCCTTATTCCAAGACACTAGTTTGTCTCATGAGACCTACCGATGCATCTAGGAGTTATATTGGGCTCCACCTGTCACTTACTAAGTCCAATGCATTCCTCATATGAAAAGGTTGAAACATAACATAAAAATTCGTATTAAAACTAGCATAGGAAATGTTAATACTTTAACCATAAAACATGAATGGTATAAAAACAACACATCCATAGCCAAACATATCACAAAACTTTAAATAAAATATGGAATATTGTATCATAATAAATCAACTTCAAATGAGTTTAAAATCCATAAAAGGATGTTGACAAAGATGAAATCAAAAACTATTTGAGAGAAATATCTCTTTCTATTTTGAAATCATTTAAAAGTAACATAATTATAAATGAAAACATTTATTTTGAAAATATTCTTATAATATTTTAATAGAATCTTTGAAGGTATTATAACGGTGGAAAATATATTCACCCTCCATATAAGTTAAAAAACATTCTTACCTTAATTTGTCGAAAATGTCATAAAGTATCTTGTTTGGAAAACGATAGAAAGATTTATTTCAAAAAAAATTATAAAAATTAAAACAAGGGTATAAATGAATTTAACCCATATTCTAGGAAATAGTAAAAAAAATTAAATATATTTTTAAGAAACATGAATGAGGATAATAAAGAATTCCTAGTATATGCTTACATATAAACAACCTCAGATAATAAAGAGATTGTAAAATTAACCCTTACCTTGTACTTTTCCTTAGTTGAGGGTACGTTAACCTAATGTATAATAATTAAATAATTTATATTAAATTATACAATAACCACATACATAAATATGATATATATGATCTTCTAATATTTCTTCGTTAATAATATTTCAGTAGTATCATTGTTTCAGGTGTTAACTAATTCGTTTTCCTTTATATGTTTTGTTACGTAAGTAATGTTTATTATGGATAGAATGTATTTGATTCATATACAGAATGATATTAAGTTCTTAAAAATTATTTTTAATCATAAAATGAAAATTATTCTTGAATGGTTACAATGGGTAATGAATCTCATCACGTTCGTGGAGACAGTAATTCGTACGTACGCATGAGTGAAAATATCATTCTATTGATGGTAAAATAGTATGTTATTGGATGGTATATCATATATACAGAATAATTAAAAAGTTATATTTATTATTTACATCAATTATACTCATTATTATACCCATCCAAATAATTAAGTGTTGAATAACAAACTACACCACGATGTGGAGATGGTAAGTCATTCGTACGCATGTATGGTGACTTTTTCATTCATAGGATGGATAGAATATTGAAAATGGTTGTACCATATTTATAATAACATCAAAGTATGTAAAAGGTACTGGATGTATTATTTTGTTATGGAAACAAAAAATAAATAGGAATTTGAAGAAGAAAAGAACTTTGAAAGAGGTGATGAAATTATTACCTCTTCTTCGGGTGCTTTATTTTGATTTGATCAAAAGGGTTCATTAGGTTGGCTTTCTGATCAAAGTAAGGTCTCTAGGTTAAATTTAGGGTATTTGGGAGGATATTTGAGCATGGTTTGTCCAAGACAAATGGATTTTAAGGTGTGAAATTATGATAAGGGGAAGTACCCTTTTATAAGAGAGGTGAGGGGAATTTTAGGAAAAGCTTGAAATATTTTATTATTATAAAATCATTTTCAGTTTCTAATGGCTCTAAATAGATTTATTTCTAGGATAAGGTGGGTATGGGTCTAAATATTCTCAACCAATAGGTTTTATACAATTTTAGGCCATCATATTAAACTTATCTTTTATATTTAACTCTTAGTTAAATAGTTTAACTTTTACAATGTCTTCTTGTATTTTTATATTACATGGTTAATAAAATTACTATAAAATGTCAAGAGAACCTCAAGTGATTCATTAATGACATATATATAATTATATAATTCTTTTTTACGAATGTTATATTTTTAGTAATATTATATCATTTAATAATATAGTATTTATTTTAAAAACTCATTTATGTCTATTTTGAAACTATTTAGTATTTGGTTTTTGTGAAAGTCAAAAAAAACTTGATTACTTATAAAAAATAAACTAAATAAATCATAAAATGTCATATTAACCTATAAAATTAGTTTAATTTATCAAAAGTATCAATTTAAATTTATTTGGATATTTATAATATCAATTATTTTAATCTTTCATTAATAAGGTAATTATTGCATCATCATTGTCTCATAAATAAATTTAATTAGTTAATTTCTAAAAACTATAAATAAAATACCATGATTTAGGAAATATTTTTATCTTTCTAATGAATATTTATTGTCGAATTTATCTTATGTATAACCCTATTAAAAATGGTTTAGTTATTAAAATTTGAATTTAACACTTTTAACTCTTCTTTAAATAAAATAATAATAAATGTCCTAATCTAATCCAAGTGTATCAAAAAGAATCATATTTTTATTCCTAATGTTAATTTTGGTCTAAATACACTTATCCAATAGAATTAGGACATGTGTTAGGGTAATTATAATATCATTTTTACCTTTAATTTCCCTATTTACTTTTAACCGTGGTAAATAAAATTCAAAAGTTACTATTCACCAAAAATTATTTTCATATTATTGAACCATATTTTACTTAATGATTTTAACTATGTCTCTCGGATTTTTTAAATTCAATTCACAGAAGTGGTAAAATTACATTTTATGCAAATTTGCAAATGTGCCTATAAGGTGGGTAAAAGACGTTAAAAAGTTCAATAAAATTTTATACATATAATATTATTATAAAATGAATCCAATGAATTACATTGAACTAATATAGGTATTATGTATCTATTTTTACTTTAAAATAAATTTACATAAAAATAATTATTATTTAAATAAAAGTCGGTTTTAAACAATAACAGTATTTTTCACTATTCATCAAAAATTGAACGTTTTTAGAAAAATACCAAAAATTCACCCTGAGATAATTTTGATATTTAAAATTCAAAAATTATGTATATTTTACCAAATTCAAAACATAGTAGTTTCATTAATTAATTTAAAATTAATCCCGATTGTCAAAACTAGAAAGTGTATTTTTGAGAAATAAAAAACTATCAAAAGATTGATATGTTTACTTCCAATAACAAATATTGGATTAAATGATAAAAATATAATCTAATTATACTTTAAAATCATTAAAATGTATAATTTAATACTATAAATTATTTTGATTAAAAATTTTGTTTTCAATTAAAATTTAGTATCTTTCACTATTCATCAAAATATGAAAGTTATCAGAATAACACCAAAAATTTATCCAAACTAAATTTTTATGTCCTTTTTCTAAAGAAGAATTTTATTTTGTCAAATTTAATATATAAAATTTTCAAATATTGTATTTAAAAAGGGTTTTCCATTAAAATGTGGTAAAATTGCATTTTTTTAAAAATACTTATTTTATCTGAAAATTTGAATTTGTTCTTATATTATATCTAAGAAACACATAATATTGATGTTAAAATTATATGGAGTATAGAAAATTTAAAATGCATTTGATACTATTCATAACTACTTTTTTTACGGCTAGTTTGGTAAGTTGTGGTGCGTTCAAACTCGGTGTTGTGTGTAGCGCAAGCTATTGAATTACTTTAAAGAGATAAAGTACTATGAAATCTTGGGGTGTTACATATGTAGATTATATGTTGATCATATAAAAATATATGAAAATCATTTCTAATATGAAATCACAACTGAAGTATGATTTTTAAATGAAAGACCTTTGTAATTCTAGAAAAAAAATCTAGGAATGAAAATTGTTAGAGATGGAAATAAGAAATTAGAATACTTGTCTCAGCATGATTAAATATTAAAAGTTATTAAGAGATGACTACTTCAATCCCTTAATCCTAATAATGTTCCTTTTTCATAGTACTTTAATCTATCATTGTCTCAATCACTTGTTGCAAATGATGATGTTGACTACTGTCTAAAATTCCTTATTCTAACATTGTTGGAAGCATCATGTATGCAATGATTTATACCAGACCTGATGTGGATCTTTCTATTCATATGATTAGTACATTTATGTCCAATCTGGGTAATCCACATTAGCATTCCCTTAAATTGATTCTTAGGTACATTTCATATACATTATCATTGTCTTTATGTTTTGGTAAGAATGATAATTCTAATTATCTTGTTAATGGTTTTATAGAATCTGACTATGCATAAAATATAAACACTCAAAAGTACCTCACATGATATTTTTTTACTATATGTGGAGGACCCATTTCATAGATGTGTAATGTGCGGTCTGTTGTGGCTCTCTCAACCACAGAGACTGGGTATATTTCCTTAATTGTGGATGTTAAGGAGACGAATTTTCTTAGTGGTTTTCTTTCTAAACTCTCTTTATATAGTTCTATTATAATATTATAATAGTCATATTTATTTACACTTTTCCTAAAATTTATTTTAACATGGTAGGTATAAACACATAGACATTAGGCTTCACATTATTAGATACATTGTTCAACTATAAACCTTATGTATCAATAAGATACACACTAAAAATAATCCATTTTATGGTTTGATTAAGGCTGTGAAATTGTCCAAATTCAACCATTGTTTAGATATGTTGAATATGGTTCTAATTTAATAACACTAGGTGAAAGAACCTATCTAGTTTTATATAAAAATGGTGTACATTTGTGGATTTTATTTTCATATAAAATTGCCTCTTAATTCTAACATTTTTATTCTTATTGTTTTATTCTCATGAAAAATTATACAATTGTTTATGCTTAATTAAAATTTTGGATTCTCGATTCAGGCTTCTCCCTATTAGGCTACTTGGACCTTGTCTTCTTGGGTTATCCCCTCATCCACACCAATGTTAACTTGACCTAGTTCTTGTGATATTGATTTTCTGTGTGCTTAATCTATTTCTTGTTTATGTGGATTATGTGAGTCGCCGATGAGACTTTTTAAATGGACTCATTGGGGATATCCATGCATCTTATCTTTCTGTTCAGCCGCTCCACATTTCTCATGTGAATTCATTCGATATGTTTATGTTGGCCCCTCATATGTTATGCCTATCAAGTGACATAATTTCTATGCAAGCCATCATTTTAGGACAATGGTCAGTCGGATTCATTGCTCTGTCTCCCGTTTAGTTTAAAAAAACCCTAGAGAGTTCCTATGAGAGATCATTTGAGAGAGATCGTAGAACAAGATCATCATCCTCTCAATATCGTACGAGTGTATTGTCCTTAGTGGAGTTCTAATGTTGTCCTGACGTCTTGAAGAATGCAGCTAATGCCGGTCAAGAATTCTAGTGGATATTTAGGTGAGGATCATTGCTTTTGTGTGATTCCAGATCCAGGAGTATCATCTTCACCAACTGAAGTGCATACAAAGGATCACCAAATAGTGGTAAGTTATCCATCCTTGTATGTTTTCTTTTCATTCCTATATTTCATCTAGTTTCACTTTCAAGTGCTTTTGTTCTTGATTTATTTTTCCCGAATTGTATCTTATACTTTGTTTTGATCTTTAATAATATGAATAAGTCTAAGTGGTGTTCTTGTCATCCATGTAGGATCGTAAAGGTTCAAATCATGTTAAATCATTGTGTTTTTTTATTACTTTCATTTCAGATTCTTTGGATCTATCTTTCTTTGTTTCTGGTTTATTTACTCTCCATTCAAAAAGGTCTCACATTTCTTAACACCATCATCTTTTTTATCTTGTTTTATTTTTTTATTTTAGATACCAAGTAGATACTGATTGCATATTCGGTGTTTACTTTCTTTTCATGAGAACTTACCATTCAATGTATCCCCCAACAATCATACATAGAAAAGATCATTATGTGTTCACCACATAAATCTCTCAAAAAAATAATTGATAAAAATAATACTAGTGTTATAAATTATCTATCATTCATTTTCAATTATTATTTATTGATTAATAGTAATATGAAATCAAAAAAGAATAAAGGAAGAGAATATTCAACATCCAATTAAGAAAGAAAGAATAACAAGAACATTAGAAAGATTAAAAAATCAGAACAAGTCTAATCCCTAAGAAAATTTTAGCTGCACATCAGCATCATGCTCAAATATAAGTCACAGATCATTCAACAAAGTAACTTTGGGGGACACTCCCAATTAGGGAGTGATTTTTTAGGGGACTATCGGTGGGTAGTTTTTCTTTAATCATCAACTACCGTTGAAGAAAATAGTGGTGTGGATGAATTTTCATGGGTAGATGAATTACCCAAACAACTGAAGAAAAAATGGTTTTCTATTCCTCTATAAAACAGGATCAAAATCCCATGAATTGTAATGGTTGTAATACTCAAACTCTTGATCCAGAGATAGAAATAAAAGAATGGAACCCCTTATCCCATGGGTGTAGGCAATTTTTTGAACCATGTTAAATCTGCATGTTATTCAATTTTTCTTCATTATTTGTGTTCGATTTCATTATCGGGAACCTTCGATGCCGCCAAAAAAGTGGTATCAGAGGCATCGAGGTCGAAACGGTGAAGGAATTGAAGGGTTTTCCAGTGACCAAAAATTTTAAAGAGATCATTTCACAACCCATCCCAGTGGGGCCCATGCTACGACTCCCCAAGTCCACCTCCAATCGGCTAGGGGTTGGTGACTAGCACTGAGTAGGCATATCACTAACATGGGAGGCACTGACTAAGTACATGTACACACGCACACATCTCCAAGCCCACAAATGCTGAAATGTAAAACCACTAAGGAACAAAATGCATGTATACAACTAAATCCAACCAACAAAGTACAATAGAAGTAGTACGGAAGGTAAAATTGGGCCAGAATACAAGCCCACCAAAAACAAGGGTCTGCAAACTAGTAAGTCCAACCTATAAGTACAAAGTGGTATTGGGACTGCTGCTCATAGCTGTGGGAACACCTCAACCTATAAGGAACTCAGAAATCTCGATGCAGTCCTGGTGTTCCCTAGACTTCATCAAAAGGCCGCTCGTCTGCATAAGATATGACACGTGTGGGCAAATCTCATGTAGGGTTGAGTATAACAATACTCAGTAGAGGACTCTAAAAACCAAAAAGAAATATGTAAAGTAAAGTTACAATTAGATATACACATTATATTTCTGTTGAACATATAACAAGAGAAACATATCCAGATATACTCAAAACCCAGACCCATAGTCAAGAGGGAAGTCACACAACTGCATACCCCTGTTAGGGATTTAGTTTGAAGGTTCCACGAAGCACTCATCTAGGAGAACTCACTTCATGATTATTATGGCTCTGATAACATCCATATGAGAATTAATTTTCATTGGGAAAATCCATGAGATATAGATACACTCATTCTGGGAGAACACACTCCTGAGTGGGAAAATATCATGATACACAGATGAGGATCACTGCCAGGGCCTTGGCGGATACCGCGATTCATCCGGATTCACTTTGTAAGTAGAGGATCGGTGTTCTATAGGATTGGTCATGTCGATACCTGACTCTACATAGGGTCAATAATGGATAGAGGATCTCGCTCTAGGCCTCTCGGAGGGATACCAGACTCTATCTTGGAAAGTCCTGCTGAAGTGATTATATTCCTATGGATAGAAATGATACCCGAACCTCAGGGGAATGAGAAAAAGGGGAACTAACCCAAATGAAACTTGTCCAAGGAATGGTAGAAAAGAGGATCAATCCATGCTCCAGGATATACACAGTGTGTAGAAGTGGTTACACATCGTGTCTCGTGACTCCGGGTACTGTCCGTATGTAACGACTGTTGGGCGGAGAAGTGATGGAAATAGGGGGGGTGAATTTCCTTTTAAAAATAAATAAACAATTTAAAATCAAAGATAAAGGTGCAGCGGAAATAAAAGAGGCAAGACACAAAATTGATAACGGAGTTCGGCTTAAACCAAAGCCTACGTCTCCGCTCCCAACTCAATCGTTGAGAGATTTACTACTGCTTTCTTTTTAATGGTTTTAGCAAGAAACCCACTAGACTTTAAGGTTAGTCTAGAACCTATTACAGCTTGCTTTTATTGGTTGAGCAGGAACCCACTTGCTTTCAATGGTTGAGCAAGAACCCACTAGCCTTCTTACAGGTGAAGGCTAGCTCACCTTTGATTCAAGCCTTTTAAAAGGGAAGGCTTGACTAACCTCTTCACACCTTGAAGGTGGTGTGAAAACCCAAAAGAGAGAATGAGAGAAAGAGATGGGGGTTTGTAGGCACAAACCCAAATTTAAGCTCAAAATGATAAAACAATAAAAATCGTAATGGGAGAAGACTTGGGCGCCAAAGGATTGATGGAGTTGATGAAGTGCGCTCCCAAGCTTCTATGGAGGTGCTCCTTGGATGTGGAAATGAGATGGAGCAAGTGGGGTTCCTTGAAGCAATCCGCCGGAGGTTCACCAAATGATGTAAAATGTGTCCCGTGGGCTTCCGTATGTTTCGCTAGTGTTCTGGGGCTTCCTGGACCTTTATTTATAGAGAGGGAACCCTCAAATGGCCTTTGGGAGTCTTCAGAGCCGTTGGAGAGGCCTTCGAAGCCGTTGGGAGGCAAGTGGACAAGTCTGGTCAAAGCCCAACGGCTAGTTTGACTGGCTCCACCGGCTGACCGGTGCTTGTCCACCGGTTGGCCGGTGCTTTGAAAAAGGAGAGGCCTTCGGGCTCAGGCACCACCGGCTAGCTGGTGAGGAGGCCACCGGTTGGCCAGTGCTGAGGCAGTAGCAAACACTATTCTGTCTGGGTTCCACCGGCTGGCCGGTGGTGGGACACCGGTTGGCCGGTGGTCTGGACAGAAGGATGCCTTCTGTCCAAGCCTCCATCGGCTGGCCAGTGGTCTTCCATCGGTTGGCCGGTGGACTGAAATTCAGTCCACTTTTGCCTTCTTGCTTTCTTGGCCCAATTCCTTGGTAACCTGAAATCATGCCTATCATCCAAAAACACTTAAAACAATATTAGATAAAGAAGAGAGTGATTATGATCATGAAAATTAAACCTCGAGGGGTATGAGAGGTACAACAATCTCCCCCTATTTTGATGATCACAATCACCAAAACAAACAATGTAAAAATGAAATGAAAGGCATGCTTTAAATTTGTTTACTTTTCAATTTATCCTTTAAAGCATGAGAGAAAGATTTCTCCCCCAATCAACCAAGAATTTCTCCCCCTTTGTGATTATCAAAATAGCACGGGGCATAAAACTTGATTGAGGGAAAGGATTGAAAAACAAGAGAGAGATTTTAAACCGATTGAAATTTTTGAAATTTGAATTGAAAGTTTTGAATTAAAAAATTTTGAATTGAGAATTTTGAATTGAGAATTTTGAATTGAAAGTTTTGAATTGAAAATTTTGAAATGAAAGTTTTGAATTTGAAACTTTTGAAATGAAAGTTTTGAATTGAAACTTTTGAAAATAAATCAAAAAGGCTTAAATAAACCTAACCTCCCCTAAATAAAAACAACAAATCACCGGGGAGAGGATTTTAAAACCGAGGCAAATTTTGGTCCGGTAAGACTCGCTAAAAGGGATTTTTCAATCCACACTTGTCTAGTGGCGGGTCTTCTCCTATGAAATTCATCATTAAAGAAAATGGTTTTGGGCCTTCCATACCGGGCATTTTTGCAATCACATTCATAAATCATGTGCCCGGTCTTTTTGCAATAGTTACAAAATTTATTTTGAGAGCTCCCCCTTACAAAAATAGTTGGAGCATGGGAAGAGGAAGCTTGCTTGGAATAGCCAAGCCCTTCGGTGGTTCTAGATATGCGTTGGGAACCGAGCAATTTGGTCAAATTTTGTTCACCTTGGGTGAACTTGGCAAGAGATTCCCTTAAATCTTTGATTGTTGATTCCATAGACTCAACATCGGGAAGGTTTTGGATCTTGAGGGACAACTCCTCCTTTTCTTTGAGAAGTTGTTCCTTTTCGAAAGAAAGTTTTTTGAAATTCTTTTTTAAAGCAACAAATTTGGAAGAAAATTCGTGAAAACCTTCCTCCAATTGATCTCTCTCATGTTGGAGATCCTCATAAGACAAATGATTAAAAGAATTTGAAGAACTAGAGGATGAGGAGTCGGAAGATGTTACCTCATGAAATGCCATTAGGCATTTTTTACCGTTGTCACTTGAGGAGGAGGAGGAGGATGTGGAGCTATCACTCCATGTGGCCTTGAATGCCTTCTTCTTTTCCTTTTGCTTGGCCTTTTTCTTGTTGAGTGGGCAATCGGGCTTGTAATGGCCTTTCTTGCCACACCCGTAACATGTTACCTCGGGCTCGGATTTTTCTTTGTGTTTTTCCTTTCGAGCCTTGCAGGATTTCTTCTTCTTGTTCTTCTTCATGAAGTTGTGCATTTTGCGGGCAAGATTCTCCATTTCGGAATCGCCGCTTGAAGAGGAAGATGAGGAGGAGGATGAGCTTTCTTCTTGTTGAACTTTGAAAGCGATGTTCTTTGGAACTTTGATTGGTTTGCCTTCCTTTTCAGCTTGCCTCCTCATGGTGATCTCATAGGTCATGAGTGATCCAATGAGCTCTTCGACCGGCATGTTCTTGATGTCTTTTGCTTCTTGGATTGTCGTGACTTACGGTGCCCATGTGCTTGGTAGGATCCAAAGGATCTTCTTGACCATTGTTTCTGCAGACACATCATCACCAAGAGATTTTCTACCATTGCAAACATCAGTAAAGCGTGTAAACATATCAGAAATATTTTCATGTGGGTGCATGGTGAAACTTTCAAAGTCTTGAAGATACATATCCAATCGAGTATCCTTGACTTTTTTGGTCCCCTCATGGGTAACCTCCAATAGTTTCCAGATTTCATGTGATGAGGTGCATGTGGAAACTCGATTGAATTCATTACGATCAAGGCCGCAATGTAGAGCGTTCATGGCTTTGCCATCAAGCTCGAAATTTTTAATATCGGCTTGGGTCCATTTGGATTCATCGAGAGAGGAGAGAGAATAACCATGCATGACAATTCTATAAATGGGATAACCAATACTTCTAAGAAAAGTGGTCATGCG
The DNA here is from genome assembly GCA_963277665.1 of Viscum album. Taxonomy (NCBI): domain Eukaryota; kingdom Viridiplantae; phylum Streptophyta; class Magnoliopsida; order Santalales; family Viscaceae; genus Viscum; species Viscum album. The sequence goes on from OY728166.1 coordinate 384,053,779, forward strand.
GGTTTTCCAATAGGTATAGTCGGTTCCATCAAAATATGGAGCACGACCCAAAGAATAGCCTTCGGGGGCGAAAGAGGTTGAAGCCATCACAATGGATCTTGAATTTGAAACCGTTTAGGGTATTACTCAAATTTTCCTCTGATACCAATTGTTGGGCGGAGAAGTGATGGAAAGAGGGGGGGTGAATTGCCTTTTAAAAATAAATAAACAATTTAAAATCAAAGATAAAGGTGCAGCGGAAATAAAAGAGGCAAGACACAAAATTGATAACGGAGTTCGGCTTAAACCAAAGCCTACGTCTCTGCTCCCAACTCAACTGTTGAGAGATTTACTACCGCTTTCTTTTTAATGGTTTTAGCAAGAAACCCACTAGACTTTAAGGTTAGTCTAGAACCTATTACAGCTTGATTTTATTGGTTGAGCAAGAACCCACTTGCTTTCAATGGTTGAGCAAGAACCCACTAGCCTTCTTACAGGTGAAGGCTAGCTCACCTTTGATTCAATCCTTTTAAAAGGGAAGGCTTGACTAACCTCTTCACACCTTGAAGGTGGTGTGAAAACCCAAAAGAGAGAATGAGAGAAAGAGATGGGGGTTTGTAGGCACAAACCCAAATTTAAGCTCAAAATGATAAAACAATAAAAACCGTAATGGGAGAAGCCTTGGGCGCCAAAGGATTGATGGAGTTGATGAAGTGCGCTCCCAAGCTTCTATGGAGGTGCTCCTTGGATGTGGAAATGAGATGGAGCAAGTGGGGTTCCTTGAAGAAATCCGCCGGAGGTTCGCCAAATGATGTAAAATGTGTCTCGTGGGCTTCCGTATGTTTCGCTAGTGTTACGGGGCTTCCTAGACCTTTATTTATAGAGAGGGAACCCTCAAATGGCCTTTGGGAGTCTTCAGAGCCGTTGGAGAGGCCTTCGGAGCTGTTGGGAGGCAAGTGGACAAGTCTGGTCAAAGCCCAACGGCTAGTTTGACTGGCTCCACCGGCTGACCGGTGCTTGGCCACCGGTTGGACGGTGCTTTGAAAAAGGAGAGGCCTTCGGGCTCAGGCACCACTGACTGGCCGGTGAGGAGGCCACCGGTTGGCCGGTGCTGAGGCAGTAGCAAACACTATTCTGTCTGGGTTCCACCGGCTGGCCGGTGGTGGGACACCGGTTGGCCGGTGGTCTGGACAGAAGGATGCCTTCTGTCCAGGCCTCCATCGGCTGGTCGGTGGTCTTCCATCGGTTGGCCGGTGGACTGAAATTCAGTCCACTTTTTCCTTCTTGCTTTCTTGGCCCAATTCCTTGGCAACCTGAAATCATGCCTATTATCCAAAAACACTTAAAACAATATTAGATAAAGAAGAGAGTGATTGTGATCATGAAAATTAAACCTCGAGGGGTATGAGAGGTACAACAATGACCCGAGTCAGAGGGAACATGATATGTAGAAAGGTAAGTACACGGTGTGTAGGATGGACCACAAACCATGTTCGAGTAACTGAGGTTCCCTCCATGTACACGTCCATGTTTCTGTATACAGCTTCAACCTGTGTGTGTTATCCTGTGTAACTGGTACACGAGCTAACCCATGCAGCCGGCCTGGTCTGGATGTGTGGTGGAGTACACGGTCGTGTACTCCACCCCGTGTCTGTGTATCACCTAAGATACACTTCGAGTCCCACATAAGGACTCACACACCATGTTCTTTAGAGAACACTCCATTTCATTACTTCATGAACCGCAAAACCCTAGCCATCATTGATCTGGACCCACACTGTGTGTTCTTCAGGATACACGCCATGTGTTCTGAAAATTTCTAGAAACATCGTTCTTCCTATGCACGCCTCCAGTGTTCTTCCGATCATCAATCTAGAAACCCAATCGTTGCGAAACTCCAAGGTTGAGGTTTCCCCAACACCGCAAAGTCGATTCAGTCGGTTTCAGGCCTCCGATCAGTCCCGAAAACATGTCTTGATTTACCTGTACAAAGAATTCTCTAAGAATGATAACTCTTGAAACATGGTGATTCGTCCGCCGCTATCGTCGTCGCACCTCCTCTGGGTCATCACGATACTGGATCTCCATTTTGGGATTTTTGCTCCAATAAATGGTCACGCAATGATTCCTCATTTGTATCCCCCTGAAGAATGCGAAGAACGCGGGGATGAGGGGAAAGAAAACAAAACAACAAAGGAGGAACGAACCTCCACTGTCATTCGTCACAATGTTATTCCACTCTTGTTAGAAATTTTAAATGGGGAAAATTAAAAACATTAAAACATGATAAAAAAATACCCAGGAATGAACCCGATAAAGAAAATAACTCCCACAAGAATGATGATGTGCGGGTCAACCAATTAGTGGGTTGATTCACATTCCTCATTTAATTAAAAGAACGTGGAAGAAACAATTTAAAACATAACCCCTACCTCAATAAGGGATCGATCACTGATGAAGGGATTTCACTGTCATTGTCGCTGAGATTTTTTAACTCTGTTGGCACAGCGATTCGCACTTTTGATTCGTCGTTGTTCATTGTCGAGAATTATCTCCAAAGATCCAAGAATTATCTAGAGTTTCTCTCAACCTTCTACCAACAACCAACATTAAATTAACCCATTAAAAGGAGGGAATGTGTTTCAGCATTCTGTCACGCTGTAGCATTAACGAGTCAGCATTGTTGTTTCAGAGACATTATGTCGTGTCATTAATTATCGAAACAGTTTCCCCATAATTGCGCTGCCGCGAATGTTTCCAAATAAAATAAAATAATCTTTTCAAATTATTTTATTTTATATTATTTTACTAAAAATATATGAAAATTAACTTTTCCCACGACCCACATCGGTCAAGGTTATACCCGTTCTTTGTTAAAGTCATAGTATTAGATGCAATGGGGCCCTTAGATTTCTAATCCAGGAATCCATTTGGAAACTACCACAACTGCCACACACGCCAACTCACTTAACTTAAAAAAAAGTTCAAACCACCATTTCGAGCTCACCGGGCCTCAGAATGATGTGGTGTCTCCATGCTTAGTCTTGAAATAATTCCATATAATATTTAAAAATAATACATGGAAAATCCAAGACATTAAATTCTCCCCACCTTGGGTATTTGCATCCCCAAAAATCCAAAGCAATGGATACTCAAAAAGATGTGGGTACTGGGCACGGATCTGAGCCTCCCGCTCCCACGTTCTCTCTTGAAGGTTCTCATGCTACCACCAGACATGAACTAATGGAATTGATCACCCATGAAGGATCCTCTCCTGCTGATCTTTGATCTCCACTAGGTACTTAGCAAAGGTTTCTCCATCCTCGATGTCCAGCTCGCCCCAGTCGATGACGTGCGATGGGTCATGCACGTACCTCCTCATCTACAACGCGTGGAGGGCATCATTTACTTGGTTCAACCATGATGATAGAGCTAAGAGGTACACCACCTCTCCAACTCTGTGCAATATCTAGAAAGTTCTAATGAACCTCGAAGATAGATTGCTGCCCCAACCAAATCTTTGTAATCTTCATCAATGTGAGACCCGAAGGAAGACATAGTCTCCCTCCTCGAACTCCAGATGTCTATGTCGCCTGTCAGCATAATATTTCTGCCATCTTTGTGCAGTCTTCATCCACTCCTAGATGATTTGCACCTTCTCGGTGGTAGCTTGCACCAATTATAGACCCATGATTGTTGACTCTTTGGGGTCGGTCCAGCAAAGCGGTGACCAAAAGGGTTGGCCATATAAGGACTCAAATGGTGTCATGTCAATGGTGGAGTGGTATCTGTTATTGTATGAAAACTCCACCAGTGGTAAGTGGTCCTCCTAACTTCAACCAAAGTCCAAGATATAGACCTACAACATATCCTCCAGAACATGAATGGTTCTCTCTATCTAAGCATCGGTCAGTGATGGAACATTGTGCTCAAGTGTAGTTGAGTCCCAAACGCCTCCTGTAGTCCCTTCCATAACTAAGATGTGAAACAAGCATCGTGATCTGAGACTATTGTCAAAGGGACACCATGAAGCCAAACTGTCTCCAACACATAGAGGTGTCCCAATCTCTCTACGGAACTCTGCTCCCTAATAGCTAGGAAGTGGTCTGACTTGGTGAGTCGGTCAATGATCACCCATATGGAATTGTGTCCCTTGGACATTAGTGGTAATCCCATCACAAAGTCCATTTATATCCCATCCCACTTCCACTCAGGTGCCTCCAGGTGTTGGGCTAATCCCGCTGGAACATAATGTTCATCCTTCACCTGTTGTCATGTAAGGCATCGAGAAATAAACTTTACTACTTCTTTATTCATACCTAACCACCAGAACTGACGTCAGAGATCCCGGTACATCTTCTTCATGACAAGGTGTACCGCCAATGGGGATGTATGAAACTCCCTCAGGACCTCCTCCCTCAACTCCACTAGCACAATAATATGCCCTCTTAAAAGGACGATGTGCTCCCCACCTTGCGAATATCCATCAGGAGAATGTCTGGTGGATAACTAATCATGTAATGTATCGCAGTCGACATCCCCTAGTTGTGCCTCCCTAACTCATTGTAAGGGTGGAGGGGTGACAACCATCGACTGAAGGTAAGCTGCATCCTCTCTATCCATGAAGAATAACTATAATGAGGCCAACTTATTCATCACCTTGTTCAGCAGTTGCGAACTCGATCCCCTGTTGAGAGAATCTGCCACAACATTCCCATTCTCAGGAGTATAGAAGATCTCAAAGTCATAATCCTAGAGGAACTCTATCCATCACCTCTGCCTTAAATTCATATCCTTCTGCGAGAATGTGTATTTGAGGATCTTGTGGTCAGATTAGATGATAAACCTCTCTCCCATAAGGTAGTGTCGCCACATCTTCAATGCAAAGACTATCATTGTCAACTCGAGATCATGGGTCGCATACTTCTGGTCATTTGGCCTAAGATGAAGTGAACCATAAGAAACCAATTCCTATCTCTGCATCAGGACACAGCCAAGCCTAGTCCCTGATGCATCGTAGAAAACTACATACTCGACACCCTCTTTTGGAAATCTCAAGATTGGTATGCTCTTCAAACTCTGTCTCAACTACTTGAAAGCCTTCTAGAACTTCTTCATACACATGAAGGGTTTCCCCTTCCTGATCAAGGTTGTCATCAGTCCTGATATCTGGGAGAAATCAGGAATGAATCTCCAGTAAAATCCTGCTAACCCAAGGAGGTTTTGCACCTCCGTCATTCTTTGAGGTGGCTCTCATGCTAAAATTGCCTCCAACATGGTTGGATCCATAGCTACTCCATCTATTGAGATGACATGTCCTATAAAGTGGACCTATTGAATCCAGAACTGGCACTTCAAGAGCTTCCCATAAAGCTGGTTCTCTCGAAGTACATCTAGAATCACCCAAAGGTGTCTCGCATTCTCCTCCTCTTACGCCGAGTACACAAGTATGTCCTTGATGAAGACCACTACAAACTGGTCTAAATATGGCTGGAAGATCCGGTTCATAATTCCCATGAACACTGTAGGGTCGTTCGTCATGCCTAAAGGCATCACTAAGTACTCATAGTGACTGTAACGGTATATGAATGTCGTCTTTAGTATATCCCCGTCTTGTACTCATATCTAGTGGTAACCCGATTGAAGGTCAACCTTCGAGAACCACTATTCCCCTCTTAGTTGGTTGAAGAGTTCATAGATCCTCAATAGTGGATACTTGTTCTTCACCATCACCTGGTTCAGGCACCGATAATCCATGCACAACCTCAAACCCTCATCTGCATTCTTGGAAAACAAAACTGGGGTAACCCAGGGTGAAACACTGGGTCTTACGAAGCCCTTACCCTAAAAATCCTCAAATTGCACCCTTAGCTCACGTAACTCTATGGGATCCATTCGATATGATGGTGAGGATGTTGGTGTCATCCTGATGTGTAAGTTGATGCAGAATTCAATCTCCCGATGGGGAGGTAGTCCTGGAATATCTTTGGGAAAGACATCCTTGTACTCTGCCACAACTATTGGGAACTGTAAGCTCACAACATCTATTGCTCCGAGGGTAAGGTTAGCCAACTCATGAGTGATTGGTTGCACCCTCCTAGGCATGATCCCATCATGTGCTTCCTGGGTCTCCTTTTCACCGACAATGGAAAACCCCGTCCCATCGATGTGGACACACTACTCTCTTCTCCTAAAGTAGTCAATCTGAGCATAGACCAAAGATAACCAATCTATCTCGAGAATGACATCATAAGGCCTCAATGATTCTACCAAGAGGTTCCAACCAAAACTCTCGCCTCCAAGGGTAAGATCACACTATCTGCAAAGGTGCGTGGTCATCGACCCCCTATAGGTGTCTCCAAGCATAAGGGTTGAGTCAATGGATCTACCGAAATCTCAAGGTTTCGCACAAGACATGTAGCGTGGAAAGAATAACTGGCACCTGTGTCTACAAGTACGGAAACTAAGATAGAGAAGACACAGATTATACCTCATATCATCCCTAGAGTCCCTGGGTCATACGCCTCGACTTCATGCAGTTGTCCCCACCCATATTCACCAGCTCCCTGAACCTGGTGCAGACCTCCTAGGGGTGGTGGTTGAAGTAGATCGAAGTGTCTTCCACCACCTACATCTCTTCTTGCTCCTCTTCTATGTCTGCTTCTTGGAGGGTCTATCTGCTCTATGCTCTGCCTCTGCCTCGGTGGTCCATCCACCACCTCTCTGTTAGAAGCTCGACGGGTCAAACAGTCTCTAGCGAGATGTCCCCTACCATCGCATGAGTAGCATCGCCTCTCCCTAGGCTGACTGGATCCAGCCTGAGAGCCTTGGGCTGTCGATCCCTATTCTGGGTCCTCCTGTGACATCTCCCACATCCCGAACCCTATTCCTGATGTCAGCTCCCTACTGTCAAGGTATCCTCACCTGTCTGCCTACTTTTGATTGTCGTCAGCCGCCTCTATTTGGACAAGAAGCTCTCGATCCCCAAGGCCTGCTCGAGCACTCCAACATAAGTCGAAATTCATATAGGTACGACACTAGATCAGATGTCACATCGTAGAACTCACTTGAAGCTATGAGATTTGAAGTACGGATCCCTAACCATATCCATCGAGTACCTGGAAAGGTTGGTGAACCTTGATGAATAGTCAGCCACCGTCATACTGCCCTGTTGGAGCTGAAGAAGCTCCTGGATATGCACTACTCTCAGAATAACCATATAGAAATACTCCCTAAAGATTCACTCAAACTCCATCCATGAAAGAGTATCCTAGTCATGAGTCTGTGTGGTCAGACTCCACCATCATCCCACTGAACCCTAAAGAAGGTTCTCTCCTAGGATAACCATATGGTCCACTAGTGTACTCACTAGACGAAAAAATATGGTCACCGCCTCAAGCCAGTCCTCAGCTGCTTGAGGGTCAGGCTCACCTTGGAACCTGAGAGGTCACTATATATGGAACTCATGGAGAATTCTCAGCCTACACCCCTCGTCTGTCAGTACCGAAGGTACCATAGGTTGCTCCACTGGTGTGGGATAGCAGGTGCACCACCTAGAGGTAATGCCTAGGGGGACTAGTCCCTGTATCGAAACCTCGTCACTGAGGGGGTCATCCTTGTTATCAAGCTACTGAATCCTAGCGGGTATGCATCACGGAGGCATCCTGTAAAGAAACAAGATGTACCATGGTCAACGAGTATATCTGGATAGATGACACAAAGGAAATGGAAAATACAACTCATTCCTATATGATGCATGTACCATTCTTTTACTTCCCCGCAACTAGTGTTTTCATGTACCGAGTCGAAAAGTAGGTTATTAGAGTCCTAGTGTATGAATACATCAGCTGCCTGCACCAACACTGGAGTCTATGGCTTGAAATCTAAGCTCAAAACACTTAACATTGTTTCCCCAAACCAAATCTCACAAACTCTCAGTCCTGAGGTAGAACCGACCTCCTCTGATACCACTCTGTCATGACCCATCCCAGTGGGGCCTGTGTCGCGACTCTCCAAGCCCGCCTCCAATAGGCCAGGGGATGTTGACTAGAACTGAGTAGGCATATCACTAACATGGGAGGCATTTACTAAGTACTTGTATGCATGCACACATCTCCAAGATCACAAATGTTGAAATATAAAACCACTAAGGAACAAAATGCATGCATACAACTAAAGTCAACCAATAGAGTACAATAGAAGTAAAGTGAGGAAGGTAAAACTAGGCCAGAATACAATCCCACCAAAAACAAGAGTCTTCAAACTACTAAGTCCAACCTGTAAGCATAGAGAGGTACTCGGACTGTTGCTCGTAGTTGTAGGAACACCTCGGCCTATAGGGAACTCAGAAAGCTCAGTCTGATTCTATTCCACCCTGGACTCCGTCAAAAGGTTGCTCATCTGCATAAGACACGACACATGCAAGAGAATATCGTGTAGGGGTGAGTATAATAATACTCAGTAGAGGACCCTGAAAACCACAAAGCAATACACAAAGTAAAGGTACAATCAGCTCTACATAGTATATATCTGTTAAACATATAACAAGAGAAACACATCCAGATATACTCAAAACTCAGACCCATAGTCTAGAGACAAGTCACACAATTGCATACCCCCTCTAGGGATTTAGTTTGAAGGTTCAACGAATCACTCATCCAAGAGAACTCACTCCATGATTTTGATGGATTTGATAACATTTGTCTGAGAAGTACTGTTCATCGGGAAAAGCCATGAGAGATAGATACACTCATTCCGGGAGAACACACTCCTGAGTGGGAAAAGATCACGATACATAGATGAGGATCACTGCTAGGGCATTGGTGGATACTGAGACTCATCCGGATTCACCTACTAAGTAGAGGATCGGCATCAAGTAGGATTGTTCATGTCGATACCTGACTATACCTAGGGTCAAGAATGGATAGAGGATCTTGCTTCGGGCCTCTCAGAGGGATACCTGACTCTATCTCAGGAAGTCCTATTGAAGGGATCATATTCCTATGGATGGAAATGATACCTAACCTTCAGGGGAATGATTAAAAGGGGAACTAACCCAAACAAAACTTGTCCAAATAACGGTGGACAATAGGATCAATTTGTGTTCCAAGATATACATGAAATGTAGAAGGGGTCACATGCCATGTCTTGCAACTCCGGGTACTGCCCATATGTAACGACCCGAGTCAGAGGGAACATGTTGTGTAGAAAGGTAAGTACACGGTTTGTAGGACGGACCACACATCGTGTCCGAGTAACCGGGGTTCCCTCCATGTACGCGGTCATGTTCCCATACATGGCTTTAAACCATGTGTGTCATCCCGTGTAACCGGTACATAGGATAACCCATGTATCTGGCCTGGTCTGGTCGTGTGGTGGAGTACACGACTGCGTACTCCACCCCATGTCTATGTATTTCCCGAGATACACACTGAGTTCCGCGTAAGGACCCACACATCATGTTCTTTGGAGAACATGTTGTGTCATCACTTCATGCACCACGGAACCCTATCCACCACTAATTCAACCCCACATGGCATGTTTCGGGATACATGTCATGTGTTTGGTAAATTTCTAGAAATGTCATTCTTCCTCCATGCGCCTCCAGTGTTCTTCTGATCCTTGATCTGGCTTCCCGATCGTCACGAAACTCCAAGGTTGAGGTCACCCCGACACTGAAAATCTGATTCCTTTGATTTCGGGCCTTCGATCAACCCCAAAAATACATTCTGATTCACCCGCATGAAGAATGATCAAAGAATAAGAACTCCCAAACCATGTCGATTCATCCGCCACCATCGTCATTGCACCTCCGTTGGGTCATCATGATACCATATCTCTATTTTGGGATAGTTGTGCCAAGAAACGGGTGTACAACGATTCCTCATTTGTATCCCCATGAAGAACACAAAGAATGCGGGGAGGAGGGTAAAGAAAACAAAACAACAAAGGAGGAATGAACCTCCACCATCGTTCTTCATGGCGTTAATCTGCTCCCGTTAGAAAGTTTAAACGGGGAAAATTAAAAACATTAAAACATGAAAAAATAATCCCCAGGAATGAACACGGTAAAGAAAATACCTCCTGCAAGAACAATGATGTGCAGGTTAACCAATTCGTGGTTTGATGCACGTTCGTCATTTAACTAAAAGAACAGGGAATAAACAATTTAAAACATAACCCCTACCTTGAGAAGGGATCAATCGCTGACGAAGGGATTGCATTGCCATCTTCGCTGAGATCATTTAACTCCATTGGCGCAGCGATTCACACTTTTAATTTGTCATCGTTTGTTGTCAAGAGTTCTCTCCAAAGCTTCAAGAATTCTCAAGAGTTTCTATGAACCTTCTTCCAACAACCAACATTAGATTAACCCATTAAAGGGAGGGAACATGTTTCAGCGTTCCATCACACTGTGACATTAATGAGTTAGTGTTGTTGTTTCAGAGTCATTTTTCCATGTCATTAATTATCGAAATAGCTTCCTTGTCATTGCATTGTAGCGAACGTTTCCAAATAAAATAAAATAAGCTTTTTAAATTATTTTATTTTATTTTATTTTACTAAAAACGTCAGAAAATTAACTTTTTCCCTCAACCTGCACCGGCCGAGGTTAGAATCTTTCTTAGATAAAGTCATCATCTTGGAAAAAACGGTGCCCTGGGATTTCAAATCTGGGCATTTGTTTTGGAAACTTCTACAACCTCACACACACGCCAACCCACTTAACTTAAAAAAATAAAACCACTATTTTGAGCTCATCGGGCCTCAGAATGATGTGTCGTCTCTACACATGCTCTCGAAATAATTCCATATAATATTTAAAAATAATACACCGAAAATCTGAGACATTATAGATCGAAAATTGTTTTTGAGGCCAGGTCCGTGAAGATCTCTTCGAGACAATTCCAATGGTGCAAGTAGCGTAAAAAACAGAGTTGAAATGAAGTCGGTAGAGGCGGTCAATGTTTTAGTCAAACCCCAAAAGCTATAGTACCATCTTGCTGGAGAAGAAGGTATTATTTACACCATAAGATATTTTACAATGGGTTTTTTGACGACTATTATGGTGAGCCACGTCAGCGCCATATCATCGGTCGATCTAGACCGTTGAAACTATTTTGGTCATATCTTGGTCAATCGAAATTCATTTTCAGTGATATAGGAGTTACTTCCATCTATTTCAATCGTTTCTGATGCATAATTATAGTTAGGTTTTTGAAATTCTCACTCCATAAATGGAAGAAAATACTGGTAATATGATTAAACTCGTCTCTTTTAATTATTCCATCCGGAAATTCAAAATGGAGGATATTTTGTATATTAAAGATTTGTGGAAACTAATAGTGGAAACTATTAAGCCCATGACAGTACAAGAGGAGGAATATTAAATAAGAAGTCAATCTGGTGAGAAGACGACAACCAGTACCCCTCCAGTTGATGTGGAGTGGTTCATGCTCAATATGAAGAGCACTTCCCAAATCAGAAAGTGGATCGACAAGAGTATCTTTCACAATTTTTCCAACAAACACGATGCTTCCATTCTATAGTGAAAATTAGAAATATGTATACAAGGAAAATCACATAGAACAAAGAAAACCCGATATACCGACTTTCCAACTTGAAGTACAAACATAGGACCCGCATATCAGAGCACATGATTGAGTTCTATGGTACCATTGATCAGTTTAATTCCATGAAAATGATGATTGGTGATGATTTTCAAGCACTATTGATATTAAGTTCTTTACCAAATATGTGGGACACATTAGTTGTGTTGGTCATTAATTCAACTCTAGATAGAACTCTCACTATGGAAATGGTGAAAATAGAGTGTTGAATGAAGATTCTTGATGAAAGGATGAGGGATGTACACATGAATCAGAGACTCTTATCATTGAAAGATAAGGGAAGCATAAATGGCAGGGAAGAAGCGGAAGAAGAGAACCCCATGACCAAAGTTTACAAAGGAGGAAGTGATCAAAATTCCAATCGAGATATGACATGAAGTTTCACCATTGTGATAAGCCCAGACACTTCATCCGGGAGTGTAAGACGTTGAAGGCAGACCAGATGAATCAAGAATATAGGATCCAAAATATTGTAGTTGTCAATGAAGAGATCTTTATTGTTCAAAAAGATAATCATGTCGGTCTTGCAAGCCAAGACTTGACATTGGTGATTGATTCAGGTGCCTCATACCATGTCATTGTCAGAAGAGATTTCTTCTCATCTTACACTTCAAGGAGTTTCGGACATGTGAGGATGGAAAATGATGGTGCAACCAAAATTATTGTTATTGGTAACATTTTTCTAGAAACTAATATTGGATGCAGGTTATTGTTGAAGGATGTGAAGCATGTTACTTATTTTCACCTCAATCTGATATCCACTAGAATGCTTGACGATGATGGATATGTTAGTTCCTTCGATGACGGGAAATGGAAGCTTACCAAATGTAACATAGTAATTGAAAAAGGAAATAAAGATACTTATCTTTATCTTAGAGATGCCAGATTTCATGGAGGATAATCCAATGCAGCCAGAAAATATGTTCTTATTGAAGTTTGGAACATACGGCTTGGTCACATGAGTGGGTGAGGAATCAGAATGTTCTTGAGGAAGGATCTCTTGCCATAAATAAAATGTACACATTTGGATACTTGTGTTAATTGCATCATGGGAAAATAACACAGAGTATCATTTTGTGGTTATTTACCATCTAGAAAAGTGAATGCTTTAGATTCGATTGACACTGATATTTGCATGATGAGCACTAAGTCAATAATAGGTTCTATTTATTTTGTTACCTTTATAGATGATCATTCTAGAAAAAATAGGGTCTTTGCGTTGAAAACTAAAGATCAAGTGCATGATGTTTTCAATTAGTTTCATGTGAAGGTGGAAAGAGGATTAGATATACGGTTAAAGTGTGTGCGAACAAAAAATTAACGGGAGTATTGTGGTCCATTTGAGGAGTGTTGTGGGATATTTGGCATCGGGATGAAAAAATCAGTACTAAAGAAGCCTCAGCATAATGGTGTTGCTGAGAGGATGAACAAGACAATTTGTGAGAGAGTTAAATGTATGCTCTCAAATGAAAAACTGACAAACACCTTTTGGGGGGAGGCAATAAGGACCACATTTGATCTTATCAACATTTATCCATCAGTTACACTGAACTATGATGTTCCAAAAAGAGTTTGGACAGGTTAATATGTTTTATACAAACACTTGAGAGTATTTGATTTCTTGATATATGTTCACATTCTGAAAGATGAGTGGGAAAAGATGAATGGAAAAGAAAAGCAATGTATCTTTTTGGGATATGCTCATGAGGAGTTTTGATACTGAATTTGGGATCCTATTAGAAGAGGGATCATCAGAAGTAGATATGTGGTGTTTCTTGAGGGTCAGATGATTGAAGATTTTGAGAACCCAAAAAATACAAAGAAGTTTCCATTTGAGGAAATTCCAGTCAATCTGGAACCAGCCTGTCACGACCCGTCCTCGGGGCCCGTGTCGTGACTACCCCAAGCCCGCCTTCCATAGGCCAGGGGCTGGCGACTAGCACCAAGGCGTAAATCCCGGTAAAGGGAAGGAATTGCCTTTGTAAAGTAAATGAGCACCACAGAGTAAGCAAGCAGAAAAAGTAAACACTAAGTAAAAACTGGTACAACAGTAAGTGCAGAAAAGTAAGTGGGCCAGAATACAAACTCAAACTGAAAGTAAAGTACAACTCAAAAGGGAAAACAGCAACTGAAAAGTGAAGCTGCAACGTCGAGCTGTCCACTGGAAGTCCCACCTGAAGAGTGGGTACAGATAGCCTCCACAGCTCCTCGGTCCAGCCGTCTGCTCCGAGTACACCCCGCCCAGTGGTCCACCTCCAGGTACCGTCCTGCTCCGCAAACCTCAACCACGATCAGCGCTGTCTATCGTCTGCAACCAACACAATGTAGTGCGGGCATAGCTCGTGCAGGGGTGAGTATAAGCTACTCAGTAGGGACCCCGAGACCCCCAAAGGTCTCCCAGAATCTACAAAGGATAACCCACAAAGAAAAGATACAATCACGAAGTAACATCCAACACTACTTATGTATATGCCCATACATATACCTAGGTTATCAATCCTAGATCAGCTTCAACATCCGAGCCCAAGTGCAACCTAGTCCACACAGGAAAAACATACACAGTCCACAAAGGAAAGCACAACTTAGTCCACACAGGAAAACACAACTCAGTCCACACAGGAAAGCACAACTCAGTCCACACAGGAAACCACAACTCAGACCACACAGGAAAGCACAACTCAGTCCACACAGGAAAGCACAACCCAATCATCTTGATGATAAGGGTTGAAAGTCAAGACTCGGCTCACACAAGAATACATCATCGAAAAAGTGAAAGAGATGATCAGATATAGATACTGAATCATCTAAGCTGGGACCCACATAGGATACAAGACCAGCATTCTTCATTGATTCATCTATGCTGGGACCCACATAAGATACAAGACCATCACTGAATCATCTAAGCTGGGACCCACATAGGATACAAGACCAGCAGTCTTCATTGATTCATCTATGTTGGGACCCACATAGGATACAAGACTAGCATTGAATCATCTAAGTTGGGACCCACATAGGATACAAGACCAGCAGTCTTCATTGATTCATCTATGCTGGGACCCACATAGGATACAAGACCAGCACTGAATCATCTAAGCTGGGACCCACATAGGATACAAGACCAGCAGTCTTCATTGATTCATCTATGTTGGGACCCACATAGGATACAAGACCAGCAGTCTTTATCGTCGCAAACGCAGCCAGCTCTAGGGTTCCCGCACACAGCAAACTCGTTCGGGAGGGTCTGATCCACGAGCCGAGAGGCTGATACATCAACTGACACATAGTCCAGAGTTGATGTATCCAAAAGTTCCGTATCGTCAACAGGAACTCAACGTCGCAGACGGCGCGTCAATCGGACGCCTGGTCTGAGAGATATTGCTTTTTTCGTCCCAGGGGCCCGGTTGGTTTTTAAGGCAAAACCAACCCGACCGTACTCCACCTGCGTCCAAACCTCAGGCGGAGTAAGCCAAAAGATCCGTCTCACTTAGAGGAAAACAACAAAGTTGACGGCACGTCAATCGGACGTCCGTAGCTCAAGATATGAGTGTTTCCGCTCGGAGGGCCCGGTTGGTTTCGTGTACGAACCAACCCGGCCGAACCCAAAGTATTCTGGAACCTTGAGTGCGATATACCGAAACAACCATCTCGATCCAAGGATCGCATCGCCGCTGACGGCGCATCGTTCGGAGGCCCGTAGCTCAAGTTATGAGCGAAAGATCGAAAAGGTCCGGGAACGGGGGGTCTGGGCCCGGACCGACCCGGCCCGACCCGGGTCGACCCGACCCGGTTGGGCGCGACCCGGCCCGGCCCGGCCTGGGCGTGACCCGGCCCGGCGGGTCGGCTCGGCTCGGCTCGGCCGAGCGGCCGAGTGAGGGGAAGCCGCAGGGGGCTTGCTGCCCCCGCGTGAAGAAACGTCGCGGCCCTGGGTGGGGCCGCCTCGCCAGCGGACGCGGCGACCGGGCCGCGTCCCTCTTCCTGGTTCCGCGTGGCCGCAGAACCGGATCGTCGTCACGGCTTCAACCGCGGCGGGTTTTGCCGGCGACGTGGCGCGCCGGCGGGAGCTTCCGCGGGCCACCGGACGCGCTCCGGTAGTCCGTTTTGCGTGCGGTCTTCGCCAGTGGTCCTCCCGGGACTCGATCTTCAATGACAGGCCCTCGAATCGCCCTTGCGGCCCCGTTTGTCATCATCCGCCGTTTCGCGCACCAAGAACAAAAAAGTGTGGTGGGTTCGGACTTGTTCGTTAGTCCGCACCCACCGCGTTAGCGGTCTTAAAGGTATTCACCCAACAATATTTAAACGACCGGGGATTTAATCACAGAGATTTAAAGAATCAAACCCCTACCTCGTCGTACGTGCGTTCTTCGCGGAATTGATCGATGCGGAAGAAAAGAATCGTCGTGTCGCGGAAGAGCGTCGCTGTCGCGCGGTACTTGGCGTCGCGTCGACGAACTCCGAGGATCAAAATCATACAGATTTAATTAATAATAATTAAATCCATGTTGTTGTTATAATCCACAAAGAATTTAAAAAGGAGCGCAACCCCCTACCTTGTCGTTGTCGATCGAAGGTTGTCGCGGGGTTGGATCGTCACGGAAGAAGCGTCGCGAAGGGAGGTTCGTCGGCGTCGCGGTACACGGCTTTGCGTCATCGATCTCCGCGGGTTCGGCGTTCTTCGTCGCCTTTCGTCGAAGGCCGGCGTTCTTCGCGTTTTTCGCGTTTTTTGCGTTCTTCTCGAAGGAGGTTGAAGGACTTAAGGTTCTGTCAAATCCTCTCAACGAACAACACATCAGAAGGAAAAATGTTGGTCTTATTTTATTACATGCCAACAAACGAAAAACTAAGTTAAGTAACGACCCATTAATTCATAGAATTAATTCAACGAATAAAACCGCCCAATTAAAAAGGAGCGTTTAATTGTCTAAGAAATGCCCCAGTTGACTTACATTTAATAGGGGTTTTCGCGGGTGCGTTACTTAGAGGAAAAGAAACGGTGGGCTCGTGCGGGCCCCACCTCACAAATATCCTACCCACTTGGTAGGATATTTTCGGATAGCACCATATCTGCATCAACTCAGCTTAAGCAGCTTTAAGTGGCTTTCAAGTGGCTTTAAGTGAAATAAAATAAAGTTGTCGCACACTTTATTTTATTTCTTAACTTAACCCCAAAAATTTTAAAACCACACCCGAGCAAACGCAACTCCGGAAGAGGCGTTTCTAAGCAAATATCGGCGCTGCGATTCCATCGGTGCCCTCGGAATTCGATTCCGAGCACCGGTTTAAAAGTTAGAAAAACTCACTCGTTCGTTCACTGAACGTACCCGAGCCAAACTTCGGAAAATGATTTCGGGCACACCGGACCTCGGAATCAGGTGCCGTCAGAAACTGCGTTCTTGTAAAATTCCAAAGAAAATTAAGAAAAAAAATTCCTTGAAATTTATGGGTTTTTACACAGCCTCACCACCGTTAGTTCCAACTAGTGTGAGAGAGATACGTGACACTTATGATACATCACTACCAGGTAATATGTCTCTATCTGTTGCTATGTATTTATCATAAGATATTATAGAATAGATTCCCCCTGAAGCACAGTTGAGGAGATTTACTAGAGAATGACAACCGAGTTATATACACTCACCACATGAGTATGTGATGCTCACTAACAGGGGAGGGCCAAATAGTTATGATGATGCGATCAGGAGTCAGCAGAAGATGGAATGGAAAAAAAGTCATGCAAGAGGAGATGAGATCCTTGCAGAAGAACCACACATTTGATTTGGTTGAATAACCACAAGGAAAAAAGGTACTCAAGAACGAGTGGGTGTACAAAATCAAAGGAGAATATGGTATCTCATAGTCGTGCTAAAGAGATAGAATGGTTGTGAGGGGATTCATTCAGAAGAAAGGTATTTAATTTGATGAATTTTTTTTTCTTGTGGTTAAAATGTCTTCTATCAGGATTGTTTTTGGATTTGCGGCTAGTCTCAACCTGGAGTTTCAACAATTGGATGCAAAGACATTGTTCTTTTATGGTGATATTGTTGACGAGATATACATGGAACAACCAGAGGGATTTCAAGTTAAATGTAAATAAAACCTGGTATTTGAACTTAAGAAAAGTTTATACTGTTTGAAATAGTATCCAAGGCAATGGTAAAAGAAATTCGACTCATTTATGGAGAAAAATGAGTACAGGAGGACGACCGATGATCACTGCATTCTCATTAAACAGTTTTTTGATGGTGATTTTATTATCTTGTTGCTTTATGTTAATGATATGTTGATTATTGGAAGAGATATCACCAAGATTGACAGGTTTAAGAATGGGTTGAATAAGTATTTTGAAATGGACTTGGGAGATGCTATTTAGATTCTTGGTATGGGGATTACTCGTGACAGGAGGAATCAAAATATTTGGTCATTTGAGGAGTGGTACATTGAGAAGGTTCTTGAAAGATTCAACATGAGCAAGGTGAAACTAGTTAACACTCCACTTTCGAGTCACTTTAGGCTTATGATAAGTCAGAGTCCATCAAGTGAGGAGGAGAAAGCAGAGATGGAAAAAGTTCCTTATCAGACAGCAATTGGCAGTCTTATGTATGGCATGGTATGCACCAGACCATACATTGCTTACGTTGTTGGTGTTGTGAGCATATTCTTATCAAATTTAGGAAAAGAGCATTGGATAGCGGTCAAATGGATATTGAGGTATATCTGAGGTATATCTAGTCATTGTTTCTGTTTTGGAAAAATCTATTTTGGAAGGATACACAGATACATATATGACTTGAGATGAAGACATGAGAAAATCCATATCAAGTTACGTGATATCATTTGCAGGGGGGCAGTCTAGTGACAATCACGGTTATGTGTTTTATTGTCTACCACAAAAGTAGAATATATTGTGGTCACTAGGGACTGCAAGGAGATGGTGTGTATAAAGATGTTTTTATAGGAGCTGGGACAGGTTCATGAGAATTATATTCTCTATTTTGATAATCAAAGCGTTATTCATCTCAGCAAGAAGCCGATATTTCATTTCAGGTCCAAACACATCGACGTGAGATATCACTGGATCCGAATTGTGATGGAGAAAAAATAGTTGAAAGTTAAGAAAATCCACACCAATGATAATGAGGCAGACATGATGACAAAAGTTATACCGAAAGAGAAGTTGGACGCTTGTAAGGAGACGACGGGTCTATCTTTTACCCCAAATTGGTCGTGATGAGAAGATTTATGGGAGTCACTCCCAATTAAAGCGTGATTTGTGAGAGGACTGTTGGTAGACAATTTTTCTTCAGGTGGCACCTAACGGCGAAGCAGCCAACGACGTTGATGAATTTTCATGGGTAGATGAACTACCCAAACAATCGAAGAAAAACTGGTTTTTCATTCTTCAATAAAACGAAATCAAAATCCCATGAATTGTAATGGGTGTAATCCTCCAACGCTTGATACAAAAAGAGAAATAAAAGAACGGTCTCCCTTCTCCCGTGGATGCAGAAAATATTGCAAAATCACGTTGAATCTGTGTATTCTTTCATTTTTCTTCATTGTTTGTGTTCGATTTTTAGGAACCTTCACGACCTCAACAGTAGCAACATAAAAATTGAAAGAGGAAATAGGTTCACGGGGAATAAGTCCCTTGTTAAGTGTGGTCCCTGCCTCTGAGAAATGTCAATAAATTACTCTCGGCCTACGTCAAAGACTCTCTTTCCCGGTGTCACCTTCCACACTGCGTCTCTTATGTTTTTAGAAGCCAAAACCACCTTCTCCTCTTCAGCTTAACCTTCTTCTGCTCACTGGTGCGACATCACCAGCTTAATCTGTGAATCCAGTTTTAGTCGAACTCAAATATCTTCAAGGATATCATACTCCAAGCAGATCTGTATCAAATCTCCAGCTCAGCCTCAAACTTCAACTACCGAACCAGCTTAACCACTTGGCCGCCTCACTAATTCCAGTTCAGCATCTCGGTCAGCCAGAAATCGGAAGTATTGGCTAACAGATCTGATAGAAACCATTATGAACTAATAGATCTGATTGAAGATTGTTTCCGCAACCACTGAATCCGCCCTCTTTCAACGAGTTAAATTAAATCCAAAACAAATCCTCCAACAGATCTCACAGAACTCCAGTAGCTTCGCTCACACAACCGGCGACGATCAGCCACGTATCAGACTCCATCAGCAGCAACACTTGATCTACATAACTATTCAAATGGCTTCAATGGATCAGCTGAACTGCTAAAAGCTTCAATCGGCAGCACTTAGCTCGCACACAATGATCCGTGATCCGCAGCACTTAGCTCGAACACAATTTCCGTTCCAGATCCGCAGCACTTAACTCGCTATTCAAATTCCTCCATGGATCCGCCTCACTATTCAAATTCCTCCATCGATCCGCCTCACTATTCAAATTCCTCCATCGATCCGCAGCACTATTCAAATTCCTCCATGGATCCGCCTCACTTTTCAAATTCCTCCATGGATCCGCCTCACTGTTCAAATTCCTCCGTGGATCCGCAGCACTATTCAAATTCCTCCATGGATCAGCAGCACTTAGCTCGCAAACAATTTCCAGTCCAGATCTTGGGCAACTGAACAGTGGATGGAAGCTTCCCGATGAACTATCTAAAATGGTGGTAGATCCGTCTCAATCTCTTTGGCGGTGATCGAATGGCTGCTTCGGAAGCAAATCGAACGGGTGACATTAATCTGGTCAAGCTCCTACTCAGCCCAACAACTGTAGAAGTAGGGGTGTCCAGACCCGACCCGACCGGGTTGGGTCGGGTTGTGGAAAAAATGTTTGGGTCGGGTTTGTATCGGGTTGACCCGTGGATGGGTTGGGTCGGGTCTCGGGTTGGCTACATATCGACCCAACCCGACCCGTTGACCCGAGGCTATATGAAAAAAAAAACCTACCTGGGGTCGCGACCCGACCTGACCACCCTAATCCTCTTCCTCCCTCGAGCTCGCTCGCCTCTTCCTCCCTCGCGCTCGCCCGCCTATTCCTCCCTCTCCTTCCCATCCCCAACCTTCCCTCGCGCACGATTGGATGACCTCTCTTCTCCTCCTCCTATCCTCACTCGCCTCTTCCCCTCCCCGGACAGATTCTCCTCCTCTCCACCTCCCCCTGACCCCGGCCTTCCCTCGCGCGTGGCCAAACCCTAATCCCATTCATTCATCCTTCCCTCGCCACCAGCGACTGGCCTTCTTCCTCCTACTCTACTCCCTTCCTCCGCTTCTCACTCACCTCCTCCCTGGACTGATAGATTCCCTCACAAGCAATCGGGAGAAATACCTCATATCGGCTCGGCTCACTCCTCCCTGCCTATTGTGCGTTCTTTCTGGCGGTACTTGTGGTAAGGTAAGTAGTTTTTTTAATCATGTTCTTCAAATTATCTTCCTTAAGTAATTTATTTATGCACCTATGTGAGTCGGATTTATAGTGCATGTGTGCACATTTCAAGCAGGCAGTGAATGTTTCTCATTTCAGTTGTCTGAATAGTAGGTATACTTGAGTGATTTTGTTTGATTTCCATTTCCCCTAAAAATGATTTGTAATATTGTTAAGGTGTAATCCTCCTAGTTAGTAGTTATCAACTGTAGGAAGGATATGTTTTTTTCTTCCTGCTTGTCCACCTATCTTCTATTTTCACATAGCCATTTATGTATACTGATTTTGTTAAACATTCAACCAAGAAGTAGGGTAATAAATGGGGGCTGGCTAGTGTAGTGGTGCAGGCTGGTGCAGCTGGGGGGGGGGGGGTTGGTGTAGTGCAGGGAAGGGGGTAGGGGGAGGGGCTGGTGCAAGGGCAAGGGGAGGGGGATGGGCTGATGCAAGGTAAGGGGTTGGGGGAGGGGTTGGTGTAGTGCAGGGGGGAGGGAGAGGGGGGAGGGGCTGGTGCAAGGGCAGGGGGGAGGGGCTGGTGTAGTGCGGGGGGGGGGAGGGTTGGTGCAGTAGGGAATGGGGGGAGGGGCTGGTGCAGCAGGGAAAGTGGGAGGGGGAGGGGCTGGTGGGGGTGCAGTGTGGGGCGGAGGGGCTGATGTAAGGGATGGGGGGAGGGGGAGGGGCTGGCAGTAGTGTAGGGAAGGGGGTGGGGGGGGGGGGCAGGTGTAGTGCAGGGGGAGGGGGGCTGGTGTAGTGCAGGGGGGGGGAGAGGGTTGGTGCAGCAGGGAAAAGGGGAGGGGCTGGTGCAGGAGGGAAAGTGGGAGGGGGAGGGGCTGGTGCAGCAGGAAAAGTGGGAGGGGGAGGGGCTGGTGGGGGTGCAGTGTAGGGGGAGGGGCTGATGTAAGGGAAGGGGGGAGGAGGGGATGGATGGTGTAGTGTAGGGAAGGGGGTAGGGAGGGGGGGGGGGAAGGTGTAGTGCAGGGGGAGGGGGAGGGGATGGTGCAACAGGGGGGAGGGGCTGGTGCAATAGGTGGTTTGGGGATGGTGGTGAGGCTGGTGCAGTAGGGGGGGCAGGGGCTGGTGGGGGGAGGGGGAGGGGCTGGTGGAGGGTAGGGGGGAGGGGTTGGTGCAGGAGGGGGGGGGGAGGGGCTGGTGCATGGCAGGGGAGGGGCTGGTGCAGCAGGGGGTTGAGGGAGGGGCTGGTGCAAGGGCAGGGGGAGGGGGAGGGACTGGTGCAGTAGGGGGAGGGGGAGAGGTTGTGCAGGGCAGGGGGGGTTGGTGCAGCAGGGAAGGGGTGTAGGGGGGAGGGGGATGGTGGGGGTGCAATGCAAGGAGGAGGGGACTGGTGGTGGGGCTGGTGTAGCAGGGGGATTGGGGGCTGGTGGGGGTTTAGTGCAGGGGGGGATGAGCTGGTGGTGGGGCTGCTGCAGCAGGTGGGATAGGGGGGCTAGTGGGGGGTGCAGTGCAGGGGGGAGGGGCTGGTGCAGGGGGGATGAAGCATAGGGTAGGGGGCTGGTGGGGGGGAGACTAGACCAGGGGGCAGGGGCTGGTGCAGGGGGGAGGGGGAGAAGGTAGTCTAGGTGGGTGGGGGGCTAGGTCTGGGGGTTGAGGCAGGGTCAATCGGGTTGGGTGGGGGTCGGGGTCAGGGTCGGGTTGGGTCGGGTTTACACATAGAACCCGACCCGAACAAACCCGACCCACAACCGGTTGGGTTGGGTTGGATCCTTCGGCCATGCGTCGGGTAACCCGACCCCAACGAGTTGGGTTGGGTCGGGTCAACTGCTCATGAAGCATATGACCCGACCCAACTCGACCCGAGTTTTTTTGGTTGGGTCGGGTCCCGAAACATCCTTGACCCGACCCAACCCGACCCATGGACACCCCTACGTAGAAGTCCAACCCAAAAAGGTAGAATTCCAGCTCTAATTGTCCTACATAACCAATTAATAAACCTATCAAAATTCAATTACTCATGAAAATTTATATATTTTCAAGTAAATTTTCAATTCCCGCAAAATACAACCTAGAATCCAATTTCCAACATATATTTTCAAAAGCAACTTTTGAAGCACAATTATCACATAGCATTTTCATAAATGAATTTTTATTCCAAGAAAATAAACATTAAAATCAAATATTTTTTTTCATTTTAATCCAAATAAATTATTTCTTATAAAAGCGTTTCTTTTTCAAAATCTTTCAAACAATTTATTTCCCAATGTTGATACATTAAAGCATATAAATTTTCAAAGAATATTCAATGATTTCAAAACACATAAAAAACATGTTTCACACCAAAGTATCAAACACACAGAATCATACCATAAAAATATATTATCAATGAAAAGGTATTAAAAAAAATGTTGGATACAACTGCCAACGGCGGCTCACGCACTGCAAAGAAACTACTGCAAATTAAGCAGCTCGGGGACTCAACCAATGTCCCAAACCCCGTCCCCCCCCAGCCGCCTACGAAGGGCATCAATGAAAAAGTAACCAAAATTTAATAAAAAATGCATGTGTTAAACATGTAAAATGATACCATATCAGATTCCTCCACGCAATCGGTCCATAAACTCTACTACAATGACTATAAAGCATAAAAAGAATGGGAATTTTCATACTAAGCAATTTTTAGAAAAAATATTTTATCGTCATCACACTCATTAAACTAAAACATTTTACTACTTTTACAGAAGAATTAGTTTGGTGAAAACCTGGTTTTCATTATGAAATGATGGTCCGATAAGAATTTTTCAAAAGTGAAAAGAATTCATTCATGTCTCAAGTATCCTTACAAAACATTCCCTTTTACCTGTGCACACACAATAACATAACCCATAAGTTATCATAGAAGTAAATTAATTAATTACTCCAAGATTAATGGATGGGAAAGATCAAATAATAAATAACTTTTAATAAATATAACTAATCCACCAACATCAACCAAAAAGCCACACTCATCCCACATGGATTTCAAGGGTTTATTTTCTTCAAGAAACTCAAAACTAAATTTGAAAATGTACTTCCAATTTAAAATTCATGATCCAATAAAATAATGAAATGAAAAACTAGATTTTATGACAAATTGGTTTTGGAGAGAGTAATATAGAATGTGCAACTAAAAGAGCTACAAAGAGAAAAAGAAAAGGTTTGACCACTCAAGAGAACGGAAAAAATCTATAGTTTTAGAAAAAATCACCCGTACTAAGTATGCAGGAAAAAGTAAGATGTAAAGCAATTTTGAAAAAAAATCATGAAAAATTTGATATATCTCAAAGAATAACATTTTAGCACATAAAAGAGCATCTTCTCCTATACTTAAACACTACGTTGACCCCAATGTTGAATTCCAAGGTGAAGATTTTCAATTATCAATCATTGTTCAAAAAGTTTTTAATTTCAACACCCAAAAAATTGGACAAAGAGTAAGTTCAAAACAGAATCGTATTAACCACAATACGCATAGTGTAGCATCCTGATTTTAATTAAGGTACATACCATTTAAATTTTTAGTTTAAATCATTAAAGTGATCCAGGGCGCACGTCTGTGCACCCTGTTGCAAGTCCCATACAACTATTAGAATTATTTAAATAATTGCACTGGTTTTATATAAAATATTACATTGCGCCCTAGCGCAACGGTCGGGTCAAAAATAATAATAAAAATTAAAAAATTAAAAATATATTGAAATGAAATTAAAAGAAAGTAAAAGAAAGTAAAAAAGGGATAAAAAGAAATTTTAAAATAAAATAAGAATGGGGTTACGAGAAAAATAAAAATAATTAAAATAGTCATTAGCCCTTTTTATTATTTTTATTTCATTTTCTTTCTCATCCCTTTTATTTTATTTTATTTTTATTTTTTTTCTTTTCTTTCTTCCTTTCTTTTCTTATCTCATCTCCCTTTGTGTGTCGCCCCGTGTAGCGCCCCTTGTAGTGCCCCAACCTCCTTCTCCTTCCGAAGCATGTTGTGACTCTGTTCCTCCTATGTTTTCTTTGATGTCTGGTGTGCAGTAAAGCTATTGGTAATGCTAACCTCACGCACCAAGAATCATAGGATCTCATCCACTATCCGTCACACAATCTGCCACATAAGGTTTTTACTCGGATTTGAGGGTTTTTCTAAAATCATCTGATTTCTTCCGTTTTAGGTCAAATCAAAGATCGTCGCTAAGTGTAGGATCCTCTAAAATTACAAGGTAAGGTGTCTACTCTCTTTCTCATCATTTAGTTGCGTCTTTTATATCGCACGTTGTGCCGCTCGTTAGTGCCTCCCGTCGATATTCAATTTTTCCTATTTTAATTTAATTTAATTACTTGGCTTGACTATTGCAACCTTGTTCGAGATGAACTAGCTTGTTTAATTTGTTTCAATATCATTGGATACCTCTTTGGGTGTGGTGACGTAATTGATCTAAATTCTGTTAGCACCAAATAATTAATTTATTAATTGCATGTGTTGCATGATCCCTCTTTGGTTGAGTTTTAAATAAAATACATTATTTAAGATAAATATGAACCATGAATTTTGGAGTTTTGTTGGTTTGTTGATTTTCTTGTTTAAAAGTCTTACCGTGCTATGCTATTATAAAAGAAAAAAGTGCATTTTTTCCTACTTTTTCTGATAAAGTGTTTTAACCGTAACTGTTTGACTTGAATGATCATGAAGTACATGATTCCTTGTTTCTTAAATTGTTTTTTTTTGTAATTATAAATGCATACTTTGTGATATACGCTTCCTTGAAATCTAATTAAATTTAGGGTGACAAGACAATGCAAGTTCCGTATTAAGGACCACTCATGGACTCTCTGTTACTGATTGGTTACCACACTACGCATCAGGGAGATGATGTCTTAGGCTTTTACCAGACGAGGGTTTCTCTGGGTCTTATATATACTCATTAGTGATATTGGTTCCCTAAGAGACAAACGAGGAAAGACTCATTGGCAAAGTGGCTATGCCATGCGTCAGGTGATACTCGACCCCTTATGTGCGATACCTATGACCGAATCATGATAAAGTCATGCCTCGAGCGATACTTGGTCTTTCAGAAGATTGTCTTGGATGAGTTCAGTGGTATTAGATAGATTGAAGGGTAGTGATACCTTCAGGACGAGCTCAGACTCAAACTCTAAACTTCAATACAATAATAACGATAATGCGTGGAAGGTTTTATTTTTTGTACCTTTGGATTTCTTGTGAATTGGGATACCTTTCTGGTGCCTTGAATCACACTTTGTTGACACATAAATTAGACCCAAGCTAAAGCAAAAGTTTGGGGGTATGTTCTTTTTTGTCCGCCTTTCGTTTTCTTAGCCTTTATACATACATACATACATATTTTATTTTGTTTAATTAATTGCTTTCATTTATCGTATATTGAAAAACTACTTTTGTCTACAACACGAAATGAAAAGGTTTAGACACCATGAGTGACGGCCTACTGGGATTTTATCCCACACCCTGCCCGGGTGCCGTTTGTTACCTGAGTAGATTTTATGTCTGCAGGTGTGGATACAGGGAAGTGTGCCGCTCCCAATGCTTGATTGCTTCACTGTTTTTAATGGAGCTTGAAGGCATAGGACCGAGCCTTTTCTCAAGATGTAGTTGTTTCACTTTATGTCATTTTCATTAAAATTTGATAGCATGCTTGTATTCTTGCTTTTTGTACTTTTTTTAATACACACATCATAACATGACATCATTGTGTAGTTGGTTTGATTTATCTGCTTCCGTACTTTTCATTTATTCAATTGAGATTATTTAATTGCTTCTACTGCAGTTTGATTATTTATATACTTCCGCTACTTGTTATAAATTTTATTACTTCTGCTATGTATTACCTATTACCTATGAGGACATATACTCTCCCATGGACACATTAAAAAGGTCATCGCTGCTAGTCGATAGCCTCTGGGATTCGGGGAGATGTGCTTGAGGTCACGTGGCCAACCTGGCTCGGAGCACCATTCTAGTGGCTCCCGGGACGGGGATGTTACAGACAAGATCAAAAAATATATAAATCAATTATCAGGGTTCAAATGAAAAATTTCAATAAAAGTTTGAAATCATGTTCAATGACATCTAGTAAAAAACAAGTAATCACCCACTTAACATGCAAGCTTTTTAGAGATCTATAATGCGTAAATTCAATTCATGCTCAATTTTCTTTCTCTTAAATATTTCAACATGTACATGAGCATAATCAACACAAATAGTTTGCATAGTCCACATACATAGACTAAACAAACACAAAATTTTCATTTTAGTAGTTAAACTTAAAAATAATATTTTACTTTAGTACAAACAAAAAAATACAATAAAATCTATAAAAAAAAATCCTCAAACAAGATAAAACTTAGCCACTAAATCCAGTTTCCCAGGCTCACTTTTCATCAAGTGTAAACACCTCCTAATTGAAACTATTTAAAATATTACAGAAGAAAGATAATTTTCAAAATTGAATTCAAGAATTTAGTATTAATAAAAATTAAACCAAAGAAAATAAAGGAAAGGTTTGAAAGAAATAATTTTCCCAAGTCATTCATGGAGCAGTTCTAATGTGTCCAACTATTTAAAGAATTCAGTAATCTCAAATAATTTAAAGGAATGGTATGTGATTAGTAGTTAACAATATGTAAAAAAAACCATCAATTCCAACATTCCATGGTGATTTCATGAATTGTTACATGAAAAAACCAAAGAAAAAATTTTATTCCTACATGATAGTCAGGAAAAATAAAACCTGTTTGATAATTGGTATGTGTTTTCACTCTTTTCAATTCCATGCATCCTCAACTGTGTAACAATGAGAAAACAGAGGGGCGGCTGTAATGATCCACATCGTTATGGGTTATAAAATTCATAAGAAATTTGAATATTTGCCTCGTCTAGGGTTCATTCAGTGAATTCAAATTTAGAATCAAAATTATGAGAGTTAGAGCGCCTCTTTTTGGAAGTGTTTTGTGATGCTCCAGAACCGCACACCTGGATTCAGTGCTCATAGACACATACTTTACACACTTTCTTTAATACCAACCATAAAAGACTGAATATAATGATCTATAATTAAAAAATCAATAATGATTCATGTAACACTTACACCTCAAGGATCGTTTCAAGTTTATAGATTTATAGAATTAGGACAAAACATAAACTAATAAATTCCATATCTTTTTCAACTAATGGTCATTTTTTCAATATATGTAAGAAACTACTTAATTCATGATAAGTTTTCAACATATCCCATAAATTATTCCATACATGTTATCCTTCTAAACATGTCATGTTCACTACATTTCTTGATAACCTAGAGAATATAAACATAATAAAGGGGTGAACTCAAATGATTAGTAAGGGAAACATATAACTAAAACAATCAAGGAATAAACATTGCATAAATATTATGATAGTAAATTTTAATCAACACAAAGCCATAATAAAATTGAAACTGAGATCCTTTTATATTCATGACAATAAATGAAAACATGCATATCAATAATACTGATATCATACTGATATAATGCATAATGTAGGATATCAAAAACCTATAGTCAAGGCCTTCTGTCATAAACTTTACTTGTTTATGATATTGTAGTCAAGACATCTTACTAAATTGGTAAGGTATACACCAAATATGAAAACATGTTTTGTATCACAAGACCTGCCGATGCATCTAAGGGCTATACAATTCTAGACCCCACCCATCACCTGGTTATGTACAATGCATTTACCATAACAATCATCAAAACCTTTCATAAAATTCCTCAATGAACCTATTACTTAATAAAAACTTGATATCAATATAATGAGAAATACAAAAATAAAATACATAAACAACCTATGTTAGTAGTTAGTAATCATCAAGAATTCCAATATACCTTTCCCTATATCAGAAAAAGGGATAACATGATCATAAATAATTCAGAGAAATAAGGTGGATGGATAAACAATGTGTAATGACCCGAATCCGGAGCCCCTCCACTGGTGCCCCGTACCCGGTTCACCACATGACCTCAAGCGCGTTTCCCTGAATGCCAGAGGCTACCGACTAGCAGCGAGGGCCTTGGTGAGTCGGTGGGGAAACTATACCCTCATTCGGTAAAGTATACAACGGAAAAACAACCAGTCACAATAATGGAAACAACAAACAACATACAACAACTGATCTGAATAGCAGAAGCAATGCATAAAATAATGATGATGCAACATGATACATATGTCTATGGAAAACAGTAAACAAACCAACGTGCTACAGTACAACTGAAAAACAAAGTGCGAAGGAAAACAAGATAAAATCCTCAGCATCACGAGCCCCGACTCGGTCCCATGATCTCCAGCTCCAGTGCAATCAAGAACCTGAAGTATATGGGCGCTTGCCCTTATCTATACCTACAACAACATAGTCATCTTGGGCCCAAAAGCAAGGCCCAAATAGGGTGTGAGATACAATCCTAGTAGGCAATCACCCAAAGATTTGTGCCTTACAGTCAATGAATACAAGGCAAGTAAAAGTGCAGAAAGTAGTAAATAGTAATGCACACAACAACTAAAATTAACAGTTCTAAAAAACAAGGTACACAAGTAAATAGCCAGCAACAAGAAGGAAAAAGGAAACCCTTTGGGTAGCTCTCACAGCCTAAACCCTATGGTTCAACCTATAAGTACTAGCAACGCTCTAGGAGGCACACACAATCTCATCCCTCTGGTTTAGCTATGAAATTAATAGACTCTCTGAGGAAGCACTCATCGTCAATTCCTCCTATAGTCTCGCATCATACTAAAGGCTCTCTAGAGAATCACTAAACGTCTCATTCCCCCTATGGCCTGTGTCGAGGAACTAAAGACTCTTTGGGGAAGCACTCATCGTCAATTCCCCCTGTGGTCTAGCATCGTATTAAAAGACACTATGGAGAAGCCCTTACGTCAATTCTCTCTATGGTCTACTATACTAGGTACTCACAGTCCTGTGTGGAAATAAACATGCTCAGTGCGCGTACATCATCCAAGTAAACCTCCAGAACTAATTGGCTATCATTCTAAGGCTCAATAGCAATAAATAAGAAATAGTTCCACTATCACACAACTAGGCATGGAAACTGGAAAATGCCAAAAAGTAAAACAAGAATGGAAAGGAAACCTGAGTAAAAAACAAATTACTCTACTCACAAGCATAAACCTCTACTATAGAAATCAAGCAAAGCAGGTAAACAGCAGGGCAAAACAGGAAACCCACAATTCCCCGCCCAAGGGAATTTGTGGAATTTGCACAAAATACTCATAGACTCTCAATAGAAAGGCACAAACCACCTACCTTGATCCTAGGAGATCGATATATGTGAACCACGACGATTGATTCCCCTTAGAACATCGTAGATATGAGAAAACGCACAAAATGCTCAACCCAAGATAACTCAAAAATGAAGAGGAATCAGAAGACGAAGCTCAAGAAGAAGGAAGGTATTACCACTGCGATTCCAACGCAATCGACCATGATCGAATCAGAGAACGGACGAGGAGACGGGGGATCATCGAAGATCCAGCCGTACAGGTCGTTCTCGGACGAACGAGACCTAGAAGGAGGTGTTTCTGTGTGTTAGGTGTGACCCCGGTTCATTTAGTGAAAGAAAATAAAGTACATGGCGTGTAATTTTAGAGTACACGGCGTGTACTGGGTCTTTTCCGTACTCCACCAAAATTGGCCTCCACATCACCCCTACACACTTTGTGTGTGGCCCGGGCATGACCAACACACGACTTCGATCCGAAGAAGAGTACACAGCGTGTACTCAGAAAGTACACGACGTGTACTTCAAAAATTTCCAGAAAGTTTATTTTTCTTAAAAACTACAGAAAAAGGAAAAACATACTTGAAACGAAGATTCGGGTTCTTAGAAACTTCCCCCCTTATAGAAATTCATCCCCGAATTTCCTTAGCGAGGCATAGAAGAAGAAACCTCGAACAGCTCCGGCCACTATGATCGTACGTCGGCCTCCCTCTCCCAGGTCTTGTCCTGTACTCGCCCATGCTTCCATAGCACCCATACCAGAGGAACATACCACCCGCGGAGAACCTTCGTACTGCGATCGACAATCCGGATAGGATGTTCCTCAAACGACGCATCCACTTCAAGCTCAACTTCCTCAGGTTGAAAGACATGAGACGAGTCTGAAAAGTAACGTCAAAGCTAAGAGACGTGGAAGACGTCGTGCATGGCCCGATACCTCTGAGGTAGCTGCAACCGATAGGCGACTGACCCCACTCTCTCCAAGACCTCAAACGTCCCGACGTACCGTGGTGAAAGATTGCCCTGTCTCTGAATCCTCTTATGTCCCAACCTCGGTGCGACACGCAAGAAAACCTGATCTCCGACCTCATACTCCTGAGGTCGTCTCCACTGATCAGCATAAGACTTTTGTCGAGACTGTGCTGTAGCCATCCTCTTCCAAATCAGCTCTATCTTATCTGAGGTCTCATGAACGAGATGAGGTCCCAGCAAAGCTACCTCTCCCACCTCCAGCCAACATAAAGGTGATCGGCATAGCCTACAGTACAAATCCTCATATGGTTCCATCTGAATGGTCACCTAGAAATTGTTGTTGTAGGCGAACTCCACCAGAGGAATATGCTTCTCCCAAGAATCACCAAAGTCTATAATGCAGGCTCATAACATATCCTCAAGCACCTGGATCGTGTGCTTGGACTGGCCATCAGTTTGGGGATGGTATGCTGTACTTAAAAGTACCAATGTACCCAAGGCCTTCTGAAGTCCCTGCCAGAACTGAGAAGTAAAGCACGCATAACTATATGAAACAATGGAGTGTGGAACTCCATGCAGACGAACGATCTCTCGGATGTAAAGTTGTCCCATATCATCGACACTGAAGGTCTCCTTGATCAGCAAGAAGTGGGAAACCTTCGTGATCCTGTCGACGAAAACCCAAATAACATCATTTCCCCGAGGCGATCTCAGCAACCCAGTCACGAAGTCCATCGCAACATCGTTCCACTTCCACTCCAGAATGGGTAATTGCTGTAAAAGGCCTGTTGGTTGCTGATGCTTTGCTTTCACCTGCTGACAAGTAGAACATCTCATGAAAAAACCAGCAACATCCTTCTTCATACCTGGCCACCGGTACTGGCGATGAAGATCCCGATACATCTTGGTGATGCCAGGATGAACTGCCCAAATAGAGGAATGAGAATCCTGCATCATCTCCTAGTGTATGTCTGCTTTCACCCATACGCGTCCCTGGAAACGCAAGATCACATCCTTGCCCAATGTCCATCCAGGAAGAGGGTCCTCTCCTAACACACTCTCCCGCAGGACTAAGCCTTCTGATTCTGATAGTTGCCTCATCCGTACTCGATCAAGAAGTGTAGAGGTAACAGCTATAGAAGATAAGAAAGTCTATCCCTATCTATCATGAACCTCCAGATGCATATCAGAGAATAGATCCATCAACTACCACTCACTACTGGCCTCCTGAACCGCCTGAACCTGAGTTCTCCTTCTCAACGCATCTGCCACTGCATTGCCCTTTCCTGGCGTATAGGCAAGATCGAAGTCAAAAGACTGAAGATAATCGACCCACCTGCACTATCTCAGATTCAGATCATGCTGAGTGAAGATATACTTGAGACTCTTGTGGTCGGTGAAGACCACAAAGTGCTCTCCCAGTAGGTAGTGTCTCCAACAGTGTAGGGCATGGACAATAGCTGCCAACTCTAGATCATGCGTCGTGTAGTTCCTCTCATGTGGCCTCGACTGCCGAGACCCATACGTAACGACTCCATCTCCCTGCATAAGTACAGCTCCCAGCCCAATACCTAAAGCATCACAGTAAATATTGCAGTTCTTGCCTGGCTCAGGCAAGACTAGTATCGGTGCTGACGTCAACCTCCCTTTCATCTCCTGAAAGGCTGAATCACAAGAATCTGACCATAAGAACTTTGACCCCTTCTTGGTCAGACCTTTCAAGGGTGCTTCTAGACGAGAAAAGTCCTGAATGAAGCGTTTGTAGTATCCATCCAACCCTAGGAAGCTCCGTACCTCAAAGACGTTCTTCGACTACTCCTAAGAAACTACAGCTCTCACTTTCTCTGGGTCCACAGATACTCCTACCTCTGAGATGATGTGACCCAAGAAGTGAATCTGAGCCATCCAGAAGTGGCACTTCGAGAGTTTAGCATAAAGCCGGTGCTCTCTCAGTGTACTCAGAACGATCTCAAGATGTGTGGCATGGTCATGTAGAGTGTGAGAGTACACCAAGATATCGTCCATGAAGACCACGATGAAGGAGTCCAAATAAGGACGGAACACTCGGTTCATCAGTGCCATGAAAAATACTGGTGCATTCATGAGACCGAACGACATAACTGTATACTCGTAAAGACCATACCTGCTCCTGAAGGCCGTCAAAGGTATATATGATGGTCTAACACTCAAATGATGATAACCGGACCTCAAATAGATCTTCAAGAACACCCGGGCACCTCGAAGCTGATCAAAGAGGTCATCGATCCTCGACAAGGGATATCAGTTCTTGACCGTCAACTGGTTCAGCTTCCGATAATCCACACAAAGCCGAAGGGTACTGTCTGCCTTCTTCGCAAACAGGATAGGCGAACCCCAAGGAGAAGTACTGGGTTAGATGAAACCCTTTTCCTGTAACTCCTCTAACTGCTTCTTGAGCTCCTGCAACTCAGGTGTGGCCATTCTATAGGGAGGAATGGACACCAGTGCCACTCCTGGAACGAGCTCAATAGAGAAGTCTACCTCACAATCCGGAGGCAAACCTGAAAATTCCTCTAGAAAGACATCCCTGAATTGATCCACCACTGGAGGAAAGTCCAACTGTGGAGTCCCCTGATCATACAGATAAAGAATAAAAATCTGGGATGTCACCTTTCCTATCCCATGATGCTCGAGTCCTGCTCGACTCGCCCGAACGTCCCATTCGCCTCTATGAAGAAAAGACTCACCCTCTGGTGAAACGAAACTCACTATAAGGAGATAACAGTCGATGATGGCCTGGAAGGGAACCGGCCAGTCCATCCTGAGGATGAAATCATAGCATTTCATCTCTAGGACATAGAGATCCCATAAGAAACGATACCCTGCAACCTTGATAGGGCACTCTCTACACTGGCGTACACTAGATTTCCTCGTCCCCAAAGGTGTGTCTAGTGTCAGCGAGTCGACAGAAGAAAAGATGTAGAGCCCAAGGCTCTCCACGACAGCAACAGAGATAAAGCTACGTGTAACACCAGTATCGAAAAGGGCTGAAGATAAAACTGAGGATACTAAAATCATACCTCGAACTGTAGAAGGGCCGGGATCCTGCTCCTGATAGATCTGCTCCACGGCGAAAGACTAGCCTACACCGCGACCCTGCGCCCCTGGCTGACCACTCTGACCTGATCCACCTTATTGATGCTGAGGGACTGGTGGCTGACCACCATGGCCTCGACCTCCACCTCAGCCCGAACAACCGTAAGAACTCCAGTTCCCCAACTGGTGAGAAACTGTTGGTGCTGCTCCTGAACGAGGAGTCATGGAAGAACCCCGGTCACCAGCTGCTGGTGAGAAAACTTGGCAGAAACGTTGAAGGTGACCCATCTTGCCGCAAGATCGGCACTCCACGGGATCCCTCTGGCACTGCGGCCTCGTGTGCCCTGACTGGACATACTGGTAGCATGTCACCTGGCTGCCTGACGATGCATCACGCTTCCTCGGATCACCATGCGTAGACTCCCCACGGCGCTTCTTGCTATCATCTGGAGGCAAACCAGATCTGGAAGCAGAACTGACCTGGCTTGCAGCTCCAAAGTCTCTCAGATTGCACTCCGCAATTAGTGCCTAGTTGACGATGGAAATGATGGAAGTCAGCTGGAAGATGTTCACCTGTGAGCGGATCTCCCTCCTGAGACCATCCTCAAAATTCCTTGCTAAGAACAACCCACTCCCATCCCAGAGGGGTGTGAAACGCTGCAGCTCGGTGAAGCGAGAGGAATACTCCATGACATAAAGAGTACCCTGATCTAAGCTCATGAACTCCCGGGCTCGGTCGGCCCTCAGGGTCTCCGAGTAGAAGTAGTCATAGAACACGTGCTGGAATTCCTCCCAAGCCATAGCCTACTGATGAACCTCCTGTGAGATCACGTACCACCACATCTTGGAAGATTCTCGGAGCATGTAGGTGGCGAGATTGACCCACCTCTATGGAGGCGTCTCCAGATGCTCGAAGATAGTTAGCATGGATTCCAGCCATGACTCTGCAGCCTGAGGTCCTCCTTCCCCCGAGAATGTGGGAGGGTGCTGCTGTTGGAAAACCCGCATCAAGTATACCATAGTCGTGGCAGGAGGCAGTGCCCCTTGGAAGGTCTGCATCATTCTCAAAAAACCTTCCCTGAACTGTGCATCAGCGCCCGCAACTGGTATGACAGCCGGTGCCAAGGTTAGCTCGACTGGAGGATCGGTAGGAGGTCTATGATCAATCATATCTAGCATTTGATCACTGCCTGAAGATAGGCGTACGATCGAAGGACGTCTCAGAGGCATAGCTCTGAAAGATAAAAAGTACACCTTAGATCAGGAAAACAAGGACAGAGAACACAAGAGTACCAAACAGAAACAGGGGAAGGAAAACACACAATTTTACAAAAATCGACTACACGGCGTGTATAAAACTACATGGCATGTCTTCTTAAGCCACTGACATGGGAGTGTACTCCTGCCCTACAAATCGTGTACACCTCAAACCATACAGTGTGTTGACCCCACAAAAGACATGTACTTGAAAACTGTTCCCCTACCCGAGTCCCTTACACGGCTAACCCACACAGTTTTTCTTAAACTGAGACTACACGGTGTGTTCCCTGCGAACACGGCGTGTAGTGGACAAGGCTTCAGTGGACCGTGTTATTAAACACATGACCATATACATGGTTGAACCTTACATGGCATGATACGAACAAACACGACGTGTATAGGAAAGGTGACACCATCCCGTGTTGTTCGTGACACAGCCGGGTACCTGGCAAGACTACACGGCATGCTCCAAAAGCAACACTGTGTGTCTGAGAGAAGGCCACACTGACCCGTGTTGTTCGTGACACGACCGGGTACCTAGAAGGGACTACACGACATGTTCCGTTACAACACGGTGTGTGCTACTCAAGCTTCCCCAACCCGTGTTGCCAGTGACACGACCGGGTACACGACTCATTACTACATGGTGTGTACCTGCCATACACGACATGTTCCTAAGGTTACTTTCATGACACCTTGTTCTGCTCACACAGTTAGTGACACGGCCTGAAAACTACATGGCGTTAATCCAAAAAGTACACGCTGTGTATTCTGGATTTTTCTGGGCAGTAGCTCAGAAACTGCACAGAACCCCAGAAACACTAAAAACAAGGCAAAGAGGTTCCAAATTCCAATTCGTGAGGGCCCATACTCCCCGCGAATCAAATCTTGGAATCTACTATATTCACATACAAGGGAAAACAAACATATCTCTAACATAACAGTATATATTCTATCAATAATCTATCACAACAGTATGCATAATCTACACAAGGTCTATCACAACAACATGCAATCGCTAATGCACCCTAGATGGCATGGCAAGAATGCATGAAATGTGATTCTACAAGTGTCTATATGATGCATGAGATGACATACCCTCATCTCATTGGGTTGAAATAGAAATAGAACCTAAATATCAAAACAATAATCGCACAAGTCCTGTGAATCACTCTAGGTGAAGTCATATCAACCGTAAAATCTCAAAATCAGCAAACTGCAATTAATGAGGCAGTATGGCTTTTCCCTGTACACAGGTTAGCTACTCCCAAGAATAGCTTAATACCAAGTACCAAATCCGTTCTATCCCTAGCTAAAGTCTCCAAAGAGTAAAGAAAGAGAAAAGAACTCTTCTGATACCACTTTGTAATGACCTGAATCTAGAGCCCCTCCACTGGTGCCCCGTACCCGGTTCGCCACATGACCTCAAGCGCATTTCCCAAAACGCCAGAGGCTGCCGACTAGCAGCGAGGGCCTTGGTGAGTCGATAGGGAAACTATGCTCTCATTCGGTAAAGTATACAGCGGAAAAACAACCAGTTACAATAATGGAAACAACAAACAACATACAACAACTGAACTGAACAATGAAAGCAATGTATAAAATAATGATGATGCAACAAGGTAGATATGTCTATGGAAAACAAAAAACAAATCAACGTGTTGCAATACAGCTGAAAAACAAAGTGAAAAGGAAAACAAGATAAACTCCTCAGCATTGCGAGCCCCGACTCAGTCCCATGCTCTCCAGCTCCAGTGCAATCAAGAACCAGAAGTAGAAGGGTGCTTGCCCTTATCTTTATCTGCAACAACATAGTCTGCTTGGGCCCAAAAGCATGGCCCAAATAGGGTGTGAGATACAATCCCAGTAGGCAATCACCCAAAGATTTGTGCCTAACAGTTAATGAATACAAGGCAAGTAAAAGTGCAGAAAGCAGTAAACAGTAATGCACACAACAACTACAATCCACAGTTCTAACAAACAAGGTACACAAGTAAACAACCAACAACAAGAAGGAAAAAGGTAACCCTCTGGGTAGCTCTCATAGCCTAACCCCTATGGTTCAACCTATAAGTACTAGCAACCCTCTAGGAGGCACACACAGTCTCATACCTCTGGTTCAGCTATGAAATTAATAGACTCTCTGAGGAAGAACTCACCGTCAATTCCTCCTATAGTCTTGTATCGTTCTAAAGGCTCTCTGGGGAAGCACTCAACGTCTCATTCCCCCTGTGGCCCACGTCGAGGAACTACAGACTCTCTAGGGAAGCACTCATCATTAATTCCCCCTGTGGTCTCGTATCGTATTAAAAGACACTCTGTAGAAGCCCTTACATTAATTCTCCCTATGGTCTATTACACTAGGTACTCACAGTCTTGTGTGGAAATAAACATGCTCAGCGCGCGTACATCGTCCAAGTAAACCTCCAGAACTACTTGTCTATCATTCTAAGGCTAAACAACAATAAATAAGCAAAAGTTCCACTATCCTACAACTAGGCATGGAAACTGGAAAACTCCAAAAAGTAAAACAAGCATGGAAAGGAAACCTGAGCACAAAAAAAATTACTCTACTCACAAGCATAAACCTATACTACAGAAATCAAGCAAAGCAAGTAAACAGCAGGGCAAAACAGGAAACCCACAATTCCCCACCCAAGAGAATTTGTGGAATTTGCACAAAATACTCATCGACTCTCAACAGAAAGGCACAAACCACCTACCTCGATCCTAGGAGATCGATATACGTGAACCATGATGATTGATTCCCCTTAGAATGTCGTAGATCTGAGAAAACTCACAAAACACTCAACCCATGATAACTCGAAAATGAAGAGGAATCAGAAGACGAAGCTCAAGCAAAAGGAAGATCTTACCGCTGTGATTCCAACGCAATCGACAATGCTCGAATTGTAGAACAGACAAGGAGACGGGGTCTCATCGAAGATCCGGCCATACGGGTCGTTCTCAGATGAACGAGACCTAGAAGGAGGTGTTTTTGTGCGTCAGGCGCGACCTCAGTTCATTTAGTGAAAAAAAAGTACACGGCGTGTACTGGGTCTTTTCCATACTCTGCCAAAATTGGCCTCCACGTCACCCCTACACACCGTGTGTGTGGCCCGGGCACGGCCAGCACATGGCTTCGAGCCGGAGAAGAGTACATAGTGTGTACTCAGAAAGTACACAACATGTACTTCAAAAATTTCTACAAAGTTTATTTTTCTTAAAAACTACAGAAAAAGGAAAAACATACCTGAAATGAAGATCCGAGTTCTTAAAAAATGCATAATCAACTTGAAAATAATCATCTATATTATAATAAAAACATACAAAACACTAATATTTCTCCATGTTAATAGAATAACATACTTTCTAGGAGAACATCATCCAATCTGAATTATATAAAATTTGATGTTCACACCGTATAGAGTAATGGGTATACATCTAATTAAATAATAGAATAACATTATCATAATCCATATAGATAAAGAAGGTGTATGGTTTTAAAATAACATAACCTGAATGAAAAGAAGGAAACATAGAAGGATGTTGACACAGATGAAAAGCATCCTTGCAAAATAAAGCTTGAATGATACATCCTAAGAAGGGATCCAAAATTGTATTGTTTGGTACCATGAGTTCGTTACCCCAAAATATAAATATATATTAGAGTATAAATTGTGAAACATAAAACCTATTAGGGTAAATCATTTTGAAAATAAAAATGGAAATGGAAGTGAAAACTTAAAGGATCTTTTAGAAAACATTTTTAATATTGACATAAAAGAGGAAGTTGCGGGTCACTTCCAAAAGTATTTTTCAAAAGGTGAAGTGAAAATTATTTTAAAATCCTTAATTTTAAAAATAATATTCAATAATTGGGCCTTAAAAATATATAAGGTTTTTCTTTGAGAAATTTGGAGAGTCTGAAAAAACATATCAAATTGAAAGGAAAAACCCTTTTAAATATTTTCAAAAATACCTTGTTCAAAACATACATTAAAAAAAGTAAAAAAGATTCATTGTATTAGAAATAAATTTTCACAAAGTGGATTATAAATTAACACAAAATATTAGGGTGAGATAACCCAAGCATGAAAGAACAATATTAAAGGTAAAACATTATAACTCAAAGAAGGGGATTTGAGTTACCAAAAATCCATACTATCAAAGAAACAACTAAATAAATAGCCACTTGAATAAGGGAACATTATTTGGATAGTAAAACTCATAAAATAAAAATATTATGATAAAAATATATCCATGGGTAGTGAATACACCATACAATTAATACATGACACACAAAACATATTATGTATCAAAGAGTTATAATTAAGAATAATAAAACCCTTACAACTTTAGAATATATTGAATCTAAACCCCTTGAAAGAGAGGGATTGTAATTGAACATAAAATTAAATGATTAAAATATAATTCATGATATAATATCTCAAATAGATAGTATATACATCACATAAATGAAATTAAGTTCATAAATACAATACTTGTCTCAATGAAGAGAAATTGAGAGGAAACTGTTGGAGTTGGTGTGTTAGAACCAACTACTTTGTACTTTATGATAAAATTGTATTAATAAATACCTTATCATATCTTGATTGTTCTTTTTCGTGACAATGAATGCGATAATGTCCTAAGGATAGCTGTTGCACTAAAGGATCACAACGGATCCCTGCTATGATGAGAACCCAGAAGTGCCATAAGACCATTCTTGAATATATGTTCTATGGCTAGATGATGTTATTTGAGGGACACAAATAATACAGTCCATTAGTGTAAAGACCCGTAAATTTCAAGGAAATTTTTTTCTTAATTTTCTTTGGAATTTTACAAGAACGCAGTTTCTGACGGCACCTGATTCCGAGGCCCGGTGTGCCCGGAATCATTTTCCGAAGTTTGGCTCGGGTACGTTTAGTGAACGGACGAGCGAGTTTTTCTAACTTTTGAACCGGTTCCTGGAATTGAATTCTGAGGGCACCGATGGAATCGCAACACCGGTATTTGCTTAGAAACGCCTCTTTTGGAGTTGCATTTTCTCGGGTGTGGTTTTTAATTTTTGGGCTTAAAGTTAGGAAATAAAATAAAATGTACGACAAAATTTATTTTATTTCACTTAAGCCACTTGGAAGCCACTTGAAGCCACTTAAAGCTGCTTAAGCTGAGTAGATGCAGATAGAGTGCTGTCCAAAAATATCCTACCTTCTTGGTAGGATATTTGTGAGGTGGGGCCTGCACGATCCCCACCGTTTCTTTTCCGCTAAGTAACGCACCCGCGAAAACCCGTCATTATGAAAGTCAACTGACGCGTTTTCTTAATTTCTCAACGCACCAATTAATTGGGCAGTTTTCTTCATTGAATTAATTCTATGAATTAATTTAATCGTTTCTTAACCTGTTTTCAAATCCATTGGCGTAATAATAAAATAAGACCAACGCACGACTTCTGGAAAAATGTTCATTGAGAGGATTTGACAGAAACCAAGAATTCTTCATCCTTCTTCGCGAAGAACGCGAAGAACGCGAAGAACGCCGAGCCCTCGGAAATCGACAACATGACGGTGTGTGCCGCGACGCTGACGTTTCCTCTCCCGCGACGTTCTTCTGCGACGTTCCTTCCTCCGCGACAAAATCTTCGATCATCCGTTGAGGTGAGAGATTGCGGTTCTTTAAATTCCTTTGTGGATTATAACTTCAATATGGATTTAATTATTAAAATTAAATCTATTGTTTCTTGGTCCTCAGAGTTCGTCGACGCAACGCCGGATACCGCGACGACGCGACGATTCCCTCCTCCCGCGATGAACAATTCCGCGAAGAATGCGCGTGCGACACTTGACCAAGTTAGGGGTTTGTTGTGAAATAATTTATATTCCCGTGATCATTTCTTTTAAAATAAAGAACCCGGTTTCATAAGAACAATTTCAATTTATTAAAATTGTTATTGGTTATGTTTTCTGTGTGTCGATTAATCCTCCCAACTATTATCGCCTAACGCGGAGGGTGTGGGCCAAACGAACACGGCCCGACAACCCTACGCCGTTCTTCGTTGTTGTGTGGATTTGGCGGGCGACAACAAAATGTGCCACAGGGATGATCCGTTGTTTCCGCAGTGAAGAACGGGACCCGGGAGGAGCTTCGGAGCAGATGGGAAGGAAAACGGACCTCCGGAGCAACTCTGGTGGCCCGCGGAAGCCACCGACGGCGCGGGTCGCCGGCGCGGCGGTCGGAGGAGGCGGCGCCCCGACGCGCCGCTGGACATGGCCGCCGTGGATGAAGCCGCGGCAGTGGCGGCCAGCGGACCCGCGACCGCGCGGGTCCGGCTCACACGCACGGGACGCGGCAAAGGCCGCGTCCGCTGTCTCCAGCGCGGCCCCACGCGGGGCCGCGACACCACCATCCCGCGGGGGCAGCGCCCCATGGCTGCCTCGCTCGGCCGCTCGGCCGAGCCGAGCCGGGCCAGCCCGACCGGCTGGGCCGCGCCCTAGACGGACCGGACCGCGCCGAACCGGGTCGGTCCAGGCCCAGACCCCCCGTCTTCAGACCGTTTCGGTCTTTTGCCCGTAACTTGAGCTACAGGCCTCCGAACGATGCGCCGTCAGCGGCAACATGATCCTTTTATCGAGACAGTCATTTCGGTATATCGCACTCAAGGTTTTGGAATACTTTGGGTTTGGCCGGGTTGGTTCGTACACGAAACCAACCGGGCCCTCGGAACGGAAACACTCATATCTTGAGCTCCGGAGGTCCGATTGACGTGCTGTCGACTTTGTTGAATTCCTCTAAGTGAGACGGATCTTTTGGATCACTTCTACCTAGGTTTGGATGTAGGTGGAGTACGGTCGGGTTGGTTTTGCCTTAAAAACCAACCGGGCCCCCTGGACGAAAAAGCCAATAACTCTCAGACCGGGCGTCCGATCGACGCGCCGTCTGCGACGTTGAGTTCCTGTTGATGATACGGAACTTTTGGATGCATCAACTCCGGAATTTGTGTCAGTTGATGTATCAGCCTCTCGGCTCGTGGAGCGGACCCTCCCGAACGATCTTGCTATGTGCGGGAACCCTAGAGCTGGCTGCGACTGCTACTGTGACTACGACGATGACTGTGCAGAGATCCTCAGTGGACTGCGACGACGACTGTGCAGAGATCCTCAGTGGACTGGGATGACGACTGTGCAGAGATCCTCAGTAGACTGCGACGACGACTGTGCAGAAATCCTCAGTGGACTGCGAAGACTACTGCACTCAGCGATCCTACGTGGATCAGTGCTACAGATCCTGTGTGGATCCGATCCTGTGTGGGTCAGCGCTCAGCGGTTCTGTGTGAGCCAGCGCCTACAGGTCCTGTGTGGGCCCGATCCTATGTGGGTCTTTGCGGGGGTTAGTTATCTATTGATCCTGTGTGGGTCCGATCCTGTGTGGGTCATTTCAGGGGTTAGTACCTTTCGATCCTTTGTGGGTCCGACAACTTAGATGGATTAGTGATCATCTTTATCGTCATACAAGAAGTATACCTGAGTGAGCTAAATCCTGTGTTACTCTCCTTTGTGGATTGTGTTGAGCTATCCTGTGTGGATTTACTGTTTACTCTCCTTTGTGGATTGTGTTGAGCTATCCTGTGTGGATTTACTTTTACTCTCCTTTGTGGATTGTGTTGTGCTATCCTGTGTGAGTATACGTTTTGCTTTCCTGTGTGGACTGGGTTGTGCTTGGGCTCGGATGTTGGAGCCGAGCGGGAATTGATGACTTAGGTATATGTATGGGCATATACCTAAGTCATATCGGATGTTACTTCGTGATTGTATCTTTCCTTTGTGGATTATCCTTTGTGGATTCTGGGAGACCTTCGGGGGTCTCGGGGTCCCTACTGAGTAGCTTATACTCACCCCTGCACGGGTTATGCCCGCACTACGTTGTGTTGGTTGCAGACGACGGACAGTGCTGATCGTGGTGGAGGCTTGCGGAGCAGGACGGTACATGGAGGTGGACCACTGGGCGGGACGTACTCGGAGCGGTCAGGTGGACCTGAGGAGCAGTGGAGGCAATCTGTACCCACCCTTCAGGTGGAACTTCCAGAGGATGGCTCGGCGCTGCGGCTTTTCTTTTCAGTTGCTGTTTTCCCCTTTCAGTTGTACTTTATAGTTGGGCTTGTATTTCTGGCCCCTTTTACTTTCAGCACAGCTTGTTACAGTTTTTACTTAGTGTTTACTTTTCTGCTTGCTTACTCTGTGGTGCCTGTTTACTTTTCAAAGGCAATTCCTTCCCTTTTTCCGGGATTTATGCCTTGGTGCTAGT
Organism: Viscum album; assembly: GCA_963277665.1. Taxonomy (NCBI): domain Eukaryota; kingdom Viridiplantae; phylum Streptophyta; class Magnoliopsida; order Santalales; family Viscaceae; genus Viscum; species Viscum album. The sequence continues at coordinate 384,097,689 of OY728166.1, forward strand.
CACCAGCCCCTGGCCTATGGAAGGCGGGTTTGGGGTAGTCACGGAACGGGCCCCGAGGACGGGTTGTGACTAATTGGTATCAGAGGTGGTCGGTTCTACCGTAGACTCTGATATTTCTTCTATGTGAAGCAATAGTGTTTAGCGTATTGAGTGTGGTTATCAGTCCAGGGAGTCTAGTGTTGGTGCAGCGGCCGACGTATCCGTACACCAGGACCCTGACTTCTGATTTCTGACTTAATGCATGAAAACATTGATTGCATGTGTGTTTCAAGTTTTCTTTTTGATTACTTAGTATCAGCTCACCAGGTATACTGTTCTGACCGTGTCGCACTTGTTTCCTTTTCAGGATGGCCCCACGATGGCAGCCAGCTAGGGTTCCGAGAGTAGAGCGTGATGACAGCCCGCCGAGCGACGAGGCCTCGGTGCAGGGCCCTTTGACAGCGGAGGCACCGTCGGTACCTCTACCCGCCGAGGCCCCGATGCTTCCAACACCGACCGCTGACGATGCACGTCGCCTCAGAGCTCTATACGAGTTCCAGCACCAGTGACCACCCAGGTTTCGTGGGGAGACGGACCCCCAGGCAGCCGAGGACTGGCTGGAGGCGGTCGTACGAGTTTTCAGGCTAGTGAGGACACCAACAGACCTCATGGTGATCCTCGCGGCGAGCCTACTGCACGCTGCAGTGGGCCGATGGTGGAGCTTGATGCTCCATGTGCACGACGAGGCATCACTTCTCTGGACGGACTTCGAGAGCCTCTTCCGCTCAGAGTTCGTCCCGGCCACCCTCCGTGCGGTGTGCATCCAGGAGCCTCTTCAGCTGCGGCAGGGCAGCTTGACGGTCGCCCAGTACGCGGCGAGGTTTACCGATCTTTCTCGTTACTCGACAGATATGGTACGGGACCCATTCTTCTGGGCCTGGACCTTTGAGCAGGGTTTGATACATGAGATCAGGGCATCGCTGATCTTCCTCAGCATCCCGACCCAGGCAGGAGTACTGGAGTGAGCCCTTCTGATCGAGAGCTTTCTGGATGAGTCCACAGCGAGACCTACCGCAGGGCGGCAGGTAGCGGAGTCTTCGGCAGCAGGCAGCTGACAGATGACTCATGGGTCTAGGCAGACCAGACCTTCTGGCAGACGACCTCAGGACACTGGCTCAGTAGTGCGGGGAACACAGCGCGAAGCCAGTCTTTCGAGAGGCAGGCAGTGCTACGCATGCGGCAGGTAGGGCCACATGGCTCGTGACTGCCCGACCCGCCGTACCGAGGAGCAACAGATGGTGGAGGGGCCACCCAGGCAGAGGCAGAGGGTCGACCGTGGTAGTCCGCAGGGAGGAGGCGGACGAGGCAGAGGAGCTGGACGAGCAGCAGGTGGTGGGCGACGCTTTGAGGCTCTGCCACCACCACCACCGGGAGGTCCGCCCCGACCACAGGGAGCTGGCGGGCAGAGACAGGCACAACTCCAGGCAGCAGAGGCCTACAACCACGGCGCGCCAGAGATGATTCGAGGTACGATCTGTGTCTATTCCACCCTTTCTGCAGTTCTTATAGACACAGGAGCGAGTCACTCTTTCATAGCTGCTGCCCTTGTTCGGAGCTCGGAGATTCCGACAGAGCCGTTGGCTCGATCCTTACGGCTAGAGACTCCTACGGGAGCAGACTCGACGATTACGCACTGGTGCCGGCAGTGTGAGATTACTCTAGGAGGCGAGAGCTTCGGCTAAAATCTTCTTGTAGCAGCGTCGAGGCCTTACGACATCATCTTGGGCATGGATTGGTTATCTACGGTCCATGCTCAGATTGACTGTATTAGGCGCAAGGTGCGATGTGTGCGCACCGACGGAAGCAGGTTCACCTTCACCGGTGAGAAGGGAGCCTTTGCAGCACAGGAGGGACTCTCGCAGAGGAGGGGACAACCCATCACTCATCAGTTGGCTAGCCTCATCCTTGGAGCAGTTGACGTGCAGAGTCCTAGTTTTCCTGCAGTGGTGGATCAGTACGCGGACGTCTTTCCCGATGACGTTCCAGGGCTACCTCCTCGCAGAGAGGTAGACTTTTATATTGATATGTACCCCGGGACAGCCCCGATATCCACTCCAGCATATCAGATGGCCCCCGCTGAGCTTCGAGAGCTGCGGGTACAGTTGGAGGACTTGCAAGGCAAGGGGTTCATCTGACCCAGTGTTTCACCCTGGGATTCCCCGATATTGTTTGCCAAGAAGGCAGACGGGAGCTTACGACTGTGTGTCGACTATCGTCGCCTGAACCAGGTGACAGTGAGGAACAAGTATCCGCTACCGAGGATTGATGACCTCTTTGATCAGCTCAAGGGATCACAGTGGTTCTCGAAGATAAACCTCAGGTCAGGCTATCATCAGCTCAGAGTTCGAGACGAGGACGTGTAGAAGACGGCCTTCAGGTGTCGGTATGACCACTATGATTTCTTGGTTATGCCATTCGGCGTAACCAATGCTCCAGTAGTGTTCATGAGCCTCATGAATAGGATCTTCCAGCCATACCTCGATCGATTTTTCATGGTCTTCATCGACGAAATTTTGGTGTACTCGACCACAGAGGAGGAGCACGCCTACCACTTGTGGGTTGTACTAGACACACTCCAAGAGCACCAGCTTTATGGAAAGCTCTCGAAGTTCCAGTTCTGGTTACGTGAGGTCCACTTCTTGGGGCACATCATTTCTGAGGCGGGAGTTGCAGTGGATCCCACGAAGATCGAGGCAGTGCTAGCTTGGGAGCCACCCAGGAGCGTGATGGAGGTACAGAGTTTCTTGGGTCTAGATGGATACTATCGGAGATTTGTGCCAGACTTCTCCAGAGTTGCGGCGCCACTCTCAGCTTTGACGAAGAAGGGGAAACCCTTTGCGTGGTCAGACAGATGTCAGCAGAGCTTTCAGGAGCTGAGATAGAGATTGACCAGCGCACCTATCTTGAGGTTACCTAAAGAGGGAGTTGGATACGTAGTCTACTGCGATGCATCAGGGACCGGACTCAGATGTGTCCTGATGCAGGAGCGGGACGTGATTGCCTATGGATCATGTCAGTTGAGGCAGCATGAGAAGAACTACGCCACTCATGACCTGGAGTTAGCAACAGTGGTCTTTGCTCTGAAGACATGGCGACACTATCTGATGGGCGAGCGCTTTACAGTCTTTTCTGACCACCAGAGTCTCAGGTACATCTTCTCTTAGAAGGACCTGAACCTGAGACAGTGGCAATGGATCGAGTTCATCCAGGACTATGACTTTGAGATAGTTTATACTCCTGGGAAGGGGAACATAGTAGACGATGCTCTCAGCAGGAGGACGAGCATCTAGATACTTGAGGAGGCGACAGAGAAACTAGCCGCCTTGCAGATATCCTTTGTGGATAGGGACGGAGCAACCTTCCTTCAGTCTCTCACAGTCACTCCTCCACTACTACAGTGGGTCAGAGAGGCACATCGTGGGGACGCTGACTGTGAGACGCGGCATGCGCAGTTATCCTCAGGACAGGCACCCGATGGATTCTCCTTTGGAGCAGAGCACGACATCCTTTTTAGAGGACGTACCTTGGTACCAGTCGCTTTACGGGAGGAGGTGTTGAGAGAGTTTCACACTTCTCCTTTGGCGGTGCATCCTGGAGTGGTGAAGATGTACCAGGACCTCAGACGACAGCACTGGTGGCCGGGCATGAAGAAGGCTGTGGCAAAGTTCGTTTCTTGATGCCTCACCTGCCAGCAGGTGAAGGCAAAGCATCAGGTACCAGCATGCTTGGTACATCCCTTGGAGGTCCCGGAGTGAAAGTGGGAAGGGATATATATGGACTTCGTGACTGGACTTCCACGCACTTCCAGAGGTCACGACTCCATTTGGGTGATTGTTGACCGACTCACCAAGTTGGCACACTTCTTACCCATCCAAGAGCAGGTCTCAGTGGAGAGCTTGGGGCGTCTCTATGTTCAAGAGATTGTACAGCTTCACGGGGTGCCATCATCTATCGTCTCCGATCGAGATGCTCGTTCTACTTCCCGGCTTTGGAAGGGGTTGCAGGAGGCGTTCGGGATGCGGCTACGTCTGAGCACCGCCTTTCACCCTCAGACGGATGGTCAGACGGAGAGGACCATTCAGACTCTCGAGGACATGCTCCGCGCATGTGTCCTCGACTTTGGTCGCAGTTGGGAGGACCACCTACCCTTGGTGGAGTTCGCGTACAACAACAACTACCACTCCACCATCGGGATGGAACCATACGAGGTGTTGTACGGCAGACCTTGCAGATCTCCTTTGTGCTGGACAGACCCTGGGGAGTCAGCACTCGTGGGACCAGAGATGGTCCGGGCCACGACAGAGAAGGTCCAGGTCATCCAGGAGCAGATGAGGATAGCTCAGAGCCGGCAGAAGTCTTATGCTGACAGGAGGCGGAGGCCACTAGAGTTAGAGGATGGCGACCACGTCTTCTTGCGTGTCTCACCTCGACGTGGTTTATGGAGATTTGGCCGAGGAGGCAAGTTGTCTCCATGCTTCATAGGACCCTTCCAGGTCCTCAGCAGGATTGGCGAGGTGGAATATCGCCTGGTTCTACCACCTCAGTTTCACTGGGTGCACGACGTCTTCCACGTATCTCAGCTGAGGAGGTACGTGCACGACCCGACGCATATCATTGACTATGGGGAGCTGGACGTTGATGATGGGGCGACTTTTGCGGAGGTCCCAGTGGAGATCGAGGATCGACAGGAGCGGGTCCTACGTGGAAGATCAATTCCTCTAGTGCGCATCATATGGAAGCACGGGAACCTCCAGGAGAGCACTTAGGAGCGGGAGGCTCAGATGCGTGCTCAATACCCACTTTTGTTTCCCTAGTTTATGATGTATCTTTACGGGGACGTAAAGCCCTGAGGTGGGAGTAATGTAAAGACCCATAAATTTCAAGGAAATTTTTTTCTTAATTTTCTTTGGAATTTGACAAGAACGCAGTTTCTGACGGTACCTGATTCCGAGGCCCGGTGTGCCCGGAATCATTTTCCGAAGTTTGGCACGGGTACGTTCAGTGAACGGACGAGCGAGTTTTTCTAACTTTTGAACCGGTGCCCAGAATCAAATTCCGAGGGCACCGATGGAATCGCAACGCCGATATTTGCTTAGAAACGCCTCTTCCAGAGTTGCGTTTTCTCGGGTGTGGTTTTTAATTTTTGGGCTTAAAGTTAGGAAATAAAATAAATTGTATGAAAAACTTTATTTTATTTCACTTAAGCCACTTGGAAGCCACTTGAAGCCACTTAAAGCTTCTTAAGCTGAGTAGATGCGGATAGGGTGCTATCCAAAAATATCCTACCCTCTTGGTAGGATATTTGTGAGGTGGGGCCCGCACGAGCCCCACCGTTTCTTTTCCACTAAGTAACGCACCCACGAAAACCTGTCATTATGAAAGTCAACTGACGTGTTTTCTTAATTTCTTAACGCACCAATTAATTGGGCGGTTTTCTTCGATGAATTAATTCTATGAATTAATTTAATCGTTTCTTAACCTGTTTTCAAATCCGTTGGTGTAATAATAAAATAAGACCAACGCACGACTTCTGGAAAAATGTTCGTTGAGAGGATTTGAAAGAAACCAAGAATTTTTCATCCTTCTTCGCGAAGAACGCGAAGAACACGAAGAACTCCGAGCCCTCAGAAATCGACAACGCGACGCCGTGTGCCGCGACGCCGACATTTCCTCTCCCGTGACGTTCTTCTGCGACGTTCCTTCCTCCGCGACAAAATCTTAGATCATCCGTTGAGGTGAGAGATTGCGGTTCTTTAAATTCCTTTATGGATTATAACTTCAATATGGATTTAATTATTAAAATTAATCTATTGTTTCTTGGTCCTCAGAGTTCGTCGACGCAACGCCGGATACAGCGACGACGCGACGATTCCCTCCTCCCGCGACGAACAATTCTGCGAAGAACGCGCGTGCGACACTTGACCGAGGTAGGGGTTTGTTGTGAAATAATTTATATTCCCGTGATTGTTTCTTTTAAAATAAAGAACCCGGTTTCATAAGAACAATTTAAATTTATTAAAATTGTTATTGGTTATGTTTTCTATGTGTCGATTAATCCTCCCAACTGTTATCGCCTAACGCGGAGGGTGCGGGCCAAACGAACACGGCCCGACAACCCTCCGCTGTTCTTCGTTGTTGTGCGGATTTGGAGGGTGACGAAAAAACGTGCCGCAGGGACGATCCGTTGTTTCTGCAGTGAAGAACGGGACCAGGGAGGAGCTTCGGTGGAGACGAGAAGGAAAACGGACCACCAGAGCAACTTCGGTGGCTCGCGGAAGCCACCGGTGGCCATCGGACCTACGGTCACGCGGCTCCGGCTCACACGCACGGGACGTAGAAAAGGATACGTCCACTGTCTCCAGCGCGGCCCCACGCGGGGCCGCGACACCACCATCCCGCGGGGGCAGCGCCCCGCGGCTGCCTCGCTCGGCCGCTCGGCAGAGACGAGCCGGGCCGGGCCGACCGGACGGGCCGCGCCCTGGCCGGACCGGGCCACGCAGAACCGGGTCCGACCCGGACCCGGGTCGAGTTGACCCGGTTCGGGCCGACCCAGGGGGGGTCGGGCCGGGTCGGTCCGGGCCCAGACCCCCCGTCTTCGGACCGTTTCGGTCTTTTGCCCGTAACTTGAGCTACGGGCCTCCGAACGACGCGCCGTCAGCGGAAACACAATCCTTGGATCGAGACGGTCTTTTCGGTATATCGCACTCAAGGTTTCGGAATACTTTAGGTTCGGTCGGGTTGATTCGTACACGAAACCATCCGGGCCCTCGGAGCGGAAACACTCATATCTTGAGCTCCGGACGTCCGATTGACGTGCCCTCGACTTTGTTGAATTCTTCTAAGTGAGATGGATCTTTTGGCTCACTCCGCCTGAGTTTTGGACGCAGGTGGAGTACGGTCGAGTTGGTTTTGCCTTAAAAACCAACCGGGCCCCCTGGACGAAAAAGCCAATAACTCTCAGACTGCGCGTCCGATCGACGCGCCGTCTGCGACGTTGAGTTCCTGTTGATGATACGGAACTTTTGGATGCATCAACTTCAGACTTTGTGTCAGTTGATGTATCAGCCTCTCGGCTCGTGGAGCGGACCCTCCCGAACGAGCTTGCTGTGTGCGGGAACCCTAGAGCTGGCTGTGACTGCTATTGTGACTGCGACGACGACTGTGCAGAGATCCTCAGTGGACTGCGATGACGACTGTGCAGAGATCCTCAGTGGACTGCGACGAAAACTGTCCAGAGATCCTCAGTGGACTGCGACGACGACTGTGCAGAAATCCTCAGTGGACTGCGACGACTACTGCACTCAGCGATCCTACGTGGATCAGTGCTACAGATCCTGTGTGGATCCGATCCTCTGTGGGTCAGCGCTCAGCGGTTCTGTGTGAGCCAGCGCCTACAGGTCCTGTGTGGGCCTGATCCTGTGTGGGTCTTTGCGGGGGTTAGTTAGCTATTGATCCTGTGTGGGTCTGATCCTGTGTGGGTCATTGCGGGGGTTAGTACCTTTCGATCCTTTGTGGGTCCAACGACTTAGATGGATCAGTGATCATCTTTATCGTCATACAAGAAGTATACCTGAGTGAGCTGAATCCTGTGTTACTCTCCTTTGTGGATTGTGTTGAGCTATCCTGTGTGGATTTACTTTTTTACTCTCCTTTGTGGATTGTGTTGAGCTATCCTGTGTGGATTTACTTTTACTCTCCTTTGTGGATTGTGTTGTGCTATCCTGTGTGGGTATACGTTTTGCTTTCCTGTGTGGACTGGGTTGTGCTTGGTCTCGGATGTTGGAGCCGAACGGGAATTGATGACTTAGGTATATGTATGGGCATATACCTAAGTCTTGTTGGATGTTACTTCGTGATTGTATCTTTCGTTTGTGGATTATCCTTTGTGGATTCTGGGAGACCTTCGGGGGTCTCGGGGTCCCTACTGAGTAGCTTATACTCACCCATGCATGGGCTATGCCCGCACTACGTTGTGTTGGTTGCAGACGACGGACAGCGCTGATCGCGGTGGAGGCTTGCGGAGCAGGATGGTACCTGGAGGTGGACCACTGGGCGGGACGTACTCGGAGCAGTCAGGTGGACCCGAGGAGCAGTGGAGGCTATCTGTACCCACCCTTCAGGTGGGACTTCCAAAGGACGGCTCGGTGCTGCGACTTTTCTTTTCAGTTGCTGTTTTCCCCTTTCAGTTGTACTTTACAGTTGGGCTTGTATTTCCGGCCCCTTTTACTTTCATCATAGTTTGTTACAGTTTTTACTTAGTGTTTACTTTTCCGCTTGCTTACTCTGTGGTGCTTGTTTACTTTTCAAAGGCAATGCCTTCCCTTTTTTCGGGATTTACGCCTTGGTGCTAGTCGCCAGCCCCTGGCCTATGGAAGGTGGGCTTGGGGTAGTCACGGCACGGGCCCCGAGGACGGGTCGTGAAAATTAGGGGTGAGGACTCATAAAACCTTGAGGCACCTTCTCATGGTGTGCTCCCTTGGTAATATCTATGAGGATATTATAAGAACGAGACCCGCCAGTGGGAAATCTATATTTCATAATGTCATTGGATGTTCCTATCTGCAGATGTGTGTATTAGTACTTAGACTTTAATATTATTATTAATGGGTATTACAACTCACGCACTTAGATGTATTGAAAAAAACTGCGACGACACACTATTCGCAGTGAGGTAGGATATGTTGTGTGCGTCACGAGTAATACTGCATTAATAGATAATGGGAGAAAGGATTTGTCCATTCTATTCCATAACAAAAGTAGATATATCAGGCCCTTTGATGGAATTGATATAGCCTAAATAAATCCATGGTCACGGTGAGGAATGGTAGAGTTCAATTATGAAAAGTTAAAGAAAGAATAATCAAGCACATGAGTTGATGACACTAGCATGAAAACCGCTTGATTCGAGATATCAAGACAAAGGGATTACATTACACGGTAAGCATTCTTAGAAAGTGACACGTCATTGCAGCATGAAATTCTTTCTCTATGGGTGACTTGACATGTTGTTAGATGCTAACCTTGTACTTTAGGAAGGCTCAGCCTAATTCCACTGAGAAAGAGGCCTAGAGGTTCACACACTAAGTGTGTCCAACTATCTCAGTTAAATATTCATTTAACAAGTTGAATAAAGATTATTCTTGATTATGGTTTAATAATCATTCAAGGATGTATGATCGAATTTATTTTGACACTAGTTATTCAAGATAATATATTGTGGGTAGAATAATATATTTATTATCAAGTAATGTAGTGATATTTATTTGTGAAATAAATAGTCATTATTCAAGGTCTAATAAATGTGGTGGAGGAAATAAAGAAAAATGGAAAAACAAAAGTACACACCATGTATATTAATATATACAGGTTGTGTAGTTTTTATGGGGATTTGTGAGAAATAATATTATTTATTTAACTAAATAATATTATGTGTAATTAATTGGGTGCATGTCAAGTGATAATAATATTCAACTATTATTATTAGACACGTGGTCTTACTAAGAATTAAATGAAATTAATAAATGATTTCGAGTAATTAATTCATTTTATTATTCTAAGTAATAAAATCCCAATTACATTATTCTCATTAGACCTAGCCATTCTTTATGGTCATGCACAATGGATCTGGAGAAATCTCTGAATCCAAGAGAGAATTCCTTTCCTCCAAGAACACTCTCAACTTACAAGAGAGATCCTCCTCCACTGGATCAAGGAGAGCACTTTGGAATCGAATTTTAAGGTGATCGAAGGTGGACATCACAAGTGAAGGATCTTCCATGCTATCACCTAGAGATCCCTTCAATGACATCCAGATATATGTGGATCATGTGTGGATCACCGCTAGAGGAATCCTACACTTGGATTCTATGACGCAATGATAGATGACATTGAATCATGACCGAAAACATAAACTGAGAGAGAATTCCATCGATGAAATTCTTGTATTTTAATTAAATTAATTATAACCAACATATGATGATCCTCTCTATGGTTCTAGAACTTCCCTCTTTCCTTTTCATTCTTCATTATATTCTGAAGATCTGACGTTTTATTATTGTGACAAATCTGAGATTGATTATTGTTAACGGTAAAATTAAAGATGGGTACACCAATCCACGTGCTTCCGCTGCACCTGGAACCTACAAGTGGTATCAAAGGGGTCATATCTTTGATTATAATTATTTAGTTTTTCATTTATGATTTATGCATTTAATAATTTAGTTGTTTCAATTCAAGTTAATCGTTCTATAAATATGAATCTCAAGATCTGTTCCTCCTCTTTCATTTCTTACTCACCTTAGATAAATGATCTTTTATTTTAATTTTGATTAAAATAAAATAGAGTATCTCATCCGAAGGTGCCAAAGCTTCCTGTCCATACAACACCAGAACACACGGTGTGTATTTGGTAGTACACACCGTGTAGTCAAGGTTCAATGCACTGGGACTAGTCTACCAAACCAAGACGTGTGTTGGAGTTTATCTAAGTCTTAAATGACTCCGTGTGTTGACAATGAACATGTGAAATGTGGTTTTTGGATTACACGCCATGTGGACCACAAGACACAATGTGTAGTCCCTTCGAGTTAGGGTTGGACCGTGTACCCCGTACATGGCTTTCCTGGACAGATACCATGTAACGTGGACACTACACGATGTGTAACCCACTGGACACACCGTGTACTATGAAGATTTACAAAGTACATCTACATGCCGTATCCCAAGGTGTGTACTTAGGATGGACGGTGAAAGATAGTACACACCGTGTAGTCAGAACATCAAGCCGTGTACTTATCCAAATTACACAAATTTATTAAAATTTATTAGTATATTATACAAACCCTTGAGACGTGTACCATGGTGCAGGCATAAAGTTGAGGCACAACACGTGATATTTGTTTTATATATATGTGTTTAATTTAACATTTGCGTAATGTTCATTTATACTCATTGGGTAGTTATGAATGAGAATTCACCGGGTTGACTCCAAGGTACAAGTTACATACAAAGATAATTTTAAATGAATTTATTTGATTAAAATTACGATGGATGAGAATCTCAAAGAAATTCATAAAAATGGTTTAAGATAAAAGGATTGATTAATTAAATATAATTAATTGATTCGATCATGATTTATCTTAAACAAGAACTATTAAATAATTAAATGATAGTTTTATTTATGCGTAAATATCGTTTCATGTATGGATGATCATGAGATAGACCAATACCATTTTTATGTGGATGGTTTCTTTTAATTTATTTATTTAAATTAAATTTGTTGGCCTACGAGCCTTATCCTCATTAATATGTAGGGCTTCACTACCCAAGGTTTATTTCATGTAAAAATCCTTTTAACCCTCACCTACGTGTGAGATAAAAGCAAATGTAATGGATAGAGCTCCCAAGCTAGTGGAGGCAGCTCAAGTTAGGAGCCAGGGTGAAACCAATCCAAGGAGATACAAATGTGGACAGGTGGAAAGCAGTAAACACAAACCCACAAGAAATATTAAGTCAGTATAACCTTCCATAATCTTGGTTAGAATCGTACCATAGTTCAAAGTTCTCAACCAACTCTAGTTGGGGTGATTTCAATTATCGGGGAATTATAATTCAAGGTTTAGGGTTGAATTGACTTGGTTCACATCAAGGGTTGACTTCCACAACAAGACATGGTGTTACCAAGAGGTAAAGTTTGAGGAAATCCAAAATAAAAGGATTTTAGGATTGGGGAGTCCACTCAACGGATCAAGTAACTGTGAGTTAATGCAGTTGGTATTTGGAATGACGACCTAAAACCCTTAAAGTTGCTTGACCAACCCTAGTTGGGGTAATTCAAAGGGAAATATGGATCCTTTCCACTATAATATTCAGACAACATAATATTCTGAAGTCAATGTCAAGGGATATTGGATTTCGAAAAAATAGTGGGAGACTAATAAGTATTAATTAATTTATTTGTCTCATTTTTATCATGAAAAAGTACTAAATCTTTTCTCATCTTAATTTGTAGAAACGACAAGAAAAATTACTTCCAAACATATCATTTTGAACCATACTCAAGAAGTAAAACCTTCTTACCGACACCAATTTCCAAGAGTGGTAGAGACATTTACGCATCATCCTTCACCACAAGAGGAAATTATATGTGCTGGAGGAGACTATTCTAGTTTTTCTTGGAAAAGAGGCCAATGATGAGGAACTATCTCTCTATATAAAACATATGGATGATTCCATAGATTTCCAATTATTCATGCTATCATCCATGTCTAATGAGCTCTTGAATCAATATGAAAACATGGACACATGTAGCATGATGTCTCACATTAAGGATATCTATCAAGAGAAGGCAAGATTGGAGATATGATATCTCCAATGATTTGTTCACAGCTAAGATTAGAGAGCCTAAACTAGTTGGGCCTCATGTAGTCAAGCTTATTAGCTACATTGAACTCCTAGAAATATTAGGGATTAAGTTTTCAGATGAGTTGCATATAGATCTCATCCTATCATCACTTCCCAAGACCTTCTATAGCTTTATTATCAACTAAAACATGGTAAATAATGATAAGAGTCTATTAAAACTTCTGACCTTGATTCGCCAAGTAGATAAGGACATGGGGTGTGACAAACCTGCAATCCTTATGGTGAATAAGAAGAGGAAGGACAAGGAAAAGGGTCCAAGGTTTTATAAATGGTCTGAATCCCCTGAGCATCATCCCTCCAAGAAGGGGAATATCCAAAGGTAGGTCAAGGAATAGTAGGTGGTATGTTTTTCATGTGAAAATCTAGGCCACTAGAAGAGGAAATGCACCCATAAGAGTGGGGATGCAAAAGGTGCCTTCGTTATTGAGTGTAATCTTTCCATTTCTACACATTGGGTATTATATACTACTTGTGGGGCTCACATATGTATTCAAATACTGGAACCAATTAGATTTAGAAATATTTCCAGAGGAGAGGTGGATCTTCGAGTAGCCAATGACGCGAGGCTGGCTGCGTTAGCCCTTGGAAATTTCCATCTATCATTTCCAACTAAGATGCTTTTGGTTTTAAATAACTATTATTATGTTCCTAGTGTTACCAAGAACATATTTTATGTATCATGTTTGGATATGGATGGATTTATTTTCAAGTTTGGAAATAAGGGTTGTTTATTTTATAAGAACAATGTATGTTATGGTATGACACATTTAAATAATGGTTTGTATGTATTAAATTACAAAGACCATGTGTAGGCAATCGATAATGAAACATACTCACATGACTCATGCAAAACCCAATTATGGAATCACTGTCTTGGTCATGTAAACAAGAAGTTCTTGGAAAAGTTCTGCCAAGATGGTTATTTATAATCTACTGAGCTAAAACCACTTAATAGATGTCACTCTTATTTACAAGGTAAAATTACCAAGCCACTTTTCGGTGGATAGGGTGAAAGGGCCACAAAACTTCAAGAATTGGTACACACGGATGTGTGTGGACCATTTTTAGTAGAAGATAGAGGTGGATATTCTTACTTCATTAATTTTATTGATTATTTGAGTATATATGGCTATATATACTTAATGAGGTATAATTCAAAGTCCTTGGAGAAATTTAAGAAATTCAAGAATAAATTAGAGGATCATCTTGGTAAAAAGATAAAGAAACTTCTATCAGATTGAGGTGGATAATATCTGAACCAAGAATTCATTGACCTTTTATAGGAGTCTGGGATTCTATCTCAACTCACTCCTCCTTATACACTATAGTGGAATAGTGTTAGTGAAAGGAAGAACTACACCTTGTTGGACATGGTGAGGTAAATGATGAGTCATGTAGATCTTCCATTATCCTTTTGGGGATATGAATTACAAACTACAACATACACATTAAACTGAGTACTAAGTAAGGTGGAAAATGGAATTCCCTCTGAGTTATGAAATAGAAAGAAACCCATTTTTCCACACACACATGTATGGGGATGCAAGGCATTTCTTAAGGCCTTATTGGGGAATAAACTATCACCCCGGGGCATGAGGTGTATCTTTATAGGATATCCCAAGGAAACGAAAGGATATTACCTATCTAACCCTTCAAACAAGAAAGTGACTGTCACTAGAAAAGCTGTATTTCTTAAGAGGGAGCACATCCTCAAAAAAGATAGTGATAGAAAGATTGAATTCAATAAAGTTTATACTCAATATACACAAGATTTGGTACAGGAACAAGTTCAACAGGTCCCCATGGAAGAGGTTATAGAAACACAAGTATTGTATAGGAGCTCAAGAGAGGTAAGGGAACTAGAGATATTTGGTTTCCTAGTCACCGAGGATGGTGAATCATTATTATTGGACAATGATGAACCTATCTACTACAAGGAGGTAGTAGAGAGCTCAGAAGCTTCAAGATGGATAAAAGATATGAATTCTGAGATGAATTCCATGTATCAGAACCATGTATGGGTTATGGTCGATGAGACAGTTGATGTAAAGACTATTAGATGAAAATGAGTATTCAAGAGAAAGTTGAACATGGAAGGTCAAGTTATCACCTATAAAGAAAGTCTAGTGGCTAAAGGATTCAAAAAACATCAAGGAATTGACTATGATGGAACCTCTTCCCCAGTTGACATGTTTAAATCCATAAGAATAATACTTTCCATAGTAGCTTACCATGACTATGAGATTTGTAAAATGGATGTTAAAACATTATTCTTTAATAGGAACCTTCAGGAAGATGTATATATGACACAACCATAAAGGTTTGTGACACCAGGTGAATCCAATTGGGTTTGCAAGTTGTAGAAATCCATTTATGGATTAAAGAAATCACCCATGTCATGGAACATTAAATTTGATGAATCCATAAAGAAATTTGGTTTCATTAAGAACGAATGTGTTCCATATGTTTATAAGAAGTTTAATGGGAATGCAATCGTTATACTAGTAGTATATGTTGATGACATATTACTTATTGAAAATGATGTACCAGTCTTACAGTCAGTTAAGGATTGGTTGAACAAGTCTTTCTCCACGAAAGACTTAGGTGAAACATCCTACATTCTAGGGATCAAGATCATTAGTGATAGACCCAAGAGGCTTCTTGGACCAAGTTAGGGTACATACATTGACCAGATACTAAAGAGATTTATTATGGAACAATCCAAGAGGGGATTGGTTCCAGTGTCATATGGCCTATATCTTTCTAAGAAAATGTGTCCTCAAACACAACAGGATAAAGATAGGATGATTAATATCCCATACGCTTAAGCTATAGGACCTATCATGTATTCCATGTTATGTACTAGGATTTATGTTGCCTATGCACTTATCATGGTAGGTAGATATCAAGCAAATCTAGGAGAAAAATATTGGACTTCTATTAAGACTATCCTTAAGTATTTGAGAATAACTAAGGATATGTTTCAGGTGTATGGACGAGATGAGGATATTTTCATTATAGGGTATGCTGATGATGGTTTTTAGATATATCATAATGATCTATAGTCACAATCAGGATATGTTTTCCATCTCAATGGAGGAGCTGTGAGCTAGAAGAGTTCAAAACACCCAGTTGTCGCCAATTATATAGTGGAGTCCAAATATATATCAACTTCTGATGAAGCCAAGGAATCCATATGGATTCAAATTTTTTTCTAGGATCTTGATGTGGTGCCTAGTAGTAAAGATCCTATCACATTGTATTGTGATAATACTACATCGGTGTCTCTTGCAAAAGAACCAAGGCCACATCAACAGACAAAGCACATTATTCAGAAGTATCACCTCTTGAGATATTTCTATCAAAGGGGTCAAGTTACAGTGAGAAAAGTGTCCACATAAGAGAATGTGGTAGAACCCATGACTAAAGGTCTATCTCATCAGAAACATAAATATCACGTGAGAGCTAGTGAGTTAAAGGTTGTTAGTAGTTGGATCTATTCCAAGTGGGATTCTGTTGGATTTGGTGTCCTAGAACCAACTAATTTGAACTTTATGATAAACTTGTATTAATAAATACCTTATAACATCTTGATTGTTCTTCTGCGTGACTATGCATGTGATAATATCCTAAGGATAACTGTTTCACTAAAGTTTCACAGTGGATCCCTACTATGATGAGAACCCAGAAGTGCCATAACACTATTCTTGAATATATGTTCTATGTCCGGATGATGTCATTTGAGGGACACAAATAATATAGGACATTAGGGGTCAGGACTCATAAAAATTTGAAGAACCTTATCATGGTGTGCGACCTTGGTAATATCTAGGAGGATATTATGAGAATGATACCCACCAGTGGGAAATCCACATTTCATAGTTTCATTTGATGTTACTATCCGTGGACATGTGTATTGGTCCTTAGAATTTAATATTATTATTAATGGGTATTACAACTCGCAAAATTATATGTATTGATGAAAATTGTGAAGAAACACTATTCGCAGTGAGGTAGGATATGTTGGGTGCACCACGATTAATACTGCATTAATAGATAATGTGAGAAAGGATTTTTCCCTTATGTTACATAACAGGAGTATATATATTAGGCCCTTTTATGGAATTGATATAGCCTAAATAAATCCATGACCATGGTGAGGAATGGGAGAGTTCAATTCTGGAAAGTCAAAGAAAGAATAATTGAGTACATGGGTTGATGGTACTAGTATGAAACCCACTTGATTCAAGATATCGAGACAAAGGGATTACATTACACAGTAAGCATTCTTAGGAGGTGACATGTCATTACAGTATTAACTTCTTTCTCTATGGGTGCCTTGGCATGTTGCTAGACGCTAACCTTGGACTTTAGGCAGCTTCATATAATGCCACTGAGAAAGAGGCCTAGAGGGTCACACACTAAGTGTGTCAAACTATCTCAGTTAAATATTCATTTAATAAGATTAATAAATATTATTCCTGATTTTGGTTTAATAATCATTCAAGGATGTCTAATCGCATTTATTTCGACACTAATTATTCGAGGGAATATATTGTGGGTGGAATAATATATTTATTAGCGAGTAATGCAGTGATATTTATTTGAGAAATAAATATTCATTATTCAAGGTCTAATAAATGTAGTGGAGGAAATACAGAAAAATAGAAAAACAAAAGTACATGCCATGTATATTAATATATACACACCGTGTAGTTTTTATGGGGATTTGTGAGAAATAATAATATTTATTTAATTAAATAATATTAGGTGTAATTTGATGGGTGCATGTTAAGTGATAATAATAGTCAACTATTATTATTAGACATGAGGTATTACTAAGAATTAAATGAAATGAATAAATTCTTTTAGATAATTAATTCATTTTATTATTCTAAGTAACAAAATACCAATTACATTATTCTCATTAGACCTAGACATTCTTTGTGGTTGTATACAATAGATCTGGAGAAATATCTCAAGCCAAGAGAGAATTCCTTTCCTCCAATAATTATCTCAAGTTACAAGAGAGATCCTCCTCCACCAGATCAAGGAGAGCACTTTGGAAGCGGCTCTCAAGGTGATCGAAGGCATACATCGCAAGTGAAGGCTCTTCCACACTATCACCTGAAGATACCTTAGGTGACATCCAGAGATACATGGAGCATGTGTGAATCACCACTAGAGGAAGGCTATACTTGGTTTAACGCCCCGACCCTAGATACCCAGAGTCAGTGCATTATTACATAACATTGGCATGATCACAAGAAAGATCAAGTCTTGAAAGACCAATTAGTTTAGTAGCCTTGGAATAACTAGATACATTAATAAAGTTTAAATTACATCATAAAATGAAAACTACAACAATATAGTCTCCATAGTCCACACTCTTATCCCCTCATACTATCCCTGCAGGTCATTCATAAATTACTTTTTCACATCCTGGGAAAAATAAAACATAGAAAAGGGGTGAGCTCAAATGCCCAGTAAGGACAAAAATATAGCAGAAACTTTCATAAATAAGAATAAACATTTAAGGTAATGTATAACTAAAAAAAAGCCTTTTAAACTTGAACTTCAACATAGTATGGAAAAAATAAAATGAAATAATGCCATTTACTTATTCACATGGATATTCTACTAATCTAATAATCACATGTAATATCAATAACTACTTTCATAATGATGGAATGCATAATTTCAGACTATCATAACCACATATCCAAGGCCTCATGCCAAGACTACAAATAAGATTTTTCCAAGGCCTTATGCCAAGACACTAGTTTGTCTCATGAGACCTACCGATGCATTGAGGAGTTATAGCGGGCTCCACCCATCCCATATTAAGTCCAATGCATTCCCATATGAAAAGGTTTAAACATAACATAAACATTTGTATTAAAACTAGCATACAAAATGTAAATACTTTATCCATAAACCACGAATGGTATAAAAATAACACATCCACAGTCAAACGTATCACAAAACCTTCAATACAATATAAAAGTTTTGTATCATAATAAATCAACTTCAAATAAGCGTAAAATCCATCAAAGGATGTTGACATAGATGAAATCAAAACTCTTTTTAGAGAAATATCTCTTTCTTTGAAATCATTTAAAATTAACATAATTATAAAATAAAACAATTACTTTGAAAATTTTCTTATAATATTGTAAGGGAAGCTTCTAAGATTTTATAATAGTGGAAAATAGCCGCACCCGCCATATAAGTTAAAAAAACATTCTTACCTTAATTCTGTTGAAAAGGTTAAAAATGACCTTGTTTGGAAAACAACAGAAATATTACTTTATAAACCACTTATAAAAGTCAACAAGGGTATGAATGAATTTAACCCATATTCTAGTAAATAGTAAAAATGTTTTGAAATAAATTTTTGAGAAGCATGGATGTGGATGATAAAGAATTCCTAGTAGATTATTACGTATAAACAACCTCGGATAATGAAGAGATTGCGAAATAAACCATTACCTTGTACTTTTCCTTGGTTGAGGGTAAGTTAACCTCCTGTATAATGGTGAAATAATTGTTATTAAATTATACAATAATCACATACATTAGTATGATATCATATATGATCTTTTAACATTGATTTGTTAATAATATCTTATAATTATCGTCATTTCGGGTGTCAACTTACTCATTTTATTTTATATGTTTGGTTACATAAGACGTGTTTGTTATGGATAGGTTGTATCTTATTCATATCCAGAATGATATCAAGTCCTTAAAAATTATTTTTAAATCATAAAATGATAATTATACTTGAATGGATACGATGGAGAATGAATCTCATCGCGTTCGTGGAGACGGTAGTCCGTACGTACGCACGAGCGACAATATCATTCTTTTGATATTAGAATAATATATAATTGGATGGTATATAATATATACAGAATCATTATCATGTTATATTTATTATTTACATGAATTAAAAATCATTATTATACCCATCCAAATAATAATATATTGAATAACAATTATACCACGACGTGGAGACGGTAAGCCGTACGTACGCACGTAATGTGACATGTCATTCAAAGGATAGATAGAATACTGAATATGGTTGTACCATATTTATAATAATATTACAGTATATAGTAGATACTGGATTCATTATTTTATAATGGGAATAACAAATAAAGAAGAATTTGAAGAAGAAATGAATTTGAAAAAGGGTGGTGAAAACATTACCTCTTCTTCGGGTTCTTCCTTTTGATTTGATCAAAAGGGCTCCTTAGGTTGGATTTATGATCAAAATAAGGCCTCTAGGTTGTAGTGAGGGAAGTTGAGAGAGTATTTGGTCAGGGGTTGGCCGAACCAAAAGTCTTTGAAGGTGTTAATTAATGAGAAGGGGGAGTGCCCTTTTATAAGAGGGGTGAGGGGCACCTTTGGAAAAGCTAGAAATATTATTTTATAATAAATTCATATTCGGTTTCTAATGGATCAAAAATGGATTATTTAAAGGTTAAATTGGGGATGGGTCTAAAAACACTCAACCAATAGAATTTAAATAGGTTTGGGTCATTATATTAACCTTATCTTTTAGTTTTAACTCTTAGTTAATTAGTTTGACACTTACCATGTCACTTTGTATTTTTATATTATATAGTTAATAAACTTACTATATACCTCCAAGAGACTCCCAAGTGGTCCATTAATGATAAAAATATCATGATATAAGTCTCTTGGATGAACCTTATATTTTTAAGAATTTAATACCAATTAATAATATAATATATTTTTTAAAAACTCTTTTATGTCAATTTTGACACTATTCAATAATTGATTTTTGTAAAAATCATAACAGAATGATTACTTCGAAAAAAGTTAATTAAATAAATAATAACATGTCATATTATCCTAGAAAATTATTGGTATTTATGAAAAGTCTCATATTACATTTATTTGGGTATTTATAATATTAATTATTCTAATTTTTCATTAATTAGGTAATTACTGCATCGCCATTGTGTCATAAATAAATTAAATTATATAATGTCTAAAAATTATAAATAAAATACCATTATGTATGAGATAGTTTTAGATTTCTAATGAATATTTATAGTAGAAAATCCAACATATATAACCCTATGTAAAAATTGTTTTTCTAAAAGATATATGCTTATGTCATTTTTGTATTTATTTTAACTTAATTAAAATAAAGTGTCCCTATCACCAACACGTGGCTCCATGGGGTCCAAAAATCGACCCAAAGATGCCCATGGTCAGACATATATACAACAATAAGGTTAGGACACGTTTTAGGGAAATTTCGTATTATTATAATATTATTTTTAACCCTTATTTACCGGATTTACCCTTTAACCATGGTAAATAAAATATTTACCGAATTAATTATTCAAAATGTCTAAAAATAAAACTTACCTATTCACACAATTTGGACATACTGATTCCAAATATGGAATCCATTTTTCCAAATTTAAAACACAGAAGTGGCAGAAATTAATTTAAAATTAATTCCCGCTGTCAAAACAAAAAGCGTGTTTTAAGATATAATAACTATCAAAAGATTGATACTTGTTTATGTCCGGTTTAATTGTGAAATTATGTCCAATGACCAAAATTGTATTAAATGGTAAAAATATATTCTAAATATACTTTAAAACCACTCAAATTCATAATTTATCAATATAAATTATTTTGATTAAAAAAGTTGTTTTTAATTTAAATTTAGTAATTTTCACTATTCATCAAAATATAAATGTTATCTGAAAAGTTCCAAAATTTCACCTTAGGCTAAATTCGATACTCTGAATACAAAAATGAAGTCTATTTTGAGAGATAAAATTTATAATATTTCAAAAAGTAGGTATTACTATTCATAACGGCTAATTTGATTGGTTGTGGTGTGTGTTAGAACTCGAAGTTGTGTACAACACACGCTACTGTATTATTCAAAGGAAAGCGTACCATGGAAGCTTGGGGTGTTACATTGTAAATTTTTTTATGTCCCCATTCTAAAAAGTAAATTTATTTAGTCAAATTGAATATATAAAAGTTTAAAATATTGGATTTAAAAAGGGTTCACTATTAAAAGTTGGTAAAAGTGAAATACTAAAAATGAATTTGTTCTTACATTATGTCTAAGAAACTCATAATATGGATTCTAAAATTATAAGGATTATATAAAGTTTAAAATTTAGTTAATACTATTTGTAACCTCTTTTGAACAGCTTGTTTGGTAAGTCATGGTGCGCTTGAACTCAGTGTTGCGTGTAGTGGAAGTTATTGAATTATTTTGAAGAAATAACACACTATCAAATCATGGGGTGTTACATTCTCCCCTCCTTCAATAAATTGCATCCTCGCAATTTGAAATTGTTCTTTGAAAATAAAAGGTTGAATATAGAAAATATTTTTGTGGGGAAACCCACATCAGAAATTGGGTTAATAAAATTTAGTCTTAATAAGAGGAAAAGAGAAATGAAAGGGTCACCACCAAATTATGATCTCTATTCAGAGAACATTGGTGGAAATTATAGACATATAATTGGAGGAAAAATGTAAATATTTATAGGTAGTGATTGAGGTCATCAATCACAAACAAGTGTAAAATTGAGGGCCTTAAATTCATCAATCTATGATGATTTAAAATTCCATCAGTTCAGAAAAACATATGGTATTAGGATAACACATTTTTTGTTTTAAGATCCCTTCACTTAAGTATAAGAATTAATTTCTTCATTGAATAAGAGAAGAATAAAAATATATACTTGATAAGTAGAGTCTCATCCTTTAACTAAGTTCTACCAAAAATTCATCTTTTACTCTAAAAGATAATAGAACTTAAAAATAATATTCTATTTATCCTATTAATATAGGGTTAAAAAAATTGAATTTATAATTCATCTAGTAGAACCATTAAAAAAACGACATTATTCAAACCAGGACATCACGTGGGTCAGTGGTAGGTGATACACCCTTGTCTCCCTTCGGTTGTGGGTTCAAGTCTCACGGCCTTACCGGACGCGACGGGTTGCCGCCTGACCTCCGGGTTGTCCTTTTATGGCAATCAAAAATAATCCAAACTAGAACTATCCAAAATACTTCAGTCCAAAATTTATAAGGAAGGTAAACACAATGAAGATCCTTTTTTCCGCGTAATAACATGTGAACACCTTCATCATGTATTCTTTTAAAACACTGCAACATCCTGAATTACCATAAAACCTTATTGATTACGTTTATGACCCCTTATTACTTAAAGAATAATAGATATACTCCTTCAATACAAAAATGTTGTAAACCCCGAAAATGATGGAATATAAAAATCATTAATCAGTTTCAAGGTAGTCAAGAATATTCAATATAATTTATCCAAATCAATCATGTATTATTCTAAAATCCCTACCTCGGTATCAGAACCATATTATGGTTTATCTTTCTCTCAACCATATATTTTCCAAAAATTTAACCTGCTATTGAGTCACTTTTCTTTGTTCCACACAATCTCAAGTCCTTAATGAAATATTACTGCAATACAATACTTATATACTCCATAATTATTATAACAAGTACATTGTTGATACAACACTCAAATGAAATAATCAACATAAGAACTCTAATAATTCCTCTTCATCTGTGGTAGTATCATAACTTGATTATTATCAAATAGCATCATTTTCGGCATAGTCTGATGACTGGGACATAGGTTCACGTAGTGACCAAACTCTTTGCAAATGAAGCATTGTACATTTGAAACCATTTTATTACCCTTGCAGTCACGTACTTTGTGCCATTTTCTTCCACACTTATAGAAAACTCCCATTATTTTTAGGCAAGTTCCAGGGTGTTTCTTCCCACAGTTATCACATATGGGAAAATTCCTCTTTTCCCTCTTCCCTTTATCCATCTTTCTCTCTTCCATCATTTTCTTCTCTTGCTTCCCTTCAAAGCCATAGGACTCAGTAAACTCTTTACTTATCTTATCAACATATGATATTATTTCTTCATATTATGATAATACATGGGAGACTATTTCTCTTATAAATTCTGGCTTAAGACCATGAAAGATATGATCCTTCTTTCTCTTTGGATCATGGGAATTGCTGGAGTTCTCATTCCTTTTACTGGGCGCCATTTCTAAACAATGGCATACACTATATTAGTTTATGAATAACAATACCTAATCCCAAACTTGTAAAACACATAACATAAATTAAATAGTTTATGGATATAATCCATAATCATAAAAATTTCTCCTTTGAGGAAGTATATACTCATAAACCCTTCATAATGGTTTGTAAAGAAAATGAGAATTATCCTAAGAATATCCCCCGGGAGTATCATAACCAAGAGTGCAGTAAGGCCCATTGTCGTGCACCAGTTCCCGTTCGAGTCTATCTCAAAGCGGTGTTTTTAGGTTTTACCCCTAGGTACATCTGTGCTAGAGCCACCTCTACCTGCTCATATCCAGACATGGATGTATTTCTCGGAAAACTCACAAAATCTCTACAATACCAAAATTCTAGGAAGTTCTTCTATACTAATCCTCAAAGTCCATCTTAGGTCTATGCGCTCTAATCAGAGTTTATCTAAATCTAGCTTCCAAGGTTTGTACTAAACTTCCTCTGATACCAACTGTAATGCCCCAACCCTAGATACCCAGAGTCGGTGCATTATTACATAACATTGGCATGATCACAAGAAAGATCAAGTCTCAAAAGACCTATTAGTTTAGTAGCCTTGGAATAACTAGATACATTAATAAAGAGTACATTACATCATAAAATGAAAAATACAACAATATAGTCTCCATAGTCCACACTCTTATCCCCTCATACTATCCCTGCAGGTCATTCATAAATTACTTCTTCACATCTTGGGAAAAATAAAACATAGAAAAGGGGTGAGCTCAAATGCCCAGTAAGGATAAAAATATAGCGGAAACTTCCATAAATAGGAATAAACATTTAAGGCAATGTATAAATAAAACAAAATCCTTTTAAACTTGAACTTCAACATAGTATGGAAAAAATAAAAATAAATAATGCCATTTACTTATTCACATGGATATTCTACTAATCGAATAATCACATGAAATATCAATAACCACTTTCATAATTATGGAATGCATAATGCCAGACTATCATAACCACATAGCCAAGGCCTCGTGCCAAGAATACAAATAAGATTTTTCCAAGGCCTTGTGCCAAGACACTAGTTTGTCTCATGAGACCTACCGATGCATCGAGGAGCTATAGCGGGCTCCACCCGTCACATATTAATTCCAATGCATTCCCATATAAAAAGGTTTAAACATAACATAAACATTCATATTAAGACTAGCATACTAAATGTAAATAATTCATCCATAAACCACAAATGGTATAAAAATAACACATCCACATTCAAACATATCACACAACCTTCAATACAATATAGAAGTTTTGTATCATAATAAATCAACTTCAAATAAGCGTAAAATCTATCAAAGGATGTTGACATAGATGAAATCAAAACTCTTTTTAGAGAAATATCTCTTTCTTTGAAATCATTTAAAAGTCACATAATTATAAAATAAAACATTTACTTTGAAAATTTTCTTATAATCTTGTAAGGGAAGCTTCGAAGATTTTATAACAGTGGAAAATAGCCGCACCCTCCGTATAAGTTAAAAAAAAACATTCTTACCTTAATTCTGTCGAAAAGTTTAAAAAGGGCCTTGTTTGGAAAACGACAGAAAGATTCCTTTATAAACCACTTATAAAAGTCAACAAGGGTATAAATGACTTTAACCCATATTCTAGTAAATAGTAAAAATGTTTTGAAATACATTTTTAAGAAACATGGATGTGGATAATAAAGAAGTCTCAATAGATTATTACGTATAAATAACCTCGGATAATGAAGAGATTTCGAAATAAACCCTTACCTTGTACTTTTACTTGGTTGAGGGTAGGTTAACCTCCTATATAATGGTGAAATAATAATTATTAAATTATACAAGAATCATATACATTAATATGATATCATATATGATCTTTTAACATTTCTTTGTTAATAATATCTTATAATTATAGTCGTTTCGGGTGTTAACTTACTCATTTTCTTTTATATGTTTTGTTACATAAGCCATGTTTGTTATGGATAGGTTGTATCTTATTCATATCCAGAATTATATAAAGTCCTTAAACAGGATTTTTAAATCATCAAATGATAACTATACTTGAATGGATACGATGGAGAATGAATCTCATCGCGTTCGTGGAGACGGTAGTCCGTATGTACGCACGAGCGACAATATCATTATTTTGATATTAAAATAATATATAATTGGATGGTACATAATATATAAAGAATCATTATCATGTTATATTTATTATTTAAATGAATTAAAAATCATTATTATACCCATCCAAATAATAATATATTGAATAACAATTACACCACGACGTGGAGACGGTAAGCCGTACATACGCACGTATGGTGACATGTCATTCAAAGGATGGATAGAATACTGAATATGGTTGTATCATATTTATAATAATATTACAGTATATAGTATATACTGGATTCATTATTTTAGAATGGTAATAACAAATAAATAAGAAGTTGAAAAAGAAATGAATTTGAAAAAGGGTGGTGAAAACATTACATCTTCTTCGGGTTCTTCCTTTTGATTTGATCAAAAGGGATCCTTAGGTTGGCTTTATGATCAAAATAAGGCCTCTAGATTGTAGTAAGGGAAGTTGAGAGAGTATTTGGGTAGGGGTTGGCCGAATAAAAATACTTTGAAGGTGTGAATTAATGATAAGGGGGAGTGCCCTTTTATAAGAGGGGTGAGGGGCACCTTTGGAAAAGCTAGAAATATTATTTTATAATAAATTAATATTCGGTTTATAATGGCTCAAAAGTGAATTATTTAAAGGTTAAGGTGGATATGGGTCGAAAACCACTCAACCAATATAATTTATACAGGTTTGGGTCATTATATTAACCTTATCTTTTAGTTTTAACTCTTAATTAATTAGTTTGACATTTACCATGTCACTTTGTATTTTTATATTATATAGTTAATAAACTTACTATATACCTCTAAGAGACTCCCAAGTGGTCCATTAATGATACACCTGTCATGATATACGTCTCTTGGACGAAAATTATATTTTTAGGAATTTAATATCAATTAATAATATAATATTTGTTTTAAAAACTCTTTTTTGTCAATTTTGACACTATTCAATAATTGATTTTTGTAAAAATCATAACAGAATGATTACTTCGAAAAAAGTTAATTAAATCAATACTAACATGTCATATTATCCTATAAAATTATTTTTATTTATTAAAAGTATCATATTACATTTATTTGGGTATTTATAATATCAATTATTCTAATTTTTCATTAATTAGGTAATTACTACATCACCATTGTGTCATAAATAAATTAACTTTTATAATGTCTAAAAATTATAAATAAAATACCATTATTTTGGAAATCATTTTATATTTCTAATGAATATTTATAGTTGAAAATCCAATATATATAACCCTATATAAAAATTGTTTTGCTAAAATATATATGCTTATGTCATTTTTGTATTTATTTTAACTTAATTAAAATAAAGTTTCCCTATCACCTACAATTGGCTCCATGGGGTCCCAAAATCTACCCAAAGATGACCATGGTTGGAAATGTCTCTACCAATAAGGTTAGGACACGTTTTAGGGTAATTTAATGTTATTATAATATTATTTTTTAACCCTTATTTACCGGATTTACCCTTTAACCATGATAAATAAAATATTTATCGAAGTAATTATTCAAAATGTCTAAAAATAAATGTTTCCTATTTACAAAATTTGAAAATCCTGATTCCAAATATGGAATCCATTTTTCCAAATTCAAAACACAAAAGTGGCAGAAATTAATTTAAAATTAATTCCTGCTGTCAAAACAAAAAGCGTGTTTTTAAGATATAATAACTATCAAAAGATTGATACTTGTTTATATCTGGTTTAATTGTGAAATTATGTCCAATGACCAAAATTATATTAAATGGTAAAAATATATTCTAAATATACTTTAAAACCACTCAAATTCATAATTTATCAATATAAATTATTTCGATTAAAAAAGTTGTTTTTAATTAAAATTTAGTAATTTTCACTATTCATCAAAATATAAATGTTATCCGAAAAGTTCCAAAATTTCACCTTAGGCTAAATTCGATACTACGAATACAAAAATGAAGTCTATTTTGAGAGATAAAATTTATAAAATTTCAAAAAGTAGGTATTACTATTCATAACAGCTAGTTTGATTGGTTGTGGTGTGTGTTAGAACTCAAAGTTGCGTACAACACACGATACTGTATTATTCAAAGGAAATCGTACCGTGGAAGCTTGGGGTGTTACATTGTAAATTTTTGATTTCCCCATTCTAAAAAGTAAATTTATTTAGTCAAATTGATTATATAAAAGTTTAAAATATTGGATTTAAAAAGGGTTCACTATTAAAAGTTGGTAAAAGTGCAATACTGAAAATGAATTTGTTCTTACATTATATCTAAGAAACTCATAATATGAATTCTAAAATTATAAGGATTATATAAAGTTTAAAATTTAGTTAATACTATTCATAACCTCTTTTGAACGGCTTGTTTGGTAAGTCATGGTGCACTTGAACTCGGTATTGCGTGTAGTGCATGTTATTGAATTATTTTGAAGAAATAACACACTATGAAATCTTGGGGTGTTACACTTGGCTTCTATGATGCAACGACAGATGACATTGAATCTTGGCCAGAAACATCAATGGAGAGAGAATTCCATCGAGGTAATTTTTTTCTTTTAATTAAATTAATTATAACCAACATATGATGATCCTCTCTATGGTTCTGGTACTTCCCTGTTTCCTTTTTTTTGTTCTTTTTATTTTGAAGATCCGACATTTTATTATCATGATAGATCTCAGATTGATTGTTGTTAACAGTAAAATTAAAGTTGGGTACACCCATCCACATGCTTCCGATGTACCTGGAACCTAAAGAAACCCCTTACCTCTTGCCCTAATTTCCTTGAATGCAATTTAACCTCATGTATCAAAAAAAATATCTATCTTAATAACTTAATTCAGAACCTTAATCATATCAATTTTCATTTATAATCTTCATAAATAGTCATTATATACATGAATTCGTCTGATTTTCCACATCAAGTCTTCATAGTTTTGATCGTTTATACTAGTTTCATAATAGTGGTGTCCATGTTTCTTATTATTTCAAAATTTATCATTAATAGATCATTAAATTAAATATTATGTATAATTTATAATTCTTCTTTATGTTTCAAATTCCATTCATGAGTTTTTTAGTATTTATCCTTGAAGATGAAATAGAAAATACACATGTTTCGGTGATTCTTGACAATCGAAGGGTGTTTTATTAATTAATGAATTAAATATTGATATAACATATTGAGAACAAAAAAATCCATTATTTAAAATTTTATATCATATTATACTAGTAATTATTTTTCTATAGTCATTCATGATATAAATTCATATTATCATTCAATTAGGTGGTTAAACAGACCAAAATACGAATATACCCTGATTTAATGAATTACTATGAGGTGGTTTTGTTATAATATAATTATAAAAGAAGGATAATGATATTATTTATTCTTTATTAGTTTTATATATCATAATTTTAATGAATTATAATAATAATTAATGGATGTGAAAACATTACATAATTTTAATAAAAGATCGTCATCTTAATACACTTATTTTAAAAGATTAAATTATCAATGATCGTTTGTTGTTCATCTCATTAATAAGATCTTATATTTGTCATAACAAAACCATAATGATATCATAATCATAATATTTATTATTTGATATTATATGTATATTTAACCTTATAAGGTGGTGAAGGAAAATGAAACACATTACACCGTGGAGGAAGTAGTCCGCACAACGCACGGACGCCAGTTTTTTTTATTAATGGATGTGGTATATGAATAAAAAACTGATAATAACCATAATATAATAACATTAAAGTATATAAATGAAACTAATATCATCATATTAGTGTGAATAATTCAATTTGAAATAGGAAAATTAAGAATAAAACTAAGAAGTTGATAATACTCACACTAGAGACTTGTATTTTCATTAGAAGTCTCCTTAGAAATGAAAGCCTTATGATAAATAATGATGTCTAGAATCTTTTGAAACACTTAAAGGGTTTTAGGAAGATAAAATTATTATTTTTTCATGAGGAAATTCTAAGGTAAGGTGAGTATTGAAGTTGTGGAGATGTTACTTATCTATAAGTGATGTAAATGGTAGTTTTGAGGGCAATCCTTGCATTTTAAATAATGTAAGGTTACTATTAAAGTATCAAAGGAAAAAAAAATGAAAAAAGAGGAATGGAAAATTATTGTAGGTAAAAACAAGACTCATACACTCTTTTTTTAGACAACATTGAGTGTTTAAGGGCTTTATGTTTTAACATTTTAACATTTATCCTAATTAACTTTTACCCTGATAACTAATTTCTATATTTAGTAATTAATTTTAATGAAAAATATTAAGATTGAATTTTTTTCATAATTTAATAATTAAAATTTCAAATTTTAAAATAATTTTATTCTATAAAAATTCCAATGGTGTGAAAAATTAATTTTAAAATAAATGCACTTAATCGCGTAAAAACAATTTTTAGAAAAATAAAGTTTTTAATATTTATATTTATATATAAGGTAAAATTATCTTGTATTCTTGTTTTAATGACATAAATTGATGTATTATAAAATAAATAAATTATATGAGGCTTCAAAGGAAATCCAAAACCAAATATCCATTGAAAAATACTTGATTTAAAGATAAGACCAAAACATTTTTTATATTAAAGTAACATTTTACTTTAGTTCTAAACATGTTTGGAATATGTTTTATATGTATTAAAAATATTTCAAAATGAATAAATTTATTCATTAATTTAATATTTGGATACTTTAATGCTTTTTAATCTTCTAGTTTATGGTTACATTGTGATAAAATCATGGAAATTATAAGTTTTGTAAATCCCACATTTTCGACTAAAAATTAACCTTTTTTAGAAAATGATAAAAAATTAATAATCAGTAATTTTTGATGTTTTGAATTCAAAAATGAGTTTTATTTTATATAGTTTCAATTATTAAATTTTTAAGTTTAGATTTAAATGGGAAGTTAAAAATATAAAGAAAACTGCTTTTATTGAAAACATTATTTTTCAACATTAACTCATATTAACTATTTATCTTTCAAAGGCAAGGTAATGATTTTAAATTGATTACTTTATTAGGTTAATTAATAATTTTATTCTAATAAGTCACTTCGTTTTTACTTTAGGTTTTGGGTGAACTACAAGTTATCAAACACATTGACTTATTTAAAGGTAATTAGAATTTCATGATATTATATTCACCCCCCAAATAAATTGTGTCTTTGCAATTTGATTTATAAGATCAGAGTAATTTATTTAGGGAAATCATACTTAACCATACACTTATAGATAATCATGAGTTTATTTAATATGTGGAATGAGATTTATATATATGAAAAATTATTATAATCACTTTATAAAGAGATCCAACCCATTACCAATTTCACATAGAATTATACTTAGATCTAGATCCCCAAGGAATAACTTCCCACAAACCTTGAAAATGATTTATATGATAATAATACCACTATGAGATTTTATTTATAACTCAATATCCAATAGTTGGTGAAAACTTACATAACACAGGTCTCTATAAAATCTAGAGTGAAAACTCACTATCTGATTCATTAATAGTAGTTGTATATGATTTTCTTTGTTCAAATTATTGTTGGTGACTATCTCCCTTATTGGACCTTGTATTGGTACATTGAGTCACATAATTACAACACTATTTCAATTAAAAAAATAGATTTTTTAGATTCTATCATTCCCTTAAACTTGTGAGTTTGATAACCTTCATCTTCACACTTATAGAACTTACATGTCCCTTTAAGGTAATCCCCCCTAT
This sequence comes from Viscum album, assembly GCA_963277665.1. Lineage (NCBI taxonomy): Eukaryota > Viridiplantae > Streptophyta > Magnoliopsida > Santalales > Viscaceae > Viscum > Viscum album. The sequence continues at coordinate 384,129,204 of OY728166.1, forward strand.
GCTTCTTCCCACATTTTTAACATAAAAAATCGAATCTTATTCCCTTAAATATCTTATTCACTTGATCTTTCATGAGACTCCATCTTTATATTCCTTATCATGTTTGGTAGTTTGACTATATTCACATTGGTGATCATATTTTATGATAGTTGGTTTGGAATAATCATAAGGTTTTCCACTCCATCTCCTATTTCAATGGGTTGTTCATTAAGGAAATCTCTATATTTCCTCTCAAACCCATGGTTCTGTCTAGTTACATCCATTAATAAAACTAAAAGTGTTTAACATGAGTTATGGTAATTATAATTGAATGAACATAAATAACTATAGGAAAATATTTCCTCAAGACTTCTCAATTTATAACACTATCATATTATGCTATAGTTCTTACAACATAACTTGTAATTATAATTGAATGAACATAAATAACTATAGGAAAATTTTTCCTCAAGACTTCTCAATTTATAACACTATCATATTATGCTATAGTTCTTACAACATAACTTATATCAGACCCAGTTCAACTTATATTAGTATCAGTTTAACATATATAATTATTTTTTCAAACTATGTTAATTTTAGTTGGGTTATCTCATACTTATTAACCTATTACTTAAAATATAGAACCCAAATTACCACGAAAATTCCTAAAATATTCTAAACCTAATAATCATTGAAATCTATGCTCTCAAAATACAAATTATCCTTAATCAAACAAAATTAAACATACCTACAATCATATACAAAATTATCAATATACCCTAACTATATACTCTCAATAACATACCTTTCCCAAAACCTATTTGAATCTCTAACACATTAAACAAAAATGAGATTATATATTCCTCTATAAATTAACTCTAACTTTAACCCTAAAATGGTATTAACCATCATTTCATACACTAGTCACTATATATCATAATCCAAAAAATGAGATGAACTTATCTAAAAATTTCATGAATGAATTATCAATCCCAAGGTTACCAATTATTATCTAACTTACTTATTTAAAATCAAACCAAGATTTATTATCTCAACATCACATGTATATTAAACATTGGAGTTATTCATGACTCAATCATGTGTTCTCCATAGTTATCCCTAAAAATATAACCTTATCATAAAATAAAATTTTAAGGATATTAATACCATTTAATATATGTTTCCATACCATTAGAGTAAAAATACTAAATAACAACCCTTATATGTTTTAAATACTCTTCAATAACATTTAAAATATACCAAAATGTCAACAATAAATATCACTTAACTAATTAAAATGTCTAAGAGTATCATGAATTAATATCTATTATGATATCAACCTCACTACCATTAGTTAGACTATAAATCTCACCATTTCCATCATAATATAAAAATAATAAATTTATCAACTGTTTAAGTATGTTCCCTTATTCATTTATAATACATAGTGGTTTTTAGGAACATACATTTCTAAAATTCATTTTCATGATCCTGTTTTAACCAAATAAAAAAACCAAAATGGTTATGATAATATTTAAAATATTAATATGAAAAAATAAATATTAATACATCTTTACTTATGACACCTTTTTTAACATATAATACTTTCAGATCAACCCATGACTCTTCATTGTTTAATCCTTGGTTAGCCATGGTCATTTTTCTATTAGGTTATCTAACCTAATTAGTTAACATGATTATTAAATCCTTCAAAATGATTTGTAAAGAGAATGTAATTAACCAAATCATATCTCCCAGTAGTGTCTCTCTAGGTGTGCAGTCTGAGGTCCACTCATCATGAATCAAAATGATGATTGAGTCAAAACTCAACTAATCATTTTTAGGGTGATTACCCCTAGGCACATCTAATCTACAATCGTATCCACTTTTCAATATCCATACTGGGACGAATTTCTAGGGAAAACCACATAATCTATACTTTACCAAAACATCATGATGTTATCCAATACTTAGACTTATTCATAGGGTTTTCACTAATGTTTTCTTATCTTAATCCCAAAATAAAATTTGCATTTTTTCCTTATCATTAATTCATATAATTATCCTAAAGGGTTATCTATATAATTGAAATTATTATCAACACAAACTTATCATCCCTTAAATTATCCTCAACAACAATCCTAATCTAAAAAGTTATCTAAAACTTTCCTTTCATACCAACTGTGATGCACCGAACCTACACTCATGGATCTAGTGCTAATAGACACATACTTTGCATAATTTCTTTGATACCATATGTAAAATCCTAGATACAACCATCCATAATTACAAAATCAATAATAATTCATACATCACATACATCTCAGGGATATTTTTAGTTTTAGATATTTATATAATTAAGGAAAAAATAATTAGTAAATCCCCAATCTAAACTACTTAATTCAATTAATGGGATTTATTTTTCATAAAATACTAGCAGCTAATTAATTCATTATAATACTTAAAAATATACCATAAATTCATCCACATGTGATGTACTTCTAAACATGTCACATTAACTAATTTTATCCATAACCTAGAAAATGGAATCATAAGAATGGGGTGAACTCAAATGGATAGTAAGGGAAACATATAACTACAAAAATCATGACATAAACATTTCATAAATATTATGGTAGGAAAAGGTAAACAACATGAATACATAATAAAATTGAAGATGAGAGCCTTCTATATCAATGATAATAAATTAAAACATGGATATCAATAATACTATTTTCATACCAAAATAATTCATAATTTCAAGCATCAAAAACCTAAAGTCAAGGCCTTTTTCCAAGTCACTTTACTTTTTTTCAAGACTATAATCAAGAAATCTCACTGAATTGGGTAGGCACACACCAAATACCCAAACCTATTTTATCTCATGAGACCTATATATACATCGAGGGGATATATAATTTCGTTCCCTACTAATTAACTGATTATGTATAGTGCATTCACCATAAGATTCAACAAGACCTTTCATACTATTCCATAAGGAACCACTTACTCAATAAAACTTTCATATCCATATAACAAGAAGTATGGAAATCAAAAAGATAAACAAACTATGCTAGAAATCAATAATCATCAATAATTCCAATATTGTTCCCCGTATTAATAAAAGGGATAACATGAAAATAACACATACTTAGAAAGAAGGTGGATTGTTAAAAAATATATAGTCAACTTGAAAATAATCATCCGTATTGGAATAAAAACATACATAATGCCAATAATTTTCCCCATGTCAATCGAATAACATACTTTTTTGTTGAATATCATCTAATCCGAATTATGTAAAATGTGATGTTCACATCATAAAGAGAAATGGGTATACTACTAGTCAATGCCAGGATAACATGATCATAGTACATTTAGAGAAATAAGGTGGATGGTTTCAAAAAAAAATTAACCTCAATGCAATAAAGGAAACATATGAGGATGTTTATGTAGATGAAAAACATCCTAGTAAAATAATTCTTGAACAATAACACCTAAGAAGGGATCTAGAATTGGATTGTTTGGTACCATGTGTAAATTACCCCCAAAAGATAAATATATATTAGATTATAAATAGTGAAACATAAATCCTATTAGGGTAAATTATTTTTAAAATGAAAATATAAGTGAAAAATTTAAAGTGATTTTAGATTTTTTTAAACATTGACATAAAAGAGGAAGTTACATGTCACTTCCAAATGTTTTTTTTTCAAAATTTGAAGTGAAACCTATTTAAAAACTATTTCATTTAAAATTAATCTTCAATAATAAGGTATTAAAAATATATAATGTTTTTCTTGTAGAAATTTATAGAGGAATACAAAACATATGAAAGTGAAAGGAAAATCCATTTTAAATATTTTCAAAAATACCTTATTCAAAACATACATTATAAAAAAGTAAAAAAAAACTTATTTGTATTAAAACATAATTTTACCAAATAAGATTATAAATTTCCATAAAATATTATGGTGTGAGTATCCAATCATGGAGGAGCAATGTCAAAGATAAAACATTATAACTTGAAGAAGGGGATTTGAGTTATAAAAAATCATTAATATTTGGGAAACAACTAAATCAATAGACACTTGAACAAGAGAACATGATTTATCTAGTAAAACCCATTAAATAAAAATATTATTATAAAAATATATCCATGGGTAGTGAATAATCCATACAAATAAAACATGGTTTACAAAATGAATTATAACTCAAAGAATCTGAATTCAGACTGATAAAACCCTTACAACTTTATAAACTTCTAAATATAAACCCCTTAAAATAGAGAGATTGTAACTAAACCTAAAATAAAATTGTTAAAATAAAATTCATGATATGATATAAAAAATACATAGTATATACACCACATAAGTAACGTTAGGTACATAAATACAATACTTGTATAAATGAAGATAAATTGAGATGAAAACCCTTACTTCTTTTCCTAACTTCCATGAATGAAATTAAACTCCTCGCATAACAAACATATATATCTTAATCACATAATTAATAACATTACTCATCTCCATTTTTATTTATACTCTTCATAATGGTCATTCTCTACACATATTATTATAATTTTCCACATTAGGTGTTTATAGTTTTGATCATTTGTTCAAGTTTCATAATAGTGGCATCCATGTTTATTATTATTTAAAAGTTCATCACAACTAGATAATTAAAGTTAATATTATGTATGATTTATAATTATTTGTGATGTTTCAAATTCCATTCATGATATTTTTAGTCTTTATCCTTGAAGATGAAATCAATAATAAGCATGTTTCAGCAATTCTTGAAAACCAAAGGGTGTTTTTTTAATTTATGAATTTAATATTGATATAAAATCTTAAAAAAAAATCACCATTTAAAAATTTATATCACATTATACTAATAATTATTTTCCCATAGTCATTTATGATATAAATTAATAGTATCGTTTAATTAGGTGGTTAAACCGGCCAAAACATGAACATACTCCTATTTAATGAATGAATATAAGGCGGTTTTATTATATTATCATTATAAAATAAGCATAATGATATTATTTAGTGTTTATTATCATGATATATCACAATTTTAATGAATTAAAAGAATAATTAATGTATGTGAAAACATTACACATTTTGAATAAATGATTATCCTCTTAGCACACTTATTTTAAACAATTAAATTAAAGATGATCATTTTTTGTTCATATCATTAATAGGTTCTTATATTTTTTATTGAAAAAATTATGATATCATAAAAATTATATTTATCCTTTAATCCCATACTTATATCCAACATTTTAAGGTGGTGAAGGAGAAAAAAACATATTACACAGTGAAGGATGTGGTGCACACAACACACAAACGATTGTTTTGTTTTTCTTAATGGATTTGGTACATGAATAAACAACCAAAAATACCCTTAATATAATAAAATTAAAGTATAGAAATGATACTATAATCATTATATTAGTGTTTATAGAATAAATTTTAAAGAGTATAATTAATAAGAAAACTAAGAAGTCTATAATACTCACATCAGAGACTTGAATTTTACTTAGAAGTATCATTATAAATGAATGCCTTATGATAAAAAATGGTGACTAAAATATTTTAAATATAGGATATGGTTCCATGAGGATAAAATTGGTAGAGTTTCAAGATTTAATTCTAAGGTAATTTGAGTCTTGAAGTGGTGGATATGTTACTCTTTTATAAGTGATGAGAAGGTTAGTTTTGAGAGTGACCCCTATATTTTTAAATAATGTAAGGTTACTATTAAAGCATAAAAAACCAAAAAAATGGAAAAAAGAGGAGAGAAAAATTAATGTGGGCATAAAAAAACCTCATTCACTCGTTTTTGAGAAATCTTTTAGTGTTTTACGACTTTATGTTTTAACTTTTTAACTTTTATCCTAATTTAATTTTCCTTGGTAATTAATTTCTAAACTTAGTAATTAATTTTAATGAAAAAGATTAAGATTGATATTTTTACCTAATTTGATAATTATGATTTCAAATTTGAAAATAATTTTATCAAATACAATTTCTAAAGGTGTTAAATATTATTTTTAAAATAAATACACATAATTTCATAAAAATAGTATTTAGAGAAGTAACATTTTAAAATTTATATTTATATATAAGGTAAAATTATCTTGGATACTGATTTGAATGACATAAATTGATTTATTAAAAAATAAATAAGTCATATGATTCTTACAAGATAATAAAAAACCGAATCTACCTTAAAAAATACCTTATTTAAAGATAAGATCAAAAACATTTTTTATATTAAAGTAAAATTTTACTTTAGTTCTAAAAATGTTTTTCATAGGTTTTATATGTAAAAATAATATTTAAAAATGTGAAATTTTATTCATTAATTTTATATATGTTTATATTAACAATTTTATAATCTTCTAGGTTATTCTTACATAGTGATAAAATCATAGATTTTATAATATTTGTAATTCCCTCATTTTTAACTAAAAATAAACCTTTTTAGAAAATGATCATTTTATTGAATAAGTTAAATTTTATGTGATAAATTCAAAAGTGTGGTTTATTTTTTTTAAATAAAATTATAAAATTATAAAATTTATTTTTTAATGGGTAATAAAAAATATAAAGAAAACTGGTTCTATTGAAAACACCCTTTTTCAACATTAACTTATATTAAATATTTATCTTCTAAAGGTAGTGATTTTTAATTCATTATCATATTATGTTAATTAATAATGTTATTTTAATATATTGTGCCTCATTTAGGTCATTTTTTATGAAAGACTAGTTATCAAACACATTAACTTATTTATATGTAATTATAATTTCTAGATGTTACATGTTTAGGGTGCGGTTTCAGGCCCGATAGGTGGATTGGGTGATCAGGTGAAGCTTGGGATCTTTAAGTTTGATTTGGAGTTTTTTGGTATATTTTTATCTGAACTCATGGTTTGTGTTTGGGGAGAAACCATAGATTCAAAAATCGATCATCGATACTACCAATAACCATCAGAAGTATAATCAATAGATCCACCAGAAGTTCTCTCATAAATCTGCACAATGGAAAACCAAACCTCCAAAACTTCACTTTCCCTTTGAATAAGTGTATTTGAAGTTGGAAGTCACTATACCCTACCCACCACACAAATTCAGCCACACACAAACCTCAATATGTAATAAATAGATGCAACCAAAATACAAACTATGGTAATATATGAAACTGAATTATGTAAAGTAGTGAATGAATGAAAGAGAATTTAATATGCGTAAGAATTTTGTCATACATGCATGGGTGGAACAACTATGACTTCTTTATATTACTAAAAGTAAAAAATACAAACAACTAACAAATACAATCAGTAATATTTTATTATAGAATGATTAACACTCTGTAAAACTCTAATGTACTGTTCCATGTCAGGTCACTATACATATGTCAATCTTTATTTTTCAAGACCGATCCCCACTCACTTTTATAACATTTTTTGTTGGTTGTCTAGGTCAAACCACTTTACCATATTCATAGGGATTCCTCTAAATGGAATGTCACCAGTGATGGCCTATGAAACTATTAACCTCAACCACTTGCCCTGATAAAAACTTCTAAATTCTTATAGAAAGTCCCTTTTAGAAGATTCAAAAAAAATCTGGGCCACCCTTGATGTCATTAGAAGTAATAGATTTTGGTGATCCAACTATTGTTGAAGAGAAAAACTACCGCTTCCAACACATCAATCCTAGACATTTATCATTTCTTAGATTTCTAATTCACATAAATCCAATGCTTGAAATTCCAATTTTTTGAACTTATGATGCTCTGAACTTATGATCATCAGAAAAAATATCCACATCCAAAAAATATCCCACTTAAATACTTATTCCAAGGAAAATCTCAAAAAAACTCCTTAGTAACATTTACCTTCTATAATAGTGTTCCTACACATTTTTATTTTTTATTTTACCCAATCCTTATAAAGACCTGAACCTGCACATCCAAATTCAGTACTAAAACATGCTATGTATTTTTTTATAAAGGATAACATAAAAATAAACAGTATATTATACATCTGAGGACCATTTCCAGTCTAGTTTTTGGAGTATTAGAAAAACCTTAAACTTAAATTAGAGTTTACAAAAATAATTACAAAATAACTAGTTAGATTTATTTGCACTAGCGCCTTAATCGTACTTTGAACTTATAATGAATCTTGTGATTTTTTTAAAAAACTTGGGATGAGCAAAAAAAATCTTAGTAAGAGGATATATAATATCATGAAACAAATTAACATGGGGTTATCATAATCATATTATCATCATCATAATCATGAGAAGAATCATTAGATAATAGCATGGAATGTGGAAATGAATAAAAATAAAACATCATGTCTTAGTGGTTAAATACCACACATAGTTGTGAACAAAGATAGAATCATATTCACACATATTTCACTTTACTCATGAGGTTCTTCACATTACCCAATGCATTGGATTGCTATATAATTCTGGGCTCACCCATCACATCATAACATTTTATTGCGCTATATAATTCCAGGTGCACCCATCACATCATAACATTTACACTATCATGTAGGGGTGTCCAGACCCGACCCAACCCAATGGGTTCGACCCGACCCGACCGGGTGGGGTCGGGTTGGGTCGGGTTGTGGAAAAAATGTTTAGGTCGGGTTTGTATCGGGTTGACCCATGGATGGGTTGGGTCGGGTATCGGGTTGACTACATATCGACCCAACCCGACCCGTTGACCCAAGGCTATACGAAAAAAAACCTACCTGGGGTCGCGACCCGGCCTTGCCACCCTAATCCTCTTCCTCCCTCACGCTCGCCCGCCTCTTCCTCCATCGCGCTCGCCCGCTTATTCCTCCCTCCTCTCATTCCCATCCACAAACTTCCCTCACGCACGATTGGATGGCCTCCCTTCTCCTCCTTCTATCCTCGCTCGCCTCCTCCCCTCCCTGGAAAAATTCTCCTCCTCTCCACCTCCCCCTGACCCCGACCTTCCCTCGCGCGTGGCCAAACCCTAATCCCATTCCTTCATCCTTCCCTCACCACCAGCGACTCACCTCCTTCCTCCTACTCTACTCCCTTCTTCCTATTCTCACTCACGTCCTCCCTGGACAGATAGATTCCCTCACAAGAAATCAGGAGAAATACCTCATATCGGCTCAGATCACTCCTCCCTGCCTATTGTGCGTTCTTTCTAGAGGTAATTTTGGTAAGGTAAGTAGTTTTTTTAATCATGTTATTCAAATTATCTTCCTTAAGTAATTTATTTATGCACCAATGTGAGTCATATTTATAGTGCATGTGTGCACATTTCAAGTAGGCAGTGAATGTTTCTCATTTCAGTTGTCTGAACAGTAGGTATACTTGAGTGATTTTTTTTGATTTCCATTTCCCCTAAAAATGATTTGTAACTATAGTTAAGGTGTAATCCTCCTAGTTAGTAGTTATCAACTGTAGGAAGGATATGTTTTTTTCTTCCTGCTTGTCCACATATCTTCTATTTTCACATATCCATTTATGTATACTGATTTTGTTAAACATTCAACCAAGAAGTAGGGTAATAAATGGGGGCTGGATAGTGTAGTGGTGAAGGCTGGTGCAGCTGGGGGTTGGGGGGATGGTGCAGTGCAGGGAAGGGGGTAAAGGGAGGGGTTGGTGCAAGGGCAGGGGGAGGGGGATGGGCTGATGCAAAGTAAGGGGTTGGGGGGAGGGGTTGGTGTATTGCAGGGGGGGAGGGAGAGGGGGGGGGGATGGTGCAAGGACATGGGGGAGGGGCTGGTGTAGTGTAGGGGGGAGGGAGAGGGTTGGTGCAGCAGGGAAAGGGGGAGGGGCTGGTGCAGTTGGGAAACTGGGAGGGGGAGGGGCTGGTGCAGTAGGGAAAGTGGGAGGGGGAGGGGCTGGTGGGGGTGTAGTGCGGGGGGAGGGGCTGATGTAAGGGAAGGGGGATGGGGAGGGGATGGCTAGTGTAGTGTAGGGAAGGGGGTGGGGGGGAAGGTGTAGTGTAGGGGGAGGGGGGGGGGGCTGGTGTAGTGCAGGGGGGAGGGAGAGGGTTGGTGCAGTAGGGAAAGTGGGAGGGGCCGGTGCAGTAGGGAAAGTGGGAGGGGGAGGGGCTGGTGGGGGTGCAGTGTGAGGGGGAGGGGCTGATGTAAGGTAAGGGGGGAGGAGGAGGGGATGGCTGGTGTAGTGTAGGGAAGGTGGTAGGGAGGGGGGGGGGGGTGGCAGGTGTAGTGCAGGGGGAGGGGGAGGGGATGGTGTAACAGGGGGGGGGGAGGGGCTGGTGCAATAGGTGGTTTGGGGATGGTGTTGGGGCTGGTGCAGTAGGAAGGGTAGGGGCTGGTAGGGGGAGGGGGATGGGCAGGTGGAGGGTAGGGGGGAGGGGCTGGTGCAAGAGGGGGAGGGGGAGGGGCTGGTGCATGGCAGGGGGAGGGGCTGGTGCAACAGGGGGTTGAGAGAGGGGCTGGTGCAAGGGTAGGGGGAGGGGGAGGGACTGGTGCAGTAGGGGTAGGGGGGAGAGGTTGTGCAGGGCAGGGGGGCTGGTGCAACAGGGAAGGGGTGTAGGGGGGAGGGGGATGGTGGGGGTGCAGTGCAAGGAGTGGGGGGACTGGTGGTGGGGATGATGTAGCAGGGGGGATAGGGGGCTGGTGGGGGTTTAGTGCAGGGGGGATGGGCTGGTGGTGGGGCTGGTGCAGCAGGTGGGATATGGGGGCTAGTAGGGGTGCAGTGCAGGGGAGAGGGGCTGGTGCAAGGGGGCAGGGGGGATGAAGCAGAGGGTAGGGGGATGGTGGGGGGGAGACTAGTCCAGGGGGCAGGGGTTGGTGTAGGGGGAGGGGGAGAGGGTAGTCTAGGTGTGTGGGGGGCTAGGTATGGGGGCTGGGGCTGGGTCAATCGGGTTGGGTTGGGGTCGGGGTCAGGGTCGGGTCGGGTTGGGTCGGGTTTACACATAGAACCCGACCCGAACGGACCCAACCCACACCCGGTTGGGTTGGGCTGGGTCCTTCAGCCATGCGTCGAGTAACCCGACCCCAACGGGTCGGGTTGGGTCGGGTCAGCTTCTCATGAAGTATATGACCCGACCCAACCCGACCCAAGCTTTTTTGGTTGGGTCGGGTCCCAAAACATCCTTGACTCGACCCAACCCGACCCATGGACACCCCTACTATCATGCAGGCCACATGGAACATATATCAATTTTGAACATAAAAAAACCCATGGAAAGTAATGGGTTTAACTTCATAAATCATAAATTCATAAACTTTGGTTTCCCAAATGAAAGAGGGAATAACATACTTGATACAAGAACCATCAACCTTAAGTGGGAAGTAAAAGATGTGTTTTTGAAATAAGAGTTCTTTTGGAAAACATTGAGTTTGACATAAACTCCAGAGGTAAACATGTATATCCTAGAAATGGTAATATAATGATGAAGAAATAATTTTTAAGGAATAACCATACTGAAAATGGAGTTAAAGAGGGAAAACCTGAAGAAATAGAGTTGGGTTTAAGAATTCTTCTTACCCTGTATCCAAACACTTTCTTCACTTTAATGTCCTGTATAATGACATTATATTTATTAATTAAAACTTACAGAACCTTTTATAAATGAATATTTTTCTTTATGTTTTCATTATGTTATTTTATAGGCCTTTTTATGAGTTATAGAGTTTAAATTCATTGTTCATAAGTGTTCTTTTTATTAGTTTTAATGAACAGTTCACTTGTACACATGAATAGAAGTTCATGTAGAACATAGATAAAAATAAAAAATTTATATTACATGTTATAAATTATCTTCCAAGAGTTTAAATGATCTTATAATGAATTTGGTTATATACCATGAAGATTATTCATTAGATAAAATTTAATGATGATCATTTTAGGTTAATTTTGGCGGTTTTTGGGTCACAATGAACATGTTTTGTTTTATCATTTAGCATTATGTATAAAAGTTGTTTCAAAAACATAAAATGGGTTAAAAAATACATATTATAGTATTTTTTAATTATTTAATGGTTTTATTGAAATCATTTAAGGTATTTAAGAAAAATTGAAGTGCATCACCCACGATGATGGTAAATTAACACATCACAGGCAATGATTTCATTTTAAAAAATAAAAGTGAGATATGGAGGATTTTAATGAATAATATTCCATTAAAATGATAAAATACTAGTATATCAATAATAATGGAATTTTCATGACATTTGGATAAGATAATTTGAGTACAAGAGAAGAAAATAAATGAAAATTGAAAGGAATTTGAAAGAAAAGAGAGATAGAAATTACCCCTTGAATATATCTTCCTTGAGAGCCTCTTTAGGGGAGATGTTTTGGTCTTTTTATGAGACCAAGGGATGATAGAAGTGGGTGATGAGCTTTGAAATAGATTTGATCCGAATTTTAAGTAGTCACAAGGCTTTATAGGTGTGAGAAAATGATGTTGTGAGTGGTGGTATTTATAGTGGAGGAGAGATGGGTTTTCTCAATATTTAATTCATTAGTTAGTTAATTTCCCTCAAGATAAGAAATAATGGGGATTATTATGACTAAAAATAGTAATAAGTGTATGTGAGTTCAAACCAATGGAAATTTACATCATCCATGACTCAATAATGATGCAAAAATTCATTTATTTAACATATTTCGTAAATTATCGAATTTCACTATTCACCAAAAATTCAAATATTTCAGAAAAATCCCAAAAATTCACCCAAACCATTTTTCAATTCATAGAATTCAAAAATTAACTCCATTTTATCAAAATAATTTTATAAATATTAAAAATTTAATTATTATTAAAATCATAATTTATTCGAAAAAATAACAATTTTAAAACTATAACTAATTTTATGACACCTTGAAAAATTAATCAAGGTCTCATAAAATTATCTTATAACCATAAGACAATAAAATAATAATTTATGATTACATTTTATGAAAATAAATTTTCATTTAAATTATTTAATTAATCATAAATTTTTAATTAAATATTTATGAATACCAACACTTATATAATGATCATATTGTCACCTATAAGATGCCGTTTTTATTATACATTCATGGGTGAGGCTACTATACATTTGTACTATTTACTATTCATAAGGGTAATATTACTATTCATAAGGGTATGTTACTATTCATAAGGGTATGTTACTATTCACTAAAAATTAAGTTTTCCCTTTCGGACTCCAAACATCTTACTGATCACAACCATGTATGTCAAATTTTCAAAATTCAAATAACAGAAGTGGGAAAATAATGTTTAATGGTTAGTTTATAAAGGTCACATAGTATTTATTAGTTTATTTAATCATATAGTGTTTCCTTTTAAAATCTTTGGGTGTTACATTCTCCCCCCTTAAATGAATTGTTCCCTCACAATTTGTTCATTGTACTTATAATTCTAAATTTGCATATTAATAATTATGAAAAAATATTTTCTTATGTGTACTTAATTAACTAGAAGTTCAAAATTAAGTACTATCGCTAAATTTTTTCTAAAATAATGACAACGACTAATCTCCAAAGTTGTCTAGACCGTTCCTATGATACCAATTGTAAATCCCTGAACCCACACATCCAGATTCAATACTAAAACATGATGTGTATTTTTTTTATAAAGGATAACATAAAAATACACAGTATATTATACTTCCAAAGACCATTTCAAGTCTAGGTTTTGGATTATTAGACAAACCTTACACTTAAATCATAGTTTACAAAAATAATTACAAAATAACTAATTGGATTTATCTGCACTAGTACCTTAAGCGTCCTTTGAAATTCTAAGGAATCCTGTAAAAAATATTTTAAAAACTTGGGATGATAAAAAAAATCTCAGTAAGAGGATAGATAATATCATGAAACAAAGTAACATGGGGTGAGAATAATCATAACATCATCATCATAATCATGATAAGAAGCATTAAATAACAGCATGGAATGTGGAAATGCATAAAAATAAAATATCATGTCTTAGTGGTTAACTACCACATATAGTTGTGAACAAATCTAGCATCATGTTCACACATATTTTACTTTACTCACGATCTTATTCACATTACCCAATACAATGGAGTGATATATAATTCCAAGAACATCCATTACATCATAACATTTCATTTCACTATATAATTCTGGGCGCACCCGTCACATCATAACATTTACACTATCATGCATGAAAAATGGAAAATATATCAATATTAAACATAAAAAAACCCATATAAAGGAATTAATTTCACTTCATAAATCATAAATTCATAAATTTTGGGTTCCCAAATGAAATAGGAAATAACATACTTGATACAATCACCATCAACCTTGAGTGGGAAGTAAAAGGTGTGTTTTTGAAAGAAGAGTTCTTTTGGAAAACATTAGGTTTGACATAAACTATAGAGGTAAACATGTATATCCCTAAAAAGGTAAGATAATGATGAGGAAATTATTTTTAAGGAATAACCATATTGAAAATGGAGTGAAAGAGGGAAAACCTAAAGCAAGAGAGTTAGGTTCAAGAATTCCTCTTACCTTGTATCCGAATGCTTTATTCACTTTAATGTCCTATATAATGACATTATATTTATTAATTAAAACTTATAGAACATTTTATACATGAATATGGTTAATTATGGTTTCATTAAGATCTTTTAAGGTCCTTTGTATGAGTTATAGACTTTAAATTCATTGTTCAGGAGTGTTCTTTTTCTTAGTTTTCATGAACGATTCATGTACACATGAATGTAAGTTCGTGTAGAACATGGATAAACATCTAGAATTAATATTACATATTATTAATTATACTACAATATTTTAAATGATATAATAGTGAATTTGTTTATATACCATGAGTATGATTCATTAGATAAAATTTAATGATGATCATTTTAGGTAAATTTTGGTGGTTTTTGGGTCACAACGAACATGTTTTGTTTTATCATTTAGTATTATGTATAAAAGTTGTTTCCTGTAACGCCCCGACCCTAGCTACCCAGAGTTGGTGCATTAATTACATAACATTGGCATGATCACAAGAAAGATCAAATCTCGAAAGACCGATTGGTTTAGTAGCCTTGGAAACACTAGATATAATCATAAAGTTTTACATTACATTTCAAAGTGAAAAACCACTACAACAACAAAGTCTTCATATCCACACTATTAACCCCTCATAATATCCCTGCAAGTCATTCATAATTTACTTCTTCACTACCTGGGAAAATAAAACATAGAAAAGGGGTGAGCTCAAATGCCCAGTAAGGATAACAATATAGCGGAACATTCAAAATAAGCATAAACATTTAAGGCAATGAATTACTAAAACAAAAGCCTTTTAAAATTGAACTTCAACATAGTATGGCAAAAGTAAAATGAAATAATTCCATTTACTTGTTCACATGGATATTCTACTAATCGAATAATCACATGCAATATCAATAACCACTTTCATAATTATGGAATGCATAATGCCAGACTATCATAACCACATAGCCAAGGCCTCGTGCCAAGACTACAAATAAGATTTTGTCAAGGCCTTGTGCCAAGACACTAGTTTGTCTCATGAGACCTACCGATGCATCGAGGAGCTATAGCGGGCTCCACCCGTCACTTATTAAGTCCAATGCATTCCCATATGAAAAGGTTTGAACATAACATAAACATTCGTATTAAAACTAGCATACGAAATGTCAATAATTTCACCATAAACTATGAATGGTATAAAAATAGCACATCCACAGTCAAACATATCACAAAACCTTCAATACAATATGGAAGTTTTGTATCATAATAAATCAACTTCAAATAATCTTAAAATCCATCAAAGGATGTTGACATAGATGAAATCAAAATTCTTTTTAAAGAAGTATCTCCTTTTATTTTGAAATCATTTAAGATCCATATAAAATAAAACATTTTCTTTGAAAATATTCCTATAATCTTGTATGGAAAGCTTCGACGATTTTATAACGGCGGAAAATAACCGCACCCGCCGTATAAGTTAAAAAAAAACATTCTTACCTCAATTCTGTCGAAAAGGTTAAAAAGGACCTTGTTTTGAAAACGACGGAAAGATTCCTTTATAAACCTCTAATAAAAATTCAAACAAGGGTATAAATGACTTTAACCCATATTCTTGTAAATAGTAAAAATGTTTTGAAATACATTTTTAAGAAACATGGATGTGGATGATAAAGAGATCCCAGTAGATTATTACGTATAATACAACCTCGGATAATGAAGAGATTGTGAAATAACCCTTACCTTGAACTTTCTCTTAGTCGATGGTATGTTAACCTCCTGTATAATAATTAAAACATTGTTATTAAATTATAAAATAATCATATACATCAATATGATATCATATATGATCTTTTAATATTGATTTGATAATAATATCTTAGTATTATCGTTGTTTCGGGTGTGAACTTTCTTGTTTTCTTTTGTATGTTTTGTTACGTAAGACATGTTTGTAAAGGATAGGTTGTATATTATTCATATCCATAATGATATAAAGTCCTTAAACATCATTTTTAAATCATAAAATTATAATTATACTTGAATGGATACGATGGAGAATGAATCTCATCGCGTTCGTGGAGACGGTAGTCCGTACGTACGCACGAACGCTACTTCCATTTAATTTTTTTATTTTAAAAGAATCGAATCCAAATGATACATAGGTATATTACTATTACAGTATAATATAATATTTTATATATGTTACATAAGTTCATTAACACCATCCTTTATACGTTCCATGTGTGGTACGAACGAGTCATATCATTTTAAGGGGGCGGTAGTCCGCACTTCCTCAAATGAAATTATCGTATGTATATACAACATGAAACGAATAATGGTATGAAATAAAATGGAATTTCAGAAGCTTATATATAAAATATATATCCTTAATATCATATTTAATTACAGTGACATCATAATGGCCACCATGAGAGGTGGTAAGATGTATTTGAACAATCATCGTTTCGTGAGGTGTTAGTTTGCCATCCACAGAAACATTATGTTCATCATCCATTAGATGGAGTTGTGTGTATGTGTAGTTTGAATCCTTCTTATAACAACATACTAGTATATTTAGGATACTGGTGTTGTTACAAAAGAAGGGAAATAAAAATATTTTGGGGGTTGAAGAGGCAAAATAAATGAAAATAATTTAAGAGAAATCGTTACCTTTAATTTAGGTAACTCACTTTGGTTGGAACCAAAGGACTTCTTGAAATGCTTTCTGCCTAAGGGGAAGCTTCAAGGAGGAGGAGAGGGATGTGGGGAGCTTAGTTGGGCAGAGTTTGTACGAGCCAAGTGGCTTGAGAGGTGTGAAGAAATGAGAAGGAGGAGTGCCCTTTTATAAGAGGGGTGAGGGGCACCTTTGGAAAAGCTAGAAATATTAATTTATAATAAATTCATATTCGGTTTCCAAAGGCTCCAAAGTTGACTATTAAAAGGATGAGGTGGGGATAGGTCGAAAACAACTCATCCAATAGAATTTAGACAGGTTTGGGTACTTATATTAACCTTATCTTTAAGTATTAACTCTAAGTTAATTAGTTTCACTTTTACAATGTCTCTTTGTATTTTTATATAATATGGTTAATAAACTTACTATATACATCCAAGCGACCCCCAAGTGGTTAATTAATAATTAAACTATCATAATATAAGTCTCTTGGCCGAACCTTAGATTTTTAGGAATTTAATATCAATTAATAATATAATATTTGTTTTAAGAACTCTTTTATGTCAATTTTGACACTATTCAATAGTTGATTTTTGTGAAACTCATAACAGATTGATTACTTCGAACAAAGTCAATTAAATCAATCCTAATATATCATATTATCCTATAAAATTAGTTTAATTCATTAAAAGTTTCATATTATATTTATTTGGGTATTTATAATATCAATTATTTTAATTTTTCACTATTATAGTAATTACTGCATCATCATTGTGTCATAAATTAAATAAATTATTTAAGGTCTAAAAATTATAAATAAAATATCATTATGTAGGAAATCGTTTTATCTTTCTAATGAATATTTATAATCGAAAATCCAACATGTATAACCCTATGTAAAAATTGTTCTTCTAAAAGATGTAAGCTTATGCCATTTATATTTTTATTTTAGCTTTATTAATATAATGTGTCATTATCACTTACAAGTGGATCCATGGGGTCCCAAAATAGACCCAAAGATTCCCATGGTCGACCATGTATCAACCAATAGGGTTAAGACACGTTTTAGGGTAATTTAGTATTATTATAATATTATTTTTTTTAACCCTTATTTACCGGATTTACCCTTTAACCATGGTAAATAAAATATTTACCACAGTAACTATTCAAAATGTCTAAAAATAAAAGTTACCTATTTACACAATTTGAACATCCTGATTCCAAATATGGAATCCATTTTTCTAAATTCAAAACACATAAGTGTCAGAAATTAATTTAAAATTAATTCCCGCTGTCAAAACAAAAAGCGTGTTTTTTAAGAGATAATAACTATCAAAAGATTGACACTTGTTTATGTTCGGTTTAATTGTAAAATTATGTCCAATGACCAAAATTATATTAAATGGTAAAAATATATTCTAAATATACTTTAAAACCACTCAAATTCACAATTTATCACTATTAATTATTTTGATTAAAAAAGTTGTTTTTAATTAAAATTTAGAAATTTTCACTATTCATCAAAATATGAAAGTTATCCGAAATGTACCAAAATTTCACCCTAGGCTAATTTCGATATTCCGAATCCAAAAATGAAGTCCATTTTAAAATATAAAATATATATGATTTCAAAAATTAGGTATTACTATTCACAACGACTAGTTTAATTAGTTGTGGTGTGTGTTAGAACTCGAGGTTGCGTACAACACACGCTATCGCATTATTCGAAGGGAAACGTACCGTGGAAGCTTGGGGTGTTACATTTCCAGAACCTAAAAGTGGTTAAAACATAAATATTATAGTATTTTTTTCAACCATGTAATGGTTTTATTGACAATATTAACTCATTGAAATAAAATTTAAGTGCATCGCCCATGATGATGGCAAATTAACACATCACAGGCAATGATTTCATTTTAAAAAATAAGGGGGGGGGTATTTTAATGAATAATATTACATTAACATGATATAATACCATTATATCAATCATAATGGAGTTATAATGACATTTGGATAATAGAATTTGAGGATAATAGAAGAAAAGAAATGAAATTTGAAAGGAATTTGAAAGAAAAGAGAGAGAAATTACCTCTTGAATATATCTTCCTTGAGAGCCTATTTAGGGGAGTGGTTTTGGTATTTTTATGAGAAAAAGGGATGTTAGAAGTGGGGGAGGATCTTGGGAATATATTTGAGTAGAATTTTTAGTAGGCACATGTCTTGAGAAGTATGAACAAATGAGGTTGTGAGGGGTGGTATTTATAGTGGAGGGAAGAGGAGTTTTCTCAATATTTAATTCATTAGTTTATTAATTTCCTTAAAGACAAGAAATAGTGAGTATTATTGTGACTAAAAATAGTAATAAGTGAATGTGATTTTGAACCAATGTCCATTTACATCATCCATGACTCAAGCATGATGCAAAAATTCATTTATTTAGCATATTTCATAAATTATCGAATTTCACTATTCACTAAAAATTCAAGTATTTCAAAAAAATACCAAAAATTAACCCATTTTTTTTTTGATATTTAGAATTAAAAAATGAAATCCATTTTATCAAAATAATTTTCTAAATATGAGAAATTTATTTTTTATTAAAATCACAATTTATTCAAAAAAATAACAATTTTAAAACTATAACTGATTTTATAACACCTTGAAAAATTTATCAAGGCATAATAAAATTATCTTATAACCATAAGACAATAAAATAATAATTTATGATTACATTTTATTAAAATAAAATTTCAATTAAATTATTTAATTAATCATAAAATAGTAATTAAATATTTATAAATATCAATACTTATATAATGATCATATTGTCACTTATAAGATGCCTTTTTATTATACATTCATGGGTGAGGTTACTATAAATTTTTCCTATTTACTATTCATAAGGATCATATTACTATTCATAAGGTATGTTACTATTCACAAGGGTATGTTACTATTCATAAGGGTATGTTACTATTCATCAAAAATTAAGTTTTCCCTATCAGACTCCAAACAACTTACTGATTGCAAACATGTATGTCATAATTTCAAAACTCAAATCATAGAAGTTGAAAAATTATGTTTAATGGTTTGTTTATAAAGGTTAAATAGTATTTAGTAGTTAATTTAAGCACATAGTGTTTCCTTTTAAAATCTCGGGGTGTTATAATCCTCACTGAGGCATGAAACTACCTTAGAATTTATTAAGATAAAGTCTTGGTGAACAAGTTAACTGGATTTTGGCTACCAGCACTCTTATAGAAATCTAACACATTCTCCTCCAGCATATTTATGAAGAATTGGTTCTTCCTGTCGATATTGTTTGTCCTTTAATGAAATACCAGTTTTTTAGCCAAGTGGATTGCACTTTGTCTACAACAAAAAAGAACCCCCCTTCCCAACTTCTTCTTAATTCCTTTAGTAGCTGCTTCAACCAAACCATATCCTTCCCAAATCTTGTTGCCACTATATACTCTTCTTCTATTGTAAATAGTTTAACAATATTCTACATCCATGATATCTAACTAACTATTCTTCCTTTGTATGTAAATACTAAACCTATTATGATTTTCTAATTTTATGACTCTCCAGTAAAATCAATATCAACAGAACCTTGTAATGAATCTTCCTCTACAATGAAAAGATCCTGATCATCCAATCCTTTCAAATACTGAAGGATCCATTTGATGAATTCCTAAAATTACTTTCCAGGGTTATACTTAAATCTAATTAAAACTCTCACAGCAAATAAAATATATAATTGAGTACAAATCAATGCAAAAATTATACTTTCAACAGCTGAAGCATAGATAAATGTCTCTATACACCGGAACCCATCTTCCATTGCTGGTGCTTGTACCTAAGAAAATTTAAAGTGTCTATCGAGTGGGGTAAAAAATAATCTATATTAAACTATTCAAAACCTTTCAATGAATTTTAGATATACTTATTTTGAGAGAGAACTAAAGTTCTGGTCTTCCTATCTCTTTCTATCCTTATCCCTAGTATCTTCTTCACTTTGATGATATATTTTATCTCAAAATTTCTAGAAAAAATATTTTTAAATATCTACATATTTTAAAAATATGATCCAACCAGAAAAATATCATCAAAAATAAAAATAATAATAATGAAATACCCATCATGCTATTACTTTTGATAATAAAGATGATTAATGTTACACCTATCATATATTTCTTATATAATAAACCCATCAAATTTCTAATTCCACTATCATGGTGATTTATTTAAACCACAATTTTTTCATTTAATTTACATAACAGATTATGATTCCTAACTTATGATACACCTATTAGTTGTTTCATGTAAATTCCCTCCTCCAAATCACTATAAAGGAAATATAAATTGACATACATCTACTCCAGATGTATATATTCCAAAGCAACCTAACACAACATTGTTGTAGTGGTATAATATTTTACTACCCATAATGATATTTCCATGAAATAAACTCCTTTCTTCTATTGAAACCCCTTCACTACCATCCATTGTTGTCACCTTTTCTTTCCACCAACTTCTTCATTGATCTGGTAAACCTAATTATTTTCATGTTCCCTCATTTGGTAGTTCTTCCATTTCATAAGTTCTATTGAAATTTAATGAATCCATATCCTCATTCATGTATGATTCCCACTACTTATAGCCACTAAGTGAAGATTCCACATCCATATTTTCAGATTCTTCTACATCCGTTCGTAGTAGCAAGTTCAAATAATGCCCAAACCTTTAAAATGGTATTCTGATTATGGTTGATCACCTTAACTGAATTGACTAAAATGAACTTCTTATCTCTTATATTTGTATCAGTACTTAAACATTTGGTACATTTACTTCCAGGTCATGAACATTAGTTACTCCCACTTGGGATTCATATACTATTAAACTTTCAGGTCTTTTTCGATAGCCTTACATCTAGACATTCGGTGCCTTTAACACCTACATATGAGTTCTCAGATTTTTATGAACTGCTAGTACTATGATCAACCTAGACTTCTAAAGTTTATTCTCCTTAAAATTCCTACTCTACCATGTTTTGATCCTTCTAAATAACCTTCTCATCAAAGATTACATCCCAACTTCTAATGATTTTTTTCTTTTCATCATCCCACAAATGTTATCCAAATTTTTTATCCCCATAGAAATAGAAAAAAATGTATTTTTGATTTTGATTCAAGTTTATCATGGCCATTATAATTTACAGTTACATATTATAAACTACCAAAAATATTAATATCATGAACTTTTAGTTGTTTTCTAGACCACTGCTCCTCCAAAAGTTCCTCGCCCAACTTCTAATACTAGACTCCTCTTGGTGAGATAAGCCATCATGTCGAGTACCTCTTCCAAAGTATCATTAGTAATTCATGATTGAAACCTCATACATATAGATTTATATGTCAAAGAATTATTCATCTATTAAACTATTCTATTTTTATATGGAGTTCCATGAACCATCTTTTTGTGCCTTACCTCTTTCTTCTTGTGGAAATTTAGGAAGTTTCATCCGATGTACTCACCAATGTTATTGGTTCATATGAACTTAAATATCCAGCCATATTCCATTTATACAAATTATTTTCTCTAAATAAACACCTATAATACATCATATTTATGCTTCATAAAGTAAATACATACTTTCCTTTCGGAATCATTAAGGAAATTTAGAAAGTAAAGACAAACACCATAGGATTAAATAGGGGAATGTCCCCAAAAATTTGAGTGTACATGATATAACTTTTGATTCTTGGGATTCCAACCATATAAGTTACAAGATATTATATTATTATTTAATACAACAAAAATTTCACATTTTTTAGTTTTTGTGTGATAAAGCTTTAATTTTCCCTTGGCTTTAAAAACATTCATGTTCTTTTCATTAAGGTGAAAAACTACAGTTCTATACTTCTAGATCATCGAAAGTTGTAATTACAACAGCTATATTCCCATGTAAATTTCTATTCATGTAAAGGGTCCCATCCTTTTCAAATTTTGTAATAAACATGGATCCCTAAGAAACCTTCCATACCCCATTTTTAAAACTAGTTCCATAACCAACATCATCCAATTACCCAATGGAAATAATATTCATCCTAAGGATAGATATATGGAAAACTTATGATAGTTTTAGGAATCCTCTATTCTTCATTTAGATGTTGAACACTCCTTTTTCAGCAACTAACAGGGATTCACCATATACCAGATGGACTTTCCAAAACTTCCCAGCTATATAATTTTTCATGCATATTTGATCACTAGTTAAATGTAAATATGCTCTATATTTTACCACCCAAGATTTTACTAGTGTGTTAATACTTAATAACCATATATTATGAACTTTAGTTATATTTATGGAATTATAAAATCCATAAGTTTATGTACTTCTGGTGTTCTCATTGAAACTTTAGTAACCCTTCTTTAAATATCATTTCTTCCCATATTTCCAGTAATTAAGACCAATAATAACTTAATTTACTCAAATTTTTTCTTAGGATTTGTCTTCCATTTGTTTCTTCAAATAAAAATTATTCTGATGAGTGACCTACCCCTTACATTAGTATTAAGCTCACTACTAAAAGTTTCTTTAAATTCCCTTGATCGAAGTTCATCATTGAGTATCAGATTCTTAATATCACCAAACACTAGGTCAGCCTTTCCACTAGAGTTACCAACTATAGTAAAAATTATATACCATCTCTTTAGAAGTAAAGACAATAAAATCAGCACCCATATATCATAAAAAGGTTACCTTTACCAATTGGATCTACCCACAATTCATGTTTATGTCATTCACATGATCACCCACTAATATTCCTTGTAACAGCCTTAGTACAAAAAACTGATGCAACATAAAGAATTTTTTTAGGGCCTCATACATGTATGAAAACTCCTTCAGAACATATATTGTTGTGTTCTTCTCCTAAATGTTGAACATGACATTCCTTGCAAGATAAATTCTTACCAACAACAAATATTTCCTTTATAAGTGTTCCCATTCTTCTTTATACATCAATACTGAATTTATCCTTGATAACAGGACTTCTAAGTCCTTCTGAATGAGATAATATTCAATTTTAATTCACAAGAATCCAAAATACATTCCATTAAATTTCTTAATCTAAATATTTCCATCATCTATTTCCATGCCTGCTGTTGTTACCGATGTGATAAACCATGAGCTTCAAAACTAACCCTTTGAAACCACTTGTTGGGAGAGAAACTATAACATGAAAAACCAATCCCATGTGCTATCATTAAACCGCTATAAGTATAATATATAGATCCATCATAAGTTCACACACATATTAGTATAGTATAAAATTAAACCTATGAAAGTTTTCTTCCCCTTCGACTATGTGTATCAGAGGTAGGAATTCACTGCACCCTAACCACCGCAAAAAGTCGACCTCACACACACCTCAACAATAAAATCATAGATGAAACAAAAATAAAAGTTATAGTAATACATGAAACTGAATTATATAATGTATTAAATGAATATACAAGAATTTAACATGCTTTATAATTTTATCCTATATTCATGGGAGGAACCACTACAAATTATTTATATTATCAAAAGTATAAAGAATACGAAAAAATTAAAAATACCATTAGTAATATTTAATTATTAAATGATTAACACTTTGTAAAACTCTAATTAACTCTTCCATGTTAGGTGACTATAAATGCGTCAGTATCTATTATGTCATCCCACCTTTTTATCACATAACTTTTCATTACATTTTACAAACAGAGGATCTTTAAAGTCTAGTGTCTTGGAAATCAGGAAAAATAAAATATAAAAACTTAAAACACTATTTTAAATCCCCTTAAAAATATTCTTGAAATGTTCATCCTATATAAAAATACTTCATCTCATAACCTAGATACATAAATCAAAGAAAAGGGTGAGCTGCAGGCCCAATAAAAAAAACAAGGGAATTAGTTTATTTGTGATATCAATAAGAACTTGATGAAAACCATAAGACATGAGCAATGAAAAAAGAGGAATATCATAATAAAAAGACTATGAATCAAAACTTGAATATGTGGCTACAACATTTCATGTAGAAATTCATGATCATATCACCAAGGTTCATCCCAAGGTGTCATAAAAAAATTACCAAGGTTATTCACCAAGGTATCATGAAACTTGTCATCTATAGAGATTGAATTCTTTACCCAATGCATTGGAGTGATATCAGGGTGAAACATTAATATGTATTTATTTTTATGTGATCCACATATATCATAATAAAACATTACATAAATAACCCACAGAGAATAAAATAAATGGGTTTCATTTCAAAATCAGGACGTTTTAAAAGTTCTTAAAAATAAGATCATTATGTCATTTATAACCCATTGAAAGAGAGTGAGGGTTATATGTATGTCAATTACAGAATAAAATATATCATTTTTTTATATTTATGAACACACATAGAAACTAAATAGTTCTGTATATTCACATAAATAAAATAAGAGAATTTCTTGAGAGAAAGAGATATAAATTTGGAGGCGTAATTTCTGCAGCATAACGACTATATATCATGGTTTTAGAAAATAATAAAAAGAGAGGGGACAGGGGTATACCATACATAAATGAATAATTTTACAGTATAGGAACATAATAAAAAGAAATAACATCATGTTATGGAAATTTTAATGACATACCACATGAAAAGGAAACTTGAAGGGAAAATACGATTTCATTTACGAAAATTCAGCAGCCTAACAACATCGCTTATAATTCAGAAAAAATAAGTTGATGAGAGCAGAAAGGGTTTATAATAAATTGTACATAAAATATACATTAATAAGGATATATAAGAATATACCCCCACATAATAAAATGGAAACTAGAAGACATAACATAAAGGAAGTCATGACTTAAAAGAGGAGGGTGAAAGGTTCCCTTACCTTTAAGAGTAACTTTAAAAGTTTGAAGGTTGGGACTTTGGGGGGCTTGAGGGAACCTTGAGAGGACTCCTTGGGAGGTATAAATACCATAGATTCGTTGGGGAGAATTTTGGAATGAAATTAATGAGGGAATGACTTGGTATTTATAGGGAAAGAGAGGGAATATTTAATTAATTTCCAAGGGACACTTCATCGGTGGTATTTGCAAAACCATGGGTTTGCCCATGGTATTTTACCATGTTATTGGCCACTTAGGACACCTCATAACATATATTACTATTCAAAAGTCTACCAGATTTATTACATCATGATTACATCATCAATGATGTCATTAAACACCCAAAACTCAAAACTGTATTTTTTACTATTCACTGAAAAATCAACTATTTCAGAAAAATCCCAAAAATTCACTCCAACCTAATATCGATTCTCAGAATTTAAAAATGAAATAAATTTTATGAAAATAATTTTATAAATAATTTTAATTTAATTTTTAAATAAAATCATTATTTATTCCAAAAATACAACTTTAAAACTATAACTCATTTTGTAACACCTTAAGAAAGAAATCAGGCCCCCCTAAAATTATCATATAAACATAAGACAATAAATTAAAAACATATGATTAAATTTTATGAAAAGACATTTCCATTTTAAATTATTAAATTAATTATAAAATTTTAAATAAAATATTTACGACATACAAAAATTCCAAAACTTATACTATGATCGTTTTTTTCACTTTTAAGATGTCTAAAATGTATCTATACATTCATGGGTAGAGTTTCTATTTTTTTAGTTGATTTACTATTCATTACTATTCATAGTGGTATGTTATTATTCATACTTTACTATTCACTTAAAAAAGTTGATCTTATTAGACTCTAAATTTCTTATTGAACATAACTGTAGAAGACCATTTTTTAAAATTCAATTCACACTATTAATTATTTAAAGAATACAAACATATTTTAAAATTCCCCTGTTTTCCAAAATTCATCAATAATATGGAACTTCTATAAATTCATCTTATTTTTATCCAGACATTTTAAGTTCACAAATTTTACCATAATAAGAAGTAAAAATTTTATTTATACAAAAGGATTACAGAAAGTAACTAAGGCCTCGTTACATATACCATTATAACACCTGTATAGGAGCTAACTGTAAAGTGTGCTATGGTGATAAAATCTTGGGGTGGCTCAGACAACATTGTCTGAGTGGTGATTTTTATCAGCTTGAACATCTTCCTTAGGCGATTCCATTCAAGCTTCACATGTTGAAGTTCAGATTGGGCTTGGTCCAGAGCAAATCCCAATGATTCTACCTCCTTCCCAAGCTCCGACAGATAGACTTCATATGGCCCAAGTCTATGGGATGAGGCCATATACTATTCTTTCTATATTAATTAACCATGATCACTGGTATTTATAAACAATAATTGTAATGTTAAGAGTTTAGTTTCCAATGGTCATATTGACCAACAGTCATATTGACCAAAAATCATATAATAGTCAAAACCCAACGATCTCTCTTCATTAATTAAAGGATATAGTTTTGTGGAGTATAAAATTAAATAACACACAAAAGTAGGAAATAATTTTTTTTTTCAAAAGTTTGTGTCGTTACATTCTTCC
Organism: Viscum album; assembly: GCA_963277665.1. NCBI lineage: Eukaryota > Viridiplantae > Streptophyta > Magnoliopsida > Santalales > Viscaceae > Viscum > Viscum album. Next base: position 384,156,968 of record OY728166.1, read on the forward strand.
CCCCTTAAGAAATTTCATCCATGAAATTTTAACTCGTACCCTCAGAAGAGAAAAGGTGTGGGTAATTTTTCCTCATAGACTCCTCTAGTTCCCACATGGCTTCTTTGAATTTGTGGTTCCTCCATGACACCTTAACAAGGTGGGTAATCTTGTTGTGTAGAACCTTGTCTCTAGGACCCAATATCTCCACCGACAGTTCCTCCTAAGAAAGGTCATGTTACAGTTGTACCACCTCTGAATTTAGTACATGTGAAGGGTTAGGTATATACTTCCTTAAGAGGGATACATAGAATACATCATGAACTTGTGCTATATTTGGAGGAAGTGCAAGCCAATATTCCACTGCTCCTACATGATCAAGGATTTCATAGGGGCCAATGTACCTAGGTCTGAGCTTCCCTTTCTTTCCAAACCTCATGAATCTCTTCAAAGGTGAAATTTGAAGAAAGAATTTATCACCAATATCAAACTACAAGTCCCTTCGACGGTGGTCCGCATAGCTCTTTTGCCGACTCTGAGCAGCCTTAATGTGTTGCTAGATGGCATGGACCTTTTCTGTCATCTCTTGCACAAGATCAGGACCAAGAAGCTTTCTCTCACCAGCTTCATGCCAAAAAGTAGTAGTTCTACATCGCTTACCATATAGAGATTCATAGGGTGCTATTTGAATGCTTGAGTAGAAGATATTGTTGTAAGAGAACTCAAATAAAGGGAGATGTTGATCCCATCCACCTTTAAATTAGATTGAGCATGTTATTATCATGTCCTCGAGTGTTTTAATAGTCCTTTCAGATTTTCCATAAGTTTGGGGGTGATAGGCCGTACTGAAATTCAATTCGGTACTCAGAGCATGTTGAAGACTTCTCCAGAATTTTGATGTGAAACTTGGATCACGATCAGATATGATAGAAAGTGGAACTCCATGCAGCCTTACCACTTCCTTCATGTAAATCCTGGAAAGTTGATCAAGAGTGAAATATTCCTGAATGGAGATAAAATGGTTAGTATTTGTGAGATAGTCCACAATAACCCATATTGGATTGTTTCCCTTGGAAGTTCTCTGGAGACTAGTAACAAAGTCCATAGTGATATTTTCCCACTTCCATACTAGTATGGGTAGTGGTTGCAATACCCCTTTAGGAAGTTATCGCTCTGCCTTCACTTGATGACATACCATGCACCTTGTAGTATAGTCAGCAATCTCCCTTTTCATATTATTCCACTAATAATGATCACAAAGGTCCCTATACATTTTTGTGCTTCTAGGATGTATAGAGAATGTAGAGCTATGAGCTTCATCCATCACCTCCTTCTTTATTTCTGGAATATATAGAACACATAGTCTAATACGAAATTTCAGTACACCTTCTTGATCAGTATTGAACTCAGAAAACTTTCCATCCTTCAGAGACTCAAACTTCTTCTGTAATAAAGGATCTTAATTTTGAGATTTCTTGATCTTATTTAGTATTGACGGTTGAGAAATCATTTGGGTTAGGGTTGATGATGTAACTTCCCTTATAATTCCCATGTCCAGTTTTACTAGGTCATTGATCAAAGGATCTCTTTGAATCCTCATCATGGAAATAATAACTGGGTCTTTCCTACTTAATGCATCAGTGAATTTATTTTCTCTTCCAGTATGATAATGAATTGAACAATCATAGTCTTTGAGAAGTTCCAACCATCTCCTCTGTCTCATGTTTAATTCCCTTTGTGTGAATATATACTTCAAGCTTTGATGGTCTGTGTATATATCACATTTCTCTCTATAAAGATAGTGCCTCCATATCTTCATAGCAAAAACGACCGCAACCATCTCCAGATCATGTGTAGGATAGTTCTGCTCATGAGTCTTCAACTATCGATATGCATAAGCAATGACTTTGTTATTTTTCATGAGGACACACCCAATCCCTTTAAGATATTCATCGCTAAAAATAATGAATCCTTCTCCACTTGAGGGAAGAGTTAACATAGGTGTAGTAACCAAACTCTTCTTCAGCTCTTAGAAACTTTCCTCACACTCCTTTTTCCAGATGAACTTGACCCCTTTTCGAGTTAACTTGGTTAATGGATTAGAAAGTCATGAATTTTTTTTCACAAACCTCCTATAATATCCCGCTAGTCCAAGGAAACTACGAATCTAAGTTATTATTGTAGGATAAGGCCACTCCTCTACAAATTTTGTCTTTATAGGGTCAACTATGATTCCTTCATTGGTAACAATGTGCCCCAAGAAAGAATCTTATTGTAACCAGAATTCACATTTGCTGAACTTCCCAAAAATCCTCTCCTTCTGTAGAGTTTTCAAAATAACTATTAGATGATTCTCATGCTCCTCAAAAATTTTGGAATACATCAGAATATCATCAATAAAATTTACCAAAAATTTATCAAGTTAGTACTTAAATACTCTATTCATCAAATCCATAAAAATAGCAGATGCATTATTCAGTCCGAAGGGCATAACAACAAACTCATAATGCCCATATCTTTATCAGAAGGCAGTTTTTGGAATATCTTCTTTCTTCACCCTCAATTGATGATAACCTGATCGAAGATCAATCTTAGAGAAAAATTGAGCGCCACAAAGTTGGTCAAATAAGTCATAAATTCTTGGAAGAGGGTATTTTTTCTTCACTATGATCTTGTTCAATTCTCTATAATCAATGCACATCCATATCGATCCATCCTTCTTCTTCACAAAGAGAACCGGTGCTCTCCAAGGAGACACTCTTGGTCAGATAAACCCCTTATCCAAAAGATCTTGGAGTTGTTTCTTTAATTAATCCATCTCCACATTTCCATCCTATACAAGGTCTTTGATATCAGAGGAGATCCAGGTACTAGTTCAATGGATAACTCTACCTCTCTTTCTAGGGGAGGTTCGGGAAACTCCTCAGGAAATATGTCACATTTTCTATCCTCAAACTCCAATTTCCTTCTTATTATTCACCGATCAACTCCATAAAGAAGGATATAGGATGTTCTTATAGACAAAGATCAGGTTGAGATATCTCTACTTGGAATATAATTGTAGGTTTTCTATTCAAGACTAATGATATTTCCTTACTTCTGTATTTGATATTAGCATTATACTTTGAGAGCCAGTCCATCCCTAGTATAATGTCGAATTCCAGCATGGGAATGACTACTAGATTTGTGATAATATTGTGCTCACTAAAGTAAATACTAGATTTTCTAAACATTGATGATGCTTGGATAATCCCCCCAGGAGTCTTGATTGATAACTATACTTTTAGAAAATCGGGGGTTGATTCTAAATTCATTACAAACTTGGAGGAAATAAAGGAATGCATAGAACCAGAATCAAACAAAGTACTTACTTGCTTTGTGAGAACAACAAGAGTACCTTCCACCACATCATTTGGTTCTTCAACTTTAGCTGTAGTGATTGCAAAAGTACGACCTTGTTCCCTTGGCCATTTCTGAGACTGATGGTGATCCCCCTCCACTGCCCTCAGATTTGAATAGTGACTAGAAAAGTGCCCAAGTTGTCCACACTTATAGCATTGGACATCAGGTAGGGACTTCAACATCTTCCCCCTGTTGTTAGTGTTGGGAATTTGTGGCTTCTCCTCGTTACAATAATATCATGAAATGTGACCATCTCTACCACACTTGTAGCACTTCCCGCTCCCGAGTAGGCAGTTCCCTGAATGCTTCTTCCTACATTTATTACATGTGGGATGTTGTACTTTCTTTCCTCGTCTTCCCTGATTGAAGCTCTTCCCTAATCTTGGCTCCATCAATCTTTTCTTGTCACTGGATTTATGAGACCACTACGTCTCACCAAACTTCAGTTCGACTTTCATCACACTTCACATGATCCCTCATAACTATCATAATCTCGGTTGGCTAGATTATTCCGTAGATGAGGTCTCAATACACCTAATAATCTATCAACCTTACCATTTGGATCCATGACAAAGCTATAGGTTTAATGTGAAATTCTTGTGAATTTCATCTCGTATCTTCCCACAGATTCATTATCCTTATGCTTCAGCTCAAGAAACTCCTTCTCCATTCTTGTTCTCATAGATCGAGGGGAATACTTGTTGAAGAATATCCCTATAAACTCTTCCCACTCCATAGCGTCAACTTCAAATCTTGGCCTTGTGTTTTTAATTAGTTCCCACCACTGATCAACTTCTCCCTCTAAGCGATAGACAGCTAGGGTGACCTTCTCTTTCTCTGAATAGAGGAGCACAGAAAAGATCTTCTTGATAGAGCTAATCCACTGCTCAACAATTAGTGGGTCAGTAAATCCACTGAAGGTTAGTGGTCATTGACGCATAAAGGAATCAATATAATTTTTTTCCCTTCACGGTGAGATAGATCTCTTAGCTTGATTCAAGTTATTTCCCATAACTTGAGTCAGTTGGTTCATCATTCGCATGAAAGTTTCCGCTTCAGCTTCCATCGGAGGGCCGTTAGGGCATGGTCCATTGCGGTCACTATTTGAATGGTTCCTCTTATTTCCCTCCATTTTATAAAATAATAAAACCTTAGTGAGATGATTATTTCATTTATGAATCTTTGAACTATAAAGGATTTTATGTCTTAAAACTTTACGCTTTAAAAAATTACATTTTTCTATAAATCCTTCATAATGATTCATAACAAGATTATGATTAACCAAACATATCCCCTGGGAGTGTCTTAACCAAGAGTGAATCAATGACCATTTTCATATACCAGGATACCTCAGGTCAAGCCTGAAACTCCTTGTAAGAGTTTTCACTCCTAGGTACATCTGTTCCAGAGCCGCCTCTACCTACTCGTATCCAGACAGGGATGTATTTTCTTGATAAACCACTTACTAAATACACACCAAAATACCTGGAAGTATTCCTATATTTAAAATTTTCTATAGGGTTATACTTAAAGTTTACATAGCCTAATTTCTATAAATAAATAAACTATCCTTTGATACCAACTATGGAATCCCACATTTTTATTACATAACTTTTCATTACATTTTACAAATAGAGGATCTTTAAAGTCTAGTGTCTTGGAAATCAAGGACAATAAAACATGAAAACTTAAAACACTCTTTTAAATCCCCCATAAAAGCTTCTTTCAAAGTTCATCCTATTTATAATTACTGCATCTCATAACATAGATACATACATCAAAGGAAAGGGTGAGCTGAAGGCCTAGTAAGGGAAACAAGGGAATCAGTTTACTTGTGATATCAATAAGAACTTGATGAAAACCATAAGACATGATCAATGGAAAAAAGGCATATCATAATAAAAAAAAATGAATCAAAACTTGAATATATGGCTACAACATTTCAATTAGACATTCATGAACATATCACTAAGGTTTATCCCAAGGTGTCATAAAAAAATTACCAAGGTTATTCACCAAGGTATCGTAAAACTTGTCATCTCTAAAGATTAAATTATTTACCCAATGAATTGGAGTTCTATCAATGCACACACTTAATATGTTTTTATTTTCATGTGATATACATAGATCATAATAAAAAATTTCATAAATAACCAATATATAATAAAAGAAATGGGTTTAATTTCAAAATCATGATGTTTTAAAAGTTCTTCAAAATAAGATCATTATGTCTTTTATAACCCATGGAAAGGGAGTGAGGGTTATATGTATATCAATTATAGAATCAAATATATAATTTTTTTATATTTATGAACACCCATAGAAACGAAATAGGTATGGGTATTCACATAAATAAAACAAGATAATTTCATGAGAGAATGAGATAGAAATTGTGAGGCGAAATTTTTGCAGCATAACAGCAATATATCATGGTTTTAGAAAATAATAAAAAGAGATGGGACAAGGGTCTCCCATCCATAAATGAATAATTTTACAGTATAGGGAAATAATAAAAAGAAATAACATCATGGTATGGACATTTTAATGACATACCACATGAAAAGGAAACTTGAAGAGAAAATGCGATTTCTTTTACAAAAATTCGGCAGCCTAACGACATTGCTTATAATTTAGAAAAAATAAGTTTATGAGAGAAGAAAGGGTCTATAATCAATTGGAAATAAAATGGAAAGTAATAAGGATATATAAGAACATACCCCTTCATAATAAAATTGAAACTAGAAGACATAACATAAAGGAATTCATGACTTAAAAGAGGAGGGTAAAAGGTTCCCTTACCTTGAAGGGTAAATTTGAAAGCTTGAAGGTTGGGACTTTGGGGGGCTTGAGGGAACCTTGGGAGGAATAATTGGGAGGTATAAAGATGAGATATTAGTTGAGGAGGATTTTGGAATGAAATGAATTAGGGAATGACTTGGTATTTATAAGGAAAGAGAGGGAATATTTAATTAATTTCCAAGGGACACCTCATTACTGGTATTTGAAAAACCATGGGCTTGACCATGGTATTTGCCCATGGTATTGGACACTTGGGACAAATCATAACATATGTTACTATTCAAAAGTCTACCAGATTTATTACATCATTATTACATCATCAATGACGTCATTAAACACCTGAAACTCAAAACTGTATTTTTACTATTCACCGAAAAATCATTTGTTTCAGAAAAATCCCAAAAATTTACTCTAACCTAATATTGATGATATGAATTCAAAAATGAACTCCATTTTATGAAAATAATTTTCTAAATTTTTTTACTTAAATTTTTAAATAAAATCCTTATTTATTCCAAAAATACAACTTTAAAACTATAACTCATTTTGTAACACCTTAAGAAAGTAATCAAGGTTCCATAAATTTATCATATAACCATAAGAAAATAAATTAAAAACATATGATTAAATTTTATGAAAATACATTTCTATTTTAAATTATTAAATTAATTATAAAATTTTAAATAAAATATTTACGACATACAAAAATACGAAAACTTATACTATGATCGTTTTTTCACTTTTAAGATGTCTAAAATGTATTTATACATTCATGGGTGAAGTTTCTATTTTTTTGGTCGATTTACTATTTATTACTATTCATACATGTATGTTACTATTCATACTTTAGTATTCACTAAGAAATAAGTTGATCTTATTAGACTCTAAATTTCTTACTAAACACAACTGTAGAAGACCATTTTTTGAAATTCATTTCACACTATTAATTATTTAAAGAATACAAAAATATTTTAAAATACCCTTGTTTTCCAAAATTCATCAATAATATGGAACTTATATAAATTCATCCTATTTTTATCCAGACATTTTAAATTCAAAAATTTTACCATAATAATAAGTAAAAATTTTATTTATACAAAAGGATAACAGAAAGTAACTAAGGCTTCGTTACATAGCCCCTTATAACACCTACATAGGACCTAAGTGTATAGTGTGCTATAGTGATAGAATCTTGGGGTGGGTCAGACAACATTTCCCAAGTGGTGATTTCTATCAGCTTGAACTTCTCCCTTAGGCGATTTCATTCAAGCTTCACATGTTGAAGTTGTGCTTGGGCTTGGTCCAGAGCAAAGACCAATGATGCTACCTCCTTCCCAAGCTTCGACAGATGGGCTTCATATGGTCCGAGTCTACCAGATGATGCCATCGATTCTTCTTTTTGTATTAATTAACTAAGATCACTTGTATTTATAAAAAATAATTGTAATGTTAAGATTTTAGTTTCCAATGGTCATATTGACCAATGGTCATATTGACCAATGGTCATATTGACCAATGGTCATATTGACTAACAGTCATATAACAGTCGAAACCCAATAGTTTCACTTCATTAATTAAAGGATATAGTTTTGTGGAGTATAAAATGAAATAACACACAAAAGTAGGAAATAAAATTTATTCAAAAGTTTGGGTTGTTACATCTATTTTTTATGGTTGGTCCCCACTTTCTTTTGTAGGAAAATTTTATGGTTATCCAGGATACACCACTTTTATATATTCATAGATATTCCTACTAATGGAAAGTCACTAGTGATTGCTCATGACATTGTTAACCTCAATATCTTTCCCTAATAAACACTTCTAGATAAATCTAGAGAGTTTCTTCTAGAAGATTCACCAAAAATCTGGACCAACCTTAATGTCATCATAAGATTGAGCTTCTAATGATCCAACTGTTGCTAAAGAGATGAACTACCACTATGAACACACCAAGCCCAACCATATGATATTTCTATAATTTATAATACACATAAATCTAATGCCCAAAATTCCTAATATTTTTAAAATATGATTCTTTAAATTTATTATCATTAGAATAAGGCTTCACATAACAATAGTTTTGGGTGCATGAAATAGTTAAAAATGTGTAGCTCGTTAAGGCTCAAGGCATTTTCAGTTCATTTTGTTTTTATATTGGTTGGTTAGCATGGAATACACATGGTTGTGTTCAAACTATGTGATGTTTAAATAAAACCATGAAATGTGATCGGTGATTTAGTACAGGGTTCAAAACTTTCATATGGTTGCAAACAAACCATTCATGGTGTAATATAGGGGTTCTAAAGTTGTTTTTCAAGGATAGTGCATAATTAAAAAATTGTGTGGCCAAACCGTGTGAGGGGTCTTGACTTGGGAAGTTCCTACCATACGTTTGGAACATGTTTTAGAAAAATGTGCAGCCAAACCATAAGAATTTAAAGTTTGGGTTAAAAGGTAGGAAAAGAATCTACCCCCTCATTCTGAAAACTTTCCCTCTCCCCACTTCCTCCCATATGCATGTATAAACCAACCCTTCTCCCTATCCCTTTCTCCCATCATGTATATTTAATATTGGGGTATTCTTGGGTGTGTTATTTATTGTTTTGAGGTAATAATATTCCTTTCCTCTCCACATTCTTTCTCTACTTTCCTTACATCTGATTTTGGTGACTTCAACTTAGGGTTTCGGTTCTGATTGCACTGAAGAATGGTGGAATCAACCAAGTTTGATGGGGATTTTTTGTCTCTTAGAAAGAGAGTGTATTGATATGGTGTCTTCATACCATTTATTTTTGTTTAAGCATAGGTATTATTCTTTGTGTTTTTTTATTAAAATTTCAATTAAATTAAAAGTATTTTTCATATAATTAGGCATCATGTGTTAGGGATTTTTCTCTACTTGGTGTTAGAGGTACATTTTAGGCCTTCTGTGGATGGTTGATCATAGTTCTAGAGAGAGGATGCGCCTTAGTGAGTTTTCATGTTATGTTAATATATGAATTTAATTATTTAATTCATTTTTAATTATGTTAATAATTTGAATTTCATTTTATGGTGTGAGTTTTGTGCTTTAATTATTAGTAGAGCATGATTTTAGACTTTAAGATTTGATGGTTACACCTTGAGCTAGGCCAAGGGGTTTTTAGTGTAATTTCCCTTATTAATAGTCATTTAATTGTTTAATTTTTTTGTCCTATTGAGATCCCATTGAGGGATATTTTTGTTTGGTTTTAGGGAAATGATTGGTTTTTGGGCGCCATGTAGAGGGGTTTTGTTTAGAAACCCCCTCTTTCATGGACTGCCTTTTGAGAACACACCATGTGTGTGTAGTGAAGATATATGAAGGTGGTTAAGGGGAGGATCTTGTATTTACTCCTAATATTTGATATGTGATAGGCCTTGGTTATAGTCCATTTTTAGTGTCACTTCCTGAGTAGCATTCAATAGTGAGGATTGCAGGAACTTAGGGGTATAAGAGTGGTTCTTTTGGCTGATCGAGGTTAGAAAGGAGGTTTTTCTTGAGGATTTGGTTTTATAATCCTCTAGGTTGGGGTCATGTTGTCGTTTTTTGTCTTATCTTAGGGAAATAAAAGGTTTTCCTTGAGATATCTTCTAATGGATATGTAGTCATGACCCAATTTAGGGTCTTGGATCATTTCAATGACTTGGCACATGAGGTTCCATGAGGATTTATTGAAGTTTTTAAATTATTCTTAGAAGGTGGGATCTATTAGTATCACTCAGGATATCTTGTATGATCCTTGGATGTTAGGACTATTTTTCTTAAGGTTATAGTAGTTGAGACTATATTTTTTGTTTTAGGATCATATTGGTTGGAGCCTTAGGGTTAGGTTGATGCCATGGGATAGTGGGTATGACCAGGTGTCATCAAGTAGATGTTAAGAAGAGTGTAAGGGACTCATGTGGGAATGATAGTTCTTTTGGATGCCATTTTGGGAATGTTGTTGACCGAGGATCAGTGGTTTTCCATTGAGAGACACTTGGATATGTCTCTCATGTTTGTCTCATCCCATATTTTTGATTTGATAGTGAATCCCCTAGTATGGTTATTTATTTCATATATATATATATTTCATATATATATATTTCCTTATGGGTGAGTGGTTGTCTTGGTTTGGGTTTGGTTTTGAGTCACCAATTTATAATGTTCTTGTGTTAGGTGTGACCCATATTTTGAGATGGATGTGATCTAGGGGACCAAGGGATCCCCAAGATTTTGGTTGACCTAGTGAGGAGTCAGTTATTGATCGGTATTGGTGGAATCATGTGTCCGCTTATAACTAAAAAGAGAGTTGGTTTGAGCATATTGTGTTTTTTTCTGTGTTAGGGGACTAATTATGCCTTTATATTTGTTTATCATGAGATTATTGGTGCTGATGTATCAGTAGTTTGGATAATGGGTTTGAGGGTTGATCAACCCATTACTTAATGGAATTTAGATGAGATATTTAAGGAAATTCTTTCTCAATACCTTTTTAGGGAGGAGACCTTTCTGATATCCTTGGATTAGGATTTTTCCATGAGATTTTATTTGGTCATATATTCCATTTATAGTCTTTTTTATATGGGTATAGGGTTATAATGGACAATCCGAAGGAGTAAAACCCTCACCTAGGACAATGGATTTTTTACCCCAACCTAAGGTTGGGTGTCCATGGTCCCAGAAGTTTTTATGGATTTAGGATGTGGGCTATGATTTTTCACAATATTATATTTTATAGAGTCAGTTAGTTTTTTTTGACTATCATTCTTTGGATGGGTTCTATAAATGTTCATATAGTTCTTATCACCAGTTTAGATCATTTCATTGGAGTCCTAGAGCCTAGTAGAGTTTCACTTTTTGGTTAGATGCCTATGGTAATTCCCTAGGGCCCAAAATAAATTTCTGTTTCACTATTATACATCTTGGAGATCCTTTATAGATCAGGAGAACACACACAATGTTGTGTGTATGGGTGATCCATGTGCTATAAATCCTCTAGAGTGAGCTAGAGTAGAGGTATATTTATCTTGACTATTAGACTATATCCCAGGGTTGGTTGTTTTTTTTATTTCTATTTAGCACCTATTTTTTTTAATTTATATTAGTAGTTGTTTTTATTCAGATTGGTTGGTCATATCATACGTTTCATACAATTATTATGAAAATAGATTATATGTTCACCATTGGGGGTGACCTACTGAGATTTATTTCTCAAACCCTATACATTCACCTTGATGTGAATGTTTACCCTTATATCTGTTTTCATGTTGGAGCATAGGTTAAGTGGTGGTTAGGGCTAAGGCCCAATGTTGCATGATCGAGTGAGAATACTCATGTGGAGTTTTATGATTGAGCTTGTGAAGCTCAACAATTGGAGACAGGGTATGAGGTTTGGCTCAAAGTTTTCAGTAGAGAATTTATATTTTGTTTTCTTTATTTACTACCTATGTATGTGATCAGACTGATGACTGATCAGTTATATATTCTAGACTGATTTTGAGTTTCTATGACTGTATTCCACATTTTATTTGATATATCATGTTGCTTATATGTTAATTTATTATGGTTTAATATGATTTTGATTATGAATGTGGTTTTGTTTTGGTTATTTCTACTTTTATTTCACTCTGAATGAGGGCATAATTTACCCACTATATCATTTTAGATCCTCATCGCTAGTTGGAATCCCTATCATAGATGTAGGTGTGCTTGAGGCCTTGAGGATAGCCTAATACAATTACGTGTTAGGTCAACATGGGTCGATTCATTACCAAATTGTGTTAGAGGGAGGTTTTTTTTCCTAATTTGGGGATTTGTTACATAGGTGTTTTAATGATGTGTCAGAGCCTATGATGGAACTTGGAATGTTGTATCATGAATAACTTTTCTAGTGGAATGTTCAGGTTACTAGGATGATGGGATTTCTCTTTTTGGATTCTGTTTTTGTGGTGCTATGATTTCATCTTGGGTGATGCACTTGTTTTGTTGGATTTATGGATTTAGGGGTTTTGGATATTAGTCTGTTGGTAAGAGGTTGGTATACATGCATCATTCTAGGAGCATAGGGTTCACATGACATATGCCTATCTATGTGTGATTTTACTAAAAATGGATATTCAGTTGTTTAAAGTTTATGTAATGAACTATTTTGTGTTTCTCCATATAGCTCATTGATGGAATTATACTCAATAGAATTGTGAGAATTTTTCTTTAAAGGATAGTTCATATGAATCTTTTGATGGGGTGTTTGTCTGTGATGAAAATACAATCCATTTGTTGAGGGATTCATGGATACCACAATGGGTTAGTGTCTCCTTTGGAGGACCTAGTTGTGGTTTGATGAGGGAAAGTATGCCTAAGAAGTTTTCATATTATGCTCAATTTACCTTGGGTTTTAGGTTGAGCACCATGATTTCTTATAGTTTCGAGGTTGATTGAGAGAGAAGGTTTGATTAGATTCATGAAATTTATCATTTATAGTTGTGATTTATGTGGTGTGGTGGGTGTGTGGTTAGGTGATCATGGTTTGAATGATGATCAAGTGGTAGGCGGTAATGTGGTTAGCCCTAGCAGAAGTGTGAGGTGTCTTTTTTTTCTAATGAGTGGCACTAAGGATGGACTAGTTGTTGGAGCTAACATTCATGATGAGTGTGGTTGGTGTTTTAGGCACATTAGCCTAGGTTTCGTATGACATGGATTGTGTGATCATGTATCAGGATTTGTGATTGAGTTGTGTGTGGGAATGCACAACCATTATGGTCGGGTGAGTCAGTATAGTTTTTGCATGCGGAGGGGACATGCACACTCATTTTTCATGGTTCCATTTGGTTAATGGATCTTTTACATGTCTTTTGGGGTTTTTTAGGTCTTAGGAAACTTGAGCATCATTATTAAGGTGTACCAACTAAGGTTGATTCTCGAGGAGTAGAGTAGGGAAAGTTTTATGGTGGGGATCCCACCATAGGACATTGGAGGATGTTGTTCCTGGTGATCTAAGAATGGGTGATAGTTTTTGATTTTGGTTTAGTACTCAAGTGATATTGGGATATAAATGTTCAATCATCATGTTTGGTGGTGGACATATCATGGTTTATGGATCTTGGTCTTTAGTTGCAAGGAGATGATGAGGGTACTTCTTTAGTGGGGAGGATCCTTTTGGTCGTGGGTTGGCTACTGTGTATTCAATGTGTAGATGTGTGGTTATATCCATATGGGTATGGTTCCATGGGAAATACAAAATTTGGAATTCAGATAATCCATTGAATGGACTCTGGATATTGCATTAGGCTCGAGATGGTGTTGAAATAACCCTCTTATTGAAAAAGGTTTAGTGGTTCCTCAACACCTAAGGCTAGGAATTCTAGGAGGATTTGGCCTAAAGGGGGTCCAATTGGTGGTTTTTCATAGCTTTGAACACAGTGAGTTGGGAACCTCATGGGGTAACATCATGCGATATGTGGCCCCAATGGTTCGGGGACCAAAATGGGTATTTTTAGAGATGATCCAGTGTGTCTGGTCTTGGTATATAAAGCTGTGTGGTGAAAGTGTATTTATCACTTTGAGCTAGAATTTATCTAGTTATCGATGAGCTTGTGAACTAGGTAGGTTGGTCTTATCGATTTTCTAACCACTGGGGATTATTGGGGGGGGGGGGTGAGAAACATTTATGGTTAAGACTTTGTAATGATCCATTTCATTATGGGTAATAAAATTATAATAAATTTGAATTTTTGGACCATTGAGGGGTCATTTAGTGATTTTAGAATCAAAATAAAATTATGAAAGTTAGAGCCTCTTTTTGGAATTTTTGTGTTTGCGGCTTGAGTATTAGAAGGTAGCTTAGGTTCTTGGGTAAAGCTCATGTGCTCCAGGTTATAGTTGTATATTTCAAGATGTTTTTGGCATGGAGTGTAGTTTGGTGTACACTACTAAGTGAAAACAGTGCAAACCTTTTAATCTCAAGGAATTTTTAGTTTATTTTGTTCTTATATGGTTTCGTTGGAAAAAAAATCACACAGTTGAGGTCAAACCTTGTGAGGTTTAGAGAAAATCATATAGGTTGAGTAGATCTTAGATCTAGGGAGTACGACTTGTGTACAATTTCATAAAATCCATATGAGGTGTTTCAGAGAGTTTATAGTACTATTTACACAGTTTACACATGGTTAGGAAACTGTTTGGCCAAACCATATGAGAGGTGTTTTCCTGGGTAGTGCATATTGCACATTTGATACATGGTTTGGAAGACCATGTGAATGAACCATGCGACTTTCCAATTTGGGTTAAAAATTTGGAGAAGTCTATTTCCCCCCTCAGGATTATGTCTTTCCCCCTCCCATCTTCCCCCCTTATGCATGCATGGACCAACCCCTATCTCTACCATTCTCACCTCAAGTCCCCTTAATATTGGGGTGTTATTGGGTATGTTATTCAGTGTTTTGAGGTAAGAATCTTTATTCATTTCCCCCTTCTTACTCTATCTTCCTTGCGGATGATTTTGGTGTCTCCCACTTAGGGTTTTAGTTCTGATTTGGTTGGAACATGGTGGAATTGGACAAGGATGATGGAAATTTAATCTGTCATGGTAAGAGGGTGTCCTGATATAGTGTATGAATGCTTTTTATCTTCATTTCGATAGTGTTATGATGCCTATTTTATTATTCATAAATTATCAATTAAATTTAAATGAATTTCCATGTAATTAGGCATCATGTGTTAGGTATTTTTCTCTGCTTGGTGTCATAGGTGTGTTGCAGGACTTCCACAGATGGTTTGTAATAGTTTTAAAGAGTGAATGTACCTCAGTGAGTTTTAAAGATTCAAAACTCTTTAAATTTATTTATTTAAATCATTATTAATTGTAGTAATTTATTTATTTTCATTTTGTAGTGTGAGTTAGGTGATTCAGTTGCTGGTGGAGCATGGGTTCAAGCCTAAAGCTTTAGTGGTTACACCTTGAGGTAGGTCATTTTTTGTGTTGTTTCCCACTTAATAATTATTTAATTTTTTAAATGGTTTTTATCCATTTTAGATACCCTTGAGGGCTATTGTTTTTGATTTTAGGGAAATTTTTGGGTATTGGGTGCCTCATATAGGGGTATTGTTCAGAAACCCCCTCTTTTTTGGATTGTCTTTTGAGAACACACCTTGTGTGTGTGGTGGTGATTCATAAAGGTGGTTAAGGGGAGGATCTTAAAATATTTCCTCATATTTAAACCCTAATAAGGATTTTTTATAGGACCTTTGAGTGTTGAATCCCAAGAGGGATGCAAAAGTGATGCTTGTGGGTGTTTAGGGGTCATAGAGTGGTTCTTCAGGTTGATCAAGGTTGGATAAGAGGTTTTCCTTGAGGTTTTTTGTTTTTAGAATCCTCTAGGTGAGGGTTGTGTGATCAATATCTATTTTGGCATGGGGTAAAAAATGTTTTCCTTAATATCTCTCCTGAGGGATATGCATTTGTGACCTAGGTAAGGGTCATGGGTCTTTTGGATGACTTGGCACAGGAGATGATATCATGCTTTATTGAGGTTTTTTGAATAATTCCTAAAAGGTGAGATCAAGTAATATATTTTAGGAGATATTTGGTAGTATTTGGATGTTGATACAATTTTCTAAATGTTATAGAAGTTAAGGTTAGATCCTATTTTTGAGGATCTGATCAGTTGGGGCCTTTGGGAAGAATTGATGTTGTGGGATGGCAGTTATAACTGGGTGTTTTTGATTAGATATTGAGAAGATTATAAGGTACTCTTGATGATTTACCTCATGGTCATGGAAATTATTTTGGATTCTCTTTAGAGTACTCTTTTTTTCAAGGATCAATGGTTTTCCATTAAGGTTCACTTGGGGATATATTTTGTGTCGGGCTTGTCCTGTAGTTTAGATGTGATAAAGGAGCCCCTAACAAGATTTCCAATTATACCTATATGTATAAACTTATGAGTGAGTAGTTTTATTAACTTGGTTTGGGTTTTGAGTCACTGGTTGATAATTTTTTTACGTCTATCATGGACTATGTTTTAAGATATATGTGATCCAGGGGACCATGAGAGCCCCATCCTTTTGGTTGACCTAGTGAGGGGTTAGTTCTTTCTCAACATTGGTTATGTTGGTTGTACCTCTAGAATCTATAAGAGAGACAGTTTGAACATGTGGTGGGTGTTTTTTTATTTCAAGGGACTGAGAATCCCTGAGATTTATTAAACATTAAATAGTCATTATTGATGTATCAATAGATTTGATGTTGGGTTTGAGAGTTGATCGAACCATGATTTTATGTTCTTTAGCTAAGTTGTTTGAGTTATTTATTTCTTAGGACCTTATTATGGTAGGAGGATTTTGATATATCCTTAGATAAGGATTTATACCTAAGATTTTATTTATTTCTATCCTCCCTTTTCTGACTATGGTTAGACAAGAATAGGGATATAATAAATGATCTAGAGGAGTGAAAACCTACACTAGGTCTATAGTTGTTTTACCCTAACTAGAGTTTGGGTGTCCAAGGTCTAGGATGTTTTTATGGACCTAGGTTACTTGAAATTATTTTCCTAAAATTTATTTTTTATGGATCTAGTTAGTTCTGTAGGATTATCATTATTTAGATGGGTTTTCTCAGTGTTAGTAGAGTTCCTATCTCCAGTTTAGATCATTCCATTGGATTCTAAGAGCCTGGTAGAGTTTTGTGTTTAATGTGGACACCTATGGTTATTCCTTGGGGTTTGGAACTAATTTATGTTGCACTGTTATACATATTTAATATCCTTTTAAGACCTATTGGATGCACCTGATTTTGTGTGTCCAATTAAGACACATGTAATAAATCCTCTGGCATAGACCAGAGTGAGGGTAGATTTACCTCTGGTGTTAGACTAGATCTAAGGGTTGGTTGTTTTATGCTTTTATTTTTTTACTAATTTTTTTACATTATGATAGAATTATTTTATTTTAATGTGATGGAAATATCATGTCTTTTATAAATATGTTATGATAATAGATTACAAGTTCACCATTGGGGGAGGCCTACTATGATTTATTTATCACCCCCTCTATGCACACCTTGGTGTGAGTGCAAACCCTTATATATATATTTAGGTTGGATTATAGTTTGTGTGGTGGTTTGGGACAAGGCCCAATTTTTCATGTTAAAGAAGGACTAATCATGTGGTTTTTGATGATTGGGTTGAAGAATATCCAAAGTTAGAGACCAGGTATGAAGTCTCACTCAGAGTTGGAAGTAGATATTTTATATTTTTTCCTTTATTTATTAAATATATATGTGATCATCTCAGTGGGTGATCATTTGTATGTTCTAGAATTTTTTTATTATGTATGACTGTATATCATATTAAATTTTATATATAATGCTTATTATTTGTTTTTTTATTATGGCTCTCTCTAATATTGATCATTGATGTGGTTGTGTTTTTGTTATTTCTGTTTTTATTTAACTATAGACGAGGGTATAGTCTATCCATTGTATCTTTTTAGACCCTCAATTCTTGTTGAAAGCCTATAGAATATGGGGAGGCATGATTGAGGCCTTTCAGTGAGCTATATCTAGTGATGTTCTAGTTCAACTTAGGTTGGTTCATTACAGTGACACATTTATTACAACTACAAATTAAAAAGAAAGACAATATAATGAAAAAATAATAAATTTTTTATTGAAATATTGGGTTGAATACCATGAAGCACTAGATTCAAAGTCTCTGATTAATATTCCCTCAAATCATTTAACCATGATCACTAGGAGGGTAAGATTTATTACTTAATCCTATACTACTTGGTAAGGAATAATCACTAAGGGCTCTCAAAGTTTCACTAATATTATCATTAAAAATAACAATAATAAAGTAAAAAATACAAAAAAAGAAGCATCTTGATTTTAAATATTATTTAAAAAAGTAAAAAAATATATTACACACTCAAAACACATGAAAAAATATTCCAAAAATCACAAAAGGAGTAGAATTACCCTCAGTTTGCTCTACCACCTTAGTGGTTTCTAAACACTCATGAAAAAGTGTAAAAACTACTTTGACCAGCTCACTATTCCTAGAAATTATCTTAAAAATAGATTGAAAATAAAATAGACCTGTGGAATATTTTTGTATTATTCTAGTAATTCCTTATTTTAATGATCCAAAATCATGATTATTTTAATTCTAATGATATTTTTTTATTAAAGAAACAATTATTTTGTTAAAAAATGTTAAGTATGGACCTTCCATATGAATAATGAACTTTTAATGTGAAAAAACTTATTCATATATGAGAATTTTCAATCTTCCATATGAACACTATATCATATGTGAAGTTAGGTCTCGTATGAATGTAAGTATAAACCTTCCATTAAAGAACCGAATGTATAGAAACCAATAAACCTCAAGTATAACTACTCATCCATGCAGACAAGTGTCTATGAAAATAAGCATCAGTGCAAAAAGTAAATTTTTTACCAACTATTGAAGAAACTGTAATAATAAATCTGATCAACTATGCCTACTGAAGGATCTTCCATTTGAAGGATTTGGTATTTCACATGATGAAGTATCAATATCTCATTCTTTATCTGATCAACATTCCATGGATCAGTGTTACCATGCTTTTAATCCTCCATGAGATAAATCATATTATGTCTAAATTTGGAATATAAAATATTAATTTATTACAACATCTAGTTTTAGGAATTTTAAATAAAGTTTAAAGCATTTAAGACTTTAAAATATTAAATATGAGTAATTGATTATTATTATTCTCAATAGATAAATATAAAAGAAGATGAGATTTATAAATTAATAGGAAGCCTTATGTGAGAACAACTACTGGGATATAGAAGAAAATACAAGGATACTCTCTGTGACTTTTGGGTACACATGAGACTTTATTTTATAATATTCACTACCAGATCTAAGATAAATCTTCACAAGATCTTTTCATCTAAACATAAGGAAAAATTTAAAGATAATTTTAAAAATAAGTGAAGATTTTTTATCATCTGAATATGAAAAAATATTGAACTACATTAAAACTCTCTGAAATCATTACTATATCTATTTTTATTTACCTTTTAAGTTGTTCTAGTTTTTATTTTATATTTACATAGAACTTCTCTTATAATATAATTAAGATCACTTTAATAATATTTATTTCTTATTTTTATACATTGTATCCCATTTAGAACTATGGAAGAGGCTTAATTCAAGCCTAGAATTCCTCATGTGTAGTTTTTGAATGTAAAATTATAGCCCATGTTGTGAATTAGTTTATTTTTTATAATAAACATGCTTGTTAGTGGGTTATTTTAAAGTGGATATGACTAAGTTTCAGCTTGGTACTGAACCTCTTTTTTTTTAATTTTTTTTCCATTGTATTTTTTTATACCCTATATAAAACCAATTTTAATTTAATACTATATTTTTAATTATAATTTGAAATAAGTATTTATAAATTATGTTTTCAAAAATATACTCAGATTGTTAAACTTTATTATTTATATATATATGATGTTTGGTACAAGTAATATTTTCCAAAAGTTAAATGATTTTAAAGTGTTTTAAAAAGGTTCTGATCATACCGTTGATAAATCATTTCAAAATACAAAATTATACATACCTACTATATTAGTTAATTAACTATTTTTAAATTGGTGGATATTGATTTATGTTTTTTTAAAATATAAATTTTTCTTTGATTCTCAATTCACCCCCTCTTGATCACTCTACTAGGACCAATATTTGGTATTAAAGTAGTAAAATTATTCTCTATTTTTACTTACTTATATTTTACCTTGATAAATTATTGAGAATTAGAACTTTGTTTCTATTTTTTTGTCTTTACAGACACTTCTAAATTAGATGGAACATCTACCAATATAACTCCATACATTAATATTTTAAAATATGCTCAATGGAAAATAAATATTACAATACCTATTTAGAGATTGATTTTTGATATTTAGACCACTATAGATGACCTATAATGACCCATGCTTATAAAAAATAGATATTACATCATTTTGAATAATATTCATTACATTACAAAAACACACACCAGAAGAACATAATAGCTTAGTGGCTTTGGAAACTTGGAAACATAAACACTGGTCCATAGGTGAGCCATATCATCTCCCACTATGTTATTCAAAAATATAAACCTTCTTTGACATATCATACATAAAAATATCTTTATAACCAAGAGAAATTAAGCATAATAAACGGTGATCTAATATGCTCAATAAGGGTAAAAAGGAAAGATACACAAGCATAACATGAAAAAAAGGGTATGAGAACATGAACATAACATTTTAAAATCATACCCTACATATAAAAGATCATCATCTTGAGTCATGGAATAAATAATGATAGTTCATTGGACATTAATCATAAGAGAATCAAAGCACATGATCCATGAGAGTATAACATTGGCATAAAATGTGGAATTTTTGGCATACACATAAGCATATAAAAATCATTTACATATTAGTCAAGGCTCGCAACCAAGACCATCATAGCAGACAAAGTCCTTTACTAAACTGGGTTCACTCCCCTTTTTAGACCCATATTACTAAACTAGGTTCAATTCCCATTCTATACCTATCTTACTAAACTAAATTCACTCCATGTTCTAGTCCTATCATTCTCATGAGATATAAATATTTACCTTATACAATGGAAGAAGATATAAGTCCCACCCATCACATAATAAAATAATACATATGTGTGCCATAAGATCATAAAAATTAATCATATCATAACCCATGAAATGAAATGGGTATCATAAAAATTTCATCATATCATAATTTATAGAAAAGAGTCACGTTTATAATCATTTCATCATAGAATAACCCATGAAATGTAGTGGGTTTCATAATCATTTTATCATGGTATTACCTATAGAAGATAAATGGGTTTCATAAACATTATTCCATAAAAATATAAACCATTTAGGGAAATAATATGAATGGTATCCTTGGATCATATCCCCAATAAGGAAAATGTAACATAAATGGATGAAATCTTAGATGGAAAACGATTTTGATCAATCACTTAAAACATTTCTTGAGGAAAATGTCCTTTCTTCTTTGAAAAATTATTTTTTTAAAACATAAACCAATTTGATTTTTATTTTATTTTAAAATAACCTTAAAAAATTACAAATTAATATTCTAATAAATGATTGGTCATGATGTTGGTAGATTCTATTCATGCTATACACATTTAAACAAAGGCTCCTTTCACATTTATAGTAAAATCCAAACGAGTATTGTTGGAAAAAATACATGGAGATTCATTTCATAAGATTTTATAAAAACCTAAATCATGGGTAAAAATATCTTTTAAAAATAATACGGGAGTAATAATTTTTTTAAAACTTTTTATAAATCATGGTTTTAGAAGAAAACATACTTTCGACCAAAGAGAAAAATAAAGTGATATTTTCTTAACTTTTTTTAATAATTTTAAGTACCAAAGATTGAAAAAATGGAACCATTAAATGAAGATATCCTGATTAATGAGAATAAAAGAAAATTAATGAGAATTATTGAGAGGTATATCATGATATTTCAACATTGGAGACTTAATAATAAACAATCATGATAAATGTTGAGATTGTAACATAAACTCTTTACCACTTTGGAAATATTGAATCATAATACCCATGAAGGAATAACATAAAATGAACCTTAAAATATTACGAGGATGAATAAATTCTTGATATTACATGTAAAATAGGCTGCATATGCACCTATTTAAAGAATATAGTTATATAACATAATGTACATCTTAGAGAAGGAAAATTGAGACAAAAAACCCCTTAATGATTTGGTAACTTTTGAACTATAAAACTCATGAAATAGACATAATAAAATGAATATGTAAATCCCAATAATTTTCAGGATAATAATAATAAAATACATTTATGTTTAGTATATACACCACATAAAAGAAATAGGTGGTGAATATGGCACGTGTCTCACATAAGGAAAAAGTGAGACAAAAATCCATTACCTTAAGTATTAAATTCTGAAGTACTCATTCAAAACCCCTATATAATAAATATAACTTTATTATAAATATATTAAATATAAATATCCATGTATATGATACTATATATGATTTTATTATGAAATTTTATTACTATTTTATTAATAATTCAATGTTAAAGTTACATTTCAGGTAATAACCTCTTTGTTTTTTATATATGTTTTGATTTGTTAATTTTTGGTCCTATTAATTTGATCATAGTTAAATCATATACATAATTATAAAAATGATATAAATATAATATATATTCATTATATATATATATATTTATATTAATCTACAAAATTTAGTGATAGAAAATGAAATACATTGTTAATAGAGATGGTAGGCTGTATGTATGCATGTACACCATTTCCATTTTCTAGTTGGATTAAAAGAAATAAAATTAAATGATATAAGTTATATTTATAGAATAATTTTTATGTAATATATATAAATTTTTTTATTAAACCCATATTTATTAAATTCCATGTAAATCATAAATGAATCACATATCTTCATGAGATGGTAGTCTGCTGTACACACGAACGATGTTATCGTATTCCCAAAAAATGGAAAGTATGAAGGTATGTGTGATATAAAAATTAAATAATCATAATAACATCATAAATATCATATATAATATATAAAAAATAAATTCATAATTATTACCAACATATATAGGTGTTAATTGAAAAACAAACAACATCGGTTCGCAAGGCGGGTAGTCCACTGTATGCACGAATGATGATTTCGTAACCCATTTTATAGAAGTGGGGATATTTTTAGGACATTAAATTAACATAAAAACATATAAATATATGTAATATACTAATTTTATTACATAATAATGATATAAAAATTAATGGGGATGAGGAGGAAATAAAATAAAAGCGCTTGTTGATGAACATTACCTCTTCTTCGGGTATCCTCCTTAGGTTTGCACTAAAATCCTTCCTATGATGGATTTATGCACAGAATAAGGATTCTAGGATTAGGGGAGGGATTTTGGGAAGTTATTTGGGAAGGAATTTACCTAACCAAATATGTTTGAAGGTTTTAAGAAGAGAGGATAGGGGGTGACTTTTTATAAGCGGGGTAAAGGACACACTTGGTATTTTTGAAATGAATTTAGTGATCTCATGTTTTTCATATGTCACAAGGGTCAATAATGGAATATTATAAAAACTTGGAGCTTTAATGGTCAAATTATGGCTGGAAAATAGTTTTTATATATGTTTATAGGTAATTTAACACTTATGTTTTTAGTTTAACCCCTAGTAAACCCATTTTTACATTAACCACAATAATTAATTTTTACTGCATTCACTATTCATTTTGGTAAAATATTAATCTTAACTTACTAGAAATTATAAATTATTATGATTATAAATATTTAATATATTTTTAAAAATTCAATTCATATAATTGGAAATAATTATTTTATTATTAATCCCACAAACATGATGAGAAAGTGAGTTTTTAAAGTGAAAATGATTAAAAGATTACAAAGTTTTTATATCCAATTTCAATGTGAAATTGATTCTAATGACTTAAATCTGGTAAATTGATTTATAATTGAAATAAATATATTTTAATAAATATAAAAAATAATTTAACTTTATATATAATTTAGGTGAAAAGACAATTTTCAATTAAAATTCAGTATTTTTCACTATTCATCAAAAATGAAGCTTTTCAGAAAAAGCCCAAAAATTCACCATAAGATAATTTTGAAATACTAAATTTAAAAATGAAGTTTATTTTATCAAATTAAATTTATAAATGTGTGAAAAATTATTTTTTTATTTTTTAGAAAATGACATAAAGAACATTTTTTGAGAAAATATTATTTTCAAAACATATAAAGACTTTACCAAAAATTATATATTTTATTATAAATATGTTTTATTTATATTAAAACATTATACTTACTATTTAAAAATTATTTAGTACTATTTATATCACTAATTTTAATGGGTAGTTTATAAAGGTCACATTTAAATAACTATATTAATAATATATCATGGTTTTGTTAAAACTTAATAGTGTGTGTAATGCAAGCTAAGACAGTGTTGCGTGTAATACAAGATAAAATTAGTGTTGTGTATAACTCAATATAAAATTGGTATTTAATGTAACTCAAGCCATCAAATAAATTTAATTTAATAAAAAAATTCATAAAAACTCAGGGTGTTACATTTGACCCCCCTTAATATGAAATTCTCCCTCAAAATTAATCATTATGTTAAAAAATAATGATATTTATGGATCATAATATCCTCAAGTTCCCATATAACTTCTTAAAACTAGTGGTTTCTCCAAAAAAACATTGACTATGTGAGTGGTATTATTTCATAGAACTTTCTCTATATGATCCATAATCTCGAGCGATTATTCCTCATAAGAAAGATCTTACTCCAACGATATTAAATTCGAGTATATTACATATGAAGGGTTAGGGATGCACTTCCTCAGGAAAGATACATGGAACACATCATAGAATTGAGTGAGGTTTGATTAAAGTACCGATATATAGCCTACCTTCTTGATACAATCAAAATTTTCTAAGGGACCAATATACCCAAAGATTCATTTCCCTTTCTTCCTAAATATAATAACCTTATTACAAGGAGAAATACTTAGAAAAACCTTATCACAAGATGAAAATTATAGATTATGCTAAAGATTATCAGTATTACTTTTCTACCGAATCTGAGATTCCTTGACATGATACTAAATGGCTCTAACCCTCTCTGTCATTTCCTCACCTATCTTAGGTCCTAATAAATTTATTTCTCCAAATTCATTCCAGAACATTTGAGCACTACATTTTTTTCCAGAGAGGACTTCATAAGGATCCATATAAATGCTTGATTGAAAGTCATTATTTTAATAAAACTCAATTAGAGGTAGGTGTTAATCCCATACATCTTTGAAATCCAAAAAACAAGATCTCAACATATCTTATAGGGTTTGAATTTCTCTTTTAGACTGACCATATATCTTAGGATGATACATAGTGCTGAAACTCAACTCTATATCAAGAGATTACTGAAGACTTCACCAGAACATTGAGGAAAATCTCAGATCTCGATCATATACAATGTAATGTGGTACTTCATGCAACATTACCACTTTATTAATGTATATCCTGGAAAGATGATCTAGAGATAGGTATTCTATGATAGAAATGAAGTGTGATGACTTAGTGAGGTGATTGATTAAAAACTAAAAAGAATTTCCGCTTTAGAGGTTTTGGGGAGTCTAATGATAAAATCCATAGAGATGTTTTCCCATTTCCATTTTTTTATGGGTAATGGATGCAAAACCCCCTTATACTTTTTTTCTTTTATCCCTTACTTACAAAATAACAAGCACCAAGATACAAACTCTGTGATATTTCTCTTCATACCATTCCAACACATGTATTATTTCAAATCTTTATACATCTTCATACTTCTAGGATGAATAGAGAATTAAGAACTATGATCTTCCTATAATAAATCCTCCTTCAAGTACGATATAGAAGGAATACATGTGTGGTTCTTGGACCTTATCATTCCATCATTATTAAGGTCAAAATCATGTATATTTATATCTATATTTTTTATCTCTATATCCTCATTCTATGAATCTTTAATCTGTACTTGTATAGATGGTTGAACATTCAATTGAGAAAGATAAGATTTTTACCCTTCCTTCAGTATTTCCAAATCCATCCTTTACAAATTTTGAAATATTAGATCTTTTTTGATCTTTATTGTGGATAGCCAATCACAATCCTTTTGACTGAAAGCATCATCCACCTTGTTCACTTTCCTAGGGTGGTAATGTTATGAGAATTCATAATCATTAATAATCTCTAACCATCTTCTTTGGAACATATTCAAATCCTTCTATATGAATATATACTTTAAACTATTTTTATTAGTAAATATATCACAATTTTCTCCATAATGATAATTCTACCATATATTTAATGAAAAAATTACCACAACTAACTCTAAATCATGAGTTGGGTAATTTTTATCATGAATCTCCAATTGTTGCGAGGTATAAGCTATAACCATGCCATTCTGTATAAGAACACACCCCAATCCATTCTTAGATGTATCACTATAGATTAAAAACCCTTATCCACTATAAGTTAATGTAATCATAGGTGCACCAACTAATATTCTCTTCTGTTCCTTGAAATTTTCCTCACATTCATCCATCCAGAGGAACTTGGATCCCTTACAAGTTAACTTGGTTAGAGGAATATATAGTCATGAGAAATTATCTATAAAATGTTGATAATTACTATCCAAACCAAGAAAACTATAGATCTCAGTCATCATGGTTCATTTAGTCCAACATTCAATAGCCTCTATATTTCATGGATCTTCTAATATACCCTCTCTTAATATTATGTGACCCAATAATGAAACATTTTTCAGCCAAAATTCACAATTTTTAAATTTTTCATATAGTTTCTCCTTACTTAGGGCCTTTAGTACAATTCTCAAGTGGTCTTCATGCTATTACTTTCTCTTTGAGTAGATAAGAATATAATCTATAAATACCACTAAAGGTGAATCAAAGTAATCTATAAATACTATATTCATTAAATATATGAATATATAAAGGGAATTTGTAAGAATAAATGGAATCACTATATATTAATTGTGTCTAAATATTTTATGGAATACCATATTGGTTATATGATCCTTTACCATCAATTGATGATATCCATAATTAATGTAAATCTTGAAAAAGAATTGATCTCTTCAAATTTGATCAAATAAGTCATCAATATGTGGAATAAAACATTTGTTCTTAATTTTGATCTTGATCAGCTCTAGATAATCAATATAGAGTCGCATTAATCCATCTTTATTTTTCACAAAAATAATAGGTACACCCTAAGGTGAAACACTTGGGAAAATAAATCCTTTCTCAAGGTTTTCCTAGATTTGATTCTTTAATTCCTACAAATAAATTGAGGATATTCTATAGGGAGTCTTTGAAATAGGTGTGGTTCCAGGTATGAGTTATATTGAGAACTCAATGTCATGTTTTGGTGGAATTCTAGGAAAATATTCTAGAAGTACATCAACAAATTACTAAAAAATAGGCATATCATTGATTTCAAGTTTCTCCCTAACAATTCGATATAAACACCCCTTCTGAATGGAAATTAAGACCCATAAAATGGATATAATCTCTATAGAAATTTTATAATTATCATCACATTAATAGATGATCATATGTTTTTTTGTAATATCAAATGTAACTCCCCTTACTCAAAAATTGATGTAGGATTTATGAAGATAAATCCAATCCATGACAAGGATGAAATTAAATTCCACCAAAGGAAAAATGTTAATACATTTTGGAAGGACATTATCGCCAACATCAAATAAAGATGAATCATACTCTTGAGATGTGATCATCATACCATTAGGGTTTTTCACTACTAATTTCATATCTAATCATTTGGATGAAATATTTATACCCTTAGAAAATTAATTTGATATGAAAGAATGGGTAGATCCAAAGTCAAATAATATATTAGTAGTTATAGAGTAGATGGTAAGTGTACCTTTGACCATGTAATTATCTCACCCCTCACCAGAAATAGTGATCATATGATATTTTACCTTATCCCTCGGCTTAAGAGGTTAATGGCATCGATCATCATCATTAACCCTTGAGTTTGGGAACTAGTTAGAATAATGCCGAATATCTTTACACATGAATCACTATAGTATGGTTGGTGTATTCTATGCATCCTTATCTCTATTTTAATCATTATCTAACTTCCCACCACCACTTAATCAATCAATTTTTTGATGAAATTACCTTACACACTTAAAACATTTACTAGTCTTCCTATACAAATTTCCTCCATGATTATTCACACACTTTGAGAATCAAGGAAATATAATCTTATTCTCTCCAAGGTTATTATATTTTTCTTTGAACCTAATCTTCCTTTTCTTCTAAAAACCATGAGATTGATATGTAACTCTGACCTCCATTTTTGCCTTGATTTTACATCTAAAAATATCTTCATAGATATTTATGTCTCTTATGGATAACACCATTTATAGAATTGGTTTTAATCCACTGATGAATCGATCAAACTTACTTTCAGGTTGGATGATAATACCAGAAGCGTACCTTGCGAGTCTTGTAAAATTTTCCTCATAGGTACCAATAGATTCATCATCATTTTGCCTTAGATTAAGTAACTATTTCTCCATATTCATATGAATAATTAAAGGAAAGTACCTATTGAAAAATAATTTTTTAAACACATACCAATACATTGAGTTAATTTCATCATGTTGACTCATATTCTTGATACGATTCCACTATTGATCCACTTCACCTCCCAAACAGTAGATAACCAAAATGACTTTTTCATGTTCTGAACATTGGAGAACATAAAATATCTTTTTAGTGGTACTCATCCATTTCTCAATAACTATAGGATTATATGTAACATCCCAACTTAGGTGACTTACACTAATTCCCTGAGATGGTTGGTTACAAGACCTCAAGAATTTCTCCCCATACACTAGAGGCTGCTGACTAGAAGCGAGGGTTTAATATTGATCACAGGAAGACTATAAATTCTTTATTAAAGTAGCACAACATCAGAAATAAATAAAAATAACCACATGATATTTCCAATAAACAATCCTAACTAGAATAAAACATTTATCAACAAGATAAAATAACCAAAACCAAATAAGTAGATATTTTATTTCATATAAATGTCATGTATCAAAATGTAAACCTGAAATAAAGATAGTGAAAACTCCAAGCGGGTCCCAACACCATGTATAGTTCCCTCATCCATGCTATATCCTGACTTATCCATATAACATAATACTATTACCCTTATCTTATCCTACAAACATGAAGTATATTTTGGTAATGATCAGTCAACCTGAGTAGGGTGTGAGTATAACTAAGTAGGCACCACCTACGACATCTAAAATAATATCTAGTCAATAATAGTGTATGTAGTTTTATAAAGAATAAAATACAAACAATAAAGTAAATAGTTTACATATTCAATTATTATTTATTTAACCGCATAAAACCTCAGGTTCTTGAGGATACCTGAACCCTTAATACCCACTTTAGACTATACTGGAGTCTAAACCATATCAAATTACCATGGTTATCATTAATGTTTCATTTCAAATCATATCATGGATAATTAGAACTATAGTAAAATGAAAAAATCATGGTAATGTAATGTCATGTATAACCCATCATGGGCATTGGGAGCCTCTATCCCTATCCCATACCTCAACGTCACATATAGTTATTTGGAACCTCAGTTCCTCTCCCAAAATCGATATCACTTCTGAGTATTTGGATCCTCAGTCCCTATCCCAAACCTTAACATCACATATGGGTATTTGGATCCTCAATCCCTATCTTAAACTCATTTATCACATATGGGTATTTGGATTCTCAGTCTCTATCCCAAACCTCAACATCACATATGGGTATTTGGAGCCTCAGTACCTATCCCAAACTTTATTGTCACATATGGCTATTTGGATTTTCAGTCCATGTCCCACACTGATATATCAAACAATGACACATATATCACACATATAACATCAAACAAGGTTAATCAACATTAACCCTCTTATCACATTTGACATAAATTATTATACCATCTCAAATATATAAACAAATCATGGTTTAATAATTTAATCACATGGAATAATATACGAAATTCACCATTAAAACAGTTTCTAATATTTAATTCATATAACCCATTAAATCATTATGCTCAAGTCAACCCTATCATAATTCCCATTTTCAATTAATTGATAATCACATTAATTAACCAATTACACAATCCCAATTTCCAATAAATTCCACAATCACAATATCCCATTAATTAATTCACCAATTAGTTAATTAAATTCAAAAATACCACTTTACCATTAATTAATTTACCAATTAATTAATCAAATTCAACAATTCTATTATCCCATCAATTCCATAATTCCATAAATTAATTAATAAATTATTTTATTTAATTCAAGATTCAATTTTCAAACGGGCAAATTTAAATTTTACAAAACATACATGAAATTATAATTCAATACTATGGGAATTGAATTTAGACAACCTACCTCAAAATTGATGATGAACACCCCCCTATGGAAAAATCCCCAATTGAAGCAGAATAATTAAGATCACGATGAAGTATAAGATCTTGATATGAAACCTAGATCTAAGATCAAATGAATCAATATCCATAAAACATAGATATAGATCCATCACAAACATAGTAAAATATCCATTCAAATGATGGAAGAAAGATGAGATAGATAGAGGAAACCACATAGGATGATATTCTCTTATTGGGAGTGGTGGTTATCTTTAATCCGAGATTCGAATAATCAATAAAGGATATTGGAAGACCTTGGAACCTATCTAGGAGCCTCCAAAAAATGATATAATACGTTTAAGGTCAATTTGGATTGAGTTAGCATGAATTCTGAGGGGTTTGGTATTTTTAAAACCAATTTTTGGAATATTAAAACCCGCGCGAACAGTTTCCTAGGTAGGGGTGAATAGTTTGGAAAACCATAAACCGTAATTATGTTCCTCTTATGGGGGGGGGGGGGGTCATGATTACTCCTAAGATTTCACACAGTTTGATAGACCATGCTCCAACCATGTGAATCCTCTTTGTCTGGGTTCAAACGATTTGTTATGATGGACACATGGTTTGGGAAAACCATGCACCAACTGTGCACTATACCTCTTCCTTTTTAAATTCTCCAGTTTTTACCAAAAACTCCCCAAGTTAAAATCCAAACAAGAGAGACTCAAAAAAGTCAAAAGAGTACCTAAAAAAAAGCTCAAGTAATCTCTAGAAAATGTTGTGATCTTACAATCTCCCCACCTTATAACAACTCATCCTCGAGATGTACTTTCAAGAACCTATAAGATTCTGAGTCAAAAAGATCAAGCCACTAAGCCTACATATCCAATTCTCTCTCCCATGTTTCCTCTTGAACATTCTCATGCTTCCACAATATATGAAATATCGACACAATATTTCCCCCTTGTGATCCAACACATGTATCAAATTATCCTCAGAGGATTCATCGGTCTAAATCTCAACATCATCCACATCAAGCACATGAGAAGGGCTGGGGTGATACTACTGAAGTTGTTACACATGAAAAAAAAACATTCATAGAACTATACCTTTGTGTAAAATCCAATTGGTATTCCATTTTCCCGATTCTCTCCACAAACTGAAACAGTCCAAAAAACATGGGCAGTGGCTTTCCCTATCTTAGAATCCTATGGTGACCCAACCTAGTAGACACCTCAAGGAACACACAATAACACATTGTAAACTCTATGGGTATTCAATGTCTATCAGCTTAAAAATTATATCTAATATGAGCCGCATCCATATGCTTCTGAATCAGCTTCACCTGCTCTGACGTATCCTATAAAATACTTAGTCCCAACAACTCTGAATCACCTACCTCCATCCAATATATGGGTGATCTACATAGACTACCCTAAAGATCCTCATATGGTGCAATCTTAATAGTTTTCTGAAAATTTTTGTTATAGGAGAACTACACCAGTTCTAGGTGCTTATCCAAAGACCCCCAAAGTCTAGGACACATGCCCAAAGAATATCCTCAAGCACCTATATATTAGGTTCTAACTTCCTGTATGTCTATGGGTGAAAATCCATACTCAATAAAACCTATGTACCAAGCACTTTTTTCAAACCCTACTAGAAGCGTGAAGTAAAATGTGAGCCATGTTCTGAAACAATACTCTATGGAACTCCATCTAGATGAAATATCTCTCAAATGTATAGGTCTTCCCACTATTCCATGAAGAAAGTATCCTATATAAGGAATAAGTGCACTTCATTCATCAGTCAATCCACAACCACAAAAATAACATCCTAATTCTATTGTATTCTCAAGAAACCCACCACAAAGTCCATGGTAATGTCATCCCACTTCCATTTTGTAATGGGAAACGCATGTAGTAAACCACTAGGTATTTTATTCTTAGCCTTCACCTATTAATAGGTGTAAGATTATGTAACAAACACTACTATATCCTTTTTCATGCTTGGTCACCAAAACTGTCATCATAAGTCATGGTACATTTTGGTCACACCTGGATGTACCACCCACTTCAAGTCATGAAACTCATCATCAAATCCTCCTGTATACTCTTAGGCATAATATTCTGATTACTGACATAGATGATCTCACCATCATCTATGCTCCATTCAAAAGGTTTCTCCCCACCTTCAAGGATTTCCATCAAGGCCAAGAACTCTGGATCACCATACCGCCTCTCCCTAATCCAGCTCCAAAAGTATAAACTCCAAAAAAAATATACGAGTCATCTACTTCAGCCCATGCCAGAGTCTGAACTATATCATAGTATCATGGTTATCATTCATAATTTTATTTCAAACTATATCACATAAAATTATAACAATAGTCCAATTCCAAACTCATAGGTATAAAACGTCGTGTCTAACACCCTGTGGGAATTTGAAGCCTATATCCCTGTCCCATACCTCAAAGTCATATACGGGTATTTGAAGCCTCAGTCCCAATCCCAAACTCTCTATCACTTCTAGTTATTTAGATCCTCATCCCCTATTCCAAAATTCAATATCAAATATGGGTATTTGGAGCCTCAATCCCTATCCTAAACTCATTTATCACATATGGATATTTAGAGCCTCAACCCCTTTCCCAAACCTCAACATCACAAATGGGTATTTAAAGTTTAAATCCATGTCCCAAACTTGTTTATAATATATGGGTATTTAGAGCCTCAGTTAGTTACCCACAATCAAATATCAAACAATAACATATATATCACACATATCATATAAAACAAGGTTAATCAGAATTAACCCTCTTATCAAATTTCACATCAATTAATATACCATCTTAGCTATCAAAACAAATCATGGTTAATTACTTAATCACATGGAATAATATGATCAATTCACCATTAAACCATTTTCTAATATTCAATTAATATAACCCATTAACCCATTATGGTCAAATAAACCCTCTCATAATTCCCATTGTCAATTAATTTATAATAACATTAATTAACCAATTACACAATCCCAATTTATAATAAATTCCACAATCATAATATCCCATTAATCAATTCACCAATTAATTAATCCAATTACATAATCCCAATATCCTATTAATTAATTTACCAATTAATTAATCCAATTCCATAATCACATTATCCCATCAATTCCATACTTCCATAAATTAATTAATGAATTAATTTATTTAATTAAATATTCAATTGTTAAACATGCCAATTTAAATTTCACTACATATAAAAACAATTGGAATTCAATGCTATAAGAATTAAATTCAGACCACCTAACTCAATATTGATGATGAATTCTCCCCAATGAAAAAAACTCCAATTGGAGTGGAACAATAAAGATCACAACAAAGAATGAGATCTAGATCTAGAACCTATATCCCTAATAAAATGAATCAAGATCTATAAAACCTAGATCTAGATAAATAAAAATTGGAGGAAAACATCCCTTTGAAGGATGGAAGAAATATGGGAGAGATAAAGGAAACCACACGAGATGATATTCTCTTACTGGTAGAGGTGAAGATATTCAATCTAATCTTCGAATCATCAAGAACGGAGATTAGAAGGCCTTGAAATCCGTTTAAGAGCCTCAAAAAAATAAGAGAATACATTTAGGGTCGATTTGGGTTGAGTTTGGTTGAAGTCTAGGGGGTTCGGGATTTTTAAAACCAATTTTCGGAATGCTAAAACACACACACACAATTTCTTGGGAAGGGGAACATGGTTTTACAAACCATGTGACTTAACTATGCACCTCTTCTAGGGGTGGGGGGGGGGGGGTGGGTGCATGGTTACTCCAAAGAGGACACATGGTTTTCAAAATTGTGTGCCAGCTATGTGAATCCCCTCTATCTAGGTTCTCATGGTTTGTTGGGTTGGGTGCATAGTTTGAGAAAACCATGCGCTAATTGTGCACTTCCCCACTTCCTTCCAAAATTCTCCAATTTCACCTAAAAAACGTCCCAAGGTAAAACCCATATAAGTCACACTAAAAATAAAGAAAATGAGTAATTAAAAATGATCTTGAGATATCTCCCAAAAAGGTTAGAATATTACATCAGAATATCCACTAATAGAAGGTGGAAATTTCTTTATAAAAGGATCAATAGAATGTTGTTTCCTTATTTTTTTTATTTAGAAGTATAGCATGATTCATAGCTTGAGAAAGTTGTGGGAGCATAACAATGATATTTTTCATTCTAGCTCCCATAACATTTGGATTCTTAGGAGGGAAATCATTTCATTATTCATTGCACTCATCATTATAATGGTTCCTTATGTTTCTATCCATTTACTAAAACTAAAAATAATAGAGTAAGAAACAATAATCATAGTTGGGAACCACATAATCCTAAAAAATTACTTATAGGATACCTAAATCTTGAAACCTTCTTCTTTAATCAATGTAACATTAGGTTTTTCCTTGGTAATTCATAGTAATCTTCTATTTATATTCTTTACGATGGTTTGTAAATAGTTTGTGAATTCTCAAATAATATCCCCCATGAGTTTCAAACCAAGTGTGTAATAATCCCCATTATCGTGCACTAATTCCCAATCAATTCTAGATCAATATGGTTTTTAGGGGTTGTTACCCCTAAGTATATCTATGCTATATCCACATACAATTATAGTTTCCAAAAAGGTATATATTTATAGAAAACCACTCAATTTATCCATTACTAAATTTCTAGTACATTTTCATATACTTTGAATCATCTTTAGACTTATCCTTATACATTTATTAGGGACATAACTATGGTTTTCTCATCCTAGTTTCCAAAGGTTAACTACGAATTTCCTCTGATACAAAATATAATGACCCAAGATTATAATACATAGAAATTACATCATTTTTGAATAATATTAATTACATTACAAAAATACATGCCTGTTGACCATAATAGTTTAGCACCTTTAAAAACTTTGAAACATAAACACTAGTCCATAGGTGAGGTAGATAATCTCCCAAAACATTCATAAAAACTAGAAACCTTCTTAGACATATCATATATAAGACATATATTCATAATCTAGGGAAAAGAAACATAACATAGGGTGATATTTGATTCTCAATAAGGGTAAATAATGGAGACACGTAATCATAATATGAACTTAAGGGTATAAGAACATGAGAATAAAATTTGAAAACCATACCCTTCACATAAAAGATCATAATAATGATTCATGACATAAATATTGAAAGTTAATAAGACATGAACCATAATGGAATAAAAGAACATGATCCATGAGAGCATAACATTGGAATAATACATGGAATTTTTGTTATACACATAAGCATAGAAAAATCATTTCTATATTAGTCAAGGATCACTGCCGAGACCATCACAACAGAAAAATTCTTTTACTGAACTGGTTTCACTCATTGTTCCAGCCCATCCTTTCTGAACTGGGTTAACTTCACATTATAGCATTGTATTACTAAACTGAATTCACTCCCCATTCTTATCATGTCTATTTCATGAGATATAAATCAATACCCATTGCATTAGATGGAGATAAAGGTCCCACCCATAACATAATGAAATCATACATATGTGTGCCACAAGATCATAAAAATTCATCATATCATAACCATGAAATGAAATTTCCATCATAAAATTTTCATCACATGATAACCTATGGAAAATTTATAGGTTTTATAATCATTTAATCATATAATAACTCGTGAAAAGAAGTGGGGTTCATAAATTTTTTATCATGGTATAACTTATAGAAGAGAAACAGGTTTCATAAACATTATACCATCAAAAAATAAACCATTAAAAGAAATAATATGAATGTTATACTTGTATCATATCCCTATTAAGTCATAGGTAACAAAAACTAATGATATCTTAGATGTAAAATTATTTTGATCGATCACTTAAAACATTTCTTGAGAAAAATATCCATTCCACTTTGAAAAATGTTTTTTAAAACATAAAACATTTTGAAAACCTTTTTATTTGAAAATAACCATGAAAAATTAAAAATTAATATTTAAAGCAATGATTGGTCATGATTTTAGAAGATTCTATTCATGTTCTACATGTTAAAACAAAGGTTCCTATTCCATTTACGATAAAATCTAAATGATCATTGTTTGGAAAAGGATATGAATATTACTTTAAATTTTTTTAAAAAAAAAAGTAAAACATGGTTAAAAATGACTTTTAAAAATTGCAATGGAGTAATAAAACATTTTTGAAAATATTTTTAGAAAACATAGTTTTGTAAGAAAAAAGATTTCTGACTGAAGAGAGAAATAAAACCGTATTTTATTAATTTTTTTAATAATTTTATGTACCAAAGAGTGAAAAAATGGCACCATTACATGAAGATATATTAAATAAATATATGATTATAAAATTCATGAGAATTAATGAATGTTATATCATGATATTTCAACATTGGAGACTTAATCATAAATAATCCTAATAAATGATGACAATTTAACATAAAATATTTACCACTTTGGTAATATTGAATAATAATACACATGAGGAAATAACATAAAATGAAACATTAAATACCTTTAGAATGAATAAATTCATGATATTACATTTAAAATAGGCTTTATATACAACTCTTGAAAAAATATTGGTGCATAACATAACGTACATCTCAAAGAAGGAAAATTGAGACAAAAAATCCCTTACCGATTTGGTATCTTTGGAACCATAAATCCCATGAAAGAGAGATACTCAAATGGATATATAAATCCCAATAATTTTTAGGATAATAATAATAAAATACACTCATGTGTAGTATATACACCACATAAAATAAATAGGTGACGAATATGGAATGTGTATCATAAAAGTAAAAAGTGGGACAAAATATCTATCCTCAAGTCTTGTCTTTCATCATACTCATTCAAAACTACTATATAATACATATAAATTTATTATAAATATATTATATAACCATATTAATATATATCAAACCATATATTATTTTATTATGACCTTCTATTACCTATTTATTAACAATTCCATGTTAAAGTTACATTTTGGGTAATAACCGCTTTGTTTTTCATATATGTTTTGATTTGTTATTTTTTGTTCCTATTATGATGATCATGGTTATATAATCTATAGAATTATAACCATGATATAAATATCATATATATTCAGTATATATGTATTTATAGTAATCCATAAAATTTAGTGATAGAAAATGTAATACACCGTTCATGGAGATGTTAGTCCACACATATACATGAAAATTATTTTTATTTTCTTATTGGATTGAAATAATGAAAAGTGATACATATTATCATTATAGAATAATTTTTATTTCATATATATCACAATTTTTTATTAAACCCATCCTTAATACATTCCATGTAAAGCATGAATGAATCATATCACTTTGTAAGATGGTAGTCCGCCGTACACATAAACGACCTTATCTTATTACCACAAAATGAAAAGTGTGAAGGTATGTATTTTATAATTGTTAAAAAATAATAATAACATCATAAATATCATATATATCATTTATAAACAATAAATCCAATATTATGACCAACTTTGGGAGGTAGTAATGGAAAAATGAACGACATCAGTTCGCAAGGCGGTAGTCCATTGTACAAATGAATGATGATTTCATTACCCATTTAATAGGTGTGGAGATGGTTTTTGGTCATGAAATTATCATAAAAACATCTAAATATATTTTATATACTAAGTTTATTATATAATAATGATATAAAAATAATTTATGGGGGTGTATTAGAAAATAAAATAAAAGCGTTCATTGATGAACGTTACCTCTTCTTTGGGTATCTCCTTAAGTTTTCATTAAAAGACTTCCTAGGATGGATTTTCCCAAAATAAGGCTTATAAGTTTAGGGGAAGTAATTTTGGAAGTGATTTTGGTAGGTATTTTTTGAACTAAAGAGGTGTTAAGGTGTGAATAAGAGAAAAGAGTGGGTGGCCTTTTATAAATTGGGGAGATGACACACTTGCTATTTTTGAAAAGAATTGAGTGATCCCATAATTTTCATATGAAAAAAGGGTCCAAAATAGACCATTATATAAACTTATAGGTGTAATTTTATAAATATTTCCATAAAATAGTTTTTATAAAAGTTTATAGTTAATTTCCACCCTTATATTTTTAGTTTAACCCCCGTTAAACCAATTTTACCTTAACCGTGATAATTATTTTTTACTAAATTCACTATTTATTTTTGTCAAAAATTAAGTTAAAATAATTAGATATTATAATTTTTTATGATTCTAAATATGGAATCAATTTTTACAAATTCCATTCAAATAATAGGACAATTTTAATTTAATATTAATCTCGCAAATGTGACGAGAAAACGAGTTTTTAACGCCAAAATGATCAAAAGTTTAAAAAGTTTTCACATCTAATATCAGTGATTCAATGAACTGAATTGGATTAATTGATATATAATTTAAAAAAATATAATTTTAAACCAATTTAAAATATAATTTAATATTATAAATAAATTTGGTGAAAAGACAGATTTCAATTAAAATATAGTATTTTTCACTATTATCAAAAAATTAAACTTTTTAGAAAAATTCCAAAAATTCACCCTAATATAATTTTGAAATTTTGAATTGAAAAATTAATTTTATTTTATTAAATTAAATTTACAAAATTATGAAAATATAATTTATTATTTTTACAAAAAGTCATAAAAAGCATTTTTTTGAGAAAATAGAATATTCAAAACAAATAAGGACTTTACCAAAAATTATGTATTTTATTATCAATATGTTTTCCATATATATAAATATCATAATTATTATTTAAAAATTAATTATATATATTCATATCACAAATTTTAATAGCTATGTTATAACAGTCTCATTTAAATAATTATATTAATAATATATCATGGTTTTGTTAAAACTCAGTGTTGCGTGTAACACAAGATTAGCTAAACTTTCATATAGAAAAATATTAAATTGCTGTTATTTATAACTCAAGCATAACTTGGTGGATTGTGTAACATAATCCATTAAATAAATTTAATTTAATCAAAAAAATAAATTCATAAAAACTCAGAGTGTTATGGGACAAATATAAAAAACCAAAAGCTCCTAGAAAATATTAGAGTGATGCATTAAAGAAAAAAATGACTGTAACTATAAATACATTAATGATATATACTTATAATTAGGGGAATATTAATTTAATGATGATTATTATTATTACATATCAAATTTGTGATACTCTTTTTGTTTCTCATGAAGGAACATATAATGTTAAATAAATGCGATTAAATATATATAATATCAAATATGATACATTAAATATGAAGCCTAAAAAATATAAATATGAAATCTATCTCTATTTAAACTAAATCATGAATACTATTGGAAAGAACATGGGTGATAAAGCCCATGTGTTTATGATCATAAAATGTCTACCGAATCGATGGAGAGGCACTATTATCTCCATTCACTAGTCATGTGACATTAGTAAGTTACTAGTAAGGCAACTAATAAATAATCTAACTATATATGAGGAGAAGCGTAAAGTTAATTATGAGGAGGCTTAAACTAAGAAATATATTTCCTTTAAAGAATCCCATTCAAAATATAAAGAGGTTATTAAGTATGATACCACGAATAGAAGTGATGATGACACTGGTAGTGATGAGGAGATGGTCCAACTAGACAGATGATTCAAGAAGTTATAAAAGAAGGATATATTTTATAGAAATTTAAATTATAAATTAAAATATGATAGAAATAAAAATTATAAAAAGGTGATAATTTTAGATAAGTGACATTCTATGAGTGAAAAAGAAAAGGTAACATCAAAGAAAAATGTCCAAAGCTAAAATACAAAATGAAATCTAATGACAAAGGAAAGAAACACAATAAATGAATGAAGGAAACTTGGAATTATTCAGAGGATAGATCCAGTTATTATGATTAAACAAGGGATATTGGGTGTGAAAAATATTATGTATTTTTTATGGCAATTGCATTAGAGGTGACACCAACTATTTTTACTAAATTTGAAAACAAATATCATAATGAATATAAAATAATTAATGAAGAGTTTTTTGATTACTGATCTATTATTGAAGATACTATGAGAAAACATAAATATAACTATAAAATTATCAATATATTTCATGTTGTATGTGGTTATGATATATCTAATCTAATTATTAAAAAAGAAAATAATATTATTGTAAATAAAACAATGATATAAAGTTGGTAAACAAACAAATTAAAGGGGATATTAAAGGACTTACCAAAATAATTGAAACTTTAAATATAATATTAGGTAATCATTATATACCAAAACTATGAAACAATTTTGGATATCAACCAAGACATAAAAATAAACTATTCAAGAATTA
The DNA here is from genome assembly GCA_963277665.1 of Viscum album. Taxonomy (NCBI): domain Eukaryota; kingdom Viridiplantae; phylum Streptophyta; class Magnoliopsida; order Santalales; family Viscaceae; genus Viscum; species Viscum album. The sequence continues at coordinate 384,197,715 of OY728166.1, forward strand.
ATTTATTCTTGGATTTAATACTTTAAATAAACCTTTATTAAGTAAAAAAAATGAGAAACTCTAGATTTGCGACAACCCTTTTTGGACCTAAAATGGCCCATCTTTCTAAATCCATGAAATATACTAATATACCTAGATTAAAACCTATAAAATAGATTCATATTCTGAAATAATTAATTGCTAACCTTTCTAGAACCATGAAAATTTGGGTACCAAAATAATTTCTTGTATGAATGTGTAGGTATCCTACTTGAAGACTACTAGTATGAGATTATGGTATCTAGACAATATATTTTCAATACATATTACTATAGACTACTCAATATTTAGAAACTTGGTAAAATTTTATGGTGGGCATGTCACTTTCGGTGATAATTCAAAAAGAAACATAACTGGACTTCATCAAAATTTTATCTTTAAAACTATTCTTATTTATGAAGTTTTATTTGTTTATAGTTTAAAGTACAATCAGATTAGAATTCATAAATTTTGGGATGTTGGATTTCATGTTAAATTTTTAAATAATACCTGTAATATTTATGATTCTAAATATAATATAGTTTTTACTACTTTAATAAATGACGATGTTTATATTTTTGATCTAAAATCATTGTTTTCCCAAAAGTTTTCTTGCATAAATTCCTTCTATCAAGAGTCTTGGTTGTGGAATAAGATAATTAGATACTATAATTTATAATCACTTAATAAAATAGTTAGAAAATGTTTATTCAATGATCTACCCAAGCTAGAATTAACAAAAGAAAAAGTGTAAAATCCTTGTAAAAAAGGGAAGCAACACAAAGTTTATTCCAAACCCAAGAAAGAGGTTTCTACCTCTCAACCACTAGAGTTTGTTCATATAGATTTATTTAGACCCTATAGAGTTTTTAGTTTAACTGGAAAGTATTATTATTAATTAATTGTTGATGAATATTAAATATTCCCATTGGTATATTTCCTGACTCATAAAAGTAAATCCTATAAATGTTTTACAAAATATGAAAAATCTATTGAAAACCTTAGTGGAATTACCATTTAAAATATGATAAGAGATATTTTTCATGAATTTGAAAGTAAATATTTTGAAAACTTTTGTTCAAAACATTTCCATAATCAAAAATTTTATACTCATATAACTCCTCAACAAAATCTAATGATTGAAAGAAGAAATGAGACCCATCAAGAAATTTCATGGATCAAGCTTAATGAATATACCCTACCTAAATATTTTTTACAGAAACTAAGAATAAATATTTTTATTTAATTAATAGAGTCTTAATAATTCCTCTTTAAAATAAAAGTCTATTTGAGTTATTTAATCATAGAAAGTCTAAGGGGAATTCGTTCAATTTTTTTAGTTATAATGTCTTTTTTCACAAAACAAAATAGAATTTGGACAAATTTTCACCCAATCGTGATGATGAAATATTTATTGGTTATTAAAACTCCAGTAAATCATACAATTTTTTCAATAAAATAACTAAAGTGGTGGAAGAATCTATTCGTTTAACTTTTTATGAGGAAAATCCACAGGAACCTAAATCTTCCATAGAAAATATGGAGGATGACAAATCTATTTTAAATATCAATAAAACCTCTAAAATGTTTAGTCATGATATTTTACATCATAAATTACCTAGTGTAGACCAAAATAACTAACTTAATCCTAAATAAGACATAGAAGAAAATATAAAATCTATTCCCAGAACTTTTATGACTCATAAATATGACCCTATAGATACAGTTTTAGGTGATCTGGGAAAAGGTAATCAAACCTAAGTTTCACTAAGAAATTAGGTTAAATATCAATATTTATTTTCATAGATTGAACCTAAGAACACCAATGAAGTAATCATTGATGAATATTGGGTAATGTCTATGAAATAGGAATTAAATCAATTTGAAAGAAAGAATTTATGAGAACTAGTTGAAACACCCAAAGACTTCCTGATGATTGGTACTAAATGGGTATACAAAAATAAGGTTGATGAATTTGGAACAATATTTAGAAATAAATCTAGACTGGTTGCACAAAGTTATATTTAATAGGAAGGTATTGACTATGAAGATAACTTTTCACCAATAGATAAACTTTAAGCTATTAGAATACTACTATCTTATGAAAGATAACTAAATTTCAAAAATTATAAAAAATAAGTCAAGAGTGATTTCTTAAATGGTTATATTATGAGGATGTTTTTTTGGAAAACCCCCCCTGTATTTTCTAATCCTTATTATACAAATCATTTTTTTAAACATTCAAAAGAACTTTATAGTATAAAATAGTTTCTTAGATATTGGTATGATAGGTTTAACTATTTTCAAATTATAAATGGATTTTTAAATCTATATCTGGTCTTACTCTATTAAAATATTTTCAAAAGATGTTTTAGTAGTACACATTTATGTTTACGAAATTATATTTGGTTTATATAAAATTCTATATTTATTGAATTTTTAAAATTAATGCAAAATGAATTTGAAAATATTTGTTTGGGAGAAATAAAATTATACCTTTGTTTTCAAAATTTTCAAAATAAGTATGGAGTTATTTTACATTATATTAAGTATGAAAAGACATTTTAAATTCTTTTTTCATGTATAACACTAAAGGTATTGACACTCTAATGAGTACTCTCTATAAACTATATTCGGATGAAACTATAAAACTAGTTGACCAAACTATTTATAGAGTTATGGTTAGAAGTTTATTATATTTAAATTCTAGCCTACTTGAAATTTTGTTTAGTTTATATAAGTTCAATCAATTTCAAGAAAATCCTAGGGAGTCATATATTAATTCTATTAAAAGATTTTATAAATACCTCAAAAGTACAACCAATTTTGGACTATTTTACCTTAAAGGTTATTCTGTTGAATTGGTTAGTTATTCAAATACCAATATTAGTGGTTTGAAGTTAGAAAGAAAAATCATATTTGGTATGTGTCACCTTTTAGAAAAGTATCTAGTTTCATGATGAAGTAAGAAGCATAATTCTATTGCTTTTTCTACCATAGATGCTGATTATATAGGTGTAGGTAGTTACTATTCAAAAATTCTATAGTTGAAACACACTTTACTTGATTATGAACATAAATTTATACATTTACCTATAAATTGTGAAAATACAAGTACAATTAACATTTCTAAAAATCTTTTATCACATTATAGGACAAAGCATATTGATACAAGACATCACTTTTTGAGAGATTATTTTAAAAAATGTGATATTACTCTTGAGTTCATTAGAACTAAACATTAGCTTATTGATATTTTCACAAAGCCTTTCAGTGTTGATAGATTAATTTATATCAGACATGAATTAGTAATGATCATTTTTTTTGATCCTTTATTAATTTTTTTGAAATTATATAATTATTTAATACACTACTTTATTTTCATGAATTATATTTTCAAAATGTTATATAACTATATTTTTATGCTTATCTTAATTATATTTTTATACTACACTTGGTTTATAATTAAGTATATTAAAACTAATTCATATGTTTTTCAAGCTTCCATGGATTTAACTAATATGATTCAAACTTTTATGAATGTTGGATTATATTAAACTTAGCATTCATAAAGGAATAATTTATATGGATTTATATATTTTATAAATTTTATGATTTCATAACTTCCCGAAACATAAAATATTTAATGTTTTTATTTTATTTTATTCATTTAACTTAATTTATTCATTTAACTCATTATAATCAATTTTTTTATTTATTCTCCTTAAATGATTTTTAAAGTTATAAATTCCAATTTGAACGAGATTATTAGAAACCCTAAATCACCCCGCAAACCTTCCAACTATTTTAACTTTATTTTCAACTAAATCTTTGTCTCTTAACTTCTAAATCTCTACCACAATGGTGAGAATGAAGCATCATATGGTTATAAATTTTACCAATGAGATGAAACCATAAAATAGAAAGAAAGCTAGCCCAAGAATTTCTATTAAGCCTCGAAACCCACATTTTTTGACTTGAGAATTTGTTCTATAAAAAGAAATAGATACTGAATGGTTGATTTCTAATTGATCAATGATATATAAATATATTCAAGAACAAGGGTGGATTGAGTAGTTTATCAGAAATGATTGACCTTTTTTATCCAAGGTAAGTCAAAGTGTTATATTTAAATATTGAATTCAAGATGTTTTAACAAACATATTCTATGAAAAAATATGTGAATGGAGAGGAGATGGTATTTTCATAATAAAAGTGGGATAAATTTTAAAGTATCGTGATTGAGAAGAATGTTAATATTACCAGAGATACCATCAGATCTATCATTCATGATTTGAAATAAAAAAGGATATTCTAGAGCTTACTAGAGACAAAAATATATGGTGGCCCAATGTTATTAAAATTGATGGTGAATACATGATATTTATTAATATTATAATACATATGATCAATCCTAGGTAAATGTACTATAGTTTATTAATAAATCAAGGTGTTTTTCCAGTACCTTCTAAAAAAGGGAGTACAAGTGAGTTTGGTTTGGTATATAATGAATCATATGGAGGTCTTGAGTAAGTCTACATCAAAATTTAATTCCTTACCTTACCCTAAATCTATACCTACTTTGTTAGAATGGAAGAAGTTTGTTCCTAAGGGGGAGGATATATCGACCTTATTTGGAGGTTTTTTCTTAAGCTAATATACTTGTAGAAGGATGAGGGTGAACTAGAATCCCTTGAGAAAAATATAGATTACTGAACTGAGAAATTCTATGAGAAATATAATCTAATTGAGTATACATTGAGACATCCAGATATATTAGAACCTAGTTTAGAAGTAGATGAAAATTTTCAGTATTCTTATAAGTAAGAATTATATGCTGAAAGTATAGAGTATTTGGTTGACCTGGATAAAGAGGAAAAGAAATACTATATGGATGAATATGAATAAAGTTTATCTCCAGAGCTAGTGGAAGTTTTTTCATATGTCTCCTTGTAAATATCCAGAGATAATACTGTCTCTTATAGTTCTCATGACTCTATATTTTTCCTACCCTCTCATGAAGGAGAGATAGGTGATGATGATTTTAAGGATACAAAGCTATCATTTACACAATATTGTGATGAAACATTATTATTTTTAGAACCAGTTATGGATAATGGTGATAGATAAAAAACTCATTATAAAGTTTTTTCTATGAGAATAGAAATTGGATTTACTACAAGGACTAAGAAAGGACGACCATATCCCAAGGGGGAGAAATCCCCAAGCTCTTCTATACTTGGCATTGATTAATTTCATTTTGAGTCTATTTATTATATGATTAGTGATCATTATGATGGTGGGAGTCCACATGGACATGATATACTTGAAATTTCTCCTATGTATCCTATTTAAAAAAGGTTCATTATTAGCTCATATTGATATTTAATGGAGGATTAAGCCTCTATATCTCAGTTATATTGTTCCTAGAGAGGAAACTCAGGATAGAAATGTTGAACAAGTGATTCTATAAAAACATTTCCATTCGTAGCTGAAAGAGATTAATTTGATAGGGATATTACTTCTAGATAAGTTGGTTCTCCACCTATGACCTCTTCCATTATTACTAGTGATGATCTGAATGTGTTCCAAGTGAATTTGTTAAATATACTGAAGAATTGTTTTATTTATTTTGGAACTAGTTTTGAAGCTTCCAAGAAAGAAGGACTATCAATGACTATGTATTATATTATTTCCCATATCCATGCCAATTGTTAAACTAAGTTATTCATCTAGAAAAAGAAAATGAGAGGTTTCTCCATCACATTGGAGTTATTCATACAGATCTACAAGACCTAAATCTATATTAAATTCAGAGGGATCTCAACTGGTTTTTGTAGTTTTCTTCTCTTACATCCTCTTCCAGAGTTGTTCCTAATCCTGCCCCTATTTCTCCTACTTCAACTACTTGGATTGATCAAGAAATCATTATATTACTTGGAATAGAAGAATTTAAATTGGATTTAGATGGTTTTTTATCTTCTTATGAGGTCATGATTTCATACATCAAAGTCAACTCTAACAAGATCTATGATATGGTAAAAGATGATCTTAAGTAGACTCATGAAGATAAATAGGTTATCAAAAAGGCCATTAAGTATTATATTATCTGAATATTCAGTAAAAATGACATGAAATACCTATTTTGATCCTTAGAAAGTGATCTCAGAACGCCTCTATTGACTCAATAATTTTAAGATCAGTACAAAAAGTTGAAACTTCTTCTTCCCTCATTAAATATATTTTTGAAGGAGAAGGATTATTTTGGAAATAATGGAGTATGATTTTGATGATTTTATTAATTTAAATATTTTAATAGAACCCTATTTATATAGTTCCCATACATTCCTGGTTATTTCTATAAATACTCCTATACTTTCCACTGATCCCACCTCTATCACTATGATACTTATCTCTACCTCTTACATATCAACCCCTCCTTTTAGTTAAACAATTGTTTAGGTTGTGTAACACCTTTGACCACTTACTAAGGGAATTATTATTATATAATATCATCCACATAAAAATAATACCACGACATACTCTCCACCTAAAAATAAGGTAAAACTCCACTTGATCCCAAAACAATGAGACAAACTTCTTCAGATTTCAATTATTTTTATATGGCATCTATTATTTCAACCATGCACCAATATATTTCACATATTTTAATATATATCTTCAGTTATTATCTTTAATACCTTATCTCTTCATTATTTTTTATTATTATTTTTTATATTTCTTTATTTTCCCACTTTTTGATAATCCCAAAATGGGTAGACCATACCTACTCTTTAAATTTGATTTTTATAGATTAATTATCTTTCTTTGGATTAGTTTTCATATTGTATTACATTTGAGAAATCCTATGGAAGATTATTTTAATTCCAATTAATTTTATTATTTTCATATTTAATTTATATCATTATTAAGCCATGATTTGGGATCATAAAAAGGGGGATATTTTTTTAGTCCAGAAATTAATTTTTTTAACTATCCCAAATAAGAATTATTTTAATTTAAATGATATTAGTGTTTTATGAATTTAACCTGTATTTTTGGTAAAAACATTTCTATGTATAGACCTTCCATATAAATAATTAACCTTCTATGTGAATAAAAATATTAATCTATGAGAATTTTCAATCTTCAATATGAATACTGTATTGTTCATGCAGATATGTCTCATACAACGATAGTAGAATAATTTTTTGAAGAACTGACCACTTGAATACATCGACTGACCACATGAATGAACCAATCAACTACAAGTCTAGCCAAGCATTTATGCATATGTTTATGGTAGACTAGAATCTATGCATATAAGCATCCATGCAGAAAAGGGCTCATGTGGAAAATGAAATTTTATACAAGTATTAAAGTGAATACAAGAAGAAATTAGAATGATTATGCCTACTGATGGATCTTCCACACAAAGGTTTTCATCTTCCACATGATGAAGTATCAATATTTTTTTTCTTATCTGATCAAACTTCTGTGTCTCAGTGATACTATTCTTTTAATCCTCTATGAGATAAATCCTTTTATGTCTAAAGTTTGAATTATAAAATATAAATTTATTCCAATGACTAGTTTTGGGGATATTAAATGATGGTCAGATCATTTTAGCCTTCCAGATAGTCAGTATGAGGAATTAATTATTATTACTCTTAGAGGAAAAATAAAAAATGAGATAAAAATTATAAATTAATAGGAAAGATTCACAAAATCTTTTTATATAACCTTGAGGATATATTTAAAGACAATTTTATATAAAATAGAATCTTGTTGATCATTTTAAGCTAAAAAAATATTGAACTACATTAAAATCTCTTCACTCTTTGCTCTCACTATTTTTCTTTACTTTTTAAGTTTCATTTCTATTTTTTGTTATTTACTTAGTAATTATACTATACCATAAAAGAGTACTTTACCACTATTTATCTCTTATTTTTTACACCATTTATCCTATATAGAACTATAGAATATTCTTGGTTTAATCCTATAATTACCGTTGTGTAGTTGTTGTATGAAAAAAATAATCCAATTTTTTTATCAGTTTATTTTTTATAATAAATGTGTTTGGTAGGGGGTTGCTGTCAAGTGACAGGGACTTGGATCCATCTTGGAACCAAACCTCTAGTTTTTTAATTTATGATGTATGTTATTTTGTTTTTCCTTTACTGTCTAAAACCAATTTTAATTTAATAATATATTTTTAATTCTATTTTATAATAAGTATTTATAAATTATATTTTCAAAACTTTAATATGATAGTGAACTTTTATTAGTGATATACATATATATATATAGTATTTGGTGCGAGTAAAATTATTCCCAAATTTAAAGTGATTTTAAATTGTTTTAACTGAGACATGATTGCGCCTATGAGAAACTATTTCAAAATAATAAATTATACATACCTACTATACTAGCTAACTAAGCTATTTTTAAATTAAGTATATCGATTTATTTTTTTTTCAAATAGAAATTTTTATTGGATACTCAATTCACCCTCCACTTGATCACTCCATTAGTAACAATAAATCCAATGTAATGAAATACAATTCAACCTTTTTGATACATTATTCAGATTCCTCACATGACTCAAATGAAGTAAACCTCTTAATAATAGTTAATAATCCATTATTCAGAGTGGGTAAGTTATTTCCAAGAGAGAAATTTTATTCACATTAGATGAAAGATTATTTTGGAATATCCACTTCATGAATTACACTCTCAAACTCACCAATACATTAAAGTAAAACAAACTTTTCTCAATATCATGTGTAGATGTTTTACCAACTAAATCAACTCTAAAATTACTTTCATTAAGTGTGGGTTTCTTAGGAATATTGTAAAATAATAAATTCCTCTATTTTATTCAAAACATTGAAAACAAACCTTAACTTAGAAACTTCTACCATTTTCCATCAAATAACTAAAAATATCCTACCAAGAATGATAGTAATATCCCTATCAAACTCTATATCAAGAGTAAAAAATTTAGTAAGTATAAAAAGCTCATTAACTTTACCCATTATACCATCTACCCTTTAAATATGGTGAGTAATGGAAATATATGCTAATTAAAGAGCTACTAGGGTTAGTTTATGTTCTATATATTTTAATATCTAAAATAAAGAGAATGAAATGAGATTGATAGTATCCCCAAGGCCACACAAGTAATTTTTCTCCCCACAACTCTCCATTTATTAAATAATTTCAAGGCTTATAGGGGCTTTCATTTTTTGAGGAATTTTCTTTGTAAGGACTGTACTACAATCCTCTATTAAATAGATTGTAAAAAATTATTCCAAGTATTCCTTGTTATTTACTATATTTTAATGAATTTTAAAAGTAAAGGAATATGAAAAAAATCATCAATGAACAAAAAATTCACATCAATATTTTTAAAAATCTCATGAAAATTGAGATAGTTTGGATCAATATTCTTTTTCTTAAGTATTTGTTGAAATTTAATGGGTGGAGTAAATGTTCAAATATCATACAATATATAAATTCATTATTCCATGACAGAGAATTGTGACTGACATCTAGTCTTCTACAAATTGTCGCTCAAAATTATTTTTTATGAAAGAGATATCATTCCATCACAAATAATATTTCTAGTGATAATGATTTGTGACAAAATAAAAGTCATATGTGCATAGTTTTGGAGGAATTTCAAGTGTGGTGGTGGGGGATATTTATTTGTGATATAATTTACACTTCAATAACAAATATACTTAACATGAAAAAAATATTTGTCATGAAATATTCATTCTATCGCAATTAGGTTTGAAGGAAATACTTATTTTCACTAGAATGCATATTTCATTGAAAATAGTCTTATTGTGAAAGATATATTTAAGATGGAATGGCCATTCCATCATAATAAGTATCTTTTTTTACAATGGACTATTAAGTCTATCTTAAATAGTCTGGTGACAAATTAGTTATGATGAACTTTGTCTATCGAAAATAATTTTCGGATAAAAGAGAAAAGTACTTATGGAGGCTACTTTTTTGTGATGGATGGTCACTATATTACAAATATCCATAAAAAATACTTATTTTATTGAAAATATTTTTCAAAAATAGTTTAAGTGATGAACTTTTGGAAGGTATGATTTTAAACCTGTTTATTTAATAATTATTTAATTTCCTATATTTATTTGTTTTTATTATATATTATGTTAATTTTTTATTTAATCAGTTGGTATTTAATTTAATTTATTAGGGTTTTAATTATGTTTTCATGTTAAGATATTAATTTTTCTATTTAATTATTATGTTTCTATTTTTTAATTTATTATGATTTTAAATATAAAAAATAATAGATTAGTATCAACTAAAATTATTGTAAGTACTAATTGTTAAGTTAATATTTTAGTAAATTAATACTAATATTATTATAAATTTTCTATTTAATTTTAGTCAATAATGAATAGAAATATTATTTTTTTATTAAACATAAATTTTAATTAAAAAACTATAAAATTATAATAAATAACAATTTATAATAAATTATTAAAATTTATTCTAGTGATAAATATATTAATCTAAAATAATAAATTCTTGTTTTCATCAAGAAAAAATAATAAAATCATAAATTTTTTTAATATAAATAATAATAAATAATAAATGAATAATCATTAATTATTATAAATTAGTATAAATTATTAAAATTTCTTAAAATAAATAAAGAATAATTGAAAATAAAAAATATAATAGTGTAATACTAATCCCTGAAGTAAAACACTAAAAATATAATTAGATATTACTATCAAGGAAGTTTACTTAATAAATAAAAATACTATTATAAAATTTTAAAAATTATTTTATATTAACTAAAATTATTTATTTATTTATTTATATTGTATAAAAATATAATTTAATGATTTATATTATTTTAAATTAGAAATTTTTTTCTAAATAATTCTAAATATTTATAAAATTATTTTGGAACTATAATAAATAATAATTTATAACAAAGTAACAAAATGAGAAATAAAATAATAATTTTAAAAAATAAATTTTAGTTAAAATTTATGAAAAAATAATGGAAATACATAGAACTTAATAAGAATGATAATAAATAATTTTTTTTTAATAAAAATTAGTATAAATTATTAAAATTTAAAAAATATTATAAATTGTACTAAAAAATTAAAAATTTAATAAAGTTAATAAAAAATAAATTAAAAATACTAAGAATTTAATAAAATTTATAATTAATAATTAATAATGTGTATTATAAATTAGTAAAGTGTATTATAATATATAGTATTTTATAAATTGTATTATAAATTGTAATTGATCATAATTACTTATTATGGCAGGCATAGAGTTAGTCGTAAATAGGTTTGTGTGAGCAAGATTTATTTGTGATGAAAAAATTAACGTCCATCACAATAAGTATTATTTTTGATGGATTTATTAATCTTTCATAATTAATTTTTGTGATTTAGCTCGTTACAAATAGTTATGCGCTTACAAGACTCATTTTATGATATAAAAATTAGTTAAAAAATAACAATAAATTACTAAAATTTTAAAAATAATAATAATTATCATCAAATAAAAATATGAAATTAAATAAATAATAAAAACCAATAAAATATTATTAAACTATTAATAATATATAATTAATAATATTATACTAAATTAAAATAAACAAATAAAATCAAGGTGAAAATATTATAATTTTTTAATAAAATTATTAGAAAATATTAGTAAGATGACCGAATAAAATATTAAAAAATTATCACTTAATTTAATACTAATTTTAGTTATACATTAATAAAAAATAATAAAATATTACTAAAACTATTTACGTATAATTAATTTGTGTAATATTTTTTAAATTTTTAATAATTAATAAATAATAAAAAACCAAAAATAAAAATAAGTTATTATTTTTAAATTAATAAATAACGATTTATTATATTCTTGTTATAGTTATAATCAATATTTTTTTTCTTCAATAAATATTTACTAGTTTTTTATATTTGATATTTGTATTACCATTTATTTGCTGGTCACATTATTTTTGTGTTTCAGATGACCAAATACGATTGTGAGGAGCTACATCGTATCCTCACCAATTCTATGTTACCTAGGGATGAGCCCGATGAGTTATCATATGACTCATAGGATGCTATCACAACACCATTAACTTGCTGTTGAGCAGGCATGTGTGATTTTGTGGAATTATTTTTCTAGGCCCTGTATGTTGTGGGATTAGGTTCCCACCAATGCTCGACATTGCATGTTTGACCACTGGATTGACTATAAATAGATAATATAATTTATTATAAATTTATTTAATTATTAATTAACTATTATTAATTATATACAAGGTTTATGGGCTTTGTTTGATGATAGTATGAGAATATCTAATTAAGAGATGTAGCATATTTGTATATATGATAATTTTCATCAATTTTTACACAACCTTAGGAAGAGATCAAAGGAGAGCTATTTTTATACTATTTTTACAAGTCTTGTATGTATCATCATCCTAATTACATCCCTGAAAAGGCTTAAGATAGATTCTTCTCCTACTGGATAAGAGAGACTTTTTAGAAGTTACCATTATCTGGTCTATATAATCAAGGGAGGTAAGAGGTCACACATAGATCCATTGGTTGTATGTTTTGTATACATCAACGACATATGATAAGTAATATTTATTATTAATTTATATATTATTTTAATGAAAAATTTATATGTTATATTTATATAGGCTGTCATTGATCCCACCGTTATAGGTTTTGATGTCTATAAGAATATGTGCACCAATTATATTACAAGAGTGATTTCTAGTGAGATACAACATCAGTTTATGACTATTATTTATTTTTTGGTTTTTAAATTTAATTTAAATTATTTTTCCCTTTTAGTTTCTAATTACACTTAAAGAAGAGGTATCATTCCATGAATTCTCACATGTGGGAGAGTCAGTATGAGATTGAGGCTGAGGGCTAGTGTGAATCTGGTTTCAATGATTCAACTTGGATACAAGTGATCATACATGATACCGAGAAAGGATGGGTAATCGGTATTAGTTCATGATTGAAATTATCTAGTTTTTATGGTATTAATGTGATTTCAATGTAAAACTCAATGGGAAATTGTGTGAAATAATAATTTTCTGCAGAGTGTGAGGAGAAATTACAAGCTTAAGATGAGACTATATAGATATTTCACAGAGAGAAGGAAGATCATTTTTTTAGTGGAAGAAATAGCATTAGTGTGGCCCTCATATATCACTATTGTTAATTATTTTATATTTTATTATTTTATTTTGATGTAATTTAATTTTTTATATAATTTTGTTTGAAATTTTCAATTTTAGAAAACTTTTCCTTTACATGATTTCAGGGAAACCTTTCAGTTACCCTTACACAATGAGGTTTTCTGATCATTTTTAATGTTCATGGTTTGTCTTTCATGGGTTGAGTATGGTTTGATTTAGACAATACAAGTTTTAGGAGAAACCATGTAAGTATTTTATGCATAAAATTTATAATTCACAATTAGTAGTAACCTTGCTTCCAACCCATGAAGATGAGTTTTATTAAGTTTGTTCCATCCACATAGTTGGTATACGATTTTAAAATCTATGAGGTCAAACCTTGACATTTGATCATATTTCATTTAATAAAGAAATTTACCATTTTCCATTGAAAATTTTAAAAGGGAAAGTCTCCTTTTTGTCTCCCCTTGATCGACCAACCTAAGGCGCACCATGGGATCTTCCCTCCCTCCTTCCCTATTTCTCCCCTTTATATTAATTTTAATGTATCCCATGAACTATAATAGGTATTTCTTGATGTGTCTAAGGTTTAGGGTGGGTACTAATGCTGGGTTTTAGTTGATAGGGCTAATAGAGGACATGTTCTTACTTGGTTGAGCATTCTCCTCTGTAGGCAACACATTTATGAATGGTTTTATAATGGTTCTACCAAAATTTAGGTAAGAGTTTTTGTGAATTTCATTTAAATTTAATATCATTTAGTGGTTAATGATTTTAAATACTTTTTTTATATAATTACAGCTATATGTGATGGATACTATGAGTTTCATAAATGTTTTGGAAATTAGAACACTTGGCATAAATGCTGTTTAATGGTTGTAATTGGTTTTCTAAATCATTGTTTTAGGCCAAGTGTTTTGAAAATGTCATGTCCTTTTTGACAAGTGTTTGGGTTATTTAAAATCATTTGACCCTATTTTGGTCATTAGTTGGGTAAAATGGGGCTTAAGTGGAATTCCAAATTTCTCATTTGGTTTTTAATATATAATGTGTGTTCCCTAAATGGTTTTTAATGTGTTTTTAATTTTTTGGTTTTAAATAAGTGTTTGAAATTGTATTTCAAAGTGTGGATAAATTTTTTTGGCATTTAGAGCTGATTTTTGGTGAGTATTTTTTTTAAAATTTTAAGTAGTTTTCTAAAATTCACAAGACCCTTAATTGATCCCCTTGCATTTGGTTATTCATTATTGATTGATACCTATCAGGGGAAATGTTTATGTTTTTGTTCTTTATTTATTCTTATGCATTGGATGTGAAAGGGTATGTTTTATGTGAGACAGTTAGATCTGAGATGTAGGATTTTATATATTGTACCTATTTATTAATCATATGATGGTTTCTTGTCTGGTTTTTTTCCTTACATACACTTTGACTTTTCCTAGGAAACTGGGTAACTAATAAGATATCTGAATGCATGTTACACTTGTATGGTGGCACTCACAAGTTAGTAATTTAGGAGAGTTGTTCATCCCAGGGGTTTACTTTAATTCAGTAAGCCAAAGGGGTGACAAAGTGAGAGTCATAGTTACATGATTTGGCCCCTAGATAGACTATATTATGATGATACTAGGTCCAATATCTTTCTAGTCATATCCCTAGTAATTTCCCTTGATGTTAGATCCATTTTAGTATGATTTAATATATTTCTTTACACATTTATTTTTCATCCCCCACCTATTTATTTTTCTTATAACATTGTTTCTTTTTTGGACCTCTTGGAATGCTTTATTCTATTTTGTGACATGGTTTTTTACACCTCTAGTTATGGTTTTTGGTTCACATTCACAATTAATTTTAATTGAATTTTGAAATTTTTTTTAAAATGAAAGTGATGGGAATTTTATAAAAAGGTTCAAGTCCTAGGAAATGGTTTTAAGTGATTATTTTTATTTAAGAAAAAGAAATAATATTTTATAAATGGTTTTAAATATGATATTGTATTTTACAGATGTGATGAATGGAAAATCAATTTTCTATTTATATTGGAGCTAGTATTAATGAAATGGTCTTTCTAAAGGAAATGCCATAATTTTTTTAAATCCTCCTGAGAATGTTTTTATCACACCAAATATACAACATTTAGTGTATTAATCTCTTATATATTTCTTTTAGGTTCCCTGGATATGGTTTAGTCTTTCTAGTAGTTTGGTTTGGGTTAGACCATGATGGTCAGGTTGAATCATGGTGAGGGACCATGGGTCATGATAAGGCTTTCAGGTGGCAGTTTAGTTTTAATTTTATTCTTTGTGACCATTATATATAATACTATTAGGCCATAACTTTATTTTTGTTATTTATATGTGGATATATGATTTATTTTCAATTTATGTTTGATTCCCTATATGATTTTTTTATTTATTTATGTCACAAGTACTCTAATTCAGCTACTACTTTTATTATTGTTTCTGTTTATATTATTTCTATTTATTTTTTATAGTGTGGAAATTTGAGTTATGAATGGGTCATTATAGATTTTTAGGTGGAATATTGGGTGGTTAATCTGATTTAGAGGGTTAAATAATTCCCAAGTATTTATTCTTGATAACCAAATACTTGTTCCTGGCTTGTTGGTATCCGGAATGCCCCTGATCCTAGTAACGGGTCAGGAAGGGTTCTTGTTCAAGCGGTAGCCCAGGATGGATCATTAAAAAATGGAATTAGATCTTAATTACATTAAATACCTAGGTATTTATGAATACCTATTGTTATTTGGTAAGTCATGGAGTATAGAGATTGGACTCTATAAACATTAGAGTCAAGTGTGGGGAGGGAGTTATAAACTCTTTCTCACCTTGATCCTTGAGTTACCAGGGGTAGTTTGGGTTTTGATTTTGAGTTTGAGGTTTATTTTGATTATTCTTGATGTTTTTTGATATTATATTGTTGTATTTGATCCCCAACGGTTGAAAAAATTATTTTGGGGGTTGATTAAAGCAATTGGGGTGAAAATAGGAGGATAACCAGAGTTTCATTGTTAGCTCACAAAGTTTGGACAACTATGAATAGCTCGTGTAGATGGGTTTGTAACCATGAAAATGGAATAATACATGTTTAGCACACAATTCTATAAACCTTGTGAAAAAAATATTTAAAATTATGATTTCACCATAGATTTAATGTTTGGGATACCTTTCTTTATGAATCGACCCTGATGGTGACTACCATTGGTATTGGGATACTTATGGGTATTTTTGGTGGTTTAATGATATTGGATAGTGTTCTTAGTTGATTACCTACACCTTATTGTTTGATTTTTGTTGTGAAAGGGGTGGTTTGGTGCTTTATAAATTGGTTTATGTCATAGTGTAGAAGTGGTATTTATATGAGAAATAAAATTTTATGGATTGAATTGATTTTGAAACCAATTTGGTGGGGAAATAAAAGGAATTTTATGGTTATAAAATATTTTAAATGTGGATTCTCTTATCTTTTCATTTTCTTTGGATGTTTTGGTTTTGAAATGAAGGAAATAATTTTATTAATGTATTGGAATTTAGAACCGAGTGTTATGATTTATTTAAAGAAGAAATTTTGGCCAAAGTAAAATGTTTTAGAAGTAGTTGATTTCATTATAATAATTAGGATTGTTTTTTAAAATTGATAATAATGAGTTAAAATGAAAAGTGGGATTTCATTTTAAATATGCTTGATTTTTTAAAGGCATGTGTGTGTTTGTGATTTTTTTGTTTAAATGTAGTGATTTTATAGAAAAAGGACTTTGTGAGTTTTCTAAATAACAAAATATTGTATCAAAGGTAATTTTTTTATTTTCAAAGTGGGTGCATCTTTGAAAAAATCATTTTGAAACTTTTTGAAAAAGGAGAGTGGTTTAAAGGGAATGGCATTTTTAAATATTTTTTATGTTTTTATTTCTTGAAGAATTACATGATTTTATTTATACCCTTGAATTAAATGAGAACATTTTGATTTCTTTGATTAGAAAATATGAATAGGATAGATTCATGTTTTTAGGTTATTTAGATGTTCCTCCCAGAAGGTCTTGATATGACATAGAAGATTCTCAATGATGACAAGCCTTAAGGCGAATCCCTTTTTTCATTAGGCCTATATTTTATAATTTTTTCCTTTAATATAATCCAAAGGGAGTGGAAGAGCTAGAATCATACTTGACTTGGGAATTCTTAGGTCACCATCATTTTTTTCAATGGAAACCTATGCCCTTAAGAGATCATGGAATTGTTAGATCATTTTTAAAAAACTTATGGGTTTAATTTTTCAGTGTATTTTTGGGTGATTATTTATTGTGGAATTTGTTCTCATTGAGTTTGGAATGGATTAAGGTTCTTAAAAATATCTATACTAGTTAAATTTCTTGGTTCTTTGGGGTTTCTCTTGGCGTGGTGTTTATTTTTGTGTTTGTATATTTTTATTAATGTGTGGCTTTGATCCTTGGGCTTACACGTGACTCTTGCCTTAGTTTTATGTTACTTGTTTTGAATATGGGTGGGCATTAGGTGTGTTGTTTGGGTGACTTGGATGAACATAGAATCAGTTTACATTATTCACTATATGGTTTCAATTTGTATTTAGTTGGGATCACCATGAGATGGTGACCCAGGTATGAGGTCATAGTTCACCCCTTCCATTCAGTTTTGTAACTCTAGTTTTAAACAAATGTAATTTTATCATTGAGGTGAATTAAATTTTTGGATAATTTCAATTAAAATTTTGAATTTCTAGAAAATTTTCCTCTATACATGATTTTGATACAAGGTTTAGGGGAAACCATGAGGTTTCCCTTACACAAGGAGGTTTTCAATTAACTTTAGATGTGCACAATATATCCTGCATGAGTAACTCATGGTTCAGTTTATTCCGTGTGTGTATCAAAATAAATCATGCGAGTATTTTGTTTATAAGGGTAATGGAACATTGTTAGTGCATGTGTAGTAGTAACCATGCAACCAAATATTGCAAGTGAGTTTTCTTAAGGTAGTTCCATACACACAGTTAGAACACCATTATTCAAACCATGTGTGAAAACCTTACATTTTTTATATTTCATTTAATGAAAAAATTACCCATTTCCCTTGTGATTTTTAAAAATTCCAAGCCTCATTTTATTCCCACCTTTCTTGACTAACGAAGGCCACACCACGGGAGATTTACTTCATCCTTACATCCCTTTATTTTGAATGCTCACTCCAAGGAAAGTTTTTTATATCTCCAAATTTATCATCCTCTTAATTATTTATCATTCCCTTTTCGATTTAGATGTCTCACATAAACCTTTATATGTATTTATAGACATGGATATGCTTCATTGTGGGTTATAATGCTAGGTTTTGGTTGCTTGATCTTATAAAGTATGAGTTCTTGATTGGTTTAGTGTTCTCCACCATATGCAACATGTTTCTTAATGGTTTTGTAATGGTTTCACCCTAATCAAGGGAGTTTTTTTTGTTAATTTCCTTTAAATTACATATAATTTAGTTCTTTATGATTTATTTTCCTAATTAAAGCTATATGTGATGGATATTATGGGTTTCATAAATGTTTTGGAAATCAAACCACTTGTAATAAATGTTTCTTAATGGTTTCATAGTTTTTCTAAAGATTTTTTTTACTATAAAGTGTTTTGAAAATTTAAAATGTATTTTTTGAGAGGGGTTTTAGGGAGATTTAAATGAATTTTACCCTTTTGGCTCATGAGTTGGGTAAAATGCAGTCTAATTAGAAATTACTAATTTCTTAATTGGTTTTCAATAAATAATGTGTGTACCCTAAATGGGTTTTAATGTGATTCGATATGGTTAGTTTTAATGAAATGTTTGAAATTGGATTTTAAAGGGTTGATAAAATGGCTTGGAATTTCGAGATGATTTTTGGTGAGGACCGTTTAGAACTTTTAAGAAGTTTTCTAAAATGAATAAGACCCTTATTTGAGTCCCTTTCATTTGTTTTTTCATCATGGATTGAAACCTTTCAGGGGAAATGTTTACATTATTGTTCTTTATTGATGCTTATATATTATATGTGAAAGGGGTTGTTTTGTGAGAGTGTGTTGTAGGTGACATGTTAGATTTTACATGTCATGATTATTTATTGATCATGTGATTATTTCTTGGATTTTTTTATCACATAAAATTTGACTTATCATGTGAACAAGGGTAATGAATAGGAGATCTGGATGCATGTTACACTTGTGAGGTAACACTCACTACCTAGTGAACTAGGACAATTTCACCTATAAGTGTTTTAATTTAGATCGATGAACCATAGGGGTGGAAAAGTGTGAGTACAATTTTCAATAGGGGGACCCTAGATAAAGTTAATTTCAAGGAACTAGGTCCATTTTAATTATAGTTAAAGACCAAGGTATTTCCCATGATGCTAGATCCTTTTTAGGATGAATTGCGGAATTCCTTTACACACTTAAATTGAATATCCTACCCATTGATATGGATTGTAGAACCATTTCTTTATTTTGCCTTATCTACATGTTTAATCCTATTTGGATCCATGGTTATTTACTACTTTAGTTATGGATTCTGTTACACTTTAAAATTATATTTTCAAATGAATTTGGAATAGTTATTTTCAAATGAAAGTGATGTGTGTTTTCTAAAAATGAACCAAGGTTTAGAAAATTAGTTTATTGTGGTTGTTTTCATTTAAAACAAATAAAAGAGATTTTATAAAATCATTTTAATGTGATATAATATTTTGTACACCTGATGAATAAAAAACATATTTTCCATTTATATTCAAACTTGAATTAATAAAGTGGTATTTTGAAAGGAAATGTAATAAAATATTTGTTGAAACCCTATTGGGTGTGTTTTAATCACACCCTATATACACCATTTAGTGTATTCATCTCTTATATATATTTTTTAGGTTCCCCATATATAGTTTTCTCTCTCTACATGTTTGGTTCAGGTTAGACCGTGATGGTCAGGTTGAATTATGGCGAGTGACCATGTGTTATGAGGAGACTTCTAGGTAGCAGTTTAGTTTTTTATTTATTTCTTAAGGATTTTTATATACCATCCTTTTAGGTTATATATTTTTTATTTATATATGGATGTATTCTTTACATTCATTTTTTGATTGCATTCCTATAAGTCTTGTTTATTTATTGATTCTATGAGTACTTTGATTTAGTTAATGCTTTTATTATCATTTTACTTTATATTTTTTCTACTTATTTTTTATAGAGTGTATTCTTGATTTATAGATGAGTCATGCCACATTTCTAGATATAAAACTTAGTGGTTAATATGATTTATAGTGTTAAATCACCCCCATGGTTTTATTCTCGAATCCTAGACATTATTTTCCATCCATGGGGATTGGGAACACCCCTTGGGCCTAGTGATGAGCCTAAATGGGTGTCAGTTCTGAGGGAACCTGAGCTAGTTCATTACAGTTAACAACAGGAGAAAATAGAGAGAATATGGAGTACATGTGATGAGTCCTAGGTGGTTTAGGGATGAAGTTCTATTTACATGATCCTGTAGCTAATCCCCCCAATAAATTTATTATGGATTTTTTAGATATATATAAACTATGTTAAATGTTTATAAATTTTTATATAAATGGTTTTTTATATCATATATATATTTTCAAAAATTAAATTTGTTTTTTAGTTTTTATTTTTTTACTTATTTGAAATTATATTTTAATCTAATCACAAATAGTACTTCTGATGTAAAATTATTTCAATCAAAAAATATTTAATGAATGGTATTTGTGATAGATTAATATTTATATCCCAATTATATTTAGAATTATAGTTCTACCTGACTGAAATCCTTTCATGAATATTCTTTTCAATGGATCCTCAATTCTTTCAAAATAGCATTATATCTTAGTATATTAGTTAATATCCATAAAAATAATATTAATTGTGATGTAGTTTCCCATGATGGGTTATTTACAAAGGAATCCCATCACAAATAACTTTTTGTAAGGAGATTCCATTGAAAATGATATAATTTTTTATAGTGATGTATACTTCTCTTACTATCCTCTTCAACCTTCTTATTTATCTCCTTGTTATTTTCCCATTTCAACTCTATTTTCTTGTGTTTTTAAGTGAAGGATTATATTCCAACTCTGACTAGACCTTATTGTAGCCATTTCTAGATTATTTATTTTTAGATTTATCGTGCTCTCATTTTGGTCTTTACTAGGATATTTCCTAGCACAAAATTGATTTTTTAAGATAGTCCTTATTTTTATAGACATGATATACTCCAAAATCCTAGGACCTAGTAGAAACCGATCCTAATATAATTTATTAAATAAAAGTATAAATGAGTCAGACAAACAGGGGATCATTACAAAACTGAGAGTGCACAAATCCCATCATATCCACCTCTACCATTGAAGCACAATAATCGGGGGCCGTAAAGGACCACATCATATCCATCTACAAAATCGCCTGCTTGGAAAAACAATATTCCACCTCATTGGCTTCCCTATAAGCATGTGAGACCACCAATTGTAAATTAGAAACCTTGCGGAGACATTCAACTCAGTGAGGTAACACTCACCAGGGGACATTTTTCATTCTTGATTCCAAGGCATGAACCACAAGCTGGGAATTCGATTCAATCCATAACATGTTCCAGCTATATCGGATAGCATACCTAACAACATGAATTATCGCCCATAATTCAGCCTCTTAGGCAACCCCAATATCAGTAAAGTGATAGAATCACCCCTTGACAAAGCCATGATATGTTCGAAGGATGCCACCGCATCCTGATAGTCCTGGAGCACTAGAAGTAGCACCATCCACACTGATCTTGAGCCATGGGCTGATCATAGGCATCCATCGTATGTATTTAAGAACCCAAGGCTTCCAAGGCCATTCGAAAACTCCAAGTAGTCTAAAAATATGTAACTTAGAAAAAAAATTATGCATTGTACCTGTTTTAATCTGTGAAGTATCATGAACCTATGAATGTATCACGACCATGCCGCATTGAATAGGGACACGCATGCCGTCAAAGAGTAGGGTGTTGCGAGCAGCCCATGTGGCCATGATCACAGCTGCAACGACCACAAGACAGAGATTCCCAAGTTGTGTGCTGCAGCGCACCTTGGACAGCCTGGTTAACAAATCATGTAGCAGAAGTTTTTTGTTAATTACAATCACAAAAATAATTCCAATAGAATCCCACAACCTCCTAACATAGGTGAATTCCACAAAAAGGTGATGGGAAGTCTCCTCGGTATCCATACATATATGAAAAGTTGGCGCAAATTGAAAACCAGTCCGTTTGAGATGATCATGAGTAGGCAGTCTATTTTTCAATAATCTCTAGATTAAAAGAAATCTAGAAGGCTGGATAAAATTAGTCTGAAATTTTAAGATCCAGGAAGGTGCATGGAAAGACCCTCCATAAATCATCTGATAAAAATCCTTGCTCATAAACTGCCCATCGCGGTTATGCTTCCATATCACCGTATCATGGTCCATGAAAGTGTAACTTTGAACTTCCAGATCCACCTGCTATGGGAAAATGCCAGCAGAACACTGCATGTATGAAAGAAATTCACTTATGGAAAAATTACCTGCACCAGGGAGAACATCCATGCTTTCTTGCAAAGGCCTCTCAAGCCATGTTGTACTTTATTAATTGAGGTGAGAGTCCCTGCAAACCATCCACTTAGTGTCATGACTGAGTTGCATGCAAGATTTCCTGAGAGATTCCCAAAAAAATGATGCAATATAATGCTTATATCCATTAAGAAACCTTCCTCTGAATATTCTTGTTAAAAAGTCACTAGAACCATCCTTAGAGATCAGACCCCATGTTAACTTCCCGATAAGACCATCATTAAATGTCTGGAGGTCTTTGACTCTAAGGCCTCACAATTCAACCGGCTTGATACACTCTTTCCAGGAAACAATTACAATTTTTCTCTCATGAACTGACCCCAACCAAATGAAGTTCCGTATCATACCTTGTAAATATTTGATGATACCCCTAGGCCATTGATAAAGAGAAAAGGAGTAAACAAACTTAGATTTGATCACTGAGTTGACAAGGCAGACCCTTCCATCCATGGAAATCACCTTCCATTTTCATCTAGCAAGTTGGTTCACAATATTAGAGGCTATTCCTTCCATATGCTGCCTCCTCACCCTTCCCCAGAATAAAGGGACCCCTAGATAATTGAAGGGTAAAGATCCCTTTTTGACACCAAGACATTTAACAATCCTGTTTTGCTTACCAATCATGACTCTATTACCAAACACAATGAAAGATTTATCCCAGCTTATTGCTTGACCAACCACCTCTTCATAATGATCAAAGAGGGCCTTAATAGAAGAGATGGTTCTCCTTGAGGTTTGACCAAGCAATAGAATGTCATCTGCATATAACAAATGAGATGGGGAAAAGGAATTCCTCTCAGCCTTGATTTTCTTGAAGAAGCCAATTTGGGCAAGATCATTGATTCATCTATTGATATAGTCTTCAACAATAGAAAAGAGAAGTCCAGAGAGCGGGTCACCTTGCCGTACACCCCTGGCATAGGGAAAAAATCCTCTGGGTGTGCCATTGATAAGAATGGACAGCCTTGATGAGTAGAGGATAATATTAATCAGCTTGATAAACTCATTGGAAAAGCCATACCTTTTGAGGAAATCCATTAAGAAACTATATTTTATTGTGTCAAAGGCCTTTGAGATTTCAATCTTCATTGCAAAGTTTCCTGCCTTCATCTTTTTTCTCATAAGATTAATGCTCTCCGAGGCAGTGAAAAGATAGTCCTGGATATTTCTCCCTGGAACAAAGCCAAATTGGTTGGTAGTAATCTTGTCATTAACCATTGGGCCAATTCTATTCATGAGTATCTTACTTATGATCTTATGGATAGTGTTTCCAAGAGCAACTGACCTAAAGTCCTTGATATCAATTGCGTTATTCTTCTTAGGCAATAAAGAAATGAAGCATGAGTTCATCCCATACGACATGTAAGAATGAGTGAAAAAGTCATTTATAGCTCAGGTAATATCATCCTGCAAAACATCCCAATAATATATGAATAACTTGTTAGTGAATCCATCAGGTCCAGGAGCACTGTCCACATTGAGAGAGAGAAGTGCTGCTCGAATTTCCTCTTTAAGTGGGGGGATAACGAGGTATTGATTATCATTATCCTCAATAACTTGGATTATATTCTCAACCATTTTGTGAGTGTTGACATTCCCATCATCAGAATAAAGTCCTTTAAAGTGGTCCACAACCACCACAGAAATCTCACTATCAGACGTATAAAGATGACCATTGATTCTAATTGCTTTATCCCTAGCTCAGGCTCTTTTCTCTTTATGCAATCTATTGAAAAATTTAGAATTTATGTCTCCTTATTTTAGCCATCTGACATTAAATTGATTTTTGACTAACCTTTCCCAGATCATAATTAAGTCATCCAGCTTGTTATGTGCTATAATTTCATCCTGAGATGGAGTAGACTGTTGCTGGTTTTGAATCTGAATGCGAGATAGCTCCACCTCAGCATCCTTGATGTTACATTCCAGGTTAGAAAAAGATTTTCTGTTCCAGTCCTTGAGGAGTTCCTTTAGATGCTTTAGCTTCTCAGCTAACCTCTGAAGAGGACTTCCAATGGGCTCAAGCTTCCAAGCTTCCAGCACAAGTTCCCTGCATCCATGCTCCATAACCCACCCATTTTTGAACCAGAATGGGATGGGCCCTAACCGTGCTAGTTGAGTGTCAAGGTCCACAACAAATGGATTGTGATCAGAGTGATTCCTGGGTAATGTAAATCTAGAAATTCCATGAGCAGGACCTTGATCAACCATTTGGACAAAACATCTGTCAAGTTTGCATGCTTGTTTCCCATTCCAAGTGTATCAACACCATGTGAATTCATCTCCAACAAGCGGGACTTCAACAAGATTACAATGATCAAGGCATATATAGAGTTTAGAGTCCGTATTTCTATTGAAAAATTTAGGTGGTTTGTAACCATAATTGTATTTTTCGTAAATGAATTAAAATTACCAAGTTGTTTCCCCATAAAACTAGCATAACTATCACTCTAATTAGGTTTTATGGGTATATAAAAGTTTAAACAAAACTTGTTATAAAACCCAAAAATTTCAAAAAACACACATTTTTCAATAAGTGATATCTTTTGATTTTTAAAAATTACCATTTTGGTATATTTAGACATCAATGTTTATTTTTTTTTCTATTTTAGAAATATGAGCATTCATTTCTAGCCCTAAATATATGGTATTCACACCCCTATTAACCTTTTTTCTCTAAGTGTACTTGTTTTTATAGTTTTTGGAAAGTGTATTATAGATTTACTTGAGTTATTCTTCTATTTTATCACCATTGTTTCCATTAGTAGCTTGGTCATGTAAATTTTGATAAGATAGTATGAGTCCCCATATAATGAATCCATAAAAAATTTTAAAGGTAGCTAATGATTTGGAAAATTCCTTTTAATATTTCTAAACCTATACCATTATTTATGGAATAACTCACCCTCATATTTCATGAACCCAGTTATTTTAATCATAAGCTATCCCATCAAAAATTTGAGATATAATTTTATGAAAAAAATTATAGATTTGATCCCAAGTGTTACAAATATTATAATTGGGACGATGAAACCAATTATTAGTAATTTTTTTAAGAAAAAGAGAAAAAACCATATCCTCACATCATCCTCACTCAATTTTTGAAGTGATAATTGCTGAACTACAATAAAAATCCCATAATGAAAGATAAATTGTCTTAATTACAATAACCATTAAATGGGATAAATAGTGAGAGATATGACTATTTGAGCTCATAATTCCAATCACTTTGTCATGACCTGATCAAAATAGGCCCCACCTAGGCTGGTAGTATTCCTAGCATGCCACCCCAAGCCCACTTCCAATATGTTAAGCATTAGAGACCAACACCAAGAAGGCAAAACATACATGGATGACCTTAGACTATATCATCTTACAAAAAATATGAAACCCAAATACAAAATATAAATCCATAAATCACTATCTATATATAAATAAATATCTAGACTATAAAATAAACACATTAATGGGATTATATCAATATAATACAATTACCCACAAAAAAAAATCCCGAAATATAACCAATACACATGATAATTTTACCTTGTATAATGAATATACACAATGGGATATAAAATATCACATCCTCACTATAGGAACCCTAGGAGGATCTCACTAATAGTTTCCATCACCATCAAGAATCAACAAGATCCACTAATAATAAGCTATATAGGAATAAATCCAGCTCTATGACCACCTAAAATATCACTAAATTACACTACATTTGAACAAATGCAACATGTTTGGGAAAAAGGCCTATACAAGGGTGAGTGTAAACATACCCAATAAGATTTCCTAGAAATGGAATTGAATGATGATAAAATAATCCAACTCATAGACTTAGTATAATAGATAAATTTGAAAAAAGAAAAAAACCAATATATGCTTTACAGATAGAAAACTCAGGGACATAGTGATGTCCCAGTAATTTTAGCTAAGATTCATAAAGAATCATATCTCACAGGAAACCATGGGAAATTAGAAAATCATAAGGCCATAATAGGCTAATGTATACAACCCTGATGTAAGTCAAACCTCAGTAGTGACCATGTGTTTAATAATAATCCTTAAATCACTATAGTTCATCCCCAAAAAATTTTCATTGCAAAATGATCTTGAGAATATAATATAACCCGCAATGTCCAAACAACTCAGAACCTCATAATTCCTATTTCAAAACTCAAAAACATTAAAGTGGAAAAATGCCTCATTCAGAATGGTATATAGACTAAGGTCATACCCCTCCTATGAGGACATAACACTAATACATCCTAAAGTACTAACTGTATAGATATAAGACTATCCTCCATTGCACATGACATTACATGAAACACATCTAATCATCTCCTAATATTCTATGCTAACTCTCAAATTATAGCGGGGGATGCACACCTCACTGAGTAATGACGTTAGTTGATGTGGTACTAACCCCTATAGAGGACCCACACCTCATTATGTGGGATGTGTATCAACCAAGGGGTTTTCTAATCCATAAGTAGAGGACCTAAAACCTATCAATAAGGGGGTAACCTACTTAACTAACTATATAGAGGAACTAATCTCTGGTATCAATGTGTGTCATGAGTGGTTAATGACCCTATGTATTCTCCAAATATCTCACCGAAACCCTTTTTTTGTCTCTACAAAGAAAAAGAGCACAAACTACTAAAAATTAATTGAAAATGTATCTTTATAATGAAGAGATATACACTATCACATTTTATGTTATTAATTTATCATAATGGAATTATCATGTGTTAAATTTTGAAACCTAGGAAATAAGATATGTAAAACAACCAAGGACACATAATACAAGACATGTAATTTTATATACACAACTTATAGGAAATATGGGTTTGTACTTACACTATCAATCTATGTGGACTTAAATTAAATGGCGTGTGATAGGGAGATATATGGATGATAGGTCTCATAGACTAACTTAGTGTGTACTATAGTACACATGATGTTTTATGACATACCACCACATGCCATATACTTCAATAATACACACTTTATAGTCTGTAAGTAATCCATACCTTCCATTTGTAGATCATACATGGAATATACATTATAATTACATGTCTTTTGATATTTATTTATTGAAAAAACCTTATATGGTTCTTTATTATATGTGTATGGATTTTTCTCTTAGACGATATGTTGTGTAGTAACATCTCTCAAAAAATCCATTTTCTTCAATGAAATCACCATCATCATCATATCTATTTCCACCAATAGTCATGTGATACACATCATCTAACATGTCTACCATACTTGGATGGAATCACCTCTTCTCCGAAGGATACTTATACCCCTTAGGTTTCAACCACCACCATTCATAGGAACCTATGTAATCACCCAATTAACTTTGAGCTACCTCCTCATAGTTTCCTTTACCAAAATTGTCCCACCATTTGCATTCACTAGTTGTTCCATCAATATCATCATTCAATGTTGAACCATTGATTGATGCAAGGGCCCATAGTGATCGTATGATGTAATGGGAAGAATGAGGGACCATTGTCAGTGATTATATTGAACGCCCAAATTTAAATTCATAACTATAGGAACACAAAATACAAAAATAATAATTCTTTGGGAAATCACATAAAGATTAAAAGAGGGGAAATTGGTTATAGATATTCAACAATATATGGAATTCAATGAATAAATCATCAAATTAACATATAATAAAATATCCATAGAACATGAAAATAATCCATTACCATAAACAAAACTTAATTAAATCCTTTATGTCACATTAAATTTTCAATAGGTTTATCAAAATCTAGATTTTATTCCAAGGACATTTGAAATTAAATAATCTTGATAATAAAGCATAAAATAATTAATATATAATATTTAATAAAATTCCACAAATTCTTGAGGAAGAAATTATGATAATCACCATGAAATTTTCATCATAAAATATAGAATTCCATTTATTAATATGAGGAAGAACGATGAGGAGATAAAAATAAATTCTCTTGCCTCATGTTGAAAAAACCATATCTTTGATATTTCTCCTCCCTAGATTCATGGTTTATCATCGATGATTGACTATGATCCAAGAATATTCACTATATCCTCTTAATATTCATTGAAAAAAATACATATAACCCATAATAGATAAATAAATATGATTTTATAACTATTCATGAGGTTAACTAGTGTTCCAATATCAAATACCCAAAATAGCTCTATCTGGGGCTTGATACCCAAGCAAAAAACTTACACCTAACCTAAAAAAAACCAATTCCATACACAATTATGGTTTTTAAATTTCAATATGAGCCTCCATTTTGAATCAATAATTTTTTATTAAATAAATGTTAACTATCTTTTAAAATTCAGATGGATTAAAATATACAAAAATTTAGCCTTATTCCAATCATCATATTTTTAGATAAACCGAATGATTAGAAAATATTTACAAGGACATATGCAAAGTAAAATTTAAAATTTCTTCCCCTTTAAAGGACCCAATAATTTGAAACATAAAAAAAATATAATTCTTGATTGGGGAAAACCTGGATCATTACATTGATATAGTGACCTAGGTTTCCCCCCACGAGGACATAAATCATTTTTGAGTTTGAAATTCCCGAGTCCTATAAAGTTAGTAGAACTAAAAAATAACCACCATACCTCATTTTACCACCTCATATTATAATATTACCATTGGAATTTTCATTAGATGGTGGTTTAATATTATATTATGGTATCAATAGAACAACCGAGGATAAGAGAATGTGGAACCATTTTGGGTAGAGAAATAGCAATGAGGATACTCCATGGGGCTCGGGTGGTGGCTGGAGTTCATGTAATGATTGGAAGTGAGAAAAAGGTGTTTAAATGACCAATGAAGGTGAGGAAACACTATTTAGGAATGGTATACACATTAGATGACACATATGGAATAAAAAGATCCAAAAATAGTGGTGATGATATTGATTTGGGAGAACAAAATAGATCTAGTAATGAAGATGTGATTACACTACATATATTATTGGAGCACATACCGTGTTAATCTATCTGAGAGTTAGTGATAATATTCACTAGAGATAAATATTAGACAATATGTAACTCTAAAGTACATTTCATGCATGCTTTCCAAATGTTGGATAGGGTTTACATGTAGACTACTTGGTGTGTAGTATAAAAGAACACACACAGTTAGTCGGTGATAACTACATGACATGAATGTCCCTATAACACGATGTGTAGTTTGAATCCAAAGGTTTTTATGGTAGTAGTATATGCCCAGAGGGCCTACAATCCATGTATATATAAGTAAATATTATGTACATTGTGCCCTTTTGTGTCTTTCATATCTTATAACCTAATATTCATAATTAGGAACATGAATAGTCTATTATGAGTTTTTTTCTAAATATAATTTTATGGTTCATATCTATTCATAATATAGAAAATTTTCATAGGAGTTTTGAGTAGCTATGTTTTAGCTTCACAGAGACGGATGGAAAGGTGTGGGCAAGATATTTAGTATAGACACGAGGTTATTAACCCCCTTTAGGTGCATTGATACCATATAATGTGTCCTCTATACACTTAGTGGAGTAGGTAACCCCCTTAGTGATATGGCATATTCCCTCCACTTATGAAGTTGGTAACACCCTAGGACAAAGTATATCCTACATAATGAGGTACATGTATAATATAGGGGTTAGTACCTACTCCAATGACATACACTTCTTAGTGTGGATTAGGTCCCACACTATAGTTATAGACTTGGTATGTAATTTAGGGAATTGATTAGATGAGATTTATCTACTATCCTATATAACAGGGTGTGGTTTTCCATCCTTTAAGTTAGTTCATTCTAGTGTATCAAGGCATGGTCCCCATATGATGTGATGTCCCTGGACCAACTCACTCCATAATTACTAGAGTAGAGTTCCACATGAACTTAGGTAGAACACCACATATGACATAGGATTTCAACTAATTTAAAGGGTCTATGGTAGTACCATGGGGAGACTATACCCTCTTATTATAGTAATAAATAACAATTGAAATAATGAAAATAATATACATCAAGATAAATAAGAGATAACATACATCATTATAAGTGCCAATAAATATCATACACAACTCATTATATATAAAAATGAATGAAATATATGCCATAAAAATTAAATCATGATCCTTTGAGGATGGAGTATTTAAAAAAATCCCAAAACATTTCCAATATCAATAAAACTAGGAAAACAACAAAACTGGACCTCAGTCCTCATCAGATTTATTTTACAGTGCTTTATACTAGAAATATAGACCAACCATAAATCATAGGGACATTTCCCTTATCATTTCCCATAACCATGAAGTTTTGTGAGGTACCCATGTGGCCTGAGTTGGGTGTGAGTACAACTCAATAGGATACCACCAATGACCTTACTAAATATATCAACTCCGAAGTAGAGAGAATGTTGAAGCTCCTTATTATATGTAACTGAAATCATAATAAATAAACCATTTTCAATACTAAGGTTATAAGGTGACACTTGGGATTGACCATACCTATTTCAGTAAGTGCTGGATGTCTCTGAAATAGTTATATAACCACCAAGGGGAACCACATCCATCCCTGAAACAATGAGAGTAATACCCAAGGGGAAAAATTCACATCGCTAGAACTATGAGAGTACACAGAAGGGGAACCATTCCTCACACCAGATTTATGATAGTAACACATAGGGGGAACCACGTCCTTCCCCAAAACCATGAGAGTAGTACCCAGGTAAAACCACATCTTTCCCTAGAACCATGAGTGTAACAACCAAGGGGAACAAAATATTTCCCCATAAACATGAGATTAACATCTAGGGGGAACCAATTACTACCCCAGAACCTTTATATTTATTATTAGTCATTCACCACATCATATTTTTTAATAATTTATTTATGTATTAATCCATCTCAGTTTCCCATGCTTAAGACCTTGGTTTTCCCTTTCAAAGGAGTGACTGTTTTTTTAAAAAACCCATTAGGTTTTCTCCCAAATATTTTCCATTTAAATAATTTGGGGCACACCACTTTTGGTGTTCAAGGGTCTTATATTTTCTTTCATCCATAAACCTATCACAACCTGAATAATGTATTTTTATATAAGGAAACAAATATAAATTTTTTATTAGTTTTTAGTTTAAGAACAATTACATCAGTATGACTGCACATCATATGCACTAAAAAATATAAGTAGAATTTGTCATAACTTAGGAACCACCTAACTTATGGCAAAATAATTCTATGAAGTTAATTCGAACTTAAATGGAATAAATTTATATTTTAGATAGAATCCTTGAAATAGGGAATAAATGTACATAAAAGAAATAATCCCATGAAATAGTGTGAGAAAATGATTGAGGATCAAATATAAGTGTTATAATTACATCTATCTTACCTTTGGAATGAATTGTACTTGAATCTATCAAGGATTTAAGGATAAACTACCCCATGGTTTGGAGGAAATAAGATCCAAGTCTAGAGACACTCCTAGTTAAACTAGTGGAAGAAACAATACAATAAAGAGGGGTTAAAATAGATGGGGGGAATATGGTAATTTTACAATTTTTAAGTGACTTGGAAGACTGAATGGTTTGAGAAACTATGTGACACCCATGCGGTTCCCACTATAAAGGAAACTGACACCCTATATGGTTTGGACATATGGTTTCCTCTAACTATGTCCTCAACTACCTAACCTACCCTCAAGTATCAACAAGGCTACATAGTTTGTGTAAGAGGCTATACGGATTGGAGAACCATGTTCCAAATGTGAAAGCTACACTCAAATAACCTCCCCCATCTACTTGATTTTGGTGAATTATTAACACTAAACACGCGCCTAGGATTGTTACTTTTCTTTTCATATTCTCAAACCTATAACTCCCAAAACACAATTTTAGATATCTCCCAACACTTCCAACACCTCTATCAGGTCCTAATATACTTGGAAAATCTATGTTTCAACTAAAAAAACCACACCTGAACAAAAAAACATTACAAAATTCTAAAATATTTAAAATATATATTTAATTTCAAATATTAGATTTAAGTAAAAATATAAAACTAATTCAGTTTTTCAAAAAAATTTAAATAAGATTGTAATTTAATTGGAAATGGTTGTTAAAACCTCCCCACTATACAAATTATCATCCTCAAGTTGTGTTCATAAACAACACCATGCCAATTTAGTGAATAACCCTAGACATTATGGTTACATGTCAGAATATCACTCCCACATATCCTTTTGGATACTACTATGTTTCCACTACACCTATACCAAAAGGACTCTCTTTTTGCACAGATCCTTTCACTCTGATCCATTATATGCATGAAATACTCCTCGAATGATGAATTGGTTGTGATATTGATGTCATCAATATTGATAAAAATGTTAAGGATCAAGATAATATTGTTTAAGTCATGACACATGATATATGTTGTTCATAGAATTGTATCATTGAGTAAGATCCAACCAGTATGAACTATATTAATTATCTCTATGACCTCAAACGACTTCACATTTTAGGGTGTCAACATACCTTATCTTTGAAAATGGAAATGTATCCATCGAGGCGACACCTATATGAATACCCAATCTCTCACCTCAAACTCTAAAGGATATAATATTTGGATGATATATAACCTTTGCCTAATCTGAGTGATCTCTAACCAATTCCAGATCAACCGAATGTGCTATGAGGTATGTTGTATACTCGGCCTAATAACCATTGGTTCCCAAACTTCCAAAAAATATAATGGAGGATGATATAGTCTATTATACAAAGCCTTGTAAGGATCCATATGAATCTGTTACTGATATAAATGGTTATATAAAACTCCACTAGTGCCAAGTGGTTCACCCATGAACCTCTAAAGTCTAAGATTCCCACATAAAGTATTTAATCAAGTAAATGAATGATCTACTCAAATTTACCATTTTTATGTGGGTGGTAAGTAGTTCTCAGGTGCACTTATATAGAAATAACCTTATCTAATCATATCTATAAACATAAAGTAAAGTAGGAAACCCTTTATAATAAAATAATCATAGGTACCATATGTTTTTGGAACAGTTAAGATGAAAATATGGTTTAGAGGGGGGGGGGTGGGGAGGTGAATATAAATTTTAAAATTTTAGAAAAATCCTTTAAAACAAATAATAATCCAATAGAATTATTATTTCATGAGAAACCGAATAAAACAAGTACATCAAGAATAAGTAAAGTACAGTACATCGATGTTCAAAATAAAATACAGTGAAAATAAAATAAATGAACACATGTTTTTATATTAGTTTAGATCACCAAGATCATACATATACTCTTCACTCTTCTATACCTAGTTAGAAGAGTGTTATCCTCTAATTACCTCACTTTTCAAAGGTTTTATAAAATTTTATAGACCCTATGTTTGTCTACCATGAGGAAAAATAAAAACAAAAAAACACCTGATTTTTTTTCATGATTCACACCGTAAAAGACCTAGATTTTGGTTGGACGGTATAACCAACAATACCTACCTTTTGTTTAGGAGGTATAAATGATGTTATTTTGGTTGGGAAATCTTAAAATGATTATTACAACACCAATAAAAATAATAAAAACATATGATAACTAACACTATTATGAAACTACGATGAAAAATATAAGAGATAAAGATCAGAATGTCGATCCATCCCTTATATCACATTAGAAAAAGGATGGAAATTGATGTTCCTTTGTGATCACACAATAATGGAATACAAGTTTTAGGGATTTAGTAAAAGTTTTATCATTATATGGTATTCTATCTCTCTCAAATACTATGGAATTGAGTTATATAAGATCATTATATTATTCAAATGATCCTTTTCCAAATTCTTAAAAACGTTTTCATAATAAAATTAATTGTAAGTTATTCTTCATCAAATCTTGATCACATGGGTGTTTCTTTGAATAAAATCACATGAATCCAATAGTTAGAAATAATAATAATAATGAAATATCATTTAGTTGTATGAGGAATTATCTTACAATTATTCCTTTCTTAAACAATTCAAAAATTATTCTAGAGACTTTTTTAGTAATTATATGAATTTAAAAAATAAATATAATAATTAAAACAATGCAATATAACTTTATATAAATGAAAATATTAAATTAGTAATAAAAAAAGTATTGAAAAGAATGTAAAAATGAAAAAGTATATTTCATATGAATTTGAGAAAAATTATAAGTATTTTAAATCACAATACTTAAAATATCATAAGTATTTTGAATCATAATACTCTAATGATCATAAGTCTTTGAAATATTATATGACATCACAGAAATCATAAGACTTTGAAAAATGTAAGACTTTGAAATTATTTTTGTATGACTTTAAAAATGATCCTAAGACTTAAAAATGATTGTATGGCTTCAAAATCCTATGATTTTAAATATATTAAGTATTTTTTCCTAGATCGAATGGATTTAAAAACTATCCATATTTAAAATATATAGATAAAATAGACTAACCACAATGTGTAAGATATAAACCATGATATATAAATATATTGATTCTAAAAATATCACTACACGCATTGAAAATATAAATATCATGAAATAAAAATAGACTAGCTCCCTAATTTTGAATGTCTCTAGAATAGATATGAAAACGACATAGTAGTGTGCTAAAAGTTGATTCATTTCTATATGCATGTGACATTGAGTGTCAATCAAGTATACATATACTTCATAAAAATTTTCTATGTATATCGCACAACCCTGTATCTTAGGTTGAGTACTATATACAAAATATTTATACATAAAATCCAAGTATAAGGTAACTTCATGATTAATGTGTATATCATAAATGAGATGTAGTTTTGTAAAGGTAAGTATTAAATTATAGTAGGATATGTAAAGGTAATAATCATGTCATGTAAAGGAAATATAAGAAATATTTATGTTGTATAATGGTAATTCTCAAACTATGTAAATGTAGAATGAAAAATATTTATACTCAATAACAATAATTGTACTACCTATGTAAATTTAGCATTCAAGTTTTGTAAAGGAAATATGAAAAAATTATATGTTGTGTAAAGGTATTATAAAAAATCATAATTTGTGTAAAGGTATAATAGAGTTCATGTAAATGAAATACACAAAATATATGTGCTATATCAAGGTGAAAAAAAGTTTCATAAAGGTATATCTAATTCTACATAAAGGTAATATATAACTTTGATATCCACATAAAGGTCAAACATAACTCATGTATAGGTAATTCTCTATTTACTAAAGGTTAAAACCAAGTTGCATAAGGGTAATATGCAGAATCCTTCATTCCATATAAGGGTAATATATAACTTAAACTAATGATAACAGAATTAACATTCAAACATTATAGGAATTAAAAATTTAAAAAGATAATAAATTTAAAATTAATATGAGGAAAATTAGTTAATAAAACACAAACAACCAATTAATAAAATAATAATTTGATAAAATTAAAACATTAAAAATATCTTCAAATTCAAGCACTAACAGTCTTCCATGTTTTTTAAATTAAAAAAATATTTTTTTAGATTTTTAAAACATTTAGAAATTATCACTAAATTCTATTTATAAATTTATCTTCCTCATTTTTAGGTTTAACAAAATTTTAAAAAATATCTATAGTTTACCTAAAAATTATCTCTCAACATAATGAATAATAATTTAGCATGGAATTTTTGTAGAACATTCAAGAACCACAATCATTCTTAAATAGTTATATAAAATAAAAAAATAATGCTTTAATGGGACTAGTTGGGACGAACTCAGTAATAAGTGGGGGGGGGGTCAGTTTTGGTAAATTTTAAACCTTTTTATTCTTTATTTTCCTTTACCTTTTTAACTATGTCACTGGTTCAGGTGAATGGATCTCAAGTTCTCTCTTCTCACCTTCTTCTTTTAATGTAACACATCCAAAAAACACACAGACAAAGAGCACATAAATTTATAAGGTTCACATCTTAGTATGAGAAGGGTAATCCTTGGTGTGATTTATTAAAACCCAATGTCATAAAACCCCCAAGTAAAAAACACACTATTGTCTCCAGATAATGTAGAGTTTGAATCCCGAACACCTATTTGGTACATTACACACTTAGGCACAATCCATACCTTTATAATTATATGGGGATAACAATGAGAGAGTCTATCACTAATTTATAACTCTAAATTTTTTTCAGTGTGCTACGTATTTCTTTTTCTTCTTCTTCACCTATAGAGTAGAAAGTCACCACTTTTGTATTTGTATATAAAGATATATATGAAAATATTTATTATTATTATTAATTATCTTTGAAAACTAATGTGCACATATCTCTTCTTCTTCAGATGAACTTCTTGTCCAACATGGTGACTTCTTATTTTTATTTTACTTATTAATTATTCTTCCACTTCTTATGGGTGAATAGGAATGTGAAAAACACTTTCTTCTATGTCATATGATAGTAAAATATCTCAAATTCATTACAATTATTCTCTTTTTTTATTAATTTAGTTTACATGATCTGTAGTAGTTATTATTTATTGAATTTGAATAAAAAAATATATGAAGATAATAGAAGTTTCAAATATATCTTTCTTTACACAAATTATTTCCTATCCAGGAATAACTGTGCCATTTTTTATTATTATATTTTCTTTGATAGTTTAAAATATTTATAAAAAAATAACTATAATTAGCATAAAATATTTATTCTTCTCTTCCACCTTAACTGTATTCATGATATTTCCTGAACAACATAATTAAAATCTATAGATTTCTTGAAAATTAAAAACTCCTCATTAAAATCATTCAACCTTATTGAAATAAGGTCAAGGATTCCATTTAAATATCCTTAAGACTCTGGATCTTAATTCTCATGTGATATTAAAATATTAAAAAACCCATCTTATATAAAAATAATGTAGGTTTTAATTATTTTAAATATCTGCTTATCAATGGAAGAATGCATCTTTTTCTATATGGAACATTATACTGTAGTATAGAACTCATATTAAATTCCTTTGATCTTGCCTGAATCAAAATCCACAACAATGATCATGATGTTTAATATTTAGAGAACATAAAAACATCATCATCTACTTTTTATATCTAATTATTCAAAAATAATATTATGGAAACATGGCTTGCTATATTTCTTTGATATCACAATTACATAGATAAATATTAGCCCAAAATAATTCAAATATTGTATCAAACTAAATTTATGATGATTTAATCACTTGAATATGGACAAAAAATCATCTCATTTAATTTCTCTCAGTATGTTTAAATCAAGAAAAATTCTATTTTCACCCATAATTGCTTCTGAAATTGTCTAAGTATATGAATGATGGTGAGGAAGACAGTCTTAATTAATCTATCATACTAAGAAACAAAACTGTATAGATTGACTACATTAATAACCTTTAGATCGACTGTGAGAGTTGGATCAAATGTGTGGCATGCAGTTAATGGATCAGGCATGATAATTATAGAAGAGACCATATCAATGGATTGACCATAGGGTAGATAATCAACCATATCTATTATTACATTCAGATAGCCTCAATATTTATCCTTACACAACATTCCCAGCTCTCTCATTACCAGTACATAGGTTTTGTAAATCATATCTAAACCTTATGTAGCTTAGTTCTATCCCAACATACCTTTAATTATCCAGTTTATTTCTCGGATAACCTTTTCATAGACAATGAATTTTAATACTAACCCTTATATAGATAGTATTCTTTCTTATTAATTTTATGTAGGGTACTTAATTATCTTTACATAGGTAGTGAAAATATCACTTTAACTTTACATAACCTATACAAGTCATAGGTTACCTTTTTGCATCTTCACAACTTTCTTATTACCTTTACATAGTTGTAGGAATCTTCTACTACCTTTACCTTAATTATACTACTACTTTTATGTAGTGCCTATGATAAATTTATGTTTTTAATAAAAATAAATAGTTAACTTTATATAGGTAATTCATTTCAAAATTTACCTTTAAATAGTTATCCAATTTAACTAAAAATTATACAAGGCCTTCTCAAACACCTCAGGAATTTCTTAATAAATATCAAGGACTTTCAACTTGTATAAAATGTTGTATAAAACACTCTAAATATCAATAGTTTTATTTAGTTTTAATATTATCACATCAATTATCAAATTTATAGTATAATAATTCTTCCGCATATAGTAATAATTCTAGAAATACAATTGACTCAAAGACCAATGCACCATCATTCTTCTATTCTTCATCATAAGTACTTCATTATCACCATATCCATTATAGATACATATAATATTTCTTGATAAAAACTATATGGGACTTCAATATATAAAAAAATTTATCTTTAGTTTGAATAAAAATTCAAAGGAAAGATCTTATTGGAAAATTAAAGCATAAAATTACAAGACGTGTCTTCCAATATAAATACACTTAATATCACGATTCATGGATTTTTCTTCTAAATTAAAAGAACCTATTCTCCAATTCTTCTTCAATATATTGAAATTACTTGAAAAAAATACAACACACACAAATTGGTCTCAATAAACTCCTCCTTTTTATTCTTGGTAAATACCCACATAGAATGATTGGTCAATATGTGAACCAATACTTCTCTCCCCTTTATCATCAATCAACCATTACTTTAACTTCCCCTTATATATAATAATTAAAAATTACTTGGGAAAGAGTATTAATTTATACTTAATGTGAAGTTCCATCAACCATTCCACTCTATGTTAATTTGATCCATACTAGGTGTAGAAAATATGAGGGTTTTATTTAGGCATCAATGGTGTCCATTATCAATGAATTTAATATGAAATAAAATGATAAAACTCAATAAAAATAATTAAAGGGTTGTTAATTCTATATTAGGATTTGAAAAGTGGCACCAATTGAGATTAAAAATTAATTTCAAGCTCAATTTTAGACATCAAATTGAATAAATAGATTAGAACATTAAGATATTGTACAATTTAAAGCATACTTGGAACTTCTTCATAATTATCTTATTATGTTAATGATTAATTCAATTTCTCTGAATTTTATATTATTATGTGATTTTAGTAATCAATATTAAGAGAATTAGAAAAGATACATGTTCAATGAAACTTTATTTCATAACTTTCTAGAAAAATAATGTTTTCCTAAAATAAAAATTTTACCAGCTTCTTCCACATATTCATCACTTGTATGAACCTCAAGGAGATACTCCAAAAAGTCTTCATTTTTTTGGATCTATTCAATAGATACAAATAAAGATGTTTATTGTTTATAATTTCACCAAAATGGATCCCTTTATGGGGAATAATGGTAGGTTATTCACATTACCATCAAGTGTTGATATCACACACTTGAAATCCATCAAAGATGACCATTTCATATGTTTTTTTAGAATACCATTTGAGAGATCAATATTATTTGGTGGATTATTCATATTTATCTAGTATTGATAGTATTCACCCCTTCTAAAGTTCTCCCCTTGAGACCATTCTTCACCTTCAATTCCATGTATTGAAAACACACATCTACAACACACAAAAGTAAGAGAATAAGGTGGATTATATTGCTAATTAATGAGAATAACAAGGTTAAAAGGAATTTATAAACCAAATTGTTCTATTATTCATGCCCCAACATCTATTCTTCAGATATGATTTGGTTTTAGGAATCATGGTACTAATC
Organism: Viscum album; assembly: GCA_963277665.1. Lineage (NCBI taxonomy): Eukaryota > Viridiplantae > Streptophyta > Magnoliopsida > Santalales > Viscaceae > Viscum > Viscum album. The sequence continues at coordinate 384,238,398 of OY728166.1, forward strand.
AAACCTTTTATTTCTTTATATGGGATATTCTTCTTTCTTTATCCATATAATCATATACACCACCTTGTGAAATATTTATCCTTTTGATGGATTATTATTATATTGTAAATATTATTAAACCACATTTTATAGTGTGTCCAACCATATTGTATATCTCAAATAGAATTTCTTCAATACAGGGGTTTCCATTTTTTGACAACCTCTCATGAAATTCAGTTTCTTCGTGTGAAACATCTTCTCTTCCTTTAGAACAAACTTTTTCTGATTCCTCCTCTATCTTCTTGGGTATTTCTATATCAGATAGAAAAATGACTAAAATGTTTTTGGAAATATTAAAAACTTATTTGGATTCTCCACATGGATTATCATGAGTGATTTTCTTCTTATCAGTTCTCTTAGATGATGCAGTCCTCTTAAAATTATTAAACTTTATTTGAATCTGATTTTTGTTTAGCACATTGTCTAAGGATATCTCACCTATATCCATTGATATCTTATTTGGATAATTCTTGTTTGAATCATTCTTATAATTAATTCCTAATCTTGATTCTTCATTCTTATAATTTATTCTCCTTTGATTGCTTTCATTTGATACATGATGAGATGAGAATTCACAATTTCTATGAACACCACCACTAAAAACACCACAAAAATATCCAAGTACCTTAAATATATTTGAACTTGATAGACTTTTTTTCTTAATCTATGGTTGTTTCATCTTCTCTAGTTTTCTATTCCTTGAAATGTAATTCCCTTGATCTTCAACATAAAAAGGATTTTACCAACAATTGAAAGAAAAATTCCCAAATTAATTACAATTCCAAAAACAACCTACAAACCTTCAAGACATCTTCCTATCCATAATTTTTAGATTTTCAATAAATATGTTTTTGGGATTATGTTGGTTGGAGTGGAATCTCAGGAGGGGTGAATTGAGTTCCTATTTAAATTTTTTGTTTAAGACTTTTCTTATAAAGAGCTCCCAAATTTGAAATGGCCCAGTTAATTAAGGTAATAGAGATGTAAATGTCTAGTTGGTCAACATGTTTCTCAAAGGGTGATTAGTCCTCAGTTAAATTAGTGTAAAAAAACACTTCTTCAAATTTTGAAACAATTTTACTGAATTAAACACATAAACACACTAACCAAAAATAACTATCAAATTGAATGCAAAACAATTTTATGTTTTAGAAATTATAAGCAGTGGAAAATAGATAAAACCGAGTAAAAAAAATATTTTTCATAGTAAAGTTAAACAAGAGGTTTAGTCTCAAGACGAGACTTAATCCTCTCCACTTGGTGATCACCTACCACCAAGCAGTCTATATTGACAATAAACTTGATTCAAAACCTGTATAGGGATTTACAACAGTTTTTACAAATTGTCTAGGGTTCACACCCTCTACCACAGTTATTCATGGAAAAAAATAGTACATACCACACACGGTCTCTTCCACAGTTATACGTGGGAAACAAGATGTAAGTGAAGTTTGATGTGAGGATATTCAGTATCCTCCAGTTTAAGCACATGAGACAGTGTGTGTAATAGATAGACACACACTTCTTAGAAATGTAAAATGAAGAAACACAATAGGGCTAAGATTATAAGATTGAGCTTAGAAATCTCCATGTGTTTGCAGTTTAGCTCTTGACTACTTGGAGTGAATAATCTGATGCTCAAGTATTTCTCTGAAATTTTACTTCAAAACAGAGTGTCTCTCTAGATTTGAGTGTTCTGCTTTTGGTGTTGATCAAGAGTTGATGAGGCACATAAGGAAGAAGTGAGTTTGTCTCAAATGATCTTCGTGATGCTTGTGGGTTCACAGTGTAAGTGCAGGATGGTTCTTCTTTGATCTAGCAAGTAAGATCCTTCATACGCTACTTCTCTGTTACTACTCTTCACTTTCTTAGCTTCTGGACTCGACACTCATACATCCTTATTTTATTCCTCAGTCTTCTCTTTTATATATTTGAGGTTCAACAATATGAATAAGTAAATCATGTGCGATCTTTCTCTTACCCTGTACTGTCCAGATATGGTCTCCTGATATGTCTATAATTATCATTAATTAATGTTAGAAGCATTTAATTTATAAAATATGACCGTTAGAATAATATTAAGAATTTGAAAAAGTATGGAAGGGTAAGTATCTACAGATTGGTAATAGTAGCCTTCATGACAGTAGGCTTCAAAATTAGGTGCACACCGGCAACCTTCTACACTGACCTTCCATCGGTAGCCTTCAGCAGTAGCCCTTAATGGTAACAATCATCAGTGAACTTTGCATCGGTGACCTTTGCATCGATGACCTTTGCATCAGTGACCTTTGCATCAGTTACCTTTGCATCAGTGACATTTACATCGATGACCTTTGCATCGGTGACCTTTGCATCGGTGACCTTTTCATGGGTGACCTTTGCATTAGTGAACTTTGCATTGGTGACCTTTGCATCGGTGACCTTTGCATCGGCAACCTTTGCATTGGTGACCTTTGCATCGAAAACCTTTTCATTGGTGACATTTTCATCGGTGACCTTTGAATTGGTGACCTTTTCATCGGTGACCTTTGCACTTAGAGAAATTTTTCACTGTGAGATTAAACAAGATAGAAATGAGATTAAAAGTACATAGTTGTTACTTTGATATAAACATAATTTTCACATAAATTATTTTACTATAAGAGAAACAAGATGCTCAATATAATTGAGACATGATTTTAGATTATCAAAACATGTGATTCCAACAATCTCTCCCTTTTTTATAATAAAAAATTATGTTAGTATTTTCTAAATTAGGGTTAATAACATTTACTAATATCTTCAGAGGTGTGTATAAGAACATTTGAAGCATGATTATTATGAAAAAAAATTATAGATTTTCAAATTCAACTTAAAAACTTATCCTACTTTTATAAAGTTTAAAAAATTAAACATAACTTGTAACATGAACTATTTCTCCCCCTTTGTGATTAAAAAACGAATGTAATACAAAAAGAAATAGAAGAGGATGAAGAAATAGTACAATATACAAGAAGTTTACAAAGATCCCTATCAACTAAGACAAACCACATTCAATCCACATCAGATATGTCCAAGGGAGATTTGTTTTTGGAATTGGAGGAGGTAGGGTGTGAAGATGGAGGGATAGGCCGAGGGATATCAGTCAGTAGGGTAGGAGGAGCTACAATAGAGTCATAAGTAGACCTATAGTGAGTAGATCTCTAAGGAATCATAGGGGTCAAGCTTCTGATGGCCTGTGCAAGAGTTGTCATTGGTGCAGCACTGGTGGATCTTGAAGCTGCCGAGGTAGAAGGAAAGGCAAGAGGAATAATGATGGGAGTGCAGTCCACATGTATTAAGGGAAAAAAGATTTCTCAAATCCATAATAATACTTCCTCCACTCTCCATGGATGAAATAAAATCATCCTCGTTCTCCATGAATTTCTCTAAGGCAGGGGTCAACTCTATGATATTTCTAACATGATCCTCAAATGCCTGAGTGATAGGTGGAATCCTCAAGTTCTCCAACAACAAATTGAAGTGACCATACATATGATGCTTAGTATAAACCAATTTTTAGTGGAAATAAACTTTCTCTTTGATGGAATTCTGATCTTGAGTAGATTCCCTTAAATAACTTCCCACAAGATTATGAATATCTCTGGTAGTGGAAATAACCTGAGTCATAGGTTAAGGGTATGAGGGACTTGCACCATAGAACTTCTCCACTTCTTCTCCAACAATCAACCTAAAGGATTCTAGATCAAATGGAGGAGTAGTTGAAGTTGAAGAAGATGCACACAGAGGTGCCATAGTGAAATCCATTATCTCCTTAAAATATTTCGTTAGCCCACTGATCAGCCTCTTCACATCATCATCTTGGACACTCACATGTGTCTCCATGGACTTATTAAATTTATCAAACATAGTGACCATTTTCTGAACCAAACTTTTAAAATATCTAAGATCTCTGTCCACTTAAGCCCTCAAATCCATATAGGAGTCTAATCTGGCTATAGACTGTTTCAAAAATTCTATAGAATCTTCAAAGGTTCTGATCTGATTTTGGCAGTCATTTACTTCCTCTAGCAGGATAGAGTGAGAGGTAGAAACTAGTATTTCCATTGTAGATGTTACAACTTCTTGATTTTGAGTCATAAGCCTTTCTAACCTAAAAAATCACTCATCAAGGTGGCTCTTCATATCTGATTTTATTGATTCCAAATATTACTTCTTCACATAGTCTCGATGCATAAGTACTAATGGCTGCACAATAGTAGTCTCTGTAACTGAAGGGATTAGGGGACTTCTGATAGGCCGATCATCATAATAATATCCATAATCTAAACCTAATACCACAAATCCAGGGTCTTCTGACCAATATAATATTCCATGAGAAACAAAAACTGAACCTATAGCAATAGGTTCCTCCCCCTCACTTGGAGAATTCTTCTGATCATCCACATTCAGCTCTGCCATACCTTCTTGAGCAACAACATCAACAAAAGGGTCCATAACCATTTTCTCCACATAATCTTCAAAAACTCCTAAAACAATTCCAACTTTAACTAAATCAACAACCTCTTCATTTACAATTTCAACCATTTCTATATTCTCTATCAAGGGACTGAGACTAATACATTCCTCTTCATTTATATCAACAGCTGTCTCAAAGTCATCATGACTAGATTCAGTATCCTCATCCTCATCTGAGGTCTCTCTAATGTCTCTTAAGAAGTTTTTTCCCCTTCTTCTTCACTGGTCTCTTCATCATCACTATCCCTTATGACTGTCTCGCTTCTAGGAAATATCTTTGGTGGACTAGGATCACCAAAGGATACAATATTCACACAAGGATTGGAGGGAAGGTCAAGATCACACCTATAATCTATAGGAGAATCCTCTCTTTCTGGTACAACATCAACCTCTTCTTCTTCATATGAATATACTGGTTCCACTTAACCAGGCTTTAGAATAGGATCTCTCTTATCCTTAGGCCTGGTAGGATGAGGGACATGATTTAATTCCTCATAAATCTTAGCCTCATCATGCACACATCTTCTTTTCCAAGGGTTCCAATTTATTTTCACCAACTTTCAAATTACCTTTGCAATGCATAAATTATCCCTTACAACAACTGTTTCCTACTTATCTCTACCAACTCCTTTCACCCTCAACATCAAGGATATCAATCTAGCAAGAAATAAGGAATTGTATTTGGAATTGGGCTTTGTCATATCTTCTAATTGAATCACCATCATCCTACACAAATTAATCTTCTATCCATGCTTTAACATATACAAGAGAAAAACATCCTGAAATTTCAATGTATAAAAGTATCCTATCCTGGGAATCAAGACATGATGGACAAACTTAAACAGTAGCTTGTCTTCTCCTTCCATCTCAACAGCAATGACTTTACTAGGGATCCCACTCCCTGTCAGTTTGTCTAAGGCTTCTTTATAAAAGAATAACTCCATAGTGGGAGGCACCAATCCTGAGTAGTAATCATAAATCCCTTTATGTGTTACTTAGAAACTCAGCCCATTAAACAGAGGAAAAACTTATAATTATTCCATTCACCATTGAAGACATTCTGTTCTCATCCTTAGTTTGTTTGAATTTAAAAAACTCATAAAATTTATTCACTAACTTTGGGTAATAGGGTCCATTTTTGTTTGAAAAACATTCAACCCAGCCTTGAGCTTCAAGTGCCTTCAATACTAAAGATCTGCTTTTCAGCAACCATTCAGAACTAAGATATTCTTTAACTATGATTTACCTCTTCGACAGATGAGGGTTGATCAGTTTTTCCAAAGCCTGGCTTCCACTGCTCAACTCAGCTTGAGGTATCTTTAGATTTGGTTCATCCCCTTCATCACCGACCAATGGTCTCTTCACTCTTGCCATGAAGTCTGAAGTGGTTTGAGGGTTTTGGAAGAGGGTTAGGTTCTGAGGTTAGGGATAAAGAGATTCAGGAGATAGTTTTTGGTGGATAGAAATTTAGTATGTACTTTAATTTTATCACTTAGGAATTGAAAAAAAATACAAAATAAATAAGTAATACAGAAAACATTTCAGATTCCTATAGAGAAAACACTAAGTCCCAAAAACATCAACTATCAGTAAGGTAACAATGGTGAGGTCTATTAGTGAGGTTCTTAAAGGTGAGGTCTATTGGTGAGGTCCAATGGTGAGGTTCCTAACAGTGAGGTCTATCGGTGAGGTTCCTAACAGTGAGGTCCAATGATGAGGTTCCTAATGGTGAGGTCCAACAGTGAGATTCCTAATGGTGAGGTCCAACTGTGAGGTCCAACAGTGAGATTCCTAACGGTGAGGTTCCTAATGGTGAGGTCCAACGGTGATGTTCCTAACTATGAGGTCCAATGGTGAGGTTCCTACTTTAATATTTTATCATACCTAACTCATGTTTGATGTAATTTAACCTCTCATAGTTCAAAGGATTTGTGAATATATCAGCCAATTTGTGTTCAGTACCAATGAATTCAAGAGTGATATCACCTCTTTGATAATTATCTCTCAAGAAGTGACGTATCACATCAATGTGCTTTGTCCTAGAATAAGATACTAGATTTTTAGAGATTTTAATAGCATTTAGATTATCATACTTTATAAAGAAATGTTTAATTAATATCCATAGTCTAGTAAAGTGTGTTTCATCCACAAAATTTGAGCATAACAACTCCCAATAGCTATATATTCAGCTTCGACAGTAGATAATGCAACATAATTCTATTTCTTACTACACCATGATACTAGTGACTTGCCTAAAATGTGACATGTTCTAGAGGTTCTTTTTCTATCTAATTTACAACCAGAAAAATCATCATCCAAATAACTTATTAAATCAAATGATTGTCCTCTTGGGTAAAATAGTCCTAAGTTTGTAGTATTCTTGAGATATTTAAATATCCTTTTAACAGTAGTTAAATGTGACTCTTTAGGATTGGATTGAAATCGATCACAGATGCATAAAATGAACATAATATCTGTTCTAATAGTAGTAAGATAGAGCAGACTCCTTATCATACCTCTGTAATTGGTTTGATCCACTAGTTTACCAGTTTCATCAGCATCCAACTTATTGGTGGTACTCATAGGAGTATCACTACCTTTATTTCTTTCCAATCCAAAATATTTCAAAATATCTTTGGTATATTTACTTTGATTTAAAACAATACTATTTTCATTTTGAAAAATTTGAAATCCAAGGAAAAATTTATGTTCCCCCATTAAACTCATTTCAAATTCATCTTGCATCATTTTTTAAAAATCAGTATATAAATATTTTTTAGAGGATCCAAAAATAATGTCATCTACATAAATCTGTACTATTAAAGCATCTTTGGAAATATTTTTTATAAAAAAATTAGGATATGCTATTCCTTTAGTAAAACGTTTTGAAATAAGAAAAGAACTAAGTTTGTCATACCAAGATCTTGGAGCTTGTTTCAGACCATATAACACTTTAGATAGTTTAAATACATTATTTGAAAAATAGGGATTTGTAAAACTAAGGGGTTGTTCAACAAATAAATACTCAACTATATACCCATTTAAAAATTAACATTTGACATCCATTTGATAAAGTTTGAAATTCATATGAGCTGCATAGGCAAGTAGTATCCTAATGGATTCTAGTATAGCTACAGGTGAAAAGGTTTCTTTATAGTCTATTCCTTCTTCTGGACTATATCCTTATAAAAATATTCGAGCCTTGTTTCTAAATATATTTCTAGATTCATCAACTTTATTTCTAAACACCCATTTAGTGCCTATGGTCAAAATGTCTTTAGGTCGTTATACTAATTTACAAACTTTGTTTCTTTCAAACTGATTTAATTCTTCTTGCATAGATATCACCCAGAATTCATCATTGATTTCATCATCAATATTTTTAGGTTCAAGCTGTGAAAGAAAGTCTTGATGTTCAACCTAGTTTCTCAGAGAAGCTCTAGCTTGTGTTCCTCTATTTAAATCACTTACTAAAGCATCTAAAGAATTATTATTTGGAGTTCTAATACCTATAGAAAGAGTTGAACTAGAATCCTCATGATTGTATATAGGTTTATATTCACCATGCACAGATCTTGGAATATTTCCAGAACTGGTTGTTTTCACTAAGGGTTCACTGTCTTTATCATTAAGGTCCAGAATTGACATATCTTCCTCAAGATGTTCAATAGAGGTTTTGGGTTCATGTGGATCAGTCTCATCAAATTTGACATGAACTGATTTTTCCACACATTTGGTTCTCTTATTGAATACTCTATAAGCTTTACTAGAGATTGAGTAACCTAGGAAAGTTCCTTCATCACTTTTGGAAGCAAACTTGTCAAGATTGTACTTATTATTAAGGATAAATACTTTTAAACCAAAAACTCTAATGTAATTAACCTTAGGCTTCCAATTATTCCAAAGCTCATAAGGTGTCTTCTTAAGAACAAGTCTAATTAAGACTCTATTGATAATGTAACAAGATGTATTAACAGCCTCAACCTAAAAATAGATTGGTAGATTATACTCATTAAGCATAGTCTGAGAAATCTCTTGAAGTTTCCTTTTCATTCTCTTTATAACTCCATTTTGTTGAGGTGTTCTAGGATCAGAGAAATTGTAAGTATAGCCATTTTGTGTGAAAAAAGATTCAAGTTCCTGATTTTCAAACTCATGGCCATGATCACTTCTCAAGGTCTTAATTCTAAGTCCACTAAGATCTTCTATAGTTTTGGAATATTTAATGAAGTAAGAGCATGCTTTAATTTTGTGAACTAGAAAGTATACCCATGTATATCTAGAAAAATCATCTACAAGAACATAAACATAGTGATTCCCATTTAATTTTGAAACTCTATATGGTCCAAACAAATCCATGTGAACCAAATCAAGCGGTTGATAAGTAGAAACTTCTTTCTTTGGTTTTAAAGAAACTTTATATTGTTTTCCCTTTTGACAAGGATTACAAACTTTGTTAAGAGGGAATTCAAATTTTGGTAAGTCTCTAACTAAACCTTTCCTTGTTAGTTTCCTAAGTGAGTGTACATTGCAGTTTCCTAATATTCTATGCCATAACCAGGATTCCTTATGAAAATCATTTAAACAAGAATCATTTTTCTTAGATAAAGAATTTAAATCAACAATATATACATTTTCATTTCTAAGAGCAGTGGATATTAAATCATTATTAGAATTAAAAACATTGTATGCATCATTTTTAAATTTAACATTAAAACTATCATCACATAACTGAGAGATACTTAGTAAATTTTACTTTAACCCATAAAAAAAGCAATTTTGAAATTAATACAGTATTAGGGTTACCAATTTGGCCTTAGCCAATGATCTTCCCTTTTGCATTATCAACAAACGCGACATGTACACCATCAAATTTAATTAGAATCTTGAAGCATGAGTAGTCTTATATCATGTGTCTTGAACATCCACTCCCCAAGTACCATAGAGTTTCATAGGAGCTCTTTAAACAGTTTTCTTTCAAAATAGATTATGTGTAGGGCAACTTTGGTACCTAGATTTTCCTAAGTCCATAGAGGTTAGCAAGTAAAACTTTGAAAACCCATACCTGTCTCACAGGTTTCTTATAATCAACAGATATGTTTTGAGACAAGAACACTTTGTTTGGTCCTTTAGAAAATTGTTTTTCAAAAGATGGTCCAGAACATGAACTAGCAGTGAACTTTCCATATTTTAAAACAAATTTAGTTTTAACAATCCTTCTCTTTCTTGGTTGATATCCTATACCAGTTGTGTATTTTAGAGAAATTTGTTTCCTAGAAACTGGGCCAAGGTATCTCTAACTATAGTAAACTTCTCAAGATCTCTTTTTAATTTCTCATTGGATAATTTAAGTTCAGTATTTTCTTTTAATAACTGAGCACAATTTTCTTTTTCAATATCCAAATCAAACTTGTAATTAGCATTTAAAGCATGTTGTCTTTTCAATAGTTAATATTTATCCTTGAGTTCATTAAAGGTGTCCTCAATCATTCCAAAATATTCAAATAGTTCTTCCTTAGTCATATTTTCATCATTGTTTGATTCAATTTAATTCCCATAATATTAAACATTAGGTATAGGGGAATTTGGTGTTACCTCCAATGTTTCTGTCATGAAACACATGTTTTCCTGTTTGTTCTTTTCAATATAAGAAGTGTCAGATCCACTTGATCTATCTTCCGAGGCACTCCAAGTATCTTGTATATCCTTTTTATATCCCTTACCATTTTCTTCATACTTCTTAAATTTCATCTTGAGGAAATAAGCTTTCACATGAAATTTTTGTTTACACTCATAATAGACTACTCATTTGTGTTATCATTCCATTTTCTATCCTCTTTCCATTGTACTTTATTATCATACCTTCCTCTATAGTTTGAATTTCTAAATAAATTCTTCTTGTGGTATAACTTCTTGAATATCCTTGCAAGATGATCCATCTCATCATCACTGTTAGAATTCAAGTCTTCACTGGTGGAAGTGTCTACAAGAGCTTAAACTTTTTCTTTATCTTTGTTCTTTGAGGTAGCAGTCTTTGATGCTATAGATTTATTTCTTGTTTCTTCATATACTTATTGATTTACCTTAAGATATTATTCATAAATCATAAGATTTCCAATTAGTTCCTTCACTGGTAGCTTGCCTATATCACAAGAATCTCGCATAGAAACAGAAGTTTCTCTCCATCTGTCAGGTAGGCATCGAAGCAATCTCATAATCTGATCCTTGATGTCCACTGGTTTCCCAATCAGACTCATGGTATTCACTATTTAATTAAACCTGAGATACATTTTAGATATAGGTTCAACAGGATTAATTTTAAAATTATCATATTTATTAGTATATGTATTAAATCTAATTTCTTTAACATTAGTTGTTACCTCCTGAGAAACAGCTAAAGTATCCCAAATTTCATAAGCAGTTTTACAAGAAGATATTCTATTGAATTCTTCATCACCTAGAGAATAGTACAAAGCATTCATTGATTTACAATTATTATTATAGATGGCTTTAGTCAACCGAGACTATGTGTCCCTAGAAGTATCAGGCAATACATGTTGTTTTTCAATTATGTCCTAGATTTTAGGTCCCATGCTCTCTAGATAAATTTTAATTTTTAATTTCCACTGAGCATAGTTATAACCATTAAATAAAGGTGTCTTGTTAGTAGCATTACCATCAAATCTATTATCCATAGTTAAATAGAATTTTAAAGAACTGAAAATTTAGATATGACAGAAATTTTAAGATCTTTAGGATACAACTAAAATCATAATTGAAATGAATTTGACAACTTTCAGAACAATTGAGATAGTAGCAACAAAAATTAAAAATTAATAACCCTATGATACCAAATGTTGGTCAGAGTGGAATCTCAAGAGGGGGTGAATTGAGTTCCTTATTAAAATTTCTATTTAAGATTTTTCTTATAAAGATCCCCCAAATTTGAAACGACCTAGTTAATTAAGTCAGTAGAGATTTAAATGTCTAGTTGGTCAACAATTTTCTCAAAGGGTGATTAGTCCTTAGTTAAATTAGTGTAAAAAAACACTTCTTCAACTTTTGAAACAAGTGTACTTAATTAAACACACACACACACACAAACCAAAACTTACTATCAAAGTGAATGTAAAATAGTTTTATGTTTTAGCAATTATAAGCAGCATAAAATAGATATAACAGAGTAAAACAAAATATAGTGAACAGTAAAGTTAAACAAAAGGTTCAGTATCAAGCCGAGACTTAATGCTCCCCACTTGGTGATCACCTACCACAAAGTAAACTATATTAACAATAAACTTGTTACACAACCTGTATCGGGTTGTACAATAGTTTTCACAAACTGTCCAGGTTTCAAACCCTTTACCACAGTTCTTCATGAAAAAAAACAGTACAGACCACACATGGTCACTTCCACAATTATACGTGGGAAACAAGATATAAGAAAATTTTGATGTGAGGATATTCAGTATCCTCAAGTTGAATCACAGGAGACAGTGTGTGTAACAGACATACACACACTTATTAGAAATGTAAAATTGAGAAACACAATAGAGCTAATATTATAAGCTTGAGTTTAGAAAGCTCTATTTGTATTGCAGTTCAGATCTTGACACCTTGGAGTGAAGAATCTGATGCTCTAGTCTTTCTTTGAAAGTTGTCTTAAAAAAAGAGTGTCTCTCTAGCTTTGAGTGTTCTGCTTCTAGTGTTGATAAAGAGTTGATGAGGCGTAGAAGGCAGAAGTGAGTTGGTCTCAAATGATCTTTTTGATACTTGTGGGATCACAGTGTAAGTGTAGGATGGTTCTTCATTGATCTAGCAAGTAAGTTACTTCATACGCTACTTATTTGTTACTGATCTTCACTTTCTTATCTTCTAGACTTGGCACTCATACCTCCTTATTTTCTTCCTCCATATTCTCTTTTATATATTTTAGGTTCAAATATAAGAATAAGTACGTCACATGCGATCTTTCTCGTACCTCATACTGTCCATATATGGTATCCTGATCTGTCTACAATCAGCATTAATTAATTTCAAGAGAATTTAATTCATCAAATATGACCATTCGAATAATATTAAGATTTTGAAAAATTATGGAAGGGTATGCATCGATAGACTGGTAACGGTAGCATTCACAACAGTAGGCTTCAATAGTAGGTGCACACCGGCAACCTTCAACGGTGACCTTCCATCAGTAGCCTTCAGTGGTAGCCCTCAATGATAACCTTTATTGGTGGCCTTTGCATCAGTGACCTTTTTCATCGGTGACCTTTGCATCAGTGACCTTTGCATCAGTGACCTTTTCATTGGTGACCTTTGCATCGGTGACATTTTTCACTTAGAGAAATTTTGCACTATGAGCTTAAACAAGAGATTAATGAGATTAAAAGTACATAGTTTTTACTTTTATATAAACATAATTTTCACATAAAATATTATACTGTAAGGGAAAAAATATGCTCTATATAAATGAAACATGATTTGGGATTATCAAAATAGGTGAGTCCAATAGATTATTTTATCACTGATTGGTTTTTCTTGGAGAAAAAACACTCATACTAATTCTTATAACCACATTTGACATGGTGGAAGACTTTTATTCATTTTTCTTCATCCATACCTATAATAATTTTGTTTTCAAACCTGTATTTTCAATGAAAAGTTTTTAAAAAAATCATTACAAATAGGTATGGATGGTACCCTATATTTCAAGGATACTATAGAAATATCATCAGATGAATTTATGATCTTTTTCCACTAATTGAATTTATTTTGAAATAGGAACCATCCTTATAAAAGTTTATGACAACATATTATCTTTCATTATCTCCCTATGAAGACATTTCTTAAATATTTTCAACATTTTCTAAAGTGAACTAAATCATAAGATTATTCATATTGTTGATGTGGTATCTTTTTGATGTATGTTTTCTAAATAATTTTATTAATATTTTGATGATTTAATTAGTAAAACATGCTTTAAACATTAAATAATTTAACTTTAGTAAATTTTTTATTGAAATTATTAGTTTAGGAATTTTCTATATAATTTTTTTTCATTCTTAAATTATTAATTTTATCATGATTAGAATTTTATCTATTTTATTTCTTATTTTCTTTTTAATATTAATTTTAATTTTTTCTATTTTAATCTTGGTTTTTATTAATATAATATTTTATATTTTTTAAATCTTTATCAAATAGAAATTGAATTTAAGTTAAAATATTTGGTTTTTTATAATATGTTTGAATTTTAATTTATAAATTTTAATATTTAATTTCTTTCCTAATTTAAATAATTAAATTTTATTTATGATAATTGGAATTTATTTTGGGAGTTTAATTTTCAAGTTCCATATTCATTATTAAATATTGTAATTATGAACCTAATTCTTATTGAATTTGGTTCACTTCATTATAGTGAGTATTTCCCACTAACACTAATTCAAATTTGAAATTATAATTTTTTTTTTGGAAATTCATTTCTATTGTGAAATAGATTGTTTTTAATATAGAACCTTTATAGGATTTTTAGGGTACTACTGTTAGGGTGATTTTTTACCCTACATCCATTCCCTACCATCATCTAGTGTACTTCCATCCCCTACTACCATTATATTTGGATTCTTCCACTATAAACCCTACCATTCTACTACTATATATCTAACTACTCTACCATGATATTATACTATGGTGGATACAACTAATCTACCATGATATTATGCTACCATTCATAAATACTTCTATGATGAGTGATATACTTCTACCATTCCTTTTCTTCCACCACTAGGATAGGCCTGATATCATAATAAGGAAAATAGATGGGCTTTTGTGAAATGGATTTCTGCTACCATAAGGAATCACATGAGACCATGCCCTAAAGATTGAAGATGAGACTATCGAAAAGTATGATTCAATGACATCCAAGTTCTATGAACAAATTGCAGACTAAAATTCAGAATCAAAAATTAAGGAGATAGAGCTTCAATAAAGATCTATCCACTACATTGATGATGAAGGATACCAAATTCGAAGGTCGAGTTAAAGGGTTCAATGTTGAGTTTTTAGATATGATTTACAATAAATCTTATTAGAGAAGAAAAGAAAAGGTTGGTTGAATATTTATTGATAGATTCTCAATAAAGGATGTAGAGGGTATTCAGACCTACTATGTATCAATAAAAACTGAAGCTCAAGGACTATTGAAAAGCTAATTTTGATTTAAAAAGTGAATTTGAAGTGGAGATAATCCCAAGATCTCCCAAAGATGACTTAGGATGTGCTAAATGAATATTTCATTGAAGATCAAATGATTATAACCAAGCCACAATAACTTCCTATATCATGTTTCACCGATTTTAAATGGACAAATGAAGTGTAGATGAACGAGAACACTGGTTTTAAGATGGTAGTTGAAGGATGTAACATCCCACCACTAAAAACTCTTTCACATGGCCAAATTAGGTTTGTTACTGGACCTCAAGCACACCTCCCTATACACTAAATCCTACCAACTATTATTGAGGGAGTAATGAATATAGCGGGGAGACTATAACCCCTTGGTATAGAGTTATAATACAATGAAAATAAAAAATACTAATAAATATAAGAGTAACTAATATAGAGGATACAATATAAAATAATACATGAAAGTAAATGAAGAACAAATAAATAAAATAATAGTGAACCATGTAATTATAAGCTAGAATGTATCTAAATATCAATCAGAAATCAATACATATAATAAAATAATTTGACAGAAATAACACAAAATACCATGTTTCCAAACCCCATGTCGGTCCCGTATCCAAGATCTAACCTCTCCAGAAAGTAACAATCCATGATAAGGTCCCTTTACCTTGTCCAAATCTTCATCCATGTAATCTTCTCAGGTACCAAAAAGTGGCCTGAATAGGGTGTGAGTAAAGATCAGTAGGTCTAAACCACTATGTCTAAACAAAACTAGCCTGATAATAAGAGTATGAAATAAAGTAATAACTAGGTGTATTATTTAATAAACTTAATATAATATAATAGTCAAATTTCTCCAGAACTATATTGGATATCTCTAAGAATTTAGCATAACCATACCAACAATTAACATAATCCATTTTAGAATCACATAACTGAGAAAATCCCTTTATATAATAATTTCAGCATATAAGAAAATCCATCTGTATATGTATTTAATCATTCATTCTAATCAATCTATATATGCATTTCAGTATGAAACTTGGTCAATCCCACTATATAATAATTACAACATGAAACCGGGCCAAGACCTCTATATAAGAATTTCATCATCTAAGCTAATCATTATAATAAGTACAACATACATAATATTGTAAGGCATAACAACATGAAAATAACTCCACATAACATCACATCATAAGTCACAATTATTAATTATTCTAATTACCATTTTCTTTTCAATCACCCATTTATTTATTTAATTATTTCTTTATCCATTTCCATTTAAATTTCACACCCATTTTATGTCAAATCATTATAAGAAATTTTATTAATCAATCACACTATTTTACAAGGTGAATCTATTAGAATAAATCACCTGAGGTCTCATGTCATGATAAATACAATTTAAGTCATTTACCAATTCATTATTATTCTAGGATACCCGCAAGCTAGGTCACACACCATTGAATCCAAAGGGATCCAATTAATAAAGAAACACATGATTTATCATCATTCATTATTAAATTAATTTTTTGTGCATGTTATGTCAGAGAAATAAAAATATTGTACATACTTAACAATTAAAAAGACCATAGGGTTAGGTTTTATACCACCTACCTTTATCTGGATATCAAACAATTATTCCAACAAGAAACTTCAAAAAAGGACATTGGTGAAGAATATGGGAAGAGAAACCGGGGATCTTAAGCTTGATTGAGACATCCAGAATGGAATAAGGAACTTCATAATCACCTGGAAATCACATAGGTATCAAGATAGGAGAGGCCATATGCAAATGATATGAAATTACTTGTGAATTGAGGCTTTAAAACCGCTCAGCTTGAGAAATGAATGACATGTAATATTTTCACATCTTGTATTTCCTAAAATATGAGTTACATCAAAAATGTACCGCCTCAAGTTAAAACTATCCTTCTTGAACATTACATGATTTGAACTAGTTTCACGGTGTGTAACTATTTCACATCATGAAACATTTTATGGAATCTTCCTTGCGATAGTTACACATCATGTAATACGTACATGACATGTAAATGTTATGTAGACATATTTAAGCCTAGATTTTGCAGAAGAGATCAAACAACCAGTGAATCTTTATAAACCCATGGGGTAATGTCATACCCCCTTTTAACACATTTACTTAGACTACATTAATTCAAAAAAAAACAAACATAACTAAACTTTAGATCATTTTCCATAGAAAATGATTTTCATATTCTAAAGGAACATGAAAACAAATGATAAAAGAATAATGAAAACAAAAAAAAATCATGTTTAATGAAAAACTAAAATCGGGACATACCTGAAAAAATATGGGATCTTACAACCTCCCCACCATATTATAACTCATCCCCGAGCTGCTCCAAGTATCACTATGGGGTATCAAAAAACAATTCTAGCCATTGATCTTGCATATTAAATTCTCTCTCCCAAGTCTCCTCTTGAACACACCCATGTTTCCACTACACTCGAACTAGAGGTATAATGCTACCCTATAAATGCTTTTTACTGTAGCCAACAATCTGTATCAGATGCTCATTAAAGGAAACATCTATACTAAGCTTGATGTCATCAAAATATACTACATGAGAATGGTTATGATAATATCTATGAATTTGAGACATGTGAAATGCATCTTTCATGGAACTATATCACCGTGCAAGGGATAATCCACATGCCACTAGACCGAACCGTCCCACTATCTCAAATGTCCTGAAAAACCTGGTCACTTTATTTCCCTATTTTATGATACATCATTTCCCCATCCTAGGTAAAAACAAAGGAAAAACAATGACTATCCTCAAAATCTATAGGTCATATCCAATTTTTATTGCATAATATTTATTCATATTCTATGTGGTCACAAACCTCTTTTGATAAACTAAACCTTCTCAGACATCTCCTGCATGACACTTGGTCCAACAAGAACTAACTCACCCAACTATAAAAAACAAAGAGGAGAACAACATGGATTTCCATACAAAGCCTCAAATGGATCCATTTGGATTTATTATTTGAATATTTTAATATAAGTTAACTCCAAGAGTTCCATACACTACTCTGATGAACCACTAAAATCCTAAACATAGGCTTGTAACATATCCTTTAGAATCTAAATAGTATGTTCATATTGGTCATTAGTTTGGGGATGATTGGATATGTTCAGAGGAAACTGTTATGACAAAGCCTTTTGAAGACCCTACCTGAACCATGATGTGAAATGAGGATCTCTATTAGAAGATATACTCCTCATAACACTGTTCAAATGAACTATCTCCTGCATGTCGTGAAAACCTAGATAATAAATAGTGAAGGTCTCCCAGATAAGAAATAAGTGGGATACCTTCGATATTCAATCTAAAATCACCTATAATGTATTATTATAATGGGTTTTCCTAATTAATCATATCACAAAATCTATAGTGGATTCTTAAGATTTACACTATGAAATGGAAAGATGTTGTAACAACCCAGTGATGATCTTAACTTTTACCTCTTAATAGGTGAAACATATTTCCCCAAATCTCACCACTATATTCTACATTCCTGACCACTAGTACTATCTATAGAGGTCATGATATATCTTTTTCAAAAATGGATGCACCTCCCATCTAGAAGCATGAAATTATATCATCATCTCCTCATGAAAAATTATAGGAACCCATACTCAGTCATGAAAAATAAGAGAATTGGCACTGCTAAGAGATCATATAGCTGGTGGTTCCCCACCATATAGGCTGTCTTTTAAAACTAATCCCTATAGATCAGATAACTATTCAGTCTTGATCTGGTTCAAAACCATGTGTATGAAAAATGTTGAAGTTAGAGCTACTCATCCCTAAGACTCTTGAACATCCAAATTCATTTTTGTAAAGAGTAACATCAGTCATCAGTCATCAAAAGACTCCCAAACTTTCTCTTTCTATATATTTGGTCTCAAGGAATCGATAATGATGTTTCCATTTCCTGGTGTATAATCCAATTTAATGTTGAAATACAATAGATACTCGAACCACCTTCTATGTCAAAGGTTTAGGTCTCACTATAAAAAGACATACTTGAAGCTATTATAGTCATTGTACAGAAAATAACTATATCCTAGAAGATAGTGTCTCTAGAATATTAGGTTATGTACCACCAAAAATAACTCCAAATAATGAGTTTGATAATTCCTCTAGTGTGGTCTCAACAATATTTTCCCATAAGAAACCACTCGATCCTCCTATAGCATAATTGCTCCGAGTCTGATTTGTGATGTGTCATAATACACTATATATACCGTACTTAGTATAGGTAAAGTGAGGATTGGTTATGAGGTCAGCCTAATCTTTATCTACTTAAAATATATATCACAATCATTCTACCAAACAAACTTCTCTCCTTTCTTAGTTATCCTAAACATCAATTTTGACATATGGGAGAAGTCTTGGATAAAATTATGATAATAACCTGGTAAACACAAAAAATGTGAATATCAATGGAATTCATTGGTTAATCCTAAGATACCATGGGTGAAACCTTATCTAGGTCCACTGAAACTCCTACCTCTGTGGTAACATAGCCCAAGAAGTGAACTTTATCAATAAGGAAACTACATTTGGTTATCTTGGTGAAAAGTCGATGCTATCTCAATGTACTCAGGAAAATTTCAAGATGCTTGGCTTGATTTTCTATTGAATAGGACTACACTAAGGTTTCATAAAAAGAAACACCAAAAAATGATCTACAAAATGATGAAATACCCAACTCATCAAGGCCATTAATATCGTGGGTGCATTATTCAAACCAAAAAACATCACTATAAACTCATACAATCGATACCAAATCCTAAAAGTAGTCTGAGGTATGTCTAATGATCTCAACCTCAACTGGTGGTATCTTGATCCCAAATATATCTTATATAAGATCTTGGAACCTCTCATTTGATTAATGATATCATTAATAAGTGGAAGGGTATAGTGGTCCTTGAATATCATTTAATTGAATCTTTGATAGTCCACACATAAATGCAATGTCCCATTAGTATTCTTGGAGAAAATAACTCAAGAAACCCATGGATTTGTAAAATTATGTATGAAACCCTTATATTTCAGATCATCCAACTAAATGTTATACTCCTAAAGCTCTTATAGTTCCATCCTATAATGCAGAATAAAAACTGGCTATGCTATTAACAGCAACTTGACCGTGAATGAGATCTCCCTCTCTGGTGGCAACCCATAAAATTCATTTGAAAAAACATTTTGAAATGGTATACCACTGGAAGAGAAGTATCATGCTACATTATTCCATCATCTAGAGAAATACCTTATATATGATCCATGATATAATCTAATCTACATTGAATTAGTTCTGTATAACCATCCAAAATATCCCACTCAACCTAGTGAAAATAGATACCTCCTTATTAATATAGATGGATAAATCTCCTATAGTAATAGTTGATATGATTTTGGTATATAAATAACCAATAAATACTAAGAATTATATTACAACCTATCATTTTCATCACAAATAGTTCCCAAAAAAATAAAATCCACTAATTTCTAGAGAACATGCTTTGAAACGTTTGATATTCTATGACCACAATCCAAACGGTGTATTGATGATTAAGTCTCCATCCAAGATTTCCACAATAAAGACAATTTTTTTTTGAAAAAAAGATAAACTGGAATGAGATTCTCTTATATAAAAAAACCCAAGAAAGGGTAGATGATACAAGAATCATACCTATGACGGTATAAAGTCCTGCATCCACACTTGCTAGAGTAGCCTGCATAGCATGCAACTGACTAGCCCCTATACCTTGGGCTCTAGTCTGAGTCCCATGGGCTATTCGATCCGCCTTATACTGACACTCCTACACTAGAGTACCACGTACCTTACCTCGGCCTGAATGTCTAGTGGAACTCCAGATACCATTCTACTATGGGGGTATCTAAGTCCTTCCTAGACTCTGGTACCTATCATAATCCCATTCCACTACTCTTCTGTTGCATGTACCTACAAAACCTCTTTAGGTGACACAACCTACCATAATCATGGAACTCAAAAGTAGGGTATAAACACTGAGGCATCTTGTGGCACAACTTGACACAATGATAGCACTAAAATAGAACCTAGTCCTAAGATGGATACCCACTACCTTGACTATTCTATAAATAGTTTACTTGGTAATAACTATCATAGATTCAGTTCTTTCCAACAGAAGAAGAGATCCCAATTTTCCCTACTGAAATAGTCAGTCCACTGTTCTAGGCCTCTATCAGATTCCCTTCCATGATGAGTTCCTGATTCATCACATCCAAAAAGATACTCAAGTGATAGATGTTCATCTATGACATGATCTCTTAGAGAATACCATCCTAAAAACATATCACCTTGGAGATCTCATCAGCAGCTAAATATGGAACAAAGAATAGAAATTTGTGAAATATATATCATAGTCCTTTACTGAAATTTCCTCCCACATCAAGTGAATGAAATCATGAGCTTTCTCATCCATCAATATCCCTGGATTGAAGTGGCTTAATAAATTTTCCTCAAATTCCTTCAGGGATAACTCATATTTCTTCCCGTATTGATATTGAATGTCCTAAAAAAGCTTGTAAGGTCCAAAAATCATGTATTCAACATGATTCACTCTCCTATATGAGGGTTTATTAAAGTTATTGTAGATCGTATAGACTAAATCAATCCAGAACTGGGCTTCTTAGTGGCCTCCCTCTCCAATGAATGTTAGTAGATGATGAAGTTGAAACTCTCTCTTCAGCTCATACATCAAATAAATACTATGAATAGTCACACTTTCCATGGATCACATGAATATTATGAAGCTATCATGAAGCTAAACATCTATATGATCCTCAGTATCTACAGGAAGATTTGGTTCAACTATGTTAGGAGCAATCTGATTACCACTCTTCAAATGATCAATTTAAAGATGATGATGAAGTATTTTTTCTAAAATACAAACACACTCTTTATAACGTTAGATAACAAAAATGTCAATATAAAAAGGTAAAACAAATTGAGAACCATTGGCTCATGGTCTCTCTAAACATGTCTTACAAGTGTTTTAGCATGAAATAATAGTTCTTTAATTTCATTTATCATATTTTACATGTGTCTCATTTAATAGTTCATACAAGAAAGTATATATCACATGGAATAAATATGTACCTATCATGAAAAATGAATGTCAACATATATCCCTATGTTCATATAGTGATGCATGCAGATTCATCCCATGCCATATCAAGCCATGAGTAGAAACGTCAAGAAATAATAACATCTCATAACATGTGAATCACCAATGTTGAAATATCATCAACCATAACAAGTGAACACCATGAAAATAATCCCATCCCTATGCATTTCAATTTCCCCCCATATATGGGTTAGGTACACCCATGAACAAGCTCATTACCAACTCCCGACACATCTTAGTCTCCTTTCTACCTTTACTAAAAAGTTAAACAACAAAAAAAGAAAAACCCACTCCTTAAATACCACTTTGTAACATCCCCAATCTAACACTATCTCATGTGGAAAAATCAGGTTGGTTATTGGTCTTCAAGTACTCTTCTCTATACAGTAGAGGTTGTCGACTAGTATCAAGGGTGTAAATGATATAGTGGGGAGACTATACCCCGTGGTACAAAATTATAATATAGTATAAATAAACAATAATAATATACATCAAATTTACAGATATTGTGGAAACAATACAACATAAAATTGGAAAGTAAATGAAGAACCAATAAATCAAGTAATAATGAACCATGTAATGATAGGTTGGAATATATCTAAATTTCAAGAATAAATAATTACATATAATGGAATAAGTTGAAAAAATAAATCAAAATACCCTGGTCTTGAACCCCATGTTTCTCACATCTCCAAGATCCAAACTATCTAGTAGGAAACAATAAAAAAAATGTCACTTTACCTTTTCAAAACTAGAATTCATTTAATCTTCTTGGGAACCAAATGGTATCTCAAATAGCGTGTGAGTAAACCTCAGTTGGCCGACACCACTATGTCTAAAAAAACCTATCTGTTGGTAATTTATTCAATAAAGTGATGAAAACATGTAGTATTTAATCAAATTAATATAATACTAAAGAACCTCTATAGTTAAATTTTTTTAACATTGTTTTTGTATTTTTTAAAAACTAACCTTTTTGTAAAAAAATGTTTTTTTATTCAAAAATCAAACCCAGTCCATCATAATGAGATTTTTTAGAAATTAATATGTTTATTTTTGAAGAAGTCATATTGTTTCTAAAAAGTTTTGAAATAATATTGCAAAGTAAAGAGTTAGAAAGTTTTAATACTTTATAAATTAAATAATTTGAATCTTTTCTAGTCATTAAGTTCAAAAAAAAAATATGAAAACTTTTATAATAAAAGTTTTTTTATGAAATAGAGGATTCATAATGGTTGTATTGGTTTCATAAATCAAGATAAATTTTGTCAATGAGTAATAACTAAGGATTTATGAGACTTTTCAATGTTGTTGAGTGAAGTTATCATCAAATAAAACTGATCATAATGATGAATCCATCTTAATGGGGATTTCATCCTTATGAAATATCCATCGAAGTCATAATCTTTAATAAATAACAAGAATGTGTGAAGTTGATGAAGTTTGAAGAAGCTCAAAGTTTCTAAGTATATTCATTGTTGAATACATTCCATCATCATGGAAAAATCATCATAATATGATTTTCATCATAATGGTAATTCCATCATAATGATATTAAAAGGAAATAGAAATCGTAATGAGCTAAGAAATAAAAAAAAATCGTAATGATCTGAGAAAGAAACAAAAATCATAATAATCTAATAAAGAAACATAAATTACAATGATATAAGGAAACAAATTCGTAATGAGATCAGAAGGAAATAGATTCATAATGAGTTAAGAAGGAAAAAAAATCATATTGAGATGAGAGGGAAACATATTTTTAATGATCTATGAAGGAAATATATTCATAATAATATGATTACAAAGAAGGATAAAAAAGAATATTCTAGAAGTTTTATGAAGAGTTTAAGAGGTTAAACTCGAAATTCAATTTTTTTATATAAATATCAGAGAAATTATAGGAGGATTGAAGTAGTAAAATGAGAAGTTTAAATGTGATATATTTTCAGATTTTTGAAATCTAAAAGAGCGGGTAAATGTTTAAAGTTTACTACTCTTGATTTTCTCAATTTCCTATAAATACTTGCTCAGATCATCCATTCATCAATAAATTTCATGCCAGTGGAAAAGGTGGAGTGATGAAGAATTTGAGTGAAAGTTATTTTTGGACTAAGATCTCTGAAGAATATTAGACACCTGAATGTTTTATTTTTCGGACAGGAGAATTTTATTTAGTCAATCAGACTGAGAAAGATCATATTGATCATTTGAGAAGAGTTTGATTAATGCATATTGATAATGAATTCATCAAAATGAGTTCATCAAATCCAGGTTCATCATATTGAGAGAATCAGATCCAACTTCATTAGACTAAGAAAATCGGATCCAGCCAAATCAGACTGAGGATTCAGACTAAGTAATTGTGGAGTTGTTTCAAAAAAGTATTTATTATTATTTTTGGATCAATTTTTTATAAGTAAACATTGTAAATTGATAGGAGTCAGTATAATATTTACTATTGGGAGATAGAATGTGTCTAATGGGAGTTGACACTAGTTGTATTCACTTGTTTGTAATAGTGGATTTCTGTAGACCCATGGTAGTAGCTATGAAAAGGATGTAAGTTATCACATTGAGGCCAAAAATTATAAATATTGAGTGATTTATTTACTTTATTACCTTTTCATGCATGATTATTTACAAAAAAGATGATAAGGAATTAAATCTTAACAGGTTGTAGGGTTTAAGTTTTAAAAAGTTTTGAAACTTATAAAAAGTGAAAAACTGATTCAACCCTCTTATCAGTTGTTATTTGATATTTTGGAACTTCAATTGGTATCAATAGGAAGGTTCAATTGTTGAATCCTTATCAATGATAATATCAATTCTATCAATAGTATAAGAATTCCTACATTTTATGGAAAAATTTATTATAGATGGAAAAATAGGATGATTCCTTATCTCCTATCTATTGTCCTAGAAATTGTTGATGTTACTGCTATTGGTTTTACACATATTGAGAAATATTATCCTATTAAGTTTGTTGATAAAATAAATTTAGATGTTAATGGAAAGTTTAGAAATGAAATCATTATGTCTATATCAGAGAATGTATATCAGAAGGTTATGGGTCTCAATACTTCAAAATGCTTGTGGGACAAACTGGAAAGTATATTCGAATGGAATACCAAATTGAAGGAAGACAAGCTGAAAATATTTCATAGTAAGTATGAAGACATTATAAAGACCCATAAATTTCATATAATATTTTTAATTAAATGGAATAATTACGAGACTCCGAAAATTGACTGAATGAGATTTCTAGGTCCGGAGAGCCCGAAATGGAATTTTGAATTTTTTGTGTGGTACATTCAGTAAACGCGAGGATGAGGTTTTTTATCTTTTTAATTAGTGCCCAAATTAAAAATCCGAGGGCACTGTTGAATTCACAGCACTGAGATTTTATAAGGAGAAACTTAACTTTGTTCAACAAAAGTCTAATGGAAAAATTATTTTTTGGAATTTCAGAAAAAATAATAATAAAATAACAAAAGAAGTTATTTTATTCTTTTTGCAACCATCGAGCGAAGGTGGTGGGACCATATCATAACATTAGGATTTGATTGAGATCCATTTATTAACACGATCCTTTGGTTGTGTAACCACGATGCTCATAGGATTAATGGAACATTAATTTTGGTTCCTTAATGAACCACGTTAATGAACGCAATGTAGGTGGTTCCTTTTCTTTTATTTAATCAATCATTTGGAATGGGTTTTGGGAGAGCTATGAGAGAAAGCTATGAAGAAACGCCGGTGACATCTTCCTCCAAAAAATAATGATGATTAGATGATTCCATTTATGATTCGAACTAGACATCGATGGGTGACGAAAAACGCTAAAAAATATCTTCGAATGACAGATTCTCCTCCTTCGTCTTCAATGAATCCAACGTGTTCAAGGTAGGGGGTTTATGTGCTTAATTCCTCCCTCTTTCCCATTATTCAGTATTATGAATAACGCAGACCAACCATCCAATGGGTTGATCTGCGTTTCATTATTTAATATGAGAGGATGATGTAGAGTTTCTTTATGGGGTTTTAATGATTAATATTCCTTCCCATGTTATAACGCTAACGCGGTGGGTGTGGGCCGAACCAAACAAGGCCCAGACCCTCCGCTGAACTTTTTCTTGATGTGTTATTAATGGGTGACTTATAAATACAATGGAAATAAAAAACTGAGGGCCAATAAATGAAGGTGGTGTCCCACGGGCCCCGTAGGCGCAGATGAGAATGAAATTGGACCACCGAAACTTCACCAGTGGCCCGAGGAAGCATTGCTGGTGCGGGGGCACTGGGGATCAGTGATGGCTAAAGAGAGAGATGGAGCCCATAGGTGCCTTGGAAGACAGGGGGCGGCTGACCATCTCTGGCCACGTTTATGTCGCGACGACATGATGTGGAGGAGGCGATAGCAGCCAATGGGCTGTCGCGGAGGAGGCGTCATGGCTCCCAACCGCGATGGTGGGCGGACCCGCTCCCGCAGGTCCTAACTTTGACCAGTCCATGTGGACTGGTTAGCTGGAGAAATTCCATGGTGGAGCCACTAATTGAAGAACTTGAATATACTTAGTCCATTCCAGGAAGTTGGACCACGCCCAGCTGGTGGGCCGCGCCCAACCAGCGGGCCGAGCTGGTTCTACGGCCCGACGAGCTGTGCTTAGATGGGTGGGCCGAGCTGATCCCATGAACCAATGGGCCAGACCGGACCCAACCAAATTGGTCTAGGCCCAACCAATTTGGTCTAGGCCCATTGGGCCGGGATAGGTCAGGTCAGTCTGAGAGGGATGGGCCGGACCTGGACTCATTTCGACCTCAATTTCATTTAAACGACCATATCTCCTAAACCAGATGTCCATTTGAAGGAATTTCTATGGTGATGGAACCCTTAGGATGAGGTGGTAATTTTTAGATACTCCACTTAGGTTTTGGAGAAAGTTGGGGTATGGCCGAGTTGGATCGAACTCGAATCCAACCGGGACCTCGGTACTAAAATGCCTATAACTTACAGACCGGGCGTCTGATTGACGCACTGTCTATTATGTTGAAACCCTTATAACATGGAGGTTATATAGGTTAATTTCTAATGGGAATTCATGGTATTTGAGATACAACCAATGTCTTTGGGATAAGAATCTACAAGACTCAAGTGCACCAAGTGCGGGAATCTTGTGGCTGGCTATCTAGTGACATACGACCCTTTGTGGATCATCATGAAAACGACCCTGTGTGGATGAACAGTAGCGCGAACTGATAAGGATCAGCCTTAGAGCGACACATCATGGATTAGAGACTTATGAACCTATGTGGATCGATGACTTACGACCCTGTGTGGATCATCAGTAGCGCGACCCGATGAGGACCAGCCTTAGAGCGGCCCATCGTGGATCAGCAGCTTATGAACATATGTAGATCGACGACTTACGAACTTATGTGGATCAAAAAATTATGACCATATGTAGATCGGTGACTTACAAACCTGGGTGGATTGAAAGTAGAATGAATTCTTCATGGTTCAACAGTGGAACTTCTCAATGGAATAATGTTGATTTATATTTACAACTAATCATCATTATTATTGTTCTTTAAGTTATATACCTAGTGTGAGCTGATTATTTTAATTTATGATTTGTGATTGAGATCATTCTTTGTGGTTTTACTTTGTGGAGTTCTAGGAGACCTTAGTGGGTCTTGGGGTCCCTAATGAGTATGATTATACTCACCCCTGCACGGGCTTCGCCCACACCTTGTTATGTCTTGTGAAAATGATGGACATATTTGATCGAGATCTGGGTGCCCGGACTAGACGGTGTACGGAGGTGAACGATGGATGTGGAGAGTTGTAGTGATGATATGTACTTAATATTTAGGTAGGATCCTTAGTGGACAACCTCAAGGGATATTTTTCCTTTTTTCTATATTTTCTTTTAGTTGGGTTTGTATTCTGGCACATTCTTCTTCAGTTCACACTTTTACTTTCAACAGTTATACAATGTGGTTTGTTCTTGTTGTATACCTGGTCTGTGTGTTTGCAGGTTTAAAGGAAATTCCTTCCCATTATAGTGGTATTTCTTTTCGGTGCTAGTCGCCAACCCATGGCCTATAAAAGGCGGGCTTAGAGTAGTCACGACACGGGCCCCGGGGGACAGGTTGTGACAAAGTGGTATCAGAGGATTCAGTTCTACCGAAGAACTAAAACTCTAATATTTTCAATGAAGTAATAGTGTTAAGTGTCTAGAGTTTGGATTTTAGTCCAAGGAGTCCAGTGTTGGTGCGGCGACTAACGTATCCACACACTAGGAGCCTGAATCCTGTTTTCTGACTCGGTACACAAAAACACTGATTGCTTGTGTTTTTGAAATGTTTTTATTTTTATATATTTTGAGTTAGATCGCCAGGTATAACTTATTGACCTTGGAGCATCTGTTTCTTTATAGTATACCTCCATGTAGACAACCATCCAAGATTCCAGAGAGAGTTTGTGATGAAGGGACACCGAGCGATGAGGCTTCAGTGTAGGGCCCTCTTATAGTGATAGCACCTTCGGGTGGTGTACCAGCATCACCACTACCCATAGGGAAGAAATTTCCACCAGCCCCACTAGCGAATTGTGTATGCCTACTGAGCGTGTTGCATGATTTCTAGATATAGAGGCCTCCAAGGTTTCTAGGCGAGACAGATCCACAGGTGGCTGAGGATGGGCTAGAGGCTATGGCTAGAGTTTTCTGCTTAGTTGGGACACCAGCAGACTAGATGGTTATCCTAGCTGCTAGCCTCTTTTAGGGAACAAGAGGGAGATGGTGGATCATGAATCTCCAGTTGAACGATGAGGTGACCATCACCTAGTTGGAATTTGAGAGCCTCTTCAGGGTGGAGTTCATACCACTGACACTCCACTCTGTGCGTATTCCAGAGCTACTGCACTTATAACAGGGAAGACTGACAGTGGCCCAGTACTCAGTGAGATTCACTGACCTTTGCTGCTACTCCACCGACATGGTACGAGACCCTTTCTTCTTGGACTCAGACCTTTGAGCAGGGTCTCTGATGGGAGATCATATCATCGATGATATCACTCAACATACCAAAACAAGCAGGAGTGCTAGAGCGAGCACTTCTGGTGGAGAAATTTCTAGCTCAGTAGGTACCGACAGTGAAAGCCACTTCCTGATGACATGTAGCGGATTCATCTATAGTAGGGAGTAGGCGGATGAAGAAGAGAACCAAGTAGGCTAGACCATCTAGTGTATGAACCCAAGATGTTGGGTCAAAGGTGCGGAGCTCAAAGAACAGAGGAGGTCAGTAAAGGAGCAGATTGTGCTACTCGTGCGGCGGGTAGGGTCACATGGCTCACAACTGCCTGACCCACTTCACCAACAATCAGTAGATGGTCTAGGGAACATTGAGGAAGAAACAAATATTTGATTGGGGAGGTTTGTAGGGTGGTAGATGTGGCTGAGGAGATATCCGTGCAGCAGGCGGTGGGAGGTGATTTGAGGTTCTACCGCCACCACCTCCAGGAGTTCCACACCAACCTCAGGGAGTAGGTGGGCAGGGATGAGATCAGTTTCAGGAAGCTGAGGCCTATAACCAAAAATCTCCAAAGATTATTCAGGGTATGATCTATGTCTACTCCACCCTAGCTGTAGTTCTTATAGACACATGTGTCAGTCACTCTTTTATTACCACGACTCTCGTTCGGAGCTCCGACATTCTGGTAGATCCATTGGATCAATCCTTTCATTTAGAGACTCCTACGGGAGAGGATTCAATAATTACACACTAGTTTAGGTAGTGTGAGATTATTCTAGGAGGCGATATCTTTGGATGGGATCTTCTAGTAGCAACGTTGAGGCCTTACGACGTCATCTTGGGTATGGACTAGATATCCATAGTCCATGCTCAGATCGACTATTTTAGGTGTAAAGTGCGGTGTGTTCACAAGGATGGGATAAAGTTTTCCATCAACAGTGAGAAGGTAACCTTTGTAGCTTAGGATGGACTTTATTGGAGGAGGTTTTAGCCGATCACTAATTAGTTTTCTAGCCTTACCCTCGAAGCGGTTGACAAGAGGAGTCTGAGGTATCCTATAGTGGTGGACCAGTATGCTGATGTCTTTACTGAAAATGTTCAGAGACAACCTCCTCGCAGAGAGTTATATTTCTACATCGACCTGTACCCCGGGACGACACTGATATCTACACCATCATGTCGGATGGCTCCTGCAGAGCTTTATGAGTTGAGGGTAAAACTGGAGGACTTGCAGGGGAAGCAGTTCATAAGGCCCAATGTTTCTCCATGGGAAACTCTGATTTTGTTCGCTAAGAAGGAAGACCGGAGTTTGGGGATTTTTGTGGACTATAGGTGCCTGAACTAGGTGACCAAGAAGAAAACGTATCCATTCTCAAGGATTGATGATCTCTTTGATCAGTTGAAGGGGGATCAGTGGTTTTCAAAGATAAACCTCAGGTTAGGCTATCATCAGCTCAGGGTACGAGATTAGAATATACTAAAGACAACCTTCAGATGCCGGTATGGACACTATAAGTTCTTGGTGATGCCTTTCGGGATAACCAATACCCCAACAGTGTTCATGGAACTCATGAACATGATCTTCCAGCCTTACCTTGATCGCTTTTTGGTGGTCTTCATTGATGAAATCTTGGTGTACTCAACATCATTGGAGGATTAAGCCACTCATCTATAGAGAGTTCTGGATACACATTGAGAAAACTAGCTTTATGGTAAGCTCTTGAAGTGCTAGTTCTAGATACGATAGTTCCATGTTCTGGAACACGTTATCTCGAAGGCTGGAGTTGTAGTGGATCTGGTGAAGATAGAGACAACGCTTTCTTGGGAGCCACCCAAGAGTGTGACCGAGGTGTGTAGTTTCTTGGGATTGGTTGGGTACTACCGAAGATTTATACCCAAATTTTCTTGAGTTTCAGCACCCTAGTTAGCTTTGACAAAGAAGGGGAAACCCTTTGTATGGATGGAGAAATTCCAGAAAATTTTCCAAGAGCTGAGGTAGAGACTAGCGAGTTCCCCCATCATGAGGCTACCAGAAGAGGGTGTTGGGTTTTTAGTATACTACGACACATCATGGACTGGAATGTGATGTGTCATGATACAGGAGTGATATGTGATCGCCTACAATTTATGATAGTTGAGAAAACATGATTAAAACTATGCTACCCATTACCTGCAGTTAGCAGTAG
This sequence comes from Viscum album, assembly GCA_963277665.1. Classification (NCBI taxonomy): domain Eukaryota; kingdom Viridiplantae; phylum Streptophyta; class Magnoliopsida; order Santalales; family Viscaceae; genus Viscum; species Viscum album. The sequence continues at coordinate 384,269,586 of OY728166.1, forward strand.
TGGTCTTTTCTTTGAAGATGTGGAGACACTACTTGATGGGTGAATGATTTACTATCTACTCTAATCACAAGAGTCTCAGGTATATCTTCTCAAAGAAGGATCTGAACCTGAGATAATGATAATATCTAGAGTTCATCTTAGACTATGAATTTGAGATAGTCTACACTCCTAGGAAGGGGAATGTGGTGGCAAACACACTCGACATATGGCCTAGTCTACAATTGCTGAGTGAGGCGACATATCATCTAGCCATTTTGTAGTTATCCTTCATGGATATTGATAGAGAATCTTACCTTTAGTATATGACAGTCACTCCCCCACTCCTTTAGCAAGTTAGGGAGGCTCAGCTTAGGGACATTGACTGCAAGACCCTACGTGCTCAGATATCCTCAGGACAGGCTCCTGAAGGATTTTATGAAGGTGGGTAGCACATCATCCTTTTTAGAGGATGCACCATGTTACTGGTGACACTACAAGAGGAGGTGTTGAGGGAGTTCCACACATCCCCTTTGGTGGTATATACTGATGTTGTGGAGATGTACCAGTACCTCTAACGTTAGTATTGATGGCCAGGTATGAAGAAAGAAGTGGAAAATTTTGTCTCACGATGCCTCATTTGTTAGAAAGTGAAGGCCAAAGATTAGGTTCCACCGGGCTTAGAACAATCACTTGAGGTGTCGGAATAAAAGTGGGATGATATTTCCATGGACTTAATGATAGGGATACCATATACATCTAGGGGACACTATTCTATCTGTGTGATCGTTGACTGAATCACCAAGTCGGACCACTTTCTACCCATTCGAGAGTAGGGATCAGTAGAGGGCTTGGGATGCCTCTATATACAATAAATAGTACAGATTTACAGGTCACCATCGATGATCGTCTCAGATCATGATGCTCGTTCTACATCCTGGTTATGGAAGGGATTTCATGAGGCATTCGAGACTTATCTATGCTTGAGCACCGCCTTTCACCCTCAGACAGATGGTCAAACAGAGTAGACCATACAGATGCTGGAGGAATTCTCTATGCTTGCGTCCTTGATTTTGGCCATAGTTGGGAGGATCACTTTACCTTGGTGGAGTTCTCATACAACAATAGTTATCAATCCACCATCGGCATGGAATTGTTTGTATCCTTATACGAGCGACCATGCAGATCACCTCTATACTGGGCAGACTCAGGGGAGTCAGCACTTATGGGTCCAGAGTTGGTACGAGCTACTACTGAGAAGGTTCAAGTCATCCAAGAGTGTATGAAGACTACACAGAGTTGGGAAAAGTTGTATGCTGATAGAATACAAAGACACTTAGAGTTGGAGGAGGGAGTCCTTGTCTTCCTATGGGTATCACCTTTATGAGGTTTGTGGAGATTTGGTCGGGGTGGAATGCTATCTCGGAGGTTCATCAGACCTTTTAAGATTCTTAGTAGAGTTGGCAAGGTGGTTTACTTCCTAGCCCTTTCCCCACAGATGCCCCAGGTGCATAATGTTTTTCATGTGTTGCATCTGAGAAGATACGTGCATGATCTATCACACGTCATCGACTGAGGTGAGCTGGACATTGATGATGGGGCGATATTTTCAGAGTTTCTAGTGGATAAAGAGGATTGACATGACTGGGTCCTTTATGGATGATTGATTACTCTGGTGCGTGTTTGGTAGCAACACGAGAACCTCCAGGAGAGAACATGGGCGTGGGAGGCTCAGATTTGTGCTCAGTAACCCCATTTGTTTTCTTATCCTTTATTGTGGATTTCAAGGATGAAAATATTTAAGGTGGGGAGAATTTAAAGACCCATAAACTCCATATTTTTTTAATTAAACGGAATTATTACGAGACTGAAAAAAATTATGGCACGATATTCGGAGGCCCGAAGATCCTGAAATATAATTTTTATTTTTTTGAGGTACGTTCAGTAAATGTGTGGATGAGATTTTATATCTTTTGAACTGGTACTTAGATTAAAAATCTGAGGGCATTGTTGAATTCACAATGCTAAGATTCTCTTAGGAAAAACTTAACTTTTTCCATCAAAAGTCGGATGGAAAAATTATTTATCAAACTTTCAGAAAAAATAATAATAAAATAACTAAAGAATTTTATTTTATTCTTTTTGCAACTGTTGATAAATGGTGGTGGGACCACAGTGTAACTTCAGGCTTTGATTGAGAGCCATTTATTGACATGATCCTTTGGTTGCGTAACCACAATGGTCGTAGGATTAATGGAACATTAATTGCGATTCATTAATGAACCACATTAATGAAAGCAACGTAAGTGGTTCCTTTTCTTTTATTAAATGAAAACTTTGGTATGGGTTTTGGGAGAGCTATGACAAGAAGCTATGAAAAAATGAAGACAACATCTTCCTCCAATGAAGAACAGAGATTAAACAATGCCATTAAATATTTGAACCAGATATCGATGGGCGATGACGAACGCCGACGAACATCTTCGAACAATGGATTATATTCCTTAATATTTATTGAATCCAATGTGTTCAAGGTAGGGGGTTTATGTGCTTAGTTCCTCCCTCTTTCATGTTCTTGAATATTATCAAGAATACTGACCAACCATTCAATAGGTTGATCCACGTTTCGTTCTTTAATGTGGGATGATGATGTGGGGTTTCTTTATGGGGTTTTAATGATTAATATTTCTTCCCATGTTATAACGCTAATGCGGAGGGCACACGCTGAACCAAACAAGGCCCAAACCCTTCGATGAACTTTTTCTTGATGCGTTATTCATGTTCTAATGAGAAATACCGTGGAAATATTAAACTGAGGGCCACACAGTGAAGATAATGTCTTGAGAGGCCCGTAGGCGCAGACAAGAAGGAAATCGGACCACCGGAACTTCACTGGTGGCCCACGGAAGCACCACTAGGGTAAGGTATCTGAGGCCTGCAGCGGAATCCGGTGGGCCGAGGATTTTAAAATTTTTGTCAGCGAGATGATGGAACTTGTCATCGCCGATGATCCGAGCCCTGGAGAGGTCTAAGGATCTCACGTAGATTGTAAAGAGCACAAAATTAAAAAGAAAACTTACCCGTTTTAGATCTAAAGCCGTTTTCGACTGCAAATTGTCACCGGCGATTGTTGCACAAAGGATCCATAATAGGATCCCTCTCAATCATCCACACATGCTTCATAAATCCATAGGAATGCCGATCGTCGAACTCTGGGTGCTAGCACAGTGATATGACAATATATTCGACGTTCCGATGATCACCACATCGTCGATCTTGCGATGCGTGAGGAGAAACTCGATCGGAACTCAGATCGAGATCTTATCTCTCTAGAGAGTGGGAGGAGAGAGAGGATCTGGCCAAATTGAGATGAATAGTTGTTTCACTTGAGCCCCTCTCCTCTATTTATAGCAGATTGTGTAAATTACCCGGTTGGGTTCCCCGACCCCCGTTAATTCCACGTCCAATATATAAATAACTATGGCGACTTAAAATTGCATCAATATTATTTATTTATTTTATTACATACATTTAATATATATGAAATATATTACGTGATCAAATATGAGTCATTTAACTCGATTTGTTGTCCCGCTTAATATTAAGCGAACCTTGAATATTAAAATAATATTCATTCGATTAATATTTTCTCATATTTACTAAACTCGTAAATACATTAAATAAATTCAATCCCAAATGAATTTATTTAATTCTTTTAGTGATTGACAACATGGACAACGCTCAGACCCCATGACAGGGCCCACTATGTCCATATACATATTCAATTGAATAGGGCAGATTCTTGAATACGCTATTATGTGTGACCCTCTAGGCCCTTATCTCAATAGTAGTGAATAAAATCCACAGACCAAGAGCGAGGTCTAGCAACCCGTCATGGCCCCTAAAGAGATAAAGATAGTCATTGGAATGACTACCAACCTACGAACATTGACTATGTACTATAGTCTCTTTGTCATTAAATATCTCATAAAGCAGGACGCACTCTTGTGTCATCATCCTTATCTTGCTTTATTATTTTTTGATCTATCCAGATGGATTTTCCTTTCTACTAATTTGGCCATAGACTTTTGATGGCAGCACCATCCTGATCAACCAGGCCTGAGATATACAACTTCCTAAACTTGGAAGCGACAAATCCTTTCTTGACCATTCAACCAACTTCATACCCCCAATGATGCACCCAACACAAACTACATCTCCACAACATTACTACCATGGTTTTCGCCTTGCATCAAAGTATGTAATTAAATGATATACATTGGTAATGGTCTCAAGTCAGGAGACCAATACACATGTCCATAGATAGGAACAACCAATGACACCCAAAACATGAGGTGTTCCTATTGGTGGGTCTGTCCTTATGATCTCACTACTAGAGATCACCAAGTGCGAACTTCATGACAAGAAGTCACATTGCTTATGATCCCCCAACACCTGATAGTAAGAAATCTACTATGTCTAGTCAGTAAGATGTATCTAGACTATAGAACATATATTTAAGATCAATGTCATTGTATCTCTAGGTTCTCATTATTTCCTGGGATCTGCTATAACCTCTCAAAATGACAATTAACCTTTGGACATTACCATTATCATAGTGGATGCAGAAAAGTCTTCACTATAATGGTAAGATATCATCATGCATATCTAACTGTACACATGATATGATAATCAAAAGTACTACATAGTTGGGTATAGGGAACCCACTATTTCAACACTCCCACTTACACTAGAGCCAACTTGCTAACTAAACTTGTTAGATACTCACACGATAAATACCATGCTTTTGCTGAGTAATGGATTTAACTATTGGGCCTGCCACGTTTTCACCACATGGCATACCTTCTATATGCGACCTCATATGCTTGAGTACAACTTGTCAAGATAAGGTATCTCAGAGTATATTACTTTTGTCCATTTTCATAACTTGACAACTTGGCTTGTAAGAATATCATAATTCTCATTATGATAATACTTTTCTCACTAGGTGTGAATCCAAGAAATGGAACAAATCGTTGCGATTTATAACTACTTCTTAGCTGCCTTATAAGCTGTAACGTACTCGGTATTTGTAGGTATGGCTACCACTAGCTTTTATAAGCTTGACTCGCTCATATACTTTTCCTAACTACAATACTAGATAAAATTGATCTATGGACTACTAGTATGTGTCCCACCATAACTAGTATACCTTCCTCTCCATATTCCAGGTACATATCATTTGTACTTACCGAAGTACAAGATGATAGTTCTAACTGTATCACTTGCAGTGCTCCTAGAAATAATTGATATCTGCCTATAATAAATTATATATTGGTATTATCAATTATTGTACATAATATGTCATATGTGATTGATCCATCGCTAAATCATATGGTATCAATTCACAACTTTAATCTCTTCTGATGTTCCGAACATGTTAACTTGAAGAGATTAATCCATGTGACATAGGCAACAATTCTAAACTTGTATTTTTTTCAATACAATGTCACTATATGTATGATTAACTAGAACCAATCAAACTTTGGATCTACCTCAGTAGATCTTGTTCCCTAGAACCTGGGTTTCTACTTTAAGCCAATGATTGTAGAATTGATTTTGACTTGATCTTATCTAACTGTAAGATCAAAATATGTTTTCCATATGTTGCCGAACATATTTCATTTGAAAAACATTGGAAGTCCCACTTCCCTTTGGTAGACACAAGGAAAAGATTCATTTATAATGAATATTCTAAGATCTTGTTCCTTACTTTAATCTAGAATTGAATTCCAGTATCTTTTAATCCTTATTGGCATTATTTTATGTCATCATCTCTTTCTGGTTGCGTCGTATAGACTCCTTCCACGAAAGATGATCTTGACATCGAATGACTAATAAAAAGATCTTAGAAGTTCAACTATGATAAGTAAAATTATAATAGATTTAGGCATACCAACTTGGTATAACCAATCGAGCCTTATTGGTACCATACTTGTACCATCCATGTATCATTTCATTTGAATACCCACCACAATATTAAATTTATAATCCCCTTTGTAATTTGATACATAGAATCTATTATTGAATTTTAGTTGATCTTGTCAATATTAGTGCGTTGCCTTATACGACTTACTTGTAGGATTTATTATTCTTAATGAATAATATATCACTGGCCACAGTGAATATAAAACCCTCACAATGGTTTCATTCTTCCTACACAGTTTGGGTCTCCGGAACATGCTAATTCCACATGTACTTGTGGAACTTATTCCTTATGCCAACCATTTGTGCATCTCAAGCATTGACTAAGTCCAAGTCAATTCAACTCCCACTATCTCTAATAGAGATGTACACCCTTGTATAGAAATGTAGTCTAGTACTTGACTACATATTTTCTATCTTAGGGATTGAGGTAATATCTTAAGAAACTGTTTGGATAATTACCTTAGATGCACAACGTGTTTAACTTGATGCATGTTTGTTTAAATCCTAACAATCTCTTTTCATCTAAACACATCCTATAACATAATGGGTTTTCCATCATACTATGACTCGTATGATATCCATTTGTCATTTTAGTTGTCATATTGGTTATGGGTTTAAGCTGTTATTTGCAAAGCACATCATGAAATATAATGGAAGTTTCTACAGGTTGTAACATTGATACAACTTACATCATAACATTGATGTATAACATATGTGTTTAGGATTTTCTCTATGATACATGTTTGTTGACCAATGTTAATATGTAAGACTTTATCACTGATCCTCCTTATGAACGTCAACACAGTGATGTAGATAAGGTAACATGCATTTAGGAATTACTCCATGCTACATTATCATGATCGATGATTGCTTGGTCAAGATATTCTTCAGCCTGCTGATCCAAAGCAACTCATATCTTCTAACCAAACTTATACTTCATTGGTATATATCTTAATGAATTAAAGGAATCTTATGAAGTATCTTTACCTATAGCTTTCTTTGGAATAGTTCACACTCTCGTGTTGAACTAACCTCGTAAGCTTTTTGGCATACCTTTATTTCTAAAGGTTTCTTTTTCTAAACTAAAGATGTCAATTATACCATAGATTTTTAGCTGTGCTGATCCTAAATACTGTTGATGATATCCACTTTTAGTTTTACTTGACAAATAATCTTCTTGCCACAATTGGATAGGTATTACATTTTATATTCATTATGTATTTCCTTTGATTCAAGTATGTCAGAACTATTTTGTTGAGTATGTTACCATAAACAACATTCATTCCAAAACTTCGAACAATGTCTCATAATAACCAAAATGTCATGTGAGATAAATGCTTTGGTTATACTCAACAACTTTTTCATCTTGAATCAATCACTTGGAAATTAGAAGTTATGTGTTTCTCACTGCTGACTTAGGAATCAACCTTTCTCAGCTGCTTGGAGAAGACACTTTACTTGTAGTAATGATTCTCTACTTGCTTGGTTACTGTATTTAAATACACATATATTATTGGCATATTATATTCAATACCCAAGAAGTATGTTAGAAACATTAATATATTTGATGAATATAAAGTGAACGAGAAGCGTGTGCTTGCTTCTTGTATTTCAGTTTTTAAACTTCCATGTATTCATTTCATTATGTGATGTAAATAACCTCCTATTAAATAACTATCCACTTTACTTTAAAGGGAATGACAAAGGTGCCTTTGGAATAGCTTTCCATAGGCCTTTTCACTTTATCATTCAATTTATTCACCATAAGAATAAAAGATGGTGTTGTCTCCAATATTCTTATTACTTGGAAAATATAACCAAAAAGTAATGAAGCACTTACTCCATACCATTCGTTTGTATCCTTAAACAAAAATAGAGTAATTGAGTGTAAAAGGTATAATAAATGGGATGACATGAAAGATTGTGAACTATCTTTCACTTTACACAAACCGAGTGTGACCATCACATTAAAATATTGATTCACTTTCTCCTCGAAAGGATCTTAGAGATGAGACTTCATGTGATCATCATCCATGTCTTGATGTAGCGACCACAACTAACATCAGAATTTGATGATAGCATTATTAAAGAACCATCATATGCTTTATTCATGAGTCTCCTGAATGAAATTTTACACCCTTGCTTCCTGAGGTGGCTTAATAGGTTGGGACACAAGCACCTTGAATTTCCATTATAGTAGTAATGTGCGCAAGCGCCTATACTACATTTAGGAAAATTTTACTTAGTTTAGAAATTAAATTTGTCTAATATTTATTGCAGTTTTATTGTGGTATTTCTTGCCATTATCTACATTTATACTTTAGCAGATTTTACTTTTATGTGATTACCTAATCTGACATTACTGATTATTTAATCATTAAATGTCTCCCACTAATTTTTCTAATTCTAGGAACCCTCTATACTAGAATCAGAATAATCTTGAGTATTATAGTGGAAAGGATCCCTAAACCTACCTCATAGTCTATAAGATATAGCTATGCCACTACTCAGAAGGTCCAAGGTAGGCTTTTGGCTGGCCAACCGCATTAACTCGCGGTTCCTTGATCTGTTGAGTGAAGCCCCAACTTCAAAAATCATTTATTGATTTACTCAATGCTTGCCTCTAAAAATACAACAAGCAAGATAAGTCTATTACATTGCTGCAATTTTAGTTAAGTCGACCCACCACAAGAATAAGAACTCCCAGGTAGTAAGAGGCACCCTCAGCTGAGGCATGAACCGACACCTCGAACACCCAGTTTTGTTCAAACTTGAATGATGGAAGGCTGTTTGTGACTTAATATTTTCTTTGAGGGTTTTATTGGTTTCTCTCGATGAATGTGATCCATTTATATTAAACTTGTTCATCTATGTTGTCATGCTCACAACTGAACTTTAATAGAAAAACATATGCCGCTTCTTTATTCATTTTATTATCTATTATTTTATTTATTTTTCCTGCTGTTCTAAAATGCATAAAATAATAAATAAACACATAAAGGAAAACTACTACCCGAATGGTCTTAAGCATCTAAAAAATATAAGGGGCATCATACCTATGTCGAAACTTGACACTAGATGCATCTCAACCCATGTTGTATGTCTGCTTCTCATCTAGAGCATCGACTCGTCTTGGCAGAGTCCACGTTAGGAATTGGAGTACTGCCTCAACTTGGCGTGGTCCACGTCACAACTTGGAGTACCGCCTCATCTTGGCAGGGTCCATGCCACGTCTTTGCATCATCTCCATCCATGGTACAAGAATACTCGTGCGCATGCGAGGGGGATTGGGGTATAAATGTACATCAAATCAATTGGACACGAAGGCCCTTATACATTTAAACTGAAAAAATAGACGATGAGTAGACCGTCTTTAAATTAATTTATATACATCACATACAGTTAATTAATTAAATAAATAAATAATTTAAAAGCAGACATACAGGGCCAATGCTCGAGACCAATTGTCGGGTATAAAATATTGCGCGATAAAAATTAAAATGCATAAATAAGTATGAGGGTTATTAAATTAAATGAATTAATAAATTCAAATAATTTAATTAATTATCATTAATGTAATTATTTTAATTTTAATACAAAAATTAAATTAATTAATTAATTAATTAAATTAAAAAAATTAAAATAATTTTAACCTCGAGTATTAAAATTTATTTCGCTAAAATTAATATATTAATTAATTTAATTATATTAATTTATTTAACTAAACCCAGGTCAGGGGTTACCTGCCCGCTAGAAGGACCGGGCGACAACCGGAGGCAGGGACACCCATGAGAGCCAAGCTGTAATTGCGACGCTGTGGGGACTTGCAGCACTAGACACCCAGGAGGCTTCCGGCCACTTTGGTCTCCAACGGGAGAGGTCGGTCGAGGCTTGGACGGTGTAGGGCGGCCCGCGGAGGGGAAACACCCAGAGTGGAGGAAGCCGGCGCCTTGGCTGGCCAGTGGTGCGGCATGAGACGAGGGAGGAATGGCCGGGGTGACGCGGGCAGGTTGCTGCTTGCCGCGTGAGGCGCCTGCTTCAGCGGGCTCGACCGGTGCGGTCCCGCACCAAGGAGGAGGAGCCGCCCTGGTTTTGGCTGGACTCAAAGAGCAACTGGTGGCCTAAGGACAGTAGGGCGGGGCTCGGCCTGTGCTTCTTGGTTTTTCTAGGGCTTGCTGCTCATGTGGGGGGAGAGACGACGAACGGAGCCGGGCGGCCGGTGGAGAAAGGCCGGCGGGCCGGCCTGCTGTGCGCGGGTCTGGACGGAGCTGGCGCAAGGGGTGCCTGGCTATGCGCGGTGTCCTGGGGTGCCTAAGGAGCGGCCGCGTGGGTCCGCAGGGAGAGCGGTGGCTGAGTACTGGGCACTGCACCGTGTGGGTCTGCATGGAGAGGGGGAGGCGGTTGGCCGATCCAGCTTGCGGCGTGCGGAGCGTGAGTGCGGTGTCGGCAGGGTGAGGGGTCCGATCGGACCCTTGCTGGTGGCACCAAGGAGGAGGGACGATGAGCTGGGTAGGGGGCTCGGCTTGCTACAGAGGCGGAGGGGTGCATCGACCCCTAGATTGGGCGTTACGCCGGGGTGGTGTCCCGGAGGCACTGCAGTGTGCCGCGCGGGAAGGAAGGAGGGGGTCCGCTCAGACCCCCTGCATGTTTTTTTTGCTTTCTCTGTTTCCACGCGCAACCGCCCCTTTTTTTGTATTTTTTTATTAATTCACAACAAGACCCCCTTGGGTCTTGCTTTTGGTTCTCTACGCGAGAAGACCCCCTTTGGGGTCTTCCTTTATTTTTTTTTATTTTTTTATAATATATATAATAAATTATTATAATAATATAATAAATTTATTATTATTATTATTATATTATTATAATTAAATTATTAAAATATATTATTATAATTAAATTATTATAATAATATTATTTATAATAATTATAATAATATGTGAAATTTTAATACCCGTGTTCATACCGAAAACACGATCCTTTCTTAAAATTTCTAATGACCATATCTTGGCCGTTTGAAATCGGATCGGTGCACGGTTTGAACTGTTGTGACCAATTTTGTACCCTTACTTAATTTTATACAAATTAATTTTATTTGGCTCAGAAAATATATGCGACTCCCTCTGATACCACTGTTAGGTATCCAGGGCCCGCAGCGGAAGCCGGTGGGCTAGGGATTTTAAAATTTTTATCGGCGAGATGACGGAACTCGTCCTCACCAATGATCTGAGCCTGAGACAGGTCTGAGGATCTTGCGTAGATTGTAAAGAGCACAAAATTAAAAAGAAAAATTACCCGTTTCATATCTAAATCCATTTTCAACCTCAACTTGTCGCCGGCGATCGTTGCACGAAGGATCCATAGCAGGATCCCTCTAGATCATCCACACATGCTTCAGAAATCCACAGGAATGCCAATCGTCGAACTCTGTGTGCTAGTGCGGCTATCCGATGATATATTCGACGTTCTGATGATCACCACATCATCGATATTGTGATGCGTGAGGAGAAACTCGATTCAAGATCGGATCTAGAGCTTATCTCTCTAGAGAGCTGGAGGAGAGAGAGGGTCTGGCCAAATTGACATGAATAGTTGTTGTGCTTGAGCCCATCTCCTCTATTTATAGCGGATTGTGGAAATTACCTAGTCGGGTTCCCTGACCCCCATTAATTCCACGTCCACTAAATAAATAACTACGATGACTAAAAAATGATTAAATGTTATTTATTTATTTTATCACATACTTATAATATATATGAAATATATTACGTGATAAAATCCGAGTCATTTAACTCAACTCGTTTTCCCGCTTAATATTAAGAGAACCTTGAATATTAAAATAATATTCGTTCGATTAATATTTTCTCGTATTTACTGAACTCGTAAATACATTAAATAAATTCAATCCCAAATGAATTTATTTAATTATTTTGGTGATCAACAACATCGACAACGCTCGAACCCATGGTAGGTCCCACTATGTCCATATACCTATTCAACTGAATAGGGCGGATTCTTGAATACGCTATTGTGTGTGACCCTCTAGGCCCTTATTTCAATAGTAGTGAATAAAATCCACAGACCAAGAGCGGGGTCTAGCAACCCATCATGTCCCCTAAAGAGATAAGGGTAGTCATTGCAATGACTACCAACCTACGAACATTGACTGTGTACTATAGTCTCTTTGTCATTAAATATCTCATAAAGAAGGACACACTTTTGCGTCATCATCCTTATCTTGATTTGGTATTTGTTGATATATACAGATGGATTTTCCTTTCTACTGATTTGGCCAAAGACTTATGATGGCGGCACCATCCTGATCAACCAGGCCTGAGATATACAACTTACTAAACTTGGAAGCGACAAATCCTTTCTTGACCATTCAACCAATGTCATACCACCAACGACGCACCCAACACAGACTACCTCGCCACGACATTACTGCCATGGTTTTAGCCTTCCATCAAAGTATGTAATTAAATGATATACATTGGTAATGGTCTCAAGTCAGGAGACCAATACACATGTCCGTAGATAAGAACAACCAATGACACCCAAAACATGTGGTGTTCCTATTGACGGGTCTGTCCACATGATCTCACTACTGGAGATCACCAATTACGAACTTCATGAGAAGAAGTCTCAATGATTATGAGCCCCCAGCTCCTGATAGTCAGACATCTACTGTGTCTAGTCAGTAAGATGTATCTAGACTATAGAACATATATTTAAGATCAATGTCATTGTATCTCGAGGTTCTCATTATAGTCTGTGATCTGCTATAACCTCTCAACATGACAATTAACCTTTGGAAATTACCATTATCATAGTGGAAATAGAAAAGTCTGCACTATAATGGTAAGATATCATCATGCATATCTAACTGTACACATGATACAGTAATCAAAAGTACTACATAGTTGGGTCTAGGGCACCCACTATTTCAACAACCAGTGCAACACCACCAGCACAGAGATGCCGAAGACCGATGACTGAGAAAGAGAGAGTCATCACCCACAAGTGTTTTTATGGACAAGGGGGTGGCCGGCTATCACCGAACGCATTGATGGCGGGCGGAGCGCCGCGGAGGAGGCGACAACAACCAACAGGCGACCACAGAGGAGGTCCCGCGATGGTGGGCGGACCCGCGCATACGGGTCATGCCTTTGAACTGTCCATATGGACTGGTCAGATAGAGTGGCACCAGGATGGCCCCACTTATTGAAGAAACAGAATAGACTTAGTCTGTTTGGGGAAGCTAGATCGCACCCAGCTTACGGGTCGCGCCCAGTTGGAAGGCCGCTACCATCCAGGTGGCCCAGGCTGAGCCCGTGGCCCAGTGGGTGAAACCAGACCCAGCTGGACCAGGCCGGGTCTAGCCATTTTGGGTTGGGCCTAGTGAGTCGGGCCGGGTCTGTCCGACCGGGTCGGGCTGGACGCGGACCCATTTCGACCCTAGTTTCATTTAAAGGGACATAACTTTTAAACCTAACATCCGTTTGACTAACCGTCTGTAGCGCTAGAAGCCTTAGGATGAGAAGGTCATTTTGAGATACTCCACTTGGGTTTTGGAGAAAGTTAGGTTATAACCAGGTTGGATCAAACTTGAATCCAACCGGGGCCTCGATACTAAAATGCCTATAACTTACAGACTGGGCGTCTGATTGACGCGCCGTCTGTTACTTTGGAACACTTATAACATATAAGTTCTCTAGGTTACTTATTTTTGAGACTTAGTGGCTATTGAGGTATGACCAATGGCTTGAGGAGAATAATATACAGAATTCAAGCTCACAAAGTGGGGGAATCCTATGGATGGGTGTCCAGTGACATAAAACCCTTTATGGATCGACATTAACATGTCCTTGTGTGAATCAACAGTAGCAAGGCCCAATGAGGATGAGACTTAGATCATCCCATCGTGGATTAGTGACTTACAACCCTGAGTGAATCGATGAATTACAAACCATTGTGGATCAGCAGTAGCGCGACCCAATGAGGACTGGCCTTAAAGTGGCCTATTGTGGATCAACGACTTATGACCCTATGTAGATCTACGACTTACAATCCTGTGTGGATCAACAGCTTATGACCCTGTGTGGATTTGTTACTTATGAACCTATGTTTATCGGTAATAGAATTAATTTTTCATGGTTTAGTAGTGGATATTCTCAATGGAATAATTTTGATTTAGATTTACGGCTAACCATCATTATTCCTATTATTTAAGGTATATACTTGGTGTGAGTTGAGTCTTTTACTTTATGATTTGTGATTGAGATTATTCTTTGTGGTTTTACTTTATAGAGTTATGGGAGACTTTCGAGGGTCTTGGGGTCCCTACTGATTATTGTTATACTCACCCATGCATGGGCTTCACCCGTACCTTGTTGCGACTTGTGCAGATGATGGAAAACTTTGACCGAGATCTGGGAGCAAGGACTAGATGGTGCACAGAGGTGACCAGTAGGTGTGGAGAGCTGTAGTGACGCGATGTACCTACCCTTCAGTTACGATCTTTGGCATATGACATCAGGAGTTGTTTTTACTTTTTGATGTATTTTCTTTTAGTTTGGTTTGTATTCTGGCCCATTCTTCTTCAGTTCACACTTTTACTTTCAGCAGTTATACTATGTGGTTTGTTCTTGTTGTGTACCTGGTTTGTGTGTTTTCAGGTTTAAAGGCAATGCCTTCCCATTCTAGGGATATGCCTTTTCAGTGCTAGTCGCCAACCCTTGTATTATAGAAGGTGGGCTTGGGGTAGTCACGACACAGGCCCTGGGGGACGAGTCGTAACAGACATCATAATTAGAGATGAAGAAACTATTGATGAATACTTCACTGGAGTAAATGAAATTGTTTGTAATAGTAGAGGATTCAGATATTTCTTAGAATATTCTACAATTATGAATAAACTTATGTGAAACTCTTTGGATAGGTTTGATTATGAAATTTCCTCTTTAGAAGATAAGGATGACTAATCTCTTAATAAATTGTATAACTTTCTTGTTGCTTATGAAATTAGGAAAGCTCTAATGTTTAAAAAGAATATAAAAGATGAAATGAATTTTGAATCTATGAGGAAGATTAAAATTCAAGATGTTGAAGAAGATGATCCTTGTAAGTCTAAAGATAAGGAAGATAATGTGTTGAATGATAATATTATGTCTCTAATCTCTAAAAACTATCAGAGAGAAAGGGGAAAATATGGAGGTAAACTTACTCTCAATCTTTTTGAGTCAGGTGGAATTGAACACTTTTCTATGAATTTATCTAATAATAAAGTTGGATAATATCGAGATAATTATGATAAAAAAACTCTATTGAATAATTGAAACAAAAATGATTAAGAAGAAAATTCATCCAACAAATTCAAGAATAAGTTTACTAGAAGAAGAATAAGTATGTTGAGTAAGTGAGTTTAATTAGACTCAATTGAAAAAAATTATTCTAAATATGGAATTTTATAAAAACTTGAAACCTTTATTAAAAAAGTTGAGAAAACAAATGATACTTCAAATAGTGAAGAGGGTGGTGAAGAATATTATAGAGAGTATCATCTTAGAAAAAAACTTATTCTATGTCTTTAGAAAAATAAAACTGTCAAAAAATAAATTAGAGTAATGAAGAAATATTGTGAGAAGTTTCTGATGGAATAAAAGATTTCATCAAATAGTAGGAAGAATACATCAAAGAGATATTATGTTACAAACTTAGAATTTTTGAATAGAGAAATATGGTTGAAGATATTATTAGGATTCTATAATCTAAAGAATAAAAAGTTAATAAGTTTCAATCAAAACTTATTGAGTCTGAAATTACCTTGAGGAAGATGAATGAAAATTTCAAAAAATATTCAGAAGTAAAAGCTGAGACTTTTAATGAGGCTGAGAAAGCTCCATATGAGAATCATGTGAAATCTTCACTCACCAAGATTAATGATTCATCTGATTCTTTTAACATTTCAGGTTATGAAAAAGGTGTTGGGAAATCTTGGGTGTATAATGGATGTGAGAAACTTTTCAAATCTAAAAAATCAGAAAAATCACTCAAAAGAAAATATGGTACTTTTCCTGAGTATGTTAGAGTTGAAAGAAGTTACCAACTTCAACAAAGTTTCTATAGAGAAAGATATTTCTTGAATATATAATCAAGATTTTAAGGCTATTTATAGTGTTATGAGATCTATGGGAATTGAGATTATAATTTTTAGCACATCTTATCTCTACTCGAAATAAATTTTGAGAAAAGCAGAAAAAATAGTTAAATTAGAATGAGTAACTTTCCTAACTAACAGAAAGTTGAAAAGGTGAATTCTTATAATGTTAGAAACTTCCCAACCAAAAAATTTGAATGTTTAGAAGAAGTTTGTGGAATATTTGATCAGGATAGTCATCATGTTGAAATTTATATAAAACATCTTCTAGAACAAGTTTCTCATGATAGAAAAGAAAAATATGTTGAAAAGAAGAAATTTGAGGAAAGATCTTTTGTTGTTGAGACTGATTTGAAAGCTAGTAAAAGTAACAACCCATGGATACTTATCAGTGGTTATTATTTACATATGGCAGGTGATATAAAAATCTTGAAACCGGTTTAAAGTCATGATAAAGGATCAGTTTCCTTAGGTAATGATAGTTCCTTAAAAATCATAGGAATCAGAACAACTGAGATTGAAACCAGAAAGTTTAAAGATAAAGATGTTTTATTTATTGATGGGATAAAACATAACTTACTTAGTGTAAGTAAAATTTTTGATGATGAAAAAGAAGTTTCTTTTATAAAAATATTTCTTTATCATAAAAACTATGAAATATGGAAAAGTTATTACAAAAATAGAAAGTACCAATGTAAATCTCTCTTAAATACGAGAATTTAACAACTCCTATTACTTGAGTGTAGGAGATGAAAAGAAATTGTGGCACCAAAGACTTAGGAACCTTGGGCAGAAAATTATGAAAAACTTTCTAAAGTTTATTCCATTCAAAACACACTAGAATTAAAAAGAAAAGGAGATGTTGTTTTTGTAACTTGTAAAAAAGGGAAGATGACTAACAGAAGTCATAAAAGAGTTGATATTCACTCTATTATACCACTTGAGATTATTCATTATGATTTATGTGGGTTAATTAGAAATCAATCAAAAAAGGAGATTTATACTTTATCACTTTTTTAATGATTTTAATCTAATGAAAAACATCATGTTTATGAATTAAAAGTCATAGGATATTGAAAATTTCAAATTCTTCAAAAAATATATTGAGAAAGAAATGGAGGTTTCCATAAAAAATTTGTGAAAAAATAATGGTACTGAATTCACAAGAAATACTTTTGAAAATTATCTAAGAAATCATGGTATCAAAAATCAGTATGGTGATCACTATACTCCACAACAAAATGGATTAACATAAATAAATAATATAAGTTTGGTGGAAATGGGAAGAAATATTTTTGAATAATACAAACTATGAAAATTATATTGGAGAGAAACTATTAGTACTACTGTACATGTTAAAAATAGATGTTTTATGAGACAAAAATTCAACCCGAATCCTTATGTAATGTGGTATAAAAAAACCTTCATTGAAATACTTCAAAGTGTTTGGAATTCAATGTTTTCTCAAAATAAAAAAGTCATATATGGGAAAGATTGATGAGAAACATGAGTAATGAACTTTTGTGGGTTATTTACTAAATGGAATAAGTTACAAATTTTGGAACAAAAATTTTCATAAAGTAGTGGACTCCTAAGATTTGAAAGCAATTTAAAATCCAAATTCCTTAACAAAAGTTATTTAGAATGCCGTGGAGGATAAACTAGAGATTTCCAATAATAGTGAAAGTAAGTTAAAATTTCCTTATCAAGATTCAAAAAATTCATATGATGGGGAAATTTTAGTTGGGAAATAAACTTTAAAATTTTCTACTTAAAAAAACATGTTGATTATTAAAAAATTACCAAAGATCAGAATCCTCTAGTTTAGACAAGAATAAAGTTGATATTTGAAAATAAAACTTCACTGATCTCAAAAGTTGAGCTGGAATTAATTTTAGAAGTGATTCAACACAAAGAATGGGTGGATGATATAAATAAATTGATGGATTATATTAATAAAAATGAAACATGGGAACTTATTCCCTAGACAAAAAATAAAATTGCTATCATAACGAAGTGGGTTTATAAAAACAAATTGAATGAAAATGGAGAAGTTTCAAGAAACAAATCCATACTTGTTTATAAAGGCTATGAATAGGTGGATGGTATGTATTTTGAAGAAACTTTTTCCCCAGTTTTAAGATTAAAAACTATTATAATGTTTCTTTTAGTGGACACACATAAAAATTACAATGTTTACCTAATAGATGTAAAGTCATCTTTCTAAAATGGTTAGATTGAGGAAGAAGTTTACATTTAACAACCTTATGAGTTTCTACTTGGTGAGGATGAAAATAAAAGTTTGTAAATTGAAGAAATATTTTTATGGGAAGAAACAAGCTCTATGTGCATGGTATTATAAACTTGAAAATTGTTTTATAATGTTGAACTTTTCTTAAGGAAAAGTTGATAGAAACTTATACATGAAAATGTTGACTTTGAAAATTTAATTGTAATTATTTATCTGGATGATATAACTTTTTATGGGGATATAGAAGATATTTTTAAAACATTTTCTAAATAAGTCAAAAAGAATTTTGAATTTTCAAAGTTGGGAGAATTAACTTTCTTCCCTAGCTTATAAGTTATAAAAAAATAAAAATACATTTTCTTATATCAAGAAAAGTATTCCAGGGAATTGTTAATGAAGTTTGGGATGAAATAATATAGAGAAGTTTATACTCCTATTTTAGTGAGAAAAATTTTGAGTAAAGATGAATCCGAAAAAGGAGTGAATTAGAAATATTTTCGAAATATAATAGTAAGTCTAATTTACCTTACAACCTAAATACCTAATATTGTTTTTGCTATGAATTTTTATGCTAGTTATCAAATTAATCCAAAATAATCACGTATATTGGTAGCAAAAATATTTTTGAGATATGTAAATGGAACAACTACACATGGTTTGTTATACAAAATAAATAACGAGATGAAGTTTCATAGTTTTACTGATGCTGATTGGGATAGTGATTGTAATGATAGAAAATAAAACTTAGGAGGAACATTTTTCTTGGGTGAATGTTGTGTGAGTTGGACTTGTAAGAAACAAAGTTCAGTAATTTTGATCACAATTGAATCTGAATATGTTGTATCTACCCAGGATTTACTCAAATGTTGTGGACGAAAGTTTAGCTATAATATTTGAAAGTAAATGTTTCTAAATAATTAAAGATACTTTATGATAATCATAGTTTAATTAATCTTTCTAAAAATCCTATCCAACATTCAAGATAAAAAAATTGATATAAAATTTAACTTTATAAAAGAGAAGGTTTCTTCTGGAGGTGTTAAAGTGGAACACATCTAAAAAAAGTATCAAATTAATGATATTTTTAAAAAAGCCATGTTAGAAGAAAGATTTGTGGAATTGAGGCTACGAATTCATGTTCAGCTTCCTATAATTACTTCTTAAACCTCGTAAGGAAGTATCCTCACCAAGATTTGGATTATATTGAAAAAGGAGGAGATAAAGTTACAAAAGTTTACCTTTTAAGAATTTTTTACTTACCTTTATTAAATGAATTTGAAGTTGTGGTTATCATAAAAAAAGGGAGAGAAAAAGAAAGTGAGATAGAAATAAAAGTTATGGGGATTTTATACGTACATAGCCACAATTTTTTCTTACCACCGAGGTATGTAATTACTTCAAAAACATTACTTTATCTAGTAGTGTGGTTTCATGAAACTCTCTTTTGAGAAATTCTATGTTTTGATAAAAGTAAAAAATCTTGAGTTATTTACAAAATTTGAATTGTGAAATAATTCTGAGAGTTGGAAAAGTTGTTAACTAGGGTTTTCAAAAAATCCAAAAGGGGAGATTGAAGAAACTTTGTGGTTAAATTGTTTTAAATTTTTTGGTATTTGTTGAAAACTATTACTTTTTAAAAGAATATTTTTTTATTCAGGAATCAAAACTATTCCATCATAATGAGATTTGTTAGAAATTTATATGTTGATATTTTAAGAAGTAGTATTGTTTCTAAAGAGTTTTGGAAGAATATTTTGATTTTAGAAGTTATAATTTTTTTTATACTTTCAAAATTAACTCAGATAATGATTTTATGGTCACGAAGTTCTAAAAAATCATGAAAACTCTCATGATAATTTTTTTTGATGAAGTAGAATATTTTTAATGGTTGTATCAATTCCCGAAATCAAGAAATTTTTTTAAATGATTAATAGATGAGGTGGTTTGAGAATTTTCAATGTTGTTGAGTGGGGTTTTCATTGGATACACATGATCGTAACAAGTAATCCATTATAATAGGGATTACATCATTATGAAATATCTATCATAGGCATAATATTTAATAAAGAAGAAGACTGTGTGATGCTGATGAAGTTTGAAGAAGTTAAAAGTTACTACGTAGAATTATCATTGAATACTTTACATCATTATAGCAAAATCATCCTAATGGGATTTCCATTGTATTGGGAATTACATCATAATGAGACAAAAAAGAAACATAAATCATAATTAGTTAAGAAAGAAATAAAAATCACAATGATCTGAGAAAAAAAAACAGAAACCGAAATGAGGTAAGAAAGAAACAAAAATAGTAATGAGATGAGAAGGAAACAAATTCATAATGAGATAAAAAGGAAACAAATTCGTAATGAGCTGGGAAGGAAACATTTTCATAATTAGATGTGAAGAAAATAGATTCATAATGAACTAATAAGGAAACATATTACTAATAAGATGATTACGAAGAAGACTCAAAAATAAGATTATAGAAGTTTTATGAATAGTTGAAGAGGTTAAACTTGAAATTCAATTTTTTTCATAAATCCTAGAGAAATCATAGGAGGGTTGAAGAATTCAAATTTAAAAATTAAAATTCCATAGATTTCTGTAGTCTTGATATCTAAGAAAGCGGGGAAATTTTTCAAGTTTACTGCTCTTTATTTTCTCAGTTTCCTATAAAAACTTTCTTAGAACATTCATTAATTGATAAATTTCATGTAATAGGAAAAGGAATATCATTGAAGAATTCAATTGAAAGTTCTTTTTGGGATGATATCTCTGAAGAAGATTTGACACCTGAAAGTTTTGTTTACTGGATAGGAGAATAGAATTGAGTAAATTAGACTAAGGAAGATTGTATTTACCATTTAAGAAGTGTTTGAGTAATGAAAATTGAGGATGAATTCATTAGACTGAGTTCATCATATCCAGATTCATATTATTGAGAGAATCAGATCCATCCCCCTCAGAATAAGAAAATTGGACTCAACCAAATCAGACTAAGCATTTTTGGATCAGTTTCAATAGAGTATTTATTCTTTTTTTTGGATCATTTTTTTATAATAAAACTTTTTAAACTTATTGGAGTCATTATAATCTTTCCTATCGGGAGATAGAAGGTGTCTATTGGGAGTTAACACTAGTTTTATTGACTTCTTTATAATAGTGGATTTTGATAGACCCACAAGAGTGGCTATGGAAAGGATGTTGGTTATCACACTAAGGAATAACCTTTTAAATATCATGTGATTTAATTAATTTACTACTTTTTCATACATGATTATTCATAAAAATATGACAAGGAATTAAATCTTAACGGGTTTTAGGGGTTATGTTTTAAAAAGTTTTGAAACTTATAAAAAGTGAACAACCGATTCAACACCCCATATCAGTTGTTATTAAATCCTTTAGAACTTCAAACACAATAATCAACCATCTTGGGCACCATGACATATATCTATGAGCATGTATAATAACCATTCCAACTATAACCTAAATCTATGGAAGAATTAAATAACCGAGATAATCCCTCTGTATAATCATTTCATCATATGGGAAAATCCCTCTGTATAAGAATTTCATCATTTGGGCCCAACACTCTATATAACCCTTTTAGTTTGAAACTATATAAAGCCCACTATATAATTATTACTGAATTAAACTAGAAAAATCTCTCTATAAAAACATTTTATAATCATGTCCAAGACCTCTAATAATTACAGCATCCATAATATCAAATGTCATAAGAATAAGAAAATCTTACCACATAACAACATATCATAAGTCACAATGGTTAATTCTGATAATTACCATTTTCCATTCAATTAACCATTCATTCATTTAATTATATATTAATCTGTTTCCATTCCAATTGCACACCCATTTTATGCCAAATCATTATTTTCCATTTCATTAATCAATTAATCCATTTTTCAGGGGGAATCTATCATAAGAAATCACCTGAGGTATCATGTCATGCTAACCAAAATTTAATCCATTTACTGATTCATTATTATTCCATGGTAACTGTAATCTCGGTATCATAACATTGAATACAAAGGGATATAACAAATAACCAAACACATGATTTTTCACAATTCATTATTCAATTAATTTACTATACACATTATGTCAGTGCAATTTAAATATTTCACACACTTTGTGATTAAATAGAACTTAGGGTTTGGTTTTAGACCACCTAACATTATCTGGTTATTAAATAATGCATCCAATAGGTAACACAAAAAAGGATAAAGGCGAAGAAGATTTTAAGAGAAACCAGGAATCTGATTCGTGATCGAGATGTTCGAAATAGAGGAATCCACTCTAAATTTTCCTTGAAATCTCCTAGGGATTGAGAAAAAATATACTGCATGTATATGGAATGAAATTATATGCACATCATGGACTTAAAGCCTCTCAACTTGAGAAATACAAGGCATGTAATCTTTTGATGTCATGTATTTCCCAAAATATGAGTTATGTCAAAAAAACACATATCCATAGGTTAAAATTACCTTGCTCAAACCCTTGGGAAACCCTCATAACCCCCCTTTAACATGTTTAACCAGACTCCATTAATTCAAAAAAAAACATACATACCTAAAAATTGGGTCATTTTCTCCAAATAATTCTATTCATCCTCAAAAGTAACTTGGCCAAAAATGTTTAAAGAAGAAGCAAAACCCAAACAAAATAGGTTTAATGAAAAACTAAAAGAGGTATGTACCTAGAAAAATATAATAACTTACAAAGGAGATGCAAACTCATTGAGAATCAGGGAGTGTATATATTATAGTATTATAACAAGGAATACTGAGTATAAATTATAATGATTTTTTATGTTTTCTAGTTGTTTTCTAAATTATAGGTCTAAATTTTATTATTGTTGGGGGCATTGTAATTACCCATGGTTGTGGATGGGAGTCTTATGGTGGGTGAAAACTTTCTTTTTATTCAAATATCTCAATGATATAATATAATAGTGTGGTGAAATTATATGAATGAGTCTATGTATTAATCATTAATGAACTTATAATTAGTGGAACAATGAGTTGATGAGTTTGACTAGTCAATTCCATGATAGAATAACTAAATATTAAGAGTTATATTTAGTTTAAGATGGACCCATGTAAAATTAAAGTATCTAAGTTGTGTGTCAGATGAAGAAGTAAATTTACTTCCAAATGGTAGTACTTTTTTAGGAATGATACCTTGAAGAAAGTGATGTGGTATCAAGATATTTCCAAGGGTTGAATGAATACTTAGAATTTTATTCTTATTCCATTATTCAAGAAGAACCCAATCACCAACAAAATGATTTTATGCTGGATTGAACGGTATTTCACAATTAAGTTGAACCAAGAATTTGAGCCTTTTTTTGGGGCCGATCAAGAATCAAGATAAATATAAATATTTCAATTTTTGGGTGAATTTTCTTTTAGTCACTAGAGATTGATTTAAGTAATTTGAGGGTGCAAGCCAGAAAAAGTTACACAGGATTTGGATTAAAGAATGTTTCATATTGGGAATGCATACAAATACATTTATAACATAATGCACATGAATTAATTTAATTCTATTTTAAAGTCACTACTCAAATAACATGTAGGTAATAAAGAAATATGACCAATTATATATGGTTGGTGATGATTAAAAGTCAAGAATTAATTTAGTGGAATCATCACATTTAATGAAAACATTGAGACACACACTAGTATTTACAACTATCCCAATATTCATCAAATAACTTTTAAGAGATGTAAATTATTGTATAGGAAATCATCTAATATATTCTTAGAGATCTGGAGTAGAGGGGAAGAAATAGTATTTCATGCTGAAATTGGAAAAAAGATTCAATGAGTATGAATACCGAGTATGAAAGTGGGATAGATAAAAATCAACACGAGAGAGAATATATCTAATTTATCTTATATTTTATTACTATGTTTCATTTACATTTTCATTCGTGAATCAATATATCTTGAACATGCTTAAACTTGATATAATTGAGGTTAATTTTGTTGTTTTTACCTTTTATTGATATTTCTAATACCCTCTTAGCTATAATTTAGTGATTTTAATTGTGCTTCTTATGGAAAGGCATGATTTAACATGGGAGTAGTTACAATTCTTGAGGGATATTATCACACTTATAACAAAGAAATAACATGTTAAGACAAACATATTTTATTATTCATCACATTACCTTATATGAATCAGTATGTTCCCCTTTATAATATTGATTTCGTGTATCTTCTCCTTGATGTAGCTAGTTTTAGCATTACTAACATTAAATTATATAATTATTTCTTAACAATAGGACCACCCCTTTACACATCATCAAATTTATATATTTTCTTATTTTAGAATTTTAGATAGCCCTTTGAATCTAATACACTTTCCCTAGGGTTTGAACATTCACTGCTATTCTAGTGTAGGTTATAAATTGTATTTTTAATGTTTCGATGACCTATAGACCCTTATCAATTTAGAATACTCCTATCATCCTCAATTAAATTTATATTGTCTTCACCTTAATTCTTAATCCTTTAAACTTATTTATAATAAATTTTTATCTTCACTTGTAATAATGTTTCAAGCTCCTTGATCCTCTTTTATTTTATTTCCAATTTTACATTTTTTATATCAATGCTGTTTTTTTATTTTCCTCCAATTCCCCGATATCCCCTTAAAATTATTTAGCATCCCCATCATTTTCTTAGATTTAACTGATCCACCCTTCTTAAAATTTATACCACTTTTCTTTAATCTCTAAATTTTTAGCTTCAAAGGCACTGACCAACTTGGAGAGATTTATATAGGTAAATACACTTTCCTTAAAAGATATTATTTATATTGTTTGACTCTCCTTCATGATGGGTTATCTCATCCCACATGCTTTCAAAGATCCAAAAAATTATGGAAAGTAAATTATTGGGTAATTCATGGATCATATAATTTAATGAAAAAATTGTAACATCTGTTGACATATGATCACTTCCATTTTGTAATTATTTTATGTAAAGTTTTCACAATTACTTTAATATAGTTCATGATCACTTAAAGTATTTTCTTCTTCCAAGGTAGAAATTATATCCATAACTTTTGGAAAAAATTGATCCACCATTTCCTATCTATTTTCATTAGATATATCTTTAATATTATTTTTTCATAGAGGAATTTAATATTATACCTTTTTAGATAATAGGGACATATTCTTCAATATATTCTTCTTTTTATTTCTCCAGTTCATCATAGTCTTGGTAGAAACTGAATTATGATCATAATTAGATAAATATTATCTAAATATGGACTTATTTATAAATTACTAAAGAAAACTTTGTATATTTAAAGATAAAAATTTAAAATATATAGAATCCAATCAAAGGTGAACTGGGAACTGATACTAATTTAAGGGGTTGGTTGGGTGAACTAAACATTGGGGGGGGGGGGGGGTGAATCAGTTTTTTTTGAATTTCAAACACTTTTAATATTTCTAATACATTTTTAATTTTTAAAAATTTAATTTGTTAGGATTAATAGTTCTCAAAATCTATCATCTAAACTTCTTCTTCTCATAAAATACATCGAAAACACACACACACACATAGTATAACAATTTAAAAGGTTCACCTCTCATTATGAGAAGGTTAATCCGTGGTGTGATCTAGTAAAACCCAAGGTCACCAAACCCACTAGTAAAACCCTATGATCATTACACTATTATATCCTTATAGTGTTGAGTGTTATCCCATCACACTTATTTTGTGTATCTCACTCATTCATACATCCCATCCCTTTATAATGATATAGGGAGGACAAAGATAGAGTATATAACCAATTTATAACTCTAAAAAGTTATTGGTGCGATGCCTCTTTCTTATTCTTCTTCCCTTACATAGTATCAAGTATCCCATTTTCTATTAGTATGAACTGCAATATATACAATTGGTTTTTCTTCTTATTCATCATCTTCTACATCTTCTTCTATGTAAACTGAGGTAAATAGATATCTTCAACTTCTAATGAACTTTATAACCAACTCGATTTATTTTTTCTTCTTTTACTTCTCTATTATTCTATATGAACATGGGTTCAAAAAAAAAATTATATACTATAGAACCTCACAACATATATACTTATTTTATATTTTTCTCTTCTTTTTCTTACTTTAGTGCACAAGATCTGCACTATTTTTTTGAGTATGAATCATAGATTATATAAAGATAATATTAAATTTAGATATCTCTTTCTTGACATAGATGATTTTATTGGAGGGAGTAACAGTTTAATTTTTTAAAATTATCTTTTCTTCATTAGTATTTAGTATTTATAAAAAATAAATTTTAGTAGCATAAGTTATTCTTTCTTCTCTTCCACCTTGACTATATTCATGATACAGTGTGAACTCCATAATTCAAAGATCCAGATTTATTGATAATTCAAAACCCATATTTGAACTTATTCAACCATATTTATATCAAGTCAAGGCTCCCATTTAAATATCCTTAAGACTTAGAATCTTAATTATCACACATTATTTTAATACTCATAGACTCCTCTTCTCTAAAAATCATGAAACTTTTAATTAATTTAAATATCTCCTCATGCATGGATGAAAGTATATTTTTCCATATGGAACTTCCATGTATATCTTGAAACTCATCTAAAATTTATTTGATCATTATAGAATCAAAATATTTAAGAATTATTATGATGTTTAATATTTTAAGGACCCAAAAACAATATCTTCTATTTTTATTTCTAATTATTTCAAAATGATATTCTTGAAATACAATTTGATATATTTCTTTAATCTCTAATTTTGATAGATAAATATAATACCTAAATAATTTAAATATTGTATAAAATTAAATTTATGATAATTTAATAATTGGAATATGGAAAAATCATCATCTCATTGAATTTATCTTTTGATATTTAAATTTGGAAAACTTTTTTTTTCACCTATAATTCCATAAAAAATTATATAAGTACATGATTAAGAGTGAGGAGGACAATTTTTATGTATCAAACATACCAATCAACTAAAACATATAAATCAAAAGTGTAAAGAACCTTTATATTAACAAAGAGAGTTGGATTGACCATGTGATTCAGATCGACCATGAGGTATGTGGTTAATGGATTGACCATGAGAATCAAATAGAAGACTGTATCAACGAATATTCTATAGGAACAAAACTAACCCTATATATACCAAAATACATCTAATGTTAATATTTACCCTTAAATAGCCTTTAAAACTCCCTCATTACCTTTATATAGGTCATGTAAATCATATCTGACTTTTTCGTAGCTTAATTTTGGCCCAACTTACCTTTACATAACCAATGCATTTCTAGGATGATGTTTATATAGCCAGTGAATTTCATAGATGAACCATATGTCGATATTGAACATTATCATTACTATTATAAAGTGTACTAGACTACCTTTATATACATATTTAAAATTTCAATTTACCTTTTTATAACCTGTGCAAGATATAGGTTGCCTTTCCCAACTTCACAACTTTCCTCATTACCTTTACATAATTATTGGAATCTGATACTACCTTTATGTAGATTATGATACTAACCTTAAACAACACCAATGATAAATTTACATAGGTAATGAAAATCAGGATTTACCTTTACATAGGTATTTTAATTCATAATTTTCCTTTAAATAGGTATCAAATTTAACTTAAAATAATCTCGGGCCTTCTTAAACACTTCTCAAACACCTCATGCCATTCTTGATCAATCTTTAGGAATTTTGAATCCTATCAAATATTGTAGAAAATATCATCACAATCATTATTTTCATTTATCTCGAAGATCATCACATCAATCATCTCATTTCTTGTCTAATTATTCTTATTATTTTAGATATAATTCTATAAACTCAATAGATTCAAAAACCAAATCACCATACTTCTTCTCTTCCTGTTCATTAATACTTCATCATCACCATCACCATAATAAATATATATAATTTTTATTGATAAAAACTGTACCGGAATTCAATATTTAAACATCTTTTACCTTTAGTATGAATAAAATTTCAAAGGTAATATATTCTCAACAATTTTAAATATAAACTTCCAAAATGTGTCTTCCAATATACTTACACTTAATGTCATAATTCTTTGGTTTTTTTCCAACTTCCAAGCTCTTTCACTCCAATTATCTTTCAATATATTGAAATTACATAAAAAAAATTAAAAAAAATAAATTAGGATAAAAAACATATTCCTAAATTATTTAATATAATAATTTAAATATTAGTAAATAAAATACCATATATTCTATAATCTAAAAAATCGGTTACTATGAAAAAATTACATTAACATCTAAAGAATAGCGAGTAATAACAAAAAAATTAACTTCTAAAATAAATAATCCTCATAATAATGAGTATAAAAAACATATCATCCTATAAGTTTAGTAGAAATTAGAAAAATAAATTCCAATACATTGAATCTATTTCTGAAAAATATATTTACATAAATATGTAAAAAATATTTGTTATCAGTTTAAAATAGTTATATGAATTAAAAAATTTATTTATTTTCTGAAACCTTATAGAATTTAATGGTTTAGTAAACATATTAACAAATTGATTTTCTATTGAAAAAAATTCTAAAATAATATCCCCTTTATTAAAAAGGTCACTTAAAAAATGAAATTTAACATCTATATGTTTTTTCCTAGAATTATGTAAAGGTTTTTGAGAAATTAAAATTATTGATTAATTATTACAATAAATCAGTAGTTTATCAAATTATACATTGAAATAAAATAGAGTTTTTTATTAAAAGAATTTGGGTACAACAACTTGTATTAGTAATATACCCATATTCAACTATAGATAATGAAAATTATAATTTCTTTTTAGAACTCTATGAAATTAAACTTTTAATTAGCAAGGGACATATACATGATTTATTTTTTCTATAAAGTCAATATTCTCCAAAATCATAGTTATAAAATGATGAAAAATAAAAATATTTTTGATTAGATTAAAATATATCTGTATTTACAATTCCTTTAATATATATAATTATTCTTTTAATATAATTTTGGTGACATTATTTAGGATTATATTATAATATTTGACATAATAAAACCAAGAACATGATTTAAGGTAATGATGTAGCCAAATATTAAAAACTACCTATAATTAATACAATTTAAAATCAAAACATTTTCCATATTTATATATATCATATTTTTAATTAGTACTAATTGGTGTTTGAAATGTTTTAAAAGAATCAAAACCAATCCTTTTAAAAAGTTATTTAGAATATTTATATTGGTTCAAAAAATATTTCTTATTTTATTTAAGAAATTTAAAGACCTAAAAATAATTTCATTTTACCCATTAAACTCATATCAATTTCATTTTTCATCAACATAAAAAATTCATTTAGAAGAAAATAATTTTGAGAACCAAACAACATGTCATAAACATATATTATCATAATTAAGTTATCATTTGAAACTATCTTTATAAATAATTTCAGATCAACTTCCCCTTTATTACAATAATTTTACTACAAAAACAAAGTTAGTCATACTAAGATCTAATAGATTGGTTAAAAAAATATAATGTTTTGACTATTTAAAAGTATGATTTTGAATTTTACATTTTCAAATACAAGTGGTTGATTAACATACTCCTCTTCAAAAATTACACCAATTAAAAATGTAATTTTCACATCTATTTGAAATAGTTTAGAATTTTGAAAATATGAAAAATAAAATAATATAAAAATGGATTACATTTTAGAAACTAGTGAAAATGAATATTTAAAATAAATACCTTGTTATTATGAATATATTTAGGCAAATAACACTAATTTATTTTCAACTATGTTTCTAGATTTATTATTTTTATTTTAAAAAATACACTTAGTTTCTATATTATTTTATTTACGTAGTTTAACCAAATTTTGAACTTTATTTATTTCAATTTTATTGAGTTTATCATACATATAATTTATCAAATTTAAATAATTTAAATATTCAATAATATTAATTGGAATAAAATCAGTAATAAAAGAAACATTAATAGAGAAATTTAAAACATTTTTTCTTAATATAATTCCAAATTCAACCTTCATAATAACTTTTTAAAGAGGATGATTTTTAATCATCTTCAATTTTTTAGTATTATATTTAGAAGAGATCACTATTAAAATGGTAAATTATCATAATTATTGTAACTATAATCTTCACCAATGTTAAATTATCTAAAGTATTCTTCATCATGATTTAAATTTGAATTCTGATTTTCAGTATATTTTCAAGAAACCAAACAAGGGAAAATTATTCAATGACTAATTTTCTTTTATTTAAAACTATATTCACCTTAATATTATTATGATATCCTTGAAATATACCTTTATCACATTTAGAATTATACTTCTCAAGATTATATTTTATGTTTAAGATAAAAAATCTATAAAAAACACCCTCAAACATATACTTTTAGGTTTTTTTCTACTAAAAATTTTATAAGGGTTTTTCTTCAATGATGTCCTCAATATTTTTTTTAAAATATGAAAAGACGTATTAACTACCTCAACCTAAAAATATTTTGGAAGATTAAATTTATTAACCCTAGTACTAACTATTTCTTAAATTTATATATTAATTATTTTTACCACACCATTTTTTTGTAGTGTTATAGGAGTAGAAAAATAATGTTGATATCTATTTTCTTCACCAAATTTTTTAAATTTTAAATTAAAAAATTCACCACCTCTATCACATATAATAGAGATAATAAAATAATATTTATTGTTTTGAATTATTTAAAAAATAATAATAAACTCATTTAATGTTTCAATTTTAATAATTAAGAAACAAGTCTAGGAAAATCTTCTATATTCCTAAAAAATTGAAAATAAATATTTATTTCGTCCTAAAAAATAAGGTTTCAAAGTATCAAATAAATAAAGTTACAACAGTTCAATAGTTATAGCAGTTTTAACATCATCAACTAGTTTAAAACTTTTTTATGTTTCTTAACATATAAAAAAAATCACATTTAAATTATTTTCTTACATTCAGTTATGGTAAACCTTGTACATGTCTATGATTTGATAGTTTATACAGTATCCTAAGATTAAAATTTTCTAGTATTTTATGCCACAATATTCCATTAGTTTCTTAAACATTTAAACACTTAAAATTTTGTTGAGTTTGTTGAGATAAACCAATAATGTCTATGTTATCTTTTCTATTTTTTGAAAAAATAGAATCATTATTAAAAACAATAAATTTATACTTTCTAAATTTTATATAAAATCCATCATCACATAGTTTAAATATATTGGTCAGATTTTGTTTTAAACCCTCTACGTACAATACTTTTGAAATAATATTAGTTTTTAAAAATTCTGATTCTCCAAACCCTTTAATCCATCCTTTAGAATCGTCTCTAAAAGTAACCAGACCTCTATCACATGAATTAAAATATAAAAAATTAGAAATATCACCATTAATGTGTCTGGAACACTTACTATCCATAGACCATGAATATTTGAGACTTTTAAAATTCATTTCCTATAATTAATCAAATAAAATATTATTTTGGTATTCTTTCCATATGGGGTCCAATAAGATTTTTATTATTTCATTTAAGTAAAAAAACATATTTGAAACCTTTATTTATGGTATATTTTAAAAAAATAAATTCTTAGAAATATTTTTTTTGGTACAATGAATTGCTTGAGTAAATCTTAAGAAACATTAATTAGAATAATTACCATTCATTTTATATTTAAAACATGTTACATGAAAGACTTTTACATTTAAAATTTTATTAAATAAAGTTAATTTTATTCTTGGTTAATGAATATTATATCCAAACCCATATCAATTTTTATTAGGTCTTATAATAGACATAATATTATCATTTTTTTCCTTACCATGAACAAAAATATATAAATCATCCTTCAACTTCATAATTTTATCTTTGAAATTTTTATTTTCTTTTTGAATAACTTCTAAATAATCAAATAATTTAATACTTGAACATAAAGATACATTTATCAACCATTTATTTTATTGATTGAGATTCTTAAATTCATTATCAATATTAGTTAAATCATTACATACTAAGGTAAATCGGATCTCAACATATTCATCATTTTTGGGATATAAATATCAATGTTCTCAATTTTATATTTTATTATTATTATTTCAAAATAAAAAACCTTTTTATCTTATTTAATTATAGAGATAGAAAATTTCATATTTTCACATTACTATTTAGGTTTCTTTTTATCTTTAACCAGTTTATTATTTTTAATTTTTAAATATTTATAATACTCAGAAATTCTCAAACCTTTTTATGTAATTTCTTAATTTCTTCATATAGCTTTTTAACATCATAATTTTTAGAATTATAATTAAAAATAGAACATGAATCAGAATAATTTTTTTTGTATTCAGAAATAAAATCATAACTAAAATTAACAGGTTTTAATAATTCAGTAAAAAGTGATTTAGGTGCCTGATAACACTTAGTAATTAATGCAAGGTTCTCGATTTCTTCTTTACTTTTAGATACACTACTTGAATCAGAATCATCAGTATATTTATTGCCTCCAAATAATGCTTTCTTTTCCTTCTTCACTTTTTACTTTTATTTCTTTGAATCATTGAGATTAGGAAAGTCTAACCTGATGTGAAATCTCTTTTTTTACACTAATTGAAGGTTAGATATGAAACAATATTTTTTTAGAAAAATTAATATTCTTTCATTATTATTATTATTATTATTATTATTTTTGAACTCACTTTGTAAAACTTTATCTATAGTGAGATAACTCATTATCACTTCCTTGGAACTCATATTTATAAGAGTTAAAAGAATCATTTATATTAGATTTAAAAGCAATTCATTTTTTATTTGAAACATCTTCGTCTATGATATTTTTTAATTCTAGTTCATACTAAAGTAAATAAATTATCATGATCATCGATTACAGATTTATTCACATTTTTTGAGGCAATGATCTCAACAAACATTCAACAATCAAAGTGTTATCCTTATACTTGATGAGTGAATTCATAACAATGAAAATACTTGTGAATTGGTGGAATATCTAGTTTACAGATTCAACCTCTCTTAGTTAAAAATATTGGTTCACCAAATATATAATTCAATGTTTTGTTCATTTAATCTTTCTAGTGTCATAGTGAGTTACTTGTGAAATTATCTTAATATCCTGAGCTTTCTTACAACCTGATACAAGTCTAAATACACTTTTAATTATAACATAGTACAATATATTCATTACTTTATAATTCAAAACATACTTTACCATATTATTAACAAAATTGTATCTGGATCAGTTTTTGGTAATTTGTATGGTTTCACCATGATCATCCAATCGTCAACACATAATTTCACTAGGTATGATTACATTCTCAATTTCTAGTAACTATATTCCTTTACATCAAAACATGCGGGCTTGTAAATACTAAGTGTTTATTAGTAATATTTGTTTCGTTAATAAATGTGTGTTGTATTATATTATATAATATTATACATGTACAATATATAGAGAAACCGAAAAAAACTTAAATTAATTACTAAATATTTTTACATTAATTTTCAATAATACCAATTAAAATTCCAAACATTACAACTAGAAAAAAAATATAAAATAGAAAAGCTAAAATTTAAAAATATGGATCGCCCCAATCTACTAGAATCATCCCACCCACTACCAATATTATAAAATAGAAACAAAATATTTGTAAACCAATCAACATCTTATAAAATTGAAATATATAATCTTGAGATTAATTTAGTTGAATATTGAGTGAAATAATGAAGTGGTATATATAAGAGTTATTGTGACCATTGGAATAGTAATTTGAATGTTGGAACAATAACCTGACTATTTGGAATAGGAACCTGACCATTAGAATAGTAATTTTACCTCAAAATAATAAATTATAATATAAATAAAATTTATCACGATTAATTTAAGTAAATATTAATATTATAATTCAAAAAAATAT
Organism: Viscum album; assembly: GCA_963277665.1. Taxonomy (NCBI): domain Eukaryota; kingdom Viridiplantae; phylum Streptophyta; class Magnoliopsida; order Santalales; family Viscaceae; genus Viscum; species Viscum album. The sequence goes on from OY728166.1 coordinate 384,304,009, forward strand.
CTGTATTAAAAAACTCAAAGAAAATATAAGCACATTTTTAATAAAATGTATTTTATTATATTTTGTAAATATCATAATTTTTCTATTAAAAATTATAATTAACTATGTTAGAAATTTATTTTGATAAAATGAATTCCATTTTTGAAATAATGACATCAAAATTTTCTAAGGGTGATTTTTTGTTAATTTCCTGAAATACATCAATTTTCGAGTGAATAGTAAAAATATAGTTTTTCACATAACTAGTGTATCTTAAATTACATCATTCAGGATGTAATAATGAAATAATAATTTCTATAACTTTTGGTTTTTACATGATATATTTTATTCCATAAATGAGGCATTAAAATATAATAAACTTAATTTTGAAAACTAAAAAGAACTTTCCAATACCTAAAGTCAAAAGTAATTCCTTAAAATAACAATCATTTCCCACATTTTTTTTATAATTAACTAATTAATTATAATTATAAAGCAGATTTAATGTTTTAAAACCATTATATTATATTCATATATGAAATTTATTTTTTTAAAATCACTACTAGATGTTTTACCATTGATATAATATTTTATTCAGTATTTTATTCTAAAAATACCCCTCTCTTCAAGTATAAATAAACTCTCTCCATCCCCTTGGAAACCACTAATACCTTACATTAAAAAGACTAAACTCTACCAAAATCCTCCGTCTTAAGACCCTTATAATTCCTAGATATTTTCTAGAGTAAACCAACTCCAAACATCAAGGTATTTTTAGAGGCGTACAAGAGAAGCTACACTGAGGATAAAGTAAGTTTCGATCAACTCTTCTTTGTTTTATTTATTATTCTTCTCCTATTATTTTTTAACCAACCCTTTCAAAACCAAGACACATAAGATTAATTAGAAAGTATTTCAAAATTATATTAATTATTTTAACCTACTTTAATTATTATATTTAGTATATATATAAATTTTAAAATTCTTTTCCTTGCTCTTTCGACAATGTCTCATCAAAGGTTGGTTAACCACCTATGAACAAACTAACAAGTCAATTCTTATAAAAACCTCAATGGATAGATATTATGAAATTTATATAATATATAAAAGTATAATTATATGTATTATAATAATATATAATTAATTATACTAATGTGTAAATTACATTAAACAAAATAGCGAAATTGAGGTAAAATGAGAAATTTTTATGTAAAACATGATATCAAAATGATTACCCTATAACCGTGAAAATTAATAAATATAATAAAATGAATCTAATTGATAAAGAGTGAAAAAAGTTACAATAAATCACTCTTAGATCAATGTTTTATTAAATATATGCTTATTATTTAATAGGCACAAAAGTGACAAAATAAAGAAGGAATAAATGTAAGGGGATTCTCGAACCCAACCACTTTTATTTGGGTTATACCTTTTCATGACATGTTTTGTATTAATATTATTATAATTTTTATTAAATATCATTTAATTATTCTTACCTTTTCTTTTCTGAGATATACATGCTTCTTACTTAATTTTATGAAAAATACAATGATTTTCCAAAATAACTCTTCATTCAAAAACACATCTTTGACTCATATTGAGTTGTTTCTTCTTTTCTCAAAAATGATTATTATTATACAAATAAGTTTTCCCCATTTTTATTTGGGAAACCCAAGTTTGTTCATGAAATAATGATTAATTAAATCCTTATTAAACCCATTCCTTTCTATTGGTTAATTCATGACTATGATTGTAATATGTTATTTACAGCATGCAGAATTATGTAAATATTATAATGTGACATGTGGGACTATAATTATATATCCCTATAATGAATTTGGTAATGTGATGTATCTCATGAGATAATGTGTAATATGAGTGAACATGTTCTATATTTTTTCACAATGATGATGTTATTATTATTCCCATATGTTACGCATGAACACAATGCCAGATTTGTTCAAAACTATGTGTGGTATTTGAACACTATGACATGATGTTTCATTTTTATGAATTTTTACATTCCATGAATTTATCAAATGTTTCAATCATGATATTAATGGTGATTTAATTCATATGATATTATGATTATGATCATTATCACTCATGTTATACCGATTCATGTCCCTTATTAATCCTTTTACTGGGCTTTTATCTCACCTCTTTCCTTGATTTATATCATTAGGTGATTAAATGTACTAAGGAGAGCATGGATTTTAAGGATAAAGACGAATTATTTAAATAAATTTTTATGTTTTATTATGTTCATGTTATGTATGAGCATAATTTTCCCAATACACTAAACCATTTGATCTTATATTTGTATTTATGTTATGTTTTTTCACTTAAAAATTATGTAATAGTTATTTAATGAAAAGCAGGGTTTCTAAATTTGGTATCAGAGCATGGTTTAATAAATTCTGGAATTAGGATTAGATAATGTTAGTGAAAACCCTTAGTAAAAGTCAAATTATATTTAAATATACAAGTATCATTATTTTAGAAAAGGATAAACATAGAGATCCCATAATACATGACTTTAGTTTTATTTTAATAAAATAATAAATTATTAATGATTTGTTGACTTATCTTAAAACCTTTTATATTTTATAAAATAGTGGGAACCATAAGAAACTAGGCCAATAACCCGTGTGATGGACAATGCAATTAGTTCTCGAATGACATTCCTAATGCTATTGGAGGTGGAGTTTAAAACTTTATGGAAATGATTACCCAATTGTCTCAAGATATAAATAATAACCCAAACCATGTGAAACGTCAACCTTCACCCAAGAAGGGTCAACAAGGCATTGATATTTTTATACGGCAATGACCATCGACATTTAGTGTACCTTCTGATCCACTTGTCATAGAACAGTGGGTTAAATCAATGGAGAAAATATTTTATGTGCTCCAATATTTTAAGAAGGATAAGGTGACCCTTTATGCTTAACATTTATATGGATAAGCTGATCAATTGTGGAAATTGATAAAGGACACAAATATTAAGGATTAAATGGAAGAATGGATTGGTAAGAATTTAAGAAAATATTTATTAACAAGTGTTTCCCTTGAAATCTTCAAACAAAGATGGATCAAGAATTCATGTAACTGAAGAGAAAGGAAGTTAAATCTATCATAATGTATAAATAAAACATCACAAGGCTTGAAATATACACCTCATGTTTTGTTATCAATAATGATATAAAATAGATAAATTCTTTAGTGGTTTAAAACCACACATTAGCAAGGCTTTAGAAATCCAAGACTTTGGGTGTTATGAAGAAGTTTTTCGATGATATATCAAAATAGGGATATAGTTTGGATAATAGTCCCATGGTTCTAGAGATAAGAATAGAAGAATATAGTTTCAAGATAGTGGGTCAAATGACAAAGGAGTAAAGAGGATCCAAATACAAACATGTCAAAAATGCACAAAAAAACTTCTTGGTAATTGTCTAAATGGGATAGAGAAATGAATATAGTGTAGGAGAGAAAGAAACCATGATCATTAATTTCAAAGAGAAATTAAGAATCCATCTAACAGGATGAAGGATAATAATGGACCTCATAATGCACCACCCATGTTTAAATTATTCAACTTTAGGAAGAAAGGGCATTATGCAAGCTAGTTCACTAAACCACAGGTCCTTGAGGGTAATTAGCATCAACAAAAAACAAAGCCAAAGGAGAAATGGAATGATTATTCCATCACTAATGATGAAGTGGAGTATGAAAATGAAGTCTCACAAGGAACAATTCCTATTCATTAAAGAATGGATTTTTTTTATTTGATTTGGTTCTATATATTAATTAATATCCTACAAGTTTTCTATAACTATTGACTCAAAGAATCTATACCTTGATGTAGAGATATTTTTAAATACACCAACAGGTTTAATCATTACAACAAAAGTGTTGGGATATTTTATTGTTAGTGCATGTGGGAAGATTCTCCCAATGAATCTCGTAATCCTTTCATTGGTGGGATTTAATGCTGTACTGAGCATGGATTGGATCTCATTATACATGGAACACATCAAATGACATGAAAAGAAAATATATTCTCATATTCTGAACCATCCAGTGCTCCTCTAAAAATTCAAGGAATATCATGGATCTCCTTTATAAAATCTATCAATGGTGTGGGTTTTGATACCTTATGAACAATCATACCTTTCCTAAATGGTTGAGTCAAATGAGGGTATCAACCTATTAAAAATTCCATTTTTATGGAATAAACTGATGTATTCTCCAAAGAGTTACACAAACTTCCCCTAGATCCTGAGGTACACTTCTCAATAAAACTCATACCCAGATCCAGTCCTATCACAAAATTCCCTTATATGATGGTCTTGATCAAATTGGAAGAGTTAAAGAAGCAGCTGAAATATCATTTGGACAAAGGGTTCATACACCATAGTGCATCACCTTGGGGAGAATCAGTGCTCTTTATAAAGAATAAGGATGGATCAATACTAATATGTATCCACTACCGATAACTCAACAAGATCACCAAAAGAAGAAGTGTCCTCTTACAAGGATTGATGACTTGTTCGATCAATTATGAGGAGATCAATACTTCTCAAAAGTGGATATTCATTCTGGATATCATCAACTAAAGGTAAAGAAGGAAGGAATTTATAATACTTCCTTCCGCACAAGGTATGGAAACTTTGAGTTCATAGTAATTTAATCATACTTACTAATTCCCCTTCAATATACATGGATTTGATGAATAGAGTCTTTAGAGAACATCTTGAAAAAATTTTGGTAGTATTTTTTGCTGACATTATCATTTAATCTTTGAGAAGAGAGGAACATTAAGAGCATATAAGGATTATTCTAGTGACATTATGGAAGGATAAAATATATTATATGTTTAGAAAGTGTGACTTTTATATGTAGAAAGTCACATTCTTGGGGGACGTGATCACAAGTGAGGTAATTTATGTGGACCCTTAAAAAACAAAGGCAATTAAGGAATGAACCAGACCCACTAATTTCATAAAAATCCATTGTTTTCCTAGCTTAGCGGGGTACTACTGATGTTTTGTGGGGAATTTATCATGATTTTATATACCATTAACTAAGTTAACAAAGAAAGGGGTAAAGTATGTTTGGACAGATGAATATGAAGAAATATTTAAGGATCTTAAGAATATACTAATCACTACACCTTTACTCACACTACTAGCAAGTTAAGAATATTTTGTGATATACAGTGATGCTTCAAAGGAAGGCTTGGGTTTTATACTCATGAAAAATGATAAAGGGATAGACTATGCCTCATTAATGTTTAAGACATGAGCATAACTACCCGACACATGATTTAGTTTTATCAACTGTGATCTTTTATCTAAAGATTTGGTGGAACTTCCTCAATGGTGAAATGTGTAATATATATACTGATCAAAAGAGTCTAAAGTATATATTCACATAGAAAGAGCTCAAAATTAATCAAATAATATGGTTATAGATAATCAAGGACTATGATTACTCTATTAACTACCATTCACGAATGGTAAAAAAGTTATCTGATGCTCTTAGGAGAAAAGAACCTGCTACTCTATCCATGACGAGGACTGAAAAAGACCATATCTTCTTGAACATTCAAAGGATGTATTGGAAAATCATAATGATAGGGAATACATCCTACCTTTTCCAAATTATTTCCCAACCTTATATTTAAGAGAAGATTGATAAGGCACAAAGGGATGACCTGAACCTACAAAATAAGGTGAAATTAGTAAAGGAAGGGAAGCTACATGATTTTCAAATTGATGAGGATGGTGTAAATCAGTTTGGAATGAGGATTCATGTGCCTACATCACCCAAGATAAATAAGGATATATTGGATAATGCATATAGCTCATGTTTATATATCCATCTTAGAAGTACCAAGATGTACCATGATATTTGAGAGAACTTCTGGTGGGATAACATGAAGAAGAAGGTTGTGGAGTATATCTCACGGTGTTTGGTATGTCAGCAAGTTAAGGAAAAGATAAAGAATTCCAAAGGGAAGATAAAACCACTACCTATACCCACATGAAAATGGTATAATTTCACTATGTATTTTTTTTACTGGTCTCCTAGAGACATCCAAAGAAAACAATGTGATATGGGTTGTGGGGGATTGACTGACCAATACTAAACAATTTATCACTATTTGAGAAGATTTATTGATTGAAATACTTTCCATGATATATGTGAAATAAGTGGTGAGGCTGAGGTTCTACTTTCAATAGTTTCTGATCATGATCCAAGGTTCACATCTACATTCTGGATAAATTTTCAACATGATTTGAGTAATTAGTTGAATTTTAGCATGAACTATCACCCCAAAACTAATGGATAGTCTAAAATAACTATTGAAATTATTTAATACATGCTAATATCAGGATCAATTGAATTAAAATTTGGATTAGATCAACATCACACATTATTTGAGTTATCCTATAACAATAGATTCCTCTAAAGTATTCAAATGGCTCCATATGAATCTCGGTATGGTAAGTGATGTAGAACTACAACTTGTTGGGATGAAGCTGGAGAATGAAAGATACTTGGACCTAATCTTGTGCAATAGATGACATAGAAGGTTCAAGCTACCCAAACATGTATAAAATATACTCAAATTCAGAAAAATAGCTATGATGACAAATGTCAAAGGGACTTAGAGTTTGATGTGGGAGAAATTTATTTTCTTTGAATATCACCATGAAAGAGAGTCATGTTATTTGGAAAGAACCAGAATCTTTGCACAAGGTATATTGGCCCATTTTAGATTCTTGATCACATAAAAGCAGTGGCCTATCAGCTTGAACTTCTACAAATTATGGATCAATTTCACGACATGTTCCATGTATCCCTCCTGAGGAAGTACATACACAATCCCTCGCATGTACTGAATACATAGGTGGTACAACTGGATAATTACCTCTTATATGAAGAACATATGGTGAAGATATTGGATCTTAGAGAAAAATTTATATGCAAAAAATATAACTCACCTTGTCAAATTTTTGTACAGGAACCATAAGTATGAGGAGGTAACATGGAAATTAGAGGAAAAAATGAACTAGAAGTATCCTCATCTATTATCAACCGAAAATATGAGTGAAATTTTGGGGTTAAAATTTCTAATGGGGGGGGGGGGGAGAATGTAATGACCCAATGTTTATTAGTAATGTTTTTTATTTAATAAATTTGTGTTCTATTATATTATATAAAATTATAGACATAAAAAATATAGTGAAAACAACAAAAATATTATTTCAATACTAAATACTATTAAATTAATAAAAAATTGTACCGATTAAAATTTCAAATCTTACAACATGACAAAAAATTAAAAATTGAAAACTAAAATGGGAAAATATGGATTGAACTAATCTACTAGAATCATCTCCCCCACTACCAACACTATAGAAAAAAAATATATTATTAAACCAATCATCATCTTAGAAAATGGAAATATATAACCTTGAAAATAATTGAGTTCAATATAAAGTAAAAGAATGAAGTGTTATATACAGGTGGTTGTGTGACCGTTCGAATAGTAACCTGACTGTTGGGAATAGTAACCTGACTGTTGGAATAGTAATTTTGCCTCAAAATAATAAATTATGGTATAAATAATTTTTATCATGGTTGACTTAAGTAAATATAAATATTATAATACCCAAAAAAATATCATTATTAAAAAACTCAATGAAAATATAAACTCATTTTAAATAAATTGTATTTTAAAGTATTTCATAAAATCATAATTTTTATATCAAAAATTAAAATTACCTATGTTAGAAATTTATTTTGATAAAATTTATATCATTTTTGAAATTAGTATATTGAAATTTTCTAAGTGTTATTTTTTGATAATTTTCTAAAATACTTCAATTTTCGAGTGAATTGTAAAAATACAGTTTTTCACATAATTGGTGTATCTTAAATTACATCATTCATAATGTAATAATGACCTAATACTTTATAGAAATTTTGGTTTTTAAATGATATATATTATTTCATAAATGAATCATTTAAATACAATAATCTTAATTTCCAAAACTAAAATAAAATTTACCAAACCTCAAGTCAAAAGTTATTCCTTAAAATAAAAATTTCTTATTTTTCACTTTACTTTTTAATAAACTAATTAATTAGAGTTATAAAGAGGATTTAAAGTCTTAAAACAATTATATTATATTTAAATATTATTTATATTATCAAAATATCACTGTTACATGTTTTACCTTTGTTATAATATTTTTTTTCGACATATTATTCTAAAAATACCCCTCTCAAGTATAAATAACCCCTCTCCACACTTTAAAAATCCTAAACACTATAAAAATAATCTTTCTTAATTCCTTTATAATTCCCAGGGACGTTCTATAGTAAACCAAATCCAAAAATCAATTGAAATTTAGTGGCATACAAGGAATGCTACATAGTGGACTAAGTAAGTTTCGATGAACTATTCTTCTTGTTATTTCTTATTCTTCTTATCCTTATTTTTGGCACCTCAAATTTCATAACCAAGAAATATAATATGAATTAGACATTAATTTAACATTATATTAATGATGTTTACCCACTGTAATTATCATATTTAAAATATATATAAATTTCAAAATTCCATTTCTCAATTTTTTGGTAATGTCCAATCAAAGGTCAGTTAACCACCTACAGAGAATTTGACAAGTCAATGATTATAATAACATTCATGGATTGATATTATAAAATATATAATTTTTATACATGTAATTATATGCATTATATTCTTATGTAATTAATTATACTAATGTATAAATTATATTTAACAAAATAATAAAATCAACATAAAATGAGAAATTTTTAAGTAAAACACGGTATAAAAAATTCTACCCTATAACCAAGGAAATTAAGAAATATAATAAAATAAATGTTATTTATAAAGAGTGGAAAAAATACAATAAATCACCTTTGTATCAATATTTTAATTAATCCAAGTTTATTATTTAGGATTTGCAAAAGTGACGAAATAAAGTTGGAATAATGGTATGGGGATTCTTGAACCCAACTAACTTTCTTTAGGTTATCCCTATTTCATGATATATTTTTTATTAATACACCTATAATGTTAATTAAATATTATTTAATTATTATTATATTTTATTTTATGGGATATACACATTTCTTACTTGATTTTATGACAAATAAAAAATTTTAGAAAAGAACTCTTCTCTCCAAAACACTTATTTGACTCCTCTAGAGTTGTTTCTTCTTCGATAAAGAATGATGATTCTTATACCAAATATGTTTTTTTTCCTTTTTAATTCTGAAACACCAAGTTTATTCCTAAAATCCTTATTGATTAAATCATTATGAAACCCATTTATTTCCATGGGTTAATTCATGACTATGATTGTAATATGTCCTATGTGGAATGAATGATTATGTAAGTATTATTATGTGACGAGTGGGACTAGAATTATATATCCCTACATTTAATTGGGTAATGTGATGTATCTCACGATATAATTTTTAATATATGTGAATATGTTTCTATATTTTTTGCTTGAATGGCCTGAAGTCCTTTTATTTATTTATTTTTGATAGTCCCTACTTCAAGAGTTGTGGGGGAACCCTTACAAGGCCCATAGGCTTTAGTGGATCACATGAACTAAAGGTCTTATAGGAATTAATCCCATACTTGACTACTTGGAAATTCCCCTCCCTAGTATCTAGATCATGAATTCATCTTCCAACCTTCAGATTGCTTTTTCGGATAGCAATACCTATGCAGAGGTGTATATGCTTGGTCTTGATAGCAATTGACATACCCTCTCATTATTTCAAATCCAAATAGCTTTGTTTTGGTGAAACCATTTTCTCTAAGTCCTCATCTGGAGCTAGTTACTTTGGTCTATCTAGTTTCATCCACACTTCATGATATAAATGAGGTGGCCCAAAGGCCTTGAGGTGGCCCAAAGTCCTTGAGGTGGCCCGAAATCCTTAACTGGCCCAAAGGCCTTGGGTGGCCTGAAGTCCTTAAGGACTCCAAAACCTAACTGGCAGCTCTAATATGATATTAATGTTGATACTATGCTTATGATATGATGATGATGATTATTATCACCCATGTTTTACTGATTCATATCCCTTATTCATCATATTATTAGACATTTAAATCACCCCTTTCTTTGATGTATATCCTCCGGTGATTACATATAATAAAGAGAACATGAGATTTTAAGGATAAATATAAAGTATTTAAATAAATTTTTATATTTTATTATGTTCATTTTATGTATGAGCCTACTTTTCCCAAGAAACTAAACCTTTTGATCATGTATTTATAGTACTATTATGTTGTTTATCTTAAAAATGATGTAATAGTTATGTAATGAAATATAGGGTTAATATAAGGATTATGTGTAATGGAACCATAATTTAATTTCATTCCTCCCATATTAAAAAATAATTATTTCATAGACTGTTAGTCATAGAATATTCAAGTTATCAAAAAGATAATATGAGAAAATAAAACCAAAATCCAAAAGGAATATGAAATGATACCAATTTTTTGCATAGTTAAGATGGAAATATGTTTTAGAAGGATATGGGTGAATAGAACATTTAAAATTTCAGAAAAATCCTTTAAAATATATAATAATAAATGTTAATTATTATTACATGAGAAATTGAATAAAACATGTGCAACTGATATAGTATAAGTGAAGTGAATTGCTGCTCAAAGTAAAATATAATAGAAATAAATGAGTTGAAAATATGATTATTATAGTAATTTAGATAACAAAATACCACCTCTACACTTCATTTATATCTAATAATCAAGAGTAATGGTATCCACTAAGACCCTCAATTTTGAAAGGTGTGATAAACTTTTATATAACTTTACTTTTACTTACCCAGTGGCATAACCAAAAAAACACTTGGATTTTGTTTATAATTCATACCCCAAAATAACTACCTTTTGGTTGGGGGGTATGACCAATGAGACTAACCTTTTTTTAGGTGGTATAACAAATGATATTTTTAATGGAAGTGATTTTGATTGACTATTACAACATAAAGATAATAATGAAAAGATATAATGATTAAAATTAGTATAAAACTATGAAAAAATAGAGGAGAAAAAGATCGTAATGTCGGTGTAGCTTTTAGATCACATCAATAAGGAAATGAACATTTAAGTTCCTTTTTGATCACACAACAATGGAAAAATAGTCATAGATCTCTAGAAGAACTTCTTCCTCTCTTTTTTAATCTCTCTCTCTCTCTCAAATAATTTGGATTTGTATTATGTAAAATCATTATATTATTGAAATGAGTTATTTCCAGCTTCATAAACATGTTCTCATGATCAAATAAATGGTAAGTTCCTTTTCATTTAATCTTTACCATGTGTGTATTTCGTGATATAAAATAACATGAATCCCAGAGTTATAAATAGTGATAAAAAGGGAATATCATTTACCTACATGAGGAATTATCCCAAGTTAATCCTTTTTTAAAAATTCAAAAATACCCCCAACTACTTCGTTTGAAATTTTATGAATTTTCAAATCTAATAAAACAATTAAAATAATACAGTATAACTTTTATAAAATAAAAATATTAAATTTATAGTAAAATATATTATCGAAAAGCATGTAAAATGAAAAAGTAAATTTCATATTACTTTGTGAAACATTATAAGTTTTTTAAATCATAATTATTTTAAATTGAAAGAATTCAATGATCATAAGACATTGAAATATGATATTAATTTATAGAAATCATAGTACATTTAAAATTATAGTACTTTGAATTGGTTTCCTTATGGATTTAAAATCGATCATAAGAATTTAAAATGATCGTATGACTTTAAAATAGTAAGGCTTTGAATATCATAAGTATTTTTCCCCGATTATATGAATTTTAAACTTAGTAATATTTAAAATGTATAGATAAAATAGACTAACCATGACATGTGGGATATAAACCATGATATAGAAATATATTTATTTTAAAAAACTCACTATACTTGACATAAAGATAAATACCATGATGCAAAAATAGATTAACCCCCTCATTCTCAATGTTTGTGACATAGAGATGGAACCACATCATAGTGTACTATAATTAGAGTCATTTATGTATTCATGTGTCATTGAGTCTGAATCTGATATGAATATACTTTATACATCTTCCCTATGTAGATCGTATAACCCTATATTTCATATCACGAGTTGAGTGCTTTATACAAAATTTTCATACATATAATGCATGAAACAAGGAACTTCCTTTTTAAAGTGTATATCATAATTAATACTTAGTTTTTTAAAGGTAAGTTTTGAATTTAATTAGGTTGGATAAAGGTAACACTCATGTTGTTTAATGGTAGTATGAAAAATATTTATGATGTATAAGGGTAATACTCAAGGTATGCTATGGTAGCATGAAAAGTATTTATGTTGTGTAGAGTTAAGTGTATTATATAAATTAGGGTAAAATTCATGTTGTGTAATGGTATTATGAAAAATTAAAGCTAAATAAATTTATAATACAAAATCACACACTACATAAAGGTATAACAATGTTCACAAATAGGTAATAAAAAAAATATATAAGATGTGTAAAGGTGAAATGAAAATTTATTAAGGTATATAAAGTTTTATATAAAGGTATGATATAAATTTGATATCCATGATAAATTTAAATAGAACTCATGTAAAGGTAATTATTTATTGCATAAATGTAAAAACTAGGTTGTATAAGGGTAACATAAAGGGTCCTTCATGCTAAGAAAGGGTGATATAAAATTAAACTAATGATAACATAATTAAAATTCCAACATTATATGCATTAAAAATTTGAAGAACTAATATAAAATATAAAATAAATGTGAGGAAAAGTAACAATAAAACACAAATAACCAATTACTAAATTAATAATTTCACAGAAATTAAAAATTAAAAATATCTCAAAGCTAAATAACTAATACATGAAAGCATACTACATCTATTATATAGAGCCTTCCCATTTCATTAATAGAGATGGTCTCCCAAATCAGTAAGAAATGATCCACTTTGGTTAATCAATCCACTTTAACCTCTACTACATCACTGCCTCCAGGTGTCCTCGACAACCCCATCATGAAACTTTTATTCATGTAATCCCACTTACACTTAGAAATGGGTAGTGTATAAAGGATTCTAGTGGGCCACTAGAGAATATACTTCACCTATTGATAGTTGGAACACTACATGATGAAAACTTCTATTCCCCTCTTCATCCCATGCCACCAATACTACCTATGTATATATCAGTACATCTTGGTCAAACATGGATGTATGAACCACTTTTATTCATGTGATTCCCTCATCATCATATCAAAAATAATTTTAGGGACCACAAAATGAACTCATTCATAGAAGATCTTGTCAACATCAAGAGGCCACTTCGATGGTAGATCCCTCACATATATTTCATCCCTTATGAATAAATAATCTAAATATGATAGATAACTCTAATTTTACCTAATAAGGAGTGAGGAAGTAATATATTAGGGTATAAGGGTCACTTTTCCCTAGTACTCATGAATATCCAAGAATATTTATATAAAGAGGACCATCATTTTCGACTCACTTATTGACTCATGAACTTCCCGAGTTTAATTATTTTTATTTAGTGCACTAGAAATGGCGTTCCCCTTTATGGGGGTATATACCATATTGAAATCAAAGGAACATAGATATCCAACCCATCTTCACTATCATAGGTTCAGTTTCATTCATAAGAAAATTTACCTCATTTTACTGTTGTCATTATAAACAAAAAACTCAAACCTAAAAGGTAATTCCACCAACATATAAAGGAATGTACCACTATTTTTAGATCTAAGTCATTTTTTTGGTAGTTCTACTCATGTGGCCTTATATAAATAGACTCATAATAAACCACATGATCTTATTTAATTATAAATCCTCCCATTATAACTCCTAATTCATCACAATATAAAGTATACATCTTACCCAAATCAGGTAAGATCAATATCGATACTGTTGTCAACTTTCTTTCAGTTTCTATAGGGCTAGTGAATAAGCATCTGACCAATAAAAATTCACCCCTTCTTGCTTAGAATTTTAATCAAATATTACAAGTGGGATAATCCATTGATAAACCTATGGTAGTAATTGGACAATACCAAAATTTTGCAGTTCACAAAAAAAATTGGTCCTATTTTAAGAAACTAATGAGTAAAATTTGTTAGGGTATATATATACACCATAATTTGATATAACATTACTTAATAAGTGAACCTAGTCAGTCCAAAACCGATACTTTGATGACATGGAATATAGATGATTCTTCCTTAGTGTTCTCATAATGATCTTCAGATATTAAGTGTGCTCCTCCCTTGACCTAGACTAGACAAGGATATCATAAAAAAGTGTGACAAAAAAGTTTCTAAATATGGATGGAATACCTGATACATCAGATCCATAAACATTTTCAACATGTTTTCCAGACTAAACGACATCAATAATTTCTCATATAGACTATACATACTTCTGAATGCAGTGTGAGGAATATCAAAAGGCCTCACCCTTAGCCGATGATTACCTTATCTATATTAAATCTTAGATAACATTCTATATCCTCTATGCTAATTAAAAAAATCATTAAGACATGGATGTGGATATTAGTTATTTACCATCACTTGGTTAAACATATTATAATCTAATTAACCTCAAATAAGCATTCAAATTAATGGAGAATATTATTGGAGAACCTCAATGGAACACAATTGGTCATTTAAAATCATTCACATCCATATCCTTCATCCGATCATTTAGATCTTATATATCTATAAGATCCATCCTATATGGTAGAATAAATATAGGGTTTTCACTAATCATGATCTTGATTGTAAACTCAACCTCTATATTCAGTGTAAATTCAAATAAATCTTATGAAAAAAACTTGAAACTAGACCATGACATGAGGAATGACTAGAATATGTGTATTTTTTATCATCCAAAACAAAACTAGAGACCTAGTATATAATCCCACCCAGTTTCTCATGGTTAGGTCTGGAATGGCCTTCTCATATGTACTACTCTTCAATATAAAAATAACCATCACCCTCAAAAGATATAAAAGACAACCACTAACTATAGTAGTCAACAT
The DNA here is from genome assembly GCA_963277665.1 of Viscum album. NCBI lineage: Eukaryota > Viridiplantae > Streptophyta > Magnoliopsida > Santalales > Viscaceae > Viscum > Viscum album. The sequence continues at coordinate 384,319,174 of OY728166.1, forward strand.
GGGTTCAACACTGAATGTGACATTCCATCATAAGGATCACATAAAATCTAGTCAACTATAGTATGAAGAAATCCTAAAGGAATCTGTAACCACCTACCACTATAAAACAATACATAGATTGAAGAATTACCTTGGACTACACCCCCAAAGGCATGTCAATCGACATAACTCCATATATAGACTCTATGAATATACTTAATCCATCAATAAATCGATATGAAATGAAAAAATGAGATACAACTATGTTAAATAAGGTAGATGGTAATATAGAAACTACTAAAACCATACCTTGGACAATAAATAGACCGACATCCTTATTTATAGGAGTAGGCTCAATGAAATGCAGTTGGATAGAACCTTATACATGTGATCCTACCTAACTCCATTGATTATTACTCCCCATCCACCTTTGTTGGTCATTACCCTAGGTTCCATGCCCTCCACTCTAATCCAAATGACCAGTGTAAATCCAACTGCCTTCCAGCTAGGATGTACCAGATCAGGCTCCTAAACCCTTCACCAGTTTGTATCATCTATCATTGGGTTACTACTAATCACCCTTATAAAATCTCATCAAGTGCACCATCCTCCCATATAATTATCACTCAACCATTATCTAGGTATACTATGGACAAATACTCCCTCACACACTAAACTGATAGCACTTTATAGAACTATCTCCCTGAGGAGGAAGAGACAACCCACTACTCCGACTGCTTTTCCCATTACTGCTATAGTGTGAACTATAAAATTAAGTTTCCTACTACCCAAATCCCTAGTTTCAGTCCTCTAATCGAATCCACCTTCCCCAAGCCTCTCTCCTTATTCAGGTTCATCTCCATAATGTGGTTTTTATTTATAACCTCTAAAAGGAATGATAATTGAAATATATTTACCCATAATCAAATAGAACATATCAATCCATCCTCAATGAATTTGGCCCTAATTACCACATATCCATCCAATATATGAAAAAAATAGAGCTTAGTAAAGCATGAAATATGGTCCATAATTGACATATTTCCATATTTTAGATGCATGAACTCTCACGCTTAGTCTTCCCTCAACATACACGAGATGAATTTTTCATAAACCAAGTTTGATAATCCCTCCATGATACCGTATAATATCAATCTTACAAGATCTTAAAATCTCACTAGTGCCTTTTTGGGCTTCGAAAAAAATTGAATAATTACTTCAAACTCCTCTTAGGGGGTTTATATAAATGATCAAAGATGTTCTAAATAGACTCCAACCAAAGCTCTGATGCCCATGGGACACCATCACCTATAAATAATGGTGGGTTATGAATCTAAAATTCATGGGGTCAGATCATACTTGTTAGGTTTTTCTCCTAGAGTATCCCTATTTATATATTATACAACCCATAGTAAGATCTCATGGAGCTGTTCATCCATTGTTTTCATTATCATCGCAAGAGGCTCCTGACCAACAACCAGTGGGGTGTGCACATACTTAATCTATGGGTGCTTCTCTAGAGGTCTTCATGAATTATTTTTTCTAAAATCACAAACAGACACCTAAATACTCATTTATTTACCAATTTTTTATATCACAATATAAGAAAATAAATAATAGGCATAACATCTTTCTATAATATACATCCCATATCTTAAGAAGTCTCACTAACTAGGAAATCTCTTTAGCCACATACACCCATACCCAACATCATAAGAAAGTGTACATAGGATCCATATTATTAATGTTACATTATTATATTTCTTTTCATTACCACATGTATCACATTTGTCTTATTTAAAAAAAATTAAATTAAAATTTTAAAGAGGAAACATTATAAGTTTCTATTGGAATATTATTTAATATATACCATCCATAAACATGTTATCCAATTATCAGTAACCATAATAAAACAATAAAATAATTATCTGGATAAGTTGAAACCATCATGTTATATGAGAAAATAGATTATAAGTTTCTATTTAAATCTTAAATATTTGACCCCAATATCATAACCAAGGTAACCTATCACAATGAAGATCACAAATAGTATGTGAATCCTACATTCCTGATATGATTCATGAATACATACCACCTTTACATTATATTCCAATAAAAAATCCCATAAATAATCAATATAATAATCATGTGTATCACCCTAGGGGAAGTAAATAAACCATAAAAGTGAAAAATAAGAATAAAATTCCCATCCCTCATAACTTGTGATCCCCTTTTCAATAGTTTGGTTAGTCCTTAACATAATATTCATACTAATTTCCAACAACATCATATATATTGTCTACCTTTACCAAATAGTAAGATAAATGAAAGACACTCTAATAAATTTTTTTGACATCCCTAGACCAAATCACTCTATAGTAATAACGTAACACCCCAACCCTAGAAGCTCAAAGTCGGTGCGTTATTATGTATCATTGGCATGATCACAAAAGATCAAATCTCGAAAGACTGACTAGTTTAGTAGCTTTGGAAACAATAGATACATTCATAAGTCTTACATTACAACATAAAGTGAAAAAATACAACAACATAGTATCCATAGACCACACTCATATCCCCTCTGACTATCCCTGCAGTCTAGTCATAAAATACTTCTTCACATCCTGGGAAAAATAATACATAGAAAGGGGTGAGCTTAGATTCTCAGTAAAGATAACAATATAGCAGAAACTTTCATAAATGATCATGAACATTTAAGGTAATGTATAACTAAAACAAAAGCCTTTTAAACATGAACATCAGCATAATATGGAAAATATGAAATGAAATAATTCCATTTACTTATTCACATGGATATTCTACTAGTTGAATAATCACATGAAATATCAATAACCACTTTCATAATGATGGAATGCATAATGACAGACTATCATAACCACATAGTCAAGGCCTTGTACCAAGACTACAAATAAGATTTTGTCAAGTCCTTGTGCCAAGACACTAGTTTATCTCATGAGACCTACCGATGCATCAATGAGCTATATCTGGCTCCACCCATCACTTACTAAGTCCAATGCATTCCTCATATGAACATGTTTAAACATAACATAAACATTCGTATTAAAACTACCATACAAAATGTCAATAATTTCTCCATAAACCATGAATGGTATAAAAATAATACACCCACAATAAAAAATATCACAAAACCTTCAATACAATATGGAAGTTTTGAATCATAATAAATCAACTTCAAATAAGCTTAAAATCCATCAAAGGATGTTTACATAGATGAAATCAAAACTATTTGAGAGAAATATGTCTTTTTATGAAATAATTTAAAAGTCAAATAATTATAAAAGAAGACAATTACTTTGAAATTATTCTTATAATATTGTAAGGGAAGCTTCAATGATTTTATAACAGCAGAAAATAGCCGCACCCACCGTAAAAGTTAAAAAAGAAATTTTTACCTTAATTTTGTCGAAAATGTTAAAAAGAACCTTGTTTGGAAAACGACAGAATGATTCCTTTCAAACCATTTTATAAAAAGTAAAACAAGGTTATAAATGAATTTAACCCATAGTCTAATAAATATTAAAAATGTTTTGGAATACATTTTTAAGAAACATGGATGTGGATGATAAAGAGGTCCGAGAAGATAATTATGTATAAACAACCTTGGATAATGAAGAGATTGTGAAATTAACCCTTACCTTGTTCTTTTCCTTTTTAGATGGTATGTTAACCTCCTGTATAATAGTTAAAACATTGTTATTAAATTATACAAGAATCATATACATAAATATGATATCATATATGATCTTCTAATATTGCTTTGTTAATAATATTTTAGTATTATCATTGTTTTGGGTGTTAACTTACTCGTTTTATTTTATATGTTTTGTTACATAAGCCGTGTTTTTTATGGATAGGTTGTATCTTATTCATATACAGAATGATATCAATTCCTTAAACATTATTTTTAATCATCAAATGAAAATTAGTCTTGAATGGATATGATGGGGAATGAATCTCATCGCGTTCGTGGAGACGGTAGTCCGTACGTACGCACGAACGACAATATCATTATTTTGATATTAAAATAGTATATAATTGAATGGTGTATCATATATAATGAATAATTATCATGTTATATTTATTATTTACATCAGTTATTATCATTATTATACCCATAAAAATGATGAAATGCTTGAATAACAAACTACACCACGACGTGGAGACAGTAAGCCATACATAGACACGTGTGGTGACTTTTTCATTAATAGGATGGATAAAATAACTAATATGGTTGTAAAATTTTTATAATAAAATCAAATTATATATAATATACAGGATTTATTATTTTAGAATGTAAACAGAAAGGAAAGAAGAAGTGGAAGAAGAAAAGAACTTGAAAGAGGGTGGTGAAATTATTACCTCTTCTTCAGGTGTTTCCTTTTGAGTTTATCAAAATGGATCCTTAGGTTGGCTTTCATACTAAAGAAAATCCTCCAGTATGAAGTTAAAAAATTTGAGATGATATTTGGATAGAGTTTGGTCGAGCTAAAAGGCTTTTAAGGTGTGAATTTGAGATAAGGGGGAGTGCCCTTTTATAAGAGGGGTGAGGGGAACCTTAGGAAAAGCTAGAAATATTATTTTATAATAAATTTATATTAGGTTTCTAAGGGATATAAAATAATTTATTTCAAGTATAAGGTGGGTATAGGTCAAAAACCACTCAGCCAATAGGTTTTAGATAGGTTTGGTTCACTATATTAACCTTATATTTTAGATTTAGCTCTTTGTTAATTAGTTTGACATTTACCATGTCTCTTTGTATTTTTATATTATATGGTTAATAAACTTACTATAAACTTCCCAGATAATCCCAAGTGGTTCATTAATTATACACCTATCATTATATAAGTCTCTTGGCCAAACCTTATAATTTTTGGAATATAATATCAATTAATAATATAATATTTGTTTTAAAAACTCCTTTGTGTCAATTTTGACACTATTTGGTATTTTGTTTTTGTGAAAATCATAACAGAATGATTACTTCAAAAAAAGTTTATATAATCAACCATAATATGTCATATTAACCTAGAAAATTAGTGTAATTTATAAAAGTCTCAAATTACATTTATTTGGTTATTTATAATATCAATTATTTTAATATTTCAATAATTATGTAATTATGGCATCATTATTGTGTCATAAATAAATTAAATTATTTAATGTCTAAAAAATATAAATAAAATACCATTATGTATGAAATCGTTTTATCTTTATAATGAATATTTATAGTCTAATTTATCTTATGTATAACCCTATAATAAAAATGGTTTAGTTTTTAAACTTTAATTTTAGCTCTTTTAACTCTTCTTTAAATAAAATAATAATAAATGTCCTATTCTAATCCAAGTGGACCTAAATGACAAGATTTTATTCATAAGTTTGTTTTTGGTCTAATTATACTTATCCAATATAATTTGGACATGTTTTAGGGTAAAAATAATATCATTTTTTACCTTTAATTACCCTATTTAATTTTTACCGTAGTAAATAAAAGTAAAAAGTTACTATTCACCAAAAAATATTTTCATCTCATTGAACCACATTTTTCTTACTAATATCAATAATGTCTCTCATATTTTTTAAATTCAATTCACAGAAGTGGTAAAATTAAGTTTTATGTGAATTTGCAAATTCTCCTAGGAGGTGGGTAACAGACATTGAAAAGTTGAATAAAATTTTTATATATCTAAAATTATTATAAACTGACTCCAATGAAATACATTGAACTTATATGTATATTACGTATCTATTTTTACCTAAAATAAATTTAAATAAAATAAATAATTATTTAAATAAAAAGTCGGTTTTAACTAATAACTCAGTGTTTTTCACTATTCATCAAAAATCGAATGTTTTTAGAAAAATACCAAAAATTCACCCGAGGCTAATTTTGATATTCTGAATCCAAAAATGAAGTCCATTTTGAAGGATAAAATTTATAAAAGTTAAAAAATTGTGCATTACTATTCATAACGGCTAGTTTGATTGGTTGTGGTGTGTGTTTGAACTCGAAGTTGCGTACAACAAATGCTACTGTGTTATTCAAAGGGAAACGTAACGTGGAAGCTTGGGGTGTTACAAATAAGATTGAAGTTCCACCTGAATTTAGGTTCACCTATATGCTAGAGGTTTTCGACTAGAAGCAGGGATCTATAGTAGTACCATGGAGATATTTTACCCTCATATCAAGGTAATAAATATCTATAAAAATAATGATAAAAACTAAAATCCAGATAAATAAGAGATAATAAACATCAAAAAACTGTCAATAAATAGTATACACAACTCATGGTATATAAAAATGAATTTTATACTTGTCATATAAGTCATATAGACTTAATCATAATACCCCATGGGAAGAATCTATATAGAAATTTCCAAAATATATCTAAAATTAAAAAGGGAAAACTAAAAACTTTGTCCTGATTATTAGCCCAACTCCATCTCTCATGCTCCATCTTAGAAAGATTTATTAATCATAAATCATAAGTACCTTTTAACTTATGTTGTCCTATAAACATAAAAATTTCTTAGATACCCATGGTGGCCCAAGAAGGGTGTGAGTATAACCCAGTAAGCCACTATCAATGGTGTCCGAAAATATATCCAAATTAAAGTATAGTCCATGATCATGTTCTATAGTAAATGTAACTAAAATAATAATATATAACCACTATTGATCCTTAAGGTCTAAAGTGACACTCAAGATCAACCATTCCTACTTCATATAGCGCCATATATATCTGAACCAGTTACATATCCACCTAGGGGGAACCACATCCATCCTTGGAACCTTGAGAGTAACACATATAGGAAGCCAATTCTTTCCTCAGAACCATCAGAGTAACACACATGGGAACCACTTCCTTCCCTACAACAAAGATCTTAACACCTAGGGGGACCGTTCCCTACCCCAAAACAATGAGAGTAACACCAAATAGGAACCATATCCATCCTTAGAACCATTAGAGTAATATCATGGGGGAATCACATATTTACCCATAACTATAAGAGTAACACCTAGGGGGAACCATGTTGTACCCCGAAACCATGATAATAAGTCCTAGGGGGAACCATGTACCACCATAAAACCTTAAATTTGATTATTTATGATTCACCACATCAGGTTTTATTATAATTTATTTATATATCAATCCATCTTAGTTTATCATTCATAACCCCTTTGTTTCAAAGGAGTCACAATTTTTGTAGGTCACATATTGGGTTGCCTCCCAAATTTTTTACTTTTGATTAATTTAGAGAAGAAAACTTTTTGAGGATAATTTTATTATATTTTAATTTATTAATGGATATCTCACATTCTGAACAAATTATTGTTTAAAAGGAAGGAAACATAAATAATTTTACTAGTTTTAAGGTTAAACACCTTTAGGTTGGCATGATCACACATCATACACACCAGAAAGTGGAAGTAGAATTAGGTATAACATAGGGACCACATAAATTATTCAAGAATGATCCTCCTTATCAAATATTTTAGTTTGATTTAAATTTTAATGGAATTGATAAAATATCCATGTAGAATCTCTAAAATAGGTTATAAATGGAAGTAGTTGGTGTCATCCCTTCAAACATCTTGAGAAACTATAGAAGGATTAATTATTAATGTTTGAATTATATTTATCTCACCATAATAATAAATGATTCTTGAATAAATCATGGAATTAAGGATAAAGCACTGAAATTTTTGGAGGAAGGAAGCTCCATGGTTGGAGATACTTTTGATCAAATGTGTGGGAGAAAAATAAGGGGAAGAGTGATTAAAATCAATAGGGGAAACATGATAATTTTAAAAAAATTAAGTGACTAAAAAGACCACACTATTTAGGAAATAAATCCCTAACTATGCAATTCCCACTGTTAAAGAAGCCAACATCCCTCATGGTTTGGATTCCCAATTTCATTTAATTATGTGCCAAACCATGTGACCGACCCTTATGAATAAGAAAGGATTCAAATTTTTTCTTGGAGTATGCATGGTATGGAGAAACATGTTACACATATTAAAACTATACTAGAATATCCTCCCCCATCCACATAGTTTGGGTACATGATTAACACTAACTGTGTTCCCAGGTTTGCCTACCTGATTTTCATATTCTCAAACCTCAAAATCCTAAAACTCAAAAAATTCAGTTCTTTATATTTCCAAAAAACATCAAACACTCTTATTGGGTCTAAATATACTTTTTCAAGCCATTTTTCAAATAAAAACACTACACCCAAACACCCAACCACCCTGACAACTTTAAGCATTTAAAATACATATTTAAGTAGAAATTTTATTTTTAAGATAAAATCCAAACAACTCAATATTTTTTTCCAAAATTTAGACAATTTTTAACCTAAAAAAATATGATATTTTACATAGAAGATATTATTCTCTAAGATAATATACCTTTATTTAATGAGGCACTATTAAAATATATGTTTTTTGAGTAGTGAAATTGGAATTACGTGGTTCTGATCTATTTGGACATTACAAGATTAGCGATATGCTCATGATCCTTTCAATATGTTTACTTTTTAGAGCTTTAATGTAGTGATTAGATAATTTTTTACTATACTCCTGATCACCAATAATGTGTGACTTATAAATGGGTTATGAACATTAGGTTGTTTAAGTCATTCTCCGTCCTGAGTATCCCTGGTTTCATGTAAGATAATATTATTTGTGGAGATGAGATAAGATGACCATGACTTCCCTATTTCCTAGTTTTTTCTATCTATAATTAATATCTATGTTTTTTACTTATTTTAGATTTTGTTATTGTAGTATTAACAACTAAATTTTGGGTATATATTTTGTTTATTTTTTTCAGTCTTCGTAATAGGTATGTTTATACTCATCATTGCACATGCATTGTTCACACACATGTTATTACTGTGTAGACATTGCACACATAAATGATGGTATGGGTGGTTATAGTGCTTGAGAAGTTCATTCATAGAGGAAACTTTATGGTTCTTAGTGATTATTGATAGTGGTGGTTGTTTTTTATGATATATTCTCAAGATTTCTTATTCTGAGATGCAGTATCCCATTACATATATCCATTATACATAGTGATATTATCATGTTTATAGGTTATCTATTGGGATTTGACCATGATGAATTTTATTAAATTTTTATTACCCCAATAATTCATATAATTTATATTTCATATATTTATTTATATTTAGATGTTATTTGATGGATCTATATTTTTTATTTGGGTTTCATATTTATATAAGGTTGATATAGGGTAAGTGTAACACCCAAAATCATATAACCTGGAGATGGTGTCTACTTTATTATATTAGGAATTGATAAAATTGATTTCATCCCAAAGGATTTAATAGTTTATTAGTCTTGGTAAACTAGATACATACTTAAATTGAATATTAAATTTTAAAAACAAAAAATCTAAAAAAATATTTTATTTGAGAACAACATTACTATCTCTATTATATTATGCAATATCATTCATAGTAAACATCCTAGGATCCCAGGAAAATAGTAACATAAAAAAATGGTGAGTTTAAATTCTCAGTAAGGGTTATATACATTAGATTATATCATGAATAAAGAAGGTACAATCAAAATGGAAAGTTAAATAACAAAAAAATATTTCCATTTTGTCAATAACTTGAGCAGAAATTCATCCATGGATAATATCAATGCAGTAATTTAATGTATAATAATAACTAAACTATCAGTGAAAAAATTATTAATATTGGATTTAATTATCTCATACATTATAATATCTCTACCATAAAATCCTTGTGTCAATATAATTTAATTTATGAGTAGGTATACACAAAAAAAATCTAATAAGTTTGGACAACTAGTTTGTCTCATGAGACCCATTGATGCATTAAGGAGATATCTACAACTATCCCCCCACCAATCAACACAGGTAAAATGCATTACTTATATATTTAATGACCAATTTAATTCATAAATAATATTCCTTATAAAAAATGTCTATATTGAGTAAAGAATATGAAATATAAATATTTTTACAATCATTAAAATAACTTTATATGTAAAAAACCATATATAGAAATGGTATATGGTTTAGAAAATAATCATATCCATGATGCAAATAATATTTATATTTAAAATAAATTTAATTTTCAATGATCAAAAGAAAGTGAATGATTCAAGAGAATATTAATGACCAACGAATTAATAAGAGATAAATGATAACCATTATTTCATCATAAATATAGGTTTTGTAATAAAATAATATACGTTTTAGAAATAAAGAAAATTAAAGTGAAATATTAAAATAAATATTTAATAAATATTTTTCTTTTTAAAACCATTTAAAACTTATATAATAAGTTAAATAGCATAAAACAATTATGATAATGATAAAATCCGTTAACACCATATAAGTCAAAATAAATATTCCTTTTGACTTTTTGAAAAGAATGCAGAATATGAAAGTTTCAAAAAAGATTAGAAATATTCCACTTAAACCTTTTAAAAAGTAAAGTATAAAATAAAATTTCCATAATAAATCATTTTATTAATAAAAATGACCTTGTAAACCAATTTTAAAAAATTTGGATATGAAAGAAAAATATACCTGATAAAAAAGAGAAATAAGATAAGTTTTTATTTTTAAAATTTATTCTCTTGATTCAAGAGAAGAAGGGAGGAAAATATGTAAGAATATATATAAAATACTTAAATATCTAAATAATAATAAAATATATGTATTTTATAAAGTATATATTATAATATCGCTTCAATGAAAATAAGAGTAATCGGAATGAATGAGATTGTAAAATAAATTCATATCTATTTTATAAATTTTAAATTATAACCCATTGACATAGTAAGCTCAAATTGAAAATTTAATAATAAATAATAAATATATATTCATTTCACTTACATAAAATGGGTAGTATATACACCTAATAAAAAATTAGGTGTATAATACAAAAAATGTCTCAATAGGGTGGAAATTGAGACAAAATCCCTTACCTCAAGTTCAAATTTTTCCTAAGTGATTTTAATATCCAATATAATAAATTTATATTTATTATAATTATACACTAGAGACTTATAAATATATATAATATCTTATATGATCCATTTATAACATCTTTTCACCTATTTTTTAACCAATGTTTTATTATTATCATTATTTCATGTGTTAATTGCTTCGCTTTTCATGTTTGTTTTGATTCAGTAGTTTAGTACTTGCATGTTTACCATTGTTAATTAATATATATAATATTATTCATCATATAAATATCATATATATCCAATAAATAGATATATATTCTCATCCATAAAATATTGTGGTATAAAAATGAATGACATTGTTCATCAAGATGATAAGGCATACATACAAAATAACATTGTTTTTAATTTTCAATAGATTAAAAAAAGAAAGGTAAATAGTAATTCAACTTTATAGAATCAATTTTATATCATATATATTTAATATATTAATTAAATATGTCCTCATTACCATCCATGTAATATCGAAATGAAAAAAATCACATCGCTTTGTGGAGGTGGTAGTCCACACATATGCAGGAGCGACACTATCATTTTCCAATGGATGGGAAGGTAAGAATGTAGATATGATATTATAATTAAATAAGAACAATTATATCATAAATAATATATATATATATATATATATTCATTTTTTATAACTTTATAAGATCCAAGTAAAGGGGTTATAAAAAATGAATTACACTACTATGTGGATATGGTAAGATGTACATACACACAAGTGATATTTTCACTTTTTATAGGATGGAAAAGTGATGGAAAATAGTTTTCACATAATAGTAATGACATATTTTTATATTATTTACAATATATTTATTATTTTATCTTTTTTCAACAAATTTAGAATAATTAGAAGAAGAAATAAACTTGAAAGAGTTGGTAAAGAAGATTACCTCTTCTTCAAAATAACTCGTTTAGATCTACTTTTAAAAACATTTAGAATGGTATTTTAAGAATAAAATAATATATAATTAATTTATAGGTAAGTTTAGAATATTGTTTTATGGTTTGGTATATTTATATTTCTCAAAGTGGTATAAAGAAAAATAGAGAAGGGTTGTCCTTTTATAAGTGAGGGGAGAGAGACTCTTAGAATTACTTAAAGTATTAAATTAATATAAGTTAATTTTCATTGGAAAATAAATAAAAATTTATATAAATAAAATATAATATACAGATTAGTTAAAATAACATCATCTAATAATATTTATATAATTTTTGGTTATGTTTTCACCTTTATCTCTTAGTTTGAACCTCTGATCAACCATTTTAACAATTAGCATGATATCAGTGTATTTTACTATTTATGGGGTTAAGAAAGTTAGTATAAAAGACCAGTGACTCATTAATGGACCCTTTTTGATATTTCAAATTATATACCATTATATTGGACAAATATAGGATATTTCTGGAATATTATATCATTTAACAAAATATTTTTTATTATGAAATATCATTAATGTCATTTTTTGAAATACTTGAAATATTCTAATATAATATGTATCTTAATCATGTAAAATGGATCCAAAATGACATTAATTCAATTATATGGAGGATATGGTATTATTAAAACCACCCAATAAAATTTATACAAGTTTATATATCATTTTAGACCATATCTTTTAGTTTATGCCCTTGGTTAACCAGTTCTAATCATAACCATGGTAATGACTTTTTCAATATTAAATGGTTATAATTTTAATTATAAGCTGATAATTGGATCATAAATGGAAAAATTATTATATTTTAGACCATAAACCATCCCAATTCTCTTATTTAAATATTCTACTGATTTTTAAACCATTTAAAAAAATATTATTTAAACTAAAATATCATTAATGTCATTTTTGATACAATTTATCTAATTTGAATTTAAATCCATCAAGATAGTAATGGAATTAATATACGAACCTTTAATAATTCCATAATATTTTAATATGATATATTAAATTCATGGGACACTATTAATAACCCAAAAAAATATTACTTTTAGAGTTTTTAAAAAAATTAACTTGTTTTTTTACTGCTTGAACAAGCACTATGTGAGAATTAAATAAACATTTAAGAGAATCATTTCATCAATAAAAATTAAAAATAAACTAAGATGATAAAAAAAATTCATTATTATTGAAAATAAAACATTATAACCAAATATATATCTTTTATACGTATCAAAAAAATATTACAGATATTAAAAGTAAGAAAGTGACATTTTTGACATTATCTTTTACTTAAAAATTAAAAAAGTCAAAATAAAAATTTATTGTAATAAATTTTCATATTTTAGAAGTTTTTGTATTTATTTATGATATAGTATCATTCAATTAGATAAATATAATTTTTTCAATTAATTTTAAGTAATATCCCATTAGTTTTGATCTAAATTAACCCATTTACCCTTTACCAAGGTGATACATTTTACCACAGTTATAAATCCTAATTCTTAAAAATGAAAGTAAAATATTTACTAAATTTAAAATTTATGATTCAAAATATTAAATCCATTTCTCAACATTAAATCTATATAATTGGTAGAAATTCATATGAAAATTAACCTAAAATCATGATGAAAAATGGTTTTCTAGAAGGAAATGTTTTTTATGTATCAAAAGTTTCTATACCAAAAATATATATAAAATTAACCTAAATGAACTTAATTGGATTATTAATAATTCAAATTAAATAATTTCACTTTTAAAACCATTTTATAATAAAATTTATCTTTTTAAATGTATGAAATAAAAATATAGTTTTCAATAAAAATATGTATTTTCACTATTCATTGAAAAATCAATATTTTCATAAAATTTTGAAAAATTCACTTGAAGATAATTTTAACTTGTTTTTTTAAAAAATTATTTCATTTTTACCAAATATTATTTCTAAAATTTAAATAAATTAATTATAACATTATCTCAAAAAAATCAATAAAAATTATTTTTGAAGAAAGCACATTTTTGAAGAATAAACTTAAAAATTGTATGCTTATTTACTAATAATTAATTAGTAAATTTTTATTGAGTAAGAAAATTATATATATATATATATGTATGTATATAATAATGTGGTTAATCCTCTTCATACCTTCTAATTCAATAGTTAGGTTATAATGGTCATATTTTAATAATAATATTTCATGGTTCATTTCAAATCAATGTTGCATATCTTGTATGCAACCAAACATAGTATTATTTTAAAATATCAGGATATAAAACTATAGCATATCATGTATGTTATGAATTATTAGTTCTATTAGATCTCCCCTTGCCTGTTTTAGGTGATCTTGGGGTGTGACACTCAACTTACCACCAACCTAGATGGGGTTTCTATGGGTCTAGTCATGTCAGAATGGTATCATTATAGTTTGTTACCTAGGTATGAAGTTTGGGGTTAGTTTTATTATCAAGATTTATTCAAGAATATATAGTTGTGATGTTAAGTGGGTCTGGATTTTTGTTATTAGATTTGGGAACCCAACATAGTTTTGGGGGCCAACCTATACTTTTTCAAGAAATATGATAACCTATTAGTCGACCTAAAAATATAAGGAATCCTATTTAGGGAACAAGTAAGTTGGTACATGAATTATTTAGTGTAAAATTATTATATTTCATGTCCTTCCAATGTTAGCTCACCCATATATACTCTAATAACCATGGGCTTATCCTATCTAATATAAGATGCTACCTATAAGCATCCAACTTAGGATCAAAGATTGGTTCATGGTGATCCCATGAAAATGTTGAGCCTCTAACCACAGTTAATTTGAGTAACAAGGCATCATTGTGGATACCAATTGTGAGGTATCCCTTACCCAAGAAAAAAATGGAAGATCGTATACCATTTTTATTACTATAGACTTCCTTGTATATTGGATGGTAGTACACGCTAACGCAATCCTAACAAAGTGTAGCCCATATGTGGTATATGAATTCCAATAATAGATTCCACAAGGAGTTATGATGAAAAACTAATCCTTGAGTCAGAGAGGATTGGATCAAGTTTGAGACTTTAATTTTTCTTATCTTTTTTAGACACTCATTGAATATATGATGGTTTTTGTAACGAGTTATTTTTGTGGTTTAGTGATCTTTGAGAGGATATTGTTTCTTCAAAATTGTAATATGGATGATTTAATATGACTCAAGTTTGAGTTTGGGTTCAGTTGGAGATTTATATGAGGATCTTGATTATAGTTTGAGTTGATAAGATATTTGACCCTCTTCAAGGAAGTATGGTTGCAACCAAGTATGTGTTGAGGTTTATGGATGAGGTAATCATTGGAAATGATTTGGGATTGATTTATTAAATCCAAAGATTTTTAGTAAGGAATATAGATTGAAATTTGAGTTGGGGTTATGTATTAGGGAATCCCCCAACTATGTCATAGTCCTTGAGAAGGCATTGGAAGCGAAGAGTTTTTAGGTAGTTTCATACTCTAGTATGAAAATGGGACAACATTTTCCTATGAATTACTAGAAGCGTTCCATGGAAATAACTTTGAGTTGAAGTCCACCTTAAGATTATAAAACTTTATACTATTAGTTTGGTGTCTTTATAAGAGGTGATATTAGTAGTAGAGCTAGTGGTGTGGGAGTATCTAGAGATGGAAGACATTTTGGGCCACCCATCTGAAAAAATTTCTAGGGTTTCCCTCCTTAAGAAAATGAATTATGTATCATATTACTTCTAAGACTATAATGATATCTTCTATAGTTTATCAGATAACATATCTATGATCAGGGATTTGATGGTGTGGTTAGTTTACCTATTCAATAAATTTTTTCATTCAACTCAATGTGAAAAATTTGATCTATGGAGAGGAACAAAGGATATCATGGCAGTTAGACTTAGGTATGGGTAACATCATCTTCATTTTTGAGACAGACATTTCATGGGAAGCATATGATAATTTCTAGGAAAATATTTAAATATTAGTGTAGATATTGAGATTAATGAACCCCTATCGTTCTTATGTGAGTCATGGATCATTTTTAGTGGTCTACGTTGATGCCACAATTATTTGAGTTGAAACAGAGGTTCGACATCTTGGGAATTTAGTGATTTTTCATTTGTTACATTGAAACCACCCACAATGTTGTGGGATATTGATGTGTGAATTGTGGATAATATAAATCCATCTATTAATAAGTGATATTTAAGATGATGAATTAGTGGTTGGATTACATGGAGATTGAATCTATGATGGTTTATGTGATCAGAATTGTGAAATGGTGGTGTAGTAGCTGGTTCCCATAGGAGAAATTGCATGCATAGAAGGTTGAGGATATATTTAAGTAGTTGAACTCAATTTAGTTATCTAATATGATATGGGAAGATATGGTATTTTTTTCATATTTGTGATGGACCTCACATCTCAAATGGTGTGGGAGGTTGAGTGTGGTGGCATCAATTATGGGATCATCTGTGATCACCCAATTTAATGTAAAATTCCTAAAAGATTCTCATAAATGTGGATAACACATAACTATTTTTCAAGGATTTATAATGGTGTTTTTATGAGACTCATCTTGGTTGTTTTTATGACCAATGTTTAATTAAGGTATCTTAGTAGGGTGTGAAACCTTGGTGGTGTAGCTCTAACCGATCATTGGATTTCGTTGTATGGAAAATATTACTATATAGTGAAGGATGTTTATTTTTATATTGATATTTTTGGTTAATTGAGTTTTGAAAGGTTAATACTTGGGCCTATATCAAATAGGGCATGATTATCTGAATTGTTATGACAATCCACTTAGGATTGTGGTAGAATAGATCACTGATAAGATATAGGCTGTTTGCATGTGTTTTTGAAGTGGTCGGAGCCATTTCATGATTTGGTCATTTATCAATTTCATAAAGAGTGATCACAACCCAACTAGGTGTTTTTTAGTGGTGGATGAGAGCCTATATAAAGTCATATCTAGAGTTTTCTGATTTTAAAAATCAGTAAAAAAGGATGAATTTTACATATGGTGATGTTCTTATGTTTGGTGTTATAGATGTTGGTTAGTGAATTGTTATATAATTTAGGTTTGATACCCTGAGGGGGGGGGGGGTGAATCAGTGTATTAAAAATTAAAACTCCTAACCCACTAGATATTGTTTCATTGTTAAACAAAACACTATTCTCTCCTTCTCCTGCAACAATGTATAAACAAAAATGAAACCATGCATGAGATACATGAGTTTTACTTGGTTAAGCTTTAGTGGGATATGTCCAAGGAACATAAAATGGTGGTGTTCCAATGTACCAAATTCACTAAGTCTCACTACAAATTTACATGGTTTGGGTTATATCACTTCTATGCTTAGGCTCACTGCCTTTATAAGGTTTAGGTTCAGCTCACTTATTTTCCAAGGGTCACTCCCTATGTCTCTTTCTATAGCTCACTACCAGTGAAAATGATCATTATATTCATATTATTTTTCTCATTTATCTTGGAAGGTATCCACTCATAGTTTATGGACTTTTAGATCCCTTCATTTTCAAGAGATCACGCATCCTAAACAATAGATAGATGATTTGTTGAAGTCATATTTTCCATTGTAGATGAAATCCAATTTTTTTTGTGTACTATTAGTTTATATAAATTAATTTCATGAAATATTTTAGTCCCTTTGTGAAATTACTAAATTCCTCTGTGAACTTAATCAATTCCTCTGTGAACTTCCTTACAATGTGTGGTGTGAGTGCTTTGTGGACCACCTTAGTCTTCTAAAGACCATACATGTTTCACAGACAAATTCTTCTTCCATGGACCAATTCTCCTTCGTGGATGGATTATGTCTCATGGAACTTCCATCCTATATAGACCCTTCTTCCTTTGAGGACTACAGATCCCCACAAAACCCTTTTTCAAACTGCCTTCATAAACACCGTTTGTGAAATTGATTCCCCTGAATTACTTCTTCGTGAACTCTCTCTTTCGTTGAATCCCTCCTCGCGAAATATTTCAGACTTCACCAAATTATTCTCAAAGAAATGTTGTTTTCTAATGAAAATTTCTCAAATTAATGATAGGATTAGAGGTTCTTATATAAGAAAATAGATCCTCCAAACCCACTAATCCATTTTACTCAAATATTCGATGCAGTACATCCTTCATCGAAGACTGTGCTATGCGGTCCGTATAGCGCCTTTCTTTTCTCGCGGTAGCCAATCTCTTATGAAAATTACAACCCTTTGAAACCCCTCAAATCACCACCTCATTTCCAAAAGTGAAAAACAATCCTATGAACTGCAAGCCTTCCATAATCTCTAATCCACTTGTGAACTATTTTTCATTTTCAGTCCATGTATCATCTTTCAAAGTTCGCATAGTGTTGTTATGTGTAAATCCTTCATCTGCTGATTTTATTCTCCATTATGCGTATATCCTTTGTGGCCTGTAAACTATGTTTTATGGTCTGAAAACCATTCTTTGTGTACTCCTCTATATAAAACCTTCCTTTTAGAAAATAATAAACTCCCAATTTTGAGGCACAAAAATTTGGAAAACACTAGGAAACTGCACCTCCTTAAAAACCTACTTCGACAACACCAAAGAAATTCATTCACGACCACCTGATTTTTTCAACATACACAATAACATGAGAAAAACAACAAGAGGAAACCTTGAGGGATTTTTTTCCCAACATGAATCATATCAGGTGGTGAAGATAATTTAATTAATATTCCAAAGAGCCTACACTTGTGAGATCTTATGTGGTCAGGGAGAAATCTTTAAGTTTTGTGCTTAGGTACTGAGCCCTGAACTAAGAAATTTCAAGTATTTTATATTATTATATTAGTTAAACTGGTGAATAGCTATAAAATCATCCTTATAGAACTCTTTTATGGGTTTTTATATTCCTTGGAAAGAACCCTAGGTGGATATGATGAATATTTTTGGATGGGATCCGATCATTGTGGATGAACTATTAATTGATAGAGGAGGAATATCAAAGCATTGAAATTTTCTCCATAAGGTATGAAAATTTAGTTTTGTCTTCACCTTGTTATTCCTCTAAATTGAAATATATATATTTCTAAATTTTATGATGAACACATAAAGGTAATAATCAAAAAAATTTCCTCTTCTACTGGTATAATTTTATCAAATATTATATACAAAGGAATTTATGATTAGTTTATTGGGACTATTTAATTTCAAATGACTTTGGCATAAAATGTACATTTTGATAAAAATTTATAAAATCGCATGGAACATAATGGATAATTTAAATTATGTTTATGTTAGTAGATTGTTTTCATATGTTATGTATATTTTATTTTATTGTAATTTGATACTTGATTATTTGAATTCCTTGATATGGAGAACTTATGTGAGTGATTTATTATCTTGTTATCATTATGTACTTTCCCAGATAATTATTGTTTTACTATTATTTTTAATACTAATAAAAACTACAATGGTTGGTATCCTCACTAACATCCACCCCTTATTCACCCCCTCACATTGAAAAATTATAGTTAAACCATGCATTGACCATTGGTTCGACTTTGGATAATGGTATCAATATAAAAATTAGTGAGTAAGGATGGTGGAATTGTTTTGAGAAATAAAATGATAAGGAGGTAATTCAATGGGGTACAAGTGATGGATATGGTTCATGAGAAATACAATGGTAGAAACCAAAGGGTCAATGGTGCTGTTAGAGGTGAAGTAGTGCCATCCAACCATGGTAGAAATGTCGAATGATGTGTATGGGTGTGATTGGTGGAGTAAATAGTAGCGATAAAGGTGATTTACATAAATAGAGTAGATCTAGTGAATAAGATTTAATAAAATGGTGTGAATTCTAGGAGAACATATCGTGTACTTATAACTAAGATCCAACTTCAGTTTTCATTATAGATACAAATAAAATAGCATGTAACTCTAAAATGAATGTTGTGTATGGTCTCCAAATGTAATTTCGGGATTACACATAGAATAAATGGTGCATACTCTAAAATTACATGTTATAGAGTGTTAGGTAACAAGACATGTTTTGTACTAAAGTATACACCTATTTAGTCCATGAAACATATAGGTTATGTATCTTCTTGGAACATTCCATTTATTTTCAATCCATATGAATTGATGATGATAGTAAATAATGATAGGGCCTAAAAATAATGTACATAAGAGTACATGTCATGCACTTTGTGTGTTTTTTTCAAATATTCTCACATGGGTGTCTGAATTAGGAACATGAATAGTATATTATAAAGAATTTTTATATGTAGAACAAAATGGTGCATTTCACTTGATAACCAGGATATGTTTCTAAGATATTTTTCATAATTAGATTTCATTATCTTTATAGATAATTTTGGAAGGGTTCGGTATATATATTTAAAGAAGACATGGGGTTGATAACCCCCAGGTGGCATATTGATTTAAGGGTGTGAGTCCTTGATACACTTAGAGGAGTAGGTAACCCCTATTGATTGGGAATTATTCCTACACTTTTGAAGCTAGTAACCCACTTAGATTATGTTCATCCAACAATGTTAGGTGTGCATCCTCCATAGGAGACGATACCCCCTTCATTGAGATGCACTCCTAAATAAGGCGAGAGTCCCTGCTATAATTAGATATTTAGCGTGGGAAATTAGAAGATGAGTATATGGGGTTTAGGTAATCCCTTGTGTAATAGTGTGAGGACATATATTCATGGTTTTAGTTCTTTCCCATGTGATGGGGTATATTCCTAGTAAGAGAAAGTATTACCTCAGTTGATATAACTTTTTTTGAAGAGGTGCAGTTTCACTCTAATTTTTAAGAGTAGTGATGTGTGAATTATGAGGTACTGATTTATTTGTATATTATGGGTTATATGAAATTTCCAAGTTACTTTTAGCATTAAATATCTATGATGATGGAATTTAGTTATTTGAGGACTCTTTCTATACCCTATATTACCACTGAGGTGAGATTTACAGTTTTGATATGAACTTAGAGATCTTCAAGTATCATATTAAAAAAAGTTTCATTGTTTTATTATAAGATATTATTATTTTTGGAGGTTAGATCAGATGATATTGGCTTCCATACATACCTAATTTTATTATCTACAACTCATATCTTAGTTTCATCCTTCATCTAGTTTCTCTCATGTACTAGGTTTAAGAGTTGACTTGTTGTTTTATATTTCATTTATGTTTTCAAGGTGTCATATTGGTTATATTTATACTCACCCTTTAATGGGTATTATTCCCATATGTGTTGTTTCTTTGAAACATCACACACTTTAGTGATGGTCTGGGTGGTTTTGGAGTTGGAACAGTTCACACAGAGCCTATTCTAAGTAGTGCTTAGTGATTCTTTATGGTGTTGATTATTATGGATGTGATCTAACTAGGATTTATTATAATTAATAGGCTATAGGTGGTATTAAATTTCTAATAACCATTGTTTTAGGTGACATAATCATGTGTATTGGTTATCTATTTGGATTTTACCATAGGTCATTGTATTTTATTATTGTTTTCTCATTTAGGATTTTTTATACAATTCATATATTTATTTAAATAGAGATGGGGGTGGATAGATGTATATTGTGTATTTTTGTTTAATATCAGTCAAAAGTTGATATAGTCTAAAGAACCCATGTATGTTATGTGTTATTGTTGCTGGTTTCTAGCCCCTGACCTGTTGAAGGTGGGATTGGGGTGGCAGACTCGGCTTACTGCTGTCCTAAGTAGGGTCTTGGTGAGTCAAGTCATGTCAAAATTTGTAAAATAATAATAAATTACGGATTACTTAAAAATATTGGAAGTTTATAATCTGTATATATATAACCATCAACCTTTTAATTCCTAAAATGAGTTGGAACTAGATATTTATTTGTAGTTTTAGTAAACCTATCACCACAATTTTCTATTTTAACTCTCTCTTCTCTCTCAAGGGTACTATAGTATTTATCAATCATATTTTTCAAAGGTTTTAAATTATTAATAAGAGTTTTATTGGTCTGAATTTAATTTTAGTGAAATGAGTATTGAATTTCAACATAAAACACAAAAGGATTATAGAAAATAGAGTACCAAGTACCAGATCAAAACACCCCCAAACAATAACAAAAGAACTTTACTTTCAACACTTAAAGTAATGAAAAAATGTAAAAAATTTCAATAATCATTAGTGATCACATACTAGTTTTCATTATAAAGAAAATCAAAATAAAAATCATATTTTATAATTTCATAAATAAAAATATAATTTTTTAGGTTTTTTGTTTTTATATTTTTTTCATAGATTTTATAATTATTTTTTAAAATATTTTTTAACTTAATGACACAATCATTTTATTACCTAAGAATAGTGTGAAAATTTTATATGGTTTCTACTATCTAAATATTATTTTTTAACATATAATAACAAGTATTTCAGAAGTAGGGTCGAACCCACATTGAAAGAGTGATGTGTTTTGAGGATTTTATTAAAAATTATATCAAAAGGGAAGGTATATAGTAGCAGTATACCAGGAAAGTCTGAACCAGGAATAAGCCTGGTCCCACAAATTTATTTAAAGAAAAGTGCAAGTAAAGTCATAAGAAAATAAAACGCTACATAACATCAAAACCATATGCATCCTTCTCCCCATCATAAGATAACTCATCACCAGGATCAGCTGACTCCCATTCAGAAGATTCGTATTTGCGCATCATCTCAAGGTACATATTTTTCTTCCACAACATTTCCTCAGACAACTTCTCTTTGACCGGCCATTTTCCACTGAATCCTTTGTCCCTCTTCAGGGACCCTCCTCTTCGTTTTCCACTGTACCCATTTGCAATGACATTTTCTTGTGACGCTCCAATCCTGTTTGCAGACCTTGTTGCCATTGGTTTGGGTAGATCCGTGTAGTCTCTCCTTGGCCTCCTCTTTGGTGGCGCAGTCATGACACCTTCACTTTCAGACATCTTCGATCGACCACCTTGAACAATATCACTATATGAAGGTCTATCTGCTCTGCCACAATTCTCTTTCTCACTATCAGATATATTCCCCCATTTATCAGTGATATTCATAGAAACCAAACTCTTGCTTCCAACACCTTTCTTTCCCAAGACATCATCTGAGGTTTTAAGAGACTCTCCTCCGGCCTGAGAGAGCATGTTATGATCAGGCACAACAAGGCAATGAGGGTTCATTTAACCAACAACACCAAGTCCCGGGTTATTAGGAACCCCAAAATCCTGCCGATTAGCCATCCCAGTGGGTGGCTCCTCCTGCTCCAGCCCTGCAAATCTATTACCAGAAGAGTTCCAACCAGCTACGGTAAGATTTTCCTTATCAAGTCCACCTCCTTTATCCCTCATATTGTCAGAAATCGGCTGCACTTGACATGAAATGACAGCAACCTCCCTCAAAGGTGGATCTACAGCACCAAGATCACTTTTAAGGCGGTCAAAAACCTGCTTTATTGTTGGATGTAAGGCCTCCCGAACCTCCTTCACGGCACAAGCACGCTTATTCACCTCGATGCCTGTATCTTTCCATTCCCCCTACTCCATGTTTGCAACATTCAGTGCAGCATCAGTGCAAGGACTCCCCATGTGATTACCCCGATCACCAAGATTGCCAGTACCAACACATTCCACATCCCTGTCCTTAGCCACACCCCCTCGCGCATTCAAGTGCTCTGCCAGAACACCCGTAGCAGGAATGGGAGTCGATCCAGAAGGATCCCCACTAAGAACTCCTCGCGCCTTCATCGCCTGGGAGAACCCATCCTTTCCTCCGTTGCGGCAGACCAAATCAGAATGACCAATTCTACAGCATTGCACACAGTACTGCATCCAAGACTCATAGAGGACTTCTTGATGCCAATAAAATTCCTTGCTGTCTGTGATCCAAAAAACGGTTCACCGGTGATCTTGCGACATCAACTTCTACGCAGATCCGCGGAAATATCGGGTGACACACAGACTCGGTTCGGCGGTCAGAACATAAGTAGCGGCCAATAATTTTCCCAATCGCACATAGAATAGCTGGATTTTGGAAGGACATAGGTAATCCAGGGAGACTTACCCACGTCGCGATTGTCGATGGATCCCGCCGCATATGGAAGTCGAAGCTCCAACGAAACAGGTAAAAGGAGAAACCCTTACATCTTCGAGGGGCCCTGGACCAGGCACAAATCAAATCCTCTTCGGACCCAAAACATATCATGATATGTCGACGATCAAGCAGACCGACAACTGCGTGATCCTGAAGCTCCCAAAAATCAGAAACAAACCGCTCGAACTCATCAACCGATGGGCGCTGAGGACGGAAACAGGCGACAAGGGTAAGCTTACACAGGTCCGCGACCCCATTAATCTCCGCCGAAAGAAGGGAGAGCTGCGGTGCCTCTTTGGAAAATGTCTGGAACCTTCGGGGCAAGCTGGATCCTTGGGAAAGGGGGATGCGCAACAGGACGAGAACATGACAAGAGAGGCCTACCCTGCTCGTGCAGGAACGATCGCGCAACTCCCCCCTCTGATTGAGAGGGGGGAGAAGAACGATGCTGCATCAGATCTAGGGCATCTCCATGGAGGAAGCCA
The DNA here is from genome assembly GCA_963277665.1 of Viscum album. Lineage (NCBI taxonomy): Eukaryota > Viridiplantae > Streptophyta > Magnoliopsida > Santalales > Viscaceae > Viscum > Viscum album. The sequence continues at coordinate 384,343,785 of OY728166.1, forward strand.
GAGATGCGGGTGCCGTCACCATGGATCTCAATATACTATATATAGTAGCAGTATATTTTCTTAGTAACAAACAATGAGTAATAAATATGGTTGAGTATATTTAAACAAACATGAGAAGGTGATAATAATAACACACACACACACACACATATATATATTGGAATCATTTATTTAGAATTTGTACCTATTTTATAATTCATTAATGTGTTGTTTGGTTGTTTTTTGTAGTGAATTAACAATAACGTTGAAAAGAGATATTTTTTATAAAATTCTCCAAGTTCATAAATTTTACACCATTAAATATAGTTTACGACATAAATACGTTGAATACAGACTTCGTAGACCCAGGCCATAAATCCAATTTAGGCTCTAAGCTTTTCTAGTTGAAAAATAAATTATGAGATAAGAAAGAGACTTATATTATAAAATACTCACTGACCAAAGACCCATTAAATTTTAGTGAATTCATAAAAAGTAGAGATATATAATTAAAAAGGATGGAAAGATATTACTTTCGACATAAATTAATGAATTATTGCATAAAAGTACCATCAAATAGATATTAAAGAAGAATTATGATGCAAACGATTATTATGCCATATGGTGATTTGGACTTTATATATTTCAAACACTCATACTATTTAATAGGATTCACATTTTATTAGTTTTAAATTCTCATTCTTTTATATTTTTTCATTTTCATTCTAGTGTTTATACTAGGGTCATGTTTGAATAATTTTTCAATTTATTTTATTGTTCCAATGTTTTGGAGTTTCTTATTATACTTCCATGATTCGTTAACCACTTATTATTCAAAATTTGTTGTTCTTTTATTCTTTACATTCAATTTAGTGAAATTTTAAATTATATTCTTTGATTATTACATTGAAATTATTTCTATTTCAATTGGGTTTCCTATCTGTGTTCTTAATTCTACCATTTCCATGAATGGAAAAACCGATTAGGGAAAGGGATCAAGAGTAGAGGTAAAAATTATTTAAAGTATCTCAACATCAAAGCTTGGGTAAAATTTTAGCTAAGAAATTAGGTTGTAAATAAAATCATATTTCATTCCTTTTCATGAAGTAGAGTAACAGATTAAAAGGGAAAGACATCAATATAACTAGGTTGAACTAAAATAGGTCCAATAGTTTTATTTTTTTATACCTTTATTGTTGTACCTAATGAATCAGGTATGAAGAAAACCTTTGGAACAAAGAGTGGTTATCAATTTAGGGAGATCCATTTTTCTTGACTAAACCCAACTCAGGGAATCTTAAAATGCTATGTAGACTAATACAATAGACCTTCCCTTGTTAGGTTAAGGCCTATCCTATGTATAAGATCCCCAAAATTGATCTCAATCACTTATTTCATATACTTAAATTTAATCCAATTTTTTTGATATTAAATCCCATTTATATTTTCATGAGGAATACATCTATAGGTTCCAATTTCTAGGTCAAAACCCACTTCCATCACATCCCTATGGGTTTGACCTTAGAATTCCACTTTCTTACATATCTTCACAGTAGTGCTAGTTTATTTTATATAAATTTCTAATATGATCATGCCCATGTAGAATTAATAATGCTACTTGGAATAATTAAATTTTAGCACCATTTCCGAGGTCAATCTATTTTATTCGAAATAGTGATCTGTGGAATATACCATGTATTTCCTCAAACTACTTTTATTTCCCATTTATTTTTATAATTTTTATATATGAATTTATTTATTCATCTATTATAAAGCTTTTAGCTCATGATCCAGAACCCATTGACTTGTTCAAGGAACCTAGATAGTTGATAACCACATTCTTTCAACCTCAAAATTGAGAGGTACGTTTTTTCATGTCATCTTAAAAACATGGTCAAACACAATATTCATACTGCTCCTAATAAAAAAATTCTCATTAAATTCTGCTTGAATGGTAGAGAGGTCAACCTATACTACTGGAGCACTATCATGGAATATATCTTTCCATCCATCAGTGGTGTTTCACCCAACATTGTCCATCCTCCTATATAGGAACATAGAATTGAAATAAAACTAGGCCTCATTCATATGATCCAGAACGTGGTTCAATTTAGTGGGATTTAGAGTGAGGACCCACATGATCATTTATCAAATTTAGTCAAGTTTTGTGACACCTTTAGAAATCATGTATTCTCATCTAATGATATTCATCTTTTATTATTTACCTTATAATCATGTGAAAGAGTGAAATATTGGATGAAGAGTTAGTATCCTGAGTCAATCACGACATGAGATGACCTATATAAGAAATTTCTTGATAAATATTTCCCACCTACACACACTTAAAATCTATGAAATGACATTCAAAACTTTTCTCAGTAAAATAGAGAATTAATTTGGGAGGAATGGGATCACTTTAAGGAACTGAGTTGAAAGTGGCCACACCATGAGCTTGATGTATATATATAGCTTCAAAATTTTTATCATTACTTACAACCAACTATAGAGACTATGATAAATTATTCCACTGATTATGGACTCATTATTTAGACACTATAACTAGGGAGATCCTTATCATATGAGATTTTAAAATATTCTATGCTTCAGAAATGTGAAAGAGGACCCTCAAATCATGGATTGCATCAAGTTAAAGAGGGAACCTTCCTTAAATATTAAGTTAAATCCCTTACTAAAAAGTTATAAAACATTCATCTATCTCAACCCAAAACCCACCACCTTATCCTGTTATGGAGATTCAATAATGTTAAATGTTTGGAGGTCTATACCAATATCACGAATGTTAGGATGAAATTTAGGGAAATCAAAATCAAAATTATAATTATGTGAATTAAAATAACCAACTGCAACAGTTTCAAAAACTCTTTTACAAATAGATACCCATAATACAAAAACAACAATAACAAAAATAACAACCCAATTTGGGGTACTATCAAAAGTGGAGTGGTTAAGATCCATCATGAAATCATGGACCACATGGGTACCCACCTTAGAATCAAGATCCTAAAAAAACCCTCCCTCCAACAACCATACCCCCTAGGGATCATTCTTTTCTAACCCAACAATAATAATTTCAATAATCCCTACATATATAGAAACAACCAGACCCACTTCCTTAGTCAAACTTATAAAATCTTCTAACCGGATTTTCTCAAAAACAGGACCAACAAATGACTACAAAAGATATCACAATTAATAATAAAAGGGAGTATCTCCACAATATTGATCATTAGGTTGAGAAAACATCAAATATTCTATCAAATAGATTAACTAGCACATTGATAAGTAACATTGAGACTCATCCAAGAGTGGAGGCCAAGGATGCAGTCATTTAAAGATAAAAAGTGTTGAATTTTTAATAGTCCAATTTAGGCAGTGAAAAGAGTATAGAATAACCAATGTCAAATATTACAATAATCAAAAATAAAAATTATTAGAGAATTTACAAACATAAACGCAAAAAAAACTCTTGAAACAGAAGTGAAGGAAATATGGAAATATCAAGTACAAGATCAGCTCACAAAATAAGATATATATGTGGAACCACTATCATATAGACTTCTTATTCCATTCCTAAATGAGGATAAGATAAGGAAAGATAGGTTAGTATAAAAAATTTATAGATATGTTTAAATAACCCCACATCTATATCCCCTTTTTTGAAGCTATTTCCCATATACTCACTTATACTAAATTATTTATAGAGATACTCTCTAATAAGAGAAAGATGGAGGGCATATGAATTATTTCCTTGAATGAAGAATGATACTTAGTTGTTTATCAAAATATTCTTCAAAAAAGGATATATCCTGGTATTTTCTTAATCCCATTCCCCATAGGTACACGTAATTTTGGAAAAAACTTATGTGATCTCAAAGAAAAAATAGATTTTAGGCCCATGAGTGCCTTATTAAAATTGGGGCTCAAGGACTTAAAGATGATAAGAGTAGTACTATAGTTAGATGATAGATCTATTAAGTTTCCTTAGAGGCTTCTCAAATAAATCTTAGTTATGGTTGGAAAGTTGAATCCCTATACTGATTTTCTCATCATAGATATAGAAGAATAAGGATAAGTCACTATAATTCTATGGAGATATTTTCTCACCAGCAGTAAAGATTTAATAAATTTCAACCAAGGAAGAATTATTTTCTGAGTTAGTGAGAAACACATTATGTTCGATTTGGCCAAAGTATCAAAGAAGAGTGGATATTTTCTTGAGTGTAAAGTGACTTTTTTCATTGATAAATAAAGTGATATTATATATTTTTAAGATGAGAGGGTGAAGTTTTATGCTGATGAAGAATATAGGAGTGAATAAAAGGAGTTAAAATACATAAAACCTATCATGATATATTCCTTCATAGAGTTTACACCATCAATTATTAATCCACCAACATTATAATTAAAGTGTCTTCTGGGAACACTTAAAAAGTCATTATTTGAGCCAAAAAATGAATTTATGATCATCAAAATATTGCAACTAAATCATGAAAAATAAGAGAAAATAATAATGGTATTTAAGAAGCATGAAAAATAAATCTATTGGAGTGTGAATGGTATCAAGGGGATAAAACCCTAATCTACACCTAAGAAAATTTTCTAGAAAATACTCTAAGAAAAAATTATAATCCCTTAGGTTACTCACATCACTAATTAAAAAAGTAGATAAGAAAAAAATTCTAAAGCTTATTGACATTAGTATTATTTATTTCCATCTCTAATAGTAAATCGGTGAGCCCACTACTAGTAGTACAAAAGAAGTGAGGCTTAAATATAATAAAAAATCCATGAAGATGTATTAATCCCATCTCAGACTATAAATGTATAGATAATTTATGTAAAATATTTAAATATCAACACAAAAACCCCAAAGGATCACTTAACTATACCATTCATAGATCATATGATTGAGAGATTAGCTAGGATTGAATTCTGTTACCTCTTAGATGGATATTCTGGATATAATTACATTTTCTTTGTCCCAATTTATTAATCAAATACAACTCACATGTCTATTCAAAACCTTCTCCTATTGATTAATGTCATTTGGAATGTTTAATTTATTGAAAAAATTCCAATGTTGCATGAAACATATCTTACATGATATCATTGAGGAGTTTTTGGAAATACTTATGGATGATTTATCCGTATATGTATGACCCTTGAAGGTCTTTATGAGAAATTTGGAACTAATGTTGCAATGGTGTGAAGAGAAATTTCTAGTGTTGAATTGGAGAAAATCCAATTTTTTTATCCAAGGAGGCATGTTATTAGAGCACAAAATTTTAAATCACAGTATCAAAGTAAACCCCCAAAAGATAAATGTTATAAAAGAGTTACCTGTACCTGCAACTACGATGGAAATAAAGAGTTTTCAAGGCCACACATGATTCTACCATTTATTTTAAATAATTTGGTCAAATATCCTGACCACTAACACATGTACTGTATAAGGATGTTCCTTTGAATTTAGTAATGAATATTGGTATGTCTTTGATTCATTGAAAAAAAAAATTGTGGTAACTAATTTCTTTTTCTCAACTAATTGGGAAGATAAATTTGAGTTGATATACAATGCCAGTGAATTTATTATAGGTGTAGTTTTAGGAAAATTGGTTGGCAATATTTTTCATCCCATTTATAATTCCATACGTACTCTCAATAATGCTCAAAATAATTATACAAACATCGATAATGATATTATATAAGTATTTTTTGAGTTTTAAAAATTTTGGTTATATGTCGTGCTCTATAGAGTTTTAGTGCACATTGATCATGTAACGTTGAAATAACTTCTAAATAAAAAGGATTATAAGAAAAGGTTGATATGGTGGATCATGATTATGTAGGAATTTGATATCATCATCAAAGTTACTAAAGGGACTAAGAATATTATTTTTGACCATATGTCTAGACTTCTGCTACCCAAAATTGAGGATAATGAGGAGATGATAATTGAAGACTAATTCCTTGACAGGACACTATTAAACATGGATGTAAAAGTATGTACATGTTTTTATAATATAGAAAACTATCTAGTCACTAAGACCATATATCTATATTTTTATTTTCAATAATGGAGGAAATTTTTATCAGATACATCGAACTATTACTAGGTTTAACAACTTCTATTCAAACACCATGCTGATGGTTTAGTGCAACACTTTATTCCAGATGATGAAATTCAGAGTGTGATGAAATTATATCACACTTCACCAACTATAGGAAATCATGGGTGTGAGTATAATTTAGCTAAAATTATTCATAGTTGAATATTTTGGTCTATACTTCATTAGGATACAATAATATTCATACAAATCTATGATAGGTGCCATTGGGAAAGAAAAATTGATAAAAAAATGAAATTCCCTTGAATCCCATATTAGAAATGGAAATATTCAATATTTGGGAAATTTATTTCGTTGGGATTTTTCTAAATTCCCAGGGAAAGATTTACATCTTGGTCAACATGGAAAACATTTCTAAGTGGATATAATTAGAATCTACCACCCTCAACAAGTCCAAAGTAGTTATGCAATTCCTAAAAAAACATTTTTCCCTGATTTAGATTTCCCCGTTTACTCATTAGTGATCTGGGAACACAATTCAATAATAATTATATAAAAGTGACACTTGAAAAGTATGAGATTAGATAAAATAATGAAACTAATTTACACTTTAAAACTATCCTGTAGGTGGAATTGACTAATCATAAGATTGAATAGATTCCAGAAAATAAAAATAATACAAGTAGGAATGATTGAAATTTCAAAATTGATGACGTAATTTGGGAATATGGAATGGATTAAAAAACACCCATCAAAACAACTCCTTTTCAACTTGTCTTTGTGAAACCCTATAATTTTATAGTGAAATTATAACATCACTCAATTTGTGAAATTAAAAAGTTAAACCTGGGTGCTCAAAAAGCTAGTAAATAAGGATTATTGCAGTTGGATGAGATTGCGGAAATCAAACAGAAATCCTATGATAATTCCAAAATTTATAAAGATAAAACAAAAGAATTAAATGACCAATGCATCACATGATAAATATTCACACTTTGGGAAAATATTTTTTGTTCAATTCCCACTAGAAATTATTCCACCAAAAATTGAAATCTTGGTGGTCTAGTTCGTTTAAAGTTGATAAAGTCTCCTCATATAGAACCATATAAATTAATTGAGGAAATAGAACACCATTTAAATTCAATGTAAAATGGTTAAAAATTTACCAAGAGATATTTTAAGAATATTTTCAATATTTTAAATTCACTTAACTTGGGGGATGTCTAATCTTCAGCTTAAAATGAAGCACTGACTGGGATGCAACCAAGATTGTTTTCTTTAGATTTCATAGGATTGTTGAAAAGGGATATTTGTGGCATAAAATTAATTTTTATGCAATAAAAACCATAGTAAAAAAACCTTGCGCATGAAATTTATGAAAAAAACTACATTTATGACATAAATAACTTGGAAAACTTTTACAACTTGTAAATTGAGGGTTTACAATGTTGCACACCACTAACCCCCCCTCCTCCCCCACTCCCTTGTCCAATAAATTGTCACAACTCATCCTCCTTACTTCTCAATCCCATTAGCCATACCACCTCGTTATCCCTCCCTCATTTTCCCTCTTATATGTCCTATATTCTTTCTAATATAGTGGCCACCAAAGGTGGAGGACTTCCCCCTTCCAATCATGCAGTATGGTACCAAAAATCTCCCATGACCAAGTGTCAGAATCAATATCCTTCTCCACATCCACCAACACCATTAGATCCCACCCCTAATCTATCCGGTTCCAATTTTGATTCATAGTCTGCATCCCACCATTCACTATTAGCTTCTCATCCTTCCTAGATCCATCCCTACCAGTGCATCAAAGACTCATAACATTAGGTACTCTGAGCCCATTTTTTGGCCAAGCCAATGTGAACCATTAAGAAACTATATTTGGCCATGTTTCATAAGAACCTTGTGGTGGAGGAATTCATGGAGTCCATCTAGCAGATTCACATATTGCATCATTGAGTTCTAAGAAGAGACATATTAGGAGATATTGTGGGAGTTGATAACTACATTCAAGCTAGATATCATTCATGTCACCTTATAGTTGGTAGGAAATGATTGGGAGATCATGTTGGGATATTTAATCCTTAGACAATGAATTTATTCATTAGACTTCACTAACTCTCCTACCTACACCACCTTGTGTCTTGATCCAAAAAGTATTGGTACCCCAAAGAGTGTGGTGGTGATATCCCACATCCCTATGCTAATTCACGATCCTCTAAAAATGAAGAGAACCCACGAAAAGGTTTCTTATTTGAGGAATATCATACATGATATAGCTCATTCCTAGTTAGCATAGTGATACTCCAATATAGCTGTCACACAGACTAAGGTGGCCATTCTAGCCACTTCCATGGGTTCCCATACCATGAACATGGCCTTCTAGTTTTCTATTTATTGTGAGGTTCAGGCCCAGAGGTTCCATAGAACATATTTGGGCAGTTCCTTCATCACTCATCTACCTCAAAACTTTGGCCACTTCAATGTCCCATAACCCCTCTCCCCATTAGTCCTAGTAAAGTCAATAAAAATCATCTTGATCCTTAATATGGGGATAATTTGAAAGATTGTTGATCACTATGATTGGGAACCTAAGTACACTGAGCCCAGTAATGAGGCACCTTCTTTTGATGCATCAACAACTCCTTATATTCCCAATTATCATCCTATAACTACTAGACCTGAGGATTTAGTTTCCTATCAATTTTTACATGCTTTTTTAGATATATGTTAGGTTATAAATAGCTATGATATCATTCTCTAGAGAGTTTTGGATAACCAAAGGTGGATATTCCATCACATTGGAATTCCATTCATAGACCCCCATCATTTTAATCCACAAATCAACCTCCACCATCCCCATACACCATTCCTCACCCCTATAATTCTTATCCCACCTCCGAATCCATTCTAATCCCATCCACCCTTTCAACTTTTTCCACCTATATTGAGCTTCTTCTCAAGATCATTGACCATGATGCTTAGCAGGACTTCATAGCAGAGAATGCTCAATAGGGTAAGGTCCCTAATCCAAAGACTACATATGAGGTTCCATTCATAGATCAAGCTACTAGGTAGATGAAATCTATATGAATCAATACCTTACCTACTATGGATTTTGACCCCATCCCACTAGTGATAACAGATCCTACAGCCAGCACCATGACACCTGTTACAATAGTTGTTCCATCTTCCCTTTCCATTATTTCTAACATAGACATGGAAGGTCATATTCGGCCACCCATCCCTTGGGAGGGGACCCTCGATGTTGATAGTAGAGATTTTTCCCTCACTATTTAGTATTTCCCTAGTGTACCCACCCTATTTAGATATTTTTGGGTGTTTTTATATTTTAATTATATTCTTTAACTCCTGTTTGTATAATTTATTATATATAATGGAAGGGAAACACTTTTTGTCTTATTATAATATTATACACTATTATTATTAGTTTTGTATCTAGTTTTCCATGTCTAAATCATATGATTCTCCTATCACTTACAATAGACCTGCTCAAATACCATATGGAATTCCCTATGAGGTCCTTCCTCATACAACTATGATTCAAGGACCACCCCAGGATATCCCTAGGAGGGCTAAAATGATGATTCATTTTCCACATGAGATATTTGATCAAGCCATTTCTAAGGTGGTGAATCCTACCAAGTAACCCTTGGAGATAAAGGAAAATACCTACAGTTCATATAAGAGGCTGAGGATCGCTAAGCTGATGGACTAATCCATTTGATCCCTATCCATATATCTGAATGATGATGTGAATATTATCACTTTATGGGAAGAAACCCATAGTTCATTATTTTGAGTTTCAAATATATGTGTTTAGGTTTTTCTTTTATTTTTCTAGGATTGGTCTTCTAGGTCAGTCATTCAGTCACATCATTATACTCTAGTCTATGCACTTTTATATGAGATGATATTATTATTTTTACTACTATGTGAACCTACCCATTTTCCTATTTCATATTTTCTATATCCTATAACCTAATAATTTTTTAGTGGAATTATGTTTTCTTTCAAACATTATTTTAGGTAGTCTAGTTCTGCATCAAAATTTGACTTTCTCCCATAAGGCATGGAATTTATTATAGGGATCTCTCAATTCCCTATAACAATTTCATTCTTTCCACTTAAAATATGTTGAACCTATCATTGTTATCTCTCCTATATCACTCCCCCAAACAATGCATACACTATTTAATTTCATGTATAGGGGATCATTCTTGAGATTTATTTCATATTCACCTAGATTATTTCATATTCTCATTAGTCTAGGAGAAATATTTCATTAGTAATATGATTTAATTTAAAATTAAATTATACCCATGTAAATAAAATATAAATTTAAAATGGAAAATGATAAAATCTGTTCATTATTTCTAGTTAGTATTTTAAAATAATTACTGAGTTGAGTAATTTAATTATAATACTAAATTTTTATAGTTTTTATTGATTGGATTATTACTGGTCACTACGACCTGAGTGATTTCCTTTATTTCGTATGTATTATCATTATAGAGAAGATGTTGGACATAATTTTCCCATTATTTTCTGATCATATTTCTTGAGATATTCTTGGGTCATATAATACTATCAGAACTTGTGTTGTAATCTTATCACAACTATGACAAAAAAATTACACTGTTAAAATGATTGATTCATTTTGATTGATTGATTCCATTTTTCTATAGACCTACATATACATTATTAATTCATAATTTTTTAGAATCTATATATAATCTTGTTTGGATTGAGCTGATTTTCGAGACCATTTTATCTTTTACTACCTTTCTCTTTGGTATTATTACACGATTCTCATATGAACAAGTATTTAGGAATTTTTATTATTACTGAAAATGAGATGTTGCTTATAAAGGAAATGTGTGGTTATATTTTCAAATTATATTTGGGATGTGGTCTGTGGTTACTTCTAATGTACTTTCATGAATATCGTATTTCTAAAAAAATAAAAAGAAGAAGAAAAGGAAATAAATTGTTTTGTGTATTAGGAAGGTGAAAAATCACCACTACCAGATTGATGAATCTCAAGATAGATAATATATGGTTAGTTGGTGGATGTTAGATAAATCCTAATCATGACACAAAAAAATAGTGAAAAGGAATAAATATGACACCTTCATCATAATTTTATAGTATATTCATAGACCTACCTTGTGCTTTTGGGAGTGTAGAGATTCTACTTTCTGGTGGTGGTTCTTTGTTAAAGTATTCTTGATTATCAAGAATTATACTTTAGAGTTTACCATTTTTATTGAGATTGATCTTTTTAATCTACCCACCTACCCATGAACTAATATTTGTTTGAACCCTAAAGATAAAGTCATCATGATTAATTATGTTATTTACCTTAACAGAGTAGAGATATCACAATCAATTCCAGCCTATGGTTAGGGACATGTATTTAGGGTATGAGTATAACTCCATTTTGATTTTACCTTGAGAGATGATACACAATTAATTTTGAGGTTAATTTTAACATGGGTATCGTTTTCTAAAGAGCAGTTGAAGATTTAAATTAAAGGGAAAATGTATTTGAATAAAGAACTTGATTATGAGGCGTGAATTATTTTCTTTATAGGTGTGATTTTGGAAGTCTGTCACTGTCTACTAACACTTTGTTTTATTTTCAAAGTTTTAATGTTTGTTTCCTATTAAAAATTGTTCCATTTGAAATCCTTATTGAGACACTTTTTTCTTGAGGACATGCAATTGTTCAAGTGTTAGGTAAATTAATAAGATTATTTCATACACACACACACACACACACACATATTATAATCATTTATTTAGGATTTTTACCTGTTTTACACTTCAATAAAGTTATTTTTGGTTGTTTTTTTATAGAATTGAAGTTGATGTTAAAAGGGATATTGTTTGTAAAAGTTTTCAATTACGTAAATTTTGTACCATACAATCTAGTTTATAGTGTAAATACCTTGAAGATAGAGTTTATAGAATGAGGCTATAAAACCAATTCAAGTTGTTATAATTTATTGTTGAAGAAGAACTTATGGTGTCAAAATGAGACTTACACCATAAAATCCTTAGGGCATGATGTACCCACAAATTTTTATCAAGCTATAAAATATAGAGATAATGAATTTTGGAGGTTGTAAAGCTGTAACTTATTTCGCAAATTAATGATTTACGACATAAAATTATAGGTAATAGAGACATTAAATAAGGCTTATAGCTTAAAATATATTTAGTCCATAACAATATTTTTTCATTTTATATATTCCAGGTTCTTGGAATTTTTAGGAGGATTTATATTTTCTCAGTTTTCTATTCTTATTCTTTAATTATCTTGTAATTTTTATTATGATGTTTCTACTACGGGTAAATTTAAAGAAGTTTTCAATTCATTTTTTGATTTTGGTGTTTTTGTGTTTATTATTAAACTTATGTGATTTGTTTATTACTTCTTCTATAACTGACACTATTCATTTCTTGTTTATATTCAAGTTGGTGTCATTTTCAATTAGGTAATTTTATTATTACATTAAAATTATGTTCACTGCAATTGCATTACTTATCTTCATGCCTAATTCCATCATTTTATTTTGTTACAAAACCACTTAGGGATAGGGACCAAATGTAGGGGTTATATTTATTTAATTAATCTCAAAATGAAATCATGTGTAATTTATTATCCAAGGAATTAAGTTTATAATAAAACCAAATTTAATTCATTTTCATGAAACACACAAAAATATTACATAGAAAGGAATCAAACCTGATTGTAATGAACTGAAATAGAACCAATAGTTTGATTTGTTTTCTACCTTTGTAGTTTTACCTAATTCATTTGGGATGAAAACCAAATATAAAACAAAGAGTGGTAATTGGTTAGATAAATCCATTTTTCCTGACCAAACCCATCTTAATAAATATTTAATTAATATGTAATCTAATCCAATATATATTACCTCATTATATTTAGGTATATCATATGTGTAGGCTCCCTAAAAATGATCCCAAAAACTTCTTTCATTAAAAAAAGTTTAATCAAATTTCCGTAGCTTAAAACCTAACCTCACAAATTAACATGAGGAATCAATCTCTTGGTTCTAATTTCTGGGCCACAACCCATTTCTATCACCTCCCTATGGGTTCAACATTATACATTCATTTTACTATGTTTATTTGTACTAATTAATGTTTGGATTATATAAATTTATAATCTGAAAGCACCCTTGTAGAATTAATGATGTTGTGCGATCCAATTATAGGATAAAACTGAATAAAGAAAAAGTGATGTACTAATTATGTTATACTGATTTGTTTTTTTTAATGTATTTTTTTCTTTTAAAATTAATTTTCTTCATTGGAAAAAGTATATACATAAATATAGGTTAATTTTCCTCACTATCTATTTTCGAGTCAACCACTACTATATTTTTTCACATCAAAATAAAATATCGATATTATTATTCAATGATCATGGTATTATTTAATGGAAAACAAGTAAATTTTGGTTTCCACCTAATAGTTCTTCAGTCATATCTTTGAAATTTAAAGATCATCATATATCATCACGCATAAATTCATAAATTAGTGGAAAATATGAAATCATGAATGATTTATAAAATTAAATCATCTTTATGATCATAAAAAAGAAAGTAGATTATATTTAAGCTATCATTTTATGAATATATCAAGAAATTTTAATGGAAAAAATTTTAGGACCTCGGGACACCCTGAGAGGGGAGGGGTGAATCTGGGTGTCAACTTTTTCTCTTAATGTGATGGATCTTGTCACCACGTTGGTAGGGACTTGTAAAACCTGTATGATGGATATGATCAGCAATAGAACATTCACATACAATGAGTTGACAGAACACTTTTACTTGGTTCACCACTAAGGGCTACGTCCAAGGAGCATACACCGACAGGTTGCCGATTGTACCTAATTCCAATATTCTTCACTAGTTGTAGATTACAATGGTTTGGGCACAATAAAACTGTCCCAGGCTCACTGCCTTTACAAAAGATCAGGGATAGCTAACTGCATCCCTCAGGTCACTCTCATTGACTCCCCCTAGCTCACTGCCTTTGGTGAATTCATACTTAGTTTATAGATGTGAAGGTCACTTCATCATCCGTAATGAATACATTATCTGTTGTATGTAGATTCTTTGTTGAAGTCCAACTCTCACCCGTAGTTTAATCTCACTTTGCACCGAAGGTATGAGGCAATCTTCTAGCTTTCATACAGCTCTAAAAATATGGGCGTACTTTAACCAAACTTGGTGCGCTTCTCCAAGACCGACGCGCAAGTTTCAAGATGGCATGCAAGTCCAAAATGGAGTGCTAGTTCACCTCAACCACTTGCACAACACAAGCTTCTGCAACTCCAAACTTGTACGACTCTCTTCCTTTTATGCCCAAACCAATTTTGGCATGCAACCAAAAACTTTCGCACTTCTTCGAAACATGGTGGAAAGTGTCACCAAACCACTTGTGCGACACTTCCTTCTTCAACTCATAACTTGAGAGACTCTCTTCCTTCCTCACCCAGACCACCTTGGGAGTGAAACTATCACCTTGTGCACAACCTCTATTTGCGCGACCACACACCACTTACACGACCACCACACCTGCACGGCGGGAGCTCTGATTTTATCCAAGTGTTGAGCTCGTGCAGAATGAGGAGGGTTCAACCTGAATTTATAGGAATTTGGACACCCTACGCGATGGCGCGCAAGTCTCCCCTCGGCGTGCAAGTTTCGGCGCACAAGTCTCTACCCCAACAAATCACTTGCGCGACCAACTTCAGAACTTGGGTGACCCTTTTACCTTTGCCATATTTTAATGTTCTGATCTTGAAAAACATATGGTGTACAAGTTTCCTCTCCTTCAAGTACACAGCACGCAAGTCCCTTTGTCAAAAAAACTTGTCTCCATTTGTCAATTTTGATGTCCAGAAATTTGGCAAACACTAGAAAACAGCACCACCTTCAATATATGCTTCGACCATAACCTTTATGCTTATTTTCTATGATTTGGTTTTTTCATAAAATCTTCTTCTTTTTTCACAAACTCCACTATTGTGATATATATCCTTTGATATATCAGCTTTAGGATCATAATATTTTGATACAATGTGAAATGCATGGCCATATCATAATTACAATCCCTTCCACACTGTCTTCTTCTTCAACCATCATTCTCTACTTCATAAAAATCATACTATTCTATTCTTCAAGAAGTCTCTTGCATGATTCTCATGCAATCATCACGAATTACATGGTCTTTATCAAATCTCCATTCTTATTCAATCATCCTCAGATGGATTATACCTCACCATTCTTCCCTATTGTAAACAATGTGTCACCTTTTACAGAAGTTCATTGAACTTATGCTCAGTTCAACAATCATCTGAATTTCCATTCCTCTATTTCATTAGAGTACTTTTTGATCTCCTTCATTTTGATCTTTAGTGACAACTATCGACAACAAATAAAAACTCATACACAAATTGGTCCCAACAGTCTCCCTCTTTGTATTTTGTTTTCAATACCTCAAAAATCTCCTAAAATGAATACGTCATTTTAAAAATGAGAGTCACCTATCTCATCATTACCTTTGAAACATTAATTTCACTTTATCTCCCCCTTATTGACAAGAAATACAAAGCTCATGGTAGAGAGGGTATCAATCTATACTTAAGCAATGTTTCATCAATAATTTCACTCTAAGTCTACTTGAGCATGCTCGATGTAGAAAACAAGAGGATTTTATTTAGACAACAAGTTTGTCCATTATTCACTGACCATGATACCACATGAGATGGGAACTTATATACTTGTCTTCAAGGGATTTCCGCTTTCATTCCAGGATGAAAATAATAAATGTGATATGAGATTATCTACCTAAAACTGCTGCACTCACATTTTCGATGACATGATCTTCAGGAAATATTTATAGTAATTGAATTTAATACCAAATGAAGTTGATACTGAATGAAATAATAATTCTGGAAGCTTATTCATTATTCTCCCCCTCAAGGGAAACAATCCTCATCATATTCATCAAGAGTGATCCTTCATCATCTTAATGATGGAAACTTCTTCATCTCAGCTATCAAGAGTTGACAACATTCACTACTTCTAATGTTCTCCCCCTAAGATCATGCTTCACCTTCAATTCCCTATATTATTAACACAAATACAATACACAAATGATTAAGGGAATAAGGTGGTTCTTCATTGCTTCATCAATATGAGCTGCATGGTTGAAGTTTTTTTCTCAACCAAGTTCCTCCATTTACTCCAGTCTTCAGCCTTGTACATTTGAACATATTTTCTAATCTGTGTTGATTTGGCATGGCTCTTTTAACATTATCTTCTACTTTGTATGGAGAATTGTTCTTCTTAATAGCCATCAATTATGATACATTTTTACTCCTTTTAAGGACTACTTCTTGCACTGGTATTAAGGTTAGACAAACTTTTGAAATGTGACCGGATCTCATATATATCTCACACATAACATCATTAACACATGTTTTTATTTTGGTTTTTACTCTCTCATGCTTTTTATCTTCATCACGTGAAATTTTTCCTTTTCCTTTGTCACTATCCTTGGCCTTTTCATCTTCAATTTTCCTCATTCTTTTCAAATATTCTGTCCAGATGACCAATATGTCATTTGGAACTATTGCAGCTGGTTTGGATCTTCCACATGGGTTCATCTGAGTTTCATCCCTCTTAGTTTTTCTTTTGGATGGATGACGCTTCAATTTATGGATCTATAATCATGGATCTTCTCAGATTCCCTAATTGAGATCTTCTTTGAGAAATGTGTGTTCACAATATTCTTATGATTTCTTCCCAAGGTACTTGCTTCATACTTAGTCGGCATCAAAGGTCTTCTTTTCTTATCAATAGTGAAAGAATATTGATATGGGAATGTTCCTACCTTATGACCACTACCGTTGCACATATCACAGATGTCATCAAGAATTCCAAACATGTTTGCTGTAAACAGATGCTTTTGGACCTCCATATGTTGCTTCTTCTTCTCTGTATATATTCCCTTTGATACAGGCTTCCTTTTTGCTATTTCATTTAAGGGATTGTACCAACAATCCAGTGCGCAATGCCCAAATCTATTGCAACTGCAACATTGACCCGCATGTCTTTTTTTATTTATATATTTTGTATGAGGTTGTTGGGCCTTCTTCTTAATTTTTTTGCTCTATTTGAGGAACCATATTCCTCGATTTTCTTCCTATCCAACATATCCACAATGTTAGGTCTATTATCCTCATCTTTCCTCATCCATACTTGCTTAGAATTTTTCTTCCAACCTGCAATTTTTGAAGGAACATATTTAGAAAAAATAGTACAGGTTTTTATGGATGGTACCTTCACTTTCATAGCTACTTGTGATAGATCAATGAGTCAAGTCATGATCTTATTATCACATGTTGGAGGTCTTTTGATAGTAGAATCCTCCAGTGAGCATTGAGTACCAGCAGTAACTGATTCTTGAGATGGATAATCAACAGTTGTCATAATCTTCTTGTCACATGTTGGAGATATTTAAGCTTTAGAATCCTCAAATGAACATTGAGTACAAGGGTCACCTGTTTCACTCTTTTGTGAAGTCTCAATATGTTTCTTCTTAAGATTCATCAAATGGGATTCCAATTTTTGACCATCATTATTGAGGATGATATTCTAATCTTCAATCATGATCATCTTCTCTTCCCACATCTTCTTCAATATTTCAACCTCATCTTCATGCACCTTAATTTTTTTTAATAAAGAGTCAAGATCCCTGAATCTATTTGAAGTTTCTTCCAAATAAAAACTCTCAACATCAGTGATCCTTTTCCACTCAGCTTCTAGTGCATGGATCTTTTCTTTTAGAGTCTTATTGACTCTCACTTTTTCTTCAAAGACTTTAATCTTTTTGGTGAGATTTAATCATTCATGAACTTTTACTTCTAAGCCCTTTTCCACATTATCTGATTCTCTTTCTAATCAGTTTATCTCAACCTGCATGCATTGAAATATACTGAAAACAGGAGCAACTCTTTCTTCAGGAATATCACACAGATAACTTATTAATTTATCCTGATCACTTGAGATAGAAGTGTCTTCCTTTCCTATGGTATAAACTTGAGCTGCCAACTTGATACATTACAAGCCTAATATTTCTCCATTATTGGAAGGGCATCGAGAACAAGACATTGTATCTTATTTGGACATGATGGAATTCTTCAACTACTTCTTCTCTTTCTTTTTCCTATTTTTCATGGTCTTGCTGGATGTAGACTTCTGCTCAGAAATGAAAGAATCTTCATCAAGGGTGCACTTCATTTTTGACTTTAGGAAAGAAACTCAAATCCTTTTCTAAATAGAATTACTGCCAAGTATCCAACATACGTGAACCTCCCTCTAATACCACTTGTAGGACCCCAGGACACCCTGAGAGGGTAGGGGTGAATTAGGGTGTCAAAATTTCTCTTAATGTGATGGATCTTGTCCCCACATTGGTAGGAACTTGTAAAACCTATATGATGGATATGATCAGAAATCGAACATTCACATGCAACGAGTTGACACAACACTTTTACTTGGTTCAACACTATGGGCTACGTCCAAGGAGTATATGCCGATAGGTTTCTGGTCGTACCTAATTCCACTATTCTTAACTAGTTGTGGATTACAATGGTTCAGGCACAATCACACTGTCCTAGGCTCACTGCCTTTAAAAAATATCAGGGATAGCTCACTACGTCCCTCAGGTCACTCCCATTGACTCCCCCTATCTCACTACCTTTGGTGAAGTCCTACTCAGTTTATAGACGTGAAGGTATCTTCATCATCGCAAATGAATACATCCTCTGTTGTATGTAGATGCTATGTTGAAGTCCCACTCTCACCAGTAGTTTAATCTCACTTTGCATCTAAGGTATCAGGAAATATTCTTGCTTTTTTGCAGCTCCAAAAAGATCGGCGTACTTCAACTACACCTGGTGCACTTCTCCAACCCCAAAGCGCATGTTTTAAGACGACGCGCAAGTTTCAACAGGTGAGTCCAAACCAGCACACAAGTTCACCTCAACCAATTGCGTGACACAAGCTTCTAAAACTCCAAACTTTCATGAATATCTTCCTTTTACACCCAAACCAATTTTGGGGAATAACCAACAAATTTCATGCTTCTTCAAAACTTGAAGCGCAAGTGTCACCAAACCACTTTAGTGAAACTTCCTTCTTCAACTTAGAACTTGAACGACTATCTTCCTTCCTTGCCCAGACCAGCTTGGGTGCACAACTATCACCTAGCACGCAACGACTACTTGCGCGACCACACACCACTTGCGCGACCACCACACCTGCGCGACAGGAGCTCTGATTTTCTACAAGTGTTGAGCTCGTGCAGAATGAGGAGGGGTCAGCCTATATTTATAGGCATTTGGACACCCTGCGTGATGACATGCAAGTCTCCCCTCGGCGTACAAGTTTCGGCACGCAAGTCTCTTCCCCCAAAAATCATTTGTGTGACCAACTTCATAACTTGTGCGCCCCTTTTCCCTTTTCCATATTTTGATGTTCTGATCTTGAAAAACATATGGCATGCAGGTTTCCTATCCTTAAAGTACACGGTGTGCAAGTCCCTTTGTCAAAAAAACTTGTCTCCATTTGTCAATTTTTAGGTCCATAAATTTGGAAAACACTGGAAAACAGTGCCACCTTCAATATATTCTTTGGCCATAACCTTCATGCTTCTTTTCTATGATTTGGATTCTTCAGAAACTCTTCTTCTTTTTTCACAAACTCCACTATAGTGATATATATTCTTTGATAGATCAGATTTAGGATCATCATATTTTGATACAATGTGAAATGCATGGCCATCTCAGAATTCCAATCCCTTCTACACTGTCTTCTGTTTCAACCATCATTCTCTACTTCATGAAAATCATACGATTCAATTCTTCAAGAAGTCTCGTGCATGATTCTCATGAAATCATGAAGAATTTCATGGTCTTTATAAAATCCCCGTTCTTCTTTAATTATCCTCAGATGGATTATATCTCACCATTCTTCACTGTTGTAAACAATATGTCACCTTTGACACAAGTTCTTTGAACTTATCCTCAGTACAACAATCATCTAAATTTACATTCCTCCATTTTATTGGATTACTTTTTTGATCTCCTTCATTTTGATCTTCAGTGACAACTATTGAAAAAAAATAAAACCTTATACACAAAGTGGTACCAAAAATCCCCCCTCTATATTTTGTTGTCAATACCTCAAAAATCCCCTGAAATGAATACGTCATTGTGAAAATGAGAATCACCTCTCTCGTTATTACCTTTGAAACTTTCATTTCACTTTATCTCCCCCTTATTGACAAGAAGTACAAAGCTCATGGTAGAGAGGGTATCAATTTATACTTAAGAAATATTTCATCAATAATTCCACTCTAAGTCTACTTGAGCAATGGTCGATGTAGAAAACAAGAGGATTTGATTTAGACAACAAGGCTGTCCATTATTCACTGACCATGATACCACATGAGACGAGAACTCATATACTTTTCTTCAAGGGATTTCCGCTTTCATTCTAGGATGAGAATAATAAATGTGCTATAATATTATCCACTTTAAACTCCTGAACTCACATTTCTGATGACATGATATTCAAGAAATTTTCAGAGTAATTAAATTTAATACCAAATGAAGTTGATACTAAATGAAATAATAATTCTGGAATTTTCTTCATTATTCTCCCCCTCAAGGGAAACACTCCTCATCATCTTCATAAGGAGTGATCCTTCATCATCTTAATGATGGAAACATCTTCAGCTCAGCTATCAAGAGTTGACAACATTAACTACTTCTCAGGTTATCCCCCTGAGATCATGCTTCACTTTCAATTCCCTGTATTATTAGCACAAATACAATAAAAAACGATTAAGTGAATAAGGTAGTTCTTCCTTGCTTCATCAATATGAGCTTCATGGTTGAGGTGTTTTTCTCAAACAAGGTCCTCCATTTACTCCAATATTCATGCTTGCACATTTGAACGTATGTTCTGATCTGTGTTGATTTGGCATGGCTCTTTTCACATTCTATTCTACTTTGTGTGGAGAATTGTTCTTCTTAATAGCTGTCATTAATGATAC
Source organism: Viscum album (assembly GCA_963277665.1). Classification (NCBI taxonomy): domain Eukaryota; kingdom Viridiplantae; phylum Streptophyta; class Magnoliopsida; order Santalales; family Viscaceae; genus Viscum; species Viscum album. The sequence continues at coordinate 384,365,054 of OY728166.1, forward strand.
ATTTTTACTCCTTTTAAGGACTGCTTCTTGATCTGGTATTAAGGTTACATAACCTTTTGTGATGTGACCAGATCTCATACATCTCTCACACAGAACATCTTTAACACATGTTTTTATTTTGGTTTTCACGATCTCTTAATTTTTATCTTCATAACATGAAATATTTCCTTTTCCTTTGTCACCAACCATGGAATTTTAATATTGAATTTTCCTCATTCTTTTCAAATCTTCTGTCTAGATGACCAATATGTCATTTGGAATTATTGAAGCTGGTTTGGATCTTCCACATGGGTTCATTAGAGTTTCATACCTCTTAGTTTTTATTTTGGATGGATGACCCTTCAATTTCATGGATCTATAATCATGGATCTTCTCAGCTTCCCTACTTGATATCTTATTTGGAAAATGTGTTTTCACATTATTCTTATGATTTCTTCCCAAGGTACTTGATTCATACTTAGCCGACATTGGAGGTCTTATTTTCTTATAAATAGTGAAAGCATATTGATATGGGCATGTGCCTACCTTATGACCACTACCATTGCACATATCAAAGAAGTCATCAAGCATTCTAAACCTGTTTGCTGTAAACATATGCTTTTGGACCTGCAGATGTTGTTTCTTCTTCTCTGGATTTCTTCCCTTTGATACAGGATTCCTTTGTGCCTTTTCATTTGAGGGATTGTACCAACAATCCAGTGCGCAATGCCCAAATCTATTGCAGCACCAACATTGACCCACACATATTTTCTTCTTTATATATTCTGTATGAGGTTGTTGGGACTTCTTATTAATTTTTTGTGCTCTATTTGAGGAACCATATTCCCCATTTTTCTTCCTATTCAACATAGCCACAGTGGTAAGTTTATTATCCTCATCTTTCCGCATCCATACTTGCTTAGAATTTTTCTTCCAACCTTCACTTTTTGAAGGAACATATTCAGAAAAAATAGTACAGGTTTGTATGGATGATACCTTCACTTTCATAGCTGCTTGTGATAGATCAATGAGTGAAGTTATGATCATCTTATCACATGTTGGTGGTCTTTTGACAGTATAATCCTCTAGTGAGCATTGAGTACCAGCAGCAACTGATTCTTGAGTTGGATAATCAAGAGTTTTCATAATCTTCTTGTCACATGTTGGAGGTATTTCAGCTTTATAATCCACCAATGAACATTGAGTACAAGCATCACCTGTTTCATTCTTTTGTGAAGTCTCAATATGTTTCTTCTCAAGATTCGTCAATTTGGCTTCTAATTTTTGACCTTCATTATTGAGGATGATCTTCTGATCTTCAATCATGATCATCTTATCTTCACAAGTCTTCTTCAATATTTCAACCTCATCTTCATGCACCTTAAATTTGTTTTGTAATAAAGATTCAAGATCCCTGAATCTCTTTGAAGTTTCTTCTAAATAAAAAAGATTTACTTCAGTGCTCTTTTTCAGCTCATCTTCTAGTGCATGGATCTTTTATTTTAGAGTCTTATTGACTCTCTCTTTTCCTTCAAAGACTTTAATCTATTTGGTTAGCTTTATGAATTCAAGAACATTTACTTCCAATCCATTTTCCACATTATCAGCTTCTCTTTCCAATCAGTTGATCTCAACCTGCATGCATTGAAATATTATAAAAACAGGAGAAACTCTTTCTTCAGTAATACCACACAGATAACTTATTAATTTCTCCTGATCACTTGTGATAAAAGTGTATTCCTTTCCTATGGTAGAAACTTGAGCCACCTGATCGATACTTTATAAGCCTGTTATTTCTTCATTATTGGAAGGGCATTGATAACAAGACATTATATCTTCTTTGGACATGTGGGAATCTTCAACTGATTCTTCTCTTTCTTTTTCCTATTTTTCATGGTCTTGATGGATGTAGAATTCTGCTCAGAAATGACTGAATCTTCATCAAGACTGCACTTCATTATTGTCTTTAGGAAAGAAACTCAAATTCTCTTATGAATATAATTACTTTAGAGTATCCAACATACATGAACCTGCCTCTGATACCACTTGTAGGACCCTAGGACACCCTGAGAGGGGAGGGGTGAATCATGGTGTCAACTTTTTCTCTTAATGTGATGGATCTTGTCCCCATGTTGGTAGGAACTTGTAAAACCTGTATGATGGATATGATCAACAATTGAACATTCACATGCAATGAGTTGACTCAACACTTTTACTTGGTTCACCACTAAGGGCTAAGTCCAAGGAGTATACACTGAATGGTTTCCGGTCGTACCTAATTCCAATATTCTTCACAAGTTGTGGATTACAATGGTTCGGGAACAATCTCACTATCCTAGGATCACTACCTTTAAAAATGATCAAGGATAGCTCACTACATCCCTCAAGTCACTCACGTTGACTCCCCCTGGCTCACTGCCTTTAGTGATGTCCTACTCAGCTTATAGATGTGAAGGTCTCTTCATCATCACTAATGAATACATACTTTGTTTTATGTAGATGCTTTTTTGAAGTCCAACTCTCACCCGTAGTTTAATCTCACTTTGCACCGAAGGTATCGGGCAATCTTCCAGCTTTCGTGCAGCTCCAAAAATACCAGCATACTTCAACCACACTTGGCACGCTTCTCCAATCCCGATGCGCAAGTCTCAAGATGATGCGCAAGTTTCAGCATGCGAGTCCAAACCGGTGCGCAAGTTCACCTCAACCACTTGCGTGACACAAGCATCTTCAACTCAAAACTTTCACGAATCTCTTCCTTTTACACACAAACTAATTTTGGCACGCAACCAACAACTTTCGCGCTTCTTCAAAACATGGCACACACGTGTCACCAAACCACTTGCATGACACTTCCTTATTCAATGCCGAACTTGAGCGACTCTCTTCCTTCCTCACCCATACCACCTTGGGCTCTCAAATATCACCTGGCAGGCAATCTCTACTTACGCGACCACACACCACTTGCGCGACCACCACACCTGTGCGACGGGAGCTCTAATTTTCTCAAAGTGTTGAGCTCGTGCAGAATGAGGAGGGGTTGACCTATATTTATAGGCATTTGGATACCCTGTGTGGTAGCGCACAAGTCTCCCCTCGACACGCAAGTTTCAGTGCACAAGTCTCTGCCCCCACAAATCACTTACGCGACTAACTTCAGAACATTGGCGCCCCTTTTCCCTTTTCCATATTTTGATGTTCTGATCTTGAAAAACATATGGCATGCAAGTTTCCTATCCTTCAATTATGCGGTGCACACATCCCTTTGTCAAAAACACTTGTCTCCATTTGTCAATTTTGAGGTCCAAAAGTTTTCCAAACACTGGTAAACAGCGCCCCCTTCAATATATGATTCAGCTATAACCTTCATGCTTCTTTTATATGATTTGGCTACTTCAACAACTCTTATTATTTTTTTACAAAATCCACTATAGTGATATATATCCTTTGATAGATCAGTTTTAGGATCATCATATTTTGATACAATGCGAAATGCATGGCCATCTCAAAATTCCAATCCCTTCCACACTGTCTTCTTCTTCAGCCGTCATTCTCTAATTCATCCAAATCATACGATTCTATTCTTCAAGAATTCTTTTGCATGATTCTCATGAAATCATGAAGAATTTCATGGTCTTCATCAAATCACCATTATTCTTTAATCACACTCAGATGGATTATACCTCACCATTCTTCACTATTGTAAACAATGTGTCACCTTTGACACAAGTTCTTTTAACTTATGCTCAGTACAATAATCTTATGAATTTCCATTCCTCCATTTCATTGGAGTACTTTTTGATCTCCTTCATTTTGATCTTTAGTGACAACTATTGAAAAAAAATACAACCTTATACACAAAGTGGTCCCAAAAAAAATAATCCTTTAATGATAGAATATCTATTATTTATCTTCACTTCAACATTATCTATGAATAATTGTAAAATAAAATCTTTGAAATAAGAAAATAAAAAAATAATAATCATCTAATCAAGAGTTAACGAAGAAAAATAAATGTAAAATTATTGATAAATTAAAACTAGTATGACCCCTTAGAAATATTTAGATGAAAATCAACATAATAATCATTGTATGATAGTAAAATAGTCAATATATTCTATCAATGATCATTCGATTGAGTATTAATCCTGAAATATATATAAGAAACAGGTTTTGGAAGAAGAAGACCACTTGAGAAGTGTAGTATCTACCTCGAAGGAATGTAACTAAGACAAAATTGATCTTAGCCTATGCTGATGACTCTCCTTAATTTGAGTATCCCATTCCTCACTATGTCTCATGTATTTTTATATACGAAAACCATATTCTCTTCCTTTTCATCTCACAACCACAGGCTCCCAAATTGAATAATGGATCAAACTTTCCCATCTCACTAGTTCCAAATCACTTTCTTAATTTAAAAATCTATTTTTAGTAAAACTTAAATATCTTGATGGATATTATAAAATAAGTATATTTTTAGTTAATCTCTAGCTCTGCCTTAAAATCCATCTACTAAACCAACTTGACCATTGACCCAACCCATTAATTCCACTTCATTATCTTGGGAAACCAATAATCTTTTGTATTGGACAAAAGATCCGATAGTATGCATTATGAGATAATTTATATGTTGGAAGGGGGTATTGAAACTAGTGAATCTACACTTATTTAATGATACAATGGATATCATTGAAGAAGGTTTCAAAATTTGTTAATCTTACCTCCTTTAATGATTTAAATAAACTCTAAAGAAACTCTTTAAATAGATCTCATAAAACTCTATTAGCTTTTCTCACACACCCAACAATGATCAACCATGAGCTATAATCCATAAAAAACAACACCTAATCCATATAACTATTTAAAAATCACTAATGGACCATAAAAAATACTACAATGAACCTTAAGAATACGTAGAAGTATTTAATCAAACTCCATAAATTTCATTATTTTAGTTCAATATACTAACTCGACTAGTCAGTAATGTGAATCAAAATTGATTCTTGGATCCATAGAACTTAACTCACATAAAATTTCAATTCCAAATACTAGAAAATTAAATGGTTAGTTGAAATTTCAGGAAGAATATTTTAAAAATTGTGAAAGATATATCTCAATATCATTGATAGAGATTAGACAACTCGATTATAAGAAAATTGAACATCTAATATTAATCTGTTTAAGTTCCCACAGAGCCCAACAATCATTGATGTCCATCCCAAAAAGGTAGAATACTGACATAAATTTTCAAAAAATAAAAATAAAAAATAAAAAACCAATAAAAATTCAATATATTTCATACATTTTAAAACCAAAATATATTTCCAAGTAAATTTTTTATTCCCATAAAATTCAACTTAGAACCCAATTTCCAACATATATTTTCAAAATATATTTTTAAAGTCAAATTATCACACCCATTTTAACAAATGAATTTTAATTAAAAAAATATTCATTAATCAAAAATAATTTTTCATTTTAATCCAAATAAATTATTTCCCCAAAAAATACCATTAACAAAACCATTATAATAATAATTTATTTCCAAATATTGATACAATAAAGAATTTTTTTCAAAGAATAAAAAATTATTAAAAAAAACATAAAAAGAAAAAAATTCACCTAAATTTTAAATGATTAAAAAATTTCATTGGAAAATTACCAAACACACATAATTATAACATAAAAGTATATTTTCAATGAAAAAGTAACCAAAATTTATTAAAAAATATAGGTGTTGAACATGTAAAATTTTCCACATCTAAGTTTTTGGATCATTTGTTGGAAATTTATTCTACCATGATATACCATTACCCTCACTACTTTTTAAAAGAGTTTAATGATTTAGGGGCATTCACTTGAGGCCTTATAGTACCCCCCATATTAGAAAATGGGTTGGATATCTATGTATGATAATTAAATTATTAATTTAACTATATTTCAAAACATTATCATCCTTGGTTTTTTATGAAAAATAAAATACTTCATATTATTTTCTATTTTCTAGGATGTCTAATTTATTGGAAATTCAGGAAATTAAAGGATATTTAAGTATTAATTGGGCTTAATTGAATTATCATTATATATTTTTAGAAAATTATTTCTTCAATATATATATATAAATTATTAATTAAATAAAGAGTCATATAAAAGTTTAAATTCAAGAAATCAAGAAGAAACATATAGATTTTTTTTTCGTTTGATTAAAATATTCTTAAATGTTATTTTTTAAAAAAATATAAATTTATAATGATATTTTTTATGATAAATTGTTCTGTTAATTTATTTAATGAAATTTTCATCTAGGAAACATAAATTTGTATTATTGTTTTTGGAGATTTATGTATGGAATTTTCACAACTAAAACTATACAAATATTCTAATAATTAGTAGTTTTAAAATATTGATTTTTATGTCAAAGATCTTATCTATCACTTGGATTTACTGTTTTAGTTATTTAATGACACTTCATCATATAAAATGATATATTTTCACTATTCTATCAATATGGGTAGAATATATTTTTGATAATATTTTAGTAGATGATTAATGATTCAACCCACACAAAACTATGTCACCCAATCCAAATTGATGAAAGACCACATGTGATGTTTAGTGATTTCCATAAGATGGGAGAAAGTGATGAAGGCAGATATGAAATCATTGGGATGTTATTTTTCCAAAATAAGTTAAACCATAAATTTTTATATATAATAAAATAACTGAAATCAAACATTATGTACACTTCATACTGATTTGTAATGAATATCATGTTTTGAGTCTGTTTTCGTAGTTTAATTAAAATGAATATTTTATTTAGGTTTCGTTTTAGAAAAAATCCTAGAAAAATGTGATAAAAAAATAATTTATAAAAAAATTAATAAATAACATCTTCATGGGAAGTAATTGGTACCACCAGAGTTATGGTGGATCCCATAAGAAGTTCATTAGGGTTGGGAAATGGAACCATTACTACCTTCTACCAAAACAGTTTGTTAGACCAGTAGAGATTTAGTGAATTTTTTCTAAAACATAATTGGAGGTTCCTGAAAGAAAATTTATTTAAGGTTAATTTAGTATTTTTACCCCTAAAAATATAAAAATATATTTATTTATATTATTATTCAATTGTAATGTTAGCAAATCTCCCATTTCACTCAATTTTCCCTTAATATCTACCTCTAATAAAACAAAAAAAACTACTTTTTCACTCATTTGATTAAGGATCAATTGGTTTTAGTGAAATATTTTGGTCAATTATAATATTTTATTTAAAACATTGAGTTATAGATGATACGAAATTTTACTATTCATTTAATAACTTCTATTACCATTATGTTATGTAACATCATCCCTTTCTTTGGTTTTAAATTTGTTGTAAGCATGTATGTATGATTTAGGATATTAGATTCAGGTTCATCGATCCAAAGTGGAATCCAATGATTTTGAAATATAATGGATGTTTTCATGTGGGTGCTGTCACGACCCATCCTCAGGGCCTGTTCCGTGACTACCCCAAGCCCGCCTTCCATAAGCCAGGGGCTGGCGACTAGCACCAAGGCGTAAATCCCGGTAAAAAGGGAAGGCATTGACTTTGTAAAGTAAACAAACACCACAGAGTAAGCAAGCAGTAGAAGTAAACACTAAGTAAAACAGAGTACAACTGTAAGTGCGCAAAGTAAGTGGGCCAGTATACAAACCCAAACTGAAGGTAAAGTACAACTCGAAAGGGAAAACAACAACTAAAAGGTAAAGCCGCAAGGACGAGCTATCCACTGGGAATCCCACATAAAGGGTGGGTACAGAAACGCCTCCACTGCTCCTCGGGTCCAGCCTACCGCTCCGAGTACGTCCTACCCAGTGGTCCACCTCCAGGTACCGTTCTTCTCCACAAGCCTCCACCATGATCAGCGTTGTCCGTCGTCTGCAACCAACACAACGTAGTACGGGCATAGCCCGTGCAGGGGTGAGTATACGCTACTTAGTAGGGACCCCGAGACCCCCTAAGGTCTCCTAGAATCCACAAAGGATAAACCACAAAGGAAAGATACAATCATGTAGTAACATCCGACACTGCTTAGGTATATTCCCATACATATACCTAAGTCATCAATTGTCACTCGGCTCCAACATCCGAGCTCAAGTACAACCCAGTCCACACAGGAAAGCAAACGTAAATCCACACAGGATAGCACAACTCAGTCCACAAAGGAAAGTAAACGTAAATATACACAGGATAGCACAACACAATCCACATAGGAAAGTAAAACAGGATTCAGCTCACACAGGTATACTTCTTCAAATGACGATAGAGATGATCAGATGTAGCCACTGATTCTACTAAGCCGTCGGACCCACAAAAGATCGGTAGGTACTAACCCCCACAATGACCCACATAGGATCGATCATGAAGTTGAACCCAAATCTACTGGGAAACTACTTCTCCATCAAGTACAGTGGTTATGCCGCTACAACCAAGCGCTTATCTCTCACCTTGGACTGCTGTAGTACTCCACCTATCGAGTACTGTGGGCCTGCTGCTACAACCAAGCGCTTCCCACCATGGGTCTGCCGCTACAACCAAGAGATCCCCCTCATTGCCTCTAGAGGTACTCCTTCTGTTGAGTACCACGGGTCAGCCGCTACAACCAAGCGCTCCTCCGTCATGGGTCTGCCGCTACAACCAAGCGCTCCCCCATGCTGCTAGAACCAAGTGCTCCTTCGTCGTGGGTCTGCCTCTACAACCAAGCGCTCCCCTGTGCTGCTACAACCAAGCGCTCCTCCGTCGTGGGTCTGCCGCTACAACCAAGGGCTCCCCCTCATACCCTCCAGAGGTACTTCTTCTGGTGAGTACCGCGGGTCTGCCGCTACAACCAAGTGCTCCTCCGCCGTGGGTCTGCTTCTACAACCAAGCGCTCCCCACTGGGCTATTCGTAACACACCGAGTTTTTCGATCAGCAGTCGTCAAGTCTCAACCAGCTCTAGGGTTTCCGCACACAGCATGCTCGTTCCGGGAGGGTCCACTCCATGAGCCAAGAGGTCGATGCATCAACTGAAATGTAGTCCAGAGTTGGCATATCCCAAGATGTACCGTAGTAGTCACTGCCGAAAACACGGAGGATTCCCGTACTGTTTTCATCATCGTCGCAGTCGAATCCACTAAGGATTTCTGTACAGTCGTCGTCGTCACAGTAGCAGTTGCAGCCAGCTCTAGGGTTCCCGCACATAGCAAGCTCGTCCGGGAGGGTCTGCTCCATGAGTCGAGAGGCTGATACATCAACTGACACCTAGTTCAGAGTTGATGTATCCAAAAGTTCCGTATCGTCAACAGGAACTCAACGTCGTAGACGGCGCGTCCATCGGACGCCCAGTCTGAGAGTTATTGGATTTTTCGTCCCAGGGGCTCGGTTGGTTTTTAAGGAAAAACCAACCCAACCGTACTCCACCTGCGTCCAAACCTCGAGAGGAGTAAGCCAAATGATCCGTCTCACTTAGAGAAATTCAACAAAGTCGACGGCATGCCAATCGGACGTCCGAAGCTCAAGATATGAGTGTTTCCGTTCCGAGGGCCCGGTTGGTTTCGTGTACGAACCAACCCGGCCGAACCCAAAGTATTCCGAAACCTTGAATGCAATATACCAACACGACCGTCTCAATCCAAGGATCGCATCGCCGCTGACGGCGCGTCGTTCGGAGGCCCGTAGCTCAAGTTATGAGCAAAAGACTGAAAAGGTCCGGAAATGGGGGGTCTGGGCTCGGACCGACCCGGCCCAACCCCCCGGGTCGGCCCGAACCGGGTCGACCCGACCCGGTTTGGCATGACCCGGCCCGGCCTGGGCGCGACCCGGCTTGGCTCGGCCGAGCCCGCCGAGCAGAGGAACCGTGGGGCGCTGGCCCCCGCGGGATGAAGCGCCGCGGCCCCGGGTGGGGCCGCCTCGCCAGCGGACGCGGCGGCCGGGCTACATCCCTCTTCCCGGTTTCGCGCGGCCGCGGAACCGGCTCGCCGCCGTGGCTTCAGCCGCGGCGGGTTTTTCTGCCTGGCGGCCCGCTACTGCCGGCCGCCGCCTCCGGCCGCTGGCGCCGCCGCGCCGGTGTGGCGCGCCGGCGGGAGCTTCCGCGGGCTACCGAACGCGCTCCGGTGGTCCGTTTTGCGTGCGGTCTTTGCCAGCGGTCCTCTCGGGACTCTATCTTCACTGCCAGGACCTCGAATCGCCCTTACGGACCCATTTGTTGTCGTCCGCTATTTCGCGCACCAAGAACGAAAAGGTACGGTGGGTTCGGACTTGTTCGTTTGTCTGCACCCACCGCGTTAGCGGTCTTAAAGGTATTCACCCAACAATATTTAAACGACCGGGGATTTAATCAAAAAGATTTAAAGAATCAGACCCCTACCTCGCCGTAGTCGTCGAGCGTGTGTTCTCCGCGGAATTGATCGTCGCGGAAGAAGAGAATCGTCGCGTCGCGGAAGAGAATTGCTGTCGCGCTCTACTTGGCGTCGCGTCGACGAACTTGTCGTTGTCGATCGAAGGTTGTTGCGGGGTTGGATCGTCGCGGAAGAAGCGTCGCGAAGGGAGATTCGTCGGCGTCGCGGTGCACGGCCTCGCGTCGTCGATCTCCACGGGTTCGTCATTCTTCGTCACCTTTCGTTGAAGGCCAGCGTTCTTCGCGTTCTTCGCGAAGAAGGAGGAAGAACTTAAGGTTTCTGTCAAATCCTCTCAACGAACAAAACATAAGAAGAAAAGCGTTGGTCTTATTTTATTAACATTCCAACAAATGAAAAAAAGAGATAAGTTAAGTAACGACCAATTAATTCATAGAATTAATTCAACAAATAAAACCGCCCAATTAAAAGGAGCGTTTAATTGTTAAAGAAACGCTCCAGTTGACTTTTATTTAATAGGGGTTTTTGCGGGTGTGTTACTTAGCGGAAAAGAAATGGTGGGGCTTGTGCGGTCCCCACCTCAGAAATATCCTACAAGAGGGTAGGATATTTTGAATTGTACCCTATCCGCTTTAACTTAGCTTAAGCAGCTTTAAGTGGCTTTTAAGTGGCTTTAATTGAAATAAAAAAATAAAGTTGTCGCACCACTTTATTTAATTTCTTAACTTAAAGCCCAAAAAATAAAAACCACACCCGAGCAAATGCAACTCCGGAAGAGGCGTTCTTAAGCAAATACCGGCGCTGCGATTCCATCGGTGCCATCAGAATTTGATTCCGAGCACCGGTTCAAAAGTTAGAAAAACCCGCTCGTTCGATCAATGAACATACCCGAGACAAACTTAGGAAATTGATTCTGGGCACACCAGGCCTCGGAATCACGTGCCGTCTGAAACTGAGTTCTTGCAAAATTCCAAATAAAATTAAGAAAAAATTTCCTTGAAATTTACGGGCCTTTACATTACTCTCACCACAAGGCTTTACGTCCCCGTAAAGCTTCACCACAAACTTACGGATACAAAGGCGGTACTGGGTACACATCTGAGCCTCCCGCTCCCAAGTGCTCTCCTGGAGGTTCCCGTGCTGCCATCTGATGCACACAATAGGAATCGATCATCCACGTAGGACCCGCTCCTGTTGATCCTCGATCTCCACTGGGACCTCCGTAAAGGTCGCCCCATCATCAACGTCAAGCTTTCCATGGTCAATGATGTGTGTCGGGTCGTGCACGTATCTCCTCAGATGAGATACGTGGAGGACGTCGTGTACCCGGTGCAATTGAGGTGGTAGAGCCGGGCGATAAGCCACCTCGCCAACCCTGCTGAGGACCTGGAAGGGTCCGATGAAGCGTGGATACAACTTTCCGCCTCGGCCAAATCTCCGTAAACCACGTCAGAGAAGGTCCAGGTCATCCAGGAGCAGATGAGGACAGCTCGGAGCTGGCAGAATTTGTCACGACCCGTCCTCAGGGCCCGTACCGTGACTACCCCAAGCCCGCCTTCTATAGGCCAGGGGATGGCGACTAGCACCAAGGCATAAATCCCGGTAAAAAGGGAAGGCATTGCCTTTGTAAAGTAAACAAAAACCACATAGCAAGAAAGTAGTAGAAGTAAACACTAAGTAAAAACAGAGTACAACTGTAAGTGCAGAAAGTAAGTGGGCCAGTATGCAAACCCAAACTGAAGGTAAAGTACAACCCGAAAGGGAAAACAACAACTGAAAGGTAAAGCCACAAAGACGAGCTATCCACTGGGAATCCCACATGAAGGGTGGGTATAGAAAAGCCTCCACTACTCCTCGGGTCCAGCCTACCACTCCGAGTACGTCCCGCCTAGTGGTCCACCTCCAGGTACCGTTCTACTCCGCAAGCCTCCACCACGATCAGCGATGTCCGTCGTCTGCAACCAACATAACATAGTGCGGGCATAGCCCGTGCAAGGGTGAGTATAAGCTACTCAGTAGGGACCCTGAGACCCCCGAAGGTCTCCCAAAATCCGCAAAGGATAAACCACAAAGGAAAGATACCATCACGAAGTAACATCCGACACTGCTTAGGTATATGCCCATACATATACCTAAGTCATCAATTCTCGCTCGGCTCCAACATCCGAGCACAAGTAAAACCCAGTCCACACAGGAAATCAAACGTGAATCCACACAGGATAGCACAACTCAGTCCACAAAGGAAAGTAAACGTAAATCCACACAGGATAGCACAACAAAATCCACACAGGAAAGTAAAACAGGATTCAGCTCACACAGGTATACTTCTTCAAATGACGATAGCGATGATCAGATGTAGCCACTGATTCATCTAAGCCGTCGGACCCACAAAGGATCGATAGGTACTAACCTCCACAATGACCTACATAGGATCGATCATGAAGTTGAACCCAAAGCTATTGGGAAACTCCTTCTCCATCAAGTATAGTGGTTATTCCGCTACAACCAAGTGCTTCTCTCTCACCTTGGACTGTTGTAGTACTCCACCTATTGAGTACTGTGGGCCTGATGCTACAACCAAGCGCTTCCCACCATGGGTCTGCCGCTACAACCAAGCGCTCCCCCTCATTGACTCTAGAGGTACTCCTTCTGTTGAGTACCACGGGTCATCCGCTACAACCAAGCGCTCCTCCGTCGTGGGTCAGCCGCTACAACCAAGCGCTCCCCCGTGCTGCTACAGCCAAGCGCTCCTCCGTCATGGGTCTGCCGCTACAACCAAGAGCTCCCCCGTGCTGCTACAACCAAGCGCTCCTCCATCGTGGGTCTGCCGCTACAACCAAGCGCTCCCCCTCATAGCCTCCAGAGGCACTCCTTCTGTTGAGTACCGCGGGTCTGCCGCTACAACCAAGCACTCCTCCACCGTGGGTTTGCCGCTACAACCAAGCGCTCCCCATTGGGCTATCCGTAACACACCGAGTTGTCTGATCAGCAGTCGTCAAATCTCAACCGGCTCTAGGGTTTCTGCACACAGCATGCTCGTTCTGGGAGGGACCACTCCACGAGCCAAGAGGTCGATGCATCAACTGACATGTAGTCCGGAGTTGACGTATCCAAAGATGTACCGTAGTAGTCACTGCCGAAAACATGGAGGATTCCCGTACTGTTTTCATCATCGTCGCAGTCGAATCCACTGAGGATTTCTGTACAGTCGTCGTCGTCACAGCAGCAGTTGCAGCCAGCTCTAGGGTTCCCGCACACAGCAAGCTCGTTCGGGAGGGTCCGCTCAACGAGCCGAGAGGCTGATACATAAACTGACACCTAGTCCAGATTTGATGTATCCAAAAGTTCCGTATCTTCAACAGGAACTCAACGTCGCAGACGGCGGGTCAATCGGACGCCCAGTCTGAGAGTAATTGGATTTTTCGTCCTAGGGGCCCGGTTGGTTTTTAAGGATAAACCAACCCGAACATACTCCAACTGCGTCCAAACCTCGGGTGGAGTAATCCAAATGATCCGTCTCACTTAGAGGAATTAAACAAAGTCGACGGTACGCCAATCAGACGTCCGAAGCTCAAGATATGAGCGTTTCCGCTATGAGGGCCCGATTGGTTTTGTGTACGAACCAACCTGGCTGAACCCAAAGTATTCCAAAACCTTGAGTGCGATATACCGAAACGACTGTCTCGATCCAAGGATCGCATCGCCGCTGATGGCGCGTCGTTCGGAGGCCCGTAGCTCAAGTTATGAGCGAAAGACCAAAAAGGTCCTGAAACGGGGGGTCTGAGCCCTGACCGACCCAGCCCAACCCCCCTGGGTCGGCCCGAACCGGGTCGACCCAACCCGGATCTGGGTCCGACCCGGTTTGGTGCGACCTGGGCGAGCGGAGGAACCGCGGGGCGCTGGCCCCCGCGGGATGAAGCGCCGCAGCCCCGGGTGGGGCCGCCTCGCCAGCGGACGCGACGGCCGGCCGCGTCCCTCTTCCCGGTTCGGCGCGGCCGCGGAACCGGCTTGCCGCCGCGGCTTCTGCCACGGCGGGTTTTGCTGGCGGCGCGCTGGGTGCCGCCGCCGCCTGGCAGCCGGCCGCCACCTCCGGCCGCTGGCGCCGCCGCGCCGGCGTGGCGCGCCAGCGGGAGCTTCCGCGGGCCACCGGACGCGCTCCCGTGGTCCGTTTTGCATGCGGTCTTCGCCAGCGGTCCTCCCGGGACTCGATCTTCACTGCCAGGCCCTCGAATCGCCCTTGCGGCCCCATTTGTCATCGTACTCTGTTTCGCGCACCAAGAGCAAAAAGGTGCGGGGGGTTCGGACTTGTTCGTTAGTCCACACCCACCGCGTTAGCGGTCTTAAAGGTATTCACCCAACAATATTTAAATGACCGAGGATTTAATCACAAAGATTGAAAGAATCAAACCCCTACCTTGCCGTAGTCGTCGAGCGTGCATTCTCCACGGAATTTATCGTCGCGGAAGAAAAGAATCATCGCGTCGCGGAAGAGCGTTGCTGTCGCGCGGTACTTGGCGTCGCGTCGACGAACTTGTCGTTGTCGATCGAAGGTTGTTGAGGGGTTGGATCGCCACGGAAGAAGTGTCGCGAAGGGAGATTCGTCGGCGTCGCGGTACATGGCCTCGCGTCGTCGATCTCCGCGGGTTCACCATTCTTCGTCGCCTTTTGTCGAAGGCCGACGTTCTTCGCATTCTTCGCGAAGAAGGAGGAAGAACTTGAGGTTTCTGTCAAATCCTCTCAACGAACAACACTTAAGAAGAAAAGCGTTGGTATTATTTTATTAACATGCCAACAAACGAAAAAAAAGAGATAAGTTAAGTAAAGACCCATTAATTCATAGAATTAATTCAACGAATAAAAACGCCAATTAAAAGGAGCGTTTAATTGTTAAAGAAATGCTCCAGTTGACTTTTATTTAATAGGGGTTTTCGCGGGTGCATTACTTAGCAGAAAAGAAACGGTGGGGCTTGTGCGGGCCCCACCTCACAAATATCCTACAAGAGGGTAGGATATTTTGAATTGTACCCTATCCGCTTTAACTTAGCTTAAGCAGCTTTAAGTGGCTTTTAAGTGGCTTTAAGTGAAATAAAAAAATAAAGTTTTCGAACCACTTTATTTTATTTCTTAGCTTAAAGCCCAAAAATTAAAAACCACACCCGAGCAAACACAACTCCGGAAGAGGCGTTCCTAAGAAAATACCGGCGCTTCGATTCCATCGGTGCCCCCGGAATTCGATTCCGAGCACTGGTTCAAAAGTTAGAAAAACCCGCTCGTTCGTTCACTGAACGTACCCGATCCAAACTTCGGAAATTGATTCAGGGCACACCAGGCCACGGAATCACGTGCCGTCTGAAACTGCATTCTTGTAAAATTCCAAAGAAAATTAAGAAAAAAATTTCCTTGAAATTTACAGGCCTTTACAGGTGCTCAGGGAATATGAACATGTTTTTCACATTGAAGAATGATTTTTCATATGATCAATATATTGTTACATTTTTTCCTTGGTGGAATAAAATGGAATTATATGATTTTGGTTAAGTTGCAAAAAAAAGGTAAATAAAATGGGATGATAGTTTTGATTTGTTAGGAAGGATATATGGAATATTTTATATTCTTATGGTATTAGTATGTTTTCTATGATTATGTGTTTCTGATTTAAAAATAATGATTTTATCATACTTAAAAAATAATATATATTCTTATAGTATAGTAGCTATGATTTGTGAACTTAGTGCATGAGTTTATTTTTATTTTATGTAACGAAAATTTGAACTAGAGAATCAGAACATATATTGGTTTCTACCCTATGATATATTATCATCATGTTTCTATTGTGTATGGATAATAGTAGAGAATTACCCTACCTAATTTTATTTTGTGTGAGGATAATGACAATAAAATAACATCGTAGATTTTTTATGCGAGTGAGATAAAGTATGTTACTTTCACAAACGGACTGGATGGGGCATGAAACACAACTACTTCAAGCCCTCCTCTAATAGGCCATGGGCTGGCGACTAGAACCAAGAAGTCATATCACACATATGAGAAGCATTTTTCTTAAGTACATGTAAGAACAAACACATCTAAAATCCCACATAATAATAAAATGTTAAGAAAATGAAAACAATTCATGCATACATCAATAATCCGATAACCGAAGTATGATAAAAAGTATTGAAAATTGTAAAAAGTGGCCAAATAGAAGCCCAACCAAAAACTATAAAGTAATGTCTAACCTACTGAGAAGGATGAGACTGCTATCAAATGAAACACTGATATACAACTCAATATTTCTATCTTAAACTATCTCTATATACTCTTAGTTCACCAAGGACTCCACAAAAAGATCCTTTGTCTTCATAAGGAACAAAATGTTTGGGAAGAGCCCATGCAGGGGTGATTATAACAATACCCAGTAGGACTCCCTGAAATCACCAAGCATAAATCATCAAGAGTAACAGTCATCTCTAAATAGATATATGTCTAAAACACATATAATAATAATATCTTGATATAAGCAACTAATACATACAATATCAAGGTATAGAATACAACTATAAAGCTGGAATAGGACCCCAACTCAAACATTTCACACAACACTCATCTGGGAGAACACACTCCACTTGTAAGATAACACTAATGACGTTCTTAAAAGAGGTATTTATTGTTGGGTATCACTATTAGAAGAATACTCTAGAAGTATGAAGAGATACGATACACATATGAGGATCACTACCATGTCCATAGGGTATACCAACAACTCAATCTAGTTTAACCTACTATGTAGAGGATCAATTCCCACATAGTGTTCGTTACAAAGATATCAAGAACTCCACCCAAGGAAATAATATGTTATAGGATCTCACTCTGGGACTCATGAAAGGATTACAACAACTCTATCCAAGAATTCCTTCTGAAGGAATCACTTCCCTATGTATAGAAGGAAATTCCATACTAACCCTTTGGGAATGGATATAGGTAACACACCCTTAGAAAAATTTTCCATGATAAAAAGAACAAGTGATATAATCCAACATTCAAAGATTACACATCGTTTAGAAGGATTAAATTCTATTTTACGTTGGAATCCAGCTCTTCCCATGTAAAATTTCCCATTCCCCTATCCTTGTAAAAGTATACAACGTGCTTCTTCCCTTGTATGTTTTCTCGTTTCTCACTACACGACTTAGCTTGTGTACATGCCTACCCTTTCCGTGTATATGTAGGAATATATAAAATGACTGAGCTTGTGTAATCCTATATTTGTCTGTGTACCCTCCAAGGTACACACCATACCACTAAGGAAGGGTTTCGGGCCACGTGATAGGGTCACATGATCTGTGATCCTTAACTTACTCCCAAATCATACATGATAATATAAGCTCTCCCAATAGTGTGTAGATCTAAATAACATGCTGTGTTGTTTGGAATTTTCTAGAAACCATGGTACTTCCTTGTGCTTATGATCATACCACTTATTCTTTGTATTTCGGCCTCTATCTCATTAAAAATAAATGATTTACTTCAGTCAGGAATCTCTATCAACGATTGATGAATTCCAATCACCCGATTCACATGGAAATAAGTTTATGTTCATCCCTTTCTTCATTGTATGCACCATCTAATATTGGAGGTCTCTAATCTAGTTTGATCCATTCACCGCTACTATCATTGTACATACATCACATTATTTTGAGTCTAGATCTAAAATATTGAATCATTGTACCAAGAAAAGTGTGTGCAATGATTGATTCCTCAGTTTATGTTGAACCACGAGCCAACCAAATAATTACTATGATGAACTTAGAATTATGGGAGAAAATAAAAAAGAACAATCATGAGGAAAAAAACTCAATAAATGTATGTGTTGCCCTCAATTCATTACTGTTAGAATTATGAATGATGAGATGATCAAATAATCACATAGAAAATTTTCCCAATTCCCAAATAAAAATAACCCATCATATAATAAACACATCCTGTGAATCAATCCATTGGTTTATTGATTGAATTTAGTTACATAAATAGAAAATGGGGAAATAATATAATTAAGAGAATTTACTTCCTTGATTTGGATTGATCACTGAAAAAGAAAGAATCTATGTCATTGTCATTGGTGAGATCCTCAAGCTGTATTGGCACACAATCCTTAATCTGATCTTGATCCATCATCATTCATCAATAATGCTATCCTCCATCATCTCTTATGTATCTAGGGTTTAGTGTATAACCCTGAAAAAAACTCCACAACTATAAATTTGAAGAGGAAATTAGCCATTGTGTCAAAATAAAATTAATTAATTAACATATTTTATACTCTATGCTCACAAGGAATTTTTAACATACTTCTTATGCTGAAAAATATTATGTCATGCCTATAGTAAAATCCAAATTTTAAACTCAATGGTTACTTTAGATTCATGATATGAGCCCCCATTTTGGAGTCTTTCAATTTTTCAGAAAAACTACATTCACATGATATTTAATATATTTAATATATTTTAAACATTTATTCTCAGAACACTAGGCCTCATAATTACACATTGTCTTAGATCCCGACTCTAGAAATATTATTAGAAATATTCCAAAATTTTCTAGGAAAAAAAATGGGACATTAAATTATTCCCTCTAATGGTTTTCATCCTCGAAAAGAATAACTAAGAAAAAGGGAAGGACATTGGGATCTCAAATAGGTCTTCCACTCCCATGAGTTCTCCCAAAGTTTTCCGGTATTGTTAAAAACATGAACCCAAGAAAAAATTACCCAAAAAGGGTCTTTATCATTCTTTCTCTTAATGTTACCAGCTCCTTGAAAAGGAAACCCCACTCCCATGGCCTAGCTCACCCAGGTCAATATCACAAAATGAGTTGTGAACATACCACCTCAGTTATGACATGTGGAAAACACAAGAAAACCCAAATCTACATTAGCCTCAGGGTTAAACGACACACTAGCTTACTAACCCAACAAAATAGTAAGAAGAGAAAGGGTGTAAGATTCTTAGAGATAGCCTACCACCCTGGATAAAACTTCACAACTCCCCAACTCCAAAGGCCTTTATTATTAGTCCAATGAAGACTCCTAATGCTTACTAGATTTTCCTCATCCTCCCTTGGATGAATTGTACCATTTTCTAACTTACAATAGCACTATAACTAGGACCTGAGCTCTATTACCCATTGAATCTGACTAGTATAATAATTTACTTTATGGTCCCACATTTATAGCCTCAAAAAGGTGCTTCTTAGGTGGTGGAGTGGTAATCACCATGATACTAAAACCACACTGATGGTTGATGATCCATACAACTATGGCTCGAAGATGACATGAAAACCTGAAGCTTGTTCAAAAGAACCAAAATAGTCCATTATACCTGGCCAGCTATCTAGAGGAAAAAATACTGCACCCAACTACAAATGAGTCCCAAAAGTCTTATCGCATCATATACCTAATAATTCCATGGAGTATTATAATCATAGTCAATGATGACCATTGAGGGAATTCCACAAATATGGATACCTCCTATACGTACACATGTCCTTAAATCTCCAAAAATATATTTTTTCATCACCCATAGATGACCAAACAATAAGAGTTTAACTCAGAAACTCGTTGTAACTCCCTTGGCAACCCAACCAATACTAAGATATCTAGGTACATCCACACCTACACTAGATTTATTGATAATATAAAATAACCTCCTTATAACCTATTCTTGAATCATGATTGGAATCACTATCTATCCCTAGAAAAAGGATGACTTGATTACCTCATTCAAGGAATTTACATTGGAAATGTATCTAGTGGGTACCTAATCATGCAAGATCTCCCAATAAATATTCCCAATTCATGACTCCCTAACTTTCTAAAAAATTTAAGGGGTATCATCCATTGACTAGAGATACACTTCATCATCCTCAACCTAAAAAGATTCAATTTCTAGGAGGCCAACTGCCCTAACACCTCTTCCAACAACTAAGAATAAGATCACATACAAAGATTGCCTGCCACCACATTACCCTTCCTAAATGTATAGAAAATCTCCAAGTCATAGTCCAGGAGAAAATATAGCCATCACCACTATATCAAGTTAATATCCTTATGTGAAAAGATATAATTGTGACTCTTGTAGTTAGAATATAAAATAACTCACTTGCCCCTAAGGTAGTGTCACTACATTTTCAGTTTGAAGACTACCACTACTAGCTCAAGATCATGGGTCACATAGTTCTTATCATGTGGTATCAACTGACGTGAACCATAGACCATACATGCCTACCTATGTATCAAAACACAAACTAGCCTGATCCGTGACGCATCATAGAACACTATGTACTCAACACCATCATATGGAAATCTCAAGATGAGAGCACTCTTCAATATATGCCTCATCTCCTAAAAGAACTACTTTCACATTTCCTTCAATAATAAAGGCTTACCCTTCTAATTCTAAGCTTTCAAGTGTGACTCCACTCTAGATAAATTGGGTACAAACCTCTGGCAGTACCTTTCCAGCCCATCGAAACTTTGTACCTTTGTAACACTCTTGGGTGGCTCCTAAGTAAGCACTACCTCAACCTTCACTAGGTCTATTGCTACTCCTACATCTTAGATGATGTGTCCCAAGAAGTGGACCTCTTGGATCCAAAATTGAAACTTCAAGAGATTCCCATAAAGCTGGTTTACTTAGAGTGTGTTTAGTGCCATCCTCAAGTGTCTTGCATGCTCCTCCTATGACACTGATGACACATGGATATTACTAATAAAGACTTCAAAAAACTTATCCAAGAAGTGTTTAAGGATCTAATTCATAGTTATATTAATTCACTATGGTTTATTACTCTCTAAAGAGTATCACCACACACCCAAAACATCCATAGTAGCTTCAAAAATCTACTTTTGGTAATCCTACTACTTAACCAGAGCTGTTGATAGCCCATCTCCAAGAAAACATTGAGATCCACCTTGCCTCCATACATTAGGTGAATGGGTCCTCAGTTCTCCAGAGTAGATACTTTTCCTCTTATCACCTAGCCCAAGTGAAACCATCCACATCCAACCTCAAGATCTTATATGCCTCTAAAGTGAACAACACAAGGCTACCCTAGAACACACACTAGGTCTTACAAATCCCCTAATCTATAGGCTCCTCTAACATCACCTCCAACTCTCATAACTACACGGGGTCATCCGATATGCTATCACATATACTAGGTCATCCCTAGTGAAAGTCCATGAAGAAACAAACTCTTGATGGAGAGTTAAACCTAGAAAACCCTCAAGAATATTTCCATTATACTCCCACACCATCACATGAATAGAAATATCATATAATCCACTGCTCCCAAGGTAAAAATATAAAACTAATAGGGAAGTAGTTGTAACCTTCTGCAAATGAGATTATCCTACCCTACATGGGATCACTCCTTTATCAAAGGAGGAAAACTCCATCCTAACCAAAAAAAGCACTAACAATCTCACTGGTAGAAAAAATATGATCATGGATGGTAGGAAACCAATCCTTAATGAGGAAAAAATAATAGGGTCCCACAACCACTATGGAAATATTTCCACGTGAGACTCTATATCTCATCCTAGAGTCATGTCAAACTATGGTAGAAGTGTGCAATCACCGATCCTCTCTGCAGGAGCCTCCAACACAAGGGTTGAGAAAAAAGGGATCCAATGGTATTCCTAGGTCTCAAAAAGGGGATACACAGAAGGAAATGTGGTTCATATCTCCATGTGAAAACTTCAACAAGGACAGTGAAGACACACATCATACCTCAAACAATACTCAAGCCTCGACGAGCTCCCACTACTTGGAACTCATTATTTACCTATCCCACATTATTACCACCAATATATATTTCTCTAAAACCTTATCACAGACAACAACCTCAAACACACAATTAAGAGAAACTCATCCACCACACACCCACACTATCTTCTTTTTGTGGCACTAACTCTCCCGTATGGTTTTGAATTGTGTCTCAAGGACGTGTCTCAGTGTGGTAATTGTACCTATTCATTTTATGTACAAATTTACTTCAAAAATCACTAAAACATGTATATAAATATGTTATTCGTCACCCTAGAGAAGTCTCACCCCCTAGGAAAAAAAAGCAGAGACGAGTCCTATCCAAGTGGGACATTTGCACCACAGGCTCTCACCAAACCTCAACCACACTAAAAGGGGGATCCTGGATCACCACAAAACCTGGGAAGTATCTATCTATGAAACTTTCGATACACATAAAGGAAGTATACATAATCATCTTTTACCACCAGATCTAACTATTAATCCATCAAGAAAATGGGTCACAAGTGAAACCATTCGATCAGTCGGGATCCACACACACAAAAAACCCAGATCACTGCCTCGAGTCAAACCTATATTTTCCAAGGGTCTATCTCATCAATGAAACTCAAAAATCCCCATTTCTAGAACTTGTATAACATTCCAATCATGTACCTCCATTATCCTATCCCACTAAATCTATAAACTTCTCAACACACGGAGAATCATCTTCTTGATCCATGAAAGGATCCATACACTGCTCAATAGGACGTAGCACTTAGCGGTGCCCACATGGAGAAAATAATATCACGAGTGGGTCATTGATTTGAAACCTCATAATTTATAAGGTAATTATCATGACACTATCTTGGAATCCAAGCTGGTAGTCATTATAGAGTCATATTGATGACTTTCAAGACGTACCATGATCAATGAGTATATTTGGAGAGTTGACTGAAGAAGGACATGGAAACCCCAACCCATTACTATATGATTCATGTTCCAATGTTTTCCTTGAAACCAGTTACTATATATACCAAGTTATAAAGGAGGATATGAAGGTTCTGGTGAATGGATACAACGTCCACTACACCAACAATGGACACCCTGGCCTGAGAGCCAACCTCGAAACACTTTAACACGGTTTAGCTAGTTTCAAAAATAAATCTCATAAATTGAAAAAGGAAACTAAAAACTTTGATCCTAACCTATCCAGTGTCATATCACTTCAATATGGGTACCATTTGATACCATTCTATCATGACCCAACCAGATGGGAATCGAGGTGCAACTACCCTCTGCACGCCTCCAATAGGACATGGGATGATAACTAGAACCGAGAAGGAATATCGCACACATGGGAGGAATTTTCCTTAAATACCTATATGCACACACACATATCCATTCCCACACAATGTTGAAATGAAAAACAAATGAAAAAAATTCATGCATACATCTATAATACCCCAACCAGAGTATGACAAAAAGTATTGAAAATAATAAAAAGGTGCCAAATACAAGCCCAACCAAAAAAATGTGAAGTAAAACTCTCTCATAAAGAGGGGACTACTTTAAAATGCAACACCAATATACAACTCAGTCTATCTAGTCCAAACTAGCTCCATCTTCTCCCAGTCCAGCAAGGTCTCTGCAAAAATGTTTGTCATCTACATAAGACACAACATGTAAAGGTAGAGCCCATGTATGGGTGAGTATAACAGTACCTAGTAGGACACCCCAAAATCACCAAGCACAAAGAATCAAAAGTAATAGTTTCCTCTACCCAGGTATATGTCGATAATGCATATAACAAGAATATATAGATATTATCAACTAAGACACACAGTCTAAAGGTAAATATTATAAATTTAAATCCATCATAGGATTTCAGTATGGAGATTCCACATAACAATCATCTAGGATAACACACTCTAAAAGTTAGATAACACTGATGACATCCATCATATAGGTTGATCCCATCAGGTGTCTCAATTAGAATTATATTCTGTAAGTTTAAAGAGATACGATACACAAACGAGGATCACTCCCAAGGACTTTAGGTATACCAATAACTCAATCTGGATTAACCTGCTAAGTAGAGGGGTAAATCTTATATAGTTTCCATCACAAAAATACCAAGAACTCCACCTTGGGAAAGAAGATGATATATGATCTCAATTTAGGCCTCACATAAGGATTCCAACAACTCTATCCATGAATTCATCTTGAAGGGACTATTTTCCAATCTATAGGAGGGAATTTCATAACAACCCTCAGGTAATGGGTTTGGGGAACAAATCCTAATTAAATTTTTTCCAAGATATAGAGGAAAAGGGATCCAAGAAAACATTAATAGAGTACACGACATTTAGTAGGAGTACATGCCATGTCCCTCTGACACTGGGACCTCCCATGTAAAATAGACTATGACTATGCCTGTGTAAAAGTACACAATGTATTTCTACCTGCGTATCTATTCCCATTTCTCGGTGTACGACTTAGCCTATATACATCCGTGGAATTTACATGTATGTGTAAGAGAATATGGCATACATGAGCCTATGTACTCTAGACCATATCCATCTGAGGTACACACCTAGCCATCAGTGAAGGGTCAGCCACTGTTTGACGAGGTCAGATTCCATGTGATCCTTAACTTTATCATGAAACCCAAACCATCTTTATAAGGACCCCACATGACATGTAGCTACTAAGTACACTCCACGTTGATCAGGATTTTCCAAAAACCTTGGTTCTTCATTTTTCATATGATTTCTACCCCCACCTTATATTTTGGCCTCAATATCATTGAAAATAAAGGATATACTCCTATTGGGACTCTCCTTCACCATTCGTTAGATTCTGATCACCCGATTCACATAAAAATTGGTTTTAGTTCCTCCCCATATCCATTGCATGCACCATCAGAATCTAGAGGTCTCCAATCTAGTATGATCTGTTCAAAACTACCATCACCACATCATCATCATGTTGTGAAAAACCCAAATCTATAATATCGAATAGTTTCTCCAAGAAATGGTTCCATAATGATTGATTCCCTTGTGTATGTTGAACCATAGGCCAAAAAAAGAATGTATGTGATGGATATAGAATCAAGGGAGAAAATAACAAAAAAAAATCATGAGGAAAATACTTCATTCGATGTTAGTGTTGAGATTAATTTATTTTTATTATAATGATGAATGAATACACAATCAAATAATCATAAATAATATTCTCCTAATTCCCATATAATACTATACTATACCACAATACGCACGATCTGTAAATCAATATTTTGGCTGATTGATTGATGTTATTTATAGAAATAGAAAAGGAAAAAATAATACAATAAAAAAAAATATCCTACCTTGATTTGTATTGATCAATTACGAAGAAGGAATCCTCATGATTTTCATTTGAGGGATCCTCGAGATGCATTGGTTCATGATCCTTGATCAAATCTAGATCTGTTATCATTGTCCAAGAATTCTCTCCTGTATTAGCTACTTGGTATCCAGGGTTTAGTATCCAAACATGAGACAAAATTTATAGATATATATTAAAAGAGGAATTTATTCACCATGTTAAAATTAAATAAAACAAATTAATTAATTAAATTATTTTTTTCATTTATGCCCATGGTGAATTTTTCACAAATGGCCCGTGCTAACAAATATTATGTCGCACCAATGGTAAAACTCGAGTTCTAAACTCAATGGTGCCCTTAGATTCCTAACCCAGTACCCTATTTAGTAGTTATTAAACTTTTTTAAGAATACCACACATTTGTTATATTCAATATATTTAATGTATTTCAAATTTTATTTTGGGAACACCAGGATCAAAACCACACACTGTCTTAGCACATGACTTTAGAAATATTACTAGAAATATTTCAAAGTCTTACATGAAAAAAACTATAACATTAAAATTAAAATTTTTAATTAATAATTTAAGATTATAATATAAATACATTATTATATTGACTCTATTATATAAGTATGATAGTTGTATATTACCCTATTAGATTTTACATGAAAGGAAAATGACAAGACATTACCCTATCATATATATCATGTAAAGAAAATATAAGTACATTAACCTCTTATCTATTTTTAATGGATAATAATTGTACATTTCTTTCTTTTATAAACCATACAAAGATGATAGAAATTATATTTCTATGAATTATTTGACATAGTTAAGGTTGGGACTCATGGAGGCCTGGTAAGCATATGGGGTCATGAAATTTAAGATATTTATTATTTATATTCTTTTCATATTAAATCAATCAAACTTGATTTTTATTCATATTATATTTTAGGGGTTTATTAGGAAGCAATCACATTTTCATCATGTAATTACCATGAACATGCATCCTTACCACTTAAGAAATATTATGGGCCATTAATTGGAAGCCAACTAAACCATTCATACTCACACTATACGTGTACACTATATCTTTTAATTTTATCCTTTATATTTCAAGTTTAAATAGGTACACAGGAGTAGAACTCGATAAGCAGGTATTATTGACTGAAAACATATAGGAAATGGATATAGTAACCTAGGATTAACATACATGGATATTACATAATTTTAGATGAATATTTAGCACATTGAAAAAATAAACTCCCAAGGACCTTAAGAGTTTAGCGCCTTTAGAAAATTGTAAAAACATCTTCTATAATGGAGAAAGATCTTAAACATCTCAAATAAACATCTACACCATTAGAAACTCTACCTAAAACCTTTCATCAAAAACTAGACAAAGGAAAAATAAGAAAAGGGTGAACTCAAATGCTTAGTAAGGGTAAAAAAGTTAGACATATAAGAATAAACATGAACATAGTAGTATGATAACACTATTGTAACATTAAGAGATCATAACTTAAATATAAAAGTTTGTAAACATGAACTATAGGACAAGTCTTGGCATTTAATCATACAAGAATCACAAGTAAATAAACATTATGATCCATGAAATCATTACTAAGGAATAAGACATAGTATTTGTGTCATACATATAAGAATACAAACTTTTATGTCAGGGATACCTACCAATACCTTTATAACATGTTAGGATTGGACTACAACCCATGTACCTACTTTGGGCTTGGGATAGAAACTCGTGTACCCACTTTATTTTAGGTTTGGTCTACAACCCATGTACCTTATTTTTCTCAGTCTTGGGCTACAACCTGTGTACCCTCTTTATTTTAGGGTTGGGCTACAACCCATGTACCTTTTTGTTTTTTATCTTGGGATACTACCCATGTAACCTATTTCATTTAGTCTTGGGATACAACCCTTACACCCTCTTTATTTTTAGGCTTAGGTTACAACCCATACACCCTCTTCTTTTCAGTCTTAGGCTATAAATCATCTACCATTTGAGATCATAACAAACTTATCATTACCAAATGCATTAGAGGGAGATATAGGTACCACCCATCTTATAGTAAAATCATTCACATGTGTTCCAAAATATAATAAAACATTCATCATATCATGACCCATAAAAGGATATAGGTCTTATAAACAAAAAATAATAACCCATAAAATGAAATGGGTATCATTAACATTTCATCTCATCACAACATATGGAAAATATATAGGTTTCATAACCATTTATTAGAAGCATAACCTGTGAAATAGAAATAGATTTCATAAACATATAACTTGTGAAAGATAAACATGTTTAATAAAGACTATGAAATTATGCGTAACCCATTTATAGAAAGGGTATAAATGGAACCTTTTTGAGAATTTCCAGAAAAGGGAATGATTAAAATCCATGGATGTAATCTTGGATGGAAAATAGTTTTTAAATATCTTCCAAAAAAAATTCTTTAAGAAAATGTCGTTTCTTCTTTGAAAAAGTCTTGTTAATACATAAAACCATTTAAAAATTATTTTCTTAGAAAATACCTTGAAAACATATAAAGAATACATTAAACCATTGTGAAAATATTTTTCCTTGAAAATTAATTTTAAAATAATTTATTAAAGATTAAACTTTTAAAAATGAAAATTAACATTCAAATGAATGATGGTGGGTAAATCCGTACATGTCATACGAAGTAAAAAAGGAACATTCCTTTTTGCACGGTACAAAGGTTAGAAGGAATGAATTGTTCAGAAAGAGACAAGAATATTACATTAAAGAGATTGATAAAAGAAAAAAAGGGTAAAAATTATTTAAAATCTTATAGCATAATGGTATAATATTCTTGGAAACCCTTTTTAGAAAACATTGATTTCTCTTACCGAAGAAAGGGCAAAGCCATGATTTCTTAAAAACACTTTATTAAAGTTATTATGTACCAAAGAGTAGAATATGGTACTAATACATTATTATATAATAAAATAATATAAGATATGAAAAATCTTGAATATTATTGAGAGATGGATCATAATATTTCATCAAGGTATGTAATAATAAAAACAATATCCAAAAACGATGAGTTTGTCTCAATAAACTCTTATAAATCTGTAACTTGGTAACATAATCTCGATGTAAAATAATGAAATTAAATTATGCTTAATATAGAATGAAAATAATTATATTCAAGGTATCACATGTAAAATTGAAGTATATATACCTCTAATAATAGTTTAAGTTCATAACAAAACATGAATCTTTAATAAGGAAAATTGAGACAAAAATGTTTTACCGATTTGGAAACTTTTGAAAGCTAAACCCCATGGAAGAAAGATCAAAAAATGGGACTTTGAATACCAAAAAATTTGTGTAAAAGATCCATTTAATATAATAATTTTCAGTACATACACCTGATAAAATTATAGAGTGGTGAATATAGCTTTTATCTCATATAAATTAAAAGTGAGATGAAATCCCCTTACCTTATGTCTTGACTCTCTCCATACTCGTACAAGATTCTTGTATAATAAAACTAATTTTATTATAAATATTTTAAATAATAATAAAATTATATATATTACCATATATAATTTGATTATGACTTTATATTACCTGCTTGTTAACGATCGTATGTCATGGTTTCACTTCGGGTAATATTCACTTTGTTCTTCACATGTGTCTTAATTTGTTATATCATTAATCCTTAAACTTATATCATGACCCTAGAATGTATAAAATGATATAAATATCATTTTTATTCATTAGAATTATATTATAATTATCTACAGCATAACTGATTATGTAATGAAATACTCCGTTCATGGAGACTATAAGCCATATGTATGCAAGAACACTGTTTTCCATTTTTATTGTCGTATTGAAAGAAAGTATATAAATAACATATGTATATATATTTATAAATATATATATCATTATTAAATTATAATTAATATATAATATATATCTTATAATTTCATTAAACACATCGTTAATACATTCTATGTTGTGTGTGAACAAATCACATCGCTTTGAGGGGGCGATAGTCCACACTTCCTCAAATGAGATTATCGTATTAACACCAAATGGAAGGTAAAAATATTCGTGTTGTAAAAGAAATAAATAATATTAAATAAATAATAAATATAATACATTAAATATATAATTAGAGTTTCTATAATAAGGGCCACCATGATTGGTGGTAAAGAAGAAATGAACAATCATCTTTTTGTGAGGCAGTAGTTCGCCGTACACAGAAACAATATGTTAAACATCCATTAGATAAAAGTGTGTGTAAGTATAGGTCAGAAAAATTGAATAAAAAAATCCTAGTATATATATTATACTCTTGTTTTTACACAATAAGTAAATAAATGTTGTGGAGGGGTGGATAAGTAAAATAAAAGAATGGATCTTGAGAGAAGACATTACCTCTTAATCGGGTAACTCCTTTTGGTTTGTGCCAAAAGACTTCCATGAGAGGGTTTCTGGCCAAATAGAGTATTCACTATTAAAGTTAGGATTTTTTTAGGATACTTGGTCAGATATTGGATGAAATTAAAAGGATTTAGATTTGTGGGCAATGGGTAGAGGTGGTGTCCTTTTATAGGGGAGGAAAAGGACTCACATGGAATTTTTAAAAACAAATTAGGTGTGCACATGTTATTACCTAATAAAAGTATTAAAAAACCAACCAAACTAAATAATGGAAGGTTAATGGATGGAATAGGGACATAAAATGGGTTTTGGATAAGTTTATAGGTTTTTTGGGCCCATAATTTCAAGGTTTAGTCCCTAATTAATCTTAATTTGGCATTAACCACTATGGTTAATTTTAATCACTTTTACTACTCATTTTGGTCAAAAATTAACTTGATATTTTAAGAATATAAATATTAGACTGAATATAATGGTTTATTTAAGATTTTTTTAAATTTAAATCACATGATAGGCAAAATTAAGATTAGTGTTAATCCCGCAGATGAGACAAAATAGCAAGGTTTTAACGTAGGAAAAAGTTCAAAAGTTTGTTAATATTTTATATTAATTTTTAAAGTAAAATTTATTATAATGAATTAAATTTTGTTAATATATGTAATATTCATTTAATGAGACCTTAAAAAATAGTATAATAACATTTCAGATTAATTATTAATTAGAAAAAAATGCATTTTTTAACTAAAAAGTTGTATTTTTTTTACTATTCATCAAAAAATGACGTTTCTCAGAAAAATCCAAGAAATTAACCCTATGCTAATTTAGATCTTATAAATTTAAAAATTATGTTTATTTTATGAAATTTAATTTATAAATGTGCCAAAAAGTACTTTTATTATTAAAATCGGTCTATTTAAGAAAATGATGTTTTTAAACATAAAAAGGACATTACCAAAAATCATATCTTTTATTATCAATATATTTTATTTATATAAATTATTATAAAAAATATTTTAAAAGTTTTTATAAATATTCATATTACTATGTTTAACCTCTAGGTTATAATTATCTTATTTAAATAATTAAAATAATAAATATATATATTTTTTAGAAACTCAGTGTTGTGTGCATCGCACTCCAACTCAGTGTTGGGTGCATCGTACACCAATTCGGTGTTTCCTATATTGTATTCCGAGTCAGTTACACGTGAAATAAATATTTGAATCATTTCATTTCAAGACATAAATGAAAATTTAAATTTATTCGAAAAAACAGGTCCATAAAAACTATGGGAGTAACATTCTACCCCCCTTAAAATGATTTTCCCCCAGAAATTTGTTTGAGTTATCCAAGGGTTAATAATTGAAATATTAATTCATAGAAACCCAAATATTAAAATTGGATACTAAAACTTATTTTAAAAAGGGAAATTTGGAACCACAATGGTTACCCAAAGTAACAAATAACTGGGTTTCCACATAGGATAACATAGGTTGGGAGCGAAGATTGGACATGGAGGGAAAAGTGTAAATATTTATAGGGAGTGATTAACGTAATCAATCACAAACAAGTGAATGATTTAATGAAATTTGAGGGCCTCAAATTCATAAATCTATGATGATTCTATAAGCCATTGGTTCAACAAAAGTTAAGGTATTATGAAAAAAAAACATTTTGTGTCACTTTCAGAATGTTGAGTAACTCTTGATAAATTTCTATAAAAAAATTTCATTCTTGGTTTGTTCTTTGAAAAATTTCTAATAAATCCATTATCTCAGGGAATATTTTTCTATAAATTAACTATGATGAATAAATCAATAAAATATTACTTTAATGAATCTTAAGGCCCATAAAAGAATAAAAAGTCTAACTATTTTTCTCTAAAAAAATAACATGCATTAATCTATATAAAGTAACACTAATAGTTGATCATAACTATTTATTCACTAAAAATAAATACAAATTAACCAGGACATTGTGTAGGTTAGTGGTAGGCATGAAACCCTTATCATCCTTAGATTATGGGTTCAAGACCTGGAGCCTTTCCAAACTTGATTGGTTGTCACCCAACATACATGATGTCCTTTTCTTAAAAATATTATAATATATTATAAAGATAGACATCCTTAAAATAATTTTAATCATGATTAGCCTTTTAACAAAGGTTTTAAACAAAAAATTAGTGTACAAATACTTCCTTTAAATTTTAAGTTAAACTTTTCAGGAATGGATAACCTTATAACCCTCTAGAAAGATGAAAAACCAAAACCTTAGAAAGAGAGTCATTAAATAAAATTAACATTGATTTCCCAGTATAACACAAATTATCTCTTGGTTTTCAAGCTCCAAGAATGTGAATAACCTTATTTTATATTCCATTGAAACATGGTAACAACCAGAATTACCATAAATCGTTTTGGAAAACGTGCATGCTTCTTCATTCCAAAGTATATTTAATTTAATCCTTAAATCCAAAAATGTTGTAAACTTAATTAGTGGTAGCATAAATCACCTATAAACATGTCTTTACTTAGTTACAAGGTAATCAATACTGACTGATTTACTTACTCATATCCCATGTATCTTTATCCATAAAACATTTTCTTAACATAAAGAACATGTTAAGGGTTACCTTTATTTTTTCAAAATGTTAACTTTCTTGAGATAAAATTTCTAGTCCATCATGACCATTCAACATATTCTTGTAAATCCTTAGAAAAACATAAACTAAACAATCCATACATAATTCACCATTATTAATTTTGGAGTCCAAATAGATAAATACATCAATTATTACCTCATTAATCCATTAACAATGCTAACTCATCCTATTACACATTAATTTGTTTCCTTCACATTTCATATATAGTCTCTTCATCACTAGCAATGTAACCATTACTCACATCACCTTGTTGATTCTCTTAAAGAACTTTCTACTTGGGATATTTAGTTGCATAACGACCATTTATTCCACACATAAAACACTTAAACTTCAATGATGACTTAGGGAGGCCAAAATTCCCATCCATTTAATTAACCAAACTTTTTATTTTTCCATTATAGTCACTTTCTTTATGTCCATATTTTCAATAGACAAAACACCTTTTTGTTCCTCTAATACATTCACATAGGAGATTCTTTCCACATTATTGACACAAAGGAAAGAAAATTTTCTTTCCTCCATGGTCTACATTACCCAAACTCTCAACGAACACATTCTTTATCTTCTTTGGTGAGTCTGAGAGTTGGTTAATGTAAACATTGTTAGTCATATTCCCTGAAAATTGATTATCCACAATCATGAATTCTTTAAATCTCATGATCATTCCACTTAAATACTCATTATAAAATCTCCCATCACATTCTATATTAATCCAGTTCCTTTCGGTTCCTGGAGATGACTAAAACCAGAAGCATAGTGTGAGCATTACTTATCATAGTATAAAATCACATAGTCATGAAAAGAATTACTTATAGGATATATAAATCATGAAACCTTCCATAATCAATAACACGTTGTGTTTATCTTTGTTTATACATATCTAACTTATATCTAAATCCTTCATGATGGTTCATGAAGAGTTTTGGAATTCCCAAATCATATCCCCAGGTAGTGTCAAACTAGGTGTGCAACAAGGTCCATTATTGTATACCATATTACCCTAAGTTAAGACCGGAACATCTTGTTAGAGTTTTTACCCCAAGGTACATCTATTCCAGAGGAACATCCACTTGTAGTATCCATACAAGGATGTTTTGCTTGTAAACTACTCACTCTATCCTTTACCAAAATTGCAAGACATTTTCCAAAACATTAACTCATCTGTATACTTATCATTAAAGACATCCCTAGAAAAATACTTAGAAATATAACTAGTTATCTCACTGAGGTTTTCTCACCATAGTTTCCATAGCTTGACTAAACCTCCCTTTTATAACAATTATAGGGACCCAGGCTTAACATAGATGTATATTACATCATATTTTATGAATATTTTGTAATTTTTAAAAATACTTGACAAAGGAACTTAATAGTTTAGTATCTTTGGAAACATGGAAACAAAATCTTATATCTTAGCACAAGATCTTCAACATCTCCCATAAATATCTACACCATTATAACTTCTACCTAAAACCTTTCTTCACAACCTGAAGATTGGGAAAATAAGAAAGGGGTGAGCTTAGAAGCTCAGTAAGGGTAAAAAAGGGATACATGTAAGCATAAACATGAACATAGTGGTATGATAATGTCATCGTAACATTCCAAGATCACAACCTGTATATAAAAGGTCATAAACATGATCTAGGGGATAAATCTTGATAGTTCATAACACATGAATCATAAGGAAATAAAAATCATGAGCCATGAAATCATAACCAAGGAATAATAAACAGGATTTGTGGAATATATAAAAGAATAGAAACTTTTATGTCAGGAATACCTACCAAGACCTTTATAACATGTTAGGCTTGGGCTACGACCCGTGTACCTAATTCGTTCTTGGGCTAGCAACCAGTGTACCCACTTTATTTTAGGCTTGGGATACAACCCATGTACCTTCTTGTTTTTGGTATTGAGCTACAACCTGTGTATCCTATTTATTTTAGTATTGGGATACAACCCATGTAACTTATTGTTTTTGGGTTTGGGATACTGCCCATGTATCCTCTTTTATTTAGGCTTGGACTACAACCCAGACCCCCTCTTTCTTTTCAGGATTTTTCTACAACCCATACACCGTCTTTATTTTTGGGCTTGGGCTACAACCCATGTACCCTTTGAGATAATATAAAGCTTATAATTACCCAATGCATTGGAGGGAGATATATTTCCCACCAATATCATAGTAAAATCATTCACACGTGTGCCAGAAGATAATAAAACATTTATCATATCATAACCTATAAAAAGATATTGGTCTTATAAACATCAAATCATAACCTATAAAATGAAATGGGTATCACTAACATGTAATCTCATAATAAAATATAGAAAATATATAGGTTTCATAACCATTTGATCAAAGCATAACCTATTAAAGATAAATAGATTTCATAAACATATAACCCATGAAAGAGAAACAAATTTCATAAAGACCATGACATTAAGAACAACCCATTCGTAGAAAGGATATGAATGGAACATTTTGAGAATTTCTAAAAAGGTCATGAGTAACATCCATAGATGTCATATTATATGGGAAATAGTTTTGAAATATCTTTCAAAAACGTTTCTTGAGGAAAATATACTTTCTTCTTTGAAAGAGGCTTGTTAATACATAAAACCATTTAAAAATCATTTTCTCAGAAAATTACATGAAAACATATAAAGAATAATTGAAACCATTCTGAAAATATTTTTTTTCAAAATTAATTTTAAAACAATTTCTTAAAGTTTAACTTTTTAAAAATGAAAAGTAATCTTTAAAGGAATGACAGTGGGTAAATCTATATATGTCGTACAAAATAAAAAAGAAACATTCATTTTTTCATGGTAAAAAGGTTAGAAGAAATAGCTTTTTTGGAAAGGGGAAAGAAGATTCCCTTGAAGATATTGGTAAAAGAAAAAAATGGTTAAAAATATATTTAAAATCTTATAGGATAATGGTATAATATTCTTGAAAACCCTTTTTAGAAAAAAATAGATTTTTGACCGAAGAAAGGGTAAAGTCGGGCTTTCCTAAAAACACTTTATTAACTATATTATATACCAAAGAGTAGAATATGGCACTAATAGATGAGAATATCCTGAAATAACAGTGGATAAGTAAATTCATGAATATTCTATAGAGATGGATCATAATATTTCATCAAGGGAAGTAATAACATAAACAATCTTAGAAAGTGTTGAGGTTGTCTCAATAAACTCTTATAACTTGGTAACTTGGAATCATACTCTTCATGTAAAAAAATGAGATTAAATGAATATTAATATGTAATTAAAATAAGTATATTCATTTTATATTATTGTAAAATTGAAGTATATACACCTATAATAAGTGTTTAGGTTCATAATAAAACATGAATGTCAAAAAGGCAAATTGAGACAAAAATGTTTTACAGATTTTGTAACTTTTGAAAGCTAAACCCCATGGAAGAAGAATAATAAAATGGGATTTAGAATACCCAAAATTTTATTTACAAGATACATATAATAAAATCATGGGAATTACATACACCACACAAAATAAAAGAGTGGAAAATACAGTTTGTATCTCACATAAATTAAAAGTGAGATGAAATCCCCTTACCTTGTGTCTTGACTCTCTATGTACTCATACAAGATTCCTGTATAATAAATAAACGTTTATTATAAATATTTTAAAGAAATATATTATAATATATATTTTTATATATTCTTGTATTATTACTTTATATTACCCAGTTGTTAATGATCGTATGTCAAGGTTTCACTTCGAGTAATATTCACTTTGTTCTTCACATGTGTCTAAATTTGTTATATCATTGATCCTTATACTTATGTAATGATTAAAAAATATATAACATAACATAAATATAATTTATTTTAATTATAATTATATTATAATAATATATATCATAATTTATTATGTAATGGAATACACCGTTCATGGAGATGGTAAGCCATACATACACATGAACGTTGTTTTCCGTTTTTATTTACATATTGAAAGAAAGTATATTAATGAAATATGTATATATATGTATATATATATATATATCACTATTAATGTATCATTAATATATCATATATATCATATAATTTCATTAAACCCATCCTTAATACATTCTATGTGTTGTGTGAAAAAATCACATCACTTTGAGGGGTGGTAGTCCACACTTTCTCAAATGAGATTATCTTATTAACACAAAATGGAAGGTAAAAAGATGTGTGTTTTAAAAGGGATAAAGATTCTTATAAACATAATAAATATAATATATTACATATATATATATATATATATATTCCATCACAATGGCCACCATGATTGGTGGTAAATGAGAAATGAACAATCATCATTTTGTGAGCTATTAGTTCTCTGTACACAGAAATAGTATGCTCAACATCCATACGATGGAGGTGTGTATAAGTGTAGATCAGAACCTTTTCATAAAACATCCTAGTATAATTATGGTACTGGTGTTATCACACAATAAGGTAATTAAGAGTGTGTATGGATTAGATAAGTAAAATAAAGGAAAGGAGCTTGAGATAATACGTTACCTCTTAATCATGTAACTCATTTTGGTTTGTGCCAAAAGGCTTCCTTGGGAGTGTTTATGCACAAATTTAGGATTAAAGGTTGAAGGGAGGATTATATGGAATATAATTGGGTAGATCTTGGATAAACATAAAATGATTTAGTGGTGTGAGGAATGGGTAGAGTTGGTGGCCTTTTATAGGGAAGGAAAAGGACTCACATGGAATTTTTAGAAACTAATTATGAGTGCATATGTTCTTACCTAAAGAAAGTATTACCAAACCAACAAAACTAAATTATGGATGGTGTATTGAATAAATAGGGATATAAAATTAGTTTTAGAAATGTTTCTAGGTCATTTGGGATTTTAAATTTATGGTTTAGTCCCTAATTAAGCTTAATTTGGCCTTTACAGCTGTGATTAAATTTAATCACTTTTACTAATAATTTTGGTCAAAAATTAACATGGTATTATTAGAATAAAAATATTATACTGAATAAAATGGTTTATTTCATATTTTTTAAATTCTAATCACTTAATTTGAAAAATTAATATCAGAGCTAATCTGACAGACGGGATGAAATAATGGGGTTTTAATGTTGGAAAAAGTTCAAAAGTTTGTTAAGATTTTATATTTAGTTTCCAAGTGAAATTTATTATAATGAATTTCATTGTATTAATATATGTAATATTAATATATTGTGTCCTTTAAAAATATTTATAATATCATTTATCTTTAATAATTAATTAGACAAAAAGACAGTTTTAACTAAAAGTAGTATTTTCACTATTCATCAAAAAAATGAAGTTTCTCAGAAAAACCTCAATAATTCAGCCTAGGATAATTTCGATGTTCTGAAGTCAAAAATAAATTTTATTTTATCAAATTAAATTAATAAGGGTGTCTGAAATTACTTTTATTATGAAAATCAATTCATTTGAGAAAATGATGTTTTGGAACATAAAAAGGAATTTAAAAAAAATCATATCTTTTATTATCAATATGTTTTATTTATATAAAAATATTTTCAAAAATATTTTAAAATTATTTATTAATATTAATATTAATAATTTTAACCTCTATATTGTAATTATATAATCTAATTAATTAAAATAATAAAAATAAATATTTCGTAGAAACTCATTGTTGTGTGAATCGCACAACAACTCAGTGTTGCGTGAATCATATGCCAAGTTGGTATTATGTGTAATGTATGATGAGTTATTTATATCCGAGAAGAATCTTTTAATTAGTTCATTACAATATATAAATGAAAATTTAAATTTATTTGAAAAAAAAGTCCATAAAAACTCAGGGTAATGGATTAGGTTTCCATTTGGGTGTTTTGGGATTTCATTTTGTATACTTCATTTGGAATATTTTTTTCCATAATAAAATAATAATGATTATATATATGACTCCCTTATTATATTACATGGGTTCACCTATTTTTATAGATGTTTCATTATACCTCATGGTACCTAGCATGTTGGTATTCTTATTTGTCAGTCATGTTGACTTATTTATTTAAATATAAATTAGTTATATATTTACTTATTTACATATTATTATCTTGTGTTTGTTTGAAGATATATTGAGAGAAATATATATCTATGTTTTTTTTGACCTAAATATCATTATCCTAACTCTAATGATTGAATAATGAATTTTTAGCCTTGTAGAAACCCTCTATAGGAAATCTTGAGTAATATCAAGGTAGTTTATTAAAAAATAGTATAAAATAACTATTTTTATTATTTTTTTATATAATTTATAAAACTAGTTGATGATAAAGATAAGATCTTCATAATTATATAATTATTCTATAAATATGTCTGGATAAAATTATTATTTTGGATGATTTAGTTACCGAGGTAGTTTAAGATGGTTTTATTAGAAGATCAAAAATATTTAGATTAGAATGATATGATTTAAATGTTATTATATTCATTCCAAGGAAGGTTAGGATAATTAAATCACATATGTCATATATTGAGGAATAGATATTTTATGACTACTTCTTTCTTTTTTCATGTCTACATCTAATAAGTTATTATTTTAAATTCAAATCAAAATCTAATCAACATAGTTAAATACGCCCCAGTAAATTAAAATTCATGGATAAATATTTTATAGTTTCATGAATATATATATATTTAGAAACAAATTAACTAAATCTAGAGGGTTGTAATATTATTTTATGTGTATTATTTTACTACCATATAATAAGTAATGTTGGTTTGTATTATAATTTTTAGGTGACATACAAAGTGGTATTCAGAAAATGGGTTAAAACAATCATGGCTATGGGAAGAGTATGATACTCAATAAAAGTTATTGAAATGATGGTTTTTTATTTAAAGTTCTATTTTAATATATAATAGGGTGTGAAAGTTTTTAAAGGTAATATTAATGATTCTAATGTTTTTTATATTATGTATATACATTCTATTGTCTTAATCTAATCTAGTGGTTTGTAATTATTGATACATGTAACCCCAACAAAGCCTTGGGGAATGTCATGAGGGTAGAATGGAGCATGTTTCACCAGTGAAGGAATTACTGTAGCTACAACTCCTAGAAAAATTATTTGGGTTGTCTAGGATATTGGATGTGGTTTAACTATGGGAGAGGCCTCTATGGATAATGTGACTTGAGAATTTTAAATTAATAATTCCTTAAACTTTCAAGGTGACATCGTGTTATAGGGTATAGAGTAATGGGTGGAACAAATCCGTTATATTTTTGAGTTGATTAAATACATGAAAGGATAATAAGGTGTTTTCTAGAACATAGAAAAATGGAGATAATATTTGATGTTAATAAGGGAATATTTTCTCTAGGAGTCATGAGAGGTTGAAAAAAGGGTTCTTGTATAGATTATTCTATATGTATTATTACCTTGATACCTCAAATTTATAAAATTCATATGATTTTATGAAATTTATAGAGAAATATAAATATGTGATGGATTATTATACTATGTTTAGGGAATTGCATTGTTTTTCATTTAATTTAGGTGGATATGAGCCTTAAGAAGGTCCTGTTAATTGATATAGATATTTAGGGAGAGTTAGTGTTATTTTTACTTCCTACCCATTATTAGGTAATAAATAAGGCTACCATAGTAAAAGTGATCTTAAAAGGTTGTAATTTCCCACCCTGACATGTCCAAGCTATTGAGGTGAATTTTCATATGGTCATAGGTGAGTGCCCCAATCGCTAGAGGTTGGAAACTATCACCGAGGATTTATAAGTATATCATGTGGAGTGATTCAAGTTCAATGAAATATTGATAATTTTATATAATTTTGGATATCTTTAGGTCAATATTTATCTATGAATACCTGATTTCATAATTTACACTTCCACGTTAATCCCTCTAAAAAATATGAATCAAATGTTATGTCACGACCCATCCTCGGGGCCCATGCCATGACTACCCCAAGCCTGCCTTCCATAGGCCAGGGGATGGCGACTAGCACCAAAGGCTTAAATACCTAAAACTGGGAAGGCATTGCCTTTATAAAACGTAAACACATCTAACCAGAGTACAAGCAGAAGAAAACACTAAGTAAGACTAAAAATAAAAGTAATGCTGAAAGTAAGGGGCCAGAAATACAATCCCAACTGTAAAGTACAAGGTAAAAGACAAAACAACTGGAAGGTGACATGTAGCTCCTGGATCATCCACCACAGATCCTACCTGAAGGGTAGGTGCAGATAGCACATCTTCTAGATCGTCTGCCATGGATCCTACCTGAAGGGAAGGTATAGATAGCCTCCTCAGCGCCCTCATCTGTCAACCTCCTACGGGTACCGACTTGTCATGAGGTCCACCTCCGGGTACCGACTCGTCGTGAGGTCCACCTCTAGGTGTCGTTCAGTCCTCATACACCCGATCTCCGTCAGCACTGTCCGTCGTCTGTATCCAACACAACAAGGTGCGGGCATATCCCGTGCAGGGGTGAGTATAACGATACTCAGTAGGGACCCCGAGAC
This sequence comes from Viscum album, assembly GCA_963277665.1. NCBI lineage: Eukaryota > Viridiplantae > Streptophyta > Magnoliopsida > Santalales > Viscaceae > Viscum > Viscum album. The sequence goes on from OY728166.1 coordinate 384,406,228, forward strand.
CCTCATGGTCTCACTAAACCCAACAAGGGTAACCACATAGAAGGATCTCAATAGATAACCCTTACTTAGGTATAAGCCCATGCTTATACCTAAGTTATCAAGTAACACATCTCAATCATGAAGAAACACAAAGGTTAATAAATCCACAGATAACCACTACTTAGGTATATGCCCATACATATACCTAAGTTATCAAGTGACACATCTCAATCATGAGGTAAACACAAAGGTCATTGACTCAGCTCAAACCAGGATTTTCATTAATGATACTTAAACCACAACTGCTGGAGAACTCCTCCTCTGTCGAGAATAGTAGCCCTGTCACGACTTTGAGGCGCTACTCACTAACCTTAGACTACCGAGGTACTCCACCTGTCGTGTACCGCGGGTCAGCACCCAAACACAGTAGTGCTCCCCGCCAGGGGTCTTCCGCCCAAACACAGTAGCGGTTCTCCTAATAGCCTACAAAGGTACTCCTCCTATCAAGTACCGCAGGTCTGCTTCCAAATATCAGGCGCTCCATCCTCCGTGGGTCTACCGCCAAATACCTAGCGCTCCGTCCACTAGGCTAGTCGACTCACTCCAAGTCGAATCAGTGTAGCAGTTGTCAAGTCCACAACTACTAGGTCTCTGCACTTCATACGATCATCTCTAGAAGGATCCACTCCACGAGATACTGGTCGATACTCCAAGTATCACAAAGTCCCACAATGAAGTATCACAAAGGACCTCCTCGTCATAGGGGTCTCAACACAATAGACGACATGTCAATCAGACGCCCGGTCTGTGACTTATTAGCCTTTCCGTCCCGAGGGCCCGGTTGGTTTCATGTATGAAACAACCCAACCGTATCTCAACTATACCCCGAAATCTCATAGGGTATACTCAAGGAGACTGTTTCTCAATGAGATTACCAAATCCGCTGACGGTTCGTCAAACAAACGTCCGGTCTGAAAGTTATCGGCTTTTCCGTTCCAAGGGCCCGGTTGGTTTCTAAGCTAAAACCAACCCGAACATACTCCAACTGCATCCAAACATTAGGTGAAGTATTCCAAAAGATCCATATCATCAAAATAAATCCAAAAACGTTGACGGCACGTCAATCGGACATCCGGAGCTCAAGTTATAAGAATTTCCACTCCGAGGGCCCGGTTGGTTTCGGGTTCGAACCAACCCGACCGTACCCAAAATTCTCCAAAACCTTGAATGTAATATACCAAAACGACCATCTCGATTCGAGATATCCTATGAAACTGATTATGCATTGATTGGAGGTGCACAACTCAAGTTATGGGAATTTAAGTGAAGATAGTCCGAAAATAGGGGGTCCGAGCCTGGTTCGACCCGGCCCAATACCCCCTAGGTCAGCCCGAACCGGGTCGAACCGACCCGGGTCTGGGTCCGGCACGGTTGGGCATGGCCCGGCCCGGCTGGTGGGGGCCGGCCCGGTGCTGGCAACCCAGCCCAGTGCTGGTGGCCTAGCCCGACCGACGTGGTCCGGTCCACGTGACCCATGCGGTTGACCGCATGGGTTGGCGACCATGGGGGGAGCTGGCGGTGCACAGCAGGGCCCGCCCTAGCCGCTAGTCCAGGGGGTTACGCCCCCCTGTTTTCTTTGAAACGACTGACCATAATAGTCGGCCCTTCAATAAACGCGGGACCCCCTCGGGTCCCACCTCTAGGTGGCGCCAGCGGCCGGCACAGCCGACCGACCCTTTGATATCCATTGTGGGCTTAGGCCGCGACTCTATTCCACCAGTGCAGCACGATGGCGCCGCACTCCACCACTGCAGCCCGCAGCCCCTTTAGCTCCGGCGCGGCACGACGGCGTCGCACCCCTCTGTCGCGGCTCGGTAAGGCCGCGGTCCGACTCTACTCCGCGTGGCATGACGGTGCCACGCCTTTGCGGTGACCCAACAATCAAGCGTTGACAATCCGCTCATGATCGGCCCGACGCCAGCCGGTTCTTCATAGTCTTCCTCCATCGTCCATAATCAACAAACGAAAGGGGAAGGGTCGGACCTTGTTCGTCCGGTCCGAGCCCTTCCTTGTCAAGATGGTATCAAGCGGCCCAACGAAACTCAAGAATTAAAGAACGTTGTTAAAAAGTATTGAAACTTGAACATAAAAACCCCTACCACGTGAAGTGATCACTCGACAGATCTGCTGAGAGGTAATGTCGTTCATTGACGTCGGAAGATGACATAGTCGTAAGGGAGGAAATATAGGTGACGAATATCATTGGTGCTCATCACTTCCGCAAGCCTTTGATCCCGGCTCGTGTGTCGTTCGTTGGAGATTCGGAGGAAGAAGAACTGTTCTTTGTGAAGAGAACGTCGGAGTTGTTCTTCATTGATGAGGGATGAAGCTCTCCCCCCAAAATCTCCAAAGGCTCCCCACCAAGTAATTTCCAACCCCCCAATATAAATTTAAGACTCTCCCATATATTAACCTTGCCAAGAAATTCAAAACAATTCAAACAAATTTTTGACACCACACATTAATTAATGAAGTAATAAATTAATAGTGTTGTCATCCCAAAAGAGAGGGAGGTAGAGAGACTCCACATAATTAATGGGAGGTGTTGTCAAAATATTAAATGGAAGGGAAGACTAAAAATGTTAAGGGGAGTTATGGGGAGGTGGGGAGTTAGGGGTTGGTGTGGGCCCCACCATACTAATCCCTCCCTTTGGAGGATAAAAACAACCATGGTGTATAAAATTGTTCTAAACAAATTTATTTGACTTTTTAACTAATCCCCAAATTTTAACTTTCAACCCGCATAAAACGCAACTGTGGTAATGGTCCCCTTAAGCAATTACCGGCGCTGTGAGTTCATTGGTGCCCTCATATTTCAATTCCGAGCACCAGTTCAATAGATAGAAAAATCCGTTAGTTCGTTCACTGAACGTACATAAGCTAAACATCGTAAATTGATTCCGGGCACACCGGGCCTCAGAATCAAGCGCCGTCAGAAACTGAGGACTAGTAAAATTCCAAAGAAACTAAGAAAAAATTTTCCTTGAAATTTCTGGGTCTTTACATTAATCCCACCTCAGGGATTTACGTCCCCCTAAATCTACAAGATAAACTATGGAAACTAAAGGTGATACCGAGCACAGATCTGAGCCTCTCGCTCCTATGTTCTCTCATGGAGGTTTCTGTGCTGACAACAAATGCGCACTAGAGGAATCGATCGTCCATGTAGGACCCGCTCCTATCGATCCTCAACCTCTACTGGAACCCCGTGAAGGTCACCCCGTCATCGATGTCCAACTCTCAGTGGTAGATGAGGAAGGTTAGGTCGTGCACACATCTCCTCAGCTAAGATACGTGGACAACGTTATGTACCCAGTGCAACTGAGGTGGAAGGGACAGGTGGTAAGCTACCTTGCCTACTCTACTGGGAACCTAGAAAGGTCCAATGAACCTCGGAGATAACTTGCCGCCTCAGCCACATCTCCGTAGTCCTCATCGAGGTGAGACCCGTAAGAAAACATGGTCGCCATCCTCAAACTCCAGTGGTCTCCGTCTCCTATCAATATAGGATTTCTTCCTACTAAGTGCAGTCTTCATCTACTCTTGGATGATTTTTACCTTCTCCGGTAGCCTCAAAATGGGTGCACTGGTCAACCTCTACCTCAGCTCCTAAAAAGCTCTGCTAGCATAACCCTGACCACACGAAGGGGTTTCCCCTTCTTAGTCAATGCTAAAAGTGGTGCAAAAACTCTGTAGAAGTCTGGCTCAAATCTATGTCTGGATGACTCATGAGTGATCATCTACACCCACTTATGCATGATTCCATCCTCTGCGGCCTGGGGTTTCCTTTTCACTGACCAAGGAAAACCCATCCCAAAGTTGTAGGTAAAACACAACCTTTTTGCCTAATATAGTCAATCTGTGTATGAATTTTGGTTGCCCAATCCATACCAAAACTAACGTCGTAAGGCCTCAACGCTGCCACCAAGAGGTTCCAACTGAAACTCTCACCTCAAAGGTAAGATCACACCATCAGTGTAAGCGTGATTATCAAGTCTCCTCCCCAAAGTATTTCCAGATGTGAGGGTCAAGTCAACGGCTTAACCAAAAACTCTAGGTCTGGGACAAGATTCTTGGAAGGAAGGGATGATTTGTATCAATGTCTGTTGTTACGATAGATAGTAGTAGACAATGACCATACCTCGAATCATTCTTAGAGCCCCTGGGTCACACTCCTTGACCACATGTAGCTACTATCTTGGAACTCAAACTGACTGTCTACGTGGTTGCATACTAAACAGATGCGACATGGTCAAATGATTATACCTGGTGAGCTAACCTGGTTTGAGATGACTTTAAATAAACTTTTGAAAACACACATGCAAACAGTGTTTTCGTACACCGAGTCAGAAATCAGTAGTCAGGGTCCCAGTGCATGGATACGTCGGCCGCCGCACCAACAATGAACTCCTTGAACTGAAAACCACACTCGGTAACCTTAACACTATTGCTTTACAGAAAGAAAATATTAGAGTTCTAAGTTCTGCGGTAGAACTGACTCCTCTAATACCAATTTGTCACGACCCATCCTCGGGGCCCATGCTGTGACTACCCCAAGCCCGCCTTCCATAGGCCAGGGGCTGGCGACTAGTACCAAAGGTGTATATCCCTAAAACTGGTAAGGCATTGCCTTTATAAAACACAAACAAATCTAACCAGAGTAAAAGCAGAAGAAAACACTAAGTAAGACTGAAAACAAAAGTAATGTTGAAAGTAAGAGGACAAAAATAAAATCCCAACTATAAAGTACAAGGTAAAAGAAAAAATAGCTGGGAGGTGACATGCAACTCTTAGATCGTCCACCACGGATCCTACCTGAAGGGTAGGTGCAGATAGCACATCTCCTAGATCGTCCACCACAGATCCTACCTGAAGGGTAAGTACAAATAGCCTCCTCAGCCACTCATCCGTCAACCTCCTTCGGGTACCGACTCGTCGTGAGGTCCATCTCCGGGTACTGACTCGTTGTGAGGTCCACCTCCAAGTGTCGTCCAGTCCTCATACACTCTGTCTCCGTCAGGGATTTCCGTCGTCTGCATCCAAAACAATGAGGTATAAGCATAAACCGTGTAGGGATGAGTATAACAATACTCAGTAGGGACCCCAAGACCCTCAAGGTCTCACTAAATCCAACAAGGGTAACCACAAAGAAGGATCTCAACAGATAACCCTTACTTAGGTATAAGACCATACTTATACCTAAGTTATCAAGTAACCCTTCTCAATCATGAGGAAACACAAAGGTTAAGAAATCAACGGATAACCACTACTTAGGTATATGCCCATACATATACCTAAGTTATCAAGTGACCCATCTCAATCATGAGGTAAACACAAAGGTCATTGACTCAGCTCAAATCAAGATTTTCATTAATGATACCGAAACCACAAATGCTAGAGAACTCCTCCTCTGTCGAGTACAGTATCCCTGTCACGACTCCAAGGCTCTACTCACTAACCTTAGACTACTGAGGTACTCCTCCTATTGTGTACCGCGGGTTCGCACCCAAACACAGTAGTGCCTCCTGCCAGGGGTCTGCTTCCCAAACAAAGTAGCGGTTCCCCTAATAGCCTACATAGGTACTCCTCCTGTCAAGTAACATGGGTCTGCTGCCAACTACCAGGCGATTCATCCACCATGGGTCTGCCATCAAATACCGGGCGCTCGGTCCACTGGGCTAGTCGACTCACTCCAAGTCAAATCTGTCAAGCAATCGTCAAGTTCATAACTACTAGGTATCCGCACTCCATTCGCTCGTCTCTAGGAGGATCCGCTCCACGAGCTACTATTCTATACTCCAAGTATCAAAAATTACCATAAATAAGTATCAAAAAGGACTGCCTCATCACAGGGGTCTGAACGCAACAGACGACACGTCAATTGGACGCCTGGTGTGTGAGTTATTAGCCTTTCCGTCCTGGGGTCCCGATTGCTTTAATGTTTGAACCAATCTGATCGTATCTCAACTATACCATGAAATCTCATAGAGTATACTCGAAGGGACTATTTCTCAACAATATTACCAACACCACTGACAGTTCGTCAAACGGACGTCCGGTCTGAAAGTTATCGGCTTTTCCGTTCTAGAGGCCTGGTTGGCTTCTAAGATAAAACCAACCTGAACATACTCAAACTACATAAAAAACATAGGTGAAGTATTCCAAAAGATCTGTCTCATCAAAAAAAATCTAGCAAAGTCGACAACACGTTAATCAGACGTCTGGAGCTCAAGTTATTAGCGTTTCCGCTCCGAGGGCCCAATTGGTTTGAGGTTTGAACCAACCTCGCTATACACAAACTTCACCAAAAAATTGAGTGTAATATACCGAAACGACCGTCTCAATCCGAGGAATCCTACTCAACTAACGGTTCATCGATCAGAGGTTCAAAACTCAAGTTATGGGCGTTTAAGTGAAGATGGTCTGAAAATAGGTGGTCTGGGCCCGGTCCGACCCGAACTGGGTCTGGGTCTGGCCCGGTTGGGCACGACCCGGCCTGGATGGTGCGGCTTGACTCGGTGCTAGCGGACCGGCCTGATGCTAGTGGCCTGGCCTGACCGACGTGGTCTGGTCCACATGGCCCACGCGGTTGGCCGCGTGGGTAAGCAACCAAGGGGGGAGCTGGCGGCACCCAATGGGGCCCACCCTAGCCACAGGTCTGGGGGTTACGCCCCACCCCTGGTTTCTTTGAAATGGCCGGCCATAATGGCTGACCATTGAGTAACTACGGGACCCCCTTGGGTCCCGCCTCTAGGTGGCACTGAAGGACGGCAAAGCTGACCGCCCCTTTGAGATCTGCCACGGCCTTAGGCCCTGGCTCTGTTCGACCGGCACAGTGTGACGGCGCCGCACCCCCCGTCACGGCCCGACCCGACTGCAACCCGATCCGGCCTCGGCCTGCCCCGAACGCGTCCCCTTTAGCTCCGGTGGGGCGCGGCGGTGCTGTGACCCTCAGCCGCGACCCGCCGCAGCCGCTTCCCCTTTAGCTCTGGCACGACGCGACAACGCCTCACCCCTCCACCGCTGCTCGGCAAGGCCGCAGTCTAGCTCTACACTACACGGTATGATGGTGCAGCGCCTTTTCAGTGACCTGACAATCAAGTGTTGACAATCTGGCCGTGATCGGCCCGACGCCGACCAATTATTCATAGTCCACCTCCATCGTCCATAATCAACAAACGAAAGGGGAAGGGTCGGACCGTGTTCATGCAGTCTATGCCCTTGTCAAGATGGTATCAAGCAGCCTAATAGAACTCAAGAATTAAAAAACATTGTTGAATGTTATTGAAACTTGAACATACCAACCCCTACCTCGTGACGTGATCAATCAACGGATCTGAGGAGAGTTAGCGTCGTTCGTTTAAGTCGAAAGATGACGTCGTCGTAAGGGAGGATATAAAGGTGACGATGATCTTTGGCACTCATCGCTTCCACAAGCCTTCGATCCCGGATCGTGTGTCGTTTGTTGGAGATCCAGTGGAAGAAGAAAAGTTCTTTGTGAAGAGAACGTCGGAGTTTTTCTTTATTGGTGAGGGATGAAGCTCTCCTCCCAAAATCTCCAAAGGCTCCCCACCAAGTAATTGCCAACCCCCTAATATAAATTTAAGACTCACCCATATATTAACCTTACCAAGAAAATAAAAAAAAATCAAACGAATTGTTGACACCACACATTAATTAATGAAGTAATAAATTAATAGTGTTGGCATCCCTAAAGAGAGGGAGGTGGAGAGACTCCACATAATTAATGGGAGGTGTTGTCAAAATATTAAATGAAAGGGAAGAATAAAGAGGTTAAGGGGAGTTATTGGGAGGTGAGAAGTTAGGGGTTCGTGTGGGCCCCACCACACTAAACCCTACCTTTTTAGGATAAATACCACCATGGTGTATAAAATTTTTCTAAACAATTTTATTTAACTTTTTAACTAATCCCCAAATTTTAACTTTCAACCCGCATAAAATGAAACTGCAGTAAAGGTCCCCTTAATCAATTACCAGTGCTGTGAGTTCATCAGTGCCGTAAGATTTCAATTCTAAGAACCGGTTCAAAAGATAGAAAAACCCGCTCGTTTGTTCACTCAACGTACCTGAGCTAAACTTCGGAAATTGATTTCGTGCACGCTGGACCTCAGAATCAAGTGCCGTCAGAAACTGCAGGCTCGTAAAATTCCAAAGAAATTAAGAAAAACATTTCCTTGAAATTTTTGGGTCTTTACAAGTTACCTTTAGTGTTTTTGGTATTCATAATATATAATACAAATATAACTTTATTAAACCATTCTTCCACCTAAACATGACCAATATAAACTCTAAATGATAGTGTAATCTTCTTTTAGAAATATGATGACCAGTATACCTCCCTAAGAATATCTATATTAGCTTCTTTTTTAATCACCTAATTATCTTTAATGATCACTCTAAAAAACGTAGGATATTCAAGAGAAATATATATCTCCCCAATTCCCTATCCATTAGGGACTCTGATGATAAACACATTTCTTTAACAGACAAAATCTCTCATTTAAAAAAATATCTCAATATTTCAACATTACACATTCCATTTCATGCTACATCAAGGAGTATTTACATACTTTTATTTTTCAAATCCATTTTAACCACTTTGTCATAAAAAATAGAACATGATTTCCCAGTATCCCTTTTCAAAATAAATTTTAAATCCCATGAACCATTGATTTATTTAAAATCCAATTAAATGTAATAGCATTATTCCTTTAAATCCATGGTTATGTTAGTCAATTATTATCATACGTAACATGATGCATGAACTATTTTATTTTCTGACCCATTAAGGTAAATCATGGTATAACAAACAACATCTAATGAGGTTATAATTGACCTCTCATTCTAACTAGGATTTATATTAAATCAATGTTCATCCTAAAAAGAATAGATTTGTATCTTTATGAGTAATTTTTTTTGATTACCAACCATCCTATCCTCAAAAACTTCCATGATTTTCCATGAATAAACATACAAACAATTAATTGATTCCATTTTTTAATGACTATACTCAAATACCTAAACCCAAAGACTGATCTAGATTATTACATGGGCACATGTGTACTCTTTGATTGTTAGAGGTTTTTAATATGTGGACAGGGATGAAAACAAACCATTTAGGGGAATGATCATGCCTAAAAATATGTAATCCCAAAGTACTCATGATAATTTAAAAATAATTTTCATAAAAAACCACTTTAAAACATAATTCCACAGTGAAATTATTTTAGTTTTACAAAATCAACCTCCTTAAAGAACATACAAGTCAATATGTGACCAAAATAAAAAAAGTGACTTAAACCAAAGATATAAAATCCTATTTATATATCTCCAACATGAATTATATGGTATAAAATTAATAAAGATAAAAGTATACCCCCAACATTACATCCAATAACGACTAAATTTCCACAAAAATGAACATTTATAGGGTGAGTATAAAATTAATGTGATTTAATAAATAGTTATAATATTCTTTTTTACACGAGAAACATTAATAATTTAATATCAATAATATTATTATAAATAGAATATATTTTTTCTCAAAATCATTTATTTATAAAATCCTTTCCAAAATCATATCCTTAATTCAAAATAATTTCAATAATTTTAAAAGATATATTTTCTAAGAAACAAAAATCAATCAATGAATTTAAATAAATTTAGGAATAATACTTTCTCCCTAAAAATATAATTTCCTAAATTCACTTAGGGATGGTCTAATGGTTAGGAATGGGGATTTAGTCCATGAGGCTGGTGATTTAATTCCCACTTACAGTGGATTTCTATCATAATTATATTACTTTTTTATTTACCCTTATGACATTCTAAGGTAGGGTAGCATTCACAATTTTAAACCATTAAGATCTACTAGTATCATCTAAGAATCGGGGTTTTATCATCTTCTTAATAAGAAATGGGCTACGTTGGTAAGGGCATGACTTGGAATATATTGTGTAGGGATCTCTATGAAAAACTTTATTTTAGAAAGATCTATATTCCTTACAATACATGGAAGAACTATGTTTCCCCAAAATCCTTGCAAACATTGCATTTTTTTAAATAAAATAATGTTAAGACTAATATACAGTATAATTGAATCATGTAAACGCTATCTAACTACTGAGTTTGAGTCATTAATCACCTTAACACATACTCTATATGTCTATATATTACCTTATACAAGGATTATTGGTTTCAAAAATTGTTTTCATAGGAAATTAAATTTTCACACACACACACATCACTCATGAATTTACAAATCACATAAAAATTAATTATCAATAATATTGCCCACCTAAGGGTGTTTTAAAAAAATCACACTTTCCATCAAAAATATATTTCTCATAAAAATGATCACCAATTAATGAAAAAATTATTATTATCTGTAAATTAAAAAACAAGTCACTTCCATTGAAAAATTCCAATTTCAATATTAAAATATTAATGGTTATAAGAACACCAAAATCTGAAAAATATATTTCATATCAAAATAAAAACTAGAAATAATAATTTATTTTATATTATATATTTAAAATTATTATTAAATCATAATTAACCAAAAAATCTATTAATTTAGCTCATCCCATGGAAGTTATGGAATACACCTACTTAAATGTTTCATGTTGTGAAATTCCAAAATCTTTTGTCCAATATTCCACTATTGAGATAAATCCTCAAATCTATGTCATGATGAATGATAAATCAATAATGTATCCTATATATACATAAATATGACATCCCAAATAAAAATTCAAGAGAGAGAATTTGAGAATCCCAGATAGATAAAGTATTTTTCTTAATGTGAATACATGTATTAAAACTACACAACTCCTCTTACAAGTGAACAAGGTAGTGTAATACATTAATTAAGAAATACCTAGGTCTTCTCTATAAGAACCATAAGATAAATTTACACTTTTAGTTAACTATTGGTAAGCCCTAAAATGATGTAGGTGTTTGAATGTGTGTCTGTATCATGAAATATAACTAAGAAACTTCAATAAAGGAGTATAATAAGGAACATATTTTAGTTGTGATGATTATAGAAGAAGTGATGTAATATTACATTAATTGATTAAAAAGTAATGGGGGTTTTGGGAAGCGTTTCATTATTTTATACTGGCTATGATTAAATTAATCCACTCTTTACTAGCACACTGACTCAGTCTTCCATGTGATCTATCAAGGTGCTCTTCATGTCCTTAATATAATCACATTTCATAGTAATATTTTATATGCTAGATACAATAAGTGGATTAAGTTTTTTAGTTTTTGATTTATAAATTCCATAACCACTTATGAGAATTTCGTTCTTCATAGAACTAAGTACCTTATTAAGTGAATGGGATGATATAACACTCTTTATCTATTTACCAAACCCTAAATATAAAAAACATGTGATATATCTCGTATTGAATTTGGAACATACGAACCAAATATCAAGAAATAGATTTATTAAAGCAGTGGTAGTAATCCATAAATTCATCTCACCTCAACCCCTCTATGAGTTTAACTAAAATGATGATTCTAAAAATGAATCAAAATAAATGAAATAAGTATTATATATAATGATCCTACAATGTAGCTTCATGACCAATGAACTGGTCACATATCTCTAGATCTTTAGAACATTTAAGTCTCTCGACTGATAATGATATCTATAACACCTCGAAAATCTAAAGTAGGAACATTGTATTCAACAACGTAAATGAAATGCAACACCAAGAACATAAGATAATATAATATCCCAAAACCTTATAATATATTTACTATTTTAAATAAATTCAATATATTTTATATATTGCAATGCATGTGATACTGAGTAAGCGTCTGACACATGCAACAATGAGATTCATCGATGACTTATGTTACACACAAGATAGAGTTTTACCAAATAATAATATATTATTAAAATATAATTATTTAATAAAATAAGATATAAAATATAAATTATTAACATTTTTAAATAAATTATGAAAATATATGGTTTAAAAAATTATTCATTGGTTACAAATTAATTAAAAATGAATATAAGATCCAATTGAAAATAAAGGGAATAATTTATAAAAAACTATTTTTATGATAAAAAAGATGTTTTACCCTAATAAATTAAATTAATTGAAATTATTGATTGATATTAATGTAATATATTTATTATATAATAAATATAATATTTTTTATATTCATCTAATATATTTGATAAACATAAGAGAAGAACAAACCAAATTTTACACATAAAAACCTTTATTTTTATTATTACCCCCTTTTAATGGAGAACGTATTTTAAATAAATTTTTTTGAACTTTTATAGATTATATATGTCAAAATAAACGTAATATTATAAATCAAAGCATAAAAATTAGGTTATGGTGAATTTTTGGTATTTTTCTATGAGGTTTTATTTTTTAATGAATAATGAAAATACTGAATTTTATTTAAAAACTACCTTTTCATATAATTTATTGAGAAGGTTAAATTATATTTTTAATTTGTTTTAAAATTTAATTATGTTAAATATTTATCAATTAATCCAATTTATTCCATTGGAATCAATTTTACTTTGAAATTGAATATAAAAACTTAGCAAACATTTGGACATTTTTACTTAAAAAACTATCATTGTCACCCTATTTGTGGGATTAAATTTAAATTAATTTATTCTAGTTAGGTGATTAGAATTTATAAAAATTAATTCCATATTTGTAATTTTTATAATTTATAATTTCCAATAATGTTAACTTAGTTTTTATCAGTGAAAGTAATTAAAATTTATTACAAAGATTAAGGTGAAATTAAGCTTAACATGGGACTAAACCTTAAACTTATAGAACAAAATGACCTATTCACTTTTCAAAAATATATTTTATTACCATATTTATATCCAAAACTCACTTTTATATAATATTTACCATCATTGGATCCATATTCGATGGAAAAAACATAGGTATAATTCCCTTTCTAAAAATTTACCAGAGCGCCACTCCTCCTCCACTATAAAAAGGCCTCCCCTCCTCCCACTTCCTCACACCTATCAAGAAACTTTTTCATGACCCACATCTTCTTAGATTTTTCCTAAAAATTCTTCCCCTTATCCTAGAATCATCAACTTGAGAATAAGGCCATCCAATGAAGCACTTTGGTTCAAACCAAAAGGAGTTATCCGATTAAGAGGAAACATATTTCATTAAGTTCTTTAGTTTTATTTCCATTATCCACCCCATTAATATTCATATTCCATGATTATATAAAAAAAATTATCCTCAATATACTATAATTTTTTATTAAAATATTTTTACTTGCACTCATACACACTTCCATCTAACAAGTAACGAACATATTGTTTACTTGTACAGTGAACTACCCCCTCACGAAACGATGATTGTTTGTTTTCCTTTACCACCTCTCAGGGTTGGGTATTATAATGGAAACTATGTTTTGATATTATATATTATATATTTATTATATATTTAATCTTTTTTAATTTTTTTACAATAAATATATTTATACTTTCCATTTTATGTAAAAATGATAACATAGTTTGTGGAAGTGTGGACTACCGCCCCCTCAAAGTGATGTGATTCGTTCAGATGATATGTGGAACGTATAAAGTATAGTTTTAAATAAAAATATTTTAAATAGAAAATATATATATTATATTTATGTCATAATTAAAATTATTTAAATATAATACATATCATTTTCTTTATTACCCTTTAACACACTTAAAAAGTAATAATGTCGTTCGTGGACGTGTGGACTACCACCTCCTCAACATAATGTGATTAATTTTACATAAAAATAATTATATATGATTAAATTATGATATATTTTTTATTTTTTAAATATATAATGATACTTAAATTTTTTCCATAACGATCATTGAAAAATGAGAACATTAATCACGCGTACGTATGACATACCATCTCCATGATTGTAACATTGATTCATTTTTCATAACATATTTAATGATTTGTTTTAAAATTATAATTTATTTATAAATATGATAATTATTTCATTATTTTTAGTCCATATATGTTATATAATGAACCCTTTGACCATAATTGACATAAAAAAGTTATTTTTTAACACATGAACCAAATTTGGTCAAAACACCCGACATAAACTTAATTGTTTAAGTAGATGTGTAAAACATTGTAATAATTGAAATTAAAGTAACTATTTACATGAAAAAATTTATTAATCAAGTAGATAATTAATATATGTTTGCTATACAGGAAGTTAATGGATGTTCACCCTAAAGGAAATGCAAGGTAATGGATTTCCATCTCACTTTTTAAATCTGTGAGATAAATGTCATATTCACAACTTACTTATTTTTTTTGGTGTAACTCTTGAAAATTTTAATATATTATTTATAATTTTACCTTAATAGAATTTAAAACATTAATTTAATTTTATTCCTCTACGAGGCTTATGATTCAAAGGTTTCAAGGTGGTCTGGGACACTTTAGAATGTTTAAGGATTATTTTCCTTAAGAGTAATTTTAACGATCTTTCAATGGTATTTCCATTCAAGGAAATTATATGACCATTTATAAATAAAAACATTAATTTTATGTTCATATGGTTATTTATGAAAAATTTCAAGTATTAGTACAATTTTCTACTCTTTGGTACTCAAAATGTTTTAGAAAATGTTTTTAAGAAAACCTAACTTCATTTCTCTCTTTATTCGGAGAACTTGTTTTCTTTAAAAAAATAGATTTTATTAAAACATTTTACAAAATGTTTTAACATTTTCAAAATTATTTAGTAAATATATTTTTACCCTTTTTTTACTAATGATTTCAATGGACTCTTCTTCCTCTTTCTGAACAAGAAATTTTCTAACATTTTACCATGAAAAAGATATTTTTTTACCTAGTACAACCTACATGGATTTAACCGCCATCATTTATTTGAAGATTACATTGAATGTTTAAAAGGTTAATTTTTAAATAAAGTGTTTTCAAAAGTGATTTTCAAAGAAAATGCATTTCAAAAGGTTTTTTGAAAACAAAATGATATTTTCTTAAAGCATATTTTTAAATAATCTTTTTATAGAACTTATATTTATCAACAACAACCA
The DNA here is from genome assembly GCA_963277665.1 of Viscum album. Lineage (NCBI taxonomy): Eukaryota > Viridiplantae > Streptophyta > Magnoliopsida > Santalales > Viscaceae > Viscum > Viscum album. The sequence goes on from OY728166.1 coordinate 384,421,379, forward strand.
TACATTTTTACTCCACTTGGGATATTTTGTATTGATACTATCCTTATTACTCATATGGGTGGTTTATGATTTATTTTTCAAAAGATATTATTCACATTTTATTCTTTTATTTCTTCTATTAACCTTGAAATATTCAATTTCTTATGATCATTTGAGATTAAATTTACCCTAAATATCCATATCAATTTTCATGGATATGATTATTTCCTAAAATATATACCATTTTCTATAAAATTATAACTTTGATAGTTATTTTATTATTTCAGAAAATATTGATAAATCCACATCTTTTATTCAATACGGATATTTGTAAAGGCATATTATATATTCTATTTGAGTAATGTTTTGGACATGTAAGACACAGGTTGGGGAAAATTTTAGGTAATCCCTATGGGTTGGGGACATATTAATAAAATGAACTAGATGCATCAATTGTCACATGAGACTTAATTAGTTGGTAAAAAAACATTCGAGTTTGTTTCCAAGTAGAATAGATGGGTTTCTTAATAATATGCTAAACTGTCTTGTGAAAGGTATTGACAGTACTGGTTCCATGTACATGGAAAACATATAATCCAATAATTAAAAATTTCCCTTGTATTGATTTAGTTATTTTTAATCCATGAGATCTTGTGTCTACATATCTACAAAATACATTTCATTTTTATTTCATTGATAAAATTTCATGTGTTTCAGTTTCTTTCCTTACCGTATTTATTTTTCCTCATCTAGTTATTTTAATGGAATATATTTCCATTTATTTACCATGCCATATGATTATTCTAATTGATTCATGATTGATTCTAATATACATTACCCATGATAATAATTTTATCCCACCCTTATTATGTTTCATTTCCCTAAGAATCCAAGAAGTGTACTATGAAAGATATGAAGGGATATACTAGATGGAATAAAGTTATACTTGTAAGAAAAAAATTATGTTGTAATTAATGTATAAATTTATAATAAAATACTCATTTATTTATATGGATTAAAAAACTACTAAAGTATTTGTACTTTAGGATTTTATTCCTTATAATCATGCCAATGTAATGGTAGTAGACACCGACTCTGAGATTTTCGGGGTCGAGTTGCAATAGTTGATATAAAGTAAGTCTAGTAGAAACCTTGAGAACTAAATTTAGAAAAACATATATTAGATAACATAACTCTAAAGTATAATTTGAGAATATATATAGATGAATACCATATAATTTTGGTAGTGTAGATATTACACTGGTTTTCATAGAAATACATCCCTATATGGATACTACATGTGGACGTGGTTTTGGTATAGGTGCACCTAGAAGTAACAAATCTAACATGGTATGATGGGACGGACTCATCGCAACTTGGTATATGACAATGGGCCTTACTGCACACATGGTTTGGCATTCCCAGGGGACATTCTTAGGATAACTCACATATCCATTATAAACCATTATAATTTATTTTGATAATGATTATCCCAAGTTAAAACTAAGCTATTTTAGATTTACGATAAGGTGTCATGATTTAGAAATCCAATAAATGATATTATAGGATAAACTCCAAACTAAGGAATAACTTATGTGGAAATAAATTGATGAAGTTTTTAGGTATTGGGGTTATATTAAAAACCTTAGTTAAAAGGATATTTAGTGATTAAACTTATTTAAAAGATTTCCATAATATTTATTTTGAAAATGATATTATTTTTGTTTTATAAAAGGACTACCTATATACCAGGTGACAACCAATAAAGTTTGGGAAGGCCAGGGGTCTTGAACCGATGACAGAAGTATGATAGGGGTTTCACACTAACCACTGACTACACTATTTCATAGTTAATATTTCATTATTTTTAGTTAAAAAATTTTATGGATAAAAATTAATTATGAACCTTTAGTTTTTATTTTAAGATTTATAGATTATTTTCTTCACCATATTGGTTTTGGATAATAGTTTGAGTCAAATATAATGTCTTGTTTTACAATCCGCTAATAACAACTTTTAGTCCAAAAAAATTGGTTCATTATAGGATATCCAATCCATGAAGTAAGGTATGCATTATAATTTAATAAAATAATAACCAAAGGATGAAATTGTGTTTAGAGAAATATATCACGAAAATTATATTTCTTTATACACTTAGGGAGTAAAGGAATTTCTCCACATTAGGAAAATGATATTAAAAAAATGTTTTCCTAATACCTAATTGTTTCTTGAACTGATGGACTTCTAAATCATTACATATTTGGGGATTTATGGCCTTAAAATTTCCATTAATCATTCAATTTTTTTGATTGATGAACTAAATAACTCTCTATGAATATTTATACCTTCCTCCATGTGTATATCTCTATTTTCCACTAATGTTCACTTACTTAGAGACCTAATTAAGTGTTAGACCATATGGACTCTGTAATTTCCATTATCTCTTTTCTAGAGGATTCTTTACAAAAACTTATCCTTATTTGGTATTTTAAACATTGCAAATATCATAAAATCTGTCACCAAGATCGAGTTTAAATTTGAAGTACTAAATTTATTTATGGTGGGGATAATGTAACACCCTGAATATCAAAAGTAGGAACGTTGTATTTGATAGCATATATGACATGAAACACCAAGAAAGTAATATAATATAATAATCCAATAAATTAAAATTAATTTACTATTTTAAATAAATTTAATATATTTTATATATTTCAATGCACACAACACTGAGTTAGCATAAGACACTTGCAACAAAAAGTTTTTTCAGTGAATTATGTTACACAAGACCGAGTTTTACCAAACAATAATACATTATTTAAATATTTTTATTAAATATATTAATATATAAACTATATTTAATGAATAATATTAACTAAATTATAAAAATATATGTTTTAGACATCTAATTCATTGGTTACAAATTAATTAAAAATGAAAACAAAAGAAAATTCAAAAATAAAGTGAATATTTTATAGAAAACTATTTTTTTGCTAAAAAAGATGTTATAAAAAATAAATTAATTTAATCACAATTAGTGAGTGATATGAATGTAATATTTTTTTTATAGAATAAATATAATATTTATGATATTAATCCAATATATTGGATAAACATAAGAAAATAACTAACCCAATTGTACACATAAAAATCTATATTTTTATTTTTACTTCATTTTAATGGAAAAACTATTTTAAATACAATTTTTAGAACTTTTATACATTATATATTTAAAAATAAACTTCATATTTGAAATTTAAACATAATAATTAGTTTAGGGTTAATTTTTTGTATTTTTTTGTGAAGTTTTATTTTTTAATGAGTAATGAAAAATACTAAATTTTTATTCAAAAATGCCTTTTCATATAATTTATTTAGAATGTTATATTAAAATTTTAATTGGTTTTAAAGTTTAATTAGATTATATTTTTATAAATTAACCCAATTTAGTTTATTGGAATTAATTTCACTTTTAAATTCAATATAAAAACATAGTAAACTTTTAGATGTTTTTTTATTTTAAAAAGCTGCATTGTCGTTCCGTCTGTGGGATAAAATTTAAATTAATTTATACCACTTATTTGATTTTAACTCAGAAAAATGGATTCAATATTAGGAATTATAATAATTTATAATGTATAATAAAGTCAAATTAGTTTTTTACCAAAAATATTTGTGAAAGTAATTTAAATTAATTACAACAATTAAGGTGAAATTAAGCTTAACATGGGACTAAACCTTAATCCTAAAGACCAAAATGACCCATAAACTTGTAAAGAACCCATTATATGTACATATTTAGACCCTATACTATCTTATATCTAATTTTGAAAATTATTATATCCAATATCAATGGGATGAACTTGGGTGCAATTCCATTTATTAAAATTTACAAGAGTGCCACTCCTCCTCCACTATTAAAAGGCCTCCTCTCCTCACAATTTCTCACACATCTAAATCCACTTTTGATCAAACAATATCCTTCCAAATATATCTTAAAAATATATCCCCTAATCCTAGTGTCCTACCCTTAGACATAAATCCATCCATATAAGTCCTTTGGTTCAAACTAGAAGGAGTGACCCGATTAATAGGTAACATCTTTCCATAAGGTCTTTAGTTTTATTTCCATTCTACACCATCTATAATCTTCTTATTACATGATTATATAACAAAACAAGTATCATAAATATATAAGTATGTTTTTATGCTAAGTTTTAGACCTAAAATCACACACAATTCCTTCTAATGGGTAAAAAATATACTATTTATGTGTACAATGAACTACCACCTCACGAAACGATGATTGCTAATTTTAATTTACAACATATCATGGTTGGTAATTATGATGTAAAATATATTCATATATTTTATATATTATATTTATTATGTATTTATACTTATTTAATTGTTTTATAACATATTTTGTTTGTACTTTCCATTTTTTGTAAAAATGATCACATTGTTTGTGGAAGTGTGGACTACCACCCCTCAAAGCGATGTGATTCGTTTACATGATACATGGAATGTATAAAGGATGTTTTTAATTAAAAATAGATGAAATATAAAAAAATAATATTAATTAAATAATTCCCTTTCTCTAAATATAATATATATCATTTTCTTTATTACCCTTTAATACACTTCAAAAGTGATAACGTCGTTCATAGACGTGTTGACTACAGCCTCCTCAACAGGATGTGATTCCTTTTAAATCACAATAATTATATATATAAGTATATATGATTAAATAATATGGTATTTATGATATAATGATAATTATTTAATAATATAATTCTACTTACCTTCTTTATATAATGATCATTGAAAAATGAGAATATTGGTCATGCGTATGTACGACCTATCATCTCAACGATTGTAACATTGATTAATTTTTTATAAATATATTTAATGATTTGTTTTTAAAGTAAAATTTATTTACCTTAAATTATAATTATGTAATTATTATTCTTTAGATATTATATAATGTCCCCTTTGACCATAGTTGACCTACCTAAGTTATTTTTGAAACATGAACCGAATTTGGTCAAAACACCCAACGTAAACATAATTGTTTAAATATATGTATACAACATGGTAGTAAGTGAAATAAAAGTAATTTTAATAATTAAAAAGTATATGAATAAAGTATATAATTAACATAAGTTTATTATATAGTAATTTAAAGTATTTATACTTGAATGGAAACACAAGGTAAGATATTTTCATCTCACTTTTGAAATCTGTGAGGTAAATGTCATATTCAACACGTATTTCTTTTGTGTTGTTTAACTAATAGACCTTTTGATATATTATTATCAATTTTACCAAAATTTTATTTATAAATTTAATTTAATATCATTCTTTCATGAGGCTTATTATTTAAATGATTCAAGTTGGTATGAGACACTTTAGAATGTTTTAGGAATATTTTCCTCAAGAGTAATTTTAACAATCTTTCAATTGTATTTCCCTTCAACGAAATTATATAACCATTTCTCAATAAATCTTTTCATTTTACTATACTTCAATTATTCATGAACTCCTTCAAGTATTAATACCATTTTATCACTCTTAGGTACTCAAAATGTTTTAGAAAATATTTTTAAGAAAACCCAAATTCATTTATCTGTTTAGTCGGAGAACATATTTTACTAAAAACCATGTTTTCTTAAAATAGTTTCAATTTTTTTAACCTTTTCAAATCGATTTAGTAAATAATTTTTTTCCATTTTTGTGTTTTACAAATGTTTTTGTTGGATTATTCTTGTCTCTTTCCAAAAATATATTTTTTCTAACCTTTTACCATGAAAAATGAATGTTCTTTTACCTTATACAACATGTACATATTTACCCGCCATCATTTATTTGAAGCTTAATTTGCATGATTAAAAAGTTTATTTTTAAATAAAATGTTTACAAAAGTTTTATTCAAAGATTTTTTTTTTCAAAAGTTTTTTCAAAATAAAATTATATTTTACTCATTAATGTTTTTAAAAGATATTTTTATAGTATTTATATTCATTAATGATGAAAACCCTTTATTTTTACTCTACTCCGGATATGTTTTATTGATACCATCTTTATTATCTTTATGGATGGTTTATGATCGATTTGTCCACGGATATTATTCACATTCACTTCCTTTATTACTTTTATACCCCTTTAAATATTCAATTTACTATGATCATTTAACAATGAATTTCACCGAAATATCCATATCATTTTTCATGGATATGATTATTGTCTGAACAGTATACCATTTTCCATAAAGTGTCAACTTTGATAGTTATTTGATTATTTGGGTAAATATTGATAAATTTATATCATTTATTCAATATAGATATTTTATAAGTCATATTGTCTACTCGATATGAGGAGTGTTTTGGACATGTAATCCATGAGTTGGTAAGCCATACGGGCTGAGGAATAATTATCGAAATCCCCTTGATGCATCAGTAGTTTCATGTTATGAAATTTTTCAGTGAAAAACCCATTGAGTTTTTTTCCAAGTAGAATAGATGTGCTTCTACCAGAGATGCTAAACTATCTTGAAAAAGGTCTTGACAATATTGGTTCCATGTATTTGAAAAACACGAAGTCCAATGACTAATCATTTCCCTCATTTAGTTTTAGTTATTATTCATACATTAGATCTAGCACAGACATATCTATGGATACATTTCATTTTTAGTTCATTGATTAAATGGAATGTGTTTCAGTTTGTTTCCTTTACCTATTTATTTTTAATTATCTAGTTTTTTTAATGGAATGTTTTTACATTTATTTACCTTACCACTTGTTAATTCTAATTTATTCTTTATTTCTTCCACTATACATTACCCTTACTGAGAATTTGAGATCACCCTTATTATGTTTCCTTTCTCCAGGAATCTAGGAAGTGTATTATGAATGATATGAATGGATATTCTAGATGGAGTAAATTTATCCTTGAATGAAAAATCATGTTGTAATTAGTGTATTCATTGAATGAAAAAAATCATGTTGTAATTAGAGTATTAATTTGTAATACAAGACTCAAGAATGTATCTAATTTACTAAGACTACAAAACTCTCAGCCCTTTGGGATTTGATTCCTTGTAATCATACCAATGTAACGGTAGTAAAAACTATCTTTAGGATTTCTGAGGTCGAGTCACTACAAAATCCTTATTTTTTTACTTCTTCTTACTCACTACGATCAATACACATGGTCAACAAGTGTTCATGATCTTCCCATATGGATAAAAAGACACATTCCTCTACTTAATCTCCACTTAGATTTACTATATATATGATTGTATCTATCTTTTGGATTAAGTTACATATATCAATATAGTTAAGTTATTAATCAATTTAGTTATACAAGAATATACAAGGATTCCCTTAGCCCCCAAGAGTTGTTCATATGATATAGATAGATTCAAGGATTATAAATGGTTAAAAATTATCAACATCCATTCATTACTTCATTATTTATCATTTTAGATAGTTTTACATTATTATGGGTTTGTATGAACCCTTTTAATACATTTTTGGTGACTCATTGGTCAAAATTCACCATTCAAAAAATATTTACCACTTAGTTGAACTGATCTTGTATTAACACATCAAATAATGTTGGTTATGTGGAATAATATTAAGATGAATTTACCTGAACTATGATGAAGTGATAATGTTTCATGTATTGTCACCTTAGATAATGTTGGGGTACACATGTAATCTCTAGGGCTAACACAAATAGTCTTTGTTCTAATTCCCACTTAAATGTCTGACACTTCAGTGTTGGCAGGACAAAAAGTATCAATTTCCTAAAGTTTTAAATTCCATTAAAATAGGGTGTTGAAGTTCCGAATACATTCCCTTGAGAACATAATCATATATTTGGAGCTGATTTGTTGCTGATTTCAAATGTAATCCCTGATGTCAATGAATATCACCTTCGCTAGCATAATCTAAATTTCATCCCCCCATGTAACATTAGGACATTTCTATATTATCCAGTTGATGAAAGGTATATTGAGGAATTGAAATTCTCTTAGGTAAGTTAATTCAAGACAACATTGAAGAGGAATCATATTCTCAAGCTTAGATGCGAGACTTTATTGGATGTGGTGTATTATCGAGGTGTGGGATCATGATATGTTTGTATAATAACACCTTATTAGGCACCAGGATTAGACTAAATTGGTTTGGTGACATATCCTTAAGCTCCCAACATAGAGTACATTATCCCCCAACACTGTATTAACCTTCCAATGTTAATCCCATATATATATATTTTTTATTTTTATTCTTATACAACCTTATTCCTTGAATCAAATCACTTGAAAATAAATGTGATTAATTATTAATGAATCATGTTACAAATTAGGACTAGAATGATTGATAATAAAATAATTAATTTAAAAAATATAGTTTTTATTTCTTAGAAAACTAAAATTTAGTAAGCTACCATAAAACCCCTAAAAATAAGACTTAAAAATATGTAAAATAATGATAGATTTCCATATTTCACATTCCCTAAAATTTTAGTGATTAACTATCCATAATTTATTTCACTAATTTTTTTTTCAAAAAGCTCCCATTTCATTAAAAGTTAAATCCCTAGGTCTTTTAATATTAAATGAACAAAATATACTATGATCAAAATTCAGTCATGTATCACATTTAAGGATGCTTTTTCCCTAAACTTCATCATTTTATATTCATTTTCACACTTATTTGTTTCTTCTTATGTAATAATCCTATAATTTAATTTCCACTTCTTTATCCGAGTTCAATATTTCCATCACTCTTCACTTATTTTGATAACTTGGAATGTATACTATTTTAATTATTTTTATTCATTGAAGTTCCTAGTAAGGATCCAAGTATCATTTAGAGGGGGAGGGGTTGAATCAGTGATATCTTTTTATTTTTATGTTTCCACTTTTTGAAAAAACCTCTGCCTCCTGTTAAAGTGTTTCTTCCCTGCTGAACACACACAACCACAGGAACACATGATTTACAAGGTTCACTACTCAACAAGAGTATCTACATCCTTGGTATGGTACAGAAACAATCCAGTACCTCACAATCCACTAGAAAACAATACTTCGATGTGGAATACAACGAGTAGGATATACCCTTACACTCGTGTAGCACTTTGAAAACAATCCAATAGTGTGTGTGCTCTCTCTTAGTACAAATAGGGTAATGAAATAATTCTGTGATTCTTGATGACCTTTCTTGGATCAAATATTTCAAAACAATTCTTCACTTTCCTACCCAGAAGTTGGTAGAAACCTCCTGGAGAAAAAATCTTGCACAACTTCTTCCACTTGCGCGCCTCCTTGCACTTGCGTGCCTCCTTGCACTTGCACACCTCCTTGAACTTGCGCGCCTCCTTCCACTTGCTTGCCTCCTTGCACTTGTGCACCTCCTTGTGGATAGAAAATACTTGTGCACCTATTTGTAGACAACACAACACTTGCACGCCACCTAAAAACGAGACTCAACTTGGGTGCCTCAACCACTTGCGTGCCACACTTCTTCGACTTGCACGCTCAGAGCTCAAAATATTTCTCTAAGTCTCAAGCCTCTCAAAATGAGGAGGGTAGTCACCTTTTTATAGGCATTTTGGCAACCAGCGTGTCACATTCACTTGCGCGCCTCCTTGGTACTTGCACGCATTCTTGGCACTTGAGCGCCTTCTTGGCACTTACGCGACTCCCTGGAACTTGCGCGCCTCCTTGGGACTTGCACGCCTTCTTGGTACTTGCGCACCTTTTTGGTACTTGCACTCATTTTAGGTACTTGTGCACCTTCTTTCCTTTGCCATATTTTTGAAATAATTCTATTTGAAATATGACTTTCACACCCTTAAATACTTGCGCACCTACTGCATACTTGTGCGCCTACTGCATACTTGCACGCCTACTGCATACTAGCGCGCCTACTTCTTTCTCTCTCCCTTTCCTACATAAGGCTTACATCACAAGTTCTCCAAACTTATGATATTTGTGAAATAAAAATCATCAAAGCATCGTCTGGTTTCTGGTCCTTTTGATTTATCTTATTTAACAACAAAATACAACACTCTGCATATGCTAACTCTTCAAACTTCCTTATCCATCCAACTTGGTCCCAACAACCTCCCCCTTTTGATTTTTTTGTCAACCAAGATTCAAAAATCACTGAACTTTGTAACCTTATGCAATGGATTACTTATCAACAATTCTAAGCCTACGTGAGCTAACTCTATGTAGGAAACAAGAATTATTGACAGCCAAAACCATGTTGTCTAAAGGTAGTGACTATGAAATCTCATGATCATATATCCTCGGCATTCTTTAGAACATATTTCAAGCTTCTAAATTAGCATCATTAAAGCTTCCACTTTAGCATTCTTCACTTCATCAACTTTCCTGGAAAACAAAAAACATTGTTTCCTACAACCACTCCAACAAATCGTTAGAATAGTTCACACACATACATGCTGGATTCATAGCTTACCCACAACTCCCCCTTTATGCATGCATCTATAAGGATAGATTTATGAAACAAGTCTCCCCCTTGACAACACTATCCAAATGCAAGATGAGAGTGGGGATAGAAACACGTACCTTAACTTTGATGAGAAGGAGGTTGGACACCCATGTTCAACCTCAATTTTGTAAATGGTTCCTTCGGTAACGGTTTTGTGAATATATTAGTAACTTGTTCAGATGTAGGAACATACTCCATCCTTAATTCATTCTTCTCCACCTGCTCTTTGATGAAGTGGTACTTTATATCAATGTGTTTTGAATGAGAATGTTGTAATGTATTTCTTGTAAGATTGATTGCACTCTGATTATCACAAACCAAGAGCAATGGTAGCTTTACTTCAACAAGTAGATCTTCTAATTGAGTCTTCATCCACATTAGTTGAGCTGCAGCTTGAGTAGTAGCAACATACTCAGCTTCAGCTGTGCTAAGAGTTACTGAATTCTTTTTCTTGGTATGCCAACTAACACAACTTTTCCCCAGAAAGAAAACTCCACCAGATGTGGATCTTCGATCATCAACATTTCCTGCCCAATAAGCATCAGAATACCCAAATAAATCATTATTTCCAGTGCCATCATACATGATTCCAAAATTTCTTGTGCCTTTGATATATCTGAGAATTCTTTTTCCAGCAATCAAATGTGATTCTTTAGGAGCACTCTGAAATCTGGCACATAAAGTGACAACATAGACGATGTCGGGTCTTGAGGTAGTCAAATACAATAGAATTCTAGTCAACGTTCAAAACTCTTTCTGATCATCTTTCTTGCCTTCTCCATCTTTAGACAACTTGGTTCCCATTGAAATCAATGTGGAAACTGGTTTCGAATTTTCCATGCCAAACTTCTTCAGAAGTTCCTTAGCATACTTTTCTTGAGACAGAAAAACATGATTCTTATTTTGTGAAATTTGTAGGCCAAGAAAGTACTTCATTTCTCCCAATATGGACATCTCAAATAACTTCTTCATCTCCTCAGAAAATTTCTCACATGATCTTTCATCATTTCCAACAAATATAATATCATCGACATAAACAATAACGACCAGTGAAAACTCCTAACATTCCTTGATGTAGAGATTTATATCATCTCTCCCTTTCTTAAAATTCATCTTTTTTAAGCAAGTATCTAATTTAGAATATCATGATCTTGGAGCCTGTTTTGTCCCATATAAATCCATTTTCAACCTGCACACATAACTTTCATCCTTTCCAATAACAAATCCACAAGGTTGATCAATGTAAACTTCCTCGTCAAGGTCACCATTCAAGAATGTGGATTTTACATCCATTTGAAAGATTTTGTAACCTCATTGTGCAGCAATAGAAAAAAAGATTCTGATTGTTTCTAATATTTCCACTGGAGCAAAGGTTTCATCAAAATCAATGCCTTCAATTTGTGAATACCCTTTACAGACTAATCTTTCTTTGTTTCTTATTACTTCACCTTCTTCATTCAGCTTGTTCCGAAAGACCCACTTCGTACCAATAATGTTCTTGTTGTCCGTCTTGGGTACAAGTTCCCAAGTGTCATTATTCTCTATCTGATCAAGATCTTCATTCATATCATGAACCCATTTCGGATGCTCAAATGCTTTATTCACATCATTCGGTTCAACTTTTGAATAAAGAGAAGTATGTGATATAGCATTTGTTGTTCTTCTTGTTTGGAACCTCTGATTTTTATCTCCAATAATGTTTTGATCCTTCACTTGCTTCCTCAACCTAGGATGAGTTGTTTGAACTCCATCCTCGTCACTTGAGATCTCTGAGTCAGATTCCTCTTCTTGAGTAGGATTAACACAGTCTGAAGCATTATCATAATTGTTAACAAAATCTTCTCTATCCTTCTTGACTTTGACATCAACATATGACTTCTTTTCTTTCTTAGCATTTTCAACAACTTTTACATCTGAAGAATCAATAATTCTTCCTGTTTCATTATTGAGGCATCTATATCCTATTGCTTCTGAAGCATATCCAAGAAAAATTCCATCATCTCCTCTTTTCTCAAACTTTCCCAGATTTCCACCTTTCTTCTTTATAATACATGGACTCCCAAAGACTCTCAAGTGTTTCATACTTGGAGTTTTTCCATAAAACATTTCATATGGAGTCATATCTGAGTTTTGCCTATAGAAACACGGGTTCGGAATATAGAGAGTAGTGCTCATGGATTGCCTCCAATAATAATGAGAAAGACTATGTTCAAGTTACATAGTTCTCCCCATTTCCACTAGACTTTGATTCTTTCTTTCAGCCACTCCATTTTTTTGAGGTGTGTATGGTGAACTGAAATCATGCCGAATTCCATGTTTCTCAAGATAACTTTCAAACTGTTCATTCTTATACTCACCACCATTATCAGTTCTCAAACTTCTTCACTGAATACTCACATTACTTATCTACTTTCCTTCTGAAACTCTTAAAAATTGTTAGAGCATCTGACTTATGTATCATGTACATAACACAAGTAATGCGAGTAAAGTCATCAAGGAATGTAATGAAGTACTTATCTCCATTTGAATATTTCTTGCTCATTGGTCCACATATATCTGAGTGTATGAGTTCCAAGGGTCTTTTTGAGTGAATTTCAACTCTCTTATGCATAAAATCATTAATCTTCCCTTTGTCACAAATAGTGCAGCGCCAATCTCTTTCTCTTGATAAATCAGGCATATCCCGAAAACTATCTCGCTTTGATAACTTGCACATATTTCAATAACACATGTGCCTCAGCCTTTTATGCCACAATTTATTTTCATCCACCACACTCATGTAACAATAGTTCTTCACATCACCAACTTGGAATAGATTCCCTCTTGTATGTTGGCCTCTTGTAACTATATTTCCATCATTTTCACTTTTCATAACAAATCCATTTTTTCTGAATATTAATTTGTTTCCCTCATCACAGAGTTCTGACACACTTAACAGGTTATGTTTCAGCCCATTAACATAGAGTGTTTTCCTGGATTTCATATTTTCTTTTCCAATAATGGCTGATCCAACACCTTTGATCCTTAGAGATTCATCATTTCCAAATGTCACTGTTCCTTCTTTGAAGTCTTTCACATTCTTCCGCATCTTTAAGTCTCCTGTCATATGAGAGGAACATCTACTATTAAGAATCCATAGACATTTTCTTTTTGTATCTTTCAAAGCAGTTTCGACAACAAGAGATTTTTTTTCTTCCTTTTCCTTCACTTTTTGTTGTGCTTCCTCCAATTTACTAGCCAAGTCAATGTGTTCTGGCCAGACAACCATGCACTCTTTCTTTTCAGACTTATCAGACCTGTCCCTTTTAGCTTTTAAAAACTCTGGCTTTTGAGAATTATTAAGAATCTTTTGTTGCTCTGGAAACACACTAAGGAAACCCTTGGAAAGATGTCCAGGTCGATCACATATTTCACAAATAGTTTCCAGTGATTGGAACCTATCATCTACTTTCACACTAGTCTTCTTAGATATTTTTTGAAATTTATTTGGAGACCTTATGTTTTGAAAGGATTGACTCCCCCTCAATCCTTGTGTTTCAAAACTTGTGGAATAGTTATAATGTTATTGGTTGAACCAACACATATTTGCCATATGTCCGAATCCACCACAATAACAGCAGTAACCAATGAAAGAATATTTTCCTCTGAAACTTATATACTGACTGGAGTTGTGAACATGCTTCTCAACAGCCTTCTTAATAGAAATCTGATGACCATCAACCTTTCTGATTTCAATCTTAATTTTCTTTTTCAGCTCAGATTTCTGAAACTTATCAGTATCGAAATTAGTAGAAATATTTCTGGACATAGGATTTTTATGCACTTCTGATTTTTTAGCATTACTGACTTTGGCCACATACATAGCCTTACAACTTTGTTCATATTAGAACTACTTCCATCTTTCCTCTCAACTTTTGAAGGTAAATTCTGTGGACCCTTCATTGGTTCATTCTTACTGGAACATTAACCAACTTCTAAGATAGAATGTTTGAAACTGACATTCATTTCTTTAGCTTTGGGCAGTTTCTGTTGGAACAGTTCAAACTCTTCTTCTTTTTCTTTTATCTTTACTTCAAGATGATCATTATGATTCTTTGCATTCTCAGGAGAATTATTCAGATCATCAATCTCTTTTTCACTCTTGATTTTCACCTCAGGAAAACCTTGTTGATTTTTTAATGTGGAAATTTCATATATCAACTTTATTTTTCCTTCTCAGGCCTTCTGATCTTCCTGAAACATTCTTTCAACTCTTCTTTCAAATGACATTCAAGTTGAGTTTCTTCTTCTTCAGAACTATTTCTCCTGTAATCTTCATTATTCACTGCTGCAATAAAGGTATTCTCTCTATCTTTCTCAGTAGATGATTTCTCAGATTCAGCTTCTATATCTTCTTCTTCATCTCGAGATAAAAAGTTTCTTCTTTTTGATTTTAATAATTTTTTATCCTTAACCTTTGAAAAATATTTATCTTTGTCACTTTGTTTCTTCCATGACCTTATTGGCTGTCTCTCATCATCATAACTATCTTCTTCTTTATTCTTTTGAGGATAGTTAGCCACAAAGTGACCAACGACCCCACATTCAAAACATTTCAAGGGAAGTTTCACTTTGTATTTTCCTGTACCTCTTTTCACATTTTTAGAAAACAAGGATAAAATTTCATCAAAATTTTTACATACCTCATCTTCATAATCGGATTCACCGGTATCATCTTCAATAAGAGTCTTCTTTGACTTCTCTCTCTTTGAAGCCTTGAATTACATTTCTCTATCTGCTTTTGTTTTGGTCTTCATAGTCTACTCCCTACTCATTTAATAATTAATGAGAGTGCTATGCAAGTCATCCAGAAATAATGTCTTAGGGTCTCTATCTTCCAATGAGGACACTTTAGAATCAAATTTTTCAGGAAGAATTCTCAAGATCTTTTTGACAACTGTAGAATCCTCCAAAGTTTCACCAAGACATCTGATTGTACTAACAATATCATTTATCCTGGTAAAAAAATCCCCAACAGATTCAGATTCTCCCATTTTCAAGTCTCCATACTTTAGTCTCCAGATTTGTAGTTTATCCTTATTCACTTTTGTATTTCCTTCATAGATGTTCTTCAGTTTGTCCCAAATTCCTTTGGCTGTAGCAACATCTTTCACTCTTAAAAATTCACTCTCAAAAAGAGATGGGAGTAATGCATTTTTAGCTCTTCCATCATTCTCAAGATTATTCTTATTGATAAGAGTAAGAGGAACCTTGTCATCAATAGCAGGAAATCCATCTGTTGTAGTTTCAAGAACATCATATCCAAGAGACATAAGATAAGGCATCATTCTATCCTTCCATATGTGATAGTTCTTTCCATCAAAAATCGGAATCCCCTTGTTGTTCATGCAATTTAGATTCTTCATCACAACTACTATTCAACCACTTTAGTAAACAATAAACAAAGGGAACCTGGCTCTGATACCAATTGAAGTTCCAAGTCAGGACCCAAGTATCACTGAGAGGGGGAGGGGGTGAATCAGTGATATCTTTTTCTTTTTATGTTTCCCCTTTTTGAAACAAACTTTGCCTCCTCTTAAAAATTTTCTTCCATGCTAAACACACACAACCACAGGAACACAAGATTTACAAGGTTCACTACTCAACAAGAGTAGCTACGTCCTTGGTATGTTACAGAAACAATCCAGTACCAAACAATCCACTAGAAAACAATCCTTTTATGTGGAATACAACTAGTAAGATATACCCTTGCACTCGTGTACCACTTTGAAAACAATCCAATAGTATGTGTGCTCTCTCTTAGAACATAATGAAA
Organism: Viscum album; assembly: GCA_963277665.1. Taxonomy (NCBI): domain Eukaryota; kingdom Viridiplantae; phylum Streptophyta; class Magnoliopsida; order Santalales; family Viscaceae; genus Viscum; species Viscum album. Next base: position 384,437,703 of record OY728166.1, read on the forward strand.
TAATTATGTGCTTCTTGATGACCTTTATCGGATCAAATCTTTCAAAAAAATTCTTCACTTTCCTACCTAGAAGCTGGTAGAAACCTCATGGAGAAAACAGCTTGCGTGCCTCCTTCCACTTGCGCTCCTCCTTGCAATTGGGCGCTTTGTTCCACTTGCGAGCCTCCTTGAACTTTCACACCTCCTTCCACTTACGCGCCTCCTTTCACTTGTGTGCATCCTTGTGGAAAGGCAATACTTTCACTCCACCTTTATACTTGCGCGCCTCTTTGTGGACAGCAGAACACTTGCACGCCACCTAAAAATGAGGCTCAACTTGGGCGCCTCAACCACTTGCGTGCCACACTTCTTCGTCTTGTGCGCTCAGAGCTCAAAATATTTCTCTAAGTCTCTAGCCTCTCAAAATGAGGAGGGTAGTCCCCTTTTTATAGGAATTTTGGCAACCTGCGCATCACATTCACTTGTGTGCCTCCTTGGTACTTGCGCGCCTTCTTGGCACTTGCGCGCCTTCTTGGCACTTACACGACTCCCTGGAACTTGCACGCCTCCTTGGGACTTGCGCGCCTTCTCGGTAATTGCATTCCTTTTTGGAACTTACGCGCCTTCTTTCCTTTGCCATATTTTTGAAATAATTCTATTTGAAATATGACTTGCGCACCTCTACATACTTGCACGCCTATTGCATACTTGCGCGCCTACTGCATACTTGCGCACCTACTGCGTACTTGCGCGCCTACTGCATACTTGCATGCCTACTTCTTTCTCTCTCCCTTTCCTCCATAATGCTTGCATCAAAAGATCTCCAAACTTATGATATTTGTAAAATACAAATCATCAAAGAATCCTCTAGTTTCTGGTCCTTTTACAAAGTGAATTTATTTATCTTATTTGACAACAAAATACAACACTAAGTAAAGGATAACTCTTCAAACTTCCTTATCCATACAACTTGGTCCCAAAATTCATTTCATGTGAATTGTACATATATATTGAGTATGACTAATATAAAACTAAAAAAAACCCAAATCAATAGGTATCAACCAAGTTTATTTATGATAACCAAGAAATAGAAGAAATCTAAGAGAATTATGGTCTCAAAATATCATTTAAATATTATTAATTTATATTAATTTCTAGTCACACACCCCATTCTTAATTACATAGAGAAACTTCTAGTGGGACCCCAACTACTTATTTTACTCCAGTTCAAAGGGATTAATAGATTTTCATTTAACTTAACTATATGAGGTATTGTTATTCATAGCAGAGAATTTACGCTTGTTTATGTTTAAAAACCTAGTATTTATAAGTCATAAATTGAACCACCTAAATCCTTCCCTTATAAATTTCATTGACCCAGTTCATTAACAAGAAACTCAATGTTCTCAAAGTGATATTTCTTATAGAGAACCGATAGATAGAATTCTCAATTGTTCAATTAAAAAATCATACACACCACACCCCCACAATTTATTTTTTACTCTATTTTCGCTATATGTATATATAAGTATAATAATAAATGATAAAAAATAGGCATAAATGAAAAAGATAGAAATAGTAGAATCCCCCCTTCTATTTGACTCCATTATATGGTATGTATCTTCTTCCTTAATCTTCAATATTTTTTTTCTCCCGATTCATCTTAAAAAATATAATAAATAAACTTAGCGGGGGTCGAAATAATATTATTAGAATAAAAATAAATAAATAATAGATTCTGAATTTGTGCTACCGCTAAAGAGTCATTGGTTTACAATTATCATCCATAATATTCAGTAATCAATATTTCAATTTCAAATTGGTGGATTTTTCACCCATCCCACTTTAATGTATAACTTTAATCTCTTTATATTCATAGTAAATAGATCTAAATATTCTCTAGAAAACTTCATAGATATATTCAAATTTACTAATTCTACTTAAAATAGTCTAGACCACCTATGAAGATTATGGATATAATGGAATCAACTATTGGGTCTTCTACAAGTAATATTTTGTTGGTTTTAAGGAATAATCTATAATTTAAATCATTATAAACATCACGACAACTGATTTAAATCCAAAAAATATTGATAATGAACAATAAAACCAAGAAGAGAGGATTTTATTCTTAATTTTATAATTAATTTAAATTAAGAATTAAATTAGTCTTGGGAATTCATTATTTTTAGAATACATTGATCATATGATCACAATTTGATTACACCATTGTTGTGTTATGAGAATCCATGGATAAAATATCTATAGCAGTAATCTACATTTGCTCTTAGTTTTTCAAAATTCCACTGATGACTGAATATTTGTAATCAATACATTCATAATAAATATTATACCTATGATTATATAATAATATTTATTCTAATAAATAAATTCATATGTAATTTAATCAAGTTCGATATAAATGTTAACTGTTTGACCCTATAAGATTATTCCTTATTAGTATTAAGTGGGTTTTACTAATTTTCAATATTAATGTATAAAAACACATGAAAAACATAATTGTAAGAAGTTAACTTCATAAAAATAATAACCGCATACGAACACTACCTTTGTAACACAATCCCTTTATTAAGATATCTCATCAATAAGGTTCCATACTTATGTCATCAACCTATATTATTGATACAACCTTCTTTGAATTAAAATATTGAATACATCAATACGACATTTCCATATAATTTAATGATATAGTTCCATTTCAATCAAAGGTACAAGATATCAACTTCCATAAATATGGAAGTGGAAAATCCTTATATTTATTCATTAATTACATATTAATCATGATGAAACCAACATACCCAACATAAAAATGAATAAATTGAATCATGTTTTATAGAAATATATCTAAGAACATTACTTGTGATGTATATTAAAAAAATATATAAGTCCAAGGATCATTACACATGCTCACAACCAAAAATATCTAATGATACGTGAAACATTTGGAATTACTATAGGAAATACTTTCCTCAAAATATATATTCATTGAGATTACCAAGTAAAAACTTAATTAGATAAATTCCCATCCACTTATGAGTAATCACACCTTACAGTCTGCATCATATGTATCCCCTTAAATGACATCATATGACCAGATGACATATATTTAAAGAATATATTCACAGCATTTATAGGTTATCAACATAGTGGGGGACTGATATTTCCCTTTAAATGTAACTAATACCCTCGTACAATATCATATTAATTTTATATAAGATAATAATAAATATTTGTTAAGGCATTAATTAATATTCATGTTTATAAATATACAATAAATCTAAAGTACAATTTTTTGGTTTCTAGGGCATCAACTTCAACAGATCCCCAATTACACTAGACCCAAATGCTAATGATTTTTTAGTTATCACATGTTAAACCTATTTCTACTAATCATGGATATAGATTCTAGGACTACCACATTTCAATTTCTAGGTTTGGTATAAACACACATATATGTGGGGAATCTACTTAGTGCGACATCACTACATTGGGAAAATACCTAAAGTAGTAATATCCCACATATACACTTCTTTTTATTTTATCATAAATGTGACATATTAGATAATAAGATAGTGAAATATTATCTTTATAATGATAATACTCTTACAATTTTTCTATAATATAAAATTGGAAAATGTCTGGTAAACCAATTCATAAGCTACATCAGAAGTCACAACATTCTTGGTTGTCATATATATGACAACCACAAGTTGTAATAAGTTTTTTTTGAAACTTTACATAGAATTAATTAGATCTAATATCATAAATGAAAAAAATAAAATCAATTTTATTTACAAAATAGAGTAACATAAGTGATAGAAGAGAAAAGTGAAATAGGGAGATTGTGTTGAAAATAGAATACACCATCCTCCTTTTACAAACAAGGCAACTTATTTAAAAAAAGAAGAAAAAGGAGAAAATAAAAACTAATTGAAAAAAAGATGATTACACAAGGAAATATTAACCAAATTGAATCCTCTCCAAAAAAAATTCTACCCAAACACGTGATGGTGCTAGATCCTGGATGTAACTCTATCTTCCTGATGACCATTTGTCTATCACAACCCAAAATTACATAAACTCTAACAAGTATCTCTGACACCTACCGAGAAAAATTATCTTCCTGCATCTACAATCACATGAAATTGGTTGAATTACCTATTCATATTCAACTATGAAAACACAAATATAGTAATCGTCTTCCATTATTTTGTCTCAAATTAGATTCCCCTCGATCCTAACCCGCACATAGGAAGAAGAAAGCATGAATTCATTCTTATTATACGATTCAATTTTCAACCTTATCCACTCATGTTATTCACACAATCAATATTGGGGTTCAACTTCTATATAAATCCTATCCCTATGGAAGAATAAGTTTATATAAAAACAAATATGAACACCAAATATGTCTCAGACAATAATGAATCCCCAAAAAACCCATTTTTTTCCTAGCACTGAGAAATCTCAGGTTGAATACTATTGGCAGATGTTTGTTTTAGGATGGTTCCACCCCTAAATGTAAAAGGGGTAAGGAGTGGCTGGTGGTTAGTGGGTGGCCAACCCCACCAATTGATTTTTCGAAAGAATACTAGTAGGGGTGAGGGTTTCCTTTAAAAGACAAGAGCCACATCCCATTTGCACTATTTCATCTATCACCTTCATCCAGTTCTTATTACCATTTGAGTGAAATATTTATTGAGGCATTTTTCCTATTCTTCAAGAGATATATTAAAAGTGTTTTCTCCTTATAATAGTGAGGGAGTTCATACCCACATTTACCCATACCAATCCTTCTATTTTCCCATATGGTTTTACCCCTTTCATTTGGGGGGTTTTTCATATTATATCTGGTGTCTATTTTTCACATTTTTCACTTAATTTTATCTCGTGAATACTGATGCACTATGGGAAAATCATTTTTTGATCCCAACAAGTGGTATCAGAGTGCAGGTTCTGGCTCGGTGCTGTTCAAAAATTTTAGGTATTAATAATTTTCATTAATTTGAGTATGCTCTATAATTGCAACTCCAGTTGATCTGTCGCATCAGAAAAAATTTATTGAAATTATTAAATACACCATTGTGAAATGGAGGAGGTTCTATAATGATGGTGTGTTAAGATGATGTCATAATTTAAGATCGAAAAATTCATTGGGAATAATTTTTTTTGTATAAAATAAAGATGAAGTTAGTGGTGCGGAAGGACAATTGTCAACCGCAAATTGACAAAAGATCAATAGATGTGACAATGGATCATGGTTATAGTGGGATCCAGAATCATGGAATTGAAAAAAAAATGTAGCGAATACTTTTGGAAGTGGATATATTCTGGTAAACAAAGCAGCGTTGACTACTGGAAGCAGACAACAACTCAACGATGTATGGATTATCGAATCAGGAGCAATATGGAACTTAATGTATTGAAGAGAATGGTTTGACCAATATGAAACCATACCAGAAGGACATGTTTACATGGGTAATGATAAAAACCTTAATATCATTGGAGTTAGTACCATCAAACTGAATATTCATGATGGAATAGTATGGACCGTCCAAGGAGTACGTCATGTAAAGGCCCTGAAAAAGAACATATTGTCATTGGGAGAATTTGATGACATCAGATGCAAGAGTCACACTAAGAATAGAGTGATGATAATTGTGAAGGCCATGCTTATAGTAATGTAGGAGGAGAAGATATCAAAGAACCTATACGTTCTTATGGTGAAACGTACAAAGAGGAAAAGATATTTTTCGCATGAACTACCTCGACAGAAGCGTTGACGATGTTACGACATCAGAAGATTCTCCATATGTCAGAACGAGGCATGAAGATTATTGCTGATCAAAAGTTTCTGCCTGGTCTTACAAAGGTATCCTTACCATTTTTTAAGCATTGTGTTTTGAGAAAAAAACACAGGTTAAAGTTCAGGACGCCAACAATGATAAGTCAATAGATCTTAGAGTTGATCTATTCCAATGTTTGGAAAGAACTGATTATATCCCTGGGAGGAGTAAGGTACATTGTATCCTTCATTTATGATTATTCTAGTAGATTTTAGGTGTACCCAATCAAGAGGAAATTATATGTTTTTGATGTTGAAAAAGAATTCAAAGCACAGAAGGAACTTGAATTTGGAAAGAAGATCAAGTGTCTAAGGAATGATAATGGTGTAGAATATACAAGAGATGAGTTTGATACTTTTTTTTAAATAGGAAGGAATCAAGAGATAGTTCATGGTGGCATACACTCCTCAGTAGAATGGAGTGGTATAACATATGAACAAAACCATATTGGATAGAACAAGGGAAATGTTGAAGACAAAATGGATTGTCAAAACTTTTTGGGTAGAAGTAGTGAATACTGCCTATTATGTGATCAACTGATCTCATTTAATAGAGATTGATCTGAAGACACCAATGGAGATTTGGATCGGTAAAACCAATAAATATTCATGGATACATACTTTTGTAAGTCCTGTATATGCATTGTTTAATGACCCGAAATGATCGAAATAGGATTCAAGATCTAGGAAATGTATCTACTTGGGTTATGTTGATGGTTTGAAGGGGTATCCTTTGTGGGACCCCACTACCCACCAACTTTTCATCAGAAAAGATGTGATTTTTTTAAAAGAAAAGGTGAAAATGACAACTGATCAAGACATGGAGAAGAAGAATATAGAAACTACAATAGTCTATGTAGAGGAAAAATCCATGGAAGAACTCGTTTCTTTTGAGGCATTACCAGATCACGATGATCATGTACCGGTTGAGTTTGAACCATGATGGTCAACTAAAGAGAAAAGAGAACCAGTATGAAAATAAAACTATGTCACTGAGATTAATATTGCATACTACTTATTGGCAGAGGATGGAGAGCCATCTTCTTTTGTGGAGGCGAACTAGAGTCCAGATGTATCATCATGGATGGCAGTGATGTAGGAGGAACTTTAATCCCTACATAAGAATAAGACTTGGAATATTTTTTCCATTACCTCATAGAAGGAAGGATATCAGAAAACATGGGTCTTTCAGATGAAACGGGATGAAAAGTACCAGGTGTAATGATATCATGCACGAATGGTAGTCAAAGGATATGATTATACGGAAGGTATTGATTTCAATGAAATATTTTATCATGTTATTATATAAACAACTATTTGGATAGTTATGGAAATGTGTGCTACATACAACTTACATATAGAGTAGCTGGATGCGAAGACTTCTTTTCTCTATGGTGATCTTGATGAAGAGATCTATGTGCTCCAACAGGAAGTTTTTTCAGAATAAGGAAAAGAGAACTTGGTTTTAGGTTGAACAAATCTTTTTATAGTCTCAAGTAGGTACCGAGATGTTGGTTCAAGAGATTTGATTCATATATCACAAGCCTTGGATATAACCAACTTCATTCAGATCCCTGTGCATATTTCAAGGGTTCAGAAGGTAATGATTTTATTATTCTTCTACTGTATGTGGATGAAATGTTGGTTGTATTCCCAAAATATGATCATATCCCAGAGATAAAGGCACAATTGGATAAGGAATTTGATATAAAGGACTTGAGACTAGAAAAAAAGATTCTTGGGATGAAAATTTACTAAGACCAAAGTAATGATAAGATTTGGCTATCACAGAAGAGTTACTTATAGAGAGTCCTGAAATGCTTCAACATGTAAGACTATAAGCCAATATCTACCCTTCTTACCATTAATTTCAATTTATATTAATGATGAGTCCTAGCAGTAAAGCACAGAGGATGAAGATGTATCATGTACCATATGCATTAGTAGTGGGAAGTCTGATGTACGCTATGGTTTGTACTAGACCAAACATTGCACATGAAATGGGAGCAGTTAGTTGGTACATGGAGAATCTAGGATGAGAACATTGTATCACAGTGAAGAGGATCCTGAGATACATCTAGGATACTTCAGATGATACATTATGTTATGGAGGATCATATTTTACTATCAGAGGATATGTTGATTTAGATTTTGTAGGTGATTTTGACTAGAGGAAATCCACTACTGGTTTTATGTTTACTCTTGTAGGAGGAGCTGTGAGTTGGATTTCAAAGTTATAGCCTGTTGTGGCTTTATCCATGAATATGAATATTACATGGTAGCTACACAGTTTTGTAAAGAGGCGATTTGGATGAGAAGGTTGTTGGAGTATCTCAAAAACAAATAGGAGAAGATTACATTATTTTGTGATAGTCAAAGTACCTTTCAAATTTCAATGAATCCATATTTTCGTTCTATTATGAATCACATTGGGGTAAAATATCACTTTTTTCCAAGATATGGTGGAGAAAGGAAGTGTGGACATGGATAAGATTTACACTTCAGAAAATCTGGAAGATTTATTGACGAAGGCGGTTGACTATAATACATTCAGATGGTATAGATCCTCAGACATCCATGTAGAGAAGTGAGTATCATGTTTAGTAGAGAGAAAGGATGTGTGGATATGTGATCGATTATTAATAAATATCCAAGTGGGCGATGTGTTGGAGGATGTTTGTTCTAGGATGGAATCGCCCCTAATTGTCTAAGGCGACATGCATGTCTGGTAGGTGGTGGGTGGAAAACCCCACCAATTGATCCTACAAGAGAGGAGCAATAGGGGTGAGGGTTTTCCATAAAAGGAAAGGACCTCATACCATTTGCAGTATCTCATCTCTCACCTTCATCTGATTCTTATTACTATTTGAGTGTGGTATTTCATGAGGCTTTTTAACCATTATTCAAGAGAGATATTACAAGGGTATTCTCATTGTAATAGTGAGGGAGTGTGTACCCACATTTACCCATAGTGATCCTTCTATTTTACCATGTTTTTTACCCCTTTCATTTGGTGGTTTTTCCACATTATATCTGGGGTCCATTTTTTTCTCATTTTTCTCTTTATTTTAACTTGTGATTATTACTGATCCATGTGCCAAATTTTTTCTTATCCCAAGAAATATGACCTTGAAACTTTCTCTCACTTCGTTCAAACTCAATTATTCACCTTCGTCTTAATACATCCTTCTTGGAATTTCAAATCATCATTGAAAAATAAAAACAGACACCATTTCCATTATCTCTGCGAAGCTCACACACGCCTAGATCTATCTTCAATTTTATTTTCAGAGCTCTGTTCGAACCTATTAGAAATCTATTTGCTCTTAAATATTCATTAAATAACCATGTCGAGTCATTAATTAGCCTCCACCTTCAATTGGAACTCTATCCCAATTCTTAGGATCGACCATATCATCATCTTATTTCGAGCTAGTCATTCCTTTGTTTTGGTTGAGCTCACATACGGGAAATTATCTTATAAAAAAATTATCCAATATCATAAATGATATATATGAAAACTATAATTATATCCCTTTATAAACTAGTATCCCCATTTATCCTATTTCGAGGAACTCATCGAGTTTTAATTCACAAGTATTGTTTGATAGTTTTATCTACTTGTCTTTGTAGTTACACTGAATTTGTGATTAATATTTTCACTCTATGAAACATGTATATTAAACATAAATACATATCATGGAATATTAGATAAATTCATAGAATTTATTCATGTAAAATTTTATTCATAATTTACTTTTTCCTGAAAAATCATCGTGGAGATATTTTATACCATGTTACATTATAATAGTTTAGTCTTTAATTTTTTAATATTTTCAAGGTATATAACATGAATAAATTAATAAAACCCATATATGTACCTTTTTGGATCATTTTCCCTATATTTGGGCTGATATTTTAATTCATAATTGGAGAAATTCATTTTTAGTCCTAAAAAACTGGTAAGACTGATTATTCATTTTCTATATGTTTTTAACATATTTATCTTGAAAAAAATAGAAATCACATTAACCACTTGTAGAAACATGGAACTTGTCTATTCCGAATAAATATTTTGTGATCACTTTGTTTGTGTCAGTCCATGAATGGATATTTGAAATTTTCATATCATATTGGCATTCATTAGTGTCATAAACCCATTTTCTAATGTCATACAAACATGTTCCATAGGGTGTCCATTAAGGAATCTGGCATTGAAATATAAATACCTAATAAAATGATCATATAATATTTAAATGACAAGTATAATTCAAATGGAATTTACCATGATGATTTAAGTTAAGTTTTTTTCATAGAATATGCCTCACACATCCTCTTAATAATCAATCATTCTTTAATAGTAACAAAATTTACCATTTATAAATAGTTTCTATTGAATACTCACAAGAAGAATCATTTTAAAAACATCCAAAATACAGTTTGACTAAATTTTGGTACATGGATTCTATTACTGAATATATACATATTTATCAACCTTATCATGGTAGAATTTACTATTTAATTCAAAGAATTATTACTCTTAAAGAATAATGTGTGTGTGTGTGTGTATCACCTACTATAGTGAATATAAACTACTTACTTGGTTTTAAATTCCTACATAGTATGTGTCTCTAGAACTACTCCTCCCACTAAGCTTAGTGTGGTCTATGTTTTTTTCAAACTTATGTGTATCTGGAGCCTAGGATACACTGAAGTCTAGTCTACTCCTACTGTCTCAAAATTTTCAGGCATCCCACATATGGAAAGATAGTTGTTATAGAATAACAAGGAAATATAATTAGTGGTTATAGGATCATTAATAGAGAATAACTTAGTGTTTCCTTGATGTTCATTTATAGAGAAAATCCTCTTTTAACAAATGGTACTCATCAATATATAGAAACTACACTTAATGGATTATTTATCATATTTTATTTTATATGATATCTATTATTCAGTGTCTTCAGCCCCAAGTGATTGTGATTTTATTCACAAAACATGCCTTGTAAGAAATTATGGAAGGATATCAAAATATGCATATATATATATATTAACTTTTTTAATGACCCACCACGACTCACTATATTTAGTAGTTGGATAGAAATGCTAAAATATGCCAGACACACCTCCTCATATGCTAGAGGCTACTAACTATTCTGCCTATACCAGAGTGTACAATATGAACAAATTAACTGATCATGATTCAAATAATAAAATAATGACATAAAATCAAACAAGACTGATCATCCATTTATCCAATCACACACACATAAATAAAATAATTATAATTCAATATAGGATCTACATTATCATCATTCCAAATCATATCCCATTCTCCTAGCCTACTAATGATAATCCAACTCAAAAACATAATCGTAGGTCTCTGCCAAACCTGTACCAGTAACCAAGTGAGAGTCTACTAAGGTACCCTAGTGAAATGATCATATGAATAGGGTGTGAGTACATAACTCCATAGGTCACCACCAAAATGGTCCCATACTTCACCATCAATGTAGTAATATGTGTATGTAACATGATTGGGATAAATAAATAATCCACTGCACCAATTAAACAAACTGACCATAATACCGACTTCAACTTGATGTCAAAATATATATGAGTACTACATGATGACCATACCAACTAGTATAACCATTTCCCCAAGGTAATTATCATATATCCCTGGACATCCGCATTAATTTTCATTGATATTTAAGTCCACAACCCTAATCAACCATAGTTGCCTCAGCTAGTGACTGAGTGTCTTTGAGAATAAGCATCACTTTAGGGGAAAATTAGTCTAGTCATTGGGGATCCCATTCTCATGCCTCTATCATATTGAGTGGAATACCTTGGGTAATTACTAGTAATACCTCATCCTCAATCCATCAGGAAGAACCCCATGGTAGTACCTAGGAATTCTTAATGATCAAACAACACCTGATTCTTATGAGGGGGAGGCCCTAGAGAATCTTCTAGTATAAGAATGAGTGATTCATGGGAAAAATAGGTAATCTAGTATAATACCCTCCCCAGATCACATGGTCAATTTTATGGGCATCCAAAATCTCATGGATCCCCCGCTAGACTAATGGGGTGCATTCACCCAATCCTAGGGGGTATCCTAGGGATTAATCAAGGGGATACTATAATCACCCTTGGGAGTTCCAACATCTATATTTGGAGATATATTATCACCTAAAATCTCATATTGTCATACAAATAAAGGGAATTGAGGGAATTCACAATGGTCTATTTTTATCTACTTTTGAATCTTGACACCCTTGAATTAGTAATGGTATCACTATATTGACAAAACCCCTACCACCATGAGAATTCCTACACATGAAAATAATTTACTCTAATTCGATCCTATAAACCATCTCTAAGAATTCACCACTGCATCATCCATAATAGATTCTTAGAAAATTTTATTCTTCCCGAAAAATACCTTGAGACTAGATCCCTTTGATCTTAGGCATCCCAGGGTCTCATCCATCTCAACAGGTGATTCCTAAGAATCCTAGGACATCAAATTATTTCTATTCCCAATATCTAATTCCCAGGAATCATGGATAATCATATATTATAAAAAATAATTTAATAAAAACATAAAAATGGTTGGTCAATTTCCCACACTCTTCACATAGTCCACAACTCCTTGGCTCACACATCATTTACAGGTTCTAGGTGACATATTCTACCATCACTACCCAATTTCAAATACACATACTCAATGTCATTTCTCAAATATGAACACATGAGGATCCCCTAGGTTATCACTATAATGAGGGAATACCTCTTAGGATCATCGACCATCACTAGTCTGTCGAAGCTTACACTCGATGCTCAGAGGACATCACATCCTTCAACACCATCAATGTTATCATCTAGCCTCATAGGCCTCAAGGGCCTAGTCACTCTAGAATCACTAGAGTGATGGATTTTAAGACCATATCACTTACCCATCACCACTAGGTAAATCCTAACAACCAAACTACCCACTAAATCTCTATATTGTCCAATCACATTGAGGTTACATCCTAGTAAGAGATGGGTTCTCACACCATGTTCATCCCATCCAAACTAAAGCTCTTTGGCATCTCATGATCAAGGAACAACCCACTACGTAAAACCATTATAGTTTATTTATCCCCTATATCAAGATGAATAATTGGGATCACACACTAGGGTCACTAGTATACTTTTATCATGGACTCATTGAACATCGATGACTGAGGAAAACCAACCAGTGCAGGAGGGTTAAATGGGGCCCTAAACACCTTTTCCAATTCCACATATTTTATTCAATATAAAAAATTTAAATTTAATTTAAATATTAAAACTAAATTTAATAAGTCAATAATAACTAATTGGTCATCCCACTAGAAAGTACTCACACATATATGCATATAAACATCATGAAAAATACATAGGTAATGTGTCAAGGACTACCTACCTTTTCCATGAAGCATTCCGATCAAAAGTCTCAGTCCAGTAGCTCTGCCTAGGATCACTATAACACCTCCAAGTCCATCCACACCCAAAAAAATCACCAACCAACAATAAAAGGCCCTAAACCACACACAAAACATTTTTAATTAATTATAATGCATTATCAATAATTAAAATATTTACAACTAATTAATATATTAATTAAACTTGGATTATCAATTGAAATCTTACCAAAAGATCTTCCCACATTGGAACCATGATCAAACACATGTCATTGACCCACAATGTTCTCTTGACATCATTTTGAGAAAGATACCTAACACGCAACCTCGACCCCATAAGAATTTATATTTAATTTTAAGAAAAAACTTATAAAATTTACAATGATGAAATAACTAATAAAATTATCAAGTAACTATATAAAGATGATATCTTAGTATTCCCTCATCCTAGAATTCATGTATACTCCTTGAGAATAATACAATTCCACCATGATCTAGTGGAATAGACCCCAAATCCATAAATATAGAAACCAAATATTTGAATGGTTTATGGGGAAGGAAAAAAGGGAAAATTGTGGGGAATCACCATTGATGACTAGAAACATCCATAAAAACACCCCAAAACAAGGGAACCATAGAGGAAAAAGGGAAGAGTCCACCTACTCTACACAATCATAATAAAGAAGGAGGGGATAACCCCCTCAAAAACACATGGTTGAGAATTTAATATCCCCCTTTTAAAACAACACTAGCTAGTTGGAACTAGCCACCAACTAGTTAGTGGTGAAAAATTTGGGTGGATTACTATCTATAACCACAACTTAGCTGATGATGTATTACTTCCAAGGCTACGACAACCACCTTGGCTCCTCCAAGGGAAATCCAAATCCCCAAGACATTTATAGACCACTAATATTCATCCAAAAACATCCTTTTTTCATGATCTAACTTTTGGAGCTCCAATATTAATCATAGTTCAGAATTTATATTTTCAAATAATTTAATAATTCAAAATTCCTCCTAATTCTGAAACTCATCCACACACACATGGTTTTATTATCTCTCTAGTATTTAAATTCTCATCATTAATAAGTCTCATAGATATTTTTACCTTTGATATCGACTTACTCATGACTCTAATTATCTTTCAAATGGTAATGTTCCATCCATGAACTCCCAACTACACCTCTGAATAACCACCCAAAACAATGGTGGTCAAAACATCAAAACTCAATACATATCTCAAATTAATTTCTGAAAAAATGAGATAGTTCTTTCTCAGTGGTAATCTATTTGAAGATACCCATGTGTCTTCTTTTGGTTGAACATCTAATCTAGGGTTCTCCCCACTATAATATCTAACCTATCAGGTGAAATTATAATACCTCAACGATCCCCACCACTTGAATTTTCTTTCAAAACTAGCTATCAATATTCCACATACCTTCTCAACATGGACTTCAACAAACTACACCCTACACTCATTATAACTCCATTTAAATATTGGTACATGTTCTTGTTTCAAAGTTTGAATTCAAAACATAAGTTCCAACACTATCCATGCACTACATGAGAACACCTAACTTTCCTTTAAAACCTCTATCGAAATCACAAAATTATCCATTAATATCTAAAATGATGCATTAAATGAATTTTCTAGCTCAATGCATCAAAAAACATGCAAAAGTTCTCTATTGAACCTCCTATGACAAACCTACCTCAAAACAATCGGCTTCACCCATCGACACACTATGAATTTATCCGATCAAGATGAATTAAATCACATAAGAACCCCAAGATCATCCTAATTCACCCAATGGATTCAAAAACTGACTTCTGATGTGATTCCATGACTGAATTATCATTCTACCAATTCCATCATTGATCATTAAATGCCATCACCAACACCTTCCCAATATAATCATGTTTAGACCATCACAAAAATACCCCGATCCTATAGCTAGTGCTCAAGCTCAATCCAAAATAATTTATGAACTAACACCTATAATTCACTAAATAATCAAAATAAATTCAAATCCATTCACTCATATTCATGAGAAATACATACTGACCATTTAATAGTCAGTTTTCCAAGACAATGATTCTACCCGTAGGGGAGTCATATCACCATGAATAACATCACACTACCCACCCAAGGAGTGATATTATCATCACATTACATGGTAAAAAAAATCCCCATGGACCATTCCTTGTTCATCATTGAATATAACCACTATCACAGACCAACCTGATCATTCTCGAGTGCTAATGAAAAACACCAAACACCACCCATTTACATTTGGCACAAATAATAAGTGAAATACCCCTAAAATGGATATCCTCAACCCTCTCCTCACACATAACCTCAAAAGGTTCCATCACCATTTTCATGTTTCTACTCCCAATCCATGCTGATCTAACTCCTAGTCAACTAGTCCCATAACAGCCACTAAGACCTGTGGGTCCTTGACCCGATCATGGGAATCATCAATTTTAATTAAATAGGTTCCATGTATTCACAATTTGTGTTATATTGACCATTTTTGTAACATGAAATGAATATTCTATATTATAACCCCAAAAGAAAAAACATGACTCATATTTATGTAAGTCACATGGCAACAGAACTAGGTTGACCATGCTCTATGATATGTCAACTCGTCAATCCAACCATACGCTTAGCCACCATATGATTCCCTTTTGAGGAAAAGGTATCCAATCTCACTCTCATCACCATTAGAAGTTAATCCAAGGCGAAAAAGGTCATTCAATCTAATAGTCCTACCCTTCAAACCAAACCTTTATAACATGACACAAACAACCAGGGTTCTTGATCCTAGAAAAACTCAAGTCATAACCATGCCTTTATCATTAACCTAATAGCACTTTACATGAATTGATCTCATAATCTATAATTTACCTATGATTACTACTTCAAAGGAACTCATAGACCTAAGTCATCACCTCTTGTAGGTTTCCCTTGGCCATCAAAAATTTTGGAGTCATTAAATAGTGAGTAACATCTAAAGGTCTCTAGGTATATCACATAGAATTAAAAATTGAATCCTCATAGAATGCCATAAACCAAAAGAAAATCCTCAATACCATATCAAATTCCAATCACGACAAAACCATTCCAAACTCCATCTCTAGTATCTCATATATGTATAACTGGTATATAATGTCAAATCATTCTATCCTCTACAAATTGATCCCCATTGTTTATCCTCCTATGGGACTCCTCCTTCGAGGATCCTTTATAATCATTCACCACCATAAAAAAATATAATCCTAGACAATCTACTGTAATGAAAAACATTATCTTTGGACTGATTTAGTATAATTTCATTCCAATATATATCAGAAAATATCATATAGGTTGTTATTAGAACAATAAGTATCCTAGAATCTGATTTGGTCACACAACCATACTCACTATACTGGAATCATCCTCTTATAATCCATAAAAAAACCATAAAAAAGGTTTATTAATATAGATATTAATTCCATGATATATGGGAAACCACCACATAGGTTGTTAATGGAACTATAATTAACTAAACCTACATGATATACTAATCCAAAATCGTTATATGGAGATACATATCCATTGAACCATCATCATTTAGTTTGGTTAAGTAGAGTGTTATTCAAATCTATATAGGAAACAATATATAGGTTGTTATTGACACTTCATGAAACCAAACCCTAAAAATAGTAACCCACTCAAGGATTCCACTAAGGAACAATGTTCCTTATTTTCCTACTAGGGTGACCTCACATCCCAACACCAATGTATTTTACCATCAATGTCAATAATAATCTCACCATATATTCAGGTAACTTACCATAAAAATAAGATATATATCTATGTTGGTCCATATGACCATAATGCCGCCAACTACTTATATATGAAAATGATATATGATCATATAATAACACATTAAACTACCAAGACAATCATCAGTGAAAAATCATAGTACCAGGTCCTTATATTTCATGATAATCCTATATGCATACTCATGATTCATGAGATACCTCATTGATTAACACACCAAGAGTCAAATATAATAACCATATTCTTAAAAATTGGATAAGAGTAAAAAATATAAAATAAATCATAAATCCAAAAGTTGTGTGTGTCACCTAAGGTGAAATCATATCAATAATAACATCTCAAACCAAAAACATCAATCCCATACTTGGTAACTTATACCTCTTACATATAAAGGTGTTCATGAAATACCAGACCGATATCCCTCATAGGCTATGACACATTCCTATATCTCCGGGATACTATATGTCAAATAGTAAGACAAAATAAAAAAAATATTTGATACCAATTTGTAATTCCCTAACTTAGATCACCCTATTTAGTAGCCGAATCAGATAACCATGTGACCTTAATCCCACATCCCCATACACCAGAGGCTTCCAATTAGCAGTGATGGTCTATAGAGGTACAATGAGAAGACTATAACCCTTATATTAGCGTGTAGAAGAATAATTAATAAACTGATCATGCCACAAATAATATATTTATGACATAGAATAAAAAAATACTTGTCACCCATTGGGATGATCATACATAAAGATACAAAAGAAATAAAATGAAAAGAGGATCTATTACATCATTGAGCCATATCATATCCCATTCTCATTCCTCCATCATGATGAGTAGTAGTCCCTGGGGAATCACCAAGCACCCCTCATCCTTAATCCCTCAGACTAAACCCCATGATAATACATGGGCATTCTCAATATTAAGATGACATATGATTCCAAAGTGGTTGAGGCCCTAATAAATTCTATAGTCTAGTAATAAATTATTCCTAGGAGACCTAAGATATCTTGAAGAATACCATCCATGGATCCCACAATAAATATTCTAGGCATCCAATATCTCATGGATATTCAGCTAGATCAATGGGTTGAATCTACCTGATCCTAGGAGGTATCACAGGCATCAATTTAGGGGATACTATATTCACTATTAGGTTTTCCAACATATATGTTTAAGGTTATACACCCAATCGATATCTCATAACATCTGTCAAATCTCTATCATTTGGTCATTCATAATGGTCTACTGAAATCTCAATTTCAATCCCGACACTAGGGAATTGGTAATGGTATTACTATATCAAAAAAACCCCTACCATCAAAGGAATTCCAATAGGTGAAAAATAATGTACTCAAATGCTGGATCCTATGAAACATCACTAAGAATACACCATTTTATCACCCATAATGGATAAACTAGGAATACACCCCTAAAATACTATGAGATAGGATACCAAACATCTCAGGCTTCCTAGGTTCTCATCTATTTCAACTGTTGAATACTGGAAATCCCTAGTATATATATCAATTCCAGGCCCAACGATTGTTTCCTAGACATCATGTGCAATCATCTATGAGATTTTTAAAAAAAAATATAATACGGGTTGGAGAAATGGACTTTCCCATCACACATTCCATAACCCATTAGCCTCACATATTCGGTATAGGTCCAAGGTTAAAACTTAAACCATTAATACCTAATGAAACACATACCCTCTTAGTTTCATCACTTAAAGGGGAACCCATGAGGGTCCCCTAGTTTATAAATATATCAAAAGAATCCCTCTCAGGACCCTCAGTCACCACTATTCTGACAGGACCTATGCCAGACTCTTATAAGAAATCTTGTCCCTATACATCATCAACATTGTAATTTTTCATCATACTCCTCAAGGTTCTAATATATACAGTTTAATTATATTGATGTATTTTAAGGACATGTCATGTCCACATCACCATTAGGTCCATCCTCACACCCAACCAATCCAGTAAATCACTATGATTTTTACTCATTCATTAGTCACATTATAGTAGGATAGGGGTACTGACCCCCAGTCATTCCACCTTGCCCAAGGCTCTATGACATCTCACTATCAAGGTTAAAACCACTATATCCAACAATTGTAGTCCATATATCTCTTCTACTTAGAGGCATAAAATGTATCTTATACTAGGAAAACTTGTACACTCCTATCATGGAGGCATTGAACATCGGTGTATGGGAAAAAAATCCAGTGCATAAGGGTCTAATGGGTACCTTAACACCTTTTCTAATTACAAGAATTTTATTCAATCTAATTTTTTTTTAATTTAAAACAACCTATTAATATTAAATTTAAAAATTCAATAATAATCCATCCTTTAACGTACTAGAGAGGCCACACATCTACATGCATATAAACATAGTACAAAAGACACAGGGAATGTACCAAGGAACACCTTCCTTTTACAAGATTATTTTTGATAAAAAATATTGGTTCAAATTTTTGACAATGATCACTATGAACCCACTAAGTCCATAAACATATGAAAAATTATAACGACCCATACTTTACATACATTTTTAATACTTCAAAAATTGAAGCACACTTATTACAACATATGATAAAACTACAAAGGACTGTATAGGTATAGTGTCTTTAGAAACTGGGAAACATAAACAACTGGTTCATAAATCTTCTATAGTGTCTCCATTTATTTCATCATATCTAGGGTCCCTTTTAGCATATTCTACTTAATATCCATCTTCCTGACCTGGGGAAAAGAAAACATAAAAGGGTGAGCTCAAATGCTCAGCAAGGGCAAATAAAGGAAATAAAAATCATATCATATCTTTTTGAAAATCAAAACCTGCAAAAGAGATCATAATATCTTATCATGGAAGAATTCATAGAAGTGAAAATGAGATCTCCATAATCATAACATAAAACTTGAAACTTTGTGGCATGCACACATATTCATGGAAATCATTTCTTGTTAGTCATGACTCATTGCCAAGACTATCTTAGTGGACAAAGTCCCTTTCTGAACCGAGTTCACTCCTCGTTTCAGTCCTGTATCACTGAACCGAAATAACCTTCCGTTCCAGCCATGTCTATCTCATGAGATATAAAATCTTTACCCAATGCATTGGAGGGAGATATAGGTCCCACCCATCTTATAATGAATCCTTTCTTATGTGTGCCACATAATCATAAAACATACATCATCTCATAACTCATGTAACAAAAATGGGATTCTTGAAACATCATGACATCATAAATCAATTCATATAAGATAAAGGAATTCATAAAAATAATTCCATCACAACATGATCAAATCAATTTAATAATAGGGATAAAAACAGAACCCTTTATTATCTTAGATGGAAAATAATTTTGATAAAACACTTGAACTCCATTCTTGAGGAAAATATCCTTTCTTCTTCAAAAACATTTTTCCTTTCATAACATGTCATACAACTTAAAAATAAAAGAATTTGATTAAAAATAAACTTGAAAACTTTTAAAGGAAGCTTCTTGGAAACAATGTTTTAAAAATCCATTCATGCCGTATAAGTTAAAAAAAACATTCTTCGTACTTTTGTCGGAAAAGTCAAAAAGTACCTCGTACGGAAAAACGACAAAAGATTCCTTTCATATTCTTTACTAAAAACTCACCTAAGGGTAAAATTGGATTTAAACTATTTCAAGTGGATGGAAACAATATTTCATATTGAGGGAACATGGATGTGGATGATAAAATACACCCCAGTAAATACTTACGAATAAACAATCTCGGATAAAAATGAGATTGTGATATTTCCCTTACCTTAGGTCCGATTAGCTTTGTACGTGTCCGAAGCTCCTGTATAATGGTTTAAATAATGTTATTGACTTATTCCAGAATCATACATATTTATATGATATCATATATGGTCATATTATTAGCTTCTTGTTAGTAATATTTCATTGTTACTTGTTACTCGGGTCTTTATAACTTTTTGTTCTTATGCGTGTTTTGTCGAATAAATTCTTATTCTTATCTTTAGGTTATAGATAATTCATTTCCAGAATGGTATTAGTGTAGTATATACCATATTCATTCATTCAATTCATTTATATAATCATTATGAAATGAAGATCATGTAGAACGAGTCGCATCACATCGTGGAGACGGTATTCCGTACGTACGCACGAGTGATGATATCGTTCCTATGATCGTGGAATTGTATTGGAGTATATATATATTATTTCAGTATCAATATTAATTCATAATAATCATATATAGTTACTCATTACACCATTATACCCATCCTTGTAAGGTGATGGTGGAAAATAGATTACACCACGGCGTGGAGACGGTATTCCGTACGTACGCACGCGTGGTGATTTCATTTTTCCGTAGGATGGATAGAAGGTGAAATAGGGTTGTTTCATATTTATAATAACATATCAGTATGTAAGTAATACTGATGTTATTACTTTATCATGAAACAACTAAAGAAGAAGAAGTTGAAGAAGAAAGAAATTGAAAAGATCGGTAATGGATATTACCTCTTCTTTGGAACGCCTCTTTGAATCCTCCACTTAAGGAACTAAGATTGGTCTTTGGAGAAGACCAGGACCTCTAGGATTATTCTAGGGAAGTGGAGAGGAGAAAATGGCAGGGGTTGGCCGAGCTTGAGTGCTCAATTTGGTGTGAGGAGGAGGGGGATGAGGTGCCCTTTTATAAGGGAGGAGAGGGGCACCTTAGGAATATCTCAAAATATTATTTTATATTAAAGTCAAAATCGGTTTATAATGGTTCCAAAGGGTCTTATTTCGAAGATAAGGTGGGGATGGGTCGAAATCCTATCAACCAATAAGATTTAGACAAGTTTAGGGTATTATTTTAACCTTATCAATTAGATTTAACTCTAAGTTAAATAATTTAACTTTTACCATGTCTTTTTGTTTTCTTTCATTATATGGTTAATACACTTACTATAACATGCCAAACGAACCCCAAATTGTTTATTATTAATATATATATCCTTATCTAAGTCATTTGGCCGAACCTTAGATTTTTAGGAATAAAATAACAATTAATAATATAATATTTGATTTAAAAACTATTTTGTGTCAATTTTGACACTATTTGATATATGACTTTTGTGAAAGTCATAACAGAATTAAATGTTCGAACCAAGTTGATTAAATCAACATTAATATATCATAGTAACCTAGAAAATTAGTGGAATTCATAAAAAATCTCAAATTACATTTATTTTGGTGTTTATAACATCAATTATGTCAATATTTCATTAATAAGATAATTACTGCATCATCTTTGTGTCATAAATAAATTACATTATTTGATGTCTAAAAATTACAAATAAAATATCATAATGTAGGAAATCTTTTTAGCTTTCTAATTAATATTTACAATCGAATTTATCTTATGTATAACCCCATATTAAAAATGATTTACTTATTAAACTTTAAATTTAACTATTTTAACCCTTCTTTAAATAAATTAATAATAAATGTCCTAATCTAATCCAAGTGGGCCTAAATGGTCATATTTTATTCCTAAGTTTGTTTTTGGTCGAATTACACTTGTCCAATAGAATTAGGACATGTGTTAGGGTAATATTAATATCATATTTACCCTTAGTTACCCTATTTACTATTAACCGCGGTAAAAAAGTAAAAAGTTACTATTCACCAAAAAATTATTTTCATCTCATTGAACCACATTTTAGTCCTTGATATTAACCGTGTCTCTCGGATTTTCGAAATTCCATTCACAGAAGCGGTAAAATTAAGTTTTATGCAAAATTCAGTTTTTTAACCTACCACTTAGTGGTTTCACTATTCATCAAAAATTGAAAGTTTTCAGAAAAATACCAAAATTTCACCCTAGGCTAATTTCGATATTCTGAGTCCAAAAATGAAGTCCATTTTGAAAAATAAAATTTATAAAATTTCAAAAAGTGGTTATTACTATTCATAACGGCTAGTTTTAATAGTATATTGATGTTTAGTGAAACTCGGTATTGCGTACGACGCAAGCTATCGAGGAAGGTCGCGATTGCGTGTAATGCAAGCCAAGCAAGTGTTGTGTAGAAAAAGATTCCTTTGATGATTTATATAACATAAAAGTCTCGGGTGTTACATTCTACCCCCCTTAAAAAGAATTTCGCCCTCGAAATTCGTCACTTTGCAACAAACAGATGAGGATACTTCTCCCTCATCATATCCTCAAGCTCACATGTAGCTTCTTCAAGTTGGTGGTTTCTCCATAAAACTTTCACCAAGAGAGTGGTCTTGTTTCGTAGGACTTTTTCGCTACGATCCAGAATCTCTATCGGCTGTTCTTCATAAGAAAGATCTTGCTCCAGCGGTACAACTTCTGAGCTGAGTACATGTGAAGGATCTGGTATGTACTTTCTCAGGAGAGATACATGGAACACATCGTGAACTTGAGAGAGATTCGGTGGAAGCGCCAATCGGTAAGCTACCTTCCCAACACGATCCAATATTTCGAAAGGACCGATATATCTAGGGCTCAACTTCCCCTTCTTTCCAAATCTCATAACCCTCTTCCAGGGAGATATTCGTAAGAACACTTTATCACCCACTTCAAACTCTAGGTCTTTTCTTCGGTTGTCGGCATAGCTTTTCTGTCGACTCTGAGCTGCTCTTATGTGTTGTTGAATAGATCTCACCTTTTCTGCCATTTCATCAATGAGATCAGGTCCTAATAGCTTTCTTTCCCCAACTTCATCCCAGCAAGTTGGAGTCCTGCATTTCTTTCCATAGAGAGCTTCATAAGGATCCATTTGAATACTGGAGTGAAAGCTATTATTATAAGAAAATTCCACCAAATGTAGGTGTTGATCCCAACCTCCTTTGAAATCCATAGAGCAAGCTCTCAACATATCTTCTAGGGTTTGAATTGTTCTCTCAGACTGACCGTCTGTCTGGGGATGATAAGCAGTGCTGAAACTCAACTCTGTATCCAGAGTATGCTGAAGACTTCGCCAGAACTTCGAGGTAAATCTCGGATCTCGATCAGATATAATAGAAAGTGGTACTCCATGCAATCTTACCACTTCCTTTACATATATCCTGGCAAGCTGATCTAGAGAGAAATCCTCTCTAATAGGAATGAAGTGTGCAGACTTTGTGAGACGATCAACTATGACCCAGATAGCATTATTACCTTTGGATGTTTTAGGAAGTCCTGTGACAAAGTCCATAGTGATGTTTTCCCATTTCCATTCGGGTATGGGTAATGGTTGTAACATCCCCTTAGACTTCTGTCTCTCAGCTTTATCTTGTTGACAAACCAAACATCGAGAGACAAATTCAGCAACATCTCTTTTCATGCCATCCCACCAGAAGTACTCTTTCATGTCCCTATACATCTTCGTGCTTCCAGGATAAATAGAGAATGAAGAACTATGAGCCTCATCCAGCAGCTCCTTCTTTAATTCGGGGATGGGAGGAACACAAACCCGATTCCTGAACTTTATTATCCCATCACAATCAAGGTTGAATTCAGGAACATTTCTCACCTTCTTTTGTAACTCGACATCTTCTTTCTGTGCCTCTTTAATCTTCACATGTATAGATGGTTGAACATTCATTTGAGAAAGATAAGATTTTTCCCCTTTCATTATAATTCCAAGATCCATCCTTTGTAAATCCATAAATATTGGATATTTTGTGATCCTCATCATGGATAAACTAGCATGGTCTTGTCGACTTAATGCATCTGCCACCTTGTTTGCTTTCCCAGGGTGGTAATGGATTGAGCAGTCATAATCCTTAATCAGCTCCAACCATCTTCTTTGACGCATATTCAACTCCTTTTGTGTGAAAATATACTTTAAACTTTTATGATCAGTATAAATATCACACCTTTCACCATAAAGGTAATGCCTCCAAATCTTTAATGCAAAGATTACCGCAGCCAACTCCAAATCATGTGTTGGGTAATTTTGCTCATGTATTTTCAACTGTCGTGAGGCATAAGCTATCACCATATCATTTTTCATAAGAACACACCCCAATCCCTTCTTGGATGCATCACTGTAGATCACAAACCTTTCTCCACTACAAGGCAGTGTGAGCACAGGTGCACTGGATAACCTTCTTTTCAACTCCTTGAAATTCTCTTCACATTCCTCTGTCTAGACAAACTTAACTCCTTTCCGAGTCAACTTGGTGATTGGATTAGATAATCGTGAAAAATCTTTTACAAAACGTCGATAATATCCAGCCAAACCAAGAAAACTTCGGATCTCAGTTACTGTTGTTGGTCTCGACCATCTTTCGATAACCTCTGTTTTTGCTGGATCCACAGATATCCCCTCTTTTGAGATTATGTGACCCAAAAATGCAACTTTTTGAAGCCAAAATTCACACTTGGTAAATTTGGCATAAAGCTTCTCTTTTCTCAGGGTCTTTAATATAATTCTCAAGTGATCTTCATGTTCTTCCTTTCTCTTTGAATAGACAAGAATATCGTCTATAAAGACTACCAAAAATTGATCAAGATAGTCTCTAAAGACTCTATTCATTAGATCCATGAAGATAGCAGGGGCATTAGTAAGACCAAATGGCATCACTATAAATTCATAGTGTCCATACCTTGTACGGAAAGCCGTCTTTGGTATATCCTCCCTTTTGACCCTTAATTGATGATACCCTGAACGAAGATCAATCTTGGAAAAGTATTGAGCTCCGCGTAGTTGGTCAAATAAGTCATCAATGCGTGGGAGAGGATATTTGTTCTTGATAGTGATCTTGTTAAGTTCTCGATAATCAATGCAGAGTCTCATTGATCCATCTTTCTTCTTAACAAATAGAACAGGTGCTCCCCAAGGTGATGCACTATGGCGTATGAATCCCTTATCAAGATTCTCTTGGAGTTGCTTCTTCAATTCCTGCAACTCAATTGGGGCCATTCTATAAGGTGTCTTTGAAATAGGCAAAGCACCCGGTACGAGTTCTATTGAAAACTCAACTTCACGATTTGGTGGAAGACCCGGTAATTCCTCCGGAAAGACATCATCAAAATCCATTACAATGGGCATATTCTTAATCGTGAGTTTCTCACCAACCATTTGAGATAAATAACCTTCATTTAGTGGGATCAATACCCATAAGATGGAAGAAATTTCCACTGGAAGGTTATGTTCATCCTTGCATTGGTATACGATCGTAGATTGATCTAGAGTATGAAATGTGACTTCCCTTCTTTGGCAATTGATATGAGCTCCATGTAGAGAAAGCCAATCCAAGCCAAGAATCACATCAAATTCCACTAAAGGAAGGATCACAAGATTTGCAGGAAGCACTTTCCCACAAACTTCGATCGGAGAAGAATTATAAACTTTTGATGCGATTGATGTGCCATTAGGTGTTGTCACAGCTAACTCAACATCTAATTGTTGAGGTAGTACGGTGATACCCTTAGAAAAGTCTTCAGAAATAAAAGAGTGGGTGGATCCAGAATCAAATAAAACATTTGCTACTTTAGAGTGGATGGTAAGTGTACCTTTCACCACATCGTTATCGTACTCCACATCGCTGATAGAAATTGCATGTGACTTTCCTTTGTCTTTAGCTTTAAGAGTTTGTTGACGTCGACCATCATCATCAACCCTTGGATTTGGGAATTGATTGGCATAATGCCCCATCTCCTTGCACTTGAAACATTGAAGTGTTGTAGGTTCATTCTGTGTATCCCTTCCTTTGTTTGCATCCCTTCCTTTGTTTGCGTCATTAGACATCTTCTTCCCATTATCACGGCATTCAAATGCCTGATGACCTTCCTTTCCACATTTAAAACATTTACTTGTCCCTTTAAGACAACTCCCTCCATGTTTCTTTCCACACTTTGAGCATAATGGAAAGTTCATTTTCTTTTCAGTGTGTTCTTTAGAGTTTCCTTTGAATTCCATCTTCCTCTTCTTATCAAACCCATGTGACTGATGGGTTACTCCAATCTCCATCTCGACTTTGAGAGCACATCGAACGATTTCCTCGTAGCTATTGAAGTCCCTTATGGCTAACGCCCTTCGAAGACTTGGTTTTAAGCCACTAAAGAATCGATCGATCTTACTCTCAGGTTGGATAATAATACCAGAAGCGTACCTTGCCAGTCTTGTAAAATTTGCTTCATAGGTACCAACAGATTCATCATCCCTTTGCTTCAGTTCAAGAAACTCTTTCTCCATCTTTGTTCGGAGAATACGAGGGAAGTACTTATTGAAAAATAAGTTCTTGAACTCGTCCCATTCCATAGACTCAATTTCATCCCTTTGCCTCGTATTCTTAACAAGATTCCAACATTGATCAGCATCTCCTTCCAAACGATACACTTCTAGGGTGACTTTATCATGTTCAGAACATTGAAGAACTGAAAATATCTTTTCAGTAGTACTAATCCATTGTTCAGCAACTAATGGATCAGTAGACCCGCTGAAAGAAGGTGGACGCTGCCTCATGAAGGATTCAACAGAATGTTGCTCCCTCCTTTGCTCGTTTGGAAATCCTGCATGATTCATAGCTTGAGAAAGTTGTGTGAGCATGGCTACAAGATTTTGCATTCCAGCTCCCATATCGTTTGGTTGCTCAGGGGGACAATCATTGCATTGCCCATCGCATTCCGCATTAACACGGTTCCTTCGGGTTCCATCCATTGACTAAAACCAAGAAGAATAGTGTGAGCAACACTAATTATAATAGGAAACCACATAATTCAAGAATAAAATTTTCATGCTTATGGTCTTATCCTAGGTTATTCAAGGCCATTTCTAAAACACTAAGATTGTGTACTATGCTTAGACTTATCCTTAGGGTTCTTACTAAGGCTTTCACATCCTAGTTTCCAAAGGTTGACTATACCTTTCCTCTGATACCAACTATAACGACCCATACTTTACATACATTTTTAATACTTCAAAAATTGAAGCACACTTATTACAACATATGATAAAACTACAAAGGACCGTATAGGTATAGTGTCTTTAGAAACTGGGAAACATAAACAACTGGTTCATAAATCTTCTATAGTGTCTCCATTTATTTCATCATATCTAGGGTCCCTTTTAGCATATTCTACTTAATATCCATCTTCCTGACCTGGGGAAAAGAAAACATAAAAGGGTGAGCTCAAATGCTCAGCAAGGGCAAATAAAGGAAATAAAAATCATATCATATCTTTTTGAAAATCAAAACCTGCAAAAGAGATCATAATATCTTATCATGGAAGAATTCATAGAAGTGAAAATGAGATCCCCATAATCATAACATAAAACTTGAAACTTTGTGGCATGCACACATAATCATGGAAATCATTTCTTGTTAGTCATGACTCATTGCCAAGACTATCTTAGTGGACAAAGTCCCTTTCTGAACCGAGTTCACTCCTCGTTTCAGTCCTGTATCACTGAACCGAAATAACCTTCCGTTCCAGCCATGTCTATCTCATGAGATATAAAATCTTTACCCAATGCATTGGAGGGAGATATAGGTCCCACCCATCTTATAATGAATCCTTTCTTATGTGTGCCACATAATCATAAAACATACATCATCTCATAACTCATGTAACAAAAATGGGATTCTTGAAACATCATGACATCATAAATCAATTCATATAAGATAAAGGAATTCATAAAAATAATTCCATCACAACATGATCAAATCAATTTAATAATAGGGATAAAAACAGAACCCTTTATTATCTTAGATGGAAAATAATTTTGATAAAACACTTGAACTCCATTCTTGAGGAAAATATCCTTTCTTCTTCAAAAACATTTTTCCTTTCATAACATGTCATACAACTTAAAAATAAAAGAATTTGATTAAAAATAAACTTGAAAACTTTTAAAGGAAGCTTCTTGGAAACAATGTTTTAAAAATCCATTCATGCCGTATAAGTTAAAAAAAACATTCTTCGTACTTTTGTCGGAAAAGTCAAAAAGTACCTCGTACGGAAAAACGACAAAAGATTCCTTTCATATTCTTTACTAAAAACTCACCTAAGGGTAAAATTGGATTTAAACTATTGCAAGTGGATGGAAACAATATTTCATATTGAGGGAACATGGATGTGGATGATAAAATACACCCCAGTAAATACTTACGAATAAACAATCTCGGATAAAAATGAGATTGTGATATTTCCCTTACCTTAGGTCCGATTAGCTTTGTACGTGTCCGAAGCTCCTGTATAATGGTTTAAATAATGTTATTGACTTATTCCAGAATCATACATATTTATATGATATCATATATGGTCATATTATTAGCTTCTTGTTAGTAATATTTCATTGTTACTTGTTACTCGGGTCTTTATAACTTTTTGTTCTTATGCGTGTTTTGTCGAATAAATTCTTATTCTTATCTTTAGGTTATAGATAATTCATTTCCAGAATGGTATTAGTGTAGTATATACCATATTCATTCATTCAATTCATTTATATAATCATTATGAAATGAAGATCATGTAGAACGAGTCGCATCACATCGTGGAGACGGTATTCCGTACGTACGCACGAGTGATGATATCGTTCCTATGATCGTGGAATTGTATTGGAGTATATATATATTATTTCAGTATCAATATTAATTCATAATAATCATATATAGTTACTCATTACACCATTATACCCATCCTTGTAAGGTGATGGTGGAAAATAGATTACACCACGGCGTGGAGACGGTATTCCGTACGTACGCACGCGTGGTGATTTCATTTTTCCGTAGGATGGATAGAAGGTGAAATAGGGTTGTTTCATATTTATAATAACATATCAGTATGTAAGTAATACTTATGTTATTACTTTATCATGAAACAACTAAAGAAGAAGAAGTTGAAGAAGAAAGAAATTGAAAAGATCGGTAATGGATATTACCTCTTCTTTGGAACGCCTCTTTGAATCCTCCACTTAAGGAACTAAGATTGGTCTTTAGAGAAGACCAGGACCTCAAGGATTATTCTAGGGAAGTGGAGAGGAGAAAATGGCAGGGGTTGGCCGACCTTGAGTGCTCAATTTGGTGTGAGGAGGAGGGGGAGGAGGTGCCCTTTTATAAGGGAGGAGAGGGGCACCTTAGGAATATCTCAAAATATTATTTTATATTAAAGTCAAAATCGGTTTATAATGGTTCCAAAGGGTCTTATTTCGAAGATAAGGTGGGGATGGGTCGAAATCCTATCAACCAATAAGATTTAGACAAGTTTAGGGTATTATTTTAACCTTATCAATTAGATTTAACTCTAAGTTAAATAATTTAACTTTTACCATGTCTTTTTGTTTTCTTTCATTA
This sequence comes from Viscum album, assembly GCA_963277665.1. NCBI lineage: Eukaryota > Viridiplantae > Streptophyta > Magnoliopsida > Santalales > Viscaceae > Viscum > Viscum album. The sequence goes on from OY728166.1 coordinate 384,468,161, forward strand.
TATGGTTAATACACTTACTATAACATGCCAAACGAACCCCAAATTGTTTATTATTAATATATATATCCTTATCTAAGTCATTTGGCCGAACCTTAGATTTTTAGGAATAAAATAACAATTAATAATATAATATTTGATTTAAAAACTATTTTGTGTCAATTTTGACACTATTTGATATATGACTTTTGTGAAAGTCATAACAGAATTAAATGTTCGAACCAAGTTGATTAAATCAACATTAATATATCATAGTAACCTAGAAAATTATTGGAATTCATAAAAAATCTCAAATTACATTTATTTTGGTGTTTATAACATCAATTATGTCAATATTTCATTAATAAGATAATTACTGCATCATCTTTGTGTCATAAATATATTACATTATTTGATGTCTAAAAATTACAAATAAAATATCATCATGTAGGAAATCTTTTTAGCTTTCTAATGAATATTTACAATCGAATTTAGCTTATGTATAACCCCATATTAAAAATGATTTACTTATTAAACTTTAAATTTAACTATTTTAACCCTTCTTTAAATAAATTAATAATAAATGTCCTAATCTAATCCAAGTGGGCCTAAATGGTCATATTTTATTCCAAAGTTTGTTTTTGGTCGAATTACACTTGTCCAATAGAATTAGGACATGTGTTAGGGTAATATTAATATCATATTTACCCTTAGTTACCCTATTTACTATTAACCGCGGTAAAAAAGTAAAAAGTTACTATTCACCAAAAAATTATTTTCATCTCATTGAACCACATTTTAGTCCTTGATATTAACCGTGTCTCTCGGATTTTCGAAATTCCATTCACAGAAGCGGTAAAATTAAGTTTTATGCAAAATTCAGTTTTTTAACCTACCACTTAGTGGTTTCACTATTCATCAAAAATTGAAAGTTTTCAGAAAAATACCAAAATTTCACCCTAGGCTAATTTCGATATTCTGAGTCCAAAAATGAAGTCCATTTTGAAAAATAAAATTTATAAAATTTCAAAAAGTGGTTATTACTATTCATAACGGCTAGTTTTAATAGTATATTGTTGTTTAGTGAAACTCGGTATTGCGTACGACGCAAGCTATCGAGGAAGGTCGCGATTGCGTGTAATGCAAGCCAAGCAAGTGTTGTGTAGAAAAATATTCCTTTGATGATTTATATAACATAAAAGTCTCGGGTGTTACAAAAATTATCTCCCAGCACCATGAGGCCCAAAAAAACAAAAAATCATTTGTTTTAATAAATTATAATCCATTATAATTAATTAAGATATTTATAATTAATTAATATATTAATTAAACTTGGAATATCTACACAAAACTCACCGAAAGGCCTCTCAAAACATGAACTATGACCAAACACACTCCATTGACCCATTGTATACTCAAAACCTCGTTTTGGAAAAAATTCCTAACATATGGTCTTGATTTCATAATAATTCATATTTAATTTTATAGAAAAAGCTTGGAAAATTTACCATAATGACATACCTCAAACAATCACTAAGCATCCATATGTATATGGGATCTTACGATGCTCTAATCCTATACTACGTGGAAGTCCCTTGAGAATGATGATTCCACCCTGATATGGGGAAATTAGCCCCAAATTCCTAAATATGGAAATAAAAAACAAGAAAAATTTATAGAGAAAGAAATTGGAGGCCAACAGATGTGGTGAATCACCTTAGATCAACACTGGTATTGAAAACACCCCAAAATGAGGGGGAATGAAAGCAGGACATAGAAGAGGTACACTAGTTTATGATATTAAAAGAGGGATGAAGTAGGGGAACCCTACCTCAAAAAACTTCAAGGGAGAATTTCCTTTTCCCCCTTCTAAGATTCCTCTATCCACCTGGTGGCTGGCAGCAACTAGCTGGTGTCTTGATGCAACCAAAGATGAAAAAGACATTTTAGCACCTCTCAGAGCCCCCATGATTCTTCCAATCTCTTATGGAATCTCCCAACCTACATTACTCATCCAAAAAAATCATCTACATGTGATTTAAATTTCATAACATTAATTCTAATCATGATTGAAAATTTAGTCCATCCACCAATTTGAAAATTCCAAATTCTTCTAAATTTGAGAAACCTATCCATACTGTAAAGACCCGTAAATTTCAAGAAAAATTGTTTCTTAATTTTCTTTGGGATTTTCAAGAACTCAGTTTCTTACGAAACCTGATTCCGAGTCCCGGTGTGCCTGGAATAAATTTACGAAGTTTAGCTCGGGTACGTTCAGTAAACGAACGAGCAGGTTTTCCTAACTTTTGAACCGTATTTCGGCAAATAATTCTGGGGGCACCGATGGAATCGCAGCACCGGTAATTTCCGAAGAACACCTTTTTCGGAGCTGTGTTTTCTTGGGTGAGGTTATTAATTAATTAGGTTAACTAAAGAATAAAATAAAATATTGTGCAACCGATTTTATTTTTATTCTTAGTAGTGCTAACCTAGGCATGGTGGTTGGAGTGGGACACACTGATATCCTTACTCCTAGGTAGGATATTAGTGAGGTGGGTCCCACACAATCCCCACCCCTTTATTACCTTTTACCTCCCATGTGCATTTAATATGGTAACTCACCCACACCCCCCCTCTTTAATGCCAAGTCAACGCTCGCGTTTAATAGGATTATTAAACGCCTCATTAATTGGTCAACACTCATTAATTAAATCGTGATCTGTATTTGAATTTCAAAAACAATCGACATGAGAAATAAAATAAGGCAAAGCCTTATTTTATTATGTGGTTTTGTTGTGCGAGGAGGATTTGAAGAGGAGAGCCCAAGTATTGGAATCTTCATCTTCCTCCTTGAAGAACGCAAAGAACGCACCATCGCTGACAAAAAACGCCAGCCTCCGACGAAGGGTGACGAATAATGCAAGTTCCTCGGAGATCGACGACGCGATGCCGTGTACCGCGACGCCGACGATCCTTCTTCCACGACGCCGTCATCTGATACGTCCCTTCCCCACGACAAAACTTCATTCAATAAATGCTTGAGGTAGGGGTTATTTTTTTTGTCATAAATTTATCCTTTTTCATTCTTCATCTTTTTCCTTGGGCCGCTTGATATCAACTTATCGGGAGGAGGTCGGACCGCATGAACACGGCCAAATCTGCTCCCCCCTTTTGTTGTTGTGTTGTTGTGGTTCGAAAGAAGGCGGCGCAGTGCAACGGCACCGCGCAGAATCATGGGAAATGCGACAAAGATGCGCGGTGCTGTCGCGCCGCGCCATTGAGGTTGAACGAACCCGCGGCTGGAGTCGGGCCTCAGCAAAGGGGCGCGGTGCCATCGTGCCACGCTGAAGAACCACGAAGATACCGCAGCTAGTGTAGGGCCACGACGGAGGGGCGCGGCTCCGTCGCGCCGCACCGGTCAGACAAGGCCACGGCTCGAAGCTGCGGCAGTGCAAGGACGGGCAACCGGCACCGTCGGCACCTCGGAAGGACGGGACCCCGGCGGTCCCGCGGCAGCAGCTCCGGCCGGCCGGACCGGGCCAGCCGGCATCCAGGAAACCGAGGGTCGTAACCCCTAGCCAGCCGAAGGAGCACCTCCCCCCCCCCACGTGGGGGCTGCGACTCATCAATCAGGGGGGCAGAACGCCCCCCCTATCCGCTCAGATCGACGCTAGCCGAGCTGGCCACGCGGCCATGCCAGGCCGGGCCGGGCCATGCCCAGGTCAAGCCGGGCCGCACCCTAATGGGCCGAACACGGACCCATTTCGGGTCGACCCGGTTCAGGCCGACCCAGGGGGGTTGGGCCGTGTCGGACCGGGCCCAGACCCCCCATTTTTCAGACCACTTTCGGTCTTTTGCCCATAACTTGGTCTACGTACCTCGATCAAGGCACTATCAGTTGCGATGCGATCCTTGGATCGAGACGGTCGGTTCAGTATATTACACTCAAGGTTTCGGAGAACTTTGGGTACGGTCGGGTTGGTTCGAACATGAAACCAACCGGGCCCTCGGAGCGGAAACGCTTATAACTTCATCTTCGGACGTCCGATTGACATGCCGTCGACTTTTTTGGATTCATTTTAGTGAGAAGGAACTTTTGGCTTACTCCACTCGAGGTTTGGACGCAGTTGGAGTGCGGTCGGGTTGGTTTGGACTTAAAAACCAACCGGGCCCCTGGAACGAAAAAGCCAATAACTCTCAGACCAAGCGTCCGATTGACGCGCCGTCTGTCACGTTGAGTTCCTCTTGTTGAGACGGAACTTTGGGATACATCAACTACGGACTACCTGTCAGTTGATGTATCATCCTCTTGAATCGTGGAGTGGACCCTCCTGGAACGAGCGTGCTATGTGCGGAAACCCTAGAGCTGGCTGCATCTCCGACGATGATGACTTCTGTACTGAAATCCTACGTGAGTTCGACGACGGTGAAAACTGTACGGGAACCCTCTGTGGGTTCGACGACGATGACTACAGTACTTTCAATCTTTACGAATCCCTAGAGCTGGCTGAGACTTGATGACTACTGATCGATCGACTCGGTGTGATTCAGATAGCCCAGTGGGGAGCGCTTGGTTGTAGTAGCAGACCCACGACGTAGGAGCGCTTGGTTGTAGCGGCAGACCCGCAATACTCAACAGAAGGAGTACCTCTGGAGTCTATGAGGGGGAGCGCTTGGTTGTAGCGGCATACCCACGGTGGAGGAGCGCTTGGTTGTTGCAGCATGTAAAGACCCATAAATTTCAAGGGAAATTTTTTTTTCTTAATTTTCTTTGGAATTTTACAAGAACGCAGTTTCTGACGGCACGTGATTCCGAGGCCCGGTGTGCCCGAAATCAATTTCCGAAGTTTGGCTCGGGTACGTTCAGTGAACGAATGAGTGGGTTTTTCTAACTTTTGAACCAGTGCTCAGAATCGAATTCTGAGGGCACCGATGGAATCGCAGTGCCGGTTTTTGCTTAGAAACGCCTCTTCCGGAGTTGCGTTTGCTCGGGTGTGGTTTTTAAATTTTTGGGGTTAAGATAAGAAATAAAATAAAGTGGTGCGACAACTTTATTTTTATTTCACTTAAGGCCACTTAAAAGCCACTTAAAGATGCTTAAGCTGAGTTGAAGCTGATAGGGTGCAATTCAAAATATCCTACCCTCTTGGTAGGATATTTGTGAGTTGGGGCCCGCACGAGCCCCACCGTTTCGTTTCCGCTAAGTAATGCACCCGTGAAAAGCCCTATTAATTGAAATTCAACTGGGGCGTTTCTTAGTCTATTAAACACTCCTTTTAATTGGGCGGTTTTATTCGTTGAATTAATTCTATGAATTAATGGGTCGTTACTTAACTTAGTTTTTTTTCGTTGTTGGCATGTAATAAAATAAGACCAACATTTCTTCTTGTGTGTTGTTCGTTGAGAGGATTTGACAGAACCTTAAGTCCTTCAACCTCCGTCGCGAAGAACGTGAAGAACGAGAAGAACGCCGGCCTTCAACGAAAGGTGACGAAGAACGCCGAACCCTCGGAGATCGACGACGCGACGTCGTGTTCCGCGACACCAACGATTCTTCTTTTGCGACGTTCGTTCTTCCGCGACAAATCTTCGAACATCCGTTTGAGGTAGGAGTTTACGAATCTTTTAAATTCCTTTTTGGTTTTTATACTTGACATGGATTTAATTCGTGTATATTAAATCTGTGTGTTCTTTTTACCCCTCGGAGATCATCGACGCGACGCCGTATACCGCGACGACGCGACGCCCTTCCGAGACGCGATGATCCTCTTCTTCCGCGACGATCAATTCCACGAAGAACGCACGCTCGACGACGACGGCGAGGTAGGGGTTTTATTTGAGAACAATATTATATTCCCATGGTTGTTAAACTAAAACAAAGAACCCGGATCAATGTTCAATTTTAATTTTATTCAAATTGTGCCTTTTTGTTTTTCATGTGTTGAATATTTTAATCCCATTTGTTATCGCCTAACGCAGAGGGTGCGGGCCAAACAAACATGGCCCGACAACCCTCCGCAGTTTTTCGTTGGTGTGCGGAATGGCGGACGATGGAAAACGGGGCCGAAAGGGCGATTTGAGGGCCTTGCAGTGAAGATCGGATCCCGGGAGGACGACTGGTGAAGACCGCACGCAAAACGGACCACCGGAGCGCGTCCGGTGGTCCGTGGAAGATTCCGCCGGCGGCGGCTCCCGGTGCGCTGCCGACAAAAACTCGCCGTGGCTGAAGCCGCAGTGGCGAGACCGTTCCGTGGCTGCGCGGAACCGGGAGGCGGGAAGCGGCTCAAGCCGCGTCCGGGAACCGCAAAGCAGCCCCCGCGCGGGGTCGCAGTTCCCTTGCTCGGCTGCTCGGCTGAGCCGAGCCGGGCCGACCCACCGGCCGGGCCGCCCCGGCCGGGCCGGGTCGCGCCCAACCATGTCGGACCTGGACCCGGGCCGACCCAGGGGGGGTTGGGCCGGGTTGGTCCGGGCCCAGACCCCCCGTTTCCGGACCTTTTTGGTCTTTTGCTCATAACCTGAGCTACGGACCTCCGAACGATGCGCCGCCAGCAGAGATGCGATCCTTGGATTGAGATGGTCGTTTCAGTATATCACAATCAAGGTTTCGGAATACTTTGGGTTCGGCCGGGTTGGTTCGTCCACGAAACCAACCGGGCCCTCGGAGCGGAAACGCTCATAACTTGAGCTCCGGACGTCCGATTGACGTGCCGTCGACTTTGTTTGACACCTCTAAGTGAGAAGAATCTTTTGGATTACTCCGACCGAGGTTTGGATGCAGGAAGAGTACGGTCGGATTGGTTTTTCCTTAAAAACCAACCGGGCCCCTTGGGACGAAAAAGCCAATAACTCTCAGACTGGGCGTCTGATTGACGCGCCGTCTGCGACATTGTGTTTCTGTTGACGATACGAAACTTTTGGATATATCAACTCTGGAATATGTGTCAGTTGATGTATCAGCCTCTCGGATCGTGGAGCGGACCCTCCTGAACGAGCTTGCTGTGTGTGGGAACCCTAGAGCTGGCTGCAACTGCTGCTGTGACGACGACGACTGTACAGAGATCCTCAGTGGATTCTACTGCGACGATGATGAAAACAATACGGGAATTATCCGTGTTTTCGGCAGTGACTACTACGGTACATCTTGGGATACGTCAACTCTGAACTACATGTCAATTGATGCATCGACCTCTTAGCTCGTGGAGTGGACCCTCCCAGAACGAGCATGCCATGGGCAGAAACCCTAGAGCCGGTTGAGACTTGACGACTGCTGATCGAACAACTCGGTGTTTTACGGATAGCCCAGTGGGGAGCGCTTGGTTGTAGCGGCAGACCCACGGCGGAGGAGCGCTTGGTTGTAGCGACAGACCCGCGGTACTCAATAGAAGGAGTACCTATGGAGGCTATGAGGGGAGCACTTGGTTGTAGTGGCAGAACCACGACGGAGGAGCGCTTGGTTGTAGCAGCATGGGGGAGTGCTTGGTTGTAGCGACAGACCCACGACGGAGGAGCGCTTGTTTGTAGCGGCTGACCCGTGGTACTCAACAGAAGGGGTACCTCTAGAGGCTATGAGGGGGAGTGCTTGGTTGTAGCAGTAGACCCATGGTGGGAAGCTCTTGGTTGTAGCGGCAGGCCCACAGTACTTGATAGGTTGAGTACTACAATAGTCCAAGGTGAGAGAGAAGCGCTTGGTTGTAGCGGCATAACCACTGTACTTGATGGAGAAGGAGTTTCCCAATAGCCTTGGGTTCAACTTCATGATCGATCCTGTGTGGGTCATTGCGGGGGTTAGTACCTATAGATCCTTTGTGGGTCCGACAACTTAGATGAATCAGTGGCTACACCTGATCATCTCTAACGTCATATGAAGAAGTACCTGTGTGAGCTGAATCCTGTTTACTCTCCTTTGTGGATTGTGTTGTGCTATCCTATGTGGATTACGTTTTTCTCTCTATTGTGGATTGTGTTTTTCTATCCTATGTGGATCACGTTTTTCTCTCCTTTGTGTATTGTGTTGTGCTATCCTATGTGGATTATGTTTTTCTCTCCTTTGTGGATTGTGTTGTGCTATCCTATGTGGATCACGTTTTTCTCTCCTTTGTGGATTGTGTTGTACTATCCTATGTGGATTACGTTTTGCTTTCCTTTGTAGATTGTGTTGTTCTATCCTGTTTAGATTTACGTTTTTCTTTCCTGTGTGGAATGGGTTGTGCTTGGGCTCGGATGTTGGAGCCAAACGGGAATTGATGACTTAGGTATATGTATGGGCATATACCTAAGCAGTGTCGGATGTTACTTTGTGATTGTATCTTTCCTTTGTGGTTTATCCTTTGTGGATTTTCGGAGACCTTCGGGGTCTCGGGGTCCCTACTGAGTAGCTTATACTCACCCCTGCACGGACTATACCCGCACTACGTTGTGTTGGTTGCAGACGAAGGACAGCGCTGATCGTGGTCGAGGTTGGCGGAGCAGGACGGTACCTGGAGGTGGACCACTGGGCGGGGTGTACTCGGAGCGGTCGGCTGGACCGATGAGCTGTGGAGGCTGTCTGTACCCACCCTTCGGGTGGGACTTCCAGTGGACGGTTCGACGTTGCGGATTTACTTTTCAGTTGTTGTTTCCCCCTTTTGAGTTGTACTTTACTTTCAGTTTGGGTTTGTATTCTGGCCCACTTACTTTCCGCACTTACTGTTGTACCAGTTTTTACTTATTGATTACTTCTGCCTGCTTACTCTGTGTTGTTTTTTTGTTCACTTTACAAAGGCAATGCCTTCCCTTTATCGGGATTTATGCCTTGGTGCTAGTCGCCAGCCCCTGGCCTATGGAAGTTGGGCTTAGGGTAGTCACGGAACGGGCCCCGAGGACGGGTCGTGACACAGCAGACCCACGGTACTCAATAGAAGGAGTACCTCTGGAGGCTGTGAGGGGGAGCGCTTGGTTGTAGCGGTAGACCCACGGCGGAGGAGCGCTTGGTTGTAGTGGCAGACCCTTGGTACTCAATAGAAGGAGTACCTCTGGAGGCTATGAGGGGGAGTGCTTGGTTGTAGCGGTAGACCCACGGCGGAGGAGCGCTTGGTTGTAGCGGTAGACCCACAGTACTCAACAGAAGGAGTACCTATGGAGGCTATGAGGGGGGGTGCTTGGTTGTAGCGGCAGACCCATGGTGGGAAGCGCTTGGTTGTAGTAGCAGGATCTCTGTACTCGACAGGTGGAGTACTACAATAGTCCAAGGTTAATGGGAAGCGCTTGGTTGTAGCGGCAGGCCCACTTTACTCGATAGAAGAGGATTTTCCCCAACAGCTATGGTTTTGAAATCATGATTAAATCCTGGTTTGAGCTATGTCTTGATTTTCAATCATTATATTCAATATGATTGACTTGTTTTCCTATGTGGATTGAGTTGTGTTATCCTATGTGGATTGGTTGTGCTATCCTGTGTGGACGTGATCGAGCATGGGCTCAGATGTTGGAGCCGTACTGGGATTGATGACTTGGGTATATGTATGGGAATATACCTAAGTAGTGTTTGATGTTACTTCGTGATTGTATCTTTTCTTTGTGGTTTATCTTTTGTGGATTTAGGGAGACCTTCGGGGGTTTTGGGGTCCCTACTGAGTATCGTAAACTCACTCCTGCATGGGCTTCACCCGCACTACGTTGTGTTGGTTGCAGACGACGGACATCACTGATCGAGGTTGAGGCTTGTAGAGCTGGACGATTCCCGGAGGAGGAACCCACGACGAGTCGGTGTCCAGAGGTGGATATCACGACGAGTTGGTACCTGGAGGTGGACCACTGAACGAGACACATACAGGGCGGACGGAAGGACCCGAGGATCTAAGGAGGCTATATTTACCCACCCTTTAGGTGGGATTTCCAATGGACGGCTCGACATTGCTGCTTTACTTTTCAGTTGCTGTACTTCCTTTCTAGTTGTACTTTACTTTCAGTTTGAGTTTGTATTCTGACCCATTTACTTTTCCGCACTACGTTTTGTACCCAGTTTTACTTAGTGTTACTTCTACTTGCTTACTCTGTGGTGTTTGTTTACATTATAAAGGTAATGCCTTCCCCTATTTTTTGTCGGGATTTACGCCTTGGTGCTAGTCGCCAGCCCCTAGCCTATGGGAGGCGGGCCTGGGGTAGTCATAGCACGGGCCCCGAGGGCGATTCGTGACAAATTGGTATCAGAGGAGTTCGGTTCTACCACAGAACTCTGGACTCTGATCTTTCTTCTATGTGAAACAATAGTGTTAAGGGTATTGAGTGTGGTTATCAGTCCAGGGAGTCCAGTGTTGGTAAGGCAGCCGACGTATCTGTACACCAGGACCCTGACATCTGATTTCCGACTCAATGCACGAAAACATTGATTGCATGTGTGTTTCAAAAGTTTTCTTTGTGATTAATTTGTGTCATCTCACCAGGTATACTCTTTTGACTGTGGCACACCTGTTCCTTTTCAGGATGACCCCACGATGGCATCTAGCTAGGGTTCCGAGCTTTGAGCGAGACGATAGCCGACCGAGCGACGAGGCCTCGGTGCATGGCCCTTTGACAGCGGAGGCACCAGCCGTACCTCTACCCGCCGAGCCACCGATGCTACCAGCCTCAGCCGCTAATAGTGCACATCTTCTTAGTGTGTTGCATGAGTTTTAGCATTAGAGACCGCCCAGGTTATGTGGGGAGATGGACCCTCATGTAGCCGAGGATTGGCTGGAGGTGAATGTGCGAGTTTTCAGGTTAGTGGGGACACCAGCTGACCTCATGGTGATCCTCGCAGTGAGCCTCCTGCACACGACAGTAGGAAAATGGTGGAGCTTGATGCTCCAGGTGCAAGACGAGGCATCACTCCTATGTACAGACTTTGAGAGCCTCCTCCGCTTGGAGTTCGTCTCAGCCACCCTCCGTGCGGTGCGCATTCAGGAGCTACTATAACTACGGTAGGGCAGCATGACGGTTGCCCAGTACTCGGTGAGATTTACCGATCTATCGCGCTATTCGACGGACATGGTACAAGACCCATTCTGTCGGGCCCGGACCTTCGAGCAGAGACTGAGGCATGAGATTTGGGCTTCGACGATCTTCCTCAACATTCCGACACAGGTCGGGGTGTTGGAGAGAGCCCTCTTAGTGAAGAGTTTCTTTGCTGAGCAGTCTCCAGAAGCAGGACCCACCACTAGCCGGCATGCGGCCGAGTCTTCTTTAGCGGGAAGTAGACAGATGACGCAGAGGTCCAAGAGGACCATACCTAGAGGTGAGCGACCGCATGACACAAGATCGTGTGTGCGAGGCACCCGGTGTGGAGAACGACTTACCAGGAGCGGACAATGTTACTACTACGGTGGGGTTGGTCACATGGCATGTGACTATCCAACCCGCCATACAGATGACCAGAGGATAAACGAAAGACCTCCCAAGCAGAGGTAGAGGTTTGATCGGGGAGGATCGCAAGGAGCAGGAGACCGATACAGGGGATCTTTCCGTGCAACTGGATGTGGACGACGCTTTGAGGTGTTTCCACCACCACCACCAGGAGGTCCACCCCGACCGTAGGGAAGAGGTGGACATGCGAGAGCTCAGCTTGATGCAGTTGAGGCCTACGATCATGGGGCTCCGGGAGCAGATGGACAAGAGCGGGACTAGCTCCAGACACGGAGAATTTTGTTCTTGTTGCTTCTAGCTTTGTTGATGTTTGTTTATAGATGCTTTGTTTCTTTGTACTTTGAGATGTAGTAATAAAAGACACCTTTATTTGTGACGTTTACTTTCCTGTCCTCTCTTTTTGTTGTTACTAAGAAGTTACGGTTTAAAAACGTTAACTTGACCCTCACTTTTGAGATTCCCACTGGAGGAGACTGAGTGAACACACACTGATGCCGACAGTGTGACTCAACCCTTGAGGGCGAGAGTAACGGTTGGATCTCTTGGTAGTAGCATCGAGGCCTTACGACATCATCCTTGGTATGGATTAGTATCATCCATGTCGGGATTGACTGTATTAGGCAAAGAATGTGGTACATACAGGGGATGAGATCAGATTTCTCTTATCGACAATGTAGAAATCTTAGCATCTCTTGTAGAACCAGAGAAGGTCCAAGTCATCCAGGAGTGGATGAGGACAACTCAGAGCCAACAAAGGGCTTATGCTGACAATAGGCGGAGACCACTCAAGTTCTATGATGGTGACCACATTTTCCTACGGGTCTCACCGCGACATGGATTACGAAGTTTGGTCCAGGGCGGCAAGTTGGCTCTGCACTTGATCAGACCCTTCTAGGTCCTCGACAGGGTAGGAGAGGTGGTTTACCGCTTGACCTTTCCACCTCAGTTTCACTGGGTGCATGATATCATCCACGTACCTTAACTGAGGAGATACGTGCTTGACCCGACGCATATCATTGACCACGGGGAGGTGGACTTTGACGATGGGGCGACTTTTGCGGAGGTCCTGGTGGAGATCGAGGATCGACAGAAGCGACCCTACGTGGGCGGTCGATTCCTCTACTGCGCATCAGATGGCAGCACGGGGACCTCCAGGAGAGCACTTGGGAGCGGGAGGCTCAGATGTGTGCTCATTACCCTCTTTTGTTTCCCTAATTTTTGACGTAGCTTTATGGGGACGTAAAGCCCTGAGGTTGGAGTAATGTAAAGACCCGTAAATTTCAAGGGAAAGTTTTTCTTAATTTTCTTTGGGATTTTAAAAGAACGCAGTTTCTGACGACACCTGATTCCAAGGCCCGGTGTGCCTGGAATCAATTTCCGAAGTTTAGCTCAGGTATGTTCAGTAAATGAATGAGCGGGTTTTCCTAACTTTTGAACTGGTGCTCGGAATTGAATTTTGAAGGCACTGATGGAATCGTAGCGCCGATAATTGCTTAAGAACAGCTTTTCTGGAGTTGCGTTTGCTCGGGTGAGGTTATTAATTAATTGGGTTAACTAAAGAATAAAATAAAATATTGTGCAATAGATTTTATTTTTATTCTTAGTAGTGCTAACCTAGGCATGGTGGTTGGAGTGGGACCCACTGATATCCTAACTCTTAGGTAGGATATTAGTGAGGTGGGACCCACAAGAGCCCCACCCCTTTATTACTTTTTACCTTCCACGTGCATTTAATATGGTAACTCACCCGCATCCCCACTCCTTAATGCCAAGTCAACGCTCACATTTAATAGGATTATTAAACGCCTCATTAATTGGTCAACGCTCATTAATTAAATCGTGATCTGTTTTTGAATTTCAAAAACAGTCGGCATGAGAAATAAAATAAGGAAAAGCCTTATTTTATTATGTGGTTTCGTTGTGCGAGGAGTATTTGAAGAGGAGAGCCCAAGTATTGGAATCTTTGTCTTCCTCCTTGAAGAATGTGAAGAACACATCATCACCGACGAAGAACGCCGGCCGCCGACAAAGGGCGATGAAGAACGCAAGTTCCTAGGAGATCGATGACGCGACGCCGCGTACCGCGATGGTGATGATCCTTCTTCCACGACGCCTTCTTCTGCGACGTCCCTTCCCCATGACGAACCTTCGTTCAATGAACGCTTGAGGTAGGGGTTATTTGTTTTTGTCATCAATTTATCCTTTGTTGTTCTTCGTCTTTATCCTTGGGCCGCTTGATATCAACTTATCGGGAGGAGGTCGGACCGCACGAACACGACCGCCTCTCCTTCCCCCTTTTGTTGTTGTGTTGTTGTGGTTCTAAAGAAGGCGGCACGGTGCAACGGCACCGTGCAGAATCCTGGGAAATGCGACGAAGATGCGCGGTGCTGTCGCGCCGCGCCGTTGAGGCCAAACAAACCCATGGCCGGAGTCGGGCCACAGCGAAGGGGTGCGGTGCCATTGCGCCACGCCGTATAACCACGAAGATACCGCGGCCGGTGCGGGGCTACAGCGCCGTTGCGCTGTGCCGGTTGGACAAGGCCGCGGCTCGAAGCCACGGCGGTGCAGGGCTGGGCGGCTGGAACCGCCGGCACCTCGGAAGGGCGGGACCCCGGCGGTCCCGCGACAGCAGCACTGGACAGCCAGACCGGGCCGGCCAGCTTCCAGGAAACTAGGTTTCGTAACCCCTGGCCGGCCGAAGTATCCCCCCCCCCCACATGGGGGTCGTGGCTCATCAATCAGGGGGGCAATGTTCCCCCCTGTCCGCTCATCTTGGCGCTAGCCGAGCTGGCCACGCGGCCGCGCGAGCACGCCAGGCCGGGCCACGCCGGCGGGGCCGAGACGCGCCCACCGAGCCAGGCCGCACCATAATGGTCCGGAACTGGACCTGGTTCGGGTCGACCGGGTTCGGGCCGACCCAGGGGGGTTGGGCCGGGTCGGACCGGGCCCAAACCCCCCATTTTTCAGACCACTTTCGGTCTTTTGCCCATAACTTGGGCTGCTGACCTCCGATCGAGGCACCGTCAGTTGTGATGCTATCCTTGGATCGAAAAAGTTGTTTTGGTATATTAAACTCAAAGTTTCAGAGAACATTGGGTACAATTAGGTTGGTTCGAACACGAAACCAACCGGTCCCTCGGAGCGGAGACACCTATAACTTGAGCTCCAGACGTCTGATTGACGTGTCTTCAAATTTGTTGGATTACTTTTAGTGAGATAGACCTTTTGTCTTACTCCACTCGAGGTTTGGAAGTAGTTGGAGTGCATTCGGGTTGGTTTTGACTTAAAAACTAACCGCACCCCTGGAACGAAAAAGCCAATAACTCTCAGACCGGGCGTCCGATTGATGCGTCGTCTGTCATGTTGAGTTCCTCTTGTTGAGACGGAACATTGGGATACATCAACTCCGGACTACGTGTCAGTTGATGTATCGTCTTCTTTGCTCGTGGATTGGACCCTCTCGGAACGATCGTGCTGTGTGCAGAAACCCTAGAGCTGGCTGCGTCTGCGATGACGATGACTTCCATACTGAAATCCTCCGTGGGTTCGACGACGACGAAAACCATACGGGAATCATCCATGGGTTCGACAACGACGACTACAGTACTTTCAATCTTTATGAAACCCTAGAGCTAGCTGAGACTTGACGACTGCTGATCGATCGACTCAATGTGATTCAGATAGCCCAGTGGGGAGTGCTTGGTTGTAGCGGCAGACCCACGACGGAGGAGGGCTTGGTTGTAGTGGCAGACCCGCGGTACTCAACAGAAGGAGTACCTATGGAGGCTATGAGGGGGAGCGCTTGGTTGTAGCAGCAGACCCATGGTGGAGGAGCGCTTGGTTGTAGCGGCAGACCCACAGTACTCAACAGAAGGAGTACCTCTGGAGGCTATGAGGGGAGCGCTTGGTTGTAGCGGCAGACCCACGACGGAGGAGCACTTGTTTGTAGCGGCAGACCTGCGTTACTCAATAGAAGGAGTACCTCTGGAGGCTATGAGGGGGAGAACTTGGTTGTAGCGGCAGACCCACAACGGAGGAGCACTTGGTTGTAGTGGCAGACCTGCGATACTCAACAGAAGGAGTACCTCTGGAGGCTATGACGGGGAGCGCTTGGTTGTAGCGGCAGACCCATGGTGGGAAGCGCTTGGTTGTAGCAGCTGGCTCACAATACTCGACAGGTGGAGTACTACATTAGTCCAAGGTTAATGAGAAGCGCTTGATTGTAGCGTCTGGCCCACTGTACTCGATAGAAGAGGAGTTTCCCCAGAAGCTATGGTTTCGACATCATGATTAAATCCTGGTTTGAGCTAAGTCTTGATTTTCAATCATTATCTTCGATATGATTGACTTGTTTTTTTATGTGGATTGGGGTTTGTTATCCTGTGTGGATTGGTTGTGCTATCCTTTGTGGACGTGATCGAGCTTGGGCTCGGATGTTGGAGCCGTACTGGGATTGATGACTTGGGTATATGTATGGGCATATACAGAAGTAGTGTTGGATGTTACTTCGTGATTGTATCTTTTCATTGTGGTTTATCCTTTGTGGATTCAGGGAGACCTTCGGGGGTCTTGGGGTCCCTACTGAGTATCGTATTCTCACACCTGCACGGGTTTCGCCTGCACTACGCTGTGTTGGTTGCAGACGACGACCACCACTGATCGAGGTTGAGGCTTTTAGAGCTGGACGGTTCTCGGAGGAGGAACCCACGACAAGTCGGTGCCTGGAGGTGGATATAACGATGAGTCGGTACCTGGAGGTGGACCAATGGACGAGACGCATACAGGGTGAACGACAGGACTCGAGGAGTTGAGGAGGCTATCTGTACCCACCCTTCAGGTGGGATTTTAAGTGGACGGCTCGACATTGTTGATTTACTTTTCAGTTACTGTACTTCCTTTCCAGTTGTACTTTCCTTTCAGTTTGGGTTTGTATTCTGGCCCACTTACTTTTCTGCACAACTTTTTGTACCCAGTTTTACTTAGTGTTACTTCTGCTTCCTTACTCTGTTGTGTGTTTTTACTTTATAAAGGCAATGCCTTCCCCTTTTTTTGTTGAGATTTACGCCTTGGTGCTAGTCGCCAACCCCTAGCCTATGGGAGGCGGGCTTGGGGTAGTCACGACACGGGCCCTGAGGACGGGTCGTGACACGTACACAGGGGGGTTTACACCTTTTATCAACCCCATTTTACTACCCTAAAAAAATGTATGTAGATGTCAATGTGAGTTTGGGATTATATATACTCTAAATATTACTGGTTGTAAATACTTGGTTATGATGCAATCTGATAATCCATCCTAAAGGTTCCCGTATCAGTTACTGTTTCACACAAAAATGCATGGTGTCCTAGGTTTAGGAGACAAGGTACCTGGAACCTATAATGATTCATTTATTTTGTCATTATATGCATTCACACTATCTTTACCACTTATGTTTTCTTTTAGAGGGTTGATTGTGGGGGTTAAATCATGCTTTCATAATAATTTACATTTGATTCACCATTTTTATCTCTTAAGAACTTCCAACAACTTCTATATCTATAATAAGGTGCAGACATACTTTCCAAAGGTAGGTGATCATTTGGGGTTTTAGATCCAATGATTCTTGGGAACTCACATTGGTTTATGGGATGTGAGTTAGGCTTATAACACCCTTTTGGGGGGGAATTATTTCCTATTCTAAGACACTTTTATAGGTTTCCCACATATCTCTTTTATAAAAAAAATCAATAACCTTGTAGTTCATTTAAACCATGATGTTTAACATCTCGTGAGAAGGACATATTTGAGGGAACTTAGGTTCTTGGATTTAAGATCAAGACTTATGAAAGCATCCTATATATCATATTAATAACAGGAATCATAGTCATCATAGTTCAATATTCTCCAAAATTACTGAAACACAGTTATAAATAATTAATATCTATGAGGGTTATTTCCCTAGGTTTAACCAATATGAGAATTCCTAGGGACTTAACCGAGGTGAGTTCCCTTGTATGGGAGAAATCATATCACGCCACTGAGAAGGGCTTACCCACGAAGGATAGCCTATCTAGGGTATATTTTTGATGAAATTGATATGATTGTTACAAATCCCTAAGCCCATATGATCCATTCTCGGTGTGGGAAACAAGGGATCAGAAGTGACCAGTCTCACTACATATGAATATGAGACTGATGCACTAGGGTGACCCTAATGGGATGTTCAATATAAAGAGTAGGCCATAGGAAAGAATACTATATATTCTATTTATAGAAAGAATCACTATCATCATAGTTCAATTAGCTTCTCAATACACTCATGGATGTGGAATAATTATGAACCCATGGGAGATTTGGGTCCCATGAGTTAGAGTGTTTGATACATGGATGGAATTAAACCAAGGTGGATACCCATCAAAGTTCAAGACTTATAAGGAATCCTATGTATCTTTTTTAGATAGAAATCAATGTTCTTATAGTTCCGTTAGCTTATCAATCCACTAATGGATGAAGAAAAATGATGAACCAATATGTGATTTTGGTTTCCACATGTTAGAGTGTTTAAGATATGGTGATACTTACACCTTGGTGGATGCCTACTAGAGATCAGGCCTTATGAAGGTGTCATACATATATTGTTTTGATATAAATTAGATTTATCCTAATTCAGTTCAGGGTATATCCAAATATATTTTAGATACATGGTTATCATATCATGGGATGTCTACATAACATGTCCTTAGTGCCTTCCTAATGAATTCTACGTGTCTGTTTGACAATGCTAATATATATTACAACGATTTGTATGACTGAAGCAGATATTCTAGAGGTATGTTGCATGATATGGAATTCATGTCTAGAGTACTGTATTATAAATCGATTGGCATGATCGAGGGTCTTCACATGACCAACATAGACATGCCCAAGGTTGTTGCAAGATCATTATTGAAATTTCTGGAGGACTTCACATAACCTAGGCGATATGTCTTGAGGACTTCAAAAGACTTGGGTGACATGTTAAGATAACATCATAAGAGTTTGGTAACATGTATGGAGGACTTCACAATACTTGTAATACATGTCTGAAAAACATTGTATGACTTGGGAAACATGTAAAAAGAACTTCATAAGACTTGGGTGACATGACTAGAGGACTTATCAAGACTTGAAAGATATGTCTGAAGGATACTGTGTGTTTTGGATGACATTTCTAGCATAATTTTTGAGTCTTGGTTGTGTTTTTCTGGTTCTGTCGTAGGATCTAGATATATCACGAGAAGAACATGACACCATCACATGAAAATCAATGTATATGTCATCACGTTTTCCATCCATCATTGTCAACATTTTTTGTAATATTCATAATTTTTTCTTAAGAATTAGCATTATTGAGGTTTCTCATAATCAAGACAACACTTGGAAGCTACTTTTCATAAAATTAATGGACCGTCATAAGTACATTATGTGATCTATAGGGTGATCATGCCAAACACATATTTATGACGCATGATCCCTTGGACCATTCACCAGAGTTTACCTAGTAAAGGATCCTTATAGCCGCATAACTTTATACTCTGAAAAGTCCACTCTTCAGTACTCCCATATGTATATATTGTGTCTCATGTTTATTTTTTATTCGTTGAGGGGGGTATTTATATTCCTCACTACCTTGATTATACACTTCCTTTCATGGAATGTATATTGCAGATATGAACTGGAGTTGGTGGAGGGAGTATCACATCGCATGCTTCACATTATATTTCTGCAGGTCACCCAAGGAGTTGTATAATGAATAGAGTCCATATGAACACTATCTTATGACTATATTTATTAGACCCTAACTTTTTAAAGGTATTTCTCATAATCATTTTTACATGTCAAATGTTCCTTGAACCATTGAGATTATATGTATGAAAGTCCTACATAGACCAGAAAACCTATGGAATGATTTTTGTGTGATCGAAGAGGACTTGTTTGGGGTCATTCATGATATTAATATGGCTTGTCAAAGGCCTTTTTCAAGATCAAAATAGCTTATCTGGGACCTCTTATAAGATTGAGAATCCTTATTGAGGATTATTCACGTGATAAATAGTGATCACATGAGGTACATAACATCTTCATATGAAAATCAATGTATCTACCCTTCATGATAGAATTCTTAATTTTTCCACATTTTATGCACTATTTTCAAATAACTTTAGACTTTAACCATTGGTTGTCTTTAAGGGAATCACATGATCAGTAGAGGATGTCGTGATGGCATGCGAACATTGTCATAGACTGTTACTATAATTGTCTGTGATGTGCCACATGATGAAATTGATTTATAAAAGGACTTCTAAAAGACTAGGTTGACATGTCTAAGAGTCATAATGAGATTGGTTTTCCTACTGTAAATGATTTTCATGATCATGGGAGACTTGTCAAGGACCCATTGCAAGATCAAACAGGATTTTAATAGAGATTTTATGAGATCAAAACAACATGCCTGAGGACCTTCACATGATGGATGGGGATCACAGGAGGCACATAAATATTTTACAATAAAAACATCTTAACTCTGACAACATTAATCCTCCATATTTTCAGCTTTATTCCCCAACATTATTAGTGGATTTGAATGATCATCATGCATCTTTTACCTGATGTGTTACTTGATCAGAGGAGCTCATAAAGTATCCTTTATATGATCATTATTTCTTGTCTGAATGCCTTTACAAGAACATGATAGCTCGTTATAGGGGATTTATATGATCAGTAGAAATCACCTGAAGGAATTTTCATGATCATCCATAGATCATGAAAGGCACATGATTCATCAGTGTGTCCTTAACAGGGTTATGCAATCACATGTCCTCCTAAGGATTATAGAATTTACATGATCTGGCCTCTTGATCCTTTTATATCCACATTTCTCTTTCCATTTTTTATGAGGCAAATAATACTCATGCTTTAGGTATTTCATCAATTATAGAATTTTTTATGCTCATTTGGTGGTAATCAAAAAATTCCTTCCCTTAGGAGAGAGGTTTTCTGGGATACAAACTCAGTACTAAAGAGATTAAATACCCACCTATTTCCTTGAGGCTTCCAATAATTAGTTTTCTAAGAGAAATTTGGAATTATAAGTGACATTTGGTATTCTGTGGGATACCTTATAAATAGGGGAGCAAAGATATGGCTCATTCAATTGGTGACATGAAATAAAAATCTCTCATGATTGATTTCATCGTGTAACTCATATGAAACACCTTACTATAAGTACTGTTTCAGAATACCTCTTTATAAGAACTGATCACAAGACTGCTTCATGAGAACCACTCAAAATATCTCACCACATGAATTTATTGTCTAAGTACTCTTTCAAACAACCTATAAACCAACTAATATTAATATCATTTAACCTTAACCCATGTTATTTGTTGTATGACTATCTTACAGGCTGTACACGATCCATTGGATTGGTCATATATTTTAATGATCATCATGCAGTTTTCATGACCATCTCAGGGTCATGAAATTTTAGGCCTTATGACAAATCATGAAGTTGAAATATTCTCTATGGTTTATGTGATTCACGAGACCTATATCAAGTCATGTGATTGTGAATCCATTTATGGTTCATGTGATTTGTATGATTCTGTCCGAGTCATACACCAATTTTCTAAAGGTTACTCGTTCATCTGACATGTAGTACTTATTTTCATACAAACATATTCTAGTTCTCAAACGTATTTCAGTGTTCCCAAACCAGTGGATCTGATTTCTGGGAATCAAAATCCAGACCCTTAGTATCACATGTTCTAAATAAACGAGGATTTGAAGTGGATTCCTTATTTTAAACTTTAGAGCTACCCCCAGTCACACTAACATACTCTTTATGGATTCAGTCTAATAGATGATGTTGTCATTCCATTACCTAATTAAAAGAATAAATATTGTTGATTGTCATCCTCCCATGACTATATTCAAATGGAAATTTTTGAATAGATTCAATTGGACATATCACTACTCCAAGGGTTATCTTATATGTTGGATAACTCCCCTTAGGGTCTAGATGGTTGAAATATTTTCCATAATCCAATTTATCAATGTTATTTGAGCATAATATTATCCTCCTTGAATAATATGATAAATGATTAGAGAACAAAATGGGACTTTCAACTTGTTGGTAAATTTCTTAATGAATGTGCATGAACATTTCCGGTTAGACAGATCTTCTCAGAATTCTCTAGCCAACTACAAGATATTCATCTTTATGAGGTTATATAGAATTCTTTGTTTTTCATGTATCTCCATTCATAACTTCTCAAAAATATGATTTTCCATTAGTTTCCAAGAACTAATTCCTTCCATATGTCCCATTTTGAGCTAAAGATAAACATTTGGGATATTTATAGGCTGGGGAAAATACCCCTTATAGGGTAGATGCATGATGAATGTTTTCCTCCTGTGGATTTTAAGGATGACCCTGCACAGACTCCATCCTTGGAAAGGTATATGCTCATCATGGTGAATGAGATATAAAAGAAGGAGTTGAACCTAAACTTGGTCATTTCTTTTATGGGATAGATCAATATATTCTTCTTTTATAGTAGTACTTAGCCAACAACTATATTCCCTCATCCGTTCCATTTCTGATAGGTTTGAAACATCATGGGTTCTTATTGGTCCACCATTAAGGATGGGGAGTATGCATCATTGGGCTATCAGGTGATACTAGAGGTATCCCCAATCCTTTTGCTAGCGGTGTTTTTAGCCATGTTTTTTAACAGATTGATTTTCCTAGATGAGGATGCACTATTGGGAATTCAAGTAGGAACATTGGTTATGGTAGCTAAATTATAAGATTGTAGGATACTTAATCTATCCAATCCAACCCCTGCTGACCATTATCATCTTCTTGGTCATATAAAATAAGGAAACATCCATTACATGATTGGTGAGTCCCTTCAAGTTCTTATTTGACTGTATACGAGATAATTTATGATGTTACAAATATCATAACAGTATTGGGATCCCCAATTATTTATTTAATCCCAATTTTATAAATGTTTCTAGGGTTGAGGTGTTCTTCTAGGTCCTAATGAGGTTATTGAAATAACGATCCAGAATGATCATTTCAAATTTATTCCCTATCCTATACTGACTAGGATAATTGTTGATAATGTAAGTAGCCCTCTCATTGAGATATCATAAAACTTCTCTCTGCATGATAGGGTTATTATGGACCATGTAGATGAGTTTATTATTTGGGATACATATAAAACCAATATATTCTATCACTAATTCAACTGTATTCAAAGAGTTACTCCTCTCCATTTAGCTAGTGTGCTAGGAGAATGAAACCTTAGGATCATTCAAAAAATTTGGCTCATGTTGGATCAGGAATAAATGATTGTTGAGATCATTATTACACCACTCAATTTACATTTCTTCCAGTATTATGAATATGACTAAGATTGGGTAGAAGACTACTCGAGTAGTGTATTGAATCGACCAGTAAATCAAGTGGACAAGCAATATTCTTTACTGAACCCCTTATCGGTAGAAATTATTAATTTGATTTAGGACTTGGTAAATCCTCTAATGAAGCATTCTCATCATAATTATGAACTTACCATTATAGGGATATTTTTTTAGCAGTATGGCCCTTCAATACCAGTAGATGATGATGCATTGATTGAGAAGAGAGCACATGAATCTTATTTTCTTGCTTCTTCATCAAATCACTGATGAAGCTCACATTTTAATAGATTATATTCTATAATTAAATGTTTATAATCCCACAATATTGTCATTTTATGGGTAATTTTCACATTTTTAGGTTTTAATGGTATTTTGAGCTCAAATAAAAGAATGGTTAATTCTGAAATGTTGATAGATTTTGATCACAGGGGTATTTTAGGGAATAGTTTTTAAATTATAATTCTAATTTTAGTGATTCTTTTTTTATATTACATGATGTACTTTCTAAAAAAATTTCTTCATGAAGGAAATATTATTCGAACATCTAGATCCTAAAAAAATACATGAATCCAGAAAACATTCTGGGCTGACAGCGTGGATACTACCTCTATAACAGAAGCATAAATAGATTTACACACATAAAAATTCATTTATTCTAGCTGAAAATGAAATATAATTCAATTATCCACATACTTGATGTGTTTCAAGTCAAAATAATTTCATTAAGTAATTATTTGAATGCTCCAAACAAGTGGAATATGAAAGGTCTTCTAGGGTATAAAAAATTCCATTGAGTAATTAATTAATATCTTATGAACCATATATCCAAAACGTTTTAATTTTAATGAAGACATGAAAAAACGAATAAATTAACAACTTTCGTTAAGGCTCCAATGCATGAATCGATAGTTTGTAGGATAATAATGGAATGATAATGTGAAGATGTGTAATCTGACGTGTCACATGGATATAATTAAATATGATGAAGAAAATGACCATAACTCGTACATACATTGGTCAATGATGCTGAATGTTTTAGAGTGAATGAAGGAGATATAATAGAAAAAATTTAATTAAGAAACCTATTACAAATTTAGCTATTTATTAGGACATACATGTGGAAACTTTTAGAGGATACTTTTTGAGTGAATTCTTTCACCCCCTCTCGCTATAAATATGTATCCTCACCCATTCTAAAATAATTAGCACTTATATGGGGCCATTTTCTATTCTTTTGTTGTTTCCTTCCATTTTAATAGTATTATAAAATTTTAATATATTTTTCTCTTCTTCTTAATTCCAATCTCAATTTTTTATCTTTATTTTCCACCCCGTTCTTGTCTACTACAATCTCTTGTACTCGTGATCATGAGTAACTAACCTGAGGAAGTTCTTGGGGGATTAATCCTGTGTTAAACACAAGACATTATGAAATCATTTTTTATTTTTCTTATCTTCATAGATTTATTACAAGGGGGGATATTAGTGGGAAAGGCGCCTTTGTGTCTCCACTTTCCACCCAAGGCTTAACTTTCTCTTCTATAATATTCTCCCTCGACCGAGGAGGTGAATGTAAGGTCTCTTAGTGATCATTGAGTGAATCATATATCCACAACCATAGGTATAAGAGGATGATTATTCATATAATGGAGCATAATCATTAAATATATTTTAAGCTAACAAAGAGACGATGAAGGTTCATTCTGAATTATCTCCTGGGAGGATCTCTTTTTTTCTAGCATCATTTTTTCTGCATTCATTTTGTCTGGATTATGCATTGCATATTTACTTTTCATTATCTTCCATCCTTGTTTATCAAACATCAATTTATATTAATTTTATTTCATAAATGAAAAAAATATAAAAAATTGAATTATAAGTAGTGATTGATTGACCACAAAAGCTCCTCAAGAGAATGACCCCGGTCAGCCCATATGTTGCATTTAGTTATAAATATTTTTTTAGAGTGTGTATGAAAACTCTTCATCAAATTGGTTCCATTTCCAATGATCTATGTAATATTAATTCACTATTTTTATTCAAATTTTGTAAATTATTTTAATTTTATTAAAAAAACACAAAAAATAATAAATTTCAAAAAAAAACTTTATAAAATCTAATTGTTCATGATATATTTAAATTCAAATTATTATTCATGGACTAAAAGATATCTAGTACCAGAAAATATTTGCAATGATATTTATGCTCAGTTTAGAAGGATTAATGATAAAGTTAAAAACCTAGAGAGCCAAATATAATGGATTACTGAATATGTACACACATTCTAGGAGTAACCCAAACCTAAGATGGAACCTAAACTAGAAGAAGTGGTTGATGTGATTTCATCAATCATTATTTATGTTAGTGGACCTCAGGTGGGTGAGAATGAAATTCTAAAGGAAATAATCACATCATCCCATACTCAAACATTTCTTGAGTAGGTGTCGGAAGTACACATTCTAACTGATGCACTGATGGGATATCAACATTTTTTGGAAGAATCCTAGAATGTCTTTATTGAAGATAACTTGAAACTCGGTCTTCCCATATTTGATAATGAAACATTAGTAATTTTTTACATCTCTCTTTATTTGAAACATTATTAAGAAGATGAACCTATTGAGACTAAGTTTTATATGGTCATGCTTGAAGATATCAATTACCAAGCTGAATTACTTTAAAGGGAATATTTATTTATTAATTCTTCATGTTTTAATATTATTCAAGCTAAACTGTTTTCTGACTTCTCTTTATTTGAAATTTATTATACACAACAAATGGAGAAGACCATGGATGTTAAAAAAGATACTACCCAAGTAGTGGTTATTAAATAAGAATATTTGAACAAACATGTGGTGGTGAAACTACTTCCTCAACAAAAAATTTCATACCCTATGGTAGAGGACACCATGGAAGTTCACAAGGAGAAACCATATCTTCTATTCCCACCCACTCATGAAATAAAATTATTTTTTAATTCTTTCTTGGGGTTTGGAAACATTATGATATTATTTGGGGTTCTCCACTTTCAGTGTTTAATCATGGAAATCATGAAAAAGTCACGTGTGTTGATTCAACTCAAAGAAACCACACCCAACTTCTGATTGGGTATAATCCATTGCAACTGCCTGACTAGGGGAAGATAAATCCTAGCGGGGGGTCTAAACCATGTTTTATCCTCTTTTCCCTTTCTCTTTATTTTTATTTATTTTCTTATGATTTTTTATTTCATGATTTATAGGTCTATTTGTAGTATATAAGAGCTTAAATCAAGGCATCCACTTCAAAAAAAATGCCAAGTTGTATCTTTTCATACCTTTGCTTTTATGCCCTTATATTTTTTATTATTGAGCTGAAATGAGAGGTAGTAAAATTTAATTGTGGGGGGAGTGTGATACTTCATAGTTATTATTGTGTTTATTTATTTTCTTTAGGATTTTTGAGCTTCAATTAATATTATTATAATTATTCAAACATCAATTTATTCTAAAAGAGTTGAAATTATTTTTGAAATAATGGATTTTAAATGATTGTTGATGTGAGAACTTTTTCCTTTAGTTGAATTTTCAATAATTTTGTTGAGTTTGACTGATTTTTGAAATCCATTCCCATGAAACATTGGATCAAAATATTTTTCTAGTACTATGAATTATTCTAAACCACATTTACGTATTCTTACTAATACCCACACTTTCTTGAGGGAAACCTGGATTTTGTGTGAGAGCCATAATTTTTAACTTTTCTCTTTTAAATATATTGATTTCATGGAATGTTTTTGATATGATTAAGGAATATATTTGACTATACACATATTAACCTGATACCTACCCTTATATCGTTCCTTCTTTATCCCTTATATTCCATGAATTTTCTTATAGGTTTAATACACATTACAAGATGATTTTTCCTTAACTACCCACAATCATCGTTTTTTGCCTGGATATTTCAAGTTTGAATATGGGGTAAGGGTGTTTAATGTGAGTTATTTGGAATGTGTTTATTTTGGGGTTTTATGATGTTTTTTTCAACATTTTTGGTAGTCTATAATGAGAAAATTTGACTTGAGTCATCATTTCATAGTTCTTAATATGTTTTATCTGGTTCTCCTTAAAAAAAGAAAAATATAAAATAAAAGAGGTAAGATTGAGTTATTTATTTTACATTATTTTATGACTCATGTAACTCTATAAAAAAAAGTTAATTAATTTTTATTCATTCAATGTATTCAATTTTCTACTCATCCTCAATGAAAAAAACAAAAAAGAAAAAGAAAAAAATATTGTGCCTTTCTAGAGCTTTACAAAAAAACGAGGGAGAACATAGATGATATAATTCTTTGTAATCACTACATGGATCATGTAATATGTCATGAAAAAGGGATGGTGTTTTGTTACACAATTTCAAGGTGATTTGATTGAGGTCCATCCTATGTTTTCACTTGAGTATTCATGCATTGTACTTAAGAGTCCAACCTCATCTTTTTAGCTTTAAATGTATTAAATCATTTTACCACCACCCCTAAGACATTGAATTAACCTTGAAGAAAGTCCTTATGATTCAATACATCTTTTTTCACACTGTGTATACATTATAATTTTCAAAAGCCTATGGTGATACACGTGATTTCCAAGATTGGTCATAATTCCATATTAAATTTCTCTTGAGTGAAGTGTGACATAATGTTTATTGTGAGGTAAGTTGTGATTGGGCCATGGATGAATTTGTGATTTTAAACAAATTTAATTGTGGGAAATGAAAATGGGAAGGAATTTTTTTTCATAGAATAGACGTGATGAAATTCTATTTTGGAGAAGATCATTGATATTTTCTCATTTTCGATTGCTGGGAGGATTTTGATTTGGAAGTAAGATGATTACCTGGGAATGCAATGGTTAAGTGAGGGGGAGTGATGAAACTAAAAATATTAAATATTTCATTATATAATTCAATATTTATAATCTAACCATATCATTATTTTGTGGTTAATTTTCATGTTTTATGGTTTTAGTGGTATTTTGAGCTCAAATATAAAAAAATTGTTAATTCTGAAATTTTGACAGTTTTTTATCATAGGGGTACTTTGGGCATAACTTATAAATTATTATTCTAATTCGAGTGATTAATTTTTTAATATTCCAAGATTTACTTTATAAAAATTTTATTCTGGGTGCACACACCTTAAAATTAATTTATTTTAGCTAGAAATGAAATATAATTCCATTATATTTGTCCTTTTTGAGTTTCAAGTCAAAATAATCTCATTATTGCATTCTTTGAATGATCCAAACCAGATGAATATGAAAGGTCTTCTCAGGAAGAAACAATTCCATTGAGTAATTAATTAATATCTTCTGAGCCATTCATCCAAAACGTTTGAATTTTTTCGTAGACATGAATAAGGAAAAAATAAAAACATTACATAAGTATCCAATGCATGAATCAACAATTTTAATGATCATAATGGTATGGGAATGTGATTATAAGGAATCTAATGTGGCACAAGGACAGAACTAAATGGCTCTGAGTAAAATAGACATAACTCCAACATCCGGTGGTAAATGATTCTAAAATGTTTTGGGTGACTAGAGGAGATATAAGGGGGAAATTATAATGAAGAAACATATTACAAATTTGGCTATTTAATGGGACATCTACATGGAACCTTTTGGAGGAAACTTTTTGGGTGAATTCATTCACCCCCTTCCCTATAAATATGTATCCTCACCCCTTCTCAAAGAATTAACACTTCTATGTGGGAATTTTCTATTATTTTTTAGATTATTTACATTTTAATAGTATTATTAATTTTTAATATATTTTTCTCTTATTCTTAATATCATTCTTATTTTTTTCTTTTGTTTTACACCCCATTCTTCTCCACTGTGATCTCTTTTACTCGTGATAATGAGTAACTAACTCGAAGAAGTTCCCGAGCGATCAATACGGTGTCAAAACCAAGTCATTATGCATTCATGTTTTCTGTTTCTTATTTGAGTTAGTAATAAGTGGATGTTTGTGGGAAATGCTCCTTTATTTCTCCACTTTCCACCCAATGCTTAGCTTTTTCTTCTATAATATTCTCCCTCGACCGAGAAGGTGGATATAAGCTCTCTCAATGATAGTTGAGTGCATAATATATCCACAAACATATGTAGAAGAGTGTGTTTATGCATACAATGAATAATGATCATTAAGTATATTTAAATATAACAAATCTATGATGAAGTTTCATTCTTGATAATTTTCTAGGAGGATCTTTTATATGTCAAGCATCATTTTGTCAGCATTCATTTTGTCTAAATTATGTATTGCATATTTACTTTTCATTTTCTTGTATCCTCATTTATCAAACATAAATTTCATTTGTTTTTATTTCATAAATGAAAAAATTTAATTATAAGTAGTGATTGATTGACCCAAAAATATCCTCTAGAGAACAACCTAGGTCAGCCCATATACTACATTGAGTTATAAATATTTTTGAGAGCACACAAGACATTGCTTTATCACTCGTCAAACCATTACTTAATCCGACGTGTCCAACCAAGTCATAATAGAGAAAAAAGTATCATAAAGGATAATATGAAAAAAATACATTCCCTGAGCATCAATAATACCTTGTAGGAGTTTCATGGCCAATAGGAACGTCTTCACCAGCTCTTTCATGATCTGGGGGTAGACGGCTTTGATTATCAGCCTTTGTCTGATACCATGAAAAACACTGTACTGAACCAACAAAAATTTTCCATTAGTGAGGGGGACTTGCATATTTTTGATGGTGGGAATCCCCTGGTCAAATTAATAATGGAAGATTCAGAGGTTATGGAATAGACTTAAGATAATATCTCAGTTTCACTCCCAGATGGATGACTTGACCGTGAATATAGAAGAATAGAACGATATCATAGCTCACTCGAAGTTTGATATTTAGAAATAATTATCCTTATTTGTGACTACTTAGAAATTATTTGATGAGTTTTCCTCTTTTATAAAAACTCTTCATCCTTAGGTAGTGGAAAAAGAAGTAGGGCATGCGAAACTTCAGTGCTCAGTCGACACTTCTCACCAGTCTCTAACTCATTTGGAAAATTCATCCGATCAAATTTTATTATAGTATGATCATTTTTTTTCTTTCTAATGGAATATTTATAGAACATTTGGTATATGGATATTTCTAATTTTTAATTCAATCAATGAATTAATCTGATGAACTTTACAAGTCATTGTATAGAATTCTTTCGTTCATGATGTGTTTGGTGTCATGAACCATCCCCTGGGCCCCATGCCGTGACTATCCCAAGCCCGCCTTGCATAGGCTAGGGGTTGGAAAATAGCACCGTAAATACATATCTATAAAAAGGGAAGGAATTTCATCAAAACTTGAACACACACAAATAGGGAACACTGCACACATGTATAACACAATAGAAGAAGAAAGGTACAACCACAACTAAAAACCTCAACTGAGTGTAAATGTAAGTACTAAATGAAAAAGGGCACAAGAATACAAGCCCAACTAAAATGGAAGTACAAGTAAAAGAAAAAAATCTCTTTAGGTCACCCTCTAAGGATCCTACCTGAAGGGTAGGTACATCTCATCACTACGGCTCTCCACGTCAACCGGTCACCTCCATACACCATCATGTCCTGGATCCTCAAGTCTCAGTCAAAGATGCCCTTCATCTGTACAAGACACAATAAGGTATGGGAAAAGATCGTGTAGGGGTGAGTATAACAATACTCAGTAGGGAACCCGACACCCTTGAAGGTCACTCATAATTCCACAAAGGACTAACAACAAAGCATGATCTCAAACAAAAAGCGAAAAGAAAAAGAAAACTCACATCAGGCATAACTTACGTATAGAAGTTCAAATGATTAGTCGTAAAACTATATTATCTTATTTAGTTGAGAGGCTCTCCTTCTGACCCACACAGGATCGATAGACATTGACCCGCAAAGGATCACTAGGCACTGACCCACACAGGATTGTTGAGCGCTGACCCACACAGGATCGCTGAGGTTTGACACACACAAGATCGATAGGTACTGACCCACACAATATTGCTAAGTGCTAAACCACATAGGATCATTGAGCACTGACCCACGGAGGATCGCTAAGTGCTGACCTAGTGAGGATCGCTATACCTTCATCACGTCACAACCAACCACTGGATTCCCACACTAAGCACACTTATTTTCAGAAGGATATGCTCCACAAGCAATCGTCTGAATTTCAACCGCCAAAAAGTCCCACTAAGAAGTGTCCCAATTAACCACCATGTAATAATGGTTCGAACAAAATAGAGGGTGCGTCAATCAGACGCCCGATCTGTTAGCTATAGACATTTTAGTGTTAGGGGCCTAGTTGGATTCGGGCCTGATCCAACCCGACTATACTCCAACATTCTCCAAAACCCCCGTGTAGTATCTCAAGAGGTCTACCTCAACCTAAGTTTTCTATTGCTGCAGATTCTTTGTCAAATGAACATCTAGTCTAGAAGTTTCTACTAATTAAGCATAATTGGGACCAAAAAGGGTCTAGGCCTGGTCCGACCTCGTCGGGATGACCCGATCGGAACAACTCTGTTGGACCGACTTGACCTAGACCTCTAGGATCAACCCAAAGAGGATTGAATCAAATCAGTTCGGATGGGCTTTGTTCGGTCGTCTTGACCGCGGTCTCGGCCCGCTGGCTGCGGGCTAGGCCCATTGGGTTGCGGGTCCGGCCCGGCCCACCGAGATATGCGCGGCCCGTCGGGCTGCGGAATCGCCCGACCTGCTGGATGGGAATGGATCACCAACTAGGCATGGCATGCCAGCAGGGCGCAACTTGTTGGCTGGGCCCGGGTCCACTCCCATTCCGAATGGCCAAGTCATTCGGGCTTCATCAAATAGAAGAACCAGTTTTCACTGCTCCACATGGACGGTTTGTGGAACCGGTCACCAGTGGAACCCACAGACCGCGGGACCCCCCTCTGCAGCGACCCTCCATGGTGCGCCTCCACAACACACCTCCCAACCCTAATGCGGCCGGTTCTAGTCAGCCACCCCTTCATCCGCAGCGGCACCTTTAGGCGCTGCCACCTTCTCGCGGTCGGCGGTTATCGGCCGCCACCTCCTCCGGTTGTTGGCGCCGCTATGCCGGAGATGCTTCTACGAGCCACCAGGGAAACTATGGTGGTCTTATTTCTTTCCCATATGTGCCTATGAGCCTCCCGGGATGGACCCTACACTGAGCGGCCCATGGTTTCACCTTGCCTCTATATTTTCCAGTCGCCCACGAAGAACGCAACCAATACTGTGATCAACAGAGGGTCTAGGCCTTTTTCATTCGGCCTGCGCCCTCCGCATTATCATTATAACATGGAAGCAATTCAATCATCAAAAAGTGTAGAAGAATTATAAATCTCTTGAATAAAACTCCTAACTCAAGCACATTGGTAGATGGGACAAATGAGGAAGAAGGGTCCGCATTCATAGCGTGTTCATTGGCATTCGCAAACATCGAATTGAATCCACTAAGTCATCGAGGCTTCATTATATGTTGGAGGAATTCATCACCGACACTTCATCAGAGCTACCTCTCGTTAGTGCACAAGACCCATGCCCAAGATTTGTTTAAAAAGATGAAGAGAGAAGTTTAACTTACCACACAATTTAATGAGGTTCATTAATTAATTCAATTAATGAAACCGTTAATCTCCCGATGGTGTGGTTACACAAGCAAGTGTTACCAGCCATTAAATAGTCTGACAACCCAGTGGTCCCATCACCGCCACTCATCAGTTACAAGGAGAGAAATAAAATAACTCGTTGAGTTTTTTTTGTAAAGTGAAAATATTATCTTTTTTGTCTGACCCTTAGTGGTCAAAGTTAAGATTTTTTAAGGGAATCCTGACACTATTAATTCAACGATGCCCTCATATTTTTAATTTGAGCACTAGTTCTAAAGATATAAATTTCCCCCTGCACATTCAATGAACATACATTAATAAAAGTTCCAAAAATTTGTTCCGGGATCTTTGGGCCTTGGAATCACGTGCAATAAATTTTCACAGAGTCGTAATAATCCCAAATAAATAATATATATATATATATATATATAATTTCTAGATCTTTACATTCTCCCCACCTTAGAGATTTTCATCCCCTAAAATCCACAACAAAACTTGGGAAACAAGTGGGGGTAATGATCAAGAATATGAGCCTCCCACTCCCATGTGATCTTCTAGAGGTTCTCGTGTTTCCACTGAACTCGTACCAGAGGAATCAACCACCCATGAGGGAACTGATCCTATCGATCCTCTATATCCACTAGGAACTCCGTCAATGTCGCACCATCATCAATTCCCAACTCACCCTAGTCGATAACATGTGACAGATCATGAACGTACCTCCTTAGCTGTGACACATGAAAAACATTTTGCATCTGGTGCATCTGTACGAGAAGAGATAGGTGGTACACCACTTCACCTACTCTTCTGATGATCTGAAAAGGTCTAATGAACCTCATAGATATCCTGCTTCCCCAGCCAAATCTCTACAATCCTCATTGAGGTGAGACCTGTAAGAATACATGGTCTCCCTCCTCGAACTGCAAGGGTATCCATCTCCTATCGGCATAAGACTTATTCCATATCTGTGCAGTCTTCATTCACTCTTGGATGATTTTCACCATCTGAGTGGTAGCATGTACCAACTCTGGACCCATAAGTGCGGACTCCCCTAGGTCTACCAGCATATAGGTGATCTGGAAGGTCGCCCGTACAGGGCTTCAAATGGTTCCATGCCTATGGTGGAGTGATAATTGTTTTTGTATGCGAACTCCACCAGTGGTAGGTGCTCCTCTAAACTGCGACCAAAATCAAGAACAGAAGCATGAAACATGTACTCAAGAGTCTTTATGGTCTGCTCTATCTGACCATCTGTTTGAGGATGAAAGGCGGTGCTCAAGTGTAGCTGAGTCCTGAATTCCTCCTATAATCCCATCCACAACCGAGATGTAAAAAGAGAATCATGATTTGAAACGAACATCGATGGAACCCTGTGAATATGTACAATATCCTGTACATAGATATGTCCCAGGCGCTCTACTGATCCCTTATCTCGGATTGGGTAAGATGTGGGGAAACATGGTGATTCAATCAACAATCACCCAGATAGAATCGTGGCTTCTAGTTGTACATGGTATCCCTATCAAGAAGTCTATGGAAATGTCATCCCACTTCCACTTTTGTACCTCAAGTGGCTGAGTCAAGCCTGTTGAAACCTGGTGCTCGGCCTTCAGTTGCGGGCAAGTGAGGCATCATGAAACAAACTCTTCCACTGTTTTCTTCATCCATGGAAACCAATACTAACGCCGTAGGTCCAGGTACATCTTCGCCACAGAAGGATGTACCACCAATGTGGATGTGTGGAACTCCCTAAACACCTCCTCTCATAGAGTCACTGGTACCATGGTGCATCCTTTGAAAAGGATGATTTACTCCTCACCTTTAGAAAATATTCCAGGATCCCTTCTTGACGATATCTGAGCATGTCGGGCCTCACAGTAAACATCCCCAAGTTGTGCCTCCCTAACTCAATAAAGAGGTGGGTGAGTAACTATCATAGACTGGAGGTAAGTTGATCCATTACTATCTGTGAAGGATAACTGCAATATGGCTAGTTGCTCTATTTCATCACTCAGCAAATATAAACCAGGCCTCATGTTGAGTGCTTCTACCACTACATTACCATTTATAGAAGTGTTGACTATCTAAAAGTCATAATCCTAGATGAACTGCATCCATCTCCATTGTCTTAGGTTCAATTCCTTCTGTGAGATGATATACCTGAAATTATTATATTCATAGTAGATGGTAAACCATTCACCCATTAATTAGTGTCGCCACATCTTCAAGGAAAAGACCACTTCTTCTAACTCCAGGTCATGGGTAGTGTAATTCTTCTCATGTAGAAGAGGTTATCAATCCTCGGCAGAGGATACGTGTTCTTCATGGTCACCAAGTTCAGGGGCCTATAGTCTTCACAAAGCCTCAGACTCCCATATGCCTTCTTGGCAAACAAAATTGTGGCTGACCAAGGAGAAACAATAGGCCTTACAAACGACTTCCGCTGCAAGTATTCTAACTGTAACCTCAATTCAAGATGCTCCATGGGATCCGTCTGATATGCTGGTGTAGATATCAGTGCTATCTTGGGGTACAGGTTGATGTAAAAGTCTACCTATCTATGAGTTGGTATTCCCAGAACATCATCAGGGAAGACATCAGCATACTAGTCCACCACAACAGGATAACTCGGTCTCCTCTCATCCAATACTCTGAGGGTGAGGCTAGCCAACTAAAGAATGATTGGTTTCACCCTCCTATGAGAAATTCCATCCTATGATTCAAAGGTTTCCTTCTCACCACTAAAGAAAACCTGATCCCATCCTCACTGACACAAAGCACCTTGCACCTAAAATATTTCATCT
Organism: Viscum album; assembly: GCA_963277665.1. Classification (NCBI taxonomy): domain Eukaryota; kingdom Viridiplantae; phylum Streptophyta; class Magnoliopsida; order Santalales; family Viscaceae; genus Viscum; species Viscum album. Next base: position 384,503,449 of record OY728166.1, read on the forward strand.
GAGCATGGAATTTGGATAGCCATTCCATACCCAAGATGATGTCGTAAGGCCTCAACTCTGCAAATTGGAGATCCCAGCCAAATCTCTCACCTCCTAGAGTAATCCCTCACTTTTTTCACCAGTGCGTAATCATCGAATCCTCTCCTGTAGGAGTCTCTACACATATGGATCAAGCCAACGACTCCATCGGAATCTCTAAGATCTGAATGAGAGCCATGGAATTGAAAGGGTGACTAAAACCTTTGTCTATAATTACTGTAGATAGGGTGGAGCAGATACAGATCATACCTCAAAAAATTTATGATGCATCGTGATTGTAGGCCTCAGATCCCTGAAGATAAGATCGTCCCATTCCATCTGCTACTTAAGGGCGTGGAGGACCTCCTAGATGTGGTGGCAGTGAAAAATCAAATCGCCACCCACCACCTACTTCTCGGACAACTCCTCTTCCATGTTAGTCACCCTATGGACCACCTTGATCAAATCTCTATCTCTGCCTCGGTGGTCTCTCAACTATCAACTGATCATCTGTGCGGCAGGTCAGGCAGTCACGAGACATGTGACCTTGCCCGCCACACCTGTAGCACAATCTGATCCTTTGATGACCTTCTATGTCTTGTAGGCTCTTCACCTCCAACCCTACACCCTGGGGTGGCCCTCTAGAAGGTTTATCCTGCTTGGACCTCTACGTCATCTTCCTACTGCCTGCTGCAGATGACTCGACTACCTGTCGTCTGGTGGTGGATCTCCCTCTCGGTTCCTACTTAGCTAAAAATCTCTCCTCCAACAGTGACCGCTCAAGCACTCTAGCCTGCATCGGGAAATTGAGCGATATCATCGAAACTCTAATCTCCTTTCAAAGACCCTGATCAAAGTTTTGATCCCTGAAGAAAGGGTCTCGTACCAAGTTAGTTGAGTAGCGACATAGGTCAGTGAATCTCATTGAGTATTGGACTAATATCAGGCTGCCCTACTATAAGTGTAGTAACTCTTGAATATGCACGGAGCATAGTGTCTCTGGTACAAACTCCACCCTGAAGAGGCCATCAAAGTCCAACAAAGAGATTTTCACCTCCTCATGTGTCTGGAGTATTAGGCTCCACCACATCCCTGCTATGCCCTGAAGGATTCTAGTAGCTAGGATCACCATCTAGTCTACTGTTGTCTCAACCAAGCGAAAAACCCAGGCCACAGCCTCCAACCAGTACTTAGTTTTCTATGGGTCTATCTTGCCTCGAAACCTCAGAGGCCAATGTCTCTGGAACTCATTCAACATGCTCAGTCCACGTGCATAGTCTGCTGGTGGGGTTGGTGGAAACTATTTCTCTATGGATGGTGTTGTAGCTGGTACACCACCCAAAGGTGCTCTCACTGTAAGAGGGCCCTGCACCAACACCACATTGCTTGGTGGGCCGTCATCCTGATATCTCTCAAGAATCCCGACTGGTTGCCTATGTGGCGACATCCTAAAAGAAACAAGTGCACCATAGTTAATAAGTTATACTTGGTGAGGTGACTCGAAAGATATTAAAAGAAAAACTTTTCAAAAAACACATGCAATCTGTGTTTTCGTGTATCAAGTTGGAAATTTGACTTCAGGTTCCTAGTGTATGGACACATTGGCTGCCGCACCAACACTAGACTCCCCAAACTAAAAACGTACTCAAAATAATAAACACTATTTCCCTATTGAAAATATCAGAGTCTTAGTTCTTCGGTATAACCGACTCCTCTGATGCCACTTTGTCATGACCCGTCCCCCAGGACCCATACCATGACTACTCCAAGCCCACCTTCCGTAGGCCAGGGGTTGAAGACTAGCATATAAAATGAATATCTCTAAAAAGGGAAGGCATTGCCTCAAAACCTGTACACACACAGACAGGGAACACTGCACACAAGTATAACACAACATAAGAATAAAGGTACAACCACAACTAAAAACCTCAACTGAGTATAAAAGTAAGTAATGAAAGAAAAGGGGGGCTATAATACAATCCCAACTGAAATGGAAGTACAGGTAAAAGGAAAACAACTCCTGAGGTCGCCTGCCAAGGATCCTACTAGAAGGGTAGGTACAAATCATCACTGCGGCTCTCCACATCAACGGGTCACCTCCGTACATCATCAAGTCTTGGATCCCCGAGTCTCAGTCAAAGCTGCCCATTTTCTGAAAAAGACATAATAAGGTGCGGGAGAATCCCATGTAGGGGTGAGTATAATTATACTTAGTAGGGTCCTCAAGAACCCCGAAGTTCTCCCAGAATTCCACAAAGGAATAACCACAAATCATTATCTCAAACACAAAGCGCAAAGAAAAAGACAGATCACACTAGGTATAACATAAGTACAGAAGTACAAATGATTAGTCGTAAAGATAGATCATCTTATTCTTTCGAGCGGCTCTACTACTGACCCACAAAAGATCGATAGATGCTAACACACACAATATTTTCATGACCTGTCCCCCAGGGCCCATGCGTGATTACCCCAAGCCCGCCTTTCATAGGCCAAGGGTTGAATACTAGCACCAAAAAGGTAGATCTCTAAAACGGGAAGGTATTTCCTTTAAACCTGTGAAAACACACAACCCAAGAATACAAAAAGATGCAACCAAGAAGTAAAACTGTAGTAGTAAATGTGTGTACTAAAAGTAAAAGTGGATGGAATACAAGCCCATATAAAAATGTACAACTACAACTGTAAACAAAAAATAGCTTCTGAGGTCATCCACCAAGGATCCTACCTAAAGGGTAAGTACAAATCGTCTCCATAACTCTCCATGTCAACCATCACTGCCATCCACCGTCAAGTCATAGCTCCTCGAGTCTCAGTCAAGGTAGCCCGTTGTCTGCACAAGACACAACAAGGTGTGGGCAATGCCCATGTAGGGGTGAGTATAATAATACCCAATAGGGACCTCGAGACCCCGAATGTCTCTCATAATTCCACAGAGGAATAACGCAAGCTTGATCTAAATCACAATGTACAAAGAAAAATACACAGCTCAAACCATGTATAACAAAAGTACAATAATACAGATGATTAGTTGTAAGGCTACATCATCTTACTCTGTCAAGAGGAACAGCTAATAACACACACATGATCGATAGGTACTAACCCCCAAAACACCCACATAAAATCTATAGGTGATGATTCACACAGAATCGCTGGGTGATGATTCACACATAATCATTGGGTGCAGATTTTCATAGAATTTCTGGGTGCCGATTCACACAGAATCACTGGGTGGTGATTCCCAAAGAATCACTGGGTGATGATTCATTACACAGAATAACTGGGTGCTAATTCACACAGAATCTCTAGGTGCTGATTCACACAGAATCTCTAGGTGCTCATTCACACAGAATCGCTAGGTGCTGATTCACACAGAATCACTGGTTTTTGATTCACACTGAATCTCTAGGTGCTGATTCACATAGAATAGCTGGGGGATAATTCACACAGAATCACTCTTTATTCTTCATTTCTAAGCTAGTCAGATTATTCTCGCTTATAGTAAGCTTTTCTTTCGGAGAAACTGATCCTCATGACATCAGTCATTTTTCAACTAGCATGAAGTCCCACAAAGAAGATACCCCATAATCCATCCTATTATAAGGGTTATAACATAATAGAAATTCATCAACCGGAAACCTGATCTGTAAGTTATTGGCATTTTAGTGTCGAGGGCCTGATTGGATTCGGAGTCGATCCAACCCCGCTATACTCCAAATTCCTCCAAAACCCCCTTATAGTATTTCAAAAGGACCATCTCACTCCAAGGATCCCAGCACCATAAATATTTTTTCAAAGGGACGTCCGCTTTCTAAGATACAGTTGTTTATGCATATCTGGGCCTGAGAGGGGTCCAGGTCCGGTCCGACCTGGTCGGACAGACACGACCTGGGCCGAACCAATTGGGATGGGCCCCAGTGGGTTCATTCCATTGGGCATAAAATTGGCCCGACCCATCTCAGTTGGGCTGGGCTGCGGACCGGCTTGGCTCGCCAGGTGGTTAGGACCACTGGCTGGCACAACCCATGTAGGCGTCACACGGTCCGCCTCCCAAACAGATCAAAGAGTCATTTCGTTAATTTATGGGTGGCGGCAAGTGGCACAACCTTATCACCCATGGGACCCATAGAGAGTGGGTCCCTACTTCTCCGTGGCTTCGTAGCCACTACCTGCTCACCATGGCACACGACGGCGCACTGCCTCACCATCACCACGACAGGCCCACACCGGCTGCCCCTTCAATCCAATACTGCACTGATCGGTGTCACCCTCCTCCACAGCTACCAAGCGCAGGCCTCCCCCTTTGCCGCTGGCACCGGCCACTTGTGTTGTGCTGACGAATCTTCCGCGGTCCACCAGGTGATATCCAATGGTCTGTTATTCCTTACAGATGCACCTACTGTCCTCTTGGAATGCCACCGTTGTTGTGCACCTCTCGGTTTCAAGGTTCCGTCAAGTTGGAACAACCCGCCTCCAAAGAACACAATGAAAAATCAAGCGGCGGAGGGTCCAGTCCATGTTTGTTTGGGCCACGCCATCCTCATTAGGATTATAATAAGTAGGAGTAATTTTATACATCACATTAAAATAAAGACAAACCCCATTCAAATCCCCCACAACGACCACCCACAAATTCAATAACAAGGAGAAGAAATGTGGGAATTTCTTAAATTAAATGACAACCCCTACCTCAGATTTCATTGGAGACATCGTACTGGTGGATGACGATTCCTTGTCCATCTAAGTTGTCAGGATTTTTCAATCGCAAGGTGATACATCCAACGATGTCTGAGATTCCATTCCTTGCTGGTGGAAGATGCCACCTCACATCGCCATAGGTTCCTTTCTTGGTGAAGCCGTGCCAAAACTCCACCCCAAGTATAACTTAAATAGATTTAGGATGAGGGCCTAACACAACAAAGCATTAATTAGGTTCATTAATTAACTAATTAATTCACCTCCCATCTCTCTTAATGGAGTGGTTACAAAAATAATGGATTAACCCATTTAAACGTCTTGAAAAGTCGTCAGTCCCCCCCATTATTGAAGAGTTCTAGGAAAGAAAAATGAAATAAAATTGTCAATTTATTTTATTATTTTTTTGTAAGGTCCAAAATTTATCTTTTTCTTCTGAACTACTGTGGTTGAAGTGAAGCTTCCCTTAAGTAAATACCGACACTGTAGATTCAATGTTTCACTCAAATTTTTAATCTGATCACTAGTTCAAAAGATACAAAATGTCACCCACACATTTGCTGAATGTACATTTAAAAAAAGTTCAAGAATTTATTCTTGGAACACCAGGCCTTGGAATTATGCACCTTCAATTTTCAAATACTTGTAATAATCTCAAATAATTAAAAAACATTACATGGAATTTTTGGGTCTTTAAATTCTCTCCACCTTATATATTTGCATCCCCAAAAGCTACAACAAAACTAGAGAAACAAATGGGGGTAATGGGCATGCATCTGAGCCTCTCACTCCCATGTGATATCCGAAAGTTTCTCGTGATTCAAAAAAAATCGCACAAGTGGATTCGACGACACACAAAGGACCCGCTCCTATTGATCCTCTATCTCCACTGGGAACTCCACAAATGTTTCCCCATCATCGATGTCTAGCTCACCCCAGTCGATAACATGTGATAGATCGTGCACATATCTCCTCAGCTGTGACACGTGGAAAACATTATGTACCTGGTGCATATGTGGGGGAAAAGATAAATGTTACACCATCTCGCCTACACTACTGAGGATCTGGAAAGGTCTGATGAACCTCAGAGATAGATTTTAACCCCAGCCAAACCTTCGTAATCCCCGTCAGGGTGGGACCCATAGGAATACATGGCCCCCTCCTCAAACTCCAAGGGTATCCATATTCTGTCAGCTTAAGACTTATGTTGTCTCTTTGTAGTATTCATCCGCTCCTGGATGATCTACACCTTCTCTGTGGTAGCCTGTACCAACTCTGGATCCATAGGTGTTGACTTCCCTTGGTCTGTTTGGTAAAGAGGTGATCTGTATGGTTGCTCGTACAAGGCCTCAAAAGGTTCAATGCCGATGGTGGAGTGATTATTGTTGTTGTATGAAAACTCCACCAATGGAAGGTGGTCCTCCCAACAGCAGACAAAATCGATGAAATAAGAATTATTTATGTCCTCAAGTGTTTGTATGGTCCGCTCCGTCTCACCATCTATATGAGGATGGAAGGCGGTGATCAAGTGTAGATGAGTCCTGAATGCCTCCTGTAATACCTTCCACAAGAATCATGTAAAATGTGTGTCGCAATCTGAGGTGATTGTCGATGGAACCCCATTAAGTCATACAATCTCTTGTACTTAGAGTCATCCCAAGCTCTCTACTTATTCCTGCTCTCGGATGGGTAAAAAGTGGGCCGACTTGGTGATTCGATCAATGATCAACCAGATGGAATAGTGGAACCTAGACGTATGTGGTAGCTCTGTCACGAAGTCCATAGAGATACCATCCAACTTCCATTATGGTACCTCAAGTGGTTGAGCTAATCCTAGTGGTACTTGATGCTTATCCTTCACTGACTGACAAGCAAGGCATCGAGATACAAACTCTTCCACTACTTTCTTCATCCATGGCCACTAGTACTGACACCGGAGGTCCTGGTACATATTCTCTACTCCAGGATGTACCATTAAAGGGGATGTATTGAACACCATCAACACCTACTCTTGTCGCATCACTGGTACCATGGTGCATCATCTGAAGAGAACAACATGATCCCCCCTTCAGAAAATCCCTCAGGAGCCTATCTTATGGATATCTGAGAACATCGGGCCTCACAATCAATGTCCCCGAGCTGTGCCTCCTTAAATCACTGTAGAAGTGGCGTAGTGACAGTCATAGACTAAAGGTAAGATTCCTCCATCACTATCCACGAAGGATATCTGCAACGTGACTAGTTGTACTATTGCCTCATTCAGAAGCTATAGACCATACCTCCTTCTGAGTGAGACTTCTATTATGTTCCCCTTCCCAGGAGTGTATACTATCTCAAAGTCGTAGTCCTGGATGAACTCTATCCATATTCGATGTCTCAGGTTTAGGTAATTCTATGAGGAGATATACCTGAGACTCTTATGATCGTAATAAACAGTGAACCGTTTACCCATCAATTATTTCCACCACATCTTCAGTGCAAAGACCACTGCTGCTAACTCCGAGTCATGGGTAGTGTAGTTCTGCTCGTACTGTCTCAAATATCGTGAGACGTAGGTGACCACTACTCACTCTTTCATCAGGGCACAACCTAGTCCAATACCTGATGCATTTCATTAGAATACATACCCAATGACCTCTTCTAGTTGCCTCAAGATGGGGTACTCGTCAGTCTCTTCCTCAACTCCTGAAAACTCTACTGGCATTGCTCCATCCACAAGAAAGGACTACCCTTATTTTTCAAGGCTGAAAAGGGGGCCACTACCCTGGATAATTTAGGTACAAATATGTGGTAGTACCCATCCAATCCCAGGAAACTCTGCACCTCAGTCACACTCCTAGGTGGATCCCATAAAAGAAATGCCTCTATCTTTGCGGGATCCACTCCAACTCCATACTCCATGATAACATGCCCAAGGATGTGGACTTCCCATATCTAGAACTGGCACTTTGAGATATTTCCACAAACATGGGTCTCTCAGAGTGTATCTAGAACTATCTGCAGGTGTGTAGCGTGCTCCTCCTCTAACACTGAGTATATCAAGATGCCGTCAATAAATACCACCAAGAAGCGATCGAGCTATTGCTGGAAGATCATATTCATGAGACCCATGAACGCAGAAGGAACATTGGTCATGTCAAAAGGCTTCACCAAGAAATCATAATGGCCATGCCAACATTTAAAGGCTATCTTCGGTACATCCTTGTCTTGTACCCTGAGCTAGTGATATCCTGATCTGAGGCCTATCTTCGAAAACCAACGAGCTACCTTCAGCTGTTCAAAGAGATCATCAATCTTTGGTAGATGCTAATTTTTTTTCATGGTCATCTAGTTCAGGCATTGATAGTCCACACAAAGCCTCAAAATCCCATCTTCCTACTTGGTGAACAAGATCAAGGATGTTCATAGAGACAAATTGGGCCTTACAAACTGTAGAGACCCGTATCCTGACGTACATGGACATTACATTACTTTTGCGGAATACTTGGTACATAACAAAAACACACACACAAGGATCGTAATAGTTTAGTGTCTTTGGAAACTCGGAACGTAATCTTCTAATTGTGGTGAAAGATCTTCAATATATCCCATAAAGATCTTCCCTTTTATTTACCTAAAACCTTTATTTATATCCTGGGGAGAAGAAAACATAAAAGGGTGAGCTCAAATGCTCAGTAAGGGTATACAAAAGAAATAAAAATCATATCATATTTTTTTGAAAATCATAACCTGCAAAAGAGATCATAATATCTTAACATGGAACCAATCATAGAAGTGAAAATGAGATCACCATAATCATAACATGAAACTTGAAACTTTGTGGCATGCACACATAATCATGGAAAATCATTTCTTGTTAGTCATGACTCATTGCCAAGACTATCTTAGTGGACAAAGTCCCTTTCTGAATCGAGTAATCCTCGTTTCAGTCCTGTTTCACTGAACCGGTATAACCTACCATTCCAGCCATGTCTATCTCATGAGATATGAAATCTTTACCCAATGCATTGGAGGGAGATATAGGTCCCACCCATCTCATAATGATACCATTCTTATGTGTGCCACAAAATCATAAATCATACATCATTGCATAACCCATGTAATAAAAATGGGAATCTTAAACATCATGCCATCATAATCCATAAACAATTGATATCATTCAATCATAAGAATATTGAAACCATTTAAATCATAGAGACATTTTACTTGAAACATACATATCAAATAATGTCATCTTAGATGGAAAATAGTTTTGAGAAAAACACTCGAAATGAATTCTTGAGGAAAATATCCTTTCTTCTTTAAAATCATTTTCTTTTCACAAAATTCCATGCAATTTTAAAAGATAAGGGTTTTGTTGAAAATAATCATGAAATCTTGTAGAGTAATCTTCTTTAAAATGAGGTGTTATGAAACCGTAAAAATCCTTTCACTCCGTATAAGTTAAAAATAACATTCTCCTCGTACTTTTTTCGGAAAAGTCAAAAAGTACCTTATATGGTAACCAAAGGAAAGATTCCATTCATACAATGTGGTAAAAAGTCAATAAAGGGTAAAAATGACTTTAAACATTCATGGAAAAATGGTAAACATTTTATAAAAACATTTTTAGAAAACATGGTCATGGATGTTAAACGTAACCCCAGTAAATACTTAAGTATAAGCAATCTCGGATAAAAATGAGATTGAAAATTTATCCCTTACCTTAGGTCCGACTTGCTTTGTACGTGTCCGAACCTCCTGTATAATGATTTACATAATGTTATTGACTTATTACAGAATCATATTCATTGTTATGATATCATATATGGTTCTCTTATGGCTTTATATTACCCAGTCTTTTGTAAATTCATGTTAAGGTAGCATTTTGGGTAAAATCGTCTTATTTGTCGTTCGTCTTTTTAACTTGTAATTATTAATATGATTACTTGGATCATGATTACTTATATCCAGAATGTAAAACATGATTTATATATAATATATATTCAGAATATACATATATATATATAATATATTGATAATGGAATGAAATACACCGTTCATGGAGACGGTAGTCCGTAAGTACGCATGAACGCTGTTTCCATTTCCTTATTGAATTGAATGGAATTAGATTACATACATATGACTATACATAAATCCAGTATCATTATTATGTCATATATTTCATTAGTACTTATTATATATACTTTATAATCATTCATGAATGGATAATCATTGAGAATGAATCTCATCGCGTCGTGGAGACGGTATTCCGTACCTACGCACGCGCGGTGATTTCTTTTTCCGTAGGATGGATAGATGGTGAAATAGGGTTGTTTCATACTTATAATAACATATCAGTATATGAGTGATACTGATGTTATTACTTCATAATGAAACAACCTAATAAGAAGAAGTGGAAGAAGAAATAAAGATGAAAGAATTGGTAACGGTAATTACCTCTTCTTTGAAGCGCCTCTTTGAGACCTCCTCTTAGGGCACTAAAATTGGTCTTTGAGGAAGACCAGAACCTCTAGGATGTTTCTAGGGAAGTGGAGAGGTGAAAATGGCAGGGTTTGGCCGAGCTTGAATGCTCAAATTGGTGTGAGGAGGAAGGGGGAGGAGGTGTCCTTTTATAAGGGAGGAGAGGGGCACCTTAGGAATATCTCAAAATATTATTTTATATTAAAGTCAAAATCGGTTTATAATGGTTCCAAAGGGTCTTATTTCGAAGATAAGGTGGGGAGGGGTCGAAATCCTATAAACCAATAGAATTTAGACAAGTTTAGGATATTATTTTAACCTTATCAATTAGATTTAACTCTAAGTTAAATAATTTAACTTTTACCATGTCTTTTTGTTTTCTTTCACTATATGGTTAATAAACTTACTATAACATGCCAAACGAACCCCAAATTGTTTATTATTAATATATATATCCTTATCTAAGTAATTTGGCCGAACCTTAGATTTTTAGGAATACAATAACAATTAATAATATAATATTTGATTTAAAAACTATTTTGTGTCAATTTTGACACTATTTGATATATGATTTTTGTGAAAGTCATAACAGAATTAAATGTTCGAACCAAGTTGATTAAATCAACATTAATATATCATAGTAACCTAGAAAATTAGTGGAATTCATAAAAAATCTCAAATTACATTTATTTTGGTGTTTATAACATCAATTATGTCAGTATTTCATTAATAAGATAATTACTGCATCATCGTTGTGTCATAAATAAATTAAATTATTTTATGTCTAAAAATTACAAATAAAATACCATCATGTAGGAAATCTTTTTATCTTTCTAATGAATATTTACAATCGAATTTATCTTATGTATAACCCCATATTAAAAATGATTTACTTATTAAACTTTGATTTTAACTATTTTAACCTTTCTTTAAATAAATTAATAATAAATGTCCTAATCTAATCCAAGTGGGCCTAAATGGTCATATTTTATTCCTAAGTTTGTTTTTGGTCGAATTACACTTGTCCAATAGAATTAGGACATGTGTTAGGGTAATATTAATATCATATTTACCCTTAGTTACCCTATTTACTATTAACCGCGGTAAAAATCGTAAAAAGTTACTATTCACCAAAAAATTATTTTCATCTCATTGAACCACATTTTAGTCCTTGATATTAACCGTGTCTCTCGGATTTTCGAAATTCCATTAACAGAAGCGGTAAAATTAAGATTTATGAAGAAATTAATTTTTTTAACTACCACTTAGTAGTTTCACTATTCATCAAAAATTGATGTTTTTCAGAACAATGCCAAAATTTCATCCTAAGCTATATTTCATATTCCGAATTTAAAAATGAAGTCTATTTTACCAAATTCATAACATAAAAGTTGCATTAATTAATTTTATAATTAAATCCCGCTGTTAAAACAAATAGCGTGTTTTTAAGAAACAATATCTATCAAAAGATTGACACTTGTTTATGTCTAGTTTAAATGTGAAAATACATCCAATGACCAACATTGTATTAAATTGTAAAAATATATTCTAAATATACTTTAAAACCACTCAAATTAATAATTTATCACTATTAATTATTTCGATTGAAAAAGTTGTTTTTAACTAAAATTTAGTAATTTTCACTATTCATCAGAATATGAAAGTTATCCGAAATGTACCAAAATTTCACCTTAGGCTAAATTCGATACTCCGAATCCAAAAATAAAGTTCATTTTGAAAAATAATATTTACTGGATTTCAAAAAGTGGTTATTACTATTCATAACGGCTAGTTTTAATAATATTTTTATAGCATATCGTTGTTTAGTGAAACTCGGTATTGCGTATTACACACGCTATCGAGGAAGGTCGCGATTGCGTGTAATGCAAGGCAAGACAAGGATGCGTGTTGTGCAAGCTCCTTTTGGTGTAGCGTACAACACAAGACATTAATAAAATTAAAAAGAATATTTTTTTTATAAAATCTTGGGCTGTTACATTCTACCCCCCTTAAAATGAATTTCGCCCTCGAAATTCGTCTGGGTTATAAATGGTTTACTATTCGAAAGTTTCTTTAATAGAAACCCACATCGTAAAAAGGAATACCAAAACCAATCTTTAAAAACAAAGGTATGAAACGTAATGGTTACCCCAAATAAACTAATCACTGGGTTTCCACATAGGTGAAAATATGGATATGGAAGAAAAATCTAACCATCATGTTCTGATGGAGAGTGGTAGAGAACATGGCTATGGAAAATCCAACAATCACAAATCCATAGATTTGTGATGATATAAGGTACCATCTGATTCATCAGGTATAAGATCACTAGGACAACATTTTTGGTTTTCAAGATCATTTCCCTAAAGTTGAAAATTTGAATTAGAATAAATACTTACTTTATCTTGGTACAATCTCACTATTGTTCGTGCCTTGAACAATTTCCACTTCATCTCTTAAATAAATGAAGTTGAATTTGTTATTCGTGAAGTGTTAGCAGATCATGTGATAGAATGACGGGTCATTCCATCTGTCTCAAACAAAAGGTTATCAAAAGTTATTAATCATATATGGTTCCTAAAATGGACTTATACTTCATATATCATACTGCTTAATATAATAAAACTAGTTTCTACTAAACAGGGACTTCCTGTAGGCCAGTGGTAGGCGATAAAGGCCAGTCGCACTTCGGTTGTGGGTTCGATTCCTACAGCCTTGTCCGAAGCGATGGGCTGTCGCCCGTCCTGCAGGTTGTCCTTTTTCTAAAACTACGTCACTATAACATCCCATCAATAATATCGAAAATCTTTTATCCTTAAATAATACTAACTTATGTCCAACACAATCCAGTCTAATCTTTAGGCTTATACATAATACTGCAGTCCACTCTCATAATATAGTGACAACGATTACCAAAGATTTAATACTGTCGTTGATCCCCACATATCATAAGATATGTCTTGTTGGTCACATTCCAAACATTCAAAGTCCTTAATCGTGTATTCTCTTGAATACCTTAGTGAAAACATGAGTGCAGTTAAAAGTTAATACTTTCCATATACCAAAATCCTCAAAATTCTATATACTCAAATCATGATATCACTTAGTCCTTATATCAATCATGAGCTCATGAATACTATCAAACATTTAATTTTCTCCTTATCCCTTCATTATGCGCATATCATCTACATTCCAAAAATATCTGAATAACCTTTCATGGATACTGGTAACATTAATCATATACTTTCAAAACACAAGGAAAGACAACAGTGTAACAATCCATAGATGTCTCTTTATTCCAAAATTACACATGATAAACATGTAATCATGCCACTACATTCTCAAACCATTGACCGAGCTTCAAAAATTCTTTCATCTCACATATCATTTGTAGTCTCTTCATCATCATCCACATAAATACTACCCATATGACCATACTGATTCTCTTCATGAGTCTTTCCCTTAGGGCATTTGTTTGCATAATGCCCATACATTCCACATTTAAAACACTTAACCATTTTTGATGTCGTAGCAATACCATTATCCTCATCCATGGTGTTAACCGACCCTTTTCCTTTGCACTTACTTGCTTTGTGTCCTTCTTTTCCACACCCAAAGCATCTTCCAGTTCCCTTGAAACATTCTCCTTGATGCCTCTTCCCACATGATTTACATAGGGGAAATTGAACTTTCTTTCCTCTATGATCATCATGGAACTCCATCTTTCTCTTATTAGTCGAGTCAGGAAACTTACCAAATTTTACTTTATTGATCATATTGTGAGATTGCTGATTCGGCATAATAATGATGTTTGGACATCCAAATCCCATTTCATTTGGTTGCTCATGAAGAATATCATTCCATTGTCCATCATATCCTCCATTATTGTGAATCATCTTGTTTCCAGCCATTTTCTAAAACCCAAACAGAATAGTGTTAGATGCAAAAATCGTAATAAAGGGGGAGTAACTTAAATATCTATCATCTTTGGTTTAATCTAATATCGTTACCATAGTTCTAGAACTATATCCTATACGTATACTTATCCTTAGGGGCATCCCTAGACATACCTTAGAAATATCTCTAGGGATCTTACTAACGTTTTCGCGTCCTAGTTTCCAAAGGTTGACTAAACCTTTCCTCTGATACCAACTGTAGAGACCCATATCCTGACGTACATGGACATTACATTACTTTTTCGGAATACTTGGTACATAACAAAAACACACACACAAGGATCGTAATAGTTTAGTGTCTTTGGAAACTCGGAACGTAATGTTCTAATTGTGGTGAAATATCTTCAATATCTCCCATAAAGATCTTCCCTTTTATTTAACTAAAACCTTTATTTATATCCTGGGGAGAAGAAAACATAAAAGGGTGAGCTCAAATGCTCAGTAAGGGTATACAAAAGAAATAAAAATCATATCATATTTTTTTGAAAATCATAACCTGCAAAAGAGATCATAATATCTTAACATGGAACAAATCATAGAAGTGAAAATGAGATCACCATAATCATAACATGAAACTTGAAACTTTGTGGCATGCACACATAATCATGGAAAATCATTTCTTGTTAGTCATGACTCATTGCCAAGACTATCTTAGTGGACAAAGTCCCTTTCTGAATCGAGTAATCCTCGATTCAGTCCTGTTTCACTGAACCGGTATAACCTACCATTCCAGCCATGTCTATCTCATGAGATATGAAATCTTTACCCAATGCATTGGAGGGAGATATAGGTCCCACCCATCTCATAATGATACCATTCTTATGTGTGCCACAAAATCATAAATCATACATCATTGCATAACCCATGTAATAAAAATGGGAATCTTAAACATCATGCCATCATAATCCATAAACAATTGATATCATTAAATCATAAGAATATTGAAACCATTTAAATCATAGAGACATTTTACTTGAAACATACATATCAAATAATGTCATCTTAGATGGAAAATAGTTTTGAGAAAAACACTCGAAATGAATTCTTGAGGAAAATATCCTTTCTTCTTTAAAATCATTTTCTTTTCACAAAATTCCATGCAATTTTAAAAGATAAGGGTTTTGTTGAAAATAATCATGAAATCTTGTAGAGGAATCTTCTTTAAAATGAGGTGTTATGAAACCGTAAAAATCCTTTCACGCCGTATAAGTTAAAAATAACATTCTCCTCGTACTTTTTTCGGAAAAGTCAAAAAGTACCTTATATGGTAACCAAAGGAAAGATTCCATTCATACAATGTGGTAAAAAGTCAATAAAGGGTAAAAATGAGTTTAAACATTCATGGAAGAATGGTAAACATTTTATAAAAACATTTTTAGAAAACATGGTCATGGATGTTAAACGTAACCCCAGTAAATACTTAAGTATAAGCAATCTCGGATAAAAATGAGATTGAAAATTTATCCCTTACCTTAGGTCCGACTTGCTTTGTACGTGTCCGAACCTCCTGTATAATGATTTACATAATGTTATTGACTTATTACAGAATCATATTCATTGTTATGATATCATATATGGTTCTCTTATGGCTTTATATTACCCGGTCTTTTGTAAATTCATGTTAAGGTAGCATTTTGGGTAAAATCGTCTTATTTGTCGTTCTTCTTTTTAACTTGTAATTATTAATATGATTACTTGGATCATGATTACTTATATCCAGAATGTAAAACATGATTTATATATAATATATATTCAGAATATACATATATATATAATATATTGATAATGGAATGAAATACACCGTTCATGGAGACGGTAGTCCGTACGTACGCATGAACGCTGTTTCCATTTCCTTATTGAATTGAATGGAATTAGATTACATACATATAACTATACATAAATCCAGTATCATTATTATGTCATATATTTCATTAGTACTTATTATATATACTTTATAATCATTCACGAATGGATAATCATTGAGAATGAATCTCATCGCGTCGTGGAGACGGTATTCCGTACGTACGCACGCGCGGTGATTTCTTTTTCCGTAGGATGGATAGATGGTGAAATAGGGTTGTTTCATACTTATAATAACATATCAGTATATGAGTGATACTGATGTTATTACTTCATAATGAAACAACCTAATAAGAAGAAGTGGAAGAAGAAATAAAGATGAAAGAATTGGTAACGGTAATTACCTCTTCTTTGAAGCGCCTCTTTGAGACCTCCTCTTAGGGCACTAAAATTGGTCTTTGAGGAAGACCAGAACCTCTAGGATGTTGCTAGGGAAGTGGAGAGGTGAAAATGGCAGGGTTTGTCCGAGCTTGAATGCTCAAATTGGTGTGAGGAGGAAGGGGGAGGAGGTGTCCTTTTATAAGGGAGGAGAGGGGCACCTTAGGAATATCTCAAAATATTATTTTATATTAAAGTCAAAATCAGTTTATAATGGTTCCAAAGGGTCTTATTTCGAAGATAAGGTGGGGAGGGGTCGAAATCCTATCAACCAATAGAATTTAGACAAGTTTAGGATATTATTTTAACCTTATCAATTAGATTTAACTCTAAGTTAAATAATTTAACTTTTACCATGTCTTTTTGTTTTCTTTCACTATATGGTTAATAAACTTACTATAACATGCCAAACGAACCCCAAATTGTTTATTATTAATATATATATCCTTATCTAAGTCATTTGGCCGAACCTTAGATTTTTAGGAATACAATAACAATTAATAATAGAATATTTGATTTAAAAACTATTTTGTGTCAATTTTGACACTATTTGATATATGATTTTTGTGAAAGTCATAACAGAATTAAATGTTCTAACCAAGTTGATTAAATAAACATTAATATATCATAGTAACCTAGAAAATTAGTGGAATTCATAAAAAATCTCAAATTACATTTATTTTGGTGTTTATAACATCAATTATGTCAATATTTCATTAATAAGATAATTACTGCATCATCGTTGTGTCATAAATAAATTAAATTATTTTATGTCTAAAAATTACAAATAAAATACCATCATGTAGGAAATCTTTTTAGCTTTCTAATGAATATTTACAATCGAATTTATCTTATGTATGACCCCATATTAAAAATGATTTACTTATTAAACTTTGATTTTAACTATTTTAACCTTTCTTTAAATAAATTAATAATAAATGTCCTAATCTAATCCAAGTGGGCCTAAATGGTCATATTTTATTCCTAAGTTTGTTTTTGGTCGAATTACACTTGTCCAATAGAATTAGGACATGTGTTAGGGTAATATTAATATCATATTTACCCTTAGTTACCCTATTTACTATTAACCGCGGTAAAAATCGTAAAAAGTTACTATTCACCAAAAAATTATTTTCATCTCATTGAACCACATTTTAGTCCTTGATATTAACCGTGTCTCTCGGATTTTCGAAATTCCATTCACAGAAGCGGTAAAATTAAGATTTATGAAGAAATTAATTTTTTTAACTACCACTTAGTAGTTTCACTATTCATCAAAAATTGATGTTTTTCAGAACAATGCCAAAATTTCATCCTAAGCTATATTTCATATTCCGAATTCAAAAATGAAGTCTATTTTACCAAATTCATAACATAAAAGTTTCATTAATTAATTTTATAATTAAATCCCGCTGTTAAAACAAATAGCGTGTTTTTAAGAAACAATATCTATCAAAAGATTGACACTTGTTTATGTCTAGTTTAAATGTGAAATTACATCCAATGACCAACATTGTATTAAATTGTAAAAATATATTCTAAATATACTTTAAAACCACTCAAATTAATAATTTATCACTATTAATTATTTCGATTGAAAAAGTTTTTTTTAACTAAAATTTAGTAATTTTCACTATTCATCAGAATATGAAAGTTATCCGAAATGTACCAAAATTTCACCTTAGGCTAAATTCGATACTCCGAATCCAAAAATAAAGTTCATTTTGAAAAATAAGATTTACTGGATTTCAAAAAGTGGTTATTACTATTCATAACGGCTAGTTTTAATAATATTTTTATAGCATATCGTTGTTTAGTGAAACTCGGTATTGCGTATTACACACGCTATCGAGGAAGGTCGCGATTGCGTGTAATGCAAGGCAAGACAAGGATGCGTGTTGTGCAAGCTCCTTTTGGTGTAGCGTACAACACAAGACATTAATAAAATTAAAAAGAATATTTTTTTTATAAAATCTTGGGCTGTTACACAAACCCCCTTATCTACAATTCCTCAAACTATACCCTCAGCACACGAAGCTCCACAAGAGCCATCTGATATGATGGTGTAGATATCAGTGTCGTATCAAGGTAAAAGTCGATGTGAAAGTCTACATCTCTACGAGGAGGTAGTCCCAGAACATCATCAGGGAAAATGTCAGTATACTATTCCACCACTATAGGATAACTCAGACTCCTCACATCAATTGCTCCGAGGGTGAGGCTATCCAACTTATGAGTAATCGGCTGTAGCCTCCTCAGATATATTCCATCCTATGCTGCAAATGTTTCCTCCCAACCGATGAAAGAAAACCTATTCCCATCCTCATGGACACACTGTACTTTACACCTAAAATAGTCAAACTAAGCATAGACCATAGATAGCTAGTCCATACCCAAGATAACATCGTAAGGCCTTGACACTAATACTAGGAGATCCCAGCCGAAGCTATTACCTCCTAGATTGAGATCACACTGCCTACAATAATGTGTAATTGTCGAATCTTCTCCTGTAAGAGTCACTAATCACAAGGATCGAGCTTACAACTTTATCAGAATCTCTGAGCTTCGAACGAGTTACATAGAAATGAAAGAGTAACTGGAACCCATGTCTATAATTACTACAACTAGGGTGGAATAGACATAGATCACACCTTTAATCATCTCCGGAGCACCATGGCCATAGGCCTCCACTACCTATAGCTATGCTCTCCCCTATCCACCTAATCCCTATGACCAGGGTGGACCACCTGGGGGTGGTGGTGGTAGAACCTCAAACTGTCATCCACCACCTGCTGCATGACCTGCTCCTCTTCCACGTCTGCCACCCTACAAACCTCCTTGGTTGAACCTTGTCTACTACCTCGATAGTCCCTCGACCATATGATGATTTTCCATATAATGGGTTAGGAATTCGTAATCCATGTGGACCAGCCCACTGCACATTAAGAACACTATTTTTTCCAGCTGACCACCTATGCCTCGTGAGGTCCGCACCTCCGATCCTACATCCGGGGAACACCCTCCAGATGGTCTGGTCTTCTTGGAACTCGGCGTCATCTTCCAACTACCTATTGAAGATGAATTGGCTACCTATCTTCCAGTGGTGGCTTTCACTGTTAGCGACTACTCAGCTTAGAAGCTCTCCACCAATAATGCTTGTTGGAGCACTCTAGCTTGCGTTGGGATATTCAGCGATATCATCGATGCTCTGATCTCCCGCTGGAAACCCTACTGAAAGGTTTAGTCCCTGAAGAATGGGTCCCGTACCATGTTAGTGGAGTACCGCAAGAGGTCAGTGAATCTCGCTGAGTACTGGGCCACAGATAAGCTGCCCTGATGTAAGTGTTGCAGTTCTTGGATATGCACTGAGCATAGTGTCGCTGGAACGAACTCCACCCTAAAAAGGATCTCAAAGTCCATCCAAGTAAGGTTTACCTCATCATATAACTGTAGTATCGGGCCCCACCATCTTTCTGTCATTCTTAGGAAAAGACTAGTAGCTAGGATCACCATCTGCTCTGCTGGTGTCCCAACTAGGTGGAAAACTCTAGCCACAACCTCCTACCAGTCCTCAGCTTCCTAGAAATTTGTCTCACATCGAAACCTTAGAGGCCTCTTCCACTGGAACTTGTGCAACATGCTTAGTCAATTTGGATCATCCAATAGTGTGGCTAGTGGAAACTGCTAACCTACGAGTGGTGGTGCTATTGGTACACCACTCGAAGGTGCCAACATTGTAAGAGGGCCCTGCACCGAAGCCTCATCCCTAGGTGGGCTATCATCATGTACTTTCTCGGGAGTCATCACTGGCTATCTATGCGATGAAATCGTGAAAATAAACAGGTGTTCCACGGAAAAAAAGTTATACCTATTGAGCTGACTCATAAGAGATCAAAGTAAACACATTTACAAAACACACAAAATTAGTGTTTTCGTGCACCGAGTCAGAAATCAGAATTTAGTGTCCCGGTGTATAGATACGTCGGCTTCCACACCAACAATGGACTCCCCAAACTGAAAACCACACTCAAAATAATTAACACTATTGATCCATTAAATATATCAGAGTCTTATTTCTTCGGTAGAACCGAATCATCTGATACCACTTTTTCATGACCCGTCCCCCGGGGCCTGTTCCGTGACTACCCCAAGCCCGCCTTCCATAGGCCAGGGGTTGGAGACTAGCACTAGAAAGGTGTATCCCTAAAATGAGATGGAATTTCTATTAAACTACTACAAACACACAACCTAAGAACACAAGAAGATGTAACCACAAAGTAAAACTGCAGTACTAAAAGTGTGTACAGAAAGTAAAGGGGGACAGAATACAAGACCAACTGAAAAGGTACAACTACAACTATAAACAAAAACAACACCTGAGGTCCTCCACCAAGGATCCTATCTAAAGGGTAGGTATAATGTTTCTCCACAACTATCCACATCAACTGTCACCGCCGTCCACTGTCAGGTCCTAGCTCCCCGAGTCTCAGTCAAGGCTGCCCGTCGTCTGCACAAGACACAACAAGGTTTGTGAAAAGACCATGCATGGGTGAGTATAAAAATACATAGTAGTGACCTAGAGACCTAGAAGGTATCTCATAATTCCATAAAGGAATAACACAATCATGATCTCAATCACAAAGCACAAAGAAAAAGACACAGCTCAAACTAAGTATAACAAAAATACAATAGTAAAGACTATTAGTCATAAGGATAGATAATATTACTATGTCAAGAAGTACTACTACTAATTCACATAGGATCAATACGTAACAACCCTCACAAGACCCACATAGGATTGATAGGTGATGATTTACACATAATCACTTGTTGCTGATTCACACAGAATCACTGGGTGCTGATTCACATAGAATCGTTGGGTGCTGATTTTTAAAGAATCACTGGGCACCGATTCAAAAATAATCACTGGGTGTTGATTCCCATAGAATCACTGGGTTCTGATTCACAAAAAATATATGGGTGTTGATTCACACAGAATTGATGGGTGCTAATTCACAGAGAATCACTCTGCATTCTTCACGTCTCATCCAGTCACAGGATTCCCACTCATAGTACACTTGTCTCTAGGAGAAACCACTCCTCAAGACATTAGCCATATTTAAACTAGCACAAAGTTCTAAGAAGGAGATACCCCATGATCCGTAATTTCATAAGGGTTCCAACGCAATAGACAATGCGTCAACCGGACACCCGGTCTGTAAGTTATTCACATTTTAGTGCCACATGCTCGATTGGATTCAGAGTCAATCTAACCCAGACATACGCTAACCTTCTCCAAAAATCTTGTGAATTATCTCAAAATAAAATTCTCTCTCCAAGGATCCCATCTCCATAGATGGTCCATCAAAAGGATGTTCGGTTGACAACATACGATCATTTAAGCATATCTGGGCCCGAGAGGGGTCTGAGCCCAGTCTGACCCAGTTGGGGTGGGCCACAGTCGGCTGTCCCAAACCACCCCGGCTGGGATGGGCTACAGCGAGCTTGTCCCGATAGGCCGCAGACTGGCATGGAACACCAGTGCGGCATGAAACACCCACCGGTTCAGCCCACTGGCTGGCGCGACCCATGCGGGGGTCGCACGGTCCACCTACCAAATGGATAAAAGAGCCTTTAGATTTATTTTAGGGCGGCTCCAAGTGGCATATACTTGTAACCCATAGGACCCACAAGGAGTGGGTCCCTCCTTCGCTAAAGCTTCGTAGTTGAGACCTACTCACCGTAGCATGCGGCGGCGTGCCACCTCACCATCACTGCGACCGGCCCACAACGGCCGCCCCTTCGGTCTGTCATGGCACCGAGCGACACCGACCTCCTCTGTAGCCGGCGAGCGCTGGCCGCCGGTGCCTTCACACCGGTGAATCTTCTACAGGCCACCGGGTGAGCTCCGAAGGTCTGTTCTTCCTTTAATATGTGCCTACGGTCCTCCCAGAATGCCGCCTTCGTTTTGCAGCTCTCAGTTTCATGGTACCGTCAATTTGGAACAACCCTCCTCTGAAGAACGCAATGAAAAATCAAGTGGTGGTGGGTACGAGCCTTGTTCATTTGGCCCACGCCCTCTAAATTAGCATTATAACAAGTGCGATTAATGTTATACATCAAATTAAAATAATAACAAACCATTTTCAAATCCCCCGCAATTACCACCCTCAAATTCCAGAACACGGAAGAAAAATGTGGGAATTTTTGAATAAAAAGAAAACCCCTAACTCAGATTTTGTTAGAGACATTACAGTGGTGTATGAAGAGTCCTTGTCTATGGAATCCGTTAGAATATTTCAATCTCAGGGTTATCCCTCCAAATACTTCTGAGCTTCCATTCTTCACCAATGGAAGACATCACGTCACTTCTTCCGAGGTTCGTTGCTTGGGAAAGCTACATAAAAACTCCACCCTGAGCCTCACTTAAATAGACAAAGGATGAGATCCTAACACAATGGTGAGTCATTTCACCAAAGGTATGTTTTTGGTGTCCCAAATTATTTTTTCCTTAATAAGCATAACACCAGTAAGAGGTCGATCCACAGATAATTAAGAAGTTTTTTATCTTACTTAACATCGTTTTTATTTTTGTTTTAGCGAAGGCTGGTGAATTTAGAGTTGATTTTTTTATTTTTTTGGATACAAAAATAATAATTGGTTTTAAGTTTCTTCTAAAAAATTTCTTAATAGAATAAAAGTAAAATACGGGAAAATCGGTTTTGATGTAAATAATGATAGAAATGCGTTGGGGTTATGGATTTAAGAGAAGTTTAATTATTAAATCAAATTTCTTATGAGGTTGTGTTGTTCATAATAACTGAACACTATGGGTTCAATTTATAATAAAGTTTCCTTGGTCTGGTAAACATTATATTTAGAGCTGAAGAAACTAACTCTTTAGTCCAATAGTTAGTGTTTAGGAGATATTTATTTGGATTATTCCATTTCGAGTGGACTAATACTTACAATGGTCATGAAATTATTCTTTAGTATTCTTATTTTGAATCAATGAAAATTATTCCCTTGGTTTGGTACAAAATTTACAGTGATAAGATGAAGTAATTTAAGAATAATTAGAAGATATTATTAGAACAAACACATTCATAGAAAATTAATTCAAATTACAACTCATAGTCTCCTAAAACCCCAACACAATGGGTGTTTATTTATACATGTAGGTAAAGATAAACACAAGACTCTTGATAACTGATTTGATCATTATTTTAACTTCGAGGTGAAAATGATTCTTCAGTAGATAGTGGAATGACGGTAGTATGATGGTAGAGCGTCTCTCCTTCAGAACTTCAACCCTTTTCTCCACACAATAATACTACCCGCAACCCTTGGTCTGGAGGACAAGACCTTATTTTATAGAAAAACTAAGTACACAACATTTGGACAAAGTACAGACCGTGTACTTTTGTCAACGTGTTTTTGCCTTTGTTTTCTCCATTGGTAGGCGGCTCAACACACCGTCTTTGACTTGGAACACGACATTGCCTGGTAGGTAAATGTACACAGTGTGTAGCGCTGCCATACACGACATGTAGTCTCATTTTGTAGTCACCAACCGCTTCTATAAATGTATACACGGAGTGTATCAGTGGAACACGGTGTGCCCCCTTAAGTCGGCCACATGGGCATGTAGAATCTTCTCATCCACCAACTACTTCTAGAATGGTATACACGACATGTATAGTTTGAACATGACATGTTTTGGATTCTGGTTACTTGGGAATGTACTTGCCCTGGTCAACCCATATCTAAGTTTGAATGTACATGGAGTGTATATAAGTACACACCATGTAGTTGTAATTGTTTTCTTAGTTCTTCCCCGTTTTGTGTATTTTTCCATAAATCTTATGGAAATGAACAAGATCACCAAAATCAAATTATTTTTTCCCTAAGCAGTAGGTAATTTCTGAAAACTTGTTCTTATTTTTCAATAGAGTGTATGAAAATGTATACGAAACTCCAGTACATCAAACTCCCCTATACTTAGTCATTTTCTTTCCCTCAAGTTAATATCAACATCTAATTAAAAGAGTCTATATTTTAAAAGGGAAGACTTTAGTTAATCGAAAATGTAAATAATACGTTATGGGAGAAAATTCCAAAAAGAATAAAAAATAGTTTCAAATCAAGAGATATTATAATCATGCCTCATATTTAATTCAATTAAATACTTTTATACTATTTTAACACATGTTTCAACCTATCAAAAATAATAAATCCACTTGATGATTTACCTCACCAAAAATATGCTCAACACTCAAGATGTTTCTAATCAAATTTATGCTCAATCAAAGATATATACAATCTATCCATAGGTTTATAAGAAATCTAGTTCTCCACTTCAGAAAATTTGACTCACAAAATCATGAGGACTTTTCAATAAGGATCATATGTTTTTGTGGCTAAAGGTTAGAAGGTAAAGATGTGAAAATAAATCTAAGGCTTGAAGAATGAGGATAAATTCTTAAATAACAATGCATGATATTCAAAATTAAGCTCATTTTAAAATCATCCTCAATAAGCTCAAACAAATGATCTCACCATCTCCTTTAGATGGGTAGGTAGGGTTTACAAACCAATAAGTGAGTATAAGGGTCATTTTATTTGTACTATTTTTTTTATTAGAACACAAAGGGAACCTTTTAGGATTTCCAAAAATAGAGGTTTGGAACCCTTTTCACCCCAAATGATCTAGAGGCTCTCCCATATACTTAATTTCTTGACAATTCACGAATTTATACCATATTTTTCCAATCCCTTCTTTTGAGATCAAATGAATAATCATGAAAAATCATACAAGAATTAGGGTAGGAAGGGAAATAGTCTTGTAATATGGCTTCCTATAAAGTCTATTCATGGTCTCTATGGGATTTACAAAGATAATATGTAGGGTAGGTCTCAAGATAAATGGGTTTAAACAATATAATGCCTCATTCATTTTAATTTAATTAAAAAATTCTTCATGGTTCAAAAAGAAAACTTGAAAATTTTGGTAGTTGTTTATATTATAAGAATATCTCAAGATGGAGGGCATTATAAAGAATATGACAAAGGGTTTAGAATACCTCTCAGGAGTGGTAAAATTAAATAAAGATACAATTGGGTCATGACTTGAAAATAATTGATTAGTCTTAATGATGTAATAATCCAAGGATTACAAGTTTCAATTTAAATTATATCAGTTATCCTTTTAAAACACTTAAGAACCAAAATGAACATGAAAATTATTTTTAAAAATTTTATTCTCCTTTCAGTTTTATCATTAAAAATATGATTAACCAAAAATGTCCTCACATATTAAAATATGTCTTATTATAATGATGTCTCGTAGAATGATAAAAAGGGAAAATACTAAAGTGGTCGAGAGATGCCACCCCATACTTAATACTGCACGTGGTCCACCAAGTTCCTAAAAAGATGAACAAGTTTAGGTGGGGACACAATAGTGGACCAGACTGAGGAGAAGTAAGGAAATACTTAAACCAATACAGAAAAGTAGAAAATGAAAAAATAAAACTCCCCTCGTATCTTGGCGAAGAAAAACAGAATGTGATGAAATAGTGCAGCCCAAAACGTGATAGAAAACCTGTGAGGGGGGAAAAAGAGAACACTGTAATCATACATAACAGAAACAGGAACAAGATATCACAGAAATATATATACAATGAAAAAAATGTGTCTAAAAACCAGTCAGGGGGTTGTCTCAGAAGAGGTATCATCCAGTACAAAACCACCGAGGAGAGAGGGCTCAGGAGACAAGGAAACTGGTGGCTCAGAATCTGCACCCAGAAGAGAAGCCGATGATGTAGGAGCCAGAGGTGCTGGACTCATAAGGAGAATCTCGACATCACTCCCTGGACTGGAAGCAGCTGGTCTAGTAGTCGTAGTAGCAGCTGAGCCCATTGTATATAAGAGAATAGAATCTATAGAAAGCGTAGGAAAGGGCCATGGAGTTGTTGTAGAAGGGCTAGGAACCAAGGTAGAGGCAGATGGTAGGGGTAGTGGAACACCAAGATGCTTAAAAATAAGCCCCAACATCTGCTCCAGGCAGTCCTGGTGGCTGTCGATACAAACCAAGTGTTTCTCCATCATATCGAGGCAGAGGGAAAAAATGAGACTGACCAAGCGTAAGGGGGTAGGGGGTAGGTGGTGGTATAGAAAAAGGAAGGAAAGAATAAGTGTGTTCAGTATAAGGGGGTGGGGTGGGGAATCTGGAGGGGATGGGGAAGGAGGAGGAGGGTCATCAGCGGGTGTAGGAGGGTTAACAGGTGGGTGGGGTGGAGCCTTGGCAAGGACGTAGGCACCCCCTGCTTCCGGACCAATCCCATGAAAATAAGCATGAGATAGTCCATCCGCCAAGGGTAACCTAACAATTCATGTGGAAGAGAAGGGTCAAAAACCTCGAGATGGTGGGAAAGGAGGGTGGCATAAAACCCGCCGTTTAGGTTTTCCGGACGACCGGTAAACATGGCATGAAAATAGGAGGCGGTAAGGTATCAGAGGTCCAGGTAGTCCTTCCAGATGACACAGGTAAAGAGATCCATGTCACGACTAGTCACAACCCCCATATCATCATGGAAGGGGAATATAATGGTGCTAAAGCACCGGTGGGTAAAAAAAAGGATGGGGTCAGTGATAAAAGTACTCTTCTGAGAGGTAGGGGTATAGCGGTGTTCATGCCCAGCAATCTTCGCCAGATAGCAATGAGCTCAGAATGATCAGGTCGGGTCATAGAGAAGAAAAAGGGTGGGGTTATGGGATGAGTGTAGACAATACATGTAATACCCCAAGATTTCATAGTGTGTTATTTCTTCAAAATAATTCAATAACTTACACTACACACAACGCTAAATTCAAGCACACCATGACTTACCAAACAAGCCGTTCAAAAGAGGTTATGAAGAGTATTAACTAATTTTTAAACTTTATTTAATCCTTATAATTTTAGAATCCATATTATGATTTTCTTATACATAATGTAAGAACAAATTCATTTTTCTCAGATAAAAGAAGTATTTTTCAAACAATGCACTTTTACCAACTTTTAATAGTGAAACATTTTTTTAAATCCAATATTTTAAAATTTTATATATTCAATTTGACTAAATAAATTTATTCTTTATAATGGAGAAATCAAAAATTTTCAAGGTAACACCCCAAGCTTCCACGATACGCTTCTCTTTGAATAATACAGTAGCGTGTGTTGTACGCAAGTTCGAGTTCTAACACACACTACAACCAATCAAACTAGCCATTATGAATAGTAATAACTAATTTTTGAAATTTTATAAATTTTATCTCTCAAAATGGACTTCATTTTTGGATTCTGAATATAGAATTTAGCCTAGGGTGAAATTTTGGAACTTTTCGGATAACATTTATATTTTGATGAATAGTGAAAATTACTAAATTTTAATTAAAAACAACTTTTTTAATCGAAATAATTAATATTGAAAAATTAAGAATTTTAGTTGTTTTAAAGTATATTTGGAATATATTTTTACCATTTAATACAATGTTTTTCATTTTACATAATTTCACAATTAAACCAGACATAAACAAGTGTCAATCTTTTGATAGCTATTATCTCTTAAAAACACGTTTTTTGTTTTAACAACGGGAATTAATTTTAAATTAATTCCTACTACTTATGTGTTTTGAATTTGGAAAAATGGATTCCATATTTGGAATCAGGATTTCCAAATTGTGAAAATAGGTAACTTCTATTTTTAGACATTTTGAATAATTACTTCGGTAAATATTTTATTTGCCGTGGTTAAAGGGTAAATCCGGTAAATAAGGGTTCAAAAATAATATTATAATAATAATAAATTACCCTAAAACGTTTGATAACCTTATTTGTGGATATATTCCCGACCATGGTCATATTTGGGTCTATTTTTGGGACCCCATGGAGCCACTTGTAGGTGATAGGGACACTTCATTTTAATTAAGTTAAAATAAATACAAAAATTACATAAGCATATATCTTTTAGAAATATTTTTTACATAGGGTTATATATGTTAGATTTTAAACTATAAATATTAATTAGAAATATAAAAAGATTTCCTACATAATGGTATTTTATTTATAATTTTTAGACATTAAATAATGTAATTTATTTATGACACAATGGTGATGTAGTAATTACCAAATTAATAAAAAATTAGAAAAATTAATATTATAAATACCCAAATAAATATAACTTGAGACTTTTTATAAATACCAATAATTTTAAAGGTTAATATGACATGTTAGGATTGATTTACTTAACTTTTTTATAAGTAATCATTTTGTTATTATTTTTTTAAAAATCAATTATTTAATAGTGTCAAAATTGACATAAAAGAGTTTTTCAAACAAATATTATATTATTAATTGATATTAAATTCATGAAAATATAAGGTTCGTCCAAGAGACTTATATCATTATAGGTTTATTATTAATGAACCACTTGGGGGTCGCTTGGATGTATATAGTATGTTTATTAACCATATAATATAGAAATACAAAGAGACATTGTAAAAGTGAAACTAATTAACTAAGAGTTAATACTTAAAGATAAGGTTAATATAATGACCCAAACCTGTCTAAATTCTATTGGTTGAGCGGTTTTCGACCCTTCCCTACCTTAAACTTTAAATTATCCACTTTTGAGCCATTAGAAACCGAATATGAATTTATTATAAAATAATATTTCTAGCTTTTCCAAAGGTGCCCCTCACCCCTCTTATAAAAGGGCACTCTCCCTTCTCATTAATTCACACCTTCAAATCCTTTTGGTTCGGCCAAACCCTGCCCAAATACTCTCTCAAATTCCCCCACTACAACCTAGAGGCATTAGTTTTATCATAAATACAACCTAAGGACCCATTTTGATCAAATCAAATGGAAGAACTCGAAGAAGATGTAATGTTTTCACCACCCTTTTTCAAATTCATTTCTTATTCAACTTCTTCTTTCTTTGTTATTTACTTTCTAAAATAATGAATCCAGTGTCTCCTATATACTTTAATATTATTATAAATATGGTACAACCATATTCAGTATTTTATCCATCTTTTTAATGACATGTCACCATACGTGCGTACGTACGACTTATCGTCTCCACGTCGTGGTGTAATTGTTATTCAATAAATTATTATTTGGATGGGTATAATAATGATGTGTAATTCATGTAAATAATAAATATAACATGATAATTATTCTGTATATATTATATAACATCCAATTATATATTATTTTAATATCAAAAGTATGATATTGTCGCTCGTGCGTACGTACGGACTACCATCTCCACGAACGCGATGAGATTCATTCTCCATCGTATCCATTCAAGTATAATTCTCATTTTATGATTAATAATAGTATATAAGGACTTGATATCATTCTGGATAAGATTTATATACAACCTATCCATGACAAACACGGGTTAAGTAACAAAACATATAAAAGAAAACGAGTAAGTTAACACCCGAAACAATGATAATACTAAGATATTATTAACAAATCAATGTTAAAAGATCATATATGATATCATATTAATGTATATGATTATTTTATAATTTAATAACAATTATTTAACCATTATACAAGAGTTTAACATACCCTCAACCAAGGAAAGTTACAAGGTATGGGTTAATTTTACAATCTCTTTATTATCTAAGGTTGTTTATACATAATTATCTACTGTGATCTCTTTATCATCCACATCCATATTCCTTAAAAATGTATTTAAAAACATTTTTTCTATTTACTAGAAAATGGGTAAAAGTCATTTATACCCTTATGTGTTTTGAAAGGAATCTTTCCATCATTTTCCAAACAAGGTACTTTTTAACCTTTTGGACAAATTTAAGGTAAGAATGTCTTTTTAAACTTATATGGCAGGTGCGATTATTTTCCACTGTTATAAAATCAATGATGCTTCCCTTCTAATCTTATAAGAATATTTTCAAAGTAAATGTTTTATTTTATAATTATGTGACTTTTAAATGATTTCAAAATGAATATTTTAAAAATTTGTGAAAGGAACTCTTTATCAAGATCATAATTTTAAATGTTATAAAGATTTATCTTTCTAAATCTTTTTAATTAATGTCCATGTTTTCAAAATGATTTTAAGGATTTATTTATATGGACATGAATGTTTTGAAATGATATTTCTTTTCAAAAGTTTCAAAGTGGTATGGGACAATTTGATTAAAAAATCTCTTATAAATTACTTCCTTTATAAATGTGTGACTTTTCCATGATTTCGAGAAAAGAGATATTTTTCACAAATAGTTTTCATTTCATCTATGTCAACATCCTTTGATGGATTTTAAGCTTATTTGAAGTTGATTTATTATGATACAAAACTTTTGTATTGTATTGAAGGTTTTGTGATATGTTTTATTGTGGATGTGTTATTTTTATACCATTCATGGTTTATGGAGAAAGTATTGACATTTCATATGCTAGTTTTAATATTAATGTTTATGTTATATTTAAACCTTTTCATATGGGAATGTATTTGACTTAGTAAGTGATGGGTGGAGCCCGTTATAGCTCTTCGATGCATCGGTAGGTCTCATGAGACAAACTAGTGTCTTGGCATAAGACCTTGAAAAAATCTTATTTGTAGTCATGGCATGAGGCCTTGGCTATGTGGTTATGATAGTCTGGCATTATTCATTCCATCATTATGAAAGTGGTTATTGATATTGCATGTGATTATTCGATTAGTAGAATATCCATGTGAATAATTAAATGGAATTATTTCATTTTATTTTTTCCATACTATGTTGATGTTCAAGTTTAAAAGACTTTTGTTTTAGTTATACATTGCCTTAAATGTTTATTATTATTTATGAAAGTTTCCCCTATATTTTTATCCTTACTGGGAATTTGATCTCTCCCCTTTTCTATGTTTTATTTTTCCCAGGATGTGAAGAAATAATTTATGAATGACCTGCAGAGATAGTATGAGGGGATAAGAGTGTGGTCTATAGAGACTATATTGTTTTAGTTTTCATTTTATGATGTAATGTAAACATTTTTAATGTATCTAGTTATTCCTAGGCTACTAAACTAATCGGTCTTTCGAGACTTGATCTTTCTTGTGATCATGTCAATGTTATGTAATAATGCACTGACTCTGGGAATCTAGGGTCGGGGTGTTACAGTTGGTATCAGAGGAAGTTTAGTACAAACCTTAGAAGCTGGAATTAGATAAACTCTGATTAGAGCACATAGATTTAAGATGGAATTTGAGGATTACTATAGAAGAACTTCCTAGAATTTCGGTATTGTAGAGATTTTGTGAGTTTTCCGAGCAATACATCCCTGTCTGGATACGAGCAGGTAGAGGCGGCTCTGGTACAGATGTACCGAGGGGTAAAACCCGAAAACCCCTCTTTGAGCTAGAATCAAACGGGAACTGGTGCACAACAACGGGCCTTGCTGCACTCTTGGTTACGACACTCCCGGGGGATATGCTTAGGAAAATTCTCATTTTCTTTACAAACCATTATGAAGGTTTTATGAGTATATACTTCCTCATAGAAAACATTTTTATGATTATGGATTATATCCATAATTAGTTCAATTTATGTTAAGTGTTTTACAAGTATGGAATTATGTATTTTGATTCAAAATATGATCTAGTTTATGACATTGTTTAGAAATGGCACCCAATAGAAGTAATGAGAACTCCAACAATACGCATGATCCAAAGATTAAGGGGGATCATATCCTTCATGGTCTTAATCCAGAATTTAGAATTGAAATAGTCTCCCACATATTATCATCATATAAAGAAATAGTATCATGTGTTGATAAGATAAGTAAAGAATTCTCGGAGTCCTATGGCTTTGAAGGGAAGCCATAGAAGGAAAGGATGGTAGAGAGAAGGAAAAATAAAAGGAAGAAGGTAAAGAAGGATTTTCCCATATGTGATAACTGTGGATAGAATCACCTTGGAAAATGCTTTAAGGGAATGGGAGTATGTTATAAGTGTGGAGAAAAAGGACACAAAGTATGTGACTTCAAGGTTAAGAAAATGGTTTCAAATGTACAATGCTTCATTTTCAAGGAGTTTGGACACTACGCGAACCTATGTTCGAGTCATCAAACTATGCCGCAAATGATGCTATTGGATAATAATCATGTTAGGATACTACCACATATGAAGAGGAATGATTAGAGTTCTTATGTTGATTATGTCATTTGAGTGTTGTATCAACAATGTGCTTGTTATAATAATTATGGAGTATATAAGGATTGTAATGCAGTACTATTTCATCAAGGACTTGAGATTGTGTGCAACAAAGAAAAGTGACTCAATAGCAGGTTAAATTTTTGGAAAATATATGGTTGAGAGAATGATAAACCATAATATGGTTTTGATACGAAGGTAGTGATTTTCGAATAATACATGATTGATTTGGATAAATTATATTGGATATTCTTGACTACCTTGAAACTGATTAATTATTTTTATATTCCATCATTTTTGGGGTTTAAAACATTTTTGGATTGAAGGAGTATATCCATTATTCTTTAAGGAATAAGGGATCATGAATGTAATCAATAAGGTTTTATGGTAATTCAGGATGTTGCAGTGTTTTAAAAGAATACATGATGAAGGTGTTCACAAGTTGTTATGTGGGAAAAAGGATCTTCATTGTGTTTACCTTCCTTATAAATTTTGTACTGAAGTATTTTGGATAGTTCTAGTTTGAATTATTTTGGATTGCCATAAAATGACAACCCGGAGGTTGGGCGACAACCCGTCGTGTCTGGCAAGGCCGCAAGACTTGAACCCACAACCGAAGGGCGATAAGGGTGTATCAATTACCACTGACCCATGTGATTTCCTGGATTGAATAATGTCATTTTTTAATGGTTCTTCTAGATGAATTATAAATTCATTTTTTAACCCTATATGAATAGGATAAATAGAATATTATTTTTGAGTTCTATTATCTTTTAGAGTGAAAGATGAGTTTGTGGTAGAACTTAGTTAAAGGATGAGACTCCACTTGTCAAGTATATACTTTTCTTCTTCTCTTATTCAATGAAGAAATTAATTCTTATACTTTAGTGAAGGTATCTTAAAAAAATGTGTTATCCTAATACCATATGTTTTTCTGAACCGATGGTATTTTAAATCATCATAGATTGGTGAATTTAAGGCCCTCAATTTTACACTTGTTTGTGATTGATGACCTCAATTACTACCAATAAATATTTATGTTTTTCCTCCAATTATATGTCTCTAATTGCCACCAATGTTCTCCGAATCAAGATCGTAATTTGGTATTGACCCTTTCATTTCCCTTTTCCTCATATTAAGACTAATTTTTAGTAATCCAATTTCTGATGTGGGTTTTCCCACAAAGATATTTTCTATTTTCAACCTTTTATTTTCGAAGAACAATTTTAGATTGAGAGGACACAATTTATTGAAGGAGGGTAGAATGTAACACCCCAAGATTTCATAGTGTTTTATTTCTTCAAAATAATTTAATAACTTGCACAACACGCAACACCGAGTTCAAGCGCACAATGACTTACCAAACAAGCCATTCAAAAGAGGTTATGAATAATATTAACTAAATTTTAAACTTTATATAATCCTTATAATTTATGAATCCATATTATGAGTTTCTTATACATAATGTAAGAAAAAATTCTTTTTTTTTTCAGATAAAAGAAGTATTTTAAAAAAAATGCACTTTTACCAACTTTTAATATCGAAACCCTTTTTTTTAAATCTAATATTTTAAAATTTTATATATTCAATTTGACTAAATAAATTTATTCTTTAGAATGGGGAGATCAAAAAATTTTAAAGGTAACACCCCAAGCTCCCACGATATGCTTCTCTTTGAAAAATACAGTAGCGTGTGTTGTACACAACTTCGAGTTTTAACACACACTACAACCAATCAAACTAGCCGTTATGAATAGTAATACCTACTTTTTGAAATTTTATAAATTTTACCTCTCAAAATGGGATTCATTTTTGGATTCGGAATATCGAATTTAGCCTAGGGTGAAATTTTGGAAGTTTTCGGATAACATTTATATTTTGATGAATAGTGAAAATTAATAAATTTTAATTAAAACAACTTTTTTAATTGAAATAATTTATATTGATAAATTATTAATTTGAGTGGTTTTAAAGTATATTTGGAATATATTTTTACCATTTAATACATTTTTGGTCATTTTACATAATGTCACAATTAAACCGAACATAAACAAGTGTCAATATTTTGATAGTTATTATCTATTAAAAACACGCTTTTTGTTTTAACAACGGGAATTAATTTTAAATTAATTCCTGCCACTTCTGTGTTTTGAATTTGAAAAAATGTATTACATATTTGGAATCAGGATGTCCAAATTGTGCAAATAGCTAACTTTTATTTTTAGACATTTTGAATAATTACTTCGGTAAATATTTTATTTACCGTGGTTAACGGGTAAATCCGGTAAATAATGGTAAAAAATAATATTATAATAATAATAAATTACCCTAAAACGTGCCCTAACCATATTGGTGGATACATTACCGACCGTGGTCATCTTTGGGGCGATTTTTGGGAACCCATGGAGCCACTTTTAGGTGATAGGGACACTTCGTTTTAATTAAGTTAATGTAAATACAAAAATGACATAAACATATATCTTTTAGAAAAACAATTTTTACATAGAGTTATAAGTGTTTTATTTTAGACTATAAATATTCATTATAAAGATAAAAAAATTTCCTACATAATGGTATTTTATTTATAATTTTTAGAAATTAAATAATTTAATTTAATTATGGCACAATGGTGATGTATTAATTACCTAATTAATGAAAAATTAGAAACATTAATATTATAAATACCCAAATAAATGTAATTTGAGACTTTTTATAAATACCGATAATTTTCTAGGTTAATATGACATGTTATGATTGATTTAATTAACTTTTTTCTAAGTAATAATATTGTTATAAGTTAAAAAAAATCAATTATTGAATAGTGTCAAAATTGACATAAAAGAGTTGTTAAAACAAATATTATATTATTAATTGATATTAAATTCCTAAAAATATAAGGTTCGTCCAAGAGACTTATATCATGGTAGGTGTATCATTAATGGAACAATTGGGGGTCTCTTGGATGTATATAGTAAGTTTATTAACCATATAATATAAAAATACAAAGAGACATTGTAAAAGTGAAACTAATTAACTAAGAGTTAATACTTAAAGATAAGGTTAATATCATGACCCAAACCTGTCTAAATTATATTGGATTAGTGGTTTTCGATCCATAACCACCTTAAACTTTAAATAATCCACTTTGTAGCCATTAGAAACCGAATATGAATTTATTATAAAATAATATTTCAAGCTTTTCCAAAGGTGCCCCTCACCCCTCTTATAAAAGGGCACTCTCCCTTCTCATTAATTCACACCTTCAAATCCTTTTGGTTCGGCCAAACCCTGCCCAAATACTCTCTCAAATTCCCCCAATACAACCTAGAGGCATTAGTTTGATCATAAATACAACCTAAGGACCCATTTTGATCAAATCAAATGGAAGAACTCGAAGAAGATGTAATGTTTTCACCACCATTTTTCAAATTCATTTCTTCTTCAACTTCTTCTTTCTTTGTTATTTACATTCTAAAATAATGAATCCAGTGTCTCCTATATACTTTAATATTATTATAAATATGGTACAACCATATTCAGTATTTTATCCATCTTTTTAATGACATGTCACCATACGTGCGTACGTACGACTTATCGTCTCCACGTCGTGGTGTAATTGTTATTCAATAAATTATTATTTGGATGGGTATAATAATGATGTGTAATTCATGTAAATAATAAATATAACATGATAATTATTTTGTATATATTATATAACATCCAATTATATATTATTTTAATATCAAAAGTATGATATTGTCGCTCGTGCGTACGTACGGACTACCATCTCCACGAACGCGATGAGATTCATTCTCCATCGTATCCATTCAAGTATAATTCTCATTTTATGATTAATAATAGTATATAAGGACTTGATATCATTCTGGATAAGATTTATATACAACCTATCCATGAAAAACACGGGTTAAGTAACAAAACATATAAAAGAAAACGAGTAAGTTAACACCCGAAACAACAATAATACTAAGATATTATTAACAAATCAATGTTAAAAGATCATATATGATATCATATTAATGTACATGATTCTTATATAATTTAATAACAATTATTTCACCATTATACAGGAGGTTAACCTACCCTCAACCAAGGAAAAGTACAAGGTATGGATTAATTTTACAATCGCTTTATTATCTGAGGTTGTTTATAGGTAATTATCTACTGGGATCTCTTTATCATCCACATCCAGGATCCTTAAAAATGTATTTAATTTTCTTTTACTATTTACTAGAAAATGGGTTAAAGTCATTTATACACTAATGTGTTTTGAAAGTAATCTTTCCGTTGTTTTCCAAACAAGGCACTTTTTAACCTTTTCGACAAATTTAAGTTAAGAATGTCTTTTTAAACTTATACGGCGGGTGTAGTTATTTTCCGCCGTTATAAAATCGCTGAAGCTTCCCTTAAAATCTTATAAGAATATTTTCAAAGTAAATGTTTTATTTTATAATTATGTGACTTTTAAATGATTTCAAAATGAATATTTTAAGAATTTATGAAAGGTACTCTTTATCAAGATCATAATTTTAAATGTTTTAAAGATTTATCTTTCTAAATATTTTTAATTAATGTCCATGTCTTCAAAATGATTTTAATGATTTATTTATATGGACATGAATTTTTTGAAATTATATTTCTTTTCAAAAGTTTCAAAGTGGTATGGGACACTTTAATTAAAAAATCTCTTTTAAATTTCTTCCTTTATAAATGTGTGACTTTTAAATGATTTTGAGAAAAGAGATATTTCTCACAAATAGTTTTGATTTCATCTATGTCAACATCATTTGATGGATTTTAAGCTTATTTTAAGTTGATTTATTATGATACAATACTTTTGTATTGTATTGAAGGTTTTTTGATATGTTTTACTGTGGATGTTTTATTTTTATACCATTCATGGTTTATGGAGAAAGTATTGACATTTCGCATGATAGTTTTAATACGAATGTTTATGTTATGTTTAAACTATTTCATATGGGAATGCATTGGACTTTTTATGTGACGAGTGGAGCCCGATATATCTCCTTGATGCATCGGTAGGTCAAATGAGACAAACTAGTGTCTTGGCACGAGGCTTTGACAAAATCATATTTGTATTCTTGGCACGAGGCCTTGGATATGTGGTTATGATAGTCTAGAATTATGCATTCCATCATTATGAAAGTGGTTATTGATATTGAATGTGATTATTCAATTAGTATAATATCCATGTTAATAAGTAAATGTAATTATTTAATTTTATTTTTTCCATACTATGTTGAAGTTCAAGTTTAAAAGGATTTTGTTTTAGTTATAAATTACCTTAAATGTTTGTTCTTATTTATGAAAGTTTCCGCTATATTGTTATCCTTACTGGGCATTTGAGCTCACCCCTTTTATATGTTTATTTTTCCCAGGATGTGAAGAAGTAATTTATGAATGACCTGTAGGGATAGTATGGGGGGATAAGAGTGTGGACTATGGAGACTATATTGTGTAGTTTTCTTTTTATGATATAATGTAAACTTTATTAATGTATCTAGTTATTCCAAGGATACTAAACTAATCCTTCTTTCGAGACTTGATCTTTCTTGTGATCATGCCAATGTTATGTAATATTGCACTGAATCTGGGTATCTAGGGTCGGGGCGTTACAATTGGTATCAGAGGAAGTTTAGTAAAAACCTTGGAAGCTAGATTTAGATAAACTCTCATTAGAGAACATAGATTTAAGATGAAATTTGATGATTAGTATAGAAGAACTTCCTAGAATTTTGGTATTGTAGATATTTTGTGAGTTTTCTGAGCAATACATCCCTGTCTGGATACGAGCAGGTAGAAGCCGCCCTGGCTTAGATGTACCTAGGGGTAAAACCCAAAAACACCACTTTGAGATAGACTCGAACGGGAACTGGTGCATGACAACAGGCCTTGCTGCACTCTTGGTTACGAAACTCCCGGGGGATATGCTTAGGAAAATTATCATTTTATTTACAAACCATTATGAAGGTTTTATGAGTATATACTTACTCAAATAAAACATTTTTATGATTATGGATTATAACCATAAATAGTTCAATTTATGTTAAGTGTTTTACAATTATGGAATTATGTATTTTGATTCATAAACTGATCTAGTTTATGACATAGTTTAGAAATGGCACCCAATAGAAGGAATGAGAACTCCAACAATACGCATGATCCAAAGAGTAAGGAGGATCATATCTTTCATGTTCTTAATCCAAAATTTAGAAGGGAAATAGTCTTCCATGTATTATCATCATATGAAGAAATAGTATCATGTGTTGATAAGATAAGTAAAGAATTATCGGAGTCCTATGGCTTTGAAGGGAAGCCAGAGAAGGAAAGGATGGTATTGATAAGGACAAATAAAAGGAAGAAGGTAAAGAAGGATTTTCCGATATGTGATAACTATGGAAAGAATCACCGTGGAAAATTCTTGAAGGGAATGGGAGTATGTTATAATGGTGGAGAAAAAGGACACAAAGTACGTGACTGCAAGGGTAAGAAAATGGTTTCAAATGTACAATGCTTCATTTGCAAGGAGTTTGGATACTACGTGAACCTATGTCCCAATCATCAGACTATGCCGCAAATGATGCTATTGGATAATAAGCATGTTATGATACTACCACATATGAAGAGGAACAATTAGAGTTCTTATGTTGATTATGTCATTTGAGTGTTGTATCAACAATATACTTTTTATAATAATTATGGATTATATAAGGATTGTAATACAGTACTATTT
This sequence comes from Viscum album, assembly GCA_963277665.1. NCBI lineage: Eukaryota > Viridiplantae > Streptophyta > Magnoliopsida > Santalales > Viscaceae > Viscum > Viscum album. Next base: position 384,542,808 of record OY728166.1, read on the forward strand.
CGTTAAGGACTTGAGATTGTGTGGAACAAAGAAAATTGACTCAATAGCATGTTAAATTTTTTGAAAATATATGGTTGAGAGAATGATAAACCATAATATGGTTCTGATACTGAGGTAGTGATTTTAGAATAATACATGATTGTTTTGGATAAATTATATTGGATATTCTTGACTACCTTGAAACTGATTAATGATTTGTATATTCCATCATTGTTGGGGTTTACAACATTTTTGTATTGAAGGAGTAAATCCATTATTCTTTAAGGAATAAGTGATCTTGAATGTACTCAATAAGGTTTTATGGTAATTCTGGATTTTGCAGTGTTTTAAAAGAATACACAATGAAGGTGTTCACATGTTATTACGCGGTAAAAAGGATCTTCATTGTGTTTACCTTCCTTATAAATTTTAGACTGAAGTATTTTGGATAGTTCTAGTTTTTATTATTTTGTACTTCCATAAATGGACAACCCAGAGGTTGGGCGACAACTCGTCGTGTCCGGCAAGGCCGCGAGACTTGAACCCACAACCGAAGGGCGACAAGGGTGTATCACCTAACACTGACCCACGAGATGTCCTGGATTGAATAATGTCATTTTTAATGGTTCTTCTAGATGAATTATAAATTCATTTTTTAACCCTATACGAATAGGATAAATAGTATATTATTTTAAAGTTTTATTGTCTTTTAGAGTGAAAGATGAGTTTGTGGTAGAACTTAGTTAAATGATGAGAATATACTTGTAAAGTATATATTTTCTTCTTATCTTATTAAATTAAAAAATTAATTCTTATACTTTAGTGAAGGGGTACTAAAACAAAAAAATGTGTCATCCTAATACCATATGTTTTGCTGAACCGATGATATTTTAAATCATCATAGATTGATGAATTTAAGGCCCTCAATTTTACACTTGTTTTTGATTGATGACCTCAATCACTACCTATAAATATTTACATGTTTTATCTAATTATATGTCTCTAATTTCAACCAATGTTCTCCTAATCGAGATCATAATTTGGTAGTGACCCTTTCATTTCCATTTTCCTCATATTAAGACTAAATTTTAGTAACCCAATTTCCGAAGTGGGTTTTCCAACAATGATATTTTATATTTTCAACCTTTTATTTTCGACGAACAATTTCAAATTGTGAGGACACAATTTATTGGATGAGGGTAGAATGTAACACCCCAAGATTTCATAGTGTGTTATTTCTTCAAAATAATTCAATAACTTGCACTACACGCAACACCGAGTTCAAGCACACCATGACTTACCAAACAAGCCATCCAAAAGAGGTTATGAATAGTATTAACAAAATTTTAAACTTTTTATAATCTTTATAATTTTAGAATCCATATTATGAGTTTCTTAGACATAATTTAATAAAAAATTCATTTTTTAGATAAAAGAAGTATTTTTCAAAAAATGCACTTTTACCAACTTTTAATAGTGAAACCTTTTTTTAAATCCAATATTTTAAAATTTTATATATTAAATTTGACTAAATAATTTATTCTTTATAATGGGGACATCAAAAATTTTCATGGTAACACCCCAAGATTCCTTGGTACGCTTCTCTTTGAATAATACAGTAGCGTGTGTTGTACGCAACTTCAAGTTCTAACACACACTACAACCAATCAAACTAGCCGTTATGAATAGTAATACCTACTTTTTGAAATTTTATAAATTTTATCTCTCAAAATGGACTTCATTTTTGGATTTGGAATATCGAATTTAGCCTAGGGTGAAATTTTGGAACTTTTCAGATAACATTTATATTTTGATAAATAGTGAAAATTACTAAATTTTAATTGAAAACAACTTTTTTAATCGAAACAATTTATATTGATAAATTATGAATTTGAGTGGTTTTTAAGTATATTTGGAATATATTTTTTCCATTTAATACAATTTTGGTCATTTTACATAATTTCACAATTAAACCGGACATAAACAAGTGTCAATCTTTTGATAGTTATTATCTCTTAAAAACACGCTTTTTGTTTTAACAACGATAATTAATTTTAAATTAATTCCTTACACTTCTGTGTTTTGAATTTGAAAAAATGGATTCCATATTTGGAATCTGGATGTCCAAATTGTGAAAATAGGTAACTTTTATTTTTAGACATTTTGAATAATTATTTCGGCAAATATTTTATTTACCGTGGTTAAAGGGTAAATCCGGTAAATAAGGGTTAAAAAATAATATTATGATAATAATAAATTATTATAAAATGTGTCCTAACCTTATTTGTGGACATATTCTCGACCATGGTCATATTTGGGTCTATTTTTGGGACCCCATGGAGCCACTTGTAGGTGATAGGGACACTTCATTTTAATTAAGTTAAAATAAATACAAAAATGAAATAAGCATATATCTTTTAGAAAAAGAATTTTTAAATAGGGTCATATATGTTTTATTTTCGACTATAAATATTAATTAGAAAGCTAAAATTATTTCCTACATAATGGTATTTTATTTATAATTTTATATGTTAAATAATATAATTTATTTATGACATAATGGTGATGCAGTAATTACATAATTAATGAAAAAGTAGAAATATTTTTATTATAAATACCCAAATAAATGTAATTTGAGACTTTTTATAAATACCAATAATTTTATAGGTTAATATGACATGTTAGGATTGATTTAATTAATTTTTTTCGAAGTAATAATTTAGTTATGAGTTTTTAAAAAATCAATTATTGAATAGTGTCAAAATTGACATAAAAGAGTTTTTAAAACAAATATTATATTATTAGTTGATATTAAATTCCTAAAAATCTAAAGTTCGGCCAAGAGACTTATATTATAATAGGTGTATCATTAATGGACCATGTGGGGGTCTCATGGATGTATATAGTATGTTTATTAACCATATATTATAAAAATACAAAGAGACATTCTAAAGTGAAACTAATTAACTAAGAGTTAATACTTAAAGATAAGGTTAATATAATGACCCAAACCTGTATAAATTATATTGGTTGAGTGGTTTTATACCCATAACCACATTAACCTCTAAATAAACCACTTTGGAGCCATTAGAAACCGAGTATTAATTTATTATAAAATAATATTTCTAGATTTTCCAAAGGTGCCCCTCACCCCTCTTATAAAAGGGCACTCCCCCTTCTCATTATTTCACACATTAAAAGCCTTTTGGTTCAGACAAACTCTGCCCAAATACACTCTCAAATTCCCCCAATACAACCTAGAGTCCTCAGTTTGATCAGAAAGCCAACTTAAGGGGCCATTTTTATCAAATCAAAAGAAAGAACCCGAAGAAGAGTTAATGTTTTCACGACCCTTTTTCAAATTCATTTCTTCTTCATCTTCTTCTCTCTTTGTTATTTACATTATAAAATAATAAATCCAGTATCTACTATATACTATAATATTATTATAAATATGGTACAATCATATTCAGTATTCCATCCATCTTTTTAATGACATGTCACCATACGTGCGTACGTACGACTTACCGTCTCCACATCGTGGTGTAATTGTTATTCAATAAATAATTATTTGTATGGGTATAATAATGATGTTTAATTCATGTAAATAATAAATATAACATGATAATGATTCTTTATATATGATATACCATCCAATTATATATTATTTTAATATCAAAAGAATGATATTGTCGCTCATGCGTACGTACGGACTACCGTCTCCACAAACGCGATAAGATTCATTGTCCATCGTATCCATTCAATTATAATTCTCATTTGATGATTAATAATAGTATCTAATGACTTAATATAATTTTGGATATGATTAATATACAAACTATCCATGACAAACACGGCTTACGTAACAAAACATATAAAAAAAACGAGTAAGTTAACGCCCGAAACAATGATAATACTAAGATATTATTAACAAATCAATGATAAAAGATGATATATGATATCATATTAATGTATATGACTCTTGTATAATTTAATAAAAATTATTTCACCATTATACAGGAGGTTAACCTACCCTCAACCAAGGAAAAGTATAAGGTAAGGGTTAATTTTACAATCTCTTTATTATCAAAGGTTGTTTATACGTAATTATCTACTGGGATCTCTTTATCATCCACATCCATGTTCCTTAAAAATGTATTTAAAAACATTTTTACTATTTACTGGACATTGGGTTAAAGTCATTTATACCCTTATGTGTTTTGAAAGGAATATTTTCGTTGTTTTCCAAACAAGGTACTTTTTAACCTTTTCGACAAATTTAAGGTAAGAATGTATTTTTAAACTTATATGGACGATGCGGTTAGTTTCCGCTGTTATAAAATCGCTGAATATTCCCTTACAATATTATAAGAATATTTTCAAATTAAATGTTTTATTTTATAATTATGTGACTTTTAAATTATTTCAAAATGAATATTTTAAGAATTTGTGAAAGGTACTCTTTATCAAGATCATAATTTTAAATGTTTTAAAGATTTTTCTTTCTAATTATTTTTAATTAATGTCCATCTTTTCAAAATGATTTTAAGGATTTATTTATATGGACATGAATGTTTTGAAATGATATTTCTTTTCAAAAGTTTCAAAGTGGTATGGTACACTTTGATTCAGAAATCTCTTTTAAATTACTTCCTTTATAAATGTGTGACTTTTCAATGATTTCAAGAAAAGAGATATTTATCACAAATAGTTTTGATTTCATCTATGCCAACATCCTTTGATGGATTTTAAGCTTATTTGAAGTTTATTTATTATGATACAAAATTTTGTATTTTATTTAAGGTTTTGTGATATGTTTTACTGTGGATGTGTTACTTTTATACCATTCATGGTTTATAGAGAAAGTATTGACATTTTGTATGCTAGTTTTAATACGAATGTTTATGTTATGTTTAAACCTTTTCATATGGGAATGCATTGGACTTAGTAAGTGACAGGTGGAGCCCTCTATAGCTCCTTGATGCGTCGGTAGGTCTCATGAGACAAACTAGTGTCTTGGCAGAAGGCCTTGACAAAATATTATTTGCAGTCTTGGCATGAGTCCTTTGCTATGTGGTTATGATAGTCTGGAATTATGAATTCCATCATTATGAAAGTGGTTATTGATATTGCATGTGATTATTAGATTAGTATAATATCCATGTGAATAAGTAAATGGAATTATTTCAATTTATTTTTGCCATACTATGTTGAAGTTCAAGTTTAAAAGGCTTTTGTTTTAGTTATACATTCCCTTAAATGTTTATTCTTTTTTATGAAAGTTTCTGCTATATTGTAATCCTTACTTGGAATTTGAAATCACACCTTTTCTATGTTTTATTTTTCCCAGTATGTGAAGAAGTAATTTATGAATGACCTGTAGGGATAGTATGAGTGGATAAGAGTGTGGACTATGGAGACTATATTGTTGTAGTTTTCATTTTATGATGTAATGTAAACATTATTAATGTATCTAATTATTCCAAGGCTACTAAACTAATCGGTCTTTCAAGACATGATATTTCTTGTGATCATGCCAATGTTCTGTAATAATGCACCGAATCTGGGTATCTAGGGTCGGGGCGTTACACTGCACCCTCAGACGAAATCGGTCATGGTAAGGGAAAAACATCGGCCGCCAAGCCGGAACCGAACCATAAGTACCGCATCACCAGGTGTCTCCCAGTACTGAGCTCCATCAAACATGAATGAATAAGCGAAGTCCAAAAATAAATCATGGAATATAGGAGTCCGGAACTAGAAAATTGAACGTAAGGGAGTTTGTCCAAGAAGATCATCTATATCTCCCTAGATGCCCAGCTGGTGAGGGACACTGATATCTAGATATTAGCTGATCAATGGAATCAGGTGGAGATAAAAACACTGAATTCTGTTGTGTGACAAGTCGGTGAATGATAACACCATGAAAGGGTAAGGAACACCTACAGGTCCCAACCCAGGTGGAGGTGCAGAAGTAGGAGATGGCTCTGGGGGTGGATCTGCTGAAGTAGATGGAGGCCCACTGGATGAAGCGGTCGATGAGGGGCTAGCTGCGGAGGAGGAGATCTCAGGTGGAGTGGAAGCTGAGAGGGAAGTAATGATGGTGCTCGGAGGCTCGGTATGAGATGGTGGAGGTGCAATACTACTCATACCAGCCTCGACTGAGGGAGTAAGGGGTGGAAGGATGGCCAATGGAGGGAGATCGTATACCGGAGCGTCTTGGTCTGGCTGTGTTGCAGGTCAGAGTCAGATCCGATGATAAATGGGCCTCTCACCCTCAGTAGCAGAGGCAGGACACATTCCACAGGAAGGATCTTGGTCAACCATAACCTGGACCAAGGATCACAATGCAACAGAAATCAGAACCAGAAACGCCCAAAATCCAAGGATTTGGGAGGAGGGAGTTTGGGTGTCGTATGGGGGAAAAAAACTAGAAGAGGGGGAGCTCCGCGCGACATGGGTTGAAGTCGGGTGGTCCGCATCTTATATAGTTAAGGTACACAACATGTACATACAGATTACATGCCATGTATCTCAATTTATTTAAATTATTAATAATATATATATATATATATATCTATAGATATATAATTTTTATAGTATACTATATAATAATTAATATTAATAATTAAAAAGTAAAAGTAAATATATATATATATATGTATATACATAATTTAAAATTAAAACTAAACATGTAATGTATCGGGAAATACATATCGTGTGTTCTAAAATTTTAAAAAGAGAAGTACAACCTTTCGTCCGGTGCTAGGGGTGGTGTTTGTGGGTCTTTTGGATCCAGAGGCGAGACTTTGACAATATTCCAACTTCACCCACATGAATTGATTTATATGTATTTGTTTTTTTTCAGTTTTAGAAAGAAAACAGGGTGCACACGATATATATTGAAAGACACGCCATGTGGTTTTATTAAAAGGGTAAATTATGGAAACGAGATGATTGTCAGGATTCGAACCCGATCCTTTTGGATCCGGTTTACGATCTTGACCAACCGATCCATCCCCATAATGGGTTTTATTATAATATATATATATATATATATAAAACTACCATAAAAATGTGCAAGAAAACAAATGGATAAAAAAGGAAGAATCCTCATGCTGAAGGTAGGCTGGGGAAGATTCGTACCAGTGATGGTTTGGATAAACTCCAATGACTTTAACATCGACAATGACATCATCCCTATTTATTTATTAGTTAAGCTATAATTTTATAATCGCTATAAAATAAATGAAAAGGAAAAGGTACACGCCATGTATATAGGTGGTACATGGCGTGTATCCACTGGGTTGCCTCCCAGGAAGCACCTTTGTTTTAGGTTGTTGGCTCAACCTACTTACCTCATTTACCTGAGCTCTATAGTGGATAATGGTCCCAATAGTATCCACCTCAGCCTTCTAGGAATTGTAGGTCATCTGGCTCTTCCATAACTGGAATGTCTGGAATTATAAAGTTATCAGATATAAAAGAACATACCAGATCATCCACTAAGAAATCATCCACGGTAGTTATCACATAACATCCCTCATGATCGGGCGATGATGCATGTTTGACGGCCTTGAGGAAATTGTAGGAGACTCTCTTGTCCCCTACATGGAAAATTAGCTCCCCCTGGTACACGTCAATGAGTTCCTTCCCAGTTTCCAAGAAAGGCCTTCCAAAATGATAGGTTCCTCTTGGTCGTCTTCCATGTCATGGATGATGAAATCTATAGGAAGGATCAACCTACCAAACTTGAGCTGCAAGTCCTCTAGTAGTCCCTTCAGATGTTTGATGGATCGATTAACAAGGTGAAGGGCTACCTAGGTAGGCTTCAAATCTTGTAGACCTAGATTCATGAAAGCTCCAAGGGGCATAAGGTTCACGCTGGCCCCTAAGTCACAAAGGGCCTTCCCAAGATCCCATGGTACAATGGTACATGGAATATTAAAACTACCTAGATCCTGGAGTTTGGGAAGAATTGAGTGCTGGACGACTGCAGAACATTCCTTGTTTAGGGAAATGGTGCCCAGATCCTCTATCTTTCTCTTATTGGAGAGTATTTTCTTCATGAATTTGGCATAAGTGGGAATCTGCATTAGTGCCTCTGCAAATGGAATATTTATGTGAAACATCTTGAACACATCTCTGAATTTTCTAAACTGGTAGTCCAAATTTATTTTCTTCAATCTCTTTGGGAAGGGAAAGTCATACTCAAAGGGTTTGACAACCTCCTTCCCTTTATTTTGTGAGTAATCCTTCTGTGGGATTTCAGATGAGGAGGGGTCAGTATTGGTACCTTCTTCATCAACAGGGGAGGTAGATATAGCTTACTGTGTTGGTTGGTTCTGTTGGAGCTCATTTCCACTCTAGAGCATGATGGCATGGGCCTCCTCCCTCAGGTTCTTCTTTGTGTTGCCCGGTAGAGTACCAAGTTTCCTTCCCAAGAGTTGGTTTTCCAATTGACCAATCTGGTTCTCTAGGCCTCTAATTGAAGCCTCTTGATTTTGGGACCTGGTCTCAATAGTAGATATAAATTTGGTCATTAGATCCTCTAACCTTGAGGTGTTCTCCTGCTAAGTTGGTTGTTGAGCTGGTGGAGGTGGTGGCTACCTAGCTACTGTGGAAGAGGGTTTTGATACCCTTGCTACTGATAAGGGCCCTGTTGGGGTTGTTGCTGCTTCTGATATTTGTTCTTATAAGGAGGCTGGTTGTAGCCAGGCAGTAGCTGGGGAGGAGGATTCTGCTGTTGTTGGCCTGAGCTTGTATTTTGTTGATCACACAAGGATGGATTCTGGTATTAATGGTAATAGTTTAGCCCTCAATTTTGTGAAACATAACTCACCTTTCTTGTTTAAGGGCCTCTAGTAGAAGCTGGGCATTCTCCCATGATGTGGTTATCACCACATTCACAACACGCCATATTTTTTTCCGCATGTACTTGGGACGAGCCCTTCAGATTGAGTGCATCGATCTTCTTGGACACAACGTCCAACTGGGCAGCTAGCATGGTAGTGGAATCAATGTTTTTCATACCTTGTTTCTATGTACCATGCTCATAATGCCACCGGAATCTGTTGGCAGGCATGTCCTCCAGTAGTTCAAAGAGTTCTTCAGGGGACTTCCTCCTTACCGTACCTCTAACAGTAGCATCCTCCACGGACTTGGTATTAGTTGTCAAACCTCCATAGAAGGTTTGGACCTGCATCCAAAGTGCATGTCCGGGGTTTGGGAATTTATGAAACATCTCCTTGAAGCGCTCCCATGATTCATACAATGAATCTGAGTCTTGCTGTTGAAAGTTGTGGATTTCATTCCACAGTGTCACCGTCTTCGAGGGTGGGAAGTATTTGGACAGGAAAACCTAGGCTAGCTCCTCCCAAGTGAGGATAGATCATTGCGACAATCCTCTTATCCTATCTTTCTCCTTATCCATTAGAGAGAAGTGGAAGATACAAAGATAGATGGCGTCTGTAGACACTCTGTGGTAGTGGAATGTGTCGCAGACCTCCAAAAAATTGGAGATATGAGCATTAGGATCCTCGCTGGGAAGGCTGCAGAATTGAACAATATTCTGGATCAATTGCATGATAGCAGGCTTGATCTCAAAGTGTTGGTCCTGCACCGGTGGATGGAAGATGTCCGTATCAGCTTCATGTATTGATGGCAGGCTGCACTCCATGAGAGTACGACGTGGAGGTGGCTACTGAGGAAGGGGAACCGACATGAATTGTTGTTCCTGAGGAGTGTAGAACGGTCTCTAACCTCGGTTGAAATATGGAATCTTCGCTGGTTAGAATTGTTCGAGCTGTTGAGGGTTCTGATTGTCATCTGGTCTTAACTGCTATCCAAATTCTTGGACAACAACTAGATTGAATTCCTCGTTCTCCACCATTTGAGTGGTTTGGTTTTGTTCAAGTATGAGTGCTTGTTGGCACCTCAAAAATGTTCATTCGATCTTTGGGTCTGTTGGGAAAAAACCCTAATGAGTCAGTGTTCTTGGAACGTGTGAGGTAACCGCTCATACACCTAAATGCCTACACAAAACAAAACAAAACACAACACAAATCTTAAATGAGGAAAGACAAAGATAAACAAAAATTAGAATAGATAAGATATTTTTGTGAATTTATGATTTTTATTTTCACTAAAACTGGATACAAACTTAATTAAAAAAAGATTAAAATGAACATTTTTTTAGTTCCCTGGCAACAACGCCAAAATTTGGCAAGTTGTTTCACCGAAGGTATATTTTCGGTGTCCCAAATTATTTTTACCCTAACAAGTATAACACCAGTAAGGGGTCGATCCATTGGGAATTAAGAAGTTATTTTATCTTGATTAACATAGTTTGTATTTTTGTTTTAGTGAAGGCTACTGAATTTAGAGTTAAATGTTGTTGATTATTTTGGATATAGAAATAATAATTGGTTTTAAGTTTCTTCTAACAAATTTCTTAATAGAATAAAAGTAAAATACAAGAAAATTGGTTTTGATGTAAATAAAGATAGAAATGCATTGGGGTTATGGATTTATGAGAAGTTTGATTATTAAATCAAATTTCTTATAAGGTTGTGTTGTTAATAATAACCCAACACTTTGGGTTTAATTTTTAATAAAGTTTCCTTGTTCTGGTAAACTTTATATTTAGAGTTGAAGAAACTAACTCCTTGGTCCGGTAGTTAGTGTTTAACAAATATTTATTTAGCTTATTCCATTTTGAGTCGATGAATACTTCCAATGGCCATGAAAGTATTCATTGGTATTCTTCTTTTGAATCCCTAAAAATTCTTCCGTTGGTTTGGTACAAAATTTCTAGTGAGTGCTGACCCACACAGGATTGTTAAGTGCTGACCCATATATGATCAATCGGTGCTGACGCACATAGGATCATTGAGCACTGACCCACATAGGATTGATAGGTACAAACCCACACGTGATTTATGAGTGCTAAAACACAGAGGATCATTGAGCGCTGAATCACATAGGATCGTTGAGTGTTGACCCACGAAGGATTGCTACACCTTCATCAAATCACAACCAGCCACTAGATTCCTGCACTAAGCACACTTGTTTTCTTGATGATCCGCTCCACAAGACATCAGCTGGATTTCAACTGCCACAAAGTCCCATGAAGAAGTAACCTGATGAACCACTATGTCATAAGGGTTCCAATCCAACATAAAATGTGTTAATAGGATGCTTGGTCTATTAGTTATAGGCATTTTAGTGCCGTGGGCTAGGTTGGATTCGAGTCCGATCTAACCCGGCCATACTCCAACATTCTTCATAACCCAAGTGGAGTATCTCCAAAGGTCCGCCTCATCTTAAGTGTTTCAGAACCTTATAATTTTTTTTTCAAATGGACATCTAGTCAAGGATATATCCCCATTAAAGTGTAATTGGACCAAAAAGGGTCCGAGTTTGGTATGACCCAGTTGGACCGACCCGATCCGGCCCACTGGGCCCGAACCAAAGGGGATGGGCTCATCTTAGTTTTTCTGGGCCCAGTCCAGCCTACTGGGCTACGGGTTAGGCTCGGCCCACCCGACCTCTAGCTGGGCGTGGCCTGCGAGCTGGGCACGGGTCTGCTCCTCTCTCAAATAGCCAAGCCATTCGTGCTTCATCAATCAATGACGCCAATTGGTGCCGCTCTACCTGGATGGTCCATTGGAATGGTCACCTACGGAACCCGTAGACTATGGGTCCACCGTCCACTGTGGCTCGAAGCCATGAACCTCCTCTAGGGCACGTGACCTAGATCCAATGTGGCTAGCACTGGTCGACCACCCCCTTCATCCATCATTGCACCTTCAGAAACCGTAGGTTCCCAACCATCGCCTCCTTTAGTTGCCAACACTTCTTCCACAGGACACCGATGAAGCTTTGGTGGTCTGATTTCTTTTCTGTCTGCATCCTCAAGCCTCATGGGAAGGTTCCTACACTATGCAACCCTTGGTTTCACCTTGCTGCCATATTTTTCGATTGCCCACGAAGAATGTAACCAATACTGAGATCAACGGAGGGTTCAAACCTTATTCGTTCAGGCAATTCCCTCCACATTATCAATATAACATGGAAGTAATTCAATCATCAACAAGATTTGAAGAATTATAAAACTCATTAATAAAACCCCTAACTCAAACACATTGGTAGACGATGCAGATGATAAAGACAGGTCCACATTCGTAGCATGTTTTTTGGCATTCTTCGAACTCCGGATTAAATCCACTAAGGTGTTGAATCTCCATTCTACGTTGGATGAAGTCTTCACTGACACTTCATCATAGGTTCCTCTCATGTGTTCTCAAGACCCATGCCCATGATTTGTTTAAAAAGATTAAGAAATGAGTTTAACTCACTACACAATTTAATGAGGATTGTTAATGAATTCAATTAATGAACCCATTAATCTCCCAATGGTGTAGTTACATAAGAAAGTGTAACTGAACTTAAAATGGTCTAACAACCCAGAGGTCCCACCATTGTTACTCATAAGTTACAAATAAAGAGATAAGATAACGTGTTGAGTTATTTTAATATTTTTTTTTTGTAAATTCCAAAAATTAACTTTTTTCGTCCGACCCTTGATGGTCAAAGTTATGATTTTCCTAAGCGAATCCCGACACTATGAATTCAATGGTGCCCTAATATTTTTAATCTGAGCACTGGTTCAGAAGATAGAAATCAACACTAGCATGTTTACTGAACGTACCTTAAAAAAAGATCAAAAAATTCATTTCGGGCTCTCTAGGACTCAGAATCATGTGCCGTCATTTTTCACACACTTCTAATATTCCCAAAAAAATTAAAGAAATTTATATGGAATTTACAGGTCTTTACAAATGTGATTTCATTATATTGATCTCACATGTGTCATCAAGGATAACCATCATCTACATAATACCAAGTAAAGGAAATTACCTAGATTTAAATAATTAAACAACAAAATACTTATCTTGAGAATTGATCATGAATTCCCACTATTATTAGAATATTCATTAATGTACACCCTCTATTTGTCCTAAAATCACATGATTTAAATGGATAATTTGGGTAAGATATTTTTAGGAGGGATAATGATATACTTTTTCCCATGTAAGTGGACTTACAGAGCATAACTTGAAATTTTTCTTCTCGGGAAAATAATGATCCCTTCAAGGATTGTGTCTTTTTATTTTAATATGGAACTATATTTTTCCATGAGTTTCATACAAAACTATAAAATTCACCTATTCCCACAGTTTGGAACTGTGGCCCTAGGACCAAAAGCCGTGGTAATAGCCTTTGACTACAGTTTTGGAAAATCGTGGCCGCTATTGCCATGGCAGTAGGGGCCTAGTGCCAAAGTTTTTACCGTGGAAGTAGGGGCCTAGTTCCATGGTTAAAACCAAGGAATTAGGGGGCCTATTTCCTCAGTTAAAACCATGGGGATATATCCCTACTACCAGAGTAAAAATCGTGGCACTATGCCCATACTACCATGGTTAAAACTGTGGCACTAGCCCCCTAATACCTCATTCAAAACCAAGGATATCGACCTTCCAATTCTATAAAAAAATACCCCCACCGCCCCCACTCCCCCAACAACCCTCCCTTTCCCCTAGACAGACCCCCCAGCACACCTCCACTCTACCCTAGGACAGACCCCCCATGCACCCCCAGACACCACCTAGACACCCCCACTAGACACCCCCTAAACACCCACTCAGGACACCCCATCTTGGACCCCCACTGGACACCCCCCAGACTCCCCCTAGACACCCCCACTGGACACCCCCTGGACACCCAGCTATAAACCCCCCTTGACACCCCACCCTGGACCCCCATTAGACACCCCCTAGACACCCCTCCCAATAGAGACCACCTGGACACCCCCAATTGGACACCCCTCCTGGACAACCCTTCCCCCGAGACAACCCTCCCCCTAGACACCCCCACTAGACACCCCTTTGGACACAAACTCCCTGCATTAAACCCCCCTAGACACCCCCTTTGACACCCCTCCCCTAGGACACCCCCCTAGACCACCTGTACCCCCCTGAACACCCCCTGGAAACCACCTTGGACACCCCCATGCATGCATATATGTAAAAACATGCATATTATGAAATGGAAAGAAGGAAAAAAAACTAAAATATGAGAGAATGTATAAAATATTTTTTTCTAAAAAAATATAATGGAACAGGATTCCAAAGTGTATACATGGGGATCAGCTATCCAACCATGATACAAAACAATGTCCATAATATCGAATATTACACAACGAGGAGTAAACTCAAAATCATCAATTCTTCAAGCATGGGGTATTCCAAGTCAATTTTATTAAAAAAACAACAAATGATTACTAATGTCTTGCAAAAAATGGTATAAATTAACCATTACATCCAGAATTTTATATTCACGTTAATCTCTATTGCAATTCGTAGAATAAAATTAATTGCATCGGCTATGTTTTGGTGTTGTTTCTATACATATAATGCATCCCTATCCTGAATACCAATACAAGTAATCAAATTCAACAAATGATCGAAAAGGAAAATCCACCAGGATGCCAAAAATAGGAAGAATAACTCTATTTTGAGCTCATTCACCTGCATATATTAATATCCCCCTGACCCCCTCTCTTGGACTGCCCCCCTCCCCCTGCACCCCATGCACACTGAACCCCCTGCAAACTGCCCCCCATCCCCCTGGATACCACCTCCTGGACAACCGCCCTCCCCCTGCACCCCCACACCCTCTGCCCCCTTTCACCACAATTTCCCCCCAACCTTCACCCCCACTGCTCCCCACCCGCACCCCCACTACCCCCTCCTGGACACACCTCCCCCCTACACCCCTTCCCCCATACATTACCCCTGCACACAACCCCCTCCCCTACCCCCTTAACCCCAACTACCACTGGCACACTGCCCCTGCCCCCTTCACCCCAACTGAACCCAACTTTCACCCCACTACCCCCACCTTCCCCCACTGCCCTCCCCCACCTACTGGACACCCCCTGGACACCCCTCCCCCTACACCCCTTCCCCCCTCCCTACCCCTACCCTTCCCCCCTTTACCCCCACTACCCCACTACCCCCTGAACACTACCCCCTTCCCCCTTCAACCCCTGCTCAATTCCCCCCCTTCACCCCCACTACACCCTACACACTTCCCCCTACCCCCTTCTCCCCAACTGCCCCTAACCTTCACCCCCACTGCCCCCCACATACACCACAATTTCTCCCACCTGTACCCTCACTCCCCCTACCTCTTCACCCACAACCCCTACCCCCCTCTCTGCCCCTGCACACTACCCTCCCCCCTTCACCCCCATTACCCCCTACACACTGCCCCCTTCCCCCTTCACCCCCAATACCTCCTGCACATTGCCCCTATCCCCTTTACACCAACTTCCCCCAAAATTCACCCCCAAATGCCCCCACTGCCCCCACATGCACCCCCACTTCCCCCCTCCCCCTTCCCCCCTCCCTGCCCCCTACACACTTCCCTGACATTGGTGAAAAATAAGTACTATCACAGGGGGTTGAATATTCAATATTATGCTTGGGGATTGATGCATTGCATAACTTTGTGCTTGTTCCATCATGTAGTATCTTATACAAATATCGACATCTATATAAGTTGAAATATAAATATTATTTTGACAATGGTTTTAATGGAAATTTGGATTTGAAAAGTAATATCTAAAGGTTTCATGTTTAAATTATTAGTATCTTTTGTTGGAAGGAGTTTTATTCTTCTGTTATGGTTTATATTTTTCTGAATTTTAATTTTTTATTTTGAATTGGTAAATTTTTGTGTTGGTTTTTGTTATATATAGTTAATTTCATATGTTTCCTGTTGATATTTGGAAAAGATGACAAGAAATATTTCATAAGGTTAATTTAAAAGTTTTTAAGGTTGAAAAGAAGTT
Source organism: Viscum album (assembly GCA_963277665.1). Lineage (NCBI taxonomy): Eukaryota > Viridiplantae > Streptophyta > Magnoliopsida > Santalales > Viscaceae > Viscum > Viscum album. Next base: position 384,558,706 of record OY728166.1, read on the forward strand.
ATTATGGTTAACCAGCAGAATTTCATAAAATTGACTGAATAGTTCATAAGGATTATCATTCATGTTGTAAGGATATTTCCAAAGGATCTTCCTATTTTCATATTGTTGATTAAAAAATATTAGTATGGTTTTTGATACTGTATGGTTTCATAGATAACTGTAAGGTCTCTTTTCACCTTCATACGGTTCATCCAAATAATAAAATTTCTATTTCCACAAACTTTTCCAAATGAGCTCAACCTATGTTTTTTACCAAGGAATCCAAGGTCGAAACTGATCAAATCAAGGTGGTTGATGAACCCAGAATGAAGCATTGATGAGCTATGTTTTGATGAGAAGAAATTATTCAAACAATATTAATTAGGGATTAACTGTAGATTTTGAGTTTCTAAAATTTCACATTTGTTCAATTCTGATGAAGTTATAGTAGAGAAAGATATTAATGGTTTTGAATGAGTTGATGGAGAACTTCATAAGAAGATGAGGTTTTTGGAATATGAATCAAAGGGAAGATGTGATATAGTCACTTAAACATGTTCAATGAATTTGCCACTGATATTGAGTTATAAAGTAATAGTGCTGAGTCAAGGTGATAAACCTCTTTTAGTAAGATGAGTTATTGACTAGGATCAGTAACCAAGCAGTGCATAAACTATGTTTACAATACATTCTCACTTGAGATTGAGTTAAAGGGTCTATGTTCTTCAGTTTTTTTCTCTCACTGGTCTAGATTAAAGAAGACATAGGGTACCTCATTACTCCCAAACATTGAAACTTTATATACACATATGAATTTATGAAATGTGTAAAATTTAATGTGGTAGAGGATTCCAAGTTTTAGTATAATTAAGACCACAATGTGGGATTTTTTTCATTGATATCAACACTTATGATTACTAGATTTGTTTCCCTAGTGGGTGAAGACACACCTATTATTGAATTTATCTATTAAACCAAGTGGAGTCTGATCATGCTTCATCATATACCCTTATCATGCTTGGATGAGAATTTGGAGATGATTAAGATCATGCAAGTGTGTCATCACATAATATTAGAATCCTAATCTGGGTATATTAATTGTCCAGAACTGGTATGAGCCTCATCAAAGGTTTAGGGTTTGGAAGTTTGATAAAGTTTCATTCATTAACCATTTTGGTGAATTTATATTTATCAATTTAGGAGGAGTTATGATCACTACTTGTAGGTTCAATATAATGGGATAAAAGTAATGATATATGAGGATAATAAGGGGTTCTATATTCTTATTTAGAAGGAGATTAGTTATACACAAGAGTAAGTTTATGAGTTTGTTGATGGGATTTTAAATATCTACAACATCAGTTAGAACAATGAAAAATAATTATCCCCCATTAATCTGTCAAAAAACTATGGTCGGAGAAATATAAAGTAAGGTGGTTGAAAATTCTTTCAATATAAAAAAAGCACCTAGAAATTTCTAATGGGAATAAAAAATTCATTCTCTAATAGGATCAATGGGATATTGAAGGTGGCGAAGTAAGCATACATAGAAAGAGATCTCAGAAGTGCGAAGGAGCTATAGATGAAGCACAATCAACTCACTAGTGAAGATTGGTTTTCTCATTCTAGCACCTTTTTTCTTTATGGTTCCCCATTTTAATGAATTATTTATTGAGAATTACTATTTACAAAATTTCACTTTACAAAATTCAACTAGGAAAAATTTCATTGTTGATTCATTATCTTTTACTTCAATTTCATTTATTTTATTCTAAATTCATTATCTTCTTTTATTAACATAAATAAATTTCTAAAACATTCAATATCAAAAAATATTATTTTAATTCAAGATAGTTAAACTTTTAAAGATATATATATTTTCAAATAAATTGACAAAGTGGTTATCCAATCATGGAAGTGTATCCCACCAAAATAATCAATAAATTGATTTTGTTATGGCCTTCAAACTCCATTTTCTACCTGAGTTATGTTTTTGTAAGATGAAATACTAAAGAACATATTCAGCTACTTGTTAACCTCTTCGATAGAGGTGGGTTGACACAATTGTTTGGGAATTTGGATTAGATTGAACCCATTTTAAAAAATAAAATTAAGTAAAGTCAATTCAATATGAGACAATTAATATTTACCCTTGTTAGTTTCCCATATGTTAGTGTTACTAATATTTCTACCTTTGGTCCTTATTTCAATCACTACTTGTTGACCCATTACATACTATTTCAAACATGATCACATATCAAACTCCACCTCATTATTGAACTTATATGATCTCTTTCCATTAAGGTGTGATGTATTTATTTTATTTTGAGTTTTTTTCTTAATTCAAACATTATTTACCATTTCTATGGGATTAATATTCTTCACTATATACTAGGGTTGGGATGAAAAATAAATAAATAAATTGGTATTTTAATGACATACCTTCCATCCACCATTGCCTAAATATCCTCATTTGAGTAAATCTGACACTCTATTCAGGTTATGATGTACATAATGGAAACTTGAAATAAATGACCAGTGTTTCACCTATGATCATGGTCAATGTGTTCTACACCAAGGAGGGGTAGTGAATACCTACTCAATGGTTTGAGAAAGAATCCATTTTAGGGACTGTGTGAGGCAGTCATACTCTAATTAGAAGGACCATGCTGCGAGGGATAGAAATAAGAACCAATGGGAGGCAAATTATTGTGTTAGTATGTAGAACCTATATTAATTTGATAATGTGATATTATTGCAGAGAGTGTATAATAATAAGCCTAAACATATTCACTATAAACTTCAAAATGTTTGTATTTTAGTAATTGTATAATGATTAGCATGAGAATAGGCATAGGCATAGGCATAGGCATAGGCATATGCATGTATGTATTCAATATTTTTAAAATCCTGAGCAGAATAAAATGAAAAAGTACTTTCTTGGTAATATATATTATATTATTCTTATGTTGGAATTGAATCATAAGCATGAGAACTGTAAAAATGTTCATTTTTAATATCTTTTGGGATGTATAAATTACAGTATTTTCTAAAATGTGTATTTTTTAGTATTTGTTTAAGAAAAAGTTGGAGCATAAGAAGAGAAAATTTAAGAATGAGAAAAATGTTTGTATTATTGTATTTGTGTTAGTATAAAATTTAGTATTTTAATAAACATAAGAATATGTATAAGGATATATATATATATATTTGTTAGTTGTTAGTTGTTATGTATTACAGTCCTTCCATATTTTAGAATTTTAAAATGTGTATGTATTGAGGTTTTTTTATATTACAATTATAATCTTATTTGTTATGATTTATATAATCCTAATGTGTAACTTTTTCTTATCAATTTTCTATTTATTCATAAATTTTATTGAAGTTTGATAAAATTTATATTCATGTATTTCAATGTAGAAGAAATTACATATAGAGGAATCAAAATATATGAGAATTAAACTAGACAAAAGAGATAATATTTTTGAAAAAGACATTTCATATATTAATGGAAACATGTTATGAACAATTTTTGAATTAAATGAACAAAATATAAAGCCTAACCAGATACCACAAGGGTTCTATTCAGTCTAGATAACTGAACTCATGGATTCTACAACTCCACTATTGTAACATGAGGTTCGAAAAACGTCATTCACATGATAAGAATTAAAATATACCATAAAACTAATTAGTATGGTTAAAAAATGAAAAATATATAGGAAAATATGATTATAAATAACAATCCCCTTACACCCTCTCTCCCCCAAACTTCATTATTTTCTATTAATTTTTTCTTGTTTAAAATTTTTCAATCACTTTATTAGACCTAAATCAAATCAACTCTTTGGTTTTGATCCATAAGTTGTGAGAACTGTCATAGATTGAGTAATATATTTAAGAATAATTTAAAATTTAGATAGAGTTACTATTTTATTAAAAATTCTTAATCCTCATATACTTCTTCTATATTTTTAACAAATAGTGATAATATAGAAGAGAACCTGGCTCAATTAAATCGACCAATTTGAGATTTGTGTTCACAATATTTTAACTATTAGATTACCCGATTGGTGTTTTCACATAATCATGTAGAATTTCAGTTAAATAATGGTCTAATCCAAATGTTTCCTATTTTTCATTGTTTTTTAGGTGAAGACCCCAACAAGAACTTAAAGGAATTTGACACCATATGCATTGCCTTCAAAAATGGAAGGAATTTAAATTCTCTCTAGAAGCCTCATCAAAGGAATGGATGTACAAAATATAACTTGGAGAGGCCACAAGCTATTATGATCCCTAGAGATCCATTCTATAAATGTTATTCTCTGATTCAAGTAGCACATAGTGAAAAAAATGAGATTTACGACATAATAAAAGCGAATGGAGAAGCTTTTTATAGGTATTTGGATCGGTCCTAGAAGTTTACTGCCATTCATCTACATCAAACCAACATATATGATCATAATTTTTTAAACATATTATATTGAGGCCTTTTGAACAGTGATAGAAACTTGTTGGATTCTTCATCTGGGGGAGCTATCATGGAAATTTATTTAACATGGTCCAAGGATTTGATTGAGAACGCCTCTTATAAATCTAAAAATTTTCATAGATGGACCACTACTAAAAGTGTTCATGAGGCAAAAAGTTTTAACTCACTTTTACTTAAGTCACTAATTAAAGAATTGACCTCTCCTACGAGATAATTAGTTCTGAGAAAACTGAAATAATCACAAACTACACCACCATTGGTCTCTCAATTGTGTATTTTCTTAAGAGTTTTTTATAGAATTTTCCCTAAAATGTATAACACTAAAAGACATGACACTATGAACTGAAGATAATTCTAACCAATGAACAACCAAGGTTTCAAAGAGTATTCAACAGTCTGATATGGATATGGAAGGAAATAACAATCCAAGTCACATTTCTAAAAGATTTTATAATAGATTTATCACCCCCTACACTTCCAGTAGGTAAGTAAAAACTCTCAACCTTCAATATGTTACCAAACATAAAGAAAAATTCAAGATCCATCCATGAAGGACCTATAAATAAAAATATAGTACTGATGTAATCAACAATATACATTGACAACCCATGGTTCTAAGATTATGGAGTTAAAAAGCCAATATGGAAAAATCCTTATTAGTTTAAATAAATTGATAAATCAAGGTCCGGGTAAACATTTATCTTAAACAATTCTTAACCCAAAGTTTTATTTCTATAATAATAGGTAGTGAGGTATAGGGTTGTGTGGATTAACCTCTAGAAGAAAAACTAGAGACTAAACACCCAATGGAAAATTAATAAGACCCTATGGGGAAACAATCTCTTATTCATCTATCACATCGTGGTTTCAGAACATACATGTTTCATGTGACTCAACATAATCATATTGGATTTTATTTATATGGGAAAATGATTTTCTACAAAAAAAATTTGATAAATCAACATTCAATTAAGTAAATCCTCCAAACATTACTTTTAATCAACAACTGAAACAATATTATGATATGTCATATATCCATCACTATGAAAAATAGGTTTACATTGACCAAAGTAATAATAATCAATAAATACTATATATTTATAAAATTTTATTTTAGATCTCACCGTAGACTATTCGTCCATATTAAAATTATATCATCATAACTTCTGATTTCTAGAAATTGTAGATTTAAACTCTATAAGAGAATCAATACCAATGAAAACAGGACAAAAAATTGAAGAAATCATACCTGAGGAAATAAGTGAAAACAAATAAACCCTATCCAAGAAAAATATTACAATTAAGAAGAAAATAAATCGAAACAAATAAATCTTACCAAAAGAAAATTGAAGAGGTAGTGGATCTGAAATCAAAGAAATCCTTCTTTATGGCAGAAATTAGAGGGCTTGTGAGGAATTAGAATCATATTGGTTCATATGTATGTGGATGTGTGTTTAAAAAATTAGATTTAATTGAAACCCCAAAATCATAAATCAAATATATATTTTCAAAAATATAAAAAAAATTCTAACACACCCTAAAGCAGAGCACTCAGAAGCTGTGAGTTATGGACCACCCACTGGTGAGATGTGGAGGGACACCTGGAATGTGTGAAGACTAGAAATACATTATCCAGTGGTGAGTCGAGGAGGAGGTTGGCCCAAAGGTAGAGGATGAGGTGTGTTGGAGCCGCGTCAGAAGAAGATGATATCATGGATTTTGTGGGGTCGCATCATCATCGAAGGATCATCCCGAGGTTACCGTGTCATTCTCGGAGGATAGCGGGAGTTTGGGTGGTAGCATTGGGTGGGGAGGTTTGCCGAATCATGGGGAGGAAATATCACGATGGGAAAATGCATGGGTGGAATCGCGATAAGGGTAGGATTAGAGGTGTAGATCTACAATTATTTTATGAACTGTGGAAATATTTTAGGCTATAGCCACATATTTTATAAACTATGGCTATATTAGTGTGGATATAGCCGAAAATTCTAGTAGTGATAATGGGGAAAACATATCAGGTGTGTATAGTTATTCTTATTAGGCTTCCCTCTCTTGGGTTTCAACTTAAAATGTTTTGTGGGTTTTCCATTTTATAATATCTCAATATTTCATTGACCACAAAAAATTCATGTACATCAAGCCTAGTCACAAATTTTTCCCAGGGTACCCTTTTTGAGGTTTCAAATTGGAAATCATTATGTATCTTTTTGTTGGATTCTTAAAAATCTTATAAACTAGAGAATTTTTGTATTGTAGTTTAGGGTCTTCTAGATCATGCCCTATACTATTTAACTTTTGGTACTTATAGATCAAACCATATACTCATGTATTTTTTAGGTCTTCTAGATTGAACCTTGAGACACTATATAGTTTATAGTCTTTCATCCAGGACTTGATTGGTGAATATGTAAAGGGGAAGTCATGACCGGGATGTCTGAAGAAACCATATGGTGATAAGTTCTACCGCAGTGTTTCCAAGGATCATCGGTGGAATGGGGATGACCTAGAACACCTTGAGGTGTTGGGTTCTTCCATAGTGTCACTGGGCTCATGATTGGAATGGGGAAAACATAATGGGGATGACCTAAGACTTTCAAAAGTTCATAGTTCATCCATGGTGTCATCATGTATCACAATGATTAGAGTTCCGTACCTAAAAATATTGATGTCTCTAGTTGGTAGGTTAGAACCCCTTATGAATGGTCATGTAAATGGGATCCCTACTCTTTCTAAGGGCTATGGAAAATTATTAATTATGGAATTAGTTTTTAAAATATTAGGGAAGATGAGTCTACCAGTATATTTATAATATGGGTTGTATAAATCACACATCCATGATCTCTAACATATGAATATGGAATGGGGATAAAATACTTAGAATGACCCAAAACACCCTAATATTATGGGTTCAACCATGGTGTCTCTAGGGATCATGGGGATATGAGTTTCTTACCTAGAACGAGAAGATGCCTCTAGTTGGTAGGTCAAAAGCCCTTATGCATGAGCCTCTAGGGATTATATGCATGGTCAAGTAGAAATTTTTACTCTCTTCCAAGTGCTTTGAGATATTTTAAAAGACTCAAACATCAAGATGATGAATATGGGCATAGAGAAAAGCATTATCCAAGAAGGGTTTTGGAACCCTAGGTTAGTTTGGTTTTTTAGGAGGCTTGGTCCCTACACCATGTGGTTTTGAGTCATGTGTTGTGGGACATAAAAATGTTTTGGAATAGAATATCACAATACTTATTTGATAGAGGATACAATATACAGTGATGTAACATTAAGGATGTCGAATCCACATGAATTATCCGGCTATGGGGGCTATAAATCATGGTATAAGAATATATGAGTTAACTGGAGGTTATAAAGGGTGTGTAAAGGTTAACCATTAGTAATGGTAAACGCCAATAATTTTTCATGTGCTCTGGATAATTACTCCTTGATTTAAGGGGATCCTTCTTGGAACCAAAGGGTCCATTTGGATGAACAAATCCTTGTTACTAGTTTTTTATAGGGAAGAGACATGAGGAAGGAATCCCAAGGTCTATGGGGTTCCAAGATAAGTGTATCAACTCAAGGAACTATTTATATCATCTCATACATCAAGAACAAGAAAGTGTTTTATGGAAAATGTAATAATTAAGAAATATTCGAGCACCCTAAAAGTTGTGTTTCTTCCTAGTAAACATGTTATCATAGAAATAAAATGTGAAAAATTATTACTCTAACTTTTTCCAAGACCAGGGGATCCAGAAATCTTGGATCAACTTTTTATAGGGCCACTAAGTGAACCCTATGAACATTATTACTCATTTATATATTATCTATCTTTTTAAAGCTCCACTGATGAAGATTTTAGCGATCATAGGCTTGAATTTTTTTTCGGTCACTCTTTGAAGGTTATCAACTTGAAAAGTTTTATGCCTCTTTCCCTAGAAGTTTAGGTTCTTGAAATTTGGAATATCAAAGTCTAAAGTATATGGTCAAGAAAATTTGAGCAAGGTGCATTTAGTTTTAAATTTTGATATATGAAGACATGATATGAGGGGAATGTTTCACAATAGGTTCATTAGGATTCATAGGTTCAAGAGTACTCTTCCATCCTTTTGAGTAAGGGATTAAAATATTGTAAATAATGGATTAAGGTTCTCTGGTCATGAGTAATGATTTGGTACAATAATTATAGGGATGGATTAGAACACCATGAGGTGATATGTTTTTCCATGATGATATCACACACACAAGGATCAAAAATCCCTTCCTATAAAGACAATATGCCTCTGGTTGGTAGGTCAAAGACCATATACAAACCCATGTCTTGAATGGTCAAATAGAGGGTTATTATCTCGTTTCCAAGGTATATGAAAGGTTTTGCGACAACCCAATTTGATCTAGATATATAGTGTGACATATGGGATGTGGTTGTTTAAAGATGACAGAAGCACCCCATACTCTTGTTGGACAAGGATAGACACTTGTGGTATATTGAAAAGAAATTATAATGGGTGATAGATTGTACATTTTAATTTCATGTAGTGGGGATGTATCGATCATGAATTTTTACATCATGTGATAAGGACATTTTACTTGAAGTTTAATTTCATTTAGTATGTATATTTTCTTTATAATTTAACATCATATAGTAAGGATGTAGGAATCGACATGAAATTATACAAGATTTCCTTAGGTAAATTTTTCATCAGTTTGGATAATTTAGATGAACTAAACATCCATTATACATGAATATTCTTATTGATGGGTAGCCATATGATGGATCCCCTTTTGTATAGATTTACCTAAGATGCAAGAAATCCATATGTAGATCTGACTCATACATAGAAAGAGTGATCTTGTATGACTTAAACCTCTTTAAATAAAGGAATATGATACCTTTATGGTTGGTATTCCCTGGGTTTCTTGATGCACATTTTAATTGAATGAATCATGCCATAAAAAACTCATTTAATGATATCCCTATATATAGATCTGACTTGTATACATGTGAGAGACTAGGAGGGATGAAAACCCATGTCTAGGCCTGAAAGGAATGATTTATCTGTCACTATGTATCTTATGATGGTATGAATTAATACACATTTGTTATCAGGTATCTCCTTGCATAGGTATGACCCATATGTAGGAATGGTGCATTTTTTTCATTAATATTGTTGCTAGACATATGATTAGAGATTCGAGCATCACTACATATCCTATGATGGATGATATCAAGCCACATGTAGTTATTTAATGGGAAACTCTCAATACAGGCCTCACCCATATGCAAGGGGGAATAATTGGCATTGATTATTATAGATGATCCCAGTATTGGAGATCCATGCATCACTACATATCATATGATGGAAAAAATCTATCCACATATAGTTCTTTAAGGAAAAACTCTCCACACAGGTCTAACCCATACCTAGAGGGGGATTTTTCACATTGATTATTATGGATGTACCCAATATGGGATATTTAGGTGTCACTACGTATCATATGATGGTAGTAATCAAGCCACACATAGTTCTTGATTGGGAAAATCTCCATGAAGATATGACCCTTACACAGAGGGGGTTGTTTTTCCTACTGATTTTTGCATTTGGACCCAAGATTAGAGATATGAGAATCACTATGCTTCCTATGATGTCATGAATCAAGACACAAGTAGTTATTAAATGGGAAAATCTCCACGCAGGTCTGACCCATACATAGAGGGGATTTTTTTCCCATTTATTATTATGGATGGACCTAGTATTGGTGAATCAGCCATCACTATATATCTTGTGATTCTAGGAATAAAGCAACATGAAGTTATTTAATGGTAACTCTCCATGCATGTTTGACCCATATGTAGAGGGGGGAATTTTTCCAGTTAATTATTATGGATGGACCTAGTATCAGAGATTTGGATGTCACTATATATCCTATGATGGAAATAATCAAGCTATACATATTTCTTAAATGGGAAACTCTCCATGTGGGTCTTACCCATACACAGAGTGTGGAATTTTAACCATTGATTTTTGTAGCTTGAACCAAGAGTGGAGATATAGGAATCACTACATATCCTATGATGGTAGGAATCAAGCCACTTGTAGTTATTGAATGGGAAAATATCTACATAGGGTTTTCCCATACACAGGGGGGAATTGTTCCCAATGATTATTGTGGTTGAAACTAGGATTGGATATCCAAGAATAACTACATATCCCATGATGGTAGAAATTAATCCACACATAGTTCTCAAATAGAAAAATCTCAATATAGATATGACCCATACCTATGGGGGGAATTGTTCCCATTGATTATTGTGGATTGACCTAGGATTGGAGATCCTGGTGGCAATACATATCCTATGATGAAAGGAATCATGATACACATATTTATTAAGCATTGGTTTGGAAATTTACCAACACTAAGGATAATAGTCCTCTTAGGCAAGGTCCATAGTAATGTATAGTTTTATGTCATGAAAGATTCATTAACTGTGTAGTTTAATGTCATTTATTAAGTAATTATGGTGCTTCTTTTGAGATCTTCCATCCATGAAAATTTTATCCCTAATGTGAACTGATATGTCTTGATCATGCGGGTAATCCCTCAACAAAATTCCTAATCCCATGGGTTCTATGATCGATGTGAAAAACAAGGAATGGAAAATGTTTCTTTCACCATAAAAATGGATTAAAATAAAAGACGTGGGAATTTTGTTTCATGTGGGAGTTGGGAAAATATATAAGATCTAGGCATCTCTTCATATCTCATTGGAATGAGATTGAAGTCTTAAGTAGTTCTAGAAAACATGAAGTTTAGTACCATGCATCAATGATGTTATCCATGCATTTTAATGTCATTAATTAATGAAAAATGGTGTCTATATATTGTGGAAGGACCTAGGATTTGGTATCTAGTAATCACTACATTTCTTGTGATGGAAGTAATCAAGCCACACATAGTTCTTGAATGGTAATATTCCCTCTGTGGATCTGACTCACACACAATGATGGATGAACATCATATTTCTTTCTCACATATCTAGCTCATATATAGTGATTCATACATGAAATGGAATTATCCTTAATGTTTAATGTTATTTGGTAAGGATGTAAGGCCTTATTCAGTTAAAAGTCTTACTGCCATGACTTAGGATACCATGTAGTTTAAAGTCTTATATCCAAGACTCCTTTTATGAAATTTAGTTTCATGTCATAAGGAAATATCAATCATCAAATTTTTTATTATGCGAAAAATATTTTTTCCTTGAATTTTAACATCAGTCATCCAGGATGTAAGATTCTTGATGGAAGCTATGAAAACTAGCTCTTTGGAAACCTCACATAGTTGGGGGTCATGAAATGTTCCACATCCACTTGGCCAATGAGTATGATCCATTAGACAAACCTTATGTACGATATAAGGCCCTTCCCATTTAGGATATATATTTGGATTTTTCCTTCCTAGTATCATTGGGTTTTTGAGAGACAATACCAGTTCTTCTTAGAGGGGAAAGATGAGGTGAATATTTTTATTGAAGGCTCACATGATCTGATTATGATATACTTTTAAGGTTATATAGTGTATGCAACCTTACTCATCATGTTGTTCTAAATCATCTAGCTAATTTTTGGATTGATAATTGTATTAGTATTGTTTTTAGATATATATTAAAATTTATGGAAATAGGAATTGTATAGGGAAACACTACCATAGTTTTGTACACCAAATAATAGGGGGTCTCTTGCATGGAAGTGCACATGGTGGTACAGTAGGACCGCAAACCATGAAAGAGATTTTTTGGTCATGACTTATTGTCTTTTTTCATCATTTTATAAATTATATTTGATATATTATTATTGAAGGCCTCTATTTATCCATTTTACTCCACATGATATCATGATGAATTGTTGTACATGATATTGTACTCCTGGCCCAATTCTATCAACTCTGTTGAACAGAAGTTGGCACCGTTGTCCATAAATATCATTTAAGGGACTATAAATATGGTGATGATATTGGATATTATGAATTTAATGATATTATTCATCCTGAATTCATTGAGGGGTATTTCATTATCACATTTGGAAAATAATTTGGTAGCAGTAAGGATGTACATAAACTGCTTAGTTGTGGCTATGGGATATAGACCCACATAATCAATTCCCTATATGACCAATTACCATGAATATTTAGCAATATGTAGAAATTATGGGGGTTTATGGATAACGTTTTCATGAATTTGGCATACAGATAATTTTCTATTAAATTACTCATAGTTCAATATCAAAGTTTTCTAGTAGTAACCAAGCCTCATAATTTGATGGGAGATCTTGGTCCTAGATTGATGAGCACTGTAAGACCATTTATGGATTTCTTCCATGAGAATGTGAATATCTATTTTTCTGTGCATATAAAGAGGATTCCATTAAAGCCTCATTTGTAGAAGGATTTTGATCATTTGTTCCATCCTAAGAGATAATGTTCGCTACCGAGCATTAGGTTTGTTCCCTTCATTCTTGATCTAATAAGAGGGTCCCATTTTGAATATAATTGACTATGGGTTCCTTCTATCCAAGGGTGGATATCAGTTCATCACTCTCTAGAGATGTGTTGACCTAATTAATTTCCACAATTTTTTATACAATGACTGATGATACCATACTTCATTCCATTATGTAAAAGAAAACCTCATTTTAGAAGGGATTGGAAAAAAATATAGCTTCATTATCCAGTGCGTCAACACATGAATTTTGTGATTGAGGTATATGATGTAATGTTGGTTCAAAAGGAAACTCTTCCATAAATCCTCTTATGCAACTATTGAGAGATTCCAATAATTCATTTTTATAGAATATTTACCATTGATCTATTTTACCCCTATCTCTAAATACCCTTTTAATTTTAGGTAGGATATCTATTGCTATAGGTATAATTCTAATCCTTCAATGAAGGAATAGTATTCAACCTAATTATTAGTGAAGACTTTAGATACTGAGAGAAAGTTGAGAAAAATTTCTTTATCTGTAGAAACAAATATAATCCCTAGACCAACCCGATTGAGCTTATTGCTTTCCAATCTCTTTATAATAGTACTTTGGGATGCACCTTCAAAATATATCTCCCATATTTTGGTAGTTTCATGGTAATAGAAAACCTTTTCATCTGAAAGTTTTCTGTCCACCGGTTTGCTTTGTTAGAAAAAATGAGTCTTAAGAAAATCATCTGGGGGACTTCCCTTTAACCGCCTTTAGTGAAATGATCTAGATATAATATTATGAATAAAGAACCTCCCATAATTACAGAATCCTAGTCAATATAAGGTATCCAAGGATATACTTGAGCGGGTCAATACGAGACAACAATTAGTCTCTATGGTGTTGAAATTAATTCCTTTGAATTTTCCCTACAAAGATGAGTGCAAGAATGCTTTTCTCAATGTCAGAATATAGGGACTCACTAGATAGAATCATTTTACTAAGTTATTAGAGAATATTTTCATTCCCAACATCATTTTTCTATATGAGGAGGGTATTGAAAGATTATTCCATGGTGTCCATATAAAATATGATTGGATTTGCTTCTACTAGCACCATCAAGACCGTTGGGGGCATCAGGTACTGCTCGATATTTTTAAAGGATTCTTGGAAGTCCTCATATTATCGGTAGAAGAATCCATTATTCATTAAATTAGATAAGGGGAGTGACTTTCCAGCCATGTTAGATATAAAACACTTAATATAAGCAAAGTTCCCTTAGGCCCCCTTAGTTAGTTAAGATTATGAGGGGGTGAAATTTCTACGATTTCAATTTACTTTTATGGGTCAATCTTGATTCCATGGTGGCATATGAAAAAGGCAAATAATTTACCCATTGTAACCTCAAAAGTGCATTTCATTGGTTTCATCTTCAAACTCTGATGCCACTACTTACTGAAGATAAATAGAATATATGTGAAGTGATCACATCACTATTGATATTTGATTTCCAGGACTTCAACATAATATTATTCTATTCACCCCAAGAAGTTATCAAAGATATGATTAATGGTGAGTTTGTAAGATACACCATCATTATTTAATCCAAAGGGAATAACCTGATAGAAAGGGATCCCTTGAGGTTCTTTGAAGGTGATGTCTTATTCATCTTCAGGGGTCATATTTATTTTATTATACCCTAAATAGCCATCAATAAAGGAAAGGGCTTCGAATCCAATAGTTTCTTCGATCCAAAGTTATGTGATTTGAAATGAGAAATAATCCTTTGTGAAATTTCAATTAAGGTCTTGGGAATTGATACAGTCTCTGATATGATCATTCTTTTTATTGATAATTATGATGATGGTGATACATTTTGGGCATTACACATCCCCAAAAAAGTTGGTTTTGATCAGTTGATTGAGTTCTGATTCTACATTAGTAGCATGGGATGGGTGAATCCTTCTTGATGCCTTCTTGAAACCTTTACGATTATTAGGTATTCCTAGGTGAAGTGTAGCCAAATTAGTTTTCATCCTAATCATTTCTGTATAATTCCATGTGAACACATATTTATGTTTCTTTAAATATGAAATATACATATATTATTTCTTGAGTGGAATGAAGGAACTAATAAATATAGGTAGAGGGTCTTATTCTATTCTAGATTCACCTTACTGATCTTTTTGATGATGGTTGAGATTCCATCCTCAAATACAAGAGGGGAATTTTTAAGTTAATCCTCTTATTCTTCCATATTGATGTCCATTTAGTCATTTTTAGACATGTTAGGTAATCTGGGGGATATCTATCACTATCGAGGTATGAGAGGCCATGGGAAGAGATATTGTCATCATGAACTTCCATAGTCATTACAGAGATATTCAAGAGATGATTATTTTCTTTCATCCTATCACTAGGGACTAGAGGTGCTTGAACACATGGGATTAAGTCTAATGCCTCAATCAGGTTTATTGGTAGTATATAATTTCCATTAAGAATAGTCCACAGATTCACAGGGGAGGTATGAAAGTAATTTTTCACTGTAAATTATATATTTTATTCCACAATTTTTTGTTTTCCCTCCATTTTATTGAATCCTTACTCAGCATACATGGATTCATATGACTTTAAGGGATCACTGTCACCATATAGTATTTCGACCTTCCCATCTATTGGGTATTTCAATCATTGATGAAATGTTGAAGGAATTGATACATGGGAATGGAGACAAGGTCTTATGATTATGACATTATACTATATGTCTTGATGGACTACCATGAACTTAGCATTAGATGTGAGATCCCCAAAGTGAACCTTGATCTTAATCTTTTCGAGAGGTCTTTATCACACTTATCATACCCTTTAATGGTTATATTGGTAAGAGATAAACCCACCTCACTATATCCCAAATGCAAGAGGGTGAGAATCAAGATGTGGTTGATCCTAGAACCATTTTCAATCAAATATATTTGGATATAAACATTGTTGATTCTACCAGAAACATATAGGGGTCTAATATGTCCCTTAATAACATATTCTGAATTTCATTCTTTAGACAATATATAAGCATTATATTCTAATGGAATATTCTACACTTGATAAATCTATATTGTAGTTAATTATATCTCATTATCTTATGGGTTTACGATGTAATTGATGAGTGGATATTTAATTAATTTTGAAATATGGAGAGCTCCCAATATTGAGAGTCTGTATAGGAAAACTTCCATTTTTTTTAGAATGGCACACTTTTTTTCTAGAGGTCTACATTTTTCAAAGTGGAGTTTCTCTTTATTATGGGGATTAACAGTTTATTTATTTGAGTTATACAATCCTGGTTCTCAATTAGAGATTTAGGAAGCATCTGGTGCTTGTGTAATAGTTCACACCGACCTTATCCTTTGTATTGGATGATCCGAAAATCATACCCCTGCTAGTTGGTCATGTAAGATAACTGGGATTGGACGAACCTAGGAGGGATTTAGGGAACCTTTGTGTTTATATTGGGATTACTTGAGTGATCTCCCATGGATATCAACAACATATATGTCCATTTAAGGAATTTGATTTAAATATTAGGTTTAACTATTCCTACAATGTCCCTTATATCCTTGGATCCCACCCCTTTGGCCTCCAACTCCCTAGTCAAGTCCAGGGATGTATAATCTGAGGCATATTCATCATCAGAGAGTGTTTTTTTAAGTGTCTTATGTTAACATAACCAAATATGATCTATTTATCTGATGAGGGTTCTACTTAGTGGGGTTATTCTCATTCTACAAATGTTGATGGATAGAATTCTGCAAGAGTCAGAGCTTGCATTGGAGCTAGATTTATCTATTCCTCTTCTATCGTTTGTTATGTCCGATGATTACATCCACCACTGGGAAGTGCTTTCAATGTAACCTACCAAGGTGAAAAGATCATTATCGGTTTTCAAAGCCCTTCTCATAGGATTGTATGATCTTGATGAACTGTTTTTCAAGTCATCCAGTTATTGAACCTCTGTTGATACATGGATCGATCCACTTTCCAATCACCTTCTAATTCTAGATGGGAGATGTCTAAAAAATTTATATGTTCTGAGGATTTCTCTAGGATAACCTGTCCAAAATAAACTATTCTTTGGATAATTTCATTGAAGATTAAGTAAACCAGGATGGCATGAACCAACCTCCTATGGAGAGGAAAGTAGTCATGATATTCAGTGAGGCTGACCTTTTTGGGTTTCTTGGGATGTGGTAGATTGAGTCTGTTATTTTCTATGGATTTAAGGAAATAACAAGGGACATACTCATTTCTAAAGGAGTACACTTTCTTCATCCATTCCTCAAATCCTTGGCAACCATGATCTTTCTTTTCTCCTCGCTAAGGGTGATTTTGTTATTGCCACTACTCGACAGGAGGTGTAAGGTGATTTGAGGCATGTCTAGATGATTGAAAGGGCATTAATACTAGTTTGAGGGTAAAATTAATATTTTCTTCTTTAATAAGACTTTTACCTTGTGGAAAGGAAATGTTTCAAGATTTATATTAATTCAACTAGATGAAATATTCTTGATGTTGTGCTATTTATGAAAAATCACAGAATCTTCCTGGGTAATTCATTAGGATCAAAATTGTCTATAGATCATCTCTAAAATTTTCAGTATAGTGTTACAAAAATTTTTCCCCACAAGAGAGGGATATTAAGTGAATAGTTTTAACCCTTTAATCTGGATATGAATTCATAAACCCTCTCACTTCCCTATTTTTAGAAGTTTTTGGGGCTGAAAATTTTAGTTTTCAATAGTGTAGAGTTGAACAAATAAATGAATTCATGATGAAGGTCTTCTCATCCTATAATGAATCCGATTGGAAGGATTATGTACTAAATAAAGGATGGTCGTATCAGAGTCTGTAAAAAATATCATATCTTGGTTATCTCCTATGGGTCTCAAGGGCACATCATTATGCCACATTAGGACATAAGGTGCGTGAGATGCTATTTTTGATATCTCAAAACATCATTGTTTGAGAAGGTTGGGTTGATTAAATTAGGTATGTGGAACAGATTAATAAATACATTATGGGTATGGATTATTCTTGGGTGGAACAAGTGTGAACCACCCTTCTTCGGATTCCTTTTGATTATCATAGGATTCAATGGAATTGATAAGTTCTTGAGGTACCACTTTATGGGTTGGATATCGTCTATAGGGAGTGGGAGAAGCTTGATGCTGTATCCATGTTTTCATTTCCAGCTAATTTTTGATCCATGATAGGTCTGAATGATCACTCTGGTAAGGTGGAGGATATCAACACAATGGATATAATTCATTATCATCTTCAAATTCCTCATTTAAATAGACTGTTTTTCTATATACAAAGCTATAGTGAAGCTTAGATGTCAGTCTTACAGGTGGACCAAATCTTTCCTGGTGTGTGGGTGGAGGGATATTCATCTCTGTTTAAAGATGATTCCTAGTGGGAATATTTCCCATGATTAGTTATTCATTTAGTTTTCTAGGATATTTTTGTCTCATACTCATATTATGCCAACCATTCCACCATGGAAGGAATTTCGGCTCTTCTATGTGGTGAGTGGGATATAGTCAAACCTTTCCAATTATCTATGATGGTGTTCCCCTATAAAGGTGGAAATTCATTTTTTGAGGGTTCTAAATTATTTATAATTCTATGATTCCTCTTACTCATAATATTAGTTGGTGCATCCATATAAGCCTATTCTCAAGGTACAGTTTCTACATTGCATCCACCTACATTTGTGTCTTGATCTAAAACATCTATTCTATTGATGATGATGAAATTAAATGAGGTTTATTAGAAAATGGTAGTCATCCCACTAATCTCAATGCAATAGGGTGATTCTATACCACCTACTCCTCCTTTGAGTGTTTCATCAATGTCATTTTTCTGAACCTTGGTCATATTGGACCATTTTGGATTATGGCCCTTACATGGTTTGATTTCCTTCATCGTATGTTCCTCCTATCTCGGTCAATGGATAGAAAACTAAGGGGAGTTTCTGGTCATGTTTTCTAAACATGCACTGAATAAAAGAGGTTTTTTGTAGCATGTGGAATGGATAGGATTACAACCATTTATATTTACCTCACAAACTAGATAAGGTTGATTCCTTATAAGGTGATTATAATGATATAAATACCCCATTACATGTAGGAAAAAGAATATTCAACGCTAATATTAGGACTTTTTGATATTTTTGTCAAGGGTTTTAGGATTCCAGTTGAGGATCAAATGGTTCTTGAGATGAAAATTGAAATATAATTTCCCCATACCTGTGGTAATGGGTGTATCTGGAACCGTCGATGATTTATTCCGGACCCTCTTAGGGTGTGATGAACCTGGTGATGGAAATTAAGATAATAATTTTCCAAACCCCATGAGATGGGGATGGTTTTTATCACTCACTAGTATTTCCTCTATATTCTATGGTATTGATGACTCGAGGAGTGGATGTGGTGGTGAATATTCCCCAAGCCTTGTGGGATGGGTTTTCTCATGTACTATTTCTATTTTGACCTTTGTATTTGGGGAAATTGTTCTCATGTTTGAGTTGAGTGCAATGACTTCCCATGATGGGATTCATTTTCTAGGGGAAGGTTTCAGGTTGACCACAACTCCAATTTCTGCATTTGAAATGCATTCCCATTATTTCATGGGGCCCATTTTAAAGGTCTATTGGCCACCCTATCCCTCCATTTTTGATGTTTTTTCATCTTTAAAGAAGGGGTATTTCATCATTATGAAAAACTTGAATGTGTGTTACCCAATCCTCTAATTTCTCCTGAGGCTATGACATTACATGATGTTGTATCTAGGGGGTTTTACTATTTTGGGGATATAGTGAAGCGTAATGCTCCATATTTTCCCCATCCTCGGATACATATGTTTTATGGGTCTATGGAAAACAATCGATTGAGAGTTTTCTTGATATAAATATAAAAAATACGTAGAAATATTTCAAGCTCTTCTATCCATGGGTTCTAGGATATGGATAATGCATCCTTGTCCAGCTAACAACTGAGTGTTTTTATGGTCTGAAGGTGACCCTCATATCCTTAATTTAAGAGGTATTTAACCTTTAACTGATGACGATTTTCCTATATATTTTGGAATAGGTAAGTCATAAAGTCCTTATATAGATCATCTAGGATCTCATAGTCCGAAATTTTTAGTTTTTAGAACATGGTTGGGAGGTTGTTTCGGGATAAATATCTCATATATTCACATGAGTATCCACTTCATCAGATTTATATGCCTCAACCTAGTCAAACCATATAGGTCACTTCTTTGGTTTACTTACCAACCATGGTGAAGTGAAACTAATAGTTTATGGGGAACTATATAAAATTAACCCTAGTGTTTCAAGCACCCCTATATACAAAGGTGTTTGAGTTTTTAGTGCCTATCTTAATGAAGGATTCTTGGAAAGGTGGGGGGGATTTCATTATCCAAGAGAGAGATAACTATGGGGAGGTTTACCAAGATTAATTCTAGGAGTAGAGTCCCTATGATACATATCTAAACTACCAATAAGAGAAGTATTGATGTAATTATTTCATTCTACTTTATTTTATGAGTCAACAGACCCTTGAGGTGTAGCAGATATGCATCAAATAACCTCAAGGACACTAGAATTGACATGATCTGAGATATGAGCCCCATTCTATATTGTGGATCAAATTTTCAGACCAACCTTTTCAATTTGAGAAGGGATATGAGCCTGATAAATGATGGCCTCCCAAATATGTTGATATCCATCTAGTGTTGTGTGAATATGAGCCTGCTTCTAAGAATCTACTAGAGTATGATGAAAGTATTCTGTATTATCGACATGAAGACGAGCCTT
Organism: Viscum album; assembly: GCA_963277665.1. Classification (NCBI taxonomy): domain Eukaryota; kingdom Viridiplantae; phylum Streptophyta; class Magnoliopsida; order Santalales; family Viscaceae; genus Viscum; species Viscum album. The sequence continues at coordinate 384,579,536 of OY728166.1, forward strand.
CTGATGATTGGTTATCAGAATATATTATGAAAAACTAGATGAAGTGAGGATATTTTCTTAGTTAAAATAAGAATTTATCTTCGAAATATACTGACAATCCTCTTGAATGGGTGAAGTGATATAAGCCACTTTCTATATTGCCTCTGAAGGATGTTGGTGCATTCATTCATCGTTAAAAGTAGGGAAATGAGCCTGGATTCTGTGAGCTACTAGAATATACCAAGTAGCTTCATTGATAGAAATATGAGTATTCTCTAAGGTGATTTACATATTGTCTTGAAAAAACTCATTTTGAACAGGGATATGATCTCGATCCTATTCCTTTGGAGTATATCGCTAGAATTTTTCAATTAAAATATTAGCCTATCCTAAGGCATGTTCCACTCTTACTTGGTGAGACTTGGTCAAAATAGGGACATGGGTCTTGTCATATTCTATTAAAGTATTTCGTTTTTATTTTTCAATGGGATGTACACTTTTCCTGAGGCATGTGCCTCTCTCACTTGGTGAGGCCTAGTCAGCACGGGTGTATGAGCCTGATCTTATGACTTTAGAGCATGACACTAGTCTATTTTGATAGGAATGCGTACCTATCCTAAGGATTGTTCCACTCTCACTTCATGAGACATTCTTGTAATGGGGATATATGCCCATTACTGTGCCTCTCCCTTTACCAGAATATACTTATAATCCTCTTGAAGGGGGGTAATAGGTTTTACTAACTTTAGAGTAGCCACCTATTTGTAATAATCATGGTGATATGATACTTTGTATATATGGATAGTAATATGTTCCTATCCCTATATCTCTTATAGTTCTAGAATATTCTAATGGAGTTATTTATCTGTTGGTAGAACGTAATGACACTTTATAAAAGTGTGCATAGAAATGTATGCCTACACATTTTCATTCTCCAAAATATACAGAAAGATTTCTTCAATTTAAGAGGGTATATAAGACCAACATTTTCCTCATTTTCCCATCAGAACATGTCTATTAAATTCATGCATAGGGGTAGAGATATGTTCCTCCCCCATGATTTCTATTGGAATACAAGTGCAGACTTGATCCGAATGGGAAGGGATATGATCCTACCCACTGGTTACTATTAGAATACGAGGATGATCTTTATGAGTGTAAGTGGGTATATGAGCCCAATATCATTTATCCATTTCTTTATATTCTTTATTATAATTCCTTTTTACCCTTTCATTAGTGTCTAATGTGTCAATATGTTGGGTGGTGTCCTCAGTAGAGTAATAAAGGGCATCGACGGTATGACACTAGTGATAGAAGTTGGAAGGAGTCCTCCTTGGTGGCTACAAAACTAGGATAGAGCCTTAATTTACTATTTTATCCTCCTTCCTCAGATATGAAAGGTTATATTGATTTTATCTAGGGATAATATTCTTATTGGATTAAGGATGGCAATGAGTGACACTGGTTTCACTCTTTATTTCTCTAAATAAGATAGAATCGATAGCTTTATCATCTCAAGACCCTTACATGCAGTCTCAAGGGAAAGGATCATACTTTTTCAGTGGTATTCCCAAACTATTGCATTTTTTCACCTGAATATGAAGGTTTTTGGTGGGTGAGGTTTTTCTATAACCCACATGGGTTGTATCCATAGTTGATGTTCTAAAGAATACCCTAAATGAAGACATGGTCTCAGGTTAAGGTGTTGTTTTGTGAGAGTAGTATCTGTAGTCACAAAGTCAAAAAGTAATAAGGTCATTGATACTTTTATATTATCAAGGGTGAATATTTCTCAATTATATACGAATAGGCAATAGAATTCTCCTTTATTATTCCTATTGTGGTTATTTTTCTCATGTGTAATTGTTATTGTAAAAATGGACTTATTTCCTGGGAACCTTGGTTACATAGAATTTAATTTTGGGCATACTGTTTTTTTTCTTTAGGTTATGGAAATAAAAATTGATTGATGCATGATCAACTGATTATTTTTATTATTTTAGAGGTTCACATTGGGCTTAACTTTTATTGTTTCACTCAGAAATTCATGGTGTACCAAGTTTCATAGATAAGGTACCAGATTCTTATAATTATTTAATTATTCTATCATTAAACACCTTCAAATAGAGTTTACTAATTCTTATTTCCTTTTCAAGGGTTTATTGTGGGGGTTCAATCATGGTTAAAAAATAACTTATACACGATTCATCATTTTCCTCTCTTAGAAACATCAAATGGATCCCACAACCAGAATAAGGTGTGGAATTTCTTTCCAATGGTAAGTGGTTATTTGATGTTTCAGACATAATAGTTCTTGGGAAATCTCATTGGTCTAGAGGATGGGAGGTTGAGCTCATCACACCCTTTTGTGGGGAATTATTTCTTATTTTGGGACTCTCTTATAGATTTATGATATTTTTGATAAGAGATTCCAAATCCCTATATGAGAATGGTTTCCCTAATAAAATTATTGGGTGTGAAATCCATTTTCATACAATAGGGGGTTCTATTAGTGATACAATTTTTGTGTATTAAAGGTTCTTCGTCCATTTCCCATTATTTTCTTAGTAAATCTTAGCTGCTTATATTTTGAATCCATATAAAAAGGTACTCTCGACTTTACTTCCATACAAGGGGTGATTGATATTTTGAGGATGGTATTGAACCTTTTTGTGATGTTCTACATATCCTATATATAATAAGATTCAAAACCCATGTATTTTATTTAGACTATACAGTTTAACTTCATGCAGGAAGGATATATATGAGGAAACATAGGCACTGGGTTTGTATCTCAAGCCTTAGGAAGGATTCCTATGTATCCTATTCATAATAGGAATCAGAGTCATCATATTTTGATCGTCCCTCAACTTGATGAAAACAAATGATTGTTAATTAATGAACGTGAGGGTTATTTCACTAGGGTTCATGAATATGGGAATTCATTCAGGACTTATAACATGGTGAATACCTTTTTATAGGGGAAATCATATCATGCAACTAAACTCAGATTACCCACTAAGTTTTACCTATATGGGGAATATTCATGATGAAAATGATATCATTATTTAAAGTACCTAAGACCACATTATCCATGCTCAGTGTGAGAAACAAGAGATTACAAGTGATTGGTCTCATTGAATATGAATACAAGACTTATGCACCAAGGAGTCCCTAATGGGATGGTCGATATGGACCTCAGGTCTTAGGAAGGAATCCTAAGTATCCTATTTATTGTATGAATTATTTCCCTGAAATTTTTGTTATCTTATCAATTTTATTATGGACGAGAAGGAATGATGAACCCATATGAGATTTTGGGTCGCACGGGTTAGAGCTCATGAGACATGGGGGGACATACACCATGGTTGATACTAATGGAAACTTGGGCCTTATGAAGGCATCCTACATATCCTGCTTGGATAAGAATTAGTGTTCTCACAATTTAGTTAGAATCTTAATTAACTAATAGATGATGAAGAATGATGAACGTATAAGGGATTTTATGTCTCAAAATTTATTGTGACTGAGATATGGAGAAACTTACACCGAGGTGGATGACCATTGGAACTCGGTCCATAAGAAGGTGTTATACGTGTCCTATTTGGACAAGAACTAATGTTTTCAAAGTTCAGTTTGAGTTATATTAAAATATTTCTAAGATCTAAGGTTATCATATCTTGGGGTGTCTACCTGACATTTCTTGAGTTCCTACCTAACATGTATTTAGTTTCTATCTAAAAATGATGACATATCTCAGGGTTCTTTTCATAATTGAAGAATAAATATCAGAGTTCTGTCTCATGATCTAGCTAGAATGTCCATAGTACTATTGCATGACTTAGTTGACACATACAAGAATCTTCATATAATCAATATAGACACGTCCAAGGGTGTTTCTTGCTCAAATATGACATGTCTAGTGGACTTTGCATCACATAGAAGACATGTCCAGAGGAATTCACATGACTTGGGTGACATATATAGAGGACCTCGTATGACTTGAGAAATACATACATATGACTTCTTAAAACTTTGGAGACATTTCTGGATGAATTAAAAAGACTTAGTAAACATGACTAGATGACTTCATAAGACTTGAGGGATAATTGTGGAGGTCTTCACAAGTCTTGGCTGATATGTTTTGAGGATCTTGTGTAGCTTCGATGTCATACCCATAAGACTTCAAAAGTCTAAAATGAAATGTTTAAATGTTGTCGTATGATCTGGATAGGTCATGTGAATTTCATGATGCCTTCACATGAAAATCATCATATTAATATTCACATAAGTCTTCCACATTTCTCTTACTTTGAAAACCCTAGATCCTCATCCTCATGATATTCCTAATCAATTATTCTACAAAATCGCCTACTAATCGCTCATGGAAAGATTTGATCCTTCTTGGGAGACTGGTTTTGAAAGCCCCAAACCGGTGTGCAAGATATATGATACGCCTGATATTGGTCAACTGAAGAAAACTTATGCGAGGACATTAAAAGGGATATCCTTCATGGAAGCTCTAAAAGGTACAGATCTGAATTCCTCTAAGGTTCATATTCCCTCTTTTTTCAATAGATTAGATGATGGAAAGCATTTAGTGTAAACGGACCCAGATGCTCTACAACAGAGAGCACTGATGTGCAGATTTTTGCTTCTAGGAAGGATTTCTTATGCTAAAGGTGATCGCCCCCAGCCCATTCATAAATTAAAAGATAGATTATCTCATTATTAGGGATTCCAAAACAAGAAATTAGTTCTAGTGGGTAAGGGATATTACCACATGTTATTTATCATTTAAGAGCACCTCGATTACATGTGGAAAATTGGGAGTTTGCAATTGAAACCGGGAAATCTTAGACTTTTTTATTGGGATTACGCATTTAATCCCAACACCCATAGAAATAATGTATCCCAAGTTTTCATTAGAATGCATGGACTGAACTGGTATTTTTTGCATCCTAAAATCCTTAATGACATAGCCTCTTGCTTTGGTTACCCAATCAAAATTGACCAAATAATGCTTAATGCTGAATTGGGGATCTGTGCTCGGGTTATTGTAGAAGTTAAACTGGACACAAAACTCCCTAATGCTATATGATTTAGTGCCAATGATTTCAAAAATGAGATCAAAATTGAATATGAAAAAATGCCACCATATTGTGATGTTTGTAAAATATTTGGGCATAACATAAATAATTATAAGGTTATTAGAAAACAGGTTATTCAACCTGTTGAAAATGATTGGAAATAAATAAATAATGATAAAAAAAGGAAAGGCTAATGTAGATGGTATTCCTGAAACTAACAAGATCAAAAATGAAGTGTAGTTTAAAAAGTCGAATATGTTTCTCCCCCTAAAGCATACCTTTGATAAATCTTGGGTAGACATTGTCGATGAAGAATAAAGCCTTGTAAAATAACAGGCTATTCATGAAGAGCTTAAGACTATGGTGTTGGGCATTGTAAAAATCCATAATGACAATGAAATACATTTGGTTAAAAACTCTTTGGATATTATGATGGTCCGTGCTTCTAATAACCCTAATGATATAGATAAGAATATTCCTCCGGGCTTAACAAACATGAAAAAGAAAAGGAGTGAATTCAGGGAAAAAGGGAGGATATTATGGAAAATTTCAAACACCAAACACCCACTCTTGATGTGAAACTGAATGCCACTTCTGAAAGTAGTCTGGATTCACAGGTATGTGGAGCTGGTACTGCAAACATAGAACATTACTCTGACTTAGTGTAGTTAACTAGTAATGATCATCTTGATAAGTCTGAGAATGTTATCACTACCACTTCTTTGGATCAATGTAATATCTTGATACAAGCAGATATTCAACAATCTGGTAACACAGATTTAATGCATTTTGATAGTATAGTATTACCTACTCCTCAATGTAATGCATGTTCTGCTGATTTCTTAAAAAATAATTTTCTTGATGTACACTGTATGCATCCCCCTACACAATCTGATAACACAGTTTTGCTACATCATAATAGTACTAACTTACCTGTCTTCATCCCTTCCTTGGACCAACGTTATATATTGGAAAATACTGATAATCAACAGCCTGGTAATACAGATTCAATGCATACTGTTAGCATTGTTTTACCTGTTTTCAATGTAATGCATCATCTTATGATGGTTTAAAAAAAATTCAAATGCTATTCATTATGGTCATCCTCTTGTACATGAAACTATACAGGAAAAGGATATTATTGCTACACCTTCTTCTTATATTAAAACAGTTATTTTTGAGACACAAGCAGTCCAAAAAACTGGACTACTAGATTCAATTCTGAATTCTGCTCTGAATTTATAACAATGTGCCAACACCAGAACTATTAAACAGGTCATAAACACTAAATATTCAAAATATGATAACACTATTTTGTCCTTTAAGCTAGGTAACGTCTTGATAGACTCAAACAGTAAAATAGAGTCTGTTATCACTCTTGTCCCAGAAAAAAAATGACCCCTTCTGATGAGGTCATAAGATCTAAGCAGAATAAAAGCTCGGGTAAATCAAAGAAAAGGGGTTCTAACCCAAAACATCATTCAAAATGAAAATAATATTTTGGAACTGTCAGTTTATTTCCAACTTTGACACAATTTTTGTTCTTAAAATATTTTTAATGACACATAAACCAAAACTATTTTCTATTGCTGAACCGAAAGCGAACTATTCCAAGAGCTTTGATCAAATTTGTTCCTATGGTTATAACGTCTTGGGTGCTTGAAAAGTTCGTAATTTAGTGGATTCCTTATTATTATTTTATCACAAAACCTTACAAAATGTTACTACTTTTAAAACACCTAATCAATTGTACACTTGTGATTTTGCCTATGATAGTAAACAAATGTTTTCACCATGATTTACGCCAATAATAGATACCAAGATATGATGCCTCTTTGGGATGATGTTATAAATTTATCTAACACTATCCGAGAACCTTGGGTCTTGATTGGGGACTTTAATGATATTAATTCCCCCAGTGAAAAAGTTGTCCCTTATCATTCTTCCATTTCATCTCATGAATTTAAAGCTACCATCGATGATAGTAACCTAGTGTAAATTAATCTTACTAGTGCTAAATATAATTGGTACAGAAGGCACTACAATAAAGTGGTTGCTAGAAAACTCGATAGAGATCTCACAAATATTTCCACGATTGACAATTAGAAGTCTGTTTCTAGTGTCACGCTTCCTATAATAAACTCTGATCACCACCACATTCTTGGTAACCTCCTTACTAAAAACACAAATACCTCCCTTCCTTTCAGATTCAACAACGCTTGGTCTGAAGACCCTAACTGTGCTTCCTTCAATAAAAATTTCTAGAACTCTATGAATCATCAATATGATTTATATGCTTGTATTAATAAGCTAAAATTTCTCAAACAAGCTTTAAATATTTGGGATAGAACCAAAACAAAACAAATTTACAAAGACATCATATCCTTGGAAGGTGATCTTAAACAAATTCAAAATAGCAACACAAGCTCTGGTTTTTCTCTATATCCTCAATTGGAGATCAACACAACTTTAAATCTCAACTCTTTACTATCTCTTAAAGATAATATGCACAAATAGATATTCAAAACTAAATGTCTCTCTGATGGAGATAGAAATACTAAATTTTACAACTCCTTACCCATAATTAGGAAAGTTAATCAGCCTCTCACTTTTACTTTAAATGATGACATTCTTATAGATTCTCAAGAAAAAATGTCTAATCATGTGGTCTCTTACTTTCTTGACATCTTTAATGGTTCTGATGTGAATAAAGACCTTAGGCCTGATGTCATTCTTTAAATGGTTGAGGAATCTGATAATTATTATCTATCTTCTATACCTCATGACCATGAAATAAACGATATTGTGTTAGTCTAAAGCCTGACAGTGCCCCAGGTCCTGATGGATTTAGAAATGGTTTCTTTCAGTATCAATGGGACATCATTCACACCGATGTCTGTAAGCTTGTTAAAGATTTTTTTTCTACTAGGCATCTCCCACATGAAGTTAATTCTCAATTTATTTCATTAATACCTAAAGTGGATAAATCATCTGAGATACATTTGTTCCGGCCCATCACCCTTATTAATACCCTATGAAAAATCATTACAAAAATTCTTTCTAATAGGCTTACTCCTATATGCAATAAGATCGTTACCTAGAATCAATTTGGGTTTATCAATGGTAGATATATTCAAGATTGAATTTTTCATTCCTCAGAATGTACTAATATTTTAAACAAAACCAATAGAGATGAAAAATTTTCTATTAAGATGGACATTAGGAAAGCTTTTGATACTATTTACTGGAGCTTCATCTTTAAAGTTCTTAAAAGTTTTTGTTTTAATGAAGACTTAATCTAGAAAATCAAAAATTTATTTCATTCCGCACACATTTATATTCTGATTAATGGTTCTCCCAAAGGTTACATTAAGTGCCCCAAAGGTGTTAGATAGGGGGACCCACTCTTATCCATTATATTTTATATTGATGAGGATTACCTCAATATATTACTTCTGCAACTTGTGGATCAGAGCAAACTTAGACCTATTCAAGACTCTAGGAACATAAACGTGCCCACTCATCTTATATATGCTGATGATATCATTCTGTTTCTACAAGGTGATAAAAGGAATATACATGTTCTAAAAACTACACTTTTTCATTATGAAGAAGTTTTAGGACAAGCTATATGATGGAATAAATCCTTTGTTTTTTTGGGAAAAGATTCCCATTGTGAAGGAAAAAACTTATTATTAACAACCATGGTATTAAAGCGGGTACTCTCCCATGCACTTATCTTGGGGTACCCATCTTCTAAGGAAGACCCAAAGCTAGTTACTTTAACAACATCTTTGATCAAATCACACATAAGCTTTCTACATGGAAAGGAAAATCCTTTTCTATGGCTGGTAGAATCTGCCTTGTTAAATATACTATCGTTTCTAAAATGGTTTACTCATTGATGATATACAAATGTCCTACCAGTACCATTAAAAAACTTAATACTTGTATTAATAATTTCATCTGGACTAGAAATATTCTTGAATGGAAGCTTGTCACAGTTCGCTGAAGGAATTGTTATAAACCTTTGGAGAAAGGCGGTATTGGCATTAAAAACATTGAAATTTTTAATGATGCTTTGCAAGCCAGGATTTTCTGGAGGTTGATTCATAAAAACTCTAATGTTATTGAGTTTATTAAGCAAATATTTCATAGTAAACTTAAAAAACACTACATTAATTATATTCAGTCCTCTATCTGTCCATCTATTAGAAATATTTATCAAAAGAATATGATTAATTCTAGATGGATGGTCAATGCTGATTCTTCAGTGAATTTTTGGACTGATAATTGGATGGGTATCCCCTTAATTTCCTTATTACCCTCTAACTCTTCTCCTGAAAATATTAATAATACCATCAAGGATGTAATTGACTCGAGAGGAAATGATATTCATGATAACATTAATCACAAAATTGACAATTACCCTTATTCGATTTCTAAAGACTTCCCTATTTAGGAACCTGATCACAATGGCATTTTCGACTCAATTTTTTTACAAGAATAACTTATTGAACTCTAATTATTGTTTTTTTTGGTTGAATGCCTTTAATAAACCTTGGATCAAACCTTCGAAACTCACTATTATATGTCAAATCTCTCACAGTATAATTCCCACTAAAGTGTGTCTTCAATCATTTGGTATAAAACTTTGTTCTAAGTTCCATCTATTCAATCAACACAGGGAAGAAATTAACCATATTTTTCTTTCATGTGCTACAAAATTTTCTTTTTTGGAACTATATTTCTCATATTTTTAATTGCAGATGGTATTTTTATGATTTTATCACCTCTCAGATAAAAAGATGTGTCGAACACGATACCTCTCAACAAATTAAGAACGTGTTACTCTTTGCTATTTCCAAGTTGATGCACATGATCTAGTATGATATAAATAATTTTATTTACAAAAAATGCTCATTAAATCTCAATTTAGGTAAGGACAAGATCCTTATTACAGTGCATGAAGTAGCCTTTATCCCGAAAGTGCACTACAACAATTTGGTTAGTGACTTTGAGATTCTCCGCAAACTACAGATTAATGGAATATATAGGAAACCAAAACGCACCCTTGAAGTTTTTTAGAAATACCCACTCCCTGGATGGATCAAAGTCAACATTAACGGGGCCTTGAAAATAAATCCAAGTCCTATGGGTTGTAGAGATATCTTCAGAGACTACCTTGGCCAGTGCCATGGGTGCTTCTATGGTACCTGTGGTACGACCTTCTCATTGGAAGCAGAAATGATGGTTGTGATACATGCTATCAATGTTTCCCATCAAAAATACTGGAGGGAGATTTGGAATGAGAGTGACTCGACCACAATTGTCCAGGCTATCTGGAATGGTGTGATCTATCTCACATGGCCTCTTACCACCCGCTGAATGAGATGTCTTGATTTACTTCGGGATATCAACTACATCGTCACACATGCATATCAGGAGGCGAATATGGTTGTCGATGCCCTTTCCAACAAAGGTCTCAATCAATAATTGACATGGTCTGATACCTTACTTCTTGAATTTCACCATTTTAATGATAAATATTATAAGAAACTCCCATCCTTCAGATACATGTAACTCCTTTTTTTATATTCAATAAATTGTGCATTGGTCTTTGACTGAGGCACCACCTTCTTCAATTTTTTTTGTTAAGAATTATATTTATTGAAGTTTCTTGTGACCAATAAAATAGGTAAAACCTACTTATAATAATATTTCTAGCCCATCGTATATATTTTTCATTATTTATAGGGCATTCTTACGAAGCACATATTCATGCTGAATGATCCCTTGGGTTATTACCATTATTTTACCTAGTGGAAGACCCTTGAAATCACATGACATTATGCTTAGATTAGTCCAATATTTTTACTCCCAAGATTATGCCTTGTGTCTCATGTTTATTTTGTGTTACAATACTAAGGAATTTATATGCCTCTCTACCCTTGTTATACACCACCATTAGTGGTGAATATATCACAGATATGTCTTGGATTTGGTCAAGGGAGTATCACATCATGTGCTTCGCATGATCCCACTATGGGTCCCCCAAGGTGTCACATGATAAATAGGGACCATAGGAACAATCTCCCATAACCATATTTATTAAAACCCATTTTATCAAAAATATTTTTCATAATCATTTAAACAGATAAAATGGTTCTTACACCATTGATCTGACATGTCTGATAGTCTTCGTGAGATCAGGACGTTGGTGGAAAGGATATTACATGATTGAAAAAGACTTTTTTGGGGTTCTTTGTGAAAATATGATGGTTTGTCAAAAGCCTTTTTCGTGATCAAGATGGATTGTTAGCGGTCCCTCATGAGATCAAGCTAGCTTATCGAAGATTATTTACATGATTAATGGTGATCACATGAGGCACATAACCCCTTCACATTAAAATAAATGTATCTTACCCACACAATAGAATTTCAACATTTTTAGCCTTTTATCAACTATTTTCTAAGACCTTTGTAATTTTAAAATTGTTTTTCCATAATTTCATCCCATGATTAGTAAATGATATTACAATGGAATGTAAGCATTGTCACGAATAGTCACTCTTCTTGTCTGTGATGCACCGCATGATGAAATTGACATTTTAAAGGGATTCCAAAAGATTATGATGAAATATATGAGAGTCTTTGAAAGGTAATTTCTATTTTTCTAAAGGATTTCAAGTAATATTTATAGAATTCGTTAGGTCCAATTATGAGATCAAACATGATTAATGGAGTTGTTTTATAAGAATGAAACATCCTACCAAAGGACCTCTGCAAGATCGATGGGGATCACAAGAGGTGCATAACCCCTTTGTAAGAAAAATAGTGTAACTATGACCGAATGAAGCCTATGACCTTTTCATATTTATTTACTTACTTTAAGAAAGGATTTGTGGGATTATCTGGAGTCTGTAGCCTGATGTGTTGCATGATTAGAGGAGCTCATCAGGAAGCCTACGCATGATAATTAGTACTTGTATGGATACATTTGAAAGAAAAGTAAGGCTCCTATTAGGGGATTTGTGTGATCATAGTGACTACCTAAAATGAATTTTCATGATCATCCATAAATCATATGAGGCTCATAATTCTACCACATGTACTTCCTAGGGTCATGTGATCATGTGTCCATCTGGGGATTACTTGATTCATATGTTTTGAATGCCTTATATATATGCAGGAATACATATCATTACTCTAAATTTTGGGGAAAATAATACCCATTCCACATGTACTTATTCAATTATAGAAATGTTGAGGTTCATTTGGTGGGTGTCAATAGTTACCAAGAGCATTTATTTCCTCACTGGGCCTTCCTCAAATCTCTTAAAGTAAAATCATGAAGTATATAAACTTACCTCTCACTGAAAACTTTATAATAGTTTATGAAGTTTTATAAACTAAATTTATTTAATTTGTGTTGTAAATTTATTTATAAAGGTTTATTTGTCTGAAAAATTGATAGTGAATTAGTTATTATACCATGTTTCTTAGATTATAAGATACTAGAACACTAATCTGGATATAAAGTTGTCAATTATTATCATTTTTAATTGAAAAAGAATTACCTTTCCATAATGATGTATTCTTTGTATTATATTTATATTAATAATTTGTATCCAATTTATAATATATATGATTCAATAATTACTTTAATATTAATTGAGTATGAATATATCATACCAAAATCTATTCTACAATGAAATAATATATTTTTATGTCCAAAATTACACCGAGATAAATGTTTTTACTAATAATAAAAAAAAATATCAACTTGAGTCTATCAAGAAATAATGAATCCATGATATAATCTATAATTATCAAGGAATCACCTTTATTTAACTTTTAGAGAATTCATATTATTTATAGTAATATCTTTACACTTTCATGGTTCTTGTGTTTTAATAAACATATGCTATTTTTTTATTTAATACCCAAGAGTATGAAAAAATAATTATATTGTTGAATATAATTGAAGTAGAAACTTATATTTCATTTTATTTTATATTATCTTCTAATTATTTTTCGTTCCACAAGAGGAGAAAATGGAATCCTATTACATTACTTTTCCCTTGTTTTTTCTACTCTTGGATGGGTGTTTTAAAAAAACTTTAGACTTTGTATCTATTTTGAGAAATTTTTTCCCCTTCCTATTGTTCATTATAAGAAAATTAGGCTTTTAACGCATTATATCCTTATAAACATGGTGAATAAGGGTGAGGATACACAGGATATACTTCTCATTTTTATTAATATTGAAATTGCCAAAAAATCTAGAGAATATGCAAGGGAATGATGTAAGTATGTGATATATAAAAAATTATTCAGTTAGCTAAACCCAAGAATCATGAGTCACTAAATTTTTCCAATAATTTTGAATACATGAGGACCTATTTTTAAAAAATCTTAATGTATGATCATAAATAGTTCCTTTTAAAACTAATATAGCTTATTTCTAGCCGTTTATTGATAAATATCATTCATATTGGTGAGAATAGTGTATGCACCCATAGCCTCATGTAACTTCTTAATTTTCACTACACATTGATGACAAAATCAAACATTATATATATATATATATATATATCATGTTATATAAGTGTTTTTCTTAGTCAAATAAGTCCTCATCCCTCACCTCCTCTGTAGGACGATCTAAAATAGGGGATTCTAACATATAGTATAATTTTTTTTCTATTAAAGCAGTGTATAAAAATCTATACCTATTATGAGAAATTTGTGCCTTAAAGGACATGAATTGAGTCAAACTATGATTATAGTGTTATCATGGTTGATGAAAATTCCATTTTTCAAAAATAATATAAAATAAAATTATTAGTACTTTCTTGATTATATATTATGTGAGATGAAGTAACAATTTAAAAATAATTCTCCCACTTTTTTTATCAATTCCCAATAGCTCTCACCGTTACAATAAGAATGTATTTTTACATATAAATTCTTGTGGCTAAGAACCATAATTTACTTCTCATAACCCAAGAGTGGCCATGGTCAATTACTCAATAGTATTTTGGTTCATGGCCATTGTAACACCCAGAGATTTTAGAATATGTTTTCCTTTGAATAAACTGTGTATTAATACCATGTTTCACATGTAACACCAAAATAAAATGATGTGTGAAAAATTAGATTAATATTATTATGATCATTTAAGAATAATAATTCCTGTAGTAAAAAAAATATTATAATCAATTATAAATTCATAAAAAATAGGATTAAGAACACCTAATGTTTTAAAAGGCCATTTCATTAAATTTAGTTTTTCTTTATATTTTATATTTTCATCTAAAATGTAATGTTATAAATTTTTTATTTTTTATATTTTAAAATGAATTTAATTTTTGAATTAATAATATAATAATTATCCTAATATGATGTTTTTGGATTTTTTCTAAAATAATAAATTTTTATGGAATAGGAAAAATTAGATTTTCTACTAAAATTGTCAACTTTATGAAATTATAAATACATGATCAAGACCTAGATATTTATAAATAATTTTATTTATTAAATATTTTATTAATATTTTATTTTAAAATATCATTTGGAACTTTGAAAACCTATGTTCACCATTTTAGAATATAAGTAACATTTTATTCTAATTTACTAATTCTTTTCTCTATTTTCTATTAAAAAAATTAATGTTAATATTTTGTTTTGGATTTATTTGGAATCTACATAAATTTTATTTATTCTATAATAAACCAATTTATATCATGAATTTTAATTCAATAAATAAATTTATATTACACATAATTTTTAATCATAATTTTTTTTCTAAAAAACATTTTTAAGTGTATCTGCAATAATATTAAAATTAAATTTTATAAACATTAGAAATTTTATTTAATAAAATTATATTCCTTTAGTATTATGTAGTATTTTTAATTCCATTTTAGGCATAAAATTAAGTTACCATGATAATATGAAATATTTTAAAAGAATGATACTTTTTAAATATCTTATATCTTTTTAAATTATATTGATATATTTTAAATTAAGGCCCTAATATAATGTAAAAACATATATTTGAAAAAATTCACAGCGATATAATTGGTAATCAATGTTAAATAAAATTATGAACTCTTAATGATTAAAATAACATTTTTCTACAAAAATAGTTTTTAATAAAATTATTACATTAATTGAAATGACAATTTTATTATATTTAAAAGTTTAATTAGATTAAAAGGCATACAAATTCAGATTTACCATGTCCAAATTTAGAAAAAGGGTCATACTATATTTTTAGTAGTAAAATAATTACCACAATTAAATATTAATCAAGATTAATATGTGTTAAAATGGGTAAATGAAGTATCTCAATTTTTTAATAATTAAAAGGTCATATACACCTTATAGAAAAACTTTTTAGGTATGAAATTCATACCCACACAATTAAACTATCTTTTCCCCCACCTAATTCACTTATATCATAAAACCCACCTAACCACCATGTGATACCATTCATACAATTTACATATGTATAGTTTCCATGGAAAAGCCCCACTTTTTCAACTATAAAAGGAACTAAATCACACCCATTAACTCATCCTTTTCTAAAAAAAAATTGATCATGAATTTACCTTCCATATTCTTCTATGAATCCCTCTCAAGAAGTTCCTATGGTTCTAAGGTGTACTAACAATACTTAAGAAGCTACTTATCAAGGTAAGGGTTATCCTCCTCCATATTTAAATTCGATTTTTTTTTATACAGTCTTTTCATTTCCATATGTTTATGCTTCCAGGTGTTAATAATCATCCATTTACTATCCAAATGATTCCCAAATGATGATATATTACCCTTATCTCTATCAATAATCCCATTTCATAATCCCTTTGTACACCTATCATGCCGTAGAAATATTTCCTTGATTCTCCATCTTCATGTTGCAAATATAAAACTCTAATATAATTCAAGGGTATCCATATAAATATTATTTTAAAATTACTATAGGTATGAAAACAGTTCTATAATAGGTGATAAAGATATTTATGTTTTTTATACATGAGATTAGGGGGAATTTGACTAAGCAGGGAAACAAGGTAATGGTTTCCATCCCAATCATGCTTCATTGAGGCATAGTTTGATATTATGCACCAATATTCAGTTTTTATAGTGTAACAAATACCTCCATTACTTATAATTTCATAAGTTTTCATTTAACTTGAAATCTTCACTTTCATTCATGTTCTTAAATTTTTAGGCTATAATTTATATCTTCTCTTAAATGTAATGCATTTTTAGGAATCAATATCCTTCTTGAATTATAATGATTCCCCTTGATATCCATCTTCCATTTTATATGGAAATCCCCATTTCTATCATGGGATATCAATTTTGACTCAAATATTCATTATTTATACATTCTCTTCCTTATAGAAGATGACACCATGTTGAGAGTAATTATCATCCTCCTTAATGAATATTTCCTATCACTATTCATATTATCCTTAGATAATTGTTTCTTTTATACTTCAATATATAACTTTTTATTTTATCATTTCATCATTATATTTCAATTTTTATCTTTTAAAAGTGATGTTTTGTCACTATTTTCTACTAAGGATTTTCAACAAAGGTATTTCAAAATTTTCCAAAGGGTTTCCATCCTTTCAAAATCTAATTTTTTATCTTTTACTGTACAATCCTTTTGAAAAAGTTTATGTCATTTCAAGGCTCTATTTTTTAGGAATATTTTTTTTAAAAAGTTTTCATAGTGTCTTCACTTCATCTTTTTGAAACTTTTATTTCATTTTCATGGATCCAATATTGGATGTTCCCTTTTTAAAAAAGTAATGTTTTATTAAAATTTTTCAATTAACCATTTAAATATTACCTTTTAATGTGACCCCAACTTCTTATTTTATGTCAAAGAGAAAGCCATTTTCTAAAAAAATATTATATTATTTTACAAATATTTTCCTCTTTATTTCTATAGGATTTATTTATTTGTAAATTATTTCTGATGTATGGACCTATAATTGTTCTAGTAGAATAATATTTTAAGGGTAATTGTGTTATGGGTACCAACCATTTACATTATTGAGGTCAGTTTTGGTGACACCATGTTGAAATATTGTAAAACCCATTTTTATTCCATCTGTTTTTTATGAACTAATCAATTATTATTTTAAAGTGGTACAAAAGTATAGATGATGATGGTTGGGGTCTTATATCTCCCTCTAATTAATTGTTTGTTATTTTATATCTTATAAGATAATGATTTTGTTTGTTGGTATAATTTTATATTTATCTATTCTTAAAAGGTTGTCTATGGGTATAAATATAGTTAATCCATGTTCATATATTTGTAAATGATTATAATTTCGGTTTATCTATGCTCACAAGGTTGTATGTGGGTATAATGTTGATTAATATATGATAAAAAGTTTATGTGTGAGTATAATTTTGGTATAGATATTCACACAAGGTTATTAATGGGTATAATTGTGGTATAGATATTCTCAAAAGGTTGTTCATGGGTATAATTGTAGATAGGATATGTTTACAAGGTTGTGAATTGGTATAATTTTGGTGTATCTATTCACAAAACGTTTTTCATGGGTAAAAGTGTGGTTAATATTTACACACAGGGTTGTGAATGAGTATAATTGCAATTAATATATGCTCACAAGCCTGTGAATAGATATAATTAAGTTTAATATATGTTTAGAATGATATATTTATGCCACTCTTATGAATATTATTTTGCACATTTTTTTCTATCATGGATCATATTTATTGACAAATGTTTCTATACAATTTTTATTCATGAATAATTATTTAAATCAAATTTATATTTTATTATTTTTTTGGGTATGATTTTATATATATCTTGATTATACCCATATGCTCAACTTATGGTCACTTATGAGCTTTGGTTGTTATTGCTTAAGTTTACCCTTACTGAGCATCTAAGATCACCCCTTTATTTGGTTTCTATCCCCTAGGTTATGAAGATGGGTGTAACTTAGGTGAGGTCTATAAGGGATCTAGTTTTGTTCAATTATAGAGAAATGTTAATAGGTTGTGTAAAATATTTTTTCTAAGAAACTAGTCCTCAAAGGAACTAATCATTTAGGTCCTTAGGTCATGTGACTATTTTTGATATTTGTTAATTTAACCATAGATTCATTGTAATATTCAAGTAGGTTAAGATTGGGTTATTATATTTTGTATAAAAGTATGGTTTTTTTAGGATTAATTTAGTTATTTTTAGGGGATTAGGATTAGATATCACTAGTGAAAACCCTTAAGAAAAGTATAAAATAATATCATTAAATTTTTATGTAGATATTTTGTGGTTTTCATAGAAATAACATCCCTTCCAAGATACTATAAGTGGATGCAGGATATGGGACATATGTACTTAGGGGTAATAACCCTAAAAAGGGCATGTTGGATATTAAATCAATCACCATATTATTTTTTATAAGGTGGCAGAACTGCATAACATGTTTTACATGCATAAGGTATATACTTTGGTCACTTACATTATGTTTAAAATATATTAAAAAGTATTTATCATGTTAATGAATTAATATAAGATGCATTGGGGAACCTAACCTAAGAAAAACTAGATTGAACAGAGAGTGATTTGGGTTGAACTGAAAAATCATTTTACGGGTTTCAAGTGTTACACATTCTATGATTGGGTTTTCATGAGAAAATTTATGATAATTATACTGTTATATTAATTATTCATCACTCAAGTTATACTATTTTGGTTTTAATGATGGATGATAATCGAAGGATAAACTGTGAAAACAATGGTTTTGATGGACAATGAAATGATTTCCCCAATGCGAAACCAAATGGAATGGAAAATGGATTAAAAATATTTAGGATAATGATATCCCAATTTATGATCAATATTATTAAACTTTTTGAGATCCTTAATGAAAAATGGATGGAGAAACTTACTACTAAGTCTTTTTTTGTAACCACATCTACCATCCTTTAGTGGATATTTACACCCCTTATTAATGATAAATTTATAAATTCAATGAAAACTACGTTTTCCATTATATAATACTTATATAATGAGAAGTATGTTTTAACTTTTTATCATCAAGAAGGTGAGACTAACCAATGGTTGAATCTCATTAAGAATATATTCAAGAAGAAAGACTATATGTAATGAGAGGAATTCAAAAGGGTATTTGTTAATAATTTTTTCTAGGAAATCCTCTCATAAAAAATTAATAGATAATTCATAGCTTTAAATAAATCGAGGATGAACCAATGAGTACCTATTACGTTATATTCATGAGACTTTAATGTTACACCATTAGTTTCATTATTGGCATCAATTGTAACATCGAGCAACTCTTGGTGGACTAAAACCAATTCTTCAAAAGTAAATAACTATAAGAGACATTTATTTCAATGAAGAGGTTGTTTTATGTGCACTTAAGGTGTAAATGGATGTTGGGGAATCTGGGGGAAAGAAAAGGATGATGAAGTTTTAGGGAAACTGAGATGAAATACCTCATGGAGGAAGGAAATTTCAACTACTTACATCTAAAAAATGTGGAAGGAACCTCCCAAAAACATTACAAAAAAGTGAAAATAAAATGTTTTAACTCATGGGATATTGTCCATGGATCTCTTGATTATAGAGGAGATTCAAAGAGAATAAATAATTCAACGTAGGAGAAGAATGTCCAATGCTTCAAATGAAAATATTTTTATCCTTATGAATATTGGTTCCCTAACCCAAGGACTAATGAAGATAATGTCCGTTAGCAGCCTCCTAAGCCAAGGGAATAAGGGAAATACTTTAAAATAACAACCAATATAGTTTGACATGAAAATTAAGAATAAAGGATTCAAAACATAGTAACTCAAAAATGAATGTGTTCTATTTAGTTCAAGTCATACTTACTTGTTTATAATAAGAAAAGTTTAATGATGAGATATGAAATTTTTAATAAAATATACAATTAGTATAGAAATTATATCCTAATTATATAATCCATATTTAATAGAATTTTATGAGAATGTGAATCTTATTAATCCTATAATCATTCATTTTATCAAAATTTGATGTGATTTTAGAAATGAATTATCTACATCCATATAGGATCCATAATATTAAAATAGAGAGATCATATTTTATATCCCAAATAAAATTATGTTCACTTTTCACCATAATTTTGATGATGAACTCTATATGAATTATTTTCCCTTATATAATATTTAATCCTAATCAGGAGAAGTATTTATCTTAAATGGTTTGAAAAAACCCATATTGTGATATGTATATTATAATGAAATAGATGAGTTTCATATACTTACCCAAGTTACTATGGTTGATACCACTTTAGAAATGAAATCCCAAGTCATATATATCATAAGTACAATCTTACCTATTTATGAGAATGATAATTAAAATTTTGAGGATACAATTTATTTAAAGGGGTGATATTGAAACACCTTTAGATTTCAAAATATGTTTTTCTTTAAATAAACATTGTATTAATAGGTTTTTTTAGATGAAAAAATGAACTAAAATGTGTTGTGACATATTATAAGAATAATATAAATAAAACATAACAAAAATAAAACCTTTAATAAATAAAAATATTGTTATCAATTAGAAATTCATACAAAATAGGACGAAAAACACCAATAAATTTTAAAAGTAAATTTTCCAATAAAATAACTTATTATTTATATATGGTATTTTATTACAAAAGGTAAATTTATAAATTTCTCAATTTTAAATTTTTAAAATGAATTTAATGTTTTAAATTTTCATATAAAAATTAGCATAATATGTTTTTTTCTTCTATTTTTCTAAAATAATTGATTTTTATATAAATAGTTAAAATTATAGTTTATAACAAAATTATCAATTTTATGACATTATAAATATTTGAGAATGACCTATATATTAATAAAACAATTTAATTTATTATGGATTTATAAATACGTATTTTAGAATGTCATTTTGAACATAGAAAACCGTTGTTCAATATTTTAAAAAATATGTAACATTTTATTCTAATTTAAAAATTGTTTTCAGCTTTTTTTAATTTAAACATTTTAATGGTAATATTATGTTTCCCTTCAATTATAATCTAAAAAAACTTAATTTTTTTTATAATAAACAAATTTATATCATTAATTTTATTGAAATTGACAAATTTATACTATAAATAATTAATATGCTTCTAAACAAATATTTTGTAATAATGATTTTATGTGTTATATGTAATAAAATTTCAATTAATATTTATAAAATTTTAAAATATTATTTAATTTTTTTTATATTTTATAATAACGCGTTCATATTATGAAACAATTTCAATTTTATTTTTTGGGCATAAAATTATGTTATGAAGCTAAATATTAGTTACCATGATTAAAATATTATTTTTCAATGAATTATTCTTTCATAAATATTGTGTATTTTTTATAAGTTAAAATGATATATTTTAAATTAAGACTCCAATATAGTGTTTAAAAATATATACAAATAAATTAACAATCATTTAATTTTTAATCTATATTAAAGAAGATTAAGAACACTTAATGGTTAAAACAACATGTTTATACAAAAAAAGTTTTTGCACGTATTATATGTTTTAATTTAAAACTTAATTTTATTAAAAAAAGTAAAAATTCATATTTAGAACATAATTTTTTAATAAAGTGTTATATTATATTTTAATGATGAAATAATTAAAATGGTTAAATCTTAATCAAGATTAATATTTATAAAATTAGGAAAATAAATTATCTCAATTTTTTAATAATTAAAAGGTGAATTACAACTTCTAGAAAGAATTATTAGGTACAAAAGTCATACCCACATGTCTAATTTACCTTTTCCATAGCTAATTCACTTAAATCACTAAACCCACCTACCCTCCATGTGATACTGTTCTCACCCTTTACCAAAGTGAAGTTTCTATGGAAGAGACCCTCTTTTAAACTATAAAAGGAGATCACTCCCACCCATTATTTAATCCCTATCAGCCCAAAAGTAATTTATCATGAAGTTAAAATCCATTTATATATCTAAACGTGTAGAGACCCGAAGCCTGACGTACATGGACATTACATTACTTTTTCGGAATACTTAGTACATAACAAAAACACACACACAAGGATCGTAATAGTTTAGTGTCTTTGGAAACTCGGAACGTAATCTTCTAATCGTGGTGAAAGATCTTCAATATCTCCCATAAAGATCTTCCCTTTTTTACCTAAAAACCTTTCTTTATATCCTGGGGAAAAGAAAACATAAAAGGGTGAGCTCAAATGCTCAGTAAGGGTAAACAAAAGAAATATCAATCACATCATATACATAAGAACATAGCTTTTGGAAATCTTAACCTGCAAAAGAGCTCATAATATCATAACATGGGATAAATCATAGAAGTGAAAATGAGATCACCATAATCATAACATGAAACTTGAAACTTTGTGGCATGCACACATAATCATAGAAAATCATGACTCATTGCCAAGACTATCTTAGTGGACAAAGTCCCTTTCTGAACCGAGTTCACTCCTCGTTTCAGTCCTGTATCACTGAAGCGAAATAACCTTCCGTTCCAGCCATGTCTATCTCATGAGATATAAAATCTTTACCCAATGCATTGGAGGGAGATATAGGTCCCACCCATCTCATAATGATACCATTCTTATGTGTGCCACAAAATCATAAATCATACATCATTGCATAACCCATGTAATAAAAAGGGGATTCTTAAACAACATGACATCATAAAACAACTCATATAAGATAAAGGAATTCATAAAAATGTTTCCATCACAACATAATCAAATCCATGTAATAATAGGGATAAAAAAAGAACCATTTTATTATCTTAGATGGAAAATAATTTTGATAAAATACTTGAACTTCATTCTTGAGAAAAATATCCTTTCTACTTCAAAAATCACTTTTCCTTTCTTAACATGTCATACAATTATAAACTAAAAGAAGTTGATTAAAAATAAACTTGAAAACTTGTAAATGAAGCTTCTTGGAAATAATGTTTTAAAAATCCATTCATGCCGTATAAGTTAAAAAAAACATTCTTCGTACTTTTGTCGGAAAAGTCAAAAAGTACCTCGTACGAAAAACGACAAAAGATTCCTTTCATACGTATTACTAAAAACTCACCGAAGGTTAAAAATGGATTTAAACAATTTTAGGTGGATGGAAATAATATTACATATTGAGTAAACATGGATGTGGATGATAAAATACACCCCAGTAAATACTTACGAATAAACAATCTCGGATAAAAATGAGATTGTGATATTTCCCTTACCTTAGGTCCAATTTGCTTTGTATGTGTCCGAACCTCCTGTATAATGATTTAAATAATGTCATTGAATTATTACAGAATCATATTCATTGTTATGATATCATATATGGTTCACTTATGACATTATATTACCCGTTCTTTTGTAAATTCCATGTTAAAGAAGCGTTTTGGGTAAAATCGTTTCATTTATCGTAGGTGTTTTGACTTGTTGTTCATGACATCATTATTACTTATATCATGATTTACTTACTTCCAGAATATAAAATATGATTTATATATTATATATATTCAGTATATATATATATATAATAGATAGATAAATAAAATGAAAAACACCGTTCATGGAGACGGTAGTCCGTACGTACGCATGAACGCTGTTTTTCTTTCCTTATTGTCTTGAAATGGAAGTAAGTAGATGACATACATATGTATATATATACATAAATCCAGTAGCTTTATAATGTCATATATTTCATTATTATTTCTTATATATACATTATAATCATTCTTAAATGGTTAACATGGAGAATGAATCTCATCGCGTCGTGGAGACGGTAGTCCGTACGTACGCACGAGCGATGATATCATTTCTATAAATATTGAATTGAATTGGAGTGGATTATACAATATATCAGAATCAATATGATGTTGTAATAACTATGTATAGTTATTCTTTACACCATTATACCCATCCATGTAAGGTGGTGGTGGAAAATAGATTACACCACGGCGTGGAGACGGTATTCCGTACGTACGCACGCGCGGTGATTTCTTTTTCCGTAGGATGGATAGATGGTGAAATAGGGTTGTTTCATACTTATAATAACATATCAGTATATGAGTGATACTGATGTTATTACTTCATAATGAAACAACCTAAGAAGAAGAAGTGGAAGAAGAAATAAAGATGAAAGAATTGGTAACGGTAATTACCTCTTCTTTGAAGTGCCTCTTTGAGACCTCCTCTTAGGGGACTAGAATTGGTCTTTGAGGAAGACCAGAACCTCTAGGATGTTGCTAGGGAAGTGGAGAAGATATTTTGGCAGGGGTTGGCCGAGCTTGAGTGCTCCAATTGGTGTGAGGAGGAGGGGGAGGAGGTGTCCTTTTATAGGGGAGGAGAGGGGCACCTTAGGAATATCTCAAAATATTATTTTATATTAAAGTCAAAATCGGTTTATAATGGTTCCAAAGGGTCTTATTTCGAAGCTAAAGTGGGTATGGGTCGAAATCCTATCAACCAATAGAATATAGACAAGTTTAGGATATTATTTTAACCTTATCAATTAGATTTAACTCTAAGTTAAATAATTTAACTTTTACCATGTCTTTTTGTTTTCTTTCACTATATGGTTAATAAACTTACTATAACATGCCAAAAGAACCCCAAATTGTTTATTATTAATATATATATCCTTATCTAAGTCATTTGGCCGAACCTTAGATTTTTAGGAATACAATAACAATTAATAATATAATATTTGATTTAAAAACTATTTTGTGTCAATTTTGACACTATTTGATATATGATTTTTGTGAAAGTCATAACAGAATTAAATGTTCGAAACAAGTTTATTAAATCAACATTAATATATCATAGTAACCTAGAAAATTAGTGGAATTCATAAAAAATATCAAATTACATTTATTTTGGTGTTTATAACATCAATTATGTCAATATTTCATTAATAAGATAATTACTGCATCATCGTTGTGTCATAAATAAATTAAATTATTTTATGTCTAAAAATTACAAATAAAATACCATAATGTATGAAATCTTTTTAGCTTTCTAATGAATATTTACAATCGAATTTATCTTATGTATAACCCCATATTAAAAATGATTTACTTATTAAACTTTGATTTTTACTATTTTAACCTTTCTTTAAATAAATTAATAATAAATGTCCTAATCTAATCCAAGTGGGCCTAAATGGTCATATTTTATTCCTAAGTTTGTTTTTGGTCGAATTACACTTGTCCAATAGAATTAGGACATGTGTTAGGGTAATAGTAATATCATATTTACCCTTAGTTACCCTATTTACTATTAACCGTGGTAAAAAAAGTAAAAAGTTACTATTCACCAAAAAATTATTTTCATCTCATTAAACCACATTTTAGTCCTTGATATTAACCGTGTCTCTCGGATTTTCGAAATTCCATTCACAGAAGCGGCAAAATTAAGTTTTATGAAAAATTCAGTTTTTTTTAACTACCACTTAGTAGTTTCACTATTCATCAAAAATTGATGTTTTTCAGAACAATGCCAAAATTTCATCCTAAGATATATTTCATATTCCGAATTCAAAAATTAAATCTATTTTACCAAATTCATAACATAGAAGTTGCATTAATTAATTTTATAATTAAATCCTGCTGTTAAAATAAATAGCGTGTTTTTAGGAAACAATATATATCAAAAGATTGACACTTGATTATGTCTGGTTTAAATGTGAAATTACAACCAATGACCAACATTGTATTAAATTGTAAAAATATATTCTAAATATACTTTAAAAACACTCAAATTAATAATTTATCACTATTAATAATTTCGATTAAAAAAGTTGTTTTTAATTATAATTTAGTAATTTTCAGTATTCATCAGAATATGAAAGTTATCCGAAAAGTACCAAAATTTCACCTTAGGCTAAATTCGATACTCCAAATCCAAGAATGAAGTTCATTTTGAAAAATAAGATTTACAGAATTTTAAAAAGTGGTTATTACTATTCATAACGGCTAGTTTTAATAATATTTTAATAGCACATCGTTGTTTTGTGAAACTCGGTATTGCGTATTACACACGCTATCGAGGAAGGTCGTGATTGCGTGTAATGCAAGGCAAGACAAGGATGCGTGTTGTGCAAGCTCCTTTTGGTGTAGCGTACAACACAAGACATTAGTGAAATAATAAAAAAGAATATTTTTCATAAAATCTCGGGCTGTTACATTCTACCCCCCTTAAAATGAATTTCGCCCTCGAAATTCGTCGGGGTTATAAATGGTTTACTATTCGAAAGTGTCTTTAATAGAAATCCACATCGTAAAAAGGAATAACAAAACTTGGCTTTAAAAACTAAAGTATGAAATGTAACGATTACCCAAATAAACTAATCACTGGGTATCCACATAGGTGACAATATGGATATGGAAGAGAAATCTAACCATCATGTTCTGATGGAGAGTGGTAGAGAACATGGCTATGGAAAAGCCAGTAATCACAAATCCATAGATTTGTGATGATATAAGGTACCATCTGATTCATCAGGTATAAGATCACTAGGACAACATTTTTGGTTTTCAAGATCATTTCCCCTAAAGTTGAAAATTTGAATTAGAATAAATACTTACTTTATTTTGGTACAATCTCACTGTTGTTCGTGCCTTGAACAATTTCCACTTCATCTCTTAAATAAATGAATTTGAATTTGTTATTCGTGAAGTGTTAACAGATCATGTGATAGAATGACGGGTCATTCCATCTGTCTCAAACAAAAGGTTAGCAAAAATTATATGCATAAATCGATCTATAGTGAGATTAATCATATATGGTTCCTAAAATGGACTTATACTTCATATATCATACTGCTTAATATAATAAAACTAGTTTCTACTAAACAGGGACTTCCTGTAGGCCAGTGGTAGGCGATAAAGGCCAGTCGCACTTCGGTTGTGGGTTCGATTCCTACAGCCTTGTCCGACGCGATGGGATGTCGCCCGTCCTGCAGGTTGTCCTTTTTTTTCTAAAACTACATTACTATAACATCCCATCAATAATATCGAAAAAAAAACTTCTATCCTTAAACAATAATCACTTATGTCCAACATAATCCATTTCAATCTTTAGGCTTATCCATAATACTGCAGTCCACTCTCATAACATAGTGAAAACGATTACCAGAGATTTAATACCATCGTTGATCCCCATATATCATAAGATATGTTTTGTTGGTCACATTCTAAACATTCAAAGTCCTTAATCATGTATTCTCTTGAATACCTTAGTGAAAACATGAATGCAGTTAAAAGTTAACACTTTCCACATACCAAAATCCTCAAAATTCTATATACTCAATCCATGATATCACTTAGTCCTTATATCAATCATGAGCTCATGAATACTATCAAACATTTAATTTTCTCCTTATCCCTTTATTATGCGCATATCATCTACATTCCAAAAATATCTGAATAACCTTTCATGGATACTGGTAACATTAATCAGGCAACAGTGTAACAATCCTTACATGTCTCTTTATTCTACAGTACCATGAGATTACTTACACAACATTACACATGATAAACATGATAAACATGTAATCATTCCACTACATTCTTAAACCATTGACCGAGCTTCAACAATTCGTTCATCTCACATATAATTTGTAGTCTCTTCATCATCATCCACATAAATACTTCCCATACGACCATACTGATTATCTTCATGAGACTTTCCCTTAGGGCATTGGTTTTCATAATGCCCGTACATTCCACATTTAAAACATTTAACCATTGTTGATGTCGTAGCAATACCATTATCCTCATCCCTGGTGTTAACTGAACCTTTTCCTTTGCACTTACTTGCTTTGTGTCCTTCTTTTCCACACCCAAAGCATCTTCCAGTTCCTTTGAAACATTCTCCTTGATGCCTCTTCCCACATGAATTACATAGGGGAAATTGAACTTTCTTTCCTCTATGATCATCATGAAACTCCATCTTTCTCTTATTAGCCGAGTCAGGAAACTTACCAAATTTTACTTTATTGATCATATTATGAGATTGCTGATTCGGCATAATAATTATGTTTGGACTTCCAAATCCCATTTCATTATGAAGAATATCATTCCATTGTCCATCATATCCTCTATTATCGTGAATCATCTTGTTTCCAGCCATTTTCTAAAACCCAAAAAGAATAGTGTGAGAGGCAAAAATCATGCTAGGGAAAACAACATAATAAAGGGGGAGTACCTTCAATATCTAACATCTTAGGTTTAATTCTATGATCGTTAGCGTAGTTCTAGTACTATAACTTATACGTCTACTTAACCTTAGGGACATCCCTAGACATACCGTAGAAATATCTCTAGGGATCTCACTAATGTTTTCGCATCCTAGTTTCCAAAGGTTGACTAAACCTTTCCTCTGATACCAACTGTAGAGACCCGAAGCCTGACGTACATGGACATTACATTACTTTTTCGGAATACTTAGTACATAACAAAAACACACACACAAGGATCGTAATAGTTTAGTGTCTTTGGAAACTCGGAACGTAATCTTCTAATCGTGGTGAAAGATCTTCAATATCTCCCATAAAGATCTTCCCTTTTTTACCTAAAAACCTTTCTTTATATCCTGGGGAAAAGAAAACATAAAAGGGTGAGCTCAAATGCTCAGTAAGGGTAAACAAAAGAAATATCAATCACATCATATACATAAGAACATAGCTTTTGGAAATCTTAACCTGCAAAAGAGCTCATAATATCATAACATGGGATAAATCATAGAAGTGAAAATGAGATCACCATAATCATAACATGAAACTTGAAACTTTGTGGCATGCACACATAATCATAGAAAATCATGACTCATTGCCAAGACTATCTTAGTGGACAAAGTCCCTTTCTGAACCGAGTTCACTCCTCGTTTCAGTCCTGTATCACTGAAGCGAAATAACCTTCCGTTCCAGCCATGTCTATCTCATGAGATATAAAATCTTTACCCAATGCATTGGAGGGAGATATAGGTCCCACCCATCTCATAATGATACCATTCTTATGTGTGCCACAAAATCATAAATCATACATCATTGCATAACCCATGTAATAAAAATGGGATTCTTAAACAACATGACATCATAAAACAACTCATATAAGATAAAGGAATTCATAAAAATGTTTCCATGACAACATAATCAAATCCATGTAATAATAGGGATAAAAACAGAACCATTTTATTATCTTAGATGGAAAATAATTTTGATAAAATACTTGAACTTCATTCTTGAGAAAAATATCCTTTGTACTTCAAAAATCACTTTTCCTTTCTTAACATGTCATACAATTATAAACTAAAAGAAGTTGATTAAAAATAAACTTGAAAACTTGTAAATGAAGCTTCTTGGAAATAATGTTTTAAAAATCCATTCATGCCGTATAAGTTAAAAAAAACATTCTTCGTACTTTTGTCAGAAAAGTCAAAAAGTACCTCGTACGAAAAACGACAAAAGATTCCTTTCATACGTATTACTAAAAACTCACCGAAGGTTAAAAATGGATTTAAACAATTTTAGGTGGATGGAAATAATATTACAAATTGAGTAAACATGGATGTGGATGATAAAATACACCCCAGTAAATACTTACGAATAAACAATCTCGGATAAAAATGAGATTGTGATATTTCCCTTACCTTAGGTCCAATTTGCTTCGTATGTGTCCGAACCTCCTGTATAATGATTTAAATAATGTCATTGAATTATTACAGAATCATATTCATTGTTATGATATCATATATGGTTCACTTATGACATTATATTACCCGTTCTTTTGTAAATTCCATGTTAAAGAAGCGTTTTGGGTAAAATCGTTTCATTTATCGTAGGTGTTTTGACTTGTTGTTCATGACATCATTATTACTTATATCATGATTTACTTACTTCCAGAATATAATATATGATTTATATATCATATATATTCAGTATATATATATATATAATAGATAGATAAATAAAATGAAAAACACCGTTCATGGAGACGGTAGTCCGTACGTACGCATGAACGCTGTTTTTATTTCCTTATTGTCTTGAAATGGAAGTAAGTAGATGACATACATATGTATATATATACATAAATCCAGTAGCTTTATAATGTCATATATTTCATTATTATTTCTTATATATACATTATAATCATTCTTAAATGGTTAACATGGAGAATGAATCTCATCGCGTCGTGGAGACGGTAGTCCGTACGTACGCACGAGCGATGATATCATTTCTATAAATATTGAATTGAATTGGAGTGGATTATAAAATATATCAGAATCAATATGATGTTGTAATAACTATGTATAGTTATTCTTTACACCATTATACCCATCCATGTAAGGTGGTGGTGGAAAATAGATTACACCACGGCGTGGAGACGGTATTCCGTACGTACGCACGCGCGGTGATTTCTTTTTCCGTAGGATGGATAGATGGTGAAATAGGGTTGTTTCATACTTATAATAACATATCAGTATATGAGTGATACTGATGTTATTACTTCATAATGAAACAACCTAAGAAGAAGAAGTGGAAGAAGAAATAAAGATGAAAGAATTGGTAACGGTAATTACCTCTTCTTTGAAGTGCCTCTTTGAGACCTCCTCTTAGGGCACTAGAATTGGTCTTTGAGGAATACCAGAACCTCTAGGATGTTGCTAGGGAAGTGGAGAAGAGATTTTGGCAGGGTTTGGCCGAGCTTGAGTGCTCAAATTGGTGTGAGGAGGAGGGGGAGGAGGTGTCCTTTTATAGGGGAGGAGAGGGGCACCTTAGGAATATCTCAAAATATTATTTTATATTAAAGTCAAAATCGGTTTATAATGGTTCCAAAGGGTCTTATTTCGAAGCTAAAGTGGGGATGGGTCGAAATCCTATCAACCAATAGAATTTAGACAAGTTTAGGATATTATTTTAACCTTATCAATTAGATTTAACTCTAAGTTAAATAATTTAACTTTTACCATGTCTTTTTGTTTTCTTTCACTATATGGTTAATAAACTTACTATAACATGCCAAACGAACCCCAAATTGTTTATTATTAATATATATATCCTTATCTAAGTCATTTGGCCGAACCTTAGATTTTTAGGAATACAATAACAATTAATAATATAATATTTGATTTAAAAACTATTTTGTGTCAATTTTGACACTATTTGATATATGATTTTTGTGAAAGTCATAACAGAATTAAATGTTCGAACCAAGTTGATTAAATCAACATTAATATATCATAATAACCTAGAAAATTAGTGGAATTCATAAAAAATCTCAAATTACATTTATTTTGGTGTTTATAACATCAATTATGTCAATATTTCATTAATAAGATAATTACTGCATCATCGTTGTGTCATAAATAAATTAAATTATTTTATGTCTAAAAATTACAAATAAAATACCATCATGTAGGAAATCTTTTTATCTTTCTAATGAATATTTACAATCGAATTTATCTTATGTATAACCCCATATTAAAAATGATTTACTTATTAAACTTTGATTTTTACTATTTTAACCTTTCTTTAAATAAATTAATAATAAATGTCCTAATCTAATCCAAGTGGGCCTAAATGGTCATATTTTATTCCTAAGTTTGTTTTTGGTCGAATTACACTTGTCCAATAGAATTAGGACATGTGTTAGGGTAATAGTAATATCATATTTACCCTTAGTTACCCTATTTACTATTAACCGCGGTAAAAAAGTAAAAAGTTACTATTCACCAAAAAATTATTTTCATCTCATTGAACCACATTTTAGTCCTTGATATTAACCGTGTCTCTCGGATTTTCGAAATTCCATTCACAGAAGCGGCAAAATTAAGTTTTATGAAAAATTCAGTTTTTTTTAACTACCACTTAGTAGTTTCACTATTCATCAAAAATTGATGTTTTTCAGAACAATGCCAAAATTTCATCCTAAGATATATTTCATATTCCGAATTCAAAAATTAAATCTATTTTACCAAATTCATAACATAGAAGTTGCATTAATTAATTTTATAATTAAATCCTGCTGTTAAAATAAATAGCGTGTTTTTTGGAAACAATATATATCAAAAGATTGACACTTGATTATGTCTGGTTTAAATGTGAAATTACAACCAATGACCAACATTGTATTAAATTGTAAAAATATATTCTAAATATACTTTAAAAACACTCAAATTAATAATTTATCACTATTAATTATTTCGATTAAAAAAGTTGTTTTTAATTATAATTTAGTAATTTTCACTATTCATCAGAATATGAAAGTTATCCGAAAAGTACCAAAATTTCACCTTAGGCTAAATTCGATACTCCAAATCCAAGAATGAAGTTCATTTTGAAAAATAAGATTTACAGAATTTTAAAAAGTGGTTATTACTATTCATAACGGCTAGTTTTAATAATATTTTAATAGCACATCGTTGTTTTGTGAAACTCGGTATTGCGTATTACACACGCTATCGAGGAAGGTCGTGATTGCGTGTAATGCAAGGCAAGACAAGGATGCGTGTTGTGCAAGCTCCTTTTGGTGTAGCGTACAACACAAGACATTAGTGAAATAATAAAAAAGAATATTTTTCATAAAATCTCGGGCTGTTACAAAACGCCTCCCAAAAAGTTCTTAATATTCCAAGTATCCCTCTAAATATTTAATAATTTACCCATCAAGGTAAGAGTTCTACTCTTCCTCTATTTGATTCAAGTACATATTTTTTATAAGGAATTTTTATTTCTATATGATTATACATACATGTGTTCATAATCAATAATTAACTATCCAAATGGTTCCCAATGATGATATATTACTCTTTTATCTTACTAAACCCATTTCTTAATCCATTTTTTATAGTCATCATGTATCCAAAATCATTATTTTATTTTTCATTTTCATGTTTCAAGTACTTAATTCTAAAATCATTCAATTTTATCCATATAAATTAATTTTATAAAAGTTTGTGGATATTAAAAGCTTTCTGAAATAGGTGATTAAGATATCTTTTTATATTGGTGCTTAGGGTGCATTTGAATTAGTGGGGAATTAAGGAAAGGGTTTCCATCTCAATCACCCTTTATTGAGGTATGCTTTGATATTATGCACCTATATTCATATATATGGTGTAATTGATTCCCCCATAACTTATAATATCATAAATTATTATTGAAATTAGAGTCTTAATATCCATTCATGTTCTTCATTAGTTTAGGATATTATTTATATCCTAACTAAAATGTAATGGTATTTTATAGCAGAATGTGATTCTTCAGTTATAATTTTTCTCCTTGAGCTTTGTATTTCATTGCATATGGTATGCCCTATGTCTATCTTGTGAGATTAAGTTTCATTCAAATATTCCTTTTTGGTGAATTCTCTTCCTTCTTGAAAATGAATCTATGTTAATTATAATTTTTAGCTTCCTCAATGATGGTTTCCCATCATTGTCCATATTTTCATTTCCCACCCATGTTATCTTTTTTGATTGGTGATACAACTATGTGTTTTATCATGCGACCATCATATATCTATAATTATATTTTAAAAATGATATTTTTTCCACTCATTTATGATGTTGATTATTAATAAAGTTATTTCAAATTATTCATAAGGTTTTACTTCATTTTAAAATCAAATGTTTTCTCTTCCAATACACATTACCTTGGATGACCATTAATTCTTCTTAAAGATATATTTTTTATTTTTTTTAAAATATAAGTTTTAAAAGTGTTTTCACTTAACATTTTAAATAAATTTTTTATTTTTCAAGACTCCACTATTTGATGTTCATTTTTTTAAAATTATATCTTTATTAAAAAATAATTCACTCCACCTTTTAAAAAATTACCATTCAATATAGTTGTAACTTCTCCATTTATGTGAATGATACAATTATTTTCTAAAAAATATTTCATTATTTCACCACCATTTTCCTCTGTATCTCAAAATATTTATTTCTATGGAATTTTTTTTAATGAATCACCCTCTAAATGTTCTTATAAATAATCTTATGACATGTTTTTGTAAAGGGTATCAACCGTTTACATTATTGATGTCAATTTTGGTGATACAATCTAAAATTATTGTGAAACCCATATTTATTTGCATGAGTTGTTTATGATGTGATTAATGGTTGTTTTCAAGTTGTACACTTATGTATGGATAATGATGGGTGGGTTCTTATATCACCCCCTAATGAATTGGTTAAGGTTTTATATCTTATGAGTTAATGATTTTGTGTGTGGTTATAATTTCAGTTTAGCTATGCTCATAAGGTTATTCATGGATATATTTACGGTTATGATATGATCATAAGATTGTGAATGAGTATAATTGTAGTTTATATATGATACAAAATTGGTGCATGAGTATAACTTTAGGTAATATATGATCACAATGTTGTGTATGAGTATAATTGTGGTTTAGCTATGCTCATAGGGTTTTGCGTGGGTATAATTATAGTTTATCCATGATGACAAGGTTATGAATATGTATAATTCTGGTTAAGATATGTTCACATGTTTTTGTGTGGGTATAATTTAATTTTATCTATTCTCATAGGGTAGTGTGTGGGAATAATTATGGTGAATATTGATCAAAAAGTTGTGCATGAGAATAATTGTTGTTAATCTATGCTCATAAGACTTTGAATTTACATAATTTTGGTTAATCTATGTATTGGATGATATATTTAAGGAACATTCTTATGAATATTCTTATAAACATTTTTTTATCTCATAGATCATGTTTATTGAATAATGTTTCTACACCTTTTGATTCACAACTTATGCCATGAATCATGATTATATTTAATGTATTTTTTGGTATGATTTTATTATACATCTTGATAATACCCATATTTTAATCTTATTTTCATTTATGAACTTTGATTGTTATCACTTATATTTATCCGTAAAGAGAATCTAAGATCAACTATTTCTTATGTTTTCATTAGCCATGTTTTCAAGATGAGTGCATCTTATGAGAAGTATATAAGGAATATAGTATGGTAAGATTATGGATAAATATTCCTAAGTCGTTTAAAATATGTTGGCTATGTAACTAGTTCTCAAAGACACTAAACCATTAGATCCTCAATTTATGTGACTATTTATGTGATATATTAATTTAACTATGGAATCAAAGTAATATTCATGTCTATTTATCTTGGGTCACCATTGTCTTTCCAACTTATAAGAAGTAGTTCCTTGATATGTTGAGTGGAACCCTCAATACTAAAATCGTATTTTGGATTTCCTCAATACTTGAATCTAAATAAAATCTTGTCCAGTGAGAGATACTTCTCTTGATGTTTATTTTCTTATGTCAACAAAAAATATTCTAGAGAAATCTATTAAAAATAAAGTGTCCTGGTGAGGAAAAGAACAATAATTAGTTTTATGGTTTTATCCTTAATCAAGTAATAGAATAATTAGTTTGAATTATTGTCTTATTAAGAGATTATTATTATTATGTGTAACATGTCATATAATGTTATATTGATTTAACATAAATAATTCACCATTTTTTCATTATATCATAATTTTATGCATCAACAAATTTATTTTAATTACATTATGCATGCTATTTAATATATTAATTAATGTTATTATGATAAACGATCCTTAAAATTAACCATGAAATTAATAAAAATAACTTAAATAATGTGGAATAATAATAATATTTTTTACTGGTTTTTTATTGAGTGAAAAATAAAAAATTATTGACCCTAGTTAAAACACTATGATCTATTCTTAGCTCGATATTTAGAATTCAACCTCTATCATACGTATATCCAGGGTTGATTTCACCTCGATTACATTTTTCACTACCTCCAATTGATCAATAGATCTTTCCATACATATCATTTTACTCATACATAGTTGAGAGGATCCAATGGAATGTTTATAGAATTTAAAAAAATGAAACCACAATCACATTGGTCCTTACATAATAAGAGCTGGGGATAAAAAAAATTCTATCATTTTAATTTATCAATAATAATTGAAAATATCAATGAAGCAATTAAATTAGAAGAAATCACACACATACATAGGTCGATCAGGAGCATTGTCATATGGTAATGAAATGATTACAAATTTATCAAAAAATAATTAGTTTCAATCATTCTTCATTTAGGTAAAACATGATCTAATTAATTAATTATCTTAATTAATTAAATAATGAATTTATATTAATTCCTACCCAAAACGTTCTTGAGACTCTCAGCCAATAAAAATTTAAACAAATTTAATAAATCTATTTTATTTAAAATTAATCATTTACATAAGCACGTACTAGAAGAAAATATGGTGTGTACCTGTCATAACTATCCAACATGTTCCTTATTTTAGATTGTTCACTCACACAACATAAAGTGTACATGACTAGTCCTATAATTACCCAATGTGTATTGTTAATAAATGACACTAGTATACATGTTGTACTTCATGGAATTTATTATTTTAATGCATGAGGAGTACATTATGTGTAATAATCATATACGAAATATGATTTTTTATATAACAATGAAATTAATTAAACATTTAATATATTTAAAAACCATCACACATCATGTACTATAAATTAATGACACATTGAAACATGTTGATTAGGTTTAATATATTAGTTAATTAATTTTATTTTCTATGTAAACGGGAAGGATTCACAATGTTTACAATCCATCTATACATCATGTATGTTTCTTCAATGTATATTTGTGAAAAACCTTGGGAATGGGAATAAATATTTTCATGAACATTTATTAGGTACATGAAATCTAAAACCTATATACATATATTGTATTCTCTATGTTTTGTGGATTCTAGTTACTTGAGTAGTGTATTAATATATCATGTGTCTTTGACGATGTGTTTTCCCCCATGGAAACATGTTTTCTACATGATGTGTAAATAAGTTACAAGTTGTGTTGTATAGAAAACCATATTCCACCCTGACCTAGTCAATACACAATCTTTATGAAAAATACATGTGATTAAATTTATTCCAAATAGAATTAAATTAAGTTTTCATAGTAGAGAATGAAACATATAAATCTGTCTTGTACCTTTGGTATACATGACATTTATTCCCATTTTATCTATATAGAGTCTGTTGTACGTCTAGATTGGTTCTATAGAAATTATTCATCTATTATTAACCTATTTTGGTTATATGATAAATACTAAAGAATAAGAAGAAGAGACCTCAATGTTCGAGTTCAAAAAATGATTTTATAGAAATGAATAATTAATGATAAATGTGTATAATTAAGGTATATTAATAAATAAATATAAATTTAAATGTGATCACTTTGATACCACTTGAAGTTTATAGCTAGAGTGGAAGCACTTATTGGTTAGTGGTAAACTTGAATTTTGTTGGTTTCAATGAATAAGCCACAATGTACATGATGATAAAAAAATGAACACAGAATTAAATATGATGTATATTGATAAAGAACACCAGAACTAGGAAGAGAGGATATTTTCACTTTAAATTTAAAATTAATTAAAATTAAGAATTTCCCCATTCATGGAAAATTTTTCTTCATCGAAGAAGATGATCTCTTGATTATTGTTTGATTTCACTGTCATTATTCTTTTAACATCCAAGGATACAATCCATATAGAAATGACCCACATGTGATCATATTATCTTGAAACATTTCCAATGGTACTCTGGGTTCTAGTGAAGTGGTAACGATTATCTTACATCACTTGATTTTATTGTCACAAAATACTTTAATGATAGAAGTATTGATTTTTGATCTCTTGATCTTGAGAGAAGGAGGGTGAAATATTTCTCTCAGTTATTTAATTCATTATAAAAATATTTCTCTCTATGGTTAAGAGAATATCTAAAGGGATGTGCTATGGATAACCATGTTTAACCCTAGGAAATTATATAATTAGGTATTTATAGAGACTGGTTATAGAATTCACATCAACTATTAATTATTATTATAATTCTATCCAATCCCCATTTTTAAATACTAATAACAATAATATAATTATTTACTTTACAAGAGCCTAAATCAATGATAAAATATATTCCATTTGTTTAAATAAATAAATTAATATTTATTTAAAATATATTTAATATATTATTCCGAGAATACATGAAAAATTAGTTTGCACATCGTTATCAACATTTACCAAACATTTAATAATGAATTTTATTTATATAATAAATAAATATTAATATTATTCATAGTCCTGTGAATAAATATTTATTTAATATTCATATAATAAAATATTTATTTATTAAAAATAATATATATTACCTTGTACATTAATCAATATATATTATTCGATAGTATTATGAAAAAATATTTATTTAATATTTTATTCATAAATATTTATAGTGATTGAATATTAAGGATCAACAAGGAATGAATTAATGTTATCCCATGGATTGGATAATAATATTTATTCCAATAGTTAAAATCAAATATATTTTAATGAAGATAAATAGTAACACTAATTATGTTTCCCTCTATGCTTCTTCCTCAGTAGCGTTAGGTAGGTTAACCTAAATTCAAATATCAACATCTAATAATGTGAAAAGGCACCTAAGAGAAAGATGTTAATTATAAAATAAGGAAAAGCACATAAAAACTGTCACTATGTAATATAATCTCTTTGTATTAAGATCTCTTCAGGAATGTTTTTTAAAATTTAAATCAATCTATATGATAGATACACATTTCTTTAAGTTCTAGAAATGAAATATTCAATACACCATGACTATAGAATTTAATGATATGATTCTATTTTAATCAATTGGAGAAGATATAAACTTCTGTAAAGATAGAAGGGATAAATATTTCCTCAACTTATACATTAATAGCATAACCCTCATGATGCACCAAACACACATCACATTTACTTAAACATATGGTTTCATAGTTTTTGAAACACATCTAAGTATAAGACCCATGATATGTATTAGTAATAATCATAAAGTCTATGGATCATTACACACAATCACATAATGGAATGTCATATAACCCTTATAACATGTGTAATTACTATAGGTGATTCTTTCATTATAATATATGGTTTTCGATATTACTATGTGAAATGTTCATGAGATGAAGTATCATACGCTTATAAGAACTCACACTAGATAGTGTACAAGATATTTGTCCCATCAGATGATGTCAAATGACTATAAGACTTATAGTTTAGGAATATCATCATCAAATTTTAAGGTTCCCATCATAATAGGGAACTTCTATAACTTTTAAAATATGATACATATTCTAGGATATTATCACATTAAATTTATATTAAAGAATAATAAATATGTAATAAAGTATATATTAATATTTTATTCTATGAATATACAGTCAATATAATGTATAATGTAGTTGGTTCAAGGTCATTAATTATAATAACCTATAACTTAGATTTCCTAAAAACAAGTTCAATGTTGAATTGAATAAAAGTGCCAGTTATTCTTCATTGAACGTCTTTGTAAAGATCGAACTTTCATGAAATAGGTTAGAATTATATTTCACAATATTGGAATTATCATATTACTCTCTTTTGATTTATTCCCCCTTATTTTGATCAAATAAAATTTTCTAACAACATATTTGTAATCAATGTTCAAAGACTTCAGAGGCTAAAAGGCTTTATGATCAATCTCTAATAAAAAATTGAATTATCTTCCAAAGACCATCCAAGATAGAGATATAAAAATTTGTGTTTTATAAGAAGTTTCACACTTCCAAAGTGCATATAAAAAACTTAAAAGCCTAGTGTTTTCATGATTTGTTTAATATTTTTTATATAATTCTATTAAAATCCTTGTTTTACAACTCTATTTTTCTGCTTTTTTGAGGGTGATAGATAATTTTGGTCTTGTAATTGCATAAAAACCATTCTATTAGAAATATAAATAATTTTTTTTGAAAGTGCACACACATACCATTGATAATTTCTCTTTATATATATATATAAAGAATATTAGTTTTCTGAAATATTTGACTATATATTAGTACATGTTTTATAGAAGGAACACATATTCAACCAATTTTTATACATAATTTAATTGCATAAGAATTTTTTTATTCTGATGTTATTTTTTAAATGATCCCATAATGTTCAATAATAAAGCATCAAATATTTATAAATCTAGAATTCTAAAAGGTTTCATATATTATATTATCCCAACATTCCTATAATTTTGAAAACTATCACAAGTTTTTATGACCTCTATCCTATATATGAAAATTATAGGCCAGTAGAAAACACTATGTAGCACTACAATATGAATTTTCAAATCCCCATAATATCCTCTATGTTGTAGTATGTGGAAATGATTTAGAATTTAGAGAACCTATGCTTATATAATACACCTTATGATTATCTGATGAACACCTTATTTATATAATAATGGTTCTTCATAGATTAAATAATTTACATATTTTTCAACCCTATTCTTCTAATTCCACGTTATTTCATTTGTATTATTCTTAATATCAATGAAATTTGTGATTTCAAAATACCATGGAATACACTTGGCTTTGATAGATTATAGTTTCCCATTTAGAAAGTCATACTTAAGAGGATTGGAATATACCTCTTATTAATCAAATAATGTAGAAAAGTGTTCAGTAAGATTTTTATCAATCCCTTATTATCATTAATTAAAAAATATAATTCTTATAAAATTAATACCATTATGAAAATCCTTAGATTTTTTTCCTTGTTTGATGAAAAATTTTAATTCCTAAATGATCTTTGCAAATAGACACCTTTTCCCACATAATATATGGACGAAATTTCTATATAGAAAAAACTAGTTCTAGTACGTCCTTCTCAGTTGTGGCATAATTGAGCTATGATTCATTTAACAAATTATTTATATAATACAACAAATATTTTATATTAATTATTTTTTTCACAAGAATATATCCAACAACATAGTTAATAACATTAAACATAATATAAAATAGAAAAATATAATATGGTGTAGTAATGATAAGTTCTAATATTTTTTGCTTCTTTAATATATTAAAATAATCCCAAAAATCCTTATATAACTTTAATTTGAAATCCTTTACTAGTAGTGATACTTAAAAAATATTTTTTAGAAAATATCTTATCTAAGGAAGCTTCTCACTTACTTCATTGATGTTGGATGCGATGGTGTTTAAATCACTGCAATTTTTCTCTTATCAGCCTCTATTACATCCTTGGATTTCCTATATCCCAACACAACACCTTTTTTCAGCATAAAATTAAATTTTCCCCATTGATTACTATGTTATTATATTAAAATATTACTTTCAATCTTGAATTCTTCTTTAAGTATTTTTCAAATTTCATGCTTATAACTATAATTTCATCAATGGAAAATTAAATAATTTTCTCTACTATGTATTAAAAAAATAAATCATAAATATATGAAATGAAAACTTTTTCTCTATACAAACCAAATATAATCCTCATGTATCCAAAATATTTATAATGAAACATGAAAATTGTCTTTAGTTGATCAATATAATAATTTGAAACATGGTAAAAACCCAAATATACATACAAAAAGAAAAATAACAAGTTTCAGAATCTGATCAATGAATAGAAGAAAAAATTATACTTCCTTATAGCCTCAATCAACTTTCCATAACCAATACAAACTCTCTATTTAGTTACTATACTTATTGATATCTATTCCTTATTTTCATTTTCTATAATAATCAAAATGAACTTCATTGGTATCACATGAATGGGAAATACCAAATAACTATTTTAAATTGAATATATTTCCCCAAAATCAATAAAATTGATGATGTCATCCTTCAAAAACTATTTCATATTTGAATTCAGAAACCTTTGACACTTAACACTTGGTTTCATGTCATCTTCTATAGGAGTTTTATTTATAAAATAGATGTACTAATTCCATTAATTTATGATATTGTTAATGTAATGGAAATTATATGTTTCATCATCACTTAATGTAATATTTAATCCTGGTAATCTTATATATCAGTAGCTATAATAAATGATAGTGTCTGTTTTTCTCCAAAATATGCATCTTTTAATTTGGTATGGAATTTCTTCAACTGAAACCTTAGTGTCTTTATCTACAATGGTTTTATAACCAATCTATTCTTATTTAGTTATCATTTGATTTTCCTAATTGTATATTCATAGAATATTCTTCACTAAACCATTAAAATTCATCTAAAATGGTGGATTAGACTATTATGTCATCAGTGAATTCATCCAATTTAACTTATTCAGAATTTGATTAAGTCTGGAGCTTTATTTTCACTTCTTGATCAATGATGTGAACTGAAATTTAATTATCTAATCCATTTGGATTCATCATTTCTTGACCAAATTCACAATCTCTTTTCCTTAAATAAATTGTA
Source organism: Viscum album (assembly GCA_963277665.1). Taxonomy (NCBI): domain Eukaryota; kingdom Viridiplantae; phylum Streptophyta; class Magnoliopsida; order Santalales; family Viscaceae; genus Viscum; species Viscum album. Next base: position 384,622,087 of record OY728166.1, read on the forward strand.
AAGTGATATTCTCTTATGAAACATTAATTAAGGCACCCCAAGTGGATAGAAATGGTCTTCATAGTATTACAAGTACCTCCTTATCACATTCTATTTCAAAATAAAAGAAATAAACTAGTATGATTTTTTCTTCTCGTACTAGTGAATTCTATGTAGATATTTATGGATAAGAGATGGTATTTTTCCATTTTTAAATGTGATACTTTTAGCTTAATCTCTCCAATGAAAAAATCCTTGTATCTAACTAGTGTTATCAAGTTAATACTTTCTATAAAATTCACCACATTGTTGAAGGTTATTTTTCTTTCAAACTCATAGGGAATCATAAAACTCTACAGATATTAGATATTTTAGGGAATCATCATATAAATAATATCACTACAATCCTCATTTAGTTTTCTTTTCAAAATCATCTACCCTTTTATTTTACAATATTTTTTTTCCAAAAACATTATATAGGATAATATTTTTGCAAGATCATCTACAAATTTAATATAAAAATGATATTTTAAAACATTTGAATGAACATTTTTAAATACTTATCTCTATGTTTTTGATATTTTCTATATCTCTTAAGAAATAAGTAAAATGATACAAAAACCTTGAAATCACATTTATCAAGCTTAATCATTAATCGCCTATAGTAACTTTCCCATATTTTCTTTTTATTTTTAGAAAAATACATTTCTTATGGTAATTATTTCTTCTCATTGTTAATTTCTTATTCTTAGATGTTTTTTCATTTTCTTCCCCAACCACTAATTAATCATGAATAACTTGTTATTTATCTTTTCTTTTCACCCCATGGTATTAATATACATACAAATATATCTTGGATTAGTCTATATGACTCTCAACTATTTTTCTTTTTCTTTTATAGTGTATTTATTAGAAATTTTACCAAATTGTTTCCATATATTACAAATACTAGTCTGGAATTTTTATATATGTCTTTCAATCCTTAAAAAGTTTTAATCTATTATAAAAAAGTTATCTATATTTAATTAACACCCTTTGATCTATCTATGTTCCTCTAGAATCTTCTAAGTCCAAGAATTAACATGAATTTATGTAGAGTATTTATTACCATAATCTCTCTAATTATTCCATTCATGATAGCCAGGATATTATGTCCCTTGAAATTAAAATTGTTCTCCCTAATTTATATTAACTTTATCCATCCAATATAGGTTTGGATGATTAATTATTTTTAGATTATATATGTTGGAGAATTGATCTCCCTACACAAGTTGTGTCCCATAGTTACCCATAAAACTTTCTATTTCCACTTGATTAAGTGATATATCCTATTTTTTAATGTTAGAATAGTTGAAATTTATGGAATCATGGATAAACATTAAAAAATTAATTATTTTCTTCATTTTCTCTATGGTTTCATGAGAGAATTCTCTAAATTATCCTTTTTAAATCACTAATATATGCATGAAAATCATCATTAAGTATCAACTTTTTAATTATAGATCGTTTCCTATAATAAATTTTTAGAAATAGTAACAAGAATTTTGTAACGATTTTTGAGTTTCAATACTTTCTTATCACGATAGTGACCCTCTACCACTAAATCCACCAAAGTTTTTCCTGCAATACGAAATCCTTCCTAGAAAATTTATAATAGTAGTGAGTGTGGGAACTAGGGATATGGAAATTTCTAGTAATAGTCCTTGAACATTTTTGATGATTCATGAAATGAATCTTGATCTTTTTACAAAAATGTAAAGTTTTTTGTTATAAGGTCCATAGTTCTTCACATTTATTAAAACCTTATATTGAAGGTATTTTAAATCTTCTACCATGTATTAAAATATTTCTTTTCATGTTGTAAGAAACATGTCTTTTCTTATACCTTTAGGCAGCATGAGAAACATGTCATTTATAGCTCATCTTCAGTTACTATATTGTGTGGAAAGTATTTAACTGTTGTAAGTAAATATTTTATGAATTAAAATGAATCATATTATGTAATTAAATTTAATTTTGATATCTATTTATAATGTTGCTACTTTATTTGATAACATCTTGCGTTGGGAGTTAATGTAATATAGGATGGGTTACCAAAGACCTAAGTAACCTATAAGTTCACGATTCCTGGTGGAATTGGATCACTCTAAAATATACCATCATTAAAATATTTATCCTCTATTTATCGTGGAATTATATCAATATAAAATTCTTAAATATTATTTTAGTTATTTTTCTAATCTTTCGGAAAAGTATTCCAATCTCAGGAATGAGGGATATTAAGTAATTACTAAAAATTATCATTTTTTGTATGCACCAAAAATAAAAACATTCAACCAGTTTGAGTATTGTAATGTCAAAGCCATGAGATCTATGATTCTATAAGAATGATGTATGAAGTGTATGATCTATTTTTTTTCTATATGATTTTCTAATATGATGTTTGACTTTCGAATAATGTCCCTAAAAATGTAACCAAATGTGTATGATATGAAACTGCATTGTAAAACTACAAAACTACTCTTGTAATTCCACATGGTATTAAATAACATTAATTGGGAAGCACCCATGTCATTTTTATAAGTATATCAAGATAAATTCAGACATCTAGTTTACTTTTATAAATATATTAAATGATGTTGGTGTGTGTGAGTGTGTGTGTGTGTGTGTCATGAAATGTAAATAAGGAAATTTAACAAAGGTGTATAAGAAAGAAAAATTTACATAGAGATCACCATATGATTAGTAACATTATATTACGTAAATCAATTAAGATGCAGAAAAAGTGTTAAGGTTAGTTTTATTGTTTCATACAGTCTATGATCAAATTCATTCACTCTCTACTAACACACACTCAGTATTCCTTATACTTTGTTGATGCATTTTTCATATCTATAATACAATTATTAGTCCCTATAAGGTCACCTATTATAGAAACACTAAGTGAATTAGGTTCTATAGTATATGATATATGTGTGTTTTAGCATCCTATGAGATTGGTATTCTTTTAAACAATTGGTCCCTTCGTAATTGTGTGGGATGGAGTTCCACCCACTCGCTCCATCACACAAACCACACTGATTAAACAATATGCGAACATGATTGTATTTTATTGTGAACAAGAGAGAGATATTATAAGAAAAATATTCATTTAAGAACATAAATTAATCCATAAAGTGACCTAACTCAAACCCCACCATTATTTTATCAATACATTATCATACTAAAAATGTAATGAAAATGAAGAAATGAAGTATTCTATATAATAAACCTCCAATGTAGCTATAGTAACAATGTCTTATCCACCCATATTCATAACATAAAAATATCAAAATCACTTGTCCATTTATAGGGAATTTTTTATTATACTTATTATTAATCTATACGATTAATCCACATGGTTTAAATGTGTTTAAAATCATTACACATGGATAAAAAATTTCATTCTCCTGATTTAGCTCAATTTTTCTTATACACATAGAAATAATTCTCTATCTCTATCACCTCAGTGATCTAGATTTATAATTTTTGAAATATTAAGCCTTAAGGATATGTTTATAGAAACTGATCCTTTATTTTTGCCTTAGATAAAAATGGTGTAGTGTCATAGAAACAAGATGAATTACTCATGAGTATGTTTGATTTCTAAAGAATCCTTCATTGAAACCTCAGATGACATTGTAGTTTAGATATAATCTCGAGGGCTGATTCAAATAGAATGGGAACTAATATTGCCTTATGTTTCTGACACTTTATAATTGGTGGGTAAAAAAACTTAAAATATTTATTTTTTATAACTCCCCAAAGACCAAGCTACCGGACTCAACACATTATAAATGTTCTTTACTTTTTTTAAAGAAACCAAAGAAATAAAAAAAATTATTTCAAACCAGGAACTTCTACCAGTCTAGGTTCTGGAGAAATATAAATAATTACAAGCAACTAAAGAAAACTTTACAAAAGAAAAGACTCCACATGAGCTAACTCCTTAATCGAAGTGGGTGCCACCAATAACTCTACCTAAAGAAAAGGATTTTAAATCTAGGGGTGAGCATTGTATATTCCCAGTAAGGGGATTTAAAACAACTAATAAATTATTTTAAAACATAAATAAACATACTTTGAAATATATTTTTCACAACACTTGAATATATTTGGAAAACTAGTATTTCACAAAACAAGTTTAATAGAAAATTGTTGTGAATTATCCTTTGAAAATAATCATTTTTTGGTTGGTTGTTCATGGTCCTTGGTAGTCCATATTAAAATCCATAATATAGGCCATTGTTCATCACTAATACTTATGGGTTCACTCCCTGTGACATCACATATTCACCAGTTCCAATTTTTGAAAACATTTTCTATGGATATGACCTTTTCATTCCAAACCCAAAACATTTAAAATATATATATTATTATTTTCATTAAAATAAAATTATAATTCTTATCACATATCATCAAGAAATTTTCAAGAGTTTTTAAAACCAATTTTTGGAGAATCCCATGATTAAATTTAGCATAATATTTGTGAATTATAAATAAAATGGAAAATGAAATAATGTACATTTGATTTTGTAAACACCTATATAATTATTTCTTATTCAAATAATCATAAAGAATAAGTAATTTTGTGACACATATGAAATTTTAGTTAATGAAACATCCTAATTAAAACATGTAACATTTATTTTTTATGTCGATAAATAACTAAATTAATATATATATATAACTTTATTCCACATTCATAATTTAATCCCATATTATTACATGTTTTGATTCTGAAATCAAAACATGTAACAATTATTTAGTATGTTGATATATATATATATATATACAAATACATAAAGATCATAAAGTTGGAAATTAATACATACACATGGGTTTTATAATACCCATATTAGCATAAAATCATTTTTACACAAGACTTCAATAAATGTGGAATTTACTCATCGCACATACATAAATAAATTTACATATACAAGGTACAAAATAACATGGAAAATTATTTATGAATGGAAATAAATAATTATCATCAAACATAATATCAAAAATCACTTATGTATTTGTAAACCATAAATTTATATTCTAAGTTAAAGAAAAATTTCCAATAATTAATGTATACATAAATAAATAAATAAATATATGTATATATACACAGAAATGATAAGTAATTCTTATTACATAATATCATATATTTTATTCAAGAATTTGGTAAATAAAAAAATACGGTTCTAATAAAAAACAAAACATAATTTTGATGAATTGAAAATACCATTTCAATGAATAGAATTAATCACCTTGTATTAGAACATGATTTTATGGAAATAATTTATTACATATTGAGTTTTTGAACAAATAATTATATAGTAATTTTAATTCAAATAAATGATTCAGCATAAATTATTTACATAAATAAATAAACTGATGGAATATTTATGACTTTAAACATAGTTATATATATTAATACCTTACAATAAATGATAAAAGAAATGAGAAACTAAACATTTGATTTTTAAATCACAAAAAAATAGATATTTTAATTATACGTTTCTATGTCATTAAATGTTTTTGGTAAAATAGATAGATATGAAAACATGTAATAACAAAATTTGGACAATATAATTTAAAACCTTAAAAAAAATATGATCATACGACACCTTAAAACCTTTTCTTCTTGGAAGAACCCAATTACATTATCTATATATCAAGTTGGATAGAAACTATGTGAAGAGGAAATGTATTTTCCACTCACATTCATCAACAAGGATAGACAGACTGAGTTTTCATATTCCATTTTTACAATGAAAGGATGTTCTTTTATAGGCATAAATTCCACTGTTACACAGTGGAGTAATTATTGTAGCAAAATAAAACACTTAAGACCAGAGGAGAATTTAATAGGATATGTATTAAGAAATGAATCCATAGAAAAAAAATAATTTTAAATGACTAAAATAGGGTACATGAACAAGAGATATTGAAATCTTGTAGTGAAATATCGAGGATAGAATCCATATTATATTATTGTAATCAAACCGTACAAACAAAAAATAGTACCATAATAATGATTGAACTGAAATAAAACAAATGGATACATACCACAAATTAAAAGATGACCGTAATTTGAGAAAACAAAATCACTTCAGCTCTAAAAAGTAAAGTGAATTATGATAGGGTAGAAAATTGAAGAAATAGACCAAGAAATTTCACCACAAACCAATCTGTGAGACATAGTATACAAAAGATTTTTCATCTAGAAAGAAATGAAAAATCTACCTCGATCTGGATAGATCTATTCCCCATTAACGACACTCATAATTCTTAATCCCTCACTGGAAGTGGAAACCCTAATTGCTACTGAAACTTGCCAACATCGCTCGGACCTTATTTGCTAGTGCTTAGTCTAGCTCAAAACAGCAACTCTCGGCCTCGACTTGACCCAGAACAATGTTCTACCTTCTTCCACGACACCCATCTGGTGGATTGTGGCCCTGCTTGAGCTCTTCTTCCCCAAAAATCTCGATTCCATGAAAAAGGAACCCCATCACCCTCAAACCCTAACCCGATACCCAACCGTGCGATGCCCCTCACAGACCACCCTAGACCCCCTGGACCCCCTTTCGATTCCTCTTTTGTTATAATTTTTTATCTTTTTATCATCACATATTCAATAAATTAAAATAATTTATGTATAACATTTTTTTATAATATTTATAATATATAATCATTATTTTGAGTTTTATAAAAAACAATTATAAAAATAATTTTATAAAAATTCATAATTGAAAGTATATATATATATGTATCATTAATTTTGTTTTTTGTAATAATAACACCCTAATTAATAGTTCCCAAATATTATAAAATACACCGCATTAAATTATAATTCAAAACTATATATATATATATATATTTTTGTCAAATTATAAATTATTTCACTTATTTTATTAAAAATTCTTAATTAAAATAATATATATTTATAATAAAATTTATTAATTTTAAAATAAATTTACGATGTATACTCAAATTATATTTATCAAATAACATTTTTATAATAATTCAATTTATACAGTTATTTTAGAATATTAATTTTTTTAAAAAGTTAAACAATATTTTTTAAAATTTTAACTTAATAAACACTTAATTTAATTTATTATTTTTAAAGAAAATCATCTTAAAAATATTTTTAGTTTTTTTATTTATAAATAAATCCATTAAATAAAATATTATTTATAATAAATTCATGTATAGAATTTCGAGGATGTTACATTATCCCCCCCTCAAAAGAATTGTGTCCTCACAATTCATTCGTTGAACAAAAAACAAATATGTGTTTCCATATTCAGAATTAATAAAACTAGGAATACTAGAATTTTAAACTCTAACACTAAGAAGGGAAACTCTAATATTTAAATTTAACTAGACCATGGCTTTGATACCAAGTATAACACCCCAAATCTCATGCTACCTCACTCATCACATTAAAAATGTTGAGTACTTTTTTTTAAATAAACTGAAGAAATACAAAACATTTATTTCATACCAGGAACTTTTACCGGTGTAGGTTATAGAGAATTAGGTACAATTTCTAACAACAAAATAAAATTTTATAAACAAAAAGAGACAGAAAATACTCTACATGCTCTAACTCATTAGTCGAAGTAGAAACCACTGATAACTCTACCTGAAGAAATGGATTTCAAAACATGGGGTGAGAATTGGATATGCCCAGTAAGGAGATTCAAAACAAAAAATAAATTAGTTGAAAATATAAATAAACATACTTTTAAATATAATTTCACAACACTTGAATATATTTGGAAACCCAGTATTTCACAAAATAATTATAATTGAAAATTGTTGGGAATTCTCCTTTGAAACTAATAATTTTTTTGTGGGTAGTTTATGATACTTGACAACCCAAATTAAAATCCATAACATAGGCCCCTGTTCATCCCTAAGACTCATAGGTTATCTCCTCATAACATCAAATATTCAGCAGTGCTAATTTTCAAAAACATTATCTATCGATCTTCCTTTTTATTTCAAGCCCAAAACATTTGAAATATACATAAGATTATTTTCTTTAAAAAAAATCATTCTTATCACATGTTGTCAAAATTTTCTCAATAGTTTCTAAAACAAATTTTCGAATAATCAATGATTACATTTAGAATCTTATTTGTGAATTATAAATAAAATTTCAAATGAACTAATGCACATTTGATTTTATAAACACCTGTATAATTTTTCCTTCTTCAAATAATTGTAAAGAATAAGTAATTATGTAACTCATATGAAATTATAGTTAGAAAAACATCATAATTAAAAAATGTAATATTTATTTTGTATGTTGATAAATAAATAAATAAATATATATATATATATATATATATTCCACATTCATAATTTTATCCCATATTCTTAATTTTTTTTGATTATTCAACCAGAAAATGTTACAAATTTTTAGTATGTCGATATATATATATATATACATAAATATACTTAAATAACATAAAATTAGAAATTAATACACACACATGGGTTTTGTGATACCCATATTAGCATAAAATCGTTTTACACAAAACTTCGATAAATGAAAAATTTACACATCGCACATACATAAATAAATTTAAACATAAAAGAGTAAAAATTAACATGTACAATTAATGATTTATGACCATAAATAATAATATTTAACATAAACTCAAAAATCACTTATGTATCTATAAACAATAAATTTATATTCTATGTTGAAGAAATGTTTCCCATAATACATGTATACATAAATAAATAAATAAAAATATATATTTATATAGATATATATACATAAATGATAATTAATTTTCATTACAAAATGCCACATATTTTAATCAAGACTTTGGTAAATAAAAAAAAGGTTTCTAACAAATTTTTTTTTGATGAATGAAAAATACCATCTCAACGAGCATAATTAATGGCCATGTATTAAAACATGATTTAATAGTAATTATTTATTACATATTGAATTTGAACATATAATTAAATAGTATTATTAAAGAAAATAAATGTTACCACATAAATTGTGTACATAAATAAATAAATTAATTGAAAATTTATGAATTTAAAGATAGTTATATATATAAATCCATTACAATAAATGATGAAAGTAATAGTAAATTAAATATTTCATTTTGAAATAAAGAACAAATAGATGTTTGAATTATAGGTTTCTCTTTCCTTAAAATTTATAGGTAAAATAGATAGATAGAAAAACATGTAATAACATAATTTAGAAATTATAATTTAAACCCTAGCTAAAAATATGAGTATAAAACAGCTTAAGACTTATTATTCTTAGTATAACCCAATAAAATTACCTATATATCACCCTAGATAGAAACTAAGTAAAGCAACAATGTATTTTCGGCTCACATTTAACAAGAAGGACATACAAATTGAGTTTCAGATTCCATTTTCACAATGGAAAGTGGTTCTTTTATAGGCAAAGATTCCACTATTATATAGTGAAATAATTATATAAGCAAAATAAAACACTTCGGAAAAGAGGATATTTTAACAGGTTGTCTATTGAGAAAGACCACCATTTAAAAAAAATGTTAAAATAGATAAAATAGGGTATCCAAACTAGAGATGGTGAAATCTTGTAGTGTTAGCTCACAAAAAGAGTTCATCTTATATTACTATAATCAAACAATCCAAAATAAAAACAGTTCATAATAATGATCAAACCAAAATAAAACAACTAGTCAAAGACCACAGATCAAAATATGACCGTAAATTGATAAATCAAAACCAATGCACCACAAAAAATCAAAGTGGATAATGACCAGGTAAAAACATTAATAAAAAAACAAAGGGATTCTACTATTAAACAATCTATGAGACATATTCTACAAAATCTTTGACTTTTAGAAAGAAAAGAAAAACCTACCTCTGATTTGGAAAGATCAGTACCCCATTGAAAACACACAGACTTCAAAATCCATCACCGACAGTTGCAACCCTAGCTGCTTCCAAAACCTACCTACAATGCCTAAAACTCACTCGCCGATGCTCGGTCTGGCTTTAAATAGCAACTCTCGGCCTCTACTCGACCTATAAAACCGTCCTGCCTCCCATCATGACACCCATCTAGTAGATGACGACATTACTCGACATTTTCCTCCTTAAAAATCTCAATGCCATGAAAGAAGAACCCAATCCCCCTCAAACGCTAACCCGATGCCCACCAGTGCGATTCCCCTCACAGATCCCCTGGACCCCCTTTCGATTCCTCATTTTTTATAATGTCTTATCTTATTTTAATCAAATATGAAATAGATTTAAATAATTTATGTATAACATTTTATGATAATTGTTATAATATATAACCTTTATTTTTGGTTTTATAAATAACATTTATAAAAATAATTTTATCAAAATCCATAATTGAAAGTATATATATATATATATATATACGTATCATCAATTTTATTTTATATTAATAATAATACCATAATTAATAGTTATTAAATATTATAATATATACAACATTAATTTCTAATTTAAAAGAAAAAATATATATGTATGTATGTAAAATTATAAATTAATTCTCTTATTCTATTAATAGTTATTCATTAAAAATAATATATATATTTATAATAAAATTTATTAATTTTAAAATAACTTCACAATTAATAATCAAATTATATTTATAAAATTACATTTTTATAATAATTAAATCTATATAGTTATTTTAAAAAAAATCCTCTTTTAACAAAGTCGTATTTGTTTTTGGACTATTACCTCAACAACACTTAATTTAAATTATTATTTTTAAATAAAATCATCTTAAAAATATTATTACCTTGTTTAATTATAAAAAATCCATTTAATAATTTTTTTAATAAAACTTCATTCAGAATTTCTAGGTTATTACATTTTTTGAATTATATGAGAATAGAGTGTCACAAAACATGAAACATTATTTTCGAAATATAATATTACATTTAGAGGTGAGATACTATTAAATTTGAAATTCCATCCTAGAAGGCAATGTATATCTTGTTGGTGATAATTTAATCTCACATTCCCCCCATGTTAGGTTGGGGATGACATTATCATAAAAATTTATCCCATGATCTATTGTGAAACTAACAGACTCTTAGGGAAGCTAAAACAAGGAAATATTGGGATTGTAGTGTATTATAAGGTTATGATGTGATACTTCATTATCTCTAGTATATTATTATGGTATAGGATCATGTAATGTTAGTATAATGAGACATTATTATGTGTGGTAATCATATTACATTTTATAGGAGACATAACCTTAAGACCCTAATGTATATTATATTTCCCATGAATATTGTTTTCACCATTCAATATTGATCCTATATTTCTTTTAATATCTTATATTTATTATTACACAACCTCTTTCCTTATATCAAATCAAATCCAGACAATTATGAATAATTCCCATTGAATCATGTGTCAAATTATTAATTGAATAAATGGGAATAAAAGTGTGAATTCTAAAAATTTAATTTGTATTTTATAAAATATTTATAGTAATCAAACTACTATAAAACTACAAAAAATATTATAAAAATAAACAAAACATGACTGAAAAATATTGTAAAAATAATGTTATATTTTTTAAATGAACATATCATAATCTTATTTGATATTTTATGTTAAAATTTTTAATCAACCAACAATCAATTAATATAACTTTTCGTGTGAGAGAGAACTCCAAAATTACCAAGGTGGTCAAGGGAATCACCCAAGATGTTTTGATAGAATAATAAAACTATTTAGAGATTTTTCTATAGTTTTAAAATAAAATCAATTAAATTAAACCTATTTTCATGATATAGTTATATGGTCTCCCCATGATGTGAAATTTTTCATGTAATAACCTATACATAGAACCCACAATGTGCAGGTAAAATACATGTCTTCTCTAATAATTATGGTGTTGGTAGAAAAATATTTGTTTCCAAAATCAAGATCACTGATCAATTTATACAGTTTCTATGCTCATGTATCTATCTATTTATCCTTAGTAAAAATACTCATAAATTTCCTTAGACATTTATATTTTAATGAAACTTAAACCCCATGGTTAACACTTTATATTAGAACTGAAATTATAGATAAAATTAACTTTTAAGATCATTGAACGCTCTATATAAAAAATTCAATTCCAAAAAATCATGATATTCCTTATTACAACAAGTTTCTGTCCAATATATAACAATAATGTAAATACGAACATCCATAAAAAACTAGGGATTCATATTCCTATTGATAAAGAATAAAATATTTATATCACTATAGAAGCTATATGTGGATCTTCATTAATGGTACTTGGAGTTCTTGGTAGGTTGTCAGGTTCTTATCTCAGGGTTTCCTTAGTTGGGACAATGATGGTTTAGTAATAAAAGGAATTTATCACCATGATATGTGGGATAATTTATGATCATCAATAATTATAGGGAACTCACATACCATCTAGATTTAACTCCTTAGTTGAATGTCATTCATAATTTATTTCACATTCCATAACTGTGAAAGAACATAACATACACCATTTATGTTATTAGTTGGGATCTAGTTTCTTTTAATTTAGCTATAATTTATAATTAATAACTTGTTTTCATAATTTACATCTAAGAGATGAAATTCTGAAGTTATCCCATTCCTTTCATATGCGTGCTTTAGTACAATGATTCCATGTAAGAAAACACTTTGGAATGCGTATTATTTATAAAAAATTAATGGTCTAATATTTCAATCCTGAAAACTCTTTTTAGCTTCCTAGAGATGGTAATTATAATGGTGGGATGATTTTTTAAACCCCTAATTGTGGTAAAAATCCAAAATTTAAAGTTATATTAGAGTTTAGGATAGAGGGATTAAAATCGAATGATTTTGGAAAGTTTTAAGAGAATGAATTGTTAACCACATGGTTTGGGTCACCATTTAAATTTCCCAAAAATCATTCAATAAAACAATTATGGGATAATAATAACACATAATTATACACATAGTAAACTAAACTATTCCACCCAATCTTGTGAGATTTGAAATTTTGGAAAATCACTAATGCATAGATAGATTCACAATTTTATTATTGTATATTATAATAGTGCATCACTATAAAAAGTGTTAAAAAATTCATATTTTAAGCTAAAAACCCTCCCATCTACCTTATTTCAACATCCACTCATGGTTGTTTTGACGATTTTGGGGCTTCTTATGATTTCTTAGAGAATTAATTCCCATTCCATGATAATATGTTTAATCATCATGTGGAGAAATACTAGACCAACAGTAAGATATTATCTATATTACTTTTATTTTACCTTTTAATTCTTATAAGAACCCTAACCATGATGGTTTGGATATATTGAGGTGAATATAGATGACACATTACCTTTTTTCTCTTGTTTTGATCAAATGAAGAGGATGTATATATTGATATTAGGTTATCTTGATTTCACTATGACATAGTGATCGAGGAGGGAGGATTATTATGTTCCCTATTTTTGAGAAAGAATTTTTATCCTTGGGTTTTTAATACTCTAAAAATATTTTAAATTAGTTTTATATTTTTTTTATGAGTTTATTGACTTATTGTGATAATTGGTTTTATTCTGGGTAAATTTAAATTAAATGGACTTGTTGGATTTCTATGTGTGAGTGTATTCTAAATTATAGGAAATTCAGAAAATTGTGGTCTGAACCGAAATAGTTATTTTTTGTTCTTGATAAAATGGTTTTGGATACGATCATATGTATTTTTATATTATGTTATGGGAATGAGAATGGAATCAAACTTTAGTATGATTCCCTCATCTTTAAGAGGGATAGTTGTTTTATTTGGTATTCTATCAAGTGATGAGTTGGGACAAGGGAGGTAGGATTACACCCAAATTTATGGTTTGGTAGTATTTTATATATGGTTTCTATGGATCATATGCACCAATATATTTTTAAAATTTATATTGATTTATAAGATAAATTAGTTAGAAATGGGGGAATTTATAGAGTGTTTAGTTAATATTGTTCTTGAAGCTTAAAATTTTCAGTTTTATTTAAATTTGTTTATTATGTAATATTACCAAAGAAGTATTGAATGTATTTTTATTAAATTAATATATCTTCCCTTGGTTATAATATATATTGGGTGTACAAAAGTCTTTTAGTAATATCATATGATATCTGATTACTCACTCTAATATATATATATATATATATATGCATGAAGATTTTGTTTTTCATGACATAAGAAAAGGAAGAAAAATTATTCTCTAGTGATGTACAATTGATACTTCAAAAGACTATGGAGGTATTATTTATTTTTTTTCTAACTAGTTAGATCTCATAGAGATTTTAGTGGCCCTTGGAGTAGTTGATAAATAATCCACATTTATAGTTATGTTTTTGATACATCACTTATTCATTTTGTTGTTATACTCTTTATTCATAGTAAATATTTTTGTTGATCCTTTACTCATATTTTATATTTTATATTAATTTACATGAATAAACTAGTGAATTAAAATATTAAGTTTGTACTATTTTTGTTTTTTGGTTATAAGAAGTCATTGGTGTATCTAAATTATATAAACCTCATTCAAAATTTTTAAAATAATATCTAGATTAGTATAGTAGGTGGTCATAAGGTGAATCCTTCATCCAATAGTATTATATAATCCCTTATCATTTATACCCTATATTTGTTGATCAGGGGATGCACCTAAGTCCTAGTAACACTTTTGTTGAAAAAATTTGTATTAGGATCATTGAGATGGGTTGGGATGTTATGAAAACATGATGATTCCAAAATATGATATTAGATTTATACAATTGATTTATTTAAAGAAAATTAACACTAACTAAAATATAAGGTTTCAGAAATTTGAGAAGGGACATTGGCTAGATGTTTTTTCAAAGTTTATTCTATTTGATTTTTCTATCAATGTTAGCATAGTTGAAAAAGAATATTTAGTGGAAGGTGACATGATTAGGCTCAAAGTGTGAAAAATATTATTCCATAAATAGATGGGGGTAAAAATTCTTTCAGTGAACAAAAAAGGGAGAGGTACAATTATCCGTAGGAATGTTTCTAGAAGAGATCCGAGAGGTTTATTACATTCTTAATGAGGGATCCAGTTGAGGTGATATCAATGTTGTAATATGGGATACATTAAATATGATAATCCTAGAGAACCATGATAACATTATCAGTGTGGGATACTGGGAAATAAAAATTGGATTTTGTTTTCATTAATCCATGAATTGATTTTAGGGATTGGTTCCAAATAAAAGGATCTACTATATTGTTTTTGGAGTCTAATAGGGTTAGGGAAATATATTTGGTGATAAATGTTTTTAACCCTTGATAGGGTCAGATATAAAAGAACCCATGGATGTTGTTCACTATGGAACATTTACTAGAGGATTACAAGAATATAATTATGATGGTTATAGTTACCCTCATTATCTTATCTACCATTATCACTTGTATTTTGTATGGGAAATTTTCATTCATTAATATATGAATTAGTAGTATAATAGATGGGATTTAACATAAATATCATTATTTATACTTATTAGATTGATACAACTTTATAATAAAGAGTAGATATAGGATTCATGATCCTATTTTCATCTATTATGATATGTTATGTGAAAGTTTGTTTTGATTTTTTTCTTAGAATAAAAATATTTGACCAATTTATTAGGATATATTTTTAGTGAAATTTAAGAATTAAATTGATAGTTATTTTTATAGAGTTCCTTTTGTCTCACTAGATATAATTTTCCACACATTCCAAGGATAGTGGTATATTAATGAGTGTTGGGTAAGGTGCACTGGTCAAGATATTAACAAGTTATCTTAACAATTAGATGTGTTAGTTTTTGAAATGATAGAATAATTAAAAGAAATTAATTTATTGGTAGTGTTTTATAGGTATCTAAATGTTTTTAAAAAAGTATTTTCAAGAAAATCACTATAAAATGGTCATGTAATTATCTATGAACTTATTTCCTTGAATGATTCTGGTATCATTAACCTCTAATAAATGGATTATAACAATTTGGAAAGTGTCCAATGATAAATTAAAACACCTTATAGATGTAAGAGTGTTTCTTCATGATTAATAAATATTTCATTTACTATGATTGTGGATGGTATTCCATAGTTGTGTATTTACTATCAAAAGTTTGGTAAATTGATTATTGAGAATAAATTCTAAATAAAACATATCTATTATTTATTAAATTAGTTGATTGAAAAATTGGTTATTAATGATTTAATTGAGACAAACATGTCACCGAACGAGTTTTATGGAGTAATGCATACTTATGATTTTTAAGATGATCATTCAAGCAAAGCATAAATCTTATTAGTGTTTAGTAATGAATTTGGTGTTACTAATTATCCAGAAAACATTATAGATTTAATGAATATAATTTTTAAAAAATATAACTATTTTTTTTAATTTTTTTCAGAGGTAAAATTATGATTTTTAATGATAAAAATCATACCTTATAAGTCATTTGATATTTATTTATGAACAATTTAAATAATACAATTCATACACTATGACTTCTAACTGCCACTTTTAGATCCATGAAGCAATGTTACAAGGGAATATTGTATCGAAAGAAGTAATATTTTATTGATCCCAATAAATATAAATCATGTTTTCTAGAAAAAAATCTAATAATATTTTCAGTATTTTTAGATTTATGTGGTTGTTAAAATAATACTAATGCTTTTATCTAGAGTTTATAATATTTAGTATCACCAATGATGAAATTTAACTAAAATGGTGTAATGTTAAAGTGGTATGAGTAGTTCCAGGAGAATTTTGATGAAATATTGTGTCACTATTACCTAAATATAAAAGTAATTTTTTTTATATATTGTGATGAGTTTAGATAAAGGTTAGGATCTGTTGTAAAAAATGAGATAATGTAGTGACATGTGATTGAGAATCATATAATCCCCTGAGAATAATTATATCATGCATTACTTGAATTGTTTTATGGTTTTTCATGATTTGAAGATATGGATACATTATCTAGTTTTTTGGTATAATCATGGTGTATTCATATAAAAAATTTTAAAGTATATTTTCTCTTAGCATGATATAAATATAAGGTAATAATTGTGGGATAAATATCATTAGATATTGGACAAAGAATTTTATTTTATACAAGAATGGGGAATGTTGTGGTAGGTGCCTAGATTCAATAAAATATACCCAAGTTGGAAAGGAATTAGAAATAAAATTTTAGTTCATAAGATTATTAGAATATATAAATCTACAAATGGATAAGGAGGTAACATTAATGTTGTTTTTTTGGATTGATGTAATTTATCACTTTCAAATGATTAACAGATTGGAAAACATAAAATTTTAAATATAAGTGGATATTTTACATCTTAAATGGTAGAAAAAACATTAATGTATGATCACTAGTGTTGTGTTTTAGTTGGGAAATCAGTCATCTATATATAATACAAATAGCCACTACAATCCATGTCATAAGATCCAATTATATATAATTTGAATTGACTGAAATTAAATATTTACCTACCACACAATTTTGATAAAACCAACCCTTATAATATTCACAAGTTATTGAAGTATATCCCTTAGAAGTAAACAATATACTCATTCCTCTAAAGGTATCCCTGAGTTATATAAATAACAAAAAACATAGTGATAGATCAAGTCTCTAAGGAGTTCCAATACATAGTTTCACACAAAAAATATCATAGTCTATGATTATTTAAGGTCCTCACCATTATAAAGATTTATCATACTTATTTTTAGGTACATTTTCATCATTTTATTCCATTTTTTGGCTGAGGCATATATTGGGTGTGTTCGGGTGATTTTTGGAGGTTTTTGGATGGTTTTTGGAAAGTACATGGTTAGAATATGGGTTTTCAAACTATGAACCACTTAAGAGAAATAGTTCACCCCATGAGTAGGGGTTCAAAATTAAAAATCATGGTTGGAAAAACCATGAACCTCCACCTAGGAAATAATTTAGGTGGAAATTAAACCCCTGAAAATTTTATAAAAAACTCCCAAACCCCTATGTTTTTATTCTAATTTTCACCCTCTCAACCTTGCACAATTTATCCAAATTTTGGATTCTCTATCGAGGATTTAAAGGATTTCAAGGATCTAGGAAACCCATTATTAGATAATCTGGGATCCAGTAGAAGAAATCTTCACCTACTCGGTTTGTAATTTCTTCCTTGTTTTAATTCCTCTCTCTGCCTTCTTTTTTCCCCTTTGGTGAGGGATGGGTTTTCCTCTATTGTTGATAGTTTATATCTATGTTTTGATGGATGTTATTTTTCTATATCTTTATACTGTGTTTTCATCCAATATCCCATTCCCTATTCTGAGTCTAATCATTCTACATTAATTAAGAGTTCCAGTTTGGTGAGCATTCATCAATGATCTTGAGGTAGGTGGTCTAATTTAAAATTATAATATACTTTATTATAATTGGGTGTATGAAATTGTGAAATTAAAATTTTCACGTTGGGAAATTGAATTTTAAATTGAATTAATTAATGTATTTCCAATGTAATTTTGATACCCTTGAAAGATCCTGTTGCACCTATTGGAGAGGATGAGACCAGGTTGACAACAACCCATGGGGTGTGCAAAATATCATTTTATTATAATATTGAAATATAAAAAAGATAAATAACGGGTCTATGTAATTGAATTTAATAAGTTATTTATGGTTGATAAATGAAATTATGAAATTGGATGAATAGTGGATTATGGAAATGGTTGATAAATAGGTTATTAATGTGTAACTACAAGATGTGATATTGTGAATGATGTAAACACTAAGTTCTGGGACCTGGAATATTTCTCCAAATACCCATAGGGTGCCATAATATTTCTCCCGGACCCCGATATATACATATACATATACATATATACATATATATTTATTTTATTGTGATTACTGAGTTTTGGGCCAGGGACTACTGCTCCAAATACCCATGGGGTTCCAGACTAATGTTCTAGTCCTATATTGTTTGAATTTGAAATTGGAATAAAATGAATAATGAAATCCAATTATGGAATGATCTTTAAAATTCCTATGGTATATGGTTTAGAATCCAAAAATTTCCAAATAAAGTATGATTAGTTAGGATGTCACTGTGAACTCAAGGGCCTATCTGGTTAATTATAGAATAATGAAACTTCTGATCCAGTTTACTTTGTATTTTGTTCCTTATTATTTATATAACTATATAAACTATTATGGATAGGATATTACTTTTGAATACATTTTTGGGGGCCTACTGATTTGTAATAACACCCTACTTTGGTTGTCTAATTAATACCCGAATAGACATCATGTTTATAGGATAAGATAAGTGAAATATCCTTATATTATAGGGATGAGTTGGGATTCAAGATAGAGAAGGGACGAGAGAAAAAATAATGATGTCAGGACCCACATGGGAGATGAAAATGTGTCCTTATTTTGGGTTTTCATTAGATGCTTTTCACTCTTTTTGGCATGACATAAATACTACTTTGGTTTATTTTCACTTATCATTGTTTTCAAATAATCATGTGATGTTGGTATTTATTGACTTAGGTATTATCTTTGTATTGTTTATTATCATTTTGATATTTTTTATTAATTTCTAATACTGTTATGATTTGATAAATAAGGTATATTCTCTCCACATTATATATTATACCTTCATAGCTAGTTGTAATATATTGGAATATGGAGAGGTTCACCTGAGGTCGCGTGAAAAACTACCTCAGGTCACCAGTATGTGGAACTTAGGTCAGGACCTCAAAAATTGGTATCAAAGGAGGCTTTATTTACTTTTTAGTTATCTTATTATTTGGAAATGGAAGATAGGCTAATAAGATTAGTCAAGCCTTGTTCATGATCTCATTCATGGAAGTGACTCACCCATAAGTGTGGTAAAACCTAAGTACCCAGGGTGAGATCATTGTTCTTAATGTGTATAGTTATTATTGAATGTTATATCACCTCAGATTATCAACTTGTAGTGTGATGTTATTATTTTCTAGGATTTTACTCATGGACCAATATGCCATAGGAGTGAGTATACATGCATCATTCTAGGAACTTAGGATTTTATTTTACATGTATTTTTTAGGCACACGTGGGAAAACATGGTTATACTGAGTTGTTGAAGTGGAATTTATATTCTTTACTTGAGTATTTAAAAATTAAATAGTTCCAAATTAGAAATTTAAAATTGTAAATGTTGTTAAAATTTATAATTTGAAATGGTTAAAATGGGTTTCTAATGTAAAATTTTTAAATATTAAAGTGTTTACCCTATGTTAGACTTAACCACGCTGATGGATGGTTGAGAGTTATGATGGTACCTCATTTTTAACCGTGTGATGGAGTATATGAGAGGAATTGTTATAGCCTTATGTGAACCCCACACATGTAATTGTGATTATGTTGTGTTATGTTTCCTAAGAAGTGTGTCTGAAATTATAGATACCTGACTCCATGATGAATTTTTTTGATTGAATTATAAGAGGAAATGGATGGAAATGTTCCTCTAAAAGTGGAACCAAAGTCACTAATGGTTTTGAGTCAAGGAGTTGGAGAGAAGTTCCATGAGAACATTGCTTTCTTTATGCAATTTACTAAAAGAGACCTAGGTCAGGTTGCGTGGAATATGTCTGGAATGTCATGGAAGTTCCAATTTCATAACCCTTTGACGTTCCCTGGAGAGGGTAGACCATAGGTAGGTGAGTTATAGATTGAGTCTATCCTAATGATTATTTTCCTTTTAGAGACTCTTATGGAGAATATTTTTAAGTTTCATGTTACTTGTTTTGAGGATTAGAGAAGCATTGGTGGGATATATAGTCTCAGGATGAGCAGTTAGAGGGAATGGTATGGAAGGAATTCTAGGAGAAGTTCCCAGAACACTTTGATCCTGATATGATCACGCAGTAAAGGGATACAATGTTTATGTAGTTGACCCATGGAATCATGTTAGTGATAGACTATGCTTGTCACTTCACTGACTTACAATGCTTTGAACTAGCATTGGAAGGGGATGGAAAAATTAGATGAGATTTTTTTTGAGATAGAAATAAAATTGATATTAATTCCAAAGTAAATATATTTTGGATGAATAATTTTTCTAAGTGAATTAGGATATCATTTACAAGGGGAACCTGAAGAAGGCTTCCAGTGGAGGACATGTGGTTCTTGTGGGAGGACCAGGAGGTATGTCTTATGAGAGTATGATGCATCACTATGAGAACACCAACTAGGGAAATGGAAAATAGAGAATCTCATGAGAATGATCAGTTACATTGAGTAGTAACCAATTATACTTCCATCTGTGTGGTAGGTCCAGACACATTCGTAGTTGGTGTCCACATCCACTAGTGGTGCGTCGAACCTACGACATGAGGGGTCACTTACAGAGGTATTGTCGAAAACCATAGTTGATAGGTAGTGATAGAGTATATAGGAATACTCAGAGTAATGTAAGGTCATATTTTACCCCATATCAATTGGGAAGTTGTATTTATTCAGGACATGGTGGTAGAGGTGGTGAATTTGGAACATTAGGGAAAGAGAGCATGTATCAATGTGTAGGGAAGCTCAATGGACTTAGATTGGAAAATTGGGCAGAGGGATAATATTTTTTCATGTAGTTCAGTGTCAACTTGTGTCTATAAAGGTTGTTACATAGATATTAACAAGTATAATTATTGTAGTTTCTACACTTCTCATGATTTATTATATACTTTCTCCTCACATTGTTTTATATCTTCTCAACTTGTGAATTGTGTGAGTTTGAAAGTGAAGTTTGTGAGTGGTGTTATGATGTTAGAGACACCATTGGGAGTGTGGTCGAGGGAAATATATTTATGTGAGGTGTTTTATCTTGATGTTTGTGAGTATCATTTTCTTTAGGATCTTTACAAACTTTGCATGTTAGGTTTGGAGTTGATTTTTTGTATAGACTAATTGGTATCGTACCAAACCCACATAGATAGTTAGCATAGGAAAGTAACATTTTTTCTCAGGAGGACATCAATTATACTCATCATGGAGAGTGGTATATTTGGGTACTTCATCTAGGTCAAGTTCATCTACAATTGGGTGAGATCATTACCAAGGTTGTAAGTCTTTTTTCTGGATGATGGGGGTGTAAATCATGATGTATTTACACCCATAGTGGGCCATTTTCAGGATTAATTTCTTGAGGATTTCTTAGGGATACCACCAGAGAGGGATATTGAATTTATAATTTATCTCATGACTAGAGATGAACCATCTTATATTCCACCTTATAGGATGTCTTCAATAGAGCTTAAAAAGATTAGGAATAAGCTAAAAGAGTTTTAGATAAGGGACTTATCCATCAAAGTACATTGCATTGGGTTCTCCTATTTTATTTTATAAGAAGGCTTATGGAACGTTGAGTTTATTTATTGATCACAAGAATATGAACTAGATTATAGTGAAGTACCCATATCATCATCCATATATCAAAGATCTCTTTGACCAGTTGGGCGGAGCTTATGTTTTCTATATGATTGACTTGAGATCAGGGTATCATAAGATGAGAGTTAGACCTTATAATATACCAAAAACTACTTTTAGAAGTAGGTATGTCCAATAAGAGTTATTCATGACTCCATTTGGTTTGATGAATTATACTTATATATTTATGGACTTGATGAACCAAATATTCCACCCATACATGGACCATTTGTGGTTATATTTGTGGATGACATCACTGTGTACTGCATGACTCATGACTATCATGACCAACAAATTTATGTCATCTATACACACTAATATAGAATATTTTATATTTCAAGAAATATAAGTGTCATTTTTGGATCAACATGGTACATTTATTAGGTCAGATCATTTCGAAGGAAGGTGTGTAAGTGGGCACAGATAAGGTGAAGACAATTGTTTCTTGGGAACATACTAAGAATATTTTGATATCTAAAACTTTATGAGGCTAGAAAGTTATTATCAAAGGTTCTCCCATGAAATTTACTAGTTTTAGGAACCACTTTTTTGAAATTTCCAATAAGTTGATAATTTTTTAATGGTTTGAATCATGTGAGAATTATTTCCAAGATATAAAGATGTTGTTGTCCACTCACTAATTTTTCCCTACCCAATCAAGGTGTGGAGTATATTGTGTTTTTTTCATTCAATATAGGACTTAGAGTGGTGTTGATGAAGGTTGATTGAGTCATAGAATATAGATCATGAAAATTGAGGCCACATGAAGGGAATTACCCTACGCGTGATATCAGGTTGGCCATGGTGGTTTATTCTTTAAAGTATTGGTGGAATTTTCTGTCAGGTGAAATGTTTACTCTATATACTGATCATAAAATATATAAGTATATCTCTTCAAAAAAACATTTGAATCAAATTAAGAGGATATGGGCTGATTATATTTAGTCATTTGATTTTGAGATAGCTTATACATCAGGGATGGTAAATAGTGTTACCGACTCTTTGATCAGGAAGACACAAACATTGGAAGTTTAGGAGTCTAGTTTTGAGTTGAAGATGATGAACATACGGGATGAGATGAATATTGTGATTTAGGAGGGAAAGGAGAAGATGAACCTTGAATCCTTATCATTTTAGTCTAAACTTCTATTCTAGATCAAGTAGAGTCAGTATGAGGATCCAAAGTGTTTGGTCTTATAGGAAAACCTTGAAGGTGGGGATTCACCATCTATTTGGACTATAGATGAGGTTGATATCATCTGTGTATGGAACCATGTTTTTGTCCCTAAGATTATGAATTATTGGATGATTCATGAGTTTTATGCCCTGTAGTGAGTGGTAGACAATCTTTTAACAAAAATTTACCGCAATCTTTAGAGATAGTACTGGTGTCCAGACATGAAAACGGATATTTCATGTTTTGTGACATGATGATAGACCTGTTAGTAGGTGAAGGCTCAGTATTATTGTTCTGGTGGTTTACTACATTTTTGTTCTTTCTATAATGAAAATGAGATGATTTTACCAGGTAATTTTTCGTGGTTCTTTTGATGATCCCTCAGATGAATGACATGATTTTGGTTATTATGGATCAGTTGACAAAAGTATCCCATTTATTAACTATCTTGGTGAATTTTAACATGGATCAGTTGGGTGAGATGTATGTTTGAGAGATAATACATTTTTTACAGGGTGACATAGAGTATAGTTTAAAACCATATCAATAAATTGACCTCATGCTTATTAAAATGATTATAGAAGGTGTTGGGTACCCAGGTGTTTCTGAGTACGAATTTCCACCCACAGAAAGGTAAGAAATCAGAGCATACTATCCAGGTGGTAGAGGAAATTCATATATCATACATCCTTAAATTTGGTGGAACATGAAAAAACACTTAGTTATCATTAGTTTGGCCTATAAAATTGTTATCAGGTGACTATTCGGATGGGGTTGTATTATGAACTTTATGGTAGTCCATGTAGATCACCTTTTTGTTGGATGGAGGTGCATGAGTCCACATTGTTGGGACATAGTCTTGTGTAAGACACATTAGAGCAGGTTTTTTTTGATTCAATAATGTATGGTTATGGATCAAAGTTATAAGAATTTTTATATTGATCTATGCTATCAACCTATTGAGTTTATAGTGGGTGATCATGCATTCCTTTAGGTGTCACTGAGATTAGGTCACTATAGGATTAAGAGGTTAGGAAATTTGGTACTCAGTTTTATTAAACCATTTGAGTTTATGGGGAGAATCAGATCATTGTCATACTAATTAGCCCTTCCACATAGGATTAGGGATATACATGATATTTTTCATTTGTCATTGCTTCAGTTGTATCACTCAAACCTTACTCATGTGATTGATGTTGATGATTTTGAGCTTGATCCCAATGCATCCTTTGAGAAGCATCTGATTTGTGTTGTGGATCGCATGGAGAACGTGTTTAAGGGAAAGGCCATGTCAATAGTATGACTGTTGTGGTATCATGGACATGTTTAGGTGGAAATATGAGGTAGGTAAGAAGATATGTGGGCTCATTGGCCTGAATGTTTTACCTCATAATCTTAGAGATGCTTGGGAGTATAGATCAAGGATGAGAAGTTAAATGTTATGGAAATTATAAGATACTAAACTTTATAGAGATGCCTCAGAATTATTTATAGGTACTTTTTCAGCAGTTTTTGTTCACATTTTTTTGGGGATTGTATTAGGTGTATTTATGTGTGTTTTGGAGGTTCTTGGAGGGTTCTGGGGAGTGCATGATTAGAGAATAGTTTTCCCAAATAGAGTATCCACCCATAGAAAACTAGGAATCCTAGATAGAGGGAAAGTGCACAGTTAGAGCATGATTTTAAAAACATAAACCACATAAGAGAAAACATATACCAATTGAGTTGGGTCACATGGTTAAGACACATAGTTTGGAAAACTATACGCCTCTACCCATGAAACTATGTGCATTGAAATTAAACCTCTAATTTTTTTTATAAAAAAATCCCGAACCCACAAATTTTTATTCCCATTATCCCCTACTCAACCTAACCTTGTTTCCCATGATTTTTGAGGATCTAAATATGATTTAAAGGCCCTTAAAACCCCTTTATTAGTGAATCAATGATCTTGTGAAAGGAATATGCACCTATCTAGTATGTAATATCTTCCACATTTCGATTCATCTATCTCGAAAATTTCTTCCCCTTTGGGGAGGGGTGGGTTTTTGTCCATTATTGATGGTTTAGATCTTGGTGTTTTTGGATCATGTTTCGTTGTATCTTCTTCCTAGTTTTTGATCCTAGATCTCCTTCACTGTTTTAAATCCGACCATTCAACATTAATTGAGAGTTCTAGTTTAGTGAGCATTCATCAAATATCTTGAGGGATGTGGTATAATTTCCAATTCCCATAGTCTTTATTATAGTTGTGTTTATATAATTGTTTAATTTCAATTTTCACATGATGAAATTTCATTTTAAATTCAATTAATTGATTGATTTCCCATGAGGTCATGAGACCCATCACAGATCTCATTAGACCTGTTGGAGATGATGAGACTGGCTTGTTAACAAACCACAGTGTGTACTAAATATCATAGTATAATAATCAAGTAAAATAAGAAAGGGAATTAATGGGTGTATATAATTGAATTTAATCTTTGATATATGGTTGATAAATAAAATTATGAATTTGGGTGAATAATGGATTATAGAAATGGTTGATAAATGAGTTATGAATGTGGAAACATGAGATGTGAAATTGTAAATGATGTGAACAATGAGTTATTTGTTAGAGACTACTTCTCAAACTACCCATGGTGTTCTAGAGTACTACTCTTGGCCCTTAGGATATATATATATATATATATATATATATATATATATTGATTTTCATACGATCACTAAGTTATGGATCATGGACTACTGCTCCAAATACCATTGGTGTGCCAAATTATTGTTTTAGGAATCCAATGTATGAATGTAAAATTGTAATCATATGAATAATGAAATAACATGAATTAATGATATATGGAATTCCTATATTGCATGGTTTAGACTCTATAGTGGCCCGAAGCAGGTGTGATTGGTTTAGGTGTCCCCGTGAACCCGGGGGCCTATGTTGTTAATTAAAGAATATTTAAATGTGAAGTCAGTTTACTTTTACTTTTGTTATTTATAATTTATATAACAATATATAATGTTATAGAATATATATTTATTTATAATACATTGGTGGTGGAATACTAAGTCGTACTCACTCCTTATTAAGGCTTCTTAATGAGTACCGGAACGTGCATCATGTTTGCAGGACATGATAAGGGAAAAAGCCATATGTAAGATGGTAGAGTTGGGATTCAGGATGGATCATGGATGAGGTAACTAGACATGATTTCAAGACCCTATTTAGAGATGTTAGCGTGTCTTTATTTTGGGTTTTCATTAGACACTTTAAACTAATTATGGTATTACATATATACATCCTTGGTTTGCACTCATTTATCCATGTTATCAGATTATCATGTGATGTTGGTATTTATTGATTATGGTATTATCTTGGTTTCTGTTTATTATCATTTGTATATTGTTTATTGATTTATAATATTATTATTATTTGATAAAGAGGGTATTGTCACCCCACTTTACATATTAGACCCTCACTACCAGTCAGCAGCCTTTGGCATACAAGGTGGCATACTTTAGGTAATGTGAAAAACTAGCTCGAGGCACTGGTATGTGTCACCCGAGTCATGAATTCACAACTTTATTTTATATATTTTTTTGTAAAATATTTTAAATACCAATCATAATGGAGAATATGTAATAAAAATTCAACTTATAATTCATGTCATACAACCAAAACATTTATTAACATCTAAATTTCAATTCATGTTAGAATCCTTTTGTAATTATTTGATCGATACAAGGATATAATTTTTTTATACAAAACATGATTCATAAGACTCATTAAAACATCATCAAATGATGTAAAACAATATGTTATAGTTAATTTGGGAATAAAAGTCATCAGAAGTTATATCATAATTCATGAATTACCATAAAAATCATATCATGAATACATTTAACACATAATTATTTTTATATCATAAACCATATAATGGTGACATTCACTATTTCATTTTTTTACTTTAGTGCATAATTCCTTTAATTACCCATTTTCAATAAATTTGTATATTATTTGAGTACTTTCACCTCTTGTCACAACATATATAAAAAATAATGAAATTTTATCTAAAAATACTTTTCGATATACTCAAAAATTCATTTTAACAAATATATCATTATACTATCAAATTTGTTCAAAAACTTTATAAAAAAACTAATACAAATTCACACAATCCCTTTGTGTGACCACATGGGCCTGTGTAGTGTTGATAACAATTATGAATTCACAAAGCTATAATTTTATGCAATGAGTGGTCTCGATAAAAGTTTCAATTCTACTCAATCTATAATGGGATTCAGAGTAATATATATCAAACACATGTATATATTAAAATATATATACTAGATATATATAATATATCTTTCATAATTATAACAACCACGACCTAAATACCAATACAACACCCATATATAATATTCACAATAACATAGAATTACCTCCTAGTTACTTGAAGCTGGAGTAAACACCGAGTGTAAAATAATATGCATATTAGAGGTTGTCTTACCCCTTTGAATGATGTAGAAAATTCTACAAGGTTTTCACCTAAATATATAATTACCTATCCAATCTTAGGGTGATAAAAACTAAGTCTCATGTAATGATGGAATTATATAAAAGTATAAAAAAAGTGTAATAATGTATAACATGAATTATACATCCACACATGTTCCATAAATGGTTTTAAATAATCTATAATAGTTAAAATGTAAGTAAGAATAAGTAATAACAATACATTAAAAATGGGTTTATGCCAAACATAGCCGAAGGGCCTGAAAAGATTATCATATGTGTCCATTCTATCCAAAAAATATCTATAACAACCCATGAATGATTGGATAGTCCATATAGTAAATTCCATAAAAAATGAAAACTTCTACTCCATATTCCATAGTTAAACAGTTTTCCATTACCTATATCATGGATAAAGGAGTTTCACAGATCATGAGAGGTTCCCAAGTAGAGTGTGGGTATAAAAAATAAGTAGGTGGATTCCACCCAACCCTTATAACCTATTATAAGATAGTGTGTATTCCAGAAATATTACTAAGATAGAGTAATGATAAAGTAATAGGTATTATTGTATAATAAGTAAATTATGCATGTTTATTTGATTTGGAATTGTAAATATGTGAGATAGGAGTATCCATACCTATATACATTATTCAAGACTTATCTTAGGATCTATGATAACATGTCGATGTCAATTTCCTAGTGTAGACAACACTCATACATATAAATCCATTTCTCATGTATATATATATACAAAAACAAATATATATTGATGTTTTTAATAAATTCATTCCCCTATCATCCTATTTGGTCTCAAGAAATGGAATAAAGTATACTATGATGGGGAAACATTACAACACATCCCTTCAAGAATAAGGGAATGGGTATTACAAGTTAGTGTAATGCGATCCCATCCCAAACCACTGATCTATTTTTCAATATGTGAGTACCTTCTCAAGATCATACACCAAAATATACATTTTCATTGAGAAGTCAATAATTAAAACCAAGATAGTCACTAAATTATATAATATTAAAATTATAGAATTCCTAAATTATAACTAAAATAAACATAACAATTAACGGAAAAAAGTGCATAAAAAATATGTTCTCATTTTATACTTGTCATTAAATAAAACAACATTGATCATTCCAGGAAATTAAACATGGAATATAAGTCATGTAATTTTTCCAACATAGCTATCTAACCATGTTACACCTAACTAAAAGTAACATAAATCAATAACTATTGACATTAACTATTGTGATGAAAAATCTATTAATTTTAAAATCATAAATCTAGTGTGTTGCACTTCACCCCATAACATTACCAGGTTGACTCTATATGGTTATGAGAGGGTGAAAGGGGTTCATGTACAAGTTAAATTTTAGATTGTCTCTTCATGTTTTCAGAAAGACGGAAGATGAAACTAAAAGATCAAATAAATCAACTAAAATAGAGTTAGGTCTAGGTCATAACAACATCCATTAATGGAGACTAAATTCAAAAATACAAACCATGTGTTAACATTAGATTCAACTAGAAAAATATTATATAACTAATTATTAGGAAGGAATCTAATAGATTTGGAAGATCTATTGAAACCTATATTAAGAAGATAAATATTTACATTCACTTCTTTAAAGAATGACAAGATGTAAGAATAATAGAGAAGTATAAGAAATTATGTTTTTGAGAAGATCTCTCATGACCTATATGATCCATAAGAACTAAAGAAGGATAATGAACCCCTTAGAGATATTTTGAGGAGTGGGATAACTTACGAGGGAGTAAAATGGGAGTAAAATGAGATAAAAATTTAACATATCACATTTTTAGGAATAAATTTTAGGGTTAAAAGGAAAAAATTCATTTTGTTAATGGAATTATTCACAAGAAACTACCGAGTACTAGTACAAGCCATTGGGTACCAGGTTGTTTATGGGAGATCCAGATGAACCCATAGAGCCCAACCAGATAACCAATAATAATTTATCTGGAACATGATGCATTCTTCACATCACCCCTATCCCTTTTTCATCAAACATACTTTGAAACACTTAAATAGATAAATCAACTTAAAATACCAAAAAAAATAAGTAAAATGAAAAAAATCCAAGAGAATTACCTACTCATAGAGGGTTTAGTATTTATAACCTACCCACTATTAAGATTTTAATCCTCAACAAATATTCATGTATATTTCTAATGAAACAAGTACAACTATTGCTCCATCATATTAGTTTCTTGCTTCCAAGATTCATCCAGAAGATTTCCATTCTACCACATAACCCAAACAGGAGGAATTAATTCTCCCCACAACACCTTATGGCCTTGTTCAACAATGAAAATAAATTTTTATATATATATAATGCATCGACTATTAATTCAACATTTTGATATCATATCATTTTTAAGTGTTGGTCCTATAATTCCTCAGTTGAGAGACCAATAAGCTATTGTGCATGATACTAAAATTCAAAGGTAGAGATATATAATAGTACACCTCCCAAACTCATTATAGTATTTTAAATGGCCTGGAATACATATGAGATAAATTTCTCTACTTTCCCATATATCAATGACCCAACCTTGATAAAACCCAAATAAGTACATTGTCACCCAATTTGAAGTAAAATGGTTTCCTTTGATAATAAATATATGAATTTTTATGACTTTGAGCTATTGAGAGAATATTTTGGACCAAATTTACTTGCTCTATCATCTCTTAGGTGATACTAGCATGAATCACCTAGGATTAACCTATCACTATCTAGTACAAGGGGTACCAACACCATAACCAATATAGATATTTGACAGGATACATCTGAATAGAATATTGGTAGATATTATTGTAGGATAATTCAACCAATTAATTTTGATTCTCCTACAACTACCCAAAATCAAGAATATATTCTTGGAACATATCCTATATAATTTGAATGGTCCAATAAAACTAACCATTAATTTATTGGTAAAAATAAATACTCAACTTTAACCATGAAACCAATACCCATTGTATCCCTTCCAAAACTAATATTTAAATCTATGATCCATATTAGAGATGATTCTAGCTAGGATACTTTGAATTTTTATGATATCTTTTTTATATCTTCTCAATATCATCAACTGAAGAGGACCCTTTTATTTTAAGTAGGTGATCAATTTTTGTTAAATGATACATAATTACTCATACTAAATATAAAAATTTTATTGTTCTTGTCATATCAGTCATAAAATATATCATGATCTAATCCCATTTAAATACCAATAATAGAAGTGGTTGAAGAGTAATTGTAATTAATTGGTGTTTTTAATTTACCTTATAACAGTTTATTCATCAAGAAACTTAACCCCTAATATAATTTTTCATTCTAGGATAAAAGAATTAAAAATGAATATCAAGAAACCTTTTCATGATCCCATGGTGGTTATCCCAGTAAGAGGCATGATATTATCTCATAAAATATTCTATAAATTAATTTAGGATAACCATGATTTCATAAACAAATATAAAGGATGAATAATTCTAGAACCAACCATCATGTATCTCCACACTATCATGTTTTGTTGAATAATTATATAGTATTGAAGAGTTATTTGGGAGTCCTTGGCTCCCTCTATAAGGTCGATTGTGAGGCTGAAATGGAATAGGTGAATTACATTATGATAATTGTTCACATCCAATTTAAGTTCATCCATAACAGACATCAAATTATATGCATCATTTTCTTTCATAACCTTGTGAGGGTGAAATTTTTGACTAAGGGTTTCTGCAAACACATTTCTCTTAAAAGGAGTGCATTTGATATTAAAATTTAATAACAAGAGGTATTCAACGTAACTAGATTACCCATTATTTAAGTATTATTGAGAAAAGATTTATTTTAGGAACCTTGGTATATGATAACTATTAAAATTTTATTTGATATATTATTTTTAAAGTGTAGATAGGAATTAAAAATCATAACCAACTACAAATGATGAATAGGGAAGTTCATTTTTTGAGAATGCATCTTTCTAGAACCATATTCCTCAACCTAATGCGGTAGAATAAGAATTAGAGTTATGGTAAATTTATCCTTTAAATATTGAAAATTTGATTCACATTGGATCAACCAAAACAAATTAACCCCATTTTTGGTCATGGTATTTATCAATGTAGTAATACTGGTGATAACTAAAATAATGAATCGATAAACCTAACATGCATAGAGAAAATCATGATCTTAAAAAATTTCATTGGGATTTTTAAATCTTTATAAATTCCACCACTTTAGGATATAAGGAGACATTGCCTTCAGATATTACATTCCTAAGGAATATATATTCTTCAATCCAAAACAAACATTTGGATAACCTAGCATAGAGTTGATGTTCCCACAAATGACAAATAGTTGTTGACCATACATGATTTGAGATATTTAATTGATACAGATATCAACCACAAAAACCATTATAAAAGTGTTTAAAATGGATAAAAAATATATTCATCAAACACATGAATATAGTACGTGAATTTTTTCTAGAAGGAATGACCAGATATTAAAAATTATCCCATCAACTTAAAAAATAAATCTTATGAATTTCCTAAAACCAAACTCGAAATTGATGATAGGCCGAATGAATTTCAATAAGAGAAAATCAGTTCTAACCTTTTAAATAACCAAATAGATCATCAATTAATTGGATCTTGATCATGACCCATTTTAGCTTCTCACAATCCACACATAAATGTATACTTTTATTATCCTTTTTTGAAAAAATGATCAAAACACACAAGGGGAAGTTCTCGATATAATGAATCCTTTGGATTAGAGAAATTCTAGTAAGATATTCAATTACCTCAATTAATTTAGATTAATATAATATAGTTGGTTTTAAATATGTTTTTTTCTTGGTAATATATCAATGATAAATTTCACCTCTCACTATAGAGGTTGTCTTAATAAGTCTTCTGACAACATGTGAAGGTACAAAATCACCACATAAGGTAAGACATTAGGAACCTTTGAATAAAAATTCTTGAGTATGATACAAGACATATTTAATTTTATCTTTCATAATTTCCCCTAATATAGACCTACTTAACTGGATTCAAACTCCAACTATCCAAGGAGAATGTATGGAATACTAATAGGAGATGAAAACATACTCTCTAATTATAGAAGTTAGTATTGAATCACCATTAGGTTATCCAGTACATACCTTGGATGTTTTCAATGATTTATTCATTAATAACCATAATATCCTTGATATTTACAATTGAATCTGAAAAAATGCATATGATATACATTTCCTTGCCTGATCAATCCTCATCCTTAAATGAGTATCAAGAATCATATATGATGGTAGGGCTTCAACTTCATGTTCAAGAAGTGATTCCAATTGATTTGATATAAAATAATATATTGAACCTATCTGAAATAAATACCATTATAGAGTAGATATACCAATATAGTACCTCTCACTATATAAGTCATAACTCCAACACCATATCGTGGTTTCTCTATATATTACATTCTACCTGCTTCCTCATACTGACTGTAGAGAATATATTCCTATTCATAAAACAATACAATAGATAATCAAGAATAGATTCCACATTAGCCTCCATGAATATATATCATAATCATTGGGTGAATCCCATTAGTATATGGAATCTATGAATGTTACTTTTATTATTGAGATAGTTGAGGACTCTACCCAACACAATCAAATGTACCCCATTTTCCGAAACTTTTGAGGTATCCGTATGACCAACATGAGTGTCACGACTTTTCATAAAAGGTAAAAATAAGATATATGTGGTTTTAATTCCCATGATGATAAAAATTTTATAGGAGGTATTCCCAATCTAGGTAATGATCATATACTACCACATTATCACCCTTGGTGAGAGCCACCTATATTTTCTTCCACTCAGCATCACTGTGACTGATCAAAGAGCTATAAACAGAGGTCCAACTAGGTTTTTGACCACCTTCTCTTGAACCTACCTTAGAACTATTATTTGGAGGGATGGATTTCTTGATCAATTTTTAAAATTTTATCTTACTAATGAAAATAACCCAGGGTTTTAAAAAAAATTATTCCTTATCTCAATTTTTTTCCTTAGATTCTTTTTATTCATTCAAATGAGGAGAAAAAAATAATAATAACAATATAGGTGGTGGTTTATTCCATAACTTGTATTGAGACTTGATAAAATTCCTGAAAATTTTCCTTCACCTGATAGAGGGTATCTAGGAATCATTTCGAAAATGGTCACTCTAGAAAATTTTCCTAGGTGAGGCACTGGTCCTTCTTGTTTGTAAGCATCTAATCCCATATTCGATGTGTTATCCCATCTAGAATGAAGGAGGATTGATGAACCTAGTTTTTCTTATATGTTTTTCTGTTATACAAGATTTTATGAAGGTGATTAACCCATTCCGCAGCCTTCCAAGGAGATACACCACTTATAAATGTTGGATAATAGTGGAACTAGAAATTCATCATGATATGAGAGGCCATATGATCCTTTTAGGGAGTTATTTAATTATTTTATTGAATAATTTTGGTAATAATTTCTAAAAACTAATGGTCAAAAGTAGTTTGATTTGGATGAGTTTTCACATCCACACCATAATATATAGAATGAGGTGGTCATCTTAGCGAAACCCTCTATAGTAAGGTAGAGAATAATATGAATAATCCCTTTTCAAAATAGACAACCCCAAGGATTTAACAACATTATATAGGTAAAGTCAAACCCCCTCCCCTACCTTATTTTCATTTACTGAAACACCATTAAATTTAGCCACCCTTTATAAACATTTTTAAATAGAGTCACATGCATAGAGAATAATTTAAAATAAATAAATAAAATTGGTGTAATATAAAAGAAACCAACTATCATCAATTCATAAAGAGTATATAAATCAAAGGGATAAGTTGATAATCCATATCAATAAAATTGTTTATACTAAACATATGGGAAAATAAAATTTATTTATTGTTAATATTTTAGTAATATGAGTCATTAATTATTAATAATAGTATATAATAAATAAGGACATAAAATCACAAGGGTTAGACATAAAAAAGGGAAAAAGATCCTCGACTACTATTGGAAACATAATTATCCTTGATTATTATAATGGATAAGAATATTTATTGTTTATTTCATGAGTCACAATGGTCCTATATTCGGAATACTCACATATCTAATACCCTAGATCCCTTGAAGTGTGATCTTATGTTATTATATAATGACTATGATATAAATAGAAATACAATACAAATATCTAACCACCAAAATACATCAAGATCACCTTTTAGTCAACATAGGTTGATAAAAACTTTGTGGGCCATGTAATACTTATGTGGGAGATGATATCACCTTGTACATGAGGTAAAAAATGTCACAAGGTTTATATTAAAATGTGGTATGAGCTATAAAATAAAGGGGTGCAACCGAAGATATAAAGAGTAACAATAGAAGAAGATATATGTATAAGAAAATGAAGAATTTATAACATGATATGTACAAGAATATACCTACTATAAAAATTCAAAAAACATCCAAAATATCCAAAAATTTAGTAATACTAAGTGAAATCTATATATAAACAACATTTTTAGGCCAAACATGGAAAAAGTAACTAAAAAATTTGTCATATATGTGTTTTATCTCTAAAAAATATACAAGATAACCAATGTTCCATTAGCCAGTACTTAAAGTAAAAGCCCCAAAATGATCCCTCATGAACCACACAATGTTTTAGTGGCTATATCCTATATTCATGAACCTTACCCTTACATGGATCATATATTTAAGAGTATCGAAGTGTAATGAGAGAGGTTCATCAATTTATGAGTATGAAAACTTAGGAAGTGGTTTCTCTCCCATTCCTTGTA
Source organism: Viscum album (assembly GCA_963277665.1). Taxonomy (NCBI): domain Eukaryota; kingdom Viridiplantae; phylum Streptophyta; class Magnoliopsida; order Santalales; family Viscaceae; genus Viscum; species Viscum album. The sequence goes on from OY728166.1 coordinate 384,658,231, forward strand.
ACTTGTTATAAGATGGAGTTGGTTCCAGAAATGGAACCAAGTTAGGGAAAAGGAAAATTAATATGACTCATAAAATAATGAGTAAATTAGATATGATTCCCTAATAGGGGAGGATCCTTACCAACATATTTTCTTCGAGCCACTACTAGAGATACATGTTAGTCCTCCAGTTCCATCCATATAGAAAAAGAAATGATCACACTTGTAAATCCACAACACATGTTTATATATGCACCAACACACATATATAGATATTTTTAATATGGTCAGTGCCTAAGTGGCCAATATTACATGGGAAAATAAAATCAAGTATACTAAGTGAGGTAAATATTGTATCCCATTCATTCAGGGATAATGGAATGGGTATATCAAGTTGGGAAATTATGGCCCTATCAATAAATACACAAATATTCATCAACATGTGGGTATAATATCAATATCATAAACCAGAATATTAATATGATATAGAATTAAAATAACTACAACTAGGATAATCAATATGATAGGAAATACAAATAATAAACATGGAATGAGTTATAACTAAAATGGATATTAAAATTAATGTAAAATAATTTATAAGGAAAATATTTTCTCATTTTAGGCTTCTCCAAATATGAACAAGCATAGATAATTCCATATAGTTAAACATAAAATACAAGTCTAGAAATTTACTAACATAGAAAGATAAATATGTAACATGTAACTAAAATAAATATAAATCAATCACTTTTCAAATTAATTATTTATAAAAAACATTTTTTAGTTTTAAACTCAAAATTTTAATTGGGTTCACTCAGCCTTAAACATTTACTATGTTGATACTCTATGAGTATGATAGAATTATCGTGTAATCCTATCAACTAAATTATACAAAGTCTATTTTTGGTCCTTGATAGAGTGGAGACGTTACTCAATGATCGAATAAGCCACCTAAAAGAATGTTCGGGCTAGTTCATAAATACTACCATTATTAGAAAGAAATTTCATCAATCCAAACCATGTTACCACCCTAGGTTAACCTAGGAAAATTATATGAAACTTATATCCTATAAGTAATACAAGAGATTTAGAAGATCTCATGAACCTTAGGTTAAGAAGATATGGATTTAAATTTTTCACTACTATGAATTACAAGATAGAAAAATATTAAAGGAAGACAAGGCCTTATCTTGAAAAGAAGAGATCCTAATAAAAATTAGATCTGTAAGAACCAATGAAGAAGGATAAACCCTTTTTAGGGATTGAGATAAGTAAAATATGTTTATAGGGATTAGAATGAGATGATAGAATAATCCCCCACCTTTTGTTTTAAATATTAGGGTTAAAATGACATAAATAATCTTTAGTAAGGTAATTCTACCCAAGACTCTACTGGGTACCCGATATAAGACACAATGTACATGATAGATCATGATAGAACCACCTAAACCCCTAGTGTCCCATTGATTACCCGAAACAAATCCACCAAACACTTAGTGGTCGTTGCACCTCACCCCTTCTACTTATTCCCCTAACTCTTCCCAAAACCCTCAAATACCCCCATCAACTCAAAAAACCTTGTAAATGAAATTAAATTACTGTAAACTAAAATGAATTATCCTACCCATACACTACTATAAATTTAGGATAAAACCACGGATCTATATCCATAGTTTCATAGGTCTATGGCTATAACCTGTTTATAGCCACTATTTAATTAAAAAATAGGGGCAACCTATTTTTTTCCATATAAATCGGGATCCTTTTTCCCCCTTGATACTCAACCCTCCCCTTACCTCAACCACTATAAACCCTCCTCCCTTCCAAATTTATCCTCTCCTCTTCACACACTTATCCTTCTCCAAATGATTCTCTTCACAGTGGCCTCCTCCTCCTACAGCCAACGCTGTTCACAACAGCCTCCAATTCCCTCGACCTCTCTGCACCCTCCCCCTCCTCTGGCTGACTCTATTCACGATGGAAATCCCCAACACTACCACCCAACATGGACACCCCACCAATTATACTTCAAGACAGTGACCCCACCTCCTCCTCCGGAGTGGCTCTAACGTGTCCACCCCACCTCTTTGGGATCCTCCTCCTCCTTTGATGCATGTATAGCCAAATTAATTTTAACTTCATTGAATAATCTAATTGTTTATTAATTATACCTTAGCCAAACCTTTGAATATTTTTCAATCAGATATACTTCATTTCATTCTATGTTTTAATATTAATATGTTTAATTGACCACCCAACCTCCATGTTAAATCCACCTTAGCAATGATGTTCAAATTCTGCACGAGCCATACCTTATAGTGTAACAAATACATCTGTGGCATGATAATTCAGTTTTTACATAATAATATTTCAATTACAATGAAAGATACATAATAGAGAAGATAATCATGGTTTAAGGACCTATATACTTGATAGATAACCCAATAGGAAAACTTCCCAAATTTTACCCTCCATGATTCAATTCATTTTGTGGTGTAAAATAATTCCCCTCCATCATGACTATAGTGTAGTAAAAATATCCATGGTGTAAATTCAATTAGAATTAAAAAATACAATCTTTCAATATTCTAAATGCACACCCCTCACATCTCATTTAATATAATCCATCATCTACATTACGAAATGTATAGTGCAGCTTAAAATAATTCTATCCATCTATGGAGTGTAACCTCTGCCTCTCCATTATAGAAAAAAATATTACTTATGTGAATTAAAAACACTATATTATGTAGAGTGGATATAGTCTTGTGACATGGATTGTAATTCTCAAATCCCATATTGATCTTTCAATTTGGGTGAGGGTTGCTTCATTACCATGTACATGAGATCAAATCACCATAAAATTCCTTAGGTCCCAAAAAGACCTGGTAGATCACCATTCCACCCCACATAAATCTATTATCCATAGTTACTACCTACTATATTGAAATTACTATTCCCTTGATCTAATTTATTATATTAACTTTTTTTTATGTATTTCTTAGAACTATGGATGAGCCTATTTATTCCTCATGGTGGTTCTTTTCCCCTACAATGATACAATGTTGGATCATTTTTTTAATTTCAAACACTACTATGGCCTGAATAGTGGGATTATGATAAATATCTTCCAACCCTTACATAAGAGGGAAGACTATGCATGTGGTAAAGAGTGAGTTTTTAGTTATAAAAAACACATTTTTCTTTGATTATGTTCCTCCCTTAGGTAATTAATTATGACTTTTTAGTTGTGGAAATGTTATTGGTATATATTCCTAATTTTTTATTCTATTATGAGATTGATGAGAAACCCATTGATTGATATGTTGTTCAATTATGAGGTGTTTTTTCATATCACTATGTTAATCCTATGGAATAAAATGATATGAAAATTTTTTCTAATGAGACAAATGACATGTGTTGACATTGAAAATGAGTTTACTCTCTACATGGTGGGGGAATACGTTCTATTTTCATTATGAATATTGAGATGAAATTTTTTTCCCAGATATTTTTCATCACCCACTTATTATGTGATGTAATTCCAACCAATATATTGGAAAATAATGCCCATGTGGACTTGGTGATGATGGTAGTAGCACCTAATTCCAAGTTATTTATTGTTTCTTTTTGAAGTGGGCCATCATTCCCATTTTCACTATGATGTAGTGTTATACTACAGTATTAAAAATCAATAATGGAATTCCTTCCTTAAATACACTATGGTATATTGGTGTCCTTCTACACACTATGGTTTATAATATTGTTTAAATTTTCAAAATTTCCATAAATTTCCATAAATATTTATAGAATTAATTGAAACATCACAACTCATTGTGAATCCATCCAATCATTTTTGGGAATTGATTATTATTATCTCTTAGATTTCATATAAACTATTTTTACTCTAATCAATCCTAATTCTTCGATATTATGTGTGAATATTCATGATTTTTTAAAATTTAAAACATTTATAAATTCTCTAAACCATGAATTTAATGTCATGACCCGTCCTCGGGACCCGTGCCATGACTACCCCATGCCCACCTTCCATAGGCCAGGGGCTAGAGACTAACACCAAAGGTGTAAATCCCGATAAAAAGGGGAAGGCATTGCCTTATAATGTAAACAAACACCATAGAGTAAGCTAGCAAGAGTAAACACTAAGTAAAACTTAGTACAATAGTAAGTGCGGAAAGTAAATGGGATAGAATACAAACCCAAACTGAAAGTAAAGTACAACTAGAAAGAAAGTACAACAACTAAAAGTAAAGAAGCAACGTCAAGTCGTCCACTGGAAGTCCCACCTGAAGGGTGGGTAACGATAGCCTCCTCAGCTTCTCGGGTCCAGCCTTCTGCTTCGTGTACGTCCCGCCCAGTGGTCCACCTCCAGGTACCGACCTGCTCTACAAGCCTCAACCACGATTAGCGCTGTCCGTCATCTTCATCCAACACAACATAGTGAAGGCATATCCCGTGTATGGGTGAGTATACGCTACTCAGTAGGGACCCCGAGACCCCCTAAGTTCTCCAATAATCCACAAAGGATAATCCACAAAGTAAAGATAAAATCACAATGTAACATCCAACACAACTTAGGTATATGCCCATACATATACCTAAGTCATCAATTCTAGTTCGGCTCCAACATCCGAGCCCAAGTTCGATCACGTCTACACAGGATAGTACAACCCAATCCACATAGGAAAGCACAACACAATCCACATAGGAATGAAAGTCAATCATATTGAAGATTATGATTGAAAGTCAAGACTCAGCTCACACAGGTATACTTCATCGTAAGGTGATAGAGATGATCAGATGTAGCCCCTGATTCATCTATGCTAGGACCCAAGTAGGATAATAAATGAGATAAGCTGTTGGAACCACATAGGATACATGTCCAGCTACTCTGTCGGACCCATGTAGGATACTACAACAGAGGTTAAATACCGCCGGACCCATGTAGGATACAAGAACAGTAATACTGCCAGACCCACATAGGATACAAGAACGGTAGTCATCTCCGTCAAACCCACAGAGGATTTCAGTACGGTCTTCATCGCTGACAAACCCACGAAGGATTTCAGTGCAGTCGTCGTTGCTGCCGAACCCACGGAAGATTTCAGTGTAGTCATCATCGTCGTCGCAGTCGCAGCCAGCTCTAGGGTTCCTGCACACAACATGCTCGTTTCCGGGACGGTCTGCTCCCTGAGACAAGGGGGTCAATACATCAACTGAAACATAGTACGGAGTTGATATATCCCAATGTTCCGTCTCAATATAGGGAACTCAACATGACAGACGGTGCGCCAATCGGACGACCAGTCTGAGAGTTATTGGCCTTTTCGTTCCAGGGGCCCGGATGGTTTTTAAGTCAAAACCAACACGACCATACTCCAACTGTGTCCAAACCACGAGCAGAGTAAGCCAAAAGGTCCGTATCACTAAGAGGAATCCAACAAAGTCAACAACACGTCAATCAGATGTCCGGAGCTCAAGTTATAAGTGTTTCTGCTCCGAGTGCCTGGTTGGTTTCGTGTTCAAACCAACCCAGCCATACCCAAATTTCTTTGAAACCTTGAATGTAATATACCGAAACGACCGTCTCGATCCATGGATCGCATCGCAACTGACAGTGCGTCAAACGGAGGTCTGTAGCCCATGTAACGGGCATTTAAACGAACTGTCTGGTTTTTAGGGGGTTTTGGGCCAGGAACGACCCGACGCAAGACCCCCTGGGTGGACCCGACCCGGGTCCGGGTCCGGCCCAACAGAGCGCGGCCTGGCCCGGCCGGTTGGCCTGCCGCGGGTGCAGCCCGTATGGCCAGCTCGGCGCTGGCCGAGCTGTCACATAGGGGGGGGGGGGGGGCGCTGCCCCCCTGTTTTGAAATGGCGGCCCCACATGGGTGGGGGGGGGGTCGCTCCTTTGGCCAGCTAGGGGTTACGATCCCCGACCTTCTTCGATCGGACAGCCTGGATGGCCGGCCGTGCTGCCGTCGTGGGACCCCGCAGTCCCGCCCTTCCGATGCGCCGATGGCTGGTGGTTTCGGCCGCCGCTCCATGCTCCATCGGGGACAAAGGCCGCGACCTTGGTCCAACCAGCACTGCGTGATGGCGCCGCGCTCATCCACCGCGGCCCCGCTCTGGCCGTGGTGTCTTCGTGGTTCTCCAGCGCGGTGTGACGGCGCCACACCCCTTCTCTGCAGCCCGACTCTGGCCGCGGGTTCGTTCGGCCTAAACGGCGCAGCGCGACTGTGCTTCGCTTCTTCACCGTGATTCTCCATTTTCCAGCAACGGTGCCATTGCACTGCGTTACCTTTGTTTGTGCCGTAACAAGAACAACAACAAAGAGGGAGGAGGGTCAGCCATGTTCTTGTGGTCCGACCTCCTCCCGTTATAATGATAACATGCCGCCCAAAAAGAATAAATATCCTCGTCAAGCAAGCAAAAATTTAATCCATAAAATTTGAACTCAAACCCCTACCTCGCAAAGTAATTCGCGGTTGTCAATCACCACAAAATATGGCATCGCGGGGCATGGTTCTGTAGACATCAACGAAGAGTGTCTGAGGAGACGCCGTCTTCTCTTTATCACAGAGAGAAGAAGATGATTGCGCGTCATTGGAGAACTCCCACATAGGTGTCTCTTCCCTTTTTGTGGAGGAGAAAGGGAATGAGGATACCAGAGTCGTTGAGTCATTCTTCATTGAAGAGATGACGTTCTTCGCGGATGGATTGAAGCTCTTCGTCGGAGGATGAAGTTCATCCCAAGAGAAAAGAGTTCTATCTCCGTAATCTCCTCACACAACAACTAACCCCCCCAAAATAAAATAAGACTTATCTTATTTTATTACATCAAGACAAGAATTTCAATTTTAAAATTCAAACACATAACTCACTTAATTAATTAAGTGTGTTGGCATGATTAAAGAGGAGAGAGGGGGAGGTGAGTGGTCTCACATTAAAGGGGAGTTAACAAAAACAAGGGGAAGTTATGAAGTTACTGAATGTGAAAAGGTGGGGGATCGTGTGGGCCCCACCTCCCTCATAACCACACATGGGAAGTTGGGTGGTGGTGGGCCCCACCAACATCTTCCCATGAGAGAGTTTAACTTCCATGGATAAAATAAAATTATTCACAATTTTATCTTACTTATTAATTAATCCAATTTTTTTTACAACTCCTCCCAAGAAAACGCACCATCGGTAAAAGTCCTCTTAAGTAATTACCAATGTTGCGGTTCCATCGGTGCCCTCAGATTTCGATTCTGAGCACCGGTTCAAAATTTAGGAAATCCCGCTCATTTGTTCACTGAATGTACCCATGCTAAACTTCAGAAATTGATTCCGGACACACCGGACCTCGGAATCTGGTGATGTCCGAAACTGCGTACTTGTAAAATCCCAAAGAAATTAAGAAAAAAATTTCATTGAGATTTACGGGTCTTTACATTACTCCCACCTCAGGGATTTAAGTCTACTTAAAGGTACATCACAACTAGTTAAACAAATGAGGGTACTAAGCACGTATCTGATCTTCCCGCTCCCAAGTTCTCTCCTAGAGGTTCCCATGCTGCCACCTGATGCGCACTAGAGGAATCGACTGCCCATGTAAGACCCGCTCCTGTTGATCCTCAATCTCCAATGGGACCTTCGCAAAAGTCACCCCGTCATCGATGTCCAGCTCCCCATGGTCGATGATAAGCGTCGGGTCGTGCACGTATCTCCTCAGCTGAGATACGTGGAAGATGTCATGCACCCAGTGCAACTAAGGTGGTAGAGCCAGGTGGTAATCCACCTTTCCTATCCTGCTGATAATCTGAAACGGTCCGATGAAGTGCGAAGATAACTTGCCTCCCCGGCCAAATCTCTGTAATCCACGTCGAGGTGAGACCCGTAAGAAAATGTGATCACCATCCTCGAAATCTAGTGGTCTCCGCCTCTTGTCAGAATAAGACTTCTGCTGGCTCTGAGCTATCTTCATCTGCTCCTGGATGACCTGGACCTTCTCTGTCATGGCTTGGACCATCTCCGGTCCCACAAGTGCTAACTCCCCAGGGTCTGTCCTGCATAGAGGTGATCTGCAATGTCAGCCGTACAATGCCTCGTATGGTGCCATCCTGATGGTGGAGTGGTAGATGTTGTTGTACGTGAACTCCACCAAGGTTAGCTGGTCCTACCAGCTGCGACCAAAGTCAAGGACACAAGCACGGAGCATGTCCTCGAGAGTCTGAATGGTCCTCTTCGTCTGACCATCCGTCTGTGGGTGAAAGGCGGTGCTCAGACGTAGCTGCATCTTGAATGCCTCCTACAACCCCTTCCAAAGCCGGGAAGTAAAGCGATCATCTCAATCAGAGATGATAGACGATGGCACACCATGAAGCCATACAATCTCTTGAACATAGAGACGTCCCAAGCTCTCTACTGAGCCCTGCTCTCTGATTGGTAAGAATTGAGCCAACTTGGTGAGTTGGTCAATAATCACCCAAATGGAGTCGTGACCTCTAGAGGTACGTGGAAGTACAGTCAAGAAATCCATAGATATTCTGTCCCACTTCCACTCTGGAACGTCTAAGGGATGTACCAAGCCTGTTGGTACCTAGTGCTCCACCTTCACCTACTGGCAGGTGAGGCATCGAGAAACGAACTCTGCTACAACCTTATTTATACCCGGCCACCAGTGCTGTCGTCTGAGATCCTGGTACATCTTCGCCACTCCTGGATGTACCTCTAAAGGGGAAGTGTGGAACTCTCTCAGCACATCCTCCTACAATACAGCTGGTACCATGGTACGTACTCTGAAAAGGACATCGTGCTCTCCTCCTATAAAGAATCCATCAGGTTCCTATCCTGAGAATATCTGTGCATGTCGTATCTCACACTCAACGTCCCCACACTGTGCCTCTCTGACCCGCTGTAGTAGTGGAGGAGTGACTGTGAGTGACTGAAGAAAGGCTGCTCCATCTCTATCCATGAAGGATATCTGCAAAGCGGCTAGCTGCTCCGTCGCCTCTCCAACTAGCTAAATGCCCGTCCTCCTGCTGATAGCATCAGCTACTACGTTCCCCTTTCCAAGAGTATAGACTATCTCAAAGTCATAATCCTGGAGGAACTCAAGTCATCACCACTGTCTCAGGTTCAGGTCCTTCTATGAGAAGATGTACCTGAGACTCTGGTGGTCAGAATAGACTGCAAAGCGCTCTCCCATCAGATAGTGTCACCACATCTTCAGAGCGAAGACCACTGCTGATAACTCCAGATCATGGGTAGCGTAGTTCTACTCATGCTGCCTCAACTATCGTGATACATAGGCGATCACTGCTCACTCCTGCATTAATACATATCCGAGCCCAGTCCCTAATGCATCGTAGTAGACTACATACCCTACTCCCTCATCCGGTAGCCTCAATATAGGTGTGCTGGTCAACCTCTGTCTCATCTCTTGGAAGATCTGCTGACATCTATCTGACCACACGAAGGGTTTCCTCTTCTTCATAAAATATGAAAGTGGTACTGAAACTCTGGAAAAGTCAGGCACAAATATCTGGTAGTACCCAGCTAGTCCCAAAAAAATCCGCACCTTTGTCACGCTCTTGGATGGCTCCCAAGCTCGCACTGCCTCGATCTTCGCAGGATCCACCGAAACTCCCGCCTCATAGATGACGCGTCCCAAGAAGTGGACCCCACGTAACCAGAACTGACACTTAGAGGGATTACCATAAAGCTGGTGCTCATGGAGTGTGTCCAGTACAACCCACAAGTGGTAGGCATGCTCCTCCTCAGTGGTCGAGTATATCAAAATGTCGTCGATGAAGACCACGACAAATCAATCGAGGTATGGCTGAAAGATCCTATTCATGAGACCAATTAACACTGCTGAAGTGTTGGTTACACCAAAAGGCATAACCAAGAACTCATAGTGTCCATACCGACATTAGAATGCTGTCTTCCGCACGTCGTTGTCCCGAACACTGAGCTGATGATAGCCTGACCTAAGGTCTTTCTTCGATAACCATCATGCTCCCATGAGGTGATCCAAGAGGTCGTCAATCCTCAGTATTGGATACTTGTTCTTCACAGTCACCTGGTTTAGGTGATGGTAATCGACACACAGTTGCAAGCTCTCGTCCGCCTTATTGGCGAACAATATCGGGGAAGCATAGGATGAAACAATGGGTCGGATGAATCCCTTGCCCTGCAAGTCCTCCAGCTATACCCGTAGCCCTCGAAGCTCGGTAGGAGCCATCCGATATGATAGAGTGGATATCGGGGTTGTCCCAGGGGTATAGGTCAATATAGAAGTCTACCTCTCTGCGAGGAGGTAGTCCTGGAACGTCATCAGGGAAAATGTTCACATACTGATCGACCACTGCAGGAAGACTAGGACTCCGCACGTCTAATGCCCCTAGGATGAGGCTAGCCAACTGATGAGTGATCGGTTGTTCTCTCCTCTGCATGAGTCCATCATGCGCTACTAAGGCTCCCTTATCTCCAGCGAAGGTGAACCTACTCCCATCGGTGCAAACACATCACACCTTGCGCCTAATACAATCGATCTGAGAATGGACTTTAGATAACCAATCCATTCCCAAGATGACATCATAAGGCCTCGACGCCGCTTCAAAAAGATCCCAGCCAAAGATCTCGCCTCCTAGAGTAAGCTCACACTGCCAGCACCAGTGCGTAATCATAGAGTCTACTCCCGTAGGAGTCTCTAGTCGTAAGGATTGAGCCAACGGCTCCGTCGGAATCTCCGAGCTCTGAACAAGGGCAGTAGCAATAAAATAATTACTCACTCCTATGTCTATAAGAAATACGGCAAGGGTGGATTAGACACAGATAGTACCTCGAATCATCTTTGGTGCGCCGTGGTCGTAGGCCTCCGCTGCCTGAAGCTAAGCCTGCCTCTGCCCGCTAGCTCCCTGTGGTCGGGGTGGACCTCCTGGTGGTGGTGGTGGTAAAGCCTCAAAGCGTCGCCCACCACCAGCGGCTGAGCCAGCTCCTCTGACTCGTCCGCCTTCTCCATGGAGACCGCCACGGTCGACCCTCTGCCTCTGCCTGGGTGGCCCTTCAACCGTCTGCTACTCCTCTGCACGGCGGTTCGGGTAGTCAAGAGCCATGTGGCCCTGCCCACCGCATGCATAGCACTGTCTGCTCCTCGGAAGGCTGGCTCTGTACCGTGTTCCCCGCACCTCTGCGCCAGTGTCCTGAGGTCGTCCACCTGATGGTCTGGTCCGCCTGGACCCCTATGATGTCCGTCGACTGCTAGCTGCAGACAACTCTGCTACGTGTCGTCCTGCGGTAGGTCTCGCTGCTAGTGTAGGCTCAACAAGAAAGCTCTCTATGAGAAGAGATCACTCCAGTACTCCTGCCTGTGTCGGAATGCTGAGGTATATCATTGATGCCCTGATCTCATGCCTCATTCCATTCTTAAAGGTCCGGTCTCGGAAGAATGGGTCCCGTACCATATCCGTCGAATAATGCGAGAGATCGGTAAATCTCGCTGAGTACTGGGTGACCGTCATGCTGCCCTACCTCAGCTGTAGAAGCTCCTGAATGCGCACTGCACGGAGGGTGGCTGGGATGAACTCTGATCAGAAGAGGCTCTAAAAGTACGTCCATAGGATAGATGCCTTGTCGTGCACCTGGAGCATCAAGCTCCACCATAGGCCTACTGCAGCCTGTAGGAGGCTCGCTGCAAGGATCACCGTGAGGTTAGCTGGTGTCCCCACTAACCTGAAAACTCGAACAACCGCCTCTAGCCAATCCTCGGTTTCCTGAGGTTCCATCTCCCCGTAGAACCTGGGCGGTCTCTGATGCTGGAACTCATGCAGTGCACTAAGGTGACATGCACTCTCAGTGGCTGGGGCTGGTGGCATCGGTGGCTTGGCGGGTAGTGGTACCGTCGGTGCCTCTACTGAAAAAGGGCCCTACATCGAGGCCTCATCGCTCGGTGGGCTATCATCTCGCACAAATCTCGGAACCCTAGATATCTGCCATCATGGGGCCATCCTGAAAAGAAACAGGTGCGCCACGGTCAAACAATATACCTGATAAGATGAAACGAAGTAATCACAAAGAAAACTTTTGAAACACACATGCAATCAATGTTTTCATGCATTGAGTTGGAAATCAAAAGTCTGGGTCCTAGTGTGTGGATACGTCGGCAGCCACACCAACACTGGACTGATAACCACACTCAATACCCTTAACACTATTTCTTCATAGAAGAAAGATTAGAGTCCTGAGTTCTGCGGTAGAACCGAACTCCTCTGATACCAATTTGTCACGACCCGTCCTCGGGACCCATACCGTGACTACCCCAAGCCCGCCTTCCATAGGCTAGGGATGGCACTAGCACCAAAGGAATAAATCCCAATAAATTGGGGAAGGCATTGCCTTATAAAGTAAACAAACACAACAGAGTAAGCTAGCATAAGTAAACACTAAGTAAAACTGGGTACAATAGTAAGGGCGGAAAGTAAATGGGCCAGAATACAAACCCAAACTAAAAGTAAAGTACAACTGGAAAGAAATAAAACAACTGAAAGTAAAGCAGAAACGTTGAGCCATCCACTAGAAGTCCCACCTGAAGGGTGGGTATAGATAGCCTCCTCAGCTCCTTGGGTCCAGCCATCCGCTCTGTGTACGTCCGACCCAGTGGTCCACCTCCAGGTACCGAACTGCTCCACAATCCTCAACCACGATCAACGCTGTCTGTCATCTGCACCCAACACAACGAAGTACAGGAATAGCCCACGCAGGGGTGAGTATATGCTACTGAATAGGGACCTTGAGACCCCCGAAGGTCTCCCAGAATTCACAAAGGATAATCCACAAAGGAAAGATACAATCATGATGTAACATCCAACACTACTTAGGTATATGGCCATACATATACCTAAGTCATCAATTCCAGTTCGGCTCCAACATCCGAGCCCATGTTCGATCATGTCCACACAGGATAGTACAACCCAATCCATACAGGAAAGCACAACACAATCCTCATAGGAAATCAAGTCAATCATATCGAAGATAATGATTGGAAGTCAAGACTCAGGTCACACAGGTATACTTCTTGGTAAGGTGATAGAGATGATCAGATATAGCCACTGATTCATCTAATCTGGGACCCACGTAGGATACTAAACCAGCTAAGCTGTTGGACCCACATAGGATACATGTCTAGCTACTCTGTCGGACCCATGTAGGATACTACAACAGAGGTCAAATACTACCGGACCCACGTAGGATACAAGAATATTAATACTACCAGATCCAAGTGGGATACAGGAACAGTAGTCATCCTCATCGAACCCATAGAGAATTTCAGTACGGTCTTCATCGCTACCAAACCCACAGAGGATTTCAGTGCAGTCGTTGTCGCTGTCGAACCCACAGAGGATTTCAGTGCAGTCGTCATCGTCGTCGTAGTCGCAGCCAGCACTAGGGTTCTCGCACACATCATGCTCATTTCTAGGAGGGTCCGCTCCATGAGCCAAGGGGGTTGATACATGAACTGACATGTAGTCCGGAGTTGATGTATCCCAAAGTTCTGTCTTGACATATGGAACTCAACACGACAGACGTCACGTCAATCGGACGCCCGACCTGAGAGTTATTGCCTTTTTTGTTCTAGGGGCCCTGTTGGTTTTTAAGTGAAAACCAACCCGATCGTACTCCAACTGTGTCCAAACCTCGAGTGGAGTAAGCCAAAAGTTCCGTCTCACTAAGAGGAATCCAACAAAGTCAATGACACATCAATCAGACGTCTAGAGCTCAAGTTATAAGCGTTTCCGCTCCGAGGGCCCGATTGGTTTCGTGTTCGAACCAACCCGGCCGTACCAAAAGTTCTCCAAAACCTTGAGTGTAATATATCGAAATGACCTTCATGATCTAAGGATCGAATATAAACTGAAATTGCATCGATAGGAGGTCCGTAGCCCAAGTTATGAGAATTTAAACGAACTGTCCAGTTTTTAGGGGGTTTTGGGTCCGGGTCAACCCGGCCCAGGTTCGAGTCTGGCCCAATAGGTCACGGACCAGCACGAGGGGCACGTCCCGGCCCGGCTCGGGCGGCCGGTGGGCCTGGCTTGGGTGCGTCTCGCAAGGGAGGGGGGGGGGGGCGCTGCCCCCCTGTTTTGAAACGGCGACCCCACGCAGGGGGGCCACTCCTTTGGCCAGCTGGGGGTTACGACCCCCAGCCTTCTTCGATTGTCCGGCTCGGCTGGCCGACCGTGCTATCGCCGCAGGACCCCACGGTCGCACCCCTCCGACGCGCCGACGGTCGGTGGTTCTGGCCGTTTCTCCGTGCTACGCCGCGCCCAATGGTCGCGACCTTGGTCCGAACAGCACAGTGTGATGGCGTCGCGCCCCTCCGCCGCGACCCTACTCCTACCGCGGTGTCTTCATGGTTCTCCGGCATGGTGTGATGGCGTTGTGCCCCTTCGCTGCAGCCCAACTCCGGATGCGGGCTCATTCGGCCTAAACGGCGCGGCGCGACAGCGCCGCACTTCTTTTCCACGATTGTCCATGTTCCCGCGCGGTGCCGTTGCACCGCGCTGCCTATGTTCGTGCTGCAACAAGAACAAAAACAAAGAGGGAGGAGGGTCGGCCGTGTTCGTGTGGTCCGACCTCCTCCCGTTATAATGATAACATGTGGCCCAAAAAGAATAAATATCCATGTCAAGAAAGTGCAAATTTAATACATAAAATTTGAACTCAAACCCCTACCTCGCAAAGTAATTCACAGTTGTCAGGTGCCGTGAAATATGGCATCGCGGGGCATGGTTCCGTAGACGTCGATGGAGAGTGTCTGAGGAGACATCGTCTTCTCTTTATCACGGAGAGAGGAAGATGATTGCACGTCGTTGGAGAACTCCCACGTCGGTGTCTCTTCCCTTATCGCGGAGGAGAAAGGGAATGGAGATACCATAGTCGTTGATTCATTCTTCGTTGAAGAGATGACGTTCTTCGCAGAAGGATTGAAGCTCTTCGCGGGAGGATGGAGTTCTTCCCAAGAGAAAAGAGTTCTATCTCCCCAATCTCCTCACACAACAACTAACCCCCGCAAAATAAAATAAGTATTATCTTATTTTATTACATCAAGCCAAGTATTTCAATTTTAAAAGTCAAACACATAACTCACTTAATTAATTAAGTGTGTTGGCATGATTAAAGAGGAGAGAGGGGGAGGTGAGTGGTCTCACATTAAAGGGGAGTTAACAAAAACAAGGGGAAGTTATGGAGTTAAGGAAAGTGAAAAGGTGGGGGATCATGTGGTCCCCACCTCCCTCGTAACAACACATGGGAAGTTGGGTGGTCGTGGGCCCCACCAACAACTTCCCATGAGAGAGTTTAACTTCCATGGATAAAATAAAATTGTTCACAATTTTATTTTACTTATTAATTAATCCACATTTTTTTACAACTCCTCCCAAGCAAACTCACCTTCGGTAAAAGTCCTCTTAAGCAATTGTCGGCACTGCGGTTCCATCGGTTCCCTCGTATTTCGATTCCGAGCACCGATTCAAATGTTAGGAAATCCCGCTCATTCGTTCACTGAATGTACTCGAGCTAAACTTCAGAAATTGATTCCTAGCACACCGAGCCTCGGAATCCGGTGTTGTCAGAAACTGCATACTCGTAAATTCCTAAATAAAATAAGAAAAAATTTTCCGAGAAATTTACGGGTCTTTACATTTAATATATATGTTATTATTTTTTATTAACATGTTATTGATGATTAATTATTATCGTACGAAACAATATATATAATTTTAATTCATTTTCTAGATTATTTATTTAATGTATGTTTTTATGCCTCAGAATGGATAGATACTAGATTTATAATGTTGATCGTACCATTGATGAATTTATGAAGAAGTAATGATATTTTTTGGAATTTGTATTCAATAATGATTTAGATGGAGAATTGATTCGATGAACATGTTTCTATTATGTTTGAAGACCATAGTTAACTTGTGAGGAAGTGAGTTACCATATCACTAAATATGGTTTCCAAAAGAATTATCATGTGTGGTATTACAATGGATAAAAAGTTAAAGTGTTGAATATCATCGATTAAACGAAATGTATTGGTATGAAAAATTTGACCTCTGATTGGTTTCCTTTTTTTTTGAAGCCAGCTCCTCATATAGACTAGTGCAATAGGAAATGAATACTAGAACACTGTTATTGTCAATTAATCTGGCTGATGATGTTGAGAGTGTTAGAAAGATGATGGAAGATGCAAATGCCCCAATATATAAGGCATTTGAAAAAATGAAAAAACTTGAGTTTTCAATGTGTTTATATCATGGGAAAACAAGTAATGTTTATATTTAGTATTATTTAGGTTGACTATCTTCTTACATTAATTAAGAATTTAATTCCTGAAAATTCATGGATTCCAGGAAATGAAAACATGGCATCAAAGTTGGTTGAAAAATTTGGATTTTCATCTATTAAGATTCATTCTCGCCACAAAAATCATTGTCTATTCTAGAAGATAAATGCATAGTTGAATCAGTTCAAATAGTGTGGCACATCAAGGTGGGGGACTAATAAATATGGAACTCAATCTTGCATACTAGAGAAAGTGATGTGGCACTTCCATTTTAATTTCTAGGCTTAAAAAACATTGTATGTCTGAACAAATGGAAAGAATATGATATGGCATGAAGATGAAAGAAATTAGGACAATGATGAAATAGTGAATCCTACAGACGGGTTGTCTAGGAAACAATTTGATAGGTTACATCTTGATTTTTTTGCTGACCCACAAAATGATAGATAGCGATTATCTTGTGAGGGTTTCAACCCATTTTTCTAAATGAATACTACACACAATACTTCTCCTATTTTCATTCACATTTATAACTTTCCTTCATGGATGTGTATGAAGAATCCATTTACTATCTTGATTATATTGATATCTCGACCCATTGATCCTAGTAGTGATATTGATATATACGTGTAGAAATTAATAGAGGAGTTAATGGACATTTGTATTGTTAGTGCACAAGCATATGATACATTCAAGAATATGTACTTTATGTTTCATGTAACTATATTATGGATGATAAATGATTTCCCTCCCAAAAAAATGATATCTGGTTGGAATAAAAATGGGAAATTATCCATCCCTATTTGTTTTAAAAATACATGTTCCAGAAGATTAAATTTTTGACAAACATTTAACTTTATAGGGCTTCAACAATTTCTATCGATGGATCATCTATACAATATAAATTGAATACAATTCTATAATTCCATCCAGAGAGATGAGACACCTCAACGAATGTTAGGGAATGATATTGTTAAAGAACATGATGATTTGAATTATGTTCTTGTAAAAAATCAATCAAATATCAGAAACAAAAAAATCATGTTAATTCGAATTACAATATAAATTAGAGAATGAAAACCATATTCTTTGAGTTGTCATATTGGTTATCAAATTTATTACATCATTGTTTGGATGTAAAGAATATCAAGAAAAAAATGATTGAGGGGTTACATGCTTCTATGTTAAATGTCAAAGGCAAAAACAAATATGATTTGAGGTCTCTACATGGTTTGACAGATTTGGTTATAAGAGAAAGAATTCATCCTGAGTTAATTGGAAAAAATAAGTTGAAAGTTCCTTTTTCCTGGTATTCCATGAAAAATGAGAAAAAGAAACAATTTCTTCAGGTCTGAGAAATTTTGAATGGTCAAGATGGTTAATTAAGTAATATTTCGAAAAGGGTGAATACACAAGATTTGAAACTAAAATTTATTAAAACTCATTATTACTAAGTCTTGTTAAACAATATGATTCCTATGGCTGTTCAGCATTTAAATTCACATAATTTTTGAGTTTCTTGGATTAATTTATGTCATTTTTATCGAGACCTTAGTACCAAAATACTAAGAAGAAGTGTTTTTCATAAATTTCATATAGATACATGAATTATTCTTTGTGACTTGGAGAAAATTTTCCCACCGTCATTTTTCACATGTATGTTACATATAACTGTCTATCCTCCCACAGAAGTTCATTTGGTGGTCCTGTTTTGAGATGGTCAATGTATCCTATAGAAATAATGAAGTTTACATTGAAATGTTATGTGATAAATAAATATCATCCCAAAGTCTCTATTGTGAAATTCTATTTAGCACAAGAATGCATGGATTTCTATTCATCATACATGGATAACTTCACTAAGAGGTCTAATTGACTAATGATAACTAAAGATGAGAAATATAATCCCATTTAGCCTGTAGTTCCTACAATTCCCCAAATAGAGGAGATATCTAGATCATACTCATTGTGTACTTTAAGAATGTAAGAGTGAGAAGTGTCTCCTTGTACAATAATATCCAATTGTGGTGTTCCTGATGATTATATCAAGTAAGTAAACTAGTAAATATTCAATTTTTTTCATTATGGGATTTCTTCATATCTTATGACATTTTAATGCTTTCATATCTATAGAAAACATTTAGAAATTATAAAAAAGAGACATAACTCTCAATCTATTAAGATAAAGTAAATGTTTCACATCAAAGAATTTTCTTCTTGGTTAAAGTTAAAGGCCACATATTTCTTTTTCTTCTTCTCATAACATAATTACATGTCTCTATTTAATATTAAATGTTGGTATCTTAAAGGTCTTAACTCTACCAATGAATGAAGTATATGATGAAGTAAGTGAATTTTCCTTTTGTACAAATGATGTGGTACGTGATATTAAGGAAATGAATGTCAATGGATTTAAATTTTTTATAAAAAGATATGAAAAAATGGCATTAAAATATAACAATTTCA
Source organism: Viscum album (assembly GCA_963277665.1). NCBI lineage: Eukaryota > Viridiplantae > Streptophyta > Magnoliopsida > Santalales > Viscaceae > Viscum > Viscum album. The sequence continues at coordinate 384,677,027 of OY728166.1, forward strand.
TGATAGGTTCCAAAACAAATTGTTATGATAGTTCATCAGACAAAAAATCTCGATCATAAAATACATCAGATTATAGTGTTGTTGAATGAATCATATTATTAGATTACTATAAATATGTTCATGTCATAATGATGAAATTAAAGTGGTTTAATTCAAATACATGAATATGAATTCATATTTATTAATATGGATTTATAATTATTGATATGAATCACAAAATTTATACCGATGGACCTTATATTTTTACATCACAATATAGATAGGTGTCTTATGTAACTGACCTGTTACCAAAATAATTTGGTGTTATTGTTGATGTAATTCGTAGGAATATTTTTTATAAATAAATGGATGAATATGATTTTGTGGATGAACCTATTGATATTTATTCAAATGTTTAATAAGATGAAACAAATGATTCATTTGTTAGAATATGTTGTGAACTAGAAATTTTCATAGTGAATACATAGTGTTGACACATTTGTATGTATTTAACTAATATGGTCGCAATATTGTCTATGTTTTTCTAAAATTTCATACATGATATCAAATTAACTAGTATATTTTATATCACACTCAAATATAAAAATATTAATAATCTAACCAATTAATGTTGAAGCAAATCTCTAGTAATTCTTGAACATAGAAAAGTGTTGATATTTTATAAATATAAATATCACACATGAAAATTTATCTCATTGTTTTATGACACAATTTTATTATTTATCATTTTTAATTATTTATATTTATTTTAAATGATTATTATAGATTTCTAGGTCCAAATGTTTGATTATGATGATACTAGAAGAAATAGAATAATACAAAGAAATGAACAATGCATTTATCCTTTGGGTAACACTGCAAGTACAATTTATGTTTGAACATTATAGTATTTCATATTATTTTTCTTATTATAATTCATATTATTTTTTTCATTTATGTTATTTTAGGCTACATTATCAAGGAGTGGATTGGATTATGCTACTGAGGATGATAATCTGGTGGGGGTATTGATTCTAATGTTTAGCCAACTTCCATACCTCTTGAGTCACTAAGAGGTCATCCTGCCATTATGATAACTCCATATTATCCATACAAACCTTTTACATATCCCTTTATGAATACACCCATATAATATGGTAGTTATTAGACTTCCATCCCTCTGAATTTTCCATTCCCACCATCCACTGGATAGGGCACTGCACCCCCATATATCCCACCACCATATCAATATATATATCCATATCCACCCTTATATGTATAGAGTTATCCATCAGGTTTTCTTCATCCATCATTAAGATTATCATCTTCTACTATATAGAGTACTCTTTCTATAGATATCCTACCTATGATAGCGGCTACTCCCCCTCTAGACGCAACACTTCAAGGATCAGGAGATACCTCACCTACTTGTACGTGTTTAAACATTACTGTTAGTGATTAATGATAAATTAATATATATTATTTTCCTTTTTTTTCACGATTAGGTCCATCCTCTACTAGATGACAATGATTCAAGAAAATGTGAGAGGTTTTGAATCGACACATAAAAATCAATGTTGAATACAATAAGGACAATGCTATAATTTTAGAAAATGTTATGGAATGTAAAACCTTCATGGGAACATAGGCTATACACAACAATATCATTCTGGTTAAACCAATAAGTCGAGGGAATGTTGGAGAAGAAATAAAGAAAAATTTATGGGTAGAGATCTGGGTAAGTAAAGTTAAACACCTTATATATAAATATATTAACTCATAATAGTTTCTTAAAAAAATTTTTCCCATTGCTTCTTCGATATAATTTTCCTGATGGAAAAAATTACAAGGATGCAAGGTTAATGGATTTAGGTGAAATATGGCGAGAATACAAGTATGACATATATCCTAGTTGTAAAAAGAGAGTTGATACAAATCTTGAAGAAGTATCAGTGATTCATGATTTCCCAATATCACAATACAAAGAAGTGATTGTCTATTAAAAGAATCTAGAGTTTAAGGTATTTGTTAAATTTATATATATATTCTTTTGTTTATTTTAGAAATTTTTTTAAGGTATAAATTAATATTTTTTTTCATATTACTGAAATTTTAAAATTATTTTTTATAGGAGAAATCAGACAGAATTAAAAGAAATAAGAGTCGAATGAAACATGTTTATACTCGTGGACACACTTCACTCCAAGATCATGAGAAAACATAGGTAATTTATCATTTAAAATATTTATCTTGGTTTATTTTAATTTTTTTGACATCCAATTTTTATTTATTCCTTTTTTCCATAAAAATACATTGAATATCAAGGGCTTTGTTCCTCACTCTACTTTGATTTGTACAAGTAGAAAAAAGAAAGATGGTATTGTAAAAAATAATGACACTAAGAAATAGATTGTATGTATATTTAAATTTCTTTTATTTTGACTAAATTTAATTCCTTATATATTTTAATCATTTTAATTTATGTTATATATCAATCAACATAATTGAATAAAGGAATTGGTAGAAAAAGAATATGAAAATTTGGGCCTGAATGATCATCTACATTAGGTATTAGAAGATGAGCATCAGGTAAGAGTGCATTGTCGACATGGGAAGAATATTGTATTGTCTCGATATTGTTCTTCTAATAGAATTTACCAGTTCTGGTTTGGTCATAGGGGAACAAATGAATGTCTTAATCACAGAAGCAACTCAAAAATCCGAAAAGGCGATAACTGAAAATATGATGAAATTTATATATTCCATTTATTATACACTTACACTAGAATCAAATGCAGTTTTTAATGCCTGTTTGATGTTGATGAATTATGCTTATGTAGATTCTTCTGCCGGAGCCGGAGCTAGAGCTGGAGCTGGCGCTGGACCCAGTTCCAGTGCCAGTACTGATGCTGATACCAATGATGATGATGGCGGTGTGAGAGGTGGTGATGTTGTTTTAGTAGGAGGAATAAATGAGGGTTATCATTATTATGATAATACTGATATTGAGACTAAATATTGATGCAAATTATATTTTTGGAATGTTAATATTTATGAAGTGATGTTTTATTATTGTAATATTTAATTGTATTGAGGTATTTCTGTTTATTTCTACATATATTTAAATAATTTATTTTGATTAATGTTTTTTTGAAGTATTTAGTTTTACTATTGTTATATTTAATTTTATCCTCCTTCAACATGACCATCGTACCTCCTCTCCAACGCTACTCTAGGGAAGCCCCTTTACCTCCTCTGGCGCACCTCCAATGGTATGTATTACACTTTTCCATTTTTTGATAATTCATTTTTCTTGATACTATTAGTTTCTTCCCATCATTTTTCTTGTCTGTTAAATTTCTTTTGCAGGTGAAATAATTTTAGTTCACCTTCGATGGTAGTCTCTAGGCATGTTATATATATATATGTCTTTTTTTGTTTCCATTTTATTATGTTTTTTATATTCATTATGTATGTCATTGTGATGGTGGGGTGCAAGGGGGGAGCGTGAACCTTAGATGGTAGTCTCTAGGAATGTCATAAAAATATATGTTTTTTTGTTACCATTTTGTATTATTTTTATCTTTATAATCATTGTAGCTTTTTTAAGAAGTATAATTGTGTGAAAAACCCTATGAAAATAGTTTTTTGTCCATGAAGATAATCATTCTTCTTATAAGTAACCTTAACAGGTCATAGTTTGTGATGTACAAGGTGTTATGAAGATCTTTAGGGTGACCTCCTTAAAGGGTTTTTAGTATGTGTGAGTGTGAAAAAACACACTGAAAGGATATGTATTTATTTTTTAGTAGTGTAATTATTTTAATAAGATGTCTCTAAAGGATAATAGTTAGTGGTTAGATGGTTAATCAAATATCGAGGACTATTATCCAGCCCCCATTGAATATTATTCAAATGGACATAAAAATTAGTACACCATGTGACATATATTTAATTTTTGATCCATCAATATGTATCGATTCACTATATCTATACTTTTTATGCATATACTACATGTGTAAAATTTCTACATTTCAATGCAAAAAATAGACTCTTAATTTTAAATATACATATGTTAAACATTCAATGCTTATTATGAATACATTTTTATAATCTATATACTTAATATGTTCTTATCTTATCTAACACATTGTCATATGAAATATTAATCTGTAATGACAATAATTATATCACTACTATCGCATATAGCATACACTACTATTGCATACATTGTATAAAATGTGTCAATAGAATCTTATTATATTCTGTAACCATTTTATTTCCAACCTGGAAGGAAATGAAATTATTTAAGAACTTTATTATTGCATTCTCAAATTTGATTAATGTAATGGATTTGGAATTTTATAAACCAGGACTAATGGTTTTTGGTTAAAGACAAATTTTCTAAAAACCAATGAATAAATTTTTTAACTAATTGATAGTTTTAAAAAATCTAGAATTTTTAATGTTATATTTTATTTTGATTACCAGATATGGTTTTGATGAAAATATCATGGTGGATTAAGGGACCCTATGAAATTGAAATATATTATGGTTGTCATCACCTAGAATTTTTGAAAAGAAACCATTTGGTAAATAGAGTTGAAAAGGTAATCTTTGATTGTAAGAGTTTTAGATCCACTTTTTTAGGGGAGTGGTAGGTTGGGGGCGGGGAGTGTGGGTACAGGTATGGGGGAAAGGGGTGTAGGTGGGGGGTGCTGGGTGGGTGGGGGTTCTGGGTGTAGTTGGTGTACTGGGGGTAGTAGGGGTGACGAGGGTAGTAGCGGTGAACGGTGGGGTGGGGTGGGGAGGAGTGTGGGGTGGGGGGAGGGGTATGGGTAGTGGGTGTCTAGGTGGGGGGAGGGGGTGGGGGGTGGGTGAGGTTAGTGGGGGTGCTGGGGGAAGTAGGGGTGAATGGTGGGGGGTGGGGTGTGGAGGGGGCAGTGGGGGTGAAGGAGGGGGGGGGGGACATGGTGGGTGAATATTTTTTCATATTATTTTCTTCTTCTTTTTTTCTAAATAGATCTTCCAAATAACTTTGATAAAAGGATAGACATTATTTTCTAAAAAATATAACTTTTTTGTAGCCATATTTTAACATATCTTTTCCATTGTATACAATGTACAGTAGAAGCACTTCAAGTATGACACTTCCTGTTATATAATGAATGTTTCCAGGAAGTCCAGTATAGAATGTTATAATAATAAAATTATTTTATCAAGTTGTGGTGGAAGATAGATTATAGATGCATTATAAAATTTTATCTAACCAAATAATACTTATTGTACTACATCCTGATTCATGTATAATGCACCAAATTTGTGCATACTATTTTTCTTCTATATTTATCATAGATATAGCCATACTAATTAGTTTAATGGTATGTTTTAATTCTTACCGGGTGAATGTAGGTATTCGAACATCATGTTACCATAGCGGTGTTGTATAATACAAAATTTTAGTTGTATAGACTCGATACAAACCCTATGGTATGAAACTGGGATTTATAGTTCATTCATTTACTTCAAAAAATATTCATAAGATCTTTACCTAAATATATGAAATGTATTTCAATAATATTACCTCTTTTATATTGCTTAATAAAAAAATACTATACACTCCCAATAATATTAATTAAAACTAGATAACCATATATAAAACATCCTAAATAGTAAATCATGAATGATGAGTCAATATATTTGGAAATTTATTTTACCTATGGTTAATTATTATTATTATTCTTAATTCCCTACACTCTTATTTCGTGGACAAGAAATTCCAATGGTTTGGTGCCATTAGAGTAAGTTAACGGTAATTCATATATTTCTTATTTAAATAAAGAGTATATGAGGTCAATTCAAACAAAAAGAGATATTATTGTATATTCTAGGAATATCATATGGAATTAAAAAAATATTCATGTAATCCTTCCTCCCCTAAACCCTGCATTACTCTAATCATCAGGTATAGAAATAAAGTGCAAGGGGGAGGGAGTAAAAACTTCCATCCTCAAGTTGAGGATAGTGGTTGGCCATCATAAACCAACTCTATGTTTCCAACTTTATTACATGTCTTCTTAGGGGTATTTATTTCAATGATACCACTAATTCATTATTCCTTATGATTTTTATTCATTTTTATCCTTTGACTTCATACATAATCCCTGTGTGCTAATCTTGTCTACCATTACACTTGTGCAAGATTCCTTACTTTTTTATAACAGAGAATCCTAAATTTTTCTTACATGGGCTGGTATATATTTTTTTAGTGAGATTCATATCACTATTTAAAATATCTATCTTCAATGGAAAATATGTGCATTATTTTCTAGGATTCCTCCATGCCAGTGAAACTTCACTAGTTTTCAATTCTTGCTTTGTAGTGGTATGGATGAAACTACTTTAGCATATCTCTTGATTATCTTACATTTTTTCTATGAGATCATCCTATTCTTCCTTCTTGGTCCTATGTGATTGTTTCTTCTCTTTCTAAGAAGGTTATTGAATGTACAAATACATTGGTGCTTTATGATTGTAATCATAATCATAAACATCTTGTTTTCTGCAACCCTTCAGAATTTCTTGTTTGATATCTCTCTCACTGTATTCTTTATTTATGTTTAGTATATTTGAAAGTATTTCTGTTATGAATTTATGTGTGTTTTGTATTGGTTTCATTATGAAATTAAATAGCGGTGACTTGAAATGGTGGTGGGGGGCGGGACTAACATGGGACTGGTAGGGGTGGGGGGGGGGACTGGCAGGGGTGGGGTGGGTGGGTTGGTGGGTGGGTGGTGGGGGGAATAGGAAGGGTGGGGGAAAGGTAGGGGTGGTGGTAGGGGACAGGGAAAGGTTGGGACTTGGCATGGGGGAGACTAGCAGTGGTGGGGGGGGGGAGACTGATAGTGGTGGTGAGTAGGGGAGACTGGAAGGGGTGGGTATGGGTTGGGGGGACTGGCAGGGTGGGGGACTGGTAGTGGTGTTGGTGGTGGGGGCACTTTCAAGGGTGGGGACTTGACAGGGGGAGCTGGAAGATGGGGAGAATTGAATGGGTGTGTGTGTGTGTGTGGGGGGGGGGGGTGGTGGCAGTGTGTGGGGGCTGGTAGTGGGGAAGGAAAATTGGAAGGGAGGGACTGGCAACGGTGGAGACTTGGCAGGGGGAGATTATCATGGGTGGGGGAGGGGGAGACTGGAAACGGGGTGCAAGGGGCAGGGAGTGGGTGTGTGATGAAAGGGGGAGGGTGTAGGTAGGGTTCAAGGGGGGCGTGGCTGGGGTAGTAGTAGGGGGTTTGAAGGAGCAGGGGGTGCAATGGTGTAAGGGTAGGGGTGTTCCGGGTGAGGAGTGGGGGGGGGGTCAAGGGGGTGGGGTGGGGGGGTGTACTAGATCATGGGGTGAAAGGGGGGAGGGGTTGGGGGTCTACAAGGGGAAGTGTGAGGCGGGGATAAGGGGTGTGTAGGGGGAATAGTGAGGGGGAGGAAGGGGTTCAAGGGGTTGTGTAGTGAAAAGGGGATGGGGCATGTAACGAAAGAAAATTTTATTAATGAAAATTAATCTTGATCTAATTAAATGTATTGTTATGTAAAATAGTTATATAACATATGAACTTCTTTGTTTTAATGATTTTGGATTTCAAAATACCACAAATAATTGTTTCCATTTCTAATATAGTCATTGAACATTGATCACATGATTAGTATAAATACAAGGCTTTAACAAATCTAATTTACTCAGAAAAAGGAAGCGATGGCCTCATCCAGTAAAATTTCTCCATATAAAGCCCATTTTTCAGAACTCAAAAAGGAGGTGGAACCAATGGGCTTAGCTCTTGACCAATCGCAATGCGATCTTCAACACGTTAATCTCGAACCGAACCGCCTATGGGAGAAGTTGAAGTAGATTGATATTACCACTCGAGCGATGTTATCTGAGCCACCCAAAGAGTCCATCAACATTGCACAGCTTACCCTTAGGTCTTAGGAAGGTGTTATAAGGGGTTTTGTAACAATACCCATCACTTTGATTATGTGCATTATTTTTGTACATAATAAATAATATACATTCATTTTATTATTGTTAATTTGTAAATAGTTTTTAAAGCACAAATAATATTTTCAGTTTATATTGAATTCAGAAATCTATTTTTACGAAATAATGGATTTTTGAATTAAATAATAGTTTAATAAAATATTATTACTCAATTAATTTTTCTTAAATATAAATGATCGTATACTTTTTATAAATATAGTTGTAATTTTTATTAAGGCTTGAAAGCTGTTTTGTCAAAACACATGAATTTTAGATAAATGTTGGTTTTTATTTTAAAAGTAATAATTAAAAATTTTAGAAAATTATTTATAAAAAATAATATTATTCTTTGGAATCATAATGTCAAAATTTTCCCTTGGTGAATTTTTCATAATTTTCTGAGCTAGTCGAATTTTTGGGTAAAAAATAAATACCATTTAAATATATAATGTGTTTTATGACATAATAACGACCCAATAGTGATGTAATAAAATAATATAAATGGTATGTTTAGACAATATATGTATTAAATTTAAAATAATGTGATTTTAGGTTTGTTTTACTTATTTTATAAAGCTTTAGCGGACCCTCCAAGACTTATGAAACATTTTAACTTTTAAAATGATTTTCTTGAGAGTGTGACTCAACTCCACATAAGAAAGTCTAATATTTTAATAATTTAGGACATTGTAATTATAAAATAATTTTTTCCACTCCCCTTTGGAAAAAACAATGGGAAAAATCATGGGTTGGTTGTGGTTTTGATTATTTTAATGTGCGGTGTCCAAAACCTTAATAATAAAGAATCTCCTCTCTTTTCCTATATAAACCAACTCAAGATACAACTTATCTTCCCTAAAAAACCTTGGAACACGTCCCTACTGTACCATAATACCTCTATTATCCTCCCAAGGTGTCCCAAGTTCCCAAGAATCCTCTCTCAAGCCTCTCCCAAGCCTTTGGATCACACTTCTAAATAAGGGACTTCTTCCTTTCTCATTTTTTTGTCTCAATTTCATTATGTAGTTATACCCTTTTATCTTCCATTTAAAATGTTTGGGTATAATTTCTCACCTCCCCCACACTTCCCTACTTATTTTTTAATGATTAGAGACCCCTTTATCTCTCATTAATTCCTCCAATGTACACCTGTTACTATGCCAAAATTCCATAATGGATCTCTCTATCCCCATTACATTCAAGAAATTATTTTGTATTATGAATCTAAATTCCATTAAATATGTTAGGACATGTATATATATGACCCCTTACTTTACATTTCTTTTAAATATGATTAGATACACCTTTTAATCTCATCAACCATTTTTATGAATTCGTTTATCATGCCATCACACTGTCGAAATTGCACTGCGATTTTCCAAGCAAAAGTCATTGTGTAGTGAATAACATGCCCATTTCTCTATCAAGGGTATTCACCATTATGCACATTTACTTATTAATTATATAGTTTCATGTATGAATTTAACATTACTTTATGTTTTAATAAATGATGATTTTTAATGAATCCATGTTATATGATCTATGTGGCACACTTATGCATGAAATGAAATGATTAAGAAGGGTGAACCATGATCGCACTCCAATGCATTTGGTAAAGAATAATATCATGATACGTCAAGTGCAATGAGGGTTTACCAATGATAATTCATGTTAAATTAGGTTTACTCATGATTCATGTGCAATGGGCCTTGGATCATTCTAATATCATGTTAAACGCTGTCGCGACATTTCCATGTTATGATAATCAAGCTATACCATGACTTTATGTTCATGTTTATATTATAATCCATTGATATGCCTATTGCCTAACATGTATATTATTATTCATTTTATTCCTTTTTTAGTCCCTTATTGGGTTTTATAGCTGACCCTTTTTACAATTATGTCCTCAGGTTATCCCATAAAATTCTAGGTATGGGGGAATGTTGTGGTCATATAAAAGAAGTTTTAAATAAAGATGTTGTGTTTTTTATGTATTAAGTTGTCCCATAATGTCCCTAATTTCCCAATACACAGGACCTGTCAATCATTACAGTTGTATTAACTGAAATTTAAGGTAATAAATCATTTTTATGTGTGTAATAAAGAGAAGGGTTGTTATAGGGAATGAGGGTGTGTAGGAGCAGGGGGTGCAAGGGGGTAGGGGCAGGGGAGGGGGTTCAAGGGGGTAGGGGCAGGGGAGGGGGTGCAAGGGGTGTGAGTAGTTAGGTGGAGGCAGGGGGTGCAAGGGGCAGGGGGAGGGGTGTGGGGGGGGGGGTGCAAGGGGGATAGAAATAGTGGTGGGGTAGGGGGTGTGAAGGAGTAGGTGGTGGGGGTGATGGTGTAGGGTGGGGGTGTGGGTGGGGGGGGGGTTGTTGGTGGGGGAGGGGGAGTTGGTAGTATCCTCTCAATAGTAAGCATGATTCACTGTGCTGTTTTTTATGCAATGGGAAGGCCTATAGCTACCATTTCAAACCGTGGATATAGGCCTTGTGTGAATAAAACTTTTACCATATTTTTAAACTATGGCTATATGCTCTCCCCTATAGCCAGGGAAATACTAGCCACAATTTATTAAATAATGGCTATAACCTATAACCACTGTTTTTGGGCCTATAGACACAATTTAGAAGAATGGATATAGACTTATTTTGTAGTAGTGATATAGGTCAAGGTATTTATAATAAAAAAATTATCCATTTATCTCATAAATCAAGATACTAAAAGATACATATTATTAAAATCATGTATAAGCCTACTCATAAATTTATAATTTTTGATGTGAAGGCTGGAAAAGATGCAAAATCTCGTGTCATCCATCCAAGTAGATGAGTGCATCATATGTAACTTATCAACTTATGGTAATATACTCCCTTGGTATTTATCAATGGAGATCCTATATTTATTATCCATTATACAGGAGTAAAAATCCCCTCATGTTTAATAATAATCTACCATATAGTTGGAAACATACCCAACCACCCACTAAATAGTGAAACCTAAAATCTAAAAAAATCAATTTATGATATCTTACTTTTGAGATTACATATTAAGCTTAGGAAATAGATATTTTTATGAAACATATAACCTAGAAATACAAATGACACTATGAATGATGCATCATATTATATGTTAATGTAGTGAATCGATAACTTAAAACTGATATTGAGCTTCCAAAATAAAATTTATATATATATATATAACCCCTTACTCACATTGATCATAATATTTCATCTCAACCCAAGAATTTTATTAAAGAACACTAACAAGTGACAGATCAGATTCAAACCTTGATGGGTTAATCATCATTTATCTTTTAAAATATTTGAAAAACACATGAAATAATGATAACATATAAATTCATTTGTTTAACATGAAACATTTATTATAATAATAAATATATTTTTTCAAAAAAAAATATATATACATAAGTATCAATCTCATAATTTATAATAAGTAAAACCCCAATAACTTTATGTTATCTACATTAAACAGTGATGTTAAAAATGTTATATTGTATTAAAAATTACGACATAATTTATCTTAAATATGATTAATATCTATGAATATATATTATAAAACACTACCAATAAATTCAATTGTTGAAAATAAATATTATAACAATAAATATTTTTATAATAGTGAGATTTGGTTTCATAATACTTATGTTCAATAATTTAAAATTCTATTTAAATTTTTTTAATTCAAAATATCTCATATTATAATGCACTTAACCACTTTTTGTTAAAAATAATGACTCTTAAAACCATTTAAAAGAATACAAGAAAAAAATTAGATTTTATTTTATGTTATGAATTATATATATATTAAACTATTTTTGGATATAATATGAATTACACAAGTGTAATGATTTATTTAATATATCTAACTCCAAAGATACTCCCACTAGTTTCTTAGAAAATACATTTTCCCAAAATATATTTTTAAGGCATAAATTCTTATATATAAATATAAAAATTTATTTCATTCTTGATAATAATAGGGAAATAAGAAATTTTACGATAAAATTTACATTTAATTTCAAAAATATGTTAGACTTAATATAATTATAATTATAATTATTTTATTTATTTTTCTATTTACTTTTAAATTATATAATTTTAAAAATAAACTCCCTAAATTATTATAAATTATTTTTACTTCAAATATATTTCTAAGGAACACGGTGGATTTAGTGAAGAAAATAGAACTTATTTATTTTAATAGGAATATTTAACAAAAAATTCATAATAACCATATATTATATAAAATTTTATACTTTATAAGAATTTATAGAAAAGAAAATAATGATTTATTAAAATCCACCACTAATAGATGGTGGGAAATATTTCCAAATTTCTAAACAAAAAAGTTAGATAAAACACTTTTATAATATATAGAACTCCTTTTTCAATTATTTTCAAATGATTTAATAGAATGGACCAAATCACAAATCATGTGTATACTACTATATTCCATTTTATTCAAGTAAAAATTATTTTACAAACTAAATCTATTTTCACATAAGAGAAGAATTAGATGTTATTAAACATCCAAACCTATACTTTATAATTATATTAATCTTGAAATAATAATTTGTATCATATTTTCCATATAAAAAAGTCTTGAAAAATTATTTATGAAAACTGAAATCTTCACCAATCCTTCCTCAAATTTGAACTCCTATACATATTCACAATAATTTTTTAATGTTTTTTAGTATTATATACCCTTAAAAATAATAGAATTGTCATTTATAATATTAATAAATGATGTGGACTCTTTATAATGTTTCTAACACTTCTTTAGGTATTGTTGGAAATTATGTATGAATTTTATAGGATTTATACAATAGAAATATTTGGTACCTTCCTAACATATCCTATATTTTTTTATGTACCATGTTGTTTGTAAGGACCCCCAATATTTTTTTTATTCTTCTAGAAAAAACTATTACCCGGTTGCAATTACACCCTAGCAAAAAATATTGAACCAACCATTTTTATCTCAATACTGCTCAACAGAATGAGGAGATTCAATAAAGCTTTTTAATGAAATTCATATTGTAGTTCATAATATATTTTCATCACCTTTACAAAAATTATTATATAATGATGTTTATTTCTATATCCATCCTTAAAAGTTATCCCATCCTATAAAATTTATTCACATACTAAATAATATTGAGTACATGATTTGATTCTGAAGTTAATTTATTCATTTAACATCTAAAATATTACTTGGAAGCCTCTTCTTTATTATTACTTGATTCTTTTGAAAAATAATTTTAAATTATTTTTTACTTGAATCAATCCAGGTTCTCATTTTTCTAACATGGATTCCATATATGAAAATTAATAAAGTAAATGTACCAATAAAATATTGATCATATTTCTAGAAATCTTAAAGATATAATTTTTTAAAAAGACTTTACAATCAATTTTTGTTGTAAGTGGTTTATCTGATATGTAAATTTTTTCATATTTCTTGAGAATAATAATCTAGTTCTGTAACTTTTTAATGGTTTATTTGATTAATAATCTATTTTTATAATATTAATCTCAAATACATGTTTATATATTATTCCATTTTATCTATAACAAAATATATTATCAAATGAGTATTAATTTTTATATGTATTTATTAAGGAATTTTCTTAAATATAATCTAACAAAAATGAGAACCCTTTTACAAATCATATTTATTAATGATATCATATCCATATTTTTTCAGAATTTTACTTTGATTTAGCATTAGTATTATCACTTAGATATTTAGTTAGATAATCATGTCAATCATATCATAAATTATCATTGGATAATTGAGTAGAAAACACCTTTCCAGATTCTATCATACAGATTATCCAAACTATATTCTTCTCATAAGCTAAATATTATTTCTACACAGTCAAGTAAATCCCAAATATCATAATGGAATCTGGTTACCTAAAATTTAGTGTTACCTACATTCTCTATTCATGACAGAAGTTAAACTATGGGAAGCTAACATTTAGAGTAACCATTACTGAATGATCAATGTTTTGAAAAGTGTTCTCTTTAAAATTTATCTAACAATAACTATTATTGATGGGGTATATAAACATATGACCATATTATCTCATGTATTACCTATATAAATTCTTGATTCTAAGGATTTAATTTTTTATACCATACCTTCAACTAAGTTGATTTGTTCTAAACATATTAATTTATAACACCTAATTCCATTAATGATTTGTGTTAGTTAAAAAAAATAGATGATAATTTTATATACAATTATACAAATAAATCAAATTCATATGTTATATAAAAACACAATATGTAAAAATTTACAATTATATGAACTCAGGATCCACTCAAGAGAAAATATGATTTGATAGGTAGCCAAACCTCTCTTTTTTTGAAAAATAACTAATATCTCAATTCAGGGGGATGTTTGAATTGAAGTACAACTATAAATAGATAAATAATCAAGAGAATAATATATTTTAATATAATTCTTACACCTCATATAAATAAATAATAATTATCCTTTCCTATTTTATTTAAAACAAAAAATGATTAAAAAAACTAAATATAATGTTTTACCAAGAATATATATCCTTATTACATTGTAATACATTTAAAAGAAAAAATTAAAATAATTTCAACTAAAGAATAAATATATTAATATCATAAACACTACATATTTATGAATGATTAATAAATATTGAAGAAATAAATAAAAAATTTTAGAATATTTAAACATTAGATACATATGTATGAAAATTTAATAAGTAAAACATTTATAAGCACTTTACAATTTAGAAAAGATTTTATGGACATTTTACAACATAAAAATGATAAAAATTCACATTTATTCTTGAATATGAACTCTTCATAAAATTTATTTACATGGATAATATATGAGTTTTTATATTAAAATATTAAATACTTTAAAAAATATAATCCCTTTATATTTCTTAATTTATGAACCCATTATAATAATAATTTAAGAAATTTAAATTATTTTTATATCATATTATATATATATATATATTTTAAATGTAATAAAATCCACTAGAACAATTTTAGACTAATTTAAACATTAATTTAAAATAAATAATTTAATATGAACAAGTCATATTATATTTAACAGAAATTTCATAATACAATAAAAACTATATTATTTTTCATTGTTTTAGGATATTTAAAAAATTTATAAATATATTTACAATCTTGACATCAACACTTTTGAATTATTTTTTTGATAATTATTAAAATTATAAAAGAAATAAAAAACATCTTTTTTATTCCCCATGGTGTGGTTCATCACATATGACAATGGATAACCTAATTAAGACCATAATGTATTTCATTTATAGAAACATTTTGAGGCCTTGAGGTCTCACATTAGAACCACAATGTGGTTTTTTTAAATGTTGTGATTTTTCATATGAAATATAATTCTCATACAAATCGTGGTCATTTTTATAAAACCATGACATGGAAAATGTAATTTTATGATTCTATATTTTAGGATACAAAAAATATCAACATATTTATGAAACACTATTTATATTTTTAATGTGAAATTTAGATCACAACATGTTTTATGTGACACATCATGATTTTAAAAGAAATATTTTTTTATAGAAATACATCTATTAAGTTAAATAAAATGAAATTGTCTTATTACAACTATTTGGTTTTAGAGGGTGTAACACTTTTGCACATGAAGTGGAAATAATAAACAAAATTTATGCCACAAGGTCTAACCATTGTTTAAATAATGTACATAACACATTATTTTAATGAATTTGAGCATTGAAATCTTAATTAATTATTAAGGGAGATTATCTAGAAGTATCTAGTAGAAGATTTTATCTAAAGGCATCTAAGGTTTTTATAAATCACTATGCACACTTCTTTGTAAGATTAATCTTCACCGCATAACTTTCAAGGATATTTATCAAAAGAGGAAAAAAATTAATATATTGATATGAAAGGAATATCAAAGATAAATATCCTAAACCAGATATCATTATCTCAACCTCATTTTATAATATTCAAAAAATATTCTTTGAATCCCCGTCACAATGATGAATATTTTACAAAACAAATATTGTGAACATTATAATACCACATGTTTCATAAATTGTGGAATAATAATACACATTACCAAAATTTTTAATGCTTTGTAAAATCCTAAGATATAAAATTTTAACACCTAAAGGTTTTATAAAATACCATAAAATAATGTAACGAGTCAGAATATTTCTAAAATTATAAGTAATAATCATAATGAA
The DNA here is from genome assembly GCA_963277665.1 of Viscum album. Lineage (NCBI taxonomy): Eukaryota > Viridiplantae > Streptophyta > Magnoliopsida > Santalales > Viscaceae > Viscum > Viscum album. Next base: position 384,693,319 of record OY728166.1, read on the forward strand.
TTATCTCATAATTCATGAACTTCCTTGAAAAAAATAGTGTAGTGGCATTCACCAAGTTATATTTTTTGATATAAAAGGCCATGATAGGTTAACATGAACAAAACTATGGTTATTTTACTTTAATGAATAATTATTTTAATTATTATCTAAATCAATGCTCTATGGAATGTAATGGTGTTTCCCTTGATTCTTAGGGAATAAGTAATTATTATTTTTTCATAAAATTGGTTTGGAAGTTATTATTTGAGCTACCGAGACATATCACCACATGATTTGATGTATATTATTGAAGAAGCAGATAGTTAGATTCATTTTTCTAGTTTCTTTTTAAATAGGCGATGGATGAATACTGATGAATTATATTTTTTATTATAGAATTTAATTATTCAAAAATGTAAATATGAGAATATTTCAAAATATTTCTTTATTTTTTAACCAAGATCACCATAGATATTTATATGATTTTGTTAGTTAAGTATTATCTTTACAATTTTGTTAATTTCATACCAATTTGAGAAAACTTTAATGTTAATGATTTGTATGTGTATTACATGAAACAATTATTTAGACCTCATGGATTTTTAGATCAATTATATGAGATTATAATCTAGGTTTTATTTCATGGTTTTATAAGGGGTTGAAAAATTCCATGTCTACTTTTTTTAAAGAGACTACTTATTCTCATTCTTAGATAAATGGATATATAAAACTAATGAAATGATTTTTTCAAAATTTGTTTTAAGTTATATAATAAACCCATAATTTTTATGAATATTAAAGAAGTTATTTTCAAAATTTAATTAAATTATGTTGGATGGTTTTGGATGGGTCTTGAACTTATTAGGTCTCAACAAAAGATAAGATTATGTGAAGCCAGACCCTCCTATAGAAATTCAATAGTAGGTGTCACCAGGTAACAAGTTCAAGGTCATCCGGTGCCTAGTGTAAAATAAAATGGTCGTATAACATATATGCATATTGGTTGGATAACATGACTGAACATAGTGTTCTGTAAGGAACCAAGTACCCAGTACAAGTTGATTGAGTAAGTAGTTGTCTGAAAGCTTTTATACCTTAGTGGTTTACTAATTCTTAATAAATTTTTATTTAATTCTGAAATTATCATCCAAATTTAGTGAGATTGATTCTTATCACCCTCTAGTATTCCTCTTATACTTTGAAGATATCCTCCACACTCACTTAAAGGATGGTTTGAGACCCTCCCATTTTCTTCTTTATCATTAAGTTATACTAATCACATGTAATAATTTTTTTTAAATATTTTATATCATCTCAGACCCTTAAATAAAATGGTTTTTAGGATATCATATTTCATGGGACTGATCTTGAATCATGTGATTTCATTCCAAGATCTTGCTACACCAGACTAAAGATATGTGGTCTTTAACATTATTCGTCATTTATATGATTGTACATGAATTCCCTTTCTTATGTGTTATAGAGGTGTGGATTTTGACTCTTCCTAGTATGAAAGGATATCATTATAGTTTTAGAAATTTGATATATACTACAAATAACATTTTTAAGATGGTTTTACTATTTTTAAACCAAACTTTATTGGAATTTAGTGATATGAATAAGGGGTTATCTACCCAGAAAAAGATATGAGTAAAGGGTAATAGAAGGGTTTTGTTTGATTCTATGATTATACAGTTTTTAACTTTAAGTGTGTGAAACAAAAAATACTGGGTTTATAATTTTTTGGATTAAATTAAAACATGATTCATCAAGTGAGTTACTATATCATTTCAACTCCTCATATGAAAAATTAGTCTAAGAGAGGTGTCTTGTTAAGGGTTGGACATACCATATGTGATTTAGTGTTATTGGGAATCATTTAACTAAAGGATACCTATAATAAACTATTATTCTAGTTTGTAAAGGATTGATATTGAGTATTATTGGAACATAGGTTATTCACGACAAAGAGCATTGAAGAAAAAGTGTATTTTAGTGACACTTTAGATAAATTTTATATTTTTACTAGTAATATGTTTTATTGAAAATATTATGACTATGGTGAATGGTTAGAGAAGTTTGGGGAAGGTCAGATAAGTTTTGGAGGTGATTTTGTGAAGTATACAAAAACCACAGTGTGATGTAATTGGTCCTTCCATAATATTTACTGGTGGATATCAATAGAAACTGGATTCAACATTATGTCATGATATTAAATTATTATTTTATAAATTTTTCTTCATTTGATTAAAAGGAAAGAAAGTGTTCAATAATGGATATTATGATGTGAAATTCACATTATAACAAGATAGTGGTATTAAGGTTAAGTATTTTCTAATATATAATCACACTGTAAGATTTTTTAATACAATATAAAAGATTTTGAGATGAAAAAGTGGTCTAAAAATAGGTTTTATACCCTAATGGTTCAATTGTAACTAGAATATATAATTTAATAAATAGATATATATTATTATTCAATAAAATATGTTACAATTTAATTAATATTGTATTGAATGACTAGACATATTGACACCATGAGTTTCAAAGTTCAAAATTTTAATCAACACGTTAATTTTAGAGGATCATATAATAGAGTATAATTATTCATTAATACTTACCATCACACTTCAATTTTTTTAATTACATATTTATTTAAAATATATAATACTTTTAGAAAATAAAAAAGTTTGGTTAATTTACAGTGGGTTTTATTCAACTCATATGGTTGAATTTAATTATCAATATAGGGATTACTTGTGGAATTAGATGACAGAATAATTTGAGTGAAAAAATTAATTGTATTTTGAAGAGGAATATTATAGATGTTTTAAATGATTTCACGAATTAATGTTTTTAAATATAGATATTTATTGGTCATTTGTAATTATAGAGGATGAGAAGTTTATTTGACTAAAACCAATGTTGAACCAAATTTGATAAATAAGTATTCATATTGATGGATAATAACCTTGTTGACCAGTTTCATAATATTACTATTGATATTATTTGAGAGAAAATATCATGTTATTTATTTTATCATAAACACCATACTAGGATAATAGAAGGAGTTAGTAGAATATGGGTTGGTAGGGGTCCAAACTAAACGTTGTAATTATGTATAATATATAATGATATCCTAAATTATATTGAAACATTTCAATTTATGATCATTAGATTATCCTTTTGTGTTAATCTAGGTAAAATTTATATATTTCTTCATTTATTTTATATGATTCAGATGATTTAGATGATTTTTTTGAGATTTTAAAAATTTCACCAAGTTTTTCAGTATAACAACAACAACTATTTAAGGTTAGAATAAAAATTAGCACCCAAAATCCCCAAACATATAATTTATTTATATATGCGGTCAAAACAAGTGGTATTAGAGCCATAAGGTTATTCTAGATGAATTTATCAGAGGATAATTTTTATTATAGAGAATGTTTTTAATATTAAAGGGCTTCTATTTTTTAATGGGTTTATTTATAAAATATAGACAAATTAAATTAAATCACGTTTATGTTCTCTTGAACTTGATTTTTTCTCTATTGTTGTATATGGAATTCAAGTGAGTGGTTCCATGAAGTTATTTTTTATTGAGGCATAAAATTAATTTCTCAATGTTGATATTATAGAATAAATTGATTTATTTGAATAATTTTTAATTATATTTAAGTTAAACTGATCAGTTGTATATACTTAAAGTTAATATGTGACCAATTTTCTAATATTTATGAAGGGGAAAATAAAGTGAGGAAGGTGATGTTACAAGTGTATCACAAAAATATTTATTATTAGAAGATATATCTATAAAATCATCAATAGTTTCTCCAATACAGTAGCTGAGGTTGTTTGATATATTAACAGAATTAGTGAGGAGAAAAAGGATGTTGAGGTAGTGAAGACATTTTGATAATATTTACTTGTTTTTATAATCCCAATTCAAACTTTATTGATGAAATAAATTGGGATAAGAGAAAATTTTATTAAGAGTTTGATAATGATGAGATTTTTCTTGAAGAAGTTAAGACAGATTTTAAAACATACTTAATTTACAATGTCATGGAAATAACTGAGAAAGGTAAATAAGAAACCGAGGAAAAAATAAATATAAGGGAATGATTAATCTCAAGGTTGAACAAAATGTGATCTTGTGGACCATGAAACACAGAGAATAAAAAACTAATCGATTGGTTAAATGTTGAAGGAGTCTTTAGACTACGTTGACCAAATAAAATCCAAAAATGAATCTATTATTTGAGGTAGGGGAGGAACCCTATTTTATACAATAAAATATTAGATAATTTATGGATTTTAATTATAAAATTAAAGAGAAATATAAGGTAATTTTAGAAGTCAATTCTTATATCATAGATCAATTAGAGAAGGATGAAGCATTTCAAGAAAAAAAATTCTTGGAAAATAAACAAAAAATTAAATAGATAACAGGTGATTCTAATAGGAAGCTATATATTGTATATTTCTATGATAACCAATTGAAGGACTTTTTGGAAATTTTCACAAGGAGTGTTGCGAAGTTTTTGAGTAGCGATGAGGTAACTTTGTGGTTATATTGAATTTATTTTGAAAATAAATTAAGTGTTTCTATAATGTCAATATATTGATTAATAGAGACTTATTAGTAGTTTTTATTACCCAATAATTATATTAATAAGAATAATAATACAATTTACATGTTCAGAATCATTATTGGTTTTGGTATTATATGAGTTTTATATAAATTCTTTAAAGACTAGAAGTGCTTATAAAAAAATTATTCCATGACCAATTATGTTATAGATCCATTCATGTGGAAAATATATTTCAAGAAATATTCCATTGAGTTTTTATATTTTTTAATTCCTTATATCTATGATGGAATGATCTTGGAGTTCTATATATATGTTTTCAAGCTTTAAGAATACAATATTCAATTTGAAAATTCATGGTTGAGGTCTAAATGTTAATACGAAGTGGTGATGATAACTAATGATGTATTTTGAATCCACATATTTTATTTGGAGAAGTAATATGTAAATTCTAAGTTGAAGTGGTCACCTATGTAAGGATAATTGAAATATGTTGTAATATATGTGCAGCTAATCCAGAACTAAAATAGATTTATCATGGTAGTTATGTTGAATCAAATTTTTGTGTAAATGTGTGTTGATAATTGAGATATTTATGTAAATATAACTCTAGATAGGTTTATGTGTAAATGTAATATATATCACTTAGAGGATACATAAGGGTTATTTATACTCAACATCAAGGTAAATCATATTTCTTTGTACTTGAATAAAGGTTATCTGATATTTATAATATAGCATAATGGTAATTCATGGAAGGTGTGTTACTACATAAAGGTAGTTTTCATGAGGCATAATGGTTACTATAAATATCAATAAGCTATGAAAAGATAGCTTGGACTTGTGTAAGGATCATCTCCACTAGAAACTTAATTATTTAATGGTATGGTACCTAAAGGTAATATTAAATGAGATCTTATGAGAATTCAATAATTTATTTTCTTGGGAAATGAGGATTAAATTAGACGATGAAAGCGCTCTATTATTTATGGATAAAACAACATGATCACACATGGATCATGATATAAGATGAGATGAATGTATAATCATCTAAGGTGAATAAATACAAGGAATCCAATTCCATAACATAGTTATAACATAGAGACGGTTAAATGAGAAGTTAAATATGTACATTTCATTATGGAATCTATAAAGTATGAGTGAAATAATAAATTTATGATCACTATACCATATTAATGAACTCTCAGGAGAGTTTCTTCCTAATCAGTTAAAAAATTAAAAGATTAGGAGAACCACTCTGTAATAGTGATATTTTTATGTGAAGTTACCAATTATGAGAAATGATGAATTATTTTTTCCCTAGAAGTCTTCATGGTGTCTCATGAAGAGTAAATACTAAGATTCAAAATAGTGAGGACCATCCCATGGTCTATTTGAGGTTGCCCATGGGATGGGATGGGTTGATATTGGCAAAATATTACACCGTACCCACCCAAATGTGGTGAGGTCAGGTTGGGTCGGATAATAATTGTTCTTATAATGGCCCAACCTAAGCTGGATCTGGTTAGCTTTGGTATGGTTTATTCTATCATGTAATTAAAATTTATAATAAAAAATTGTAGAAAAATATATAACCATATTTATTAAATTAAATATTAATAAATTTAGAACATTTAAAATATTCCAAATTCAAATAGATAAACAAACCCCAATAAATTTAATTAGAAATTATAAAAGATTTTTATTAAAAAACAAAAATACATCACCACATGGATCACTTGTGATAGAGTAAATAAATTAGGTATTGATTAGTTTGGTTAGGTCAGGCTGAGTTATTATTTTCTTAATCATGACATGAATCAACCCAAAATTGACTTGACCCAAATTAAAAAAACCCATCCATATCCCATGTGTAACCCGACCCAACCTAATAGAGATATGTTAGGGTGATCAGATTGGTTTGGGTTTAGACACAACTTGGTGACCTTTTTTTGAAACCCTCTATGTTAGAAGTTATCCATAGTTCAAAATTGGGAGCACTATGCCACAACACACACTATGTTACTATGTAATTCATTTAATAATGAGTGATGAAGGAAATGGATATGTATAAAAAAATTCTTTTTGTATTGTGTGAATAATAATGATATATCTAGGAAGTTTATACGGTATAACTAAGGAATACACTCATCATTCATTTCACTAAAATATTGCATATAATTTCAATGATTTAAATTTTTTTGGGATTTATAGGGAGTTTGAGTCCAAAATATTTTAAATATCATGTGATGTAAAGAATACCGAGTCTTTAAGAAGGGTTATAAATGATAATACTTAATGTTAATGATTTGAAGAGATTCAATGTGAAAAAATTATGATGAAAAATATTTACTTAACTTGGTGAATATATATAAAAAGGTAAAAAAAGACAAATGGTGTGGGTGTTTGAATGCATCCTATCGAATATTCTATAAGTCAAAAATATTTATAGGAACTTGAATATCTATTAATCATCCCAATTTTAGGAGTTAAAGGAAGAAGAATTTGTTTGAGTGTTACAATAATAATTTATCTTGTGCTCATTGAAGAAGAAGAAGAAGAGAGTGATAAGATCATCTAACACTGAATTACATTAATTCTATTTATGTCAAATAAAATGAGAAATCTAGCTTACAACTTTCATTTTATATAAATCTTAGAAACAATTAGTTTTTTATGTTTTATAAGATATATGGAAATCCATGATTATGGGAGATATTGAATATATTAATCTATTATAGAATCTTAAGGATGGTTTAAGAAACCTTCTTGATTATTGTATTTTTGGAAGAAGAACATTTTTATAGTCTAAGAGGGACACCTAATCATGACTGTTGATCTACTTCAGAAACAATATTCCAAATCATATATTCTATAAAGATATTAAAAATAGTAATACATTTATTTATTTGTACCTAGTTTGTTCCATGTTAATGAGTTCAAGGTCATACCCATGTAAATTCATTTTTCAATAATAAGATGTATGTTGTGCATGTGGGATAATAACCATGTATCACAGAATATGTCTTCATCTTCAAGGAGGTGAACCTTATTAAAAAAATCTTAGTGTTCCTTTTGAGTTCCTTATTATGTTTATATTTTTAAGTATATCAATGAAATGATAGATAAACACTGAGATATTTCATTTCAATAATAAGTGGATATATAAAAATGGAAAAAAGATTAAATTGGTTTAAAATTATACCAACTTTGATTCAACAGCCCCCTAAATTTCGGGAAAATAACTTTTTGACCCTAATAATTTGAATTCTAGTAGGCCAAACATCTTATTAGACTCCAAAAAATATGATTTGTAAAATTTTTCTGTTTCTATTTGTAAAGGATTTATGAAGTTATTATTTAAAAAAGATTATAAATTCCCTATTAAAGAATCCATGTAAGAATTATCTTCTAAGGCATTACAAAATACAAAAAGAAGAAAAGGAAATAAGGTCTGATATATGAGAGAAAACTAAATCTATAACATTGTAAGTTAATAAATGTAAAGTTTATTTTAATAATTGTATTTATAATGTATCTAAAAATAAATAGAAATGAGAATCCATCTCTCTTAAGTACATTATAATAAGATTTCGATTTTCCATGAATCAATTTTTAAAAATACAAATCAATCATGGAATAAGAATATCTGGGGGTGGAATAAACTTCCCAAGATATGAAAAATGGTTCTTACACCTATAGTTAATCATCATCATAATAACAATAGGTAAATTTTTTTTATTATCAATACTTTCCTTTAAAAGAACCATGTTTCGAAAGAGAATATACCAATTATAATGATTTAAAATATGAATAAATCAATTATTTTAAAGACATCTAGCATAACTTCCACAAATAAATAGTCACACACACACACACACATATATATAGAATGTTTATAAATATGTATAAGGATATCACTCACTTATAATATTATAATTAAAGGATAGATGTTGATTTGAATGAATGGATAAAAACATGTATTACACTCCCCAAATATGTAGGATTCTTAAATTCTATAAATATGGATATTTAAGAAAGGTTATGTATCTCAAAAAATAAATGGATCACTATAATTCATGATATATAATAAGTAAATAAAATTATTTATTAAAGAAACCCTTCATTCGGATAGATAAATACCCTTAAAAATCAATAACAAGAAGTCAAAACAAATATGATTAAAGATATTGAACACCTATTTCAAAAATAATAAGATTAAAATGAATGATGATCAAGTTAAAGATAATGAAATGTCATATATAGAAAAACTAAAATTATTGGAGGATGTCAAAATAATCCTAAATATAAAATTCTTGGAGTTTTTAAATAATTTTAATAATCTATAAACATAACAAGCTAAATCTTCACAATAAGCTCCGAGGAGAGGTTATTACATAGAAACTGATAAGAAGAATTCTTATACTGGAAGGTCTCTATATGGTGGAAAAAATATCATGATATCATCTTTTAATAAAAATATAAAATCATAAAAAGCAAAGGTATTGTCCATATATAATATAAAATTTGTGATAAAATTCTTTCTAGTTAAATTGCTACATTAAACTCAAATCATGTTCCTAAATCAATGAAAAAATGGTATGTATCTCACCACTATATCTTGGGTGCTTTTATGTAGGAGTATAATATTAGATTCCACAAAATGAGATTATTTTTTCTAAAAGACACAAAAGGATCTTGGATGCATATCATGATTTACTACATATTAAAAGAATAAGACAAGATTTATGAGTTTTTTGATGCTTTAATAGGTTAAGTAATATGGCTGATAAATGTTAGAATAATGTTTCAAACTATGGAATAAAAGGAGAGCCTACATCAATTGGGAGAAAAAATAGATTTAATAAATGATTATATTAGGACAACAAAAATTATATCACCTCTAAGAGATTTAAAACTATTGAATATCTTTATGAATATTGAAATCTTGGTGATCATATGAGTAGAGCATGACTATCAAAACTAGTAAGGAAATATTCCATATTAATTCACAATAAAAAAATCATGATAGAGGGAATAATATGACATTAGGAAAGAAAATTAATAATCTTCTAATTAAAATTCTCATAAGTGGATACTAAAGAATGTAGGTGAGTTAACATTAGGTTAAAATAATAATAAAATTTATGTTCAACATAATCCCAAGTTGTCAAAGAATACTTATACACCATGGAGAGTAAAATTATTCTATTTTGAAAGAAGAGTATATACCAAGGATAAGGGTACATAAGAGATGGATTTGTTTATTAAAGGAATTAAGGTTGAGAATAATGGTAAAACAGTGTAAAAAAAAAAAGAAAAAGGACTGACCTAGTGAATAAATATTAGGAGAAGCAAAGTGGAAGATCCCAGAAGGTTCCAAACAGTACCAAAAAAATCATAATCATTTTTCCTGCAAATTTATAAAAATAAAATGAAATTAAAATATTATAAGAGTAGTAAAAATAAAAATGGAAATAAAATATTCCACATGAAGAATCCTAATTTTATTTAAGTTATTAAATAAATAATAATAAATGTATTTGAAAATTGATATATGGGAGGTGCAAGAAAGCTATACACAACTCAAAGATTTCTCTGACAATTACACCATCCTTATAAGAAATATGGAAAAAAATTAAATCTTCACTGAGTGATACATGTTCAATGATAGTTAATGTTAAAAAGAATATTCCACACATGTATATAGGTGATGAATCCTTGCTACCGAAGATTACCCTCTTGAAAAGTTAGAGACCCAACATGAAGATTCCATCCGAACATGAGGCTAAATTGGAAATGGTAAATTGGTTGAGAAGGAATCTTCTATGCATCCACTGATATTGATGAGAATATAAGGTTACACATTATCCTTCTTCCATTTGTATATTTTGTGTGTGCTGACCATGTTAGAAATAGAAGGAGATCCTAATTCTAAAATTGAGAACTACTGAAGTGAAGTGTACTAGAATAATTATTTCAGATCTAAAGAAGTGACCATATTAGTATGATTTAAAAATGGTATTGTTAAGTAAATATAGAGAAAATATTAACATGATGAATTGAAGTATGAGATCATCCCTTGAGGGGGGGGGGGGAGGGGGTTCTTAAGAAGATTCAAAAAGTTCAAAATCTATACAATGATGAATTCTACAAGGTTATTAGAAAGATGTTATTGAAAATATGTGTATTACCACACTCTCATCCCTAGATTCTTATGAAGAAATTATGATATTTAGGGAGATATAATGATTTCATCAATGACATGAAAAATAGTAATATGAATAGATTTTAAGGCTGATTACAAAAATTAAATTCTATAATTTTTACTTGAGATCATTTTATATATGTACTGAAGTGAGTGTAGGTATTTAGGTTTAAATTCAAATAAAATAAATATTAAATGATTGGTATCTATTTTTATTAGCCTAAAAATTTTTAACAGCTTTTGAGTGATAAATATTGTTAATTTTTATGAGTTGGAATCATTCTCTATTGTTAAATAGATATATTTGTTGTAAAATTAAAACCCTCATGTTTTATACAGTAATCATGGATCATGTATACTTTTAGTGGTTAAAATTATGACACATTTCATTAGTTTTAAGTGATACTATTCAATCACATATAATTTTTATCTGTTAGAAATAAGGGGGAAAAAATAAAGTAAAAGATGATAGGGAAAAAAGGGGAGATTTGAAACATAAAAAACATATTAATATACCATTTTATAATAGTGCTATTGAAAAAAATTAAAAGTAGGAGATTGATGAGACCACTTGGTGGATGTGTTTGTTTAATAAACATTGAGTGTTACCATGATTTATATATACCGATGAAGAAAATATTAGAAGAAGGGGGAGTAACCAAGCATTCTAGTATTGAGAATAAGGATAATGTTTTCATCCAAGGAATCATTATGTGAGTTGATATTACATGACGATTAAAGAAATTTATTAAATCTTGGAAGTGTTTATATGGAATTTATTCAATTAGTAATTATATTATTGATCCATTCATGTGGAAATTGTATTTGGAGATAAGTTATATAGAGTGATGATATTTATAAATGATTTATTTCTAAAATTTAAATTTTTAAAGAGTTCCATCTATATGTGAAATGATTTAATAATAGAAGAATCTATTTAAAATTTTTTGGATGATATTTAAAGAATAATATTAGATGGTGAAGATGATTGAAGATGGATTGGGCGGCCTTTGATTTAATTTGGAGAAGTAATCATGAAATTTTAAGTTGAAAAGGTTATCTATGAAAAGGAAACCTCAATATAATGTAATATACATGAAGGTAATTCCAGAGTGCATATGTTGTGTCAAGGTAAATCTATTAACTACACTATATATGTTATGGTATTTTATAAATTGAACTATGTATGTAAAGTTACCCCTAGATATCTTAATGTTGAAAGATATTTCTAAAATATAGATGGATAAATAAAGATTATATGGACGTTTCATCATGGTAAATAAAAAATATAATTACATTCATCAAAGTCATCTGATATGTAATACTTAGTGTAAAGGTAAATCTTACAAGGCACATTACTGAATAAATGTAATTCAATTCAGGTGTAAATGTTACTAAGATTATATAGAAGTTATGCCAAGTTATTTTGGACTTTTTCTTGGTTCATCATCCCTAGATAAGGAACTATATGTAGGTAAGATCTGTACAGGTAATATTAGATAAAATATCATGATAATTATATAATTTATGTTCTATGAAATTGAAGATTAAATTAGAAGATTCAAGCTATCTATTATGGATAGACCAAACAACATTATCACAATTAATTCATGATTCAAAATGAGATAAAAGAACAATAGAACAATTAAGGATCATAAATAAAAGGAATCCCACACTATAGCTCAATACTGACTTGGAGATGAAGAATATATTAGATACAAATGTCTATGATTTATTGTAAGTCCTAGTATATGAGTAAAATGTGAAACTATTGATCACTATATAATTGTAGTGAATGATTCATGATTGTTTATTTTTAATGATTTGTAAAATTATAATATGAGTATAACCACTCAATATTAGTTAGAATTTCCTGTGAAGTTACCACTTGTGAGAAAGAAGGACTCATTTATATCATAGAGATAGTCATTAAGTCTCATAAATAGTGATGAATTAGGTTCATAATAATGAGGAATGCATCATTGTATATTATTGGTGACTATATTGACAATACCATTACATTTTAAGTCATATGAAGTTCATAATGAATAAATCTACACTTTATCACACATTGTGTTGCAATATAATTCATTTAGTAGTGAGGAATTATGGGAATAAAAGAATATGAATGAGTTCCCATCCTATATTATGTTAATAATGGAGTTAAATTATAGAATTTTCTAAAACATAATTGAAGGAGACAATCCATATTAATTTTAATATATTCTCATATGCTGCTATGATGATTAAATTAACTGATGAATTTATATGGAGTTCGAATTCAAAATGTCTCATATATCATGTGAGGGAAATAATACAGAGTCTTCAAGAGGATTTTAGAATAATAAGTTAATTATGTTATTTTAGGATATTTATAGTGTAGAAATTATAAGGAAAAATAATCATGAAATAAAGTGAATATATATGAGAATAAAAAAATATCTAAAGGGTATTTGGGTTCAACTATGTTTTTCTGAATATTCTGTAAGTTGAAAAGAGAGAAAGAATCCAAATTTGAATGCCTAATCACATTTTGTGAAGACAAAGAAAGAGGTTGATTTTCCAGGAATGAAGTAAGAATTCATATCATGAACACTAAAGAATAAGAATATGAATAAGAAAGGGTAAGGATTTTCTAACACTAACTACCATTGATACTATTTAGGCTAAAGAAAATGAGAAATATATCCTACAACCTTCATGCTATTGAAGTTTTAGAAAAATTTGCTTTGAATGTGCTTTATAATATTATCTACCAAGAAGAGGAGGTGAGAGATCATTTCGGTTGTCATTTTCTATATAAATAAAAGGAACATTAAGGAATCCATCTTGATTACTGTAGTTTTTGAAGAAGAACATTTATATTATCCAATAGGGTCATACAAGCATGATTATTGATCTACTTCATAAATTTCTTGATGAAATATTGTATTCTATAAGTAGTCATATAATAGTAAGACACTTATTTATTCCTACCTAGGCAGTTCAAAGATACTGAGTTTAATGTCATAACCTTGGGATATATTTGATAATAAAAATAAATTTATGTTCAAGGGATATTAACAATGTGTCATTGAGGATGTTGACATCTACAAGGAGGAGAACCTCATCAATAAATATTAGTTCTCCTATTATGTTTCTAACTATGATTATATTTTCATTAAAATCAATCAAAGGAGAGATAAATATTGTGTGATGGCCTTCCACTAAATAAGCTATTAGGTGAAAAGGGATAAAAGTTTAAATTATTTTAAAAGTATAGAAACAATGATTCATTATACCCTTTGTATTATGAAGATCCCATTGTGATCCTAATAAGTGATTTGAGACTTGATAAAATTGGAAAAGTAAGAAATGATTTTGAATTTAAATTAAAAATATATACGATATAATGTATTAACGATAATGGAAAACAAAATATTTAAGATAACTATCAATCATTGAGTGTTTAATGTTATATACTAGAACACAATTTGAAAGGTACAACATATTTTTTTGTTGAATAATACAATAATATTGTTCGTATTATGTTTATATAAACCAAGAAAGAGGTGATGTATTTCCCCAGTGTTTTTAAAATAGAGTGGAAAATAAAATAGAATGATCGAAAAAAATTTATTGATTAGATAATGGAATATATTATACTTCCATTGTGGTGGAAAACTACTTAGAGAAATATGATATAAAATATAATTCGTTCTTAATGAGAATTCCCTAAAAAATAAAGTATTTGAAAAGAATAATCAGATGGTGAAAAATGTGGAATTTTTTTTATTTTTTTTTCTTATTGAACTATTGATTTTTTTTGGTTAAAGTGGTAGTTTATACTCAAAATTAGGAATTGTGAAGTTTTGGAGAAGATAAAGCTCCATATGAAAAAAAAATCCGATAGAATCTTCTCACACGTGACCATGTCATGCTAGTTTTGAGTCCGGGTGTACTTGATATATAATGTAAAGAGTTCACTAGGACTTTTCTTGCATGTTGTCGAAGAGGGTGCGTGGTCAGTCTCATCACACCTACTTGGGGGGATTATTTCATGTTTGTAAAATCAGTTATAAATTTAAGTTATGTTCGTGAATCCTTCCCAAACACTTTTTCAAGGTTGGTAACCCCTAAGAAATCGGTTGGTTATTAACATAAATTGATTTGAATTTAGTTCTATATCAGAGTTTCTCCATAATTATTATTCACTAATTATTTATTCCTAATTTTAAGTATTTCCGGTGTAAGTATACACAACCGGGCACAATAGTGTTTCTCTACACCTAAAAAAGTGGTAGGTGTTGGTGGTGTTGTGATCATTCCTATGATAGATGATTCTTAAATATCCTCATGAAAGGAATCAAAACCACGTAGTTAATGTCACTTCATTGGACACATGGTTCCTTTTAAGATTAGATGATAAGGACTGCTCCATATATTTTAACATTTTTCAATAAGGATAATTAGAACAAAGACTCATTGTGATGGTTGGTGTAGAACTTAAATATGAGAGACCCTTTATGTTTGACCCTAAAGATAATTTGGTATAATAATGTAATATTTTTTTCATAAATAATATGTCTCTATGAGGTGTGTAGCTGATTCAATTAAGAGGAATATAGTCAACTGAGCATCGTTTTATTTCATTAAAAAAATTGTCTAACAAAAGAAATATTACCATTCCAAGAAGGCATATGTCCCTTTAAGTGAGAGAAAATATCATTATGACTATAACCTGGTGAGGATAATTCTATAAGAATATGGACCTAATGAAAGGTATATCCATGATCATGGGGAATATTGCATGATGGGGACATAAATAAGTGGCTTCATGAACAATATAAACCCATGAAGATGATAATGAGGAGATAACGATGTTGGGTTTGAACTAATAGGAGGCATCTTATGTATCATGTAGAAAAGAATCAAATAATTCTTAATTATAGGTGGGAAGTTTAATTTTTTCTAGTTGGACTATACCATCCAGTTTAATGAAATATGGAAAAGATGTCGTCATACAGTTTTTTTATGTGACTAGTGAATTTTACATTCAATTTAATGTCATGTCATAGGGTTTTATATGTTGTGAATGTTGTGAAAACATAGGATCATGTAAGGATTACGTATATGAGGCTAACCTAAACTGCCTAAACCAATATGTAGCTTAGGTGAAATCATAGATAGTTTGAGATTATACCTAATTGGAAGACAATCATATTTTATTCCTTCCTTTTGTTTTATAGGGGAAGATAATGATGTACCACGCCTTGTTATAGGACTATAAGGGTGGATGTACATTTTATTCCATCTTTGGTTTCATTACTCACTAAAAATGAACTCAAGAATCTTCCAAGAATATTGGAAAATTATATATAGGTCAATAAAAATTAGATTAGGTTTCATGTATTGAGTATAGTATCATATATTCCCTCAGATGGGGAATCTCGTTATAAAGGATTGTATGATTTAGGTTCCCTAAGGTTCCTTTTAGTTATATAGGACAAATGGGATATACCTTTTATTTAATGGATTTATTTTTAATGTATGGGTACCACAGTGTGCCTAACAACTTGATAATGCATGTATGGTGGTTTAGAAAAAGGTATGAATTTTTAATTTGAGTGTTTCTACCTTTTCAGAAGGAATCTATATGGTTATCTCAGATTTAAATGTTTTGAGTAGATAACCCAGGTAAATATATAATAATGAGGATTCCCAATACCTTAGGTTTGGAGAGATCAATCATATACTATGTCCAAAATCAGTGGGATGGGAATACATAAGACATTATTAAGAACCTAAAATAGGGGAGGATATATCAAATGGAATATGTAATGCCCCAACCCCAGTTACCTAGAGTTAGTGCATTATTAAATAACATTGGCATGATCACAATAAAGATCAAGTATCAAAATAACGATTGGTTTAGTAACCTTGGAATAACTAGATACATTAATAAAGTTTACATTACATCATAAAATGAAAACTGTAGAAACATAGTCTCCATAGTCCACACTCATTCTATCCCTGCAGGTCATTCATAATTTACTTCTTCACAATCCTCGGAAAAATAAAACAATGAAAGGGGTGAGCTCAGATGCTCAATAAGTATAACCATATAGCAAAAGCTTTCATAGATAATCATAAACAGTTAAGGCAATGTATAACTAAAACAAAAGCCTTTTAAACTTGAACTTCAGCATAAAATGGCAAAGATAAAATAAAATAATGCCATTTACTTATTCACATGGATATTATACTATTCGAATAATCACATGCAATATCAATAACCACTTTCATAATGATGGAATGCATAATGTCAGATTATCATAACCACATAGCCAAGGCCTAATGCCAATACTACAAATAAGATTTTGTCAATGCCCTGTGCCAAGAGACTAGTTTGTCTCATGAGACCTACCGATGCATCGAGGAGCTATAGCGGGATCCATCCGTCACTTACTAAGTCCAATGCATTCCTCATATGAAAAGTTTGAAATATAACATAAACATTCGTATTAAAACTAGCATAAGAAATGTCAATACTTGATCCACAAACCATGAATGGTATAAAAATATCACATTCACAGTCAATCATAAATAATTCGATACAATATGGAAGATTTTATTGTATCAGATTAACCTCAATTGAGAATAATGAAGGATATTAACATATATGAAAATAATCATCAATACTATTAGAGAGAAATATCCCCCTTTTTCTTGAAATTATTTAAAAGTCACACTACTTGTCAAGAATACATTTAAAATAGATTTTTGAATCAAAGTGTCCCATACCACATTGAAACTTTAAAAAGGAATTTTTATTTGAAAACATTAATGTCCATATAAATAAATCCTTAAAAGCATTTTTAAAACATAGACATTAATGAGAAATATTTATAATACTAATTCTTTAAAACATTTTAAAATGATATTTTAGTTATAGTTCCTAACCAAAATAGAGACACTTAAATACAAATAATTGAGGTAATAAAAACTTTGTAATATCATGAGAACAAAGGGATTCTTGATATACTATGTCAATGTATGTTATATATACCATATAAAAGTGATTTGGTGTATAACAACAAAGGAGTCTCAATGGAATGTAAATTGAGATGAAATCTCTCATAATGGTCGTATCCTTAGTTTAAGGATAAATCAGCAACATAATTATGTGTGAAAAATATAAATACACTCAATATGATTGGATATTCAGTGAAAAAAATCAAAGGACATTCACACATATTCTTGTAAAAACAACGCCAATGAATTGGATGTTTAACTCAACAAATCGAGATTGAGTTAAAATTACTCTTATCAAGTCCAAATCGATGAATTAAGAATTTATTAATGTAGTGATTATGTGTATAAAAAGTATATCCACAGATAGGGGAGTGGAAATTATGACATAATCAAATGAATAGTTATTCCACACATAATATTTGAGTAAAATAATCAATGAAGTATGCCTAAAGACGAATGAGTGGAAATTGTAATTTCAAATTCCCTTACAAATTAGGAAACATACGAAACAAACACCCATAAAATAAGGATCATAAAATGACGATGTAAATATCCATAAATTAAATTATATTACACAATGAATATAATCATGGACAATACACACACCACATGCAATAAATAAGTGGTGAACGATGGAATTCTCACCGAATTAAAAGTGAGATAAGAAACCCATTACTTTGAACTTTTTCCTTGGATGACGGTAGGTTAAACTCCTTTATAATGGTTAAATAATTGTTATTGAATTATAAAAGAATCATTTACATTAATATGATATCATATATGATCTTTTAACATTGCTTTGTTAATAATATCTTAGAATTATCATCGTTTCGGGTGTTATCAGATTCATTTTCCTTTATATTATTTTTTATGTGATCCATATTTTTTATGGATGGGGTGTATATTATTCATATCCATGATGATATAATGTCTTTAAAAATTATTTTTAATCATATAATGAGAATTATACTTGAATGGATACGATGGAGAATGAATCTCATCACGTTCGTGGAGACGGTAGTCCGTACGTACGCACGAGTGACAATATCATTATTTTGATATTATAATAATATATAATTTGATGGTATATAATATATACAGAATCATTATCATGTTATATTTATTATTTACATGAATTACACATCGTTATTATACCCATCCAAATAATAATTTATTGAATAACAAATACACCGACGTGGAGATGGAAAGCCGTACGTACAAACGTATAGTGACATGTCATTAAAAGGATTAATAGAATGATGAATATGGTTGTAACATATTAATAATAACATCACATTATATATATAAGATACTGGAGTTATTATTTTAGAATGGGAATAAAAAAGAAAGAAGAAGTTGAAGAAGAAAGGAACTTGAAAAAGGGTGGTGAAATCATTACCTCTTCTTTGGGTTCTTCCTTTTGATTTGATCAAAAGGGATCCTTAGGTTGCCTTTATGATCAAAATAAGGCCTCTAGGTTATAGTGAGGGAATTTTAGAGAGTATTTGGTCAGGTTTTGGCCGATCTAGAAGGCTTTTAAGGTTTTATTTAATGAGAAGGTGGAGTGCCCTTTTATAAGAAGGGTGAGGGGCACCTTTGGAAAATAGAAATATTATTTTATAATAAATTCATACTTGGTTTTAAATGGCTCCAAAGTAGATTATTTAAAGGTTAAGGTTTGGATAGGTCTAAAAACACTCAACAAATTGTATTTAGATAGGTTTGGGTTACTATATTAACCTTATCTTTAAGTATTAACTCTTAGTTAATTAGTTTCACTTTTTCAATGTCTCTTTGTATTTTTATATTATATGGTTAATAAACTTACTATATACATACAAGAGACCCCAAAGTGGTCTATTAATGATAAACCTATCATGATATAAGTCTCTTGGCCGAACCTTAGATTTTTATGAATTTAATATCAATTAATAATATAATATTTCTTTTAAAAACTCTTTTATGTCAATTTTGACACTATCAAATAATTGATTTTTGTAAAAATCATAGCAGAATGATTATGTAAAGACCCGTAAAATTCAAGGGAAATTTTTTTCTTAATTTTCTTTAGAATTTTACAAGAGCGCGGTTTCAGACGGCACCTGATTCCGAGGCCCGGAGTGCCCGGAATTAATTTCCGAAGTTTGGCTCGGGTACGTTCAGTGAACGAACGAGCGGGAATTCCTAACTTTTGATCCGGTGCTCGGAATTGAAATCCGAGGGCACCGATGAACTCGCAGTGCCGATATTCGCTTAAAGAGACCCTTTCGGGAGTTGCGTATGTTGCGGGTTGAAAGTTAGTTTTGGGGATTAAAAGATAAGTAAAATAAAATTGTGTGTGAATTTTATTTTATTCTAGGTGGTTAGACTCTCTCATGGGAAGTTGTTGGTGGGGCCCGCAACCACCCAACTTCCCATGTGTGGTTATGAGGGAGGTGGGGCCCACACGAACCCCCCACCTTTTCAAATTCCCTAACCCCTCTAAACCCCCTCTTTAATTTGTGACTCTCCCCTACATTAAAACTTGCCAACTTATCTTTCCATTTAATTTCTTGACAACTCAAGATTTTAATTAATGTAATAAATTCAACTTTTGAATTTTTGAAAGGTGGGCAAAGTGAAAATAAAATAAGGGTAGATTATTTTATTTTGGGGGTTGCTGTGTTGTGTGGAGATTTGAGGGAGGAAGAGTTCTACACTTTGAAGAACTTCTTTTTCCTCCTTGAAGAACGCGAAGAACCTTCGAACATCGACGAAGAACGCCACGTACTCGGGAATCGTCTTTCGCGACGCCATACCCGCGACACCGACGACGTCTTCTTCCGCGTCATCTTTTCCCGCGACGAAATCGTCGTCAAAGAACTTCGAATCCTCGCTTCACGACATCGACGTCCTTCTTCCGTGACGCCGACCACCGCGACGCGTCTTCCGCGGGTCGTTGACGATCTTCGTTCTTGAAACCAGAGGTAGGGGATGATCTTTATTGATTATTTTTTATTCCTTTCTTGAATCGTGGATTTTAGCGTGACTTAACGTGTGACTTATTTTATTTAAGTTCCGTTTTTATTTCTTTAACGTGAGGGGGACCGGACCGCACGAACACGGCCGAATCCCCCACCATCGTTCATGTTGTTCATGCTGGAGGAAACAAGTAACGTGGTGCCGTCGCACCACGCGGATGAACGTTCAGATATTTTCCGCAACGCCGTCGCGCTTCGCCGAGGAGAGATTTCAAGAACGCGACGCCGTCGCGCCGCGTTGGGAGGATTCTTGGCACGGAGAAAGGGGCGCGGTGCCGTCGCACCGCGCCGGACGACGAACACCGCGGCCGGTTCCGGGCCGCGGTGAGACGAGGAGACCGCGGCCGGTTCCGGGCCGCGGCGGAAGGAAAGACCGGCGGCCGTGCCGCCGGCGTCGGAAATCAAGGGCGGGACCGGAATTTCCCGGTCCCGTTAGTAAAAACCGGCCGGCCAGCGGGCCGGCCGGATATCATAAAAACCGGGGGTTTAAACCCCCGGCCGGCTCTTCAAACCCCCCTCTTAAAGAGGGGGGCGGTTCATTTAAGGAGGGGGGGGCAAAGCCCCCCGGTTTTATTCAACCGGCCCCCATTTGCGGGGGCCGTTTCTTGGCAAGGCACGGCTTAAAGCCGTGCCGTTTGTGAAACGCGGGGCTTAGCCCCGCGTGCCTTCCGCCGCCGCCACGCGGCCCGCCAGCCGCCGCCGCCACGCGGCCCGCCAGCCGCCGCCGCCACGCGGCCCGCCAGCCGCCGCCGCCACGCGGCCCGCCAGCCGCCGCCGCCACGCGGCCCGCCAGCCGCCGCCGCCACGCGGCCCGCCAGCCGCCGCCGCCACGCGGCCCGCCGCCGCCACGCGGCCCGCCAGCCGCCGCCGCCACGCGGCCCGCCGCCGCCACGCGGCCCGCCAGCCGCCGCCGCCACGCGGCCCGCCGCCGCCGCCACGCGGCCAGCCGCCGCCGCCGTCCGCCGCCGTCCGCCGCCGCCGTCCGCCGCCGCCGGCCGCCGCGCCGTCCAGAGGGGGGGGGTCGGGCCGGGTCGGCCCGGACCCGGACCCCCCGTTTCGGACCAGATTCGGTTCTTGGCTCATAACTTGAGCCTCGGACCTCCGAATGACGAACCGTCTGCGGCAACGCGATCCTTGGATCGAGACGGTCGTTTCGGTATATCGCACTCAAGGTTTCGGTTTACTTTGAGTTCGGCCGGGTTGGTTCGTTCACGAAACCAACCGGGCCTTCGGAGCGGAAACGCTCATATCTTGAGCTACGGACGTCCGATTGACGTGCCGTCAGTCACGTAGTGTTCCTCTTAGAGAGACGGATCTTTTGGCATACTCCGCCCGAGGTTTGGACGCAGGTGGAGTACGGTCGGGTTGGTTTTGCCTTAAAAACCAACCGGGCCCCGGAGACAAAAATGCCAATAACTCTCAGACCGGGCGTCCGATCGACGCGCCGTCTGTTGCGTTGAGTTCCTGTTGACGATACGGAACTTTTGGATACATCAACTTCGGTCTTCGTGACAGTTGATGTATCAGCCTCTCGGCTCGTGGAGCGGACCCTCCGTACGAGCTTGCTGTGTGCGGGAACCCTAGTGCTGGCTGCGACTGTTCTACTGCTACGACTGCTACTGTGACTGCGACGACGACAGTACAGAGATCCTGTGTGGATTCGACGACGACAGTACAGAGATCCTGTGTGGATTCGACGACGACGACTACAGCACTCAGCGATCCTACGTGGATCAGTGCTTCAGGTTCTGTGTGAGCCCGATCCTGTGTGGGTCCTTGCGCTCAGCGGTTCTGTGTGAGCCAGCGCCTACAGGTTCTGTGTGAGCCCGATCCTGTGTGGGTCTTCTGCGGGGGTTAGTTACCTATCGATCCTTCGTGGGTCCGACGACTTAGATGGATCAGTGATCATCTTTATCGTCCCTGAAGAAGTATACCTGTGTGAGCTGAATCCTGTTACTTTCCTTTGTGGAATACGTATACTTTCCTGCGTGGACTGAGTTATACTTGGGCTCGGAGGTTGGAGCGTATCTGAATTGATGACTTAGGTATATGTATGGGCATATACCTAAGCAGTGTTGGTTGTTACTTCGTGATTGTACTTTGTTTCGTGGTTTATCCTTTGTGGATTTTGAGAGACCTTTAGGGGTCTCGGGGTCCCTACTGAGTAGCTTATACTCACCCCTGCACGGGCTTCGCCCGCACTACGTTGTGTTGGTTGCAGACGACGGACAGCGTTGACCTTAGCTGAGGTTTGCAGAGCGGGACGGTACCCGGAGGTGGACCACTGGGAGAGACGTGCACGGAGCAGACGGCGGGACCCGTGAAGCAGAGGAGCTATCTGTACCCACCCTTCAGGTGGGATTTCCAGTGGACAGCTCGGAGTAGCGGCTTTACTTTTCAGTTGCTGTTTTTCCCTTTCGAGTTGTACTTTACTTTCAGTTTGGGTTTGTATTCTGGCCCATTTACTTTTCCGCACTTTCAGTTGTACTCTGTTTTTGTTTAGTGTTTACTTTCCGCTTGTTTACTCTGTGGTGTTTGTTTACCTTACAAAGGCAATGCCTTCCCTTTTTACCGGGATTTACGCCTTGGTGCTAGTCGCCAGCCCCTGGCCTATGGAAGGCGGGCTTGGGGTAGTCACGGCACGGACCCCGAGGGCGGGTCGTGACAAATTGGTATCAGAGGAGTTCGGTTCTACCGCGAACTCTGATCTTTTCTATGTGAAGCAATAATGTTTAGCGTATTGAGTGTGGTTATCAGTCCAGGGAGTCCAGTGTTGGTGCGGCGGCCGACGTATCCATACACCAGGACCCTGACTTCTGATTTCCGACTTAATGCACGGAAACATTGATTGCGTGTGTGTTTCAAAGTTTTCTTTGTGATTACTTGTTTCAGCTCACCAGGTATACTGTTCTGACTATGGCACTCTTAATCTCCTTTTCAGGATGGCCCCACGACGACAGCCAGCTAGGGTTCCGATGGTCGAGCGAGACGACAGCCCACCGAGCGACGAGGCTTCGGTGCAGGGCCCTTTTCCAGTAGTGGCACCGGCGGTAGCTTTACCCGCCGAGCCCCCGATGCTTCCAGCAGCAGCCGCTGACGATGCACGTCGCCTCAGCGCACTGCATGAGTTTCAGCGACAGCGACCGCCCAGGTTTCGCGGGGAGACGGATCCCCAGGCAGCAGAGGACTGGCTGGAGGCAGTGGTTCGAGTGTTTAGGCTAGTGAGGACACCAGCAGACCTCATGGTGATCCTCGCTGCGAGCCTACTACACGCAGCAGCAGGACGATGGTGGAGCTTGATGCTCCAGGTGCACGATGAGGCATCTCTACTCTGGACGGACTTCGAGAGCCTCTTCCGCTCTGAGTTCGTCCCGGCCACCCTTCGAGCGGTGCGTATTCAGGAGCTTCTACAGCTGCGGCAGGGCAGCATGACGGTCGCCCAGTACTCGGCGAGGTTTACCGATCTCTCGCGCTACTCGACCGACATGGTACGGGATCCATTCTTCCGGGCCCGGACCTTCGAGCAGGGTTTGAGACACGAGATCAGGGCATCGCTGATCTCCCTCAGCATACCGACTCAGACAGGAGTACTGGAGCGGGCTCTTCTGATCGAGAGCTTCCTTGCTGAGTCTACACCAGCACAGCGACCCACCGCAGGGCGGCACGTGGCAGAGTCATCTGCAGCAGGCAGTCGACGGATGACTCAGGGGTCCAGGCAGACCAGACCTTCAGGCCGACGATCTCAGGGCACTGGCTCAGCAGTGCGGGGCACACAGCGCGGAGCCAGTCTTCCGAGAGGCAGGCAGTGCTACTCGTGCGGCGGGCAGGGCCACATGGCTCGCGACTGCCCGACCCGCCGTGCCGAGGAGCAGCAGTCAGTAGATGGACCACCGAGGCAGAGGCAGAGGGTCGACCGTGGCGGTCCGCAGGGAGGAGGCGGACGAGGCAGAGGAGCTGGACGAGCAGCTGGTGGTGGCCGACGCTTTGAGGCTTTACCACCACCACCACCAGGAGGTCCACCCCGACCACAGGGAGCTGGCGGGCAGCGACAGGCACAGCTCCAGGCAGCAGAGGCCTACGACCACGGCGCACCCGAGATGATTCGAGGTACTATCTGTGTCTATTCCACCCTTGCTGCAGTTCTTATAGACACAGGAGCGAGTCACTCTTTCATAGCCGCTGCCCTTGTTCGGAGCTCGGAGATTCCGACAGAGCCGTTGGCTCGATCCTTACGGCTAGAGACTCCTACGGGAGCAGACTCGACGATTACGCACTGGTGCCGGCAGTGTGAGCTTACTCTAGGAGGCGAGAGCTTCGGCTGGGATCTTCTTGTAGCAGCGTCGAGGCCTTACGACGTCATCTTGGGCATGGATTGGCTGTCCACGGTCCATGCACAGATTGACTGTTTTAGGCGCAAGGTGCGATGTGTACGCACCGACGGGAGCAGGTTCACCTTCACCGGCGAGAAGGGAGCCTTAGCAGCACAGGATGGACTTCCGCGGAGGAGAGGACAGCCCATCACTCATCAGTTGGCTAGCCTTATCCTTGGAGCAGTTGACGTGCGGAGTCCTGGTTTTCCTGCAGTGGTGGATCAGTATGCGGACGTTTTTCCCGACGATGTTCCAGGGCTACCTCCTCGCAGAGAGGTAGACTTTTATATTGACTTGTACCCCGGGACAGCCCCGATATCCACTCCAGCATATCGGATGGCCCCCGCCGAGCTTCGAGAGCTACGGGTACAGTTGGAAGACTTGCAGGGCAAGGGGTTCATCCGACCCAGTGTTTCACCCTGGGCTTCTCCGATATTGTTCGCCAAGAAGGCGGATGGGAGCTTGCGACTTTGTGTTGACTATCGTCGCCTGAACCAGGTGACAGTGAGGAACAAGTATCCGCTACCGAGGATTGATGACCTCTTTGATCAGCTCAAGGGAGCACGGTGGTTCTCGAAGATAGACCTCAGGTCAGGCTATCATCAGCTCAGAGTCAGAGACGAGGATGTGCAGAAGACGGCCTTCAGATGTCGGTATGGCCACTATGAGTTCTTGGTTATGCCTTTCGGTGTAACCAATGCTCCAGCAGTGTTCATGGCTCTCATGAACAGGATCTTTCAGCCATACCTCGATCGGTTTGTCGTGGTCTTCATCGACGACATTCTGATTTACTCTACGACAGAGGAGGAGCACGCCTATCACTTGCGAGTTGTCCTTGACACACTCCGAGAGCACCAGCTTTATGGTAAGCTCTCGAAGTGCCAGTTCTGGATACGTGAGGTCCACTTTTTGGGACACGTAATCTCTGAGGCGGGAGTTGCAGTGGATCCCGCGAAGATTGAGGCTGTGTTAGCATGGGAGCCACCCAGGAGCGTGACTGAGGTTCGGAGTTTCTTGGGACTAGCTGGATACTATCGGAGATTTGTGCCGAACTTCTCCAGAGTTGCGGCATCACTCACAGCGTTGACGAAGAAGGGGAAACCCTTCGTGTGGTCAGACAGTTGTCAGCAGAGCTTCGAGGAGCTGAGGCAGAGATTGACTAGCGCACCTATCTTGAGGTTGCCTGAGGAGGGAGTAGGGTACGTGGTCTACTGCGATGCATCAGGGACCGGACTCGGATGTGTTCTGATGCAGGAGCGGGCAGTGATCGCCTATGGATCACGACAGTTGAGACCGCATGAGCAGAACTACGCTACCCATGACCTGGAGTTAGCAGCAGTGGTCTTCGCTCTGAAGACATGGCGACATTATCTGATGGGCGAGCGCTTTACAGTCTTTTCCGATCATCAGAGTCTCAGGTATATCTTCTCGCAGAAGGATCTGAACCTGAGACAGCGACGATGGCTCGAGTTCCTCCAGGACTATGACTTTGAGATAGTCTATACTCCTGGGAAGGGGAACATAGTAGCCGATGCCCTCAGCAGGAGGACGGGCATTCAGCTACTCGAGGAGGCGACGGAGCAGCTAGCCTCTTTGCAGATATCCTTCGTGGATAGAGATGGAGCAGCCTTTCTTCAGTCTCTCACAGTCACTCCTCCACTACTGCAGCGAGTCAGGGAGGCACAGCGCGGGGACACTGACTGCGAGACACGGCGTGCACAGATATCCTCGGGACAGGCACCTGATGGTTTCTCCCTTGGAGCAGAGCACGACATCCTTTTCAGAGGACGTGCCATGGTACCAGTCACATTGCGAGAGGAAGTGCTGGGGGAGTTTCACACTTCTCCTTTAGCGGTACATCCTGGAGTGGCGAAGATGTACCAGGACCTCAGACGACAGCACTGGTGGCCGGGCATGAAGAAAGCTGTAGCAGAGTTCGTTTCTCGATGCCTTACCTGTCAGCAGGTGAAGGCAGAGCATCAGGTACCAGCAGGCTTGGTACAGCCCTTGGAGGTTCCGGAGTGGAAGTGGGACAGCATATCTATGGACTTCGTGACTGGACTTCCACGTACTTCCAGAGGTCACGACTCCATCTGGGTGATTGTTGACCGACTCACAAAGTCGGCACACTTCTTACCCATCAGAGAGCAGGGCTCAGTAGAGAGCTTGGGACGTCTCTACGTTCAGGAGATTGTGCGGCTCCACGGCGTGCCATCATCTATCGTTTCCGATCGTGATGCCCGCTTTACTTCCCGGCTTTGGAAGGGGTTGCAGGAGGCGTTCGGGACGCAGCTACGTCTTAGCACAGCTTTTCACCCTCAGACGGATGGTCAGACGGAGAGGACCATTCAGACACTCGAGGACATGCTCCGCGCATGTGTCCTCGACTTTGGTCGTAGCTGGGAGGACCACCTACCCTTGGTAGAGTTTGCGTACAACAACAGCTACCACTCCACTATCGGGATGGCACCGTACGAGGCATTGTACGGCCGACCATGTAGATCCCCTTTGTGCTGGACAGACCCCGGGGAGTCAGCACTGGTGGGACCAGAGATGGTCCAGGCCACGACAGAGAAGGTCCAGGTCATCCAGGAGCGGATGAGGGCAGCTCAGAGCCGGCAGAAGTCATACGCTGACAGGAGGCGGAGGCCACTGGAGTTCGAGGATGGCGACCACGTCTTCTTGCGGGTCTCACCTCGACGTGGTATTCGGAGATTTGGCCGAGGCGGCAAGTTATCTCCGCGCTTCATCGGACCTTTCCAGATTCTCAGCAGGATTGGCGAGGTGGCTTATCGCCTGGCTCTACCACCTCAGTTGCACCGGGTGCACGACGTCTTTCACGTATCCCAGCTGAGGAGATACGTGCACGACCCGACGCACATCATTGACCATGGGGAGCTTGACGTTGACGATGGGGCGACTTTTACGGAGGTCCCGGTGGAGATAGAGGATCGACAGGAGCGGGTCCTACGTGGGCGATCGATTCCTCTTGTGCGCATCAGATGGCAACACGGGAATCTCCAGGAGAGCACATGGGAGCGGGAGGCTCAGATGCGTGCTCAGTACCCTCATTTGTTTCCCTAGTTTTGTTGTATCTTTACGGGGACGTAAAGCCCTGAGGTGGGAGTATTGTAAAGACCCGTAAAATTCAAGGGAAATTTTTTTCTTAATTTTCTTTAGAATTTTACAAGAGCGCGGTTTCAGACGGCACCTGATTCCGAGGCCCGGAGTGCCCGGAATTAATTTCCGAAGTTTGGCTCGGGTACGTTCAGTGAACGAACGAGCGGGAATTCCTAACTTTTGATCCGGTGCTCGGAATTGAAATCCGAGGGCACCGATGAACTCGCAGTGCCGATATTCGCTTAAAGAGACCCTTTCGGGAGTTGCGTATGTTGCGGGTTGAAAGTTAGTTTTGGGGATTAAAAGATAAGTAAAATAAAATTGTGTGTGAATTTTATTTTATTCTAGGTGGTTAGACTCTCTCATGGGAAGTTGTTGGTGGGGCCCGCAACCACCCAACTTCCCATGTGTGGTTATGAGGGAGGTGGGGCCCACACGAACCCCCCACCTTTTCAAATTCCCTAACCCCTCTAAACCCCCTCTTTAATTTGTGACTCTCCCCTACATTAAAACTTGCCAACTTATCTTTCCATTTAATTTCTTGACAACTCAAGATTTTAATTAATGTAATAAATTCAACTTTTGAATTTTTGAAAGGTGGGAAAAGTGAAAATAAAATAAGGGTAGCTTATTTTATTTTGGGGGTTGCTGTGTTGTGTGGAGATTTGAGGGAGGAAGAGTTCTACACTTTGAAGAACTTCTTTTTCCTCCTTGAAGAACGCGAAGAACCTTCGAACATCGACGAAGAACGCCACGTACTCGGGAATCGTCTTTCGCGACGCCATACCCGCGACACCGACGACGTCTTCTTCCGCGTCATCTTTTCCCGCGACGAAATCGTCGTCAAAGAACTTCGAATCCTCGCTTCACGACATCGACGTCCTTCTTCCGTGACGCCGACCACCGCGACGCGTCTTCCGCGGGTCGTTGACGATCTTCGTTCTTGAAACCAGAGGTAGGGGATGATCTTTATTGATTATTTTTTATTCCTTTCTTGAATCGTGGATTTTAGCGTGACTTAACGTGTGACTTATTTTATTTAAGTTCCGTTTTTATTTCTTTAACGTGAGGGGGACCGGACCGCACGAACACGGCCGAATCCCCCACCATCGTTCATGTTGTTCATGCTGGAGGAAACAAGTAACGTGGTGCCGTCGCACCACGCGGATGAACGTTCAGATATTTTCCGCAACGCCGTCGCGCTTCGCCGAGGAGAGATTTCAAGAACGCGACGCCGTCGCGCCGCGTTGGGAGGATTCTTGGCACGGAGAAAGGGGCGCGGTGCCGTCGCACCGCGCCGGACGACGAACACCGCGGCCGGTTCCGGGCCGCGGTGAGACGAGGAGACCGCGGCCGGTTCCGGGCCGCGGCGGAAGGAAAGACCGGCGGCCGTGCCGCCGGCGTCGGAAATCAAGGGCGGGACCGGAATTTCCCGGTCCCGTTAGTAAAAACCGGCCGGCCAGCGGGCCGGCCGGATATCATAAAAACCGGGGGTTTAAACCCCCGGCCGGCTCTTCAAACCCCCCTCTTAAAGAGGGGGGCGGTTCATTTAAGGAGGGGGGGGCAAAGCCCCCCGGTTTTATTCAACCGGCCCCCATTTGCGGGGGCCGTTTCTTGGCAAGGCACGGCTTAAAGCCGTGCCGTTTGTGAAACGCGGGGCTTAGCCCCGCGTGCCTTCCGCCGCCGCCACGCGGCCCGCCAGCCGCCGCCGCCACGCGGCCCGCCAGCCGCCGCCGCCACGCGGCCCGCCAGCCGCCGCCGCCACGCGGCCCGCCAGCCGCCGCCGCCACGCGGCCCGCCAGCCGCCGCCGCCACGCGGCCCGCCAGCCGCCGCCGCCACGCGGCCCGCCGCCGCCACGCGGCCCGCCAGCCGCCGCCGCCACGCGGCCCGCCAGCCGCCGCCGCCACGCGGCCCGCCGCCGCCGCCACGCGGCCAGCCGCCGCCGCCGTCCGCCGCCGTCCGCCGCCGCCGTCCGCCGCCGCCGGCCGCCGCGCCGTCCAGAGGGGGGGGGTCGGGCCGGGTCGGCCCGGACCCGGACCCCCCGTTTCGGACCAGATTCGGTTCTTGGCTCATAACTTGAGCCTCGGACCTCCGAATGACGAACCGTCTGCGGCAACGCGATCCTTGGATCGAGACGGTCGTTTCGGTATATCGCACTCAAGGTTTCGGTTTACTTTGAGTTCGGCCGGGTTGGTTCGTTCACGAAACCAACCGGGCCTTCGGAGCGGAAACGCTCATATCTTGAGCTACGGACGTCCGATTGACGTGCCGTCAGTCACGTAGTGTTCCTCTTAGAGAGACGGATCTTTTGGCATACTCCGCCCGAGGTTTGGACGCAGGTGGAGTACGGTCGGGTTGGTTTTGCCTTAAAAACCAACCGGGCCCCGGAGACAAAAATGCCAATAACTCTCAGACCGGGCGTCCGATCGACGCGCCGTCTGTTGCGTTGAGTTCCTGTTGACGATACGGAACTTTTGGATACATCAACTTCGGTCTTCGTGACAGTTGATGTATCAGCCTCTCGGCTCGTGGAGCGGACCCTCCGTACGAGCTTGCTGTGTGCGGGAACCCTAGTGCTGGCTGCGACTGTTCTACTGCTACGACTGCTACTGTGACTGCGACGACGACAGTACAGAGATCCTGTGTGGATTCGACGACGACAGTACAGAGATCCTGTGTGGATTCGACGACGACGACTACAGCACTCAGCGATCCTACGTGGATCAGTGCTTCAGGTTCTGTGTGAGCCCGATCCTGTGTGGGTCCTTGCGCTCAGCGGTTCTGTGTGAGCCAGCGCCTACAGGTTCTGTGTGAGCCCGATCCTGTGTGGGTCTTCTGCGGGGGTTAGTTACCTATCGATCCTTCGTGGGTCCGACGACTTAGATGGATCAGTGATCATCTTTATCGTCCCTGAAGAAGTATACCTGTGTGAGCTGAATCCTGTTACTTTCCTTTGTGGAATACGTATACTTTCCTGCGTGGACTGAGTTATACTTGGGCTCGGAGGTTGGAGCGTATCTGAATTGATGACTTAGGTATATGTATGGGCATATACCTAAGCAGTGTTGGTTGTTACTTCGTGATTGTACTTTGTTTCGTGGTTTATCCTTTGTGGATTTTGAGAGACCTTTAGGGGTCTCGGGGTCCCTACTGAGTAGCTTATACTCACCCCTGCACGGGCTTCGCCCGCACTACGTTGTGTTGGTTGCAGACGACGGACAGCGTTGACCTTAGCTGAGGTTTGCAGAGCGGGACGGTACCCGGAGGTGGACCACTGGGAGAGACGTGCACGGAGCAGACGGCGGGACCCGTGAAGCAGAGGAGCTATCTGTACCCACCCTTCAGGTGGGATTTCCAGTGGACAGCTCGGAGTAGCGGCTTTACTTTTCAGTTGCTGTTTTTCCCTTTCGAGTTGTACTTTACTTTCAGTTTGGGTTTGTATTCTGGCCCATTTACTTTTCCGCACTTTCAGTTGTACTCTGTTTTTGTTTAGTGTTTACTTTCCGCTTGTTTACTCTGTGGTGTTTGTTTACCTTACAAAGGCAATGCCTTCCCTTTTTACCGGGATTTACGCCTTGGTGCTAGTCGCCAGCCCCTGGCCTATGGAAGGCGGGCTTGGGGTAGTCACGGCACGGACCCCGAGGGCGGGTCGTGACAGATTACTTCGAAAAAAGTTACGTAAATAAATCTTAACATGTCATATTAACCTATAAAATTAGTTTAATTCATAAAAAGTTTCAAATTATATTTATTTTGGTGTTTATAATATCAATTATTTTAATTCTTTCACTATTATGGTAATTAATGCATCATCATTTTGTCACAAATAATTTAAATTATTTAATGTATAAAAATTATAAATAAAATAAAATTATGTAGAAAATATTTTTATACTTCTATGTAATATTTATAGTTTAAAATAAAACATTTATAACCCTATGCAAAAATTGTTTTTTCTAAAAGATATATGCTTATGTCATTTTTGTATTTATTTTAACTTTATTAAAATAAAGTGTCCCTATCACCTACAAGTGGCTCCATGGGGTACCCAAATCAACAAAAAGATTCCCATGGTCAGTATTGTATACAAAACTAAGTTTAGGACATGTTTTAGGGTAATTTAGTATTATTATAATGTTATTTGTTTAACCCTTATTTACCGGATTTACCCTTTAACCATGGTAAATAAAATATTTACCGAAGTAATTATTCAAAATGTCTAAAAATAAAAGATACCTATTTATACAATTTGGACATCCTGATTCCAAATATGGAATCCGTTTTTCATAATTCAAAACACATAAGTGGCAGAAATTAATTTAAAATTAATTCCCGTTGTTAAAATAAAAAGAGTGTTTTTAAGAGATAATAACTATCAAAAGATTGGCACCTGTTTATGTGTAGTTTAATTGTGAAATTATTCCCAATGATGAACATTTTATTTAATGGTAAAAATATATTCTAAATATACTTTAAGACCACTCAAATTCATAATTTATTAATATTAAAAATTTCAATTAAAAAGTTGTTTTTAATTAAAATTTAGTAATTTTCACTATTCATCAAAATATGAAAGTTATCCGAAAAGAACCAAAATTTCACCCTAGGATAATTTCGATATTAAGAAACCAAAGATGAAGTCTATTTTGAGAGATAAGATTTATAAAATTTCAAAAAGTGGGTATTACTATTCATAACGACTACTTTGATTGGTTGAGGTGTGTTTGAACTCGATGTTGCGTACAACACACGCTACTGTATTAATCAAAGAGAAGCGTACCGTGAAAGCTTGGGGTGTTACATTCTCCCCTCCTTCAATAAATTTCATCCTTGAAATTTTTAAAATTGGGAATTGGAATATAATGGAAAGTCCCACATCAGAAAAAGATTCAATAAAACTATCACTTTAAAATAAAGAAAGTTAAGTACAAAGGTCACCTAAGATAATATATACTAAGATTCCATGTAAGAAAACATGGATATGGTGATAAAATAAGTGTCATGTTATGATGGGGAGGGATAGAAAACATGATCAGGATAAAGTTAACAATAAGAAAACGACAAACTTGTGTTGGGACAAACGGTCATTAATCTCCCAGTAGGAAAAGTAAACAAACAACATTTTTTTTGTTTTATGTTACATTACATAAGGATGAGGAATTCATTTCGAAGATTGAATAAGAAAATAAAGAGATATAGTTACAATTTATGTAGAGTTTCACTCTTTAATAATTTCCACCACTGACTCATTTTTTTTAAACGATGAGTATTCAAGAAGACATGGTCCCACTGGAAGAGCTAGAATATACTTCTATAGAATCACATGATCCACGGAGGATAAACTATATATTTACATTGTCTTTAGAGATTAATCAAAACCAAACTGGTTAGTACAATATCTAATGATCCCCCAAAAGGATATTCCTTGAGATAAATAAACACTGATATTAATTTCAAAAATCAATACCCCAACGTTAAATAAATACAATTCAATAAACAATTGTCCTTAAAATCCTTCAATATAATCCAAACTAATATTGAAACCCAAAACTTAGAAGAATTTGGTTGTGTAGTCTTCGATATTAAATTGTATCACCTAATGACATCAACTACTCCTAAATTCACATACTTAAAAGTAATTAACCTAATCACATATTATGTATTATAGGTTAATCATTTCTATAAATAACCCAAATCACTATAAATATATAAAAAAACATAGATAAAAATCCACCATTACTCCTCAAATGAAATCCCATAGTATTCTATTTTCCTCGGGCATATACTATTCCCAACAAAGAGAACATCTTCCAAAATAACATTTATCACTTAATCACTAAATCATTTTCCTATAATAAGGGTATTCATTTGATAAGACATAAGATCCCAAATAAACTAATTAATGATAAATAAAATCATTTAACTAGAATAATAGCCACACTAACCAGGGAGTTCACGTAGTCCAATGGTAGGTAATAAATCCCAATCGCACTTTGGTTGTGTGTTCGATTCCCACAGCTTTGTCTGACATGAAAGGTTGCCACACGGTCTGCGTGTTGTCATTTTTCAAAAACTATATTTTATAACATTACCAATATGAGATAAATTCCTCAAAATAACCATAACATAATTTAACCAAAAATGTTATCTTATACCATGCATTTTCATACCAAATTATAATAACTTTTAATTTCCTCAAAACCCATATAAAACAAAATGGTTATTTATAACTATATCCACAAGAGAAAAGATAATTCTTTCTCAAATATCATTATCACATGGAAAATGTTAGGGTTAAAAATACAAGGGAAATTTATTCCAAAGTAAACCCATCAACAAGGAGCACTAATACTTTTTAAAAATTTCTCCAACCATTTATTTCCACATAGCTTCTTCAATGACCAAGAAAATATACTATAGAATAGGGCATTCACTCGGGTAATGGCCAGGTCTCCTACATTTACGGAAAATGACTGTAAATGGATTATTGGGACCATTTTTATCTTCTTCCATTGTACTCTTCATTTTTCTTTAGAAATTATTCACTTTATGTCCTTCCTTCCCGCACGTAAAGAATTTCTTTGTCCCATTGAGACACTTTCCCAGGTGCGTCCTTCCACATTTCTTGCATGAGGGAAATTGAGGATTCTTTTCTCCATGGTCTCCATTGTTGGAGCTCTTATCATTCCTCACCTTTCACTTCCTTGTTGAGTCCGGGAGTTGGTTAATATATTTGTTGTTGATCATATTTTTGGAAAACTAATTTGGCATGAACACAATATCTTTCACGCCTATCAACAATCCATTTTTCTACTCATTTCCACTACCGTTCCCACCTTGTACATCATTCTCAAAGTTACTAGGACTTACTTGGAATCCATCCATTGAATAAAACCCGAAAGCATTGTGTGAGTAACAGTAGTCATAAAATCATATAAAGAATATCATTTCAACATATTATCAATTTGAAACAAATTAGGATTAACCAAGGTCATTTAATCTCATCTTATATATAATATTTCAAATTTGTTTGTAAATAAAATGTAAATTATCCTAAACATATACCCCCGGTAGTGTTGTAACCAAGAGTGCAGCTAGACCCGTTGTCGTGCACCAGTTCCCGTTCGAGTCTAGATCAAAGTGGTGTTTTCGGGTTTTACCCCTAGGTACATCTGTTCCAGAGAAGCCTCTACCTACTCATATTGATATAAGGATGTATTTCTCGGAAAACTCACAAAATCTCTACAATACCAAAATTCTCTGAAGTTATTCTATACTAATCCTCAAAGTCTATCTTAGGGCTATGTGATTTAATCAGAGTTTATCTAAATCTAGCTCCCAAGGTTTGTACTAAACTTCCTCTGATACCAACTGTAATGCCCCATACCCAGTTACCCAGAGTCGGTGCATTATTAAATAACATTGGCATGATCACTAGAAAGATCAAGTCTCGAAATACCGATTAGTTTAGTAGCCTTGGAATAACTTGATACATTAATAAAGTTTACATTACATCATAAAATGAAAACTACAGCACCATAGTATCCATAGTCCACACTCATAATATCCCTACAAGTCATTCATAATTTACTTCTTCACAATCCTGGGAAAAATAAAACATTGAAAGGGGTGAGATCATATGCTCAGTAAGGATAACAATATAGCAGAATCTTTCATAGATAAGCATAAACACTTAAGGCGATGTATTACTAAAAAAATCCTTTTAATCTTGAACTTCAGCATAAAATGGAAAAGATAAAAAGAAATATTTCCATTTACATATTCACATGGATATTCTATTAGTCGAATAATCACATGCAATATCAATAACCACTTTCATAATGATGGAATGCATAATTCCATACTATCATAACCACATAGCCAAGGCCTCGTGCCAAGACTACAAATAATATTTTTTCAAGGCCCAGTGCCAAGACACTAGTTTGTCTCATGAGACCTACCGATGCATCGAGGAGCTATAGCAGGCTCCACCCATCACTTACTAAGTCCAACGAATTCCACATATGAAAAGTCTGAAATATAACATAAACATTCGTATTAAAACTAGAATACAAAATGTCAATACTTGATCCACAAACCATGAATGGTATAAAAATATCACATTCATAGTCAATCATAACTCATTTGATATAATATGGAATATTGTATTGTATCATATCAACCTCAATTGAGAATAATGAAGGATATTGACATATATGAAAATAATCATCAAAACTATTAGAGAGTAATATACCCCTTTTTCTTGAAATAATTTAAAAGTCACACAACTTGTCGAGATGACATTTAAAATAGATTTTTGAATCATAGTGTCCCATACCAAATTCAAACTTTTAAAAGTAATTTTTATTTGAAAACTTTAATGTCCATATAAATAAATCCTTAAAACCATTTTTAAAACATGGACATTAATGAGAAAGATTTAGAATAATAAATCATTAAAACATTTTAAAATAATATTTTAGTTAGAGTTCCTAACCAAAACAGAGACACTTGAATACAAATAATTGAGGTAATAGAAACTTTTTAATATCATGAGAACAAAGTGATTCATGATATACTATATCAATGTACATTATATACACCATATAAAAGTGATTTGGTCTATAACAACAAAGAAGTCTCAATGGAATGTAAATTGAGATGAAATCTCTCATAAAGGTCGTATATGTAGGTTTATGATAAATCAACGACATAATTATGTGTGACAAATATAAATACACTAAATATGGTTGGATATTCAGTGAAAAAAAATCAAATGACATTCACACATATTCTTGTAAAAACAACACAAATGAACTGGATGTTTAACTCAACAAATCGAGATTGAGTTAAAATTACTCTTATCAAGTTCAAATTGATGACTTGAGAATTTATCAATGGAGTGATTATGTGTATAAAAAGTATATCCACAGAAAGGGGAGTGGAAATTATGACATAATCAATTGAATAGTGATTCCACACATAATCTTGGAGTAAAATAATCAATGAAGTATGCCGAAAGCCGAATGAGTGGAATTTGAAATTTCAAATCCCCTTATAGATTAGGAAACTTACGAAACATACACCCATGAAATAAGGATTACAAAATGATGATGTAAATATCCATAAATTAAATTATATTACACAATGAATACAATCATGGGCTGTACACACATCGCATGAAATAAATAAGTGGTGAACGATGGAATTCTCACGGAATTAAAAGTGAGATAAGAAACCCCTTACTTTGTAATTTTTCCTTGGTCGACGATAGGTTAACCTCCTGTATAATAGTGAACTAATTGTTATTGAATTATAAAAGAATCATTTACATTAATATGATATCATATATGATCTTTTAATATTGCTTTGTTAATAATATCTTAGAATTATCACCGTTTCGGGTGTTATCGTATTCATTTTCCTTTATATTCTTTGTTATTTGAGCCATATTTGTTATGGATGGGGTGTATATTATTCATATAAATAATGATATAACGTATCTAAAAATTATTTTTAATCATAAAATTAGAATTATACTTTAATGGATACGATGGATAATGAATCTCATCGCGTTCGTGGATATGGTAGTCCGTACGTATGTACATGCCACAATATCATTCTTTTGATATTATAATAATATATAATTGGATGGTATATCATATATAAAGAATAATTATCATGTTATATTTATTATTTACATGAATTACACATCATTATTATACCCATCCAAATAATAATTTATTGAATAACAAATACACCACAATGTGGAGACCGTAAGCCGTATGTACGCACGTATCGTGACATGTTATTCAAAGGATGGATAGAATACTGAATATGGTTGTAAAATATTTATAATAACATCATAGTATATATAAGATACTGGATTTATAATTTTAGAATGGGAATAACAAAGAAAGAAGATGTTGAAGAAGAAAGGAACTTGAAAAAGGGTGGTGAAATCATTACCTCTTCTTTGGGTTCTTCCTTTTGATTTGATCAAAAGGGCTCCTTAGGTTGGCTTTCTTATCAAAATAATGCATCTAGGTTATAGTTAGGGAAGACTAGAGTGTATTCAGGAAGGGGTTGGCTGAACTAGAAGGCTTTGAAGGTGTGAATTAATGAAAAGGTGGAGTGCCCTTTTATAAGAGGGGTCAGGGGCACCTTTGGAAAAGCTAGAAATATTATTTTATAATAAATTCATATTCGGTTTCTAATGGCTCCAAAGAGGATTATTTAAAGGTTATGGTGGGGATATGTCGAAAAACACTCAACCAATAGGATTTAGATAGGTTGGGTTACTATATTAACCTTATCATTAAGTATTAACTCTTAGTTAATTAGTTTCACTTTTACAATGTCTCTTTGTATTTTTATATTATATAGTTAATAAACTTACGATATACATCCAAGAGTCCCCCACGTCGTCCATTAATGATACACCTATCATGATATAAGTCTCTTGGATGAACCATAGATTTTTAGGAATTTAATATCAATTAATAATATAATATTTGTTTTAAAAACTCTTTTATGTCAATTTTGACACTATCCAATAATTGATTTTTATAAAAAGCATTTTTGTATTTATTTTAACTTAATTAAAATAAAGTGTCCCTATCACCTACTAGTGGCTCCATGGGGTCCCTAAATCAACCCAAAGATGCCCATGGTCGGTCATGTATCAACAAATAATGTTAGTACACATTTTAGGGTAATTTAGTATTATTATAATATTAATTTTTTAACCCTTATTTACCGAATTTACCCTTTAACCATGGTAAATAAAATATTTACCGAAGTAATTATTCAAAATGTCTAAAAATTAAAGTTACCTATTTACACAATTTTTAAATCCTGATTCCAAATATGGAATCCATTTTTCCAAATTCAAAACACCTTGGTGGAAGAATTTAATTTAAAATAAATTCTCGCTGTTAAAACAAAAAGCATGTTTTTAAGAGATAATAACTATCAAAAGATTGGCACTTGTTTATGTCTATTTTAATTGTGAAATTATGTCCAATGACCAAAATTGTATTAAATAGTCAAATTATATTCTAAATATAATTTAAAACCACTAAATTTTTTAATTTATCAATATTAATTATTTCGATTAAAAAAGTTGTTTTTAATTAAAATTTAGTAATTTTAACTATTCATCAAAATATGAAAGTTATCCAAAAAATTCCAAAATTTTAACCTAGGCTAATTTAAATATTCCAAAACCAAAAATTAAGTTTATTTTGAGAGATAAGATTTATAAAATTTCAAAAAGTGGGTATTACTATTCATAACGGCTACTTTGATTGGTCGAGGTGTGTTAGAACTCGAAGTTGCGTACAACACACGCTACTGTATTAATCAAAGAGAAGCATACCATGGAAGCTTGGGGTGCTATAGAATACATATATGAAAAAATGTACCCTGTTATGGAATATGTGTAGGGTAAAAATAGATATAGGATCATGTGAAATTCAAGGAATTATGTGAAACAAATTCTCAAGTGTGAGGAAGAGAGAGGGACCACATGATGGGATCACACCTGTGAGTGATACTATCTTAACACAAACGCATGAGGCATACACCATGATTCTGTGAATGATAGGGTTATTTCATGACTATGTGATGATCATAAAGATGAGATTACATGAACGAAATCCCATAAACCAATTTCACTATACTCAGTACTCTTTATATTTATTATTTACCGTGGATTTACCATTTAAACTCATCAAAGTGTATATATATATATATGCGATATTCAATATCTAATTATCCATATGAAATTAAACCTTCATATCTATCTCTCCTCAGTCTCCCCAATCCCTATCTAGAAATGTAAATAGGAGACTTATATGAAGAATATGTGAAAATGATAAGTAAATAATGAAAAAATGATGTGGGACATGTATCCGATGGAAGAATTACACAAAATCTAGGTGCATCATGAATCCATGTGAGATCTCCATATACAAATTGAATAATATATATTTTTCATGAGATCACATGATATTTTAACATAAGAACCGTGAGAAATGAGAAAATCGATATCTAATTGATTGGTCCTTTAATGATCTATGAACAAAATGTCTCTTACATGGTATATGTGATATTTTTAAAAAAGAAGAGTGTTTCCCATGTCTGTATTTTTTGTTTCCTTGATAAATTACTAAATGAAGTATAGATGGTTCCCAAGATACTTTTATCCTTACTTATTTTTTTATTGATAAGTTAAAACTAACTAAGATTCAAAAAATCCCACCATTGGAAACCAGGTCTGATTTGTAAGGAAAGGCCCCATTTTTGGGGAGTCATGATTCCATGTAATTTTGTCACATGTCAACATAGGTCCACCCTTATAAAATTTTAGATGAGGGGGATCAATATTATTCAATGTGACTATGTCATGTGAGACCTCTGTTTCAATAAACCAAGTGATCATGACACAAAAAAGGTAAAATTACAAGTTCATGTGACAAGAATTAGCATCTATTGATGTGCATAAGTTACTATCTACATTATTTTACGCAAGAATCCCACATAATGATTGTATGATCATGTGAATTTCATGAAGGTCATATGTGTCGATTACATGGTCATATTTACATATCCCTTTTTTCATTTTTTTACACCAAATACTTTTCTAAAATGAGTTATTTTTTTGTTAATGATTTTAAAATAGGAGTCTCAAGAAATCATGATAAA
Source organism: Viscum album (assembly GCA_963277665.1). Classification (NCBI taxonomy): domain Eukaryota; kingdom Viridiplantae; phylum Streptophyta; class Magnoliopsida; order Santalales; family Viscaceae; genus Viscum; species Viscum album. Next base: position 384,734,334 of record OY728166.1, read on the forward strand.
GTTATTAGAAATGTTCAAACTAAGAAAATGAATATCAGATCCATCATTATTATCCATCACACACTTTTATTTCCAACCTCATGGGAATAAACTTATGATATTTCCCATTTCCAGATTTGGTTCCCCTGTATGGGTTCAGGATACTGAACGACACTCAAATTATATCCCATTGAGAAGGATTTATACCTCCTTTATATTATCAATGATCAGGAAGTTATACATTAAAATATATCATCAATATGATATTTAATCAAGAAGGACGAATGAATGGAAGGTTATTTCATAGAATACAGCACTCTGAATCTTGAAGATAAACAATATATTCTTAAGATAGAGACTCACATATATAAATATATTATAGAGAAATAATCATATAATAAAAAATTTAATTGGTCAGTGAGGTGTGAATTTCAGTTAAGAGGTTCTTTTTTCATAGTATGGGATGGAACTTATGGGTAAAATATAGTCATATATAATTTTATAAAGAGATTAAGATGATAGATTTGTACAAAACCATCTAGATCTCAAAAAAACTTTCCCATCATAACAACTATCTTGTTCTTTATCTTATTATCAATTAAATTCTAGAGCCCAAAAACTTTCATTAGATACATATAAGGGTAAAATTTATCCTTAGAATTTTAAAATTATTAAAGGGGATCCATGTATTGGATACATGTATAATTAATTCCTCCCTATAACTTTTTAATGGAACAATGATGAGAGGAGATCACCAATAGGAAAGGTTCTAATTCATTTGGGGAATGAAATCCCAGGAGATGAATTCTCTCCTTTTGTTAATGAATATTTTATAAAATAGGTTGATAAATTTTTTTAGGATGATATGAAAATAACCATAGGTGTGGAGACGTTGATTTTTCAAGCCTGTAAAACTCATGGTAATAAAGGTTCATATTGTTCCTCTTTGGGAATAGGCCAATTCAATAGATGGAGAAAAAATGTCACTTTTGAAACTAATTTTAAAGTATAATTGGAAGAATTTTTTGTAATTTTTATAAGTATATAACACCACATAATTCAAGATTCCAAAATGTGGGGGGGGAGTTAATACATTTATAATAGTGGAACGACTATCTAGAGGAAATAAAATCTTCTTTTCTATTAGAGAATAGGAAAAATTATACATACATCATGGTTATTTCTGCATGGGAATGTATCTATTAACAATTTTTTTCCATTTCTATGTTTTATTGAGATGAATGGTAGATCATATAAGTGGATATGAGTTTATAAACATCCAAGAAATTCTTGGTTATTAATTCAAGCCACACCTCTATAGAACTAGTGATGTTCATCCAGGCTCTTTAAAATTACTAGAAATAAAATAAAGATAAACCATTATGACCAGTTTGTATAAACTCTATAAGATTTATCATTCTTTAGTATCACTGATAATTCTACTTATAGTACTAAATAATTTTCATATATGATATCCATTTGAGTGGGTAATTTTGAAACTATGATAGATTAATACATCATCTGTTAAAGATATGCACCTTGTAGATTTGGTAAGAAATTACAATGTGTTCAAAATAAATTCCATGCTCCACCGTCTAATGTAGGAGTTGAGAAGCACCTGATGATAGTGAATTAGTTTTGACTAATTATATCCAAATATGAGATAGGTAGACAAACGACCTTCCCCCATCCTCATGTTTCCATTGGTTCAAATTAGACTAAAATTATACATGGATTTGTTCATATCCAACAAGGAATAGATAAATTAACGGTGAAGGTTAATGTCTCTTTGGTGAATGAAGGTAGAAAGGATAATGGAGAAATGGTAGAGACAGTGAGGCCCCAAAAAACAATCCTTATAAATTAGAATGTCATATAATATATTTTTAGAGAAAAAAATAAGGAATCTATATCCCACCCCTTCAAATGTGTGGCATCATCATAATTACCAATTCCAATCATGGTGACATTTTTGGATGCCTAGAAAGAGTGAAATTCTTAGAGAAAGAGTCAATTTGATGAAGAGGCATGGAAGACACTACTGATAAAGTCGATTAACCTACTAGGTTTTCGGTACACAATTTCTCAAGGGGATATTTATATCAAAGATAATCTTGAAGATATTGGATCTAATCAATAATATATAGACAATTCAATCCATTATTTAAAGGTAAAGGTATTCTGTACATATTGGGTAAAATATTATCTAACACCAAGAGTGGAAGTGAATATATATTCCATGGGATAAGTGAATTGGATTTAAATTATTATTTCTTTTTCACTTATCAACATAACCCCCATCCTTATTTTCAAACTCTTATAGGGAGTGGAGGTGAGATATCTCTGGTCGACTCCCCATAATAAACTGAATGTGGAATGAAAATGGTAGTGGATTACAATTCTAATGATAGTGATTTGGAAGGGGAATCTCGAGACCCGACTAAGCATATACGAGTGGTGATTATTGATATCATGTGAGAACTTATACCAAAACCACCACTAGAAACTCCTCCCATGAGATTATTCACATGGGAGACTAATAGGTGGGGACACTTGAAAATATGACAACATTCCTTAACCTTTTTGGCATCATTATTATTACTGATTCTTATCATGGTGACATATTCAGCTTCCTAGAAAGTGTAAAATTCTTAGAGAAAGAGTCGATTTCATGAAGTCTACAAGAAGACACTAATGATAGAGTATATCAACCTACCAGGTTTAGCCACACAATTTCTCAATGGTGTTGGGACCATATGAGTACCCAAATAGGGTATTTATAGGGAAAATAGGTGAAAGAGTCAATTTTTTAGTTTAAACTTTTCCGACCTCTGTCAAAATTTATGGGGACCAAAGGCCTTACCAATTACTCTATTACTAAGAGAATACTATATCAATGAAACTAAAAGAAAACATGTATATTAATAAAACTAATTTGATTTTGATAGAACTCATAATGTTGGACATTAAAAACTGGATGGAAAGGCATTGTGATAAGACAGTTTCCTCTCATTGGATGACTTATACACAAAAACCCAACCACTTTTTGTTTTATGAGACCTATCAATGCATCGAGGGATATATAATTTTGGATCCCACACTTCACCAGATTAAGTAAAATATATTCACCATAAGAGTTATATACACCTTTCATACCATTCCCCTATGAAATTATTACTCAATAAAACTTGGTTATCCATATAATGAGAAATACAAAAATAAAATACATAATAAACCTACATTATCATTCTATAATAATAAATAATTCCAATACTTTTCCACTTTTAATAAATGGGATTACATGATAATAACCCATTAATAGAAAGAATTTGGATGTTCAAACTTTACATATTTAACTTTACAATAATCAATAGTTTTGAGTATAAACATATAGAATGCCAATACTTTTCCACATGCTAATATAAAAACATTATTTCAGGTTAACATCATCTAATCAGAATTAAATAAAATTTGATGTTCACACCATATAAATAAATGAGTTTATAAATATGTCAATATAAAAAATGTGATCATAAGTCATCCACGAGAATGAGGGGGATGGTTTGAAAATAACACATCCCTTATATATTCGGGGAAACCTATAAGGATGTTGACATAGATGAAAAATATCATAGTTAAATAATTCTTCAATGGTACCACCCAAGAAGGGATTGTGATTTGGATTGTTTGGTATCATTATTTGATTACAATAATATATATATATATATATTAGATTATAATTTGTTAAACATAAACCCTATTTGGGTAAATCATTATTTAAATGAAAATGGAAATGAAATTGAAAACTTAAAAGATATTTTAGAAATAATTTTTAACATTGTTGTAAAAGTGGAAGTTACAGGACACATCAAAAAGTATTATTCAATAGTTAATGTGAAAACTCTTATAAATATTTTAATTTTGAAAGAATATCCAATAATGAGGCATTGGAGGTGAAGTAATTTTTCTATATAAAATATGGATCCAAATATTTTATTATTTAATGGACATATTTAATACTTAAATTACCTTTGTTGAAATACCACATTGTTCAAAGAGTAATAAAAAATTATTTGTATAAAAACATTATTTTACCAAATAGGATAATAAAATACCATAAAATAAAATATTAGGTTTGGGGAACTTCATAATGTAATAAAATTATTCAAGATCAAATATTATAACTCAAATAAGGGGATTTGAGTTACAAAAAATTATTACTACCACGGAAACATCTCCATTAAAATCCACTTTAATAAAGGAATACAATTCGGATAGTAAATCCAATGAAATATAAAATGGTGATAAACACATATACATGGGCTATGAATACACCATATAAATGGAATATGGTTCTTAACATGTAATATTTCTCAAAAGAAACAAAATTGGGACTAAGAAAAATATTTTGGATTAAGTAACACTTTAATTAAACCATCTTTAAAGAGAGATATTTTAATTGAACATAAATAAATTATTAAAATATAATTAATCATATGATACATCAAATATAATGTATATACCACACATAAATGAAATTAGTTTCATGATACCAATCATGTCTCAAAGAGAGGAATGTGAGATGAAAACCCCTACCTCTTGTCCCAACATTCATGAACTAAAATTGACATAATGTATCACAGAAATACCATAATTAGTTAATTAATAAACTTAATCATATAGATTTTCATTTATAATCATCATATATATTCATTCTCTATATAAATTCTTTTAATTTTCCACATCAGGTGTTTATAGTTTTTATCAATTATACTAGTTTTATAATAGTGACATCCATGTTTTTTATTATTTCAAATTTAATAATGAATATATCCATAATGTTACTATTATATATTATTAGTAATTATTTATGATTTTTTAAATTCCATTTAGTTGTGTTTTATTCTTTATCCTTAAATATGAAATCGATAATTGGAATGTTTTAGAGATTATTGACAATTAAAGTTCGTCGTATTAATTAATGAATTAAATATTGATATAAAATATCCATAACTGAAATAAAATAATTATTTTAGAATTTTTAACATATTATACCAGAAATTATGTTCCCATAGTTTCAAAACCCATGCATCAATTATAGTAATATTTTCTTTTTAGTGAAAAAATATCACAATATGCGTAGTTTTATTCAAGAATGTGATTAAAAAATAAATTATAAAATTTTATAAATTTAATTTACATAAAATATTTTCATTCATAAAATCATCATATTGACATTAAATTGGAGTTAATTGTTTTTTGATTTTTCTGAAATGATTGATTTTTCAATTAATAGTGAAAATAACATTTTTTTTCAAATATTGTCATTTCTTTTCATTAAATCAAGAAATTTAAAATCCCCATTATAAAGTCCCATTATATTTTAAATTTGGTATTAATATTTAATATTGTCCATTTAATTATTAGTAATATAATTTTAATTAACAATTCTCTTGATTCAAATATATATTAATTTTTATGATTAAAAACAAATTTTTCTAAAAACTGTTTTTCATTGGGTTTGACACATGTATATTAAAAATTATTTCTGTCACTTCTATTAATTAAATATTAAAAAATGGATACTGTATTTTGAACCAGTATGTTAAATTTTTTTATATAGATCCCTTTTATTTTTAGGCATTAGGAATAGTAACAATGATAAAATTTATCACTTATGTAGAGAGTAAATAACATAATTAAGGTTAAAAATAACGTGATAAAGCATTAACAATCAACTAAACAATTTCCATTATTTTATTGGATTACAGGAATTAATATATAACCATAGAAAACTCTAATATATGGTATTTTATGGTCATTTGACCTTAGTAATGACATTTAAATTATTTTAAATAATGAAAATTACAAAATATCCATATCTTGATTTCAATTTTATTTATATGTTCATAGAAGGATAAAGAAATGTTATAAACAAATATAAAATTTTATCATCGACAAAACTTATTTATTTTTATCATGGATATTTTTTATTTTTAGTATTTAAATAATGAGCTCAAATTCCTATACAAGGCCGACACAATATTTAGTCAATTAATAGAGAAATAAAATAAATGATAGGAAAAATATGAAAAGTAATATAATTTGAATGTATTAACTTTTACTTAGATTTTTAAAGATAATTAATACATTGTAGGGATTTTATAATAGTTTATATTCTAATTATATTTGTATCAATTTGTCTCCAAAGTCATATTAAATGAAGAGATTAAAAAATGACACTAATTATATTTTATAATGAATAATATATTTTTAAATGAATTTAAAATAATAATAAATCTTATATTCAACAAAGTGAATGGTATATTGTTTAAAATATAAACCATGGTCTATTTAGGGGTTTATTTTCCTTTTGTGGTAAAATTATTGACCCTTAAAGCGTAAAAAATGTTATGTTGTTATAATTTTCGAAAGGGTTAACATGGGGTGTTAAAAGTAAGAGATAAGAGTGAAAAAATAAAAAAAACTTATATAATTTTTATTTATGAGTTTCTTTAGATTCTTCCCCATCTTATTATTGAATTATATCATATTTCTACAAATTTTCAATGAAAATCAAATTATATTAATTGAATATTTTTTGTAATTCCAAGAGTGCCTTTCCCCTTACTTATAAATGGAAACATATTCTCTCTTTCCTTAACACCACATTGAGAAACCTAACTTAACCAAAACCATCCCATTTAGCATCTAAATATCCTTATAAAATTTGTAAAGGTTATGTTATTTTAAAAAATCCAACCATACATCTCCCAAGAGGAGATCAATCAGAGGTCTACTGAAGAAGAGGTAATAATCTTTATCAAGTATTTTAGATTTATTTCTACTTATACTTCATCTAAATTTAGTGTAACCATTAAAAAATAATGAAAAAATATCATAAATATGATGATATTTTATTATTATTATGGGAAAACCATTTTCAACACCTTTTTATCCTATAGTAAGAGACAATATTTCTTATACGTTTATACAACCTACCGTATCCACGTAGTAGGGTAATTTTTCTTCTAGAACTATTTTACAAGATTTTTTATATTTATAGAAATAATATTTATATCTTATATTAAAAAAATAATAATTATTTTTTAATCACAATATCATCTTTACATTCTTACTTTCTAATCCATTGGAAAACAATAATGTCACTTCTACAAGCATGTGGATTACCACCAACAAAAATCGATGTGATACATGAATGGCCTGAAGGCCATATTTTTATTTTATTATGGATAATCCCCCTTTTAAAGGTTAAAGGGGAAGCCGTACATGACCTATAGGCCCATTGGACAGTGCCCAACATGACTTGAAATACATGACCCAAAGGCCCAGAGGTATACCATGCTCAATACATGAACCATATGCCCAACCCACTAGAACTACCCCTCTCAAGCTTCTACATCATAGATCGCCTATCTCCCCACCTTTCATTACTGATCCGGTAGCATTCCCTCATACAAAGATGCATGATGCCTAGTCTCGATGGCGGTTTCCATACCCTCTTATTCTTCCAATCCTGTTAGCTCTAGTTCTGGTGACTTCTATTCTTGTTGCTATGATCCTCTTATGGGTCCTGATCTCTATGAATTGGGCCACTCCATGTTCTCAATGGCCCAAAGGCCCTGTGACCCGAAGGCCTTTGACGGACCGAAGTCCCTTGAGACCCGTAGGCCCAAGTCGGTGGACCGAAGTCCCAAATCGTGCGAATAGTTCTAGATGATACTGTAGCAAATAGTAACTACTACAATACCTTCTATAGTACCACGATAGTACTCCTACAGTACAAAAAATTTACCTCCACCTGATTTTGAACCTGGGACTCTGGGATGCCAAGCAGGAGCCCTTAGCACTCAGGTACATGCTCATTGGCTGAATCGATGTGAACCATTTTTGATCTCGACATTACATGGATAATAATAAGGATATATGTAATTAATATAAAATATATTTATAACAACTTTAAAATTATAGATATTTTAGAACCATAATCAAAGTACTTGTATTATGTATTCATTGACAAAACATACAAGATAAAATAAAGAAGCTTACAACCAAAATATTTATAATAATAAAATATTGTTAACAAATGAGTGATAAATTGTTATAAAATGATCATTTATAATATTATAAATAATAAATTGGGTTTTTTATAAATTAATAACATGTTTTGAACCATTATTTTTGAATTTTAAGCATGTTTTAACTAAGGTGAAATTAAAGGTAAGATATTTCATATCAATTTACAATCAATTGATAAATATTTGGTAATAAGAACCAATTTAATTTTATATGGTATATTTGATTCCCCTATAATGTATTTATGTTGAATATATATTTATTTACATGAATAAAGTTTCAATTCAAGTTACTATTTCAAGGGGTTACAATTTAAAATATACCAAAGCGGTTTGAATTTATTTTACGATCTCAGTTTTTGGGATCTCTCTTACTTTCATTGAAGAAATATTAAGATTTATCATTAATAAAATTAATATATTTTATTATAAAATAAATATTTAAATATTTTTTATGTTTTATTAATACATTAAACTTCTTTGAGTATTTAATCATGAAAACAAATGATTAAAATAAAATCCAATTTTTCCCCGTTTTGATTGGGTATACTCTTCTTCCATGTTTATATTTTTCAATATTGTTCTAAAAAATGATTTTTTATTTACTCAAAGGATTTTTTTTGAATTTTTTTAATTTTTAAAATTTATAAATGAATATTTATATTTTTATGATAGGTTTTATTTTGACTTTATTTATAGTAAGTGAAATGATTTTTTAACCTATACGACGTTAACAGATTTTTCTACTACTATAAACATTTTATGATAGACGATTATTCTATAATTTTTCAATGGTTTTAAAAATATAAATATACCATTAAATATTATTTTAATATTTCACTTATATTTTCTTTATTTACTCAAAGGTCATGATTTATTTAGAAAATATATATTTTTTTGTGAATTGATGGCCATCTTTACATTTCTATTCGAAAAATAACTTTGTTTTGATCATTGAAAATTAAATCTCTATTTAGTATAAAAACTCATTATATTGTGGATAATATTTAGCTAAACTATACAATATTTCTACATATGATGTTTTATTTTGAAGTTATTTTATTGACTTGGAAAATATTGATATTCTATATTCATTACTCAATATGAATACTTTTTGACAAGGAATATTATTTATAAATTAATTTTTTTAATAAATATATGAGGAATGAATTGAACATTCAATGATGGGTGGGGGATGAAATTATATATCCCATTAATGCATAAATATCTCTCATGAGACAAAACAGTTGGCTAGCATTATCAAATAGGGGTTTGGTTTATGCTTGCCCATATTTTAAATTGTCTTGGCATAAGGCCTTGGTAGTAAAGGTATAATAATGTCTAAGATCATGAATTAAATCATTATGAATTTAATTTATTAATAATTTATTTATCATTATACTTGTGGTTGTTTCATTTTATATTATCAGTCGATGATTTTTTCACAAGTTATTGATTAAATGATATTTATTTTTAGTTATTTACTTTTCTATATTTATTATTTCTTATTTACTCATCATAGATTCCCTTGTACTTAACCCAAAATGATAAATTGAGGTTTGTATTATTATTTTCCATTACTTAATGTATAAAGAATAAATATTTGAATGATATTCAATGATTCCAAGAATTTTCTTTTGTTATGTTGTATATTTTGATTCCAATGAATAATAGAAATCATATATATATATCTATTTTTTCAATGTTACCAAAATAATTGGTCCTTCAGGATGTGATCCCTTGTATTTTATTTCAATATAATAAATTAGAAAATGGATTTGGTTTGCTAAAGTTGGGGTTTTTATAGTTGGTATCAGAGGATGTTTAGTAGAAACCTTGGTAACTAGTTTTAAAATTAACGTAGCTAACAAGATATTTTTGATAGTCCTTTATAGTCTATTATAAATTTTACTATTAGATGGATTTTATTTTTTTGGATAAATATTCATGATGTTTATTAGATAACTCATCATATTCCATTATTTAGTGGTGGTACCTAAAGAAATAATGGAATCAACACCCATGGTCAATGAAGGGATTTCCTTAATAAGAAATCCAATACAATTGATGTTAGATCTGAGTATATCATAGAAATATTAGGGAATATGAAAAATGTTATGTATTATAACCTTGAATATATAGAGAAACATGAAGTTTACTTTCCTTTTAAAACTATATTGTATCATTTCAAGTGATAGAATCCAATATATTTTAGTGGAACTACTAATATAATGGTAGTTAAACAATGGATTAATTCTATTGAAAAGATTTTTATCAACATGGGACATAATGAAATGGAAAAGGTTATTAAGGAATTGTATTTTTCTAAATGTGATACTGATTAATGGTGGTTATTCATATAGAATACTAGAGTGGAAAAATAAATTGAATATATAGAAAAGATATATTTTAAAGTAATATTCTTTGAAAAATATTTCCCTCATGATCAATAAAATAAAATTAATAGGAATTTACTCAACTTAAAGAATAAATGAAGAAGAGTGTGTTTCTGAGAATGATTCTATTTTTATAAGACTATAAATTTGTTATATGAATTTTATATTTAATCTATAGAAAAATATTGTGAATTTTTTTGAAGTCCGTTAGATAGACCATGAAGGGAATTGGTTTCTAAAACTTTTCCATCATATTATGGAATAATATTAAGATCTATAAAAATTGTGATGTAATTTTCTAGATCATGTATATTGAATATAAATAAATATAATAATGGGTTTGATGAGAACCAAGAAAAACTTAAATCACCAAATAATATGAAGGGAATGAATAAATGTCCATATTTTGAATGTTTTGGAGAGGAATATATAGAAAAATATTGTAAGGGATTGGTCGTTTTTTAAAACTGTTGGGATAAAGGTCACCTAGAAAATGATTTCAATGGGAAGAAAGAATGAAATTTTTTCAAGTGATTCAAATATAAATAATTTGGGAATTATTTACACCAATTCCCCAATAGATATCAAAACCTACCATAATATAGGATAAATGGATGAGGTCAAGTCTATTTGATCTCTACTATTGAGGTTGAAGTTCCTAAAGATATAGTAGAAGGTACTCTAATCATAGACTCAAATTTATCTAATGATTTATTTGATTATTTATTTTCACAGTCTTTTAAATCTCCCATGTTTTCCAAAAATATATATATTTCCATATCACATTATGTTGTGTGTTGTCATTTAGAACTCCTAGTAGAAATATCACAAAAATAATGATGTGCCATTTTTTTCCCACGATGAATCATAAAAATTACGTGATTATCATACTTGGGGTGGATTTTGATAAAATACTTCATATGGTCTAGATTTCATAATTCAAGGACAAAATTGGTACAAAGAGAATAAAATTACAATCAATGAGGAGGATTTATAATTTATCCTTATAATAGAGAATACTTCATCATATAAATCATCTCTAAATCCACCACCAACATCTATTATAAATGATATTCATGGGGAAGAAGTGAAATCACAATATACATACCGAAAAGTAATATTAAAATTGAGGATGCACATATTGTAAAATAATACATTCATGTATTTCCAAAGGAATTTCCTGCATGTACAATATAATGGGAAGTTGTGTTTTCTATTGATTTAATCCCTAATGAGAATCATATTTCGATGAGTAATTATAGAATGACCATTGTAGAATTTCTGGAGTTAAATAAAAAGCTATAGGATATTTCAAATAAGTTATTTATATTCCCTAGTGTTTCAACTGGGGATCAACTATTATTTTCTTTAATAAGAAAGATATATCTATGAGGGTTTTCATTTTTTATAGAAAAAAAATTCTATTTATATAAATAAAAAGTATCATATAACTTGTATTTATGACTTTTTCAATCAACTTTATGGCACTAAATATTTTCTCAAAGATTGAAATTCATTCTGAGTATCATCCATTACAAGTAAATAAGGAATATATTCTAAAAAAAATTTGTATGAGGTAAGGACATTAAGAGTTTATAGTAATTCTATTTGGATTTAATAATAGAACTTTTATTTTTAGGGATAAAAAGAAAAAAGTATTCAAGGAATATCTTGATAATTTTACTATGGTATGTATTGATGATATCTTAGTGTAATCTAAAATCCCATAGGACATTGATAAACACTTACAGATCACCCTTGCGACTCTTATAGACAAAAAGTTACATGAAAAATTTAGAGAGTGTGAATTTTTAAAATATAAAGTTTATTTTCCTAGATTTATTATCTCCATGGTGGGAATCTCAGTTGATACTTCAAAGAAAAAGGATGTAAAATAACCAACTATACTAATGAACATAACTATGGTAAATAGTTTCCTTAGACTAGTAGGTTACTATCATTGATTTGATCAAAATATTAACTGATTGGACAACATGTTAACCAAGATTATTTTTAAAAAGGTTATTTTCACATTCATAAAAGAATGAAGATATTTTTTTTAATATTTGAAGATGAGATTTGTGAATTCTATGATTTTGACTCTACTATTAAGAAATGATGTATTTTTATTAAATAGAGATACATCGAAGAATGGAAATGGATGTGTCATTATATATAAGTGTAATGTTATTTCCTACACATCAATGAAGTTAAAGACATATGAACTGAACTATCCAACTCATGATCTTATGTTATTATCTATAATCATTTGTTTGAAGGTATGGAGACATTATCTACATGGTGAAACATGTGAGATATACAAAGACCATAAGAGTATAAAATATATTGTTTCACAAAAAAATTTTAATATGAGGAAAAGAAAATGGCCCTATAAACTCAAGGATTATGATTGATCAATACACTACCACATAGGTAAAGAAAGTAAGGTATAAAATTATGGGAGTAGGAAATATCATGGACTCTTGACTAAAATGAATAATTATAGGGGAAATTAATTCATTGATTTAGTAAATATGAACATAAGAAGTAAGAAGGAGGAAAAAAACAATCCCTTTTTAAATGATTTTCAAAACCTATTTATTAAAAAAGGAAAAAAATCATCCTCATGATGAGAATTTTACAACTAAAATTTATGCTGTGAATGATGGGAAATTGGAAGACTTCATATATGAAGATGGAATTCTGAAATTTGAAAAGAGGATATATGTTCCATCTATAGCTGATATAGAAGGGGAATTATTAGAATATTCTTTCAGCTCAAATATTTCTATATGACCTAGTAGCACCAATATTTATATTGATTTGGAGGAACATTTTTGGTGGGATAATATAATTTGGTAAATTGATGATTATGTGGCAGGATATTTGGTTTTTCAACTATTAATGGTTAAGAGACAATATCCTTGAGATTATATGAAACCTATAACTATTATTTTTTGGAAATGAGATGACATTACTATGGAATTTATTACCATATTACAAAATAATCATTGGAAGAAATATGTAGTATGGGTTATTACTAATCTTCTTACCAAATATACACATTTTCTTGATATAAGAGATTATTTACCTCTTGATCACTATAAAATAATCTATATTAATTAATTTGTAAGAATTTATAGTTAAAATATATTAATTATGTCCAATTGTGATCCACTATTTACATTAAAAAATTATGGAAAATCCTTTAGAAGGCTTTATATACTGAGATTCATTTGAGAACTGCCTATCACCCTCAAATTGAAGGACAATCCCAAAGGACTATTCAAATATTAGAAGACATGTTGAGGTCAAACTCACTTGACTTACAAGGTATATGGGATAAATATTTAACTTTAGAGGAGTTAACCTATAATAATTCCTTCCATTTAATTATTCAATGGGCATCATATGAATCATTATATAGAAAGAGGATTCATACTCCAACTTTTTGGGATAAAGTTTTTGAAATAATGATGGTTAAAAGAAAACTTATAAATGAGAAAACAATGAAGGGAAAGACTATTTCTACCCATATTAAATAATCTCGAAGTAAAAAAGGGGCTATATTAATATCCAAATGTTGAAATTTGTATTGGGAGATCATATTTTCATGAAATTATCTCCAAGCAAGGGTGATATAATTTTCAATAATATATGGAAACATAGCCTTAGGTACATCAAAACATTTAAAATTTTATAATGAAATGGAGTTGGGTCTTACTATTCTGAAATTCCATCGAGCCTCTAAAGTACATGATCTATTCCAGGCCTCATTATTATGGAAGTAGATTCCAGATGTAACACATGTGCTCACCTATGAGAAAATATAATTGAAACATGATTTATTTTACTTGAAAGAGGTTATCTAGATTATGGATGCTAGAGAAAAAGTTTCAAAGAATCAAACATATCTTCTCGTAAAGGTTTATTGAAGAAATCAAATGATATAAAATGAAAAGAAGTAATCTGAAGAAATAATGATGAGGAACTACCAAAATATGTTCATAAAGTGACAATCTAGAAATTTTGAGGATGATTTTTTTAAACTAGGGAAGAGTAACACCTGTGACTTTATTATAATAGGTTGAGGATCAAGCCCCATTTATTAAAAAGAAAAATATAATCCTCTTTTGATAAATGGGGTAAGAGGGAACCCATTAAAATCACCATGTTAAACTGCTAATAATACCAAATTCCAAGTACAATATGGCCTTGAGTGTCCAATGAGAGGCAAACATAAGATAAGAAAAGGAAATAATTTCATGCCCCCCCTAACAGATAATTTAGTATTTGAATTAGTAAAAGGAATTTTGTTAGACATACTATGAATATGTGCTATGCTGGTAGCACAATGAGCTAGATCACCCATCAAATGATGAATATTGAAGAAAGGGCCGAACAATAGGTTCCAACACACATATCTCTCTATCGAGCCACCGAACCATTGAAGCCTCCGAGGGAATCACAACAATTCAACCTGATGCAATGAAAATAAATACCAAAATAACTGTGAAGAATTATGTCAGAGTATCCATCAATAAATTATGAGAACATATGGAGGATTATGGGTGTCACCACACACATCCCTTTTTCTAGGTCACCCACCCAACAATACCTGCAATAAACTATACCATAAAAAAATTAAATGAAACCAGATTCAAATTCCATAGAGACACCAACATCCTCATAAAATAACAAGTCCCAAAATGCCAATGAAATCCTTATAAAATAACCAAAATATCAATAGAAAATAACACCAATGATTCCATGGCTTCTTCTTCCATCACCATCGATACCAGAAACATAATTAGAGACTAGGTCATCTGAGCCTTCCAACCGCTCGAATCTCTTACCAGTGTCGTTGAGCTCATCGAACCCTACAGCTCAAACACTAAAAGATCTTCCAAGTATCAAAGGAAAAACCACAACACACCTTTATCTTGGGTCGAAAATCCACCACCTAGCCCACAAGAACCGTTTCTGGAAGTTATGGGAATAGACAAATGACCACCACCCTAGCACCACGCCACCATAATTAAAAAGGTCCAAGGACCTTCATTTAAACACCAAAAGATATAGGGTTAGCCCAAATTAAAAGAATATCTTGGTATGAGGGTAGTCAAGGATTCAATACATCCAAATATAGAAGCCTACAAGGATTTAAAATCCATTTAACATAGGATGTAATGAGAAAAACCTTGAAAGAAATTGAATAAACATAGCTACCACTAGATCCATAAACATATATCTGGAGAGGTGAAGATACTAAAAATTTACTCATTCTAGACTAAACAGAAACACTACATAAGAGATCCTAGAATGCTAAGAGAGAGATAGATTCACCACTAGGAGAATTTAGAGCCATCCCTAACTTTTTTCTATAGAAACTCACTTTTTTTATATAATAATCATTTATTATTAAAGAAACAACAACACAAAATACATAGTTTAATTCAAGAATGTTATTGAAACCAATATTATAAAATTTAATAAATTTAATTTTCTTAAAAGAAATTCATTTTCCAAATTATCATATCAAAATTAAATTATGGTGTGATTTTTTATTTTTTCTAAATTTATTTATTTTTCATTGAATAGAGAAAAATAATGATTTTTCAAATACTATAATTTTTTTTCATTAAATAAATTAATTTAAAATAACCATTATAAAGACCTATTAAATTTTGGATTTGGTGTTAAATAAAAAATGATCAATTTAATTTATAATAATCTAACTTGAATCAAAAAATTTCATGATTTTTTATATTAGTTAATTTTTTATTCTTAAAATCATTTTTTTTCAAAATAAATGTTTTCCCTTAAATTTTTGGATTTATATTCAAATTAATTATTTACACTTATTGAAGATTAATCCTGAAAAAATGGATAATTTCTTTAATCATGGGTTTTTAATTTGGTAAGTTTATAACTTTTATTATTAGGTATTTTTAATAACAACTATGGTAAAATGTATCACACTAGTAAAGGGTAAATTGAAAAATTTTGGTTAAAAATATTGCGATAAGGCATAAAAAATAAATCTAAAAAATAAATATAATTATTTTTATAGTATTAATTAGTCCATATCTATGCCAAATTCGAGTATATGATGTTTCCTTTCCTTTTGATATTAATAATGACTTTATGTTATTTTAAGTAAAGGAACTTCCAAATGTTGCGCCCTTGCTTATAATTTATTTTATATACTTATATAAGGATAAGGATATTATATGGAAGAATATTAATGTTTTGTTTGAATATAATTAATTTATTTATATCATGATAATTTATTTTTAATTTTTTAGCAGTTGAATAATTAAATTTAATTCTCACATAATACCGACACATAAATTTATCAATTAATAGAAAAATAAAATAAATGATTTAAAAAAATATTAAAAGTAATAAAACTTGGATGAATTATAATTTACAATGAATTTTATAGATATTTATAACATATTATGGATGATTTAATTTTTTTATTCTAATTTAATTGATTTCGTGTTATTTTAAAAGTCCAATTAAATAAATAGGTCAAAAATAATATTAATGATATTTTATGATAAATAATAATTCATTGAATGACTTAAAATTTATAAAAATATCATCTTCATCCAATTAAATGGTATATGGTTAACAATATCAATGATGTTTCCTTTATGGGGTAATTTCCCTTTTATATTAACATTCTTGTCCCTTAAAGGGTAAAAAACTGTTATATTACCATAATATTCAAAAGGGTTAACAAAGGGTAAAATCTAAGAGAGAAGAGTTAAAAATAAACAAAACATTTAACTGTTTTATTTTGTTATATTATATTAATATTTAAAATCTTATCTCTAAATTATATCAATTTTGATCCATTTTCCATGAAATTTAAATTATATTAATTTAATATTTTTAGTAATTGAAAGAGCACCCCTCCCATAACTTATAAAAGTACACCCAATGTAGATTTTCTTTAGAACACATTAGGAATCCTAACTCAACAAAAATCTAAAAATTTTCCTCATCATAATTATTATCCATGTTCTATATTTTCTAGTTTTTCTAAAATACAAAACCCTAGGTCCCTTTTGAGGAGATCTAAAGGAATTCTACCGAAGAATAAGTATTTTTATTTAACAAATCATTGAAATTTCATTCTTCTAATAAAACCTATAAATTTATTATAACCATTATAAAATATTTATTCTAGTATCATCAAAATACCAAGGTTTTATTATTATTTTTGGATAACCATTTTCCACCTATTTTCCACCCTACAGAAAGCAAAAATATCACCTGTGCGTACATATGACTTACCGTCTCCACACAACGGTGCAATTTGTTTTCACCACCATTTTACTTGAATATATATATGTATATATGAATCTAATGTTTATATATGTTATATATAACCTAATTATAATTATTTAATTATAATAATATATCCATATTCTTACCTTCTAATCTTCTAGAAAACGATAACTTCGCCCGCGCATACATTTGGACTACCACCTTCACAGAGCAATGTGATACTTTTTTCATTTACATTTTACATGTATGTAAATAAGGATATATTTAATGAATATATATTATATTTATATCATGATTATAATTTTAGATATTATGGAACCATAATCATAGTACAAGGATCAGAACGTTAATGATAAAACATGCATGAGAAAATAAATGAGTTAACAATTGAAACAATGATAATAATGAATGATTGTTAACAAAAAAGTCATAAGATGTTATTATAGGATCATATATGACATTATAAATAATAATATATTTCTTTTATAAATTAATAAAATGTTTCATACCATTATACAGGATGTTAAATCACATCCAAATTATTGGAAACACGAGGTAATAGATTTCATCTCAATTTCTACTCCATTGATACAAATTCAGTATGTGAACCTATTTACTATTATGTGGTTATTATGCTACCCCATTGATATATTTAATATTAATATATATTTATTAATTATTATTAATGTTTTAATTCATTTTATTATCTCATTCAGTAATAATTTTAAAGATATGAAATATGTAAGATTTTATTTTACAATTCAATTTTGTTGGGGTTTATTTTATTTTAATTGAATTAATATTATGATCTATACTACACAAACACCATATATTTTTTATCATTTAAATATTTAGGCATTTTCAAAATTTTATTGCATATTTCCCCTTATTTAATGCTTGAATCAAGAAAATAAATGTTTAAAAAAAGATGATCTTATTTCACTTTTTGATTGGGTACATTTTTATTATATTCCCAAATATCTTAAATTATTTTGTAAAAGTTGTTTTTATTTACTCAAAGGTAATTTTATGTTATATTTTAATTTTTAATGATTTTAAAGGGTTCATTACGGTTTTTCTGAAAAAATTCATTTTTAAATATCTTTACAAAAAGTGAAAAAGGAATGTTTTTAACGTATAAAACATTAACATATTTTCCCACCACCAAAACCATTTTATGATATTATCTTATTAAAAATTATTTCAATGGTTTTATAAAATATTTTTAGTGAATTCCTTCATAAATATTTTACTTTTTGTTTTCAAATTTCTATAAAGGTAATATTTTATTGTAAAACTAGTATTTTAGAATAGTTGATGGAAAATTTTAATCTATTAATAATTTTGTGGCAATTAAATTTTTCTTGAAACATTCAGTTTTTTTATCATTTGAAAATAAATTTATATTAATTATATAAATTAATTATATACTAGATATGATTATTTCTAAAAAAAATTTCCACTTTCCATATACAATATTTTACTTTAATTTTTATTTGGATTACTATGGAAATATTTATATTATTTATTATTTATTAAATAAGGAAATTTTTTGATAAATAGTATTGTTTATTAATTAAATTTATCATTCTATATATGTGGAATTAATTGGACATGTAGTAAATTATGGGCCACCAAATTATATAAAACCTCAGTGCATTTAATGAACTAATGAGGGAAACCAGCTGTCTAACATAATTAAATTGGTTTTTAGTGTATGACTAACCATAGTCTAAACTGTCTTGGAAGAAGGCCTTAATAGTAATGTTATCATGATGTCTGATATCATGATTTACAACCTTAAAAATCTCCTTCATTGAAAATTAATATATCCTTATTCATGAGATTTTTTCATTTGATATTATCCATGGACAAATTTTGTGATGAATTTATTTATTAAATGTAATTTTTTTTCATTTATTTTAATTCCCATATTAATTATACGTTATTTACTTGTAAAAACATTCATTGTACTTAGACTTTTTTGAGAATTTGAAATCACCCTTAATTATTTTTCCTTTACCTAGGATGTGAAGAATAAATCTTTGAATTAGAATCTTATACCAGAATAATAAAGTAGACACTGATCTTGAGTTAATGCATTTTGGGTTGTTGGAATATCTTGGATCGATATATAGATGAATATGTATATTAGATAGCACAATATAATAGGGGGGTGAATTTTATGTTTAAAAACATTCTATTAAACAGTTAAGAAATTAGTTTAAATGGTCTTAAAATAATATGATTCACAACAAATACAAATAACCACAATTGACTTGGATATAAAAGATATGATACAATGTAATATTATAAGAGAATTAAAACAATTGTATTCAAATGAATACAATAATCAGAGTAATACAATAGTGAACGATTCGACCATAAAGTGTATAGAATCTATTGATATAATATGTAATAGTTTAATTTTAATTGAAACAATTAAAAATGAATACAAAAATGAAGAAAGGAAACAAAAAATTTCCTTTCTAACACAAATAGCATCAATAATGTAAAAGTATTACAATTATTTTATCCCAAAGAGAAGGGTATCCTTTCACCTTGGATAAAAGGTCTATCTTACCACCACCTTGGTAAGCCCTCGATACGATGATCGGTATGTCTGTCTTGCAATCCCCACGAGCCCTCGATATGATGATCAGTGTGTCTGTCTTACTATTCCCGCAAGCCCTTGATTTTGTAGGTAATCAGCACCTTTATCTTTCAAACACTTGAAATCCCTCGATACGAAGATATATATCACCATCTACCTATCCTCAACAGCCCTCGATCATTATCACATGATCTATTGCACAAAGAAAAACATATCACTTAATGAAATAAAACAACTAATAATGAGGGGTTCACATTTTGTAATCTCAAGTCTTTCACACGAAGCAAGAGAGAAGTCACAACGTATCTATCTAAAACTTAATAGAAGCAAATAATGATGAAAGTCTTGTAGTTATTGTTATTTGATTCAAATGACCTCTTATTTATAGGCCTCAGGTTATAATGGTCATATTTCCTCCAACAGTCATATTTCTCCAGAAAACACGGAAGGACTTAGACACCTAACATCATAACGGTCATATTGAAATAGAAAACATGACATTGTTTTGATTCGTTTATAACTAACTCCACGACATCGTTTTGGTTAAAAAAAAAGTTGTATGAAAATGATAATATTGAGTACGATTGATATGAAACATGTTTTTTGATAAAGGATAAAAAATAATGTGATAATAGTAAAATATGAGTACTATTATTATTACTTAGTGTAATGTATTGATAAGATGAAAAGTGAGTACGATGCACAAAAGTAAATACAATTGACAGAGTTAGTACGTTTCACAAAGTCAATACAGTTTACATGGTCGGTAGTTTTTAGTCTGTACAATAAACATAATCATTACGATAAATATAGTCAGTATGATAAATATAGTCAGTACGATAAATATAGTATGTGTGATAAACATATTCAGTATGATAAACAAACATGAATAGATTTGAGATTTCCAAAACAAGACATAAAAGTCAAAAGAGAAATTTTGACTCAACAATCTCCCACTTTTTGGAAAGAATAAAACATAATGTCAAAACAAAAAGAAATAATTATCTCCCCCTAAGTTACTAAAAACACTTCTGAATATGAAATATAATAAAAATAACTCCCCCTTAGTTATATAATTTCCTAAGGATTTTATTTGTATGTTTTTATTGATTTAAGAGTATTTTATTAAAACATTCTTTCCCTTATAAAACATTCTCCCCCTTTGTGATTTACAAAAAGAATGAGGTAATGTTGAGTTTCCTAAAAAAGTTAGAGAGAAACAAATACAATACATTTGGAGAGAAAACATATACCACACTGAGATAACAAAAGTATATAAAATTCTAAAAGTGAATAAAGAAATATACAACAAGACATTCATTTTTTCTCTCTTTATTTTTCTTTGTTGATCATATCATGAATAAAAGCTTTAATATTTTCGATTTCTTTCTTGTCTTCGGAGATAGAATCACCCTGTGATTTGAGTAGTTCCTATTTATTGGAAAAAATATGTTCTTGATTATTGATAGTCTCTTCTTGAACTCTGATTACTTTTTCAAGATTATCAATTAAATCTTTCAAATTATTATTGTCTTTAGAAAGAACAGAATTTTGCTTCTTCAATAGAAAAATTTCATATTTGAAAGATGAAACCTTCTAAAACTCTAGCTGGAAAGCATTCATTCTCTCTTGCAGCTCTTTTAATGGAGTATTGGCTCAATGAGTTTTTGAAAATTGATTCATCCATTCAATATTTTCTTTGTCAAGATTATTGAAAGAAATAGAAAGATCATTTAAAATTCTCCTTAAGTCATCAATTGAAACCTAATGTTCATTCACTGAGCTTTCTACTTTGTATAACCACTTAGTCTTCTTATTACAATCCTTCTTATGGGAAACTGAACTTTTAGAAAGTAATTTCTAATCGACTTCTATTAATAATACTCTCTTTTTATGTTACCTTATAGAACCAAAATTCTTTTTTTATTTCCATTGATGAAATCAATTTTTCCTTCAATTCTAGGAAAATACAAAATATTATTTTCAATTCTCTTCAATACATGAATAATGTAATCACTTTCTTGAGAGAGATTGTGTGTTTAGAATTAGTATACTCATCATATGAATCTAGTTCATTTGATTAGATTGAGACTTCAACTGGCTATTTTCCTTTTTCTCTTTCTTTTTTCCTTTCTTTCTTATTCCAGTTTATCACTAATGACAGTTAATTTTTTGGTATGAGAAGATTGAGCACCTTGCTTCACTTGAGAGGGAAACCTTTCTTAAAGAGTTTCAAGAGATTCAGCTGGTGCTTGATCGGTATGTGGAACCTGTTAAATGCCTTCACTTTGTTTTTGAAAAGATTCTTATCTACTATTTTTTGAACTCTGAATAAATTCCCAAATAAAATCTCCTTCCTCTTCTTCAACTTCCTGAACTTCTTTCAAAACATGTATCCCTTTCTTTTTTTCTGCAATACTCTGTACGATTGGTTCTTGTTTAACTTCTTCTGTTAGTTTATCACCTTCCATCTCAACCATTTTCATGATTTTAGAATCATCAAAATCTTGATCTTTCCTTTTCAAAAGAGTTTTTACTTTCTTCTCAGGCTGAAGAGTATCCTCTACCCTTATCCTTTCAGCTAAAGCTTCTGCTGGATCAAGACCTAACATAGGATCTCTTTATTTTCTTTGTTCTTTGTCTTTCCTACACTTGGCCACAACCTCCTTGCTATAATTTTATTTCTTCTATGGCTTAGTACTAGTTTGCAGATCTGACTTTTGAGGAGCAAGAACAGTTGTATTATCTTTGATTGGAATAAGTGCTGATTGATTTGGTGCTGATTGGTTTGGTCCTGATTTAGCTTCTACAGCTCTAACAAAAAGATTTGAATTCTCATCGAAACAGACATAAAATTTCTTCAATGTATTCTTACTTATCCAAGAAGGATTCATCTATTTGAATTTCCCTTTCAGAGGAATATTATAGAACATAAAACTCTCAAGAAAGAAAATTCTAAGAATAGAGGGATACATAATCAAATGAGACTTGATCGCTCCAGACTTGATATTATTGATTGTTTCAAAACTTTACCCATTGATATTTACCTATCTCATGTTTACAAGATAGTATATCATAAAGATATCAGAAAAAATAAGAGTTTATCTATCCACATTCCTTGGGATAAGAAAAAATTTCTTCCAAAGCACCACAAATCTATTATCTGGGGATAAATGAGATACTTTTCTCTTCTATTTATTTATAATAAATAATGATTTTCAGCCCTTTCTCTATTAAATATACCATCTTCCTCTGGTAGTTTATGAGATAGACAAAAGGAATCACCTTCTGTTGAGACATTGAGAAATCGAGCTGCTTGTTTCACAGACATTGAGAATTTTCTATCGTACATAGAATAGTTGACCATCATATTTTTGTCAAAAGACACAGTTTTATATAATTGAAAAACTTCTTCAATAAGAATTTCATCTTTAGATATGGTTTTCTCAACACAATGATGTTCCCAACCTTGAAAAAAAATAATCCTCTTGATTTTTGAGTCATATGTGTGAAATAAGTCCTGAGAAACTAACCTTTATCTAAATAAGGATTTATCTGAAAATGTTTTTAAAGACATTTTGGTAGGAGTTTCTTTAGAATACTGAGACATAAAAAATAGGCAAAGGTAAAATCATATGAGGTATTAAAACAGAGGGTCAGAGCTTCGCCAAGAATTCTAAAAAACCGATGTGGGTTTGGAGAGGGGGGGCTCTATTTATAGGTGAAAAAGAATAACCGTTGTTCTTATATGGTTGATATTAAAAGAAATATATATCAACAGATAGGACTTAAAGAGCTAGAAAAAAGATAAACAAAAAATGTAAGAAATACAAAATAAAATAAAGAAAGTACCTTTCAGAGATTTTAAGGAAATCGTTGTTTTAATAGTATTAACATAGTATTATAAAATAAAAGAAAGTGAATACAACCGTACATGGAAAAAGAATATGATCAGTTGTGAGACCGACGGAAAACAAATTCATTACCATAGGTAGTCATACCGATGGAAAAAAAATCATTACCATTGGTTGTCATACCAATGGAAAATGAAGTCATTACCATTTGTTGTCATACTGATGGAAAACAAAGTCATTAACATTGGTTGTCATGTCGATGGAAAAAAAAGTCATTACCATTGGTTGTGATGTCTATGGAAAACAAAGCCTTTAGCATTGGTTGTCATGATGATGAGAAACAAAGTCATTACCATTGGTTGTGATGCTGATGGAAAACTAAGTCATTACCATTGGTTGTCATGTCTATAGAAAACAAAGTCATTACCATTGGTTGATGTGTCGATGGTAAACAAAGTTGTTAACATAGGTTGACATGCCGATGGACAGAAATAAAATATGGTAACTAGGCATAGAATATGTCAAATATAAGGTTAAAATGATAACTATACTGACAATATGATAATTAGAAAGAAAGAATAGCAAACCAAAAAATAAATCAATAAAAAAAACCATAGGAAAAAAATTAAGAAATACGTTAAGTAAAATGTTATCAGCCTTTTAAGAGGAGTTTAATGTAAGGAGAAGTGTAAAACATGAAGTATATATGAATTATTATTTTAATGTAATCATTACTAGATTCTGTTTTATAAACTCAAATCTATCGGGAGGTAATGGTTTTGTAAAAATGTCAGCAAGTTGTTCTTTAGTTCTGATGAATTGTAAAATAATATCTCCTTTTATTGTGTGATCCCTAAGAAAGTGATGCCTAATATCTACATGTTTTTCATGAGAGTGATGTTCCAGGTTTTTACTAAGAGCTATGGCACTAGTATTATCACATAGAATTTGAGTTTTGGAAAGGCTCAATTCATAATCAGTGAGTGTGTGCTGCATCCAAAATACTCGAGTACAACAACTTCCAGCTACTATATATTCAGCTTCAGTAGTGGAAAGTGCTATTGAGTTTTGTTTCTTACATGAACAAGAAACCGAGGAATCTATTAAGAAATGACATGTTCCAGAAGTACTCTTTCTATCCATTTTACAACCACTAAAGTCAGCATCTGAAAAACTTTTTAAAACAAAATCATTTCTAGAGAAATAGAAAAGACTTAAATCCTGATTCCCTTTTAAATATCAAAATATTCTTTTAACATATTTTAAATGAGTCTATTTTGGATTTTATTGGTATCTTTCACATAAGAATATGAAAAACATTATGTCTATTCAACTAGCCGTCAAATACAGCAAACTACACATCATACCTCTAAAAGTTGTTTGATCTACTGGTTTCCCAATTTTTTCAAGATCAAGGGTGTTTGAGGTACTAATTAGAGTGCTAATACTTTTAGTATTGTTGTACCCATAATTTTTTAGTAAGTCTTTGATATACTTATGTTGAGATATATAAGTTCCTTTTAGTTTTTGTGAAATTTTAAAACCAGAAAAGAATGTTAACTCACCCATCATACTCATTTCAAACTCAGATTTCATTAAATTCACAAAATAATCAGTTAATGTCTTCTGAGTTGATCCAAATATGATGTAATCAAATTAAATTTGAACAATCAAAACATTTTTATTTTCCATTTTTTTAAAAAGGGTTGGATCTGCTGTACTTTTTTCATAATCGTTTTGTGAAATAAATCCTATAACTCTATCATACCATGCTCTAGGGGCTTGTATAAGGACATATCAATATTTGGTAAGTTTAATAACATGATTAGGATATTTTAAATCTATAAAACCAAGTGGTTGTTCAACAAACACTTCTTCTTGAACAAAACCATTTAGAAAAGCACATTTAACATCCATTTGAAATAATTTGAAATTAATGAATACTGCAAAGGCTAATATAATACAAATAGATTCAAGTCTAGCTACCAAAGCATATGTTTCTTTATATTCTATTCACTATTATTGATTATAGCCCTTAGAAACAAGTCTTGCATTATTTCTTATAATGATTCCATTTTCATCACATTTATTCTTGAAAACCCATTTTACACTAATTACAGTTGCCTCTTTGGGTCTTTCAACTAAAGTCCAGACTTGATTCCTTTCAAATTCATTTAGTTCATCTTGCATTTCTTTAATCCAATATTTATCATCGAAGGAATCACTTGGACTTTTAGGTTTGAATTGAGAATGAATGGCAAGGTGTTCTATTTCATTTCTCAAGGAATTTATGGTTCTTACAGGTTTATTTACATCTCCAATGATATTATCACTGGGATGATTCCTAAGAAGCAATTTATTTGGGTTTTGTAAAACCAGTTCATCAAAACAGGTTAAAAAATATTCAGGGTAAAATGCTTCAGAAACATTTTCTTGAAATTTTTTTTATCATAAATATTTTCTAATAAATGTTGATAATCAATTTTTGAAAAGACATCCGACGATATAGGTTAGGGTTGATTGAAAAAAATGATTAGTTTCATCAAACATAACATGCACGATTTCTTCAATAGTACAAGTATTTTTATTGAAAACCTATAAACCTTAGAAGTTGTAGAATATCCTAGAATGATTCCTTCATCATATTTTTGTGCGAGTTTGTGTAGATTCTCTTTTGTATTCATAATGAAAACTTTTCATCCAAAAACATTGAAGTATGAAACTTTAGGTTTTTGGCCAGTCCATAATTCATAAAGTGTTTTATTAAGAAATGGTCTGTTTAAAACACGATTTATAGTATAATAAGCAATACGAACAGCTTCAACCCAAAAGTTATTAGGAATTGAGTATTCACTCAACGTTGTTCTTTTCATTTTTTGAAGAATGCGATTTCTTCTCTCAACAACACCATTTTTCTAAGGAGTTCTTGGAGCTGAAAAATTGTGAGTAATACCTTTCTTTCCACAAAAAGATTCAAAATATGGATTTTGAAATTCACCACCATGACCACTATGGATAGTTACCAATGGTAGGTTTTCTCATTTTTAACATGGAACCTAAAAATTTTGAAATATAAAAAGGCTTCAGATTTATTTGTTAGAAAATAGACCCATGTAAATCTAGTAAAGTCATCAACTAAAACAAATACATAGTATTTTTCTCCAATGATTCCAGTTTCTGAGGGACCAAATAGATCCATGTGCACTAGCTTTAATGCATTGGAAGTTGAAACTTCATTGATTAATTTAAAGATAGTTTTATGTTTCTTTCCAAATTAACAAGGATCACAGACCTTTGAAAAACCATATTTAAGATCTGGTAGATCCTTTACAAGTCTTTTCTTTGAATTTTTACAAAGGTTTCTTAGGTTTTAGTGTCCTAGTCTTCCATGCCATAACCAGGATTGGTCTTCTATTGAACTTAATCATGGTAAATTTTGGCTCCTAAGGTCTTCTATGTTAATAGTGTATACATTCTCTTGCCTAACAGAAGATAGAATGAATTCATCCTTGGAATTGTGAACTAAACAATTATCATTTTTAAAATTCACAATGTATCCTTCATCACATAATTGACTTATGCTGATGAGATTGTGCTTAAGAAATTTGACAAAGAAAACATTTGAAATAAGAACTTTTCCAAGAAAAACAATATTACCTATTCAAAAAATCATTCCTTGAGAATTATCTCTGAAGGTAACTTTTCTACCTTTTGTTTCGATAAAATTTTCAAAGAAATATTTTTTCCAGTCATATTTTGGGAACATACACTATCCATATATCAAATGATATTGTTGTTGGTACAAATATTGTTTTCCTGAAAAAAAAAACAATTAGTTTTTTGAAATCCGAAATTGTTTGGATCCAGAAGGGTTAGATAAAAGAATTTTTGGAATCCACATTTGTTTTGAAAAATGAGCTTTATGAAATCAAAAAGACTGAGTTCTATTAAGAGAACAATTTTTTTCCAGTGTCCACCACATTGACACTTAGTACAAAATGGGGTACTTTGAGGAATAAAATAGCTATTACTAAAAAATGGTTCCGAATGAGTATAACCAATACCAGAATGATTCCTCAAAGGTAGAATTTGAGAATACATTTTATCAAAGTTTTCCTTTCTATAGGTAAAGTTTGATAAACATTCTTTCAATTAAAAAATCTCTGACTTTAGTTTTCAAACTATGATTTCATCCTCGAAAACAATGTTTTGGGAACTAGAGTTAGTATCTAAAACATTTTTCATAGAAGATACATTTTTGAGACCCTTAGAAAGTTTATCCATATTCGAATTGACTTTCTCAATGGTATTTAAAATACTTTCAAAATCAGATGTTTTCATATCAATATCATTAGAAAGATCTGATACTTATTTAGTTAAAATTAAAATTCTATAATTTTCCTTATTAAGACTTTTCTTGAGATTAGAATTTTCATTCTCAAGTAGTTTAGAAAACCTAGACACTTCTTTATAAGATGGTATTGTATTTTCTTCTAATTATGAAGAATCATCATTCATAGATTAATAATATTTATTATCAGTATAATTTTTATTTAACGATACATTTGTAATAGCTCCTGTATTGTGTAACTTAGCCATGAAACAATGATCTTTAATTGGGAGTCTGGATATAAGTCCAATATTCCTTTGTCTTGAAGATTCATATTATGAAGAATCATCCGATGAATCACCACCGCTTTCACTCAAAGTATCATTTTCCTTCAAGACTTTCTTTGTCTTGGCCTCGTAATTCCTTTCCTTATTTCTTCCTGAATGTTTCTCCTTTCTATCTTTCTCTTCAGTAAAGCACAATCAGGTCTTATATGACCTTCTTTCTTGTATTCATAACTTTTTACCTCTGAATCTTTCTTATCCTTCCTATCTTTCTTTTTGAATCTGTATTGGAAGTATTTATTTCCCACAATGTATTTCATCCTTCATGAAAGATTAGATAACTCATTATTTGGATGATCACATTCACTTGATTATGACATAATAAAATTCTTAGCTTTGGATCTTGTTATCCATTCAGTTGTTTTATCATTAGATGTAGTAGTAAAATATACACTTCCATTTCCATTTTTCTTCTTATTGAAATCATCATCACTCTTCATTCTTGTCTCATGCTGTAAAAGAGTTCCAAAGAGTTCATCAAGAGTAATATGAGAAACATTGTTGTCTTCATCAATAGATGTCCATTTTGACTCCCATTGGTTTGGCATTATATCAATAATTTTGTCTAAAAGAGCTTCATCATCAAGACCTTTTTCTCCCATAGATTTTAAACTTTTGAAAATTGTTATAAATCTTTGTTGTACTTTACACACTAGTTCTCCATAAGGAAAATGAAATCCATGATATTATGCTCGAAGCATTGCTCTCCTTGTTTCTATAACCTTAGATGTACTAAAATGTGTGATTTATAATTTCTTCCAAATACAATTGGCTGCTTCACAAGATGAAATATGGATATACATATTCCGGGTCATAGAACATAGCAATGTATTGTGAACCTTGTAATTTAGTTGATATTATTGCTTTTCTTGATTGGTGAAAGTACTGACTTCTTTGTCAAGAATTGTTTAACCTACAGTAAGCATAATAAAATTATATACACTAGTATTGATAACAAATGCCTTCATTAGATCTCTCCAGTACTCATAATCATTCCCATCAAAGATTGGTGGTCAAGTTGGATTTAGATAATCAATTGATCCAATATTCATTCCATCCATCTAATAAATCAATTTTTTTTCCACTCCCCACGTTAGTGCAGTAAGTAGTTGAAATAGAAATTTGTAATAAAAACAATATTATACTTTAAAATAAAAAGGGAAATTAATAAAAATCAGTGGAAACCTCCTCTGATACCAATTTTTGGATCAATATATAGATGAATATGTGTACTATATGAAACAATAAAAGAGGGGTAGGGGGGGTTAATTTTATGTTTAAAAACTTTATGTTTAAACACATAAGAAATTATATTAAATGATATTAAACTAATACAATTCACAAGAAATACAAATAACCACAATTTACATGGATATAAAAGATATGATATGATGTAATACTATAAAAAAGTAAAACAATTGTATTCAAATGAATACAATAGTCAGTGTAATACAATAGTGAAAGATTCTACCATAAATCATATAGAATCTATCGATATAATATGAAACAGTTTTATTGTAATTGAAACAATTACAAATGAATACAGAAATGAAGAAAAGAAACAAAACAATTTCCTTTCTAATACAAATAGTAGTGGAAATGTAAAAGTATTACAATTCTTCTATCCCAAAGAGAAGGGTATCCTTTCACCTAGGATAAAAGGTATGTCTTACCACCACCTTGGTAAGCCCTCAATATGATGATCGGTACATCTGTCTTTCTATCCCTATAATCCCTTGATAAGATAATCGGTACGTCTATCTTTATATTCCCGCAAGCCCTCGATTTTGTAGGTAATTTGAACCTCTGTCTTTCAAACACTTTAAAACCCTCGATACGAAGATAGGTATCACTGTCTGCCTGTCCTCAGTAGCCCTCGATCATTATCACCAGATCGGTCGCACAAAGAAAAACATAGCACTTAATGAAATACAAAAACTATGAATGATCCATTCACGTTTTGTAATCTCAAGGCTTTCACACAAAGCAAGAGAGAAGTCACAACGTCTCTCTATAGAACTTGATAGAAGCAAAGAATGATCAAAGTCTCTCATTTGTTCTTCTCAACATCAAATGACATCCTATTTATAGGTCTCAAGTTCCAGCAGTCATATTTATTCAGAAAAATCGGAATGACTTGGACACCTGGCATCATAATGGTCACATTGAAACAAAAAACATGACATCATTTTGATTAGTTTATAACTAACTCCATGACATCGTTTTGGTTAAAACAAAAGATGTATGAAAATGATAATCATGAGTATGATTGATATGGAACATGTGTTTTGATAAAGGATAAAAACAAGCATGTGATACAAGTAAAATATGAGTACTATTATTATTACATAGGGTAATGTATTGATAAGATGAAAACTGAGTGAGATGCAAAAAAGTCAGTACGATTGACATAGTCAGTACGTTTGACAGATTCAATATGATTAACATGGTCAGTATGGTTTATTCTGTATGATAAACATAGTCAGTATGATAAATATAGTCAGTACGATAAATATAGTCAGTACGATAAACATAGACAGTGCGATAAACATACTCAGTACGATGAACAGATATAAATAGATTTGTGATTTCCAAAACAAGACATAAAAGTAAAAAAAGAGGACTTTTGACTCAACATTTATATTATCACTCAATTAGGTGGTTAAACCGACTAAAACATGAACATTCTATGATTAAAGAAATGCTATGAGTTAGTTCTGTTATAATATAATTATAATATAACAATAATTAACTTATTTTGAGCTTATTAGTGAGATATATCAGAATTAGAAATAAGTATAAAAATAAGTAATTTATGTGAAATCATTACATAATTTGAATAAAAGTATATCCTCTAAGATCAATTATTTTCAATAATTAAATTACAGATAATTATTTATTATTTATATCATTAATATTTTGTTATATTTTTTATGCAATAATATTAATGATATTATAGAAATCATATTTATCCTTAAATCCCATCCTTATATCCAACTTTTATAGTGGTGAAGGAAAACAAAACACATTATTTGGTGGAGGCGGTAGTATGCACAATGAATAAATGGTGGTTTTTTTAATGGATGGTGTATATGAAAAACTGATAATCCCATTAATATAGAAATATTAAAATATATGAATTATAATAATATCATTAAATTAGTGTCTATCAAATAAAATTGAAAGTGGATAATTTAGAAAAACACCAAGTAATTTTTTCGATAAATTTTATTGGATTTGAAGGCCTTTTGATAACTAATGGAGATGAGATTCTTTTTAACATAGGATAGGGTTATAGGAAGAGATAAATTTAAGAATTTCAGGTATAAATTCAAAGTGTAAGCCCTTCTTGGAGTGTTGAATATGTTACCCTTTTATAAGTGAAGAGAATGACAATTTTGAGAATACCCATTGAATTTCATTAATTTAATTTCACCTTTAAAGGTCAAATTGATGCAAAAAGGAAAAAATGAAGAAAGAGGGTGAGGTTTGGTTGAGCCACAACTCAACCATCCATTTAAGAAAATGTTTTCA
This sequence comes from Viscum album, assembly GCA_963277665.1. Classification (NCBI taxonomy): domain Eukaryota; kingdom Viridiplantae; phylum Streptophyta; class Magnoliopsida; order Santalales; family Viscaceae; genus Viscum; species Viscum album. The sequence continues at coordinate 384,766,783 of OY728166.1, forward strand.
CATGGGTTTTCCTTTCCCCATCAGTAAAAGGATTTTATCATTTTTACATTTCACTAGGGTAACTAATTTTTTTACTATTTTAATTAATTATAATAAATAAAATTAAAATTATCCTAATTACCAAGTTTGAAAATTCTGATTTAAATTATTGAAATTATAATATCAACTAAAATTTTTAAAGGTGTGAAAAGTTAATATTAAAATATAAACCCACAAACACGTAGAATAATTTTCAGATAAATAAAATTTTTAATAATTTAAATTTTTATACCTGGTAAAATTATCTTGGATATAGATTATTTTGATATAATTTTTTTTTTATATTAAAATAACGGATATGTGGCTTCAATGGAAAGAAAAAACTGAATATCCCTTGAAATTAATTTGTTTCAATGAAAAGATTTGTAATATTTTTATATTAATGTTACATTTTAATTCATTGTAAAATTTTTTTTCATGTGTTTTATAATTTCAAATAATATATTAAATTGAATAAAATTATTCCCAAAATTCAAATTTGAATACATAGATGGTTTTATAATTATCTATGTCATTCAAATATAATGAAAAATTTATATAAATTACACATTTCTTGATAACTATATTTTTCGACCCAAAGAGTCCTTTCAAAAAAATATAAAAAATTATTACTAAGTAAATTTTGATATTAGAAATTAAAAAAATCAAGGTCATTTTTTTTATTAAATTCATTTTATAAAATTTATAAATACATTTTCTAAATAAAATCATAAACTATAATTTTAAAACTATTTTAAATATAGAGTTACAATTTAAAATACTTAATATTTTTAATTTTATTTCATGTTATCTACCAAATAAATTAGTGATAATACATTATTAATATCAAAAATAATTTTTCATTAATCATATGTTTCTTTAAATAAAAATTAATGTTTCATAAATTATGTTTTTAGATAAAAATACCTTTCTAAATAATAAATGATTTTATTAATCACTTCAGGTAAACTAACTGAGTTTCATTTATATAAAAATTATCCTTTATTTTTCTATTCACATATAATCTATAATCCAGTCACACCTATTCATTCCTATAAATTCAAAAACTACATTTTTAACATTTATACTTAAATATTTATATTATTTCTAAATATATTGTCGATTCATTTAAGTTTAGTGTTTCATGTGGATAAATATATTTTATACATTTAATTATTTAAAGCTAATCATAAATTTGAAATTAGTTTGTGTTATATTCTCCCCATAACTAAATTTCATCCTCTAAATTTGAATAATAAAATTAGATAAAATTCTAAAATGATCTAATAATTAACCATGAATAGAGAGATGATCAAGGGTTTATTTTGGACGTGGAATGAGATTTATTTGAATGAGAAATCATTATAAACACTTTATTAAGAGATATAAACTATTCATAATTTCACAGAAAATTCTACTAAGATATTGATCAATAAGGAATAACTTCCAAAATACCCTTAAAATGATTTATATGATAATCATACCACTATGGGTTTTTATTTATAATTCAATATCTAGTTGTTGGATAAAACATACATAATAAAGGAATCTAGAAAATATAAAGTGAAAAATCAATTTCTGATTAAGTAGTAGTTATTTTATTGGATTTTCCTTGTTCACATTATTTTTGGTGACTATATCCCTCATTAGCCCTTGGATTGGGACATTGAGTTACATAATTTCCAACATGCTTTTAATTGAAGTAATGAATATTTATATATTATCTCTCTTACTTACACTAAGGAGTCTGATAAACTTCAACTCCACACTTAAAACATTTACTTACCCCTTTATGGAAATTTCCACATTCTTATTCCCATATTTTAGTGATATAATAAATTTAACTCTCTTTCCTTCATCATATTTATGACTTGATAATCCATGAAACTCCATATTTTACTTCCTTGATTTGTTTGGGGAATTTAATACTTTCGTATTTTTTATAATATTCCTTGATGGGTGGTTTGGTATCATAAAAATATTTCCCACTCTACCCCCTCTGATGGACTGTTTATCTAGGTGATATCCGCATTCTTCCTCATACTCATGTTTCCTTATAGTTCCATACATTTATAAAACATAAATAATTAAAAAAAGTGATGAAAACTATAAGAGAATTTCCAAAAATAACCACCCAAAAAAATTGACCTCAATTTTTCTAACTTTATATTACTATCTTGTTAGCCTATATATTTGGTTAAACCTATATCACTCTCAGTTTAATAGATTTTATTCTTGTTTCAACCTTGGTTACTTTGTGTCAGATTATCTCATACATATTAACATAATATTTAGAATAGAGATCCAACATTACCTTCATCTTTCTTATAATATTCTAAACCAAGAGAAAATTGAAATCCATTCTCTCAAAATACAAATTTTCCTTCATTAATCAACATTAATCATTCCTATAGTCATATACCCAAGATGTATATACCCTAATCATGTAATCTAAATAGTATACCTTTTTAAAACCCTATATGAATCTTGAAGACATTTAATTGAAATAATATTATATAATAATCTAAAACTAATTCTATATCCAATACTCTAATAATATTCATCATTAGGTCATACACTAGTCACTATATATCATAATCCAAAAAAATGAGATGAAATTATGCAAAAATATTTGGAATCAATTATCAATCACAAGGTTACCAATTAATATCTAACTTATTCAATATCAAGCCACCCATTATTATCTCAACATTATGTGTATATTAATCTTAAGATTTATCCATAACCCAATCATGTGTTATCTGATAGTTATCCCAAAAATATAACTTTTAAACAAAATCACTTTTTAAGGTTACTAATGACATTTAATACATGTTTACACAACATTAAATTAAAACTACTAAAGAATAAACCTTGTATGATTTATATAATCCACCTATCTTTTAGAATATATCGTAATATAATTGATAAATATCACTCACTAATGAAAACAACTAGAATTTTTAAGAAAATATCAATCACACTACATTAGGAAAGAACAAGAAACTATCCTATTCCATATTTAGAGGCATATAATTAGACTCTAAACCATTTATGTATGCTCCTTCAATTAGTTATATGACATATTGGTTTTTAGATACATACTATTACCTGCTTTATTTCGGTGATATTGTCTCAAAATAATACTAAAACCAAAATGGCTTGGATAATATTAAAAATATGTATAAGAAAAAATCAAATTAAATATGTCATTGTATATGCCACATTTTTATTAACAGATGATACTTTTGGATCAACCAATGACTCATCTTGTTCAATAGTTGGTTATAAATGGTCATTTTCCTATTATGTTATGTGAACTAATTGCTTTAAATTATTATTAAATCCTTCATAATAGTTTATAAAGAGAATTCCATTTTCCAAAATATATCCCCAAGAGAGTCTATCGAGTTGTGCATTCTTATGACCAATAATAAAGCATTAGAGTGGTGATTGAGTCAACACTCAACTAACCCTTTTTGGGGTGATTAACCCTAGAGGTATCTTTACCATATCTGCAACCACTTTTCTATGTCTAGATAGGGAAGTAATTTGTGGAAAAACCCATATTATTTAATTTACCAAAGAATTTTTTTATAAAATATGTAGATTTATTGATAGGGTTTTCACTGAAGTCATCTTATCATAATCCCAAAATAAAATGTTTGTCATATCATTAACATTAAATCAAATACTTTTCTCAAAGGGTTATATATACCTTCTGAAGTTATCTAAACCTTTACTTTAACAACAACTATGATTCCTTGAGTATGTATTCTTGAGTCTAGTCACATTAACACATTATTAACATACCTTTTCATACCAACCAAATAATCATAGATATAACCATCCATAAATAACCATAAATAAATATTATTTTAGAAAATACAGATGATGTGTATATTCTGGTTTAAATATAGAGTATTATAGAAAAACATAAATTAAAAAATCTCATGTCCTTTGTATTGAATGGTTAATTTTCCAATTATATATGAGACTAATTAATTCATTAAATTTCTTTAAAGTATGCCATCAAATTAATTAAAATGAATTATCAATGAAAACATGTCATGTGTATTAATTTTATCCATAACATAGGGAAATAAAAACATTATATGGGGTGATTTCGATTACTTAATAAGGGAAAATATTAAAACTAAAGAAATCATGGAATAAACATGACATAAATATAATGTAAGGAATCCGTAAACAATCTAAATCCATAATCAACTTGAAACTGAGAGTATGATATTTCCATGAAAATAAATGAAAACATGGATATCAGTAATATTGATCTCATACTAATAAAATTCATCATCTCAGGAATCAAAAACATATTATCATGGTGTTATGATAAGACACAATCATTTCATGGGAAGAGGTGTACATAAAAACCCATACTTTATTTTCTTATGAGACCCATTGATGTATCAAGGGGATATATAATTTGATGCCCCACCCAACACCTAAATAATTACAATGAATTCACCATAAGTTCCATCTAGACATTTTACACCATACTCTGAGGAATATGTTACACAATAAAACTTGGTTATCCATATAATGATAAATATAGAAATCTAATACATAATTAATCCATATTAGCAATCAATAATCACCAATATTTCAAATTATTTTCTAATTTCAATAAAGGGTAGAACATGATCATTACCCATATAGATAAATAATTTGGATTATCAAACATTACATAGTTTAAATTTCCAATAATCATACATATTTCAATAATAATATAAAAAATTTCAATATTCATTCCAATGTTAAATTAATAAGATTCATTCTAAGTGTGCATCATCTTATCTGAATTATGTAAAATTTGATGTTAACACCCTATAGAGAAATGAGTATACAAATAATTCAATACTAAAAAATTAATCATAATCCATTAATAAGATGGAAGTGGGTTTTTTTCAAAATAAAATTTCCCCAGTATAACAATGGAAACCAAGATGGTTGTTGAGATAAATGAAAAAAAAATCCTTACTAAATAATTCTTGAATGATACCACCCAAGAAGGGATCATGACTTATATTGTTTGATTATTTAATTTAATACCCCCAATATATATATATATATATATGTATATATATAAGATTATAAATAGTGAAACATAAACTCTATTAGGGTATATACATTTAAAAATTAAAATCGAACTGAAAGTGAACACATAAAAGGTATTTTTGAATTTTTTTAACATTGATATAAACATGGAAGTTATGGGTCACTCATAATTTTTTAAATAAGTAAAGTACATAATAATTGAAAATGTTTAATTTTAAAATAATTTATAATAATATATACTTGTAAATGAAATAAATTTTTGTATTGGAAATGTATATCCACACATTTGATTATGTAAGATAAATATTTGATACTTGAGATTACCTTTATTAAAAACCAAAATTTTAAAACATGTAATAAATAAATATTTTTATTAAAAAATACTTTACAAAAGAGGATTATAAAATAAAATATAGTAACTTATGATGCTTAGTGAACCCAAGAATGAAAGATAAATATTTAATATAAATCATTAATACTCAAAGAAGCATATTTGAATTATCAAAAATGAATACTATTGGGGAAACAACCGTATCAATAGCTCATTGAATATGGGAATAATTTTTTCATTGAAATACCATGAGATAAAATAATTATCATAAAAAGTATATCCTTGGGTAGTTAATACTCCATAAAAAGGAAGAAATGTTCTTAACATGTAATATGTCATAAAGAATCTGAATTGAGACAAAGAAAAATATCATTTCCTGTGTAAAACATTAATAGAAACTCCTTGAAATACATGGAATTTAACTTAACTTCAAATGAAGTGATTAAAATATATTTTTTGACATGATATCTCAAATATATAGAATATCCACCACATAAATGAAATTATGTGTGTAATATAAATCATGTCTCAAATAGAGGAATTTGAGACCAAAACACTTACCTCTTTCCATAATTTCTACACACGCACTCTAATAGGTTACAAGGAATAAAAATTGATAATACCCATAATATAGTAAATGTTTTGTATATAAATGATACTAATATCGTTATATTATTATGTATATAAAAAATTTAAAATAGGTCAATTAGTAAAAAAACATAGTAATTGATAATACTCAAGTCGGGGACTTGAATTTTCCATAGAGTGAAAGAATTATGCTAAATAATGGTGATAAAAGGATTTTGAATGTGGGATATGGTTCTATGAACAGAAAATAAAATAATTTAATGGAAATATTTAAAGGATAATTGAGAGATAGATTGATGAAGATGTTAAACTTTTATAAGTGAAGAGAGGGGTAGTTTTGGAATTACTCATTGAATTTAAAAAATTTAATTTCACTATTAAGGGATGAAGGGATTCAAAATAAAAAAAATGTGGAAATATGGTGAGTTTTTGTTGAGTTAAATGTTAAAAATTTATTTGGAAACCTCTTTTTAACATGTTTTGGCCTTTCCCCTTAGTAATAGACATTTTACTATTTTTACTTTTTACTTGGGGTGACTATGTTTTTAACAATAGTAATTAATTTTAATGAAAAATATTAAATAGAAATAATTACCTAATTATTAATTTTGGATTAAAATTTTAAAGCCATTTTATCAAATTAAATTGATACAGGTAAGAAAATTTATTGTTAATATATGAACACGTAAACACATAAAACGCTTTATAGAGAAATAATATTTTTAAGAATTGAATTTATATATAAGGTAAAATTATATTTGATATTATTAAATAAAAATAAATTGAATTATTATAAAAAATAATGGATATTAGGCATCTAAGGTAATCCAGAATCGAATATCCCCTGAAAAATACTTTATTCATTAAAGAGACCCAAAATAGTTTTTTCATATTAAAGTTGCATTTTAATTTGTTATAAAACTTATTTCTATATGTTTGTTCAAGTTAAAATAGTATTTTAAAATGAATAATTTTATTTCAAAAATTCATATTTGATTACATAAAATATCTTACAAATATCTAGGTTTTTCTTATATAATGATAAAGTCATAAAAATTACTAGTTGTATGGAAACCATAATTTTCAACTAAAAATACTTTTTTAGAAAAAGGAAAAGAATTGATACTAATTAAATTTAGATAGGAGTAAAATAAAAATTAAGTTTATTATTATTAATTTTAAATTCAAAAATTTATATTTACTTTTTGAATAAAAACATAAAATATAATTAATAAACTATTTTAATTAGAAAATGAAATTATTAAATATTAATTTTTATTAATTTAATTTTGTATAATATAATAATAAAATTAGTGTTAAAAAATTATTAATATCAATAACAATTTATAATTAATCATATTATTCTTAAAATATAAATGCATATCCCATAAAAGAAAAATTTTGATAAATAAATTTTCTCAATAATAAATTATCTTATTTTTCATTTCTGGTAAACTAATTAAATTTAATTCATATTAAAAGTAGATTTTATTTTCTATATATATATAATTCATTTAGTGGGTTCCCTTATTCATTACCATTAAGTTAATGGATTGGGTTTTAAGGGTAATACATAAATAATTATATTTTATGTAAATATATCATGGATTCGGTTAAGTTTTGGGCTGCATGTGGAGCAAGTTAACGAAAAAACTAACTTATTTAAAGGTAATAATGTATTATAATATGAGGTTGTTACACATATGGAATTTATTCTAAGATACTATACTAGAAGACCTTTTATTGCAATTCTATTGGCTCCAATTAATGTTTATAATGATGGGATACACCCGATTTGGTTATCTTACTATCCATTATACAGTGAAGGTTTCCATTTGAGGTGAGCGAAAGAGAAAAAATTACAAAGACTACATATAATGGTGAGATTATTAACATAATCCAATGATATCTTGGAAATTGTGTCTCAAAATAAGCCACATTACACTAAAGTGATAGCAGAACATCAACATAAAATCAATGAAGAGGCCCTATGGGTAATATTTCTTAAAACATTGATATATTATTCCATGGAGATTTGGAAGAAAACCAATAGTTTCTTAAAGAAATAAATATCGATGGGGAAATTTTGGTTATATCATGGAGGGAAAGCTTCACCATTCTAAATATGGTGTGGCTATGTAGTTTGATAAGATTAAACATCATATACATGAAGACTAAAAATATATCTAGAAAATCAAAACATATATTGATGGTATTTTTTATTGTACCACTATTATAAATAGACATTCTTACCCTTAGATATTTCTCTTCCTTTAGAATTTTATGAATGAAAATAAATTTATCCTAAAAAATATATAAATATTTTGACTTCAATTTTAGTTTTTTCTTAATCGTTAAAATTGTATATGGAACCCATACAAGAGTAACATAAAGAAAACTATAATCCATTCAAACCTTGAACTTGATTGAATAAGGTTAATCACGAATCTCAAAACACATTAGTCAAAAATATTTTCTCATGTGCATGGCTCACATATGGTCATGGACAAAAATACCATCAATAAACACTATAGATGGTCTATTTAGAAGAATTATCCCCTATTTGTGTGGATTAAGAAAGGTTATAAGATGAAGTACCATCACCATAACACTACAATTTTTCTATTTGGTTAAATTATCTCATCTTGTTATGGATCATATATGGGTATAAGAAGAAATAAAATCACCGTAACACAAGAGCTGATCCAACTAAATGAATGAATTGACTCAAAGTGATGGTGATTGCAAATAGGGAATTTAGAATGAGGATTCCAATGTTATATATGATTCTAGTACATTGAGGTAATTTCATTAATAATTTCCCAATGGTATTGAATTTAATATATCCAGAGAATTATCTATCTTTTCCAATGATAAGGGACATAGAGAGCATAACTCTACTTTTTATAGGATCATATAATAGACCCCAATTTTTTTTGTGAATTTTCATTAAACATAAATCTTTCTTAATATTCATAAATGGGAGACTAAGTACGATAAAAATTGTCTTTTTATTAGAAACATTTCAATGAATTTTAGTCCTAAAAAGTTTTTTTCCTTTTCCAATTCAAAAACTCAATTTTTATTAAATAATGTAACCAGAGAGTGGAGACTCAAATTTTTCAAAAAAAACCTTTTTTTGGGATTTTAAATTGGGATTTTGTGTGTATATTTCCTTAGAAAATGTTAGTAAATTTAAGGTGGTTTAGTGTAGTTTTTGATTAAGTTTAATCAACTTTGACAAAAAATGAGTCATTTTTTCTAATAAAATAGGTCAGATATACCTAGTGTGAATTGGTAAAACCAAGTACTAAAAATCAGCCTAATAAGAGCAACCATTCATATCAGTGATGATAGAATTTTAACATCTAAGAGTTTAATTGATATTGATTGAAAAATATTGGGAGGTAGATGTGATTCAATGATTTTCTATATAGATAATAGAGGAAACTACATCCCCTTTTTAGTAAACTGGGAAAAGGCATTATAAGATCCTCCAGAATGGGGTGCTCTATTTTTGATCTGTAATATTTTTCCATTGTTCTATTTATTTTAGGGTCACATGAAAAGGATTTAAACTAAGGTTCAAGGATGATATGTTGGATCCATTTTTTGAAGGTGGGTATGATCCAAAAATACATAACATTAAAGGTATAGAATCCACTTGAATGGTTGGATTTTTGGTTGTGTAAATCATAAATCTAGGAATTTGAATAGGAGAAATGAGATGGGACACATATATTGGGGATGATCATGGACCATAACAGGTTCTACTACAATGGTGTTTATGTGTATTAAGATTAGAGGATCCCCGCTTAGGACACAGATGCCTCTTGTTGATAGACCATATTATGGGTGCGTATGTTGATCCATATTAGGGGAATATAATAATAGTCAATTATAATTATCCTTTGGAGTTTAACACACTAGTTATCAGTAGATAGATATATTTATGATAACTCAAGAACTTATATAATTAATAAGGTTTATGGATGGAAATGAATATTTAAGAATGGTAATGGTATCCTAAAGGTTTTGTCTCAATGTATAGAACAAAAAAAATGTGGTGAAGAGATAATATATTTAATTGATTGGAATTTTACCAAAAGCAATAGGTATCATGAGATTTGATGATCTCTTCCTTGAGACATATGATGGACCCTACAATATTTGTTTCCCTTTTCTATTTACGATATACTTTTTTTTAAGCCATGGGAGTGAGAGGATTTGTAATAGAGGACTAGAATTTTTCTCAGGATAACCATTATAGGTTTTCAAATTGAGAAATTTTATCTCTCTTTAACCAAATATTTAGTGTCTTTTGGTCTCGACCAATGAGGGATAAAGTTTGAGGTTTAATTTATTTTACCAAAAAGTGTAAATTTTATGGTCATACAACATTTAACAACATGGGAGACAATATTTGCAGAAAGAATGAAGCAAAAACAAACATGAGTGGGGGCCCAATTATATTACATACTATTCTAGTGAGAGTTTAAATAGTTTAAGATCATGATTCTTTTATGAAAAGTGTGGAGGTGAAAACCTGAATTTGGCCCAAAGGCTAAGGACATCCCAAGGAAATTTTGAACATGATGTTGGTTAAATTTTAAATCTCAACAAGAGGTTATTAGATCAAGATTAATGATGTAGAGCATGAACACAAGGGTTAACCACTGAACATATTCAAATGATGGTTTCTATTGATATATTATATTGGAAAAAAGAAGATTAATCATTATTCCCTGTAGAATGTACAATCCTCTGGTTGGAAAGACATATTGTGGGAACATATGCAATGAAATATATTGAATGTGATTGTATAGTCAAGAAAAAGTGACATTTTGTGTTAGTACACTCATAATGAATATCCATGAACCATGTGGTGATCTGAAACACTCAAAAAATTATATATAATTTATAAAAATGAATGTTCATTAAGGGTGACAGAGGAATTCGAGATGAATTTTTCATGAGTAGGATTTTATAATTTCTTTTACAGAAGTAGAAATAAAGGATGAATCATGGATAGGTACCAAATATATTATTTTCATATGACTACATGTTCTAAGGTAATTGGAATAAAACCATATGTAGTTCATATATTTTTGAGGATGCTCTAAATAGTAGGTATAATATAGATAAATCATCATTTCATCCAAATACTTGTTTGATAGAAAGCACTACATCATGAACTGTTACATGGATATTTCCATCATTTGGGAAAATTGGGCCATATAAATAGAACACGCTAAATATTTTAAGTTCATGAAGGGAATACCAAACTTGTAATAGTTAACTTCAAGTGATAAGGACTCAAGTTCCATAAAATTCATGTTCATATGACAAGGGCCATTATATGGGGATTTTTAGATATCTACATCATGAAAAAGATGATATGGTTTCATCTTATTGTAAAACTCATGGAGTAGAAACCTAATGTGTATAAATAAGATTAAACACAATGGTGAATTAAGGTTTTTATTGGATTCTTTCTTAGCATCATATAAGTGATCCAAACATCACTATGTATCCTTTAAGGATAAGAAGAAAGCCACATATAGAACTTATATTACACAGTAAATTTTCTATCATAGGTTAGGTAACCTATGATTAAATGTTTAACAAATATATCCAAAACCATTGAATCCCCAATGGATAGTGAAATTACCCCAACTTAGATAATTCTTTTACACATATAATAACCATTTCTAGCATGAATTCATAGGTAGAGAACTTGTCGATGATATCTCCTACATAGATCAAATTATATGTAGATGGGATGTATTTTATTAATATATTTCAAAGATAAATTTTCATTAGGTTCTCTATTTAAATATAGATTTTACATAGTAAATAAACTTTTTATTAAGACATATATATTTCTTTTGATCTTTATTCTACATGAAATAGATTTACATGCATGGGAAAAAATATAGCATCACTTGTGTTTCTCAACATAGTAAGGATGAAGTTTTGTTTGTCGGAAATAATAGTTTAACCTAGGTGAAGATATTTAGGCATAAATATGTATATTGAAATAATAGGGATAAAGATAAATGTATTTCTTGAAGATAAAATATCTTTACAGATCTAGGTTATTTGTAGGGAAAATTGGAACTTATTTAGAATTTTTGGATAAACCCCAGACTTGAGATCTAGATGTCACTATGTATCTTATGAGGATAGGGATAAAGATACACATTGTTCTTATATAGTCCCTATATAGATCAATATCTTTCATATAATTGGGGGAATTGATATCCTTTGGAACATGGAGATTATATGTTATGAACTCTTATACATATTAGGCTCTTATATAGGGGAATTAGGCGATATAGAGTAAGAATATCTAAGAAGTTTAAGGTATTAGACGGTAAAAAAATTTCATTCCCAATATTTATTCATTATAATTTTTTGGAATGCTAAATGGATCGATAAAAATATACCTCTATGCTCACATGATTCATGAACAGTGTGAGAAACAAGAGGCAATTAAGGGACTACATATACTATTCCAGAGAACATGATAGAGTTATTTCAGACAACTAATATTTGAGTTGGAATTTGTGATGTAGAGGTTTTTTTATAATTTAACTCATGTGATGAGAACATTAAGCCATGGTGTTTAATGTATTACAACTTGGATGTTAGATGTATTATTTTCCAAGTCATAAAAGAAGAATCCTAACCATATAGTTTTATATCATATTATGACAAATATTATCTATGTTGTTTAAATTCATACAACTATGACCTTTTCCAAATAGTTTAACATCATGTGACATGGATGAAAGTCGACTGATTTTAAAATTATACAATGTAATTACTGAGAAACCTTACATTCATGGGAGGTGTGATGTATTCTCCATCTATTGTGATCAAGGAATTTTCTCTGTTTTAGTAAAAATTGTTTATGATATTAGGTCCTTTCCACTTTTTTTAAGCATTGGGGGATTATTCTCTAATATTATTAGTGTTCCGAGAACCAATAACAACTCTCCCTATAGGAATTAGTGGAGGTGAAATTTGTTCTTTAAAGTTCATGAAAATCAATTTTGATGGATTTTCAAGTCATTCAATGTAAAAAAATATCTTATCATTGAGTCAATCCTATTCATACAACCAGTTTTGGGACTTATAATATTAAAAATGGACCATAAATGGTGATGGAGAGTGAAATAAATTATACTTTATTGGGAAAAAATACCTCAATACTGTATATCAGAAAATATGGGTATGTTACATGGATATACAGGTTGTGCTGTTTTAATCTTAAAATGATTTAATATGTTTTTAGGTTCATGAATTATTTTCTTTATCCACAATATTCTAGAGTACGTTATATAGATTCTTGTCAAAGGTGTTAATTAATGAATTTTTCACTATATTAATGTAGGATTAGTGGTTGTATTAAATGAATTTTTTTGAAAATAATATTTTCAACTTGGAAGAGAAGAATTTGGGGTCATATTTCCTTTATATTGTGTTTGGAACAACAAATTTGGTGATGATATTTCATATCATGATGTTTATGATAACCTTATTTTGAACATCTTGGAGGGGTTCAACTTGACCCACATAGAGTAGAAGCTAGTGTTTTTAGTGATGTAATTGAATTTTATATATATTACTGGATGATATTGTCACAAGCCGTCCTCAGGGCCTGTGCCGTGACTACCCCAAGCCCTCCTTCCATAGGCCAGGGGCTAGCGACTAGAACCAAAGGCATAATCCTGATAAAATGGGAAGGAATTGCCTTTAATAAGTAAAAAAACAATAGAGTACGCAACTAGAAGTAAACACTGAGAAAAACGGTATAAAAAAGAAAGTGCAGAAAGGAAAGGGGCCGGAAATACAAGCCCAATAGTAAAGCACACACAACTATAAAACTAGTACAACTACAGAAAGGTAAAAGAACAACTACTGAGTCATCCTCCATGAATTCCACCTGAAGGGTGGGTAAAAATGGCCTCTTTAACACCCCATGTCCATCTGTATACTCCGTGTACATCTCTCCAAGTTTTCCACCTCCAGGTACAGTACTGCTCTACAACTATCTACCTTGATCAATGTTTTCTGTCGTCTGCAACCAACACAACGAAGTGTGGGCATAGCCCGTGCATGGGTGAGTATAACGTCACTCAATAGGGACCCGGAGACCCCCAGAGGTCTCCCATAATCCATGAAGGATAAACCATAGAAGAAATATACAATCACAGAGTATCAAAAAACCCTATTTAGGTATATTCCCATACATATACCTAAGTTATCAATCATAGTTCGGATCCAACCTTCGAGACCAAGCACAACCCAATCCACACAGGAAGCAAAGTCATTCACCTCGAAGATAAATTATTTAAAGTCAAGACTCATCTCACATAGGTATACATTTTTCGTATAGAGATAGAGATGATCATATGTAGTCATTGATTCATCTTAGATGTCGCACCCACACAAGATATAGGACCAGCTAAGCTGTCAGACCCACACATGATACATGACCAGCTATTCTGTCGGACCCAAACATGATAGAGGAACAGAAGTCAGAACTGTCGGACCCACGGAGGATCCCAGTTCAGTAGTAATCGTTATTGAACCCATTGAGGATTCTGGTATAATGGTCATTGGTGTCGAACCCACAGAGGATTCCTGTACAAAATTCATCGCATCCAGCTCTAGGGTTCCCTCACACAGCACGCTCGATTCCTGGAGGGTCCAATACTCAAGCAACATTTCGGTACATAAACTATCACGAAGTCTCGAGTTGATTTATCCCATAGTTCTATCTCATCAAAAGGAACCCAATGCGATAGAAGGTGCGTCAATCAGACACCCAGTCTGAGAATTATTTGAATTTCTATTCCAGGGGCTCATTGGATTTTACATTTGATACAACCTACCTATTTTCCAAATTTTTAGAAAACTCACTTAGAGTAGCGCAAAAGTACCGCCTCGCCGCGAGGTTCCCAGTGTCTTAGACGACATGTTAATCAGATGTGCGGTCTAGGAGATATTCATATTTAAGGAAAGACATCCCCGGCCCGTCAAGCCCAGTGGGCTGGTGGGTCAGTCCGACCAGGGCCGTCATGCGGGCCGGTCTGGTTCGCCCGGTGGCACCAAGCAGCACCACCCCTCCTCTGCCTGGCCAGCCGTAGCTGGCCGGTTTGGCCCGGTACATGCGGCCCGCGTTGTGGGCCGCGGTTCTACTCTTGTGGTGCCTGCGGATGCCACGATTCTCTTGGCCGGCTGGCCATAGCTAGCCGGTTCACCCAGCCGAGCAGCCCGCGGATGCGGGCCACGATCTCCCTCCACACAGCACCTGAGGGCACTATAGTCTTCCAGCGGGCCGGCTGGTCGGCTGCCTCCGCACCTCCACCGCCGTGCGACAACACCGCGGAACTGCTTCCCTCTGCACAGTGCGACAGCGCCGTGGCACCTCCACCGCGGCTCGATGTGACCATGGGATTTGGCTCCACCGCGCGGCGCGATAGCGCCGCGCTTCTTCATATGCCGCAGCCCTCTCGGGCGCAGTTTCTCTTTCGTCACCACGGTGTGACGGCACCACGCCCTTTTGGCTCCGCCTCTGATGTCAAACAACAAAAACCAACGGAGTGGCATCGAGCCATGTTTGTTCGGCCCATGCCCTCTACATTAGGTGATATAAATTGTCCAATGATGAACCAATGAATTCATCTAAGAACGAGGGTATAATTTCATTCATTTAAAAATAATCAAATCCCCCTACCTTGATTCAATGTACGTTGTGGATGTCACTAAAGATAGACGTCGTTCCGTCAATGTCGGAGTAAGTAGAGCTTGGCGAAGTCGAGTAGAGAAGACGCCCTCGGTGTACTTAGTGGGGGCGGTGCTTCCCTTCCTTTCTTCGGTTGAATAAGATAGAAGATGTTGCTTCACATTCTTCGGTAATGTGGAGCAATCTTCATCGAGAGTATGGTGTTCTTTCCAAGAGTTTTCCCAATCTATCCAACGATTATGCAAAACCAAAAATAAAAGATTATATTCTCTTATTTTAATGTTTTCATAATGGATTCAAAAGAATTCAAACACTCAAATTAATTAATTAAGTTGGTTCAATTAATTAAACGCATGGATTTGGAAAGAATTCCAAGGAATCCAAATAATTAATTAGAAGGGTGTGTTGGAACATTAATGGGAAGTTGAAGAGTTTAAATGGTGTTTAAGGGGAGTTGAGGGGTTTGAGATCGTGTAGGCCCCACCACATAATATCCTTCCATGGAAGGTTATGTGGGAGGTTCCCACTTCCAAATTCCCCTTAGAGGTTAAAACCACCATTTAAATAAAATTATGTCACACATAATTATTATTTAATTTATTAAGAATCCCTAAAAATTAACATCCACTCCCGATAAAACGCAACTGCAGTAAAGGTCTCCTTAAGAGAATATCAGTGTTGTGAGTTCAATAGGGCCCTCAGATATCAATTCCAAGCACTAGTTCAAAAGATATAAAATCCCACACATACATTTACTGAACATACTAGAAAAAAACTTCAGAAATTGATTCTGTGCACACCGGGCCTCAAAATCAAATTCCTTCAGAAACCGCGGACTCGTAAAATTCCCACGCATTTAAGAAAGAAATTCGCATGGGATTTCCAGGTATTTACATTCTCCCCACCTCAGGTATTTACATCCCAGTAAGCTACAACACACACTAAGGAAATAAATGGGGGTATTAAGCATGCATCTGAGCCTCCTGCTCCCATGTTCTCTCCTGGAGGTTCGCGTTCTACCAGCAAATGCGCACCAGAGGAATAGACTGTCCAGGTTGGACCTGCTATTTTCGATCCTCAATCTCCACTAGTACCTCCATGAATGTCGCCCCATCATCGATGTCCAGCTCCCCATGGCCGATGATGTGGGATGGGTCATGCACATATCTCCTCAGCTGAGATACATGGAAGATGTCGTGCACCCGGTGCAACTGAGGTGGAAGGTCCATGCGGTAATCCAACTCGCCTACTCTGCCAAGGATCTGAAAAGGTCCAATATAATGTGGAGATAACTTCCCACCTTGGACAAATCTCTATAGACCTCGTCGAGGTGAGACCCGTTGGAGGACGTGGTCGCCATCCTCGAACTACAATGGTCTCTGTCTCCTATCATAATAGGACTTATGCCTGCTTTGTGCAGTCTTCATCCACTCCTGGATGATCCGCACCATCTCTTTCATACCCTGCACCATCTCTAGTCCTACAACTGCTGACTCCCCTGGGTCAGTCTAGCACAGAGGCGATCTGCATGGTCGGCCATAAAGTGCCTCGTAAGGTGCCATCCTGATGGTAGAGTGGTAAATATTGTTATATGCAAACTCTACCAAGGGAAAGTGATCCTCCCAGCTGCGACCAAAGTCGAGGATGCATGCATGGAGCATGTCCTCGTGATTCTAAATGGTCCTCTCAGTTTGGAAATCCGTACGAGGATGGAAGGTGGTGCTCCAGCAAAGCTGCGTCCTGAAAGCCTCCGGCAACCCCTTCCATAGATGGGAAGTGAAATGATCATCTCAATCAGAGATGATCGTTGATGTCACACCATGAATCCGTACAATATCCAGTATGTCGAGGCATCCCAAGCTCTCTACTGAGCCCTGCTCTCTGATCGGTAGGAAGTGGGCCGACTTGGTGACTTGTTCTACGATCACCCAGATAGAGTCATTTTCTCTGGATGTACATGGAAGCCCCATCATGAAATCCTTGTATATCCCATCCCACTTCCACTCTGGGACCTCTAAGGGATGAACCAAGCCTTTTGGAACATCATGCTCCACCTTCACTTGCTGACAAGTGAGGCATCGTGATACAAGTCTGCAACTTCCTTCTTTATACCTAGCCACTAGTGCTATCATCTGCGGCCCTGATACATCTTCAACACTCCTGGATGTACCAATAGAGGGGAAGTGTGGAACTCCCTCAACACATCCTCCTGTAGTGAAACTGGTACCATGGTATGTCCTTTGAAGAGAATGAAGTGCTCCACACCTTCAGAAAACCCATCAGCTATCTACCCTGAGGATATCTGAGCATGTCACATCTCACAATCAATGTTACCTTGTTGTGCCTCTAAGACTCTCTGAAGAAGTGGATGAGTGACTTTGAGTGACTGCAGAAAGGCTGCACCATCGCTATCCACAAAAGATATCTGCAACGCAACTAGCTGCTTCGTCGCCTCTCCTAGCAGCTAAATGCCTGGTATCTTCACTACTAGAAATAGGATCTTTCCCAACACTTCTATACCAATGGTTTGTAAAAACCGTTGGTATAGGAACCCTTTCCCAACGGTTCTCCCAAACCGTTGGGAAAGGGAGCTCAAAACACCCCTTTCCCAACGGTTTTAGAGAACCGTTGGGAAAGGGGTGGGTCTTTCCCAATGGTTCCCCCAAACCATTGGGAAAGGGAGCTCAAAACACCCCTTTCCCAACGGTTTTGGAGAACCGTTGGGAAAGGGGTGGTTCTTTCCCAACGGTTCCCCCATACCGTTGGGAAAGGCAGCTCAAAACACCCCTTTCCCAACGGTTTTGGAGAACCATTGGGAAAGGGGTGGGTCTTTCCCAACGGTTCCCCCAAACCGTTGGGAAAGGGCAGTTTTGGAGAACCGTTGGGAAAGACCCACCCCTTTCCCAACGGTTCTCCAAAACCATTGGGAAAGGGTGTCCCAAAATCCAGCATACACCCTGAAAAAAATATGCACCTATCCCAACGGTTTTGCGAACCGTTGGGATAGGTTATTCGATTTTTTTTCCAAGTCTACTGCCCGAGAACATTATATAAATCTAAATTTTAAATAATTATTATAATACATATATATATATTTATGAAATTATGTTTAAAAAAGTCATATTAGGTTAGTGGTTAAGTCGTTCTATTATAAACGAAGGGTTCAGGGATCAAATCACACCGAATGTATTTTTTATTTGAAATACATATACCAACGGTTTTATAACCATTGGAATAGATTTTCATATTACCTATGCCAACGGTTTTCAAAACTGTTGGGATAGGTCTATACCAACGGTTTTCCCAAAACCATTGGTATAGACCTATCCCAACGGCTTACTTCGCCACGGTTCTCCAAACCATTGGTATAGGCTATACCAATGGTTTGGAGGCCTATACCAACGGTTCCAAACCGTTGGTATAGGTTAGTTTTCTAGTAGTTCTTGTTGAGAGAATCTGCTATAACATTTCCCTTCCAAGGAGTATAGACTATCTCGAAGTCATAGTAATAGAGGAACTCAATCCATCTTCACTGTCTCAGGTTCAGTTCCTTCTGTGAAAAGATGTACTTGAGACTCTGGTGGTCAGAGTAGATTGTACAACACTCTCCCATCAGATAGATCCTCCTCATCTTCAAGGCGAAGACCACTGCTGCTAACTCCAGGTCATGGGTAGCGTAGTTCTTCTCATGCTATTTCCACTACCGTGAACCATACGCGACCACTGCTTGCTCCTGCATCAGGACACACCCATGTCCGGTCCCTGATGCATCATAGTAAACTACGTACCCAATGCCCTCCTCCAGTATCCTCAAGATAGGGTAATTGGTCAACCTCTGCCTCAGCTATTGAAAGCTCTGCTGGCATCTCTCTGACCACAAAAGGGTTTCCCCTTCTTCTTCAAAGATGAAAGTGGTACTGCAACTCTATAGAAGTCTGGAACAAATCTCCGATAGTACCAAGCTAGTCCCAAAAAAACTCCGTACCTCCATCACACTCCTGGATGTCTCCCAAGAAAGTACTACCTCGATCTTCACTCGATCCACTACAACTATAGCCTCCGAGATGATGTGTACCAATAAGTGAACCTCTCAAATAAAAAACTGGAACTTCGAGAGCTTACCATAAAGTTGGTGCTCTCAGAGTGTGTCCTGTACTACCTGCAAATGGTAGGCATGCTCCTACTCAGTAGTCGACTAAATCAATATGTCATCGATGAAGAATACGACAAAGTGATCGAGGTAAGACTGGAAGATCCTGTTCATGAGATTCATGAACACTTCTGGATTGTTGGTTACACCGAAGGGCATAACTAAGAACTCATAGTGGTCATACAGACACCCGAAGGCCGTCTTCTGCACATCCTCATCTCGAACTCTGAGATGGTGATAGCCTGACTCAAGGTTTATCATTGAGAACCATCTTACTCCCTTGAGATGATCAAAGAGGTCATCTATCCTCGGGAGTGGTACTTGGTCTTCATAGTCACCTAATTTAGGAGAAGGTAGTCGACACACAGTCATAAGCTTCCATCCGCCTTCTTGGCGAAGAAAATCGGAAATTCCCAAGGTGAAACATTGGGTCGGATAAATCACTTCCCTTGAAATTCTTCCAGCTATACCCGCAGCTCACGAAGATCGGCGGGAGCCATCCGATATATGGGAGTTGATATTGGTGCCTTCCCAAGGTACATGTCAATGTAGAAGTCCACCTCTCTGGAAGGACGTAGTTTTAGAACATCGTCAGGGAAAACATCTGCAGACTGATACACCACAACAGGAATGCTCAGACTCTGCACATCAACTGCTCCGAGGATGAGACTAGGCAACTGATGTGTGATTGGCTACCCCCCGCCTCTGCGTAAGTCCATCCTACACTGAAAAGGCTATCTTCTTGCCAGTGAAGGTGAAACTAGTCTCATCCGTGTAGATACACCACACTTTGCACCTAATACAGTCAATATGGGCATGCACTGGGGATAACCAGTCTATACCCAAGATGACATCGCAAGGCCTCGAAACTGCTAGTAGAATATCCCAACCAAAGCTCTCACCTCCAAAAGTAAGCTCGCACTGCAGGCACCAGTTTGTAAACATCTAGTCTGCTCCCATAAGAGTCTATAGTCATAAGTATCAATCCAACGAATCCATCAGAATCTCTAAGCTCCAAACAAGGACAGTGGCAATAAAAGAATAACTCGCACCTGTGTCTATAAGTATTGCAGTAAGGGAGGAGTAGACACAAATAGTACCTCGAATCATCTCAAGTGCGCCGTGGTCATAGGCCTTGACTTCCTGGAGCTGAGCCTGCCTCTGTCTGCCAGCTCCCTGGGGTTGGGGTGGACCTCTTGGTGGTGGTGGCGGTAGAGCCTCGAAACATCATCCACCACCCGATGCTCGGTCAGCTCCTCTTCCACCTCCGCCTGCTCCCGGCGGACCACCAGGGTCGAACCTCTACTTTTACCTGGGAGGTCCCTCTACTGTCTGCTGCTCATATGCATGCCGGGTCAGACAGTCATGAGCCATGTGGCCCTACCCGCTGCATGCATAGCACTGCTTGCTCCTCGTATAGTTGGATCTGTCTCGTGTTCCCTGCAAAACAGAAACTATATCTTGGGCTCTCCCACTTGATGGCCTGGTTTAATTGGAACTCTGTGAAATCTATCTACTACCGACTATATAAGACTCCTCTATGTGTCACTGTGTGGTGGGTCTCACTACTGGTGACTGCTCAGCAAGAAAAATCTCCACTAGAAGTGCTTGCTCCAGCACCCCTACCTGTGTTGGGATGCTGATGGGAATCGTCGAAGCCCTGATCTCATTCCTGAGTTCCAGCTCGAAGGTCTGGACCCTGAAGAACGGGTCCCGTACCATATCTGTTTAGTAGCGCAAGAGGTCGGTGAACCTCGCTGAGTACTGAGGTACTGTCATTCTGCCCTGCTGTAGATGATGTAACTCCTGAATCCGCACCGCACGATGGGTGGCTAGAACAAACTCAGAGCATAAGAGACTCTGGATGTCTGTCCAGAGTAATGATGCCTCATCATGCTCCAAGAGCATCAGGAACCACCATCTACCTACTACTGCATGCAGGAGACTCATGGAATGGATCACCATTAGATCGGCTGGTGTCCCTACCAATCTGAAAACTCTCACGACACCTTCCAACCAATCCTTAGCTACCTGTGGGTCCGTCTCTCCCAAGAACCTGAGCGGCCTCTGGTTTTGGAACTCGTGCTATTAACTCAGGCAGCGTGCACACTCTTCTTCTGGATCTGGTGGTATCGGTGGCCCAGTGAGTATGGGTACCGCTGGTACCTCCACTTTGATGGGGCCCTACACCGAGGCCTCATCGCTCGGTGGGCTACGATCTCTTATGAAACTCAGAACCCTAGGTGACTGCCTTCGTGGGGATATCCTGAAAAGAAACAGGTGTTCCATGGTAAAAACAGTATACCTAGGGATCTGACTTAAAGTAATCATGAAGAAAATTTTTTCAAGGGAAACACACACGCAATCAGTGTTTTCGTGTACTGAGTCGGAGATCATAAGTCAGAGTCCAAGTGTATGGATACGTCGGTCGCCGCACCAACACCGGTTTCCCTAAACTGATAACCACACCCAAAACACTTAACCATATTTCCGTTAAAAGAATCAGATTCCATGTTATTTGGTAGAACCGACTCCTCTGATACCAATTTGTCACGACCCTTTCCCGGGGCCCGTGTCGTGACTACCCCAAGCCCGACTTCCATAGGCCAGGGGCTGGCGACTAACACCAAAGGCATAATCCTTATAAAAGGGAAGGTATTTCCTTTAATAAGTAAACAAAAACAACAGAGTATGCAACTAGATGTAAGCACTAAGTAAAATGGTAGACAAAAGAAAGTGCTGAAAGGAACGATGCCGAAAATACAAGCCCAATAGTAAAGTGCAAACAACTGTAAAACTAGTACAAATGAAGAAAGGTAAAACATTAACTACTGAGTCACCATCAGGTAATTCCACCTGAAGGGTGGGTACAAATGGCCTCCTCAGCACCCCATGTCCGTCTGTCCACTCCGTGTACATCTCGCCAAGCGGTCCACCTCTGGGTACCGTCCAGCTCTACAACTTTCTACCTTGATTAGTGATGTCCGTCGTCTGAAAACAAAACAACAATGTTCGGGAATAGCCCATGGAGGGGTGAGTATAACGAGACTCAGTAGGGACCCTAAGACCCCCGATGGTCTCCCATAATCCACTATGGATAAACCACAGAAGAAAGATACAATCACAATGTATCAACCAACCCTACTTAGGTATATGCCCGTATATATACCTAAGTTATCAATCCCAGTTCTGCTCCAACTCTCATGCCCAAGCATAACATAGTCTACACCGAAAGTAAAGTCAATCAACTTGAAGATAAATTATTGAAAGTCAAGACTTAGCTCACACAGGTATATAACTTTTGTATAGAGATAGATATGATCAGATGTAGTCACTGATTCATTTAAGCTGTCGGACCCACACAGGATACAGGACCAGCTAAGCTGTCAGACCCACACAGGATACATAACAAACTATTATGTCAGACCCACAGAGGATACAAGAATAGTAGTCAGAACTGTCGGACCCACAGATTATTCCGGTACAGTGGTAATCGCTGTCGAACCCACATAGGATTCTGGTACAGAAGTCATCACAGCCAGATCTTGGGTTCCCGCAAACAGCACACTCGATTCCAGTAGGGTCCGCCCCTCGAGCCAAGTGTCGATACATAAACTATAATTAAGTCTCTAGTTGATGTATATTTATGTTCCGTATCATAAAAAGAAACCTAATGTGATAGACAGTGCGTCAATTGGACGCCCAGTCTGAGAGTTATTGGCATTTCCGTTCCAGTGGCCTGGTTAGATTTTACATTCGATCCAACCTGGACATTTTAAATTTTTTTCCAAAACTCACTTAGAGTACCGCAAAAGGATTTCCACGTCGCAAGGGTCCTAGTGCCGTATACAGCGCGTCAATCAGACATGCAGTGTAAGAGATATTCGCATTTAAGTGAAGACAACCCCGACCCGTCAAGCCCAATGGGCTGGAGGGTCAGTCCAACTCGGCTCGGCGGGTCTGACCCGGCTAGGAGTCGGCCCGGCCCGGTGGGGTGTGGCCCACCTGCAGACCCATCCCGCACTGCATGCCAGTCCAGTTTGCGTGGTGGCACCAAGCGGCACCGCCCCTTCTCTGCCCAGCCTGCCGTAGCCTGCAGGTTCGGCCCAGCACACGTCGCTCGTGCTACGGGCCGCGTTTCTTCCCATGCGGCACCTATGGGTGCCACGATTCTCTAGGCTGACCAGACATAGCTGGCCAGTTCGCCCAGCTGAGGGGCTCGCGGATGCGGACTGCGGTCTCCCTCCACTCGGCCCCTGCGGGCACCGTGGTTTTCCAGCGGGCCGGCCGGTCATCCCATGGTCCGGCTCCATGGCAGCCGGCTCAGTCGGCCGCCTCTACAACTCCACTGCGGTGCGACGGTGTCGTGCCACCTCCGCCATGGCCCAATGTGACTGCAACCTTTGGCTCCACCACACGGTGTGATGACGCCGTGCTTCTTCATCCGCCGCAGCCCTCCACACCACATTTCCTCTTTCGTCGTCGTGGTTCTTCTCTGGCGTGGTGCAACGGCACCACGCCATTTCGGCTCCGCCTACAATGTCAAACAACAAGAACCAATGGAGGGGCGTCGAGATGTGTTTTTTCATCCCACACCCTCCACATTAGGTTATGTCAATTGGCCAATGATGAAACAAATCATTCATCGAAGAACGAGGGCATAATTTTATTCATTTAAAAATAAACAAATCCCCCTACCTCGATTCAAAGTACGTTGTCGATGTCACAGAATACGGGCATCATAGAAGTCGGATGTTGTTCCGTCAACACCATAGGAAGTAGATATTGGTCAAGTTGAGTCGAGACGACGCCCTCGATGTACTTCTTGGTGGTAGTGCTTCCCTTCCTTCCTCCGGTTGAAGAGGATAAAAGATGTTGCTTCATGTTATTTGGTGATGTGGAGCGTTCTTCGTCGAGAGGATGGTGTTATTTCCAAGAGTTCTCCCAAGTTCTCCAACGATTATACCAACCCCAAAATAAAATATTATGTTCTCTTATTTTAATGTTGATATAATGGATTCAAAAGTATTCGAACACTAAAATTAATTAACTATGTTGGTTCACTTAATTAAATGCATTGAGTTGACAAGAATTCCAAGGGATCCAAATAATTAATTAGAAGGGTGTGTTGGCATATTAATGGGAAGTCCAATAGTTTAAATGGGGTTCAAGGGGAGTTGAGGAGTTTCAGATCGTGTGGGCCCCGCCATATAATATCCTCCCTTGGGAGGTTATGTGGGTGTGGGCCCCATCTCCAAATTCCCCTTGGAAGATAAAACCACTATTTAATTAAAATTATGTCAGACATAATTTTTATTTAATTTATTAAGAATCCCCAAAAATTATCTTCCACTCCTGATAAAACGCAACAAAGATAAATGTCTCCTTAAGAAAATATCAGCACTGCGAGTTCAACGGTGCCTTTAGATTTCAATTCTGATAACCAGTTCATAAGATATAAAATACCGCATGTATGTTTACTGAAGGTACCTGGAAAAAACATCAGAAATTGATTCCGAGCACACCGGGCCTCAGAATCAAATGCCGTCAGAAACTGAAGACTCGTAAAATTCCCATGTATTTAAGAAAAAAATTTCCACAAGATCTCTGTGTCTTTACAGATATAGTCCCATTAAATCTATTCTATAGATATAAAATGACATATAGTATTTAGTTGTATAAAACAATTCTAGGGGTTGATGGATGAAATTGGAATGCATTTTTTACGAATTGATTTTTCTTGTGAACTTGATACAATTTTCATTATTGGTGGGAATAAAATCCAACCCTCCAAATATAATAGGATTTATTGGTTATAGATTAATGATCACCATATATTCCTAGATGACTGAATGGCCCAAAGGCCTAAATTTTTAATGATTTTGTATAATCCCCCTTTTAAGGATAAATTGGAAAAACCAAGACTTCACAGAAATAGAGACATAAAAAAATATGAAAAATAAGGGGGTTTCCACCCAAATCAGAACTACATATAATAAACCCTTCTGAGCATCAATGTCATTAAGAAATTCCTCCTCTAGAGCATGGCTAGTCAGCAAGCTGTCCTGTGCAAAAATGCACGGGCCAGGTACCTATTGCAAAGCCATACCCTCTCAATCGTTCAAATATGAAAAGTCGTGCATAGTGAAGGTGATCAGCTCTAACCTCATCTGAAGAAAATCCATGTAGACTATCTGGGATCCCTAGTAAGAATAAAACCTGAGACCATGGCACCACCGACAATGACCTTTCGGGGAAGATCCCACTACACTCTATGAGAAATCCTGCCACCACCACTATAGAATCCCTTGAAGACATTCCAACAGATACGATATCACACCATCATCACCAAGGTCTGGATGACCCAACATCGTGCTAAGGGAATGCTACCAAGGGTGGGATTTGAGTCTTAACGAACTCGGAAATTCCACTCTTGGCATGGATCCGCTCCAATAAGACCACAGATGAACCCTCACTGGGTACCGAAGCAAGCGAGTCATGATGTCGAGATAATAGAATCCGAAGCCAAAAGCATCCCCCCTTCAGAACCATATAACAAATTTCAAGCCACATAGGAACCCTCCGTATGTGTGGCTAGGTTGTGATGAACTCACCAAACTGGATCCACTGTTGGCATTGAAAGTCTGAGATGCTTCAAACCAAGACCATGCCGATTCACACCGTTAACAGCACACTAGAAAAAATGCCTAATAACCTCATCCTTGGGAGCGACACACTGATCCAAGCGATGATGCCAGGAATGTGAGCTAGAGACCGAAGCAACCAGATACAGATGCACCCCACTAAAGCCAGACCACACCCACGATGAGTTGAGGCAAGATGGAGCCATGAGTCGATCTGGGACGGAGGGGGAAGGGGAAGAAAAAATTATGGGAAACTCTCGCCTCCACGTAAGCGTGAAGAGACACCACTTAGAGGCCTAAATTTTTTTTCTCCTATATTTAATTTCTTTATATCAGTGGTAGTCTCTCCTCCGTGAATTGGCATGAGGAGGATTCTATAAATTTTTTTATAGAGGAGTTTTGGATAACCTAAGCCATCGTAAAGGAAAAGGTTAAAAACCTATCATTGAATCATATATTTCATTTATTGGTATGATAAAAGAATTATTATATATATTTATTTCAATATGGGATATATAAATGAATTAGATTTATCATTTGGAAAGGATATCAACTCTCTTTTCTCATGAGTAATGATGATCTAAATGACATCATCTAGGATGTTATTGATGAATGGGGGTAACACCCTTTGATTTTTGTTGTTGATGACTATCTCATCATAGTCTATATCTATAAGGGTTATAGTTTCATTACCCAAAACATATATATGTTTTTTTCTAAAATACATAATATGTGACAATTTGGGTTTAGATGGGAATTATTCCATTATCCCTTGTGCATAATCAATAAAGGGAATTAATTCTATTTTTTAAAGGAACATTCATTATTAATTTATTTAATAATCAACTCGGAATAATCCTTGATGATTTTTCGGTAAAATGGTAATTTCAAACCCAATTCCATGATAGAAATGAAATATTTATATTCTGCTTCATTATTGGTACATCCTTCTAACAATAATAAGTAATATGGATAAAATACATTTGTTGGAGAGAAGAGGAAAATTACCAATCCAAATCTGTCGAGTTTTAGGTTTTCTGGAAAATTATTAATCCCAATTTGTTGAGTTTCATGTTTTCAATATTTTTCCTATTAGAATTATAGAAGAACCAATGAAATAAATCTCTCATTTTTAGGGAGTTTCAAATAAATATAATACATATTCATTATGAAATTTTGTTTCTAGTAGTGCAATTTGTGAGGTGGGTTTTTATATAAGAAATTATTCAAATTATTTATCTTTTTCTACCTTATGTAGCATAAACTATATATCAAAATACAACAGGATAAGTTCCCATCATTTTAACCATCTAGTTAATATTGGATGATTGGGGATTCTATTGACCAAGTAAATATGAGAGACCAAGTAGACCTTAAGATGTTGCAGGTGGTGTCTTAACTTCCAAACCATAAAGATCCGTGAAAGTAAATTCCGCACAATATTTGAATTTAAAGTCTTATTTTATAGCATAGTTATTATATGACAGTATAAACCATTTTATTCTCCAACATTATTATAATATAATATAAAGACACCAAGTTATTTTATATAAATTCCCCGTATAAAATGAGTGTCTTTTCTTTGATTGAAGACATCAACACTAGTGTGATAAAGAAGTAATTCTTGAGATTATCATAAAATTATTAAAAATATTCCTCCCACCAATAGGTGGATCTCTTCTTGATGAGTATGGTGAATGGTAGGCACTTGAATTTTTGGTCCTCTATGAATCACATGCTAAAGAAGAGGACTCCTTGATTCTCTCTCAATCATTTTATATTTTGAGTAGGTGACATTCTAAGGATCACCTTGGTCTTCTCAGGGATAAAATTAATTCTATTATGGTGTACTAAGAAGTTAAAAAACTTCCATGAAATTACCCCAAAATTACATTTTAAGGGGACCATCTTCAGGTTGTGCTTTTATAATTTTCTGAAATCAATATCAGGATTTTCAAGATGATCACATCTTTGTTGAAATTTAAACACCACATCATGGATGTAGCATTCCAAGATCATCCCTATAAATGGATTGAAGATATGGTGAATTAAATTATAATGTTTAGTTCCATAATTATTCATATCAAATGAAATTACTTGACTTAAATAGACCCCTTGGAGTTCCCTAGAAGCAATGGCCTCTTTATCACCAAGATCCATCTGAATATGGTGATAGCCAAAACATTCTTCCATGGATGAATGTGAATGGATAACTAGAATGTTGTATTGACCAAAATATATATGATTTTACTAGAAATCAATCCTTTAGTTAATGGTGTCTTGGATCCCTAAAATTGATGCAGATTCTAAAATATCCATTCTTCTTTTTGACAGGGACAATATTGGAGAGCCATTTTGGGTATAGAATATCTAAATGAAGTTTAATTTGATGATATTGTTAGCTTAATCATTATCCTTGGTAGTGTGAGTCAGATAAATTCTCCTAGATACCCAATTATAACCATGGTTATCCTTTTGTGGGACTATATAGTGGTTGTCCATGTCAAGATAATATATTAGCATTTATGCATAATTTTTAATGAAGATATCTTAATTATGATTCAAGAAAGATATGTTTGTATTGGGTTCTTTAGGTGACATGGTAACACTAATCAAGATGGACCATGAGTCTCCCTCATTTTTTAGATTCACCTTTTTGAGTTTATCATTTGGTGTAGAGATACCTTCCAAAAATGATGGAGGGTCATCTAAGGAATTTTACATTTTGTTTTCTCTTCTCCATCAACCTTGATTTCAATGGAAGTGGGTGATGAAGGGGTATTCCTAACATTGGGGGATGAGTTGGTTGAATTTATATATTTTATGAAGAATTATGGTACATATTTATACTCTAAAGGTGTTAATTCATGAGAATTATCAGTGTGTAACTTGTAGACAAACTCTCATCCATCCCCATTGTCATATGGGATAGAAGAGGTTCCAATATCTTGAGATTCCGAAGATAAAATAAGGGAATTATTCATTATTACTGGTGATGTGGAGGTATTATTTAGTCCAGATAGTGATATGATGAAATCATTGTATCATTATGGAAAAGAGGAGACATTTTCATCTAGGGAATTGTTTTTTTTTTGTGATCAGATCATTCTTCTATGTAGTTGTACACTGTTGATGTGACCGATATCATGCAGAAAGAGTAAAATATTCCCAAACCACATGCCTTATTACTTAACCTATGAATCATATCAAATTGATTAATTAGTCTAGGTTTCAGTGAATTGGGCAGGATACTATTCAATCTAGAATTATCATAGAGACACCAAGGAACACTATTGATCTATGTATATGGTTTTCTATTATTTTTCTCTACCAAAGCTATTCTGAGGGAACTTTAGCCTAAACAACACATGAATTAAGGGTTATAAAATTATTCATTCACTAATATGGGTTTGTATGAACCACTGAATCCAAAAATTTAGAGATATATATTCAATTTGATTGATGGAAAGTATATATTTTTCACTAAGATTTTGGAATGGGTTGACATTATCCTCTTACTAGTAATTAAGGGAAATAATTTGGGTAAAATAACATATCAATGGTTATTTTTCATCCCTCTAATAGATTATAGAATCTATGTATTTAGATTAATTGAAATTAAAAAGGTAACCATCAGTATGCAGTAGTCCAACTTATCTGTTGAGAGAGTACTTGAGGAATTGGTGGTATGATGAAGTCACTAATACTTGGGAATAAAAACATGTTCATCCTATAATAGAATCCAAATCCATGTCATGATATAAAACCATAAAAATAGAATCTAATAAAATGTATCTAAATTCGGCACTAATATTGATCTAGACAAAATTATTTTTCTCATTTTTTAGACCCTTGGATCATTATGGTATAGGGAGATAGATCATCTTCACTATAAAAATATTGTTAGAGGGTCTTGAGTGTGATGAAATTGATTCTGTTGCAATTATCAAGGAGGGATCAATGAATATTAGTGTTTTATAGATTTTCATAAATCTACAAGGTCTTGATGTATCAATGTATAAATATCTCCATGTTTCATTTTCTTTCTCTATACAATAAAAAGACACAATAAAAATAATAAGGTCCGCATCTTCATGACATGATTTAGCAGTGATGACCTTACTTTTAAATTCTTAACATCTTAGGAGATCCTTAATATGTGCTTCTTGAATATCCATTAAAATATGGTTGACATTGAGAATTAAAATATTGACAGAAATAACTAATAGTTTTTACCATATTTCATAATTTTTATCCAAAGGCCTATTATTCTTTAAATGAGGTTTTTCTTTGGTCTCAGGTTTAGAGGATGAGATTTTCTGAAATGGTGGCTATGATCCCCAGTCATCACATAATGGAATATCTATCATCTATGGTTTGGGATAAAATGATCATCCCAAATTTATTACATTGACTAGATATATGCATATTTTCTAGTTTTCCCTCTAATATGAATGGTCTTGAATAATAATTATATGATTCGGGAGTGGATTGGTGTTTTTACTAAGATTCTTTGAGTGAGTATCCCTAGGTTTCTACAATATATATGGTTTCATAAGGAATATGAACTGATTCTTCAGATCTATTTCAACCTTGTATTCTTTGATCATGGAATCCTCAAAAACTTCTCCCTCCTCCTCTCTAATTGTGAGAGGGAAACATAGGGTCACATTCTTCTTTTTCCCTAAAAAATGGATATACTAAGTGAATCCTATTGACATAGCTATATTGATTTTATTTATCTGATGAGGATTCAATATAATGGGTTCATGGTAGTTGGATCATTTGGTGGGATAGTTTTCATTATAATAATGATAAGTTCATTAAATCATGAATATTCTGACCTAGAATACAGATTGACATTTGTTCTCTTCTTGTTACTTATTCTTGTTACACTAATTGAACTGATTCTTATAAGATCAATTCATGGAGGACTATGGTGTCATGGAATTCATTTTAATCATCATAGTAGAAATTGGGTATACAATTGGTTGATTCAACTATTCCTTGAGAATATAGTGTTTTCATGTTTAACCATATTGAAAGTCATCTAGTCATAAGAATTTTATATCACCTTTCTTGAGACATCCCTCCACTATATATCCAATTATGATGATATGGAAGAAACAAAATAATGTTTTTTCTAGTAGATTTTCAAACAAGTGTTTCCAAGAATCATGCATCTTTCAAAGGATGTATTTTAATAAAAATTACATTTTTATGGTGTTATGCCAAATTTTATGGAAGGGAATGTAATTAGGGTGGTCAATGAGGCAAACCAAAATGGTATTTCCAAGCTTCAATATCTTTAATAGGTTTTACTCAAAAGTTCTAATAAACTACCTAAGAACATATCCATTTTAAAAAGAATAAACATTATTCCTTAAAACTTGATATGGTAGATTTTTTTAGTATTTTCTCCCACCCCAATGATAATGATAATGTTGTTATTGATGTGAATATTGAACTATCACATAAAATTTCATGGGTTTAGGTAGTAAATATAGTGTCAAATATGGATTAAGCATGACTTTTATTGTTTATTCTTATCCAATTTAAATTCCTTGGCCTAGAGGTATTGGCTGAGACTCAACCGTGGTCAGCTAAATGGAATCCTCTAACATTTTTTCAAGTTAAAAAATTCATACAATCCTCTAGATTATTTTGTTATGATTAATTAAGTCTTCTATTCATTACACATATTATTTATGCATAGTTCCAATAGATTCTCCCCTGGGACTTGCATATTTTAAGGGGAGGTCATACTCTTCTTTCTATAAATAAAGACTAAGACCCTTTTATGCTCGTGTTGTTTTCAATTTTAGAGATCAATGACAGTTGAATTTCTTAGTGTTTCTTTGAATTAGTTGAGAAAATTCAAACATAGATCTTCCAAGTCTATGATATACCCTCCTGGTAACCTATTATACCAAATAAATCAATTTCATTATAGACTCTAAAGAACTCATGAAAGACTAATTTCTTACGAATAGTCTTCCAATCATGGGGAAACAATGAGATACAATGTTTGAGATGTTCTTCTCCATAAATAAAGTGTTGTTAAAGATCAAAAAAGAATCTATTTTCAAAGTAGTTCATTAGAGGAATCACATCCACCCAACTAGAATGTGATTTCCTCTTTATTTTCAGTAGTTCCTCATGTACTTGTACAGATTTCAATTGGTTAGTTAGAGATTTTGTGGATTTAATATGTTTTTGAATAATGGTAGGGAGGCCAGTCACAATAAAAATCTAATGACAATATCCTAATGTAAAATTTCATCCCATATATGTTGTTGATATATAGTGTAGGTTAGTCTAGAGTAGCATGCATGAAAATTTCATGGCTTCAATCCCATCATAGGGTACTAATTATATCCCCAAGCCTTTGGTTCCATGTAAATTGGTCATTTGGATCCTGATATGGTCATATGGATAAATTATACTATATTATATTGAGTATCTTCTCCATGTTGAGGGAGATTTTATGAAGGAGAAATGTGACTCGACACTTATATTTTTTACACATCGATAATATATTCCCTTTCTAGTTCCACATTGATTCTAATTGACTTCTTTATCATTACATCATATTGAAAAACTTTTTCCTCTATAGTATGAGGATCTACTTCTCTCGGTGATGGGGGGCTATGGCTACACACTTTTCCTTTTCCTTCATGTAGGTTCATTGTGGTAGTGGTGACTAACAATTAAAGTGATATCATGGCTTCTAGTTCTACCTTAGGTTCTAAGTACACGCAAATTATTCTATTTTTTTAGTGTGGATAGTTTTTTAGACATTTATTTCCTTATTATGATCATCTGTATTAGAATCGTGTTTTGAATCATTAGTGGGGCCTATGTTGATTACATTCACTGATGTGTATCAAACCACTGCAATCATGTCCTCATCCAAAAGGTAATATTATTTTTCATCTTATCCATGAAGGTGGAAATAAAAATTCTCCTTGTTATTTATTAGAATACCATTTTGATTGTCCGCCCCTATAAGGCTTTTCCACCTCCTTCTAATTCTTTCCCAGAACTAATATTTGGATGGTGATCTAGAGTGAGTCTCAAAAAACATTCAACAAGAATTTCTCCAAAGAGGTAGGAGGGTTATGCAATAGGAGAAATTGTGAAGGAAATTATTATGGTATTTCTCCATGTTATGGGAATACTAATTTCTTGGGAGATAGAGGATTTGGTTTTGATATAAATTCCCTATAGCCCATTGGGATGAGGATGGCATGGTTTTTCCAATGTGAAATCTTGGACTCATCGAGGATTTGATGATCCTTGAGGTATTGGTGGTGGTAAAATTTATTCCATCCCCATGGGATGAGATTGTTTCTTTATTTAATCTATTACATTCATTATTTCAACCGTTATGATTTTATGATTTTTTATTTGAGAATTATCTAGATTTATAATATTTCCCAATAGTGAGATACTCACTATTAAGGGTAACACTTCAACTACTTATTTTTCTTTAAATTTAAAAATATTTTTTGAAAATTTATGGAGGTTTATTATAGGAGTCTCTAAATTGATTTATCCCATTTTTTCACCATTTAGAAGACCATAAGACAATGTTACCATGCTTTATTGTATCTATAGTGTGAGTATAGCTCGACCTTATATACATCCCTGATTTGATGACATATCATCATTTCCTTTTCGGTTAGATCTAGTAATTGTGGAGTGGAGTGAAATGATGTGCTTCTGTCTTACACATTATTTGATTTTTACATTGAATGGTGTGTTGGAGATCAATTGAAATATAGTCCCTAAGTCACTATTTTACATATATTTTAGATCTCCACAATTACTTTCCAACTTTGGTTTCTGCATAACTAAAAGGAACACCAGTCGATCTACTGACATAACCGTCCTATTTTCTTTATGTAGATTTAACTTACATGTAAGGTAGGATTTAGATTTTAGATAATGATGTGTCATCTAGACATTCAGATGAAAATTTTGTATAAATTCCTCTATCAATGTCCTTATAATTCCATATTGAGAAGCAACAATAGAGAAGAACATGATCAATATATTTTCTTTAGCCATTTATTTACTCAAAATCATGATATTTACTTCATATTTCAAGAGAGATTCTTCTTACTGATCTAGAAAGAGTGGTCCTTTACTGATCTCATTATCAATAGGATCTATATTTATCAAACTATTCTTCACAATATTGAAGGGTGGAAAATATAAAGGTGGAATAAATGATGACTACAACTTTATACCATCTTAGAATATATAAGATATATTACTTGTCATAGATGAAATGATTGGAGTATTAGGCCTTAGTAATTCATGGGTTTTTTGGATATAAGGCCCTCTTCATTGTAATTTCTATTGGGTTGTTCTTGTTAAATTGATATATTACAATGGGTATGACATTCACAGGAAACTCCAATATGGAGACAAAAACCATTATGGATCAATGTGGGGGTATATGTAAGATTCATTTGGTATATTCCCTGTGAAGGAATTTTAGGATATACATTTATTGATGTGGTATGGGGAGGACCATATTACTTAATGATATTCAATGAATGAAGAGAAATTTTATAACTATTAATATGATAAGAGTTATCATGGTCAATCTTGATGTTATCACAGGGAGGAGCTTTGTGGAAGACACATTGGGGAGGACCTCTGGATCTATTGGTAGAAATATAATTGGGGGGGGGATCTAAAAATGTATCTTCATCCTT
The DNA here is from genome assembly GCA_963277665.1 of Viscum album. Lineage (NCBI taxonomy): Eukaryota > Viridiplantae > Streptophyta > Magnoliopsida > Santalales > Viscaceae > Viscum > Viscum album. The sequence goes on from OY728166.1 coordinate 384,802,079, forward strand.
ATTATGATGATAACTCACTATATTCTTGGGTTGTATTTGAAATATTTTTTAATTCGTTATAAAAATAAAAAATGAGTAAAGAAAGGATATTTGACCACTACTATACATAGGTCGGCCTTATAGTAAAGTTTTCTAAGGTTATCTATATTAGGTGCCTCGGGATGTAAATTATACACAATTGCCTAAACATGTGGGACCCATATTAGAAAAATCATCTCTTTTCACTAAAATATGATGATGATTTTTTTTAATTTGGGATAGAATATGGGATTTCTCTAAAGAGACAGTTGATATAGGTTGATAATATCTAACTAAAATGGGAATATGATCCTCATCCAATTTATCATTCCTATTCATAGCTCAAAAAAAATATCCTCATGCATGAGAGTAAGAATATTTGCATAATCATGGGTATCTCTTGAATCATATTGGAGATATTCTAATGTTTTGGGGGTTGGAGTGTTGCATATCCCTTGTTGACCAAAGAGATATGACGATGATGGAAATTAGCTACTGCTTATAGAACATAATAATTACCTTATAAGGAATGAGTAGGGATATGATCCTAACCTATAATTTATACTAGTTTTTGATGATGGGATTATTTTATGGAAATGATAATATTGTAATATTATACATTGAGAGTGGGGATGTAAGCCCACTCTTATCTTCTAATTTTCATTGGGATACACCAAAAAAACATCATGTGAAGGGGTGGAAATATGTTATAATCTTATATTTATATTAGTATATGTAAGAAAGATTCTTATGATGTCTCTATATTATACTAGAAATCCTGATTAGTGGGATAAGGAATATGGACTTGCCCCTGATGGACATTAGGATATACTCACACAATTCCTCTAGTGCTTCCATGGTATACTGGAAGACTTGTTCGGTGTGAACCATGACATGAATATGATGGATAGTTTTCCCAAGATTATACTGTTGGAATTATTTATTGGAATAACATATATGAGTATACACCCTTTAATTGGCCACTCACAATCCCTAGAGACTTCTATTATATTCTTGGGTATGGACGACCGAAGCAAGGACATACTAGGAAGAATCCTCAGTAGTTTTCTAAGGGTTTGATGCCTCATGACACTAGTGATGATGCAAATTAACATGGGTTCTCCATGGATACTCATGAGTTGATGTGAGGCCTTCAATGGCCCCTTGGCACACCTTCCTATGATAAGATAGGTTCTTGTTGTTGTGCTCCAAGGAGATTCTCTCAAAGGGGTGGGAGATGGTGAAAGGAGTCACTTTCTTCTTAAGCAACCATAGTTTATTTTATTGTTGGTATATTTTGATATCTTATAGGGATTTACACATAACCTCTAGAATCTAAATATTACCATTTGAATGGTACTCCTAATCCAAGGTTTTCATCTACATTCATTGAAGATACTGTGTTGGTTATTTCAAACATGGGTTTGATAGGGCCTGGACATTTATATATATGAAGGCATATGAATATCATCGAGGCAATTCCTTTAATTTTGATCAATGGGGTATTTAGTTATAATTATCATGTAATTATTTGTTGACACAAATCAGAAAAAACTTCAATACGATATCATAAGTAAAAAATATGTTCGACCAATCACTTTCACCTTTAAAGGATTGACATCAAATTCAACATTTCTATTTTCAATGGAAACCTATGATGTAAAACCACACTATTATTGATTTTAGTTTGGGAAGACCTTATTTCTAAGATAAATTGGTTACTATGAATTTTCTAATGACACATTAAGACGTCTATTTTTTTGAGTGGGTGGGAAGTCAGGATCATAACATATTTTTAAAGGATTCTTTATTACTATTATAATGTTTTATATATTTAAGAAATGTTTTTAAATACTGACCAAATTCTAGTGTGGAGATAGATAAAACTATGAAAGAAGTTTATTAGTAACATTAATTGATGTGAACATGTGTATAAATCATAGGTTCACCATAATTATTATTTACTGATTAGTGATGCATAATTATAAAATTCAATAGTTTAAATCAACACAATATGGAACTCTTAAATTTATCACTACATATGGAAGATGTAGGTGTTATTGGTTTTGATAAGTAGTCAATGATATAGGATTCCTACGTATCCTTATGAATGTAATTTAAACATAAGAAGTTTAGTGTAACTTAACGAGACATGTTGTAATTTTTAAGGCCATATGACCAGGACTGATCTATATAGTATAACATTTTGTCATAAGGGAAATTAAGTAAAATATTCCTAGTGATATTTGGTGTGAGACTTATAAATCAGTATCCCTTTTGTATGTCCTTGATGGAAACATGATTCAATGAGTTTAAGTTATTATAACAAGGAATATAGTCCAATGAGGTGTGGGGTTGATTTGAAAAGTAATAATTTTTTCCACTAAGAAAAGTATGGTATCATCAGGAATATAGCCTAATAAATGAAATTTTTATATTTCTAGAAAGAATATTACCCTCCAAGTGAGAGAATGTTTCATTGTTAATATGGTCTAATAAATATAATTATTACGTAATGTGGCCTTGATAAAATGTACATTTGACCTCATTGGGAATATAGAATGTTCAGGAAGGATATAAGTGATTACATTATAATTATAGATCCATAAAAATTATAATAGATAGTTTATCTTGATGGGTTTGAACCTCTGGGACGCCTCTTATTTATCATGTTGGATTGAAAGAAAATCCCATGTAGTAAGAGGTTCATATTTTAAGAATGTTTAGTAGGACCATACCATGCAGTTTAACATTATACAGTAAGGAAATTTTTAGGAAGTTTTATGTTTTTTGACTAAGAAAATATCTAAATATATTATCATTGTGCTTCATGGACATTTTTAGGGAGTATATATAAGGGTATGCCTTTGAATTCTTAACCTAATAAGTGGATTAAGTGAAGTTTTGGTGAGTTAGTTATTATACACAGTAAAAGGCTCATTCTTCCATCTTCCTACATGTTTGTGAATGGGGGAGATGGTGGAGGACCACTACCAACATGGGTATTGGAAGGGTATAAGTAGATTTTATACCAGCTTTGGCTACCTCCCTCGCTGAATGGACTTCAATAAAATTAGATTTGTTGTGGTTTGAGATGAATTAGGTTGCATGGTTTGAGTACAGTATCACCATTGTCGTTATGAGGGGGACACTCATTATTGTGGGAACTCATGATTGAAAACTCCTTAATGGTTCTATTAGTTAGAGGGGGAAAAGGGAGACACATTTTGAGAAAGGAATTCATGATCAAAGGAGGGGCACCTTTCTATGCCCAACACCATGATCATGCTCATATAGTGTTTTAGGAAGAAATATATAATTTTTTTTCTAATCTTTTTGATGTAAGTGGATTTAATCCATAGTTGTCTTTCATATTGAAATAGTCTGAGCATATTACTCAGGTGAATGTATAATACCATATATTAAAAAAGCCTCAGGTTTCTAGAGACCATTCATATACCATGTGAGAGAGCATTGCCATGGGAAGATGTAAGACATTTATGAATACCATAGTTTAGGGAGGATATATTTCATGGAATCCTTTGATCCGAAGATGAGCCCACATACAGCATATACATGGGGAAACCAGATCACATGGGATTTCATGAGTAGGAATGATGTTTATGAATCAAATTGAAATGATATATATATATATATATATAGTGATGGGATGGAGAGTGAGGGTACAATGATTCTATAATCACACACCTATGAGAGGTATCAATCATTATTTTAAGAATGATAGGGTTATTTCATGACCATGTGACGATCATGAAGTTGACCTCACACATATGAGATAACATGGGCCTATTTAATGGTATTTGATACTTTTCTATGTTATTTATTTGTGTCTCATCTTGGTCTCCCTAGTACCTCTCCCCAAATGGAAATAGTGTATTTATAGGAAAACCATGTTACAAGAATGAGTAATAGAAAATTAACCATTGTAGTGCATGTGGACTATGTGATAATTCAGTACACGATGGGTATACCATGTGGATCTGTGAGATCTCTATTTACGAACCACATAATATGGAAACATCATGTGGAAACATGATAGGTCTTCCCAGAAACATTGAATTATTAGTGAAGTATGAAGATATGAGATTGTTCCAACAACGATCCACAATTGAAGAAGCTCTTAAGTAGTCCACATGAATATTATATAAAATAGAGTGTCTATCATAGGAGTAAAAAAATTATTCCTAGGATTCCCTAGGCCCACACTCTCAAATCCAGTGACATAAACAAATAATTTATGTTCTTGATTCAATACCAGATGTTAAAAATTAGATATAACTATCATTAATTAAGAAATAAATAATGATTATTTCATATCATTCACACCTAGGATCCTTTCATGTTTAGATCTTTATAGAATTTTTACAAAACAATAACTATCATAACTGATGTTATTTGTATCAAACATTAAATTTTATATTATATAATATTCTATATTATCCATAAAATTCATAATATTCTCTAAATATTTCTCCAAATATTATATCCTATTAGATATATCATGTGTAACTACTTTCTTGAAAACCTAGATAATTGGAAACATGAAAATGGGTGAGAACAAATTCATAGTAAGGGAAAAATGTAAATAAAGCCTTCAAAATATAAATATGAAATATATAATATAGTAGGAATAACTGATATTAATAATTCTATAATCTAATAAAACTGATATAATTCTCTATCTACTATAAAAAATTTAAAGTTGGATATCCATAATTACAAATCTCATACTGATAAAAATCATAACACTGTACATCAAAACCATGTTCTGAAGGTATTATACCAAAACACTATGACAAATATGGGGATAGGTATACATAAAAAGACAAATTGTTTTCTCTTATGATAATTTTCCATGCATAGAGGGGATATATAATGTTGGGTCCCACACACCACTTGTTTAATTCCAATGAATTCATCATATAATACTTTGATTGAACACTACATTATCAACTTTTCCAATAATCATCCATATTGATATAAAAATATAAAAAATGACAATATGCTTAATTATGTCAATAAAAGGGATAACTTGATCATAAAAAATACGGAGAAAGAATTTATATGGTCAAAAATTACATATTTAACAGCCCAATCATCACCATTGTTTGAATAATAACATAAAAAAACCAATACTTTTCCCCATGTCAATAAATGGGATAACGTGCTCATAACTCATTTGAATAAAGAAGGTGGATCGTCAAAAACACATATTAATCATTTCAATAAAAATATCTATTATAATAAAAAAATAACCAATAAATTTCCCCATATAAATAGAATTAAATAATTTATTGATTAACAAAATCTAATATAAATTATATAAAATGTGATTTTCACACCGTATACAGTAATCGGTATAAAACTGAGTCAATAATGGAATAAAATTATCATAATAAATCTAGAGAATATGGGTAGTTAGTTTGAAAATTAAAAAACCATAGTCCAATAAATGAAAAATATAAGGATTTTGACATAAATAAAAAACACCCTCTTAACATTATGCTTCAACTAGTATCACAAAATAATAGATCAATAATTCATTTGTTTGATAGTGTAGTTCAATACTAGAAATGATATATATATATATATATATATATATAGATACCAAATCATGAATTATAAAACTCATTAGGTTAAATTACTTTAAACATGATAAGGTAAATGGAATATAAAACTTAAAATATATTTAGAATCATTTTTAAAATTGACATAAAATAAAAATTTGATGTCAATATTAAAGGTAAATTTTGAAAATGAGGCCTAAAAGTTTTTTAAAAACATTACATTAAAATGAAGATCAAATAATTGATCTTTGAAAAGTTATAATTTTTTTTTGAGAAACTTGTATTGGAATAAAAATTAGATAAAAGTGAAAGGAAAACCACTTTTTAATATTTTCATATTTATTTTTATAAAACTAACATTGTAATAATAGTTAAAAACCATTTATATTAAAACATCATTTTCCCAAAGTGGATTATGATATACCATAAAATAAAATATTGTGGGTCAGAGAATGAAATCATGGATGATAAAATTTCCTAGTGAAACATTATAACTCAAATATGGGATATTTTGGTCAACTTATATGAAATAATTTAAAGTGAATGATTATAAATCAATTAAGGAAAATTGAGTTACCAAAAACTCTTAAGACTAGGGTAAATATTTAGTCAAAAAAAATTTTAGGAAAAGAACATGATTTGGTTTAGTTTATCCCATTAATTAAGAGAAAACATTTCATATGATAGAAAATCAATAGAACATCTCACATAGGATACATGATCAATAAAATACAATGTATATGAGAGAATCATAATAGAGATTTAGAAAACTCAAGCATCTTGATTAATATTTTGATCCAAATGAATTGAAATTGAATGCCTGAAATTTAAATTAAAATAAAGTGATTAAAATAATATTCATGATATTCTATCATAAATACTTTCTATAAACACCACATAAATGAAATTAGGTGCATAATACCAAACATTTCTTAAATAGAGGAAATCGATACGAAAACCCTTTCCATGGTCCGGATTCATTCTTCAAATGAACAAAAAATTATGAATAACTAAATTATTTTCCTTAAATACATACCCAAGGACATTTCTTATAACTATAAACATTTATACTCTCTATTTATAATCATTATGTATATATATAGATATTATTTTTATGTATTTTTAACAATAGGTGCATGTAATCTTTTTATTCTTTGAAAATGTTTCCTTAAAAAAGGGTTGGTATTAATTATTGTTATGAATTTCGTCATTAAAAGATAATTAAATATACTGTTATAGATTTTACAAGAGCTTAATAAAGGGTATAATTCATTCCAGGTTAGTTTTGGTTACAAACACTGAATATGAAATCAATGATGATTTTATTTCAGTGATTCTTAGTGAATGGAGGGTGGTTTCTTACTTAATGAGTTAAATGTTGATACAACCTTGTTATAAAAAAATATTATTTACATATTTATATCACATTATACTAGTAACTATTTTGTCATAGTCATTAATGATATAAATTCATAGTATTGTTCAAGTAGGTGACTAAATAGATCTAAACACAAAACTACCCTTATTAATAAATGATAATGTGGTTGTTTAGTTGTTTTATCATTATTAAAAAATAATATTGATATTATTTAGTGTATATTAATGTGATATATTATAATTTAATGAAATATAATGATAATATAATTTTTTTAAAGTCTTTAACTATAAGAAATAAACCAATTTCCTCATAGTTTTCTTGTTTTAATGATTGAGTCAACGATAATAATTTATTGATCATATTATTAATACAATCTACAATTTTCTATAAAATAACATTAATTATATCCTAAAAATCATATATTTTTTTAATTTAATTACATTCTCATGAAAAACTATATAAGGTGAATATGACACAAAAAACAGAAATCGATCATTCTATGGGGCTAGTAGTTCATACATATGCATGGATGATGAATTAATTTTCATGGAATTGGAGGAAGGATTAATACAGTTTATTATTTCATAATAATAAAAATGATATAAATATAATAATTATTTATGAAATTCCTATTTTAGACAATAAATTTTAGGTGGTGAAGAAAAATGAAACATGTTGCATCGTGAAGGAAGTAGTTTGAACCAATCAAGAATGACAGTTTTATTTTTTCATAATAGAAAAAGAAAAAAGAGATTAATGAATATTACCATATAATAGTAAAATTTAGTATTTAAAAAAATATTTCATTACATAGGTATTTAAAAATTATAATTGGAAAATAAAAATATAAATGAATGAATTTAATTAATATTGATTACTCATGTAGAGCACTTTGGTATTTCCTTATAAGAAACTTTTAAAATTAATAGAATAGGTAATATATTATTACCAAAATATAAATAGAGTTAAATATTATTAGAGGGGATGTAAATTTTATTTTCTTGGGAGGAAATATTTTTTATAAGTTCCTTTAAGATGTGGGGATATTACCCTTTTATAAGTGGTGAGAATGATATTTTTGTAAATATTTTAACTTGATATAAAGGGAGAACAAGTTAAAAAGGTGATGTGAATCCAATATATTGGGAAATAACTGTATGTAAATATATTATTTTGACACATACCTCATCCATTCAATTCTAGCTATGTTTTTTTCATGTTTAAATCCATTTACCCTTTAGATTATTAATTTAACCATTTTATATTTTACTGTGGTAACTTGTTATTACCTAAGATAAATTTATCATTATGCATAAAACAATAAAGTGTACCTTATTAAATAATTTTTATATATTAATTTAAAATGTTAAATAAATTTATTATATTAATTTTCTACAAATTATAAAAAAAAAATTTATACAAAATGTATAATCTATTAATTGTTTTTGGAAATATGTATCTTAAATTCTAAAATTATAAATATGGTTTTGAAAATTAAAACTGTCATTTCAGAAATTTTAAATCCACTCATGAAATAAATATTTAGTATTATAAAAATGTTTTATTAATTTCCAATTTATACTTATATACTAATAATTTTATAAAAAACATTATTTGTAAAAACCTCTAATGCCCTGACCCCAGTTACATAGAATTAGTGCATTATTACATAACATTGTCATGATACAAGGAATCATGTCCTGAAATACCGATCAGTTTAGTAGATTTATAAGTACTAGATACATAAAAAAGATTTACATTACATCATGAAATAAAAAAACAACATTTTTTCCTCTTTGAACACTCTTATATCCCTTGGCATATTCCTATAGGTTAATCATAATATACTACTTTGATCCTGGGAAAAATATAACATAAGAATGGGGTGACCACAGAAAGTCAGTAAGGATAATAATATAGTGGAAACTGTCATAAATAAGAATAAATATTTAAGAAAATGTATAATACTAGAACACAATACTTTTAAACATAGACTTCAACATAATATGGAAAAGATAATACAAATAATTCCATTTACTTATTCACATGGACATTAATTTTAATGATTTAAAATAATAAATATTTAAAACATTTAAAACAATATTTTAGTAAAAGAGTTCCTAACCAAATAAGAGATTCTTGAATAAATGTAATTGAAGGATAAAATTAATCAAAACATTATAGTATCATGAGAATAAAGATATTCATGATATAATATGTCAAAGGATAGTATATACACCATATAAAAGTGAATTGGTGCATAACGTCAAAGAGGCACATGAGTTTTAGCCTAGTTGGTAAGGATTATGCAAGTGCATCCGAGAGACCCGGGATAAAATCCAGGTGGAGACATTATTTCTGGGGTACGGTAGTAGTACTATAGCAGGTACTGTAGCAGGTACTATAGTGGGAACTGTGCAGTACTATAGTAGGTACTGTAGCGGGAAATGTAGCAGTTACTGTTTGGAACTGTAGCAGCCAGGAATATGCCCCTGTTTGGGCCTTTGGGCCAACGATTTGGTCTCAGAGTCCTTTAAGGCCTTCGGGCCACTCAGGAATTTGGGTCAGTAAGGCCTTCGGGCCACCTCAAGGTCTTCGGGCCACCTTATGTGCAGATGAAAACCAGACGACCTACAAGGAACAAGCTCTATAAAGAGGATGAGCAAGGAGCTTTCACCACAGTAGAAGCTAAACGGATTGCAAGAATGAGAGGGTATGGCACCTGCCATCGGGACAAGCCTGTTTATGCACAAGAATTCCTAGCCGAACTGCCATGCGAAGGTGGAGAGCTGATTTCACGATGAAGATGCTGGGGAGGAGCAGTTCCAAGTAGTTTGTCTGGGTTGTATATCATGGTTGAAGCCTACGGGAAAATGAAATCATCAAAGGCCTACAAGCCATGTAATACATAGTCCCACGGGCCTTTTAAGGGTTCCACATCACTCCTTGGAAGGTGTATTATCAAAAATCAATAAAAAATGAAGGCCTTCGGGCCATTGGAGAGCATAACATCAAAGAGGTCTCAAAGTAATGAAAATTGAGATGAAATAACTTATAAAGACCGTATCATTAGATTAAGGATAAATCAATGAAATAATTATGTGTGAGAAAAATAAATACACTAAATATAATTGGATATTTAGTGTATATCAATCAGGTTACATTCACACATATTCTTGTAAAAACAAAACCAATGACTTGGATGTTTAACTCAATGAATGGAAATTGAGTTAAGATTACCCTTAAAAAGACCAAATCAATGGAATATGAATTTATCAATGGTGTAATTTTGTGTATCAAAGGTATATACAAAATAATGGGAGTGGATATTACTACATAAATAATAAAAAGTGATTCCACACATAATATTGGAGTAAAATAATCAATGAAGTATGCGTAAAGCCCAATGATTGGAAATTGAAATTTGAAATTCCCTTACCAAATGGGTAACTTATGAATCATACACTCCATGAAATAAGTATCATACAGTGAAGATGTAAATACCCAAATATTAATGTATATTACACAAACAATACAATCATGGGTTCTACATACACTACAAAAAGGAAATAGTGGCAATATAGCATGAATCTCATGGGAATAAAAAAGGAGATGAAAACCCCTTACCTTGTATTTTTCTTTAGTATAGGGTAGGTTAACCTACTGTATAATGGTGAAATAATTGTTATTAAATTATAAAAGAAGCAAATAAATAAATATGATATCATATATGATCTTCTAATATTACTTTGTTAATGATATTTCATTAGTATCATTGTTTTGGTTCTTAACTGATTCATTTTCCTTTATATGTTTTGTTCCATAAGTCATGTTTTTTATGTATAGGCTATATTCAATTCTTATATATAATGATATTAAGTTCTTAAACATTATTTTTAATCATAAAATGAAAATTATTCTTGAATTATTACAATGGGGAATGAATCTCATCATGTTCGTGGAGACGGTAAGCCGTACGTACGCACGAGCGACAATATCATTATATTGATGGTGAAATCCTATGTCATTGGATAGTATATAGTATATAAAGAATCATTAATATGATATATTTTTTATTTATATATGTTATACTCATTATTATACCCATCCAAATAATTAAGGGATTGAATAACAAACTACACCCTGACATGGAGATGATAAGCCTTACGTACGCACATATGGTGACTTTTTCATTTATAGGATGAATAGAATAATGAATATTGTTGTACCATATTTATAATAACATCAAAGTTTGTAGAAGGTACTGGATTTATTATTTTTTTATGAAAATAAAAAATAAAGAGGAAGTAGAAGAAGAAAAGAACATGAAAGAGGGTGGTGAAATTATTACCAATTTTTCGGGTGTTTCCTTTTGAGTGGATTAAAAGGGATACATAGGTTGTCTTTTTGATCAAAGTAAGGCCACTAGGTTGAATTAAGGGAATATGGGAAGATATTTTGGCAGAGTTTTACTGATCCAAATGGCTTTGGAGGCATGAAATTAGTAGAAGGTGAAGTACCATTTTATAAGAGAGGTTAGGGTCACTTTAAGAAAAGTTTGAAATATTATTTTATAATAAAATAATTTTCGGTTTTTTATTGATCAAAAATGATTTATTTAGAAGATAAGGTCGTTATGGGTAGAAATATTCTCAACTAATAGGTTTTAGACAAGTTTAGGTTACCATTTTAACCTTATCATTTAGATTTAACTCTTAGTTAAATAGTTTAACTTTTACCGTGTTTTCTTGTATTCTTACACTATATGGTTAATAAACATACTCTAAACTTCCAAGAGAACCTCAATTGGTTAAATAATGACATATATAATATTATTTTACCCGTTTGGTAGATCCTTATATTTTTAGGAATTTTATATCAACATATAATATAGTATGTATTAAAAAATTATTCTATGTCAATTTTGACACTATTTGGTATTTTGTTTTGGAGAAAGTTATAACAACATCATCACTTCGAAAACAATTTATCCTATCAGTCCAAACTTGTCATATTAACCTATCATAAGCCTCAATTTACATTTATTTTGATATTTATAATATCAATTATTTTAATATATCATTAATATGATAATTACTGCATCATCATTGTGTCAGAAATAAATTAAATTATTTAATGTCTAAAAATTATAAATAAAATATCAGTATGTAGGAAATATTTATATATTTCTAATTAATATTTATAGTCGATTTTTTATTGTGTGTAACCTTATATTAAAAATGGTTTAGTTATTAAACTTTGAATTTAAAAATTTTAACTCTTCTTTAAATAAAAAAATAATAAATGTCCTAATCTAATACAAGGGGATCAAAGGGGATCATAATTTATTCTTAAGGTTTTTTTGGTCAAATTACACTGATTAAATAGAATTAGGACACGTTTTAGGGAAATTATAATATCATTTTACCCTTAATTACCATATTTTACTTTTAACCGTGGTAAATAAAAGTCAAAAGTTACAATTCACAAAACACTATTCTCATTTTATTGAACCAAATTTTACATACTCATGTTGACCGTGTATCTTGAATTTTTGAAATTCAACACACAGAAGCAGTGAAATTATGTTTTATGCAAATTTTCAAATGCTCCTAGAAGGTGGGTAAAAAAACGTTAAAAATTTCAATAAACTTTTATGCCTCTAATTTTATTATAAAATGGATGCAATTAATAAAATTGAACTTATATAGGTATTATATATCTATTTTTACTTAAAATAAATTTAAATAAAAAGTCGGTTTTAAATACAAATGCTGTGTTTTTCACTATTCATCAAAAATTGAAAATTTTCTGAAAAATACCAAAAAATTACCCTAAAATAATTTTGATATTATGAATTAAAAAATAAAGTCTATTTTACCATATTCAAAACATAGTAGTTTCATTTATTAATTTAAAATTAATTCCCCTTGTCAAAACCAAAAAGTGGGTTTTTAAAAATAAAAACTATCAAAATATTGACATGTTTTTATGTCAAATTTAAGTGTGAAATTACGTATTATGACCTCCATTGTATTACATGATAAAAAAATAATCTAATTATACTTAAAATCTATTCAAATGCAAAATTTAACCATATTAATTATTTTGATAAAAAATGTTATTTTCAACTAAAATTTAGTATTTTTTTGTATTCATCAAAATATGAACGTTATTAGAAAAGTACCCAAAATTTAACCAATTTTTTTGGATGTCCCTATTCTAAAGAAGAATTTATTTTTTAAAATTTAATATATAAAAGTGTCAAATATTGGTTTTAAAAAGGGTTATCCATTAAAAGGTGGTAAGATTGTAAATTTTGAAAAATTCTTCTTTTATCTGAAAAAATAAATTTGTTCTGATTTTATGTCTAAGAAACACATAATATGGATTCTAAAATTATATAGAGTATATAAATTGAAAATTCTTTTAATACTATTAATAACTACTTTTTGAACTACTAGTTTGGTAAGTTGTGGTGCACTCAAACTCGGTGTTGCATGTAACCCAAGCTATTGAATTACTTTAAAGAATATAACTTACTTTGAAATATTGTGTTGTTACATTATTCCCCCCTTTGGGAAATTGTGTCTTTGTAATTTTAAAATTGGGATTATGAACTTCATTGAAAGTCCCACATCATTGAAAGAGTCAATAATACTATCAAATTAAAAGAAATAAAGAGAAGTAGAAAGGTCACTGAGATCACCCATACTAGGATTCCATGTAATAAAACATGGATATTGAAGATAAAATAATTGTCATGTTCTGATGGAGAGTGATAGAAAACATGATCAGGGGAAAGTTAACAATAATAAAATTACAAACTTGTGATGGAAAAATTTTTCATTAGTTTCATAGTAGGAGTAGTATACAGACGACGTTTTTTAGTTTTAAGTTCCATTCCATAAAGTTGAGGAATTTATTTATGAGAATGAATAAGAACATAAATAGATATACATAATTTTTATGGAGAGTTTCATCCTTTAATAAATTTCTACCACTAACTCATCTATTTTTTTTCAAATGATGAGTATTCAAGGTGACTTGGTCACACCTGAAGTGGTAGAATCAAATTCAAGAGAATCACATGATCCACAAAGGATAAAATATACATTTACCTTGCCTTTATATATTAATCAATACCAAAATTGTTAGTACACGATCAGATGATCCCCAAAAACGATAATCCTTTATATAAAGAAGAACTAATATTAATTTCTAAAATTAAACCAATAATACCCAATGTTCAATAAATACCATTCAATTTATAATTGTCTTTAAAGTACTTCAATATAATCCACTCTAATTTTGAAACCCAAAACATTGAATAATTTGATTACGTAGTCTTCCACATTATATTGTATCTCCAAAATACATCGACTACTCTAAAATTCACATAATTTAAATTTATTAACCTAATCACATATTCTCTTTGATATGTTAATAATTTTCATAAATAACCTAGATCTTTATAAATCCACAAGAAAAAAAATAGGTAAAAATACACCATTTCTCCTCAAAAATAAATCCCATAGTATTCTATTTTCCTTAGGCATATAGTGTTCCCAATAGAGCGAACGTCTTCTAAAATAATATTTATCACTTAATCACCAAATCATTTTCCTATAACATGGATATCCATTTGATAAGACTTAAGATACCAAATCAACTTATTATTGAACAATAAAATCATTTAAATAAAAATAATTAGTCAAACTAACTAGGGACTTCACGTAGTCCATGGGTAAGCGATAAATCCCAATCTTAATATGGTTGTGGGTTTGATTCCCGCAGCGTTGTCCAACGCGATGGGTTGTCACACGATCTATGTGTTGTACTTTTTTAAAAACTATAATTTATAACATTCTATAAATGAGATAAATTCTTCAAAATAACCATAACATAATTTCACCACAAATGTTATTTCATACCTCTCATTTTGATCCCAAAATTTAATTACTTGTAATTACCTAAAATTCTAGAATCATATAAACCAAAATGGTTATTTATAACTATATCAATAAGAGAAAAGATAACTCTTATTAAAATAGAATTTTTACATAACAAACTGCAGAGTTACAGATACAAGAGAAAAGTCTTCCAAAGTAATCCCTTCAATAATGTGCACTAATACTTTAAAACATTTCTCCATCCATTTATTTCCACAAAGGTTCTTCTTTTACACAGAGGTTATCCTATATAATAGGGAATTCAATTGGGTAATACCCAGGTCCCCTACATTTACAAAAATTTAATATAAATGTATTATTGGGTTTATTTTTATTTTCTTCCATATTACTCTTCATTTTTCATCGACAATTCTTTACTTTGTATCCTTCTTTCACACACATAAAGAATTTATTTTTTCCATTTAGAAACTTTCCTATGTGTCTCCTTCCACATTTTTCTTCATGATGGAAATTGTGCTTTCTTTTTTCCATGGTCTCCACTACTGGAGATCTTATCATTTATCACCTTTCTCTTATTTTGTGATTCCGGGAGTTGCTTAATATATATTTTGTTGATCATATTTTTGGAAAACTGATTCGACATGAGCACAATATCTTTTACACCTATCAAAATTCAATTTTGTTACTCATTTCCACCACAATTCCCATCATGTACATCAGGATCAATGTTTCTATGACTTCCATGGAATCCAGTCATTGACTAACACAAGAAAGCATAGTGTGAGTCATAAAATCATTTAGAGAATATCATAACACCTTATTTTCAATCTAAAACACCTAAGTATTAACCAAGGTTATTTATTCTTATCTTAAATTAAAATCCTACAAATCCGTTTGTAAAGAAAATATGAATTATCCAAATCATTTCCCCTGGGAGTGTCGTTACCCCGAGTACACCAAGGCCCATTGTCGTATACCAGGATAACCCGGGTCAAGCCCCAAACTCTTTGTCATAGTTTTCACTCCTAGGTATATCTGTGCCAAATCCACCTCTACCTGCTCATATTCATACAAGGAAGTATTTCTTGGAATACCCACATAATAATTACATTAGCAAAATTTTTGGATGTTGTTCTATACTAATTCTCAATGTCTATCTTAGGGTAGTGTTTCCTAATCCGAGTTTTTTCCCTAAATCTAGATTCCATGGTTTTTACTAAACTTCCTCTGATACCAACTGTAACGCCTTGACCACAATTACCCAGAATTGGTGCATTATTTCATAAAATTCGAATGATACAAGGAATCATGTCCTGAAATAATGATTAGTTTAGTATCCTTGTCAGTAATAGATTGATATATAAGTTTTACATTACATCATGAAATAAAAAAACATTGTCCCCTCTTTGAAATCTCTTATACCCCTTAGCCTATTCCAACATGTTAATCGTAATTTACTTCTTTATATCCTGGGAAAAATAAAATATAATAAAGGGTTGATCTCATATTCTCAGTAAGGATAATAATATAGCAAAAACTTTAATATATAAGAATAAACATTTAAGGCAATGTATAAGACTAGAAGACAAGCCTTTTAAACTTATACTTCTACATAATATGAAAAAGATAAATCCCATAATTTTGGTTACTTATTCACATTGATATTCTACTAGTCGAATAATCACATGTGATATCAATAGCCAATTTCATAATTAGGAAATGCATAGTGCCAGACTTTATAACCACATAGTCAAGGTCTTGTGCCACGACTACAAATAAGATTTTGTCGAGGCCTTGTGGCAAGACACTAGTTTGTATCCTGAGACCCACCGATGCATCGAGGAGCTATTGAAGGCTCCACCTGTCACTTATTAAGTCCAATAAATTCCTCATTTGAAAAGGTAGAAATGTAATCTAAACATTTATATTAAAAATAGCATATGAAATGTCAATATTTTAACCACAATCCATGAATGGCATACAAATAGCACATCCACAGTCAAACATAACTCATTCAATAAAATATGAAGGATTGTATTATAATAAATCAACCTCAATCAAGACTAAAATACACTGAAGGATATTGAAATAGATAAAAATAGTCATTAAAACCATTTGATAGAAATATCCCCTTTTTCTTGAAAACATTTAAATGTCACACTATTTATGAAAGAAGTCATTTAAAAGAGATTTCTGAATCAAAGTGTCCCTTGCCACTTTGAAACGTTTAAAAGGAATTTTGATTTCAAAATGTTTTTATCCATTTAAATAAATAATCAAAATCATTTTTAAAACATGTACATTAATGAGAAATATTTAGTAGAATAAATATTTAAAACATTTAAAACAATATTTTACTTAAAGAGTTCCTAACAAAATAAGTGATGCTTGGATACAAGTAATTAGGAAATAACATTAATCAAAACATTATAATATCATTGGAATAAAGATATTCATGATATAATATTTCAAAGGATAATATATGCACCATATAAAAGTGAATTTGTGAGTAACAACAAAGAGGTCTAAAAGGAATGTAAATTAAGAAGAAATACCTTATAAAGACTGTATCTTTAGATTAAGGATAAACCGATGAAATAATTATGTGTGAAAAATATAAATATACTTATTATAATTGGATATTTAGTGTAAATAAATCAGGTTACATTCTCACATATTCTTGTAAAAACAGAACCAATTACATGGTTGTTTAACTCAATTAATGTAAATTTAGTTAAGATTACCCTTAAAAAGTTCATATCAATGGAATGTGAATTTATCCATGGGATGATTATGTGTTTCAAAGGTATATCCACATAAAGGGGAGTGAATATTAGTAAATAAATAATATATAGTTATTCCACACATAATCTTGGAGTAAAATAATCAATGAAGTATGTGTAAAGCCCAACGAGTGCAAATTGAAATTCAAAATTCCTTTACCAATTTGGTAACTTACGAAACATGAAGTCCATGAAATAAGTATCAAAAAACAAAGATGTAAATGCCCATAAATTAATGTATATTACACTTACAATACAATTATGGTAAGTACATACACCACACAAAAGGAAATAGTGGCAATATAGCATGAATCTCACAGGAATAAAAAGTGAGATGAAAACCCCTTACCTTTTACTTTTTCTTAGTATAGGGTAGGTTAACCTCTTTTAAAATGGTCAAATCATTTTTATTTAATTATACAGGATAAAAATACATAGATATGATATCATATATGATCTTATAATATTTATTTGTTAATGATATTTTAGTAGTATCATTGTTTTGGTTGTTAACTGATTCGTTTTCCTTTATTTGTTTTGTTACGAAAGTCAGGTTTGTTATGTATAGGATATATTTGATTCATATACAGAATGATATTAAGTTCTTAAAAATAATTTTTAATCATAAAATGAAAATTATTCTTTAATTATTATGATTGGGAATGAATCTCATCGCGTTCGTGGAGACAATAAGCCGTATGTACGCACGAGTGACAATATCATTATATTGATAGTGAAATAGTATTTAATTGGATGGTATATCATATATATAAAATCATTAAAATTTTATATTTATTATTTATATCAGTTATAATCATTATTATACACATCCAAATAATGAAGTGTTTGAATAAAAAACTACACCACGACGTGGAGACGGAATACCGTACGTACACACGAATGAAGAATTTTTCATTTATAGGATGGATAAAATAACGAATATGGTTGTACCATATTTATAAGAAAATCAAATTTTGTATAAGGTACTGGATTTATTATTTTGGTATGGAAATAAAAATGAATTATGTGGAAGAAGAGAAGAACTTTAAAGAGGGTGGTGAAATTATTACCTCTTCTTCAGGTATTTCCTTTTGAGTTGATCAAAAGGGCTTCTTAGGTTGGACTTCTGGTCAAAGTAATGCCTATAAAATAGGGAATTTGGGAAGATATTTGGGTAGGATTTTTGTATTCCAAATGGATTTGGATCTGTGAAATTAAGAGAAGGGGAAGTACCCTTTTATAAGAGAGGTGAGGGTCACTTTAGGAAAAGCTAGAAATATTATTTTATAATAAAAATCATTTTCGGTTTATAATGGCACAAAAATGATTAATTTATAAGATAAGGTGGGTATGGGTAAAAAAACTCTAAACCATTAGATTTTATAAATGTTTAGGTAACACTTTTAAACATATCTTTTAGATTTATCTCTTAGTTATATAGTTTATCTTTTACTGTGTCTTCTTGTATTCACACACTATATGGTTAATAAAATTACTATAAAATTCTAAGTGAACATAAAGTGTTTAATTAATGACCTATATAAAATTATTTAACCCCTTTTGGGGAACCTTAGATTTTCATGAATATTATATCAACCAATAATATAGTATTTGTTTTCAAAATTATTTTATGTCAATTTTGACACTATTTGGTATTTTGTTTTTGTGAATGTCATAACAACCTTATCACTTCGAAAAAAATTTATATAATCAACCCTAACATGTCATATTACCATATAAAATTAGTGTAGTTCATAATAAGTCTCACATTACATTTATTTTTATATTTATAATAGCAATTATTTTAATATTTCATTAATAATGTAATTAGTGGATCATCATTGTATCCTAGATAAATTAAATTATTTAATGTCTAAAAATTATAAATAAAACAAATTATGTAGGAAATATTTTCATCTTTCTAATCAATATTTATAGTTGAATTTATATTGTTTTTATACTTATATTAAAAATGGTTTAGTTACTAAACATTGAATTTTACACTTTTAACACTTCTTTAATTAAAATAATAATAAACGTCCTAATCAAATTAAAGTGAACCAAAGGGGAACATATTTTATTCATAAGGTTGTTTTTGGTCGAATTAAACTTATCCAATAGAATTAATACATGTTTTAGGGTAATTATAATATCATTTTTACCCTTAATTACCCTTTTTTACTTTTAACCCTAATAAATAGAGGTCAAACATTACTATTCAACAAAACATATTTTCATCTTATTGAACCAAATTTTACTTATTTATTTCAACTATGTGTCTTTTATTTTTGAAATTCAACTCACAGATGTAGTAAAATTATGTTTTATGAAAATTTTCAAATGCTCATAGAAGGCGGGTAAAACAAATGTTAATAAGTTCAATAACATTTTATGCATATAGTTTTCTTATAAAATGGATCTAATGAATTAAATTGAAATTAAACAGGGATTATATATCTATTTTGACTTAAAATAAATTTAAATAAAATAAATAATTATTAAATAAAAAGCCAGTTTTAAATAATAACAAAGTGTTTTTCACTATTCATCAAAAATTGAAAGTTTTCAAAAAAATACCAAATATTCCAATCAATCTAACTTTGATATTCTGAATTCAAAAATGAAATCTATTTTACCAAATTCAGGACATATAAGTTTCATTTATTAATTTAAAATTAATTCCCTTTGAAAAAACCCAAAAGTATGTTTTTTAAAAGAAAAAACAATCAAAATATTGACCTGTGTTTATGCCAAATTTAAATGTGAAATTATTTATATTGACCTAAATTGTATTAAATGATAAAAATATAATTTAATTATACATCCAAACCATTAAAATTCATAATTTAACCCTATAATGTATGTCGATTAAAAAAGTTGTATTCAATTAAAACTTAGTATTTTTCAGTATTCATCAAAATATGAAAGTTATCAGAAAAGTACGAAAAATTTATCCAAAATAAATTTTTATTCCCGGATTCTAAAGAAGAATTTAATTTCATTAAATTGATTAAATAAAAGTGTAAAATATTTTTTTTAAAAATGGATTTCCAATAAAAGGTGGCAAAATTGCATTTTTGGAAAAATACTTCTTTTATTTGAAGAAAATGAATTTCTTCTTATATTATGTCTAAGAAACACATAATATGGATTATAAAATTATGTGGAGTATATAATATTCAAAATTCAGTTAATACTATTCATAATCCCTTTTTGATCGGCTAGTTTGTTAAGTCTATGTGCACTCAATCTCGGTGCTGTGTGTAGAGAAAGATATTGAATTACATTAAAGAAAATAACTTACTATGAAATATTGGGGTGTTACAAACCCATATTTTTCACTTGATACAAAAAATAAATCTGATTAAAAAAATCCCAAAAGGTAATGCTGGTAAAATATTACTATGATAAATAGAAAAATAATATTTATTTTTCAAATTAAATTTATATGTTTTAGAAATTTGACATTCAAGTAAAAATGTGAAATATGATGAAAAACTATTTTTATATGAAAACTAGTTTTTTTGAATATTTACCATTCCCATTAATATTTCATATTGTTTGTTAATTGAATCTGTATTAACCAATTATTCATATAAAATTTATTTTTTTATCATTAATCACAAGTTTCTAGAAATAACAATGGATATCACATAGAGAGTAATTTTTTAGGAAAATAATTTTCTAAACAATAAATGATATTATTAGTCATTCTAGATAAGATAATGGAACTTAATTCATATTAAAATTAGAATTTATTTTCATTATAAATAGATTTTATTTCTTCTAATTAAATGGAAAAGTATTAAAGGTTATACTTAAACAGTCATATTGTATCTAAACATATAATTGTTTACTTTATGTTTGGTGTTGCGTGTGGATCACGATAACAAATTTTTTTTAACACATTTAAATATATTCATATATTAAAATCATAGGGTCTTAAATTATCCCAATTAAATAAAATTCATCCAAAAAATTGATTTCATAATATCAGAGTAATTTTTATATTGAACTCATAATTGACCATATATAGCTACATGATCATGGGTTTATTTTGAATGTGGAATGAGATTTCTCTCTATATAAAATAATTATAAGTTATTTATAAAGAGTGATAACCCATTCATAATATTACATAGAAATATAATATGGGAATAAAACATAGATCTATATGGAATAACTTACCAAAAACCTTGAAAATAATTTATATGATAATTATACCACTTTTTGTTTTATTTGCGACTGAATAACTAGAAGTTGGTGTAAACTTAAAATACATATGACACTAAAACAACTATAGTGAAATCTTCTTTTTTTACTTCATTATTGGTAGTTTCATATTCATTGTTCACATGGTAGTTGGTGAAAATTTCCCTCTTTGGTGCTTGGATCATGACATTGAGTTGCATAATGCCCAACTCTATTACAATTGAATTTTTTAGATTATATATTTCCCTTAAAATTGTGAGTTATATGACCATCATATTCCTAATAATAGCATTTACCTATCCCTTTAGGGAAATTTCCATTACGATTCCTTCAACATTTTTGATATATAGAAAAATGAATATTATTTCCTTCATCACATTTGTCACCCAAATTTCTTTGTGATTCCATCCAGCTATTCTTTATTGTGTTTGGGATTTCAACTATGTTCATATTGTTAATTTGAATTCCTGATTTCTGGTTTGGCATAATCACAAGATTTCTCACTCTATACTATATCTTTTTAGGATGATTTCTGGAATAGTTTCAAAATTATCCATCACATCCATTATTATCTTGTTTTATTAAGGATTTATCTATTACTAAAACCAAAATATTTAACTTATGTTATTATTAATATAAAATAAATATCTTAAATTACCATAGGAAAATTTAACCTTAAGATGTCTTACCATATAAATTTAACATGTTAACCTATAGTTCTAACAACTCAACTTATATCAGACTTGGTTCAACCAAAATTAATATGAATTTAACCTCTATCAGTCTTACTTTATCCTAGCTTACTTTGAGTTGGTTTGTCTCATAATTCTTAACCTATTCCTTAAAATAGATATCCCAGATTATAATGAGCTTTCTTAAAATATTATAAATCAAAAAATCATTGAAATCCATTCTCTTAAAATTCATGTTATCGATTATCTAAGAGGGAACATATCAATCAATATATACCATAACTTATTAACCTCTATATTTCAATATATATTATCCACAATTATTTTATTGTTAGGTTATCTAACGTAAAAATATTCAAATACCTTATCATGGTTTTTATATATAATGTTAATTAACCAAAGTACATCCCTCATGAGTGTGAAACTTTGTATGCAGTTAGTCCTATTTGTTGTGCACTAGGTGAAGATCGAGAAAATACCCAACCTATCCTTTTCAGGGTTATTACCCTTGTATAAATTTTGGGAATGGATACATCCATTTGTAGTGTATCAATAAGGATGTAATTTCATAGAGAAACAACTAATACTTACGTTTCCAAAAAAACAATATGTTATCTTATCCTTAGAATTATCTCTTATACTTATTCCTTATGTTTTAACTAAATTTATCATATCCTAATCCCTAAATAAAAAGTTCATTATTAGATTTTCATTAAATCATATAATATCACAAATTTTTATTTAAACTGTTGAAATTATTCTTAGACTTAAATTATCAACCCTGAAATTATCCTCAACAAACATCATAATATTTTAATGTTATCTCCACACTCCTCTGATACCAACTATGATTCCCTGGACTCGCTCTCCAAGATCTTGTTCTATAAACAAATAGTTTTCATACATCTTCAATACCAGCTATAAAATCTTGAATATAACTATCGATTATTATAAAATCAATAACGATTATTACATCCCTAATATCCTAAAGAATTTTTTTAGGTTTAGATATTTATATTGTTAAGGAAAATATATAACTAACATTTCCCATGTTCTTTGAATCAAAAATAAATTTATTTCATAATTTATTAAGCTAAATAATCCATAAAAAATATTTAACATCTCCCAAAAATTTTCTACATAGTCTATCTGATTAGACATATAATGTGTAATTATTTTCTTCAAAACATGATGAAATAGAGTCATAAAAAGTGGTTAGATCAATTTCTCACTAAGGAAAACATGTTTCTAAAGCTTCCAAAACATAATTATAGTACACATAATGTTGAAGGAATAAAATATTTTAATAATTACAAAATCATATGAAATATAGATAACTCTATATCAAAGAAAACAAATTAAAATTTTGATATTGATAATTATTAATCATATAAAAAAAGAATGTATAATGTTAGATATCAAAAACCTTTTATTATGGACTTATTAAAACACAATATACTAATATGGGGAGAGGTATAGTATAACACCCCATATGTTTTATCTAATAAGACCCATTGATACATAGAGGGGATATATAATGTCATGCCCCAATCAGAACATGTTTAATTCCAATACATTTATCAGATGTGATATTCAGTAAACAATACATAATTAACTTTTCAATTAATCATTCTTATTTTAATATCAACATACAGAATTTTAATTATTTTACCAATTTAAATAAAAGAAATAACTCAATCATAAAATATCTGAAGAAAAAATGTGGATAGTCATACAATATATAGATAATATGTCAATAAACATCCATTTTGGTATAACAACATACAAAACACTAATAGTTTTTATTATTTCATTAAAAGGGAAAAAAGGGTCTTAATCCATCTAATGAAAAAGGTGTATAGTCAATCAATATATATTAAAAAATCCAATAATAATTTATATTGGAATAAAAATATACATCATAAAAATAAATTTCCCCATGTTAATAGAATAACATTATTTCTTGGTGAACATCATCCAATTTAAATTTTGTTAAATGTGATGTTCACACTATATAACACAATGAGTGTATGATTAAGTAAATACTAGAATAACGTGACAATAATCCATCCATATAAATAAGGTGTATGGTTTCAAAATAAAATAACCCTAGTGCAACAAAGGAAACATAAAAGTTGTTGGCATAAATTAAAAACACCCTCATGTTAGAATACTTTAAACTATATCACAAAAGAAGGAACCAAGAATGGAATTGTTTGATATTGTGAGTGTAATCCTTTAAATAATATATATATATATATATATATCTTTATATATATATATATTAGTAGATAAATCTTGAAACATAAAACCCATTATGTTAAACCCATAAATGATAATGGAAATGAAAGCATATATTTAAAAATGATTTTAGAAAGAGTTTTTAATGTTGAAATAATATAAAAATTGAATTGTCACATTCAAAGGTAAATTTTAAAATAGTGACATGAAATATTCTGAAAAAATATAATTTTAAAATAATCTCCAGTAATGGAGCCATGTTTATACAAAAAATCTTATGTTTGATAAATGAGGTGAGGAAGTTAAAACATATGAAAGTGATAGGAAAAACCCTTTTAATTATTTTCAAAATACCTCTTTCAAAACTCAAATTGTAAGAATAGTAAAAAAAATTAATTTGTATTAAATATTGTTTTAATTTAGTGGGTTATATAATACTATATAATAAAATATTAGAGTGGGATAACCCAATCATGGAAAATAAAAGTTCAATGTGAAACAATATAACTCACATAAAATTGATTTTAGTTATCAGTATACCTTATGGGAAACATACTCTTTGAATCACGATACATTTGAAAATGGGTTTATATAGTAAAAATATAAATAATTAGAGGATAAAAAATAATAAAATGAAATTGGTGAATGTAACTAACTCATATTAAACAAGTTTAGGTGAATGATAATAAGTCAATGAAAGAAAATGAAGTGACTAAGAACTCTTATGAATGGGGTAAAACTTGAGTCAAAAGTAATTTAATGAAAATAAATTTATTTTTATTAGTTTATCCCATTAATTACATGGAAATAATTTAATTAAAATTCATGAAATTTTAATTCAATATAACACTATAAAAATTAATCATGATGCATAATATGCAACTTATCTCAAAGAATCAAAATAAAGACCATGGAATCTCTTACGATATGAATGAAATTTTGATCAAGACACCATGAAATTGGGTATTATATAATGATTCTAAAAGGGAAAACATTCATTATATTGTAGTGTTCAACATACAAGGGATAGTCATGACTCCTCGCTGCCTCACATTTCCACTTTCCAAAGGTGAGATACCACCAACACCATGATTGATGATGTTTGAAACACGATAGGAATGGGATGATAGGATGTTGGAACTTTATTCTATTGTCACTACTTGGAATTAATCACATTGTTTAGTTATAAATTTTAGATCTAAGGAATTTTCATCAATCTCATTAACGGTTTTATTTTCTGTTGGACACTAGTTAATTATGTTTCTTACTACCATAATTGGGTAACTATCAGTGGTTAAAGTTGATGAGGTTGTTGGGAATGTATGGAATCTATAAGTATTAGTCATCTCATATTGATAGAATATTATAATTTTAAAATAATTTGTATCATATAGAAATCTTGAGTCACCATTTGATTACTACAAGGATACTTAAATTTGGAATATAAGGAATCTTGGGATTGTTTTCATTGGAATATTTCAATTATTTCATAGGGTGGTTCATGTTTTTTATTTATTATGTGAGAAAAATGATGATAATCATCCTATTAAACATATTTTAATCACATAATTAATCCAAGTATCATAAATAAAGGAATATTAAGCTCATTACATGAGGAAGAAAATTGGTCTCATCACTAGTTAGGAAAAAGAGAGATTTCATCCTCATTGTATAAACTTCTTAGGAACATCATCTAAAGCACATGAGGCTCATCACATAGGGTTGAGATTATTATTAATTAGGTGGTTTAATAATTTTAATTTTGAATTAAGGAATTTAACATATTTAAAGTCCACTACATATGGTCATACATATTCTCATAACATATGGGTTGGTCATGGGTTTAAAGTCTAGTGAGGATGCTTCCCATATAGGCTTATCATGCACTGGGCTTGAAACATGTTGGAATCTTATTACAATGATAAAGTCCAATGGGTTTATTGGATTTGGATGGAGAGAGGTTTGTTCTACTCATAGATGTTTTGGATTTTTCTTATCTTATAAGAAAATATATTTTTTAATGTTGGGATGTCAGTATTAAACCTTATGGAGGATTACTATATTCCCTGTCAAGAGTAAGGGATAAAATCCCTTTTAGTTTAACTAAATAGTTTAAGTTAATATGGAATGAATAAGATATAAGGTTTAAATTAATGTGGTAAGGATGGATGTATCACAAAAGGATATGTTTAAATTAATGTGGTGGGGCTTATTCCAAGATACTACCCAAGTGTTGGGGGAAAGAATCTCAATTTATAAATGACATGCTCATCACATGAGGATTCCTAGGATCATTACCTGGGGAATTCAAGGATTGGAATATAGGGTAATGATATAGATTAATGTCATGTTTCGACGATGTTTCCATACCATTTAAGGTCTTATGAATATAATGATGCTTTTATATTCATAATCTTAGAACTTAGATGTTGTTTTGGGTCTCACATGTGGAGTTACCCATTACCAGTTGAGGCTCTATGAGAGAAGGAACTAGAGAACCCAAATGGTCTCATCATGGGGAATAGAGTTCAATTATCATTGTTGATGCCATCATCGAGGATTACATGTCTACTATACTGAAGCTTTTAGATAAAAACTTTCATGGGGGATTCACATTTAAGGAAGAATGAATGGATTTTGAGGTTAGGGAACATATTCATAGGAGGAGAAGGTAATGAGGCTACCTGGAGCATTCATGGGGAAATTAGATTCAAATGAGTTTCCATGATACAAAATATGTGTATGATTTTTTCATGGATAACCCCAGTTTGAAAGGGTGTATGGACCATGATCACTCAGCCTAAGGACAACTATTTTGTGTAGAAGGAATAATTGAGTCAAGACCTAGAGGTTGTTTCACACAAATTTTGAGTTACACATGACTTGAAAGTTATACTAACCTTGATATCTTGCACATGTATTGGTAAAAGATTCAGTAGGCATAGTTTTTTTCAATATTTAGTGTTACATGAGTCCTAGAATTGCACAAAGGAATTTCATCTTGAAAAAACTCATTTGGACAACTAGAGAAGTTTCAAGAAGTCACAAATAACATATGATAAAATGATTTAAGGACTACAAAAGGGTTATTTTACAAGTTATATATCAATTAAAATCCATGATAGCTTCTCATCATACATGTAAATACCCAATATTATTGAATTATTATTTTTTGAATTAGTATAATCTTTTTTATATTTTTCCTTTCACGCAACACTGAAAATAGTTTATTTTATATTAAATTTATATTTTTGGATTAAATTATACTTGACACCTAGTTAATTTTGAACTACACAAAATATAAATTTTATCTTTATCTAGATGGAGCACCGAGGTTAGATTATGTTACACACAACAATGACATTCCTCGATGGCCTATGTAAGATGCATGACTGAGGTTTACTGAACAATAATATATTATTAAAATATTATTATTTAATATAATAAGATATAATCTAGAAGTTAATTTAGTAGTTATTAATAGTAATAACGAGTTTATAAATATATATGGTTTTTAAAAATACTAGATTAATTCATAGGTTACCAATTAATTAGAAATGAATATGAAAACTGATTAAATATATAGGGAAATATTATTATTTTTACAGCCACAAAGCTGTTTTACACTAATAAATTAAATTAAATATAATTAGTGAGTGATATTAATGTATTATATATGTTATATATTCAATAAAATATTTTTAAAATTCATCCAATATATTTGATTGTAATAAGAATAAAACTGACCTAATTTTATATTTAAGAACCTATATTTTTATAATAGTAGTCTTACCACCTTTTAATCTTGAACCCATTATAAATTCAAATTTTGGAAATATTATTGATTTAAAATGTAAAAATAAACTTACTCTTTGATATAGAAGTCTAAATGTTTTAGGATAAAATTTTGGTATTTTAATGTATTGATTTATTTTTTAACGAATAATTAAAAATACAAAATTTTAATTCAAAACTATTCTTTCATCCAATTTATTTATAGGTTAAATTATATTCCAAATTGGTTTAAAATTTTAATTAGAAAAATTTTTTATAAATTAATAAAATTATTATAATTGGAACTAATTTTACAATAAAATTGGATATAAAAACATAGCAAACATTTGATAATTTTTAAATTAAAACTCGCAGTTTCATCCAATCAGTGAGATTAATTTTAAATTAATTTCTTCCACTCTTGTGATTGGAATTTGGAAAAATGGATTCCATATTTGGAATAAAAATAATTTACAATTTATAAGTTAAAAATAATTTTTGACCGAAATGATTAGTGAATTCAATTAAAATTAATTACATCGATTAAGGTAAAATTATGCTTAACTAATAACTAAACATTAACTTTGAGACCGAAAATGACCTAGAAACTTTTCTAAGAGCCATTGTATATTCAAATTTCGACCCTATCCTTACTTTCATTGGATTTTTTCCATTATGTAATCTAATTTTAATTTGAAAAATGTGTATGGAATTTCTTTTTCAAAATATTACAGGAGTGCCACTCCTCCTCAACTATAAAAAGATCACCTCTCCTCCCACTTCCTTACAACTCTCAAGGCACTTTGACTCAACGAGGATCTGACCAAATAGCTCTTAAAATTAAATCAACTACTACATGAATCCTCTATTTGTTCATAAATCCTTCCAAGGAATTCCATTGGTGAAAACTGAAAGGAGTTACATGATTAAGAGGTAACACCCTCCCTCAAGCTCCTTTATTTTTTTTTCTTTATCCACCACCTTAATTCATCTAATCAAATTATTATATAATTAAAAAAGTATACTAAATATATTAATGTTTTTTAAGTTATGTTTTTTCATACACTTAATCACACATCCATTTAATGGGTAATGAACATAATTTTTATGTGAATGGTGAGCTACCATCGCACTAAATGATGATTACTCATTTTTCACATTACAATCATTAATGGTGTAAATTATTATGGAAAATGTGTTTCGTTCACACATTAAATAAAATTTATTAAGGTTGTGTTAATTGAACTTATATGATATATATGATATAATAATACTACTTTAATAGGGACATATAGAAATATATATACTTATATTTCATTTAATTGTTTTCATTCAATATCATAATTAAACCGAAACAATGTTCATGCGTACATACGACCTACGTTCTCCATGAACGTTTTATTTGATTTCATATATCTATATTGGATAAATTATTTTAGTGAAAATATAATGAATAGAAATGATATTTATATAATTTTTTATGTTATATATATAATTATATAAGTATAAGGACAAAATATAAAACAAATTAAGAGACATTCAAAAAACAAAGAAAACATTTCATGATACGTAACTGTTGGGCAAAAATCCCTCAAGGTAACATTATAGCATTTTTGAGTTGATTGTGTTTGTTGACAAAGTAGGTTTCCATGGATAATTGTCGAGTTCCCGAGAAGTTGTTGAAATTCCAGGTTGACAAAGAACGATGACAAAGGAAAGGACGATCTGGAGGCGGTACAAAAGAGCAGTACAAGGTGGCGCCGTTTCCCAGTGTTTGCCAAATTTTTGGGGTCCAAAATTTGGAGTTTGGTGAGCATCGCGAAAATAGGATTTCCATGAAGATAATAATTTAATATGGCAAAGGCATGAATTTCACGAAGATATGATGCATGGTTTGGAAATCACGAAGACCAGAAGAATGGAGGTGGTGATGCTTCGCGATTACGTCAAGCTTCGCGAATGATAGAGGCTGAAGCGCATCGCGGTAGTGAAGGGCTTTGCGAGTGAGCTTCGCGAAGAAGGCACGAAGAGATGTTGGGATTCACGAGGGAGCTTCGTGGTGAAGTTGCGAAGGTATGTTGACGGTGATTCTTCGTGACTACATCAAGCTCCGCGAACAGAAAATTGCCGTGGTGCTTCGCAATTTGGACAGAATTCCGGCAGAAACTTTGGAGCTTTGCGATTTGAGATGACATGGCGTTGACTTCACGCGGAAGGGACGAGGGTTGGTGGAATCGCCTATAAATAGAGGCCGACCCCTTCAAGCGAAGTAGAGAGAATTTTCAGAGAACATCCATTGCTCTCGGTTCGCATAGGTGGTTCACGAAGGCAGTGTGCTTCGCGAAAGGGGAGCTTTGCGGCGGCTATTGTAGCTCCGCGAAAGTTGTGTGATCCGCGCTGGCTCAGTGAGCTTCGTGAGAGAAGTTGCTTTGCAACGAGTTGAGCTTCGTGAGAGAGAGCTTCGAGAGAGATCTTCGCGAGAGAGCTTCGCGAGAGACTTTCGTGAGAGAGCTTCGCGAAAAGGCAGGAACTTCGCAAAGGCTTGTTTGAGCTTCGTGAAATTGGGAGCCTAGCGAAGTTGAGTTCTTTGTGAAGGTGTTTCCCAAAGGAATTGAACAGTGTTCAGAGGGAAAGAGGTATTCATCAGTGGATGAAATTTGGACATTAACAGAGCATCCATCATCCGTTAAGGATGCATTCTTTCATGTGAATGAAGAGACCTACAGTTCTATAAACTGTGAGTGAATCCCTTCACAGAGCAGTGAGCTTAGGAAGAGGAAGAAGGTGATCCTCTCCACTAGCAGTGAGCCATAGAGAGAGAAACAGGGAGTGACCCTTGGGAAAAGCAGTGAGCTGACCCTAAACCTTGTATAGGCAGTGAGCCTGGGCATAGAAGTGATCTAGCCCGAACATTGTAATCCACATCTAATGAATTTTAGTGGAATTGGTACGACCGGAAACTTGTCGGCGTATGCTCCTTGGACGTAGCCCTTTGCGGTGAACCAAGTAAAATTGCTGTGTCCTGTGTATGCTTTAATTTCTGTTTACTTTGTGCAACAGGAAAGAGAGAGAAGAGTGTTTTTCTTAACAGCGAAACAAGATCAGAACGGGTGTTAATTTTTAATTAGTCATACCCTGATTCACCCCCCTCTCAGGGTATTCAGCCTTGTGGACCTAACAGTAACCTTAACATGGAATTGTTAACAAGATGGAAATATAAAGTCATAATAAAACCATTTATGATATTATATATAATAATAATATTATTTGATATATGTATAATAAGTTTATATTTATTATATAGGATGTTCTAATGAGTATGAAGAGAGTCAAGACATAGGGTAAGATAATTTCATCTCACTTTTTATTTCCATGAGATACATGGTTTATTCACCACCCATTAATTTTTTATGGTGTGTATACTATCCATGGATATATTATATTATAATTATAATTAAAATTATGGGTATTCACATATCTATTTAAGGAAATTTATATCATTGTATTTAGGTTTCAAAATTTACCATATCCTTAAAGTTATTATGTCTCAATTTTTCTTATTCGATACAGATGCCATGTTATGCACCTATGTTTTTACATGAATTGTATATGATTCCTTTGAAATGTTATATAATAAATATATTTATTTTAATGATATTTTAGGGTTCATGTTATTTCATTTTATTATGTGGGGAGTATGGTTCAAAGTTACCAAGTGTCAAGAGTTTATTGAAAAAATATCATAGGTTTTTGAGATTGTTTATATTTATGCATAATTGGATGAAATATTCGGATACATCTCTCGGGAACAATCCTGAATTTTCTCATACTTTTTTATTCAGGATTTATTAATGTATTAGTACCATTTTTATACTCTTGGGTACATAAGATAATTGAGAAAGTGTTTTTAAGAAATCTTGAATTCACCCTCTCTTTGGTTGAAAATCTATGTTCCTTCAAAACTATGATTTTTATAAAGGGTTTCCATGAATATTATATTATTTTCCCATAATATTTAAAATAAATTATCTCCCATTTTTTCTTTCACCAAAATTTTTAATGGATTATTATTTTCACTTTTTCAACAATGCATTTTTTAACATTTTACTCAGAAAAAGGAATTTTCTTCTTACATCATACAGTATATATGGATTTACCCACTATTATTTATGTGAATCATACTTTTCATTTTTGAAAGTTTGATTTTAAAGAAAATGTTTCAAAAATAATTTCTAAATAAATATATTTCAAATTGTTTCATTATTTCTTAATAAATTTTCAATTTATTTTTCATGGAAAATGTTTTCTATATGTTTTTAAGATTATTTTTTAATATTTTATGGAAAATGGATTTCAAAATGTTTTAAAAAAAATATTTTATAAGCTTTAAAGGTTGATTGTCAAAATATTTTGAAGATTATTTTATATGTTTTAAAATAAAATTGTTTATAAAA
This sequence comes from Viscum album, assembly GCA_963277665.1. Taxonomy (NCBI): domain Eukaryota; kingdom Viridiplantae; phylum Streptophyta; class Magnoliopsida; order Santalales; family Viscaceae; genus Viscum; species Viscum album. Next base: position 384,835,132 of record OY728166.1, read on the forward strand.
TGTTTTTAGGATTTTTTTATATGTTTAAAAGAAAAATTGTTTTCAAATTGTTTTCAAGTTATTTTAAATTTTTTAAAGGAAAATGGTTTTCAAAATGAAATAAAGAGTTATTTACAAGTTTAAAAATTATTTTCAAATAAATTGGGTTAAAAAATATTCCATTATCCTTTTATAAGATTTCCAAGAAAATATTTTTCATAATGTTTTCAATATCTCTTTATATTTTTTCAACAGAAAAAGGTTTCCAAATGTTTTTCAATTATTTGTTTATAATATTTCAAGATTATTTTCAATAAAATAGTTTTTGAAAGGACTTTTTTGATTAAATAGTATTTATTAAATAAGAAATTGTATTTTACTCTAGAAATGTTTTCAAAATACAGCTCCATTTTATTTTACATCTATATGACCTCTGTTGATTTTACTCATGCCCTTATAGGAAGTGGTCCAAAGTTTCCATTCATGTTATTTGTCTAATGGGTTATGTTTTGATGGAATGATGATTTCAACACCCATTTTTATTCCATGGGTTAAATTATTTTGAATCCCTTTTTCTTTCATTGGTTATTCTTTGATGATTATGAATCCTGGATTTTTTCACAGGTTAAGATGTGCTTAAATGTTTATGATAAAAATTTTATTTCATGGTTTATGATATGAGTTTTTATGATTTTTTGGCACAATTATTTAAGATTTAATTATGATATGGGTGAGATTATATCTCCCTCCAATGAATTGGGAGAATATTTATATCTCTTGAGAAAGACATGGATGGAATGAGAAGTGAACATGGTTCTGTATTATTGGGATTTAATGTTACATGAACTCGTTTCAGTATTATAGGGATTGAATGAGGAGTAAACTCATTTAAGTAATACAAGGTTAGAATGATGTGTGAAGCCGATTTAGTAAAGGAATTTATGCATTAAAAAAGAACTGGAATTTATTCATTGAATGCTATAGAAATAATTATATATTCTTATGTGTTAATAATAATTCGATTTTTTATTCCTATTTTAAAACATCATGGATTATATTATTTAATTCTATATGATCCATTTATTATGAATTTCCATGATTGATGACCCGATTCATGTTTATTATCTTTGATAAATAAGGTATGATATTATATTTTCATGATCATGTTATCATAACCCTATACTCATGATTATGCTTATATATCTCCCTTGTTTACCCATACTAAGCATATGAGCTCACCCCTTTTTTATGTTTCCTTCCACCAGTTTATAAAGGTATGTGTTATGTTTGATGTGTCTAAGAAGTGTGATAGTTATGAAAAACATTATATGAGATTATGTATCTCATTTATGTACTAGTGTTTATGTTTCCTAGCTTTCAAAGGAACTAGACCAGTGTAGTCTTTGGGAGTCTGTTTGAATAATGTTTTAAGTATTCTGAAAAATTTACGAAAAATTAATGTATGAAAATAGAGAATTTATATAGTTGGTATCATAGTAATGGTCTAGTTAACCTTTGGAAACTAGGACGAGAAAGCCTTTATGATAGCTTAAAGGAAATATATAAGGACAAAGAAAAGTATAATAAAATGTCCTCAAATTTTGGTGAAGAATAGAGTGAGTTGTTTCATAAAAATAAATCCATGTATGTATAAAATAGGTGGATTTAAATTTGGAACATATATACCTAGGGGTAAAAACATTGACAAGATATCTCGGTCCTGACTTGGGGTAATCTAGTACACGAAAATGGGCCATGCCGCACACATAGCTTGACACTCTAGGGGGATATGCTTTTCAAATTCAAGAACTCTTCATGAAAAAGCATGAAGGGTTTCAATATAAGTTGTCTAAGAATAACCTAGGATAAACCAAAGGTGTCATAGATTAATGGTGGTTTCATAATATATAAATCATATAAGTGGTTTTCACAATTATGTGATTCCTTACTATGATAACCGTTTGTTACTCAATTCTTCTTAGTTTTTAGTAAATGGATGGAACAAGAAGGAACTAAATTACTGATAAATATGATTGAAATTATTTTTATTAGCAGTCAAATGGGAGGATCACTGGAGTAAAGGATATTGTGATATTACCTAATCAGTTTTCAAGAAAAATGGTCAATAATATACACCTTAACCAACTATTGGACTCACCAAGGAAGAGAATGAAATGGTTCGCTGAGAGTTGAGGAAATTGAGACCATGGAGGAAACAATACTTGGTTTACTTTGAGTGAAAAATATTGAAATAATCACTTATGTGATTTTTTTAGAGAAAAATGAAGGTGTTTTTTCTATGGAAACGAATAAAACAAAGAATGTAGCTTTAAAGATAAAATAAAAGGGTCGGTTAATGAAATGGATAGTAATATTGTACTCCCTAATAAATCACTAAAGGTAAAATTCTTTATATATAGAATGAATGATCATTATGAAAATTGATGTCATAAAAGGAAATATCTAGAAGATAATAAACAAGGTGGTATGATTAATGGTTATACACCTACTAATGATGACACTATAAATGAAATGTGAATGGAAAGAGGTATTATGTAATAGGATGAGGTAGACTTATTTTGGATTATGGATGAAGTGGAATAATCAATGTTTTTATGATTTTGTTTTCAAAAAGTTATGTTATATGAATGATAACTAATATAAGTATTATTTTTTATGTTTTTTCTCAATATTTACAAGTTTATGTTGAATGTTCATGATGTAATGGTAAAATGATTTAATTACAAGGTGATATTTTGACAATGTGAAGATAACTTTTTTTAGGATAAAATAATATTTTTTTGGATAATGATATGTGAGTTATAAATTTTTTAATTGGATGGTATTGATTACGTTAGAATTGATAATGGATTCTTTGAAAAATTTGTCTATGTTATAATGGATGAAGTATTAAAATTCTTGGATTTAATGAATATATCTAGTAAACTTTGTAATAAAGAATCATACATGTCTTCCATAATTATTTATAATAATTTAGGATATTTCCCTATTTTAAGAGAATATACGATGATGGTATTTTCATGTTTGGAATGTGATATCCAAGAGATATTTTGTGATATATGAGGGATCAATGTAAACATGATATTGTCACCTTCTTTATAGTATTTTGATTTTTTTTCTTTTATAAAGGTTGTAAGGTTAACCATTCATAAATAGATTAATATAAACTTTAGATAAAGTATTTTTGTATTAAGGTTTTATTTAAAACCTTATTTAAAAGGATATTTAGTGATTAAACTTATTTCAAGGATATCCATAATATTTTCAAAATTATATTAGTGTGATTTTAGAAAAGTACATCATGTATGTTTGGTGAAAACCAATCATGTTTGGAAAGGTCAGGGGTCATGAAACCATAACCAAAGGACAATAAAGATTTCACACCTACCACAGACTGATGCGATGTCCTGGTAAATGTATTATTATTTTTTATGAATAAGTATATGAATTATTAGTGTTACTTTTTGTGTTTATAGATTAATTCATATTTATTTTGAAGAATAAATAGATACAAATAGATGGACTTTTAATTATATTATTGGTATTAAGATATGTTAAAATATTATTTTAGTGCTTTATGCATTAATGTTAATCATTGGAAATTCATTCCTTGAGTTAATGGATGAATTATAAATTGATCAAATCATAAAAAAGCATGATTTTTTATAGAAGTATATCAATATTTTCTTAACATTCTGAATTTGATAAAAAATAATGTTTTTCTAATACCTTAATTTTTTTATCGAATGGCCCTTTAAGTCATCATTGATTTATTAATTTTAGTCCCTCCAATTTTCATTAATTATTCACTTATTTTTAATTTATGACCTTAATCAATACCTAGGAATATTTATGATTTTCCTCAAAGTCCACGTGTTCACATGACACTTATGTTATCCTATGCAGAAACTTAGTTATATGATACTTTTGGTAAGTGTTATGGATCCAACTTTACAATTTTTGGGGAAGTTCTAGTATTCATTTTGAGGTTGTGGATTTCTCCAAATGAAACATTCAATTATTAAACATTTGATACCCCGAAAGAATTTCATTGTCAAAATTAATTTTAATAGGTGTAGAATATAACACCATGATATTTTTTAATTATTATTTTTTCAAATTGATTTAATATTTTTGATATTTTTCATTTCAAAAAACAATGAAAATAGTAAAACTTTATATTAAAGAACTATGATTCAATTACGTTATATGCAACAACATGTTAATTATTCACTAAAAACAATATAAATTTTATATTTCTATACACTTAACACCGATGTTATCTTATTTTACACGTAATAATGTCATTCCTCGATGGCTTGTGTAACACGGATGACAGAGTTTTACAAAAAATTAATATATTATTAATATATTATTATTTAAAAATATAAAATATAATATAGACTTCAAATTAGTAGTTATGAATTCTATCAACTAATTTATGGAAATATATGGTTTACACAAGTATAATATGAAATCATAGGTTACTAATTAATTAAAAATGAACATGAAACCTGATTGAATATATAGGGAAATTACATTATTTTTATGTTCACAAAGATATTTTACCCTAATAAATTAAATTCAAAAAATTATTGAGTGATATTAATGTAATATATATGTTATATATTCAATAAAATATTTTGATATCATAAAATATATTTTGTATACATAAGTTTTGAACATACCCAATTTTATACTTAGAAACCAATATTTTTATAATGGTATATTTACCGCCGTTTAATGGTGAATAGATTTTAAATCAATATTTTGGAACTATTATAGATTTAACATGTCAAAATAAATAACATATTTTAAAGAGAAACGTAAAAATGAGGTTATAATTATTTTTTTATTTTTCTATAAGGTGTCAATTTTTAATGAGTAGTTAAAAATACTAAATTTTAATTCAAAACTGCTTTTAAATATAATTTATTTATAGGGTTAAATTATATTTTAAATTGGTTTAAAAGTTTAATTAGATAATATATTTATCAGTTGATAAAATATATGTAATTTGAAACAATTTCACATTGAAATTGGATATAAAAACATAGCAATCATTTGATCATTTTTACTTTAAAAACCTGTAGTGTTGTCCCATCAACATGATTAATTTTAAAATATTTTATGCCAATTCTTGGATTGGAATTTGGAAAAATGGATTTTATATTTTGAATAATCATAATTTATAATTTTTAATAATATAAAATTAGTTTTTGACCATAATATTTATGAATGTAATTATAATTAATTAGCTTAATTAGGGTAAAAGTAAGATTAACTAAGGACTAAAGCATAAATTAGAGACCCCAAATAACATATAAACTTTTAAAAGATCCATTTGATGGAAATATTTTGACCCTATTGTCACTTTTATCTAATTATTTTCATTATGTCATCCTCTTATCATGTAAAAACCATTTATGTAATTTCTTTGTCAAAATATTACAAGATTGCCCCTCCTACTCCTCTCCTCCCACTTATTCACACCAATCAAGACAAATGGGATCTACCAATATAAGAAAAATTATCTCTTAAATATCCCAAACTTCCTTCTTGAATCATAACTTTTTTTATAAATCCTTTCAGGGAAGCCCTTTAGTGCAAACAAAAAAGTGATTTTCGATTAAGAGGTAACACTCCCTCAAGATCCTTTCTTTTATTTTATTTCTCCACCACTTCAATCCATCTTATTCCAAGATAAAAAAAACAATATCATAAAAAATATTATGATATTTTGTTATGGGAAGGTTTCTACCTACAATTACACGCACATCCATATAATGGGTAACCAACACACAATTTATGTGTACAATGAACTACTGTCTTACTAAATGATGGTTGTTCATTTTTCCTTTACCACCTCTCATGGTGGACACTATGATGGAAAATATATTTATATATTTATATATGTTTTATATTTAATCTATATTAATAATTTTACAACTCATATTTTTATACTTTCCATTTGGTGTAAATATGATAATTTTGTTTGAGGAAGTGTGGACTACCACCCACCCAATGCAGTTTGATTCATTAACACACTACATAGAATATATTAAGGATGTGTTTAATGAAATTTAATGATATATATAATATAATAATGATACTATAATAATGATATATATATATATACATATACTTCATTTAAGTTATTTTTTTCAATACGATAATTAAATTGAAATAACATTCATGCGTATTTACGACCTACCGTCTCCATAAATGTAGTGTTAAATTTCATTATTCTATATTTAATAGATTATTATAATAAATATACAATGAATTTAAATTAGATTTATATCATGGTTTAAATTCTCTAAATTATGATATAAGTATAAGATGAAAATATAAAACAAATTAAGACACATGCGAAAAACAAAGTGAATATTACACGAAGTGTAACATTAACATGGAATTATTAACAAGCATGTAATATAAAGTCATCATAAAACCATATATATAATTATATATAAGAATATGGTTCTATTATATATTCATAATGAATTAATATTTATTATACAATAGGTTTTAATGAGTACGATGAGAGTCAAGACACATGAAAAGTTAATTTTACCTCACTTTTTTCGGTGAGATACATGATTTATTTACAACCCATTCCTTTTGTATGGTGTTTATAATACACATGAATGTATTTTATGATTATTATAATAATAAATTTTTATATTTACATATCCATTTTATTATCTTTCTATCATGGTATTTAGGTTTCAAAAGTTATGAAATCAGTAAAGTAATTTTTTCTCAATTTTTATTCTTTGAGGAACATGCCATGTTATGCACCTATATTTTTCCATGAGGTGTAAATAATGTCTTTAAAATGTTATATAATGAATATAATTATTTTAATGATACATTTAGCTTCATTTAATTTCAATTTCGTACATGGGGAGTATGGTTTAATGTTACTAATTATTAAGAGTTTATTGATACAATCTCATTGATTTTAGAGATTGCTTATGTTTATGATTCCTTTGATGAAATTTTATCATCCATCTATAAAGAACATTCATTATTGTTCTTAATCACTTTTTATTTATTATTTATTACGGTATTGGTACCATTTTTCTACTCTTTGGTATATAATATGGTAAAGAAAGTGTTTTTAATAAATCCAGACTTTACCCTCTCTTCGATCAGAAATTTTTGTTCATTTAAAAAAATGTTTTTTAAAAATGTTTTTTTATAATATTATACCATTTTAATATAATATTTAAAATAATTTCCCAATTTTTTTATTTTACTAATTTTTTCAATGCAATATTCTGATCATTTTTTGAGAAAGTGATTTTCCTATCCATTTACAATGCGAAAGAAATGTTCTTCTTAATTTGTAAGGAATTTATGGATTTACCCACCATCATTTAGGTGAATACTAATTTGTATATTTAAAAGGATAATTTTTAAGAAAATGTTTCAAAAAATAATTTTCAAAGAAATGGTTTTAAATTTTTCTCCATAACTTATTTATAATTTTTAAAACTATTTTAAGTGTTTTTTAAAATATTTTTAATATTATTTTACATGTTTTTAAGGTTAATGGTTTTCAATATGTTTATAAGCTTCCTTTATAAGTTTTCAAGGGAAATTTGTTTCCAAATTTTTTCATGATTTTTAATAAGTTTTCAATTAAAATTGTTTTTAAAATATTTTCAATCATATTTTATAAGTTTTGATGGAAAATTGATTTAATTTTTTTTAGTTTTTTTATATGCTTTGAATAAAAAATTATTACAAAATATTTTCAATATTGTTTTATAATATTTCAATGAAAATATTTTCCAAAATGTTTTCATGATTCATTTTTATGTTTTCAAGGAATATGAATTTCAAATTGATTTCATGTCTTATTTATATGCTTTCAATGTATTTTCAAAGAAATGTTCTTCAAAATTTTTTTAGGATACTTTTATAATTTATCAAGGAAAATGGGTTTCAAAACGTTTCTAAGCTCTATTTATATGTTTTCAGAGAATAATTCTTCAAAAATATTTTCAATGCTTTATTTATAATATTTAATGTTTTTTTTAAATAAAATTATTTTCAAAAGTTTTTTATTTTTTAAAAATAATTTTTTAAGAAGAAATGATATTTTCCTCAATAAATATTTTCTAAATATCTTTCCAAGTTAGTTTCCTTCTAAGATGACATCTATTGATGTTACTCACACCCTTATAAGAAATGATACAAATATTCCATTCATATTCTTTATTGAATAGATTATGTTTGTGGAATGATTCTTATGATACCCATTTATCTTCCACATATAATATGCTTTTGAAAACCGATTCCTTTCATGGTTTTTTCTTTGATGATTATGAAACCTATTTTTTTCTACATTGTAAGATATGTTTACTTGTTTATAATAGCTATTTCATCTCATGAGTTATGATATTTTTGTTTATGATTTTATATAACAAGTATGTATGATTTCATTATGAGATGGGTGTGACCTATATCTATCTACAATTAATTCGGTAAATATTTTCATCTCATGAGGTAGAAATGGTTGGAATGAAAAATGAAATTGATTCACTATTACAAGGATGGAAGGAGAAATGAACTCAGTTCAGTATTACATGCCTGTAAGGAAGAGTGAAATTGATTCAGTAATATCAGGCTGGAACTAGGTGTGAACATGTTCTAGGAAATGACTTTGTCCACTAATATGGCCTTGGAATCAATTCCTTGAATACTATGGAAATCATTTTATATTCTTATGTTTCTTCCAAATTTCAATGTTTTGTTCCTATGTTAGGCTTCCATTAATTATGTTCTTTATTACCTTATGATTCATGTATTAGGAACTTCCAAGATTTATGCAATGATTCCTGTTTATGATATTTTATATGTAGGGTATGATCTTATATTTTTTATGATCATGTTCTCATACCCTTAGGCTCATGATTATGGGTATATATCCCCCTTGTTTACGCTTGCTGAGAATCTAATGTCACCCCTTTTTTAGGCTTCCTTTCCCATTGTTATAAATATATTTATTATGTATGATGTGTATAATAAGGGTTCTAGTGATGATGAACATAATGGGATATAATCTATCTCATTCATGTACTAGTGTTTATGTTTCTATGTTTCCAAAAGACACCAGATTGGTATAGTCTATGGGATTGTATAATGTTTTAATTATTCCACAAAACATATGAAATATTAAAGTATAAAAAATGACGGTTTCCAAAATAAAAGATTTAAGAAATAAATGGTTTAATTAATGAAAGTGTCACTATAAACATATAGTGGTCCATCCAAAAAATGGGTGGTAGAATATATATTTATAGATGTTTTGGAATTCCATGCACTATATCACACAACATTTCCCATGTTGTGAAACTCATGGATACCTAAAACAATTATGTGTTTCATGAAATTAGTTCCTCTAATACCAATTTATTAATTCAAAATTTTATGTTTGAAATCTCCGTTCTCATGAAACTATATTGCATGCCCAGTTTGGGAGTTATACACACATGCCAAAAGTGGCATGAAAATGACTCATTATATTTAGAATGGAATCCAAGTTTTATTTTTATCCCTTTCTAGGTATGATTATGTATTACCAGGATCATGACTTATTTTAATCACTAAAAAATTAGCTCCTCATAATTGTAGTTGTTGGAGAAGAAGAGGGTGAAATTATGAGGAAAACACCATCTTTTGGGAGAATTTTTCATTGTTTCATGCAATTGGGATTTGAATCATGGAACTCAGTTTCACATGTGTGCAACCCTAGTGACCCCTACTAATAAATTATGTGAGGGAGACCATATATGGCCACCTGACTATCATGATTATTAGTTCATCTCTCATACATTAAAATCAACAATTTTCTTGATCTCCAAATCTATAACACCATGAAATTCATGTAACTCTTAAATTATATGACATCAGTCACACATGCCATAGTTATTCAGTTCTATATTATAACATTATGTGAACCTGGATGAATTTGAGTGATGTAGGATGATATGTGTGAGGTAGACTTATGTTTTATATAAAAAATATAATACCTTTTATAAGCTCTTAAAAATGGACACTAAATCTAAAAAAGCCACCATAATTTCTGAATTTTCCATTAAGAGGAAAAAAATAGTGGGAAACCACGAAATCCATAAATCTAGGTGAGTTGTTTATGTAATGATATATTACTAGGCCAGAAGGTATAAGAAAAAATATGGTTTCTGCCTAGAAAAGAATTAGAAAATTGATGACTTCAAACTATTCAAATTTATTTTAATTATAGGGGTAGATATCAACAAGCCAAGGTTCATGTTCTCATTCTATAATAAACTCTAGATTTTGAACATCATTACTATGAACAACAGACAGAGTGAGTGTAACGTTGCAACTATTTATACCCTCAATGATAGAATGATAACAACAATCGGGGGACCATGGCAAGAGGAGGAATTCCTATCCATTTATTTAATAATTTTTTAGCTAGTAACTTAAACAATTAAATGAGGGTGGTATAATTATTGGTAAATGTATTTATGAAAAAACATAATAAATGACTAGGCATGGGTGTACAAGGCATGCCAAACGTTTGAAGGGTATAGGGGTAGGCTGTATTATATTGAAAAGTATGTTGTAGTATGAATTTATCAGTTTCATGTTTACCACCATACAAAGTTACTAACATATCCCCTTAGTAGGTGGTCACTACCAATACCTTCCACCTCTATCGTGAAGAGATGAGAACCTGTTTATCAGACCTACACCACCTTAGTGGGATCCTGTGGGCCTGTTTTTAGTGTGACGAGTTCCTCCCAGTTCTGAAAATGTGGGGGGACATAGATCATACTTCATTGGTTGTAAAGATCTTATTATACAAGACTAATTTGATTCTAGAGAGTCATATACCATTCCAATGAGATATAACCTTCGTTACATTGATTTTACTTTTCTTGGACATTCCAATGGGTTGGATGTTGGGATAAATGAATAAATTTCCTCACATATGTCATTGTAGGAGTTTGAATCCGTACTTACCAGAATTAGATGTAGGATAGTACAAGGAATTAGGTTAATGTTTTCATAAAAAGATTAAATAGGATATATATATTAAATTCCTAGAAACATTCCTATGTGGGTGGGTACTGCAGGTTTGGGATGCATTATTGGGCCTGAGACTTGGAATCTTGGTAATGGTGAAGATATTTTTGTATAGAAACTTGTTCTTCTTCAACAATCTCGCTCTAACCATGTTGCATAACCAATTTCGGCATGTCACAAGGGGAGAAATGACCAGGTGAAAATGCCGTCCATTTCAATTTTTACATGTGGGGAACAAGGAACACTTATGGTGGTATGAGTTCCTTAATTCCATTACCCCCTAAAATTATAGCCTATATAACTCACTCAGAAAAATTTTCAAGGTTTTAATATTATCTTTTGGTGGGGTTAGGTGGTGGCCCACATTAGTAATGTCTACAATTTCCACTTTAGGCTCTTCCCTGTCCTTTATAGAGAAATTATTTAAAACATATAATAATATATAGAGTATAGGTATTATATGTAGGTATTAAATGGAGGTTTGTTAGTTTCAAATATCTATGTTGACATATACTATGAATAATATGCCATATCTATATTCTCTCTATTGTTTAGGTGTAACCAAAATCTAGAGACCCCGGTCTACAAAGGATTATGTTCTAAAAAGAACCCCTATTCCATTTACCAACTATGGGGGATGTTTACTGGTGATGGATTTAGGGAGGTGATTGTGATACCATATAACATTGTTAATGACGGACTCAACCAAGATTATAAGAATAACTGGTTGAAATTATATGAAAATGTGGTTTTGAATAAGAATATATGATGGGTTATTTCTTTAATAGAACCCCAAGAAGAGAAGGTAAGAATGAAATTTTCCAACAGAGTATTTTTAAAGGATGGAATAAGGGCCAATTTTGGGGTCATATCTACAGTAGAGTGTGATTAGGGGCCTCCCATTCATTCACCCCTAGTGGGCTCCTAGAATAGTCACATATAGTGGTGCAAGGATCCACCATAAATGTATGTGTGAGTAGAAGGAGAGATCACAAGATAGAGAAGGTGTGCCACAAAAATATCCAAGGAAGCAGTAATAGTACCCAATGTAGGTGGATGATGGAATAATCAATCTCAATATTTGGGTATCATGAGAGATGTTTCAGCTATATCATACATTATAATAACTATAGTAAAGGCTCACCATGGTTGGTATTGAACATACATATGTTGGTACTTACATAATCTCAACCTAGGTGGAATAATTGGAACAATTTACATACCTAGAGGATATGGATACCATGGAATGCTGGAGTGGGGAGGGAGATCCTTTTAGCACCTGAGTGTAGGATATTCACGGTTGGAACTGGACGAGTTAACCTTTTCTGAAGTATTTTTCCATGAGTTACTGGCTCACAGTTCCAATTATTAGGATTACAGTGATGAGGAGTCTTGGTGTTTTTCAACTAAGTATGAAAGTTCTCAAGAGCACCTGAAAGTCACCCCAACAAATGATCTTCTTGAGAACTACTTTGGGGTGGTAAACTTCCATTTCATGAGTTTGATGCTGTATTTTAATTTATTTTCCTTTATAACAACTTTATCATGCTTTTATTCAAGAATAAATCATTTTTAGATTGTCATGTTGATTTTATCAAAGGAATTAAAGGTTCTTCCAGAGGTATAGTGGATTCCTCCTCCTAGTCAACCTGTGAATCCTAATTGGGATAGTTCATAAAGGAAGTTATAGGGGAGAATTCCATCACTCCCATCCTCTTGGTTATTTATTGGGAGGGTCATCCCCGTGAATTGACAAAAACTAGTTACGAAAGTGGGGTGCGACACCCAGTAAGGTTAACCATTATTATTCCTTTTTATCCTAGGGGTAAATGTTCAAAATCAATTAAACTAAATTTTAATTTTCTTTTACAATTACTTAAATTTTCAATATTTAATTTCTTATTTCTTATTATACACATCTCCCAAACATGAATCATTGGGGGAACTTACAACAGCTTCGAGGGTGCCCATTGGTGAAGAGGGGTCTCTATTGGGGGAAAAATACTTCAAAACCCTTAGGCTCAAGATGTTTTTTAGGGTGGAATCTGTTTTCTCCAATAATGGATAATTAAAAACTCAATATGGGGGGTGAATTATGTGACTAAAAATTTTAATTACAGAAAACCTCCCTCTTCAAGGTATATGAGTTAGAATCATTTCAATAATATAAATAAAAATATAAAATATAAACAATTATTAGAAATATATTGAACACTAGAGATTCATAGTGGTTTAGGGAACATAAATCTCCTAGTCCACTCCAACAACACTATACTCCCTAAGTTTGGTGATTTTTACTATAACAACCCTTTTTCGCGAGGCTCCCAAATGCATACAATAAGATATAACTTATTAAAAAGGTCCAAGAGCTTTTAACTATTCTCTCCCTTTACAATTCCTATCCACATCCATAAAACAATCTCTTACAAAGAGTTTAAACAAAATAGTTTGATTAAACTTTCGAAGAACTATTGCAACACATAATTTCAAGATGTGACTAAAAGTAGTTGATGATGCATCCTCAGAAGATGATAATATTCAAGGAATTTCTAAGGATGACATTTGATTTTAAATAATAGATATAAAAATGCAACATGTGAAGAATTTATCTTATTTTTATATGTAAATCGATTATTTTTATAGTCATTAGAGTCTTTGTTTGTGCATACGTTCTATTCTTATTATCATCTTTTTTTCATGCAATATCTAACTCTTCCTTTTATATATCAAATATGATTTTGAACTTATGAAGTGTGATAATCATAATGGTTGTTTTTATAATTCATTAAAAATTTGATAATCTATGCTATTAATGGTAATCATCCATTATTTTTAAATATGGACTAATCTTCTTCATCAGCACTATTAGAGATCTTCTTCTTCAGATCTTTCTGATCCAGGGAAAATTACACTTTGAGTATGTTACACTTTCCTTAAATAAAATATCCCTTTACTGATATTCTATAAAGTAATTAAATTACTTATAAATAGATTTTTAAATTAATAATTAAATTCCACATAATTAGTAATTCTTCATAAGATATAAAATTTCTAGTACGATTATGAAAAGATAAAATACTGAGAGACTTCATATTATAAAAATAGTCTATGTCTTCTTTTGAGCACAACATAAACTTAATTCAACATTGTGTAGGATAATTATTCGTAATATGTTAAATATTATTCTAAATTTTCATTATTAATATTCACAACTTCATTTGGTGTTCATAAGATACTATTATTCAAAAAAAATTAATAAGATAAACACTTCTCATAACTTTATTTTGACTAATGTATCTGAATTTGAACATGAAACAAATAAATAATTCTCCTCATAAGTTAATATATTATGCAGTAAGAGAACCTTTCAACATATATTTTTATGATTCTTATTATATATAAGATATTGTTTCTAATTTTTTATTTTTTAAGATTAAATACTTTGTCGTAGAATGAATATTTTACACTATGTATGATTAACACTTATAGATTCAGTGTAATATGAACTACTTTGATAAAACTATAATCTAAAACACATAATAAATGTTCATTACAATAAAAATATGAATATTTTAAATCATAAAAAAATAAAAACTGATATATGTTGAAAAAAATATTTCTGTCTAGTAAGAGATGCCCATGATGTGGTTTTAAAAAGGGTGGTGGAGATAGATGTTGTCCATACTTTCTCCTGATGTGAGTTTCCTCATACATGGGTTGTAGTTTACCAAGTTTATTATTTTATAATTAATAAAACACTTATTTTTTTATGATCATTTTCATTAATGCATTAAATCCATAAAAAGACCATCTAGAGGGGCTAGAGGCCGTAATGCTTGCTCTAGTGGCTAGGTCGGGCACATAAGGGTTGACTATTGAAGAAGAGTTAGCCCCTACCATGAGAGAGGAACCCATCGTGGAAATAAGTATGACTGTGGAGATGGTGGAAAGTTATTCTAATGAGGAGGTAAATACTGGTGAGGGGTTTTACAAAGGTAATATAACCTTTTATGTAGATCCCACCACATGCGAAAGGATTCTTAAGGATGATCTTGCAATTGATGGACTTCATATATTCCCTGAGTACTATATAACACCACCGGAATATACTAGTGATTATAGGTCTAACGTTAATAAGGATAAATGGTTGTTTATTTATAAGGAGTGTATGATCATTTGTAGATTCATCACTAAAAATTCACGGGCTAATATGATAGGTCAGATGGGGTCCCACAACCACTTGCTGGTGAACATTGGAATTGATTGTATGGAATACCATGCCCTCTAAACATTTTCATGGGACTTCTTGTCCGATCCTATATAAATAAAATGCCAATATATCAACTCCTCCTAGTACGAGCACACTTCTAAAGTTACCAAGGCTCTCTAGGATACCAAACAATATCTTTCTTAACCAAATGGTCATCTGCAGTAGCACGAATCCATCATCACCATAATGGGATAATTCCTCATCAAATTAAGGATTTAGTTGGCATTGACCAATGAAAACCTTTTGGGAGATATACCTATAGTAGTGGAATTTAGGGTGTAATACAGTTAGGTGAAAATCTTGGTCGATGGGTTTAATCCCAAAAGTAAGGAAGAGATGAAAGAGCTATCCAAGAGGTAGCATCCCCCTGAGATGACCTGATAAAGGATGGTTGATCTAGAGTTCCCCCTATATAGGTCATGATGTTGGAGAATTTTTGTTACATAGAAGAGGATCTATCCTATAGTTAACTCTCATTAATATATTATTTAATCAAATAAAATTACTTTTATCCCTAACTCACTATGTTATTTTTTGTTGTATCTTGACTGTATTAATGAGGTAGCCTTCTATAAATACCTAAGATCATGTGAGTCATGATTAGAATGAGAAAAAAGTGACAAATAGATGAATAAACATTTATATGAGAGGTCAAAAAATGCGATGAAGGATTGGGATAAAATTTTTGTGTCAATGACAACTGGGACGCTGGGCCATTGGAACTGGGTTGGTGAATTTTTACGGTTTAGCATGCCTTACAGATATGCAGTTTGCACAAGGGAATAAACTGATGGGTATTAAAATTTCACATGAACATGGAACGGTAGAGAAGGGTAAATTTTGTTGACAATAATATGTATCAATGAGTAAATGTCGGTGAGTTGTGGATAACTATTGAAAATTTTCAAAATATGGGTTCCAAAATAATTCTGCCAAATATGTATCATATGTAACATGTTACCTAGATAAAAGGTGAGCCTATTTTAGAAATTATCAATCATTTTAGGGGTTTTAACTTAGAGATCATGGAAATGGTTCCCTAAGGCCATGCAACTTATATAAGAGGGTAACCTATTTTGGCTATGTTCCATTACTACATGGGAGCCCATTTGGACATGAAGGATGAATGCAAATAAAATTCTAGGTGACACATAGTGTGTCATTAAAGGAACAAGATTCCTAGGAAGAGTTAATCTACACTAAAAACTACACCATCATGCATCAGTCATATCAATGGGAGTGTACCAATCCAATGTAAATCATACAAGATGTTGAGGAAAAAGAAATTTAGAAATGAGTGAAAGTCACAAGATCCAGGATCAAACAAGATTCAAGAAGAAGGGTAGTGGTCTCCAAAGCTTCTTTATTTAATTGTTTATATCTTTAACCAAGTTTATTTAATTTTAAATCCATGAATCCAAAAGCATTTTTTGTTCCTCATAATGTCATGAAACATGGATTGATGATGTTTCTGTAATTTAAATTCATTCAGTTATGACCATATGGAATTAGAATTTAGGGTCATAAAGCTCTTACTATGAGGGATGGGGGGAGGATTTTGGATGATACCAGGAAAGATTAATGGGAATGGAATGGCCCATTGATTGGAATTACAACACGATTTGCCTCACCACTAGGAAGAAGATCATAATTTAGACCAAGAAATTAGTTCTAAGCATAAGTATGCATACCACAAATGGGAATTAAGTCACACAGAGTTCTATAAAAAGGGATGGTAGAGGAACGACACTGGGTTATATGGTCCTCTCTAACGAGGGTCAAGGCATCATGTAGTTTTATGTTGTGCAATAATGAACTGAACCTCACATTTAAACATCTCATAGTAAGGATGTGTAACATGATGTTTAATTTCTTGAGATGAAGCTGACATAATGGAAAAGGGGGAAAATGATTGGATCCAAAATTTTCTTAAACCAGAGGGTTTAGTGAGTATAACTACGTATTTTCTTGGTTTTAGTAGTGAGTTAAATTATTTTTTACGTTTAATATTATCACCAAACATATTCATAATTAATAGGTGAACTTTTTTAGGTTAAATCATATCTTTTTCTCAAGATTCACTTAGTGGGTTTTCCTCTTGATAATAATTTCTACCTCTTACCATGGGAAGTTTATCGTCATAAATGTTAGACCACTTGGTGGGTGGAGTTTATGGTCATACAACATTCACTAAATGACAAATATTTCTTAGTCTAAAAGGAAATATAAAACTAACATGAATGGAGGGGAATGAGAGGCACAATACCACTCATAACTTCCCTCAGATGTGAATATATGTTTAATTTTTAGACCGTTTCCATTAAAGTGTTACAACTCCTTGGTATACTTTGAGGAACTAACATTTGATAATGGAATGAGGAGTTCTGAGATAGGGCCTAAGAAATGGGATTAAGGTTTCATATTAGGGGTCTAGGCATATGTACATATCCTATTGAAATTGGAATCAATCCACACATAGTTCTTGGAGGTAGTGAAGTTGGTGATCAACATAGAAATGTAGTTTCCTCTTGATTGAGGACCGAAATATTTTCATAATTTAATGTCCCCATACAAGGAATACAACATGAAGTTTAATTTCATGCAGTCAGTACACAAAAAATGTTGGAATTATACTATAAAAAACTAAAGGAAAGACAGACCAGATGTGGATTAAGGGAGAAAGGTGGAAATATGCCTGAACTTTACAGCCATAACTATTGAACTAAAAGGTTAAAGTCATCCAATTTGGTATGATAAAACCATACATGAGGTTAGCAGAAGAACATAGGTGGGGACCAATAGGCTCGTTGATGGAATATGTGATATCACTATTTCAGAGACACATGTTTCATGTTTGAATGTATGGAACGTTGAACATAGTTTATCATCATGATTCATATATATAAGGGGGTTTCTACTAGTTTACGGTTGTATAGACTGGATAAAATTTGGTGTCTACCAATTTATGGTTATATATCTTAGATCATGGGAGTTATTACTTGTTTAAGGATGTATAGATTTGATATAAGTGGTTATGGATGTTATTTTTTTCTAGTATGAAGGAGAGTACAAATAAAATGTGAATTTAGGTCTATCTAGGCCATGAGACAAACACAATATCTAGGATTTTTTATACAAAGTTTATTGTCATGAAGGTTGGACCCAAGGAACACCCTACTCATGAATGTTTATGTTTCTTTATTACGATAGAGAATACCTACCAAGAATCAAAAGACCATATGTGAAATGGTTAGTGTGGGAAATAAGTATTTTTTAGTAACTTCCCCAATCACATGGGATCACACGACATGGGAAGAGAGAGGCAAGCTTGGGAGGGTCCCAATTATAGGGACCTGATCAATCCACATGTGTAAATACATGAAGAGGTAAAACTAAGGGTGTTAAAAATCATTTTTATATAAAAAAGGTGGATAGTGTAACACCATTCTATTTTATGATATATTTATCTTTAAATAAATTTTATTTCATTGATTTCCTTCTTTACAGGGAACATCAAGTTTAAAAGAACTTTGATATAAATGCTATTATGTGAACATGATCATTATTACCTAGACTTTAAAATTGGTGGTATGAATAATAATAAAAACATTATAGAAACATTTATAAATGTTTTATTTAATGTTATATCATTGATAAATAAGGACCCAATTTTCAATAAAATCATTTTTTCTAAAAAATGGTTTTCAATGTGTTTTGAAAGAAAAAATTATAATTATTTTCTAATAATTTTATAAATTTTATTTGATAAAAAGATATCATTTTTGATATAAGGATATAAAAATTATCTTAGGTTGAGTGTTTGATATTTTGTAACACCCCAAGCTTCCACGGTACGTTTCCCTTCGAATAATGCGATAGCGTGTGTTGTACGCAACCTCGAGTTCTAACACACACCACAACTAATTAAACTAGCCGTTGTGAATAGTAATACCTAATTTTTGAAATCATATATATTTTATATTTTAAAATGGACTTCATTTTTGGATTCGGAATATCGAAATTAGCCTAGGGTGAAATTTTGGTACATTTCGGATAACTTTCATATTTTGATGAATAGTAAAAATTTCTAAATTTTAATTAAAAACAACTTTTTTAATCAAAATAATTAATAGTGATAAATTGTGAATTTGAGTGGTTTTAAAGTATATTTAGAATATATTTTTACCATTTAATATAATGTTGGCCATTGGACATAATTTTACAATTAAACCGAACATAAACAAGTGTCAATCTTTTGATAGTTATTATCTCTTAAAAAACACGCTTTTTGTTTTGACAGCGGGAATTAATTTTAAATTAATTTCTGACACTTATGTGTTTTGAATTTAGAAAAATGGATTCCATATTTGGAATCAGGATGTTCAAATTTTGTAAATAGGTAACTTTTATTTTTAGACATTTTGAATAGTTACTGTGGTAAATATTTTATTTACCATGGTTAAAGGGTAAATCCGGTAAATAAGGGTTAAAAAAAATAATATTATAATAATACTAAATTACCCTAAAACGTGTCTTAACCCTATTGGTTGATACATGGTCGACCATGGGAATCTTTGGGTCTATTTTGGGACCCCATGGATCCACTTGTAAGTGATAATGACACATTATATTAATAAAGCTAAAATAAAAATATAAATGGCATAAGCTTACATCTTTTAGAAGAACAATTTTTACATAGGGTTATACATGTTGGATTTTCGATTATAAATATTCATTAGAAAGCTAAAACGATTTCCTACATAATTATATTTTATTTATAATTTTTAGACATTAAATAATTTATTTAATTTATGACACAATGATGATGCAGTAATTACTATAATAGTGAAAAATTAAAATAATTGATATTATAAATACCCAAATAAATATAATATGACACTTTTAATGAATTAAACTAATTTTATAGGATAATATGATATATTAGGATTGATTTAATGGACTTTGTTCGAAGTAATCAATCTGTTATGAGTTTCACAAAAATCAACTATTGAATAGTGTCAAAATTGACATAAAAGAGTTCTTAAAACAAATATTATATTATTAATTGATATTAAATTCCTAAAAATCTAAGGTTCGGCCAAGAGACTTATATTATGATAGGTTAATTATTAATTAACCACTTGGGGGTCGCTTGAATGTATATAGTAAGTTTATTAACCATATTATATAAAAATACAAAGAGACATTGTAAAAGTGAAACTAATTAACTTAGAGTTAATACTTAAAGATAAGGTTAATATAAGTACCCAAACCTGTCTAAATTCTATTGGATGAGTTGTTTTCGACCTATCCCCACCTCATCCTTTGAATAGTCAACTTTGGAGCCTTTGGAAACCGAATATGAATTTATTATAAATTAATATTTCTAGCTTTTCCAAAGGTGCCCCTCACCCCTCTTATAAAAGGGCACTCCTCCTTCTCATTTCTTCACACCTCTCAAGCCACTTGGCGCGTCCAAACTCTGCCCAACTAAGCTCCCCACATCCCTCTCCTCCTCCTTGAAGCTTCCCCTTAGGCAGAAAGCATTTCAAGAAGTCCTTTGGTTCCAACCAAAGTGAGTTACCTAAATTAAAGGTAACGATTTCTCTTAAATTATTTTCATTTATTTTGCCTCTTAAACCCCCAAAATCTTTTTATTTCCCTTCTTTTGTAACAACAACAGTATCCTAAATATACTAGGATGTTGTTATAAGAAGGATTCAAACTACACATACACACAACTCCATCTAATGGATGATGAACATAATGTTTCTGTGGATGGAAAACTAACGCCTCACGAAACGATGATTGTTCAAATACATCTTACCACCTCTCATGGTGGCCATTATGATGTCACTGTAATTAAATATGATATTAAGGATATATATTTTATATATAATCTTCTGAAATTCCATTTTATTTCATACCATTATTCGTTTCATGTTGTATATACATACGATAATTTCATTTGAGGAAGTGCGGACTACCGCCCCCTTAAAATGATATGACTCGTTCGTACCACACATGGAACATATAAAGGATGGTGTTAATGAACTTATGTAACATATATAAAATATTATATTATACTGGAATAGTAATATACCTATGTATCATTTGGATTCGATTCTTTTAAAATAAAAAAATTAAATGGAAGTAGCGTTCGTGCGTACGTACGGACTACCGTCTCCACGAACGCGATGAGATTCATTCTCCATCGTATCCATTCAAGTATAATTATCATTTTATGATTTAAAAATGATGTTTAAGGACTTTATATCATTCTGGATATGAATAATATACAACCTATCCTTTACAAACATGTCTTACGTAACAAAACATACAAAAGAAAACAAGAAAGTTCACACCCGAAACAACGATAATACTAAGATATTATTATCAAATCAATATTAAAAGATCATATATGATATCATATTGATGTATATGATTATTGTATAATTTAATAACAATGTTTTAATTATTATACAGGAGGTTAACATACCATCGACTAAGAGAAAGTTCAAGGTAAGGGTTATTTCACAATCTCTTCATTATCCGAGGTTGTATTATACGTAATAATCTACTGGGATCTCTTTATCATCCACATCCATGTTTCTTAAAAATGTATTTCAAAACATTTTTACTATTTACAAGAATATGGGTTAAAGTCATTTATACCCTTGTTTGACTTTTTATTAGAGGTTTATAAAGGAATCTTTCCGTCGTTTTCAAAACAAGGTCCTTTTTAACCTTTTCGACAGAATTGAGGTAAGAATGTTTTTTTTTAACTTATACGGCGGGTGCGGTTATTTTCCGCTGTTATAAAATCGTCGAAGCTTTCCATACAAGATTATAGGAATATTTTCAAAGAAAATGTTTTATTTTATATGGATCTTAAATGATTTCAAAATAAAAGGAGATACTTCTTTAAAAAGAATTTTGATTTCATCTATGTCAACATCCTTTGATGGATTTTAAGATTATTTGAAGTTGATTTATTATGATACAAAACTTCCATATTGTATTGAAGGTTTTGTGATATGTTTGACTGTGGATGTGCTATTTTTATACCATTCATAGTTTATGGTGAAATTATTGACATTTCGTATGCTAGTTTTAATACGAATGTTTATGTTATGTTCAAACCTTTTCATATGGGAATGCATTGGACTTAATAAGTGACGGGTGGAGCCCGCTATAGCTCCTCGATGCATCGGTAGGTCTCATGAGACAAACTAGTGTCTTGGCACAAGGCCTTGACAAAATCTTATTTGTAGTCTTGGCACGAGGCCTTGGCTATGTGGTTATGATAGTCTGGCATTATGCATTCCATAATTATGAAAGTGGTTATTGATATTGCATGTGATTATTCGATTAGTAGAATATCCATGTGAACAAGTAAATGGCATTATTTCATTTTACTTTTGCCATACTATGTTGAAGTTCAATTTTAAAAGGCTTTTGTTTTAGTAATTCATTGCCTTAAATGTTTATGCTTATTTTGAATGTTCCGCTATATTGTTATCCTTACTGGGCATTTGAGCTCACCCCTTTTCTATGTTTTATTTTCCCAGGTATTGAAGAAGTAAATTATGAATGACTTACAGGGATATTATGAGGGGTTAATAGTGTGGATATGAAGACTTTGTTGTTGTAGTGGTTTTTCACTTTGAAATGTAATGTAAAACTTTATGATTATATCTAGTGTTTCCAAGGCTACTAAACCAATCGGTCTTTCGAGATTTGATCTTTCTTGTGATCATGCCAATGTTATGTAATTAATGCACCGACTCTGGGTAGCTGGGGTCAGGGCGTTACAGTTGGTATCAGAGGAAGTTTAGTAAAAACCTTGGAAGCTAGATTTAGATAAACTATGATTAGAGCACGTAGACCTAAGATGAACTTTGAGGATTAGTATAGAAGAACTTCCTAGAATTTTGGTATTTTAGAGATTTTGTGAGTTTTCCGAGAAATACATCCCTGTCTGGATACGAGCAGGTAGAGGCGGCTCTGGCACAGATGTACCTAGGGGTAAAACCCGAAAACACCGCTTTGAGCTAGACTCGAACGGGAACTGATGCACGACAACGGGCCTTGCTGCACTCTTGGTTACGACACTCCCGGGGGATATGCTTAGGATAACTCTCATTTTCTTTACAAATCATTATGAAGGGTTTATGAGTATATACTTCCTCAAAGAAATTTTTTTTATGATTATGGATTATATCCATAAATAGTTCAGTTTATGTTAAGTGTTTTATAAGTATGGGATTATGTATTTTGATTCATAAACTGATCTAGTTTATGCCATTGTTTAGAAATGGCGCCTAGTGGAAGAAATGGAAACTGTATCAATGCACACACTCCATGTAGGGATTTCCCTCTTGCTCAAGATAATTATAGTGGGGCTGGTGATGCAACTGGTGCCGATCAGCTAATCACCATACTGGGACAACTTACTCAGGTTATGAATAATAACCTTACCCGTATGGAGCACCCTGATCCGCAGCGTGGAGGATCAATGTTAGATCGATTCATGAGGCAACAACCACCAACGTTCAATGGGAGTAAAAATCCCTTAGTAGCTGAGCAATGGATATTTTCCCTAGAGAAAATATTTCAGGCTTTGGGGAGCAGTGAAAAGGAAAAAGTTATCATGGCAGTTTACCGCCTCACTGGAGATGCTGATCAATGGTGGTCATTGATTCAGAACATGAAGGAAGATGATGAAGTATCAAATATGGAATGGAGGGAGTTCAAAGATCTGTTTTTAGAAAAATACTTCCCTCGCGACCATCGAGCAGATATGGAAAGGCAATTTCTGAGTCTGAGACAGAAGGAGGATGAGAATGTCACAAAGTATGAGGCTAACTTTACAAGGTTAGCGAGGTATGCTGGAGATTATATTCGCAACCCAAGAAGTAAGATTGATCGTTTCTTTGATGGGTTAAAACCATTTCTCCGTCGAGCGTTAGTCTCACAATCCTTTTCATCGTACGAAGACATTGTCTCATGTGCTATCAAGACCGAAAAGGAATTCTCTAAGTCTTATGACTTTAAAGCAAAGCAAGAGAAGAAGAGACCTTCTGATCAATCTGGGAATGGAAATAAGGGGAAGAAGGGAAAGGTTGAATATCCATCTTGTGGTAAATGCGGGAAGAAACATCCTGGTACTTGCTTGAAGGGAATGGGAGTCTGTTACAAGTGTGGTGAAAAAGGCCACCAAGCTCATGATTGCAAGTGGAAGAAGGAATCTACCAACGTTCAGTGCTACAATTACAGGGAGATGGGGCATTATGCAAATGCATGTCCTAAGCGTCAGGAGAACTTACCTCAGAAAAGGCCAAGGGATCAAGGCCAGGCTTATGCTATCACTACTGCTGAGGTAGAAGCTCCGAAAGACGTGGTGGCAGGTAATTTAATGGTTTCCTCAAGTTTAGCAAATGCATTATTTGATTCTGGATCATCGCATTGTTTCATATCTTCCCAGTTTGCTAAGAAAATTAGATATTTCCAATTTTATTTAATAAGGGAGTTGTCAGTTAAAACTCCTAAGGGAAGTATCGTTGCAACAAAGTTTTGTGAATCAGTCCCCATTAGAGCACATAAATTTTCTTTATCTGCTGATTTCATCATCATACCTATGATTGAGTTTGATATAATCCTCGGTATGGACTGGCTTTCGGACTATGATGCGAAGATTTATTGTAAGAAGAAAGAGGTTACGATTCTTGATGATAATGATAAGGAGCACCTTATTTTTAGAGCAGAATCATCACCACCTAATTCTTATTTAGATCCACCCCCAGTAGTTCAACTTAATTCAATTATTGGGGAGGAAGAGAATGAAATAACTGTCGGTGAGGAAAGGAATGTTCAAATAGAGGATTTACCTGTTGTGAAAGAATTTGTAGATGTATTTCCGGAAGATTTACCTGGACATCCTCCAGAACGAGAAGTTGAGTTTTCTATTGATTTGATTCCTGGATCAAGGCCTATATCGAAGACCCCTTATAGAATGGCCACTGTAGAGTTAGTCGAACTAAAGAAACAACTAGAGGAATTGAGTAATAAGGGATTTATTCGCCCTAGTGTTTCTCCATGGGGAGCCCCTGTTCTTTTTGTTAAAAAGAAAGATGGATCTATGAGGTTATGTATCGACTACAGGGAGATCAATGCTATAACGATAAAGAACAAGTATCCCCTACCTCGTATTGATGATTTATTTGACCAACTGCATGGAGCTCAATACTTTTCAAAGATTGACCTTCGATCTGGATACCATCAGTTGTGTGTAAAGAAGGAAGACATTCCGAAGACAGCATTTCGAACCAGGTACGGGCATTACGAGTTTACTGTAATGCCGTTTGGATTGACTAATGCACCCTCTGTATTCATGGATCTGATGAATAGAGTTTTCAAGGAGTATCTCGATGAATTTGTGGTAGTATTTATTGATGATATCTTGGTATACTCCAAAACCTACGAAGATCATGAAAATCACTTGCGCATTATCTTGAAGACTCTGAGGAGGCATGAATTATATGGAATGTTTAGCAAGTGTGAATTCTGGCTTCAGGAGATTTCTTTTCTTGGCCATATTGTCTCTAAAGATGGAATCTCTGTTGATCCTTCTAAGACCAAAGCAATCCAAGAATGGCCAACACCTACGAGTATAACTGAGGTACGTAGTTTTATTGGCTTGGCAGGTTATTATCGACGTTTCGTCCAGAATTTTGCCCGATTGGCTAACCCATTAACGAAGCTCACACGTAAAGGGGTTAAATTTGTTTGGACAAAATAGTGTGAAGAATGTTTCGAAGAATTGAAGAAAAGATTAGTCAATGCTCCTATATTCACTCTACCATCGGGGAATGATGGGTTCGTTATTTATAGTGATGCATCAAAGAAAGGACTTGGTTGTGTCCTTATGCAGAATGATAGAGTTATTGCCTATGCATCACGACAGTTGAAAATTCATGAACAAAACTATCCTACTCATGATCTTGAGTTAGCAGCTGTGATCTTTGCTTTGAAGATATGGAGGCACTACCTCTATGGTGAAAAATGTGAGATTTATACTGATCACAAGAGTTTGAAGTATATTTTCTCACAAAAAGAACTCAACATGAGGCAAAGGAGATGGCTTGAATTACTCAAGGATTATGATTGTACGATACACTACCACCCGGGGAAGGCAAACAAGGTGGCAGATGCTTTAAGTAGAAAAGACCATGGAGTTTTGAACAATATGAGAATTGAAAGGGATCCAATTTTCATGGATCTAGTGAAGATGGACATGGGAATAACCAGTGAAGGTGAAACATCTATGCTTTTTCAAATGGTTGCCAAACCATCTTTACTAGAAAGGATTAAGAGTTCCCAGACCGATGATGAAGAATTTCAGAAGAAGATTAAAGCTGTGAATAATGGGAGATTGAGAGACTTTGTGTATGAAGATGGACTTTTGAAATTCGGGAAGAGACTTTGTGTTCCCAATATACCTGATCTAAAAAGGGAATTGCTGGATGATGCTCATAGTTCCAATTTCTCTATACACCCTGGGAGCACCAAAATGTATAGAGATTTGAAGGACCATTTTTGGTGGGACAACATGAAGAGGGAGATTGCTGATTTTGTGTCAAGATGTATGGTTTGTCAACAAGTGAAAGCTGGAAGGCAACATCCTGGAGGAGTCATGCAACCTCTTCCCATACCGGAGTGGAAATGGGACAATATTACGATGGACTTTGTCATGGGGCTACCAAAGACTCCTAGAAGGAACGATGCAATATGGGTTATTGTTGATCGTCTTACTAAGTCAGCACATTTTCTTGCTATAAGAGTAGATCTACCCCTGGAACGTCTAGCAAGACTATACATTAATGAAGTTGTGAGACTTCATGGAGTACCTCTATCGATTGTTTCTGATCGTGACCCCCGTTTTACTTCAAGATTTTGGAAAAGTCTTCAGAAATCCCTGGATACTGAACTTCATTTGAGCACTGCTTACCACCCTCAGACAGACGGACAATCAGAACGGACTATTCAAACCTTAGAAGACATGTTGAGATCTTGCTCACTTGACTTTCAGGGTATGTGGGATCAATATTTACCTCTGGTAGAATTTTCGTATAACAATAGCTTCCATTCGAGTATTCAGATGGCACCATATGAAGCGTTATACGGAAAGAGATGTCGTACACCAACCTGTTGGGATGACGTCGGTGAAAGAAAACTTGTAGGTCCAGAACTGGTGGAGGAAACGATGGAAAAGGTAAAGGTAATCCAAAATCACATCAAAGCAGCTCAAAGTAGGCAGAAGAGCTATGCCGATAATCGAAGGAAGGATTTGGAATTTCAAGTCGGTGATCATGTTTTCCTAAAGGTATCTCCATGGAAGGGAGTCATACGTTTTGGTAAGAAAGGTAAATTGAGTCCCAGGTACATCGGACCTTTCGAAATTCTAGAACGAATTGGGGCTGTAGCTTACCGATTGGCAATGCCGCCAAGTCTCTCCAAAGTTCACGATGTGTTCCACGTATCTCTGTTGAGAAAATACATGCCTGACCCAACGCATGTACTCACCTATGAGGAATTAGAACTGGAACCTGATCTGTCTTATTGTGAAGAGCCTGTCAGGATTCTTGATACAAGAGAACAAGTGCTGAGAAACCGGACGACGCGTCTGGTAAAAGTTTTGTGGAGAAATCATAAGATGGAAGAGGCAACGTGGGAACCCGAGGAACTTATGATGAAGAACCACCCGAGTCTTTTTTATGCAGTAATACCCTAGAAATTGCGAGGACGCAATTATTTGAAGGAGGGGAGAATGTAACACCCCAATCTTCCACGGTACGTTTCCCTTCGAATAATGCGATAGCGTGTGTTGTACGCAACCTCGAGTTCTAACAGACACCACAACTAATTAAACTAGCCGTTGTGAATAGTAATACCTAATTTTTGAAATCATATATATTTTATATTTTAAAATGTACTTCATTTTTGGATTCGGAATATCGAAATTAGCCTAGGGTGAAATTTTGGTACATTTCGGATAACTTTCATATTTTGATGAATAGTGAAAATTTCTAAATTTTAATTAAAAACAACTTTTTTAATCAAAATAATTAATAGTGATAAATTGTGAATTTGAGTGGTTTTAAAGTATATTTAGAATATATTTTTACCATTTAATATAATGTTGGTCATTGGACATAATTTTACAATTAAACCGATCATAAACAAGTGTCAATCTTTTGATAGTTATTATCTCTTAAAAAACACGCTTTTTGTTTTGACAGCGGGAATTAATTTTAAATTAATTTCTGACACTTATGTGTTTTGAATTTAGAAAAATGGATTCCATATTTGGAATCAGGATGTTCAAATTGTGTAAATAGGTAACTTTTATTTTTAGACATTTTGAATAGTTACTGTGGTAAATATTTTATTTACCATGGTTAAAGGGTAAATCCGGTAAATAAGGGTTAAAAAAAATAATATTATAATAATACTAAATTACCCTAAAACGTGTCTTAACCCTATTGGTTGATACATGGTCGACCATGGGAATCTTTGGGTCTATTTTGGGACCCCATGGATCCACTTGTAAGTGATAATGACACATTATATTAATAAAGCTAAAATAAAAATATAAATGGCATAAGCTTACATCTTTTAGAAGAACAATTTTTACATAGGGTTATACATGTTGGATTTTCGATTATAAATATTCATTAGAAAGCTAAAACGATTTCCTACATAATTATATTTTATTAATAATTTTTAGACATTAAATAATTTATTTAATTTATGACACAATGATGATGCAGTAATTACTATAATAGTGAAAAATTAAAATAATTGATATTATAAATACCCAAATAAATATAATATGAAACTTTTAATGAATTAAACTAATTTTATAGGATAATATGATATATTAGGATTGATTTAATTGACTTTGTTCGAAGTAATCAATCTGTTATGAGTTTCACAAAAATCAACTATTGAATAGTGTCAAAATTGACATAAAAGAGTTCTTAAAACAAATATTATATTATTAATTGATATTAAATTTCTAAAAATCTAAGGTTCGGCCAAGAGACTTATATTATGATAGGTTAATTATTAATTAACCACTTGGGGGTCGCTTGGATGTATATAGTAAGTTTATTAACCATATTATATAAAAATACAAAGAGACATTGTAAAAGTGAAACTAATTAACTTAGAGTTAATACTTAAAGATAAGGTTAATATAAGTACCCAAACCTGTCTAAATTCTATTGGATGAGTTGTTTTCGACCTATCCCCACCTCATCCTTTGAATAGTCAA
Organism: Viscum album; assembly: GCA_963277665.1. Taxonomy (NCBI): domain Eukaryota; kingdom Viridiplantae; phylum Streptophyta; class Magnoliopsida; order Santalales; family Viscaceae; genus Viscum; species Viscum album. Next base: position 384,864,831 of record OY728166.1, read on the forward strand.
CTTTGGAGCCTTTGGAAACCGAATATGAATTTATTATAAATTAATATTTCTAGCTTTTCCAAAGGTGCCCCTCACCCCTCTTATAAAAGGGCACTCCTCCTTCTCATTTCTTCACACCTCTCAAGCCACTTGGCTCGTCCAAACTCTGCCCAACTAAGCTCCCCACATCCCTATCCTCCTACTTGAAGCTTCCCCTTAGGCAGAAAGCATTTCAAGAAGTCCTTTGGTTCCAACCAAAGTGAGTTACCTAAATTAAAGGTAACGATTTCTCTTAAATTATTTTCATTTATTTTGCCTCTTCAACCCCCAAAATATTTTTATTTCCCTTCTTTTGTAACAACACCAGTATCCTAAATATACTAGGATGTTGTTATAAGAAGGATTCAAACTACACATACACACAACTCCATCTAATGGATGATGAACATAATGTTTCTGTGGATGGAAAACTAACGCCTCACGAAACGATGATTGTTCAAATACATCTTACCACCTCTCATGGTGGCCATTATGATGTCACTGTAATTAAATATGATATTAAGGATATATATTTTATATATAAGCTTCTGAAATTCCATTTTATTTCATACCATTATTCGTTTCATGTTGTATATACATACGATAATTTCATTTGAGGAAGTGCGGACTACCGCCCCCTTAAAATGATATGACTCGTTCGTACCACACATGGAACGTATAAAGGATGGTGTTAATGAACTTATGTAACATATATAAAATATTATATTATACTGGAATAGTAATATACCTATGTATCATTTGGATTCGATTCTTTTAAAATAAAAAAATTAAATGGAAGTAGCGTTCGTGCGTACGTACGGACTACCGTCTCCACGAACGCGATGAGATTCATTCTCCATCGTATCCATTCAAGTATAATTATCATTTTATGATTTAAAAATGATGTTTAAGGACTTTATATAATTCTGGATATGAATAATATACAACCTATCCTTTACAAACATGTCTTACGTAACAAAACATACAAAAGAAAACAAGAAAGTTCACACCCGAAACAACGATAATACTAAGATATTATTATCAAATCAATATTAAAAGATCATATATGATATCATATTGATGTATATGATTATTGTATAATTTAATAACAATGTTTTAATTATTATACAGGAGGTTAACATAACATCGACTAAGAGAATGTTCAAGGTAAGAGTTATTTCACAATCTCTTCATTATCCGAGGTTGTATTATACGTAATAATCTACTGGGATCTCTTTATCATCCACATCCATGTTTCTTAAAAATGTATTTCAAAACATTTTTACTATTTACAAGAATATGGGTTAAAGTCATTTATACCCTTGTTTGACTTTTTATTAGAGGTTTATAAAGGAATCTTTCCGTCGTTTTCAAAACAAGGTCCTTTTTAACCTTTTCGACAGAATTGAGGTAAGAATGTTTTTTTTAACTTATACGGCGGGTGCGGTTATTTTCCGCCGTTATAAAATCGTCGAAGCTTTCCATACAAGATTATAGGAATATTTTCAAAGAAAATGTTTTATTTTATATGGATCTTAAATGATTTCAAAATAAAAGGAGATACTTCTTTAAAAAGAATTTTGATTTCATCTATGTCAACATCCTTTGATGGATTTTAAGATTATTTGAAGTTGATTTATTATGATACAAAACTTCCATATTGTATTGAAGGTTTTGTGATATGTTTGACTGTGGATGTGCTATTTTTATACCATTCATAGTTTATGGTGAAATTATTGACATTTCGTATGCTAGTTTTAATACGAATGTTTATGTTATGTTCAAACCTTTTCATATGGGAATGCATTGGACTTAATAAGTGACGGGTGGAGCCCGCTATAGCTCCTCGATGCATCGGTAGGTCTCATGAGACAAACTAGTGTCTTGGCACAAGGCCTTGACAAAATCTTATTTGTAGTCTTGGCACGAGGCCTTGGCTATGTGGTTATGATAGTCTGGCATTATGCATTCCATAATTATGAAAGTGGTTATTGATATTGCATGTGATTATTCGATTAGTAGAATATCCATGTGAACAAGTAAATGGCATTATTTCATTTTACTTTTGCCATACTATGTTGAAGTTCAATTTTAAAAGGCTTTTGTTTTAGTAATTCATTGCCTTAAATGTTTATGCTTATTTTGAATGTTCCGCTATATTGTTATCCTTACTGGGCATTTGAGCTCACCCCTTTTCTATGTTTTATTTTCCCAGGTAGTGAAGAAGTAAATTATGAATGACTTGCAGGGATATTATGAGGGGTTAATAGTGTGGATATGAAGACTTTGTTGTTGTAGTGGGTTTTCACTTTGAAATGTAATGTAAAACTTTATGATTATATCTAGTGTTTCCAAGGCTACTAAACCAATCGGTCTTTCGAGATTTGATCTTTCTTGTGATCATGCCAATGTTATGTAATTAATGCACCGACTCTGGGTAGCTGGGGTCGGGGCGTTACAGTTGGTATCAGAGGAAGTTTAGTACAAACCTTGGAAGCTAGATTTAGATAAACTCTGATTAGAGCACGTAGACCTAAGATGAACTTTGAGGATTAGTATAGAAGAACTTCCTAGAATTTTGGTATTGTAAAGATTTTGTGAGTTTTCCGAGCAATACATCCCTGTCTGGATACGAGCAGGTAGAGGCGGCTCTGGCACAGATGTACCTAGGGGTAAAACCCGAAAACACCGCTTTGAGCTAGACTCGAACGGGAACTGGTGCACGACAACGGGCCTTGCTGCACTCTTGGTTACGACACTCCCGGGGGATATGCTTAGGATAACTCTCATTTTCTTTACAAATCATTATGAAGGGTTTATGAGTATATACTTCCTCAAAGAAAACATTTTTATGATTATGGATTATATCCATAAATAGTTCAGTTTATGTTAAGTGTTTTATAAGTATGGGATTATGTATTTTGATTCATAAACTGATCTAGTTTATGTCATTGTTTAGAAATGGCACCTAGTGGAAGAAATGGAAACCGTATCAATGCATGCACTCCATGTAGGGATTGCCCTCCTGCTCAAGATAATTATAGTGGGGCTGGTGATGCAACTGGTGCCGATCAGCTAATCACCATACTGGGACAACTTACTCAGGTTATGAATAATAACCTTACCCGTATGGAGCACCCTGATCCGCAGCGTGGAGGATCAATGTTAGATCGATTCATGAGGCAACAACCACCAACGTTCAATGGGAGTACAAATCCCTTAGTAGCTGAGCAATGGATATTTTCCCTAGAGAAAATATTTCAGGCTTTGGGGAGCAGTGAAAAGGAAAAAGTTATCATGGCAGTTTACCGCCTCACTGGAGATGCTGATCAATGGTGGTCATTGATTCAGAACATGAAGGAAGATGATGAAGTATCAAATATGGAATGGAGGGAGTTCAAAGATCTGTTTTTAGAAAAATACTTCCCTCGCGACCATCGAGCAGATATGGAAAGGCAATTTCTGAGTCTGAGACAGAAGGAGGATGAGAATGTCACAAAGTATGAGGCTAACTTTACAAGGTTAGCGAGGTATGCTGGAGATTATATTCGCAACCCAAGAAGTAAGATTGATCGTTTCTTTGATGGGTTAAAACCATTTCTCCGTCGAGCGTTAGTCTCACAATCCTTTTCATCGTACGAAGACATTGTCTCATGTGCTATCAAGACCGAAAAGGAATTCTCTAAGTCTTATGACTTTAAAGCAAAGCAAGAGAAGAAGAGACCTTCTGATCAATCTGGGAATGGAAATAAGGGGAAGAAGGGAAAGGTTGAATATCCATCTTGTGGTAAATGCGGGAAGAAAAATCCTGGTACTTGCTTGAAGGGAATGGGAGTCTGTTACAAGTGTGGTGAAAAAGGCCACCAAGCTCATGATTGCAAGGGGAAGAAGGAAGCTACCAACGTTCAGTGCTACAATTGCAGGGAGATGGGGCATTATGCAAATGCATGTCCTAAGCGTCAGGAGAACTTACCTCAGAAAAGGCCAAGGGATCAAGGCCAGGCTTATGCTATCACTACTGCTGAGGTAGAAGCTCCGAAAGACGTGGTGGCAGGTAATTTAATGGTTTCCTCAAGTTTAGCAAATGCATTATTTGATTCTGGATCATCGCATTGTTTCATATCTTCCCAGTTTGCTAAGAAAATTAGATATTTCCAATTTGATTTAATAAGGGAGTTGTCAGTTAAAACTCCTAAGGGAAGTATCGTTGCAACAAAGTTTTGTGAATCAGTCCCCATTAGAGCACATAAATTTTCTTTATCTACTGATTTCATCATCATACCTATGATTGAGTTTGATATAATCCTCGGTATGGACTGGATTTCGGACTATGATGCGAAGATTTATTGTAAGAAGAAAGAGGTTACGATTCTTGATGATAATGATAAGGAGCACCTTATTTTTAGAGCAGAATCGTCACCACCTAATTCTTATTTAGATCCACCCCCAGTAGTTCAACTTAATTCAATTATTGGGGAGGAAGAGAATGAAATAACTGTCGGTGAGGAAAGTAATGTTCAAATAGAGGATTTACCTGTTGTGAAAGAATTTGTAGATGTATTTCCGGAAGATTTACCTGGACATCCTCCAGAATGAGAAGTTGAGTTTTCTATTGATTTGATTCCTGGATCAAGGCCTATATCGAAGACCCCTTATAGAATGGCCACTGTAGAGTTAGTCGAACTAAAGAAACAACTAGAGGAATTGAGTAATAAGGGATTTATTCGCCCTAGTGTTTCTCCATGGGGAGCCCCTGTTCTTTTTGTTAAAAAGAAAGATGGATCTATGAGGTTATGTATCGACTACAGGGAGATCAATGCTATAACGATAAAGAACAAGTATCCCCTACCTCGTATTGATGATTTATTTGACCAACTGCATGGAGCTCAATACTTTTCAAAGATTGACCTTCGATCTGGATACCATCAGTTGTGTGTAAAGAAGGATGACATTCCGAAGACAGCATTTCGAACTAGGTACGGGCATTACGAGTTTACTGTAATGCCGTTTGGATTGACTAATGCACCCTCTGTATTCATGGATCTGATGAATAGAGTTTTGAAGGAGTATCTCGATGAATTTGTGGTGGTATTTATTGATGATATCTTGGTATACTCCAAAACCTACGAAGATCATGAAAATCACTTGCGCATTATCTTGAAGACTCTGAGGAGGCATGAATTATATGGAAAGTTTAGCAAGTGTGAATTCTGGCTTCAGGAGATTTCTTTTCTTGGCCATATTGTCTCTAAAGATGGAATCTCTGTTGATCCTTCTAAGACCAAAGAAATCCAAGAATGGCCAGCACCTACGAGTATAACTGAGGTACGTAGTTTTATTGGCTTGGCAGGTTATTATCGACGTTTCGTCCAGAATTTTGCCCGATTGGCTAACCCATTAACGAAGCTCACACGTAAAGGGGTTAAATTTGTTTGGACAAAAGAGTGTGAATAATGTTTCGAAGAATTGAAGAAAAGATTAGTCAATGCTCCTATATTCACTCTACCATCGGGGAATGATGGGTTCGTTATTTATAGTGATGCATCAAAGAAAGGACTTGGTTGTGTCCTTATGCAGAATGATAGAGTTATTGCCTATGCATCACGACAGTTGAAAATTCATGAACAAAACTATCCTACTCATGATCTTGAGTTCGCAGCTGTGATCTTTGCTTTGAAGATATGGAGGCACTACCTCTATGGTGAAAAATGTGAGATTTATACTGATAACAAGAGTTTGAAGTATATTTTCTCACAAAAAGAACTCAACATGAGGCAAAGGAGATGGCTTGAATTACTCAAGGATTATGATTGTACGATACACTACCACCCGGGGAAGGCAAACAAGGTGGCAGATGGTTTAAGTAGAAAAGACCATGGAGTTTTGAACAATATGAGAATTGAAAGGGATCCAATTTTCATGGATCTAGTGAAGATGGACATGGGAATAACCAGGGAAGGTGAAACATCAATGCTTTTTCAAATGGTTGCCAAACCATCTTTACTAGAAAGGATTAAGAGTTCCCAGACTGATGATGAAGAATTTCAGAAGAAGATTAAAGCTGTGAATGATGGGAGATTGAGAGACTTTGTGTATGAAGATGGACTTTTGAAATTCGGGAAGAGACTTTGTGTTCCCAATATACCTGATCTAAAAAGGGAATTGCTGGATGATGCTCATAGTTCCAATTTCTCTATACACCCTAGGAGCACCAAAATGTATAGAGATTTGAAGGAACATTTTTGGTGGGACAACATGAAGAGGGAGATTGCTGATTTTGTGTCAAGATGTATGGTTTGTCAACAAGTGAAAGCTGGAAGGCAACAGCCTGGAGGAGTCATTCAACCTCTTCCCATACCGGAGTGGAAATGGGACAATATTACGATGGACTTTGTCATGGGGCTACCAAAGACTCCTAGAAGGAACGATGCAATATGGGTTATTATTGATCGTCTTACCAAGTCAGCACATTTTCTTGCTATAAGAGAAGATCTACCCCTGGAACGTCTAGCAAGACTATACATTAATGAAGTTGTGAGACTTCATGGAGTACCCCTATCGATTGTTTCTGATCGTGACCCCCGTTTTACTTCAAGATTTTGGAAAAGTCTTCAGAAATCCCTGGATACTGAACTTCATTTGAGCACTGCTTACCACCCTCAGACAGACGGACAATCAGAACGGACTATTCAAACCTTAGAAGACATGTTGAGATCTTGCTCACTTGACTTTCAGGGTATGTGGGATCAATATTTACCTCTGGTAGAATTTTCGTATAACAATAGCTTCCATTCGAGTATTCAGATGGCACCATATGAAGCGTTATACGGAAAGAGATGTCGTACACCAACCTGTTGGGATGACGTCGGTGAAAGAAAACTTGTAGGTCCAGAACTGGTGGAGGAAACGATGGAAAAGGTAAAGGTAATCCAAAATCACATCAAAGCAGCTCAAAGTAGGCAGAAGAGCTATGCCGATAATCGAAGGAAGGATTTGGAATTTCAAGTCGGTGATCATGTTTTCCTAAAGGTATCTCCATGGAAGGGAGTCATACGTTTTGGTAAGAAAGGTAAATTGAGTCCCAGGTACATCGGACCTTTCGAAATTCTAGAACGAATTGGGGCTGTAGCTTACCGATTGGCAATGCCGCCAAGTCTCTCCAAAGTTCACGATGTGTTCCACGTATCTCTGTTGAGAAAATACATGCCTGACCCAACGCATGTACTCACCTATGAGGAATTAGAACTGGAACCCGATCTGTCTTATTGTGAAGAGCCTGTCAGGATTCTTGATACAAGAGAACAAGTGCTGAGAAACCGGACGACGCGTCTGGTAAAAGTTTTGTGGAGAAATCATAAGATGGAAGAGGCAACGTGGGAACCCGAGGAACTTATGATGAAGAACCACCCGAGTCTTTTTTATGCAGTAATAACCTAGAAATTGCGAGGACGCAATTATTTGAAGGAGGGGAGAATGTAACACCCCAAGCTTCCACGGTACGTTTCCCTTCGAATAATGCGATAGCGTGTGTTGTACGCAACCTCGAGTTCTAACACACACCACAACTAATTAAACTAGCCGTTGTGAATAGTAATACCTAATTTTTGAAATCATATATATTTTATATTTTAAAATGTACTTCATTTTTGGATTCGGAATATCGAAATTAGCCTAGGGTGAAATTTTGGTACATTTCGGATAACTTTCATATTTTGATGAATAGTGAAAATTTCTAAATTTTAATTAAAAACAACTTTTTTAATCAAAATAATTAATAGTGATAAATTTTGAATTTGAGTTGTTTTAAAGTATATTTAGAATATATTTTTACCATTTAATATAATTTTGGTCATTGGACATAATTTTACAATTAAACCGAACATAAACAAGTGTCAATCTTTTGATAGTTATTATCTCTTAAAAAACACGCTTTTTGTTTTGACAGCGGGAATTAATTTTAAATTAATTTCTGACACTTATGTGTTTTGAATTTAGAAAAATGGATTCCATATTTGGAATCAGGATGTTCAAATTGTGTAAATAGGTAACTTTTATTTTTAGACATTTTGAATAGTTACTGTGGTAAATATTTTATTTACCATGGTTAAAGGGTAAATCCGGTAAATAAGGGTTAAAAAAAATAATATTATAATAATACTAAATTACCCTAAAACGTGTCTTAACCCTATTGGTTGATACATGGTCGACCATGGGAATCTTTGGGTCTATTTTGGGACCCCATGGATCCACATGTAAGTGATAATGACACATTATATTAATAAAGCTAAAATAAAAATATAAATGGCATAAGCTTACATTTTTTAGAAGAACAATTTTTACATAGGGTTATACATGTTGGATTTTCGATTATAAATATTCATTAGAAAGCTAAAACGATTTCCTACATAATGATATTTTATTTATAATTTTTAGACATTAAATAATTTATTTAATTTATGACACAATGATGATGCAGTAATTACTATAATAGTGAAAAATTAAAATAATTGATATTATAAATACCCAAATAAATATAATATTAAACTTTTAATGAATTAAACTAATTTTATAGGATAATATGATATATTAGGATTGATTTAATTGACTTTGTTCGAAGTAATCAATCTGTTATGAGTTTCAAAAAAATCAACTATTGAATAGTGTCAAAATTGACATAAAAGAGTTCTTAAAACAAATATTATATTATTAATTGATATTAAATTCCTAAAAATCTAAGGTTCGGCCAAGAGACTTATATTATGATAGGTTAATTATTAATTAACCACTTGGGGGTCGCTTGGATGTATATAGTAAGTTTATTAACCATATTATATAAAAATACAAAGAGACATTGTAAAAGTGAAACTAATTAACTTAGAGTTAATACTTAAAGATAAGGTTAATATAAGTACCCAAACCTGTCTAAATTCTATTGGATGAGTTGTTTTCGACCTATCCCAACCTCATCCTTTGAATAGTCAACTTTTTAGCCTTTGGAAACCGAATATGAATTTATTATAAATTAATATTTCTAGCTTTTCCAAAGGTGCCCCTCACCCCTCTTATAAAAGGGAACTCCTCCTTCTCATTTCTTCACACCTCTCAAGCCACTTGGCTCGTCCAAACTCTGCCCAACTAAGCTCCCCACATCCCTATCCTCCTACTTGAAGCTTCCCCTTAGGCAGAAAGCATTTCAAGAAGTCCTTTGGTTCCAACCAAAGTGAGTTACCTAAATTAAAGGTAACGATTTCTCTTAAATTATTTTCATTTATTTTGCCTCTTCAACCCCCAAAATCTTTTTATTTCCCTTCTTTTGTAACAACACCAGTATCCTAAATATACTATGATGTTTTTATAAAAAGGATTCAAACTACACAAACACACAACTCCATCTAATGGATGATGAACATAATGTTTCTGTGGATGGCAAACTAACGCCTCACGAAACGATGATTGTTCAAATACATCTTACCACCTCTCATGGTGGCCATTATGATGTCACTGTAATTAAATATGATATTAAGGATATATATTTTATATATAAGCTTCTGAAATTCCATTTTATTTCATACCATTATTCGTTTCATGTTGTATATACATACGATAATTTCATTTGAGGAAGTGCGGACTACCGCCCCCTTAAAATGATATGACTCGTTCGTACCACACATGGAACGTATAAAGGATGGTGTTAATGAACTTATGTAACATATATAAAATATTATATTATACTGGAATAGTAATATACCTATGTATCATTTGGATTCGATTCTTTTAAAATAAAAAAATTAAATGGAAGTAGCGTTCGTGCGTACGTACGGACTACCGTCTCCACGAACGCGATGAGATTCATTCTCCATCGTATCCATTCAAGTATAATTATCATTTTATGATTTAAAAATAATGTTTAAGGACTTTATATCATTCTGGATATTAATAATATACAACCTATCCTTTACAAACATGTCTTACGTAACAAAACATACAAAAGAAAACAAGAAAGTTCACACCCGAAACAATGATAATACTAAGATATTATTATCAAATCAATATTAAAAGATCATATATGATATCATATTGATGTATATGATTATTGTATAATTTAATAACAATGTTTTAATTATTATACAGGAGGTTAACATACCATCGACTAAGAGAAAGTTCAAGGTAAGGGTTATTTCACAATCTCTTCATTATCCGAGGTTGTATTATACGTAATAATCTACTGGGATCTCTTTATCATCCACATCCATGTTTCTTAAAAATGTATTTCAAAACATTTTTACTATTTACAAGAATATGGGTTAAAGTCATTTATACCCTTGTTTGACTTTTTATTAGAGGTTTATAAAGGAATCTTTCCGTCGTTTTCAAAACAAGGTCCTTTTTAACCTTTTCGACAGAATTGAGGTAAGAATGTTTTTTTTTACTTATACGGCGGGTGCGGTTATTTTCCGCCGTTATAAAATCGTCGAAGCTTTCCATACAAGATTATAGGAATATTTTCAAAGAAAATGTTTTATTTTATATGGATCTTAAATGATTTCAAAATAAAAGGAGATACTTCTTTAAAAAGAATTTTGATTTCATCTATGTCAACATCCTTTGATGGATTTTAAGATTATTTGAAGTTGATTTATTATGATACAAAACTTCCATATTGTATTGAAGGTTTTGTGATATGTTTGACTGTGGATGTGCTATTTTTATACCATTCATAGTTTATGGTGAAATTATTGACATTTCGTATGCTAGTTTTAATACGAATGTTTATGTTATGTTCAAACCTTTTCATATGGGAATGCATTGGACTTAATAAGTGACGGGTGGAGCCCGCTATAGCTCCTCGATGCATCGGTAGGTCTCATGAGACAAACTAGTGTCTTGGCACAAGGCCTTGACAAAATCTTATTTGTAGTCTTGGCACGAGGCCTTGGCTATGTGGTTATGATAGTCTGGCATTATGCATTCCATAATTATGAAAGTGGTTATTGATATTGCATGTGATTATTCGATTAGTAGAATATCCATGTGAACAAGTAAATGGCATTATTTCATTTTACTTTTGCCATACTATGTTGAAGTTCAATTTTAAAAGGCTTTTGTTTTAGTAATTCATTGCCTTAAATGTTTATGCTTATTTTGAATGTTCCGCTATATTGTTATCCTTACTGGGCATTTGAGCTCACCCCTTTTCTATGTTTTATTTTCCCAGGTAGTGAAGAAGTAAATTATGAATGACTTGCAGGGATATTATGAGGGGTTAATAGTGTGGATATGAAGACTTTGTTGTTGTAGTGGTTTTTCACTTTGAAATGTAATGTAAAACTTTATGATTATATCTAGTGTTTCCAAGGCTACTAAACCAATCGGTCTTTCGAGATTTGATCTTTCTTGTGATCATGCCAATGTTATGTAATTAATGCACCGACTTTGGGTAGCTGGGGTCGGGGCGTTACATATTTTTTTTTTAAAGATAGATTTTACAATTAATAGTAAAAAAATACTGACTAAAAGTTCACTTTTTATTAAGAAGGAAAAAAAACAACCCCTCACCTGGCCTACTCCCCCGCTTCAAATGGGCCAAAAATGATGGAGTTCAAGGGAAACTCCCAAAACAAAATGTTTACAATCAATAGGAAATGATCCAAAATTGGTGTACATGATAATTTTGTTCCCTTGACTTCTTTTATTGGATTTGACATATGATTTGTTATTTCTTTACCTCTAGGTGTGAACAACCTTAATTACTTAGTTAAAAAAGTATCTTCATGTCCTGATAATGTACATAAACTTCCTTGGTGGTCTATCCCCCCATTTGATAAAGTCAATAATGAAGGTAGAGTCTGATTTGACCTTAGAAACTGAAATAATATAATTCCTACAAAACATGAATCAGGTAACCATGTATATTTCTTCCACTCCGATGGAGTTACATGATCCATGAAAATAACTAAATTTCGGAATAACAAAACCACTATTATCTATCACTAGACCACACCCATTCATCTCCCCCATTATTCACAATCCAACCACATTTAATTTCACCCTTGATGTAGGTGGAACCCACTTTATCCATTTTCATTACCTACCATGGGCACTCTCCTTGTTCATGTAGATCCCGGGTAAAATACCAGGAAATTCAGGGATCGAGCGTACTCAACCATAGAAATTTATTAATTAAAATGAAATTAAAATAAGTACAAAACATATGGCATACCAAACGACATCAAAACATGAAAGTGGTAAAGCCAAAACCACTCAAAATAAAAATTAGAAAATTGCATCCATAAATAAAAGATCACATTACTAGAAAATAAAAACCATAAAAGCCCATCATCTATGTGCCAACCGGCCCTCGCAAATCTCGCCAGTCACTCTTAATACCATCCAAAAGTCCCAATGGTGTTCCGCTTGTGCGTCCACCATCCAAAGTCAACGATACCTACAAACCTGAATACCGAAAGACCCGCAACCCATACCTGCAACTTGTGATGTACAACCTGTGTTGTCCATCCAAAGTCATCTCATATCCACATCCCAAGGTCATCAGAGACCCACATTACGAGGTCATCGAAGACCTGCATTCCAAGGTCATCAGAGACTCGCAACCCCACCATCCTACCATTTTCAGATTCAGCAACCTTCCAACTTGAATCTATCCTCTGATGCAATCCTCAGCCTCCAGAAATCGTCAGGTCGTGGCCCACATCACCATCCTCAAAGACACCATCTCCCATCGTGGTCATCCCTACATACCGACCCGAGATCTCACTGACTCCTGAGGTCACCCCAGCAACGCCACGTCCCCCGGACCAAGGTCTCCACCAATCACACTGGCCAAAGAACGTTGTAAAAGAAACCATCGGACAGTGAGGTCTCCTCCCCGCCGTTCCACACATCATCGCCGATAATAATTCGGCCACCCACCTCATCATTAGTCCATCAGTGTTCAGAAAATCCCCCACGCAACACCCCACGCAACACTAGATCATCTAGGATCCCATGACCACTGCTCCCCACTGTTTGGCCTCTGTTGTTGCCTCAACCGGGGTCCCACCTCACCACAAAATGTCACCATCTCTTGCAATACTCTCCGGAAAAATAAATCCATACATTTCAAAAAACAAAAACCACAGATATCATCACGACGATGCAAAGTACTCGCTGCCTGCAAAAATTGCCGACATCGATTAACGGTTAATCCATGACTCCTTGCATCATAAAATCAGCCCGTGCCTGTCGTTCCATCTAAAAGTCATTGGCCATGATTCGTACACTGAGAATGTTTTAGAATATCTTCATCAAAATATTTCTGAGAAGTTATGGAGTTAATATCCCCATAAAAATCACGACATCCTTTTGAATCTGAACCAAACTTAAGTAGGTTAATCCTACTACAAGGACAACACAAGGCAAAGAGACCCTTCTTCCAAATAACACCATGATATTGATCATAATCACCCTTAATCAATTTTGTGTAATATTTCAAATGATCACCATAAATGGATAGAGAGAGAAGCTCATCATATGAGAGGGATAGTCTTTTCATCTCCCTCATTCGAGTTTTGAACTACCATCCCTCATAAAATATTTCATCGAAAAGTAGAAGTCTCACTACTAGAAATAAGGTTTCCAAAATCCCAACTAAAGGACATCACTCACACCTAGATAAGTCTAAGAGAATAAATGTTTTTTTCATGCACTATTCCTTTATTCCACCAAAATCTAGCACACAGCTAAAAATAACATCATGTGAACCTTGGATTCCGCTTCATATTATTCGTCTCCCTCAAAAAACCTGCAAGGAATCCTTTATAGAGTCACCTCATCACTAGATGATCATTCTGCTGGCCATATAGTTCCAAATCCACCTTAAAAATCACTAGTTAAAAAGGCGTGCCACATTGTTTCTTTCTCCAGCCTTCTGCAAAAATGGCTTCATGAGGAAGTGGTGATGTACTTTTTTTCATGTTTTCACCTGTCAGAATGGTGTGACTCCATCATATGCACATTAGGAAACATAGACTACACAGTGTTTCCCAACACCAAAGAGTATGTTCCGAAACGTCCATAGTGCTACCCACGTGAAGAAAATTCCTAAAGTCTCAAACATTGAAGTTCCCAGATAAAGATCTTATGAAAACACCCCAATCAGGTTCATCTATCATGAAGATACTCCCATAAATAATTTTTTGATTGGGATTAAGAATATCATTTAATATGTTTGGAAGTTGACTTTCCTCATTTAATGAGATATACAAGATTGGAACTCTCGATATGTGTACCAACTTATAATGTAAAGACCCGTAAAATTCAAGGGAAATTTTTACTTAATTTTCTTTAGAATTTTACAAGAGCGCGGTTTCAGACGGCACCTGATTCTGAGGCCCGGAGTGCCCGGAATTAATTTCCGAAGTTTGGCTCGGGTACGTTCAGTGAACGAACGAGCGGGAATTCCTAACTTTTGATCCGGTGCTCGGAATTGAAATCCGAGGGCACCGATGAACTCGCAGTGCCGATATTCGCTTAAAGAGACCTTTTCGGAAGTTGCGTTTGTTGCGGGTTGTAAGTTAGGTTTTGGGTTTTTAGATTAAGTTAAATAAATTTTGTGAAATACAAAATTTATTTAAACTTGTGGGTTAACTTCTCCCAAAGGAAGTTAGGGGTGGGACCCACACCCACTTAACCTCCTTTGAGAGGATTAAGTGTGGTGGGGCCCACACGAACCCTAAACTTTTCAAGTTCCCTAACTCCCCTCTCTCCCTCTTAAAGGCTTGTCAACTTAACTTCTATTTAATTATACAACTCATGTATATTAAATAAGTGAGTTTAATTTTAGAGTTATCCATATTGAATTTCAAACCTTTGAAATTCTTTGTTAAGTTTGTGATTAAATTAAGCTCTTCTCTCTTTTTGTTGGGTTAGAACTCTTTAGCCAACTTGAGAGTTTTTGAGAGCTCCTCCTCCTTCTTCTTCAACTTGACGAAGAACGCTCAACTTGACGAAGAACGCTCAAGTTCCGACGAAGAACGCCGCTCCACTCTTCTTCGTCTTCCGTGTCAATGAGAGGGAACGCCGCTTCCTCCGCGGACTCCCTTCGTCGACTTAAGAAGATTCGCCAACGACGAATCTATTCGGGCGTATCTCTTCGTCATCAGATTTGACGAACGACGACCGCGACGCCCGACCTCCGCGACGTTGTCTTCCGCGGGACGTTGTCAAATCTTCGAACCTATACCCGAGGTAGGGGTTGTTGATTATTGATAATTTATTTTATTCTTGCTCGTGGTTCGCATGACTTACGTGAGGATTGAATATTTAAGTTGTGTTTTAACGTGAGGGGGTCGGACCGCATGAACACGGCCGAACCCCCTCCTTCGTTCTTGGTGTTTATTTTTGCGGATGAATCAAGGTGGTGTGGTGTCGTCGCACCACGCGGATATTCGCCCAATTCTTATTACGCGACGCCGTCGCGCCGCGCCATGGAAGAAACATCAAGAACGCGACGCCGTCACACCGCGTTGAAGAAATCAGGGTGCGGCGGAGGGGCGCGGTGCCGTCGCACCGCGCCGGACGACGAACACCGCGGCCGGTTCCGGGCCGCGGCGGAACGAGGAGACCGGCGGCCGGGCCGCCGGCGTCGGAAGCCGAAGAGGTGACCGGATTTTCCTGTCCCGTTGGAGAAAACCGTCCGGCCAGCTGGCCGGCCGGATGTAATATTCCGGGGGAAATTAATCCCCCGGCCAGCAATTAAAGCCCCCCCGATTTAATTGGGGGAGGCGGTTTCCTTGAGGGGGGGGGGGGGGGGGGGGCCGGAGGCCCCCCAGTTTTTCTCCAAGTCGGCCCCCACGTGGGGGCCGTTGTTTTTAAAAAGGGCGCGGCTATGCCGCGCCGCCCCTCTCATTCAAGCGGGGGGCTTTGCCCCCCGTTTTTTTGCCAATCAAGCCCCCCACGTTGGGGGGGGGGGGGGCGGTTTTGCAAACAGGCGCGGCTAAAAAGCCGCGCCGCCTCCAATCAAGCGGGGGGCTTTGCCCCCCCGCGTGCTGCCACTGTGCGGCGCCAGGCGCCGCGCCGGTGGCCGGCCGGCCGGTCGGGCCGGGTCGGACCCGGTTCCGGTCAACCCGGGGGGGTCGGGCCAGGTCGGCCCGGACCCGGACCCCCCGTTTCGGATCAGATTCGTTCTATTGGCCATAACTTGAGCCACTGACCTCCGATCGACGAACCGTCTGTGGCAACGCGATCCTTGGATCGAGACGGTCGTTTCGGTATATCGCACTCAAGGTTTCGGATTACTTTGAGTTCGGCAGGGTTGGTTCGTTCACGAAACCAACCGGGCCTTCGGCGCGGAAACGCTCATATCTTGAGCTACAGACGTCCGATTGACGTGCCGTCTGCTGTGTTGTGTTCCTCTTAGTGAGACGGATCTTTTGGCATACTCCGCCCGAGGTTTGGATGCAGGTGGAGTACGGTCGGGTTGGTTTTTCCTTAAAAACCAACCAGACCCCAGAGACGAAAATGTCAATAACTCTCAGACCGGGTGTCCAATCGACGCGCCGTCTGTTGCGTTGAGTTCCTGTTGACGATACGGAACTTTTGGATACATCAACTCTGGACTTTGTGTCAGTTGATGTATCAGCCTCTCGGCTCGTGGAGCGGACCCTCCGAACGAGCTTGCTTTGTGCGAGAACCCTAGTGCTGGCTGCGACTATTACTGTGACTACTACTGCTACTACTGCTACTGTGACTGCGACGACGACAGTACAGATATCCTGTGAGGATTCGACGACGACGACTACAGCACTCAGTGATCCTGCGTGGATCAGTGCTACAGGTCCTGTGTGGGCCCGATCCTGTGTGGATTCGACGACGACGACTTCAGCACTCAGCGATCCTACGTGGATCAGTGCTACAGGTCCTGTGTGGGCCCGATCCTGTGTGGGTCCGATCCTGTGTGGGTCCTTGCGCTCAGCGGTCCTGTGTGAACCAGCGCCTACAAGTCCTGTGTGGGCCCGATCCTGTGTGGGTCTTTTGTGGGGGTTAGTTACCTATCGATCCTTCGTGGGTCCGACGACTTAGATGGATCAGTGATCATCTTTATCGTCTTTTGAAGAAGTATACCTGTGTGAGATGAAACCTATTGCTTTCCTGTGTGGATTGTGTTGTGCAATCCTGTGTTGATTACGTTTTGCTTTCCTGTGTGGATTGTGTTGTGCTATCCTGTGTGGATTACGTTTACTTTCCTGTGTGGAATACGTTTACTTTCCTGTGTGGATTTCGTTTTGCTTTCCTATGTGGAATACGTTTACTTTCCTGTGTGGATTTCGTTTTTCTTTCCTGTGTGGAATACGTTTACTCTCCTGTGTGGACTGAGTTGTACTTGGGCTCGGAGGTTGGAGCGTATTTGAAATTGATGACTTATGTATATGTATGGGCATATACCTAAGCAGTGTCGGTTGTTACTTCATGATTATACCTTTCTTTGTGGTTTATCCTTTGTGGATTTTGAGAGACCTTCAGGGGTCTCGGGGTCCCTACTGAGTAGCTTATACTCACCCCTGCACGGGCTTTGCCCGCACTACGTTGTGTTGGTTGCAGACGACGGACAGTGCTGACCTTAGCTGAGGCTTGCAGAGCAGGACGGTACCTGGAGGTGGACCATTGGGCGGGACGTGCTCGGAGCGGATGGCGGGACCCGTGGAGCAGTGGAGCTATCTGTACCCACCCTTCAGGTGGGATTTCCAGTGGACAGTTCGGTGTAGCGGCTTTTACTTTTCAGTTGCTATTTTCCCTTTCGAGTTGTACTTTACTTTCAGTTTGGGTTTGTATACTGGCCCATTTAGTTTTCCACACTTTCAGTTGTACTCTGCTTTTGATTAGTGTTTACTTTCCGCTTGCTTACTCTGTGGTGTTTGTTTACTTTACAAAGGCAATGCCTTCCCTTTTTACCGGGATTTACGCCTTGGTGCTAGTCACCAGCCCCTGGCCTATGGAAGGCGGGCTTGGGGTAGTCACGACACGGACCCCGAGGGCGGGTCGTGACAAATTGGTATCAGAGGAGTTCGGTTCTACCGCGAACTCTGATCTTTTCTATGAGAAGCAATAATATTTAGCGTATTGAGTGTGGTTATCAGTCCAGGGAGTCCAGTGTTGGTGCGGCGGCCGACGTATCCGTACACCAGGACCCTGAATTCTGATTTCCGACTTAATGCACGAAAACATTGATTGCGTGTGTGTTTCAAAGTTTTCTTTGTGATTACTTATATCAGCTCACCAGGTATACTGTTTGACCGTGGCTCACATGTTTCCTATTCAGGATGGCCCCACGACGGCAGCCAGCTAGGGTTCCGAGAGTCGAGTGTGACGACAGCCCACCGAGCGACGAAGCTTCGGTGTAGGGCCCTTTGTCAGCAGTGGCACCAGCGGTAGTTCTACCCGCCGAGCCCCCGATGCTTCCAGCACCAGCCGCTGACGATGCGCGTCGCCTCAGCGCACTGCATGAGTTTCAGCGCCAGCGACCACCCAGGTTTCGTGGGGAGACGGATCCCCAGGCAGCAGAGGACTGGCTGGAGGCAGTAGTTCGAGTGTTTAGGCTAGTGAGGACACCAGCAGACCTCATGGTGATCCTCGCTGTGAGCCTACTACACGCAGCAGCAGGATGATGGTGGAGCTTGATGCTCCAGGTGCACGATGAGGCATCTCTACTATGGACGGACTTTGAGAGCCTCTTCCGCTCGGAGTTCGTCCCAGCCACACTTCGTGCGGTGCGCATCCAGGAGCTTCTACAGCTGCGGCAGGGCAGCATGACGGTCGCTCAGTACTCGGCGAGATTTACCGATCTCTCGCACTACTCGACAGACATGGTACAGGACCCCTTCTTCCGGGCCCGGACCATCGAGCAGGGGTTGAGACACGAGATCAGGGCATCACTGATCTCCCTCAGCATTCCGACTCAGACAGGAGTACTGGAGCGGGCCCTTCTGATCGAGATCTTCCTTGCTGAGTCTACACCAGCACAGCGACCCACCGCAGGGCGGCACGTGGAAGAGTCATCTACAGCAGGCAGTCGACGGATGACTCAGGGGTCCAGGAAGACCAGATCTTCAGGCAGATGACCTCAGGGCACTGGCTCAGCAGTGCAGGGCACACAGCGCGGAGCCAGTCTTTCGAGTGGAAGACAGTGCTACTCGTGCGGCGGGCAGGGCCACATGGCTCGTGACTGCCCGACTCGCCGTGCCGAGGAGCAGCAGACGGTTGAGGAACCACCTAGGCAGAGGCAGTGGTTCGACCGTGGCGGTCCGCAGGGAGGAGGCGGACGAGGCAGAGGAGCTGGCCGAGCAGCAGGTGGTGGACGACGTTTTGAAGCTCTACCACCACCACCACCACCAGGAGGTCCACCCCGACCCCAGGGAGTAGGTGAACATGCGAGAGCTCAACTTCAGGCAGCCGAGGCCTTCGATCATGGATCTCTGGGAGCCGATGGATAGGAGAAGAACTAGTGGATACATCCTTTGTACTTCTTGTTCCTTGTTGCATTTGTGTAGCGTCTTGTATTATGAGATGAAATAATAAAAGACGCATACCTTTGTGATATTTTCGTTCCTGTCCTCTTTCGTGAAGTTACTAAGAGGTTCCAGTTGTGGCTGTTGACTTGACCCTCACTTGTGAGACATCTACTGGAGGAGACCCAGTTACCACACACTAATGCCGACAGTGTGACTCAACCCTTGGAGGCGAGAGTAACGGTTGGATCTATTAGTAGTTGCGTCGAGGCCTTACGACGTCATCCTTGGTATGGATTAGTATCATCCATGTTAGGATTGACTGTATTAGGCGAAGAATGTGGTTCATCCAGGGGATGAGACCAGTTTTCTCTTATCGGCAAAGAAGAAATCTTGCAGCTCTTGTGGGACTCGAGATGGTCCAGGTCATCTAGGGGCGGATGAGTGCAGCTCAGAGCCGGCAGAAGCCTTATGCTGATAGGAGGCGGAGGCCACTGGAGTTCGAGGGTGGTGACCACGTCTTCTTGCGGGTCTCACCTCGACGTGGTATTCGGAGATTTGGCCAAGGCGGCAAGTTATCTCCACGCTTCATCAGACCCTTCAAAGTCCTCAGCAGGATTGGCGAGGTGGCTTATCGCCTGGCTCTACCACCTCAGTTGCACCGGGTGCACGATGTCTTCCACGTATCCCAGCTGAGGAGATACGTGCACAACCCGACGCACATCATTGACCATGGGGAGCTTGACGTTGATGATGGGGTGACTTTTACGGAGGTCCCGGTGCAGATAGAGGATCGACAGGAGCGGGTCCTGCGTGGGCGATCGATTCCTCTTGTGCGCATCAGATGGCAGCACTGGAATCTCCAGGAGATCACATGGGAGCGGGAGGCTCAGATGCGTGCTCAGTACCCTCATTTGTTTCCCTAGTTTTTGATGTATCTTTACGGGGACGTAAAGCCCTGAGGTGGGAGTAATGTAAAGACCCGTAAAATTCAAGGGAAATTTTTTCTTAATTTTCTTTAGAATTTTACAAGAGCGCGGTTTCAGACGGCACCTGATTCCGAGGCCCGGAGTGCCCAGAATTAATTTCCGAAGTTTGGCTCGGGTACGTTCAGTGAACGAACGAGCGGGAATTCCTAACTTTTGATCCGGTGCTCGGAATTGAAATCCGAGGGCACTGATGAACTCGCAGTGCCGATATTCGCTTAAAGAGTCCTTTTCGGAAGTTGCGTTTGTTGCGGGTTGTAAGTTAGTTTTTGGGTTTTTAGATTAAGTTAAATAAATTTTGTGAAATACAAAATTTATTTAAACTTTTGGGTTAACTTCTCCCAAAGGAAGTTAGGGGTGGGACCCACACCCACTTAACCTCCTTTGAGAGGATTAAGTGTGGTGGGGCCCACACGAACCCTAAACTTTTCAAGTTCCCTAACTCCCCTCTCTCCCTCTTAAAGGCTTGTCAACTTAACTTCTATTTAATTATACAACTCATGTATATTAAATAAGTGAGTTTAATTTTGGAGTTATCCATTTTGAATTTCAAACCTTTGAAATTCTTTGTTAAGTTTGTGATTAAATTAAGCTCTTCTCTCTTTTTGTTGGGTTAGAACTCTTTAGCCAACTTGAGAGTTTTTGAGAGCTCCTCCTCCTTCTTCTTCAACTTGATGAAGAACGCTCAACTTGACGAAGAACGCTCAAGTTCCGATGAAGAACGCCGCTCCACTCTTCTTCGTCTTCCTTGTCAATGAGAGGGAACGCCGCTTCCTCCTCGGACTCCCTTCGTCAACTTAAGAAGATTCGCCAATGACGAATCTCTTCGGGTGTATCTCTTCGTCATCGGATTTGAGGAACGACGACCGCGACGCCCGACCTCCGCGACGTTGTCTTCCGCGGGACGTTGTCAAATCTTTGAACCTATACCCGAGGTAGGGGTTGTTGATTATTGTTAATTTATTTTATTCTTGCTCGTGGTTCGCATGACTAACGTGAGGATTGAATATTTAAGTTGTGTTTTAACGTGAGGGGGCCGGACCGCATGAACACGGCCGAACCCCCTCCTTCGTTCTTGGTGTTTATTTTTGCGGATGAATCAAGGTGGTGTGGTGCCGTCGCACCACGCGGATATTCGCCCAATTCTTATTACGCGACGCCGTCGCGCCGCACCATGGAAGAAACATCAAGAACGCGACGCCATCGCGCCGCGTTGAAGAAATCAGGGTGCGGCGGAGGGGCGCGGTGCCGTCGCACCGCGCCGGACGACGAACACCGCGGCCGGTTCCGGGCCGCGGCTGAACGAGGAGACCGGCGGCCGGGCCGCCGGCGTCGGAAGCCGAAGAGGTGACCGGATTTTCCGGTCCCGTTGGAGAAAACCGGCCGGCCAGCTGGCCGGCCTGATGTAATATTCCTGGGGAAATTAATCCCCCGGCCAGCAATTAAGGCCCCCCGATTTAATTGGGGGAGGCGGTTTCCTTGAGGGGGGGGGGGGGGGGGCTGGAGGCCCCCCGGTTTTTCTCCAAGTCGGCCCCCACGTGGAGGCCGTTTTTTTTACAAAGGGCGCGGCTATGCCGCGCCGCCCCTCTCATTCAAGCGGGGGGCTTTTCCCCCCGTTTCCTGCCAATCAAGCCCCCCACGTTGGGGGGGGGGGGGTTTGCAAACAGGCGTGGCTAAAAAGCCGCGCCGCCTCCAATCAAGCGGGGGGCTTTGCCCCCCCGCGTGCTACCACCGTGCGGCGCCAGGCGCCGCGCCGCCGCGCCGGCGGCCGGCCGGCCGGTCGGGCCGGCTCGGACCCGGCTCGGGTCGACCCGGGGGGGGGGGGGGGTCGGGCCGGGTCGGCCCGGACCCGGACCCCCCGTTTCGGATCAGATTTGGTCTTTTGGCCATAACATGAGCCACTAACCTCCGATCGACGAACCTTCTGCGGAAACGCGATCCTCGGATCGAGACGGTCGTTTCGGTATATCGCACTCAAGGTTTCGGATTAATTTGAGTTCGTCAGGGTTGGTTCGTTCACGAAACCAACCGGGCCTTCGGCGCGGAAACGCTCATATCTTGAGCTACGGACGTCCGATTGACGTGCCGTCTGCTGTGTTGTGTTCCTCTTAGTGAGACGGATCTTTTGGGATACTCCGCCCGAGGTTTGGATGCAGGTGGAGTACGGTCGGGTTGGTTTTGCCTTAAAAACCAACCAGGCCCCAGAGACGAAAATGTCAATAACTCTCAGACCGGGCGTCCAATCGACGCGCCGTCTGTTGCGTTGAGTTCCTGTTGACGATACAGAACTTTTGGAAACATCAACTCTAGAATTTGTGTCAGTTGATGTATCAGCCTCTCGGCTCGTGGAGCGGACCCTCCGAACGAGCTTGCTTTGTGCGAGAACCCTAGTGCTGGCTGCCACTATTACTGTGACTACTACTGCTACTACTGCTACTGTGACTGCGACGACGACAGTACAGATATCCTGTGTGGATTCGACGACGACGACTACAGCACTCAGCGATCCTGCGTGGATCAGTGCTACAGGTCCTGTGTGGGCCCGATCCTGTGTGGATTCGACGACGACGACTTCAGCACTCAGCGATCCTACGTGGATTAGTGCTACAGGTCCTGTGTGGGCCCGATCCTGTGTGGGTCCGATCCTGTGTGGGTCCTTGCGCTCAGCGGTCCTGTGTGAACCAGCGCCTACAGGTCCTGTGTGGGCCCGATCCTGTGTGGGTCTTTTGCGGGGGTTAGTTACCTATCGATCCTTCGTGGGTCCGACGACTTAGATGGATCAGTGATCATCTTTATCATCTTTTGAAGAAGTATACCTGTGTGAGCTGAAACCTATTTCTTTCCTATGTGGATTGTGTTGTGCAATCCTGTGTGGATTACGTTTTGCTTTCCTGTGTGGATTGTGTTATGATATCCTGTGTGGATTACGTTTACTTTCCTGTGTGGAATACGTTTACTTTCCTGTGTGGATTTCGTTTTTCTTTCCTGTGTGGAATACGTTTACTTTCCTGTGTGGATTTCGTTTTTCTTTCCTGTGTGGAATACGTTTACTCTCCTGTGTGGACTGAGTTGTACTTGGGCTCGGAGGTTGGAGCGTATTTGAAATTGATGACTTAGGTATATGTATGGGCATATACCTAAGCAGTGTCGGTTGTTACTTCGTGATTGTACCTTTCTTTGTGGTTTATCCTTTGTGGATTTCGAGAGACCTTCAGGGGTCTCGGGGTCCCTACTGAGTAGCTTATACTCACCCCTGCACGGGATTTGCCCGCACTACGTTGTGTTGGTTGCAGACGACGGACAGTGCTGACCTTAGCTGAGGCTTGCAGAGCAGGACGGTACCGGGAGGTGGACCATTGGGCGGGACGTGCTCGGAGCGGACGGCGGGACCCGTGGAGCAGTGGAGCTATCTGTACCCACCCTTTAGGTGGGATTTCCGGTGGACAGTTCGGTGTAGCGGCTTTTACTTTTCAGTTGCTATTTTCCCTTTCGAGTTGTACTTTATTTTCAGTTTGGGTTTGTATACTGGCCCATTTAGTTTTCCGCACTTTCAGTTGTACTCTGCTTTTGCTTAGTGTTTACTTTCCGCTTGCTTACTCTGTGGTGTTTGTTTACTTTACAAAGGAAATGCCTTCCCTTTTTATCGGGATTTACGCCTTGGTGCTAGTCGCCAGCCCCTGGCCTATGGAAGGCGGGCTTGGGGTAGTCACGGCACGGACCCCGAGGGCGGGTCGTGACATACTCACCCCTGCACGGGCTTTGCCCGCACTACGTTGTGTTGGTTGCAGACGACGGAAAGTGCTGACCTTAGCTGAGGCTTGCAGAGCAGGACGGTACCTGGAGGTGGACCATTGGGCGGGACGTGCTCGGAGCGGACGGCGGGACCCGTGGAGCAGTGGAGCTATCTGTACCCACCCTTTAGGTGGGATTTCCAGTGGACAGTTCGGTGTAGTGGATTTTACTTTTCAGTTGCTGTTTTCCCTTTCGAGTTGTACTTTACTTTCAGTTTGGGTTTGTATACTGGCCCATTTAGTTTTCCGCACTTTCAGTTGTACTCTGCTTTTGCTTAGTGTTTACTTTCCGCTTGCTTACTCTGTGGTGTTTGTTTACTTTACAAATGAAATGCCTTCCCTTTTTACCGGGATTTACGCCTTGGTGCTAGTCCCCAGCCCCTGGGCTATGGAAGGCGGGCTTGGGGTAGTCACGGCACGGACCCCGAGGGCGGGTCGTGACATATAACCCCAGTTAGCCTTCCAAAAATAAACACCCCCATAGTCCACTATCAATATATTTTTATCCTTCAACTCTTCAAATAATTCGACCATGCATTTATTAAAGCATCATACATTCTTTAAATGAACAGTACAATTATCTGAATCATCTCTCTAATTACCTTCCACAATGTTATCCCATAAAAAGTTCCCCACCATGATATCCCACGCTAGCCTTGCCTGTACTGCATGAATGGTTTCCATGATTCATTGAAGAATAATAACACATTATTTAGTTGTCTATCTAGGATCCTCCAAGTCTCCCAATGATACTGCCCAACTAGATATGAATCCTAGAGAAAATAATTCATGATATTCTCCAGCATCATGATGGTCACTTTGGGTTGCCTGATGATCGATAACAAATGAATTTGCACTATGATTAAAAGGATATTGATCAATTTTTTCCGTCATCCAGAGGAAAGGAATTTTTTTAAAATTACAAATTATCCCCATGATTTGGTTAATAAACCCATCAAAGAGATCCTTTTAAAACCTTCCATTTAATATTTGGGTTCCAAGTTATTCCTTCAGAAGATGTCTCTTCTATATTACAAGTGTATTCTGAATAGTATCATTACAACTCCTTGAAAATTTTATGGAAATATAGACAATACTCTTCAATGTATTGAAAGATTGACCATTCTACACCCCATTATTTGTTATGATTTTTATGAACCAATTGATAGAAATTTTCCTACAAATCATTATGAAAAACCATTCATTGGCGAACATGAGGTGAGACACGATTCCACTGAGGAACATGTTCCTATAATCTAGGATGATACCTCCATCAGAACATGCTTTATATTCATGGTAAGAACCTCTTGAGCCATAATGAAAAGACTCAATGACATTGGATATCCTTATCTAACCCCATGAAAATTTTAAAAACTTGAACTCCCTCCCCATTAGTTAGATTGTGAGCCACGGGGAACCATAAAATATAAAAATAAGTCATAATGGGTAGCGGTCTAAGAGTGCTCCAGTGAATATCCTATCGGATCCCCTACAGACTATAATACTTGTCAATTTTATATAAGAGGCCTTGTTTTTCCATTTTATAAAAAGTCATCATTCCAGCTATTTTAGAGGATTCTGTCTATCCATTTGAATGTCTCATCGGATCCCCTACAGACTATAATACTTTTCAATTTTATTTGAAAGACATCGTAGAAGATCTATTTTGATTCTATGAAATCATTTCATGAGGCCAATCTATGTAGTACCCCTCTATAGTTTCTCCCATGATTCTTGAAAATCATTGAATAAAACAATCCATTCGATGATAATTGATTGAATAAAAAAAGTTATTGTACTATTGATCCTCCTTTATGAGAGACACCAATAATGGGTAGCGGTCTAAGAGTTATCTAGTGAAATGAGTGTCTGTAGTTCGTGCATATGTACCAGTCACATTTAAGTTGGAAATACACATTTTATTCCCACTCTATATACACATGTTTCCATTCTGATTATTTCACCACACGAATTTACTCCCAGAGAATACCATGTTTAGAAGTACCTTGTAGGACATGAACTCCTTTAGATCAAGAAAAGGCTAGATTGAGAAGGTCAATCCACATAATTATTCTGAATCATCAAGGATCCTATTTAAGTCAACCCTAAAAAACTAGGGTAGAATTACCGATTGAAAAGTGCAGATATTCTGGCATAAAATCATTTTATCAAAAATATCACAATTTTCTTAAACAAATGGGGAGAATATGTTGTTACCTATTTCAGTGGTTCTGGTGGTAATGTGATGAGATAAATCAACGATACATTTAACTGATAGGTTTTTATTTCGGAATACCCATATATGCATGTTACCTGGATGAGAAAGCATAAAATTTACAAAACCCATCCTCCTAGAAATGACTGAAATGCATTCTATACCTTTCTTTGCTTAAAAGTAAAATTAGTTCATTTATATTATTAGTAATCTAGTTAAGGTCATTATAATCAATTTTATGGTTGATTTCTGTCCAATCAATATTTATACCTAAGATGACATTTTCTCTGAAAACCAAATTTTTCATGTTTAAATGGTTTTATTTTAAATTAAATTTTCTATTTATTTTTAATTTATTTGTTTAAATTTAAATAATATTTTAAATTTCAATAATTTTTATAATATAATATGGCTTACATATGTTTTTCTATATGAATAGTGACTAGTAAATATTTTTTAGAGCGGTAAAATAGGTGAAATTTGGTTAAAACCATGGGTAAAGAATTAAAATCTCAATATTACATTACTTTATACTATTTTATGGGTTTTCATTAAAAAATCTTTAAGGAGTTAAATAATTTCTTTTATAACATTATTTTAAATTTTTACATTATATCTTGACTTTTGTGAAGACATATTATATTTTATTCAAATTAATAACTATTATCGAGTCTTTAAATTTAATGGAATGGTTGGATGATTGAAATCATTTTTTATATATAAAAAGTTCCAAAATATTAGTTATTTTATTATTTAACCAAAAAAATTTGTTGAAACCAATTTATTAATTTATTTCATGGTGAAATTTTTTTAACTCTTAAATCAGAGATATTATTAAAAAATATTTTTCATAAATTTTCTATTCTTATATTTAAATTATTTTCTACCTTAAATCGAAATTAAATATGAGAAATTGATTATAATTTTTTAATAATTTTTTAATATTTTTTAGACGTTCTATTTTAGTTTTGTTGATATACGTATGTTATCATGGTAAAAGGAAAAGTTATTACAGTTAATGTTTAAATGAGTTTAAAGTTGGTTAAATTGAAGATAAGACATAAAATGTATCTAAAAAACATCCAAATGTGATTGTTTGAGTTTATTTCAACCTTATAACATCTTATCTTATATTTTGGGTTCCTTGGTTTCACATGGAAATATTATTCTATATGAATTTATATATATTATTTAGTCATTTTTGAAATTCCAATTGTCTCATCCCCGAATTATGAAAGGAACCCCCTCCTTTCTATTTTTTAGAAAGATTTGATCCATATATATTTTCAAAAACCAAAAAAATCACTTATTAACATACCTATACATTTATTATAGGTGCTGGAATTCTTTGATACCGTTACAATTGTTTTTCAAAATGGATCTAATGAAGGCCTACAGAATAATGGGTAATCATCTTACACGACCTATTTCAATTTATTTCTTCTCTTAAATCATATTAATATATGGTATTAATTGTATTAAAAAAATTACAATCATAAATATACTAAAATATTATTATGATTATGGAACCACCATTATTCTCTATATTTTCCTTCAAATGATAATTGAATGTATCGCTCATGCGTACATGTGAACCACTACCCCCATATAGCGATACAATCCATTTTATATCAACATGTTTCATATACAGACATTATGATGAGTTTAATATTTATAAATGATCTTTATAAATTAATAGTGATTCTATTTTTAAAATATCATATCTACTTTCTTACCTTAAAATCCTTTGGGAAACGATAATATCACTCGGGAATACGTGTGAACTTCCACCTATTCAAAATGATGTGATTTTTTTTCAATATCTCAGTACCTGGATTGTAATAAAAATTAAAATAATTTATATAAATATTATTTATTATATTATTAAAATTATATAATGATAACATAATACTTATCTTTCTTTACTTATTTTATTTAAAAATGAAAATAGAGTTCATGCATACTTACAACCTACCATCTCAATAAATGATTTAAATCATTTAACAATATCTAATTTCATTGGATGGTTATAAATATGTATATATTGAATATATATGATATTTTTAAAATTAATTACATTATAGATAATATGGAACTATGATTAAAGTTATAAGGAATGGAACTATAAAATCAAAACTAACAAGAAAAACGAAGAACCTATTACCCAAAAAAATGATTTTAATACTGCATTGTTAATAAACGGGTGATAATATTTCATAATTAAATCAATTTTGGTACGATATGTATGAATATATATTCTTAGTAAATATATAATAGATATATATTTATTATTTATGATATTTTAATGCATACTAAGTATGAAGAGACTTGAATATATGGATTTACATTTCAATCACATTTTTACTAGAATTATTTATTATTTAATTTACATTAAGGAAATTATATTATAATTACCTAATAAATATATTAAATTACTCTTATAATCTATGTATTTTAGTATTTTATACATTTTAGTACTATTTTACTCTATTTGGTGCAGAAAATGGTTCATAAAATGCATTTAAGAAAATCCTACCTTATTTGTACTCTTTCAGTTAGAAAATATTCTTCTTACACATCCATGCTTTCTAATATGATTTTTAAGAATGTTTTGAAAATTATTAAATTACATTTAAAGTGATTTTTGTAAATTTTTATTTAAAAAAATGTTTCAAAATTAATATCCCTGTTATTTTATAAACATGCTAATTTTTATTTAATACATGAACAAAATATTTAATTTAACAATGAAATCATTAAAGAAATTTTATACTATCATAGAAATAGAAATTTTTAAAATTTTATTTAAAAGTTTTCATGGTTATATTCAAGGAAAATGTTTTTCTAAATATTTTAATAATATTTTGGTTTTAAATATGTGATTTAAAAATGAAATGGAAATTTACTGAAATATTATTCTAGATATCATTTTAAGATATATTTAATATATGGTAACATCCTTTTATGTTAATTATAATTTACTAAAGATATGATCCAATGATACCATCTTCAATGTTTCTCTAGATTTCCGATAATTACGAGGATGATATGTTTATAAAAACCTTTAAGTTTCATTGGGTTATTATATGATGATATGATGAATTTTTTAGGATCTTGTAACATTTATATGAATGAATTATGATTTTATGATTGTTGGGTCCACTTTAGGAGACCGATATATTGGGTAAAATGATTTTTATATCTCGTGAGATATATGTAGAGAGGGTAGTCTATACCAACGGTTTCAAACCATTGATATAGGAAGGAAAAATGTTATCTATTTGGGAAAAGGGATAAGCATATCCCAATTGTTCTTCTTAATCTATTGTTATATGGTTGTGTAAATTTTATTTTACCAATGGTTTCAATACAACCATTAGTATATCAAATGATTTCATAGTTTACCAACACTTGATAAACTATTGGTATATAGTTTTAACAACTGCTTATTGAAACTATTAGTAAAAATATGGTATTCAAAACTATACCAATGGTTTAAAAGTATTGGTAGAGTGAATTTACATAATTTTATATAGTAGTTAGTATAATCTCATAATATTCATATAGATTCACACAACACCTAAAATAGAAAAAATAATTCACCTACATACATCACTTATAAAAGCACCAAAAACAACACTATAATACCACATTAAAATAGTAGACTCCCCTCACTAATAAATGTATCATGATTTTTTGGTTCATCCTCTTTGATCTAGTGTAAAACTATTCTCAAATTACCCAGTCAATCATGACTCGTATAAACATTGTTTTAGTTTTAACACAAGATCACTACACCTTATGTCACAGTATAATTCACCTTCATCATTTATGATAGGTATTTTTCATTCCCACCATGGATTTTAGCACAATATAATATTCATACCATTTCATGAACCACAACATAGTATTCCTCATTTCAGATGGGGTTTTATTTAATAATTTTTTGATGAATTGTGAAATAAAATCAATAAATGATGACTTAATTGTGAAATAGTTTGAGGATGTACTAGTTGGAATAACACATTGTATTTATCACTTTTTTTATGAAGGGAAATAAACTAGAGCGTTTTTTTGTATTTAAAAAATTGGTTTTATAATTATTTATAGATTGGGTGTTTATTTCTGGTGATTTTTCTAGCACGGTTATAGGAGGCACGACTTATACATTTTTAATACTACCCCCGTCATTTAGGTATCATTAAGAGGTTCCATGAGTCATTAAAGGTTATACAACTTTTAATTTATCTCATAATTTAATTTTAAATGTTAATAATTAATTAATCACATATCTTCGTATAATATTGGGTCTTGATATCATAATAATTCTTATTATAATGAGAGACAAGGCTAGGACTCGCATGGATAAAGGAGTGGAAGCTTTGATAACATGTTAAGCAGACCCTTTAATACAGAACCATATGTTATGTATGCTTGTTCTTACAAAAAAATTATTAGGGTTTATTGTTTAGGATGATTGTGTCAGAACTATGTGATTTTAAAATGTATAAGAAGATAGGGTAGATCTTACTAGGAAGGGGGTGGGTACTTTTAGTATTTTTTTGGGACTTAGAGGAGTTAAAGACTACATCTCCAAGGGGAATCACATAAAATTTTTATGAAAAAAACATTGAGGTTTTGGGTTCATGAAATTAACATTAAGTGTCTTTGTATAACCCTAAAACACATGGGCAGAGTACTAACATTTGGGTAAGTCATAGGGTAGTTGTTTTGATAAGTGTCTAACCTGAAAATTTTTTTGGTAATGAATATGGGTCTGATATTGTCAACATGGAATAACATATATGAAATGGATTGATAGGAATGGGAGTAGTGGAACGTGTATATATATTTTTGTTTATATTACATTGATAGTTCAGTTTATTATAGTAGTTCATTGGTTTATTTATTGAACATGAACCTAGGATCTCAATGATATCTGACTAGGCTGAAAAACTTCATATGGTTCACCTTTCGATCACCAGAGGCTGGCATAAACACTAAAGGTTATAATACACAAAAACAAGATATGGTTTCTCTTATTAGTTCATTGAATTATATGTAAAATTTTAATATTTAAGATTCAAAAAGAAATTTAAAGAGGTTATACAGACATATGCACACATCATTTTCTTTAGTGCATATTCATGTACATTAGGACACCTAAATGATATACAAATTTAATCACTATATGTTCATTGATATTTGATAAATAAATTCATACTCATAAAAATATAGTTTAGAAAATAAAAAAATAGTCCATTAATCACAAACATAATAATATGCTGACAAAATATGTGTAAAGTGCTAAAATAAAGTTCCATTTATGTGGGATAACCCTCATGAATGCCCCGAGGCAACTTCTATGTGAATGCCCAAAACATACACCAAAAATATAAAATGAGTGCTCGAGGGTTTCATAAATTTTTTTTCTCTTGGATCCTATGCTAGTGCCTTAACCCTTGTGTAATCAAATACATTATAATATACACACATAAAAAAAGTAACATATAGAGTGTGAGAATAATATACCCATTAAGAAGTCACCAACCCTTCCCTTTTAACATATCATAATATTGAGTGTATAAGACCAAAATTCAAGGAAATATAAGTGGTATATGTGTATTAAACATGTATAACATGGATATTAATTAAAACACAAGATATAACAAAACAAATCCTTACAAGGGGAGAATATATACCTTGTGCACATTCTTTGAGCCTCACCCTATAGTTTGAGATGACTTATATGAATAAAATACAAAATAGAAAGTTAGGGTGTTCTACCCATTGCACAAATGGGATACCTAAATACATAGTTGGCAAATATTATTACCCATCCTTTTAGGAGAGTGCAAAGGGGAATACCATGTACAATAACTGATAGGAAATCCTAATACATAGTTATGGAGTTTCAGGCCCATCCTATACATTCCACTCATTCAATGACATGTGGTTGTATAGTATTATATAACAATATATCCATTCTAATATATGGAACAGAAAAAAATAATGTACAAGTATATATAACAAGTATAACAAATATGGAATGGGTAAAAAAATATAGTTTTATATGTTAACATAATAGCAACATCATATTTGATCATTCATTCTTCATTTCAAACTCATACCCTTCAATTTTTGTCTTAGAGCTTTCCATAATTCTTGCTGACCCAAACAAGTTGAATCCTATTAACCCTTGATTTTTTATGATTTCATTTGATGATATAATTGGATACTCTATATAGAATTCATCATCCTCCTGATTAGTATCATCACATTGGATCACATGTGAAGGGTGAGCCACATGCCTCCTCAGTTGAGAAACATGGATGGTTCCAAGCATGAAATTTAACTTTTGGGGTAAATAAAGATGATATGAAGTTTCTCAAGAAATTTCCAATGTCTCTAAAGTCTATTAAAATCATAGTCAACTTTTCTTGCCTACCCATACATCGATGATCCCATCTTTGTGAATCCCAAAGAAATAAATTCTCAAAACCATGAATACCAAAGGTCACCTTCAATGATTATTGTATTTTTTTTGTGTGACTATAAATACAAATGATATATTTTTAAATCAAGTTTACCTATTTAGTCATCTCTTAGACAATAAAAAGTATTATTAAATAGGATTCATCAATTTCAGGTCAACAGAGAGAAGAATGATGAGGTCTTCAATGTAAAGCATCAAATAAATCCATTCGAATTTATTCTTGGTCGCTGTTATTAATGTAAAATTCAACCATGGAGTTTTGATCCCCTCATAATTCACAAAAATAAAGAACAAAGTCCCATGAAATGTCTTCAAAATTATTAGTTTTCCACTTAAAATAGATATTCATTTATGGATGAAAAAAATAAAATCAATATAACTCAAGTACATGAATCTTACAATGGCTATTTCCAAAACTAAGATGTGAATCTTGGGACTTTTCTAGAGAAATTACTAACTGAAACACTATATATATTTATGATTTTCATTAAATATAACCTCCCTAATTCAAAAAATAAAAAGTCCTATTTGATAATTAAAAAGTTGGTTATCTTGGCTAGATAGTCCATGATTAACCAAACTTCATCATAACCTTTAGAGGATCTTGTTATATGAGTTAAAATTTTTATTATAATCTCAAACCATTTACAAAGATGATGGTGGTGTGGATGAAATTAACTAGTAGGGTTTTGAAATTCAACTTTAATATAATAATATATTAAACATTTATAAATAAATATTGCAACATTCTTATTTAAAATAAGCTATAAAAACTTCCAATGAATGGTTCAATACAATTTTATGATATTTGTATGTACAAACCATCACAAAGAATAACATTAAATTATGACCTCTTTTATCAAGGTGATAAGCATAACAAGACTCTCATGAACTTGTATCTAGGAAGAAGAATCCTGAAATCATCCATCATGAATATGCCCACAATCAATATTTTTTTTATTAAGTATCAAATAAACATAAGATATTTGGATGTCCTTAAATTTTTACATCTTGGATGATGTGAGTTCAACATGATATAAATATACATCAACATGATCTTCAATCATATTTATGTGGAGTTGAACCATTATAAAAATTAATATACATTCCTCATTTTTTCCTATAAACATTAAGTGTGAATATTGTATCTAAGAGAACTGATAAAATAATTTATGTTTTTAGGGTTATGAAAGATAAAATAATCAAACAGTTAAAGAAATTTGGTCCAACATTTCTACGTCAGATTTAAATATTGATGTGAAAATATATACTTGAGGATTTATTTGGTCAGTTAAAACCAAGAATCACTCAACAAATAGGTAATGATTTTAAAATATGGAAATATATCTATAAAAGGTGTTGTGATTAAAAATAATTATTATATAGGCTACCCAATTCAATCATAATGTGACCTACCTAATCACACATATTTTCAAGAACAACAAATCATCAACCATCAATTTCCAATAATATCAGAAAAAAATATAATGGATCAATATGTCATTCATCACCATAACTATAATCACTATGACCGTTATCCTCATCCTTGTCCCCATCGTTTTCCCATCCTTATCATATTCTTCATCCTTATCCTCATCCTCACCATTTTCCTCCACCTTGTCCTTATCCTACACCTCATTTTCGGTCTCGATATCATTCTCGTCCTCGACCTCTTCCTCACGATCCTCATTAATAGGAACTACATCATCCATAAGACTGTTAGTTCTACCTCATGTTTCACTATTTAATGAATAAATCAGTGACATATATTCATCACAACCTGTGATGGCCTCTGTTGGAAGTGATGTACATAAAACATTCATCAGTTTTATAAATTAAGTATTTTCTTTATAAACTCATTCTTACACACGTGTGACACATTCCCCCCATGTTATTATAGTTACTTAAACTTTTTCTACAAGATTGTATTAAAAATGGTACCTGAATATGGCTAATTCCTCGTAAGGATAATACTGTTTCCAAGTCAACAGCGTAATCTAATTGGGTGATCATGTCCCAACACCTGATGTAAGTAATCATATGGCCCAAAATTATTAGGATACTGACATCAAGGGTCTCCCATGAAGCCTGCTAAAAATATAAATAAATTATTAAATTACAAAATAGATATTAAAAATTGAAATCAATAAAGTAAATCTTACAATATTTCATTGTGTTTGTTAGTTAACCACACTTTCACTTTTTTCTTTCTACATGAGAAAAACAGTAATTCTCGAGTCACACGTCCTTCAATATTCAATATCTGCCTCTGAAATGACATTGAATGTAGGAAAACATAATTGAAAATAGTTTACTAATAATGAATTTCATAACTTAAATTATATCCAAACATTAGAAATAAAATAAATTTTGGAGGAAACAATTGAATGTTATTATTTTAAAGAAAAATTATAAACAATTGTCATACCTCTTTCCTGTCATGATCTGACATCATAGTATGCCCCAAAGCATGGAGGTATTTTTTAGCATCTATGTTTTTTTTATTTTTTTATGGGTGATTAAAATGTAAAAATAAAAAATAAAAACTATAGTATTAATGAAAAACATGAAAATTTTAATTTAAAAACCTCAAATGTGATTGATACCTTAAACATGGAAGTTGTCAAATGAGTAATCATTTTTCGATACTATTATATCGGACCATCATTCGTGATAAGTATCACCTATAAATCTTTACCAACTCTGTCATGCCATCAAATATAAAACTCATTTTTATAGGTTATCTAAATATCAACTAATTACATTAGACTTGCTAGTCATGCACCCTCACCATCAGGAAAATTTAACTGAGTTTGAAACCAAAATATTCATTTATATAAATACAAAAAATAATATTGCATTAAATCAAATAGAGTTTTTACACACATATATGTGCGAAGGAATTATCCTTGACTTCATTTGGATACTGTATCTATGGGAGTGGGCTGATGGGAATGATGTTAGAGTATTTTGAAAGCATCAAAAAAATACTCCGACATTGCTGCCATATTTTTTTGATCATTTAGTTGTCTCCATTGTAGTCCACCATCAACTGCATCTGGTGGTTCCACACCACACACATGCATGTACTCCCCCACTACCTATCAACAGATGTATCTGTTATGAAGGAAAAAAGAAATATTATATTAATACAAGTTATAATGAAAATAAATCATGGTATAAAAACATGTTAGGGTTCTAAAATATACCTGTAAAATTATGATCAATGGGAGCCGTTGGATCAACTAGCACAGAAGGAACATGACCGTGTACTGGTGGAGTGGGTCTAAGTGTATACTATATAGGCACTGACTGTGTTAGAGAAAG
Organism: Viscum album; assembly: GCA_963277665.1. Taxonomy (NCBI): domain Eukaryota; kingdom Viridiplantae; phylum Streptophyta; class Magnoliopsida; order Santalales; family Viscaceae; genus Viscum; species Viscum album. The sequence continues at coordinate 384,901,166 of OY728166.1, forward strand.
ACTCAAATAAAGAATGTAGAAGCTCATAGAGAAATAAGTATATGGCGAATATGATGATATGGATGGATAAAGAAATTCATAATATGGATGAGGAGTGGGAATCATCATCCAATACATTAAAGATATGTGAGGAGGCTCGCATGTAAAGGCTAGTGTAAACAAGAGAGGCCTAATTATCCCATGTGTCCCTAATGACACGGCGTGATCAAAATGTGTGGAATATGGTATGTCTATGGGAGGGAATGGGTCTAATCGGGTACGCCAACTAGAGATCCAAGCTCTCATACCCCCCCCCCCCCCCCGTACAACCATCCTGAGTACTGGGAACACTACCTAGGATGCTCGTAGAATAACTGGTGCCTATGTGGTGGGTCCTAAATTAAATATTAAAAGAAAATTCATCACATGAATTTATATGTTATTGATATATATATATATGTTTGAAATGAAATTCTCACAATAAGAACAAATACTGGAATTCCCATCTCAGTCCTTAGATGATTGTTTTCCATCATATTTGTTTTCACCACTCCTTAATATTTTTCATTTCCTTCATTTGAAAAAAATATAGAAGTAAATTGAAAAGTATAACTAATGTGTAACCCAAAAGAATATTAGAAATGACTTATTTGTCTTAGGTCATTTGTTTCTTATTTTCAGTTACATAATTTATCTTTTTTTGGTTTGGTCATTATTTTCATTTGTTTTCATTTTCATATCAATAAGTTTAATATTTCCAATTCAAATGTTACTTTTTTTATTCTAATATAATTGTTTCAGTAGTGTTTGGTTGTGTATATTTGAATACAGTTCAGTTCAATATTGAAAATACAACTCAAATAAAACTATGATTGATAAAAATTAAAAATTAACATTATATTCCAGAAGGATTGAAAATATTTGTTATTAATATCAAATAATTTTGAATAGTACCAACCTTAACAACCCAAGTCAAGATAAAACAAATTAACTAAGAACACAGATGGATGATACTATATATTTCCCACCAGACTTTGGGTCACAATCAACTATGAAAAATGAGCTATTGGAGTCAACATAAGTAATAAATGGATTGATCACAATAGTAATAAGGATGGTTTCAATTCTATAATCACCATCATCAAAAACATGTATTGTAATTACTTAAATAATGACACAAAATTTAGGTTGAAGAGGATCTTTGACATATAAAACATGTCTCATAATTGATTCCAATACATATGGTTCATCAGTAGCAATATTGTGAGTCATGAAAATAAATCTAAATAAAAAATCATCAATAAAGGTGACCTACCTCACCATCGAATCAAACCACTATAATTTCATATTTATGAATCAACCATGAGTGTAATAAAATGATATTATTTTTTTCTCAACTAATCCATAATAAGCTATATTTTCAAAAAAAAGGTCTATTATCCAATGAAATGGAATAATAGTCTATTGTGGCGGTTAGCATAACACCATCATGTTGTGTTATCATGTTATTTCCTTGATTAGTGATAATAAATATGTACCCATTGATAAAATTTATTTACATTCACAAACCATGATATTAGGACCAAATTCCAAATCTCTTATTTCCTCTGAAACCGAGTCAATAGGAAAAATCGAAACATGAAATATAAAAAAATAATATACATAATTAAATATTTATTTTATTTATTTATTAAAATAATATTTCTACCTTCAATTTAAAAAAATAAAAATCTTTTATATCAATGTCTCTCTCTTTGTTAAAGATAATGAATAATTCTTTCTACTTATCATTTACTTATGTTACTTATAGTTAAAAATAGAAATAGTTTAACAGAAATGTAAAATTACAAAAGATGAGATAAGACATACATGTTCAATTTACTTACTTGATTTAGTCATTGAACAAATAATAGTTTAACAACACTGTGCGACGTGCTATCTCCCACACTTCAAGGCTTAATGTTGTCAATGTATATGATCCAATAATTCATTCTATTTGAGGAAGTTATGGAAAATTGGGTTCAATTTTCTCATAAAATTATTCTATATTTCTCATTGGTTTGTTCATTTTCATTGTAACATGGGATAAATACATTGAGTAGAAATCCACACATTCTTGAGCCAAGTAACCATTCATGATAGAAAATTTGTGTTGATTCCGGTTTCAGACATTAGATTTCAATATGTATATATTTCTATCATTTGGATACATCCAACGAAAAGAAATAGGTCCTCAAAAAAGTATTTTGGTTGGAAGATGGATAATCAGAAGCAACATGCATGTGAAAATTTATGGAGGAAATATTTTCTCAAAGGTACACAAAATTAATGGTATCTCTACCTAAAAAATTTCAAGAAAGAATTGGAAATATTCATAACACAATGATCTCTATACAAATGGTACAACTAAATAAATGACACCCATACATTATTGGAAAAAAGATGGTGGATTTCTATTGGAATCTACTCATGCAGAATGATGTGATAATCATGATTCTTTAGAGATTGCAGATTCAAATCTCTTCTGTTGACCCGTTTTTATATATTGATTGAACATCCATCTAGAAATTTAATAGTCTCTAGTACTTCCTGAAATTATTTTTCTTCTATAGGTGTCATCACATAAAAAGCACATGGAACATGGCATTTATTTTAACTGATACAAGCACGATGATATTATGGTATAATCCTCCAATTCACCACGTCACGCCGCAATTGTAAATCATCTTTTTTTATTTCCATTGAAATTTATAATAATTGAAAACAACATTTCAAATATATTATTTTCAATGTGCATTACATCTAAGCAATGATGTAACAAATTGGTGGACCAATAAGGAAACTTAAAGAAGCTACTCCTCTTATTTCAACTATAACATGTGTCATAGGAAACATTCTTCTTTTTTCTAGACTTCATTTGACCATTATTGAATGAAAAAATAAAATATTTCAATTCATTAAACACCTTAGTTTCAAACATACACCTTGGTGGATCATCAGTCTATATTGTGTTGTCAAATTTTTAACAATTATTTCTATATGGATGGTCAATTGGAAATAATTATCGATCCATATAAAACTAAAACTATGGTGATATTTTAGTCTTATTGATAGATTATTCTTCATAAAATTAGGACATGATAGTTTTCCCTTCATTCTTCATCTAGAAATTATTGCATAAGAAGAAAAATCTTTGATCATCCACAAAAGTGCAGTACACATATGAAATATCAATTTTGAACATGAATCTTAAGTGCACACACCCACATTTAAAAGAAGTTATAAATCTGTTACTAAATGTATCATGTATACATCTATATCATTGCCTAGATTATAAGGTCTAGATATGAGTATACTCATGAAAGTGTAAGGTTTGTTCATACATGACCATGGGGGAAGGATATAAATGTATATAAAAATAGGACCATGTACTGTGCTAACTAATCATATTTCCAAATAGATTAAAACCATCAAATTAAATACCCGACCACACATTACATATTCCTACTGCAAAATAAGGATATCAAGAATCAAATATCATCTATAAAAATCCATCTGTTGGGTGAACCAACTCTTCATTATTATTCATTATCTTAGTATCATTCCATCACATTTTTATTGATATTTCACCAGACATAATAATATTATGGAGTCTAGTGATCAAAGTAATGTTCTACATTACTTCCTTTGGAACACATGATGATGTCCCATTATCATATGGCTTCCATTGGGATGTTCCAAATTTTATACAATCATTTCATTCCACAGTTTCCTCCTAGAATAAGCTGCAATCTTTTGGGAAAGTAGAATTTTTTTTAATGCAAGTTCTTCAACTAACTTCCATACCATATAGTGATTTGAGGGAATATGTATCATCTAAAATTAATTACTTCAAGAAGGTAATAATTTAATCAATGGAAGTATTAAAACTTCCACACATGGTTTTCCTATACAACAATCAGATTAAAAAGTATATCTTTTTCATTTCAACACATTACAGATATACTATAGTCATTAGAATGTCATTAAATTCTTTCATCCTATCAACGTCATAATTTTCATTGTACGCATCATGTGTGCTCATATAAAAGTCTTATTGGGTCGACATCCTTTCTTTCTCATGATGACGAATAAATGTAAACCAGTAATATATCAAATTCAACAATCCAATCCTCTAATTTGGATCATCAGTATTTTAGATTCCATTTTCTCCCCTTTGGGATACCACACATAGTAATTTGTTTGATAACCTTATATGGTTATATGGTAGCTAATTTATTCATAGCTCAAGAAAGGCATTTCAATAGAATTATAACATGGGAAATGTTAGTGACTACTATCCGAAGCTTTGTCAAATGTGAAATCTAAAAATCTATCCAAATTGTTTTGAAAATCACTTGATATTTGATAAGTTTCATACATCCAAATTCTATCCATTTTGTAAAAATAATGTTATAATTCATTTCATGAAATCAATTTAATAATATTGACATTTAATTGAAAATGTATTTAAATAAACGAGAATTGTTCACTTTATTTTAAAAAATAACTGATATACTAATTTATATAATAATCATTATATGAATGAAAAAAATACTATATATATGTTTTTTATGTGAATGATAATTTCTCAAATCGGTTATTTTTTTGTCATTACTATATAATTTATTTTAGTTGGGTTCATTTCAGTTCAATTCATTTTATTTTTGTTCAGTTTGATGCAATTTAGTGTTGTTCATGTCTAATCAAGTCTACTTGGGTCCAATAAAGTCATTTCAATTAAATTCAGTTTGTTTGGTATAGCTTAAGAGTTCATTAGTGGGAGGATTAGAGTTGTGTGTTCTCTTACCCTAGTAATAGTATCATATAGTTGAGATAGTTCTTTATCATATATCCATTGATAACAAATTCATATATTTCTCCCTCATAAACTATAAAAACAACACTAAATAGATACCCATTGGTGATTGTCAATGGGCCTTCTCCTGTGGAATGAAGTTCATCACACATTAATACCAGTATTGAGTTTTAGAGAAAAATATTTTCTCTAGGTTGGAATTTGCTTTATTAAATCAACAGGTTATGTGCTAATTTTATTCTCTCCATGTAAATTATAGAATTTAAAAACTATTGCCTCTTTATTTTGGTATGTTATTGAATATATAGTATTCTTTTATATCCTATATTTTCTATATCCATATTTATCTCATTAACTTCCTAATAATATTTATGTTCTATCTTTACATTCTTAAGATTGTTATTCTATTTGATAAATTATTATGCACTCATTACATTTGGGGTTTTGTAATCTATTCTATAATCCCACAAGCTATCTTCCAACCCTTTGTTCATATATTCTATATTTAACATTAATATCTTTCACATGATTCGTTTAATATCACATTTAAAACTTGTTTATTGGATTTTGGATGGTAAGGTGTTGATGTATTATGATGCACTATATACTTCATTATTAAAGATTACAAGCACCTATTGTGAAAGCGGGTTAATCATATGAACTATTATAGGATTCTATATAAAAAAAGATAGTATTACTCAAATAACTTAAAAAAAACACTAGAATTATAAATTTTTTTGACCTTGTATCCAATATATATTGAAACATATTTGACAAATAAAAATATGTTTCAATATTCAAATGACATGTGAGATGTTTTTTTAATGTCTATACCCCATACATCCATATTTCATGAATAATCATTGGTCATTGAAGTATTTATTATCTCTAAGATATATTTTTAGTGAATTTTCACTGCTCGTATTTCTTATAAACCTGAAAAGCATCCAAAAAAATATTGGGATAATATATTCTATATTTAAAAACATTCCTAAAAGTTCATTGAGGTTCAAAGTAACCTATATAAGATAAATTATGATAACATTATAACAGATATTATACCCCATTTTAGGGAAACATATGTTGATCATTTGATTATTATAAAACATCCATATATATATGGATCTTACCAAAAATAAAACTATGATATAACATTTAGTATTAATTTTTTTTGGATTAGATTTTATAAAACATGAGAGGTTATGAAATATTTTAACATATCATCAAACATTAGTACTTCTCCTTCAAACAAATATTGTTAATATTATGGAATTATTTAATCAAATAGTTCCTTGTCTAGAATTTCCAACTCGGTTGGGTGGTGAATCCTAATGAAGTGGTATTACACTTGATTTTAAGATCCAATCTTTATTTTATTTTCAAATAAAATTTATATCATTTCAATGTTTTTCTAACAAAACATTGATTTTATAATGGCTTCTTGATCAAAACAGAAAACAAAAAATTACCCTGTCTTAAAATAAATATGAATTAATTATGTCAAAATAAATTGAGTCAGAATATATAATTCAGTTAGAGATTACTGATTTTAAGTGGAAGAACAATAATTGACTTGAATATTGATCCTTAATTTTGAATAATAGTTGGCACACTAGGAAGGAGAATGGATCTATTGTTTATGGAAAATCAGAACAAAAAACAAAAAATAAATAGATACAAAACATTAAATCTAAGTTACCACTTATATATTTGATGTTTTAGAACAAAAAATGGCTTTGTGTGAGATAGATCGACTGGAGGGAAGTAGGTCTACAGGATGGGGAATAGGGGTGCTCCAGTTTTGGGAAACATGCGGGAAAATGGGGAAATTGTATGGTTGTTGTGTATTTGGGGGTAAATTCCCCAATGGTTTTAAAAAACCATTGGGATAGAGTGTTTATAAAAATAATTTTAAATAACCAATAAGATATGTTTATATAAAGGACCATATCCTAAATGTTTATTCAAAATATTGGTATAGGTTGTCTTCATCCCAATGGTTTTCTGAAACCTTTGGAAAAGAAGCCTTTATACATGCCTATACAAATGGTTTGTGAAAACCATTGGTATATGTGCATTTGTATATAATTTTTTAAAAGTAGTTGATGATGATGATATCATGTAACCAATTGATAATAGATTTTATAACATTTTTTTGCATCAGTATTATTGACACTATAAATGTTCTAACACCCTAATATTTTTTGAAAATTTGATTTTTCAAATAAATTTAACTTCCTCAATATCTCGAGTTACACACAACTCCAAGTTTTAACAAATTGTAATATAAAATACAATTATAAAATTTCTATAATATTGGTAGGTATGGATAAGAATAACAAAATTATGAAAATTATATGTTTTAAACATGTATTAATTAAATTCATTCTCTATAAAATTATTAGAAATAAAGATTAATGTCATTTGAAACAAAAATAAATGTTTTTCTAAATAAACTGTTTTTATTATAACAATATGATTTTATCATAATAAATAAAATTAATTGCTATTTTGATATGATTTTAGTGGAATCTATATATGATATATTCAAAAACATTTATCATTCATTTAATATGTTTTAAGTAATGAGATAAAAATGTATCTAATTTTATTCTTAAAAAATATATTTTTCTAAATTATGGTTTTGTTGTGTTTTGGAAACTTAATTTATAATTAATTTTTTTCCAAAAATAGAATTTTTTTAAAAAAATTAAATTAATGTTTTAATAATTATTGAAAAATTTATTTTATGTGAATTTTTGATAATTATTAGAAAATATAATCTTTTTTGATGACAAGTGAAAAATATTGATTTATATTTAAATGTGTTTTTTTATTTTAAAACCTTTATAAAGTTATATTTTTTTAGAATTGTTTTAAAATTAATAATAGTTAAATTATTTTTAATTCAATTTATATCATTGGAATTAATTTCATGTCAAATTCATATAAAAAACCTTTTATACACAAGAAAACATTTTCTTTGGAATCCTTTTTTTCCTCGATTGTGGGAGTAATTTTAAATTTAATTCTTCCAACTCTAAAAATTTTATTTCATAAAATTGATTCAACAAAAATAATCATAATAATTAATATTAAGAAATAATTTTAATATAATTTTTGTGTGTAATTGATAGTACAAATGTTAAAATTATTTTACACGTTGAAGATCAAAATAAGTATTTGTGCGTTACAAGGGTTTGTGTAAAAATTATTTTTACCCACACAGTATATTTTTATTTGAAAAATCGGATTTCATATTTAGAAAATTTGGTTCCAAATTATATAATAATTTTCATTTTACTTTTGGTCTTAATGGATTAAATACCTAGGTAAAAATAGTTACCATGGTGAAAACTAAAATGTAAATGTAAGTAAACATAAAGGTTAAGGGAATAAAAGGATTAAAAAATGTGTAATTTTAATTACTGGATGTGTGGAATAACCATCTCTATGAATAACGTAATTAGTTTTTCTATCTATAAATTTAATGGATGACTATAAATAAGTATATAATTAATTTATATGATATTTATATAATTATTAAAGTTTTGGATATGATGGAAGCACAATCAATGTTCGTGGACTAAAACTATCACACCAAAATGTATATGAAAAAAGAACCATTTATCACACGAAACAATGATTTTAATGAAAAATTGTTAATAAATGGGTGGTAAAAGGTTATAAGAAAATAATATATGGACTGATATATATGATTATGGTTCATGAATTGTTTTAAAATAAACCATTGTTTTTTATAAAATATGTTCAAATGTCTATGAAGAAATTCGATACTTCAGGTAAGAGATTTGCAGCTCACTTTTATTTTCATGGGACATGCCATATCACTACTATAAAATAGTCATTTAATAGTGCTAAAAATGGCCTTTATCAGTGCTAGAGATGTGATGATTACTAGAGAATGATTAATATCCCTATGATTTTATCAGTGGTAAAAAGGGTGGATAAAGGGGTCATTTATTATTGGTTTTATTTATCAATAAAAGGGGGACCTTTATTAGTGCTTCTAGAAGTGATGATAAAGTGTACCATTATCAGAATCTATGAAACAACTAATAAAAGCGCATATTAGAGTGTGTTGTAACATCACACTACAGTACTAATATAGTTTTCTATAAAAAACACTTTAGCACCAGATACACCTCCATAAATTAGAAAAATAAAGTACCAATACATAACTGAAATGAAATAAAATTTTCAACAAAATAATAATAATAAACACTATACTATAGTAATTTTAAAAATTTGTTTATAAAATTACTTATGTAAAAATTATTATATATATTCAAAAAATCAACCTTCCTTTTTCTTGTGATGCTGATCTCGACTCATGCTATTTTATAACAATCCATCCATACAAAAAATAGAATACACCTACATAAAAACATAATTCTAATGTTTTTAATGATATAAATAAATAAAAAAATAATAATTTTTAATATTAAATTAAACATTGAGTTATAACTGAAGGACCCCTGGACACCCTGAGAGGGGAGGGGTGAATTAGGGTGACAAATTTTTCTTTTAATGTGATGGATCTTGTTCCCACGTTGGTAGGAACTTGTTGAACCTGTATGATGAATATGACCAGAAAGAAAACATTTACATGCACAGAGAAGACACAACACTTTTTACTTGGTTCACAACTAAGGGCTACGTCCATGGAGAATACGCCGACAAGTGTTCGGTCAAAACTAATTCTACTAATCTTAACTAGATGTGGATTATGAAGGTTCAAGTATAGTCACTCTGTCCCAGGATCATTTCCTTTACAAAGGTTCAGGGATAGCTCACTTCTTCCCTCGGGTCACTCCCGTTGACTCCCCCTGTCTCACTGCCCTTAGTGATGTCACGCTGGGTTTATAGACGTGAAGGTATCTTCATCATTGCATAAGAATTAATTATTTGTTGTATGTAGATGCTCTGTTGAAGTCCAACTACCACCAGAAGATGAATCTCACTTTGCGCTGAGGGTACCGGGCGATCTTCCAGCTTTCGTGCAGTTTCAAAAGGACAGATGTACTTTAATAACCATGGTGCGCTTCTCCAAGCCCGATGCGCATGTTTCAATCCCGGTGCACAAGTCACTTGCGCGGTACAAATTCGGCGCGCAGGTGACACCAAACTACTTGCGCGACACTGCCTCCTTCAACACCAAACTTGCGCGACGTTGCACCTTTAACTCCCCAACAGCCTTGGTCACGCAGCCAACTATCGGTGTGCAACCTCTACTTGTGCGACCCAACAACCACTTGCACAACTCAACCACTTGCGCGAAGAGAGCTTGAAAAAATATATAAGTCTTGAACTTCGTTACAAATGAGAAGGGGTGGTCTACTATTTATAGGCAAACTGGACCCCCTCCGCGGTGGCACGCAAGTCCTCCCTCGGCGTGTAGGTTCCGGCGCGCAGCTCATCCTCCCTAGCCTCTATCGCGCTACTCACATGCGCGACCACACTAATACTTGAACGAACTTATTTACTTTGCCATATTTTGAAGTTATGATCTTGAAAAACAATAGGCGCAGAAGTTTCCAATCCTTATAAGCATCGGCGTGCAAGTCTCTTCATGGCGCGTATGTCACTTGCGCGACAAACCCAAAACATATGCGGCCCTTATCCCTTTGCCATTTTCCCATATTATGATCTGGAAAAACATATGGCGCACAAGTTTCCTCTTCGTCATGTACACGGCGTGTAAGTCTCTTTTCCAAAAACACTTTTCACTATTTGTCGATTTTCAGGACAAAAAATTTGGCTAACACTGGGAAACGACACCACCTTAAATACTGTTGTCTGCTTGAACTGTATAATCTCTTTGCTGGTACACATTCTGAACTTCCACTAAGTATTGACAACAAAACCAAATCATACTCCAAATCATGCATAGAAGACCCTGGTTCCAACAATCTCCCCCTTTGGGTTTGTTGGCAATCAGAAAATAAATTCAATAGATCTTCATCCACGTGAAAACCAAAAATGCAAGAATCAAATCAGCATACACTCTAAGTCTACATGAGCAATGCTCGGTGTAGAAAACAAAGAAGGAAGCTTGAATTGGGTTCCAGTGTTTTGTAATTCTCAATGATGCCCAAGAATCATTACATGATCGATGAATTCATTCTTATCCTTCTCATCCTATCAGTGACACTGAATTCGCATTGTGTCACAGTAGCATTATATTCCTAAACATTCTTAAATTTATTCCTTCTCCCCCATTGACAATAAACCCGACGCCTAGTAATTTGATCATTTTTCATCTCAATCCATACTCCCCCTGGATAGTATCTCCCCCACAAACCTGCATCAAATCCACAAACAGATAAAAATAGTTATCATAATTGGGGAGAGGGGTATTGCTTTACCTCCTTATGCACTGGGAGGTGGCTGAACACTGAGGTTCAACCGATGCTTCTCAAACACAGCCGCAGACAATGGCTTGGTTAGGATATCAGCCACTTGCTCATCAGTTCCCATATGATTCATTCTAATCACCCCTTCTTCATCTTTTTCTTTGATAATGTGATACCTGATTTCAATATGTTTCATACGGGAATGATGAACAGGATTCTTCGTAAGATCAATTGCGCTCTTGTTATCATAGTAAATCGCCATTGGTTGCTTTACCTCATCAACAATATCTGTTAATTGTTTCTTCATCCATAGCAGTTGAGTGCATGCCTTTGTGGAAGAGATATACCCAACTTCAACAGTACTAAGAGAAGTAATTTCTTGTTTCTTTCTCAACCAACAAACACATTTCTGCACAATATAGAAGGCTCCACCACTAGTGGACTTTGTATATACTACATCACCAGTCCAATCAGCATTAGAAAACGCTGATAATTCACAGTCCCTGCATGCAGCAAAAAATAACTAGAAGTTATGTGTACCTTGAATGTTTCTCATGATTCTTTTTGTTGCCTCTATATGTTCCTCCTTTGGATTACTCTAAAAGTGGGCCACAAGGCATGTGGAAAATACAATATCTGGTCGTGTCGCTGTCATATACAGTAGGCTCCCAATGATCCTCTTGTACATGGTGGGATCAAAAGAGGCCCCATCCTCATGCTTTCCAAGTTTAGTTCCAACTACAATCGGAGTTGACATTGGTTTGGAGTCTTGCATATTAAACTTCTTCAGCAGCTCTCTTGCATAGTTTTCCTAAGAAATGAAAGTGTATTCCTTTTTTTGAATCACCTTCAGACCCAAGAAATATGGGTGCTTCCCAATCATAGACAACTCAAATTCTGATTTCATGTGGTTTGAAAATTCATCCATCGATTTCTGCCTGCTGCCACCAAATATGATATCATTAACATAGACTAGAACCATGAATTGATCTTTAAGAGAATTATTCACATAGAGATTTTGATCTACTCCTCCCCTTTTGAATTCCAGCTTCTTGAGATATGAATCCATCCTTGAGTACCACACCCGTGGTTCCTGCTTCAAACCATATAGAGCTTTCTTCAATTTTCAAACCGTTGTTTCATTAGTACCCAAAACAAAGCCCACTAGTTGTTAAATGTAGACTTTTTCTTCGAGTACACCAAAAAAATTCTGTCTTGACATCCATTAGATAAAAATTATATCCTCTTTGGAGTGTCATGGCAAGGAAAATCATTACTAACTCCAGTCTAGCAACTGGAACAAAGGTTTCTTCAAAATCAATGCCTTCAATCTGGGAGTATCCTTTACAAACTAGTAGTGCCTTGTTTCTGATGACACTTCCATGCTCATCAAACTTATTTTTGAAGATCCATTTGGTAATAATCACATTGTGACCTTCGTGTCTCTAGACAAGATCCCATGTCTGATTCTTGTCAATCTGATCTAATTCATCATTCATGGATTTCACCCAAGATTCAACATTTGCAGCTTCATCGAATGAGGATGGCTCTACAACTGATAGAAATGCATATTGCATGTTATTCGTCATCCTTCTTGTTTGAGTGGGTGCACTCCTGTCCCCAATTATATTAGATGGATCCGTCTCAGCTCTTTGATTTCTCTTGTGAGGTTCAGTAGCATTCTTTTCAGCCACAATTTCTTCTTCAGTTTCTTCATCTGAGTCAACATCATGATGTGACTGCTGAGTGTTTTTTACAGCTTCCTCTATTTATGCATTTTTATTTTCTTCATGTTCTCTTTCTTCCTTACTTTCTATTATATCAGCATATGATGTCCTTGAAGAATTTGTGGTTTTCTCTTCAATTATCTTAACATCACTGCTTTGCACAATCCTTCCTAAATGCTTGTTGAAACATTTGTAGGATTTTCTGTTCATTGAGTAACCGAGGAAAATTCCTTCATCTGCATTGCCTCCATACTTCCCTTGATTTCCTTCTTTGTTCCTGATGAAGAATTTACTTCCAAAGACACGAAATTATTTTAAAGAGGGCTTCCGTCCATGACACAATTTATATGGTGTCTTCGTCTCACCCATATAAAGTCCCTTTTGATTATAAATGTACACTAAAGCTTGAACAACCTCTTTCTAGTAATGTCGTGGAATACGACTCTCAATCAGCATAGTTCGTGCCAGGTTTTTCACCTGTCGACTCCTACATTCAACAACTCCATTTTGTTATGGAGTTCACACAACAACTACCTCTTGCTATATCCCATGCTTCTCTAGATAATTTTAAAATTTAATGGCCGTGTATTCTCCTCCATTGTCAGATCGTAACACTTTGATTGATTGTCTAGTATCATTCTCGGTGATTCGCCGATATGTTTTCATGTAGTCAAGGACTTGTCGTTTCTTGTGAATGACCATCACACATGCCATTCTACTTTAATCATCTATGAAAAGGAAAAATTACCTTTCTCCATGAGTTCCAGCAACATTTATCGGCCCCCATACATCTGTATGAATCAGATCAAGAAGTCGAGATTCCCTTTTCTTCTTTGGCTGATATGAACTGCAGACAAGCTTCCCATGAATGCAAGCATCACAAGATTTTTCATGCTTATACTTCAGGTTGGGAATGTCTATGACAATTATCAATTTTGATATTTTTTCCATGTCTTGTTGATTGATGTGTCTCAGTCTCCAATGCGACAAATTGTTTTCTTCTTCAAGATTCATGTAACATACATTTTCTTCACTATTAACCTAATACAAGTTGCCTTCTGTTTTTCATCCCTTCATAAGTGAATTTCCTATCTTTCCCTTGATAGTGAAGCCTTTCCGATTAAAAGTAATTATAAGTCCCGAGTTACAGATTTGACTCACACTGATGAGATTATGACGTAGGCCATCTACGTAAAGGACTTTAGTCTTATTTTTTTCTCCATTAGCTAATTCGGTACATAGACTCCCTTTGATTTTCAGAGCTCCATCATTACCAAATCGTACTGTACCATCAACCTTCCTTTTGATATCCATTAGTAGGCCAAAATTACCTATCATATGAGATGAACAACCACTATCAAGAATCCATGTACTGTTTTTCTTTGTAGCTTTGAGGGCCACCTCAACAAGGTTGGATTTCTCAATCTTCTTCCTTTCCTTCCATGAGACATTAGATTGAGTATATAGAACTAATGGCCTTTAAATTATCTATTCCGCATACCCAGGTTCTTCATAGTCAAAATCTTCTTTGAGAGGAGAAAACTTGTTTGAAAGAGCAACACTGTCTGGCTGACGAGAGTTGAATTATCTTGAACATCAATATGAGGTGTCCATGTCCCTTTTCTACCTGAAATTAGCAGCCTTATGACCAAAGTTAGAACAATGATAACAATATCCATAGAAATTGTTTCTTCTATAAGAATTAGGATATGAATTTGTTCTCCTATGTTGAACTTCTATGTCTCCTCCATTCAGATAGCTTCTTGCCTCTTTGCAATAAGACATGGTTTGGACCAAATAGCCACATAACTGACACTTCATGAGAATAAATGTCTTCTCACTTGAATTTATCCTCATACCTTCTTCCTTGGGAGAATAGTTAGACTATCTGTCATTTCTGAATGTTTGAGGATAATTTTCAGTTCCCTTTTTAGTTTGGATTGAGGGTTCCTTTTTCAGCACTTTAGGCAAAGTTTCAACATGTTCAACTTTCATCATATCTTTCTTTTGGATCTTTTCACTTCCCGCAGTTGATGTCTTAGCCTCATAGCCAATTCCACTCTTTCCCATGCATGCGGGTCTTTGATCACTCAAGATTTTTCCAACCCCATATGAACCACACTTGGCTCTTGCTAGTAATTCGGCATCTGAGAATCTTTCAAACTATATTTTCTTCCTCGATTCTTTTGTAATTGATTCAGTCTCAAGTTTAATCCTTAGAGTAACACCTTATTCCACAAGACCCTCAGCAGTCTTGGATTTTTCATCAAGTCTGGAGGTGAGGTCATTGATGACCTTTATCTGCTCTTCAATTATCAGCTTCAGATCCACTACATCATCATTGCTTTCAATTATTTTAGACTGTACCTTTATAAATTCTTCCAGTTGTTCAATTTCATCTTCATGTTGATCAACATATTCAGTTGATTCTTTTACAATTTATTTTCACTTATTGAAACTCGTACATTTAATCTTAAGCTTACTAACCACATCCTTAAGTTGCATATCGGGATATACACAAGTTCTCAGTTGTTTATCTCCAACAGTATTTTGATTTCATTTGATGATATAATTGGATACTCTATAACTAATGCATCATCCTCCTGATTAGTATCATCACATTGGATCACATGTGAAGGGTGAGGCACATGCCTCCTTAGTTGAGAAACATGGATTGTTCCAAGCATGCAATTTAACTTTTTTGGGTAAATAAAGATGATATGAAGTTTCTCAAGAAATTTCCAATGTCTCAAAAGTCTATTAAAATCATAGAGTCAACTTTTCTTGCCTACCCATACGTCGAAGATCCCATCTTGGTGAATCCCAAAGAAATAAATTCTCAAAAACCTTGAATACCAAAGATCACCTTCAATGATTATCATATTTTTTAGAGTGACTATAAACAAAAATGATATATTTTTAAATCAAGTTTACCTATTTAGTCATCTCTTATACAATACATAGTATAATTAAATAGTATTTATCAATTTCAGGTCAATAGAGAGAAGAATGATGAGGTCTTCAATGCAAAGCATCAAATAAATCCATTCAAATTTATTCTTGATCACTATTATTAATGTAAAATTCGACCATGGAGTTTTGATCCTCTCATTATTCACTAAAATAAAGAACAAATTCCCATGAAATATCTTCAAAATTATTAGTTTTCCACTTAAAATAGATATTCATTTATTGATGAAAAAATAAAATCAATATAACTCAAGTACTTGAATCTCACAATGGCTATTTCCAAAACTAAGATGTGAATCATGGGCCTTTTTTAGAGAAATTACTAGATGAAACAGTATATATATTTATGATTTTCCTTAAATATAACCTCCCTAATTCAAAAAATAAAAATTCCTATTTGATAATTAAAAACATGGTTATCTTGGTTAGATAGTCCATGATTAACCAAACTTCATCATAACCTTTAAGGGATCTTGTTATATGAGTTAAAAATTTTATTGTAATCCCAACCCATTTGCAAAGATGAAGGTAATGTGGATGAAAATAACTTGTAGGGTTTTGATGATCAACATTAATAAACTAATATATTAAACATTTATGAATAAATATTGCAACATTCTTATTTAAACTAAGCTACAAAAACTTCCAATGAATGGTTCAATACAATTTTATGATATTTGGATGTACAAACAATCACAAAGAATAAAATTAAATTATGACCTCTTTTATCAAGGTGATAAGCACAACAAGACTCCCATAAACTTGAATCTAGGAATAAGAATCATGAAATCATCCATCATGAATATCCCCACAATCAATACATTTTTGATTCAGTATGAAATAAAAAATATGATATTTTTATGTCCTTAAATTTCTACATATTGGATGATGTGAGTTCAACATGATATAAATATACACCAATATGATCTTCAATCATATTTATGTGGAGTTGAACCATTATAAAAATCAATATAAATTCCTCATTTTTTCCTATAAATATTAACTGTGAATATTTTATCTAAGAGAACTGATAAATTCATTTAAGTTTTTAGGTTTATGAAGGATAAAATAATCAGACAATTAATGAAATTTGATCCAAAATTGCTACCTCAAATTTAAATATTGATGCGAAAATATATACTTGAGGATTTTTTGGTCAGTTAAAACCAAGAATCAGTCAACAAATAGGTTGTGATTTAAAAATAGGGAAATATATCATTAAAAGGTGTTGTGATTAAAAATATTTATTATATAGACTACCCAAGTCAATCATAATGTGACCTACCTAATCACACATATTTTCATGCACAACAAATCATCAACCATCAATTGTCAATAATATCATCCAAAAATACAATGGATCAATATGTCATTCATCACCATCACTATCATCACCACCATAATCATCCTCATCCTTGTCCCAATTGTTGCCCTATCCTCATCATAGTCCTCATCTTTATCCTCATCCTCACCCTTGTCCTCGACCTTGGCCTTATCCTCTACCTCATTCTCAGTCTCGATATCATTCTCGTCCTCGACCTCTTCCTCACCATCCTCATTGATAGGAAGTACATCATCCAGAACACTATTAGTTCTGCCTCCTGTTGCACTATATAATGAATAAATCAGTGACATATATTCATCACAACCTGTGATGGCCTCTGGTGGAAGTGATGTACATAAAACATTCATCAGTTTTATAAATTAAGTATTTTCTTTATCAACTCATTCTTACACATGTGTGACACTTTTCCCTCATGTTCTTATAGTTCCTTAAACTTTTCCAACAAGATTGTATTAAAAAATGGTACCTAAATATGACTAATACCTCGTCGGGATAATACTCTTTCCAAGTCAACAACATACTCTAATTGGGTGCTCATCACCCAACACCTGTTGTAAGTGACCATTTGGCCCAAAATTATTAGGTTATTGACATCAAAGGTCTCTAAAGAAGCCTACTAAAAATATTAATATATTATTAAATTAAAAAATTGATATTGAAATTTGAAATCAAGAAATTAAATCTTACAATATTTCATTGTGTTGGTTAGTTAATCACACTTCCATTTTTTTCTTTCTACTTGAGAAAATCAGTATTTCTCAAGTCACACATCCTTCAATATTTAATATCTTCTTCTGAAATGACATTTAATGTAGGAAAACATAATTAAAAATAGTTTACTAATAATTAATTTCATAACATAAATTATATCCAAACATTATAAATCAAATAAATTTTGGAGGAAACAATTGAATGTGATTTTTTTAAAGAAAAATTATAAACAATTGCCGTACCTCCTTCCTCTCATGATCTGACATCATAGTAATCCCCAAAGCGTGGAGGTATTTTTTAGTGTCAATGTTTTTTTGTTTTTTCTGGCTGATTACTATGTAAATTTAAAAAATAAAATCTATAGTTTTAATGAAAATCATGAAAATTTTAATTTAAAAACCTCAAATGTGATTGATACCTTAAACATGGTAGTGGTTAAATGAGTAATCATTTGTCGATACTATTCTATCAGACCATTATTCATGATAAGAATCACCTCTAAATCTGTACCAACTATATCATGCCATCAAATATACAACTCATTTTTATAGGCAATCTAAATATCACCTAATTACTATAGTCTTGCGGATCGTGCACCCTCACCATCATGAAAATTTAACCGTATTTGAAACCCAAATATTAATTTATATAAATACAAAAAATAATATTACATTAAATCAAGTAGAGATTTTACACACATATATGTGCCAAATAATTATCCTTGACTTTATTTGGATACTGTATCTATGGGAGCAGGTCGATGGGAATGATGTTAGAGTATTTGGAAAGCATCAAAAAAATACTCCGACATTGCTGCCGTATTTTTTTGATCATTTAGTTGTCTCCATTGTAGTCCACCATCAACTGCATGTCGTGGTTCCACACCACACGCATGCCTGTACTCCCCCACTACCTATCAATAGATGTATCTGTTATTAAGGAAAAAAGAAATATTATATTAATAAAAGTTATAATGAAAATAAATTATGGTATAAAAACATGTTAGGGTTCTAAAATATACCTGCAAAATTATGATCAATGGGAGCCGTTGGATCAACTAGCACTGAAGGAACATGACCCTGTACTGGTGGATTGGGTCCAAGTGTATACTATATAGGCACTAACTACGTTCGAGAAGGACTCAAATAAGGAATGTAGAAGCTCATAGAGAAATATGTAGATGGCGAAGATGATGATATGGATTGATAGAAAAATTCATAATATGGTTGAGGAGTGGGAATCATTATCCAATACATTAAAGATATGTGAGGAGGCTCATATGTAAAGGATGGTGGAAACATGAGAGGCCTAATTATCCCATGTGTCCCTAATGACACTGTGTGATCAAAATGTATGGAATATGGTATGTCTATGGGAGGGAATGGGTCTAATCGAGTATTCCAACTAGAGATCCAAGACCTCATACCCCCCCATCGTACGAACGTCCTGAGTACTGGGAACACTACCTAGGATGATCGTAGAATAACTAGTGCCTATGTGGTGGATCCTACATTAATGATTAAAAAAAATTCATCACATGAAATTATATGTTATTGATATATATATATATATATATTTGAAATTAAATACTCACAATAAGAACTAATGCATGAATTCCAATCTCAGTCCTTCGATGATTGTTTTCCATCATATTGTTTTCAACAGTCCTCAATATTTTTCATTTCATTCATTTGAAAAAAATATAGAAGTAAATAGAAAAGTATAACTAATGTGTGACCCAAAAGAATATTAGACATGAATTATTTGTCTTAGGTCATTTGTTTCTTATTTTCAGTTACCTAATTTACCTTTTTTTGGTTTGGTCATTATTTTCATTTTTTTATTTTCATATCAATATGTTTAATATGTCCAATTCAAATTTATCTTTTTTTATTATAATATAATTGTTTCAGAAGTGTTTGGTTTTGTAGATTTGAATACAGTTCAGTTCAATATTGAAAATATAACTCAAATAAAACTATGATCGATAAAAATTAAAAATTAACATTATAGTAAAGAAGCATTGAAAATATTTGTAATCAATATCAAATAATTTTTAATAGTACCAACCTTAATAACCCATGTGAAGATAAACCAAAATAACTAAGAACACAGATGGATGATTCTATATATTTCCCACTATAACTTTGGGTGACAACCAACTATGAAAAACGAGCTATTGGAGTCAACATAAGTAATAAATGGATTGATGTCAATAGTAATAAGGATGGTTTCAATTCCATAATCACCATCATCAATAACATGTATTTTAATTACTTAAATAATGACAAAAAATTTATGTTGAAGAGGATCTTTGACAAAAAAACATGTCTCATAATTGATGCCAATACATATGGTTCATCAGTAGCAATAGTGTGAGTCATGAAAATAAATCTAAATAAAAAATCATCAATAAAGGTGACCTACCTCATCATCGAATCAAACCATTGTAATTTCATATTTATTACTCTACCATGAGAGTAATAATATGATATTATTTTTTTTCTCAACGAATCCATAATAAGCTACATTTTCAAAAAAAAAGGTCTATTATCCATCGTAATGTAATTATAGTCTATTGTGGTACTTTTCACAACAACATCATGTTGTGTTATCATGTTATTTTCGTATTTAGTGATAATAAATATGTACCCATTGATAAAATTTATTTACATTCACGAACCATGATATTAGGACCAAATTCCAAATATCTTATTTCCTCTGAAACCGAGTCAGTAGGAAAAATTGAAACATGAAATATAAAAAAAATATTAAACTTAATTAAATATTGATTTTATTTATTTATTAAAATAGTCTTTATACCTTCAATTAAAAAACATAAAACTCTTTTATAGTAAGGTCTCTCTCTTTATTAAAGATAATGAATAATGCTTTCTACTTATCATTTTCTTCATGTTCCCCATAGTTAAAAATAGAAATAGTTTAATATAAATGTAAAATTACAAAAGATGAGATAATACATACATGTTCAATTTACTTAATTGATTTAGTCATGGAACAAATAATAGTTGAACAACACTATGCGACATGCTATCTCCCACACTTTAAGGATTAACGTCGTCAATGTATAAGATCCAATAAATCATTATATTTGAGGAAGTTATGGAAAATTGGGTTCAATTTTCTCATAAAATTCTTCTATATTTCTCATTGGTATGTTCATTTTCATTGTAAGATGGGACAAATACATTGAGTATAAATCCACACATTCTTGAGCCAAGTAACCATTCATGATAGAACCTTTGTGTTGATTCCGGTTTCAAACATTAGATTTCAAGGTGTACATATTTCTTTCATTTGGATACATCCAACGAAAAGAAACAGGTCCTCCAAAAAAGTATTTTGGTTGGAAGATGTATAATCAGAAGCCACATGCATGTGAAAATTGATAGAGGAAATATTTTCTCAAAGGTACAAAAAATTAGTGATGTCTCTGCCAAAACAAATTTTAAGAAAGGCTTGGAAATATTCATAACACAATGATCTCTATAAAGATGATACAACTAAATAAATGACACCTATACATTATTGGAAAAAAGATGGTAGATTTCTATTGGAATCAACTCATGCGAAATGATGTGATAATCATGATTCTTTAGAGATTTCAGATTCAAATATCTTCTGTTGACCCGTTTTTATATATTGATTGAATAGCCATCCAGAAATTTAATAGTTTCTAGTACTTCATGAATTTCTTTTTCTTCTACAGGTGTCATCACATAAAAAGCACATGAAACTTGGCATTTATTTTAACTGATACAATCACTATGATATTATGGTCTAATCCTCCAATCCACCATGTCATGCCGCAATCCTAAATCATATTTTTTTCTTTCCATTGACATTTATAAGAATTGAAAACAACATTTAAAATATATTATTTTCAATGTGCATTACATCTAAGTAATAACGTAAAAAATTCGTGGACCAATAAAGAAACTTAAAGAATCCAATCCTCTTATTTCAACTATAACATGTATCATAGGAAACATTCTTCCTATTTCTATATTTCATTTGATCATTCTTGAATGAAAAGATAAAATCTTTCAATTCATTAAACACCTTAGTTTCAAACATACACCTAGGTGGATCATTGGTCTATATTGTGCTGTCAAATCTTCAATGATTATTCCTATATGGATGGTCCATTGGAAATAATCATCGATTCCATATAAAACAAAAACTACGGTGATATTTTAGTCTTATTGGTCGATTATTCTTTATAAAAATAGGACATGATAGTTTTCCCTTAATTCTCCATCCAGAAACTATTGCATATTAAGAAAAATCATTGATCATCCACAAAAGTGCAGTACACATCTGAAATATCAATTTTTAACATGAATCTTAACTGCACACACCCACATAAAAAAGAAGTTATAACTCTTTTACTAAATGTATCATGTATACATCTATATCATTTCCTAGATTAGAAGGACTAGATATGATTATACTCATGAACGTGTAAGTTTTGTTCATACATGACCATGGAGGAAGGTTATAAATGTATATAAAAATAGGGCCATGTACTGTGAAAACTAATCATATTCCCAAATAGATTAAAACCATAAAATTAAATACCAGACCATACATTATGTATGCTTAATAAAAAATAAGGATATCAAGAATCAAATATCTACTATAAAAATCCATCTATTGGGTGAACCAAGTCTTCATTATTATTTCTTATCTCAGTATCATTCCATCACATTTTTATTGATATTTCACCAGACATGATAATATTATGGAGTCTGGGGATCAATGGAATGTTCTACATTACTTCCATTGGAACACATGATGATGTCTCAGTATCTTATGGCTTCCATCCGGATGTTCCAAATTTTATACAATCATTTCATTCCACAGTTTCCTCCTAGTATAAGCTGCAATCTTTTGGGAAAGAATTTTTTTTAATCCATGTTCTTCAACTAACTTCTATACTAAATAGTAATTTGAGGAAATATATATATCATCTAGAAATAATAACTTCAAGAAGGTAATAATTTAATCGATGGAAGTATTAAAACTTCCACACATGGTTTTCCTATACAACAATCATATTAAAAAGTATAGATTTTTCATTTCAACACATTACTGATATACTATAGCCATCAGAATGTCATTAAATTATTTCATCCTATTAAAATCATCATTTTCATTGTACGCATAAGGTGTGCTCGTATCAAAGTCTTATTGGGTTGACATACTTTACTTCTCATGATGATGAATAAATGGAAACCAGTAATATTTCAAATTCTACAATTCAATCCTCTAATTTGGATCATCAGCATTTTAGATTCCATTTTTTCCCCTTTAGGATACCACACATAGTAGTTTGTTTGATAACCGTATATGGTTATATGGTAGATAATTTATTCATAGCTCAAGAAAGGTATTTCAACAGAATTATAACATGGGCAATGTTTGTGACTACTATCCAAAGCTTTGTCAAATGTGAAATCTAAAAATATCTCCAAATTGTTTTGAAAATCGCTTGATATTTGATCAGTTTCATACATCCAAATTCTATCCATTCTGTATAAATAATTTTATAAGTTATTTCATGAAATAAATTTAATAAGATTGATAGTTAATTGAAAATATATTTAAATAAATGATAATTGTTCACTTTATATTAAAAAATAACTAATATACTACTATATATAATAACCATAAAATGAAAGAACAAAAATACTATATGGGTATGTTTTTTATGTAAATGATAATTTCTCAAATCGGTTATTTTTTATCATTACTATATAATTTTTTTTTAGGTTCAATTCAGTTCAATTCATATTATTTATGTTCAGTTTGATGCAATTTAGTGTTTTTCGTGTCTAATCAAGTCTACATGGGTCCAATAACGTCATTTCAATTCAATTCAGTTTGTTTGGTATAGCTTATGAGTTCATTAGTAGGAGGGTTAGAGTTGTGTGTTCTCTTACACTAGTAATAGTATCATATTGTTGAGATACTTCTTTATCATATATACATTGATAAAAAATTCATATCTTTCTCCATCATAAACTATCAAAACAGCACTAAATAGATACCAATTAGAGATTTTCAATGGGCCTTCTCCTGTGGAATGAAGTTCATCAGACATTAATTCCAGTATTGAGTTGTAGAGAAATATATTTTCTCTAGGTTGGAATTAACTTTATTAAATCAACAGGTTATGAGCTAATTTTATTCTCTCCATGTAAATTCTAGAATTTAAAAATTATTCTCTCTTTATTTTGGTACCATATTAAATATATAGTATTCTTTCATATCCTATATTTTCTATATCCATATTTATCTCTTTAACTTCTTAATAAGATTTATGTTCTATCTTTACATTATTACGATAGTTATTCTATTTGATAAATTATTATGCAATCATTCCATTTGGGGTTTTGTAATCTATTCTATAAAACCACAAGCTATCTTCCAACCCTTTGTTCATATATATTCTATTTTACATTACTATATTTTACACGATTCCTTTAATATCACATTTAAAAAATTAAACTTGTTTATTGGATTGGGGATGGTAAGGCGTTGATGTATTATGATGCACTATATACTTCATTATTAAATATTACAAGCACCTGTTGTGAAATTGGGTTAATCAGATGAATTATTTTAGGATTCTAAATAAAAAAGATAGTACTACTCAAAAAAGTAAAAAACAAATACTAGGATTATAAATTTTTTAACCTTGTATCCAATACATTTTGTAACATAGTCGACAAATAAAAATATATTTCAATATTAAAATGACATGTGAAATGTTTTTCTAATGTCTATACCCTATATATAAAATATTTCATTAATAATCATTGGTCATTGAAGTATTTATTATCTCTTAGATATATTTTTAGTGAATATTCACTGATCGTATTTCTTATAAATCTCAAAAGAATCCATAAAAAGTTTGGGATAATATATTCTATATTTAAGAACATTCCTAAACGTTCATTGAGGTTCAATGTAACCTCTATAAGATAAATTATGATAAAATTATAACAGATATTATACCTCATTTTAGGGAAACATATGTTGATCATTTGATTATTATAAAACATCCATATATATATAGATCTTACCAAAAATAAAACTATGATATAACATTTAGTATTAAAATTTTTCGTTGGATTAGATAGTATAAGACATGAGAGGTTATGAAATATTTTAACATATCATCATACATTAGTACTTCTCCTTCAAACTAATATTGTTAATATTATTGAATTATTTAATCAAATAGTTCCTTGTCCAGAATTTCTAACTCGATTGTGTGGTGAATCCTAAAAAAGTGGCATTACACTTGATTTTTAGATCCTATCTTTTTTATATTTTCAAATAAAATTTCTATCATTTCAAAGTTTTTTTAACAAAACATTGATTTTATAATGGCTTCTTGATCAAAACAGAAAACAAAAAACTACCCTATCTTAAAATAAATATGAATGAATTAAGTCAAAAATAAATGGAGGTAGAATATATAATTCAGTTAGAGATTACTGATTTTAAGTGGAAGAACAATAAATTACTTTATTATTGATCCCTAGTTTTGAATAATAGTTGGCACACTAGGAAGGGGAAGGGACCTATTGTTTATGGAAAATCAGAACAAAAAACAAAAAATAAATAGATACAAAACATTAAATCTAAGTTACCAATTATAGATTTAATGTTTTCGAACTAAAAATGTCTTGATGCAAGATGGATCTACTGGAGGGAAGTAGGTCTACAGGGTGGGGAATAGGGGTGCTCCAGTTTTGGAAAACATGTAGTAAAATGGGGAACTTTTATGGTTGTTGTCTATTTAGGGGTAAATTCCCCAATCGTTTTGAAAAACCATTGGGATAGTGTGTTTATAAAAATTATTTTAAATAAACAATGAGATATGTTTGTATAAAGGACCCTATCACAAATTTTTATTCAATATATTGGTATAGGTTGTCTCGATCTCAATGGTTTTCTAAAACCTTTGGGAAGAAGCCTCTATACATGCCTATAACAATGATTTTTGAAAACCATTTGTATATGTGCATTTGTATATAATGTTTTTAAAGTAGTTGATGATGATGATATCATGTAACTGATTGATAATAGATTTTATAAAAAAAATTCATCAGTATTATTGACACAATCAATGTTGTAACACCCTAGTATTTTATGATTTTTTTTTCAAATAAATATAACTTCCTCAATAGCTCGAGTTACACACAACTCCAAGTTTTAAAAAAATTGTAATATAATATAAAATATAAAATTTCTATAACATTGGCAGGAATGAATAAGAATAAGAAAATTAAGAAAATTATATGTTTTAAACATCTATTAACTAAATTATTTTTCTATAAAATTATTAGAAATAAAGATTAAATTCATTTGAAACAAAAATAAATGTTTTTCAAAATAAACGATTTTTATTAACACAATATGATTTTATCATAATAAATAAAATTAATTTCTATTTTTATATGATTTCAGTGGAATCTATATATTATATATTCAAAAACATTTATCATCCATTTAATATGTTTTAAGTAATGAGATAAAAGTTTATCTAATTTTATTCTTAAAAAATATACTTTTCTAAATTATGGTTTTGTAGTGTTTTGGAAACTTATTTTAAAATTAATTTTTTTCCAAAATTATAATTCTTTTTCAAATATTAAATTTATGTGTTAATTATTATTTAAAAATTATTTTAATTTTAATTTTTTATAATTATTAGAAAATAATAGTTTTTTTGATTACAAGTGAAAAAATATTGATTTATATTAATAACTGTTTTTTATTTCAAAACCGTTAGAAAGTTATATTTTGTTTTAGGATGGTTTTAAAATTAATAATAGTTAAATTATTTTTAATTCTATTTATATCATTGGAATTAATTTCATGTTAAATTCATAAAAAACCTTTTATACATAAGAAAACATTTTCTTTGGAATCCTTTTTTCCCTCGATTGAGGGTGTAATTTTAAATTTAATTCTTCCAGCTCTAAAAATTTTATTTGATAAAATTGATTCAACAAAAATAATCATAATAATTAATATTAATAAATAATTTGAATATAATTTTGGTGTGTAATTAATAATACAAATGATAAAATTAATTTACACGTTGAAGATCAAAATAAGTATTTACGCGTTACAAGGGTTTCTGTAAAAATTATTTTTACCCACACAATGGATTTTTATTTGAAAAATTGGATTTCATATTTAGAAAATTTAGTTCCATATTATATAATAATTTTCATTTTACTTTTGGTCTTAATGGATTAAATACCTAGGTAAAAAAATAGTTACCATGGTGAAAACTAAAATGGTAAAATTAAGTAAACATAAAGGTTAAGGGAATAAAAGGACTTAAAAATGTGTAATTTTAATTGGTGGATGTGTGGAATATCTATATAATCCTTAAAATATATTATTTATCAATTTTTTTGATTCTTTTATTTATATTTAATTTCCATTATTTAATATTTTTGGTTATTTACAAAAATAGCGTACTTTCATGCTTATAAAATGGAACCTCATCTCCACTTTTCTTCACACATCCAAATCCATTTAGATCATAAAATCTATAATAAAAGACCTTCAATAATTCCCTTCCAAAATCATGGGGTAATTTATTTGAGTATACAACTTTTTTATAAAGGATTTTTTTGAAAATATATAGACATTTTCTAAATAAGAGGTATCATTATTAACTGAGTGTTTTTGATTTAATTCTTCTCTCAAATCATTCAAATATACTTTTATTATTATGAAATAATGACCCCAGTATATCCAATACAATGAGATGTCATTATTTTAATGTTATAATATATATCCTTTTCCTTTTCTATCAAATGGGAAATGAAAGCATCTGTCATGTGTATGGCGGACTACCACCTCACGAACCGATATAATTTATTTTCCACCACCACCACTCATGAATGGATATAATGATTTATTTAACATGTGTGTATATATATATATATAATATTTATAAAATAATTAAATTTATGTAATTTAAATATTACATCAACCTTCTTAACATCCAATACAATTAAAAACAATAATGTCGCTTGTTCGTATGCCTGGGATACCGCCTCCATGAGCCGATGTGATACATGTTTTGTTTTATTTTGAAATGGATGATAATATGGAAGGATTTAATGAATATATATTATATATTTGATATACAAATTATTTTTGAAAGTTCAATTTTTATATACCATTTTTTTCTTTCGTTCAATAAAATGTAAACAATGTTTATGCGTACATATGGCATACCATATCTATAAATAACGTAAATAATTTTTCTATCTATAAATTTAATGGATGACTATAAATAAGTATATAATTAATTTATATGATATTTATATAATTATTAAAATTTGGGATACGATGGAACCACAATCAATGTTCATGGACTAAAACAATCACACCAAAATATATATGAAAAAAAACCATTTATCACACGAAACAATGATTTTAATGAATAATTGTTAATAAATGGGTGGTAAAAGGTTATAAGAAAATAATATATGGTATGATATATAGGAGTATGTTTCTAGAATTGATTTAAAATAAACCTTTGGTTTTTATAAAATATATTCAAATGTGTATGAAGAAATTCGATACTTGAGGTATGAGATTTGCAGCACACTATTATTTTCGTGGGACATATGCCATATCACTACTACAAAATATGCATTTAATAGTGATAAAAATGGCCTTTATCAGTGCTAGAGATGTGATGATTACTATAGAATCATTAATATCCCTAGGATTTTATCAGTGGTAAAAAGTGTGGCTAAAGGGGTCCTTTATTAGTGGTTTTATATATCAATAATAAAGGGGACCTTTATTAGTGCTTCTATAAGTGATGATAAAGGTTACCTTTATCAGAATCTATGAAACAACTAATAAAAGCGCATATTACAGGGTGCTTCAACATCACACTATAGTACTAATTTAGTGTTCTATAAGAAAACACTCTATCACCAGATACACCACCAGAAATTAGAAAAATAAAGTACCAATACATAATTGAAATGAAATAAAATTTTCAAAAAAATAATAATAATAAACACTATACTATAGAAATTGTAAACATTTGTTTATAAAATTACTTATGTAAAAATTATTATATATATTCAAAAACATCAACTTTTTTTTGTCTTATGATGCTGATCTCGACTCATGGTATTGTCTAACAAACCATCCATACAAAAAATAGAATACACCTATATAAAAACATAATTCTAATGTTTTAAATGATATAAATAAATAAATAAACAATAATTTTTAATATTAAATTGAACTTTGATATATAACTGAAGGACCCCTGGACACCCTTAGATGGGAGGGGTGAATTACGGTGACAATTTTTTTTTTAATGTGATGGATCTTGTTCCCACGTTGGTTGGAACTTGTTGAACCTGTATGATGAATATGTCCAGAAAGCAAACTTTCACATGCACAGAGAATACACAACACTTTTTACTTGGTTCACCACTAAGGGCTATGTCCAAGGAGCATATGCCGACAAGTTATCGGTCGTACCTAATTCCCCTAATCTTCACTAGATGTGGATTATAAAGGTTCGGGTACAATAACTCTATCCCAGGATTGTAGCCTTTACAAAGGTTCAGGGATATCTCACTACTTCCCTCAGGTCACTCCAATTGACTCCCCCTGGCTCACTGCCCTTGGTGAAGTCATGCTCAGTTTATAGACATGAAGGTCTCTTCATCATTTCATAAGAATGCATCCTCTGTTGTATGTAGATTCTCTGTTGAAGTCCAACTCTCACCAGAAGACGAATCTCACTTTGCACTGAGGGTACCAGGCGATATTCCAGCTTTCGTGCAGCTTCAAAAGGACAGATGTACTTTAACCACCGTGGCGCGCTTCTCCAAGCCCGGTGCACAAGTTTCAATCTCAGCATGAAAGTCACTTGCACGGTACAAATTCGGCGTGTGGGTGACTCCAAAATACTTGCGCGACACTGCCTCCTTCAACACCAAACTTGCGCGATGTTGCACCTTTAACTCCCCAACTGCCTTGGTCGTGCAGCCAATTATCGACGCTCAGCCTCTACTTGCACGACCCGACAACCACTTGCACAACTAAACCACTTGCACAACGAGAGCTCGAAAAAATATCTAAGTCTTGAACTTGATTAAAAATTAGGAGGGGTGGTCCTCTATTTATAGGCAAAGTGGACTCACTACGCATTGGCATGCAAGCCTTCCCTCAGCACGCAGGTTTCGGCGTGTAACTCATCCTCCCTAGCCTTTTTCGCCCTACCCAATTTCGCGACCACACTAATACTTGAGAGACCTTCTTTCCATTGCCATATTTTGAAGTTATGATCTTGAAAAAAATAGGCACGCAAGTTTCCAGTACTCCTAGGCATCGGCATGAAAGTCTCTTCACGGCGCACATGTCACTTGCGTGACCATCCCAAAACTTGCGCGACCCTTATCCCTTTGCCATTTTTCCATGTTCTGATCTTGAAAAACATATGGCACACAAGTTTACTGTTCATCAAGTACACGACATTGAAGTCTCTTTTCCAAAAGCACTTTTCTCCATTAGTTGATTTTTAGGCCAAAAAATTTGGCAAACACTAGGAAACGACGCCACCTTCAATATTGTTGTCTGCTTAAACTGTGTGATCTATTTTCTAGTACACATTCTGAACATCCACTAATTATTGACAACAGACACAAATCATAGTCCAAATCATGCATAGAATACCATGGTTCCAACAATAACTAGAAAACTATCTATCAGATTGAGGTGCGACTGATTCATGCACATCACACTATTTCTTATTTTTGTTCATAAATTACCATTTTTAAAATTAAATAAATAATTATAAGATAAAAATGACAAAGAAATTAATTAATTAATAGAAGATAGAATGATGATAAAAAAATATAGGTTTGTTTTCTTGGTTTTGGTGATGCGATGCATGTTTAAAATAAAATTATACTTTTATATTAGAAAGACACACATGGAGTCACAAAAAAAACAACGTATCTGTACATCCCAAATGACATATTTATCATTTTCCTAGATTATCAAAACAGCCTTTAGTCATTTTCTTAGTTTTGAGCACATTACTTTTTTTCCCTAAAATGTCATTTTAAATTGGAAACATGAACATTGAGTCATACAAGTCACAAAGTGTATTAGTTTTATATGAGACTAATTCATGAACATAAAAAATTAATTATAAATCTTTTAAGTAAATTATCATGAAAATTGGAGCATGTTTTCTTCGTTTTTATAGAGTGAAACTTTTTGAACTAAAATGTCCATTTTAAACTAAAAATAGACACTTTGAGTCATACTGAGAACATAGACCAACACAATGAGGAGAGGATAATTCCTAAACATCAAAAATTACTTATGGATAATTATAATAATGTATCAAAATAATCTGAATGTATTTTGTCATTTTTAAGTATGTTAGTTGTCATTTTTAAAAATAATAATTTCAATTTTAAATAAAAAGATACACATGGAGTCATAGCAGTAACAACGTGTGTTGGACTGAGGTGTGAATTATTCCTACATGTCCCAAATGAAATATTTATTACTTGTTAAAGTATAAAAACTATCTAAATGTGTTTTCGTGGTTTTGGGTATGTCATTGATATTTTTTACTAAAATGACCTTTTAAATTGTAAACACACACTTTGAGGCATAACAGTAACATAGTGTGTTGGTTTGATATGAGAATGATTCATACTCAAAAAAATGGTTTATGAATTGTTTTCTTAAATTATTACCAAAACTAGAGACCATTTTCTTAATTTTTAGCAAGTGTCACTTTTTGAATTGTAATGTCAATATGAAACTAATAACGAACAGTTTGAGTTATACTAGGAACATCACGTACCTGATTGATGTGAGTATGATTCCTACATGTCAAAAATTACTTATAGATCATTTCAATAAAGTATAAAAACAATATGAATGCATGTTTTTGGCATTGAGTAAGTGAGTTTTCTTTATTACTTTAATTAATTTCAATATTAAATAAAAAAAGACATTTTGAGTCATACCAGTCGCATTGTATGTCGAATTGATGTGAAAAAGATTATTACATATCCAAAAGTAGTTATGGATAGTTTTACTCAATAATAAGAACAATATGAATATGTTTTTTTTTATTTTTAGTATGTCACTTGTTTTTTTACTAAAATTATAGTTTAAAATAGAAAATACACATTGTGTCATACCAGACACATCATATTTCTACTTGAAGTTACACAAATTCCTACAAATAAAAAATTACTTATGAATTATCTTCATAAATTATAATGATAATATGAGGGTATTTCTTGGTTTTCAGTGAGCGTAAATTTTTAAACTAATAATGGGTACATTGAGTCATATCAAGAAAATCATGCATCATATTGAGGTATGAAAAATGTATACACATCAAAAATGACTTATAGATCATTTACCTAAAGTATAAAAACATTATGAATCTCATTTTTTGGTTTCGACCATGTTAGTTGTCTTGTTACTAAAATTAATATAAATTTTAAATAAAAATATGCACCTGGAGTCATACCCATCACACTATCTGTCATATTGAAGTTTAAATGATTCCTACACATCCCAAATGACTTATTTATCATTTTAAAAATATTTCAAAATAATCCAAATGTATTTCATCAGTATTGAGTATATCACCTATCCTTTTTATTAAAATGCCACTTTTAAATAGAATCACTCATTTTGAGTCATATCGGTCACATAATTTTTTCATTTTACATGAGACTAATTCCAACATGTCAAAAATGACATATAAATAATTTTATTAAATTATAATGATATTAAAAGTGAATTTTCTTGTTTTTTAGGGAGTGACACATATTGGACTGAAATGTCAATATTAGACTACTAACAAACACTTAGAGTTGTACCGAGTACATCTTGTATTGGATTGAGATGAGGACAATTCCTACACATCTTAAATGTTATCTGGATATTTTTTTATAATGTATCAAAATAATATGAATGTGTTTGATCATTTTTGAGTATGTCTATTGTCTTTTTTAGAAAAATTAATGTTGATTTTAAATAAAAATACATACTTGGAGTAATACATGCCACACTATGCATGAGATTAAGGAAATAATGATTCATAAACATCTTAAATGACTTATGGATCATTTTTATAAAGTAGAAAAATAATATGAATTGATTTTCATCATTTTCTTTACATAAATTATCATTTTCTAAAATGTCATTTTAAACTGGAAACACACACTTTGTGTCATACCGATCACATTGTGTATCAATTTTTTATAAGGCCGATTCTTACATATAAAAATTGAAATATTAATAGTTTTACTAAATTATAATGACAATATCATATCATATTATCATTTTTCATCGAGTGACCCTTTATTAGCATTTTTTAGTGCGGAAAAAGTTTAAATTTATCAGTACTTTTATTAGAACAGATAAAAGTTTTTTTATTAATTTATATAAATTTATTATATTTATATTAAAAAATAATGTTTATTAGAGACTTATTAGATTTATTATATTAATTCATTGTATTTATTTTATTTGTTATATTAAATATATTTATTTTATTTATAAATATATAATAATTTTTAATATATATATATATATAATTTAAAAGTATTTCTGAAATAACTATTTATCAGCGCTATAATTTTAGCACTGATAAATATATATTTTATGAGTGATTTTATTTTAGTGCTAATAAAACATACATTTATCAGCACTTTTAACTAGCACAGATAAATGTTCCATAATATTTTATAAAATAAGCCTAACAAGACCCTCCTCCATCGCACGTGTTAAATCCATCATAGAAGTTGAACCCTGCTCCGCAAATCCTCCTCCTCCTCCTCCTCCTTTGCTTCCACTACTGCCGCCGCCACTGCCTTGTCCTCCTCCTCCACCATGATCGTCCACCTCCTCTTACACCACCATTTCCATCTCCTCCTCTGTCATCACGATCCGTCCTCCACCGCGACATTCCTCCTCATCCTCCTCCACAGATGCCTTCTCCTCCTCCTCTACCGCGATCCCTCCTCCACCACGACACTCCTTCTCCTCGTCATCAGTCACTGCTGCCTCCTCCTCCTCCTCCTCATCCTCCTTCGGCCACCGAATCATCCTCCTCTACTTAGAGGTTGGTGGTTTTAAAAAATTACCAATGTTTTACGTATTTTTTTAATGCATTGTGATATGTTTTTATTGTAAGATGATTATACTTGTTGTTGAGTTGGGTGGGGTGATTTAGGATACTCTAATTGACTATATAACCTAAGTTGGATAACTCTAGGAGGAATTAATTTTTTGAGTTTTAGTATTAGATCTTATTTAATAATGAGGGAAATAGTCATAATTAGAATATATATATGGTTACAGGATTTTTAAATTTGCTTTATTTTGATTCTTTATATAAAGGAACATTGGATTCTATTGTTTATTATCTTGTTTCTGGTAGCTATTCATTATGGATGGATCTTGTTTCTTAGTGATTGTAAGGATCCAGAGATATAATGGGAGATATTTTGTAGTCAATCATTGGATAATTTCATTTAATTTTAATTGATGGAGAAACAGTGAAATGTGTTATTTTCAAACTAATAATGGATATCCAATATATGATTGTTTGGAATTTATTTTAAGAATTTTCATTTACATTCTTATAACATTATTCTTTAAAAAATTCTAGTGTGTGGTATTTGTTGAACTCCTCATGTATTAATCACGTTTTAATGATCAAAAATCTCTTTATGATTTACCAATCTTAATAATAATCACAAATATCCTTACTGCTTACAAATATCCTTACTGTTTACAAATCTTATTACTGATCACAAATCTCACATATCTAATTCCTCATGTGTATTTATGTTTCAAGTTATCTTATACTTTATAATGGTTAAGCTCAATCCATTTTATGCATATTACTATTTAATTCTAAATATATTTATTTTTCTAAGTACAAGACACTGTGAAGATTGACATAGTAAGTCAGGCACTGTGAGCAAGAAAAAGACACCATGAACTGAAACAATGAAGCAGACACCGTGAAGTCTAAGTCTTAGACACCGTGACCAATGAGACACCGTGACCATGAGACACCATGATGTTGTAAGCCGAACATAGTGAGTCAGAAACCGTGAGCAGCATACCATGAATGAAATACCGTGAAGGACACACCGTGAGCAAGACACCGTGGGCGACATACCGTGAAGGAAAAACCGTTTTCATAACTACTGTGACACCATTTTGTAAACTTTTTTTCAATATTATTTAAATATTGATAACGGTCATATTTTTTGTTTTTAATGAAATTAATGATATTTCATGATAGTTGTTGGTATGTCAGGAAACCGTACCTCGCACCTATGAATAGGAAATAATTCTGTTGCAGGTGATTGGGGAATATAAAGAAGATTGAGCTACAGTAGAGAAAAGAGAAGAACATATGTATGCGAGCAAGAAACATGAGTGTACTGTACTGAACAGAACACCAATCCTGAGCATGACAACGAAGAAGATTTTGCAAGATCTTCAAAGAAATCATTGTCTCATACATTAAATATGACACTACTAATGAACACAAGAAATACAGAACATCTTCACTTGTGAAGAACACCAAGATGAACCACGACACTATGTTTTTTAACAGAAAAACCATAGAAGGACTCAGATGCATTTATGCTAAATCCAAGGAGTCCAGAGATGCACTGCTAATCACTAGATCATTTTAAACTCTTATCTACTCTCTATGTGATTCATTATTTACTTTCAATTAGTGTGTGTACCCTGCTTATTTTACACATACACTGTCTCCTATGCTGAACTGGAGGATACTAAATCCTTATTCCAAAATTTCTACACCTTCTTGTGTCCCACTGTGGATAGTGGAAGAGGTCAAGTGAGACCTGGAAAGCCTGTGTGCTGTTGAGTTGTTTTCCCACGAATAACTACGGTAGAGGTCTGAGTGGCTGGACATTTTGTAAACTGTTGATAACCCCTATCTAGGGTGTGGATCAAATTTATATATAAATTTGAGAGGACTAAGTCTCAGCTTGAGACTGAACCCCTTGGTTATATCTACTGTTCATTTTAATTTAATTTTGAAGTATAAAATATCTAATTTATATTCTGTTATTGTTACTTTTAAATTCACAACTATTTTAATGTTACTTTTATAGTCAATCTAGAAAGTGTTTGTATGTTTTGTAAAGTATTAGGTTAGATTAAAAAGTTAATTAATCTTCAAGATTAGATTAACTGAGAACTAATCAATCTTTGAGAACCTAACTGACCATTTACTATAATAAAAATTCACTACATATTATCTTGTTATTCAATTTGAGGGATTTTAATAGAAATATTTTAAACATAAATTTTTATTGGAACTCAATTCACTCCCCTCTTGAGTGTCCCCTCCAACCAGAACTTGGTATCAGAGGTTTGTTTTGTTTATCAATGTTTTTCAAAATAATTTGTTTTTCAATTGTGATTTTAGTTTCATCTTAAAGATCGTAAATTTTTGTTAGTTCTAAATTTTATCTCTTTAAATATATTTTCTAAATTCTAGTTATGGAGAATATACTAGAAGGTGATGCTACCAACATTCCACCTTTCTTCAATGGTACAAATTATTCCTAGTGGAAACTTAAGATGAAAATTCACTTAGAGAGTATGGGATTTGATATCTAGAATGATATAGAAACTCAATATAAAATTCCAGAAACTAAAATAACTACTTGGGATGAACCTACTAAAGTAGCTTACAATAATAACTGTAAAGAAATTAATGACCTGTATTGTGCTTTAGGAGATGAAGAGTTTAATAGAATATCTCCTTGTAAAACTCCTTATGAAATTTGGGATACCTTGGGTGTTTCTCATGAAGGAACAACCAATGTTAAAGAAATGAGGCTAACTACTTATAGTATTAAATATTATAACTTTAAAATGAAGTCCGAAGAACCAATATCTGACATGTATCTCAGGTTCAATGAGATTGTCAACACGATGAGCTCTCTTGGTAATGTTGTTCCTGCAAAGGATCAGATCATGATGATATTAAGATATTTACCAGAAAGATGGAGAGGCACATCTTTTTCAATCATAGAATCCTGTGATATTGGTACTATTCCTATTAAAGAATTAATTGGTAAGATTATGATGTATGAGGAATAACTCAAGGTGAATAAGGAAGAAGATGATGAACCTAAAATGACGTTAGTGGCTTTAAAGTCTACGACCTCATGAAGCAAGGACAAGGAGAAAATTCACATACCTACGGAAAGCTCGGAAAGTGAAAGTTCAGAATCTGATAGTGATGTTGAGATGGCTCAAATGGCAAGAATATTTAATAAATTCTATAGGAAGAAGAAATTCATCAGAAAATCAAACTAGAAAGGTAAATATTACAACAAAGGAAACTGGAAAAAAGATTGGAAGAATGCTGATAAGTGTGATGAAGTTGTTTGCTATGAATGCATGAGAAAAGGTCACATTAAAGCAGACTGTCCAAAATTGAAGTTCATGAAGAAACATGACTACAAGGAAAGAAAGTATAAGAAAGCATTGAAAGAAAATTGGAGTTCTTAAGTAGACATCAGAAGTGAATATGATGTTTATGAATCTTAAAAGAATCATGCCAACATGTGTTTCATGACCAATACTTATGAGGTACCTGTTTCCCCTATGCTGAATGATTATTATTATGGAACTAATTCTGATTTTGAATCTGAAAAAATGTCTAGTGAGGAACTATTAGAATATTGTAACATGCTAGAAGAAACATATAATGAACCACAGAAGAAATATAAGTCATTGAAGAAACAACATGCTCTCACTACCAATGTTAAATCTTCCTTTGATATAGAAACAGAAAAGAATGCTCAACTATTAAAGGAAAATACTAAACTAAAAATGTCTAATGATCAAATTAGAAAGGACTTAGAAAAATTCACAAAGGTAAAAGATAAACTTAATCAAATTTTAGGTAAATAGGTGGCACCAAATTATACTACTGGTTTGGGATACCAACCTGGACAGAGACATATCACATAAAATAGATTTATTCCAAAATCTGGACAAAATTTTGCTAGTTCCAGTTCTAGAAATTCATATGCTTCAACTAGTTACTCACACTGTTATAGATCAAATAGTGTTTATCTTTAAAAATATTTTGAATCTATTTATTATATGTGACCCATAACACAAATCTGGGCACCTAACACTTTTCTTTCTAACCTATCTGGACCCAAGAGAATCTGGGTACCAAAATCATTCTCTATTTAAATCAGTTTTATAGGAAACCTGTTTGAAGAGTTCCCATAGGAAGATATTGTACATGGACAGTGGATGTTCAAGGAATATGTATGGGTATTATTCATGCTTCAAGAGCTTAATAAAGGTTGATGGAGGCCATGTCACCTTTGGTGATAATTCTAAAGTAAAGATCATCGGCCTAGGCCAAATTGGTTACACTAACTCAGTTTTAATTTCTAAAGTTTTATTTTTTGATGGACATAAATATAATCTATTAAGTATTTCTCAGTTATGTGATGATGGATTTAATGGTAAGTTTTAAAATGATTCTTGTAATGTTTTTAATTATAAGAATGTTTTAGTATTTTCTGCTTTGAGAAATGAAAATGTTTATGCAGTTGATTTGAATTATTTAGCTAAAAAACATTACTTGTTTAAATGCTTTTCATACGGAATCCTGGCTTTGGCATAGAAGATTAGGATACTCTAATATACATTCACTTAGAAAACTGAATAGGAAGAACATAGTTAGAGACTTACCCAAACTTGAGTTTCCAAATGACAGAGTTTGTAATCTCTGTCAAAAGGGAAAGCAATACAAAATCTCTTTCAAACCAAAGAAATAAGTGTCAACTTCTCAACCTCTCGAGTTGGTTTACATGGACTTGTTTGGACCTTCTAGAGCTTCTAGTTTAAATGGGAAGCACTATGTCTATGTCTTAGTAGATGACTTTTCTATATATACATGGGTATACTTCTAAGCTCACAAAAGTGAATCTTGTTCTTACTTTATTAAATACTCCATGTCTGTAGAAAACCTTAGTGGACTTAAGATTAATACCCTGAGAAGTGATCATGGCAATGAGTTTTAAAATCATGTGTTTGACTCCTTTTGCTCACAAAATGGCTATACTCACAATTTCTCTGCCCCTAGGACACCTCAGCAGAATGGTGTAGTAGAAAGAAGAAATAGAACCCTTCAAGAAATTGATATAAGTATGCTTAAAGAGTATGACCTACCTATTTACTTTTGGGATGAAGCTATAAATACAGCTTGTTATATCATCAATAGAGTATTAGTCAGAAATTTTGTCAAAAAGACATTTTATGAACTGTGGAACAATAGGAGACCTAAATTTAGCTACTTTAGAGTCTTTGGTTGCAATGGCTTTATTCTTAATACCAAGGATAATCTGGAAAAGTTTTCTTCTATGAGTGATGAAGGAATATTTTTAGGATATTCTATAACTAGCAATGCTTATAGAGTTTTCTATAAGAGAACCAAGTGTGTGGAAGAATCTGTTCACATAAAATCTGATGAAACTGATCCACATGTACCTAAGTCATCTCTTGAAAATCTTGAAGAAGATTTGTCTGTTCTGAACCTTAATGACAAATTCAATGAACCTTCTGTAAAGACAACCCGTTCTGGAAATATTTCAGAATATGCTGCTAATGAACCCAAACCTAGAGAAGAACCTAAAGTTTCCAATCCTACCTTTACTAGATCAACTAGAATTCTAAAGAATCGTCCTTTAGATGTTGTTGTAGGAAATCTTGATAGAGGGGCACAGACTAGAGCTTCTCTTAGAAATCAAGTTCAACATTAGGCCTTCTTGTCAAAACTTTAACCTAAAAACATTGATGATGATATTAATGATGAATGTTTGGTAATTTCTATGCAAGAATAACTTAATCAGTTTGAAAGAAATAATGTTTGGAAACTAGTAAAAGGCCCAATGAAATTTTTTCATAGGTAGTAAATGTGTGTTTAGAAATAAATTAGATGAAGCTGGAAACATAGATAGAAACAAGGAAAGGTTAGTTGCATAAGGCTGTAGTCAAGAAGAAGGAATTCACTATGAGGATACTTTTTCTCCAGTATCCGGACTTGAAGCCATTATAATTCTACTTGCTTATGCTGCACATATGAATTTTAAACATTATCAAATGGATGTCAAGAGTGCATTCTTAAATGGGTATATAGTTGATGATGTTTTTGTTGAAAAAACCCATGGATTTACAAACCCTAATTTTCCAAATCATATTTCATAATTATAAAATGCTTTATATGGTTT
The DNA here is from genome assembly GCA_963277665.1 of Viscum album. Classification (NCBI taxonomy): domain Eukaryota; kingdom Viridiplantae; phylum Streptophyta; class Magnoliopsida; order Santalales; family Viscaceae; genus Viscum; species Viscum album. The sequence goes on from OY728166.1 coordinate 384,941,536, forward strand.
AAAGCAAGCTCCAAGAGATTGTTATGAAAGATTAAGTACTTTTCTAATTTCTAAAGGTTTTAAAAAAAGAATAGCTGATGCTACCCTGTTTATAAAACTAATTTCTAATTATGTTTTAGTTGTTCAAATTTATGTAGATGATATTATTTTTTGATCTCCAAAAAATTCACTATGTACTGATTTTTCTAAAATGATGCAAAAAGAATTTGAAATGTGTTTAATGGGTGAACTAAAATTCTTTCTTGTATTTCAAAAATTTCAAAATAATGATGGGATTGTTTTAAATCAATGTAAATATACTAGATATCTTATAGAACGTTTTGGATTGGATAGAACTAAAAGTAGTGACACTCCCTTGAGTACCACTTGTAAGTTGGATCTTGATGAAGATGGAAAATATTTTGATCAATCCACTTATAGAAGAATGATTGGAAGTCTACTCTACTTAACTGCTTGCCGTCCTGATATTATGTTTAGTGTGTGTATGTGTGCTCCCTTCAAGAAAGCCCTAATGAATCACATTTAAATAATGTAAAGATAATTTTCAAATACCTCAAGTATACAACCAATATAGGACTATTATATCCAAAAGGAAAATCATTTGAACTAATTAGTTACTTTGATGCTGAATTTTCTGGCTATAAGCTAGATAGACGAACCCCTCTAGAACATGTCACCTTGTAGGAAAGTGACTAGTATCATGGTGTAGTAATAAAAAAATTATGTTGCGTTATCTACCACAGAAGCTGAATACATAGCTGCTGGAAGTTGTTGTGCACAATTTTTTTTGATGAAACACACATTACTAGACTATGGATATCAATTCAGACATGTCCCAATAAATTGTGACAATAGAAGTGCTATTAACATTTAGAAAAATCATGTTTCACATTCTAGGACAAAACATATTGATGTAAGACATCACATTTGAGGGATCACTATCAAAAAGGTGATATCACTTTGGAATTCATTGGTACTAAATATTAACTTTCTAATATATTCACTAAACCATTAAATTTTGAGAGATTAGACTACATCATACATGATCTTGGCATGATCAATCACAGATAGATATCTTTTTGGTCTTACTGTTTAATATTGTGCTATAAATTACTTTACTATTTCATGCTCACTATTTCTTGGTTACTGTCTCATGTTTACGGTCTCACAGTTAACCCTCTATGTTCATGGTCTATCACTGTCTCACCATGACTAGCTAGTTTACTCACTGTCTCACCGTGATGAATACAGATTGTCTCACCGTCACGACCTCTTGTCCTCACACCGTAACAAATACTCACGGTCTCACCATGAAAATTATTTATGAATTTATCTTAACACATATCATGGTAATTTTTATTTCACCAATATTTACGTTCCTATGTTTTTATTTTTGTGACGTTTGACATTTCCAAATGATAAAACATAAGGGTTTCACTCGATTCCTCACCCGATCTCTCTCCTAAACCTTCTCAACCTTTCAATCCTTCTTTCTTTCTCTCTCTCCTGAATCTTCAGTGGAGGCCAAGGATGAAGCCTCCATCTTCACCCTCATCTGAGAAGCGCCACTCTAAGAAATAGAAGAGGGCAACGAAGCTTGCACCCGAAGGACCCCTGAATCCTAACATAGTAAGCCGTACTGTTGCTCCTGAGAAAGAAATCTACACTGAGTGGCTTTTGTCTAGAAAGTATTTAGTCCTGAAATTATTAAGAGAACAAGGATGGATCTAATGTTTCTCTAGAAGAGATTGACCTATTTACCCAATGTTGGTATCTCAGTTGTATCAGTATGTAATGTTTTCCATTGATGCTGGAGAAATTTTTATGGTGACAAGTTGGATCAATGGTCAAACATGTGATTTCTCTTCGTGGCTATGGGCCGCATGCCTAAGGATTCCTCATAAAGGGATTTGTGATGATTACCAAAGAGACCCTCCTCCTACAACCGACATCTTTGACCTGGAGAATGCCTTGGAAATTCTAACTACAAATAGAACCAAGAGAAGGGCCATAACAGCTGAATTGGATGGGGAGACTGGGTTGTTGTTTATGTTTCTTCAAAATTTGATTAGCCCAAGGAAATGAAACATTGCTGTTTTGAAGTATCAGGATGTCTTTATGATTCATCCAATTAAGAATGGCCATAAGATAAATCTGTACAGATATGTCATTGACCACATGTGTGAATTGATTAAGGTCACTTCCAAATCCACTTACCTGTTTTACTCAAGGATGATTTCAGCTATGTTAGTTTCCAAGGGAGTAGTTGGACCAAAAGAAGAAAAGCTTGTGGATTTTGAGTACTGTTTATCCAAGCCTAACATCAGAATGATGAAGATAAACTGGAACCCCTAGAAGAAGGAGTGGGTTGAAGATAATCAAAAGGTTTATGAAAAGTTCCATCATGTGTATTATCCTACAAGACCTAAAAACATTATTGATCCTAGGTTGGAACCAGATGAGGTGGATGAGTATCCAGAAGTGGAAGAAAAAGAAGGAGGGGCATCTAGAGTACCTAATATAGAATAGGATGAAATACCTCATGAGGAATCAGCTCCTGTTGAGAAAGAAAGGACTTCTGTTCTTGCTGATGTTTCAAGAGAAGAAGTTGTTGTTGAAAAGGAAAGGACTATTGGTCCTTCTATTGTGCTTGAAGAAGTACCTCCTGCCCATGTAAATCAGGAAACCAAATCTGAAGCTTCTAGAGAGTTAGTTGTTTCTGAATCTGAGCAGCAATCCATGGAAGAGACAAATCCTATTGTAGAAGAACTTCCTAATGAATATGAAGCAAGTATGGAAGCTCTACATGGAGAAAAATATGTTCCTGACTACATAACCTCTACTAAAGAGAGGATGGAAATTGTATTTTAGTTGGAAAGGTAGGAAATGGCTGATGAGATTAGAGATGATCCTGTGAATCTTTACCTAGTTCTTGAGCCTCAAGAATATGAAATGGAAGCACATTTTGAGGGGGAGGAACTTCAAAATATTGATATTGATGAAGCTGAGCTTGGTAATGCATTTTCACCAATTGATTCATACTCTGTGTATACTCGATATAAATTCCCTAGCTTCTATGATGTGAGTGAATCATAGAATGTGACTATATCAGGAATTGACCTTTCTTCTTTGTTTCGATTGAAGTCAGTCTCACACCCTGAACCTCAACCTGAACCTGAATCAGAATCTGAAACTAAAACTGACTCTAAACCGCAACCAGACCCTGAACATGCCCATGGACCACATTCTTCACATGAATCCTCACCTGATCAGCAATATTTTGTTAGTAAAGAAGAATTACAAGTTTTTGGGGGACTATCTTAGCTGGAGTTGAGAAGCTTATATCCTCTCAACCTCGTCCTATGACTCAACTAAATCAGAAAGATACCTAGATTTTTTTGGAAAATATTATTCTGTACATTCAACCCAGGATGATCCATGAAATTCAAGAAGTAAGGGTTGAAAAAAAATTCATAGTGCTGATGTTGCAACTTTGAAATGTATAGTAGCCAACATGCAAAAAAGAACTGTCTTCAAGATCAGAGCCTGCTCCTACTTCTACACCTATTGCTGCTTCTCCTGAACCTACTGTTTCCAACATTTCTTGAGACATTGTGCCCCAAATGTATCCCTATCTGTTATCTTTTTATGAAAATGTTGGTGAAAGGCACACTCAGATGTTTCACCAAATGAGAGAGATAATGGAGAACTTGAATAAGCATATAGATAAATACACTGTCTGTCTTCAAAAGGTATGGAAACATCTCAAATCTCTAACCATATATGTGAAGGCTTCTCCTTCCTCTGGCAAGAACTCCACCCCTTCTTTGGATGATTCTCTTCTCAGATCATTAATCAAGGAAGAAATTCAGAATGCCTTTAGGAATTTTTATTTGTCTCTTTATCTGAAGTTGCAAAGAACAGTGATAGATCACTTGACCTGATTCGAATTCATGCTAAGATTGCCAGTGATTATCAACAGGATATCACTAAGAATATATATTTCTATCTCACCTAGCTTTTCTAAAAATATTATATTACAAATCACTTTATGTATCTTGTGGAAAATTTGAAGATACCTCCTGTGACTAAGGCTTTCAAAACTCAAGTTCAGAAGCTCACTAAGTTCACCAGATTGTTGGACAAATTCATGGAGAATAAAGATGATTTTGGAAAGGCTATGAAATATGGAGGGGAAATTATCACAGACTTCATCAAACTTTTTAAGCCCTCTCTCCATGTAGAAATTATTGCAATTGTGGATCCTGATGCTACTCCACTTAGACCTGGACTGCCTGCCTTAGCCTCCACTACCATGCCAGTTAGCCAAGCTCTAACTTAGATCATGCCAGTCCTTCTTGATCAGCCACAGACTCGATCTTCACAACTCCATCTTTGGCTCCCACTATCATTGAATATCTACCTTTACCTTCTTTGTCAAACAACTCCATGCCTTCTTCCACATAAACAATAGATAAAGGCAAAGAGAAGGCCAATCCCTGAAGCAACCCAATGACTACTTTCTTTTTTACGGGGATGCATTTTTTATTGTTTATATTTCTACTCTATGTTGTTTTCTGAAAATTTTTAATGTAATATGCACTGTTTTTTCCCTTATTTTGTTTACTTTTTGATAATACCAAAAGGGGGTGAAAAAGTATAGTTATGTGTTATTCTATAATAGGGTTTTCTACATGTTAAATTCTATATAGTTGCATCTCACTTATACTTTACCTGTACATGATTTGTGATCATCATAAAGGGGGAGATTGTTGGAATCCTCTTGTATTAATCATGTTTTAATGACCACAAATCTCATTATGATTTACCAATATTAATAATAATCACAAATCTCTTTATTGCTTACAAATACCCTTACTATTTACAAATCTTATTACTGATCACAAATCTCACATATCTTATTCCTCATGTGTATTTATGTTTCAAGTTATATTATAATTTATAATGGTTAAGCTCAATCCATTTTATTCATATTACTGTTTAAGTCTAAATACAGTTATTTTTCTAAGTACAAGACACCGTGAAGCTTGAAACAGTAACTCAAACACTGTGAGCAAGAAACAGACACCGTGTACAGAAACACTAAATCAGACACCATGAAGCATAAGTCTCAGACACAGTGACCAATGAGACATCGTTACCACGAGACACCGTGACGTTGTAATCTGAACATAGTGAGTCATACACCGTGAGCAACATACCGTGAAAGACATACTGTGAAGGACACACTGTGAGAAAGACATCGTGGGAGGCATACCATGAAGGACACACTGTGAGAAAGACACCGTGGGCGACATACCGTGAAAGACATACCGTGAAGGATACACTGTTTGAATAACTACTGTGACATCGTTTCTTAACATTTTTGTCAATATTATTTAAATATTTCTAATGGTCATATTTGATGTTTTTAATCCAATTAATGATATTTAATGATAGTTGTTAGTCTGTTAGGAAACCGTACCTCATACCTATGAAAAGGAAATCATTCTCTTTCCGGAGCTCGGGGAATATAAGGAATATTGATCTACAGTAGAGAAAAGAGAACAACATACGTACACAAGAAAGAAACATGAGTGCACTGTACTGAAAAAATCACCAATCCTGAGCACGACCACGAATAAGAGATAGCAAGAACTTCAAAGAAAGCATTGTCTCATACATAATATCTGACACTACTAAAGAACACACAAATTACAGAATATCTTCAATTGTGATGAACACCAAGCTGAACCACGACACTCTTTTTTTAACAGAAAAACCTGAGAAGGACTCAGACACATTTTTGCTGAATCCAATGAGTCCAAAGCTGCACTGATAATCACTAGAGCATTATAAACTCTTATCTACACTCTAAGTGATTAATTATTTACTTTCAAGAAGTGTGTGTACCCTGTTTATTTTACACATACACTTCCTCTTGTGCTGAACTGGAGGATACTAAAGCCTCATTTCAAACTTTCTACACCTTCTTGTGTCCCACTGTGGATAGTGGTAGAGGTCAAGTGAGACATGGACAGCCTGTGTTCTATTGAGTTGTTTTCCCATGAATAACTTTGGTAGTGGTCTCAGTACCTAGACAGTTTGTAAACTATCGTTAACCCCAATCCAGGGTGTGGATCAAATTTATATATAAATTTGAGAGGACTAAGTCTCGGCTTGAGAATGAAACTCTTGGTTATATCTGCTAGGCATTTTAGTTTATGTTTAAAGTATACAATATCTAATTTATACTTCTCTTCTATTACTTTGAAATACAAAACTATTTAAAATTTACTTTGATAGTTAATCTAGAAAGTGTTCATATGTTTCATAAAGTATTAGGTTAGTTTCAAAAGTTAATTAATCTTCAAGATTAGATTAACTGAGAACTAATCAATCTTTGAGAACCTAACTGACCCCTTACGATAGTAAAAATTCACTACAGATTATCTTTTATTCAATTTGGGGGATTTTAATAGAAATAATTTTAACAGAAATTTTTATTGGAACAAAATTCACCCCCCTCTTGAGTGTCCGCTCCGAACAAAAATATTTTTATTAGGCGATGCAACTGGAGATCAAACATTGAATCACCCCACTAACATTTCCAATGTAATGTTTTTTCTATAAAAGTATAAGGTTATAGATATTATTCTAGTGTAAAAAGATTCACCTCAAGAGTGATACCATAAACAGTTATTTAAGGGAAAGTATATGGATATATTTCCTTATATTTCAAAGTAGTTCATGTGTTGTCTTGTAGGGAGTTGGTCTCAACTCCCTTTTTCTAATTTCCATAGATATAAAAATTCTCGAGCCTCAACCTATACCTCTATAACTATTTTTTCCCTTATGAACATCATGTTAATTATCTCTTCTAATGAGAACCTTTCAAAATGGTCATCATATATCTTCCTACCCAATTCATATTAAATAATTGAAATAGTGCAATCTAATGCATTCTGATTTTTAACAAGGTGATCAATTTTTTTGGGAGTTAGAAAGAATATTGAGTTAGGGGAAGATATTCACCCTTAGTTGAATTAGGCTATGTGTATCCATGTAAACAATATACACAATAGTGGGAAATCATCAATAATTAGTCAAGATCTATGAGTGAAAATCATAGCCTTTGTAATTAAGAAAAAACTTAAGTTTATAATCCCTCTATTCTACGCCAACATCCCCCTCCTCTCCACTTGGGTGGTTCTCCCTCACCTGATGTGTGTTTCATATTTCATCACTTGTATTAGAGAGCCTAGGATAAATTTCACCTCTCTTATTACTTATATATATTAATGTATGCCCCCCCAAATTCTATATTTTAATGGACATGGATCAATTACAATTCGAAATGTAATTATACAACCCAAACTGTTATCATAACCAACCACTGACCTGACATTCCACTAACCTAAGATGATTTCATGATCCCTATGAAATAAAAATTGTAACACCCCAATCTTCTATAGTACGCTTCTCTTTTAATAATGTGATAGCGTGTGGTGTACGCAACACCGAGTTCTAACACACCATAACCAATCAAACTAGTAGTTATGAATAGTAATACCTACTTTTTGAAATTATATATATTTATATTTCAAAATGGACTTCATTTTTAGATACATAATATCTAATTTATCCTAAGGTGAAATTTTGGTACTTTTCGGATAACATTAATATTTTGATGAATAGTGAAAATTACTAAATTTTAATCAAAAACAACTTTTTTGATCGAAATAATTTATATTGATAAATTATGAATTTGAGTGGTTTTAAAGTATATTTAGAATATATTTTCACCATTTAATATAATGTTGTTCATTGAACATAATTTGACAATCAAACCGGACATAAACAAGTGTCAATCTTTTGATAGTTATTATCTCTTAAAAACATGCTTTTTTATTTTAACAACGGGAAATAATTTTAAATTAATTTCTGCCACTTCTGTGTTTTGAATTTGGAAAAATGGATTCCATATTTGGAATCAGGATGTTCAAATTGTGAAAATAGGTAACTTTTATTTTTAGATATTTTGAATAATTACTTCGGTAAATATTTTATTTACCATGGTTAAGGGTAAATCCGGTAAATAAGGGTTTAAAATAATATTATAATAATAACAAATTACCCTAAAACGTGTCCTAGATTCATTGGATGATACATGTTCGACCATAGGCATCTTTGGGTCGATTTTGGGACCCCATGGAGCCACTTGTAGGTGATAGGGACACTTAATTTTAATTAAGTTAAAATGAATACAAAAATGACACAAGCATATATCTTTTAGAAAAACAATTTTTACATAGGGTTATATATGTTGCCGTTTGGACTATAAATGTTAATTATAAAGATAAAACAATTTCCTACATAATTATATTTTAGTTATAATTTTTAGACTTTATATAATTTAATTTATTTATGACACAATGATGACGCAGTAATTACCATAATAGTGAAAAATTAAAATAATTGATATTATAAATACACAAATAAATATAATTTGAGACTTTTTATGAATTAAACTAATTTTATAAGTTACTATGACATGTTAGTAATGATTTAATTAAATTATTTCGAAGTAATCACTCTGTTATGAGCTTCAAAAAAATCAACTATTGAATAGTGTCAAAATTGACATAAAAGAGTTTTTAAAACAAATATTATATTAATAATTGATATTAAATTCCTAAAAATCTAAGGTTCATCAAAGAGACTTATATCATGATATTTATATCATTAATGGACCACTTGGGGGTCTCTTGGATGTATATAGTAAGTTTATTAACCTTATAATATAAAAATACAAAGAGACATTTTAAAAGTGAAACTAATTAACTAAGAGTTAATACTTAATGATAAGGTTAATATAATGATCCAAACCTGTGTAAATTCTATTGGTTGGGTGGTTTGAGACCTATCCCCACCTTAGAATTTAAAGAATCAACTTTGGAGCCATTTGAAACTGAATACGAATTTATTATAAATTAATATTTCTAGCTTTTCCAAAGGTGTCCCTCACCCCTCTTATAAAAGGGCACTCCTCCTTCTCAATTCTTCACAGATTCAAAGCCTTTTTGTTCGGCCAAACTCTGCCCAAATACTCTCCAAACATCCCTCACTACATCCTAGAGGCCTTTTTTTGATCAGAAAGCCAACCTATGGAGCCCTTTTGATCAAATCAAAAGGAAGAACCCGAAGAAGAGGTAATGATTTCACCACCCTTTTCCAAGTTCCTTTCTTCTTACACTTCTTCTTCCTTTGTTGTTACCATTCTAAAATAATAAATAATGTATCATATATATGCTGTGATGTTATTATAAATATGGTACAACCATATTCATTATTCTATCCACCATTTGAATAACATGTCACCATACGTGCGTATGTACGACTTACCGTCTCCACGTCGTGGTTTAATTGTTATTCAATATATTATTATTTGGATGTGTATAATAATGATGTGTAACTCATGTAAATAATAAATATAACATGTTAATGATTCTTTATATATGATATACCATCCATTTATATATTATTTTAATATCAAAACAATGATATTGTCGCTCGTGCGTACGTACGGACTACCGTTTCGACGAATGCGATGAGATTCATTCTCCATCGTATCCATTCAAGTATAATTATCATTTGATGATTTAAAAAATGATGTTTAAGGACTTGATATAATTCTGTATATGAATAATATACAACCTATCCATGACAAACATGGCTTATGTAACAAAGCATATAAAAGAAAATGAGTAAGTTAACACCCAAAACGACGATAATACTAAGATATTATTAACAAAGCAATGTTAATAGATCATGTATCATATCATATGAATGTATATGATTCTTGTATAATTGAATAACAATTATTTCACCATTATATAGGAGGTTAACCTAACCTAACCATGGAAAAGTACAAGGTAAGGGTTATTTCACAATCTCTTCATTATCCGAGGTTGTTTATACGTAATAATCTACTGGGATCTATTTATCATCCACATCCATGTTTCTTAAAAATGTATTTCAAAACATTTTTACTATTTACAAGAATATGGGTTAATGTAATTTATTGTAACACCCCAAGATTTTATGAAAAATATTCTTTTAATTTCATTAATTTATTGTGTTGTATGATACACCAAGATTACCTTGCACTATATGCAACACTGTATTAGCTTGCAGTATATGCAACACTATTCTTGGATCGTGTTACACACAATTTTGATAATAGTTATTCTACACAACATTGAGTATATATATATATATATTCAATTTATAAATGAAATATGGTTGGATTATGTTATACAAAACAACGAAGGATTCTTTCACAACATGCAACCGTGACATGGCTTGCATTACACGCAATCGGGACCTTCCTCGATAGCGTGTGTTGTACGCAATACCAGGTTTTACTAAACAACGATATATTATTATAATATTATTATGAACTAGACGTTATGAATATTAATAACTAAATTTTGAGTTTTATAATATTATTATTCATCATACACATTTTCTAGAACATGGTATAAGATCAAAATAAATTTTTCGGGTAAAATAAGTATTTTTTCAAAAAATGCAGTTTTGCCGCCTTTTGATGGCGCACCGACTTTAAATCTGGTTTTTGACATGTTTATAAGTTCAATTTGACAAAATAAAATTCTTATTTGGAGTCAATAAATAAAAATTTACTTTGGATAATTTTTTCGTATTATTCTGGTAACTTTCATATTTTGATGAATAGTAAAAACACGCTATATTTTAATGAAAAAAAAACATTTTTCATCGTAATTATTTATATGGTTAAATTATAGTAGTGAATGGTTTTAAAGGATAAATAGAATATATTTTTACCATTTAGTATAATCTATTTCATTAGCATTAGTTTTACATTGAATTCGTAGGTTAAATCAATTCAATCTTTTGCAATGCTTTAAACAAAAACCCGTTTTCATTCGACAACAAGATTAATTTTAATTTAATTTCTAAAACTTTTGTGTATTGAATTTGAAAAATGGATTCCATATTTGGAATCAGTGGGTCCAAATTATGTTAATAGTCTAATTTTTATTTTTGGGAATTATGAATATTAACTACGGTAAATTTTATTTACCATAGTTAAAGGTAAATATGGTAATTAAGGGTAAATATAATATTATAAAATTACCCTAACACATGCCAAAATTCTATTGGATGGCTAAAAGTAAACCCATATAAACTAAGGGTCGGATTAGATTTATTTTATGGACTTTTTACCATGAAAATAATTTAATTATTATTAAAATCAAAGAAAGTGACAACATGTCACTCTCTTAAATCTTATTAGTAAAATAATTTTACTTTAGTGATAAACATCATAAAATATCAAACATGAATAGTCTCCAAAAATATAATAAAATTATCCACATCATGATAATTTATTTAGAATTTTTAGGGATTAAATAAATGTCATTAATGGTGATACATTAATGATACATAAATTATTTATTAAGTGGAAAATAAGTAATATAGTTTTTATTGAAATAATAATACCCATTAAAAGGCCCAAAAACCTGACCAAATCTTATTGGTAGTGTATATATACACCTAAATCATACAATGAACTAATATATAACTGTTTGGAGCCTTATAAAATTGATTATGACACTTATATTATTTTATTTTAAATGATGCCAAAGTTGACACCTTCATAATTTAATAAATATAACAATTTAAATATTGTGATTTTAAGATGCTAAATTCTTGTAAAAGTATTATTGTGAAAGGTAATAGATGTATATTCATCATAGGAGTTTATTTTTAATTTTTATGCAAAAAACCAGTATATTAAATAATTATACAAAAATGTTGTAGTAAATATTTTATTAAGAGATAAACCAAAAAAATGGTTTTAAAAATAATAAAATAAATATTATATGAACTATTTAATGTGATCCACTAATTTTATAGACACATATGACCTTTTATTAATCTATTAAAGCTTTTAGTTTGAACATATCTTCTATATATATTTTATAAATGAATAGTGTCAAAATTGACACTATTGTTATTTTATAAAAATAACATATTATAAAATTGTTTAGAAATCCCAAAAATATTTAAAAATTATAAATTTAACTTTATATGTTCTATAATGTTATAAAGTAAACAATTATGGAAAATTAACAACAAATAAGTAATTATTTTTTATAATTTAAAATTTAGAATTTTATTACCACAAATAAACTTAAATAGATTAAATAAGGATAAATCAAAATGATAAGGTTTAAAATAAGATCCAAACATGTATAAATTTGATTGGTTGATTAGATAACAACCATATCTCATCTAATCTTCGAATATGAGTCATTTTTGGAGGTTTTTAAGTGGGGTTAGATTTATTATAAATTAATATTTTTAAGAATTCCAAAGGTGTCCCTCTCCTCCCTTATAAAAGGGCACCTCCTCCCTCTCTTCCACACACCACATTGAGCCTTCAAGATCGGCCAAACCCTGCACAATTCTCTTCTCCACTTCCCTAGAAACATCTTAGAGGTCCTGTTCTTCTTCAAAGACCAATTTTCGTGCCCTAAGAGGAGGTCTCAAAGAGGCGCTTCAAAGAAGAGGTAATGACCGTTACCGATTCTTTCAACATTATTTCTTATTGCATTTCTTCTTCTTAGGTTGTTTCATTATGAAGTAATAACATCAGTATCACTAATATACTGATATTTTATTATATGTGTGAAACATCCCTATTTCACCATCTATCCATCCTACGGAAAAAGAAATCGCCGCGCGTGCGTACGTACGGAATACCGTTCCATGTCGTGGTGTAATCTATTTTCCACCACCACCTTACTTGGATGGGTATAATGGTGTAAATGATAACTATATATGATTATTATAAAGTGATATTGATTATATAATAGTATACATACAATCCAATAATATTCGACGATCATGGGAACGATATCATCGCTCCTGCATACGTACGGAATACCGTCTCCACGACGCAATGAGATTCATTCTCAATGATTAACCATTCATAAATGATTATAAAGTATATATAATAATTAATCATGAAATATATGACATAATAATACTGGATTTATGTATATATATATATATTTATGTATTTCATGCAATTATTTCCATTCAATTCAATGAGGAAACGAAAACAACGTTCATGCGTACGTACGACCTATCGTCTCCATGAATGGTGTATTTCTTTCCATTTATCGATCTATTATATATATGTATATTCTGAATATATATTATATATAAATTATGTTTTACATTATGGATGTAAGTAACCATGATCTATGTAATCATATTAATAATTACAAGTCAAAACACGAACGACAAATGAAACGATTTTACCCAAAACGCTCTTTAACAAGGAATTTACAAAAGAACGGGTAATATAAAGTCATAAGTGAACCATATATGATATCATAACAATAAATATGATTCTTTAATAAGTCAATAACATTATTTAAATCATTATACAGGAGGTTCGGACACTTACAAAGCAAATCGGACCTAAGTTAAGGGATAATTTTGCAAATCTCATTTTTATCCGAGATTGCTTATTCGTAAGTATTTACTGGGGTTATTTCTATCATCCATGTCCATGTTTTATAAAAGTGTTTTAATGTATGTTTAAAGTCCTTTTTACCCATTTTTGACTTTTACTGCATGTTATGTAAGGAATCTTTCTTTTGTTTAAATTATGAGGTACCTTTTTTTACTTTTCTAGCAAAAGTACGAGAAGAATGTTTTTTAACTTATACGGCATGAAAGGATTTTTTACGGTTTTAGAAAGCCTTATTTTCATGATGCTTCCTTCAAAATATTTCATGACTATTTTCAAAAAATTCCTTTTCTTTTAAAATTGAATGAAATTTTGTGAAAATAAAATGTTTTTGAAGAAAAACTGATATTTTCCTCAAGAATTTATTTCAAGTGTTTTATCAAAACCATTTTAAATCTAAGATGACATTATTTCATATGTGTATGTTTCAAGTATATTGTATATATGATTTACATGGTTTCACTTCTCTTATTATGAAATGAAATCCATTTCTTTTATATGGATTATGTGATGATGGGATGATGTTAATGAAACCCATTTTATTTATTCGGTTTTTATGAATGATGTATGTTTATTTTGTGGAACAAGTAAGAATGATTTCATTATGAGATGGGTGGGACCTATATCTCCCTCTAATGAATTGGGTAAAGATTTATATCTCATGAGATATACATGGCTGGAATGACAAGTTAAAGCGGTTCAGTAATACAGGACTGGAACGAGGAGTGAACTCGATTCAGAAAGGGACTTTGTCCACAAAGATGGTCTTGGCAGCAATGCCTTGGCTAATATGGAAATCATTACATGTGATTAATGGATGCCACAATTACATGTTTTATTCCCATGCTATTTTATCATGATTTATGTTCCATTATGATCTATGCCTTATGTACTTCCATGTTTTATGTCGTTTCTCAGGATTTTTAATGTTCATATTTTTTTAAGTTCAAATATATATGGTATGTTTTATTTTATCCATGCTTACCCTTACTGAGCATTTGATCTCACCCTTTTTATGTTTTGTTTTCCCCCAAGATTAAAAGAAATATTTTAGGTAAGGAAACAAAAATGGGAAGATCTTTATGGGTGATGTTGAAGATCTTTCACCACGATTAGAAGATTACGTTCCATGTTTCCAAAGACACTAAACTATTACGGTCCTTGTGTGTCTATTTTTGTTATATACTAAGTATTCCACAAATGTAATGCAATGTATATGTACGTCAAGATTTGGGTCGTTATAGTTGGTATCAGAGGAAAGGTTTAGTCAAACTTTGGAAACTAGGATGCGAAAACTATAGTGAGATCCCTAGATATATTTCTAAGGTATGTCTAGGGATGCCCCTAAGGTTATGTATAAGTATAGGTTATAGTCCTATAAATACGATAACGATATTAGAATTTTTTAACCTATGATGTTAGATATTGACAGTACTCCCCCTTGATTATGTTATTTTCCTTGTATGATATTTCCCTCTCACAGAATTCTTTTTGTGTTTTAGTCAATGGAGGGAACCAGAAGGAATTCGGTTGACATTAAATCCAATGGGAAAATTGGTGACTATGAGCAACAAAATTGTGTAATTTCTAGAGATAAAGATATTGTGATTATGCTGAATTAGTCATTGCAATATATGATGAACAAGGTGAAATTTAGTGGTATTCATAATTCATCAAATAAGAGGATGATAGACTTTTATGCTTGTTCGCATGTGGCGGAGCATAAAGAAAGGAAGATTGAGATTTCTAAAGAAGGGATGAAGAACCTTGAGGAATACCTCAAATGGAGGGACAAATGTTATCTGTGTGGAGAAAAGGGTCATAGAGTGACAGACTGTTATGGAGTTCAATGTCTTATTTGTGGAGAACATGGGCATTACCCAACACAATGCCCTGACCTAAAAAGTTACTTCTAAATCAAGGAAGGAATTATTATAGGACAATCATTGAAGAGGATGGATTGAAGTGTTTATGTATAGGTATTCAAGAATAATGTTTTTGAGGTACTTTTATGGTTTATTAGAATATTTTTGTATTAGTCTATTGTGGTTTTCACTAATTTTATGGTACTGGTAACCATGAAAAGTGATTCAAATATTTTGGAAAGTAGAAGGAATAAGAAGATAATGAGATGTTTGATTGTATTCATGAGCTCATGATTGATATAAGGACTAAGTGATATCATGGTTTGAGTATATAGAATTTTGAGGATTTTGGTATGTGGAAAGTGTTAACTTTTAACTGCATTCATGTTTTCACTAAGGTTCAATGGGTATTCATTTTTCAAGAGAATACATGATTAAGGCCTTAGAATGTTTGGAATGTGACCAACAAGACATATCTTATGATATATGGGGATCAACGATGGTATTCAATCTCCGGTAATCATTTTCACTATATTATGAGAGTGGACTGCAGTATTATGGATAAGCCTAAAGATTGGAATGGATTATGTTGGACATAAGTTAGTATTGTTTAAGGATAGATGTTTTTTCTATATTATTGATGGGATGTTATAGTAATATAGTTTTAGAAAAAGGACAACCTGCAGGACGGGCGATTGCCTATCGCGTTGGACAAGGCTGTGGGAATCGAACCCACAACCGAAGTGCGACTGGTCTTTATCTCCTACCACTGGCCTACAGGAAGTCCCTGGTTAGTAGAAACTAGTTTTATTTAATTAAGCGGTATGATATATAAAGTATAAGTTCATTTTTGGAACCATATACGATTAATCTATCCATAAGATGGACTTATAACTTTTGCTAACATTTTGTTTGAAAGGGATGGAATTACCCATAATTCTATCACATGATCTGCTAACATATCACAAATAACAAACTCAACTTCATTTCTTTAAGGGATGAAGTGGAAATTGTTCAATTCACGTACAATAGTGACATTGTACCAAAATCACGCAAATATTTCTTTTAATTCCTCAAATTTCGGGAAATGATCTTGAAAACAAAAAATGTTGTCCTAGTTCCCTTATATCCGATTAATTAGATGGTACCTTATATTATCACAAATCAATAACTTTGTGATTGTTGGATTTTTCATAGCCATATTCTCTACCACTCTGCATCAGAACTTGATGGTTAGATTTTTCTTCCATATCCATATTTTCACCTATGTTCTCCTACGTGGAAACCCCTTGATGAGTTAATTTGGGTAACCGTTACATTTCATACTTTAGTTTTTAAAAGCCATGTTTTGGTATTCCTTTTTATGATGTGGGTTTCTATTAAACAAACTTTCGAGTAGTAAACCGTTTATAACCCCGACGAATTTCGAGGGAGAAATTCATTTTAAGGGGGGTAGAATGTAACACCCTGAGATTTTAGGAAAAATATTCTTTTAATTTCATTAATATCTTGTGTTGTATGCTACACCAAGATTACCTTGCGCTATATGCAACACCGTATTAGCTTTCAGTATATGCAACACTATTCTTTGATCGTGTTACACACAATTTTGATAATAGTTATTCTACGTAACATTGAGTATATATATATATTTTCATTGTCTAAATGAAATATGGTTGGATTATGTTATACGAAACAACGAAGGATTCGTTCACAACATGCAACCCTGACATGGCTTGCATTACACGCAATCGCGACCTTCCTTGATAGCGTGTGTTGTACGCAATACTGGGTTTTACTAAACAACGATATATTATTATAATATTGTTATGAACTAGAATTTATGAATAGTATTAACTAAAATTTGAATTTTATAACATTATTATTCATCTTACACATTTTCTAGAACATGGTATAAGAACAAAATAAATTTTTCGGGTAAAATAATTATTTTTTTCAAAAAATGCAGTTTTACTACCTTTTGATGGCACACCAACGTTAAATCTGGGTTTTGACATGTTTATAAGTTCAATTTGACAAAATAAAATTCTTATTTGGAATCAAGAAATAAAAATTTACTTTGGATAAATTTTTCGTATTATTCTGGTAACTTTCATATTTTGATGAATAGTAAAAACACGCTATATTTTAATGAAAAACAACTTTTTTCATCGTAATTATTTATATGGTTAAATTATAATATTGAATGGTTTTAAAGTATAAATAGAATATATTTTTACCATTTAATATAATGTATGTCATTAGAATTGATTTTACATTGAATTCGTAGGTTAAATCAATTCAATCTTTTGCAATGTTTTAAACAAAAACCCGTTTTCATTCGACAACGAGATTAATTTTAATTTAATTTCTGCAACTTCTATGTATTGAATTTGAAAAATGGATTCCATATTTGGAATCAGTGGGTCCAAATAATGTTAATAAGCTAATTTTTATTTTTGGGAATTATGAATATTAACTACGGTAAATTTTATTTACCATAGTTAAAGGTAAATCAGGTAATTAAGGGTAAATATAATATTATAAAATTACCCTAACACATGACAAAATTCTATTGGATGGCTAAAAGTAAACCCATATCAACTAAGGGTCAGATTAGATTTATTTTATGGACTTTTTACCATGAAAATAATTTAATTATTATTAAATTCAAAGAAAGTGACAACATGTCACTCTCTTAAATCTTATAAGTATAATAATTTTACTTTAGTGATAAACATCATAAAACACCAAACATGAATATTATCCAGAAAGCTAATAAAATTATATAAATCATGATAATTTATTTAGAATTTTTAGGTATTAAATAATTTTCTTTAATGGTGATACATTAATGATACAGAAATTATTTATTAAGTGGAAAATAAGTAATATAGTTTTTATTGAAATAATAATACCCATTAAAAGGCCCACAAACCTGACCAAAACTTATTGGTAGTGTATATCTACACCTTAATCATCCAATGACCTAATATATAACCGTTTGAAGCCTTATAAAATTGATTATGACACTTATCTTATTTTATTTTAAATGATGCCAAAGTTGTCACCTTCATAATTTAATAAATATAACAATTTAAATATTGTTATTTTAAGATGATAAATTCGATTAAAAGTATTATCGTGAAAGGTAATAGATGTATCTTCATCATAAGATTTTATTTTTAATTTTTATGCAACAAATCAGTATATTAAATAATTATACAAAAATGTTGTAGTAAATATTTTTTTAAGAGATAAACCAAATAAATGGTTTTAAAAATAATAAAATAAATATTATATGAACTATTTAATGTGATCCACTAATTTTATAGACACATATAACCTTTTATGAATCTATTAATGCTTTTAGTTTGAACATATCTTCTGTATATAGTTTATAAATGAATAGTGTCAAAATTGACACTATTTTTATTTTATAAAAATAACATATTATAAAATTGTTTAAAAATCCCAAAAATATTTAAAAATTATAAATTTAAATTTATATGTTCTATAATGTTATAAAGTAAACAATTATGGAAAATTAGCAACAAATAAGTAATTATTTGTTATAATTTAAAATTTAGAATTTTATTACCACAAATAAACTTAAATAGATTAAATAAGGATAAATCAAAATGATAAGGTTAAAATAAGCCCCAAACATGTCTAAATTTGATTGGTTGATGCGATTACAACCCTATATCGTCTAATATTCAAATATGAGTCATTTTAGGAGGTTTTTAAGTGGGGTTAGATTTATTATAAATTAATATTTTTAAGAATTCCAAAGGTGCCCCTCTCTTCCCTTATAAAAGGGCACCTCCTCCCTCTCTTCCACACACCACTTTGAGCCTTCAAGCTCTGCCAAACCATACTCAATTCTCTTCTACACTTCCCTAGAAACATCCTAGAGGTCCTGTTCTTCTTCAAAGTCCAATTTTATTGCCCTAAGAGGAGGTCTCAAAGAGGCGCTTCAAAGAAAAGGTAATGTCCGTTACCGATTCTTTCAACTTTATTTCTTCTTCCATTTCTTCTTATTAGGTTGTTTCATTATGAAGTAATAACATCAGTATCACTCATATACTGATATGTTATTATATGTATTAATCAACCATATTTCACCATATATCCATCCTACGGAAAAAGAAATCACCGCGCGTGCGTACGTACAGAATACCGTCTCCACGCCGTGGTGTAATCTATTTTCCACCACCACCATACTTGGATGGGTATAATGGTGTAAATAATAACTATATATGATTATTATAAAGTGATATTGATTCTGTAATAGTATACATACACTCCGATAAAATTTGACGATCATGGGAACGATATCATCGCTCGTGCGTACGTACGGAATACCATCTCCACGATGCGATGAGATTCATTCTCAATGATTAACCATTCATAAATGATTATAAAGTATATATAATAAGTACTCATGAAATATATGACATAATAATACTGTATTTATGTATATATATATGTATGTCATCCAATTAATTCCATTCAATTCAATGAGGAAACGAAAACAACGTTCATGCGTACGTACGGCCTACCGTCTCCATGAACGGTGTATTTATTTCCATTTATCGATCTATTATATATATGTATATTATGAATATATATTATATATAAATTATGTCTTAAATTATGGATTTAGGTAATCATGATCTAAGTAATCATATGAATAATTACAAGTCGAAACACGGACGACAAATGAAACGATTTTACCCAAAACGCTCTTTAACATGGAATTTACAAAAGAACAGGTAATATAAAGTCATAAGTGAACCATATATGATATCATAACAATTAATATGATTCTGTAATAAGTCAATAAAATTATTTAATTCATTATACAGGAGTTTCAGACACATACGAAGCAAATCGGACCTAAGGTAAGGGATAATTTTCCAAATCTCATTTTTATCCGAGATTGCTTATTCGTATGTATTTACGGGGGTTATTTCTATCATCCATGTCCATGTTTTATAAAACTGTTTTCATGTATGTTTAATGTCCTTTTTACCCATTTTTTACTTTTACTACATGGTATGTAAGGAATCTTTATTTTGTTTACGTTATGAGGTACTTTTCTTACATTTACAACAAAAGTACGAGAAGAATGTTTTTTTACTTGTACGGCACGAAAAGATTTTTTATGGTTTTATAAAGCCTTATTTTCATGAAGCTTCCTTCAGAATATTTCATGAATATTTTCAAAAAAATCCTTTTCTTTTAAAATTGCATGACATTTTGTGAAAAGAAAATGTTTTTGAAGAAAAAGGGATATTTTCCTCAAGAATTCATTTCAAGTGTTTTATCAAAACCATTTTTAATCTAAGATGACATTATTTCATATGTGTATGTTTCAAGTATAATGTCTCTATGATTTACATGGTTTCACTTCTATTATTATGAAATGATATCCATTTCTTTTATATGGATTATGTGATGATAGGATGATGTTAATGAAACCCATTTTATTTATTGGGTTTTTATGAATGATGTATGTTTATTTTGTGTCACAAGTAAGAATGATTTCATTATGAGATGGGTGGGACCTATATCTCCCACTAATTCATTGGGTAATGATTTATATCTCATGAGATATATATGGCTGGAACGACAAGTTAAACTGGTTCAGTAATACAGGACTGGAACGAGGAGTGAACTCGATTCAGAAAGGGACTTTGTCCAATAAGATGGTCTTGGCAGCAATGACTTGGATACTATGGAAATCATTACATGTTCTTAATGGATGCCACAATTATATGTTTTATTCCCCTACTATTTTATCATGAATTATCTTCCATTATGATCTATGCCTTATATACTTCCATGTTTTATGTCGTTGCTCATGATTTTTAATGTTCATGTTTTTTTAAGTACAAATATATATGGTATGTTTTATTTTTTCGATGCTTACCCTTACTGAGAATTTGAGCTCACCCTTTTTATGTTTTCTTTTCCCCCAGGATTAAAAGAAAGATTTTAGGTAAGGAAACAAAAATGAGAAAATATTTATGGGAGATGTTGAAGATCTTTCACCGCGATAAGAAGATTACGTTCCATGTTTCCAAAGACACTAAACTATTACGGTCCTTGTGTATCTGTTTTTGTTATGTACTAAGTATTCCGCAAAAGTAATGCAATGTCTATGTACGTCAAGCTTTGGGTCGTTATATTTATACCGTTGTTTGACTTTTTATAAGAGGTTTATAAAGGAATCTTTCTGTCATTTTCCAAACAAGGTGCTTTTAACCTTTTCGACAGAATTAAGGTAAGAATGTTTTTTTAACTTATACGGCGAGTGAGGTTATTTTCCACCAATATAAAATTGTCGAAGCTTCCCTTACAAGCTTATATGAATATTTTCAAAGGAAATGTTTTATTTTATAAATATATGACTCTTAAATGATTTCAAAATAGAAAGAGATATTTCTCTAAAAAGAGTTTTGATTACATATATATCAACATCCTTTGATGGGTTTTATGCTTATTTGAAGTTGATATATTATGATACAAAACTTCTATATTGTATTGAAGGTTTTGTGATTTGTTTGACTGTGGATGTGCTATTTTTATACCATTCATAGTTTATGGTGAAAGTATTGACATTTCGTATGCTAGTTTTAAAACGAATGTTTATGTTACGTTTAAACCCTTTTATATGGGAATGCATTGGACTTAATATGTGACGGGTGGAGCCCGCTATAGCTCCTCGATGCATCGGTAGGTCTCATGAGACAAACTAGTGTCTTGGCACAAGGCCTTGGAAAAATCTTATTTGTAGTCTTGGCACAAGGCCTTGGCTATGTGGTTATGATAGTATGGCATTATGCATTCCATCATTATGAAAGTGGTTATTGATATTGCAAGTTATTATTCAAATAGTAGAATATCCATGTGAATAAGTAAATGGAATTATTTCATTTTATTTTTGCCATACTATGTTGAAGTTCAAGTTTAAAAGGCTTTTTTTAGTTATACATTGCCTTAAAAGTTTATTCTTATTTATGAAAGTTTCTGCTATATTGTTATCCTTACTGGGCATTTGAGCTCACCCCTTTTCTATGTTTTATTTTTCCCAGTGTATGAAGAAGTAAATTATGAATGAACTATAGGGATATTATGTGGGAATATGAGTGTGGATTATGGAGATAATATGTTGTTGTAGTAGTTTTTCACTTCACGATGTAATGTAAAACTTTATGAATATATCTAGTGTTCCCAAGGCTACTAAACCAATCGGTCTTTCAAGATTTTATATTTCTTGTGATCATGCTAATGTTATGTAATAATGCACCGACTCTGGGTAACTGGGGTCGGGGCGTTACAGTTGGTACCAGAGGAAGTTTAGTAGAAACCTTGGAAGCTAGATTTAGATAAACTCTGATTAGAGCACGTATACCTAAGATGAACTTTGAGGATTGGTATAGATTAACATCCAAGAATTTTGGTATTGTAGAGATTTTGTGAGTTTTCAGAGAAATACATCGTTTTCTGGATATGAGCAGGTAGAGGCCGCTCTGGCACAAATGTACCTAGGGGTAAAACCCAAAAACACCGCATTGATCTAGACTTGAACGGGAACTGGTGCAGGACAACGGGCCTTGCTGCACTCTTGGTTATGACACTCCCGAGGGATATTCTTAGGATAACTCTAATTTTATTTACAAATCTTTATGAAGGGTTTATGAGTATATACTTCCTCAAAGAAAACATTCTTATGATTATGGATTATATCCATAAATAGTTCAATTTATGTTAAGTGTTTTATAAGTATGGGATTATGTATTTTGATTCAAAAACTGATCTAGTTTATGCCATTGTTTAGAAATGGCGACTAGTGGAAGAAATGGAAACCGTATCAATGGACACACTCCATTTAGGGATTTCCCTCCTGCTAAAGATAATTATAGTGGAGCTAGTGATGTAACTGGTGCCGATCGACTAATCACCATACTGGGACAACTCACTCAAGTTATGAATAATAACCTTACCATTATGGAGCACCCTGATCCGAAACATGGAGGATCAATGTTATATCGCTTCATGAGGTAGCAACCACCAATGTTCAATGGGGGTACAAATCCATTAGTAGCTGAGCAATGGATAAGTTCCCTAGAGAAAATATTTCAGGCTTTGGGGAGTAGTGAGAGGGAAAAAGTTATCATGGCTGTTTACCGCCTCACCGGAGATGCTGATCAATGGTGGTCATTGTTTCAAAACACGAAGGAAGATGATGAAGTATCAAATATGGAATGGAGGGAGTTCAAAGATCTGTTTTTAGAAAAATACTTTCCTCGCGACCATCGAACAGATATGGAAAGGCAATTTCAGAGTCTGAGACAAAAGGAGGATGAGAATGTCACAAAGTATGAGGCTAACTTTACAAGGTTAGCAAGGTATGCTGGAGATTATATACGTAACCCAAGAAGTAAGATTGATAATTTCTTTGATGGGTTAAAACCATTTATCTGTCCAGCATTAGTCTCACAATCCTTCTCATCGTACGAAGACATTGTCTCATGTGCTATCAAGACGGAAAAGGAATTCTCTAAGTCTTATGACTTTAAAGAAAAGAAGGAGAAGAAGAGACCTACTGATCAATCTGGGAATGGAAATAAGGGGAATAAGGGAAAGTTTGAATATCCATCCTATGGTAAATGTGGGAAGAAACACCCCGGTACTTGCTTGAAGGGATTGGGAGTCTGTTACAAGTGTGGTGAAAAAAGGCCACCAAGCTCATGATTGCATGGGGAAGAAAGAAGCTACCAATGTTCAGTGCTACAATTGTAGGGAGATGGGGCATTATGCAAATGAATTTCCTAAGCGTCAGGAGAACTTACCTCAGAAAATACCAAGGGATCAAGGCCACGCTTATGCTATCACTACTTCTGAGGTAGAAGCTCCGAATGACGTGGTGGTAGGTAATTTAATGGTTTTCTCAAGTTTAGAAAATGCATTATTTGATTCTGGATCATCGCATTGTTTAATATCATCCCAATTTGATAAGAAACTTAGATATTTCCAATTTGATTTAACAAGGGAGTTGTCAGTTAAAACTCCTAAGGGAAGTATCATTGCAACAATGTTTTGTGAATCAGTCCCCATTAGAGAACATAAATGTTATTTATCTGTTGATCTCATTGTCATACCTATGATTGAGTTCGATATAATCCTCGGTATGGACTGGCTTTCGGACTATGATGCAAAGATTTATTGTAAGAAGAAAAAGTTTACAATTATTGATGATGATGATAAGGAATACCTTATCTTTAGAGCAGAATCGTCACCACATAATTCTTATCTAGATCCACCCCAGTAGCTCAACTAAATTCAATTATTGGGGAGTAAGAGAATGAAATAACCGTGGGTGAGGAAATGAATGTTCAAATAGAGGTTGTACATGTTGTGAAAGAATTTGTATATGTATTTAGGGAAGCTTCACCTGGACATCCTCCAGAACGAGAAGTTGAGTTTTCCATTGATTTAATTCCTGGATCAAGGCCTATATCAAAGACCCCTTATAGAATGTACACTGTAGAATTAGTTTAACTAAAGAAAAAACTAGAGGAATTGAGTAATAAGGGATTTATTTGCCCTAGTGTTTCTCCATGGGGAGGCCCTGTTCTTGTTGTTAAAAAGAATGATGGATCTATGAGGTTATGTATCGACTATAGAGAGATTAATTCCATAAAAAAAAGAACAAGTATCCCCTACCTCGAATTGATGATTTATTTTACCAACTTCATGGAGCTCAATACTTTTCAAAGATTGACCTTCAATCTGGATACCATCAGTTGTGTGTGAAGAAGGAAGACATTCCGAAGACAGCATTTCGAACCAGGTACATGCATTACGAGTTTACTGTAATGCCTTTTGGATTCACTAATGCACCCTCTATATTCATGGATCTGATGAATAGAGTTTTCAAGGAGTATCTCGATGAATTTGTGGTGGTATTTATTGATGATATCTTAGTATAATCCAAAAACTACGAAGATCATGAAAATCACTTGCGCATTATCTTGAAGACTCTGAGAAGGCATGAATTATATGGGAAGTTTAGCAAGTGTGAATTCTGGCATCAGGAGATTTCTTTTCTTGGCCATATTGTCTCTGAAGATGGAATCTTTGTTGATCCTTCTAAGACCAAGGCAATCCAAGAATGGCCAGCACCTACGAGTATAACTGAGGTATGTAGTTTTACTGTTTTGGCAGGTTATTATCGACGTTTCGTCCAGAATTTTGCCCGATTGGCTAACCCATTAACGAAGCTCACACTTAAAGTGGTTAAATTTGTTTGGACAATAGAGTGTGAAGAATGTTTTGAAGAACTGACGATAAGATTAGTCAATGCTCCTATTTGACTCTACCATCGGGGAATGATGGGTTCGTATTTATAGTGATGCATCGAAGAAAGGACATGGTTGTGTCCTTATGCAGAATGATAAGGTTATTGCATATGCATCACGACAGTTGAAAATTCATGAACAAAACTATCCTACTCATGATCTCGAGTTAGCAGCTGTGATCTTTGATTTGAAGATATGGAGGCACTACCTCTATGGTGAAAAATGTGAGATTTATACTGATCAAAAGAGTTTGAAGTATATTTTCTCACAAAAATAACTCAACATGAGGGAAAGGAGATGGCTTGAATTGCTCAAGGATTATAATTGTACGATACACTACCACCCGGGGAAGGGAAACAAGGTGGCAGATGATTTGAGTAGAAAAGATCATGGAGTTTTGAACAATATGAGAATTGAAATGGATCCAATTTTCATGGATCTAGTGAAGATGGACATGGGAATAACCAGGGAAGGAGAAACATCAATGCTTTATCAAATGGTTGCCAAACCATCTTTACTAGAAAGGATTAAGAGTTCTCAGACCGATGATGACGAAATTCAAAAGAAGATTAATGCTGTGAATGATGGGAGACTGAGAGACTTTGTGTATGAAGATGGAATTTTGAAATTCGGGAAGAGTCTTTGTGTTCCTGATATACCTAATCTAAAAAGGGAATTGCTGGATGATGCTCATAGTTCCAATTTCTCTACACACCCTGGGAGCACCAAAATGTATAGAGATTTGAAGGAACATTTTTGGTGTGACAATATGAAGAGGGAGATTGATGATTTTGTATGAAGATGTATGGTTTTTCAACAAGTCAAAGCTGGAAGGCAACACCCTGGAGGAGTCATGAAACATCTTCCCATACCAGGGTGGAAATGGTACAATATTATGATGGAATTTTTCATGGGGCTACCAAAGACTTCTAGAAGGAACGATGCAATATGGGTTATTATTGATCTTCTTACCAAGTCAGCAAATTTTCTTTCTATAAGAGAAGATCTACCACTGGAACATCTAGAAAGACTATATATAAATGAAGTTGTGAGACTTCATGGAGTACCCCTATCGATTGTTTTTGATCGTGATCCCCGTTTTACTTCAAGATTCTGGAAGAGTCTTCAGAAATCCCTGGATTCTGAACTTCATTTGAGCACTGCCTACCACCCTCAGACAGAAGGACAATCAAAACGGTCTATTCAAACCTTAGAAGACATGTTGAGATCCTGATCACTTGACTTTCAGGGTATGTGGGATCAATATTTACCTTTGGTAGAATTTTCCTAAAACAATAGCTTCCATTCGAGTATTTAGATGGCACCATATGAAGCGTTATATGGAAAGAGATGTCGCACACCAACCTGTTGGGATGACATGGGTGAAATAAAACTTGTAGGTCCAGAACTGGTGGAGGAAATGATGGAAAATGTGAACGTAATCCAAAATCACATTAAAGCAGCTCAAAGTAGGCAGAAGAGCTATGCCGATAATCGAAGGAAGGATTTGGAATTTCAAGTCAGTGAGCATGTTTTCTTAAAGGTATCTCCATGGAAGGGAGTCATATGTTTTGGTAAGAAAGGTAAATTGAGTCCCAGGTACATCGGACCTTTCAATATTCTAGAACAAATTGGGGCTGTAGCTTACTGATTGGCAATGCCGCCAAGTCTCTCCAAAGTTCACGATGTGTTCCACATATCTCTGTTGAGAAAATACATGCCTGACCCAACGCATGTACTCACCTATGATAAGTTAGAACTCGAACCCGATCTGTCTTATTGCGAAGAGCCTGTCAGGATTCTTGATACGAGAGATCAATTACTGAGAAACCGGACGACGCGTCTGGTAAATGTTTTGTGAAAAAACAATAAGATGGAAGAAGAAACGTGGGAAACCGAGGAACTTATGATGAAGAACCACCCGAGTCTTTTCATGTGATAAGTATTCTAGAAATTTCAAGGACGAAATTATTTGAAGGAGGGGAGAATGTAACACCCCAAGCTTCTACGGTACGCTTCTCTTTGAATAATGTGATAGCGTGTGTTGTACGCAACACCGAGTTCTAACACACCATAACCAATCAAACTAGCCGTTATGAATAGTAATACCTACCTTTTGAAATTATATATATTTTATATTTCAAAAAGGAATTCATTTCTATATTTGGAATATCTAATTTAGCCTAAGGTGAAATTTTGGTACTTTTCGGATAAATTTAATATTTTTATGAATAGTGAAAATTACTATATTTTAATTAAAAACAACTTTTTTAATCGAAATAATTTATATTGATAAATTATGAATTTGAGTGGTTTTAAAGTATATTTAAAATATATTTTTACCATTTAATATAATGTTGGTCACTGGACTTAATTTGACAATCAAACCAGACACAAACAAGTGTCAATCTTTTGATAGTTATTATCTCTTAAAAACACGTTTTTTATTTTAACAACGAGAATTAATTTTAAATTAATTTCTGCCACTCCTGTGTTTTGAATTTGGAAAAATGGATTCCATATTTGGAATCAGGATGTTTAAATTGTGTAAATAGTTAACTTTTATTTTTAGACATTTTGAATAATTACTTCGGTAAATATTTCATTTACCATGGTTAAGTGTAAATCCGGTAAATAAGGGTTAAAAAATAATATTATATTAATACAAAATTACCCTAAAACGTGTCCTAGCCTCATTTGATGATACATGTTCGACCATAGGTATCTTTGGGTAGATTTTGGGACCCCATGGAGCCACTTTTAGGTGATAGGGACACTTAATTTTAATTAAGTTAAAATGAATACAAAAATGACACAAGCATATATCCTTTAGAAAAACAATTTTTACATAGGGTTATATATGTTCGATTTTCGACTACAAATATTCATTAGAAATATAAAAATATTTCCTACATAATTATATTTCATTTATAATTTTTAGACTTTAAATAATTTAATTTATTTATGACACAATGATGATGCAGTAATTACCATAATAGTAAAAAATTAAAATAATTGATATTATAAATAAACAAATAAATATAATTTGAGACTTTTTATGAATTACACTAATTTTATAAGTTAATATGACATTTTAGGAATGATTTTATTAAATGTTTTCGAAGTAATCATTCTGTTATGAGTTTCATAAAAATCAACTATTGAATAGTGTCAAAATTGACATAAAAGAGTTTTTAAAACAAATATTATACTATTAATTGATATTAAATTCCTAAAAATCTACGGTTCGGAAAAGAGACTTATATCACGATATTTATATCATTAATGGAACACTTGGGGGTCTCTTAGATGTATATAGTAAGTTTATTATCCATATAATATAAAAATACAAAGAGACATTGTAAAAGTGAAACTAATTAACTAAGAGTTAATACTTAAAGATAAGGTTAATATAATGACCCAAACCCGCCTAAATTCTATTGGTTGGGTGGTTTTAGACCTATAACCAACTTAAAATTTAAATAATCAACTTTTGAGTCATTATAAACCGAATATGAATTTATTATAAATTAATATTTCTAGCTTTTCCAAAGGTGCCCCTCACCCCTCTTATAAAAGGGCACTCCTCCCCATTTTTTCACACCTTCAAAGCCTTTTGGTTCGGCCAAACTATGCCCAAATACTCCCCCAAAATCCCTCAATACAACCTAGAGGCCATATTTTGATCACAAAGCCAACCTAAGGAGCCCTTTTGATCAAATCAAATGGAAGAACCCGAAGAAGAGGTAATGATTTCACCACCCTTTTCCAAGTTCCTTTCTTCTTCCACATCTTCATCCTTTGTTGTTACCATTCTAAAATAATAACTCCAGTATCATATATGTACTGTGATGTTATTATAAATATGGTACAACCATATTCAGTATTCTATCCACCCTTTGAATAACATGTCACCATACGTGCGTACGTACGGCTTACCGGCTCCACGTCGTGGTTTAATTGTTATTCAATATATTATTATTTTGATGGGTATAATAATGATGTGTAAATCATGTAAATAATAAATATAACATGTTAATGATTCTGTATATATGATATACCACCCATTTATATATTATTTTAATATCAAAAGAATGATATTGTCGCTCGTGCGTATGTACGGACTACCGTCTCCAAGAACGCGATGAGATTCATTCTCCATCGTATACATTCAAGTATAATTATCATTTGATGATTTAAAAATTATGTTTATGGACTTTATATCATTCTTTATATGAATAATATACAACCTATCCATGACAAACATGTCTTATGTAACAAAACATAATAAATAAAATGAGTAAGTTAACACCCGAAACAACGATATTACTAAGATATTATTAATAAAGAAATGTTAAAAGATCATGTATCATATCATATGAATGTATATGATTCTTGTATAATTTAATAAAAATTATTTCACCATTATACAGGAGGATAACCTACCCCAACCAAGGAAAATTAAAAGGTAAGGGTTATTTCACAATCTCTTCATTATCTGAGGATGTTTATATGTAATAATCTACTGGGATCTCTTTATCATCCACATCCATGTTTCATAAAAATGTATTTCAAAACATTTTTACTATTTACAATAATATGGGTTAAAGTAATTTATACCCTTGTTTGACTTTTTATAAGAGGTTTAGAAAGTAATCTTTTCGTCTTTTTCCAAACAAGGTACTTTTTAACCTTTTCGACAGAATTAAGGTAAGAATGTTTTTTTAACTTATACGGCGGGTGCGGTTTTTTTCCACCGTTATAAAATATTCGAAGCTTCCCTTACAATATTATATGAATATTTTCAAATAAAATGTTTTATTTTATAAACATATGACTCTTAAATGATTTCAAAATAGAAAAATATATTTCTCTAAAAAGAGTTTTGATTTCATCTATGTCAACATCCTTTGATGGATTTTACGGTTATTTGAAGTTGAATTATTATGATACAAAACTTCTATATTGTATTAAAGGTTTTGTGATATTTTTTACTGTGTATGTGCTATTTTTATACCATTTATAGTTTATGGTGAAAGTATTGACATTTCGTATGCTAGTTTTAATACGAATGTTTTTGTTATGTTTAATCCTTTTCATATGGGAATGCATTGGACTTAATATATTATGGGTGGAGCCCACTATAGCTCCTCGATGCATCGGTAGGTCTAATGAGACAAACTAGTGTCTTGGAACAAGGCCTTGGAAAAATCATATTTGTAGTCTTGGCACGAGGCCTTGGCTATGTTGTTATGATAGTCTGGCATTATGCATTCCATCATTATGAAAGTGGTTATTGATATTGCATGTGATTATTAGATTAGTATAATATCCAAGTGAATAAGTAAATGGAATTATTTCATTTTATTTTTTCCATACTATGTTGAAGTTCAAGTTTAAATGGCTTTTGTTTTAGTTATACATTGCCTTAAATGTTTATTCTTATTTATGAAAGTTTTCGCTATATTGTTATCTTTACTGGGCATTTGAGCTCACCCCTTTTCTATGTTTTATTTTTCCCAGGGTATGAAGAAGTAAATTATGAATGACCTTCAGGGATATTATGTGGGGATATGAGTGTGGATTATGGAGACAATATGTTGTTGTAGTAGTTTTTCACTTCATGATGTAATGTAAAACTTTATGAATATATCTAGTGTTTCCAAGGCAACTAAACCAATCGGTCTTTCGAGATTTGATCTTTCTTGTGATCATGCCAATGTTATGTAATAATGCACCGACTCTGGGTAACTGGGATCGGGGCGTTACAACAATGATCCCCTGGGAAATAATAAAATTAATGTTGAATATTATACCCCTAAATTAGAGTAAATTAAAAATGATCTTTCTTCTGAAAAGAATACATATCCCATTCAAATGTTAAACATCTAAAAAAATAGTCGAAACGAAATAAATAAATAAATAAATAGGAAGCATATATCATAGATGGAAAATAAAATCCCACTATTGACAAATTAAATTATTTAACATGTGAGTTCTCATTTTATGTTTTCTTTTGAGTTGGAAATCTCCTATGTCGTGCACCGCTCCTCTTCCACAAACAAACAACTGCTGCACACTGAATGACACCTTCACGGTAATATTTCTCCATGTACTCATTGTTTTCATCTTTTCTACATGTTATTACTATTTGATATTGATGGTTATGTTTTGAAATATATGGGATAAACTCCCTACTAAAAATCGTGGTCATTGGTGGTCCTTGTTTACGTACAAAATGAATTGCATATTGGATGGTTCATGTTGAAAATTTGAATATTATAATTGGTAGTTTACAAATAATTAATAATGAATGAATTCCCCAGGATGATAAAAATTATATTCTAACCCATGAATTAACAATTGGATTTGAATAAGGGATTATTTGTAAAATCTAAAATTGTGATTGTTTGGTTTTTATGGTGTTGCGATTGTGAGA
This sequence comes from Viscum album, assembly GCA_963277665.1. Taxonomy (NCBI): domain Eukaryota; kingdom Viridiplantae; phylum Streptophyta; class Magnoliopsida; order Santalales; family Viscaceae; genus Viscum; species Viscum album. The sequence goes on from OY728166.1 coordinate 384,973,804, forward strand.
ACGATTGTGTGTTTGTATGATGTTTCAGTTGTTGGCGTGATTGGTGTTCCATTTGTTTTTTTGTTGTAGTTCTTCCACCACTGAATATCAATCCCAACTTTACCCATTTCAATGGAACCACCACTTTTTTACTAGTTTAAATCCACTTAATCTTAGAAAATCACTTCACTAGAGGACTCAATGAGGTACTTAATGAACACCCAAGTCAAATAACCGTAACAACACAAGTAATTAATCCTTCCACCCATAAGCACTCTTTTGAAAATCATACCATCAATTTGTTTAGTACCATATTTATTGACTAGAGACATTATGTTTCTAGAGAAACACTAAAAAACTAGTTTACAACAATGCATATAGATCACATGTGGTATACTAAAACATTATAGTGAAAGGGATTCCCATAAATATTTCCATTGATTAGGTGGTTGGGAAGATGGGTGTGATCTACTTTAGTCCTTAGTAATGCATGGAGAGGTAAGGGTATTATTTACCATAGCTAGCTCCATTGATTATAGTTGGATGAAGACCCTAGTTGATCATATTTTGCGTATTTATTTTTCTAAATATTAATATTCATGTATCAAATAGGATGAATATGAATAATGAATGGATGAATGCCAATTGGTTGACAATAGAGTAGGAAGATGGCGTGAAAGTTTTTATCAAGTTGAAAAAATATCATGCATATGACCCTTATTAAATCCATTGTATGTGTTTAAACTGTTATTATTCAAGACAAATTAGTCCAGAGGATTTGGAAGAAATCATGAATTGAAATAGAATAGATCGAAGTTATACATGTTGGGATAAACATGGGGGGGGAAATAACGGAGGTAGTGACTGGGATATCATTGTGTTTTATAGATCTTATGATATGATTACAAGAGTAAACAATGAAGATGATCATATAGAGGATGTGATTACAGATGTGAATGATGATGGAGAACATATCGAGGAAATGACAAGGATAGTTGAATATGAACTTTGTGATTGCCCAAAATTTATTTAGAAGTTAATGATTTGTGAATAGATGCCATTTTCTGATGGTTGTACTAATTACATAACACTGTCAGTCGTACTAAATCTGTATAATTTGAAAGAAAGCAACAAGTGGAGTGATACCAGTTTTATGGAACTACTTTCTCTCCTGAATAAAATGCTCCCTAATGATAATGAGCTATCGAGCCGAACGTACGATGCCAAATGAATATTACGCTCGATGGTTATGATCTCTGAAAGAATGCATTCCTTCCTGAATAACTTTCTATTGTTTCACAAGGACTACTAATCACTTAAATAACACCCAAAATGTGGTGATTCGCGATACAAGGAAGATGAATACTGTCCTATGTATGTTATATGGTACTTTACAATCATTCCAAGTTTTAGGAACCTATATGTAAGTGAGGAAATTGCAAGAAAATTTACATGGCATGCTGATAGAACAATTAAATATGGGAAACTATGTCACCTGACAGACTCTCCTCAATGGAAGAAAATTGATCATGTGTGTCCTAATATTCTATAGGTTGAAAATGAATGTGATTTATATCTATCTACTCTCACCTATTGCCTTGTAGCAAGGGCTATGATGTTCAATATATATAATGAAAAGCTACACAGTTGAAAAATTCCAACAGATCATGTTAGAGTATTGATGAATGTAGCTAATGAGATGAGTGTTGAGATACCTATTCCAAATGATGATGATGACATTCTTATAGTTGAACTAGCTGTTGGGATAATCATCGCATGGCAATCAATACTTGTAAAAAACATGTCGACAAGGAGGTATCCATTTCCAATTTATTTTTTAAGATAAACCTTTAATATTTTAAAGAAAAAAGGTCTGACCCGTTGAATGTTATTATAGAATGAAAAGAAGAAGGGGTGAAACAAAATATCAGCTCAAAACTATCTCAAGGATCAACCAACTGATTGAAATAGTCTACTGAGAGCACCATCACCCCACCTGTTCTATATCCATAATTAATATCATTGCAGGCTCATGTGGATACAATGTTTATAGATGACAATTCTCACAGAGTTGATTTTGAAAAAAATATGTACGGAGATAAAAAATCGAATTTCAATAGTGATGAAAATGTAAATGAAATACTCATGTATGAATGGCTATGAGCCTCAGTTATAAATTTATACTTGAGGTATGTTTTCATGATTTGATTTTACAAAAGATTATATAATATGATAATTATGACGAAATACATTTCATATTTTTATGCATGAATATATACGAAAATCAATTGAATGGACTTCCCCATGAACAAAAATTTGGACTCATTAATCCTCACATAACATCTTTAAAAGAAGTTTTAGATTCTGATAAATAGGCTCCAATAATGTCATCACTACTCCATTAATTTGAAAACAAAATTAAAGATGATAGACTCTTTAATACCAACGATGTAGTAGTAAAACACCACAATTTAATCATATCAACTATATTTTCATTTCTTTCATTTATTATTTCTTTTTTTGTTTTTAGGGAGCATTGGATGCTGATTGTAGTCAATTTAGATACTCCAATGATTTATTTTCTAGATTCGATTCATTGATATACAACAAACTGACCATGCATGATGGTGTTTGTTAATTTGAAATACACTAAAACTAAAATTTTAGCACTAAACATCTAGTTATATAATTTATATTATCATTTAATGAGGATTGTATTATGATATGATGGTGTATAAATATCTTCTACTTCATGGAATGAATCTAGGGCCTAAGGACAATAGAGCCTACCAGATATACAACTGGAAAAGTATCCTAGAATATATAATAACATTGGACTATCCAAACACATATCAAAACAAATTACTTTTTTAATCTATGTTTCTTATGTGTATAAAACAATCAAATGGAAATGATTTTGGTTATTATATTTGTAAATTTATTAATGAGATCATATTTCACCAATAAACTAGCATCCCTGAAGATGTAATTTTGAAAATAATTAAAAGTTTATTTAAAATATTTATTAATCTTTTATGTATTTATATATTTTTCAGTACTACCATGATTGTCGCAAAACCTCATATTCAAAAGATTATATAGATGTTTTTAGAAATGAATGGGCATCATACCTATTAGAATATTGTACAAAAATAGGATGAATGTGAATTCCTACTACTTATGTTATCCTTATATGATCATTGATATCTCCATTGTTTATACTTATTAAGCATATACAATCAACCATTACTATATTTTATATCCTTAGGTTATGAAGAATGGTTTTTGAAATGAATTGTCTTTATTGTAAATAATAACTTAATGAGAGACTCTTATGAACTAGTTATTTATGTTCCCATGTTCCCAAAAGAACTAGACCTAAAAAATTATGGCATGGATCATTTATATTCTGTATTTTGGTCATTTATGTATCTGTTTCTTCTCTGAAATGTGTTGGAAGAATATTGGTTGTGCACCACTCACAAATTTAATAACAAAACTAAGGATTCATCCCTACTATTGGCTAACTACTGCTTAGTATAGTGTTTGATCTGAACTTCTGATCTAGTATCCCAATGATGCTCTCATCCCACAACATCTTTATGATATCATCACTAAACGTTCACTTTTCCTTCTCTTCCTAAACACATTTACCTACTAAATGGGTGTAAGAAGAGAAGGAAAATAAAACACTGAATGATGATATCCTAGAGATGGTACTGGATGAGTGAATCATGAGGATGCCGAATCAAAAGTTCAGATAAGATTATATGCTAAGCGGTAGTTAACCAACAATAGTAAAGTTCAAAAAGAATGATTAGTTCTATTATTAACTTATATTTGGACCAAAAAAAACTTTTTGAAAAGATGTAAAGGCAGTGTAATGATATAATATGTCTATTTCAACAAAAAATTATATAATGAAACTTTGATTTTATTTTCATTATTCCTTATAGGGTTAGTTTATTTTAGAAGATTTCTATCCATGTGACATGCCTTTCATGAATAGAAATGATGTTGTGTCTTATCAACCACATAGGTAATCTTGATGTTTGAAAAATAAAATCAGTGTCCATAGATTTTTCATCCCCAAAATTGCTCAAATAAACCCGCATCATATATACATATGCATGAACATCAAAATTTGGGTGCCTACGCACCTCATATTGAAACTGCATCACATAAATGCCTAGATTCTTACATAGCTCACATAAAAATTCCAGAAGAAGAAAAAATGTCTTTGTTATAAGGAAGTGAATGCCTGACTGATTCCCTGGGCCTTCTATTGTTCATTTAGTATTCTAACATACTCTTGGTATTCTGTGAGATTTCATATATATATGAGAGTAATGGGAAATCTATTTCACCAATGACTTAATATTTCATAGCTTTACAAGAACTCTTAGGATTTTTCTCTACTTCACATAAGCCTCTTCATGTGATCATGTCACATAAGATTTTTTGTATGAATGCTTCATGTGAGCTGATCGTGGGATCTCATCACATGATCAAATCATATAAACAAATCACATAATAAAAGATATTCACTTGAACCATCATTCATGTAATCTTGTATTATTTAAATGATCCCATAAAGCTTCAAGGGTTGTGTAATTGTATAAATCTCCAAGGCTCATTTGATAATGTGATCCTATTATGTTCATGTGATTACATGACTATGAACAATTCATGAACTTAATTTTGAAGCCAATGTGGATTTATTTTAAATGTTTTTAATATTATTTCCATCATAAAACACATATTTCAATAGTCAATATATGAACACATTTTATTTTATGTATGGTGAGTTTGACCTCAGTATATGGGACATTAAGATGATCTATGGGGTGATGATTTTAGGAGAAAAGTATGATGAATAAATTCAGCCCCTTCCAAAAATGGAGGGGTTGGATGGGGGCCTGCATCAGTGGATATGAGTTACCAAATACTCACAACATCCCAAGTTACCATTTTAAGAAATTTCTATAATGTATCAATAGGGTATGGCTAATCACACTAACTAACTAGGAGATGAAGAGAAAAGTGAACTGGTATAATCATTTTTTTATACCATACAGAGCACCAACCTGTGAAATTACCAATAATGTAATGGGTGATCCTATAGCCTAAGCTTATATTTTATCCATATATGAGGGTGTTTTACCCACTTGGAATAACTAATTAGTGGTATTCATCATACCACTTTGGGAGATAGTTCAGTGCATTCAGGTGAAATTTTCCACTCCTCCCCTACATAGGGGAAAGAGAATCATAAAAAAGATAGATTATAGACAAAAAAAATTCTTCCATAAGACCCTAATATCTCTAAATGTCTAAGAAGTAATTGAGGCACTTAGATCCATCACCATCAGCAACCGGGGTGCCAACGGATTTGGTAACAATGTATGGGGTTCTCGTGAAAGGCTTTCCAGTCAGTGGGGGATATGCTCTAATTATGGTGGTGTTTCCCATAACATTCCAATACTGGGACAACTATAGGGGGAATTCATTCACCATAGAGGTCTGGAGAGTGTTGTTTCATGTAGAAATGGAGCTAGAGTGATTTGGGAGTGTGATCTCTCCTAAAGGAATCTTCTATGAACAATAACCCATTAAAGTCAAATCACTTATCTATGAACTTAGGGTGGTGATTCATTCTATAAAAGGCCAAGACCATTACAAAACCCTGGATTAGAGAATAATAAATTTATAAAATATCATCATTTTTGGCATTGGGCCGAAGGACTATTCCAATTAGTTCTTCCTTGGAGTGGAATATGAGCTTAAAGAACTCTCCTACCTCTTCTTCCATCACTTTTGGATCTCTGCTTGGATCATGACTTTCCCTGTATTGATGGTATTTTCTTCCTTTCCACAAAATTTATTGTCTTACCTTGTTCACATTGGTTTGGGAAATTAAGAAAAATCATTTCATCCCTTGGGTTTTTCCCCAGGACCATAATGCATTTCCCAATTTCATGCTTCCCTTTTAGTCCCTTCTTCCTTCTAGGACTGTTAGTACCTTTCCCATTGAAACGGTCTCAAATATCCACTGAGAGTTGGATATAACTTTCATCACCGGAATCATCCTCTTCAAGAGACACAACATGATCTTGATTAGCTAGAATATCAAAACGGTTCCCCAAATATACCCTTTGGCTTTTCGTGGGGGACCTTGGCCCAAAACAGTTGGCCAGGTCACTGGGCTCTTCCTAGTCATACCCATACACGAAACCTTTAGATAAGATGGGGGTTTTGAATAGAAAATGTTCGGGGTCCAAGGGGATAAAGACACTTCCCTAATTCCGACTCCATTTTCTAGGTTGAGACACTACTGTAGATAACAGGTGCACCTGTTGTATTCTAGGAGCCTCAACCACACTCCCCTCCTCAAGAATCCCTTTATTATGTGGAGGCACCACTGCAGTCAATAAGGACACCTCCTAGAATATTTTCCCTAGAGGTTCATCCTCCTCACTATGCCACATCATTGTATCGTCCTTGTGGACCTCCTTCTCCGAGAAACCAAAGTTGGATTTGGAATCGTGATATCTTCCTATGGAGGCTCAGAAATACGAGAGACAATGCAATCCACAACTGAATTTTGATTTGTATCTGGTTGGACATCCCCACCTTGAGAGGGAGACTGAGAGTTAGAGCTCTACACACAAGCATCAAGGTCAAATCCAAAAGTTGATCCATCCTCTGAATCCCCTGCTGCACACTAAAATTCCTCAGTGCCAATAGGGATCCCCACTCCTTTCTTGGATTCCCCCCTGCCTGCCTCCTGCAAACCTATAATCCTGTTACCCTGGAAGTGAGATTGATGAGGAGTATCCAATTTCCCCTCTGTATTTTTGCCCTTGCAAAATAACCTCTAGGGGCTGTCACAAACAACAACCTCAATAGGGACCACATTTTACTTATCAGAAATCCGGTGTCCAGACCGACATCTACATGTTGGCGACGAGTGTCCCAAACACATACAACCAGAATAAAAGTCATCCCACGACTCATACACAGTCTGCTGTCTACACTAGCATTGTTCTCCTATGGTAATCCAAACTAACTCAGGAGGTTTCCTTGAGGAATCCACTTCCATGCACACACAGGGATTAACATGATGGTTCACAATAGCGATTCAGTGATCAGAGGATGAAAAACTCCCTACAAGGTTCCCATGAATCCTAATGATCGAAGGATTTTGAAATAGATGGGGTAGATTAGGGAAAATCACCTTGATCTCCACTGAAGGGGAGTCCCACTTCATATGGAAGTCATAAGACCATATTTGGAGGAAGAAGAGGTACTAATTGCAGCTATGTGTCACACTAGACCAATCGTTTACTAAGTCATCCTCTGACGCAAAACATATCAAAATGCATCTGTTGTTGAGCAGAACCACCGTTGCCCTCTCTTGTAGGTACTATGAACCTAAAAAAACCTATCAAAAGAGTCCACTGATGGTCTTCTCTTTGGTAAACACACTATACCGGGGTCTGATTGAGGATTGCAGATGAATCGTTGAAATATGTTATCAATAAAGGCAAATTAAGTCTCCCTTCATAGAGATTGGGAACCTTAGGGAACAGGAAGCTCTACGGTAAAGGAGAAAGGAGCCCGAGTTTGGAGAATGGAGAGAAAGAGGCCATCACTCTCTTATAAGATGATGATGGTCCCTCCCCCTCCGGTGGGGGAGGTATTAGCTCGAATTTCACCATTATCAAGGGGGAGAAGCCTTTATCCATTTTCTCTTGGATATTTCAAGAGGCTAGTAAAATTTGGTCACCTCCCACCTCTCTAGTTTACTTTCCCAGGGACACGGTGTCCAAAGTTGGTTTAAAAAGTGACTGAGAGGCTGATGATCAGGGATTACAAGTCAAATGGAGTTCATGGATGTGGTTATTTCTGATCCAGAGGAAACACCATTGGTTCCTCCATCAACACCACCTTTGGAACCTCATGTTTTCCTTTGAAGTTCCTTCATCTAAGAGGTCTATGAAGATAAAGTGGGAAATTCCATACACTAAGAAACCTCTGAAAATCATTAATTCTGGTAATTTGTGGACGTTTTTTCTTTTCATTAGTCTAGTATCTTATCAGGGCCGCTTATCTACCCATATCAAGGTCAGTTATCAAGTATCATCTAGTCTTATGGGCCCCTACCTACCCAAATGTGTCTTTTTTAGAAAAATTGACATTTTATTAATATATTCTTTCATATTAATGTCCAATTTATTTCATTATTGTTTTACTAACATAATATTTGTTTTCTTATATATGTGTAATTTTTTTCATGAGTTCGGATGAATTGTTAAGAAACTAATACCATTGATGACAATTTATGAGAGGGGATCACAAATGAAAAAAGTATGAAACATTAATGTTTTTTATTGTTTGTTGGATAATTGTAATTTTAAACAAATAAAAAATTGTTTTAAATGTATATATCAGTGTTTTTTTTGTATTCATTAATTCAATAAAATGTATATATCATTGTTTGTGAAATTCTTGTGCATGCTGTTTTGTTTTTATATGCTTTTTTTATTGTATTTTTTGTTTTATGTAGCTATTTTGTGTGCCGGTGCTGTTTGGGGTTGTATATACAGATGTTGTCTTAGGTGTGTAGGTTCTGTGTTGGTTCTGGGTTTTCTCAGGCAACTTGACCTTTACCAGCACTCAAAATAGAGCTGATAGAAGTGTCCGTTATCAGCACTCAAAATAGCACTCATAAAGGGAGACCTTTATTAGCTATTTTTTAGCATGGATAAAGGGAAACCTTTATCAATGATTTTTAACACTGTTAAATCCCCTTGTCTTCACTTCTATTAACAACTCTTTTCAAGTGCTATTAAAGGAGGTTTTAGCACTTTTAAAATCCCTATTTGTTGTAGTTCCTAAAACATCATGTATCAGAGGTGCAACTGATTCTTACACATTATAAATGACTTATGGATCATTTTACTAAACTATAAATATAATAAAAAATTAATTTCTTAGTTTTAATTATTTCAGGTATATTTTTACTAAAATTAATGTTAATTTTAAATAACAAGATGCACTTAGAGTCATATCGGTCACACCATATGTCAGGTTGAGGTGAGGCTGATTCCTACACATCCCATGGTCTCAAAACAATCTCAAATTCTAATGTTACCATGATTTAAATTGGATATATTTTTAGAACTACCAATACTTCATAATAAGTTGATGTTATTAGATGAAAATGGTTTTTATTCTAAGAACATCGTCTCAAATGATATGGAAATTAACTTACAAATATTTGATAAAATTATACCCAAAATAATTAAATAAGTAGTATAGATTCACATATTCCTGATGGTTTTATAAATTATTTAATCATTTCCATGTTTTCATTATCTGAGTAGTACTCTCAAAGTCAAATCTATCATGAGTATCTGTAGCTTCAAAAAAACCACCCCAAATCAAACAAAAGAATCCACCTTTGTAATAAAACAATTATTATATTAGTTAGACTAAAAATAAATAAATTAAATAAAAATATGAAATAATAAATTAAAGATATGGACAATTATTTTACTATGAAAACATAAATATTACCTTGGTGATTGAGCAGAGGCAGTATCTTTTCTCTTCTTACAAAGAAAGTGGAGAGAACATGATAGAATATGATAAATGCCAACACTATATGGGCGAAAAGGTTTTTGAGGGATAAAAAGTATATGGATGTGTTGGTGATGAAAATAATTAAATATGGATAGAAATATTCTAAAATAAAATAACTATGAAAATAATAATTCCTAAAATATCATTTTAAAAACTAAATTAGTATTATAAAAAAATGATAAGGAAATTAACTTACAAATAGTAGATAAATTTCTAAAATAAATTTATCAAATAAGTAGATGGAATTCACCTTTTCTACACTAATTTCCAAATTTAGGGCACTCATACACATTTTTATTACAATGTGGAGAATATACTAGATGACATAGGTTCTCTTCATTAATTCTTTTATATTCATTCCTGGTCAATTGTGTCATAGTTTCATAATATCCATATAGTCTTATAAATTTTTGAATGATAAGAATGTTCCATATAATTTTTGAAGGTCTTTGTTCATTTTTCTTATATTGATCTACTCCACACTTATGAAATTTTATTATTGATTCATGGTCCTTAAGAAACAATATGCAATAATTTGGACAAGATTGTAATTTTTTGAGATAATTCACACTGAACATATCATTCCTTTAACATCATATGTTTATCATGGTAATTCATTTTCTTATGGTATCATATCACTATAAAGACCAAGTAGTTCTATAAAGATGGTTTCACTCCATATGCTTCTAAAATTCAAATTATATAACATCAATATAGATGAAAATGTTGTGTAATTATTACAACTGGTATTTAATGGTATCCTAGAACAACTATTTAACATCTCAAGAAACTTTGGACAATCATGAGGGTCATATTTAATTTATATTTTCATATCTTTTATTTGATCTCCATCATTATTTACGCTAGTATTCCTATCAAATGTCCCATAAACCATAGTATCATCCCAATTGGTGTGCACATTCAATTTTTAACAAGTTTAGTCCTACATTTATAGCTCTGATCAATTCTATGACAAATCAAATTTTCTTCCAACTCTTCCAGACTACATTTTCTTGAATAACAATAATGTAAACACAGATAAAGGATTTTAGAAGGCTCTTATGCATGATCTATTTCCAACCTGGTGAACTATTTAACTCCATATTCATAATAATTTCTCCAAAAATTTGTGTGCATTCATTTTGGAATCATATCCATCCTATCAGTTTCATAAAATATTAATTATTAAATATAAATAAACAAACACACAAAATATATTCATCATCAAAGGTGAAAGTTATATATAATTCTAATAAGGGAACTAGAAATTTTATTGTTCAAATAATTTTATTATTAATTTAATAAAATGTGAAATTTAATTTATGAAAACAATTACTCTAATATGGCAGTTGTTATCTTCTTAATTCATCCAAAGGTGAAGGTTATAGACAAATATCATTCTCATTTTCTCATTTGACAGAAAATTATCATTTTATTTTGTTATTTGAAACTCTTCCTCCATCTATTATGGAGATGCACCTATGTTTCTTTAAATACTCTAAGAATTAGTCATCCATGGGATGACTATATCTCAATATTGTATAAGAAACATAAAAGAGATATGGGATGAGTCTCAAGAAAAAATCGCAATAATAACTGTTCCGGAGATGAAGCTGATAAGGATGAATGTGGTACTCCATTGTTTTCTCTAAAAGGGGTAATGACACCCATTGTGACTATTTCACCATTCCACAAGTTTTTAACTCGTGGCCTATTTAAGGCATGGTTTAGTGGGGCATACATGTTCCTTTCCATCATTATAGGGGTCTTGGTGGAGACATGTTATAATATATTAATCCTTTGGGCCTCTATGAATTCTATATTTATAGGATAATTCCCTCTTAATAATTTTAATCCTCTAACTATGAATATTTTCCCCTCTATTAAGATGAGTCGTCATGTATTTCTTACATCTACAAAACAAATGAAAATTTAATATAGAAACTTAAGGAGTAATAAGAAACCAAAATATGATAAACAAGAAGAATAAACTCTCATTCCATCAACTAGAATATATTAAAAATTATTGATTAGTTTTTTTAATAAATAATGAGTTATTTCATATACGTGCATGGTAATCAGATATTCATCTTGGTGGAACCAATACATGTAGAACTAAAATGATGAATTCCTAAAAATAATTTCTCATAATTTTTTCAACATATATTGAATATGATATCATCAATTCCATTTCTTGGAAAAAGTAATGTGGCAACCTAAAGAATTAATACATTTAATATTAATGGTACATCAAATATTTGAAAACATTTTTGAAATATAATTTTAATTTATATTAAAAATAGATATGGATTAGAAAAAATATTTTTTGGAAATGAATATACCTAAAAATGTTAACGGTTTTAAACATCTAAAACTTTTTAGTCGATAAATTGATTCTAGAACTATGTCTAGATAGGATGAAAATATGAATTATTATCGAAAAAATGAAGAGTAGGTTCTATAAGAAATTTTCATTTTCATGAACATTATGCGTTATATGGTGATTTTTGTGTGAAAATTTTCTTGGGGAGATTTGGGAGGTGTGATTTGAGTTGCATTGGTTTCCTATGTGCTTGGCTTCTATCAAGTATCTTCCTCTGTCAGTGACTTCTTTCGAGATTTGTGATTCCTTTAGTGTTGTTTCAAGTTTGATAATCTCATTATAGTGGCTTTGATGGTCTCATTTGGGGGAACATTCAAGGATGTGCTTCTCTTTTGAGGCCCAAACCCGATTCAAATTATTCTCTTGATTCTTGTTCCTTCGTTTCTCTCTCAATCAGTCTGTTTTAGTTGTTTCATGGAGGCATTGGGAAGTGCAGTTTGATAGGTCATTGGTGTTTTAGAAAGTTAAAACATTGATGGATTAAATCCGAGATGAATTGGTCTTCTTTTGATGTTTTCTTTGTGCCATGAATTTCATTTTCATAGTTTAAATGTTCTTTGTTTCATTTTTCAATCCTAGCATAGTTCATGGCGTGTTTTTGAGGTCCCAACCGCTTCAAATCTACCCTAGATTCCAAATTCCATTGCACCTCTCGTCATCGGTCTATAGTGGTTGTTTTTCAGAAGTATTGGGAAATGATTCTTGAACATTTGACAGGGTTCAAGGAAACTCTTCTATGTAGGTTCTCTCCCTCCAATATCTTCAGGTTCTGGTCTGATTGCTATTTGTTCTATATTTTAATTAGTTCATTTTTTGGGATGGCAGTATTGACTCGGGATTCCTACAGTGGTGGTTTGACATATTTTGGTGGAAGGATTTTTTTACAAGTATCATCTTTAGTGGTGATCAGGTGATGATGAAAATTGTGGTCTCTCATGAGACAAGTTTCTAGATGATGCATATCTTTCAAGGGTTGTTGGTGGTGGTGCTAGTTGATGGTTTCAGATATTGATTTGAGTAATGTGATGTTGGGGATATAGGTTTTTTGATGGGAATGATGGTGTGGTAGGAAATATGTGTTTGACCATATTGTAGGAGGAGGTCCATAGCTCTCTCGTGGATGTGGTGGTTGCTGGTTCTCGGACCGAGGTGCCTTCAAATTCAAAATCTTGGATTTGGTTGAAGCATGGATTGAATTTTGAATTTTGAATTTGGATCTATATTGGTGTATTTTTTTTGGAATTTATGGTTCTAATTAAAAATTAAAGTGGATTTTATTAAATAATAAAAATGGATTTTTAGTTTAGTATAACAATATTCTAATTTCGGGTTGGTAAAAAATTATGGTTATTGTGTTTGAAAAAAGAAATTTATTTTTTGTAGTGAATAATTTAACATATTAGATAATGAGATGTTAAAATACTAACTTAAAACCGGTGGGTTGAGATGTTTTTATAATGAAAAGATATATTTGATAAATATTTTTTACTAATTATAATGGGGAGACTGTTAACAATTAAAATAATAAATTAGGGATTCAAATGAAACAACCCTTGAAGTTAATTCACTACGATATATATGGAACCAAAAATTATAAATCGCAAAATTTTATAAGTATTTCATTTAAACAATTAATATTTAAACTCAGATCATATGTATTATATTTTCTTCACATGTATGTATATTATTCTCTAAAGGGATTAAAATTATATGAATAAGTGTTAAGAATGAGTTTCATTATGTGGTAAAGAATCATATATTATATTATGGGGTTGATTATTTGAAACACCTGTTATGGGGTTGTAAAAAATAATATATATATTCCTCATTAGTACACCACATTTAATGTCCATGGTCATTCCCTTAAAAATATTATTTTTGAAAAGTTACTTTTCCTACAACGTTATTAAATTCTTTTAATTTAATATATTATTTGAAAAAATAAAAAATATAGGGGATGTTGAAAATTGATGCTATCAAAATAGTATTAATAATGAAAATATAAGATTATGAATATAGTATTATAATAAATAATGATCATTCCTTGGGCAATTTACCATATCTGTGTTTATTTTTTTCATAAAGTTTTGTCTGAAATTAATCATCACTCTATATAAATGATCAATATTATTCACCTAGCCACATCTAACTATTTATCCCATGTAAAGAAATAATGAATTACCATCACATGTGCATAAGGACTAGTATTTTATAAGTCCAATGGTAGGATATGTCCCACAGTTGAGTATAATAACCATTTAATTTCACATCCATTCGGCTAAATGATTGAAGAGAACCCCATTGTACATGTCAAGTGGTCACCATGTAATTCTATATATTGTCAGCAATATCTATCGTATTCGAGATAAATTTGGAAGGGTTTGAATTTATCAAACTATAGAGTGAGAAGCAACAATTGTGTAATGAATAAAATAAATAATAACGATAAATAAATGAAAATAGATATCCCTAAATAAAAAATGAATGAGTGATAAGGAGGTGAAAATAAAATACCACTGATTGAAACTTTAAATAATCAAAGTGAAAGTAGATATAATGCCGATACTGGAATTCGTTCGAGCCTTGGATTCATTCAACCCTTGAATCATTCCATCATTGGATTCAATCCTTGGATTTTTCTGAGCCATCATTTGATCTTTGATTCGAGCTTGGATTCAATGAGGTGGAGCATCAGAAACATGTGGCTTCCAAGGAAATCATCAAATATCACGACTAGTTCACAATTGGTTAGGGTTCTTAAAATAGACCAAGACAGATTTATCAACATTTCCAAAAAGGTTTTGATTAATATCCCTTTTACTAGTGCTAGATTAAAATGTTTTAACAAATGGACAACTTATCAATGTTTTTTCGTATAGATAAAATGAAATATTTATCGATGCTAAAAAATCACTGATAAAGATAGATTTATTACTGCTTTTTTATCACTGATAAAGATTCCTTTAATTGATGCATATTACTTAAGCATTGGTTAAGGATTTATAATTATAATTATAATTATAATTACAATATTTCATAAATATTTTTATAAAATTATATATATATTTAATAAATATTTATAAATATAAATATAGTAAATATACTCATTATTTAAATAAATTTATTATATTTTTATTTTTACTTAAATATACAATTATTTAATTATAATTTTTTTAAAAAATATATATATTAATATTTATATCATCATATATATTTATATAATTATAAAAAATATATATATAGTAAATATATTAATTTTTTAAATAAATTTATTATGATTATAATTATTTAAATATACATAATTATTTATTTATAATTATATAAATATTTTTGTAAGAAATAAATTTTTTTTATTTATAATTAGAAATATATAAATGTATAGATATAGTAAATATGTATTTATAAATATATTTGTTCTAAAATATTTATTTACATATATATTTTTAACATCATTAATTCATAATTAATCTTAAGTGCTCGCATATTAAAAATTTGTGAAATTGAATAATTGAAAATGAGTACACTAACCATATTGGAAAAAAGGATAAGTTTTATTAATTAAATATAAATAATTAAAAAATATGGATGTAACACCCCAAGCTTCCATGGTACGTTTCCCTTTGAGTAATGTAATAGCTTGCATTGTATGGAACTTCGAGATTCTTACACACCGCGATAAATCAAAGTAGCCGTTATGAATAGTTATACCCACTTTTTGAAATTTTATACATTTTATATTTCAAAATTGACTTCATTTTTGGATTTAGAATATCAAAATTATCCTAAGGTGAAATTTTGGTACTTTTTGGATAACTTTTATATTTTGATGAATAGGGAAAATTACTAAATTTTAATTAAAAACAAATTTTTTAATAAAAATAATTAATAGAGATAAATTATTAATTTGTGTGGTTTTAAAGTATATTTAGAATATATTTTTACCATTTAACTCAATTTAGGTCATTGCACATAATTTCACAATTAAAACAGACATAAACAAGTGTCAATCTTTTGATAGTTATTATATCATAAAAACACGCTTTTTGTTTTGAGAACGGAAATTAATTTTAAATTAATTTCTGTCACTTATGTGTTTTGAATTTGGAAAAATGGATTGAATATTTGGAACCAGGATTTATAAATTGTGTAAATAGGTAACTTTTATTTTGAGACATTTTGAATAATTACTTCGGTAAATATTTTATTTACCATGGTTAAGGGGTAAATCCGGTAAATAAGGGTAAAAAATTAATATTATAATAATAATAATTTACCCTAAAACGTGTCCTAACCTTATATGTGGATACATGTCTGACACTGAACATCTTTGGGTCGATTTTGGGACCCCATGTAGCCACTTGTAGGTGATATGGACACTTTATATTAATTAAGGTAAGTAAATACAAAAATGACAAAAGCTTATATCTTTTACCAAAACAATTTTTACATGGGGTTAAATATGTTATATTTTCTATTTTAAATATTAATTATAAATCTAAAAAGATTTTCTACATAAATATATTATTTATTTATAATTTTTAGACATTGAATAAGTAAAAATATATATGACACAATAATGATGCAATATTTTCCTTATTAATGAAAGAATCAAATAATTGGTATTATAAATGTTAAAATAAATATACGTTGAAAGTTTTGATGAAATACATGAATTTTATTGGTTAATATGACATGATAAGATTTCTTAAATGAATTTGGTTCGAACTAATAAAGCTGTTAAGACTTTAACAAAAATCAATTATTGAGTAGTGTCAAAATTGACAAAAATGAGTTTTTAAAACAAATACTCAATTATTAATTTATATTATATTCCTAAAAATCTAAGGCTCAGTCAAAGGACTTATATCATTATTGGTGTATCATTAATGAACCACTTGGGGGTCTCTTGGATGTATATAGTATGTTTTTAAACTATATATTATAAAAATACAATGTGACATGGTATGTGTTAAACTAATTAACTAAGAGTTAAAACTAAATGATAAGGTTAATATATTGACCCAAACGATCTAAAATATATCGGTTGAAAGGATTTAGACCCTTCCCCACCATATACTTTGAATAATCCACTTTGTATCCATTATAAACCGACTATGATTTTATTATAAAATAATACCTTAAGTTTTTCCTAAAGAGCCCCTCACACATCTTATAAAATGGAACTCCCCCTTCTCATTAATTCACACCATAAAAGCTATTTGGATTGGCCAAAAACTATCCAAATATTCTCAAAACATCCCGAAATTCATCCTAGAGGCCTTATTTTGATCATAAATCCAACCTATGGAGCTCTTTTGATCAAATCAAAATGAAGAACCCGAAGAAGAGGTAACGTCTTCACCACCCTCTTTAATGTTCCTTTCTTCTTCAACTTCTTATTTCCTTGTTATTTCCATTATAAAATAATAAATCAAGGACCCTCTATATACTGTGATGTTATTATAATTATGTAACAAACAAATTCATTATTCTATCCATCCCTTGAATGACATGTCACCATACGTGTGTACAAACGGCCTACCGTCTCCACGTTGTGGTGTAATTGTTATTCAATATACTATTATTTAGATGGTTATACTAATGATGTATAATTCATGTAAATAATAAATATAACATGATAATTATTCGTTCTATATGATATACCATCCAATTATATAATATCAAAAGAATTATATTGTCACTCGTGCATATGTACGAATTACCGTCTCCAAGAACGTGATGAGATTCATTCCCCATCATATCCATTAAAAACTAAATTTTATTGGATTATTAAAAATAATATTTAAGTACATAATATCATTCTGGATATGAGTATGATACAACCTATCCATAACAAACACAGCTTATATAAAAGAAAATGAGTAAGTTAACACCCAAAAGGATGATAATTCTAAGATTTTATTAACAAAGCGATGTTAAAAGACCATATATGATATCATATTAATATATATGATTATTTTATAATTCAACAAAAATTATTTCACCATTATATAGGAGGTTAACCTACCATAAACCAAGGAAAAGTACAAGTTCAGGGTTTATTTCACAATCTCTTCATTATCTAAGGTTGTTTATATGTAATTATCTATTGGGACCTCTTTATCATCCACATCTATGTTTCTTAAAAATGTATTTCAAAACATTCTTACTATTTTACAGAATATGGGTTAAAGTCATTTATACCATTGTTTGAATTTTTATAAGAAGTTTATAAAGGAATCATTCTGTCATTTTCCAAACAAGGTCTTTTTAACCTTTTCGACAAAATTAATGTAAGAATGTTCTTTTTAAATTATACGGCGGGTGCGGCTATTTTCTGCAGTTATAACATCGTCGAAGCTTACCTTACAATATTAGAAGAATATTTTCAAAATAAATATTTTTTATGTGACTCTTAAATTATTTAAAAATATAAAGAGATATGCCTCTAAAAAAAGGCTTTGATTTCATCTATGTCAACATCCAATGAAGGATTTTAAGTTTATTTGAAGTTGATTTATTATGATACAAAACTTCCATATTGTATTGATTTTTTTGTGATATGTTTGACTGTGGATGTCCTATTTTTATACCATTCATTGATTATGGTTAAAGTATTGAAATTTCCTATGATATTTTTAATATGAATGTTTATGCTATGTTTAAACCTTTTCATATGAGGAATGTGTTGGACTTAGTAAGTGATGGGTGGAGCCCGCTATAGTTCCTCGATGCATCGGTAGGTCTCATGAGACAACTAGACGTGGAATTGGCAAAGGCCCTTTCCCAATTTAATTTATGGTTTTGGACGAGGCCTTAATTATTTTAGACATATTGGCCGAGCCCTTGACAAAATGTTTCAGAATGTATAGCATTATACATTCCCTCATTATGGAAATAATATTAATGGTTCATGTGTTCATTCGACTAGTAGAATACCCATGATTATGTTTTATTATGGCAGTATTTACTCAGCTTATAATATTTCCATAAAAGTATTCATGTTTATTATTGGTAAAGGCGTGTGGTTTTCAATTATTTACCATCCTTAATATTTATGTCATTTTCTGCAGTATTACTTACCCTTACTGAGAGTTTGAGATCACCCCTTTGTTATGTTTCATTTTCCCATGATATGAAGAAGTTAGTTATGAGTGACCTGCAGGCATAATCTAGGAGGCTTGGATGCTTCTAATGAAATATATTATTTCTGTAATTCTCTTCAAGCTGTATAGTGGATCATATGTATGAATCTTGTTTCCAATAATACTAAACTGATCGGTCTCTCGAGACATGATTTCCTTGTAATCATGCCAATGTTATGTAATAATGCACTGACTCTAGGTAACTGGGGTAGGGGCGTTACAATGGATATATATTGAAATAAAGATGAATACATATTGAAAATATTAAAACATAGTAAATTAATTAATATATATATATATATATAATATAAATTGATCAAATTCCCCAAAAAACAAAAAAAAAACCAAAAACCAAAAATATTAAAAATGAATTAATACCTAACATTATTGAAATTAAAAATAAAAAATTTACAAATTAAAGATATTATATATTAATTGTATCATGTTATAATGAAATTATAAAATGAATGTGAAATTTAAATAAATTACATAAATATTAGTTGTATGTGTTTCTATATAATATTTCATTAGTTATATAAATATTTGTGTATGTACGTTGTATATAAAAATGCATTAATTTAATATATGTATGTGAAGTCAATTTAACATACATTTGATATATGTTAAATTGAAAAATCAAATGAAAATCAATTATTCCCATTAATTGATGCAATTAGTGAGTATATTAATTCATTTTAATGTTTAATTATAAACCACTCTTCAATAAATATAAGACAATTTAACGTAAGGAAAAAATATTTTTTATTATATAAATTATATTTAAATTTATGCATATATATATATTTATATATTTAATACACACCATTTATATATATGATCAATAATTATTTAATTAATAAAATGTTAAATATTTTTTTGAATTTACATATTTTTAATATTTATATTTTAAATTTTATTTTAAACATATCTATATATTTAATATATACTATTTAATATTATTTATAATTTATATACAATATAATCAATTTATTCCTTTTTTAAATAAATAAATAAATAATATAAGATTTGATATTTTTTAAATAAAATAATTTTTTTTTATTCAATTATTTCATTTTATTCGGGACCTTTCTCAATGCAAAAAAATCCCTGGTAAAGCATCACTTTATCAGAGATAAAAACAAAGCACTGATAAAGGGAAACCTTTATCAGTGCTAAAAATAGTGCACTAATAAAGGGTACACTTTACCAGTACTAAAAATAAATTTCTAATAAGGGGTACCTTTTATCTGTGCTAAAGGAAAGTACTAATAAAGGTTAGAACTATTAAAGGCCTACTTTGTAGTAGTGTATTCACCACTTGTTTCTTTTTTTGTGGTTTTTACTACATCGTTTATGATTATTATAATTAAAATTATGTGATATATATATCCATCTAATTTTCTTTACTCCTGGGGGTATATGATTCAAAGGTCTCAAAAGTGGTAATCATTTTATGATGCAATCTTATTGTTTATCGGTATTATTTATGATTATGTTTCTAATGGTGAAATATACAAACTCACTCTAGATAAAAGAATGATTTTCTTATCTTATATTTATTTTATGTAATTACATGTTTTCCTATAATTTTCATCTATATATGTATTAATCATCCAAATTAATGCTTTTAAAGAAAAATGGATTTTTTATATCTTCGTTTGAAAAATATCATTCTTCCATATCCTTGTTTTCCAAAAATGTTTTCAAGAATATTTTTAATATTCATAAATGTTTATTTAAATTCATTTTTTTAATTTTTAATTTTTTTTAATAATTACTTAAATGCAATGTTCTTTTTTTTAATGAGAGACTTTGAGATTTTTACCCAAAATGTAAAAATGAATATTTGTTTTGACATAAATGACATGAATAGAATTTTCCACTATGATGACCTCTAAATTTAATAAATCATACTTTACACTTTGTAAAGGTACTTTTCAAAGATAATGTTTTCCTCAGTATTTATAAAAATATCTCAATTGTAAATAAGTGATTTCAAAGAGAACCATATACTTTCCTAAAAAATACAACATGTTATCATTTAAATTTTTTTCCATCTAATATGACTTCCTTTGACGTTTCCTAATCATTTATGGGGATATTATTCAATGATACCATCCTTATTCAATATATATATCATTTATGATCACGATGAAGATATGTTTTTGAAAACATTTTCTCTTGAACGAGTGACACTATGATGAGAAGATGAATTTTTTATGAAACCTATTTATTTTCCATTTTTTATACTATGATGAAAAGATTATGAAAACAATTAAATTTTCATGTTCTATCATATCATGAATATTTTATTATATTAAGGAAATCATATGTATAATTTTCATTATGTGATGGCTGGGATCATAATTATATATCACTCTAATTCATTATGTAAAGATAGATATCTCATGACATAAAGAGGTTTGGAATAATGAGTGAATCCCATTCGGTAAGGGACTTTATCCTCTATGATAGTATTGGTAGTAAACCATTAATACTAAGATGGTTTGGGGAGTTAACTAATTCCACTATGATAGTCTTTGAAATGAGCCTTGACTACTAATGAAATATTTTTTTATTCTTATATTTATGAAACAAACTTATGTCCTATACAAATGTTATTCCCTAATTTATCATGTTATTTGATTCATTTATGATTCATGTATTATAAACTAAAAATCATTATTCTAAGATTCAATATTATAATCTATGATATAAAAGGTAGAGTTTTCAAATGTTATTATCATGTTCTGATACCCTTATGCACATGAAATTTCGATATCTCCCTTTTTATCCTTACCGAGCATCTGAGCTCGCACTTTATTATGGTTCCCTTCCACATTTTATAAAGAATTTAATTTTGTATTAATTTTATAATATGGGTAATAATTATGCCGAACATAATGGGATATGACGTATTATACTTTTGAAACATTTTTTTATGTATCTATGTTTCCAAAGATACTAGAGGTATACAATTTTGGTGTGGATCATTATGTAATATGATGAATATTAATCTAATAAGATGTCATATCAATGTATTAAAATTATTGGTTTAAATAGTTGGTATCAGAGAAAGGTTTAATTAACCTTTTGAAACTAGGATCAGAAAAATTTATTTAGAAAGAACCATATGGATAATTTAAATTATTTAAAAATGTCATGGAATTTTAGTAAAGGTTAGATCAAGTGGTTTCAAAAAATTATGTTCTTATATTTAAACTACATGTGGATATATATCTAGAATATTTTTACTAAGGGGTAATTTCTATGAAATGTAAACCTTGGGATTTGACATTACCTGCACCTAGTGTAGGAAAACGATCATTGTTTCAGAACTGGTTTCTAGTGGATATGTTTTTGAAATTCAAAAATTCATTATGAACCATATTAATAGACTCTAATATATGATGATTAAGGACAAACTAATTAAAAACTAATTTGTCATTTATTGAAAAGAATGTTTCATATTAATACATATTTTAAAACGTTTTTCATTATCATGTGGTTTCCAAATACGATTATTATTTCTTAGACTATGATTTTTTATTTTAGTTGATGGATGGAAAACCAAGGAATCATGTTGATGCTGAATCTGATGAAAAATGCAATTATTTTCCTCCTGAGAAACTAAATTTTATTATAGGGAGAATGAAAAATCTCATCTTTACTCAAACACAACTTTCTAATGATATGAATAGTACTAAACTTCCAAATGAGTAATAGAGGGAACAACATTCTGCTAAGTCCTTCATGAGAAAACGTCTAGATTATTTTAGTGGTTCTAGGGATTTAAATGTTTATAATCCATATATTATCAACATCGAACATATATTTTCTATTTTCATATTTTTGGAGAATGAATAATTCATTTTGGTTGTCTATCATTTTGAAGGATAAGTAGATCAATTGTGGACTCTTATCAAGAATATAAGGAAACATTATAAATTTAACTCCATGAATTGGGATGAGTTTATGTTATTATTTTTCAATAAGTAATTTCCTCATATTCATTATAAAAAAATGGAGAGGTAATTCCTTTAGCGAAGGGAAAATATTGGTGAATCTATCATTACCTATGAATGTAATTTTACAAGACATGCTAGGTATGCTTTTGGAAGTATCATTAAAGCTAAATATATGGTTGGTCAGTTATTTAGTGGATTAAAACCAAGTATTTAAACATAATTTACCAAAAAGGATTTCATTAGATATGATAAAATCCTTCAATTTATAGTCAAGGTGGAAATAGATATTGGAGTTACCCATCAAGTTCATGGTTTTGATAAGAAAAGAAATATGGAATTAAAAGGAAATTATAAAAACAAAAGAGATAAGAATATGGTCTTTCCATCATACTATATGTGTGGAAGGGAACATGGAGAATTTTTTTTTATGGGGTCTAGTAAAAATTCTAATTGTGTACAATAATTTTATTTTGTAGGTGAATATTGATGTTATTTCAAGAAGTTAGATAATTTTGTGAATATAGAGAAAGGTCCAAACAATTATTCACCCACACTTTAGTGTTTAAAATTCCAGGAGTATGAAAATTAAATTAACTAGTTTTTGAATATAAAGGTTAATGATGAAGATCACGATAAAAATATTAATATGAGAGGAAAAGGAATAAAACATGTGATCAATATTTAAAATTATGGGTACGTAAACAATGTGGTGAAAGGTACACTTACCATCGACTCTAGATCTATTAATCTCTTATTTTACTCTATATCTAGACACTCTTTTATATTTGAAGAATTTTATATGGTTATAATAATACAAACTCAACAATTAGATATTGAATTATATTTGAAGTCATATAATGGTTTTATGATTGGATCATAAGTCCATGATTATTATCCGACTAATGTTTCTGTATATTTTATTCCTACTAATCACATTGTTCTTCATATTGTTTAATTTGATGTTATCTTCGGCATGAATTGTATTTCTCTATATAAATCCCACATCCATTTCCGAGGAAGGGAAGTCAAATTGGATATTTAAAACCAACCTATGATCATTTATAAGTTTGATGATAAATAAAAACATCTTATGGGAATCACATCCATTGTTTGTGTCCTAATTCCTATTCAAATAGGTTATTTAATCTCGGTTGGCTATAGAGAACCAAAATATCAAAGATATCCAATTTTTTAGGATTTTTTGATGTAATTACCAAATAATTACCTGGAATTATTTTGAATCATGTAGTTGAATTCACAATAGAACTCATATAGGGTGACACACTTATTTTAAAGACACCTTATAAAATGGTCCTGATTGAGTTATTGGAATTAGAGAAGAAATTCAAAGAGATTCTTTACAAGGTATTTATTCAGATAAATGTGTCACGTTAGGGTAAAACTATTGTTTTTTTATAATAAATTTGGATTCATGTGACTCTAAATTGATTATAGATTACATAATTAGATCAATAAAAATAAAAATTGTCCTTTCCCCAACAATTATGACTTGTTTTTATCAATTTCATGAAGCTCAAAAAAATTTCAAGGTTGAAATTTATTCTGGATATCATCAACATAGGGTCAAAGAGTATATAACCAAGACAATAATCTATCTAAGTTATATACACTATGAATATATTTTTATGCCATTTGGTCTTACTAATTCCCCCACTAAATTAAAGGGTTTAATGAAGAGAGTATTTAGATATTTACTTCACTTGTTTTTGGTCCACTTTATTGATGATATTATAATATATTTAAAGGGAGATGAATATTGTTAACATCACTAGATATTTTTATGGAATACATTGAGGAATGAGATATTTTATGAAATAATTACCAAGTATGAATTTTGGCAAAATAATATTAATTTTTTGGTCAGGTTATATAAAGTGAGGGTATATATTTGGATCTATCAAAGATTGATGTTATTGAATATTGACCCAAACCAACCACTATGACTGATATCCATATTTTTCTTGGTTTGTATGTATATTTTCAATTTATTTGGAAAATATATCACAAATTTTTAATTTAATCACCATGTTAACTCAAATGGGATACAAGTTCCTTTGGATAAATGAATGTGAAAATATTTCATGGAACTGAAGAGAAGTTTAGTTAATGAACTATCTATTACATTAACTTATAGTAGATAAGGGTTTTGAAATCTATAATGATGTAGTGAATAAGAAACTGGGGTAAATTCACATGTATAATGATATGGTTATAGCTTATGCCTAATGAAAATTGAATGTTCATGAGAAATATTCCCCATAAAATGATTTGGAGTAATCTATGGTAATTTTTACATTTGTGACATGAATCAAAATATTTCAAAAAAGGGTAGTAAATATACTATTAATAAAATTTTTATATACATATTAACATATATAGAGTAGAATATGCATTATTACAGATATTTAGGGATGGCTAAATATTATTAATGATCAATACATTACAACCCGCGAAAGAGAACAAGGTGGATGATAAATTATGTTAAAAATATTATGCTAGCACATCTATGATATGGATAAAAAAATATCTAATATTACTATATTTGAAAAGGATAAATCTTTAAATTTATACATAAGGGGTGAAATATTATCTTTCTGTAATAAGTGTTAAAGAATTTATCCATATTAATATTAACAATGTGAAAAAGGAAGACATAGAGCAAAAAAAGAATGTGAAAAATGTTCTTGTGTTTAACCTTGATTATTATAGAATGATAAGGTTTATGAATCATATTTTTGTTTTATTCATAACATATTTATCAAAGGTGTTGGTTTATGAGGCTAATTATTCTTCATTATATATTCATCATAGAAGTAAGAATTTGTATAGAGATATGAAAGGATATTTATGATGGGAAAACATTAGGATAGACATTGTTGAATATCTATTTTGGTTTTGGGTATGTCAGCATGTGAAATATAATATAAAACGTTTTTGGGGATTTTAAAACCATTACCCATTCCATAATGGTAATGGTAGAACGTCACCATGGATTTTTTCATTGATCTCACCAAAATGTATAAAGTACATAATGATACTTAGGGTGTATTCAATCACCTTATGAAGTAAAAAAACTACATTACCAGAAGAGAAGACTTATTTTTGGATTATATTGCAAGGATATACATCAAGGAAGTGGTAAGGTTACATGTAGTACCACATTCTATTGTATCTATTTTGGATTTAATGATTAACATGATGTTCTGATGATGTATTCAACAACAAATTAATACAGAGATTATTTTTAGCACATCTTATCATAATCATAAATATGTTTAGTCTGAGGGAACCATTAAATCCCTATAGGATATTATGAGATCTCTTTCAATTTAACTCAATTGTTGTGAGGATAAAAATTTTCTTTTAGACTATTTTTCTTACAAGAATTGTTTCCAATAGTGCATTAATATTTTTTCTTTTGAATCCCTATACAGAAACATGTATATAAACACATCATAATGAGATGATTTTAGAGGATAAGAAAATTTTGGAACCTGATATAACTAATGAAATTATAGAGAAAGTTATATCTATTAAATAACACATTAATGTAGCTAATATTTGAAAAAAATGTTTTGATGAAATCATCAGCATTATTAGATATTTATTGTCGGTGAGAAGTTTTTTCTACACATTTCTCCGTGGAAGAAGGTTATGAGATTCAACATGAATGGAAAGATAATCCTTATGTATATTGGGCCATTCAAAATACTTGTTCGAGTGGGGATTCCAACTTATGGTTTAAGAATTCCATAAAACCACTCTTAATTCCACGATATCATTCAAGTATATATCCCATGAAAGTACATAACCGAACCATGACATGTAATGAACATATTGTTTATACCCCTGGTTCATGATCTCCATTATAATGAATAACCAGTGGTGATTTTGGACCATAGAGAGTAAGTGATATGAAACATGACCACTCACCTTGTCAATGTTGTGTGGTGAAGCCAAAAATTAGAAGAAGTTACATATAAACTGGTGATATGATGATATAGAAGTATCCATAGTTTTTTCAATAAGAATAAAAAAATATCGATGGAAAATTCAATGGGGGGTAATGTAATACCCTGGAATTTTTTGAAATATATTTTGAAATTAAATTATTTTCTTTTATAGCTTGTGTTAAATGACACAAGGAGTTTTAAGGAACCATAATATATTATACCATTATAACCTAATATTTAATATTTTCACATATGAATAGTAATAAATAAATTATGAAAAATATTTCTTTTACACATGAATAATATAAATTCATTTTCAATCAATTGATTAGAAATAAAAATAAATATCATTTGAATGTAAAATAACTATTTTATCTGCTAAAATATTTGTATGTGTGTAATATGATTTTATAATAAGAAATTATATTAATTAATGTTAGAATATTATTTTATGGAAATTTATATATTATTTTGTCAATAATTTTTTTCAATCATAAAATATTTTTTTATGAATGGGATATGAATAAATCAACTTTTGGACAGGAAATTTTATTTTACTAAAAAAAGGTTTTATCCTATTTTTTAAAATTA
This sequence comes from Viscum album, assembly GCA_963277665.1. Classification (NCBI taxonomy): domain Eukaryota; kingdom Viridiplantae; phylum Streptophyta; class Magnoliopsida; order Santalales; family Viscaceae; genus Viscum; species Viscum album. The sequence goes on from OY728166.1 coordinate 385,001,492, forward strand.
TTTTAAACTTATTTTTTAATATTATAATTTTTTTAAATTAATATAAATTAAGAATAAAAATATAAAAATTATCTTATATTGAGTTTTTGATATTTTTCTGAAATTATTAAGTTTTCGACGAAAAGTGAATAATATTGTTTTTTATTAAAAACTGTCTTTTATTATAAGGAATTTATAAAGTTAATTTTTTTAATATGGTTATAAATGAAATATTTTATAAAATATAAATAATAATATTAAGATTATTGGAATTAATTTCATGTTAAATTTATATACAATCATTTTGTACATAAGAAATATTTTCTTTGGAAAGCTGTTTTTTCATCATGATTCCGGGTTTAATTTTAAATTAAATTATTCCACCTCTGTGAATTGAATTTAACAAAATATATAATATATGTATAATACTGACAATTTATTTTAATTTATAATTTTAAATTATTTATAATTTATAATTAATAACAAAAATAGTAAAAATTAATTATCACGGTTAAGGTTAAAATAGGGGTTTGAGCGTCACATTCGCCATTTAAAAAATTAATTTTCCACGCACAGAATATTTTCATATGATATATTTTATTTAATATAGAATATTATTTTGAAAAATTATCTAATAAGGATAACTTTATTTATATTATTTATGGTTAAAATAATATGTTACAAAAACTAGTTACCATGGTGATTACTGAAATTGTAAAAGTAAGTAAACGTAGAGGTTAGTGGAATAAAATGTATGTAAAATGTTTAGTTTTTAGATTTAGAGGTTTTTATAGACCATATCATCCTTACACTTCAATATTTATCAATATCTTAGTATCTTTTCTAGATATTTACTTCCCATTATTGAATAGTTTTGGTTATTTAAAAAAAAGGAACTCTTTCTCACTTATAAAAGGGAACCACAAATCACTCTTTCTTCACTATTAATATTTCTTTTGGTTAAAAAAATACCTAAAAGAATCCATTTATTACTTATTTTATCATTTTTTATCCGCCTTGGTTTGAAAATAAAACACTCAGGAAAGATTTTGGTATAAACCTAAAGATGTTTTTAAAAGAGGAGGTATTGTTCTTAACTGAGTGTTTTTGTTATATTTATTCTCCATATCCTATGAATATTATTCAAGTATGATTTAATAATAAAAAATGTATCTAAAATACCTTGATATTGTGTTATGTTAATTTAATTACCTATATTTATATGATCCTCTATCATATGGTTAATGAAATCAACAATCATGTGTACGACATACTACTGCCTCGTGAACCGATGCAATTTTTTTCCATCACAACCTATAATTGATGAATATAATGATGGATTTAATATTTATATGGATATATATGATACTTATGAAATAATTATATTTATTTAATTATAATATCACATCTACATTCATACCTTACAATCAATTGAAGAGTGATAATATTAATCATGCGTATGCCTGGACTACAAACCACATAAGTCGATCAGATATAGTTCTCATTTTATTTTTTCATATATGGTATTAAGTAAATATATAATGAATAAATAAATGATATATATTTTTTAAAAATTATTTTTTAGAGGTGAAATTTTAATATATATTTCTTTCATTCCATTCGTCAAAAAATGGAAATAGCTTTCATGCGTACGTATCACATACCGTCTCCATGAACGACATAATTCATGTTTCTATCTATAACATTCATGGATTAATATAAATATTTATACAATGAATATATATGATATTATATTTAAATATTTATTAAAATTATATTTATTATGGAACTTTGATCATTGTATAAGGACTAAACCTATTGATCCAACACATACATGAAAAATGAAGCAGTTTTAACTAGAAACAGTTATTTTATTAATGAACTGTTAATGAAAGGGTGGTAAAATATTATACGTTAATCATATATGGTTGTTTAAATATTATTATTATTTAGAAAAATATTAATAATGCATCAATATTTATTATACAGAAGTTTCTAAAATGTTTAGATAAGATCGGTACATGTCGTAATGGATTTTCATATCACTTTTATTTCTGTGGGACACATTCCATATTCACAACTGCTTATTTTGTGTGGTGTATCTACTAACAAAGAATTTATTTTATTATTATTCTAATTAAAATAATGGTATATAAATATCCTACTAGGTTTTCATATTTCATGGGGCATACTATTCAGAAGTTACAAAAGTGGTAAGGGGTTTATGATACATGCTCGTTGTTTTTCAGGATTGTTTATAATTATGCATCTAATGATTAAATATTATTATATATCTCTAAAAAAAGACATTAATTTTATTATTCAATTTTTATTTATATAAAATATATATTATTTCTTTCATTTCCCAATATTTTTGTACTCAAGAGTCCCAAAGAGTGTTTTTAATAAAAACCATTTTTAATTCTATATTTTCTCAATTTTTTCTCTTCCAGATCAATGGGTTCTATAAATGTTTTAAAAATTGTATTTAGTACTATCTAATGGGGTTTAGATTCATTTTAACCATGTTTAAATTTTTTAAAATTCCATAAAAGGAATATTTTTTTTCATTTTTTGAATGAGGTACCTTTGAATTTTTACGAAAAAATGTGTATAGAATATTTGTTTAAATGTGCATGACAAGAATAGAATTTTATACTACATCAACCAATAAATTATTTGAATCTTACATTAGAAGGTTTAAATGTTATTCTCAATGAAGATATATTCCCTTAAATTGTTTATATTTTTAAATTTTATATATGTGATTTCAAGGAGAAAATAAAATCTTACTCAAGTAATACTCTAAAAAGTGTCTTTTATTTTTTAATGTTATGTTATGATGAAAAGATAAATTTTTTATGAAACCCATTTATTTTAAAAAGGTTATTCTATGATTAATTGATTATGAAACCCATTTCCTTTTAATGTTATTTTATATTATGAATGTTTTATAGTATTGTTTCACACATATTTATGATTTTTATTATGAGATTGGTGGACCTAAAATTATATACCCCTATAATTTAGGGGATAAATATGGATATATTAGTAGATAAACAATACTATAATGGGGAGTGAACCCAACTCAGTAAGATAATTTTTCCACTATGATAGTCTTAAGAGTAAATATTTACTAAAATGACGGTTTGAGGAGTAAACCCATTCCACTATGATTTTGTTATAAATGATCCTTGACTGTTATAGAAATTATTTTCTATTTTTATGTGTCTGCAATAAACATAATTATTATTCCAATTTTATTCCCTCATAGATTATGTACTTTGACTAATTTATGATTCATTTATTATGAACTAAAATTATTTATTATATGATCCAAGATTATGATATATGATATAAATGGTATAGTTTTAAAATGTTATTCTCATGTTATTTTACCCTTATTCTCATCTTATGTTTATATATAACTTGTTCACCCTTATAAGGCATTTGAGATAAAATTTATTATGTTTCCTTTCCCTGGGATATAAATAATGTTATTATGTGTGATATGTCTAAAAACGGTGATAATTATTAAGAACAATGTGACAGATTAAGCAGCTCAGTTTTTTACTTAATTTCTATGTATCCAAGTTTCCAAAGATACATGGCCTATAATATTCTTTCATGAATCATTTTGTCATGTAATGAATATTCATCTAACAAAATATAATATCAATTTATGAAAAGTATGGTTCACTTTATATTTTCATAGTAATATATGTGCACATGATTAATAATTTTTTTTATAATTTGATGCTTGAGTATGATCACATTTTGGCTATACTCACAAGATTATATATGAACAAGATTCCATTTATTTATGTTCATGAAATTATAATTTCTTATTATTATTATGAAACATGAAAATTCTATTAATCTTCAATAATAAATACTTATTTGAAACCCTTAATAATCATAATTCTATAAATGAATATATTTTGAATCTTATGATCTATGAAACTATGGTTATGCATATTTTAAATTGAGAATGTTATCTTTAATATGTTATCATACCCATATGAACATATTATCTTCTAATGATTAGTATCTCCAATATTTTCCATTACTGAGCATCTAAAATATCACTTTATTATATTTTCATTCCTTTATTTTGATGTAAGGTTCTTTGTGTGATGAGTCTAGAATGTTACCTTATATACAAAAATACATCTGAGATAATGGATGTTGTACTCAAATAATATGTTTATGTATTATTTATCCAATGACTATAAACCTTTTTAGGACTCATGTGTGTATTATTGTGAAATTTATTTAATATGCATCTCAAATGATGTAATATTAATGTTTTTTATGATCACGACACTTCATATAATAAGTAAATCATGAAATCCAGTATTTTAAACACAAATGAGGGGGGAAAGGAATGAGGGATGACTGTTGAACCTCTTTAAAACATTGGTTTCACAAGTCCATATTTCAAGGAATTGGTCACAAAATTTTGGATAAATAATTAAATATATAAATGACAAGGGAACTATCACTTTTTTCAATAATTCCTTTATGTAATTTTCCTAGGATAGAAGGTGAGACAACTCTATGCAAACACAATCACTTCATGGGATCCCATTCTTATCAGGTGGATGATGAGGATCAATGTTAAGGAATTATCAAACCATTGAGATGAACACGAATGGATGAGTAAGGATTTTTCAACACTCATGAGGCTATTACATAATGCTTTATAGAACATAGAATGTGTGTATCAGTGATCGGGGGTCAAACCTTCACTCTGGCTGAAAGCCTTGAAATAGGTCAGAGGATGCGATAGGCATAGAATACAAGATCTAGTTATCTGTATATATCCCATGAAATTGGGAATCAATCCATAAATAGTTTTATAATTGTTTGTGATAGGATACCAATATTGAATGTGAAGAGGTCCATTCTGATGAGTGTTGAAACTTCATGTAGTTTTAAGTCATATGATGGGGACCTAGACCCTGAAATTTAACATCACACACTAGGGACATTAGACATGTAGTTTAATCTCATACTGTAAGATATAGGTATAATAAATTTTAACTTATTGTGATAAGGATGATACATCTTATAGATTAACATAATATAACAAGGACATTGTCTTGTAGTCTAATATCCTATGAATGGGACAAAATGGGGGGGGGGGTTACACAAAGTATCTATTGGCGAACCTAACATTAGGGGATGTTGTGATATGCTACATATCTATGCTTTTCAATGAATATGCACCATTATATTAGACTGTATGAATGAAACAAGGTGCCTCCCATTTGGTATCCAAATTTGGTTTTTTTTTCAATTATCATGGGCATACTTAATGCCAAAACCATGTCACCCTAAAAGAAGGATCAAAGAATAACTTTATTTTTGAATACTTGTGCTCCCCAATTTTTATGAACTTAAAGGTTTTGAAGTGCCTAAAGTTTTAATTCATTGAAGGATTCTAATTTGACCAAGTGAACTTCAATTATTTTATATTTTTTGATCATAGATGATAATACAGAGTGATAAAAGATGAAACGTTATGGGAAATATTTCCTCTGTCCTAGGGATTATGAGGTTGTTTAGGTGGAATTTTAGTTTATCCTTAAATATGGAAAAATTTAATTGGAGATCTTCTCAGGACAAAACTTTTTGTTTTGACCCACTATCTTCTATAGGATTTTATAGAGGTTTTGTTTCTTTCTCTGTTTTTCTTATTCACTTATTCCAGATAGGGGGAGTTTTGATTAGACCAGATGTCGTACTTTTTGTGTAACCTCTCCAATTTTAAATCATGAATGTTGGTGTTGTTTTATTTGAGAATGGTGTGAGGAATATTGAATCAATGCATGATTTAGTAGATAAAAAATTCAATTAAATAATGTTTGTTGACATATTTTATAGTAATATATACCTTCCACATTAAGAATAATCCCATAGTTGTGGGGGTGAACCTGTATTTTCGAGTCGTTGCTAGCACGTAATGGACCACCACTCCATGTCTCCATAAAGTAGATAGAAAAGAGTACATGGTAGAATATAATAGAAATGGTGGATGATATATGAAGTTGTCATTGATCCTTAATGAATGAAACTTCCTGGGGAATTACATACAATCCAAAACCATGGTGGGACAAAATTACCAAATTCCTTAAATCAAAGGAAAGTGAATCAATCCTGCTGGATTGCACCACATGATCCATCGTGGAATTTCTGTGGGCTCTGGGGGTCCTATAGGGAACCTATCTTGACTTATATAGACATTACATACCTTTTTAGAAGACATAAAATATTATATAGGATGACCCCCAAATACCATAATAGTCTAGTTCCTTAGGAAACATGGAATTGTGAACATTGGTACATAAGTGAGCTACATTTTCACCCACTATATTCTTGATTAATATCACCCTTTTTAGACACATAAATCATAATACATATTTTTATAACCCTGGGGAAGGGAATCATTAAAACGGGTGAGCTCAGATTCTCAGTAATGGAAAACAAGGGACACATTTAAGAATAAATATAAGCATAGAGATATGATAATGTGATCATATAATTACAATATCATACCCAACATATCAAAGATTATAAACACGAATCATGGAATAAGTCTTAGATATTCATAATACATAAATCATAAGGAAATAAAGAACACGAACCATGAAAGCATAACATAGGAATAAAAAATGCAATTGTGGAAAACACATAAGCATATGATATGATTATTATTGTAGTCCAGGAATCAATTCCAATACCACCTTGGTAGGATGATTTCACTCCCCATACCATCTTGGTTGTGAAATTTTACTCCCATGGCCATCTAAGTAGCATGAACTCACTACTCACACCATCTTTTTAATTGTAGTTCACTCCCATGGCTATCTTATTTGTCAAGGTTTACTCCCCAGACCACCTTAATCTATCTAATGAGATATAAATATTTACCCAACACATTTGAAGGAGATATAGGTCCAACCAATCTCATAATGAAATCATACATACATGTTACAAAAAATAATAAACAATCATATCTTATACCATTAAATGAAATGGGTATCATAAAAATGTAATCATATCAAAACATGTGGAAAAATATATTGGTTTTATAATAATTTTATCAAAATCATAATGGATGAAAAGAAGTGATTTACAAATATAATATAACCCTAAAATACAAACGAGTTTCATAATCATTTCATCAAAACGTAAACCATTCAGAGAAAGAATTTGAATAGAAACATTGAGTCATTTCACGATAAATGAACGAGTAATACCAAAATATGTCATCCTAAATGGGAAATAATTCTGAAATTTCATTTAAAAAAATATTTCTTGAGGAAAATATCCTTTATTCATTGAAACAAATCCGTTTAAAACATAAACCATTTTAGAAACCGTGTACTTTAAAAATTCTTTGAAAACTTAGAAATAAGTTTTGAAAAGGATTTGAAAAATAATTTCCTTGAAAACATAAAAAAGGTGATTTAAAAAAATTTGATTATTTTTGAAAATATATTTAAAACTTTTATTTTTTTAAAAAAATAAATGAAAATAATTTCCCTGATAGACTTATAAAATAATCTAAAAAACTTTTTGAAACAATTTCCCTAGAAAAATACAATGAAAACATATAAAGAAAAGTTGATAACATTTTGAAAAATATTTCCTTGAAAAATAATTTTAAAAATATTTCTCAAAAAATTAAATTTTTAATCATAAAAAGTAAACCTCATAGAAATGATAGTGGGTAAATCCATACATGTCGTACGAAGTGAAAAGAACATTCCTTTTACATGGTAAAAAGGTTTGAATAATTCATTATTCGAAAAGAAACAAGAATATTACATTGAAAATATTAGCAAAATAAAAAATGTTAAAAATGAATTTTAAAGATTATATGATAATTTTATAATATTTTTGGAAGCACTCTTTAGAAAACATGGTTTTGAAGGAACATAGATTTTTGACTGAAGAGAGGGTAAATATGGGCTTTCATAAAAACACATTATAAACTATATTATTACCAAAGAGTGGAAGAATGGTGCCAATAAATAAATATATCATGAATAACTGGAGTATAAGAAATTTTATGAGTGTTCTAGAGAGACAAATCATAATACTATTTGACAGGATGAAAACATAAAAAATCTTAAAATGATATGAGATTGTTTCGAATAACTCTTAACACTAGGTAAACATGAAATAAAATACACATTTATGAATGTGAAATGAAATTAATCTTAAAATGTTATTAAAATATGGAGATTCATGATATAAAATTTCAAAGGATTTATATATACCACATGAAAAAAAATATGGATGCATAACATGACATGTGTCTTAAAAAAAGAAAATTGAGACAAAATTACATTATAAATTTGGTAGCTTTTGAAACATAAACCCCATAAAAGAATGATAATAAAATGGATATGTAAATAGCCATAAATTTAATAATAAGGATCATAGAATACATTCATGGGATGTACATACATGACATAAAATAAAAGAGTGTTCAAAATGGAATGTGTCCCACAAATATAAAAATTGAGATGAAATTCCCTTACCTTATGTCTTGAATGTCTTCATACTTCAAAAATATTCATTTATAATAAATTTATGTTTATTATAAATCTATTAACGAATAAAATTATTATATATTATACCATATATTGTATGATTATGACTTTATATTTTCCACTTGTTAATAACATTATATTTAGGTTTTACTTTAGGTAATATTATCATTTTTTTGCCTGTGTCATAATTTGGTATATCATTAGTCCTTATACATAGATCATGATTTAAATAATATAAAAAAAGATATAAATATAATTTTTATTCAATATATTTTTATTATAATATTCTCTAGAATATTGTACTGTGAAATGGAATACGTCGTTCAAGGAGACAACATGCCATACAAACACATGAACACTATTTCCATTTTATTATCAGATTAAAAGAGAGAAAGTAAATGAAATATATGTTTATATATATATAATTATAGAAGAATTTTTTATATCATATATATCATATATGTTCACTAAACACATCCCTAAAAAATTTCATGTAGTGTTGAATGAATCACATCTCTTTGAGGGGGTGGTAGTCCACACTTCCTCAAATGAAGTTATCGTATTTAGATCAAACAGAAAATATAAAGATGAAAATTTTAAAAATATTAAAGTAGCATAGATACATAATAAATACAATATGTAACACATATAAATAGAGTTTTTATCATAATTTTTACTAAGGGATGTGGTAAAAGAAAAAAATTAATAATCATCATTTCATGATGTAGTAGTTCGCCTTACACGTAAATAGTATGCCTCTCACCAATTTGATGGAAGTTTTTATAAATGTTGGTAAAAAATTAGAAAAAAAAATCAAAATATATTTATTATAATGGGTTTTATACAATAATTAAATATTAAAATTTAGGGGGGGGGGATAATGGAAGTAACATAAAAGAACTTGAGGAAGAATGTTACATCTTATTTGAGTAACTCCTTTTGGTTTGTACCAAAGGGCTTCCTTGGATTTATTTATTACAAAGGGGTGGCTTCTAGAATTAGTGAAGGTAGGTTTAATATCTAATTTGGAATATTTTTTTAGGAAAATTGTCTTGATAGGTATGAAAAAGTGGATGGAGAGGAGGCCTCTTTATTGTGGAGGAGGAGTGAAACTCTTGTAAATTTTGTGAATGGGAATTCCACCCACGTTTTTCCCATGGTAAGTGGATCCAAAAATATTAAAATTTCAATAAAAGTGATTATAGTGTAGAAATATGGAAATGAAATGGATATTTGACAATATTATAGGCCATTTAGGCCCCTTTTTTTGAGGTTTAGTCCTTAGTTATGTTTAGTTTTACCATAATCGATGTAATTAATTTTACTTACTTACATTAATAATTTTGGTCAAAAAGTGTGTTGAAATTATTAGAAATTAAAAATTATATGTATTCCAAATATGGAATCCATTTTTAAAAATTCCAATAACATAAGTGGGATAAATTAATTTAAATTTAATCCAATAGTGAGGTTTACTATACAGGTTTTTAAATAAAAAACATTCAAAAGTTTTACAGTTAATTTAAAACTAAAATTGATTAAAATAAAATAAATTGGGTTAATTGATATGAATAAGATCTAATTAAATATTTAACCCAGGTTAAAATTTTAGAATAATGATAAATAAATTATATGAAAAAGTATTTTTGAACCAAACATCAGTATTTTTTACTATTCATTATAAAATTACACTTCACAGAAAAATACCAAACCATTACCCTAAACTAAATATTATGTTAATATTTGAAATATTAAGATTATTTTTACATACAAAAAATATTAAATTTCAAAAAAAAAATATTTAAAATGGGTTCTCCATTAGATAGATGTAAAAATGCCTTTATAAACATATCAGTTTTAAAGCATAAAATTGGAGTTTTTATTACCTTATATCTATCAAATATATTGGATGAATATTAAAAAAATATTTTATTTCATATATTTCATATATATTTTATTAATTTCACTCACTAATTTTAATTAATTTAATTTATTAGGGAAAAACATCTTTGTGACCATAAAAATAGTAACAGTTTCCTTTATATTCAGAAATTTCTCATATTCATTTGTAATTAATTGGTAACCTATGAATTAAAATATAAGTTAGTTAATATTATAATAACAAATTTAATTGCTATGTTATATATAATTAAATATAAATATTTTAATATTGAATTATTGTTTAGAAACACTCAGTTTTGCGTGTTAAACAAGCCATCGAGGAAAGTAAATCTTACATATAACGTAAGATAACCTCAGTATTATATGTAAAGAAAGATAAAATATATACTGTGTGTAGTTCAAAATTAACTTGGTGTTTCATATAATGAATTATAAGAAACTGTGATTTAATTTAAAATAAAATAATTTTAGTGTTTCATGAAATGAAAAACATAAAAAAGAGTAAATTAATTCAAAAAAATAATTAAAAAAATCTCAAGGTGTTACACTCTACGCACCTTAAAATTAATTTCTCCCTATAAATTCATATGGGTTATAAAATGTTTAATACTTTTAGGTTCCTTTAATAGAAACCAACATCATAAAAATTAACACTAAAATTTCTCCTTAAAAATGAATGTTGGAACCATATTTGTTACCTAGAGTAACACATAGCTAGGTTTTCATGTAAGAGATCATATGTGGAAATTGAAAACATGGATATAGAAAAGAAATATAACTATCAATTTTCAGAGGAGAGTGATGGGGATCGTGGTCAGGAGAATGTCAATAAAGACAAAGCCACAAATATGTGATTATCTAAAAGACCAATTGATTCATCGAATAAGTAAGTACCTGGATAACATTTTCAGTTTCAAGATATTTTCCTTAAGGATGACGAATTTTCCTAAGAAGGTATTTTTACTTGATTTCATTCCCTTTCATATGTAAAATCTCACCCTTTGGTCATGTATTTACCAATTTATATTTAACCTTTTTCTTTAAAAATGATGGTGAATTTTTCATCCCGGAAGCTCTAATAGATAATTATATCCATGATAAGTAATCCCATATATCTTTAGGTAACAACAAAAAAATCTATTTGAGTGGGTTATCCAATATGAATAAATCATCATGTAGTGAGATAATAATTTAATCTCACAAAATTTATCGTATGTTTCACTTAAACATCCCACAAATAGTTAACCTAATATACTTTTGAAATAATAAAATTGAAAACATTAGAAATAAATTCATGAAATTAGAAAAACATTGATCCCCCATATATCACATAGTATCTTTTTTTCACATTCCAAACCTGTGAATACATTCGTCATAAATCCTATTGAAATATGATAATAACTTGAATCATCATATATCTTTTTCGAAAAAATGCACTCTTCGTTATTTAAAATAAAAATAGATATATTCCATAAATTAAATATTTTTTAAAATTCATCCATGATGACATAGACCAATATTTCAACAAATCTATAATCAGATCCAGGGTAATCAGTTTCATTTTATTTACTTATCTAAATTGATCATCTATTTATCCAATCCAAACACAATTTTCTCAATATCTTGATCACATTAAGGGATAACTTCCATTAATAATAATATCAATTTTCAAATTCAACATCACCATTTAAAATAACCTTTTAAATCCTTAATTAAAACTTATAATGAAAATATTTATATATTTCACGATTCACATAATATAATATTTGAATTAAAAAATAATAAATACATTATTCATCCATGTTTGATGTGAAACCATTACATTGGATTCATGAGATTATTACTTAATACCTCTTTCCTAGAATATGAAATATGAATCATGTATTAAATTTCCTCAAACTCAATCAAATAATTATTCTTATACTTATTGTTAACAATAATGGAAGAACATCATATACCTTTCACATGTCATTTTTGGTCTCCTTATATTCAGATGTGTAACTAATAATCATACGTCCTTAGTGATTCTCTTTTTGAGATCTCAACTTGGGAAATAAATATTAATAATTCCCATAATTTATACATATAAAACATTAATTTTTAACCATTTTCCTTCTAGTTCTATCAATTGACTGAAACTAGAAAGCACATGATGAGAAACACATATCATAAAAGAAACCACACAGTCATCAGAAAATACTTATATGTAGTATGAATCATTTCAATTTCCTTAATATATGAGACCTGAAGTTTATCATAGGTTTTTTTATTGAAAAAATCAATTTAAATCCAACATGATGGTTTGTGAAGAGATTTTGAATTACCAATGCACATCCCTTAGGAGTTTCAAAATAGGTGTGTAGTGGGGCCTATTGTTGTGTAGCAGATTACCTTATGTTAGGACTGAAACATCATGTCAGATTTATTACTCCTCGTTGCATCCAATCCAATTCCACAAACACATGTAGTATCTAGAACTGGATTTATTTTTTGTAAACCATTTACTTTATCATTTACCATAATTCTATTAAATTTTTCTATACATTTTCGTATCCTTTGACTTGTCCCTAAACATGTCCCAAGGGTTATCACTATGGTTTTCTCATCATAGCATCCAATAGTGTACTAAAACCTTCCTTTGATACCAAATATAATGAATCGTTCATGACATACATAGACATTACAAAATTTTTTCAGAATATATAAAATATTACACAAAGAGATGTCCAAAGACTGTATCATTCTACTGCCTTTTTGAAACATGGAAACATGAACACGGGTACATAAGTGAGCTAAATAGTCTCCCAATATGTGATTATTGATTATCACCATTCTTATACACATCGAACATAAAACATGTCTTCATAACCTATGAAAAAAGAACCATAAAAATGGGTGATCTTAGATGCTCAGCAAGGGTAAACAAGGGAGACATGTAAGCATAAACATAAGTATAGGTTTATGAGAATGTGATTATAACACTATCATATCACTTCCTACATATCAAAGATCATAAACACTAATCATGAATAAGGAATGTTCACTCATAAGTCATGAATAATAAGGAAATAAAGAACATAAACCATGAAAGCATAATAGAGGAATAAAACAAGGAATAGTCGAAAACAGATAATAATATAATATGATTTCTAAAGTAGTCAAGGAATTACTTTTCAGGCCATCATGGAAATATTGGTTCACTCCATATACCATCTCGGTAGTCATGGTTCACTACCATGGCCATTTTAGTAGCATGTGTTCACTCCATATACCATATTGGTAGTTATGGTTAACTTCTATGGCCATCTTAGTAGTCAAGATTTACTCGTAAGACCATCTTAGTCTATATCATGTTTTATAAATATATACACAATTAATTAAAGGGAGATATGGGTGTAACCCATATCATAATTAAATCATAAATACATATTACATAAATCGTAACCAATCATATCTTAACCAATGAAATGAAATGGGTATCATAAAAATGTAATTGTATCATAACCTCTGGTAAATTATATACGTTTAATAATCATTTTATCAAAAGAATAGTCAATGAAAATATTGTGGTTTCTAAATCCTATAGCCAATGAAATATAATTGGGTTTTATAATCATTTTATCAAAACATAACCCATTCAGAGAAATAATATGAATGGAAACATTGAATTATTTCCCTAGAAAGGTATGAGTAACAATGAAAGTCATCATCTTAGAAGGGACAATTTTTTAAATGATCTTTTTAGAATAATTTCTTAAGGAAAATTTAATTTCTTATTTAAAAAAATATCTTTAAAACATATAATATTTTGAAAACTATTTTCTTTGATAATACTTTCAAAACTTAGAAATAAGACTTGAAAATGGTTTGAAAACCATTTTCTTTGAAAACTTATAAAAGAATCATGATTTTTTTAAAAAAAATATTCTTCCAAAATACTATGAAAACTTATAAATAAGGATTGAAAATTTTTTGGAAGAAATTTTCCTTGAAATATTAGAAACAAATCTTAAAAACATTTTAAAAGAATTTTACATAAAAATACTTTGAAAACATAAAATGTAATCTTAAAATTGTTTTGAAAACCATTTATTTGAAAATTACATTAAAAATAATTTCTTGAAAAATAAATTTTTAAATATTAAAAAATAAATTCACATAAATTATAGTGTGTATATCTATATATGTCGTAGAAGGTATAAAGGAAATTAATTCTGTATGGTAAAAATGTTAATAAAATTCTTCATTTGGAAAGAGAAAAAATGATTCATATGAAAACAATGGTAAACGACAATAAGGGTAAAAATTTTATTTTAAATTTTATACGATAATAGTATAATATTCTTGAGAACACATTTTAGAAAATGTGTTTTTGAAGGAACCCATACTTACCACCGAATAGAGAGTAAAGTTTAGATTTCATAAAATCACTTTATTTACTATATTCTGTACCAAAGAGTGGTAAAATTGTACCAGTACATTAATATATAATTTATAACCATTGGATAATTAAATTCATGAGTTTTACTAAAATATTGATCATGATATTTTATCAATATAAGATTTAAAATAAACAATCTAGAAAAATAATGAGATTATTTCGATAAACTCCTACCACTTAGTAACCTTGAACCAAAATCACCATTTACGAAAATGATTTTAAATAAAGTTTAAAATATCATTACATCAAGGAGATTCATTATATAACATCTCTAATTCAGTATATACCTCTTATAGAAAAATATTGGTGCAAAACATGGCATGTATATTTAAGGGGGAAAATTGTCACAAAATTACTTTACTATTTTGGAAACTTTTGAGGCATAAACCACATAAAAAAATATCGTAAAATTGATATTTAAATAGAAAAAAAATTAATAATAATAATAATCATATAATACGTTATTGGTCATTATATACACTAAAAAAATATTGTTGAATATGGCTTATATCTCATAGGTATAAAAAGTGAGATGATATTCCCTTACCTAATGTCTTGAAATTTTTTATACTTGGAAAATATTATTTTATAATAAAGTTATGTTTATTATAAATCATTTATAGAGAATATTTTTAAATCCAATACCATATATAGTTATAATATTACTTTATATTAATATCTTCTTAATAATTTTATGTTAAGGTTTCACTTCAGGTAATATTCGCTTTTTTCACTTGTGTCTTAATTTGTTATATATTCGGTACTTATATATATATCATGATTTTTAGAATTTAAAAAATGATATAAAATATCATTTATATTAATTATATTTGTATTATAATAATATATATAATATATAATTATGAAATGGAAGACACTGTTCATTGAGACGGTAGGTCGTAGATACGCTTGAACGTTGATTCCGTTTTATTGGCACAATGAAAGAATGTGAGTAGATAAAATATATGTATATATATAATTATTAAATAATAATTAATATATCATATATATAATTTAATTTAATTAAACCCATCCTTAATACATTCCATGTAGTGTGTGAATGATTTAAATCTCTTTAAGAGAGTGATAGCCCACATTTCCTCAAATGAAATAACCATCTTTACAGAAAATATAAAGTGAAAAGATAGGTGATTTAAATAGATTATATAAGATTAAAACACGTATATAACACATATAAATATATTTTCAATAATAATTTCCACCATGAGAGGCAGTAATATAAAAATTAATAATCATCGTTCCGTGAGGCAATAGTTCTCCATACACAGAAAGAGTATATTGGTTACACATTTTACGGAAGTGTGTGTATTTTTAGGTCCAAAAATTAGTATAAGAAACTTTATATTATATTAATGATGCATTTTTATACAATAATTGAATAATAATATTTTAGGGGGTGTAGAATGGAACTAATATAAAAGAACTCGAAGGAGAATGTTACCTCTTATTCAGGTAATTCCTTTTTGTTTCCACCAATGGGCTTTGATAAACTATTTTATGACCAATTCAAGGCTTATAGAATTAGGGGAGGTAGTTTTATGATATATTTGGTAATTTATTAGTCGATCCAATGTGTCTTGAGATCTGTGAGAAAGTGGGAGGAAGAGAGGCATTTTTATAGTGGAGGAGGAGTGACACTCTTTTAAATTTTGGGAAAGGGAATTCCACCCACATTTTTCCCATGTTAAGTGGATATAATAATGTTAAAAGGTATATAAAAGTAATTATAGGGTCAAAAAATGGAAATATAATGGATTTTGGAAGGGTTTCTAGGTCATTCAAGGGCTTAAGATTAAGGGTTAGTCCACAGTTAAGCTTAATTTTACCTTAATCGAGGTAATTAATTTTAATTACATTGCCATAAATTTTTGGAAAAAAACTAATTTTATATTATTAGAAATTAGAAATTATTCATATTAAAAATAAGGAATAAATTTATAAAAATTATAATCACATAAGTGGCATAAGTTAATTTAAATTTAATCCCACAGTTGGGTCTATAATGTGGGTTTTTAATGTCAAATTGTTCAAATGTTTTTTATATTTTTAATTTAAATTTCTAAGTGTAATTAATTAAAATGTCCTAAATTAGGTTTATTGATAAAAATATTATTTAATTAAACGTTCAAACTAGATTTAAATTTAATTTATCCTTATAAATTATTTATATCAAAAAAGAAAATTTGAACTAAAATACAGTATTTTCCACCATTCATTAAAAATGAAACTTCACAGAAAAAACCAAATATTTAACATAACCTATTTTTTTATGATACTATTTAAAATATGAAGATTTTTTTTAAATATTTATCATATGAAATTCCATATAATTGGATATAAAATGGGTTCTCCATTAAAAGGATGTAAAAGTGCCTTAACAAAAATACAGGGGTTTAAGCATGAAACTAGGTTAGTTCTAATCCTATGTCTATAAAATATGTTGGATGAATATAAAATATATTTTATTGAATATATAACATATATATTAAATTAATATCACTCCATACTTGAAATCAAATTATTTTTTTAGGGTAAAACAACATTGTGATAATAAAAATAATAATATTTTCCTTTATATTCAATCAGTTTTCATATTCATTTCTAACTAATTGGTAACCTGTAAATTTATTTATAAAATATTTATTACTATAATATTATATTTAAGGGTATTTTTCAATCTTATTAAATAATAATAATTTAATAATGAATTAATTTTCTGTAACACTTGATATTTCAGGGTACACAATCCATCGAGGAAAGTTAGGCTGGCAGTTAACGTAAGATAATATCTTTTTTTATATAAAGAAAGTAAAAAATTTTTGTTTCATGTAGTGCATGATTTACTTTATTTTTTTTATAATTACATAATGTCCTATTTATTTAATATAAAATAAAATATTTTCCTTGTCTTCTGAAATGAAAAATATCGCAAAGATTAAATTAATTCAGAAAATAATAATTCAAAAAATCAAGGGGTGCTACATGACCTCATTCCATAAGATGAAAAAAAGAAATATTTCATCATATAAATACTTATTGTGATTATATTCTATGTTGGGGATGTCTTGAGGGATAAATTTACTACATGCTGATGGATTTTCTCATGTTTGGATTAGTCAGATGGGAGAGTCACACATTTTAGGTACTTGATGGTGGGATTCATCCATTTGAGCACTTCTATTATTTTATATCCAGTTGGAGGACTTCAGAAAGATGTATCAATGTTATTATTCTTTTCATTTCAGTCCTCTTTATTAGAGTAAACATGGAAAATGAATCACTAGTTCACCATGTAAATGATAAGGTTATCTAGGTCGGGATTTACAAGGGATGTGGTCCGACTTTCCAAGGAATATTCATAGACATTATGGAATAAAGGAACATGATCCACTTATATCATGGACGGGAACAATGCTATCAATTCCTGGTTTCAATCTTATAAGAAACTGAGCAATTTTTTTTCTATAAGCATAGTCACTGTTAATCATCATGATAGAAAACTCCAAATAACCCTTTACATGTAGTAGTTTCTATTAAATAATGATAGATAACATGATCCAAGTGATTGGTAACTATCCTCATTATTGAAAAATCCTTTTGAAAAAAATTAATGAGTATATCTTGAGGGTTATTTTTTTGTGTTGAAGGAAATATGAAGGCCAACCTTGTTGAGTTTAGGTTTTTGATTCTCCAACTAATTGATATTTGGGAAGAACTTTAGAAAAAAAATTCCACTACTATACATAATGATCAATAGTATTCATTTCTTCATCTAGGAATTCAATATAAAATTTTTTTCCTCAGAGGTCATATGTGTGGATATACAATCTTTCAATGATAGCCATTAATATCTTTAGGTGGAATTAACCTTATGTAAAACCTCTATATAATTACCACCCATTATGCAAGTCACCTAGTCAACACATTCTGGTTGAGGTTTTAATTTAGGTGTCAATGTGGGAAACTAGTTATATCAAATTAAACTAAAGGTAGTACCACTATTTTTGAACCATGAAGACCACAACAATATAACTCTTCTCAATGAGAGAATATATGGTGTCATATTTAAGAATCATATAAATAAGATAGTATATATTTTTCTATTTGTGTTAATTATTTTTCTTCTCTAAAAGTTCAGTGAGTGACCATTATAAGGTATTCACATAATCTACCAGAGTCTTCCCTATGATGGGAGACATTAAGAACAAAGGATTCATCCTATTCTACTTGATTCCCTCGAATTTAGTATAACATTACTCATCCCACAGATAAGTTATTCTATTCATTAAGAGACTTGAAAATGGATTACATTTGTGGGAAAGGTTGGCAATAAAATTCCATATGTAGGATAAGTGTCCTTGGATTCATTTCAACTCCTAAATAATTCATGGAGGGTAAATTTCTCTGATGGTATTGATCTTATCTAGATTAATATTTATTCCATTTTTCCTATAGAAATGCGAGGAACATCAATGAGGTGACCATGAATGGACATTCAGGGGGTTATTTATAGGTGATGGGAGTTAGAGATATTGAATAATTTATTGGGATCCTTGAGAAGGTTCTAGTGTTGGTGTGATTTTTCCACAAAATCATACATATAACACACCACTAGTATCTTGAGGGGAAACACGAAGATGTGATGTAATGAACATGGTTAGGCTTACCAAAAATTCTTTAGACAAACGGATATCACTCGACAAAAAAAGGTTCTATGAGGTTACTTGAATGTTGTTTATTCTATATGTTTAGGGGCTCTATATATTTTATTATAATGAAAATACCCATACATGAATGAATGATACTAGAAACCGACAGTTGTGTTGGTGAGAAAATTTATCACTAGGATAGAGAATCTCCCATAGGGTAGTGGGGATTAAGGTATTTGGGAAAAATGTTGATCCTAATCTACCTATTTTTCTTTCTTATGGGTAAAATGTTGGCTAACAAATTAGTTTATTAAAATTCCTAAAACAATTGCCATGATGGGACTATCAACATTGGCCATAAACATGTCACCATGAGGGAAATTAATCTTCCAATAATCCTGTTTTAACCAGTGGTAGCTGAAATGGAAGCTAAATTAGTATAAAAACCCAAGGATCAGTCCATGTATTTTTCATACAGTTCTAGGGAAACACATTGTGGTATTTCATTAGTAAAGAAACATATTGTTTCTTATATTATGGAGACATTATAGTGCTAATTAGATTTGGACTTGAATATTCTTTAGTCTCGAGATTCAATTGCATGAAATCATAAATATTAGTGGATACACGATCTTCAAAGGTAGGAGGTTATTTCTCTAAATCGTATTTATTATCAAAAAATATGAAGATTAGATGAATAAGATGGCACCCCAAAAGTTGGATATCATAAAGTGGTGCTTTCAAATATTTTATAAGGGGACTAATCCTCAATGAGTAACTCATAATCCATAGATACCATGGTTTCAAAATACAATGATCCAACCCCATGTGGTTTCCAACAATGATATCCAACTTTCATGTTAATGTAATGATGATGGGTCAAGTTACATCCAGTCATCCCTTCTTTATTGATGTCATTACACCTGTGCTGGTTAGTAACCAAGGGATGAACCTTCATGTCTTTAATGGGATTAGTCCTTTATGTATTTAAACACACCTTCCCATTATATTAATAAATGTTAATCAATGAGTATTAATTTTTTATGGGGATGATGAAATGATTCCCATGTTCTTGGTTATTTTTTCCAACCAGTATATTGGTATGATGTTTTTTCCCTTTCAAATTTACCTATGGATACACTAAGGAAACCTTCATGATATTGGGGTAATTCATATACTCAGCCTCATTAATCTAGTACTTATTACCAACCCTTTAAATGTTTAAAACATCTTGGAATAGGGATTCACATGAATTGATGGGTGAATAACAATAATGGAGTACCCCTATTCAACCATTGATAGAGTAATTGAGGTAGTGGTGAGGTGTTTCACTACTTAATAATTTTTAAAAAGGGTTATATTCATGGATCCCATATCTTTCTAATTAACCATAATCATTCTGGGTGATATCTGTAGAGGCCCCATGGCCTAACTAGTGCCTTCCATACTCTGTTGTTGACTGGTCGGATTAGGATGAGCAGTCCTAAATTTTGATCTATATTTGGCCAAATGTGGCTAATGACTAGGTTGTTATGGCTAAGACATGGGTTTTCAAGGATACAAAAAATAATCAACTAACCTGGGAGGTTTTGGGGGTGTACCTGATGATGCGACTTGTGATGAAAGTGTCTTTTAATCCCTGATCAACACTTGTTATCTAGTTTCAGTAGCATGAACTATAATTTTTGAATCATTTCCTTGAACATATTTAATGGTATCTTAAAACATACTATTTCCATGGGAATGTTATCCAAGGATTCCTAGAGGGTATGGGTGACATGATTCATAAGAATGTTATGTATAGAGATCCGCTAGCATGGAGGTGTTTACAAAAGAATACTCATATTATCTACTAAAGGAGTATTCATGGAAAATATAGATCCTTGGGTATTCTACCAATTTAGGGGTTATGAAATCACTAAATATGTAAGCTAGTTTTAGATTGAACATTTGATCTTGAGTGCCTCGACATTGTCTATGCTTGTTCTTTTGATAATTGAAAGGTTGTGATATTGATGGAGTATCTTGAGGGTGTGAGGATACCACATGAGGAGTTATTTTATTCAACCAATAATGGATACTTCCTTGGCCATGAGTGTTAGTCTTATAATCTAGCTAGTCATCAAACTTATAGGAATCTTGTTCAGGATCCCACTATCATTCACTTGTCTCATCATGACTATCTCATGTGGTAGGTACATATTCTAACTATGCTACGACATCACATAACTCGACAAGACCATGGTCAAACTATTCCTCAATTAAAAATTTTATGGAAATTAACTCTTTGATGTTATACCCAAGGATTATATGGTTGGGGAAATAATCAGCACGGTGTGTTATCCCAACATCTTATAAATACTAGTTTCTAGAAACATCAAGAGGTTCTCTTCCATGGAATATATAACGTAACCTATGAGCTACTCATCCTTGAAGGAGTATGTCAAATTATTTGGGTCTATAAAGGGAACTATGGGTGTTTATCCTTGATGAGGGTAGTGTTCTCATGGATATGTTTCACTTGAAAAGTTATGTTCTTTAGTTGTTTGTAATGATAAGATGATTTAGGGTCCAAAGTTTTCATAGAGGTGGAAATATCTTCACAAGATTCTATATTAGTGGTAGGGGAGGGAATGTGAATGAAAATTTCACGGTCTAGTACAAGGATTGTTATTAATTCTAAACTCTCTCAGTGAATTCTGTAAATACACCTAGACACTTCCAGGAGATGAGGGTAGGGACCTAATCATCTCATATATTTTACACACACATCTCCAAAAGTATTTCAGGGGACTTATGCATGTTAAGGGAGTTCTTGAAACATTTACATCAAGAAATGATGTTAGAAACTCTCTAACTATCCCTCTTCTTGTATTGGGAGAGGTAAAAAATGTTGGTCTTCTGTATGTAGAGTTGAGTTGGTATAGAAACTAACTATATAGATTTTCCGAGATGGTGATGGATTCTAGGGCTATCTGACTATACCCGATAAAAGTGGCCCCCTCCGAACTATGCAAAAAAATTATAGTTCTCTATCTTTATACTGCTTTGGATTTCCCAATATTGGGACATATCAAGAGGAAAGGTGTATTCGATGTTGGAATGGGTCCCATGTACCATTTAATAGGGTGAGGATCAGATTACCATGATCTAGGGGTGGGTGAATGTGATCTACCATTAGTAGATATAGATACCCTTCACGAATGATTGATGTTGGTTTCAGCTCTAAGGTTTCAACGTGGGTGATGAGAAAATATCTCACATCATCATGATGTGGGATAATATTCCCTAATGCTTTGATTGTCATGCTAACACAAGTAAAAAATAGACAGTGGTATAAAAATTTGAATTCAAGATAATGAACTGGGGTAGGAAGGTCTTATCTCATTCATTATTTAGAGCCACTGGCCTCTACCTTGATTGGTTATGTAGTACCTAACACAAAAAACCTGATCGGTTGGAAAAAAATAACATGTTTTTTAGATAGGTAGGGTTAAGTTGCCCTTGGAAATATTCCAACACTTTGTATTTTTGGTGATAAGTAAAGTAGTTATCATTTTTTACCTCTCAGGATCACGGAGCATGGTGACCATTTTTTCATCTTTTTAGGTTTTCATATCAATCTAAAACGGGTAAAATAGACCAAAGATTCACTTGAAATATTTAGGATTTCTAAAAGTAGAATAAAATACCTCAGTGGGATTCTTAATTCCCAAGGAATATATTTGTTGATGAGTGTGGTCACCTATCAACAGTTCTATTTGGTGATGTCTCCCCCCTTTTGGTTGATTTTTTCTATCATGCTCCATGTCACCATCCAGATTTTTATGATCATTTATATTATTTAATATGATGAAATTAGAGATGGTGGTGGAAAGTGGCAAACCATTATCATTGGTTTGTGGATTTTCTAATAGTATTATAGTCACTATGAGAAGGGAATGAATTAGAGGTCATCGTACTACCCCCAACCTTGATCTACACATGGGAAAAATTATCAATCATGATCTACTAAAGTATATTAAGGATCCTGATATTGGTCCACTAGATTCCCTCTTAGTACTCATCTGAATCACGGTGTTGGGCCACTGGGAGTATAATATGTTTATCATTTCGACACTACTGAAAAATATCTTGAATATGTTTAAGGATTACTGTATTGGTTTGTTAGAGTTTTATGAGGTATTTGAATTTCCTAGAAAGATTTTGGTGAAGGAACACTATATGATCCTCAATGAAGAATTCCAGGATGGAGAGGTTTGGGGATATGTGTGGCAAGAATATGAGCAAAAACTAGTCTAAAGCTAGAATACCCTTTAAAATTACATCCTCTTATTCATTATAGGGGTGATCCTACTCTACATCAACTCAAGATCCTATTTATGAATAATGAAAATCTAGGGGAGGTAGTGATGTAGACCATCTTTATTATTTAATTTCTAAAAAATTAGATACTACATGATCCAACATCTCCTTTAATTTTAGAGTTTCTTTTGGTTCCATATTCAAAATCATGACCATTTCCATGTAGAATGGATTATCCATGGAATGATACAGATCTGGAAGGTATTCATGAACATGCGGATCGAAGGGTCGCTGTAATTCCTCTATGTTTTCCAAATCCAACCATAACATCTCTCCATATTATACAGTGGGGTTGGAGATGAGGGAATCTATTTGCAAATGGGATGGTTACATATAGATTCCTTGAATAGAATCCAATACATCCTCTTCAAGGAGGTACCTTGGTATGGATATTGGGACATTATGGAGGTCAACCTCATTGATAAAAATTCCCAAAATATAGTTTCCTCCCCACATCTATGGGGGTGGAAGTAGAGACATTTCCATCATGTTGTCACCTGCCTGGGTCTTTGAAAAAATGAGTGTGAAGTGTCACATCCACTGGACCTTTCTTTAACAGTGACATGAGATATCACCAATAAATATTTATTAAAGATCATGGGGATTTCTTACTCATGTTCCCTTACAAATATCATTGGTAGGTACCCCATAGAGGTTCCCAATTCCTCTTCCCCATGATGTATCTTTAGGTCATGGAAACTCTACAACATAGAGAGTGATTTCATATTGATTTATGGTGTCCTGGGGAGGACATTCAATGTGGAAGTAATCATCAATGGTGGTCCGTAAAGGATGTTTTTGGTGGAACCCATTGATGGGAGAGGAAACCTATTCAAATATTTTGGGATGCTGGTGTCTTGATCCCAACCAATTGATAACATGTCCCCATACATTTGTTGGTACAATAGAAGGTGTGTTTGCAGTAGTAGGGGCCACTGGACTTGTTGAATAATATAGTGGTTGGGATGGTTTGGAGACTCCCCCAGCATAATTTCCTTACATTTCAAATTGAGGACTATTAATAAGGGATGAGATCAACCCAATCAACAACGTATGAGGCTATCTAGTGTTGTCGGTACTGTTGAATGGTGGGATCCATCCTAGTCAACTCCCAGGTGATGAACACAGTAGGATATAATGGTTTATCCACTATTTCCCTATTATAAGGGAGGAATATATCTGGGTTTTCTATGTAGATACACTCAAAATGGTTCACCAATCGTGATAGGGGTGGGGGTGTGGAGGATTTCCCCTATTGGACCCCTATAGGTGGTGACGTTAGCATAGTGCCACAACTTCCAAGTCATGTAAGGTTATGTACATAGTTGTGATGACCACATCATGTTCACAGAAGTATATAAAGGAGTTAACAACCATACATTGGAAAATATCATAGCATGAGATTGGTTGAGGGTTCCCAAGATCCATGGGAGTAGTGCCCATCATTACAGGAGTGTGATTGTGTGGGATTGACTCTCCATCAGTTTTACTAATCGCATGCTTGTTGTAGGTAGACTATCAAGCATGGTTTACATTTGGTGTCATGTATGACATATGGAGTAAACTATATTTGTATTTTATAGAAGTAAATGAAAATTTTCCCAACACCACTCGTTTTCTCTCAAGATACGGGATTGGAATCAATAATTCCTAGAACCAATGATACCCAATGCACGTAATCTATCCTATGATTCAGAAAAAAACATTCGTGTTAATATTTCAATTTTCTATGATTCTTCCACTAGGGAACAATTAAATTTTAATATAGCAGTATTTATACTTGGGATGGTCATGTCCCTTTACTGGCCCACATTCCCACATTATAATGGTGGGCGACCTCTGTAACCATGGCTGGTGATGTATACTCCTTAATTGAAATGATGTGATACACATCCTTCTATGGAACCCCCTTGGACTTCCTATCCTTGTCTAGGTACCCATTATAGATCTGAGGCATTTTTCTAAATATCATTATTGACTTCATCTTCTAGAAGATACTGGATAATTACATCACTTGTTACTGTGATAGGATGGTGACATGTGGCCAGAGCTGATGAGGACATTATGAATGTTGATCACGAACAATTCTAACTCATTTTGGATTCTAGATAATCTTATAATTTTGAAATAAGGTATCTCAGATAAGAAACTTGACAGATCTTATATATCCATGAGGGATCATGTATTTGGTACATAAGTAATACATGTCTTTTCACAACAAGAATCCAATTTTTTTTCAAAGGGAGACTCACATTTAGGATTTTTTACTTGAGGAATAAATTTATTATCACACCAGAAAAATTATTCTCATCAAATAAGGCTTTATATGATCTTCAACTAAGGCATTACATGCTCATTAATTAAGGTATAAACACAATCTCATCACTAGAGTGAGAAAGGAGAGATTTTATATTCATTCTATAAACTTGTTTGCCTTTTCACCCAAGGCACCCAAGGCTCATCACATAGGTATCTAATTATAATTCAATGGGAGGGGTCAGAAGTTTAATGTCGTGTGTGGGTATTTTATATATTTAAAGTCTAGTGTCGAAGATCCTACATACACTCATCATGTTTGTTCTGATCATGGGTTTAATTTCCAATTGTTATGATTACTATACATTCTCATTATGTACTATGTTGGGAAGATGTTCATATCCTATAGGAATGTTTAAGTCCATTGGGGACCTTATATTTTAATATTCAGTGGGTTGTTGTACTCTTAGAAGGATTGAAAAATCCACCTCTTGGAGGGGAAGAGATTTTTTTCACTATTAGCATGTCATAATTAAACCAAACAATGGTTTCCTATATACCATGTCAAGATACATGGATAAAAAAATACATATTTTGACTACACAACATATGGTTGTGTGTAAAGATCAGTCTATGATGTTTGATATAGTTGTTACAGATTCTTGTATCACAAAAGGAGTGAAAATAATATATGGTGTGAAGATTATAAATGGATGATTCTTGAGAGCCTGTGGGAAATGATCTCATATGATACATCCCATACTCATCACATGAGGATTTCTAGTTGTGTCACATGGGGTATCCAATTCTTGGAAAATTGGGTAAGTTATCAATTTAATATAATGTATCAAGTATGTTACCATACAATTTAATGTTATATGACTTTAACAATGCTATGCAGTTTAGATTCTTACACATTGGACATTGGTTTGGGGATTAAATGTGGGACTCCCATTCCAACATAGGTTAAGATGAAAGAAGGATCCCAGTATCCCACATGCACTCCATGAGATAAATAGTAGTTGTTTTCCCTTGATGATGCCACCTCTAGGGATTATGTGTCTACTGTTAAGGTTCTTCTAGAGAGAAAAAGGTATGGGAACCTACCATATCAGGTAGTATATTAGGGTCTTGAGGTTAGGGTTCCAATTCTTTGGAGCAGAAGCCAATGGTTCTACCCAGCCCATTCTTGGTGAAAAGGTCTTGGGCATGAGGGTCTATGATATAAATCAATCATATAAATTTTTCACGTAAAACATTAGGAGGAATAAGTGAATAGAATATGAGATATCAACTTGTGAAAAATTATGTATTGGAGAAGGTCAAATCATGTCCTGGACTCAATGTCCACATCTCACAAATTTTTAGTTTTGCGAGACATTGATGTCTTGTGAGCCATGGGATTCATCACCAGGATGAGGCAAAAAATTATGGGGCATAATTTCACACAACATTTAGTTTTTTATGAGGCCTATAGTTGTATGATTGTATAATATATTTCATATAATCTTTTTATTATAATGGGATGTTTTTCAAATTCATCTTTACCTTATTCAAATGTGATTTAATTCTTATGAAAGGGTTTTCATGAAGTTTATCTACTAGTGGGAATCCATGAGAGATTCAGTTTGACAAGCTTCGTGAAAGAAAGGGTAGAGGGAATGAGATCCAAAGTGTTCAAATTTTAGAAGTCCATCCATAAAATGGGGTGGGGTGGACTATTTATATATTTTTTGGAATTATTGGAGCTATGTCATAAAATTTCACCCATGTCACGCAACTTATGGCTGCCTCCCTCAATGATGGGTTGTGCGACATTCATGACTTTGCTGCTGATGGATACCCATGGAAATCCTCCATATAACATCACATTTTTCACAAAATTTTGTTGCACTCCCATTATGGTAGTTGTGTTTATATGCCAAAATTTTCATGAAAATACCTCCTTAGGTTTAAAATGTTCTTTGGGGTTTATTTCTATCCTTTACATGGGAATATTACACATTCCAAGCCTCAGCATGTGTTTCAGTTTCACCAGGGAGGGATTGTAATTGATCTTAAAATACATTGATTAAAATAAGTTTTTTGATATGATTTTTTGAATAGGTAGTATATACAGCACATAAATTTAATTAGGTACATAATAAAATATTAATCTGAATTATCGGTATTTGAGATGAAAATCCTTACTTTTTTCTAGATTCATTGTACACTTTCACCAAACATCCCAAATAATTAAATTAGTTAGATTAAATACATACCAATAAAATTATTAATAAATATAAACATTAGAAAAACCCATTTATAATAATTATATATATATTAGTTAGTTTTTACAAACTTTTATTATTAGGTGCGTGGGATTCTATGTCTGTATATGTTGAGAATTATTAAGTCATTTTTAATTATCAATATCAAGATGGTTTTTTTAAAAAAGAGCATAAAAATGAAATTATTGGTTTTGTAGAACATTAATGTGTTGTTTTTAGATAATGTTTTGGGACCAATAGGTTTCTCAAGAGCCTAAGTAGGGCTTAAGAGCATTGTTCTTCGAAACATTAGTTTTAGGAGAAGCAACCCGGGGTGTACAGTTAAAGCACAATTAGTTCTCACCCTATACGCAAAAAGTGTATCCTATTTTATATAAGTTAATTTATTTTTAACTAATGTGTAATTAACCTAGAAACCACAAAAAGTTCCATATTTTATTTCATACATTTCACACAATTGATGAATGATTTGTGGAATAATGCTCTATTACTGTGCAAGGTGGGGGATCTTTGGACAACAAGTTCACATGGTCAGAGCACAACTTTAAAAATCATGTGATGAAATCCGGTACCTCATTAAAATATAAAATATAATGATTTAAACTTCCTCCATTATAAATTTTCACTATATTCCTATTCCCTCATTTAACTGGGATTTACCATGTCTACACCCTCTGATTCCTCCCTTCCTCTTGGTCCGCTTTAGACATTGTAAATTGTGATCAAGAGGCAGCATTATGTTTATCCATCTTCTAGATCTATTTGTTAGTTTACTTTTCTTTTAGGATCCCTGATTTTATTTATGTGTCATATTCCCTATTTTCATGGAAGTTATCTACTTCAATGTTTTTTTTTCTATTTAGGGTGACCTGGAAGCTGATACAGGAGGAGTAGAACTTACTAAGCATAAGGTTGGTTGTATATTTTTATTTACAATAATGTATAGTTGTTTTAAGAAAACATATGAGTTATTTTTCAAACCGAAAACCTAGTGTATGCCTAATTTAATTTTAAAAATTCCTTTTTACAAAATAAATTCCAAAAAATAATTTATCTCATGATTACTAGTTTTTCTTTTTAGTTAATAATTTTTTACTAAGGACCATGTGTGGTCCTTGGGAGATATTTGGCCTAACCCTGACCCTAAACATGATCTTGCATGCTTATTTCACCCTTTATAGAATCCATTTTGAGATGAGGTAAGTGTTTTAGTTCAACCCATTCAATGGACCACTCGAGGTTGATAGAAGATTCTTGGAAAATTAAATGAGTCTCCCATGAGTCAAATATGATTTTAATTTTTAACTAATAAGTAGGTATTGGATATAAAAGAACTACACATTGGGGGTTTACTATAACTACCCCTTAAAAATTAAATTCAATTTTATTAGATCATTATATCACATCTTTTAATAAAATCATAATTTAATCAGTTTAAGGTAATGTATAATTTACAGGGGAGTAAAGATGTTACCTTTAGTCTCTTTGATTTTTAATTAGTACCTAGTATAAATAGTGTTCCATTTCTTTGATCATGTACTGGTATCCTTATATCCCTTAGAATCTTTGGTGTCACTAGTTTCGAATTAATTAAATTGTATCTCAATAAAACATTAGTTAGAAAATTAATTATTTTAAGGAAAGTTGATTCTTTGAGATTACTTTATATTTATAATTTAATTTGATGGATTCATTGGTTTGATTTTTAGCTCATTAATAAGATATCTTGTGATAGAATAATGGGAAATATAATGGGTTACCATCTAATTAATGTCTTAGAGGGTGCTTCAAATTGAATGGCCTGGAGACATGTTTCATATTTCTTTTTAGTAGAAATCCTTATGTATATAGGGAATTCTATTCCATGTATCCTTTAGTATATATTGAAACTAGTTATATGATGGAAATTATTATGGTTTAAAAGTGAGACATTCCATGGATAAAACTAGGATTCCATTTTTGAATGTGATGTGTGAGCCTAATGGATTTAAAATAATTCGTTGATGAAAATTCCATTTGAAAATGATGACTTGGATCTAGTCAATGCCTTAAATTCCTGAATACTTTCACCTGAAATTGTTGAGTCTCCTAAGAACTACATATATATTAACATGATTGGGATAAGATTCCATATTTAGATTGATTTTCTCAGACACAGATTGCCTTGGATCATCTCCTTGGATCACAATTCATCTTATCATAATATTACATATTAATATCATCGTGAGCTTGGTTAAATGCATTTTACAATATAGAATGCCAAGGGTTATCCCCTAAGATTTTACACTAGAGCTAAACACCATGTCCTAATCACCATGGACTGGCTCTCCAGTTCAACAAATAGAACACCTTAGATCATTCCTTGGATTATCATGGTTACAATACATAGGAATACTCATTGTTATTTGATAAATTCACATTTATACTTGTTCTTGGATGCCTAATTTTATATCCATGGGTCCTATGATTTAATTTTTAATCTTATGATTATAGAAAATATATCATAAGATTAAGGAGTTTGTATTCCCTAGTTCACCAAAATATTACTGCTTTCTTTATTTATATACTACAAACTGTTATGTTTTATACTCACGGATTGGAATTCATTAGACACCACTAGTTGTGGCATACTCTGTTTTTCACACACCCAGTTCTATTCAACACTTAGCACCCAAGCATATCTCATGGACACATATTAAGACCTTGGATCATGCATCATTATTGTTACTTTCTTGGGGTAAGAACTATCTTGGGAGTAGTGGACTGATTGTGTATACGGTTTACATATAATATTTTCTTTTTTAATGAATGAATGATTGAATTAATTAATTTTTCTATTTTTGTACTTTCATTGCACACTATATATATTTTTTCATATTTCTAAATCATAGTGGGTTGTATGGATAATTATTATTTAGTTTTATAGTAATTGGTTGATCAATATCCCTATGAAACTATATTATATTCTTTATACATGTTTTATATTTAGTTTTAAGGCATATGGTATTGTCTCACCCTAATATTAAGATTTTACCCCTTCTTTTAGTTAGCATACTATGACAAAGGGGTAAGTGTTCTTGGGGCCATGTGGCTCTCACATTTGATTAATTAATAGTGAACTTCCCTCAGGATATCACAAAGTGGTGTCCATAGTCTTTTCCTTTTATCTTAATATTATTTTTTAGAAAGGAAAATAAGAATGTTTCATAAGATTTTAAGTAGATTGTGTTTGGGAATGTGTAACCCATACATGGGGGGAAATCTCATGTTTCAAAAGAAGGGATAGTTTTTCATGTTATTCATTATTACCGTTGATTATTATTTCACATTAAGTGTCTATATATCATATTTATAATGGTTTCCAATTTATGGGAGTCGTGGTCGTCGTTCGATATGGCATGAGGTAATGTCTTCATGAATATTTATATGTACCATGGGATATATATGAAATTCTCATTCCATTCCATACATATTCTATTTCTTAAATTCCATACTGCATTCTTGGTATTCCTATTTATTTTTCTCCTATGGTTACTAGAATTTTTAGACTTTTCATATAATGTTGTTTAAATAAAGTGTTGAAATCAACCAAAATAGTATTTTTCCCATATATCCTAATGATGTAATCCTATTTTATGAGACTAAAATAAGTTAAAAAAATAAGATAACATTAAAATGATTGATGAATTAATCTAAATGGAATATTTAAATTTCAATGCTTTGGATTTTTTAACAAATCCGAGTGATTTATTATGTAAATACATTAAATGGGATGGAAATTACATCTTATAAAGGCTCGTACCACTATAAAATGGTAATGGATACTTGAATAATAGAATCCTTATATTATTGACTTTAACCTTGTAGGTCAATCTAAATAATATAACTATGTATAATAAACTCCTTAAATGTGAAAGTAATTTTATATTTTATTTATTAATAATCCAAATGATCATACATGGATGAAAGCTAAATGGTTTGACAATTGAAAATCTTATACCTCTATAACATGACAATGTAAACTTGAATAAATGGATCTTTATATGCTCAAATTGACCCATTTAAGTCATCCATAGAATATTATACTCTTGAGATAAACCACAAAAGTTTTTTTTTAAATCTATAATAAATTATATGTTAAGTGGTTATTATTAAATGGGATGACAAATATAATTTAATTATAATTTACACCCTAAATAGAGAATGGATAACGGTATAACTTAACCCTAGTTTTCATGAATTTAACCCTATTGGTTGACAACATTATTACGTGCCTTTGTACTTAACCCTTTTGGGTATTTTTATGTTAAATGGGATGGTGATTTGAAGTGTATTAAACCAATAATATGGTATTTTTTATATTTTTATTATGTAATCATACTTAACTGAACATCTTAATATGAAAAAATACCTTTTGTTTGTTTTGGGCCTTATTTATATGACTTGTTAGTAAATTAAAATTACTTATATAACATAAAGATAAATTCCCTCTATACCTTGTGATGGAAATTTCCTTTAACCAAGACTAGTTGTAAGAACATAAATAAAATTAATGGTTAAATGGAATTAATATGATAAATATTTGAGAATTATTTTAAGTTCCAAAAAATAATGTTTCAAGCTTAGTTTTTAAATTTTTTTCCTTTATAAATTTTAGATGAAATATTATTTCCATCAGTTTACATAATGTTTAAATAAAATATAGATTAATTGATTGGATCAAATATTTTTTTTTCAGAAATGTTGATAAATAATGCACTAGTTTGAGGGTTTTCTTGAATGTTTCCTTTAAGGTTTACTTAGGAAAGAATGTGAATATTTCACATAAGTCAAAGATTAATTTTTTGATACATTGGACCTAGTGGTTATGTATAAAATAATAATAGCCTTTTATGCCTGACCCTAGAATATATATGGTTCCTCCTATCATTGATCAGTTAACCCAGTTTTGGTAGCACCCATAATATTTTTAATAATCAGTAAATGATTGAATTTATTATTTAGGCACATATAGTTTCATTCATATTCTTTTTAGGATTGAGTAGGTGTCTTAGTTGTGAACTGATGTCCTAGGTAGGTGGGTGGTCTTGGAGTAAATTGAACCTTTTTGGAGATGTGAGTATCATTATGCTACTATTTAATAGAATTACATTGAATATGTATAGTAGGCTATTTATTTATTCATGTGAAGGTAATTTTAGAGATTTATGGAGAAATATATTGTCATCTAGGTTAATAATCTTATCGGATGATGAAACAGTAGGTTATTTTTTTTTCATACATCGTATATATGGAATGTGTAGTGACATTGGAATTGTATATCAATTGAAATGGGTCCATTATGTTGATGAAATATCAAGGTATTACACATTGTAACACGTGGTTCCCATTTTGTTAATAAATGATTCATTGAGATATGTGTGATTTTGAGATAATCATTAATTTATAAAAGTGTCTAGTGTACTGAGATCTCGTAAACCAATATGAAATGTTTTTTCATGACTGCATAGAAAGGGGTTGTGATTTATTTAAGGTTTCATTCATGGGTCACTTATAGAGTAGGGTAATCTAGCTGCTAATAGTTTCATCATGAGTAACATAGACACGATATATTAACAAAAAATATGTGTTATCACATTTTTTAGGATTACCCAGTAAAATGGATTATGTATGAAGACCTGGTGAGTCTAGGAATAACTTTAATAGAATTATCATAGGTTGGCATGTCTAATGGGGAAGCATTTATAAGGAGGAGCAACACATGTGTGGTTTCATTGAGACCTATTTGGGCTAGTGGTTTGGGTAGAGGTAATGGACGAGAAAATGGTATGGGATACCAAGTCATTATTTGTAAGGTGAGAGTATTATTGTTTCTGGATTCCTTCAGGTAGGCATTTTTAATTTTTCTATGGTACATGAACAAATTTGATTTCCTTTTTGAGGGATGCTCAAGGATGAGTGGTCTCTATACTCTTTATCCAACATGTTTGGGAATTAATAATGTATGGAACATATAAAAAAACTACATTTGGTGGTGTATGATCAATATAAATGGGATAATTTTCCATTCTTAGTGAAAAAATGACCATGATAGTCATACGGTGGGGTGAAGAAGGATGTTATTGGGATACAATTATCATGTGAGGGAGATCTGATATACAATAGATCAATAATGGGATGATCATTTTGATGACTACGTATTAGTGGAAAAGAAAACATTTTTATTACTTTGTGAATGCTAAATGGGGACATGGACTTGGTTTTTGTTGAAGT
Source organism: Viscum album (assembly GCA_963277665.1). Classification (NCBI taxonomy): domain Eukaryota; kingdom Viridiplantae; phylum Streptophyta; class Magnoliopsida; order Santalales; family Viscaceae; genus Viscum; species Viscum album. The sequence goes on from OY728166.1 coordinate 385,036,215, forward strand.
TGAATGTTGGATAGGGGATTTAGTTGGATTTGGGTGACCTATGATAGATCAATGCTCAAATAGTGTCAACATTAATATACATGAATGATGATGATTTCTATGTAGTTGGTGATCAACCATGAGTCAGTTGCGATAACTGGTCACCCTAACACTTTTGTATCCCCCCTTTCTTAAGGGTAAATTGATTAATTCTTATGTTACTAAAGTGTACGTCAATATATTTTTAAGTTACTAATAGATAAATCAAAATTTCATCATGTTAACATGTGGTAAAATAATTTGTTCTTGAAATAATTGAATTATACTGTGTTCAATGTATGATCTTCAAGAATCATACTTTGATAATAACAAGATCCCTATAGGGGTGAAGGATTCTTGATAGGTTGGTTATGATTCATCGGTGGGTGCAGTTGAGTTTCTTTGGTAAGTGATAGCTCTAGGTGGTTCATCTATCATTCCATCATCTAATTTGATGTGTATGGTAGTAAACTATATTAGTATCATCCCTAGAAAGGCAGCATACTTTCTTAAGATCTTCCTTATGAATTTCAGGTAAGTGTCCACATGTTAATTTTGTTCCTTGATGGTGAAAGAACATTCATTTGGATTTGGAATAAGAAAACAATATTTGGTACTTAGTTGATGAAACTCGCATGTGTGAGGAGGTACAATATACAAAGGACCATGAAAATTGAGTCAGTGAACCATTGAGAGTGTGCATTTATTAGAAATTATGATGGTGATTGGCACTGAGGTTTTGAATTATCCTTGTAAGATGAGGTCTATGGTGGGGAGAACTATATCCATGTAAACCTAATGGGGAGAAAACATATATGTCATGTGTTTGAAAATATCCATAGAGTTTCATCTCATTGTTTGATGAGGACCATGAGAATTGTCTTTGGTTCGAGCAGTCTCATGTCTTATGCTTGGTGGTAAACTTTGGAAGAACTTCATGTGATAAAAATGGAACAAGGATGAATGAATATGATTTAAATACCACCAAAAGTTGTGTGAGGTATTTGGATGTCCACCAGGGCTTCTTGGGGAAGTTAAGTGTTATAGTGGGTATTTAGTAGGATCCATCATCCATATTTATTTATAATTCCAATTTTTTTTAATTTTCAATTAGGTGTACATGTATTTTTTAAAATCATAGTTTGGAATGAAATTATAGGAGTTATAGAACATTTAATTGTTTTTTTGGATAAGGTTTGGGGGCCTATAAGGTATCGATATCTTGCATAAGTTATAAGAGTTTCTAGATTTCAAACATTAGTTTTGGGGGACATTTCTTAGGCCAGATAGTTAGAAAAAAGTTATCACAAACCATGAACCCCAACCATGTGACCTATTTTATATAAGTTCTTGTCTTTGGAATTCATGGGGCATGCCCCTGTAATTTATGTGGATGTATGCAGTGGATTAGAAATGTTTCACAAGGTTTGAACATGGTTTGGGAAATAGCGCACCATAACAATGTGAGGTAGGAGTGCTTCAGAGAGCGTGTTTTTTCAATTAGGTCATGGATTCGTAAATCATGAAACCAAACCATGAAAATCATTAATTAAGGAAAAATCATTATATTAACATAATTTGTTAAATATTTTCAACAACGTTTTCCTGCATCATTTAATCAAGATATATTCCATGTGTACCCTCCTCTCTATCCCATACTCCATGGGATATCACCTTAGTTTTTAGTCTATTTTATCTCTGTAATTGTTGATTAAGGGATCTCAATAATTATATACCTATTATATATTAATTTATTAGTTTATTTATCAATTAATTCATATCACATCAATTATTTAGGTTGTTCCTTATTTTCATTGTGTTTTTATGCTTTACCATTTTCTCTCGATTCTGTAGACATGGTGAACGATAACAGACTGGTGACGATTTTGAAGCACAAGGTAGGTGAGGGTATGTGATTTACAAAAAATTATTTATGATTTTATAAAAAATTTGATTTATTCATTATGATAACTACTCGATGTTGACCTAGTTTAATATATATATATTCTCATAATTTAGATCCCCAAAATAATTAATCTCATGATTCCTAGGTTCTGTTCATAATTTATCAATTTTTTATAAGGACCAAGTATATACCATGAGATACCTATGGCCTAACCAAAAACCTAAATATTAAATAGTATGTTTATTTCCATCTTCATAGTATCCCTTTCAAGATAAGGTTATGTTTTTAGCTCAACCCATTCAATAGACCATGATAGGTTTATTGAAGAGTCCTGACCAACTAAATGAGTTTCCTATGTGGCACCCAATCTATTAATAATTTATTTATATGTAGGTAGGGAAAGTAGGAGAACTATAGGAAAGGGGTTTTCCCTAAATAACCTAGGAAATGTCAATTTACTCCCCACATAGCATGAGTTTCCCTCTTTTAAGAAAAATATAATTTAATATATTACACTTTAGGTATGATTAATATGGGAGTAATGGGGTGGAATTGGGGCTCTCAAATTATTAATTTTAACCAATTATAAATGGGATTTATTTACCTAGAAAATGGATTAATAAAATTTTACCCCAGAGGATATAGGTTGTAACCTATTTCTTTTTAATTAAATGGAATCTCTACAATGCATTGGTAATAGAGTCAATCATTCTAAATCTTATTGTTTTTTTAATATTCCTTGAGGTTTATAATTTTAGGTAATGGTGTTAGTGGGTTGAATTTAAGTTAATTAAATATGATAATTTATGAAATAAAAATGGGAAATCTATTGGGTTAATATCAAATTAATGGTTTAGTGTGTGTTTCAAAGTAAATATCATTGATCAGTGCTTCATTTTTTTAAATAAACTCCCTTATTTTCCAAGGGGATTATATGCCTTTTATATTTGATTATATAATGAAACTAGTGATATGATGAAAATGGTTATATATTAAAAGTGATAAATTACATGGATAATTCTTGGATTATAATTTTGAATGCAAAGAATAATGCCAATGGATGACATATTATTAGTCCAATTGAATAACAAGGTGTAATATTGAATTGAATCTCGTCAATGCCTTAGATTTGTTAATGCCTCATCCTAGAACTTAGAATTTAGTTTGAAACTCTAGAAAATTAAAATATTTGTGATATTCTCTTAGATTCATGTTGATTTCTTCAAGCATGGAATTCCTTGGATTATATCCATGGATTCCAACATAGAATCTCTTGAGATTACCTTGGAATTTCTCCATAGGATTACTTAAATACCTTTTTGAAAGTGTAATTCTATGGTTCTATCCCCCATATTATAATCTATACCTAAAAACCATAGCCTGATCACCATGGGTTGGATTTATAGTTCCACACATAGAATTAATTAGAGTAATCCCCAGATTCACTTGGTTCTGATATGTGGGAATGCCTCTAACCATTCCATGGATTCACCATGATTCATTTTCTTAGATTATTGGGATTATATCCCTAGTAACTATGATAAAATTATTATTCCTATGATTAAATATATTCTGTAATAGGCTATATTAGGTGGTATTCCATAGTTCATGTCCACGTAAATGATTTGTATATTTATACATTGTATAGTAATATGTTTTACAATCATAGAATGTAATGTATTTGACACTATTAGTGGTGGTATACTGAGTTTTAATGACAACCTATTTGGTCCACCAATTCATACCCTAAAAGATCACTTAGTTTTAGTTTAAGACATTCAATACTGCTTCCTTACCATTACTTGTTTGTTTCTCGGACTTGAATTAGGATTAGTTGACTAAATATGCACTCGTATTGCCTACTGGATTTGTGTATTTTATTTATTTATTTTTCTATACCTGTACTTGTTACTTTACTATATATACTTTTTTTATATTTCTATATCATGACATGTTATAAGGATATTTATTATTTAGTTTCTGAGATATTATTTAATAATTATCTATCATTGGTTCTTTAATTATATTTATTCATCTGTTATATAAAGTATCAATCTAGAGGGTATAATATCCCCAACATACCATCATTAAACCCTCTCTACTAGTTGATATCTTATATCATATTGGGTAGTGCAATTAACTCCTTTTCCCCCTCAGGTTTGATTATATATGAATGAACCGAGCCTGGGACATCTTAGGGAGTACATAATATTTATCGATTTCAAGTATTTTTTTAAAAATAGTGTTTAAATTAATGTTTTCTGCAATTTCCATCATTAAAATATAATTAATGGTACTTAAATACAAGTTCCATGATATTATAATGGTTAAAATTCATTCCATGGTATTTGTTATTACAAACCATGACAATGAAACCGATGATGATCATGCTTCAATGATTCTTAATGAAAGAATGGTGATTTATTAATTATTGATTTAAATGTTGATATAAAATTACCAGAACAATTGTTTTTACATCTTTAAATCTTATTATTACAATAAAAAAATTATTAAATTTAACCATGACAAAATTTCATTTTATTTTCATATAGGTGGTTAAAATTACCCAATCATGAACCTACGATGATTAATTGATGATTATGAGGTTGTTTAGTTGTAATATCCTTATAATAGAAGCATAATAATCCTATTTAAGGTTTATCAGTGTGGTATATTGTAATTAAAATAATTATAAATAGAACATAATATATATAAATTCATTACATAGGAATATGAAATCATTTTTCCCTTAGTTCAGTCATTTTAAATGATTGAATTAGTGATAATTGTTTGTTGACCATATAATTAATAGGTTCTACAATTTTAAATACTATATCCTTATTGATATCATAAAAAAATATTATTCCTTTATTACCATCATCTTTACCATCTATGTAAGATGTTGATGAAATGAAAATGGAAATAAATCACTTTATAGAGGTGGTTTTCAATATGTACACAAGGATAATGATTTAATTTTCATAGAAAGAAATAAAGGAGTCATATGGTGTATTGATTTGGAATAATAAAATTATTTAGATACATAATAAATGATTAAATTTACATTTTAGACTATCCTTGTTTGTTCGTGAAGGAAAACGAGACATGATGCGTCATGGATATGGTAGTCTGCACAATGCATGGATGATGATTTCATTTTTCCTTAATAAAATGGGGAAATGTGATAAATTTTTTCCATATAATTTAATATATAACCAATAATAGTGTAATTACATAGTTATTTCAAAGTTAGAGTTGTAAAATAAAAAAATAATTACATAAATTCAGAAAGATTCTAGATATTGAGCACTCTGATATTTCTTTAAAAGACCTCTTATAAATTAATGGCATTGAATAATATATTGTGGAGATAAGGTCAATATCATTTAATATTATTCTATGTGAAGAAAAAATGTATTGTTTTAGGAGAAGATATAATTTTTAGGATTGCATTTAAGGGGTGGTGAGAGGCCAATTTTATAATTTGTGAGAATGTAATTTTCGTAAATATTTCTAATTAATATAAAGGAAGTATACGTTAAGCATTTAAAGTGAATCCAAAATTGGGAAATAATGGAGTGTAGGAGAGATAAATTGATGAAAAACATCATAAAATCAATTCATGACATGATTTTTACATTTTTTGCGCCTTTATCCCTTTAATTATTACATTTATAATTTTCGATTTTACAGTGGTAACAACTTTTTATCTAAGGTAACTTAATCGTTATGCATAAAAAAATAAAGTGTATGTTATTAAATAATTTCGACATACTAATTCAAATTTTTAAAAGTATTTTATTATATTTATTTTATTAATTTGAAAAAAAATGTAATTTTAAAATAATAAATTTATAATAAATTTAATTTTTTTTGAAAATTATAACATAAGTTCTAAATTGTAAAATATGGGTATGTTAATTAGAAATAATATTTTTAAAAATATAAAGTTTCTTATAAAATAAATAATTTGTTCTTATTTATTTTTTCAGGAATTTTAAATTCATACTTATATACTAATAATGTCATAAAAGTCATGTTATTTTTAAAAATGATATTTTTCAATATTTAAATAAATATCATTATTTATACAAAAATATATATACAAAATTAATCTTAAGAAAATAATACTATGATAAATCAAAAAATAATAATTTTTTCAAATTTAAATTAAAAATTTAAACAATTTAAATTTTTTCAAAAGGTGTAATATTATGAAAAATTGTTTTTATAGGAAAATTTAATTTTTAGAATATTATGAAGTCTCATTAATATTTATTATTATTTATTAATTAAGTTGTTACTGAACCATAATTCATAAAAAATATATTTTATCATCATTAAAAATAAAATTCTTGAAATAGTAACTCATGTCACATAGAGTGGAAATTTTAAAGATAACATTCTGAATAATAAAAATTAATGTTAGTTATTTTAGGTAAACAAATTGAAATTAATATATATTAAAATAAAAAATTATTTTATTTATAAATTTAATTCATTCCTTCTAATTCATTTACATGGTATTAATGGTAATACATAAATATTTATATTTAGTCTAAATACAACACAATTTTGTATATGTTTGTTGTTGCACATGGTAATAGCCTTGTTACTTATTTGTCACATTTTGAAATAGTCATATGTTAAAATATCAGGGAGTTATAGTTCCATGATAACTTTACAAGTGATGCGAGGATAGTTTCCAATATAATTTAATCCTTACTTTGTGTTTTTAGACCATAAGTGACTAAGAGGTACTCAACAATATATAATAATGGGAATTGGATGTTGGGACCCTTTTGGATGTTTGATAACTAAAAATCTATATTGAAAAAAAATAAATGAAATGAAAAAATGGATATATATCTAATTAATGACTATTATTAGTATCCTAAACTAATAGTAAATATAATAAATGGTTTAGTTTGAGGCTGTAAAAAATTGTGGAATGAAAAGATGTCAAGGTGATTTTGCATAAATATAAAAAAATTCAAAATTCAGATTTATATGTGATTTTTAGAGAAGATGATGAAATTGAATAGAATTCAGGAGGACCCCAAACCCTAATAATTAATGAGAATGTTGAAAATGGATCAAAGGAAGACATTATTACTAAATTGAGTAAGTCCTCATCCAGAAGGATAAGGAGAAGCAATGAGATGGATGAATCAAACATTCTAGAAGATGAAATAGCACCAAATCAATCTCGAAGGATGTGGATTTTTGAGTACACAACTCTATTATCAAAAATATAATACGAAACTTTTGAATAATTAGTTAAAGATAATTTATGGGTTAAATATATGAATAAATAGTAATATAAAATAGAGAAAAATCACACTTGGGAGCTTTTCTAGTGGATAAATGGTCACAACTTCATTAGAACTAAAATGGAATTCAAGAATAAATATGACATAAGTGGATAGTTATTCTAGATTAATATAGATCAGAATGTATGTTCTATTCTTAGATTTACTGTATATATAAGGAATAAGAAATCATACTTGTGTATATACTTGTATCAATAAAACTTTTAATTTTAAATGAGTTTCAATGAGGTTTTAAATTTTATTAGAAGGATGCGAGGATGACATTTTTAATAGATTTATCATGAATAATCCTACAATGAACAACTATTAGGTTTTAAAATTTACCATAATGGTTGAAAATTTTGTTTATTGGAGAAAGAATTATGTTTCCTGAATTAATCATCACTAGATTGTATTATTGGCCAGAATACCTTGGGAAAGATTGGATTCAAGTGAGATTATATTGATCACAACAATTATATGAAATAATTTAAGGAGTATATATTTGTGGTACTCGTATACGTTGATTTCACAATATTTTTTAGAATTAGGCTATATTTAATATATTAGTATTCTAACATTGTGTGATTGAATTTTTAAATGTCAGTTATTGGTGAGATTACTTAATATCAAAAGTTTTAATTGAATCGATTTGATAAGGGAAAATATTATTTGATAGGAAAAATATGCATGGGACTAGCTATCATGTTTGATATTCATGTTTTAAATATGGTTTTAATACTAATTAAGGTTGGGAAATAATCTTTGAAATCATGAGGATAAAATGTTTATGGATTAAAAATTATATAATATAATGATTAGAAGTTATTTTTACTTGACATTGATAAGGAAAGAAATATTTTATACCACATATTTGTGTATGAGGTCTCAAAGAAATCTAAAAGAAGAACATATGACTACTATGAAAATAATCATAAGATTTATTTTAGTTCCTTTAGTTTGGTGTTTAATGTTTAAAAATAGCAGGAATTATTGTCATATTTTGAAATCAACTAGTCTAGAGATATTATAGACCAAAATGATACAAGTGGAGGAACAATATTAGTTGGAAACAAATTCTTTGGATGGGCCAGAAAGAATACAGATAGAATATATCTTTATAGGGTTATATTAGTGTATATTCTAGTGATTAATACATATACTCAATTATATTTTATGAAAAAATGTTAAAGGATCTTGGTTAAGCGGTGGAGCTACCTTGTGGTTTATTCGGACAAAAAAGTGTTGTGGTGTAAATAAATACCCTAGTACAACACTCTCGAACAAAACATATTGAGATATATTATCATTTAATTATGGAAAAATTATAACAAGGATTCATGAAAGAGGATTATATTTTTATACATCAATATGTGGAGGAAATATTTTCAAAACTAATAGAGAGGAGACCACTGCCATCATGAAAGAAGTGCATGAAAAAACATGTGGGTCACACTAATTGGCATTCAAACACTGTCATAAAATTCAAAGGCCTGGGTACTAATGGCCCAACATGATGCGAGAATGTGCTAATTTCACCAAAAGGTGTCATTCCTGCCAAGTCCATGCTAATTTAATCCATCTACCCCCGTAGTGGCATCACACAACTATGTACTACTGGTAAGTAACAATTTAGTGAATGGACTTCCTGGGACCATATCTTCCTTCCACAATCATAAAATTGAAATATATTCTAACAGAATGATTTTTTTTACAAATGGGAAGAAGTTGTACCTCTAAAATTGGTTAGGGAAAGAAGCATTGTCAGCTTTGGTAAATCCAATATCATCACCAGGTTTGGTGTCCCTAACACAATATTGATGGAAAAAGGCACCAATTTCTACAGTTTTGAATTTGAAAAAACTCTAATAGGAGTATGGTACCAAATCCAATAATTCATCCCACTACCATACAATGGCCAAAGGATAGATTGAGGCTCTTAACAGGACCCTATCTAATATACTTTAGAATATTGTAGATAGGGATAAGAAATAGTGGATGGAAAAGATCATCCATTATCTTTTGGATTTCTGGTCCACAGATTTAACTGCCACTCAAGTTACCCTATACTCATTAGTAAACATGATAATGGTGGTTCATCCCATTGAAATTAAACTACCATCAGTCCATGTTACTTTATGTGATCAACTATATACCAATGAGAAATTCCAAAACTATTTTGATGAGTTGGAGCAGTTGGATGAGAATATATTCCCCACTCCCCACCTTTTGGAAGTCTACCAAAATCAGATTGCACGATCCTTCATTAAGAAGGTTCACCTTAGATATTTTCTTAAATTAGAAGTGGTGTTGGACCTCAGAACCAAAATCATGCATGAGAAGAAACCTCCAAAGTTTGATCCAAAATGGGATGGACCGTATGTAATACACAACATTTACCCCAATGGAGCATATGAATTAATTTCAATGGATGGGAAGCTCACCACATCTCCCACGAATGTGAGGTTCTTGATGAAGTACTTTTTTGTAATCACGATAAAAGTTATCTTAGAAGTAAGATGTTAAAATTCATATTACCACCTACATTGTTTCTAAAAAACAATAAACTATATGTAAGAAGTCATTTCGAAAATATGTTAAACTGTATGAAATAAGTCCTTTCCACACCACGTTAATTATTTTATAAAAACATAATGATCACATAATAATAAACTTCTTAATGAAGTTTTCCATGCTTAATGAAGTTAAACTGGTTAATATCTTCGTCCATGCTTTATGATGTTAAATTTATTAGAATATTTATATTATCTACAAGATATTAATCTGAATAGTGATCACTATAGGTTGAAAAATGAATTCTTGTGCATGAATAAAATCTATTCAATGGAAAGATAAGATAAAAAATAATAGAACATTTTTGTGTATTTACTAAGCCTATGTAGTTATGGCCTTGTAAATAATGTTATAGGGTTTGATTACTATTCATCAATGAGATATTAAGAGACACCTAGACCCTAAATATTGGTCTAGCCATCACATGACATGGAATGACTCTGTTAAATCCCCTGTCACCCTATACTATTTGGGATATCTTTATCACCCCTATTTCAAACACTGAGTATAACTCACAAGAGATTAGTAATGGTGTTTATGATTCCCCCCACATAGAAAAAGAATAGAATATTATAATAATCACATCATCTCTAAATCATGGTATAAAATTCCCCATCTCCATGCACCTGTGAAACTGGCATGGGGAGTCCCTAGAAATCTGTATGGATTGATTACTTCCCACAAGGGATATATAGTAACACCTAGATTCTACATCATGGCCCAATCACCAGTCAAAATAAATAATTACCCTCTCAACGTGTACAAGTCAGACTTGCATTGGGAAATTCTGAGTCCAAACCATATGAAATTAAGCTGCATGGCCCCAAAAATATTCTCACTAGAGGGGACATAACCTCAGACATCGGCCACATACCTTGTCGTGCTATAGAGAAATGTACAACTTGAGGCATGACTTTGTAGGATAAGTAGTGAAACAAGGATATTTCATCCTAGTCTAACCACCATAAAACAATGAACCCCTCTTTTCCTATACATGGGTCAGACCAGTACATGGAACATATTGGATTAGAACAACGTACGTCTTGATTACCAACCAATTATGAGATACATAGTGACACCATGATCTTTCATCCTAGTTTATCCTTTTCTAGGTAACAAATTTCATCTATTATACTTTAAACTACATCTGCATTATAATAGGTGACCCTCTCTATTTCTTGTTTCTCACATCGAGCATATCTCACGTGATCTTAGGAATGGTGGTAAAGCTTCCCCCAAGGATGAACAGAGGATATATGTGTGCTACTTGCCCAATAAAATATGATTAAAAATTCCCCCACCTATCTATGTATGAGGAAAAGAAATATTGGGAGGAATCCTTAGATCTTTGTGTTACTTGATTCCTACCCTCATAGGATACATAGTAATGCTTGGATTCTCCATCCTAGTCCAGCCTCCACCAATTGTTTTTACCTCTTTTTCCAGTGAAAAGGTCAGGCCTATGCAGGTACCTTCTACCTAAGATCAACATTTTTGTTCATTCCTTCGATTGGGGAATACATAAGTAGCACATGGATCATCAATCTTAGGAATGTTTACAGAATTATATTGAAGGAAAATACCCCTTCCCTTTTCATGATCCCCTAGTGTGATAGAGTAATCCCTTTCTAACCCTTTTTTATCACACTAAGTTATACTCACATGAGATTAGGAATATTAGTAGAGGATTCCCCCAGGTTACACCACTTCACTTTTGGAGAGTGTTCTTACCACGAGATGTAAAATTTAAGGGTACCCCAAGAACAAATGTGGCTGGATTCCTTCTATCACGGGATATGTGGTGACACTCAGATCCTTTGACCTGGTCCAGCTGTCACCTAAAAAAAATCTATCTTCCCAATGTATGGATTAGATATATATACAGAATTTCCTTCAGAAACTATGTACGGAATGATTCCTATTCATCAATGGGATACATAGATATACCTTGACTCTATGTCTTGGTCTAGACACCACATGATCAAAATTACCCTCTCTTTGATCACAGGTCAGACTGGAACATAGAGTTCTTAAGAACTACATATTGATTGATTCCTACCCTCACAAGATATGTAGCAATGCTTGTATCCTGGATCCTGGTCCGTCCACCTTACAATGAAAAAAGAGGTCCCCAAATCTCCTGTATGTGAAATACAAATAGATGAAGGGGTTTTCAAATATAGACTCTTATATCCTTAATGTTTCAAAAGACGATTCTTCCCATTATATAGAAATCATATCTATGTAGAATATCCCTTAACTCTTAAGAAATAATGGTTTGGATATTTTTCATATACCCATACATCCTCTTTTCATCCATAAAACTCCATGCCTTAGAAATCTCATATCACCATAATCACCCATGGATATTCGAAATGGGTGGTTAGTGTATTTCATACACCTTTGTTTGACTATACACATTATTCCCCCAACAAATCTTACAATGTTTCCCAAAAAAACGGCTAGTAAACCAAAGTAAAATTCATCCACAAGATAGACTATTCCCACTTCTATAGTCTCATTAGCTTCTACGATTCACATCATCCCTCTAGCTCAAGAGATCCAGAAATCATGGTTTATGCCTTCATCCCCCAATCATGTATGGGGTGTACCAGAAATATCATAGCCCGATTATCTCATACTTATGCATTATTACATTGTTATTTGGTCCCTGAAATATGAAAATTAAACAATGTTGTCAACATTCTTTCCACACAATGTTAAACTGTATAGAATACATCCTGATTGCATGAAAATAAACTGCATGATGAATTCATCCAAGCTGCATGACGTTAATCTAATTGGGAATCTATATCTTCACTACATGATGTTAAACTGAAGGACTCAATAATTATCTTTTCCGTGATCCTGTCATCCTTAGGTAGTTTAGAGAAACCCTTTTTGTCCATTGTTTCTTGCACATATCATATCCCATGGGGGCTTAGGAAGTTTGGTAGGGGGCCCCACCTCCCTACAGAGCTAGGATGACTAAATGTACAATGACTGAACCTAATGGTATGAATTTAAAAGTCATATTAATATTTCCCCTCTATATTGGGAATCCTAAAGTCTTAACTATGTGACATTAAACTGTAATTTACCCCAAATATAAAAAAAATTCCCTCCACCTATCAATGAATAAGGCCCTGGTAGGGTGTCTAATACTTGGGTGCCAGTATCTATGATCCTGGACCCAATCCTACTAGGGGTATCAAAATGTCTCACCCCACATACGAGTCAGATATATGAGGGGGAGTTCCCAACTCTATGGGTAAATCATGGATCAGGTGCATCTATTGTATCCAAGCACACTCCCTCTATTTGGAAAACTCCACGATCCAAGTGATATGGGATCCTAATAATAATCCAAATCCATCAGAAATGGAAGGCTAGTGTCTTTTGGACACCATTTTTTGACTAGGGCCTCAATTACCTAGCATCTCTATATATGATTCCCACAAAAAAGGGTTGTTAGTCAAAGGTAAATTCATCATCTGGAGAGGCTTTTCCTACTTCCATATGCATAATGGCTTCCAATTCCCTTGTCATTTCTCCTAATCCAAGATCCCTCAAAACCATGGTTTACACTCTCTACTATACCCATGTCCTAGATATGTGAAACGCATGGCCGATTGTCTCCTATCGGCCGATCAATGTTCTGGTGCTCTGATAATGTGTATAGAAGCACTCGGGTCAAATCCTTGACGATGATACTTTGAAATAGTCGTTTGTTTTTAGTTGACTGTATTCTGATTGGGGGGTTTTGATTGCAGATCTTAATTGAAATGACTAATTGATTATGATTGATTTAAGAAATTGATAATGATTATGGTGAGTTCATTATTAGGTATTTAATCTTGTGAAATCCTTGATCTTTCCTTTATATTGCATTTAAATTAACACCAACTTCACAAGTTGACGTCGATTAGAATTCTTAAGTGTTAAAGCTTTAATCCAAGCCTTAACTTAACTAGGATTCTAAAATCAATCAGTACTTGTTTATGTTAGTGTATTTATGGTTCCAATAATCCATGGAAACCACATGCTAATAAAAAGATGTCATTAATCCATGACATATTAAGTCCAACATACAAAATGTTAAATTAACGAATACTCATCGAGAAAATACTCTAAATCACTTAACATACAAAATTTTTGACTCACCCCAATGAGATATTTACTCATCCATTTTGGTGTTTAACATTATGTTTATAGTAATTATGATTATAAATTAAGAATAGAAGAAAAATAAAGGGATTAGAAAAGAGTGGTATGTTGAACACACACACACGAACAATGATGATAGTTAAAAACAGATTTTTGATTGAATGTGGAAGAAAAGTAAGTGAAAGTGATTTAAATAAATTTAAACTATTTTAAGAACATTAATATTAAAATACAGAAGGTGGAGGAGAATAAGAGATATTGAAGAAGAAACTTTCATTAAAATATAATTACAAAAGAAAGGACTTACAAAATTACAAAAACGAAGAACACAAAAGTAAGTGAAAACAAAGAGAGGAGGAAAGGTATCTCAAGTGAAAACATGATTATGGAAGGTCCTCCCAAGCCTTTGGCAAGGCTTTGGTCGTGACAATATGTTCTACTCTCTTCTGAAATGCCAACCCCTCTCAAGGAGATAAGGGGAGAGTATTTATATCCCAAGGAGTTGACTGTTTACATTCCAGCAATACCCCTCCACTTGGCTCGAAGATATGGAAATCATGAAAACCGAGTCTCGAGATATCTAATTTTTCAAAGTTGTAGATAATAAAGTTGTATGACTACTCTCAAACTTTGGAGTCATTTGGAGTTAAGGATAAAAAGTTATGGCCGGTTGATTAAACAAAGTAAAACTGTCCATTTCAATCCAGTCTTTTTGAAGTCCAGAATGTGAAATGGTTTTTGAATATGAATATGCCTTCAACTCCAAATGGGTTCTTCAACACAGTCGGCCAGATATATCTCCTCTTTCACACTGCAAACTCTCAGCAAGATTTTATTCTTACATCAAGAGATATGTCGTGCATACTATAGGGATTTTAATTCTCGGCCATAATGGTGGGCTGGACTTCAAAGATTTATTTGGGCCCTTTGTACTTGTATTTGGGCCTTGATACTTTTATCCAAGATTACATGTAGTGTCCCTAGAATTATGGAGGAGAGTTAATGTTTTTGGACTTCTGTATTGAGCACAGTAAATCAATATTTAAGTCTTGTCCAGTTTGTTCAAAGATTCTTTGGTCTTGTTTGTGAGGACCATATGACCCTACAAATGGCATAATGTGCTCATGATACTTTCTAATTAAATGTTTTATATTGAATGTAGAATCCTAAAAAACAAGAACCACACTATTTGTATCTGTATAGTGATAGTTATTATTAAAACATTAAACTGACTCAATTGGACTACTTCAAAAAATGCTCAAAAATTATACTTAATATTAAAACATTAATATTTCACACAAATTATGCACATTTAATATAAAATTAGTAAAGGGAGTATATAATAAGACATGAAAATATTAACAATATCAACTCCCCCACAAATAGTTTTGTGCATGTCCTCATGTGCAACAAATATAAAAACATGACAAAACCATTTTCACTCACCAACAAATATTAAAATTTTGTTTTCTCCAATCAGGGGAGGTTTAGACTATTTCACTCATAGATTTTGAAATCCACATGAGTTGTTACAGGAATAATGTTCCAAAACTAATTCATTTTTTCATGCTCAAATTTAGAAATGGAAAATGTGGACACTCAAAACTCACACCTCTCAAGATGATAAAATTCATTTGTGGAGGTTCACTCTTTCACCAACCAAAAGTGAAAATCATAGAGTTTGTAAGAGATATTAGCTTTCAATCCCTATACAAAGTGCTTAAAAATCAAGAGGTCTTTTGAAAGGGTTTTTCTATGGCTATGCGATGGTAGGAATATAATTTCCAAGAGAGAGAATAATAGGGTTAAAATACCAACATAGAAAAACAATGCACATTTTTTTGAAATAAAACATGGAAGGAAATGAAAAAACATATTTACAAGGGAATGATTGTGTGAATAAAGACACAATAGAGGAATAAAATATGAAGGGTATGAGAAGATGAAATATTGACAAACCACCAAACTTCTCCCAATGATATAAGAATATAAAGCAAGTGTTCTTTTTTTTCTTTTTTCGAAAGTTGACCTTGAGACAGATGTCACACTCATATCCCAACCCATGTTTGATCTCCTCACGACACTAATTGTAATAGTTATAACAAGATAAAATGTTGAGGAAGAGTTATTGTTGACCTACACAAGACACAACCCATTTTTTCATTTTTTTATTTTATTTTTTATTTTTTTGAACACTTGTTAATAACATTTACAAAATTACATAAATGGAAGTTCATTACATTCCCCAAAACACACTTAATGATAACCTCTCCCCCACACTAAAATGGATGTTTTCACTCAATCATATGATAACATGGTGAAATCAATAAAAGGGTACCCAAAATGAAATCCATCCCCCCCACACATAGATTTCGTAAAATTATGCAATGAAAATCCATGTTGATATTGGTTGGGAAAAGGTATTGGGCTTGTAATATGGCTATCAAATAAAAGGTTTTCATAGGATCGATGGGGATTTCAAAAGGAGGATTAATGTATGGTTACTGGGAGGCTATTTAGCTATTATAATTATCATGTGGTTCAAAAAAATGCCTCTATCATATTAATGCACACTAAGGTAGGAAATTCAGCTCGAAGGCCCACAAACTCAAGACTCAAAAATGGGGGTGAAAACACACATTTTGAAAATATGGCCATAGGTGGCCTTGTAATGAATGCAAATGTTGTTCCTCACGGTTTGGGAAAATTATTTTCCAAATCAAAAATTGAGCATTCAAATTTTTTAATTTTGACACAAAATTATTTATCCAAAGTCATGATGAAAATACGAAATTTTTGAGATGGAAACATGTATGTTAACTCCCCAAAATGGTTGGACAAAATTTCAAAACTCGATGGTGAGTAAGCATGACTTTTTTTTATTTTTTTAAGTGATTGTGTTTTTTGGGTTTTTTTTGTTTTTATGGTTTTTTTAAAATACACACCCTCATAAGAAAGAGAAAAAAAGGGTTTGAGAAAAAAAAATGGTAAAAAAATGAAGGCAATAAGAAGAAGAATAAAGAGGTAGAGAGATGAAGAGATAGAGAGAGAGAGTTAAAGGTAAAGTGGTGCCCCTGGTTTTTATTTGGCGTGTCGCCATCTCCATCTATTGGTTGGTCTATTGGAGAAGTTGGAGATCTAGGGGAAGTAAATGATGATCCAGGATTGTGTGTCCTCTCATGGTGATGCTTTAACCGATTTCCATTAACTGTGAATGTCATTTTGGAAGAGGGGTCTTGGACTTGCACTGCCCCAAATGGGTAATCATTAGTAATAACAAAAGGACCTTCCCAACATGAATTAAGCTTAACTAGGTTAAGTCAGAATTGAGAATTGAAGAGCATTACCTTTTCACCTTCATGAAACACCTTTCTCAGGATGTGTCTGTCATGGAGTACCTTAGCCTTCTCTTTGTACAGATTGGAATTCTCATAGGATTCAAGTCGAAGCTTCTCCAGTTCAGCCAATTGCAACAATCTTTCTTCACCAGATTTTTCACAATCGAACTTACAGGTTTTCCCAGCCCAAAAAGACTTATGTTTGATTTCAACTGGTAAGTGACATGCTATACCAAAAACTAGCCTAAAAGGAGACATCCCAATGGGTGTTTTATAGGAAGTTCGATAAGCCCAAAGGGCTTCACCAAGTCTCTTAGGCCAGTCTTTTCTGGTGGGCTTAACAATTCTCTCAAGTACCCTTTTCACTTCTCTATTAGAGAGTTCAGCCATGCCATTTGTTTGGGGGTGATATGCAGTTGAAGTTTTATGTACAACACCATTCTTTTTCATAAGAGCTTCCATGGTTCTATTACAAAAATGGGTTCCTAAGTCACTGATCAAGGCACATGGTGTGCTAAATCTTTAGATGATGTGGGTCTTTAGAAACTCACTAACAGTATGACCATCATCCTTCCTAGTGGGTTTGGACTCAACCCACCTTGAAACATAATCGACCACAAGAAGAATGTTTGATAATCCATTGGAAGTGGGAAATGGTCCCATGAAATCGATGCCCCAAACATCGAATATTTCACAAAAGATTAAAGGCTTTTGGGGAATTTGACTTCTTTTGAAGATTGTGCTAAACTTTTGGAAAGTGGTACATGATTGACAGAACTTATGTGAGCCCTTGAAGAGTTAAGGCCAGATGAATCTAGAGTCTAGGACCTTTCGGGAGGTCCTTTTTGGTCCAAAGTGGCCACCTCCGGGAAGTGAGTGAAAAAATTCTAAGATAGAAGAATACTCATTTTCTTCAACACATCTTCTAATTACCATGTCAGCCCCAATTTTCCAAAGTTTATTTTCTTCCCAAAAATAGTATTTTGAATCACTTTTCAACTTCAATTTTTGTTCTTTTGAAATATTTTCAGGAAAAACTCCAAAAACCAAATAATTTAAAATTGGGGCATACCATGGTAACTTTGTAGTGAGAGAAGAAAGGTTCTCAATGGGGAATTCAGGATCAATGATTTCTGAATGATAAGAATTATAAATTCGACTCAAGTGATCATCCACATGGTTTTGTTTTCTAGGTCTATCTTTGATTTCATGGTGAAACTCTTGGAGCATTAGGATCCATCTTATTAGCATCAGTTTGGAACACTTTTCTTGAGTAAGAACTTAATAGCAGAATGGTCTGTGAAGATGATGATTTTGGCACCTAAGAGATAGGACCAGAATTTATCTTAGCCAAAAAACACTGCTAGAAGTTCCTTTTCAGTCACAGTGTAGTGAGATTGAGTTTCATCCAATGTTTTTGAGGCATAATAGATGACATGAGGAATGTTTTCTCTTCTTTGACCAAGAATATCCCCAACTGATCTATTAGAAGCATTACACATTAACTCAAAGGGTAAGGACCAATCTGGGGTTGGATTATTGGGGTAGATGTTAGAGCAATTTTTAGTTCAACAAAGGATCTCTTGAAAACCTCAACGAAATGGAAAGTGACATCATTTTGGAGCAAACGAGTGAGTGGTAGGGAAATTTTACTGAAGTTAGTGATGAATCTCCGATAGAAACTAGCATGACCGTGAAATGAATGGATGTCTCGAACAGAGTTGGGTTCAGGAAGTGATTGGATTACTTCAATTTTGGAAGGATCAACTTCAATACCATCGTTTGAAACTATGTGCCCTAGAAAAATCCCATTTTCAACCATAAAGTGACATTTTTTAAATTTTAACACAAGGTTAAACTTGAAACAATTTTGAAGGACTAGAGAGAGTGAATGCAAACAAGATTCAAATGACTCACCATAAATGGTGAAGTCATCCATGAAGACTTCCGTGCAGTGTTCAATGAATTCTGAAAAGATACTCATCATACACCTCTGGAATGTTGCAGGAGCATTGAAAATTCCAAAAGGAATTCTTCTCTATGCATATGTTCCAAAGGGGCATGTGAAAGTAGTCTTTTCGTGGTCCTGAGGTTATATTGGGATTTGAAAATAGCCCGTGTATCCATCAAGAATGCAATAGTGTGACTTTCCGGCCAATCTTTCTAGCATTTGATCAAGGAATGAAAGAGGGTAGTGTTCTTTTTGGGTATCAACATTCAATTTCCTATAGTCGATGCACACACACCATTTGTTCTTCACTCGAGTTGTGACTACCTCTCCATGTTTATTTGTGACAACAGTTATCCCTCCCTTCTTAGGTACAACTTCAATTGGACTAACCCATTCACTATCAGAAATTGGGTAGATAATACCAGCTTGAAGAAGCATAGTGATCTCTTCCATAACTACCTCAAGGATGAGTGGATTGAGTCTTCTTTGTGGTTGTCTAATTGGTTTGGATGACTCCTCAAGATGGATGTGATGCATGAAAAGGGCATGGTTGATTCCTGGTATGTCATCTAGGGTCTAACCTAAGGCCTTTTTGTTTTCCTATAATACTTGAACAATTTTGGACTCCTTGGTTTCAGTAAGTGTGGCAGAGATAATAACAGGATATGGGTGATCATGGAAGAGGAATGCATATTTCAGGTGTGCAGGAAGAGGTTTCAGATCAGTCTCATCTTTCACTTTTGGGCTCGACAACTTAGGAATGGAAGAAGGAACTTCAGTTGCTTCAAGTTAATTTTCCTTAATACTGTCTAAGGTGGAGCAGTAGAGATCAGAGTTGAGATGGGATTCAATAGAGTTTTCAAGATCCTTTAAATTGATGGGGTCTATGAATGAAAGGTCCACATCAACTTCATCATTTATGACTTTGTTAATCATGGTGTATATTTCACAAGATCCTTTATCATTAGAACATGAAGAACATGGTGGATTGTGGTTCTATTGACTCTTAGAAGTGTCCTCAGAATCATAGATTGAGAATGTAGAGTGATCCTTAGATGGGTATTGCATGGCTTGGAAAATGTTGAACTTGACCAGTTGGTCACCTAATTCCATGGATAAGTTGCGTGAATGGACATCAATATTGGTTCTCGCAGTAATGAGGAATGGTATTCCTAGAATTAGGGGAGATCGAGAAGAGTTCATCTCACCTTCCATGTCAAGAACACAGAAATCAGCAGGGAAGATAAGATCATTGACTCAGACAAGGACATCCTCAAATATTCCCTCAGGACTGGCTGTGCTTCAATTGGCTAACTGAATGAAAACACCTATTGGATGTAAGGTACCTAGACCAAGGTTGGAGAAGATGGATTTGGGCATGAAATTAATTGAGGCTCCTAGGTCTATGAGTGCATCATCAAAGTTGGAACTTCCAATTTGGCATGGGATTGTAAAGTTACCTGGATCTTTGCACTTAATGGCTATGGACTGCTAGGTGAAAACATTTTCAAAGGTCCTAAGTTGGCTCTGGTGGGTACACAATTCCTTAAGAAACATGGAATATTTAGGAATTTTTTTTATGGCATCTAAGAGGGGAATGTTGACTTCAACATGTCTAAACATGTCGAGCATTTCAAGATCAGGTTTAAAGGAATTCCTTGGTTTAGAAATGGATTGAGGAAAAAGAATTGGGTTCCTAAGTGTAATTGAAGTAGGTGAGGGAATGGTTTTAGGTTCCTTTTCAAGTTTCTTTTTATTTTCATTTTCTAGGTCAACATTCAAAGGAGGTCTAGAGGACTTATCTTGAGGCATAGAAATGTTATTTCATGATCTAAGTGCAATTTCAATTACATTACCCTTGGGGTTGAGTAATGGTTGAGGTGGGAGTTGGGAAGAATTTGATTTTTGTTGCTGGCTCAGGTGGGATGCAAGTTGGCCTATTTGAGTTTCAATATTTTTAAGGCTAGAACGGGTGAAGAAGGCAAGATATTCCACTGCAATTTCCCATGGTTTGTTTGGAAGAAGAGGCTTGTCCCGGATTGGGATTGCCTTGATTTTGGTTCTTGGGAAATTGATTGTATTGGTTTGGGAATTGGGAAGGCTCACTAGGATAATGAAATCCTGGAGGAGGATTGTTACTTTGAGGTTGAGGAACAAAAAGATAAGGTTTATGGAAGTTACCACCACCTTGACCATATTGGAATTGTTTTGGGTTTTGAGGAGGGAATTGAGGCAGGTGAGATATGGGATTACCATACCTATGGCCTTGGTTATAGGAAGAAGATAAGGGCTCGGAGTGAGCTTGGTTAAAGTTTCTAACAAACTGACCTGATAGTTGAGGATTTGTGTTCCGCTGAGCATATGCTGCATTGAGCTCCATTGGTCTAGATGAATCGGATTGATCCTCTTGAAGTTGTGGACAAGTGTCAGTTGGATGAGATGGAGAGTTGAAGATTCCACTATTTTTTATTGGTCCAGGAAACATTGATTGCGGAGAAGACGAGGTTGGGGATTTGGTAGCCACAGCTAGCTGTCGCACAAGACCTGTAAGTTCACTCATCCACTCGGTCATTTTTTTCGGCTCAATTGATTGATTATCTTGGGCTTGATTGACTTGAGCATGTGCTCAAGTATGGAATTCTATTGTGTTTGCTTCCATGTTACTTATGAGATCTCTTGCAACTGCAGGATTTTTATCAACCAGAGCACCACCACTTGCGGCATCAATGAGAGTTCTCTCCATAGCCAATAACCCCTCATAGAATTATTGGATCAAGAGTTGGTCAGGGATTCGATGTTGTGGGAAGGTTTCTATAAGATTTTTGAACCTCTCCCAGTACTCATGGTGTGATTCACTTTGGAATTGACGAATACCAATTATTTCCTTTCGGATAAAAGAAGTATGAGAAGCAAGAATGAATTTCTCAAAGAATAGTCTCTTCATGTCATTCCATGTAGTTTTGGAACCATGAGGTAGGTAGTAGAGCCATGACTTAGCAGTGTCAGCTAGGGAAAAAGGGAATTCTCATATTTTAATTTGTTCTTCAGAAACCACATGAGGTTTTATGGTAGAGCACACTACTTGGAACTATTTAAGGTGGAGATGTGGATCCTCACCGGCTAGCCCGTGGAAATGAGGGAGAAGATAAATCAAACATGATTTGAGTTAAAAGGCAGCCTCTATATTTGGATATTGAATACCAAAAGGTTGGTAATTAATATCAGGGGCAGCGAGTTCTTTTAGGGTTTGTTCCCTAGTATTGGCCATTTCAATTTGAACTAGTTGGAAGAGGACTGGTTCTTGAATTATTTGAGTATCTCTTATGTTCCTCCTAAGTTGGCGAAGTGTTCACTCAATTTCAGGGTCAAACAAATCCGAGGGATTGTTTGGGAGGCTATGAGGCATTAAAAGAGATTTTGGAAGAAAGAGGAAGACATGTTTTTCTTTTTATTTTTTTAGTTTATGATTTTTAAGAGGAAGACGGGTTTTTCTTTGTGTTTTTTTTCAATTTTTTTTAAAATTTTATTTTTTTGGTTTTTTTGACAATAACCAGAAACTAATGACTAATTAAAGCACCATCACCGGAAATGACACCATTTGAAACAAACGGCTGATTTTCGCCAATCGACCGGTCAATGTTCCAATGCTCTTCTAATGTGTATAACATCACTCAGGTCGAATCCTCGGCGATGATACTTTGAAATAGTCGTTTGTTTTTAGTTGATTGTATTCTGATTAGGGGGTTTTGACTGTAGAGCTTAATTTAAATTACTAATTTATTACGATTGATTTAAGAAATTGATAATTATTGGGGTGAGTTAATTATTAGGGAGTTAAGCTTGTGAAATCCTTGAGATTTTCTTTATATTGCATTTAAATTAACACCCACTTCACAAGTAGACGTTGATTAGAATTCCTAAGTGTTAAAACATTAATACAAGCCTTAACTTAACTAGGATTCTAAAATCAATTCTTAATTGTTTATGGTAGTGTATTTATGGTTCCAATAATCCATGTAAACCACATGCTAAACAAAAGAAGTCATTAATCCGTGACATATTAAGTCCAACATACACAATGTTAAATTAACGAATACTCATCGAGAAAATACTATCAATCACTTAACATACCAAAAATTTGACTCACCCCAATTAGATATTTACTCATCCATTTGGGTGTTTAATATTTTGGTTATAATAATTATGATGATAAATTAAGAATAGAAGAAAAATAAAGGGATTAGAAAAGAGTGGTACGTCGAACACACACACACGAACAATGATGATAGTTAAAAACAGATTTTTGATTGAATGTGGAAGCAAAATAAGGGAAGGAGATGTAACTGAATTTAAACTTTTTTAAGAAAATTAATATTAAAATACAGATGTTGGAAGAGAATAAGAGATATTGATGAAGAAACTTGCATTAAAACAAAATTACAAAAGAAAGGACTTACAAAATTACATAAATGAAGAACACAAAAGTAAGTGAAAACAATGAGAGGAGGAAATATCTCTCAAGTGGAAACTTGATTATGAAAGGTCCTCCCAAGAATTTTTAAAGGATTTGGTCGTGCCAATATGTTCTCCTCTCTTCTGAAATTCTAAACCCTCTCAAGGAGATAAGGGGAGAGTATTTATAGCCCAAGGAGTGGTCTGTTTACATTCCAGCAATACCCCTCCAACTGGCTCACAGATATGGACATCATGAAATCCTAATATCGAGATATATCCTTATTCAAAGTTGTATATAATAAATATTTATGAGTACTCTAAAAATTTGGAGTCATTTGGACTTAAGGATCAAAGGTTATGGCTGGTTGATTAAACAAAGTAAAACTGTCCATTTCAATCCAGTCTTTTTGAAGTCCAGAATGTGAATGGGTTTTTGAATATTAATATGCCTTCAAATCCGAATGGGTTCTTCAAATACGTTGACCGCCTATATATCCAATTTCACACTGAAAAATATCAGCTCGATTTGAGGTTTACATCATGCGATATGTCATGCATACTATACTAATTTTAATTCTCGGCCAGAATGGTGTGCTGGACTTCAAAGCTTCATTTGGGCCTCTTGTACTTGGATTTGGGCCTTGAAATATTTATCCAAGATTTCATGTAGTGTCCCCAAAATTATTGTGGAGAGTAAATTTTTTTGGAATTCTGTATTGAGCCCAATAAATCAATCTTCAAGGATGGTCCAGTTTGTTCACAGATTCTTTGGTCTTGTTTGTGAGGACCATATGACCCTACAAATGGAATAATTGGATCATGGTACCTTCTATTTAAATGTTGTATATTGAAAGTAGAATCCTAAAAAACAATAACCAAACAATTTGGATCAGTATAGTGATAGTTATTATTAAAACATTAAACTGACTCAATTGGACTACTTCTAAAAGTGCTCAAAAATTATACTTAATATTAAAACATTAATATTTCACACAAATTATGCACATTTCATATAAAATTAGTAAAGGGAGTATATAATAAGACATGAAAATATTAACAATATCAATATTTCAGAAAATCCTTGCTCGATTACCCTCTAGTTACTCAAGGATTCTACATTAGCATCTTTATCGTGTGAACTTTAAAATACACAATACTTGATACTCAGTATTCACCCTTATGCTATGTCCCAAAAAAGAGTATTTATCATCATAACCTTGTATAAGAAATGAATTTGTGTAGGAATGTTCGACACCCCCCCCCCTCATAGGTGAATTCGTATCTAAAACAACAATTCTCCATCCATATGCTCAAATCATATCCACATAAGAATGATCCTTAATAGAACTACATGTGGCTTGATTCATGCTCTCACATGATACATAGTGACGCCCAAATACTCTATCATAGTCCATCCACTAATCCAAAAAATAAAAGAAAAAAATCATACACTTATTATCAGTATTCCAAATATAGTTCAACCTAAAATGTACCCTTCTTGTGATCGAGTTCCCCTCTATACACACCATACTATATGTCAAGAAAGGTCAAAATATCCATAATCTTCCATGTCCATTAGATATGGATGTCTAGTGTCCTGTGAACAACATTGTTCTCCTATGAACATTTTCCCGAAAAACTCTACATACATTTTCCACAAAAATTCCTTGTCATCCAAAGAAAAATTCTTCCTCAAGAGATTCTTTTCATATATCTATATTCATCTAAAATGTCTATGTATCACCTCATTTCTTGGATTCAGACACCCCCTAAATTACAGTTTACATATTTACCATTTTCAACACCATAAGATAAAAGAACATTTCTGGTCAAAATAATGTGGGAAAATATTAATCATTTACCCTAATCTAGTCAGAGTAATATGATTTCACACCATTAGTCTCAAAAGTCCTAAATGCATGAAATTAAACTACACCATGTACTAGCCCACCTTTGCACATGTCAAATTCATGCAGGATCAGTTTTTAATCTAGGACCAATAAGAATGCCCTGTAATTTCAGAAATTTTTCCCTTAACAGGCCATCCAATGTTTTTATTAATAATAAAATAATTCCCAAGTTCTATAAAGGCTTCTTGGACATCAGAAATGGAAGACCAGTGTCCTACGGACACCTTTGTTCGACTATGCACATAATGCCCCGGTTGCATTGGATACGTTTCCCAAATAAATGGCCTATCAACCAAAGGTAAATTCATCCCAAAGATAGGATTGTCCTATCTCTATATTCCCTATGTATTATATTCCCCATATCATGTCCCATATATAGAAATCACAAGTCATGGTCAAGATAAAAACCCCCCCTCAAAGTTTGAAATTTTCCAGGACTTTCTTAGTTAATGGGCCCTAAATTGGGCCCTTGACCCAAAATTCATGGTCAATGTTGTTCAACCTAAAAAATAGTAATTATATTCTAGTTCTAAAGACATTAAACTACCCACCAAAAGAGATACAGAACTCACTAAGACAAAAACCCACAAAATGACATCCAAGATAAAAGTTGAGTCCAGCTTGATGAACCTATGCTACATACGGTTTAGGAAAAATAATTAGAAATCAAAAAAATCCTCAAGAAACACAATTCTTATGAGGTCAAAACCCCAAAATGGTGTCCTAATAAAAGTTCAAGTAATAGAAATTATTCCCAAACCATAATATGTTTATAAAAAAACTAAGGTGATAATGAAAAAAGGTACAAAGTTTGTAGGGTTTTTTTAACATGTCCCTAGAAATAGTCAAACTACGATCATTGAGTTCTTTCACTTTGGATAAAATTAGATAATAACTTGATAATTCTTTTATCTAGGATTATGACTCAAATTGATATCCAATTTTTATTATGGTATCAATTGTAGTTTATCATAAATGATTAATGTTGCAGGAAATGGTAAAATAGGAACACTGGAAAGAAAAATGATTTTGATTTATAAAGAGTAGTTAGAGTGGGGGGGATCCACAATCACAAGTATCTCCCTACAATCAAAATAAAGGTTGTTTAGGGTAGCTCAGTGGATTGTATCAAGTCATAACTAGCTCTTTCCAGCATGTCGATAACTGCCCAAGGAGGGCCTATTCCAAATCATCCCCCATTCAGTTTTAGCTTCAACCATCAGGCATACTCACTTAATAATAGTTTTTAGTTCTCACCCTTTCTTTTTTACATCCTCATAATTAGCGCTTGATGATTCCAGTTTCAATTTTACTATTTCCATGAAGGCCTCTCACTTGCGTAGTTCCTCTATTTGAGCAATCAGATGATCATGATCACTAGCTTCCTCATCTACCTGATGATACATCTTATCAGTGATATCCCAAAATGTCTGAGCTTGGTGGTGAGAACTATTGAACCTAGTGAGGTTGTATTATTAGGCAGTGAGAACCTCTTTATTTATAACAATTTGGTGCACAAGGAAACACATATGTCAGTAATAAAATATTCTTAAACCCAGATCAACAATTAGTCATCGAAATTTATCCTCCATATTGGAATAAACTGTTGGGAGTGTTTCCATTGTAAGAGTATGTATTTAACACAATTCCAACTTTCACGCAACTCTATGCCTCATAATAGAATCATAATCTTGGTCCTTCTCCACCACGATAGATATACAATGAGGAAACATCATTGTAGTAGACAGAAGTTCCCTGAACTGTGTCACCAATGTTGGGGGAATTTATCTAGCAATAAATGGTTTGGCCTCCAGGACTAAATTAGGGGGTTGGAAAAAATATCAAGGGAACTATATTTCATCCCACTTTGATTTTCTTTGGTAATACCACATACCACATCGACCAAGGATTTCGGAACCGAGTCACTTTCCATGGAGATGGGTTGTGTTGGTGAAGACCCTTTCAAACAAATGTGATAGTGGGTATAATGCCTTATCACCATAGTAAAGGGAATAGATAACATAATGATCATGGTTAGGATTGGATTAGAAACGACCAATGGTCTCTAAATCTGTAAAACTAGACTTCCCAATGCCCTGTCAGGGTAAAAAACTACCCAAAATTTGGGGTACCCTAATGAAATGTAAGTTGATGATACAATGGGAGGAATTATGACTTCCACATTATCATCCTCTCACATCATTTCCCACCACAATTGGTGAAGAATAATGTGATTATACTCCCACATTACTAGAGTAGTAAGGGATGGTACAACCTGTTGAAGGCATCCAAATTTCCTGGAAAACTGATAAGGAGTGTAGGGTTCACTAATGGTTACCCTTTCTATACGATCATATAAAACATTGTCCTATAGTGAAATGATATTTGAATTCTCTTTGTAATAGCCCCATCCCTTATCCCTCAAATATCCTTGGGACACCACGTATAGTGTGAATGAAAACTAAGATGCATCACTCAAAAGTTTTATTGCATCTTATGCACTCAATGATTGGGTATAAACGATGAAAATGTTGTGAAGAGCTAGGTGAAAGTCAGAATAAGGAACCCTCACAGTATTCCAATACTCGTAGTAGTGGAAATACTCTTCCATCTAGCCATAAAAAATTGAAATGAACTTCTAAGATGATGTATGGGTTTCCCTTCTTGTATCTTCTCTAACAGTTCATAGATTTCGTAAAGGATAGGCATGTACAAGTTAATGGGTTTTCCATTTTCCATTGTGGCTACCATCGTCAGAGTACTGGCCATAACACCTGTATAAACATAATAGGAGGGGAAGATCCAACCACTCAAGAACATTATAAAGAAACATAAAAATATTATCTTGGGAGGTATTTCAGATCGAATTCTATACCCCCAAATGATGTATTGACATTCCTTGAGGGTGTCATAGTATGAACTCAGTATTTTCCATGACTTTTGAGTGGTTTGAGTCTATCTGCAGCAAACCGTTGGTATTATACTATTCCCTTACAAGAATATCCTAATCCTATCTTTTAATGAAATAATGGAATATGCATGGCGGGGTCAATTGAATAATCCCTCTACCTTGACTAATAAATTCCTTTCCAGTAGAGATAATTGTTCAAAATTCCCCCAGGAATTGGCTGTTGGAACAAACTCATCATACATGTTGCCTAGAATGGGAATCCATCTGAGTTGGTGGACATGACATAAAATAATCATGACCTCCCCATGAAATAAGTTGAAGGTATTAGTTCTTGGACACTAACAACTGAGAAGTTTGGAAAATATCTCACAGGGTGAATGGATTATAAATTGGGAAACCCATGATGCTTGATACAAGTTTATTACTTACAAAAGGCCATGGGACTCTAAAAAAATATAGTGCACCAGGAAGGCCCAATACCACACATTGAATAATAATCCTCTAGATCATAAGTACCATTTGGCACTCCAAATAACATTGTGATTCTATCAAGAAAGATTGAAAGTGGATGGGTAGTCCTGGATGACCGACCTCAAAGAGGTGTTACGATGACAATGATTTCTATGATTCCATGAAGATCCTTCCACTATGAAAATGTTCTCTTGAGTAAAAGAAGTAACAATTTATCCCATTGGAGAAATATTGGCCTGATCATGCCCTTGGGATACCTCGAGGTGAATAATAGGAGTCTTGGGATTGGCCAATGGAAAGGTAACATCATATAAGAGGCCAAAGTTGTAAAGTGGTATAAAGATAGATAACATATAGGCCGTGAGATATGGTAAAAAAGTTCCCTATGAATACCATCTTGAGGAATGATGTAGGAATGAAGTTTTTCATAATAATTATCAACCATTTCTACCATCCTCATAATAACTTCTATAGAGATAAGAAGAAGATCAATTTTATCCTTCATTAAGAATAAGACCACATAGAGGGTCCGTCAAATTAAAATGATAGATAAAAAAGCTTAAAAATTGAAAAGAAACAAATATGTCCACAGAAAATAGGTTTCTGCATACTGAAACTTGAGAAATGTACATGTAAAGAATTCCCCATGAACTGAAAGCACACGAAATGCCCCATAAGATGCTATTCTACAAAGTGTTGGCCAATGAGTCGATTCGTATGTGAAATGGGAAATACAACTACATAGCCTCGCTATTAAGATTTAAAAAACATTATTCAAATATTCAAAGTATTATTTGGAAATTTAAATTTTAGTTTTCCGAATTGAAGTTAAGTTTGTGGGATTGGTGAGCCACATAGTGTCATACTACATGGAAATTGAGACATACATTTTATAATTCCACAGTTGGATTTTTAGCTTCTATGTTTGGTTTCCCACCAAAGAAACTGTGAAGAATATAAAGTTCATGGAACACAAGCAAGGTTCACGGATGAAAAATTTCATGGAGGATTATACAAAACTAAGGAAAGCTGAGAGCACGTTAAAAAGAACTTTTCACTGGGAGACCAGGTTGAAGAAAAATGACCTCGACCCCCTATATATAGGCATGGTACCCCCAATGGGTCCACCATTCTACCAAAAACCAGTTCTGTTTAGGACCGCTTTCTACATCAGAATAGCCTCATATTTGTTTCGATCAGACCCCATTCTAATTGGGGGTATTTTAAGGGTCTTGAAAAATTATCAAAAGGAAAGAACATACATTTACAAATTTTATAAAGGAAAAAGATGCATGTGGGGATGAAAATATGAAGAGAAGATTAAAAAAATCCAATTTGGAAAAGGAACCAAACTAGTCTGCTTAGGGGTTATCGGGAAAGGTCCATTGAAGGATCAGACTGCAAACCAAGTGGTATGTTGATAGCATATGAAACTCTGGCCCTTGAACAAAACTATGATATGTAAGAAGACTTTATCTAGATCCAAGATTTGGACCATCTCATCCATGAAATGAGAGATCATGACCCCATAAAATGGGCATCTTCTATGGATAAGCGCCAGTCATGAACTATGATAACTCAGATTCTAGCTCTAAAACAGGATATGTAGGATGCCTGTCTGAAGGTCTGAGCTCAATGCGAATCCTTTTCAAAGTAAAATGCCCAATAATTCCCCTGAAAATAGCTTATTCATTACCATGTCCCCCCCATATTAAACTAAACTATGAGGTATTTGATTCCTAGATAACCAAGATACATAGGAAGCCTCTATGATGTCAAAACCCAATACCCAAATTACTATAGTTTTCACTCGGACATATCCCTGGAAGGGCCATTTCCACCCAGGATACCATGCCTCTCCTGAGAATCCTGGGCCAATTTAGTGTAAGTTCCACAGAAAATATTTACTATGTATCTTCCATGAATATGTTCTTTCCACATGACATCAAACATTATGGATAGCTCATCATCGTACAACCTAAAAAGTTGATGTATCCATTTAAGTGGCACTGAACTACATGGGTTCTAAGTCCTATCTTGAGGTTACACATGAAGCCCATCTTATGGATTTTATCCTAATATTGAAACAATTTCCTTCCTCTCTGGATGATGATATACTCCAGAGTGACATATCATAGGGATTAAACTTGCTTCATCTCAGTAGTTCTCAACCCATGTGTATAAATGGTTAACCTTGGAAAACTGGGGTAATTTTCGGACACATGCTTGGGTGTTTCTAGTTCCATCAATAAGCCCAATAGAGATCATCTGATGACATCATACAAGACATGAAACCCCTTCTAATAATGGAAAATGGGTCACTACACATAGAGCCATTCCATCACTCCCATGTACGATGCCAATAGAATTGAAAAAATATCATATACCCTTTATAATTAAATAATTTCATTCTTAAACATTAATATTATATTTTTAATTTTCATGTTTCGTTATTAATCCTTTTAAATATTCTCTGTATTTCCTTCTCCAGTGTAAAAAATCCATGTAATTTAATTATATCCCCTCCTTCCTAATCCCACCTATAGGTTTTAATGACCTAAGAGGACTATTCGATCTTTTAATGATCTTATTATAAGATAAAACTTTACCGTTTTATATTCGTAATAGAGAATTAGATCTTGGACAACCCCTGAGACACTAATAAATCCTCAATATATTCATAATACTGGGAAATGATTTATTGAATTGATTTATATTATATTTTACAATGAAATGTATAATCCTTTTCAGAAATGATTATATAATTAATTCTTTAGAAAAAATCAATTCTACAACGAGACTACATCCTCTCCATGTTAATAAAATAATCTGAAATATTGATTACATGATTTTAAATTGATGCCTCCTCGTTTATCATGTTTATAAATAATCTCTTTGAAACATCATATGTCTCATGCCTTACGTATTCTCGATAGATACTTTTCGAATTATCTCAAATATTGATTGCATCCTTGTTCTCATTTTTCTTTTACAGCTTAAATTCTATTGATACAATAATTTGAGTGGATATACCCAACCAATGATTCAAATACTTATCATAATCATCTAGATCCATTTTTAAATGGATTCAACAATTGGTTTCTTAGGAAGAGGTTTGCATAACATATGAATTTTTCTTTCTTTCATAAGAATGATTCTAAAGTTTTAATACTACTCTAAGATGTTACTTACATTAAGATTATTCTCTTATAATATTTATCTCAAATTAATGTTTAATAATGTTTATTCCATTATATCAATTATAGATTCTTTTATCATATGAGTATAATTTTTGACATTAAAAAAACAAGGAAACTTATTAAATATACTCTAACTAAAATGGTGGAACCCTTAGTTTTACATCATAAACATAATTGATTAAAGATCCATATTAAACTATGTAATTATTTTGATTGATCATTCCACTAACCATATGGATATTTAGGAGGTTCATCATACTACCAAAATCATATATTACTCTTGGATAATTAAGAAGAAAACCCTTTTTCTAATCCATCAGATGGGTAAAATCAACTATATTCATATGGTATCCTAACCTTTATGGTTTCCAAGTCATCTATAACTTAAATTATACACCAAATATATGAACCTAATCCTCTTATTATCACCCATAACTTCCTTTTCTTGTAAAATAAAATTCATTTCCATATATCTTTTGAATGAACATTCCTTATTAGACAATCTATGTCTTAAAAAGTGTTTATTTATAAGTAATTTAACACTTAAAAAATTTTCCCTCTATATTAACTCATGTATTCTTGTTAAACATATTCATGATATTAATGGTTTATTTTTTAACCCCTATTCCTTCCACCAAATCAATAACTTCAATCCATATTGAAACTTTACTCTTCATATATCTTTGAACAAGAGTTAATAATATAAATTAAAATGAACAAATTATTTACAAATAAAAAATGCATCACATGAATAAGAAAAATGAAACACTTCCCCAAAAATTCAAATAACCATATAAAATAAAAAATATCCACAAGTGTAAGAATGGTGTGATAGATATCCAAACCGAAATTTTCTACTCATGGAATAATCTCATAGGTTTGCGATTATTCTGACCCAAAGTCCCACTGCACATAGTTCAGTACATAATAGATATTTTTATTCTATCAATATTCTAACACCTAATGTGTCGGATAAAACTAAACCAATCATCATATATACCATGTAACTCCTTAAATGCATGTATGATAATTTAAATAAATTTTTTTAAATACATTTTAAGGAAATAATACATCACAATTCATAATATAAATTATTTATATTCATGATATATGTAATAAATAAATTTATTGAATAATTCATAAATTTAGATGTGAGATGATAATTTTTAAAAAATTATTAAATTTTGAAAAATTATAAATACAATATAATTTATGAATACCTATGAACTAGTGAATAATTTTTTATCATATTAATAGAATGGAAACAATAATATAGTGTTATGAAGGACTAAAAAGGTAGAGACCAAGGGAATCACCAAAAACAATATCAATGAATCTAGGTGAAAAAACATATAGTATATTAGATAATGGTAGGTGGGTGTTTCACTCATTTGGAATGAAAGATGATTTTATCCATGTTCTTATCATTCTAATTATGTTGAATCATTGAATTTGTGTTAAAAAAATATCCTATAGTAACTGATTAAAAAATAAATAATCCAGAGAGACTGTGTGTGGAATCTCATATAATTGAAAATAAATTCCAAGTCATCTTCCACTATGAAATAAGATATATTCTTTTACTTGAAAATGGAGATACCATTGTGAAGAACCTTAGATTCCACTTTTATGGGAATTCCCTTACCATATAAGGAACTAATGACTATGAAAAATGATGCTTGAAAATACTAAATAATAACACCAACTATCAAAATTCAATAATAGAAGGATCCACCCATATTATGTTGGAAATTGTAAAGAAGCGGATGCCAATGAAAACTATGTTATGTCCTTCCACTAAAACTATATGGTATGGGAACTGATATATCATGATATTAGTCCCATAAGGTGAAACACTTAGAGAGTAGATCCATGTTATGAATAATACACAACATACTATTTTTCAAGAACTAATGACTATTGAGTGAAGCACGATGCCTCGTTTGGTTGTGACTATCCTAGATAAAATATCTCCCTACAACCAAAGCCTCCATATAAACCGTAACTATTTCAGAAGAAGGATAAATGCTATAAAACCAAGTGACCAATATGTGATCAAAGTAATTCATATTAATCTCAATTACTATAAATAATGATAACAGATATGAGACATTAAAATCCAATTCAATTTCTAAAAAGAGATTCTCCAGTTATTCTGATAGAGGATTCACATAAAATAAATGTTTGGAATCTAATTGAATACATATTCACTAGATCATATAATTAGTTGGGATGGAATAGTTCAGAGCACAATAGATAAGAAATATATACTTTTTATGAATAAATTTTTCATATATATTACTAAACATTGCTTAAAATCCCCATGGATCATTTATGTAAATCTAGAAATATCATATACTAAACAAACTTGAGTTAGGTCAAGTGAAGTAACAATGATCAGGTTCTTCAAAAAACTAAATGTTGTTGAAAATATTATTACGATCATAGTTTTGAATGGTTGTGAGGAAGCTGGGGTGATTATTTGAATATTTGAAACTCAATTATAGAGTCCAAAATTGGGGAATGATGAGTAGAATCATTTTGAAATAATCTTTCTCAAATGAATCTTTCACTTTATTAATAATCTACCTCGAATTCTCAAGGAAGATATAATGGGTGAATTGAAGGCTCCATCATAAAGGGGAGATAGTAGAGGTTGAATGATTGAAAACATTAGTTACTATACCATATTTTGACATGGTGAATTTAACCTATTGGTATCCCCTATAATGAATGCCCATACCAACCATTAATGCATGGAAAACATGGATTCATCTATATTATATAATCTAAGACCACTTCACCAATATGGATTACATATTCCATTCACTAAACTATTGGAACATGAAATTATATAATGGACTTGATAATGAGTTAATAGTGATTTTAATTATATTTATATTGACATGTATGACCATGATAACTACCAAAATGTGTTTCGGGATTGAATAAAATGAATTTTTTCTTAGAGTTATTATAACACCATATGAGTTAACATGGTTTTTACAATATGTAATTCAACCTCTTATCCTATTAATATGGGAATAATAGTGATGGATCACTATCCTCATAGTAAAAAAATAAAGTTATAAGATATTCCATGGGGAACCTAGCCATTATGAATCCAAGAAAACTCTCAATCGTAAGATCCCTTTAATCGAGATAACTACTAATGATATAGAAATTACTCAGACTCAAACTCACTTGTATCTGACTCTAAATGATATAGTTATTAATTAACAATTTATAGTATATTATTTACTTTAAATTTTCATTTATTAAAAAAATAATGCTATCAAATGATAATATGTTCAAGATTCTTGGAGAGAAACAATTTCCGTAGAAGAAGTAATACGACTAGTGATGAGGGATTCAGAGAGTATTGATTAATGCATGTCTTAAGAAAAAAATGGACGAGAGAGATAAACTCACCATGATAAATTATTCAAATATAAATGAATATTACATACTTCCTCTCTATCAAATAGAAAAGGATCTAGGGTGATGATAAATAATAATTACAAAGGTTGCACAACTATTTAGATAATCACTTATGATGAATGGATTTATTAATAAAGATCAATTACAATCACAATCAAGATTTTCCATATCCATATTGAACATAATATTAGTACATAATACATTCCTATTTATTTCATATATCATCTCTTCATGTAGTCCAATATAACACTTGATATTTATCCTTTTGAAAAAATCATGTTTCTCTTCCAAAACACAATGAGAAAAGGGAGTCGATATTCTATTTATGATTATCATAATAAGAATATTATAAGTTTGTTTTCATAATATTGCGGGTTTTAAATTATTAAATGATTTAGGGTGCAACATTTTAGTAATGAAAACAAGGTTAGTAGCATAAGAGGATCTTGAAAGAGATTTATGTTTGTTGAAATGTTGGGTAGCCAAGATAAGGTCAATCTTTTTATGATCCTATATAAAAATAAATAAGGCCCTAGGGAACCCATATATCCTGGAGGAATGACTAAAATTCATATATTTTTCATCATACAAAATTTATTCCTCAGGGTGATTTCATCAGGTTGAGAATTAGTGAGACAATCTGTGGAACAATAAAAATCACTAGAAAACAGATCATACTCTCTTATATTTGGGTTCCCACTCCTTCCAGCATTAATCCATTAGTGAGAAATAACTTTCAAGATATTATCTAAATCCATAGGTCCTATAAAACCCTATAGTTTTATGTTATGTCTCCATTTAAATTCAACTTCCTAGATATCTTATGTTTCATGCTTCTACGAGATTAGACAACAAGTACATATTATTATTTGAATGTTACCATTATAACCTATCTATTAAATTAAAAGTTATGAATAATATTAACAAACTATTTAAAATATATTATTTTTTAAAATATAAGTTTAATACATTGGCAACGATTTAATTAGAAACGAAAATATAATCCAATTGGATATAAATAAAATATTTTTTTATACTTGCAAAGGAGTTTTTTATTAATAAATTAATTACAATTAAAAAATTATATTAATGAAATATATTTGATATATATTCAATGAAATATTTTTGAAATTCATAAAATATATTTTGTAGGTATAATATAAGAACAAATAGAATTTTATTCTTAAAAACCTATATTTTTCTAAAGGCAGTTTTACCACCTTTAAATGGAGAACCAATTTAAAATTCAATTTTTGAGACTTTTACAAATTATATTTTACAAAATAAACTTCTCCTTTTAAACATGAATATAAAAATATAAATAGGTTCAATTTTTTTGTGATTTTCTAATAAGATTTAGGTTTTTCAAAAAAGATGTAAAATATTACCTTTTAATTGAAAAAAGATATTCATCTAAATAATTTATAGTGGTAAATTTTATTTTTAATTGGTTTTACATTATAATTAGATTAAATATTTATTTTTATTCAAATTTAGGTAATTATAATCAACTTAACATTGAAGTTGGATATAAAAACATTTCATTCTTCTGAATGTTTCACGTCAAAACATTATTATCTCATTATATCAACATAATTAATTTGAAATTAATTACTAAAATTTGAATGTTTTGAATTTATAAAAATGAATTCCATATTTTTTAAATATCAGTTCCAAATTATGTAAAATGTTTTATTTTCCTTTTCAGAAATATAATTTGTAACATTAGTATATTTTTTAATTAACACGGTAAAAGTTAAACCAAGTAATTAAGGGAAAATAAATAGTGTTATAAATATTATAAAATTACCCGAACACTTGTCCAAATCTCATTGGATAAGTGAGTGTCGACGTAAATAATCCTTTGTATGATATTATAACCATTTTAATCTACATGGATGAGAGTAGAAAATTTATTATATTTTAATTAAAGTGAAGTTAAAGATGTCATACACATATTTTTGATAAATACATCATTTTTAATATAGGGTTATATAGATGATAAATTTGACTATAAATAGTAATTTTAAAGATAATTGTTTTATTCCCCATGATAATTTAATTATAATACTTAATAATAATGTAATTACCTTAAATGGTGAAACAATAATGATGTAGTAATTGTTTTATTGATGGAATAATCAAATAAATTGATATTAAAAATATTAAAATGAATATAATTTGATTTAATTAAGGTCATATATGAACATTCAAGTTTACTTTGAAATATTTATGACTATATTAAAAATTTATTTCAAATGTGTCATATTTTTATTATATTTTTAAAAATTCATGTAATGAATAGTGTAGAAATTGACACTAATGATATTTTCAAATAAATAATATTTTATTAAATGATGTAAATTTAATAATAAAACAAATTCAGGAAAATGGTTGGGTGAAAGTTAAATATTTCATGAATGACTAATTTATTGGTCTTTTGGAATATTATTATAGTTATATTAACCATCAATGTGTAACATACATGATATCACGATAATAGTTAGAAGTGTTAAATAATGGTTGAAACAAAAATATAAGGATTATAAAAGAATCAATAGTTGTTTAATATTAATTTAATGAATATATTTTGACCCATCATAATCCTATATTATAAATAATCCATTTTGAGATATTTGTAATTAAAAAATAATTTATATTAATTTAATATTTTGAGAGTTGACAAAGGTTCTGCTCTACTCAATGATAAAAGGGTTCCTCTACCTAAATTATTCACACAACATTTAACCCAATAGATTCAATAATTCCTAACCATATCTCTAAAAACAATTATACTAGTTTTATAGGTTCTAGTGTCCAAAACTAATCGTAATCTCCTTAATAATATATGTTAAGAAAGTCTACCAAAGAAGAGGTTATCATTTTTACTGACACATCCAAGTTAATTTATTCTTATACATAATATTTATGTGTTGTTTTTAATATAAATTTACAAATATCATATCATATATATATATATATATATATATCTGGAGATGTTATTAGGGTTTTGGGGCAACTATATTCCACCTTATATCTATCCGACAAAAAAAATGAAATCACCATGTGGGTCTACCTATAACTTACTATCTCCATACCGTGGTGTAATCTTTTTAATCCAGAGTTTATTTGGATAGGTATAATGATTCAAATTGTGTAAAAACATAATAAAAATTACATGATATTTATTTTATATTATTAATATACCGTCTAATTTTATAACCCCTCAACATTAAGGGAATGGAACCATTGCTTATGCATACATACATTATACAGTCTCCCCGACATGATGATATTCAGTTTCAAAATTAAAAATTTAATAATTATTATAGAAATATATATCCTATGCATATGAAATATGCATATGAAATATATATCCTATGCATATGAAATATGGATTACACAACAAAGCAAGAAAATGAAAATGAACCACTTTACACCACAAAAAGGGTAATAATAGAATATTATTAAGAAAATTATATAAGTAGATCATATATGATATCATAAATATAGATACGATCATAGTATAAATTAATAACATGTTTTAAACCACTATAAACGTGGATAAATCACATTCAACTAAATTAATGTACCAGGTAAGGGTTAATTTCACAATATCATTATTACTCATGGTTATTTATATGTAAGTATTTATTGTTGAGTATTTCACATCTATGTACATGTTTCTAAAAAAATTAAAATTTGATTTACTATTATCCTACATGATTTTCAAAAAAAATTTACCCATGTTTTAGTTTTTATAAAATGGTTTTAAAGGAATATTTTTGTCAAATGGGGTTCTTTATGATGTTTTAAATAAAAAGATGGAAGGAATGTTTCCTTTAAATTATATAAAATTTGAAAAAATTTCTACCATCATGAAACCTTAATGTATTAAAGCTTCATTTACTTGTTTACAATATTCTTTTTAATGAAACTTATTTCTTTTAAAATTATGGGTCTTTATAAATAAATGTTTTCAATGTTAAAAATGGAATATCTTTGAAGATAATTTTAATTATTTTATTTGAGTGATTTAATAAATGGAAACGTCCTATGTTGGATGTTATTCATTATTAAGGTTGGTGTCTTATGTTACCATCTACCATATTTTATTGAAGGGTTTATGACCTTTTTGTCTATGGATGTTCTATTATTATACCATTCATTATTTTTTGTTGAAGTATTCACATTTCATATGTTATTTTTTAAATATGAATGTTTATATTGATTATATTACACCCTATTCCTATGATTTATGAATTAAAATTAATATGTAATAGATGGAGCTTTATATATACCATTGATTCATCTTTTGGTCTCATGAGACAAAGTAGTTTGGGATTGGATTAGGCCTTACCTGTTTATGTATGGTGTCTTGGCAGAAGCCTTCATGGTATGGTAATAATGTCTGACATTATGAATTACCTCATTATAATATTTGTTATTTATATTCCATGTGATTATTTTATTATAACAATATCCATGTGATTATTAATATTTAATTAATTTATTTTGATTTATTATTTCCTTATTATTCTCAAGATTATGTTAAAATTACTTGTGTTTTAGTTATATTCCATTCCATAATGTTTACCATTATTTATTAGTTATATATTCTAATGTATGCTTTCCTTTACTAAGAATATGAGTTCACCCCTTTCTTATATTTAATTTTTTCCAATATCCCAAGATATATATTATGATTACTATGCAGGGTTAAGCTAAGAGTATATTGGTACTATTAAAGGATTGAATATGTTGTATTTTATAGTTTCAATTGTAATGTATGTATCATGTTTGTAATACAGTTCTCTAAACTATTAAATTGATCATTCTTTTAGGATTCAAGTATTTTATTTATTCCAATGTAATAAAGTAGGACATAAAATCTGAGCTACTGTGGTTGGGGTCATTATAGTTACTATAAGGTCGACCTCATTAGTGAAGGAACCACTCTCGAGTTGAAGAATAAGTCTTCCAAGGAATTTTATATCCTTAATGAACAAATATATGTATGAAAAGTTCTTATATACTTACCTGAAACATCGAATCATTACCTTTTCTCTTGTAATTTTATTTATTTTTGACTATATTGTACAATAATTCATTTCGTTTATCCAATAAATAAGTAGATGCCCTCATCTTAGGGATTTTGGGGACTGCCATCATGCTCATCAAAATCATTATCTATATTCTGTACACTAGAGTGATGATTGTACATATGGATATCCAATTCAATAACATTATCTAATAGATATTTTATTTTTCTTTGGAGTATATCCCATCATTTATATGGGTTTTTATGTGTCGTCATATGAACTTAGTAGTAGAGAAAACCCATTCTGTGCCTAATATATCCTCAACAGAACCAATATACAATATATATATGTATATGAAGAACATAAAAATATACATACCTGGATAGTTGATAAAATAGCCTCTATCCTTTTTAATGTGAAGTGGAATGATTGATTTTGATCATAGAGAAGTAGACTAAAGCCTCATGTAACTGAGCGAGTCACCGATCAAAATATCCCAGTTTATTACAGAAGGATTCTCAAATGTTGACGTTGTGATAACACCTATAAAGGGATGTGATCAATCGAATTTTGAGAAAGAATGGAAAGATATAATACTTTTTAAATAATGATTACAATTACCATTTATCATAACTCACACCAATACTTGGGATCACATCCATTTTATAGGCCTCCTCGACACTTCTCTTTTAATGTAGAAATGTGTCAGCTATATTCACTAAATCAAATGAACTTATTCACATTATTATATCTATTAAACCTATTAAATTTAAATTTATGTATTTTTAAATCCATTCATAATATATTAAAACAAAAAATACATAGGAGATGTCGTGGTGGTAGTGAAAACCAAATTCATACACTATGTTGGGTGAAATGTACTTTTATGTTCCTCATTAAGAATTCATTAGTAACATCATATCCTAAATCCACAAGTATATAATTTAACTATTCATCAAAAAATCTCAAAAATTCACTTAAATCCCAAAATAAATAATTGTCAACTTCAAAACTATTTATGAATCCATTCAATTTTTTTTGGATAAGGTTTTATAAAGCTCTATTCAATACAGAACAAACTCATTGTCCAAAACAATTTTCTTATCCAAGAGACTAACTACGTGACCCTATGGGCTATAACATCATTTAAAAAAAGAATTATATATTTTAGAGAAGAATGAAAATATAAGTCTCTAGAAATGTATATATGATACTCAAGCTTTTAAGGGGTCTAATATGGTCTCTATGATAAATACTTATATCTATTTACTAAAATATCCACCACAATATGTATCATATACATCATACACAAACCTATATAATACATTTTCCATGATAGTAACTACTAGATATGGAATATTATCATTCTTGTATTACACATATCATTTTTTTATTCACTGAATATGACCTACTAGGACAATGAATACATCATGTATGATTCATCTAATTGATTAGTAGATCACATGCCCCACATCCATGTAGCTAGAGAAAACATATGGGACCTTACTGAGAATTGACATTCATCTCCTTAGTCTGATAGAAGCATGGAATATATGTCTATACTCTTTATAAAAGAGAATAATCCCATATTAGTTGTGCTTTGACAACAGAAATTATTAATAATATACCCAACCCCCGTATAATTAGCTAAGTAACTATTGAGTTAAATAAGCATGGTATCAATGTATAAAGGTCCACATTCGGGGTATCTCTCAACCTCAGGTAAAAAGAACTAACTTTAAACATACACAAATAAGTATACGAATAACCTCAATGTATTACATGAGATATAATTTAGTAGGTAAATCCATGTTATATGTCTTTACAAATTACCTCACGAATATATTCTCCATATCTCATATAAAAATCTTTATGATGATTTTAATATGTTATTCCTCCCAATCATAGAATTCCATAATTAATCATAATACTCCAGGATGACTATCTATTAAGGATAACTCAAATTAATACTTTAAAGGGATATCATTATTCAACTATTCATGTAAATTAGAATGAATCACACATGAATGGGTGAAAATGGAGGATTCATTTTATTAAAATATGTTGATTCATTTATAACCATTAAATCCAATACCTAATGTTTATAAAACCCTGTGATTATACATGAAACTATTTTTATTTATATGATAATGGGATCATAAATGGATGTATTAAATGTTATTTAATATATACCCTATTGATCTTTACATCACCACTCTCAATGATCTATTGTATGAAATGGTATTTTCAAAGGATGTTTTTGTATGTTTTTTATATTTGAGTTCCTTGTGCTGATAAATAACTACATTGTGGTCATAGTAATGATCATTTGTTCCTTTTTTATATGAACCACTCTATGTTTTTCAATGAATATATTGATCCAAAATGATTCCATTGAAGCATATGATATAACAAATTACTCTACCTCTATTCATGAGTTTACAATAATATT
Organism: Viscum album; assembly: GCA_963277665.1. NCBI lineage: Eukaryota > Viridiplantae > Streptophyta > Magnoliopsida > Santalales > Viscaceae > Viscum > Viscum album. The sequence continues at coordinate 385,079,363 of OY728166.1, forward strand.
TTTCAAGGAACTCTTCCAACTGATATCACCATTATTTAGAAAAGTTATCAAAATATGTAGAAATTTTAAATCATACCCATTGGATTGAAATATATCATATGTGTAACCATTTACATTGATGTTATACACTCATCCAAATACCAAGAACATATCCATATAACTTCAAAATTTCTTAAAAATGATCTTTATAGTAATCTGATGACTCTATCTAAGATTAGATATGTATCCAATGGTCATTATCAAATTTTAAGAGACATCACACCAAGTAAAAACTCTGATATATGTGATGGATCTAATAGAATATGTATAAAAAATTATATTTTTCACTTCTAACTATTTTAAGCATCCAAAATCATTCTAATATTTATTCAATGTAATATTGGTAAGGAACTCTTTTTGGATTCCACAATGCTAAACTAATTTATCACTTTACTAGTATATGTATTGTTACTGAATATAAGAAATATCTTAGTTCTATATATTGTTATATTCAAACCCAATATGTAGGTATCTTGAATCATGTATATCATAGAGACATACGTAACCATCCACATTATCCTAGATTTAAGTGTAAGGATTCCATTTTAGATAAGTACTACATCATCCACATACAATATCATAAATAAAACTGTACTCCCACAAATATGTTCACATCAAAAAACATCATTTGTGTCTTTTTTTTGAAACAAAACTATTTTCATACATCATCAAACTAGAAATTACAATATTGATAAGTATGTTTCAATCCATAAATGGACTATTTCATCTTGAATATATTATAAGTTTCATTATGAATTTCATGACCATTGGGATGTATCATATACAGATACACACCAAAATTCTCATTAAGGAAATATTTTTGGAATATATTTAATATTTATCATACTAAAAATAACTTATTATGACATGCAATTTCTAAATGAATTTTATCACCTCAATATGTGAAATAGATTATTTGTAGTCAATACCATGAATTTGTTTGTAATTTTATTCCACTAAGAGTGCTTTATAGATATAAAATCTACAACCCATGTCAGTTTTCTTATTGAACACCCACTTGAATCATATGGGAAATACCCATTTAGCGGAGTCTACAAATTTCAAAACTTGGTTAGTGTATACATAGTATATTTCTGATTCCATAAATTCTAACCCTTTCATAGATTCAGAACTCTTGATGGCATCATTGTAGGAAGTTGGTTCATCTCCCATGAATGTTACATTATCATCATTTTCTCTGAGAAATATATAACTATTAGGTTATTTATGAACCATACCATACAATTAAGGTTCTATAGTATCTTGAGACAGTTGTCACAACTGCAGATTTGGACTTTAATAGTGTTGGGATTTATTAGCACTAGGAAAAGTGTTGACAAAGGGGGCCTTTATTAGTTCTAAATAAGCATTGATAAATTAGGCTCTTTATCCGTGCTAAAAAAGCACGGATAAAGGCCCACATTATAGGTGATAAAAAAAACACTGTTAAAGGGGGGGCTTTATCTATGCTAGAAAAAAGTTCAAAAAAACGGTATATTTAATTATAAATTATATTTCATTAAAAAAAATTATATTAATATATAATTATACTTATATTGATATAAATGAAATATTTTTTTTGAAATATGATTTTGAGAAAGCATAATACAAACTTAAATATAATATATGATATATTTAGTGAAAAATGTCTTAGAAAATAATTAAAAAATATTATTAATTAATAATTTTATAATTATCACCAAATAGTAGTAATTTGATAATAATTCGATGACATAAAAAATAAATGAATTAAAAAACATTCTAACATATGTTGAAAACATGACTTGAACTACATACGACCATAAATTTTGATCTGGGTGTCCGTTTGGGCTCTTATTCAATTCAAATCAAATCTGGAAAAATGATATATGCCATTGTGATGAAGGGGGGCCATGATCACCATATTTTACATGAAAAAAAGGATTTATATGACCTCTAAAATAATGTTTTAAATGGGGATACCCTATTTATTTAATATTTAATGGTATTTCAGCTTCGTTTAAGAGAGTCTTATTGTCCATTTTATGTGGGGACTGAATTTATTCCATGGTCTGACATTCATATAGATATTTCAGTTTTGAATTTTTTTCATAGTGTGGTTTTATTTATAAATAAATATATCCATGTTTTTTAATATTTACATATAATAAATCAATTATGTAAATATATATTTAAAAATAATTAAATAAAAAGGTTTTTAAATATATAAAACAAATGGAAGTAGATTTTTTTATTTCATTTTATTTAAATTAAAAAATTATACATTTTATTTACCTTTCAAAAATGAATTAAACCATATATATATGTAAGGATATAAGTAATGATTGTAAATAAACATGTGTGTGTCAATAAAATTATATATATTTATATGCCTTTTATAATATATGTAAATAAATACATATATATATGAAAATATTTGTATTTGTATGTGGTAAATATAAATGCCTATGTGTCTTTGTAATTATGTGTGTATATGTACATGTTTCAATATTTAGTATATACCAAATATATAAATGTAATTTTATAGATATATGATTATTATAAAATTTGTTATATATAGATATTTATAGAAAATATATATAGATAAATTATTAAAATTTTATATCTAAAAAAATTACATGTAAATATGTGTATATATATATGTAAATATATTTTTAGATCCTATTTTTTTGAGTTATGTCCCTATTTGAGTTTTTCATTTGAGCCTTGGTGGTGGAGTCTTGTTCAGAGACAAAGATCCATTGTTGGGGGAAATGAAATAATGTTTGAAGATATAAGTTATCGAATTAATGGAGTATGATATTAAATTTGTTAAATGATATTATTAGATTTTTCCATGTTTGGAAGACTTTGGAGGTGTTAAAAATACTTATGCATGGAATAGGGGGTTAAAAGTTTTCTATAGGATAATTACATGCAGTGTAAGGGTATTACAGTTTGTGTAATCTCTACCAGGAACTATTCATTATAAAGTTATCAGGTGTGAACTTATTACACATTGTGTAAGAAATACACATCGCTAAATGTGTGAGATAATTAAATAACAATTTGGCGAATGATTTTTTTGGCCTATCCCTATAAAAATAATATAACTATGTGTAAATGACTTACATTCCATGTAATGTTTTGAGAAATAATTTTAATAGTTCTGTGGGTATGATTTGTTTCTCATTCATTCATAAAACCTTTTCCTCTCTAATATAAGTAAACATTTAGGAAATTTTTAAGTTTCTCTATTAGTTCTAGATGTCCAGATCATGCATCTGATCCCATTTACGTGGTTGGGGTTTGGTTTTCCCTTATCCCCAACTATTCTATACCTGTTGTTGTGTAATATCTTGACTGAGAGTGTTTTTATTTGTAATATTGATATGTTATGATCTATGAACATTCTTGCAATATTCTAAGCCTTAATTCTATTTGGATAATCCTGCACGATGTGTTAGTTGATTATCAATTAAAAGTAGGGTGTCTAAACCGTAATGAAATGGTTTGATAATTTTCATGGATGTCCAATTTTGTAACATACCAACATATTATGCACTGAATAAATTAAAATTAATTAATTGGATAGTTCTTTGGAGAACCTTTGGATTCAATTGGAAATTGACTCGGCTTGTGGATACTGTTTCAGTGAGTGAACCAACAATTATAAATTAATTGTTTAATGGATTACGGTGTGTTTAGAAAGACCTTGGATTTGGGTGTTTGATTGATATAGATTCAATTGGGATTGGATTTTTAAGGGAATAAATGAAATGTATTTGGTTATGACAATATGATGAATAAAAAATGCAATTTAATGGAAAATTGTAATTGGAATAATTAACCACTGAGTGTTATGATGTGATATTGAGAAAACCTTGTTTCTATAACATCTGTTGTGATTTCAATGTTGTAATTATTATATGTGGAATTATCCTAGATTACCTGATGAAATGCTTATATTCTAGTCTTAGCCCAAAGTAATACTGAAATTATTATATAGTGAGATATACCCATTGATACATACTCAAATGCCTATTTACATAGATTGGCCTTGAGGCATTATGAAATTCTTATATGGAGAATTGGACCAGTTTACATATATAAATGATGATATTCCAGTCTTGGCCTTGAATAAATGCCTCAATTATAATATATTAGGATTCGACATAGATATTTTTGATTTATACATTGGTTATAAGGCTATATTTTCATGGTGATGAGATATGATAGGATGAGATGTACGAATGAGGATGTTTATCTTGTTTTAACTTTTTTTGTTAATACATAATGATTTTTTAAATCCACTTGTTTCTTCATCATATGATGAGATGTAAAAACTTATTCTTCATCACTACAAATAGTTGGGTCTAATTCTTATATTTTCAGGTCATCAACATTTATGGAATTATTTTCATGTTTTTTAATAACAACTCTTTCATCTTATCCATATTCTATTTATGTATATGTTTTTGAGTTATATTCATTAGTTATTTTGAGAATGTTTACATCAACATAATCAAATATCATTCCTGTATCATTATTGAATCATATATAACCTACACCATTTAACGCATTGCCAATATAAATTCTATATTCTCCACTTTCATTAAATTATCTATGATTTCCCCAGTTTTGTATAGAGGGACTCTAAAAAAATATTAAGTGTTTCAAACAAGAAATTTATTTTTAGAACATTCCAAAATGAGTCATATAAAAATATTCCCTATAGTAACCCTAATTATGAATATAATATACTATACCCATTGACTATATCTAGGTGTAGTAAGAGATTCTTTTTCAAAAAATATTGTACACACCATATCTACAAAATGATTACTCTTTATTTTAGCTACACCATACTGTTGTGGTGTGTAAGTATAACTAAACTCAAGATTAAAAACTTATTTTTCAAGATAAATTCTAAATAATTCATTTTTTTATTTTCAATCATTATCAGTTCATGAAATATTTAAATAATATCAACATTCTTTTTCTACTCTTCAACTATAACTCTATGAAATTTTTAGAGCATCCGTTTTAGGTTTAAAATACATAATATATGTAATGTGAGAAGAATAATAAATTAAATAAATAAATTATATATCTCAAAAAGTTTATTTTTCCCTTATTGGGGAACAAAATTAGAATGAATCAGCTCTATGGTATGAATTGAATAAATTTTCATTTTTTAAGCACTGACTTAGTAATTATACGTTTCTGACATATAGTAGAACACCAATATATTATTCTTATTATATCAGGAATATTTTGAATAATATCTCTATTTTTTAACATGATAAAATTCATCAGAAAAATATATACCAACATTTTATGCCACATTTTTTCTTTCCATCATGCTTAGATAACATGAAATTTACACATCATCAACTTGAAACAAGCTTCCCTTTATATGCTGGCCTCTCATAAAAGCCTTTTCATTTCAAAAATATTTCCCAACAACCAATATTTTCTAAAAATAACTTAATTACCTTCATTTTATTGTTTTTAAACTCTTAAGAAGTTTTGTTTCATCCAATAAAAAAATAATGCATTTTTGGATTTTAGTTTTTCTTCCCCAATAATGGTTTATCCCACACATTTGATTATGAGAGATTCGTAATTTATAGACATCACAATTCCTTATTTATAATCATTATATTTTTTTCAAAAACATCATGTCTAATATCATATTTGAAGAGAACCCAATATCCAAAACTAAGGTTCTTTTTCTTTTTTGGTTTACATTAGAGTTTCTACAAAAAGAGATTTTACATTAACTTTATCTTCTTTTACATCCATCTTTTGAGAATTGACACAACATATTATTATTCCAGTGTCAAAAAATACATGCATTACCTAAATGTATAATATTTTCACATATTTCACAAATAGTTTCTAAATGATATAATTTATTTTCACTCTTCACATCAAATTTCTTAGGTCTTCTTCTTTGAGTGGGTTGACAACCACGAAAACATTTCTTCCAGATAATCATGGGATAATTGTAGTGTTTCTGATTGAACCAACAAATATTTTTTGATGAAAAAATAAAAAACAATACCATTAGTATACTTATAAATAATATCTGCCTCTATAACTTCCATAATATCTCAATTTGTAAACATGTTTTTATACAACTTTATTACTTTCCATATTATGATTGGGTGAACCTAAAAGTCCTTATTTCTTTCAAAGTATTCATCTTAAACTTGAATCTCATCCCATATTTAACATAATTATTATTTGAGGGAATAGTTGATTTAGAATTTGAAGTTTACAAAACATCTAAATTTTCATGTTTTTTTTAATTTGGAAACATACACGATTTTATCAACTTTCTTCTTCTTAAGAACATCATCAATTTTTTTCAATCTTTGAGGATAAAGTGTGTTTATCTTTATCAAGTTAAAACATCCCAAAACATTCTCCTGTCTATGAAATAGAGTTTTCAACGTTGTAAATCCATGATCATATTTAGAGAACTTTTTCTAAAAATGTTATAATTCTTACTCCTTCACTTTTATCATTATTTAAAGACATTATTTCCAATAATTTTTTTTCAAGAGATTTATACAAAAGATCAATCCCTTAAAGAGACATAGATTCATCTTCAAAAAAATATTTGTGAAAATTTTATATTAAACCTCCCTTTTATTACTTGTTTATTTTTTATTCAAGTCATACAATCTTTCAAAGACATTATTTTAAATCTATTTTTTGAGAAAAGTCAAACTGAGATTCATCTTCTTTAGAACCACTGATTTCATAACCAAAAAACTCTTCATCATTTAATTTTTTTATAAACGTGTTTCTATTGAAACGTTAATGAAATTTTCAGCTTCAACTTTACTATCCTCATCTTCATCATATTTAGACAAAAAACTTTTCTTTCTGGATTTGGAGAAATTTTTTATCCTTTCCTTTTGAATAAGGTTGTGATTTGTCAACATGTTTCTTAAAATATCATCTTGGGATTCTATCATCATAATCACATTACTTTTTATATTTTAATTTTGGGATTTTTGTATTTAAATTAGTTATAGCACTATATCGTAAAATATTTAATAGGTATGCTCCCTTTGTAGTTTCATATACCTATTTTCACATTTTTACAAAACAAGGACAAAAATTCATAAAAATTATTACTAACCTCATCTTTTTTGTTGGATTCACCGATATTTTCATCATTGAAATTATTCTTAGATTTTTCTTTATATGAATCTTTGAAGGATATTTGTTGATCAACTCATTAATTTCCTTTCTTAGCAGTCTATATTATCATTTTATATGCAATGATATTGTTATTAAGGTTATCAAATGATAGATTTTTAGGATATCTATCTTCTAAATAAGAAACATTGGCACAAAAATTCTCCGAAATAATTTTTACGATATTTTATACAATATTTGAATCTTCTATCTTCTCACTATGATATATTATGGTGATAAGAATATCATTCATAGTTTTAAATAAGTCACCAATAGATTCATAATCACCCGTTTTTAGATTTTGTTACTTCATCCTCAAGATTTTATCTTTTAACATATTTACATTCACATTTCCTTCATGTATATTATTTAAATTTTACCAGATTACATTATCAATTCTGACTCCCTTTACTCTATGAAATTCACTATCATAGTGTGAAAAACGTAAATTTTTTTATACCTTCCAACATTCCCTAGGTTTTTGTTATTAACAAATTTAAGAGGAACAATTTTGGAATGGGGATGAAATACATCTTTTGAAAATTTTAAAACATCATAACTAGGAGACATATAATATGAAAAAACTACATATTTCAAGATATGATAGTTTATTCTATAGAAAACATGAATCCCTTTACTATTCACACAATTCATGTTCTCCAAAATAGATTCTCTTCAAAAACATTAGCAATGTATGAAATAAAGGAAATCTTCTGTCTAATTCAAATTGAAAAAGTCAAATCATGAACAATACAATCATTGAGAGGGGGAGGGGTAAATTAGTGATATATTTTTATTTTAGTCGATCTTGATTTTATAACAAACAAGGCCTCCTATTATAGATTTATCAATTTTCTAAAAATAGATCATTCACACATCCATTAAAATAAAAATATTTAAAAGGTTCAATAATGAATAATATTATCTAGTAATCGAAATGGTTTGGAAATAATCCAATACAAAAATATCCACTAGAAAAAAATACTTTTGGGTGGAAACAATAATTATGAAATAACCCTACTCTTGTGTAACAATATAATCAATAAGCCATTGAATGTTATTATTCTATAAAAAATATGTCAATAAGATGATGGAAAATGTTTAGAAACCTCTACTAATACATTCAGGACACATATCTGTGATTCTTAAACAACTTACACTTTTGTAATTACTCACCAAAAAAATAATCCATTTTATTACCATGTATAAGGTAGAAACAAATTTATTGGGCATCATATAGAAATAATTATAATCCCATAGGATGATTCCCCAGTCTGATTCCTTAGTCGGGATGTAACACCCCAAGATTTCATAGTGTGTTATTTCTTCAAAATAATTCAATAACTTGCACTACACGCAACACCGAGTTCAATCACACCATGACTTACCAAAAAAAATCCATTCAAAAGAGGTTATTAATAGTATTAACTAAATTTTAAACTTTATATAATCTTTATAATTTTAGAATCCATATTATGAGTTTCTTAGACATAATGCAAGAACAACTTCATTTTCAGTATTGCACTTTTATCAACTTTTAATAGTGAAACCTTTTTAAATACAATATTTTAAATTTTTCGACTAAATGGGGACATCAAAAAAAATCTAAAATGAAATATCCCAATCTTCCACGGTATGCTTTCCTTTGAATAATACAGTAGCGTGTGTTGTATGCAACTTCGAGTTCTTACACACCACAACCAATCAAACTAGCCGTTATGAATAGTAATACCTACCTTTTAAAATTTTAGAAATTTTATCTCCCAAAATGGACTTCATTTTTTGATTTGGAATATCGAATTTAGCCTAAGGTGAAATTTTGGTACTTTTCGGATAAGTTTAATATTTTGATGAATAGTGAAAATTACTAAATTTTAATTAAAAACAAATTTTTTAATCAAAATAATTAATAGTGATAAATTATGAATTTGAGTGGTTTTAAAGTATATTTAGAATATATTTTTACCATTTAATATAATGTTGGTCATCTGACATAATTTTACAATTAAACCGAACATAAACAAGTGTCAATCTTTTGATAGTTATTATCTCTTAAAAACACGCTTTTTGTTTTGACAGCGGGAATTAATTTTAAATTAATTTCTGCCACTTCTGTGTTTTGAATTTAGAAAAATGGTTTCCATATTTGGAATCAGGATGTTCAAATTGTGTAAATAGTTAACTTTTATTTTTAGACATTTTGAATAATTACTGCGGTAAATATTTTATTTACCATGGTTAAGGGTAAATCTCGTAAATAAGGGTTACAAAATAATATTATAATGATAATAATTACCCTAAAACGAGTCCTAGCCTTATTGGTTGATACATGTACGGACATAGGCATATTTGGGTCGATTTTGGGACCCCATGGTGCCACTTGTAGATGATAGGGACGCTTTATTTTAATTAAGTTAAAATGAATACAAAAATGACACAAGCATATATATTTTAGAAAAAAAATTTGTACATAGAATTATATATGTTGGATTTTATATTATAAATAATATTTAGAAATATAAAAAGATTTCATACATATGTATATTTTATTTATAATTTTTAGACATTAAATGATTTAATTTATTTATGACACAATGATGATGCAGTAATTACTATATTAGTGAAAAATAAAAATAATTGATATTATAAATACACAAATAAATAAAATATGAAACTTTTAATGAATTACACTAATTTTCTAGGATAATATGACATATTAGGATTGATTTAATTAACTTTTTTCTAAGTAATCATTCTGTTATGAGTTTCACAAAAATCAAATATTGAATAGTGTCAAAATTGACATAAAATAGTTTTTTAAAAAATATTCTATTATTAATTGATATTAAATTCCTAAAAATCTACTGTTTGGCCAAGAGACTTATATCATGATAGGTGTATCATTAGTGGACCACTTGGGGTCGATTGGAGGTATATGGTAAGTTTATTAACCATATAATATAAAAATACAAAGAGACATTGTAAAAGTGAAACTAATTAAATTAGAGTTAATACTTAAAGATAAGGCTAATATAAGTACCCAAACCTGTCTAAATTCTATTGTTTGAGTTGTTTTAGACCTATCCCCACCTTAACCTTTGAATAATAAACTTTTTAGCCATTATAAACCGAATATGAATTTAATATAAACTAATATTTCTAGCTTTTCCAAAGGTGCCCCTCACCCCTCTTATAAAAGGGCACTCTTACTTACCATTTCTTCACACCTTAAAAGCCTTTTGGTTCAGCCAAACTCTTCCCAAATACTCTCCCAACATCCCTCACTACAACCTAGATGCCTTAGTTTGATCAGAAAGCCAACCTAAGGATCCCTTTTGATCAAATCAAAAGGAAGAACCTGAAGAAGAGGTAATGTTTTCACCACCCTTTTTCAAGTTCCTTTCTTCTTCCACTTCTTCTTTATTTGTTGTTACCATTCTAAAATAATAACTCCAGTATCTTATATATACTGTGATGTTATTATAAATATGGTACAACCATATTCATTATTCTATCCACCCTTGGAATAACATGTCACCATACGTGCGTACGTACGGCTTACCGTCTCCACGTCGTGGTGTAATTGTTATTCAATATATTATTATTTGGATGGGTATAATAATGATGTGTAACTCATGTAAATAATAAATATAAAATGTTAACGATTCTGTATATATGATATACCATCCATTTATATATTATTTTAATATCAAAAGAATGATATTGTCGCTCGTGCGTACGTACGGACTACCGTCTCCACGAACGCGATGAGATTCATTCTCCACCGTATCCATTAAAGTATAATTATCATTTGATGATTTAAAAATGATATTTAAGGACTTAATATCATTCTGGATATGAATAAGATACAACCTATCAATACCAAACATGGCTTATGTAACAAAACATATAAAAGAAAATGAGTAAGTTAACACCCAAAATGACGATAATTAAAAGATATTATTAACAAATCAATGTTAAAAGATCATATATGATATCATATTAATATATATGATTATTGAATAATTTAATAACAATTATTTCAACATTAAAAAGGAGTTTAACCTACCCCAACCAAGGAAAATTACAAGGTAAGGGGTTTTCATCTCACTCCTTATTCCCGTGAGATTCATGCCATATTTCCACCATCACCTTTTGTGTGGTGTGTGTACTACCCATAATTATATTCATTGTGTAATACACTCTAATTTATTTGTATTTACATATTAATTGTATGATACCTCTTTCATGGGTTGTATGTTTCATAATTTACCAAATTGGTAAGGGTTATTTCACAATCTCTTCATTATCCGAGGTTGTTTATACGTAATAATCTACTGGGATCTCTTTATCATCCACATCCATGTTTCTTAAAAATGAATTTCAAAACATTTTTACTATTTACTAGAATATGGGTTAAAGTCATTTATACCCTTGTTTTTATTTTTATACGAGGTTTATAATGGAATCACTCCATCGTTTTCCAAACAAATTCCTTTTTAACATTTTCGACAAAATTAAGGTAAGAATGTTTTTTTTAACTTATATGGCGGGTGCGGCTATTTTCCACCATTATAAAATCGTCGAAGCTTCCCTTAATAGATAATAAGAATATTTTCAAAAAAAATGTTTTATTACATAAATATAATACTCTTAAATTATTTCAAAATAGAAAGATATATTTTTCTAAAATAGTCTTTATTTCATCTATGTCAACATCCTTTGATGGATTTTAAGCATATTTGAAGTTGATTTATTATGATACAAAACTTCTATGATGTATTTATGGTTTTGTGATATTTTTGACTTTGGATAAGTTATTCTTATGTCACTCATGGTTTTTTTAGAGTATTGACATTTCATAAGTTATTTGTAATCCGAATGTTTATGTTATATTTCAACCTTTCATTCAGATGAATGTGTTAGACAAGTATGTTCCGGCTTGGGGACCGGTAAAAGTAAGCCCTCTTGTTTGGTCTTTGGTTATTAGAGGAACTCCGGTTTGGTCTCCGGTTATTAGAGGAACTCCGGGTTGGTGTCCGGTTATTAGAGGCACTCCGGGTTGGTGTCCGGTTATTAGAGGCACTCCAGGTAGGGTTCCGGTTACAGTTATCCCCTAGGTCTTGGGACGAGGCTTTGACAAAGAAATTAAAGTTCAGCATTATGCATTCCGACATCATGAAAGTGGTTATTGATATTGCATGTGATTATTCGATTATTAGAATATCAATGTGAATAAGTAAATGGCATTATTTCATTTAACTTTTTCCATACTATGGTGAAGTTCAATTTTAAAAGGCTTTTGTTTTAGTAATGCATTACCTTAAATGATTATGCTTATTTTTGAATATTCCGCTATATTTTTATCCTTACTGGGCATTTGAGCTCACCCCTTTTCTATGTTTTATTTTTCCCAGGATGTGAAGAAGTAAGTTATGAATGAACTGTAGTGATATTATGAGGGGATAATAGTTCGGACTATGGAGACATTATGTTGTCGTAGTAGTTTTTCACTTTATGATGTAATGTAAAACTTATGAATATATCTAGTGTTTCCAAGGCTACTAAACCAATCGGTCTTTCGAGATTTGATCTTTCTTGTGATCATTCCAATGTTATGTAATAATGCACTGACTCTGGTTAACTAGGGTCGGGGCGTTACAGTTGGTATCAGAGGAAGTTTAGTACAAACCTTGGAAGCTAGATTTAGATAAATTCTGATTAGAGCACATAGATTTAAGATGAATTTTGAGGATTAGTACAGAAAAACTTCCTAGAATTTTGGTATTATAGAGATTTTGTGATTTTTTCAAGAAATAGATCCCTGTCTGGATACGAGCAGGTAGAGGCGGCTCTGGCACAGATGTACCTAGGGGTAAAACCCAAAAACACCGCTTTGAGCTAGACTCGAACGAGAACTAGTGCACGAGAACGGGCCTTGCTGCACTCTTGGTTACGACACTCCTGGGGGATATGCTTAGGATAACTCTCATTTTCTTTACAAATCATTATGAAGGGTTTATGAGTATATACTTCCTCAAAGGAGACATTTTTATTATTATGGATTATATCCATAAACTATTTAATTTATGTTATGTTTTTTACATGTTTGGGATTAGGTATTGTTATTCATAAACTAATCTAATGTATCCCATTGTTTAGAAATGGCGCCCAGTAGAAGGAATGAGAACTCTAGAAATGCACATGATACAAAGAGAAAGAAGGAACATATATTTTATGGTGTTAAGCCAGAATTTACAAGATAAATATTCTCTCATGTATTATCATCATATGAAGAAATAATATCATGTGTTTATAATATAAGTAAAGAGTTTACTGAGTCCTATGGCTTTGAAGGGAAGCAAGAGAAGAAAAGGATGGAAGAGAGAAAGATGGATAAAGGGAAGAGGGAAAAGAAGAATTTTCCCATATGTGATAACTGTGGAAAGAAACACCCTGGAACTTGCCTGAAAGGAATGTGAGTTTTTTATAAGTGTGGAGGAAAAGGGCACAAAGTACGTGACTGTAAGGGTAAGAAAATGGTTTCAAATGTACACTGCTTCATTTTCAAGGAGTTTTGACACTACGCGAACCTATGTCCCAGTCATCAGACTATGCTGCAAATGATGCTATTGGATAATAATCAAGTTATGATACTACCATAGACGAAGAGGAATGATTAGAGTTCTTATGTTGATTATGTCAATTGAGTGTTGTGTCAACAATGTACTTGTTATAATAATTATGGAGTATATATGGATTGTACTGCAGTAGTATTTCATTAAGGACTTGAGATTGTGTGGAACAAAGAAAAGTGACTCAATAGCAGGATAAATTTTTGGAAAATATATGGTTGAGAGAATGATAAACCATAATATAGTTCTGATACCGAGGTAGTGATTTTGGAATAATACATGATTGTTTTGGATAAATTATATTGGATATTCTTTACTACCTTGGAACTGATTAATGATTTGTATATTCCATCATTGTTGGGGTTTAAAACATTTTTGGATTGATGAAGTATATCCAGCATTCTATATGGAATAAGGGAGAATGAATGTAATCAATAAGGAATATGGTAATTCAGGATGTTTCAGTGTATTAAAAGAATACATGATGAAGGTATTCATATGCTATTACAGGTAAAAAGGATCTACATTATGTTTACCTTCCTTATAAATGTTGTACTGTGAGTTTGGACAGAAGTATTTTGGATAGTTCTAGTTTGGATTATTTTGGATTTCCATAAAAGGACAACCCAGAGGTCGGGCAGCAACCCGTCGCGTCCGGCAAGGCTGCGAGACTTGAACCCGCAACCGAAGGGAGACAAGGGTGTATCACCTACCGCTGGCCCATGAGATTTCCTAGATTAAATAATGTAGTTTTTATTAAAAGATCTTGTAGATGAATTATAAATTCGTTTATTTTGAAACTCTATACGAATAGTGTAAATAGAATTTTTTATGTTCTATTATCTTTTAGAGTGAAAGATGAGTTTGTATTAATGGATAAAACTCTAATTATAAAGTAAGTATATCTCCTTATGATCTTAGCCAATCTCATAAATAAATTCCTCAACATTAAGAAAAGGAACTTAAAACAAAAATGTTGTCCTAGATGGTACCTTAAATCACCACTAATTTATGGCTTTGGGATTGTTGGCCTTTTCATAGCCATGTTCTCTACCACTCTCCATCAGATAATTGATGGTTAGATTTTTCTTCCATATCCATATTTTCCTACATGGAACCCTAGTATGTGTTATTTTCGGTAATCTTCATACTTTCCACTCTTTATTTTAAACAGAGGCCTCATTAATTCATTTTTCGATGTGGGATTTCAACTAAGATATTTTGAAACGTGAAAAATGTGTTATCCTAATACCCTATGTTTTTTTGAACCGATGGTATTTCAAATCATCATAGATTGATGAGTTTAAGGACCTAAATTTTATAATTGTTTGTGATTGATGACCTCAATCACTACCTATAAATATTTACATTTTCTCTCCAATTATATGTCTCTAATTTCCACCAATGTTCTTCTAATCGAGATCATAATTTGGTGGTGACCATTTCATTTCTCTTTTCCTTATATTAAGACTAAAGTTTAGTAAGACGATTTCCGATGTGGGTTCTCCCACAAATATATTTTCTATTTTCAACCTTTTATTTTCGAAGAACAATTTCAAATTGCGAGGACACAATTTATTGAAGGATGGGAGAATGTAACACCCCAAGATTTCATAGTGTGTTATTTCTTCAAAATAATTCAATTACTTGCACTACACGCAACACTGAGTTCAATCACACCATGACTTACCAAAAAAAAGACATTCAAAAGAGGTTATGAATAGTATTAACTAAATTTTAATCTTTATATAATCCTTATAATTTTAGAATCCATATTATGAGTTTCATAGACATAATGCAAGAACAGATTCATTTTCAGTATTGCACTTTTATCAACTTTTAATAGTGAAAACATTTTAAATACAATATTTTAAACTTTTTGACTAAATGGGGACATCAAAAAAAATCTAAAATGAAACATCCCAAGCTTCCACGATACGCTTTCCTTTGAATAATACAGTAGTGTGTGTTGTACGCAACTTCGAGTTCTAACACACCACAACCAATCAAACTAGCCGTTATGAATAGTAACACCTAACTATTAAAATTTTAGAAATTTTATCTCCCAAAATGGACTTCATTTTTGGATTTGGAATATCGAATTTATCCTAAGGTGAAATTTTGGTACTTTTCGGATAAATTTAATATTTTGATGAATAGTGAAAATTACTAAATTTTAATTAAAAACAACTTTTTTAATCAAAATAATTAATAGTGATAAATTATGAATTTGAGTGGTTTTAAAGTATATTTAGAATATAGTTTTACCATTTAATAAAATTTTGGTCATCTGACATAATTTTACAATTAAACAGAACATAAACAAGTGTCAATATTTTGATAGTTATTATCTCTTAAAAACACGCTTTTTGTTTTGACAGCAGGAATTAATTTTAAATTAATTTCTGCCACTTCTGTGTTTTGAATTTAGAAAAATGGATTCCATATTTGGAATCAGGATGTTCAAATTGTGTAAATATTTAACTTTTATTTTTAGACATTTTGAATAATTACTGCGGTAAATATTTTATTTACCATGGTTAAGGGTAAATCCGGTAAATAAGGGTTACAAAATAATATAATAATGATAATAAATTATCTTAAAACGTGTCCTAGCCTTATTGTTTGATACATGTTCGGACATAGGCATATTTGGGTCGATTTTGGGACCCCATGGTGCCACTTGTAGGTGATAGGGACACTTTATTTTAATTAAGTTAAAATGGGTACAAAAATGACACAAGCATATATCTTTTAGAAAAACAATTTGTACATAGGATTATATGTGTTTGATTTTAGATTATAAATATTCATTAGAAAGATAAGAGGATTTCCTACATAATTATATTTTATTTATAATTTTTAGACATTAAATAATTTAATTTATTTATGACACAATGATGATACAGTAATTACTATATTAGTGAAAAATCAAAATAATTGATATTATAAATACCCAAATAAATATAATATGAAACTTTTAATGAATTAAAATACTTTTCTAGGATAATATGACATATTAGGATTGATTTCAGTAACTTTTTTCGAATTAATCATTCTTTTATGAGTTTCAAAAAAATAAACTATTGAATAGTGTCAAAATTGACATAAAAGGGGTTTTAAAACAAATATTATATTATTAATTGATATTAAATTCATAAAAATATAAGGTTCGGCCAATAGACTTATATCATGATAGGTTTATCATTAATGGACCACTTGGGGGTCGCTTGGATGTATATCGTAAGTTTATTAACCATATAATATAAAAATACAAAGAGACATTGTAAAAGTAAAACTAATTAACATAGAGTTAATAGTTAAAGATAAGGTTAATATAAGTACCCAAACCTGTCTAAATTATATTTCTTGAGTTTTTTTCTACATATCCCCACCTTAAAATTTTAATAATAAACTTTGGAGCCATTCGAAACCGAATATTAATTTAATATAAACTAATATTTCTAGCTTTTCCAAAGGTTCCCCTCACCCCTCCTGTAAAAGGGCACTCTTCCTTCCCATTTCTTCACACCTTCAAAGCCTTTTGGTTCGACCAAACTCTGCCAAAATACTCTCCCAACATCCCACACTACAACTTATAGGGCTTATTTTGATCAGAAAGCCATCCTAATGAGCCCTTTTGATCAAATCAAAAAGAAGAACCTGAAGAAGAGGTAATGTTTTCACCACCCCTTTTCAAGTTCCTTTCTTCTTCCACTTCTTCTTTCTTTGTTATTACCATTATAAAAAAATAACTCCAGTATCTTATATATACTGTGATGTTATTATAAATATGGTACAACCATATTCAGTATTCTATCCACCCTTTGAATAACATGTCACCATACGTGCGTACGTACGGCTTACCGTCTCCACGTCGTGGTGTAATTGTTATTCAATATATTATTATTTGGATGGGTATAATAATGATGTGTAACTCATTTAAATAATAAATATAAAATGTTAATGATTCAGTATATATGATATACCATCGATTTATATATTATTTTAATATCAAAAGAATGATATTGTCGCTCGTGCGTACGTACGGACTACCGTCTCCACGAACGCGATGAGATTCATTCTCCATCATATCCATTAAAGAATAATTATCATTTGATGATTTAAAAATGATGTTTAAGGACTTGGTATCATTATGGATATGAATAAGATACAACCTATCGATAACAAACACGGCTTATGTAACAAAACATATAAAAGAAAATGAGTAAGTTAACACCCGAAACGACGATAATTAAAAGATATTATTAACAAATCAATGTTAAAAGATCTTATATGATATCATATTAATATATATGATTATTGAATAATTTAATAACAATTATTTCACCATTATACAGGAGGTTAACCTACCCCAACCAAGGAAAAGTACAAGGTAAGGGGTTTTCAGCTCACTCCTTATTCCCGTGAGATTCATGCCATATTGCCACCATCACCTTTTGTGTGGTGTATGTACTGCCCATAATTTTATTATTTGTGAAATGCACTCTAATTTATGTGTATTTACATATTAATTGTATGATACCTCTTTCATGGGTTTTATGTTTCATAAGTTACCAAATTGGTAAGGGTTATTTCGCAATCTCTTCATTATTCGAGGTTGTTTATACGTTATAATCTACTAAGATCTCTTTATCATTCACATCCATGTTTCTTAAAAATGAATTTCAAAACATTTTTACTATTTACTAGAATATGGGTGAAAGTCATTTATACCCTTTTTTAGCTTTTTATAAGAGGTTTATAAAGGAATATTTCCGTCTTTTTCCAAACAAGTTGCTTTTTAACCTTTTCGACAAAATTATGGTAAGAATGTTTTTTTAACTTATACGGCGGGTGCGGCTATTTTCCGCCGTTATAAAATCGTCGAAGCTTCCCTTACAATATAATAATAATATTTTCAAAAAAATGTTTTATTACATAAATATAATACTCTTAAATTATTTCAAAATAGAAAGAGATATTTTTCTAAAATAGTCTTTATTTCATCTATGTCAACATCCTTTAATGGATTTTAAGCTTATTTGAAGTTGATTTATTATGATACAAAACATCTATGTTGTATTGAAGGTTTTGTGATATTTTTTACTGTGGATAAGTTATTATTATGTCACTCATGGTTTTTGTTTAGAGTATTGACATTTCATAAGTTATTTGTAATCCTAATGTTTATGTTATATTTCAACCTTTCATTCAGATGAATGTGTTAGACAAGTATGTTCCGGGTTGGGGACCGGTAAATGTAAGCCCTCCGGTTTGGTCTCCGGTCATTAGAGGAACTCCGGTTTGGTCTCTGGTTATTAGAGGAACTCCGGGTTGGTGCCTGGTTATTAGAGGCACTCCGGGTTGGTGTCCAATTATTAGAGGCACTCCAGGTTGGGTTCCGGTTACAGTTATCCCCTAGGTCTTGGGACGAGGCCTTGACAAAGAAATTAAAGTTCAGCATTATGCATTCCGACATCATGAAAGTGGTTATTGATATTGCATGTTATTATTCTATTAGTATAATATCCATGTGAATAATTAAATGGCATTATTTCATTTTACTTTTTCCATACTATGTTGAAGTTCAAGTTTAAAAGGCTTTTGTTTTATTAATGCATTGCCTTAAATGATTATGCTTATTTTTGAATGTTTTTCTATATTGTTATCCATACTGGGCATTTGAGCTCACCCCTTTTCTATGTTTTATTTTTCCCAGGATGTGAAGAAGTAAGTTATGAATGACCTGCACGGATATTATGAGGGGTTAATAGTGTGGAATATGGAGACATTATGTTGTCGTAGTAGTTTTTCACTTTATGATGTAATGTAAAACTTATGAATATATCTAGTGTTTCCAAGGCTACTAAACCAATCGGTCTTTTGAAATTTGATCTTTCTTGTGATCATGCCAATGTTATGTAATAATGCACCGACTCCGGGTAACTAGGGTCAGGGCGTTACAAGGGAAATAATTCATACTTGTTTTCTTATAGAAATATAGAACCACTACTCTTTCCTTATTCATCCACTATTATAAATTTTTATTATAATTACCTGATCTAATATGATGAATCTTCATCACCTTTCACTAAACTCTTATCATGTATGGAGAATTTCCTTGGGAAATTATATCCAGAAACCAATTTAAAAAAAACTCTATCATCCCACCACTGGAAGACATGAATAATGTTAGTGTAAATTTAACTTTGACACATTTAAAATTCATTTAACACTCAATTAAATTCACAAATCTGAAATAAATTGGAACTTGAAACTTTATTTAACCATTTATCAATGCTTCTCAACTCTTTTGGATTCTTCTCAAAACAAACTGAATTCTAGAGAACATTTTTCTTTACAAACCCTTTTGAAAAAAAACATTTCGAAGTGAAAATTTCATAATTTTATAGTCTATAATAATATTTTTAATTATGATTCTATTTACCTATTTAAAATCAAATAAAACACAAGACTTATGAATTTGACGCCCCAAAACAACTAAAACTATTTTTATAATAAACATTATTGAAAACTATAATTAATTTGTAACCCTACCATAATAGTTCAGTAACAAAATAAATATGTTTCACCTTCTCATCATTTGATCAATTTTACCCCATATCGATGAAACTGTATTCGATGAAACTTAGCATTTGATGACTAATCGGTGTCAAATCCTATTCGATGAATTTTTACCCAATATAAATAATTCAGAAAGTTTTCTTCTAACCCAATTAGAACCAAATAATTTAATTCTCACATTGATGCTTTGAGATAATGAAAAATGACTAACTATATTGTCTTATTTCGTCTTACTAATCGATCTCTAATTACCATACAATGGATCAGTCATTGAGTCTCCTATAATTTATACATTTTAAGAACTCAATCGGTTTATTAGCTTCAACAAATTCTATACACTCAATAAATTTGATCCATCTGATACAATTCGGGTAGTTCAATGTTATCTATCTAATGGAACTATGAATCTAATGACTTATCAGTCCAACCAATTTTTTGATAGATAAGTGGTTGAAACTTTCCCAATGGATCATTATAAATATGGACTATTTTCTTTCAAAAACTCTACAGCTTATGGTTCATTTAATAATTCGGTTTCACTAATGGATTTTCTTATTTGATGGATTTACCAATCAGAA
This sequence comes from Viscum album, assembly GCA_963277665.1. Lineage (NCBI taxonomy): Eukaryota > Viridiplantae > Streptophyta > Magnoliopsida > Santalales > Viscaceae > Viscum > Viscum album. The sequence continues at coordinate 385,100,400 of OY728166.1, forward strand.
CATTTTCAATTCTTATAATTTTAGAAAAATTAAACTTTTACTCGCAAAATTAATTAGGCACCCAGTACTTTTGAAGTTGATGATCTATTTCCCAAAAACATCATTTTCAATGAAACACTAGAAATTATCATTTCTTATTTCTTCTATAAAATCTTTATTGTATCATGACTTCATCTTGATGTTTGATACATTAGACGAGCATCAACCCATCATAATTTTTTGTATGTCTAACATCTCCAATAAAATTATTAATGTGGTACATATTCCCACTCTATTCTGATGAAATCCATTCTGGAAATATGATTCTGAAAAAAGATCACCCATAAAACATCTTGATAAAATAACTGAAATTGTTATACTTTCTTAGTAAATCTACATATGATCTTCTGAGTTCCAAACTATATTCATCTGATCACAAAAACATGATAAGCAATGTGATTTCTCATAATGAAAAAAATAAAATACAATTAGAAAAACAATTCTTCCTCCATAAAAAACTCAATGCAACCTTCTCCCAATAGATAATCAATATATACTTTTACCATATAAGGTTTCATGATCTAGTTAATCGCTCGTAAATAAGATGGGCTATATAGTAAGTATCAAATGTGGAAGTCATGGTCTATTTATTTTAACCAACTACAACATAAAAATATACATTTGAGTGGTTGAAAAAAGGAATATCCTTAGGAACTTCTAGTTCATTCATAGACACAGAAATCTATGTTAGAGAGGAGAAGAACATAGGTGTCCGAGCCTCTGTATCAATAATTGAAATAATGGAGGGATCAAGATCTCTATTTGGGACTGGGGAGTCACCTAACATTATTTTATATATATTAAAATATATTCCGAATAGATCTTTTGGAATTCAATAAGATGTCTAAATGGTTTGAAGATTCAAAACACCCAAATGTGCATTAGGCAAACTATTTAATTCCATCTATTATAGTAGAATACTAACAATATTATTACACCAAATAATTCATTATGAATACTCCATAACTATTTAAAAATGAAAATTTCACATTTATTCCCTTGTGAACTTCTTAATATTAATAATTTACATGGTACAAAATACAAACTCTTTTATATTCCACAATATATGATATTTATGATTAATTTTATAATCATTTAAACATTACTAATATTGTGTATGAACTTTACATAAATTAAATACAACATATATCATTTTAATTATACCATTAATAAAATAAAAGTAAAATATTTTTTGAATGGTTTAAAAATATTCTAAAAGAAATCATTTCAATATAAACATTTTATATTGTAATTTATGAACAATTTGTGAATAAATATAATTTTTTTATATTTTACTATATTATATAATTTTTAAACACTTTTAAACTCTTATAGAATGTATGTCCACATTAAACTATGATCAAATCTAAATTTTTTTTATATAGTTTACATGAATTAATAGATACAGTGTTAGCCCTACGAGCGTGTTATGGAAAAGGTTTTTTTGAATTTTAATTGAAAACATCATTAAAATTTTAAAGAACATGGATTCCTACCACTGCAAGGTTTTAGTATCCAAACCATTTTTAATAGTGCATAGCTTTAAGGAAACACTATATAAATTATATCCACAAGTTTTTTTGGTTCTATTGACACAGTATAACCATTAAAATTTTGGACAGAGCCAAGCCATTTCAATTTAAAGATCACACCATAACCACAAAAATTTTAGATGCCATTTCAAATTATCTAAGTAATTTTCAAAATATCATTTAAAATCCACCATATTAATTTTATGATGTGGCCTTATATAATAAATATCATGGTTCTCGTATGTCATGATTATTTTACCAGTAAACAAAGGAATACTATAATCATATTTTGATAATCTATTTTACCTATAACGTCTCTATTGTCATTTTGAAAAAAAATATGACATGGTCTAATAATGTATATAAAACTCTAGCCATTTTAAATAATTAATTAGTAATGGTTCATAAAATGTTTAGATAAAACCCAATTTTCACCTATAACATGCAATAATTATAGAAATTATCAGTTTCCCACTATCTTTAATCATTACAAAAATCAATCATAATGAGATAGAATAGTCTCTAGTACCACAAAAGGGTTTTGGATGTGATAAAAATTATCAAAACATTGTATAAAGAAATTAAAAACCTATAAATCTACATGAACTTCTATTCTTATTTGATGAGGACTATTAAATGAAAAATTACATACCTATTCCTTGATGATCCAGTATATCCCTTCTCTTATAAATTATCATGATAGAAATCATTAAGAATTATCTAATATAATCCTTCCTTCAAGGGTATCTATGGGTGAATAAAATATTCTAATGATCAAGAAGGACCCCATACACCTCATGTTTTTCTACAAAATTATTTAATGAAAAATAGAATGAGAGAATATGTGATTCTATTTAGAAGAGTTTTGGTTATAAAATCCTATTGTTAAGGTCAAAATATAATAACAAATAACTATTTCATATATTCTATTAGAGGAAACTCCTTGAAAACTAAAAGAATCAGAATATTAAATGATTTGCTTTTAATTTTTCAAAGGTTACAACTCCTTATAAACATTCAACATTAAATTATTAACATTTAATGACTTTTTGGTATATAAAATCTCATATAATAATCATAATACAATGAAAAAATAAATCACGATATGTTATAGTAGGAGAAAGTAGTTGAGTCTCAAATTATAACCTAATATATACATTTTCACGAAAAACACCTGCTTAGGATGACATTTTCTATGTTATTGAATATCCTTGTAAAAAAACATGATTTCATTGAAACTATTATGTTTTAGTATTTCCATTAGTGTAAATTTCAATTGAACTCTCAATGGCTAGTGCACTCTAGATTAATATAATTGTATAATGATAAGGATACAACTTTTGGTGTCCTAGGATGAGGGGGGATATTGTATGTATTGTTTCTTATTTCATTAACTTCCAATGTTTACAAGCATAACACAAAAGACCAAGGTTTTTAATTAAACCACTTCTAATTCCAACTTAAATTTAAAATGAGTTTACCATGGAATTCATCACTAGGATTCTAAATTAAATGAAGGTTTGTTATTTGTTATGGAATATAGTGAACTAACAGAAGAAGATATCACACTTTACAACTATATAATAGAATATGTCCGGGGATGAGAAGTGTAGGAAATATCTTAGAGGGAATATTCATATACGTTGTATACTAATGAGTATTTTATAAAATTAAATAATTTTTTTCTTATCCAAATTATAGTTGGATTTGTAGAATATATTGAGTACTCAACTGAAATTAAGTATAGTTTGTCACATATAAATAGAAGGGAAATATGAGAGGATGATCTAAATACTCAAGGATTTGTTCTAGAACTATATTATAGGCAATTGTAGATCCTGTAAGGATCATATATCCATGGTGAATTTCATGCATAATAAAAAATTTCAAGCAGTGATGAAAATGGATCCTTATGAGGATTTTTATGATTGACCACGTCACACAAACATGAGTTGGTTAATGTAAGGGAATTCAATGTTAATAAGGTATATCTTGGTATATGATCACACTAACTGATAACATTTGAGTATGAAGTGGTTAATAAACACTCAATAAAATGAATACTCATACATAAACCAAATTCAGAAAATCCTGGAATTCATAAGGGGTGATAAGACATTTTATCAAGTATTAGCTCAATTTTTTCATTTCAAATTTTCGAAGCATGGAAAGTTTTCATTGTATTTTCTTTTCCATTATTAATAGTATTGGGGGTGAAAATGTGTCATAACATGAAAATATTTCTCTAATAAATCAGTCTATGTATGATGTATTTAACATGCCATAACTATAAAGGTATGAATGATACCCATCAAAAGATGGTGATAATGACAATGTGGAATTTAATGTGGATTCATTATTTAAGGAGTGATGAGTTGTGTACAATAGACCCAAGTGAGATGGTTCATAATGGGAAGATAATTAGGCTAGAGTGCATGTAATATAGGTATGGGTATATGTAATTCCTCGGATAAATAACTCAATGGTATCCTATTTGAATCACTATAAGGAATCAGGAATACCACCCCATATGAAAGAGGATGTCAAATAGTGGATAGGTCATAAATCATATGTTGGGTAGTCTATTACACCAATATAATAAACGTCAATAATAAATAAATACCTAAGATTCATCCATGGTAAATAATTTGATTATTAATAATAAAAAACACAACCACACTATAAAAAATAAAAAACTAATCATATAATCATACACCTAAACTAACCACCCATCGGGATGATCACATATAAAAAATAAAAAACATTTAATGAGCTACAACTACCATCCCAAATGAAAACCTTTTTCCCATCTCTTAAACCCCATCGAGATGAAATATCCCGATCCATTGCACCAGTTTTACATAGAAATGTATAGTAGATATAAGACCAACATATGGACTAGAGTTACCATGTGGTGTATGATAAATACATCCTAATAAGGTTGTACCATGTTCCCCTTACATATACAATCATTTATGAGTCTATACAAGAGTAAAATTAATAACCATAAAAACCACATAGAAGAATGTGCATCAGGTCCCCTCCAACCATAAATCTCGAATAATAACTAACAAATATAGTAAGGTCTTCAGACCTTCTATTAGTAATTATCCTATCTCTTGGGGTAAGTTCTTGTAATAATCCTTGATTCATATTCTATCTCATACCATAACCATTCCAACGTCCTCCCATAAATGGTGAGGTCTATATGTCATCCTATTCCACATCATTCACAATATGTTATATATGGAGGGAACCTAAATTTATAACCTATCGTACAATCCAAACCATCCTCTAAGGTTAATGTCCCATGGATACAACTCATATCACATTATACAAAAAACGTAATATGAAATGGGAATCAAAATAGCTAACCACTCACATAAGATAAACCACACTGTCACATGGTATGTTCCATGGTAAATCACATATCTCAATATCAAAATAAGCATTTTGGTGAGGGAATAAAAATAGAACACCTATCGTACATGAAAAATGTATTTTCAGTAGGTGTGCCTAATGGATAAACAAAAATCTATTATAAAAAATTTATTATTCGAGGATGTAATCGTAATATAAGAACTCTCACACCAGATGAAGAACACCATCACAAGTTTGGTACCATAACAAATTTCATTTCCACTATGAAAACCTAAAATTGGAATAACTAGTTCAATATAACAATACTTCCTCTAAATATATTACCCCTGGATAGTAGCCCTTATATCATACATCTCACCAAACTCACAACAAGGGTGTTAGTTATTCAATAATTATTTCCATGTCTTTAGTCATGTCACATCTTCCTTTATCCACATAGGCTCCTTTCATAAACTATACACTACCACACATGGTATGATCAGATTCCCATATTTCCTCTAAAGGAATCCACTAAGATCCACAAAAGTAACCCAATCTCTACTCATTTATATTAATAGTACATTTTACCCCGTGGTGAACTCATTCCCCTAGGCCATAACATGACCTATCTGCAAGAATATAGATTATTACATATCATAATTCAATCAACATAAACTAATCCAATCAACTAGGGAATATAATGATATTACTCGCACTAATCCCCTTATAAACACTATGTTAATCCATCATGAAATTACCAACAACTAGTTCATGGGTCCCATTTCCCATATCAAATGGGAGATCGCTAAATCCCATCATCTAAAGGAAACCCTACCTAAAAGAAATAATTTATACACGAATTAATATTTCAGGCAATATCACATGAAACAACCCTAATCCACCCTTTATAGGGTATTCAAAATCATATGTGAGCTACACGACCATATCCCCAATCATTATTAGGTCCAATCCACTCATAACTTCACAAGTGATGCTAATAAACTATCCTAGGTTACCTACATCTCTTATAAATCCAATAGACTATCTTGGTCTTCTCACAAACCCCACTAAAATCTTTTCCACCCCTGGATACATTGTCATTATGAGATTTCATCACACTCAACAATCTATGGATACCTTATTCAATCTCTAGTTGTAAAAATTAAGACCTCCTTATTTATATATAGTATCCCTTTACCTTTTACCAGAACACACATTTTTATATTGACATGAAACATTATTCAAAAAAATCATATAGTTTAGTATCACAGGGACTACCTACATAATCATTGAGTTACCATTATCACCATGATTTTCACACCCACATCCAAGCTCTTCCATTCCACATACAAGATCATACCCATTCTTGAGCCCCTATTTCATTCGATTTCATTAAAAATATATATTTATAATAATTTATAACTAATTATTTATCTTTATCCAATGAGGAATAATATTTTAAACCCTCACTATGAAACATAACACCCCCAAAACCACATTAAAACAAATAAATCCAACCTCTTGGGATCCCCTATATAAAATAAAAGATAAATAAAAATATAATAAGTTGATTTATTGAATAAATCAATGGAATCATCACAAAACTGTAAATAATTTGTCACAAATGAAGGGGAAAGAAATGGGAACAATAATATAAGGGATTAGAGAAACAAACATATTTCAATCCTTTATTGAAAATTGAATAACAATCCCACATAAAAAAGGGGATGAAAGGGAGTAAAGAGAATAGAGAGATATGGTTTATTGTTCATCTCCCAATGTGTCCTTCCCTAAATACAGAGAGGGTGTTTATATGGAAAGGATTGGTTTTACCTTTATTTTAAAGAACTAGTAAATGACATGTCATGGCATGGCCAATGTATCTAAGAACAATGCTCCAACCTTGGGTCTAGTCTGGACATAACCCAATGGGTCACAACACATTTCCAAAATCATGAACAATGTTATGAACTATGTCCACAATGTCCATGTTTCAAAATTACTCTCCTAGTAAACACCAAAACCAATATCTGAAACATTCACGACATGGCATCCCCCCTTCATTGTATAGTCTATCATTTCATAGTAACGACTTTTTTCACTCCACACCATGATTTCTCCCATATAATGGAACATCTCAAGTGTCATGGAATGACTAGCCTTATCAATATAATAACATAGTTATTATTCTTGTGGTACAGTGTTTTTTTCTTTTTTTCCTTAAGTGTGTTTGGGAAAACAAGGGAAATGTCGGAAAAATCCCAAATTTATTGGTACATGCCAGGTACTTTTGTATACATGCCATGTAGTTTGGCCGCGTGGGATGAGAATATAGGGTGTGTTGGATTGTCGGTGATTAAGGGTGTAAAAACTAACTACATGTCATGTACTTAGTAAAACAAGCTGTGTAATCAGTCAGCATGTGAACAGTAATGTGGTGAACATAGCCATTAGAGGAATGATAGTACATGCCATTTACTTAGTAACACATGCTGTGTAACCATTTCAGTAGGTGAAGGGTAAGGAGATGGAAATAATCCACCATTGGAATAGTTAAAAATGGAAAGTACACGTCACGTACTTGAGAGTAGACACTTTGTAGTTATGTTTTTTGTTAAAAACATGTATTAGCCTCCTCATTTAGTAGATGAGGCATAAAATACACTATAGTTGTGGGAGAGGAGGCTATGGTTTGGAGGAGCTCCTGATTGCTCACTGGGATTCTGATTCCTCCGCCATTGATATCATTTGAACCGCGCGGGTGAGATCTCCACTCTTATTAAACCTCTAATTCCAATTATTTCTTTAAGGGAGGTTATTTGGGTTTTAACGGGTAATAATTTATCTCATATCTATGTTGTTCTTAGTTATTTTGGGGGGCGCCTTTCACGTATATCGATCAGAGATGATCAAGGAAGGTGGTATTGTTTTGATTCTAACTGTTGAGTTGATTTTATGTACCGTTGTGCCACACACCCATGTGAAGAGTGTTGTGTGGCTAAGGCCCTAACTGTTTAAATACGTATAATTTCACAGGTAATCTTCTGATTATATATAAATTGTTGTTTAGGATTTTTTATTTGATCCAAGGCCACCCTGAGTGTGCGGTCCCCTTGTTAAGACATTTGGCTGGGATACCCGTGGGCATGCCGTGATTATAACATGATTTGGGTTTCCTTGAGAGGAAGCATATATAAATTGTTTTCTTATGCATTTGAATCAGCTCGGTTAATTACTTTTCTTATGTAATCCTGAGGGTAGTGTTTTGTTTAGCCTAAGGGAAAGGTTTTTTTTATCCTGAGGGCAACGTATTTTATTCCTGAGGGTAGTAGATTTCATGCATGAGGGAAATGGTTCAAATGCCTGAGGGAAACATTCATTATGCCTAAGGGCAGTCTCCTGGGGGTTTTAATTCTATTTACCTGAGGGTAAGGACATGCATGTCTGAGGACAATATTTAACTTGCATATTCTCTGTGATGTTTTATTAGGCTGTACTTTCCAAGATAAAGTATAGTCTTGGTATTAATATTATTATCTTTTACCTGTTAGATAGAAAGTTGTGATTTCTGCAGGGGCACTGTATATGAGATTTTCGGTGGAGGATGAGTCTCTGGATAACTCAAAATCCAATCATGTAAATTTTCTAAATAATTATTAAAATGGAAATACAACTAGTAGGAAAGGTTACTTTTGAGTACTTCATAGTTTTCTGAGTTTAATTATTTCACAATGTTGTTGCACATTTTCACTGACAGTTGGGCACATGCCTTGGGTGGTTTCTACTAGGATTTATTTCTCACACCCTGTTTGGGTCATGTCTTTGGCCCAAACAGATTATATTGTTGTAGGTGATGATAAGGTCAAGAGTCCCTACACAGGTACATGATTTTTGCAGAGGAGTAGGAGAGCATGGGACCGAGCTTAAGCTTGCGATGATGTTGAGTTCCTGTTGCACTGTTTTGGCTTTATTTACTTTAATTTTGTACCTTGTGCTTCGTTATATCTAATTGATGCGTATATTGTTTTTTTTTTGAATTTTTAGAATTAGAGACATGTTGCATCATCATATATATATGACTGTTGGTTATCATTTACTACAGTTTTGTGGTCCATTTCAGGTTTATATTATTTACTGCTTCCAATTTTGTGTTTTTATATTTATTTCCACTATGCTACACTTCAACAAATGAGGGCACAGTTTCCCCACTACTAGTCTAGGCCATCACTTCTAGTCAGTAGCCTCTGGATTTTGGGTAAATGTGTTTGAGGTCATGTGACCAACCGGGTTCGCGGAACCCATTGTGTGGCACCCGGATCCGGGACATTACAATGTGGTATCAAATGAATTATTTTCTCTTGACTTACTTTTAGGATCCATTGATAGGGATTGGATGGAGTAGGTACTTGGTAATAAGCTGTTCCTAATATTAGATAACTTGTGTATAGGGAAAACTAATCTACCTCGTTTAATTTCAATTTTTCTATTTTTCTATTTTACAGTTGATTTTATTTTCACCATTGGGGGACGCACTTATGGTGTGCTGTATATATTTTATACAAGAGTTCTATTTAGTTTCAACCCAATGAGATGAGGGTATGCCATCTCATGCATCATTTAGACACATTTTAGAATCACATGACAATCATAGTTTCCATTCCATGTAGGTGCATTAGAAATTTCATGTTTTTTTGTGATAGATGTTGTGCTAGGAAATGCATGATGTTGTTATAGATTCCTTGATAAAAATACCATCTATTTTATAGGGTGTTGTTATGTATGTTTTTTTGAATGAACACCAAACTTTGGTTCTTAAGGAGTATAGGCTCTCATCAACCGGAATTTGGGGGATCATCGACTTGTTTACTTTGTTATAACATGTATAAGATGTCATGCTTTGGTAAACAGGGAGTATGGACCCTCACAGATCAGAATTTGGAACTTTGGTGTTCATTTCAGTGGTTTTATGGACAATAGAGTAGTTTATGAGGCATACAGTCCAAGAAAACTCATAATACATGCCGTGTAGTTTTGACTACATGCCGTATACTATTCTATTCAGGAAGAAATGGAAAAAAATTACGTACACGCCGTGTAGTCTCTAACGGTGTCATATTCCATGTTGGAAGAGACACAGGATAGGGTAGTTCTTGAAGAAACACGTCGGGTAATGGTTTTACACACCGTGTAGGGTTCACCATGTGCCTTCCTGTGTGACTAACAACATAGACATTGAAATGTTATCTTATACAAGTCGGGTCAATTCCGAACACACTATGTAGTGTAATCTTGGGATCCGGTCGTGAAGCTAACAACACGGGTCAATGTTATCTTCTCAAGTACACACCATGTCCTTCTAGAAAATTTTGTGTAGTGCGATTCATGTATCTGGTCATGTGTTGAATAGCATGGTTCGGTAAAGCACGTATACTACATGTCGTGTACCTATGGAACATGATGTGTAGTCTTTATTGGTGAGAGACCGTGTGGACTTGGCCATGTGGTTGGGGAAACATGGTGGTGTACACACCTTGTGCTGGTGTAACATTCTGTGTAAACTTGTTCTGAGGGTATCCATGTGGCTTATCCATGTAGAAGGACTCGGGAAGGGAAAGAAGATTCACGTACACGCCATGTGTAAGGACAACACACCATCTATTTGGGGTGTTACACGACCAATTTTGTCAGAAGTACGTGACGATGTGAAAGACTTAAGGGAGCACATTGTGTAGTTATAATACATGCCATGTAGTCCTGTTTTGTAAAACATGAATGTTTTCTTTCTCTTGTTCCATTATTATGTTTCTAGTTCTTATTCTTTGATGATCATGATCCAAGGCGTGTGTTTGACCTTATAGAGTCATGCTACTAAGACGACTATGAGTCGTTCTCTAATAGAGTGGCAATGAATATAATTCATAGATAGTAGACCATGGGATACTGATGGATCATCCATTAGTTCCAGATGTGGGGACAGCTGTTACACTGAAAGTAGGCATGGATCTACAATTCCATGAAGTTTTAATGCGTTTTTTGCAGACCTTCAAGAGAGCACCGCCGGTTGCAACATCTATGGCAGAGATGACATGTATTTTCCTAGGGTAGAATCCACCTATGTTTTCAGCGGATGATGGACCAAAGGCTACAGAGTCATGGCTGGGTTTCATGCAGACGATCTTCGAGAATCTAATGACTCCCCTTGGTAGGAGGGTCAAGCTCGCTACTTGCTTCATGATTCCACCAAGAGATGGTGGGATGTTACCACCCAGACTGAACATCACTGAGACATGGTGTGGGATGATTTTTAGATAGTCTTCTATGACTTTTTATTTCCAGAGATGCTATGGTCAGATCGATCTCAAGAATTCATAAACATACAGTAGGGATCCATGTTGGTGATAGACTATACTACCTGTTTCACAAAGCTACAACATTTCTCACCTGTTCTGGTGGGTGATGAGAGGTTGAGGGCAAGACGCTTTGAGGATAGTATTCTATGTGACATTTGAGCACTGTTGAATGTTTTCAGGTTTCCTAGAGTGAATTGTATTGTGAACAAGGCATTGATTACTGAGTAGAACATCCTTGAATCTAGTGGTGTAGACCAGGGAGGTTCAAAACCAGTCTCTGTTACTATTTCTACCAGAAAGAAGAAGATACGAATGGATTTATCTCATGGTGGTAGTACTAGCCAGAAGAATTGTTCAGGTGGCCAAGTGATGTGCTACCAATGTGGTAAAGAGTGGAACAAGATACCTCAGTGTCCCTAGGACCTAGTAGAGTACCGATCTTGCAACAAGATGGGTCATCATCAGAGTTTTTGTAGGGAGTTTCCACCAGTGATGAGTGAGGGGGTTCTGTGTAGTCTATGTATGAAGGAGTAGGTCTAGGAGCTTCTTACCAGTCATAGAATTGGAACATGTCAGGATTTCCAGGATGAGGTAGTGGTCTTGGATGTGGTAGCCATACACTAGGATATCAGAGATAGCAGGACGGGTTAGCTCGGCGTAGACAAGCAATGTCGTAGGGTCGCGACACTGGGCAGACATATGCAGTACAGCAGACCCAACTGGAGCAGGATCCCAGACATTCCACTGTCAGAGGTAATGTTCTAGTTGCTTCTATTTTTTCTTCAGTAATTTTTGACACTGGTGCTACACATAGCTTTATATCTATGGCCATTATAGAGAACCTTGGGCTCTATGTTTCTTCTTCTTCTGATATCATGATTCCAGACACTCCGTTGGGAATTATAACGATAGTTGTGCGTTAGTGAATGGAGTGCCCCCTAGAGTATTTTGGGTGTCTCTTTCAATGGGACCTCTATGTATTTGAGATGAAGGGATATGATTTCAGTCACGGGATGGACTATTGGTACACTTTCGAGCATTTGTAGACTTCTATAGTCGCAAGGTGAGTTTCACATCACTATATGGTGGAGAGTTTCTATACAAGGGAGAATGGAATTTTCATGCGAGCTGAGATGGACCCGAGAATTGTGGTTGAGGTGGTGTGACATCCTAGATTGGATTTTTATATCTAGATGACTAGAGAACTTATCAGAATAATTTCCCTCTCATGGTTAATCAGTTTAAGGATTTCTTCTAGGATGAGTTTTCAGGTCTAACTCTAGAGCGAGTGGTGGATTTATCTATTGAACTAGTGCTAGAAGTGGCACCAGTGTCCATTCCTCCTTATAGGATAGCTACACCAGAGTTGCAGGACCTCAAGAGTCAGTTAGAGGATTTACAAGAAAATGGTTTCATCCAACCCAATACTAATCCTTGGGGTTCTCCTATCCAATTTTTGAAGAAGGTGAACGGTACCCTCATAATTTTTCTGGAATATCGGAAGCTGAACCAGTTGACAGTTAAGAACCGATATCCCTTACCATGTACTAATGATCTTTTTGATCATCTTCGAGGAGCATGGGTGTTCTCAATGATTGAATTGAGATACAGATATCATCGGTTGCGTGTTAGACCATCAGATATATCTCTTACAGCCTTTTGGAGTAGATATGGTCTATATGAGTACTTGTTGATGCCGTTTGGACTCACAAACATTCCAATAGTTTTCATGGCTTTGATGAATCGTGTGTTCCACACATATCTGGATTCTTTTGTGGTAGTCTTTGTGGATGATATCTTATTGTACTCTCACACTCGACATGACCATGATACCCATCTTGAGACCTTACTGAGTACACTGAGAGAGCATCAGTTATATGATAATCTCTCAAAGTGAAACTTTTGGACAGACTAGATTCACTTCTTGGGTCATATTATATTAGAGGTAGGAGTTTCTGTAGACCCAGAGAAAGTGAGAGCAATAGTTTCCTGGGAACAGCCTAAAAACGTGTTCGAAATATGGTATTTCATGCGGCTGGCTAGTTACTACAGGAACATTACATAGGACTTCTCCTGCTTAGCAGCGGTGTTGACGGGTTTGACTAAGAAGGGTATGAAATGTGTTTGGTCTGAATCTTGAGAGATAGCTTTTCAAGAGTTGAAGGGAAGTTTGACATCAACAATAGTCTTGATACATCTCTAGCAAGGGTTGATCTATACAGTTTGCTGTGATGCATTAGGTATTGGGCTGCAAGTAGTGTTGATGTCGGGTGATCGATTAGTTTCGTATGGGTCTTGGAAGTTGAGGCCACAAGAGAGGAATTACCCGATGCATGATCTCGAGTTGGTTGTAGTTGTTCATGTGTTACACTATTGGATACATTATCTCTCAAGAGAGCATTTTGTGGTGTTTAAGGACCACAAAAGTCTTAAATACATCTTTACCCAACATGAATTGAATTTAAGATAGCGAAAGTGGGTTGAATACCTTCAGTACATTGGGTTTGAGCTTGCCTATACACCTGGTAATGGTAACATAGTAGCTGATGCACTGAGTAGGAGGACTCAGATACAAGAAGTACATGAGGCCAGTGGTGAGTGGAAGATCTTGTATTTGTTATTTGAGATGCATTTGGAGGTTCACAATAGTCAGGGGAAAACCAATCTTTCATCTTTATTTGTGAATTCTACCTTCCTAGATAGAGTGAGGATGAGACAGCTATCAGATTCAGAAGGACAAGTTCTACAGTAGTAGGTGGAATGTGAGGACCCTCCTCCTAGTTGGACGATAGGTGATGACTAAGTACTTTGCATCCATGGATGAGTGTGGGTTCCAGGGGATATACGCGAGGATTTGATTTGGGAGTTTCATGCATCAGTTGGGGTAGTGCACCTGGGGGTTAACAAAATGTACCGTGACTTGAGACGTCAGTATTGGTGGTTGGGTATTAAAAGAGAGGTAGATGGTTTTGTTACGAGATATTCCACCTATCATTAGGTGATGACGGAGCATCAGAGGTTAGCCAGACTGTTACAATAGATACCCATTTCAGAGTGTGAATGGGGTGATTTCGTGATGGACTTCATGAATGGGTTTCCGAGATCACCTCAAGGCAATAATGTCATTTGGGTCATTGGGGATAGACATACCAAGGTAGCTCACATTTTGCTGATCAAGGAGACCTTCAGTGTTGGCGAGTTTGATAAGTTGTATATGCAAGAGGTAGTACTTCTTCATGGGGTCCCTCATTCTATCATTTCAGATAGGGACGCCCGTTTTATGTCTTGTTTCTGGCAGAGTTTTCAGAGGGAACTTGGTACACAGGTGCTTCTGAGCACAACTTACCACCCTCATACCAATATCCAGTTAGAGCATATGATACAGGTGCTTGAAGACATGTTGCATGCATGCATCCTGGACTTTTGAGGCTCTTGGGAGAAGCAAATACCCCCGGCCGAGTTTTCCTACAATAATATTTTTTAGGAAACTATTTAGATGGAACCTTACGAGGATTTATATGGTAGGTCATCCCGATCACCCCTGTGCTGGTTAGAGGCAGGTGAGGCTATTTTCCTAGGACCAGATCTTGTGCAGGAGACTTCAGATCAGGTTCAGTTGGTTCAGAAGCGGATGACTACTACACAGTCTCGTCATAAATCTTATGTTGATTGCCACAGATGACCATTGGAGTTCATGGTTGGGAATTAGTTTTTCTTTCATGTTTCACCGAGGTTGGGACACATGCGGATCAGAAGACAGAGTAATCTTTCACCAAGTTATGTAGGGTCATTTGAGAATCTGGAGAGAGTCGGGTCGGTTACCTATTGGTTGTAGTTACCACAGATGTACTGGGCCATGAACGAAGTCTTCCACGTATCTCAGTTGCACCATTATCACTCAAACGCCTCTGACGGTTATTAGCCCGAGGATGTTGAGCTTCAGGTTGATGCATCATTTGATAAGAATGTGATTCGTACTGTTGATAAGAGCATGAAGGTTCTCCAAGGCTGTTCAGTTCCTCTCGTACTAGTGCTATGGAAGCATGGCCCAGTGCAGGAGAAACCTGGGAGTGGGATATCGACGTACGTGCTCAATGGCCAGAGTTGTTCTCAACTATGTCATCACCACCCTTGGAAGGGAAATTCAGGGATGAATTACTTTAAGGGGGAAAGTTTGTATGAACCCAGTTCTTATTCTTGAGGTACGGGTTTCTTATTATCCTTTTTCATTATGTTTTTTTAGAAAAAAAGGGAAATGTTGGAAAAATACCAAATTTATGGGTACATTCCATGTACTTTTTTTACACACACCATGTACTTTGGCCACGTTGGATGAGAATATAGGGCGTGTAGGCTTGTTGGTGATTAACAGTGTAAAAAATAACTACACACTATATACTTAGTAATAAACGCTGTGTAATCAGTCGGCATGTGAATATTAAGGTGATGAATGTAGTCGTCAGAGGAACAATATTACACTCCATGTACTTAGTAACACACGCTGTGTAATAAAGTCGGTAGGTGAATAGTGAGGTAATGAAAAGAAGCCGCTAGTGGAACAGTTAAAAAATGGAAAGTACACACCGTGTACTTGAGAGTACATGCTGTGTAGTTATGTTTTTTTTGTTAAAAATACAAAATAGCCTCCTCATTCAGTAGAGGAGGCATTGAATGCACCACAGCCGCGGAAGAGGAGGACGAGTTTGGTGGAGCTTCCAATCACTCATCAGGACTATGATTCCTCTTCCGTTGATCTTCTTTGAACCATGCAGGCGATGTCTTCTCTCTTCTTGAACCATAACATCTAATTTTTTCCCTAAGGTATGTTATTTAGGTTTGAATGGGTAATCTTTTATCTCAGATCTACATCATTTGTGGTGGTTTTGGGGGTCACCTTTCATGTATATCGGTCAATAGAGATCGAGGGTGGTGGTCTTGTGATGATTCCAACTGTTGAATTTATTTATTTTACCATTGTGCCACATTCCCATGTTTGCGATGTCATGTGGCTGAGGCCTTGACTGTTTAGATACCTATAATTTCATAGATAATCTACTGATTATGTATAAACTTCTATTAGGGATCGTTGCTTTGATCTAGGGCCACCCCGAGGTTGCGATCCCCTAGTTTATCCATTTGGCCAGGATACCCATGGGTATGATGTGATTATAACATGATTTGAGTTTTCTTGAGAGGAAACATATATAAATTTCTTTCATATGCTTTGGGTTTCACCCTATTACTTTCTTTTCTTATGTATTTCCAAAGGGCAGTGTTTTTTAGCATGAGAGAAAGGTTTTGTTTATCCTGAGGGCAACGTATTTTATGCCTGAGAGAATTTATTGTGACCTCGACTTTTCTTACATTATTATTACGTAATTTCAAATATAAACAACATAATATTATTACATATAGAGGATCCAAAGGATTAGTGTCTTGGGAAAACTAGGATACACATAACAAATACAACATCGAGCATAAACATTCATTTAATTTCTTCTTCTATAGCTTCTTAATGGAACCTATCCTCTCTTTAGTACATGTAGCCACCTGAGGATATATATCAAAAGGGGTGAGATAAAATCCCAGTAAGAGGATAGATAAAAACAATATAGCATGGGGTGAGCATAATCATGACATAGGAAAAAGATCATGAACTTGAGAGGAGTATAAATAAAAGACTTGAAATGTGGTAATGCATAAAAATGAAACATCATATCTTAGTGGTTAAAAACCACACGTACTTGTGAACCAAGCTAGAATCTTGTCACACATAATTTCACATTTAATCATGAGATTCATCACTTTACTCAATTCATTGGAGAACTATATAATTTTGGGCACACCCCTCACATTTAAACATTCGTATTATGCTATATAATTCCGGGTGCACCCGTCACATCATAACGTTATCATTTATCATGCATGAAACAATGAACATATAACATTACTAAAATTAACTAACCCATGAAAAGGAATGTGTTTCATATAATAATAACACATTCATAAACTTTGGGTTCCCAAAATAATGAGGGAACAACATACTTGATAAAAGAATCATCAACCTTGAATGAGAGGTAAAAGTTGAGTTCTTAAGAGAAGATTTCTTTTGGAAAACACTTGTATTGACATAAAATTCAGTATAAAACATGTATATACCAGAAAAGGAAATATAAATATGATAAAATTATCTTTAAGGAGTGACCATATCAAAAAATGGAGTGAAAGAGGTAGAATCCGAAGGATAAAGTTGGGTCTGAGAATTTCGCCTTACCTTGTACTCGAATGCCTCCTTCTAATTAATGTCCTGTATAATGACATTATCTTCATTAATTGGAAATTACAGAACCTTTTATACATTAATAAGGTTCATTCTAGTATCATTATTTCATATTATGTTCCTTTGGATGACTTATAGAGTTTAAAAACATTGTTCGAGGATGTTCGTTTTCATGGTTTTCTTGAGTGGTTCACTTGTATTCTTAAATTGATGTTTGGGTAGATCATGGGTAAACATACAGAACTGATATTACATTTTATTAATTATATTACAGGATATTTAATTATTTTATAATGAATTATATTAGATCTATGTGGATGAATCATTAGATAAGAATTTAATGATTATTATTTAGGTTAATTTGAGCGGTTTTTGCATCACAACGAACTTGTTTTAACTTTTCACTTAGTAATATGACCATAGGTTATCTCCAGAACATAAAATAGAACATAATACATATAAAATATTCTGGTTCAACCATAAAAATGGTTTCATGACCAGATCTTAAGGTATAATTGGATGAAGAGAGCATGTCCTTTTTGAAGGAGATAAATTAACACCTCATGAACAACGTTCTCTTTAATAAAATAAAAGGAAGAGGGAAAGGGGGGTTAGTGATATAATATCCCCTTAGAGTCATAAAATTATAGTATATTTATAATAAAAGAGTTAAACAACAATTTAGATGAATATAGGCGAGGAGAGATCAAGAAAGGAACTTGAATTTGAAAGGAAATTAAAGGAGAAGAGGGAGATAAATTACCTCTAGCATCTTCCTCTTGAAAACTTCCTTAAGGGAGATAGTCTTGATATTTTGATGAGACCAAAAGATTTTGGACATGGGGGAGGATCTAGGTAAGGTTTTGGGGAAAATTTTAGAGAAGTAATAGAGCTTCAGAGGTGTGAGGAAAAGAGGGAGTGAAGGGTGGCTTTTATAATGGAGGGAGAGGGGTTTCCTTAATATAAAATTGATTAGTTTATTAATTTCACCTAAGAGAAGGAATAGTGAGTCTTGAACAACGAAGAATAGTAATTTTATAATTTAATCGCGAACCAAGTTGGCTTACATCAGCATAACATCACACATGACCCAATAATTACCTTATATAGCTTATTTTGTAAATTACGGTATTTCACTATTCATCAAACATTCAAGTATCTCAGAAAAATCCCAAAAATTTAACCCAAACATTTATCGACGTGTAGAATCCAAAAATGAAGTCCATTTTTCAAGAATAATTTTCTAAAAATTATTAATTTAATATTTAATTATATCATATTTTACTTGAAAAACAGTTTTTATGATTAAAACTGATTTTATAGTGCTTTCAAAAATTATGTAGGGTCTTATAAAATTATCTAAAAACCATTAGACAATGATTCAATAATTTATTAATAGATTTCAGGGAGATAAATATTCTTTTAAATAGATTAATTAATTATAATTTATTATTTATGACTTATAAAATACCAAAACGTTTACCAAGGTCAAATTGTCACATTCTAAGATGTCTAAATTTTATTTTATTATTCAAAGGTAATGTTACTCTTCTTTACTATTCATAATGGTCATATTACTATTCATATGGGTAGGATACAATTCATAAGGGTAGTTTACTATTCACTATTTTTTTTTGTTTCATGAGACTCCAAAAAACATCTTGAACACAACCGTGTATGTCAGATTTTCAAAATTCCAAACATAGGGGTGACAAAATTATGTTTAAAGGTCACTTATCACATATTAGTTCATTATTTTATGTTTTTATGACATACATATAAGAAGGTAATTTTCCATTGAAAAACTTTGGGTCATTACATTTTTCCCCCCTTAAGAAATTTCGCCCCCGAAATTTCACTTTACACAAAAAGGTGAGGGTACTTCTCCTTCATTTCCTCTTCTGGTTCCCAAGTTGCTTCCTCAAACTTATGGTTCCCCCACAACTCTTTGACAAGATGGGTTGTCTTGTTGCATAGAACCTTATCTCTCTGATCCAGAATCTTTACTGGTTTTTCCTCATAAGATAGATCATCTTCCAGCTGCACCACCTCTGAGTTCAGTACATGTGAGGGGTCTGGTATGTACTTCCTCAGTAGTGATACATGAAACACATCATGAATATGATCCATATTCTGTGGAAGTGTAAAATGATAGGCCATGACTCCTATGTGGTCAAGGATCTCCAAGGGGCCAATATAGCTTGGTCTTAGCTTCCCTTTCTTCCCAACTCGCATGAATCTCTTCCATGGAGATATTCGAAGGAAGACTTTATCTCACACATCGAACTCCAAGTCCCTTCGACGGTTTTCAGCATAGCTTTTTTACTGACTTTGAGCAGATTTGATGTGTTTTTGGATGACTTGAACCTTATCAGTAATATCTTGAACAAGGTCGGGTCCAAGAAGATTTCTTTCTCCAACTTCATCCCAACAGGTTGGAGTTCTACATCGCTTCCCATAAAGAGCTTCATACGGATCCATCTGAATGATCGAGTGGAAGCTATTGTCATATGAGAACTCAACCAATGGGAGATGCTGATCCCATCCACCTTTGAATTCTAGAGACCAGTCTCTTAGAATATCTTCAAGCCTCTGAATAGTCTTTTCAGACTGGCCATCAGTTTGGGGGTGATAGGCCGTGCTGAAATTTAATTCCGCACTCAAAGCACGTTGAAGGCTCCTCCCGAACATAAATGTGAACCTTGGATCAGGATCAGAGACAATTGAGAGTGGAACATCATTCAGTATCACCACTTCCTTCACATATATCCTTGCACATTGTTCGAGCGAGAGGTCTTCCCAAATAGCGATAAAATGGGCAGTCTTGGTGAGTTGATCAACCACAACCCATATCACATTATTTCCCTTTGACATCTTCGAGAGACCCATGACAAAGTCCATAGTAAAATTTTCCCATTTCCACATGGGTATAGGCAATGGATGAATCATACCCTTGTACTTTTGTCTCTCAGTTTTAACTTTTTGACATACCAAGAACCTTGATATATATTCCGCAATCTCCTTCTTCATGTTATCCCACCAGAAGTGTTCTCGGAGATCACGATACATCTTGGTACTCCCAGGATGGATAGAGAAAGTTGAGCTATGTGAATTATCTAATAGCTCCTTATTTATTCCGGGTGATGAAGGTACACAAATCCGCGTTCCAAACTGAATCACACCATCATCGTCGATATGAAACTCTTGCAGCTTCCCTTCCTTTTCTGCATTCACCTTCTTTTGAATCTCCACATCATCCCTTTGTGCTTCCTTAATCTTATCTTGGATGGATGGTTGCGCAATCATTTGGGAAAGGTAGGATGTATCCCCTGCCCTTATGATTTCCAAATCCATTCTTTGAATATCCAAGAAGATAGGGTCATTCTCAATCCGCAACATGGATAGAGTAGAAGGTTCTTTTCTTCTTAGAGAATCAGCTACCTTGTTTGCCTTTCCAGGATGATAATGAATAGAGAAATCATAATACTTGATTAGATTTAACCATCTCCTTTGACCCATGTTGAGCTCCTTTTGTGTGAATATATATACTTTAGGCTCTTGTGGTCGGTGTATATGTCACACTTCTCACTATAAAGGTAGTGCCGTAAGATTTTCATGGAAAAATCATGGCCGCCAGCTCTAGATCATGCATTGGGTAGTTCTGCTCATGGACCATCAACTGTCATGAGGTGTAGGCTATCACATTATCATTTTTCATGAGTAAACAACCCAAGACTTTCATTGAAGCATCACTGTATATCACAAAACGTTCTCCACTTTTCGGTAGTGTGAGTACAGGTCGAGTGATCAGCCTTCTTTTCAGCTCCTTGAAGCTTCCATCACATTCTTCTGTCTAGACATACTTTACCCCTTTCCTTATTAACTTAGTTAGCGGGCTTGACAATCGTGAGAAGTTTCTCACAAAACTTCGGTAGTACCCAGCTAATCCAATAAAACTACGGATTTCTATGACACTAGAGGGCCTGGACCATTCCTCAATCGCCTTTATCGTTGAAGGGTCCACAGAAATTCAATCACTTGTGATCACATGTCCCAGGAACATGACTTGATTCATCCAAAAGTCACACTTTCTGAACTTGGCATACAACTTCTACTTTCTTAATGTCACCAACACAAGTCTTATATGTTCTTCATGTTCCTCCTTGCTCTTGGAGTAGATGAGAATATCATCGAAAAACTATACCACAAATTTGTCAAGGTAATTTCTAAAGACTATATTAATCAAATCCATAAAGATTTCAGGGTAATTAGTAAGTCTAAAGGGCATCACCAAAAACTCATAGTCCCCATTCCCTGTACGGAAAGCAGTATTCTAAATAACTTCCTTCTTCACCTTTACATGATGATATCCAGAATGAAGATCCACCTTTGAGAAGTATTGAGCTCCTCTTAACTGATTGAACAAGTCATCAATCTTTGAGAGAGGATACTAGTTCTTTATGGTGATCTTGTTGAGTTCATGATAATTGATGCACATCTGCATAGTTTCATCCTTCTTCTTCACAAAGTGCACTGGCGCAGCCCAAGGTGATACACTAGGGCGTATGAACCATTTTTTCAGATGCTCTTGAAGCTGCTTCTTCAACTCCTCCAGTTCGATAGGATCCATACTATAGGGGCACGTTGAGATAGGAGTATCTCTGGGTAAGAGTTCAATTGAGAACTCTACCTCAAGATCTGGGGGAATTCTGGGTAACTTTTAGGGAAATACATCACTGTATTCCCTCACGATGGGCATTTCATCAAGGTTGGAACTTTCCTTCGATTCAACCATTTGGGCGAGGTATGCTTCTTCATAGGGAATCAACACCCACAACATTGAAGGATTTTTCAAAGGAGATTCATGATCTTCCTTGAATTTTTAGAGGATCATGGGATGGTTCAAAATATGAAAAGATATTTCCATTTCCTGATAGTTGATATGTGCTCTATATAACAAGAGCCAATCCATTCCCATTATAGCGTCGAATTCCACCAAGGGAAGTATTATAAGATTTTCCGGAAGAATCTTCCCACATACGTCAACAGGAGAAGAGTCAAACACTTGGGTTGCAATGATTTCACCGCTTGGTGTTTTTACAGATATCTCTACTTCAAGGTTTCAGGGCTTTGACTTTATAGTTCTAGCAAACTTGCAAGATATAAAGGAATGCGTAGAACCAGAATCAAATAAGACCTTTTCCATTCTTGAGTGAATAGGAAGTGTACCTTGTACAACTTCATTATCATGCTACACCTCTGTAGTAGTGATGGCATAACCCTTCCCTTGTTCCTTTGGCTTTGGTGGCTGCTGATGCTGATTACCCTCGAGACCTCAAGATTTAGTGCACTGGTTTGCATAGTGCCCTAGCTCTCTACAATTGTATCATTGAACCATGAGTGGTTCTCCCCTTTCATCAGCTACATTATCCTTCCTTTTCATGTCTTTTCAACACTCTTGAGTTTGGTTTCCTTCTTTCCCACACTTAAAGCATTTCCTTGTACCTTTGGGGCAGTTCCCATGGTGCAACTTCCCACATTTTTGGCATGTGGGTCGCTGATTTTTCTTCCCACCTTTGTCACAAGATCCACCGTCTTGAAACTCCATCATTATTTTATTATCACCATATCCATGGTACCTTTCTCCAAACTCCATCTCCACTTTGAGAGCACACCTAAAAACTTCTTAATAACTCCCAAAGTCTCGAATTGCAAGAGCCTTTCGAATATGTGGTTTTAATCCAATAAAGAATCTATCAATTTTGCTATCATTGTGGATAACAAAACCCAAAGCATACCTTTTGAGCCTTGTGAAATTTTCTTCATAGGTTGTGACAGATTATCCTTATTTTTTCTTGAGCTCTATGAATTCTCTCTCCATCTTCGTGCGAAGAGTTCGTGGGATGTACTTATTAAGAAACATTATCGTAAAGTCTTCCCATTCCATCTATTCAATTTCCTCCCTTATCTTGGTGTTCTTAATCAAATACCACCATTGATCGGATTCTCCATCTAGACGATAAATGGATAAGGTCACCTTCTCCATCTCAGAACAGTGAAGAACAGAAAAGATATTCTCCATGTAGTTGACCCACTGTTCCGCAACTAGTGGATCAGAAGATCCACTAAACGTCGGTGGTCGTTGCCGAATAAAACATTCGATAGCTATTTGCTCCTTCTTTGGTGAAGGATGAAGTTCCCCATTATTATGGTTATTATTCATAACCTGAGATAATTGGGTAAGAATTGCCTTGAATTTTTGAACTCCACCTCCCAAATCATTGGGGATGTCTTTCGGGAAATCGTTGCATTGGCCCTCACAAGAGTTGTTGGCCTGGTTTCTCCTGGTTCCCACTATTTTCTAAAATAGAAAAGGATAAAACAAAACATAAGTAAAAAAGTCATGAATAAATTATTCATTTAAACAATTATACCAAAAAATTAACATATGATATCCCTAGGTAAGTATTCTTGTGTGCATTTTTGTACTTAGTCTCATGCTAGAGGTTTTCTTTAGGGTTCACTAATCCTAATTCCCAAATTAACTAAACCTTTCCTATGATACCAACTATAGTGACCCAACCTTTTCTTACATTACTGTTACATAATTTCAAAGATAAA
This sequence comes from Viscum album, assembly GCA_963277665.1. Lineage (NCBI taxonomy): Eukaryota > Viridiplantae > Streptophyta > Magnoliopsida > Santalales > Viscaceae > Viscum > Viscum album. The sequence goes on from OY728166.1 coordinate 385,124,582, forward strand.
GAACATAATATTATTACACATAGAGTATCCAAAGGTTTAGTGTCTTGGGAAAACTAGGACTACACATAACAAATACAACATCGAGCATAAACATTCATTTAATTTCTTCTTCTATAGATTATTAATGGCACTTGTCCTCTCCTTAGTAAATGTAGACACCTAAGTATATATATCAAAAGGGGTGAGCTAAAATCCCATTAAAAGGATAGATAAGAACAATATAGCATGGGGTGAGCATAATCATGGCACAGGAAAAAGATCATGAACATGAGAGGAGTATAAATAAAAGACTTGAAATGTGGAAATGCATAAAAATGAAACATCATGTCTCAGTGGTTAACTACCACACATACTTGTGAACCAAGATATCATATTGTTCACATATAATTTCAAATTTACTCATGAGATTCATCACTTTACCCAATGCATTGGAGAGCTATATAATTTCGGGCGCACCTGTCACATTTAAACATTCATATTGCGCTATATAATTTCGGGCGCACCCGTCACATCATAACATTATCATTTATCATGCAGGCCAAAATGAACATATAATGTAAATGAACAAAACTAACCCATGAAAAGGAATGGGTTTCATATCATAATAACACATTCATAAACTTTGGGTTCCCAAAATAAAGGGGGAACAACATACTTGATACAAGAATCATTTACCTTGAATGAGAGGTAAAAGTTGAGTTCTTAAGAGAAGAGTTCTTTTGGAAAACACTTCTATCGACATAAACTTCAGTATAAAACATGTATATCAAAGAAAAGGAAATACAAAGATGAACTAATGATATTTATGGAGTGACCATATCAAAAATGGAGTGAAAGAGGTAGAACCCGAAGGATGAAAGTTGGGTTTGAGAATTTCCCCTTACCTTGTACTCGAATGCCTCTTTCTCATTAATGTCCTGTATAATGACATTATATTCATTAATTAGAAATTACAGAACCTTATATACATTATTAGGGTTCATTATGGTTTCATTATTTCATATTACGTTCCTTTTTATGACTTATATATTTTAAAAACATTGTTCGGGGATGTTTGTTTTCATGGTTTTCTTGAGTGGTTCACTTGTATTCTTAAATTGTTGTTTGGGTAGATCATGGGTAAACATCCAGAACTGATATTACATGTTATTAATGATATTACATGAGCTTTAATGATTTTATAATTAATTATATTAGATCCATGTGGACAAATCATTAGATAAGAATTTAATGATGGTTATTTAGGTTAATTTGAGCGGTTTTTAGATCACAACGAACTTGTTTTAACTTTTCACTTAGTAATATGGCCATAAGTTAACTCCAAAAAATAAAATAGAACATAATACATATAAAATATTATGGTTCAACCATAAAAATGGTTTCATTACCAGATATGATGGAAGAATTGGAAGAAGAGAGCATGTCGTTTTTGAAGGTGATAAATTAACACCTCATGAACAACGTTCTCTTTAATAAAATAAAAGGAAGAGGGAAAGGGGTAGGGTGGGGTGATATAATATCCCATTAGAATCATAAAATAACAGTATATGTATAATAATGGAGTTACAAAATAATTTGGATGAATATAGGCGAGGAGAGATCAAGAAAGGAACTTGAATTTGAAAGGAAATTAAAGGAGAAGAGGGAGAGAAATTACCTCTAGAATCTTCCTCTTGAGAACTTATTTAAGGGATATTGTCTTGGTATTATGATGATACTAGAATCTTTTGGACGTTGGGGAGGGGCTAGAGAAGGTGTTTGGGCAGAGTTCAGAGATGTCTTGGAGCTTGAGAGGTGTGAGGAAAAGAGGGAGTGAAGGGTGGCTTTTATAGTGGAGGGGAGAGGGGGTTCCTTTATAAAAAATTGATTAGTTTATTAATTTCACCTAAGACAAGGAATAATGAGTCTTGAATGACCAATAATAGTAATTTTATAATTTAATCCCGAAACAAATGGGCTTACATCAGTAGAACATCACACATGACCCAATAATTTCCTTATTTAGCTTATTTTGTAAATTACGGTATTTAACTATTCATTAAAAATTCATGTAGCTCAGAAAAATCCCAAATATTTACCCAAACCATTTTTAGACGTGTATAATCCAAAAAGGAAGTCCATTTTTCTAGAATATTTTTCTAAATATTATTAATTTAATATTTAATTAAAATTATAATTTACTTTAATAAACAGTTTTTTAGAGTAAAACTGATTTTATAGTGCTTTCAAAAATTATGTAGGGTCTTACAAAATTATCTAAAAACTATTATACATTGATTCAATAATTTATGAATATATTTCAGGGTGATAAATATTCTTTTAAATTAATTAATTAATTATAATTAATTATTTATGACTTATAAAATACCAAAACGTTTACCAAGGTCAAATTGTCACTTTCTAAGATGTCTAAATTTTATTTTATTATTCATAGGTAATGTTACTCATATTTACTATTCATAATGTTCATAATACTATTCCTAAGGGTAGGTTACTATTCATAAGGGTAGGTTACTATTCACCAAAAATTATTTTTGTTTCATGAGACTCCAAAATACATCTTGAACCCAACGGTGTATGTCGGATTTTCAAAATTACAAACATTGGGGTGACAAAATTATGTTTAAAGGTCACTTATCACTTAGTAGTTCATTATTTTGTGTTTTTATGACATAAATATAAGAAGGGAATTTTCTATTGAAAAAATTTGGGTCGTTACATTAGCTTCCATTCCTAAGGGAAATATTTCGTATGCCTGAGGGAAATATCCATTATGCCTGAGGGCAGTCACCTGAGGGGTTCGATTCTATTTTCCAGAGGGTGAGGACTTGCATGTCTGAGGACAAAGTTTACCTTGAATATTATCTGTGGTGTTTTTTAGGCTATACCTACAAAGCTAAAGCACATGCTTGGTATTACTATAATTATCTTTTTCTAGTTAGATAGCCTATTGTGATTTCTATTGTTGCACACTATATGATATTGTTGTCCGAGGCTGAGTCTCGGGAAAACTCAAAATTAAATTATATTGAATTGTTAAATAATTATTAAAATGGAAATACAGTAGATAGGAATGGTTATTTTTGAGTACTTCTTAGTTTACTGCATTTCATTATTGCACACTACTGTTGCTCATTTTCACTAACAGTTGGGCACAGGCCTTTGGTGGTTGCCTACTTGTCACACCCTGTTTGGGTCATGTCATGGGCTGAAAAAGATTATATTGTTGTTGGTGTTGATAAGGTCAAGAGTCCCTACACAGGTACATGATTGTTGTTGAGGAGTAGGAGAGCATGGGACTAAGCTTAGACTTGCAATGCGGCAGAGTACCTTTTGCATTGTTTTGGCTTTATTTTCTATACATTTGTACCTTTTTCGACATTGTATCTGATTGTAGTTTATCTTGTTTTGGCTTCTTTCTTAGAATTAGTTACATGTTGCATCATCATATATATGATTGTTGTTTATCTTTTACTTCATTTATGTTGTCACATTCAGTTTTATATTGTTTACTACTTCTGCTTTTGTTTTTTTATATTTATTTCCACTGTGCAATACTTTGAAAAATTAGGGCATAGTTTCCATACAATCAGTCCTAGGCCCTTGCTACTAGTCTGCAGCCTCTGGCATTTGGGGAAATTCTCTTGAGGTCATGTGACCAACCAGGTTCGAGGCACCCGTTGTGTGGCATCCAGATCCTGGACATTACAATCAAAATATTTCACCAAGGAATACTTTAGGGTTTTCCTCCATTGTGTGAGTTTTTACAAAATATATAAGGGTAATCGGTCACAATATATAAAGGTCGCCATCAATGTGTGACACCCTATGTAATGAAATAATACTTATACATAAAATCCCTAAAATTTCAAAAAACATTATATATTAGGGTTACCCTCAGGGCGTAATGCCTTAGGCCATGGTGTTAATTCTTCTAACCCTTACATACCCAAAAATCATATAGAAAAAAATTGTAATTATATCTATTATTCATAGTGTGACTTCATTACTATACACTTTGGTGCCTCCAATTGATATTTTGTTGTTATTAATCAAACCATTACCACAACATGAAACTCACTTAACATAGTGTGATAAGATACCTATCGTAAATATTTACAACGGGGTTACCAAAATTCTTTTTTGAAACCAAGATTCAAATTTCCTCTTAAAAAACCCCAAAATTCACGGGGGATTAAAAAATCCCAATCATACGGATATCAAATCTTTAGATGAATCTAGTAACATCTAACAAAATCCAATATATTGATTAAAATATGATATTAATCAACATTCTCAATTATTAATTGACTTTTGTATAAATCAAGTACATACAAATTGAACATGGATACATAAAAATTTACCTAGATCCCTGGTTCAATTATTGAAATCAACCAATCAAACTCAAAATGAAACAATTGCTTTAGTTTCCCCCTCACTATAGATAATTATAGTTATAAACAAAATTCTATACTCTTTTGGATGAATTTCCCAAAAACATTCTCAGCCTCACATGTCAACACATCATCACTTTTCCTGATCATGATGACTTAACTCTTAGAGGAATCATGAGATCATAAAAACACAAAAACTGATATTTAAACCCGATATTTGGTGTAATTCTATGGTCGTATCTCTGAATAACCAAATATTATATCATGTTCCACCCATAATATAAAATAATTTCTAATCTAAATCACCATTAGATCACAAAAAACTATATCCTATACCTGATGTCTACTCATGAGCTTCATCTAGCAGTGCATATGAATCACAAAATAGGTGTTTTCTATAGAACCATATAAATCAAATCTATATATTAAATTAAATACTAGTTTAATCTCAACCATCAACAATTTCTTTTCACTACACCCATGACACTAAAGATAAAGGGACCACACATTTGTGACTAATTTGATTCTCCCCACTATGGAATTATTTTCATTATCACCCCGTTGAACGAGAAGACATAGTATCCATATCCTTTATCAACTCTATTATTAAACATAATGACTAGACTAGACCAAACCAATCATACCTACATGAAAACAAAAAAAGAACCCATCTCTACCTTATCTTACCTTACCAGAAAATCCATCATAGATATTTTAAAAAATCAATATAAAATGAGCAGAACATCATAAAATGCCCAATGGTAGTATAACCACTATGTGGAATCCAATACACAAATCCTGAAACTAAATTTATAATAAGTTCCAACACCACATGCATCAAAATCTTCTTGAGACATACTTATCACATCCTTGAAAACCCATGTCACAAACCATGCATAGATCAATTGCACCATGATACATTGATCTGTGTAAAATATTACCTAGTTTCATATAGAGAAACCTGTCATTAAAAACTAGTACTATGTCCCCCAGTAATGAATGAATCTCATAAAATCCACCTATCATGGACCCACACATAAATCATAAATGATCCACAACCCAACCGACACTACACATAACCAGTGTTTACTTTCTCTAATGCAATGGGGATTTTCATTAAAATACAATCCGACCCTCACCATCCAATTATCATGATCTCATATAAATTGTATAAGATTGATCTCCCATAACACCTAATTCCACAGTCAAACTCTTTCCCTATTGATTTTCACATGATCAAACTGGGACTCTAGAGCTTATACAATTGGCCATTTTTCTCTTTAATTCTAACATCAAATTGCCAAAATCACCCTCAGTGGTTTAATTACAACATGTATTAAAAATATAAATCAAACTAAGGCCTACCACAGAATCAACCACAACTAAATAATAATTAAAAAAACAAAATTCATCAATCCATTCTATACACATCTTACATTCGACCATATAGTATCATAATTCACTATCACTTAAGAAACCACTCTAAAAATCAGTAGGTTTATAAATGTAACTAATCATGCCTTCGAAACCCATCCTTGATACCATCGGCACTAAATGTTCATTTATATTTTAATCCCAATATAGTCTAAATTACCTTCATATTCCCTTTCAAGTGTAATGAAATCCTCAAGGAAACATATTCCCATCACAACCCATCTCTCTGGTATAGCCTACCTACACCAAACTATGACTACGACACAAAATTCCAAAGACAACACACCGATAGTCACTATACACCCATTATATAGAGGGAATATAAATCTCTCTACAAAGGGAATCCTCCCATAATATCTACATGAATTATTATCAGAAATCACAAAGGCCATGCTAATCAAAATTCACCCAAGATGTCATATAAAAAAGTAATATATTGTTTTTTATTGACATTTTAAAAAACTAAAACCTATTTCATTATAAATATGAGTCACATATAGTCATACTAATTTCACATGAATAATATGTGAAAAGTATAATTCATATACATACAAATATTTCCACTTTATTCAATCTGTAAAAACCATAAATAATGACTTCAAAATTTCACACAATACATGAATAAATATAGAAATACTAACTATAAAAAATATCAGTAATATCATAACCTTGGTGACTAGGAAATCCCCCTAGAATATAGTTCATGGATCATTAGTCAATTGTCCATCATAAACTCCAAGAATTTTTTATCACAATTTACAAGTCTTAAAATAGTAAGACAAATTGAATGACGTTGTGAGAGTAGGTTTTAATACCACGAATAAATTCACTCCACATAATCCCTGTCGGAGCATGAAAAGGCCCCAAGATCACTATTCTCTTTCTAGAGGATAATGACTAATGAAAAGAACCTGAATCATATATTTAGGAGAATATATAATCGATATTCTAACCATCCACAAAAACCAAATAACTAAGTATCATCCACATTAAATAATCAATTTATTCATAGTCAATAACCGAATTATGCTATAAAAAATTATTATGCGGCCATACAATCATACTTATCAAATGAACTCCTATTAGGATGGTCACGTATAAAAAGTAAATAATAATAATAATAAATTGACAATGATTATTTAATAACATCCATAAGACTCACCTTTATACTATCTATAAATCAATGACTAGTTTTTCTGACATGATCTACATCACCACCAATTCTTACACCTTTACAATATATATAAGGCCTATACATGAACTAGAGTATTTGTGAATGTTTGTGGAATAACTCTCAATATATTTTCAATATGTTCCAATAGTATATTCTATTTAATACATGGATATACATAATTGAAATAAATAATAATGAAAAGTTACACACCAGAATGTGTGTCTTGTTATAGTGTGAAATACAAGCTACCATGAAACTCGACTGTATGATCTTGACCATTACTACAGATGAATTCACTACATTCCAAATAATATTAATCTGTACCCAAAGATAATAGTTTGGTTATAAAACCATGTTTTTAACACCACCCTCTCTCTTTTGGTAGGGTCTAATGAAAATACATTATATCATATTTTATCTCGTACATTGATTACACCACCCCTCTCAAATAGGGTGAGTTTCATATCACTACACATTCCACATCATGTAAATCAATTTATCAAAATAAGGAATAGTATTGTCTTACCACTTCCACAAGACAAACCATCACCTTGAGGTAAGGTCTCAAGGATAAATCTTGAAACAAAACATATATAATATGTAATATGAGTTGGGAATGATAATTTATAAATTATTAAACAAGTGAAAATAAACCATCACTAAGTGGATCCCATAAGTAATAACATATCTCAATATCGCAATATGTGATCTGAAGAGGGAATAAAAATAGCAAACCTGTCACACAATCAAAATCACAACATCACTAGGTGTGCCTCATAGATGAACATGTATTCCTAAAACAAAAAATCTATCACACATCCACATGAAAACCCAGATAATTAGTGAACCAATTTAAGGAATATATATAGTCTCTAAATATATACCTCAACTAGCAGCTGGAATTTCTTATATCTCTCCCAATTCACAACCATGGTGCTAGTCACTTGAGAAAATCCACATTCCTTGAAGTATGTGGAATCATAGTTATATCCTCAAAGTCTTATCTTCACATACCATGCCCTATCACACATGGTAAAATTCTATGAAATTTTCAACATTCAAAAATCACTCCAGAAGGATTCCACTAAGATCTATAGACCCAACCCCAATCACTAATACCTCAAAAAAACTGGACCTATCTACCCTATTAATCTCATATACTATCATCCTTACCTAACCCATTATTTAGAATGATGGTCAATTACTTTTATTACTTTTTATATAAAATTTTCCAACTAACCATGTACCATTCCAAGATTACTTGAACCAAGAGCCTTGTAAATGAAATTCCATGCCATCATGACAATACCACTAACCCATGCCTAGGTACCAACTCAGTTCTCCCAAAATAACTATATGAAGCTAATAATCCTGAGGAAACCCTTCCCAATAAACAAAATATATCCCAAGAGGACGCATTAAACTCATAACACTCACTAGGGCTTAAATAATTCCATTAGAGCATATATTCAATCGTATGTAAGGAACATGACTATCTCATTCGTTATATATATCGATAAGATCCTAAAAACTACCCCAACATATCTAGGAAGCTAACCTAGCCTCTCCACCACCTATAGCATCCCCAAAACCTTTCCCTATCCTCTCATAAACACCACTGATATCTTCAGACCCTAGGGGACATAATCATTATGTTATTGTATAATACTAATAATATAATGGATCACTCACTCTATATTCGTGAGGCTCAATACCAAAATATCTCTTTACAATGGTTTCTCATAGTCCCTATACATTTTACATAAACATATATTTTCATACATTCATGCAGATTAATTTACAAATTGGAAAATGTGCACATAGCATCCATTCATGAGAACCTACCTCAACACAGAGTTTCCATCATCACTATGATATAGTCAACTTTTTTAACACCATAAATTCATGGAAAAATATTATTCCTATTCATAAGAAAATATCACAATACAACACATCCAAAATAATTCAATATAACAATTTTTTTAATAATTATTTATCTTGATTGAATGAATCATGATCATATAAAAATTCACTAGAAAATTCCATAACATTGAAACCAAACAGAACCCTATGTGTTCATCCTTTTAAGATTCCCTATATCCATTCCAAGAATAAGGAACATTAGTCATGATTATTTCCACCATGATCATGTATAATTTTTATAAAAACATAATTTAAATTGTCATTGGTCAGAGGAGAATGAAGGGAAAGAAATAGAGTGGATTGAATTGGAGAAATTACCTCAAAATATTATATAAAAATTCATGAACCACCCATAATAAAATAAAGATGAATGGGAGGAAGGGAATTAAGATCTATTCAAATGATCCTCTCCCATTTCCCCTTCATAAAAACCCTGATAGGGGTTATCCTAGAAAAGATCGATTCTACCCTGATTGAAAAGGGTATGTCATGGAGTGACACTAAGAATCATTGATTAATTCCCAAACATAGGGTTGGGAAGTGATGTGTCATAAGGGGACATTAAACTATACCAAACCCAAGGAAAACCCTCTAATGTATGACCTCTTGTGTTAATACATCAAACACCTTTCACAGGATGTACTAAAACCCATAACCAAGCCTTCATAGTATGGTCTTATACCTTCATGATATGACCTCCCATGTCATGGTCATTAAATTTAAGCTCAACACCATGACACATAACCTATTTTGGTGAAACTCCAGAGTCACAAAGTGACCAAAAATGTTGTAAACTTTTAGAAGGAAATACATAAGGGTTCGCAACACCATTAATAAGGGTCACAATCACAACATTGTCTCCCTAAACATGAAATGATTTCACACAAAATATATAACGATAATAGATCAAAAATGTAAATTTCTATATCCTATCATGAAACCCTCCATCATCGCATGATACTCATATATAAGAATTGTATTTAAAAAATAACCAATATATAAGGGTTATCATCATGAAATGATTCCCCATGATATGAAATGACTTATACTAACCAAATATATACAAACTTCAAATAGAATCCAACATGTCATGATGAATTACTGGTCCTGGTAAACCATATTTACTTTACACGATGTTTGTTACATTAGAAATGTTGTGATCCTTATTCTTCTAATCTCCATGAAAGGACCCTAACCCATCACAAAGTGAAAATCCATTTATTGAAAAATCTCTATAGTGTGGAAATTATTCCCACCCTATGAAAGTAGAAATTAAACATCTCTTAGGAAAAATAACCCATAAAATGAAGGGTTGTCAAAGTATATTCAAGAGGAGATATGATAAAAAAGAATCCATAATGATATCATAGTGGACATGATTGTTATGGGAAGAGGATTAGATACAAATATCAAGGATAATAACAAAAAATTGGTCAGTTAATAATGGACAAAAAATTTATATTTATGTTCAAGAGTTTATTTTCAACATTTTATTAATTTATAAATCATATTTTTTATGTGTTTGAGACATATAGATTCTCAAAAATGGATTTTGGTATGAGAATGTTGACTATGATTCTGAGATACAGTAGTAAGAGAAATTGGGCATTATGTTTTAGTAAATTGGGTAGCTATTGGAAAATCAAGGGGTAGTATCCCTTGAATGAGAACCAACAGTTCAGTGGGTCTATACTTAAAATCCAGTAAGGCACTAAGTACCTATTATAGGATGAGGGATTACCTGGTGGTTTTCCAACTTTGATATTTTATGGGATTTTTTTTATTATTCACAATATTTATTTAAATTCTAAAATTTTATTCCCCAATAATCCCACTCCAACATTACATCCCTTGAAGGTTCATTATTTTCATTTAATAGTTACTCTAAGCTTATTTGAAAGAAGATTTGACCCCGATAAATTTTATTCTTCTTATTTTTGTAAGTCTAATTCCATGAATGGTTATATTATATATTTCTATTATAGAATCTTCTTTGTTAATCTCATATCCATAAATTAGAGGGTGTTTACTAGATTATCATATTTTGGTCGATTTTTATTGAATAGGTTTATTACCTTCCATGATTTGTCTCTTATAGACTAATGGTAGGATTTCCTCAACATTCATTATCATTTATAAGGTTGTATTCATACTTCTATTCATATTGGTTGGATATGTATGTTTATTTTACTCTTCATAGTATTATAGGATATATTGATAGGATTAATAGTTTATAACTATAATTTAAAACATGTTTAATATGGTTTTAATAGGTTGAAAAAAATTTAATGGTAATTTAGGGATATATAAGATGGTTCTACAATTAGAAAAGGGTTGTTTAGATAGAATTTTTGGGTTTAGAAATGGAAGGGGAAGTATCTCATTAGAGTCTATCCTTGGATAGTGTTTACTATAACGTCTTGTAAAGTAATTTTTTGAGGATATTTTTTTTTATATTTTATGAGATTCATCAAATAAGTTTGCCTATGGATAAAAATAATAGTATTAGAAATTCGGTAACACCTTTGTCTTTATCAAGGGTTGGCTGAAACTTAATGGAGTTTATATTTTGTGAAATAATTTTTTTTAAATTTATATATTTAATAAGTGTTGATTTGAGTACATTTAATGATGTGTAGATCCCATATGAAATTAAATTATCGATTTAACAATTTTGATAATTATTGAGGGAATATATATTTTTTGGGTTTAACTGATTAATCTATTGAGAAAGATATCTTGGGAGACAAATTATATAATTTTAGTCATTCTAGCTATGACTCTTTAGTAGTGTGACATAAGTAATTAATTCAACCGAATTAATTAGGTTTTTTGGGATTACATAAGTGAATATAAATAATTTTTTTCAATTATAAATGAATTATATAAATAGAGGGAATGATAAAAGAAAGATGAATAATGAAATTATGATTGTAATAGGGGTTTGAATATATTATTAGGGATATTTATATAATTTTTTAATTATATATATAGGTAAATGGTGATTATAATAGATAATGTAACATTTATATTTTTACACATATCATCCATTTTACTTTTATGTTCTTCTTCAATCCCCCACTTATGCTAATTTATATATAGTGAGTGATTTTATGAAGAAAATATTATAAAAGGAAAGATAATTATTACTAGTTATCAATAAATTTGGGTTTAATTGTATTATATAATTTATATGAATAATTTTATGTTTAAGAAAATTAATTTATGTAAGAAACCTTAAATTTTTATTATATTTTACTTAACGAATAGTAAAATGGTTTTATGATATTTGGAATAGGTTGCGCCTTTTTGGGATGCATTGCATGCCAATTAATGGATAGTTATCCTACAAATTTATCTTTATCTATACATTGAAACTAAAGATTTAAACATGGGGTATGATATGTTGTGATATGGTTATTCCACTCCCTGTTGGCTTTTCACTATTTCACAGAGAATTATTGGGGCCATAAAACTTTGGATGGGTGATAGAAAACATTCATTATCAGCATATTTCTTGTTTTTTGTAAACTATAATATAAAATTTAATATTGACGATCAATATTTTTTAATTTCAGTAAATTTATAAAGTGTGTACACATGGAAATTCCTAGGAAAACGTATATGGGTGGTTGGACATAAATGATTCTTATATTCATAGAGTCTTTATGTAAACTATTAATTTAATTTTAAATTAATTAATAACATTGTTTATTTTATGATAAATATTTATATGTGGTTTTGAATCATTATTTATTTAAAAATAAAAATTCATGATAAAATGGGGATTTTGATATCCATCATAATTACTTATCAAATGTGGTTTTTGATGGTATATATTGACAATATTTGTAATGTTGAATTTTCCAAATGAGTTACTAGTAGTGGGTTATTTTCAATATTTAATTTTGTATAATATTCTTATAAAAACATTTTCCAATGTTTTGATTCTTAAGGATTGGTTGTTTTGAAATATATCTAGACAAATGGTTTCCTGTTTAATTGTCAAAAACATATTATTACATTTCAAATGGTGGGTTTGAATGTAATTAAAAACCCTGGGGTTATATTATTATTCATTATAAAATTGGTTATAAACAATTTTATATGTCCTAGATTAATTATTTTTATATTTTTTGTATTTTCATTTGTGGAATAATTTCTGAGTGGGTGTTTGTTTGATGGATAAATTTACGTATAAATTTTTTTTGTGTATAAAGACCCAAAATTTTCAAACATATATATGACATCTTATTTGAAAATTATTTATTATATAAGTTAATGATTTATGCACCAATCATATAGGTATTGTATCTTTAGAAACATGGACATGTAAAAAACATATTCATTACTGAACTATATCATCACCCACAAAGTTCATTTTTAGTATCACTATTCTTAGACATATTAATCATAATACCTTTCTTTATAACCCAGGGAAACAAAACACGAGAAACGGTGAGATCAGATGCTCAGTAATGATAAACGAGAGAGATATCTGTATAATATGCGAATAAGGGTATGCGAACATTATAATAATATTTGAGACAATAGTTTACATATCATATATCATCAACATGATTCATGGAATAAATCCTAATAGATTATAATATGTGGATCATAAAATAATCAAGGGAAATAATATATTAGAGAATAAATTTTTCATAAGTCATAGATTTGTGGCATACACATAATCATAGAAAATATTATGTTAAGGATACCCAAAAAGACATTAAAATATTCTTAGGTGTGGGAAAACCACCCAAGTAACTTCTTTGAGAAAGGGATAAAATATCATGTACCCTCTTTGGCTTTGGATAACCTCATGTTTACCCTCTTTTTTCCTATGATAACCTCCCATATACCCTGTTTTTTTGGGCATGGGATAACCTCACAATGTATCCTTTGAAATCAATGAACCTTAATATTTAAATAGATAATTAGTGTGATAAATAATTCTTTTCCCACCCATCACGTAATGAAAATAATATATATATATATATATATGACAAGAAATTATTCATTCAGTCACAACTCTTGAAAAAGAAACAAGTTTTATGAATATTTCATCCCAGTATAACCTATGGTAAAGAAATTGGTTTCATAAATTTTGTTTCATCATAATCATATACAATATAGAAAAATAATAAGTCTACTATCATTGGATCATAGCCCTAATAGATAATATGTTGAGATAATGGGTTGTATTATTTATGAATGGAAATACCATTAAAATATAATTTGAAATTTTATTAAAGAAAATATAAATTTCACATTGAAATAAATTTTTTAAAATATAAATATATCTCAAATATTAATTATTATTTTTATAAACTAATATTGGAACCTTGAAAAGGATAATTAAAATCATTTATTGGTCAGGATGGGAGAGACTTTTGACCATTCGATATACATTAAAACAACTATCAATTTCTCATTTTGGGAAAATGTTGAAGGAAAATCATTAAGAAAATGACATAATGATTCCTATTAATCCCTTTCTAAAAAAATTCAACAATGGGAAAAATGAATTTAATAGAACATAGAGGTTGTAAAAACAATTTTGTAATTTTTTTATAAAATAAGGAAGTGAGAGAGAAGGATTTTCTACAAAGGAGAGAAATAAATTCGATTTCCTTAAAAACAATCATTCAATATTATTAATTATTAAATAGTGTAAAATGAAAGGAAAATAAGTATAATATATATATAACTTTATCGTAATAAAATTTGTGAGTTTTTTGAGAGGTAGATCATAATATTTAATTATCAGATCTTAAGAATAAACAATATTGATGAACAATGAAATTGAAACAAAATAACTCTTAGCCTAACATTCAATTTAAAACAATATGAATGATATACCCATATATGGATAAGAATTAAAAAAAATCCTAATAATAATAAGAAAATAAATTATTGGGTAGTATATATACCAAAAAAAGAAACAATTGGTGAATATGACATGTGTCTTACAAAAGTAAAAGTGAAACGAAAATCTATTGCCTCACGTCTCAAGTTTCTTATTAAATGTTTGAAAATATACTATAATTAGTATATATTAATTAAAAATATATTATATAACCATAAAAATATATTTTATACCATTAATTATTTACTTATAAAATTTTCCCACAAATTTATTAATAATTCTTTAATAATGTTGATGTTCCGAGTGACAAATGTATTATTTTTCATGTATGTTTTGATTTAGTAACTGTGGACCATGTAGAATGATTATAGTTCCATCATATAAAAAATGATAATAATGATATGAATATATTATTAATTCATTAGGTAAATATTTATATTTATTCACAAAACTATATATATAAAAAATAACAATATTCATGGATATGGTAGACCGTACGTAAGCATGACCACTGTTTCAAATTTTCAAGGGATTGAATGAATGAAAATTTCGTTATAAATGAAAATTTACATAATAATTTTTACTTCATATATATCATAAACATAATTAAATATATCCTCATTGCCACCCATTTCAAAATAAAATAAAAGTGTATCACATCGCTTCATAGAGGTGATAGTCCACACATATGTGTAGGGGAAATTATCATTATACAAAATGCTCATAATGTAAGAACAAATTTGAGATATTTTAATTGAAGAAGTATAATTATTTCATAAATATCATATATATAATTGAAATAAATAATTATATCAATCCAAGATAGTTGGTGATGAAAAATAAATTACATTGTTTTATGAGGGAGTAGTTCATCATACACGCGATCAATGGTTTTAATCCACATTTAATGGTAGATGAGATAGATTTTGATCATGGGATTAACACAATATCATATATGTAAATTTACGACACTAGTTATATTATTCTTTCATGGTTTTTAATATATTAATTAATTCATGAGAAAAAATAAAATGAAAATGCATGGTTAAGAACACACCTTTTAATTGGAGAACCACTGTATGTTTATATCTAAAGACATCATATCATGGTTTTTTGATAAAAAAGTATAATATAGTTCATGAATAGGGATTTATGTAAGGTAATTGGGAAAGTATTTTCTATATCAGAATGTTCTTAAACTGTAAAGAGTAGATGAGAGGAGATTTCCCTTTATAAGTGAGGGTGGGAATCCACTTAGAAATCTACTAAAGGAATACAAAAGGATAAATTCATCCCACTAAAAATTCACCCAATTGGAAATATATTAATATTTTGGATAGAAACGTTTTTTTTATTTCTAAAAAATAGGATTTATATAAGTTTAACTAGAAAAGACACCCTTATATTTTAATCCCTCCATGGTAAACTTATTTTAACCACAACCAAGGTAATAAATATTCTGTTTTTTTACAATTCATTATGAATAAATAATTAGTTGAATGTATTATATAATAATTATTTTATGACTCAAAATATAGAATCTATTTTATCAAATTAAATTCATAGAAGTGGTATAATGTAATTTATGACTGTCCATGGAGATGCGATGAAACAATTGTTTTCAACAAAATATTTTCAAAATTATGAAACATATTCATATAGAAACTGAACAAAACAAAATTGATTCCATGGGAATATATTCACTTAATAATATTATAATTTAACGTAATATAATTTTAAAACCTTATTTAATTAAAATTTATCCTTTTAAATTATTTTAAATAAAAAATTAATTTTAAATAAATATAAGTATTTTTAACTATTCATTGAAATATTAGTATTTTGAAATATTTCTCAAAAATCAACACTGGAAATTTTGGAATTTTATTAAAAAAATTAATTTCATTTTTTTAAATAAATTTTCTAATCTTGGAAGATGAATTAATTTTAAAATATGTGTGCAAGACATGATGAAGCATTTATTGAGAAAAATATTATTTGAATCATAAAATTTTATTTATTCCTACCCCATCTATAAAAAACTTATTAGATGAATGATAAATGTTTTTATTGAATATATATTATATATATTTTATCAAAATATTTCACCAATAGTGATTAATTTATCAAATACACAACATAAGTAAAATAATACTTTTTTCAAATTTTATTTAACTTGTAAGTGATTTTTATCATCATTTTTAATCAATTGATAGCCAATGAATTAATTTTAGCCATGTCTAAACTATATTATTTTCACAATTTAGTTATTAATGTTAATTCCTTTAATTTCAATAGATATTATCTAATTTTTAACTATATTATGTATTGTTAAAACTCATTGTTTATTATTATACAAGATATGAAAGAAATTTTATTTTTTTAAAATATTTCATAAAATCATGGGGTGTTGCCTTATACCCTCATAAAAAGAATTTATACATTCAATTTATTTTACCTTGACACAAATAAATTAATATACTTCTAATTTATCATATACTTTTATTCCCATGTAGCTTCCTCAAATTGGATATTTCGCTATAAAACTATGACCTGGTGAGTGGTCATGGTTCATATTACTTTTCCGCTGAGATCCATAATATTCATCAGTTATTCATAATAAGAGATATATTTCTATAGTTGTAGGACCTATTAGTTTAGTACATGTTTACGATGAGGTATGTTTATCCTTAAGATAGATAAATGGAACATGTTGTGAACTTTATAATGGCTTGGTGGGGGCTCCAATAGATAAGATAATGTCCACACATAATCAAGAATCTCTGAAGGGATAATATATATTGGGATAATATTGCCCTTATTTACAAATATTATAATACTATTGGATTTGGAAAGTCAAATAAAAACCTTCTAACCATCTTCAATTTTTATATCACATCAATGATTTTTTGAATAGGTTTTCTTTAGACTCTAAGTAAATTTAATAAGATACGATATGTATCTAACTTTCTCTAACTTTGCATCATCAAAATAAAGTTCTAATAAATTTGTTTCACCTACCTCATCCGAGAACATTATATTTCTACACTTATTTCTATATAGGGATTCATAAAGACAATCTTAATTTTCCAATGAAATCTATTATTTTATGTAAACTCAAATAGAGGAAGGTGTATATCCCAACCAACTTTTAAATGCGTAGAAAAATATCAGAGTTCCTCTAGGGTTCTAATAATTTTCTATGACTCAATATGTATATAAGGATGATAATTTGTTTTAAAACTTAACTCAGTATAAAGATCTTTGTAAAAAAAATTCACTAATTTTTTTAGGTAATCCTCTTATCCCAATCAGATACAATAGAATGTGGTAGTCCAAGAAACCTTACCAACTACCTAATGTATATCATGAAAAGTTGATATTGAGGAAAATAATATGTGATATTAGTGAAGTGTGATAACTTTTTAATGTGATTAAATACAATTGAAATATCTTTATAACCATTAGATTTTTTTCGGAGTCCGATAACAAAATCCATGATGATATTTTCACACTATCATTATGGTTTCCGTAACAGTTGTAACATCAACTTAGACGTTTGCCTCTCAAAATTAACATTTTTACACACCAAACACTATGATAAAAAATATATAATGTCTCACTTCATGAAATCCCACTAGAAATACTCTTTCAGTTTCCTATACGTCTTTTTAATATCTAATATGGATAGATAATAATGAACAATGTGCTTCCTCTAACATCTCCATAATTAAATATGGTATTTATTGAACCAATGAAATGTTATTAAACCTTATCATTACATCATTATAAAGGTTAAAATAAGTAATATTTCTGACCATGTTCTATGTCTCTATATCTTTCTTTAACCCCTCTTTAATCTATACTAGGACATATGGTATAACACTCATCTAAAAAAGATAACATTTTACCCCTATATAGGTTCATCCATTGAGAATCCATAAATATTTGATATTTTGTAATCAAAATCATATATAATCAATCTTGATCCTTTCATTTCAATACATTAGCTACCTTATTCACTTTACCAGGGTGGTAATTTATTAAGAAGACACAATCTTTATTCATCTCTAACAATTTTCTCTAGAATATAATGATCTATTTTTGAGTGAATATAAAATTTAAACATTTATTGTTTGTATATATATTACATGGTTCTTTGTAAAGAAAATTCCTCCATATAATTAATTCAAAAAATAGCACAACTAACTCCAAATGTTTATTTTGATTATATTTCTTATGAAACATAAATTTTTGGGAGGCATGATCTATACCCACATCAGTATACATGATAATTAATCATAGCCCATATTTGATGCATTAATAGAGATTAAAAACCCTTCTCCACTACTGGGTAATATGTGAAAATTTTCACTAAATAAATTTTTCTTCATTTAATCAAATTTATTTCACATTCATTTGTCCAAAAAATGGTGTATACCTTAGGAGCTATATTGGTTATTGGATTATATACTCCTTAGAAATTATCCATAAACCACTGATAATATCCATCAAACCCAGAAAACTATGTATCTCATTCATAATAATTGGTATGGAAAAATGTTAAATAACTTCATTATTTGATAGATACCCAGATATAAAAACTCTTGAGATTATACTTCCAAAAAACAAAACCTATTTTTTCAAAAATTTACACAAAGTAAATTATATATACAATTTATCGTTACTTGGGGTCTTCAGAACAATTATCAAGTGAAATTCCTTAACTTTCTTACTCGTTGAATAAATATTATTACTATCTATAATGAGAATTATAAAATTATCAAATTAATCTCCAAATACTCTATTAATTAAATAAATGAAGTCATTAGGGCCATTAGTAAGACCAAATGGAATCATTATACATTCACTATGTCTGAACCTTATATGGTATGTTGTATAGGGTATACACTCATTAACCATCAACTTAAGATATCCATTTCAAAGGTCAATCTTGTAAATATTTTGATCTCCACATAGTAGTTAAAAAAACTCATCAATAAGGGGTTGGGGATACTTGTTATTTATTTTTATCTTGTTTAGTTCTTGATAAAAAATATCGAGTCACATTGATCCACATTTCTTATTCACAAAAAGGAAAGGTTTAGCCCATGCTGAGACCCTTTTCTAAATAAATATATTTTCCAAATTATCATAGAATTTCTTCGTCTATTCCTATAACTCATTCATAGACATTATAATCAGTGTATTTGAAATATTATTGTCACCAGTTCTGAGTTATTTTAAAAGATTCATATCTTGATTTGGTGGAAGACTAGAAAACTATTCTGAAAAAAAATAAAAAACTCATGCACAATAGGAATATTATTAATTTTGCATTTCACTAAAAAAATGAGATAAACTTCACCTTTTAATATCAATCAAGACCCATAAAATTTAATAAGGATTCATTTTACATTTCATATTTATCATTATAGTGATAGTTTAAGATTAGTTGGTTTGGAATATCAATCTTGGATTCACATCCTCAGAAATTGATGTGGTAATTTTGTATATAATATCAATACATTCATAAGGTAGTATCAAAATAAACTATAAGAATCATAGAAAAAATTAATGGATGTACATTCATATTAATTTGAAATAGTGAATAATCATTGAATTGGGATGTCGTTATCAAACTATTAATGGGATTCACTTCTAATTAACCATCTAATCATTGAGGATTTGAATTAACATTCCTTAAAAAAATTATAATATATAACAGGGTATGTTAATATTTGATCATATGTATTACCACCTCAACTTCAAAATTCTATCATAGGTCCCTTGGTAAGACAAAAATGGTGAGCATGATAATAAATCATCTTTGATTAGAGTGATCAATCATGAAAAACCAGTCACATGACATCTAAAAATTGACACTTCCATTTCAATCTATGAAAACATAGGTTTGATCTTTTACATTCAAGGTCATCATCAACTAAAATAATTCATTATGGTTTATAATGTATTTTTTGAATTTCCAAAAAATTTACCAGGATATATTCAAACTAGGTCTGTAGAAAGCCACATTGTCATGCACCTAATGACCATTGAGTGTGATCCCAATGCACATTTTTTTAGATTTATTACGCCTGGAAAAAAAAATTTAGATCCATGTCTATAGGTAGTATCTAGAAAGGTATGTATTTTTTTAGAAACCACTCACTTTATCAATTTCCTATATTCTAGGGCATTTTTTAATACTTTGACTTTTCTTTGGGTTCCTAAATAATGTTTTATTATAATATCTTCTGAAGGATAACTAAAACATTATTTAATACCAAATATAGTGACCTAAAAATTTCTTACATGGATATTATAACTTATTAAACGAATATTCATTACACAACACAATGATCGTTCCGAGAATCATAATGGTCTTGTAGGTTTGGAAACATGAAAATTTAAAAAACATGTTCATAAATAGACTACACCATCTCTCACTAATTTCATAATAAATGGAACCCTTATTATAAATGTAAAACATAATAAATTTATTTATAACCTGGGGAAAGGAAACCTTTTAAAGGATGATCTTTTATTCTTTGTAAGGTGAAAGTAGGGAGATATAAACATAACATGAGAATGAGGATATTAGAACATGAGGTTGACATTCAACAACAATGCTTTTCTTATCATAGACCATAAACTTGAGTCTTTGAATTAATCTTGGTAGTTCATAATACATGAATCATAATTTAATTGAATAAAATAATCCATACGAGAATAAAATTGGCATAAGAAAAAGATTACTGGAATACAAAAAATCATAGAATATCATATGTCATGGATACACACCAAGACATTCATAATATATAATGCTTTTGCTAACTACTAGTGTACCTAAATAGTACTTTGGATAACCTCCCATGTAACCTATTTTGGGCTTGGGATAACCACTCATGTACCTTTTTTGGTTTTTGGATAAACTCTTGTATATCCTTTTTTTTTGTGTTCAGAAAAACCTCCCATGAACTATTTAAGATTATTGCATATTAATCCATACCCAATGAATTGTATGGATATAAAATTTCATTCCCATACACTACATATTGAAATAATACATATATTTGGTACAAAATTATTCATAATATCATGAAATTTGAAATGGAAATGAGTTTCGTAATCATTTCATCATAACGTAATACATGTGATATAAATAAGCTTTGTAAACATTTATGACTATAATCATAAACCATAAAAATAAATAATACAGGTGATATCATTGGATTATATCCCATGCATAGAATAATTATAATTTTTTTATGATTATAAAATCTATAAAATATCATTACAATCATTTTTGAGGAAAATGTCCATTTTACTTTGAAGTAACATCTTTAAAATATAAAAATTTAAAAATTATAATGATTATATTCTTTGAAATGAATCTATAGGCTATGTATAAAAAGATTCAAATCAATGGTAATTCATGGGGGTGGAAACTTACATTTATGTTGTACAAGTTAATATAATGATTCATTTTACATGTTCAGTAAAAATTAAATAGAACCATGTTCATAAAATAACAAGAATATTCATTTAAAACCATTTTTTGAAAATTTAAACATTGGTAGAAATTAATTATAAAAGTATTATTGGATATTAAAAACATTATTTAAAGAGTTTTTAGAAAAAATGGACACTAAATAGAAGTATTATTTTCTAAAGAGGTAAATAAATTTAATTTTCCTTAAAATCATTAATTTGGTATCATTACGTATCAATGAGAGGAAAAATTAAAGGATAAATTTTATTATACATAAATAAATAGAGGATAATAATACACATGATTTTATTAAAATATATTTCATAATATTTCACCACTAAATCATAATGATAAAAATTCTCAATATATAATTAGATTGTAACATAATTCTATTACTAGTTTTATAACTTTCAAATCAAAACCCAATGAATTAGAGAACCATATATGGATATGAATATCCACATATTATTTTTTTAAAAATTATCATAACATTAATTCATGGAATTTATATAAATCCCATAAAATAAATAAGTAATAAACATGGAATGTGTCTCAAATATGTAAAAGTGATACAAATATCCCTTACCTCATGGGTCGAATTTCAGTGTACACATTTGAACATATTGTATCATAAATATGGGACTAATGTAAATATACTACTATACTATTATCATATATATCATACCATATATTATTTATTTATAACACTTTACCATCTATTTCTTAACAATTAATTATTAAAGTCATGGTTTCGAGTGATAATTGCATTGTTTTTCATGTATGTTTTGGTTTGGTTGTTTTTCTCCAAGTACTTTGATTATAAATAAATTATATAAAAATTGAAATTTATTAAAATATAATATAGATTAATTATATACATATTTGGATTCATCCATAAAATTAGAGAGAGAAAAATGAATTATATCATTCATAGAGACAGTAGTTCATACGTACGTAAGAACAATATTTCCATTATTCGAAGGAAGGAATGATACAAAAGTAAATTTTAATTAGAGTTAAAAAATCATTTTTATCATATATATCATATATATATTCATTTAATATATCCTTGTTACCATATATTTCAAAATAAAATGAAAATGTATCACATCGCATCATGGATGCAATTGTCCACACATACACATGAGGAGTGCTATCAATTTCCAACATATTAGAAGTTAATAAGTTACTTGTGATATGAAAGTTAAATAACAAAAATTATTTTAATAAATATAATATATATTTTTTAAACACATAAATATATCCATTTTATAGAGGACATTATGTAAATCAAATTACAACTATTGGCGATGAGGTAATCCTCTCCATACGCACGATCAACAGTTTTTTGATTTGTTAGAAGTGGAGATGGATACAGGTCATTAAATTTACATAATAAAACATATTTATATTACATATTGTGTTTTTATTATTTGATAATTGTTTAATACTATTTTATAGAGGTCAAAGAATATATAAAAGAAAAATACACGGTTTAGAACTATGAATGTTTTTAGGAGAACCTCTATAAGTTTATACCTAAATCCATCTTATGATGGTTTTTTGATAAAAAAAGTGACTCTAGGATATGGGGAGTGGTTAAAGTATGGTATTTGGGAAATTATTTTCTGAACCAAATACTCTTGAAGCATGTAGAGGAGAGAATATGCGGTGTCCTTTTAAAAGTGGGGGAGGAACCCACTTGAATGTTCCTAAAAAATACAAAATGATAAAGTCATTACCAATAAAAATTCTTCCAAATGGAAATATATTCAAATTATGGATAGTATAAGGTAATTATGTATCTATTAAATATTATTTGGAATGTATTAATAGGAAAAAAACATTCATATAATATTTTTACCACCCCTTGTAAACATGTTTTAACCCTAACCAAAACAAATAATTTTTACTTGTTTTACTATTATTTACGGAAAAGCCCATGTTTAATACTTGCATAACATAGCTTACATTGATTCCAAATATAGAATCAATTTTACCAAATTAAAATCATTGCAGTGGTATAATATAAATTAAAATAAATCCCATAGACATGATGAAAAACTGTTCTTCCGAAGAAAATATTTTCGTAAGAATAAAATGTTTTTTGTATAAAAAATGGACATAAAATTGACTTCAATAACCTAAATTCGAATAACAATAACAAATTTTAAAAAATTTACTTTTAAATTCATCCTTATTTAAAATGGAACATGGTAAATTCTTTAAAGTATAATTCATTTTTTTATAAAAATTAATATTCTTTAATATTCATCAAAAAATTAAACTTTTCAAAAAATTCCCAAAATATCACATTAAGGTACTTCATGAATTTGGATTTAAAAAATTAAATTATTTCTCCTAAAATAATTATTTGAAAATTAAAAAAATTAATAAAAAACAATTTTTAAAAATGTGATGGAAACACATTTCAAAAGTACTATTTTAATGTTAAAAACTGGGTTTATTATTATCTCATCCCTAGAAAAAATATTAGATGAATGATAAATTTTTTATTGGATATAAAATATATAAATTTGAAAAAGAAATTCATTTATAGTGATTAATTTAATTAAAACACCTAGTGTGCATAAATATATATTTTTTTAAAAAAAATCATTTCTTT
Source organism: Viscum album (assembly GCA_963277665.1). Taxonomy (NCBI): domain Eukaryota; kingdom Viridiplantae; phylum Streptophyta; class Magnoliopsida; order Santalales; family Viscaceae; genus Viscum; species Viscum album. The sequence goes on from OY728166.1 coordinate 385,149,500, forward strand.
TAATTTCAAATGACATTTATTTCAATTTCTAGTAAAATTTTAGCTGATGAATTTATTTTATAGATGTGTAGGAAGTATAATTTTCATAGTTTAGTTATTAATATTTATATACCCTAATCTATTAGCTATGTTATAATTCTAAACTACATTACACTTTTTTAAAAGATGTTTTTGTGTGTAACACAAGCTGTCAAACAAATTAAATTTATTTTAAAAAACTTATTTCATAAAACTTTTGAGTGTTAAATTGGGCGGGTGATGGTCCATCATAGTAGGGAGTAAATTTATAGAGGGTATATTTCCATATATCTCATGGGTGTCTTTTATCATTATAAGCCATGGTTGTTGAATCAACCATATTTTTTATATATTTTTATTGTATATTTTAGTATAGTTGATGTAAATATTATATTAAATAATATAAATAATATAATTTTATATATTTTAAAAAATAATTTATTTTATTATACAAATTCACTAGTACATCAATTTTAGAGTTAAAAATATTGTTCTATGAATAATTTTGGAAATGGAAAAATATTAAAAAAGGGAATTAATATTTTTATAGACGATAGAGTTAAAATTTTATTTGGATCAATGTTCTATAAGAAGAAAACCAAAATACTAAAGTTATGATCAAATTAAATTATTTCTATGTTAGAGTAATATGGTTAAATCACATACTAAATCAAATTAAATTTTTAGGATGAATCGACGCACATGATATTATTTGGGGGAATAAGATATAATTATGATAATATCATTAATTTCACAAACTACATCAAATTAAATGATAGTAACAAAATAAAAACCCAATTTAGGTTTTCTATGAATGAGTAACTTTATTTAATGTAAGATTAGTATCATTAAATGGATAAAATCATGAGATATGTGAAGAAAATTAGAGAACTATGTATAAACAATTTAGGGTTTTTTATGGCTATAGAACATTGACATTAACTAGTGTATGATTAAATGGTGAATCCACCAGATGTATAAGAGTAACCTTACCCAACATAAATATTTTCCACATGTATTAATTAAAATAATTAAGGATATATCATTCAAATAAAAATATAAAGATATTTATTCTACTAAGACATTAAGTTAAAACATCATTCCTATCTTGGGTCTATGCATTCAACATCTATCACCATGTAAACCATTTTCAAACAATTTAATAAGTTCTTGAGTTATGTTCTAATGTGTCATTTATCTAAGAAATAAATAAGACACTAGTGATTGTTGGAAAAAATAAAAAAACCATGATGAATTTAGAAGCGGTGTAGATGGGGGGAAATCTCATTCCCGAAAAAATCCCAAATGAACACATCACATTCATGTAAAAACTCAAACTTGTTTATTTAAATAGTTCTCATCCCCTATGTTTTGGGATAAAAACCCCACATTTTTTGTATTGTAGGTATTATATATATATTTTTCCTTCATTTTGAATATTGATTTTATTTTATTTTTATTTTTTAGTTAGTATTGGGTTGAGGGTACACTATCATGATGAATAATTATTAGGCCCTTTTAAGATCAGACCATTGACCTTCCCAATCATCTTCATTACATATTTTATATAATTATCCATTTTTTCACTTTTTCTTGGTTTGATTATCGGTTATTTATTGTGGGGGAAGGGGAATGAATCCATTCTTTCAGTATGAATTTATCATTAGAAAATGAATGATTATTATGAATAAGAAACATGATGACACTCTCACTTTACATATTTAGCTATGGAGTTCCCCTACATGTTCAAATTATCAGTTTCCCATAGTGGATCACACTCTTCATTTGATAGAAGATATGTCTATGATATAGTAGTTTAATATATAGGTTACAGTTTCAATTGGTGAAGCACATGTGTGATTTTTCATATGAGGGTCACCATACCATTTTATTGAACAAAGATAGACATTTAAAGGGTTTGTATATAATTTAGCTAATGAATACGATGAGAGTGTGAAAATTTAAAGTAAACAATGACTGAATTTATTAGAAGTCTCTAAGGATCAACTACTTAATTTCATGTAATTTGCATTTTCACACACTCGTTGATAATATAATATTTTACTTTATAAAAATTATATCTTTTTGGTTAAAATTATTTTAAATCAAAATATAACAAATTATTAATAATTTTTGACAAGGGTAGAAACAATAGTTTGAGTGTTCATTCTTTAAGAGATTAACTATGATATAGTGTATTATGTTGTATTTCATCATGTTGGTAAAATATTAAATTAATGGGAACATAATGAACTATTTCATTTGGATCATAGTTCATATATATATTAGGGAGTTATTATGAAAACATTACAATATTATATAATGTGTTTATTCTTTTAATATTAAGGTATTTTATTATATCATTACTCTATTATAGGGTTAATATCATTTATGGTTGACGAAGGAATGGTTGGTTTTCAAAAAAATTAATTATTATGATATTTCTTATTTAATAAATTGATATATATGTAACAACTATGGTAATTCATGATAAAAATGTTTGATGTCTTATTATTATTATCTAGTTAGATATTATAGTGTTAAAATCATAATAAAATATTAGCAATTTATCATTCAATAGGAAAAAAGCTTTATGTCAAACCAAATTGGATTTTCATGTATTATAAGATTTTATAATTATTTCCAAATTATATAAATTAAATTTTAAAAATTGAACTTCATTTTTGAATTAGTAAATTAAATATAAACTTATACTTATTTTTTATATGTTCTTGAGGAATATTATTTTTGAATGAATATTAAAAAATACTGATTTTTATTGAAAAATGTATTTTATTTGAAAAGAATGACAATGTAAAATTATATTTTTGATGAGATATAAGATTAAATTTGTTGATTTTTTTAAATTATAAAATTAATTTTTTAAAATGAGTATAGTATAAAAACATTTTCACAATAATAGAAGATTTTTATCAAAAAATTAGTTTCCATCACATTTTTATTGTTTAATTTTATATTAAAATACATCAATTAAGTGAATTAAATATAAAAAATTGAATCCAATATTTTAATCATTTGGTAAAAATTTATTACATTTTTTTTGTCAATATGAATTGTAACCCAAGTATGTTTTGTTACCATAGTGAAGGGTAAATCAGGAATTTAATGTTAAAAATAAAATGATAAGGACAAAAGGATTGACATACCAATTGAGTTAACAATATTAGTGATTATATATCATCTAAAATCATAAAAATTTCAAATATATAGCCTTTTTTCATTTGCATGTGATTATGACAATTATAATATTCTCTGTAATAAAAAGTAAAAAATGTCACACTATAAATTATAATAAATATATTATTTTTAACATCAGTTTAATAGGAGGATATGTTTGGTTATAAATAATATTTTTAAATATAAATGATTTATAACATAATATTAATGATTATTTAATTTATAGTGAGTACATAATCATCTAACATGCATATATACACTGATTTAGTTGTTATTCAATTAATAGAAGAATTAAACAAATGTTCTTAGAAATATTTAAAGTAGTGTAATATGAAACAATTAATGTTACCTTATAATTTTATATATGAACACAATATTTTTGGTATGTATTAAAATATTCTATTTTAATTTCATTTTTTGTGATGTTATAAAATTCAATGTAAATTAATAGTTCTAAAATTGATATTATTAATATTTTTTGAGAATAATATTATATTAATCGATGTAAAATTTAAAATACATATAGTCATTTATTTTATATGGGTATGGATGAAATTATAAACCATGTTAAATTTATGGTCCATTGGTTTATTTCTAGACACTATGTTGACCCTCAAGGACTAATAAAATATTGATATCACGGTTAGTGTGAAAATGGTTAATGGGGGTAAAAAACAACAAGGTTAAAAATATGATCAAAATTTTTCAAATGTTAATATATGAGAGTATTTATTCTCATAGTCATATTATATTAATGTATTATCAGTTTCTATCCATTTTTAATTGAATTTAATTTATATTAATTGTAAACATTAAGAGATTTCCAGAGTGCTCCTCCACTCTTTTATAAAAGGGATCCTATTATTCTAATATTATCACACTTACAAAAAAATTGTTCTAAAATCCTATTTAAAATCCATTAGTTACATCCATATCTAAATATTATATATATTTTATTGTAAAACTATACTACAAAATCATTTGGTGTAAATGTGAAGAGAATGTTCGAAGAAGAAATATCATTCTTAACAAAGTGTTTTTTTATTTCTTCATACAACTCATTAAAATATCATTTAAAATTGATTAAATAAAAAAAATATTTCTTATACATAGGTTTTGTTATATTAATGAAAAAAATCTATATTCATCTCCTCTTCCATCAAAAGGTAATTGAATTAATCGTTCGCGGGAACAAAAAACTAACCCTTCGCTTACAAATGTCATTATTTTTCAATAACCATTTATAAAAGATGGTTACAATCATGTAATTAATTAACATAAGGGATATTAATGTAATATTTTTAATTATTAAATTATAATATATAATTTACTTTATTACCTTTCCATTGATGAAATATTGATATTGTCATTCCTGTATAAGTGTGGACTACAACCTTTATGATGAGATGTGATTCGTTTTTCATCTCTATATCACATGGATGACATATACAAGTATATTTTAGCAACAGAAATAAAATTATGGTATAAATAACATTAATTAATGATAAAATAATAACTACATACTTTCTATAATGATTATTGAAAAATGGAAATGTCACTCATGAGTACGTTTGACCTACTGTCTACGTGATTGTAATGTAGTTTGATTATAACAACTATCATTGATAATTAGTTATAAATGTATAATTAATGTATAGAAATAATAATTATTTCAAGATTGCTATTTTTATATAATTTGATAAAAACCTCTTTGACTAATTCTTTCCAACCGAAACCAATTTTGAGTTATGAACTGAATATCATCAAAACGTACCACATAAATTTATATGATTATTTAATAGTATATAGATAGGTATTAAATAAATTAAAATGGATAATGAATTTGAAAATGGTTCTTAATAAATTAAATAATTCACCTACTTTTTTCATCCATGAATATAAAAATATTATGTGATGAGTCGAGCATGAGGTCAGATACATTTTAACTTAAATTCTCTATTTAATGATTTATTTTCAGAATACTAACCTTTGATGTACATTTTTTCAAATAATATTTATAATGGTTTTTATATAGAATTAAAATAATAATAAATTTAATTTTATTCTAATTTATTTCAATGATTTCCAAAAAAGAATATTTTTGAGGAATGTTTTCATTTATTTATAAAAAGTAAAAAGAAATGCTCTATTTTAAGATATACAATAATGAGAATATTTATCCCTCTATAATAAGTATGTAATGTTTTGATTAATTTAAAATATTTCATGTTTGTTTCAATGAAAAACCCTTGACTCCCTTTTTATAGGTGTTTTTGTATTGAAATGTTTGTAGTGAAAAAATGGTATGTTTATGTCCAACTTTTATTTCACATGAGTTTAAAATAGTTTTTTGAGGGTTTTATTTACGATATGATAATTAGTATTTTTTTATAATGGTTTGACCTTAATTATAATTCATGGGTGAGCCCAATGCATATTATGGGATGTTTTTTCTCTATTATACCTCACAGGTGTGCCCGATATAGCTTATAGTATGGTTTCAAAAAAATAACACTTTAATTCATTAGGTAATTATTACGTTCTCTAATAAATTATATTGAATTTTAACTGTATTGTTATTCCAATTATAAGGGTTATTTAAGGGTTCTGTGATAATGATGTCTCAAAGAACCTACACGACTTTTCTATTCATTTGTACATGTTTTCACATGAACTGTTTAATTTAATAATTTAATATTATGATCATTTTAAAGGAAACATGATTCCCTATTTAGGTAAAACATACATATTTTGGAAAATAAATCATGGATTTTTATATAATGGCCTCAAAATACACACTCCTTGATCTAGTGATAAAAATAAATTTTAATTTTCTATCATTTATACTGATAAATGTGACCCAATATTTTCCATTAAAATCATACAATATCAAAAAGTAAATATTAGATCACTTACATACCCATTGACTATTTATGTTTAGAGTTTTTTGGAATTAGGAAAAACTCGTACATAATCAATACTAATGACATCAAGAGAGTATTTTTCCTACTATATCTAAATTTTTATATTCTGTATTAGGTAAGGATGATTATCCATACAAAACCCTTCTAGACATAATTCATTTAATATCATTATTGATATCATGTGGAAGAGGTTACATAAAAATGGGGATATCAAATGCTTAGTACGGGTAAACATATGCAGTATTAGATAAATTTAATCAGTTTGATTAAGATAATAATAAGGGTATGATGACATAATAAATGTGCATTAGTATATCATATGGGAATTCATATCCATCAATACCTAGATTATCAATCATGAAACATGAAATAAAGCTTTAATAAATGAATGATTCCTAAGAATTAATAATATTTAGTCATGTGATGCCAATCATTAGAAAACTATAACAAGAATAGATAAAACATTTAGGTAAATAGGTAATTCATTTTCATTTCACTCTTATAATAACTCATATATATAGAATAACCATACAACCAAATTCTATATGAAATAAAGTGGTGGTTTATCACTGACCCTCCCACATTTGGTAATAAAGTAACCACATATACTTAGATAATAAAAGAACCACCCCTACCTCTCTTATAATGAAACCACCCATCCAAAATTTACAATGAAATAACCAATCGTCATAAAAACATTCCTGGGACAATAATACTAGTAAAGTATATACACATTTATTTTCATCATAAAACTCATACAGAAACCACTATTCCTTAATAATTTCACTAAAACATGGGAAATAAATAGTTTACATTAAATTATCCTTAAAAAATCAAAATCCATCCATATAAACATTTGTGAAAAATGAATCACAACGCTTTGTAAGGTGAGATTCCTCCTTACACAAAGGAGACGTTAACCTACCCCCCATGGAATGTAAAGTAAGAAGGTGTATGTGATATAATAATTAGAGAAGTCTTATTATATTATATATAAAATATATATACTTTAAATATACCATTATAACTATTTATAAGTAGATGTGATGGAAAACAAATTACGTCGGTTCGCGAAGTGGTAGTTCGTCGTACACACAAATAATGATTTCATTTCCAACACAATGGAAGAGGAGATGAATCAATGCTATAAAAATAACATAATAAAATCTAATTATATGTGATACAATATTTTTATTTTTTAAAAAAATTTGAAAAATATTTTGGGGAGGTTGAATAATAAGTTAAATAAATTGCTGGATTAAGAACTGTACCGCTTCTTCAAAAAACCTTTTTTTTACACAAAAAGAATTATTGGATTGGTTTTATGATCAAACCATGGACTATATGATGTTGGAAAGGGAATAAATTAAGTTATTTTGTTAGGTATTGTGTGGAAATTTTTTTAGAAGTGTCGCTAAAATAGAATAGAAGGTTCCATTTTATAAGAGATGGGAGTGGAACCCTTGGAATTTAATAAATTAGTACATTACTATAAATTAATTTTCATATTCATATGGATCCAAAATTATAAATAATTGTGTGGAGGAAATATTAGTTTGATAAAAACATTAAAAAAACAAAAGGAAACATTTTTTAAACATTTTAATCCATTTACCTCTAAAGTACCTCAAATTAACAATTTTAGTTTTTCAACATGATTACAATTTTTATAATTTTGTTGTAAAAATATTTTATAAAAAAAATAATTGTACACTAGTTGATACATAAATATATATTATAATCACATGATATAAGATAGGTTTTTTTATAAATTTAAAATCTTATAGGAAAACATTACTTATTATTAGAGATCCTTAATGTCAATTTAGACGATAATCATTTTATTTGACTTCACAATCATCAAGAAAATATGTAAATTGAATCTATTCCATTAAAAACATTATAAAATTATAAAATTAACAAAATAATCCAGAACCCAATTATTCAATAAAATTATATAACATTTAATAATTTTAAAATAAATTTATTTATTTTTCTATTAATAAAATAATTATTATGTTATCATTACATAATATCTTGATGTAATTATTTAAACATAATAAACTAGAAATACTTTATCAGGATTAAAAATCTCATTTATTATTAAAATTAATATTCATAACTGAACCTTGATTTTTTATGCAATTGCAAAATATTATACAAATTAAATGTAAGAAAGTCACATTTTTTCCATTCTTTAGATAAAGTATTATAAAGGTCACACACATGAAAATATTAAAAAACGTCATATATTAGAGTATTGGATGAATTTGGATGAAATATACTAAAAAATTAAAATTTATTCAAATATTGTAGTTTCTATTTAGTTCTTGTCAAATAAATTGATTCCCTTAATTAACTCATTTTACCATTTACCATAGTTCTATTTATTAAATATAGTTACTACTTATAATAAATAAAAATTAATTTGAAATTAGAGTATAATATAAATATTTATTTTTAAAAATATATAATCAATTCTATCAAATTTAATTCATATTTTTAGAAAAACTTAAATAAGTAGACAGGATGATAAATCAATTTTTCATGAAATATACTTTTCATGCTTAAGAATATTTTGTATTAATTATAATACCAGTAATAATAATTATATAAATTTAAATTTACAGTTTTGGATATATAATCTATAAAATTAATTTAATTAATTACTCATTAATGGTTATTTTAATTTTATAAAATGGAGGAACATTATGTAATTTAAAATAAGGTTTTAGGAAAAAATCAAACGCACAAATAAACTTATACAAAAATCCAACATAAAGATGATTCAAATGTAAAAAATTGATTAAATATAAATAAATAATAATTCTTTTACTTGAAATAAAATTATAATGGTGATTTATATTTTTAATTACATAATGTATTGAAAATAAATGACAATTTTGCAAAAATCGATTATTTTAATTATTCAAAGAAAAACCAATATTTTATGTAAAATCAAAAAAATTACCGAAATATAATTTTTATATGATTATTTGAACAATTAATTTAATACTATTAAATAAATTTTCTAGAATTTTTGGATTTTAATTTTAATATTTTCTTAAATAATAAATAAACATTTTTTTGGAAGGAAATATATTTATGATAAAAAATGAGATTACTAAAAATTGGGTGATTAATTACTAAGTATTTATAAATATATTTATATTTTATTGGAAAATTATATATTTATATTTTCTAAATTTTTTATTCCTATTAATACCTTCCTATATAAGTATAAGTTATAATACTCATATTTAAATTATAATATTTTATGTTTTGTTTATGTTTAGTGTTTTTTATCTTGCATGGCATCTAATATTGTTATATTTTTTAATGTATTAGTGTGTTAAACTTCATTATTTTCTCTAGAAAAGTGGTATACTTCTTTTTATTTCCCTAACTAACATTTTTATGCATTTTCCATATTTTATGTTTTTTCACATGGTATAAGGGAGGCTAAGGGAAAGAAAGAACTAAAGTTGAAAGTCATAATGATTTTTCCTAATGATAAATAATTTTTTAATTTAAATATATTATATAATTGAAAAATGGATACTAAATAGAAGTGTACACTTTTTAAAATATGGTTTTCACGTGTATGAATTATGGCATAATTATCTAAAACTATAAACTAAAAAGACCCTCTAGAATGACTGAAAGTGAGTTCCAGTCTAAAGATAAAATAATATGTAATTATTAACGTTTTGATATTATAGTTGGTATTAGACCAATTTTTAGATATCATTAACGTTTAAGATAATGATAATATAGTACCCTTAAACTATTTTCATATATATTAAAATGAAATGTAATATCATTTCCTGATTACTATGTTACTTAATCAGAACTATGTTTGTTCAATATGGTTTTCCATAGGGTAAATAGGGATGTTTTATTATAAAGTTACCAAAAATATGATATCCTCTCAAATTAGCATACTAGAATGGATGAAATTGGAACAAGGTAAGTCTTTATTATGATGGATCAGTTGACAAAAACTATAAATGGTGTTGGAATCATTGCTTGAGGGAAGATAGATCTACGACATAGGAACATGAATATAGTGGATAATTTATTGAGAAAAAAACATCCAGCATTCAGTGGATCTTCTAACCCATTAGTAGCCAAAGAATAGATGAATTCTGAAGAGAAGTAATTTTATGTACTGGGTTATTTGGAATGCCAAAAGGTAACCCTTTCTATTTTTCATTTCATGATATAGTTGATCGATGGTATTCACCAGTTAAGAATACCAAAGCGGGATATGAGATTGATTCCATGAAATGAGATACATTTAATAATCTATTCCCTAAGAAATAATTATGAAAGTTTTTTTCACATTATGATGGAGAAAAAATTATTGTAATTGAGGAAAAAGGATAAAAATTCTACAATTATGTATGAATAAAAGTTTTCAATATAGGCTAGTTATGTCCTAGATTTTATAAGGGATATTGATAATAAGATTAAATAAATTAAATAATGGTTGAAACTGATATATCAAATGCAATTAACTTTTTAGGGATTAAAAATTTATGAAAAAATTATTTGGTTTCCTAATAAAGTATATAAAGTTTTCTTTAATGATCCTGAATTCTATGAAAAAAGATAAAAAAAGTTTGGATCGAATGAAATGTGGAAGCATTTATCAAATAAATCTAAATATAAGATTATACTATTATAATATTGTGTTATATATTATAAACATCATCATGGGGGAATACCTTTGATTTTTGTAATTTGTAAGAGTGTGGAAAATCTGGTTATAGGGCTCATGACTTCAAGGAAATGATACCTAAATAATCAAATAATGTTTTAACTAATTACCATCAACAATTGGGTTTTTTTGTAGCATTAAGTTTGGTAACTAGGCTAACATCTGTTTGAAGTTAGTTACAGAAGAAGTAAATTATCATAACTGAAATAAAAAAGGTTTGGAAAAATCTATTTTTACTACTATGGTTGATACTAGGCTATCTAAGGATGTGGTGACAAGTATGTTACTTATTCATTTAAATTATGCCAATAACCACTATGACTAAGTATCCTCACATTCATTCATTTGTATGAACTTTTCTAGAATACTTTGAATATGACATCATGAAACGATGATATAAATTTTGGTGAAAACTCTATGTAAAGGTCGTAAAGGATCCAAAATTTATATTAAAATTTCAATTAGTATTAGAGGGATGATTTCTCTAGGAAAATATTTTGATGTTACCCTAGTATATTTCGATATTATTTTGGTTATGGATTGGATTTAAATTTATCATTTGAAGATATCTTATAGAGATAAGAATGTTTTATTCAATGATTTCATACCCTTTATAACCTACTAAGAAGCTAATATATTTCCTTGATATGGTAGTGAATGTTACATAGAACTTTTCAATGAAAAGAATAAAATTGTTAAAATTAGCTATGTGTGAATAATGAATTAATATATGGGTGTTTTTATAAAAAATTATTTAGTATTATTCATGATGTGGAGGTTGAGTTTACTATTGTTTGAGTTTCCTATTCTAATCTAATTTTAAAATCCCCATGTGGAATAGTTGATGTATAATTTGAGGAATTTAAAATAAATATCATGAGTTTCTTGATAAATATTTCCTTCATCCAATTAATATACCTTGGAATTCTCCTATTTTTTAAAAAATAAATATGGTTTCAAGGGGCTTTTTATTTATTATATAACATTGAATGAGATGAATATTAATAATAAAGATCCCTTTTCTCATATTGATAATTTATTTGATCAAATCCTTGGAGAAGTGTAGTTTTCATAGATTACAATCATGTTGAAGTTGAAATCGTGGAAGGTGAAGGAGTAATATATACCAAATACTACATTTCTTAAAAGATATAGACACTATGAGTTTATAGTTATTTCTTTTGGATTTTCTAATGCATTGGCTCTATTTATATATCTTCTGAATATAGTCTTCAAAAAATATTTGGAGAAGATGTGGTTGGGTTTTTTAATAAATATTACAATATTCTAAGAGTCGTGAGGATAATGAAAAACACTATAGGAAATTTTCCAATCTGTTATTGAAAATAAACTATACTAAAAATTTATTAAGGGTGTATTTTGGTAGAAACACATAGATTTCCTTAGACATATTATTTCTAAAGATGGAACATCTTTTATCCCTAATAAGAATAAATTTATTAGCATGTTCCCATGACCTACCAATGTTATGGATATTCATAGTTTTCATATTTTAGTAGGTCGCCCTTGGAGGTTTGTTAAAAAAATTTATCAGCTATATTGACTATAGACAAAGTTAACTAAAAAAGGAATTAAATTCATTGGGAAAAAGAGTGTGACGATTTTTTTAAGGAACTAAAAATAAGATTATTCAATGATACAATTTTAGAATTTCCATATAGAAATGGTGAACTTTTAATCAATATTGATTCTTTTTAATAGGGACATGGTTGTTTCTTTATGTGGATTGGTCAGGTAATTTTTTATTCATTATATAAACTAATACCAAATGATTTAAATTAGTCTACACGTGGTATGAAATTAGATACTATGGGTTTTCATTTAAAAAATTTGTGGAATAATTTATATATAGTAAAGTGTGAAATATATACTAATAATAAATGTTTGAAGTATATATTTACTCCAAAACTGATAAAAATTAGACAAATAAGATGGATGAAACAAACCAAAGATTATGATTTCAATATTCATTATCATACTAGAAAGAAAAAAATTTAGATACTTATTTTATTCCAAAAATAATTCTAATTAAACTATGTTACAATTAGAACATTATCCATTAGTAAATGATTTGATGAGTTTGTCTTATATGTTAGGGATACATGAAGATTACTTATTTTGTTTTAGGTTCCAGTGTTGTCAACATTGATAAATATAATTAACCATGACTAGAAGAAAGATCATGGGTAAAAGAAAATGTTATAATTTGTCAATAAGGGTAAGTTAAATAAATTTTATTTTCACAAATATAGTTTTTTGAGATTTGGAAAAATTATATGTTTTCTATATGATACCAAGTTAAATAGATAATTGTTGGTTGTATCTCACAATTCTCCATTTTCCATTCATCCTATCATCACTATGATGTAAAAATACCTTTGGGAGAATTACTATTGGGTTGGAATGAAAATAGATTTGTCAAACTTACCCTAATGTTTTTTAATTTTAGAAATGTTGAAATATAATTGAAATTTCCATAAGGTAATTTTTTTCCCTTTTCCAGTTCCAAATTGAAAATAGTAAAATATATCCCAAGATTTCATAGTGGAATTGACAAAGACTTTGTAAGTTAATAATGCATACTGGGTTATTATTAATCCATTAACAAAATCTATACCTTTCATTCCCCTTTGATATAAAATGTCCTCATATCAAATCTCTTGACTATATCTCAATGATATCGTAAGATTACATATAGTTACTATCTCTATTTTATCTCATCATCATCCCATATTAACTTCTAATTTTTTTAAAAGATTTCATATGTCATTGGGTACTAGATTAAATTTTATTAAAAAATTTCATCCATAATCATATGGGAAATCCAATCATTAATTAAAATCTTTGAAGACATGATTTACAATTGTTCAATAGAATACCAAGTTTGTTGGAATCAACATATTTTATTAGTTTAGTTTTGTGGTAATAATATTTTTTTTCTAGTATATAGATGGAAACTATTGGGGAATTATATGTAAAGTGGTGTTAGAATCCTAATTTTTTTGTATTAAGTTGGATAAAGTAAGTGGATTTAACAATAGTTGGTAGAGGAATTGTCTTTGAAGGATAATATGATTTAGGAGTACATGAGGACAACTTCGAGTAGAGAGAACCATTATGTGGAAAATGAGAGAAAACGTATTTCTTTCAAGGTGGGTGATCATGTTTTTCTTAAAGTATATCCATTGAGAAGTGTTAAAACATTTGGTATACTGAGGATGTTAAGTCCATAGTTCCTTATAACAAATAAAATACTCAATAATGTTGGATTAGTTTCCTACCTAGTGTATTTCCCATCGAGTTATCCCAAAAACATAACATTTTACATGTTTCGATGTTATCAAAAAAATGCATCTGATTCATCTCATGTTTTGACCCCAAAAGTAGGACAATTATAAGATAAAATTATTTTTTAAAAATAAACTCATAATATTTTTAAAAATAGAGATAATTTTAAATAAGAATAGGTTTTTTACTATGATATGGTTTTGTGAGAACCCAATACAGTTTAAATGCAACAAGAGAGTCTAAAAATTATATGAGTAAAAGATATCCCCACTTGTTTAACACGTGAATAAAATTACACAGGCCCAATTTTTAAAATATGGGAAGAATGAAAGAACCCAAGTAATGTCAAGATAAATCCTTTTCATTATTTATTTCTATTCTTTTTTTATATATCATAGATTTATATTCATTATAAAAATATTAGGTAATCTTTTAGTAAACAAGAAAAAATATTTATTTCTAATCAAATTAGATATTCATGTATTGTGTGGAATTATCATGATTTAATAATTATATAAATTTTATATTATTTTATTAACTTAATCTTATAGTTCTTCATGTAAACAATTTCTTACAATATTTTTTAATTATTCAAAATTGTTTTTATTGAATAGTGAAATATACCGATTCTAATTGAAAACTGTATTTTATTTTAAAGTAATTACTATTTAAAAATATATTTTTTAGTAGAAATAAATTTAATTAGTTCCTTTTTACTAAAATAATTTTTAAATTAATTTTACATATTTTTTTTAGTATAAAAACGTTTTTACATTAAAAATAGAATTTTTGTTAAAAAGTATTTTAAATCACGTTTTACCAACATTATTTTAAATTAAATTATTCCCCCTATGTGGATTGAATCTTGAAAAATGCATTCCATATTTGGAATTAAAATTTAGTTTTTTAAAATTAGGTCCCTTATAATTTTTGGTCAATATGAAAAATATCTATAATAATAATTATTACCATAATGAAGGGTAAATTAAGTAATTAATATATAAAATAAAATGATAAGGACTTAGTAATAAATCAAAAATTTCATTAAATCTTTTGTATACTAATATATCATCTGTAATAATCTAAATATTTAATATATTTTCTTTTTTCTTTTTTAAATGATTATAGCCTTTATAATATTTTATGCAAATAAAATTAAAAAATGTCACACTTATTTTTAAAAACTATAATATTTTAAGCATGAGTATGAGAATATTATATGTTTGGTTATAAATATTGTTTTAAAATATAAAATACTTATATTTACCATGCTATGTTTTTTAAATTTTCATTAGGAAATAATGGATTTAAGTGCTTACAAAACACTAGTGTAGTAATTATTTAATTAATAGGAAAATAAAACCAATGATATTTAAAATATTAAAAATAGGATAATTTAAAATACATAATCTATCCTATGTTTTTTCTAGAAACAAATAATATCCTAATTTTGTTTTAAAATATTTTATTCTTATTATATTTGTTATCATTATGTTATTAATTTCAAAGTAAATGAATTGTTCTAATATTGATATTTTTGATATTTTATGAAAATAATAATTTATTAATTGATATAAAATTCCTAAAAATTATTATGATTATCCATATAATTATGATGTAGTTCAAAATTTAATCCATGTTCTATATATGGGACATATTTTCATTTTTATCTACTGTAGAGACCCAAATCTTGACCTATATGGACATTACATTACTTTTGCGGAATACTTAATGCATAACAAAACCAACACTCAAGGACCGTAATAGTTTAGTGTCTTTGGAAACTCGGAACATAATCTGCTAATCATGGTGAAAGATCTTCAACATCTCCCATAAAGATCTTCCCCTTTTTTGTTTTCTTACCTAAAAACCGTTCTTTATATCCTGGGGAAAATAAAACATATAAAGGGTGAGATCAAATGCTCAATAAGGGTAAGAATGGATAAAATAAAAAAAACCATATACATTTGAACTTAAAAACATGAACATAATGTTTAAACATCAAGATATTGAGCAATGACATAAAACATGGCAATACGTAAGACATAGATCATAAAAAAAATTAGGTCTGATAAAATATCATGGGAATAAAACATGTGATTATGGTAACCATTAGGCACATGATATGATTTCAATAGTATACATGGCTTTGCTTCCAAGACCATCTTAGTGGACAATGTCCCTTTCTGAATCGAGTTCACTCCTCATTCCAGTCTTGTATTACTGAACCAGATTAACATACCATTCCAGCCATGTCTATCTCATGAGATATAAATCTCTACCAAATGCATTAAAGGTAGATATAGGTACCACCCATATCATAATGAAATCATTCTTACATGTTCCACAAAATAAACATACATCATTCATAATAAGCCAATAAATAAAATGGGTTTCATAAACATCATCCCATCATTACATAATCCATATAAAAGAAATGGATATCATTTCATAATAAGAAAAGAGAAATCATTTAAATCATAGAGACATTATACTTGAAACATGCACATATGAAATTATTTCATCTTAGATGAAAAATGGTTTTGATAAAACACTTGAAATGAATTCTTGAGGGAAATATCCTCTCTTCTTCAGAATCATTTTATTTTCACAAAATGTCATGAAATTTTAAAAGAAACAGATTTTGTTGAAAATAGTCATGAAATATTTTGGATTAAGCTTCATGAAAATAAGGCTTTATAAAACCGTAAAAATCATTTCATGCCGTATACATTAAAAAAACATTCACCTCGTACTTTTGTCGGAAAAGTCAATAAGTACCTTATACGGTAACCAATGGAAAGAGACCATTCATACAATGTGGTATAAAGTCAATTAAGGGTAAAAATGACTTTAAACATTAATGGAAGAATAGTAAAAATTTTATGAAAACATTTTTATAAAACTTGGTCATGGATGGTAAACGTAACCTCAGTAAATACTTACGTATAAACAATCTCGGATAAGAATGAGATTGGAAAGGTTATCCCATACCTTAGGTCAAATATGATTCGTACGTATCCAAAACTCTTTTATAATGATTTAAACAATGTCATTGACTTATTAATGAATCATATTCATTGTTATGATATCATATATGGTTCACTTATGATTTATATTACCCGTTCTTTTGTAAGTTCCATGTTGAAGTAGTGTTTTGGGTAAAATCGTTTTATTTATCGTACATGTTTGGACTTGTTGTTCTTGATATTATTACTTATATCATGATTTACTTAATTACAAAATGAAAAAAACGATTTATATGTAATATATATTCAGAATATATATATATATATATGATAGATCGATAAATGGAATGAAACACACCGTTCATGGAGACGGTAGGCCGTACATACGCATGAATGCTGTTTTGATTTCCTTATTGAATTAAATGGAATTAAGTAGATGACATATATATATATATATATAAATAAAGTATAATTATTATTTCCTATATATCATGATTACTTATTATATATACTTTATAATCATTCATGAATGGTTAACATGGAGAATGTGTCTCATCGCGTCGTGGAGACGGTATTCCGTACGTACGCACGAGCGATGATATCACTCCATGATCGTGGAATTGATTTAAGTGTATGTATAATATTTCATAATCAATATAACTTTACAATAATCATATATAGTTATTATTTACACCATTATACCCATCCAAGTAAGGTGGTGGTCGAAAACAGATTACACCATGGCGTGCAGACGGTATTCCGTACGTACGCACGCGCGGTGATTTCATTTTTCGCAGGATGTATAGATGGTGAAATAGGGTTGTTTCATACATATAATAACATATCAGTATATGAGTGATACTGATGTTATTACTTCATAATAAAACAACTAAAGAAGAAGAAGTATAAGAAGAAATAAAGTTGAAAGAATCAGTAACAGATATTACCTCTTCTTTCGACACGCCTTTTTAAAACCTCCTCTTAGGGCAGTAAGATTGGTCTTTGAAGAAGACCATAACCTATAGAATGTTTCTAGGGAAGTGGAGAAGAGAAATATTCTAGGTTTGGACTAGTTTGAAGGATCAAAGTGGTGTGAGGAAGAGAGGGATGAGCTTACCATTTATAAGGGAGGAGAGGGGCACCTTTGAAAAAACTAAAGATATTATTTTATTATAAAGTCATATTCGGTTTTTAATAGCTCCAAATTGATTTATTTAGTATCTAAGGTGGGGCTTGGTCGAAAGACTCTCATCCAATAGAATTTGGACATGTTTAGGTAATTATTTTAACCTTATAATTTAGATTTAACATTAAGTTAAATAATTTAACTTTTACCGTGTCTTCTTGTTTTCTTACACAATAAGGTTAAGAAACTTACTATAACAAGCCAAAATAATCCCAAAAGGTTAATTATTAAAATATATATCCCTATCTATGTCATTTTGCAGAAACTTAGATTTTTAGTAATAAAATAACAATTAATAATATAATATTTGTTTTAAAAACTATTTTAGGTCAATTTTGACACTATTTTGTAATTTATTTTTGTGAAAATCATAACACCATGATTTGTTAGAAAAAATTTAATTAAATCAATACTAGATGTCATCTTAACCTAGAAAATTATTTTAATTTATAAAAAGTCTCATATTACATTTATTTGGGTATTTATAATATCAATTATGTCAATATTTTCTTAAGAAGATAATTACCGCATCATCATTGTGTCATATATAAATTAAATTATTTAAATTCCAACAATTATAAATAAAATACCATTATATATGAAATCTTTTTATCTTTATAATGAATATTTATAGTCTAATTTATCTTTTTTATAACCCTATATTAAAAATATTTTAGTTATTAAACTTTGATTTTATCAATTTTAACTATTTTTTAAATAAAATAATAATAAGTGTCCTAATATTATCCAAGTGGACCTAAATGGTCCTATTTTATTCATAAGGTTTCTTTTTGTGGAATTAAACTTATCCAATAGAATTATTACATGTGTTAGGGTAATAATAATATCATTTTTACCCTTAATTACCCTATTTACGTTTTACCATGGTAAATAAAAGTAAAAAGTTACTATTCACCAAAAATTATTTTTATCTCATTAAACCACATTTTACGTACTAAAATCAACCGTATCTCTTGGATTTTTGAAATTTCATTCACAGAAGCAGTAAAATTATGTTTTATGTAAATTTGCAAATTCTATTAGGCGGTGGGAAAAAGACGGTCAAAAGTTCAATTAAATTTTTATATATCTAAAATAATTATAAAATGAATCCAATGAATTACATTGAACTTATATAAGTATTATGTATCAATTTTTACCTAAAGTAAATATAAATAAAATAAATAATTATTAAAAAAAAGCTGGTTTTTAAATAGTAACCCAGTTATTTAACTATTCATCAAAAATTGAAAGTTTTCAGAAAAATACCAAAATTTCACCCTAAGCTAATTTCGATATTCCGAATCCAAAAGTGAAGTCCATTTTGAAATATAAAATTTCAAAAAGTTGGTATTACTATTCATAACGGCTAGTTCATAATAATATTATAATAATATGTCGTTTAGTGAAACTTGGTATTGTGTACTACAAACTCTATCGAAGAAGGTCTTGATTGCGTGTAGTGCAATCCAAGTCAGGGCTGTGTGTAGTGAAATCTCCATTTGGTGTTGCATATAACATAATCAAAACTTATTTGATTTATACATTAAACAAAATCTATACTTAATGTTGCATAGAATAATTTCCACAAAAAGAACTTCAAATAGTGTGTAACACTAGCCAAGAATAGTGTTGCGTATACTGCAAGCTAATACAGTGTTGTGTATAGTTCAAGCTAATCATGGTGTAGCGTACAACACAAGACATCAAAGTAATTAAAAATAATATTTCTCATAAAATCTCAGGCTGTTATATTCTACCCCCTTAAAATGAATTTCTCCCTCAAAATTCGTCGGGGTTGTAAATGGTTTACTACTTGAAAGTTTCTTTCATAGAAACCCACATCGTAAAAAAAAGAATACTAAAACATAATTTTAAAAAGGAAAGTTAGAAATGTAATGGTTACACATATTAACTCATCACTGAGCTTCTACATAGGAGAATATAGGTGAAAATATGGATATTGAAAAGAAATCTAACCATCATGTTCTGATAGAGAGTGGTAGAGAACATGGATATGAAATATCCAACAATAACAAAGCCATAGATTTGCGATGATCTAAGGTACGATATGCTTCATCTGATATTAGAGCACTAGGAGAACATTTTTGGTTTTCAATATCATTTCCCTAAAGTTGAAAATTTTGAAATAGAAGAAATACTTGCTTGATTTTGGTACAATCTCACTGTTGTTCGTGCTTCGAACAATATCCACTTCATCTCTTATCGAAATGAAGTTGAATTTGTTATTCGTGAAGAGCTAACAGATCATGTGATAGAATGATGGGTCATTCCATCTATCTCATAGAAAATGTTAGAAAAAGTTATCGAATACATAAGTCCATGTATGGTGAGGTTAATTAGATATGATTCCAAAAATGGACTTATACTTCATCTATCATATCGATTAATTAAATAAAACTAGTTTTTGCTGACCAGGTACTTCTTATAGGCCAGTGGTATGCGATAAAGGCCAGTCGTACTTCGGTTGTGGGTTCGATTCCCACTGCCTTGTCTGATGCGTCGGGTTGTCGCCCGTCCTGCAGGTTGTCCTTTTTCTAAAATAACATCATTATGACATTTCATCGATAATATCAAAAATAGTTCTAGACATAAACTAACTTATGATCAACATAATCTATTTCAAATCTTTATTCTTATCCAAAATACTTCTTCCTAAACTTATATTATAAAGAAAACAATTACTAGAAATGCTATCTACCGAGCATGTGAATACCATCATTTATCCCCGATATATCTTGTTGATCACATTCCAATCATGTTAATACCTTATTCATGTATTCTCTTGAAAAATGAATACCCATTTAACCTTTGTGAAATCAAGAATGTTGTCAAAAGTTAACTCTTTCCACATACCAAAATCCCAAAATTTCTATATACTCAAACCATGATATCACATTGTCCTTTTTTTAGTCATGAGCTCATGATTACTATCATGTTATTTTCTCCTTATCCCTTCCATATGCACATTTCATCTGCCATCCAAAAATATTTCAATCACTTTTTCATGGTTACCAGTACCATATAATTATTGAAAACCAATACATAGATATTAAAAAATTCCACAATACCATAAATGAGATTCCATGATACTATTTTTAAATCCCATTACATAAACACTTAATCATCATTTTCATACTCAACATCAAAAATAGTGATCGCTTGAGACTTCCCTTTATCCATTGCTTAAGAGGCTGCTCACGTTGATCATCATTAACCCATGGATTAGGGCATTTATTAGCATAATGCCCCATTTCCTTGTACTTGAATCATTGAAGTGTTGGTGGAGAGTTCTCTGTAGTCTTTTTCCCTATTCACTTCATTAGAAACATTTTTCCATTACTTGGAAAATCAACTGCTCTTTGACCTTATTTTCCACACTTAAAGCATTTTCTAGTACCTTTTAGGCAATCTCCACCATGCTTCTTTAAACACATTGAGCATAAAGAATCATCCATCTTCTTTTCACCATTGTTCTGAGATTTCTCCATGAAATCCATCTTTCTTTTCTTCTCAAAACCATGAGATGGATATGTTACATCAACTTCTAGTTCTACCTTGATAGCACAAAGCACAATTTTTTCATAGCTACTAAAGTCTCTTATAGCTAATGCCCTTCGATGATTTGGTTTTAAGCCACTGAAGAATTGATCAACATTACTTTCAGGTTGGATGATAAAGCCAGATGCATACCTTCAAAGACTTGTAAAATTCGCTTCGTATATACCAATAGATTCATCATCCTTATGCTTTAGTTCAAGAAACTCATTATCCATCTTTATTTAAAGAATACGAGGGAAGTACTTATTGAAAAATAAGTTCTTGAACTCAACCCATTCCATGGAATCAATTTTATCTCTTTCCCTCGTATTCTTGATAAGATTCCACCATTGATCAGCTTCACCTTCCAAACGATATATTGCTAAGATGACTTTATCATGTTCAGAACATTGAAGAATGGAAAATATCTTTTCAATGGTACAGATCCATTGTTCAGCAACAAGTGGATCAGAGGACCCACTGAAAGAATGTGGACGTTTCCTCATGAAAGAATCAATAGAATATTGTTCCCTTCTCTGCTCATTTGGAAGTCCAGAATGATTTATAGCTTGTTTAAGTATAGAAATACAATTTTTCACTCCATCTCCCATGACATTGGTTTGGTCAGGAGGACAATAATTGCATTGTCCATTACATTGATCAACACGGTTCCTTCGGGTTCCAGCCATCGTCTAAAACCGAAAAATAATAGTGTAAGAGGCAAATACCATATTAGGGAAAACAACATAATAAAGGGGGAGTACCTTCAATATCTAAAATCTTAGGTTTAATTCTACGATCATTAGCGCAATTCTAATACTATAACCTATACGTATACTTAACCTTAGGGACATCCCTAGACATACATTAGAAATATCTCTAGGGATCTCACTAAAGTTTTCGAATCCTAGTTTCCAAAGGTTAACTAAACCTTTCCTCTAATACCAACTGTAGAGACCTGAATCTTGACGTTCATGGACATTACATTACTTTTTGGGAATACTTAATACATAAAAAAACCAACACTCAAGGACCGTAATAGTTTAGTGTCTTTGGAAACTCGGAACATAATCTTCTAATCATGGTGAAATATCTTCAACGTCTCCCATAATGATCTTCTCCTTTTTGTTTTCTTACCTAAAAAGCATTATTTATATCCTGGGAAAAATAAAACATATAAAGGGTGAGCTCAAATTATCAGTAAGTGTAAGCATGGATAAAATAAAACAAACCATATACATTTGAACTTAATAACATGAAAATAATGTTTAAACATCAAGATCTTGAGCAACGACATAAAACATGGAAATACGTAAGGCATAGATCAAAAAGAAACATTATTCTAGATAAAATATCATGGGAATAAAACATGTGATTGTGGAAACCATTAGGCACATGATATGATTTCCATAGTATCCAAGGAATTACTGCCAAGACCATGTTAGTGGACAATGTCTCTTTCTGAATCGAGTTCACTTCTCGTTCCAGTCCTGTATTACTAAACCGTATTAACTTACCATTCCATCCATGCATATCTCATGATATATAAATCTTCATCCAATGCATTAGAGGGAGATATAGGTCCCACCTATCTCATAATGAAATCATTCTTACTTGTTCCACAAAATAAACATACATCATTCATAATAACCCAACAAATAAAATGGGTTTCTTAAATATCAGCCTATCATTACATAATCCATATAAAAGAAATGGAGATCATTTCATAATAAGAAAAGTAAAACCATTTAAATCATAGAGACATTATACTTGAAACATACACATATTAAATAATTTCTTCTTAAGTGGAAAATGGTTTTGATAAAACACTTGAAATGAATTCTTGAGGGAAATATCCTTTCTTCTTCAAAATCATTTTCATTTCACAAAATGTCTTGCAATTTTAAAAGAAACAGATTTTGTTGAAAATAGTCATGAAATATTTTGGAGGAAGCTTCATGAAAATAAGGCTTTATAAAACCATAAAAATCATTTCATGATGTATATGTTAAAAAAAATTCACCTCATACTTTTTTCGGAAAAGTCAAAAAATACCTTATATGGTAACCAAAGGAAAGAGTCCATTCATACAGTGTGGTATAAAGTAAATAAAGGGTAAAAATGACTTTAAACATTCATGGAAGAATAGTAAAAAATTTATGAAAACATTTTTAGAAAACATGGTCATGGATGATAAACGTTACCCCAGTAAATACTTACGTATAAACAATCTCGGATAAGAACGAGATTGGAAAGGATATCCCTTACCTTAGGTCCGATATGCTTCGTACGTATCCGAACCTCCTGTATAATGATTTAAATAATTTCATTGACATATTACAGAATCATATTCATTATTATGCTATCATATATGGTTCACTTCTGACTTTATATTACCTTTTCTTTTGTAAGTTCCATGTTAAAGTAGTGTTTTGGGTAAAATCATTTTATTTATCGTACATGTTTGGACTTGTTATTCTTGATATTATTACATATATCCTGATTTACTTAATTCAAAAATGTAAAACAGGATTTATATGTAATATATATTCATAATATACATATATATATGATACATCGATAAATGGAATGAAATACACCGTTTATGGTGATGGTAGGCCGTACGTAGGCATAAACGCTGTTTTCGTTTACTTATTAAATTGAATGGAATTAAGTATATGAAATACATATATATATATATAAATATATCCAGTATCATTATTATGTCATATATTTCATTATTACTTATTATATATAATTTATATTCATTCATGAATAGATAACATGGAGAATGAATTCCAACGTGTCGTGGAGACGGTATTCCGTATGTACGCACGAGCGATGATATCATTCCCATGATCGAGGAATTGTATTGAAGTGTATGTATAATATTTCAGAATAATTATCACTTTAAAATAATCATATATAGTTATTATTTACACCATTATACCCATCCAAGTAAGGTGGTGGTCGAAAACAGATTACACCACGACATGGAGACGGTATTCTGTACGTACGCACGTGCGGTGATTTCGTTTTCCGTAGGATGGATAGATGGGGAAATAGGGTTGTTTCATAATTATAATAACATATCAGTATATTAGTGATACTGATATTATTAATTCATAATGAAGCAACTAAAGAAGAAGAAGTATAAGAAGAAATAAAGTTGAAAGAATCGGTAATGGATATTACCTCTCTTTTCGACACGCCTTTTTGAAACCTCAACTTAGGGCACTATGATTGGTATTTGAAGAAGACCAGAAAATGTAGGATGTTTCTAGGGAAGTGGAGAAGAAAAATTGTCTGGGTTTGGCTGAGCTTGAACGCTAAATTTGGTGTGAGGAAGAGAGGGAGGAGGTGGCCTTTTATAAGGGAGGAGAGGGGCACCTTTGGAAAAACTAAAGATATTATTTTATTATAAAGTCATATTCTATTTTTTATAGCTTAAAATTGATTTATTTTTAAGCTAAGGTGGGGATGGGTCGAAATACTATCATCCAATAGAATTTGGAGAAGTTTTGGTAATTATTTCAACCTTATCATTTAGATTTCACATTAAGTTAAATAATTTAACTTTTACCGTGTCTTCTTGTTTTCTTACACTATAAGGTTATGAAACATACTATAACAAGCCAAAATAATTCCAAGTGGTTCATTATTAATATATATATCCTTATCTATGTCATTTGGAAGAACCTTATATTTTTAGTAATAAAATAACAATTAATAATATAATATTTTTTTAAAAAACTATTTTATGTCAATGTTTACACTATTTGGTAATTTATTTTTGTGAAAATCATAAAAACCTGATTAGTTAGAAAGAAGTTTATTAAATAAATAAAAACATTTCATATTAACCTATAAAATTAGTGTAATTTATAAAAAGTCTCAAATTACATTTACTTGGGTATTTATAATTTCAATTAAGTTAATATTTCTGTAAAAAGATAATTACTGCATCATCATTGTGTCATATATAAATTAAATTATTTAAATTCAAAAAATTATAAATCAAATACCATTATATATGAAATCATTTTATCTTTATAAATAATATTTATATTCTAATTTATCTTATGTATAACCCTATATTAAAAATGTTTTAGTTATTAAACATTGATTTTAACAATTTTGACTCTTTTTTAAATAAAATATTAATAAGTGTCCTAATCTTATCCAAGTGGACCTAAATGGTCATATTTTATTCCTGAGGATTATTTTGGTGGAAATAAACTTATCCAATAGAATTAGTACAAGTGTTAGGGTAATAATAATATCATTTCTACCCTTAATTACCCTATTTACTTTTTACCGTGGTAAATAAAAGTAAAAAGTCACTATTCACCAAAAATTATTTTTATCTCACTGAACAACATTTTAATTACTAAAATTAACTATGTCTCTCTGATTTTTGAAATTCTATTCACAGAAGTGGTAAAATTATGTTTTATTTAAATTTGCAAATTCTCCTAGGAGGTGGGTAAAAGACGGTCAAATGTTCAATAAACTTTTTATATATCTAAAATAACTATAAAATGACTCCAATAAATTACATTGAACTTATATATGTATTATGTATCAATTTTTACATAAAGTAAATTTAAATAAAAATAATTATTATTTAAATAAAAAGAATATTTTTAAATAGTAACCCAGTGTTTTCACTATCCATCAAAAATTGAATGTTTTCAGAAAAATACAAAAATTTCACCCTATGCTAATTTCGATATTACTAATCCAAAATTTAAGTCCATTATGAAAGATAAAATTTAAAAAAGTTGGTATTACTATTCATAATGGCTAGTTCAAAATAATATTATAATAATATCTCGTTTAGTGAAACTTGGTATTGCGTAATAAAAATGCTATCGAAGAAGGTCTTGATTGCGTGTAATGCAAGCCATGTCAGGGATACGTGTAGTGAAATCACCTTTTGGTGTTGTGTATAACATAATAAAAAAACTTATTTCATTTATACATTAAACAAAATCTATACTTAATGTTGTGTAGAATAATTTCCACAAGACGAACATCAAATAGTGTGTAACACTAGCTAAGAATAGTGTTGCGTATACTGCAAGATAATATAGTGTTGCATATAGTTCAAGCTAATATTGGTGTAGCGTACAACACAATACATCAAATTAATTAAAAATAATATTTCTAATAAAATCTCGGGTTGTTACATCTACTATCTTGACCCTTAAGGAGTAAACAATATAGTTATCACAATAACTATGAAAACGATTAATGGGGGTTAAAAACAAAATGATAAGGGTAAAAAGGTGATAAAAACTACTCCAAATTTTATTGGATGAGATTATATAAAATAAATATTATATTACATTCTAATATTTTTATTTTTGATACATTTTATATCATAATTATTTTATAATATTTTATTATTTTAAGAAATTCTAAGAGTGGTCCTCCCCTCTCTTACAAAAGGGAACCCCTTATTTTCATTCCGTCAAAATTAAAAAATATATTGGTTCAGCCGATATATATAAAAATACTCTAATTAAATACATAATTAAATATTTAATTATTTATTATACTTAAACTAACCTATCAACACTATTTGAGTAATCTTTAATAGATTGTTTGAAAAAAATGTATCATTCTTAATAATGTTTTATTTATTTCTCTATTATTCCTAATAAATAAAATATTATTTAACCAAAATGAAATAATATGATATGTATCTTCCATAAAGTTATGTGTTTTTATGTTAACAA
Source organism: Viscum album (assembly GCA_963277665.1). Taxonomy (NCBI): domain Eukaryota; kingdom Viridiplantae; phylum Streptophyta; class Magnoliopsida; order Santalales; family Viscaceae; genus Viscum; species Viscum album. Next base: position 385,177,132 of record OY728166.1, read on the forward strand.
CACAACATATATCTATATCCTCCTCTATCAATTGGCAAACAAAACCATCGTTCTTGTGTATGAAGGCAACGACCTCACAGACCAATATAATTAATTTTCCATCACCAAATCTCAATGTTTTATATAATAATGGAATTGAAGTATATATTTTATATTCATGAAAAATTTATCCAAATGAGTATATAATATATCATTTTATTTTTTTACCTTTCTATTAACTGGAAAATGATATTGTCGTTCGCGTATATGTGCAGACTACCACCTCCCCGAAATAATGTGATTCATTTTTCATTACCACGTCACCTGAATGATTTATATAAATTATTATAAAACCATAATTTGGTATTTATTATATAATTATAATTTTATAAATATTACACCATTCTTACATTCTTTCTATAATGATTGTTGAAAAATGGAAACGTTACTCATGAGTATGTATGACATACCATCTCCATGATTAAAATATAGTTCATTTTTCATATCCATTTTACATGAGGGTTTTAAAAGTATCATTTATGTATTAAAATTAAATTTATTTCATAATAATTATTATGGATAATATGGAACAGTTATTTCTTTGGCCATTGAAAGCCATCCTGGGTAATTTTTAACAAACAATAATATCATCAAAATGTCTTACGTGAACTTAAATTATCATGTAATTTAATATAACATGGTATTCAATAAAATAAAAGAAATAATTATCTTGAAAAAGTTATTACGAAATTTAATAATTAAAATAAGTCTTTTATTTCAGAATATGATGTGAATACATGATGATTCACAGTCGATGTAAGGGCCACTTTAACCTAAAATATCGTTATAAGGATTTATTTTCCTAATTTATCTCTTTAATGACCATTTTTATAAAATTAAATTTTCAATGTATTTATATAAATATAAAATAAATATAAATTTCATTTTATAATTGTTAATTTCTAAGGTTATCAAAAAGTAATATTTTTATGGAATTTTTCACTTTCTTTACAAAATAAAAATCGAATGTTCCATTTTGACATTTTCCGCGACAAAGAATTTTCCAACATCATAACAATTATTTTATGTTTTGATTCCTTTTAAAAAAATCATTTTTTTAATGAAAAATAATTATTCACTTTTAAAATATTTTTTTTAAAATATTTTTTTATAAAAAGGGTATTTTATTATTTGAAATGTTTTTCACAAGTATTAAAAGGTGTTTTTCAATGGTTTTATTCATGATAATGTTCTTGGAAATTTATAATTAAGGTTAGATCCCCTTTATATATCCTGGTTATGATCGATAAAAAGCAGAAGAAGGGTTTATCCCCATTATATCTCAAGAATGAAATCTATACGACCCTAATTTTTTTATTAAATTTTTATAATCTAATATTTAATTTGGTAGAGTGGTATCTTTACATGGACCATAAAACCATATTAAAATTTAAAAATACATGGACTTGAAGGCCTAAATACTAGAAACACATTATAAATCCCTCCATTAAATTTTTCGTTTTATGTTAATCCAAACTGCCTGATCTGTAATGCTGATTAGCTAACAATACCCCTTGCTGATCAACTAGCAATACCCCATGAAAACATCAAGGAGCCTAATACCCATGTAAAAGACATACCCTCTAATCAATTCAATCTAATTAGATTTTATGAATGTTATTCTTTATCTATAACTATTTTAGTACTACACATGAGAATCCTCATGACATTGTTTTCTCATTGTCGATTATCGTTTCCCTGAATTCCACCAAAGGTCGTCGTCCTAGCATCCCAGCACTGCTGAAGTCCCTATGATGTCGATATCAATCCACCACCGACATATGTAACTGATCAAAACTCCCATATTTACCTCTATTTATTCGATCTCATCTCCATCAAATGATCCTAGAAATTTCTTCTATGGATGTTGCCCATACACCTTATGGGTTGCCATAGTAGCTCCCTAATGCATGTCACTGTCACCTCAGGAGCCCACTATCATCATAGATGACCACCATTATTTTCATGTTGAGACATCATTCCATCGATATGTCATCAGAAACTGACTACCACCCTCTATGGTGATTTAAAAGGCCCCCAAACACTAAATAAAAACCATCCACCAAAAATTATTACCACTGGGACTCAAACATAGACTTAGGTTGCAGGATTACAAGGTTTTGTTTACCACAAGGATACAACCCGAACTGCCCCATTATAGGTCACGTGTGATCTTGGTATGAATTATATGATGGGTCCACCCAGATATCACTCTAATTAATTTGGTAATGATTATGTTCTTTATAGAATTATATTAGAATTCGATCATATAGTTATTCAATATTTTAGCATTATATAAGGGTTTTATGATATTAATGTCCCAAGGAACATACATGAATTTTCTATACTATCTAATGTGTTTCAATGGAACTAATATCATTTAAAAAGAAAATATAACTATATATTTTTTTAAAAAATGAGTCCCTTTTTAGTAAAAGGTATGTTTATAAGAAATGGATTTTCATGGGTTTTCATGATTTTTATTGGACTAATGGTTTTTTATCCCTTACTTATCTTTTTATGCTCATCCCAAATTTTAAAATTCTATCTTCATAGGGTTTAAGTATAGGTATAGGAAAATAATAATTCAAGTTGAATTTCAGGAATATTTTTCCTAACAAGATATCATGCTTTATTCTAGAAGTCTACTATTGTGTGAAAAATGGATTCTAAATAGGAATTTCCACTTTTTAACACATATTTTTTATCTTTATTATATATGAACTAATTTTCTATATCTATAGAAAAAATATCCCTGGGAATGAATGTAAGTGAATTATAATCTAAATACACTACAATATTGTATGTTTTTGGCTGAGTCCTTAAAAATTAATTATTGTTTTTGTTAAATTATTAAAATAAAAGTTTTATAAATCATTATTTAGCCTTATCTTTTGTATAACTCATGCATGGGAGTTATTTGGGATTCATAATTAAATCTTAAAATGTTCATATTCACATATACATGTTCTCTACAATGGAAATGTAGATGATGTTGGACATGTTGTTGGTATACAGAGGACTTATTTCTTTATTAGTGGTGACCTAGTTTGGGTCTCAGTACATATGTACTTAGTTTGAGTAATTAATAAATTGTAAAAAACTTCATTTTGTCATGCTATGTCTAGAAGGCATTAATAATTGTATGATTGGGACTTATAATATACATATAAAAATTTATATCTATTCTTTTTTATATAGAACATGAAACTAATAAGAAAACCTTGATATGAGAATATGTGGATGTGTTATTTCTTCATTATAGATATGATATAAATACATCACATTTAAATGATGTATTTTTAATTTTATTTCCAATGACACAGTGATTATTACTCTATCAATTATCCTGATGATATTTGATTTTTAAATCTTTACATGAATATTCTCTCTAAAATGGGGATTATTTTGTTATTATATATTTTCATTGATGGATACAGAATATGGAGAGAAACCTAGAAAAATATTGTAACAGATATGTCTGTGATTTATATTAAATAAATTCTTTATGGATTATATATTAACAACACCAAGAAGAATTATTATTAGGAGAGGGAAAGAAGATGTCAAAGTTTCTTATAAAAATCCTAAACTATAAATCATGAATATTTAGACTATTTGAATAATGGATAGGGAAGATAACCAAGATATTTTGTGGGAAATTGATTTGGATAATATTATCTAAACTAATTTAATCAATAAAGGGATTGAAAATTTATATAGTTAAAAAAGGAAAACTGGTTGTGATCAAATATGCATAACTGTTTACAAAACATATGTGTTTTGTGCCATAGTTTGTGATAAAAAAATCCCAATTGATTGATGTTTGTTATAAAAATAATATAATTGATTTGACCTAGAATAAACATTATCAAATTACATATTTTTATAGAGATAATAATTATGGATGTTTTGGTGGAGGTAAACATGGTGAATGTTATTGGTTCGAAAAATTATCTTCTATATCATAGTAATAGAAATAAATTGTGGTTATAATATTATCAAAATCAATATTTAAGAGGTAATACATGAATCTGTAATTGGATACCATTCATACTATAAAGTGGCATGTGTATTATCAATTTGAAGAGATGTTACATATAAAAGAAAACAACCCTTTCATATGATGAATATGCCATCAGTGGAAAATATGGGTTTTTGAAAAAAAATTATTGTTTCTCCCAGAATAGAGGTAGAGTATAATCTAAATTTGTGCATGTATTGTGCCCATAAATGAATAATAAACATAGTTTCGGTCCAGAATCCCTGGGAATAATGGAAAATATAAAAAAAACTGAGATATCATTTTGTAACTGCTTAAGTGTATACGGATTCCAATGCGAGGTAAAAAGAATCTATTTATTGGGCAGTTATCTTTATTATATCAATATTTATTAACGATTAATTTTATATTGAATAATATTATTCCTTTATATCAAATATATATATATATATTAGTTTTAAATATTGATATAATCCCATATACCATGAAAATGGATACCCTATTTGGTGTAAGAAATGAAAAATGATTCGAGTGCACATATTATACTATTATAGTAGGTGATGTTTATGTTTCGTGGGATTTTCATGACCTTGGCATAAAATATTTTATAAAACAACCTCAGACAACCTCATATTGATCAGCCAAGTTGTCTTGCGATAAGGCTTGAGTGGTATTCCAGATCCTCTTTAGTTGATGACTTATGTTTGGAAATAAGAAAAACCAAATTGGGATCAATTTACCACATAATAAATAAATAAATAAATAATTTAAATCAAATAAAACTATAAATTATAGCAGAAAATAAATAATTTAAATATAGCTCAATTTCAATTCATTGGTTACTATCCACACTAGAATGACACTCACTCTATTAGTAAACTCTAGATGGGTAAAACCTAAACCAAAAAATGATAAAGGATATCGGTGTGAGTATTTAAATTATAAGTAAGAAGGCCAAAAAAACAATTTCATATGCATTAGTTATAAAAAAATCCAATCATACACATTTTAAAATAAGGAATATAAAAATAGTGTTGTATACTCTTTTATAAAAACAACTAACATATTCTTATTTTTTAAAAGAAAAATAATCTTCAATATATTTTATTTGAAAAAAAATAATTTGTGAAATATAGTTAATTAGAAAAATGGTTGTTATGGTATTGAATCAAAACAATAATGTGTATTTTAAAACCAATATTTTGGAAAACAGGAGTAAAAGTAAGAAACCACCAAGGTAAATCTCTAAGTTGATAGTTGTTAGGGCCCTAGGTTCCTCGTAACTTGGTGATCAATCCATATAGAATGTTCTTGTACATGATTCTATAGATGGGTCACAACCAATGTTCTAGTGGTCCCCATGTCATCATTATTCTTTTAGTCAGTATTATAGCGTGAACTTTCTGGAGAGAGTAGTTCATTTCCCAACTGACCCAAACAATGTATGAGTCCATAAAAACCCACCAAGATACCCAGGATCCCAAAGTTCTATATTCTAATTTCTATATTATGTGAAATACCTTTTTATAAAATAAAAATTCTAATAATTGAAAACAAGCTTCAAAAACATCCATTTACAAAGGGAAATTAACCATTACACCTTCAACTCAGACAAAATCATCTTTTTAAAATACCCATTACATACTAAAAACCATTTATAAGACAAATTTTAAGAAATTAAAATGTTTTTATTATTGAAACACGTTTAAAATGATATTTATTAATCGAATACACATTTCAAAACATAAAGGCAAAAATGAAAAATAAATAAAATTTCAATCCAACAATCCCCACCATTTTTCAAAGTATATACAAACTATTAACTATTAAAATCACTTTTAATGCACTCAAGTAGTTAATGAATTCAAATTAATGTCCTGAAAATTAAGAACCTACCTCAAAAGGAAGTTAAACAAGCTGAAACACCTCAGCACTCAACACCTATATTAGAAACCACTTGAATATTCCCTTTTTAGCTTACATGATTATGAAACTACACATATAAATAAAGAGACCTTTACCTAATGTAAATATTTTTATGTCCAAGGATATGTACAAGTTTGTCATTATATATATTACAATTCTTTCATATACCCCTTTAAACTTTCAAACATTTGTATTTTTAAAAGATATATATATATAAGGACACCGAGAACCAAAATAAATATTCACACTACTATGAGTTAATATATAAAAAGGGTGATATTATATATGTATGTGATTACCTATCCATACACATGCATCTCACGATTAACAACTGTGACTCAAATCCACCATAATGAGTCCCAAAGTACTCTAAAAAATTTTAAGAAAACAAAAAATTAAAAAATAAAGAATTAAAATTGTTCTAAATGTGATGAATGGGGGGAAAACTACACAAAACCTATAGAAATACAATTTATTTATATAAAAGTGGATAGAAATGGATTTAGCAATACCCCAGACCCCTAAACATCAAGAGACAACAAAAGAAATAAATAAAAATGGGTTTGGATTTAGACTACTCTTATACACCACCCAAGGGAAAAGGAAACCAATAAATAGATGAAGAAGAAGGAAAAAGAGAGGCAGAGAAGCTTACCAGAGTTGATCACCCCAATGACTGAGTGAAGAATTAGCTGTTGAATGTGGGGAAAGGGAGGAGGTTATGATCCCCTTATGGTCATCAAATAGTGGAAATATAACCTAATAATAATACTAATAAAACATTAATAATATATATATATGTAATTTTTTTATACGTATATATCATACCTAGGGATGACCACTAGGTTTCACCCCACTATCTACCAAACTATATGATAACTATACAATTTCCTTTATCCCAAGGGGGTGGCACCACGCAAGCTACAATGGATAGGTTCACTCCCATGTGCCTAACTGTGCATCCTAAAATGTTCCACTGTTGAGGCCACATGGTTTGCACTAGGTTATCACATGGATTCCCTTAACTATGTTCCAACCATGTAACTTCATCTACCGGCCCGAAAGAACACTTCTTTTCTAAAAACCACCCATGAATTCCATAAAAACTAAATATAACAAAAATAAATGAAATAATATTTAAATTTATGGTTGCGCCATGAAAATTCTCCCCCACATTAAAAATTTCTACCACTAATAAAGCCCCCACTATTAAACGAGGAACAAATGTGAAACTCACTAGTTAGAACAAAACCTCTAAACAATGCCTCAAAACCAAATGATAAAAGACAAAAACCACTAACATCATTGTAAACTCTAAACATCGCTAGTTACACTGAACCATATTAATATAGAATAAAGAGACACATGAGGAGGGGGAATGATTGGGGTATCCCAACTATTTAGAAACCAATTTTCATATACCAATCACAAACACAATAAGGATCCCCGAAAAAAGTGGCTAGCATAAAACAAATATCGGAACTAGGATTAAAAATTTACATAAGTCAAAAGAATATCAAAATGTACATAAAAAATATTAAAAAAAATTAAAAAAAGTTATCCATTAAAAAGAAAAAATTCACAAATAACAACCACAATGATCTCAAAAGAAATGAGGACACCCTAACGGTCTAAAGAAAAAGGGTCCCCAAAATAGAAACCCACATGAAGGGACAATTCAAACGACTTGCATTCCATAGTCGGTGACCACGTGTTGGATCTACATCCCCAACATAGGAAAATCCCTTGAATTCATGAAAATATTCAATCTGTTTTGAATGAATGGATCCCTAATGAATTGAAGCATCTGTTTCCGCATAACTAGGATTTGAAATCCATTGATTAGGGATTCCACTTATGGGAACATGACCTAAAGAAAATCTCTAGATGTCCTAAATGATCACACCATAGACCAACCATCACATGATTATGATGAACATATTAGAATGCCTAAATCAACAACAACAATTGAAAATGATTGAGTGGTCCATCAAATATGAAGCATGAACTTATGAATGAGATATACCAAGAACATGTTCCTCTCGTTCAAGCTCCTCACAGGATGTGGAACCCTTAAATTGTACCTTAGAAATCTAGATTTACCACTACCATAGAATTATCTTTGTAAAAAAACTCAGCTTAAGACACCTCATCTACCGGAATCCCAAACAAAAGATGACTAGAAAAGAGAAAACAATGCTAAATCTCTATATGGAGGCACCATACAAAGAAAGAAACTTCTGGTTAATTTCCCTACACTAATTCTGAGGCAAAAACACAAGCATATTCAATATGTTCAGCACCAAACCTCAAGGATTATTGAAACTAATAAACACTGATTAACTATTCCACCAAACAACCTCTAACGGTACTTGATCACCCAGGGAAACATGTCACAAATTATAACTACTCAACTTCACCACTCCACTAAGAGTTTTGAAAAAATAAACAAACAAAAGATACCCCTTAGAAACCTTTGGACCATTTTGGGTAGCATACTATAAAGAAAACAAAACCTCAAAATCACACCAAAACTGAATTAAACCTCAAATAAAGATACCAACCCCATAAAACACAACACATTACAAAGAAGAATAAGAACCCTCTTTTAAAAACCAACATTTTTAAACTAAAAACCATTTTACCCACTTACAAAATCATTTGAAACATCAATCCTATTTCCCAAATTCAATATTTTTTCCACTTTTAGTCCCCTTGGATTAAAAAAGTTCCAAAAATTAAAATTAAAAAATCAAACCATCACATCACTTTTCTCTTCCGAACAAAAAAATACCAATATAAAAGGGTCAACCTTTTTAGAGGAGACTATTTTCCTTAAAAAACACAGATTGAAAAAACCATGTAGAGTCTTTGATTTTAAATGATCACCTTCAATATCCTATAAACAATCACATATGTGCTCATTTGGATTCCTCTTATATCCATACATGCATACATACCAACATGAACCTTCCACACATAAGGACACCTATGTGTTTGAATTATAATAATAAATACCAAGGGCATCACATACCATTTTAACATCGAAACATAGTATCTACTATATTCACAGTCTACTATTTCATCCCAATTCTCACAAATACTTTCCAAAATTTTAAATCACTTTAAATAACAAATCCCATTTTTGAAAATAACCATTTCATTTTAAAAAAAGTTTAAATGTTTTCATTTGGGAAATAAAATTTTGATAACCTTATCACTATTTCATCAAACCAAATTTTCTTAAAGCACAAATAAGAATACCAAAATCCATCCCTAGACATAATTAAGAAGAAAACAAATTAAATAACAACTAAGTGGGATAAAAATACAAAAATATCAAAGAAAAATGACTACAAAAGGATTGGTCGCATGGTTTGGGAAGCAATATTCTAATCTAGTGAGAACATTGGCAAACATTAGATGTAGTTTCATGGTCAATGTACGATTTTTAAGATAGTTCATAGAAACTGTGAACAATATGAATCCCTACCATGATAAAAAATAAATCCCCAAAACTATCCATAAATTCTCTAACAAAAACCAAGGTCCTAGAAATTACCCAAGGGCCCAGATCATATTTTCATAAGTAACCATCTAAAACAACCATATAAATTCATGAGTACATTAGAATAGGTGGTTATCAACCACCTACCCATGACTGACCACTTGAATTTTAAAATACTATCTCCAAACTATCATATATCCCCAAATAACAAGGGTTATTGGATTTTTTACCCTTTTCTCATGATCCAACCTAGGTCAACCCTGAACTTTCCATCTGATCCCACTCACAAAATGGATTGAGAGGCATTACTAACCTACCGGGATGACAACTAGTTTTTGGAATCAAGAAAAAATAAATTGGTAATTATTTATCGCATAAAAAAACAAATTAATATATCAAAACATTTAAAATTATATCTATAATTAGAAAATCAAAAACCAAATATATCTCCATGAGACCCCGTGGGTCACCATAAACCATTGAATTACACTCACTCGATCAGAGAACCAGAGATGCATGAAACCTGAACTAAAAAAATGAAAAAGGATATTGCAATGAACATTAAAATTACCATTAAGAATTCCAAAGAAGAACATAGTATGCCTTTCATTAAAAATAAAATCAGGTAATTCTTGTTTAAAAGTAAGTCAAAGAGAATTTGGGTTTTCTAATCATTATGAAAAAAGTAACAAAATTCCATTTTTTGAAAACTAAACATCAACATATTTTCAAAAAAATTTCAAATCCTCAATGAAATTTTAGAAAAAGTATTTATGAAAGACAATCTATTTATAAAATAGTTATCATAGTATTGAAACATAAAAAAAATGTATTTTAAAACCAGTACCAAGGAAAACATGAGTTAAAGTAAGCAAGAACCATGGGTAATCCCTATGTAGCAAGGTTATTAGGTCCAAAAAATTCTTGTAACTCTGTGACCAATCTATATTGAATGTTCTCAAGTAAGATCCTCTAGAGAGGTTAAAACTAGAGTTCTAACGGTCCCGAAGTCATCAGTTGTTGTTTAGTTAGTGTTCTAACATAAACTTACTAGAGAGCTCAGGTTATTTCCCAATTGACCTAAACAACCTACCAGTCTATAGAAACCCACCTAGATTCCCCAGGTCCCCATTTTCTATATTCAAATTTATATATTAAGTGAAATCACTTTTTATACAGTGAAAATTTCAATTTGAAACCACAGTTAATAAACAAACATTTTCAAATTAAATTTCATCATTAAAACTTGAACTCAAACTAAAATATCTTTTACAATAACCATTACATAATAAAAACCATTTAGGAAACCAATTTTATGAATTTTAAATGTTGATCATTATGAAACATGATTAGAAACATGTTTTTATATATAATACACAATTTAAATCTTAAAGTAAAAAATGAGAAAATATAAATTTAAATCTAAGAATCACAGCCATTTTTCCAAGAATATATATAATATGAACTATTAAAAAAAATAATTTAATGAAACATAAGGTGTTACATAATATAAATTAAAGGCTCACAAATTGGTAACCTACCTCAAAAGGGAGTGAACTAATAAAAAACCACAATACTCGGCACCTTGTTCAGTGAACAGTCAAATATTCCCTTTGTCAAATACATGAATGTTCAATTTCACATATATATAAGGACAACTATCCCCAATGAACAATTTCACCTAACCATGAATATTTAAAATACGATCCTTATATATATACATATACTTTCATATATCCATTTACACTTACACATGTATGAATTTTTCAAATATATATATATATATATATAAGAAAACCTGTCCCTAATATATATATTAATACTACCATGAGTGAATATATATAAAAGGGAAACTTATATATGTATATGACTACAAATTCTTACACGTGAAAGTATCTATTGACAAGGATGGCTAAAATCCACCTCAAAGTGCTCCAATGTACTCTAAGAAAATATGAGAAACCTAATAATAAAAAACTATCCAATTAAAATTAGGTAACATATAAAGAATGTAGGGACACCAACCCAAAAATCGATGGTGAAGCAACAAAATTTTGCAGTGGTGGAAATAAACAGATTCAATAATAGCTAATATCCCAAAAAATCTTGAGAGAAGAAAAGAAACACCCAAAATAGGTTTAGGTTTGGTGGAAATCACACACACCACTAAGGAGAAAAGGAAACCAAGATGTAGAGAAATAAGATGAAAGGGAAGAAGGTTACAAGCTTACTAGAGTTCATCATGCCCAAGATTAGGAAGACAATTGGCAGATGTTGGATGTGAAAAGGAGGAGGTTGTGCATTGGGAGACCCCTGTGGGTGTAAAACAAGGAGGGACATAATTTATTAAAGCCTTATAATAATAATAAAAAGTTATAATAAAACATTTTATTTATTTATTTATATATAAATATGGACACACACACACATGTATATATTACCTAGGGTAGAGTGAAGGATTTGGCCGCTCGTTTTTCCAGACTATGCAGAAACCATGTAGTTTCCTCTATCACAAGGGGAGGGTCCACATAAGCTACTCAGAATAGGTTCATGCCTATATTTTTATTTTTTCCACAAATCGCGTTACTTCTTCTACCCTCCCCAAAATAATAATTTTTCATTGAAAACACCCCAGAATTCCATATAATAAATGTAATACCAAAATAAATAAATTAATAGATATTTTTTGGGTCAGGGTGTGACAAAAACACATGAACCAATCATTATGATAGACTATATAATCATGTAAAATACACAAATCAATAACTTAAGTCAAAAATTATTTTCTTTTTTCCACTTGATGGTGCTTTATATTCCTTTATCATGGGGTGGAATATTAATTCTAGTATGAATAGTCTAATTATTCAAGATATTGGAGGTATCACTTGTATTTTGGTGTATTTAGTTCCTTAAACCTTAGAGACATCTAACCATTAAAATGTACCAATTATAGTTGATATGTATCCAATTGTGTTTCAGATATATTTAACAATGATATCTCTAAAAAAATTACTAAAATAATATATTAATATTTTTCTAGTAGAAAATCCAATTTCATTTCCTTAATACCATAATAAAATAATAGTGTTGTGGGTGTCATAGACTCAAGTGGGATAATTATTGAATAACAGATTTATTTTTCAAATCATTACACCTTTAGAACCAACCTTTTTTTCCTAAAAGGATAATGGTAGTAATGATGTGTGTATTAACTAAAAAATATAAATTAGGTAATTATAAACAATAAATATCTCTTACCTCATATTGATGGGCTATTTATTCATTTAAATAGATATTTTTATATTTCTAATAAGGATCTTTCCTCACAATATCATCATTTGAGTGAAGTATTCAAGGGAATACAAAAGAAAATTTTCAAAAGTTGTTTTGTTTGTTATGAATTTTTGTTCATGCCTTTTGACATTACTAATTCATTTGAAATGTTTATGGGCATAATAAATCAAATAGTTTGTAAATATTTGGATATATTTTAATATTGTTTATGGTTAAAATCATTATTCAATAAAGATTAATGGTGTATCATGTAAGACAACTTGAATTTAGAATTTTTCATAAAAATAATTTAGATTCGAATTTTTGAAAATATTAATTTTTATCCACGTGGAGAAGAAATTGGGAAATATTTTTTAATATTAAAGAATCTATGTTGATCCTAAAAATTTGAAAGTTATGATGACTTTGTATAGGTCAAATAATAACATTAAAAACATATTTTTCATATACTTACTAGATATTGTTAGAGGTTTATTAAATACTTATCAAAATTTTCTTCTATAATTCCATCCATGAAACATAAAAGTGTAAGATTTTAGTGGGATGAAAAGTTCTAGAAATTACTTAATTAACTAACTTAAATTGTTAATAAAAACTATTTATTTTACATCCTAACTAAGGTATTGTATCTAAATTATATTTTAATGATTTAGGGTCATATTTTGGATGCATTCTTATAAAATTATGTTTTATATAATATATGAATTTAATGAGTCAAAGTGACAAGAAAATAACATTCTGATGTGTGATTTAGAGTTATCCTTATTATCTCACAAATTAATTCTCTTGATACATCATATATTTATATAATACTCATAATTCATATAGATCAAAAAACAATTATTTACATATTCTCATTGTTTGATATCAATTAGAGACCATAAAAATCAATATATTATCTCCAAAACTTCATTTTTTAACTTTCATATACCTCCAGGAAAGAAAATCTTATGTAAAGTGCCCTTAGTAGGAATACGTAAGCCCATACTTTCATCGTAGGTGACGAAAATTGGAAATAATTTGTCATGCTAGATGATTTTCATTTTTACATGGACGAAATAAAGAATGGTTTCATTATTTGTAGATTAAATTCGACATTTATATCTTTTGAGAAATTGAATAATTTATTGTTTTCTATAAATGAATGTAAGTGAATATGAGACAAATTTTATAGCATGGGAACCAATGAGAAGAGAATGACATCAGAGTTTAAATTTTATCTCAAAAAGTGAGTATTTATTCCTTTTCCCATGGGAAAATAACTCAAAAACTTCATAAATAATCCAAAATTATTGTCGCATCTAAGAGTTATAATGATATAACATTATATTAAAGGAATTTCTGGGTGTAAGATCATGTCAAATAAAATTAGTGTGTTTGTTTTTGAATTTTTAGTTTGTTTTTCAGTGAAGTATAAACATCAAGGACTAGATGGGTTATTACAATCTTTACCAATATTCACTTAGGTGTGGGAGGATATTTATATAGACTTTTTAATGGGTTTATGATTTAATATTTTTTTTACTTTAGACCATTAACGTAGGTGCTTGAATAATATTTAAATACAAGTAATTTCAATATAATGTAAAATAAAATTTCCTCTATTGAAGTACGTGATTTCAATGTCAAAATTTATAGTTTCTATATTGGGGGTATGTGTTTGAATTGTGTGAATGGTATTTAATATACTATAGAATCAATCAAGGAACATATGAGCTATTTATTTTGGGTAAGAGTGACATGGAAATTATATCATCTTTTCTAAATTGGTGAGTTCTTCTTTTACAATTTATCAATGTTAAATTCACAAAAATTTACTTCTCAAAGTTTTTTAACATTTTTGGTGAGGATTTGAAGTAAAAAACCACATAAATATAATAATATATACTTAATTCAAAAAGGATAAAATATTTTTTTTACAAAACCCTAAAATTATGTTTACCTTCAATTGTTAAGGCACCTACCAATTGATAGGTGGTGATCCAAAGTTGCTGAGAGAGAAATCATGTTTTTCTCAAATGTTCCAACAATATCCAATACTTTACCACTCAATAATTCGTGTTCCATCTTATACCATGTTGATTCAATAGAGGGAGATAATGGATTAACAATAATGAAAAATTAAACCATTCAAATATAGATGTACTGTAATCACTTTCAACCTAGGATAACATATACTGAGATTGATATTAATATAGAAATATGGTTAAGAAATTTTTTTAAATTCATGAATGTACAAGGCTCTCCTCCAATTAAATGAGTCACTGATTAAGATTTTTTTCCCTCCCTATGAATGAGCACATCCATTGAAAAAGATCCTAAATAATAGAAATTTACTATATTATGTCTAAAGCTTAAAATACTTTAATGAAGTTGTTTATGCCTATTTTACAAGTGTTTCATTCCTCTTGTATCTGTCCATGTGTCAGCTAGATGCTCCCGAACATCTCCATGTTGAATATACATGTTAAAGTTGGTCCTTAGAGTACTTTATTTTTATTTTATCATAATTTAGATAACTATTTATTTCATAATTATTATTTCTCATAGAATAGTTTCATTCATTATTCAAATTTATATCTTTTTTGAAGCTTTTATTATAAAAGTATTAATGTTTATTTTAATCTTCAATATATTATAGAATTCTTAGTTTATATTTATGAAAATTCAAATTCATTATATTTAACTTTATATAGATTTTCACTTATCCATATGAAACCATGGGATTCAAGATTTCAGATTTACAAATCATGTAATATTAGCTTTATGCATCACATATAATCTATTCCTAACCCGTATGTGGTTATCGTTTCCTGTAACATGTAAAGTTTTTATGATATCATTATGTGAGTTTATTTATACCATTATGTAGAGTGTATAAATTATATATTACCTTTACACATGTAAAAAATTCAAGTGACTGTAAGTTATAACTAACTACATGACAAAATGTTTTTATACTTTAATTCTTGACAACTCACATGAACAAAAGTCATGTTATTGTATGTCTTAACTGACCACATGAAAAAAGTCCCAAGATTTTAAGATTGACCAAATGAATTTAGATCAACTGTATGATAGATATTCTGAATCATATTAAATTTTAATCAACCACATGAGTAATATATTTACTATATGGGATATACTGAAAGATAAAATGGATCAGATGAACTTTTATGAAAATTGATCACATGTTGGTTTTGACCTACCATAGCATTTTGTTTTCTCTGAGATCATTCCTACATTAATATTAGACCTATAATTAATTTTTAAATATTTAAAGAACATAGCCAACTGAAAATCGATCGACCATATGAAAAATGTTTTTAGAATTATGGTACTCCATTTTTCATATTTTTTATGTCTTTATATATTTCAATTTATAGAATGTTTTTATTAATTGTTTTAATTGATCCAATTATTTCCTAATTATATGTCCAATATTTAAATTTTAAGGAACGTTTTTGAAATATTTTAATATATTATCTAATAACCACCACATGGGACAGTTTTCCACATTTCATTCATGATAAATTTTGTTTTCAAATTTGATGTTTTTTGAATTTTAATGGTTTATCTTGCATTATTTATGGGTGTGTTTCATGAGACTTTGATGTTATTTATTATTAATTTCTAGTGTTGTATTAAATATTTTAACGAGATCCACCTGGTATGATTCTTTTTCATGGGCATTAAATGAGAAAGTCAGGTGTATAATTTATTAGAATGATATTGAAAACATCTCTAACGTACTTCATTGAAGACACTTCCATGATAATATTTGGAAATGAGTAAGATAAACATATTTAAATTTAGAATGTGGTGCGCATTCAAGAATGTGATATATGGATCCTGATTAAACCAGTGCTGAATAATTGAGGTTCAATATTTTTATTGAGCTATGTTTTGAAACAATATTTTAATAAAATAGATTATATTAGCTACAATACATTCATTTTTACATTTTATTATAGATAGAGTCACTACATTCATAAATATAGCATTACTTGTTGATTTGGTTATGTGGTTATTACTTCTTTCAACAGTCTTTTGTATACGTTATTTAATTGTATTATACTACCCATAAAAGATATTATTTTTAGGTTATACCACCTCATATAGAAAGTTCATGTGGGTTGTTACTAAATGGTAAATAGAATTGGGATTAGTAGTTACTTTTTCTACTGAAAGATAGGTTTGGTCACTTCCACCATCTCAAAAGTAAGCTAGCAAGGTTATGACTCTAGATGAGGAAACTTCACTTTGGGTCGTCCCTCGAGGGTATAAAAAGGCCATTTACAAGTTTTGAATTCCCAGTAAAAGTTAGAGATTCAAATATAGTTTGTTTCATTTATCTCTATGTGTGAAGGGTGAATATTAGAGGTCGATCATTTAGATCTGAACTTCTATAAAAATTATTGTTTTCATTACATTTTTTAGTTTTTGGTTGAATTATTTTTTAACATTGATATTATTCAAATTCTTGAAATAATACATTTTATGGAGATCAATTCAACCCCCCACTAGATCTTTCAAACATTCATATATTGGGAGAAAAATAGAATCAAAGCATGATCCAAAGCTTTAGAATATTAGTATTTATATATTTTAAATTTTTTGAGACTTACTCATCAAAAGATCTAGTTTTAATGGTAGAAACTCACTACAATTGTCCCAACCAATCCCACCAGGGCCCACCTGGAACACCGTAAGCTGAGTGTGACTACCCCAAGCCCACATCAAATATTATAGTATCTATTTATTTATAATGTGTAGACATGTCACAGAAATTAGAGACCTTATCCTATAGTACATGTTCTAACACACACACACACACACTCACACATCCATCTCCATGCAACAATGAAATGATAAAAAGAAATATTGAAATTTTGAGTGTAAAACATTGATGCAAAAACCACTTGGAAAACATCAGAGTATAGTAGTACACACAAAAGCATAAATGTAAAAATAAAATCACTAAACGAATAACAAAAAGAATATAACCTGTTATGTACTAGGGGACTACTATAAAATGAAACCCATGGAATACCCTTTGGTATATCTAGATCACTATGCTCTACCTTCTCATTGTCCTCCTAGGACGACAACATGAGGCCAATTATTTACATAAGAAATGAAATGGATTGGAAGATACAAAAAATCGTTGAGTATGACATTACCCAATAGGAATCCCAAAACCCTAAATAAAAGGGGGAAACTGAAAGGAATTAGTCCGATCAACCTATAAGAAAGAGGGTCTTGAAAACCCAAGGGAGTGAGAAAATGGAAACTCCATCTCCAAATCTATACTATGAGCGATGAGTCAGATCAACATCACCAATGTATATAAATCAAGATATAGTACATATCTACCAGAATGACCCAATATAAATATGATATAATCCATGTCTGAATGAGTTTTCAACCACACTAGTAGCGAAATGATTCTTCTCGTGTCTCAATACAACACTCATATATGAGAACTAACGACATTGTTTCACAGTTTCGTGAAACATGTATTCTAGCTTTAATAATCACTATTTCCCAGAAGTTTCCATTAGATTTATTCATAGAACTGGAAACATCCAACAATTCTTTATCCAAATAGGACCTACTTTCCAAAGACATGCATTCGTTAAGTATGAAATTTACGATTATTTAGAGTGTGAATTGGTTTTGAGGATGGGAGGTCAGACTCATCACACCCTTTTGGAGGGAATTATTATATACTCTTGGACTCTCTTTGTAAATTTAAGATATTTTCATGAATCCTTATTAATTTAACAATTATGTCGTAAGTATTCCTTGGAATTCGCAATCACTTATTAACATGTGTGAAATTTAGAATCATTAGTATCCATTCAAGGTTCTTCATTAATGAAAATATTCATATGAATTTGAGGTTTTCCATAATGTTATCCTCTAATATACTGTTTAGAGATTCTTTTACTCATAATTTCAGATGATACTAGTTTTTATGTCACTCGGCGGGCCACTTTGGATTTTTGTTGTCACCCAGGGAGACGAAGGATTGGTTTTGATTATGGGATCAGGCCTATAAGATAGGCTACCAACATATCCTTGTGAAAGAAATCATAACCCTCATAGTTTAGTGCCACTGAATGGGACACATCATACCTTTTAAGGACATGTGATAAGGACCTCTAAGAGGAAGAATCATAGTTGAAACTTATTGTGGGACTTATGCTGAAGCAACCTGAGGAACTTGGAAATGATATAGGTTTCCAAGTAATATAAGAAACTATTAAGAATATGGCCCAAGGAGAATAGGTTTTATTTGAAATATTGGGTATGAAACTCAAAGAGGATTCCAATGTATCCCATATGGATGGGAATTAAAGCCCACATAGTTTGATAATTCTCAAAAAAGAGTATAGTTATTAGAGGAAGAATGAGCATGGGCCTCCTGAAAATGATGTCTTGATGACTTGAGGTGTTTAATTTGGGGATTATTCATGAGGAGGATTCCCAGATTAAGGGAATTTGGGTTGGATTCTATAGGTGGATGTCTAATGAGATCAGGCCCTGAGAAGGGTTCCAACATAACCTAATTATGATGGGAATAAGAGTTCTCATAGTTTATTCAAATGAGTCTTTGTGAACATGTTATAACCATCATGTATCTCTAAGAAAACACGAGTCTTTATCGGTGTGAGAAAAAAGAGGATGTGAAATATTTAACAATGACACTTCAAAAATTTTCTCCTCCACTGACAGAAGAGAGCGAGGCGACGAGCCTTCCCACTGTTCTATTTACATTAAACGAGGGTCCAATGTAAGGATGAAGGGATGAAGGCCAGAGGCTTATAACAGGATGGCTTCCCCTTTGAGATTGGTTGGGGCTTACTCCTAAGGAGGATGAAAATTTGAGGTTTGGTTGGGGCTTACTCATATGGAGGATGCCCATTTGAAATTGCATGGGTATTACTCCTAAAGAGGATTGTCACGACCCGACCCAACGGGGCTCGAGCCGTAACTCCCCAAGCCCACCTCCAAAAGGACAGGGGCTGGCGACTAGCGCCGAGTAGGCTATCACACACATGGGAGGCATTAGACTAAGGTACCTGTACACACGCACCCACAAACACCTCCATGCAACAGTGCAGAGATAAAGAAACTGAAAAGTAAATGCATGCATACAATCTATCCCAAACCAGAGTGCAGCAGCAAAAGTACAAAAGGGAAAAACAGGGCCCACCAAAGGAAAACTACAAAAGCGCGTCCAACCTGCTCTGAAGAAGGGGAACACTGCCACAAACACGCGCCAGAAAGCTCCCTCGGCACAGCTCTGGTAAACACCCCGGTCAACACGCTCACTAAGATCCTCCTACTCCGGGTCCACCTGGAACTCCGTCGAAAGGCCTGTGGTCTGCACAAGACACAAACATGTGCGGGAAAAACCCGTTCAGGGGTGAGTATAAACATACTTAGTAGGCACCCCAAAAACCCAAAACCCAAGGGAGCAACTGAAAGCCAACAGTCCGCTCAACCCAGCCAGAGGGAACCCAGACGAGAGAGAAACTCCATCTCGTTACCATCCTCGGCTAAACACAACTAGTCAGCTTAGCTCGGCTCAGGTGTATGCCCATACATACACCTTAAACAATCCAGATATACTCAGCTCACGCCACAAAGCCACAAGAGGTACCAACCTCATCACCAGCAACAGTCCCCAACCAGGAGAGTACACCGCACGAACACTGTCATACCAGATGACACTCATCCGAGAGATACACTCCATCAGGTCCCAAACAAACATCTCAGACGCTCACCCGAGAGTCCACGCTCGTCGGATAACATCACTGAGGAAACCTCGCTTAAACAACAAAACCACCAAACTCCTCGGATAGGGGATCACCGCTAGGGTCCTCAAGGGGATACCAAGACCCACTCCGGTATACGTAGCTCACAGATAGGGGATCACTCTCAGGGTCCGCTGGGGGATACCACGACCCGATCTGGCATACGTAGTTCTCACAGATAGGGGATCACACCTAGGATCCACTGGGTCATACCACAACCCGATCTGGAACTCGACAAAAGTTTCTCACTCGGATAGAGGATCATCGTCCATATAAAGATGGTCACGACGATACCGGAACCCTATCTGTTATAACTCGTGATGTAGGGGATCGAACCGACGATGCCGCAACCCTACCGAAACCACGCACTGTGTAGGGGATCGCATAACCAATGATACCGTAACCCGACTATAAACCACATGCTGAGTAGGGGATCGTATACCCGACGATGCCACAACCCTACTTAGCATGGACCACTACGTAGGGGATCATATTTCCGATGATGCCACAAACCCTACGGGGTTAACGTGCTAGATAGGGGATCGTCGCCCGTGAATAAGTGGTCACAGCGATACCAAGAACCCGATCTAGGGTAAAGATGCTAGAGGATCCACTCCGGGCCCACCAGAGGGATACCACAACTCTAACAGTTTAAACATTCCATCGAGAGGATAACAAACCCATACGAAGGTTGTGATACCACACGAACCCTTGTAGGAACGAACCAAGGGAGAACCCACAACCACTACTAGTCCAAATGTAGCTAACCCGAGCGACCCATCACAACGCCACACTGCGCACCTCCTAGGCCAAAACCGAGGCCACCATCACATTCCACACGGAAAAGCACGCAGGATAGGTTGTTTACTCGCCCGAAACGGAGCACCGGTGAAAAAGGCACTATTCACCGTAGCTAGCTCACGCAGGGCCCACACAATGATCCTGAAACCTATCGAGTGGATCACACCACGACGACCCCCTCGGAAAAACAAGCGGAATCGACTACTCGGTCGTCCAAAACGGACACCCGGTGAAAAAGGTACTATTCACCGAAGGCCAGCTCGGGTGGGGCCGACGCCTGGATTCCGAAACTCATCGAATGGATCGCAGCATTGCGATCCTCTTGGAAAAACACTCAGGATCGACTCTTCATCCGCCAAAATCGGACTCCTGGTGAAAAAGCTGCGTTTCTCCGCAAACGCCAAAACGCGGCCTCGTGGGGCCCACACCCCGTTCATAGTCCCAACACCCAGAAACCATCTCAAAAGGTCTGTCGTACCATCAGGGTCTCAACTCCACTGACGACACGTCAATCTGACGCTCCGGGTAGAAGTTACAATGGCCCGAAGTCGTAAAATAATAAATTAATATTATTTTACGCGACGTTTCTATCACTCGGGCCACGATCCTGAAACTTGAAACCCTAGAACCCATACCAAAGGGTTCGCCACGTTGTCAGGGTCACGTCGCCGCAAAAGGCGCGCGAATCCGGCTCCCGGTTCGCAGGATACGGGGGTTTAAAGACCCCCGTATAAGAATAGAGGCCGGACCGGCCACCGCC
This sequence comes from Viscum album, assembly GCA_963277665.1. NCBI lineage: Eukaryota > Viridiplantae > Streptophyta > Magnoliopsida > Santalales > Viscaceae > Viscum > Viscum album. The sequence goes on from OY728166.1 coordinate 385,199,289, forward strand.
GACAACCCGCCCCGGCCGGCGGCCCTCCGCCGCGCGCCGCCGCACTGGACGGCCGGCCCCTGCGGCTACACCGCAGGCCACCGCGGGCCGCCGGGCTCCGCCGGCGCCGGCAGAACTTCCGCGGACCGCCGGGGGCACACCCAGTGGTCCGTTTTGCAATCCAGAGGCGTCTACATGACCCTCGGGACCCGATCTACACTGCTACGGCTTCAATTTGCAGAAAAACGCAGCAAAAACGGGATCAGGGGTTAAAACTCAAATCTGCATACCTCACGGGCGAAACGCTGACGTTCAGCCTCAGATCCGCGCTCCAGAGCTTCTGCTGCGCGCTCCTGGAACATCCGCCGTCGAATTCTGAGCTCGTGGGCACTTTGTTTGCTCGATTCGGCGGAGTGGCGGCAAAGAATGGCGAAAAACGCCGAGAGGAACGGTAAAGGGGGGGGGGGGGGGCTGATATTTATATCAGCCGCCCGCCGACGCCAAACCCGCCTCGGACCCGACGCCCGATGCGAACAAAAGTAAAGTCTCCCCTAGGGTAAACGCGCCATTCTTAACGCAACGGCGGACTCATATTTTCCATCCGAGACTCCGTTCAGAAGTTATTCGAGCCGATGCTCACACACCAACTTCGCTACTTATTTACAAAAATGCCCCTGGTGGTGTTTCTCACCGCAGGCCCGCGCCCGTAAAGTTTACATCCCGCCTAGGCTAAACGGCACGTTCTGAATGCAAACATGCCCTCAGATTCCCGTTCTGAGCTACTGTTTAGGAGATATCACACCCCCCACCATGTGCATAGTATAAAAATACTTAAAGTTTTATAAAATTAATTCTGGGCACACCGAGCCTCGGAATCGCACGCCGTCTTCGCGCCTAGATCTTGAATTATTCGTAGAAATATTCCAATGTCTGATAGGGCCAAAAACTCGAGTCTCTATAAGGGTTCCCATTTAGAAATTGATGAGGCTTACTCCTAAATAGGATGCCCATTTGAGGTTTAACCTAGCAAAGAAGTTAGGTGATGAGATTTGAGGAGTTTCATGAAGATTGTATCGACTCAAGGTACTCAAGGAATCCATGAGGAGAGTCCAAACTCATAACATACAAAAGGAACCAAGAGGTGTAAGTCAACTCAAGGCACTTCATTGTGTGTGATGGAGTGTCATAGATTATGGTATTCCAATTTTGGATGTGTGGCCTCTTAAAGGGTGCAATGGAAAATGCCGTAGATTGAATTCAAAAAGTTTGTGGTGTGACTCTCCATTTTTCATGGGGGTCAGTGAAGGAAGCAAAGGGACCCGCAAGGCTACGCATGACCTCCTCCACAGTTCATTGTGCATGTAATCCGCCAAGGTGCATCGTGTAGGTGACTTGCCAAGGTGAGTCGCACAGGTGCTCCACCATTGTGCGTCGCACAGAGTTCCGCACAGTTGCTCCATACAGGTTCAGCATGTAGGTGCTCCACACATGTGCTCCATCTGTTCTAGACCGTTATGTTACCTTGAACAATGTTTCCCCATTTAATTACCTCTTCCACATGTTTTAGAGAGCTACCTAATAAAATTTGGGTGATCTTGGTGAAAGATCTATGCAACGGGCACTATGGGACTTCTTCTAACTTTTTTCATCTTTGAAATGGGGAGCCCAAGGGTCCTATTTATTGGCATTGTGGGGACCTGGTCAAAGGAAAGTTTTCCACGTAGGACCTCTCTATAGGTTATCCGTGTAGGGGTTTAAAAATTAATTTTCTATGTAGGTCTTCTTCATAGGACTTCCACGTAGGTCTTCCACATTGGACTTCCACGTAGGTCATCCGCGTACGTCCCTTTGTGAAATTTATCTATCTTCTAAGTGCCATAACATTTGATCCGTATGTTTTTTTGGGCTCCGTGACCAGTCAATTTGAAGGACATGAAGAGATATACACTTCTTGAGATGGTAAATACATAATTTCTTCTTAGATAAAACTCAAAATTTGATTTTAATCAATTGAATCCTTTTCATCAACAATCTTGGAAATCCCTTGCCTACTCCTGGATGGGGAATCATTCCACTTATCCATTGGTATGGAGTAGTATTTTGGCACAAAGATATCAAGCCTGCATCTTCTCCCTTTACGGTGAAAACATATTTACCCATACTTGACATTTTTTTTTGACTATTTTAGAATCATATCTTCACTCTATGGAAGAGTACATGAAAACATATTTCATGGTGTCTACAGACATGAAACCTTACATCCCTAACAGGAATCATCCAATAGATCTCAATCATCTATTATCATTATATTGATGGATTCCAGCAAAGAAATCATGATATTAGGTCCCCACTGTAGTTAACATGCTATAAATTAGGATCTATTGATAATAAGACGAGGGATCACACCCATGATGCATGGGGGAGACCAATAATCCTACTAAAATTTATAATATCACACTAAAAATATAGTGTATCATGAAAAAATCATAATAGAGACCACACAACTTAACTATAACCCTATAGATCTCAAAACTAACAAATGGGATCACATCATAGACCATTGGGGGACACCTTGAACTGAATCTAAGATAACCTTATAAGTAGGGAAAAGTAATGGATCTTGTGAATGATTATTCTATGACACTGCAATATTTCATTTCAAGATAGGGTATCATCACCCTATGTATATTGGTCATGGAAATACCCTGGACCTCACCAAGGAAAATTATACGATAAATGATCATACACTTGGCCTCCTAAAGGGATTCACAAAACTCTATCCGTACAAATACCATAGAGGGGATCTGAATCAGAAGCTAATGATTTAATAAAACAGTGTAAAATTTTATGGATTGACCATGGAAATGAAAACAATATATAATGGTCAATGTTTCACTAAAATAAGAAACCCACTATCACCACCTTGGGTCTCATCGCTGATTCCCATAATGTGTTCACCATCACACTTTATATAGAACACCACTCAAAATAGGCTACTCACGGGACTCAATACGGGTCTTGAAGATTGAGATACACAATAAAGAAGTATATTTTGGGAGTATGCAATGTTTCCTCATAGGGTACATGGTGGGTCTGAAATGGTCAAACCATGGACATGTCCCCTCATTACACTCTACATGGAAATGAAAAGTACATAGTGGGTATTATAGTCCAGATGTCAGACAACCTCACCTAGAGACCTGGGAATGACTTCACCTATACATGGATTTTTTCTCTATCGAATATACATAGAATGTATATGGAGTACATGAAATGTCTTGACATCCTAGGCTATGGCCATTTACTTTGGCCCTTGCTTGTGTTCATCATCGCATGCCCATGTATGACTCTCCATTTCCCATGTACCTAGACATCTTATCCAACCTATGTGCACCAGAGGTCTGGCTATGTGCTACCACAGAGTCAGGTCCACTTTCATGGCATGTCTTATTCTGTCCTCAAACACATGGCCAATACCCACTACATTCCATATACCTCCCATAACATTATATAAAGTTCCCCAAAAAAATTCATTACTAGAAATGAAGAACACACATTATTTTATCCTACACTCAACCCCATGTATCTGGATTTCAGAATAGAAAATCCCTATAAACCTCCTAAAACCCCCACTTTCCACATTAACTCATAGACCAACCCCTAGGGGATCTTTATAAGTCATTTAAGAACTATAAAACCTTTAAAAAATAAATATCCATTTTTTGGGATGTAAAAAATTGAAAATCTGTCTACCTCATGGTGAAACTTCAATGCTTTGGGTCTAGATCTGCACCATAAAGCTACAATACAACTATTCAAGAGTGATCACCATTAATAATGGAGTCCAGTGGAACCTCCTCTTTGTGGTTCCTCATTGGTTCATATATCACAAAAGGGGATCCCTACCACTCTCTCATTTAGGTAATGAAAAGCGGAAGGGGAAATTACACCCCACTATTAAATAAATAATATAATATTTAATTTACTATTACGTCCACCAACAATCTCTCTCAACCAAATACCCAACTCCAACAAATATTATGTCGTGACTGGTGTAAAAATCACATTCCTAATTTGATGGTGGTTTCATATTTCTAGTCTAACTCTCAATTTAGGATTTATTAAACAATTTTTTAAAAACTATATTTGTGTGACAGAATATATTTAAAAATTTTATATCAACACATGAAGGCTCTTTGGGCCTCAAAATTCTGCACTATCCGTAAACACAACATCATAATTATTCCTAAAAAATATTTCATTGTCTAACATGGAAGAATAAGAATCATTATAATCTCCCCACCTTATGCCCTTTATTCAAAATAGAAAAAATCCTACTCACATGAGAGGATAATAGGTTCTCAATTTGGTTTCACCCACCCATGATCTCTCTTAAAGGTTTATGTGCTATCAAATTACATATATCCAAAGAAATCACTTGACCACATTGGGTGTTATATAGTCAAGAATTAAATCCCAATGAAAAATATCAAAAACTATACTCCACTTTCATCATCCTTATCATCCTAAATGAAATCATGAAATCAGTCAAGCACACAGGCCATCAGTTACCAGACATGGAAAAAATCAAGCACCCGATCTCACTGTTGTCAATCGGAAAATAATGATACCTCACTAACCCATAATTATAGATATAAAAATTTTCTACAAAACCTAGAGATAGTATGTCATCCTGGACAAATATATAGAATCTTGAAAGGGGAAGGATCTTCTATATCACAATATCTCCTCATTGAACATTAAATAACACAATCATTTTTCCTCAAAGGTATACTGACATCTTTTGGAATTTCTCATCAACCACTAGATGAATTGAACCATCTAAACCCACCCCTATAACCAACTCTAGGCCAACAAGAACTACATCGCACTGGATCTAACTAGTATAGTGGTGACTTTTAGGTAATCAAATACATGGTCCCAAATGGTTCTACACTAATGGAGGAGTGGTAACTGTTGTGATACAAAAATCAAACGAATGGTATGAGATCCTCCCAACTATGAATAAAACCAAACATGGACTACCAAAGAATTTTCTCTATAAAATGAATCATCCACTTCAACAGGACATCAAACTGGGGTAGAAACTTTGTGCCTAATAACAAATAACTCCCAAAACAATCTTAAATACACTTAATAATCATGATGTAAAGAAAGTATCATGGAATGAAATTACTGTTGAATGGATTCTAGGAACATGTACTAACTTTTTACCACATAGGTTCCCAATTATATTAACTATGATATACTATATGATTGTTAGAAAGTGGATCATCTTATTGTGTCGGTCAAAAATCGCTCTAGAACCATTATGACACCTTATAGATCCTGGAAAACCCATCCTGAAAATTAAAAACACACCACGCCATTTAAACTTCTATCTAGCAGCCCTTATCTCCTCTTACTAATGGGTGAGATATAAAGAGCTAGACTAAACAATAATATACTATATCCTTGGCCACCATACTGATGACAAATGATCTAAATATAACCACACATTTCTCATGTGTAATACAAATGGAAATAAATATACACAATACCTTATCTCACTACATGATTTGTGTCATCATCCTTCATTTTAAGGATAAATTAATCTCTACCTTAGTAAAATCCATCTAGAACATGTCTTCTAAATCTCTAGTCATGCAATAACAAGCTAAAAATACATTCCATTTGTGCCTCTATGATTTATAATGAAGTTGAGGGGTGAATGATATTGAATAGTGATAAAGGAAACCATTATCATCCTTAAGGGGATAATATAGAGTGGTTAACTAATTATTTACCTCAATTATAAATAGTAGAAAAAAATATTCACTATGAACATATGATTCCAAAGCCATTCCAATAGGATATTATTAGGATAACACTACCTAAATTGTTACTTGGTCAACCATCAATCCATTTCCTTGGAATACATGAACCAAGAACTTGAACACCAAGATCCAAAACCATATCCTTGAGAGCTACATATAAGTATATCACTCAAAATGCATGTCTAGAACCATCCTCTATTTTCTCATGAGCTTTAACTCTGATGGAATGTAAAGAAGGATTTCACCTAAGAAGATGTCTATGAACCAATCATATAAGGGTTAAGGATATGATTCATAAGTATAGAATACACTAGTAGGGTATCCAACACACTAAAATGTATCACCATAAACTCAATTAAAAATTAACTTCATTAGTAATAAACCTTCGTCACAAACTCCTATCGAACCTAGAGTAGGAGATAACACACCCTATAGTCAACTCGAAGAACAAATTTACTCTAACCACTTGTCAAAGAGTCATCGATTATTGGGGGTGGATAATACTCACTGAATATCACATAATTTAGGTGACATTAATCTACACATAACCTCAATATCTTATCCAACTCCTTATAGGGATACCCTTGTTAACATACTAGATATAATTAGACCACTTTCAACAAAACCTCTAACTCCACCCTTAAAACATGAAGCTTAGTGGGATCCATATAAAATTCTATAATAGATTTAAAGGAATTACCTCAGTGCAATGATATGTATATTTATACATATTGGTGGATTGGTAAACATAACATGTCCCTAATAAAGATATCCTCATCCTTTTAATGACTGATGGACACTGAGACATCATAACATCCACTACTCTATGGGAAATACTATCAAGCATATAATATATTGGGTGTATCTATATGGACAATAGATTATCCTAATATTCATGGGATAACTTCTTACCAATGGATTAAAACTCCAACCCATGAAACATTGACCATCACCAGTCATAGTAAACTGATAATAGATGGTTGGTCTCTAGTCCATACTAAGGGAAAGATCATAGGGTCTCAGTGCTGGTATGAAAATTTTCCATGTGAGGAATCCCTCCTCCTAGATTTAGGTCACACAATTAATAAAATCATGTGATTACTGGTCCTCTCAATAAAAGCCTCCAAAAATAGGTTTCCAGATGAAAAGGCTCCACCGGTATTCACATGTCATGAATAGTGGACTCAATAGGGAAAATTATCCTATGGATTTGTGCTAAGATTACAATCGAATCAGTAAAGAAACCCATCACACCTTGAATCTTACAAGAAGAAATATATTACCTTTACCACATGATGACCCCAAATAAGGATTACTACAAACACTCATCACATGAAACAACCTTAAACACACATGTCAAAGGATCTCATCAACCCCACCTCAGCATTGTCTACATTGGTAACCACTAAATCACTTGTATTTTTAGATCATGTCATTAGAATGTGTCTCGGTAGTAGAATTTTCCCTCTTAAATTCATATCCAAATTCAAATAAAACATCACTAACACATGTATACAATGAATCAATACATAACCTTGGTGAAGTATAGATTCCATTACCACTATAAAGAGGGGTCCAATCCAATTGGGACATCCGCACCATGGCTTATGACAGTCCACCAAATAAATATGTGGTTTGGCTTAGAAAATAACCTAGGTGATCTCTATGTAAGGAACCATTGGTGTGAAATTAATATAGTTGTTTCTTTTTCTTTTACCACCAAAGAAATACTACCCCTTGAAGAATTATAGTTTTGAGTGAAACCGTAAGGTTTATCGGGCACAAAATGCTAGAAAATTCAAACCCCTTCCATTAGCTAATACTACAATGTCCAAGGGTATGAGTCAATAGAAAATATTACCAGTCACCATCATTGGAACTCAAATAATGAGATGATAATACACATATCATCATATTATCCCAATGAATACATTTACTTCTAAACACATGGATTATCACCTAACTAGAGAAATGGAGATGTGTCCAAGCACTGCTCAATTGGGTTAGATATGCCCTTTTCCATCATAATGGAAAGCACCTCAGGAAATACACCCATCCAATGCAAATCTTTAGTCGGTACATCAAATAAGATTCTTTTCAATGGATGGGAGAAATAATAGGAAACCAGTTGGAGATTCCACCACCTGTGCATACCCCTTCACTAAAGCCTCATCATTATGTAGATCATCACCAAGACACTACAATAAATGCAAATATAGATATCATCATGGTAGCATTTGATGATAGAAATGATTCATAATGGAAAAAATAGTACATATAAAGAGATATCTCAAAAAGGACATGGGAACCAAAATCTATTCTTGTATGATGCATTTACCAAAGTATTCCTTGCAACATGTTCCTACACATACCAATTGAACAACTATATTTTCAGTGTCCTAGTGAAGGGATAAATTAGCTGTTGAAAAAAATAGAGTCCATCATTTGAAAGAAGAAAATAATACACCTTAATATTGTTTACCTATTTCCCAAAAAACCACACAACAAAGAATTAACTACAACCTATGATCTAAATACAAACACTCAGATAACACTCTATCATGACCTGAAAAACTGGGTCCCAACTCGATGGCGATCAAATGATTATGACCACCAAAATATATCCTCAAATAAGATAAGGTATAGTGACTGGAATAAAGTATTAATATAAATAACATGGTATTCCTTAGCGAAAATTACCTTTATGGAAACACACATAGTTGCCTCCATAGATTAGAGTAGAGATAAAAAAGAAAGGATAAATATCTTGAGTGTAAAACATATATGTAATAACAAATATGAAAACATCTGTGTAAAAAAATGTAATAGAAATAACAAATGGGAAAATAAAATTCCACCGTAAATTATACAAATTATCCAACATACGATGTCAAAGGGGATTGCTGTCAAATGCAATAACTGTTACACACCATGGTCTGTCAAGCTCATTATGATCCGCATACTTTTTTTCTTCTTAGGAATCCTTTAAGAGTCCTATAGAAGATATTTGACATTAAATATGTGAAAAGATCCCATATTTGTGAGTACATTAAAAATACCCAGTATGTTTCTCAAAAACTAAAATATAAATAGAGAAACTGAAAGGAATCAGTCCACTCAACCCATAATCAAGCGGGGAGAAACCACAAGGGATAGATAAAAGGGAAGATCCCTCTCTAAAACTCTACTATGAACTATTATTAATCTAATAAACTCTTTGGAATATCAATTAACATATAAGAAATATATACTATAATGTCTATACGTACTAAATATATATACAATGCCTCAAAGAGCTATCCACTACAACACTATCCACAGGATTCCACATGAGGATCATGATAATGCTCATTTGGGGTAACTCACTCAATGAGCCTTTTCATTCACTAGGGAGAATGTCCAATAGATCTCATTCATTAGGTATTAGTATAATACTTTCATCCATCAAAGTGATCATTCTTGTCAGGTCTCACTAAAAAAGTAATACTAGAACTCATCATAGCTTGATACTCAAATATGGGTCACACGCATGGATTATGGGGGACAGTAATAGCCCTAATGTAATGTATAATATCTCAATAAATGTTGATGGTATCACACTCATGAAACTTGGGGTACACCATGAAACCTAAAAAACTATTTACATCTGTACACTAAGATAAGGGATCAACCCCAAGGCCAATAGGGGACACCACAAAACCAATCTGAGATAACACACTAAGCAGGGGATCATATGCAAGATGATACCACAAACCCTATTGGATTTTCTTACTATAAAAGTGATAATCAACCTGTTTATATTAGTCATGATGATACCAAGCACCCCATAGAGGTAAAATAATATGATAAAAGATCCCTCTCCAGGTCTCTCGGAGATATTTACTAAATTCTATCATAACTAATCCCATAGAGGTGATTAAAATATTGATCTCATGATGTAATGACACACTTTACACTAAAAGGGATAAACCAATATAATTAATAAAACATAGAGTGGTGTATGTTTCATTGAAATAATTTTCATTTTAGTACCACCTTAGGTCTCATATACGATACCCAAATGGAGTACATCTCCATGATCTATATATAAATACACTTATGATAATATAGCCATGGGACTTAATCCTAGATTTAAATATTGAAATAGATGATAAATATGTCCATGAGAGGGTACATAACATTTCTTACTAGGTTACACAACATTTCCCTTGAGGTAGAACCCTTTCCATTTTCTCTCAAAACAATTGGTGTGTTAAAACTAGTACACTACATTTTGTATGGTCAACATCATGTATGGCCTCACCTAGAAAACACATCATATAATTTCATACACTAAAATAATCTAGCCATATGACTCTACATGGTGTGTATATGGAGTTCAAGAATTTACCTGACACTCTAGACAATGGTCATGTCCTCTAGACTATCCATGTGTTTATCAGCCAATGCATGTGTATGGAAACCTATTCTTCTATACCTAGGCATGTACATTGGAATTTATAAACCTAGGGTTTAGATATGTAATTTCACATAGATGTGTCACCTTCTGCGGAATGTCAACTCATTTTCTTTGCAGCATGTCCAAGATCCACTACATGTCGTGTACTTACAGTTTATGATGTGCAGTTTATAAAAATCATTCTTCCCCAAATAGGTAATGCACATGGATTTTTCTCAAAAAATATAATGAATGTGATCTGGATTTATGAATGCGAAATACATATGAAGCACCCAAAACACCCATTTTTCCATGATTACTTATAGGTCTACCCCATGGGGATCCTTAACAATCGTAAATGGGATATAAAACCATTAAAAATTTTACATATGTGCATTAGGATATAAAAATAAATATACTAGTATCTTGTGGTTAAATGTCAAAGATTAATGACTTTGTTTTCACCATAAACCTGATACACCATGATCTGGGAGTGATCACCATTATGAGAAGAGGACGGTGGTGCCACCTATCCATGGTTCCTCCTTGGTTCAACTATTAAGTAAGGGATGACATCTACCTCTCCCATGAATGGAAACTAAAGGCGGGGAGGGTAAAATAACCATGAACCTAGTATCCTAGAGCCAATGTATTCTTTATTACATTAACATAGATACAAGGAATCAAATATTGAATTTATGGTTGGATTTTTTGACTTAGAAAACTAGAAACATAAATGATTCACATTTTAAATTGGGGGTAAAAAATAAAACATAATATATGACAATATAATATGGAATACATCTTTTATAACTCATTCAATAATTTATTATTCATATCTTGGGGAAATAAAATAAAATAAAGGTGGGGTGAAATGATAATTATTGTTTAAGTACTATAAAAGATACGATGATTTAATAAATAATAATTGGAAAATAATTTTTAATAATTGAACACACATCCCATTTAAATTACCCAACTACATGAATTGTTAAGACAAAATCAATATCGAAGGTAAAAACTACAATCACATGCCATTTAATAAATAAACATCAAAATTAAAAGCATCCAAATATAATACCATTGTGAAAATGTCATGGATAATGATAATAATTACTAAATTCACAATAAAGGATGTGATTAATTATTGAATGAAATGTCGCAGAGAGCTGAAAACCTCTTCTATCATGATCTATCCTCTAAACAGTATAAAAATACAGGTATAAATCCATTTAATTTTAGAAAACTAATTTGTCTCATGAGATCTATCAATGTTTCAAGGGCATATCAATAACCCGGAACAAAAAATGTCTCTATGTCCAAATAAATTGTCATATATCCAATTATTGATTCAGTAAACGAACAATGTGTCTTATCATCAAATAATCATATTGAGTAAAGGATATAGATTTATCAATATTTCCTTAGCTACTAAAAAACATTCAAAGTAAACAACATATATAGAAATGGTATATGGGTTTGGAAATAACTATATAAATTATACTATAAGGTGGGTATTTAAAATAAATTTAAGGAAGAATAAAAAGTGATTTCAAGAAATTTATGGATTCAAAAGAGTGATAATAATCCCAATAAAATGTGTGATCGCACAATAAATTTTCCACTTGGTAATATTGAAGACAAATCCCATTAGATGAAATAATTAAAATTGAAACATAAATTACCATAATGAATGAATTAATAATGATATTACTTTTCAATGGTACATTATATTAACAACAAAAAATATAATTGGGACCTAATTATATATAAGTCTCAATGGGAAGGAAATTTAGAAAAAATACCTTACTACACACATCCTTTTGGTTTAATTTGATTTAAAATATTTTATAGTGGTTTAAAACAAGTTATTAACTTATCAAAATACTATATTTTATATTTATAGTAATGTATATGATCCTATTATAACATCTTATCTTATATTTGATAATAATTATTCATTATTTCCACTGTTTCATGTGTTAATTTTCTTATTTTCTCTTTCAGGTTTTTGTCACTAATGTTTCAGATCTTGTACATATTATGTATTAACATTATCTATAGAATATTAATCATAATGAAATAATTATCATAATTTTACATCAATTATAATCTTAATAAAAATCATGAAATATATTTTTTATAACTGAAGTATGTTACAATCATTGAAATGGTAGGTCATATGTACACAAGAGTAATGTTTCCATTTATCAATGATTATTATGGGAAGAATATTGGTAATATTTTACCATTAAAATATTATTATAATATCTTATTTTTTATTTAAATTATTCTCATAAAAATCATTCATGTATTGTGGAGGCGATAGTTCACACATTCACAAACATTGTTATCATCTTTCATTAAGTGAATACGTAAGAAAGAAAATGATAAAAAAAATATTATTTTTATAATGATATATTTGTAATTAATATCATAATTATTTCATTTACATCATGTATAATTATTAAATTTATCTTTATCACCGTCCATGTAAAGATTTAGTGAATGACCAATCACATCTCTTCATGAGGAGATATTCCACTGTATACACAAGCTACGTTATCATATCCCCTACCGAATGGAAAGTAAAAAAAATGATATAAGATAAAATGGATAAAAATGTATAATTATGTTATAAATAATGTATATATACTTTATATCCATCATCTTCTCCAACCATGAGATGTGGTAATGGAAACAAAATAACATCAGTTCGTTAGGTGGTAGCACATCGTACCCACATATGATTATTTCATATTCCGTTTGATGGAAGTGTAGGTGGTTTTTGGTCATGAAAACAACATAAAAACATCTAAAAATATGTTTTATATTGAGTTAATTAATTTAATCATGTTTTAATAAAAATTTAAGGAGGTTTGTAAATAAATAAAATAATAATGCCTGTTAGAGACCATGGCCTCTTCTTCGAGTTTTCTTTTTTTGGTTGACACCATGTTCTTGTTGTTTGGATTCATTCAAAAAAAATATTTCTTATAGAGTGATATTTTGGGGTTTTGGATATGATTTCAATAGGTATTGGCCGAACCAAAAAGGGTTTAAAGATTGATGAATGGAGGAGTTGGGGTGATAATTTTTAAGTCTGTTGAGTGGGACATTTGTAAATTTCTGAAAATATTCAATCATTGCTGCATTTTTATGATGAAATAAATCCATAAAAATTAAGCATTACCAAACCATAAATATATATAATGTATAAATGTTACCATACAATGGGTTTCTTAAAAGTTGTTACGTCATTTTGAACCCTTATTGACATAGTTTAACCCCTTGTAAATGAATTTTTAACATAATAAAGATAATTATTTTTTACGGTTTTCATTATTGATTTTGGAGAAAAATTATGTTAAAAATAATAGATATTATAAATTATGGTAATTCAATTTATGGAATCCATTTTTCCAAATTCATTTCACTGAATTGAAAATTTTGAATTTTGAATTTATCCTGTAGAGAAGATGAGAAAAGGGTATTAAAAGGGAAACTATTCCAATGTTTACAACATTTTTATATCAAAACTAAATATGGAAATTATTACAATGATATATATTGGATTATTTTATTTATAATTAAAACAATTTAATTTAAAACCAATTAAATATATTATTAATCATTATAAATTATTTAAAAAAATGTTTCAGTTAAAATTGATTATTTTTTTACTATTCATAAAAAATAATAATTTTCATAAAAATATTAAAAATTTAAAATAAGATAATTTTGATATGATGATTCCAAATATAAAATTTATTTTTTAAAATATGTTTTATAAACGTGTTAAAAATTAATTTTAATTTAGGCGTTCAGTGGGTGACAAAATCTTTCGTTAGAAAGACACAATTTTTCAAAAAATATTATTTCTCTTAAAATGAATCTTATTTTATTTATAATCAACAGTTAGTCATAAGATTCAAAATATAGTAAGTTATATCCATAAATATCAACTTAATGTCTTGGTTAAAATGGTCTCCTGTAAATAATATTCTGAAATCTTATTATTTTTTAAATATCGGGTTGCATGAATCACTAGATACTAATGAAATTAATTATATTCTAAAAGAAATATATTGTAATGTAATCGGTGTTAAATTATTCTCAAATAAAAGAATTTTTTCCAATAAATATCATGGATATTTAACTCAAAATAATGATTTTAGTTCTTCTACATAATATCCTCTTGTTCCAACATTTAATCCCCTATATTTTGATGTCTCCAAAGTACTATTTCAATATGTGTCATATGATTCCTCAATAATTTCATTATAATATCATGAATTTGAATTTATTCTTCATAGTATTATAGATCATGTTACAATTATATTTCGTCCCAGGTGGGCACATATATTGGGTTTAGATTGTACATCCTTAATAGTGTTATGTGTAACACATCATGTACTTTTGAGAGATTTGAAAACATTACCAAATGAGAATTGAAGATCCTTTGAAAGTTTTTAGAAATGTTTTTTTATGATTAATTTTTTTGTAAAATATTTTTAAAAAATATGTTAAAATATATCTTACTAAATGTTTATAACATTTTTTCTAAGAAGTATCTATAAATCAGAATGAAGAATTTTGTTTACAATGATGAAGATCAAACACTCATATAATCATAAAAATAATTTTTTGTGTCATAAGTTACTTAAAATAAATAAATTTATAGGTTTTTAAAATAATTTTTTTATTGATGAAAACTAATATAATATATTAAATTTGTTTTTTGAAAAAAACATTTTTGTTGAAGAAAAGTTGTTTGCTGAATAAATAAATTTATTGAAGAAAAATTGTTTGATTAATACAAATAAGAGTTTATAAGTCAGAAATACTAGAAATATGTAAATATAAGAATAGTCCAAGGTATATAAATTGATGATTTATTGTTCTTTAATGATCATAAAAACAACTTGAAGAAGTCATGATACAAGATATTGTTTTTAAGGTAATTGATGTTCAAATTTCAAGTGTCTTTAAATAATTTGATGTTATTCACACAAAAAATTTAATTAGAATACAGAGTTATATTGGTTCCAGAAGTTCAAATACACTAATAAGATCAAATTTAATGAGAATTTCTGATAGACTCATATGTTCCATGATACTGAGATATTCTATCATACTAAGATATTCTAATGGACTGAGAAGTCATAATGGACAGAGAAGTGCTAATAGTATACAAATTTATAACAAACTGATAATTTAAAATAAAATATGAAGTTATAATGGAATTATTAGTTCTAATATGCTGACATGTTCTATCATAATGATAATTTATAATAGATATGGAAGTTCAAATGGTCTGAGTAGTCATAATGGACTCATATGTTTCATTACACCAAGAAGTTTTAATGAAATATGATGCTCTATTGTATGGAGACGTTATAATGGATTGATAAGTTCTAATAGACTCAAATGGTTCATAATATTCAGAAGATATAATAGAAACATAAGTTATAATGGACTTAGAAGTTATAATGGTCCAAGAAGTTATAATATATGTGGGATTTTTAATGACTGAATGGTTTTAAAGTTCTGAGAATTTCAAATGGAATAATATGTTCTAATAGAGTGAGATGTTATAATGGACTAGGATGTTATAATAGATTGAGAAGTTATAATAGTCTAAGAAGTTTAATGGAATCAGAAGCTCCATCAGATTGAGAAGTTATAATGGAATGATATGTTATAATAGACTCAAACGTTCTATCAGAATATGATGTTCTAATGGATAGAGTTTTCCAGACTATAGTTTCTGATCTAATGTTAATAATTCTAGAATTATTTTTGATAATTCCGGGCATTTTGAGAAGAAACTAAAAGTGATGATTAGGTTTGAATCTATCAATTATGAAGTTCAAATGGACATGAAATTCTTCATTTTTGATTTTGGGTGAGTAGGAAAAACATTTTAATTTCCTATATTTACAATTTCCAAAGAACTTAAAAATGGTGGTAGAAGTTACATCACATTATGAAATTGTTAAACCGTATGAAAATGTGATCTTACTATGAAGACTTGGTGTCCAAAGTGAGATTTCAAAATGAATTTGTTTTATCAAATATGTTTTCCAGATATAGGGTTCTGATATGAATATTGGTTTGAGGAAATATCAGATTATCCAGAAGATTTAACATGTTTGAGTGAATCAGTTTGAGGCTTGTGATGAATTTATAGATGCACATGTTTTTTAATAAAATATAATATAGGTTGGTATTATGTTCCCATTGAATAAAAGTGAATTATAATTATTCAATCATATTGAGTTGATCAAATTAAGTCAATTAGATCAAGGAATATCAGAATGGGGATTTGAAAATATATTTTTGTGGAGGAAAAAACATTGATGTTCATTTTCTTTTTTGGTTTAAGTTGTATTACAAATTTTTAAAAATATTTGTAGGAGATAGTATGATTAATCCTATTATTATTTGGATGGTTTCTATTGTTATTTGACATTAGTGGTATTCACTTCTTCATTATATTAAATTTTTATAGTCTCATGGGATTGGTTATGGAAAGGACGTAGGTTCTCACATTGATGAAAAACCTTGTAAAATGTGTATTCCATGATTTCATTCTTTTTTTTCATTCATTTGAGTTTTTTAAATGTTGATATGGGAGAAACTATAAATTTTATAGGGTTTATATTTCCTGAAGATGAAATTATTTAAATGGTAACAATTGATTAACCCCCCAGTTGTCCTTCAATCATTTGGAACATCAATTGGTGTCATGGAAAGGTTTCCCAGATGAATCTTTTTCATGAAAAATATCAATTCAATAAACAATATATGAATTCATACATTTATGGAAGAAATTATAGTGGATTGAAGAAATATATGATTCCATATCTCTTATATCTTGGACTAAATGTTATAGATGCTGTTATAATTGGGTTTCTAGTTGTTAAGAATGATTCTCCAATAAATTTTAATGAAAATTGAAATATGGATGTTTATGGAAAACTTAAAAATTTTATTTCAATTTCTCTATCATAATATTTTTATATTAATGGTATGTGTCTCAAAACACAAGGACTATGTGGTTCAAGATTGAAAGTATTTTTTTTGAAGGGAATACCAAATTGAAGGAAGAAAATATAAACATCTATTATAGAAAGGTTAACGATATTAAACTCAAGGTTGAAGAAAATATTTATGAGTATATAACCAGATTAAATGAAATTGATTTCAATATTAATGATTTTGGAGTTATTCTAAAAGGTTGTACAATTTTGAAGAGACAGCTAAGAAATTTTCTGAACAGGTTTGATTCAATAATTTTTCTTTAGAGGAAAAATATTATTTATCTCTTGATGTACTACATAACATTATTCTTATATATAAAATGAGAAAATATCTAGTTTTAAAAAATAATATAAAAGATTAAATAAAATTTAAAGCTCTAAGAAAGAAGAAATTTAAAGATGTTGAAGATGAAGATCCTTGTGATTCTAAAGATAAATAGACTGATTAATTTATTGTTAAAATCCTCACTCATATTTTTGGTATTCATTTATGAGGAATAGTAATGCATAGATGAATATTTCCTCTCAAATTTTTATGTATTGTGAAATCAGGGACTTTTCTTTAAATTTGACCAAAAAGAAAGATGGAGAATATCAGAATGATAATGATGAAAAACCTTGATGGAAGAAGTGGTCAAGAACTTATAAATATGAGAAATTATACAAAACTTATAAGAATAAGTTAAAAACAAATAAAAAATTTATGTTGAGTAAAGAAGTATAATCAGACTGAACTAAAAAAAATTTAAAATATGAAAGTTTGGAAAAGGTTTGAATATTCATTGTAAATGTTGAAAAATAAAAAATTACTTCTATAGTGAAGAATGAGAAGAAGGTTAATAATCTTTTAGATTATATCAGCTCATATTAGAACATTTTTCTTCTCTGAGAAAAAAATATCTCTCCAGAAAGAAATTTGAATGATGAATAATGTCAGTGAAAAATTTCATAAAGGTGGAAAAGATATTTTCAAGTAATAAGAAAAATACATCTAGAAGATATTATGTTACAAACATATAATTCTTGAATAGGGAAATATGGTTGGAGATATTATTAAGAAGATGGTAGCTAAGGAAGAGGAATATAACAATTAAAAATAAAAAATTCTTGAGGAAAAACAACTTTAATAATTATTAATTAAAACTTCAATAGACTTTCAAATGTAAATGATGAGACATTTAATGTTTCTAATAAATATCAAAGAAAGACTTAGGTAAAATACCCACCGACCAAAAATTAATGTTTATTTTGATATTTATATCCTTTTGGGGAGAAGAAAATTATTGGGAAATCATGATTTTAGAAGGGATGTGAGAAACCTATCACATCTATAAAATTCGAAAATACCCTCAGTGTGAAGGACGGTTCATACTGATATTATGATAGAGAAGAATGAATTTGTCAACCTCAACAACGTTTCAATAGAGAATGATGTTTTTTCAATAGAAAATAATGATTTAGTGGTTTTTGTTAGTGTTGTGGAATCTATGGCCACATCGTATATATTTTTTGTCATAATTTTTAACTTACTAGAAGAAAGTTTAAGATAAAGGGAAGTAATGGTGGAAGAATAATGAGTAATTTTCTTAAGACTCAGTAAATTACAATAGAAAAAACTAAATATGTTATAACATTTTTAGTGGAAGAAATTGATTTTCAGGAAGAATTATTTCGAAGATGTGTTAAGTCTAGTCATAATGGTGAACAATTTACGACCCTAATTTTAGAACAAGTGTCTTATATTATAAAATAATAGGAAACTATAAATAAGAATTTTGAGTTTAGAATATTTGTTGTTGAGACCAATTTGAAATCATGTTAAAAAGAAAAAACCATGGATACGTGATAGTGGCTGTTCATCAAAGAAAATATGTGATTTGAATTGTTTTTAAATATGTTTAAAATCATAGTGGATGAGATATTACATTTAGGAGTTATAGTTTGTTAAAAATGAGAGGAATTTGAACAACTAATATTAAAGTAAAAAGGCTGGAATGTAATGAAGTTATTTTTTTGAAGGAATTGAAATACATAATTAGTGTAAGTCAAATTCATGATGATGTAAAAGTATTTATTTTTAGAAAAGATTCGTATATCTTCAGAAGCATGGATGATGGAATGTTTATTGTAAGAGGTGAAATAACGAGTCGAAATATCTTTCAAATAATAGAACTTTAAACTCTAGTTACATTAATTATGAAGATGAAAATAATTTATCACACTAGATACTTGGGAATATTGTAAATATAAATATGAAAAAACATTATAAATATGAATTTGAATGAAAACCACCAAAATTTAAAATAAGATAATAATATTTTTATAACATTTGATAATGGGAAAATGACTAATAAAAGCCATATAAATTTTGATATCTAGTTTGCCATAATACTTGAACATATTCAGTACAATTTATGTATGTTGATGAGACATAATTGAATAAAATAAAATATGTACTTTATCAATTTTATTTATTCTTTTACTGGATTGACCAAAACTATATTAATGACGTAAAATTCAGAGGTGGTAGAGATATTCAGAGATTTAAGAAGATATTTTGAGAGAGAAATGGGTGTTTACATACTGATGTTGAGAACTGACAATGGAAAAGAATTAACATGAAATGCCACTAAATCTTATTTCAAGTAACATTGGATTGAAATTTATTATAGTACTATATACACCCCTTAAATAATGGTGTATCATAAGTGAAAACTAATGTTTTGTGGAATTGAGAAGAATAATGTAGGTTGAATAAAAAATTTCAAAGATCTATTGGAGAGAAGATATTAGTTCTGTTTTACATTTTCAAAATAGATGTTTATTATGGATTGAATAAAATATGAATTACTATAAAATATAGATCAACAAAAACCCATCATCAAAATACTTCATGGTTTTTGGGGTTATTTTTGGCTAAAAATAAAAAAGACAAAATTTGGTAAAATTTAATCTTGAAGCTAAAGAATTAAGTTGAATGGGATATACACAGAATAAAAGAATTTATAAATATTGGAACAAAAATTTACAAATAATTGTTAATTAATGTGATGTGAATGTTATTGTAAATATAAATTCCCTAACAAAAGTTTTTGAGAATGTCGAGGAAGACAAATTGATGTTTTTAAATGAAATTGAATGTGATTCAAAATAGACTCATCATGATTCTGAAGAATCATTTGAAGAGGAAAGAGAATTTGGTAGAGAAATTATGAGATTTACTACTTTAAAAAAACTTGTTGAAATAAAAAATATTATTTGGAATCAAAAGGCTCCAGTTTAGACACGAATAATAATTTGATTTAAAAATTAGGAATTACTCATTTAAAAAATTTAAGATTAATTAGTTTCACAAGTAGTGAACACAAAAAATGGTTCGATGTGATGAATATAGATACATACCAGATAGTGAAAAAAAAGACTTGGGATCATGTTCCAAGATAAGAAAGAAATTAATGTATGAAAATGGGTTTATATAAAAAATTAAAATGAGGGTGGAATTTTTTTATGAAAAAAATCAAGACTTGTTTTAAAATTCTATGCACTGGTGGGGGTGTGGAGGTTGAAGAAACTTTTTCCCCAATTAAAACATTATAATGTAATATAATGATTTTAATAATGTATTCACATCAAAATTACAAAAGGTTATCAAATGGAAGTAAATTTATGTTTTATAAAAGTATTGGTTGAGGAATAAGTTAACATTGAATGACATTTTGGGTTTCTAATTTATGAAGATAAATGAAACTTTAATAAATAGAATAAAACTTTTTGTAAGTTAAAAAACCCATCATGCATGGTATTAAAACATGAAAATTGATTGATATTTATTAGTTTTTATAATGTAGAAGTTAATAATAAGTTATTTGTTAAAAATGTTAAATTTTCCATAAACAATATTAATTATTTATGTGGATGATACATTTTTTGTTTTGGATGAAGAATTTTTTTGTAAAACATTTGTTATGAAAATGAATAAGAATTTTGAAATGTCAGTTTTGGGGGAAATAACATTCTTCATAAGATTTAATGTTCTATAAAAGTAAATAATAATTTTTTTCTTAATTAAAGTATGCCATAAAATTGTTATAATCATTTTGTATAGATGAAACTGAATAAATTTTCAACTCCAATTTTAGTGAGCAAAATGTTGAGTAGATTTTTAGAAATGAGGTTTTAACTTCATCTTCTAGCTGCACCATCGACTTTTCAAAAATCTTTAGAATGTCCCCCACCAGAATTAGATTATGTTGACATGGGGGGGGGAGAATTTGTACACATTTTTATTATAATAGAGAAGAATAATTTCTCTTAAATAAAGTAATATGAAGTTTTGATTATCATAAAATAGATGATAGGAAAAAATGAGATGAAAAGTTGAAAGGAAGTGAGATTTTATCATAATATGGCCACAAATTACATTTAACCAAAGGATGGAATTCCTCCATAAACATTACATAATCTAGTACTGTGTTGTTCAAAAACTCTCTTTTAAGAAAGGATTTGTTTTGATAAATGATCATAATGATTTAAAAAAAATTACTGTGAAACAATGATGATCTAAATAAGTTATTAATGATGGGTTCTAAAAAATCCAAATCAGGGGATTGAAGTTATTTGTGATTTTTAACATTTTTTGTTTGTTGAAAACTAACTTTTTACAAAATAATGTTTTTTAAATCAAGTTGATGATATTTTTGTGAAATTTTATAACTTGTTTTTTAAAAATTATCTATGCTTGTAAATGAGGAATGTGATTTTAAAAATATAGATATGGGACACACTAGATAATAATCAGAGTAGTATAAAAATATTTTTTTTATTCAAAAGATGTTTACAATAAACAAATTAAAGAGTTTTTGTAATAAAGTTGTTTTTGGATGAAAACTGGTTTACTGATGAAATGTTGTTTGATGAATAATACTTTTTTTCCGAAAAAAAATTTATTTTTTAAGAAACTTATTTACTGAATAATTTTTTATCTAATGATGAATATTCATTATTATGTATGATTTTTTTTGTTTGAATGATAAGATCATTCCAATGTAATTCAGATAATTATTTTATGTTCTTTTGAGTTCTAAAAAATATCTTGATGAAGTCATGATATTAGATAATGTTTATATAAGGGAATATATGTGTGAATTTTGGTTGATTCCAAAATTTTAAGTTATTCACATTATAAGTTTTATTCGACTAAATTTTAATAATGGATTGAGAAGTTATAATGGACTAAGAATTTTTATGAGAATGAGAAGTTATAATTGAAGATTAATTTATAACAGACTGTAAAGTTCCAACATACTAAGAAGTTATAAAGGACATAGTAGTTCTAATGGGAAGAGAAGTTCTATTATATTTGGATGTTATAACAGACTAATAAGGTCTAATTGACCAAGATGTTCTAATAGATTAAGACGTTTTAAGAGAATGAGATGTTCTAATGTAATGAATTTTTCTAAGAGACTGATATGTTGAAAAGACAAAGAAGCTCCGTCATACAAATATGTTCTTATGAACTAAGAATTTCTAATGGAATGAGAGGCTCTAATAGACTTATATGTTTGAGTGAAATTAGATATTCTTTTGGACTGAGATGTTATAATGGAATGAGAATTTATAATGGACTGAGAAGTTCTATCAGATTGAAAAGTTCTAACAGATATAGAGGCTCTAATGGACATAAGATTTATAAAAAATTTTAAAGCTCTAATTTATATTAAATTTATAATATAATGATATTTTCTAATGGATTGAGAGGTTCTAATGGGATGAGAAGTTATAATAGATTGATAAATTATAACAGATGAAGTTTTATAGGCATTAGTTTATGATCTATTATTGATAATTTAAGATGATGTTATTGGGAATTTAATAATTTTATAGAATACTACCAAATATACCAGAAGGTATGAAGTTTGAAAATTTAAAGTTCAAATTGATGTGTTATTCGATAATTTGGAATTTTGGTGAGTGGGAAAAAAATTTCAGTTTCCTACCTTTACTATTTCTGGAGAACTAATAAATAGCTAGGGAATGTACATTGTACTTTGAATCCATTCATCCATGATAAAAGGGTCTATTTCTGTACAAAATTATTGTAAGAAGTGGGATATATCACCAATTTTGTTTGTTAAATTAGTCTTTTAGAGAGAGGGTTATTATCAAAAGATCATATTAAGTAATGTTTAGATTACTAGATAGTGTTTATCAGAAAGAGTGAAACATTATATGTCTTGATAAGATGTTTGGAATGTGTAGGTTTGTAAATCAGACCAAAAAAAGTTGGTATCAAGTTTATATTGGCACAAGGTGAATCAGACCAAGTATATCAGAATGAGTTTATGAGTTTATGGAATTCAAGCCCTAGAATTGAAGACAAAGGTTATAGACTTGTCTTTTTTGGAGAAAAAATATTTAATGTTCATTTTCATTTGTGGTTCAAATTATTGTCATAAACATTTTTAAACTGATTGGATTTTGTACTATCATTAATATCGGGGGATAGAATGTGTCTAATAAGAGTTTAAGAAATTCATATCCACTTTCTCATTATATTGAATTTATTTAGACCCATGGGCCCGACATTGGAATGTATACTAGTTCTCACATGGAGGATGAACCTTATAAATCATCTTTGACAATTTTACTTTACTATTCTTAAATGTTTTTGAGTTTATTTAAACATTATAATTTATAATCTCTAATAGGTTTCAAGGGTTAATTTTCTTAAAGTATAATTTTTTTACAGGAAACAACTAATTCAACCCCCTCTTATTTGTTATTCAATCATTTTAAATATCAATGAGAAACATCTCCAATTCTTTCATAGATTTAAAAGGGTCTGATGTACTTGGTGTTTTGTTTTCCATTCTTAAAAATGTTATACCACTATTCCAGAAAGATACATTCATGAAAAAATGATCTCCCATTTGGATTCCTAAAACCTTCCTTCAATTATTGACATTACTCTGTCTAACTTTGATCTTTGTTAATATGAATCCAAATAGACATTACCATTATTGTTTTCTTTTTGAGAAGTTCTAAGCCTTTGATTTCCATTCCCCAAAATTATCCCAAACAAATTTACAATGACATCCCTTATCATATACTACTTTGTATTGATCCATTTGAATACTATAATGTACACTGTTGTGATAGGAAAACTTTACAAATAGAAAATACTGATCCCATATACCATGAAATTCAAGTGAGTGTGACCTATAAATGTATTTCATTATTTTAACTTCCCTTTCAAATAATCCATTAGTTTGTGTATGGTTGGAAATGGTCAAATGAAGCTCGTTATCAAGATCCTTCTGAATACGCATCCTGAATTTTGATATAAAATAAGGATCGTGATCAGACACAATTAAAGGTGGTTCTCTATAATGACTTAAAAAACATTAATATATATCCTTATGAGGTGATATAGAGGTATATATTTTATTATATAAAGTAAATTTTAATATTTTGTTAGAAAATAAATGAAAAAATAAATTTCATCATTATTTCGGGGAGTTTTTCTAGTCCTATGGGGAATTCTATAGTAATTTCTTCCCATTTTGATATAGAAATTAAGAATGGGTTATATGAATTCTATAGTATATTTTCCCACCACATTAACTTATTTAAATACGAAAAATTTAGACACATAATCATAAATTTCAGGTTTCATATTATCGCCCCATATTTTCCCCTCAAATCTCTATACATCATTATGATTCCTGGGTGTATAGGGAAATTTGAAATATGATTGTCATAAAAAAATTCTGTTTTTATGTTAGGTATATATATAACATATAATATCTTTCTAGATTCCAAAACACCATCTTCAAAAACAATGTCTGGTAATTCCTTATCATTCACCACATTAATTTTATTTTGAATCTTCTCATCCTAAGACTGATAAATTTTTATCTTTTCTAATGAATATGGTTTCACAGTAATTTGAAAAAGTAGTATAATATCAACATACCTAAAAATTCCCATATCCATAATTAATAGACCCAAAACATTGGATCCTTAAAAAACCACATCTTGGTTAGAACACCATGATGTTTTTTACTCAAATATTCTAGTTTGTCATTAGATTTAATTTATAGGTAGTGTATTGAGAAATCATAATACTTGATTATCATGACAAATTTACAGTGTCTCATATTTAGATATATTTGTGGAAAGATGTATTTTAGGCTCTCTAGGTTGATTTATATGTCATATATTCCACCATAGTGATAATGGGTCCATATGTGTAATGAAAATATTACAGCTGCCAACCCAAGATCAAGGGTTGGATAGTTTTTTTCAGGATTATTTAATTACCTTGTTTTATATTCAATAAATTTTTCATTGTACATTAGTAAACAACCAAGAACCTTGTTTTATATATCACTATATATCACAAAAATATCACTATGAGATGGTATAATAAAAATTGGAGCACATAACTCTATTCTGTTTAGTTTATAAAAAAAACTATTTACACTCCATCATATGCACCATCTTAACCCCTTTACCGGTAATATTTTATGATGAGTTAGCCAATATGGAAACTTTTTTAATATATCGCTAATAATATAATTCCAAACTAATGAAGATAAATTCCTTAATTATTTTTTAATCATTGGCCCTTCCCAAATTAACATCATCTTCATAGGGTCAACTGATATTCTATCCTTGGACAAAATATGGACATGAAAAAAAATCTTGAAGCCATATATTACACTTACTATATTTCCAAAATAAATCTTTCCTTCTTATAATTTAAATAGTGATATGTATGTGATTCTCATAGTCCACATAGCTATTTGAATAACCCAAAATATCATCAATGAATACCAAAAATTATAAAAATTATATTCCTTGAATACTTAGGTCATTTGATCCATAAAAATATATGAATAATAATTCAATCCAAAGGCTATTACATCAATATTATAATATCTATACCTTGGAGAAAAAGTTCTATTCATAATGCCTTCCTTATTTACTCACAATTTATGACACCCATAATGATATTAAATCATTGAACAATACGGGTTCCATGAATTTGATCGAATAATTCATAAATACACGGTAGAGGCTACTCATTATTTTTAGCAATATCATTGATTTATATATAATCATTACACATCCTTGTGGATCCATCAATATTATTAATAAAATTAATATGGGACACCCATGGTGAAACACTAGAGGATTAAATCCCTTATTAAGAAAACCATTCAGTTGATTCTTCAACTCAACTATTTCCATTGTGCCTCTTTTATAGGAAGACTTTGATTTGGAATTTCATCATGGTTTAAATCAATAATAAACTAAATTTCCTAATATGTGGGATGTACATGTAATTTTTCAAGGATTACGTCAATATCTTCATATATAATTGCTATATACTAAATGTTAATATTGTCTTTTCCATACCTAGATTGTGCCTTCTCTTCTTTCTGAAGAATCACATTTGGTAGAGTTAATGGGGGTAGGTCTAGCTAGGACTGAGATGATGATGTCACAATTATAATGACAACCATTTCTTGGCCTTCCTAAAAAATTATCATTTAATTTATCTATAAATTATTTTTTGAATAATATTTTGTCATCCAATCCATAAAAATGATTATATTAAATTCAAAAATAGGTATGATTATAAGTTCAACAAGTAAAGAATGTTTATGTGTCATAATTGTGACTTCATAGCATATCTTTGTTACAATGATACATTCCCTAATTTTTTTATATGACAACTCCCTTATTAAATTAAAGTGGGAATGCATAATTTTATTTGATAACTAGGTAGATGTAATGTTGTTTAAGGATCCACAATCAAATAAAGTTTTAATTAAATTTTTGTAGTGGAATAAATTAAAAACCTCTATATCAATGGGTACTTCTACCTCAAATTTACTGATTTCATAAGACTATCTCTAAACCCTTTTCATTTTCTATAGTTTATTTCCGTGACACTTGGGACATTCATTTTCATAGTGTCACATCTACATATAGTTGAATAACTGTAATTTTTTTTCATTCCTCCCTTTTTATTCATTTACCAATTAACCCATATCACTGCACTTATAATGAACCCTAAATCCCTTCATGAATTTCTTATGTTGATTCATTATATAGAATTCACAAGATGGAAATCATTCTATTTTCTTATTCTTCTTTGATGTATTCCATTTTTATAGTGTTTAGATAGAATCTTAATCTATTTTTTCCATTGAAAATATATGATTAAAAAAATTCATTATTTGTTTTTAGGGGACATAAAACTATTTCATTATAAGATTTAAATATTTGAGAGACTATTTCCCTTCACAGACTTGTCTTAATCACTTTAATGTAATTTTCAATATTGCACTCTGTGTTGCATATTTAATTAATTAAAAACAGAGATAACCTTGTTAAGGTATCCTTATTATCAGTAAAAATATATTATTTATTTTTCATTAAGCTAAGGAACTTTATATTCATTTTAGTTTATTTATCAAGAAGAAAAAACTTTTCATATTATGTCGCCTTGAAATATTTCAATTACATGTTTTTTATTTCATCTTCCTACATATTATTCAGGATCAATGACCACCATTGATCATAATCATCTTTGAGTAAATACAATACAAGTGTAACCTTTTCAGTTTTTTAAAAATCCCAATGACATAAATATCTTCATTATAGAAATAATACTTTTCTCAACTACCACTAGATTAATAGTACCACTAAATGATGGAGGATTTTGACACATGCAGAGATCCAACATAGAAGAATCTCACTGTGGAATAGGTTTCTCCATCCATTCAATGTTCTTTTTCATAACCTAATTAAAGTTACCAAATATAGATATAATTTTTATGTTATAATACTAGCTGTATTGGTTTTATCAATAATGAAATATCTATATTATCCATGAGTATTTATATCATTCTTCCTTCTTAGTGACATTTCTAAACAAGGGAATATAATTGATTAATTTGTAAAATTATAAATTTTATATCATTATCATTAATTTTAAATATTTTGTAACACATATCATAAATTTAAAATTTATGCATTGTTAATTTTAGAATCCTAAACATTGGTTTCTTTGATAATATCTTTATTTTCAAATCCTTTAAACTGGGTAGTTTATAAAATGTGATGTATCCAAATTATATCCCTTAGGAGTGTCAAACTAGGTGTTCAATAAAGACCAATATAATACACTTGGTTACAATAATGTAAACCATATACACCCATAAAGCATTTATTACCACTATGTACCTACTGAACTAGATCCACATCCACTTATTGTATCTTAACATGGATGTATTAAATGTAAAAAACACAAAATATCTTTCTTAAAAAAACATTAAGATGATATTATATACTTTTCCTCAATTATTATCATAGGTGTATATTACCTAATATATGTTTTTTAATATAATTCCTAAGGTTTCTTTGAAACTTCCTATGATACCAACTATAAAGACCCTGACGACAATATCTTGAATCTGGTATCTAATTTATTACATTAGCAAAAATATAAGGGATCAAATAATGAAAGACAGATCTATTTAGTTGTTTTATATAACTGGGTGCACACTTCATACCCATTATTCATTTGGAATAAAAAATAAAAAAATTACACAACTAAATAAAATTGACATAATCCTTGAAAAACCATTCAAATAGTTATTTTTAATATATTAGGTAATGGAATAAAACAAGGGTGTTCTAAAATTTTTAGTGAGGGTTAAGTATTACGAATCTTATCATGAATCAATAAAAAATAATAAATAAAAAATGTAAAAACAAAACACACAATACATTAATATTACTTCACTATGTGAATGTATAAGGAATAATAAATATGGAAAGGAAAACAACATAAAACACATGACATTTAATTTATAAACTAGGAATTATATGCATTCATAGATAATAACATAATGAAAATATACTAGATACCGATAATAATAAATAAATGTAGAATGAAGAGAGTGAATAATTATTGAATATCATGTCATAGTCACATGAAAACCTCTACAGTCAAGATCTATCCTATACAATCCCTCCATGGCCTAGAGGCCTTAATGTTTTACTGATTTTTGATAATCCACTTTTTAAGGGGTGAGGTGGAACCCTTACAAGGCCCGTAGGCTGAAGTATTTAATGACTCGTAGGTCTTAGAGGAATTAATTTCCCGTAGGCTCAAACATTACATACAACCCTGACTAACTACATAGAACTTCTCCTCCCCAGCATATTCATTGTGAAATCATCTCTCCACCTTCGCATGGCTGTTTGGCTAGGCATTCCTGTGCATGCACAGGCTTATCCCGATGGCAGGTGCCATACCCACTCATTCATGAAATCCATTTAGCTTCTACTGTGGTGAAAGCTCCATGCTCATCCTCCTTGTAGAGATTTTTCCTCATAGGTTCTCTATTTTTCATCTGCACTTATGGTGGCCCAAAGGCCTTGAGGTGGCCCTAAGGCCTTACTGACTCGAAAGACTAGGTGCCCAAAGGCCTTGAAGGACTCAAGTTTAAAATCGGTGGCCCGAAGGCCCAAATAGAGGTATATTCCTTTCTACTATAGTGCCAAACAGTGCTTGATATAGTACATGCTAAAGTACAGCACAGTTCCCCTTACTCTATCCTATACATAGTTTAAAACTATATGTAAAAACCCATTTAATTTGGACCAACTTATTTGTATTATAAGACAT
This sequence comes from Viscum album, assembly GCA_963277665.1. Taxonomy (NCBI): domain Eukaryota; kingdom Viridiplantae; phylum Streptophyta; class Magnoliopsida; order Santalales; family Viscaceae; genus Viscum; species Viscum album. Next base: position 385,229,301 of record OY728166.1, read on the forward strand.
ATCAATGCATCAACAGATATGTATAACTATGTTCAATCCAAGTATGCATGTCAAATGACATCCTCATATATCAAGTAATTAATTTAATTCATTAACAATATCCTTTACCATCAAATAATCATATTGAGTAAAGCATATATATTTATCAATATTTTCCCAAATAATCAAACAACTGTCAAAGTAAACATTGATTTTAAAACTGGTATAAAATTTAGGTTATAATCATATCCATTATACATGAATATAGATATTTAAGATAAATGTAATGTATAGTAAAAAATTATTATAATAAATTGGTTCTTCCAAGAAAAATTTAACCATCACAATGGAAAGTGAGATTGCCTAATAAATTTTAACACATGATAATTTTCAAGTGAAATCCCCATAGAATAAATAATTAAATTTTAAACATAAAATAATGTGAATTATAAATGAATTATGATTTTAAATATAAAAGGGTCAGTATATACCCCATATAAAAAATGAATTGTTGCATAATAATAAATAAGTCAATATAAAATGTAAATTGTGATGAAATCTTTAACCTATCACTTTACTTTGGTTAAAACTTCTTCAAAATCTGATACAATGGTTTTGAACAAGTTATTAGAAGATAATATAACCATATTAATACTAATAATATCATATATGATCCTTTTGTAACATATTATCAGCCATTTGTTAATAATATTTCAATTTTCATTGTTTCGGGTGTTAATTGCCTAGTTTTATCATTTGTTTTTTTATGAAAGCTCCAGTTCTTCTTCGTATTATATAGTAAAATCATGTCCATAATAATAATAATTAAATAATTATCTTATTAATACACCAATTATACTTTTCAAACCAATAAAAAAAATGGTTTTGAAATGTAATGTAAATTACATTCATGTATACTTTAGGGAATGCATACTCATGAGAAACATTTCCATTATTTAATGATCATTATGGAATAATGGTAAGAAATATTTTACGATTAATTAATGATAATTATATAAAAATATTTATATTAGTGTAACAATAAATTTAATCCATGGGGTGTGGTGATTAAAATAATTTCAAATCATTTCATGAAGGTGTTATTGCACACGTACACGAATAATGTTATCATCTATTATTGAGTGAAAATGGATGAAAAATGAAGTATATTATATTTTTAGAATAATAAATAAATCATTAATGTCAAAATAATTAAATTTACATCAAATATAATCATTACATATATCTTTATCACCTTCTCTAGAAAGTGTTAGTGAAGGATGAATGATATCTCTTCATGTTGTGGTATTATGTCATACACACGAGAAACATTATCACATCCACTAAGAAGTGGAAATTAAATAATTTATATATGATATAATTCCTCTATTAATATTATTATGTAATAATTATCATATATATACATTATATGCATTATTATACCCAATCAAGAGTGGTGGTAATATAAAAATGAATAACGTCAATTCATGAGATTACAGTCTGTCTTACACATGAATGATGATTTGGAAACCGATTTGATGAATGTGTAGGGGGTTATAAGTCATGAACATTACATAAAAACATATATTTATATAGAAGATATTGGGGTTTTTTATCAGACTGTTTGAATAATAATTTAAGGAGTTTGATGAATAAATAAAATAAAAACGCTCATTGGACTATGCTACATCTTCTTCATGTATCTTCCATAGGTTTGAACAAATTCATTCATAGGATGGATTTATAACAAAACTAAGTATTATAATATTAGAGTAGGGTATTTGGGAAGTATTTTGGGATGTTATTGGACTAACCAAATATGTTTTATTATATAAATAAGCGAGGAAAGGGGATGACCTTTTCTAAGTGATGTGAGTGGCATACATCTAATGATTTAGAATGATTCAATCATAATAACATTTTTTCATGAAAAAGAGTAAATATGGGCCTTTATTAAAACTATAAGATATTAGGATAAAACATTAAATTTTAATAGACATAGAAAAAAAATTTAGGACATTTTAAACCCTTATCCTTTAAGTTTAACTCCCCAGTTAATTTATTTTTAGCTTAATTATGGTAATTAATATTTTACATTTTATACTATTAATTTTGGTAAAAAAATTAAGTTTATGTTATTAGAAATTTTAAATTTTTATTATAAAAAATATATAATCTATTTTTCCAAATTCAATTCATATAATTGGAAAAAATTAATTTAAATTTATTCTCGTATACGTGACAAGAATGTAGGTTTTTGAAAAGAAAATATTACAATGTTCTTATACAAAAAAATCAATATCAAAATGTTTAAAATGAACAATATTAGAATATTTTATATAAAATTCAACTAAAGATACTAAAAAAAATTAAAAATATAATTTAACATTTTAAATTATTTAAAAAAAGGAAATTTTAAATGGAAATTCATTATTATTCATTATTCATTAAGAATGATAAGTTTTTGTAAAATCAAATAACATTACCCTTATATAATTTTGATATGATGATTTCAAAAATAAATTTAATTTTTTTTATAAAAAAATTCTTAAAGTGTTTAAAATTAGTTTTAAATGATGTGCGCAAAGGGAAACTAATCTGACCTTATAAAATGTTATTTTTCTTGAAACATTTATTTTTGTTTTAAATTATTATAATTCTATTTATAATAATTATAGACCATAATTTTTATAATATTTTTAGTACTATTCATACCCACAGAAATAGTTTATAGGTTAAAATGGTTTGGTTTAAATAGTATTTTAATATAGTATTTTCATTTAAACCGAGTGATGCGTGCATCAAAATATATTAATATAATTAAATTTATTCTTAATGATACATATTGTAATGTATTAGGGTGTGGAAATGGGGTATTATAAAAATTTATTAGTTAAATAAATTTAAATTTAATTAATTATCAGGTCCACCTACTATCTCCATCCATTGAACCAATACTCTTCCATTCTCATAATTCTATTTCTTCTCTCTGCCCAAGATGAGAGATTTTTGAAATATTCCAAATTATTATAAAAATCAAAGGGTCATTGAAAGAATGATGGATTAAGACCTAACAAACCATTAATATTTTATTGAACTAATTTTGGTTATTGGAAGTCTATCATGAAATGTTTTATTAAGTGCCCAAGCATTGATAATTAGACTATCATGGTGAAACAATACATGCTTCTTAATGATGATCGAGAATCAACTATTTTTAATGATCTAGTAAGATATGTATTAAATTAATATTTGATGAATATCTTCTATTGTGAAATTAATTGATATTTGTATATTCATGTATTGGGAATAAAAAACACATGAAAATTGGAAGATATTTAAAGTCACATATCTTAGATCAAATAAGTCGACAAGAATTATGTCTGACATGTTAAGAGAAGAATATCATGAATTTAAAAATGAAGAATAATAAACAGTTAATAAAATGTTTTATGGATTTAAAAATATTGTGAATTTTATGAGTGTGATAAGAGAAACTATAGATAATTTAACATAGGTTGAAATACTTTTAATATCTTTACCAAATATGTGGTATTCTAAAAAGGAATCTATTAATGAATGAAAATATTTCACATAATATACATTATATAAATTACTATATCATTATTACAATATAAGTACGAAATGAAAAATACCCCCCAAGAGGAAAATTCAAAAAAGAATTAAAATTATTTTAAATAAAAATTTATTGGTTACACTTATGATTATTTATTACAGTCAAGTTAAATATATGGTGGTTATCTTGTAGTAAAAGAATGATATATAATTAATAAATGCTTCTCTTAATGTTTCAAAAATGATTATCGAAGACATGATTATAAAAAGAAGATAAAAGTTATTTATATTTCAAATTATGATTCATATGCTTTGTGTTATGATTAAAAAAGAGGCAACAACAATTATATTTGACTAGGAATCAATAATGATAAGAAAAAATTGATTATAGTATATAAAATTGTGGAAACTGATGTTTATTTATTAGAGTTACCATTCGTACTTCGATTCGTGTAATGAATATAGTGTAGAAAAATAATAAACATACCTGTGTTTAATGGATTATTAAAAACAAGTAATTGATTGAAATTATCATTACTATTTTGAATCAGATTTTAATATCACTAAATAAGATTTGTGGGATTTTATTGATAAAAATAATCAAAAGGTTCACAATATTTCTAATAACAGCTTAAAATTTTAAAATATTTTTATCTATAAAAAAGGAATGTTTTTTAAAACTTTTAAATCATGAAACCATGAAAATATTAGAATACTTCATAAATATTATATTATTAAATATATTATATGGTATTAAAATTAAATTTAATTGATTTTAATTATTTTCAATTCACATGGGAAATAATATTTCACCTAAATAAATATTGTGAAATATTTTTCTTTTGAGAATTTTTTTTCATATTTATGTTTTTTAAAATTAATTCAGATAATTATTTAATAAAAATTATTTTATACACATATAGAAAATGAATTCATTCCTTATCAGTTTTTTATAAAATAAAATAAAACAATTTTATGGTTAAAAGATATGTTTTTATAAAAAATTCAATTTATCCATGCAATGTGTAGTTTTATCTTCGTAGAGTAAATTATTATCTATTGATAAATGGTTTTAATGAAATGTGTTTGTAATATATTTAATAAAATATTTTTACTTTATTATAATGGTTTTAATTAGGTGATGAATTAAAATTAAAAATGTGTTCTTCTTAAAAATGTATTTTTCAAAAAATGATTATGGCTGTGTTTTGCGCACTTATTATAAAATGAATTTATTCTACTTATATGAATTTAATTCAATAAAATGGTTTTTATTTGGGGGTTATCATGTCAATATTTTTGAATAATTCCAGTATAATTTTTTCATTATGAATAGAAACAATGGTAAAATGTTTTCCCCATTGTAATTGTTAAAAGGATCGACGTGGATGTTAAGCCTTGAGATAATGATTAAAATATATAAAAAACATGGATATATGTCACTGTTTAATGGTATTTAGACCACTTAATATCTTATCATAAAATTTGGGGTTCATTGATTCCAATTTATCATGAATATAACTCTATTATATTTTAAAACTTAAGTATTTACCTGAGTTCCACCCACCTCAGTTATACAATGGAACCATCTCCCATCACATATTCTCACATTTTGAGCCCTTTATATTAGTAAATACTTTCCCAAAAACCTTCTTAAGTTACATTATCACACCCAATGTATTTTTTTATTACAAAAATTTGACCTTTCAAAGGATTTAGGTGTAAGCCAAATGATGTTTCCCATATTAGAGGCAATTTTCTTTATCGATATATTTCGAATGTATTTCTTCAATATTCTTCTCCAAATATTATAAAACAACTGTGAAAAAATTAAATTATTATAATTACTTTAAATATTTATTTTATGTTAATGGAAATTTCATTTAACACCTATTTTCCATCCTATGAGAAATGGTAATGTCATTTGTGTTTAAATGTGGGCTACCACCTCCACCAAATTAGGGGAAATGTTTTCCCTGTATGATATATATAGATTGAAATATGGATTAAATTAATGAATATAATTTTTTTTTACCAATTATATTATTATTATTACCTAATGATATATTACGATATAATGCTCTCTCTTTTAAATCATTAGAAAATAGAAACATTACTCGTGCATACGTACATACTACCATCTCCATGAAGTGATATAATTTATTTTTCATAACTAAATTATATTAATGGTAATAAAAGTTTTTATAATGAATAAATATTCTTATTATAACACCGTTAATATTATTTATATGATTAAACCATGAACAATGTTAAAGTATAAGTATTGTCATACAAAAACATGCACCGGAAACAAAACAATTAACACTCGAATGTTGATTTTGATGAAAAAATATAAATAAATAATTAATTGGAAATTATAAGAGAATGATATATTATTGAATAAGTATGAATATGGATCAGGTATAGATATATAATAAAAATAAATTTATTATAAAGGGACTTAAGAAGGCATACAAAGAAAATAATGATCTGAGTTTAAGGTTTATATTAAATATCATTTCTTTTTAGGATTTCCTATATTAAATTTATAACATTGAAAATTATGTGTTATTTATTTTTAAAACACCATATATTTTCTTACATGATATTTATTTCAAGGGTTTTCTTATTTTAATTTCATCTTCTAATCTATTGTACTTAAAACAACCATGGAAATGTTTTTTAGAAACGACATCCTTATTTCCTCTTTGGTTAATGAACATTTTATTCCAGTTCCAAGTTTGTCAAAAAAATATAGAATTTACATTTATTTAATATAATGATTTATAACATTTATATTCAACCATATTTTACTATCCTTTCAAAAGATAAAAAAATTAAATTTTTATAATGTTTCTAGACAAGTCATTTTTGGATTTATATAATTTTTTTTGAAAGGAATCATTATTTTAAATATTACTACACGAACTAATTTTTCAATAATTGTGAGTGTTATTTTCTTTTTAAAATAAATTTCACTTTTACATGATTATTTTCAAATAAAATAATTTTATAAATATTATAGGAAATGTTTTAATATTCTATCACATGGAAAGTGTGTTTTTCTTTATAGAAATTTTTAAATGTTCTTTAAATGTTATTTTTAATCTATTTCAACATAATTTTTTGTTTATTATGATTCAATGGGAATATGATATTATGATACAACATATATTAATTTTATGGATGGATTATTATTATGTTATTATAAAATGATTATGAAATCAGTTTATTTTCCATGGGCTCTCCTATGATAAAATGATGAATGTGTCTACGATTTTATGGACAACATATATTTGGTTTTAATTATGTGATGGGCGTAAATAACATTATATTACCAAAAAATTAATTCATTAAAGATTGTTATCACATGATTTAATGGTAATAAGTAATAAATTTTTAGGAAGGGTTGACCCTTATAATGTTCGGAGCTCACATATTTTTATGTTTCTATTTTCCCCATGTTATTAAGACAGGTAATAAGTAATAAATTTCTAAGAAGGGTTCAATAAAAGAAAAGTTTTGTGGTTGATGTTGAATATATTACCTGAAATAATATATTTATATATCTAGTCTTTAATGATATTAATCCTTTATAATTATGTGGGGTGAATTATTATGTAATATAATATATTTTCATCTAAAATATTAAAATATGTATTAATGTTTTTATAAAGTCACATCAGTTCATATATGAGCATAGAATATATGTATTTATATATTAGGTTATTATAAATATGAGTAAAAAACTTAAAAACCAATGATAAACTGAAAGTTATATAGATTGAACTTAAAAGTTTCATATATTGATAAGAATGTGTTCTAATTTAACACATATAAAAATTTATTTTCATGATTATATTTTTTATCACTCTAATTGATTTTTCGTGATGGTTATACTATGATTTTTTAGTCAATTGATAGAACCATGAGGATCCATTAATAAAATGAATGTGGTGGAAAATTTAATTATTGTCCTCTTGATTAATTGAATGACATGGGATTTGAAATGAAAAATATTTTTTCCATTCTCAATAAACTCACTGAAGTCATTAATCATGTGGATATTCCTAAACATGTTGAAAAAACCATTAATACTGGTTTTTTACCTTTCAAAATTAGTTATCAAAAGACATTAAAATATAGAAGAAAAAATATTAAAGAATTTCAATATTGGTTATTAGTAAATAATGTGTTCAAAACCTATATAAAATATGAAACATTGAAGGCTTTCCACAATGCTTTTACTAAAATATAAATGAAAATCCCTATATATTAAGGCTTTAAAGTTTGGTATTTTCTAAAATCATTATAGAAATTTGATTTTTTAAAAACATATTGTAGAATACATTATTTTATACCTATAAACCCAAATTGTAACACCTGATAACACATAAAAGATTAAAATTAGTAAAATAAGCAGAAAACCATCGAAAAAATGTTTTTTCAAATTCACATATAAATGAAACTAAATATATTAGTTTATCAAATAGGGAAAATTGTCTAAAAATTAATTGTAAACGTGTTTCATGTAGTTTGATATTTATATAGAAACATCATAAAAAAATTATAACATAATGTGTTATAAAGAAAATATATATAACATATTTGTTTAAATTATAAGTGGTAAAATGAAACTATCATTTCCAAAATATATTTATTTTTTATTATTTATTATCTCATAAATGATTTTTAATACATAATTGTAAAGACCCCGACCCCAGTAACCCTGTGTCGGTACCTTAAATTATTACAATAGTACTATAGAGAGGTGATCCTATACCAAGGGAATGAATGAATTAGTGTCATTGGAAAACCAAATACAAATATAAAATTTATATTACAATGTGAAATGGAATACCTAATAAAAAACCATTAAAACACTCATATTCTCTTTAGGTTATTCATGTATGTCAAACATAATATACATCTTGGAATCATGGGAATAAATGAACATAAAAAAGGGGTGGGATTAGATTCTTGATAAGGGTCTGAATAATGAGTAATATATTTTAAATAATAATAATAAACAATAATACAAGATTAATAACAAGAAACACATTCTATTAAAACATAATCATGATCATAATATGTAAGGGATAAAATCTGATAAAATAGTGCCATATAAATAATCACATGAAACATAACCATGGATATTATACTAGTCAAGTAATCAAATTGATTATCAACAAGTTATCTTATAATTAGGGAATGAATAATCATGTAAATCAGGAACATTACATCAAGGCCTCAACCAAGAAGTATACACAATTAGGTAAGGCCTTGGACAAACATAGTCTAGTTTGCACCATGGGTGTTATTGATGCATCAAGGGGATATAGTGGGAAAATCATGACACTTACTAAGTCTAATAAATTATTATTATGAAATGGGTTAAAAATAATCAAAATATACATTTATTTTGAATCTATAATTTGATATGTAGCTAATTTCACCAATCAGTAAACAAAATCAAAATCTTATTAGAGTAATTTTTAGAATTATATCAAGATGGTACACCCCCAATAAAAATGATCATAACCCATTCACCAAAATATAGTAGATAGTATACTAATATATAAAAAAAATTAAGAATAATAATCAATAGATAGTGTTCACATAGATTAAAAAATCCTAAAAAATTCATTTATTGTTTTTGAGAGAAATAGAGTTTTTATATTAAAATCATTTATTTAAACATTTGTGCAATTATATTTTTTTTATTTTAAGATAATCATGTAAATAAGAAAAAAAGAGAAAAAATAACATAAAAATAATAATTTAATAGTAAAATATTTTGGAAATAATTTTAGATAACATTGATCAGGAATACAAATTGACTTTTAAGGGAAATGTGTTAAAAGATATTTTTTAAAAGACCGTCCCTTACAAATATTGATGAGATCAATAATTAAATGAATTTAATATTTGTATCTAGTGTATTTCCAAAATAAAAAGGTGAAAATATAGCATAATATTTTCTGAATACATTTCACAAACAAGGTGTGTATGTCATAATCAAGGAAGTAGAAGTTTATCCCATGAATAGAAATTTTGTTAATAATTCCTTTATCACATAAAATATAGTCTAACCGTATGACCCAAAAAATTCAATATCATCAAATGAGACATTGAATACTATTAATATATATATATATATGTTCATTATATGATTCAAAAATGGAATTATACATATACCTTATATAAAAAATACTTGTGGATAAGGCAGATCTCATAGAAATAAAAGTGAGATGAGAAAACCCTAACCTTATGTCTGAAATAATTCTTTACATTTAATTATTATACTAGATAATAAAATTAGTTTAAATAATTATTAAATTAAGAACTTATTAATCAAACATTTTATTTATTATGATTTTATTAAGTTCATTTAGGTCCATTTATTTGGGTTATAACGTTTAATTTCGTTTTTCCGAGAACGTTCCTTTCCTTGGTTTTCATGATCAGTTTGCTTGTATAAAATCATGAAAGTTAATCTAATGTTGGAATAATTACTCAGAATTGAAATTATATGTTAGTAATTAATATAAAGAAATTTTAAGGGCATTATATATCATTTCTTTTATGATATTAGAAGAATTAATTGGATAAAATGTAAATGTAAATGATTTAATTTATTATGGAGGTTAGTACAACCATCACATACTTATATCATTTTATTTATTATCATGTTTATATATTGGATAAATAATGTTATATAACTTATAATATGTATAAAAAATATTATTTACCCAGAATAAGGGTTTTATAACCATCATTAAAGATATTAATGGAAATGATAATGCATCGCCAATGATGGTGATAAATTGACACATCACAAACGATGTTTACATTTTTAAAATAAAATGTAGGAGAGAATGGGGTTGATGATTGATATTCCATTAACATAAAAAAAATTTAGTATCAGTAATATTTTTTTATCATCTATGTTTTTATATATGAGGTAAGGAGAGGATAACAAAGGAATATAAATTAAAAGAAATTAAAAGAGAATGATTGAATATTTTACCTCTTGTATTGGTTCTCCCTGAGAACCACTTTAAAAGACATAGGATTGGTCTTTTGGTGAGTCCGACAATACTATAATTTGGGTAATATAGTTTTTATTGTAATTTGGTATAATATAATAAATATACAAGGCTTAGAATTTTTAGGTCTAATGGGTTGTGAGGGTCAGTATTTATAGTTGAAGGGAGGGGTGTGTTTTTATTATTTTAATCATTAGTTTAATATGTTTACTCATAAATATCAATTTTATTGATTAATGTGACTAAATATAGTATCTAAAACATTTTAGTTCAATATAATTGTCACTTATATAATCAAATACTCAAAAATGACTCAAACATTCATTTCTTTTCATATATTGTTAAATACTCCAAATTATTATATTTCACTATTCACCAAAAACTCATCTATTTTAGAAAAACCCAAGAAGTAACACAAATAATTTTTTAGTGTATATAATTAAAAAATGATCTCAATTTTTTAAAAATAATTTTCAAAATTTTAGAAATTTAATTTTTAATTAAAATCATTATTTATTTGAAAATACAGTTTTTAAAATTTTAAATGGTTTTATGAAATATTTAAAATTTAATTAAGGTCTCAAAAAGTTTTCTTATAATCATAAGACATGAAAATATTAATTTAAGAATCTATTTTGTGAAAATAAACTTCATTTTAAATTATTATATTAATTTTAAAATAGTAAATAAACATTTTCATTTGAAAAAAATTCCAATATATAATTTAACATTTTAAAAAATGTATTTACTTATTCCAAGATATAAATAAAATATATTTTCATTAATAACATACCAAATCCTTATTAAAACTTTTATAGTTGAGGTTACTGTTCTATATTTATAGTTATTATTCCTAATGGTCACATTTTTATTCCAATTGTCATGTTAATATTTAATAGTATATCATGGATCGTTTAATTTTGATGTTGTATGCACCCTAAGATATTTGATATGTTAAATTTAAATGATAAATATCATTAAATTTTGAGTTTTTATAATAACAAACCCATTCAAAACTTCATAATTGATTATGAAACATCATTTATGAAATAATATTTTTAAAATAGAAAGAGATGACAAGAAAAAAATTGTATTCACTAATATAAAAGATATATACCTGAACATTAAGATATTAAATTTTTTCTTAATCTAGTGTTGAGTAGTAAACCCTATTTAACACAATCCATGAATTTTTAAAATATTAAATATTAATTATAAAAAACATATTATAAATAAAATTATTAAAATTAAATATATCAAATAATTGAATAAGACCTACATCATTAACAACCTATTAAATTTTCTTAAAACACCACCTATTAAATAGAATAACCAATATTCATTACATTAATTTGGTAAAAACATGCATAACATACAATTTACACTATAATAAAAGAATTTAACTATTAATAATAGAATAATGCATAGTAGAGAAAAATTATATATGTTTACTTATTAGTCAAGGAATATAATAAACCAACATGTAATCTCTGTGTTTTATAATATTTCAAATATATATTTAATTATAGATCTTTTTCTTGAAGTATTACACAATTATTTAAATTTATTATGGATCTAAAAAACTACAAACTTAAGTGAAATCACAATCGATGTAAAGTTTAATATATTTCTACTTAAAGAAATTAAATTAAAAATTTAATTTCACTTATATGGAGATTAACTACAACATAGGTATAATGAGTTTTTTACCCTCTACAACATCTTTGATTTCAGTATTAAATATATTTAATGTATATTCAAATTAAAATAAATCATTACTCCTTAAAATTAATAATAATTATCTAATATAGATAAAACATGTTGTAATTTTGTTATCCCATATACATCATCAGGTGTATCTGAAGGGAGTAGAACATGAAATTTTCCTTTCCATTATAATGATTATTTAAATTTTAGAAAATACAAGTTAATTAAGTGTAGAAAAATATTATAATTAACACTGAATTTATTGTTAAATAAAAAATAAAAAATAATTCATAGAACATAAGATAGCTTTTTATAAAGATTATATAGAAAAAGTAAAAAATTGGCTAAAACATTTTCCAAATATAGACACCTCCATGATATGAAGGCGGGAAAGAGTTACTAGATTAGTAATATAATTTAATATTATTTATCCCTAATACAAATAAATAATATATTTATGTACATAAACCGTAAAATAATGTAATATTTTTATGCTACAATAGATACATGGGAAACCCCCACATGAAACACCATGTATAATGTCTGGTCAAAATAAGGAAGTGAGGAATATGCCTTGGAAAGTTGTGGAGGGTACGCCCATCACATTACTTATACAATCATATATGATATATATTATTTAATTCTATCATCTATTGTCTCATTAAATTTAAATATCTCAGCCTCTAGATATAATATTTCTCCCTTATAATATTTCCCATCAACGATATAGTAGAGGTGTAACCAATGTTTTTTAAATTTACACCATCCTTATAGCCTATAATGTGTCTCGAGTGCTCCAGATTTTCAAAATTAGTGGTAATAATATCCATAATATGCTTAGTTATTAGGTCCCCTATGTAATTTTATACTAAATTGAGTCTTGATATAATATTTACAAAAGATATATTAGTGAGATAATTTAAAAAATAACAATATAGATTAAAATAAACAATTTATTTTTTATAATATTATCAACCTTTTCCTTTTTTAAAAGGTTATATATTTACCCTTTTATCACTATTTACCCATTAATATTTCATGATGATATATATAAGATGGAGTGTCATGAGAAACAAATTACAGCTCATTATTTTTTTGATCTTAATTCACTAAATTGTTCAGGAATCATTTTCTCCATTAATAAACTTTATCGTTCATGTGACAATTTATGAGGGAATTAAAATTAAGACTCTATGCTATGGTTTTTTTCTAGAGGACTATTATACAAAAATAAATAAATAAGTTATCATGTAACTTAAATTAATTTAAAAAAGAAAATTTAAAAATAAAGAGACTTACCATAAAGGATTCCCCCAACTGAGTGGAGACAATCTTACACCATGTCTCTCTATCAAAAAACCTATATTTAATGCATGGATCTTCATTATATTTAAAAAAATTGTAAATTGACATAATTTTATCACAAATTACCTCTACGTTTTTTCCTCAAAGGGAATCTATTTTTCTTAATTTCATTCATCTATTTAAAGTGATATTTAATATTTAATTTAATAGAAATAAATATAATAAATGTATAGTGTTTTAAAATTGGAAAAATAAATAAATAAGTTCAGAAATTCAACCATTATAGAATCCCATAACAGATCTTTTACTATCTACTCACCACTCATCTAATCATGAAATTTAATACATATCTTATGATGAATCTCTTTAGCCAACTATTTCCTAAACTACATGGAATTTGGTCATGTTTTGTGGTCCTTCACATCAAAATTAATTAACAATCTATTCTCTCTATATATGAGTGAAAGTTTGTATAAACATGTAATTACACACCAATGATCTTTAGGTATCATCCTATATAAAGATGAATAATATTTTCACATAATATTTTTTTAAATATATTCTTAATTTGAAATTATATTTATGTTACTATTGATATATAAATTTATATTAAAAAATACGCATACCTCAGTTCCACTGCCCCGTGTATATCATTTTGAAATATGTATTATAGATAAACAGAAATATTTATACCTATATTTGATTAAAAATATGATATTTTAATTAACAAAAAATATATTTTCTATAATATAAAATAAAACATGTAATGTAATTTTTTTAAAAATAAATGTGTAACTCAACCCGGTGAGAATAATAATTAACAATAAAAAATGATAGATATTATTATCATTAACAAATTTGTAGTTTTTTATATTTTTATTTTATTGGAAATAAAAAAATGTTATAAGTAAAAATGTTTAGTGATTCATAAGATGAATAAAATTCTAAATCATTTACTGAATAAACACATCTATATAAAAATAATTAATATAGTGAAAATTTTCATTAGAATGATAAAGGTAAAAATTTGCAATCAAAAATGGTTTATAAATCAAATGAATATAATAAAATTATTAAAACTTTAATGTGATAATAAACATATACACATTTAAATAACAAACAATGAAAATTAACTGTGTTAGTTTAATAAAATAATAGGTCACATAATTAATTATGGGAATAATATAGTGTTTTCTCGTATCACTTATATAAGATCATTCTATGTTTAATGGAAAGTTTGAACATCGTATCCATTATTAATCTCACGTAATCATGTAATAGATGATGATTTTTTAGATAATTCTTCAACAATATCAATATTATCTTCACTTAAATGAATTTATTTCACTTTTATAATGGTGGACCACTAATCATTGGATGGTTCAACAACATAAATATATTAGTCCATGTGTGACCATGGTAAATGATTCCTCCTCATAATTTAATATTTTCAAATAAAAATGTCTAAATCTATATTCATCATGTTCCACACCACTGTTACCATCATCCTATTTACACAAAAAATACTACTACCTAAAATTTTGTATAATAGACCTGTCATATATCCTCCAACACAAAAAAAATTGATGTTGATAAAGATTTTGGGGTTTTATCTTTAGACCATAAAAAATGAATATGTTTAGAGACCAAAATTAAAAAAATAATTTGAATATTACTCTTATCATAGCATTTTTTATCTAGAATATGTTCCTTTTAATATCAAAACCTAACCATGTGATTAAAATAACACTTGGTCCCCCGACTAACCATTTTAGAGTTTCTAATGATACTATTATTATCGACTTTTGTCTTACATCATCATGTAAATGTGTTTTTATATTTATTGATCATACATATTTAATTTATTCTCATTTTACATACCTTTAATATAAAAATATGTGATTATATTTGTGGTTGAATATCACTAATGTTGTTCAAAATGAATAAATGATCATGCTTAAATTAATTATGTGGAATTAAACTTTCCTTTAATTTTGGATCCCATTACTTTTACTATTATCTATTAAAATTCAAGATATATGGACACCAATATTATCTACTTTAGAAAATTAATCAGTATATAAATCAATTACCTCTTCAGATATATAATTTTGAAAAAATATTCCTCTAGTGGATGGAAAAATGTAAAATATCCATTTAAAATTTTCATATATCTTTATGTAGTATATTACATTATAAATAAATAGTCCCACACATTCTTTCTATCACACCAAATGAATCAAAATATGAACAATTATATTTATAAATGATAGTGAAACATAAATTTTTTTCTTGAAAAGTATGTGAGAAGATTCATTCTCAATCACATCTAAAAAATGATCTCTGACACTACATCAATTTGAATTGAAAAATTAACACAACTTGATGATATACGTTTTTATAGGTATTATTAATATTCTTCAAAATGTATCAAGCACCAACTAGTGCATAAATACAAGACAATCGTGAGATTTCATACCTATTTACTATAAATCCTTTAATGAACCCAAATTTATCAAATTTGAAGAAACACACCTGGTACTTCGAAAAAGTGTAGGAATTGAAAAACAATTATCTTCTATCTCATTTATAATTTATGAAAAGATAGAGGAAAACATGTTGTGTTTCCTTTTATTGTGGAAGATATCTCGAAACATAATCCCATGTTTATTATATCCAGACATACTTGAAATCTATCTTCTATATTTCTTTTTATGTTTATAAAATATCAAATTCAATAGTCACAAATGTTTTTTCTGAACATGCATATAATAAATATTTGTTTTATATACAAAAAAATCTAGTAGGGTATCTTGAATAAAATAGATTGTTTCTTCCATGTATTTTTGGATGACTAGAACATCATTTTATTACAAATATGACATTGATGTTTTCCACCGTTTCATAATATTATTCTGTTGACAATTTTCGTGGGATAAAAACATATGTTAGTAAATAGTTAAATGAATTTTTTAATATTTTATAATGATAGTGCATTCAAAAAATCAATAATATCCTATATACACTATTTTTCTTTCATTCTACACCTGATGAGATTAAGTCCCCTCTTCAAAAAGTATACAGGATTTATATCCTTTAAAACTATATACAAATAAGTTTAAATATATAAGAAATTAATTTATTATTAACATTTTCATAGAATATAAAGAAAAATAATAATTCTTTCATTTATAAAATTCTCTAAAAATTTATCAAATATAAATTTTAAATCTCCAATCAAGGGTAATTAATAAACATTAATATAATTTCTAGGATGTTTTGGTCCAAAAATAATCATTATAATCATCAAATATTTCATCTATATATATGTGTGTGTGTTTAAAATTTATATAAAACCAAAACAATAGTCCATCAACTATGTTGTCTACTGAGACTTTGATGTGGATTTATTTTTTCTATAAATATACCCGTAAAAATATTTCCAACAATATTTCAAAAACTATAAATTCTTTATTAAAATATTTTCCATTATAGTGAATAAATAGGGTGATATATGTTTTCAATTGATATGTGTTTATCTATATTACTTCTTAGACACTTTGAATATTTTGGATTTTTAAGGAGACTCTTCCAATGAGGAGTTATTAAGAATATTCCATATTAGTTTCTGGGGAGGTTTTTTGCCTAATATCGAAAATGAATCAGGGTTACATTTGTCATCCTTTTTTATATCAAGATGTTTCACATTTAGAATTTTATGATAAACTTACTTATTCCTTCCTTTTTAGATCACAATTGTCCGATAATGAAGTAATATTTTTATACTGAAATCCCATGTTACATAATATTTTTTCCCATGTATTTAAAATACGGAATATTGTTTCCTTATAGATATATCCATTTTTAATGTTTAATAATTTTGGTGGATCATTTTTCACTCGAACCATATATTTTTTTCATATTAAAAAATAATAACACGATTGATAAAACTACAAATTTAGTTCAACTAGAGAATAGTGGTTTTACAGTATAATTATACAATTCTTCATCATTTTTTATCAATGTATTCCATAACTTTAATAGGAATTAATTCATTAAGATGATCCACTATCTAATAATAAACATATTTTCCAAAATTATATCTTAACTTGTTTTTTATTTTTACATTATAGGTAAATAGTTTATAATTATATCTAATGTAATAGATATTCAAATGGTATTTTATTTATCATTTCCCAAATTTACTCATATTCAAACACATCATGCCAGGATTGAAAATCAAATCATTTTTTTCAATATTTTTTTAGAAAATTACAGGTAGTTGTAAGCCCCTTTGATAAATTCAATGATAGGTTTTCATGTACTTATCAAATTATAATCCATTAATTACTCTAAATTCACATTATAATATGTGCATATATTTATTTATATCAACACTAATATATATATATATACATAATTAAAAAATATAAGCATATAAATATATGGACATGAATAAATATTTAAAAAGTAATTTATATCATAAGAAATTTTAATAATTAAAAATAATTAATAAATGGAAAATAAATTTTAATTAAAACTAATTATAAAAAAAATAAATCTAAAATAATAATAAACATATTTCAACCACAAAAAAAATATAATAATAAAAAATTTATAAATAAAAAATTTATAAATATAGATAATTACAATAAGGAAGAAATTATAATAAAAAAATTATAATTATAAAATAAATCAATACATTGAAGAAATTTTAATAACATAATATTTATATTTAACAATAAGTTGTAAACAAACAAATGTGTAGATGAATAAAATTTATAAATAACATATAATTCAATGAAATATTGGAAATAAATAAAAATGTTACAAATATGGAGGCTGAAATTTGAAAGTATTTATTGAATTTTGATGAATTCAATTATGGGTAGTCGAGACCGAGAGAATAATTCATGATTGAAAAGAAAAAGTTGGAAAATAAAGTAAAAATGGAAGAAATATGAAATATGAAATATGGTCATGTGTTAAAGACATTAATTTGTAGATAGAACAAATAATTTTATGGGTAATGTATAAAGAATGGAGGATTAATTATGATTCATAAGAAATGAAAAAATAACTTGAAAATCAAATGAAGTGAATATTGAGTGTGGGATGGCTACCAACATAAACCAAGAAGATAATGGTTTCAAAAACACTACAAAAAAATATTATGTATATGTTCCTCGTAATTAAATTTTTTTAAATGTATTCAATGCATATTTTATAAGTAACTTGCATGAAAAGTTCTTCAAAATAACTTTTAACACTAGTTTTATATAAAACATCTACTGAAGGATTTTTCTGTCACTTTAAATGTTCACCATGAAAAATTATACATTAAAAATACATTTCAAAATATTCTATTTATACTATATAAAATGATAACTGGAGGGATGAGTGCGTCATTGGGTCTTATTGAAGAAACATACACATTCTTTTAGTGGGTCCTATTATCTACTAGTTTCTAAGAAATGGATTAGTACCACTAAAAAGATATTTTCTATTATCTAGTTCTTTAAGCATGATTTATTCCTATCTTTGTATCATTGAGAAAGAGATACAATCCAATTCTAGAATCTTATTTATTATAATAAATATGAGGATACAATTTAATCCCTGGAAAGGGATGATTCTAAGTGGGTATATTGTATTACATAATTTCCCTGAACTGTTTCCCTAAAAATACCAAGGGAATTCCCGGAGCCTAAGAAGAATTATAAAAAATGTATTAGTACATATGAGGAATAAATTAAAAGAACTTCAAGGTGATCAAATGGTTTTATCATTGACCATAAAAGGAAAATTGATCAGCACATCAGTGGCATTAAACCTTGTCATCGAAAGGAATTGTCTATAAGGGACTTCAATAATAATGAAGAAATCATTTGATGTGATCTAAGGGTGGATATTGATGATAGATATTCCCATAATTTTCAAGGTAGTAATAAAAAGATAAATATGGGGTATAAATAAAATTTTAATAATAAAACCCATAGAGTAAGTAAAATGAATTTTTTTTATAAAACAATTAGTGGAAATAAGCTTGAAGGAAATTATTCCCCTGGGACTGGAAAATGATTAATGTGTCTAAAGAGTAAAGAGAATTAAAGGAATGCAGATTTAGATATTTTATATACACCACCCATTCATAAATAATAAAACTAAAAGGAGTTGATGAATTATTCCAACAAATACATGAATCGAAGGGTTAATGAAAAAAATCAGTAACAATAATATCTATATAATAGTGATAATGTGAAAGATAATGTGATCAAAATATATACAGTGGATCATGAGAAAAAAAATTTAAAATATAAACTTATCATGCAATGTATAACATAAAATTTTTTATTTGATTACGGTTTTACACAATCCATTATATTTGAAGTCTTTTTTTAATGGTTCCACATAACCACCTAAATTATTGGAAAATGAATTACTTGTGAAAAATTTAAATTTTTTGATGATTATATGTCAAGTATATAGCTCTTCGCTATTAGAATTTTGTTGGAAGTTTCTTCTAACAAATGTTTTTATTATCCCTTTAGTTTAATTTGATGATATTATAGTAATATGTTGGATTTATTTATATATACCCCTTATTAATTATCTAGGATCTTATGTCACTTTGGATATTCGGAATTAGCCTATGATATTCTATTAAGGTGAGTATAGAAATGAACATACAATGAAAATTACATTCAATGTATGGGTGTAACAAGATATTCATGATGGAAATTTATATGAAATACTTGGGGATAAAATAAATATTAAATATATTCATATTTTTTTGGAATATGAATACGTATATCATAATGGAATTATTATAATTCCAATGAATAATGAAGTTGTGTTTTCAAATGAACTCATAACTAGTGGTACACCTATATTAAATAACCCCTATATAATGACACTAATTGAGTTATAGGAATTAAGGAATAAAATATAATGGAATCTTGAAAAACTATTACATCATCTAACTACATCATCATGGGTTGAACTTGTTTTTTTATAAAGATGTAATATGGGCCAGCACCTATTTTCTTTTAATATTGAGAACATCACAAGATTACTATAAAGAAAATGTATCCTATGCCTTGTATGGATTATTATTTTGATAAAAATTTTAGGTGATCAAATATTTGTATTTATTTACCTCATATGTGAATTTTATGATTTTAGGGTCAAATGGAGAGAGTTCCCAAGACATAATTCCATATTATGATTAGTCAATTTGAATTTTTAGTGATGCTCTTTGGACACAAAGATATATATTCTATCTTCATGGATCAAATGAATAATGTCTTTAGATATTAACATTATCGGTGTTTGAAGCCATTATATATTATACTATTATATATTCAATGATTATAGAAGAGTAGGAAGAACTTTTGAGGATTGTGCTGAACAATATGAGGAAGTAGAAATTGTATTCAAAATTTATTAATGGTCAACTATAGCCACAGAAAGTATAATTCTTCTGATATTTATTCACAAGTGATGGAAAATTAGTTTATCCTTAAAAGATATAAGTAATTATACATTAGAATAAACTAACCATATTGACTAAAGTGTGTATTTTTTTGTTGGTAGGACACTAAAGATGAAATGAATCAAAATTTACCTATGTATTTTCTATATGTAATGTTTTGTTAATATCATGTTCTAGATGAAACAAAAAAATTAAATAAAATCC
The DNA here is from genome assembly GCA_963277665.1 of Viscum album. Lineage (NCBI taxonomy): Eukaryota > Viridiplantae > Streptophyta > Magnoliopsida > Santalales > Viscaceae > Viscum > Viscum album. The sequence goes on from OY728166.1 coordinate 385,250,616, forward strand.
TTATTTTTTAAAATAAATTATTACCATTATAATATAGTAATCAAATTAGATATTATAAATGTATGTAACTATCTTGTAAAATCTTTTAAGAAAAATGAAAGGAATGACATTGGGTATCATAAGGATCGCATATGAAGCCCATTTTTTAATGAATAGAACATAAGTATATCACTTGGGTTTTCAATATATAATTACCAAGATAAAATTGAACAATTATACTATGTGTGAAATCATAATAGAAGGAAATTCAATCTCGTGTTAATTTCTATGAGGTCTATACTAGCAGAATCACCACCCTCTACTATGACCAAAGCTTACCTTATTCTCATATATTAAAAAGAGATATTGAGGAACTTTGTAAATATAAATTATCATTATATAATCATGTAATAATTAATTTAATTATTCGGATATCACATGTATTTTATCAATTATTTGTTTTTACTTTTAAATAAAAAGAAATTTTATTTTTCTATAAAAAATAGTTTTACTTTATATGTAATTTCTATAAGATAAATTTTATAATATTAAAATTGTAATTTGAAAATATTCACTTCATTTTTAGATTAATTCTGTCAATATTATCTTTAGATGATTTTTCTGATTTGTCTAAAATAATTTATTTTATTGGAATATTAAAAAATCATTGTTTTTACAGATACATTAATACTTAAAACTCTATCATGAAGTAAGTATTACCTATAATGTTTTAAAAAAATTAAATTAAAAAAATATTTAATGACTAAGGTTATTCAATAAAAAATAATATTTTTATTTTATAAAATTCATGTTTATAATTTTGGAAACTCAATAATTATTTTACTCTAAAAACTATTTTTATTTGATTATATTATAAATTAATCTTAATTTAATTTATAAATTAAATATAAAAAATTAATCTCAAATTTTATATAATTTGTTTATATTATTTAATAATGTCAATTTAATTTTTATTAAGAAAATTATGGTCACCATGATTAAAGACAGTTTCTGTAATAATGGTAAAATCATTATTTTAAACGAATTGATAGATTCAAAATCATTATTTTTTGTAAAATCAGTTAAATTAATATTTTGTAAATATTGAATATAATATTATTTCTAAACAATTATATTATTATATTAACATCCATTAAATTGGTAATCATTTCAATATAATTTTAAGGACTCATAGTGGTTAAAACGTCGTTTTCCTATAAAAAAATATACTCTATATAAAAAATATATTAAATTAATAGTTACTTTTATTTTATATATAAATATTAAGGTATTAAATAGAGCTTCTATTTTATATCATAACACCCATATTTTTTAGGATATATTATTTTAAATTTTAATTAAACCATATATTACTTAGTTTAAAACTAGTTACCTAGGTTAAATGAAAAAATTGTAAAATGTTAAAACTGAAAGCTAAATGAATTGAAGAATTTACAAAAATGGTTAAAAGAGTATTTATTGACCATATGTCACCCCATAGACCATTATTTATCTCTTTTATAACTATTGAATCATCAATAGTATTATTCCATTATTAAAAAATAATAGGCCTTCTCAAAGGTTCCATTTTCTTCACTTATAAAAGGAAATACCTTCAACACTCTCAATGTTACACATACCATTATAAATTTCATTAAAACAAAACCATATTTAGTTATTATTTAATTCCATTGAAAACAATAAATTTCATTTTTACCAGAAGTTTCCCTAGGTCCTTCTTTACGATGGAGATTTTCGAGAGAATGTTTAAGGTCCAAATGTGAGTTTTACTAAATCATTATACTTTTCTTATTAATAATTCTCTTCCAAAAAAATCCTAAATACAGTAATATAATTACCTTGTTATAATTATTATACATAATTTTTATTTTATTAATGTAGAAACCATTATTTAATCATCCATATCCACTTAGAAAAATAAAATAATGTTGATCATGTGTTTGTGTGAACTAACACCTCTATGAAGTGACATATTTTATTTTTCACCACAACATCTAGTATTTTGTTATGAGGATTAAATTTAAGAATATAAGTGATGTGTTTAATATAATTATTATTATTAATAGATAAATTTTATTCCCCTTTCATTCCCATTCATTTTCTGGGAAATGAAAATTATAATTGTGCATTGTCATATGCACATCCCCTTTAAAAGAACAATTTTAATTTCTCAATTTAATTTTAATTATTTATCCAAGATCAGAAAAATTTGATTCAAATAATAAAAAATTTAAAATTAATATAATTATTCTTATTTAATAATAATAACATTTTTACGGAAACCACTTTGAAAAAAATAATCAACTAATAAATATTGTCTATTCATTTTTGGGAAGGGCTAACGAACTACTTGAACAATGCTATAAAACTCTATCATGGATGAAATTAGGAACATAAATAATAATATTATTATATGTTAATAAGAAAATAAATAATTATTTATTATCATATTAATGTTTTATTAAATATGTATGGTAGTATTAAATTATCATATTCGATTGCTAAAACTACTAAAATAAGTAGACACTAGTTCCATTTTCAAGAAAACATAAGAAACAAATATTTAAAAAATAAATTGAATATGATAGTATAAGGTACATATTAAATGAAATATAGATGTTCAATGTTCTTAAAAAGGTATATAATAAACATAATTTACTTATTTGTCAACTTATGTGCATGCATAGTGCAGATCAGAACCACCTTAACGGTTTCAAGTCTCAATTTTCACCCCTAGAGACATTTCATATTATAGAAAAAATCATATTTATAATCATATTTATAAATTAGCTTAAAAATATTGATTAATTCTACCTAATTAATACATAATGTTATATTAATTCCTTATTTTTTGAGTTTCCAAAATTCCTCCTTATTGCCCCATTATCATATGGTTTTTACCTCAATGTTTTTGTTACTTATGACGGAATTATCTATCAATTGATTTTCATTAAGGTATGATACCATGTTTTGAACCTAATTTTATTCAACATGGTATAACCATTTAAAATTAAATTATTTCATTAAATATCACCCTTAATCAAGTTTTTTATGTTTTATATTATAATCTCTCTTTCACAATTATTCAATAATGTTATTAATAATTTTGTAAGAGAGTTTTCATCTCAAACTCCTCTATTTGGAATTATTCTGTATTATGCACCAAAATTTATTTATATGGTGTATATAATACCAATTTGGGAAATTATTCCTTGAAATATCTTTCATTAATGGTTATTTGGGTTCAAGTTCAAGCTATATATCTCTCTCTATCACTCAGTGGTTTTCAATTCAAATTTTACATGAATCATAATATATTTACAAAATAAAATTGGTTATACATGTTTCATATATTATCTAATAAGATATAATAATATAACCCGCTTCAATCCTACCATTTCAATTTTTAAATTAAAATTTCACCTTTTTTCAAGGGACATTACTATAGTTGACCTGTATTATTTTCATTCATGAAATAACTTCTTAAATACATATTTTACATTGGTAAGAATAAATTTTATTATTCAAAAAGATCATTCACTTCCATTACCATATTTTAATTTTGACAAATTTGTCCTCTATTTTTACGAACTAAAATATTTATTAATTCATGCGGTCCTCTAACTTATCTAGAGCACTTATCAAATTAGAAATTGTATTTCTTATATTATAATGTTCTAATTATATTATACAATTTTTAAAATATTAAAATTTTTTATATATAGTTGATATATTTCTCATATTATTATACATGTTTTCTCTAATAAAAAATTATTTCATATTTAATGACTTCATTAATATAGATTTCATAAAAATTAATTTTTTATAAATCTCAAAAGTTCTATTTATAATGTTTTTAAAAATAACTTTTAAAAATAAACTGTGGACATTGTCACATTGAAATTATTTATGAAAATCTAAAAATAAAATTATTTTTAAAAATGTCACAATAAATTATTTCTGATAATTTTAAAAATTATTTACCATGATTCAGAGTATTAAAAACTAAAATACTTTTCTATTGTTTTTTTAATTTTATTTAAAATGTGTTTTCATATAAAAGTTTTATTTAATCATTATTTTTAATATAAAATTATATTATTCTTATAAAAGTAGTATTCATAATCCCAATAAATTATTAATTATATTTTTATAAATTATAATAATTAAATATATATAAGGGAAATGATTCATCACTTCATTTGTCTTACCAAATCCGCGTTGATGTATGACCATAATTTTTCTTCTAATAGATTTCATTGGTTAATACCCTGTTTTTGATTCGTTTGATTGAAGGGTGTTACCTAATATGTCATTTAACCATTAATTGTTTAAAAGGTAAAAAATTGTTTACTCTTTTTCTATATGGTGTAAATACCATATTACTTATTATCATTATTTAATGATACATTTATAAAATGTAACTAAATAAATTTATATACATTTTTATATGGGTTCATCCAGTTATGATTATTTATGGAATTATGAATGATTTATTTATGTGTTTCCATTTTATATAGTATGAAACACATTTCATTCCAATGGGAATTTACGATATGACGAATGTATCCCATTTGACTTTTATGGGTTCATTATGGTACGATAGACGGTTGCTTTCAATTTTAACATATATGTATAATGAATTATGGGTGTGGTCCTATCTCAAGTTCTATTGATTAAAATAATATATCAAACTATACATATATACATGTGAATAAATTATTTTCTAATAGAAATGGGTGCAAGTGTGTGACTCACTTACGTGACGTTTCCATGTTGTAATTTTGTTCCACATTTCTACGGTATGATGATATTATTCTCTCATGGATCAGGTTTATTAACTAATGTCTCTAAATAATTTTGATTCACTTCATACATTATTCAATGAATTATTACATGGTTTTTATCAATAATTTCTTGGCTATAACTTTATTATATATCTTTATAGTATCCATATTCTTATGTTTGGCTCATTTATGAAATTTTATTATTATTACTTATATTTACTGTTACCGAGCATCTGATCTCTCCCAAACATATATTTTAGTTTTTATAAGTTATTAAAAAAATGTGATATATATGATCCCTCAAGAAGTGTATCATTTATGGAGAATTTATGGTCGATTTTCAAGAATATTTATGGATTACTAATTTGGTTATATAGTGGAAATATTATTTATTAGTTTAAAAAAAGCCTGGGTTTTGTCAATTAATAGTTTATCTTAATTCTATTAAACTATAAAACTAATAGATATTGGGCATGTATTAAAAGAAAATATTTTTAATGTCATGTTAATGAGAAAGTCATATCTTTGTGGTGCGACAATTGATATCTGAGTAGGGTTTATATGAATTTAGTGGCATAAAAGTTAATTAAGGATAATTTAAGGGGTGAAAAGTTATAGTTTATCATAATTAAAATGTTATTGATAAAAATTTGTTTGGTTGAGATAATATTAAATATTATACATAACAGAATAAAAGAAAATTTGGGAAACCCTTAGGGATATGTTTAAAGTACAATCCTTTGTATAGGATAAAAGGAGGATTTCATTGTAAAGTAAAGATCACTTGGTCCTCATTGAAACTACATCCATATCTGCATACTATAAAGTTTTTATAGTTGATGAAAATATTCCACTGGGGTTAATTACCATAAAAATTATGGTTTATAATCAACTCAATCTATAAATTGAATCATAATTAGGAATCCCATCACTGCACCCCTGGCCATACACTCTTAGGGTATATGCATTGGATAATTCAAATTCTATTTAAAACCCATTGTAAAGGATTTAAATAGAAAAAAAGATTATTTAGAGAACCTAAAATAATATAGATAACAGAGGTTAAATGAAAATAGTTATTTGATGGTCTAATTAAATCATAGAAGAGTTGAAAGTATCAATGGTAGAAATGATATTTTATTCAGAGAATAAATATTTGGATTATGGTTTATGATTGAAATGATCATTAAATCTGATTTTATTTTAAACTATCAAAATAATTTTATTCGTGATATTTTGTTTGAAAATTGATCTTGAGATTGATGATGTGCAAGTCATGTCTCTAAAGACACCTAATGTGTATCTATAATGGGATATTTGGAATACATGTCTTAGAATCCTACACTATTAGAAAATTAATCAATTTCCATAGCCTATAGCCACTGTTTTACATATATATGTATATAGATTTATTTATAGAAACAATTTAATAAAAACCATGAATATATAATGTTTAAATCCACAGGCTAATCATGCACGTTGTAATAGGTTCCTTTTATTCTCAACCCACCCAATTCTCCACTCATACCAATTTAGTACCTATCATACCACATACCATCCCTTATCCCTCTTGATCATCACCTTATGCTTGCTATAACTTCACATAGGTTCCTCATTCTCTCATGTGATTCCTCATATCCACTTCATCACATGTTCCTCCCCACTTCCCTCCCCATATTCGTGAATTTCACATCCATTTGATGTTTTATTTCTGAACCCAATTCCTTCTGTAAGTGGACTTCATAGAGTTATGAAACCAATTTCTCCACCATTTAATTTATAGTATAATCCCTATTTATTCTAAATGTTGACAACACATGAGTTTAGTGGTAGAAACCTTTCACAATTAAGACCTGTGCAGCCTAACCCCTGCCTTTTCTATAAACTAGACTCCTTCCACTCCTCGTAGGGATTATTATTCCATCATCGACATGATTGTGTTTCATTCTACACATTTTTGTTGATCACTATGTTCATTTAATATATATTTCATTTCTTTATTATATTTGAGTGATTATATCATTGAATTATATTCCAAGTCTGATTGATGTTTTTTTATATATTAAAAATTTTGATTATAATATTGATTATTCTATTTGTATTCACCTATTTTCCAAATTATGTGGAATTATAATCATTATACATCCATTTTAAATTTTGATAGACATATAAAGAAATGATATAGTTTAAGAATATATAGTTTATATGGTTTTTTGGGGATTGTTTTGTTTTCATCGGGTGATAAGGTGTTAAAAAATTTATCATCACTAGGTCAAGGTCATTTAATGATTTTAATTCATTTATTACCATATGTATTAAAAATTGGTTGATTGTGAGGGAAACAAATTGATACAGTATTTATTATTTTGAATATTTTTTTATCGATATGTGATTTCAAAAAAATGTTACCCTTAAAGGTATGTTAATATAATTATTAAATTTTTTAAAAGGAAAGTGATTTTCTATATAAATCATAGTTTTGTAAGTTTCACATCAATATTTTCCACCTCTTTATGACTATATCTATTAGTTAGGTAAATAATTTAATTAATGCAATATTTTTGAAATGATTTTTATAATACATAGTTGAATTATTTTATTTCTACAAGACATAAGGCTATAGTCTTGGTACATGTTGATAATGAAAATGAATTTCAACATCCTCAATGGATAATGAGATAAGTATCTAAAATATAAATTTTGGGAGAAATTTTTCCATCTTCTTTAGAATAAACACTTTAAAATTTGATAACATTAACCAATTCTTTGAAAAATGATATTTTTATGTTATTCTTGAAATAAATCAGTGGAAATTAATGAAAAATAAATTCATGAAGTAAATACAATAATAAATTTTTCATCAGTGAGATTGAATCTTATCTTCTTGAAATTTCACAATTAAATCCTAAAATTAATTTATTCAAGGAGGTATATTATGTAAATTTTTACAAAATTTTATGTGAGATATTTCACAATGTATTATTGATGATATAGGTTTAATTAATCAAAAAAATATTTTAGTTTCAATATAAATAAAACGTCATGTTAGGTTAATTAAAAATATAATAATAATGATGAAGTCTATCCTTTCATATTATACAATGAATTAGATAATGTAATTCAATTAATCTAGTGAAATATTATCCTATCCAAAAACAAAAAACAATAATATAATGTGTTACTTACTAAGCTGATTATTAAATATAAATAGGTATATAATTGTCATGTTATGGTGTCATATTATTTTTTAAAATCCACTACTACCATTCCTTGGTAATAAAAATCATAAATTATTCATGAAATGTTGTGAATATAAATTTATCTCAATAATTATGATGTGAATCCACACAATATAGAGTAACTATTTAATGTTATTAAAATATATATTTTTCAACCTCTAGTGAAATTTATGGAATTTATTTATAGTATGTATTACCTATTCTACTTATCTTTAATAACATACAAACAAAATTTAGTAAACAAAAACTCATATATATCGTAAAGTATATTGATTTTATTTTCACATGAGATCTTTTTTAGTAGATAATAATTTGATCCTTTAATGAGAAAAAGAAATTGAAGGGAATAATTTTGGACAAAATTTGGACCTCTTACGGTACTGCATGTCTTAAATATTCGCAATATAATTGTTAATACATTAAATTTTTTTTAATGAAAATGAAATATAATTTTTTCAAATACATGGGTATTTTACCTTTTCAAAGATCAAGTATTCTCCAGATTAAATTAAATAGTCTTGTATTTATTACAAATATGAATTTACCATAACCTATTTCCCATGATTTGGAATTTGAAAATCATAAACCAACACCAATCTCTACAAATATTTTTATTTGAATCATTCAAGAACTTCAAATGACTTGATTATTTCACAATAAATTAGATGTGGCCATGAGTTGATAAATAGGAAACTTATATTGTCTAGGTAGAATATACCAATCCACATTATTAAAACCCCAATAATTATATAATATATGTAAATATTTTTATAATGGAAAGCACTGTGATGAAATTATTATTCACATAAAATTCTTTTAATGGAAGAATGATTTCATTTCTTTATAATCCCATGAAATAGAAACCCTGAAAGATTATGTTTGATTATTATGTGTGACATTTTATTACCTTATAAATTAAGGATAATAAAATCAATACGTACTTTGGGATTACTAATTTATACTAATAAAACATTAGTAATATAATGAAGTATATAATTGATGGGTTGAGTAACTATTTTTTGTGGTTGGATTTAAGACTTTAATATAAAAATATTTAAATTTTGATAATAATATTTTAATAATATCTACAATATAATTATCCATACCTAATGTTGAATACCACTTATCTACAGCATGTTTCATAGAATATCAATGGATGGTGATTAAAAAGATCATTTTAGAAAATATTTTGGCTATTTTTATTCTCTAAATATACAAACTACATTAATTAAAAATACCAATTATAAAATTGGATAAGTCATATTTACATTGAATAGTCACCAAAATATTCTAATGAAAAATAAAATCTCCCCAATAGGTATCCCATAATCAATGTAGTGAAAGGTGTGTTGAGATGTGTGCATTGGTGAGAGGTATTGTGAGGCTCACATGAATCACCTCATCACGTGTGAGTAACTACAACATATATGAGGCATAGAAAAGGCATGAACCTTAAACACCATCACAAGAGGCGATAAAATGGTTCCCTCCCTGAAAAAAACCATGGACATCTTTTTAAAAGATGGATGTGATAGAGGTGGAAATCAGTAATGTCATGGGTAGAAATTATGTAGACTATGGTATAAATAGGGGTTATTTTCTAAAAAAGGAGTGAGGGTGGGAATAAAAATTAAATATAACATTTAAACAATCAATAAAAAACTAAATTATGATATAAACAATACACTACAATACCCAACAAATTTACAGAAGAACCCCCAAAACATTTTATATTAAATTTGAATAGTTTGGAAAGAATTTAGGTTTTTTTTAAACATTGTTAAAAAATGAATTTTTAATTATGTCATGAAATGTTTATTAGTTTCTAGAGGTGATAACCTTGAGATGAACCTCACACCACATCCCTAAGTGGCATTTATGCTATATTGGTTTACGCGCTTTGGACAACACTAAAAATAAATCAAGAACAATAACTATTTTATTAGTGAATCACATAAAACATGTGTTACATATGGAAAATAGATTGAACTCAACAACATTTTATATCTTCTAGGAGCGTATCGATATATAATTTAGTATAAGAACAAAAAAGTATATTCCAACACTTTGTTATTGTTGTGAATACATTTATACAACAATATGTATTTGTAAAATAGATTCACAAAATGTTTTTTGACCAAGATGTACTAAAACATATTTTAAAAAAATGAATAAATATATGATATCAAGAATGAAAAAAATTGAAAATAATTTAAAATTCAGCAATCTGTAAAATATTATAATACTTTATATTTAAGATGCTAGTTATGATTTTTTATAAACATGTAATTGATGATGAGTTTCTATCTTATGAGACCATACATATCACACTAAAAACATTTCTATACTATTTATTTAATGTATATTTATTTTCCTCAAAATGGATATAAGTTAGATGTACTGAAATTAAGGATTCACTTTTGAATTTTAGAAGGATTTACAATATATTTTTTACATTCCATTTAATAATGATTCAAATGAAATATTGATTTGATGTTAGAATTTTGATTATGCTATAAGACCATGATTTACTAATGAGTAAGTTAGTAATCATATCACTATATAAGGAATCCAAAAAACATCATGTTTTGTATCACAATGGAGAAAAATATTTAGTGGATACTAAAATTGATTAAACTAAAAAGGTGAATTGAACATTTTCATTTTCGTTTAGTTTCCACTTGTTTTTGAATCCACTTTCTCATGTAGAATAGTGGATGTGTTAATGAATACTAGAACAAAACTTTAATCAGTTTATTATAATGATGATGAAGTGAGTGATAGATTAATGATGGAATATGTGAATACACTAATATATCTGGCATGTAGAAAAATATCCAAACTTGAGTTTTTAACACGATTATATCATGGGAACGATATATAGGGATTTAGTAACATGAAAGTTTTCTATAACCATAAATTTAAAAAGGATTTACTAAATTATTATGCATGTACTCTAGAAAATGATTACATGGAATAAAACATGGCTGTAAAATATGTTATTTCATTTTCTAATATCCATTAGTTCACTACATGTTGTGGGGATTTCTATAAGAAAAATTTATAGAAAATTTAGTGAAAAAAATGTCATACATCAATGTTGAAGACAAATAAATACATAACTAAATCCCATATAATAGAGAATGTGATTTGGAATTTCCCATTAATTCATATTCTTTAAAAAGTGTTTATGATAGAATAAATGGAAATTAACATTAGATGGAATGAAGATGAAAGAAATGAGTATAATGATGAAACAATACACTCTATAGAAGGGTTCACATAGACAAAATTTAATAGGATACATCAAATTTTCTTAGCTAAATCATGAAATATTATATTATGATTATCATGTGATGGTTTTAACCCATTTCTCCAAATGCATAGTATGTATAGTATATGGGTTGTTTTCATTTACAATGAAATATTTCTATCAGTGAGGTATATGAATAAGTCTTTTACTATCATGAGTATATTGATATATGGATCCAGTTATTGTGAAAATGATTTTGAAATATACATTAATTAATTAATAGATGATTTAAAAGAGATTTGTATTGTCATAGCACAAGCACATAATACTGTATGGAAAGAGTACATTATGTTTTGTATATCATTGTTATAGATGATAAATGATTTTCATTAAAAAGTAATGATGTATGGTGGGAGTAAAAAAGGTAAATCATCCTTTTATATTTGTATTAAAAATAAACTTTCCAAATTATTAATGTTTTAAAAAACATATTCATAGGGCATCAATGATTTCTATGGGTGGATCATAATTATAGAAAAAAAATTCATAGTTTGATAATGTTTTCCAGAAAGATTAAACACCTCAAAAAATATTAAAGAATTATATTTTCAATGTAATTGATGGTTTGAACTATGTTCTTGGAAAACCTAAATCAAATATTATAAATAAAAAAAGAATGTTAATTCAAATTCCAAAAGAAATTAGAGAAATAAATATATATTCTTCGAGTTGTGGAATTATTTATTGATTTTTTATTCCACTGTTTGGATATAATACATATTGATAAAAATATTTTTTTGATATAACTTGATACTATTTTAAATGTCAAGGAAAAAAGATGATTTTATATCATGTGATGATTTGATGGATTAGGGTATAAGATCTGCACATCATCCAGTGTTAATCCGTCAAAACATGTGAAAATTAGCTTTTCCTTATTATTTCATGAAAAATATTGAGAACAAACAATTTCATCAGGTCTTGTAATGTTTCAAGGATCCATATAGTTATTCCAATATAATTTTGAAAATGGTTAATAGATAAGATATGAAACTAAAATATCATAATACCTATGATTACCGTGTATTTTTATATGAGTTGTTTCCCATTTACATTCATTTTTTACTTTCATATAATGGTAGCATTCATGTGATTAAGTTATATCATTTTTATCATGGCCTTTTTTCAAAAAGTATTATTATAAGTGTTGTTTATATATTGTTTAGATATTCACCATTTATCCTTTGTGATTATGGAAAAAATTTCCCTATGTAATTTTTCACATATATGTAATATCTGACTGTGCAGATTGCCACATAAGTTCTTTTTGTGGTCCTCTTTTGATATGGTTTATGTATCTAATAGAAATAATGATGTCCACATTGAGATGCTATGTGAGAAATAAATATCATACTGAATTATCTATTCTAAAAGGATATTTATCACAATAATGCATTGATTTATATTCATTATACATCGATACCATAACAGTGATGTCTAATCGACTAATTAGAACTAAATATAAGTAATATGATCCTATAGAGCCTGCATTCCATTCACCACCCTAGACAAGGGGGATATCTAGATCATACTCATTGATTAATTTAAGTAAGGAGGAGTGTGAGATTTATCATTGTATAGTATTATTCAATTGTGATATTATTTATGATTACACCAATTATGTAAATTAATAATGTGACTTTTTTTCATTGTATTATTTATTTATAGCTTCTAAAATATTAAATATTTCATATTTATAGGTTGAATATTGAAATTATAAATATGAGACATTGTTTTATATCTATTAAGTGGACAAAACAATTAAAAATTAATGAATTTATAGCTTGGTTAAAGTCAAGGGTAATACATTTCCTTTCCCTCTCTTCATATAATCACATGTATCTATTTAATATTCATTATTGTATTCTTTTAAATTATAAATTTACTAATGAATGGGGAATTAGATTAAATAATAACATTTTCCTTTGGTCTAAAAAATATAGTATGTTAATTTATGGGAATAGATGTCAATGGATTTACACTTTTGTTATAAATATATATAAAACAAATCATAATACTGCATGATAATGTCATGATAAGCACCAGAATAATTTTTTTGAGAGTGCATCAAGAAAGAACCCTCAATAAGAAACTATATAATATTATGGGGTTCTCAAAAAATCATTTTATTATATTTAGATTCACATGGTAATATTTTAATAATGAAATTAAATCATCTCAATTAAATAACATGATGAGGATTTCAAAAATAGAATAGTGGATTTAAGGCGATTGATATGAAGTCTCATCTTCATAGTGATGAACCTTATATTCTTGCCTCAAAATATAGACATGTGTTTTATTTAACTGTAATGTTAAAAAATATTGGTGTTATTGTTAATCTCATTCCGAGGGATATTTTTTATGATGTCTTGTTTGATAATGTGGTTTTGGGTAGACCTATCAATATTTATTCAAATTTTACATTTGGCGACATAGATGATTCAATTTTTTAATAGATTGTGAATAATAAAAGTGTCACAAATCACACATAACATCGGCACATTTTTACGTATTTACCTAATATTATTTCAATATTTTATTTGTTTTTTAAAATATTAATATATGATGTCAAATTAATTAGTACTTCCATCATAAAATTCGATGAGATATTGTTGGGTTTTTTAATAAATAATGTGTTGATTCTGAATTAAAAATATCAATCATTAAACTATATAAAATACTTTTTTATATGTTTATAACCAATTTTATGATTAAAACCTAATTTTGTATGGATAGAATAGTCTCCCATGTGATGTATATTTAGAATGATAAGAATGATTTCTTTAATGATTTTGTTCCATATAGGGTTCATTAATAACCTTTTTGGGGATAATTAATATAACTTAAATATATAAATTTAATTTAACATGAATCAAAATTTTATCTATATTTAAATTATTAATTAATTATAAGGGATTTATTTTATGAAGAAAAAATTGTGGGGTATATTTTCTGGCCATCATGTAATCATTGTTAAATTTTATTTTAGGGTCTAGTAAACAGAATTAAATTAATTCAATTTAAATATAAACCTTAAAAAAAGTATGATCATAATGTTGTTAAGAAGAGTGATACATTAATTTCTATTATTATATAATTAGGACACAAAAGAGGGAACCAAACAGACCATGTTCTAGAAATTCTGATAATAAAAAACATTTATAAGTTTTTATGTTAATATTACTATAAGTCAATTAATTTATATCATAAAAATATGTTATTTTTTGGACTGAAAAAAATTATTCTAATACATGAACTTATAGTCAATGGTAGTGAATTTTGATACCAATTCAAAATTATATCACTGGAAAGAAATGTTAATGTGTTAACATAGAGTTTTTAATTCATTTTTTGAATTTTTATATTTGAGCTTCATTATCTGAAATGAATACTTCTTATTATTTGTTTTTTCAGAAGGGTGATGATGATCTCAGATGTTTTAATATTTATTTTCAACAAAAACAATTCACATTTTGAATTAATAATATTTAGTTTACGTGAGTATCTAAAATCATCAACATGCTTCATGGATAAAAATTTTAAGGTTAGTATAAAAAATTAACAAATAAGAATTTTTTAGTAAACTAGCATAAAAAATGTTACCTAAAAAACTTCTCTATGTTTAGAGGATTGTTTTCAAAAAATTGCATTAACTTTTTGTCTAAAAGAACTACTGAATTTTTTTAATGCACTCAGTTACTAGAAGTTACACTAGATCCTACCATTACAATTTTGATATTTTTACATACAATATTTTCAGGAATCCAAGATCAAACCATATGTGCATCGAATCATCCAACTATATGAAAAATTATTACATCTTATTATCTAAAAAAATCCAAAATTAAATTATTAATGTGATCAAATTTCAACTAGTGGTAACACAGTAATTGTTTTGAATCTATAGAAGAAAAAAATGAATATATACAATCAACATGTGAGAATTCGATGATATTTCATAATTTTTTTATTAATAAAGAAATAAAATAGTCTTCCATAATTTCAGTAAAATTATATACAAGATGGATTTTTAAATTATATTAACTTTATTGGTGTGAACCACAAACATATCAACATTTTATGTTAGAAAATATAAGAAACATAAGCAAGCATTGCTGCTACTGTTATAAATCACTAATATTGTAATTTTATTATTATAATAATTGTTAGTGTAAACTCCACTAGTGTAACCAATTATGTAAAAATATATCCATTGATATTTAAAATGACTAATCACTTCAAATGTAATATTGTAACTAGATAATCCAACTATGAAAATATTTTATCATTGTTAGTGTAATGCTACTAATAATACAGGATATAGTATTGATG
This sequence comes from Viscum album, assembly GCA_963277665.1. Classification (NCBI taxonomy): domain Eukaryota; kingdom Viridiplantae; phylum Streptophyta; class Magnoliopsida; order Santalales; family Viscaceae; genus Viscum; species Viscum album. The sequence goes on from OY728166.1 coordinate 385,266,290, forward strand.
TAATCCTTTATTACTAATATTATTTATAAGAGAGGGATGCTACCATATTTCTAATACATTTTTACTGATACTATTAAGTGAAATATGTGAATATGTAACCAGTGATAGAAATTATGATAGTATAATACTATTATGATCATGATATTGTGATGTTTTTTATCATCAGTTCTTGTTTTATGTTGCAGTTTAAACCAACATAGTATAATTGTGATACTATAAATATTTATGTTACTAATTATACATCTAAATAATAATCATCCAAATATAAGGGAATTTAATTTACTACCAAATAAAGTATTATATTCAACGACATTGTACAAATTTAAAATTGTTTAACATTATGGCATCTGAACATCAAAATGTAATGAAGATAATATTTTTAAGTTGATAACTCTTTTCAATAAATATAATTTTGTATCTTTTAATATTTTTTTAATTGAAATAGTTGTATTAATTAGCATTTTAATTATTTTTAAATATAATATAATACTATTTTAAATTTCAATGTCAAAATGGTTTGTTATGCTAATGTTAAATGGAGAAGAATATGGAGAAATGAACAATGTTTTAGAGATTTATGAAAGTCTCATGTGATCACCACCACATGTACAATTTATTTTTGGATATTATGTTGTCTAATATTATTTATTTTGTTATAGTTCATTTTATTTTACCAACCATGTTAATTTAGTCTACATCATCAAGAAGATGAGGGGATAACTTCATGAAGGATGACAGTATGGAAGAGGGTACTGGTACAATTGATTCTACATTTTAGCCTAACACTATGAAACTTCATTCATCATAAGGTCCTTTAGATTATAATACCTTAAAACAAATTTAGATACCCAAAGGCCATCTTAAAATTATTCCTTCTCCATGTTTCCAAAACCCATTCCCATATCCCATTTCACCCACACCATCAAATGATGGTAGTTCCCAAGATCCCATCCCTCCATATTACTTATTCCCACTGTCCACTGTACATGCATCTACTACCCTATATATCCCACTGTAATATACATATCCATATCCACCCTTATTTGTATTAGGTTATCCATCAGGTTTTCTCCATCGATCATTATACCTATCATCACCAACTATACCAATTACTTCAACTATAGATATCCCAGCTACTATAAAGGACACTCCCAATCGACATCTCATTGCATCACATTAGGGGTCTAAAAAACCCAATCTACCAATATTTTTTAAAACATTAATAATAGTGATTAATGGAAAAATAATTTTTATTATTTTTCTTCAAAAATTACATTCCCAATTTAGGAAAATCATTTACCAGATTAATATGTCACAGAAAAATTTGAGAATCTTGAATCAACACATACAGATCATGGATCAATACAACATGGACAATGTAATAATTGAAAAATATGATAAGGACTATAAACGATTAATGAGAACAATTTATAAACACAAAAATATCTTTATGATTCATCTAATAATATGGAGGGAAGTGGGATACCAATAAAAAACAATTCCTGAGTAGATTTTTGGGTATGTAATGTTGATAATGTTATATATATATATATTAATTTACATTATTTTCTTAATGGGTATTTTTTAAAATGAAGCACTAATATAATTTTCCAGATGGAAAAAATTATAAGGCCATCAGGTTATTTTAAATTTGGTAACATATGGAGAACATACATGTATGACCAATATATTGGTTGGAATGAGAGAGTTTATATGGTTATTGAATAAATATAGATCATTTATGATTTCCCAATATCACAACACATATATATGATCATCTATTGGAAGACTATAGAGTTTATGTTATTAGTTTAATATTATATATATTAATTTATTCATTTTAAAAATATTTTAAAATTATAAATTACTTATTTTTATGCTAATGAAATTATATAATTCAAGCTTTATAAGAGAATTCTGAAAAAAAAATTAAATAATATTGAAATGAAAAATATTCACACTGTTGTACACACTTTACTCCAAAATAATGATCAAGAAAATGTAATGTAACATTTAAAATATTCACCATAACTGTATTGAAATGTAGAATTATTACAATTGAGGTTGTATTTCTCTTCCCAATTAGTTTGTCTTTTTATAGGTTTATGTTTTTGGACATAATGTTTCTCATATTCCTTCATTTTCATGTTTATTTACATATCAATATTTTTACTCATGTGGAATCATTCCATGGGTTTTATTCGTAAATTTACCCCCATTATTATTAAAAATATTTTTTCTGAACTAGTTTATCATTATTATTTCCACTGATACTTATATGTAGCATTCATATTCTAATGTAACAATAATTTAACAAAACATTTATTATGTTTTTGTATGAATCTATTTCAAGTATAATTTTTGATCCTTTAATTTTTTTCTTCATCATAGTTAGTTAAATTTTATTTATAAATTTCTTTTCAATAATTAAATTTCCCAATTTTTTTATAGAATTATAATCCTTTATTTAATTTTAAAATTTGAATTCAAAGCTATTGTAAACAACTTGGGTTGTGATGACGTCTCTTCTAGTTGTGGGGAAAAGTTACCCAATCTATTCCAAATCAAATCAATTTTATCACAACATTATTATATCTTTCTCATTTTTATTTAGATACAATCCATCTTAGATATGATATTGAAAATAATTTTTTGTGATTTAAATTTTTCTTCATAAGATCAATAATTTATTGTATATTTAAATCTTTCCCTAAAACTATTTTTAAAATTATTACAATTATTATCTTATCCATTATAGGTTAGATGGTTTCTATGGTTCTATATGGTATTTTGTTATTTTGATGGTGTCCCACATTATTTATTCATTTCAATATATATTGGATTTAATTCACTCAAATTTCATCATTATAATTTCAATTCCATTAGAATTATCTTTTGATGTTGGGTTCTCTTTCTCACAAAATACATTTTGAGTTTCCCTTTGTTTTATAGGCTAAAATATACTTTAATTTTGATGATTTAGAGTACTATGAATTAGTCTTGTCTATTAAATGGAATGAAACTATGATTTATCTAATACAAATTAAATAAATTTGAAAATGAATTATCCTTTACTTTATTATCCTATTGAATGAGTTTTTTATACAGATTTGTTTTATTTATATATTACATGTTTCCGTCAGTATCCCTACAATATTTATTAACTTATTCATCCGTACTATTTTAATGTTTAATTATAAAATTTATAGCAGGCTAGGGTTATATATGATCGCAAAAAATTGAGTCAAAAATATTTCCTTTATCATTTATTATATTAATTTTAAAAAATATCATTTATTAATGATTGAATCATAGTACATTCCATGAGTCTTTCCTCAATTTTAAAGGGTGAAAATTGTGATATAAATTTAAAATTCCATATAAAACTCTCTATGTAATAAACACTCCATTTTCTTCTAGTATTTTTTAGAATCAACATTTAAATTATATAATTTTTTTATTCTATAATTTGTGTGAGAAATTATTTAATTTTTTTATGTAATAAGGAATAAAACATTCAATTTCATAAGTTTTTATCTCAATTATATTGTTTAATTGATCTCAGTTTTCCAATCTAGAAACTTTAAGAATCATGTTACTATTTTATGAACATATTTATAGATTAATAGAAATATATGTCATAGAATATCTATGAATAGTGTATAAAATGTGTATTATGTCTGTATAATATGGAATAATAGGTTTCATAACTTGTGAATGATATTGAATCTCCATTTTTTAAAAAACTATTTTTTATTTAGTGTACATAGATTAAAATATGTATATAACCAATGTTATATAATTTTTAATTTTTGTATGAAATACAATCTTTGTATAACCAATGTTTCAAAATCTACAATATTATTCTAAGGAGAAATTATTTTAATTTTCAATAACTGTATAAATATAGTGTTATTTTATCTTATTTTGAATTTGAAATAACTGTATAATATTTTTATAATATTATGAAATCTTTTATAACATATTAGTGGATTTCTCATATAAAAAACACAATCCTCTAATAACGAGAGGGATAATAGATGCATTTATACTATCATGTGTTTCATAATTATATTCAATTTTTATACCCTTGATATCTCATTAAATAAAACATACTTAGTTTAGAAAAACATAAAATCATGTAAGAAAACAATATCTTAATTTTTTATTAGCTTACTATCAAATCCCTTAAATGAAATGAAATCCTTAAAATTAATTTTTTTCATTATCTTTAAGTTCCCTCTCAGTGGGCTTCATGTTTATTTTACTGGTGATCCCCCAAATTATTAAATTGAAAATAGATCAACTCGCTTGATGTGATGAACCATGAGATACTCAACCTTGTAGCTAAAAGTCATACCCACATTCCAGAGGACCACCACACTCTTTTAATTAAAAAAAATAAGGTTTACAACTTTTAAAATTCACCCATACATATCTAGAAAATCATGAAGGTTATTTACTAAAACATCCCTTTCTAAAAATGATTATCTCAATGATTTCTACATTATCTATAACTACTTCCAAATATTCTATCTTAAAATGGAAAATATATCCTTGAATCTTCAACCATAATGAGAACTAAAAATGTTACACTTAATTAGTTTTACTTGTTAGAAAGGGTAGAAACTGAATACTTAGATCCATATAGTGATTATCAAATCTATAAAAACAATCATCACCCTATTTTATCTCTTAGAGATCCTTAATACAAACATATAGAAGGACACCTCAAATAAAATCCATATCAAACATCTCTTGAAATTCATCTGAAAGTATCACATCGAGGCTACACCACTTTTTCTTTTACCATCTTCAATCCACTATTTGAAACAAGGAAATTTATATTGTGACCTACAAATAATCTAAATTCCTCACTTGTTTAATGACCGCCTAAGCCTCTTGTACTAATTTCTAAAAAAATTTCTAAGAATATTTACCGAGGAATCATGATACTTAATTCCCCTCAAATTTCATTAAGGTCATATACCTTGTTTTTTATTTTATCATTCTATGAACAATATCGTGATAATGTTTTATTGGCATGTATTTATACCACGTCAAATACCTTGGTTTTCAAATATTCTGATAACAATATAAATTTTATATAAAAACAACTATGTTTTAGGAAAATACATTTTCATTAGTACAAAAAAAAGGAAAGCCCAAAAATCACCAAGAAACAATCAAACAAGTAATTGACTCTTTTAATCATTCAGAGCACTCAGTTCCATCCAAAACAACATTTTAAATAAAATAATTAATCATGTTACCACTAGTATCATTAACACTATATCCCTTAGAATCCCATAACCATTTCTCTAAAATTCTCAACCACACTAGGCATTCAAAAATATTATCTTTCCAATTCGTCATGACCAAGGTATCCAAAACATAATCAACTAGTTATTCAAGAATTCATCATAATGGATACATCATAAATATATTATTAATCATAAAATAACAATACATAATTTATATAGTGTTAAACATTCATGGAATTAAGTAATTTATGAGATCACACATAGCTTATAAATGTTTATGGTAAAGCCTGATTCTTGAATTACATAGTTATTGGTAACAAAATTTAAATGATTCATTTTACTACTATATAATTTTAATAATCTTTAAATCCCATTTCTAAATTAAACATAGTAGGATAATTAACTTTATACATGTGTTTATAGAATAAATTTTACACTCTATACCATAATTTAAAGTATTTTCATTAAATAATAGTTTTTTTCATTCTTAAAATAACATGGGAAATAATTATTTAGAAATATATCACATCATTATCACATTATATTTTTTGTTTATAAATCCCATACATGAAATATATGTTAAACATTTCATGAATAAAAAGTTACTTATCAATTAAATCTAATGAGATTAATTCAATTTTAGGAATGTTATGTGATTGGTATACAACACAACATTACATTAAAGTAGGTGGTTGGTAACAAACCTTTCAACACTATTATTAGATGAATAATTATATGAATTTTAACATCTTATGGAGTGGAAATATTTGTTCTTATATTTATTTATCAATATTAATTCCTCTCAATAGACTCTTTAAAATCTTATATAGTTTAAATTGTTTCTCATTGGTTCAGCTTTGTTTATTCTTTTGGTTTTATTTTCTATTTTATAACTAAAATTTCTATGTTTATATTTTTTTTTTATATTAAAAAATATTTTAATCAGAGTAATCTAACTCATTTTGACAAGGTTTGGTGTAATTTAATTCATTTATATTTTTTCTTTATTTTTACCTGAAAAAGGTATTTAATTTCAAAGGATATTTTACTCACTCTACATTGTTTTATGCAAATAGAAAAAAAGTACATGGTATTATTGTAAATAGAGACACCCTATATATATATGATAATTTTATTTTATTAAAAATTAATTTGATTAATTGTTTTATTTTTTATTTTATATAATATATCACTCAACAAATTTTTTTGGAGGAATTAGAAGAAAATTAAATCAAAAATCTTGCATCGAAAAATCACCTGTATTGGGAACTAGAAGATGAATTTAATGGAAAAGTGTGTTATCGATCGTGGATGAATATTGAACCATAAGAATAATATTATTCAAATAATGTTTTTTAAGGTACCTATTCTATTATTATCACATTAAAATAAATTTATATTAAAATCAAATAATTAAATCAAAATTTATATGAAAGAACTCTGTGTTAAAAAAATAAATGGATATAAGCTACATATTCTCTTTCTTCTATAATTTCAATGAATGATGTTACAATTGGTGCAACTTCTTTGATGATTATGATTTGTATTTATATAGAATCCTATTCTATTTCTAGTGTCCATTCAGGTGTTGTTAACAATTTCGATATTGATGTTGATACTGATACCAATACTGATGATAATGATGATGTTGATGATGAGGGAAATGATGATGTCGATACTAATGCTGGTGGTGTGAGAGGAAGCGATGGTGTTTTGATGAGGTCTGGGTAAAGGTTGTGATAAGTCCTTGGATGATAACATTGAGGATCATTTTTTTTTTAAATTGTATTATTGATATGTTTTTTGGCCAAGATATATACTTTTGTTTAGTTTTATTACAGTTTTACCGATTCATTATTATTTTATTTTTTTTGGCTATTATTTATGTTTGGTTTTGGAGGGAGTGAAATGGATTTTACATTCCCTAATGGTTACGAGTGTTTATTTCTGGTGTTTTAGACCAGGTAAATGGAGAAGTATCTAATATTTATCCCATGGAAATATACTAATTTCCATGGTTTGAAAATGTGGATTTTAGGATATTTGTTAAAAATTAATATACATGGTTTAAAATTATGTGTAGAGGTTTGTTTCCATATTTAAAACCATGGATAACTTTCTATTTCCACAGTTTAAACGGTGGAAATAAAAATTAAATTATTTATTATATCCTTGGTTTCAAACTGGGGCTATAATTGAATTTCTACAGTGGAAACTGTAGAAGTTTACCTATTGCCATTATTTTAACAATATCAAGTATCCACGGTTTGAAACCATGTTAATATACTTGGCTCGATTTCCATGATAATAGGAGACAGAACTATGTAGACCTGGGATATTTCTTATAGCCTTGATTTTAGAGTCTATATACATGGTTTATAGTAGTGATAATATATACCTGTTAGGAAATAAAAATGTTAGCTAATATTTCATAAGATAGAAAGAAATCCAACTCTATGATAATATATATTTATTAATGATTATCTTTAGATACCCTTAAATACTATTATTATAAAGTGATAATTGAAATTTTGAGGATGCAATTTATTTAAGGGTGATAATGTAATAAGACCAAATTTCACTATGTATTTTACTTAAATAAATATCAGTGTAGAAGATTGTTTTAAATGATCCATTTAACTAAAACAAAACTAAGATATGTTAAATTAAATTTCAGCCATTATTTTATAGTCGTTAAATTATAAGGTATAAAATGAAGTTACCATATTATGAAATCTATGAATAAAAATGGAAGGAATGAAATCAGGTTGTTGATTTCTCATTTACGAGTCTTTTTTTATAATATTTTAAATGAATTTATTGGGAAAACGTTGGATGAAGAATGTTTTGGATGTTTTAAGAAATTTTTTTATCATTTTTTGCTAGAGTAAAGGAATCACCTCACTTTTGAAAATTCAGTGATTAGACTCAAAAACGTATTTAAGAAATAATACTTACAATAATTAAGAATTTCAAATTTAATATGGTTCAAATCAAAATGAGGTTCTGATCATAATGAGTTTCTGATAGAAATGTTGTTCAGATCATATTGTGGTTATGATCATAATCAGATTCATCATAGATCAAATATAAAACTAATGATGCATTGAAGACCTTGGAGTTCTAAAAAATAATATGTTTTTTTGTAGAATGATTTATGTGAGATTGATAAAAAGGAAAGGGGGGATGAGTTTCATCTAATCAAAATCATTTCAATCGTATTCAATATAGGAAGAAATATGTCATTAAAATATAGTGAAGTTACAATATATTCCTTAGTATGTTAGGGAATGCTAAATATGATCTTCAATGCATTCATTTTCAAGAATATAGTAAGGATACTTGCTGAAATATTGAATAAAATGAAATTTGGTAAATATGAAGATTTCGAGTCCCAAGATTGTCATTATGATATTATAGTATGACGATTTGTTTTGAAACTGAGGAGGATGATCATAATGAAGGTACTGGTTTTCAGTTAGACTAAAAACCATAATATTTAAATCTATAAAGTAAAAAGATGATGAGAATCATATTTAGAATTTAAATAATCCACTAATACAGATCTATATGATTTAGCTTGTCATATTATTCATCAGGGGAAGAATTGTTTACACAAAAACATCATTGGTATCATATTTAGAAGGGAAATAAGTTACTTAAAATGATGCTTCTTATACAAATCCAAGGGACTCGGTATTCCATCCTAATCATCAGAGGAAGACTTGTTTGGGACCATTGGAATCAAAGAAGAATAAAATAATGAGGTATAAAATACAAAGAAGAAATTCAGATTATTATAAAAAATGTATTCAACCATTTAAAATATGTTGAATTATATTGTTAATCATTCAAGTGGGCTAAAAGAAAAGAAGAAGTATAATCTATTGTTTTACATTTTTTATCATCATAATGGGGAAAATCAAAATGATAATCATAAGGGAGAATTATAATGACAAGATTTGAGATATGTCAATGAAGTTAAAATTGTATTCAAAATTCAAGGGAGCTTGAAAATTAAAAAATAATTGGTTAAACAAGAAATAATTCCATAATCCCACCCAAACCTAATTTGGGTAACTTATAAAAGTGAAAGTACTTTGAAAATCCATATAACACAATTACTAGTCACAAAAGATATAGGGATAGTATAGTGTGAAAGAATTTTGTAGATATAGTATGTCTCCAGATTAAGATAATATAAGAATATTTTTCCAGACAGAAGAAAAATAAGAGAAGGGAAAAAAATGTATGTAGGGTTTTATTACTTAGAAATTAAACTGAGAATTCATCTTGGGATATCCATACTCATATAGAATTGTTCGAGAATTTTCTCAACCATATTATGATAGAAATATATATATTTTATATTGATAAATATGACTGAGGGAATTTAACTGGGAAAGTAAACTGTGTTTTATTATATTTTTCTGAAACTTTATTTACATCTTATGGGTGCGAAAGTGATGAGTAGTTCTAAATATTCATATTTATAATAGTTGGTCAAGAAGCACTGAAACATTTTTATTGTAAAAACATTTTATTACATCTTTGTGCTACTTGAATCACATGATCTTTTTTGTGGATCATCGAGTAATATGAGTGTAAGGGCATATCAGAGTTGTTGTATTCCATATAAAAGGATTATTTTCCACAGGATTTTATGGTGTTGGATTATTTCCAAACAATACCAAGGACATAGTTACTCTTATTAAGTAGTGAACCTTATAAATTACTAATTTTCTAAATATGTGTGTTAGAATTGTTTTAATAGGGAATGAAATATGCTATAAGAGGAAAATGTTGTTTCATAAGTAAGGAAACATAAAAGAAAAACATATTACAGATTACCCCCTCCCCTCTCTCAATGATACAACTATATTGACTGGGAAATTTCAATTTGTATTAGAGCATTAGTTTTATTCGCTTATTATCTAATAAGGTTTTGAATGATAATTTGTGATATAGAATTAGAATTATGTGAAAATAATGGTTTTTCAGTTATCGATGGTATGAATTATCATATCTAGAAAGATAGAATGTTGCATTATCTTATGTCTATTGGGTAAGATGTTCTTGAAGGTGCAATATATTTATTTCCTACAATTCATGTTATAGTTCATCTTATACATGTTGATAAAAAGAATATTTAGAATGATGGATAGGCCAAGAATTCCTTACTATAATCACTTTCTGAATGTCAATTTCTAAGGGTGAATGGTGTTTCCACAGTTAAAGGTATATATGATTAACTGAAAAATAGATTAAAAAATAAAAAATTAAAGAAGAAACATTAAAAATCAGGAGTTTTATGTATGAATATTTGAAAATGGGTGAGTATGAATCTATTTGGTGCTTTTTACTAGGTTAAATGACATTGTTCACACTATCATTTGTCTTGGTTAAGAATTAAGATGATTCCACATTTGTTTAAAAAATATATTAATCTTTCCCGATATATTTCATTCTAAGATTTCTTCATTGGAAGATGTGGACCTTGTATCATTATCTCTGTTTGATCTTAATAGTACTTTCATCTCCTCTAAAATGAGAAGGGAGAAAGTTATGAAAAAAAGTTAATAGAGAAATGCCTTTTAAGGCTACCCAGAAAGAGAATTAAAATCTGATTCTTATTTAAGGAAAATATGATCATTCTATCTCCAAAAGTGAGATATGTAAAAATATTGATGAAATTTTTCCTTGCTTTTAAATAATGAGAGAATAAGTATTTGTAAATACAATGGAAACATCCCTTAAAATGTTTTAAATATGGATACGTTGGAAACTTTATATAAAATTATCCATAACATAAGAAAGAAGTAGATAGTTATAAATAAGGGAGTAGGAAAAAAAGGTGTGGAAGAAACATAGTGATAATGTAAAGTCATATTCCACTGGGAAATATTTAGAATTATTCAAATCTAAATGGATGAGTTTATTATCATAGGAAGATGAAATAGAAGATAGTGAAGTTTAATCCAAAAAGTATATTGAGCATATAGGTGAGAATAATTTTATTGTAACTGTGAATTATGAATTATTCCAAAGTAGCAGTTCTAGTGAATAATAAACTCCACATGAATTTCAATTGGAAGAAGTTTTGAAAGAATGTATGAGAAATATTAGAAGTCTTGAAAACAAAGACAATAATTTGAAAGATAAATGTTCCTCAACAGGAATTAAATAATTTTTTTTATATGAGAAGAAGAAAATGCTAAATGATATTGATGATTATATGAAATATCTTTAAAATGAAGAGAATTATAATAATAAATTGGGGGTTAATCTAAAGAAAAATTAAAGTAGAGTTATAACTTATCTGGAAAAAAAATTCTAAAGCTGAACAGAGTGATTAAATATTCAAAAACCTTATATATGAATGTGGGGAAATTCATGGTAAGGATAAACCTAAGAAATATCAACCAAAGTATCATTTAAATTTTGAGAATAAATATACAATTGTTTCTTAAAAGAATAAAGATGGGAAAGTTTTGTACGTATCCAAGAGTAATAAAATGGATAATTATAATGTTTTTGAAAAACCTATTTCCAAAAATGATTATAAAATTATAAGTACGGAAATGATTCTATTACTTCAATTTAGGATAAGGATAAAAGAAAAATTAACTAAAAAATAATATTATGATTGATAATATAAAGTTTGGTGGTCAATAAAGTTAATAAAAGAAGGTTTTTGAGAAACATGTTCATAACACTGGTCAGAATAGAAGTTTTTGTGGAAACTTTTCTTTATTTGGAAAGTACTAGTACTATGGTAGATTTGAAAATATAAAAAATATGTGTTGGTTAACCAAAAACATTACTAATATTTCTTATGTTATATAAAGGCATAGTTTTCGGGGGTTTCCGTCCTCTAAAAATAAAAATTATGAAAAGGATGATTTTAAGAAACCTAAGAATGGTGGTGTAAAAGTTTAAAATAGGTTCCAACACCTAGAAACTATTTTAGAAAGATTATAACAAACATAAAATAATTCTATGGGTTTTTTTGTTTTATTACCAATACAAATAAATTTTCTTTAACAATACACTAATGCTGGATGTGAAGATAGAAAAGGATCTTCCTGTTGAAACCACCCACAACGCCCTTAAAGGTGAAAAACATGGATTCTTGATTGTGGTTATTCCTTACACATTATAGGAGATTTAAAATTGTTTAAACATGTAAAATAATTAAAATAATAAACTATGAAATTCAACAATGATTAATCATAAAAGATCAATGTTTTTTGATCAACTATCATTAAGAAAGAAATGTTGAAATCAAATAAAGATTTATATGTTGATGGATTGAAACATAAACTGCTTACAATTTTTTAATTTTGTGATTAAGGTAAAAAAATAATTTAAATAATGTTGGATTTTTTATGAAAATTTAGAAGGATGCGAGTATAGTTAAAAGATTCCAACATATAAAAGAAAAATTATTTCAAGTTTGTGGGGTACAAATATTTTGTCACTTAGGCATAGTGGAAGAAGAGAAACCATTTCATAATAGAATGGTAAACATGTGTTAGAAAAACATGAGAAATTTATCTAAAATAAATACGGTCTAAGAAATTCCTAACATGTCAAGAATAATGGGTTGTACTATTTTTCATAATTGAATGACAACAGATTCTATACATTGGAATGTTAACATTTGTTCAAAACAACCCATAGAATATACCCATTCTGATATCTATGGACCAATGAGAAAACAATCAATAAATGTGGATAAGTATTTAATCACTTCCATGGATTAAATTACTTTCATTTCATTTGTTAAATGTATGAAACAAATATTAGACTCTCTGGAAATTTTAAAATAATTACGAGGAAATCCCAGAAAGAATATCAGTATTTAGTGAAATAATTGAGTCCTATCAATGATGGTGAATATAAAATTGAATAATTTGAAATTTATCTTGATAATTATGGAATTTTACATGAATATACTTCACCACATACTCCTAAAAAATTGGTTTTCTAAAAGTATGAATAGATTTTTGGTGGAAATGGTGAGATCTATGCTACTTGAACATGGTATTTCTCATTACATTTGTAGGCTAGCCATGATTACTATTGTGTATATTCAAAACTGATTTTTCTACCAATTTTTTTTAATATTATATAATATGAATTTTCTTTTAATGTTAAAAATATATATTTTAAGCACTTAAGTGTTTTTGGTAGTCTGTGCATTATAAAGAAGAGAGGTAGAAACATGAAAAACTTCTGTAGAAAGGTAGAGATAGAAATTTTCATTGTTATGCTCTAGAAAGAACTGAATGTCGATGTATCAAAAAAATATGAATAATTGTTTATTATTTTGATATAAAATTTATTTAAAATGATAAGAAAGATATACATACTCATACCAAAAATGATGTTTTGCAAGATAAGGTATATTTTTACAATAATTATAATATTTATACAAACAATTATAACCCTACTAAAGAAGAAGAATAAGACATAGTTATTTTTAGTGATGAGGATGATAATAAAAAATTTCATCCTAGGATGAGGAAGAGAGTGGGAGATCAAAATATTCTTGGTGATAAGCATCAAAAAGTTCAAATAAGAATAACATAAAATTCTATTACACACACTTATTTATATTCAAAAGTGGAACAGAGATATGTTGATAAAGCTTTTGACAATCCAGAATAGGTTTATCCCATGAATAAAGTATTGGATCAGACAAAAAATAATAATACATGGGAACTCATACATTATCCAGATAACAAAAATTTTATTGGTTCAAATAGGTTTTTTTAGAACAAGGGGAATGAAGAATGTGATGTGACAAGGAACCAGGAGTTACTTGTTTACAAAGGGTATTAAAAAATTAATGATATTTATTTTGATGAAACCTTTTCTCCTGTGTAATGATTTGAAACTATCAAAATCATTATTTCTATTTCTACACAAAAAATATACAATTTTCTCCAAGTGGGTGTTAAATACACATTTCTAAATGGGGATCTTTATGAGGAAGTTTACATAGAAACACCTTGTGGATTTTTATTGGAAATTATTAATGTTTTTTATGTATGGTGGAGAAATATTTTTTTTGATTAAAAAACGTTCTAGGGCTTGTTATTTCAAATTGGATACTTTCTTAAGGAAGATGAGTTTTGAGAAAGGAATAGTTGATAACATTCACTAAATAAAAGAATGATAGGTTTTTTCCTTCGTTGTTATTGTTTATGTTGATTACAATATCATTCCGAGAAATGATGAAAGAACATGTGAATGGTTTTATGAATTGAAGAAAATGTAGATTGAAATATCCATACCATGGTAAATGAAATAATTTCTTGGATTAAAACATTTATATAAGAAGAATCTCATTTTTCATTCTCAAGAATAGTATGATAAGTTACTTCTAAAAAAGTTTAGCATAGAAAACAAGAAACTAGTTCCAACCGCAATAATAATGGGAGCCCAATTGAGTAGTTTTGGGGAAGGAAAAGAAGTCGATTAGATTTAGTTTCAAATACTGATTGGAAGTCTATTATATTTGACACCTAGAGACCCAACATTTTTTTTGTTGTTTCCTTATGTGAATGATTTCGGTTTTCTCCAAAATAATCGCATTTTATAGACCCAAAAAGAATTTTGATACTTTAATAAGGCAAAAAAATTTCAAAATCTGGAATTATTGCTCTGATAGTGTTGTTTGGGAATTAATATATTGATTGGGGAAGGAAAATTAATGACAGATGATCCACATTTGGTGGAATTTTCATTCAATAGAAAAGTATTATTATTTGGAATAAAAATAAATATAATTCAGTAGCTCTTAGTATTACTAAATCTAAGTATATTGAATCCACTCCAGAAGCTACTTAACTAATGTGGATGATGACTCAATTAAAAGACTTAATTTTTAAAGTGATGTTACCATTTCTTATAGACTATCATAATCAAAGTGCCATCAACCATACTGATGATCCTTTACAACAATCACATTCCAAACATATTTATATAAAATATTATTTCATCAAAGATAATGTAGGTAATAATGAATAGAATTAGAAGTATGTTCCAACATCGAAACACGTTGCTGAAATTTTCAAAAAATCATTACCAATGGAAGATTTATCTAAATTGACTTTTAACATGGGAATCCAACCTATTTCTCAACATGGTTGAGGTATGTGTTTATGTCCCCCCTCTCATAATTACCTTCGGATAGTGTTCTCAAGGTGGATAAAATAATGATAAATCTATCCTTATGGAAGAATGAAAAAGTGATTTTTAGGATATCTATGATTCATACATATAAAAATGTGAACTATTCGATGTTTTTGTTATTGCGGTTGTAGGGAAAAAACATTTTATTATGTGAGAGGTGAATAAATAAGGAAATACGAAGAATAAAATCTGAAGAAGAAAACATAAGGAAGAGAAAATGAAGAGGTTTTATAGTAACTACTTTTGTAAAGCATGGTTCTCTGTCAATGATTCTAATTTACTATAATGAGTTAACTCATGTAGTCTTAGAAATGATAATATTTAATATATATCACGAGGATACAATTCCAGTTATTTATTAATCTTAGTTGACAACAATATCTAAAAGGGGAGATTATTGGGACCAAGTTGGATAAAGAAGGTTTTTGGAAGTTTAAGGATGCTTGTTGTGTTCTGTGGTCAAAGGAAAGGAATCAACTCACTTTGTAAACATTGGTGATCAGAATCATGAAATGTATTAAGGAAATCATACTCACAATTCTTATGAACTTTCATCTTAATGTGGATGCAATTGTAATGAGGTTCTGATCGTAATGAGGTTCTGATCTTAACTTTGTTCATATTGTAATGAGGTTTAAATTTTAATTGGATTCATCATGGATCCAATATAAATTAGGTGAAGATTTTCTGATCTTGGATTTCTCATAAATCATATGTTTTTTGTAATACTTATGATAAAATATTGATAAAAAGTTGGATAAGAGGTTATCCTAATCAAAATCATGCCAATCGTATTTAAGAAGGTAAGAATGATGTTATTGGAAGATATGGAAGTTGTACTACATTCCTTGGTAAGAAAAATTATGCTAAAACTAATATTCAATTTAATTAATTTCATGAAGAATGCCTTGATACTTTATGAATGATTAATTAAGGTGAACTTTGGTGAATCCTATAATTTTTTATCTTAATACCATCACAATTATATTAACGGATGCATATTTTTTATTAGATGAGGAGGATGATCATAGTGAATGTATTGGTTTTTAGTCAGACCAAAAGCCAAAAATATTTAAATCCTTAGAGAATGTAGTTGATAAAGATCATATTTATTAAAATACCACTAATATCGGACAATCGGATTCAGTATGTCATCACATTAATCGGATGTATAATTGTTTGTGTAAACAAATCATTATTATCATATTCAAAATAGAAAGATGTTTCTAAATTTGAAGATGCTTATACCGATCCATTGGACACAGTTTTACATTGTAATAATCAGAGAAATAATAGTTTGGGAGTGATGAAATCAAAGAAGAAGAATGGTTTTTGGAGAAAAAAATCAAAGAATAAATTAAGATCCTTATCATCAATATAGTCAACCATTTCCAATAGGTTAAATTATTTTTTTATCATTCATGTAGGCCAAGTGAAAATATAAAGTACAATATAATTATAATGAGGTTGATCGTAATGAAAATCAGAATAGATAATTAGAATCAGAAAGTGGGTTTGTATGATTATTTAATATGTCAATTTATTCATATATGCATTTGGTATGGGTCATTTTAATGAAAAAATTTTGATGGAAAAATAAGAATTAGATTAAAGTCTGTCAAAAAGTCAGAAGTGAGCTGATGTTGAAATAATATTCATAAAGGTTTGAAAATAGTTGAGATGTGTTGATTATGTCATAAATGTTTATAAAATTCAAGGGAACATGAAAATTAGGAAAATTTGGTTGAGAAGTAAGTGGTTTCATAACCCCAGTCAAACTTAATTTGGGTCACTAATAAAAGGGAACTTACTTTGTACTTTCATCTGATATAATTACTATCTATGACTAATAGAGGGAAGGCAGAGTATTCAATAATTTTTTCGAGAAAAAAACTATTACAGATATGGATTAACTAAAATTTTTTTCCAGATAGAAGAAATATAGGCTAAGAGAAAATATTTTATTTAGGGTTACTATATTGAGAAATCATACTGAGAAATCATATTGGGATTTACAAAATAAGAAAACATTGTTCTTGAATTGTCTCAAATATATTATGAAAGATAGTTTTTAATAAGAAATAAATATAGGAGAATCTATAACACATAATGAAATTAAAATATTTTTATGTTTAAATAAATATTATTTTGTATCTCTTCCTAAAAAAACCTGTCAAGCATAAGTTGTACATCCGACTAAGTTATGTTGCATTACATGTAAGACAGGTTTGTTCTGCCTTTTAATGGTGTACCAAATTTAAAACTAAAATTTGAAAATTTTGTTAATTTTATTTTACATAATTAAATTAATTTTTTAATTTTAAATGTCAAAATTATCTTAGGGTTGATTTTTGGTTTTTTATAAGATGATTCATTTTCTGATTAATATTTAAATATAATGCATTTTATTGAAAAAAAATGAATTTTTAGTTATATAATAATTAACAATAAATTTTATATAAAATGATTTCAAAGTCACAATATATAAATTATTCAAATATTAATCCCATTTTGGTTATTGTAATTGTTTTTATAATTAAATTATTTATGAAAACGTATTAATCTTTTGAATGTATATACATTAAAACCCCAATTTCTCGCCACATGTGTGGGATTACCATTAATCCTAATTTTCCCACATATGTGATTTTTATATTTAAAAATGTACATACGTGGTTGTATTAAGTAAAATATTTGTGATCTAATAAGTTCAACTTAATTTTTACCAAAAATATTAGTGAAAGTGATTAAGATTTGTTATGGTGATTAAGATTAAATTAATCTTAACAAGGGACTAAACCTTAATATTATATAAAAAATGACTTGGACTCCTCAAAAATACATTAGCCACCAATAATTAGACAACATCCACACTTTTTTTAATTTTATGGTATATTGGGATATTATTATATGTAATTTCCCTGTATATATGGTTATGTTAAGAAAAAACAACAAAAGGGATCTTTCCTTATCTATAAAATTTGTAAAACGTTTAGATATGTAAAAAAACATCATATTTTATATAATACATATAATTTTGAAAAAATAATGGGATATTTTTATCATAATAATCTATCAATAATTTTAAGATATGGGTTAGTTAAAATTATTTAGAACCACCAACATAGTAATTATTTAGTTATTAATTAACTAAAACAAATGATACCAAAAATATTAAAAGTAAATTAAATTGATTGAATTATTTTATTAAATTTTATTTATAAAATAACATGTCATGTTAAATATCTTTAAAAATAATATATTTTAATTTCAATTTTTTTCTATATTTTAAAATTGAAATGAAATAAATAATGTCCAAATTTACATTTTTTTAATTTTACAATAAATGATATTTTACTAAATGATTTAAAATTAATGAAAAATATATAATCTTAAAAGTGTTTTTAAGTATCAATAAATAAAATATATTTCCTATTAAGGGACTAATTAATATTTTATAATTAACATATTGACCCATGTATTGTAAAAATGTTGTTAACATGGTCTAGGTTTATGCAATGTATTAGTGTGTCACATGTAGTTGATTTACAAAATAATTCCAAAAAATGGAATTTATATTTTAAAAATTAGATATTATATTAATAATTCATCTTATCGATATTTAATAATAAATATAACTTTCATTGTATATAATAGTTAAATAATTTAGATTTTAAAAATAGATGCTCTACTAAAAACTAAAATGATAAAATTTGGGAATCTATGAAGTTAAGGAAAAACAATTATTAAAAGGAACAATTTTTTTTGTGGTGGAGGTTTCCATAGAACAAAATTACCATTTAATATATTATTTTACTAGTTTTGAGGCACTTTTTTATGGTAAACCTAACATTAATTATTACCTATATTTATTTACAGGAGTGACACTCCCCCTCCGCTATAAAAAAGAAATCACTCTACCCCTTAATCACACCCCTCAAGCCACATTGGATAAACAAATCTCTAAACCAATTGTCCCACAACATCCTTACCCATATCCTAGAATGATCCTTTGTTCATAAATCAATATTAGGAAGCCATTTGGGGAAAACCAAAAGGATTTATCTTATTAAGACGTAACAAATTTCCTTAATCTTTTCAGTATTATTTCCATTCTCTTATCCCTAAAATCATATTATTTCAAGATACTATAAAAAAACAGTATCCTAAATATAATATGATTTTTTTATTTTATGGTTTATACTTACACTTACACACATTTCCATCTAATTGGTAATGAATAACTCATTTCTGTGTACGATGATCTACTACCTCATGAAATAATGACAGTTCATTTTTCCTTTACCACCTCTCATGGTGGCCATTATGATGAAAAATATGTTTATAGATGATATATATGAGTTTTATTATTTATTTATACTAATTTAGTACTTTAATAACACATACCTTTAATAATTCCCATTTCTTGTTAATATGATTATATCGTTTGGGGAAGTGTGGACTACAAGCCCCTCGAAACAATGTGATCCGTCCATTCTACTCATGGAACATATTAAGGATTATTTTAGTAAAATTATGCAAAATATATGACATAAAAATGATAATGTAATTATAATATATGTATTTATATTTTATTTTTCAATCATTTAACATAACCATGAAATAAAAGTTTCGTTCGTGCATACGTACGACCTTCCATCTCAATGAACGACACATTTCATTTATTGCATCTAAACATTATTGAATATTTTAAATACATATGAACTGAACATATAAGATAATTATGTCATGGTATAAATTATATATATGATGAATTACTGATCTGGGTAATAGGAAAAACATGTAACAAGTCAAAATATACTTGAGAAAACTAGGCAATTAACACCCGAAATAGTTAAAATAATGAAAGAGTGTTAACAAACAGGTAATAAAATATTGTTATAAGTTAATATATGATATTATAAGAATAATTAATGTACTATTATAATTTAGTAACATATTTTATACCACTATAGTTTAGGATAAATAACACAAATAAAAAAGTAATTTAAAAAAATGGATTTCATCGAAATTTACATTCCATTGAGACCTATTTGTTGTTATGAACCAAATCACTTTTATATGAGGTATATACTACCATTATACACATAAAATAATGATTGAAAATATTATCATGATATTATAAGTTTAATTTGATCTCATAACTTCATAGAGATCATTATTTAAATGTTTCAATGTGATGTGGGACACTTCGGGATATTTAAATATTATTCAACTCAGAATGTTCATAATTACTATCTTTTCAATCTCACATTTTGGTTGTTAAATTTCCCTTGAAACAATATTTTTATTGTAATAACATTCTATTGGAAATTTACTATAATGTAACATTTTTCATATGATGTATATTATTATTTCCTTAACCTTATTTCATTTTACATGTGGTGTTTACTTTGACAGTTATTTGATTCACATGGAAATTATTGATAAAAATTTATCTTCTATTCTATAAAGATATTTGATAAGGAATATTATAGAATGATTAAATTAATTATTCTATTTGATGAATTATTAGGACATGTAATGGCAGGTAGAGCCTAGACATTATATATCTTATAATGCATCACGAGGTTCTCATGAGATGATTAAGTGGCCCAAATTAAAGAGGTTTCTAAAAATCATTTTAAACTGTACGGATTATGGATCATGATATTTTATGTCCTCATATTCCTAATACAATAAATTATATAGTTTATCATTTTATTTATTGATATTTCATTTATTATTAATCCTTGATTTTTGGCATTGACATATCTATGGATACATTTAAAATCAAGTTCATTGATTAAATGGAATGTGTTTTAGTTTCTCACATTTCCATTTTGAATTTACCTAATCTAGTTCATTAAATAGAATTTTTTATTAGTTATTTACCTTGAAATGATAGTTGGATTTAAATTTATTAATTATTTATTCTACATTAATTACCCTTACTGATCATTTAAGGTCACACATATTATGTTTTCTTCCCACAGGTTTTGAAGAATAAATCACTGAATAAATATTTATGGATACGGTTTATTTCATTTTATTACATAAAATATTTTTTTATTTCCCATTATATTATGAATATAATGTATGTAATATAAATTTTTAAGGATACTAAAATGATTGTTCCTTTGAGATTTGATTCATTATAAGCATGCCCATGTAATAAAATAATGCACCAACTTCAGGCTTCTCGGGTCAGGGCATTACAATTGGTATCAAAGGGAGATTTATCAGGAACCTTAGAAACTATATTAGGAATACATTGATTAGTGAGAACACCCTAATTTTGAAATTGAGGATATGTATACAATAACATACTATAATTTTGGAAAGGTAATGATTATGTGGGTATTCCAAGAAATACCTCCCTTTTTGGATACTATAAGTAGAAGTGGTTTTGGCACAGATATACCTAGGGGTAAAAACTCTAACAAGGTGTCCCATTCCTGACTCAGGTTAACCTAGTACATGAAAATAAGACTTACTGAACTTATATTTTGAAACTCTATGTGGATACACTTATGTTAGTTGAAATTTTTTATACATACCATTATGGAGGATTTGGGAAGAAAATATTACCCCAAAGTAGAAACTTTTATGATTTTAAGATTCAAGATGAAAAAAATCATGTTATGAGAAATACCATACTTTTAATTATAAATTGTGATTTAATGTTAACATATAGTATATTCCATTATTTATAAATGTTTTCTATCATAAATAATGAGAACTCTGCCAATTCACATGATCTAAAGAGTTAGAAGGATCATATCTTGTATGGTCTTATGCCATCATTTGGAAGGGAATTAGTGTCCCAATTATTCGTTTCATATGACTATGTAGTATAATGTTCTAACACTATGGGTAAATATTTCTTGAATTCAAATGGATTTGGAGGGAAGAAAGAGAATAAGTGGGTTGAATATAAAAATATTGATAAATAGAAAATTGGAAAGGAGGATTTTCCCATATGTGACAACTATGGAACGAATAATAATCTTAAATTCATGAAGATAATTTATGTTTCCAATATTGTGGAATGAAATTACACAATGATTTTTATTGAAAGCATTTGAAAAATGATTCTAATTCCCAATGAATCAACTTCAAGGAGATGTGACAATGTGGAAATCAAATTTTCAGGCGTCTAAGTAATATACACCAATTGATGCTATTAGATAATGATAATGTTGTGATACTGACGAAGATGATGAGAAATGAATAATTTTACTATTCAATAACTATGTCATTTGAATATTTTATTAGTGATGTACTAGATATATGAATTATGGAAGGTATGAGGATTATAATACAATTCATTTTCATTAAGGATTTTACATCACATGATGAATGGTAACCAAAAAATTGTTTTAGTAGTATGTTAAAATCTTTATAAAACACCTGATTAAGGGAAATGAAACCCTTAATATGTTCTTTATGTGAAGATAATGATGTATAAATGATTTATTTTCAAATATTATAATAGCCTTGGAATTGATTAATTAATTTTCAACAAAGTGGTTTATGCTATCATTGAGGGAGTTTAACACACTTTTGGATTTAAGGAATATATCCAATAACGTGTGTATTACTTAAGGAATAAGGAAGAATTCATGTTTCCAAAAGGGGTTTTTTGTTAATCTGAGTTATTACTAAATATCGAGAGGGTACATGATGATGTTATTCACATGTTTAGAATGTGAAAAATTCGAGATTCTTTAGGTCGATTAAAGGCTAATGTTAAGTTCCTCTTGGAAATTTAGTGATCATTTTTCAAAGTGTTGGATTATAATATTTTAGAAAGGATAAGCATTTATGAAATGGTTTAAGTTAAACAGTGGATATAGTTTTAGAGATTTATATATTTCAATACTATACGAGGAATATTTTTCTAAGAGATAAACTATAAATAGTTTAAGGCACGACCAAAGGATAAAAATGTTCTTATAGAAACATACCAAGTAAGTGTATTTAATTATATTCTTAGAGAGTGAATAAATTTCCCAACTACAAGAAAAATTATATGTAAAACCAAAATATTTCCTTAGTTCATTTGTTTATGATGAATGAAATGACCCCTTAGATCATCACAGATTTATGAATTTTGATAGTTAACTTTCTACTAACTATGTTCTCTATCGAATTTCATCATAACTTGATTGTTTAATTATTTCTATATATCCATGTTACCATTTTCAAGTTATTTTATAATATAAGGGAACCTATTTAAGTGAAAATTGTAATTTAATATATCTCTTATTAAGAAGATATGTTATTAACCCTATTAACGATGTGTGTTTTTTAGCAACAATATTTTCAAATATCAATTCCTTGATTACAAAGATGATGTTTTAAATGAAATTATGAAATTAAATTAAGGTAGGGAGAATGTAACACCCCAAAATTAAAAATATTTTTTTGTTGTAATTAATATTATTTCATCTCTCTTTGTACGAAACACTGTGATAAACTTACGCTACACACCAAACTATGTCAGCTTCTATTACATACAATATAGGGTTGTACTACCTTTTAATGATACACTTATTTTAAACCAAAATTTTTCAAATGTGAAAATTTTTTAGTCAAAAAAATGTTCATTTATTAATTCAAAATGATAAAATTTTCTTTGAGTTATTTTTCTTATTTTTCTAAGAAGTTTCATTTTTTGCTGAATAGTGCAGAATACTACATTTTAGATAAAAATTCCTTTTTTAAATAATTATTAATATTAAAATATATTTTAAATTGGTTTTAAATTTTATATAGATCAATTATTCCTATATTAATCCAATTTATTTTAGTTTAATAAATTTTAATATTTAAATTAGATATAAATATTTTTTAAAACATTGAACATTTACTTTAAAAACCAGCTTTCTGCAACATTTGTGGGATTAGCGTTAATCTTAATTTTAGCACATATATGATATCAATATTGAAAAATGGACATAAAAAATTGTAATCAGTATTTTATTTTTGTTCAAATCAGATCAAATTAATTTTTTCTAAAATAATTATTGAGAGTGTATAAAATTAAATGTTGTGATTAAAGTAAAATTAATGTTAATTAGGGATAGAACCTTAATATAAAATCTCAAAATGAAATGGAAGCATATCAAAATGCCATTGGATTTCAATAATTCAACCATATATCCACATGGTTTAAATTTTATGGGTTATTCAGATATTATTAAATGGAATTTCCCTATATAAAAGGTTTAATAAGGAAAAATAAAAAAGGGAACTTTCATTACCTTTAACATTTTTAAAAAATAGAGATATATAAAAATAATAATATTTTTTTTGTTTTAAATAAAATATTTAAATATGAATCAGTTATTTGTATCATAATTAATTTTCAATAATTTTTATAGATGGTTTATCTATTTAAAATTCCTAAGAAACACCAACATAATAACAATTTATTTACTAATTAACTAAAATTAATGATAAAAAAATATTAAAAGTATAGTATATGGATAGAATTATTTTCTTTAATTTTTTTATAGATGAAGATATCATGTTAAAAATATTTAAACATAATGTCTTTTAATTGAAAAATTGTTTTGATTTTTTAAAATTAAAATTAAATTAATAATGTCAAAATTGATATTATTGTTATTTTACAATAAATGATATTTTAGTAAATAATCTAAAATTAATAAACAATCCAATATTATTAAAAAAGAATTTTAAGTGTTAATAAATATTAAATATGGCCTATTAATAGATCAATTGATATTTTATAGTTAACTGATTAACCAGTATATTGTAAAACTTTTTTCAACACGGTTCTGATTTAAGGAATGTTTTAGCACATCACATGTTCTTGTTTTAAAATTAATTTCAAAAAACATGGGAATTTTATATTATAATTTTGATATCATAATAATATTTCATTGTCTATATATTTTCAAATAAATATAACTTTATTTTGGACTTAATAGTAATATTAATTATGTTCGAAAACTAGATGCATTAATTAAAACGAAAAGGAAAAATTTAGGAATCATAGAAATTAAGGAACCAAATTATTTAAATGATCTTATTTTTCAGTGGGGGATGTTTTCATCAAACTTGTTTCACCTTAACACAATTATTTGTCAAATTTTTAGGCACTTTTGATAATCTAGGCCCCCCATTAATGAATACCTTTTCATATTTAAAAAACTGTCACTCCCCCTCCAATATAAAAATGAAAGAACTATACCCCTTACTCAAACCCATTAAGACACATTGGATTGACCAATATCTTCCTAAATAGTTCACCAATATCCCTCGCCTCATCCTAGAATCCTACCCTTGGTCTGAAAGTAATCCAAAAAATCCATTTTGTATAAACCAAAAATAGTTTCCCAATTAAGAGATAATAAATTTCATTAAGAATTTTAGTTTTATTTCTATTCTCGAATAACAGAATTATTGGTATTACACAATTTAAAACAAAACCAGTATAGTAAATACAATAGAATGTTTTTTCTCTAAGCGGTGGACCTAACCTTAAATAAACTTCCCTCTAATGGGTAATGAACATTCTGCTTCTATGTTTTGTGAAAAAATTCCTCAAGAAATGATGAATGTTCATATTTTCCTTTCCCACCACTCATGGTGGACATTATGATGGAAACTGTAACACCGACATATTTGGAGGATATTTTTTTGAATTAATTTATATTTTAAATATTTTTTATTTCACATAAAAATTAAAATTGTTATATATATATACATAAACAGAAATTCAAACATTTTTTTTACATTAAATACAAACATGGATTTCTCTACACACAATACTAACTTGGCTTTCACTATAAGCAACTACAACATGGCATAAGATGCGCGCAACATAGGGTTTATGTGAAAAATATTTATATATATATATAATTAATTTAATGAGATAATTAAAACCTAAACATTAACAATATTTATAGTAAAAGTAATAAATACATTCAAAATATTTTTTATAATTTTATTATATAAATAAAACAAATTTATAATGAACGATGATATTTATGGTAAAGTCCTTTTATGTTAAACAATTTTGTTTTCTTGAGTGGACTGATTTTTTATAAAATAATAAATTTTAGACACATTTTATAATTTAATTTGATAAAATAAACATCATTTTTGAATTCATAACATGAAAATTATCCAAGGGTGATTTCATTGGGATTATTATAAAAAATGACATTTTTTATGAATAGTGAAAAATAATGATATTTAGTTATAAACTATCTTCTTTTATAGTTTATTATTAATGATAAATGATATTATAAATATTTTTTTCAGGTTTAATTAGATAAATATTACATGTATTAATACAATTTAATTAATTAGAATCAATTCCATATTGAAACTAAATATAAAATCTTAACAATCTTGTGAACTTTTGTCTACTTTAAACCCATGTTATTTGGTCACGTCTGTGGGATTGGAATTAATATTAATTTTTCATCTTCTATAAAGGAAATTTAAAAATAATATATATATATATATATATATATCATTTTTTATAGTCTAGTACTTAGATTATAATAAGCCAATTATAATATTTGAGTAGAAATATTAGTAAAAGTGATTAAAATTAATCATAGTAATTAAGGCCAGGTTAAGCTTAATTAGGGACTAAACCAAACAATTAAAGGGCCCAAATGACATTTAAACTTGTCAAAAGAGCATTTTATTTCCATATATAATCCATAAACACTCCATTATTGGTTTTGGTTGGTTTGTTATGACTTTTGTTAGGTATGAACATTTGCACACCTAACTTGTTTCGAAAAATTCCAAGTGAGTCATTTTCCTTCCCTACAAAAGGCAACCACCTCTACCACTTCCTAAAACCTCTCAAACCTTTTAGATTTGACCAATGTATAACTATTTTGAATCCAAAAAATCCTACATTTTATCTTGAAGCCTACCTTTGGTTATAATTCCTCCCAATGAAACCTTTTGGAATAAACCAAAAGAAGTTACCTAATTTCGAGGTAACGTATTCTCTCAATATTTTCTCCATTATTTCCAATATTATCCCCATAAAAAATATTTATTACATTATTTTACAACCAAAACATTATAATCCATATTATAGGATGTCTTTATAAAATATTTTGGACCTACACATACACACACCTCTTTTTAATAGATTTTGAACATATTGTTTCTTTGTACGGTGAGCTACTGCCTCACATAATGATGATAGTTCATTTATCCTTTACCACAAATAATGGTAGACATTATGATGGAAAATATATTTACATATATAATATATAATATATAATATTTGTTTAATATTATTTTTTCCCTTTACAAAACACATATCGTTACTTTCTATTTGGTGTTAATACAATAATCATGTTTGAGAAGGTGTGGACTACCACCCCCTTAAAGAGATGTGATTCATTCACACAACACAAGGAACATATTAAGTATGGTTTGAATGAACAAATATGATATATTAATTCTACAATATTAATTATATATTTATATACATATGTCATTTATAAATGTTCTTTCAATACGATAATAAAAATAGAAACAACATTAATGATTACCTATGACTTACCATCTTTATGAACTGTGTATTCAATTTCATACTTAATTATGATATAGATTATAATAATATTAATAATATTAATATAGATGATATTTATAAAATTATTTACATTATTTTATAATGATATATGTATAAGGACCGATGATATTACAAATTAATACACATACAAAAAACAAAGTGAATATTACTCGAAGTAAAACCTTTACATAGGATTGTTAACAAGTGGGTAATATAAGGTCATATTAAAACCATATATGTAATTATATATAAGAATATTATTCTTTAAAGTATTTATAATGAACTTGTTTTTATTATATAGGAATATTTCATGAGTATTGAGAGAGTCAAGACACCAGGTCATGAGATTTTCTCTTAATTTTAATATCTCTGGGATATATTTATGTTCGCCACTCCTTCATTTTATATAATGTATGTACATCCCATGATTGTATTATATGTATATTATAATTAATATTATGGGTATTCCCATGTCCATTTTATGATTCTTATTTCATGTGGTTTAAGATTTAAAGATACCAAATTGATAAAATAGTTTTGCCTCAATTTTCATTCTTTGATACTCATGTTTTGTAATGCGCCTAAACACTTTCCCCAAGGTGTATATAAATCAATTTTACAAGTTATATCAAGAATAAAAATATTTTACTAATATTTTGATCTTTAGTTAATTTAATTTTATAAATGGAGAGTACGATATCAATTTTGTAATTTATAACTATATATTGGGACAATCTCATCACATTTAAAGATTATTTATGTTTATGTTTCCTTTGATGAAATCCTGTGTTCCATATCTCAAGGAAATTCATGAATTTTCTTATCCTTTATTTATCCATTGTATACTCATGTAGTGGTACCATTTTCCCATCTTCAGTAAAAAATATGGTCAACAAAGTGTTTTTGGGAAATCCTGATTGTACCCTCCATTTGGTCGGAAATCAAGGTTTTCGAATAATAATTTCCAAGAATATTATACCATTATACTATAATATTTTAATGAGATTTTTACTTTTTAAAAAAATATCTTAAAGGGTATATTATTGTCTCCTTCCAAACAAGGCATTCCTTCTAACTTTTTTACCGTGCAAAAGGGATGTTTTTTTATTTCATACGACATGTACATATTTAGCCACCATCATTACCTTGAATATTAATTTTCATTTTTAAAAGTTTAATAATTAATAAATTATTTTAAAATTAATATTCAAGTAATTGTTTTTTAAAATGGTTTCATGTCTTATTTTTATTTTTTCAAGGTATTTTATGAGAAAATTATTTTTAAAAGCATTTATGTATTATTAAACATTTTTTAAAATAAGAAAGGATATTTTTCTCAATAAACATTTTTAAAATATAATTAAAAAATATTTTCCATCTAAGATGACATCAATTTATGGTTCTAATCAACTTTTTAGAAATTATATAAAGGTTTTAATCGTATTATTTCTATGAATGGGCCACGCTTAATGTCATGGTATTTGTGGAACTTGTTTCTCTTTCATAGGTTTTATATTTATGGAATCTATTTCTCTTTCACAAGTTATGAATAGACGAAACTGTAAGGTTATCTATCTATTTTATGTTGGTTATGATGCGGTGAAATGTTAATGAAACCCATTTCATTTTATGGGTTTCAATTTTATTTTTATAAGACCTATATAATTTTTTGGATTTTGATTTAATGGATGTTTTATTAACTTGTGGAACATGTGTGAATGATTTTACTATGAGATGGGTGGACCTATATCTCCCTCCAATTCATTGGGTAATTAGATGTTTTATTTGTACTCAAAGGGTGTATGGGTTATATCCCAAGCCCAAAAATAAATAGTATTTATGGATTAAATACCATGACCAAAAAGAAAGTGGGTGTATGGGTTGTTTCCCATGCCAAAAATGAAAGAGGGTGTACATGTTTTATTCCAGGAAAAAATTTAATATGGTATACATGTAGTATATCATCCCCGAAAACAAGAAGTTGAATGGGTTGTATCCCAAGACTAGATGAAAGAGGGTACATCAGTTATATCCCAGACCTGAAAATAAGAAGGTACATGGATTTGGCCCAATCCAAAATGAAATTGGATACATGTGTTTCTATCCCAAGACATAAGTAGTTACATGGGTCTTATATCAAGACTAACATGTTATAATGGTATTGGTAGGTGTCCCGCACAAAAAAAATTATATTCTTATATGTATGCCACAAATCCTATGTCTTATTCCTTAGTTATTATTTCAAGGATCATAATGTTTATTTCATTATGATTATTTTATTATGAACTACCAAGATTCTCTAATAAATCAATTTTATGACCTTTGATATCGATGGTACGATCTCATAATGTTACGATCACATTATCATACTATAATATTCATTCATATGCTTATATTTCTCCCTTTTTTCCCTTATGAAGCATCTGAAATAACCCCTTATGATTCATTTCTCCAAGTTATGAAGAATGGTTATAGGTAGAAGTACTAATGGTGGAGATACTTATAGAAGATGTTGAATATCTTTTACCAAGAGATAATATTTTGTTTCCAAGTTTCCAAATTCACTAAAATATTACACTCCAATGGTGTGTATTTTTGTAATGTACTAAATATTCATCTAGAAAGATGTAAAATACATGTATGTTATACTTGGGTCATTATAGTTGGTATCAAAGGAAAGGTTTAGTAAACATTTTAAACTAAGATGAGAAATAATTAGTGAGATCCCTAGGTACATTTATAAGGTTATTTCTTGGGATGTCTCTAAGGATATTTATAAAGATGAGTTGACGTTTAGGAAAATATCTCATAATTTTATTGAAATATATAGTAATTGGTTTCCTAGAAGTACATCCCTATATGGAAACTAAAAGTGGATGTTGATCAAGAATTTATGTGAATAGGGTTAAAAATTCTGACATGATGTTCTGGGCCTAGCTTGGGGTAAGTTGGTATAATACAATAGACCTTAGTGCACACTTGGTCTGACACACCTGGGGGTATTCTTTGGGAATTCACAAACTCTTTACAAACCATAATAAAGGGTTTAAAAATAACATGGCTACAACTAACCTAGGATATAACCAATGTATCATTTATTAGGGAAAGTGTCTTGATTTAGAGATCCTATAAGTAATTATTTTATTGATTATGTGGTTTTATACAAAGTAATGATTACACTATGCTTTTAGTTTTCATCAATGTTGGGAGTTAGAATTAATTTGATTATTGTTGAATGTGATGGATTATTTTCTGATAAGGATTTATGTTGGATGATCACTAGACTGAATGTTTTCATGATTATTCCTAATTTGTTTTCATGAAACATGATTGAAAATGTTTATCATAAGGAACTTTCAGATGCACCAAGGAAGAAAAATAAGGAGTTCATTGAGAGTTAGGGTAATGGAGACCATGAATGGAATATGTTTTGGTTTCCATTATATAAAGATTTTAGAAATAATTACATTAAATAATGTATCATAGGAAGAAGTAGGTGTTTGGGATTTGGAAAATAAGGACACAAAGCATGTGACTGTAAGGGAAAAATGAAGAAGATCAATTGATGAAATGGATGGTAATTTTGGACTCTCTAAGTCTTTATTGATGGTTATGTTTTTCAAGTGTGTAGAAATTTGTAATTACGCAACCCAATGTCCCAAAAAGAATGTTCCTAAAGATAATCAACAGGGAGGTAAGAGTAATGGTTACATTGCTGATGATGATGAGACTACAAATGAAATGATAAAGGAAAGAGATATTGTTGTTAATGTGTTTTGTATTAATTAATCGATGTTTTTATGTGTTTGAATTCAAACGTTATGAATGTTGAAATATACAAGGATTTTTCTTGTTATGATTTTCACTCAGTATTTTCTAGTTTATCTTTAATGTTCCCTATGGACTGATGAAGTGATTTAATGATAATAAAATATTTTAACTAAGGTGAGTTAACCCTTAGTATGTTATTTATGATAAGATAATTTTGTATGAATAAATATATGTTTGATTCAAGTAAATTGGATAGTGTTGATTACATTGGAACTAAGTAAGGACTTGTTTTAGGTGGATCATGCTACCATTAGGAAAGTTTACAACATATTTGTATTTTAGGATTATATCCAACATACATTTGAATGAAGAAGAATAAATGTTTTCAAAAAGTATTTATGGTAATTTTGGTTCTTACCATGTTTCAAGAGAATATATAATGAGGGTATTCATATGTTTGGAATGAAACAACTAATAGATACATTTTTTTATATAGGGAATCAATGTTATGCTAATTTTGTTACTCTGTTTCTAAACGTACTGATTTTTTTCTTTAAGAGGGGTTATAAGGTTTAATGTTTATGAAAATTTTATTTTAAGCATCAGAGGATGTATTTTTTTCTTTGGGTTCATGTTAAAAAAAATGGTTAAAAGGATAATCGATTATTAACCTTATTTCAATGATGTCAATATTATATATTATATTAGTGTGGTTTTAAAAAAAGTACATCTTGTATGTCAGGTGAAAACCAGTCACGTCTAGTAAGGCCTTTGGTCCTGAACCCATGATCGAAGGATGATAAGGGTTTCATGCCTTCAACAAGAATACACAATTTCCGGGTTAATGTATATTTATTTTTGTTGATGATAAACCTGTATTGTTACTTTTTATTTCAATAAATTAATGCATGTTGATAATTTTGATGAGACAACTAGTGAAAATTTATATACTTTTATGGGCCTTAAGATCCATTAAAAGTGTAATGTAGTTCTTTATTCAACATATATATGTTTTGGGAATTAATTACATGTGTTAATGGATTTATTATAAAATATTCTAAAAATAACCCAAGAATGAAATTTTTTGTATACGAATTTATCAATAATTAATCAATGTTTTTAAAGTGATACAAAAAATTTTGTCCGAATACATTAAATTATATTAAACCAATAGCTTCTGGAATCATCGAAGATTTATGAATTTGAGGCCCTCAACATTCCTTTAACCATTTATTTTTTTTGTGATTTATGACCTCTATAACTCCCAATAAATATTTACTCTTTTCCTCCGTGACCAATATTCACACCCAACCTATGTCCTCCTATATGGAAACATAGTTATATGTTAAATTGGGTAACTTTTATAGTTCCAAATATCCCATTTTAAGATAAGTCATAGTGTCCATTTTCATGATGTTTTATTTAATGAATGAAACATTCATGTATTAAACCACTAATATCCCAAATGAATATATGGTGGAAAACTCATTTTAATAGTGGTATAATGTAACACCTCGATATTTTGAGAAATATATTCTATTAAAATTAATTTATCTTATCAATATTTTTTAATTTTAAATGATACTAGAAATATATATATATATATATATATGTTAAAAAAATAATCCAAAATTAATTTCACTTGAAATATTGACTTGGCTAGTGCTACACACAATACAAACTTGGCTTTTACTACAAGCAATAATGACCTGGCATACGTTGCTAGCAACACTGTGTTTCTATGAAAATTATATATATATATATATATATATAATTAAACGATATAATTAAAACCTAAAAATTAAACATATTTGTAAAAATATTAATCATTACTTTCAAAATATTTTTTTAAAATTTTCATATAAACAAAACATATTTGAAAATGAAAATGATAAATTCGGAAAAGTCATGTTATGTTTAAAATATCCTTTTTCTGAATGAACCGATTTTTTAATAATAAAATTAATTTTAGACAATTTTGAAAAATTAATTTTAGGAGAAAGTCTATAATTTTTAAATTATAATTCTGTAATTATCCTAGGGTGAATGGTTTGGAGTTTTTCTAAGAAACATCATTTTTTGATGAATAGTGGAAAATATTGTTTTTTAGTAAAAAATTTCCTTTTTGTCTAATTAATTAATAATGATAAATGATATTATAAATATTATTTAAGGCCAAATTAGATAAATATTACATCTATTAATAATATTTTATTTATTATAATAAATATCACTTTGAAATTGAATAAACTATCATAACAAACTATTGAACTTTTTCATACTTTAAACCCCTGTTAGTTCGTCGTGTCTGTGGGATTAATACTAATCCTAATATTTCTACTTCTATGAAGTGAATTATGAAAAATAATATATACGCCATTTTATTCAGTGTGAGATTTAAATTCTAATAAGAACATATTAATTTTTTTTACCAAATTGATTAGTAAAAGTGTATAAAACTAATCACAATAGTTAAGGCCAAATTATGATTTATTAGATACTAAACAATAAAATTAATAGAACAATTGAACAATAAACCTACCCAAAACCAATATTATATCCTTATTTGGGAAATAAACCTTCCATTATTGTGTTTTTTTGTTTGGTATGACATTTTTTCAGTAAGAACTTGTGTACACCTAACTTGTTTCTAAAAATTCCAAGTGAGCCATTTTCCTTCCCTAAAAAAGGCCACCACCTCTACCAATTTCTCAAAACTCTCAACCCATTTAAATTATTACAAGATCTACCCAGGTAGCCTCCCAAAAATCCTACCTTTTATCTTGAATCCTCTCTTTGGCTATAAAGCTTCTCAAGGATGCTTTTTGGTATAAACCAATAGAATTTACCAGATTTAGATGTAATGGATTCCCTCAAGCTACATTCCATTATTTCCCTTATTCACATAATACACACTATTTATTCCATTATGTTTTGATAAAAATAGTATCATTCTTATACAAGTATGTTTTTATGAAAATTTTCTTACCTACAGTTACATACACCTCCATCTAATAGATGTTGAACATACTACTTCTTTTTATAGTGAACTACCGCCTCACTAAACGATGATTGTTCATTTCACTTTTACCACTAATCATGGTGGCCATTATGATGTAAACTATGTTTATATATTTCATATATTATATTGAATATATATTTAGTTTTATTTATTCCTTTAATAACACACATCACTTTACTTTCCATTTGGTGTTAATACGATAATCTCGTTTGAGGAAATGTGGACTTCATCAAAGCGATGTGATTTGTTCACACACCACATGCAATGTATTAAGGATATTTTTAATGAAAATATATGATATATATGATTTACTAATGATATAGGAATAATGATATTTATATATACATAAATATATATACATATGTCATTTACGCACTTTCTTTCAATTCAGCAATAAAAATGGAAACAACATTCATATAGGAAGATCTCGCCCTCGATGTCCTCAACGCAAAACTAAGGTTTTCCTCATTCTACCTAGATCACTTGCAATGATTTACATTAGTTTGATCAATTCTAATGGTTTGATTTGATCCCGAATGGTATTTCATGTTCATCGATAGTGGATTTAGGACTCAAAAGGATGAAGCTCCCCTGATGGATATACTGAAAGGGATATACTGCATCGAATCTTTCAAAGGCTCTGAACATTGTAGATCCATCGTGACTAGAGTGTCTCTCTATAATAACCTTTAATATGGGAGATTCATTGTTTAATTCGGCCCTGATGCACTTCTATAGCTTTGGGTACTCTGTATGTTTTCAATCATGGGCTGTATTTCATACCTTAAAGGCGACAAGCCATTGTCTAATACAGAGATGAAAGAATGTATCAGTAATTTTTGGGGCTTTTTCTACTAGAAGTTGGTTCCAATCAAGAAAGGGTACATTCATATGCTACAAAAATCCTAGACTGAGCTTAATCAGGTATGAAATTTAGGGAATCTTGAGTATAAACTGGGAGCCCTCTGAATTAATGAATAGAACTATGTATTCAACCCACATACTTCAAGGAATATAATGGTTTAGATCTGGGTTGGTCTACATAGGCTCAATTGGTGTTTCTGGAACCTAAAAAGTGTAAATGACATGAACTCTTTTATCGGTACGCCTCTAAAAATCGATCAAAGAACTCTCAAAGTTGATCTCAGTATCTATTATAGGGTGATGGTAAAGTTGGATATGGCTTAAAAAAAATTTGAGGTCCTTTTCTTCAATGCTAATGATTATCGGATAGAGGTCCATGTTGAATTCAAGAGAATTCCTTCTAACTGTGAGCTCTGTAAAATCATCAGTCATTCGTTGATGAAGTGTAGGGCTGTGAAGAGTCAAGTGACACAACCTAGAGATGATGGGTGGTCTAAAGATAAGAAGAAAAATAAGAGCAAGACCTCAAACTCTGAAAATACCAAGCCTCCTAAAAAGAAATAGGTTGTTTCGGTTAAAAAATTTAACTATCTGGGTGAAATATCGGGAGTCGCCAGGGATACCCAAGTGGAAGAGGAGGAAAAAACCATCATTCATCTAAACATACAAGAGGATATTGAATATATGGTACTAGAGTCCTATGACCTGCCCTTGGATGATCCCTCTCTTGAAGATTATTCCTTGCTGAAGATCCTGGATGAGGTGCATAGTTCAGTGGTGAATGATGATACTCCAAGAATTACCAAATTGATCACTCATAGCTCCCTTCCAGCTGGAAAATAACTACTATTGGAGATGGAGAATCCAAAAATGTTGGGTAACTGGGATAGTGACCGCTCATACTGCTCATGCAGAGAATATAGTCTCAAATGTAAATGCTCTGATTAAAGTGCAACATACCTCTCAGGTTTCCCAGGATGATAGTGCATGTATAATTCCTCCTGACTCCCCACTTGTACCCTTTGGAAACAGTATAGCATTGTACACATTACCCACCCCTTCCCTGTGCACTATCAATAGGACACCCCCTCTGAATGAATATTTAGATAACCAAAAAATCATGAACCTACTCAATTGATCTGATGGGGAAATAGGTGACCATCTTACTTCGGTGTTGCCTATTGCTCCTCATATATTGAGTTCACCTACTAATTAAAAGGATAGATCTATGACCACTCATACAAATTCTAAACTATCTGATAACATTCATATTATTAATACTTATGGTGATAATAACATTATTGGTGTTTTATCTATGATTTTCCTGGATATGAGGACCACCCCAGCATCTTCTTGAACTCTTAGGAGATAAAAAATGAACAAATGGATCTAGTGGTCTGAAAAAGGGAAAAAGGAAGCTCTCACTCCAAATACAGGTTTTAAATGGAAGTTATTTTTTGGAACTATCATGGCCTAGAGAACCCTGAAACTATATCTGCCATTAAAAGAATTATTTTAACTCGCAAACCAATTTTTTTTCTATTTAAGAACCGAAAATTAACATTTCTTATGAATTCATGCATCTTGCTGCATCTAGTTATAATTTCCTTGGATCTTTCAATAACGGTAGTGGTATTTATTCGCTTTAGATTTTTATATCATTGTTTTCTGCAGGATGTTAATGCCTATAATTTTTCTGATCAGTTGTTCACGTGTGATTTTAGCCCTGATGGTTCACATTATTTTTGTACAATGGTTTATGACATGAGTATATATCAAGACTTTATTCCTCTCTATAATGATCTCATTGCTTTATCTTCTGCCATTCATGACCCTAGGTTGGTGCTTGGTGATTTTAATGCCATTCTTACACCCAATAAGAAGCTTGTACCATATCAGTCTCATATTTCTTCAAGAAAATATAGAGCCTCCCTAGAAGACTATAATCTGATTTAAATTAACATTACGAGTTCTAAATTCATTTGGTACAGAATACATTACAATAGGTTTTTTTCCAGCAAACATTATAGGGATTTTGAAAATGTCATAACGCTAGATGCCTGGGACACCATTTCTAGCATCACCCTTCCAAATATTAGTTCGTACCATCACCCAATTATTTTAATTCTTATATCTAAAAGATCCAACCCCATTATCCCTTCAAAATTTAATAATTCTTGGTCTATAGACTCTTAATTCTCTACAATCATAAAAATTGCTGGGAATCTATGAATCACCATTCTGACGCATTTGCCTGTATTACAAAACTTGAATATCTTAAATAGTGTCTCAAGTGTTTGTGTGGAGCTAAAGAAAAAAAATTGATAAAGAAATAACAACCCTACATAATGAGATCAATCAAATCCAAAACAACACCACAAATGATGATTTCTCTTTATATCCACAGAATGAAATGAACATCTCTATAAATCTACATTCTCGTATGGTTCTTAAAGACAACATCTGCAAGCAGGAATTCAAAACCAAATGGATCTTTGATGGAGATAGTAACACTAAATTCTACAATTCCCTACAAGGAATTAGAAATTTCTATAGACCTATGTCCTTTCTGAAATAAAATTACATCCTCTATGATGCTGAGGCGGCCATAGATAATCATGCGATCTCATATTTTCACAATATCTTCAATGGTCGTAATATAAACAAAGATCTCTTTCCCAAGTTCATCCCTGTTTTGGTTTGTGAGGTGGAAAATCTATTTCTCTTTGAAACCCGTCTTGACCATGAAGTCAAAGCTTTTGTTTTTAGTCTTAACACTGATAGTTCCCCAAGTCCCGATGGTTTTAATAATGATTTTTCCAACATCACTGGGAGGTTGTTCATTGTGATTTTTATAATCCTATCAAGTATTTTTTCTCTAATGGTGACCTTCCTCATGGTCTTAATGCTCAGTTCCTTACCCTTATTCCCAATGTGGTCAGTGATTCATTAATCCATTTATTTCGTCCAATTGTTCTCGTTAACACTATTTACATAATCATTACCAATCTACTATCAAATGGGTTTTCTTCCATATGTAACAAAATCATATATTGGAACCAGTTTGGTTTTATCAAGGAAATATCCACTCAGGACTACATCTTCCTTGCCTTGGAATTCAGCAACGCTCTTAGAAAAGTTTCTAGAGGTGTGAATGTGGCCATGAAAAATGAAATTTGTAAAGATTTTGACACCATAGTCTGGACCATCATTTTCAAAGTCATGTAGAATTTCGGTTTCAGTGAGGTTTTTATAAGTAGGATAAAGTACGTTTTTAATTCGGACACTATCTCCATCCTTATCAATGGATCCCCTAATTTTTATTTTATGTGTGCCAAGGGAGTTCAACAAGGTGATCCTTTATCTTTTATTCATTTTTGACATTGTGGATTATTATCTTTGCAGACTTATTACTTGACTTCTTGATCAAAATAATAATAAACTTTTTCAAGATACTAGAAACCTAAATGTGTCGAACCATCTATTATATGCCGATGACATAATTCTATTTTTTAATGTGGGTGGGGGGAAGGAATATTCGTAACATTAAAAATGACTTATCTCACTATCAAGAGGTATCTAGGAAATCTATTAGCTAGAACAAATTTTATATATTAGTTAGGAAATGTTTTTCTTCTAATTGAAAAAATTACATCATTGATAGCCTTGGTATCAAGGATGGATCCTTCCCCTTCACATATTTGGTGTGCCCCTATTCTGGGGAAGACCTAAATCCATTTATTTCAATGTACTGGTTGAACAGGTTATCTACCAACTTTCCTCCTGGAAAGGGAAATCTCTCTGAATGGCTAGAAATATTTGTCTTGAGAAGTCTACCAATACCTCTAAAATGGTCTAATCACTCATGATCAATAAACGACTGACTAGTATTCTTAATATAATTAATGGCTACATCAAAAACATTATTTGGACTAGATTCATTCTCGAAAGGAATCTTGTTTCAATCCCCTAGTCTACCTGCTGCAAACCATTGGAATGTGGTGGTACGAGCATAAAAAATATCTAGATCTTCAATGAGGCCCTTTAATCTAGACTCATCTAGAGATTGATCAATAATAATTCTGATATTTTCTTAAAAATAAATAACTGTAAATATTAAAAAAATGTAATTTGAGGTATGTCAACACCTCGATATGACCTTCCATCAAAATTTCCTTTGCTAACATTATGAATAACTCTATATGGATGGTTAATATGGATTCCTTCATGAAATTTTGGCTTGAAAATTATACTGGTAACCCCTTCATTTCCATGCTTCCATTTAACTCCCCTCCGGATAACATCAACTGCACTATTCAAGAGATGATGCACTCTCATACCTATAATATCCCAGATACCGTAAATCACATTTTTGATAACCACCCATTCTTTAACGTTGATGATTTTATTATTTGGGAACTTACCTATAATGGTATTTTGGATTCCAAAAGTTTTTACAATCATAAATTCACACATTTTGATCCTAGTTTTGGTTTGTTGAAACCCTTCAACAAACCCTGGATTAAGCCCTCACGACTGAACTTTAGTTGTCATATTACTCATAATTGGATCCATAATGAGGTATATATTCAAACCATTAACTCCCAACTCTGCTCCAAATTCCAACTCTTCCATCATCATAGAGAGGATACTAACAATATATTTTTATCTGGGGCTGTTGTATCAGCCCTTTGGAACTTTATTACTAACTTATATGACTATAGATGTTTATGGTATGACTCTATTTACACCCAACTAAAACATTGTGTGGATATGGAGACCTCCCAGAAAATTAAGAATCTCTTACTTTCTATAGTTTCTGAGCTCATCGATGTTATTTGGTATGATAGAAATTCCATCATTCACAACAACTGCCCACTCAATCTTAATGCAGTTCAAATGAGAATTCTCATTGCATTAGAGATGTTGCCTCGCTTCAAAAGTCTCATTATGATAACTCTATTGGGGACTTTGTGATCCTCCGACATCTCAAAATTGTAGGTCTCTATGAAAACCTGAAACACTCATTGGAGGTGTTTTGGCTAGCCCTACTACTTGGATGGATCAAAATAAACATGGATGAAGCTTCCAAAGGAAATCTTAGGCCTGCGGGCTGTGGATCCATTTTTGAGATTTCATGGGTTATTGTCATGGCTTTTAATATGGTAGTTACGGTTCTGCTTTTTTTATAGAAGTGGTAATGATGGCGGTGATCCTGCGTTTTTAATTTGTTAACATAAAAGGCTGGAATGACATCTCGATTGATAGTGATTCTACCACCATTGTGCAATCTATTGGGAATGGGGTTGTCCACCTGGCATGGCTTCTTACTACTCGATGGATGAGATTCCTTGATTCTATTAAGTATATCAGACACATTCTTTCCCATTCATATCATGAAGTAATAATGGTGGATGATGGTCTTGCTAATAAAGGAATCAACCAAGGCAATGCTTGGAGTGATGATCTGCCAGTTGATATTCTCCCTCACTATGAAAGATATTGTAATACGATCCCATCCTTTAGACTCATGTAGTTTCTTTCATGATTTTTAATTAATATATTGTGTCTTTCACTTTTACTAAGGCATCACCTTTAAAATAAATGGAAACAACATTCACGCATATGTGTGACTTGCCATCTCCATGAACGGTGTATTATATTCCATACTTATTTATGCTATAAATTAAAATAATATGAATATTTTGTATATACAAGATATTTATATCGTGATTTACATTATTGAATCATGATATAAGTATAAGTACCAATGATATAACAAATTAAGACACATGCAAAGAACGAAGTGAATATTACCCAAAATGAAACCATAACATCAGATTGTTAACAAGTGGGTAATATAAGTTCATAATAAAACAATATATAGTATTAAATATATAAATATGATTCTTTAAAATATTTATAACAAAATATAAATTAATATATAGAAATATTTCATGAGTATAGATAGAGTCAAGACACAAGTTAAGGGGATTTAATCTCAATTTTAATTTATGTGAGATACATGTTGTTTTCACCATTATTTCATTTTGTTTTGTGTATATACTCCCCATGATTCTATTCTATTTATAATGTACTTAAATTTATTTTTATTCACATGTACATATTATTATCCTTCTTCCATGGGGTTTATGTTTCAAAAGTTACCAAATTGGTAAAAAAGATTTGTCTCAATTTGCCTTTTATGAGGCTCATGTTATGTTTTTCACCTAAATTCTTTATTCAAGGTGGATATACATAAATTTTACTTTTTATATCATTAATCTAAATCTTTTAAAGATAGTTTATTCTTCATGTAATTTAATTTATTTAATGGAGACCGTGATCTCAAGTTTCCAATTTATTAGAGCTTATTGAGACAATCTCATCGCTTTTCGAGATTTTTTATGTTTATGTTTCATTTGAAAATTTATTATTATAAATCTCTCAATAAAATTAATGAAATTTATTCTCCTTAAGTTATACATGATATACTCATGTATTTTATATTATTTATCTACTCTTTGGTCTTAAATATATTTAAAAAAGTGTTATTTGGAAATCTCAGCTTTATAATCCCTTCAGTAAAAATTCAATGTATTCAAAAAAGGGTTTATAAGAATATTACAACATTATACTATAACATATTAAAAAAATTACTCTCTTGTATTTGACCAATATTTTAATCTAATATTCTTGTCACTTTTCGAACAAGGCATTC
This sequence comes from Viscum album, assembly GCA_963277665.1. NCBI lineage: Eukaryota > Viridiplantae > Streptophyta > Magnoliopsida > Santalales > Viscaceae > Viscum > Viscum album. The sequence goes on from OY728166.1 coordinate 385,308,721, forward strand.
CTTTTATCCTTTTTACCATGTAAAATGAATGTTCTTTTTAACTTCATACAAAATTTATAGATCTACCCATCATCATTCCTTTTTTTTCCTTTTCATTAACAAAAGGGTAATCTTTATGAAATTGGATTAAAATTAATTTTCAAGGAAAAATCATTTCAATATGGATTCATGTGTTCGTTTTATGTTTTGAAGTAATTTTCTGAGAAAATGATTTTTAAATGGTTTTATGTTTTAATAATCCTTTTTCATAAAAGAATATATATTTTCATCAAGAAATGTTGTTGAAATATATTTCAAAACTATTTTCCATATAAAATGAAATCCATTGTTGTTACTCATGTTATTTTTGGAAATGCTCTAATAATTTCATTCATATCCTTTCTGTGAATGGGTCTTGCTTAATGTCAAGGTATTTATGGAACATGTTTCTCTTTCACAGGTTATATGTTTTGAAATCCATTTCTATTTAATTAGTTTTGATTAAATAAAATGGTTATGAAAACATTTTATCTTCCATTGGTTATGATGTGATGAAATGTTAATTATACACATTTCATTTTATGGGTTATCAGTTGATTTTAATGATACCAACAAATTTTTATGGTTCATTGTGTGATAAATGGTTTTTTATCTTGTAAAACATGTGGTAACGATTTTACTATGAGACGGGTGGGAACTATATCTACCTAAAATGAATTGGTAAATGATACATTTTATATGAGCTGAAATGGTACAAAGATTATATCCCAAGCCCTAAAATATTAAGGGTGTATGAGTTGTAGCCCAAGACCGAAAAGAAAGAGGCTGTATGGGTTGTAGACCAAGACTGAAAAGAACGATGGTGCACGTTTTTTATCCCAATCAAAAACGAAAGAGGGTACATGGGTAGTATCTCAAGGCCAAAAAAAGAAGGTATATGGCTTATAGCACAAGCCTAAAATAAAAAGGGCACACATGATGTATCCCAAGCCCAAAAGCAAGAAGGTACCTGGGTTATTGTAAAAGTCAAAAACAAACTGTGTTCATAGGTTTCTAGCCCAATCCCAAAGGTGTTACATTTGTATTTTCATAATATTAACATGTTATAAAGGTCTAGGTAGGCGTTGATAACAAAAAGTTTCCAATATTACATGTATATAAAAAACCTGATGTCTTATTCCTTAGTTATGATTTTATTGATCATGATGTTTATTTCCTTATGATTCATGTTTTATAAAATGCCAATATTTATCCCATAACTCATGTGTACGGCCTTTTATAAGCAGTGTATTATCTCCTAAGGTTAAATTCTCATTATCATACTTCTATGATCGTGTTTATGCTTATATATCTTCCTTGTTTACGCTTACTGAGCATTTAACCTCACCATATTAAAATTGTTCCTTACTATAGGTTATAAAAAAAGTATTTACGTATAAGTACTAATTGTGGAGATCTTTATGATCGATTTAAAATATAATAAACCAAAATAGAGGATTATTTTTCAATGTTTCCAAAGACACTAAACTATTACGATCCTCTTGCATGTATTTTGTTAATGTATTGAATTTTCATTTAATAAGATGTAATATCCTAGTTTTTCAGTCCTGAGTTGCTATAAAAACTATCTTTATATATGATATATAAAATATTTATTATGTATTAACCCTTATTTATTACTTTTATAACTCATTCCTTTAATACATCCCATTTGTGTTAATAAGATAACATCGTTTGAGGAAGTGTGGACTACCTCCCCCTCGAAGGAATGTGATTGATTCATGCTATACATGGAACATATGAAGGATTATTTTAATACAATTATGTAAAATATATAACATATATATGATATAATAACTATAATATACATATTTATAATTTTTTTAATTATTTTAATTTGATAATGAAATGAAAGTAGCGTTTATTCATACATACGACCTACCATCTCCATGAACGATGCATTCCATTTATTATCTCCAAACATTACAGAAAATTATAAATACATATTTACAGAATATAAAAGATAAATAAGTCATGGTTTAAATTATATTGATGATGAAATTATGATATAATTAATATAAACAACAAGAAACAAGTCAAATCATACATGGTAAAACTTGGAAATTAACACACGAAATTGTTAAAATAATGAAAGAGTGTTAACACACAGGTGATAAAATATTGAAATATAATAATATAATATATTACAAGGATGAATATGGTTATTTTATAAGTTATTAACTTATTTTAGACCACTATAAATGAGGATAAAGGAAACATAACAAAAGGAAGGTTAAGGTAAGCAATTTGGTCTCAATTTAGATTTAATTAGTACTTGTTTATGGTTATGCCTCGACTAAATTTTATATTGTGTATATAATAATCTTTCACAAGTAATATCATGAATCATGTTAATAAAAAATTATTCTATGTTACATTTAATTTCATACCTTAATCGATATTATGATTTAAATTTTTCAAAGTGGTATGAGACACTTTGTTATGTTTAAATATTATTCTGTTCAAAAATGTTCTTAATGATTATATTTACAATAACACGTCCTATTGTGATTTTTAACTTTCTCTTGAATCAATAATTTTATTGTAATAATTTTTCATTGGAAATTTCCTTGAATATTCATATTTTTATATGATGGTTTTTATTATCACCAAAACCATATATCATTTTACATATGGTGTTTACATTGAATGTTATTTTGAATAAATGGGGAATTATTTCTATATTTATAACTTCTATTAAATATGGATATTTGATAAGGCATATTCTCTATGGATTAAATTAATTATATTATATGATTAATTATTTTGATATTCATTGACCAGTTGAGTTTTTAATTTATATATATCTTTGATGCATTAAATGTTTCTCATGAGACGATTAAGATAGCCAAATTAATAGGTTTCTACTGGTAGATTTAAACTGTCTGGAGGATGTATCTTGATTGTATAGGTCCTCATATACCTAATACATTATATCAAATAATTAGTAATATAATTCATAGATATTTCAATTATTATTCATCCATATGATATTGTATCGACATATCTATGGATACATTTATCTTTCACTTCATTGATAAAATGGCATGGGGTTGAGTTTCTTATTTTTCATTGGAATCTGACTTATATTATTATTTCAAAGGAATGTGTTATGAGATTATTATCTTTCCTTGTTGGTTTATTTCCTGTAATTCATTATTACTTCATATTTACTCATCCTTAATGAGAATTATATGTCACCCTTAATATACTTACTTTCCCTGGGTTCTAAAGACGAAAAAGTTGAATAAGAGATCAAGGATATAGTTTATTTCATTTTATTATCTACAAAATTTGTACGTAATATTTCCCAATGTATTATGGGTATCATGTAGAAAATATGGATTTCATATATTGTAAAATTATTTGTCCTTTATGGATTTTATTCTTTGTAATATTCAAAATGTAATAAAATAATGCACTATCTCTGCACTTCTGGGATCAAGTAATTACCGAATCGAACTGGGAAATCAGACTGTGTTTTATTTCAATGTATTGAAAAGTTGATACTAAATTATGGGCATGAAAATGATGAATCTCTTTAAATGATAATATTTTTTAATATTGGGTAGGAATCACTATAACATGTTTGACAAAAAATACTTGTATTCAATCTTTATGCTACATGAATCACGTGATCAATTTTATTGATCATAGAGATACATGACAAAAAGTAAATTTCACACCTATTTTATTCCACATAAAAATATTTATTTTCTAATGTATTATATGGTATTAGATTATTTACAAACCATAACAAGTACATAACAAATCTTATTGAGTAGTGAATCTTTTCAATTCCTATATTCCTTTAGATTTGTGTTTGAATTGTTTTAGTAGGGAATGAAATCTTCAATAGAAGGTGAATGTTTTTTCATAAGTACGGAAAGAGAAAAGAAAAATATATCTCTAATTCAACTCATCCCCCTCTCATAGATACAATTATCTTTACTGGTAAAATTTAGATGTAGATTCATAAGGGTTTTCCATAGAATATTCCCATCATGGACTCAAATAGTTACTGCATGAGTGATACAATATGATAGATACATTCAAGAAAATCAAGATTTACATGATGTTTTTGCTAGAGAAATCACTACCCTATACCGCCAAAAGACTTACCTTATACATAGATCCTATGTATAGATATTAAATGGATATGTTACTACATATTAGGATTATATAATCATGTAATTATTTATATAATAAGTTATTTATCACATGTATTTTACACAATTTTCATTTATAATTTCAATTAAAAGAATGTTTCAATTTCTATAAAAACTGGTTTGTCATTATATATATATTTTATAATGTACATTGGTGAAATTTTTATTTATAATATGAGAAAATAACATCATTTTTAAATTAATAATTTCAAAATATTATTAGGATTATTTTTTTATATATTTCTAAAATAATTAATTTTGAGCGGAATAATGGAAATACACATTTTTTTACTAATGTTTTATTATTTATAAGTATTTCATTATATAATTATTACATAAAAACATTTTTTTTATTAAAACAAAAAGTTTTTTATATACTAAATTATTCATTTATAAATATTATTTTAATTGTTAAAATCTATGTTTAATGTTTTTGAAGCATGAGTATTATCTTAGTCTAAAAACAGTTTTTATTCACTAATATAACAAATATTTTTCAGAACATTTAGAAATTAAATATAAAAATGATTTAAAATTTTATATCAATATGTTCTTATTATGTCAAAATATATATATTCCATTTTTATTTATTAAAATCTAATTACAGTATTAGAGTTAATTACTATAACATTTGTAAAAGATTTATTTTCAAATATTTATTTTATTAATATTTTGTAATTTTATCTATTATGTTAAATTAATATATTTTAATTGATTACTCAAATATTATTTTAAAAATATTGAAAATTATATAGACACATTTTCAATTTATAATAATTTATAAATAATTTTAATAAAAAATACTTGTTAAATGCATCACTTTTCTACAATCATAATATATATATAATATTATTTAATAAAAAAGTTATTGTTATCATATTTATGAAATCAATTAGATTAATGGAGGTTTAATTTTTGTTTAAATGTCCAAATGATTTTATGATTATTTTTATTATTTTTTATTAAAATACATATTACTTTGTTAAAAAATTGTTATTTATGTAAAAAATAAAAAAGATAAAATATAAAACCCTTTTGTAAAGTGGCGTGAAACATGTCTTAAAAATGTGGAAAAATTGATGGTAGAGTACATATTGAACATTTATCACCCAAAATTCCATTATTTTTAACATTTTTATCCATTTACCATTGAATATTTTCATTCCATTATTGAAAAATAATGGTTGTTCACAAACGTTCACTTTTTTACTTATAAATGGGGATCACTTACACCTTCTCAAAATGACACATCATCAAAAAATTTCTATGAATCCAAGACTAATTTTCATCAATATAATTCTATTTCAGTATATAAATACCAATTTAACCACCATTATTCATAATACCTTCATTCCCAAGGATACCTTCAAGATAATGTTCACGGTCCTGTAGTGAGTATTAATTAATGGTTATCCTTTACATCATAATATTTATCCTCCAAACTTTTCAAAACCATAATAATATTTTGGAATTAATATCCTTAATTTACTTAAATTTTATTATATAAATGGTATAATTATTATTTAATGCTTCTCATCTCCTATGAAAATCAAAATAACATCGATTATGCTTTTGTAAGGTCTACGTACTCTATAAAGAGGTGTATTTTTTTCCAAATCACCTCTATTATCTGGTTATATTTAATTTTAAAATAAATTTTAAATATATACTATAATTATTATTATTTATATACCTATTATAACAATCCTTATTTCCCTCTCATTCATTGGGAAATAAAAATGTTAACAACGTGTTATGCAGATTACCGCCACCATGAAGTGACATTTTTTAAACCCGATTTCCTTAATTTTTCAAAACCATATAAAATATGATTAAAACCCTTAAAAATATATAAATAATATCATTTTTATTTTTTTATAAATAATTTATACCAAAATAAACCACTTTTGTAAAAATAATCACCCATTTAATATTGTATGTTAATGTTTGGGTGAATCTAACTATCTACTTGAACAATGAAATAAAACTCTATATTTGATTAATATGGGAAAAAAATACTAAAGATATTGTAACATAATAATATAATCATGAGTTTAATAGGTTATGAAAAAGTTATATAAAATATTTAAATTTTCATTAGGATATCATCTTTGATCTCTACAATTATAAAAATAAAATGACCCTGATTCCATTCTCCTATAAGCATGTGTAAAACAATATAATTTTTAAATAAAATTTAATAATAAAATATTATTATTAAATAAAATATAAATTTATAGGTTTTATAAGAAGGTATATTAAATATATAATTTTATTATTTAGGGTGTTCTGCGATTTCACTAGGTGAATCAGGACCAACGTAAGGGTTTTATGTACTAATTTTCACCACATGAGACATATTTTTTTATTATACACTATGTTTTATTTAGAATTGTGTACTGGTGATATTTTAATATTTTTTATCTTGGTAATCTAAATATTCAAGTTCTTTAATAGTTCATTTTAAATCATATCCTTTGATGGGTTTTATTCGAATGTTTCTAATATCATAAGAGATTACTCCAACTCAAGTTCATTATTTTGTATTAGTAATGGTTTCATTAAAATCTATTATTGAAAGAATAATTTATTCTAAAAAGTTAATAATTTTTATATTCTATTATCCTTTTTTCTAGGTTTCTACATTTCTTCTTTATGGAACCATTATAAAATGATTTTTTACCTCAATGATTATGTTACTTTTAATGTTATATTCTATTAATTCCCCTTATTTGAAACATAATACATTGTTTTGTACCAAATAATCATTTAAATAGTGTAAACATTTTCAATTAAATTATTTCAAATAAAATCACACATACTAATTTTTTTTAAATTTTTTATCTCCTTATAAATCTTTTACATTCCATCAATCTAGTTATTTCTCAAGTTGTGAGGGGTTTTTTATCTCAAATTATTTTCATTGAGATGTGTTTGTATTAAATAGATAATTTTATTAATTTTTTGTATATAAAACCTATTTTATTTATTATTGCATGAAATATGTTTCATTCATTTTATTTTGATTTAAAATTCAAGATCAATCTCTCATTTAATGGGTTTCGATTTAAATGTTACTTGAGCCGTAGAAAATTTTATGACTCAAATACTTTCTCCTTGAGTTATACGTTATCTACTTGGTTATCATATTCTATGATACATTTTTCATTTCATTTCATTTATTCAGTAGTAATTTCTCTTTTAATCATTGGAAGTTAATTTATTTCACCAGTATCACATTCTTTAATGAAATAAATGCTCAGATGAAAATTTTAACATTGTTAAGAATGAATTCCATTCCTTCAAATGGATTGTTATCCTCTATGTCCATATTTTCCATCCCACCAATGTTACCTTTATTTTTAAGAACTAATATAAAATTGAATTCATGTAATCCTCATACTTATTATCACTACTTGTAAAATAGATCATTAATATCCCAATTTGTGATGTAGGATTCCAAAAATATATTTTATAGTATTTAAATGTTTTGTGAATCATAGATTTATTGATCATCTCCCACTCCAAAATTTCTATAAAAAAATTATGTATTTTTCAAGACTCCATTATTAAGGATTTATTAGAAATTAACAGTTTAATATATTTGAAAACATTACATTCCAACCGTTTTTTGAAAATATTTTTTTTAATTAATCTAGTTAAATTATCACAAATATTTTTATTATAAGAATAATAAATTAAAACAAAATTTATATTTTTTTCACACTAACATATTTACCAAAATTGTTTAACTTCTTTATCATGATTCAATGTTTTATAAATTAAATTTTATTCTCATTATTCTATGAGTAATATTTTAAAATGGTTTTTCAGGTAAAAATGTCATTTTTGTCATCATTTTTAAAGTAAAGTTATACTATTATTCAAAAAATATAATTCATATAACCATTGATTCTTTAAAAATGTATTCACAAATGAGAAACATTAATATAATATAAGAGGAATTATCTATCACACCCTTTTTCTTGTCTAATCATATTTAGTGTATAAAAATAATTTTTATTTCATCTTATTTGTTTTATGAATTCCATATATCTGATTCCTTTGATTAATGATCGTTCAACAAGATTTCATTCATCAATTGATTTGGAAAATGATGACTAAACTGTTTAAGTTTAATTTATATTGTGTAAACCCCATATGATATATTATTTTGATTGAAGGGTTTTTACCTTAAGAGGATCAAAATATCTTTCAATACGCATTTATTTTTATGGGATTATCATGTTATTATTATTGATGTAATTATGAATTATTTCATTATATTATTCAATTTAAAATAAATATCAAAACTTTTTTTATTTCCAAGGGTCATTATGATGTAATGAATGGAACCCATTTTCTTTCTCATGGTTATTCATATATAATGGATGATAGATTTAATTTAGGAACACATATTTATAGATGAATTATGATTGGGGTCATATATCACCCTAAAATGAATTAGATAAAAGTTTATATCTCATGTGAAATGTATGCACAAACACAACTCAGTTTTTTAGGCATGGGTGTAACTTTATAACTTAAGAGGGTTATTTTTTCCTATGATAATATTTTCCAACATTTCTACGTGATCCCGATGTTATGTGATCTTGTATCATGTCTATTCAGTATTATTTACATACACTTGTTTTCTTATTTTATTGAATTCCTTATTCAATTATTTTTTTATCTATGATATTTTGGGTATATCTTTTCTATGTATCCTGGTTTTACTCAAATGCTCTGTGTATGACCACTTATGGTATTTTATTTTTATCACCTATTTTTACCCTTACTGTGAATCTTATATCACCCATTTTTTGTTTTCATTACCATAGATTATAAATAAATTTAATACATAACATATGTATATAAGAGTATTGAGTGTGGGAAATTATTGGATGTTTTTAAAGAAATTTTATATATTAATTAGTTTATTATATTTTGGAAAAAATGTCCATCATTAAAAAATAATAAGTGTTTGTCTACATTATATTTTAACCAAATTCTAAAAGAATATAAACCTAAAAGATAATGGGAATGTAATTTAATGAGATGTTTTATTTTTCTCATGTAATTTATATGTTCACATCAACTAGGCACTACAACCAATTCATTGTGATAAATGTTTCACATTTATCAAATCCGCTAACTATGTGTCTGTATAAGGGAACCATGTTTCTATGGAAAAATGATTGTGAATATAATTTTTGGAAACTAAAGAAATTGTATTTAATTAGATTCATTCTCACACTACTCTATAGTAGAGAGGGGTTTTTTGATATACAATGACACCTCAATGAAGGGAATGTGTTTGCATGAAAAATGTCGTAGAAGTAGTAAATTCTCCTCTCTAATAGGTGTTTCATGAGAAAAATAACTTAACTATATATTTTAAAGTGGCAGTGGTAATTTTTTATTGGAGTATATAAATTATTTTTATTACTGTGAAATTTGCGAAAAATATATTGATAAAAAATTATTGAAATATATTTTCACATAAAAGTATTTGAATATTCACCAAAGTATATGGTTGAAAATGATTATATATCATGACTTCATAATACATTACCACAATATGAAGAAGAACAAAGTGGATGATTATTTTAGTCGGAAGAACCATGCTAGTTTTTCTATGATGAGGATTGAAACAGATCCAATACTAATGAATATATCAGGGATTAACCTTGAAATTATTGGGAAATGAGAAATATCATATATTTCTCATATGGTTGTCTATAAATATATTCATGTGAAGATTAAATAGGTGTATAAGCGAGATATGAAGATGAATTAGAAGATAATAATTATTTTATAGTTAATTATTGACCAAGGTGGAATGATTAGATATAAGAACCGGGTATAATTGACATAAATACTATAATAGAAGAAAGAGTTGGCAGAAAAATGACATGGTTCATTATTATCTTTTAATCCTTGAAAGAATAGTATGTATATAGATATTAAAATGAATCTATGGTGGGAAAATATTTAGTGAGATTTTGGAGAAAATTTATATTGTCCAATGGTATACTATAAATTAATGTATGGGATATAAAATAATTAAGATATATAAAAAACCCTCCCCTTACAAGAGTGTAATGAATAAAAGATCACCATTAATTTCATCATATAACTCCCAATGACATCTAAAGTGAATATTGTTATTTCTATTACACTCTATCATCTTATGAAATAAACACATTTCATTTAAATAAAAAAATATTTATTACTTAATAATATTTTCCTGATATACATTAAGGATGTTGTAAGGTTTCATGAAGTATCACTGTCAATCGCATCTAACTGAGATCTGAGGCCTACCTAAATGTTTATGACAATCATTTAAAAGGACGTGAATATAAGATTATTCATTATCACTATATATCATCCTTAGATAAATGGTTATTATGAGAGGACTATTCAAACCCTATAATATATTTTTGCAATCTTTATCTATCTATTTAAAAGGTGGTTAGGATAAATTTCTTATCCTTGAAAAATGTTCTTACAACAATAACCTTGTCTCAAGAATTTAGATGGATACTTATGAATTCCACACTATAATAAAATATTACTTTAGAAGGGGTTAGGAACAACCCCTTCTATTCGTCAAATTTATAGGGGGTTCACAACCCTCTCTAAAATTTTCAGCATTATTTTTGGAATATTTTGTTCAATTTATGTGGGGATTATGTCAAAACCACAAAAAATTAACTACTACTGTCTCCATATGTTCAGTGGAATTTTAGAAGAATTATATATATAATATTTATTTTTATATTAAAGGTACTGTACATAAAATGGAATTTGTTTTTCTAATTTAAAATAGCGGGGGTTCATTACCCCACTATAATCTCTAAAATTAAGGGGGGGGGGGGTTAAACCCCCACTAATTTAAGAAATTATAGGGGGTTTATGAACTGCCGATAATCCCTTAAACTATTTAGTGTTTTAATCCCCTTCAAATTTAAGAAATTATAGTGGGTTTGAACCCCCACTAATATATGACATGAGAGGGGTTTTTGAACCCCTTTAAATTTACAACATTTGCAGGGGTTTTAAACAATATATAATTAAATATATTAGAGGGGTTATCAACCCCTCTAATTTATTAAATTAGATAGGTTTTCCAAACCACTCTAATACATGAAAATATAGGGGGTTCATGAACCACCATTATTCTATTTTAATAGAGGAGTTTTTAACCGATATATATTTTTTGATTATTTTTAAAAATAAATCTCATATTAATTCAAATTCTATAAAATATATGTGTGCTTGCGCATGTGTGTAAACATATATTACATAAACATATTATATAAATCTATTTAAATGAATTATAAACACACACAAATATATATAGTGACATTATATAAATAGCTTAAATACATAGTCATACATAAAGTAGAAATGTATAAAATTACAAATACTGGTATACATTATATAAATGAAATTATAAATTTATTTAATCAAATATATAAAATTTATAAATGGTTTCAAAAAATATTATACATTTATGGTTTGATTTTTATTTTACATAAATTATATTAATAAATTTATTTTAAATTTATGTGTACAAATATATATAATATAGAAAAAATTATATATATATATATATATTATTTTATTATAAATTTTTTTATATATAAAACTTTATATATATGTTATAGTATTCCATATTAATTAAAAATTAATCTAATAAATATTTATATATAATTTAATTGTCTGATATATTACCAATTATATAAATGTATTTAATTTCATGTGTGCATATATATTTGTGTGCATGTGTGTGTTTATAGGATACAATATAAATTTATATAATTACAAATAAAAATATATAATATAAAAGTATTAAAATTAAAATTTTTATAATATAAATCATGAAACTTATAAATTTAGGGAATTCATAAAACTATCATATAATTTGTAACTTAAGAAATATGTGTAATAATAACAAAAATAATTAATAATTAATAATATTGTTGTAACACACACATACATATATATCAGAATATAATAATAATGATATATATATATATATTATAATTTTTTTATTTTATTAAATATTATATAAATACATAAATAAAAATACAACAAAATTTAATTGTATTTATAAATATATATTTATTTATGTAAATATAATTATTGATAGATATAATATATACACAAATAATATATATTATATATACACAAATATTGGGCAAGGAAGATGCGGAGGCCAGGATATTCCCAACCCCCCCAAAATTATTAATAGAAAAAAAGACGCAGTAGACAAGGGAGGGGGGGGGGGGGTCAAACAACCCACACTAAAAACCCTTAACAAACCAAAACAAAAAAACCAAAAACACACAAAACCAAACAAAGAAAAAAAATAGAAAAGAACCCATCAGCATCTCCCAACCGAACAACAACCAGCACCTAGCATCAACATGACCATGAAGAGAATCTTCACCAACAAACATCAGCACGATATCAGCATCACCATAGAATCCCCTACCTTAGTGCCGTTGTATTTCAACACCTTACCAAGATTACCATCCATAATTCTATATTGAAATCTTAGCTTATCAATCCAACACCACTTAATAGCATCACCCCACCGAGATCCTTCAACAGATCCCATCCAAGCGGCAACCATCATCCAGCAGTCCAGATCCTAGGAACCAGATCCCAAAGATCCAACACCTACTTTCCAATCAGCTCCCAGCTCCAAACAGGCCCTCCAAAGACCGGGAACATGACCAGGAAGCGCCCCACACCACTCAATGAAGCCAACATTTATCACAAGCAGCATCTCACATCTAAACCATCCATTCACTGAACCAAAAAGACCATTTTGGCACTCCATAGAAACACATACCAATAAAATAACCCAATCGCAGCACAACTTAACCCATCTTGTATCAAAAACATATGTAAAGACAAAGCCTAAGAACCAGAAAAATGTACATGCATCTTCAGAATGAACTTATGACCAACAGATCAGAAAGCCAGCACCACTAGAGCAAGAACACAAACTGTAAGCCGACACAAAGCCTTCAAGAACCACCATCTTCCATTGCAAAGACATAAGAACAACCAAAACAATCTAGGCCTCAGAACATCAACCATCCACATCACCAAAGACCAAGAGAGCCAAATCATCGTGATGCACCACCACCTAAACGAGTCACTGTGGCAGTCAAACCACCAAAAAGAAGCCCAAAATCTCGTCTTCGTAGAGACCATGTCCGCCAATGAGACCCTCATGACCCTCACCACTACTAACCCGCCCAGGGGAAGTATCCAACAAAATCCATCTGCCACAAGATAAGTCCCATGAACATAGAAAAGTACTTTAATGATTTTTGAAAGATGATTCCCAAGAGCCCAGAGCCGCACCATAGACAGATGCAACAGAGACCTCCCAAAAGAGGAACCATCCGAGGAGACTGCAAGAGTGAAGCACCATCCAATAAGAAGCCCTACATGGGAAGCTGACCACCTACCAAGCCTCCAATTCAACCCTCCATGAGGCCCTAAAACTTGTTGATCGATTTGTGGACTCAGATCAGTAGTTTCGACCTCGATATATGGCAGGCTTCCAACGTTGACCAGAACAAGGAGATCTGAAGCTACTACATCTAAAGCCAACGAAAACTGATATATTTTATACAAAAATATATTACATATTATAAAAAAATGAAAATATATTTTATTATTTAAATTTATATAGAAATATATATATATATATATATATATAATCTGTTAATTTTCCCTATCTACTTAAATCTACTATATTGTTTACAAAAACAATAATGTGATTTTCCCTAGTGGATTGCGTGAAAAATTTCATTTGGTTGGTTGCAGATTCCAATTCTAGCAGTGTTGGGATTTTTTACTTTATTAATATTGGTGAAAAATGTGCTATGACACTGGGGTCCAGAGTGGACAAGTCCTCAGTCATTGGGTGAGTCCACCATGGGGTGTCGGTTGGTCTAGTGTCGTGCATGTGAGAGGGTGGGGTGCACTAGGTGGGTTGGCTTGTGTGGTTGTTCGTTGGGTTTAGGTGTTTGTGGGGTGTGTCATTGGTTCTCCTCGGTGTGTGGTGTCCACAGGTCTGAGGTTTTTTGGGGTGTGTCATGGTGTTTGTGGGACGTGGGGTGTTGAGGGTGTCATGGGGTCTGTTCGTATGTCCAAAGTGTCTATGGGGTGTGTCATGGGGTCTATTGGGGAATGGTGTGTTGAGGGTGTCATGGGGTTTATCCGTAGTTCTAAGGTGTCTTTCTGGTGTGTCATGGGGTCTGTGGGGTGTGGGGATGATGTGTTTGTGGGGTGTGTTCTAGGGTCTGTGGGGCATGAGGTTTGAATGGTGTCATGGGGTTTGTTGGTTGGGGGGGGGGGTTGATCGGGATGTCAATGGGTATTTTGGGGGGTGTTATTTGGGGGGGGGGGGGGTTGGTTATGTGGGTGTCATGGGGACAATTTGAGGGTCTCTTAGGGTTGGTTGGGTGGGTTTCACATGGAGTCTGGGTGTTTGTCCTGGGTTTCCATTTAGGGGCGGTTAGAACATAACCACCCCTAAAATTGGAATTCGAGACTTGATTAGGGGCGGTTTTATCCGCCCATAACCTATAGAAATATGGAATATTTAGAGGGGTTAAAACCCTTATAATCTAATAACAGCTAAATTCAGGCTTATTTTATCATTTCATACCCAAAACTTCACTTAAATGGAGTAGGCATGTACATTTTCAGCAGTTATAGGTAATCACAACTAATGTGTATAGATGGGGTTTTAACCACTTTTAAATGAAAAAACCCTTATAATAACCCTAATTTATGTATTTCAACTATGGAAATAAGGGAAAGACCCCATAATATTTAGATGATAGTGGGGAATGAAAGCTATTGTGACTTAATTTAACTATAAATCGAATGAGAAGGTTATATCCATTCAGAGACATACCACAATAGCTCGTAATAAACAAAAAAAATTGTGTTTAAAATCATCATCATGATCAAGTGTTCAAGGATGGTTATAAAAAATTTGTTCAAATATCTCCATAGTATAATGTTATATGATTTGTAATGAAGGGAAAAGTATGATATTGATATATCTTCCCCTATTAATGTCTTGATAATATTTGGATAGTACCTTATCACTTGGTGCTTTCTCCAAACCTCAACTAATTTCAAAATATTTTCCATGTATTTATTTTGAGGATGTTCAAAGCATATCCTTAACATATACTACATATCATATTTATATCAATTGATTATGATATTTATTATAAAGAAAAAAACAAAAGAAATCATGGATCATAAAGAAAATATACTTTGGAATTGGACTACTCACCTTGTAATGGTTCTATATTAAAATAATAAATTTCATTAAATGACATGGAAAATCAAGGTTGTGATTAGGAAATAATATCCACCATTTTTTTGTATTTGAGATATATAATTTTGATGGTGAAATTATTTTAAAAAGTTATAATGTTACACCCCAGTATTGTTAAATATATTTGAGTTTAAAAATAAATGTTTTTTATAGCATATAGAGAAATAAATCATGAACTTATGTGAATATTTTAAAAAAAATATAAATTAAAGGACATTATACGGTATTAAAATGAATTATAATTGTTGAAAATAATTTATTATTAACTAAAGATATATTATTGATCCAAAAGACATATTTTAACATATTCATTTTATGAGAAATGTTTCTTAATATATGTTTAGTTTAAAAATTATTTTTGAGTATTAAAACTTTTAAAAAGTATTGTTTACATAAGAATAAAATTAATTTTTTTTATCAATTGGTTTTTAATGAAAATAAAAAAAATTAATGTAAAAACAGATGTTCTCCTAAAAAACTCATTTTATATATGGAATGTGTTTTTATCTGAATAAATTACATTATATGCTATTTATTAATGATTTTAATAGTAATTCCTCGATCTAGAGGCCACTCGACTCGTTCCCCAGACCATAGAACCAATTTAAATCTAGAATTCCTCCCTCTATAATAGAGGTTGTCAACTTGTAGTAGAAGTCAATAAAGGTAACGTGGGGAGACTTTACCCCTATATCAATGTTCATAAACATATAAGAAATAATTAAGTGTTACAAAAAAATATAGCCATCATAAAATGAAAATAAATAGAACATAAAAACAATCAAAATATGAGGGGGAACATGTTTAAAGTCATAAATATTCGACCACACACTGGGTCGATCATAAACACAAGATAACAAAATAAATAAATCTCAATAAGTCCCACATGCTGAATTCTAAGCCTCACATCCTCCCATGTATAATGTAGATCCACCTCAATCAAAACCAGTCATTAACCTAACCTGTTATTTTTACCGAGTGATATTATTTTTAGGATACTAAGTTCCATGTTCTCTTGTGCAGTGTGTGAGTACATAAATCATTAGGGCACTGAGAACATGGTCCAATACTATACCGATAAAAGAAACGATATGTGAATGTGACATTCTATGAATAAATAAATAATATTTTATACAAAAATATATAGAAACCTCCAGAATACCTTCATTTTCTTCTTATAGTATGCCCCTATAAAAATCATAGGGACGTTACCAACCATATATCCACAACCATCCCAATGAAATATACATATAATCTGATCTATGACTAACAATAATTATTTAACCTTAGGTCTAAGACACTGATCTACCACACCTAATTTTTACAGTGTCATTTTTTCTCTGATCATGAGAAACACCTCATTTTAGCATCAGTATACACCATATTTGCCTCATTCTCAATCCTCCTTCATGATGAGTAGAAGACCCTTGGTAGTTTATATGAATCCCTCATCCTCAGGAGGTTAGTATAAGCCCCATAGTATTATTTGGGAATTTTCATGGTTTGGATGATTTCTTATTCCATAGAGATGGAATTCCATAAGAAATCCAAGATTTCTAGGAATTCCTTGTTGATGGGAGATTGAATAAATCAAATGGAATGACTTATTAGATCTAGTAATCACTCACCCATGAATCCACATTTTTATAACCCTAGCCATAGTATCCCAGACCAGGGGGGTTGCTTTATTTAACTTAAAATAGATATAAACGATCAGATATCAATATATCGAATTGTTTAATAGTCTTGAAATACTATATAATTTGATGAATTTCAAATTACATTTGAAAATGAAAAAATAGCATTTCCCGGGAGAATAATATTGTTTTATCTAGAATATACTTTCACATAAATCATAATAAAATTCCTTGCCTCCTTAGGTAAATATGGTTAAGCTCAGTTAACCATTATGTTAATGCATACAGTTGATGCTATCATAGACTAAATAAGGCAAGAGTAATATAAAATTTATAAAAAAGATCTAAAAGTTACCTATAAATAATCACATGATCCTGAAACTTATCCATAGATATCATATGTATTCAAATAATCATATGGATATAAATAAATAAATTCAAAATAATGGAATTCAAAATCGCAGATATATTAAACTTACCATTTATCCCTCATTCCAAGACATTATACATAAATTGGAAGACATGTACTGAATACCAATTCTTTTTATCTCATGATACCTAGGGGATATGTAATTCTCAGTCCTTGTCACTTAATGAGCCTAATTAATTCATCATATAAATAAACAATAAAACATAATAAATATTTATTAATAATACATATCTTTTTATATTAGAAAAATCATGCAAATGGATTGTCAATACATACCATTGTAAAAATGACCATAAACCATCTAGAGGAATATGGTGGATGGTATAATAAATTATTTCCTCAGTAAATTATTATATCGATTAAAATATTTTTAAATAGTTGAAAATAATTTTAAAATATCACCAGAACATTTCTTGATGAAAATATTTTTATTAATTTCGAAATAATGTATTTAAAATTTAATAATTTCAAAAAAAATTTGGGAATGTTTTTTATTTTAAAATACTTGAGGAAACATGTAAATTAATCATCAAACAATAGCGTAGTGATGGTAGTGGTACTTGAAATTCCTACAGAGTATTTTTTAATAAAAAATTTCTTCCAGTCATTGATAAAAAGTACCCTATACAAAAAATGACACAAATATTTCATTTAAACCATTTAATTGAAATTCAAAAATGTGTACGAATCAAATTAATCAGTCATTATGGATTTCTAAAAGTTCTCTTGATACCATTTAAAAAAAATATGGACAAAGTAGCAAAATATTCTACATCGAATATAAAAAACAAAGTCAGTTTTTCTTGAATACTTTATTTTTTTTTTCCTACCTAGAGAGAGGTAAAATAATGGAAAATATTCAATATGTAAAAATAAATATTGGGTAATATAATACATGGTGATTAATGTAGAAGTAATATATAATTCCCCCAATATAATTTTAAAATAAACTATCTCGAATAAGGATGAGATTGTGAAATAAACCCTTAACTCTTTGGTAACTTTTAAATCATAACCAGATTGAAAGAAATAAATTCAACTAAAACATTAAATACCTTGAATATGAAAATATTATTGATACAATATATTTATTGGGAAGTATAAACACTATAAAAAATAAACATGTGGTGAATATTACATATGTCTCATAGAAAGAAATGTGAGATAAGAACCCGTTACAAAAGTCATAACATTAAGGTGAGAGTAAATCAATGAAGTAATTTGTGTAACAAAATTAAATCCACATAAAATATGAGGAAATAAGAAATAAAAAAAAATTCATTACACTCATAATATTTTCATAACATAGATAATTAATATGTAATGTAGCTTAATGAAATGTAATTGAGTTATGAAACCCCTTACCTCTAGTTTTACTCTCCACGATGGTCCCTTATATCCATTATGATAACCATAGATTAGTTTTATACTTGATTAGGAACCTTTTCATAGTAAATTACCTTATTAATATATATTTTATTTCACTAATTAATATTTCTTAGAGATTTATTAAATAAGTTATGTCTATGTAGGCTATTTTGGGCATGATCAATTGATAATCGCAGAACAAAATTGGTATATTGACCCTGGTGAAAGGGGCCATGGTTACATCACCTATGCAAACTTAATAATGAAATTATTATAATTTTTTACATTAAATAATGTTTTTTAATCATCCATTCAATATTTTCATGAAAACAATTATATTTCCTCATGAAGGTTATTGCTCACTCATACACATGAATGAGGTTATCATTTTTTTAAATGTTGCAAGTTTATGAAGTTATGTAATATATTATATTATTAAAAAATAGATATTTATTAATATAATTAATATTTATAAAATCAATCATAATAAAAAATAGTGAAATATTGTGATGGAAATAGAATCATATCACAAGGTTGATGCGGTGGTCTGTATATACACAAGAGTGATACATTAATTTCCCATTTGATGGAAGGAGGTGGAAAATTAATTTCCCCCAAGAATAATAAAACAAAAATATATGTATGTTATTAGAATAATTATATTAGGATATATAAAAAAATTTATATTATGTATAAGAATAAATAAGCATTGAAATAGTCATGAATGAAGATTACCTCTTCATTGATTGACCTCGTTTGGCATACACCATAACCCTTATTAGGGTTGCCTTAAAAGAATAATAAAAAATCTAGGATATAGATAATGTGTCTAAGAAGGTATTATATTAGGTTTTACATGACATATAGTCATAAAGTTTTTTTTAATAATGTAGAAGAGGAGGTTCCCTTTTAAAAGTAAGGGAAAATACTGACCTAAAATTACTTAAATGTTTTAAATTTAATATATATCATAATCATGTGAAGTTGAAAAAAATAGATTAATTTAAAATTTAGAACCCGATGTTGGTGAAAAAACCTCAACCAATAAAATCAAGGCCTACATATGTTATATTTTAATCATTGCCTTTGAGTTTAATCCCCTAGTTTACCCATTTTAAATATAGCTATGGTTACACATTGTTTATCCTTTAAGAGTCATAAATTTAAATATAGCTTAAAAGTTTCTCAAAATATTCCTTGGATAAAATAATTAACCATATATAATCACAAATTTATTATTAAAATATTTTATTCTTTAAAATCATTTATTTAAAAAAATTATCATAAATTATCATTACTCATTTGGGGGATATTTATTTAATTAGACTTCAATGAAATCAATGAAGTAATATATTATAATATAAACACGTTTACCGTTAATTATACTTTTTAATTACCAAAAAAATATTTCAATACCAAAATTTTTCAAATATATATTAATTTTATTGTTTTTAAAATCATATACCATGATTTTTATACTGGTTACACAAGAACTTTAGTGATGTTGTGTAAGAAGTTAAGGTTTTTATATTGTCACTAAAAACTGAAAATCAATTACTATAATAAAAATAATGTATTAATATTATAAATAAAAAATTATAATTAATAATGACTTATTTTTATCCTAATGAAAATATATTAGAGATATAATAGGAAAGAGAGTTATATTTTATGGTCTTATAATCCTAGAACAACATAAATATCATTATGAAAGGAAAATGGAAACAAAAAAACTTATAATAGAATTTACAATGGATATATTAAATGGAATGTCATTAATGGAAATAAATTATAGTTTTTCATATATTTTTAAACCCTTAAAACATTATTTTTAACAATAATTACCTGATTTACCCTTTACCATGGTAACTGTTCACAGTACCCAAAAATAAAATTTACCTATCTAACTAATTTGATCTTCTTAATTATAAATATGGAACCATGTTTTAATGATTAAATCTGTATATTCTGAATGAATTTTTTACAATTTAAATGCGTAAATTGCAATGAAAAATTGTTTTTAGACAAATGTGTTTTTAAGTTTTAGAATGATCTGAAACCAAAATCAAATATATTGCTAATTTTATGTAATTATTAACATTGTGTTTAATAAAATTAATCTCTTTTTATTTTAAAACAAAATCCAATATATAATGGTATTTTTATGTTTCTTCATATAAATAATTAAAATGTTGGTTTTATAAAAAAATTTATTTTTCAATATATACAGAAAAATATCTTTTTTTAAAAAAACCCTAGAAATCCCCCCTAAGAAAATGTTGACATAATTATTTAAAAAATGATATTATTTAACTAAAATATAAATTCTATATTTCCATGAAATTATTTATAACATCCAATAAGAAATTTAATATATCCAATTTTTAAGAATTTTTTTGACGCATAAAATTACATCATTGAAAATCTACTACATGTTTATTATGACATAGTAAATATATTAGAATTATATAAATGCATTTCACATATTTTTAGGATTTTTTATTCCTATTCACACAACTAATTTTACCATTTTTTATAAATTTATCATTTAAATAATATTATTTTTATAGTATATCATAGTTTATATAAAGATAAGTGTTGTGTTTTAAAAATTCCATTTATCATAGAATTTCAATAATCTATATTGGCGTGGTTTAAAAATTTTCCCCATTAAATACATTTCTTCCTCATAAATTTCATCTCATTAATAAAAGGATAAATATTTGGAAACATCTTTGTTGAAATAAATCATCAAAAAATGTGGTAATAAAACATCCTTTCAAATGGGGAAGTGGGAAACATAAATGTTAACTAAAATAAAACCTAATCGGTTTCTTGATAAAGAGAATAATAATTAGATGTAAAAATATATACATAAAGAAGAAGTAAAAAAGTCCAAATATTAATATATAGTGATGGATATCATTATTATGATAATGTTAATTCCCACAATAGGATAAATCTGTTAGTGATGAATAATACCATTAATTAATCCTAAATGAATGTAATAGAAGAAATTTTTTATCACAAAATCATTTCTTAAAGTTTAGGTATTAATTTTCTATCAATATAGATAACTTGAGGAAATATAATTAATTTATTTTTTTCTATTTCCTAAGAAAAATTTCATCATTTTGTTTTTCTTTAATAAATTTCATCTTTTATCTCATATATTACATTAATAAATGTATGTTTTTTATTATTTTATCTTTGTTAATGCACAAAAATTAACATTCAAGGAATTATAATATCCACTAAATTTAAAAAATTTATTCTAAATATATTTAGACCAACCAAAATATTTATCATAAGATATTATAATATGCATCAAAAAATAAGCCTTTATATTGGGAAATACTATATGAATTTATAATGCCTCAATAATAATCCAAAGTTCAGTATACTTAATTATATAAATAAAAAACAATAATAATCATTAAAATATTCCAGGTCAAATTGAAACCCAATTATTAGAATGATTTTAACACATATTATTCGAAAATTAACATAATATTTATATCTAAATAACCTTAGTCACATTTCTGTAATGTATATTCCCAAAACATATATTAGGAAAAATATGATGATTGTTTAAATCCATGACATGAATCACCATAAAATTGAAAAAAAAAATTATTCCACAAAATAGATCAATCAATATTCTACTACTGAAATACCATCATATAAAATAATATTTTTTACATTAATCATATATTGTTTTCTAAAAATATGGAGAACGTATTTTGAAATATCATTGACCAAATAGTGACAAAATCACCTCTCAATCCCATAGTAATCTATATGATAACTAAAAAATATTTAACTTTTTCCAAAGGTGAATACATTTTTGTAGAGGAAGATTTTATATTGATAAAATGTTTAATCATAAAATATTTACTTCTCTCTAAATTGTTTCTAAAAACACTATTGCTATTTTTTTGTGACAAAAAATAGTACTTTGGTAATTCAAATGATACTAATAGATAATAAGTATTTTGGTAAAAAAATTTGTTAAAATTTGATATATTATATTTATCTATTACTAATATTATTATAAAATTTTATATGTTATACCAAAAATTAATAATTTTTTTTAATAATATTAAATATAATATGTTATTCCAATATTTTTTACTAAATAGTTATTTTATATTTATGAATCTAATAAATATAATATTTTAATTTCATTTATTATATAAGAATTAGAATATTAGGTTATATAAAACCCTTAAAAATTAAAATGTAATTTGAAAAAGAAATTAAGCCCTAATAAACATGTTTAAACATTTCTAATATCTAAGAGTCTTTACATGAAACTTCTTCAATATTTACTCACTATATAATTCTCTCACATATAATTTATCCCTTCCATGGTTCACAATTCATGTCATTAATCAAAGGACAACAATTATAAATTTTAAACATAACATAGTCTAATAAAAGTCCAAATTGTGTAGTGTGCATGATGAATTGTACTGTAAATACAAATACATCAAAACATTAACACTATTGTGGATTTTGAATACCAAAGATATTTTCATTGAAATTCCAAAACGGTTTATGTTTTCCAGTACATTTCCATAAAAATTAAACTAAACCAATTTAATAATGAAATAAATGAATCCTCATTATAGTCATATTAATTATATTTTATTGAAAAAGGTAAATATAAAGGGATACATATGAAGTATCTAGGGGAAATAACTTGGATTTTTTCTTTCAATGACCTCATAAAATAATTTCTAATTGATTTCTCTCTTTTCAATGGGTTTCCATGTGTCGCAGGTGGTTGGGATATTTTGGGGTCTATTACGTGGTATTTCTCACTAGGTTTCTACGTCTGTAATGTTATAGAGTGATAGGTTCATAGGGTTTAATTTGATCAGTTTGGATATAGAGTAGGATATTTTGAGAGGTGGAGAGGTTAGGTTTTGAATTGGTAGGCCTAGTTAAAGAAATAAATAGTGATTAAGGGGAAGGATTCGATGTTTGTTGGTATAGGTATAATAGAAGTATAGGTGGGATATCTAAATATTATGGTGTAGATTAAAATTTGGTTTCATATTATGATATACAAGGGCCTTGTTTGGGTTGTATAATAGAAATGAAGGGGTGGGAGTGGAATGTTATAGTAGACTTGTTTGTATGGGACTTCAATGATGAAGGAGTGGAATTAGTAAAAAATATAGAGGGTTGTGATGGGTAATATTAAATAGTTCCATGAGGTGTCATAACCTAAATGAAAATATGAACCATCCTTATTTTAGGTATTTTTTGGAAAAGAGATGTGTAACAAATCAGGCTCAGAAATATTCTCTTCGGTTTCATTGGAGTTGAAAACTCTAGAACAAATAATCATATGAATTAATGTTTTGAAAATAAGTGAACCAACCATTTCCACATACAAAAAACCTTCTTCATCAAAAAAGACAACAAAAAATCCTTCACTTGAGTCCTATCTCAGACCACTATCTCAATCAGTGAGCCATCAAAATCTTGTTTAAAAAAGCAGAAAAATTACGCTATTATCTACCTATTTTAGGGTAGTAAGTCATTAGGAACTTGAAACCTCTTGAATTATTAAATTCTAGGATCTAATATGAACAAAATTAGTGGTGTAAATTATATTCTTCTACCTGATCAGAACGAAAATAAAAATTTATCATGCCTATGAAATCATTTAATTATTATATATTGATCCTCTTTAGTAGGGAAAAATATTAAAATCACCTAATTTTGTATGAACACTATAAAAATATTAATTATTTCTACCAATATGATAAGTTGTAATCCTAAAAATTATTTGAACTTGGATTATACTTTCATGAGATCTGCTATGACATCCTTTAGTGGAAACCCAAAATGAACCACCAAACCCTCAGTGAATTCATCATGGAATACTAGTATTATTAACTAAATGTTCAAAGAATTTAATTGAAATAAATCGCAGTGTAATATTTTATTGAAAAAGAGATATTACAAATCCATCTTAATAAATTTTTTAAATACTAAAAACTTCTATTTTTTTCAATCAATGTTATATATCAAATACATTAATGATCATGGAATATCTTCCTTCTATTAATAATTTATAACCACTAAATAAAACATGGTCCTTGATACATAGTGTAACAATGTAATCAATCATGTTGAAAAATATTTATATTGAATCCTAATCATTAGCCCTTTTATCAAAAAACAATAAATATTTAATGATTTATCTTATAATAAATTAATATTAAAATTCAAATATATTTTCGAAGAATGTGTAATTTAGTTGAATTTTCAATGTTTTTATGTTTTTTATATACTCCTCAAAGTGTTATTTCACTAATCATTATAGGTTCTTGGTTTGGGTTTTTCCTAAGAAGTTGGAGTGCTACCTGTTCTTAATAGGGGGAAATTGAGTCTAATATGATTGAATATCTCATTCTTCAAAGCCTTGTTTAATTGATGTTCCTTGATTTAATTGATTTTTTCCATTTATTCCTTTTAATTTTGGGAGCCAGAGAATATTTTAAAAGATATAATTCTATAGCGAGAGGAAAAAATATGTAGAGATGAATTTTTTTCATCTCTGTAGAAGTATTTCTCGAGGAATGCAGATATCCATTCATAATTCTAATCTGGGATCTTTCATTTATTAAAAGTTATTTTATTATGTTGGTTTTCTAGTAGATTAATGAATCCTTTTAGGATATGTGTATCTAGACCTAGGATAATGTTGAATTTTAACCATTTTCAACCTAATGCATGATGATTTATAAGCTGTAAAAGAAACTAGTTTTTTTGATTTTATATACCTCGCTTCCAAACATCTAATTTTGTTAGTTATCTCTGGGTTCACACATACTATGAATGTAGGACTTTAAGACTGAATAGTGTAAAATTCATCTAAGACTCTATTTAACTTTTGATTCACATAATTGTTTTCTATAATTTTTTATTTATATAATTCTCTGATATTTTTTGTTTATGTCATTTTTGTAACATATTCTATAATTTCCCTAAGTAATTTTGGATAACATGATACATATTTTGAGGAGAATTATATTTGAAAAAAAAAATTCATTTTTCATTCTCGGTAGAAAAATATTGATTTTTTTGAAAAAATATATAATAAATTTACGGAGATGTGATAATTCATTAATAGTAAATTGTGGTATCATAAAAGTATAAGCATCGAATAAAACTGTATAAAATTAGAAACATAATCATCATTAATATGGGGAAAATATATAACTACTACATAAAAGAGAACCCTTGTACATAAAAGGATGAAAATTTAGAATTTGAGATACTACATTAGATCATATGGGATTAAATCTAATGTATTTGAGTGTCTATTACCATGAGTTATTAAAGGTGCTAATTAAATATTTCAGGGGCCAAATATTAAATGTAAATCTTTAATTAAATGTTATATCAATTGTGAACACAAAGGTCATAGTAGAACACGGATTTCTACTCTATCTTCACATTAATTATAGTTAATTACAAGATAAACCAATACAATGAAATAGAATAAGCTGATAAGGACCTGTAGTTAATATAAAATATGAAATTGAACTTGATAACATATTTCAATTTCTCATCGTTATATAATTCAATAATGTTAAAGCCCTTTGCTACCTAAGACTAACTTAATGACCCATCACCTATGTCTACATCAGAAAAATATTTAACCTTTTTGTTTCAAAATTTTGTGGTTTGTTAATAAATAACCTCCAAAAATAAACAACATATATTGACAAATCGACGACATGCCAAAATAAGGCAATACCAAATCACCAAATTGTTGCCAATTTTTTGTGTGTGTGGAGACACTAGAGAATAGATAAGAAGTCCATCAGTTGGGAGAGGGATAGAAAATAGATGAATCATGGATTTGGGTGGATTTATTTTATTAAGGTAAATTAAAATTATGGTTTTCAATTGAGGTAGGATTTAGAAACTCAAAAGATATTTCATTATTATCTCCAGTTTTAAAATTTAAATATAAATATATGCATATGCATATATGTATATTTATGTATAATTTTTTAATTTTTCTATAAATAAATAGATATTATTAAATTATATATATTTTAATTTAATATATAAAATTATTTTCTTTATAAAAATAATGTGTAGATATAAAATTAATAATAAATATATTTAATTTGGATTTATAATAATAATAATTCCATAATTTAATGTAACATATTTTTCAATAGTAAACTATTTATAAGAAATGATAATTAAAAATAATAAATTCATTTATTGGTAAAACAAATTATTATTATTTGTATGCTAATGCACAAAAATTGTATTTTTAGTAAAACATGAGTTGGTATAAGACAAGTTCTATTAGTAGATATATATGGTAGCCAAAACATTGTTTATAAGTTAAATTAATATGAAAAAACATAATATTAATCGAAATTATTAATCTATAAAAAAATTATAAAATTTCCACTAAATTTTTGTTAGTATAAGTCATTTTTTACTATGGATAGATCATATATTCACTAAATGTAATAACCCTTTTATCTTAATTAACAATATTAAAACAAATTATTATATTAATCCAAAATATTATAAATACCTTTCAACTTATGTCCACAAAATATAAAATCATTATTCATCAAATAATATTTTCACTAAACCAAAGTGTTTCATTCCATAATTTCTTCTGAAATTTATCCTTAATCCTCGTAAACTCTCATACCTTAATACCTGAAAAGTGGTATCGATTATTTTGATCATATGAAAAACCTTAGTCTTATCAACCCATGACACAAAATGTTTATCCCATATCACTATTCCATATCAAATGTTTCCATAGGTTTTATCCAATAATTCATCATAAAGGTTTATAAAGAAAATGTGAAATAACCAAAGCATATCCATTGGGATCATCTAGAGTGGTGTAGAATCTTATGTCCATTCATCATGCATAAGTGATGACCAAGTTAATAAATAACGATCCCCTTTCAAAGTAGTTACCCTTATGTGCATCTTTTCAACAACCCTATCCAATTTCCAGTATCTGTAAAAGGGTTCATTTTCTTGGAAAATCAAATAATATCTTTATTTCTAAAGATTCATGATATTACATTATACTTAGACTTATCCATAAATTCATTACTAGGGATATGTTTTCTAATATATGTTTCTATAATCTAGTTCCCAATTTTCTTACAAACCATTATATGATTCCAACTATAATAAACCTTACCTCAGTAGCCTAATATGGCGGTTACATTAATATATTGTCACTAGATATAAGTGATCACATCATGAGGATATCAAATATTTTTTTAGTCGTGAAAAAATAGATACATTATTTAATTTTATGTTACATTTGAAAATATAAAATGAAACATTGTATTTAATATTAGAACATTATTAATCCCTCTATAATTTATATTGATATCATTCACAATACACATCCTATCATCTTGGGGAACAAAAATAATTAAACTGTGATTTCATAGGATCTACAAGGGAAAATATAAAATGGAAGGTATCATATAATAATTAAGGGATAAAAAATATAGTAAAAATAAATGATTATCAAATAATTATATATAGACAACTACATGATATTTAAAATTATACATGGATACCATAACTATTCGAAAAATACAATGGTCCTCAATATCTGATTTTATTGTGATGGATTTCCTAATGTTGGTCATATTATGATTTCCATCGAGGCCTCATTCTTAGAAATCCTACATAAATGGGAAAGCCATATAAAAAATACCCAAAATGTATGTTCTCATGATATTTACTTATATATCGAGGATACATTTAATTTTTTACTCCACTTATCACTTAATAAGACTAATGAATTCATCATAAGAATAAATAATAAAACATAACAATCATTATTAAATAACCAATAATTATTAATATTAGATGAATTGGAATATAGAATTTAAACACTTTCCCCATTAAGAATTATTATATGAAATATTGTGAAATAATATAGATTGTTTCATTATAGAAAATTCTCAATAATAAATAAATTTATCAATTAATGTTGATAAAGATTAAAATACATTAAAAATATTATTGGATCAATTTTCATGGGAGAGAAATATTTCTCATTTTAAAATCATATATTTAAAATCTTAATATTTTCCAAAATATGATGAAATTTTTTAATATCAAAATAAAACCATAATCATTTAGATTAATTTTCAATGAAATATTAGTTATTAAAATAGGATTATTCGTTTATATGGTTTATGTTAAAATAGTGATTTTATTCAATCCATTAGTAAAATGTTTCTCACCCAAAAAATGACAAAAGTATTCCTTCAAAAAATTTATATAAAAATTTAAACATGGGTAAAAAACATATTAATGAATCATTGAAGAATGGTAATAAAATCATGAGAACATTTTACTAAAAATATTTATAGAGAATAAAAATATTCCTAATCAAATAGAAAAAAGTTAGATTTCCTTATAATCGTTCTTTATTTATTTTTAGTATACGGGAAGAGAAAATTGGAAGGAAATAATATAATTTATAGAAATAACATGTTAAGAAGAAAATTGTTGTGGTTTAATATAGAATTATTATATTATTTCCCCAAAAGTAACTTAAGCATAAGAAATCTTAAATAGAGATGATATTGTCAACCAAACCCTTCTGCTTTGGTAAATTTAGAATCATAACCCCCTTAAAATAAATAAAATTTATTAAAACATTGATAACAATTAAAATAAATGTATTCATGATATAAAGTATCAAATTGGTATTATAAACATTAAATAATATAAAAAAGTATAGAATATTTAATATATATCCAAAATAGATAATTGAGATTATAAACCATAATAAAGATCATTACACTGAAGTGAGAACAAATAAATGGTGTTATTATGTGTAAAAAATGTAAATAATCATAAAACAAGAAGAAAAAAATATTCTAATGATTTTTCAAAAATAATCATCAAATAACATTTACAATGAATAATAAATATAACCCGTTAAAAATAAATTGAGTTAAGAAATCTGTTTCCTAGAGCCTGTCTCACTACGTACATACATTATCTCTAGTAAAATAAAATTATTTTAATTTTATAACTGACTAAATATTTTTAAGGTATATTAATGTATTATGTTACATTTTATATAATTTATTATGAATGATTATATATTTATTAAATTATTTATGTTCTTGATGAATGTTTTAAGGATTTTAATTTCATAATTGAAAAACAACATCGGTTGGTCAACCATGCTCAAAGGGATCATGTATTCATCATATATATAATTTTATTCGTGAAATTATTATTATTTTTATAGATTAAATAAAATTTATAGTCATTTATGAAAGGTGAACTTGAATAATGAATCAAATTGCATTGTTGACGCGATAGTCAACATGTACCCACAAACAACATTATTGTTTTTTAACAGGATGAAGGGTAATGATGTAAGTAAAATAATAAATATATAGAATAATATTTATTTCATGAATATAATATATATCAATTAAATCCATAATAATAGCCGACAATGAAATATATTGATGGGAAATGAATCATTCCGCTAGGTGGTGGCGATAGTCCACACTTATGTACTAATGATACTATCATTTCTTATTTGATGAAAATGTGGTATAAAATAGATATAACATTAACATTATAATATTAAAATTTATTTATGAAACTATATTAATTATTTAAGGTTATATAAAACAAATTTAGAGTAATTATAATAATAAATACACTTTTAAAGAGTCGGGTAAGATAATTAACTTATCATTGAAACACCTCATTTGGGTTACACCTTATTCCATCATAGAATGGTATTAAGACAATTGAAAAATATATAGTAAATGTAAATAGAATATATAAGCTTAATAGGTTCGGTGTTTGCAGATATATTGTTCTCAAACTTATTGAATAAATTAAAAGAGGAGGTTAGATTTAGTAAGAGGGAGAATATATACACATGGAATTACATAAAATATTTAAATATAATAATTATCATACAGATGTACAGTGATAACAAATGAAAAAAACGTTGAATATAGGAGGAGAATATGTTGATATACCTTCTTCTAATAAAATTTAGGCTTGTATAAGTTATATTTTTTACAATATATTTGGGTTTTATCCCCTCATTAACCCTTTTTTATCCTTAACAGTGGTGATACCTTGTTTAGCCATAATGGAAAATAAATTTATTTCTAAGGTGAAAAGTGGCTCAAAATGGTATATGGATGAAATTACTATTTCCAATAATTTTTTTATTTAATTATTTTTTTAAATAATTTAATAATTATTTCTTATCATAAAATATCATTAATTTATTTTTGGGGAATATTCATTTAATTTGACTTCAAAGGCATCAAGAAAACAATTTAATTAGAATCTAAACTAATTTACCATTAACTATACTTTAAAATTTCCTAGGAAATTCTTATTATAATACAATAAATCAAATTATATGAATTTTATTATTTTTAAAATAATTTTACAAGATTTTTATACTACATTTATAAGAACTATATCGATATTTCTTAAGAATTAAGTTAATTATTTCTCGACTAATAGTAAAAATTAAATTTATAAGATAAATATATTGTATTAATATTATGAATAAATATTTATAAATGATCTATGTTTTTATCCCCATGAAAATATACAAGATATAATAAATGTAAGAGAATGACATTTTAAATTTTATTAATATAAAATAATATAAATTTCATTATTAAAGGCAATTTCACAAACCAACATGTTAATCCTTGAAAAAGACACCTACACTGACATGTGAAACACTTAATGGGAATCATATATCTCCATTGTCTAATGAAAAGAATCATGGTATCATAAGATAATAATCAAGGATGGTGTCTTTCAATAAATAATACAAAAAATGTTAAATAGACAATACAACAAAAACAGAAAACATAAATAACTTACATAAAATTCATAAACATAGTGAAACCCAAAAAAAGTTTTAGATACAAGAAAAAAAATACTATAAAAAAAATAAAACTAGACACGACCTTAGTTTTACCTATTGGTTACCATCTATCAACAACGATCAGTCACTTCAAGAAAATAATGAAAATAATACATGAAACATAAAAAAATATCAGTTCTACCGAGATTGAGTGTATCAAGTGGGGTGTGAGCATAATAGTTCTTAGTGAGAAATCACTATAGATTCCTTTCATTTCTTTTTTTTCTAAAATGTACCATCAATTCAAGTTTGAAAAAAATTCCTAAAAGATATAATCAATTTTATTTAATGAAAATAAATCCTGAAAACATTAATTAAAAATATCAATAAACCCCAATCAGTTTCTAAAGAAAAAATTTAAACCCTTTTTTAATGAACTCATTAAATATTAACATTATAAGACCATATTCAAACAAAAACACCCAACTCACCCTAAGAGAATAATGAAAGAAGAAATAAAAATCCAATAAATTTTGGAGCACCATATAAGAAAATGAGAATCTTAAAAGAATCATAAATAGGAAACAGAAAAATAATATAAAAATATAACCATAGGAACAGATCACACTTGAATTGTAAAAAAGGAAAGCTATAAATTAATTTTGTATAATAAGATGAAAGGTTAAAGGGTAAATTATCAAGGGAAATTTCAATGAATTCTATGGGGTAACTGTAGTCATACTTAGTTGGGAACTATCTCTAAGAATAATGATAGTTTCTTATGTAAATAACCACGTGATTACTCTTGACTAGCCTCATAGGTGGCACAACAAATCACGTAATAAGTATACCATAGGGATCTAGTATATATATTTGTAACACCCCAAGGTTATGAAAATAAATATTTAATTCATAAATCATTGAGTCCATAAAAAACAAAAGCTTTTATAATCTATCTGTTAAACATGAATTTTCTTAGACTAGGTTTCGAATTTTGAAAAATTGTCATCTAGAGTTGTGATCAGTATGTCATATTGAGTCAAATAAAACAAACATAATTTTTGTTGAATAATAACATACCCATATGAATAGAGACATACCCTAATGAATAGTAATGAATATTAAATTGGAAAAAAATAGATACTTTACCGATGAATGTATAAATATAATTTAGATATCTTAAATGTGGAAAAACAATCATAGTATAAGTATTGGAATTTCTGTTTGTAATAAATATTTTAATTGTAATTTTCTGATAAATTTAACAATTTAAAAGAAAATTTATTTTCATAAAATTTAATCATTAATTTTTACTTTATTTCTCTATGGTTATAATATTAATTTATAGGACCTCTATTAATTTCTCAAGGTGTTATAAAATGACATATAGTTTTCAGTTTGTTCCTTGGGAAAAAAGAAAGATTTTATTTAAAAATTATATTTAAAATATTTAAAAAATTATTTTACAAAAATGGATTTCATTTTTGAATTATAAATATTAAAATATGGTTGGGGTGAATTTTTGGGATGTTTCTAAAATAGTTGAATTTTTCATGAATAGTAAAAATACAATTTTTGAGATTTCGGTATTGTTAATGACATCATAATGATGTAAAAATTTAAATAAAATGATGATAGACTTTTTTACATTAAAATAACAGATTTTTTGTCCCAAGTGGCTAATACCATGTGAAAATATCATGATAATTCCCATGGTTTTTCAAAAAACAATTAATGTAGTGTCCTTTTAAATTAATAAATAAACATCCTATCTTTTACTATAAATACACACTCATTACTTCGTTTACATTCATTCCAAACTCATAAACCTCTATGATCTGGTAGTTTTACCTCCATATTATTTCACTAAAGTTTTCCTCAAGCCACTAATGTCACAATCTTCATGTTTTAGGAGTTACCTTACAAGGTTAGAGAATTCTCAACTTCTCTTTTCCATTCAACTTCTTTTTTATGTGGTATGTATTTAATGTTATCATAACATGTTGTTAATTGCATATTATTATGTCTCTAAAAAATTTTAAGTGTCTTTTATGAATGGGTGACACCTTTCTCTTATTTTTTTAAATCTTTTTAAAACCACATAGCATAGTCGTTATGCTGTAGAATTTTCATAAGGGATCTCTCAACTTTTCTATTATTTTCATGTTCCATTCTTTTCTATCTTTTCTCACCTCCATTATTCCAAATATTATGGTATATCCTTTATAATACATATATTAATTTTTTTTGATATGTTAAAAATTCATCATCATATCTCCTTTACCATTCTATTATACTATAAATGAAAACACTATCTAAGATGTGTTAATTTATCACATTCAAGGACGACGAGTTTTCAATTTCTATAACCATCATAAATTCTGGTCATGAAAACATTTTTATGGTTTAAAAATAGTGTAATATATTTATTATAACTTAATTAATATTCAAGAACCAGTATATGTACATTAAATAATATCACATTACCAAACAAGTTCCTAATAATCAAAATACGGCTAAAATAATCTATGTGAATGTCATTAATATTTCATCTAATGATTCATCCTCATTCCATGTAACCAAATTATGTAAATTAAAATTTACACCTATGGATGTTAATAAATAATATTTAAGTTCAATTCTAGATATTTACATCCATTCCACATCAACATCCATACTCATATACAAATATATCATTACATAAAAATCAAGGAAACGAATACTCCGGAATGACAGAATTCAATATTATGACTTATAAATAAGGACATAATAGACTCAATAAAATTATGATAAACTGAATAAATGTTTAATAACTTATTAATTAATTTTTTAATAAGTCTAATTTTATATTCTGTGAACTTTATTTCAAGAGCATACATAATTGGACTAAAGGTAAGGGGTTTTCCCCCTGAACCTCCATTTTCATTCTAGTTACTTTCATTATCTAATTACCTCAAGGAAATTATTATGTATTATGATTTACTCCTCATGAATTATTTGTTAATGTTATATATATTTTCATCAACCATAATCTTACTTCATTTTTTGGATAGTTATACTTTTTAAATGGAACACCCAAAATTGTTTCGGGAATACAAGCCTGGTTTAGGGGAATTTCTCAAATTATTACATATTTTCACGAGCACTCTAATATTTTTTTGTAAACCATTATTTTTATAAAATTAATCATTTTATTATGAAAATAATATATTAATTCAATTATGGTTTTATCAAATTATTTTTCCTAAAGAACTATTCTTCTCAATGTAAAATAATATTTATCTCAAGAATTACGTGAAGATTTTATAATAAAATCTTCATTTCTTTCAAAAACCTTGTTGAATATTATGTAATATTGAGATTAATATTTCATGGAATCATCTACCATATTTAATTTAATGTTTTATGAATATTTTTTATTTATATGTTCTTTCTTAAAATCATTCACTAATTTACATCGAATGGTTAGTGTTTATGTTTAATCTTAGGAGAAATTTATTAACATTTCATATGTAATTTTCAATATGAATGTATAATTTGTTAATATTTATCCCCATTTATATGAGTAATTAATTGGATGTATTATGTTTCATGTGGGCCCACTATAGCCCCTCAGTGCATCTTTAGGTCTTATGAGACAATCTATGGTCTTGGAATAAGGCCTTGACAAAATGATTTTTTATGGTAATGGAATGAGGCCTTGATGGTATGATTATGATGTCCCGTATTATGCATTACCAAATTATAAAAACTATATTAATGGTTAATTTGATTATTCTACTAGAATAATACCCATGATTATGGAATTATTTATTTATCTCTTATTCCTGCCATAATGTGTTCAAGTGTTAAAGGAAAATGTTTTTAGTTATTCAACATGCCTAATGTTTATGTTATGATATCATCTGTTGTATTGGTTACAATAACTAAGAGTTTGTTATCACCCATTTATTATGATTGATTTTATTAGTACATTAATTATTTTATTATGAATTACATACTAAAATAACCTAGGATTTATGGATGTTTTAAAGGAAATTTTTATCTTGTTTTTAATTTCATATTTTAATGATAATCTTATGTATGAATCTTGTTTCAAATGATACTAAACTGCTCAGTCCTTCGGGATGAAAATTCCTTTTCTATATGATAATGTAATTAAATAAGACACTAGATCATGGCATCTGGGGTCAGGTGCTTACAGTTGGTATCAAATGATGTTTATAGAAAACATGGAAACTATATTTAGAAAATGTAGATTATGGAACAAATCCCTAAGATGGTATTTGAGTTTAAGAATATAAGAATGTCCAAGTATTTTGGTAAGGAATATATTATTTATATATTTCTAGAAAATACATACATTCCTGGGTACTACAAGTGAGTGTGGTTCTAGTATAGTTGAACTTATGATTGAAAACATCGGTAAAGAGTTTCGAGCATGACCTAGGGTATCCTGGTAAATAGTAACGGGCCTTACTACATACTAGGTTTGACACTGCCAGGGGATATGCTTAGGATAATTAACATTTTATTTTTTAAAATTTATTATGAAGGATTTAAAGTAAATTTTTTCAAATAAAACATGTTTAGGATTAAGAGATTAACTATGTATATAATTTTAATTTATGAAAATTATTTTTCTCCATTGAGATTATACATTATGATTCATACCATAATCTAGTTTATGCCATTATTTAGAAAGGTACCTATTGTAATTAATGGAAACCACATGAATGCATGTTCCCCATGTAGGGATTTCCCCATGATAAAATATAATGATATTGGGGTCTGGGTGTGGTGGTTGGTTCTGAGTAACTTATAAAAATACTATGACAACTAACATAGATTATGAACAATTATCTTACATTTACGGAGAATTTGAATCCACCACATGGAGGAGCTTTTATAGATAGCTTTATGAAACCACAACCTCTATCATTCAATGGGACTATGAACCCATTTGTGGCTGAGCAATGGATAAGTTCCCAAGAGAAGTTATTTCTTACCTTGGAATGTAACCTAAGAGAGAATGTTGTCATGGCAGTTTATAATCTATTAGGAGATGCATATTAGTGGTGGTTGTTAACGTAAAACAAAAAAGTGGAGGAAGAAATAAAATATATGGAATGGATGGATTTTAAGAATATATTCCTTGAAAATTATTTCCTCTATGTACAATGAGTAGATATGGAGATCCAATTCTTTAATCTAATGTAGGAGGAGGATGCAAATTATTCCTAGCATGAATCCAACATTACTAGGCTGGGAAAGCATGTTGTGGACTACATATATAATCCAAAGAGAAAAAATTATTGATTATTTTATGTTTTACAACTATTCCTATAAAGGGTACTAGTCTCCCATTGTTTCTCATCATATGAACATATAGTCTCAAGTGCTATCAAGATAGAAAATGAATTATCTATGTCTGATGAATTTAATGGAATGCAAGAGAATAAGAGGGATATATAAAACAATAGAAAAGGAAATAAGTAAATGGGGAAGAAGGGATGATTTGAACTTCTATACTGTAGAAATTGTGGGAAGTGACACCCCCTAACATACCTTAAGCGATTGTTAGTCTATTAAAAGTGTGGAGAAAAGGTCCACCTATCTCAAGATTATAAGGGAAAAAAAGAAGCTACCAATATTCAATGAAAAAATTGTAGGTTTATGGGACATTATTCACATTAATTTCCTAAGCATAATGGAAACATTCCCCAAAGAAGGCCTTGAGAACAATTCCAAGCTTATGTGGTCGCCACTGTGGAGGTTGAAGTTCCTAACAAAGTAGTAGTAGGAACTTTAATCATTTAATCAAAAATAGAAAATTATTTATTTGATTGTGGATCATTAAATTATTCCATATCTTACTAGTTTTCCAAGTGAATAAGATACTTTGAATTTTATTTAATAAGGGAGTTATCAGTAAAAACTCCAAAGGGATGTAACATTGCAATAAAGTTGTTTCAAGCAGTCCCCACAATGGAATATAAACATGCTTCATATGATGATTTTATTTTCATACCCATGATTTACTTTGGCATAATGAATGGTATGGATTGGATTTTGAACTATAATGTGAAACTTTATTGCAATAATATGGAGGTTAGAATTTTTAAGGATTAATCATAATCCCATATCATTAGGGCATAAAAATCACCATCTGATTCTCATATAGATCCACCACCTATATCTCTATTGAATTTAATATTTGGAGAGGAAGGGAATGAAATAAATATGGGAGAGAAAAAGAATGTTCAAATAGAGGATGTAACTATTGTGCAAGAAAATGATTACATCTTACCAAAGGATTTATCTAGAAATCATCCAATGAGGGAAATTGAATTTTCCATTTACTTAATTCATAGTTCAAGGACCTAATTAATGTCCCATTATAGAATAGACATTATGGAGTTAGTCGAACTGAATAATCAAATATAGGAATTTATTTATACATGATTTATTCTCCTTAGTGTTTCTCCATGGGGAGACCTCGTTCTTTTTGTTAAGAACAAAGATGGAGATGTGAGGGTTTCATTGACTGTAGGTAGATCAATGCTATACCAATAAAAAAATACCACCTACCTCGCATTGATGATTTATTTGATCAACTTCATGTAGGACAATATTTTTAAAAGATTGATCTTCAGTCTGGATATCATCCATTACTTGTGAGGAAGGAATACATTCAAAAAACACTTCAAACTAGGTATGGGCATTACGAGTTTACAGTAATTCCTTTTGGATAGATTAATTCCCCCTATGTATTCCTAGTTTTAATGAATAGAGTTAATAAGGAATATCTGAATGACATTGTGGTGGTATTTTGTTGATGATATCTTAGTATAATCCAAAAGTTATGAAGATCATGAAAATCACTTGAGAACTATTTTGAAGACTCTTAGCTGAAATGAATTATATGGTATGTTTTGAAAATTTGAATTTTGGCTTCAATTAGTATCCTTTCTTGGCCACATTGTCTCTTAGGAATGAATATCTATTGACCCTAAGACGACCATGTCTATAAAAGAATTTCCAACTCTAATTGACATATCTGAGTTATGTAGTTTTATTGATTTGGCCTGTTATTATCGAGGTTTCATTCAGAAATTCACCCATTTAGCCAACCAAATGACCATGCTTACACATAAAGGGGTTAAGATCATATGGAATAAATAACGTGAGGACTTATTTGATGAATTGAAGTGGATATTTGTGAATTATATGATCCTAACACTACCATCAGGGAATGATGGGTTTGGATCTATATTGATGCATCAAAGAAAGGACTTTGTTGTGTCCTTAAACTAAATAATATAGTTCTTTCCAATGAATCAAGGAAGCTAAACATTCATGATAAAACTATACCCCTATTGATCTTGAGTTAGCAGTGAAAATATTTTCTCGGAAGATATAGAGACATTATCTACATCGAGAAAAAGTGAGATATATAAGGATCACAAGAGTCTGAAGTATATCTTCTCACAGAAATAACTCCACATGATTCCAAGGTGTTCGGTCAAACTACTCAAAGATTGTGATTATACTATACACAACAAACTAGGGAAGTAAAGAAGGTAGATAATTCATTGAGAATGTAGGATCATGGGGTTCTCAACAGTATTTGGAATGACAAGGATCCTTTATACATGAATATAATAAGGATGGATATGGTCATTATCAAAGAGGGTAAAAAATAACTACTTTTTCATTTATTTTCCCAAACATCATTATTCTAAATGATTAAATTATCTTAGCCTGATGATGAGAACCTTAAAAAAAATTAATGCTATGAAATATGGAAAGATGGATGACTTTCTGTGTGATGATGGTGTTCAGAAATTTGGGAAGAGGCTTTTTGTTCCAGCTATACTCGAGCTACAAATTTAGTTGTTGGATGATGCCCATAGTTTAAATTTCTCCATATGTCTTAGTATAATTAGGATGTTTAAAGATTTTAAGTAACATTTCTAGTTGGATAACATGAAGAGGGAAATTGTGGATTATGTATCAAGATGTTTAGCCTCTTCACGAGTGAATGATGAAAGGAAAAAAGCAAAAAGGAGTCATGAAATATCTACCTATTCTTTTGGGGAAATGAGATGACAACATCATGAAATTTATCACTAGATTACCAAAAAATCTCGGGAAGAATGATGTGATATGGGTAATTTTTGATCGACTTATGAAATCTTTACATTTTCTCACTATAACGGAGGATTTACCACTAGATAACCTAGAAAGACTCTATACAAATGATGTTGTGAGACTTCATGGAGATCCTATCTCAATTTTTTCTGATCATGACTCGTGATTTACGTCAAAATTATAGAAAATTATTCTGAAAGTTTTGGATATCAAACATCTATTGAGTACTACTTACCACCCACAACAAATGAAAAATCAGACAGGATGATAAAAACCATAGAGAATATGTTCATATCATGTTCACATTACTTACAAATAATATGGTATCAATATTTACCTTTAGTAATGTTTCTAATAATAATATTTTCCCTTCATGTATTCAAATGGTTCCATATGAAGCATTGTATGGAAAGATATGTTGTACACCAACTTGTTGGGATGAAGTTAGAGAATGAAGGCTTGTGGGTTTAGAGGATGTGGACAAAACAACAGTGAAGGTAAATAATATTCAAGGTTATATCAAAGTATCTGAAATTAGACAAAAGATCGATAACGATAATAAAAGGAAGGATCTAGAATTTCATATGGTAGATCAGGTTTTCTTGGAGGTATCTCAATGGAAGGATGTTATAAGATTTGTAAAGAAGAAGAAATTGATCCCTAGGAACATTGGGAATTTTGAAATTATAGAGAGAATTGGTGTTGTAGCATATTGTTTGGAAATGCCTCCAAGCATGTCTAATGTACACAATGACTTCCATGTCTCATTGCTGAGAAATTACAAGCCAAGCCAAATGAATATCCTCACTTCTGTAGGTATATAATTTTAACCTGATCAATCATACTGTGAAGGGCCTTTCCACATTCTAGACACTAAAGAACAAGTGTTGACAAATTAGATGACTCATCATGTAAAGGTACTTTAGAGAAAGCATAAAATTGAAGATGCAACATGGGAGCCTAAGGAACTTATATTGAATATATACCCTAATCTTTTTGGGAGGTTACATTCAATAAATTTTAAATGATGAAATTTTTTTCAGGGGATAATTTCACACCCCAAAGTTTTGAAAATAAATATTAAATGCATGAAACAATGAGTCCCTAAAAAACAATACATTTTATAATCTAGCTGTTAAACATAACTTTTCCTCCACAATGTTTTGAATTTTAGAAAGTGGTCATCTACAGTTGTGATCAGAAATTAATTTTTACTTTAATAAGAAAATCTTAATTTTTTGTGAATAGTAACATACCCTAATGAGCGGTGACATTCCCTAATGAATAACAATAAATAGTAAATCGGGAAAAAATATAAACTTCACCCATTAATGTTTAAATACAATTTAGAAATCTTAAAAGGGAAAACAAAACCATAGTATAAGTATTTGTATTTTTGTATGTCATAGATATTTTAATAAAAAATTTATAATTAATTTAAAATTTTAAATGGACTTTTATTATCATAAAATTTAATCATTAATTATTAATATTTTTTACTATGGTAATAATATATCTTTATGGTACCTTGACTAATTTCTCAAGGTGTTATAAAACTAGTTATTTTTTAAGTTCTTTTTTAGAAAAAATGTTGATTTTATTTTAAAAATATATTAAAAATATTTAGAAAATTATTTTCCAAAACTGGATTTCATTAATTAATTTTTCATGTTGAAAAATGTTTGGGATGAATTTTTGGGATTTTTCCAAAATACTTGAATTTTTATGAATAGTAAAAATACACTTTTTTAGAATGTTTAATGACATTATAATGATGTAATAATTAAAATAAATGTTTAGTAAACTTGTGAAAAGTTAAATAAGAAATTATTTGTCTCAATTGGATAATACCATGGGAAATATGATGTGAAAACCCATGATTTTGAGAAAACCACTAATGAGGTGTTCTTTTAAATTAATAAAAAAACTCCCACATTTTAACTGTAAATACCCACTATTTCCTTAGTATACTATCATTCCAAACTCATCATCCTCGAAGATCTATTAGTTTTACAACCCTATTATTCTTCCTAAGGTTTCATAAATCTTCCAAGGTCCCACCCATCCATTCATTAGAGTTACATTACAAGGTAAGAGAATTCTCATCTTCTCTTTTTTCCAATCATGTTATCTTTTATGTTGTATGTATTTTATATTTTAATAAAATTTTATAATTTAAATATTATTATGTCACTAAAATATTTTCTGAGTATCTTATTTATGGTTTTCCCCTTTCCACTATCTTTTTAATGTTTTCTAAACCATGTACCATAGTCGTTATGCTATAAATTCTTTTAAAGGGACCTCTCGACTTTTCTTCTATTTTCAAGATTCATTATCATCTATATTTCCTCCCCTCTTTTCATCTTAATGTTATTATATCTCCTGTAACTTACATGTAATGGATTTTTTGTGATAATTTAATAATTCATCATCATCTACCATTTCCCATTCTTTTATACTATAAATGAAAACACCATCCGAGATCTATAAATTTATCACATTCAAGGACAACAGGTTTTCAATTTCTATCACAATATTAAATTCAAGTCATGAAACTATTTTGATGGTTAAACCAGACTATAATATATTTATTATAAAATAGTTAATATTCAGGAACTAGTATATATACATAATATTGAATCATATGACAAAACTATTACCTAATAATCAAAATACCACTAAAATAATCTAAGTGAATTTCATTAATATTTCGTCTAATGATACATCCTAATGACATGTAACCAATTTATTTAAATTAATATTATCACTTATGGATGTTAATAAATAATTTTTAAATTCAATTATAGAGATTTACATCCATTCCACATGAACATCCATAATCATATACAAAAATACCGATCATAAAAACTGAGGAAATGAACACTCTAGAATGACAGAATTCAATCTTATGACTTATTAATAAAGACTTAATTGTAGTAATAAAATTATGATAAAATGAATAAATGTTTAATAGGTTCCTAATTATGTTATTAATAGGAATAACTTAATATTCTAGACCTTATGTTGAAGAGAGGAGCACAATTAGTTTTAAGGTAAGGGGCTTTCCACCAAAACCTCCATTTTCATTCAGGTTAGAGTCATTGTCTAATTACCTCAATGAAATAATTATGTATTATTATGAACTCATAATGAATTATATTTGAGTGTTCTATATATGTAATTCAATCAGAATAATTTCTTATTTTATGGATAGTTACAATTTTTTAAAGGAACTTTAAAAAAAATTTGGAAATAGAAGCCTGATTCAAGGGAATTTCTCAAATTATTACCAATTTTCATGGGCATTCTATAATATTTTTTTAGAAATCATTATATTTATAAAATAACTCCTTTTATTATGAAAATA
Source organism: Viscum album (assembly GCA_963277665.1). Classification (NCBI taxonomy): domain Eukaryota; kingdom Viridiplantae; phylum Streptophyta; class Magnoliopsida; order Santalales; family Viscaceae; genus Viscum; species Viscum album. Next base: position 385,352,199 of record OY728166.1, read on the forward strand.
CCATCATAATTAACTTCTGGTTTTATAAAAATATATTTCCAAAAGAACTCATCTTTTCAAAGTAAAAGAGTATTTATCTGAAGAATAACTCGATGATTTTATAAGATTATCTTCATCTATTTCAACACTCTTGTTGATTATTATGTATTATTAGAATTAATATTTCAATTAATAATATTCCATATTTAATTTAGTGGTTTATGATTATTTTGTTAGTGGATATTAAATCTTTAATGTATTCACCATTTTACTCTGAATGATTAGTTTTTATGCTTAATCTTTGGGGAATGTAATCCAGATTTAATATATAAGTTTCAATATGGATGTATATATTGTTTATGTTTTTCTGCCTTCACATATGGAATTCATTGGACATAGTAAGTTATGTGTGGGGCCCACTATAGCCCCTAGATTCATCAGTTGGTCTCTTGAGACAAACTTTGGTCTTAGCACAAGTCCTTGACAAAACGGTTATTTATGGTCTTGGCATGAGTCCTTGATGGTATGGTTATGATGTCCCACAATAAGCAATCCATAATTATGAAAATAGTATTAAATTTTCTTGTGGTTATTCTACGAGTACAATACCCATGATTATGGCATTATTTTTTAACTCGTATTCCTTCCACAATGTGTACAAGTATTAAAGGAATATGTTTTTAGTTATTCAACATGCCTAATCTTTATGTTATAATATCTTCTGATATATTGCATACACTTACTAAGTGTTTCATCCCACCCCTTTCTTATGTTTTGTTTTCAAAGAACATGAATAATATTATTATGAATGACTTTATGAAATTACCTTGGATTTAGGGATGTTATTAATGAAATTTTAATGTGGTTTTTTGTTTCATGTTGTAATGATGAACCTATGTATGTATCATGTTTCCAATGCTATTAAACTATTTGGTCCTTTGGGCTGCATATTCCTTGTTTATATGACAAAGTAATTAAATAAGGAACTGGATCTGGGGAATTGAGGATGGTTCCTTACACTAATCATGATATAGATTGATGTTTCTCTTATTACATGCTGAAATTTATAGGATCCCATTATGTTATTATAATTATGCGGTGATGAAAAAAATTAATAACCAACATTCTAAGACTTGATTGACATGAGTCAACTAGAATACCTGTCATGCCTCCTAAAATAATCCATAATAAACCACCCTCCCAATGATAGTACTTCCAAAAGGGTCAAGAAATTTTAGAGAAAAATATTTCAAGGTCTCAATCAGGCCTTATTAAAAACTTGGACCATATTTCTCAAAAACCCCTTGAAAGAAGTTTATAGTTCAAACCATTATGGGACCTCAATAAAAAAATTTTAAAAACTAAATTAATCTAATATTTTTATATTAACCACTAAAAAACATATTAGTAAAATTTTTCTTTATGAATCACTTGAAAAAATGATAATTATTAATTAGAAGCATTTCAAGAAATATATTTTCAATCTCCGTTTATTGAAATGAATTTAATAAACTATTGTGTATTTTGAGACACTTGATTTTAAAGAAGCCTTTCCATGAGCTCCCACATATTAATAAATATACAGATATTTATGAATTTGAATAAAAAAATAGGTTCTTAACCAGATACATATATATAGGTATATGTTTTCATGGGAAGAACCAAATAAAATAGTCAATATGAATAAAATAAATAGTTTTTTTACACCCATGGTGGGTTGATAGGGTAAATGAATAATTAATCACTAGAATCAAATAACCCTACTAAAAAAATGAATCATTATCATAATGAAAAAATATTGAATAATTTGAAAACTAATAATATCAAGTTAAAAAAACAAGACACCATTTCAACTATTTTATTAATTTCATCGAACACATTGAATTTTCCGAAAAACATTAAAAACAAACAATGAAATCACATTCTTCTGGGAATTATTTTTAAATACTTTTAAGCTATTAGAAACTAATAATTTTGGATTAATTAATTTTTAAAGCCAAAGAACCTATGGAATGCGACGAAAAATTGAAATAACAGAACCACCTACTTCATACCATGTACATATTATGTGAAACATATGAAAAAGGGGAAGACTAAGACCCAGAAAATGATTTTCACACCATAAAACCAAAATCCCAAGAACAAAACATAACCCCCAACAATAGGGTTTATAAAAGAGATAACAAGTCATAGTCAAAATAATAAAAACTAGTTGGAAGGAATAAAATAAGAATAATAAGACATAGCTCTTGAAGAACACTAATAACAGAGCAAGAAAAATCCACATAATATAAGGGAGTAACAATTAAGGTTGATCCATAGGAAACCTAGAGTATGATAGGTGAATGTGGGATACAATAACCCATTTTTTATTTAAAAATGATAATATATTTGGGAAATCAATAAAATTCAATGTCTTGTGAACAACACATTGTTTGGACACACAGTTTACAAAACTTGTCACTAATAGTGTGCCCCTCACTAGAGATAAACATATGGCAAGATATTTTGGACACACAGGTTTAAATACCATGCACCAAAAAAGAAAAATGTCTCTAGAAATATATAAATAAAAACCGCACAGTTTCGGCATGGTTAGATAAACTATACTATCGTACTGCATGCCTTTTATAGAATCACTAAAAAAATTACCAGATCAACCTAAAACCTGAAAAAAGGACCAAATATAAATAAATTAAAGAAATAATGTGTCACGACCCATCCTCGGGGCCCGTGCCGTGACTACCCCAAGCCCGCCTTCCATAGGCCAGGGCCTGGCGACTAGCACCAAGGCGTAAATCCCGGTAAAAGGGGAAGGCAATGCCTTTGTAAAGTAAACAATCACACAGAGTACAAGCGGAAGAAGTAAACACTAAGTAAAAACTGAGTACAACAGTAAGTGTGGAAAGTAAAAAGGGGCCGGAAATACAAGCCCAACTGTAAAGTAGAACTCGAAAGGGAAAACAACAACTGAAAAGAAAAGCTGCTATGCCGAGCTGTCCACTGGAAACCCCACCTGAAGGGTGGGTACAGACAGCTCCTCTGCTCCTCGGGTCCCGTTGTCCGCTCCGAGTATGTCCCGCCCAGTGGTCCACCTCTGGGTACTGCCTTGTCGTCACGTCCACCTCTGGGTACCGTCTCGTCATATAGTCCACCTCCAGGTACCATCCAGTCCTCGAACACTCGGCCTCTGTCAGTACTGTCCGTCGTCTGCAACCAACACAACGAGGTGCGGGCATAGCCCGTGCAGGGGTGAGTATAACGATACTCAGTAGGGACCCCGAGACTCTCAAGGTATCACTAAAACCAACAAGGATAACCACATAGAACATCTCAACAGATAACCTCTACTTAGGTATATGCCCATACATATACCTAAGTTATCAAGTAACCCATCTCAATATTGAGGAAACACAAGAATTGTGAAATCAATGGTTAACTACTACCCAGGTATATGCCCATACATATACCTAAGTTATCAAGTGACCCTTCTCAATCATGAGGTAAACACAAGGTCAAAAGTCTCAGCTCAAACCAGGATTTTCATTATCGAAACCGTAACTGCTGAAGAGCTCCGTCTCTGGAGTGTACAATGGTCCTGTCACGACTCTGAGGTACTGCTCACTAACCTAAGACTGCTGAAGAACTCCACCCATCGAGTACTGCGGGCCAGCTACTATAACCAAGCGCTCCCATGTGCCGCTACAACCAAGCGCACCTCTGTCGTGGGTCTGCCGCTACAACAAAGCGCTCCCATGTGCCGCTACAACCAAGCGCACCTCTTCCGTGGGTTTGCCGCTACAACCAAGCGCTCCCATGTGCCGCTACAACCAAGCACACATCTGTCGTGGGTCTGCCGCTACAACCAAGCGCTCCCATGTGCCGCTACAACCAAGAGCACCTATGTCGTGGGTCTGCCGCTACAACCAAGCGCTCTCATGTGCCGCCACAACCAAGCGCATCTCTGTCGTGGGTCTTCTGCTACAACCAAGTGCTCCCATGTGCCGCTACAACCAAGCGCACCTCTGTAACACACCGAGTCGTTCGATCAGCAGTCGTCGGGTGTCAGCCATATACACGGTCTCCGTACTCCGCACGCTCGTCACTGGGAGGGTCCGCTCCACGAGCTACAGGTCGATACTCCATTTATCTCAAACTCCCACGAAGAAGTATCTCAAAGGACCGCCACGTCATAGGGGTCTCAACGCAACAGACGGCGCATCAATCGGATGCCCGGTCTGTGAGTTATTAGCCTTTTCGCCCCAGGGGCCCGGTTGGTTTCGTGAGCGAACCAAACCCGGCCGTATCTCAACTGTACCCCGAACTCTCATATGATAAACTCATAGGGACCGTTTCTTAATGCGACCACCAACGCCGCTGATGGTTCGTCAAACGGACGTTCTGTCAGAAAGATATCAGCTTTTCCGTTCCAGGGGCCCGGTTGGATTTCGGTGCGATCCAACCTGGCCACTATCCATCTGCATCCAAAACTCGGGCGGAGGATGCCAAAAGTTCCGTATCGTCAACAGGAACTCAACGCAACAGACGGCGCGTCAATCGGACGCCCGGTCTGAGAGTTATTGGCATTTTCGTTCCAGGGGCCCGGTTGGATTTCGGTGCGATCCAACCCGACCGCACTCCGTCGGCATCCAAACCTCGAGCAGAGTAAGCCAAAAGATCCATATCACTTAGAGGAATTCAACGAAACAGACGGCGCGTCAATCAGACGCCTGGTCTGTTATTTATTGGCCTTTCCGTCTCACACCCACCCTGGGAAACTTCCCAGGAGGTCACCCATCCTGATCACTACTCTAGGCCAAGCACGCTTAACTATGGAGTTTTAACCACGTAGGCTCCCGAAAAGGAAGGTGCAACTTGAGTATAGTATACCGAAATAACCGTCTCGATCCAAGGATCGCGTTGCCGCTGACGGCGAGTCGTTTGGAGGCTCGTAGCCCAAGATACGGGTATTTGACCAAACCGCTCGGTAACGGGGGTTTTGGGCCCGGGCCGTCCCGGCCCGAGACCCCCCGGATGGCCCGAACCGGGTCGACCCGCCCTGGACGGGGTCGACTCGGCCCGGCACAGCCCGACCCGGCCCGGCGAACCGGCCAGGCGCACCGGTTCGGCGCAAGGCAGCGCGCTGGGCGCGCTGCCAGCTCGGCCGAAAGCCGAGCTCGCTGGAAACGGGGGGCCGCCTGCCCCCCCTTTGTGAAACCGGCCCCCCTCATAATGGGGGGCCAAATAACTGCCCGGGGGAATTAAATTCCCCCGGTTTCCACCAACTTGGCCGGCCCGACCTGGCCGGCCGGCTTCTTGTCAACAGGACCGGCAAGGGCCGGTCCTTTTCCGTCTTCTGGCACCGGCGGCCCGGCTGGCCGCCGATCATAACGATCTGCCGCGGCCCGGAACCGGCCGCGGCCCCGCTCCGGCCGCGGCGTTTTCGGTTTCATTCGACGCGGCGCGACGGCGTCGCGTTCATGATAATTCTTTCCACGGCGCGGCGTGACGGCGCCGCGCAATAATTTCCGTGTGATTCCCGCATGGTGCGACGGCACCACACTATCTCGTTTCGTCCGCAAGAAACATTCAAGAACAAAGGAGGGGGGTTCGGCCGTGTTTGTGCGGTCTGGTCCCCCTCTCGTTAGACGATAACACTTAAACGTTCATCCTCAGGTTTGTCATGCTAGAACCAAGAACGGAAAATAATTAAATAAAGCAACAACAAACCCCTACTTGGATATTTGACGTCTCACGTCGGGCGTCGCGGAGAACGACGTCGTGGAGAACGACGTCGCGGAGATCGGGCGTCGATTCCATGGATGTTGGGGTACGTCTGAGGAGGAAACGACGTCTCCTCACTTGTTGCGGAGATGAAGAAGGAAGGCGCGTTGTCGTTGGAGAGTTCCCTACGTCGGTGTCTTCTCCCTTGCCGTGGAGGAAAAAGAGGATGAAGAACCGTGATCACCGAGTCGTTCTAAGTTGAGGGATCGATGTTCTTCATCGGAGAAGAACCGTTCTTCACGGAGAGGAGGACGTTCTTCAACGAAGAAGGAGCTTCCTTCTTCTATCACACAAAGGCTCTTTCTAAAAAAATCCTCCCACCACAATTCAACCTCCAAATAAAACATGGTTTCCCCTTATTTTATTTTAATCATGCCATGCATTGTAAGTTCAAAATTCAAACACTTAATTGATTAATAGTTTCAATAACTTAATTTAAGTGCTAGTTGGCATGAGTTATGAGGGAGAGAGGGAGAGAAGGAGTTTCAAAATAAAGAGGGAGGTGAGGAGTTTTCAAAATAAAGAGGGAGTTAGGGGGTTATGGGAAAAGTGAAGGGGTGGGGTTCGTGTGGGACCCACCTCACCTTAATCCTTCCATGGGTGGTTAACTCCAAGTGAGTCCCACCCCTAACTCCCATAAATAGGTTAAAACCACTTAAGAGAGGGTCAAGTGTTGTAACATAACACTTAATCTACTTAACAAGAAAATAAAAACTGTAGATAAGTTATAATTTAAACTTCAACAATTTTTATCATCTTCTCTCGGATAAACACAACTCCGGAAATGGAATTCTTAAGAAATTACCAGCGCTGCGGTTCCATCGGTGCCCTCGGAATTCGATTCCGGGCACCGGTTCAAAAGATAGAAATTCCCGCTCGCTCGTTCACTGAACGTACCCGAGCCAAACTTCGGAAATTAATTCCGGGCACACCGGGCCTCGGAATCAGGCACCGTCAGAAACTGCGTTCTTGTAAAATTCCAAAAAAAAATAAGAAAAAAAAATTCCTTGAAATTTACGGATATTTACATTACTCCCACCTCAGGGCTTTACGTCCCCGTAAAGCTTCAACACAAACTAGGGTCACAAAAGCGGTACCGAGCACGCATCTGAGCCTTCTGCTCCTATGTGCTCACCTGGTGGTTTCGTACTGCCAAGGAAATTGCATCCGAGGAATCGATCGTCCTCCTAGGATATGCTCCTGTCGATCCTCGATCCCCACTGGAATCTCCGTGAAAGACACCCCATCGCCATCGTCCAGCTCCTCATGGTCGATGGTATGTGAAGGGTCGAGCACATATCTCATCAGTTGAGATACGTGGAAGTCGTCGTGCACCTGGTGCAAATGTGGTGAATGGGTCAAGCAGTAAACCACCCCGCCTACCTAGCTGGGGACCTAAGAAGGTCCGCTGAACCCCAGAGATAACTTGCTACCTTGGCCACATCTCCGTAAACCTCGTCGAGGTGAGACCCGTATAAGGACGTGATCGTCATCCTCGAACTCCAGAGGTCTCCATTTTCTATTAGAAGTGGAACTCGAAAGGCTGCTGTCACGAGGGTAAGGTTGACCGACTCAAGAGTGATCGGTCGCACCCTCCTGTGCAAGAGTTACCCTGCGCAGTCTAGGGTTTCCTTTTCCGCCGACCAAGGAAAACCCATCCCGACGTTTGCCTAAAACTGTCAATTTGAGTATGAACAGTTATTTCCCATTCCATACTCAAACTAACGTCGTAAGGCCTCGACACTGCCACCAAGAGATTCCAACCGCAACACTCGCCTCGAGGGTCTGACCACACCATCGGCGTAAGTGTGATTATCGAGTCTCCACCCAAGGTATCTCCAGACGTGAGGGTCAAGTCCACGGCTTACCGGAAACTCTAGGTCTGGAACAAGATTTGTGAAAGAAACGAATGATTCACATCGAATTCCATTACTACAACAGCTAGTAGTGGACACGGACTGTCCCTTGAATCATTTCTAGAGCCATTGGGTCACACTCCTTGACCGCAAGCAGCCGCATTCTTCCTCCACCCTCCAGCTCCCTGAGCCTGGCGGGAATAACTAATGCGGGAGGTTGTACCATGTTATGGTTTACACCACCTCATGCTGCTCTCCTAGATCTGCCTCCACGTCTACTGCTTCGTAGACTCATCTCTCCTTTAAGCTTCCTCTTCTTTAACACGCCCGAGTCTCTAAGACTGGCACCAGTTTTCTGTTTCTTACTGCACTGTGCAGTCTTCATCCTCTCTTGGATGTCTTGGACCTCCTTTAGTCTCACAAGAGCTGCTATGATTTCTTCTTTTCCGATAAGAGAAACCCGGTCTCATCCCCTGGATGAACCACATTCGTTGCCTAATACAGTCAATCCTGACATGAATGATGCATTCATGACATGGATGACGTCGTAAGGACTCGACGTAACTACTAAGAGATTCAACTGTCACTCTCACCTCCAAGGGTCGAGTCACACTGTCGACATCAGTGTGAGGTCACTGGGTCCCCTCCAGTAGAAATCTCGAAAGTGAGGGTCAATTCAACAGTTTTAACCAGGACCACTCAACATAAACCAAACAAAAGGACAGGAAATCAAACAAAGATAAGTGTGTTTTTATTATTGCAGCTCATAGTACAAAGACACAAATACAAAAGCAACATGGAACTAGAAGTACAAAGGACGTATCCACTAGTTCGTCTCCTGCCCACCTGCTCTCAGAGCTCTACAGCCTTATCCACTGCTCGGTTGTAGCTCAAGCACTCGCCGCTGCTTCTATCTCGGTGGCTCTTCCAACACCCGCTGATCAATCGTACGAGGAGTCGGACAGTCACGTGCTAGGTGACACTTTCCGCCGCAGGAGTAACATTGTCCGTTTCTGGCACACCTAGCTCTGACCCCACCTCGGGTGCCCCGCACCACCGGTCCTAAAACCTGAGATCGTCCAACTGCTATTCTGGTCCACCTGGACCTTTGCATCATCTGTCCACTTCCCACAGATGACTCAGCTACTGATCGAAAAACACGTGGCAAAGGAAGAAGCTCTTGTACACACTCGGGGTGTAGAGCTACTGGCACAAACATCACCCTGAAGAAGGTCTCGAAGTCTTCCCATGCGAAGGTCATCACGTCGCAAAACTGAAACAAGTGGCTCCACCACCTGCCTGCTGCTGCCTGAAGGAGGCTGGCAGCAATGATCACCATGAAGTCTACCGGCGTCCCCACTAGCCTGAAGACTCCCACCACAGCCTCCATCCAATCCTCAGCCGCCTGCTTGTCCGTCTCTCCCCAGAACCTGGGTGGCTTCTAGCGCTGGAACTCGTGCAACACACTCAAGTGGCGTGCATCGCCTACTGCTGGGGCTGGTGGCATCAGTGGCCCAACGTATGGTAGTATCGCTGGTGCCTCAACTGCAAGAGGGCCCTATACCGAAGCCTCGTCGCTCGACAGGCTGTCAGTACGCACATCCCTCTGGGCTCTAGCTGGTCGTTCGTGAAAAGGAATCCTGAAAGAAACAACGTAACACAGTCAAACGATTATACATGGTGAGCTGACCTGGTTTGAGCTGACATTTAAAAACATCTGGAAACACACACGCAATCAGTGTTTTTGTGCACAAAGTCGTAAATCAGTTGTAAGGGTCCTGGTGTATGGATACGTCGGCCGCCCGCACCAACACTGGACTCCCTGAACTGAAAACCACACTCGGTACCCTTAACACTATTGATTCATAGAAAGAAACATCAGAGTTATAAGTTCTGCGGTAGAACCGAACTCCTTTGATACCAATTTGTCACGACCCGTCCTCGGGGCCCGTGCCGTGACTACCCCAAGCCCACCTTCCATAGGCCAGGGGCTGGCGACTAGCACCAAGGCGTAAATCCCGGTAAAAAGAGAAGGCATTGCCTTTGTAAAGTAAACAATCACACAGAGTACAAGCGGAAGAAGTAAACACTAAGTAAAAACTGAGTACAACAGTAAGTGCGGAAATTAGAAAGGGGCCGGAAATACAAGCTCAACTGTAAAGTACAACTCGAAAGGGAAAACAACAAATGAAAAGTAAAGCTGCTACGCCGAGTTGTCCACTAGAAACCCCACCTGAAGGGTGGGTACAGACAGCTCCTCTGCTCCTCGGGTCCCGTTGTCCGCTCCGAGTATGTCCCGCCCAGTGGTCCACCTCCGGGTACCGCCTTGTCGTCACGTCCACCTCTGGGTACCGTCTCGTTGTATAGTCCACCTCCAGGTACCGTCCAGTCCTCGAACACCCGGCCTCTGTCAGTACTGGCCGTCGTCTGCAACCAACACAACGAGGTGCGGGCATAGCCCGTGCAGGGGTGAGTATAACGATACTCAGTAGGGACCCCGAGACCCTCAAGGTCTCACTAAAACCAACAAGTATAACCACATAGAAGATCTCAACAGATAACCTCTACTTAGGTATATGCCCATACATATACCTAAGTTATCAAGTAACCCAACTCAATCATGAGGAAACACAAGGATTGTGAAATCAACGGATAACTACTACCCAGGTATATGCCCATACATATACCTAAGTTATCAAGTGACCCATCTCAACCATGAGGTAAACACAAGGTCAAAAGTCTCAGCTCAAACCAGGATTTTCATTATCGAAACCATAACTGCTGAAGAGCTCCGTCTCTGGAGTGTACAGTGGTCCTGTCACGACTTCGAGATACTGCTCACTAACCTAAGACTGTTGAAGAACTCCACCCATCGAGTACTGCGGGCCAACTGCTACAACCAAGCGCTCCCATGTGCCGCTACAACCAAGCGCACCTCTGTCGTGGGTCTTCCGCTATAACCAAGCGCTCCCATGTGCCGCTACAACCAAGCGCACCTCTGTCGTGGGTCTGCCGCTACAACAAGCGCTCCCATGTGCCGCTACAACCAAGCGCACCTCTGTCGTGGGTCTGCCGCTACAACCAAGCGCTCCCATGTGACGCTACAACCAAGCGCACCTCTGTCGTGGGTCTGCCGCTACAACCAAGCACTCTCATGTGCCGCTACAACCAAGAGCATCTCTGTCGTGGGTCTGCCGCTACAACCAAGCGCTCCCATGTGCCGCTACAACCAAGCGCTCCCATGTGCCGCTACAACCAAGCGCATCTCTGTAACACACTGAGTCGTTCGATCAGCAGTCGTCGGGTCTCAGCCATCTACACGGTCTCCGTACTCCGCACGCTCGTCACTGGGAGGGTCTTCTCCACGAGCTACAGGTCGATACTCCAAGTATCTCAAAGTCCCACGAAGAAGTATTTCATTGTACTGCCACGTCATAGGGGTCTCAACGCAACAGACGGTGCGTCAATCGGACGCCCGGTCTGTGAGTTATTAGCCTTTTCGTCCCAGGGGCCCGGTTGGTTTCGTGAGCAAACCAAACCCGGCTGTATCTCAACTGTACACCGAAATCTCATAGGGTAAACTCATAGGGACCGTTTCTCAACGCGATCACCAACGTCGCTGACAGTTCGTCAAACGGACGTTCTGTCAGAAATATATCAGCTTTTCCGTTCTAGGGGCCTGGTTGGATTTCGGTGCGATCCAACCCGGCCACTATCCATCTGCATCCAAAACTCGGGCGGAGGATGCCAAAAGTTCTGTATCGTCAACAGGAACTCAACGCAACAGACGACGCGTCAATCGGACGCCTGGTCTGAGAGTTATTGGCTTTTTCGTTCCAGGGGCCCGGTTGGATTTCGGTGCGATCCAACCCGACCGCACTCCGTCGGCATCCAAACCTCGAGTGGAGTAAGCCAAAAGATCCATATCACTTAGAGGAATTCAACGAAACAGACGGCGCGTCAATCGGACACCTGGTCTGTTATTTATTGGCCTTTCCGTCTCACACCCACCCTGGGAAACATCCCAGGAGGTCACCCATCCTGATCACTACTCTAGGCCAAGCACGCTTAACTATGGAGTTTTAACCACATAGGCTCCCGAAAAGGAAGGTGCACCTTGAGTATACTTTACCGAAACGACCTTCTCGATCCAAGGATCGCGTTGCCGCTGACGGCGAGTCGCTTGGAGGCCCGTAGCCCAAGATACATGCATTTGACCAAACCGCTCGGTAACGGGGGTTTCGGGCCCGGGCCGTCCCGGCCCGAGACCCCCCGGATGGCCCGAACCGGGACGACCCGGCCCGGCACAGCCCGGCCCGACGTGGCCCGGCGCGGCCCGGCCCGGCGAACCGGCCAGGCGCGCCGGTTCGGCGCAAGGTAGCGCGGTGCCAGCTCGGTCGAAAGCCGAGCTTGCTGGAAACGGGGGGCCGCCTTCCCCCCCTTTGTGAAACCGGCCCCCTCATAATGGGGGGCCAAATAACTGCCCGGGGGAATTAAATTCCCCCGCTTTCCACCAACCCGGCCGGCCCGACCTGGCCGGCCGGCTTCTTGTCAACAGGACTGGCAAGGGCCGGTCCTTTTCCGTCTTCCGGCACCGGCGGCCCGGCTGGCCGCCGGTCATCACGATCCGCCGCGGCCCGGAACCGGCCGCGGCCTTCGTCATCCGGCGCGGTGCGACGGCACCGCGCCCCTCCGCCGCGGCCCCGCTCCGGCTGCGGCGTCTTCGGTTTCCTTCGACGTGGCGCGACGGCGTCACGTTCATGATAATTCTTTCCACGGCGTGGCGCGACGGCGCCGCACAATAATTTCCGTGTGATTCCCGTGTGGTGCGACGGCACCACACTATCTCGTTTCATCCGCAAGAAACATTCAAGAACAAAGGAGGGGGGTTCGGCCGTGTTTGTGCGGTCTGGTCCCCCTCTCGTTAGACGATAACACTTAAACGTTCATCCTCAAGTTTGTCATGCTAGAACCAAGAACGAAAAATAATTAAATAAAGCAACAACAAACCCCTACTTGGATATTTGACGTCGTACGTCGGGCATCGCAGAGAACGGCGTCGCGGAGAACGACGTCGCGGAGATCGGACGTCGATTCCATGGATGTTGGGGTACGTCTGAGGAGGAAACGACATCTCCTCACTTGTTGCAGAGATGAAGAAGGAAGGCGCGTTGTCGTTGGAGAGTTCCCTACGTCGGTGTCTTCTCCCTTGCCGTGGAGGAAAAAGAGGATGAAGAACCGTGATCACCGAGTCGTTCTAAGTTGAGGGATCGATGTTCTTCATCGGAGAAGAACCGTTCTTCACGGAGAGGAGGACGTTCTTCAAAAAAGAAGGAGCTTCCTTCTTCTATCACACAAAGGCTCTTTCTAAAAAATCCTCCCACCACAATTCAACCTCCAAATAAAACAAGGTTTCCCCTTATTTTATTTTAATCATGCCATGCATTGTAAGTTCAAAATTCAAACACTTAATTGATTAAAAGTTTCAATAACTTAATTTAAGGGCTAGTTGGCATGAGTTATGAGGGAGAGAGGGAGAGAAGGAGTTTCAAAATAAAGAGGGAGGTGAGGAGTTTTCAAAATAAAGAGGGAGTTAGGGGGTTATGGGAAAAGTGAAGGGGTGGGGTTCGTGTGGGCCCCACCTCACCTTAAATCCTTCCATGGGTGGTTAACTCCAAGTGAGTCCCACCCCTAACTCTCTTAAATAGGTTAAAACCACTTAAGGGAGGGTCAAGTGTTGTAACATAACACTTAATCTACTTGACAAGAAAATAAAAATTGTAGATAAGTTATAAATTAAACTTCCACAATTTTTATCATCTTCTCTCGGATAAACGCAACTCCGGAAATGGCGTTCTTAAAAAAATACATGCGATGTGGTTCCATCGGTGCCCTCAGAATTCGATTCCGGGCACCGGTTCAAAAGATAGAAATTCTCACTCGCTCGTTCACTGAACGTACCTGAGCCAAACATCAGAAATTAATTCCGGGCACACCGGGCCTCGGAATCAGGCGCCGTCAGAAACTGCGTTCTTGTAAAATTCCAAAGAAAATTAAGAAAAAAAATTTCCTTGAAATTGCCGGATCTTTACATAATGATTATAGGAGATGTATGGGTATAAATAGTATCCCAAAAATAACCCCTTTCTACCCCTATATATCCTTTCTATTCTAAATGAAAGGAAAAGGATATGAGGGATTTAACCGAAAAAAGGGAAATCCATCTAAAAAATACCCAAAACACTCATGCCTAACCAAACAAACCAAGGCATCATGAATTTGAGATACAATTTGGATATTCCCACTATATGTAAATTTAATAGTTAGGGTGTCCCAACCAATGTAATACAAAACATGAATGTCTATTACTAGAGGATCCAATCAATGAGACTTCAACAATGAAACCAAATGAAATCAGTTTTTTAAAATCCACAAAATAACTGATTACTCTCGAAATGAGTACAAAAAATGATAGAAAAAAATTAATAAGGAAATTTATAAAAGGAAAATTACACAAAAGTAACATGAACCACTATCAAGACTGGAAAACTAGAGAGGTATTCTTCTCAAAAAGACACTTCTAATTACTGAACTTCTTAAGGTGTCCCAACTGACCACAATGACAACAAGTTTTTAGAAAAGCTGATTAATAGATATTATAATTCATAAAAAAATGTATTGGAAGAACAAAAAATAAAGATTCATCCATATATAATTAATGGATAAATAAGGATTTTCCAATATAGGGTCCATGGGTCTGTACTTCTTTCCGTATGAGGACCCTTCACCAACTTTGAATGGAATTGAGTCACTACTCACCAAAGATTTTTTTTTAATATCAAACATGTATTGATAGTCCTCATCCACGAAACCATAAAATAATACATTACATATTAAAGGACCTGATAACAAATTTTTGGATGAATACCCTTCATGGAAAGATGATCCCTCAAAGAATCTATTAATATAAGCTCAAGAGATAAAGGTATTATCTCAAAAAAAATATTCGACACACCCATTAACCATATTTTGACCTTATTGGAGACCCATATTTTATGCTACATTCGCTAAATTAAACTCCTTTATATAGAACCACTGAGATAATGTGGTCAGAATGTACTCCCATGACATACCAACTTTCATCTAAGCCAAAACGACGATCTTCCATGGATCCAAAGTCAGGGCTTCACACATCTTCTAGGAAAATCTCACACTCACTACACCAGGAGTTCCAAAAGATTATAAGACTCCCTAAAATATCCCAATAATCTTTGATTCATCTCTCTAACCCATATTACATTCAATTATAAGAAAAAAATAAATAAACCATCCAACTACTCAATTAGGGGAATGGGTGGTGTCACTAACTAACCATGCCACACTCAAAACCTTATGATCTCTCAGAAAACTTATAGGAGGAATACTCTAAATAATAAATGAAATAAATAAATAAATAATAAAATCAATATAAATCCCACACAAAACAATCAAATTTTGACTCAAAATAATAATCCAAAAAATTAAATCAACAAAACCACTAAACATAGTTTTGAAAATATCACATTTAACAATTCAAAATTATAAAAACAAAATTAAAAATACTTATAATTAATATGTATTATTTGAAAAAAATTTCTTACTTTATATCATCTTAAACTACACAGTCTGTTATTTAATACATTCATAGGTCCCCAACCTCAAATTCCTTTCTTTACACTTGATATAACACCCTTAAAATTCTCAAAGACCATCCTCTATTATTATATTGAAACTAAAAATCCATTTAAAAACACATTAAAAATAAAATAAATTTTATTTAAAAATAAAAAACATATTTAAACCATATATATAATATATAAAAATAACATAAAATTAAACTAGGTCAAAATGATTTTAATGAAATATTTAATGAGAGGCTAATAGTAGTACATGATTTAACCACATAGTTAGATGGACCATTCACCAAACTTGAAACCACCACTAGAAGGAAACATATTCATCTGCATGGTATCCACATGAATTTTCATACCATATTGGTAAACTTTTAACACCTAATAATTCTTTTTCATACACCCCAAATCACAGAACAAATCTCAAAAACCCCAATAAAACTTCAATATGATCTCAAATATTGTCTACAAATGAAAAAATTAACTTTATACCAAGTTGAGAAATTAAAATTTCAAGACTCAATACCCAAAAACCCATGATATATCATGGATCAAGACCAATAAGTTCCCATGAAACTCACCTATCTCCTATGTCATGGGTTCTGGAATTCCTAATCTCCAACATACCAGACATCCCCAAATAAAAAGGGATACTCTGATACTATTTTCCAATGAAATAGTAGGGTTCATCCAAAAACCCAATACCAAAACCAGTGTGTGATGTACCTTAGTCAAATCCATGATTCAGATGGGATGATAATAATATTCAGGTCACCATGAGATAATCATTAGGGGTTATCTTTTCCAATAGAAAATAAGAAATCAGAAATATAGTGTGTAGAAAAACTAGAAAACATAAAAACCTAACATAAAATAAATGAACAAATTCGATAAGCATTATTTTGGTACAAGATATTAAATCCAGACTAAAACCAAACCAAAGATAGACATGATCATTGTGTGAGATATTAGTCACTATAAATTGAAAAAAACCACTTATTCAAAGAGAAAGGCTAAAATGATACTTTAAACTAAATAGAAAACTAGAGACTGCTAACATAGAGTGGTCGAGGTATGGTTTCAGAATAATAGTGATTAGTACATAACCACAAGTGTTTCCATAAATTTTATTCTCATAAAACAAACCATCAATTATAGTTCAAAAGGGATACTCTCATACTATTTTCCAATGAAATAGTTGGGTTCATCCAAAAACCCAATACCAAAACCAGTGTGTGATGTACCTTAGTCAAATCCTTGATTCCCATGGGATGATAATAATATTCAGGTTAACATGAGATAATCATTAGGGGTTATCTTTTCCAATAGAAAATAAAAAATCTGAAATATAGTGTGTAGAAAAACTAGAAAACATAAAAACCTAACAAAAAATAAATGACCACATTAGAAAATCATTATTTTGGTACAAGATATTAAATCCAGACTAAAACCAAAACAAAGATAGACATGATCATTGTTGTTCACTATAAATAAAAACCCCACTTATTCAAAGATAAAGGCTAAAATGATACTTTAAACTAAATAGAAAACTAGAGACTGCTAACATAGTGTGGTCGAGGTACTGTTTGAGAATAAAAGTGATTAGTACACAATCACTAGTGATTCCATAAATTTTATTCTCATAAAACAAACCATCAATTATAGTTTAAATCAATTTATAGTCAACCAATTAAAGATCCTCTATGAAAATCCAAAAGATACCATTAACCCAAATTTTTTAAAACAACCTATAAATACCAATTTATAAATTAAATATCATTTTAATAATCCCTTGTAATATGTAAAATAATCTTAAGAACCATTTCCAGAAATATTTTTTGAAATTCATTTTTTTAAAACAACTTGATGAACCAAGAAGAATAAAATAAACTTTTTTCACATTCATAAATATGTATTAGTGTTCATCAAAATAATGAAAGAGAACAATCAAGTAGAATAAAATAATGTTTTTTCATAACAAAGGGGGTTGACATTGTAAACTAGAAAGAATATATAATAATAAAGGACACTGTTAAAAAAACATCAATTGAATACTAAAATAATACTAAATATTTATAAATCCTATTCCCTAAATATACAAAATCAAAATTGTATTTAAACTAATGTAGTAATTTAATTGAACACAAGGAATGTGCTAAAGTTAATTGAAAACATATGAGGAAATTACATGATTTTGGGATTACTTTTTAACACTTTTTACACCATTATCATAACTAACAATTTAGGGGACATTAATTTGAAAAGATAATTAACCTATGGTAAGTGAAGAAATAGAAAAATCATGGTACCATCTAACCTATACCATGAATAGATTTGATAAAACCACTAAAATGGGATGAACCTGATTAGAGACAAGATCAACACACACTATCACCATGATTTGTTGAAAAAATAATCAAATTCATACTATAGGGTCAAACCAAGAAAGATCCAAGAAATGGGAATGTATTAAAAAAATGAAAGAAAGAAGTGATGAATAATAGTGGACCATACCACTTGAATAACTCTAATAAACAAGTATGATGATTCCCCTAAATTTAAGGGAGGAGAAAGGAGGGTTGATCCCAAGGACCGATGGTTTAAAATTAGTGAATAGGGGATAAAACAACAAATTTTAGGCATTAAATCCCATAGGGTGATTTTGGAAATCTCAAAAATTTAATGTTTTGGGAACAAGACATGGTTCAGCTACACATTTTACCAAACCATTCTCAAACCATGTGCCCCACACTAGATAAAAACTCGGTGTCGCACGGTTGGGTTGTATGGTTGGAAAAAATATGCACTAATCATTAAAAAATGGATATGAAAAGATAGAAATCCTAACTTACTGGTTTCCATGTAGTTAGAAAACTGTGGGTTTTAATAATATGCCCTGTAAAAAAACTCCCAAAACATATAAATTTTCATTGGCGTTAATTGAAACTTGAGTAAAATAATAAACCTAAATAAAAGAACAAGATAATGAGAATGAAAAAGGCCAAAAGACACCAAAATACCATATATTATAATTTAAGATGTTTATAGTAAAAAATCACATAAAATGGAAAAAGGAAAGTTTTAAAAAAAATTGAATCCTTATCACAATATTTTTACCCTTAATTACTTAATTTACCCTTTTACCATTGTAATTTTTTTTACCATAGTTACTATTCATAATAAATATAAATAAAATAGAACTATTTACCAAATTTTAACCATCTAATTCCAAATATGGAATCTATATACCAATATTAAATTTATAGAATTTAATTAAATCATTTTAAATATAAATTCATTAAAAGATGAGAAAAACAGAATTTATTAAAATGTTATCAAATTGTAAAATTGATCTGAAACAAAAATCAAATTGAATATTGATTTTTATGGAATTATTTATATTATGTTCAATAAAGTGGATCATATATTAAATTAAAACTATATCCAAATAAAAATAGTAATTTACAAATACTTGATTTAAATAATTGAAATGGATATTTTACAAAAATCTACATTTTCAATATTCATTAAAGTAAAAGTATTTTTTAAAAAAATAATGAAAAATCACCTTAAAATAATAGTGAAATGCTGGTTTCAAAAATGATATTTTATCTATAAAATAATAATTTATAAAAGTGGTAGTAAGTAAATATATTTTTTATTCACACAATACAAAAGAAACTATTTTTAAATAATTTTTTTTGATGTACATAATGAAATTAATAAAAATTGAATACAAATTGAATATAAATTAATAAATAAATTTTTATTATATAAATACATTATAAATATTTTTTTATAATGTATTTATTTATATTCATACTTCTAATTTAACTATTATGATATAATGGTCAAATTTAAATAGAAATATTTGATATTATATTGTATATTAATTTAAGTTTGGTGTTTCATGTTATAAATGTATTTGAGAATAGATAGATATTAAAAAATATTTTGTTTTATTATACAAATATCATGGTTCCTCAATTGAAACATAAATTGTGCCACCACCTAATCGTTGGGGATATTCTAAGAAATGATCAATAGTATACAATAGTCTCACTCTGGATATCCATCATCCATGCCTAGGGATATACACCCACTCATCACCTCATACGACAATCAAAATACTATTTGTTCCAAGCGTTAAAAATAATCAAAATTTATTCCTATTTGAATCCCAAGATCATCGACCATTAAAAATGTTCGAACAATATAAGAGGAATTCCACGTGTCCTATGTATTCTTGTACACCTTTTATCGTTGTCCCCAATGTGGGATCCTAGGAACCACTTATAGAAATCCACAACTACACCATTCACACACACAAATACACACTAAATGATATTTATGATTGTCGTTCTCCCTGAGTAAATTATTACCTCAAATACAAATTTTTTTTGGCATCCCATGGTCTCATCCATCTTTACAGTTGATTCCTGTGAATCCCATGCATCCACAATTTAATTTGGCCCAATGATTGATTACCTTTCATCCTAGTAAATAACATATAAAAAATAGTAATAAAATAAAAATAATCGCATGTGTTGGTCAACCTAGGACACCTGCCAACCACCTTTTATCCCTAATGCAAGTACACATCAGTCTGGGTTTTGGGGTGACACCTAAAACCAACACTACACGTGGACACACACACACCCATTCATGGTCAATTTTCACAGGTTCACCTTGATGTTTCCTCTAGATTGTTAATATATTAATTTCAACCCACTTTGTATCCTCAACCATAACTAGTTTTTCCTTTCAACACCTGATGCTCGGAGGACATCGTGTCCCTTAACATATTCAATGTCAATATTCAACCTCATGGTCATCGATTATACACCTCACAAGTTTTAATGACCCAAAAATTTAAAAAAGAAAATTACTTCTTATAATTATGTTTTATATTTTAAATTCAATAATTTAAAATATATTACACCATGAAAACTTTATAAATGTGGAATGAATGAAAAAATAATTATTTAAAGAAATTAAGAAACTGAAACCAATGGAATAGTAACAAGACCTATGGAATAGAATTGTGAAACTTAAGAATAGTAACCGAGACTATGGAATATTAACATCACATATGAAAGTATTAATAAATTTATCCAGAAAATATGGTATAATTATAAATATAATAAGTAATTTTTTTTTAAATGATCAATTAAGTGTTGTTATTTTATAAAACACAAATGTCTATTTGTAATTTTATAATTAATATAATTATTTAAAAGAAATTTTATAGTCATAAAAATGAATAATAAACTGATAATTTATTATTATTATTATTATTATTATAAAATAATTTTATAAGACCTTAATTTTTTTTCTTTGTCTTGTAAAATCAGTTATTATTTTAAAATCTTTATTTTTTTACTAAATAATGACTTTAAATAAAAATTAAATTTATAATCATTAGAAATTTACTTTCCTAAAATTGATTCTTTTTTTGAATTATATGCATAAAAAATGGTTAGGTTGATTTTTTGTTAATTTTCTAAAATATTTTAATGTTTGGTGAATAGGAAAATACGATAATTTATGGTATAAGGTAAATAAAAGCATTTTTTAGTTATGATTGAGTCATATTTGATGTAAATCACCATTTTTTTTGAACTCACATGAATTATTTATATTATTTAGTCAAAATAATCTAGAATATTCATAGTCTTGATCCAATATTATAATCTAATTAATACAATAATCAAAAAACAACTATCTCCTCCACTATAAATACCACCCCTCATAACCTTTTTTCCTCACACATATAATGACTTGATGCATATACAATTTTTTTCAAACCTCTTAACAAGTCTCTCCCCCACCTCCAAGTTCCATTAGTCTAAATTTAACACCAAACTCAAGTACCTTGAGTATAATCTCAAGTAAAATTATTGAAGAGGTAAAAAACTCTTTCTTTTTTCACTTAATTTATTTCAAATTGATTTTATATTCTAATTATATACACACCTCCAATTATCCAACTGAAATTTTAACTATAGTATCAAAAATATAATAGAATATTTTTATTTCAATTTACTAATCCATCATCATTTATTTCCCATATTTTTTTGTAAAAATGAAAAAATCATCAGTGATGTGTTAATTTATCACATTCATGGATGACGAGTTTTTAATTTCATTTACCGCATTCAAGGATGGTTATAAAAATATGATATTCTAAAAAAATATTTTAATCTAAATATTATATCTTATTTATATTTCATTAACTAGTATATATAAGTAATATTAAAATAATAAAACAAAACATGTTCCTCATTATCAAGAAACAATGGAGTTACCCAAAAAGATAATCATTAATGTTTTATCTAATGATTTATTATAATACAATATAAATAAATTATATATATGAAAAAAATTAGTGTATGTTCATTAATAAAATATAACTTCATTTCTGTATATCTACTCCCATTCTACATTATCTTTCATTCATGTATACTAATGAAGAAATCAAACGAACACTCCTAAACAGTAAAATTTTAACTTATAACTCTACAAAAAAGCAATAAATTAATATAACAAAATTATTTTAATTATAATATATATATAAATTTTTTTGAATTAATTAATTAATGGATTTAATTTTATTATCTCAAACAATAGGTTCATGTGAAGAACCCTTTCAGACATAAGGTAAGAGATTCTCTCCGAACATATAATTTTCCATTCGGTTATACTTTATCTCTCTTTACCACATTTTAATTATTAATATTTTCTATTTAATTCACATAAATTATGTGTGTATGTTCCAAACACATTTTCCTCACTCATTTCTATTTTGTTTAATGTTGTAATTCATATTTTATAAGTTTCCCTTCCCAATTCATCCCGATAAACAAGCCCAATAAAGGGGAACTTTTCGATTTTGTTACCCTTTTTATAGTGTACTACATAATCTATTTTAATCCACCATTATTTTTATAAAATCACTTATTTTAAAATGAAATATTCTTATTGTTCATTTTTAGTTTTATACTAGCAGTGATTATTTTTTCACTTTATAGAATCTTGACAATTTTCCCTTAAACCACTCTAAAATGTTTTATTTCTAAAGTTTCTTTAACAATATTTGAACATGTTATTCCTTAATTTTGATATCAATTATCATTATTTATGTCTATTTTTACTTATAAATGTCAATTTATGATTTAAATACATTATTTAATGGATTCTATTATAATATTCTCTTTAAATATGCCTTTTGAAATGATTATGATACCCAATTCCTTCCATGGGTAACCCTTTTGTTTATGTTTGATTCGTTATGTATGATTCTTTATATGGAACACATATTCAGTTAAATTCTATTATCAGGGTTCCCAGATAGATCTCTAATGCATTTGTTATTATTTATTCTCATAAGATGCCAAGTGAAATGGTATTGGTTGTTAAACATAACTCACACTCCAGGTGAAACGGTCATGGTGGTTAGCTTTGAATCATGCTCCATGTGGAAAAATATTGATGGTTAGACTTGACTAATTCTCCTCATTATTAAATAATAATTGACTCATGTTTGTATCTTTTTTAATTATTCATCCACATTCTAATGATTCTGTGATTATTTGATCTCCTCTTTTATATGTTATGCTTACATATGTTTATTCAAGTTCCATTCTTATTATGTCATCATGTTATGCCTTCCAGCCCATGTTCAATGATTTACTCTTATATATATTCTCATACTGGGGTTTTTAGCTCATCCCTTTTCTCATGTGTTCCCCAGCTAATATTATGCAGATTTAATGGCTCACAATATGTTATGAACTCATTATTAAGATTAAATAAATGATGCTTTTATTTTTGTTTCGTGATTTATAATTATGTATATAATATTCCAAATACACTAAACATTTCAATCCATGGTTTTTATATGAAAGATAATTATACATAAAATAATTTCATAATATGTGTAAAAGCATTGTGTAATTAAATATGTTATTAGATCGTGGATTCTTTATTTTCAAATATAATTTTCATTTAATGATTTATCCTTATATGCATAAAGATTATTTTTTATATTTGTATAATACATTTATTAAGTCCCACATAATTGTAATTTCTTTTCATAATTAATGGGTGGAAATATGAGAACCTATACAATCAATAAACGTGATAGGAAATGTGATGATTTACTAAATAAAATTTCAAATATAATGGGAATGGGTGCTCAAAACAACATGATAGTACTTTCTCAACTAGCTCATGTTATGAATAATAACTCAAATCGCTTGGAAGGACACCCATCTTTAGTGGATCTTCGAATCCTCTCAATTTTTAAAAATAGATTATCATTATTTAGAAGATATTCTCTATCCTCCAGTTCCTATAAGAAGGGATTGTTGTGTTGGTGTTCAATTGTTTTTATGGAGAAGCTGATCAGTGGTGGACACTGATCAAGAACAAGAATTATAAAGATGATATTGTCTCTATGGAATAGGACTACATTATGAATCTATTTTTATATAATTATTTTCCCTAAACCCTGCATCTTAAGATTCAGAGGGAGTTCCTTAGTATGAAGAAAAAGGAAGATGAGTTCATCAGTTCCATATGATGAAAACTTCACATTACTTGTATGACACAACTCTAACATTATTAAAAACAATGAAATAAATGTCAATCTATTATTTTTTAGAATAAAGATGATTCAATGAAAATAATTGGTGATTCGAGACTTTCATAGCTATGAAGTGATTGTTTGTTGTTCCCTCAAGGTTTATATAGAAATCAGTGACTCTCAATAGTCTCATGTCCTAGATATAAATATGAAACTAGAGTTTAATATGTGTGGATTAATATATAAATCCAATGATGTAATGAAAAACTAATATCCCATTGTAAAAAATGTGGTATGAAGAATCATTGGAATGATCTATGGGGAAAAAATGCTTCAAATGTGGAAGAATATGGAATCTGGATGATAAATACTAAAGGGATATGAAGAATATCACCAAAGTGAAATAATAATGGAAGGTTCATATCAACACTCATCATGTAGTATAGTGTTTCTAATCCAAGGAGCATGGGAATTATGTGAACAATTTCTCTAAGACAGGGGTTTTTGGAGGTAATAGAGAAATAAACTCTATGGAATCAAGGAAAGGAATTTTCTATCACTACTACTGAGGTGGAGCCTAAAAATTATGAGTTCCTTAGTATGATAGTTATTAATTCAAGAATAGTGAATATACTATTTTATTCTTGTTCTATGCATTATTTTGTATCTTGCATGTTTAGTAGAACTATTCAAACACACCTCAAAAATATTGAGGTTTAGTTATATGTGATAATAGAATATGGTAAAATTATTTCATCCAAAGTATATAACTCTTACCTAGTTAATTATTTTGGACTAAACCCCCTTGAAAATCATATTTTACTTATTTTAGTGTAGTTTTATGCTATAATTTGGATATATTGGATATATTTTTAAAAATCTAACAACGACTGTCTGGAAAAGGATATCACTCATTACATCATAATGTAACCTATAATTATGTAAAAGTGTAATGAGGATGATGACTATCAATTAGAATAATTTTCCCAATTTTGGATATTATTTCCTTATAAACAATAATATCTAGATCAAATTATTGAATGAAATGATAGAATCGTGCCTGAATACATTCCCATTGTGAGGGACTACACTAATGTGTTTCTCGAAGAGTTTTCTAGTTTTCCTCCTGATCAAGAGGTATAGTTCTCAATTGATCTTTTTACTGGATCTCATCCTATATGAAAGACACCTTATATAATGGACACCATTGAGCTGGAAGAATAGAAGAAGTTGTTATAGGAGAATATGGAAAATGGGTTTATATGCCCGAGTGCTTTTCCATGGGGTGAACCAGTCGTCTTTGTCATAAATAAGGATTGATCAACATGCCTCTATATTATTTATCAAGATATCAATAAAAACACAATAAAGAACATGTATACACCACCATAGATAGATGGACTGATTGATCAACTGTGTGGGGACATGTATTTCTCTAAGTTGGACCATTGGTTGGGAAATCAGAAACTAAAGGTGGATAATGAAGATATTCTGATGACTATTTTTTAATGAGGTATAGAAATAATGATTTCATAGTGATTCCCTTTAGAGTCACTAATTTTATTGAAATTTTCATTGACTTAATTAATAGTTCCATTAGATATTATCTTGAAACATTTATGGTAATCTTTATTGACGACATTCTGATATACTCCAAGACAAAGGAGTAAAATGAGGAACATTTGAATATTATACTAAAGTATTTTACATTGTAGAAACAATATGAAAATTAAAATAAATTTGAGTTTTCTATTGGGGAAATATCATTGTTAGGGTATTTAATCCTGATAAATGGAATATCTATGGACCCATTAAGAAAAAATTCAATCGAAGAGTGCCCCATGACATCATCTATAATGGAGGTCGGTAGTTTTCGTGGTCTAGCAGGGTATTTCCAGAAATTTTTTAATAAATTTTCATGATTTTAAAACCCACTATACAATATGAATCAGAAAGGACAAAAACAATTTAGGCATCATAATATGATAAAATCATTAAAGAGATAGTAAAGAGTCATATCACTACACCAGTACTAAATCTTCTAAAAAGTGGAAAACTCTTTATAGTGTACAATGATGCATCAAAGAATATATTAGGCTGTGTACTAATGAAAATGGATAACGTGAATGCCTACCCATCAAGGTAACATAAAAATGATGAGAAAAACTATCACATTCCTGATCTAGAGTTATCAACTATGATCCCTAGATTGAAAATATAGAGGCATTATCTCTCTAGAGAGATGTGTGAGATATATACTAATGATTACAGTATCAAATATAAATTCACATATAATGATCGTAAAATATTCTAGTGAAGTTGGATAGATATCCTCAAAGATTATGACTTCTCAATCTATTACCATCCTGGTAATGCAAATAAGGTGGATGATGCTCTATGTAGAAAGGATCCTATGTCTTTGTCAATAATGAGAATTTAAGAGGATATGGACATTTTAGAAATTCAAAGGATGGTCATGAGAATTGTTAAGGAAATATCATCATCAATCCTTTTTGAATGATTTTCACCCATCCCTCATGGATAAATTAAAGGATTCTCAAAGAAATTATGTGGAAATTCAGAAAATAGAGGAGGATATCCAAAATGGGAAATACTTAGAGATCCAAATAGATAAGGATGGATTCATGAAATTTGGGTCATGACTATCTGTACCTTATAACCCAGAGGTAAAGAAATTTATTATAAATTAAGTACATAGCTTAAGCATGTTTATTCACATATAAATCACATAGATATATCAAGATATAAGAGAAAACTATTGGTGGGAAAATAAAACGATAGAGATCACAGAATATAGATCAATGTTCCTAGTGTGTTAGTAAGTGATGGATGAAAGGAAAAAATGTATAATGGGATGAAGAAACTATTACCAATAAAAACATGGAAATGAGAAATCATCACCATGGACTTTGTTATCAGACATTAGAAGACATTTAGAGGAAATAATTAAATATGGATTTTGTGGACTATATTATAAAGGCTGATCAAAATTTTCACAATTAAAGAGGACTTATCCCTAGATCAAATTTCATAGATACATATTAGAGACCTGGTAGGGATGGATGGATTGACAATATTGATTTTATCTGATCAAGATTTGAGATTCTCCGATATAGTTGTAAATATTATTCAATATGCTTTAAACATTGATCTCAAAATCAATCCCTATAATCATATTAAAACTGATGGAAAATTTGAATAAACTATTTAAAAATATTTTGTAATGTTGATATCATGTTCTATGGACTTCAAGGGAGGATGATATCATCATAAACCCCTAGTCCATTTCCCATACAACAATAGTTTCAAATAGAGCATCCAAATGGCTCCATATGATGACCTTTTTAGGAAAACATGTATAACCCCAGCATGTTGGGATAAAGTTAGTGAAAATTAGTATATAATACCTAAAATGGTTGAAGAAATGGTAGAAAAGGTGAAATACATTCATTAGCATATCTGGGAAGCGCAATGTTGATGGAAGAGTTATGAAGACAATCATTCGATGAGACCTTGAGATTATCGTTAGAGACATGGTATTCCTATAAATATCTCCATGGTAGATGATTATGTGATTTAGGAAGAAGGGAATGCTATGTACTAGGTATATCTACCCATAGAGATTTTGAATCAGGTTGGAGTTGTGTCATATAGACTAGCACTTCCACTCACTATGCCTCATGTGCACAATGTATTCCATGTATCCCATTTTGAGGAAGTGCATAGTGGATCTATCACATGTACTGAATTCAGAGGTGGTATATTTGGAGAATAATCTATCTTTTGAGGAGTAGCCAATGTATATCTGGGATCATATAGATAATGTTCTATGAAAAGAGTCCCCTCACCTGGTCAAAGTTCTATAGAAGAACTGAAATTATGATATGGAAGTATTGGATCATGAGGAAGTGATGAAGGAGAAGTACCCTCACATGTTTTCCTCATAGATTGTAAATTTAGATTTTGAGGGTGAAATTTCAAAAGTGGCGAAGAATGTGATAACCCAAAATTTTATCAATGAAAATCCATTATCATGATTATTTTATATAGTATAAAGCACATAAAATGAAAAGGAGAATATATTAAAAAGATTTTAAAGGATAAATGAATAAAATATGTAGTATTTATAAAACATCAGGAATCATAACCAATGGAATAGTAAGATGACCTATAGAATAGTAATGTGAACCTAAATAAGAGTAACCCATATAATATAATAGTAACATCACCTATGAATGTATATATAAAATTATCTTACTTATAAAGTTAAATATGAAATAATTATTTCATAATATTATTAAATGAAGGTTTTAAAAAGTATAAATTTAGTGCTGGTATTTTTATAAAATAAAAATTTTTATTTATAATTTTACAACTAATATAATGATTTAAAACAAAATTTACTTTCATTAAAAAGAGTCCTAAATTTGTATTTCGTTTTATTATGTTTATAACATAGTTTTATGAGGCGATATTTTATTTTTAAATGTCTTACAAATAACTTATTACTTTAAAATCTGTATTTTTTTAGATAATGAGAATTTTTATTAAAAATAAATATTTTCAAATTTATAAAATTATTTTCATAAAATAGAATATATATTTAAATTCGAAACATAGAGAGTTTTTAGTGTTAATTTTTGATATTTTTCTAAAATATTTTTTTTTTGGTGAAGATTGAAATATGATAATTTATATTATAGGGTACATAAATATAGTTTTTGAGTCATGTATGATTCATGGATGGTGTAATTTGACATTTGGTCAAAATAACATGCATTATTTACTATATTTTGTGAGAAAAATCTACACTATTCATAGTCTTCATCCAAAATTATAATCTAATGAATAAAATAATCAAAAACACATCTATCTTCTCCACTATAAATACCACTCTCACCATCTCTTTTTCTCACACCTCTACACCCTTGAATAATATCTAAATTCTTCCCAAACCTCTTGAATCTTTCCTCCCTATCATCTAGAAATATTTTATATTAAGAAAAAACCCAACTCATTTGACTAAAGGGGGTTATCAAGGAGAAGAATTCAAGAGGTACAAACCACACTCATTTTCTTTTAATTTCTTTCCAATTTCTTTCTAATTTTATCAAATCCAATTATAAAAGTGGAATGGTAACACCATTTTTACATATATACCATAATTTTTTTATATTAACACAATAATCCATCATCATTTATTTCCTCCCTACTTTTATCAAAAAATTATAACATCTTATATCTTGTGTTAATTAATTTCATTCAGGGATGATGAGTTGTTAATTTCTATTACCACCTTCAAGGATGGTCATAAAATCATTAATATGGATAAAATAATAATATTAATATATATTAAATATTATTTAATTTTATGGAAATATTACATATACATAATAATAAGTAATAGAACAAAACTATTTTCTGATTATTGAGAAACTGCCATATTAATCTAAACCATGATCAGTAACATTTTATCTAATGATTCATCCTCACACCATATAACAAAGTGATATAATAGAAAAAAAACATAGGTATGTTCATTAATAACATATTAATTCTATTATAGATATCTATTCTCATACTATATTATCTTTCATACACATATACAAGTGAATCGATTAGACAAACACTCCCAAACAATGAAATTACACTATATAAATTATCTAAAATTTCATAAATTAGATTACAAAAATTAAAATAAATAAAATAAACATATAAAATTTTATTAAATAATTAATTAATGAGTTAAATTTTCTTATCCATGATATTAAGTTCAAGTTCATAAAACATTCAGGCATAAAGTAAGGGATTCTCTTCAAACACTCATTTTTCTTTTATGTTACACTTTCTATCTTTTTACCCAAATTTAATGATTAATTAATCTTATTTAATCCTCATAAATTATTATTTACATGTTCCAAACACATTTACCTAGAACAATTCTTCTTAATATAATGTATAGATAATTTTTTTATAATTTTCCCTCCTCAATTATTCCAGATAAGCAAGCCTGGTTGAAGGGAACTTCCTGGTATTTACCCATTTTCATGTTCACAACATAATCTATTATAAGCCTCAATTATTATTATAAAATAACTCATTTTAACCTCAAAAATATTGTTTCATTTCTACTTTAATTAAAAATTATTCCTTTTCCATTTTTTTGAATCTTGAAATGATTCCCTTAAACCGTACTAAAATATTTTATTTATAATGTTTCTTAAACACATTTTTAGATGTTTTCACTTTAGTTTGAAAAAACATTTCATGATAATATATCTATTGTACATAATAAATATCCATATATGATTTATATATATTATTTTTGGGACACCATTATAGTATTCCATTTCAATATTCCTTTTGAAATGGTTATGATACCCAATCCATTCAATGGGAAACACTTATGTTAAGTTTAATTCTTTATGTTTGATTCATTATGTGGAATACATATTCAGGAACATTTAATGATGGTTGTCACCAAAAAGAAATCAAATTCATGTGTTAATATTTAGTCAAAGGTTATTTCATGGGAAATTGTGTTAGGGGTTAGACTTGACTCATGATTTAGGTACACCAGTATTGGTGGATAGCGATGACTCGTGCTCTATGTGCAACGGGTATTCTGGTTAGCCATGAATCATGATCATCTATGAGATATGATCCATTAATCATGATTATGTGATATTTTATGTTACTTCAACATTAATGTGAATTGACGATTACATTATCCCATGTTCTATATATTATTGATCTATATGTTTATTCTTGTTCCATTGCTTTTATTTCATCATGTTATGCCATCTAACCCATGTGATATGCTTTATTTCGATATATATTCTTTTAATGAGATTTTTAGATAATCACTTTCTTAATGTTTTCCCAACGTTATCCTATGCAGATGAAAGGGATAAAATTATATTAGGAGATCACTATAAAGATTAAATAAAATATATTTTTATTTTAGTTTCATGCATTCTAATTAAGAATCTATTCTTCTAAAGACACTGGACTTTAAAAACATTAGTTTTTATTTGAAGGAAAATTATTTTTACAACTATGTAATAATATGTATAAAAGTATAGAGTTATTAAACAGGTGATAGTCTCAGGATATGGCTCAATTATCATTCCAATTTCTATGGTTACTCTATGCCAATCAACTCACCCATATCATAAATAATCTATCTACGATATGTCCACATAGGAAAATCACAACTCAAGGCTTCTCACCGGGTCTACTAAGGTCATCAATTTGTGGTTATGTCACATCCCCTCTAAGAGGTGTCTAATGGTTTTGGTATCTTCTTAGTCTAGGGATCATCCTTTGGTAGCCAAGGCATCAATCCAGTGCTCATGGCCCTCAATATCCTTGGCACTTTTTTCACTTCATCATAGACATTTCATTTAGGTTAAACAATTTAAATTAAATTAATATTTAATTTAAATTAACACATGTTTTTTTAAAATATTTTACCCAAATATGAAAAAAACCTCTATGGAATCACCGCATAGCACATTTATTGTAAGTGTAATTAATTATTTCTATAAGGAAAACACCAAGTGCCACCAACCTGTTATGAAAATTTGCACTAATTAAAGAAACCTAAAATCATTTACTGATACATTTATATGGCCATTCATGATCAATTAATAATTTTTCAATCATATGAGGATCTTAATCAATGAAAAATCCAAAAAAATTAATTGTATAATTTATAAATAATTTTAAATTTTAAATTAAAATATAAATAAGCACAAAAAAATGCATTGTTGTTTCACATCGTAACTATGTCCAACCACACACAAGAGGTCCCTTACAAATCCATGACATAATAATGTTCCTAATCCATCAACTACGGTGAAAAATATATCCTAAATTAATAAAATGTTATTAAAACTCATAGAAAATTTCATGGAAAGGTGTACCTTTTGGAAAATAATGAGACATTGGTGTTGGACATTGTTTATAGATGTGTTATACCTAGGTTACATGAAACCCACATCA
This sequence comes from Viscum album, assembly GCA_963277665.1. NCBI lineage: Eukaryota > Viridiplantae > Streptophyta > Magnoliopsida > Santalales > Viscaceae > Viscum > Viscum album. The sequence goes on from OY728166.1 coordinate 385,384,103, forward strand.
TAATTATTCTATTTCAGAATTATATTGTGAATTTAACATAAAATTACTAAAATATAACATTCCAAATCATTGAAAATTTTGTAATAATAATATTAGAGGAAAAGGAAAGTCAGCATACCTTTCACCACCACTAGAATTGCCAAGAAAACCCACCCCAAGCCTGTGGGTATAAAGGATGAAGAGGGAGAGCCCGCCTTATGGCCATCTAAAAAATGATAGGGGAAGAGAAGTAATTACCCACCTAAATATATTGTGGGGATATTAATTTCCCCTTTGTAAATACTACAATCTATATGATATTAATCTATTTAATAGCCAGTGTTTACAACATCATACTATAAAACTATTGGCTGCCACAGACTAGTTTTTGGATAACACTAGCCAAGGCAGCAGTAGTCACCCTATCCCATTCTTAGGTACCTCATGTGATTTTGGGACACCATTAAAGAAACATTACTCATTTAAAAACATTTTTTGATGTATTACAATGTTCATAATTCCACTGTTATTCATGGTTAAAAATATTACCTATCTAACAATTCATAATTAATATTTATCTTAGACATCCAATACTAATTTTTACAAAAGGTTTATTAAATAAATTATATCTATAAATAAAATATTCAATAAAATATTTTTTATTTCTTCTAATTATTTAAATTATGTATGTAATTAAAATAAATTAAATCTTTTTCTTAGGAAATAATTTTTCGAAAAGTATTTTTTATTGAATTTTGAATAAATATTTTAATATGAATTCCACTTATAAAAATTTAAATTGATAAAAATGATTCCATATTTTTAATTATAATGTTCAAATTTTGTAAATATGAAAATTTAGTTGTTGGTCAATATGAAAAATAACCAAGGTAAATCGTTTTCACCATTTTATGGGTTAAAATGACTAACATGAGAGATTTAACATTGAGATAGGAAAAATATATCTCTAAAACATGGATAGAAGTTATTAGTTTAATAGATTTATATACTCAATTATATTATTTTCTAATTGGAGTTTCCATGGTGGAAATTTAATGTGAATTTGACCTTAATATATTTAAATATTTTAATATTTAAATTATTTAAAAGAGTTTCACCCAACTCACTTATAAAATGTCACCCATTTATTAAATTATTCACGCACTTTTAGCCACTATTTTTTTCAAACCCTATCTAAATTCATTCCAAACTTCCATACCCATTTTATAGATATTCTATTTCTCACAATAATACCATCCTTTTAAGGATTATGTTTTCTGTATAAGGATATTTATGAATGAATTAGTAATTGTCTATACTAGTATATTTTGAGTCTCCTTCATCATTAACCTCCCCCAAATTTTATTATATTAAATTTTGAACTATTTTATACCGAATTTATATTCTATTAGAAATGATAACGTTATTTGTTTGTATGTGTATACTACTACCTCCGAAAAGTAGTATGATTATTTTTTCATGTTATCCATACATTCCTAGTCATATGGATTTATTTAATGAATATATATTATATATATTATATTATTATAATTAATTATAACTATATATATTATTATTACCTTTATCTTTTTTCCATTCATTTGAAAATGAATATGTTATTCATGGGTACGTATAGTCTACCATCTCCATGAAGTGGTATGAGTCATTTTTCTTAAACAATTTTTATGAATGGTTAAAAAAATATCTAATAAATAAATATAATTTTTTTTAATATTATTACTATTATTAATGTTATGAAACAATTAAAAAATTATAAATATTAGAACCATCATGTTAAAACACGCATGAAAAATTGAATAGTAAACACCTAAATATGGATTTTATTGAATAATTTTTAATAAATGGGAAATTAGAAATTATAAGGAATGATATATTCTAATATAATTATTAATATTATATTTATATATATGTATAATAAATATAAATTTATTATACATGATCATAAGAATTCCTATGAAGAATTTCATGACATATGGTAAGGGATTATATTATAATCTCATTCTTTTTCAAAACTGCCTATATTAAATTTCCAATTTGGGAAATTATATTGTCATTAAAATTTAAATTTCATATATTATATTATAATATATATATTAATTGAGTATTAATATTACTCATTCATTTTCCAAACATTGGTACATAATATGGATGAAAAAATGTTTTTGCGAAAAGGTGACCCAATTTCATCTTTAGATTATGAATGGTTCCATCCATTTATATGCTATTTAAAATGATGTAAAGAATCTTATTTTCTATAATACAATGAAAATTTAATTTCATTCACAACAATATTTTAATTTATTTAAAATGAATAAATATTTTTTATGATGTTTTTGAATACGTTATCTATGATTTTTTATAAAAAAATTTGGAAAGGAATTATGTTTTATAATTTACCATAAAAATGAATTTTTATAATATCGTGAATGTTGTAATATTAGAAACTACATTTGTAATTTTACATGTTTATTCTCAAATAAAATCATCTTCTATATATTCTATAATTTTTTATTTCAATATTTTTTATTGAAATTGATATTTTTATCATGTTTTAAAAGAAAAGTAAAATGTTTAATTAAAGATATTTTTATCTATGTAATTTTGTTTATTTCTCTTATGATTAACTAAATACATGATATAATTATACCAACCATGTTGTTTCACTAGATTGATTATAATTATGTAATGATAAAATGTTAATGCAACTCATTTCTTTTTCATGGGCTATGACTTGTGAAATTGATGAATATTCTATGATCTTATGGAACACATATATTTGGTTTTAATTATGTTATAGGTGGGATTATACTTATATTCCCTACTATTAAATTGGTAATTTAATGATATCTCATGACAAAATATAAAGAGGATGCAGAGTATATCCATTCCTGGGATGAAAAGTGTTCAGGATGTGAACCCAGTCCATTATGGTACATTCTTCATAATGTGATGATAATGTTTGACATGAACCTTCACTAATAATATTATTTTCTATGATTTAATAATATAAAAATTACAAAAAATTGTTAATATTATATTTATATTCTCTCATGGATCATGATTGACTGATGAAGATTCCTCAGTTTTATGTTGTGTGTCCTTTGAAATGATAAATCATTATTCTATGACTCATGATTTATGATATATGAGTGATTGGGAATGAACTTCATATGATATAGTCACAATCTCATGAAATTATTAATACAATATTATTAAAATGGATCATCTTTTGATATATTCCATATTTTCGCTAATTTATATTTTGAGGGCACACTTTTTTATATTTGTATTCTTCCCAGGTTATGAAGAATTTTATCAATTACAAAATTTCAAAGAAGGCTTTTATGAGAGAAGAAAATTGTGTGATATTTTGAAGATATTACATGAAATAAATGGATTATGTATATAGCTTTAAAAGTTATTAAAACATTACAATTCTGGATCACGAAATGTATTGTAATATATTATGTTTTAATCTAAAATGATAAAATATGTATGCATGTTTATATACAATCACCTCATTCCTAGGTTGTTAAAAAATATTTGGGGAATACACAATGAATTTTTTGTTGAAAATGAAAATTTTAAAAATAATAATTTTTTATATAATGATATATTATATTACTATATGGAATATTTTCCAGTATATAATATTAAACATAAGTGTTATTAGTCAAAATGTGAATAAGAAAAAATAATTAAATTTCACTATATTTTAGAATAAAATGATAAGCATATAAATGAAATTGACAGTTTGAATGAAGATATATCAATATTATTTCAAGGAGGAAAAAATATGGTAAATGTATGATCTTGAATAAGATAAACAAAAAAAAAACTTTTCAATGGTATGATAATATTTTATCTAAATTATGGGAGACCTTTTTTGTTAAAGATTATATTGGAATTTTTTTGACTGTTAATTTATTTAGATATCAAAATAATGGGACATTATGAAAATGAATATTCCTTGAGACTTTCAGAGTCTCTTGCTTATAACAAGGATTTTACTTATAATTCAATTACTTCTAAATTTCTAGTGAACACGTGATTAAAATTAATATAGTTTTTGAATATTATTATACAAATCCCATTAGACCTGAATTTTCATGGGTACCAATGTATTCTTAAATATATTTTTTTGGATGTGTGTCATGATACTGGCTATATAGAAAATGTATTCTAATAATATTTACCAGTGATATCTATAAATAAATAACATTTTGTAATTTTTGTGATGGAATTCTAGCATATTGTAACAAACCAAATAGAAGAATAAAATGTTTTGAATAATATGGAATTTTAAATTTAGTTATTATTTGGGAAGTATTAGTTATTAAAGATTTAAAAAATATATTTCTAATATATACCAGCTCTATGATGATGATATAAATATGAACTTATAAAATTTTATGTTTATAGTTTTCAAATATAAATTTTTCAGGTTTTATACAAATTGAAAATAAAAAATTTATTCAATAAATTTTTCTGAGTTAAATGGTAAAAATAAAAATTGATTAAATGTTGTTGACTTTTTTCATGTTTTATAGAATTATAGTTTAGATCTAAATAAACATAGATTTATATATAAACTAGGATAATAAATTATTTGATCTATTAAAGTTAAATTTGGGAAACATCTATCTTTATGATCCATGGAGGAAAGGAATGTGGCATAAAGAGTCCTTTAAATCGATGGATGGGGTAAGAACTTCATGACAACATGAACTTTTACATTTGGATTGATTTGTCCCTATTAAAACTTATAGTCTTATTTAAAAATGACATATTCTTTAATTATTCAAATCTATAAGTGATTCACTAGGAAATATTTTATGACACATAAATCTAAGACAGTTTATAAATATATTTTTTATTGAAAATTATTTCAGAGTGAAAAAGGATGTAAATTGATTCAATTATAAGTGTAGAGGTGGTGAGTTTTAATTTATATAATTTAAAAACATTAATTAATAAAATGTAATATTAATAATTTTCAGCCCTTAGGACAACAAAATAGAGTGTTTTTATAGAGAGAGAGATACAAAAATATGCCCTTATATGAAATGGCTTGGATAATCGTAAATGAATTTAATATTCCAACATTATTCTAGGTAAAATATTTTAGAATATCATATCATGTTTCTAAAAAAATTATTCATAAAAAATTCTTAAATAATACCCATTATTAAATATAGAAGGATAGGAATCATATAATTTCTTATTTCATGTTTTTTTTGTTTCAAAATTGTCATTATAAATAATAAGTTTTTTTTAGAAAAAGTCAATTCAAAACCTGTTAATGGTTTTTTATAGTTAATTGTAATTCTAATAAAGAGTATATATTTTAAAACAATATAACATTAGTTGTTAAAAAATATATCAATATTAAATTCTATGAAAATCATCTGATAAAAGAAATTCATATTTAAACAAGGATGAAGAATAATATAGATATTTTAAATTTAAGGAGTCAGAAAATTAATATTTGGATGCACCAAGTGTGAGAGAGAGACACTATCACCAAAAAACATTAAAATTACAGAGATATCAACTGGTTGAAAAAATAATTTTTAATGTAACATCTTTTATTAATCCTATAATTTTGAAATAAATTATTTGGGTTATCAAGTTTTAATTTCATTTTTTATACCTTGCAATATAGATGATTCATTGTCTGAATCCAACTAGATTATAGATATGAATGAATAATTAAATAAGATTCATCATAACTGCATATTTACCTTAGGTGAACCCCCTAATGATCAAAATATCATTAGAACTGAATGAATATTGAAAAATTATTTAGATGAATCTGGATAAATATTTATAAATAAAGGTATATTTTTCAATCAATGATATAATCAATTAGAAATAATTTATATTGAATAGTTATTTTCCACATTTTCAAAATAAGAATATAAAATAATTCATTTGGCTTATAATTCCCATTCTAGAATCAAAAATTTTCATATGGATTAAAAAAGTGAAATTTTAAATGGAATCATTTTTAGAAATTTTTCCTAAAATAAACCATTATGTTTTTAGAATGAATATAATCCTTATAATGTTTTGAATCATTAAAAATCAATATAAGATTTAAAAAATACCATTGTGCATGGGATACAATGGTATCATGTTTTAATTTAGATAATGGTTTCGAAAGGGGAAATTTTGATCTAACTACATTTATAAAAATGTATTGTAATACAATTTTAATTATTCAAATATATTTTGATGAAATTATATTTTGATATTCTAATGAATAATATTTTAATGAATTTTCATTTTTGATATAGATGATTTTGAAATTATTTTAATGGGAGATCATAAATTTTTACCTGGTCATAACATTTTTTTAATGGTGTGATGTTATTTTTCTAAATCAATATAATTATAAAAAAAATTATTCAAAAGACTTTCTTTAGACTCACATAGAAGTAGTTATATTTAAATGGATTCTTTATGAAATATTTATAGATATGATACTAGAAAATATATTGATGTTAAAATTTCTTGAGGCATGATTATCAACACATAGTACATAGCTTCTTCACGGCCTAATTTATTGTTCAATATTTTAATTTCACATAGATTTTAATGTGAAAAAATAAAAATTCATTTGATGCTTGTAAAAAGGGTTATAAAATATGATAATGGTTCCTTGCATTAAGTTATATTTTGCCATGAATGTATGTCTTTATCTTTAATTCACTACTCTAATTTTGATTTAGGTAAATTCAATATTGATTGGAAATGTAGAAAAACTATGTTTCATTTTCATAATAAATATTTAGCCTCATGGATCATAAAAAATCATAATTTAGAAGCTCTTTAAACTGATGAATGTGATTATATATGTTCTACATCCTTTTTTGTAGTCCTTATGGATTAAGAAATATCATTATGTTTTTTGATTTATTTTTTAATATATAACTAAATATTACAATAATTAATTCTCTATTATTATCTTTAATTTTTTTCAATACACTTAGAATAAAAATATTGATTATACATACTACTTCCATATAGGTCATGTTCAAAAAGGTTATATAATTATTTATTCTTTTTCTATATAATATCAGTTTGCTGACACCATTACTAAGCCCTTAGATTTAGTTTATATTAATTAAATTAAAATAAAACATTTTATTGTGGAAATTTAATAGCATATATTCAGGGAGAGTTTTACATGTTTAAACCTGTATTTAATGCTAACATTGAAGGATTGGTTTTCTTTCACAATTTATCATTTTGGGGATTATACATATTGTTCGATTAAACTTATGACTGTCGTTTTCTTCCCTAATAATTATTTTATATATTAGGGGTTGATCATGGTTGAATATAAAATGATGATATATAAAATTAGAGAAATATACCTATAATTTGATTTCTTATGTCATTAGTAAATTATAAAATGGGTGAGATATTTCGGTATTTAAATTTGTTTTTCAATTATAAAAAGGGAGAAAACACTGAATTCAATTATTTGAGAATTTTTTTATTTATGTTTTGATAATTACAACACATATTTGTTGAATAATTATAATTTATCAAATAATTTTTTCATTTATTATTGGACTTTATTATGTTTTTTAAGATTTAATTATTATGATATTAATGGGTTTTTTACCTTTATTGATGTTCCAAAAGATTTTTTTTACCCTTAAATTAATTTCATTTAAGTTTACATATATATGAACATACTCTTATATGACCTTTAGATTTACCACTTCAAAATTATGTATGATGTTGAATTAGCTTTATATAGAACATATAATTTTTCTATTTCCCTTACTTGGTAATCCTTTAACCTTACACGACATGTCAAAGTTTCTTGGTACCTTCATTTGAGTTTTATTAAAACTGTATATAGATTTTATACACTATATGAACAAATATCATGTGACCATACATCTTAACTATCTAAATAAACAAATTTCAACTATCCATAAATTTTAACTGACCACATTCCCTAAAGTATAGCATTCATAAGGTAGATTGTATGACTATGACTTGACCATAATATTGATAGACTGAATTTTTATAATTATTGATAAACCACATGATTAAAATACCAGATGTAAGGTATTGACTATAATACAATGTAAATATATTCCATGTTAATGATATTTGAGTGCCTATTAAATTTTACCTACCACAAGATCTCATATACTATGAGATATATCATAATTTAATATTTTATGAATAGTCATTTTGGACCTACCATAAGAACATAACCTACAAAAAAGTTATTTATTATATGAAAACTATTTCTAGAATCACAATGCTCAATTTTAAATATTTTTATTGAATTTATATATTTCAATTACCATATGTTTTTAATAACATTTTTCATTTATCTATTATTAACTAATTACTTATTAAATCGTTCAATGATAATGAATATTTTTTAACAGTCTCTTAAAATATTTAATGAACATCACATGGGATAATCCTTTACATTGATTTCCTGAAAAACAAATGTTTTATATTTTATGTGTTTGAAATTTGAATGGTTTGACTTCAATTCTTTATTGGAGTGTTCCAAGGGAATTTATTATTTTTTATTAATAAATTTTAGTGTTTTTTTTAATTATTATGGAACATTACACTATACATGTTGTTCTAATTATATATATTTTCAATGAAACCCTTGTTTGATTGTTTTTCATGGGTATTATATGGAATTTTCACATGAAATATTTATTGGAATGATATTCCAAACAACTCTAATGTATTTTTTATGATACTTTTGTGAAATTCATTAGAAAAAAATAATTGAAATGGATTTAAATTAATAATGTTGTGTGAAATTAGGAACAAGATATAATGATTTTGATATAACCCACAGTTACTACTATAGGTTGAGAATATTCTTGAATTATACAGTAAAACACTTTTTTATCATATATTTTTCTCTTCCAGGCTTCAATAATTTGATCGTTTGCTGTATAAGAGAATGGTTTCTTCGATACTCAGAGCATTACTTGTTCATTTTGTCATATTGTTCAAACTTATATATAATTTAATAATTATATTTAATTATATTAGGATATATTACACATAAAAGGTATGATTATATTGTTATTAATCTATATAACAAAATTATGAATGTGATGTCCCTAAAGGGTAAATTGTTAGAAGTAATTTATTCTTGGTATAGTTAATGGTATGTTGGGTTACTTCCAAAACATCAAAACGGTTCTATATTATTTGCGACTCTAAGTGAGAAAATTTTGTTTGTGTGTTCAACCTTTAGGGTTTAAAACGTATTTTATGTTTTGTGGATCCCCATAGAATGTCATAGATTCCATTATTTTGGAATATATTTATCCCTGTGATTGAAAGGAGTGAGGAGTTGAGTAGGATCATTTGGATACAAACTAATATAGAAAACCCTATGTTCTTTTTATTTTTTAATTTCAATTTTATTATTTATTAACATTGATAATAATTCATAAAATGTATTTCAAAGTGATCAATTCACCCACCCACTCTTTACCATTTGACTATTCCAATATTGGGACCCAGCAATATAGTCATTTCTAGAATGAAAAAGTGTAATATGGACCCGCAATGTTCTCATAAAATGTTTTCTCTCAAAAGTATTTTATGGAACATCTACTCATTTCCCAATTTAGTTTGATCTAATAAATGAATTACTCCATTAGTCCCTACACTTCATTAATGTGATCCAATAATAGGCCTTCATGATCAAATGGAATCTAATGATTTAATCAACTTCAATTTAACATTTATGAAACTAAAATCTTTCTTGGTCTTATAAAAGAATTATAATAAGGAATATGGTGTCTCACTAGTGATCTGTAACAATTTTGTAATTTTTATCCATATGCATCTATGGGATCTGACCTTGTCTATATTGGATATTAAGATATACTTATGTAGGAAATGTAATATAGATATTATTTCTTATGGATTGCATTATGTAATTGATGGATATAATTTCATATAATGATGTTCATTTTAGGGAGAATTCATTATTGGGAAGTGTCACAGGCTATGTTGTCTTGGATGTATCATAAATTGAAAACATAGATTCATTTTCCAAATTCTTTAGAATCATACCATAATATTATTTCATTGTGGATAAAATTATATTAGGTTCATAATATGTTTTCCTCCAAACCATAAATTTTGTGATGAATATTGGCATCATTGGTTTTCATCAGATAGTATTTCTACAGAAGAAAACCTATGTGTTTTCCCTACATTACATTGAATCTATATTAGTCATGATAAGTAAATATATCATTTATTGAGGAGTAATAATAGTCATGAAATAATGAAATAATGAATATTTTGGGCTGCTAATATACATTAATTAACTTATTTGAGGATCTATTTCCTAATAATACCTTTAAGTTATAACATGAGAATAAATTATAATTTTAATGTATTATAGAGTATGTATGAATGATAGTGTTCAATGATAGATGATACCTGGGTGAAAATATAAAGATCCATTTTCATAGGATGTTCTCTCAAGGATATAAGCATGAGAATACATTTTTCACTTGATTTACTCCCTCTATCTAGTGAATCGAACATTGTCCCAAAACCTATCTTTTGTTGATCATCATAGTCAAAAAATTATCATTAGATTTACAGATTCATTACTCTACCATTACTTACAACTATTCAAAAACATCCAATAAATAAAAAAATAAAATTATTATACATAGATATCCATTCAATTTATATCCAAATTTTTATGTCTCCATTTTTTTCATTATTTGTATAATTAGAAAATATCTTTCAAATATAATTAAATGAGGTCTTATACTAATAATATCACCAAAAAATTATTATCAAAACATATGAGGGAATAATATAACTATATTAAAATAATATATAATAAATTACATTCACAAATTAGTTCTCCCATGATTGAAATATTAATTTTTCTCTTGTAATCATGTGAGTACACTTTAAAAAGGTTTTTTTTTCTCCAATGTCCTAGCCTGAGCCAATGAATGCTATTTGAGAAAGTGATTTTTTGGATCAAATTCCCAACAATACTTACCTTTAAAAATCTATCTTTCTCAATATCCTCACCTAATTCATAATTTATATCTTCCTTGAAACTTATTATATGATATTCATATATATATCATTTTACCATTCATCATTTCATTTTAAATATTCCAAAAATAGTTTCATTCTACTTTGACAACTATGAACTTTATGTATTTTACCCATCTATAATTGTGAATAAAACGTATTTAATTTTTATATATAATCCAAAACCATGTATTTCAAAATATATACAATCTCCCAAGTCCATTTTTAATAAATGATACATTGAAATAATGTTTGGATAACCAGATCTTAGATATATTCTTTTATTAATGGATCTGACTCTTAAAACACTATCATGTTATCTTAGGAGAATTTATAGATAATATTTCATCATCCCAATTAACTCTATTTTGTAAAATTTTCACATTATGAGGCACCCTAATATGCTACTTATATTTATTATATAGGTTACTATGATTGAGATTACATTTCTATTCTGTTTATGTCATAATATGATGCACCAAAAATATTTTATGCAAATCATTTATCTAGAATTTTGAAAAAAAATATTCCATTGACCTGAATTTTATTTATCTCAGGTTATTAAATAGGTTATCAACTTAGCTTAATAGTTCTCAACAAATGCCCAAAAAACTAAAAAAAATACATGAACACAACAAATATGAAGAAAAATACCAAAATTCCAAAATAATCTAAATGCACTCTCCCCTATACAGGTTTCATGAATTGTTGTCACTAGATTATAATTTTTATTATTATTAATAATATATTAAAAAATAATAAATCAGTAATCCAATTTTTTAGGTGGAATATCTGGTGTGTTTACTCATACAATGGTTGGGGGAGATCGATCACCTCCAGTGTTCCATCTATGTACTTGTAATGGATCATCTTGACTTTCATCCCATTTTTAGTGATGAGTTTCCTTTATCCTTATCCACTAATCTACACTAAAGGAAAAATATAAAATAAGTAAGTGTGATTTTTTCCTTTACATCCAGACTAAATATTATGTTCCATGAATTTCAATCAAGAGTTGTAAAGTAGAAATTTTTCTCTTCGATAAATGTCTCCCTTTTTTGTCATCTTATCATGCCCTTTTCGGGATTTATACTTGATAATTATATCATTATAAAATTAATATAATAAAATTTATTCCATCTATTTTATCTTATACTTCCTATGGAATCTATATTTTTCTATACCCATGTTTATCTTATTTATAACTTAGTGGGATTTGTGCTCTAATTTTATTGGGACATGTTAAATTTTACCATAAATCAGCCTAAAAGACTCATTACAATGGGTGAATTGTAACAAATTTTTTAGTTTCATAGGATGTATTCCAACCTTTGGATCTAAATCTTCATATTGGGGTTGACATTCTTCTCCAAAATTTTGTTAATATCTCTATTAGTTACAACATATTTCCCATTAGTGTTTGGGTGATATAATGTGATGTTCTATCTTTGACTCCATATAATTTCATTAAATATTACTTACATATATTATATTATTATATTTCATGATGACTGAGGATGCACATTAGTTTTATCGATATAAAAAATATAATACTTTTTAAATTGACACAAATAATAGATAAGTAACCAGTTTAGGTTGATTTGTCTTCAATCTAATTATAATCATAAAATAGAGAATCAAATATGTAATAATTCCCAAAAAATGGTAAAGGGTCTTTTATTGTTCATTCTTCATACATATATTATTTTATAAAGGTTTTCCTGTGTTTCATTCAGTTAATGTCTTTTTGAAATATTTCCAATGAATTAGAGTTGTTAGAACTTTTTATAAAATTAATATTCATAGATTTAAATAGTTTCCTAATAAAATTATGATTATAACAAATTACTGGTAGTTTTTCAGGGTCTAAATTGACCACTATAATAAATACATTGAGAAATTTTTTCTATAATGTCTACTTCACTCTAAGGAAATCAAATTCTTGTCATCGGGTTACAACTATTTATCTAAAGGTATGGATTAGAACATACCTAGAACATTGATTTATCTTTTTCACCTCAAAATTTATTGTCAATTAATGTGTTGTGGGATTTTGGTGGTAATAATAATTAAAAACATTTCATCATACAATAAAAATCATCTTCAAAAAAAATCTTTTTTCACTTCGAATGGATTCCCTAATGGATTCTTAGTCAAAAAATCGTACCTCAGTACTGTGGGTAGTCTACTCGGGTGGTTTTACACTTGGATAAAAATCATTTTTTGTTATTAATCACAACACTAAGTTATTTAAACAATATAATCCATCTCAAAATTTATGGATTAACTTATAATTTCATTAAAATATACTAAATAAAGGTATGATACAATAAAACAAATTACACTAGTTTTTAAAAGACATGATCTTATTTTCACTAGTGCCAAAAAAATTGGAAGAACCTCAATTTTAATGGTGTTTTAGTTCCAATGTGTATATTTTAATTTCTTGGAATAATAATTTATCAAATTTACTTTACCTTAAATAATTTGTGTAAGGACCCTCCAGATAATAAATTTTAATGCAACATGTAGCTTTTCAAAATGGTGTTCCAAATTTTGTTTTTGTAGCACTAGTGTTAAAGTTCGTCTTCTATTTATCTCATAAAAAATTCAAAAGGAATCACAAAAAAATAAACCCAGTTTCCATTTACTATAAGCTTTATTTGTAATAAATATTTCTTACAAGGACCCTCAATGACTATCCAATACATGCATGTATTCCCTAAGATTGGCATAAATTGTTTAACATGTGTAGGATAATGCATTACTGTAATTATATCGACCTTTGATTTTTATATATTTAATTACACTATTTGAAAAAACATGTTCCACATAAAATAAAGTTTTAACCATAAAATAGGATATTTTAAAATTTAACAGAACATTTTTTTAATACACGATTTCATGATTTTGTCCAGGATACATAATAAATTATCAAATAAATTTTTATGATCATTGAAATCATTAAGGAACAGATCAAGTTATTATTTCTCATTCAATTAATTATGTTTCATCATGTCAACATATACTCTCTAATTGGGTTATTACTCCTATATGGATGAGTTTATTCTTTTCATTATCAACTATAGTGAGACCATAATATTTAAGAAGAATGAAGATGATATGTACCCATCATGAGAACAAAATAGGGTAGATGATATAATAATTTAACGATTTCTCAATCCTTTTTTTTACTACCACTATCATTTTTAGGTTAAATATTCTTGTAGGTTTTGGAGAGGCATAAAATCAATTTAAAGAATATTTTGTATATATATATTATATGAAAAATACATTATTTATAACATAGTCTCTATCATATATATTTTATATTAATTTGTAAAAGGTTAAGGATATTAAATTATTTGTCAAATAATAAGTTTCAAGAACTGAATACTGGAAATATAACTTTACCCATTAAGTACACATATTTAAATTAAAGAAGAAGAGATTTCAATTCATGTTTGGGGGTGGAAAAAGAAATTAAAATATCTTTGATTTTTATATATCATCCATTTTAAATTTCTATATTAAAAGAACAATGTCAGTTTCATCAAATGAGAATAAAGAGTTAAATCCATCAAAGAATTCAGAAGCTTCCTAGTCTTTGAACTGTTTTGATTTGATATTAGTCTGTTCCACAAAAATTTATAATACGTTCTCAAAATTCAACCAAATGTGATATTTTATTTTAACAAATTATTTATCCCATAAGCACAATAATACATAATATGTTTGAGTGTGAAGAGTAAATTATCCTCTTGAATAAATTTCATAGATTAAAAAATGATGATATATATCATGTTTTCTTTGATTTATATGGTTATTGTACCTTCATTAACTGCAAAAAGGGTTATATATATCTTTAGGTTATTCCTTCCTATGATAATTTATGATTTTTCACGTTCCCTTTACTATTTAATATTTATGAAATAGATTTCTTCTCGAAAAATCAGGTTATATACTCTCTTCACAACGTCATCAAGAAATCATAATAAAAATGAATTGGATCTATTTTAATGTCATACACCCACTATTTTGGGAATGAGTACTCAAATGAAAAGGGAATAAAATTCATATTTTGGTATAACATTAAAGGAAACACCAATATCACATAATTTTACTTATAATTACATGGATCCAATAGTGTAGGTAAATGAAATTAGACCAAGGTCATAATTTGTTGTGGGAAATCATGGTTTTATCAATGTTGGCATAGTTCTTTCAAAACTAACTAATAAATTCCCTCATATTCTCCACATCATGGTGTGTTTTTTATGTAAAATATAATATTTGGGGATCATTTGGTAAGAATATAATAGTTCTCTATTGATCTCAACTTTTTAAAATGTTTGTTGGATCTATTTTGGAATTTCATCTTATTGAATTTTCATGGATTGAGTTATCCTTCATGCATAGGGAAATGGGATTGTTTTATCTTTTTATGGCTATTAAGATATAGATCTTAATTAAATTATTTAAAAAAAAGTATTATTCTTTTTTTCCACTATATTATTATATTTTGTGTTTCAAATAAATATAAATTTATTTTTTCACTTCTAATAGTTATCGAAATCACAATAATTTTTTGATTATTTAGTGTTTTAGCTAGGTGTGTTTTTGGGTTCTTAGTCATTATTTATAAGTATACCCCTCTAATTTTTTAGTTATTTAATTTCATTTTATAATTATTAAATTTTTTTTTATTATTTTCTATGAATATGTGATTTTTTAATAAATGATGATTGATCATTGGGATTAATATATTGAAATACTGGTGTTTGGTAATGCTACTTGTATATTTTTTAAGTTCAATTAGAATGTTTTAGTTTAAAGAAAATACTATTCAAAAGGTTTTTCATATTGGGCCTATTTATTTCAAAATCTATAATGTACTTGAGAGTTGTCTCTCTATCCTTGATTAATTTGTAGAAAAAGTTTATGTTGATGGAAAACTATAAAACTTTCAGTTCTCTATACTTCAATACATAGACCAATGAAATGATTAGGTGAATAATAGTGGAAAAATAACATAAAAGGTCTTAGTTTCTCATTATACTATTTAAGGGTTATTTTTTATAATTTTCCTATAAACTATTAATGTATAGGTTCTAATAGAGGCGTTTTAGAGGATTTTACCACATAGACCATCCTAGTTGTAGTATTTCTTATTCAAAATTATTGTAACTTTCTTCTAATAATTTCTATTATTCCATTGGATTCAACTGGTTTCTTGAAAAATATTTTTCCTCTAGATTATACATCCATTATTATTTGGTCACTATCAAAAAACAATTGTCAAAATAAGACTAGTAACATATGTTCCTCTATGTGGTGGTGGGTATAGAATGAATAGAGCATCATAAATCACTTTTTGTATTCATAGTTATTCTCTCAAGTGGATTATATAATTGTATATATTTTTCTCCTCAAGAATATTTTCCTAAACATAAGTAAAAATATTTTTTTATATTCCTATAATGTTAATAAGACTTGGTCAACTATCTCGACTTTTTGTTTCGAAAAAACTCGTTGGAAACTCTATTAAATTAGAATGGTAATTATACAAATTTCAATTTTTTTCATTATCCACTCCCCTTGTCTAAAATTTATCACTCACCATGGAAAAATTATTGATGTTCTTTTTATGATACTCACATTAAATTTCATGATACATGTAAATAATTATGATTATTATAATTTTATTTCAAAATCTCAAAACAAAGTACAATATACAATTTTATATTTTCCAATCGTAATATGGGGTGCAAGAAAATATATTATCATTTTCCCAAGATAATCATCCATTATTTCATATTCATAGTGTTAACATAAAATTTCACATGATTGTATCATATAAATGTTCTTAAATTATGCTTACATATTATCATTTGGTCTTAGTTCTTTAACACTAGATAACAATTTCATGTAAATATCTCAACAAATAGTAAAAATTAATTCTGTGTGAGTCTTGGTTATTCTAAAATTATGTTAAATGATTTGACATGATTATATTATTCATAATTATCTACGTAGTAAAAAAAAATTAAAATTTAAATAAATATAGTGTAGTGAAAAATAATAAATTATTTAAGAGGGGGAATAATTTCGAAGTCCGATTGTTGAATGTTAATCTGGTGGTGTTTTTTTTGAATTATATGGTGTGAAAGAAGTATTTTCCTAGACAATAAGTCAAGAAGTTGACCAATGATTGATTAGTGGGTAGTATTTCCCTAGAATTATATATTAGTTTATAAATTAATGATTCTTTGTTTGGTATTTTATCAATGATAAATTCACAATTTCTTAAATTCTCACCCTTGGTTATTTGTTTTGGGGAGTTTTAACTCTAAAAATATATATCCAAGGTGAAAATATTTTCATTATCCATCGGAGTTAAAAGAGAAAACACCAAACCTATAACAAGAAGTTAAAATTCAATACATAAATAACGTCCCAATTGGGTGGTTTTGATCCCAATATGTTAAGGTATAAATCCTATTTTCTAATCAAGAGCTTTAAATCATCAACATTTCACTACACATTCAATATTGTTTCATCTTATATAAGGTTTATTTATTGGAGGTAAAGAATGTATTAACTAGAAAATAAATATAAATCAATGGAAGGATATATTTATTATAATCATATTCAACTGGACATAACCTTGTTTTTGTTGACATTAATTAGAAAAAAAAATTAAAAATGGCTTTGGACTCAATAATTCATTAGTCTATCCTTTGATTTGATAAATCAATAATGTGGGTTTTATTCATGTTTTAAGATTATTTTAGCGATATACATCGTCCTTATAGAATGGAAATAAAAAATAGTCGATCTAAACAAATAAGGTTCTATAAATGATGTCTTCCATCAAAAACTTATATGATTTTACTTCCTTTGGGATCATTCTGTTGGTCAGTTAGGTTCTCAAGATATTCTAAATATTTCATGTACATAATTTTACTAAATACACAACTTAAAGCATCACTCCCGTGATATCAAAATATTTTCCCCTCCCAAGGATCATGTGAAACCTTTACTCATTTGACAATTTAGTTATATTGACTGGATAAAAGATTCTATTATTCCCCGTATTTCATATATATACCCGATGTGCTACCATCATTAATAAATAAAACATAGTATCTAAAAAATCCTCTCCTCATTTAGGACACTTATAGATTGTTTTGGGGTTGTATGAACTAATTATATAAAATATTTATTCCCACTGTGGGTCATTAATAATTACTATATTTTTTGATTTAAACATCATTTAGCTCTGATATGACTCACATTGGCTATTGAAATTCCATTGAGTAGAAAACATAATTTAGTTTTAATGTCCTCAAAGTTACATTAGAGCGCTATGGGGTCATGATTTTTGGGAAAATTTGGAACTAAAGGGTGAAAACATTCATGGTAAGTGACATGGATTGTGTTGTCTTGGATGTGACTTCCAAAGGAGGCCTAGATCATGTTTACCCGAGAAAAAATTTCCATTTTCTTAACAATATAGTTCCACCAAGAATAGGATATCAATGTGGAGATAATTAACATGACTTTTTAATGTTCATTGTCTTCAACATTACAATGAATGATGAACACAAGTGATGTTGGATTTCATGAGAAGTCATTGTAAGGGATTGTATAATAGATGTTTCCCCTAGATTTCATTGAACTTTGCATGATCCTAGTATGTTAATTTTCCTTCAATTGAGTAGTAATCATAATCATAAAATTATTAATAAAAATTTATTTTAGGGTTCCAATATCTTTTAGGATCCAAAATGTGGCTATATATTCTATAGAATTTCATCAAGATATAGTGTGAGATAATTTTGGACTTATAACGTATTTTTATGAAGGCATGTGAGATTTCATTGATTGAGTGATTTATCTTCAGGAGATAATGAAGGGATCTATTATTATAGGATATAGTCTCATGAAAACAAGACCAAGGATACATTTTCTCTTTAAATAATCTCAATCCTCGATACATTAAGTGTAATGTCCCTAACCCCTATAGATCAGAGTTCATTTATACATTATTAAAATAGAATTTGATAAAAATAATCATATTCCAATGCACCTAATATCTTTTAGTCCTGTAAAAATAGATGTATACTTTAATCATAAATTACAACTAAAAAATTAAATTAGCACATAGTATTTTAATTGATAAAACCATTATTCAAGTAGCTTATCACAAAATGTAAATCCTAATAGAAATTATAGAATCCTGGGAAAATTAAATAGAAGAAAAAGGGTGATCTCAGTTTCATAGTAAGGTCATGCATACAATGGAAGCTAAATAAGGCATGAACAATATAGAAATAAATACATGGATATCAAATAATTCTATATTCACATGAGCTATAAACATAACCATGGATATCATAAGTTAAAAAATCATAGGTTAATAAACAATTATTCACAAAATGAGGTAAATTCATAATTTCATATATCATAAACATAAAATTTACGACTCATACTAAGACATCAAACATAAATTGGTAGGGCTAATCAAATAAAGAAGATTGATTGTCTCATGAGGCATATTGATGCATATATGGGCTATACGAAGCACCTAACATCACATAATAAGTCCAATTGAATCCTAATATTAAATGGGTGAATCAAAAACAACATAAACATTCATATTGAAACTAGCATAATTTTTTTAATAATTTCCGAAATCAAAGAACCTAATCATAAACCATCAAAATGAATATGGTGAATAGTGTGAAAATTTTAAATAATGTGTCAAACTTATAGTGAACTATCTAAATAAATAATCAGGATGGGTTAATCATAACGTATTCGAAGTGGAAAAAATAGAAATAGGGATTTTTCCATTTATTAATAGACTGCCATTAATATTTATTTAATACAACCTTGTAGAAAATAATATTTTCCCTTTGAAAATAACTTTTTTTAAACTGTGAAATTATGAAGGTAAAAATATTCATTTAAAGGAAATTTATATGATCATAAAGTAATATACAAATAAAATATTATCCATGAATTCATGAAATTTTATTCATTTTTTATAAGTTAAAAAAATCATTTCACACTTTTTTCCTGAAAAATCAAAAAAGTACCATCTTTCGAAAATAATATAAATATTCATTTAAAAATGTTTTATTAGAAATAAAACATGGGTATAAAGTTATTCAAAAAAAAATTAGGAGGTTATTGAAAATATTATTTTAAATATTTTTAGGAAAATAGGGATATTGAATAAAAATATTCCCTAACAAAGACTTAATTATAAACATTCTCAATTATTGTTGATATTTTGAGGTAAACCCCTGCCACTTTGGTTACTTTTGAATCATAATCCACATGAAATAAATAAAATAAAATAATACATTAAATACCATAAAGATAAACTGATTCATGATATAAAATATCAGATGTGGTAGTATATACACCACATAAATTAATAAGTGGTGAATATAGAATATGTCTCATGGAAGTAAAAGTGATACGAGAAATTCTTACCTTCGGTTGAATTTCTGCGTACAAATTCAAAAACCATGTATAGTTTAAATAAATAAATAAATTTTTTAAATTTATTCTAGAACCAAATTCATATACATCGTACCATTTTTTATATACTTATAATCATTTATCACTAATTATTAACAACTGTTTTTAAAAAATTACTATTTTGGGTAATAATAATTCATTTTCCATGTATGTATTCATTCGACAGTTTGGATATTTATAAATCATTCAAGGTTAAATGATATATTTAATTTTAATAATTATATTTTATCATATATATATATATGTATATATTCATTATATATATATATTTAAAATGATCCATTAAAGGCAGTGATTGAAAAATGTACTACACTATTCATGGAGATTGTAGGTTGTACATACGCATAAAAAGTGTTTTAATTATTTTATGGATGGAAAAATGAAAGATAAACAATAATTATACTTTATAGAATCATTATTATATCATATAAATTATATATATTCCTAAAATGTTTCCTTATTACAATCCAAATAAATTTGAAATGAAAATGTGTCACATCACTTCATGTAGGTGGTAGTCCACATGTACACAATAGTGGTGTTATCTTTTAATATCAATTTAGATGGTAAGAAGATAGATATGATATTATTATTTGATAAGTACATGTATTTTATCAATAAAATATATAAATATTAATCATATCATATTTCAAATCCATAAAATATGAAATGAAAAATTAATTGAATCACTACATAGAGATAGTAAGCCATACATACGCATGAGTGATACCTTCACTTCCCATTGGATGAAAAGTCTGGTGGGTACTTATGGTTTCCATAATGATGATAAAATTTAGGTATATTTTTTTAATTAATCAATTATTTTATAATATCTTACCAGAAATTAGAAGAGGTATAAGAAGAGATAAATTCATAGAGGTTGGGTAGGGTAATTACCTCTTCTTCCAGATACCTTCTTTATATCCTTTCATAAGGGACTTATGATTTGACTTTAAAGGATAAACGGACATCAAAAATTAAAATAAGTGTTTTTAGAATAGAATGGATTGGTATAGGTCGATCAAGAAGCCCTAATGTCGTGTGAAGATGTTAGGGAGGATATTTCCCTTTTTAATTGAGGGGAGGGGAACATTTGGAATTTCTCAAAAGATAAAAGTTTAATAAATTAATTATTAGGAAAAATTCCTCAAAATAGATATTTATTCAATGATAATGTAGTATATGGTTGTAATATAATCAAAAAAAAATTTATAAATGGTTTGGTGTCATTTTAAACATTATCCTATTTATTAACACTTAGTTAATAAATTTTAATTTTAACTACTATAATAATTTTTTCCATGAGAAAGCATTGCAAATTTAACTTATATGGTAATATTTTATCTCTAAATGGATAATTTATAAATTTTTGGACTATATCATATCTAAATTTTCTTATTTCATTTTTTTTTATTTTTAAATATTTTATTAAAATATTACTTTAATAAAATATGAGTTTTTCAATTCCAAGACAATTAATTTAATTTGAATTTAAATACATAAAAAAGGGATAATTCAAATATAATGATTTGGGACTCAATATTTGTCATATTGATCATTAATCCATTGACCACAATAAATCATTCAAATTATAATAAAATTCATATTTTTAAAATCATTTATTTTAATTTTATGTTAATTAAATATATTATATTATCACTACACAAGAATTTAAGGTAATTATATAATTTATAAATATAAAAATTTATTTCCATTATAAAAGTAATTTAATTAATATCAAAATAGATATTTATTTTCATTAATATCATTATTTTTCACTGCATGGACATAAAAGAGATATAAAAAATACTATAATTTTGAATATATCATAGATTTAAATAATATATAATTAATTTTCATTTTAAATTTTCCATTAATAACACAATTTATTGAATAAGGTTTTATGTTCTGAATTCCCGTCATCCAATAAGAATTATGATGAAAAATTATGTCCTTGTCACTTATTTTTAACTATCATTAAGTATATTTACCCTTTACCTGGGTGATAAAATTTACCATGGTTTCTATTAATATTATATAAAATTAAAAGGGACCCATTTAATACATTTGAACCTACTAATTCAAAATATGGAATCCATTTAACCAAATTCAATACCTATAATTATTATAAATTCATTTTAAAATAACTATGAAAAGCATCATAATACATCATTTAGAAATTACAGGTTTTCAGAATAAAAATGGATTTATTCTTATCCCAGGAATAGTATAAATATTTTATGAATGATTAGAAATTTGATTAAATATATAAAATAAATTTTTATTTAAATAACTAACCAATAATGAATAATTTAGTATATTGTTATAAAAAAATATTACATGCAAAAAAAATATCTGTAAAACAATTCTTCTATTTTGTAATTTTGTATTTCTACTAAATTTATAATAAACAATTTTTTTAAATCTATAAACCATATACATTTTAAAATTAAATCAGTCCCATTTATACCCTCTAATTTAATAAATAGGTTATAATGGTCATATAACAATATATTGATGTTTGCTTAAACATAATGTTATGTGAAATTAAATATATCAAAGAGATTAACTTTATTTAAAAAGAGAGAAATAGTAAAATCCTAGGTTTTTACAAACCACGGTAGCCTATAAATGTGTTTTTCATTGATCAACATGGTTAAAATATTGTCATTAAATTTATAGCTTCATTCATTTTCCTTTACTTTCAACGATCTAACTTCTTCATGAAAATCATCAAA
The DNA here is from genome assembly GCA_963277665.1 of Viscum album. Lineage (NCBI taxonomy): Eukaryota > Viridiplantae > Streptophyta > Magnoliopsida > Santalales > Viscaceae > Viscum > Viscum album. The sequence continues at coordinate 385,407,487 of OY728166.1, forward strand.
TCCAAGGGTTATGCATATATTTTGATTTATTTTATCATAAAATATTGATTGATCAATAATGTTCATTATTTTTATTATTAAATAAATATTCATAAAAATAAATGAAATGAGGTGTTACATGGAAAAAAACTCAATATGATAGTTGTTAATATATGTGAAGTAATAGAATAATATTCTATAAATAATATATGATGTATTATTTTTATGAATTATTTTTCCCAAATCACCCATCAAGAAAGCTGTTAATTGGGTTATAATTGATCAAATAAAACATTCAAAATGGTTTTTACCAATTTAGGATATTAATCCTTTTTAGAACCTTGGAAAGTTGTATATCAAATAGGTTATTAAAAATCATGAAATTCCTATGTATACCATTTCTGTTAGAGAGACTCATTTAATATAATAATTTTTGAAGGGATTAAAAAATTCCATGGATAATTAGTTAAGGATGAGTATGAATTATAATCCATAGTCTAGTGGAAAATAGAGTAGATTATACAAATTTTAGAATATTTTATTTTTTAATTTTGAAATAAATTATAAAAGATCTTGGGAAAAAAAATTATTTGGTGAAATTTTTAAAGATAATAGTTAATAATACTCAACCCATTGAGAGTCTATTTAGGTTTTATATAGGGATTTTATATTGTCTTTATGTGTGGTTGAAATGGGTGAAATTTTTCTTATCCAACTGGGCTTTGAATTAGAAACAATAGACCATATTAATTATATTTGAAAATGTATGTGAATAGTATATAGTTTAGATAAGTCATATATTAATCGATGATTATTACCCTTAGAGTTCAGTGTGGGAGATCTTGTCTTTTTGAATGTGTCTGCTTTTTAGGATACTAAGGACTTGGAAATCAATGGAAGTTAGTAATATGATTTGTGAGTCCATTTGAGATTGTGAAAAGGATTTTTAAAGAGGAATATTATAAGGTAATACAACCACAATATGATGTGAATAATAATGTATTTCAGGTATCTCAGTTAAGGAAGTATCTACATGATCTATCTAATTTTATTGACTTGAATACACTAGAGTTAAAACATGATATGAATATCATTGAGGGGCCAAAAAAATTGTGGATTCAAAAAAAAATTAAGGGTTAACTCAATTGAACTTATTAGAGTATCATCGAAGCATGTGAATGTCTAAGAAGAAAAATGGGAGAGAGAATATCAAATATAGAAAAAAAATCGCATTTTATTTTATGAAAATTGATTTATTTTCCTAGGGAAGAATGTATTTATGGTGAGTTTAATTATAAAATCCATGTTTTTATCTACTAATTTAATGGATATTGTTTTAAGTTTATTTAATTAAGAGATATTCCCATGAGAAAGAAAATTATCACTATTACATTTGAGTTAATTATTTTGGGATATTTTTTAATACTTTTTGTTGTTATTTGATCAACATATCAAAAAACATATTTGGGGGGTTAATTTATAAAACTATGGACATTATATTGACGTATGATTAGGGGTGTGACTTAGATAATTAATTTGGGAAGTTAATCTTTGGTTATGGTCTTGGAATAATTCATTAGAATCAATATTGTTCTATTATTTTTTAATTCCAATGTTGTTGGAATATTTTAATAGTGTTAATGATAAATAATAGTGGAATAATAAATTATTGGAGCTAATAGAGGGTTGATCCTATAACTAAATAAATTCTTATAGTGTGTTATTTATAGTGACGAAGGAAGAGTAATTATAGAAGAGAATTAATTTCTCTATTTTGACACCTATCATCTATTTTTATTCTCACATATTACATGATCCCTCTCTATGCATAATTTTTTTATAAAAGATTATTTTATTTTGTAAATACTATTAGTGGATAATGAATCTATTAGAATTTTCAAAGTATGTGGTGTATATTATTTTAAATAATTCATAAGAATAATTAGAAGTCTGATGAAATGATTCAATTTCATAGAAACATACATTTTTAATTTCTTATAAATAAGACAATAGAATAAGGTTTTACAACATTGGGCATGGGTTATGCCTTTACTCATGGAATTTGTTCCACATTCTATATAATTTTACTCTTGTTGACCATTCTTCAATTATTTGAAAGAAGCTAGTTTCATTAGGTTATTACAATTTGTACAGGGTTCATGCCACTCAATAGAGGTTTTATACTCTAGTGTTCAATGTTGAGTGGAGATGTCCAAATTCAGAAAGATCCATGCTCATAGTGCATAGGAATGTGATTATGTATCATTTAAAAGGGCTTTGAATCAATGATACCCCTTTTTGTAATTTAATGTTTGAAATTAACCTCTGTTAATAGTTTAATTATTTATTCACCCTCTCTTTAACTTCCACACATACCCATGTATAATAAAATGAAATAACTACAATTCACATTTGTAATCTTATGATGTTCACCACTAATGTGGGTGATTAGTCATTTATAGGTTATTTTTGGGTTTTGAGACCATGATTTAATCACCAATATCAAGAGTAATTATAATAACTATATCTAGATAGCTAAGCCTCTCAACTATTTTATAATTTATTTATTTTTTATTTGTAATAACTCCTTATATTTTTTCCAAAGAATTGAAACTAACAACATAAGATCACAAAATTCTCTATGATGCTCTAGAATCAATATAAGATCTTATTCAAGCCTTCAAAATATTACACAGCATAAAATCATTCCCTTTATCATAAACATAAATTCCAGAATATCTAGTTGGATGTAGCAGATATCTTATCTCAAAATCGATATCAATCCCATATTATTATCAATAATTCTCACCTTCAATATATATAATCTTTAGTATTATCACAATATCAGGTTTATCTTTACATTTCGATAATTTTATTCTTCTCCTTCTTTAATTTTTATATACGCATCATATCAATTGGATATCGTTTTCAAAAATTTAATATGAAAACCTTTTAATCACAAAACATCAATAATAGATCACTTTATAAGATTAAAAATATTTTAAATAGATCACCTGAAATAAATCTATAAGACCCAGTTTATAAATTCCACATGAAATTAATAATTTCTCCACTTATCTATTTCCATAAAATCTATATACACTTAATATCTATATAAGCATGATGATACAAAATGACACTATTGAGTGTGAATTTCTCCCATAATAATGTATTTATCATGGAATTCCATGTATCCTTCCTCTCATGGTGTGATTAGATCTCAATTTACAGAACTAGTTTTCACTTGTATTTCATCCTTAGACTCCTTTGAAGCATAACCTTCAATTTATCAGTGAATTTTATTTATTTCTTTGAACCAAAAATAGTTCCTTAAATAATTATTATAAATTTTCTCACGATATCTAAACCATAAATAGGAACATTAGGAATCATATGAGTTTAATCTCTATCAGTATCACATGTTCTCTAACTATTAGCCTTTAAATAATTAATTATTACACTTACATATCATAGAATATCCTTCACATTCCTAAATTTTATAGTGAAATCCCTTTACATAAGAAATAATTTCACTTACTTATCACAGTACATCTATACCTATACCATTTTTATATAGTTTAAAATATCGTACATATTCTTTGAAGGATATTACATATCATAGAGTGCATCAAATTTTTTTCAATCTCTAAATTTTTAAAACATATTATGTATGAACTGGATATTTATTACATATAAATGTTAGGCTTTTATTTTGAATAAATTATATATGATCCAAAAAAAATACATTATGTAATCTTAGAATATAACTTATATAACATTGTAAGATATTCCATTATCTTTATTTTAGTAATATTTAAAAAATATCATTTTTATGAACTAGGATGTATTATATATGATCATGAAATTTTACATACCATATAAAATAAGTTACATATCTAGTGTAAACTCCCATTAAATTTCCCATTTATTCATTTATAGCATAAAGGGATTCTTAGATATCATGCTGAGAAAAACTTTCACATCACAGTAAGCTATAGTAGTTTTATACTATTCATAATTTTTTATAAAACCCCATGTATTTCCTATGAAAATACAAACATTTCAGGTGGATGAACCCTTGTGAATGTTTTATTCCATTTCTAAATTCAATAAAATGTAAATCTTCTAAAAAGTTTATCTCTGTTTCTCAACTCACATTAAAACACCTTCTGTTATCTCAAATCAACTCAATACCTTTCTTTTCAACTCCATCACTTCCTTAAAAACTTAGAATTATTCAAAAATATTCACATTCAAAAACTAAAAAAATATACCCCATGATTTAATCTGTTCTTCATTCTACCCCTTTGGATTTTTTTTGTAACCGAAACAACTCACCACCAATTTCATCAAATTAGAACATTTATCAAATAAAAATGTACATTCACCACACTACTATATATATAAATTTACTGAGAGTATTTTAACATGTTAAAATGAATATTTTGGAAAATTGTTTTTGATGATCTTTCCCTCAATCAACTCACTCACTACACAAACTATTCATAATATACTCAATTTTGGAATCAAAATAGTAATATAAAATATTTGTGTAAATTTCTCACCTTTTGATAATAGAATCCATTAGAATTTTTGGTATAAAAAATTACCTCACATGTGACGGAAAGGGTAAACATCCATATTCAGCCTCAATAATTCAGATCTATCATTTTTTACAGCCTTAGTAAAGTTATCAGATATTTGATCCCTTATATGAATAAACTATTAACTGGAATCCCCGTTATAAATATTCTCTTTGAAATCATGACAAAAAATTTCAATTTTTTGAGATCTATAGTATTTCACTAGATTTATAGAAATATAAATTTCACTTTTTTATCACAAGAAATTATTAATGGATTTTCTATGCTCGCATAAAAATATTCCAACTACTCTATAAATTAGATCATTTATTTACATTAATGTTCATCACCAACATACTCAACATCTATTGTGAAAAATGTAAATGATTTTTTATTCTTATAATGTCATCTCACACATAGTTCCCTAAAATATAATATTCCAACTAATTTATATTTCATGTAATTATTTTCTCAAAACTAATTAGAATTTTTATAACAAAATAGGATTAAGTGATCATATGTTCTGTATACCAATAAAATTAGAGTTCCTTTGATGTATTTTAGAAATATATTATCATCCTAAATAATTTATTCTTTTGTATCACAACGATACATTTTACACAATTTCACCTTATAGAAAATATTAGGTCTTGATGTAATGAGATAGAGAAAGCAACTAATTAGTCATTGAAATTCCTTCCAATTTACATTTTCCCCTACTATATCCCTCCATAGATTAACCCCAAGTAGTATAGTTATAAAATCAACTTTAAAATCTTTCATGTTAATATTCATTAACAGTTCTTTAGAATATAATATTTTTAGATTGAAAGTTGAAAATTTCTATTTGTATGCCTCAATTTCCAATGAAGAATCAAAATTTTTAAAGTATATATATTTCAAATGATTTCTTGATTTTTCAAGTAAATCTATCACATCCCTACACTATATCACCAGATGAATTAGCAGGAACAACATAATCAATGAAGATAAGAGTAATTATGCTTATCTATTTTAAATAAAGAATGTTACAAACATCCCCTTTGGTGAATCTCATGTCAATCAAAAATTTATCCATATTTTAATTACTAGATTTAAGGGAATGTTTTAGCACATATAAATATTTATTTAAAAAAGGTCTTTTTTAAATCAAATTAATGATAAAAAACATCTGGTTTTTCAATATTATCTTATTCAATTGGGAAACAATACCTCATGATATCCTTTCGAGATTTTTTGATTGTATGTGTATTTTAAACAAGATAGTTGAAAATCAATCAATGTGGTTATTGAAAAATTATGTTAAAAAAGTATAGGACTTTATATAAAATTAAAAAATTATGTAAAATGGTTCAAGAATATCTATAATGTGTTCAAAATTTTATATATATATTATTATTTCTATGTAATGTTTATTATGAATTTCCATAATTTTTTTAACAAGGTGTCACAATGTAATTGTATTGAAAATATTTTCTCTTTGGTTTCATATAAGAATATCTTAAAAAATATTCATTCACAAATAAATTTAGGTGGAGAAAATTTTACAAACAAAATGGTGACTTTTTTTTAGTAATAAGGGTTTTGATTTTTTTTTTGAGTTTTATGAAAGTGTGTAGTTTCTGGGAAGTGTAAATGTTTCATGGATGTACGTTATGAAAAAATTAAAAAAAGTTACCCAGAATTTCAATGGTAAATATAATTTTATTATTAAAAAAATGATATATATTCCTTACACATTGACTATGGTGTTATAAAGAGTTATTAAAATCATCAAAGGGAACCTACAGTTGGAATTGTGAGTACACATTAATATATAGATCAATGAGATTTAAAATAAGTGTTTAGTAATACACCATGAGGGTAGTGGGTCTGTTTTAAAAATTAAAAAAACATAATTCCATAATGATTCTAGTACATTGATACATTTAATTTTTTCCCTCCTTCGGCTTTACTAGTTAGTGTAAATAAGTAAAATTGTTGTGTCTCTTGCATAATTTTAATTTAGTTTATATATTGATGTGATAAAAGTGAAAATATAGTTTTTTAATTAAAAAATATTAAAAGGGGAAATTATAATCCATCACACAGTAATTAAACCCCCCATAAAGGTATTTCCCTATTTTTTCCAATAATTTGTATCAAAGAAAAATATGGATTTAATAGTATTCCTTTTTTGGAAACAATGATATCTATCAATCCTAAAGTGACTCTGATCATTTAAGAAAAAATAATTGAAATAGAATAATTATATGAATCACAATTTTCAACCATTAAGAATATATATATATATATATATATGAATTTTATGCATGGTGTTTTAGTTATTTTGGATAGTAGAGCATAATCAATAGGATAATATAAAGAATTGGATGTTGAGAGTATAAGAATCATCTCTTAAGAGGGATCTTCTTTATCAAAATATAAAAATATGTGATGTCATTTAAATTCGTACAACACAAATGGGAAATGTTAAATAATATATATGAAGGTGAAACTATATTACAAGAATCTAAATTATAGGTTCTTTGGAACATGTACTAGGAATTTAGGTTGTACCTAAAATAATCAATTGATGCATTATTTAATTGATTGAATTTAATTGTGGAGGGAATGTGTGGAGTGTGGTCGTAGATAAATCCTCAATGATTTGAATATACTCAACTATATACTAAGGAATATTCTACCCCATTTAAATCCAATAGCCTTTTTTACATGAAGATAATGATATAACTTTTTGGGATTTTGATAGACTTCATTGTACTCTAATAACATACGATAGAGTAATTAGTTTTTGTAAATAGGTACGTAAAAGGTAGTGTCATTAAAATATTTTAAGAATATTAAAATTTATGATGATCAATAATTAATATATGTGTTTGAAATCATGGAATTAAATTCATTTAATATTCAAAAGATAAATGAAATTTTAAAGGTTAAATTTCACTTTATGAGTTTCAAGAAGGAAGGGTTGGAAACCTTGCTGCAAAGTATCACAATAAATTTCAAGATGATAATGAGGGTGATAATGTTTCCATAAAGGAAAATTAATCCATCATTAATGGTAGGATATGTATGAAATATAAATTCATTATGTAAAAGAACCTGATTTTATAACAGGATAATGTTTAGGAGGAAACTAAGGTAGAATAAATTGAATACATCTGATGCCCCAAATAAGATGTTATAATGGTCATTTAAGGTAGTTCCCTGAAAATGGAAGATAGTGAGGTTGTTGAATAATAAGTTTAATAATTATTTCACCTATATGAAGAAATGACGGATTCTCCTAAATGGATAGATATATATCGAAATGAATTGAATAAATCCAATAGAGTGTTGCAAAGTTCCACACTCTATAAACAACATTATGAAATGGAGAATTCTGAGTTAAATACATTTGCTGAAAAGGTTAAAAAAATAAACATATAAATCTTGGATAATATTATGGAGTGAAATATAAATGTTTAATATTAAAGATGGGTTATCGATTATTTACCTAACACAGTCAAAGACTATGTCAAACATAACAAAGAGCTTGAGGAGGAAACTGCTGGACTATTTGGAAAAGTTTAGGATTCTAAGAAAATATTCACTCCTCTCATACCATTAGGAAATAAAATCATAGAGGGAAATTAAAATGTAAAATTGGATCATATAGATATATAAAAATAGGCAATGCGTATTTATGAAATGAAAAAAGACATAATATAATGAAAAAAGTCAGTAAAGGGATTGATCACAAAAACAAAGTGTTGATGGTTTATTCTTGGATTTAGACAACTAAAATAATGTTGAGGATTGATTTTGGTCATAAAAATAATCAAAATACTCCGAGAACACCTATATAACCAATTATATATATAAAAAATAATAATTCTCCTCATATCCGGTGTAATTGTTGTGGAAAGTTAGTACAATCTGAAAATATTTGATTTTTTTCTAAAGGAATCAAAGGGAACAAGATAAAATAAGAGAATCATGGAGATTTAAATATTTTATGCATTATTTTTATGGAATCTGTTTATATTGTGGTTTATTTATACATATGTCAAGGTATTTATCATTAAAATGAGGAGGAATGAGCCGATGAGAACCCAAATTTATCATACGTAGAATCATAAGTAATCATTAATTAATATTAGAATAACAAAAATAATATTTTTACGTAGAATTTGGTCTATCATATTGTATATAAGATCTATAATTTCAGTCAATACTAGCTGTGAAGTTGATGTCATTGATATAAATGATAAGAGTTGAACACGAAGTTTATGAAAATATTTTACTAGGTGTATGGATCCTAGATATTTTATGAACCATTTATATGTTCTGTAATAAGTATATTTCAATGGGAATCATGAAAAATGAGGAATGTGACATTATATTATTAACTGACATAGGATTAAATATTATTGGGTTAGAAAAATTCATGTTTGAGGGTAAAGATATGAGATATGTATATTTCATTGTTTTTTAAGGATGTACTCAAAATTATCCAAATTTTCTTGAATGGTGTCACTCTGAGAATGGGAAAATTTTACCCAGAAGAATTGAATTTTCATAGGAATGTGTGTTGTATTTTTTATGTAGGGAATGTTTAGGAAGTTTAATCTCTACATTTTCACGGAAAAAGAATCTATTTTATTTCTATACAAGGAAGAATAAAATATAGTGTGATATAAATGTATTATCCATTTTCACCATAAATATTTGGAAAATCTAGTGAAAAATAATGGACCTTGATATCCCTATAAAATATCTTGCCATTGTTCACACACATGTGATGTTTTTCAAAAATTTCTAATAATTCAAAATACATTAACTGAAGATGAAAAGGTATTAAAGGCTTATTAAATTGGTCCCTGTTGATGTTTGTAAATAGATATCAATAAGGTTCATTTATTGGAAGAGGTTTTATATTCTTTTTATTAATAATTTTAGTAGTACAATATGAATAATGATCATCAATCACAAGTCTAAGCTAACTAGTTTCATTTGTCAATTTCATGGGAATTCATAAATTATTCTTATAGAGATGATTTTAAAATTATAGAATAAAAATGTCTTAGATTTCAAAAAGGCTTCAATGTATTATTATCTCAAGAATAATGGGATGATTCATCGAGTATCAGGACTGAGAACTCATAAAAAAATTTATCATTGTTGGTGAAAACTGGATCTTTAACAAAATTTACAAAATAATTATTATCAATAAATACATACCAAAGATGTTTTAGAAAAAATTAATACAAACATTGGTCAACATTTATAACACATGTTTATTTTGTCCTAAGGAAGAATAGAATCTATATGAGATAAATAATGGAAGAAATATGTCATTAAAGTACTTTTGAATCATAAGAAGTATGTGTTTGAGGATAAACCTACAAATTTTGAGTCTCATTGAGAGGAATAAATTTTCATTTGATACCTATGAAAGAGAAAAACCTATAAATTATTCAATAATTGATATAAATGGTTATTCAATGTATTAAAATCATTACAATTGAAAATTATAAGAGTATTCATCAAAATAGAAATGTGTTTTTTGATAAAGGTGATGATGTGGTGAAAATATTAGGGGAATCACTAGGGTATATGTAAAATTATTAAGATGATATTAATGATTATTAGGATGAATTTTGACCTACATATATAAAGAATATAAATAGGTGAGTTAAAAATAATAGGCATAACATCATTAGTGATCAGAAATCATTAGTGAATAAAATGAGAATGATATCTCAAAAAAACAAATTTCTTATCATATACAGAACCAATGTGCTTTTAAGAAAATGCTAGGGATGAGAATTTTGTTCAAGTGAAGAATTATGTTCTTGAAAAAAATAAAAAATAATTAGATATGGGAAATTTTTTAGAATTAGAAAAATCATAATATAATTGAAAAAAAAGTTCTATGAAAAACGAATGAAGATGGGAAGGTGATTGGAAAAAATAATTAATATTGTGAAAGGGATACCCTCATATTGAGGTAATGTATATATATGAAACATTTTTACATAAAAAATCGATGGGAACAACTCAATTAATCATGGATATGGAAATGAAATGGAAGTTCATGGGACTCAAGATGTCCATCAAGTCAGTATTTATAAATCAATTTCAAGAATAAGAGGTGTATATTGAAAACCATATAGATTTCTTGACCATTAATATGATAATAATGATTCTTTTATAAATAAGGTACTTTATGGGATACTTTAGGCACCACGATCATGTTATTTAATACTAGATAATTACATTAAGAGGATTGGTTTAAAACATGGTAGCATAGCTCATAATCACTCTATTAATAATAATACTGGTCAAAGAATGATGGTGCTAGTATTTTTTGATTATATAATCATTAGTAGATCAAAAAAATCACATTGACAATAGGTCACAATATTTATGAAGTACAAGTTTGAAATGTCTTTTATTAGGGAACTAAATTTTTTTCATATCCTATAGGTGATACATGGAAGACATTATATATTCATCTAATAATAAAAATATGTTAATGAGCAACTAAGAAATTTGTGAAAGGAATACTCCAAAAAGATGAAGAAATTGGTTTCCACTTAGACAAAGTTTTAAAGTGATGATGATGCGAAAGAGGTTGATATCAATGAATACATAAATATCATTAGGATAATGTTGTACTTAACAAAAACACAACCTGGGATTATGTTTTAGTCACATTTTGTTGTATGATATAAATAAAATTTCAATGAAATATGATTGATGTGATAAAAAATTACTAAGGTATATAAAAGTAAAAATGGGTTTTGATTTAGTGTACAATGAAACATTTTATAAAAAGTTATTGGAATATAAAAGTGTAGATATGATCAGTTCAATGGATAAAGTAAATTCTGCATCTTATTGGGAAATTTAACATGGTGAATTTTTCATTTCATAGCTGAGAAGGAGACAAAGCTAAATTTTACTAGGCATTATAGAAGATGAATATATTTTGGATACTCATCCTTTCCCAAAATTATTATATATGAAGAAAAATTTTCGGGATATATATGTTTAAGTGATGACTTTTGTTTAGAAAATATTTTTATAATCAACATCCATTAATTTCAGAATAATATCTAATATTTCACTCAAGAACAAATGACATTGAAATCGATTATCACTTTGTAAAGGAGAAATGGATCACAGGTTGGTTAAGTTGATGTATGGTCCCATAGAACATAAATTTATAGAAATAATGAAAAAAGAATTCCCTAAAAAAGAATTGTGAAAGGAATCGAATTTACTGTGGATATAGATCACATAGTACCTAGGGAGCATCATAAATTTTCTTTTTTACTGATAATTGTTCTTTTCCTATTTTAATCATATAAGGAGTAACCTTTTGGTTCTTTAAAAAGGAGATGATATTCTTCATTATCAGGGAAGAGTTCTCTTAAACCTAATATATAGGAGAGTATGTACTAAAATGGATGATATATTCAGTTTTGAATTAGGAGAAAAGAATTATAATGGAGTATTAAATATGGGGATCTTAATATTTTTCTATAAATAGAGGAAAATCACAAAAGAATTGAACATTTGGATAATAATGAAATAATTTACCCATTGTGGTTTAGAATGTAATGTTGTGAGAAAACCTGGAATCAATAAATAGAATTATTAATAAAGTATCATTAATAATGAAGTTATTCATTAATGTTATTTTCATTATACTCCTTTTTCTCATGCTAATATAGATTAATTTGGGATTATATTACATATTTATTAAATCATCGATCATTATCTAGAGTTTCAGTGTTTGAATAGTAGTTGAAGAGAAAAATCATAATATTTTAGAACAATTCTTTCGTGATGTTTGATGGGTTTTAAATTAACACAAAGTGGTAATTTTTTAGGGAAAACAGCACTCAATGTCATGAAATTTTTTATTTTTATTTTTTTTGTTAAAAAATATAGTGGAAAAAGTTATAGTGTGGTTTCTGACAAAGTTATAAGATAGTTGATACATTAAAAAGTTTATGTAGAAGGTTTTTCCATTATTTTGAAATTGTTTGAGAAGTTTCATGAAATAATAGATATATGGGAGTAATTTCACTAGTAATAAAATTAGATGAATATAGTGTCATAGATCTATCATTAGGAATTTCAATAAAGCGGGTATTTTTTTACATGTTTGGTAGACTTGTGCAAGTAGATTTTGCAAAATTTGGTTCACGTAGAAGTGAAAAATTATGTAAATTTTTATTTGAGTTGAAAAAATCAAAAGGAGGTGTTGTTATTTTGGGGTGTGTAATGTTGCACAAATAGTCAACCATACCTATAAATAGGCTTAAACCACCATAATTTGTGGTAGGAATTACTTAGTTAAAATTTCAAGGCTCTAGTCTCATATATCTCTTACATGAATGCACCTCTTACATGAAGTCAATTACATGAACATTAGTTGTGTGATGAAATGTGATCGTGTTTTCATGAATATGTGAGTATTATGAAAAAACAATTTATTATCATTAATGTTTGTAGTTATATGAATGTTTCAATGTTGTATGAAAGACGCGTAGAGTTTTAATGAATGTATATTGTATGAAAATCTAGATAATTATCTAGAATTTATATCATTAATCTTAGTATATCATTTTGATTAGAGGACATAGATTCATGAAACACAAACTATAGTATAATCAAAACTGATTGAAATAATCAACTTGAATCTTCTAAAGTATTAGTGAGTAAAATTCAGTTGATAGTGTAGTGATATTTTAAGAAGTTATTATTGGTAAACATGGAGGGACATCGAGTCTACTCCAATAATTTAAAAACTACAGTTCACTTTAGTGATTCTGGTATATTTCCAAATAACTATAAGTTGATACAAATATTATCTTGGTCATTTTAAACCATGTTGTATTTTTATTCTCTTAAATATTTTCATTTAAACATATATATTTTTATGAGAAGAAGAGAGAAGAAAATTTTGATTAACAATAGATCAATATTAAAAGGGGAATTGTTTTAATGAATCATCCCCACATTCCCCATGAAGGGAATTTAACCTATTAGAGAAAAAATATTCTTCAATATCTCTAATAAATATATAAAACATCACATACATTTTGAAAAATTTTATAATTCTTGTGAGAAACAACATCAAGGGACATCCTTATAGATTCTAGTATTGTATGATGAGAAAATTTATCTTTAAAAGCCAATATTTCAACCTGATAGTATCCCTTATACACTATATAAATATCCCATGAATCCCGCTTCCTCAACATTCAAATCAATATTTTCTATATTTGGGGTTTTTATCTTAACAAATAATGTATTTGAAACCACTCTAATTTTCATTACTATAGGATTATTTTTATGTGGTAATTCATATAGATTCATTATATATTCAGTCCCCAACCAGTACTCATTTTCAATATTAAATTTTTTACTCACAATTACCCTCCAGAATAACTTTGTGGCCTTGAATTATTCTACCGTGGTATATACAATCTAAAAAAGCTTCTATATTTCCTATATAAAGATATATTTTATGTGGTGTATGAAAAACACTATACTTATTAATGATCCCATAATTGACAAGGTACAATTCAAATGTATTGATAGTGTAATCTCTTCTATCATTATATCTTAGATTCTTGATATATACCCCTATATATTTTCCAATATCTATTCTACTAATTTTGAACATATTCTCATCTTTCTATTTTTTATTCATAAAAAAAATTATTCATTTTTTGTAAAACCATCAATAATTGTGATAAAATAATAATCCCTCTTATTGATTTATGTCTTCTTGGACCGCATAAATCTTTGTGAATCAATTTTTGTATCCAAGTGAATTTAATTTATAATTTATATTTATTTATTTGTTTTATTTTTATTTGTTGACATATTTCATAGAATTCATATCTTTTTTATCTTCAGTTCAAGTGTAAGACCACAACTCTATTAACCCAAATTTCCTACTTTCTATTTTCATTGGTACAAGTTAAAAGGGATTCCACCACATAAGATCAATTAGTTTAGCTATCTTGGAAAACTAGGTAAATACATGACAGAAATGTTAAATTAAAACTATAAAAAAACATAGCAAAGGAATTATTATATCATCGTTTAAATCTTTTTTAACAACCTATTCCATATCCTGGGGATAGGAAAAAAATAATGGGTGATATCAAATGCTCAGTAAATGTTATGTACCATTGTATCTATCATGATAAAATAAGGAATAATAAACATGGTGGATTTTATAATCAAAATAAATTCCATTAAAAAAACTATATTTTAGTGAACAACCATGGCTAATATCAAAATATCAATCACATAGACTATGAAAACAAATTACTTGATTTAAGAAATGTATAATTACAGACATTTATGAACAATTTATCAATACCTCTACCAAGTTATTAGGAATCGAAGGCCTCTAAATATTGAACTTATTCATTCCATCAAATACTCTTAACCACTAAATTACTATTTTATAAGCTGGAATTTCCGAAATAACAAACTATTATAATCCTATCCTATAGTCTCATTTTATACATCATGCCAACTAGTTTTGTTTCATGAGACTTATCGATCCATTGAGGTTCTATCTATAATCGGGCCCTATCCATAACGTTCATTCCATATGTGTTCCTTATAATTTTAATGGTCAAAAAAATTCATTC
The DNA here is from genome assembly GCA_963277665.1 of Viscum album. Lineage (NCBI taxonomy): Eukaryota > Viridiplantae > Streptophyta > Magnoliopsida > Santalales > Viscaceae > Viscum > Viscum album. The sequence goes on from OY728166.1 coordinate 385,422,725, forward strand.
TCAAGATGCATTATAATTCAATAATTATCCTTAATGAATAAATAATTTCAAAAATTTCTTCATTCAATGAAAAAACAGTCCTAACAAAATCCCCTCAAACGATACTATATATAGAAATGGAATATTGGTGATACATAATCAAATTAATATTAATGATTCTGGATTCATCTATTATTTTAAAAATATGGACATGAAGAAGAAAAATAATATCCAATGAATAACTAATATTTATAGAGAATATGATCGTAAAAAAGTTAATGATCCCAAAATAAAGTATAAACTGTTATCTGTAATGTATAATATAAGAACATTAATTAATTATAAATGAAGGTTTAATAGGAAATCCATACTTTAAAATATAAAATAGAATTAATAAACCCAAAATACCTTCCATGTATGTTTTTGTAGGAACAAAGTTGTAGATTAATTTTTCAAAAAAAAATTCTTCCTTTTAATAAATAGTAAAAATTTCTTTTCATATCATTTTGAATAAAAACCCAAAATATTTTGATAAGTATTTTATTTTAAAATAACTATGGAAATAGTTAATGTAATCTTTAATGAAAATATTGGTCATCTAGTGAGTAAATTCCTTCATGTCATGTTTGGAATAACAATGATTTTGTTCATAGTTTTAGTAACACAAACCTCATTTAGAAAGTGACAAGAAGATTCCATTTAAAAAAATTATAGAAAGTAAAAAATGTATGAAAAAGAATTTATGAAATGTTTGGAGCATATTAAAACAATTTTTGAAATTTTGTTAAATAAAATATGGTCATAGAAAAAATAGTTGGAAGGAAATCCTCAAAATAATATTTTTAAATGAATGTCTTGTCCATGTAACTTACTTGTTTATTTTGGATGAAAAAATTTAATAAATGGAATATAAAAACCTAAAACCCTATATAACTATTGGAAAACAAAAATATTTGGGTTTTGAAATATTAAAATCATATAATTTTTCCAAAGTAATTTTGAATATAAAAAATCTAGAAATAAAGTGTGATTGTAATAGAAATCCATTACCACAAGTTCTAATTAAATCATAATATACCTACTTATAAAATCATATATTTTCCATTTTATCAATTTAATAACTATTTATTGTTAATTATATTTTAAAATATTTATTTTTTAGAGTTATCAATTTTATTTTTCATGTTTGTTTTTGTTTGGTAGTTTCATCCGTTTCATCTTGGTCACAGATTTATAATCTATATAATGTTAATAATGATATTAATAATATTATTTATATTTATATAATCATACATTAAATTAATACATGAAAAATGAATCACATCACTTCATGGGGGTGGTTGTCTAATCATATCTATGATCAACGTAATAATTTTTTAATGGCTACAAGGATAATAAGTTAAATGATATATTATATTTATAGAACCATAATTATGTTATAAATATAATATATATTTAATATTTTCATCCTCATAATCATTCTTGTAAATTGGTGATGAAAAAAATGACACCTCTATGTTGGGATGGTAGGTTGTATGTTTCAATGAGAAATGTTTTCATTTTCTCTGGGATTTAAATGAGGTGGAAAATGGTTTTAAAATAATCACAAATACATATCACTATGTTTATGATACTAGATTGATTATTTTAGAATATTTAAAGTATATTTATTACAATAATAAGATTAAATAAACTTAAAATGAATCAATAATTATGCATTCCCCTTCTTTGAGATAACCCATTTAGCTTACACTTTAAAACTTATTATGATGTTTTTTATCAAATAAAAATTCCTTAGAAAAGTTATGAATATTATGAAATTAATTGGATTTATATTAGATTATATTATATAATCACTATGTATGGAGATGAGAATAGATGTGGAATCATTTAATAAATGAATGAGGGGACACACTTGGAATTTTTTAATAGAATAATAATTATTAATGCCTTACTAAAAAAATGTGTCTAAATTGACTAATATTCAAGGAGGTGGTGTTATAGGGTCTAAATATTATAATATAATATAATTTTCATAAAAATGGCCACATTAATTCATAAAATTTTAATTTTATTATTTAATAGAAAAGAATGAGGGAAATTCCCCTTTATTAGAAAAAAGGAAAAATGAACACTTTTGCACTGGGAAAGTGAAAAAACATGACATACCTTACCCATAGGCCTAGAATCATATAACCATAAGAATTTGGGACCCAAAATCCTAGTAGGATAGATCCCATTACCAAACCAAATGCCTGAAAAAATGAGCCCAATTTCCCAGGGGCATGCCACCCTATGCATAATGACACAATAGTCCATTGTCCATTACTTGTCCAAAATGAACAGGAGGCCCAATTAACATATGCAGTTGTAATTTCCACCACCCGACCATAAGTTTTGTTCTCCAGCACTATCTATAGCTTCATCCAGTGCCACCATTTCCCCACATACCCATGTTGTTGCTCCACAGACAAGTGACATCAAGCCCACTACACCACACTACCATGGTGTGCCTGATTGTATGTTGAACGAAGACCCTCCCCACATCGAAGCATACCGCACTGTTGTGACTCCCAAAGAGCTACTATGATTGAAAAAACCTACCACCGCTGAATCCAACGTAGTTCACCTCCTTCATCATTAATTCTCACCACCTTACTCCATCACAATGCTAGAAACTCCCACTACACAGTCGAACATTGGAGCCAATATACAGAACTACCATTGTCCACAGAGCCAACCACTTCCGCCAATCTTCTTCGTAACGCCAAAACACTTGAGGACCCCATAATTTAAAGTGGCCACATTAAATTTCATAATATTATAATTCCAAATATAAAATCCATTTTTTAAAATTTGTTTTGTATATGTGTTCGAATTTAATTTGAAAAAATATACATTTAGAATGTGATTAAAATAGTTTTCCAACAAAAGATTTTTTAGGTTCAAAAATGACTTTAAAGAGAAGTAATGTATAATTTTTTTACAAGGGAATAAATATTTTTTTCAAAATAAATGGAAAAATATTTTTCTTTAAAACCAAACCAAAACTGAATGGAGCCTTATAAATATGAGATTGGAATAGATAATCCAAAACTAGTTTTTATTTGAACAATAAAATTTCTCAGATTTCCAAAATTCAAATTATATTTATATACATAACTAAAATCAATATTATATTTTTATACATTATATTAATTATTATATATATATATATATATTTTGTATACAAATTTTTTTAATAAATATTATATTTTTTCAATTATAATAATACCATCATAAAATTTACAATTTATTGAATTTAGTGTGTTTCACTATTTAAATAAAATAAACTATATCTAAAATATATATAAAATTCATCATATTAAAATTGTGACGTTATGATTTATAAATTTATACAATTTCATTAAAATGATATAATACTGGAATAAATTCATTAAAAATTCACACATAAAAATTAATGAAATCTTATTTTTATTAAAATGTGTTTTTTAAGAAAAAATTGACTTCACTAATAATTGAGTACATATTTTTTATGAAATAATAAATATATTTTTATTATGTAAAACAAGTATAATTTTTTCATAACTTGTTTATTTTTATTCATACCCTCCAATACAATGCCTTTGTCATAATAGTCATATTTAAATAATATTATTTCATGTATTGTTTAAACTTGATGTTGGGTGGAATACACGCTATCCAATATAGAGTTACTTTTAAAATAATATATAAGTGAAAATATTGATTTAATAGATTATCCCATACTTATAAAAATTACATCATAAAATTTTAATACTTTTTTCCAACCGGAATATAATATTTTACTAAAATCAGGTGTATATTATATCATGAACATTAATTTCGTGGTTATGAAGAAGAAACAAATCAGGAATATACCTTTATAAGCCTCATAGTTTAAAAACAATTTATAAAAACATACATTGGTATTTGAGTTTACTTTCACATAATTCAAGACATATTTACCTTTAGTTTTCTTGAATTTTATAAATTACATCCCCATTGGATAGAAAATATGTAAAATTTACTTACTTGATACCCACCCATTATGTATGCACGATTTCACCCTTTGATGTGCATCATCAGGATAATGATTAATTTTTCATACCTTAATCACTAAAATAAAAATGTAAGGGTTCATCAGATCCATTAATGTCCAGCATTCATTATTTCATGAATGTTTTTGTAAATTGTTTTACTACCCATTTCGATCTATTTAAAAAAATCAAAAATAGTCAGAATAAGTAAGAAAATAATATTCAAAAAATTAAACCACCAAATAAAGTTATAATATCTAAATATTCATTAATAACACCCATGTTTCACCATTAATAATTAAACTATGACATCTTTAGAATATTCTCAACCAAATTAGAATACATAATACCCATATATTCACAAAAGTTTTCTATAATTATCATTACAAAAAGACACATACTAACCCTAAATTATATTTATAATGGTGAAAGGATTTTTTTGTATTTGAAATAGAATAAAATATTCCATTCTTAAGGAAAATATTGGAAAGGAAATAAACATTCTATTTGTAAGATTCACACAAGATACATTTTTCAAATATCATCTTTCCTCTAAGATTCCCATGAATGATTAAAAGATTATTTTAATGATATTAATATCATTGACAGTATAAAAAGATAATATCTATAAATTCTATAACAAAATTATTATGGTAAATCATACCAAATAGGTAATTTCTTCGAATATTACCTCATCTATTTTTCGTTGAAACTATAATTCCCCCTTATTCATTTAATATGACGTTTCTATCTATATTTATCCCATATAAGATGTTTTTTTCCTTCCCTTATTCTCCTTTTACTCATTTAATTTTTTTTTGTTCTTAGTCGCCCTTTTCTTCTTTTAGTTTAATTTAGAAATTAATGATCTTGAGAATTATTTTTCATCACTAATAGAAATTGATATACAATATAAATATAATTAAAATTCTTATGAAACTAAATCCTTTTTAGGCTAGTCTTAATCCAAAAAAAAAATATTTTAAATTTTTTTGATTATGTAGGTAGTTTACATCATGATTTTTTAATCTTGTGATGTTATCCTCATACTCAAAAAAATGATTTATGTTCTATATTATTTAAGGTTAGTTGCTTTTCCTCTATTTCTAGTCTCCATTCTCGAGGATGGATTTTCTCAAAAAATATAAGCATAAAAGTTCTCAATTGCATACTATTGGTTTCATTATCATTTTTATTATTCTAGACCAATGACCATCACTGGTCAATATCTTCCATTTAGAAATATTGTACTAGAATAACCTTTTCCCTTTCATTAATTCCCAAGGATAGAAATATCTTTTTAAGTAACATAATCTGTTTTTAGCTATAATGGATTTGTAGTACCATTCAAATATAGTTTATTTTTTTCACATGAAGTAATCCAAAATATGTTTATCATTCTATAGAACAATAGGTTTCTATAAATGGTCTAAGATATTCATCATAAACTGAGTCTAGTTCCCTAATATAGCAATAACCTTATATACCCCAACACCCAATGTATTCAATTTCTCAATAGGTTATTATTTATAATGAATATGGTTTATTACATTATTTCTCTTCATTGATCTATGATCCATCTCTTAAAAATGACACACACTATGATTCTTCAAAATCATCAAGAATATTGAGAATTATATAAAAATATATATAATGGAAAAAGTAATAAAATACCATAGGTATTTTAATAATTCACATGTAAGATATATTCATTTAAAATATAATTCCCATTATTACTACTAAAAAATCCGTGATACCAAAAAATAACACACTGAATCCAATAAACAAGAGTCGGTGCTTATTTATTAAATTGTTACAAGATACAAGGGATCTGACCACACAAGATCAATTTGATTTGTTGTCATAGAAAACTGTATACTTAAATTATTCCATTATAAAATTTATAATATAAATAATATAAGAAGAATTATTCTTACATCCTATAAATAACTCATAGTATCCATCTTCATATCATTGGGAAAGGAAAAAAATTAAAGAGTAAACTCAGATGATCAATATGGGTTATATAGATTGAAATCAATCATGATTAAATAAGGAATAATAAATATTTCATAGAGGATCGTAAAAAACCATCCATTAAATAAATAACATGATTTCAATGAACATCCATGACTAATATCCTAATATCAATCACATGGATAATGAAAACTAAATTCTTAAGAAAGGAAATTTGTACTTTTGGACTTCATGAACATTTCATTAAGCCATGTTATATTTTATCACAAATTATACTACCAAGTCCTTTTGAATAGAAAAATTATCATTGTTTCAAGGACTCTAAATGAAGACATTATCATTTTATGTGATGGAATACAAAAAATACCTCACTATTATGACAAGATCTAACAGCCCCATCCTTTACATTCCAACTTGTTTTTCTTGATGACACTAATTAATACATTTACGGGATTTCTATATTAATTCCACAACCAACACATTCACATCCAATTTATTCGTCATTCTTTTAATATCAACATAATTCATTATAAAAAATCAATATTATGGAACCTTCAACTTAATTAAATAAAAAATATGGAATATTTCTCTAATAACTGTATTATCTTTATTAATAAACATTCACCAATTGATACTGTATATTGAAATATTACATGGTGTGGAAATTATAAAATTGAAATAAATGATCCTAAATTCATCCATGTTATTAAGAATAGTAACATCAATGTTTTAAAATAACATCCAATGAATAATGGAATGTAATAGATAACATAAACATGAGAAAGTGAAAGATCTTAAAATAAAGTATAAATTGTTATTAGTAATGGATTATTGAATACCATCGATTCATAAAAAATAATGGTATTTTAGTAAAACCAATCCTTTGTAAAACAAAATAGAATTAGAACAGTAAAAAAACATCCATGTAACTTCATTTAAAAATTGAGTTATATATATATTTTAAAAATTATTTTTATTCCTTTGAGAAAATAAGACCATTTTTTATTGATATAATTTTAAATTTAAATATCCCAAATATTGTGAAAAAAAATTCTATTAAAATAACACTAGATAATTTCAAATGGAACCTACATTAAAATGTATTCATGATAGTGGGAAAATTCATTCTAGAAGTGTCCATTAAAAATATTATTTTAATACATTCGGTAAAAAGTATCTCATCCAAAAAATGACAAGAAGATTATTTTTTAAAACCGTATAGAAAAAATTAAACATGGGTAAAATTACTGAAATAAATCATTGGAAATATTAAAACATAATAAAATACATTTTAAAAAAATATGCATATTGAAGAAAAATATATTGAATTAAAACATTAAAATTTTATTTCTAAAAGAAATACCCATACATGTGACTTTTTATTTCATGGTCCAACACATGAAGACAAGGAATTTTAAAATTTAAAATCCAATATAACATAAAAAAATACATGGGGTTTCAAATATTGTTAATAAATAATTTTCATAAAGAAAATTTGAACACAATCAATCCTAAAATAAAATGATATTGTAACACAAATTCCTTACCTTAATTTTGACATTCCTCATTAGTTCATATAAACTCATGTATAATAAATTAACATTTATTATAAATCAATAAATAACCATGTAAATACTTATAATATCATATATTATCCACTTATTTAATTTTAATGCCATAAAATTTATAATTATTTATTAAAACCATCATTTTTGAGTGTTAACAGTTTCATTTTTCGTTTATATTTTGATTTTATTAGTTTATTTAGATTCATATTTAACAGTATTACATAATTTAAAAAATTAAAATAATGATATTATAATATAAAATATTCATTATACAAAATTTTATAATCATCCATGAATAAGGGGTAAGAAACAAGAATCGCATCTCTTTGTGAAGGTGGTGGTATACATCTACGCATGCGACATAATATAATTTTTTAACGGGTAGAAATGTTAAAAGATAAATGAGATAATATATTTACATAATAATTATTATTTTATAAATATAACATGTATTTATTATTTCTATATTTATAACCATCCATGTAATGCAGTGATAAGAATGAATTAAATGGCTATGTGGAGACGGTGGGTTGTACGTACGCACGATAAATGTTTTCATTTTTTATAGGATGGAAAGGAGTTGGAAAATAGTTTTACCATGAACATAATGAAATATTAATATATTTAAAATATTAAATTCATTATATTAGGAAGTATTTAATATATTTAGTGGAGGTATAAAAGGAAAAATATTTGAATGAGTGGGTAATAACTCTAACATCTTCCTTGAAATACTTCCATTGGCTTACATATTAATCCTTAATAGTAAAATATTATAATAATAACAGCACCTATATGAAATTAGGATAGATTATATAAAATTGTTATGGTATTTATTGGATGATATTATAGTCTCTTGATGTTTTGATAAGAGTAGAGAGGCTGGTATCATTTATTAGCGAGGGAGGTGAAACACTTGTAATTTTTCAAAGGATTAAAATAGATTACTTTCTTACTCAAAACAATGGATCCCAAATAACACATATTTTAATAAGGGATGAGATAGGATCTAAATATGAACATTAAATAGGGTTTATAAACAAATTTATGTCATTTTATCCCTTATAATTTTTTATGCCTTTTAACTAGTTATAACTCTTACGATGGGAATTTCCTTTCTTAACAAAGTTACTATTCATAATGAACAAAGATAAAAGTGGAATAATTATATAAATTTGAAATTAGGGATAAAATTATTGGTCCCATTTTATACTATTTTATTTCTATATGTTGTATGAATTAATTTTAAAAAAAACCTGTAAAATTTGATGCATAATGGTTTTACAGAAATAAACATTAATAAATTTAAAAAATGATTTCATAAAAAATACATTATAATATTTATTCAAATGGAATTATTTATATTAAGTTATATAAAATTGTTCTTATTATTATTTTAATAAAAAACAAAATATAATGTTTCATTATAAATACATGATTAGTAGGGAAAAACTAAAAATAGTTTTTATTTGAAAAAAATATTACAATGTTTTTCAAAATGATATGAATATATTTTTATGTTAAACATTATATTTTTATAAAAATTATATTAATTAATATATATATATATATATTCCATAAAAATGTTTCAAAAAACCTAAGGATACCTTTATATCATTATAATGTCTTAATGGTGATATTTTGGTAATATTATTGTTTTCTACTATTCCCCAAAAAACATCTATTTCTGAAAATATAAAAAATTCATCCCATGCCTGTTATGAGATAATGGTTTCAATAATAATTTCAATTTTTTGAATAATGTTTTAAAAAGTTTCAAATATTAATTATAGTATCCATGAAAAAAAATCAATATCAACTATATTATAAGAAATTGTATTTTTAGGGCATCACATGGAATTAAATAAAATTGAGTACATATTTATTTTTAACTAATCAATATATATCTTTGATATAAAAAATTTATAATTTTTTTCATTATTATTTTAATCCAACTCATACCCTCAAACAGAAAATATTTTTTTTGATTCCTGTAATTAAATAATATTGTTTCATATTTTATTCTTTCATAGTGTTTGTGTGCAATACACCCCATTGGATCTAGGGTTGTATTCAAAAGAAAATATAAGTTCAAATGTGAGGTCGCTAAATTAAGAGAGACTCTTACCACATATACTCAAATATTATAGCTTAACCTCCTTTTAATAATATGTAAATTATCTTATGATGTTTATTGTTATATATTTTTTAGTTCAAATAATCAGATTAATCTAAATTCATAATCTAAAATAAGTTGATCCTTATTATTTATCACATTATGATAAATATTCCATATTTTAAGATCATAATATTTTAATAATCCCATAGAAAAAAATAATTATCAACAATAGAATGTTGACTAACACTCAATGAATTATATATGTCCCTATTTCAAAATATAACAACATTATAATTTATTTTTTGGAGACATAATCTCAGTTATCCGAGTAACTCTTATCATCAAAAACTATCATTAAAAAAGTTATCACACCTCTATCAGTTTTATCAATGATCTTAAATATATTTTTCCCCCTATCATCTAAGATGAATACCTATTATAAAAATCCACACTACTGGAAAACATCCATAAACCAGTGGTTCTAAACAATTAGTATAGGGTCTGGAAACATTGTCATAGGGTATACCAAGGGTTCCCATAACGTTTTGGTAGTATGTAATTGAAATACCCTTTGAAAATGGTTTTCTAAAGAGGATAGTATTTTTAGTATGAGGTTTCTAGGTACTAATGGTTATAGAAACTTTTGGTATAACAAGGTTATACCAATGGTTTAAAACTATTGGAGTATGCCCATCCACTAGTTGAAATAAGAACTCTCCACCAGTACTTCACAACACATCCATGTCATGTTACACATTAAAAAACATATATTATATATTTCACATTCAGTATGGTTATAGCTTCAAAAAAATATTAACACACATATCAAATGATTTTTAGTAATCAAACACCACCTAAACTATTATTTCTTAAATATTATGTCAGAAACGGAGGGGATCAGTACCTCCCTCATTACTACCACTTCCACCATATTCATCACTATTATCATCATCAGCATGATAAAATATAGTGGCATCATTTCCTTTAGTATATTCAACACTAGGACCTCTACGAATGTTCTCACCCCAAGTGTAACTTGGTCCATCAATTCCCATGAAATCATAGACATCATTATCACCACCCTCATTATAAAAATTCTTGTTAGTATCAAAATCTTCAACATCATCTCATGTATTTTACATTTTCATAAATTATTTTATTATTTATCTCTTTCATATTTTTCATTTCCTAAATTGAAAAATAAATATATGTTTAATCCGAAGTTCATTATTAACTGGTATGCAAAACAAAAAAAAAGAGGTAACATTAAATAATGTATGAACACAACTATAAAAACAAACATAGTATTGGTTTTAATATAGAGTAATAAAATAATTGAGAATATATTATTAATAATCATGTTGAATTAATGTTCAATTTATTGATATTTTTCATTGATTTCAATAGTTTTAGTAAATGGGTTAATAAATAAACATGCATAATGTCTCTAATAAATGTTTCACATTAAGTGATTAGAAAAATTACTCAACAGTTTCCTAATGAACTTGATTTAATTACTTTTAGGAGAAGTTTTTTTAAACATTATAATTAATTAAAATGATTGTTTGATTAAAAAATAAAATAAGTAGTCTTTATTTAATTATTTTGAATATATTAAGTATATGAATTTTTCTTTTACATTAATGTAATTTTCATTAGGATTAAATTGTAGTTAAATTACTTTCACCATTTAGGGATCCATAATCTCCAATATAAACATGATAACTCTTATTTAATTATTTTTTAAATTAAATTACCAATTGATTGTAAATTTAAAGGAAATTTTCAATGGGTTTTCGGTTAATACATTTAAAGAGGTGTTCATGATGGGGGTACACATTCCCTTATATAATTGAATTGGGGAATAGCTCTCCCATGGAAACCAATGTTTTGGAAATACCTCTATCTTTTATATTTAACTACATTAACATCATTTCACCATGGAAACATCACTTATAAACATGCTATTTGAATAAGGCCTTACATTTGATTACTGTACTGATTTCTTTTGAATGAGGAATTTCGGTATGGTATGACTCTATTCCACTCCCTCTGAATTGATTCCACCTTTTATTTAATATAGAGTTATTGCCTCACCTTTTTCAATTTAATATATTTTATTTCATTATCATTGATTATCTATTTAAAATATATAAATACAAATACATGTTACCTTTTTAACGGACTAAGTATTATGTTCCTTACAAGATGTTTTAACTAGAATAGTAAGGATTATATGACAAATGTTGTGCATAATTCACATAGTGGGGCCTTACATGGCTAGTTACACCCATACTATACAGACACACCTATTTGTATACAGTTTATTTTTTCTATATTTTTTTAGAATTTGTAGATGGAAGTTATCATTTTTCATAGTTAGTAGTGTATTAGATCATTATGGGGAAATTATGGTGGTAGATCATGATGATTTCTAGAATATATTTTTATTTTCTTCATATAAATGTTGTGAATAAATGAAATTTAAAATTTCTTTTTAATGAATTATTGATTTGATACTAAATCATCATGACTATATTAAATGTTATTATAAAACCATAAGTTATTCTGAATGATTTAAGGTAATTTAAGAGATGATTATCATATTACGAGTAATAAAATTTTACTCATTTTGAATGTTTTCAAGAAATTATGAATGTCATGATTGGTTTATATTTTTAATTGGTTTTATCATAAAATAAAAATTTTTTCATTTCAATACTTACAAAATTAGATTAATGAAATGCGTTCTTGGTATCATAATTATAAGTTAATTCCCATTTTACATTCCTAGATTTATATTAAAGATTTATGAATTATATATTTAATGTTCATATTTACCTAAAATTATCATGGGTTTAGGTTATTAATAACTACTAAATGCAAATAAATAATACATATATATTCATTAATTTTATGGACCCTATCATGTAATGTAATGTGTAAATGTAGTGTCGAGGAATTTTTTTTATTTATGTTTGTTTATCAAAATAATGATTAAGAAAAAAGTTTTCAATTTTCAAAGATAAGGACTTCTTTGGACATCATAAATTACATTAATCACACACACCCACACAGATATATATATATATATATATGATTTCATTCCATGTTCTATTGAAAATATCATATAGTTATGAATATGTAGAATTATAGTTAAAATACTATTTTAATTGGTGTTCGTAAATTATACATGTGATGAAAAGGTTTAAATGGGTTCTATTAAATTAAAATTTATGGTTTCAATAGAAGGGTTATTGTAAATAGTGGTTGTGGTTATGTTATTGTGTGGAAAATGTTTGAATGTGAGTAAATCATACTTAATTATTTCTTATTTGGGTGTGATGTATTTTCCAAAAATATGCTTTAAGGTAATGTATAGAATTCAGAAACTATTAGTTTAATAAAATAATTCTTTTTAATTTATTTTAAATATTTTAGAGTTGAGTTTGAATATTTTTTCCATACTTTTTTTATTTGTATATATTTTTAAATTTCACATTTTATATATATTTTATGATATTAAATTAATATAGAATATTTTTTCTCTCACAAGAATTATAAAATGATCTTTTATGTTCAAACCATTGGTAAGATTCATAAATAGTCATATTGGATTTATATTTAACTAATTTTAGGCATGAGTTTAAAAAATGATGTGTTCTGAAAATGAAATTCCATGAAAAATATGACGGTTAATAATGTATTGAGTGATGGAAGGATGAAGATTCATTATAAAAAATATTTTAACATTTAAATATACATATAATAGATTTATTTTAGTTCCTATAAGTCTTGTGAATTTTTAAGGTCACAATTTTGTAAATCAAGAAAACATGAGGAAATTCCGACACCAGTATAGGTATTGCATGGGTATACACTAAAAATTAAAAATGAATGGTTTACATATCCATTCATGGGTAATACATTGAATTAATATTTTAAATTTTTTAAAAAATCTCTAATTGATATATATTAGTTCATAAAAACATAGAAATATTCAGGGCTATAATTTTAAGAAACATGCAAGCATAATGAATTTTAAACACATGCAAGAATGTTTCATGGGTTTACACTCCAAATTAAAAAAAATAGTTCAATGATAAATCATTATAAAATAAGAAAATTAGATATACATCATTGTATATAAATAAACTTAGTTGTACAAGAAAAATTCCAGTGTTTTTCTCATACTCCGGATAGTTTGGATATGCTTCATCGGACTAGATGACCAACTATATTTTTTGGTTCTATACATCATGACTATGATATAAATTCATAATATTCAACTACGTAATTCCATGATATTATAGGAATAATTTTCTTCAATAATACCTAATTATATTAAATATACAACGACTATAGGGATTAATGGGTGGAATTCAGTAGATGAGTCTACCGAAAGGAGTAACTGATCTATGCCTACCATTGTAAAATATAAATCTCGTATTGGAATAATGTTTTTATGAATGATAAAAAAATGTGTGTAAAATAAAAATATTTCAATAAATATTGTGGAGATAGTAATCTATTTTAATGGTATGAAACTTTTTTAAAATCTCTATAAATCATAATTTAAATCTATTATTTAATAATCGTGTTTGATTATTTCCCTAGATATATTGGTCAGTAGGTTTGTCATTTATAATTTTTTCAAAATTTTGTATTATTAATTGGATTATTGAAATATAGTTGAAGATTAAATGTGCTGGATATTTTATATTTTTTAAAATAAAATTTCATTATAATTTTTTGGGTGATCAAGTAGGATATATTTATTTTGATTTTATGATATTTTAGTTTCAATGTATAACTTAAAACATATACATACATTAATTTTATTATTCTCATAGAACATGAATATTAATTAGAATATTCATAATAAATACAAATTCTATGTTGTTTCTTTTCAAAACACTTTCTTGGAGAATTTATTATTTTTACCATTCTTTTCCAAAATAAGGTATCTAAATATCACGTTTCATTTCAACTTTTTGTAAAAGTTATGACTATATATGTTTTTAATAAATTAGAAAGTGTGAATAAAAGTCTTTAATAACTATTTTTTAACTAAAACTACATTACATGTAAAAGTATATTATAGTTCCAATGTAAACAACAAATCCTTTTACATATAAAATAATTTTAAAATATTGTCATATTTTTGAAAAGTAATTTACATGTAATATTTTTTAAACAGTTTACATGTAATCTTTTTTCATAAGCATGTAATTTCCAAAATTAGTTAATCAATTCAATTTTTTACTCAAATACTATTTCATTCAATTTCGTGAAACCACATAAACTCAAAATACACATCAAGATCCAATTGAATACAAATTGTAACAAAATTGAAGATTTTTTTTACAAACCTAAAATACCAAAGTCACGCTAAACTAAATTAATCATGAACAAATATTGTTGCTTCTATAGATTACCCCCCCCCCCCCCATTAAAGAATATTTACCTAGACAACATGAAATAATATTTCCTTAAAAAATATGTTTTTATTGAGGAAAATATTTAAAACATAATTTTTTAAAGGAAATTCACAAAGCATGAATAATATTATCCAAACAAACAATATGATATGGAATATACTATAATTGATGCATACTTGTAGTGACACAAAAAAATTTAAGTTATGATGTAATAAATAACTAATTAATACTATTACATTATGTAGATAGTTTGAGTAACAATTAAATAAACTTCCATTAATTACCAACATGTTTACTCAAACATTTCACACCACAACAAATTGAAATTAATTAAATAAAATTTTATCTATTCATTTACTAAAATAAAAAAGGTATGTGAATAATTTATCGACCCCTAATACATTAACAAAAAATACTTCAATGATTAATTATATAACCCCCAAATATATAGTGAAAAAAATTATATTAGATTTAGGATAAGTAAGTGAATAACTACATTAAACAATAAAAATACTACATATATATTTATTATTAAATACTATAAAAACATAATATAATCAAAACTCAGTAAAATGAATCATTAAAAATCTAGACCAAGTTATATCTTGATTACTGTTAGATATATCAATAAAAATGAAAATGATTTTTGGTGAATCAATGATGCACTTAGGACTCAATATTTTGATGTTCATGAATAATATAATAACGAAATTGATGTATGAAGGTAGGAAACAGGGAATAGTCGAGGGAGGATTTCATTCACATGGTTGTGGAATTAACTATTGTGTGGAGTGAGATCCTTAATGGATGAATTTGGGGAAGATTATACCAAGAGTTCTAGAAAATGGTTCATATAGCTACCCAATACAAACTATTTTATAAAACCATTAATAAATAAGTGTTAGTATTGGTTGACTTTTTTTTGAAGTAACGTTGATTTATTCTGTTGTTTTTATTAATATCCACCCTAATAAAAATTGAATTATCATACTTACCTACTTTATAAAAATTATTATCTTCAAAAACTTGAATATTCTATCCTAGAATCATTTTTATGCATTCTTTGGCATAATTTTTTTGTTGGTCACAACATCCAGTGATTTCATCCAAGGAAATGAATCTATTACGAGTATCAAACATTTATAGATCTATATTCATAATTTTCTACTTTAGTTAATTTTTCCTTGATTTTATTTCATAAATCCCCCTTAATTTTTTACTTTTCCAACTCTATATAAATGACCTGTTATACTATAAAACGTAATATTTATTCCCAAAGACACAAAAATACCAATTTTTTCTATTAAAAACAAATATTATCAAAGAATGATATGTGTATATATGAAAATGTACTTACTATCAAAGTAGATTTGAAAAATCATTTTACCTTTTTTCTTTAGGTATTATTTATTCTCAACTCTCCCAAAACTCCCCTTAATATAGGTGTATAATGAATCATGACTTATTTAACCATTAAATACATAACTTGTACCTAGGGTTGTAATTTATTACATTTCTTGTATCTTTTTGGGTTTAGAGATTTTCAATAATTGAGTAAAACATTATATAAAAAAGTATTCATTTCCAGATACTATTTATTTTGTACATGACAAAAATAATTTTAAACAAAACACTTGCTTCCTTTAATGTAAATACCATATCTAAAACTCTATATTTTTTTACACATAGTTAATCCCTTTGAAAAATCATTTGAAAATATAATATGGGATAAAAAATCGTAAAAATTGATATTAGAGAAAAAAACACATTATTTTATTTGAAAACCCGAAAAATATATAGCATAATTTTCCCCTTTTTAAATAATCATTAGACCAAAAATATTCATTAAATTTTCTATGAAAATATAAATAATTTCTGAATATCTTCGATGAATCATTTCATATGAAATAATAATGTAAAAATCATAATCATTGTAGTTTATTTGAAAACATAAAAAGCCATAAAATACTTTTCTTGAAGAAAATCAATTAAATTTTATTTTAAAATAAAGGACATAAAGATTCTATAAAAACATAAGTTCTTTTTTTAACCTTTTGAAAATAAACTATTTCCATTAAAAATGTTGAAAATATTTCATGAAGGTGAATTGAAACATTACAATTACATTAAAACATACAACAACCCTTAAAATTGAATAGCTTAACCGAATAGTTCTCACATCTCTTAAGAGTAACATATCACCAGTAAAATCTATCAATTTACCAAACACATTAGAGATTTATATCATGCTCAACCACCATCAGAGCTAAATCAGTCTCACCAGTCATTCATATAAAATTTACAAGAACTATAGAATGAAAAAAACACATTTATCTTTCAAATTAATAATAAAAATATTTATATTTTTTATTCAAGACTATAAGAAATAACACTTTCATTAACCTTATAAAAATAAAAAATTAGTTTTCATTTCCTTTCATATTTTTAA
The DNA here is from genome assembly GCA_963277665.1 of Viscum album. Taxonomy (NCBI): domain Eukaryota; kingdom Viridiplantae; phylum Streptophyta; class Magnoliopsida; order Santalales; family Viscaceae; genus Viscum; species Viscum album. Next base: position 385,440,316 of record OY728166.1, read on the forward strand.
AAAAATACCAAAATATTGAGGAAATATTTTTCCTTCAGAAAAACTATCGGAAATTTAAATGGAATCTCAATAATGAATAATATATATTATGTCAAGAAAATTATTTCAAGTAATATATTTTAAAATAAAAATATTTTTCACATTGGAAAAAAGTTAATAATAAATCTCATAGAAAATTGATAAAATAATCATTTTTAATAATTTCTAAAGAATGTAAAAAAACAATAAAATGTTAAATTTGGAAATATTCGATGAATAATTAATAAAATTATTAAATATTTAAAACAAACTTTATATGTAATAAATATAGTTTCAAGGAATACTTTAAAATGTGATGTTGAAATGGAAGTCTCTTACATTAATTCTCGTATTACTTGGTGCATTCTCTAAATCCCCAATAAAAAAATTTATTATTTTTTTACTTTATTATTAAACATTTCATATTCATTTCATTGTAAGTATTCCTTCTATTTCATCTTTTATCATTACAAAATTATTTACTAAAATGGTTAACTATATGTTTGACCTTTTGTGGTCATTCAGTTTATAACTTCATAATTACACCAATCCATTAACCTTGGTCAAATTAATTTTGGTTAAATTAAATAAAAAAATGTAAAATAAATCATATTTATAATATAGATATATATTTAAAACCAACCTTGAAAAGAGGTTATGAAAAAATGAACTAGGTCATTTCTTGGAGATTATAGTCTATACATATGCATGAATGATGTTTTCATTTTTATACAGAGAATACAAAAAGTGAAGTATATAATATTTTTCTTTTAAAAAATATTAAAAATATTCCATAAACATATTATATATTTATTAATTTCAACTTTTATAACCATTCATGTGAGGTGTGTATGGAAAACGAAACACATCACTTTATAGAGGTTGTAATCGATACATATACACAAGCTATGTTTTCATTTTTCATGGGCTGGAAAAAGAAAAGAAAAATGGGTTTTACCATCATCATAAAGAATATTTTATTTAGGATACTGAAAATATTATTTTATCATCATTCATGATGATTTTAAGGATGTGGAAGAATAAATAAATTTAAAATAAGTTGGTTAGCACTCATACTGACTCCTTAGATAAATCCCACTAAATTTCACCTTAAGCCTTCTAGGATTGGTCAATAAGGATTCCTAATACTTTTAAGAAGTGTGGAGGGATTTTTAGATATTATTGTGGTAGTTCTTAGTCAATATATTTCAAAAGGTATGTTTTTTCAATGTGAAAATATATGGGGTATTTATACTTTAACGGAGGGGTGTTTTAGGGTTCAAATGTTTCTTATTTTATTATTTTGGCCAATGAATTTTGAGGTTAGATGATTACACTAAAATTTTAATATATTTTTAAATAAATGTTGTTTTATATTATAACAATTCAAAAACATAATTTCATCATTGAACCACATTATTAAAATTAATTAATCAAACATATATTTGAAATAAATAAAACTTAGTCCTAAAAATTTCAAACATCGGTTTAGAAAATAAAATTAATACATTTAAATTTATTTTTTTTATTAAATAAATATTTATTTTGGAAATATTTTTTTAAAAAATAATTCATTCCTATATCATAATTATATCACAAAATATGTTGTACATGTGAAAATGGTATCTTCCGCTATTCAAAGAATTAATTATTTTCAAATAAAATCATAGAATTCAATCAAAGATAATTTTGAAATAATGAAAAAAAAAATCCATTTTATACAGTTAAATTCATAAAATTTAGAAAGTTACATTTTAATAAAATATTATAATCGGTGAAAAATATTTAAAAAGGGATACTTCTTTTTTTATAGAAAAATTGGTTCAAATCGATATAGTGAATATGACTCCATAAAATATTATCATGAATATTACTAATACTTGAAATTTTTTAATTATTAAAATTTTATTTTTTTCCACATTCATCTCCCTTTAATAAATTGTTTCTTCACAACTCTATAACTTTGGGTAGTTAGGTTATTTCCCCTTATAGAATTTTCAAATTCCAATGTAGATACCTCAATCACATGACTCTTCCATAAAACATTAAATTAGTGATTCACTTTATTTAAATTGTCTATATCTTTGTGATCTACTGTTTGAACTAACATTTTTTATAGGAGATATTATCTTATAATTATACAATATTTAGGACTAAAACATGTGATAAATTACATATATACTTTATTAGTAAAGAATCGTGAAATGAAATATGTGCCTAAGATTAAATAAAAGGTAAATCTACCATTTCATCAAAATATCCGACCTTTTTCACTATTTAATAATGACTAATATTCCAAAGGCTTAACTTTACCTTTCATCTAAAATTAGTAACACTTTTCCATAAAGATGATTTAATAAAGACATTATCTCATTACTCAAATAAGGGATAATTTCCCTTTTGTTCTATATTACTCTTCAATGTACTATGACCTATCCTTATCTACTGTAAAACAATATTTATCTATACAACCGTTTCAATTACCCGTTGTAAAACCAATAGATTTCTATCAAAAACGTTTCCCTAATATGTTGGATTCTGACACGGGTTTCCTTATAATTCCTTAAAAGGTTTCATTTGTCTATTTGAATGAAAAAAGTTATTATAAGAAAATAAAACTAATGATAAATGTGAATACCTAATTCCTCGATAATATAATAATAAGTCACAAATCATATCCTATAATGTATAAATTATACACTCTAATTTTCTATCAAATTATAAATAAAAATTCGTATTGAAATTTAATTCAGTGCCTATCAAATTCTAAAATTCTTTCTTAATGTTTTATTTAAACCAAGAATAAGATTAGATACATTAGTTAGGGTAACTAAATGAACCATAACTATCTCATTTTGATAATTTATTGAAATATGGTCCAAATAAATAATTTATCAAGTAGACATAAAATGATCAAATTTAGTCAAATGATCAATAATAAACCAAATTGAATTATTACCTTGAGACATCCTAGGAAATCCCATAATGAAACCCATGGATATATTCTCACATTTCTATTCTAAAATTTTAAAATAATGGAGAATCTATTTCATTATATTTCATTCACCTTTAACATATTGATAAGTCAAACATTTCATGGTAAATTCACATCTATCTCTCTTTATACCCTATCACCCAAAAAACATGAAGAACTTTATACATATTAATTATTCTATGATCAACTAGAAATACAGAGATGGGAGCTTCAATTAAAAATTCATTCATCAACTAGGAATCTCTTGAAACACATAACCTCTATCTAATTATAACATAACCATCCTTATCAATTTTGAATATAGGAAACTCTCCATTCATTATTTTTTCTACTCTTTCTTGTAAACCATGATCTTAATTAGAGCCTCCTTAATTTTAATTCTGAAAAATATTATAGCACAAATACCTGATTCAAAATAGAATATGTTTTCACACACACAATTTAATTTCCAAAATTCATTAAATAATTATACAGAGAATCTGGTTCCTGATGTATTATAGTTAATGATTCAATTTTTTTATACTTTGGAAATCAACTACCTTATTTTCCCTAACTGGATAATAGTGAATTGTCCAATAATTGTCCTTAATCTGTTCAAGCATACCTTTCAATGTCATGATTGAATCTTTTGAGTGAATATATGTATATATATACATATATCTTATTTTTTCAATATATATTTCCTAATTCTCCTTATATAGATGATTGCACTATATTTATAAATAAAAAACTAATATAGATATCTCAAGGTCATGTTTATGATGATTCTTCTCATGGGGATTTATTTGATGATATGCATTTGTGATAACATGATCACCCAATATAAAGACACAACTAAGTACCTTAGATAATAACTATAAATAAAAAATAAAAATTTCATTTTTAAAGGATATAAATTGATAAAAACCAATCTTCTTTCAATTCCTACAAAAATTCAATATATTCCAATTTCAAAATGAATTTTATAGTTTTTTTGTTAAATATGTTACTAGACTAGATAAATAAGAAAATTTATCAAAACCCATTGGTATTTAGCCTCTAATCTATGTACTATTTTAATCACAATAACATTTATAGGATTTAAACACTCCTACACCACTTATATTTAAGCACGGTCAAGATTTATATTATATTTGGAAATAATATACCCATGGAAATAATTCATCTACAAAAAATAAAAAAATTCATGGACATTTCTATATAACTTTTTTTCTTTTAAAATATTCCAAATAATCAATCAATGTTTATCAAAATATTCATAGATTTTATATTACACCCAAATATCATTAATAAAAAGAACAACAAATAATATTCAAATTCTTGTATAATACATTATTTATTAGATCTATAAATATAGTAGATGCATTTTATCTACAATACCATAAACATAAACTCATAATTACTATACCTAGTTTGGAATTCTTCCATAAAAATATCTTCCCACTTCACCTTCATCTACTGATACACAATCCTGAGATCAATATTCTAAAAATATTATAAACCCCATTGAAAATCAAACATGTCATCTATATGAGAAATAGATAACTTTTCTTCATAATAATGTTATTTAGTGTAATAGAATCAATGGAAATTATATTGGAACTATTCCTATTTTATAAAAAAGAATAGGACCCCCATGGTGAAGATATAGGAAGATTTAATTCTATATCAATAAACTCTTATAACATAATTTTCAATACTTTTTTCCCCGAATAGACCGAAGTCCTTCATTTTTGATGATTTTTGATAAACCACCTTTTAAGGGATGATTGGGAACCCTTACAAGGCCCATAGGCTTAGAGATTACATGGCCCGTAGGATTAGGATATTACATTACCCGAAGGTCATAAGGAATTCAATCAGACTATATACCAAGAACTGCCCCTCCTCAGCATCTACATCATGATAGTACCTCTCCACCATCGCATGGTGGTCTGGCTAGGCTTACTGTGCAAGCACAGGCCGGTCGCAAGGGCATATCAATACCCTCTCATTCTGAAAAATCCATTTGGATCACCTTTGTTGTGTTCACCTTCTCTGAATCCTTTTTTGGGGCTTCTCTTTTTTTTGTAGTCTGTCTGGGGCAACTACATGTGGCCTGAAGGCCTTGAGGAGGCTTTAAGGCCTTAAAGGTGGCCCAAAAGCCCTACTAACCTGCAGGCATGGGTGGCCATAAATCCTAAAGGACTCCAAGCCCAAACCAGTGGCCCATGGTGAATATTTTTTGTTGCTACAGTAACGACTAGTACCTGCTACAGTATTTCTATAATGTTTGCTTCAGTACCCGCACAATGTACAGTTCTACTATAGTACCTGTACAGTGTAAATTCATGCTACATTACATGCACAGTGTACAGTCTGCTACAGTTCTTACTACAGTACTCCTACAGTACCCTAGAAATATTCCTTTACCTGGTTTTAAACCTAGGTCTTGTGGATGCACTTAAGGGTACCTCAGAAAATAGGTTGTGGCTCATGTGCTTTTCAATACTAACTACTCAATTAAGGTCATTAGCTAAAGGGGTTTTAAAATTGACTTACCATCGAACACTAATTCAATAGTAAACACAAATTAAATATCAAGATTAATTCCTGGATAATCATTATTAAATACATCTTGATGTTTATTTACTATATCCACATAACTAATTTGATAATTATTTTCCTCTCAGTGATATGTGGAAGATACCTTTCACTTCCAATTTTTTTAGGTTCTATACTTCTTGATATGATATCAATGGTATGAATTTTTTATTATATAATAAAAAAACATCATTCTAAAAAATTACTTTTTTACTCTGAAATATCTTTTATTATGATAAAATAAAATAAAATACATACCGAGAATAACATAAAACATTACAACGGGAATGAAAATAAAGTGTATAGTAAAATCATTCCATAAATGATAATAGTGTTATTTTTACAAATTATTATTTCATTTATAATACCTCTAAGATAACTTTCCATGAGTGATTTATTTATTTATTTGTATGGTATTTCTATTTTAAATTAATATTTCTATGTAATAAATTAATTTTTGGATCATGAATCTATCAATACATTATTATAGTTTTAAATAATATGTAATATAAATATCAACACTTCATTTAATGGCCTTCCATTTTTGTTGTATTAGAAAAATATGTTTTAACCTTTCTATATTCAATCTTGATGATTACTACCTTGATTAAATAACTTTAGACATGAATTAGTAGAATTTTATAACTTAATAATTTTAATTCATTTCACTTCACGATTCTCATTACTATTATAACCATTTCTATTTTAATTCTATTCATAGTCCTCAGGTGTGTGTCCAGGATTTCCGTATCTGTAACTCTTACCAAATCTCATAACACATTATTCTGAATGATTATTTCTACACTTATAATGAGAAGGTAATTAAATTTTTTTACCTTCCTGTATCTTTGATGAATGCTTCCCATTTCCTAAAAAATGTTTTTTTATCATTATTATTTTCAAATCCCTAAAAATATATCATAACATTCTTAAAAAGAAAATTAATTCCACATAACATCTAAACTCTCGAGTATCTATATACATTTATAAAAATAACTTCAATGCTTTTTAATATTGAAAGATTTTACTATCACGTTCTTGAATGAAATTCAATGTATATATGGCCAATACTGTAAAATTAGCTACATAAGCTGCAATACAGTATTCCTCATTTTTCTTTAACTCTAAAAATTATATTTCCATTGTATTTATAATAATAGTAGGAAAATTATTTTCAATTAAATGATATTTAAATTTAGTCAACCCTATGAATTCATTTTATTAATTTTCCATAGTATTTTTATCAAAATCCACCATTGATCAACTACAACTTCAAAATGATGAATAGAAATGGTTCTGATATAATGTTTTGAATTCACTAAAACTTCAAATATAAATTCTAAATCTTTATTAAATAATTTAACTTTCACTATATATTAGGATATGACAAAACGTGAATGGTTCTGTCACTAAATTAAAAACAATATAAATGTTCATTTAATGAAAATTTATCTCTCTCTTCCATGGGAACCATCTTTAATATCTCAGGTCATATTTAACACTCCATAAACTAGTCTATTATAATCATCTCATGGTATTTTTTTTGAGGGATATTATCCTCTTAGTTCCTTTCTATCTCATCTACATTATTTCCTTTATGGATAACCATCCTTAATAGGCATATATTAAAATAAGAAATATGTAAATATTCAAAAGAATTATCATTATAAAATAACCATTTATTAGAGTCAATTAAGAGTATCTTCTATCATTATCATGGCCTATAAATCAATCTAAACATTTACTTTGATACCAACTACAATGAATCATACAATATCTAACCTATAAATATATGATTTATAAAAGGGGTTTCCTTTTTTACATTTATACGATCTTTATGGTTAATATTTTTATATAATTTGATAAAAAAAATTACATAAAAACTATTCATTTCCACATAATGTCCTTTTTTTTCAAAAAAAAATATGATCTTTATAATGACAGACATGCTTCATTGAAACAATCTCCTTTATCTCGAACACTTAATTAAAATTTATACACATCTCAATACTCTGTAAAATAATTTGAGAAAATAGGGTAAGAAAAGAAAATCTCAATAAGGGAAATATTGTAAAGGAAACTTCTTAAGCCATTTTAAACTTGAAAAATCTATAATAATGATTTCCCATCTTACTATAAATAATTTTCCATGAATATTTGTTTATATTCCCAATAAAATAATTTAATATCACAATGAAATTATTTAATGATTTCATATTAAATCATAAATTCAAAATCATAATCATTAGATTTTCTTCAAAAACATAAAAACTCATGAATACCATTCCTTGAAAAAAATCCATTAAAATTTATTTTTTAAAACACCACAAACTTTCATTCACAACATAAGGTAATTTTCATACCTTTTGAAATAAAAATATTTTCATTATAAACTGTTGCAAGAATATGATGTTTGAAATGAAGGAAATTATAATTACATTCACCACTACATGAACCATTATAATTGATTCATATTTCCAAATTATTCCCATATCACAAGTGAGTAACTTATCACCAAAATATTTTGTGCTTCTCTGGACCCACAAATCTAAATATAGTGCCATAAATACAAAATTTACATACTCTATTTCATACCATTTATAAATCCCATCTATAACTATACTTAATTAAAAATCAATAAATATTATTGAATCCCTTATATCTGGAGGATATTTTTGGATTTATATATTTATAAAATTATGACATACCCTATACTAATAAATACAATATATTTCTCAACTAATCGGAATTATTTTAACTATATAGAGTAAACTAATTAATTTATGACAAGTCATCAACATCTCTCTTGAGTTATTCCTCATATTCTATTCATATATACATGTCACGTATACAATTTCTCTTCAAAACATAGGGAATGAAAATGTAAGAATGGTGTAAGCTCAAATTAATAGTAAGGAAAAATTTTAAATGATTTAATCACTAGTATATAACTGGGCTATAGCCATTGACCTATAACTATTGTTTTCCAAAGCCTTGCCTAAAGGTATTTACACAAAGGTTATAGCCATAGATTGTAAAAAATGGATATAGCCTCTACATATATGTATATATTTCTAAAATAATGGTGATAGGGTCTTTTTTCAAGGATTATCTCCATAATTCTCTGAAACCATGGGTATAGACTCAACCTATAGCGAAATGTTTCTTTATCCAATGTTATAGGTTTCCCATATTAGTACATGGAAGTTTTTGTTTGGCGTAAATGTTTCTGGGATGACCTATAACCATTGTTTTTTTCTATTTCCATGGTTCATAACAATATATATAAACTTAAAAATGTCTACAATATAGTGGAAAGGCCTTTGTCCCGTTGTCAAAGAGGTACAGTGATTGAATCCTAATGAAGACAATTTATATTCCACCTAGAGCCATAGTTTATTGGGGATAGAGCCATAGTTTTTCACTATATAAATAGACCCTATATTCATAGTTTAAACTATGGTTACATCCCAATAGCCATGGTGGACAACTGATGAGGTCGGAGGTCATCATAGCCCTCAAAATTACATTTATTAATCCTACACTAGTACAGTGGTGCAGGGTCAATCCAAAGAGAAGGTTGATGAGAATTCTAGGTTTTATTCAAAAATAACTTCATTGTTGTCAGCAGTGAAGTAAGTGTGCATCTTTCATGTTGTTTTTACTTTTCAATTTTTTCTACTTTTATTTATGTAGGAAGTAAGATAAAATATGATTACAAGAGACTAAATCACTTACTAGTATACAAATAAACTAAGAACTAGAGTAAAACCAATATTATAGAACAAAATACCAAAATAAAGCAGCAAGGTCAAAGGATTATATCAAATGTAATACTTGAAAATTCCAAACTACTAGTTTAGAGGATATCTTCTCCACCACACATTATTGAATCACACCTTAGGAAATAAAGGGGAAAATATTCACTCGCCAGGAAACTTAACACACAAAATACTGACTTTAGGAGTTCGCCACTCCAAAATTAGTCAAACATCTTGACAAATAGAAAAGAAAAATAGTGGAAAATAAACTCTCCGTAAATTTCTATAGTCTAAGACATTAATGCTTAGATAAATGTATTCAAGAATTAACATTTCCAGTAGTTCTTGTGTTTATGAATTTTAAAAAATTTATGGTGTGAAACAACTAAACAAAGAATCATTATTCAATGTCGCTGATTGAATATGATTATGATAATTGTAATGTGAATGATGAATTTTTGAAGATTAACCAACAGAATTGGATTTCTGAGCTAAAACAATTCATCCTTTGATCATATTGATTAAATAAATGAAAAACATCCAAGAATATAGTACAAAATTAAAGGACGAATGGAAGAAGTACGCCCCAAATATTGCTCTCCTCTATGGCTCCTCGGTCCCTTTCTTATCTCAAGTGCTGCTCCTGGGAGTCTTCGCTCTCAAAGATGGTGTGACGTGGAATAAGAATGAGCATGTCCTCAAATAATGCTTCTTGCACTACTTTTTTATCCACCGTCTTCTACTGCATGTCATCGGACCGTTTTCACCGACTTCCAAAAGACCTTCACTTAAGCACCGTGCACGTGTGTTTGTTTGCGACCAACACATCGCACTAGTTTTTTCCTTGTAACTAACTTCTATTGACTTTGTTGCATGGACCTGGATGTGTTTCCGACATTGGTATGAACCTACACAAATTAATTGAAAATAATAGTAAATAATTGAGGTCGCAAAGAAAAATGGCTATTTTTAAAAAAAACAATTAAGTTTAATATCACTCGTTAATAGTTAACAATAGTTGATTGACAATTATTATTTACTTTTATATTATTTATAAAACAATACACTTAATAATACTATGGTAAAACATGATTTAATTAAAATTTTATTAATTAAATTAAGTTAACAGTTATAGTTACTAAATTATTAATTTTATCATTTTTAAGTAATTTATTATAGTTTAATAACCAAAGTAAATAAGTAATTAAAAGATTTAAAATTTAATATTGCTTTAACAATTTTATTATGGGAAACTAAATTTCTAGACTAATTCATTAATTAATTAATTTTAACTTACTAATTAGAATTAGTACATATGTTATAAATATTTCATTAAATTAATAAGTATGTTTTATTATTTATTTAAAATTATTATTAATTATATATTTATACTATTAATACTGTATTAATTTATTATTAATAATAATTATAAATTCAGTTTTGTATTTTAATTTATAATTGATATATTTATTAATATTATAATTGGTTTAAATTTTTAACTTTTATAAATTATTTTAAATTAATTTTCCTTAGTTAAAGTTAACTTTTATATAAAGTTTTCATACTTTAACTTTAATTTTATTATTTAATTTTACTTTTTTTTCTTTTTACTTTACTTTTATAATTATTCTTTTATTTCTCATTGTTGTCTTCCCCCTCCACCAAATCAGCACACAGGGGAAGGGGGTATTGTTTTTCTTCTAGAACCAGGGCAACGACACGATGTGGTCTCCCCTCAGCTCTGGTGTGGTGCAGCGGTCTCCTCCACTGAACCGACAACAACCTCCCCTTTGAGCGGTAGTTTCTCTCCAGTAGCTTGGACTCCGGGTTCGGATCCTCCACTGGCATTGCGGTCGAATGGCACTGCACTCCTTGACGTGATTCCACACTCGCAGTGGCGTGGCCTCAGCTCGGACTCCGACATCAACTCCTCCTCCTTAGGCGACATCAGTAGACCACACAGGTGTGGCGAAGAGGGTTCCAAATTTCTGATTAGGCACAAATTATCACCTACATCAGAAAACTGGATTTTATGTTTCAGTAATGGTGATTTAGGTTTGAATTTGAGTTTATAATGTGTTTCATTATTAGTGTTTGTGGAGATTGTTGACTAATGTAAGGAAGAATTGGTGTTTGTGGATATACGGTTTCGTTGGATCATGGATTTACTAAGGAGATTTGGAGGAAACATAATAGTGTAGAAAACGGTGATTGGAAGACTGATTGCAGGTTATGGCTCCGTGGAAGAGAAATTATGCCAAAGGAAATAGTGAGACAACAAATGGATGAAGTTGCGTCCATGTAGAGTTTCATGGTGGGATAAGAAAGGAAGAGAAACGGTGCCACCATATCTCTTGGAAATAGTGAGACAATAAAGAATATCACAGTGGGATAGTAGAGATACGGTGCGTCCATGAGGTGTGTCACGGTGAGACCGTGACTCAAAACGGTGAGACCATATTAAGTTTTTACAGTTCCACCATTAACCTGCATAAAAATAGAGAAAAATAAATTGTATTAAAAATTAAATAAAGTAAGAACAAAATAATTAATCAAAATAAAAACTGAATTAAAACAATTTAAAACGTAAATAAAATGTAAACATTGATAAATCAATAAAACCAATTAAACATAAGTTAATTTATTAACAACTATAATAAGTAAATTTTAGACTGCTACAAAATTAAAAATAAAATTAAAAAGAAACTGACTTATTAAAAGAATAAAGTAAAATTAAGCATTTATATAACAAATTAAAATTATTTAAATTAGTTACTTTGGAAAAGTTAATTAATATGAAGTGGATAGATAATTGTTATAATATTAAACCATTATGTTAATTAATGAAATAGAATTAAAATAGACTTAAAAATAAAACAAGCTTGTAATATTATATTATAATTAATGAAATTTTAAAAGAAGACTAAAAAGGTATGTTACTTAAAATTAATTAATAATTAAAACAAGAAATTTTAGATTAAGACTTCATTACCTAAGTGCAAAAGAAGAAATAATTAACTATCTATTTATTGTTAAATTATAAACTATGAAGACGAAAACAACAATCTAAATAAATAGTTATTAGTAAATAAAATTAAAGCAAGAAATAATTTAATTATTTTAAGGATTAAATTACACTATTAATTATAAAAATTTTATTAATTATTAATGTTAATAATAAAAATAAAAAAGAACCATTATTTATTAAAATGTTTTAAAATAAGTAATTAAATTGATAAAAATTAATTAAAAAGATGTATCAAAACATGTGCTTTTAAGGCCACATCAAATTCCCCCACACTATAGCATTGTTTGTCCTCAAACAATCCCATGTTTTATTATTCTTTGAAAAATAGAAAAATGTTTTTAATATATTCCTCAAGATGTAACATGTCCAAAACATCTATTAGAGGACTTCACTGCTTTCATTAGGCTTAGAAAATAATTTTCTCGTATGAGTCTTTCTTTGAACAAATACTCAAAGGTAGTCTTGAAAACATTGAATCATCAAGAATTGTAGATGTCATGCCTCATATATAGTACTGCTTAGTGATTAACTTCAATCAAGGCTCAAGACTAGAGTCCAAGAGTGACAAAAAGTAAAATTTTTATGGAATTAAAAACATAACCAGTGGAACTTTGTACATTGACTTTTTCACCTAGGTTCCAAAAATAGTTAATTTTTTTGTGAATCACCTCAATGATAAAACCTAAATTACTCCCATATAAACCAATTGACCCCTTCTTCATCTGGAGTTCATCATTCCCCTCACCTTAATGTGCTCATTTTTTACCCTAGACACTTTATTTATTTTTTCCAATCCATGTATCATTATGCTAAGAACTATGCAATATGCACCTATTCAAAGTTTACAGAGGGATTTATGTTAACAGAATCTCACCTAGCATCTAGGGTCTCAGAGGCTCATTGTGGGATCCCATATGCCCAAATTACTCCATTTTCAAAATATTTATATAATAACCATTTACATTGGCTCATTAAAGCAATTACTTCTACTAATTAAAAGATGAAATGAGGCCCCTAGAATGATATCAAATTTCCAGTTCCAAGGGTATGATCATAATTCCACAAACATGTATCCCGAATAAATTTTAGAAATAGACTCTAAATCAAGATATATATTTAATCACTAAGTAAAAACACTAAGAAATCATCCATTATCATCAACTTCAGACTCAGAGTATATCTTAACTACCAGAAAGGAACTTTTCCTAAGGCAAGACCCAATTGAGTACAATGTAAAGCCTTACATTATGCAAGAATTTTGAAAAAAATTATCCATTTTTTAACAAAAATTTTTAGTTGAAGTTGGAATTGATGGGATTTCGATTAAGAAAAGTTACACAGAGTCAATAAATGACCCCCTCCCCCTCACTTGAAACCCAACCTTCTCACAAAGGTTTACTTATAAATATGGAGGACAACAATTAATAAATTAAGGTTCAAAATAGATTTTAAATTAAGTAAAAATATGACATGTATAAAGGTCACTTTGAAAATAAAAAATATTGTTTTTCCACAATGAATAAATAATCAACAGGTTCGTATCCAAGTACATGCATTATAATTTATTCCAGTGAATATGATTTCCCAAAAAATTTCAAAATATATCATATAATTTGTGGGTGCACAATTAATTTGGTGTAAGCAAGCTTAGAAAGATTTACTCAGTTTGATATTCAATAAAGAAGACAATGTTCATGATAAACACCCCAACATTAATCAAATTTAAAAGACCATCAGCATGTACCCCCCCACACTTAGTTTCGGGCAGTGGAAAAGATTTAAATGACAATAACTTTTTAGTTTCCAGTAGTGAAGTTCATGCAGAATTTTTTATTTTCATAGTGACATACAATAATTTATTTCAGTAGCAATACAAGAAGAATAATTTTATACAGTTAAAATCATGAAATAGAATATTCAGTACACATGTAGTAGATTTTTTCAATAAAAGAAGAATTTTTTGGTAAAAACATGAGCATAATTTTTTTTATAAATCATTAATCTGCAGAAAAATTAAATAAAACAATTATGAATTGTGTACTTCCCTGAATATATTTGTCAATTTCCCTCCAGTATGGGAACTCCACTCCTTAAAAGACAAAGCAAAATCATCCTAAAAAACACAAATCATTAAAACCAAAGACAAATAACCAGCACTGATAATGCATATAGGAGGCAGCACAAAATGACCTTATTTAAAGAAAAGTAAGAACATAAATAAAAGTAAAGACAAAAGAAAGAACATGGGTTGATTCCCATGAAGAAATAAATTTAAAGTCTTTAGTTAGACTTTACTTAATTAAAAAATTTTATTTATTAACACAACAAAAACCATGGGTTTCCTCCCATGCAATGCTAGATTTATAGTCCCCAACCAGAATCACCTAGTAACTAACCGTAGTCACTAGGCGGATGCAGTTTCCTTAATATGAACCACAAAATATGTTTGTCCCATTTATTTTTAACAAAAAGTTGAATTATTTGGTCATCAAGACTAAAGTAAACTAAAACCAAACTCTCATAACCTTAAATAACCCTTAGGTAGCACCATTTAGCAGTGGTGGGTATAGTGATGTATACTTCCAGAAATGTTTCAGAGTTATCAAGAGTTAAGTTCACAAGAAGGGACAACATAGTACTAGGTTCTTCAAAGGTTGTGGCATTATTTTCCCGGCTTTCTCTTTTAACCACAACACTAACAGATTCAAATTCAAGGGTGCTTGTGGGTGAATACTGAATAGTAGGTTCCAAAGAGGATTCAATAACATGTTGAACAAAATCATATATAATGTTACTCAATTCTAATTATCCCTCTAGACTACTATCTGTTGGACTACTCATGTATTACTCATGTTTTAATGATCACAAATCTCAATAATAATTGCACATCATGTTTTAATAATAGCAAATCTTATTGATGATTAATTAATCTCACTATTATTTACAAATCTTATGCATGATCACTAATCTCACTTATCTTATCAAACCTTTGTTTTTATGTTTCAAATTCTCTTATTTTAGAATGGTTAAGCTTAATTAAAATTATGTATTTTACTTTTTAAGTCTAAATACAGATATTTTCCTAAGTACACAGACACCGTGAAGGACACACTGTGACCCATACACCATGAAGGATACAGCGTGACCCAGACACCGTGAAGGACATACTGTGACCCAGACACCATGAAGGACACACCATGACCCAGATACCGTGAAGGACGCACCCTGACCCAGACACCGTGAAGGACATACTGTGATGCACATACTGTGAAGAATACATTGTTTACATAATCAATTTGACACCGTTTCTTAACCTTTTGGTCAATATTATTTAAATAATACTAATGGTCATACTTGATGCCTTTAATGGAATTAATGTTATTTAATAATATTTGTTGGTCTCTCATGAATCTGTACCTCGTATCTATACAAAGGAAATAATTCCTATTACTGGAGCTCATGTAATATGAAGACGATTGAGGTGCAGTAGATAATATACACATGCAATTGACACGTCTCGACACACATACTACAATACTTGCAAGCTCTGTACTGAATAGAAGAACAATCCTGAGCACAACGGTGAAGAAAACATTGCACGATCCTCAAAGAAGTTTCATAGATGCAATCCTACATTATTGAATAACACACGAAGTAATCTGGAGTGAAGTGAACATCTTCCCTCCCGAAGAAAAAAAAAAGCTGAACCATGACTATAAGGCCCCAGCATTAAACCTTACTTAATATTGAGTTATTACAAGATTACACATTGAGGATCTTTTCAGGTTTAGAGTTTTAGAGAATTAGATCATGAAACTTGCATTACATTCCACATTTAAACAAAGTGGATACATAAAAGACAGTATTCATTCATCCCATCAACAGAAACATATTTAAAATAAAGCATGGATTCTTTCTTGACACATCCTTGACACTAACATCACATCATGTAACTTTCCCTTGACCTGTGAAAAACATTTCAAAAACCTGGGATGAGCATAAAAATCTCAGTAAGGTTTATAAAAATATGGAAAGGAAACATGAGTTCATATATACGTAAGAATGAAATCATACTTTACCCATAAAACATAGGCACTTTAACATACCTCATCAATTCATGAATAAATCATAGAATTCATAAGACATAAAAGGCAACTTGAGGCATTCATAACATTCTTATGTAGGGAGTAACCCTCTTGGTTACATTTGGAATACTCATCACAGTATATTCCCTAAATCTCTTTTGAGACACCTTAACGTTTCACTCCTTCGCGTTACCCAATGCATTGGAGAGCTATATCGGGCTCACGCACCCTTAGTTTATCATGGAACCACCCGTCTTCATAACAATTCCCAAGAACCACAACATAATCTTATCACATAAATAATGCATAAAGGAAACCTAACATTTACACTATTCAATAAAAAGATATCAATACAAAACTTTGATATAAAAACATTATGAAAACCATTTTCAATACCAAAATAAAAGAAATTTAAAACATGGTATTTATTTTTCTTTTAAAAAGAAGTTATGGCTTTTAGAGGAAGCCAAAACTCAAATAATGGTCACTGCGGCGGAGAAGTCATTGTCGCCGCATACGTATGACAAAAACATTCCATTTTTTCATTTAGTAAACTCTTCATATAAAAAAGATTACTTTTTGGATAAACGTAAAATTCAAAGTGGTTTATACACCATATAAAATATGGTTGTGTATAAAACAAAATATGCCTCAATGAATGGAGATTGAGACGAAGTCCCATTCAAAGACGGTATCCTTATATTAAGGATAAATCAATTACATAATTATGTATGAAAAACAAATACACGAAATATAAGTGGGTATTAAGGGTAATACAATCAGAGGACATTCACACATAATCATATAACGACATTTTCAAGGAGTACAAGTTTACCCCAAAGAATCAAAATTTGGGTTAAGAAGTTCACTTGCAAAAATTCGAC
Organism: Viscum album; assembly: GCA_963277665.1. NCBI lineage: Eukaryota > Viridiplantae > Streptophyta > Magnoliopsida > Santalales > Viscaceae > Viscum > Viscum album. Next base: position 385,457,670 of record OY728166.1, read on the forward strand.
AGTCTAACGACGTCACTTCAAAATTCAGAAAAAGAGTTGGTGAGAGATAAAAAGGGTATCTCATCACTTGGTAATAAAACTTACATCAATAAGGATATATAAGACCATATCCCAACATAATAGTATGTGAATTAAAAGACATAACAAAAGAAGTCTTTTAAAAATAGGAGGGTGAAAGGTTCCCTTACTGACATGGGTATCTTTCGAAACGTATGCCCCGTGAATGAAGTACAATACAACATTGATGTAAATACTCATAAATGAAAGAATATTACACAATGAGTAAAATAATGGTCAGTACATACACCACTCAAAGGTAATTGTGGAAAATGTAGCATAAATATCACGTGAATAAAAGTGAGATGAAGAATCCCTTACGAAAACTCGGTAGCCTAACGACGCCACTTAAAACTTCCAAAAATGGATTAATGAGATCACATAGGGTATCTCATAACATTATAATAAAATTTACAGAAACAGGAATATAAAAGAACATCCCCCATCATAACAAAGAGGAGATTAAAAGAAGTGACATAAAGGAGAGTACATAAAGAGAAAGAGAGAGGTTAGATCTCTTATGAAAATTCGGCAGCCTAATGGCACCACTCAAAACATCCAAAATGGATTAATGAGAGATAATAGGGTCACTCATCATATGAAGATAAAAATTACAGTGAGAGTAATATAAAAGAACATCCCAATAATTAGAAATATGAGCTTATAAGGAATGACATAAAAGAGTGTACTTCAAAAGAAAGAGAGGAGTAGGATCCCTTACCTGAAGTCCAACTTGTCTTGTTCGTTTCTTTATACTCCAGAATAATAAACTTTGGTCAATTAATAATTGCCTAAGTACCTCCTTTAGATATTATTATTCAGTTCATATCACATATTATAATTTTATAATAATTGTTTAATAATGTTAGTTCATATCAGATGTTTTTACCGATGTTTGGTACATGAGTCAAAAATGAACTTGTTTGAAAAAAGATTGTCCATGTAGTTATAAGTAAATAATTTCCAGAATAGTATTAATGATTAAAATATCATATATATCCAGTAAATATTCGTTTTATACTATTACATATCATTTGGAGATAAAAAACGAAAAGCACCATTCATGGAGACGGTAGGTCGTACGTACGCATGAACGCTACATTCATTTTTTGTCATATTAATGGAATTAAAACAAAATGAGAGAGATATATATATATGATATAATTCCAGAATGATATCCATAATTTAGATGTAATATATTACATATATATCCATTATATATATGTACTTATAATATTACATAACATTTTGAGATAAGAAATGAAATGTACTGTTCATGGAGATGGTAAGTCGTACGTACGCATGAATGCTACTTCCATTTCTATTTCATATTTAATGGAATTAAAACAAAATGATACATAATAGTATTTTAATTCCAGTATGGTATAATATATAATATCAATAAATATATCCTTTATACGTACCACATATGCTATTAACGAATCAAATCACTTTGAGGGGGCGGTAGTCTGCATTTCCTTAAATGAAGATATCGCGTTTACCCATAATGGAAACCATAAAAGTACGCCATAAATGAAAAATACAGAATCTTAAGTAAAAAAAAAATATTAGATATCATATATAAATATAGTGTCATATTAATGGCCACCTTTGAAGGTGATAGAAGTATGTTGAACAATCATCATTTCAAGATGCAGAAATTCGCCATCCACGGAAACCGTATGTTGTTTTACCATTAGATGTAGGTGTGTGTAAGTGTAGCTTGGATCCTTCTTATGAAAACATCCTAGTATATTTATGATACTGTATTTGTTACAAAATAAATGAATAAAAAGATTTTATGGGGTTGGAGAAGAAAATTAAAACAAAAGGACACAAGTGAAGACATTACCTTAAAATCGGGTAACTCCCTTTGGTTTGAGCTCAAAGGCTTCCTTGGGAAGACTTCTGCCCAAAGTTAGGCTTCAAGGAGTAATAGAGGGAAGTGGAGAGACAAAATGGGCAGGGGATGGCCGAGCCAAAGGCTTTGGGAGTGTGGGTAAGGAGGTAGAGGCGGGGGCCTTTTATAAGAGGAGCGGAGGGGCACTCTTGTAAGGTTACAAAATGTTACTTTATTTTCAAATGCGTTTTGGATTTTAAAGGTCCCAAATTGATGTATTTAGAGGTTAAGGTGATAAGGGTTCGAAATCCACTAATCCAATAGGTTTTGGACATGTGTAGGTCTTAGATATTACATTATCTTTCCATTTTTTTTAAATCGTTAAATAATGAGGTCATCGCTGCATCATCATGATGTCATACATAATTTAATTTATTTAATGTCTAAAAATTATAAAAAATACTATTATGTAGTAACTATTTTTATATTTCCAATTACTATTTATAGTAAAAAATATGACTTGTATAACCCCATGTAAAAATTGTTTTAGTAAAACATTTCATGTTTGTGTCATTTTTACTTTAACATTAAATAAAAAGATATTTATGTCATTTTCCAACCAAAGTGGTTCCATGGGGTCCCCAAGTTGACCCATGGATTGTCTTGGTCGGACATGACACTTCCAATGAGGGTAGGACATGTGTATAGGTCATTTAGTTTTATTAAATCATTATTCTTATCATAAACTACACTAATTACTTCTAATCGTGATTAAAAACATAATAAGTTACTATTCAACAAAAAATTATTTTTATCCCATTGAACCACATTTGTCTTCTTAATGATAACCATGTATGTAGGATTTTTGAAATTGAATACAAAAAGATTGAAAATTTTCATTTAAACCAAAAAATCAGTTTTTATAAGTACCACTTGGTGGTTTCACTATCCATCAAAAATGGAAGTTTTTCAGAAAAATCCCAAAAAATCACCCTAAGCTATATTTGATATTCTGAATTCAAAAATGAAGTTTATTTTACAAAATTAAAAACATATAAGTCACATTAATTAATTTAATAATTAATTCTCATTGTCAGAGCAAATAGCGTGTTTTTATGAAACAAAAAGTATCAAAAGATTGACACTAGTTTAAGTTTGATTTCAAAGTGAAATTAATTCCAACGACCACTATTGTATTTAATGGTAAAAATATATTATTTTTCACTTTAAACCCAATTTGAAAGATAATCTAATCATATAAATAAATTAGATTAAAAATATTTTTTGAATTAAAATACAACATTTTACACTATTCATTAAAAAAATGAACTTTATCGGAAAGATACCAAAAATTTACACAAAGTAAATTTTGATGTCCCGATTCTTAAGAAGAGTTTTATTTGGTCCAATAGAATATATAAGAGTGAAAAAAACAATATTTAATGACGGTTCTCCATCAAATGGTGATAAGTGAACCTTTAGTGAAAACTAGGGCATATACGCCTAAAAATGAATTCTTTCCGTATTTTAAGCCTTTATCTTTTATTGGATAAATGTAAAAACATTTAAAAACATATATAATCAACTTTTAGTTATTTCTATCCATTCCCTCCAATACAAGGGCTACATGTTAACTACCATTTAAAATAATATTATTCTATTATTAGAGTGCAACGTAAGATTCCCAAGAAACTCATTGTTGCGTGTTGGGTACGCCATCAAGCATAGCATCCCCTTTAAAGTCATATTAAAATTTTATTCAAAAATATAGATAAATATGAAAATGTCATATCCTTTATTTACCTGGGGTGTTACATCCTTCCCCCCTTTTAGGAAATTTTTCCTCGCAATTTTTAAAATTGAGCTTGGAAACATCCTTGAATGTCCCACATCGGAACAAGAGTCGGTAAAACAATCACTTTAAAATAAAGGAATATAAGTACAGAGGTCACCTAAGTTAACCCATACTAGGATTCCATGTAGAAAAACATGGACATGGAAGAAAAAGCAATGGGTCATGTTCTTGAGGGAGAGTGATAGTAAACATGTCTAAGAGAAAGTTAACCCTAAGAAAATCACAAACTTGTGATGGGTTAAATGGTATTCGATTCCCCTATAGGTAAAGTTAATAGACAACATTTTTTTAAGTTACTTTTTATTGAGGAATTTATTCATATGGAAACATAATCACTTATCATGTTGACTTTCAACTTTTACTAGATTCCTTAATCAAACTCATATTTTTTCCAAAAGATGAGTATTTAGGGAGACTTGTTCGCATTAAGAGTACTATAATCAACCTCTAGAGAATCACCTAATCCACGAAAGAGAACTCTATACTTACCATGTCTTTATGCTTTAACCAAAACCAAAACCAAAAAGGTTAGTATAAGGTCAGATAATCCAGAAAAGGATAAACCTTTAAAAAGAAAATCTATTCTTAACCTCCAAAATTTGTCCAAAAAAACCCAAAGTTCAACGAGGACCATCCGATAAACAATTTGTCCATAAAATTCTTCAAATTAAACCAATCTAATATTGAAACCCAAATTGTTGAAGGATTTAGTCACATAGTATTCCAAGTTAAATCGTAACATTTATCTCCAAACAACATCAGTCGATCCTAAAGTCTCGTATTGAAAAGTAATTAACCTAATCACATATCCTCCCTGATAGGTTAATAATTTTCATAAATAACCCAAAATCAACTTACTCTTAATTCATAAAATCATATAACTAAAAAGGATCAGTCAAAATAACTAGGGACTTCACGTAGTCCAGTGGTAGGCGATAAATACCAGTCGCACTTTGGTTGTGGGTTTGATTCCCGCAGCTTTGTCCGACGCGACGGGTAGTCACACGGTCTGTGGGTTGTCCTTTTTCCAAAACTATATAATTCTAAATTCATTCCCCAAAAAGGGATAAAATCATCAAAAATAACCATAACATAATGTAACCTCAATTTTATCTCATGCCTTTCACTTCAATCATAACATATAGTAACCCATAATTACCTCAAAAGTAAGGATCATATAAACCCAAATGGTTCTTTATAACTATGTCCACAAAAGAAAAGATAACTATTCCTTGAATAAAATTTGCATATATTAAACATCAGGGTTACACATAATATAAAAATTCTTCTAATGTAACCCCATCATCAAAAGAGACTTAATACTCTTAAGAATTTCACCATAACTCTTGATGCCCTTATATGTTGACATTTTACTAATTCAACATTCTTCATGATCCATTAACCATTACATTCCAAATTATTCCGAAATACCTCTTTCCTAAAAACAAAATCATGAATCATATCCTATGATTCCAAAATAGGAAAACAATAGTCATGAAATAATACATACCTTTGATTGGTCATTGTCAGTTTCTTCATCCTCAATTGGAATGGCATTCGGTATTGGTAAATGAACATTTGTATGCTCTTGGTGATCTCATTCATGAAACTTATTCATAGGACATGTGTTTGCATAATGACCATGCACACCACATTTAAAACATTCAATTGATCCCTCAGAAATAACTTCTTTCCCTTTCCTCGAGTCAGCTGGATGCTTCCTTTTTCCATGGCAGGTTCTTGCTTTATAACCTTCATTTCCACATCTATAGCATATTTCTGTCCCTTTGAAACATTTTCCTAGGTGTTTCTTTCCACATATTTGACACATAGGTTTTTGAACACACTTACCTTTATGATTATTACCTGTACTTTCGCAGGTATTTTTTTCTCGCATATATGATGCCTTAGAGAAATCACCATGGTTTAGGTGGTCAATCATGACTCCAGATAGTTGGTTGAGGGTAATCACAAGAGTTCTCATTGTAGCTCCCATATCATTCAGTTTCTTGCTCAAAAAATTGTCACAGTTTCCTTCACATCCACTGTTACTTTGGTGCCTGCTAGATCCAACCATTTACTGAAACCAAAAATGTCAGTGTGAGTATATCAACAAAACCATCATGTACTAATGAGGAAGATAAACACTAAGATATACTTACTCATTCACTTTATCTAAAAATATGACTCTTTCTGAAATCCTAACCATTATGGTAATGTCACTTATGCTTAAAGAATAACCTAACCTCTAAAGTTATCTAAACCGACCTTTGATACCAACTATAAGGCCCCAGCATTAAACCTTACTTAATATTGAGTTATTACAAGATTACACATTGAGGATCTTTTCAGGTTTAGAGTTTTAGAGAATTAGATCATGAAACTTGCATTACATTCCACATTTAAACAAAGTGGTTACATAACAGATAGTATTCATTCATCCTATCAACAGAAATATATTTAAAATAAAACATGGATTCTTTCTTGACACATCCTTGACACTAAAATCACATCATGTACCTTTCCCTTGACCTGTGAAAAACATTTCAAAAACTTGGGATGAGAATAAAAAGCTCAGTAAGGGTTATAAAAATATGGAAATGAAACATGAGTTCATATATACATAAGAATTAAATCATACTTTACCCATAAAACATATGCACTTTAAAATATTTCATCAAATCATGAATAAATCATAGAAATCATAAGACATCTAGGTAACTTGAGGCATTCATAACATTCTTACGTAGGGAGTAACACTCTTGGTTTCGTTCGGAATAACCATCACAGTATATTCCCTAAATCTCTTCAGAGAAACCATAAAGTTTCACTCCTTCGCTTTACCCAATGCATTGGAGAGCTATATCGGGATCACCCACCCTTAGTTTATCACGGAACCACCCGTCTTCATAACAATTCCCAAGAACCATAACATAATCTTATCACATAAAACATGCATAAAGGAAACCTGACATTTCCACCTTTCAATAACAATATATCAATACAACACATTGATATAAAAACATTATGAAAACAATTTTCAATACCAAAATAAAGAAATTTAAAACATGGTATTTATTTTTCTTTTAAAAAGAATGTATGGATTTTAGAGGAAGATGAAACTCAAATAATGGTCACGGCGGCGGAGAAGTCATTGTCGCCGCATATGTATGACAAAAACATTCAATTTTGTCATTTAGTAAACGCTTCATATAAAAAAGATTCCTTTTTGGATAAATGTAAAAGTCAAATGGGTTTATACACCGTATAAAATATGGTTGTGTATAAAACAAAATATGCCTCAATGAATGGAGATTGAGACGAAGTCCCATTCAAAGACGGTATCCTTGGATTAAGGATAAATCAATTACATAATTATTTGTGACAAATGAATACACGAAATATAAGTGGGTATTATGTGTAATAAAATCAGAGGACATTCACACATAATCATATAACAACATATTCAAGGAGTACAGGTTTATCACAAAGAATCAAAATTTGGGTTAAGAAGTTCCCTTGCAAAAATTCGAGAGTCTAACGGCGTCACTTAAAAATTCAGAAAAAGAGTTGATGAGAGATAAAAAGGGTATCTCATAACTTGGTCATAAAATTTACATCAATAAGGATATATAAGAACATATCCCAACATAATTGTATGTGAATTAAAAGACATAACAAAAGATGTCTTTTAAAAAGGGGAGGGTGAAAGGTTCCCATACCGACATGGGTATCTTTCAAAACATACGCCCCGTGAAATAAGTACAATACAACATTGATGTAAATACTCATAAATGAAAGAATATTACACAATGAGTAAAATAAAGGTCAGTACATAAACCACTCAATGGAAATTGTGGAAAATGTAGCATAAATCTCACAGGAATAAAAGTTAGATGAAGAATCCCTTACGAAAACTCGGCTGCCTAACGGTGCCACTTAAAACTTCCAAAAATGAATTGATGAGATCAAATAGGGTATCTCATAACATTATAATAGAATTTACAGAAATAGGAATATAAAAGAACATCCCCCATCATAACAAAGAGGATCATAAAAGAAGTGACATAAAGGAGAGTACTTAATGAGAAAGAAAGAGGTTAGATCTCTTACGAAAATTCGGCAGCCTAACGGCGCCACCCAAAACTTCCAAAATGGATTGATGAGAGATAATAGGGTCTCTCATCATATGAACATAAAACTTACAGTAAGATTAATATAAAATAACATCCCAATAACATGAAATATGAGATTATAAGGAATGACATAAAAAAGTGTACTTAAAAAGAAAGAGAGGAGTAGGATCCCTTACCTCAAGTCCAACTTGTCTTGTTCGTTTCTTTATATTCCTGAATAATAAAGTTTGTTCAATTAATAATTTCCTAAGTAACTCATTTAGATATTATTATTCAGTTCAGATCACACATTATAATGTTATAATAATTGTTTTATAATGTTAGTTCATATCAGACGTTTTTACCGATGTTTGGTACATGAGTCAAAAATGAACTTGTTTGAAAAACGATTGCCCATGTAGTTATAAGTAAATAATTTCCAGAATAGTATTAATGATTAATATATCATATATATCCAGTAAATATTCATTTTATAATATTCCATATCATTTGGAGATAAAAAACGAAAAGCACCGTTCATGGAGACGGTAGGTTGTACGTACACATGAACGCTACATTCATTTTTTGTCATATTAGTTGAATTAAAACAAAATGAGAGAGATACATATATGTTATAATTCCAGAATGATATCCATAATTTAGATGTAATATATTACATATATATCCACTATATATATGTACTTATAATATTAGATAACATTTTGAGATAAGAAATGAAATGTACCGTTCATGGAGACGGTATGCCGTACGTACGCATGAACGCTACTTCCATTTCTATTTCATATTTAATGGAATTAAAACATAATGATACATAATAGTATTTTAATTCTAGTATGGTATCATATATAATAGCATTAAATATATCCTTTATACATACCACATATGGTATTAACGAATCAAATCACTTTGAGGGGGCGGTAGTCCGCACTTCCTTAAATGAAGATATCACGTTTACCCATAATTGAAACCATAAAGGTACGCCATAAATGAAAAATAAAGAAGCATAAGTAAAACATAAACATATTAGATATCATATATAAATATAGTTTCATCTTAATGGCCACCTTTTAAGGTGTTAGAAGAATGTTGAACAATCATCGTTTCGGGAGGCAGAAATTTTCCATCCACGGAAACAGTATGTTCTTTAACCATTAGATATAGGTTTTGGTAAGTGTATATCAAATAATTCTTATAAAAACATCCTAGTATATTTACGATACCGGATTTGTTACAAAATAAATGAATAAAAAGAGTTTAGGGGGTTGGAGAAGCAAAATAAAACAAAAGGACACAAGTGAAGACATTACCTTAAAATCGGGTAACTCTCTTTGGTTTGAGCTCAAAAGCTTCCTTGGGAAGACTTATGCCCAAATTTATGCTTCAAGGAGTAATAGAGGGAAGTGTAGAGACAAAATGTTCAGGGGTTGGCCGTGAAAAAGGCTTTGGGAGTGTGGGTAAGGAGGTAGATGTGGGGCCTTTTATAAGAGGAGAGGAGGGGCACTCTTGTAATCTTACAAAATGTTACTTTATTTTCAAAATAGTTTCGGATTTTAAAGGTCCAAAATTGATGTATTTCGAGGATAAGGTGATAAGGGTTCGAAATACTCTAATCTAATAGGTTTTGGACATGTTTAGGTCTTATATATTACATTATCTTTCCATTTTATTTAAATCGTTAAATAATGAGGTCATCCCGGCATCATCATGATGTCATACATAATTTAATTTATTTAATGTCTAAAAATAATAAAACAAATACTATGATGTAGGAAATCTTTTAACTTTCCAATGAATATTTATAGAAAAAAAATTACTTTAATTACCCCATGTAAAAATTGTTTTAGTAAAACATCTCATGTTTGTGTCATTTTTACTTTAACATTAAATAAAAAGATATTTATGTCATTTTCCAACAAAAGTGGCTCCATGGGGTCCCCAAGTTGACCCATGGATTTTATTTATCGGCCATGACACATCAAATGAGGGTAGGACATGTTTCTAGGTCATTTAATTTTATTAAAACATTATTCTTACCATAAACTACACTAATTACCTCTAATCACGATTAAAAACATAATAAGTTACTATTCACCAAAAAATTATTTTTATCCCACTGAACCAAATTTTACTTATTAATGACAACCATGTATGTCAGATTTTTGAAATTCAATACACAAAGATGGAAGAATTTCATTTAAACGGAAAAATCAGTTTTTATAAGTACCACTTGGTGGTTTCACTATCCATCAAAAATTGATGTTTTTCAGAAAAATCCAAAAAATTCACCCTAATCTATATTTGATATTCTGAATTCAAAAATGAAGTCTATTTTACAAAATTCAAAACATATATGTCACATTAATTAATTTAATAATTAATTCCCACTATCAGAGCAAATAGCATGTTTTTATGAAACAATAAGTATCAAAAGATTGACACTAGTTTAAGTCTGATTTCAAAGTGAAATTAATAACAACGACCACTGTTGGATTTAATGGTAAATATATATTCTAATTTCACTTTAAAACCAATTCAAAAGATAATATAATCATTTAAATAAATTAGATTAAAAATATGTTTTGAATTAAAATACAACATTTTACACTATTCATTAAAAAATGAACTTTATCGGAAAGATACCAAAAATTTACACAAAGTAAATTTTGATGTCCTGATTCTTAAGAAGAGTTTTATTTGGTCCAATAGAATTTATAATAGTGAAAAAAACTATATTTAATGATGGTTTTCCATCAAAAGGCGATAAGTGAACCTTTAGTGAAAACTAGGGCATATACGCCTAAAATTGAATTCATTCCGTATTTTAAGACTATATCTTTTATTGGATAAATGTAAAAACATTTAAAAACATATATAATCATATTTTAGTTATTTCTATCCATTACCTCCAATACAACGGCTACATGTTAACTACCATTTAAAATAATATTGTTTTATTATTAGAGTGCAATGTAAGATTCCCAAGAAACTCGTTGTTGCGTGTTGGGTACACCATCGAGCATAGCGTCCCCTTTAAAGTCATATAAATGTTTTATTAAAAAATATAGATAAATATGAAAATTTCATATTCTTTATTTACCTGGGGTGTTACAATGACACTCTATTTTTCAATAGAAAAACCAGAGAAGGACTCAAAAGCTATTCTGCTGAATCCAACAAGTCCAAAGCTGCACTACCAAATTACTTGAGCTTTATAAACATTCATATACTATCTCTAAGTGATTTATTATTTACATTCCAGCAGTGTGTGTATCCTATTTATTTTACACAGACACTGTCTCCTATGCTGAACTGAAGGATATAACAATCCTCACACCAAAACTCCTTACTCTTATTTACCCAAGACAACTATGGAAGAGGTCCATATGTGGCATGGTCTTTATTTTCTTTTCCCATGAAGAACAGTGGTAGAGGTCCCTCCATGGCCTAAATAGTCCTGTACTATTGTTAACCCTGATCCAGTGTGTGGATCCCTTTATATATATATATAAACTTGAGAGGATAAAGTCTCGGCTTAAGACTGAACCTCTTGGTTATATTTTCTATGCATTTTTAGATTAAGTTCAAAATATATAGTATCTAATTTATATACCACTACTTATTACTTTGCAATAAAAATTTGTTTTAAAGTTACTTTGATAGTTAATCTAGCAAGTGTTTGTTTCTATTTTAAATCAGTAAGTTAGTTTCAAAATCTAATTTAATCTTCTGATTAGATTAATTGAGAACTAATCACTCTTTTGAGAATCTAATTGAACCATTATAGTTTTAAAAATTCACTACTGTTTAACTTGTTTTATAAATTGGGGGATTTTCATAGAAAATATTTTTAACATAAATTTTAATTGGAACTCAATTCACCCCCTCTCTTGAGTGTCCACTCCAACCAATATTTGGTATCAGAGGTTGTTTTTTTTATACATATTTTCAAAACACACTGTTTTTCAACAGTGATTTTAGTTGAATCTTTAAAGATCTTAAATTTATGTTAGTTCTAAATTTTCTCTCTTTAACATTACTTTATAAAATCTAGCAATGGACAATATACTAGAGGGTGCTGCTACAAACTAGACACCTTTCTTTAATGGTACAAACTATGCCTAGTGGAAACTTAAAATGAAAATACATTTAGAAAGTATGGTTTTTGATATCTGTACTGCTATAGAATCTTAATATAAAATTCCAGAAACTGAAAGAATAATGTGGGATGAACCTACTAAAGTAGCTTACAATAATAACTCTAAAGATATGAATGCATTGTATTGTAAATTAAAAGATGAAGAATTTAATAGAATATCTTCTTGCAAAACTGTTTAAGATATTTGGGATACTTTGGGTGTTTCTCATGAATGAACAACCAATGTTAAAGAAATGATATTAAATACATATACAATTAAATATGATAATTTTAAGATGAAGACCATTGAACCTATTTCTAATATGTATCTCAGGTTCAATGATATAGTCAATACAATGAGTTTACTTGGTAAAGTAGTTCCAGAAAAGGAACAAATTATGAGGATACTGAGATGTCTTCCAGACCGATGGAGAGGAACATCTGTTTCAATCAAAGAATCTTGTGACATTGGAGCTCTTCCTGTCAAAGAGCTTATTGGTAAATTAATGATGTATGATGAAGAACTCAAAGTGAATAAGGAGGAAATAGATGAACCAAAAAAGATAGTCTGTAGCTTTTAAATCTACTACTTATAAGAGCAAGGACATAGACAAAGTTCAAATACAAATTGAATGCTCAACCAGTGAATATTCTGATTCAGACAGTGATGCGGAGATGGCTCATATAGCCATAAGGATTAAGAAGTTTTATAGGAAGAATAAATTCTTCAGAAAATCAAATTACAAAGGAAAGTATGACAGTAATGGTCATTGGAAAAAGGGTGGAAGAAAGCATATAAAAATGTTGAAGTTGTCTACTATGAATGCAAAACCAAAGGTCACATAAAAGTAGACTATCCAAAACTGTAGTTCAAAATTTAACATTATTATAAGGACAATAAGTACAGTAAAGCTATGAATGCTACTTGGAGGGCTTCAAGAGACATCACAAGTGAATATGAAATCTCTGATTCTGAAAAGAATCCTTCCAACATGTGTTTCATGACAAAAACATCTGAGGTAACCTTGGATACACATGTTTTGAATTCCTATTATTCTGGAGATGATGTAGAATCTGATTCTGATTCTGAAGATATGTCTAAGGTTGAGTTATCTGATTATTATAACATGATATAAGAAACATGAAATGAACTTAAGGAAAAATATAAGTCATTAATGAAACAGCATGCTCTCACTTCAAATTTTAAATCTTCTCTTGATATTGAAAAAGAAAAGAATTCTCAACTTTTAATGGAAAATACGGAATTGAAAATGTCTAATGAGAAACTTAAAAAGGACTTAAAAAAATTCACAATGGGAAGAGATACACTTACTCAAATGCTGGGAATGAAAGTTGTACAGAAATACACTACTAGAATAGGCTACCAACCTGGATGGAGACAGATTACTAAGAATAGATTTATTCCTAAATCTAGACAGAATACTGTTACTTCCACTTCTAGAAATTCACATGCTTCAACTGGTTATTCACATAGTTATAGATCAAATAGAGTTTATCTATCAAAATCTTTTGACTATGTAAAATATATGAGACCCATAAGACAAATTTGGGTACCAAAATCATTGATTTCTAACCTATTTGGACCCAAGAATATCTGGGTACCAAATTCATTTCCCATATAATTTTTTTTGTAGGAAACCTGTTTGTAAAGTTCCCATAAGAAGACTTGGTATTTGGACAGTTGATGTTCAGGACATAGGTCTGGTAATTAATCATGCTTCAAGAGCCTAATCAAGGTTGATTGAGTCCATGTCACCTTTGGTGATAATTCTAAGGGAAAAATGATTGGCGTAGGCCAAATTTGTAACACTAGCTCAGTTTTAATTTCAAAAGTTTTATTTCTTGATGGATTCAAATATAACATGTTAAGTATATCTCAATTATTTGATGATGGCTTTATTGTTAAATTTTAAAATAATTCTTGTAATGTTTTTAACTCTAAAAGTGTTTTAGTATTCTCTACCTTGATAAATTAAAATGTTTATGCTGTTGATCTGAATTATTTAGATAAGAAAAATGTTACTGGCCTAAATAATTTTTAGAAAGAATCTTGGTTATGGCATAGAAGATTAGGACACTGCAACATCCACTCACTTAGAAAACTAACTAGGAAGAACTTAGTTAGAGACTTATCCAAACTTGAGTTTTCAAATGAAAACGTTTGTAATCCTTGTCAAAAGGTAAAGCAGAACAAAATCCCTTTCAAACCAAAGAAAGAAGTGTCAACATCTCAACCTCTTTAGTTGGATCACATAAAATTGTTTGGACATTCTAGATTTTCTATCTTAAATGGGAAGAACTATTTCTATGTCTTAGTACATCACTCTTCTAGTTATACTTTGTTATACTTCTTAGCTCACAAAAGTGAAGCTTGTTCTTACTTTATTAAATAATCCAAGTCTGTAGAAAACCTTAGTGGAAATAAGATTAAGACCCTGAGAAGTGATCAAGGTTTTGAGTTTGAAAATCAAGAGTTTGAATCTTATTACTCACAAAATTCCAACAGTCACAACTTTTTTGCCCCTATGACACCTCAACATAATGGTGTTGTAGAATGAAAAAATAGAACCCTTCAGGAAATTTCTAGAACCATGCTTAATGAATATGACCTGCCTATTTATTTTTGGGCTGAGGCTGTGAATACATCTTGTTATATTTTTAATAGATACTTGATAAGAACTGTTCTCAAGAAGACCCCATATGAGTTATGGAACAATAGAAAACCAAAATTTAGTTACTTTAGAGTCTTTGGCTATAATGTTTTTATTATTAATACAAATAATAATCTTGACAAGTTGGCTTCTAAGAGTGATGAAGGAATTTTTATTGGTTATTCTTTAACTATAAAAGCCTAATACAGAAGGAATAGCTGATCCTATTATTTTTATAAAATTAATTTCTAAAGATGTTTTAATTGTACAAATTTATGTAGATGAAATTATTTTTGGAACTTCATGAAATTCCCTATTTACTAATTTTTCTAAAATGATGCAAAACGAATTTGAAATGAGTTTAATGGGTGAACTTAAATTCTTTCATGGATTTCAAATCTTTCAAAACAATAATGGAATTATTTTAACTCAAAGTAAATATACTAGAGATCTTTTAAAATGTTTTGGATTGGATAGAATAAAAATAAGTGGCACTCCCATGAGTACCACCTGTAAGTTGGATCTTGATGTAGATAGAAAATCTGTTGATCAAACTACTTATAGAGGAATGATTGGAAGTCTACTCTACTTGACTGCTAGTCATCCTGATATTATGTTTCGTGTGTGTATATGTGCTCGTTTTCAAGCAAACCCTAAAGAGTCACATTTAAATGCTATAAATAGAATTTTCAAATACCTCAAGCATACTCCGAATTTAGGACTGTTCTATCCAGAAGGACAATCTTTTGAACTAGTTAGCTATTCTGATGCTGATTTTTCTGGATGTAAGTTAGATAGAAAAAGCACCTCTGGAACATGTCACTTTTTAGTCAAGTCACTAGTATCATGGTGTAGTAAGAAACCAAATTCTGTTTCATTATCTACTATAGAAGCTGAATACATAGCTGTTGGAAGTTTTTGTGCACAAATTTTTTGGATAAAACACACTTTACTAGACTATGGATATCAATTCAGACATGTACCAATAAATTGTGACAACACAAGTGCTATTAACATTTCAAAAAATCCCGTTTCTCATTCTATGACAAAGCATATTGATGTAAGACATAAATTTTTGAGGGATCAATACCAAAAAGGTGATATCACTTTGGAATTCATTGGTACTGAATATCAACTTGCTGATATATTCACCAAAGCATTAAATTCTGAGATATTAGACTACATCATACATGATATTGGTATGATTAATCATAAATAGATATATTACATATCTTACTGTTTAATTTTTTTCTATATTTTACTTTATGGTTTCATATTCACCGTTTCTCAGTTACTATTTCATTCTTTTGGTCTCACAGTAAACACCTTGTGTTCACGGTCTGTCACTTAACTATCTCACCAAGATAGAACAGTTCACTCACTATCTCACCATGAATATACAGAATGGTTACTGTCTCACCATGACGACCACCAACTGTCTCACGGTGACGACTGTTTTTCATCGCACCGTAACGCCTAGTCATGGTCTCACTGTGAAGATTCTTGACATATTTATTTTAACCCGCATCGCGGTAATTTTTAATTCACCGCTATTTGATTTCCCACATTTTTGTTTTTATGACGTTATACATTCCCAAATGATAAAACATATGGGTTTTTTACTCGATTCCTTACCCGAGCTCTCTCATGCTCACTCACTCAAACCCCCTTTACCTTGAAAGACTTCTCCTCTCCCTCACCTGAATTGTCAGTGAATGCTAAAGATGAAGCGTCCATATTCACCCTCATCTGAGAAACACCGCTCTAAGTAAATGAAAAGAGAACCGAGGATAGCACCCGAAGGGCCTCTAAATCTGAATCTTGTAATCCGTACAGTAATACCTGAAAATGAGATTTTCCCTGAGTGGTTGCTATCTATAAAGTCGTTAGTCTTGAAAGTATTAAGAGAAAAATGATGGCTCAATTGGTTCTATAGACAAGATAGACCCATTTACCCAAGGTTGGTATCTTAATTTTACCAATCTGTAATGTTTTCTTTTGATGCTGGAGAAATCAATATGCTAACAAGCTGTATTAATGGATAAAAGCGTTCATTCTCTTCAAAGATGTAGGTTGCATGCCTAAAGATTCTGCATGATGGAATTTGTGATGATTACCATAGAGACCCTCCTCCAACAACTAACATATTTGATCTAGAGTAATATTTGGAAATCATGACTGGAAATGGCACCAAGCGAAGGGCCATAACAGTTGAATTGTATGGGGAGACAAGACTACTATTCAAATTTGTTCAAAATTTTATTAGTCCAAGAAAAGTATATTTTGTTGTGTTGAAGTATCAGGATGTGTTCTTGATTCATCTGTTGAAGAATGTCAATAAGATAAATTTATAAAAATATGTCATTAACCATATATGTGAGCTGATTAAAGTCACTTTCAAATCCACCTCCTTGTTTTACTCAAGGATGATTTTGGCCATGTTAGTGTCCAAGTGAGTAGTTGTACCGAATGAAGAAATGCTAGAGGATTTTGATTTTTGTTTATCCAAGCCTCTCATCAGAAGGATGAAGATAAATTGGAACCCTTGGAAGAAGCAGTGGGTTGAGGATAATGATCAACTTTATAAGAAGTACAATCCTCTGGATTATCCAAGAATGCCAAAGAATATAACTGATCCTGGTTTGGAACTAGATGAAGTAGCAGAGTACCCAGAAGAAGAAGAAGAAGAAGTGACAAAAATACCTCAAGAGGAAGCAGCTCCTATAGAGAAAGAAAGGACTACTATCCCTACTGATGTTCCTACTGAAATACCTCTTAGAGAGGAAGTTGTTGATGTTTGTAGAGAAGAAGAAGCTCCTAATTCTAGAAATGTTGATGATCAAGAATTTTAGTCCGAGGCTACAAGAGAATTGGTTATCCCTGATTTAGATCAGTAAGTCATGGAAGAAGCTAATCTAGGAGAAATCCATGCTAGGGAAAATGTTAATCAAGAGGATCTCCCTGCTGAAAAAGAATCAAGTCTGGAAGCACAACCAATAGAACAATAGGTTCTTTAGTACATACCCTCTGCTGAAGAGAGTATGAAAATTTCCTTTTAGTTGGCAAGACAAGAATTTACTGAAAAGATTGGAGCTGATCTTCTGGATATTGATCATGCAGTTGTGCCTTAAGAACCTGAAATGGATGCACATTTTGAGGGGGAGGAACCTCAAAACCTTGATATTGAAGAAGTTGGATCTTCTGGAACATCTCAACCAATTGTCACACATTCGGTGTACACTCGGTATGAGTTTCCATGTTTTTATGATGTGAGTGAATCACAGCAAGTGACTGCAACTGGAATAGATCTCTCTTATTTGATTCAACTAAAGTCAGTAGCTCACCTAGAACCAGAACCAGAGCCTCAACCTTTATCTAAATCTAAAACTAATTCTGAGTCACAATCAGAATCTACATCAGAACCTGTACCACTACCTTCACCTATACTCTTAACCGAGAAACAATCCTTTGTAACTAAGGATGATTTGAAAGTATTTGGAGAGACTATCTTGGCTGGTGTTGAGAAAATTTTATCCACTCAACCTCGAAAAGTGACTCAACTAAGTCAAGAAGATGCATCAATTCTTTTGGAAAATATTATTCTATATATTCAACCAATGATGATTAGAGAAATACAAGAACTCAGAGTTGAAAATATGTTTCTTAGTGCTGATGTTTCTAATTTAAAAGGTTTGGAGGAAAACCTGCAAATAGAATTATCTTCAATATCAGAGCCGGTTTCTGCTCCTGTCTCTACTCTTGCACCAATTGCTGCTTCTCATGAACTAGATATTTCCAACCATTCTCTAGATATTGTGTCTCAAGTGCATCCTTATCTTCTATCTTTTGATGAGAATATTGGAACAGGACACACCAATATGCTGCAAATCATGAGAGATCTTGTGAAAAATCTGAATAATCTCATAGATGAGTACACTGGATGTCTGCAAAAGGTTTTGAAATAGCTCAATGTTCTTACCAAAGCTATCAAGGATTATCCTCCCTTTGGTCAGACCTCCACACCTTCTTTGGATGATTCCTTGCTTAGGTCCATAATCAACGAAGAACTTCAGAATGCTCTTAGTGGTTTCGATCTGTCTCCTCTGTCTGAATTTATGGAGAATAGTGATAAGGCACTTGATCTTGTTTAGATCCATTCTATGATTGCAAATGATACTCAACAAGAGATCACCAAGAAGATAATATTTTATCTCACCCGGGTTTTCTCCAAAAGTGACATGTAAAATCACATTATGTATCTGGTGGAGAACCTGAAAATCCCTCCAGTGACTCAAGATTTTAAAGCTCAAGTTCAGAAGCTTACAGAGTTCACCAGTTTGATGGACAAGTTCATAGAGAATAATGAATATTTTGAAAATTCTATGCAATATGGTGGAGAAATCATTATTAATTTCATCAATATTTTGAAACCGTATCTTCATGTGCCGAGTACTGCTATCGTTGCTCCAGCTGTTGCACCCTTCAGACCTAGTCTACCTGCCTAATCTCAACTGTCATGTCAGTTAGCCAAGCCCTTTCTCAAATCCGACCAGTCATTCTGGACCAACCACAGACTAGATCTTCGATAGCTCCTACATTGTCTCCTTCTATTTTTGTATGTCTACCCTTACCATCTTTTTCAACCACATCAATGCCTTCTTCTACTTCCGCATCAGCTCCTGCTACGACTAAAGGAAAGTCAAAGGATTATCCCTGAAGTGTCAAGTGACTGCTTTCTTTTTTATGGGATGTCTTTTGTCTTTTACTATTTGTATTTCTATTGTATCATGTATTCTGGACGTTGTTAATGAAAATTTCTTAATTTCACTCCCTTCCTTCTGTTTAACTTTTTGATAATCCCAAAAGGGGGAGAAAGATTACAAGTGTTAGTGTTCTAAAGAGACATGTTACTATAGAAACTATTATTCTCTAACTCTATTATTATATATGTTATCTCTAAACATTTCATTTCATTTATATTTTCCCTATACATGATTTGCGATCATCAAAAAGGGGGAGATTGTTGGACTCCTCATGTATTATTCATGTTTTAATGATCACAAATCTCAATAATAATTAAACCTCATGTTTTAATGATTGAAAATCTTATTGATGATTAATTAATCTCAAAATTATTTACAAATCTTATGCATGATCACAAATCCCACTTATCTTATCAAACCTTTGTGTTTGTGTTTCAAATTATCTTATTTTCTAATGGTTAAGCTTAATTCATATTCTGCATATTACTATTTAAGTATAAATACATGTATTTTCCTAAGTACCCAGACACCGTGAATGACACACCATCACCCAGACACCGTGAAGGACACACTGTGACCCAGACACTGTGAAGGACACACCGTAACCCAGACACCGTGAAGGACACACCATGACCCAGACACCGTGAAGGACACACTGTGACCCAGTCACCATGAAGGACAAACCATGATGCACATACCATGAAGAAGACACCATTTACATAATCACTGTGACACCATTTCGTAACCTTTTTGTCAATATTATTTAAATAATACTAACGGTCAGATTTGATACCTTTAAGGAAATTAATGTTATTTAATGATAGTTGTTGGTCTGTCAGGAAACTCATGTATCTATAGAAATGAAATCATTCCTATTGATGAAGCTTATGGAATATAAAGAAGACTGAGCTGCAGTAGAGAATATATGATCGTGCTTGACACGTCTCGACACACATACCATAATACTAGCAAGCTCTGTACTTAATAAGAAAACAATCCTGACCACAACTGTGATGAACACATTAAAAGATCCTCAAATAAGTTACATACATGAAATCATATATTACTGTAGAACACAAGAAGTAATATGGAGTCTAAATAATATCTTCTCTCTTAGAGAAACAAAATTTGAACCATGATACTCAATTTTTCAGTAGAAAAACTAGAGAAGGACTCAAAAGCTATTCTGCTGAATCCAACGAGTCTAGAGCTACACTTCCAAATCAATAGATCTTTATAAACTTTCATATACTATATCTATGTGATTTATTATTTACTTATGAATAGTGTGTGTATCATGTCTATTTTACACACACATTTTCTCTTGTGCTGAACTGGATGATATCACAATCCTCACACCAAAACGCCTAACTCTTTTTTACCCATGACAACTGTGGAAGAGGTCCCTATGTGGTATGATCTTGATTTTCTTTTCCCACGAAGAATAGTGGTAGACGTCCCTACGTGGCCTGAACAGTTCTGTACTTTTGTTAACCCCGATCGAGGGTGTGGATCACATTATATATATATAAATTTGGGAGGACTAAGTCTCATCTTGAGACTGAACCTCATGGTTTTATTTTCTGTTCATTTTTAGTTTAAGTTCAAAATATACAGTATCTAATTTATATACCACTACTTATTACTTTGAAATACAAATCTGTTTTAATGTTAATTTGATAGTTAATATAGAAAGTGTTTGCATCTGTTATAAATCTATATGTTATTTTCAAAAGAAAATTTAATCTTCTGATTAGATTAACTGAGAACTAATCACTCTTTTGAGAATCTAATTGAACCTTTACAGTTTTAAAAATTCACTACAATTTAACTTGTTTTATAAATTTGGGGATTTTCATAGAAAATATTTTTAATCGAAATTTTAATTGGAACTCAATTCACCCCCCTCTTGAGTGTCCACTCTGACCAACAATATTAGTAACATGATAAGACTTAGAACCCTTGACATGTGAGGATGGAAGTGACAGGTAGGGAAGAGAATCTATTTTATCCCAAATTGATTCAGGACTAACAATGTTGTAAATCTCTTCCAAAATATCTTCATCTGTTAACTCACATTGAACATCTATTACTTCTATCAAATCAATTCTGCAACCATCATCTAATGTGTGTTCAACCTATTTTTCATATTCAAATTTAAAAGGCTCACTTTCCAAAACCAAGTCATTTGAGTGTTGCAATTCAATTTCAAGAGAATGATTTTACAATTTAGTTTCAATAAATTCAGTTTCTAGAATGTTAAAAATATGAAAATTCACCTCAAGTTGGTTAAAACTACTTTCTATTTCATTGCACAAAGTTTCATAAATGTGGTTACAATTAGAATAGGGATATGAAAACTCATCAGTTAATATTTCTTCAAAAATCATTCCCTCAGCTTCATCATCCAACAACATATCAGATATTATTGGGTTTATAGGTTCAAATCATGGAAGGGAAGTTAAGAGTTTAGGCTCAAATATTTGAGATTATGTGATTTCCAGCTTAAGGTTCTCTTCTAAAGTGATCCCAATATCAATTTCAAGATCATTGTTTAGGATTTCAGAAATTTTTGGTAAAGAGTTTTTAGCATTCAAGATTTCAGTTTCAAGAATCTCTTCTACCCGAGGGACTTCATTCTCAAAATTCCTAAAAAATGATTTTTCTCAAAAGAAGGAATGATGTAATGAACTGAGAATTCTTTTTCAATCTGTTTCAATTCAGTTTCAAAATTGGCCAAATCAACTCCATTAAAGTTCTTTACTGGATTTTAAATGATGTGTTCTTTGTTTAATTAGTTGGTTATTTCTAAATTTGGTTCAACAGTTTCAGATTCTTCAAAGTGAATTTTTTCTTGTCCAGTTTCACAGTCACTCTCTTCTTCCACTTGATTCTCAAACCTTTTATAAACATTTTTTTTCTTTTTCTTCAAATTATTCTTGTTCTTTAACCTTTTTTTATAATTCCAAGAGCATGTTTTCTAATATTTTCATTCTTTGATCTCTCTCTTGAGAATCTCTAAGTTTAATTTCATGGGTTTTATTAAACCAATTTTTTATTAGTTCCACCCTAGCATCAAGTTTAGAGTCAATTTAATCAATTTTAGCTAGGGTATCAGTACAAAATTCATGTTGTTCATTTTCTTCAATGTAAAAGTCTTGTTGTGGATGGTTATAGACACACTGCCAGGCAGTATGTCCATAATAGCCACAACACACTCTATGTGGCCCCTGTTGTTCCCAGTTTTCCTGAACATCCATTTTTAAACTTAAACATGATGAGATTAAACACAAAACCGTTCATAGTAAAACATATTTTTTAAAAAACACAGAAATATGAGGTTTCAGTTTAAAGTAGTTTTTTTAAAACATATTTTTTATATATGATTTTTTAGTTTATTTTTTTATTAAAACCTTATATTCTCAGTGCATTCCTTCCCTGAAAACGGCGCCATATATTGATGATTCTGGAAGTCATCACGGCCCTCAAAATTACATTTATTACTCCTACACTAGTACAGTGGTGCAGGGTCGATCCACATAGAAGGAGGATGCGATTTCTAGGTTTTATTCAAAAGTAACATCACTATTGTAAGTAATAAAGTAAGTGTGCATCTTTCTAGTTGTTTTTAGTTTACAATTTGCTTTGTACTTTTCTTTAAAAAATAAGTAAGAGAAAAGATGATGACAAGAGACTAAATCACTTACTAGTATACTAATAAACTAAGAACTATAGTAAAACTAATATAAGAGAACAAAATACTAAAATAAAGTAGTAAGGTTGAAGGATCAGATCAAATGTAATACTCAAAAATTCAAAACTACTAGTTTAGAGGGTATATTCTCCACCACACTTTAGTGAATCACACCTTAAGAAATAAAGGTGAAAAGTTTCCCTCACCAAGAAACTCACCACATAGAAGACTGACTTTTGGAGTTCGCCACTCTGAAATCAGTCAAACTGCTTGACAAATAGAAAAATAAAACAGTGGAAAATAAACTCACTGTAAATTTCCACAGTTTAAGAAATTAACGCTTCGATAAATGTATCAAAGAATTAACCTTGCCATTAGTTCTTGAAATTATGAATTTTAAAAAATTTATGGTGTGAAACAACTAAACAGAGAATCATTATTCAATCTCGCTGATTGAATATGATTCTGAAAATTGTAAATTGAATGAAGAAGTTTGGAAGATTAACCAACTGAATTGGATTTCTGAGCTAATAAAATACATCCTTTGATAAAATTGATTAAATAAATAAAAAAATCCAAGAACAAAGTAAAAAATTAAACGATGAAGGGAAGAAGTACTTTCTAAATACTGCTCTGCTCTCAGGGTCCTCGGTTCCTTGCTCATCTCCAGTGCTGCTACAGGTAGTCTTCGCTCACAAAGATGGTGTGACGTGGAATATAAAAGATCATTTCCTCAAATTATGCAGCTTGCTCGGCTTTTGTTTCCACCGTATTCTACTATATGTCATCGGGCCTTTTTCACCGATTTCCAAAATTCCTTTACTTAAGCACCGTGCACGTGTGTTTGTTTTCAACCAGCACATCGCACTAGTTTTCCCCTAGTTACTAGCTTCCGTTGAGTTAGTTGCATGAACTGGGACGTGTTTCCGACCTTGATATGAACCTGCACAAATTAATGGAAAATAAATTTAAATAAATGAGGTTGCAAAGAAAAATTGTTATTTTTAAAAAAAATTAAGTTTAATATTACTCGTTAAATGTTAACAGTAGTCGATTGATAATTATTGTTTAATTTTATATTATTTATAAAATTATAAACTTATTAATACTATTGTAAAACATAATTTAATTAAAAATTTATTTATTAAATTATGTTAATAGTTATAGTTACTAAATTATTAATTTTATCATTTTTATGCTAGTTATTATAGTTTAACAACAAAAGTAAATAATTAATTAAAAGATTTAAAGCTTAAGATTGCTTTAATAATTTTATTATTAGAAATTAAATTGTTAGACTAATTCATTAATTAATTAATTTTGACATAATAATTAGAATTAATACATTTGTTCTAAATAATTCATTTAATTAATAATTATATATTATTGTTTATTTAAAATTATTATTAATTATATATTTATAATATTAATAGTGTATTAATTTATTATTAAAAATAATTAGTAATTTTGTTATGTATTTTAATTTATAATTTATATATTTATTAATATTATAATTATTTTAAATTTATAACTTTTATAAATTATTTTATATTAATTTGATGTAGTTAAAGTTAACTTTTATGTAAAGTTAGGTTACATTAACTTTACTTTTATTATTTACTTTAACTTTTGTTCTTTTTCCTTTTAATTTACTTTTATAATTATTCTTATTTTTTTCTCTTTGTTATCTTTCCCCTCCCCCAAATCATCGCATAGGGGATGGGGGTTTCGGTTTTCTTCTAGAACCAGGGCTATAGTGCGATGCGGTCTCCCTTCATCTCCGGTGTGGCGAGGCGGTCTCCTCCACTAAACCAGCGACAACCTCTCCATCGAGAAGAGGTTTCTCTCCAGCGGCTTGGACTCCATGTTTGTCTCCTCCACTAGTTTCGCGGTCCAAAGGCACTGTACTCCTTGACGCGATTCCACATTCACAGCAGTGTGGCCTCGGCTCGGACTCCAGCTTCAACTCCTCCTCCTCAGGCGAAATCAGTGGACCACACAGGTGCGGTGAAGAGGGTTCTAGATTTCTGATTAGGAACAAATTGTCTCCAACATCAGCAAACTGGATTTTATGTTTCAGCAATAGCAATTTATGTTTGAATTTGAGTTTTTAATTTGTTTCATTGTTTGTGTTGGTAGAGATTGTGAAGTGATGTAAGGAATAATTGGTGTTTGTGGCTATGCGGTTTAGTTGGATCATGGATTGAGTAAGAAGATATGGAAGAAACCTAGTAGTGTTGAAAATGGTGAAAGGAAGACCGATTATAGGTTATGGTTCCGTGGAATAAAAATGATTCTAAAGGAAATAGTGAGACTGCAAATAGAAGAAGGTGTGTCCTTATAGAGTTTCACAGTGAGACATGAAAGGAAGAGAACCGGTGCCACCGTTTCTCCTTGAAACGGTGAGACAGTAAAGAATATCACAGTGGGAAAGTAGATATACGATGCATTAGTGAGGAGTGCCACAGTGAGACCGTGACTCAAACTGGTGATACCATATTAAGTGTTTATAGTTCCACCATTAACCTGCAAAAAAATAGAGAAAAATAAATTGAATTAAAAATTAAATAAAAAATAATAATTAATCAAAACTAAAACTGAATTAATACAATTGAAAACGTAAATAAAATGTAAAAATTGATAAATCTATAAAACCAATTAAACTTAATTTATTTTATTAATAACTACAATAAGTAAATTTTAGATTGCTACAAAATTAAAACTAAAATTAAAAAGAAAATGACTTATTAAAAGATTAAAGTAAAATTATTCATTTATATAACAAAGTAAAATTATTTAAATTAGTTACTTTAGCAAAGTTAATTAATTTGAAGTGGAAAAATAATTGTTATAATATTAAACCATTATGTTAATTAATTAAATATAAGTAAAAGAGACTTAAAAATAAAACAATCTTATAATATTATATTATAATTAATATACTTTTATAAGAAGACTAAAATAGTATGTTGCTTAAATTTATTAATAATTAAAACAATCAATGTTAGATTAAGATATCATTACCCAAGTTCAAAAGTAGAATTAACTAACTAGCTAATTATTATTAAATTATAAACTATGAAGACAAAAACTAAAATCTAAATAAATAGTGATTAGTCTATTAAATTAAAGTAAGAAATAAATTAATTATTTTAATGCTTAAAATACACTATTAATTATTAAAAATAGATTAATTATTAAAGTCAATAATAAAAATACAAAACAACTATTATTTATTAACAAGTGTTAAAATATGTAATAAAATTGATAAAAATTAATTAAAATGATGTGTCAAAACATGTGTTTTTAATCCCACATCAACAATCAGTAGGGTTATTTCCACAGTTTCCAAAATCATAGTTATAAGTGTTGCTGCCATGGTGGAAATAAATCATCAGAACTGTGGCTATTTATTTTAGATATATACATTCCAATACATGCCATCGACCATTGGAAACATGGCTATATCTTATAACCACAATTTTCCCCTATATCCATGGTTTTGAACCATGGATATAGAAAAATTTTCTACTTTTGAATCATGAAGTAAATATTATTCTAGGAATTGGTAAATAACATGAATCCATAATGAACCTAAATCTAAGAGCATTATATATTAATTAGAATAAATGAAAACATAGATATTAATAATTTCTTCTTATAATAAAAATATATATATCGTTGGACACCAAAAACTTGTTCCCAATTTCATATGAAAGGGAAATTTATATTTGCTGAGATCGTAGGAAAGAAATCATGCTTAGTTGGGAAGACGTAATCCAACTAATCATACGTATTTTTCCATATGAGAAATGTTGATGTGTTGAAGGGATATATAATTCTAGGGTCCACCCTCCACCATATTATGTCTAATTCATTAACCTTATGAGTCAATAAGACCTTTCTTGCCATTTCTTATTGAAACTTATAAAAAATAAAACATAGTTATTTATATAATGAGGAATATGGATATAAATCCAAAATAAACTTCTATTAACAATATATAATCACCATTAATATCAATATTTTCCCCATATATCTAAATATAATAACAATATCCTAACCCATCCAATGAAATAATGTGAATGGTCAAATGATACATAGTCAACCATCCAAAAATAATCCATATTGGAATAATAACCTAAGAACCCAATTAATGTTAAGATAAATAAGTTTATTATCTTAATAATATTATTTATATTGAAATTATTTAGTTATATTCATAGTAATAAAATTAGGTAATTTTTCAATCAATTTTAAAAAAGAATTATTTCTAAAAAAATTATAATTTTATGTATTATAAATTTTTATTTTAAATATTTTTTTCCAAAATATATAAATTTAATTTTGAAAAATTAGATTCATTTTATAATTCATAATTTCAAAACTATCTTCATATTAATATTTTTTAATTTTCTAAAATATTTTATTTTTCAATGAATAGTGCAAATGTGAATTTTTATTGAAATTTATATATACTTTAATGACTTTATAAAGACAAAATTATTTTATATATTAGTTTTAAAATTTTATTGGTATTTTTTATTTAAAATAGTATAATTAATATTTTTAAATGAATTTTATACTTGAATTTAGTGTACAAATATTGTATACATAAAAGTTCATTTTTTAAAAAAAACTCTTTCATTGCGTTTTGGGGGATTAATTTTAAATTAAAATTTTCTAATTTTTTTTCTTGAATTTTGATTAAATTAATTCCATATTTTGAATTAGTTGATACAAATTTGGTGAATAGTCCCCTTTTATTTCTTTTTAGTATGAATATTAACCTAAATGATTTTGTATACGAGGGTAAAGAGAAAATATGATAATTAAGGTTAAAAATGAATGGGACTAAAGAATGACACTAACAATATAATTAATTTCATTGTATCATTATTTATATTCCATAATGATCCGAAGGCTGAATATATAATCTATTTTATATTATTATGTGATTCTATCATTTATAAAATATTACATAACTAAAAGTAAGAAATGTCACACTATTATTTTTAATAACATTAATATTTTTAACATGGGATTACAAGAGGATGTATTTGGTTGTAAATAGTAATTTTTAATATCAATTATTTAAATTCATAATATCTATTTACATTTAATTTTTAAGAACCATGTAATTACATTTAATTCGTACACAATGTTTATGTAATAATTATTCTATTAATGGAATAAAAATTGCTATAACAAATACTAAAAATAGTATAATTTAAAATAATAAATGTGTTCCATTTTTAATATAGAAAAATATTCACAATAAAAAGGTTTATTATAATTTTATTTGAATTATTTTTTTCATGTTGTTATTAATGTCCAATAAAATAAATAAATCTAAAAATGATGTCAGTAATATTTTATAATAAATAGTACTTCATAAAATGATTTAAAATTCACAAAAATATTATATACAACCAATGAATGGGATATAAATAATGAAATAAACCTTTTTCTATTTATGGATTGTTTTTATTTAATAGAAACACTATTAACCCTTAAAGAGTAGAAAACATAAATATTTTGTTCATAGTCAAAAGGGTTAATGAAGGGTCAAAACAAAATTGTACTTCAGAAATGTGGTCAAAAGCAGTCCAAAATTTATTGGATGAGAGAATTGAGACTCATAATAATATTAATTCTATTATCATAAATTTTTCACTAATAAAATAAAATTATGTTGTATTAGTTTAATATTTTAATCAATTCGAACATTTCTCCTCCCCTCTCTTAAGAAAGTGAGAAATTCTCCTCATTTATTCACACATAAGAACACATTTGGTCTATAAAATAACTACCCAAATCCTCTTTTATAATACTCATACAAATTATAGAGGCCTTTTTGTGAATAATACCAATCTTAGAGGTCTTAATGTGTTAATAAAATGATATTCTCTAAAGAAGAGGAACAGTTCTTACCACATATTTTAGTTTAATTTTTTCTTCCACCTATTTTAGATATTAAAAAACCTTATTAATATAATAAAACATATATAATATATATTATTATATGATGTTAATCTCTTTTAACATTATATATATATATATATATATCTATAATTTCCATCAATTGGGAAAGGAATTCATTGTTTGTGTTTACTACGGACTACCGCCTCACAAACCTATATAATTCAGTTTCCATCACCACCTCAAACATTTGATTATAATGATAGAAATTATTCTTATATGTTATTTTATTGGAATATTTATAATTATTTAAATATAATATATAATTTAATTTCAATAATTTCTATTCACTAAAAAATGATAACATTGTTTGTGCGTATGTGTGGACTGCCACCTCGACGAACTGATGTGATTATTTTTTCACTACCACATCACATGGACCATATATAAAAGTATAATAAATTTAATGATATTATATTATTATATTATTATAATTATTTAAATATTAAAGTATACTTAACTTATTTCCACAACAATCATTAAAAAATATAAACATTACCCAAGTGTACATACGATCCACCATATCTCTGACTGTATCATAGTTCATTTTTCATAATTTTATTTCATGATTACTATTAAAATTATAATTTAAAATTTAAAATTATAATTATTTAATTATTTTTATTATGGATATGATTTCATAATGACAACTTTAACTTTATTCAACTTACCAATGTCATTTTGGACTTATAGACAAAATATCATCAAGATATATGATATGAACATAAATAATTAAATATTTGTTATAACATAGTAATAAGTGAGATAAAATGAATAAAAACATTAAAAATATTCTAAATAATTTAAATAATTACCGTTATTTTGGTATTTATGAGTATCAATAACGTATGTGATGAGTCAGAATCCAGGTAGCATACTTTCAATTTAAAAAATTCTTTTAATGTTTCCCTTTAAACTATATTTATCTCCCATTCGCATATTTATAAAATTGTCTTTATATGTATTTATATCGACATAATATAATTATAAATTAAATTTTATGTCTTTTTTAACATTATTTCAATGGGTTTGAAATGGAATATTTTTATTGTTTGTTATTACATTCATTAGAAAATACCAAAGGAGTGTTATATTTTGAAATACGTTAAATCAATGACATTTCCCACCCCCATAACTATAATATTATTTTTCTATTCCATTATATGATTTAATGTTTTATTCATAAGAAAACAATCTCTCCATTAGTTTTGGGAATTTTAATCTTCAATTTCTTTAAATTAATTGAATGAATCAATATCTGAAAATTTTATTATAAGAATACAAATAATATTTTGTGATACACAATTTTACATGCTATTTTATGGTTCTTGTTAATTGATTATGAGTATGGGATATTATGTTATAATTTATGTATGGGTGATCCCATTATATATCTCCAATGCATTAGGTGAAGGGACAGAGTTAACTGATTTGAATCTCTTAAAAGAATATGGTAATATAATACGATGGTTATTACAAATTTGGTATGGCGTTAACAAACTAAATTTCTAATAATATATTACTAAAATATATTATGATGGGTTTTTCAAGTATAATCACTATTATTATATCAAGTGTAACTTTGATGATAACTCTAAGTATATGTGTGTTGGTTATTCCATGTGTAACTATGAGGGTAAATTCAAATGTGAGAATGATATAAAAATAATTCCCCTATTTATTACATGTTTTATCTTTTTCTTTATATGGGTTGTAAAAGTTTATTTTGGGAAAAAAGTTCTTTTTTCTAGTGTAATGATTTATATGATCAAATAAAATAATGATAAAGCCGTTTATTTTATGGGGTTTCATGGTTTTTTACTCGAATGTTGGATTTTTTGATCCCTAATTATTATATTTATGCCCATCAAAATTTTAAAATAATTTCTATATGGTTTAATGATGGGTAATGGAAAATTATAAGTCAAGTTGATAGTTGTGATGATTTTTCAGGAAAATATAACATGTTTCTTTTTTAAATTTATTCCTTGTGGAAAAAAATAAATATATATTTGGAGAGTCCAATTTGTAATATATGGGTTTTTTATGTAATATTTCATAAAAAAATATCTATAACTAAAAATCTAAATTGTTTTTTTATTGAAAGAAATTAATTATTTACCAAATGAACTTGATAACTTATTTTTTTTGTTCGAGCCATTATATTTGGTATTAGAGATAGGTTAAGATAACTTTAAAGGTTTGGATAATGTTAATTGAATACCCTTAAATTATGTTACATAAAAATCAAGTTCAAATGATATATAATTTGAAATTTATTATGTTTACACTTCTAATATATGTTTTTTTACAATGGTTTTCCATAGAGGGAATAAGTAAGCTATGGTATGAAGGCAATAAAGGGATGATATCCTTTCGAATATGAATCCCAAAATGGTTGGAACTAAAACTGGTCAGTTTGTTATAGGGATGGATCTATTTCCACGTTATATAAAATGTTATAGTATACATGTAAAATAGAAGTCCATTATACCATAGAGTAACATTATGGTGATTTATCATTTTATGAGACTACATTATTCAGTATTTAGTGGATCGTCTGACCAAGTAGTAGCTTAAGTATGGATTAAGTCCCTATAAAATATATTTTATGTCATCAGATGTTGATATATTCAAAAATGATGTCTTTATATTTAGGTTATTGAAGGTAAAGCCAAATGGTGGTGGTAAATGATTAATAATGTCTAAGAAATAGTGGAATTATATTCCTTGGAATGGGATGAATTTAATAATATTTTCCGTGAGAATTAATGTCAAAAATCTATTTGAATTAGGATGGGAAAAAAGTATCACAATTTTTCAATGAGGTGTAATATTCAGTTGCTGTGTGAAAACAAATTCCAATAATTATAAAGGTAAAAAATATTTTATCTATGATATTGATAGAAAATTAATTAATTTTACTCAGGATTTATTCAATGATATCAAAGGGAATTTTATTATCCAAAATTAAGAATTCATGATAATCTTTTGTGATGTGACGAGAAGGTAGAAATAGAGTTTTTTAATTTTAATTATTACTTCGACAACTATTTGAAAAGCAGTTCTAGGTGGCAAGAAATGGGGAAGATTACATCAAACAATACAATGATAAGAAAATTAAATTTTTATTTTGATATCGTTGTGGTAAAAACTATACTGAGTAATTCTTTATAATGTATGGTAACATTTTTTAATATGGTATATTTGGGAATATGTCTCATTACTTCAATAAAAAGTATCTTGGTAGTGATAAGGCCAATTCTAATAGATAGTGTGTAAATTATTTTAAATGTAATGAGATAGGTAATTATTTGAATGTGTGTTTTGATAAGAAAACGAATGATGGGGAGTATCTATAATATAATCCAAAAGGTGTGGAAAAATTCCATTCAACTACTATAGGAAATATTGGGCCATATAATGAAGTGGTATCTGTTACATTTTATTTTTATTAACATTACTCTAATGTCAAGTTTTATTTGGGGTCTAGACATTATTTAATTTCTATGAAAAATTATGGTAAATAGAAATTTCTACCTCAAGAAATGAATAAAAACATATGGTAAAAATGCATGAGGGAAGTATTAATGAAAAATGAAATTATAATAACCATTGTATCATTGATTATGGAAATATTTTACCAAAAAATATTGTTGTCTTACCACTAGATGATTTGGATGTCATTCTAGGTATATATTCACTCTCCCTTATTTATAATAAGTTAAATTATAGATATACAGAAATGTTTTCCTAGAAATAGTTTCCGTTTTAAAACAAGAATGAACCCAAACCTTTGATAACATATCAATAAGTTTATATTCTATTAAAATATGGAAATAAAATTTATTTTTATCATATTTTTAAAAATACTTCATCTATTAAAATTAATGGTGTATTGGTAGTAAAAAAATACCTATATGATTTTTTAATTTTTTTCCATGAGTTATACCTAATTGGGATGTTCAAATTACTATTGAATTAGATCCAGATACTAAGAAAAATTCAAAACCCCATTATTATGTGGCATAATTAGAACATAAGTTATTGGAAAAGAAATCGCTGGAGATTCTTGATAAATATTCAACTTATACTAACTGTTCATAATGGGGTGCTACTATTTTGTTTTATATAATTATTTTCATAGATAATTTAACAACATTATAGTTAAGAATATGAATTTATTTCTTTACATACATGTATTTTTTGATCGTCTCCATAGAGCTCAAATTTTTTATATGGTTTGCCTAAGTTTTGGGTACTACTGGATAAAGTTGAAGATGAATGAAATTACAAAAATAGTTTTTTGGAATAGATAAATGTATTATAAGTTTTTTTTATTCCCACTTGGTTGAAAAATTCCATGTCATTATTTATATATCTTTTGAATAGAGCCTTCCACGAATATATATATAGGTTTTGGATTTATTTTATTTATAATATTTTTATATATTAAAAAATTTATAAGGGTTGTGAAAAAATATAAGGGTTGTTATTTTACCCATTAAATGAAAATAAATATATCGAGAAATTTTTAATTGTATTTTTTGGTTCAAAAATCTTAATTTCTTAAACTCCTCATAAATAATGATAGAAAAATGGTTTATCTCACAAAAACTAAAGTGGTTGATGAATGAAAAAGACCTAGAAACATTGCAGAGATTCATCATTATCAAGTATTATCATGCTATTACTAACGGTCTTTTGAAGAACAAAAATGAATAGTTATATGGCCCACTGAATATGTTAACTAGTAATAAAGGTGGTATAATCTTGGAAAAATAAATTAAGAACTATTTTTTGAAACTAAAAAGACAATTAGTGAATGAACTATTTTTGGTTCTACCCTCCAAATTGGTGAATTTTTCATATAGAGTGGTTCTTTTTAAATATATATGGTTGTTTCCTCCTTCCTAATGATTAGTTAGTTGATCATTTTCTTCGTCAATGATAACACTAGAGAAAAAGTATATTACACATGGCCTCAAACTGGATGTTGTAGTGTTTTCATTAAAAATTTGGAGAATATATTAATATGGATCCAAGTTTGAAATATATATTGATCATAAAATTTTGTAGTATACATTAACATATTAAAAGTTTAATATGAGATAGAGGATATTGTCGGAATTGATAAAGTGTTATGACTGGATAATTCATTATATTACTATAAATGAAATCTAATCAACTGAAGCTTTAATCGAGAAAACTAATACTTCTTTAATCATGTAGTGTTTGGAAAGTGACACTTTTGTTAATTATTTTTAGAATATTGGTGTAGTAGATGTGGATACAAGAACATCCTATGTTTTGTTTCAAGTTTAAGTGGAGTTTCCTTTATGAGATAAAATCAGTAATGCTTAGAAGGAAGAACATGAGTTATAGAAAAAGTTATAATTGTTTAAGAAGGTTACGTTTCCAAAATTTAACATTTATTATTATTATGTTTTGAGATTTGGGAGGAGATTATGTGTGCCTCAAAATTCTTAATTATTGAGATAATTATTGAGTGAAACTCATAGTTCCATGTTTTCAATTAATCTTGGATGTTCTATGATATATAGAGATATTCAGGAGTATTATTGGTGGTATAGAATGAAATGGTGAAGTGTGGAACTGATGAAATGATTTCGGGGTGACTTGTGGTGAATTGGCATAGTGGTGATGTTTTGTTTCATTCCTCGCTTTTCCCTCAAAAGTGTTGGGATAATAAAATAATTAATTTTCAGTCAGTATTTAATTAAATGGGATATTATTTATTTAACTATTAAATGTTTTACTTATCAATAGGTCAAGGTATAATAAAAATTGGTGAAGGGGGCTCTTCAACCATTTCCAGTTACAAAGTGTAATTAGGAAAATGTATCCAGGGATTTTTGAGCGGGGTTGCTAAATTAATCTTGAGTAAATAATTTGATTTTGGTTATTGTTCATCGTTTAACTAAATCTACACATATCATTCCCATTAGAGATAAAATTTCATTAGATCATCTTTCTTGATGGTATTATAAGTATATAGTTTGGTTACATGGAGATTCTCTATTCATTGTATCAGATCATGTTCCTAGGTTGACTTCCAATTTTTGGAAAGGACTTCAGATTTAATTAGGAAATAAATTAATTTTTTTATACTCTTTCATCCTCTATTTGGTTGATAGTGTTAATAAATAATTCAGACCTTATAATACCTGGTTCATTTTTTTAATATATTACCATTGAATTTGGGATCATAACCATTCTTTAGTTTTTTTATTTTAATAAAACATTCATTGCAGTATATATAGAGAACCTTTGGATATATTATATGGAAGTTGGTGTTGAACTCTTTCATTTTGAGATGAAGTAGGAGAAAGGAAGTCAACATGACAAAAATTAATAGAGAAAAAAAATGAGAAGTTGATGGTAATATAAAAAAATATGAGTAAACCTTAGTGTAATAAGAATAGTTATGTGGGTAACATAAGAAAATATATTACTTTTGAGGCAGGTTATCTTTTTTTCTTAAAGTTTCTTCATAGAAAGGTGTTGCATGTTTTGTTAAGAAGATTATATTAAATACAATTTTCATTATACTATATAAAATCTTGGAGAAAGTTGGTTAAATTTTCTACTAATCTTTCATTCCTATGAGTTTATCCAAAGTAAATAATGTTTTTCATGTGTCGATGTTGAAAAATTATAAGTCAGATTCAACTCATTATTTGAGCCCCATGGTGGTTCAACTAGAAGATAACCATTCTTATGAGGAGTGACATACTCGTATTATGGACCATATAGAGCATCTATTATAGTAAAGGCTAATTCAATAGGTTAATGTTTGAGGGAAACTCAATCTTGTTAAAGAAACATGCTTTGAGTCTAAAAATTCTATGATTGAAATATATACCCACTGGTTTAAAAAGGGAATATATTTCTAATGACATAATTTCCAAAAGGGGGAAGAATGTGAAATCCAAGGTAATGTCAAGATAAATCATTTTCAAATCCTATTGATATTCTTTTATAAGATATTATATATTTATATTCATTATAAAATATAAGATAATATTTTAGTCAAAAGGAAAAAATATTTATTTCTAACAAAATTCCACTTTAATATATTATATGTTTTTATTTAAAATCAAAAATATATAACTATTTGACATTTTTATTTTAAAAATGAAATTATTTTTTTAATTCATCATATAAAAATTATCTTATGTTTATTTATTTTTGTATTTTCTTATAATTTTTCTATTTAAATGAAATATGAAAATAATGCTTTTTATAGAAAATATATTTCTATTTTAATGTTTTTAAAATGTAAATTGTATTTTTTTAAACTAATCAGTTAATTTTTATTTAAAATTATTCAAATTATGGGTTTTGAAATTAATTTTATATGATACTTTTTTACAAAAATATTTAACAATTTAAAGAGGATTTTTTATTTCAAACTGTTTTTCATTGGGTTTTCCCTGTTTAATTATAAATTAAATTCTTTCACTTTTTATTTTTAAATTTTCAAAAATTAATTTAATATTTTAAATAAATGGGTCCAAATTTTTTTAATATTTCTATTTTATCTTAGTTCAATATGATGAGTTACCTTAGTAATTTTGGTTTCCACTATAAAAGATAAAACAGGTAATTAAGATTAAACATAAATTTATTGAAATTAAGAATTATTGTTGTGCATCTATTAATTTTATTTTATTATTATACCTCATCCATAATCATCCAAAGGTCTAATATATGAATATTATATATTATGGTGTGATTATAACAGTTATAATATTCTATAAAAATAAAATTAAAAAAATGAAACACTAATTTTTAATTATTATAATATCTTTAACACGGGGATAACCAGAATATATTTTTAGTTAAAATAGTAATCTTAAATATATATATATATTCATAATTTTAATTTTTTTGAATTTTTAGTGAAAATATAATTACCATAAATGAATTCAAAATGCGGATGTGTTAATTATTCAATTAGTTGAAAAATAAATTTAATGATATTAAAAATAATAAAAGTTGTATAATTTGATGTAATTAATTTGATATATGAATTTAATATAAAAAATTAAATATTACAGAAGTTTTTATGGATTTTATTTAAATAAATTTTTATTCATGATGTTATTAAAATCAATGTAAATGAATAGTTCTAAAATTGTAATTAATGAAATTTTATAAAAAGTTATATTTTATTAAATGATTTAAAATTCCTAAAAATATTATAACCCATAAAATTAATAATATGGGGACAATTACTTCATCCATGGTCTATTTATAGTTTTGTGTAATTTTATATTAACATTATTATCCTTTAATGTGTAGAAAACATTAATATTATGGTAATTGTCAAAAGGGTTAAAAGGGGGTTAAAACAAAGTGATAAGTGTAAAAATGTGATAAAAACAGGTCAATATTTTATTTTATAATAGTATTTAGAAAAAAATTATTATTATATTCTAATAATATCATTTTGGATCCATTATGAAATCAAAATTAATTAATAAAAATGTAATATTTAAATAATTCCAATAGTTCCCCTCCTCTCTTATAAAAGATCACTAGTTATTCTCATTTACTCACACATAAAACTCTACTTTTTCAGATAATATCAGACTAAAACCTTTCCTATAATTCCTTCTAACATTATAGAGACCTTATGTTTTGTAAAATAACAATCTTAGAGGTAAAAATTTGTTTTGAAATGGTTATTTTTTAAAGAAAATGTGTAGTTTTAACATCATATTATAGTTTTATTTATTCATAAACCTCATTAAAATACTATTAAACAACTGCAAAATATTAAAAAAAATCCCTCTATATAGTTAATGTTATTATTTTAATGGACTAACCAATAAGGATCTCCAAAATCCATCAATTTGTAAAGTAATTCATCATTTATGTGTATGGCAGACTACCTCCTCGCTGACTAGTATCATTCATTTTCTATCACCACCTCTAAAATATGAATATAATGTTTTAATTAATTGTTATATATGATATTAATTATATATTTATCATTTTGGAAATATAATATGGCATTTACTTCCGTAAAATTTCATTCACAGAAAAATGATAATGTTGTTCATGCGTATTTGTGGACTACCACCTCAACGAAGTGATGTGATAAATTATTCATCCCCACATCACATTGACGATATATATAAGTATTATTAAATAAATATTACAAAATTTATTATATTTTTATTATTTTTTAAATGAAAAATGATGCATACCTTATTTCCATAATGATCATTGTAAAACAGAAACGTTACTCATTCATATGTAAGACAAACTGTATACATGATTAAATCGTTTTTAAATTTTCATAATCATCATTGATTATTTGTTTTAAAATTATAATTTATGTAACAAAATTATAACTATTTAATGATTACTATCCTATAATATTATGGAATAATGACGTATTTGTCTATTGTAAACTTATTGAATTTATTTTGGACTTATGAATTGAATATCATGAAAACATTTGGCACATGAGCCTTAGCCTGGTTGGTAAGAACTCTTCAAGTGCATCCAAGCAACCAGGGATCAAATCCAGGTGGAAGCAGAATTTTCAGGGTACTGTAGCAGTGCTGTAGCAGGTACTGAAGCAGTACTGTAGCAGGTAATGTAGTGGGAACTGTGCAGTACTATAGCAGGTACTGTAACGGGAAATGTAGCAGGAAATATTTGGCACTATAGTAGCCATGAATATGCCCCCATTTGGGCCTTTGGGCCACTGATTTGGTCTCTAAGTTTTTTAAGGCCTTCGGGCCACCTAGGACTTCGGGTCAGTAAGGCCTTCGGGCCACCTAAAGGCCTTCGGGCCACCTTAAGTGCAGATTCAAACCAGACAACCTACAAGGAACAAGATCTATAAGGAGGATGAGCAAGGAGCTTTCACCACAGCAGAAGCTAAAACAGATTGCAAGAATGAGAGGGTATGGCTCCTGCCATCGGGAGAAGCATGTGCATGCACGGGAATGCCTAGCTGAACAACCATGCAAAGGTGGAGAGCTGATTTCACGATGAAGATACTGGGGAGGAGCAGTTCAAAGTAGTTAGTCTGGGTTGTATGTAATATTTGAAGCATACGGGCAATGAATTTCTCTAAAGCCTACGGGCTATGTAATAATTACGCCAACGGGCCTTGTCAGGGTTCCACCTCACCCCTTAAAAGGTGGATTATCTAAAATCAATAAAAAATGAAGGCCTTCGAGCCATTGGAGGATGAAAACATTTCCATGAACTAAAATGATTATATAAATGTAATAACATGGTAATAGGTGGGATAAAAGTATTAATAAAATTGAAATAGTATTGAAGGAAAGTAAATAATTAATATAAGTGTATTATCGAGGAAGATAAATAATGTTTGTTTTGAGTCAGACTAATGTTATGGGAATTTGTTTTTAAAATTATACTTTTAATGTTTCCATTAAAAATATTTTTTTCATTAATTTAAATAATTTAAAATTTATTTTATAGATGTATTTATATAGAAATGAAATAATTATAAAGGAAATTTTTTTTATCTTCTAAATTTCATTCAAATTATATTAAAAGGAATATTTTTATTGAATGTTTTGAAATTATTTAAAAATTAAAAAAGTAATGTACTATTTTAACATATATAGTGATAATGAGTTTTCCATCTATTATAACTATTACTTGATTTTTATATTACTTTATAATATTTCATGTTTTAGTAATTGAAAAATCCCTTTTCCATTTTTTTGATAATTTTAGTTTTTTTTTAAAAATGAAATGGATATATCAAGACCCACAAATGTTTTATTATGGGTTTAATTAAAGTTTTATAATGAAAACTTTTTTATCCTCTATTGTGGTTATTAGTAATTATTTTCTAGGATGGGTAGTTCTATTGTAAACCATGGTTGGGTGAGCCAATTACAGATCTCTAATGCATGAGATAAATGTTCATAGTAAACTGATTTTGTTTATCCTAAAAGAAAATGGGAATATACTATGATGGTTTTTTCCAAATATGGGATAGAGTAAACCAAATAGGTTTCCTCTAATAAATTATCCGAATATACTACTATGGTTATTCTAAGCATTATCACAGTAGATATTTTACTAGCAATAATGATGGTTAATGAAAATATGACCATTATAGTTATTTCATGGTTAAACTAGAGGGTTAATCAATATGTAAGATTTATAAGAAAATGACTCCAAAGTTTCAACATGTTTTATATATTCTATATATTGTTTAAAAGATAATTCATTGATAAAATTGTGTGTTTTTTATTTAAAAATTATTTATAAGCTCAAATAATATTCTGTTTTAAGTAACTATTTTATTGTTTTTGATGGTTTTTAGTGGCCTAATATATTTATTTTTTTTTATATACCCTATTAATATTTTTTCTACTCATCCCATGTCATAATTGTTTCCAATTATTTTATGTATTGTTAAGGTAAAATAATAAATAATGTTAATAGTCATGATGATTTTTTTGGAGAAAAAACATATTTCTTTTTTAAATTTATTTTTAGTTTGAAAATGGATTTTAAATAGGATTTTTTACTTTGTAATACATTTTTTACAGTATAATTTATAACTTATATCTCTATAAGTTTAAACCTAGAAGATATTTAGGAATAAAGTAAATTAATATTAGTTTTATGAAACTTCATAATGTACTGTTTTAGGCTGGGTCCTTAAAAAAATATATGGAACACCAATACATTTCCAAATGTAAATAAAATAGCATAATTTCTTGGTGAATATAACCTATTTTATATAATATAAAATGGGATGTAAACGTTATATATATTAATGGGTATACGATTAATTAATCATTGGGAAAACGTGATAATAAGTTATCTAAAGAAAGAAGGTAGATGGATGAAAAAGAAAATAAATGAATAAGAGAGTAATATTTTTCAGTGGGATTATATGGTAAGAATGTATATCTATAGAAAATCATAAAATACCGCATAATATAATAAAATGGTAGAATATAATAATGTTATATGAAAATAGTTTCAGTGAATGATCATAACTCTAGGAATTAAAATTGAGTTACCCAAAATTCTTACAAGAGGAAAAACTTATTTGATAGCCAAATGAATAAGAGAATATGATTTTTCCAATTAAATACAAGGTTTATGATAAAAATATATCTATTGAAACTGAATAATCCATTCAATAAAATATTATGTTTAACATATATTATGACTTAGTGAATTAGAATTGAGACCATGAAACCACATTTTGGATTAAATTACAAATTAATCAATACTCCTTGAAAGTTAGCGATTGTAATTAACCATAAAATATCATGTTTAAAATAAATGTTTTGATATTAAATATAATATATTTACTATATAAAGCACATAAATTAAAATAGATGTTTAATAAAAAAATTCTCTCAAATGAGGAATTTTAGTTAAAATAATTGCTTTGCCTTGATCTATTTTGACCTTTCACCAATCATTCTAAATAATTAAATTGAATTAATTAAATACATAACTAACAACCTTTGTAATAACTATAATCATTTATAATTTTCATTTATAATCATCTTATACATTTAACTATTTTTATCTTTTTTCAATATGGGGTTTAATTAATCATTTATCACTTTGAATCGTTTTTATAATATTTAGGTTTTTAATTTTTTTTTGCAAATTACATTAATATTATATATTTATAGTTATTATAATTTATGTTTAAATATATTTCATAAAGATATAATCTCATTTCATTTCAAATTAGGTTATGGACCCTGAAGATGAAATCCACAATGATCAGAATTAGCATATTCTTCATCAATGAAAGGTGTTTCCTTAATTAATGAGTTAAATGATTATATAACCTTACCAAAGCCCTACAAAATTATTTATATACTTATATATAATTATAATATAATGTAAATTATAATTTTAAACCATGATATATATGTATATTACTTCTTATGTATGTGGTTAAAGCAAACAAAACAAGAAACTTCCATTATTAATGAATGATTAGGAGATTTTTTAGCTGTAATATAATTATATCAGAAGAAAATTATGTTATTTGGTGTTTATTAGTTTGATATATCATAATTTTAATAAAACATATGAATAATTAATAGATATGAAATCGTTAAAAAAATTGAATAAAATATTATCCTCCTAGTATGCATGTTTTAAAAGATTAAATTAATGATGATCATTTACTATTTATATCATTACTAGTTTCTCAGCTTTTTTCTAAAACCATAATGATATCATAATAATAATATTTATTAATTAATCACTTCATTATATCAATATTTTCATGGTGGTTATGGAAAGTGAACACATTGTGTCATAGGGGTTGTAGTCCACACAACACATGAAAAACATTTACTTTTTTCTTATTGGACGGGGTATATGAATAAAAAATCATAATATGCTTGATATAGTAACATTATTGTATATAAATGAAATTAATAACAATTTATTAGTGTGTAAAGGGTAAATTTTATAGAATATAACTAAGAAGAAAATCAATGTAATTAACACTACTCACCCCGTAGACTTGAATTTTCTTTGAAATCCTCCTAGGAAATGAAGGACATATTCTAACTAATGGTGACCATATGAATTTGAAAATGGGAGGGGTTGTTTGAGGTCTATAGTTTTAAAATTTAAACAAGAAATTTTATTTAATTTTTTGGCTTGATGTGAATTACCCTTTTATAAGTGAAGGGATGTGCAGTTTGGGTAGTAACTCTTATGTTTTCAATAATGTTGGTTCATATTCATGTTTGAATGGACACAAAATAGAAATAATTATATAATAAAATGAATGTGGGTAAAACTAAGCTCAATAACTCATTTTTAGGTAAATCTTATTATTTTACGGTGTTTTATTTTAATGTTGTGCATCTTACCATAATTTACATTTACCGTGGTAATTAATTTCTAAATATAAAAATTAATTTTAAGGAAAAGTATTAAGATTTAACCTCTTAATTAATTTTAAAACTATTATTTAAAATTTGAAAACAATTTTATTAAATAAAATTTTTAAACATTTGAAAAGTTATTTTTAAAATAAACTCATTTAAAAATGTAAAAATAGTTTCTCATTTATTAGATTTAAAATTTAAAATTATAAAAAATATCAAAGAAACTGAATTTAATGTCATAAATTGATTAAATAAAATAATAATAAATGTTATTATTCTTTAAAGGTATTAAAAAATTGAACCTCACCTAAAAATAATTTATTTAGTGAAGATAATAAATAGAGTTCTTATATTAAATCAACATTTTAATTAGTTCTAAAACTGTTGTACATGGTATATATAAGTTCGAATAATATTTTGAAATGTATAATATTATTACTTAATTTAAATTTTTATTATTTAAATGGATGTTTAACCAAATATCATTCTTATAAATGTATAATTTCAAAAAAATTACATGTTTCGTGAAAAATGTTTTTTTTTTAAATCTAATCTTTTAAAAAAAGACCTAAATTACATAATAATTCAATTTTTATATGAGTAATTCAGAAAAAAAATAATTTTATTAACTCAAAATTCAATAAATTAAAATTTATATTTTTGAATAAAATCATTAAATATAATTTAAAAACTATTTTAATTGGAATATGAAAATATCAAATATTAACTATTATTATACTCATTTTGTATTATTTCCCAAAAAAGTTGGTTTTAACAAATTGTTATTATCAAATGTAATTTATTATTAATCATATGTTTCATGAAATATATTTTCTTATCTTATAAATGTAAATATTAATCAAATTATTTTCTAATTATTATATGATATTATAAGTCATTTTTTGTAAAAAAAATTGAATTTCATTAATTTTAGAAGTAGGTTTTATTTTCAATATACATATAATTCATAAATCTATTACTAACATTCATTCTTGATCGTTAAATGACTTGGTTTTTAATGATTAAAATTAAATATTTATATTTTATCTAAATATATCATGGACTCATTTATGTTTGGTTTTTTGAGGAATACACAATCAAAAAAATCGGTTTATTAAAATTTAATAATATTTTTAAATTTCAAAGTGTCGCATTCTCCCCCACTAAAATAAAAACATTCCTCGTAATTTAACTTATAAGATTAGGGTATTTTTTATAGTTAAATCATAAATAAATATACACTGCCAGATGATCATGGGTTTTAAAGGGATATCTACACTAAATCCACAAATATAAAAATGATATATCAATATATTATCAATAAATCATCTTGTATTAAAAATATAATTTGAATGCATTGGGTATAATATTCTATGTGTGATTGACACATAGAACATTCTCTAACAAGGCTATCATTTATAAAAACCATTTAATAAGTAGAAATAGTAAATTAGTTAATGAATTTATACATGAACTAGTAGGGTAATTAACTCACTCTTTATAAATATATTATTTAACCCTTCCTTTACCAATGAGTGTCATTGAGTTATTTTCAATTCCTGCTTCCAGACAATGGCGCTTTGTATGATATATTTTGTCAGAGAATTTTCATTAATTTCAAGTTTTTTTAAACCTCCTTAGTATCATGATATGCTTACAAATTGTAAAGTATGGATAGTTCCACATGTATGAAATATAATTAAGATTATCCCATGGATACACAACTTAAGTGGGAATATTTTATTTTCCACACATGTGATATTAATCATGAACATTAAAATATATTCAAAGGTGGAAAATATGATTGATTAGCCACTAAAAGAGGCTAATATTAATTCTTAATATTTTAATATTTATATTTTTCAAATCCCATAAACATCATTTTTAGTTAATTATA
This sequence comes from Viscum album, assembly GCA_963277665.1. Classification (NCBI taxonomy): domain Eukaryota; kingdom Viridiplantae; phylum Streptophyta; class Magnoliopsida; order Santalales; family Viscaceae; genus Viscum; species Viscum album. The sequence continues at coordinate 385,502,617 of OY728166.1, forward strand.
TAAATTGAACTTTATTTCTCTTCTCAAGAGCAATTCCTGTTTAAAATGAAAATTTTCTCCCAATTAATCATCTATTTCTGAAATTAATTTATTTAATTTTATTAATTTGATATTTTGGAATATTATTTATCAATTTATTTTACATATTTTACCTTTAAGGATAAATGGATGAATCCCAACATAAGATACTACTTTTTGGTCATGAATTAAGAAATTTTACTGACAAAGCATAATGGGCCTAAGGACCACCAAACAAAAGTGGATCCCACAATCCTAGACCATTGAAGCTCAAATATTAACTGTAGTAAGTTAAAATTATGTGTATAATTTAATTCATCTTTGGACAGATATAACTCTGATTTTTTCATAAATATTGTGGGAACCCGAGTTGACATTTAAATTGTGTCCAGATTTGAAATCTAATAAAGGAATCTCACCACATCAATCATAACATCCAAACGGTTGGACCAATTTTCCTGAAATATTTTGTTCTATTAGAGGAAACATGGATGAAGATATTTTCATTCTATACAGACTTATTATGTGGATATATTCATTTAAAAATTCACATATCAACAAGGGGGGTGAATCTGGATGATTTTCCAGGTCAACTTTGAAACGTCAAAATTCCATTGATTTTTCCACCCTCATTTGGACTCTCTCAATTAATGTGGATGGAATGTATTGATGGTGTAAATAAATAAAACTAAAAATATTCCTATATAAGGAGATGGTGGTGAAGGGAATTATGATCCAAGTTTTTCTTTTCTATCGATGTTTTTTTACATTCAATTGTAATTTCCCGCTTTTATTTTGTAATTCCATAGTCAATTTTTCACATGTTAGTCTTTCATTCACAGTCATTTATTAATTAAATTTATTATTCATTTTCACTTATCTTATTATTTTCCATATGATTTTGATACCATTGCATCATGGTGTGAACCTATTCACACCAGTACTTGTGAATTTTATCACACAATGGTGGAGTGATTGTAATTTAGTTTTTCTTCTTCAATTCCACCCAATGAGTCTATTACCTACAAACATTGATAGAATAGCATCAATGGAGGTATAAACTATTGTGGTTTGATCCATGGGAAATTAAATTTTTTTATTTTAGTTTAAATTCAAGTACATAATATTTAAATATTTGTTTATTTTAATATTTCCATTTAATGATTTACATTCTTCTTTGTCTTCACCCACATTAATGATGACACATTACAAGTGCCAGTATGATCCAATATCTTGGAGTGATCATGATGTTTGTACTCTGAGTGTATTTATTATTAAACTTACAATTGTTTAAGGATTAAATTGGGTAATTAATTTTGAGAATTATCTCGTTGTTTGGATACATATTAAATCAACAGTATCATATTTTCAGTGAAATGGTATTCGTCCAATCCACCCCAAGAAAAAACTTAGGATCAACCCATGAACATTAATTGTTTTAATTCAAGTCATTGTGTATTTTTTCTTTAAATTTAATTAGTATTTATTCAAATAAATCAATACCATAGTAAGATACATTATAGCAAGTCCATAAACAAATCTAAGTGTCTCAAGGTTTCTTCTTCAGGTCTTGTGGATTTGATCCCAACATGTAATACAACAATTTAATATAGGTGGAGGGTAAATTTTGGAACAACAAAATTTTGGCACTGCTTATAAGGACTAATTTAAGTTAACCTATATTCTCGCATTATTTTCTCACCCAAAATTCTCTCTTATCAACTCCATATCTCTTCTATCGTACCCTTTCATTTTTTTGTCTATCCAAAAATCTCAAATCCAAATTTCTAAATACATCAAATATTGTAAAATCAATATTAAACCTTCATAAAATAAGGATGTAATAAAATATTAAATACACATTGGGAAGTCCCTTACATATATAATTTCATTGATCTAAGCATTAATGATTACCCCACTCCCAAGAATATGTTCACTCTTTGGGATGATGTGCATGTTAAAGAAAATTTCAAGCCCTATCAAGGGTAGAAGAAGAGATAAATCTTTGGGAAATCCATTATGTACAAACTAAAATCTAAAATGATCCTTAAAAACTTCTTAAAAAATTGTGTGATCAAATGGAGATAATTAATTTTTAGGTTTCAACGTTGAGCGTATAATTTATAAATATTAAAACATGTGAAGAACTTATCCCTACACTGAATATCCATTCCATAACCAAATGTGATGTTTCCAATTTTTCACATACCTTTAATTCATTTACTAAAAGACAAATCATAGGATTTAGGGAAACCTAAGGGGATCAAGTAATATATGATCATTTATTAAATTAAGTGGAAAATTATTTTTTGTATTAATTACAATGAAATTTTACATCATGGATTGAGTGTCCAGAATATTTCTTGAATGATGATTTTCGGGAATCACAATTCATTGAACCATTGGGAGAGATCCCAAACATTGAGTCCATTCCCACCTTGTAAATTCAAATGGAAATTTTTTTAAGGAAACAAATTTTCAAAAGGGATCAATTATTTTTTATTTTTTTAGAGAAAATAATAATTTTTATTTAAATTTTCAATTTTTTATAGGAAATTTCAATCCCAAAAAACCCAAAATAATTTTCCTTACTTCTCCACTCAAGAATACATACATATGTGATAACTAGGACTTTTAATTTATTACTCATTTTTTCTAGAATCCCACAAAGGATGAATGGCCCTTTGAAATCAAAGGAAAGACTGCCAAAAAAAATTGATATACCTTTACTAAAATTCCTTTGATTTTAACAATTATTATTGAACATGATTTTTCAAATAAAAAAAATTCTAAAAGAATAAATCTCAATCAATATGAAGTAGATAAATATACGGTCTTTTAATTTTAAAAATTTTAATTGGATAATATAGGTGTTCCATGTCGAGGTAATGACTTTAAATTAAGCACTTTTTAGGAATAAACCCGGCTTATGCATTTTTTTTATTTTATGTATTTTTGTATTTTTTAAGGGAACCCCTAGGGGTTTCCAATGTGATATAATATTTTTTTGAGATTTAATATATGAATAATTTTGATCATTAAAAATAAAACCCATGCCATCAAGAGTTCAAACCCAACCTTTAGTCGCACCCAAGGTTTATATACCTGACATGAAGTTGAATTGATGAATTTATTATTGATGGGTCTCAACTAATAACCAGATGGTTTTATTCCTTGATTTAATTTCAAATAATGTCTCTCCAATTTCTTCCCAATTATTATTTCTCTCTTTGCTTCTCTTTCAAAAATATGGTATGTTTCATTCTATGTTAGGGGGAGTGTAAATTAATGATTTCAGAAAATTTGGATTTTATGATAAAAAATCCAACTAAAAAATAAATTCATTATCCTTGAATTTATTAAGGATCATTATGAAACATAAAAACTGATTTTCAAATGATTTTTAATGACTTGATTATGATTTAATGGTATTTTTATGTTCATGAGCTAGTTTTGGGAATGTGTAGTTTCTCAATGTGATTTTACAAATTTTACCTTATAATCCTTTAATTAAAAATTCCACAATGCACGTCCATTGGATCTTGGGTTTAATGTTTAGTTCCTAGGTACATTTTATCATATAATAGGGTTCGAAGAAACTGTTATTTTAATTTGTGTACCAAAAAAATGAAAAAAATAACCACATAGAGAAATGTTTATCTAAATGTGTGGCTTCCAACACTTGGGGATCGTAACTCTATATTTTATTGCTCAGAGATAAGAATTATATATCATTATTATAGAAAATGGAATTGAAAATATGTTTAGAGTATGGAACTAGGGGATTGTGACTCTATAGTTGTCTTTCCCAGAGTTAGTCTTTTCAAATCTATTTTGGTTTGAAAAAAAAATACAAAAAATAAAAAATAAATAAATAATCATACACATCTTAAGTAATAATTTTATTACCTCATTGCACTTAAATTTTTTCCCATTGAATAAGAAAATGGTCCCCATGACTTTTGTGATGCACTACATATCATCATGCTAAATGGAAATTAGTTGAAATGTGATGATGAATTTTAACAAATGAATTTTCTTTAGCTTGGAATATTATTATGAAGATATATTTTCTGAAATGATTTTTAAAGGCATAATTATTATTAGAAATGATTTTTTTATGAGAAATGTTTGTTAAAATGTTATTTAAAAATGGAATTCAATTTCATATTTTGGATATACTTTTTGATTAGTGCTAGAAAAACTCAAGGTGGAGGTGTGATTAGATAATTAAAGAGGTTAATATTAACTATTAATATTTTATTATTCAAGTGTTTTAGAATACATAAACATCATTTTTAGTGCATTATAGAAATTTAACTTCATTTCCCATCTCAAGTGCAATTCATGTTTAAAATGAAAAAATGAGACTGTAAATCTTATATTTGTGGAATTAATTTCTTAAATTTTTTTATTTTTATATTTTTGGATATAATTTATTAATTTATTCATAACATTTTATCTTTTTAGATAGATGGCTGAGTCCCATTTGAAAATGAAGTTTTTCATGCATGAATGAAGAAATTTTCCGGACAAAGCATAATTGTCCTAAGGCACATCAAACAAAAGATGGAACAGAATCCGAGTCCAATGAAGCTAAAATTTAATATTTATAATGATAATATTATTGGGATAATTTCATTAAATTGTTTCCAAATATAATACTGAATTTTTATTTAAGATAATGGAAACCCAATTTGACATTTAATTGGTCGGCTAGATCTGAACGCCCTTAAATCCATCCTAGTATATAAAGCATAACATACAAAAGGATGGTATAATTTTCCAAAAATGTTTTTAGATATTATAGGATACAATATAGAATATATTTTCCTTATATGACTCCTTAATATTCATCCATCTTCAATTATAAATTCACATGTCAACAAGGGGGTTAATCTGGATGATTTTTTCGGTCCTCTTTAAAACGCCAAAACTCCCTTGATTTTCACACACTTATTTTGACTCTCTAAATTAAAAGGGTTTTAATGTATTCATTATGGGTAGAACTAATATTATAAATATTCCTACATAAGGATCTTTTGGTAAAGGGAATTAGGATCCATGTTTTTCTTTTTTATCATTGTTTTTTATGTTGAATTAAAATTTCTTGCTTTGATTTTGTAATCGTATCGTCCATTTTTCTCAATTATGTATTTCATTTCCCATCATTTATTAAAAAAAATTATTCTTTATCTTCTAGTATATTATTTAATTTAGTATCTCATTTATATATCTGAATAAATGTGTGAACTTATTCACACCAGCAGTTGTGAATTTTATCACACAATGGTGGAGTGATCGAAATTTAGTTTTTCTTATTCTTCTTCAATACCACCCACATGAGTCTACTACACACTTCAAGTGATATAATATAATCAATGGAGGGATAATATATTCTGGGTTGATCCATGGGAGTATCAAGTTTATGGACTTAATGTTATTTAAGGTAGTTAATATTTAAATCTTTTCATTATTTTAATATTTCCAATTGATGAGGTACATTATTCTTTGTCTTCACCCACATTAATGATAAACCATTATGAGTGTTCATATGATCTAATTCCATTCCATGATAATGAATGTGATACTCTAAGTATATTGTTTATTATCCTTACAATTGTGTAGGGATTAAATTAGTGAATAATTTTTGAGAATTATCTTTTTGTTTGGATTCATCTAGAATAAACGATATGAAATTTTCTATGAAATGAAATTCATGAAATCCACAACAAATAAAAATCTATGATCAATGCATAAAAATTAATTAATTTCATTAACTGAATTTTATGTTTTTTTATTCATTAAATTAAATAATTATTTATTCGAATCAATCAACACTATAGTTGGCCACTCCATATCCAATCCAACAAAAAATCTAAGTGTATTAATGTTTCTACTTCAGTCCAAGTGGATTAGATTCCTACCTATACTAAAACAACAACATATACCTATTGGGTAAATTTTTGTATAACTAATGATACATTGTCTCTTCACTGTAAGGAAACTAGTTTATGGAAATTTTTTCATTTTTGGTTTTATCGGAGGTTTTTATATTTATTTCGTGAGAGATACTATAACATTTGTTTAATATATTCATCTTGAATAAATAAATTAATCTCTATCAAAGCACAATAGTGGTATCAAATGGATTCGTGTTTAGTTTTATGAAACCATTCCTAACTTGAAGAACTGAAAAATGTAATGATGGATATTTTTCTAGAAATTCTTTTTCATAAAGTGTTTACCCCTACATAGATAGAATATGTAAAGGTAATAAATACATTATACTTGTGAACATGATTTACACATGGGTAACCAAAATATTTTATTTATGCATGGTGGTTATGTACAGTTTGTATCACTTTATCCTTACATCATTTTTTCTGTATAAGGATCATCCCAACATACCTTTATGCGAAGTAAGGTCTGTATAAAGGTAGTTGTGTTTTTAAATGGATACATAAAGAAAATAATATACTTTAAACTTAGAAATAAAGTTAAAAGATACATTGTGTAAATGTCAATGAAATTTACCCTTATACAGTATAAGAAAAAGAGATATTTTCTTTATGAAAATGACATGAGTATTGGAATTAGCTATATCTGAGTATTTTCATAAGGGTTGTTTAATCCTTACCAGTACATAATTAGTGATGTGTAAGGGACCTACCCTTTCTAATAACATATTATTGAATGTATAGGGTATTTACCCAAAAACATTATATATATAAGGGTAAAGGGTGGACACCGTTACACAAAAATGTGTTTTTATGTAAGGGTAATCATTAAATGCTTTAAATTGTGTTTTTGAATTCCTAAATAATTTTAATGGTTTAATTTTTTTTAATTATTATTAATTTTATTTTGATATATTTTTTATTTATAAATGTTTTATATATTAATGCATCATGACTTTGTTATAATTACTTATATTTTTTTAAAACATCTTATTCCCAAATATTAATTGTAAATATTTTAAATATATTTTTACAAAATTTTATAGAATAACATGTGATGTCAAAATAATTTTTTTTATAAATCATATGTGATAATTTATAAAGGGTAATATGTTATGAAATAATTAAAAAATATGAAATTTTCAAATTAAATATTAAATTGTTGATAATTATTTATTTTGAACTATTCAAAATAAAAGGGGGCCTTATTGAGATATTATTTAAACCACATAAAAAGTGTTTTGATGATCGATATGATCAATGTTTAAATAATGATTATTTATTTGATTTTTAGATTATGTAAAATGTTTAAAAAATAGTATTTTAATTCTTAATTGTTAATAATTAATATAATATAAAATATATATATATATATATAATAGATGTTCTATATATTGATAAATATAAAAGATTTCATATTGTATTGGATATAAAAAGTTTATACTCATAATAATTGAATGTTCATAATATTCATGATTATAAATTATTATGATTGGATCAACCTATGATTCTCTTTGTTCAAACCATAGTTACTCATGGTCATTTTTATTTTCGTATCTCTAACCATATTAGGTAACATAATTATTAAATAATTCATAATGTTTCTTAAGGATAATTTGATTTACTAACATATAACCCCTGAGGGGTTTTACCCAGTGTTCAATCTTTTTTTAACTCATTTTGCATCAAAGTGATGATTGATTCATTTCCCAAACAACCCTTCTTGTAGTGATTTTCCCTAGGTGTATCAATTTCATAGCTATATCAATATTCTAGTATCCAAATAAGGATTTATTTTATTGGTAAACCATATAATCTCGTATTTAGAAAAAATATCAAGATGTTATCTAATACTTAGACATATTCATTATATTATCATGAAATTTTCCTTATCTAAATATTCAAATAAATTCCTTGGCATTAAATCATATAGTTATACAAAATTATTTTATGTTAGGTTTATCCTTATCTTACTGATCCATAAATTATCCACAAAAAATTATTATATATAGATATATAAACCTTTCCTTTGATATTAATATTGATTTATCATTCCCAGAATCATAGATATATTCCTCATAAACACATACTTTAATTAATATCTTTAACATTCCCAGTAAAACCCTATATATAACCATCTATAATTAAAAAATAAATAACAATTTTGGAATCTATTACCTATAATGTATATTTTATTGTTTATATGTTTATATAATTATGACACATCATAAACTTGTAAAAGAAATTTCTTTCTCAACTAAGGTATATTTTAAACTATATTTAATTCAGGATAATCCATCAACATCAACCACAAATTCTTCCTCACATTATTCCCTTCTAAACATGACACGTGTAATTATTTTCATAATGATATGGTGAATTTAAACATAAGAAAGGGGTGATATAAAACATAAAATAATGGAAACTTATAACTAAACCAATAATGGAATAATCATGATATAAATATTATTGAAGGAAGAGGTGAACAGCATGAATCTAAAATCAACATGAAACTGGGAGAATGTTATATCCCTAAAAATAAATAAAAACATAAATATAAATAATATTATTCTCATACAGAAGTATTTTATTATACTATACATAAAAAACATGTCATGAATACCTTATTACAAGATAGGTTAATTTTCATTGGAACCATATTGAAGACATCTTGATGAATTGGGAAGGCATAAACCAAATAATAAAAATTATTTCATCTTATGAAACATATCAATTCATCCAGGAGATATATAATTATGTCCCCACCCATGACCTTATTAATTCCAATGCATTCACTACAGGTTTCAACAAGAGCTTTCTTACCATTCCTTGAGGAACCTCTTATTGAATAAAATTAATCTATATATTTAATGAGTAATAAAAAAATTAACACATAATAAAACTTCATGAATGTTCAATAATAATCCGAAATTTAAATACATTACCCCATGAAAAAAATCCATAACATGATAAAACCCATATAGATAATGATATTGGATGGTCAAACAATGCATAACCAACATTCAAATAATAATTTGTATTTGAATAAAAATATATGGAATGCAAAAAAATTTCCTAATTTCGATAAAATAACATGCATTATAGGTGAAAATATTGTAATCTAAATTATTTAATATTTTATTTATAAACTATATAGTGTTATACGTATGCGGTAAATTCTGTACTATAACAACATAATAAAAAACCTCCAAATAAATAAGGTGTATTATTGCAAAAGAAAATACCCAAAGAAGTGAGAAATTTATTTCAAAGATTTTATGTAGAAGGAATTTATTTCTCTATAATACAACGATATAATGCAATATAATATGATAAAATAGTATAATTTTTCAAAATTATTTCATATTATTTTAAGGGATTGCACCTAACCTAATGAACACAAATTTTCGTATACAAAAACTCTTACTAATAGAAAAAAATGAATCAATAAATACTTGAATAAGGTAATATGATTTGGATTGTAAATAAAATTAAACACATATATTGTGATAAAAATATATCCTCATGTAGAAAATAAATCATGCAATGAAAAAATGGTTCTAAGAATATATTATGCCCAAAAAATCGTAATTAAAACCAAGAAAACCCTTGCTACTTGAGTAACACTTTAATCAAGACTCTGTGAAATTTAGAAATTCTAAATGAACATTAAATTAAATTATTAGAAGATAATTCTGGATATGTAATCTCAAATAGGTATTATATACTCTCTATTAATTATATTAGATGTGCAATACCAAACATGACACAAAGACAGGAATTTGGGGTGAAAACTCATACCTAGTCCTGGTTCATTATTCACTTACACCAAATTACCTGAATAATTAAATTATTTATATTATATACATAAATAATATCCTTATTATTATCTATATTCATTCATTATACTTAATTATATCTATACTATATATATACTAGCTAGTTTTAACTTATTTTCAACACCAAGTGTAAGTAATCTTTTATTACCGAACTAGTTTCATAAAAGTCATGATGTTATCTAATATTTTTTCCAATGTACATAAGTATTAGATAATATAAGTTACTATAATATATTTTTGGATATATTTTAAAAATATTTAATTTCATTTCATGGATATTTTTGTTATGAATATGGATTATGAAATTGGTGATGATCATATTCTTGTGATTCTTACTGAACAATCTATGTTTTCTTAATTAATGAGTTAAATATTGATATAAAATTACTATAAGAAATAAATAAAAAATATTAATTAAATATTTATATCATATTAAAATATTAAATTAGTTCTCATAAACATCTGTGACATAAATGTAATGTATTTGTTCAAGTATGTGGTTAAATAGACAAAATATGAACCGACCAATATTAATGGATGATTATGAGATACTTTAGTTATAATATAATTATAATAAAAGAAAAATTTTCTAAATAAATTTTAATGAGTTGGATATTTCAAATTTGTAAGGAATTATATGAATAATTAATGGATATTAAATCATTACACAATTCAAAAAATATATTATCCTTTTTGTATGCTTATTTTAATAAATTATATCAATGATGATCATTTTTTATTCATTTAATTAATAAGTTATAAATTATATAATAAGATACCTTAATTATCTCATAAAATCACCCATAGATCCCTCCTTGTATGGAGGTGATGGAAAACAAAACACATTACATTATGGAGGCATTGGTCCGCACAATGCAAGAACAACAAATTGTTTTCTCTTAATTTAAGGGCTATATAAATAAAAAATGGTCACAAGAAAAATATAGTAAAATTATATTATATAATTATACTAATATCATTATATTTTTTTAATGAATTTTATTTAAATAAGTTCATGGATAATAAAAGAAAATTAGTTTATTATACTCGTGTTAGGGACAAGATTTTTACATGGATGTCTCCTAGGAAATGATGGAAATTTTCTATATAATGTTGATTATAGGATTTTTAACATGGAATATGGTTATAGTGTGATAAAGGTGTTAGAGATAAAAATATTATCACAAAAATGTGTATCTAGAAGGGGAGAATATCAAACACTTTTATAAGTAAAGGGAATGAATGTTTTCATAGTAACACATAAATTTTCAATAATATATGGTTTCAATTAAAGTGTCAAAGGACAAAAAATAGAAAAAATAGGATATAAAAATGTGTTCTGGTTGAAACTCATCTCAAACAATCCTTTTTTTGGAAAAATGTGTCAATTTTAAGTCTTTTTTGTCTATTTTTCTTTTTCCTTAATTTACTTTTATATTGTTAATTATTTTCTAATCATAGAAATTAATTTTATGGGAAAAGGTTATGATTGACAAGATAAAAAAATTTAAACATAAAATAAAAATATTGAAATAATTTTATCAGATAAACATTTTAATGTTATGAAAAGTTATTTTTAAAATAAACGCACTTAATTGCCTAAAAATGTTTTCAGAAAAATAACATTTTCAGACATTAAATTTTCATATAAGATAAAATTTTCATGGATAATGATTTAAGTGGTATACTTTATATTATTATAACAAAAAAGTATTATTTAAATGTGATCCACAATTCAATATGACATTAAAATACTCGATTCAATGAAAAGGCTACAAATTGGATTTCTGATAAATTTACATTTTAATTAATTTAGTAAATATTGCACCAAGATCAATATGTTCAAAGTATATTTTAAAATTCAAAAATTTATTCCTCAATTTAATATATTATAAATAAATAAAAATTCGAAAATTTATTGGACATTATCATATAATGAGAATGTCATACAAATTTCAATTTTTATAAAAATAGTATTTTTGACTAAATAATTTCATAATCAGAAAAATATTAAAAAAAATTATAAGTCAATCATGATATTTGGAATTCAAAAATTAATTCATTTTTTCATTTAAAATTTGAAAATTCCCAAAATTAGTTTTTAAATAAAATCTTATATTATAATTGAAAAAAGAAAATCAATTTGATATTTGAAATTTTTAAATATTAACTGTAATTGTTATTATTCCATAAAATTTTCCAAATATATCCCTGTTATCCAACATTTAAAATAATACAAAATTTAAAATGAATTATGTGTTTTTTGAAATTGAATTATGTGTCACATAATAAGAAATTTTTCAACAAATAATTTTCAAAATATTAAAAGTTATTATTAGTGATTTAATTAAAAATAATTGAATTAAATTAATATTAAAATTATCTTGTATTTTATTTTTATATAATTAAAAAATATGTTAATACTATTCATTATGCTAGTTCAATTTCATTTTTTGAAGGTTATACTTAAATATTTATATTTTATCTTAATATTTCATTGTTTTGTTTATGTTCGGTGTTGTATGTAGAGAAAACTATCAAAACATAACATATTTAAATATAATAATTTATTATAATTTATGGGTGTTGTGAACTCTATATCTATACCTAGTGCATCAAAGAGCTATATCCGGCTCACCCATCATCATAGCTATATCGGGCTCATTGGTCCTTCATAAAAACTTTCCAAGAACAATAGTATTAATAAAAAACATAGATATTAAATTTAAAGATAAATCCCATATAAATTGGTATTAAAGACCATAAGAAATAACACTTTTGGTTTCTCATTAGGATGAGTTTTTTTTTGTTTCTTTATAAGTAAATTTAAAACAAAAAATTAAAAAAATGCAAAGAGGCAAATTTTATTCAAAAATAAACATAGAAATTTATAAAGAAATCATGATAATGAATAATGGTTATGTGGGAAAAAATGTGTGGTAAAGATATATACATTAAAAATAATTATTCAGTTATATAAAAAGTTGAATACCCAATATAGAAAATTATTGGAATATTACTTTTAGATAATTTATAATGAATGTAAAAATAAATTGAAATTTGTCTTTGGAATTATTTGAATAATAAATAAGAACATTCAAAAAAACATTTAAAATTGCCTCGATAAGAAATAAAATTAAATAGAAAATTGATTCCAATTGACTAAATTAGATTGATAATAATATAATTGAACTGATTTAATTTTTAACACCATTATATAAAAAATGGTACTTTTAAAATTCCTTAAATGAAAATGTACTTTTTAATAAAAATTGTTTTTTTGAATATTCAACGCAAAATTAATCTTTTTAAAAAATAATCGAAATTAACACTAACATAACTATGAAATTTTTATTTCTAATATGAATTTGAATTTTTCAAACACATTTTCTGAAATTGAAAATTTTAAATTTTAATGATAATTGCTCAAAACATGATGAATTTGTTGTTTAGAAAAACATCAATTTTAACCATAAAATTGATTTATTCTTATCACATGACTAAAATAAATATAAGATTAATGATAAAACATTTTACTAAATATATAATATATAAATTTCATTAAAATCATTAACCAATAGTGATTAACAAAATTTATTGACATAAAAATACATTGTGTGCATACAAAATTTGAAAAACATTTCTTTAAATTTCAAATTATTTTTATTTTTATTTATTATCAATTAATAAAAATTTAATTAATTTCATACATCAATAAATCATATAGCTTTCATAATATAGTTATCACTATTCATACCCACAAATTTAATTGCTCGGTTATAACCTTATAACATATTGTGGTTCAATTGGACTTAGGGTTGCGTGTAACACAAGTTGTTAATGAAATAAAATTTTTGAAAAGATAATTATTTAATATAATTTCTATTGGTTACATTGTCCCCCTTTCAATAAATTTCAACTTATAAATTTTAACATGTTCCTCGTAATAAAGTATTTGACATTTGAAAATTAATTCTTGGAATACCCACATCATAAAAAGGGCCAATGAAACTTCCACATAAAAATATGGAATTGGAAATATGACTTCCATATATAATAAAAAATAATAATCTTCCAAATAAGTGAACATTTATAGGAAGTGAATATATAGCCATAAGGGATAATACTAACTCCCAAGGAAAAATATAATGTGATCAAAAACATGGTTAGGATAAATTTAAAACCCTCAAATCCATAAATCTATGATGGGTGAAAATACCATCAGTTAAATTGAAATAAATGTTAAAGAATAACATTTTTTCAAGGTTCTTTTCCTAAAGTTGAGTTATTAATTTAATATCAATATAGTGAATACATGGAAATATTCTTACTTGATTTATTTATATATCATATATAATAATTCCATAAATTGGTTGTGATTTTATCAATTTATTATTCATCTCTTACTCTAAGAAATAAATATTCAAGTCAACTATTTCTTATATAAAGCTCTTATATTATCTTTTAACTGATCATAAGTTCTAAAAACAATGGAAATTAATTCATTTTTTTCTACATATCATTGAAACCAAAATAGTTATCACATGTTTTCAAATTGTAAATAATATAATACATTAGTCTCTAAATCCTCAGCAACAACACTAAAAATTTGATTAAAACCATTCCATAAGAAGATAACCTTACTTCCCCTCCAAAAGTTTTCTGACCAAATTCAAAACCCAAAAATAAAATGAAAAAAATCCCATATATATATATCCAATATCATATTTGATATTGATCCCAAAACAATTTAATGTTTCTCATAATTTCACTTACCCAACATGTGAATATCATGGTCATATATTCTAATGATATATGCTAATCTATTTTCAAAATAATCCTAATCACCATAAAACCCAACTGAAAATGTATATATTTCCCAAAACTTATATTTATCCTTATTCCTTAAATAAAATCAATGAATATCCAATATATGCCATAAATCAAGAAATTAGATAAAATTCATCACAAATCACATTGTCAATATATTTAATCAATTTTAATGTAACCAATTCTTTCCCATTTTCATTATCTATATCAATCATCTCTTTATCTCAAGTAATAATTATTAAAAAACATAGGGAAAACATGAATGGTTATCTTTCCCTCCATCATGTTATTTCCATAAAATGTCACCTTACACTAAATACCTTTTCTATTTTATCTGTACCATTCAAAATATTCTGTCAAATCCATAATGAAAAACTTATTTAAAATAGTAAATATATTTTTCTGATTCTTATAACCACAATATCATTGATAAAACACTTCTATAACATAATTTCTGAATCCTAATAAATAAATAATTCAATAATATCACTTTTATGATTGGAATATAATATTCCCTTCCGTACTTTAGTATTAAGCACCAAGATTAGGGAATTGGATTAAATAATGACCATATTCTACACACATAATTCATTAAATATAAGTGGTACCCTAGGATGAAATTAATACCCATTCATCAAAATCATCAATTTTTACATGGACATTACCTTCTTAATACCATTTTTTTCCAAGAGAAAAAATATTCTTATTCCATTGAGATATTCCATTAATTTCTTCTTCCTGTATTCATGACATGTCAGAGAGTGAATCTTCCTTCCTCTATGGTCCTCATGAAACACAATATTTCCGTAATTTGATGTTTCAAGATGGTCCCCCTTATTTTTATTATTAATCATATAATGAGATATATAAATAATTATAATCACAAGGATTCACATTCTTACTCCCATTTAAATTATTTTCTCATATGAATAATCATATCTTTTTTCAACACATGAAACATAACAGACTTCATCATACTTATACCGATTGACAAAAACAAAAAATTATAGTCTGAGAAAATATAATCATAGTGTTTAGCCACATAATCATGCAAAAGATTTTTTTAGATGTCTAAATCAAAACACATTATTTCAACTTAAGTAGTATTAGTTTTAACCTATTTTATCCATGATCATACCCAAAACATTAGAATATAAACCAATACATAGACTTATATTCAAGGGTTTCACTTAAAAGTTTCATCTTAGATTAAAAAGGATAACTAAATATTTATCTAATACTCTTTATAGAAATCCACACATTTCATAAAAAGATATTTCATCTTGATAGATGAATTTTCATTACATAACCAAGTGCTCCACACAAGAATCATATTGATGTAGTGATTTTGGAAACATTACCTTGAATGGACCGATGGCCTTATTTTTTCTTTTATTATGGATAATCCCACTTTTTAGGGTTAAAGGGGAACCCATGCATGACTTGTAGGACCAAGGAACAAGGCCTGATTGACCCAAAATACATGACCCAAAGTCCTAGAGGCATACCATGACCATAACATGACCCATAGGCCAAACCCCTTGGATCTAACCCTCCCTAGCTACTGCGTCACTGATCACCTAGCTCCACACCATGAATTGTTGATCGGCTAACATTGCCCCATAAAAAACTTCACGGTGCCTGGTCCCGATGGATACTGTCATACCCTCTCATTCTTCCAATCCGTTAAGCTCTTCTTCTGGTGGCTGCTACTCTTGTTGTTATGATCCTCTTCTAGGGTCTGTTCTATGTGAAATGGGATACTCCATGGTCTTTGTGTCCCAAAGGCCCTATGGCCCGAAGGACTTTGATGACTCGAAGACCCTTGATACCCATAGGCTCAAAACGGTGGCCCAAATGCCCAAATCAGGTGAATTGTTCCAACTACTATAGTATCAAACAGTACTACTACAGTCCTGCTACAGTATTTCAACAGTACTCCAAAAATTTTCCTCTACCCAGTTTTGAACCTATGTCTCTTGGATGCCATGAAAAGCCCTTACCACTCATTTATGGGCTCTTTGATGATTTTGGAAACATTGGTACATAAAAAACTTGTTCATAAGTGAACTATATTATTTCCTAATAAGGTCATCATAAATATCACACCTCTTTGACATATCATACCCAATATATTTCTTCATAACCTAGGGGAATAAAACAGATGAAAGGGAATGTTTAGATGACCAGTAAGGTAAACATGGGATATATCAATAAATTATAATTTTAAATCATAATATATTTATAAGGGTGTGCGATTAAGACCATAATTTACAAATTTCATACTCAACTTATCAAATATTGTAAACATTAGTCATGTAATAAACAATTGTCATTTCAAAATATTTGAATCATAATATTGAAAAATATTAATAAATCAATCCTAAAACATATAATTATTTCATAAAATTATGGCATTATTATAATTATATGAACCATTTCATATAACAAGTTTATGTATAAATATTTCAAATCATAATAGATCAAGCATCAACACTTGTTTCCAAGAGTGGATAAAGCTCCTCGACGTGTTTCTCAAGGGAAATCAAGATCATATACTTTTTTTCAATATTACATCTAGCACATAAACTTATTTCCCATAATTATCTCATAATATATAATATTTTACACAATTCATTAGAGGGGTTTATAAATTTGTTCCCACTAATCAATTAATGAAAACCATATATATGTTCCCCAATATCATAAGACATTCATCATATCATCACATCATAACTAGTGAAAAGAAAATGGTTGTCATGAAAATTTCATCATCATAATACATTGAGAGAAATAATGAAGATGGTATAATTGGATCATGCTCCCATTAAATCATAATTTTAATCAAAAGATTTTATCATATATTATCGTTATATTAAAATAATGACTGGAAATATTCCTAAGGAAGATACATTTTTTACTTTGAAAATAGAAATTTAAATATAAAAAAATAACATTTGTTAAGGTAATATTTTTCATCTAAAAGGACCTTAAAAATATAAAGGAAGCTTTAAATCATTTATGTTTCAAGAGGGTGTTAAGTTTTATTCATACTTTATACAATTAATGGAAAAATATGTTCATGGTTTTATAATATTTTAAAAAATTGCCTCATTCATAAAATATTAAGTAGATTTATTTTAAACTATTATTTAAAAATTCAATCATGGTTAAAAAATAATTTAAAAAATCATAGTGCAACATTAAACTTGTTCTTGAATTATTTTTATAACATGGATATAAAAGAAAAAGGATTTTTGATCGAAGAGAAAAATAAAGTGAGTTCTACTTAAATATATTATTTTTATTGCTTTATTACATTAAATGAAGATAACTAAAATAAAAAATATATTCTTCAAAAAATAACATAGCATAATAATAAATAATGGGATTTACCATATAAGGATTAAATAATTTCCTCAATGTAAATTCAATTATAAATAATCTTTCTTAAAAAATATTTGAAACATAAATCTCATTCCTCTTTGGAAACTACTGAATCATAAAAACCACAAAATAATAACATTAAATGAAACATTAAATATAATTAGAATAATGTAATCGATGATACAAGATGACAAAGGGGTGTATATACACCTTATAAAATAATATAGGTGCGTAATAAAACTGTTAGGGCTAATAGGGGCCTATATACCCTGATAGGGGGGGTGAATCAGGGTATGGATATTCTTTTTCATTGTTCTTCCTACCCCACTAGATCTTGACCTCTTTATTACAATGGTCACTTTGTTTGCACTTGTGTGTATGTTATGATCACTTACTTTCTCCTTTATCTAATGATGATGCTTTAAATGCAATTCAGGCAAATTAGCAGGCAGACATAGAGATTTTTATTTGGTTCACCCTCACTGGGCTACGTCCAAGGAGCATACACCGACAGGTTGCCGGTCATACCAAATTTCACTAATCTTCACTAGATGTGGATACAAAGTTCGGGTACAGTCACTCTGTCCCAGGATCACTGCCTTTGCAAGGTTTAGGGTCAGCTCACTGCTTTCCCAAGGGACACTCCCTATTTCTCTCTCTCTGGCTCACTGCCGGTGGAGAGGATCACATTTTTCCTCTTCCTAAGCTCACTGCTCTGTGAAGGGATTCACTCACAGTTTATAGACCTGTAGGTCTCTTCATTTCCATTAAAGAATGCATCTTTCTCTGTATGTAGATGCTCTGTTGAAGTTCAACTTTTACCCATAGATGAATACCCCTTTTCCACTATCCACTGGGAAAACTACCTTTGGAAAGACCTTCACGAAGCACCCTACTTCGTTAGGCTCCCAATTTTGCGAAGCTCAAACAAGCCTTCACGAAGCTCCAGACTTTTCACGAAGCTCTATTGTGAAGCACTCTCGCGATGCACAGACCTTCGTAATGCTTAGGCCGTCGCGGAGCTCCTGCCTCTCCGCGAAGCTCACTGAGCCAACGCGGGGCACACAACATTCGCGGAGCTAGAATAGCCGCCGCGAAGCTCCCATTTCACGAAGCAGACTGCCTTCGCGAACCACCTATGTGAACCGAGTGCAATGGATTTTCTCTGAAAATTCTCTCTACTTCTCTCGAGTGGGTCGGCCCCAATTTATAGGCGATTCCACCGACCCTCGACCATTCCGCGCGAAGTCAACGCCACGTCATTGAAAATCGCGAAGCTCCAAAGTTTCCACCGGAATTCTATCCAAATCGCAAAGAACCACGGCAATTTTCTGTTCGCGGAGCTTGACGTAGTCGCGAAGAATCACCGCCAACATACCTTCGTGCCTTCGCCGCGAAGCTCTCTCGCAAAGCCCTTCTCCTCCGTGATGCGCTTCAGCCTCTGCCGTTCGCGATGCTCGACGTAATCGCGAAGAGTCACTGCCTCCATTCTTCTGGTCTTCGTGATTTCCAAACCATGAATCCTATCTTCATGAAATTCATTCCTTTTCCATATTAAATTATTCTCTTCATGGAAATCCTATTTTCGCGATACTCACCAAAGTCCAAATTTGGACCCCAAAAATTTGGCAAACACTGGGAAATGACGCCACCTTGTACTACTCTTTTGTATCGCCTCCAGATCATCCTTCCTTTGTCATCGTTCTTTGTCAACATCGATTGTCAACAAATTCTCAGGAACTCGACAATTCTCCGTGGAAACCTGCTTTGTCAACAAAAAAAATCAACCAAAAAAAATACTACAATGTTACCTTGAGGGATTTTTTCCCAAAAATCTCCCCCTTTGGGTTTGTTAAAAACTCTTCACAACTCTGCTCCGAAAGATTTTCTGAACTTTGATACCTCACTGAGTCTTCTTCCAACCGCTACCACCATTCACCTCTTGCAATTATGATAGCGTTCAAGGAATCACTTACCACATACTCTAAGCCCACATGAGCAATGCTCGGCGTGAGAAACAAGAGTAGTATGAAAAGTTCATCAATGAATCACTTCATTTCAGACCCCAATTGTCGATTACAACCTGATACCAATTCATAAATTGATACCAATTGTTGAACCACACTGATACCAATTGATGATAGCTGGACACCTTTTCACACCATTCCAACACCACTGTTCTGCTTTTTTCATGATCCTCAGCTGTCGTGATATCTATGCTTTTACCGATCACTTCTAACATCGTCAGATATAAAAATCTCTCCCTCTCTCATTTCTCCCCCTATTTGGCTGCTCCACCTGTCAGCTTCTCCCCGTATCAATCATGATTTATCAAATAGACACACTGTCTCCCAATCACTATTTTCTCCCCCTTTAACAAACACTATTTTCTCCCCCTTTGTCAACGAACCCAAAGGTCACTCCTTTGCAGTCTGTAACAGAGTAGAGAACACATCAGCACATTAGGGAAAAACACACCATACCTCGGGGAGAGGGGGGGTCTACACATCCACACGCTTTCAAGAGCGGGGAGTTGACTGATCTCCCAGAGCCAGTCGATGCCTCTCAAAATCTTCCTTGGGTAAGGCCTTTGTCAGAATATCTGCAACCTGTAACTCTGTAGGCACATACTCCAACTTCACAAGACCTTGCTCCACCTTCTCCTTGATAATATGATTTCTGATCTCAATGTGCTTTTTCCTTGAGTGATGGACGAGATTTTTGCTGAGATGTATAGTACTTGAGTTGTCACACTGGATTCCGATCGGAGACTTCACTTCAACTCCCATATCTTCAAGCTGCTGCTTCATCCACAATAACTGTGTGCATGCTTGAGTGGCCGCAATATACTCAGCTTCTTCGGTGCTCAATGAAATGCAATCTTGCTTCTTGATTATCCAAGAAATACACAATCAACCATGATAGAATGCACCACCTGAGGTTGATTTTGTATCATCCGCTGAATCGGCTCAGTCTGCATGCTTTGTTCTCATCCTCATGAATGAAAAAACCATTTGGCTCCTCAATATACACTTCCTCTTCCAGAACACCATTAAAGAATTCATATTTGACATCCATCTGGAACACTTTGATCTTTCTTTGCACTGCTATGTCTAGGAATAATATGATTGTCTCCTGCCTTGCAATCGGTGCAAATGTCTCATCACCATCTATTCCCTCTATCTGGGAGTCTCCTTTTCACATCAGTCGTGATTTTTTCTGAATCACTGTGTCATATTCATTCATCTCGTCTTAATAGACCCATTTAGTCATGATGACGTTTTTATCTGCTGGCATTGAAACAATCTCCCACATCTGGCTCTTCGCAATCTGATCAAGCATTTTATTCATAGCATGAACCCAGTTTTCAACATCAGCTGCATCAGCAAAGCATTTCAGATCTACTTGAGGTAGGAAAGATATCTGCTACAGTGACTTCATTATTCTTGTTTGAACAGGATCTGCCTGATCACCAATGATATTCTGTCCATCAATTTCATCTCAGCTCTTTGGCTTCCTTGTAGGCACAAACAAGACACTTTCATGTTCATCATCGATGTCTTCTTCTGAATCATTATCAGCAACTTCTTCTATCCATGTGTTACTTACTTCCTCATCACTTTCATCAGGAATTTTGTCACTAACTCATTTTTCAGTGGCATCATTCCTTTTAACTACTTCTCGCAGCTTCTTGGTATCCTGAAAATAGTCAGCTGATACCACAATGTTAGATCAAAATAAATAAGCATGAAATGCTTGATCATTACTATTTCTCCCATAGTATTTCTTATCTTGATAGACAACACCTGAGCTGGGTCATCCAATTATTTCCTTGACGGATCTGGCATCTGATTTTGTTATTAAATGCCCCCCCTATGTTATGCAACATTTCCTGGGGTTATGCCCACTATTCAGACTCATAACAATTCTTCTCCTTTGACATCTTCTATTCTCATATTCCACATGGAATTGAGCCATTAACGAAATCTCTAAGCCTACTGAGTTGAAACTCGGTGTAGGAAACAAGAGAAAAAGTTAACAACACAATCACATTCTATTGTGCTATGTTTCTCCCTTTCTTCTTCAACTCTGGTACCTGATATGAATCAATTGAAACTGTATAGAATATCACATATCCACTTCGCATCCTTAGATTCCACTTCCCCTTGGATCGTATCTCCCTAGAACCTGAAACACATGAATCATCAGTTAATAGCATTTTTTATACATAGGGAGAGGGGATTTTTACGAAATCCTCAAGATGAGGATGATGGTTGATCCTGACGGGTCAACCCTTGGATTTTTTTTCCTTGGAGGGCATCACACTCCTTTATTGCTTCCACCAGCTGCCTAGCCAACTTCAACTGTTCTGGCTATATGACTAGGCAATCATTTCCTACATTCTGAGCCTCTTTTTGATATGTAGATTTGGTAGGCTTGGCCTTTCTCACCATTTGGTGTTTAAAACCACTAGTACATAGCTCTATCTTTGATGTTCTTCTGAAATTCCCTTTTTCTTGATTATTTCTCTGAGCAGGAATCTCCTTTCTTTTCATCATCCCTTGCTTCTTTTACCATTTCAAGGGTCTTCCTCTTTTCTCCACTTCTTGTTGTGGCACAAGACTTGAAAAATTTTCAATGCATTCTTTGTTTATCTGCCTTTTATCAGATTTATGAGTCGCCACCCTATTTTTCATTGGTGGTGGGTCCACTACTGAATGTAATTTCTCCTTACTCATAGATGTAGCGTTTCCTCCCTTTTTCTTCATTATTTGGTCAAGTTCTTTCTTAGAGAGAGGTTGTGAGTGTGACAGAGGAGGTGACTGCTGCACCTTTCGTTCAGCTCCATGTGATTCCCCTGAGGCTCTAAGCCTGTTTTCCAATTTACCACATTGTCTTCCAGTGTACGATTTGTCATTATATACTACTAGAGTCGGTAATATCCTTTCACGTTCCTTTTCTTTCCCTGCATTCTTCTTGCTACACTGTCTGGCCAAATGCCCATGATCAGAACATATGAAACAACTTCTATCAAAGACATACCTCATTTCATCATTTCTATTTTGAGATGTTGATGTAGCTTGAGATCTTCCTCTGAAATTGATCTCCTGAGCTTCCTGACACATACTCATGGTGTGTCCCATTCTCCCACAGTAATAGCATCTAACAAATGATTTCCTTTGAGAGACTCTTCTTTCTGATTTCTCATGACACTTCATCTTATTCTCAGATTTTGTACATTTTCTGTTTTCACAATACGAAATGTATTCCTGATCCTCTGGACAGAAGCTTGAGGTGTGGCTGTGAATCCCATAGAAATAGCACATGTCGTCACGTATTTTTGTAACTGACCGCTTAGGCCTATCTCCAGAACCTATAGGTTTTTCTCCACTCCGGGAACTATTCACGACTCTCTTCTTATCATGCATGGGAGGTGATTCATCAAATCCAATACCAACTTTTCCGAAACTTTCTGGTCTTTGAGCTGAGAAAATATTCTGTTGTTTCTCTTCAGAAACAGTATATCTGTTCTTCATTTTATCATCACTTGTCGAAGGATGATCAAATAGTAAATGCAAGGCATCTTTCATGTTAGGCTTTCCTCTATCATTGGAACTCTCTAATTCCTTCTTAACTGATTCTAGCTCTTCTTCCAACTTTTGAATCTCTATCTCCCTTGATTCAAGTTGGACATCAAGTTATCTCTTGAGAAGCTTCCCTATTCTCATCTCATCTTCCAATTCACGTTTCATCTTTTCCACCATTTCACTTTGCTTCTCTACTTTCAATTTTTCCTCAGAAACAGATTTAGAGAAAGATTCATTCCCTTGTTGTAGGCTTCGATTCTTCTGAACTTCTTCAGAAAACCGTGCTACTAGATCATAATTTCTTGCTTTCAAATTCTGAACTTTATCTGACTTTTGATTCTCTTCATAATCATCAGCATTTTGTTTTCCTTTCATTTTAGCTAGCTTTTGTAGTTCCTCACCTTGAGAATCATTCTTCTCCTTTAGGTCAGTTGCCACATCAAAAAGCCTTTGATTTAAGCCTCTTAGCTTGTTGACCTCAATCTCTAATACCTTGATCCGAATATCTTTAGATTTGGCTTCTTCGGTGTTTCCAATGTCACTTGGAATATTAGGTTCTTAGATGCTCTTCACTTGATCTTTCACTTTTCTATTCAAGACATCGATCTCCTTTTTCTATTATTCAATATTAATGTTATACTCACCAACTAATTCTGAGTTCTTTGGTGCTGATAACTTGAGTTTCTCAATTTTATTCATCAACTCAGACTTCTCTTCTTCTTGCTACTGCATATAAAGTTTGGCATCATGAACAACTTTGTTAGCTTTCTTGGTTTTGTCTCTCCAAACATCTATCTCTTCTAGAGTAGCCTCTATCTCAGCTCACATATCTATTCTTCCTTCAATTTCTTCTTCTATTTCAATATAACTCAGATGCTCATGTACTTCACTCATTCCAACATCATGATTGAGTGAATCAATATTTTCCCAATCAGATTCATCCAGACCTTCCTTTAGTAAGCTGTTTGATTCTTTTAGTTGAATCACACTTTTTCCGAAAACACTTCCACACTGAGGGAATTTACCTGACTTTTGATTCTTCTTTGATGCTTTTCCTTTTCCCATGGAAGATTGAGAGATAAGAGAAAAATGTATCTTCAACCACACAGATCGACTACACCAAGTCGAAGCAAATAAATTTTATAAAAGAAACCAGCTCGTTGATACTAATTGTTAGGTCCAATAAGGGCCTATATACCTTTAGAGGGGGGAGGGGGGTGAATCAGGGTATGGATATTCTTTTTCAAAGTTCTTCCTACCCCACTAGATCTTGACCACTTTATTACAAGGGTCACTTTGTTTGAACTGGTGTGGATGTTATGATCACTTACTTTCTCCTTTATCTGATGATGATGCTTTAAATGTAATTCAAGCAAATTAGCAGGCAGATGCAGAGATTTTTAATTAGTTCACCGTCACTGGGCTACGTCCAAGGAGCATACGCCGACAGGTTGCCGGTCGTACCAAGTTCCACTAATCTTTACTAGATGTGGATAAAAAGTTCGTGTACAGTCACTATGTCCCAGGCTCACTGCCTTTGCAAGGTTTAGGGTCATCTCACTTCTTTCCCAAGGGTCACTCCCTATTTCTCTCTCTCTAGCTCACTGTCGGTGGAGAGGATCACCTTTTTCCTCTTCCTAAGCTCACTGCTCTATGAAGGGATTCACTCACAGTTTATAGACCTATAGGTCTCTTCATTTCCATTAAGGAATGCATCTTTCTCTATATGTAGATGCTCTGTTGAAGTTCAACTTTCACCCATAGATGAATACCCCTTTGCCACTGTCCACTGGGCAAACTACCTTTGGAAAGACCTTCGCAAAGAACCCTACTTCGCTAGGCTCCCAATTTCGCGAAGCTCAAACAAGCCTTCGCGAAGCTCCAGCCTTTTCGCGAATCTCTATCATGAAGCACTCTCGCGATGCACAGACCTTCGTAATGCTTAGGCTGTCGCAGAGCTCCTGCCTCTCCGCAAATCTCACTGACCCAATGCGGGGCACACATCTTTCGCGGAGCTAGAATAGCCACCGCGAAGCTTCCCTTTCGCGATGCACACTGCCTTCGCGAACCACCTCTGCGAACCGAGAGCAATGGATTTTCTCTGAAAATTCTCTCTACTTCTCTCGAGGGGGTCGGCCCAAATTTATAGCCGATTCCACCGACCCTCGACCTTTCCACGCGAAGTCAACGCCACATCATTGCAAATCGCGATGCTCCAAAGTTTCCGCCGGAATTCTGTCCAAATCGCGAAGCACCACGACAATTTTCCATTCGCGGAGCTTGACGTAGTCGCGAAGAATCACTGTCAATGTACCTTCGCGCCTTCACCGCAAAGCTCCCTCACAAAGCCCTTCTCCGCCGCGATGCACTTCAGCCTCTGCCGTTCGCAATGCTTGACGTAATCGCGAAGACTCACCACCTCCATTCTTCTGGTCTTCGCGATTTCCAAACCATGAATCCTATCTTCACAAAATTCATGCCTTTTCCATATTAAATTATTCTCTTCATGGAAATCCTATTTTCGCGATGCTCACCAAAGTCCAAATTTGGACCCCAAAAATTTGGCAAACACTGGGAAACAGTGCCACCTTATACTACTCTTTTATACCGCCTCCAGATCGTCATTCCTTTGTCATCGTTCTTTGTCAATATAGATTGTCAAAAAATTCTCGGGAACTCGACAATTCTCCATGGAAAACTGATTTGTCAACAAACACAATCAACCCAAAAAATACTGCAATGTTACCTTGAGGGATTTTTTCCCAACAAAAACATATATAATTATGAAGACAATTTGAGATTAAAATCTCTTCCCTTATGTCCGATTTATTTCACACACGTTCGTACCTACTATAAAATAAATATATATTTATTTAAAATATATTAAATAAAGATAATATTATATATCATACATTATATAATTTACTTATAACATTTTATTTACCATTTATTAACAATTGTTTTTTAAAAACATTATTTCGGGTGATAAGCGTTTTTTTCATGTATGGTTTGGTTTGGTCGTCATGTCCCTTATTTATTGACCATGGTTCAATAATATCAATAAATTTAATCATGATTTAAATATAATATATTTTATTTATATACAAATTTATATTCATCCATAAGATATATTAATACAAAAATTAATTACAGTATTCATATAAATGGTAATTCATATGTATATAAGAACATTGTTTTTACATTTCGACATATAGAAAAAAATATAGGTGAATTATAATTATCCATTAAAGAATAATTATAATATCATATATTTCATATATATTAATAAAATATATTCTTATTAACATCCATGTAATCCATTAATGAAAATATAATTACATTTCTTCATGGAGGTGGTCATCCACACATATGCACAAGCAATGTTTTCATTTTCCAGAGGATAAGATGTTATGTAGTTAAATATTATATTATAATTCCATAAGTATAATTATTTTATATATACCATATATATATATATTAAATTAATAATTATATCCATTTTTTATAGAATGTGATGGATAATGAATTACATTAGTTCGTGAGGTGGCAACCCCCCACACACAAGATCAATGGTTTCATTTATAATTTGATGGAAGAGAAGATTGATATAGTTTATTCCATAAACATAAAAAAAATATTTATATTTTATATACATTTTTTTATAATATTATAATTATATTTACATTAATTAATTTCATAAAATAAGAAGTCAAAAAATAAAGATCTATGTGAAGACAATTAATTTGTCATAGAAAAACATCATTTAGATCTACTATTAAAGACCCTATAATTAATCTTTTGGGAAGAAAAAGAACTTAATATGTATACTGGTTTTGGGAATATATATTTTTTATTCGGTTAGAGATAAATGTCCAAGTATGTGTATATAATTGAGGGGAGAATATACCCTATTATAATTGAGGTGAGTGATAGAATTGTAATTTTTCAATGTTTTAATATAATATCAAGTCACATTATTTGAAAATGAATCCAAATTTGATCATTAAGGAAAATTATATTTGATAATGTAAATTTTTTCCATAATATATAAATTAAATAAGTTTTATTTCATTTTATCCCTTATCATTCTAGATTAACCCTCAGTATACCTGTTAGAACCTTAACCATGGTAACATACTGTTATTGCCTTTATTATCATTTATGAACAAAAATTAATTTTAAATTATTAAATAATATTATAATTGTAATTATAAATATATAATATAATTTCTCAAATTAATTTAAATTAATTAGAATAATTTAATTTAAAATGAATCCAACAAACACAACGAAAGGAATTTTTCAAATGAATTTGTTTTCTATAGTATAAAACGTTTTCATATCAAAATTCAACATAATATTGATTCTAATGAACTAAATTTTATCAATAATAATATAAATGAACTTCTTTTACAATTAAATAATTTAAAAAATGTTTATTTTTAATTATTTAAATATAAAATAAATTGTTAATTAAAATTTGTATTTTTCAATATTCATTGAAAAAATAATCATTTCCGAAAATTCTCAAAATATAACTCTAAGATGATTTAAAAAATATAAATTAAAAAATTAATTTCATTTGTTTCAACTAATTTTAATAAATTTTTTATGAAATATGAATTTAAAAATGATTTCATTAAATATGAAAAAAAATTCTTCTAAAAAAATTGATTTATAAGAATAAAATAGAATTTATTATTCTCCCATGCCACGAAAAAATATTAGATGGGTGATAACAAAATTTATTTGATATATAATATGTTAATATCATTAAAATAATTCACCAATATTGATTAATTTAATTAATTAACATAAAATCACAATGTGCGCATAAAAACAGTTTTTGTGAAAAATATTTATTTTACTTTCAAATGATTTATATTTTCATTTCTAATCAATTGATATTAAATTAAATTCAATTATTCATTTTTTAAAAACATTATTTTCATAATATAGATAGTAATTTTCATACCGAATAATTTAATGGAAATATTATATTGGTATATTATATCATAGTTCATTTAGACTCGGTGTTACGGTATAAATCAAGCTATCAAAAAACCAAAATTATTTTAAGACAAGTATACTGTTAAATATAACGGTGATTAATTTATTATGTATCATATTATGATATTCCCTTTATCAAAAATTAGAATATTATTTGGAAATTATATTCCATATAAACCAGTATATATTACATCTCATTTAAAAATCATATATAACATATAAAATATATTACGTATCCAGTTTAAAATACAATAGAATATTCCATTTCTTCAACAACAACTAAAATTTATTCTTATTTATCATTCTATGAAATATATGTATCCTAATAATCTTTAATACTTTTATAAAATTTTATTTCATTGAAAATATCACCTACTTTCTATAAAAATCCTTACATATTTGGTAGATAAAACCTTATATAAGTATTTTTCATTTTCTAATTTCTCTAAAATATGCACCTTCTAGATTGTATCTCTAGGGTTTCTAACTACACTTTAAATACCATCCTCTATCTAAAATAAATTCATAAACATTCTCATATCCTCAAAATAATCCTTAAAATATCTAATGATTCTCATATTTTGTTGAATACAAATACTGAAGAACATCAATTGTTTTATGGTTTATACAGTTCCAAACATCTATTGTTGGATATTTCACATTTTTTATAAATAATTTATACATTATTATTGATGATAGAGATCAGGGATTCATTCCATTAATATTATCAACTATAAAATTAATGAAATTATAGGTATACAAAGGTTGGTGGATCTAAACAATTCATATCTTGGGATAGAAATTACATAAACTATGTTGCAAAAATTAGGTTGTGTATTAGATTTATTGAAGATAAATAGAGAGGTTTGGTTCTATAGTAGGAGAGTACATTATAGACTTTTTAATGTGATAACGTTCATTGGGGATTTGGACAATAAGTGCACATAGAAATTATTGATGTAACATCACACCCCTCTTCATTAGCTTTATATGTGATTGTTGTGTTACTAACCAAAGGTGATATCATGAAAACACCAAAGGATGAAAATAATTTCTATGGAATTCATAAAAAATTGGTGGATGATTTTTCCTTTGAAATTAAAAACAACCAAATTAAATGAAAATAACCAAAGAACCCATTATATGATGCATGAATATAAAAACACAATCTATTAAAAACCAAATCAAAATTAAACATCCTAGTAAAAAGTGGAATTGAAGAAAAAAATACTATGACCCCAAAGACACCAACCCTCAACAACAAATCTACTACAATATCTAAATATACCTAGCCATCATAAGGTATCATGATGAATCACTAAATTCCATGGATACTTTTCCTTTACCCATGTCTCAAAATATAGAATTTTAAAATGAACCATAGCTTCTAAGCATGGGGTGAGTATAAAACTCAGTAGGATTTCCCCAATGAATACCCAACTCACACAACTAGTATAGAACATGTTAGCACATTTATTTGAAATAGATACTAGATAATTTAAAGTAGTTTATATCAAATCCAAATCAATTTTACTATTAAAACGATTTTACATGGAAACAAATAAAATAATCCATCTAAACCCACATCCAAAATTCCATTTTTCATACCCATTCCACTCAACTACACAACCACTAATCCAAAAATACACTCCTAGGTGATAGTTCCACACTCATGTGTGGTCTCTCATCAATATACCTTATTGTCCTAAGGTAACTAATACAAGGTTCCCCAATGGAACACTCTCCTTACAAAGGTTCATTCCTAATGAAAATGAACCCACAAAACCAAGTATGAAATGAGCATGAAAACCCAACCATATCAAGTAATTTTGATAAAAAAATTGCTTGCCAAATTTTCTAAAAAAATCCCTACCACAAAAAAATCATAATTTTAAAATCATTATTTCGGAATCATGAACTAAATGAACATTAAAAAAACTGTCACTAAGGAATTTATCCATCAATAGTCACCCATAAATTTCAAATTAAATTTCAAGAAACATAATAAATTTGAAATCAAGAATTCATGTTTAAATATGGAGGAGATGATACACAATAAACTTATCTCTTAAATATAGGAGAAAACGAAGTAGAGCATAACAACTTTAAAACCCCAACATGAAACTCCTAAAAACATCATAAGATCTCCTCCCATTCAATAAAAACAATCATATCTCATCACTATTAACATAAAATATCATATATATATCCCATAAAATATTAGATATATGATTCCAAGAGACGAAAGAAGAATAAATCTAAGGAAAAAATGAATAATGAGAAATTATCGATGAATTATGGTCTCATGTGAACTTAGATTAAGATAATAATTACTCCTATATTGAAATTATTAGTATATCCATCCATTTGAGGAAGATAAATTCCATATATGACCTTTTAGGTGAAAACAATGGTCTACAATGTAAATTATATTAGATCATTGATTTTCATATCTAATTTTCCACGGTGTGTGGTCAAATCGTATGATTAAAGAATCCATGTGCTTAATGTGAAGGATCCACTACCTCTAAACACACCTCTCATGGTTGGATCACATAATAATAAAAACCTTACTCCAACCATGATATAACCTACACCCAGATTTGCATTCACTACGGGAAAAACCTATTATTGCGACGGGGTATTTGCGATGGGCTTTATTCCCGTCTCAAAAACTCCAACGAAAAGCATATTTGCAACGGGAATATATTCCCGTCACAAATGGTCAGTTATTTGTGACGGTAATATAGGACCCGTCGCAATAGATATGGCGCGGTTTGCGTGCCAAAACGTAGGAAGCCTATTTGCGACGGTCGCTTTCTACCCATCGCAAATACCCGGCGGTGGTAAATACTATTTTCAACAGGTAATTGTCCCATCGCAAAAAAATATTCAGATGGTGTTATTTGTGATGAGTCTCGTCGCCAATACCGGTGGCGGTAAATAGGATTTTGTGACGGGAATATCTTCTCGTCGCTAATGTTATGTCGGAAGGCTTCTATTTGTGAAGGGCACATCGCAAAAACCCTTTCAACCACCACCCATAATGAATACCGGCAAAGGTATTTGCGACGGGGCCCGTCGCCAATACCGGTGGCGGTAAATAGGAATTTCCGAAGAGGATATTCGCACATCGCTAATAGTATGTCGACAGGCATCTATTTGGGATGGGCCCATCGCAAAAACCCTTTTAACCGCCACCTGTAATGAATGCGGGAGAAGTTATTTGCAACGGGGCACGTCGCTAATACCGGCGGTGGTAAATAGAAATTTCCAATGGGGATATCTACACGTCGCGAATAGTATGTTGGCATGAATCTATTTGTGACAGGCCTGTCGCAAAAACCCTTTTAACCGCCGCCCTTAATTAATGTGGGTGAGGTATTTGTGATGGGATATCGTCTCAGTTAAGACTGTCACAAATAATCAAACCTATATATACCACCCACCCGTTTTTTTTTCAAATCATTCAGATCTCTCTTCCTCTCTCTGTTTAACTTCCAGTTTTAAGTAAAAAATTTCTTTTGATTTAGTTTTTTCTTATGAGAAGACGAGAGAAGGAGTTCGGAGGTGTAAATTGCTTCAAAATATCTAAGGTATTTATATTTTTTACTTTCTAAATTATTCTTAATTGTTAAATTAATTTTTTTTTAATTGTTAATTTTAATTTATTTAATAGAATGTTTAGTGGCTATATAGTATAATTAGATTAAGTGGTTGTACCAAATACTCTTTGTTTAGATACTAACAAGTAGAGGCGGCTCTGACAAAAATGTACCTAGGAGTGAAAACACTGACAAGGTGTTTCGAGCTTGACTCGTGGTAAACTGGTACACGACAATGGGCCTTGCTTCACTCTTGGTTCGACACTCCCGGAGGATGTTTTGGTAATAGTTAGAAATAAATATATTTAATTATAAATAATTAGAAATAGTTATATTTAATTAGAAATAATTATATAATTATCAAATAATTAAGAAAAATTTAGATTTAATTAGATTTATTTAAAATAATTATCAAATAATTAGTAAATAATTAGATTTAATTGATTAGAAATAATTAAAATCATTAAAATAATTAAGAAACAATTAAAAATATTTAGGAAACAATTAAAAATAATTAAGAAACAATTAAAAATAATTAAGAAATAATTAAAAATAATTAGGAAATAATTATTAATAATTAGGAATAAATTAAAAATAATTAGGAAACAATTGAAAATAAAATAATTAGGAAACATTTAAAAATAAAATAATTAAAAAACTCTTAAAAATAAAATAATTAGGAAACAATTAAAAATAAAATAAATAGGAAACAATTAAAAATAAAATAATTAGAAAACAATTAAAAATAAAATAATTATGAAACAATTAAAAATAAAATAATTATGAACAATTAAAAATAAAATAATTAGGAAACAATTAAAAACAATTAGGAAACAATTAAAAACAATTAGGAAACAATTAAAAATAATAAGGAAATAATTAAAAACCATTAGGAAACAATTAAAAATAATTAGGAAACAATTAAAAACAATTAGGAAACAATTTAAACCAATTAGGAAACAATTAAAAACAATTAGGAAAATTAGCAAGTGTGATTGACCACTCATCTACCTCAATTTTCTTTTCATTTTTGTGTTCAGGCTTGACAGGAAACATCTTCCTCCACATGTAATATTTTCTTTTACTATCAAAATTATCAACCTTCTCTCCATCATAAAGGGGAGGAGGTTTATAATTTTGATAGTAAAAGAAAATATTACATGTGGAGGTAGAAGTTTCTTGTCAACCTCAACACACAAATGAAATGAAAATTGAGGTAGACGAGCGGTCAATCATGTTTGTTTTTCTATTCAATGATTGATTAACCACCCGACCTATATGCATATCTTCGCATTACTAATTAGTAATATAATAAGTAATATAATTAGTAACATAAATAGTAACAAAATATAAACTATTATATTACTCTAATATTAATACTTAAATAATACTAATAATATAATTATTTTTTATTATATCTTTAATATTTATAAAAAATATATTAAAATTATTAAAAAATTATAAAATATTACAATTATCAATATTTTCAACAAATTTTTCACTATTCTTAACATGTTCAAATCTTAAAGGGTTTCCAATTTTCAGGCCATGCCCAATAAAAAGTTTGCGTCAACCGTGTCCAATGTAAACTCTATAATTGTTATTTCTTGGTTGATCACCTCGCAAGTACCGTTGCAATAGGACAACCCAAGTCATGTCTTTCTTATCTATAGGAATCATATCAGATTAATTTTTACATAGACCATTCTTTCTTGAATAATTAAGGGAAAGATACCGAAGTTCTATTAATTTTTCAAGGAAGAATGGTCTATGTAAAGGGTCATGCGAAATGATTCTAAAAAATGAGAACGACAATACTTGTGTCGTCCTATTGCAACACTACTTGCGAGGTGATCAACCATGTAAGGACAATTATAGAGTTTACATTGGACATGGATGACGTAAAAATGTTATTGGGAATGACCTAAAAATTGACGACCCTTTAAGATTTGAACATGTTAAGAATAGAGAAAAATCTGTTGGAAATATTGAGATTTGTAATAATTAGTAATAATTAATAATAATTAATCAAAAATCAAATAAATTAGAGTACATGGTTATAAATTGGCACAATTTTTAGAGGATTGGCGGCTACCTTTTGTTCAATGTCTAATTTCTTTGCTACTTTATCCAACTGAAATCAGTATGAAAAATGTGCTCTAACGTCTGTCAGATAAAGTTTTTCATAATTATTTCGGTCAAGAGAATGTTAAAAAGAGATGAGCCATAGGACAAAAGAGGCTCTTTTCCCTGATGACTCATCTCCTTGCACGGAGATGAGTCGTCACGAAAAAGAGCTGTTGTCAATCCGCTGGAAACAAATAAGAATAATTTGTAATATAATCTCCACAATGATGATTACAAAATTTTATTTCATTATTCAAGCATTTTTCATTTTTCCATGTATTGCTATGTATTGTTAAATTAATAATAATTAATGGGGATTATTACAAACTAACTGTGTCGCATATAATTATTTGTAATTACTAAGAAATAACTGTAATTATGTATCTTCTCTTTTTAGGATATTATTTTTCTTATATCAATTTATTTAACAACAGTAATGGTTTTAAATTTTATATAAACATATATATGAATATGGAACAAGGAAATCGACATCAATCGTTATTAGATGATCGTGCTTGGATAAATCAGTGCATAAATCCAAACGGTTCTAGTTTAAATCCAGTATATGTTGATGGTGTTGAACCTTTCTTATCATTTTCATCATCAAATCCAAAATTTGTTTCAGAATGTAAAATTAAGTGTCCTTGTAAAAAATGTTATCTTAGAACGTTTGAGAAATTTGACATCATTGGGAAACATCTCTTGCGTTATGGTTTTCAATCAGATTATATTTTTTGGTGTCGACATGGTGAACATAGTTCCAAAAAAGATACTAATAATTTGATTCTGAATCCATCACAGTTTCATAATTTAGTACATGATGTTTCATGGTCATTCAATCAACAAACTGAAATCGAGGATTATGTTTATTTACCTCCCAAGTTGGCACCATCTGAATTTGCCGAGTTGTTCAGGTCTACTGAGGATGCATAATATCTTGGTTGCAAGATAAGTAAATTAGAAGTAGTTGAAAAATTTATGGCTATTAAATCAGATAATGGAATGTCAAATTACAGTTTTGATCTTATATTTTCTTTGGTTAAATAACTGTTACCTGAAGAAAATGTACTGCCTACTAATTATTATCAGAGTAAGAGACTGGTTCGTAATCTGGGCCTTAGTTATCAGAAGATCCATGCATGTTCAAAATATTGCAGCATATATTCTGGTGAAAATGATTCATTGGATAGTTGTCCCACATGTGTAAAATCGAGGTATAAAGAAGCTCGATAAGGGAATTCTAGATTGATTCCGGTCAAGCACTTGAGATTTTTCCCGCTTACAGCCAGGTTGCAGCGTTTATTTATGTCTCAGGACACAGTGACAATGATGTCATGACACAAAACCAATATTTCAAATGGTAAAATCTCGATTCATCGATCTGATGGTGATTCATGGAAACATTTTGATCAAGTGAATCCGTATTTTTCTTTAGAATCTCGGAACGTGCGATTGGGTCTTTCTACTGACGGTTTCTGTCCATTTGGATCTTTTGGTAGTCAGTATTCTTGTTGGTTTGTCATTATAACTCCGTATAATTTACCTTTATGGATGTTGATGAAATAGCCTTATATATTTTTGACATTATTAATCCCAGGACATCCAAAAAATAATATTTATGTTTATTTGAATCCATTGATTGATGAGTTAAATTTATTGTGGAGTCATGGTGTTGGTACATATGATGCTGTTGTGAAACAGAATTTTGTAATGAATGGTACTTTGATGTGGAAAATTAGTGACTTACCGGAATATGTCATGTTATCTAGCTAGAGTACACATGGTCCAAAATCATGTCCTTACTGTATGGGAGACAACAAAGTATTTATGCTCGTGAATGGAAAAAACCTTGCTATTTTGACTGTCATCACAGATTTCTTCCAATCGATCATCCTTTTCGGAGGAATAAATATCATTTCAAAAAAGGCAAAATTGAAAGAGATGAACCTCCAAAAATGATCTCAGGTACAGAGTTACAATCTGTTGTATTTTCATTACCTTCCATCACTTTTGGACCGACAATAAACCAACAGAAAATTCATCGCTTTGGGAAAGAATACAATTGGAAAAAACGGAGCATTTTTTGGAATCTGCCATATTGGTCTGATTTGTTCGTCTGACACATGTTGGAGGTCATGCATATTGAGAAAAACTATTTTGAAAATTTATTTCATACAGTTTTGGATACACTGAGTAAAACCAAAGATAATGTAAAGGAACGATTAGTTCTTGCCCAATTATGCAGGCGACCAGAACTTGAATTATTTGAAAATGTCAGATCACAGAGATTAATAAAGACAAAAGCAGCTTATATACTGACCAAAGATAGTCGATTATTATTTTGTCAGCGGATTTCAGATTTGAGACTTCCAGATGGCTATGCTTCCAACTTGGGAATATGTGTTAAAAATGGTCATATTACCAGATTAAAAAGTCATGACTTTCATGTTATAATGGAAATTCATATGCCTGTTTTATTAAGAGGTTTGTTGAATTCTAAGATTTGGGATTTGATAACAGATATATTATATTTTTTCCAAGACATGTTTGTGGCGAAAACAGGCTACGATACACTAAGCAAACTGGAAGAAGTTGTTGTTGTAATTATATGCAAACTAGAAAAAAACATTCTGCAGACTTTCATTGACTCAATAGAACATTTGATATTACATTTTCCACATGAATCAAAATGTGGAGGTCCAGTTCAGTTTCAATGGATGTACCCATTTGAGAGATAAATGCAGAAATTGAAGAAAAAAGTACGTAACAAAGAATTAGTTGAAGGCTCAATTGCTAAAGCTTATTTTCAAGAGGAAATTGTTTTATTCTGCTCTCATTATTTTTAATCTGAATATCTATCAAAATTTAACCTCATTGGCCGGAATGAGGTGAATGTTGATGATGATATGAACAATCAATTATCAGTTGGCAATCAGCCCGAACATGGCTTTGGTGGAGTTCATGATAGATGGATTTCAGATGATGAACATCATAGAGCTCATACATATGTTCTACTCAACTGTGAATAAATGTCACCAATTGTATAGTGAGTGCTCCTATCCCTTATTCTATAGATTCTGTTACAGTAAATTAATCATATTGTATTTGTTGGTTATATAATGATCATATCAAAAAACAATTTCCACAAATTACAACAGCTGGCTTAGAAGAACGTCGAAAAAAAATCCCTACTGGTTTCAAAAACTGGTAACATACATTCTCTTTTGGTTTTACATATAAAATATATTTATTACTTTTAATTGTGATAAGTGTTTTACAAATTGTCAGGTATATGTACATGCTGATATGATTGATAGTCGATTGCATATATTAAGTATCCCACCATCCAAAATTGTTAAATCATATAATGCATATGTGGTGAATGGTTATCGCTTTCATACACGTGCATATGGGGAATCAAAGAAAACAATGAATAGTGGTGTTTGTTTGAAGGGATCACATCATAGAGGTATTGAAGTTGACTTTTACGGCATGCTTGAATAAATTATTGAACTGTGTTATTTGGGATAGAATTATATAACAATGTTTAAATGTCGATGGATGGATACTAAGAGAGGCTTGCATATTCATATGACTCATGGAATTGTTGATATTAAACATAAAAGTCTTGTTGATGTAAATGAAAGATTTTTATTGCCTTATCAGGCACATCAAATTTATTATGCAAAATAATGTGCTACTGCAAAAGAGTTGGATGATTGGTGGAGTATAATAAAAGTTAAATCTCGAGAAAATCAGATTACTCAAACTGAATGTGGATCCACTGAAGTGCAAGGAAATGAAATTTTTCAGGACACTCCTCAAAACACATCTTTTTCACAAAGAGACATGAATATCGAGGATGGCACCCCACAGTTAAGGGTCGATGGTGATGATGTTTTCAATGATGTCACAACTGAATTTGAAATGACAAGAGATGATTAAAGTGAAACTAATATGGAAATGGATGATGTTGATGAGGAAGATGAAAACATTGACATTGAAAACTATGAATATGATGATGAAGATGAACATTAACACAGTAAAATGCTGGTTAGAATCATAAAAAATATATATCTATACATAATAATTATTTTCAACTATTTTCTAATAACAATCATTTCATGTTTGAGATGGACACAGAAACATATCATCAGTTGTTGGAGGCCGAGCTACCTATGGATGATGAGGTTCTTGATTCATCTGACCCTCAGGCTATTGGAACTATAGGGAGCACTCGGAGGGGGAATGGTCCTTCCAGACTGATGATTCTAGATCCTATCCCTGAGCGACGTCCGCCTCTTGGATTCGATGCGCACACACGGTGGTATGGTAACCTGTGTATTTTAGTTATCTTTCATTATAATTTATTTATATTCTAATTGTTTGATTATTTGTTCTTTTTCCACAGTTTTTCTCATATAGCTATTGGACAGGGGAGCTCTATCTTGCGCAATTATTTTTCTCAGCCCTGGCTCTCATGGGATCAGATTCCCACTGATGTGTAGGCTGTCTTGTTCGATCATTGGCTGGTACGTAATTAAATATTATTTATTTTGAAATTTAATTCATTAATAACTTTATATTAGGGTTTATGGTATACCATCGATGAGATCATGCGTGCCACTATCCATGCGGCATGGGTGGTGTCTATGCGTGATTGTTTCCATCAGTTATTGCATAATTTGAGAAAGTCGGCTATGAGGAAAGCCAGAGTGAGAGAATTTGATGAGACCTGTAGATCCCACCAACTACAGTACCATTCATCTCACGTTTGGGAGGGATTATGTACACACTAGTTGGGTGGTGGGTTTCAGAGGACATTTGGATTGGGTCGACAGAATCATGGGGGACAAGAGGTGACGCATCGAGCCGATAGTCGTACATTCAGTGCGCATAGAAAGCGTTTGGTAAGTACTTTGTTTTAATATTTTATAAAACTTTAAATATAAATCATTTATTTTATATTCATATAAAAAGCCGACCAGCCCGTTATTATGATGTACGACATTTATCGGAGAATGTACACTGATCTGGCTACTTGAGAGTTTAGAGGTGACCACCAGCATCAGATTGTGGTCAGTATTATTTTATTTTTAGTTTTCAAATTAAATTCATATAATCTTTTCATTATTTTAATTTCTAATTAAAACTTAAGGATTCATATGAATCCATGACCTCACAGACACAGGCTAAGAGTCAAGACAAGACTGGTGATCCGGCTAGTGCCCACCATTTTGATAAGACGACATGGATGCAGGCGACCCAGTATGGCTTCGAAAAGGGCCGAGTAGTTGGTATCGGCTCTCATTTGACTCCTGCAGCTTATTATGGTACTGCTGCGATGTCGGCGTCTGGCTCAGGAGGAACTCGTGGAGAGACATCACCTTCTACCTTCCTGTATCAGGAGTAGCTACTTGCTTAGAGTCAGCTTATAGAGGATTTGCATCAGGGGCAGGAGCAGATACGTCAGCAGCACGATGATGAGATGCGTCGATGGAAGGAGCAGATGCGTCAGCAGCAGGATGATGAGAGGCGTCGATATGAGGAGCAACATCAGGAGAAGATGGAGTATATGCGTCGTACGACTCATAGTCTTGGGATGGAGTTTCCTCCACCACCTCCAGGTCCTCCAGATTATCCACCCCCAGTGATTTTTTTACATGTAATAAACAATTGAGTTCGTATTTTATTGTCATATTAACTATTTACAACTCCTATTTCATATTGGTACGAATATTGCATGATTTAATTTGTTTTTAATTTTTTTAATGTTTTATTACTTATAAGTATTATTTTTATGGTCTCTTTATTTTAGTAATATTACTTTTAATATTTTATATTTAATGTTAATATTGAGAAATTTATAAATTTATAATTTTATTAATATTAATATTATTAATATTATTTTTTCATAAATATGTATGTTTATTTTAATAATAATAATTTTATATTAATTTTTTATATTATTAATATTATTAATATTATTATTATTATTATATCATACAGTATTATTTATATTAATATTATTATTTTATGATATTAATATTTATAATTATATTATATATATTTTTTATTATTAATATTATAATAATATAATTTCTTTATGTTATTAATATTAATATTACTATTATATACATAATTTAATAATATTACTATTATATTAATTTTTTATATTATTAATATTAGTATTATTATATAATATTGTATTATTTATATTCATATTATTATTATTTTATATAAATATTTCATAATTATATTTTTTATATTTTTTATTTATATTATAATAATAGATTTTTTTTGTATTAAAAATAATATTATTATATTTATATAATATTATATGATTTGAATTAATTATATTTTTTTAGTTTTTGCAACGGGAGTATTTGCGACGGGGTGTCCCATCGTAAAAAATTTTATACTGTCTCATTTGCGATGGGAAGAATACCCGTCGTAAAAACTATTTTTGCTACGGTCCGTCGCAAATACCAACGTCACAAATATTTTTTAAATTTCCCATTTTCAACGGTTCAAAAACCCATCGCAACTAATATATCTGAGATGGCCCGTCGCAAATAACTTTTTTATATATAAATGAAAACCAATTTGGGACAGGGGGAAAATACCGTCGCAAATATTATTTTTACGACGGGATGGCCGCTAAAGCACCTATTTGCGACGCCATTTTTGGCAATAGGCGATTTGCGATGGCGCCCCTTCACAAAAGGCCTTTTGCGAAGGGATCCCATCAAAAATATTCCGTTTTCCTATAGTGATTATTTCTCCTTCGTAGTCGTACCATTTGGTATAAACTGTGCGCCAAAACATACACCCACCCAGTGCCATTTGTTCCAATTCTAAGGCTTCCTAGAGGGTTTGTATAGTTTCTAATAACCATTTTTAAATCATTAACCTCCATAAAATCTAAAAAACCCAAAAAATATCCACTTAACCTCCCAAAACAAAACCCAATCAGTTTATATACTTTAAATACACAAATAAAGTGTAAAGTTCCTGAAACTAGGGATGTTACATTCTCGCCACCATTGATATTATTTTCATTAGGAATTAGAAAAATATATTTTTCATTAATATTTAATGGCTATTTATCCACAATTTCATTCACATGCTCTCACATTTCTAACTACATCTAACCATGTTTCAACAAAACCCACAGTATAATGATGCTTTTTTAATGCATGGCGGTCTCTTTCCTATCCACAATCCAAACAAGCACATGAATCAACATAGCATCTAGTTCTAGATAAATATTATACCATTTAATCACATGATTAGGATTATGTTGAATATTCATTAATTGAGATACATGAAACACATTACGCATATAAAAATTTTATTTTGGAAAATACTGCTAATATTCCCACCTTAAAAATTATTCATGTATTTTAAAAGGGCCAATGTATAGAAGTGATAATTTTAATTATTTCACAAAATGATGATTCCGAATCCTTGGGTAGATTATCAGGAAAACAATATAACTCACTTCAAATGAATTCATCAATCAATAATGATCCACATATGATTTCTAATGACTCTGAGACATGTCCATTGTAACACCCCGAGATTTTATGAAAAATATTCTTTTAATTTCATTAATGTCTTGTGTTGTATGCTACAGCATGATTACCTTGCGCTATACGCAACACCGTATTAGCTTGCAGTATACGCAACACTATTCTTGGATCGTGTTACACACAATTTTGATAATAGTTATTCTATGCAACATTGAGTATATATATATATTCAATGTATAAATGAAATATGGTTGGATTATGTTATATGAAACAATGAAGGATTCTTGCACAGCACGCAACGCTGACTTGGCTTGCATTACACGCAATCGCGACCTTCCTCAATAGCGTGTGTTGTACGCAATATCGGGTTTTACTAAACAACGATATATTATTATAATATTATTATGAACTAGACGTTATGAATAGTATTAACTAAATTTTTAATCTTATAACATTATTATTCGTCTTACACATTTTTTAAAACATGGTATAAGAACAAAACAAATTTTTCGGGTAAAATAAGTATTTTTCAGAAAATGCAGTTTTGCCGCCTTTTGATGGAGAACCCACTTTAAATCTAGTTTTGACATGTTTATAAGTCAAATTTGACAAAATAAAATTCTCCTTTGGAATCATGAAATAAAAATTTACTTTGGATAAATTTTTCATATTATTCTGGTAACTTTCATATTTTGATGAATAGTAAAAACACGCTATATTTTAATTATAAACAACTTTTTTCATCGCAATAATTTATATGGTTAAATTATAATATTGAATGGTTTTAAAGTATAAATAGAATGTATTTTTACAATTTAATATAATTTATTTCATTATCATTGATTCTACCTTGAATTCGTAGGATAAATCAATTCAATCTTTTGCAATGTTTTAAAGAAAAACTCATTTTCTTTCGACAACGGGATTAATTTTAATTTAATTTCTGAAACTTTTGTGTATTAAATTTGGAAAAATTGATTCCATATTTGGAATCAGTGGATCCAAATTATATTAATAAGCTACTTTTTAGTTTTGGGAATTATGAATAGTAACTACGGTAAATTTTATTTACCATAGTTAAAGGTAAATCGGGTAATTAAGGGTAAATAAAATATTATAAAATTACCCTAACACATGTCAAAATCCTATTGGATGACTAAACGTCGACCCATATCACTTAAGGGTCAGATTAGATTCATTTAATGGACTTTTTTCCATGAAAATAATTTAATTATTATTAAAACCAAAGAATGTGACAACATGTCACTTTCTTAAATCTTATAAGTATAATAATTTTAATTTAGTGATACACTTCATTAAACTTCGAACATGAATAGTCTCAAGAAAACTAATACAATAATATACATCATAGGAATTTATTTAGAATTTTTAGGGATTAAATAATTATCATTTATTACGACACAAAGATGATGCAGTAATTGTCTTATTATTGAAATATTGACATAATTGATGTTATAAATACCCAAATAAATGTATTTTAAGACTTTTTATGAATTAAAATAATTTTATAGGTTAAAATTACATGTTATTATTGATTTAATTAACTTTTTTAGAACTAATAATTCTGTTATGATTTTCAGAAAAATCAATTACTAAATAGTGTCAAAATAGACATAAAATAGTTTTTAAAACAAATATTATATTATTAATTGTTATTTTATTCTTAAAAATATAATTTTCGGCCAAATGACTTAGATAAGGTTATATATATTAATAATAAACAACTTGGGGTTATTTTGGCTTCTTATAGTATGTTTATTAACCTTATAGTATAAGAAAACAAGAAGACACGGTAAAAGTAAAATTATTTAACTTAATGTTAAATCTAAATGATAATGTTAAAATAGGAACCTAAACATGTCTAAAATCTATTGGATGAGATAATTTAGACCCATACCCACCTTAGATTCGAAATAAATCAATTTGGAGCAATTTAAAACCGAATTTGACTTTATAATAAAATAATTGTTTTAGTTATTCCAAAGGTACCCCTCTCCTCCCTTATAAAAGGGCACCTCCTCCTCCCTCTTACTCACACCACATTGAGCCTTCAAGATCGGCCAAACCCTTCCAATTTCTCCTCTACAATTCCCTAGAAAAACCCTAGAGGTTATGGTATTCTTCAAAGACCTATTTTAGTACCCTAAAAGGAGGTCTCAAAGAAGCACTTCAAAGAAGAGGTAATGCCTGTTACCGATTTTTTCATCTTTATTTCTTCTTCCACTTCTTCTTCTTTAGTTGTTTCATTATGAAGTAATAAAATAATTATCACTCATATACTGATATGTTATTATATGTATTAAACAACACTATTTCACCATCTATCCATCCTACGGAAAAAGAAATCATCGCACGTGCGTACGTACGGAATACCGTCTCCACGCCGTGGTGTAATCTATTTTCCGCCACCACCTTACTTGGATGGGTATAATGGTGTAAATAATGACAATATATAACTATTAATAAGTGATATTGATTCTAAAATAGTATACATACACTCCAATACAATTCCACGATCATGGGAATGATATCATCGCTCGTGCGTACGTACGGAATACCGTCTTCACGATGTGATGTGATTCGTTCTACATGATCTTCATTGCATAATGATTATATAAATGAATTGAATGAATTAATATGATATATATTACAATAATACCATTCTGTAAATGAGGTATCTATAAACTATAGAGAAGAATAAGAATTTATTCGACAAACACGCATAAGAACAAAAAAGTA
Source organism: Viscum album (assembly GCA_963277665.1). Taxonomy (NCBI): domain Eukaryota; kingdom Viridiplantae; phylum Streptophyta; class Magnoliopsida; order Santalales; family Viscaceae; genus Viscum; species Viscum album. The sequence continues at coordinate 385,547,276 of OY728166.1, forward strand.
ATAAACACCCGAATAACAAGTTCTAATGAAATATTACTAATAATAAGCTAAGAATATGACCATATATGATATCATAACAATAAGTATGATTCTGGAATAAGTCAATAACATTAGTTAAATCATTATACAGGAGGTTTGGACACTTACAAAGCAAATCGGACCTAAGGTATGGGAAAATCTCGCAATCTCAATTTTTATCCGAGATTGATTATACATCAGAATTTACAGGGGAATATTTATTATCCACATCCATGTTTCCTAAATATGTAATATTTATATACTTCTAAAATATTTTATATCCAATTTTACCCTTCGGTGAGTTTTTAGTGAAAGATATGAAAGGAATCTTTTTTCGTTTTTTGTACGAGGTACTTTTTGACTTTTCCGAATAAAGTACAAGAAGAATTTTTTTATAACTTATACGGCATGAATGGATTTTTAAATCATTATTTCCAAGAATATTTCATTACATGTTTCAAGTTTATTTTTAATAAACTTCTTTTATTTTAAAATTGTATGACATGTTAAGAAAGTAAAAATGTTTTTGAAGTAGAAAGGATATTTTCCTCAAGAATGGAGTTCAAGTGTTTTATCAAAATTATTTTCCATCTAAGATAATATAGGGTTTTGTTTATATCCCTATTATTAAATTGATTTGACTATGTTGTGATGGAAATATTTTTATGAATTCCTTTATCTTATATGAATTGTTTTATGATGTCATGATGTTTAAGATTCCCATTTTTATTACATGGGTTATGCTATGATGTATGGTTTATGATTTTGTGGCACAGATAAGAATGGTATCATTAAGAGATGGGTGGGACCTATATCTCCCTCCAATGCATTGGGTAAAGATTTAATATCTCATGAGATAGACATGGCTGGAATGGTAGGTTATACCGGTTCAGTGAAACAGGACTGAAACGAGGAGTGAACTCTGTTCAGAAAGGGACTTTGTCCACTAAGATAGTATTGGAAATGAGTTTTGGCTAATAAGAAATGATTCTCTATGATTATGTGTGTATGCCAAAAAGTTTCATGTTTTAAGTTATGATTATTGGGATTACATTTCACTACTATGATTTATCCCATGTTACGAAATTATGATCTCTTTTTCGGGTTACGATTTCCAAAAGATATGTTCTTATGAATATGATGTGATTGATATTTCTTTTGTTTACCCTTACTGAGCATTTGAGCTCACCATTTTATGTTTTATTTTCCCTAGGATATAAAGAAAGGATTTAGGTTTAAAAAAAGAAGATCATTATGGGAGATGTTGAAGATATTTCACCATGATTAGAAGATTATATTCCGAGTTTCCAAAGACACTAAACTATTACAGTCCTTGTGTGTGTGTTTTTGTTATGTACTAAGTATTCCGCAAAAGTAATGTAATGTCTATGTACGTTAAGCTTCGGATATCTACAGTTGGTATCAGAGGAAAGGTTTAGTTAGCCTTTGGAAACTAGGATGCGAGAACTTTAGTGAGATCCCTAGAGATATTTATAAGGTATGTCTAGGGATGTCCCTAAGGTTAAGTATACGTATAGGTTATAGTACTAGAATTACCCTAACGATCATATAATTAAACCTAAGAAGTTAGATATTTAAGGTACTTCCACTTTATTATGTTGTTTTCCCTAGCATGATTTTTGCCTCTCACACTATTCTTTTTGGGTTTTAGACGATGGATGGAACCCAAAAGAACCATATTGATCAATGTAATGGGCAATGCAATGATTGTCCTCCTGAAAAAACAAATGATATGTGAAATGGAGTGAAAAATATTATTTCTATACTTACACAAGCTATGAATCATTCTGAACTTCCAAATGAGTAGAGAAGGGAACAACATTCTATTGAGTCCTTCATGAGTCAACGTCCACCTTCTTTCAGTGGGTCTTCTGATCCACTTGTTGCTGAACAATGGATCAATACCACTGAAAAGATATTTTCAGTTCTTCAATGTTCTAAACATGATAAAGTCCTCTTAGCAGTATATCGTTTGGAAGGTGAAGCTGATCAAAGGTGGAATCTTATCAAGAATACGAGGCAAAGAAAAGAAATTGAGTCCATGGAATGCGACGAGTTCAAGAACTTATTTTTCAATAAATACATCCCTCATATTCTTCGAACAAATATGGAGAATAAGTTTCTTGAACTAAAGAAAAAGGATGATGAATCTGTTGGTATATAGGAAGCGAATTTTACAAGGCTTGCAAGGTATGCATCTGGATTTATCATCCAACCTGAAAGTAAAGTTGACCGATTCTTCAGTGGCTTAAAACCAAATCTTCGAAGGGAATTAGCTGTAATATACTTCAGTAGCTATGAAGAAATTGTGCGTTGTGCTATCAAGGTAGAAATGGAAGTTGGTGTTACTTATCCATCTCATAGTTTTGACATGAAATGAAAGATGGAGTTCAAGGAGAAATCTCAAAATAATGGTTCATTATGCTCAAAGTGTGGAAAGAAGCATGGTGTAGATTGTCTTAAAGGAACAAGTAAATGTTTCAAATGTGGAAAGGAAGGTCATCGGGAATTTGAATTCCACAATGATGGGAAGAAGATGCCTAATGATGCAAACAAAGGAAGGGATACACAGAATGAACCTACTACACTTCAATTCTTCAAGTGCAAGGAAATGGGGAATTATTCTAAAAAATGCCCTAATCCAAGGGTTAGTGATGATCGACATGAGCAACCACTTAAGGAAAAGGAAAAAGGGAAGTCACATGCGATCACCATTGGCGATGTTGAATATGACAACGATGTGGTGGAATGATTAAGTGTTTATGTAATGGGATTCCAGAAGAATGTTGTATATAGTATTGTAGAATATTGGAATATTTATGTTTTGTTCTATTGTGGTTTTCAATAATTTTATGGCATCGGTAACCATGAAAAGTGATTGAAATATTTTTGGAAATCAGATGATATGAAAATAATGAAGGGATAAATAGAATCTAATATGTTTGATAGTATTCATGAGCTCATGATTGATATAAGGACTAATTGATATCATGGTTTGAGGATATAGAATTTTGAGGATTTTGGTATGTGGAAAGTGTTAACTTTAAACTGCATTCATGTTTTCACTAAGGTTCAATGGATATTCATTCTTCAAGAGAATACATGATTAAGGTATTCACATGTTTGTAATTTGACCAACAAGAAATATCTTATGATATATGGGGGATAAATGATGGCTTTCACGTGATCATTTTCTTTATACTATGAGCTTGGACCGAAGTATTTTAGATAAGCCTAAAGATTGGAATTGATTATATTAGACATAAGTTAGTATTGTTTAAGGATAAAACTTTTTTTTGATATTGTTGATGGGATGTTATAGTAATATAGCTTTAGAAAAAGGACAACCTGCAGGACGGGCGACAGCCCATTGCGTCGGACAAGGCTGTGGGAATCGAACCCACAACGGAAGTGCAACTGGCCTTTATCGCCTACCACTGGCCTACAAGAAGTCCCTATATAGTAGAAACTAGTATTATTATATTAAGCAGTATGAAATATGAAGTATAAGTCCATTTTAGGAACCATATATGATTAATATCACTATAGATGGACTTATGTATTTTTTTGATAACTTTTCTAACCTTTTGTTTGAGACAGACGGAATGACCCATCATTCTATCACATGATCTGCTAACACATCATGAATGACAAATTCAACTTCATTTTTTTAAGAGATGAATTGGAAATTGTCCACAGAACGACAAACAGTGAGACTATACCAAAATCATGAAAGTATTTCTTCTAATTCCAATTTCATCAACTTTAGGGAAATGATATTGAAAACCAAAAATGTTGTCCTAGTGCTCTTATATATGATGAATTATATGCTACCTTAGATCGTCACAAATTTATGGCTTTTTGATTGCTGGATTTTCCATAGCCATGTTCTCTACCACTCTCCATCAGAACATGATGGTTAGATTTCTCTTCCATATCAATATTTTCACCTATGTGGAAACCCAGTGATTAGTTTATTTTGGTAACTGTTACGTATCATACTTATGTTTTTAAAGATTGGTTTTGTTATTCCTTTTTACAATGTAGGTTTCTATTAAAGAAACATTCGAATAGTAAACCATTTATAACCCCGACGAATTTCGAGGGAGAAATTCATTTTAAGGGGGGTAGAATGTAACACCCCGAGATTTTAAGAAAAATATTCTTTTAATTTCACTAATTTCTTGTGTTGTATGATACACCAAGATAACCTTGCGCTATACGCAACATCGTATTAGCTTGCAGTATACACAACACTATTCTTGGATCATGTTACACACAATTTTGATAATAGTTATTCTACACAACATTAAGTATATATATATATTCAATGTATAAATGAAATATGGTTGGATTATGTTATATGAAACAACGAACGATTCTTTCACAGCACGCAACCCTGACTTGGCTTGTATTACACGCAATCGCGACCTTCCTCGATAGCGTGTGTTGTACGCAATACCGGGTTTTACTAAACAACGATATATTATTATAATATTATTATGAACTAGCCGTAATGAATAGTATTAACTAAATTTTGAATCTTATAACATTATTATTCTTCATACACATTTTCTAAAACATGGTATAAGAACAAAATAATTTTTTCGAGTAAAATAAGTATTTTTCATAAAATGCAGTTTTTTCGCCTTTTGATGGAGAACCAACATTAAATCTAGTTTTTGACATGTTTATAAGTCCAATTTGACACAATAATATTCTTCTTTGGAATCATGAAATAAAAATTTACTTTGGATACATTTTTCATATTATTCTGGTAACTTTCATATTTTGATGAATAGTAAAAACACGGTATATTTTAATTAAAAACAACTTTTTTCATCGCAAAAATTTATATGGTTAAATTATAATATTAAATGGTTTTAAAGTATAAGTAGAATATATTTTTACCATTTAATATAATTTATGTCATTAGCATTAATTCTACCTTAAATTCGTAGGATAAATCAATTCAATCATTTGTAATGTTTTAAAGAAAAACCCATTTTCTTTCGACAACGGGATTAATTTTAATTTAATTTCTGTAACTTTTGTGTATTAAATTTGGAAAAATGGATTCCATATTTGGAATCAGTGGATCCAAATTATTTTAATAAGCTACTTTTTATTTTTTGGAATTATGAATAGTAGCTACGGTAAATTTTATTTACCATAGTTAAAGGTAAATCGGGTAATTAAGGGTAAATATAATATTATAAAATTACCCTAACACATGTCAAAATCCTATTGGATCACTATAAGTCGACCCATATCACCTAAGGGTCGGATTAGATTCATTTAATGGACTTTTGTCAATGAAAATAATTTAATTATTATTAAAACCAAAGAATGTGACAACATGTCACTTTCTTAAATCTTATAAGTATAATAATTTTAATTTAATGATACACTTCCTAAAACTTCAAACATGAATAGTCTCAAGAACTCTAATACAATTATATACATCATAGAAATTTATTTAGAATTTTTAGGGATTAAATAATTATCATTTATTATGACACAAAGATGATGCAGTAATTGTCTTATTAATGAAAAATTGACATTATTGATGTTATAAATACCCAAATAAATGTAATTTAAGACTTTTTATGAATAAAAATAATATTATAGGTTAATATGACATGTTAGTATTGATGTAATCAACTTTTTTCGAACTAATCATTCTGATATGAGTTTCACAAAAATCAATTACTAAATAGTGTCAAAATTGACATAAAATAGTATTTAAAACAAATATTATATTATTAATTGTTATTTTATTCCTAAAAATATAAGGTTAGGACAAATGACATAGATATGGTTATATATATAAATAATAAACAACTTGGGGTTCTTTTGTCTTCTTATATTAAGTTTATTAACCTTATAGTATAAGAACACAAGAAGACACGGTAAAAGTAATATTATTTAACTTAATGTTAAATCTAAATGATAAGGTTAAAATAGGAACCTAAACCTGTCTAAATTCTATTGGATGAGAGAATTTCGACCCATACCCACATTAGCTTCGATATAAATCAATTTGGAGATATTTAAAACCTAATTCTACTTTATAATAAAATAATAGTTTTAGTTATTCCAAAGGTACCCCTCTCCTCCCTTATAAAAGGGCACCTCCTCCTCCCTCTTCCTCACACCACTTTGAGCCTTCAAGCTCAGCCAACCCCTGAAACTTTCTCCTATCCACTTCTCTAGAAACATCCTAGAGGTTCTTGTCTTTTTAAAAGACCTATTTTAGTACCCTAAAAGGAGGTCTCAAAGAAGCATTTCAAAGAAGAGGTAATGTCTGTTACCGATTCTTTCATCTTTATTTCTTCTTCCACTTCTTCTTCATTAGTTGTTTCATTATAAAGTAATAAAATCAGTATCACTCATATACTGATATTTCATTATAAGTATTAAACAACACTATTTCACCATTTATCCATCCTACGGAAAAAGAAATCACCGCGTATCCGTACGTACGAAATACCATCTCCACGCTGTGGTGTAATCTATTTTCCACCACCACCTTACTTGGATGTGTATAATGGTGTACATAATGACTATATATGACTATTAAAAAGTTATATTGATTCTGAAATAGTATACATAAACTCCAATACAATTCCACGATCATGGGAACAATATCATCGCTCGTGCGTGCGTACGGAATACCGTCTCCATGATGTGATGTGATTCGTTCTACATGATCTTCATTGCATAATGATTATATAAATGAATTCAATGAATGAATATGATATATATTAAAATAATACCATTATTTAAATGAGGTATCTATAACCTAAAGAGAAGAATAAGAATTTATTCAACAAACACACATAAGAACAAAAAAGTAATAAACACCCGAATAACAAGTAGTAATGAAATATTACTAATAATAAGCTAATAATATGACCATATATGATATCATAACCATAATTATGATTATTTAATAAGTCAATAACATTATTTAAATCATTATACAGGAGGTTTGGACACTTACGATGCAAATCGGACCTAAGGTAAGGGAAAATCTCGCAATCTCAATTTTTATCGGAGATTGTTTATACTTCAAAATTTACTGGGGAATATTTATTATCCACATCCATGTTTCCTCAATATGTAATCTTTATACCCTTATACAATATTTTATATCCAATTTTACCCTTCGGTGAGTTTTTAGTGAAAGATATGAAAGGAATCATTTTTCGATTTTCGTACGAGGTACTTTTTGACTTTTCGACAAAAGTACGATAATAATGTTTTTTATAACTTATACGACATGAATGAATTTTTAAAACATTATTTCCAAGAAGATTCCATTACATGTTTCAAGTTTATTTTTAATCTACTTCTTTTATTTTAAAATTTTATGACATGTTAAGAAAGGAAAACTGTTTCTGAAGTAGAAAGGATATTTTCCCCAAGAATGGAGTTCAAGTGTTTTATCAAAATTATTTTCCATCTAAGATAATATAGGGTTTTGTTTCTATCCCTATTATTACATTGATTTGACTATGTTGTGATGGAAATATTTTTATGAATTCCTTTATCTTATATTAATTGTTTTATGATGTCACATTGTTTAAGATTCCCATTTTTATTACATGGGTTATGCTATGACGTATGGCTTATGATTTTGTGGCACACATAAGAATGGTATCATTAAGAGATGGGTGGGACCTACTTCTCCATCCAATGAATTGGGTAAAGATTTTATATCTCATGATATGGACATGGCTGGAATGGTATGTTATACCGGTTCAGTGAAATAGTACTGAAACGAGGAGTGAACTCGGTTCAGAAAGGGACTTTGTCCACTAAGATTGTCTTGGAAATGAGTCTTGACTAATAAGAAATGATTCTCGATGATTATGTGTGTATTCCACAACGTTTCATGTTTTAAGTTTTTATTATTGGGATTACATTCCACTACTATGATTTATCCCATGTTATGAAATTATGATCTCTTTTGCAGGTTACGATTTCCAAAAGATATGTTCTTATGAATATGGCGTGATTGATATTTCTTTTGTTTACCCTTGCTGAGCATTTGAGCTCACCCTTTTATGTTTTCTTTTCCCAAGGATATAAATAAAGGATTTAGGTTTAATAAAAGAAGATCTTTATGGGAGATGTTGAAGATCTATCAACACGATTAAAAGATTATATTCCGAGTTTCCAAAGACACTAAACTATTACGGTCCTTGTGTGTTTGTTTTTGTTATGTACTAAGTATTCCAAAAAAGTAATGTAATGTCTATGTACGTTAAGCTTCAGGTCTATACATCCATTCTATTACTCTTCAACAGAATCTTCTCAATTTCTCTAACACATGGCTTGGTCTAACCATTTATTTATCACCTATTTCCACTCCCAAAAATAAGATAATGAAAAAGATACCCATATAATCCTTCTAAAACATCGATATGTATTTAGGCTTGATAACTCCACTACATGTGTTTAATCCTCCCATTGGCCACTAGAATTCATTACATAATCTAAATTTGGGTCTTCTAACATTTTTATATTCCTTTCAGATTGTCTGTCTATTTCAGAATAATACACAACACTCATAGTCAAATGAGTCCCATATTCTTGCGGTATGTACTTCCAAAAAAGAGATAAACCATGGATCTTAGTTTGATACTATCAAAATATGTATGCCATGACTTTTTACCACTTCTCAAAAATAGGTTTTTGATTAGTAATCCACCATATTTGATTCCCAAATTCAAATGACATGGGATGAATTTTTGAGCAGGTCCATTATCACCCATATAGAACCATGTTTCTAAACTATCTTTGGAATATTTGATACAAAATATATAGATATATAAACCCATTTAGACATGGTGATTTGTAAATACTATATCATACCCACTTTCCATAGGTTTTTCACCTTAACTTGTTGATAGTTGAGGCATCTTGTAATATAAATTGTCACATTTCATTTCATTCCAACCCACCAAAATTATGATTTCAGTTCCTTATACAAATTTTGTATTCTAGGATGAACAATCCACATGGAAAGGCAGTAAGTAAGAATTATTTGTTCCTAAAAATCCAAACGTACAACCATAAAAGCTTTAAAATACACAAAAACATGATAGTGATCATTAAATCCACTAAAAATAGATTCAAATACTCATAATGTCCATATATACTTCTCGAAGAGTTCGTTGGAATATCCTCCTCCTGAACACACAATTGGTGATATCCCAAATGCAATTCAGGTTTAGGGAACCCCAACGATCCCATAAATTGATCAATAATATAAGGACCCAACCTTAAACATTTCTTATTATTGAATGAAATGAATAATTTACATTGAGGATATTTTCAGGTTTAAAGTTTTAGAGAATTAGTACATAACTATTACATTTCAAAGATTACAAAGTAGACGCATCTTTTCAGCTTCGATTTTTTTCTCAAAAGTAAAAACTCTTGAACAAAAGAATCATGTCTAGTTCTTTGTTTTTGACATCCTGACATTTCCTTGATCCCATCCTTGACCCTATTCAACATTATGTCCTGTGAAAACATTTCAAAAATTTGGGATGAGCATAAAAAACTCAGTAAGGGTTATAATATTATGGAAAGAAAACATAATTCCATGTATACATAAGAATCGAGGAAATCATACTTTACTCATAAAACATAATCAATTTAACATACCTCATGAAATCATAAGATTTATGCATAACTCAATAGAAATCATAAGGCATAAGCGTAACTTGAGGCATTCATAACATTCTTACGTAGGGAGTAACCCTCCTGGTTACGTTTGGAATACCCATCACAGTATATTCCCTAAATCTCTTCGGAAAACCCTTAACGTTTAACTCCTTCGTGTTACCCAATTCATTGGAGAGCTATATCGAGCTCACATGCCCTTAGTTTATCACGGAACCACCAGTCTTCATAACAATTCCCAAGAACCATAACATAATCATAGCACATAACTTAAGCATAAAGGAAAGATAGAATTCCCACATTTCAATAATAATATAACATTTTAAGATATTGAAATAATGAATCCATTCCAAAAACCATTTTCAAAACCATTTAAAACATTTAATAAAGAGATTTTTGTATCAAAGTGTCCCATACAACTTTGAAGATTTTAACATTTTAAACCATTAATATCGATATAAAGAAATCCATAAAACCATTTTTAAAACATGGATATTAATGTGAAAATATTTATAAGAATAAATCATTAAAACATTTAAAACGATATTCTAGTTAAAGGGTGTTTAACAAAATGAGAGACACTTGAATAAAAAAATTGAGGAATAACATTTAATCAGAACATTATAACATCATGAGAATAAAGGGATTCATGATATAATATTCTAAAGGACAGTATATACACCATATAAGAGTGAATAGGTGCATAACAACAATGAAGTCTCAATAGAAATGCAAAATGAGATAAAATCCCTTATAAAGAAGGTATCCTTAAATTAAGGATAAATCAATCTCATAATTATGTGTGAAAACTATAAATACACCCAATATATGTGGATATTAAGTTTAAAACGATCAAATTTACTTCACACATATTCAAAGGATGACATATTCAATAATTACATGTTGAACCCAAAGAAATCAAAATTGGGTTAAGAAGTTCCCTTGGTAAAATTCGATAGCCTAACAGTGTCACTTTAAAATTCGTAAAATTAGTTGATGAGAGAGAAAATGGTATCTAGTCACTTGGAAATAAAATTTAAATCAATAAGGATATAGAATAACATATCCCAACTAAAATTATGTATATTAAAACACATAACAAAATAAGTCTTTAAAAAAGAGGAGGGTGAAAGTTTCCCTTACCGATTTGGGTAACTTTCGAAACGTACACCCCATTAAAGAAGGGTCATAAAATGAAGATGTAAATATAAATAAATGAGATTGTATTATAAAAATAGTAAAATAATGGGACGTACATACACCACGAAAAAGGAAATAGTGGAAAATGTTTCATGAATCTCACGGGAATAAAAAGTGAGATGAAAATCTCCTTATGAAAATTCGGCAGTCTAACGGCGCCACATAAAACTTCCAAAAATGGATTAATGCGATAATATAAAGTATCACATTATATTAACATATAATTTAAATCAAGATTAATATAAAATAAAATCCCCCAACATAAGAAATTGGAGCTTAAAGTAAGTTTACAAAAAAAGAGTACTTAAAAACAAAGAGAGAGGTAGGATCCCTTACCTCAAGTCTGACTTGTATTGTTTGTTTCATTATATTCCTGAATAATAATCATTGGTAAATTTATAATTGATTATGTTACTCCTTTAAATATTATTATTCAGTTAATATCACATATTATAATGTTATAATAATTCGTTAATAATGTGAGTTCATATCAGACGTTTTTGTCGATGTTTGGTACATGAGTCAAAAATGAAATTGTTTGAAAATGATTGTCCATGTAGTTATAAGTAAATCATCTCCAGAATATTATTAATTATTTAAATATAATATATATCCAGTAAATATTCTTTTTATACTATACCATAACATTTGGAGATAAAAATAAATGAAATGCACCGTTCATAGAGACGGTAGGTCGTACGTACGCATGAATGCTACTTTCATTTCATTAACATATTAATGTAATTAAAAATAATTGAGATATATATATATATATTATAATTATTGTATAATATATGTGTTTTATAGGTCACATATGTTCATTAATTTCATTCTTTATACATTCCATGTATTGCATGAATGAGTCACATCACTTGAGGGGGCGGTAGTCCACACTTCCTCGTATGAAATTCTCGCATTTTCATAACATGCAAAGCATAAAGGTATGTTTTAAATATAAAATACAAAAGCATATGGAAAACATATATACCATATATATAGTATATAAAATATTGTAACATCATAATGGCCACCATGAAAGGTGTTAAGAGAAGACTGAACAATCATCGTTTCGTGAGACAGTAATTCGCCATCCACAGCAACAGTATGTTCTTTAACCATTAGACGGAGGTGTGTGTACGTTTAGATCAAATAATTCACATAAAAACATCCTATTATATTTAAGATACTGGTTATATTACAAAATAAAGTAATAAAATTTTTTTATGGGTTTGGAGAAGAAAAATAAAACAAAAGAACAAAAGTGAAGACATTACCTTTAAATCGGGTAACTCCTCCTGGTTTGAACCAAAAGGGATTCTTGAAGAACGTTATACCAAAGGTGAGGCTTCAGTGATGAATAGAGGGATGTGTAGAGATGAAATGGGTAGGGTTTGGCTGATCCAAAGGCTTGATAGGAGTGGGTAAGGTGGTAGAGGTGAGGGACTTTTATAAGAGAAGAGGAGGGGCACTCTTGGAAAGTTATAAAATATTACTTTATTATAAAATGATTTTCAGATTTTAAAGGTCCCAAAAGGAAATAGTTAGAGTATAAGGTGATAAGGTTTCGAAATCCACCCATAAAATAGGTTTGTGACAAGTTTATGACCTATATTTCACCCTATATTCTCATTTAATTTTAATCGTTCATTTATGAGGTAATCACTACATCATCACGGTGTCATAAATAAAATAATTTATTTAATATATAAAAATTATAAAAAAACTATCATGATGTAGAAAATATTTTTATATTTCCAATGACTATTTATTGTCTAAGAGATCGTTTAATTAGACAAAATTAAAATTATTTTACTTAGGTGTTACAGACTTTGGTTACATTTTCCCCTCTTTAAAATAAGATGATAACAGGTCACTATCATACTAAATTGATTCCATGGGGTCCCAAGGATAGAACAAGGCATCCCATGGTCGGACATGACACCACCAATAGCATTAGGACACATGTTGGGGTCATTTAATATTTTTCTGATATTATTTTCTTACCCTTAATTACCTGATTACTAACTAAACACGATAATTAAAGATAATTATCGTCCTTACTATTCATAATGTCCAAAAACAAAAGAGTATTAATTAAATAATTTGGACATTCAGATTACAAATATGGAATAAATTTTATCAAATTAAAAACACATAAATTTTAGTAATTAATTTAAATGTAAATCTCGTTTTCAAAATAAAAGATGGGTTTTTAAGAAGTAAAATTTATAAAAATATTGACTTGTTTTTACATCCAATTGAAAAGTGAAATTACAAAAAATGAAAAAAATTGTATTAAGTGATAAAAAATAATTCAATTATACTATAAAAACGATTAAAATTACAATCTAAATATATAAATTAATTGTATGAAAAGGCAGTTTTGAATTTAAAACTGTATTTTTCACTATTCATTAAAAAACATTATCAGAAAAATACCAAAAATTAACCCTAAGCTATATTTGATATTTAAAATTCAGAAATTATTTCCATTTTACCAAATTCAAAACATATAAGTTTCATTAATAAATCGTATAGTTAATTCCTGCTTTCAAAACAAATAGCGGGTTTTTTGGAAGCAATATCTATGAAAAGTTTGGCACTTGTTTATATCTATTTTAAAACTGAAATTAATTCTAATGAACACCATTGAATTAAATTGTAAAAATTTATTATAATTAAACTTTAAAACCAATTAAAAAGATAATCTAACCATATATTTAAATTAGATGAAAAAGCAGTGTTGATGTAAAATGCCATATTTTTCACTATTCATTAAAAAAATGAACATTGTCAGAAACAGACCAAAAATTTATCCAAATTAAATTTCAATGTCCCAATAATAAAGAATAAGTTTATTTTTACAAATATAGATTATAAAATTGTAAAAAGTTAGATTTAAAATATGCCCGCCATCAAAAGGCGGTAAAACAATCTTTTAAAAATATTAGAGTATTTAATATTAAAATTGGATTCATTTGGATTTTAAGCCTCTATCATTTATTGGATAAATGTGAAAATATTTAACAAACATATATAATCATTTTGTAGTTATTTCTATTCATTACCTCCATTACAACGGCTAGGAATTAACTATTATTATATTATTATATTATTAGTGTGCAACGTAAGATTTCAAAGAAACTCGTTGTTGCGTATTGGGGACGCCATCGAGCATAAAATTCCCTTTAAAGTAATATTAACATTTTATTCACATATATTGATAAACATTAGAATGTAATATTTTTTTGATTACCTGGGATGTTACATCCTTCCCTCCTTTTGGGAATTGTATCCTCGTAATTTCAAAATTGGGCTTGGAAGTTTCATTGTAAGTCCCACATCGGAAGATGAGTCAGTAAAGCTATCACTTTAAAAAAAGGTAGAGAAGTACAAAGGTCACCCGAGCTAACTCATACTAGGATTCCAAGTATGAAAATATGGATATGGTGGAGAAAAAAAGGGTCATGTTCTGATGGAGAGTGATAGTAAACATGTCTAAGAGAAAGTTAACCACAAGAAAATCACAAACTTGTGATGGGTTAAACGGTATTCGATTCCCCAGTAGGAAAAGTTAACCGACAACATTTTTGTTTTAAGTTACTCTTAATTGGGGAATTTATTTTTTATCTTAACTAAATCATAATAAAACATACTTACTTGTCACATAGACTTTCCACTTTTACTATATTCCTTAATCAAACTCATATTTTCTCCAAAAGAAGAGTATTTAGGAATACTTGTTCGCATTTAGAGTACTATAATCAACTTCTTGAGAATCACCTAATCCATAAAAGAGATCTATATATTTTCCATGTCTTTAGATCTCATCCAAAACCAAACCAAAAAGTTTAGTATGAGATCAGATAATACCCAAAAAAGATATTTTTTTACAAAAAGAAAAACTACTCCTAATGTTCAAAATTTGTCAAACAAAACCCAATGTTAAAAAATGACCATTAAATAAACATATATCCATAAAATTATTCAAAGTAAACCCAACTAAGATTGAAACCAAAATATTTGAAGGATTTAATCACATAGTCTCCCAAGGTACAAATTAACATTTATCTCCAAATAACATCAGTTGCTCTTAAAGTCTCATACTGAAAAGTGATTAACCTAATCACATATCCTCCATGATAGGTTAATAATTTACATAGATAACCCAAAATAAACTTACTCTTGATTCATAAAATCATCTAACTAAAAAAATAATTAGTCAAACTAACCAGGGGCTTCACGTAGTCCAGTGGTAGGCGATAAATACCAGTCGCACTTTGGTTGGGGGTTCAATCCCGCAGCTTTGTCCGACTCTATGGTTTGTCACACGGTCTGTGTGTTTTCCTTTTTCCAAAACTATATAATTCTTAAAACATTCCCCAAAACGAGATAAAATCTTCAAAAATAACCATAACATAATTTATCCTCAATTTTATCTCATGTCGTTCATATTCCATCATAACGTATAGTAACCCATAATTACCTCAAAAGTAAGGATCATATAAACCCTAATGGTTACCTTTATAATTATTACTTGAACTTCTTTATCGAGTTGGTTCTCTCATACATGTTTTATTACAGAACTCATCAAGGTTCAATTGGTTGATCCGGACACCTGATACTTGGTTTAGAATAACCACAATATTTTTCATTGAATCCCCCATTTCATCCAGTCTCTTAATCAGAGAACCACCACAGTTTCCTTCAAAACCTTTGTCACTTTGGTGCCTACTAGATCCATCAATTTACTAAAACCAGAAATGTCAGTGTGAGTATATCACCAAAATCATTATGTACTAAAGAGGAATATAAACACTAATATATACTTATCCAAGTTATCTCAAACTCATTCCAGCCTTCAAAAATAACAATGACTCTATCTAATATAATAACCATTGTGGTTATACAAAACTTTTCACTTAACACTCTAACCCTTAAAGTTATCTAAACCTCCCTCTGATACCAACTATAAGGACTCGGCCTTAAACATTACTTATTATTGAATTAAATGAACAATTCACATTGAGGATCTTTTCAGGTTTAGAGTTTTAGAGAATTAGAGCATAATTATTACATCTCAATGATTACAAAGTAGACGTATCTACTCAGCTTCCATTTTTTCACAAAAATAAAAACTCTTGAACAAAAGTGTCATGTCTAGTTTTTTGTTTTAGACAACCTAACATTTCAATGATCTCATCCTTAAAGCTATTCAACTTTATGTCATGTGAAAATATTTCAAAAACATGGGATGAGCATAAAAATATCAATAAGGTTTATAATAGTATGGAAAGAAAATATCAGTCCATGTATACATAACAATCAATGAAATCACACTTTACTCATAAAACATAGGCAATTTAACATACCTCATGAAACCATAAGATTTATGCATAACTCAAAAGAAATCATAAGGCATAAAGGTAACTTGAGGTATTCATAACATTATTACGTAGGGAGTAACCCTCATGGTTACGTTTGGAATACCCATCACAATATAATACCTAAATCTCTTCCGAAAAACCTTAGCATTCAACTCCTTCACGTTACCCAATGCAATGGAGAGCTATATCGGGCTCACCTGCCCTTAGTTTATCACGGAACCACCTGTCTTCATAACAATGCCCAAGAACCATAACATAATCATAGCACATAACTTAAGAATAAAGGAAAGTTAACATTCCCACATTTCAATAACAATATAACATTTTAAGATATTGAAATAATGAATCCATTCTAAAAACCATTTTCAAAACCATTTAAAACATTTAGTAAAGAGATTTTTGAATCAAAGTGTCCCATACCACATTGAAGATTTTAACATTTTAAACCATTAATGTCCATATAAATAAATCCTAAAAATCATTTTTAAAACATGTATTTTAATGAGAAATATTTATAAGAATATATAATTAAAACATTTAAAACGATATTTTAGTTAAAGGGTTTTTAACAAAATGAGAGACACTTGAATAAAAAAATTGGGAATAACATTTAATCAGAACATTATAACATCATGAGAATAAAGGGATTCATGATATAATATTCCAAAGGACAGTATATACACCATATAAGAGTTAATAGTTTTATAACAACAATGAAGTCTCAATAGAAATGTAAAATGAGATGAAATCCCTTATAAAAAAGGTATCCTTAAATTAAGGATAAATCAATCTCATAATTATGTGTCAAAAATATAAATACACCCAATATAAGTGAATATTAATTGTAAAACAAACAAAGTTCATTCACACATATTCAAAATATGACATATTCAATAACTACATGTTGAACCCAAAGAAATCAAAATTGGGTTAAGAAGTTCCCTTGGTAAAATTCGATAGCCTAACGGCGTCACTTTAAAATTCATAAAATTAGTTGATGAGAGAGAAAATGGTATCTCGTCACATGGAAATAAAATTTACATCAATAAGGATATAGAATAATATATCCCAACATAAAAATATGTAAATTAAAAGACATAACAAAATAAGTCTTTTAAAAAGAGGAGTGTGAAAGGGTCCCTTACCGATTTGGGTAACTTTCGAAACGTACACCCCATTAAAGAAGGGTTATAAAAATAAGATGTAAATACACATAAATGAGAGTTTATTATAAAAATAGTAAAATAATGGGCAGTACATACACCACACAAAAGTAAATAGTGGAAAATGTATCATGAATCTCATGGGAATAAAATGTGAGATGAAAATCCCCTTACAAAAATTTGGCAGCCTAACGGCGCCACATAAAACTTCTAAAAATGGATTGATGAGATCAAATAGGGTCCCTCATAATATTAACATAACATTTAAATAAAGAGTAATATAAAATAACATCCCCCAACATAATAAAGTGGAGCTTAAAGTATGTTACAAAAAAAGAGTTCTTAAAAAGAAAGAGAGAGGTAGGATCCCTTACCTCAAGTCCGACTTGTCTTGTTCATTTCATTATATTCCTGAATAATAAAATTTGGTAAATTTATAATTGGATAAGGTCTTATATTAAAGATTATTATTCATTTCATATCACATATTATAATTTTATAATAATTGGTTAATAATGTGATTTCATATCAGACGTTTTTGTCGACGTCTGGTACTTGAGTCAAAAATGAACTTGTTTGAAAATGATTGTCCATGTAGTTATAAGTAAATCATCTCCATAATAGTATTAATGATTTAAATATCATATATATCCTGTAAATATTACTTTTATACTATTCCATAACATTTGGAGATAAAAATAAATGAAATGCACCGTTCATGGAGATGGTAGGCCGTACGTACACATGAACGCTACTTTCATTTCTTTGACATATTAATGGAGTTAAAAATAATTGAGAGATATATATATTATAATTAAAGTATAAGATATATGTTTTATAGTTCACATATGTTCATTAATTTCATTATTTATACATTCCATGTATTGCATGAACGAGTCACATCACATGAGAGGGCGGTAGTCCACACATCCTCGTATGAAATTATCGCATTTGTAGAAAATTCAAAGCATAAATGTATGTTTTAAATATAAAATAAAGAAGCATATGGAAAACATAAATACCATATATATCATATATAAAGTATAGTGACATCATAATGGCCTCCATGAATGGTGTTAAGTGAATATTGAACAATCATCATTTCGTGAGGCAGTAATTCGCCATCCACAGAAACAGTATGTTCTTTAACCATTAGACGGAGGTGTGTGTAAGTGTAGCTTGAATACTTCACATAAAAACATCCTAGTATATTTAATATACTGTTTTTGTTACAAAATAATGTAATAAAAAGATTTTAGGGGTTTGGACAAGCAAAATAAAACAAAAAAACACAAGTGAAGCCATTACCTTTAAATCGGGTAACTCAACTTAGTGAACCAAAAGGGTTTCTTGAAGAGCATTCTTCCAAAGGTGAGGCTTCAATGATGAAGATATGGATGTGTATAGATGAAATGGGTAGGGTTTTTCGGATCCAAATCTTGAGAGGTGTGGGTAAGGTGGTAGAGGTGGGGGCCTTTTATAAGAGAAGAGGAGGGGCACTCTTGGAAAGTTATAAATTATTACTTTATTATAAAATACTTTTTTGGATTTTAAAGGTCCCAAAAGGATATATTTATAGGATATGGTGATAAGGTTTATAAATCCACCCATACAATAGGTTATTTACAAGTGTAAGACTTATAGTTCACCATATCTTCTCATTTTATTTAAATCGTTCATTTATGAGGTAATCACTAGATCATCACGGTGTCATAAATAAAATAATTTATTTAATGTCTAAAAATTATAAAAAAATATCAAGATGTAGGAAATATTTTTAGATTTCCAATGAATATTAATAGTCTAAGAGATCATTTATTTAGACAAAATTAAAATTATTTTACTTAGGTGTTACATACTTTGGTCATATTTTCCTTTCTTTAAAAAATATGATAAAAGGTCACTATCACCCTAAAGTGATTCCATGGGGTCCCATGGTTGGAAAAAGGAATCCCATGGTCAACCATGACACCACCAATAACATTATCACACACTTTGGGGTCATTTTATTTTTTTATGATATTATTTTCATACCCTTAATTACTCGATTACTAATTAAACACGACAATTAAAGATAATTACCATCGTTACTATTCATAATGTCCAAAAACAACAGTCTTAATTACATAATTTGGACCCTATGATTCCAAATATGGAATCCATTTCATCAAATTAAAAACACATAAATTTTAGAAATTAATTTTAAAGTAATTCTCATTGTCAAAACAAAAGATAGGTTTTTAAGAAGAAAAATTTATCAAAAGATTGACTTGTTTTTACATCCAATTGAAAAGTAAAATTACTTCCAATGAACAACATTGTATTAAGTTATATAAACATAATTAAATTGTATTTTAAAATCAATTAAAATTACAATCTAAACATATAAATAAATTGGATGAAAAGGCAGTTTTGAATTAAAAACATTATTTTTCACTATTCATTAAAAAAATCATTATCAGCAAAATACCAAAAATTAACCATAAGATATATTTGATATTTCAATTTCAGAAATTATTTTCATTTTACCAAATTTAAAACATAGAAGTTTCATTAATAAATCATATAGTTAATTCCCGCTGTCAAAACAAATAGTGGGTTTTTTGGAAGCAATATTTATGAAAAGTTTGGCACTTGTTTATGTCCATTTTCAAAGTGAAATAAATTCTAATGACCACCATTGAATTAAATTGTAAAAATATATTCTAATTAAACTTTAAAACCAATAAAAAAAAATTATCTATCCATATATATAAATTATATGAAAAAGCGGGTTTGATGTAAAATGCAATATTTTTCACTATTCATTAAAAAATGAACATTGTCAAAAACATACCAAAAAGTTATCCAAAGTAAATTTCAATGTCCCAATAATAAAGAATAAGTTTATTTTGACAAATAGAGCTTATAATATTGTCAAAAGTTAGATTTAAAAACGGTTCCCCATCAAAAGGAGATAAAACAATCTTTTAAAAATATTAGAGTATTTATTCTTAAAATTGGATTCATTTGGTTTTTAAGCCTCTCACATTTATTGGATAAATGTATAAATATTTTACAAACATATGTAATCATTATGTAGTTATTTCTGTTCATTCCCTCCATTATAACGGCTAGGCGTTAACTGTTATAATATTATTATATTATTAGTGTGCAATGTAAGATTTCAAAAGAAACTCGTTGTTGCGTATTGGGTACGCCATCGAGCATAGAATTACCTTTAAAGTAATATTACCATTTTATTCACAAATATTGATAAGCATTAGAATGTAAAATTATTTATTTACCTGGGATGTTACAAATAAGGTCATCAATTCATGTAAGAGTATACTGATTCTTTATTATAACATGATTAATATTATTATAATCTACAAAAATTAGAATGGTTTTATCTTCCTTTTTAACAAACAAAACTAGTTCTCTCAATATAGATATACTTGGACAAATAAAACATTTTCTTTCCAACTCTTCCAACTAGTTATTCAATTCAATCAATTCTATTGTATATATTTAATAATAATGAAGTAATATATGACTCGTTCTTAGTAAGAGCTCAATCATACACTCTACTTCTATTATGGATGGAATGAGTGAAAAATTATCTATGAAAATATATTAAATGATAAAAAAATTGATTAAACCCAACTATTCTCAATATCTTCCATATATCCTAAGGTCAAAGATTCTAACTGGTACTAGATAGTTCCAACTACTAGTTCCAATAATCATGCTCCACTTGCCTTTTCATTTTCATCTCCTCAAAAGATATTATTGATTCCATCATTAGTTGTAAAACTAACTCCTTAGATATACTAGATGATATGAGATTTTAACATTGTATATCAATACATACCAAGGATTAAGTCATAGATATTCCTTTCAATCATAGTGAAATACCAAATCAATCAAGTCCCATCAATAGTTATAGAAAATTCATTTAATATAAATGATCAACATTATCTTTGTCCAAAAGGTTTTAGATATTCCAAAATAGAATGAATCACCCCCACATTAAAACATAGAAAATAAAAAACACAGTAAAAATGATTTATTTGGAAGAACCCATATAACTTAAATCATTGGTAATGGTATAATTCAAAATAATAATAACTCTCACCATCGAAGGTCCTGATGGATCATCCATGATCATTTTATCTATTCCATACAATTTCTTTCTATGTGAACTTTTAACTTTGTTACCATGATGATAATTCACTAGTTGAGGAGTTCTGATTTTCCTAGAAACAACATGTATTGTTCAGTTTTCTTGATGGGCGCTATTCGGTTGCTCTGCTCTTGTAGAAGAATACGATGATTTCTAGACATGAGGCATATCCCTAGAACCTGAGCAAGGAGAACTATGACAATAGAGCTGAATATTTTTGATCTGTCTTCAATTGTAACATGATATAGGTGGTGTTTTAAAATCATGATTCATGTGGTGGAAAGAACCTAATTAAAAATAGTCGAGTTTTCCCTTCGGGTTATCTGTAATATTCACCAATATAGCCATCTAATTATTTTTCATTTCACTACTTGTATATAGGTTTCCCTTATTGTCTTATTTCCATCATTAGAGTTACCACCATTTCCCATAGGTATCAACATGCATACTCAATCTATATTACATAATAGGTATATTTCTTCCACTGACTCTAAATTAAAAATATCTATATAATATGATATACAATGCATGGTAATATTTGAGTGAATATATACCCTAAATCCAGATTCAAAACTTTGTGCCTTCAAGGAATCACATCCAGCAGCATCTGGTGGAAAGAAAACTAAATTCATAATTTTTTTCACATAATCTATCACACTATGAGTGTCTCATTCTCAAAACCTAACAATTCTATTTTTCATTCAATCTGGAATGTGAGATGATAGAATTGTTTGTTAAAGAGTTATTAAAAATCCTTCCACGTTATTCTGTGGTCATATTAATCTTGATATGTTAAATACCACCCTTGGTGCATAATATATTCTATCATATATGTTTCCAACATCACTTTTAACTTTGGTAGTGTCCCTAAGAAATAAAATATTCAATTTATCCAGACTTCTTCATTTTCTGGTTCTAAATCCGCCTGAAAGACGCGTGGATTATGCATTTGGAATAGAACCAAATGATCTAATTTCCTGAGATTACCCCTTATATTACCTCTATCTATTGCCTGAAAATCCATGAAAATACTTAGAACTAACTACTGTTTTACATGTAGCTCATGTGGAACCACATTCTTAGAAGCCTCTTCTAATTGGTTTTTATGGTGCCTAAATTTTTCCATTCATCATAACCAAAAAAAACTCCTTTTAGTCTCACTCTCTAAAAAGTGAAGTCTAAAGAATTTAAAATTTACCGCATCACACTTATCATGGAATGGATTTTTAGAATTCAATAAATTTTTATTTTCAAACAATTTTTGAAAATTACACCATGTTTTGTGAAAATGTAACAATTTTAAAATATTTACCAAATTCAACAATTTTTTACCACATCCTAAATTTGTATTCAAAAATAATTATTCACTCATATTGGGGATTCATTTTTGTTAATGTGTGTCATGAGCTTCTCATCGAATAATCCCATGACAGTGTGGTTGCAACTCCTAGAAGTGTCTCAAAACAAAAATGTTCTCAAAATCCCTTGTAATATGAATTTCATCATAAATAGGTTCGCTACACCTTTTATGAAATACATTTCAACTTATTATAATCCTAATCTTATTTACAACTACAAGAGATAGATAGAAACTAATCCCATATCAATGATCGAACTAACAGATACTATTTGTAACATCAATCCATTCCTCATTTCCCTAATAAGTGGTGGGCTTGTTACTGGACTTTGGTGACATCCTCAGGACACCAAAGTCCAGAAATAAATTTCAAGGGATTCAAGAACAATTAGGGTATGATTTTCCTTTTGAAAATAAAAAAACAAATTAGATGACAATAACCAATTAAAACACTATATGATGCATGAATATAAAAGAAAAATTAATTATAAACCAAACCAAATTTCAACATCAGATTAAAAAGAGGAATACAATATCAATAAAACTTATAGACACTAGTTACACCAAATACAACAAGTAAAAACCACTAATCTGATTTTATCCTTAAATACACTTTCCCATCCAAAGATACCAAGATGCATTACTAAGAAACATGGATACAAACCATTACATGTGTCTCTATATATCATCTTCAAATTAACCAATGTACCTAATAAAGGGTTGAGTATAAAAAATATTAGGATTTACCCCCAATAAATTCCCAATTCACACCACTATGAGAAAACATGTTATCATTTTTATATTAAACTATTTAAAACAAATATAAATAATTTTATAACCAAGACAATATTTTTTTTTAAATCAAAATAGTTTCCCTATAATGAAATACAATAATCTTGTAAAACCAATTATCTAATACCATTTTGGTATACCCATTCCAAACATCTATGCATCCAAACATGCATTCCTAGGTTACAGTTCCATACTCAAGAGTGGTCTCTAATTGATCTACCAAGCCTTCATAAGGTAACTAATACCACGTGCCCCAATGGATTTTCCCCTTCCACAAGCCCGATTCCAATGAAAATTAACCCACACAACCATGTATACCAAAACAATGCCAAACCAACTAGGGAAAGTAATTTTGATAAAAAATTTATTTTAAAAAAATCTATCAAAAATTTCTCATTCATAAAAACCAAATTATATTTTTAAAATCAGTATTTTAATGTCAAAGACCATAATCACATTCCAAAAACCTATTCTATATAAATAATGTAACAATGCCATATCAAAATATGTATTTCCATCAAGAATCACCCTTCAATTTTACAATTAATTTCAATAAATTTTATCAATTTTGAGTGTATTATTAAGGATCAAATCTATAGGATTAGATATATAATTCTTTTACCACTCAAACATAAGTGAAAATTAATGACACAATAACATCAAAAATCATGCATAAAACTCATAAAGATTATATTTGATCTTTTTCCCTTCAATAAAACCAATCAAATATAATAATGGTTGAAATATAATAGAATATATCTATCTATAATGGAATATATATATTATTCCAAGAGAAACAAGAAGAAGAAATCTAAGGAAACTGATGAAGAATGAAAAATTACTGGAGAACTTGGGCCTCCAATGCACTTAGATTCTCCTCGAAATCAATCCTGGATTAAAAATAATGGTATCTATAGCATTTCATGGTAGAAAATTTAAATTTATTTATATTTTAATGGGAATGGTGGATTAATATAAAATTTAGATTGGATCAATTATTTCCATATCTAATTTCCCAAAATGCATGGTTAGGTCACATGATTAGGTAAACATTATGTTAATTGTTCATGATTTATAGCCTCCAATCACACCTTACACAATTGGCTCACATGGTTAGAAAAATTGTTCGCCAACTATATTATTCCCCACTATCAATATTTTCATAGTTTATCTTGGGAAACCGTACAGTTTTGGAAAATTTTGTTGCTATATATTACCATTCGTTTCAATAGCATGATTTATTGGAGCCGTTCCAAAGTTTCTAGTAACTATGATCCAACCATGAACCTATATAAAAGAAATAAAATTAATAAATTTATCTCTAAAACCTCCCAAAACATATCCCAATTACATTATATAATTAAAATACATAAATAAAGGGTTATATACCTGAAATTGGGGGTTCTATATATGAACTTATTGAAAAGTAAAAATTAGATACCTTGATTGATAACACTATACATATTATGGAAATGGACTTTGAAATGATGTGTTTAAATTAATAAAATTATTCTTTTGAAATAAAATGGATGGGTTGTATTATGGAAGTGTTATGTAGAGACCCCATCACTAGTACAAGATCCATCTTGAGAAGGGAGTTGAATTGAGGAAAAATGGAATATGAAAATCACTTCTCTACATACGTTACATATAGTGGAAAGATATATTATATATTTAGAATAATAAGAATAGAAAACATAAGGGGTTTCCCTTTAGTGTTTTTTTATAAAATGGTTTGACCATTCTATAAATGGATTTGTCGTATCATCAATATGAGTTAGGGTATTTCTAGTGCATTGTATTTTTAGAGAAGATAATGTTGTAGGAGAAATTTCCATGCTTTAAAGAGTAAGAACAAAACAATTGGATATGAATTGATGAAGGAAGTGTAGCATAAGACTTATCATGGAGAAAATATATGAATTTTTGTTGTGATAAATTTAGTGTGTTGGGACTCAAATCATAGCATAAGTGGCTATGCCACAATGAAAGTTTTATGAAGTCCAGTGGATCTTCCCATTTCAAGAGGTCCATGAAACCACACATATGTTACAATACGATGATTTTCAGTCGATTTCATTTTTTCATTATTTTATTAGGTACCTCTACTGTTAATATAATATTATACCCTAAAATACCCAAATTTTAGAATATGCTTAATGGGAACTATGTCGTTAGATAATGGAATCAATACAAAGGTAGGCAGGTGGTTCTAAACGATTCTAGAATTCCGGTGTTTTCCATGTTGTGGAATATTTTTTCACTTTAACTAGATTGTGGATCATAAGGAAATTAGAGAACCACATCAAAATGTATTGTGTGCATAGTGAAGGTAGTATTTTTTGTTGAAAAAATTGATTCTATGTATACTAATACTATAGGTGTCATAACAATAGAACACTAGGCCACATCATAATAGTTTATAAGTTTGATAGTGTTTTAAGAATTGTTCTATGAAATTCATAAAACTAAAGATAAATATATTTAGATGAGAATATAGGATCTGAGTAATGACTTGGACAATGAAATAGTTAAAACCATGATAAAATCTATGAGTTTTTTAGATGGTTATTCAATGAGAGGGGAATCCTTGTAATGATTATATGGTTTACTAATTATTTGTTAGTTTTAATAGAAAATTAATTGGAGGACATCTGGAATTGATGTTTCAAAAATTAATTGGAGTTCGTAGCTTCGATTTTTTAATCACATTATTATTTATATATCATCATGATGTCTTTTATTTATTTTTATTTTAAAAAACATATATCTTTTTAATTTTAATATTCTATAAACACTTTTATGCTTTTTTTAATTCATGGTAATATCATTCCCAATAGTTAAATTTTATTTCTCAACACTTGTTATTAGCCTCTAGTGATCGAGTAGTACACTTGAGGTGTTGTGTATAAATGGTTTGATTACTAAGATTCAAGTATATTGGCCTAGTTATTACATGAATGGGAGTTATATATTTTTGATACACTAATACTCTAATTTGGGAAAGAGTTACACTTGAGTATCATGTCATGTGATAGAATTATTAACTTGTATATTCATATATTCTCATAAAGGTGGATAGCCTTAAGATCCCTATGATATTAAAATGCACTTCTTATTATAAAGGATGCATTCAAATGAGAAATAATTGCATGTATTCCCATGGTACTATATTCCTATGATCGTGGATAAAAAATTAAATGGAGTTCGTATCTTTGAGTTTTTAATCACATTATTATTTATATATCATCATGATGACTTTTATTTATTTTTATTTTATAAAACATATATCTTTTTAATTTTAATATTCTATAAACACTTTGATGATTTTTTTAATACATGGGTATATCATTCCCAATAGCTAAATTTTATTTCTCAGCACTTGTTATTAGCCTCTAGTGATCGAGTAGTACACTTGAGGTGTTGTGTATAAATGGTTTGATTACTATGATTCAAGTATATTAGCCTAGTTATTACATGAATGGGAGTTATATATTTTTGATACACTAATACTCTAGTTTGGGAAAGAGTTACACTTGAGTATCATGTCAGGTGATAGAATTATTAACTTTTAGATTCATATATTCTCATAAAGGGGGATAGCCTTAAGATCCTTATTATATTCAAATGAACTTCTTATTATAAAGGATGCAGTCAAATGAGAAATAATCGCATGTCTTCCCATGGTACTATATTCCTATGATCATGGATAGGTTTTATCCTTGTTTGTTTTTTATTTTCACATTTACATTAATTCAGATGTAAGTATTTTACCTAAGAGTAATTCTTTCCATGTGGATTATTCTTTTTTATGAGATTTGGTAGGATTAGGTCTTCCCATTATTTGGATTCTCACCTTTTACTAGTGATATACGATTTCATGTTATATTTTCCTATGATTTATATTTATATTCCTTATGTATGGGATGAATCCTTCCACAAATATAGGTTTAAGGAGGTAAGATTGGGATACATCATGTATTAGTTAGCAAATTATGACATAGAATCAGAGAATATTTATTAGCCATTTATTTATTTTTTGGTACATTCTCAAAAACATATTTTTCAATTTATGTCATGGTTATGTTGGTGGTGTCTTAATAGGTTTCATACACACACCCTACATGTTCACCTTGGTGAGTATGTATATTTCACTATAAGGGGTGCATGGTAGGGGAGGGAACCTATATCCAATGCTTGAGCATGGAACAATAAATTTAGAGATTAAGGTAGGATAAATATCTAATTTAGGACCTATTTTTTTAAGTTCCTCATATATTCCATTAATATTTTTTGTTCCCAATGTATATGATCTAAAACCTGTGGGTATCACTCTTTTATCATACATTCTACAACTTCATGGTTTCATTTTTCAATTATATGTATTATTATTTATAAGACTAGAATACTGTTATGATTCCATGATATGTTGTTTAGTTTTGATTATTTTCATTAATTTATTTTATTACAGTTCATGATATTGATGGAATATTATCCCAAATTTAATTTAATATCACTCATAACATGTTAGTAACCTTTGGAGTATTGGGAGACAATCTAGAGACTATATTTTTTGGCACATATTTGGTAACCCAGGGCGAGGTATAACATTTTTTTATTATATTTTGATATATTTTTAGAGGATTACATTTTATTTAGTGTAGTTAACTAATAAAAATAATGATATATTATTGATTAATATTCTAAGCTGTAAAAATATTTACATTAGACCATACTAATCATCGATATGTTAGACTATGATTCTGGATAAGGAACTCATCATTCCTAGTCTTATGAAAGAGAAAAATAATTTTAATCAATAAAAAAAGATTGTGAATCATGACATATCATAGTTTTTATAAATCTATTATATAATTTCAATGATGAAAATTTGATTTTATGGTTTGAAATCAAATATTCATATGAGCATCCCCATGAATAAGACATCGATGAATTGAGAAGTAGGGGAAGTTAGATCCATGAAAAGTTTGAACTTATGGCGGTATCAAATAGATTTCAGAAATTGTATATAATTTTTAATTTCAACTAAAGTATTAGAGGACCTATAATTTTTTCCATGTTTATGAGTTAAGAAGTGTCAACTAGATTGTCTCATCATGTGATAAATTGAGTGTTTATTATCTTACAACTAGATATATATTTTATTGAGAAATGTTTTAGGATTATTGGTCATTAAAAGAAACTTATGATAGGAGTGAGAATCCAATTACATTGAGTATTTTGGGATCATGATAGAGTTTAAGAATATTTTTTAATGATATATGATCAAATATAATGAAAAAAACAAATGTTATCAATGAATTAATGGGTCTGATAAAATTGTTTGGGAATAATTTTTTATGATTTGGATAATTGAGTTACACTTTATCTAGTGTGTATTATTTATTTCGATCAATATATTATTATAAGTCAAAGAAAGAGGTTTTTGGGGGTTTATTTAAATTTCACACATTAGGAAAATAGTTTACTAACAATGAAAGTTGACCATGAAATTAAATTATTTTATTTTATTTTAAAATATTTGGTTTGGTGAACTATTAATTAATAGAGTCGAATATAATTTAATTTCAAAAAAAATGGGATAATAAAAAATGTGATGTTTTGTGGAGGATTAACCAACTTTTAATTTTCAATTATAATTTATGGAAAGGGGTAGAAATGATAAATGCATGATTTAGTGCACAATTTTCAAACTATTCATTTCAATTAAATATTAAAAAATAGTCTACATATTGGTTTTAAAATATATCAATTACATTTATTAAACACCATCGAGATCATAAAATATATTTTACTAGAGTTAGGGAATATATAAAGTGACTTTGATATATTTTCTCTATTATGAAATAGATCTATCATGAGAAAATAGTGAGAAAATAATGAATTTATTGTGTGGAATCAATGATATATTGTCTAGGTCAGTCTCTGTATTACTTAATTTATATCTCTATTTAAAACTCAAATATAGAGAACACTATATAAATATATTTATCATGAGAATGTATTTCATGATAATAAAATAATGGGTGTGATTCAAAAAACAATCATTGGATCTAGATATTTTTGTTTAAAAAATATCTTCCTAATGTAATTAGACCTATTTTTTCATATAATAATTATGATACATTGATATTTGGGTTGAATAACATTTTTTAAATGACCTTCGTTTAGATTTATTTTAGAACTATTGTATTAAAATTGTTTTTATAAAGAATTTATTTTTTTGACATTCAAAAATGGTTTTCATTTTGATGAAAACATATAATTGGATTTGGAAAATCATAATATTAAATATGGTTTAAATGTAAATTCTCTTAAGCCACAGGACATTCATTATTGTAAATTATTTTCAGAAATTCATGGGCTGTGAAATTTAGAAGAAAACTATTATAAATTTTATTTTCTATTCAAAATAATATATTTTTCGTAATAGCATTAAAATATAGGATTATGCATGTAACAGTTTTTTTAATAACATGTTTTTGGAAAAAACTGAATGTAATTAAAATATAATAAATATAAGGTAAGAAAGGAGGGAATGAAAATTGGAAATATAATGAAAACAAAATTGTTTCATTCATGGGACAGACTGTGGAATAGATATTAATTACTGGAAATGTAAACATGTTGATGGATTGAGATTAATTGAGTATTACACTATGATCATATGTGTATGCCAATTATATTATATTTCTCATGATTCCCCTAAGATTGATAATGTAATGTGATCTAGATATGATGATCATATTTATGATTGTGTAATTTATATTAATTTTGATGATTTTATGGGTTAACATAGTATAATTACCCATGTTTTGGAAACTCTTGGATTATTTATGTTGAAAATGATATTTTTCTTAAATATTAATGGTTTTATAACTTTTTTGTATTTGATATCTGTTACTTGTTTTTTTCAAAAATAGAATTTATTGAAGCATTTTTATAAATCCTGTGTGATAATGCATGCAAGTAATTTATGGAAATCTTAATAGGTAATATCTTTCTCACACATACATGAATACCTGAACATGTATTTAGACATTTTATGTTATGTTATAAATATATATTTATTTAAGGTATTAGGAGTTACAAGAAAACGATATGTTGTATTTCATGATTCAAAAAAAGGTATGTATATATGGTTTAGCAATGATGGACTATAATACATTTTTTCTAGTAATGATGTTTATTTACATGATAACATGATGGGGAAAGAGTGGGAACTATCTATTAGGATTTCCATAAACATTATCTACCTTTTTATTCAATATATTTTGAATATACTTGATTTTGTTTTTAATTTTCGTCTACTATATTATTAATTACTATTTATTAAAAATAATTTTTAATGAATATTGTTGGATTTTATAGAAAATTATATTTCATATTATAAGAATTTTTTATAATATAATCATACTTTAATAGTTTATTTGTATCCATAGAATATGTCAGCAACCAATAGATATCATGGAATACACTTGACTACTTCGGTAGGCCCAAAATTAGGTATTTTTATTTAGGAATCAATTGTTGTTACATTGCATAAATGTAGACATCCAAATCATTTTCAACTATATAGAATAAATAGATTAAAATTTGTTTTATATTTTCATCAATAAGACTATTAAATTTGAAAACAAATGTAGACATCCCTTTATATAATCAATAACATCCCATTACTATTTTTTTACAACATATTATAATAATATTTTTATATATTTCATTAAAATTAAAATCTATATAGTTCTTATAATATTACATTTCATTGAAATAAAAATAATCAAATTTTTTTTTTTATGAATTATCAACTTAATAAATCATCAATGAGCTGTACGAATATTATAATGTGGAATTTTTATTCTAGGTTCAAGTGTTAGTTATTTTTAGTGGTGGAACAAATATTTACAAATATGATAGATATTTTTTAACTAAAATATGATATAGGTTATATAACATCACTATAAGAAAAATTCCAATTAGAAATATTTTTTGTTTCATTTAATAGATTTTTAAACCATCGATAAATGATTTCTAATGCTATCTATAAATCATTATAAATAGTGGGGTCAGAAATTATTTTATGGAGATTTTTATTATGTGGTTCTTTTATAGTAGTGTTTTAAACTGATACAAATTTATTAGAGTAAATTTTTATTTAATTTTAAATTTTATAAAAATAATTTTTTTAATTTTATTTTCCATTACACATAATTCCCGGTCAGGCCCAGCGGACCTAAGCCACCCCTGTGATCTAGTCAATCTAATAAACTCAGCTCTTACTACCCAACTTCCCAAACTATCATATTTGACCCACATTCTCCATCTATGTCCCTAACCTACCCCAAAAAATATATTATATATAATACTCAAATAAGATTTAAATATATTACATCTTTTTTATTATGAATAACCCTTACAACTCCTCCAGGTCCTACATTTATTAATTAAATATACCTTAGTATTCGTATATACGTTTTTTGTGTGTGTAGTATAATTCTTGTAGAAAAATATATATATGCTTACATATTTTTCTTTGACTTCCAAAGTCACTCAGGTGGTGATAAAAGACTTGGGTCCTTTCAGAAGATGGTGTCGATAAAAGATCAGAAATGGTGGTGGGTTATCGAAATTGTCCTCCGATATGGTTAGAAGATTATGGTGAAACAATATCAGGAATAATGGAGGGGTGTAGTAATGGAACGAAGAAAGAGATACATGAAATGGAATGATGAATCTTGGGATGAAAGGGGGGAATCCGTAGTAGACTCCAATCCAGTCATTAGATAATGGTGATGGAATATCACTAATGCTGGATTTCTGGGATGATCAATCAAGATTTATGGTGATGGTGGATGAGTACTGTAGCTGAAGGATGGTGGGGCATGCAACCCATGTTAGTTTAATGGATGTCCTCTGTTAAGATTCAGAAATTTTTTACATTGGCCACAAGAGTCTAAGTGTGGCAGATGAGTCATCGGTGATGTGTTGCGGGGTGGCTGTGGGAACTCAATAGTGGCTTATAGAGGTTAATTAAAGGGGGGTCATCATACAATGGGTTTGGAGGGGGGATTAAGCCCTTCCCATCAGTGAGTTTGGAGAACAGATCCAGGATGGAGAGATGCTGGGATAATAGCATCAATGTGTATACGTGATACACTCGAGAGTGGGTTATGTTGGTGATAGCATATAAAATTGCCTCAATATGAACGAATGTTTCTATGGGGATTTAAGGATGTAAACTAGGATCGCCATTGAAGAAAAAAAGGAGGCCACATAACATGTTCTGAAAAATTATGGAAATATGATCAATCTATTACCATTATATTTTTCCCTAATTGTACGAGCCCTTATTTAGTTATATATTCCAAATGGTTTTTTTTTCAATCACACATAGATATATGTTTTACTCTGGTACACTGATAATGAATTTAGTAGGTGTGGGATGACCGGTGGTGTTATGGTAAACTGGAGGGCCATGGTCTCAAGTACCATGGGCTACCAGTGGTATGGGACACCAATTGTGAGAATATACCACTGATAATATGTTGAATATAACCTCTAGTAATGGGAATTAGGGATAACCTATTTCATGAGAGTGATGACACCGATGGGTATGATGATATCCTTAGGTGAACATTTTGTTGACAGTCACCATTTGTTTGTGTTGCATCCTAAATGATTACTTTGGTTTGTGTGTTGCTGGCCAGCCTCATCATTGTGGTTCGGTGTGTAAGGTCTTCTAGGTCAACAACTATCAATTATCATCATAGTTTCATCATATTAGAGAGGTTTATAGGCCTTTGGGCCTTTATGTTGTGAGATCTTGGTCCTATAAAATCCAATAAATAAATAAATAAAATGGGTATATGTGGAATGATGGGTGGATCTTTAGGCCATTATGTTGTTGTTCGAGAGGGTATGTTTTTTCCACTTTTCATGTTTGGTGGTTCTTTATATTCTAGATGATTATTTTCTAATGTTTTTTGTAGCTTCATTTTCATTAATAATTTTTAGGTCCAAGTATTCTCAATACATTAACCTTCCTGATATGAATATATACATTAATATATAAATTTCTATTAATACATATATGTATAAAAAAATATTTATAAATACATATAAATAAGTATAAATATATAAATATAAATATATATAATTACATATAATTATACATAAATATATATAAATAAGTATAAATATATAAAAATACCAGCATTTATATATACTTACTTATACATAATTACATATTTATATGTTATTCTATTTACATATATATTAGAAATAATGTGGGACATTTTTTTGGAAAACCATACACATGGTCCCCAAAAAATTATTTAAAAACAACACACACAAATATAAAGGGGATGTATGATTTCAAAGAAGATTCTAATTATAAAAACATTAAATATGACATAAAATAAACTTCATTCATCAGAGATCAAGGTTGTTTACTTCTTCAACTTGGTTTGAGTCACTAACAGCATGTTGCATCTTTAAGAAAAGTTAAAAATTCATATACATCATTAGGTAAAGCCTTACCGGTCATGGATAAACATTATTAAAGGAATTTAATTAAATATCACATGAAACCAGTTACTATATAATGTTCGTCTGGAAACTACATAGGGAAATAGACAGTCAATATTATCCATTATAACTAGACTTTTATAATCAGCACACTAAAAATATCACATATGTTAATTCATCCCTATATAGCACATACAATAATACTAGAAACACCCTTACCTAGTAGGTTCACTAAAAGAATTTTGAAAAACCAAACCCAAAAATTAAATCAAATAGAAAGTGATTCAATAGGAGAAAGAGGAATCCTTTGGAAAACAAGATGCATCTTTGGAAATGTCTTGTTACCATATGAGTTTTTTATAATCCATGTTTGGATTAATTTCTTCAACATTTCAATTTTAGATATCATATGATTTATAACTATAAGGTAACCATTAATACTAATCATGAAATCGGAAAATTTCATAGAAAATACCTTATCATGTTCTGTAATCCATTAATAAAAACCGTCAAATAGTTTAGCTTGAACCTAAAGAGATACTTTAATCATTTCAATAATTACTTTTCTAGGTAACAATGGAAATATTCTATACCCAACACTTGAAGATATTGTAACCACTTCTTATAAATATTATAATAATCCTGGATAGATCATTATTTTTTGGTTGTATGGTATACTATCCCTCCACACCTAGGAAGTGATTTTTTTTCATTATGTGGTAATTGAGTGGAATTATTGATCCTTTGTATCATTATAATTATATTAAATATGTTATT
The DNA here is from genome assembly GCA_963277665.1 of Viscum album. Taxonomy (NCBI): domain Eukaryota; kingdom Viridiplantae; phylum Streptophyta; class Magnoliopsida; order Santalales; family Viscaceae; genus Viscum; species Viscum album. The sequence goes on from OY728166.1 coordinate 385,582,403, forward strand.
TTACTTGGAATCAAATGTCTTACCTAAAATCTCCATCCTAGAATAATAAATAAACATATAATGTTCACCAATATTATGATATTGGACCAAAAATGTCCAATAATTATTTATATTATCTTGAAAATTATCATTAAAATAAATCTATATTTTTTGAACCTAGTGGACTAATCGGGTTCATTATATTGAATTGAAGGACTTGGAAAATAATATTATTTTATTTTTTATTCATTATAATTTTTACCCTTCTTAGTAAACATCTCATTATTATAAATGAATTCCAATTGATCTTTATTGTAGTGTTCTGCATTAGGATCTCGGATGGAACCACCCTGCTCATTAGGGGACTATGATTCTGAAATAAGAGATGATTTATTTCTATCCAGAACATACTTTCAATTCCTTTTACCAATATTCATATTCTTCCTTCAATAATACTTACTATGCACCCTCATATTGAAAAAATATTATCTAACTGATTTATAATACAATCTTTAGAAAACACTTTCAATGTGACCAATAATTTTTCATGCATAAAAAATGGATGGAACCATTTATAATCAAATTTTAATGTAATATCATAATCATGAATTGATAAAATAATATTATCAGTATGGATAACAATAATATCACCATAAATCAAGATTTATAAAAAATTCAAATCATTATATCTTAATATTTTGGTCTATTTTGATAGGAATCACAATCTATGATGTAATATCATTAGGTATTATTTTAATCTTCTAATTTTAGAATCCCCAAATGATATAAATATTCTACAATAACGCATCAATACTCCACTATGCTTCAGATTTTGGTTACATAACCTGATCAATGATTGAATATCAGCACATCCACATCCTTTCATAAATTGCATACTTATACATAGTAACATAGTAGGTAGATCCTTTCATGATGATCAGTATACTTGTAAAATTATTTTCATTGATGAAAAAGAAAAGTTAAAGACATTAAATCATCATGTTTTCTTGATTTGACAATTCAACATTCTTGCAAGGGAAGAAAAGAATAAAAAATTTCTTATTCAACATAATCTCTACATTTTTCTGATCAATCTCATGTGTTATGGATTTATGGAAATAAACACTCCCAACACCCCTTTATTATCATCCATTCTCTATAAATATATACATTTATATATAAAATTACAAATATGTAATTTATAAAATTATATAATTTTAATATTGTAACATTATTTATATATATTTATTCATTTATTCTTAAATATATATGTGTGTCTGTGTGTGTTTATATTTACATTTCTTTAAATATTTTTTATTTTTATTTTATATATACTCATTTTTGTATTTATATAATAATTTTAATTTATGTCTAACTGTATATTTATAAGTATATGTTTATGGTTTTATATTTTTAATTATGTATATATTTATATATATTTATATATTAATATTCTATTGTAATATGTTTATATGTTTATATGTTTATATTTCAATATTAATTATTCCATAGTAATTAATATATTGTTAGTTTTTCATTTTTAATTATTTTCAAATATGTGTACATACTAATTAATAAGGCATATATTATAGTTTAAAAAGATAATTATTAATAAATATAAGAATATTATAATTTATAAAAAAAATAATTAAAAATAAATAGGAATTATGAATTATTTATTACTAATTATTAATTATATATAATATATATTTGTTGCATAATTATTATTTTCCAATTTTCATTAATAATTATAACAAATTTCATTATCATTTTTCAAAACCCCCCATTGAAATAAAATAATAAATAAAAATTATAATTTAAAATGTTAACAATAATTTTATCCCCTACTAATTCAAGAAATTGTTTTAAAAACTACCGCTAAAAAATTAAAATGACATACTTCCTGGTGGTTTTAAAAATTATCATTAAAAAAACCAATAAATGATCTTTTTCTTATATTTTATATACCTTGGGGTGAGGGGATCCAATTTTTGATAACATGTAATATATTAGTCGTATTGTGTATACTTGATGGCCATGAATTTAATTATGTTTTTATTATAATTGTACTATATTTCATATAATAATGGAAAAGTTAGAAAACCTATATAATATAAAGTTGATTTTTATATGTGAGGGGAATAAGAAGATTGATCATAAAACATTATATAAAAAATAGGATTGTATATTTACAATGATATAAGAGTAACTCTAATTAATATCTTTAAATGGATATTTTATTTCTATCATGTGTTTTTTTGGATCATTCAAAGAAATGTTACTCTATATTGGAAGATAGAGAACATAAATCCATATAAGTATGTGATATATATATTAGTTGTGCTTCAACTAAAATATCAACATAATATTTGGCTTTTAATGGATTGGAATGACATAAAAAAGTGTTCATTCATTCAATGGATTGCTCTCTGTATTATAGGTGAAAGTAGTAAATATATGTTTCTTTTTTTCATCTAACTTCATATTTCATTTTTGTATAAACAGGTAATCATATCTATCTTGTAATATTTAAAAAAATCTTGCATCAAGATCAAGATATGAGATGATAAATTTAAAAGGGAATAAATTTAAATTTAAATTCCATAATGATCCATCCCTCGCCCCTCTCAAGGTAACTCTCTTTCTTATAATAAAACCATCATGTTTTTATAATTTTATATTTAGAAAAAACTTAATGAAGAAAATAAAAAAACTATTAAAATGTTAGCATAATATTTAATGAATTTAACACCAAATATTACTAAGGATATTATGTTATTTCTTTACAAATGGATGATATATATGTTTGATATTGGTGGTTTTAATCATATTAAATCCCATTTTTTATATACAAAACTAAAATAAAGTTCCAAGTAGGTTAATATGGATAACCCATATCTTTTTTTGAATCCTTTATTATCCTCATTATGAGACAACATATTCAACTTAATGTATAACTAGTCTAAAAAATATGAAAAACAATTATAGATCTATTGAAAAATAACTTTATGTAGTTAAGAATTCAATTAATTAATTATTTTATATTTTATTCTTTATATTATTTAGAAATATCTCAAAATTATACATTCAAAAATAATATATAACCCTCGGATTTTTCTTAATATAAAAAAATAAATATTAATGGTACTCAAGATTCAAAAAAATCCTTAAATATTTTTCTCATGATTTTAGAGTGGAATGACCATTATTTACTTTAACTTATTTTTTAATCAATAATTTGATATTTCAATACATAAATATTGAATAATACATTAAAATACAATTAAAGAAAACAATATCATAGTAAAAATAAAATCACTTAGCCTAGTATCTAATAACATTTTTATTAACACAGAAATTGTTTTTGCACCAGGATCAATAAAACAACATTGAGATGGTGGTGAACCTGTGTGGTAATATTTTACCAAATTTTTTTCTTTCTATAAACCAATTAGGGTGAATTTATATCATTATTCATTATTTTTTTATGTCTTTATGCCAGAAATATTAATGAAGAAATCACACAATATGGCACACAAGGATTTATGAGATTCACTCACAATGTTTGATCTTGTCCACGGTGTAAGGTGGGTTTTATCCAACACAAACATGGATTATATTTTATTATATAGAATCAAGAAAGGGAAAGGGTTGTACATTAACCGTTTTATCGAAGAACCAACCAGGTTACATTAATGAACTAACTTCCTCTCTTGTTAGGATATATCACTAATAAATCCTACCTCAAATATTAAATTTCATTGGATCCTTTGAAGAGTGATCATAAATCATGGATGATGTCTGTAATAATCCAAATAGATATAATGACCTTCCTCTAATATGAAAAAACAAAATGGTTTCATTTTTTTTAGTAATCAAAACCATTGTATTACTTCTTTATTATTATTACTAAAATCATCAAATGGTTCTGTCTATTCTTAATCTTAATGAAATTAAACAAATAACACAATATAGATAAATAATATTGCTCTTTAAATGAATTATATTCTCTATTTAATTCATCAGAAAATGTATTCTATTATAGCATTGATATATATTCTTGATTTCTCTTCCATAATCTTCTTATTTATTTTCAACACTAATGATAATCAAGCATTGTAATGGGTTGGATTCATCTTTCTTTTCCAAATATCTCATTATATTTTCATCTAATTTAGCTACCATATATAAGTAATTATATTAATAAAATATTGAAATATCCATCTATGGTAATACATGATATTTTTAGTATCATAATCTTCTCATTATCATGCATGATTCATCTAAAAAATTCACAAACTTTTTATTTATTATCATTTGGATCGTTCCATTATATTCAGAATAAGTCTTTCCTATATTATTTCCTTGATTCTAGCCAATATTTCATCCATATTTATTGTATTTTAAATCACATTTAATCCCATCGATAATAATTTCAGGTAAATATCTATAATTCTCATATTGAAATTCCCTTTACATATCCACAAAATTAATATTTTAATTCTATGTTATCATGATATCATGAAATTATGTTGTTATAGTGGAAACCATTATTTTTGACCTAATACACTATTAATCATATGAATGGGACAATACTATTGTGTTCAATATGATTATATGATGTAAGAAAATCATCAAACTCATTTTCATTATCATATGAACTTATTGGGACATAACACTTATTCATAATTCATATCCTATTAAGATTTCTTCAACATGAAATACAATGTGAAAACTTCACTCAGGTGTGGTTTAGATCACATTTATAAAACTAGATCTATTCATCTCAAAATTATTTATCATCTATAGTTTTATTCACAAAATATCTTAGAATTCCATAATGAAATCACATTCTTCACTTATTGAATAAATTTTATATTAAACCATAAACAATATACCCAGTATCATGATTTTTATGTCCTAAATGGAAGTATAATAATTAAGTAAATTATAAATTCGAATATTTATTTTAAACTCATGATACTTTTAAATGAATTATATATATCCTCTAAGAACATTGATTATTTCTTATATGATCCTTAATACATTTTAGTTAATCTGACATAACTCCTAGAAGTTTATATATAGCCAACAAAAACACTTATTTATTATTCTATTTCTTTTAGTGATAACTAAACATAAGAACATTTTATTCTGTAATATATTTAATAAGTATTGAGTTAATATTTTATGGTTTAGTAGGAATATGATGTATCCTACATCATAGTGGTATTAATCTGATGTAGTTTATGTTTTAATCTTCTATATAACCTCCATGGATTTAATCATATATATCTTATTTGTGACTTTTTAATCTCCCTATTTTTTATGTGTGATACATAACTGTGTTAAAATCAATTAACCATGACTTGGTTCAAAGAGTGATTATGTTTTTTTATATTTTGAGACTATATAGACCTGATTCATAATTTTAGGTTGTTATTGGTACATTATCAATCACTCCGTAGAATGAAAATTTGTCGAGTGGCTGATATTTTAGGCACATCCACAACATTTGATGAGGAATTATTTCTTACCCTAGGACTCTATTAAATATTTATGAAATATTCAGGAATACTTCATAAATATCATCATTTTACTAGATACCCCTATGAAAATGATTGGTTTCCATCTTGTGACGCCATTAATATCTATTATGTATCAAGGATCTCCAAACAATGTGGACATCTGTATATATCATTGGTTCTCCAATAATGGTACCATCTACATGAATCAATGGTTTTAAATATTTCTCTTCTTATTTAATTGTTATTATGTTTAAAGATATATTTGGTCACTTTTTAGTTAATTTATATCCAAGAATATGGTTGATGTTTATGGTACTAGGATCGGGATGATAGGAGTGCCTCATACATATCCATATGAAGGGAATTTGAACCCACGTAGTACAGTTCCACTAAATTGGACACATCATACATTTTGAGGTTATGTGATTAGAAACATCATGGTGACTTTTAGAGTCACGTATCCATGACCACATCCTATAAATTTAATGTTGAATGAAATAGACTTCTAAGTGAAATGTTCGTAGAATTGATTTGTGTGCAACTTATATAAATAAATCCATTTCTAGTTTACCAAAAAATTAATATATCCTAATTGGGATATATTATATTCATGGGGAATGTAGTCATGTGATATAAATATTTATTGTAGATCATGGGGATATGAGTCACTCATTCTCATGGTTTTATCACTATGACTAAGGCCTGATGAGGGGGTGTTTTGGAAAAAATGGTGTATGGACCAATGATGGAGAACCTAGGTTATATTATGAGGAATATATCCCCATAGATATGTGTTAAAATCGGCTATGTCTCTATTAATGGTGAAAATGGGTACTTAGAGAGAATATATCCTATTGAAATGGAATTACCAAGGTCATGGGGAATATGGCCTAGTAAAGAAGATCTTGTGTAATTGTGATATTGGGTTTGAACCTCAGGGTTACATCATATTTATATTTATAAAAAAATAATCAAATCCTTTGTAGTTTGAGTTTCACAGTTAATGGTCATGTGGTAGGATCATACCATCTAGTTAAATTTCATGTTTTAAGGACATTTCCATAAAGTATACAATCATGTGATTATGATGTACATGTCGTAAAAGGGGTGGAAACAGATAATTATGAATGGAATAGGCATATGAAGCTACCTTGATGCAACTCCAAATTGAATTAATAGTATGCGATTATTAATGGGGACATGATTGAAAGAGTCTTACTTCTATGTAGGAGTCTTATTTATTTATGTATGATAAATTGAACCAGGGTATTCACCAAGCACCTAGGTCAATCATGGTTTGACATGAAATAACAATGCTGATATGAATGGGATAGGGAAGGTCCCACAGTTATCTTTTTAGTTAAAACCCACTTTATCAATAGATTACATGGTATTGAAAACCTTGGCTCCCCTACCATTTGTGGATAATTTCTCAAGAGAGACGTTTTATCTAGGGAATACATGATCAAAGGCATTCATGATGATGTGAATTATCTAATCAGGATTATATGAAGGTTTTTTAAGAGGATTTTATTTGTCCTTTTGGGGTATAGACCTTTGAAAAATAGATCCATAATAGTATTATTTGTTGGAGTATCATAGATATAAGACTTATATGAAGGGTTGGATGTATAATAGGTCCATTTTTTCGTTATTTGAATGCTTCTTAGGTGACAATAGAGGGGACAGATACTCTGTGGTTGAGCACCATTAAAATAAGGGATATTAACACCATAAAGATCACCCAAATCACATAGAATAATTTACATGTGGTGTGGATCAATTCATAGGTTGAATCAAATGGGTTCTGTAAATTGGCCTCACAAAACCCCAATTTATGAAGGGCATCCTGAGCCTCTTCTTTTACAAATGTCTTTTTAGCCACTTACTTTATAAAGGGATTCACAATACCTTTCATTTAAAATGGTATTCATGAGACACTTTCTTAATGGGCATGTAATTACCTAGGTATTTCTTCTTAAATTGAGATTTTAGCCGCTTCAAATTTTAAAAAACAGGAAAGTCTCTCTTTAAGAATTTATTTTATATCCCCTTTATTGAACCCTCTATTTTTAAGTGGGAATAGGGTTTATATAGGTAGTAATGGGTAACCACCTACTAAATTGGCTAGCCAAAAATTAATTATGGGGAACATAGTGAGAATGATACTAAATACTACACTCATGGATGGAAACATTCATATATGAAAAATATTATTCATGTTATTTTATACAAGGCATCCAAAATCTTTATATCTACATCACAAAGAATTGTAGATCTTTGAAAACATAGGGGTACACAATGAATATGGATAGAATCATGTGATGTTATGGAATTTACCACCTCATACTTATAATGGATAACACTCTAAATATATAAATGGCTGCTTATAAAGGGAAAAATGCTTCTTGAGGTGCTTCAGATGATTTTTCAAGAATTTATTCCTCTATATGAAACTGTTTACTTTATCAATTTGACATGAATTATCATCCCATTAATCTCACTTGGGAATATTTACCTTCTCCCTTGTAATTTTATCCTATATTAATGACTTTACAAGGCCCAAAAATCACACCCCGTTGGAATAGGTTGTGATCAGAATGATGAGGAGCCAAATCCAAGGAAGAAAAGTTCCCTAAATAGTTCTTTATGGTATATAATGAATAGGTATTACCACTATTTAAATGGTGTTAGGCTCCTAATATTCCATTTTATGATTGAGGATACTTATTTATCATTTAGATATTTTAATATCACTTGATTTATATATAGGATTCTCTTTTGTGTTATCATCTATAAACCACTGAAGGATGGGCAGAAACTAGTACTTGATGGATTCATATTGTAACATGATTATTAATTTCCTTTAGTGAAATTAATGCACCCACATAACAACCAAGTGGATCTTGTAGTGAAATACAGTTAACGTAGAACTATGAGGTTCTTATAACACTATAGGTTCTAAACATGATTTCATCCTTAGTCAAAAAAATATTCCAAATATACCAATATCTGATAGTATTTTATTCTTAATTCTTATAGAAAATGACACAGACACAAGTCCTTCATGCTACTAAGTATAGGAGGAATGTTATGATTGAAAGCATTGAATCCCATATAAAGCTACCCATATGTCCATGATATCATTTCTTATCGAAACTCAATAATTATACTCTTCATGATTACCCAGTATCAAATATGATACTTTTTTGTATTTAAACTACTAACAGATGTCACTATCCCCACACTACATCACGGAATTCAACCTGTAAAATAGATAAATAACCATAAAGAGATCATCTGAGGAAACATCTCATCAAGGGGGTATTTATTAAGTATGATCATTCAGATGGGTATAGAGTAGAATATACTCCATTGATGTTAGAGAAGGAAAAAAATAGTTTTGGAGCTCTATATTCACAATTGTGGATTAATATTGAAAATAGACAAAATGAAACAGAATCTAGACGCGTCATCATGGTGTCATCTTCCCCTCATGGGATCTTTTAGAATGGATTGGGGTGGCCCCTCTAGGTATACCGAAGATGTTAAAATTTCACATTGTAGTTTCATGTATTTGGGTAATATGAGGTTTTTTTAGTCTCATTGTTATTTTCAAACCACAACAAATACATCTTATAGGATTTTATAAGAAGATGGATTCTTGGCACAAAAAAATCACATATCCCATAGATAAGTAAGGAAAATAATTTTTGATATGTGGATGATCACATGGTTGATAATCATGGGGGAGATATATGATGAATTCAACCCCTTATCTCTATATGGGAGTACACAGAGAGGACGACACCACTTACCAAAAAAAATTAATAATTCCTTGAAATTTCTTGGGGAAGAGGTCCTTAAAGAGATTAATGTTTCTTACCATTATGGGTCTCAGGTATTTGCTACACTAAATGGTCAAGATCAACAAATGAGGAGTCCAAGGACATACCAAAAAAATAATAACAAAGATTTGTATATGTGTATTGACCAAAATTGGAAGAGGTTTATTTCACAAATTGGGGTTGGAAATCTCTCACATGATTGATCATCTAGTATGACTAAAATCCATTATTTTCATGTTCTAGAGTGGCTTCATGCTTCCAATATGTGAGTCCCATACTGGAGACAGAGCATGAAATTTTATGACAGAGGCTTAACTGATGATCGAGAAATGCATAAATCAGACTTTCCCATTCCTATAATAGTGTGACCATCATCTAGGAAACATCATTATGGGAAATTTTCCTTTCATTATTAGTCTATTTATGGTCATCTAGGGTTGTATTAGATCTCACATGGAGGTATGAATTTATAAATTATCATTCAATCAGAGTGGCCCATTTCCATCCATATCTCTAGTGCATAAGTGGATACAAACCATCATTATTAGGATAGAGGGATATTATGTGAACAGTAAATCAACACAGAAAAATTTTCAACATGGAGAATGATCCTATAACTAGAATCTTTTGTGGATAATTCGTATCGTATCGATGTAGTATGAGGGTATCTCATATCATTGAGAGAATAAATTACAGTTTCCATGATTTATTGGGTTATGATTCATAAGGAGTGTTCACCATTCATATTTGGGTGATAGATCCCATATATCCAAAAAAATATCATATTACTCTTAGTAGCATATAACTGTAGAAACATCTAATTATTGCATGACAACATTTGATTATATTCATGTAATAAGAGAACATTATCTATGTAAAATATCCACATACTGAATCTATATTCGAAATTTATGTGATCTATTATTTTAAAATCTCTGAAGCTAGCAGCCTTGAGTCAGTGGCTACATTATTACATTAGAATATGACGTTAGATATCACATCTCAAAGGACCTAATTGTTTCTTGGTATTGATAAACTATATACGTACTTGAATTTTAAATTACATTTAATAACATATAATACAACATATTGTTTTCTTTGAGGACATAATTATTACCTTTAGTATATCTCTACATATAATAATAATAATAATACACTTTCTAGCATCTTAGGTAAAAGAAACATAATAAATTGATGATCTCATATGCTCATTAATGGTATGCATATAGAAGAAGCTAATAAGGTATGAATAATATAGAAAGAATAAGGGAAGATCAAATAATTCCAAAGAAATAATCACATTAGATAGAAACATATCCATGGATATCATGAATAAACAAATAATAAAATTTAAATCATAAACTTTGTTCATAATTATGAAATTCATAATTATCGATATCTGAAACTTATATTTGAGGCCTTGTGAAATTATATCGGACACAAATGGAAAAGGCCTTAGAAAAATACCAAATATTCTTTGTCCCATGAGACCTACCAGTTAATCAAGGGTCTATTTAATTCTATTACCCACCCATCACATAATAATACCAATTTATCAATCATTTTAATAATCAATAAAAATTAATCAACATGCCTTAAAAATCAATAACATCCCATATTTGGAAGAAATAATATATGGAATATCAATACTTTCCCCACAAAAACAATATTAAACCATGTAATGAAATAATTTGGATGTTATGATTCGATTATATACTCAAGATAAATTTCAATAGATTATTTTTTTGTAGATATAATTACTTTAAAAAATCACATGATATTTTCTTTAGAAAATACCCTTTCATTTTGAAATAACACATTTAAAATCTACAAATGTCTAAATTTTTAAGGAAATATTTCCTCTGAAATTAACCTTAAATAATTAAAAATTAACCTTCAACTAAATTAGTGGTTATTATAGTTTTAAATAATTTTTTGTTGTATAATTTAAAAAATTATTCATATCACACTTTTGTAAAAAGGTCAAAAAGTTCCTTATTTAGAAAATGAAATAAATATTTCTTTTTAACCATTTTTAAAAAAGTAATATATGGATAATAATTTATATTATAAATAAATAAATAAAACATTATTGACATTATTTAATACATTTTATGTAAAATTTGTACATTTCAGATTAATATTCCTAACAAGTAGAAAAACAAGGTCATTTTTCCATAAAAATAATATTTTGGCATCTTGAGTACTTAAGGAGAATAAATTTAAAATGAAAAAAATTAAATTAATAAAATCAACAAGGTGATACTAAAATATATTAGTATTAAGATTTAAATATCAAATTATTCCCTTAATAGTGACTTAAACATAAACAATAGCAAATAATAATGTGATTGTGAAATAAGCCATTACCTCATGTCTAACTTCATTAATATGTGTTTGAACAACCCATATAATAAATATAGATTTATTATAAGTCTATAAAAATATAATCACATATATCATAACATATATCATTTTTTATAATACTTTCTTTGTTTTTTGATTAAACATTCTTCATTAAAATCATTATTCTGAGTAATTACTGCTTCTTTTCTATGTATGTTTTGGGTAGGTAGTATTAGTCCTTGTAATTTCATAATGGTTAAATCAAATAAAAATTTTAATAAAGATATTAATATAATATATATTCATTATATATTTATTTATATTAATTCATAAAATTTAGGTATTTAAAAATTAATTAGGTCGTTCATGGAGGTGGTGGGTCGTATATACGCATGAATGCCGTTTTCATTTTTAGAAAGATGGAAAGAAAGAAAAAATAATAACTCACCAATATATATTCATTAATATATAATATAAATCATATATATTCATTAAATATTTGCTTATTACCATATATGTAGAAATAAATTGAATAATGATTTCATTGCTTCTTGGAGGCGGTAGTGCACACGTACGCATGAGCGATGTAATATTTTTCCAATAGATTAGAAGGTAAGGATATATATGTGATATTATTATTAAATAAGTATAATTATTTCATAAATATCAAATATATACATTAAATCCATAATTATGTCCATCCTTGAGAGATGGTTATGGAAAACGAATTATATATGTTCATTAAGTGGTAATCTGTTATACACATGATCGACCGTTTTGTTTCCCATTTAATCGATGGGGAGATATTATAGATTTTTTAGTTTAAAATAATAAAATATCATTTTATGTTACATATAGGTGTTATTATTTCATCATAGTTTTTCGAATATTTGAATGAGGTAGAAGAATAAATAAAATGGAAATGCTTGGTTAAGAACTATACGCCTTCTTCGAACAACCTATTTTTCTTTATACCAAATGCCTTCCTAGGACTATTTTCTGATCTAACCAGAGACTCTAGATTACGTGGAATTATGTAGGAGAGTTATTTGATTAGGTATTTTATTAAATAAAAATATCATTTATTATGTATATGAGAGGATATGGGTTCCCATTTATAAGTGACACAGAGTGGCATTTTTTTAAATTCTCAAAACTATACAATAATTAGAAGTCACTCGCAATCCAAGTCTCTAAAAAATTGATAAATAATGGATTATAGTTATTATACAGTCATTCCATTACTATAATACTAATATATAAACATATCTTAAAATTTTTATTCCCTTAACCTCTAAGGTTACTCAAATTTTCAAATTTATTTTTCACCAAGGTTACTTGTTTTTTTAACTCTGTAATTTATCCATTGAGAAAATTTTAAATAAAATTTATCAAATAAAATTATATTTGTTTGAAATAGTAATTCTAACACAAATTCAAGTAACAAACAGAACCTCATATCAAACTTAACCACATTAATTATTTTTTTACTGTATTTATTATTCATTGAAACCCAAAAAAAAATTTTAATTATTAAAAAATATTAATTATAATGATTCCAGATATTTAATAAATTTTATAAAATTAAATTCACATCTGTGTAAAAATTTAATTTAAAATTAACGCCATAAATTTGATGAAAATTGGTTTCCAAAGAAAAAGTTTTCTAATGTATAAAATGTTTTTATTTATAAATTAAACATAAAATTGATTCCAATGACCTAAATTGCATTAAAAATAATATAATTGAACTAATTTTACATTTTACAACATTATAAAACAAAATGTAACTATTTAAATTGTTTAAACAAAAAATATGATTTTTCTTAAAATATAATATTTTTTACTATTCAATGAAAATTATGTTTTTTAGAAAATTATTAGAAATTCACTATAAGATAATTTTAAGATTTTGATTTAAAATATGAAGTTAATTTTTTAAAATAAAATATTAAAACATTCCAATAATTCATTTTATAATAAGTGTGCACAATGTGGTGAAACAACTTTCTATGAGAATTGTGTTTTTTAAGAAAACATTACATTTTAATTTTTAATGATTTTTATTTTCTCATATAACAAATGTATTTATTTTATAAATTTTTAAACCGTATTATTATCATAATTTACTTATTCCTATTAATTCTAACCAATTTAATGGCTATGTTATAATGGTATAAAATATTATAATTCATTTAGACCCAGGGTTGAGTGTATCAAAAGCTATCATAGAGATTAAATGTATTAAAAAAATATCATAAAATCTTAGTGTGTTAAAATATACCACGATTAAAATTAATTTTTTTCTAAAAGTTATGTGACTCTGATACAAAAAAAATTGAGGATATCTCTACATCATTAAATCGGGTTCCCACATAGCTTCATAAATTTTTTTATCCTCTAGAAAACATTAACCAGATAAGTAGTCTTATTCCGTATCATTTTATATCTTTGATCTAAGATTTATAATGGCTATTCTTCATGGGAATGATGTTTGCCTATTGGTAATACCACTATGAATAGTATATGTGAAGGATCTATTTCTTACATTGTCGTGAATGATATATGTAACATGACTTGAAATTGAGAGAGGTTCGGTGGAAGTGTTAAGAGATAACCTATTGTCTATACATAATCAAGAATATCAAAGGGGACACTATGTCAAGGACTCATATTTCATATATACTCAAATCATATAACTTTATTCCATGGATAAATTCCCAGAAACACATTCTCTTCAACTTTGAACATTAGATCTCCACAATTATTATAATCATAACATTTGAGTTGTCTCTGAGAAACATTAATGTGATGTTGAATTTTACTAACATTTTTTATCCATTTCCTCAACTTCCATAGTTCTTGATATATTTATTTCAACAACATCAACCTAGTTCGTTGGATTTCTACACTTCTTTACAAATATGGATTCATAAAGAGACATATAAATGCTCGAGTAAAAGATTTTTTTGGAAGAAAACATGACTAAAGTAAGTTATTGATCCCAATTACCTATGAAATCCATATAAAAATATATCTATATATCCTCCAGGATTTGATTATCCTCTCATACTGACCATCTTTTTGAATATGGTATGAAATAATGAGACATAACTCGGTATTTAGAACCTATTGATGAGTTCTCCAAAGAATTAAGGGAAACCTTGGATCTTAATTAGATAGAATAGAATATGGTACTCCAAGAAATATTACATTTTATTTAAAGTATTTTAGAGAAATATGATCCAGAGATAAATCTTATATGATGGAAATGAAGGGTGATGAATTCCTAAGGTGACAAAACATAACCCATAGATAATTATTTCCTTTGATGTTTTGGGGAATATGAGGACAAAATCCATGGTGATGTTTTCATATTTCTATTTTGTTAAGGATACTGGTTGTAACAAACCTCTATATTTTAGTCTCTTGGACTTAACATGCTAACATACTATAAATTTAGATACAAACTATGAAATAACTCACATAATATTATCCCACATGAAATATTATATCAAATCTCTATACATGTTCATGCTTATAGGATGAATAGACAATGATGAAGTATGAGACTCATCTAGAAACTCATTCTTTAAAACTGGTATGGAGGGAACACATACATGATTCTTGAACCCTATCATTGCATCACAATCAAGGTTGAAATCAATAAATGTTTTTACCTATTTTTATATATCTAATCTATCTTTAGTACCTTTTTAATCTACACTTGGATAGATGGTTGAACACCCATTTGTTATATAAGATGTCTTCCATTACTTAAATATATCAAGATCCATCATATGAAGATCTATAAATATTTTTTTTATCCACATAATAGAAACTTTATCATGAACCATTCAAATTAGATCATCCACTACCTTTTAGTATTCCCATGATAATAATGTATTGAGAAGTAAGAATCTTTAATCATATCCAACCATCTTATTTAGAAATATTTCAACTCATTCTTTGTAAATATATACATCAATACTTTATGATCAATATATATATATATATATATCACATCTTTAAAAATAATGATAATTATTTCATATATTTAGTGAAAATTTAACCATAGCTAAATCTAAATAATGGGATGGGTAATTTTTCTAATGAAATTTTAATTTTATAAAGCATAAGTTATATCTATATCATTCTTCATGTGGATGTTGCATAGTCCATTTTTGTTGCATCACTATATATCACACACCCTTCTATATTGTTGGGTTTTCCAGTCATAATAACACTTACCAACCATATCTTCTTCTCTTTGAAATGATATTCACATTCATATATCCATATGAACATAAAACACTTCTGAGTAAACAAGGTGAGTGCATTAGAGAGTGATTAAAAATCTCTCACAATGCCTCAAAATTATCAATAAAACCTTTGAAAACTAAATATCTTGGTTAGTATGATTGGTTTATTCAATTACTAAATAACATTAATTGTTGAAGGATGTAATTATATACCCTCAATTGAAATTATATAACCCATGAATGAATCTATATAAATCCAAATTTCAAAATAAATAAATTTTTCATAAAATTTTCCTTTCCTCATAGTCATTAGGAAAATTCTCAAATGTTATTCATGCCCTTCGTTTCTCTTTGAAAATATTGTAAAATAATCAATAAATACTAAAAAAAATTGATTAAGTTAATATATAATGAATCAATAAATTAAATTCATAAGGATATACTATGTATTGTTAAGTGAAAAGGGAATTACTATAAATTCATAATGACCATAACTTATATGGTAGGTTTTCCTGGGTATATATTCCTTCTTGATCCTTATCTAATGATGTTCATATTGAAGATCAAACCTAGAAAAATATATATCTCCTCATAATTGGTCAATAATAACATCAATACATAGAAGATTATACATGTTCTAAATTGTGATCTTGTTGATCTCCTGATAATCAATGAAAATATGCATTGACAGATATTTATTCATTGTAAAAAAGAATAGGTGAACCCCATAGTAATGTAGAAAACTGAATGAATACATTATATATATTCTCTTATAGTTTCTTCTTCAATTATTACAACTCAATTCTACCAATTTTATATGGAAACTTTGAAATAGACATAGAACTAGGTATGAGTTCCACTAAAAACTCACCATAATGATTCATGGGAATATTGGGAATGTATTTGGGAAATACATCATCATATTCTAAAAAAGTAGGCACACATTAAATGTTTAGTTTCTCCTAAACTATTTGATATAAATATCCTTCATTGGTATATAGAAAACCCCATATGATGAAAGTAATTTCCATTTGGAATTCAGGTTCGTCCTCACACTGATAGGTGACTGAAGGTTGATTAGAAATGTCACATGTATCTTCCCTTCCTCGATAATCGATATGTTATCAATAATTAGAGAGCCAATCTATACCCAAAATAATTCCAAAATCAACTACATGAATAATAAAAGGATTAACAGGGTGAAACATCCGAAAAAATTCTATTTTAGATGATTTATACACTTGATATGTGGTCAACCTACCATTTGTAGTTTTCACTAATAACATAATATCTAATCATTCTGGATATGAATTATCAATCCTCTAAAATATTTTTGATATTTAAAAATTAATTTAACTAATCTCAAAAATGGTACTTCAATATTTTTGAACACATATTTCCACCTTAGCTTTATCATTATATCTTTAATATCATACTAAAACTAAAATGGTTTGCATGACCATCGGTAATATTTGATCAATGTTATATATCATGAAAAATCATTCATAGGATGTCTAAATCAAGAAAACTTCTTTTAGTCCTATTAAAACATATGTTTAACCTTGTTAATTCATTACCATAATCTATTAAAATCTATTATGATGGTTTATAATAAAAAATATTTTTTACCAATGAATATCCCTTAAGATTTTCAAACCTATTGCATAGAAAGAGTTCATTCACCATGCACCATAATAATGGTCAGGATATACTCAAACAAACCCTTTTTCATGGTTATTAATTGTAGATGAATCTATTCCAAAAATATATCCACCTTTAGTTTACAGAGAGAGATATATTACTAGGAAACCCACATGATATCTACCTTTCAAAAACATTATGACTTTATCCAATAGTTATATTGTATTCTCAAAGTCAGCCATATAGATATATTACTAATCAATGATTTTGTAAATCTACCTTCCATGTTTTATACTAAATTTAATATAATACCAAATATAATTAACTTGACCCAATTATCATCAAGTGGGTGGTTAACTTATTACATTGGCCTATTATATTTGATATTGCATCTTATATGATTGAATAGTTTAGTAATCATAGTAAACTAGATACATACTTAAATTTCACATTAAATTTGAAAACATAGAATAAAAAATATTGTTTTCATTGAAAACACCATTATTCCATTTATAATATCCTTAAATATAAATATATATACACTTCCTAGAGTTCTAGGGAATGAAAACAAAAGAAATGGGTGAGTTGACATGCTCAGTAAGAGTATTCATACACAAAAAGCTCATAATGCATGAATAATAAATAAACAATTTATTAATTATAAAATAATGAAATTTAAATAACCACATGATCCTGAAATATATCCATAAATACATATAATCATATAGAAATCAATAATTGAGTTCATAATGATGGAATTCATATTGACAAACTACTGAAACTTATCATTTGAAGCCTCATTTTAATACATCTTACATAAATTGGTATGTCCTAGCCAAATACCCAATCTTGTTTTTCATATAAGGCTAGAAAATTCATCAAGGGGATTTTTCCCCACCTATGAATAAGTCCAATTATTTCATCATATCAATGATCTGTACAACTTAATCAAAATGTCTTAAAAATTAGGAACCAGTTGTACTTGAATAACTTTAATATGGAATTACAATACTTTCCCTAATAAAATTGTTCAAAAACCCTCCAAATAAGTAAGATGGGTGGAATCATTATATTATATTCTCCGTATATGATTCAATAAAATTTTATTTATGTATATGAAAATAAATTAAAAAATACCAAAAAATGTCCTTAAGAAAATATAATTTTCATTTGGAAATCAATTATTTAAAATATAAAAAACTCCCAAGTATTAATAAAAAATTTAAATAAAATAATGATATACATTTTTAAATTAATCTTCAAATAAATGAGTGTTCTTGACCTTGTTTATTTTTTTTCAAGTCATATATATTTAAAATTCATTCAATTCATACTTTTTTAAAAAAGAAAAAAGTACCTTATTAGGAAAAAGGAATGAAAATTCCTATTAAACATTTTGTAAAAAGTCAAACATGGGTAAAACATTATTTAAAAAATCATAGTATAATTTTAAAAACATTATTTATAATGTGTTAATAAAAATATTGGAATTGAATGGAAATATTTCCAAACGAGTAGAAAAATAAGGCTGATTGTCCTTAAAAATGTTATTTCTGTATCTTGAGTACATAAATATATGAAATTGAAATTAAAAAATGTAATTTATTGATATTAAAATATTAGAAAAAAATTATTGGTTTTACTATATGAATATCAAATAATTCCCAAAACACCGACTGAAACATAAACAATCCTAAATAATAATGAGATTGTGAAATTAACCCTTCCCTTATGTCCGACTTCCTTAGTATGTGTTTGAACCTCATATATATTAAATATGGATTTATTGTACAAATATTTGAAAAACAATTGCATATATATCATTTCATAAATTATATACGTATAATCCATTAGCAATTATTTATTAATAATTTTTCATTATTGTAATTCTTTCAGGTAATAACTGCTTCGTTATTTATGGATGTTTTAGTTCATTTGTTTTGGTTATTGAACTTTAATTTTGGTTTCTTAAAATCTAAAATCATAATAATGATATTAATATCATATATATTAATTATATTGGTATTTACATTAATCCACTATATTTGGAGATAAAAATTGAATTACATCACTCTTAGAGATGGAAGGTCATACAAACGCATGAACATTGTTCTCATTTTACAATGGATGGAATCAAAGACTATTAAATAATAATTACACATTGAAGAATCATTTTTATATCATAAAAATTATAAATATTCCTGAAATATATCCTTACTACCTCCCATGTAAATATAAAATAAAAACGATTCTCGCCGCTTTATGGATGTGGTAGTCTACACGAACTCATGAGCGATGTTACCAGTTTATAACAGATTTAAATGTAGAAAGTAATATGTGATATTATAATTAAATAATTATAATTATTATATATATATAATATATATAAATTAATTTCATCATTATATACATCTGTTAGGGTTGTTGACGTAAAATGAATTACTTCGGTTCGTGAAGTGGTAGCCCATCTTACAAAGGCTCGACTATTTCATTTCCCATTTGATTGAATATGATATGAATATAGGTTATTTTATTAATATAGTAATATATCAGTATATGGTATATAACACTTTAATTATTTTAGAATATTTTATGAATATTTCAACGTGGTATAAGAATAAATAAAATGAAAAACCATGGTTTGGAATTATTCCACTTCTTTAGAAAACCACTTTAGGTTTATATCTAATGCCTTCATAGGATTATGTAATAATTAAAATATTAAATATATATAATTATTATTGATTTAATAAGGTATTTATGTAGGTTTTTTATAACCCAAAAGTCTCTTGAAGTGTTGATATGAGTGGAGAGGGGTTCCCTTTTATAAGTGAGAAAGAATGTAATTTTTATAGATACCTTAAACTATTCAATAATGACAAGTAAAAATTAATAAAAGTGCCTAAAATTTTATAAATAATTGATTTTATAGAATATATGATCAATAAACACCTCCAACACCAAAAAATAATCAATTTTTATACATTTTCTTCCCTTTACCTCTATGGTTACTCATATTTTCTATTTTAGTTTTCACCACAGCCACTAGTTTTCTTACATATATAATTTATACTATAATAATAAAAATTAAATTAGAATTATATGATATATTTTACCCATTGGTTATAAATTTTAAATACAATTTTTTTTAAAAAAATTACAGTGAGTGTAAAAAAAAATTAAAACTAGCGTATTTAATGCCCAAAACCCCATTTTAACCTTAAATGTGTTCATTAATATTTTCTATCTATACTATTAATTATGACTAAAAATTATGTTGAAATTATTAACTAATATTAATTATGATAATTAAAGATATTTCATCCATTTTATCAAAATAAATTCAAATACAAAAAATTATTTAATTTATAATTAAACCAATAAATGCGACAAAAGATGTTTTCTAAAGAAATATTTTTCATAATTAATGAAAGTTTTTATAAAAAAATCAGTATAAAATTGATTATAATGACTAAATTAGATTAATAATAATACAATTTAAATAATTTTTCATTTAATATGATTTTAAAACTAAACATAACTTTTTAATATCGTTAAATTAAATGATAATTTTAACTAAAAAATAATATTTTAACTATTAATTGAAAAATTAATAGTTTCATAAAATTATTAAAAAAACAATATAAGATAAATTTTACATACTGATATCAAATATTAATTTATTTTTTTCTTGTAAAATTTATAAAATTTGAAAAAAAAATAAAAAAAATTCCAATTGTGATGAAACAGTTTTTTAGAAAAAAAAATTTAGAAAACATTACTTTAACATTCAAGTGTTTTTTGTTTTTTATTTTTAAACAATTTATTTATTTTATACACTAGTGGAAAATATAATATTCACAATTTAGTTGTTATTATTCAATCCCCCCAATTTAACAGCTTTGTTATAATTGTATACTATATAATCGTTCATTTAGACTTGGGGTTTCATGTATTCCAAGCAATCAAAGAGATTCAATTTACTAATACTATATATCATAAACTATTCGGGGTTAAAAGGGAAAGTATTTTATACACTTGTATCTAGAAATAAAATTTGATAAACTGCTTCCCTTAGTTGTAGTTCCACTAGCTGTTAAGGTGGAAGAGAACCAGCCACCTTAGGCAAGGAAAAGGTGGCCTCACAAAAAATCACCTCCAAAAAATCATCCAATTTCATAGATGATGAGAAACTAAGAATGTCATTTATAACATTCCACATAAATAATAATAAAACTC
Organism: Viscum album; assembly: GCA_963277665.1. Classification (NCBI taxonomy): domain Eukaryota; kingdom Viridiplantae; phylum Streptophyta; class Magnoliopsida; order Santalales; family Viscaceae; genus Viscum; species Viscum album. Next base: position 385,604,246 of record OY728166.1, read on the forward strand.
CCTTCATTATTTATCCCTTCCACTATAGTATTTCTAAGTTCTTGGAGGGAATGGGATCAATGAAGGGAGGATCATTCCATGGAAGAGTCATCAAGGATACTCCAAGAGAACTAAATTAACCTAACGGACTTTAGGAATGTGCCCACTATTGCCTATATTTTTTTAAAAGTTTAACATGTTGATATGGGAACATACCTTGGATACATAGATTCATAAATCTTTAATTTCAATGTTAGACTGTTTTTTATGTATTGAGTGATGAATATATCTATACCTAGGGTAGATGAAACTAGTGAAGAAAGAACATCCTAGGGAGAGGTAATATAAAATTACTTAAACACCTTCAAAGTATCATTTTAAGAAATAAACTAATTCATCTCACTATTTTTTTTAAAGTACAATTAATCAATCTCACTCATTATATTTTGAGTGTAACCTATTAGTTGGATAGTGGTCAGTCATATTTCTCCGGCGGATAAATGGGTTGAAGACGAGGGATCCCCTTCCATTTTGGATTATGTGTAGGCTATTCCTACAGACCATAATAGGACCCTCCCACCTCTTCTATGACTTGTCTCTCACTTAAAAGGGAACTCACATAGGGAAATCTTGAATAGTGAGAGAGATAATACTTTAGTGATACATATTCACTAGGTAACAAATAAATCATTTGGAGACCCTATGTGTTGAGTCATGTCTTGATATCCAAAAATAATCAACCACTCAAGGGCTCAAAAATTCCACATATTCAAGAGGTAATCCTTTGGGTAGAACCCTTATGGTGTTATAAGTAAAAAAATTAAGAGGAAATATTACCATACTCAGACCCAAGGAGAGTGAAATATGTTATAGATGCCCGGGGTTTGAGAGTAAGAGATGCCTAAAGAAATATATCCCTTGGGAATCAATATAGTTCTTTAGGAGGAGTTATGGTGGGAAAAACTAAAGAAATATTTCATATGGCTATTGTGACACTGAAAAATGTCATAGGGTATTCAGGTCCAAGAGTTCCCACTCCCTAAGAGAAAATATCTTGTGTTATTCTTAAATGATCACCTATGGAAATAGTGGATATCAAAAAATAAAAAATATTTTAATCCCATGGAGGTTCAAAATAAAATTTCAGTCAACATTTTACACAAATTCCTCCCAACTATCTAGGGTTGTTGAATGATATTATATAAATCCAGGCTCGGAATCATTATTCTACGTCCAATCATGATGTATTCCAAGAATACCAGGACAAAGGTTAGTGAACTTGATATTTTTCAATTCTGTCAATAAATATGTTAACCCCTTTGGTTTATATATATATATATATATTTATCCATTAATGTATGTGATTCTTGGAGGTACAGGCCATAGGTGCATCTTGGGCCAACTTCTCCAATGGAAGTTGTGGTTCCCTCAAAAATGGTTGTGGATGTGGTGCACAAGACTATGACTGTATAATCGTAAATATTAACATAAAATTTACACAAGGGTACTTTCATGTTGCACTGATTGATGGGGTGACATCAGAAGATATGAATGATGTCCTGACAAATAACGTTTATTATTCTCACACGTTATCATTTTACCCTTTTAAAATCAGTTGTTTGGCGTGATCCTATTATGAATTCTAATAACCCAACCATCATCCCTCAAAACAAAAAATATATATTTCAATCTAAATTTCTCAACCAATATGAGCCACAAGGATGAAAAATATCCCAATGTGGAAAAATCCAAGGGGTTTTAGGATTATAACCTCTCTAAGTGATATTGTTTCGAACAATGTTTTGGTACGTGTTACTAAATTTGATATAGGCCATTAGGATATTTCATTCTAGTGGAAAATGTTTTTCTAATTATGGAAGAGGATCTCAAAACTAATCCTTATTATTCTCTGTAATTAACATGGAATCCAATTATATCATATCAAATAGATTTTTATTTCCTTTTATTTTGATGGGTATGACTATTACAATGTTCAAGCTAATGTGAACGAGGTCATTGCTTCTCAATAAAGAGTGTACATAGCTAGGTGAATTATTTTAAATGCAGAGTCCTTAGTTTAGTCCCATAATTTTTTTAATATATCCATCCAGAATGCTCTCTACATTTTTTGGTGACTATAATGGAGTCAATAATGTTACCAAAGATAGGTACTTTATGGATCCAATTAAATAATATATATCATGGATTCAATAGGATTTTGATATTTATAAAAATTTAATGAAGGAATATATTTGGTAGGTTATGGAGTAAAAATTTTGGGATGGACAATAATGTTAGGGTAGAGGCATGGTGACTTGATGAATAAGAAAATACTGAAATATTGGAGAAGTTATTCAGATAAATTTTTTGGCTATATAGAAAGAATGGTTAAACTTCTAGAACTATTGATCATACCATTTAATATTTTCTTTATCTTTATTCTTATCTATACGTAATAATAGAGGCTCTAGGTTGTTGATGGTTCTCTCTGCCATTGTTATTATTAAATAAAATGGGGTTTTCTCATTTATTTTCAATTATTAGACCATTATTTCATTTCAAACACCACTTAATAATTTCTTCTAAAACCATAGAATGAAATTTAAAGGTTCTGTTAATCAACAAAACCATTTATTTTGAATGTATTAAGTCAATCAAAGTTCTTAAGAACAAGAGTTGGAGAGTTCATCCTGGGCATGGTTCATAGATAGGTAGAGGCATAACCTTCATCACTATAACACTAGAGTTACTCCATTTATATGTGAATCATGGATCCTTCTATACATGGATCATGTATGGGTATATGCACAAATACCATCACTGTAACACCAGATTTGGTCTATTCAGAAGTGAAACATGCAAGACTCAATATAATGAGGATCATGAAGAGGCAGTTTTAGAATATGGAATCCAATGTTCTGAATGGATCATACACCTTGAAAATCTATCTTCATTTGTTTTTCACGAATTAAATGGAAAAATATTCAATATGGAATAGAAGGTTGATCTAAATTTTGACAAGGACATGGTACCTAGTGGGAATAGTGTGACTTTTTTGGGATCATATAGTTGAATACATGATCCTTTCTTATTTTCAAATAATATCTCTAACAACTAAATAATATTCATATAGTAGATTCTGGGAGAGTGTGAACATGGATTTTATCTATGTCACCCTTTCTGGGTTTTCAAATTGCCAATTTGTTTCCTCATTCCTTTTCAAATGATCACTTTTTTCATAGAAATTCTAGATTCCTGATAAAAAAAGTTGTGAATAAACTTTTTACAAGGTTTCCATTATTGGGTATTTAATAGAGTGATTTTCATGTTAATTTACTTAGAATGTTCCATGTATTATAATTTATACTAACATCGATTGAACTTAAGTCCAAACAACTTTAAACAAATGATAGGCGGTTTTCACTACAACCTGGGTAAAAATAAACTGATGTCAATGATCGGTACACAACTTTATAAAATATCTAGGTAATAGGGAAACACAATTTATGATTATAAAGTTCAATTAGTTATTTCGTTTAGTTTATATTCATGAGATAATATATGAAAAATGGCTCAAAGATTCAATGTCAAATGGTTTCTTGGAATATGGGTAAGATGAAAAAGTTTGTAACATCAGAGTATATAATCCACTTAAATAATTACAATATGTAATTTTTAAGTCATGTCTTAAGATATGTTAATCAATAGATGGTGGTATATAGTAGGTGAAAAGGGGAGAATTGTGGAATTATTTCAAATTGAGGGTTATGTTGTGATGTTTTTGGGGAATGTGGACATTATAAGGAAATACCCTTATAATAAAGATTCCTATAGTTGACATTATATGTCGTGGGTGTATAAAAAATACATTGGGGAGATTTTTCATAGTCAAATTGATGGTTTAATTTAAAGAATTATACACTCATTACAGATAGCTATGAAAGGTATTATATGATTTAAACGTCTTTTGAATGAAATATTTTTATATAGGATGGAAAATTAAAGAATGTTTTCAGAACACTAAAGGGTATTCCATCACATATTGAACACATTCAATGGTTGAAAAGGTATGAAACAATATCATAATGAATTTTTACTAATCCATTAAGTCTAGTCAGCATATCCATGCTTTTTATAGTGTTTACGGATACAAAACATTGACTGAATCCTAATGGATTTTGTCTTAATACATATTCAACCATATTTTTTGGGAATCAAGGCTTCGAATATTAAACTAAGAGATGATAAATCCAATATACAAATGAAAAATAAAACCAAAAATTGAATGATGGCCTTATTCTTAGTATAGACTATCTCATTTAGAGGTGCATGTAGTTTTATGGCCTTACTTCATGGATCTAGGGATATCATGTAATTTTGTGGGTGATCCTAGGATAGGGGATACTATAATAAATATATATATTGGGGTAGTAGGAATCGATTCATACATAGTTATTATAATGGAATCTCCAATATATATCAAGCTCATATGAAGGAAATGAGGAATTTTTCTATTCTTTTGATAAATCAAATAAGGAGTGGATCCTTGGTCGTTCTCATGATAGTATTCTGGTATGTAGTTGGGGAACGTCTCCTGATGTAGATGTGGGGACTCCCCAAATAGTATTATATAATTTCAAGATAAGTTTTTTTATCAAAGAGCTTGTTTATGGAGAAACCCTATGTCAGTAATCCTCACATGGATTTGTCTCTCATGTAGTAAAATTGGTTCATATTGAACAAACTACTTTAAATAGTTTGAGGTCATTAGGGGAAAACCATATAAAATGCAGTTTAATTTTATGTGATAAAATATTTCAGGAGAGGGTTCTCCAAAGATCTGTATCACTCAAAAAATGATAGAGTTTTATCTTAGTGATGATCTTATAAGGGTAATACCAATGTGAATAAAATACTCCAAGAAATGTGGAAAAGATGTGTTTTGATTTGTATTTTCTATTATCACGGTATATCCTGGCATGAAAGAAATAAATCTACTATCAAGGATGAATCTTACATTAATCTGGGTCAAATTCAAGGAAGGGGATTATTTTATGATAGTACGTATTTGATCAATTTACTAAAGCTTCTTACATGGATTTGGATATCACATAAGAGATTTAGATATCATAAATAGACTCACTCAAACTACTCGAGAGGTTTTATATAGTTTATTTAATGTCACATTATTTAATTTAATATGATTGTAACACATGAAATGTAGTTCAATGAATTTTATTGCTGATGAAAAATATGTGGGGGAATTCTTTCTTACATAAAAAACAAGAGATATGGAAACAATGTGTTGTGGTAATTCTTACATGGATTTATCTCAGGTATAAGAACAAGGATTTGAAAGTGTAAGATATTCAAAATAAAGTAAATGCATAAAATATTCATAATCATGATGTATCCAAGAATAATAGTAATCAATCCACTTATAGTTCTTATGAAGACATATATTTTATATTTCTAGCTTATATGTATGAAGGAATGATGAAATAAATGGGATGTAGTGGTGAAAAAATAAATAATGAAACCTTACATAAACAAGTGAGGGGACTCACTACAAGGGCATGGAAATTATAAGTATAATTTTATACTAGGTTTTTCATAAGAGATATAGGAATCACTATGTATTCAGTGTTAGAAATAATAAATCTATACTTAATTCTTTCAAATGGTTCCAACAATGATCATAAAAACACATTGCAATGATGTGTTGTTTTAGTGTATGTATATAGATAAATGGGTCCCTATGTTAAGGATGTGTACAAATATTTTAATCATATATGATAGAGTTAGGTTTATAATGATTCCAATCTACAAGAAGTCTATAGTCATATTGGATTTACCATACATAATGAAGTCTTAAATCATGAAACTAGGATTGTGTTTCCTTTATTAGGACATGGTTCATCTAAAATGTGATAACTTGAGAAATAAACTTTGACCTTTAGTATTATGTGATTAATTCATAGTTTGAGAAAAAAAACTAAGTAATTAGAATATTAATAATACTACACTAGAGCATATATTAGGGTAATATATTGTAAAATTGACACTATCATATAGTCTAAAATCATGTATCCAAGAAACATGTTCTATATCATTTAACGTCAAGCTGTAGGGAATAAATTTCATAAAGATTTAGGTTGAGGGACCAGATAATTTTATGTATAGTTTTATTTCATTTTAATGGGCTGTTTTTGGTGAATTTTTAAGTAGTTTTACTAAGGTAATATGAACTGTAGTTTAAGGTCATTAGCTATGACTTTTAATTGAAATCAAATGAATGTTATGGGAAATAAATATTGAGTGACCTCACATTATTGGTGGGTCTGATTCAGTCCACACCCATTGTGACCAAAGAAAATGATCTGTTGGAGTAGTCCATGTTTATATAATTAGGTCCCTTATATTTTGTTTTGAGAATTGTAATCCTAATCCCTTATATCACCAGATTTATGATAACAAATAATGGTTGTCCCGAGATAAAAAGTTTGAGGAAAAACTTCTTATTTAAGGCTCACACAACTCATTTCTATGGACATATAGGTTTGGTGGAGTGTGTAATATATTCCCATCAAGCCCCTATAGTTAATCCAGCCACTTCTATGAATGTTTTTATTTATATAACTTATTGTAGATGTCGATTTGGAGTGAGGTAAGTTGAACCACAATGGGTAGAATTACCTTTGTCCCATATATAAGTGAATAGGGGATCATATAATGATTCATAAGGGTCACATTTTGATAATCCCAAAAATCATATAATATTTTATATGCGAATGAATTCTAATCACCTTACACTATCTTCTAATGTATGTTTGAAAAGGTCTTAATAAAAGCCTTTTTTTATCCATTTGTTACCTCATGGTATAGGAATGAGTGGTTATATAGGATGTTATATTGGTAATATATAACTTTCAACTCTAAAAAGAAAAAATTACAGCCATTGCATTTCAATATTGTAGAGGGGAAACCAAATCTTATAATGATGTTTTACTTCCTCATGTTGATGATAGATTTCATCCTGACTTCTATGAGGGAAATAGGCATATCCCACATAGAGAATAAATCTGTTGTAGTATTTATATACATGATCTACCATGATTTAACTATGGGATATGACACCATGGAATATCTTCCCCAAATAAAAAACATCTATGAATATTTTTCAATATGCAGAAACTCTAGGGATTTAGCAATGAAATTGGAATGTACCTAGAAAGAATGAACTTTCCAGGTGAAATATTCACAGTCTTGTGTCATATTTTGACAAAAGAATCCATTCTTTTCAATCTGGTGAGAGATCTTAGTTCCTAACTGATGAACTCTATATGCACCTATCTAGACTTCTTTCATAATAGCGAGGGTCTGGCTTTATTTAATTCATCCAAGGAAAACTCCATCAAACCATAATTTATATTAATCCTTATAGGAATTTGGTCCCATATAAATATTTAAATTTATGTATTTCCATGGAATCCTATCTTTTTTGGCTAGTTCATATGGAAGAATTCCACATTAGAGATGTTAAATTATGGGAGATGTACATCTAATGGAGGTGTAATTTGGTGAGGAAATTATCCATCATTTTTCTGGAGTGGTGCAGATCATAATGATTTCCTTTAAGATATTTTCATTGAATAAGGACACCACTATAGGGTTCAAGTTGAAAATAATTTTTTCATCATATTCTAAATCTACCAGGGTTGGGGCTATATTATCTCGTGCATCGGTATGAGCATTATATAAACAATATGTGTGGGATAGTGTTAGATAATATGGAAATTATTACATTAACCCTCATATATAATCAAGTATAGGAATAAATTCCGCTTTATTAATGACATATTCTCCATTAATCTTTTTGATCGTTGTTAGGTCCACTAGGTCAAATACTATTAGTGGGGAGGTGAATTGTGGTATGATAGATTAAAACTTCTTCCCTTTTCTAAATAGATTAATGGTTATAAAAAACTCAATTCTCTCTTCCTCCTATAGAAATATATGATCAGATATGAAATCATGCACAAGAAAAAAAAATTACTTGGTTCACCCTCACTGGGCTACGTCCAAGGAGAAAAAACGTCGATGTGATGATGTACCAAATTAATTAAGGATCACAAAAAATAATGAGGACAATGTCTAGGATAGATCTTTTTTTCTGAAGCTACTTCCTTTACAATGATTAGGGTATTCCCACTGCATTCTCAAGGGTCACCCACTATGCCAATTTCTCTGGCTCACTGCCAGTGGAAAGGGTCAATGTCTACCTCTTCCTTCGCTCGCTACTCTTGAAAAGGAATCAACACACCATTTATAGACTTATAGGTCAATCATAGTTTATGGAAATCTAGATCCCATGATTTTCCGGACATCCAACATCATAAACTATGAGTAGATTCCCTTTTGAAGTTCATTTTTTACCTGAAAATGAAATCCACCTTCCCAGGTACTTCGATATACTGAAAAATATTTTTTCAAATGGCTTTGAAGGTTTTTCAGGATTCCTTGAGAAAAACATGAACCAACTTGTTCCTCTGCTTACTATGTAGTGGTTTTGGTATGCAGAATATATCTATATATACTACTTCTAACTTCTGAAAACCGTTATCTCCTCTGTGTACCACTACCTTCACTCCGCCTCTACAAACTTCCCTTTGTCCATAAATTATTTTCTATTCATGTATTATCATTGCTTCCGCATACCGGGGCTCCCCCTCCAAGTACCACTTGTGGAATTCTCTCCCTCTGTTTCATACCAGAGATTCCTCCTATATGTACTGAGTTCTATGTGGGTTAAACTTCTCCACCAAAACATTCAGTAAAATTTCTTCCACGCGAATCAATTTAGCTTTCACAGAATTATCCATCGTGAACTTCCTTTGGACTTCACTGAAATCCCAAAGAAAAAGAAGTTCTTTAATGATATTCAATCTACCTTCTAATCGGTGGGATTAGTTATTATTATAAAGGAAAAGATATCCAATATATCTACTAATCCAATATTTACCAAATCATTGATTCAGTATAGCCTTCACCGCATACTGTTCCTCGTGTCATGAACTAAAAACCTCCCACAATCCATTTTTCATATCCGGTCCATGTACTGCCTTTGTTCCTAAATGTTTTCCACTTCCTTTTACAAAAGATCAGCCATCCATCAGACCTCTAGCCTTCCACATACCATACTCCCTTTGTTGTAAACCATTTTTGCAAACCGTTTCCGGTTTCATTAACCGCTCTGTCATATCGTTCATGCCACTCCACATACTATTACTAGAACATAGAACATGGTCCATGAATTATGTAACACGCTTCTCGTCATTTTATAATTTTCTACAATTTTATTTATAATGTTCTCTCCAATGAATAAATCCTTACTTTTCCAAAATCAAACTCTTATTTTTGAGGCCCAAATATTTGGCCAACACTAGGGAACCGTGGGACCTTAAAAACCTATCTTATGAAAATACCAAACACTCTCAATCGAGATCATCTGGATTTTTCAACAAACCCAATCACACCGAAAATATTCTGAGGTGATTCCTTGAGGGATTTTTCCCAACAATTTCCAACTCTGAATCATCCATGATATTTAGTTGGTATACCAAAATATGAAAGGCCAAATCTAATCTAGAAATGAGATATTTTTATTATACTTTGTTGTGGGTGAACCCATTGGATAATGGGGAAACATATGGATAGAAAACTTTTATTGGAGTGACATGGATAATCACCAAGACAACATTATTTATTTTTGGATTTTAAATTAATCTTTTTTAGCATCTTGAACCACCAAAGGAATACATCTCCCATGTCTTTAGAGTTTGATGAAAAAATATAGCCTCTATAATGGGTATTTTTGTATCCAATAGCACTCTTTCTAGGGTTATATGTTCTTCCAATATGTCTTCCAGTAACATCCATTTGACTTCCTTCTATGAAATTATGTGAATATGAAGCTATAATAAGATGATTTTACATCATTCCAAATGTCTAGTAATTACTATATGACTGAGGATGTATTTGATCAGAGTGATGTAAGATACAAATTGGACCCCATGATTTAGAAGGTAGTGTCAAAATTTCAGAACTGTGAATATTAATGTGAGGTAATTCTTATCAATTTCATTTTATTTAGTCTTATTTTCTAGAAATGGTTTTTTAAGATAGTAGATCCCATTTTCTTTCCAGGTATAATTTTATATCTCTGAAATGCACTAAGTTATTTCTCCAAGGTTTTATATATTATTTTATTTTATTTTCTTCCAAGAGGGGAATTATAATTTATTTGATCAAGAAATATTTCTTCGCATTTTTGATGGATTCTTGACAATATTTGTCCCAACGATAGCTGACTTCCTTCTTCATCACCTTTGTGAAGGTTGGGACATTTATTCTAAGATCCTTTTTTTCACAAAAATATGTTCCCTAGAAATATTTAAGAAAGACACATCTGGTTTAATGTAATTCCATGCAATGATGACCTAAAAATATCTTAAGGGTGTGCTTCATGTGGCCATACCTATTCATGAATGGTTTGAGCTTGTGAAGCTCCTTATCAAAAATTCCCCTTCATGAACATGAATTTCAATTATAGAGTTCCTCCACATGTCTTATGGAAATTATTAACCATACAAAGGATTGATGGTGTTCATCTATGAGTCTGATGGAGCTTCATGACTGCTCAAAGGGTTGACAATGTCCTTCGTGAGTCTGACAGGGCCACACCTATTCGTGAATCCCAAAATTCCTTAATGAACTACTTCCAACATTCATGAAATATCATGCCTATAAATAACCCCTCAATAACTACTACTAAATAGGCATTTAAATGTGCTAAAAATTTCCTTCATCAGCACTACATATGCACGAAAAACTGGAGCGAGATTAAAATCTCTTTTCTTTTATTAGTTCCAAAAATTCACTAATAAATGGATCCTTTAAAAGTGATAAAAAGTGATGATAAAGAAATCCTTTATCATCATGTTAAGAGTCACTGATAAAAGACCACTTTATCAGTGCTTTAATTTAGCGTCAATAGAGGGTCCTTTATTAGGACTTTAAAAAGGACTAATAAGGTACCCATTTATCTGCACTTTCAAAAGCACTGATAAAGGGGAATACATCAGTGTGTTTTCACATCACACTACAAATCCAGTGCGATGTGCAATAACAACACACCGTAGCACCAGAAACACCATCTGATATTAACAAAATCATGTAACAATATGGATTTTAAATGAAATGATAGCTACAACACATATACCAAAGATTATATTATAGAAATTTCAAACAAAGGTTTATACAATTACATAAGTACAAATTATTACATACAATCAAAAACATCAATGTTTTATTTTTTTTCTTTTGATCCTAACACCAAATCATGATATTTTTAAACTGAAAACCCCTAAATGAGAAAAATAACACACCAATATTAGAAAATATCTCTTATGTAAGTAATAATACAAAGAAATAAATTAACAAAAAGTGTTAATTTTAACCTAATATTTGATTTATACCAGTAACATTGTGTATCAAATTGGGTTGTGGAAGATTCTTCCACATAAAACCATTTCTTAATCCTATTAAATAATTATCTTAATAAAAATTAATTAAATAAGGGTAATTTAAGGCAAGATTTTGTTTGATCAGTTTTCAGTGTGTGACACTTTTTAGACTAAAATATAGATTTTAAACTAATAACGAACACTTTGAGTCATACCTGGCTCATCATGTATCATATTGAGATACGGATAATTATTACACATCAAAAATGAATTATGGATTGTTTCATAATGTATCAAAACAAAATGAATGTGTATGCTTTGTTTTGAGTAGGCTAGTTGTCCAATTTACTAAAATTCATGTCAATTTTAAATAAAATAAAGCACTTAGTGTCATACCGGTCACACCATGCATATCATTGAGGTTTGGATGATCCCTAAATGTCTCAAATGAATTATGGATCATTTTCCTAAAGTATAAAAAATATCTGAATTAATTTTCTTGGTTTCAAGTGCGTCACTTCTTTTTTTTACTAAAATGCCTTTTTAAACTAGAAACACATAGTTTGACTCATTTAGATCATATTATGTATTTTTTTGATGTGAAACCAATTATTACACTTATGAATAATTTCCCTAAATTAGGAAGAAATTCCTATCATGTTTGATTGGTTTTCAGTGGGTGACACTTTTTGAACAAACATATCAATTTTTAAATAATAAAGGAAATTTTGAATCATATCAACAACATCGTGTATCATATTAACGTGAAACATATATATACATGTCTAAAATGATTTATGGACCATTTTTGTAAACTATAATAACATTTTGAATTCATTTTCATAGTTTTTAGTAGGTCAGTTGTCCATATTACTAATGTTAATGTCACTTTTCAATAAAAATATGCACTTAGAGTCATACCAGTCACACCTTGCCTCATATTTAGGTTAAATCTAAATCCTACACATCTCAAATTACTTATGGATCATTTTAATTAAGTATCAAAACAATCAGAATGTATTTGATCGATTTTTAGTATGCCACTTGTATTTTTTACTAAAATTTCATTTTAAATGGGAAACACACACTTTTAATCATTCCAATCACATAGTGTATATGTTTGATATTTAATGTATTCCCAAATTTCAAAAATGACATATGAATAATTATCATTAATTATCATGAAAATATGAGTGTATTTTATATTATTTTAGTTGGTAACAAGTTTTGAACTAAAATATCAATTTTAAACTAATAATGGACACTTTGAGTAATTCTGATTATATAATGTATTAGATAGAGGTGAGGATGATTCATTCAATTCACAGATGAATTAAGGATCCTCTTCGTAATGTATCAAAATAATATGAATGTGTTTTCTTGGTTTTTAGTAGGATAATTGTCCATTTACTAAAATTGATATCAATTTTAAGTAAAAATATTAACATGGAGTCAAACCAGTCCCACAGTGCATCAGATTGAGGTGTGGATCATTCCTACATGTCTCAAATGGAATGTGTATTTTTTCATAATGTATCAAATCAATATGAATGTGTTTTATATGTTTTCAATATGTCACTTTTATTTTTATTGAAATGCCATTTTAAACTAGAAACAAACTGTTTGACTAATTTTGATCACATCATATTCCATTTTATTTGAAACTAATTCATACACATTACAAAGTTCTTAAGAATAATTTTCCAAAATTATAAAAAATTTATGAGGGTGTTTGTTCAATTTTTAGTGAGAATCACATTGTGAACTAAAATGATAATTTTAAACTGATAAAGGACACTTTGATCCATATCGGGCACATCGTGTATCAGCTTATGGTACGATTGATTCTTACAAGTCATAATTGACTTAAGGATTGTATTCATAGTATATCAACGCCATTCAATCTTTTTTTCTCTATTTTGAGTAGGTAAATTGTCCATTTTATTAAAATTAGTGTCCATTTTAAATAAAAATACATAATTTGAGTCATATTGGTCACACTATGTGTCATATTGAGGTGAAACTAATTCCTACATATCTCATAAGATGTATTTATCATATTACTAAAGTATAAAAATAATAAAATTATGTTTTCTCAGTTTGGTGTAAGTCACTTATCCTTTTTATTAAAAAATCATTTCAACCTAGAATCACACACTTTGACTCATTCTGATCACATCATCTATTAGCATAATGTGAAAAAAATTCCTACACATCACAAAAGAATTATGAATTTTTTTCATAAATTATCTATAAAATATAGTGTGTTTGATTAGTTTTTAATGAGTGACACATCTTGAGAAAAAATTTTTGATTTTAAAGAAATAACTAAAATTTTGAATTATACTTGGAACAACATGTATCAGATTAAGGTTTGAATGTTTCCTACACATCACAAATGACTTATGTATCATTTTTATAGAGTATAAAAACAATCCGAATGTTTTTTCATGGTTTTGAGTAGGTCAATTGTCCATTTCCCTAAAATGAATGTCATTTTTAAATAAAAAGACACATTTGGAGTCATACCTATCACATAATGCATATGATTGAAGTGTAAAAGATTTATACATGCCAAAACTGAATTATGGATTATTTTTTAAAAGTATAAAAAAATCCTCAATGACTTTTATCAGTTTGGAGTAGGTCAGTTTTACATTTTACTAAAATTGATGTCCATATTACATAAAAAGACACACATTGAGACATAACAGTCACACTTTGCATCAAAATGAGGTGAGGATAATTTATACATGTCTAAAATGAGTAATGGATAATTTTTTTAAAGTATAAAAATAATAATAATGTTTTTGGTTAGTTTTGAGTAAGTCGCCTGTATTTTATTTACGAAAAAATCATTTTAAACGGGAAACAAGAAATTTGAATTATTCCAAACCTATAGTGTATCTATTCAATGTAAAACTAATTCCTACACATCACAAAGAACTTATGAATTGATTTCAAAAATTAACAAGAAAATGTGAGTTTGTTTGATTTGTTTTCAACGAGTGACACATTTTGTACTAAAATATCGATTTTAAAAAGATAACAGACACTTTGAGTCATACTGAACACATTGAGTAATATATTAAAGTGAAAATGATTCTTTCACATTAAAAATTTCTTATTTATCATTTTTATGAAGTATCAAAATAACCCAAATGTGGTTAATCTTTTTTGAATAAGTCAATTTTCCATTTTACTAAAATTGATTTTAATTTTAATTAAAAAGATGAACCTTGAGTCATACCTGTCATAACGTATGTAGGATTGAGGTGGGGTTGATTCTAAAATGTCAAAAATGATGTATGGATCATTCTAGTAGAGAATAAAAATAATGTGAATGTCTTTTCTCAGGTTTGAGTAGGTTAGTTTTCCATTTAAATAAAATTTATTTCAATTTTAAATAGAAAGACAAACCTGGAGTCATACCGGTCTCACCATGCGTACAATTGAGGTATATATGATTCTTAAAAATCATAAATGACATATAGATCATTATATTAAATTATTAAATCAATCAAGAAGTGTTTGATTTGTTTTGAGTATACCAATTTTCTTTTTTACTAAAATGTAATTTTAAACTAGAGACACGAACATTGACTCATTTCGATTACATAATGTATCATTTTGATGTGAGACCAATTCCTAAACATAAAACAATACATATGAATCATTTCCCTTATGTATAGATATGATCTGATCTTATTTGTTTGGTCTCCTGTGAGTGACACTTTTTGAACTGAAATGTTCATTTTAAACTGAAAATAGACACTTTGAGTCAAAACGGGCACATCATGCATCAGATTGATATGTGGATGATTCTTACATGTCACAAATAACTTATGGATAATTTTTGTAAACTATAGAATTAATATGAATGAATTTTCTCAGTTTTGAGTAGTTCAATTGTCCATTTTTCTAAAATTCATGTCAATTTTAACGAAAAAGAAGCACTTCGAGTCATATCAGTTACCTCGTTTATTAGATTGTGGTGCGCTTTATTCCTATATGTACAAAAGTCTCAAAAAATCATAAATTATAATTTTAGAATGATTTCCATTAAAAAATTATTTAAATACCAATACTATATATTGACTCATTGTTTATAGCTGAAAAAACCATTCTCATTGTTGAAATCCAGAAGAGTAGAGAAAACTCATGTGACCATTATATCATGAGAGGTCACCACAATGACCACATGATATTACTCTATTCTTCTAGATTTCAAATAGAATGGTTCTTCAGCTATGAACATCGAATCAATATGACTTCCTAAAATATCTGTAGAAAAACCTAACTATTAGTTAAAATTGATAAGGAAATTAACTTACAAATAGTTGATAAAATGATGAAAAAATAAATTAAATAAGTATTGGGTATTAAAGGTTTCATGATGGTTGAATTCATTCATAATATATTTTATTTATAGTTCGCGTCTCAGTTTCAATCTTGAAGTCAAATATCTCACAAAAATGAGTGTATTTAAACAAACCACCCAAACTAGAATAAAATAATCCACTTGTATAAGAGAAAAATTATTATCTGAGTAAAAATGAAAATAAATAAATAACACATAAATATGAAAAAATATATTAATTATATGGAATTTTATTTTACTGTGAAAACATAAATATTACCTCTATAATTGAGTAGTGGAAGGAATATGAAGAAATGAGATAAATTCCAACACTAAAAGGATGGACATGTATTCTCTTTTAATGGAATGGTTATATCAATATGTAAAATATACATTCCCTACATAATAGTCAAAAATTTCATTTATATTTTGTTAATACCATAGAGAAAATATATTTTTATGGATGAAAAAATAGTATATTAAAGCACCATTTTCCTTCTCCTTGAACACTCTTCAATTTTTTTAAATGGTTTTAGTGATTTGATTCCTCTATTGAGAATCCAAATCAAGTATTTGTAGTCCCCTATAATGTACAAGAAACATATATATAGGGATAAATAAGAACTGATTATGATCTCCTAATGAAAGGGTCTTCTTAAATTAAATTTTCATCTAACTGAACGTTTGTTTTAGTTTCCTATAGGAAAATTGACCGGTTTTTTTTAATGGATTTGAGACATAAAATACCTACACTACTTGGGATTACATTTTGAATAGGTTGTCTTTTTTCCCTACCACATTGAAATTCACCATCATGAATACCATTTCATCAACTTTCAGTACATTCATATTTTAAAACAATTTCCAATAGAAAATTGGAACTTGAAATGTTCTTTAATCTGACTCATATATTTTTTCAATAATTCCAAAATATGACAAATTTGCATAAACTGTATTTTTACCCATTGAACCGGAAACGTGAATCACTTCATCCACAAGCGTAACACCAATTTTTACATTGAATTTAATTTATCATACTCTTTTGTATATAACATATAACCATTTATTACAAAACAATTTTAAGATATAAAATTTTCTTTCAATCCACAGGCAGTCCATTGAGTTTATTCAGTAATTAAATTCATATTTTTATATAACTCCTTATAAATTTGGCCACAGAACCATCCTATAAACTGTTTATTATGTGTATTTGATATCCATCCTTCGTCCCTTGATGGATTCATGCCTCAATCAATTTACTTGTGGGATTAAATTAATGTATTGACATCATCACACTACTGGAATGAGGTGATAACCCCAAAGAGGAATACCAATAGTTTTGTAAACCATGGGTATAAACAAAATAAAGATAGTATGTACCCGTAATTTTAAATAAACTACGGGTATGGGCCCTCTATACCAATAGTTTTTCATAAACCATTTGTATAAAGGTTTGAATATTTTTTCCTCACACATGCTCCCCCCTTAATTTATTGCGTCGTAAACCCCCTCTCACCCCCACAGGTCCCTTTCCCTCTCCACATGTTTCCATCACCTGGCTTCACTTATCCTCCTCTAGTCTATTCACATCACCACTCCTTCTCCTCTAGTCGATATACATCCACCATATTTATCCTCCTCTAGTTGATGTTCATCCTCATCCTTATCCTCCACTGGTTGACGCACATCCTCCTTCTCCTATGGTTTTCCTTCCCCTCCTAGGTCACACATCCCCCATAGGTTGAGCAGTTTTTCCCTTACCAGATGGGAACCCCCCTAGGTCGGGCGGTGTTTCCCTCACCCAACAATCTATTCTTCTACTATTGGTTGTCTTTCTAATTTGGGTCCTCTTTGGTTGTGAGTCCTGAATTCTTCTTCTATTATAGTTATTTTATTTGAGTTTGGTTTTGTTTTTGTTGATTCAATTTGTATAATTTCATGTTTTCTCATTGATCTTTGACATGATATTGATTTATTTTTTTTAAATTGGTTCTATTTAGCATAGTTTGTTTGAATATAAAATATTTGGTTATATTTAACACATTTTTGTTTGGTATACAGGATTTTAGGTTGATTTCTGTTATAATTTTTTAGGAGATATTTTTTATTTTTTAAAGAAAACATTTTGTTTTAAATTTATAATTATTTTAGAAAATTATCTATTATGTTTGGTATCTTTGATCAATAAATAAAAGAGGGAGAGTATTATGGATTTATTTTTGTTTGTAATTATCCAAATGGGTGATTTTAATGGTGTGCATCCTCAAAAAAAATTATGCCTTTTGGATAATTATATATTCCTCAATATATTTGTGAGTTATTTATTCATTATTATTATTATTATTCTGTTTTGATGAATTTTTTATATGTTTTTCCTTATTAATTAGGATTCCTATTATGTATTTAAAATACAATATATCAAGAAAATTTTTTGTTAATAGAAATTCTATAGTAATAAATATCTTATTTATGATGAATCTCTAACAAATGGATGTTTGTATATTTCATTCCAAGGGAAAAAGCTTATGCATATTTTTAATTTCATACTCACAAATATATTTTTTATATATTGATATTTTATAAAAGAAAAATATATTATACATTACAAGAAAATGTTACACTTGGAATAGAATGTTTACACTACATTATCAGTATATCAAAACATATTTTATGTATTCACTAGATGCAATAATTTAGAAATTTAATAATATTGTGCATTTCAATTTGGAGAAAAATATACATTATATCCTCTTGGATTAAAGGCTCATGATGTGAACCTTCAGTTGCACCGTGAATTACTTGGAAGTTAGTTCATCTAACAATTTGATATATAGAGTATCATAAGTTATGATTATTATATTATCAAATATTATAATCTTAGAGATCAAAATTTACACTAACTATATATTTAAGAAGATAAACTATGAAACATGTTGGATTCTTATACACTGGTATAGAATTCATTATTAAAATATCACATTATGAATTCTCCAAAAAAGAATTATTAGAAAGATACAATTAAAAGAACATAGTATCAATTTATTATATAGATTACATTAAATGTGAGAACAAAATATGGAATAGATTCATTGGTTTTTATAAATATGGTTGTATGTAATCATAAAATGAGAGAGAAATAAATTATATTCAACATATAAAAGTGATAGTATATGGGAGAACCAAATTTTTTCATTCACCACTAATATATTGTTCTATGGAATTAAAGGATAGTCGACATGGAATTGTTTTACACCAGTACTCAATGGTTGAAGTTTCCTATCTCTACACTAAAAAACCAATTTCACATTTTTAGAGTTTATCTTATTTACCATTTTATTAGGTTTCTATTATCTATGTTGTATATTCAGTATCAATATGTACTCAACTAACACACATGAGTTTTCCTCCGCCAAATAGCAGTGACTCAGTGATTCTAACCTAATAAAAAAATCATATGTTGTTCCTTGTCCAGGAAAAATGGTATTATCTAGGATATGAATCTAGGTGTAAAAGTTACAAGAAGTTTTGTTTTTCCTTAGATAAATATGAATGATATTCGTAGTTGGTCCTTGGATACATTGATATTGGTTTGGAAATAAACTGTTTGTTTATATTCCAATTGATTTCAACCATGATTGGTTCTGTTTGGTACTAAACATATTTTATGGAATATTTTTATTAATATATAGTACATCCTGCAATTGTTTTTTTTATGATGTTAATTTTTTATATTATATTTAGCTATTCATATTTTATCTTCTAATAGTTTTATTTTTTATAGTACATATCCATTTTTAATTTTTTAGGCTATGATATATTCTATATGATTAGAAATTGTGTCCTATAATAATATTTTATTATCAAGTAGAATAAAAATTTAGTTTTATTTCATCTTCTAATAAATCCACCATGATTTTGTTTTTTCGTTATCTATAATAACAACAATTTGTTTCTGACACTGCCTTGTTGATTTTTTTCTAATAAATATGATATTAATGATTCATCAAATTTGATTATAGAATAATAATGATCTCAGTGTTTCACTGTTGAACATAAAAAATTATTGATACCAAACTAATTATTAATTATTTATACTATTACACATTTCACATTATACTAGGGTAGTATAAGAATTAGGAAATTAGTATTTTCCAAATTGATTATATTTTAATATATTATTTTAAAAAATGACATTCTTGCTACTATTTACAAGAATGTTTTATTTTTTGAAAGAAAAAAATTAAGAAAGATGATATTTACATAATGAATTTCTGAATGATAATAAATACATAATTAAAAGAAGAAAAAATATAACCTTAAGTAAATCCATCCATCTAATTGTTAAATATGTTTACCATGTCTTACAATATTGAATCTAGTGATAGAAATAGATATTGTTCATCAATTATAGCATATATTATTTCTCTTATTCATTGTTTTTCTAGATACTCGTATGATTTGATTAATTTAATAATAAAATTGATTATAATGAATTTTGTTTTTATTTTTTAAATTTTTTATTGGAAGATAACTTTTTTCCATTGTTATATAATGGATAGAAGTTGAATGTATCATACCAATCAAATTTCAACCAAGTTTCAAATTAATTTGGTGAGGTATTTAGATTTTGTGATTCACAATTCTTTAGATGGATGTTATACACAATTTCCATTGTATAAATGGGTTGGAAGACCATGGTTAAGTTAAGAAGAATTTAGATACCATATAATAAATAAAATCAAAAAAACTCTTATTTTTTGTATCACCATGGAGAGATGATTCAGTATTCTACTCTTCATGAAGAAAATTAAATTAGTGACATTAAGAATTTTATTTTAGATTGGTTTCCATTTTTGAATCATCACAAGAGAGATATTATGTCAGTTCAAGATGGCAATGATATCAGTACCCATGAGTAAAATACTAAAGATGATGATGTTGAGAGTGTGAAAATTTTTATGGATGATGCCAGAACTCTAGTATGTCATGAATGTACAATAATAAAAAAAATAGTTTTATTGTAGTTATATCATGGGGAAACCATGTATAAAATTTATAATACCTCCATTGATTATAATATTACATTTTGGAAATAAGTCCTTCTTGATGGTGCAGATATTCCTAGAAATCATTACAAGGTAAGGAATTTAACTGAGAAGCTTGGATTTTCTACTAATAAAGTCCATTTTGGTCCAAAAGATTGTAGTTTATTTTGGGAGGAAGCAACTAATCGTAGTGATTATAAAGAATTTGGTATATCTCAGTGGTAGAGAATTTTATATGGAACACCATCTCATGTTCCATATAAAGTCATGTGGTAGTTTCGATTGATTCCTAGACATTAAAATCTATTCATGTCAATAAAAATATCATCCAATATGTGATGGCATGATGATGAAGGAATTAAAGGTAATGATGAGTTGGTTCATCTTATAGAAGGATTAGTATGGTAGACATTTTATGCACAAGATCATAATTTTGCAGTTGAGGTGTGTAATATTGGGTTGGGTCAATCCTATGATAGTTTTATCTTATTTGGTTGGATGCTTACAACTCACAGCACATGGAAATTTTTTACTTATGTTTCTAATTTTCCTATGTGGATGTGTGTGAAAAAACCTTTCACTTTCTTGAGTATACTGATATGTAGACCTTATGATCCTGGTAAAAATTTAGATATCTACTTGAATCCTTTAATAATATATTTTAAACAACTTTTGGATTTGGTTGTGAGGACATTTGATGCTTCTTAAAATAATATGCTTCAGATGTGTGATTCCATTCTATGGACCATAAATTATTTCCCTGATTATGTAATGATTTTTGGGTGCAGAACAATGGAAAAGATATCATGTCAAATTTATATGAAAAATGAAAGATCTTGAAGGCCAAAATATCATCTTATTTTTAGTTTCATGGGAAAAATGATTATTTCTAATGGAATGTCAATATATGAAGAATCATAGAAGGTTTTATAATACCATTGACACTGAAATACCACCTCAATATATGTCAACAAGTGATGTGCTTAATGAATTTAATGGTTTTAGTTTTTTATTAGGGAATGTTTGGTTGAAATATAAAAAGATGAAGAATACTGATAGAAAATCCACTTACAAATTGAAAAAGAGATGTATTTTTTGAGTTTCCATATTGGTCTACCAATTTGTTACATCATTATTTAGACATAATACATATTGGGAAAAATATATGTGAAATTTTCCTTTCAATTATTCTTAATATCAAGTGGAAGACCAAATATGACTATTGATCTAAACTGGACTTGTTGGATTAAGGTATTCGACTAGAACTACATCCAGTGTGTATTGGTGAAAACAAATGGAAAGTTCCTTGTGCTTCTAATGTGATGACACTGTCAGAGACAGATCAACTTCTAAGAGTATTGGAAAATGTCAAGGTTCATGATAGCTATTTAAGAAGCATATCAAGTAGTTGTAAATGTTCTTTAACTGAATGAATTTCGGCATCATGTTGTCCCGATGCTTAACAAACCATCTCGAAACATATGCCACACATACAAATAAACAACCAATATTTTATATGTGTCATTTACCTCAATGTTTAGAGGTTAGTGATCCAGCTTACTTTAATCCAGATTTATGAATTTCTCATAAATGGTTGTAATCTAGATTTTTTAATTTCTTATTTTCAGCAAGATATATTGGGCATAGAAGGTCATGTAACTTGTGTAAAATTATTTTTCTCCAGAAGAATGAAAAATTATGGAACTACAGTAAATTCATAGACATAAGATAATATGGTATGTTATCTATTTATATTTCAAATATTAAAAAAATATATATATATTTTTTATAATTTCAACAGTCTGCCTTGGCATCCCTCAATGATAAGGAAGATGACAACTTCGGGCCACATGATCATTTCAGTCGAGTATTAGGTGTGGATCACCCAGAGAGAGTTCGATGTCTTCTTGGGAAAAACATCATTCCCTCTGGCTATTATTCCTCACGAGGCTCCTCTCGAGCCTCTCAGACCTTTGGGCTAGAAATCACTCATATAGAATTAGTTGAGGAAAATAATATAGCTTTATAGTTGTGAAAAATAATCAAACAATAGAATGAAAAATGTATGTTTAAAACCAAACATTTCATAAATTTTATGGATGTTTTCAGTTAGTCGATTCCATAAGAGGATGTTGCTACATTTAAATCATATATATATTAAATTATCTCTTTAACTAATGACTCAAGTTATTCATATGAGGGTCCTTATGGAGATGAAGGTGGTGGAAATATAGCTACTGGAGGTGAGGATATTGTTGGTGCTACTGTTGGTGACAAGGCTGATGATGATTTTTTTAATGGTGTGGTTGGTGATGCAGTTGATGATGATGTTATTGATTATTATTATAATAATGGGAATGGGAATGGATATGTTAATGATGTGAGGGGGTATTAATCCCGTCCATTTTTTACTTAGCAGGTAAAATTTTACAATTGCTTTAGGAACATGAACTGACTGTTTGTATGGATTAAGATATACATGTATTTTTTATTTGATCCACTAGTGTAGTGTGGTTTTATGGTGTTGGAGATGATATTTTTTCTACCTATTTTTGTTGTCTCTATGATTTTGGATAATACTTAGAGATATAGTGTGTCGGATTTTTAAAAATATTTTTCAATAATGTCTCATCCATGTTCAATTGCTACAAAAAGGAAAATAGACTCAATTATAACAATTGATTGTTCATTGTACTACTGATTTTGTTTTTTTTTTCATACTGAATGAAGGAATTTTCCCAGGTGGTAGCATATCGTTGGCCAAGGAACCCATTGAGGGAGTTAAAACCTAGTAGTAACCTATTACTAAAAAAAGCATGTTTTCGTGACTATAATGGGTTCCATAACCCCTATTGGACACGAAACCGATGTTTTCTACAATAATATTCTCAATTATGATAGTGGCATAAGAAATATATAATTATTTCATTGTGCACAGTTTCCAATGGGTAGAACTTTATTGTATCAATTTCATTTATAATTATTGATAGCTTCTGCATTTTGATTCTGATACTATCATTTCTATATAATTTATATAGAAATCAAGTATTTCTTTGCATATGGATGTGTCACAATAAATATTTCAAAGAGGATAGATAAATTCAAGCTTTATACACTTACAGTGGAGAATAAGACACTGATAGATGGTGGTATTACAGAGTTCATCATAACTAAATAATAAAAAGATAAATGTACAGTTTTTTTCTTATAAATCATCTCTATTTGTAGAAACACTTTTTGTTTTATTTTAATGGTGATGATGCGGTGCAACATGATACTGTATTTTGTGGAGACTTTTTGGCTACAACAAGCCATGACAACAAATTGAAACCCTCTATAAAGGTGATATTAAAAAAGAAGAGTGAATAGATGATTGACATTTTTGTGGTCCAATGTACTAGAGGAATGTTTAAAATTTCTCATTTGGAGTGGTTATGTTCATTATAAGATGGGATATTTAAAAATTATAACATCATGGGTCTTATTATATATTTAATAATGTATTGTTAATCAAGTTTCAGTGAAACTTAAAATGTATCATTCCAAATAGTATCATAGAGGGACCAATTTTGGACCCACTAGATCAATTTTATAAATTCCAACTATGGTTATAATGCGTATATTAATGAAAACGGTAATGAATTATTCTTTAGAGGATTTTAATTATAGTTAACAATTCTTATCTTATGTTAACTATCTTATACTTGAAATTACAAATAAATGTTTTACTTAGGCACCTTGACAGCTTTGATCTTATAACCAAAGAATGGTTACCTGAGGGAGCTTAATAGTGATGCTAAGATGTGTGATAGGGATATTTTTTTGGTTTTCCCCATAGTCACTCATTTAGGTGACCAACAACAAGTTTCACTTTAGTTCCATGTTTTTGTTTTAGATTTTACTCAACTTCTCTAAGAGATTGATTATTCTTTTTTATAGATTATAGGATTATATATTTTATCTAGAGAAGGGTTATTGAACATCATTTTTTTCAAATCATGATACAAATGTTGTGAGAGTGATATTTAATAACATGTACTATAACTTTCCTCCTTCATCCATAAGAATTAATTCTAATTTTAAGAATGATTTATTTAACACTGAGAAAGTAAGTGCCTTATAAATAGGTGGTTTATTCATTTTCATACAAGTTATTTTTTTAATTATCTTTTATCACCGTGTAAGTTATCCAAAAATAAGACTGCTATTAATTCCATTCTTAACATCTTGGAGTTCAAACGTCATGGGTGGAAATGTATCCAAACAAAGTCAACATGTTCTCTTGAGAACTTTACAATAACGACATTCCTTTGGTATATGACTGATAAACCTTTACATGATATGGAATCTTGAATAGATAAACATTAAATGGGATGTTTCTAATTATTTGGGGTTCAAAATAATGTAATGAAACATCACTTCCCTTTTCAACCCTTAAAATTTTTTTGGGGTATGTTTGGTAGGGAGAAAACATGGTAAATTAAATGGAACGAGAAGTGGAAAATTGGATTCTAATAATTTGGTATGCCTCATTTTCAATTTTATTAGAAATAAAAATTACATCATTTGGGCCAGAAATTTCTCCCCTCTACCTCAATTTTTCCTTTGTCTCATCGCATACTAAAGGAGGCCTTAATGAAAATCTTTTTTTTTTTGAATTCTCTAGTTACCAAGAGAATGGGGAATAAATATCTGGATGATATTTTTTCAAAAAATGATAGAACTCACTTATTTGTGATGTTAAGTCATTTATAGTATTTGAAAATCACATGTTACTTTTAAAGACTAAATTCTAGTGGAATAGTTATAAATAAATCAATATAATGTGTTTCTGAAAGTAATAAGTACTTAAAAACATACTTACAGTGTTGATATGAGTTTACTTGAGGGGTTCTTGAATGGAGGAGAATGACCTACACTTATAGTTTCATCAGTTGGACATGATTTTCATCTATTTTTAAATGGCCAGTTTTTTGGTATGTATTTGAATTGTTTATTTACAAAAAAGGTAGGTCGTTAATTCATTTTTCTTGACTGAATTTGATATTTCCACTATGCAGAATCTACTTTACAGAATGCTAAAAATAAGGGATTCACATTTATTGGGATGTTATACCATCATGCTAGAATAAATGGAATTTCATTTCATAGTGTGACTACTGAACTACAAGTAAGGCCTCATTTTATATTTTATTCTTACATCATACATTCATCTCTATTTATATTTACCTTGTTTTTTGTTTTTGGTGGAATTGGTTTGATTATTTTTTGTTTTTATTTTATTAATGTTAAGTATATTTTATAGAGACATTTGATTTTTATTAATATATATTTATATTTATGACATTTTATATTGGAATGTTGTTTAATTTTTTTGGACGTTCGGGATATAAGGAAAAATTTAATGGTCAGTGATGGTGGAAGAGAATTATGATTATTAGTGAAATTTATCTTTAGGTAAAAATTTAATAAGTAGATTTTTTTTAGAATTTTTTCACCTGAAAATATTTTCTATAATATAGTATTCCGTGATTATTATTCTATAGAAAATGGTGGATAAAATATTCATACTTAAGTTTGATAATAAAATTTATATTTAATGAATTTTTAAAATGGCCAAAAAAAAATTTCATATCCTTTACAAATCTGGATGTTGATTTTTTACCAAATTTATTACAAATATGTGAATATTTTTGTAATTTTAAATTGAAAATGAGAAAAAATGATTATATAATTAAATTTTATTAAATAGGGGATCAATGATGGACTGTTTAATTTCATCTCTTTTCTCAAAAATATTGTATTTTAACTTTTCTATTTCAAATTTTTTAGTACCTGATGATACATTAGTAGAGTTTGTTATCCTATTTCTAAGTATAATTGAAGACACATTTAATATGAACATGAATAAATATATGAGATTAGAAGAAAAATTTTCCTATAGTGTTATGAGATATGGGGTTCATGAGACTTTATATCTTGATAAAATATTTTTTTTAGTATGAAATGAAATATGATGAACAACATAAGGGGTGAGTCTTAAATTATAATAATTTTCTTTTTTGAAATTAAATGGAGTGATGAGAGATAGACTCTCAAGACATCCCACATCATCTGAATTTACAATATTCCCAAAATATTTTGACACCTTAATTTGGTAGTTTAAACATAGAATGCACACATTCTATTGAATTCATTGTTTCTCTAGACTAAAGATACAAAATAATTGAATGACACATGTATTTCCATTTCATTTAATTTAGTTTAATTAATGACTTTCATTCTATTTCTCCCAAAACATAATAGCATTGGATTAAACATTTTGATAGAGGAAAGTGAAAATGAGATAATGGAATGATTTAGTTTTTTTAAATATTTTTTATTCAGAGACTTATGTTTCATGCCATTTCCGAATAGGGGTAGCCATTTTGACACATGGAGTTTGGGTATCATGGTTCTGGTTTTGTTGAATGGAACTGGAAAAAGAACTATGGATCTGACTTTGTAGAAATCGATAGAACAAGTCGTAATAACAATTAGTTTTATAGGTTTCCCATTGTCTCATGTATTCGATACTTAACTGAACTCGCTTCATGCAAGTTTGACTAAATGAATAGGCCATGAATCTAGCTTCTATATATGGTGATTTTTCTATGGAATGGATACAGGACTCTTTAGAAATATAGAAAATATATCTACTGAATTGGAATAAATTATGTAGAGATGATTTATGTGAAAAAAAAATTCATGTTATAGTGAAATGTTGGTGATTTTTGTATAATTTAAATGAACATTTTAGGCTAAAATAAATTCACATGAAGTGGATTAACCATTGGCATTTGACTTGTCTACCATGGTGAAAGGTCAATCATGGATTAATGGTTAGAGTATTAGAAGGTGAAACCATGCAATTGTTGTTGGGAATTGTTATAAAAGACATGAAACTTAAGAAAATATTTCAGTATAATAGTAATTTAAATGAGTTAGGTTCCCATTGCCTTCTTTTTTTTGTCGGTATGTTTTTCCATTTTTTAGAGTGATCCATTTTGAAATTTTTTCTGTCTTGATATTCCTCCTATGGAATTATTCATCTTTTTTATTAATGGTTTTCTATAAATATTTTTTAATCCTCAAAGAACCCATATTTAGCACTTGGATTTCTTCATTTATAGAATTTTTTTATCCATTTCAATCATTTTTATGCTTTCTTGTTTAATGAGTTTTAGGAATATGATAATAAATATATTGGATTTCCCATAACTGGTTTTCCTCAAGGTATCCATATCCAGCCCTTTGAGTTTTACTTATTGCATTTACCATAACTGGTTTTTCCATAACTGGTTTCAA
Source organism: Viscum album (assembly GCA_963277665.1). Classification (NCBI taxonomy): domain Eukaryota; kingdom Viridiplantae; phylum Streptophyta; class Magnoliopsida; order Santalales; family Viscaceae; genus Viscum; species Viscum album. The sequence continues at coordinate 385,632,502 of OY728166.1, forward strand.
ATATGATCTATTTCAATCATTTTTTAAAATATTTATTTCACTTTTTCATTCTTGTTTAACTGGTTTGTTTTGGGTTTTTATTTTTTCTGTATTCATCTCTTTGATCATTTTGTCTATGTCGATTTGTAATTTTTTACAGGTGAAGGAAAGAATGAAGGTTGTTTCTTTTCTGGGAGAAGAATGTATACCCATAGATCAATAAACTGTGTGTATTATGTCTGATGTGATAATCTATACCAATGATTTATAAACCCATTGGTATAGAATATACCAATAGATAAAATAAAACTATGGGTATATTATGTCTTCTATTATAATATATACCCATGGTTTTGTAAACAATGGGTATAGTTATATACCTACGGTTCATCTAGAACCGTTGGAATTATGAAATTTTTCAGGGATCTACCCACAATTTCTATAGAACCATGGGTATTTCACTATATTGATGCCTTGGTAGCACACAGTTTATAGATTTGTGGGTATAGTATATACCCATGGTTCGAGGGGATATACCAATAGTTTCAAAATGTGTGTATAGGTTTTTTTTTCAATAGTGTCACTATTATATAACCCATACAAGATCTCTTTCTCCATATTTTTCAATTTAATTGTAACAACAACTCTTTAAGAAATCCATTCACCCATAAGGCATTCACTATGATGAGAATTTAGGAGACTGATGCTTTCAACATCTGATAGGTAATCAATAAAGAATTCAATAGCTTCTTCAAAAATATATCATTCTTCAAAACAACATTCAGTATGAATTTTATTCTTAACATACCCTTTCAAAATAATCATATATTGTTCAATGGGGTGCATCCATCAATAATGGATAGGACTACATAGTTGAACCTTTCTAACCAAATGAACTATCACGTGGACCATTACATTAACGAATGATCGTGGGAAGAACATATCTAATTCAAAAAAAATTATTTTATCCACTTAATTCGTTTTTGGAAACATCAACAGGTCTATAAATTTACTGTATATGGCTTTGAAAAATAATTAAAATGTGGTTAATGTATTTCATAAATTCTGAGGTAGAATGCAACAAAAAGAAATAGAAATCATATCATTCATCAAAACATGATAGTCATGTGATTTTGGTCTATTTAACTTCAAATTAGTCATTGACAAAACATTTTTTATATTTTTTTGTACCCCTTTGGAAATTTTACACTATTAAAAAAAATGAAAAACTAAAATTTTTCGTGTATTGATAGAGTTTAAGCTATTAGAGGAAGAAAAGAATGCATGTACCCTTCACCATTTCCAACTATTCTCTTATCACCATTTCAGTCAAGTCTAACTTATCCTTGATGCCATATTTCATTTTTTATGTAAAATTTAGTAACATTCCAATAACACTGTCCAAAACATTTCATTATACATGCATGAAATCAAGAAAAGTTTTGACATGCAAACAATTCAAAAACTGTAATTCAATGAAAATTAATCTCTTCTTCCAACATGATTTCCTATGTTTTTTTAAATAGTTTATGAAAATCTATGTCAATATATTTTACTTTTTCAAACAGTTGATCACCAATTATTGGAGATGGTGTTGATCCTTATTCGATATTCCCATCGAATATTGTCATTCAGGATTGATATTTGTGTCTTCGAGGTAAAAATTTATGATGTCCTAAAAACGCAATGTTCGGGGAATGTTTCAACTGAATTGAGTATGTGATTTTTTAATAAATGGGACTCCATAACATTTTGTTAATTTTTTATCCTAATAATTCTTATAAGTTTGGAAATAATTTATCATCCCCTAAAACATAAACCTCAATGTGAATTCTTCACTTTTATTATAATTATACATTATAATACATATGTCCCACGTCAATTTTAGATCTTTGATAAATGGATCCAAATAGACATCAATATCATTACTACTTTTATTTGGTCCATGTATATGAGGAGAAAACATAATTTAATTTTTCTTCATGCATAACCAAGGAAGAAAGTTATAATTTACCCACAAGATGGGAAATGTACTTTGAGTACTACTGTATACATCAAAAAAGAATTATTCTATATATAGATAACGCAAGGCGACATTTTCTCATCCCATTCCCATATTCAAGATAATTGTAATCAATTTTATACCACTAAAGATAATCTATTGGATAACATAGGTTCCCATATTTAATTATAGTATCTGTATTCCATTTTAATTGTCTCGAGGTTTCATGAAATCCATGTTGTCTTCTAAACCATGGAATAATAAAAAATTATCTTACAGATTTTGATGGACTTGATTCATTTTTCTTGTATCGATCTATTCCGCAGTTAGGGAATTTTATGAATGATTAATGATCCTTGTGAAAAAATATGCAACCACTTGTACAAGAATAAATATCTATCCCATTTAATGTAGCATTCATTTAGAATCATATGTTCTAAATGGTAGTTCATTTTCTATTGGTATCATATCATTCCAAATATGAAGTAGTTCTGTAAATTTGATCCCACTCTATCCTCTTCCTACTTTTAAATTATATAAATTTAATATAGCTGACAATGTTGTGTATTTAGTACAACCAGTATACAATAGTCTCTTGGAACCACAATTTATTTTCTCAAAAAACATTATAAAATTTTTAATGTCATCTTCAATGTCCATTGACATTTTTTCAATGTGATCTCTATCATCGTTTACATTTTTATTTATTTCAAATGATTCATAAACCACATTATCATCCTAATTAGTGTGCACATTAATTTTTTACCAAATTTTTGTCAAAAATTTGTTTCTTGGCCCTATTCCATGAAAATAATATGGTGTTTCTAATCTTACAAACAAATGTTTCTTAAATAACAACATTATAATCGTGGAAGAGGTATTTTAAAAGGGTTATATGTAGGATATCTTGAAAACATGATGAAATATTTAACTTCAGCTTCCAATATTTTTCAATTGATTATCGCATATCACATTTGGATTCATATCCATCCTATTGGATTCATATAATTGTAATTATTTATAATAAATAATTAAATACACCTAATATATTCATTCTCAAAGGAGAAAGTTATAGAAAATTCTAATCAGGGAAATGCAACATCTGATTGTTTCAAAGAATTTCAGAATTCTTTGAAGAAAATGGGTAATTGAATTTAAGAAAATAATTACTCTACTATGGTTGGTGGTGTCCTCTAAATTCATTCAAAGCAGAAAGTTATAGACAACTTTTATGCTTATCATCTCATCTCTCGAACATTTATCATTTCATTTTGTTGTTCATCACACATAATACATCTCTTATATACATGAGCCTATGTTTCTTGAAATACTCTAAGCAGAAGTAGTCTATGGGATGACTACTACAAATAGTAGTATAAGAGAAATAAAAGATATGGGGGATAAGTCTCAATAAATAAAATTGAGTAACTATTTGGGAGATGAAACTAATGAGCTTGGCAGTTGTTTGAAAAAGAGATGGGAGACGAGCCACAACAAAAAAATTGCAATAATAACTATTTTTCACACACATAAAGTCTTTATTAAATAATCTAAACAAATAAAAATATAATATAGGGAATTAAAGAGTTAAAAGAGACCAAGATATGATAAGAAAGAATAATAAACTCTCATTAAATCAACTAGAAGATATAAAAATGTATTGATAAAACATTTTAATTAATAATGTGATATTTATTATACAAGGATCATAATCAAAGATTCCTAGGGGTGGAACCAATACATGTTGACCTAAAATGATGAATACCAAAAGAATTCTAATATATAGAATTTTATAACCTCTATTCTATTTTTTGGAACACGTGGTGTAACAACCTAAATAATTATTACATTTAATGTTATTTATATATCAAATATTTGAAAACATATAAAGACTATTGGAATGTCATATCAACACACCAACTCATACCAAGGATACTAGGGATCTAATAAAATCAGATCTAACCATATAGAGGTGTCTAGGTAGGACATGTAATAGACATTAAACCATCCTTGAGATTCTTGGGTGGTAGATAATGAAGTAGGCATAAATAAATAATACACAACAATAATATATATCACAAACAATGTATAAAAACACAAAAACCCTTGTAACATCTATCCCATACTCACTAGCCTCAATTGAGACTTCATGAATCCCATGAGGTCTCATTTTCTAATTACACTACCCTTAATTCACACAGAAATATAGATGGAATCATAAAATTAATAGATCAATAAAACATCCATCCAAATCTAAAGTATATACAACACAAATATGAAAATAACTTGTCTATTTAATATTCCATTAAGTAGTCTCGTAGACTACCCAAGCACCATCATGGAAATTGATACATACAAGTTTATATAGATGATGTAAAATTAGATGAGACTTCTACAATATGATTAATTACATTATTTATCTAATGAAATTAAATCATAGTTCTTCTAGACATTCACATAATTAATGATTAGAACACAACTCCCATATATTAATTCACAGTTTTAACTGATATGTAATGAGAGAAAAGTGGGTAAGGCTTACAGTATTGATGTTTCACACTCTAAAAATTCCATGCCTCAAAATGGATGATCTCCACAGTGAAAACTCCAAAATGGATAACTCACCACACTCATAGTTTCAAAAAATCATCCACCATAGCCAAAACCATTGATATTTTACACCCTGATATCCCCAAGAGAAAGTAGAGAAAGGCATACATTCAAAAAAAAATTAGATATAGTCATGCATTTGATCCATGGATTAGTTTTTCCTTTGAATAGTTTGAGCCTTCGAATTGAGTCTTAGATTTGTTCTAAGATTGATTCGAGCGTAGATTAACCAAGTAGAAGAATTGAAAGAGGGGGGATTCTGTGGAATGCTTCAAATATCACATGATTTCATGACTGGTTATGGTTTTTTAAATAGATCCGGACACTTTTATCATCACTTCCAAAAAATCACTGATAAAATATCTTTTATCAAAGCTTAAGTAATAAGGGCTAATAAAGGGAATATTTATTAATTTTTTTTATCACTCATAAGGATATAGATTTATCAACTCTTTTTTAGTGTTGATAAATCTCCATCTTTATCAACGCCTATTACTTAAGTGTTGATAAAGGATTAAAAATTATAATTATATATATATAATTGTAAATATATATATATATATATATACATATTTAATATATATATTTACATATAGTAAATATATTTTTTATTTAAATATACTAAATCTATTATTTATTTAAATTTATTTATTATAAATTTTTAATTATTTTAATAAATAGTTATCTATTAATAAGTATATAAATATTTTTTAAAAATAATATTTACATCATTATATATATTTTTATAATAATATATATTTTTATATTTTTAAAATTATATATATATATATATAATAAATATTTACATATAAATATAGTAATTATATTCAATATTAAAAAAATATTTTAAATTTAATAAATATCTAAATATATATAATTATTTATTTATAATTATATAAATATTGTTTCTTAAAAATAAAATTATATTTATTTATAGTTGTAAATATATAAATGTATAAGTATGGTAAATTTACATTTATAAATATATTTATTTTAAAATATTTTTTTTACAAATATACATTTAACATTATTAATGAATATTTCAGCATAAGTGCTTGTTTGTTTAAAATTAGTGAAATTGAATAAATTAAAAATAAGTACACTTAGAAAAAATGGATATGTTTTGTGTGTTTGTTGGATATAAAAATGCATTAATTATATATATGTGAAATTAATATACTACACATTTGATCTTTGTTAAATTGAAAAATCAAATGTCATTCAATTGTGTCTATTACTCTGTAATTAGTCATTTTTTTAATTCATAAATTTTTTTAATTATTACGCATTATTCACTAAATATATGATTATTTTATGTAAATATATATTTTTATAAAATAAATCATATTTTTATACATTCATATATATCTATATATCTTTATATTTAATATATACTATTTATTAACATTAACAATAATTATCTAATTAATAAAATGTTTAATATTTTTCTCAATTTACTTTTTTTAATGGTTAATTTGTTTAATTTTAATTTGGTTAATTTTCCTTCTAAATATATCAATATATTTAATATATACTATTTATTGGTATTTTTAATTTATATATACAATAATTAATTCATTATTTTGTATGAATAATTATTTAATTAATAAATTTTTTAATATTTTTTAAAATAAAATCATTTTTTATTTTTAATTTATTTCATTATTTCATTTTATTTGGACTTTTATCAGTGATAATAAAGCATAGATAAAGTATCCCATTATAAGTGCTAATAATAAATCGTTGACAAAGGTTACCCATTATTAGTGCTAAAAACAATGTTTTGATTAAGGGTACCCTTTATAAGCACTAAAAAAGAACTAATAATGGGTACCCATTATCAATGATAAAAATAAAATCCTAATAAAGGGTACATTTTATCAGTACTAAAAATAAAATTCGGATATAGGTTACCCTTTATCACCACTAAAATAATGCTAATAAAATGCACAATTTTTAGTGGTTATAAAGATCCCCTCTATGAACGCTTTTTTGTAGCATAGATAAAGGCCAACACTATAAGAGGCATGTTTTGTAGTAGTGATTCCATCATTTGGATGAAAATCATCAAACCTTTCAACTTATGAATAAATTTGAATTCATGAACCTCCTGAGCAACTTGAACCTGACCAAAATAGATCATCCATGGTACCTAGGCTACAAGAAAACTTTTTTCATTTGTTCTTGAAATCCCACTCCTAAGGTACAGATTACTTTCGCAAAGGAATACACCCTTCGTGAAGAAATACGACCCTCATTGGAACTTGAGGTTTGATGAAGCATTCATCCTTCGTGGAGCATTCTTCTAATGATCCAGAACCTCATCCCAATATAGGGTCACCCAGTTTCATGAATCCTTCTCCTTCTCAATGCTTGAAACCTCTGAGAATCAGTTTAGCTTAGTGAAGAATCTCTCTGCAAGGACCTAAGATTTTTGAAACCTCTCTCTTTTTATTTACTATACTACCTCCTTATAATGATATCTCTTCATTAATGATGACTACCCAAATACCCCACACCCATGCAGGATCAATTTTACTACACCTCATGTCCCTATCTGACATGTTCCAGCCATTCTTATGGCCCAATCCAAATTAGGGGTGGCCTGATACTCCAACTTAAGTTTTCCTTCTCATTATTGTAACACTAACTCCTATTTCTACTCTAAATAGGCATGTTAACATGGAACTCATGATTGCCCACTCATCCTCATCATCATATCCTATTATTTACTAAGACATGCCCCTCTTAGAAGTTAATGATAATTGGTTACATAACCCCAAGGGGTAAAGAGTGAGTCCCCTATTTCTAAGCTCAATGATTTAGAACTCCCTAGTCCTAACATCCTCAACACATGACGTTAAATTGTGGATTTAACCAGTGCAATAAACATAAGGTCCTCCATGTGAGAGTGTCATGAGACGATATCCACACCACCCACCCCCACAGGGAATGCAATCATCCTCACATGGGAAGAGATCTTCCTCAAATGGAATGATATCATCCCTAGGAAGCTTCCATTGTAATCCCCACACCTTATCTCATTGAATATTCTTTTGATGCATGAGCATATGGTCTATAGCTTCCTCTTATTTCTCACATTGAGCATGACTCACATCAGATTAGGGGTTATTAGTGATAGTGATATCCACCCCATATCCTCTATGGTTATTCTATATATATAACCTCCAAAATCCACTCAAATAGTCCTCCAAATAAGGTCTAATCCCCAACAATATCGAACTACGTGGGTTTTGATCTGTGTCTTTGAAATATAGTATATGTTATTTCTCTCTGAGGTTCAATCCAACCCAATGGTAAACCCATGTTCTCCCTCCTAGGGATGTACCTCTTTGATCCGACTCAAAGGGGTGTTCTAATCAATCTTCAATGAGTGAAATCTCCCATTTATGGTACACACCTCCCATAAACACCTCCATAAGGCATTCTAATCTATCCATCGGTAAACATACAGTTGTGATATCTTCCTTAATGGGGACAAAACTTCTTCATTTACCACCATGGGCTATATTGAGTAATCCAATTTGTCCCTACAATATGATAAACATGTCACCCCAATACATACCTCATGCAAAATAAGGGATGCCTTAGGTTAATTTCATGTAATATATGTTCCCACAACATTAGCTAACTCATAAAAATCATGAGATTCTTTAAGATAAATTTTTGAAAGATATACTCCTTTATTGATAAATACCTCCAGATCCACATGGGATGCCTTGTGTTCCATGCCTATGATACCTCCATGGGATTACCTCCTATGAGGAAGAATACATGTGAAAATTCTCCTAACATCCAGACAAGTTAGTGATTCCCAACATGGAGGCACTCTTGACCAATGGATTCTTCCCTATCAACACCTACTATAATGAAAAAAAATAAGTATTGTAATTAACCGACATCCCCATGGATATGGCACTAGGAATAAGATCTGTGAATATGACTTTACACTATGAGGGTGACCCAGACTAGGAAATAAGTTCCAAGGAGGAATCCATGGAACTAGGAACCGACATCCCATTATTCTTTTTCAATAAATGAGAAGACATCACCATTTAATGTAATGAAAGTCTCCCACCTTTGGAAAGAGGTAATACATAGTAACATACATTCCATCACACATTAACATGTATGTGGAACGCTTTGGAAGAATCATTAGATGTAGAATTGGTGAACCCAATATGAAAATATTCTCCTTAATATGGAAAAAATTTGAAAATTCACAACCTCAGTAGATTATCATGTTACCTGATCCAACTATCTGGATCTTGGACCCACTACGAAAATCTTGGGAATGGAATGGAACTCAACAATAATTTGGGAAATTAAACATTTATAATTTCAGAATATGATATTATCAGTGCATATCTCTTTCTCTATCAATAGAATTTTATTTTATGTTAGGGTGTTTGACATCAATTACCCTACACATATGAATCCTCCTTCTTTTTTAGGATTCTAGTCAATCAAAGTCAATCACCCAATACCCACAGATGCATGGTTCGGAGAAATGTTAATCTATAAATCCTACAAAATTCCCCCTCTTCTATGACTTTTGTGGTGACTGTATATATGAGGAATCCATTCCCCATCTCACACAAGGATATCAACGGGTTGAGGGTAATTTATTCCATTTTACATTAGTATAAGTATAAGGGGTTCATTCCCATAAGGGAGATGGCCCGATGAGACCTAGAGGATTCAGTGCCTCACCAACAGCACCGCTCCCAAGGCCTGAACAAGGAACAACCCCTCCCTATTCTAAAAGTGAACTACTTTGGGAACCTCACCTTGGAGTGACCCTTTCACTCCCTCACCTACATAGAGGATGTGCGGTATTCTCGAGTCACCATAGATGCGACTACCACCCATGACCCACCAAGAATGGATCCCACCAGGCCTCGTAAGAGCCATCAATGGATGGTCCTTCAAGCTAAAAAATAAGTGAACTATACACCTTTTCTGTCAGCCTTAGTCTATACAACCTTACATTAACATCTAGCATAGGACTTGGATAATTCCTAAAATGGGGCATTATCTTCCCTGGATCCATTGGACCCTACCACTAGAATCCTATGATAGGTGAGTAAATCTCTATCCATTATTAGTTGGTATTACCACCTCAGCCACCCAACAGGAGGGATGAATTTACTCTATCAATCACGGACACCACCAAAAGTCATTACAGGACATCCCATGATGATGAGTTTTAGTGCAAAGGTCCTCCCCATGCTATCACCAAACAAATAAAAGGTCCACCCACTCTCAAAATCTGTGTGAGGGTCCTCCTTATGTCATTCTCAATTTAAGTAGAGTTCCTCCATGCTTTGAAAACTAGTAAGGAGGTCCTCCCTATTCATCTACCACCAGTCAACATGGAATCCCTCCTCGTGTCGTAGTTTATCAGTGCGAAGGTCCTCCTCATGTTATTCCTGGCTTAAGATGAGGGCCTCCATCCTCTAGCATCGAACAAATTGGAGTTCCTCCCAACATCACCAATAATCATCATTGGGTTACTCCCCATGTTCCCATAGACCAAATATAAGGTCCTCCCCACTTCATTAAGAATAAACATGGATCGCCCCCATGATCCCAATGATCAAAGAGGAGGTCATCCCAACATCATCACCAATTAGTAAGGAGGTCCTCCACATACTTATTCTTCCAAACATAGAGGCCATCTCCTTGTCACAACCAACCAATGTGTATATCCACCCCACTATTTCAATGGTCATCATGGAGGTCCTCTCCATGTTATCAGTAGAAAATGTGGAGCTTCTCCCTATGGTTTCAGCAACTAGAATATTGGTCTTCTCTGTATTCAAGCTCTTCAACACAGAGGTCATCCTAGTTTCCATTGTGATCGATCCTATTTTCCTCCTCACGTTTCAACTCACCATTATAAAGTTACCACCCATACCATTACAACCAGTTATCTTGGAGGTCCTATCTTTGTCACCGCCAACAAAATCAGAGGTCCTCTCTACTTCTTCAATAACCATATTAGAGATTCTCTCCACTACAACAGCAATCCAAAAGGAGGTTGTCATCACTATACCACCCACTATAATAGAGTTCCTCCCCATGTTGAATAACTTCCCTACCATGAAGAACTATCCCAGAGTAGAAAGGTGAACCACCAATTTCGAAGGTAAAATCCTAGAATGTGAAAATTTATTATCAACCCATCAACCGTTAAAATTCATAGGGGGAAAAGACTCAATGATGGAATATTAAACCCAGTCATCTTCATAAAATCATAGGGAAATAGAGAAACAGGTGAATTTTTTCATCCTTTAATGTTATATCTACGGAATCCTTAAATCCTTCTACAAGACATATAGGTAGTGGAATATCTGTCTCCTTTCTAGGGGATCACAGTACATTCATCTATATCTTTACTAGTTTACCTCTACACCTCTACCTAGGATCATATAGAATTGTTCTAGAAGATGAAAGAAGAAGAGGCTCCATTTGATCCACCATGGATAACTTCTACCCTCTCACATGAGGAGGTGGAAAGCTTGTCATCCTTCAAGATGCGATGATATGGTTGTGCATCACTTTATCCCTATCCTACGACAACTAGAACTACCCATTGACATTAAAGATTTTCCTCCAGGTATTGTTATGGTGAACACGGTCATTCCTGAGTTACATGAAAATAGGGACTTTGACATTGGGTCTATTAAATTGAAATTACCCCCTTGGGTATCACATTACAAGATAGAACCTTACACAGTGTTGACACTCCTTTCATCATAGAATCTGAAGATTGGAAAAGGGGAATATCTGAGCTCAAAGTTATTCAACCTTTGAAGAAAATATCAAAAAATCGACAAAGGCATGAACAAGGGATCAAAAGCTCCTCTACCGCGTAAGTTCTATCATTTTCGCGCAAGTCCACTTGTGCGACGCCTTATGGTCGCACAAGTGACTTGCGTGACCTAAGTGATAACCGCTCGGGGTCTTCTCCTGCCTATAAATAGACCTTATGGGCCCCCCATTCATGGAGGATTTTTTTCCAGAAATCCAGATTTGAGCTCCCAGTGCCCTGGTCTCTTCTCAAAGCTTTCGGAACACTCTTAAGGTAATTTCTTACCTAGAACGGAAGATCTAAAGACGGGGAGGAATTCTTAAGTGTTGAAACTCATTAACACATGCATGCCTAGGTGGCCAGCCCTTAAGGGAAATGGCCACACTTGCGTGCCGCCTTACTCCTTCAATAGAACCTGCGCACCCCTCTCCCGGAAGAAACTCAAGAGGATTATAAAGGCCTTAACCTAAAGTTTCTCAAGTATTACCATGCTGGTTAACAATCGCGCAAGTACACCATGTGTCATGCAGGCATACCTACGCGACCAGGACATGCACGACCAGGACTTGTGCGCCCATGGAGTACCTGCGTGCCTGCCAGGACTTGCGCGCCCCTGCCTTTTTGGGTGCCTTTCTTGCCCATTTTCACCCCTCTTAAGCCATTACACCTTTCCTATTCAATATTCAGTCTTCAAGACACTCTTCAAAGCCATTTATGGCATGATTTCTTTATTTTACTTCCTTATTTTAAAAGAATTCTGTGGAATATCTCTCAAAACCTAGTGATTTACATATATTTATCTCACTAAAGATTGTGAGTTCATTCATTCAACCTCAGCCTTTAAGATGAGAGAATTCTTAACCTGGGTCTCCTTTTTAGGAATAATCCCCAGTCATAAGTCCTCAAATTTGGGCATCCTCTTAGGAGTAAGCCCCAGATCCCCTAACCTGGGCTTCCTTTTCAGGAGTAAGTCCCAGTCTCAAATATGGGCATCCTATTTAGGATTAAGCCCCAAATCCCTTAACCTGGGCCTCCTTTTTTGGAGTAATCCCCAGTCTCAAATATGGGCATCCTCTTCAGGAGTAATCCCCAGACCTTAATTCCCTTAACCTGGGCCTCCTTTTCAGGAGTAAGCCCCAGTCATAATTTCTCTTAACCAGTCCTAATTTACCTTTGATCTGGGATTCCTTTTCATGAGTAAAACCCAATCATAAGTTTTCTCCTAATTTGGGCCTCCTTTTCAGAAGTAAGCCCCAAATTAGAGTATTCAAAATCTCCATGAAGCACATATACCTTCATGGACCATGTTCCTGGATTTCTTCCTTAAAGTGAATCCTAACCTTCATTTATCTGGGCAGTCATACATACATATGCCCCAGTCTTAATTTCTCTTAACCAGTCCAAATTTACCTTTGATCTGGGATTCATTTTCAGGAGTAAAACCCAATCATAAGTCTTCTCCTAATTTGGGCCTCCTTTTCATGAGTAAGCCCCAAGATAGAGTATTCAAAATCTCCAAAAAGCACATATACCTTTATAGATCCTATTCCTGGATTTCTTCCCTAATGTAAATCCTAACCTTAATTTTTCTGGGTAGTCATACATACATAATCCCCACATTATTTTTTATTATTGCATCTTTCATGGCACAATTCTCTAATGTTTACCAATACCTCTTGTTTCTTACACCGAACAAGACTCACGTGAGCTTAGAGTGTAAAAGTAATTGCGACATCCTTCTTTGATCCATCAATCATAAACATCAAACTCCCTTACTCGAACTAAGTGGTTTAGGATTACTTTTCTAAACAAAGGATACGTAGGTAGCCCATCTAGGGGTTCGATCCCAACTCTAAAATAATCCATGTCCTTCTGAATGATAATAAACTTCAACTACCCCACTGAGTGTCTTTAAAACCAGTATGGTCATCATAATGACCAAGAGACTTCTATATAAATGTGTCAAAGGGTACCACTGTCCAAGAATCTCTAATAAATACAGATGATTCTCTATCAATGAATAACCTCGAATACATACAAAAGATTCTCTAAATTTCCTACATATTTAATCATTGATTGTCAGATCTGATGGAAAGCTCATTTTATACTTGGTAATGTAATAAGGATTCACGAACATAACTTAAATATATAAAGAGAGTCCCGGAGTAGAAAATAATTCCCCTCAAAAAGGTGTCATGAGTCCGACCTCCCATCCTTTCGACCAACGAAAATTCCTATGCCTCATCAGTCCAAAAACTAATGATCACCTACCTTTGGAAAGTAGGTCCGAATAGATGTCGAATCATTGGATGTTTCCGGTTCTATGAACAAACCCGTTAGAAACTGATCGGAAAATTTGAACCTCCCATCAAGGCGGTCATCCCCGGATTCCGAGGGAAACATAAATGGTGAACCCGACGTGAATCCTTAACCAAGTTAAAATAATGTTTAACCCATTTGTTAGGCCCCTATTTAAAACTCAATGAGAGGGTCAACAAGACTATCATTGACATATATGCTCATCCAAAAGATCTAGTGGCTAAATTTATCTTTATTACATCTGTTATATCAAACAAGCACTCTTTTTCCAAGATCTTTTGAATTTCTAAGAATGGATGCTCTCAAGTTCACACCTGTGAATACTGCTGCTGCAAATTCCACTGCTGCTACTCCTGCTAGATCGTCATCCGCTCTTAGGACGATATGACCTACTCAGCATCTTCAACGTTGGGTATCAAACGCACTGGTTAAGAAGTACTGTCAACATGGTACCATCCTAACTCTGGAGGCTGCCCGACAAGCCCTCCATGTAAATAACTCGCATCGGTTGTCCGAACAACGATGGCCAGTGATCAAGAAATAGGCAGTGTTGACTACCATCTCCAACCGTTTCGGGTCGTTATCCCCGGAACGCAATCACCATTCGCTCCGTTATTCTAGGGAGGTGGATGAGAAGGTCACTCCGGACCTTAATTCAAAGAGAGAGGAGTCCTTCCTGAGGGATCCCACCAACAATTGCCGCCAGAATCATTTGGCAGTGCGCCCTCAACATGATGAGGGTACCGACTCCATGCGTTCGGATCAGGTTCCTCAAACCCGAGCAAGCAAGACGAGCCACCAGAGGCGGAATCTGGTCAACAGTGAGCAGGTTATCATCTCTACCATCTCTGGAGAAGTCCACCGACCTAACTTGGTGGCAAGCAACGAGCAGACACATACACCTGCCCGCTTTAATTCCACTGTCCAGTAGACTCGTCTGGCAGCATCACGCCAATCCCTCCAGGCAATTCCAGCGGAGTACTATAGGGAGGAACATACACCTGTTTATACATAATCAGCTAGTCAGCAGGCTCGTCTGACTACATATGATGGATCTCATCAACCACGTTTGGGGAAGTACAATCAGCAGGCACATACACCTGCTAGTATTAATCAAGCCTACCAACAGTCTCGCTTGGTAGCATTCATAGAAGTTAGTCGGAAAGCCCCGACAAAAAATAAGAGGAAGACTCAACTCACTGCCCGCACACTTGAGTACTGTCAGGATTCACTGACAGGAAATGGAGGACAGGAGCATGCAGATACACCTACCCCAAGCCCGGAATGGATGTATATTCCCATTCCGGCAGTTGAAGTCACCAAGCATATTCTATCAATAGTGAAAGAGAAGAAGAAAACCTCTGCTCATATTCTGGATACCTGCCAGGATATTATAACAACTTCAGCGGCATCTCAAGGAAAGACCCATAAATCTATCCCTACCAGTGGAGTGATACATCAACAATTCACTTCGGAATAGAACCACAGACATCTGTTCTAGTCCAAGAGGGTTATGGGGCATACTCCCCCATATCATACGGACGACCAAGTCAGGCACATACACCTGATTTGAGAGGAGATCGTCAGACTAACCTTGTCATCTTTCCTGATCAAGCACATACACCTGCTCAGAGCAGTCACTTTCGTTAACAAGTGGATTCCAAGGTGAGTAAGAAGGCGTCTAAGAAAAAGACCCGCCCAGCACAGTCAGGAGATCAAGAGCCAATCTGTAACAAGGCCTTTCTCGATGATGGAGTTCTTGAAGCCCTCAGACAATTATCTGTTGGAATTCAAGATTATACTCCCTCAGTTCCCAATAGTGGGAACATTAATTCCGATGGTCTTCAACAGACACTTCCTCATGAAGGCTTGGTTCATGACAACTCGGTAGATCTCAGAGTTTCATCTTTAGATGAGATCCACATGAACCCTCTGTGTGGTTAGAAGACCAAGGAGCAAGAGATCTCATTTTTTGTTGTATCCCATTATGGTGGTCCTCCCCATGATGATGAATTTCTCTGCGAAAGTCCTCTCTGTAGTAGTGATGCACATTGCCCAGAAAATGCTCCAGTGGACAATGTAGTGCCGAGAAAGCCCTCCTATATTGAGGCACTTGCAAATGCGAAACCAGTCATGTCTGAAGCTTCATCGCTAGCAGGTGAAATAATTTCTCAATCAGAAGATAGCCCAGGGTGTAGTTCTGTAGAGACCCGAAGCTTGACATACAAGGACATTACATTACTTTTGTGGAATACTTATTACATAACAAAAACACACACACAAGGACCGTAATAGTTTAGTGTCTTTGGAAACTTGGAACGTAATCTTCTAATCATGGTGAAAGATCTTCAACATATCCCATAAAGAACTTCCCCTTTTTTTCTTACCTAAAACCTTTCTTTAAATCCTGGGGAAAATAAAACATACAAAACGGTGAGCTCAAATTCTCAGTAAGGGTAAACAAAATAAATATCAATCACATCATATACATAAGAACATAACTTTTAGAAACCTTAACCTGAAAAAGAGATCATAATATCATAACATGGGATAAATCATAGAAGTGAAATGTAATCCCAATAATCATAACTTAAAACATGAAAATTTGTGGCATACACACATAATCATAGAGAATCATTTCTTATTATTCAAGACTCATTACCAAGACTATCTTAGTGGAAAAAGTCCATTTCTGAACCGAGTCACCCTCGTTTCAGTCCTGTTTCACTGAACCGGTATAACCTACCATTTCAGCCATGTCTATCTCATGAGATATCAAATCATTACCCAATGCATTGGAGGGAGATATAGGTCCCACCCATATCATAATGATACCATTCTTATGTGTGCCACAAAATCATAAATCATACATCATTGCATATCCCATGTAGTAAAAATGGGATTCTTAAATAACATGACATCAAAAAACAATTCATATAAAATAAAGGAATTCATAAAAATATTTCCATCACAACATAATCAAATCCATGTAATAATAGGGATATAAACAGAACCCTATATTATCTTAGATGGAAAATAATTCTGATAAAACACTTGAACTCCATTCTTGAGAAAAATATCCTTTCTGCTTCAAAAACACTTTTCCTTTCTTACCATGTCGTACAATTATAAACTAAAAGAAGTTGATTAAAAATAAACTTGAAAACATGTAAAGGAAGCTTCTTGGAAATAATGTTTTAAAAATCCATTCACGCCGTATAAGATAAAAGAAAACATTCTTCTCGTACTTTTGTCGGAAAAGTCAAAAAGTACCTCGTACAAAAAATGACAAAAGATTCCTTTCATATCTTTTACTAAAAACTCACCGAAGGATAAAATTGGATTTAAACAATTGTAGGTGGTTAGAAATAATATTACATATTGAGGAAACATGGATGTGGATGATAAAATACACCCCAGTAAATGCCAAAGTATAAACAATCTCGGATAGAAATGAGATTGTGATATTTTCCCTTACCTTAGGTCCGATTTGCTCCGTATGTGTTCGAACCTCCTGTATAATGATTTAAATAATGTCATTGACTTATTCCAGAATCATACTCATTGTTATGATATCATATATGATTCACTTATGGCTTTATATTACTCGTTCTTTTGTAAATTCCATGTTAAAGAGCGTTTTGGGTAAAATCATTTCATTTGTCATCCGTGTTTTCACTTGTAATTATTCATATGATTACTTAGATCATGATTACTTAATTACAGAATATAAAACATGATTTATATATAATATATATTCAGAATAGATATATATATATATATAATAGATTAGTAAATGGAAAGAAATACACCGTTCATGGAGACGGTAGACCGTTCGTACGCATGAACGCTGTTTTCTTTTCCTTATTGAGTTGAATGGAATTAAGTAGATGACATACATATATATACACATAAATCCAAAATCATTATTATGTCATATATTTCATTATTACTTATTATATATACTTTATAATCATTCATGAATGGTTAACATGGAGAATGAATCTCATCGCGTCGTGGAGACGGTAGTCCGTACGTACGCACGAGCGATTATATCGTTCTCATGATCGTGGAATTGTATTGGAGTGTATGTATACTATTTCATAATCAATATCACTTTAAAATAATCATATATAGTTATTATTTACACCATTAACCCATCCAAGTAAGGTGGTGGTGGAAAATAGATTACACCACGGTGTGGAGACGGTATTCTATACGTACGCACGCGCGGTGATTTCGTTTTCCGTAGGATGGATAGATGGTGAAATAAAGTTGTTTCATAATTATAATAAAATATCAGTATATAAGTGATACTGATGTTATTACTTCATAATGAAACAACCTAAGAAGAATAAGTGGAAGAAGAAATAAAGATGAAAGAATTGGTAACGGACATTACCTCTTCTTTGAAGTACTTCTTTGAGACCTCCTTTTAGGGCACTACAATGGATCTTTTAAGAAGACCAGAACCTCTAGGAAATTTTTAGGGAAGTGGAGAGAAGAAATTGGCAGGGGTTGGCCGAGCTTGAAGGCTCAAAGTGGTGTGAGGAAGAGGGGGAGGAGGTTCCCTATTTATAAGGGAGGGGAGGGGTACCTTAGGAAAATCTCAAAATATTATTTTACATTAAGGTCAAATTAGGTTTATAATGGTTCCAAAGGGTCTTATTTATAAGATAAAATGGGTATGGGTCGCAATCCTCTCATCCAATAGGATTTAGACAAGTTTAGGTTATTATTTTAACCTTATCAATTAGATTTAACTCTAAGTTAAATAATTTATCTTTTACTGTGTCTTTTTGTTTTCTTACACTATATGGTTAATAAACATACCATAACAAGCCAAAAGAACCACAAGTTGTTTATTATTAATATATATATCCTTATCTAAGTCATTTGGCCGAACCTTAGATTTTTAGGAATTAAATAATAATTAATAATATAATATTTGTTTTAAAAACTAATTTTTGTCAATTTTGACACTATTTGGTACATGATTTTTATGAAATTCATAACAGAATGATACATTCGAACCAAGTTACTTATATCAACAATAAAATGTCATATTAACCTAGAAAATTAATTTACATCATAAAAATCCTCAAATTACATTTTTTTGGGCATTTATAACATCAATTATGTCAATATTTCATTAATAAGACAATTACTACATCATCATTGTGTAATAATAAATGATAATTATTTAATCCCTAAAAATTATAAATAAATTCCTTTGATATGGATAATTGTATTAGATTTCTGGAGACTATTCATTTTCGATGTTCCAATAAGTTTATCACAAAATTAAAATTATTATACTTATAAAATTTAAGAAAGTGACATGTTGTCACATTCTTTGGTTTTAATAATAATTAAATTATTTTCATGGAAAAAAGTCCATAAAATGAATCTAATCCGACCCTTAGGTTATATGGGTCTACTTTTAGCCATCCAATAGGATTTTTCCAAGTGTTAGGGTAATTTTATAATCTTATGTTTACCCTTAATTACCAGATTTACTTTTAACTATAGTAAATAAAATTTACCGTAGTTACTATTCAAAATGCCCAAAAATAAAAAGTATCTTATTAACATAATTTGGACCCACTGATTCCCAATATGGAATCCATTTTTCCAAATTCAATACACAAAAGATGCAGAAATTAAATTAAAATTAATCCCGTTGTTGAAAGAAAATGGGTTTTTCTTTAAAACATTGCAAAAGATAGAATTGATTTAACCTACGAATTCAAGGTAAAATCAATGCTAATGGCATACATTATATTAAATGGTAAAAATATATTCTATTTATACTTTAAAACCATTAAATATTATAATTTAACCACATAAAATATTACAATGAAAAAAGTTGTTTTTAATTAAAATATAGCGTGTTTTTACTATTCATTAAAATATGAAAGTTATCGGAAAAATATCAAAACATTATCTAATGTAAATTTTTCTATCCTAATTTAAAAGAAGAATTTTATTTTGTTAAGTTGAACTTATAAACATGTCAAAAACTACATTTAATGTGGGTGCGCCATCAAAAGGCGGCAAAACTGCATTTTTTGAAAAATACTTATTTTACCCGAAAAATTTATTTTGTTCTAATACCATGTTCTAGAAAATGTGTAAGATGAATAATAATGTTATAAACTTCAATATTTAGTTAATACTATTCATAATGGCTAGTTCATGACAATATTATAATAATATATCGTTATTTATTAAAACTCGGTATTGCGTACAACACACGCTATCGAGGAAGGTCGTGATTGCGTGTAATGCAAGGCAAGTCAAGGATGTGTTTTGTGCAAGCTTATTTTGGTGTAGAGTACAACACAAGACATTAATGAAATTAAAAATAATATTTTTCATAAAATCTCAGGGTGTTACATTCTACCCCCTTAAAATGAATTTCGCCCTCGAAATTTGTCGGGGTTATAAATGGTTTACTATTCAAAATTTTCTTTAATAGAAAATCACATCGTAAAAAGGAATACCAAAACCAATCTTTAAAAATAAAAGTATGAAACGTAACGGTTACCCAAATAAACTAATCATTGGGATTCCACATAGGTGAAAATATGGATATGGAAGAGAAATATAACCATCTTGTTCTGATGGAAAGTGGTAGAGAACATGGATTTGGAAAATCCAGGAATCACAAAGCCATAAATTTGTGACGATCTAAGCTACCATCTGATTCATCAGATATAAGAGCACTAGGACAACATTTTTGGTTTTCAATATCGTTTCCTTAAAGTTGCTGAAATTGAAATTAGAAGAAATACTTTCATGATT
Organism: Viscum album; assembly: GCA_963277665.1. Lineage (NCBI taxonomy): Eukaryota > Viridiplantae > Streptophyta > Magnoliopsida > Santalales > Viscaceae > Viscum > Viscum album. The sequence continues at coordinate 385,653,057 of OY728166.1, forward strand.
TCGGTATAGTCTCACCGTTGGTCGCTCATTGGACAATTTCCACTTAATATCTTAAAGAAATGAAGTTGAATTTGTCATTCGTGATGTGTTAGCAGATCATGTTATAGAATGATGGGTTATTCCATCTATCTCAAACAAAAGGTTAGAAAAGTTATCAAAAAATACATAAGTCCATCTATAGTGAGATTAATGATATATGGTTCCTAAAATGGACTTATACTTCATATATCATACTGATTAATATAATAAAACTAGTTTCTACTAAACAGGAACTTCCTGTAGGCCAGTGGTAGGTGATAAAGGCCAGTCGTACTTCGGTTGTGGGTTCGATTCCCACAGCCTTGTTCGATGCGATGGGTTGTCGCCCGTCCTGCAGGTTGTCCTTTTTCTAAAACTATATTACTATAACATCCCATCAATAATATCTAAAAAACTTCTATCCTTAAACAATACTAACTTATGTCCATCATAATCCATTCCAATCTTTAGGCATATCCGTAATACTTCAGTCCACTCTCATAATATAGTGAAAACGATTACCAGAGATTTAATACCATCGTTGATCCCCATATTTCATAAGATATGTCTTGTTGGTCACATTCTAAATATTCAAAGGCCTTAATAATGTATTCTCTTGAATACCCATTGAACCATAGTGAAAACTTGAATGTAGTAAAAAGTTAACACTTTCCACATTCCAAAATCCTCAAAATTCTGTATACTCAAACCATGATATCACTTAGTCCTTATATCAATCATGAGCTCATGAATACTATTAAACATTTCATTTTCTCGTTTTCCCTTCATTATGTGCATATCATCTTCTTTCCAAAAATATTTCAATCACTTTTCATGGTATCGATGCCATAAAATTATTGAAAACCACAATAGACCAATACATAAATATTCCAATACACCATAAAAGTACCTCAACAACATTATTCATGAATACCAATACATAAACACTTCAGTCCATCCACTTCAATGATTGTCCTGGAATAAGTCCTTCCTTGATTTAGAAGTAACTTTTTAGGTCAGGGCATTGAGTTGGGTAATTCCCATGTTCTCCACAAATAAGACATTGAACTCCATAACAGTCTGTCAGTCTATGACCCTTTTCTCCACACAGATAACATTGGTCCCTCCATTTGAGGTATTCCTCGAGGTTCCTCTTCCCTTCTTTAGAAATATCAATCTTCCTTTCTTTATGCTCCTCAACATGCGAACATGCATAATAGTTTATCTTCCTCTTCTTTGATGAATTAGGCATACCAATAAATTTCACCTTGTTAATCATATATCGCGATGACTGATTTGGCATAATCACAAGATCATTCTCTCTAGGAATTACACAATTTTGTTGCTCATATTCACCAATTTGTCCATTGGATTCAATGTTAACCAAATTCCTTCTGGTTCCCTCCATTAACTAAAACACAAAAAGAATCTTATGAGAGGAAAAAATCATTCTAGGGAAAACAACATAGTAAAGGGGGAGTACCCTCAATATCTAACATCTTAGGTTAAATTCTAAGATCGTTAGCGCAATTCTAGGACTATAACCTATACGTATACTTAACCTTAGAGACATCCCTAAACATACCATAGAAATATCTCTAGGGATCTCACTAAATTTCTCGCATCCTAGTTTCCAAAGGTTGACTAAACCTTTCCTTTGATACCAATTGTAGTGACCTGAAGCTTGACGTACAAGGACATTACATTACTTTTGCAGAATACTTATTACATAACAAAAACACACACACAACGACCGTAATAGTTTAGTGTCTTTGGAAACTCGGAACTTAATCTTCCAATCATGGTGAAAGATCTTCAACATCTCCCATAAAGAACTCCCCCTTTTTTCTTACCTAAAACCTTTCTTTATATCCTGGGGAAAATAAAACATACAAAAGGGTGAGCTCAAATGCTCAGTAAGGGTAAACAAAAGAAATATCAATCACATCATATACATAAGAACATAACTTTTGGAAATCTTAACCAGCAAAGGAGATCATAATATCATAACATGGGATAAATCATAGAAGTGAAATGTAATCCCAATAATCATAACTTAAAACATGAAACTTTTTGGAATACACACATAATCATATAGAATCATTTCTTATTAGTCAAGACTCATTTCCAAGACTATCTTTGTGGACAAAGTCCATTTCGGAACCGAGTCACCCTCGTTTCAGTCTAGTTTCACTGAACCGGTATAACCTACCATTTCATCCATGTCTGTCTCATGAGATATAAAATATTTACCCAATGCATTGGAGGGAGATATAGGTCCCACCCATCTCATAATGATACCATTTTTATGTGTGCCACAAAATCATAAATCATACATCATTGCATAACCCATGTAGTAAAAATGGGATTCTTAAACAACATGACATCATAAAACAATTAATATAAGATAAAGGAATTCATAAAAATATTTCCATCACAACATAATCAAATCCATGTAATAATAGGGATAGAAATAGAACCCTATATTATCTTATATGGAAAATAATTTTGATAAAACACTTGAACTCCATTCTTGAGGAGAATATCCTTTCTGCTTCAAAAACACTTTTCCTTTCATAACATGTCATATAATTATAAAATAAAAGAAGTTGATTAAAAATAAACTTGAAAACTTGTAAAGGAAGTTTTTTGGAAATAATGTTTTAAAAATCCCTTCATGCCGTATAAGTTAAAAGAAAACATTCTTCTCGTACTTTTTTCGGAAAAGACAAAAAGTACCTCATACAAAAAATGACAACATATTCCTTTCATATCTTTTACTAAAAACTCGCCAAAGGGTAAAATTGGATTTAAAAAATTGTCGGTGGATGGAAATAATATTACATATTAAGGAAACATGGATTTGGATGATAAAATACACCTCAGTAAATGCCAAAGTATAAACAATCTCGGATAAAAATGAGATTGTTATATTTTCCCTTACCATAGGTCCGATTTGCTTCGTATGTGTCCGAACCTCCTGTATAATGATTTAAATAATGTCATTGACTTATTCCAGAATCATACTCATTGTTATGATATCATATATGGTTCACTTATGGCTTTATATTACCCGTTCTTTTGTAAATTCCATGTTAAAGAGCGTTTTGGGTAAAATCGTTTCATTTTTCATCCGTGTTTTGACTTGTAATTATTCATATGATTACTTAGATCATGATTACTTAATTCACGAATATAAAACATGATTTATATATAATATATATTCAGAATATATATATATATATATAATAGATCAATAAATGGAAAGAAATACACCGTTTATGGAGACGGTAGACCGTTCGTACGCATGAACGTTGTTTTCTTTTCCTTATTGAGTTGAATGGAATTAAGTAGATGACATACATATATATACACAAAAATCCAGAATCATTATTATGTCATATATTTCATTATTACTTATTATATATACTTTATAATCATTCATGAATGGTTAACGTGGAAAATGAATCTCATCGCGTCGTGGAGACGGTAGTCCGTAGGTACGCACGAGCGATGATATCATTCTCATGATCGTGGAATTGTATTGGAGTGTATGTATACTATTTCAGAATCAATATCACTTTACAATAATAATATATAGTTATTATTTACACCATTATACCCATCCAAGTAAGGTGGTGGTGGAAAATAGATTACACAACGGCGTGGAGACGGTATTCCGTACGTACGCACGCGTAGTGATTTCGTTTTCCGTAGGATGGATAGATGGTGAAATAAGGTTGTTTCATAATTATAATAAAATATCAGAATATAAGTGATACTGATGTTATTACTTCATAATGTAACAACCTAGGAATAAGAAGTGGAAGAAGAAATAAAGATGAAAGAATTGGTAACGGACATTACCTCTTCTTTGAAGTACTTCTTTGAGACCTCCTTTTAGGGCACTACAATAGGTATTTTAAGAAGACCAGAACCTCTAGGATGTTTCTAGGGAAGTGGAGAGAAACAATTGGCATGGTTTGGCCGAGATTTAAGGCTCAATGTGGTGTGAGGAAGAGGGGGAGGAGGTTCCCTTTTTATAAGGGAGGGGAGGGGCACCTTAAGAAAATCTCAAAATATTATTTTACATTAAGGTCAAATTCGGTTTATAATGGTTCCAAAGGGTCTTATTTCGAAGATAAAGGGGGGATGGGTCGAAATCCTCTCATCCAATAAGATTTAGAAAAGTTTTGGTTAGTATTTTAACCTTATCAATTAGATTTAACTCTAAGTTAAGTAATTTAACTTTTACCGTGTCTTTTTGTTTTCTTACACTATATGGTTAATAAACATACCATAACAAGCCAAACAAACCCCAAGTTGTTTATTATTAATATATATATCCTTATCTAAGTCATTTGGCCGAACCTTAGATTTTTAGGAATTAAATAAAAATTAATAATATAATAGGTTTTTAAAAACTAATTTATGTCAATTTTGACACTATTTGGTACATGATTTTTATGAAATTCATATAAGAAAGATAAGTTCAAACCAAGTTACTTATATCAACAATAAAATGTCATATTAACCTAGAAAATTAATTTAAGTCATAAAAAGTCTCAAATTACATTTATTTGGGAATTTATAACATCAATTGTGTCAATATTTCATTAATAAGACAATTACCGCATCATCATTGTGTCATAATAAATTATAATTATTTAATCCCTAAAAATTTTAAATAAATTCCTATGATGTAGATAATTGAATTATATTTATGGAGACTATTCATGTTCGAAGGTTCAAGAAGTTTATCACTAGATTAAAATTATTATACTTATAAGATTTAAGAAAGTGTCATGTTGTCACATTCTTTGGTTTTAATAATAATTAAATTATTTTCATGGAAAAAAGTCCATAAAATGAATATAATACGACCCATAGGTTATATGGGTCAACTTTTAGCCATCCAATTGGATTTTTCCAAGTGTTATGGTAATTTTATAATCTTATATTTACCCTTAATTACCCGATTTACCTTTAACTATAGTAAATAAAATTTACCGTAGTTACTATTCAAGATTCCAAAAAATAAAAGTAGCTTATTAACATAATTTGGACCCATTGATTCGAAATATGGAATCCAGTTTTCCAAATTCAATACACAAAAGATGCAGAAATTAAATTAAAATTAATCTCGTTGTCGAAAGAAAACGGGTTTTTCTTTAAAACATTGCAAAAGATTGAATTGATTTAACCTACGAATTCAAGGTAAAATAAATGATAATGACATAAATTATATTAAATGGTAAAAATATATTCTATTTATACTTTAAAACCATTAAATATTATAATTTAACCACATAAGATATTACAATGAAAAAAGTTGTTTTTAATTAAAATATAGTGTTTTTTTACTATTCATTAAAATATGAAAGTTATCGGAAAAATATCAAAACATTATCTAATGTAAATTTTTATATCCTGATTCAAAAGAAGAATTTTATTTTGTTAAATTGAACTTATAAACATGTCAAAAACTTGATTTAAAGTGGGTGCGCTATCAAAAGGCGGCAAAACTGCATTTTTTGAAAAATACTTATTTTACCCAAAAAATTATTTTGTTCTAATACCATGTTCTAGAAAATGTGTAAGATGAATAATAATGTTATAAAATTCAAAATTTAGTTAATACTTTTCATAACGGCTAGTTTATGACAATATTATAATAATATATCGTTGTTTATTAAAACTTGGTATTGCGTACAACACATGATATCGGGGAAGGTCGTGATTGTGTGTAATGCAAGGCAAGTCAAGGATGCATGTTGTGAAAGATTATTTTGGTTTAGCGTACAACACAAGACATTAAAGAAATTAAATAGAATATTTTTAATAAAATCTCGGGGTGTTACAAGGTCATTCTCCGAACCACCCCTAAGTCATGCATCTTCTAGTTTGATCAATGATTTCTCTACCAATCCTGTTGAATTCAATGAAGCAACAATGAAACACCATATCTGCTCAAATAAGGTAGAAAAATCTTCATCAAATTACAAAGAGGAAATGTTAAACATGAGAAAGCAAGTGGTGAAAGGTGATGTTCCAGTTATGTTTTGGCCTCTGGCTGACTTTCAGTATAATATTCCAGAAATGTTGACGGAAGATGAAATTCATGATATTCGTCTCAACATATGGAAAACTCTTTGTTAGTTGAAAAAGAAAGTATTATCTTATGATGAATATGAAAATCATCTTAAGATAATAGAAGGGTTACATCGTCAGATTGATTTGGTGTCTCTATCAGTATCTCGATATCTGAAGGCTGAAAAGCAGTAGAGATCCCTTCAACGTTCATGCCTTGGCGCACTAAGAAAATTGTGTCAGTTAATTGCCAATGCCCCATCTGGTATTCGTGTCAGAGGATGGGGTGTTCATGGAGTACTGCATTTCATGGTGCTCTCCAGTCATCAAAGCCCACCGAAAATGGTCTCATGCAATGTTATTGCCTATGGCCGGCCACAGTCAATGGGCTTTGTCTATAATCAAAAGTTTTCCCAAGAACAGGCTTCAACTAGTTCCTCTCAAAATCAAGAATACAAAGAACAAATTGTTGAATTACTCTTGCATCATGCAAACGAGAATATTGAACAGGCCTCTCGTTTGGAGAAAGCACGTCACCAAGTGATAGAAGTGTCGGAAATCATCCAATGGTCTTTTGAACTGGGTGATAAAAGCAGATACAGATTAATGCATCCAGCTAATTTACGGACTAAGGTTCGCAAGATCAGGAGGAATTTCAATAAATTCTCAGTCATAGCATGTCGAGAACCACCCCAGCTCGCCAGACTGGGGACTCTTTTAAACCAACCCTTAGAATGAACAAAAAGGATTCAGGGAGTTGAGTGAGGACAGCAGGAACAGCCCCAGTCCACTGGACTGAGGACTTTTTCAAATCATCAATCCCCTCCTTAGAGAAAGTCGGTCTTTTCTCGATTGGGGAAGAAACCTCAAGAGGAACGAAGAACCAAATTATCCGGAGATTCCCTCCAAATTACCGTTCATCAAGAAGTTCTTGAGGGATCGATTCAACAAAAGGAAATGTCTCATCAAAGGCATGGAAGATGAAAATATCACATAAATTATGATAGAAGGGATGCGATGAGTTATGCATCAATCAATTTCATCAATTCCGTTGTTGCTGATCCACTAAATGAGGCTCACTCAGGGGACTCATATGAAGAGGTTCCTTCTCAAGAAGATGTATGCACCGACACAAATGAATAAGGTGTGCGTACACAAAGTCAAAGGATTACTCAAAACCTAGGTAATCCTTCAAGTAACCCACTTCCCCCTCTCCGAAAAGAATCCAACAAAGGGAAGGGAATGAACCAGGTTACATATCCTTCCTATGGATATGGTCAACCGCTCTCACTAGAGAAAAGGTTTGAACAACAGGAGGAAGAAATGAGGGAATTAAGGAGGTTGAATGCATAACTACTTCATGGTAGTCTTCTTCGTGATCATGCCGGAGTCATTCAGCCAAGGGAATTTGTTGCAACTACTGAGATGGATTAGGAATATCCTCCTCTATCAGTACACCCTTAAAGGTCTAATCCTATGGGTCAAGTGCAACAATAGTTGGCAGTGCTACCATCAATTTCAGCACTAATCGCCACATCTGTCCATGCTCCAGTCATTGCACCTACCCAAGTCCAAGTTCAACCAGATGTTTCTCAAAAGTTAATAACTACTATTGAGTCATTAACATCTCAGTTAGAAACTATGGATGGGAAATGTGCACATATTCAACCAGAAAAGAAAGTTTACCTTGAATGGGTAGATTCAATTTCTCCTCCTTCCAGTTCTGGGAATCCCGTATTCCCTATTTTCAATGGATCAGGCGATCCTGAATAGCATTTGACGCATTACGTGTCTTGTTGCGATCCTATGATGGGAACTTCAGAGCATCAAGAAGCAGTGAAACTCAGATGCTTTGTACGAACCTTGCAAGGACCAGCTTTTGTTTGGTATACAAGCTTGCAATCCCGGTCAATTACCAGATGGAAGGATCTTCGCCAAAAATTCCTCCTTCAGTTCAACTCAACTTTTCCAAAGACAACAATTTTCGATCTTACAAACTGTAAGCAAATGTATAATGAAAAGGTCTCTGATTTCATTGCTCGGTGGAAGGGATTAACATATTCCTTGAGTTTAGCACTCCCTCAAGAAGAATTGTTGTCAATCTGTGTGGTAAATCTGCGTGAAGAATTACGCATGCCGTTAATCCCTGTGAAATACACAGGAGGGTTTCGATACCTTACTTCAATCACTCAGCAGATTGAAGATTCCCTTATATAAGCTAAGGCTAAATCTCATGTAATTCCATCAGCTCTAGGAAGGAGAATGGGTAAAGCAGAAACTGCTACAGTTATGCTTAAACAAGCACCTGTATCTATTTCTACCTCAAAACCATCATATTCTTGAAGGGATCCACCTTCTAAGGAACAACATCAAAGGCCTTTTTGTCTAGATGATCAAAAAGATCAAATACGAAAACAATTTGAGGATCTGAAGAGTAAAACATAGTCTTTCCGAAATGAACAAGTTCCTGGTTATTTTATTTCGGCTCTGGAAAACAATTTGGTTCAATTGCCAATACCCAAGAGGCCAAACAAGAAAGGAGATGAAGACCATCCTACACTACTGAAAATATGACTTTTACCAACGGTTTTGGACAAACCATTGGTATTGTTCATTAATTTGGACCTATACCAACGGTTTGGCCAAAACCGTTGGTATAGGTCACTTATATGGACCTATACCAACGGATTTGGAAAAACCGTTGGTATAGGGGGGACCTATAGGACCTATACCAACGGTTTTGGAAAAACCGTTGGTATAGGTCCATTATAGAGACCCTATACCAACGGTTTGGCCAAACCGTTGGTATAGGTCCCCCCTATACCAACGGTTTGTCCAAAATCGTTGGTATAGGTCCTTTGATTTTGAATTGAATCTTCTTACCGAGAACATTATATAAATAAAAATTTAAAATTATTAAAACAATACATATACATATTTATGAAATTATGTTCACAAAAGTCATGTTATCTTAGTGGTTAAGTCATTCAATTATAAACTAGAGGTCCTGGGATCAAATCCCACCGAATGTTTTTTTTGCAATACATATACCAACGGTTTTGAGAACCATTGGTATAGGTTTTCGTACTACTTATACCAACGGTTTTCAAAACCATTTGTATAGGTCTATACCAATGGTTTTCCCAAAACCGTTGGTATAGACCTATTGTCACGGCATACTTGCCAACGGTCCTCCAAACCGTTGGTATAGCCTATACCAACGGTTTGAGGGCCTATACCAACGGTTCCAAACCGTTGGTATAGGGTATTTTTCCAGTAGTGCTAATTATTTCCCTTTTCATCAAATGTTAGGGCATCCCATCCAAGAGTGTTTTGTCTTCAAAGACCTCCTGCAAAAGATGGTCGACTCCGGACAGGTCACATTGAAAGGCTCCTCAGCCCATGTAGCATGTGTCACTACTACAGTTCTAGAGGAGGAAAATGAATGGCAGGAAGTCAAAAGAATAAATGCACAAAAGTATGATGATTGGATGGTTAGAATGACAATCAATCGAACTCATGCTATTTTGCGAACACAATTAAGGAAACCAATTGTGTCTTCTACCATTAATGTTGCGGCAAAACCCTCTTCGTCAGAGGGAAAGTCCTTAAAGAAACGGAATGATTCAAAGAAAGAAAAAGAATCAGAAGAAGATGAGTATGTGTCAAAGCCTAAGTTGTCTTTGACTTTGGCGGACTTCATGCCATCTACTTCAAAGTCACGGGCACCGCCCCACCAAACGGAAAATCCTAAACAAGCTAATCAGGCAGAGTCTTCATCAGATGAAGAGTTAATCATTGGTTATGTTAATATGATTCAATTAACAGATCCATATTCCAGCCGCAGTTTCAATTTCAATGAGCCTAAATTCCCTGTATCAAACAGAGGAATCAAAGGACGTTCCAGGGGCTCCGGATACAGGGGAATGTGTGGATCTTTCAGAAGAAACTATTCCAATTCTACCCCTACTAGAACTGTGTACGCAGTAGAAACTCGTGGTAGATCCCTTCAGTGAGCTCAGCAAGAACAAGCAAGTTCTTCTACCAATAGAAAATTCAGTCCTGGAACAGTTATTTTGGAAGACCAGTTGAAGGTTCCATCTTCTTCCTCTCATCAATTAAATGGATTTAATAGGTCTAATATTCCAAAACAAGGAATATTTCCAACTCCTATCCCAATACAAGATGCATCAAATTCCAAATCATCTTCTTCCAAGGTACCTGCTAAACCACATATTCCTATTGGGAAACGCAGACCTCTGTATCAAAAGTATGATATATTGAAACACTTGGCCCATGTACCATCCATTTTATCAATTCTGGATGCTCTGAATCTGTCAAAATATATTCGGGAAGCACTCATCGAGGCTTTGTCAAGTCCTTAGGAGTTCGAAACTAAAATTGATGCAGCTTAAGTCTATCACATAGAGAATAATCCTGTAGAATGCCATGCAATAATATCCTTTAATGGTGAAGATGAATATGATGTTGTGCATGGACATATTAGACCCTTGTACTTGTCTGGAAAGGTCAATGGCGTGGATCTTCATAGAGCTTTCATTGACAATGGTTGAGGAGTCAACCTCAAGCCCAATCGTACACTTCGTCGATTGGGCATCACGAAATCTGAATTATCTCCCTCCACCATGATGCTACAGGGATATGATAAAAATGAACAAGAACCACTGGGTGAAGTTACACTCAGAACTCAGTTTGGAGATCTTGTATCCAATTCTGATTTCATGGTTGTTGATCAAGACTCAGCCTTCAACATTTTGCTTGGAAGACCCTGGCTACATCAACATGCGGCTATCCCTTCTTCATACCATCAATGTCTCAAATATTGTTTCAATGGTCATGTTGGGACATTTTATGGTGATAAGGCCATATTCAAGACATGTGAGTCTCAATACATTGAGGTGGAATTCTATCACATGAAGCAAAAGGAGAAATCCATAACAAAGGAGATTAACAAAGTTAATGCTTCATATGGTTTGGAAAAAATTCCAGTAAATCCATTTGCACATGTGAGTACAAATTATGTGTTGCCTATCAGTCAAATTGACAAGATAGACCCAAATCGAAATGCTCTTCTGTAAAAATCCATAATGTCAATTATGGAAATCGAGCCAGACAACATAAGAGAAATTGGTAATCTACCAAGCAGTGATGCAAGCACAAATGGTGACGTCTTCATTTCATCTGCTTAAATCCAAAAAGTCTATGCTTTATGCCAGAAGAAGTTATAGCAACATCGGAGGAGAACAATGATGTCGATTATCAATCCATCATCTCCTCTTTATTACCCAAAGAAGACCCTTCATCAGCAATAGGGTCAAAAATGGAAACTTCCTCTTCAAAATGTGAAAATTTTGACATCTCTTCTGATCATGTATATTCTGCTTTGTCATCTACTATGAAAGTAGAAATGGAAGAAATAACACATGATGAAGAAGAAGAGGAAGATCACAGATATTCTCCTCCAGCATTTGAAGAGGGTATCTCTACCACTATGGATGAACTCAGAGAAATAAATCTGGGTACAATGTAAGATCCACACCCCACATTAATCAGTGCGTCCATGACCCTTGAAGATAAAGAGATGTATATTTCTTTTCTAAATCTAAATAGATATATTTTTTCTTGGAACTATACAGAAATTCCTGGGCTTGATCCTGATGTTGCTACTCATCATTTGGGTTTACCAGAAGAACATCGAGGATTTAAGCAAGCCGCGAGAAGAACACACCCAACATATGCTTCTAAAATTGAAGCTGAAGTGGATAAGATTATCAAAGATAACTTCTTTAGAGAATTTCAGTATCCCAAGTGGTTGGCTAATACTGTCCCTATAAAGAAAAAGAATGGACAAATTAGAGTTTGCATCAATTTCGGAGATCATAATTGGCATTGTCCTAAGGATGATTTCCCAATACCGATTAGAGAACTTTTAATTGATGCAACAGTTGGCTATGAAGCCCTTTCCTTCATGGATGGATATTCTGGAAATAATCAGATCCGAATGGACCCAGAAGATGAGGAATCCACAGCCTTCAGAGCCCCTCAGGGTGTGTTTTGTTACCAGGTAATTCCCTTTGGCTTAAAGAATGTAGGTGCAACATATCAGTGTTCCATGCATCATATCTTCAAACCCTTATTAGGGAATTTTGTTGAATGCTATGAAGACGATTTGGTAGTTAAATCCAAACAATGTTCTAATCACTTAGATGATTTGAAAGTCATATTCTGCAAGCTTCGACAACATAATTTGAAGATGAACCCCTTAAAATGTGCTTTTGGGGTAACCTCAGGAAAATATTTCGGCTTTGTTTTACACCATCATGGTATTGAAGTCGATCTTGATAAGACCAAGTCAATCCTTGTTATGTCACCTCCTCAAAATTTGAAATAATTAATAGGACTTCAAGGACACATAGCCTATATTCGGCGTTTCATCACCAATTTGTTAGGAAAATGTTTACCCTTTACCAAATTGATGAAGAAGGGAGTCACTTACCAGTGGACTGAAGAATGTCAAGAAGCATTCGATATTCTCAAGAAATACCTCTTGATTCCATTGGTACTCATTCCACCTGTTTATGGAAGACCACTTATCCTCTATGTGATAGCTCTAGAGAAATCATTGGGTGTCTTTCTTGCTCAAAAGAATGATGCTGGGAATGAAAACAGCCTCTACTATCTCAGTCGAACTATGCTTGAAGAAGAATCCTGGTATTCAAGTATTGAGAAGTGCTGCCTGACATTAATCTTTGCAATTCAGAAGTTGATACATTACCTGCAACATCACAAGGTCCAATTGGTATCTCGCAATAACCCGCTCAAATTAATCCTTATTTTTCCAATGCTTACAGGACGTCTAGAAAGGTGGGCAGTTATTTTGCAGTAATTCAACATTTAGTATGTGTCTCAAAAGGCGATAAAGGGCCAAGCTCTGGCTGATTTCCTAGCTGAACACCCTTCAGTGGAAGACTCGTCTTCGGATATTGAACTCCCTGATGAGGAAGTCTTCTCTATTCAAGAAAGTCCTCATGCCTGGGAAATGTATTTTGATGGTGCTTCCAGAAGTCCAACAGGGAAGAAAATGGAATATCCTAAATTCAACAAAGTTGGCTAAGGAATTGTGCTCATTTCTCAAGAAAAGGAAGTGTTGCCTTATTCCTTCTTATTGTGGGAAGTTGGTACCAATAATGAAGCAGAATACCAAGATCTCATCGTAGGTTTGGAATTAATACTTCAAGAACATGTAAATCACGTAAAGGTGAAATGTGATTCAGACCTGGTAATCAAACAAGTCAATGGGGATTATGCCATCATAAAAGAAGAATTAATCCCTTTATATTATTACCTCAGAGATTTAATGGCGGAATTCTCTTCAGAACCGACATTTTCTTATGTCCCAATATCACAAAATGCTCAAGTTGATGTGCTGGATAATATAGCCACAGCTCTAGCAGATCCAAATCAGGACGAGACAACCGTCAGTATTGCCCACTGTCATGAAATTTCACCTTATGATCGAATCAGAACAGAGGAAATTAATGAAATCAGTCCCATTCCTGAACCATATGGTCATACTACAGGATGTATGTCATCTATCAGAGAATACATTCAAAATGGAACACTTCCACCTGATAGAGCCGAGAAAGAACAAATCTGGCAACGTGTGGTCAATTTTACTCTTTATGATAGCCCAAATCACCTAGAGAAATTTCTCTACAAACATGGTTTTGATTGAGTTCTCTTCAAATGAATTGATGGTGAAGAGACAATGGTTGTCATGAAATAAGTGCATGCAGGAGTCTGTGGTGCCCACCAGTCTGAACATAGACTGTCTGATCAAATTCGAAGGCTTGGATACTTTTGGACTTCAATGATACGAGATTGTGTTGATTTCACAAAGAAGTTTCATTCATTCCATGTACATGCCAACATCATTCATCAACCTCCAGAGTTTCTTCATACAGCTAAATACTCATGGCCATTTTCCACATGGGGAATGGATGTTGTGGGACCTTACCATTCGGCTACGACCAAGCAGTTTAAGTACATTCTTACTACTACTGACTTCTTTTTCAAATGGGTAGAGGCAATACCTATCAAGGAAGTCAGTTCTAAATTCATTGTTAGCTTCATCAAGTCTAACCTCATTACCAGATTTGGTGTCCCTCATACCATATTGACGGAGAATGGCACCAATTTCTATTCATCCGAGGTGAAGAAATTGTATCAAGAATACAACATCAAATCCAACCATTCATCTCGGTATCATGCAGCGGCCCACGGCCAAATAGAATCCTTTAACAAGACTCTTTCAAATATACTGCAAAAGATGGTGGATAAAGATAAGAGTTCATGGCCTTATAAACTCTTTCATGCTTTATGGGCTTATCGGACTACCACCCGCACTGCAACTCGGTCAACTCCATATTCATTGGTATATGGAACGAAAGTCGTCTTTCCCATTGAGTTCAACTACCCTTGCTCAGAGTTTCCATTTTTGATCAGTAATCTACAGATGAACAATCTCAAAAGTGATTAAATGAATTCGAACGGTTAGATGAGAAATGATTGTGCACTTTGCACCACTTGGAAGTCTATCAGAATCGAATAGCACGAGATTTTAACAAAAAAGTTCATCTTCGTTCATTCACTCAGGGGGAATTGGTATTTGTTCTCAAAACTCCAATGATACTAGGAAAGAAACCTCCCAATCTTGAGCCAAAATGGGAAGAACCTTTTTTAATACATAGGTTCTACTCCAATGGAGCTTATTCATTAATCTTGATGGATGGAGAACTCATCACTACTCCAACCAATGCAAGATTTTTGAAGAAGTATTTTGTATAAACTGCAAAGTCCCTATTTGTCCCTGCAACATGACACTAAACTATGCAACACCAATTCATCCTACATGACATTAAACTGTACATTGTCCCTGCAACATGACACTAAACTGTGCAGCACAAATTCGTCCTACATGAAATTAAACTGTACTTTGTCCCTACAACATGACACTAAACTATGCGGCACCAATTCGTCCTACATGACATTAAACTTTACTTTGTCCCTAAAACATGACACTAAACTGTGCGGCACAAATTCGTCCTTGCTATATGACGTTAAACTATACATCAACGGTCCAAGCATATGACCCTAAACAATTTGCACATACGTCCAACATGACATTAAACTGTGTCACTCTTTTGTCCTCACTGCATGACATTAAACTGCACTGTCTCCCCTTACATTTGTCATACATGACATTAAACTATACTTTGTCCCTGAAACAGGACATTAAACTGTGCGGCACCAATTCTTCCTTGCTATATGACGTTAAACTATATAGAAACGATCCAAGCATATGACCCTAAACTATTTGTACTTTCATCCCACATGACGTTAAACTGTGAAAAAGTTCCCTAAATTGTCTAGTATGACCTTAAACTGTAACTATGTCCTGTATGACCTTAAACTACTTCATCAACGGTCCATGCATATGACCCTAACCTATTTTCAAGTCCCTTACATCCAGCAAGACATTAAACTGTAATGTCCTAACTACATGACGCTAGACTGTATAAAAGTCCCTTACGTCCAGCAAGACGTTAAACTACATAATCATCAAAGGTCATGTATGACCTTAAACTACACCACAGTCCAGCGTTACATTAAACTGCACTATCCACGGTCCATGCATATGACCTTAAACTATTCGCACTTTCGTCCAACATGATGCTAAACTGTATCATCCCTTTTTTGTCCAACATGACGTTAAATTGTGGAAAAATACCCAATGCGTCCAACATGACGTTAAAATGGTGCACACTTTTTTCCTCACTGCATGACATTAAACTGCACAGTCCTCCCCTTTCATCCAACATGACATTAAACTCTATTGTTCCCATAGTCCTAACTACATGATGCTAAACTGTACAGAAATTCCATGATACGTCCTACATGACATTAAACTATATTTTGTCCCTGCTACATGACACTAAATTGTGCAGCACCAGTAGACCTAACTGCAATACTTTAAACTGCATAGTCCCTTTATATGTCCTACATGACATTAAACTATGCATCGTTAAGGTTGTTGTTACCTCTTTCTTCTCACACCGAGTATGACACACATGAGCTTAGAGCAAACCTCAACCATAACACTATCTTTGGGCCGCTAACCATGTGTAAGTCCCAACAACATTTTTTTTAGGTCGTTGTCCCCAAGAACAACTTGATCATTAATTCATTCTTTAATTGAATTAAACGGACTTTGATCCTTGCATTCTAGGCTGGGTATGTAGGCAACCTCCCAGGGTTCAAGCCCAAAACCAATCTCTTCACATCGGTTCACCTCCATCCCATACGATGTTGATTTGTGAAACCACCCCTAGAATCAATATCTTTACATTGGTTCAAATTCGTCCTTGTTATACAATGTTAAACTATACAATACTTTTGTCCAGTATGAAAACAAACTAAAATATTCTTTGATACCCTCACCTGAGAGGGAACCATTATTTTCATTGATTTTTCAATCATGTTTCATTTTCAAAAACTACATGCATACATGGCAACACCCAAACCTTTTATCTTGGGTTAAACCATCATTGTACTAATGTCCCCTTTCACCCTTCATATGTACGAACCAAATTCGTACAAAGGGTATTTCTAGAGCTACGCGGGATTGATTCCCATCCTTATGGGATACGTAGGAACGTTCGAGTGTCCCTCAAATCCAACCCCAAGTCTTTGGGCCTAACCCCAAATTCCACTTTCAGTCCTTTGGCTGACAAGTCCCCATGAAAACACACCCTGTGTATTTCTTACAATGGTCCAAGCTTTATGACCCTAAACTAAGATCACTAATCCTTTTGTACCACACGATGTTAAACTGTAGTTTAAGAACTACGTATGGCTTGATTCTCATCCTTATGGGATACGTAGTGAAGTCCAATATTTCAATTCAGGACCCAGCCACAACATGATTATGGTTAGCATTGATCTGTGTATCTCTGTATACATTGAACAATACCCATCTTTATGTGTCATAATCCTAACCTCAAATATTTCCATATCCTCATAACCCTTTTCATGACTTCTAGTCACAAAAATGTCAAACTTCTGAGAGTTCTTTTGCCTGACTATAGAGCACGTGCCCATAGGCGGCCTTGCATAAATAGTCTACATAACAGACTTGTTAGCCAAAAGATACTATTATTTGGCTATGCAGCCAATTCCCTTAGGTGGCCCTGCATAATTCAACCCCCTAATGGGTTTTTTGGATAGTGGTAACTTAATTCTTGGGAAGAATGCCTCTTTTGTCCTTATCTATCTTAAATGACAGTATGTAGGGATCCACAAAAATAGCCATCCTTAACATATTTGTCTCATATCCTTTTTCATGATCTGAAAGTATTGAAGTCTATGTTTTATTTTTTCCTTCTATACATTTGGGCCAAACCTTCCTAGGAGTGATATTCATCCAGTTCTTCGATAATTTTGTTTGGAAATATTTTCTCCATATTCAAGTACCTCTTTCCATACATCAAACTCTATACTTTGGAAGATTTGAATCTCCATAAAAATTCACTAGCTTTTAGCACTTGGAAAGTAAATTTCTAAGAGTTCTTTTGCCTGACTATATAGAACGTGCCCATAGGTGGCCTTGCATAAACAGTCTACATAACCGACTTGTTATCCAAAAGATACTATTTTATTTAACTATGCAGCCAATGCCCATAGGTGGCCCTACATAATTCAATCCCCTAAGGGGTTTGTTAAATAATGGTAACTTCATTCTTGGAAACTACTTCTTCTAATTACTTTTAGATCTTTTTCATATCATTCCTCAAGATTCAAATACTCTCAATTCATAGCTTACATATTTTCCCTCATACTTGAGTATGGTAATATGTTTTCAGATGAATTTTCAAGGAATTGAGTCAATTATAATCCATTTCGGTCAAAGATATTTCGACCTTAAAACATTAGCCTTTGTATGTCCGACCAGCATGACGTTAAACTGCCTACAAAATACAGGGGAACTTTAAATAAAATTCAGGTTCCCAGCTCACTAAACATACATTTTGTATGATTTAGGTAACATTGAGCAATTAAAAGGTTTGATGTTTGTAGGGTTATTTACATTAATCCTTGTAAAAATAAAACTATGCTTACTTGGCCCATTGGCTTAGTTAAAATCTAAATCATGTAGCAAAAGAGAATGCAGGTACAAATGAGTGAAGGTGAATGTATTTTTCATTGATGCAAAAGAGTTAGAAGGATATCCACAGACTGGAGTCTCTTCTCTTTTTCAAGAATTACATGAGGCTTTCCACATAACTCTTCTTTTGATTTACGGCATCTCGAGCTTCATCAGCAACCACCTAGAATTCATTCATTCAACTGGATACAACAAGAGATGCAGTGATACCAGCTCTTCTTGGAATAATTGTAAATGGATGTTCTTGAGTGCGGTTTGAGAAAATTTTCTACTGATCAAAAAGTGACTCTGTTTCTGTCCAAGAGACTTGGAAGATGGATACATGGATTTGAGAATGGAGCATTGGAAGTAAAGATCCATTTGGAGAGAGTACTCTTTTCAGATATTGCTCTAATACCATGTTTGTCTTCTCTCCACCAACTGGCAGTGGAAGACATTTCAGCCCATGGGTTTTCCATTTTTATATCTGCAAGGAAATGACATGGAGGATGATTGTGAAAGTTCACAACATTATTGTTGCTCTTAATGCACGGCATAACCAAAATGAAGGAATAGTAGTGCAGCTGCATTTCAGGTGTATAGTTCTTTGCATCAGGAACATTGACTCCTTGCAGATGACCATGACCATATAGAGGCAGGTAGATGCTCTGTGGGAAATTAAGATGATATTTCTTCAAGTTCTTAGCCAAATCATGGAGAGTGTTGTCGCAAATATCATAGTAATCATGGCCAATGATGTTCATCATGTCATCAATCCGCTTGCTATCCAGTTCATCAGCCTTTTTAATTCCCTTGGGAGCCATTGAATCTGCAAAAAAGTTGAATAAACTAACTCTTAAATGGGTTTATTTTTCATAAAATTGTGAAAAAATTCGAAAACAATGGCTAAGGAATTAAGGCGCGCAAGTCTAAACATGACGCGCAAGTGTTCGTGTGCCGCGATAGTTTTTGATGCGCAAGTATAAACCGTGAAAGTACAAATAACTATACAGTAGCGCGACATCAAGGAAAACACCAGAAAACAGAGAAACTTGCACGGCTAAGGTTACCTGCACGGCGAGAGCTCGAAGGTATGAAGTCCAGAAATCCGGATGCTTGTACGAAAGTGAGGCCCTCTATTTATAGACGTGGATGGGACCCTTCACGCCATACCCTGCGCGATCAAGGGCCATATCCCTGCGCGATGTGCACTTGTGCGCCTCCCTCTGCACCATCAAGACTTGCGCACCACCTTTCCTTTGGATGTCTTCGATTTCCTCAGAGTCAAATCCGCATTTCTTTCGGATCCAACTCTGAGGGGGGACTTTTGTTGATGCTCCTTTTGTCACAGAATCTAATGATCGGAAAAGGGGAATATATGATCTCAAATTGATTCAACTGTTGATGAAAATATCAAAAAATCGACAAAGGCACGAACAAGGGATCAAAAGCACCTCTCCCGCGCAAGTTCTATCACTGTCGCGCAAGTCCACTTGCGTGATGCCTTATGGTCGCACAAGTGACTTGCGCGACCTCATTGATAACTTCCCGGTAAACGCCCGGGGTCTTCTCCTGCCTATAAATAGACCTAGTGGGCCCCCTATTCATGGAGTATTTTTTTCCAGAAACCCAGATTTGAGCTCCTGGCGCCCTAGTCTCTTTCTCAAAGCTTCAGGAACACTTATAAGGTAATTTCTTACCTAGAACGGAAGATCTAAAGAGGGGGAGGAAGGCCTAAGTGTTGAAACTCATCAACACTTGCACGCCTAGGTGGCCAGCCCTTAAGGGAAATGGCCACACTTGCGCACCGCCTTACTCCTTTAATAGAACATGTGTGCCCCTCTCTTGGAAGAACCTCAAGAGGATTCTAAATGCCTTAACCTAAAGTCGCTCAAGTATTACCCTGCTGGTTAACCATCACGCAAGTACACCATGTGTCACGCAGGCATACCTACGTGACCAGGACCTGCACGCCCCTGCCTTTTAAGGTGCCTTTCTTGCCCATTTTCACCCCTCTTAAGCCATTACACCTTTCCTATTCAAGATTCAGTCTTCAAGACACTCCTCAAAGCCATTTATGGCAAGATTTCTTGATTTGACTTCCTTATCTGAAAGGAATTATATGGAATATCTCTCAAAACCTAGTGATTTACATATCTTTATGTCACTAAAGATTGAGAGTTCATTCATTCAACCTCATCCTTTAAGATGAGTGAATCCTTAACCTAGGTCTCCTTTTCAGGAATAATTCCCAGTCATAAGTCCTCTAATTTGGGCATCCTCTTAGGAGTAAGCCCCAGATCCCCTAACCTAGGATTCCTTTTTATGAGTAAGCCCCAGTCTCAAATATGGGCATCCTATATAGGAGTAAGCCCCCGATCCCTTAACCTGTGCCTCCTTTTTAGGAGTAATCCCCAGTCTCAAATATGGGAATCCTCTTTAGGAGTAATCCCTAGACCATAATTCCTTTAACCTGGGCCTCCTTTTCGGGAGTAATCCCCAGTCATAATTTCTCTTCACCAGTCCTAATTTACCTTTGATCTGGGATTCCTTTTCAGGAGTAAAACCCAATCATAAGTCTTCTCCTAATTTGGGCCTCCTTTTCAGGAGTAAGCCCCAAGATAGAGTATTCAAAAACTCCATGAAGCACATATACCTTTATGGATCCAGTTCCTGGATTTCTTCCTTAAAGTGAATCCTAACCTTCATTTATCTTGGCAGTCATACATACATAAGCCTAAGTCTTAATTTCTCTTAACCAGTCCTAATTTACCTTTGATCTGGGATTCCTTTTCAGGAGTAAAACCCAATCATAAGTCTTCTCCTAATTTGGTCCTCCTTTTCAAGAGTAAGCCCCAAGTTAGTGTATTTAAAATATCCATGAAGCACATATACCTTTATGGACCATGTTCCTGGATTTCATCCCTAAAGTAAATCCTAACCTTCATTTAACTGGGCAGTCATACATACATAAGCCCCACATTATTTCTTATGATTGCATATTTCATGGCACAATTGTCTAATTTTTACCAATACCTCTTGTTTCTTACACAGATCATGACTCACGTGAGCTTAGAGTGTAAAAGTAATTGTGACATCCTTCTTTGAGCCATCAATCATAAACATCATACTCCCTTACTCGAACTATGTGGGTTCTGATTCCTTTTCTAAAGAAAGGATACGTAGGTAGCCCGTCTACGGGTTCGATCCCAACTCTAAAATAATCCATGTCCTTCTGAATGAAAATAAACTTCAAGTTCCCCACTGAGTGTCTTTAAAACCAGTATGATCATCATAATGACCAAGAGACTTCTATATAAATGTGTCAAAGGGTACCATTGACCAAGAATCTCTAATAAATACACATGATTCTCTATCAACGAAGAACCTCGAATACATACAAATGATTCTCTAAATTTCCTACATATTTAATCATTGATTGTCAGATCTGAAGGAAAGCTCATTTTATACTTGGTAATTTAATAAGGATTCACGAACATAACTTAAATCAATAAAGAGAGTCCTGGAGGAGACAACAATTCCCCTAAAAAGGTGTGATGAGTCCGACCTCCCATCCTCTCAACTAATGAAAATTCTTAAGCCTCATCAGTCCACAAACTAATGAGCACCTACCTTTGGAAAGTAGGTCGGAATGGATGTAGAATCATTGGATGTTTCTGGTTCTACGAACAAACCAGTTAGAAACCGATCGGAATGTTTGAACCTCCAATCATGGCGATCATCCCCGGATTCCGAGGGAAACACACAGTTGTTTATACCCACATGAAAAGGTAGATACTTTGTATCGGGGATATATCTATATTGTTTCATGCCGGTATAAACATAAACAATGGTAAAGAGAATATTGGGACCTCTTATACCTCTGATCCATCAAATATTTTATAGAATATAGAGGTTGATACCACAATCACAACCTTTCTCCAATAGGTTACATATAAAAATAGGATCATTGATGAGTTCCTTACTGAGTGGCACCTGAATTATGTAACTCATGCATACGATAGTTTTTGTAATCTACTAGGGTATAAGGGGTAGTTGAAATTCCTCCTCATCCAGTTCCACCCAATTGAGCTTGGCAATCCCACACATCACGATATAGTAGAAAAGGATGTATTAGGAAAGATAACAATATATGTATCCTCTAATACAATCAAGTAGTGTGATCATCTTCCTTGAGATCTTGGTCGATCTGCTCTATGATCCATTGAGCCCACTTAATGAGTTGGTGGTCTTGTAAATGCATCGGTGGTTAGGTATCCTCATCAAGATAGGAACCCCCAATAATATTATTTTATAGCTTCTCTCATTACTAGCCTCAAAGACCTGTATATGTGGTAGCTTGTGATCTCCCGAAATGGAAAGTCATAAATAGTTTTGGTGGATGACATGCACACACCCCTAGATTTTGGGAGCCCTAGAATTTACCATTTCAATGGTATGGAAGACCCGCAGTAACATTTTCCGTAACTCATCTCAAAGTGTGGGCCCTTTTGGTAACCCAGAGTAGCAATAGTTCGTCATACTCTGATATTCCATAAAACTATTGGATGGGTATGTGTTTGTATGGTATAACCAGTTACCCATAGGGTCTATCACTAGTTGTGATAACCTTCTCATGTAGTTCATATACCAGTTCACCTCCACCACATGCTGACAATCATTTTCAACCTCTTCAATTGTATGAAACTGCCTGATGATCAGGTCGAAGACTTAATTTCCTCATGGAAATGTCTTATATATTCACTTTATTTTCCTTTGACCCAAGAGAAGATACTAATGATGTTCATGGTAAATTTCAAAACCAAATTTTTCCCTAATTTCATCACTCAGAATCTCCTAGATGTGTTTCAGTATTTCTCTGAAAAAGACCAAGTCATGGAGGAATCTTTAAAGAAAGATAAGAATGAACTTACATTGACAATTTTAGCTACTCTAAGAATGTTTTTTAAGGTATATAATATCACTTCTATATAGGTAGAGTCCCCAGAGCATCTTGATTTGTTGGCCCTTTTTCCAGAAGAACCTCACTGAGTGCAACAACCTCATCATTATCAGCCTCACCTAGTGTAGAATAGGCTCCACTGTCTTGTTATGAACAACCGCCTAGATGAGAGAATGTGTCTCTTCCCCTCATCCACCTCTAACCACCCATCAAGTACATTCTCCCAGAGTTCTCTTCCTCGGTATAAGGAATGGGACCTATAATTTTAGGATTGATGGGTTTTATTTTATTTCATCAATGTATTGGAATAGGATATTTTGAAGGTGTCGGGGTGCAAGAAGCCCCATTTAACTTAGCATACTGATCTCATTGACCATTTACCTAACAAAATTATATTTTAAAATAAAATAAAACAATTTTATGTGTTCATGTATTAGATTTAAAACCAATTGGATAATGATATGCTCATGTTGGGAAATGTCTCAGTACAAGTGGAACACATCTCTGATCAGACTGACAGTGATAATGATGGATCAACTGAATGTGAAAAGGTTTCCAACTATAGGACACTAAAGTATGATGACTATTTTTCTCAAAAGAATGTTTCATGTACACATTTTTTCATACACACCTACTTGAACCGATCTGAATCTTAGGATATCCCCACACCCCCTCCTGCTGAAATTTCAGCATCCATATCACTGCCCTCCAAATAATAGAAGATTAGGCACTGACAGTGCAAGGGAAAAAAAGAATTTTGTTGGAGAAAAACCATCTCTTACACTCATCAATTTCATTCCTCTAAATATGGGAATCACTGCAGGGTATTCCAAGCATTTTATGTTTTCTCTAATGTGGATCAAAAGTATACTTTTATGAACACATCAAGTTGGTAGACCACTTTGTGGTTCTTAATGATGAGGAATGTAAGTAAAACCCCCAAGTACCTCTATTTGACCCTACATAATAGGAAGTTGAGTGGATGTAAACTATAAGAATTCTTAGGATAGTTCATCAAGCCATGATGTGCATGATACCAAATACAAGATACAATTGATTCATTGGTCCCATCGTGATCAATCCTCATAGCCTACTTCATCAAACACACCACTATAACTGACCGTGCTAACTGGCCAAGAAAAGAAGCCAAAACCACCCCATGACCAATAGCATCTAACTAAATCCAGGCCTCAACCATCTGATAGTATTCTTGTAGAAATTTTGGATGAGTTAGAAAAGGACAAGTTCAACATTTCCAGCACCATCCAGATTATAGTTTCACAACTAGTATCAAACAATTTGCTTCCGGCCAAAGAGAGACCCCATGTATGTAGAAACATGTCTCTAACATGGAACAATGATGTTATGAAACATCTATCCAGTATACTGAAAAGAGTGTTTATCCTTGATACCCTCCACCTATCAGAAGATATGTTTGAGGCTCTCACAGAGGCCTTGAGAATCTCTTTCTAGTTCAAAGAAGGAGAAGTTTCCCCAAAAGCATACTATAAAGAAGAGTTCGATTATGAATAATTTCGAAACTGTCATTTTTTACTTTGAAGAAGATAAGGGCTCCCTCATGTAGGTGAACATCCACCCAATGTACATCACATTACAATTCAATGGTGTGTAATTATTCCACTACCTTGTAGAAATGGTTTATCATATCAATATCCCCCCGACCTAGGCACTTCAAAATCTAGTACTAACAGAAGAATATTTTATTCCCCCTTGAATTAATATTTAAGGATGTGATAGGGATAAGCATATATTATCTAGAATAATCCATTTTTAGAAACAATTTAGAGGGTTAGAAGAAAACACTAAATTCATGATTTTATGCTAGTATACCACCTATAACACATTAATGGGTAGGACCAAGCTATAGAATCATGCCGTTTTATAACATAAACATTCATTACATTGTACAAAACCGAGGATCTTTAAGGTTTAGTGTCTTGGAAACCAAGAACTTAAAACATGAAAACATAAAACATTATTTTTAAACACTTGAAAGGCTTCTCCTCATGTTCATACTAGGTTCATTACATCATCTCATAACCTGGGGAGATACATCAAAATAAAGGGTGAGAAGAAGTCCTAGTAAGGGAAACAAGAGAATCATTTTACATGTGAACATGAGATACTTAAATAAGGTCATCAAAAGAACATTAAGGCATGAGAAAGAAATGACAAGATATATCATAATAAAAATAACATTTTTCATAACATGAAGATGTGGCTACAACATTTAATATCGACAATCATTTTGTTTCACCAAGGTCCATCCCCAAGGTGTAATTAAAAATTACCAAGGTTATTCACCAAGGTATCAGTCTAAAAGGTCATCTCTAGAGATTAAGTCTCTACCCAATGCATTAGAGCGCTATCTGGGCTCACCCTTGACATGTCTTTATTATCATGTGATCCACATATATCATCATCAATCATTTCATAAACAAACCCATATATCATAAATGAAATGGGTTTCATTTCATAATCATAACGTTTTAAAAACTGCTTTAAAGACATGATCTTTATGTCACTTTAAACCCACGGAAAAGGGAAAGCAGGTTTCATGTATGTAAATCCCAGAATTTAAAATAGAACATTTTGATATATATGTGAATACCCCTGTAGAAATAAGATCTTTGAGTATTCACTTAATAACATAAAATAATTTTGAGATAAAGAGGTAGCCATTTTGAGTCGAACACTATGCAGCATAAAGTCTAAGATACATGGTGTTAAAAAACATTGAAAAGAGAGGGGACATGGGTCACCCACTCAAAAATGATACATAAAACAGTAGGGGAACAGATTATATAGTTTTTAATAACATGGTAATGAAATTTGAATGATATACCATATGAAACGATGAACTTGAAATGAAGACAAAAATAATATTTCTCTTATGAGAATTCGGCAGCCTAACGGCGTCACATAAAACTTCCAAAAATGGATTGACAAGATCAAATAGCGTCTCTCATCATATGAACATAAATGATCAGTATGATAGATATAGAGATCATACCCCAACATAATAAAAAGGAACTTGAAATACTTTACATGAAAATAGATCTTGAAAACGAGAAGGGTGAAAGAACCCCTTAGGAATTTGGCAGCCTAACGACGTCACTTAAACTTCAACAAAAATGAGTTGATGAGATCAAATAGGGTCTCTCATCATATGAACATAAAAGATCAGTATGATATATTTAGAGATCATACCCCAAGATAATAAAAAAGAACTTGAAATACTTTACATGAAAATAGATCTTGAAAACGAGAAGGGTGAAAGAATCCCTTAAAAATTCGGCAACCTAACGGCACCACTTAAAACTTCAAAATAATGAATTGAAGAGATCAAATAGGGTCCCTCATAATATTATCAAAAAATATCAGTATGATATATTTATATATCATACCCCAAAATGATGAAAACGAACTTTCAAGACTTGACATGGAATTAGAACTTTAAAAAAAGAGAAAGGTGAAAGAACCACTTAAAAATTTGGCAGCCTAACGGCGCCACATAAAACATCAAAATACTGAATTGAAGAGTGAAAATGGGGTATCTCATCATATGATCATAAAAGATAAGTATGATAAATTTAGAGATCATACCCCAAAATAATTAAAAGGAACATGAAATACTTTACATGAAAATAGATCTTGAAAAATGAGAAGGGAGAAAGAATCTATTACAATAATTTCGGCAGCCTAACGGCGCCACTTAAAAATTCATAAAACGAAATAATGAGAGTAAGAGGGGACCTATCATTATATGAACATGAAAATGGCAGTAGGAGTAGTATAAATTAACATCCTTTAACATAATAACATGGAGCATAAAATAAATGACATAAAAGAGATTTCATGAAAAGAAAGAGAGAGGTCAGATCACTTACCGTAAAACGTAACTCTTAAAACTCAAAGGTTTGGACCTTGAGGGCTTGGGGGCACCTTGGGATTACTCCTTGGGAGGTAAGGAGACCAGAACATTGTTGAGAATGATTTTGGAGTCCAAATGATGAGATAATGGCTTGGTATTTATAGGGAATGTGAGGGGACAATGCATTAATGGCCAAGGGACACCTCATAAGTGGGTTTCTCAAAACCATGTGCTCTCCCAAGATATTTCCCATGAAGTTAGGCCACATGGGGCCCCCAATACAATAATTCATCACCTTTGGTCGGACAACCCATAAAATATCTCATGACATCATCATGAAACATTTATGATGTAATTAAACATACCGAAACCCTAAAACTGTATTTTTACTATTCACTAAAATTTCAACTTTCTCAGAAAAATACCAAAATATCACCTTAACCAAATATCAATGCTCTGATTTCAAAAATGAACTCCATTTTATAAAAATAATTTTCTAAATAATTTTAATTTATTTTTTAAATAAATACACTATTCACTGAAAATTCATTTTTTTCAGAAAAAAACCCCAAATTTACCTTAACATAATATTGATGCTCTGAGTTCAAAAATGAAATTAATTTTATAAAAATAATTTTCTAAATATTTTTAATTTAATTTTTAATTAAAAATCACTATTCACCTGAAAAAACTAATACTTGAATAATAATTTATGAAACCGTTATTTAACCATTTTATTGAATCACATTACTTAATCAAGGTACCTAGATTATATTAATACTTTCTTTAAGTGAGATTACTAATCCATTTGGTCACATTACTAATCCAAAGCATAAAATAACTATTCATAATTTACTATTCATCAAAAATTATGTTGATCATATTAGACTCTAAATTTCGTACTGAACATATTTGTAGAAGACCATTTTTTGATAATCATTACACATTATTAATTATTTAAGGTTTACAGAAACATTTTTTTAAAAAAATATCCATTCTCTAAAATTCACCAAAAATATGCATACTATATTTATCCGGACATTTGAAAAGTCATAAACATCATTATAAGAAGAAATCCCAATTTTTATTTAAAACAAAGGATTACACAAGGAAGTTACAGTCTCCTTACATAGCCCATTATCACACTATCTTAGGACCTAAGTGTAAGGTGTGGTAAGGTGAGAGAATCTGAGGGAGGCTCGGCCAACATCGCACGAGTAGTAATTTCTATCAGTTTGAATTTCTCGCGAAGGCGATTCCGTTCTAGCTTCACACAATAAAGTTTGGCTTGGGTTTGGTCCAGAGCAAAGCCCAGTGGTGCTACCTCCTTCCCAAGTTCTGTTAGATGGGCTTCGATCGGTCCAAGACTACTGGGTGAGGCCATCAAATCTTCTTTCTATTTTAATTAACCAAGATTACTTGTATTTAGAGACAATAATCGAAATGTTTAGTTTACAGCGGTCATACTAACCAATGGTCATATAATAGTCGAAACCCAACAGTCTCATTTTAATTATACTCATGTTATCAAATGAAACATTTTTGTTGAGTATAAAAATAAAACAACACATAAAATTAGGAAACAAGATTTATTCAAAATATCAGGTAGTTACAATCTTCCCCCCTTAAGAAATTGCGTCCACGCAATTTTTAAAATTGGGTTTTGAAATTTCATTGAAAGTCCCACATGGGAAAATGATTCAGTAAAAGTATTACTTTAAAAGAAAGAAATGGAAGTACAAAGGTCACCTGAGTTAACCCACACTAGGATTCCATGTAGGAAAACATGGACATGGAGGAGAAAACAAAGGGTCAAGTTCTGAGGGAGAGTGATAGAAAAAATGATTAGGAGAAAGTTAACCATAAGAAAATCCCAAACTTATGATGTGTGTAAATGGTCTTTGATTAACTATTAGGAAACATAAACAAAGAAAATATTTGTTTTATGTTCCTTTTCATAATTTTGAGGAATTCATTTACTACATATAACAAAAACATAAGAAAATATACCTACCTTCATGTAGAGTTTCATCCTTTAATAAGTTTCTACAAAAACAAATCTTTTCTCCAAACGATGAGCATTCAAAACTACTTGGTCTCATAAAAACACAAGAATCATCTTCTAGAGAATCACATAATCCACAAAACATCATCTATCTATTTCATCTATCTTTAAACATTATCCCAAAAATAGAAAGGGTAAGGTAAAACAACTCTTCAAAAAGAAATAATCCAATAAGAATGGAAACTACTTTTAAATCTTCAAAGTTCCATGGTACTACCCAAAGTTCATCATAGACCATTCCATATATAACGGTCTTTAAGATTCCTCAAAATAAACCAAACTAAGATTGAAACCCAAATACAAGAAGGATTTGATAACATAGTCTTCCAAAATAAACTTCATTGTTCATCTCCAAACAACATCAACCACTCCTAACATCTTATAAAAAAAGTAGCTAACCTAAACATATTTTACCCAAGATAGGATAATCATTCCCATAAGTAACCTAAATTACTATAAGTCCACCTTAAATTCATTGATTCTTCAAAATATAAGTCAACATTACTCCTCAATGAAAATACCGTAGTAATCTATTTACCTCGATCATATAGGGTCCCGAAAATATTGAATGTCTTCCAAAATAATAATCATCTTTTAATCCCCTAATAATCTCTGTCATATTAATATGGAAATCATCACATTTCCTATCACATTGGTTGTTGGGACATGTTTTCCATTTACTGCCATTAACTATGAAAAGAAAGTACAATTAGGGGCTTGAGTACTTAGACAATAATCATGAAAAGGTACTTAAAGCATATTAGGATAACTTGTTGAAGAAAAGTATACCCTAACTTGTGATCCCCTAGGTTCCCATATAGGTTATCCATGATCATATATTCTTATGTGAATATTTATTTTATTTTATCTATGTTCCTTTAACAATGGTTTATTCTAAGATGATGAATTTACCAAAGAATATCCCCCAGGAGTGTCGTAACCAAGAGTGCATTAAGGCCCGTTGTCGTGTACCAGTTCCCATTTGAGTCTAGCTCAAAGCAGTGATTTTGGGTTTTACCCCTATGTACATCTGTCCCAGAGCCACCTCTACCTACACGTATCCAGACAGGGATATATTGGCTTGGAAACCCATTACTCAATACTCACCAAAATACCAGGAAGATTTCCTATATATAAACTTTTATATTGGATTATTCCAAAAGTTATCATATCCTAATTTCAACAAATAACTAAACCATACTTTGATACCAACTACAGAATCCTACCTTTTTATAACATAAAATATCATTACATTTTACAAAACCGAGGATCTTTAAGGTTTAGTGTCTTGGAAACCAGGAACATAAAACATGAAAACATAAAACATTAATTTTAAACACTTGAATGGCTTCTACTCATTTCATCCTAGTTTCATTAATGAATCTCATAACCTAGGGACATACATAAAAAAAGGGTGAGCATAAGGCCCAGTAAGGGAAACAAGAGAAACATTTTTAATGTGAACTTGAGATACTTCAATAAGGCCATGAAAAGAACTTTAAGGCATGAGAAGGAAATCATAAGATATATCATAATAAAAATAACTTTTTCATAACATGAAGATGTGGCTATAACATTTAATATCGACAATTATTTCGTTTCACCAAGGTCCATCCCCATGGTGTCATTAAAAATTACCAAGGTTATTTACCAAGGTATCAGTCTAAAAGGTCATCTCTAGAGATTAAGTATTTACCCAATGCATTGGATCTCTATCTGGGCGCACCCTTGACATGTATTTATTATAATGTAAGCCACATATATGATCATAAATCATTTCATAAACAACCCATATAGCATAAAATAAATGGGTTTCATTTCATAATCATAACGTTTTAAAAACTGCTTTAAAGACATGATCTTTATGTCACTTTAAACCCCCGGAAAAGGGAATGTGGGTTTCATGTATGTAAATCCTAGAATTTAAAATAGAAAATTTTTATATATATGTGAATACCCCTGTAGAAATAATATCTTTGAGTATTCACTTAATAACATTAAATAATTTTGAGATAAAGAGGGAGGTATTTTGAGACAAAAACTAGGCAGCATAACGTCTACGATACATGGTTTTAGAAAACATTGAAAAGAGAGGGGACATGGGTCACCCACTAAAAAATGATACATAAAATAGTAGGGGAACAGAATATATAGTTTTTATGAACATGGTAATGAAATTTTAATTATATACCATATGAAACGACATACTTGAAAGGAAGACAAAAATAAGATTTCTCTTATAAAAATTCGGCAGCCTAACGGCGTCACTTAAAACATCCAAAAATGAATTGACGAGATCAAATAGGGTCTCTCATCATATGAACATAAATGATCAGTATGATAGATATAGATATCATACCTCAACATAATAAAAAGGAACTTGAAATACTTGACATGAAAATAGATCTTGAAAATGAGAAGGGTGAAAGAACCCCTTAGGAATTCGGCAGCCTAACAGCGTCACTTAAACTTCAACAAAAATGAGTTGATGAGATCAAATAGGGTCTCTAATCATATGAACATAAAAGTTCAGTATGATATATTTAGAGATCATACCCCAACATAATTAAAAGGAACTTGAAATACTTGACATGAAAATAGATCTTGAAAATGAGAAGGGTGAAAGAAACCCTTAAAAATTCGGCAGCCTAACGGCGCCACTTAAAACTTCAAAATACTGAATTGAAGAGATCAAATAGGGTCTCTCATCATATGAAAATAAAAATATCAGTATGATATATTTATAGATCATACCCCAACATGATAAAAACGAACTTTCAAGACTCGACATGTAATTAGAACTTTAAAAAAAGAGAAAGGTGAAAGAACCACTTAAACATTCGGCAGCCTAACGATGCCACTTAAAACTTCAAAATACTGAATTGAAGAGATCAAATGGTTTCTCTCATCATATGATCATAAAATATAAGTATGATAAATATAGAGATCATAATACAACATAATAAAATGGAACTTTAAATACTTTACATGAAAATAGATCTTGAAAAATGAGAAGGGAGAAAGAATCCATTACAAAAATTTCGGCAGCCTAACGGCGCCACTTAAAAATTCATAAAACGAAATAATGAGAGTAATAGGGGATCTATAATTATATTAAAATTAAAAGAGAAGTAATATAAGTATAAAATAACATCATTTAACATAATAACATGGAGCATAAAAGAAATGACATAAAAGAGATTTCTTGTAAAGAAAGAGAGAGGTCGGATCCCTTACCTTAAAACTTAACTCTTAAAACTCAAAGGTTTGGACCTTGAGGGCTTGGGGGCACCTTGAGAGGACTCCTTGGGAGGTAAGGAGACCAGAACATAATTGAGAAATATTTTGGAGTCCAAAGGATGAGCGAATGTCTTGGTATTTACAGGGAAAGTGAGGGGACAAGGCATTAATGGCCAAGAGACACCTCATAAGTGGGTTTCTCAAAACCATCTTCTCTCCCAAGATATTTCTCATGAAGTTAGGACACATGGGGCCCCCAATAAAATAATTCATCACCTTTTGTCATCCAACCCATAAAATATCTCATGACATCATCATGACATAGTTATGATGTCATTAAACATACCGAAACCCTAAAACTGTATTTTTACTATTCACTGAAAATTCAACTTTCTCAAAACAAATACCAAAATATCACCATAACCAAATATCAATGCTCCGATTTCAAAAATGAACTCCATTTTATAAAAATAATTTTCTAAATATTTTTAATTTATTTTTTATATAAATACACTATTCATCGAAAAATCATGTTTTTCCGAAAAAAACCCAAAATTTACCTTAACATAATATTGATGCTCTAAGTTCAAAAATGAAATTCATTTTATAAAAATAATTTTATAAATATTTTTAATTTAATTTTTAATTAAAAAACACTATTCACCTGAAAAAACTAATACTTGAATAATAATTTATGAAACTGTTATTTAACCATTTTATTGAATCACATTACTTGATCAAGGTGCCTATATTATATTAATACTTTCTTTAAGTGAGATTACTAATCCATTTGGTCACATTACTAACCCTAAGAACAAAATCACTATTCATAATTCACTATTAATCAAAAATTAAGTTGATCTTATTAGACTCAAAATTTCGTACTGAACATAATTGTAGAAGACCATTTTTTGAAAATCATTACACATTTTTAATTATTTATGTTTTACATAAACATTTTTTTAAAAAAAATATCCATTCTCTAAAATTCACAAAAAATATGCATACTATATTTATCCAGAAATTTGAAAAGTCATAATCATCATTATAAGAAGAAACACAATTTTTTATTTAAAACAAAGGATTACACAAGGCAGTTATGGTCTCCTTACATAGCCCCTTATCACACCAGCATAGGACCTAAGTGTAAGGTGTGCTAAGGTGAGAGAATCTGAGGGAGGCTCGGACAACACCACACGAGTAGTAATTTCTATCAGTTTTAACTTCTCGCGAAGGCGATTCTGTTCTAGCTTCACACGAGGAAGTATGGCTTGGGTTTGGTCTTGAGAAAATCCTAGTGGTGCTACCTCATTCCCATGTTCTGTTAGATGGGCTTTGATCGGTCCAAGAATACTAGGTGAGGCCATCGAATCTTCTTTCTATAATAATTAACCAAGATTTCTTGTATTTAGAGACAATAATGAAAACATTTAGTTTACAGTGGTCATACTGACCAATGGTCATATAATAGTCAAAACCCAACGGTCTCATTTTAATTATACTCATGTTATCAAATGAAACATTTCTGTTGAGTATAAAAATAAAATAACACATAAAATTAGGAACCAAGATTTATTCAAAATATCGGGTCGTTACACAAGCTTCATCTGTATGTAGCAATCCTATCCGCAAATAACCAATGCCTCATGTACTCCCTCAGTATTTTACTAGGTGTGATTCTTGGTAATGCATCTCCCATTCCCTCTAATGAAGCCTTCTATCAGGATTTCAGCTATTACAAGAGATAGACAAATAAAGTTTAGACTAATGTGTTTGAATGCACAACCATTTTAGTCATCCCATGGGTAGAATTGGATGATTTTTACATCCTCTTAATTCACTGATTATAGGATATGATGCAATATTTGGGAGGTTTCTTTGTTGTTTTTGAATGTAATGTGTTTTGAGTCTCCTTGTAAAATGAATTTCGGAATATCACCTTGTATTCCTACACAGGTCATGCCTGGGTGATACCAAAATAATCTACCCCTGTGATGTATTGAGACGTTCTCCCCATGGATACCACTGTATGTCATACCTCATTATTTCATCATGCTGGGTAAAAAAGATAGAAGCTAACCCACCACCATTTCATTGATATATTTCATGAACCAAACAGTCGAAGGCATGATGGGATTTTCACAAAATCCGTTATCTCCATGGTCTCAGTAGATCCGGAGTTCCCCAATAAGGATTTTTTATCTTCCCTAGAAGTCATCGACATTCTCCCAGAATCAATCATCTTGGATGATCCATCTCCTCCCATTGATTTACCTACTTTAGAAGATTTAGCATATTTCTAATATGCACCTCCCTCATTCAAAGAGTGAATCTGCACAACCATTCATGAGATTTTTTAGGTGAACCTTTGTACCAAGAAACATCCTATGCTAATTTTCATTAGTGTGGTCATGCCTCTAGAATAAAAATAGTAGTGTGTGGATTTCGTAAAGCCACATCACGATGTATTTTCCTGGATTTTGGAAGAGATTTAGTAATAAACCCTTAGGTCCACATCAACCATATTGGTCTCCCAGTGAGTCATTATGGGTTTAAAAAGCCTCTTAGGAAAATAAACCATTCTCATGGTTCCATGGTTGACGCTAATGTTGAAAATATTATGAAATCCAACTTCATCATGGAAGCTTTGAAAACCAATTGGCTAGCCAATATCTTCCCATTCATGAAGAAGAACAGACATATCGGATTATGTACTGACTTTCGAGACCTCATCCACCACTTCCTGAAGCATGATTTTCCCATTCCACTAATAGATCTATTGACTAATGCCAAATCTATGTTCAAGAATATCTATTCTATGGTTGGATAATCTAGATAAAACAAGATTAAGATTTCCCCTGAAGATGAAAAACAAACCAACTTCAAAGCACCACAAAGAACCTTTTACTATTAGGTAATTCCATCCATTCTGAAGAATATAAGAACCACCTATCATTGAGACATGCAACTTATATTCAAACTGATCTTCTGAACACTCATGGAATTCCACATAGAAGATTTAGTTGTCAAATACCACCAGATTCAAGACTATATCGAATATATCAAGAAGGTGTTTTTCTTCATCTTCTCCTGGCATTCGAAGATGAACCCCTTGACCTGTGAATTTAGGGTTTCCTCTGGGAGGTTTCTTGGTTTCTTATACAAATATAGAGGCATTGAGATCGACCCGATATGATCATGGCCATCAGGCAGATGCCTCATCAATGAAACCTATGGGAGCTTTGAGGAATTCAATTCTACTTAGTCTATATACACTGATTCATTTGGATTATGGACAGTAAGTGTAATCCCTTCTCAGGGATCATAAAGAAATTTACCATCTTCCAAGGAGATGAAGAGTTATAGATTACCTTCAAGGAAATCAAGTAGTATCTTATAAAGAATATAGTTATGATTCCATCCATATCTATGAAGCCTAGAGTCCTCTACATGACCACCCAAGATTTATCCCTTAGTTCCCTTCTTGCCAAAAAACCTGAAGGAAGAGAGAATGGTTTATACTATCTCTGTTTCACTATCCTCAACATGGAGACAAAATACTCTCTGATTGAGAAGAGATATCCCCTGATTTTTTTGTTGTGAAAAAGATGGGACATTATCTATAAAATCATGAGATATAGTTGGTATCATGTGTAGACATACTAATGTATATCCTAAATTAGCCTATTTTTACAGGATGGATAACGTGGTTGGTAGTGGTCGTTCAGCTACTTTGCATCTGGTTAATTCCACTAAAATCCATCACAGTACAAGCCCTAGACGACTTTTTGGTCACGCATCTAGATCCTGAAAAAATCACCTCTATATATCTATTTTTTAGATGTTTTCATCCTCTCAGTGGATCAGGATGTTCCAATTATATATATTCTTTTGATAGTGCCTCCAAAATCGCAACTGGTAGATGTCTTAACAATTAAAAACTCAATAGGGTAAGTCTAAGGATCATCTTCATCGCACCTTCACATGCTATATTATTATGCTCATTCCTATTATCAAAAGTATGTTCCAATAATGAGGTAGAGTATCAGGCCTTTATTACTAGTATTGATTTGGATCTTGAGATTTATGTCCCCATCTTGCATGTTATGGGAGATTCTAAAATAGTCTTCAAATAGATCAACAGTGACTATATCATAATGTTTCTAGATATTGTTCCCTTGCTATAATTAACTCTCCAGCTAATGGCCTAGTTTTCTACTTATCCATAGGTGACTCATGTTCCCTATTTAGGAAATGGTCAAGTTGACACCTTATATAGTCTATCCACCTATCTTGTAGTCCCTGGAAAGCATATTCTGTTAATTCATGTGGAACATTGGGGATTCATGGCTCCCGTCATTTTGGATGATGAAATTAGAAATAAATGAATCATTTGGTCATCAGTTCTTCTAAATCAGGACCATCAGATTCCCCCGTATCAGAAGAAACATCTTATTGGACAACCCCTTTCACTGAGTATCTATGGCATGACACTCTCCCTCTATGTAGAGATGAACGTGAGGGAATTCATTACTGTGTATTGCATTTAACCCTCTAAAGTGATATTAACCAAGATAATACTCTCTAAAAAGGTGGATTTGATGGAATTATCCTTTTATGTATTGAACAATATGATATTCACCATGCTATTTCTGAATTTAATGGTAGGTCATGTAGTGCTCATCACGTGTGATTAAAACTCCCTCACTAGATTCACTGGTTCAGATAATTTTGTCCCATCATTATCCATGATTTCATAGAGTATTCAAATATGTTTCATGCATATTAGATCCATTCCATATTTGTGAATCGACCTATGGATCCCTTTCACATCACCAAGTATTCTTGGCCCTTTCTATTATGGGGACTCAGTGTGTGGGGGGTTATCCATCAACATCATCATTCCATAGAAGTTTTACTCTGATAATGAAATATTTCTTCTCCATGTGGGTAGAAGTTATTACTCTCAAAGAAGTCAAAGCATAATTCAAGATCAAATTCATGATCTCACAAATCATTCATCTATTTAGAGTTCCTCACACCATTATCATTAAAAACTACACCGACTTCTAAGATGCTAAGCTAAAAAAAATTTAAACTAATTATAGTATCTATTCCAACCATAATTCTCAATTACATGTATAGGAAAATAGAGAGATCAAGGAATTAAAAAAAACTCTCTAATATTCTCCAGAAGATGGTTGGTCAGAATGAGAATATCTATCCAGAAAAACTCCTAAACAAAATATGGGACTATTGGATGATTAATCAAAATTCCACCTAGGTTACTCAATATTCCCAAGTATATAATTGAGGTATCCTTTCCCATTGGGATTCAATTTCTAATACACTATATAGTTTTCTATGACCAAAAAATGCCAGAATGAATAGAAGAAGTTTTCCTAATAAGATAGAATCACTCAAATAAAATAAACTCTTGGACTTTCCCAATCAAGGGAGGAAGCTGAACTAGACAGTGATGGAATTCAACAATAAATTTTATCTCCACTACATCCTCTATGGTGACACATTACTGAATCTTACAAACCCAGTGATGTCTAGAAAAAAGCCACCAAAGTTGGAGCCCACGTGAGAAGGACCTTACATCATTCATAAGGTCTATTACAATATTGTTTACTCTTTGATCACCATGGACATATATCCCATTACACCTAAATAAATGACATGTTTTTTAGGAAGTAATTCGCATGGGGATCCACCATTATCCTAATTGAATGATGTTAAATTGTGTAACATACAGGGTCCCAAAATCATGATGATATAATACATAGCACCCCCATTGTAGGTAAATGATATTAAACTGCATGGAATCTATGGTCCCCACATGCATGACCATAAAAGGAACATACTAGTTTCCTATCCACATGATGATAAACAACCTAATTCCAACATCCTTTTTTTATGATATTAAACTATACACCCAACCTCATCATAGTTACATGATGTAAAATTAATAATATCCATCATCCCAATCACAAGATGATAAACTACATAACATCCCTATATTAACTACATGATTTTAAACTATGTCACATTTTTTGTGCTCTCTACATGAATTTTAAAGGCACACACCTGCATCCCAGTCGTACGATGATAAACTACATAGTTCCAACATCCTAGTTTCATGATTTCAATCTACACACCCATCCTCATACTATATGAATAATGTTACCTTTCATAAAATCCAGTATCACAAAAAAATGAAGATAAACTACATAGAATCCCCATCTTATCTACCTAATGTTAAATGATGTAGGATCTGTAGTCCTCTCCCAATGACCGTGAAAGTCACATTCTTGCATCACATCTGCATGATGATGAACTACATTGCACCAACGTCCAAGTTTCATGATGTTAAAAAAACACCCACCCTCTTCCTATTTAAATGATATTGAATTTTATAACATCCATAATTATAGTTTCATGACATTAAAATTTGTAACCCCTATCATCCTCACCATATAATGTTAAACTGCATGTCCATTTCTTAGGCAGACATTGTTAGACTAGGTTTT
Source organism: Viscum album (assembly GCA_963277665.1). NCBI lineage: Eukaryota > Viridiplantae > Streptophyta > Magnoliopsida > Santalales > Viscaceae > Viscum > Viscum album. The sequence continues at coordinate 385,692,087 of OY728166.1, forward strand.
TGGTCTAAACTCTATGACCATAAACTAATAGCTTCACTGGTTTGTGCTTTAATACTTCAAACTAATATCCATCATATGGTCTATACAACATGACCTTAAACAATTAATAAATGAACCCAGCACTATGACATTAAAATAAGAATCACAGTCCAAGTATCATAGATTTAAATTATGTTTGAGCCCTCTTAGTAAAGTGTAGTATGGCACTAGGCTACCTAATCCCTCATTTTCTTAGGTTTTTCCACCTTTTTCTATACACATATTACTATTTTAGGAATACTCCTTCCCTATGTCTGAATTCTATGACCTTAAACTAGGATCCTATGGTCTATGTGACATGGTCTTAAAATTTTTAAAAAATTTCCAAGATCCATGACTGAAAACTAGGAATCCAAGTGCAAGCATCATGAATTTAAACTATATGCTAGTTTTATTAGGAATATTTTGTGTGGTGGATGGACTTCAAGGCCATCATTCATGTTGAGTTCGTTACTCCATCACCCTACACAAATTCCTCTGAATAAATACCCCTCTATGTGTTGAACTCCATAAACATAAACTGAGATCCTATATACTAAACATTATGACTCTAAACAGTGTGCAAGTCCTCTATAGAATATGTATCTTGGATATATCCCACATAGGCCCTCATTCACATAGGGTTTTTAATTCCAATGAATGAAACATATATTCATTATTTATGAACCTATTTCTTGGTTTGAGCATTAATACCTTAAACTAATAGCCACCCTATGGTCCATATCAAATGACATAAAACTATTTATAGAAATTCCAAGTATCATATCTTGAAATTGATTTTTTTTCTCTCCAGACTATTTTGTTAGGTGGTGGGCCTCCATATCCCTCTTTCATGTCAGTTTTTTCATTCCACCACACAACACAAGTCATTTTAGAGTACCCAACCTCTAGGTCAACACTCTATAACCTTATATTAGGAGCCTACACACTTAATACATGACATTAAGCTGCAATATTACCCCATATAAAACTATTATTCCTCTTACATCTCAATAAAAGAGTATCTTTACCATATTTTAAATAGGTTTGAATCATACAATAAGTATGGGATTGTTAAAAAATGTTACCTCATTCCTAGACATGGGATTCCCCATTATAACTCTAGGATGCCTCTAATTTTTTTATTAGAGAGGATCAGCCCTACAGGTATTGGTATCTTACTATGTTGAGTTATAGAAATACATCTATATTTATTCCCATCCATATGGGATATGTAATGATGATTAGATTTCTCATCTCTATGCCCAACCACAAATTCATTAACCTTTTGGTCCCTTCGACTTAGTTATAGTTTTGGAATTATGAACTTTAACATTATTTAGTTATTCTTAAGGTGTGTATGTGGAACATGATCCTTCATATCCTCATTTACATTAGGTTTTACCTCTTTTTTTCCATATATATACCCTTGGAGAAGCATTTTTCCCGATTGTCCAAATCATGTGACTATAAACTATCCAACATTGTCCAGACCATACGACATTAAATTATGTGTTTTACCTTCCTGAAATATTCACTATTGATTCTCATGCTTATGGGATATTTAACGATGCTCAACCCTCTCATCTCTAAGACCATCCCAAAATTCAACAAATTCTTCAGCCCCATTAACCCATCATTTAAATATTTAATTCCTTAAACTAATATACTCCATTGGCCCAATAATTGTGAATTTAAACTATATTTAAGTCTTATTATTAATTCATGGTGTGGAATTTGGCCTTATATATCATCATTCATGTTATTTTTTTCACTCTTCCATGTTATGCATCTCCATTTTTGGAAAATTACCTATGGTAAAAACATTATGACCATAAACTGATAGAATATAGTCTGATATTTAAAACCAAAAACTACTCCCCATGGTCCATTTCATATTACATTAAACTATTTTAAAAAACATCATTTAAACCCCACATTTTTATATTCCACATTCCACACATCAAACCTTTCTTGGTTTGTATTTTCATCATCTTTAAAATCTATAGGGACCCCCAAAAGGTGATGGTATCATACCATTTTGGTTCACCTCTTTTCATGGGCCAAAATATTTATAGATCTCGAGTACCAAAGATAGGATCATACCATTTGAACATAGTCAATAGATTATATTTCATTTGTTCATCCCATCCATTATTGGTATGGTTTTGGTCCATGTGTTTCGAAAATTGTCAGCAATTGGTCCCTACTCTCCAATCACTCATTTATCTAGGCCTTGGATGTCTCAATTTACCTTATTTCCACATCTCTATATCATGGTGGAGTCACAACACCCTTGGTGTCTCCCATTTATGAAATTTTTTACATTAGGTAAGCTATCTAGTGTCACTATGAAATTATTAATCTGGTATTTCCTCACCCATAATGTGTACTTCCACATGTCTAAAAGTCCCAAATACCATTCCTTGTTTCACACACTGAGCATTAATCATGTGGGATTATGAGTTCTGGTAGGGTGTGTACTTATGTGGACAAAATGCAGAAAGGATACCTTGGTCCAAACTCTCTAACCGAAAACTATTAGACAATGTTCAAACATTATGACATTAATGTACATTTGAATAACTCTATTGATGGTTGTTGTGGTGTAGGGCCTCTTTGGTCTTCATCCATGTTGGGTTCTCTAACCCTCCAATCTAAACAAATACATTTTGAGAATACCATGGTCTAATCATCATGTACTTAAGGTATTTTCATCCCCTATGGTTCAAGATAGGTGACTTTGAATTGTGTCATGTTTGCTTCCTGATACTTGTACGGTATGAAAGACTCTTTTGGATCATTAATAGAGGGTTAATATCACTCATTCCACACAAATAAACTAGGAAAAAACTCTACAGCCCTCACATAATGACATTAAACTTGTTTCTCATGGACCACGTAACCCAACATTAAACTATTGTTCATGGTTCTTGCCACATGACCTTAAATTATGGGAAATATCCCACTAACATGACATTAAATTTGGGGACACATCCTGATCACACAATGTTAAACTATAGCATGCATCTTTCACCCCATATGAAATTAAATTATTTGTTTATCATCCTTTTTGTATAACGTTAAATTGTAAGGAATACTAGTCCCTTAACTAAGAGGCCTTGTCCCCTATTTCAAGTAATTTACCATGTCTTTCACATTTTTATTTCTCACTAGTCATCCGATATGATGCTCCCTTGGAATATGAGTTTGACCTTTGATTAGACTAATACACCTAGATCAAATTTCTCTAAACCCCTATGGCATGATTACAAGAGTGTTGGAATCTATTCATACAATTCATCACCCAATTTCTACACTTCGTGATCCCTTTGGATCACCATCCACCTATATATTTGAAGGGACCCCAAATGGCATGGTATCATTCCATACTATCTCACAAACCATCCTAGTCCAATGTCCTAAAAAACATTGGATAACATTCTGAGATAGGTTCTATGGTTCTAACATGGTCAGCAGTAGACTCTTGTTTTTTTATCCACATTACTAGATAATATTATAATATTTTGTTTCACCGAATTCATATAGTTGTTTTTGTACCTACCCTTTAGGTAGGGATTTATATGGATGTGATTCCAGAGCATGTACTTTTTCTTTTGGCTAGGCTTATATTCTTGTCCCATTTACCTTTCAGTTTTGTAATGTTATACTCTATTGTTGGTAACATAGTGGTATGAAAACTTTCTTACATAGTGTTTTTACTATCATCATTTTTGTATATGAGATGGGTGTGTGTGTGTGTCAGTTCATAGGAAAATTCCTCCCACTCATGGGATATTCCTAATCAATACTAGTTTCTAGACCCTGGCATATTTGATGTGGCCTTAAGGTAGTCACAACATGAGCCCTAGGGGACAAGTCATGATAGAAACACTAATCGTAGTGGGAATACACATAATCATAAAAATCCCCTATAGGATATATAAATCATGACACCTTCTTTTCAATCAATTTAACCTTAGGTTCATCCGATGTCACTCTTGGTCATTATTCAAATCTTTCATGATGTTTCTTAAAGTGTTTGTGAATTTCCATAACATATCCCCCAAGAGTGTCAAACCTGGTGTGTAATAAGTATTATTTTCACATACCGGGTAATGATCGAATAAAACCCCACACACATTATTTAGATTTATTACCCCTAGTTATATCATTCTAGAACAACATCCACTTATAGTATCCAAACAAGGATATAATCACTTGAAATCCAGTCACTCTATCCTTCACCAAAATTAGAAGTTCTTTTCCTAAACTTATTATTATTCTTATGTTTCTCACTTAATTTTTTTCATCCTAGTTTCTAAAGGTTTAACTAAATGTTGGTAAAAAAATACCTCAAGGAATCATTAAAGCATTTTTGAGGTGATTGTGTTTGTTGACAAAGTGGGAATATGTGTTGTGATTGTTGACAAAGCAAACCATGAAATAAAAATTTGTTGACAAAGGAGATTTTATGGTAGCATTTTCAGTTCAAAGGATATGGTTAATGATCTAGGTTTGATTCAAGAATTTCAACAAAGGAATTGATGATCTGGAGGTGGTACAAAAAGAGCAGACACAAGGTGGCACTGTTTTCCAGTGTTTTCCAAATTTTTGTACCTGAAAATCGACAAATGAAGAAACATGTTTTTTGGAAAAGGGAATTGCACACCGTGTACTTGAAGGAGAGGAAAATTGAGCGCCTAATGTTTTTCAAGATGATAACATTAAAATATGGAAAAGGGATAAGGGGCGCCCAAGTTTTGTGTATGTCGTGCAAGTGACTTAAACGTCAAGACTTGTGCGCCAAAACTTGTGCGCTGAGGGGAGAATTATGCGCCGTCACACAGGGTGTCCAAATGCCTATAAATACAGGTCAACCCCTTCTCATTCGGCACGAGTTCAATACTTAGAGAAAATGAGAGCTCCCGTCACACGGGTGTGGTGGTCATGCAAGTGGTGTGTGGTTGTGCAAGTATAAGTTCGCCAAGTGACAGTTGCGCGGATAAGGTGGTTTGGGAGAGGCAGGAAGTGAGTCACCCAAGTTTAGAGTTGAAGAAGCAGGTGTCACACAAGTGGTTGGGTGACACTTGTGCACCAAGTTTGGAAGAAGCGCTAACGTTGTTTTTTGCGCGCCAAGATTGGTTTGGGCGTAAAAGGGTGAGCGTCGTGCAATTTTGGAGTAGTAGAAGCTTGTGTCGCACAAGTGGTTGAGGTGTACTTGCGTTCCAGTTATAACTTGTGAGCCAATATATGTGCGTCGTCTTAGAGAAGGGCGTCAGGTAAGGTTGATTCATAGCAGACATTTTAGGGCCGTGTAAAAGCTGTAATATTTCCCGATACCTTCGGTGCAATGTGAGATTCATCTATGGGTGAAAGTTGGACTTCAACAGAGCATCTATCAACAGTTGAGGATGCATTCTTTCATGCAAATGAAGAGACCTACAGGTCTATAAACTGTGAGTGGATCCTTTCTAGAACAGTGAGAAAAGGAAGAGGAAGAAGGTGATCCTCTCCACTGGCAGTGATCTAGAGAGAGAGAAACAGGGAGTGACCCTTTGGAAAGTAGTGAGATGACCCTAAACATTGTAAAGGCAGTGAGCCTGGTCATAGAAGTGATCTAGCCCGAATCTTGTTAACAGAAGTGTGCTTATAGTGGATTTGGTACAGCAGCATATCGTCATTGTATGCTCCTTGGATGTAGACCAGTGGGGGTGAACCAAGTAAAAATATATGTGTTTTCATGCTTGCTTCCCTACATTGCATCTAAATCATAACCATAAGATAAAGATAAAAAGAAGTGATCAACATAAACACATAAAAGAAAACAAAGTGACCCTTATAATATAGAGGTCAAGATATAGTGGGGCAAGAAGAATTTTGGAAATCTAATATCAATACCCTGATTCACTCCCCCCCCCCTCAGGGTATCTAGGCCCCTTTTTGGTTCAAACGCTAAACCTTGAAATGATTCCAATGGTAGAGACCCAAAATTCTCATACTCAAATATTACAACTTAATATATGAATATTCATTAAGAATAAAAAAATTAATGCTATAAATTTTTAGGTCTAGATCCATTGGAAACATGGATACATAGACAAATGGTTCATAAGTGAACTAAATCATCTCCTAGTAGGTTCTTAATAACTACAATCTTTATAAGAAATATCACACAAAATACCTTCCATAATAAATTGGGGAAATGAAGCATAACAAGTGGTGATATTAGATACTTAGTAATGTTAAAGTAGGTACATGTCCACATAACATGAGAAAAAAGTTATAAGAACTAGAGAATAAAATTTGAAAAATCATAACCTTCATATCATATATCATGACCATGAGTCATGGAATAAATCATGGAACTTCACAAGACATTAATAATATAGGTATCAAAAAACATTGTCCCTAAGTGAATAACAATGGAAAAAGACATATATTTTTAGAAAAGACATAAGCATAGAAAACTTCATTACAAGGATACCCAACAAGATATTTAAAACATCATAGGATTAGTCTAACCTCTCATATACCTACATTGGCCTTGGGATAACATTCTGTGTACCCTCATTTTGGGCTTGGTAAAACCCCACATGTACCCTATAAGATCAAAGAACATTAATCATCACCCAATACAATTTAGTGTGTTATAGGTCCTACCCATCAAATAATTCACTCATTTGTGTTCCATAGTGTTACAAAATATTCCTCATAATAGAACTCAAGATATGAAATGGGTTTCATAAATAGCTCGTCATATCAAAACACTCTATAAAGAAATGGGATTCATAAACATTTGTTGACCACAAATACAAACCATGCAGAGAAATAATAGTAATGGTATCATCGGATCATATACCTAGTAAATCATAATTATTGTTAAAATTTATCATCGTAGATGGAAAATGATTCTGAAAATCCAATGGAAAAATTTCTAAAGGAAAATAATATTTATTTGAAAATAAATTTTTAAAAATAATAATTATTAAAACATTTTGGAAATTATTTCATTTGAAAATAAAATTTCAAACTTATAATGTAATCATTAACAAATTGAATCGTTATGATGGAGGGAAATTTCAAATATGTTAAAAAATATTCCATTAACATTTTCTTTAAAATCAAAATGGGCATTATTTTGAAAAGGGCATTCAAATCCGTTTTAAAAAATTCCAAAAAAAAATCAAAAAATTTAAAAATGACTTTAAAAAATCCCATATGAACATTAATACAATTTTGGAAACAACTTTAGGAAGCATGGATATGGGAAAAAAGGTTTTCAATCGAATAGTGAAATAAAGTCTATTTTCTTCAGAAAACTATTTTAGACTCATTAGTATAAAAAAATGTTGGGAAAACATTTATTCTCAAGAACTAATCATTGTATAAAATAATTTTGGATTTTATTGATAGATTTTACATAGAATTTCATTATTGGATGCCTAATGATAAATAATCCTGATAAATGATAAGATTATATCATAAAACCCTTACCACTTTTCTAATGTTGATTCATAATCCCCATGATGTAATAAAATTAAAAAAACATAAAATATCCTGATAAAAATAAATCTATGATATCACATGTAATAGGGGTGTTATATAAAACTCAAAAAAATTAGATTGGTGCATAAAATAATGTATGTCCCAATGAATAAAAAGTGAGACAAAAATCTCTGACCTTATGTCTCGACATCCATATTACACAATTAAAAATTATGTATATTAAATATAATTTCATTAAAAATATATTACAGAACATTAATTATATATAACATACCATATATGATTTACCTATGACCTTTTGTTATCTATTTGTTAACAATTCAATGTTAAAACATGTTTCATATAGTAGTTGCTTTATTTTTCATGTATGTTTGGATTCTATATTTTCATTCCTTTTAATTTGATCGCAGTTAAATCATCCACATAATTTTAACCATGATATAAATATCATATATATTCAGAATATATTTATTTATATTAATCCAAAAAAAACTATATATATAAAATAAAATACCTTATTCATAGAGATGGAACGTTGTACATACGCATGAACGTTGTTTCCATTTTCATGATATATGAAATTAAAGAAAGATAAATAATATATTTCATGTATAAAATAATATATATTTATTATATATCACATATATTCATTATCTTTTACCCTAATTACCTTACATTGAAAGTGTTAGTGAAAAATGAATCACATCTCTTCGTGAGGCGGTATTCCACTATACACATAAACGAAATTATTGTAACCCCCATATAATGAAATATAAGATGGTATAATTGATTTAATAATTATAAAATTAAAAATATGTTAAGAATAATTTATTTATAAATTTAATATATACTTATTATCATCCAATTAAAATAGAAATGAAAAACACATCATATTAGTTTGCTTGGTGGTAGTCTGTCGTACACAAGAGCGAGATTATTATTTTCCAATGGGTTGGGAGTTAAGAATTAATATGTGGTACAATAATTAAAATGTTATAATGATATCAAAAAATATAATATAAAAATATTAATTCCATCATTAAATCCATATATGATAGGTTTTGATGAAAAATGAATAATATTGTTTCATAAGGCAGTAGTCCTCCGTACACATGATTGGTCATTTCATTTCCAATTTGATGGATTAGAATTAGGATATAAGTTATGAAATTAATATAATAACATATATATATATATATATGGGATCTAATTTTTTTATTATATAATTATAATTTAACAAGACTTTGAGGAGATATAATAAGATGTAAAATAAATATTCATATTTTAAAACATTACCTCTTTTATTGGAAAACCTATTTATATTTTACTTAAAGACTTTCTATATTGGATTTATGATATCACCAAGGAATATAGGATTTGGGGAATTACATAAGGAATATATTTTGGTTGTCCATGTTTTATAAAAAGTGATTTTTTATGTGTTAAAATGATATGAGAAGTGGTGGCCTTTTATAAGTGGGGGAGAGGACACACATGGAATTTTCTAAAAGATGAAAATTTAATCACAATTTTTAACATATAAAAAAGATAAAACAATTGTCCATTATAAAACTTTATAGGTTATAAGGTCTAAATATGGTCATAAAATGGGATTTTGGCAATTTTATATGTTATTTTTCCACTTATCTTTTTATTTTAATACCTTGGTAGCCCATTTTAACCTTAAGCACAATATTTAATTTTTAATGTTTTTAATATTAATTTTGGAAAAAAATTAAATTAAACATCATATTTAATATAAATTATAATTATTAAAAATATGTAATCATTTTTCTTCAAATTTAATTCACATTAGAAATAAAATTAACTTAAAACTAAACCAATATAAGTAATGAGAAAGTGGTTTCCCAAAGTGAAAAAGTTCATAAACATTAAAAGTTTTTTAAAAAAAATTCACTATATAATTCACTAAAATGACATAAAAAAGAAAAATATATAAATAATTTAATTAATGATACTTTTAAAACCATTTTAAACAAATTTAACAATATAAATTCTTTAATTGTTGAAGATGTTTTCAAAAAAATAGTATTTTCCCAATTCATAAAAAAACTCATCATTTCAGAAAAATAAAAAAAATTATCTATAATATAATTTTCAAATAAATATTTAAATATTAATGTATTTTAAAAAATAAATTTACTTATAATTAAAAAATTACTTTTATTATTTCTTCATAAAAAATTATTATAAAATATCATTTTCACAACATTTAAAGACATTAATAAAAAAGTAATCTATTATCAATTGGTTTTTATTTATTTAAAACCGTTATACTTAGTACTTAAAATTTGGTTTCTGTAATTCATTCCTATATGTTTAATTTATTGGTAATAATGTTCATGTTTAAATAATAATTTTAATAGTTGGGCATTGTTGTCTAAAATATGGTGTTGCGTGTAGCATAATCTGTTGAAGAAATTAAATATATTTGAAAACAAATATTTTATAAAATATTGGTGTGTTATATGTACTCTTTTATTCCATATTATAGACTGTAGTTGAATTTTTAATACCATTATGGGGAAGGCACCACTGGATATTACATGAGTTTAGGTGCTAGAGATGGTTTCAGTGCCAATCTAAGGTTAAAACATATTATTTCTATTTTTTCCATCCCTTTTTCCTTAATCATCCTGTGTCGGTTGATATTTTCAATTCAAGAACCATATATAATATTACAAACTTTATTATATTTTGAATAGCTCACATAATCCACTGGGGAATTTTACTGGGATCGATGGCATCTACAACTCATCAAAAATATTTTATATACATATCACTAATAGATTATCCTAAGAGAGTTCAATGTTCAATGGTGTAATTAAAACCATACCATATATATATTAAATACAATACAATCTAATTTTTATTCTATATTTGTAATTTTATAGGTTCAGGGTCATTTTATTTATCATATTTTAGTTGAATTGGTAAATAAATTACTGGTGAAGGTCTTCATATCCATTGAATTATCTAGCAAAAAGGTTTCTATAAAAGAAAAATAATGGTCCCCATAGAGTTTTCTTTAATAATTTTAATTTTGATACCTCTTTCCTCTATATTTTTCCAATAACATGGCCACATAAAAGAACAACAAGTTTGATATACTACTTTGGGTCCCCGGTGCCACTAAATATCAAGAACGTTGGATTTCTGAAGTTGATAGGATGGTAAGACTCATCCGACCATTTTGGATATGGAATAGTTTTTTTATTAGAACATGTTTCCCTTATATTTTATCCACTAAATATTCTAGTGATTATATTGATACAATATTATCTTGTGTGGTGGTAGGTTGGGAGGAAATTTTAGTAAAGGTAATGGGAATAACATGATATAGTCTATTCATCTATGTCTTTCATTGATAACAACTGTGAGTGATCATGGGGTAGATCATATGAAAAGTATATTTATACCACAATGTAAGAGGAAACTCATGATATCCCTCATTCATTGTTTTTATACACATTCTTTTACCAGGTCCCATGTTGGTCATATTACCAGAATCTTCACTTTTGGGAAGACATATATCTTTTTGTCGGAGAAGGTTTTCTCGAGGTGAAATGTGATTCGCATTTTGGAAATTATAATCAGTGAATATATTAACCATATTCTGTTACAAATTGATTCATTTTTTCTCCATTAACTTGGTTTTATATTATATTTATATTTTCTTGATGTGAGGGGTTCAACTTCTTCTGGTGGTGGGTGGGATGCAGCCAAACATTTCCCCCTTTCCTTAACTGAAACTCATCAAAAAGGTGGAAACAAAGAATTTATAGAAATCCAAACTTTTCATACATAAATATTAATTTTTATTATAATAATATTCAATACCTAACATTACAATCCATTCCAAGATTGTTTAAGTCTAGTGTATATTGAAACATGGATACATAAACAACTTTTTCATAAGAGATGTGTATTGTGCCTCACATAGTTCTTCAGACCTAGAACCTTCTTATAATTATCATATGTAAAATAATTATTCATTTCTTAGGGAATAGAAACATAATAAATGGTGATCTCATATGCTCAAAAATATTAAATAAGGGATGTGTCAATGATAACTTTTGCATAAAATGAATATAATGTTATGAGAACATGTGATTAACATATGAAAACTTTACCCAACATATCATTGATCAAAATCATTCATCATGGTATTAATTTAAATATTTAATAATATATGAAACATAAAGTAATCAGAGAATATGATCTATGAGAAAATATCATTGGAATAAGGCACTATTTTTTAGCAATAATAGAAAATAATTTCCCTAATTAAGGATCATTTCCAAGACTATAATGGTATATTGGTCTCACTTACCATTACATTGTATCCTAAGATAAGTTTCTCTACCAATACTATCTAGGTAGATATAGAACCTTACTAAATTGTTTTCACTCCTCATTCTACTCCTTATTATCTAAGAAGATATCTATCTTTACCTAATTCATTGGATGGAAATATAAATATTTCCCCTCCCATTACATAATGAAAATAATACATATGTATTATATAAGATCATAAATCATTCATCATATATTATAAACCGCAGAAAGGAAAATGTTTTCATAAACATTTCAAAAAAATTATCATAGTATAAATCTTGGAAACTAAGTGGGTTTCATAAAAATCTCGTCATCATAATCATAAAATATCTAGAGAAAGAATAAGGATAATATCATTGCATCATATACATTGTGAAGCTTATATAATATCAAAGGATATCATCATAGATGAAAATTCCTTTAAAATATCACTTGGAATATTTTTTAATGAAAATACCCTTTTTATTTTAAAATCACTTCTTTAAAAATAAAAAATATAAAAAAAATTATGGAAAACATTATTGGAAAATAACCATAGAAAAAATTAATTGATGCATCAAATCATTGAGCAGTCATGAGGGCATAAAATTATATTCATGTCATATATATTAAGATATTCCATCCATATTTTTTGTGAAAATTAAAAGTTAACTCATTTGAGAAAAGAAAGGAATATTCCTTTTAATACATATTATAAAAAATCAAACATATGTAAAAATTACATTAAAAATCAATGGATAATTGCAAAAATATTATTAAAACCATTTTTAATAAACATGGTCCTGGATGAAAATGTATTTTTTTACCAAAAGATAAATAATGTGTGATTTCCTTAAAAATATACTTTTATGTTTTTGAGTACATAAAGAGAATGAAAAGAAATAAAAAATAGTAATCTTTAAAAACAACAATAGGAGAAGAAAATTCATGTGATTTTTGAGAGGTATATGATGAAATTTCATCATTATAAACTAACTAATGAAAGATTATTTTTTCCAAATTATCTACTTTATAGTTGATCAGTAACCAAAATACCATGTGTAGGATTTATATTCAATGTTTCTGAAGTTCAAAATTCCAAAATCCAAATAATCTAATGATATCTGGAGCCACAATTACCAATAGAAACCCAAGTCATATCATGTCACTTCCATAATTATCATGAGACCCACCACTGTCAACCCATCCTATCACTAATATCGTCTCAATCCCCATACCATTCACCCGATGAACTAAATAATAAAGACCAACAACACCACCACAAAACACCAAAATGATTCATACCACCATCCATCATCCTATATAGTGCAAAAACACCATTTTATAGTGATCTCCCACAACAAAACAGAAACACAAACAACACAACACCATCATGAAAGACCCCAATCGCTGCCACCATAACAATAAAGAATAATACCCCATAGACTAAATAAAACCTTCACCAAGAAGCCTCAATCAATTCCAATGAGTGATGAAAAAAAGAAAACTTTACCACTGATTTGAGGGAAGAATGAAAAATATGAAATACCAAAAAACAACTCCAATGTCTATGTCAATGCCACATTTGAAAGTCACCAACATCGAAGAGGAAGAGAACCATAACCTATTCACTGTAAAAAATGACTACATTCATGAAAATAACATTATTAAACACCAAGTCCCATATCCCAAAATCTTTTCGTTACCACCACCTCAGGTCTGACTAGAAGAGGAGAAGAAGAACTTGAGACCAGAGCATGGAGCTAAGCATATGAGGGCTCTAGATGAGGATGAGACTAAACACAGAAGTAGAACTAGATAAAATTTATGCGAGAGGACCTAGAGAAACTATTGACCATCAAAACACAAATCCCAAAACCACATTCTTACCACCGCTCTAGATCTAACTTGGAGAGGCGCAGAGAAATTCTAGGTCAAAGCTATTTGGAGAATCCATAGGAACTAGCAAATGAAAATAACTATGGGACCATCAAATAATCCCTATGAAAAATTCACCAAGAAGAATAGTGCCACTAAGTGGGGCCCCATCCATAGAAATGGAGATCACAAAATAAGATAGCACATACTCAAAGATAGTTTAGTGGTAAGGGAAATAATGGAGAATGCAGGGTGAAAAGATGTAGGGGTGGGGGAGGCACTGGAAATGCCACAATACCCCCCCCCCCACCTCTTCAAATCATCACTGAGGATAATATGAGGGTAATAGGGAAAGAGACTGATGCCACACAAAGGTTCTTCATCATTTGAAACCTAATCATAAACAATCCTAAAAAATAATGAGATTTTAATATCAAGCCCTTACACCAAGTTTAGATTTCCTTAAAAGTTATCTAATATTCTATATAATAAATTTTAAATCATTATAATTTTATAAAAAAAACATGTAAAAATTTATAATATCCTATATTATCCACTTATATCTTTCCAACACTGAATTATTAATAATTTCACATTAAAATTATCATTTCTGGGTATTAACTATTTTTTTCATAACAATTTTGGTTAGATAGTTTTGTTCCTTTTACATTGATCATGGTTAATAATATCTTGATTCTTATTTATGATATAAATATCACATATATTAATTTTATAGGCATTTATATTAATCTATAAATGATATAGATAAAAATGAATAACACCGTTCATGGAGATGGTATGTCGTACGTACACATGAATGTTGTTTACATTTTTAAACATATGGAATGAAATATAGGTAAATAATAATTCACTATTAAAAAATAATAAAATATCACAAATAACTTATATATTTATTAAATCGATCATTATATGTATCCATTTAATTTGGTGGAAAAAAAAATTAATGACACCGCTATGTGGTGACAGTAAGTTATGCGTATGCACAAGATGTGTTTTCTCTTTCTGTACGATAGAAATAAAGTTGATAATTATTGTTCCATAATCACAATAAAATTCACATATTAAAATTAAAATGAATTTATTATTTTTAAGTGGATAAAATGGATTTATGGGAGACACAAGAAGAAATAAAATTAAAAACATTGGTTTAAGAGTTATACCTCTCCATCAAGAAACCACTTTTGGAATAATCCATAATACTTGAGAAAATTTTATTTCAATATACCATAAGATCTAGGATGTGTTAAAAGAATATTTTAAGGTATTATGGTAGGGATTTTATGATCCATAAGGCTCAATATGATTGAGTAATAGATGAGAATAATATCTCTTTTATAAGTGAGGGGAGGTGCACACATGGAATTAGATAATGTATTACATTAATATAAATTTATTTTCATGTTCCAATGACACTAAATTGATATATTTAATATATAGAATATTTATGAGTTTTAATATATTATATAATAAAACATAGAAAAGTTTAGGAGAGGTTTTAACCATTATATCTAAGTTTTAACTCGAGGTCAACCCTTTGGACAATTTCCACCACACTATATATTTTTACTTGTTTATAGTCAAGAATGTTAACATAAAATGACAAGTGAACAATAAATGGAACAAGGTTGTAATTATTAACCATATTACATTCACATATATGAATATTGGATTTTTAATAATTTTAAATCATTTAATGAAATATTACTTATCATGAAATATCATTAATGTTATTTTTTGAACTATTCATTTTCTTTGACGTTAAAGTAATCATGATAGTTGTGTAATTTTAATATAAACCTTTAACACAACAATAATATGAAATTCATGAAATATAATAATTCAACTGTATCTTGTTACTTTTAATATTTTTAATATCCTTTATTTTATAGTTCTATTAATTGAATAAATACTGTGTCGAAGAAGTGTAATCTTTTCTAGAAATTATTCACTCACTAAATTTTTTAAATAATATTAAATGATAATAAAGTTAATTTAACTTTTACCTAAACATTTAAAACCAAAAATTAACCATTTCTACCCTTATGTAAAAAATTTATAGATATTCATGTCAATAATGTGACATTATGTATTTATTCTTTTCCTAAAATAATATTAATCACATAATCAAAGAAAAATAGAACCAAATGGATATATTTTCAAGAAATGGATGATAATGGCTGAACTACACTCATCAAATTGAAAAAATAAAAGTTTCATATACAATTTAATGCCTCATCCTATTGTTTTAACCATGTTTTATTGATTTTATCCTTAATTAAGTGATAAATATTTACCATGGATTTTATTCATAATTACCCAAATGAAAGGGAAATATTTTTCAAAATTGATCATATTAATACCAAATATGGAATCCATTTATTGACCTACAATTCGAAAATATAGTAGAACATAATTTAAATTTAGACCTATAAAACACAACAAGAAGTTGTTTTCTATGAAAAAATGCTTCCTGATGTATAAAAATTTTTATACCAAAATCCATCATAAAATTAATTATAATAACCATAATTTAATTATTCATAATATATGTAGACTAGTATTACTTTTAAAATAATTTTAAAAAAATATAATTTTACAAATTCTTACAGTGAAAATATTTTTTTCAATAAAAATATGTATTTTCAATATTCCTTAAAAAATAAATAATTTCATAAAAGTATAAAAAATACACTCTAAGATAAGTTTTACATGTAAATTTAAATAATTAAGTTTATTTTATAAAATATTTTTTATTAAATTTGGAAAATTACTTTTATTATTTTCTCATAAAAACAAATAAAATCCATTTTTGCTGAAAAAAATATCATTGATGAATATATAGATATTGCCAAGAAATTGTGTAATTATTTATGAATATATTTTCCTGATCTAAAACCGGTATAAATATTTTAAAAAATTATATAAATATTATTCATACTTTCAATTCTATGTGTAGGTTATAACAATATACTATATTAGAGTTCATTTAGATACGGGGTTGTATATATCACTAGCTATAAAAGAAATTAAAATTATTTAAAGAGGAATATATCATAAAATCTTGGGATGTTAGATCATTAAGAGGGGGGCATAAATTTTGAACCAACCTCATGTTTTTTGTATGAACACATTCTTTAATTGTTTTAGTGGTGGACTATATTTTGAACAGATATTTCCTCATCCTACTCTTCTATAATGTCACCATTCACTAAGCCATCTATGGTACTGAAACCAATGACCTTCAATGAAGTGTAACCCATTATATAAATCATATCATAATAAAAAGGATAAGTTGATATATAACTTCATGAGTGATTTCCATGTGAAAATTTCCAATCATCCTTGGTCGTTACCTTCCTGGTAGGCCATTTCTTCTTGCAACTCATTTGAGGATTAATATCCTCTTCATTATTTTCTCTTAAAAATTAGTTATATAGGGTAGCCCTAATGGAAGAACCAATTATATTTATTTATCACTCCCTGGATGAAGTTCATGGATCATGTAGTGGGAGGAACTATGAAGTCCATTCCTATTATGTTTCTCCTAGTCTAGAAAAGGCTTACTTTCATGGGGATGGATAAGGTTGTGATATAAATTCCCCCAACCCTATCATCTGGTATTGATTTTGTTATGTCACCATGGAATATCAAACGAGAAGGGTATTTTTTGATCCTATAGTTAGTGGTGGTGGTAAAAAATTCCCACATCCCTATAGGTAAGTGTTATTTCAATTTATTTCATGTAATGGATACTTTTAAAACCATTTTGATTATTACGGCTTTATATTCATCATCATCTTGATTCATATTATGTTATAAGAATGAGCTACTTCCTATTAAAGGGAAATATTTATACAAGGGATTATATTTTCTTAACTGAAAGGCCTATTAAAAAAATATGATTGATGATAGATCCCCTCACTGTCCCCCTCCCACTATGTTTTTTTATTGTGAGATTTGGAAATGTCAAGATCCATCGATAAAAAGAAGCTAGCATGCATAAATAATGGGCCCAATACATGGACTAATGAAATAGAGTTGTCTTATGTCTTCTATGGGGGTCTCGATTTAATGATAAGTGGTGTGAAATATAGTGATTCATGTTCACCCCCACCCACTGATGTGTTAACTGGATGGGGTGCATGTGATTATCTCAAGGTGAGTTACCACAATACTATGGTACAAAACATGAAGGTATCATTGTTGTTTCCACACTTTTTGTGACATGGATATCATGGACAATCCAAATCAATTTAGTAGTATAGTTATCTAATTTTATTAATGTGGCCTGAATACTCCTAATAATACAAATAGTTTTCCTTAAAATAATAATGACTCATCCACTAATTCCTGTACAAGTAATGCATGTATTCACCATATAATGTCCTAAGAACATCATACTGATGTTTTTTCATATACCATAACATGATTGGTATACTGTCTTCATCTAGTTGTTTCATCATAATCATGGAATTCCCTTAATCCTTTGAGAGATGTTTCTATACAAGGATCTACCATAGTTGTTGATTCTTGTCTACCTTACTAAGGGGGTAGGATTTGTCAGAATCCTCTCCATTATATATAAGGTCAAATGATCCAAAGGATGTATATAAAATGAATGTTTCCCTATATTATCATTCAGTTGATAAGGGATATTTCTTATTAGAGATGAGGTGTATGGTTAGCTGATCTCAATCTCCCAAGTTTGTCTCGATATGAGGGCATTGTCAAAGTATCTTTGAAAAGTGGAGCAACATTGGATCTAAATGACACATCATTACATGGAGGAACTTAATAGTGAACAAAATAGGGGAAACACTATGGTTTATTTCATATCCACCATTATAGGGAATAATTACATAATGTCCTGATATTTTAGTGGTAAAAATGTTTTCACAAAAAACCCCTAAGGAAGAAATTTAGGGTGGATAGTCTTGATTACTCAGGGAGGAACTTCATAGTGAATAGTTATTACTGAATTCACTATTTGTGGAACTTATCTCCAATTTATAAACTAGTATTTAGGATGAATTTCATATCTTTCACCATGAGAAAAATATAATGATAAATCTTGATATTTTGAGGGGGATTATCTTTATAGAAGAAACTATTGGGAGGACCTCTATAGTTATTGATGAAAATACTGGAAGGAGGAACTCCAAAAGTACAACTAGTTTTTATTTGTTATAATGATTCATTGGGAGCTTGGGCTAGAGTTTAAAGGTGTTTAGTGAATTTATGAACACTAACATTGATTAAGGAAGTGATATTAACATGTCCCTTTGTTTTGTGTTTCCACTAGTAAAACATCTTCATGAGTACTCTGTGTTGGGTATCTAGGGTCATGATTTGTGGAAAAAACATTTAATGATGGGATCCATCCAAGGAATATCTCATTTTTACATCATATCATGTGAAAGTTATTTTCAATTATGGGTAGGAAAATGATTATTTCATTTGATATCCATCAAAATATAATTATGATAATTTTTCAAAATGCTAATGGATATGTTCCCACCTTTTGATTGTTGCTGGGATATTCTGGCATCCTTCTTCAAACAAAACAGAAACAATAATATTTACTTACTTCAAAGTGGCCACTATAATATGTTTGTTATTTATTGTTTGGTTGGAATAGAAATGAGCATACCATGAAGTGATTTTCAATATGTATTGATGAGCATCATTTTGAATAGAAATATGGCCCTGACGTTGTTCATCACTCCTCAACAAGATGTGTTGATGATCCTATTGAATAAGAGTAGAAATATGTCTCTTCCCTTTATTAGTCATTGAGATATGACTATAGTGTATGTCTACTAATACTTCCAGCATAAGAGGAAAATTCTTCAAGGTACTCATATGGATATAAGTTTTTCCCACAATCAATGACAAAATATGCTGATAGGATTATTTAATAATAAGGAGAATATAAACCATATATTTGATGTTAGTAGGTATATGAGTCTTCTCTAGTCCTCCAGTATTCATTGGGATTTGTTGATGAAATACATGTGAAGGGGGAAGAATATGGTCTTACTACCAAGTTTCTACACTAATAGTCTATCATGATCCTCTAGACACTTCCAGAGTGCAGTGGCAGGCATGATGAGTAAGAGTAGGGACAATATACTACCCTTTTACTAGGGTAAACTGGCAGGATTATTTATGGGGGTAAATTTAAATGACCCTATTCCCATCCTGGATGAGTTATTATTCCATGATAAAATCTCTTTCTATATTTCCGGGCCTAAATAGTCAAGGTTGTGACATGTGTGGTGATCTTATCAATTCTTTCATTATAGAATATAGTAGTTTAGTGTTAATAGTGAATATGGAAATTCATCAAATCTCGATTTTTTGACTCTTGAGTAATAGCAAGGCTTCAATCAACTTCTTTCCCATCCTCACTAAGATTAAAGAGGTATGTATTTCCATATTTCGGGGAGAGGCTCCTGAAATGACTTCAACTATCCACGAGCACCATCTTCTTCTTCATGTCCCATCATTTAGATGACTTTTTATAGGGATTCATATTTTAAATGGTTTTTCATGTGACCTATAGAGTCAAGAAAATACCATTTAAATAGTACTCCCATATAAGATTGTTTTTCACCTAGAATTATAGAAATTAATTTAGTGTCATAATCCTTTTGGTTATCAGGGTTATAACCTTTGTGGATGTTGTTTAATATGTTATGAGTTTTTAATATTCTATTGGTTAGGATTGAATTTTTATCATTTTTTGAAAGTCCTATAAAACAATAAACATAAAAAAGAAAATGGTTCAATAAAACATCACAAGTATGAGCATGCTTGATTAATTACTTTCATAGATAAATGATTTAGAAAAACAATTACCGCTTTTTTTAAAAACAATACATCAATAAGTTTTACTCAATTATAATGAAGTAGGTCAGAGGATGACCAAGAATTATTCTATTTTGAGTCTACAAAGACCTTCTTTACAAATTTAGGAATTTAATAGGACATTTCTTGTAACACTATAGAATGGGAATTGGTAGGTAGGGTGGGGGATCAGGCTCATCCACACCTTTTAATAGGGAATAACAACATACTCATGTAATATTATATATATTTAAGACATATTTTTAGAATCCTTACCAAATCCTTGTAAGGGACTCTTTAAAAATTTTCTAATGATAAAATTCTGGAAGATATTGATGTGAATATCTTTTACATATCAATGTTATTATATCAATGTAAACATTTATATTTTTCAAAGTAACACTAGTGCATAAAACTTTATTTATGTCACTATTTTTGACGTCGGTTATATATAACCGACGTGATAATCTGTTAAACGTGTTTTCTTACATCGGTTATAAAATTACCGACGTAATAAATGCTGTGAGTAAATTTTTAACGTCGGTTATTTTAATAACAGGCGTTAAAAATAGCACGCGTTCGTTTTTTACGTCGTTTATAAATTAATCGACGTAAAAACCCAAAGCGAGGTGTTTTTTACATCGGTTATTTGATAACCAACGTAAAAAATAAGGTATCTATGAATTTTTTATGCCAGTTATAAAATAACCGACGTAAAAATACGGCTTTTGAGGCCTTTTTCACATCGGTTATTTTATAACTGATGTAACAAAAAACCCGCAGAATTTTTTATGTCGGTTATAAAATAACCGATGTAGAAAATTCTGATTTATGATTTATTATTTACATCTGTTATTCTATAACCGACGTTAAAAAATCTATATCTGATACATTTATAATGTCAGTTATTATAATAACCAATGTTATAAATGTAATAAAAATAGTTTATAACATCGATTATTAAATAATCGATGTTATAAAACATTAACAAAATTTACACGACCTGTGGATTGTCATTTACGATTTTTTGATCAACAGTATGGCGACTCGTCTCTCTCGCATAGTAAACCCTAATCAACTCTTCGATCTTGTTGCATTAAAATCATTTTTCCATCATCGTTTATCATCTTTACTCTCCTCGGATCTATCATATCGACTCGTAACACTCAGGTAAGCCTCCCATGACTTCATTTCGTTTTTTTTTCACATAGTCTATATTTATGTTTTGCACTTTTTTTGTTTAAACAAGGTAAGATTCATTGATTTCGAACCCTATTACCTTGTTTTTCCATCATCATCTTATTTATTATCCCCAGATCTATTAGATCGACTAGAAATATTCATGTAATCCATACCTACTTCTATTTTGTTTGTTTTTGTTTCGAGAATTCCCGACATTGATGGTAATTTTTGTTTTCATTGACAACTAATGATCTCATTCAGCGATATTACTGCAATTTATATGTAAACCATTGTGATAAACCCATTACGTGTACCAGTGTGATTTATTTTATAAGTATGTATATGGTTTTTCATGGTGGAATGTTTGTTTTGGATCCTTGGTTGTTTCTATTTTGGGTATCACTTTTTTTGTTCCATAATCTATTTATATAGCTTATTTTTGTAGACTATTATAAGTCTTCATATGCTATTAAAAAATGATTCATTGCACAATAGAGCATTTTTGACAAGTAGGAGATATAATTCATGGTTCTCATTTTGAATAATGGCATGATTCCAAAACTAGTAGCTTGAGGTTAAAATCTCTAGATATGCCAAAACTAGTATCTTGAGGTTAAAATACCATGGTTTTGGGGGGATTTCAAGAGGGTAGGTAGTTATCCATGGGGTTTGGAGGCTCTCCAGGGTGTCCATGGAGGTGGGGGGGGTGCAGTCCAGGGGTGTGGGGGGGTCCATGGGGTGGGTGGGTTGTCCAAGGGGGTGAGTGGGGGGGTTGTCCAAGGGGTGGTGGCCTGTTCAGAGGGTCTGGGGGTTGTCTAGGAGGTGGGGGGATGTCCAGAGGGTTAGGGGGTCCAGGGTGTGTCCAAGGGGGTAGGGGTGGTGGTGGTGTCCAGGAGGGGTGTGGGGTGCTGTCTAGAGGAGTGGGGGCTGTCCATGGGGTGGGGGGCTGTCTAGAGGGTTGGAGGTTGTCCAGGGGGTGTCCAAGGGGGTAGGGGGTGCGAATAGTGTCCAGGAGTGGTGGGGGTTATGTCTAGAGGGTTGGGGGTTATCCAAGGGGTAGGTATGGGGGGTGGTGTCCAGGAGGGGTGGGGGTGTTGTCTAGAGGGGTGGGGGCTGTCCAGGGGGTGGGGGGATGTCTAGAGGGTCGGGGGTGTCCAAGGGGGGTGTCCAAGGGGGTGGTTGGGTGGGGGGGGGTTGTCCAAGGGGGTGAGGGCCTGCCCAGAGGGTTTGGGGGGTTGTCCGGAGGGTGGGGGATGTCCAGAGGGTTGGGGGTGTCTAGGGGGGGTGTCTAAGGGGGTGGGTGGGTGTGGGGGGTTGTCCAAGGGGGTGGGGGCCTGTCCTGTAACAGCCCGAGATTTTATGAAAAATATTCTTTTTAATTTTATTAATGTATTGTGTTGTACGCTACACCAAAAGGAGCTTGCAAAACACACATCCTTGACTTGCCTTGCATTACACGCAATCGCGACCTTCCTCGATAGCGTGTGTAGTACGCAATACCGAGTTTCACTAAACAACGATATGCTATTAAAATATTATTATAACTAGCCGTTATGAATAGTAATAACCACCTTTTAAAATTTTAGAAATTTTAGCTCTCAAAATGGACTTCATTTTTGGATTCGGAGTATCGAATTTAGCCTAAGGTGAAATTTTGGTACTTTTCGGATAACTTTCATATTCTGATGAATAGTGAAAATTACTAAATTATAATTAAAAACAACTTTTTTAATAAAAATAATTAATAGTGATTAATTATTAATTTGAGTGGTTTTAAAGTATATTTAGAATATATTTTTACAATTTAATACAATTTTGATCATTGTATGTAATTTTACATTTAAACCAGACATAAACAAGTGTCAGTCTTTTGATATATATTGTTTCTTAAAAACACGCTATTTGTTTTAACAGCGGGATTTAATTATAAAATTAATTAATGAAACTTCTATGTTATGAATTTGGTAAAATAGAATTCATTTTTGAATTTGGAATATGAAATATAGCTTAGGATGAAATTTTGGCATTGTTCTGAAAAACATCAATTTTTGATGAATAGTGAAACTACTAATTGGTAGTTAAAAAACTGAATTTTTCATAAAACATAATTTTACCGCTTATGTGAGTGGAATTTCGAAAATCCGAGAGACATGGTTAATATCAAGGATTAAAATGTGGTTCAATGAGATGAAAATAATTTTTGGTAAATAGTAACTTTTTACTTTTTTTACCACGGTAAAAAGTAAATAGGGTAAGTAAGGGTAAAGATGATATTATTATTACCCTAACACATGTCCTAATTCTATTGGATAAGTGTAATTCGACCAAAAACAAACTTAGGAAAAAAATATGACCATTTAGCCCCAATTGGATTAGATTAGGACATTTATTATTATTTAATTCAAAGAAGAGTTAAAAGAGTTAAAATCAAAGTTTATTTACTGAAACATTTTTAATATATGGTTAAACATACTATAAATTAGATTGTAAATATTCATTAGAAAGATAAAAGGATTTCCTAAATAATTTTATTTTATTTGTAATTTTTAGACATCAAATAAGTTAATTTATTAATGACAGAAATATGATGCAGTAATTATCTTATTAATGAAATATTGACATAATTGATATTATAAATACCAAAATAAATGTACTTTAATACTTTTAATGAATCCCACTAATTTTCTAGGTTACTATGATATATTAGTGTTGATTTAATCAACTTGTTTCGAACATATAATTCTGTTATGACTTTCACAAAAATCATATATCAAATAGTGTCAAAATTGACACAAAATAGTTTTTAAATAAAATATTATATTATTAATTGTTATTTTATTCCTAAAAATCTAAGGTTCAGACAAATGACTAAGATAAGGATATATATAATAATAATAAACAATTTGGGGTTCGTTTGGCATGTTATAGTAAGTGTATTAACTATATAGTGTAAGAAAACAAAAAGACACGGTAAAAGTTAAATTATTTAACTTAAAGTTAAATCTAATTGATAAGGTTAAAATAATAACCTAAACTTGTCTAAATCCTATTGGTTGATAGGATTTAGACCCATCCCCACTCTAGCTTCGAAATAAGACCCTTTGTAACCATTATAAACCTATTTTGACTTTAATATAAAATAATATTTTGATATATTCCTAATGTGCCCCTCTCCTCCCTTATAAAAGGGAACCTCCTCCCTCTCTTCCTTACACAACCTTGAGCCTTCAAGCTCGGAAAAACCCTGCCAAAATCCCTTCTCCACTTCCCTAGTATCATCCTAGAGGTCCTGGTCCTCTTCAAAGACCATCCTTTGTTCTTTAATTGGAGGCTAAGAAAAGGCGCGTCAAAAAGAGGTAATATCCATTACCGATCTTTTTCAATTTCTTTCTTCTTCAACTTCTTCTTCTTTAGTTGTTTCATGATAAAGTAATACAATCAGTATTTCTTATATACTAATATGTTATTATAAATATGAAACAACTCTAATTAACCTTCTATCCATCCTACGGAAAAAGGAAATCACCGCGCGTGCGTACGTACGGAATACCGTCTCCACGCCGTGGTGTAATCTATTTTCCGACACCACCTTAATTGGATGGGTATAAAGGTGTAATGAGTAACTATATATGATTATTATAAAGTGATATTGATACTTAAATAGTATACATACACTTCAACACAATTCCACGACCATGGGAACGATATCATCGCTCGTGCGTACGTACGGACTACCGTCTCCACGACGCGATGAGATTCATTCTCAATGATTAACCATTCATGAATGATTATAAAGTATATATAATAAGTACTGATGAAATATATTACCTGATAATGATACTGGAATTATTTATATTTATATTTATGTCATCTACTTAATTCCATTCAATTCCATAAGGAAACGAAAACAGCGTTCATGCGTATATATGGACTACCGTCTCCATGAACGGTGTATTTCTTTCCATTTACTGATTTATTATATATGTATATTCTGAATATATATATATATGTCATGTTTCATATTCTGTAATTAAGTAATCATGATCTAAGTAATCATATGAATAATTAAAAGTTAAAAACACGAACGACAAATGAGACCATTTTTCCCAAAACGCTACTTTAACATGAATTTACAAAAGAACGGGTAATATAAAGTCATAAGTGGACCATATATGATATAATAACAATGAATATGATTCTATAATAAGTCAATAACAAGATTTAAATCATTATACGGGAGGTTCGGACACGTACAAAGCAAGTCGGACCTAAGGTAAGGGAAATATCACAATCTAATTTTTTTATCCGAGATTGTTTATACTTTAGTATTTACTGGGGTGTATTTTATCATCCACATCCATATTTCCTAAATATGTAATATTATTTCCATTCTCCTACAATTGATTAAATCCTATTTTACCCTTCGGTGAGTTTTTAGTAAAAGATATGAAAGGAATCTTTTGTCGTTTTTCGTACGAGGTAGTTTTTGACTTTTCCGATAAAAGTACGAGAAGAATGTTTTTTTTAACTTATACGACATGAATGGACTTTTAAAAAATTATTTCCAAGAAGCTTCCTTTACATGTTTTCAAGTTTATTTTTAATCAACTTCTTTTAGTTTAAAGTTGTATGACATGTTAAGAAAGGAAAAATGTTTTTGAAGAAGAAAGGATATTTTCCTCAAGAATGGAGTTCAAGTGTTTTATCAAAATTATTTTCCATCTAAGTTAATAAAGGGTTCTGTTTTTATCCATATTATTACATTGATTTGATCATTTTGTGATGGAATTATTTTTATGAATTCCTTTATCTTGTATGAATTGTTTTATGATGTCATGATGTTTAAGATTCCCATTTGTATTACATGGGTTATGCAATGATGTATGATTTATGATTTTGTGGCACACATAAGAATGGTATCATTATGAGATGGGTGGGACCTATATCTCCCTCCAATGCATTGGGTAAAGATTTTATATGTCATGAGATAGACATGGCTGGAATGGTAGGTCATACCGGTTCAGTGAAACAGGACTGAAACGAGGGTTACTCGATTCAGAAAAGGGACTTTGTCCACAAAGATAGTCTTGGCAATGAGTCTTGACTAACAAGAAATGATTCTCTATGATTATGTGTGAATGACACAAAGTTTCATGTTTTAAGTTATGATTATTGTGATTACATTTCACTGCCATGATTTACCCCATGTTATGAAATTATGATCTCTTTTGCAGGTTAAGATTTCCAAAAGTTATGTGCTTATGTATATGATGTGATCGATATTTCTTTTGTTTACCCTTACTGAGCATTTGAGCTCACCCTTTTATGTTTTCTTTTCCCCAGGATATAAAGAAAGGTTTTAGGTAAAAAAAACGGGGAAGATCTTTATGGGAGATATTGAAGATCTTTCACCACGATTAGAAGATTACGTTCCGAGTTTCCAAAGACACTAAACTATTACGATCCTTGTATGTGTGTTTTTGTTATGTACTAAGTATTCCGAAAAAGTAATGTAATGTCCATGTACGTCAGGCTTCGGGTCTCTACAGTTGGTATCAGAGGAAATTTTTAGTCAACCATTGGAAACTAGGATGCGAAAACGTTAGTGAGATCCCTAGAGATATTTCTAAGGTATGTCTAGGGATGTCCCTAAGGTTAAGTATACGTATAGGTTATAGTACTAGAACTACGCTAACGATCATAGAATTAAACCTAAGATGTTAGATATTGAAGGTACTCCCCCTTTATTATGTTGTTTTCCATAGCATGATTTTTGCCTCTCACACTATTCTTTTTGGGTTTTAGACGATGGCTGGAACCCAAAGGAACCGTGTTGATCAATGCAATGGACAATGCAATGATTGTCCTCCTGAACAAAAAAATGTTATGGGAGATGGAGTGAAAAATAATATTGCTATACTTACACAAGCTATGAATCATTCTGGACTTCCAAATGAGAATAGAAGGGAACAATATTCTATTGAGTCCTTCATGAGGCAACGTCCACCTTCTTTCAGTGGGACTTCGGATCCACTTGTTGCTGAACAATGGATCAGTACTACTGAAAAGATATTTTCAGTTCTTCAATGTTCTGAACATGATAAAGTCATCTTAGCAGTGTATCGTTTGGAAGGTGATGCTGATCAATGGTGGAATCTTATCAAGAATACGAGGCCAAGAGATGAAATTGAGTCCATGGAATGGGACGAGTTCAAGAACATGTTTTTCAGTAAGTACATCCCTCGTATTCTTCGAACAAAGATGGAAAATGAGTTTCTTGAGCTGAAGCAGAAGGATAAGGAATCTGTTGGTATATATGAAGAAAATTTTACAAGACTTGCAAGGTATGCATCTGGAATTATCATCCAACATGAAAGTAAAGTTGATCGATTTTTCAGTGGCTTAAAACCAAGTCTTCGAAGGGCATTAGCTATAAGAGACTTCAGTAGCTATGAATAAATTGTGTGTTGTGCTATCAAGGTAGAAATGGAAGTTGGTGTTACAGATCCATCTCATGGTTTTGACAAGAAACGAAAGATGGAGTTCAAGGAGAAATCTCAGAATAATGGTGAAACGAAGATGAATGTTTCCTTATGAACAAAGTGTGGAAAGAAGAATGGTGTAGATTGTCTTAAAGGGACTAGAAAATGTTTTAAGTGTGGAAAAGAAGGTCATCGAGCAGCTGAGTGTCGAAGTAATGGAAAAAGGGTTTCTAATGATGTGAATAAAGAAAACACTACAGAGAACGCACCACCAACACTTCAATGCTTCAAGTGCAAGGAAATGGGGCATTATGCTAATAAATTCCCTAATCCAAGGGTTAGTGATGATGAACATGAGAAACCACTGAAGGCAAAGGACAAAGGGAAGTCACATGCGATCACTATTGGTGATGTTGAATATGAAAATGATGTGGTGGAATGATTAAGTATTTATGTAATGGGATTCCAAAATAATATTGTATCAAGGAGTATTTGAATATTTATGTATTGGTCTAATGTTGTATTCAAAGTAATTGAGATATTTTTGGAAATAAGATGATATGGGCATAATGAAGAGAAAACGATAAAATTAAATATTTGACAGTATTCATGAGCTCATGATTGATATAAGGACTAAGTGATATCATGGTTTGAGTATATAGAATTCTGAGGATTTTGGTATGTGGAAAGTGTTAACTTTTAACTGCATTCATGTTTTCACTAAGGTTCGATGTGTATTCAAGAGAATACATGATTAAGGCCTTTGAATGTTTGGAATGTGACCAACAAAACATATCTTATGATATATGGGGATCAACGATGGTATTAAATCTCTAGTAATCGTTTTCACTATGTTATGAGAGTGGACTGCAGTATTATGGATAAGCCTAAAGATTGAAATGGATTATGGTGGACATAAGTGAGTATTGTTTAAGGATAGAAGTTTTTTTTCGATATTATTGATGGGATGTTATAGTAATGTAGTTTTAGAAAAAGGACAACCTGCAGGACGGGCAACAGCCCATCGCGTCGGACAAGGCTATGGCAATCGAACCCACAACTGAAGTGCGACTGGCCTTTATCACCTACCACTGGCCTATAGGAAGTCCCTGTTTAGTAGAAACTAGTTTTATTATATTAAGCAGTATGATATATGAAGTATAAGTCCATTTTAGGAACCATATATGATTAATCTCACTATAGATCGACTTATGTATATAATTTTTGCTAACCTTTTGTTTGAGACAGATATAATGACCCATCATTCTATCACATGATCTGCTAACACATCACGAATAACAAATTCAACTTCATTTCATTAAGGGATGAAGTGGAAATTGTTTAATTAACGAACAATAGTGAGATTGTACCAAAATCATGTAAGTATTTCTTTTAATTCATCAACTTTACGGAAATGATCTTGAAAACCAAAAATGTTGTCCTAGTGCCCTTATATCCGATGAATTAGATGGTACCTTATATCATCACAAATCTATGGATTTGTGATTATTGGATTTTCCATAGCCATGTTCTCTACCACTCTCTATCAGAACATGATGGTTAGATTTCTCTTCCATATCCATATTTTCACCTATGTGGAAACCCAGTGATTAGTTTATTTGGGTAATCATTACATTTCATACTTTAGTTTTTAAAGCCAAGTTTTGGAATTATTTTTTACGATGTGGGTTTCTATTAAAGAAACTTTCGAATAGTAAACCATTTATAACCCCGACGAATTTCGAGGGCGAAATTCATTTTAAGGCGGGTAGAATATAACAGCCCGAGATTTTATGAAAAATATTATTTTTAATTTTATTAATGTCTTGTGTTGTACGCTACACCAAAAGGAGCTTTCACAACACACATCCTTGACTTGCCTTGCATTACACGCAATCGAGACCTTCCTCGATAGCGTGTGTAGTACGCAATACCGAGTTTCACTAAACAACGATATGCTATTAAAATATTATTATAACTATCCGTTATGAATAGTAATAACCACCTTTTAAAATTTTAGAAATTTTAGCTCTCAAAATGGACTTCATTTTGGGATTCGGAGTATCGAATTAAGCCTAAGGTTAAATTTTGGTACTTTTCAGATAACTTTCATATTCTGATGAATAGTGAAAATTACTAAATTATAATTAAAAACAACTTTTTTAATCAAAATAATTAATAGTGATATATTATTAATTTTAGTGGTTTTAAAGTATATTTAGAATATATTTTTACAATTTAATACAATTTTGGTCATTGGATGTAATTTCACATTTAAACCAAACATAAACAAGTGTCAATCTTTTGATAGATATTGTTTCTTAAAAACACGCTATTTGTTTTAACAGTGGGATTTAATTATAAAATTAATTAATGAAACTTCTATGTTATGAATTTGGTAAAATAGACTTCATTTTTGAATTCGGAATATGAAATATAGCTTAGGATAAATTTTTTGCATTGTTCTGAAAAACATCAATTTTTGATGAATAGTGAAACTACTATGTGGTAGTTAAAAAACTGAATTTTTCATAAAACATAATTTTACCGCTTATGTGAGTGGAATTTCGAAAATATGAGAGACATGGTTAATATCAAGGACTAAAATGTTGTTCAATGAGATAATTTTTTTTTGGTGAATAGTAACTTTTTACTTTTTTTTACCACGGTAAAAAGTAAATAGGGTAAGTATGGGTAAAGAAGATATTATTATTACCCTAACACATGTCCTAATTCTATTGGATAAGTGTAATTCGACCAAAAACAAACTTAGGAATAAAATATTACCATTTAGCCCCACTTGGATTAGATTAGGACATTTATTATTATTTAATTCAAAGAAGAGTTAAAAGAGTTAAAATCAATGTTTATTTACTAACACATTTTTAATATAGTGTTATATATAAGATAAATTCGATTGTAAATATTCATTAGAAAGCTAAAAGGATTTCCTACATAATGGTATTTTAGTTGTAATTTTTAGACATCAAATAAGTTAATTTATTTATGACACAAAGATAATGCAGTAATTATCTTATTAATGAAATATTGACATAATTGATATTATAAATACCAAAATAAATGTAATTTAAGACTTTTTATGAATTCAACTAATTTTCTAGGTTACTATGATATATTAGTGTTGATTTAATCAACTTTTTTCGAACATATAATTCTGTTATGACTTTCAAAAAAATCATATATCAAATAGTGTCAAAATTGACACAAAATAGTTTTTAAATCAAATATTATATTATTAATTGTTATTGTATTCCTAAAAATCTAAGGTTCAGCCAAATGACTTAGATAAGGATA
Organism: Viscum album; assembly: GCA_963277665.1. Classification (NCBI taxonomy): domain Eukaryota; kingdom Viridiplantae; phylum Streptophyta; class Magnoliopsida; order Santalales; family Viscaceae; genus Viscum; species Viscum album. The sequence continues at coordinate 385,723,679 of OY728166.1, forward strand.
TATATATTAATAATAAACAATTTGGGGTTCGTTTGGCATGTTATAGTAAGTGTATTAACCATATAGTGTATGAAAACAAAAACACACGGTAAAAGTTAAATTATTTAACTTTAAGTTAAATCTAATTTATAAGGTTAAAATAATAACCTAAACTTGTCTAAATCCTATTGGTCGATAGGATTTCGACCCATACCCACTTTAGCTTAGAAATAAGACCCTTTGGAACCATTATAAACCGATTTTTACTTTAATATAAAATAATATTTTGAGATATTCCTAAGGTGCCCCTCTCCTCCCTTATAAAAGGGCACCTCCTCCCTCTCTTCCTTACACAACCTTGAGCCTTCAAGCTCGGCCAAACCCTTCCAAAATCCCTTCTCCACTTCCCTAGTATCATCCTAGAGGTCCTGGTCTTCTTCAAAGACCATCCTTAGTTCTTTAAGTGGAGGCTAAAAAATGGCGCGTCAAAAAGAGGTAATATCCAATACCGATCTTTTTCAATTTCTTTCTTCTTCAACTTCTTCTTCTTTAGTTGTTTCATGATAAAGTAATAACATCAGTATTTCTTATATACTGATATGTTATTATAAATATGAAACAACTCTAATTAACCTTCTATCCATCCTACGAAAAAAGGAAATCACCGCGCGTGCGTATGTACGGAATACCGTCTCCACGCCGTGGTGTAATCTATTTTCCGTCACCACCTTAATTGGATGGGTATAAAGGTGTAATGATTAACTATATATGATTATTATAAAGTGATATTGATACTGAAATAGTATACATACACTTCAATACAATTCCACGACCATGGGAACGATATCATTGCTCGTGCGTACGTACGGCCTACCGTCTCCACGACGCGATGAGATTCATTCTCAATGATTAACCATTCATGAATGATTATAAAGTATACACTACGGGAAAAATGGGTATTTGCGACGGGGGTAGTTACCCGTCGCAAATAAATAGGCTTTTGCGACGGTATTGCTTTCCCCGTCGCAAATAGTTTTCCCGCGATGCGCGCCAATTCGCGGGAAAACTATTAGCGACGGGAAAATATTCCCGTCGCAAATAACCGGCGACAGTAAAAGATATTTGCGACGGGGAATATTTTCCCGTCGCAAATAACCGGCGGCGGTAAAAGGTATTTGCGACGGGAATATTTTCCCGTCGCTAATAGTATGTTATTTGCGACAGGTCCCGTCGCAAATAACTATTTACCCGTTGACCGTAATAAATGCGGGCTAAGGTATTTGCGACAGTACCTGTCGCAAATACTAGTATTTGCGACGGGATACCCGTCGCAAATAGGCCCGTCGCAACTAATCTAACCTATAAATACCCCCATCCGTTTTTTTCAAATCATTCTCATTCTCTATCTTCTCCTGCTCTCAAACTTGTGTTTCTAAAGTTGAGTTTTTCTTCAGTTTAATTTTTTTCTTCGGAGCTGATATTAAAGTTTTGAAGAACGATCAGAGCAGATCAATTTTCAAGGTATTTATGTTCATTTTAATTTAATATTTATTTTTTATTTTTTATTAGTTTCAATTATTCTTAATTAGTTGTAATTTAATTATGTTTATATTGTTTTCTTACTTAATAAATTTAAATTATTAGTATTGTTCATAGTTAATGGTAATTAGGAATAATTAGTAATAATTTTTAATAATTAAGAATAAATATTAATAATTAGTAATAAATACCAATAATTAGGAATAACAACATTATTACATTATTAGTATATTTTATTATTAATATTAAAATAATATAATTTTTTATATATATACAATTCTCTTTTCATCTGTGTGTTTACTGTCTTCAAATGTATTATTTGTATGTGGAGATAGAAAATGCACAGATGAAAGGAGAATTGTATATAAATCAGAAAATTATATTATTTTAATATTAATAATAAAATATACTAATAATGTTATTATTTGTAATTATTGGTAATTATTCCTAATTATTGGTAATTATTCATTTAATTACTAATAATTAGGAACAATTATCAATAATTATCAATAATTAAGAATATTTAGTAATAATTAGTAATAATTACCAATAATTAGTAATAATTAGTAATAATTATCAATAATTAGTAATAATTAGTAATAATTACCAATAAGTAGTAATAATTAGTAATAATTACCAATAAGTAGTAATAATTACCAATAAGTAGTAATAATTATGTATAATTTGGAATAATTACCAATAATTAACAATAATTAGTAATAATTAGTAATAATTACCAATAATTACCAATAATTAGTAATAATTAGTAATAATTACCAATAATTGCCAATAATTACCAATAATTACAAATAATTACGAATAATTAGGAATAATTAGGAATAATTAGGAATAATTAGGAATAATTAGGAATAATTAGGAATAATTAGGAATAATTAGGAATAATTAGGAATAATTAGGAATAATTAGGAATAATTAGGAATAATTAAGAATAATTAGGAATAATTATCAATAATTATCAATAATTAGTAATAATTAGTAATAATTAGGAATAATTAGGAACAATTATCAATAATTATCAATAATTAAGAATAATTAGGAATAATTAGGAATAATTATCAATAATTATCAATAATTAGTAATAATTAGTAATAATTAGGAATAATTAGGAACAATTATCAATAATTATCAATAATTAAGAATAATTAGTAATAATTAGGAACAATTATCAATAATTATCAATAATTAAGAATAATTTGTAATAATTACCAATAATTACCAATAATTAGTAATAATTAGTAATAATTACCAATAATTGCCAATAATTACAAATAATTACAAATAATTAGGAATAATTAGGAATAATTAGGAATAATTAGGAATAATTAGGAAGAATTAGGAAGAATTAGTAATAATTAGGAATAATTAGGAATAATTAGTAATAATTATTTATAATTATTTATAATTATTTATAATTATTTATAATTATTTATAATTAGTAATAATTACCAATAATTACCAATAATTAACAATAATTACCAATAATTACCAATAATTACCAATAATTACCAATAATTACCAATAATTACCAATAATTACCAATAATTACCAATAATTAGCAATAATTAGCAATAATTAGCAATAATTAACAATAATTAACAATAATTACCAATAATTACCAATAATTACCAATAATTTGCAATAATTAGTAATAATTAGTAATAAATACCTAAAATTAGGAAAAATTAGAAAAAATTAAGAAAAATTAGGAAAAATTAGGAAAAATTCTCAATAATTAGTAATAATTACCAATAATTAGTAATAATTACCTATAATTAGTATTAATTACAAATAATTAGTATTAATTACCAATAATTAGTAATAATTAGGAATAATTAACAATAATTAGTAATAATTACCAATAATTAACAATAATTAGTAATAATTAACAATAATTATTAATAATTACCAATATTTACCAATATTTAGTAATAATTAACAATAATTGCCAATAATTACCAATAATTGCCAATAATTACCAATAATTAGTAATAATTATGAATAATTAGTAATAATTACGAATAATTAGTAATAATTACGAATAATTAGTAATAATTACGAATAATTAGTAATAATTACGAATAATTAGTAATAATTACCAATAATTAGTAATAATTACTAATAATTATCAATAATTACTAATAATTATCAATAATTACTAATAATTTGTAATAATTAATAATAATTAGCAATAATTAGTAATAATTAGCAATAATTACTAATAATTAGTAATAATTAGTAATAATTAGTAATAATTAGTAATAATTAGTAATAATTAGTAATAATTAGTAATAATTAGTAATAATTAGTAATAATTAGTAATAATTAGGAATAATTAGTATTAATTAGGAATAATTAGTAATAATTACCAATAATTAGTAATAATAATTATTAATTACCAATAATTAGTATTAATTACCAATAATTAGTATTAATTACCAATAATTAGTATTAATTACCAATAATTATTATTAATTACCAATAATTAGTATTAATTACCAATAATTAGTATTAATTACCAATAATTACCAATAATTACCAATAATCACCAATAATTACAAATAATCACCAATAATTACCAATAATTACCAATATTTTCCAATATTTTCCAATAATTACCAATAATTACCTATATTTTCCAATAATTACCAATAATTACCAATATTTTCCAATAATTACCAATATTTACCAATAATTACCAATATTTATCAATAATTAGGAATAACTACCAAAAATTATGAATAACTACCAATAATTTGGAATAATTACCAATAATTTGGAATAATTACCAATAATTTGGAATAATTACCAATAATTTGAAATAATTACCAATAATTAGGAATAATTACCTTATTACATTATTTGTATATTTTATTATTAATATTAAAATAATATAATTTTCTATATTATATACAATTCTCTTTTCTTCTGTGTTTTTTCTGTCTCCACATGTAATATTGGCATTCTTTTTCAAAATTATCAACCTACTCGCCAATGGAGAGGTGAAAGTGAATGCCAATATTACATGTGGAGACAGAATGTGAAACACACAGATGAAAGGAGAATTGTATATAATATAGAAAATTATATTATTTTAATATTAATAATAAAATATACTAATAATGTAATGATGTTATTATTATATAATTAATATTTATGAAAAAAAATTATATTAGTATTATTAAAAAAAATAAAAAATCAATATAATATTAAAATTATCAATATTTGTAACAGGTTTTGCTTTATTCTCAATATATTCAATCCTTGCTTGTGTTTTTTCTAACAAATTATTCAAAACCAGTAATGCTTTTATATTTTATAGAAAAATATGGAACAACGAGGTCGTCAACAGTCATTATTAGATGACCGCATATGGATAAATCAACGTAGAAATCCAAATGGTTCTGGTTTAAATCCAGTATATATAGAGGGTGTGGAGATTTTTTTATCATTTGCGGCATCAAATCCAGAATTTGTTTCAGAAGGAAAGATAAAATGCCCTTGTAAAAAATGTGCATTGAGAACGTTTGACACGTTTGACAAAGTGGGGGAACATCTCTTGCGTTTTGGTTTTCAAGCAGATTATGTTTTTTGGTATCAACACGGTGAACGGAGTTCCAAAGCAGGTGATACCAACTTGATTCCGGATCCATCCCAGTTTCAAGATTTAGTACATGATGTTGCAGGTTCATCTGTTCAATATACAGAAACTCCGGCTGATATAGCTTCAAATCCTGAGTTGGGACCGTCTGAATTTTATGAGTTGTTGAAGTCTGCTGAGGATGCATTATATCTTGGCTGCAAGATGAGCAAATTAGAAGCAGTTGCAAAATTTATGGCTATCAAATCAGATAAAGGAATGTAAAACACCTGTTTTGACCAGATATTTTCTTTGCTGAAAACACTGTTACCCGAAGGAAATGTTTTACCTGCAAATTACTATGAAAGTAAGAGGTTGGTTCGAAATTTGGGACTTACTTGTCAGAAGATTCATGCATGTTCAAATGACTGCATTTTATATTCTGGGGAAAATGAGTCGTTGGATAGTTGTCCCACATGTGGGCAACTGAGATATAAAGAAGGACAACACGAGAAGTCTGGTTTGATTCTTGTAAAACAGTTGAGATATTTTCCGCTTATATCCAGACTTCAGCATTTATTCATGTCTAAGAATACAGCGACAATGATGTCATGGCATAAAAAGAATAGTTCAACTGATAAAAGCTTGAATCGTCCAGCCGATGGTGATTCATGGAAACATTTTGATAGAGTGCATCCATCCTTTGCTTTAGAAGCTAGAAATGTTCGACTGGGCCTTTCCACTGATGGTTTCTGTCCGTTTGGATCTTATGGTAGTCAATATTCATGTTGGCCTGATTTTTTTAACTCCGTACAATTTACCTCCATGGATGTTGATGAAGGAGCCATATATCTTTTTGACTTTACTAATTCAGGACATCCGAAGAAAAATATTGATGACGACACCCCACATTTAAGAATTGAAGTTTTTCAAGAGAGTACTCAAAATCAATCTTTTTTACAAAAAGACATGAGTATCGATGACGACACCCCACATTTAAGAGTCGGTGATGACGATGATGTTAATGATGTAACATATGAATTTGAAACGGTAAGAGATGAAGCAACTATAACTCGAATGGATATCGATGATGTTGAGGAGGAATATGAAGATGACATTGACATATATGAAGATGATGATGAAGATGAACACTGATAGCATTCCATGGTATTTATATACAATCATAATATGTATATATGTATATATAATAGTAATTATCAATTATTTGCTAACATTAACATTTTCTGTTTTAGATGGACGACGCCACATTTCGTGAGTTGACGGATGCTGAGCTGCCTTTCGATGCGGATGAGTTGCTAGCAGATGACCCTCAGCCTGCAGGCGCTCCAGGGAGTACGCGGAGGGGGCGCGGTCTTGCACGATTGATGATTCCTGACCCCGTCCCCGAGCGACGTCCACGTCTTGGGTTTGATCCACGCACACGGAGGTGTGATAACCTGTGTGATAACCTGTGAATTTGACTAAGATTTCATTAATCTATTCACATAATAAATGTTTATTATTTTTTCAGTTTTCCGCATATAGCAGTCGGACAGGGCAGCTCTATTTTGCGCAACTATTTCTCTCAGCCGTGGACCACATGGGAGCAGATTCCCATTGATGTGCAGCAGGCCATGTTCGTCCATTGGTTGGTACATACGTAAATAAATAATTTTTATTTTGAAAATTATTTCATTTATAACTTGATATTTTGATTTATTTGTAGGGTTTATGGTATCCGATCGAGGATACCATGCGTGACGCCATCCACGAGGCATGGGAGGTGGCCGTGCGTGATCGCCTTCGTCAGTTTTTGCACAATTTAAGAAAAGCTGCGATGAAGAAAGCAGGAGTGTCAGATTTTGAGGAGTCATGTAGAGCACACCGACCAGAGTATATTTCATCCCATGTATGGGATGGATTATGTGCGCACTGGTTGAGTGGTGCCTTTCAGAGGAGATCATCGGTGGGGAGGCAGAATCGGGGGAGATAGGAGGTGACTCATCGAGCTGGGAGTCGTTCTTTCAGTACTCATAGACAGCATCTGGTACGTACATTATTTATAAATATTTTATATAACTATAAATATTAACAGTTTATTTTTTATTCTTATAGACTGTCGAGCACCCCGATATTACAGAGTACGACGTATATCAGAGGATGTATAGTGATCCTGCTACTGGGGAGCTCAGAGGTGATCGTCAGCATCACATCGTGGTCAGTATTATTTGTTTTCAAGTTTAAAAATTAACTGCATATAATATATTCACAATTTTAATTTTAAATTGAAACTATAGGAGTCATATGAGGCCGCAGCGGCACAGGCCCGGCCTGAGAGTCAGGCCGAGTCATCAGATCAGACCACTGCCCGTCAGTTTGATGAGGCGACATGGATGCAGGCCACCCAGTATGCCTTCGAGAAGGGCCGGGTAGTTGGTATCGGCTCTCGACTGACTCCCGGAGATTATTATGGCAGTGCTGCGATGTCGGCGTCCAGCTCGAGAGGAGCTCGTGCATCTTCTTCTACACAGTATGAGGATCAGTTGCGATCTCAGACTGCACAGATAGAGAGTCTCCGACAGGAGCAGGAGCAGATGCGTCAGCAGCATGAGGAGGAGCGTCGACGCCAGCAGCAGCTGTACGAGGAGCAGGCGAGTCGGTGGCAGCAGCAGCATCAGGAGCAGATGGAGTACATGCGCCGACTCACTCATGCTTTAGGGATGGAGTTTCCTCCACCACCATCTGCAGATCCCCCACCTCCCCCCCCTCCTTCAGATTAGAGTTTGTATTTCTGTTATAAAATTTATGAAATCAAAATTTTTTTTTTCTATTCGTAGTTTCTGTCTCATTATAAAATATTAATAATATTATATTTTTAAACAACAATATTAATATGAATAATAATATTATTTATATTTTATAATATTAAATTTTATATATATTTTAAAATTTTATATATATATTGAAATTTTATAATATTATAATTTAATTATATTTTTTGTAATACTTGAATTATTTTAATATTTGAATGTAAAATAATTCTATTATTTTTATATTAATTAAAATAACTTATTAATATTTTTTTATTTATGAATTATAATTGTAATATTATTATATTAATTAAATCATTTATTAATATTCTATTATTTTTTATTTTTGAATTATAATTCTACTATTATTATAGTAATTAAAATAATTTATTATTTTCATTTGTAAATTATAATTCTATTATTATATTAATTAAACTAATTTATTAATATTTTATTTTTTTTATTTTTTTTATAGTATTTGCGACGGGATACTATACCCGTCGCAAATACTAGTATTATTAATAGTTTTTTATTTTTTTAAAAAAATAGTATTTGCGACGGGTCCCGTCGCAAATACTATCAATAGTATTTGCGACGGGATACAATGCCCGTCGCAAATACTCGTATTATTAATAGTTTTTTATTTTTTTAAAAATCGTTTTTGCGACGGTACCGTTGCAAAAGGTATTTGTGACGGGACCCGTCGCAAACGGTATTTGCGACGAGACCCGTCGCAAAAACTATTTTAAAAGTTTTTTACAAAAATACGGAATACTATTTGAGACAGGGAGAATGACCATCGCAAAAAAAGGCTTTAGCGACGGGCTCGTCGCAAATAAGTGTAGTTGCGACGGCGTTTTCAGCAACGGGCTATTTGGGACGGGCCCCCGTCGCAAAAAGCCAGTTGCGACGGGATCCCGTCGCAAATAACTGTTTTTCTAGTAGTGATATATAATAAGTACTGATGAAATATATTACCTGATAATGATACTAGAATTATTTATATTTATATTTATGTCATCTACTTAATTCCATTCAATTCAATAAGGAAACGAAAACAGCGTTCATGCGTACGTATGGACTACCGTCTCCATGAACGGTGTTTTTCTTTCCATTTACTGATTTATTAAATATGTATATTCTGAATATATATATATAAGTCATGTTTTATATTCTATAATTAAGAAATCATGATCTAAGTAATCATATGAATAATTACAAGTTAAAAACACGAACGACAAATGAGACGATTTTGCCCAAAACGCTACTTTAACATGAATTTACAAAAGAACGGGTAATATAAAGTAATAAGTGGACCATATATGATATAATAACAATTAATATGATTCTATAATAAGTCAATAATATGATTTAAATCATTATACAGGAGGTTCAGACACTTACAAAGCAAGTCGGACCTAAGGTAAGGGAAATATCACAATCTCATTTTTTATCCGAGATTGTTTATCCTTTAGTATTTATTAGGGTGTATTTTATCATCCACATCCATATTTCCTAAATATGTAATATTATTTCCATTCTCCTACAATTTATTAAATCCTATTTTACCCTTCGGTGAGTTTTAAGTAAAAGATATGAAAGGGATATTTTGTCATTTTTCGTACGAGGTAGTTTTTTACTTTTCTGAAAAAAGTACGAGAAGAATGTTTTTTTAACTTATACAGCATGAATGGATTTTTAAAACATTATTTCCAAGAATCTTCCTTTACATGTTTTCAATTTTATTTTTAATCAACTTCTTTTAGTTTAAAGTTGTATGACATGTTAAGAAAGGAAAAATGTTTTTGAAGAATAAAGGATATTTTCCTCAAGAATGAAGTTCAAGTGTTTTATCAAAATTATTTTCCATCTATGTTAATAAAGGGTTCTGTTTTCATCCTTATTATTACATTGATTTGATCATGTTGTGATGGAATTATTTTTATGAATTCCTTTATCTTGTATGAATTGTTTTATGATGTCATGATGTTTAAGATTCCCATTTGAATTACATGGGTTATGCAATGATGTATGATTTGTGATGTTGTGGCACACATAAGAATGGTATCATTATGAGATGGGTGGGACCTATATCTCCCTCCAATGCATTGGGTAAAGATTTTATATCTCATGAGATAGACATGGCTGGAATGGTAGGTTATACCGGTTCAGTGAAACAGGACTGAAACGAGGGTTACTCGATTCAGAAAAGGGACTTTGTCCACTAAGATAGTCTTGGCAATGAGTCTTGACTAACAAGAAATGATTCTATATGATTATGTGTGAATGCCACAAAGTTTCATGTTTTAAGTTATGATTCTTGTGATTACATTTCACTGCCATGATTTACCCCATGTTATTAAATTATGATCTCTTTTGCAGGTTAAGATTTCCAAAAGTTATGTGCTTATGTATATGATGTGATCGATATTTCTTTTGTTTACCCTTACTGAGAATTTGAGCTCACCCTTTTATGTTTTCTTTTCCCCAGGATATAAAGAACGGTTTTTGGTAAAAAAAAGGTGAAGATCTTTATGGGAGATATTGAAGATCTTTCACCACGATTACAAGATTACGTTCCGAGTTTCCAAAGACACTAAACTATTACGATCCTTGTGTGTGTGTTTTTTTTATGTAATAAGTATTCCAAAAAAGTAATGTAATGTCCATGTACGTCAGGCTTCGGGTCTCTACATGTCCAGAGGGTTTTGGGGGTTGTCCAAGGGTGGGGGTTGTCCAGAGGGTTGGGGGTGTCTAGGGGGGTGTCCAAGGGTGTAAGGGGTGGGGGTGGTGTCCCAGAGGGGTGGGGGGTACTGTCTAGAGGGGTGGGGGATGTTCAGGGGTGGGGGGGATTCCCAAGAGGTTGGGGGGTGTCCAGGGGGTGTCCAAGGGGGTAGGGGGGGTGGGGGTGGTGTCCAGGAGGGGTGGTGGGTGCTGTCTAGAGGGTTGGGGGTCTTTCCAGGGGGTGGGGGTTGTCCAGAGGGTTGGGGGTGTTTGGGGGGGTGTCCAAGGAGGTAGGGGTGGTGGTGGTGTCCAGGAGGGGGTGGGGGTGCTATCTAGAGGGGGGTGCTGTCCAGGGGGGTGTCCAAAAGGGTAGGGGTGGGGGTGGTGTGTCCAAGAGGGGTGGGGGTGCTGTCTAGATGGGTGGGGGCTGTCCAGGGGGTGGGGGCTATCCTGAGGGTTGGGGGGGTGTCCGGGGTGGGGGGTCTAAGGGGGTGGGGGTGGGGGTGGTGTCCAGGAGGGGTGGGGGTGCTGTCTAGAGGGGTGGGGTGCTATCCAGGGGGGATGTCCATTAGGGTAGGGGGTGGGGGTGGTGTCCAGGGGGGATGTCCAAAGGTTAAGATGGAATGCTGATGAGCGGGTATGTGATGGAAAAATACGTATTCCAGCAGATTGTCCAGAATGGAAGAAAATTGATGCGCAGTATTCTACATTTGGAAATGAAATTAGAAATCTCAGACTAGGGTTGTGCACAGATGGAATGAATCCATACCAAACCCTCAGTAGCATATATAGTTCATGGCCTGTTTTATTGGTAATTTACAACCACTCTCCTTAAGTTTGTATGAAGTGAAAATATGTCATGTTTAGTATAATGATCTCTGGTCCAAAGAAACCCGACAATGATATTGATGTTTACTTGTCAGTGTTGATTGATGATTTGAAACTGTTATGGGCTGATGGTATTAGGGTGTATGATTCTTATAAAATGGAATATTTTCAACTACATGCAGTGCTTCTGTTCGTTATAAATGACTTCTTAGTGTATGAAAATTTGTCTGGATATAGTTTTAAAGGGAATAAAGCATGTCCAATTTTCAAACAACAGATTTCATATTGTCAATTGCATCATGGGAGTAAAATAGTGTACATGGGTCATCAAAAGTTAATTGCCTATGGATCACCCTTATAGAAGACTAAAAAAGGCATTCAATGGATCATAAGAATTTGATACTGCTCCAAAACCTGTATCCCCTAATCTGTATTTTGAGAGGTTGAAAAACCATGATGTGACATTGGAAAGACATAGAAATCTGGCTGATGATAGATATATTTGGAAGAAAAGGACAATATTTTTTGAGCTACATATTGGAGGTATCATGAAGTTAAACATAATATTGATGTCATGCACATGGAGAAGATATCTGTGATTGTTTGATTGGAACATTCTTAGATATTAAAGGAAAGACAAAATATGGGTTAAATGAAAGATTAGACTTATTATCAATGGGAATACATTTGGAGTTAGCTCCCACTCATAAAGGAAGATGAAAATTTCTTCCCCCGACTTGTCATACATTATCAAAGAGGGAGAAAATTATCTTTTGTCAGTTTCTTCATGATATCAAAGTGCCTCAAGGTTATTCTTCAAATGTAAAAAATTATGTCTCATTGAAGGACTTGAAGTTGATAGGTATGAAATCACATGATTTTCGCGTCCTAATGCAACAAATTCTACCAGTTTCATTGCTTGGAATATTTCACATCCTTGTCAGAAAGAATATAATGAAGTTGTGTTATTTTTTCAATTCAATTTGTAACAAGGTGATTGATGTGAATGATTTGAAATTTTTGGAAAAGGATTCAATTTTTATAAATTTTCAATTGGAAATGTATTTTCCTCCAACTTTTTTTGCTATAATGGTGCATTTAATGATTCATCTGGTTCGAGAAATAAAGCTTTGTTGACATGTATATCCTCGTTAGATGTATCCTTTTGAAAAGTATATGAAAATATAAATGGGGAATGTTAAAAATCTATATCGACCTGAATCCTCCATTATTGAAAAGTATATTTCTGAAGAGGTAGCAGAGTTTTGTATGAGCTACTTGGTCACGACGCAACACATAGGTTTGCCTCCATCTCACCATGAACAAGTTAATAATGAGGGAAAGGGTATTAGTTGCTTGAAAGTCAAATCATTCTCAACTGAATAGATGAATAAGTTAGATTCATACATCTTTAATAAAAAAGCTGATGCTCAACTGTATATCACATTGCATATTAATGAGTTGAAACAATTTTATCCAAAGAAGATAGAAATGTGGATTTTGAATGACCACAACAAAAAGTTTTTGTCATGGTTTAAAAATACTGTTCTTCGTAGATCATATGTATCAAATACATTAAAATGGATAGTGGGTGGAGCATGTTTAAAGGTGATAACATGGTCTGGTTATGAAATTAATGGCTATACATTTCATACGAAAGCTCAGGACAACAGAAGTGTAGTTCAAAATAGTGGTGTATTAGTGATTGCAGAAGCAATGAATTTTTCGAGTTCTAAGGACAAAAACCCAATTTCTACATCAAGTGCATATTATGGAGTGATTGAAGACAAATGGGTGGTTGATTACTTTAAAATTAATGTTCGTGTTTTTAACTATAAATGGTTTATCGGTAACAACAGTGTGAGACACGATGAATTTGGAATGACACTTGTTAATCTGAATATACTGTAAGACACAACTGATTCTTTTAGAATGGAAACACATGAAAAACAAATTTTCTATGTAGTAGATCAGTCAGATATGTAGTGGTCTGTTGTTTTATAAAGGAAAAAACAATATGTTGGTGATGATAAACTTGATGAAGATGTTGATTTATGTGAGATCCCTACTTCCACGGAAATATTAACAGATCATAATTATGAGCATGTTGAAGACATGGTTTGTGCCATAAGGAATTATCATGAAGAAGGAATTTGGGAAAAAAATCTATTTGTACATTCCTAAAATTACAGGAAACATATGTTTATTTCTTGTTTACATTTATTTTTTTCATAAAATGTTAGATATTGTAAGTTTTTTCTTTATTAGAACATGTATTAAAAGAAAATAAGTATAAGTTTTTGTTTGTTTTAAGTTTGTTTAGTTTACTTAATCATGTTTACCATTTCATGAATTATATATCTATTATATTTGTTCAGTGACAATTACATTACCATGTTTACCAGGTTTTACCATGTTTACCATGTTTACCATGTTTACTATGTTTACCTTCTTGAACATCTTTACCATATTTACCATTGTTTAAAATTCATACTATATTACCAATGTTTACTATTACGTAACTTAGTACACTTTTCTATTTCTGATTACAGTACTATTAAAATATTGGAATTTGTATATTTGTGAACTAGTGTTTGTTTTACTGATTTGAATGATAATGACAGATCATTCATTTGGATTAACCACATGATTCTGGAGATGAGCATATTGGTCATACCTCTGGGGAGGAACATTCACATGCTCCTCTTGATGTTCCCCAATCATCCTCATGTGCTCCAATTAAGGCAAAGAGTTCAGAGGTTAGTAAAAGGGGGTGCACACGTTTACCAAAATTAGCACTTTCCCATACCTAGGATCAGAGGATACTCATTGAGTTTGGTGATGATGATATTCCTAGAGGTCCAAATGAAAAATATTTTAAGAGTTTTGTAGCAACTCAGGCTAAGTGAAAAGTAAGCATTCTGTATGATGACTGGAGAAGTGTGGATAAAAAAATAATCTCTTAGTTGTGGGAGACGATTTGGTAGATATTTTGATATTTTTTGACTATTCTTTAATTGTTTCTAGTATATATAATATGTTTTAACCTCTTCTTTATCAGATTACATTTGATATTCCTAACACTGGAGGAGTCAGGAAGAAATGATTATCGCTGTCTACCAAGAGATGTAGGGATTTCAAATCAAACCTCTCATATAATTTCATTTATGGTCATAGGAGTCATGAAAATTCATGTCGTCTATATCCTTCTATAGATGATGACACTTGGAGACAATTTTTTGAAAGTAGTAGAAAAGAGTCATTTTTGGTAAGGGAAATATAAACTTTTATAATATTTCTTATATAAATGATCTTATTAATGGTTTTTTAATGACTTCTTATTCTTCATTTACAGCAAACAAGGAAATCTCATGAGGATATCCAATCTAAAAATGTATCCCCTCATAGTTTATCTCGGGGAGGGTATGCATTTTTGGAAGAACAAATGATGGAATGAAAATTTCAACAACTAAGAGATAAGTCTTCAAGCTCTGGAGAGGTGGCCCCTTCATCCCCTCCATCTAGACATGAAAAATGGAAGAGAGCTCAGAAGGGAAAAAGGGCAATATCTTTCCTAAGAATCGAGAATCGTAGATGAGAGGATTGTAAGATATCTATTTTATTTACTTAAGTTAACTATTTTCTTCATATAATTTCAATCATTACAGAAATGTTCAATTAATTAATATAGGACTCTCTTGAGGAGTAGAGTTCACAGGGGGGATTTACAGCTACTAGGAGGAAATATATTTTATCTGTAGCATTGGGAAAGCCCGAACATCATGTTCGTGTAAGAGGATATCCGGCAGGTTTATCGGTAAGAACAGTGTTGCCATGTTCTTCAACTTCTAACGTTGAGGGGGTTTATAAAAAAAATAGAATCCTTGGAGGCTGAAGTTCATTATATTAATGTGAAGATGGAGGAAAATATTAGGGCGTCGGTACAATCTATGTTTTCAGACATGCAAAGACAATTTCATACTACAGCTCCCACTCCTCTACCTCCCCCTACGGACCCCATGATTTATCCTCCACCTCCGCCAGTAGATCCCACTCCCCCACCTCAACCTGCGAACCCCATTTTTTATCCTACTCCTCCACCGTAGCTTCCTACTTATTGCGAGTTTTATGTTGATGATCATCAACATCATATAGTTTCATATGGGTTGGTATATTGTATAGGAGATACAGTTCATCATCAACAATTAGAGGTAGAGAATCAGAGGGTCCCTGTACAGGATATTATAGATATATCATCTCGAGTACCATTACCTACAGATGAGGTGACAATAGTTTTACATAGTATTGGCCATTTTTTAATTTGGCCATCCAGACTTCTTTGACTCATTACCATTGAGATATGAATGTTATATCTTTTATTTTATTTTTTTTATTAATTGAGTATTATCATTTGAATAATAATATATTTTTCTATTTATTTTTACATAAACACTTCAAAGGTAAAGAAATACAATATATACAATAACAAAGACAAATGGCTTTGACATCAGAGACCGATTCTAGTAGTCTTGAATGATTGTCAAGATATTAAAATTTTTTGGCGGGTTATTATGAGTTACCAATTAAATATCATGTTTGTGGATGTCCAATATGTTTGGGGATTATGAAAACTGATATCATGGAGCTTGTTACTGGAGATAAGTTGGGCATCAATGTGGTGAAATTGTTTTCCATTTAAGTCTTAACACCTTTTCCCTGCGTTATATTTATTAAAAATGTATACTTATGTCTATTTTGTATTAGGTATCTTTATAAAATTTGTGAGAGGAATGAGCTGACAGATGTATATGGATTCATGGACCCACAATTTATTTCCCCTGAAGCATGTACATTGGATGAGGAACAAATAATGATTTATATTGCTGAAAGAATTGAAACTAATAGTCACACAATGTTGAATGATGGCTTTTTGTGAGACGTATGAAAAACATCTCTCTCAAAGAGTTCATTATCTTTTAACATAAAAAACCACTAACCTTAAATTTCCTTTTATCAGTGATCATTGGACGTTTGGGGTGATTTTCCAAAGGGAGAAAGCACTTTATTGGATATGCTTTGTCCATGATGATGTGCGGGACAGTTTTAAGAATATATTGGAAAAGTAAGTTTCAATTTATCAATAGTTTTATATATTATAATGAATTTTAAATTTACCCCATTCGTATTATTTTCTAAAAGGGAATGGGCCTACATTCGAAAAAAACACAAAGAAAAGGAGTGCAAATATCAAATATGTAGATGCGAAAGTAAATATCCATTTATGATTTTTACTTTTTGATTTATTACATAAAAAATATTTATTTAATTTACACTAATTCAAATAGAATTGTCATGAACAACAAGGCATCAACTAATGCAGATATTATATGTTAAGATTTATGTATGAAATAATAACAACTAAGACTGTTGTGAATTTTTACCTGGTAAGATTTCCTCTTAAACATTGAAATAATATTTCAATTTTATTTATTAATTATACACGTTAACTACTATCCTTTTCATTTGAAGCTTTTTTATGACCCTCAGCCCTATACTGTTGAAGACATCAAACACTTACAAGTGGAGTGGTCAAATTATTTTACAGGTTTGATTGAATTTTAGTTGTTTGTAATGTAAAATGAAATTTTGAATATTTTCATTGTAATTGTGTATTTTATAGTCGTTTAGGTTGGATTTAGTTTTTTTATGTTGACCATGTATGTTTTTAATGTTATATATGTGAATGTTTAATTTTTCTCTACTAGTTGTTTTGGTCTACTTATGATGGTTTTTCTGGTATGTATTCTGGTCTGGGGCGGAGGGGTTCCAAGGGTGTGGGGGGGTGTTAAGTGGGGTTAGGGGGTATCCAGGGGTCTTGGTGGGCTTTATGGTGGGGTGGGGGGTCCTGGGTGTCCATGAGAGTGGGGGGGGGGGCAGTCTAGGGGGTGGGAGAATTTTTAAGAGGGTGGAAGGGTTGTACAGGGGAGTGATAGGTTCTCCAGGGGTGTCCAGTGGTGTGGGGGTGTCTTGTGGGGTGAGGGGGGTTTCTAGGGTTGGGGGGTTGTCCAGTGGGGGGGGGGGGGGTCAAGGGTGTCCATGGGGATGGGGGGTAGTCCAGGGGTGTGGTGGGGGCTGTCTAGTGGGTTTAGGGGGTTCTGGTCTGTTTGTGGTAAATATTTGGTCTGTTTCAAGGGTGTCGGAGGGCTATCCAGGGATGTGGGAGTGATGTACATGGGCTGGGGGTTTACAAGAGGTTGGGGTATGTCTGGGGGTTGTTGGTGATGTCCAGGGGTGTGGGGGGATGTACAAGGGTGTGGTGGGGGAAGTCTAGTGGGGTGAGGGGGTTCTGGTTTGTTTTCGGAAACTTTTTGGTCTATTTCAGGGGTGTGGGAGGGTTGTCCAGGGGTGTGAAAGTGATGACCAGGGGTGGGGGTATACATGAGGGTGGGGGGTATTCCAAGGGTGTTTGGGGCTGTCCAGGGGGTCGAGGGGCATTCTAGGGGTGTGGTGGGGGATACAATTTGGTGGGGGAGGGCTGTCCAGGGTGTGGGGGGGTATACATGAGGGTGGGGGGTTGTCCCGGGGTGTTTGGGTCTATCTAGGGGGTCGATGGGCAGTCCAAGGGTGTGGTGGGGGATGTCATGTGGGGTGAGGGTGAGGGGGGCTGTCTAGGAGGGTGGGGGGTTGTCCTGAGGTGCTTGGGGATGTCAGGGGGTCGGGGACAGTCCAGGGGTGTGGTGGGGACTATCAAGTGGGGTGAAGGGGGGTTGTTTAGGGGGTGGTGGGAGTCTAGTTAGGGGGCTGTCATGGGGTGTTTGGGGCTGTCCAGAGGTGTTTGGAGTTGTCCAGGGGGTCAGAGGCAGTCCAGGGGTGTGATGGAGGCTGTCAATTGTGGTAAGTTTTATATGATATCAATGTAAATGCTTAATTTTTCATTAGTTCTTGTTTTGATCTACTTCTGTTTTTGTGGTAAGAATTATTGATTTGTTTTTTGGTTGTTTCTAGGGGATAACAGAGTACTGCATTAGATTTTTTTTAAAAAAATTGTCTTCCACGTCGGTTATTTTATAACAGACGTGATAAAGAAATCGGGAAGGTTTTATCACATCAGTTATTAAATAACCAACGTGATACCCCCCTGGACTGGTTTAGCATGTCATTTATTATATAAACGATGTGATAAACCATTTCCCAGGGGTTTATCATGTCGGTTATTTAATAACTGATGTGATAAACATCCCCCGAACGGGTTTATAATGTCGGTTATTATATAACCAAAGTGATAAACCCCCCCTAGTTTTTTCAGGTCGGTTATTAATTAACTGACATGATAAACACTGCGATGTTATGTTTTTTATGTCGATTTTTAAGTAACCGACGTAAACAGCGTTATTTATAATGTCGTCCGTATTAACGTCGGCTAAAAACCAACATAAAAAATGAAAAATAACCAACGTAAATAACATTTTCTTCACTAGTGTAACTATATCCATAGTACAACCTATACATATTATATGTAATATATTTTTTCATTATTAGTTTAATTATTATATTATTTAAGTTTATAGTTGGGAACTCTGGAGTTAAGCATAATCCTAGAAGGTAGTGAGTGTATGTGATGTCAAAAGCGGGCCCATAGGAGGGGTATCCTATATATCCCCATGAAGGGAATTATAACCCTCATAATTTAATTCCATATAATGTCACATGTCATACCTTTTATGTGCAGGCAATTAATGTCACAGTGGTTCCTTTTAGGTTTATTAACCCACACAACATCATAAAAACTTAATTTCATGTGGAATTGACATATCAGTTAAAGGTGTATATCAATGGGTGGAATAAGACTTATGCATAAACATCCCTTTCTATTTGAATAAAAAGGAATATGGACAAATGAAGATGTATTTTTTCATAGGAAATATAGTCCTATAAGATATATATTTGTAGTGGATCAAAAGTATATGGCCCAATAAGTATAATAGTTCCTCGCCGAGAATATGGCCTAATGATGGGGTCATATGGGATCATAAGGAGTATAGAAAAGTGATGAATAAAGTAAGTGATCTCATGAAAAAAAATATTTCCCCATGAAGATGTCTTAACAATGTTTATGAGCCTAATAAGCGTGAAAAGGATCTCTAAAGGAATATGGCCCAATGTGAAGGAATATCTAAGATCACAAGGAATATGAATCGATAAGGAAGAACATAGGTAATTATGATTTTGGGTTTGATACTCATAGAGGTTTATTATATATCCTACTAAAATCAGAATCAAATCCTATGTAGATCACGTTTCATAGTTTATGTTCATGTTGTTGTATTGTAATATAAAGTTTATCATAATGTGGTTAGGGGGTCTTTTCCATGTTTTATAACATATGACTAGGAATTCTATGTTGTAAAATAGGAGATTATGGAGAATTGGGTGGGGAATACACATATGGACTTTCCCTAGCATGTCTCAATAATTAATTTTTAGTATGTGATCATTAGTGAGGATATGATTAGTCGTTCCATAAAACTAAAGAGGAGAACTATTTTTTCTTAGGTTGTTTAGTATACTGGGGAATCCACTAAGTACCCCAGTAGGTCGGTCATAGTCCAAAACTAGCTAAGTTGAGATAAATAAGAAATTGAAGTTCTCAGGGGTATCCCTCCAATTGTAACCCAAGTTATCAAGGGGGTAAAAGATTGTGACTACCTAGGAGGCCCAACCAGTTAGGTAGGATTTATCAGGAAATTCCTTTTATAAATTTAATACATGATCTAATGGATTCAAACTGTTATAAATTTCTTAATCATGTTTATGTAATGGTTTTAGAATAGGTATGGATTTAGACTTTTCAATGTATCATCCTTGGTAGAAGGGAGGCACAAAGGGATTTTCGGTTGGTGTGGCCCAGATAGAAAACCAAAGAAATTGGAATGATGTATATGAGATCAATTTTCCTATTTTTTGACTTCTTTATAATGTTTCTATATAGATTTCAGAAGTTAATTGGTATATGACCATTAAAATTTGGGAAATCAATACCATAAATATCCCTCATATCACAATGTTAAATTGGAATGCATTGTAGAGGGGATTCTAGGATGAACCAAATGGGATTTGTGAAGAGGCCTTATATGATCCCTAATAGTGAAGAGATATGTGATAATACTCATTTATAAAGGGGTTCGAGAGCCTCATCCTTCATGAAGTTATTCATTAGACTATTTATTTGATAATTTATTCCAGATCCACATTCATGGATTTGTTCTCATCACATAGGGTGTCACGAACCAAACTAGTTCTCCATCCAACCCATCACCCAACCCAGTCCTTGGAAGACCTGAGTGGTGTTCCAAATCTGGACATACTGGAAAAAGATCCCTGGTATCCATACAATCAAGTGGTAATGATTTCACCCTAATATACAAACAGGACACAACCAACAATATAAGAATAAAAAAATCTAAAAAAACATCACCAAACAATCCCTTACATAGTTTCAACATAAAGATTAAAATATTTTATAAAAAATAATAAAAGAAGGCTAATAAAAAGGGAACCAAAACCTAAGATCCAAAAAACCACCACAAGAAAGGTGATAGTCTCCCACAAGTCGTCTCTATAACACCACCAGAAAATCTCACTAAAATATCGATCCACATTCAATAAAGACTTTACCCTTACCTGTATCAAACATAACCGAGTCTCCTTACACCCAAAGGTATAAGTAGGGTGTGAGTGGTCACCCAGTAGAATTACACCCAAAATAAATCACATGCTCTAAACATTAAATGAACAATATACTTTCATGTTTAATTAATGAAATAAAGTTCTTGAAACAATTTAAAGGAAACCATTTTAAATGGATAACTTTTAAAGTGGTGTAACTTAAAAAACAAAACCATTTTCCTTTGAAGTATCTCAAGGGCCACATTGTATACTGATGGTGAGTAAATCATAGTAAAAGAGGGCCTAATATGGGAGAGTTTCTGTGCTTTTTTACTTATAGAGACCCTATAACATCGTGACTCATTGTATGGTGGAATAGAAACCACCACAATCCAAGTTCTCATGCACGAGCCACAAGAGAATAGAAAAATCCAATATTCTAGTGGTCTCCACTCACAAATATGTTTTATAAGTGTTGTAACTAACAAACCTACGATGTGAAACTAGTCTGTATCCACATCTGAGTTACTATCACTCTAGTATGAGTCCGTCCTCCTAGCTACCAAGGCTTCCCGTTGAGTGCCCAAATAATTTTCACATAGGACACATATCACCACATTAATATTTTACAAGCCAAACAAGTCCCAACACACACCAAAGCTTCCATTTCATAAAAAACCCTCTTTTACACTACAACGCATGCCAAAACGATTCCATTTTGTAGTTCTCACCTCCTCCACAATGTGTTAATACATTCACAAAATTTATAAAAATATTACAAAATCACACTACAAATCCATCCTTCAAGAATTTACCAGTTTAGCATATAAACCCCATTAAAAATTAAATTGCACATCCAAACTCATAAAAATACACATTCAAACAACACTTATATTTCATAAAACATGAAATGAAACACAAGAAATCCAAATAAACATTCCAAGAGATTTTTAAGCATGGAACCACCTGCCTTTTGTGTCGAAACCCCAAAAATAAAATGGTAAATCCTCACTACACCTCAACTGCACCCCAAGGGAGGAAGATAGAACCCTACATAAAGATACCAGCACATGAATTTCAATTAAGAACCCTAAAATTGCAACCCTACGGTGGGACAAGATGAAACCCCAAATATAAATGAAGAAACCCTAGATTTGAGGAGGAGATGAGAGGTTCAGGTACGTACTTGAATATTCATGGAAGAACCACACCAAAAACATAAGGGAAATTGATCACCATTTGAGGTGGAAGAAGGGAGAGTTGTGCCTAGGGTGATGTAGCCCACGTGGGGTTCCAAAATAGGGATAAAGGTGGTTAAACCTGAGAGTATAGAGTAATAAAAACAAAATTTTAATGTAGTTGGAGGTACACATGGTTAGTATGCAGAGTTTGGGAAGTCATACGATAACCATGTGGAACATTATATCTGAACAGAAACATCAATATGGTTACCTGGGCCATAAATAATAGTCGTGTGGAAGCCGTTTGGTAGGTACTATTAAATACCACATGTTTTCGTAGGATTGTGCATAGTTACTACTAACCATGTAAAAACTGTGCACATGGTAATGCCTTCCACAAAAATTTACATTATTCATCAAAATATCTGTTTGAAACCCAATGAAAAATATAGACCAAAATAAAATATGAAAATTACTAAAAAATAGATCATTTATGGGACAATTCTCCCCACCATGGAAACTTTCCTCCCACATAATGTTAACTTGAAAGTTGATCCGAAAATAAAAGCAGGTGATCTTGTATGACCAGAACCTTTAGTTCACAAGGCTCATGTGTATCACTGCCATAATGAAAAATTAAATGGGCCAATGGAATGAATTTAACATGAACTACCTTCTATTGGAATTCCACTATCTGCATTGGCCATTCAATAACCAACATGTTGGGTTCCAACTCCAATTATTCCCAATTTAGCACCTAAGACAAGTCTGGGTTATACTTCATTAGTTTGGAGACATGAAACAAATCGTGAATCGATGTAAACTTATAGTGTAAATACAACTAGTATGTCACCTTTCCAATATTATTAGAGATTTCTAGAGGTTTGACATACCTCAGCGTAAGCTTACCCTTCATCCCGATGCGATGATGACCCAAATGGGGTGACACATTCAAGAACACTTGGTCACCCACAACAATATCATTTTCCCAATGCCTCTAATTGGAATAAAGTTTTTGGTGACTCTGAGATTTCAAAAACCCCTTCCTAGTCATCTTGACCTTCTCATATTTCTCTTGCACAAGACTCAATCCCAGAAGTGAGGTCTCACCTATCTCATCCCAACACAGCAGAGGCTAACAAGGCCGACCACAGGGAACCTCAAATGGATCTATTAAAGTAGAGGATTGGTAATTGTTGTTATAAGAAAATTCATCCAATACCAAATGGTTATCCCATGAAACTCCAAAGACCAACACACAAACTCAGATCTTTCCTTGATGGATCTAATTTTCCTGCTCCATCTAGCCATCTGATTGAGGATGGTATGTCATGATCATTTTAGTATGTGATCACAAATACCTTTGGAGGCCTTCCCAAAACCAAGAGGTGGATTAGCGATCTCTATCATAAACTATTGAATATGGAACACCATGAACTCTGACCACTTCCTGAACATATAACCATCCCATATCATCCACCTTTGTTGTATCTCTAATAGGAAAGAAAAGAGTTGATTTAGTCAAGTAGTCGATAACTACCAAAATGGAATTCCTCCCTCAAGGTGTACAAGGTAGGCCAATAATAAGGTCCAGGGAATTCCCATCCCACTTCCAGGTATGAATTGGTGATGGTTTAAGAAATCCATAGGGCCTTTGATGATATGCATTCACCTAATTAAAAGTGTAGAATCTTGATATGAAGTCAGTTATATTCTATCTCATTCCTGACCAACAGAACAACTGATAAGCATCATAAAACATCTTGGTAGTACAATGATCAATGACCCATAGAGACTGGTTGATATTCTACAAAACCACCTTCCTCAGAGTTAACGACACCACAAACCAGCCCTAGAATTGAATAATTCCATTGGGAGACAACAAATAGCGAGAAAACATCTCTCCACCATGAAGAATTTTCATATATCATTGGCAGAACTCTTCACTAGGATTCTCCTATTGTACCAGCTCCATAAGAGATTGGTCCAAAAACACACTTTCAATAAAATTACCTCAATTGTGATTCTTGGTCTCCACATGCATCTTGGAAAAATCCCCGTCATAGTCCACTCATCACTAGACTTCCTCAAAGCTTGAACTGGAACATTCTTACTTAAGGAATCAACCACCACATTACCCTTGCCAAGGGTATAGATAATATCATCGTTGAACCCTTGCAGATATTTGATCTAATGTTTTTGAAAAAATTGAGATACTTATTAAAGAAGTTGTAAGACAATATCTTATGATCAAAATAGACCACAAACTTCTCCCCACAGAGGTAGTGACCCATGTATTCAAGGAATGTATCACTGATGCTATCTCTACATCAAGATTCAGATAATTCATCTCATGTGGTTGGAGTTGGCATGAGCCATATGCTACCATGTGATCATCTTGCATAAGCACACACTAGAGGCCCATACATGAAGCATCGTAATAAACCACATTCCATTTCCTAACAATAGTATGATCAACATGTGTATAGTAGTCAACCACCACTTCATCTCCTCAAAAAATGCAAGGCACACCAGCCCCCAATCAAACTTCACCCCTTTCTTGGTGAGTGAGATCATAGGAGAAGCTATACATGATAAATTCCTAACAAAATGTCTATAATACCCTGCTGGGATGAGAAAACTCATAATATCAGACATGTTCTTTGGTCGTTCCCATGAAATGACCTCCCTTATTTTCTCAGGGTATATTATACCCACATTCTCTGAGATGACATCACCTAGAAACGTCACCAACTTCATCCAAAATGTGTATTTTGAGGACATAGCATAGAGATAATGGTCTCATAGGGTCCATAGCACAACCAGTATATGATGCTCATGTTCTTCCTTAGATCATGAATAGACCAAGATGTCATCCACTATACCATGATGAAGGAGTCAGTATACCAGTGGAATACCCCATTCATTAGTGCCATAAAGGCCACTAGAGCATTTTTCAATCCAAAAGGCATGAACAAATCTTCGAAATGGACGTATCTAGTTATAAAATCCATTTTTGGGATGTTCGCCTCTCTCAACCTGATTTGGTGATAACATGAACGCAATTAGATATTGAAAAACCACCTTTAAAATTTTAATTGGTCATGAAAATCAACAATACATGTAAATTGGTACTTTTTATTGATGGTTAAATTATTAAACTTTTAGTAGTCGATGTACAAATGGAGTGATCCATCAGCCTTCTTATAAACAAAACAGGAGCAGCCTAAGGAGAGATACATAGGAGAATGAATCCTTTGGATTCTTAATCATCCAACTATATCATCAATTCCCTCAATTAGGTATGGGACAATTGATATGAGGAAAGAGATATCGGTTATGTTCCCAGCACTAAATTGATTATGAATTCCACATCCTGTTCTGGGGGTAGCCCCAAAAAATCAACTGAAAAAACCTCCAGGAAGTCTTCCACCACATGTGGTAACCCAAACCCATGAGCATTGTCATATTACTCTAGAATGAGAGATAATAAATGAAAATAAAGACTAACCAACTTCAGGAGTGGAGGTCATGCTCGACCTGACAAGGATCCCATTTTCTAAGGAAAACCTAAGCACACCCATCAGGTGCCATGAAACTAACCCATCACTGATAAGAATTAATGGGCACCTAGAAATGTACCATATAGTCTACGGAGAGGATCATGTAAAAAAATCCCATATGTCAGACCATGAAATCCCACTCCATTTCCTCCCCTGACACAGAAAGAGCACACGATGAACAGCTGAGGCCCTGCTCCTCGCTCATGCCCAATGACGTCACCAAATCCATTGAAAATGATAAAAGTTCATTGGAATGATTTAACAGGTTCATAAGATGAGTAGATATAAAAGAGATAAATGCACCAATATCAAAAAGAATAGCTGATATCGATGATGAAATATGGATGTTACCTCGAACAATTGATGGCCCGGTATCCTGTCCCACTGATTTTTTCTCCACAGTATGAAGGTTCCTAGTATCAGTCTCTATCTGACCATGATCACTAGCCTCAGGCCCTTCCGTATATTGACTGGGACCAGAAAAATATCTAGTCCAGCCACCTCAACCACCAAACTGAGACCCCGCCATCCTGGATGGTTCTGACTAAGCTGTTATACCCCCAGATGCCACTGATCTTACACTACCCTAATAAGAACATGTATTCCTATAAAAACACTTTAAGAGACATAAATATACACAAAAATGACAGTTTTTGGGTGGGGATATGCAAATAGGTTGGTTATGTCCCACCTTCCCACATTTGTGGCACACAGCGGATCCAACATTATAATCCATAAAAGAAGGCTACCTAGAAGGTTGGCCTAAGTTGCTATCTCCCTTCTTCCCTTGCTCCTCATGCTTCCTTTTATTTATTAAAGAACCACTATAGCCCATTGCTGATATATCCCTAGAGAAAATTGACCTTCTCTTGCAGTCAATCTTTACCATGCAATCCAGGTCATCCTTTTCTGTGTAACTCTTTAGTTTAAACAAGATGACCTGAGAATAAATCTCTGGACGAAAGCCCTTCTGAAACCTCTAAGCTTTAATTTTTTCATTGGAAACTTTCTCAGGATAATCATAAACTAGCTCAGTGAAGCGGTTTTCATAATCCATCACTATCCAGTCCTCCATGACAAGATCCATGAACTCTTAAAACCTATCATATACTAGGACCTCAAGGTAGTATTGATTGTTGAAGACCTCCTTAAAGTCCTTACAGGTTATTTTCTCATTCTTCCCAGCCCAAACCACTGAGTCCCACCACCTCTTACAATGTCCCTCTAGAAGAAAGGATGTGCACTTCACCTTGAATTCTTCTGGGGTCTCCAATAACTCAAACATACGCTCATTCTTCTTGATCCATTCCTCCACTACACGGGGTTCCGATCTACCTCCAAAAGTATGGGGATTGTTTTGTAAGAATTCTTGGACCTTATCTATTAGAGATCCATGATTATATTCCATGACTAGAGAAGTAACATGACCCACGCATTTTCCAAGGGCCTAAATTTCTCAAACCCTACAATCTACCATCATCTGGTCAAGTGGTGTGGGAGAACTCTCTTTGACTGCTTCCCTCGATTGCGTGGGAACTTTCTTGGGAGGTATGTTGCTAAAAAATAAATAGTCATATCATAAAATCATTAATGTATAAATTATGAGAGGATAATAAAAACATCATCTAAAAAATAACTCAAACATTCCAATACAACAGAAAGAACAAAACACTTCGCCCCAATCTAGTTTACACGTATAGTATTTAACATGCACATCCCACCTAGAGAAGATGGAAAGAATGTATTAAAACATACCATGGAGGATTGAGGTCTTCCATGAGTTGTGATGGCTAGGCACTCTACTAGTAACCCTAACTCCGAGTGTCGATAGCCCAATCACCCATCTATCCAGACTCATCCCAAATAATATTACCCGAGAGATAAAACCTCAATCTGATTCCATTTTTTCATGAACCAAGTTGGGTCTCCATTTAACCTCATGCTTTCCCTAGTCCATGGTAAGACTTGGGAGGTGTTTCCAATCTATAAGGGCTACCAAAATTTCCAAGGTATCCATAAAAACAAGTGGAAAGAAGTTCACCGGAAGATACAAACATGCACAACCAACAATATAATAATAAACAAAGCTGAGAAACATCACCAAAGAAGACCTTACATGGTTTCAAAGTTCACATTACACGTTTTTTTACAAAATCCAATAAAAGGATACTAAAAAAGGAAAACAAATCCTAATAACCAAAAACCACTATAATCAAGGGGAGAATCTCCCTTGATTCACCTCCACAACACCGCCCGAGAGGCTGACTAGAATCTCGATCCACCTTCACCAGAGACTTGACCCTTACTTGTATCAAACATAACCAAGTATGCTTACACCCAAAGGTGTAAGTAGGGTGTGAGATATCTCCTAGTAGGATGCCACCCAAAATAGATTCCGTGATCTAAACATGAAATAAAAAAAATAATTTTATGCTTAGTAAATGAAAGAAAGTGATTAAAAAATTAAAGTAAAATAATTTTAAAGGTAAAACTTTTAAAGATATGAGATTTCAAATACAACACCCTTTTCCTTTGAAGTATCTCACGAGACACACTATATGTTTATGGTGAGTGTATAATGGTCAAAGAGAACTTAATATGAGAGAGGATCTATGGGTGTTAGATAGCTATAGGGACCCGAGAACCTCGTGTCTCAGTGTAAGGTGGTATAGGAACAACAACAATCCACATTATTGGGCATGATCCACTAGAGAGGAGAATAATCCAATATTCTAGTGGTCTCAACTCATTAATATGTTTAGTTACTACTTTTAACGTCAAGCTTGCTAAGTGAAACTGGGTCGTAACCACACCCGAATCACTAGCCTACTAGTCATAGTCTGCCCTCTTAGATACCCAGGCTTCCCATTGAGTTCTTATATAATTTAGAGACAAGACACAAATCACCACATTTATATTTCACAATTCAAAAAATTCCAAACACACACCAAATCTAACATTTCACCAAAAACAATCATTTACACTACAACGTACAACAAAACCTTTTAAGAGTTTAATTCGAACCTCATGCAAAATTTGTTAAAACATTCACACAATTTATAAAAACAGTCAAAAAGTGCACCAAAATTCCATCCTTCATGAATTTACCAGTTTATCATATAAAACCCATTTGAAAATCAATTTCACATCCAAACACTTCAAAAACCACATTCTCAAAACATTTATAATTTATAAAACATGCAAAGGAACTATATCAATCCAAAAAAAATTTCCAGAAAAACATTAAAGCACAGAACCAACGATTGGTTATGGTGAAACCCCAAAAATAGTGTGTGAAATCCTCAACACACCACAACCACTACACAAATGAGGAAGATAAAATCCTAAATCAATAAATTGACCCCTGAATATAAAGGATGATCCCTAAAATTGAAACCCTAGGGATGATGATGATGAAACCCCAAAAAGGAAGGAAGACACCCTAGATTAGAGGATTATACACTAACTTGATGATTAATGGGAGAACCACAAAACAATGGGCAAAAAAATTGAGCCCTAAGGGAGGTGGATGAAGGTATAGGTTTACCTAGGGTGAGAGAGCCTTAGTGGGAAGGCAAAATGGGTTCAAAGGGGGTTAAACTCGAGAGGATAGATAAAGAAAAAAAATTAATGTGCTAGAAGGTCTGCACGGTTAGTCTCCATGCTTTGGGAAATCGTGTAGAAACTGTACGGACCATTCAATCTGAAGAGAAACATCTACACGGTTACCTTGGCCATAGATCATGGAATACAGAATCTTTTTGGTATGTACTATCTCTTATTGCACGTTTTTTGGGATTATGCACTGTTGCTAATAATCATGTGCAAATTGTGTACATGGGCCTGCCTTCCCAAAAAAATCCATTCTTCTCCAAAATTTAAAATGGGAACCCAAAAAAATAAAGGCCAAAATAAAGTAGAAAAATACCTAAAATAGGGATCGCAAATGTGTCGTAAGTTTTACTTCATGAAGGGACATCTAGATCTCCATGAATTTTCTAAACATATAAATTCCCTATTTGGGGATTTATTTCATCGCTCCTTCATTATAAAATCCATTTTTTGGTAGGAATGTTATTTTGTATATTTTTTTTGGGTAACCACCAACTGAATTGGTCGATCATATAGGGATTATACAACTTTATATAACGATTGTAGAAGATATGAATCACAGAAAAAAAAGCACTAATAAATCTCTATATGTGCAATTTAAAGTCTCTATCTCCACACTAGAAATGATGGAAACTCATTAAAAAATTCGGGAGGCATAATTCATCATGAAGTAACCATGAAACATTCTCAAAAGTAAAACCCTATACTAAAAAATGAAAGAACTTTTTGATCGATCATTGTGCCTCACTGAGGAAGAAATTCTTCATGTAGTGTTTGATCTACATATCAAAGAAATTAATCATTTATAAAAAACCCTTTCATTTTTCAATTTTAATTGATTTTTTATCCTACTAATAAAAAAATTGATAAGTGACCAAATACTAGGTTTTTTCTTCAAATATTTTTCACTTATTGGTCCCCACCACTCATGCAACTCATATATCATGTAATTCATTCACACAAAGCTAGTTATGCACTTGGTTTCATCTTACTGAGCACCCAAATTTTCAAATCTATACATTAATTGCTACATAATTTCAAATTTTATAATACACAGTAATTAAAAACAACACAATAATTTTAAAAAACTATTAAAAACATCTTCAAAACATTAAATTACTTTTAAATAAATTCAATTAAACTACAATCATTGTAGAAAAAATTATAAATATTAGACTGCAAGTAAATACTCATTTAACTATTTTTATTGATATTAAACTATATTAACAATTTCTAATATTTTATTTATCAAATAATCTAAATAATTACATATTAAATTGAAATTCCCAGTACGGATCTAATTATCACAGATATGGGGAGGGGTAAATCTGTGATATATTTTTTATTTTTAGGTTTCCTTATTTTTTAAACAACATTATCCTCTTGTTAAAGAGTTTTTTACCAACTTAACACACACAACCATAGGAACACAAGATTTACAGGGGTCACTACTCAGAAAGAGTAGATACGTCCTTGGTTTGGTAAGGAAATAATCCAGTACCACACAATCCACTAAAAATAATCTTTTTATGTGGAATAAAATGAGTAGTATATACCCTTACACACATGTAACACATGGAAAACAATCCACATGTGTGTTTACACATTCATAGAACAAATAGATAATTACAATATTTCAGTTCTTCTTTACAATTGAATAGGTTTATTCTCTTATGTACAAATCTTCACTTTCCTACCCAAAAGCTGGTAAGAATTATCTTATGCACAAATGAATACGTGCAATGAACCAAAATCATTATAATATTCATGTAGGTGTTTTATGCACAAATTTTATTCCATTCTCACAAGATTTTACTTTTGTCTTGAAACACCTCTTGCGTGCAACTTCAATCTTTCTTACAACTCTCTTCATGCACGCAACTTCTCTTCCTTGCGCACAACTCTATTTCTTTCACACACTCTCCTTTACATAACATACCTTTGTTCCTTAGAGCTCAGAATTTATCTAACTGTCTATATAAACAATTGTGAGGGGGTCACCTCTTATTTATAGAGCTCAACAACCCCTGCACGCAAAAACCCCAATGTTTCATGCAAGATCCTGACATGTCGCGCAAAACGCCATTTGATGTCACATTGGGTGCATAAGTCACATTCAAACTAACCTCATCTAACCTCATCTTTTGCACACTTCTTGAATATTTCACGCACTTCATTTCTTTTCCATTTTTTGATTTTTGGACCTCAAATAATGCCTTGTGCACAAGATTCCAAATTACGTTCACCCTTGTGCATAAAAACCAATACTGCGCACAAAAACCAATGTTTTGTGTAAGCATCTCCTTTTCTTGATTTTGATGTTTGGATCATGGAACTCCACTTGCGCACATCATACCAACCCATATTCAAACTTTTACACAACATCCTTTTCCAAAAAACACATTTCTTCATATATCAATTTTCAGGCCCTAAATTTCGAAAACACTGGGGAACAGTACAACCTTAAAATATTCTTTTGTGCCGCCTCTAGATTGTACGTTCCATTGTCATTTCTCTCTTCACTGAATCCCATAACCATTCTTCAACATTAATCATTAAATCCAATATCTTGATATGTATACTTTTATATAATAGCTTTAGCATCATCAGATTTTCCATGGAAAGTATTATAACTTCCCTATCTCCCACCAACATCTTTCCTCCCAATCAAAACTGTATATGAATGGCACAATGTTTATTCCCCATTTCCTTAATAAATCCTCCATCAAAACTTCTCCTAACTTATGGTATTTGTGAAATATATATTTGCAAAGCATCATCTGGTTTACAAGTCCTTTACAAAGTGTATTAAATTATTTTCTTTGACAAAAAAAGAGGAAAACACACTGTAATAACAAACTCTTCTAAAATCCTTCTTCATCAAACTTGGTCCCAATATAAATTAACCTAGTAAATTTATTATATAATATCTAGGGTTGTTTCACTACCTCAACAACCACTTTCACAACATGATTCATTTTTCATTATAGAGATATATTATTCAAAAATAAAAATATTCAATGAAATTATCCATAAAATTATTTAACCATTTTCATATGTGAATTGATTTATAAATACATATCCAATGGAATCCTCTCATATCCTTAACTTGAAAACATATATAAATGATGATTTTAACACAATTTACATCCCAATTTCTCGGGTTTTCACAAATCATTATCCATTATTTACAACTCTGTATATATTTTCTACAGCTTGAGTAATTCTCTCAATCTTCTAATATTATCAATAAATCACATATTAATATCATTAATATTATTAAAAACAATTAAAATATATCAAAAATGGATTCAATAATGTCTCTCATTAGAATTATTTTCAATAAATATATAGAAAATGTATGTTAGTATGTTGTCCTCTATTCGATTCCTCTCCCCCTACTGAAAATAAATACAATGGTTAACACTAAATTTTTAGGTAAATAATTAATAAACATTATGTCCACCTAATTCATGTCTAGTGTATAAAAAAATAGTGAATAATAAATTTCCCAAAACATGTAATTAATATCCATGTATTCCATAAGTTATTCTTACTTTCATTCCATTGGTCAAAAATAACTTATTCACATTAACAAAATAATTTATTTTCTCAAAACAAGGATTAGATAATATTAAACATACCTATTAAATTATTATTAAGAAAATATTTCCCTAATTATATATTTATAGAAAATATTTTCTTTTGGAGCCTTTCTCAAACTTATCCTCATCAACGGATAACTCCATCTTTAGTTCATCATGTTTTATCCCTTCGTTAAATAAACATCAAGATACCAAATGTTAGATCACTTCATAGATGGTGACTATTAATCTTCTATCTAGATTTGGAAGAATGTATATATCCTCATTTATCTTCTAGAAACCATGCATCCCGTTAAATTGCATGAAAATAAATAATTAACACAATATGTATGGGAATAATTTGTGATCTTCATAGATCATTATAGAATGTAACAATGTTTAGATTTAATTCCTAACCATGTTTACCATTTCATATAAGTTTTATTTTTTATGGAACTCTTCATATTTTTACCTATGTTCTCTAAAGATATAAATTTCATGGGTATCATGGCTTATTTTCTTCTTTCAATGACCCTATTATGTTTAATATTCATTTTTCATCAGTAATTAATGAATAAAACATTATTTGTGATATATTTAATTTCTTCAGAATATCCTATTGGGATAGTACTAGAATCAAACAATACATGGAATTGTGAGAAATATACTTAAACCTCCCACGTATATCCTCATGAACTCTTGGGTCAACATTTTTAGACAAAATGACATGAAATTATGCTTCTTTTTGTGGAATTACTTATTCCCCATCGTCATTTTCCATTAATTATGTTTCCATCATTTTCTTATCCATTTCTAATTCAGTTGGCCAAATAATCATGCATTCTTTGAGAACATGATCAAATTTATTTGATTCTTTACACGGTTTCTTAGAATTTTACTCCACCAAATCAATAAATTTATTTTATTCGTGGATTTAATTGCTTATTTGTTACTTAGTATTTCATCCATAAAAACAAATACTCATGGATTGTTTTTAAAATTACATGGTGTGTCCCCTTCTACTATAACAAAATCCACTTCATATTATAGGTGTAGAATCCTTCTTGGTCTTGTTGGGATTTTCTTTAGAAATATCCCTCTTTGGTGTATTAAACAATGTAAACTCACATTAATTCTCTTGATTTATTCTTAACCATTATAGTCTTTTTTGATTTATAATATTTATCACATGATCATTTGATTTTTACTAGCATGACCCTTCCTTATAAAATCCTTAATTTCTAAAACAATAGACTTTCTACAAAATTCATACTTTTTAAGGAATTTAATATTATTAGATTTATTTTATATAATGTTTTTGATATCAGCTACCCCCCCCCCCCCGCCCTCTATAATTGATTTATTTTACTTCCAAGTATTGAAAATTTATCATAGCAATTAAGTTCCATATTCCCAAAACATTTACCACACCAAAAAATGGATGATAAATCATGATCTCTTACACATTAACACAGTCAATACATCATGAATAACTTACATTTTTTATTATTTTTTATCCTCTTGTTGGGCATAATTTAGAGGAAAACATCCCCTATACATGTCCATATCCACCATATATATAGTTGTGTGTTTCACACTATTTTTATTCATCTATATTTGTATATATGTTTAATTAAGAACTACATTGTACATATAAATGGATTTATTGAATGGGAAATTTTCTAGAAAAATGGTACCATATCCTTTGAACTTATAATAGGCTTATTATTAGTCTTCTTCAATATATTCTCTCCAATAGATATAGGTCCTTTTAAATATATACCCTATTTATGATTCTAGATGATGTCAACTCTTATCTCAACTTTTTTTGAAGAATATTTTTAAACCACATAAATATTTTCCAATTTTACTTCAATATTAAGAC
The DNA here is from genome assembly GCA_963277665.1 of Viscum album. Lineage (NCBI taxonomy): Eukaryota > Viridiplantae > Streptophyta > Magnoliopsida > Santalales > Viscaceae > Viscum > Viscum album. The sequence goes on from OY728166.1 coordinate 385,758,648, forward strand.
ATTTAATATTGGGAATGTTTTTCTAATCATATACTAAGTATACTATTTCCAAAAAATCTTTTATGATATCTTAAATATGGTTCTCATGTTTCTCATGAATTTTCTTATTTTTCAATACAATATCATTTTCATTTGTCTTTTTTATTTGAAATTTTTTTTGAATTCATGACATCAATGGGGTTTTTTCATCCAATGTATGCGATTTCATACCAAAAACTTAACTATTATTTTCTCAAATATATTTGAGAAACACATTATTAGGTTTGGGGAAAAAATATAGAAGCACCACATTTATAACACTCTTGGGCTTAACATATTTTGTAAGTTTTATAAATGGTATTAATTTTAATTTAGTAATTTATCTATCTATATAATATCATCTTCAAATTTGGTGATCTCCACATAAATGGATTTATGTGAGCCATAAAAAAGTGACAACGTCTTTGGTAAAATTCTTGGAGGGACTTAATTAAATAAGGACATGAATTATCAAATGATTAATTATATAATTCTTAAGAGATGTGTTACTCCCCACCTATACTATATTCTCCAAATTGAAAATAATAAAAAGTTATTTTTGTTACCTAATTATCTTATAAATACTCTGAAACTTATAAGGATAAAGTTTTATCCATTTTATCAATACTGAATTTATCCACTATGTCTTCTTCATCCATTCTTGGTATGATATCTTCATGATAACATCATTTAAAAGGTGAATTTATTTTATCTTTTCTCAATGGGGTGTTTTATATATTCATCACATCTATTTAAAATGTTTGTTATTTAGGGTTTTAAAAGAGACAGATTTCTAATTAGAAGTTGATTCATATTCTCAAAATCATCAATTCATCATTACTTTGAAAGGGAATCTCAAATATTAAAATATTTTTAATAATTGAAAATCTAATCAGAAGTGGAATCATTGGTCATATGTAATTTTTTGTTCCACTATGTTTTGTGAAACCACATTGATAGGGGTGAATCATTGTGGTGATTTTTTACCAATTTAATTATTTTCTATTTTACCTCTACATTGATTAAGGTAAATTGATTACACTATATTCTTTCCACATGTAGATTTCAATAATCAGATAGATAATACGAAATCACACATCATGGAACACACATATCTATGAGGTTAAATCATAATTTATGAGATATTCCTCTGTGTGTGGTGGTGGTTATCACAAAAACAAAAATAATATTCTATTATCAACAATCAACCAAGAAAAAAGGTATATCCATGAACCATTTTCTCGTGCAACCAACAATGTTTTATAGTTATATCTTTTTGAAGTTTAATAAAAAATGTGGTATTATCTCTATTCTAGAAGAAACGGATCTGATCTCATTCCTCAAATATGTAGTAATAAAAAGGGATTCCTCATCTATATATAAGAAAAATAGGTTACCTCATGTATTATTTATTTTTATAGAAACATCAAAGGGATTCCTAAATTATTCTTCTTCAAGTTCGTATCCACACAAAATAATCCCTATAAATAGAGTTGGTCTCAAAATATCTTCACTTATAAATTATATTCAATCAAAAAGTATTTTAAATATAGTTTCTCTAGAAACTCCCTCTCTCTCTCTCTCCTATTATTCTTCTTTTTCACTACCACTAATGATGTTCAAGTGTTCAAAAATGATGGTTTATTATTTAATTTTATCATATCATCATTACTTTTCTTCTTATTTTATAATAATATAATAATAATTACATAATTCAAATATTAAAATAATTAAATATAAAAATCCTCAATATTTGAAATGACATGATCTTCTCATTCTCAATAAAACATCATCCACAAATTTTTAAGGATAATATCATTTATTCTAATTTAAATTGGTGCATGGTATTCTTTATAAATCCTTTTAGTATGTTTCTATTGAAGGACCCCGGTACACCCTGAGAGAGGAGGGGTGAATCAAGGTGAACTTTTTTTATTTTAATGTGATGGATCTTGTTCCCACATTGGTAGGAACTTTTTGAACCTGTATGATGAATATGATCAGAAATCAAACATTCACATGCATAGAGAAGACACAACACTTTTTACTTGGTTCACCAATAAGGGCTGCGTCCAAGTAGCATACGTCGACAAGTTGTCGGTCGTACCTAATTCTAATAATATTCACTAGCTGTGGATTACAAATGTTTAGGCGCAGTCACTATGTCCCAAGATCACTGCCTTTACCAAGGTTCAGGGATAGCTCACTACTTCCCTCAGGTCACTCTCGTTATCTCCCACTGGCTCACTGCCCTTGGTGAGGTTACACTCAGTTTATAGACGTGATGGTCTCTTCATCATTGCATAAGAATGAATCCTATGTTGTATGTAGATGCTCTGTTGAAGTCCAACTCTCAACAGAAGACAAATCTCACTTTGCGTTGAGGGTACCGGGCGATCCTCCAGCTTTCATGTAGCTTCAAAAGGACAGATGTACATTAACAATCCTAGAGCGCTTCTCCAAGCTCTGTGCACAAGTTTCAATCCCAGTGTGCATGTCACTAGCACGATAAAAATTCGGCACGCATGTGACACCAAACTACTTGTGTGACACTGCCTCCTTCAACACCAAACTTGCACGATGTTGCGCCTTTAACTCCCCAACTGCCTTGATCGCGCAACCAACTATCGGCGTGCAGCCTCTACTTTCGCGACCCAAAACCACTTGCGCGACTCAAGCACTTGCGCGATGAGAGCTTGAAAAATCTCTAAGTCTTGAACTTCATTACAAATGAGGAGGGGGGTCCTCTATTTATATGAAAACTGGACCCCCTACGCAGTGGCGTCTAAGTGTCCTCATGGCACACAAGTCACAGCGCACATCTCCAATCGCCTTGCCTCTGTCGCGCAACTCACTTGCGCGAACACACGAATTCTTGCGCGACCTACTTTCCTTTGCCATATTTTGATGTTATGATGATGAAGAAAAATAGGCATGCATGTTTCCAATCCTCCTAGGAATCAGCGCGCAAGTCTCTTCATGGTGCGTAGGTCACTTGCGCGACCTTCCCAAAACATGCGTGAACCTTATCCCTTTTCCATTTTTTCATGTCCTGATCTTGAAAAACATATGGCACGCAAGTTTCCACTCCTTCAAGTACACGACATGAAAGTCTCTTTTCCAAAAACACTTTTCTCCATTTGTTGATTTTCAGGCCCAAAAATATGGAAAACATTGGGAAATGGTTCCACCTTCAATAATGTTGTCTGCTTGAACTGTATGATCTCTTTGCTGGTACACATTCTGAACTTCCACTGAGGATTGACAACAAACACAAACCATACTTAAAATCATGCATAAAAGACCTTGGTTCCAACATCTATGAATCTTATAATTATTTTATCCATAAATATTGATTATTAAAACTCATTTTTTATCATCCACATATTTCCATAATTAATGTGGCTATGATTATATTTTTTTAACCATATACATAATTCTCAACATTATTTATCATCCACATATTTCTTCATGGGGAAACCTATTTTTTAATGATGTAATCTCAATCTTCTCAACTATAATAAATCCTAGATTGAATCAATAATAATGTTGAATGTATCGTGATTTTTATATCATTAATAAAATCATAATCATTTACTAAATTATAACCTAGAAGATTTATTTTTTCCATACAAAACATTCATATAAATTGTAAGTGGCCTCTTAGAAGTTTGACTTGTTCTTACAAGACCCTTGTCACACTTGAGTTAATGTGACATAGTTCCACAAAAATATAGCCAAAAAAATCGTCTATTTATTCTTTTATAGGAACTATATTAATCAAATGTGAGAATTTTTTATTTTAATGTAACTTTTTATATGTTTGATTTTATATTCGATAGCTCGGTGTGAATATGACATAGCTTGTGTCATAGAAGGATAAATGTGATGAAATGCATGATTCAATATTTAGTAGATCCAATAAATATTTAATATTATATATTTATTCAATTGTAATATCCCATGATTTTTAAAAAAATTATTATATTTAATAGCGTACAAAATATGAAACACCGAGTGAAAACGAGCCATGAAATATTATTATTTAAATGTGATGGTCATTACCTAGTTATTAGATTGGAAGGTTTAAATAAGATTTATAAATTATTTAAATATATATAAATATTTTAATAAATAAAAATTAATATATTAATTCTTATGAAAACATTATTTAATTTATAGTAAATCCATTTTAATCTTCAAAAAAACATTTTCTTCAAAAAATAAGTTTATTAAAATCTATTAGAAATTATTATAATTAATTTATGAAACATTTAGAAACATTATTTTGATAATAAAATCTATCATTTTTTAAATCATCAAATCCAAACTGTCTTATGGTAAATATTTGGGAATTTTTTAAAAATATTACTTTTTCAATTAATAGGGAAAAATACTAGATTTTATTGAAAATTGTATTTTATTTTTAATTATTTAAAATGTAAAATTCTATTTTGGATTTGTTTTAAAATTTAATTTCTCCATTTATATTTTAAATAATTCAATTATATTTTTAAATAATATTTATTATCGAATTAAGTATAAAAATATTCTATAATTAAAATATCTATTTTCTAAAAAAAACCATTTTCATCAAATTTTTCTAGTTTAATTTTATGTTAAATTCGTCCACTTCTAGGTTTTTTATTTACAAAAGTGGATTAAAGTTTTCCAATTAATGGCTCTAGATTTTATAAATATTCCACTTTTATTTTTAGTCAATCAGTATAGTTAAAAAAGTAATTATTCATACCATAGTCAATTGTCAATTGGGTAATTAACGGTAAAAAATAATATTATAAGCACTATAAAATGATCTTAATCTTTCCTTAATTTTATTTTATGATTCAATATCATCCATACTCATACAATATTTAGTTATATGGTCTTTTTTCCACACTACTGAAAAATTATGATATACCAACTATTTCAAACAATTAGTATAGGTAGGAAAACCATTGGTATATCTATACCAATGGTTTTCCAAATATTTGTGTGATATGGTGTGGGTATTGACCTATACCAATTGTTATTCATCAACTTTTGGTATAGGATACTAAAAATTATAGTATACCAATGGTTTTTTGAAAACCTTTGGTATAGATATCTACCAATGTTGTGTTAGCCATTGGTATATGTCATAATCAATCAAATTATACCAACAGTTAAAGGACAATTGGTGTAGAGTTTTTCAAATGGTTTATTAATAACAATTGGTATAAATACATTTTTCAAAAACTATACCAACATTTTTTAAACTTTTGGTATAGTGTCTTTCTAGAATTTCAGACATAATTCCTCCCAGACCTCCAACATTTCATAAAAAAGCCTCCCCTCCTTTGAAAAAACCACATACATCTATAAAAACACTAAAATAACTTATATTGAATTTTAAAAATGAACAAAACACCTAAAAATAAAGTACAATACATTGTTAAAAACTCAAAAAAACTAATGTAGATATAATTATGAATAATGTATAATGAATTCATATGTTTACAAGTCATTCATATATAATTATTCATGCTATAATTATGAAAAACACCACTGGAAAGGACAAAATTCCACTTGAGATCAAATTTTATACCTATCCATATAATATGAAACATTATAAACACATATCTAGTGTCTTAATTTTAATTACTATATACATTTTTTCATATTTTATTATTCAATTGTGGAATATATATTCCTTTATTCAAAAAATGTTATCTTTTGATCGTCATCAAACAGGAATAGAAAAATAATAAAACTCAACATAAATATATATAGTATAATCTGAAATCAATTGAAAAAATATAATATTCCTCTATTTTCACCATCCAGACACCTTTAATTCACCTCAAGAAAACATGTCCCAACACTTGTAGGGGATGATATCCACCAAAACAAGGATGGTATCCACACTAAAGTGAACACTATTTTAAAAGAACCTTGTATAGACTTAGAAATTTAAATATAACATAGGTTAAACAGAATTTAATGGGTTAATGACCTCTTAATGACATCTACAACAAAAAATTAAAAAAAGGAAAGATGAGAGAAAAGGAAAAAAAATAAGAGTAAACGAATCTAATAGGGAATAAAGATGAGTAGAAGGATCTAAAATGACAAAATCATTGATGTAAAATGTATGTGATAAATTATGTGAAGGATATTATTAAAATATTTCAAAATTATTTGAAGTTTTATCTATGGTAATAGATTGAATAATTCATTATTTTTTTAGGTTAAAGATAGATTAAATAATGATATTAAGTGGATATGTGTGTGAGATTACATCCTGGTTATTTTTCTATTATTGATTGATGAGATTAGTATTTATAATACATTAATGATATTTTATAATAGTATTTTGATGGTAGGTACTGATTTTTATAAATGCATTTAAATAGAGTGTTGTGATGAAATTTAGTATAATTCTTTCTCAAAGAGAGATTGAAGAAACAATCCATGGAATTATGGAAGAATTTTTAAAAGATATGAGACTATATATAAAACCATATAAAGGTAATTTTAGTTAAAGGAATTTGAAATATAAGCTTAAAAGTACTTGGATAATATCTTTCAAAGTTTTATAGTGAAGATAATGTGAATATCCAGTTCATGTGCAATAAAATCCTCAACTTTGAGTATAAAATTTATAAGTGTTATTGATAATGGAGTTGAAGAGATTTTTAGGATTGGGAAAATTTCCCAATGTGTATTGATGTGTTCTGTAGTGTTTGGGACTATTTTTAAAAGATTGTACATAGATTAAATAATCCTTGGAGAAAGAAAAATTTATTTTGAGTTGAAATGGTGATCATCATAAATGTTACTTTCACCTGTATAGGGGTATATCTATAATTTAGTGTGATACATAATGGAACTTGAGGACCAGTACAAGGGTAACTTTTACCTATATAAGGGTACCTCTAAGTTTCATATTTATTGTTTAATTTTATGTACCTATGTAAAGGTCATCCATGACTTATATAAGGTTCGACTATGAAATATAACACCTATATAAAAGTTAGTTCCAAGATTCATGAATGTATTTGAAAACATTTAGTTCTACATAATGGTGTAATGAAGGATACATAAATGTAATAACTCTAGAAACTCTTACAATATTGTTGATTAACAATTTAAAAATTTGGGCAGTGAGAAAGGGTTTGTTCCTATAAACTAGTTTATTTAAAAATAATAATTTACTTGGATGAATTTCATATGGTTTTTGGGTTGTTAGTATGATATTTAGAATAAAAATTTAAAAATTAAATTTTTAGTTACACTAATTTGATGTAATGATTTTCTTGGATATTGATTATTATACCATTTATTTATCATAAAATGAGGATTCATGCATGATCATAGTAGTTCCTTAATTCTAGTTATAGTGTCTTTTTAGTAGTTGTGAAGACAACTTTCTTGTTCTATTGAATTCACCAGATAGAGAGGATTTGAGAAACCACACAAAAATCTTGCAACACCCTATAGATTAAATGAATTAATGTGATTACATTTTGTAATTCCTCAAAAGACAACATATATTACAAATAGAGTTATATTTATGTGGGGTGAGATTCCAACACTTATAATAACTATTTATTAACTGACACTAGTTATATAATTTTAACGACCCACATGGGTTTGGAAGTGATCAACATGAATCCTATTGGGATTGATCTTTTTTAATCTATGGATATTTTATTAGCTAAACCAGTTATAAGACAAAACCCTCTCAAAATTGGTGAAATCCATGGGTGAAATGGCTTTACATTCCAATGATAATATTTATATAATTAAATAATAATTTCAAATAGTAGTAGTTTTAAGGAATAGATTATCGTTTTGGTTGTATAATTACTCTATGCATTAATGGATCGGTACAAATTGATTTATAGTTTTGAGTATTCGTATCTAGATGTGAATACAAAAAATAGATAAAGAGATTGATATATCACTAAAAGATGTTAGTAGGATACATGATTAACTAATTCATAAGGATTATAGTAACTAGTAAGATACATTAAATACTATTGATGTAGATAAATATTCTATTAATATAAAGGTCAAATCGTTTGAGGATAAGTTAGAAAATTTGAAATTCACTAAAAGTAGAACTTCCTAAATAAATAAGAAGAGATATACTACCACTCTAGTTTTAGAGTTTTTTCCCTAAAAAACTCATTTGTGTGGTAAAGGAAGTGTTAGATTATATATAGAAGTATCCACATCATGCTCAAAGAATAGATATCCCATAAACATATTGATTCTAGTGGGTGTAAATATGATTCAATTGTATGTATAGAAATCAATGAAAAAACTACATAAATATGGAGGTAAAGGAATGTTGGTAAACTAGATGATACTACATTGTTAGATTTTAGAATATTTATAAATAATAATTACATAAACTATGCGAATAATCCTGGTGAAAAATACCAACCTACAATTTAAAAGGATAACATCTCTATAGAGGATAGAATCCCTAGAAGGTGAAGAGACTCATTCAAGTGAAAATACAAAGGTATTCGAGAGACATTTTTTTAATCTATAAACACTGTTTAAATTAATTCACCATAAAAAATAACTTTGAATGAAGATCATATAACAATATCTTTGATGTGAAATAGGATAACACAACCTAAAATGAAAAATGATTACATCTTCAATGGGGATAAAATCCTTATTCAGGGAAGGGTGACCTTTCTTACGTAATGATTTTAAATTGAAATTTCATTATACCATGAGTGATAAAGAGGTTTGGGCAATGCAATGCACCTTAACAACATAGGACATGCAATCAACCTAAAACTACATACAATAAGAATATAATTCACTACCTAAAAATAGATCAACCATCAATGCAATTCGTCTTCGATCAAAACATAAAAACATAATTCTCATGTAATCATAAATACTACAATAAAAATAAAACACAGAAAATAATTAAAATAACTACCCACTGCAATCAAAACACCAATAAAAAAACATTAACCTTTAATAAAACTAACAAAAATCCTCAAAAAAACATGCAACAAAACCAATAGAGCATCCTCATATACCAAAAAACCAATACAGAAATAATGATAATATAAAAAATCAATTGATACATTTAACCAATGATAATAAACATAAAAAATAACCAACATATATTCAGTAACAAAAAATCATCAAACATATAATTCTATATGTTTTAGTAAAAATTTAACGGATCAATCTGACCCTCATCACCATCGCTATCCTGACCATCATCATCACCCTCATCCTCATCATCATCCATGTCCCCATCCCCATCCTCATCATCATCCCCTTCCTCTCCTCAGACTAATTCACCCCCTCATCCTCTACCTCAGCCTCGCTATCACCATCTCCATCTCTAGGAATGAAATCACTCAACCACCTATAAGACTACCACATTTCGAACTATATAATGAAATCATCTACAATATATACGCATCATAAGTTGTAGAGGTCTTTGGTGGAAGTTATGCACATAAAATTTTCATCACTTTCATAAATTCATCATTTTCCATTTAAACAAGTTCTTACAACTATGTGACCCTTTATTCAGCCTATTATTCTTCTACCTTTACATTTTCAAACTCATTAGTACTACATCTAGTACCAGATGTTGGACAATATCTCATCAAGACTACACTCTTCCCAGGTCGGTGGTGTACTCTGCCCTGATGATCATCTCCCAAAACATGATTTATGTTATCATTTGGTCCAAAATTGTTAGGTTCCAAGGAATCAAGGGCCTATAAATAATTTTGTTACAAATATAAATAAATTCTTAAATTGCATAATATATATAAAAATTTTAAATCAACAACATAAATCTTAAAATTTGATGTTGTGTCGGTTCATTAACTATACTTCAATCTTTCTTCGTTCTTCTTGAGAAAAATAGTTTCTCTCGAGGCACATTTCCTTCGATATTAAATAACTCCATCTGAAATTGCATTGAATGTAAAAAAACCATAATTTAAATAGGTTAATAATAATTAATTTCACAACTAAAATCAAATGGATATTAATTTTAAATGAAGCGGGAGAAAAAAAAGTGGTTTGATTCGAGTCTATTTAGGTCGGTTTATTTCAGTTTACTGTGGTTTGGGTAGATATTAAATCTTCACTTCTCTACCAAAACATTATAAATTTAATGAACTACGGAGGAAATAATAGAAAGTGAAATTATTAAATAAAAATAATAAATGATCACCATACATATTTCCTCTCATGGTCTTGTATCATAGCCTGCCTCAAATTGTTGATGAATTTTATAGCATAAATGTTTTTTAAATATTTTTTGAATGATTCCTAAATAAAATTAAATAATAAAAAATAAATTATTAATGAAAAACATGAATATATTCATCTAAAACCGACAAATTTGATTAATTCCTTGAACTTGGTACTCGTCCAGATAATGTTCTATCAAAAATTCATCCCTGATAGGTACTGATTACAAATATGTGCCAACTCTATCATGCCACCAACATACAATTCTTGTTTATATGATCTCTAAATATCACCAAATTCCATTAGTTGTTCTTGTCTCTCACCCTCACCATCGGGAAAATTAAAAATAAAGTTGGAACCAAAATATTAATTCACATAAATACAATAATAATATAACATTAAATCAAACATATATTTTTACCCATATTTTTTCTAAAGAATTATGATTGACTTTGTTTGGAATTTTTCTTCATGATAGAGGGTTGACGGGAATAATTTTTTAGTATTTGAAAAGCATTTCCAAAAAAACTCTGACATTTTCACCCTATTTTTTCAATCATTTGTTTGTATTCGTTGAAGTATTCCATCAATTATGTGTGGAGATTCCACATCGCATGCATTCATGTACAAACAATCATCTTATTAGTAGATCTAGTTGTAACAAATGAAAAACAAATATTACATCAATACATTTTATAATGAAAATAAATCCGGGTAAAAATATTTTTTGGGGTTCTATAAATAGACATATGGTTATCTTATCAATGGGCACTGTTGGACCCACATACACAGAAGAAAAATCACCCTGTATAAATGGAGTGGGTCCCATTGTATGCTTTTTAGGCTTAGACTGTGTCAGATCACAAGTCTAAGAATAAGGAATGTGGTAGCTCAGAGAGAAGTAAGTAGAAGGAAAAGAAGATTGGAATGGATGGCTGGCCAAATTCATGACTTTGATAAGGAGTGTGAAACATCATCGGATATGGGAAAGATGGGTGAGGAGGATCAGATTTAAATTTTGTTGAAAACATGGGCATCCACAATATCTTATGTGTCCCAAAAGACACTATAGGATAAGAATGTGTGGTCGAAGGTATATTAATGGGAGGTACATGGTCTAATTAGGTAAACTGACTAGAGAACCTAACTATAATACCCCCTACTGCCAACTAGAGTATTGGGATCACTAGGATTCTCATCTAATAACTGGTGCATAATAGTTGGATCCTATAAAAAAATTAAAACAAAACTAATCACATGACTTTTTATGTTATTTTTATATATATTTTTTGAATAAAATACTCACAACAAGCACTAATGGAGGAACAACCATCTGAGTCATTTGGTGATTAGTTTCTATAATCTTTTTTCCTTAAATCTCCTCAATAGGATTCATTTCCAACATTTGAAAACAATTATGTAATTAATTATAAATGGGTGACTAATGTGTAACCTAAACAAAAATAGATGAGACATGGAATAATTAAGTAATAACCCTTGTCAAACCAAATACAAGATTTGTAAGGATATAAAAAAAACTATTTTGAATTTAATGGGAATAATATCAAAATAGAAGACATGTTATAGAATAAAAGTACATTCAAATTCACATGTTCATAATTGGTATGATATAGTTGTATTATTTTTTCAAATAGATCCAATTCAATTTTGGTTAGGTCATTTGTCATTTTTTATTTCTCTTATGTCAGTTGGTTCATTTTTTCAATTTAATTGTCCATTTTTCTGTTTTTATTTCACATTGGTCATTTGGTTCAATTTTTATAATTTATTAGGTCATTTGTTCATTTTTATTTGTATTAGGTCATTTGGTTCATATTTTTGGTTAGTTAATTTTACTATTTTTTGTTTATATCCTTATTTTAATTTGTCTTGATTTTCATTTCAATAAGTTTAATAAGTCCAATTCAATTCCCCTTTTTTTTTGTTATAATTTAATTACTTCAATTGTGATTGGTTTCGTAGGTTTGAAAACAATTCAATTCATTATTAGAAAATGCAGCTCAAATAAAAATCCATCCAATAAATAATTAAAATTCAAATTAAGGTCTAGTAAAATACAAAATATTTGTAATCAATATAAAATCAATTTGAATAATACCAACCTTAACCATCCAAGTTGAGAAAAACTAAATAAACTAAGAACACGGATGAATGATTCTATATATTCCCCACCATATCATTAGGTTCACATCAACTCTAAAAATTGAGCTATTGGAGTCATCATATGTAATAAATCGATTATGGACAATGGTAGTTGGTATGGTTTCAATTCCATCTTCACCATTAATACAAGCATGTCTTGGAATTACATCAATAATAATAGCAAATTTACATGAAATATTATCTTTGACATAAAAAACTTATTTCTTCACTGATGTCAAAACATATGGTTCCTAAATTTCAAGAGTTTGATTCATGTAAATAACTAAAATCGATAATCATTAATAAATGTTTCATGAATCATCATTGAATCAAACCACTATCATTTCATCACAGTGACTCGACCATGAGAGTAATAATCCAATATTATTTTTTTAATGAATACATAATAATCCAAATATTTAAATCGAGTTCTACTATCTAATACACTATCATAAAAGCTTGTTGTAGAGGTTATCATAACACCATCGTGTTTTGATCTAATGGTTTTTTCTTGTTTAGTGCTAATAAATCTATACCCATTGATCAAAATTGATTTACATTCATGAACCATGGTATTATGACCAAAATCCCAAGATTTTATTTTCTCATAGACAAAATCAGTAGGAAAACTCAATTCCTAAATTATAAATGAATATTAATCTTAATTAAATATTTATTTTATTAGTTTATTATAGTAATATTTCAAATTTAATTTTCATCCAAGTGTAAAACACATTTCTATGAAAAGTCTCTCTCCTTCACAGAGATAAAGGAAGGTGATTTATATTTATCATTTCTTCATGTTCTCTATAGATAAAATTGAAATAGTCTAAAAGATAAATAATTTTAAATGATATGAGATAAGATGTACATGTTCAATTTACTTACTAGATTTATCCATCAAAAAAATCATTGTTGGACCAAATTTTTTGATGTGCTATTTCCCGCTCTTCAAGGCTTAATGTCATCAATGTATATTATCTGGGAATTCTTCCTATTTGAGCAGGTGATAGAAAACTTGGTTCAATTTTCTAATAAAATTCCTTTTCATTTATCATTGAACTGTTCATTCTTGTAGTCATATTAAACCAATAAATACGGATGAAATTCATAGATTCTTAAGATAAGTAACAGTTCACTATAGAACCATCAGAATGATTCATGTTCCTGACATAGTACTTCAATGTGTACATATTTATTTCATTTGGATACATACAATGAAAAGAAATATATTCTTTAAGAAGTATTTCACTCGGAAAATGGATAGTCAGATGTAGCATGCAAGTGTAAAATTATGGATTAAATATTTTCTCAAACTCACACTAAATTAATGGTGTCTCCCCCAAAACAAATTTCAATAAAGACTCGGAAAACATATTAGTACAAATATCGTTATATAAATAGCACAATCAAATAGCTGAAATAGTTAAATTATTGAAAAAATTTGAATAATTTCTATTGGAATCAGCTAATGTAGAAAGATGTGAAAATCATGATTCTTCAATGATTTTATCTTCAACTCTCTTATGTTGACCAATTTTGATAAATTTCTTGAAAATACATCAGGAACATTAATAGTCACTAGTACTTATGAAAAAAAATTTCTTTGGTTTTCATCACATAAGAAGCACATGGAACATTCCATTTATTTTCACTGATATGCACAGAATTCCATTCTGGTTTGATCCCCTAGTCCACCAAGTCACACCAAGGTCATAAATCATATTTTTCTTTCCCTTTAAATTTTTAAGAATACAAAGTAACATTTCATATATATTCTTTTCACTGTGGATTACATCTAAGAAGTAATGTAATAAATTGGTTGAACAAAAAGATAACTCGAAGAAGATACACCCATTCTTCTATTTGTAATAGGTTTTATTTGAAACAATATTCCTCTTTCTATATTTTTATATGACACATACCTATGGAAAAACTAAAATATTGTAATTCATTAATCTCATTAGTTCGATAAATACTTTGAGGTAGATCTTAGGTCTCCTTGGTAATGTATTCTCTTTGAAGAATATTTCTATATGGAATGTCCATTGGAAAAAATTATCGGTGTCCCATATAACCAAAACTATGATGATATTTCAGTCTTTTGGATCATGTATTCTTCATACAAATATGACATCATAGTTTTCCCTTCATGATCCATCAAAACATCATTGCTTATGCAGAAAATCATTTATCATCCACATAAGATCAGCACGCAACTAAAAGAAGACTTTTGAACTTGAATCATATGTGTGCAAACCCACATCCCAAAGAAGATTCAACACTTTTATTAAAGACCCAACCTCACATTACGTATGATAACCCTTCTCTTTATTAAACAAATAAACATGATTTATTACATAAAATATTCACATGATACAACATTGAAGATCGAGAGGTTTAGTGTATTTGTGGTTTAGGAAAATTAAATAACAACTTAAAATGTAGAATGCAACATCTTATTTAAAACTTCATTTATATGACCACTACATTCTATCTTACTTAGAATTTCAAGGGATAACCTTAGTAAAAGAATACGAAAAGGGTGATCTATAAAGACCAGTAAGGGAATAAACATGGAATTACATGAGGAACAAAATTCATGTTAGTCAATATGTATTTTAATGGAGAATAAAAGAAACCTGAACATGAAGGCATGATAAAAAATGATAATCATAAAATGGAGATGTGGAAACAACACTTAACATGGAATTAGCATGAGCCAAGCCTCGTTGCACATAGAGCATGAGTAAACCCTAATTGAAAATGAATCACGAGTAAAACCCCATTGAACTTGAATTACCATGACTAAAAAATCATTGCACATGAGGTTTTATGATAGTATACTTTACCAAATGCATTGTATCTCTATTAGGGTGCACCCTTCTTAATCATTTCATTTCATGCTTAAGTGTCCCACATGAATCATATAACATAAAATCAATCAACATCATAAGTTATTTAATGATTAAAGAGTGTGGAATAAATAAATAAAAGTACCATTTAATATGTATATGTTCATAATGGTGAATACCCTTGCTAGAGACATGGTTATGGTATTCACTACACAATGATCTTGGCTTAGAAAAACACGATTCAATTTCGGCAGCATAACAGTGTGACAAAAGAATTCATAAACATGGTTGATGAGAGATAAATGGGTGTGTCATCATATTTATATGAAATGGATATCAAGGGGTCATATAGATAAATTTCCCAACTACTATAATGGAATTTAGATACTCAATAAAAAATAATTTCTTGAATGTAAATGAAGAGAGATAAATTCCTTACCGAATTTATGCATAGTGACGGGTGTACATGGAGGATTTAATGAAAGAGGAAAGGGGTATATCAACACTCAAATATTAATAGGAAAGTATGGGGGAGGTGAGAAATCATACACCCAACATTTTTAATTGAAAATAAAAGGGAATAACAACATAATTAAATTTGGAAAAAAATGAGAAAGGAAGAAATCCCTTACTTGGAAGTGTGATCCCAAAGGCCGGGGAGAGGAATGAGAGAGGATTATTGTGAGATTGGGAAAATTTTAAAGGATTATAGAGATTGGATAGAAGAGGTTGGACGAAATCCAAAGGATTTGGGGGAAGAGAAAGTGGGATCGTGTGTGGATTTATATTGGAAAGGAGAGGAAATTCTTTATTATTTAGGTTTGGGACACCACACATTAAACTAATCAAAAACACAAACTAGAACATGGTTTTTGCCCACAGTTTTATCCAATGGTGAGTGGAGAAAAATATTTTATAAGGCCAATGGACAAACTTGTAAAAATAATTGGGTTTCTTTTCTAGAGGTGAGTCACACTCTCAAGGAAAACAATTTAAAAAGATAAAAAAAATTTATAAGTCATGAGGGTCCACTAAGGCATTATAAAATTATTAAAACAAATCTAAAATCACATTATTTTAAGTATAAAACATATATTTGAAGAAAATATCATTTATAGAATTTTATAACATCACTATTGGGTCATTATGATGTCATAAAACACATTATATATTTAAATTGTATTTAATTTTTACCCAAAAATTTGACTGTCTCAGAAAATTATGAAAAAATCACTATTGGATAATTTCGACATCCTAATTCAAAAAATAATATTAATTTTATCTAAATAATTTTCAAAATATTTGAATTTTTACTTTTAAAATAAAAACTGACATATATCAAAAATTCATGGGTTTTGACAAAAACAGCTTTCAAACCTTAATAAAAATTACAATCTTATACATAAAATTATACGACGATTAATATTTAATAATAAGTAATTTAATAATAATAATAATAATTTATTATTATACTATTTTATTCAAAAATCCATTAATTCATCAAAATGAATTTCTTAGTTGAATATTAACTAAAAATACTATTTGTGCTTTAAAAACTATTTACAAAGTAACAATAATAAAGTGAATGTATATTAATTATTATATAGAAACATAATTAATATATTAATAGAGCCATGGTCTTGTTAGATAAACACTTATAACACCCATATAAGAACGAATGGTAAGGTGTGATATGGTGACAGACTCTTGGGGTGGCTCAAATAACATCGATTGGGTGGTAATATCTTTCAACTTACATCTCCCCCATAAGAGGATTTGTTCAATATTAGCATGTTGAAGCATGGATTGGGATTGGTAAAGAGTAAATCCCAATGATTCCACCACCATTCTGAGCTCTGAAAAATGGGCTTTGTATGGAGCAAGTCTACCAGATGAGGCCATCACTTCCTTTGTTTGAGTAAATTGGATTTGTTAAAGCCCTATATTTATACTAATCATGTGATCACTGTTCAACGACTATATTTGAAACATTCACAATTCATAATAGTATTTTAAAATCCAAAAACATAAAATAAAGTAAGTTCATATGTTTTATATTCCCATAAAAAGACATTTAAATAGATTAAGAGAAATTTTTATTAATGAATGTTTTGGTCATTGTAATCTTCCCCCCTTAAGAAATTTCTCCCTTGAAATTTCATTTTCCCACACTAAAACAAATGTGGGTAACTCTACTTCATTACTTCCCCTAATTCCACTGTCACTTATTAAATATTTTGGTTTCACCACAACACCTTGACTAGGGGCATTGTCTTATTTCATAGAACTTTTTTTCTATGATCTAAGATCATCACCGGTTTCTCCTCATAAAAAAGATTATCCTGTTACTATACTACCTCTAAATAAAGTACATGTGAAGGGTCTTTTATGTACTTCCTTATGAGGGATACATGAAATACATCATGTACTTTGCCTATGGTATGTGGAAGTGCTAGTCAATAGACCACCATACCGACACAATCATGAATATCGAATGGGAAAATGTACCTAGGACATAACATCCCTTTATTTCTAAACATCATGACCATCTTACACATAGATATGTGTTGAAATTCAATGTCTTTAAATTTAAACTCAAGTTCTCATCAACATTTATCTACGTAACTCTTCTGACGACATTGGGCGGCCTTGACATGCTTCTGAATGGTTTTAACCATCTCCACCATTTCATCGAACATTTTTGGTCCTAGCAACTTAGGCTCACCGAATTCATCCCTACATGTAGGTGTTCTACACCTTTCCCCATTAAGGGATTCATATGGTTCCATTCAGATGCTCGAGTGGAAACTGTTATTACAATAGAACTCTGCCAGAGGAATATGTTGATCCCATCCTCCTTTGAAGTCCATTGAGAGTGATCTCAATATTTCCTCAAGTATTTGGATTATCTGCTTGGATTGGATATCAGTTTGAGGATGATAAGTCATACTAAAGTTCATCTCAGTACCTAGAGCATGTTGATGATTCTTACAAAACATAGAGTTGGATCTTTGATCATCATCGAATATAATCAATAGTGGTACCCATGCATCCTTACCACAACTCTGAAGTATATACATGCCAGTTGATCCAATGAGAAATCATCTCGAATTGCAATGAAGTGTGGAGACTTTGTAAGAAGATCCACAACAACCCCAATTGCATTATTTCCTTTGGATGTCTTTGGATGTCCGGTGAAAAAGTCCATGTTAATGTTCTCCCATTTCCATGTTGGTATGAGAAATGGTTTCATCATCCCGTTAGACATTTTCCTCTCTGCCATCACTTGCTACCACACCAGGAACATTGATGTATACTCAGAAAACTGCTTCTTCATATTATCCCACCAATAATTCTCTTGAAGATCATGATACATCTTTGTCTGTCTTGGGTGAATATAGATATTTGAACTATGTGTATCAGCCAAAAGTACCTCATTCATCTTTAAACTTAATTCAACAGATAGTATTTTCCTAAATCTCAAAATTCATTCTTCATTAACATTGGAAACCAAGTATTTCCTTTTCTGATAGCTTCCACTTTCTTCTGAATTCCCACATAATCCTTTTGAGCATCCTTTAAATTTTCCAAAAAATACAATTGAGTAATCATTTGGGAAAGGATTGATGATATTCCCTTCTTTATGATTCACATGTTCATCGTCATCAAATCTATGAAGATTGGATCCTTATTAATTCTCATCAATGATATAATCACTGGGTCCTTTCTATAGAGAGCATCTTCATCCTTGTTCTCTTTCCCAGGGTGGTAATGGATTGAGCAATCATTGTATTCTATCATCATTGACCATCTTTGTGGGTTCATGTTCAACTCTTTCCATGTGAATATATACTTGAGTATTTTTTGGTCCATATATATTTCACACTTCCCCCAAAAAAGATAATGGCACCAAATTTTTAAATTGAAGATCACCGAAGACAACTTCAGATCATGTGTTTCCAAATTCTGCTCATGAAATTTCAATTACCTTGAATAATTGGTAATGAATTTTCAATTTTTCATCAACCCATAGCCTAGTCCCTTCTTAGAATCATCACTGAATACCACAAAAAGTTCTCCACTTGTGGGTATAGTGAGCACGGGTGCAGTGATAAACCTTCTTTTTCAACTCTTTGAAGCTTTTTTCGCATTCATCACTCCAAAAAAACTTTACTCCCTTCAGATTTATCTTTGTGTGAGGGTTTGAAGATAGTGATAAATTTCTCAAACATCATTGATAATATCCAACTAACCCCAAGAAGCTATGTATATCCATTACTGATTTGGCCTCGACCATCCCTCTATTGCATCTGTCTTCGAGGGATCCACCAATATCCCATTTCTTGTGATGATATAGCCAAATAATGAGATCTACTTCAACCAGAACACAAACTTATTGTACTTTTCATATATCATATCCTTCTGCAAGATCTCTAGTGCAGTTCTTAGATGCTCCTCATGATCTTCCTTGTTTTTGGATTATATTAGAATATAATCCATAAATACTACCACAAATGTGTCGAGGTAATATCTAAAGACTCTATTCATCAAATACCTGAATATTTCTATAGAATTAGTGAGTCTCAAAGTCATTACTATGAAATCATAGTTCTTGTACCTTGTACGAAAAGAAGTCTTGGGGATATCTTCCTTCTTCACCCTTACTTGATAATATCCTGACCGAAAATCCACCTTGAAGAAATATTGTGCTCCATGAAGCTGATTTAACAAGTGATCAATTCATGGAAGAGGATACTTGTTCTTTTTAGTGATTTTATTAAGCTCACAATAATCATTGAGAAGCCTCATTGACCCATTCTTATTCTTGACGAAGAGGACTGGTGTACCCCCTGGTGAACCACTTGGGTGTATTAACCCTTTCTCCAGATTCTCTTTTTGTTGTTTCTTTAGCTCTTCAAGCTCCACAATAGCCATTATATATAGATTCTTGGATATTTTCAATTCCCCAGTTATAAGATCAATTGATAATTCAAAATATCTTCTAGGAGGAAGACCAAGAAATTCCTTGGGAAACACTTCAGCGAATTCCATCAGAATAGGCATGTCTTCAAGGTTGGTTGCCTCCTTAGACTCAATCATCTGATGCCGATACACATTTTCATAGTGAATTAATATAAAAACATGAGATGATGGTTCTAAATAATATTCATCTTCCTTATTTCACTTGTATATAATTGGCGGGTGACTCTCTATATGGAGAGTGATTTCCCTCTCACGAAAATTTATTTTGGCTCTATATAAGGAAATCCAATCAATGCAGAGAATTGCATCAAATTCTACCATAGGGAGTATGGTGAGGTTCACTATTAAGTTCAATCCATATATTGTGACTGGGGATGAGTTATATTCATGGGACGCAATGATTTATCCATTTTTCATACTCACTGACATCTTTACATCCATGATTTGTGGTGGTTGTAGGATTTTTCTACTAAACTTTCTGGATATAAAAAATGAGTAGAACCAAAATCAAAAAGTAAGTTCTCTATTATTGAATAAATAACTTGCATAACTATCACCACTTAGTTTTTGGGGTTAACTTAGGCGGTAGTGATGGAAAAATCCTTCCCTTGATACCTTTGAGGTTGTCGGTTTCCTCTGAAAACACTTGGCTTTGGGAACTAATTTTAAAAATTGCCCTAGTTCTTTGCAGTTAAAGAAATGAACAATGTGTTGAGGTTAGAACCGAGTGTTTTTCTTCTTTATTGAAGTTGTGAGTTTCTCTTTTCAGCAGTTAACATCTAGGTTCCCTTCTCTTCTGCACCTAAAGCATTTACTCATCACCTTCAGGAAATTTTCGGGGTTATTCTTTCCACACCTTTGGCTAGTGGGGTGCTGGATCTTCATAGCACCGTTGGTTTTATCCATTGGATCACTAGAATCTAAGTCCACCGTACACTTATTATATACATGATACCCCTGGTATTATTCAATCTCCATTTCGACTTTGAGGGTACATCGAACAATTTCCTCATAGCTCTTGAAGTGACGGATCACTAAGGCTTTCTGCTGGCTAGGTTTCATCCCACAAAAGAATGGTTCAACCTTGCATTCGAGGGTAATGAAAAAGACAGAGGTGTATCATGCATGCCTTGTGAAGTTTTCCTTGTACTCTCTGATAGATTAATTGTCTTTTTTTCTTTAGTTCAAGGAAGTCCCTTTCCATTTTAAGTCAGAGGGTGCACAAAAAATATTTATCGAAAAACATCTTCTGGAAATCCATCAATTCCAATTCCTCGATCTTCTCCATAGGATTCATATTTTTTATCAATGTCCACCATTTATCAACTTCACCCTCCATAGGATAAGTATCTAGGAGAACCTTCTCTTGTTCTTAACATTTAAGGATGTAGAATATCCTTTCATCGGTGATAGAGGGATCAGATGATCCATTAAAAGTAGGAGGCTTTTGTCTCATGAAGCACTTGATAGCAACTTGTTCATTCATAGGGGGGTGAATGTTCCTCATGACCCATATTTCTATTCAAATCTTGAGTTAACTAAGAAAGAATCATGAAAAATTTTACTATACCTTCCCCCATCAGATTGGAAATCTCATTAGCAAAATCATCACATTGACCATCTCATCGTTTGTTATCCTGAGTCCTCATATTACCGGCCATTGTATATAATAAAAGGAATGTTAGGGGTAACACATAAATGGTAATATATGGAAAAAATAGTTGACTGATAAATTACATTTATTCCTTAATTTATGAATCTATAGGCTTCAATCTATGCTATTAATGAACTACTTTCAAACATATATTCTTAGGGGAATTTTTTTAAATTTCCTTAATAATGGTTCATAATAAGCTTGCAAATTTACCAAAGAATATCCCGCAAAATGGTCATAAACAAGAGTGTATAAAGTCATATGGTTGTGTACCTGGATACCTCGGATCAAGCCCGAAACTCAATGTCATACTTTTCACTCCTAGGAATATTTATGCCAGAGCCGCCTCTACCTACTTGTATCCAAATAGGAATGTATTTTATTGATAAACCGCATAATCAATACTAACCAAAACATAGGGATATTTTTTTATTACACTTAGTCTAGTCTATAAGGATTCACTAGGGTTTTATAATCCTAATCCCAAAAATAACTAAACTTATCCACTGATACTAACTATGACAACCCTACTCTTTATTACACACATAAACATGATTTATTACATAAACTCTTCACTTGATACAACATGGAAGATTGAGAGGTATAGTGTCTTTGGGGATTAGGAACATTACACAAAAACTTAAAACTAAGAATGTAACATCTTATTTAAAAATTCCTTTACATGACCACTATATTCCCTCATACGTAGCATTGCATGGGATAACCTGAGGATATGCATAAGAAAAGGGTGACCTATAAATCCCAGTAAGAGAATAAACATGGAATAACATGAGGAATACAATAAGTGTTAGTAAATAGGCATATAAATGGATAACAAGAGAAACATGAACATAAAGGAAGGATAAAACATGACAATCATAACATGGAGATGTGGTAACAACACTTAACATGGAATTAGATTGAGCCAAGGTTCATTATATATGGAGTGTGAGTAAACACTCATTGAACATGAAGAATGAGTAAACCTTTATTACACTTAATGTATCATGAGTCAACACCCATTGCACAAGATTTATCATTATTATATACTTTACCCAATGCATTGGAGTGCTATTAGGGCTCACCCATCTTAATCATTTAATTTCATGCATAAGTGTGCCACATGGATCATATAACATGGAGTCAATCAACATCATAAGTTATTCCATGATTAAGGAATTTCTAATAAATACATCAAAGTACCATTCAATATTTATATGTTCATAAACGTGAATACCCTTAATAGAGACATGGGTATGATATTCACTACACAATGATCTTGGCTTGAAAAAACACGGTGCAATTTCGGAAGCATGGCATAAGAATTCATAAAAATGGTTGATGAGAGAGAAATGTGTGTCTCATAACATGTTCATGAAATGGACAGTAAATGGGCTCATATATATACATGTTCCAACTAATGTAATGTAATTTAAATGAGTAATACAAATGAATTACTTGAATGCAAATGAGGAGAGAAAATTACTTATGAAATTCCAATATGGTAATGGGTGTACATGAGAGGAATTAATGAGAGACAAAAGGGGTCTATCATAATTAAAAAATTAAGAGTATTGTATGGGGGAGGTTTGAAATCACACCCCTTACATTTATTATTTAAAATAGAATGGAATAATAATATAATGAAATTTGGACAAAAATGAGAAAAGAAGAAATACGTTACTTGGAAGGGTGATCCCAAAGGATTGGGAGAGGCTTGATAAAGGATTCTTGGGAGATTGGGGCACCTTGGGAGGATTATAAAGAGAGGATGGTATAGGTTGGACGAACTCCAAAGGCTTTTAGTGAATAGGAAGTGGGAACTTGGGTGGGCTTGTATATGAAAGGAGAGGGGATTCTTTATTATTTAGGTTTGGGACACCACACATTAAACTAATCAAAAAAAACCAAACCATTGTTTTGTCCCATGGTTATTTCCAAAGGGGAGTCTAAAACAAGATTATATAAGGCCAATAGCCGAAATTCTTAAAATATTATGGTCTCTTTTGTGGAGGTGAGTCACACTCTCAAGGAAAACAATTTAAAAAGTTAAAATGTTTTATAAGTTGTGGAGGTCCACTAAGGCATCATAAAATTAATCAAACAAATATAAAATCACATTATTTTAAGGATAAAAAATATATTGGCCGAACATATTATTTATAGTATTTTATTACATCACTATTGGGTTATTTTGATGTCATAAAACACATTATATATTTAAACGGTGTTTAATATTTACGAAAACATTGGACTATCTCAGAAAATTATAAAAAATTCACCATTGGATAATTTTTACATCCTAATTACAAAAATAATTTTGATTTTATCTAAATAATTTTCTTAATAAGTGAATTTTTACTTTAAAAATAAAAACTGGCATTTATAAAAAATTCATGTGTTTTGAAAAAAAACAGCTTTCAAACCTTAATAAAAACTACAATTTCATAAATAAAATTATAAGATAATTTTTATATAATAATAATTAATTGAATAATAATATTATTATTTTATTAAAATATTATTTAATTCAAAAATACATTAAATCATAAAAATAGATTTCTTAGTTGAATATTATCTAAAAATACTATTTTCACTTTAAAAACTATTTAGAATGTAATAATAATATAATGAATGTATATTCATTATTATATACAAAAATAATGAAAATATTCATAGTGATAAGGTCTTGTTACATAACCACTTATAACACCCACATAAGACCAAATGATAAGGTGTGTGATGGTGATAGACTCTTGGGGTGGCTCATATAACATCGCTTAGGTGGTAATCTCTATCAACATCCACTTATCTTGTAGGTTGTTATGTTCAAGATTAATGTGTTGAATCTCAGCTTGGGCTTGGTCAAGAGAGAAGCCCAATGATTCCACCTCCTTTTTGAGCTTCGACAAATGGGCTTCGTATGGAGAATGTCTAAAGGATGAGGCCATCGCTTCCTTTTTTGAAGTAAATTGGATTTGTTAAAGCCCTATTTTTATACTAATCATGTCATCACTGTTCAACGACTATATTAGCAATGGTCACAATTCATAATGGTATTTTAAAATACAAAATCATAAAACCCAGGAAGTTTATAAGATGTATATACCCATAATAAGATATTTAAATATATCAAGAAGAATTTTTATTAATGAATGTTTGGGTCATTACATTACATATGTCAACTAAAAAATCAGGATATTGAGCATCAAACCGCATCCATGAAAATCTATATGTAGGGTGAAATAACTCATCATTACTCTTCAATCTCGTAGTTTCATGCCATCACATTTTTATTGATATTTCATCAGACATGAAATGATTCTAGAGTCTATGGATTTGTAGAATGTGCCACATTAAATTTTGTGGTACACGAGATGGTGTTCTATCATATTTTGGTTTCCATATGAACGTGACACATTTTAGACAATCATTTTTTTCAGAATATTTCTCATATAATATGCTACGGTCTTTGGGGAAAGCAGAGATTTTGTTTTTTAAAAATCCATGTTCCTCAACTTAATTTAATTCTATATAGTGGTTTCATGGAATATCTGTATCATCTAAAAGTAATTCCATAATTAAGGAAAGAATGTAATCCATGGTAGTATTATAAATCCCATACATTGTTTTCCCATGAAATAATTTCTTTAAAAATTCCATCATTTTCAGTTTACCACATTGTTAATATACTGGAATCGTGGAAGAAATATTCAATTTTTTTCACCTTGCCAACATCATCATTTTCATTAGATGTATCTTTTGAGCTCATATCGAAGTATTCTTAGGTCAAAATCCTTTCCTTTTCAGGATGATGAATAAACCAAAATTGGTCATATAGAAAATTCTCCAATCCATACCTCTCATTCGGATCATCAGCATTTTGAGCTTCCATTTTCTCCCCATTAAGATCCCATGCTTAGTATCTCATTAGAAAACAATTTTTGGTTTTTTGGTATCTAACTTTTTCAAAGATAAAAAAAGTTCTTCCAATATAATTATAACATGGGAAGTGTATGTGACCACTATATGAAGCATTATAAATTAAAAAATCAAAAAAATTAACCAATTTTTTTTGAAAACTACTTAAGATCCGATCAGTTTCATACATCTAACTTCTATACATTCTATAAAAAAATTATAAGTCATTTCAAGAAATAAATTCAAAATGATATAGGTTTAATCTAAAAAATATTTAAGTTAACAAAAAATGTTACTTTATATAAAAAAAACTCACACACTACTCTATATGAGAATCATGATATGAACGGAATATATATATATATATATATATGTGAAAAAACTTTAATTATAAAATAATTATATTCAATTAAATTATAAATATAATACCATGATATTGGTTGGGTTTAGTATTTTTATTTGGATTTGATTATTTCATACCTATTAGTATTTTATTAAAGATTGTTCATCTCAGTTCATTTTTATCATTACTATATAATTTCATTTAGTTTGGTTCAATTTAGTTAACTTATTTTTATTTTAGTTCATTTTGATGTAGTTTGGTGTTTTTCGTGTCTACTCAAGTCTAAATGGGTCAAATAAAGTCATTTAAATTCAATTTATTTGGTTTATTTCATTTTGATGTAGTTTAGAACTATATTTTCTCTCACTAATTTCTCAATAAAACCCAAAATGTAATAACATGTATAAAAAATAATATTATCTTTATTTATAAATTATTCTAGACCCAAGAAAATTAAATCTTTTTTCAAATAGTAATATAGCATATATATATCCTTAAATAGATTTTCAATCAAAACTGCATCACTCCAAAACATCTTCCACCAACTACTGCCACCATATTATGATGACCCATGTCTTATGTTATTCTTATATCATTTTTGCCTAATATGTTATTTATGATCTATCTTTATTTTGGATTATTCCTTCTAGTTCAAAAATTAAAGGTTAAAAAGATATTTCACTCTCTTTAAAAAGTGAAGTTTCTATAGTTGATATTTATATATTTGAGATTAGGATTTGAAGAGTTCATTTAGGATTTTTTGAATCCAAACTACATTAAAGACCTTCAGTTCTCTTTTATTTATTATCCTAAAAATACTATTCATATATCAAATGTACTTATTGTTTAATAAATTTAGAATTTCTAAACACCACATTGTTATACCTCTCAATGTGATATAAGATTCAATTTGGGGATAGGAACCCTCTATAAGTTCTAATTCCAATTATAGGAATCCCACACACAACATCACATAATTATGGAACACTACTTGATTAAGGATTTATCATAACTGACTGATATTTTATGTTTCTAAAGAGACCCACTTACACATAGTTGAACTCCAAAGCCATATTAACTGAATTTCATATCACACAAACACACTTACCATATATTACCATCATTATAAGAATAAAAAAACTGTTTTGAGAAATAAAAAGGGATCATCCTCCCAAGAAAATATAGAGAAAAACCTCTCATTATAATGGGATGAATCTCCATTGAAATCCTAGAATAATAAGAGAAGATTAAATCCCACAAAAATTAGGTATTTTATTAAATAAAAAAAGATGGCATGAGAAACTATAACAAAATTCATACCCAAGGAAATAATTATAACTAGGGGAATCAATATATTTATGGATAAACAAAAAAACAAGATTAAAGCGAGGTATAAAAAATATGAATAATGGTAGAGCGATATTAGTGTTATGCCTATATTTGATAGGACTAAAAAGAGTAAGATAATGAGGTATTTCATTAAATAATTTTTTTCTTTCAACTAATTTTTTTAAAAAATTCTCATCAGGAAAACATACACAGAATACACTTCCACTGAGTACCTAATGTTCTACTTGGGAGAACCCCTCTATTCGAACACTCATTGATTTTCAAGTGATCCAATGACTATTTTATTTTTCACTACACACACATCATGGCAATGATCTTTGTCTATACTTATATATAACTTTGGAGATAAATAAAATATTATAAAAACTCCTCCAAATAAATCATCGAGCACCAAAATTCTTGATCAAAATAGAAAATAAAAAACAAGTGAGTATTTAAATCAATACTAATGAAAAATTGAGAAATTAAATCAAGTCAGAACATATAACTCCATTAGATCTTACGGATTTATATTGGAAGAACAAAAAATGACTTGAATCAATGATGGATCACTAGTTGAGAAGAATGGATCGCGTGGAGGAAAGAATATGGGATCTATCATTTGTTGAAAATCAGTATAAAAAACAGAACATATATTTAGGAAGAACATATAACAAAGTTAGAACTTACCGATTAGAAGTGGAGGAATAAAAAATTACATTAATAAAGGATAGATCGCCTATTGAGAAAAAGGGTTCATAGGCTAGGAATAGGGGAACTCGTTTTTAGGGGAAAATGTTGGTGGAACAATTATGGATTGGTGGTTGTGTATTTTGGGTAATCTATCACAACATTTTTTAAAACTGTTGGGATACCTTGATTGAGTGGACTCTATCCTAATGGGTCTCTAAAACTATTGGTAAACTTCCCTTTAAAAATCCCTATACCATTGGTTTGATAAAACTTTCAGTATAGGGGCGTTGGTATAGATAGTATTTATAGTAGTTCAATTACAGTTTTATTATTACCTTTGTAATATTTTATATAAAGAAAAGTTAAATATGACACACTCTTGTTTTTAATAACTATAATATTTTTATCATGGGGATAAATAGAATATATATTATGTTATAAAAAAATTAATTATAAATGATTTATATTCCTCAAGATAATATATTTTTAAATTTTTTATGAAATAATTACCTTAGGGGCTTACACAAATCCACTGTAGTAATTAATCAATTAATGTAAAAATAAAATAAAGGATATGAAAAATATTAAAAATAAAAAAATATATGACAATTAATATGACCCAATAATTTTATAGGAAAATAAAATTTATGGGTATATTAGAATAATATATTCAAATTTATTTTATTTTATTTATTTAATAAAAATTCAAAGTAAATGAATATTTCTAAAATGTACATTAATGATTTTTTAGGAAAATAATATTTTATTAAATGTTCATAAATTTCTAAAAGTATTATCATCAGTTAAGTTATTTCTAAATAGTTTCAAATATCAACCATGGTATATTTATGGCAGTTTTCCCATTTATATTATCTATCTAGACCCTCAAAGGGTAAAAATACTTACAATCATGAAAAGTGTGAAAGGGGTTAATGAGGGGTTCAACCCAAATGATAAGGGAAAAAAATTGTAAAAACTTGTATAGATTTTATTTTATGAGATTATGTTGACCAATACTCATCGTATATTTTAAAAAAATTTGTTTCAATCCATTTTAAATAGAATATTAATTTAAATTAATTTAATATTTTATGAAATTTTAAGATTCCCCCCCCCCCTCTTATATAAAGGTTCAACTATTCTTATCTTCAAATCACACATGAAAATCATTATTTTCTTCCAATAAATAACCAAATATATTCCAAAAATTATCCAAAATGTTTTATATTCCTTATTTGTGAAATAATATCAACCCTAGTGGTCTTAAGGTGTTAACAAAGTAAGGTTATTTGAAAAAGATGTATCATTCTTAATAGAGTGTTTCCATTTTATTTCTTATTCCATATCCTTCATATATTCCTTAACCATGATTATATAATATGATCAGTATATTCTATATAATAAGATCTTATTATGTTAATTTCATAACCTATATCTAAATCTATCATTTTTCAAATGAGAATGGAATCCATCATTTGTGTATACAACGGACAACATCCCCACGAATTGATGTCATTAGTTTTCTATCACCAACTCTCATGGTTGGTCATAATTATGGATTTAATATATATATATATATATTATTCATAACTTATATATATATATATATTCATAGAAAATATAAAACCTATTTTATTACATTTTTATTCAGCAAAAAATCATAATCTCGTTCATGCATACACGTGCACTACCACCTCCACAAAGCAATGTCATTTTCTTTCCATCACCACATCACATGGATGATATATTAAGTATATTTTAAAAAATTATATGATATTCATGATGTTATGATAACTCTTGAAAGTTATAATAATACTTAATTTCTTTTCATAATGTTCGTTGGAAAATGGAAACGTTACTCAGGTCTATGTGCGGCCTACCATCTTCATAATTTTAACATAGTTCATTTTTCATAACCATATTTAATCATTGTATTTAAAAGTATAAATTATTCATAAAAATTATAATTATTTCATTATTATTATGTATATGATGTAATAATTTCCCATTTCACCATGGTCAACATACAGAAGTCATTTTGAATTTAGGGATCGAACATCCTCAGAACACCTGAGGTGAACTTAACTTGTAAGGTAACTAAATATTCTATTTTAATAAATGAAAAAAATATTCCATGGATATTACATTAACATAGTAAAATGTTCTTAAAAAATTTAATAATTTATATGAGTATGTGATATACGTGTTAAAGGACATATATAGAAATTACAGACCCGACGTAAAATATTTAGGGTCAATTTATATTCATTAAGGAATATTTTATTATTATACATTTAATTTAATTTATATGATTATATACTTCAATTTTTTCATGCAAAATCAGACATATTTAATAACTCACAATATTTTATGTCTTAATTTAAATTATTTTATCTAATGTGATTTAATGTGAATGTTACCAACTAGTAGAGGGT
Organism: Viscum album; assembly: GCA_963277665.1. Lineage (NCBI taxonomy): Eukaryota > Viridiplantae > Streptophyta > Magnoliopsida > Santalales > Viscaceae > Viscum > Viscum album. The sequence continues at coordinate 385,789,278 of OY728166.1, forward strand.
TTCTAACATCAATTTCCTTTTATTGGCTTATAACTCTTCTTCATTGATTTTTTATATCAATATTTTATGGAAATTGATATATAAATTGATTAATTATATATTTATTATTTATTTATTTAAATTTAAAATTGATACACAGAATCTATAAATCAATTGATTCTCAATTCAATGATATGATCTTTGTAAGGGTTATTCATCTCAAATTATCTTTCTTTATGCCATATATTGATGTTATGTACCTAAAACGTTTTATGTGGTGTATATACTACTCCTGTGAAATGATATATCTTGAATATACATTGATTTTATTATATTTACAGCTTCATTTTATGATATTATTTCATATTATTATAATTGAATATTTACCAAATTATAAAATGCTTTATGTTGCAAACACTTTTCGTTTCAGGATTATTTATATTTAAAGATCCTTGGGGGAATTCATAGGTTATTTTTTTCTTGAACTACATCTCTTGTATTCTCCTCTAGTTATGAATGTTGTATACACATTAAATTTTTATTTCTTACTTTATTGACTAATGAAAAATCAATAAATTCATTTTTAAGTGGTACTAATCTTGTATATTCCTTCATATCATGAATAATTCTCTTCCATATCCATGTTTTCAAAAATGTTTTGAAAAATTTTCTTCTATAAAAATAAATGATTTCCTAAACTAATTTTAAATTATCTTTTAAATTCCATTAAAAGGTTTTAAAAAGGAATTTTTATAATTTTTTTTCAAATGAGTCACTTTTGAATCCTTTTATAAAATATTGGAAATGAATGTTTATTTTTCACATTTAAAAAATGAAAGGATTTTCCTGTATAAATAATGATTATTGTCTTTTAATATTTATTTATAAGTTTCCTGGTTTTTTTCAAATAAGTTGTTTTTTCATAATATTTTCTACGTTTTTAGTTTTCTAAATTGATTATTAAAGTGAAAAAGAAGGTTTCCTCAAAAATGTTTTTAATGGTATTTTAATGGTATTTCTATTTATCAATGCCAACAACCATTGATGTGACTTATGATCCACTAGGGATATTTTGTAACAATACCATCATCATTATTAGTCTCAATGGATTATTATTATTATTTACAATAGATTGTTATGGAACATTTTTCTTTTCATTAGGATAATCATGTTATGAAAGGAATGCTCAATTTTAACAAATATGGAGACAATGACATTTCCCATCAGTATAGACATTATTTTATGATTGGATTCCCTAATAATATTTCATGTTATATTTAAATAAAAACCATATTGATCTCATTGTAGTCTATTTATGTTTTGAAAATGGTATTTTAACAGAAAATGGTATTTTGATATCCGAAATTGTTTTAAACAAGGGTTTCAAGGGGTTTTCAATGGATTAATGGAGACAATGACATTTCCCATAAATATAGACTTTATTTTATGTTTGGATTCCCTAATAAGATTTCATGTTCTATTTAAATAAAAACCATCTTTATCTCATTGTGGTCGATTTATGTTTTGAAAATGGTATTTTAATAGAAAATGGTATTTTTATATCTGAAAGTGTTTTAAACAAGGGGTTCAAGGGGTTTTCAATGGATTAATTCATGATATAGTACTCTGATGTTTTTAAAAATGGGTTGATCGGCATTACAGTTTATGGGTGACCTTGATACAACTTATATGAAGGGTTTAGAATCATTAATTCTCACAAGTGAGCCCAATAAATATTATACGATGGGTGTGCCTAGATGGTGCTCTAATGCATTGGGAAATGATTATTTTATCCCAAAAATTTTATTGGATATTTTATATATGTTTATTCTAGTTTTAAGGGTTCTATAATAGATCTATGATGACTATGTACTAAAGTTCCCAAACATATTTTATGCTTGTTATGGGTTTTTAATAATTCCTTTGATCAATATTGATGCCATGTTTATCATGATTATTGATTCATATACCTCTTTTCCAATGGTAATGATTTATTCCATGTTTAATAATTGTCGATCCATGTATTGATTGGCATGAATTATATTATGTTATGCCCCTTCACTTTTATTATTTCTTCATACCAATATAATCATATTACTCTCACTAAGGAAATCAACTTGATAATGATTATATTTACCCTTACTAAGCATTTGAGGTCACCCTTCTTATGTTTTCTTTCCCCAAGTTATGTATAATGTTGAAATTATTTATTATCTAGAAAGGTTTCATATGTTGAGAATTTTATAGGAGATATTAAATACTAAATATGGAATATGATAAGATAGTTATAGTGTGAGAAATACTCTCTTGATTTCATGAGTGTTTCTTATATAAGACTATTTCTGATATATCTAAAACTCTAAACCTAAATTTATTTTATGTATATAACTGATCCAATATTTCTTTTTTTATGGTTTGGATGGAATAAAATTGTGTCACATTAATTGATATCAATAAAAAAATGTAAATCTTATACTTTTAGCTCGGGATCTGGGAGTACAGGTTTGAGGATGTTAAATTTGGTGTTATAATCGGGTTTAGATAAATTTTTAGATTAGGATGTTTTCATATGACGATATATTTAGAGTTATTTATACCATAATGGGTTTATAATTATAATATGGATCATGTGTTTAATGTCTTAGAAACCCATTTTGAGGTTTCAAGTGATATAGTTTTGAGTTGATTGATGATTTTTTGGGAGATTTCTTTCGGTTGAGTTATATGTAACACATAGGTTTACCATTAATTATTGTTTGTCTAGTCATGGTTGAATTATATTTTGGAAGAATATATTATCTATATGTGAAATTATGATAATTCACATTATTTATTGAAATTAATAGCATATTTTCTAGATTGTTTGATTGGGGGAATATATATTTTTGGTTATAAGAATTTATGAGTGATTTATTTTATTTAGAGATAAATGATAAATTACTCTTGTAATAATATGTGATCAAAGAATTCTAGTTTTTTAGATATCTATTGAAAATATGGTGTTATTTTTGAATTTTAGAGATTGAGGTATTGTTTCTTAATTCTAAAGATTATTAATTTAGGGAATTATCTAATATTTATTTTGCCATTTTGGTTTTTTAATTTCTAAGGATGAAAGAAATAGATTATTATATTTTTTTGGATTTATATGATCGGACAGAAGTTGATAAAAAATTGTCATTAATACTCATCATTCGGGAAAAAAGATGATATTCTGATTGAAATTGATTAAGGGATGAAATCATACTTATCAAGTAATTGTATTTTATTATTTTATTGGTATATATGGTAAATAATTGCTCAAATATTAGAAAAAACATATTAAAACAAAAAATATCTTATCACATTATCTTACAATGAATCAATGTTTTTTTTCACACCTCATAGGTTTATGGTTTTTTGGTCATTGACTTTATCCTGATCATTAAATTTATTTTGATCAATGATCATTATAAATCACCATCATTATTTAGACATTATTATTTTCTTCCATATCTATATTTTCACTTCAAAATAATTTTTCCTATCTAGAAACATAGTTACTTGTTACTCAACATGGCCTTCATATTTTTCCTTTCTCTATTCTCAAGAAGAAGTTTTATTAACCCTTTTAATTATGTGGGATTTAAAAAAGGTATTTTGAAATGTCAATCATTTATTACTTAGATAAAGATAAAAATTGAGAGTATTAAATTTCTTAATTAGGGGAGAACGTAATTTACTAATATTTAAAAAAATGACAATGTTTTTAGCATACAAAATATGTCTCAATGATCATAAATGAACTTTGAAATATTATTATTTGAAGGTGATCATTATAACATAGCCACTAAATTGGAAGAAATAAATAAGACTAGATAATTTTTTAATATATATAATTTTTTTAATAAATAAAAATATTTTTATTTTTCATTAGGAAATATGATCTTATGTTTTAGTAAATCTATTTTATTCTTTAAAAATACATTTTTTTCAATAATGATTTTTATTAATTTTTAAGAGAAAATATTATAGATAATTTATATAAATATGTTAATTTTATTTCATAAAAATGATTTTATTTTTTAAATTATTATATTGAAATTATATTTAGGTGAAATTTTAGAATTTCTGAAAAGAATTATTTTTTAACGAATTATGAAATTACTGATTTTTATTGAATTTTTTATTTTATTTTCTACTATATACAAAGTCAAACTATATTTTCGATTTCTTTTAAAATTTAATTCATTCAATTTTTGTAAAAATAATTCAATTGTGTTTTTGAATGAAATTTAAACATTAATTTGTCATAAAAACATTTTATTGTCAAAATATATGTTTTCTGAAAAAAAAAACTATTTTTCATCGTATATTTTTAGTTTAAAATTTAATTAAATTTAGAAAATTCTTTATATTGAATTTTGAAAAATGTGTTCAATATTTGGAATAAAAGGTTCTAATTTTGTTAAATATGTCCCATTTATTTTTAGTCATCCCGAATAATTTTCATAGTAATTTTTGTTACCACTCTAAACAGTAAATTGGGTAATTAAGGGTTAAAACCAAAATGATAAGGACTCTAAAATGACCCTAACACGTGCCTTAATTTTAATTTATGATACAATTTCATCCATAAATAACCATTATTCATTTATATGGTCATTATTACATTTTTTGATTATGTGCATTATAATATTTCATGTAATGACATGTCTAAAATATCACACTATTGATTTTAATATTAGTAATATTTTTAACACAGATTTAAAAATAAGATATGTTTGGTTATAATTATAAATTTTAACCATAAATTATTTATCTAAATCATGAAAATTTATTTTAAATATTTATTGAAGAAATAATTACCATAATTTCTTACAAAAACATGACGCAATAATTATTCAATTAACTGAAAAATTGAATAAATTATATTAAAAATATTAAAAGTAATATAATTTTAGATAAATAATATGACCTTGAAATTTTATAGATAAAAATAACATGTTAGGAATTTATAAAAAACATTTTATTATAATTTAATTTGTTTTATTGGTTTTATAAAATGTCAAAAAAAAAATAAATAGTTCTAAAATTGACATTCCAGATATTTTATAAAGATAATATTTTATAAAATGATATGAAATTTATAAAAATAAAATATTCAACCAATTAATTATTTTATAGTTTAAAATATCAAAATTGAACCATTTATGCATATTTTATCCATTTATAGTTGTTCTATTGACCTACAAAATGTAAAAACATTATTTTCCTAATAAGTGTGAAAGTGGTTAATGAGGGGTTAAAACCAAAAGAAAATTGTTAAGAGAATATTCAAACATTGAATAGTTTTTATCATATGATAGTTTTTAGATCCTTACTTATCTATATATTATAAATAAATAATTTGGGATCCATTTATAATTTAAAATTAATTTATATTAATTAAATATTATGTGGAATTCCAAGAGTGCCCCTAATATCTTTTATAAAATAAAATCACTTATTCACATAAATTCAAACATAAAAAAACATTTAGATCTCAAAATCTCTACCCAAAAAAATTCCTACATACCTACCCACTTTATAAAGGCCTTTGTTATGGTACAATATCATCCTTATTGGTATTAAAGTGTTAATCAATTGAAGTTATCTAAAAAAGAGGTATCAATTTTCACTAAAAGTTTTAATTTTATTTATTCTTACACCTCTATTAAATATTGAAAAACCATTATTATATAATAATATAAATTCATTACCTATACGGATATGTTATTATTTCAATGGAATAAAATATAATCATCTCTAACTTTCATTAAATGTGAAAGGAATCTCTCGTTTGTGTGTACGATGGACTACCACCTCGTAGACTAATGTAATTCGTTTTTCATCACCAACACGAATGGATATTTATAATAATGTATTTAATAAATATATATGATATAAATTATATATTTAAAAAAATATAATATAACACTTATTTTATTACCTTTGTAATAACATAAAAATGATAATATCATTTGTGCATATCAATGTACAAGCACCTCCATGAAGCGTTATCATTCATTTTTCATCACCGTATCTAATGGATGATATTTAAAATTTTAGTTAAATATATAATATTATATTTATGATGTTATTATAATTATATAAATATATTATAATAATTAACTTCGTTCCAAAATGATTGTTGTGAAATGGAAATGTGGCTCATTCCAACGTACGACCTACCATCTACATGATTGTAATGCTTTTAATTTTTCATAACCATATTTATTTGTTGGATTTAAAATTTTAATTGATATATAAAAATAAAAAAATTCATTACTATTATTCAGGATTTTATTTAAAAATGATCAATTTTTCCATGGTCAACATACTGAAGACATTTTGAAATTATAGACCAAACATCCTCCAAACACCTGACATAGACATAACTGATTTAGTAATAAAACATATCATTGTAATAAATAATAATAATGGTTTAAGGATAAGGTTTTTATCCAATGAATTGTTATTTAGAAATAAAATAATTTATATTAGTCTATTACATTGGTGTGAAAGTACATGTAATACATGTTGGGACTCAGGGTAAGGGATTTCATCTCTATTTCTTTTCATTGAGGATTATTTTATTGTTATAGACCTAATTTACATTACATGGTGCATGAAATTTTATTTTAAATGTTATATCATGAAAATATTATAATTCATTATATTTTATTTTTTAATTGTAATTTTTTTAAATGGGTATTTGACTTGAAAGTTAACAATTATTAAAGGTTTTCTTAACACAATTTGCATTTGTATCGTTATAACTGTTATTCATTGAGTTTGCTATAAATTATTATTTGTGTAGTAATCTATAATTTTTTTATTATATATTTACAATTTATTTGTATCGATTTAAAATTGTTACAAATAAACTCTCAATTAATTAATTATCAATTCAATGATTTGATCATTGTAAGAGTTATTTGTCTAAAATTTTCAATCATTGAGACATATGTTAATTTTATGCACCTAAAATGTTTTATGAGGTTTATATTCTACCTTTTAGATATGATATATAGATAATAACTTTATATTCATGATATTTAAATATTCATTTGATGTTATTATTTCATGGGCATATGATTGAAGAGTTACAAAAGTGGAAAAGGCTTCATATTCCAAAATCTTTTCTTTTCTATATTTTTTTATGTTCAAGGTTACTTTGGGTGAAATAATATGATAATATTTTCTTAAACCACTTATATTTTATTATATTTTCTTAATGAATTTTTTTCTATGATTAATATAGATTTCTTTCCTTATTGGTTAAATAAACAGAAATATTTTTTTATAAGAGATACAAATATTATATCCTATGTTAAATCATGAATCTTTATCTTCCATATCCATGTTTTCTAAATAGTTTTATTAAAAAATTATTTTCTATTAAAATTATTTCCTAAATCAATTTTACATGATATTTTTATTTCTTTTAAATGGTTTTAAAAATTAAATTTCTTAATTTTTTTATCAAATGGGTCACTGTTGATTCATTTTACAAAATGTTTGAAAATAGTTTTTATTTTTGACATCTCCAACGTGAATGGATTTTCTATAAATCATGTTTGATACATTATTTGACTCTTATGTTATCATTTTCAAAGTTTATTTTCAAAAAAAAAGAGTTTTCATAATATTGTTTAAATTTTATATAATTAAAAGTCAATTTCAAAAAGAAAACAATTTTTTCCTCAAGAATGTTTTTAATAAACATTTAATTGTATTTCCATTCATCAAATCTAACAACCCCTGATATTAATTATTATTTACTATTAATATTTTTAAATGAAGACAACATCATTATTTATCTGTATGGATTATTAATTTTTAATATATATTTTCTTGGAACTCATTTCTTATCCACAGGTTAGTCATATTATGAATGTAATGATCTATTTTAACATATAGGGGGAAAATAAATTTCCCACCAACACAACCTTTATTTGATGTTTGGATTCCATTATAAGATTTCATGTTTTCTTTAAAGGAAATAATAATAATCTCATTCTGGGTAATATATGTTTTGAGAACTATTTTGTAAAATAAAAAAGGTATTTTTATATTTTAAGGTCTTATCACATGGATTTAAAAGAATTTTTCAAGGGTTTTATTCATGATATAGTCCTTGGATATTATTTATGAAGGTCGATCCCCAATATAGCTCACAAGTAAGCCTGATTTAAATTTTACTAAGGGTTGATACCCATTATATTACATGGTTGAGCATGATATATATTATATGATGGGTGCACTCAGATAATGTTCTAATGAATTGTGAACAGATTGTTGTCGCTACATAATTATATTGGAAGTTGGTTTTCCGGTTATTATAATTGTAATGGTTATTTAGGGGTTCTATGATGATGATTTCCTAAGGTAGGATCTCATTTTCTTTATGCTTTATATGAGTTTTTAATGATTAGATATATCAATATTAGCATCACATTTCCCATGATTATTAATTCTTATGACTCTTGTACTATGGTTCAATTTTATTTCATGTTTCATGATTGATGATCTAGGTAATGATTGGAATTAATTTTCTAATGTTATATTCATTAAATTTTATTATGTCATCATGCCCTTATACTTATCTTACTCTCAGTTATGGAATTTGATTTTTATCACTTATGTTTACCGTCCCTGATCATCTGATCTCCCCATTCTTATATTTCATTTTCCATAGTTTTTAAAGAATGATGAAAATTTATTTTCATCTAGAAAGGTTTTATATGTGGATAATTTTATGAGATATATTTAAGACTTAATAAGGAATATGTGAACTGAGTTATAGTTACAAAAATACACTCTTGAGTCCATGAGTGTTTTTTTCTATGTTTTTATCGAAATTACATATAAATTTAAAACTATAATTTGATTGGGTATGTAAGTGATCCAATAATTCCTTTTGATTTTGTAAGGTATTGATAAATAATATTGTTTCACATTTACCATTATCAAATCCATAAGTGTAAGTCTTATGTTTTTTGCACTAGATCTGAGAGACTGGGTTTGGGGCTTTTATATTTGGTATCAGATAAGGGTTCAGATAACTATACATATTATGACGACTTTATATGAGGCTATATTATGAGTTATATATACCATCATTAGTTTATTTTTTTACATTTTATTATAATTTAAAAGTCTTAGACACCACTTTATAGATTTTATGTGAGGGATTTTTGGGATAATTGATGATATTTTAGGATATAATTTATTATATTTAGGTATATATAACACTTAGGTTAAACATGAAGTGTTATTTTAATATTCAAGGTTGAATTATCTTTTGGAATCATATGTGATCTCAATGAGTAATTGTGATGAATTAATATATTTATTGAAATTAATAGCATACTTTGGGGATTATATGAATATAGAATATATAATTTTGCTTATATAAATATATGACTGATTGATGTTATTTGGAGATAAATGGTAAATTTATAGTTTAATAATTTGTGATCAAATCATTCTAAATTTTGAGATATTTATTGAACATTTGGTGATATTATTGAATTTTTTAGATTCATGTATTATTTTATTGTATATTTATTTATTCATTTTGTGAATCATCTCATATTAATATAATAATTTTCTTTTTTTTAAAATATAAATACAAGATAAATATATGTTATTTTTTGTAAGAAAATTATCAAATGGAATTTGATAAAAAAATCCATCTGGTATACACTTGTTTGGAGAAAATGATGATATTGTTATTAAAATTAATTAAAGGATGAAATCATGCAAGCCAAGTGACTATATTTTATTGTTTTATTACTCTATATTGTATGGAATTACTAAAATATAAGAAAAAATTCTTAAAAATTGTTATAATATTTATTTTTATTCTACTGAATCAATGCACTTTTTTTCACACCTCAATATTGTTTGGATTTGTCGTCATTGACATTCTCAGGATCATTAACTTTATTGTGATCAATGATATATGTTACTCTAAATCATTATTTAGATTTTATATTTTACCTTCATGTCTATATTTTTAAGTTCCACAAACATTTTAATATATGGAATCATAATAATGTATTATTAGAGAGGACTTTCATATCTACCATTTCTCTCTTTTTGAGATAATATTTTATTAAGCCTTTTTATGATGTGAGATTTAAACAAGTGTATTTTAAATTTTCAAAAATTGATTACTAACACTGGGTAAAAAATAAGATTAAATTTATTAAATGTGGAGCTTTAAATATACAAGTATTTTAAATTAATTACTATATTTTATAGAGACAAAATACATAACACCAAGCCTAAATGAACCATGGAATATTATTATTTAAAAGTTATTGTTATAACATAGCCATTAAACTGATGGATTTGAATAAGATTAATTTTTTTTCAAATATATATATATATATATATTTAAAGGTTCTAATCATTACAAATTTCTTGATAATTTCTATGGAAATAAGAATATAATTTTTAGTAAATCTAATTTTTTCTTAAAATATATATTTTCATCAAAAATGATTTTTGTTTCTTTTTGTGAGAAAATATTTTAATTATTTTTTGTAACTTTTATAAATTTTAATTTCATTTAATTATATCATTTTATAAATCATCATATCGAAATTATCTTAGGGTGACATTTTAGAATTTTTTGAAAATATCGATTTTCAATGAATAATGAAAAATTCTTATTTTTATTGAAAATTGTATTTGCCTTTAGATTATTTAAAAAGTAAAATTATATTTTTATTATATTTCAAATTATATATATATATATATTTTAAAATAATCCAATCATATTTTTTAAGTGAAAGTTATAGGTGAATTTAGTATAAAGACATTTTATGCATAAAATATGCAAAGGGTAAATTATATTCTTCCACATATTTTTTTGTATCTTTAAAAATGAAATAATTTTTTTAATAATTTTTTCCAATTTTGGTAAATATTCCCATTTTATTTTTATTCAGTATGAATAATGACCATATCTGTTTTTATTACCATGGTAAAGGGTAAATCTTTCAAGTAGTGGTTAAAAATATTATGATAAGAACTATAAAATTGGCCTAAAAAATTATTATATTTTATTTTGTTATTACATATCATTCATAATCATTCAACTTTCAATTGTTTCCCTATTATCCATTTGGGTGAGATTATGACCTTTATTATATTTTTCGTAAAGAAAAGTTAAAAATGTTACACACTTGTTTTTAATAACTCTAAAATTTTTATCATGGGCATAAAACAAAGATTTACATGCTTATAAATATTTATTGTAAATATAAATTTCTTATATTCATAATTATAATTTTAATATATGTTTAAAAAATTAAAAATTTCCATAAATACTTACACAGAAAAGACACAATAATTATTCTATTAATGGAAAATTGAAACAAAAGATATTAAAAATACTAAAAGTAATATAATTTCAAATAATTAATTCATCCCAATAATTTTATAGATAAAAATAAAATTTTATAGATTTATTAAATAATTTTTTTCTAGTTTAATTGGTTATCATTGTGTTATAAAAAATCAAAGTAAATGGATATCTCTAAAAATGACATTATTGATATTTTATGAAAATAATATTTTATTAAATGATATAAAATTCGTAAGACCCATATATTAGACCAAGTTATTAGGTGATAGTTGAAAATATCAACCCTGGTTTATTTTAGTTCCATTATTCTATTTAAAGTAACTATCTTGACCCTGAAAGAGTAAAAATAATTACTGTCATGGAAAGTGTAAAAGGGGTTAATGATTGGTCAAAGAAAAAATATAAGGGTAAAAATAGAAAAAAACATTCTACTTTTTATTTTAAAATATTATTTCAACCCATAATTTTATTATATTTTAAATAAATAATTATTAAGTAATTTAATTTGATAATTAATTTATATCAATTTAAATGATTAATAAATTTCTTAACTACCCCCATCTCTTATAAAATGACATATCTTCTTGTCTTTAATTAACACTTCAAGTCCTATTTATATTATCAAATATATAAAAATAAACCCTAATAAATTTTCTAACCGCGTTCAAGACTCCTTAGATATATAATATTACCAAATATAGTGGTCTTAAGGTGTTAATAAAAATTGTTTTTTTTGAAAAAGAGGTATAATTCTTAACGGAGCGTTTCGGTTTTATTCCTTATTCCATTGTAGTAAAACATTAATTAGGAATTATTATACAATAAAATAGGTATCTATAATATACTAAGATGTTTTTATGGTAATTTAATAACATATATCCATCTATATACTTCATCCAATGGGAATGGAATCCATCGTTCGTGTGTATGGTGGACCACCCACCCCTTAGCAGACTAATGTAATTCATTTTATAACATCAACTCCTATGGATGGATAAAATGATATATTTAATTTATATGTGTGATATTAATTAATTTGTTATCATTTTTAAAGTTTATATAACACCTTTTTTATCACCATTCATTTCAATAAAAAATGATAATGTTTTTCGAGCATACATATATATTACCACCACTATAAAGTGATGTGATTCATTTTTCATCACTACATCACATAGAAGATATATATATATATAAGTGTATTTAAACTAATAATACTATATTTATGGTAAAATGATAATTATGTAAACCTAAAATAATAACTACCTTCTTTCCATATTGATTCTTGAAAATATAAATGTAACTCATTCCAACATACAACCTACCATCTCCATGATTATTACATAGTCCATTTTTCATAAACATATTTAATGGATGGAATTAATAATATTATTGGCATAAAAAATGTAAATTATATAATTAATATTTGATATTATAGAACAATGAACCTTTTGATATCAATAAAGGAGACCAAATTTATATTATCCAAATCATAAAATATCAAAAGGATATATTAGATCACTTTCATACCCAAAGACTTTTATGTTTAACATTTTATGTAATTATGGAAAATATTACATAAAAAATACCAACGAATTAAAGATTGTATTTTTTTTCCACTATACCCATATTTTCATAGTCCATATTAATTCTTCAACATCTCACCCAAATATCATTTAGTTAGAAACATATCTAGAGAGAAATCATTCAATCATCTTTATTCATAACCAGGGGAAATAGAATAGTTATATGGGTGACATCAAATTCTCAGTAAGGGTAAACATAAGAGTTAAAAATATAAGGTCATCAATGATCTAAAGAAGTTCATAAGGGTATGATGACATAATCAATGTGCATGATTATAACATAATAATATTTATAGCCACAAATACCTGGATCATAAATCATGATTTATGGAATATAGATTTAACAAATGAAAGATTCATAAGTATAAATAATCATGAGCTATTTTATTTCAATATGGATCAAAGGAAACATTAATATCCCATATAAATCATAATGAAAATGTGTTAGTGTATTCATAACATCATCATTATAACACATTTTTAAATCATGTCTAAAATAATTGGAGGAATGTTAAATCCTGAGGATAAACCCTTTACTAATTCCCTCTTTCTTGCCTCTAAATATATGGAAAAGTACCTAATGGATTGGAGGGCTATTTTGGAACACCCATCATATAATCTATATCAGGCTCGCCCGGTGCTATTTGGGTTCCCTCATCATATATACTATATTGGGCTCATATGATGCTATTTGGTTTCACCAATTTTATATGTTGTATCGGGATAACCAATTACCATACATAATTTAAAAATACCATTCATGAGTAGAATTTATTGAATCTTTAACATTTTTTCATAAAAATAATATTTTTTATTTCAGTTCATGATTCACCCATAGATATGAAATGGGTTCTATGTCAATATCATAATCCATCCAAATAATGAATACATATTGTATCAATATAAAATATCTTATGTTGAGTGTAAATAACAACAATGGTTGTTGATAATAATGTTTTTAAATTATATTAAAATATATTTAAAAAAAACTTGTGGTAAATAATAGTTTCACTTTGAATCACATCAAATGATATCATCTTATATGGAAAATGATTTTGAAATATCCCTTGAATTATTTATTATAAAAAAATATCCATTAAGTATTGACTAAAATTATTTAAAATTTCAAATTTCTCAAATATTAATGGAAAAGGTTTCATTTTAAATATCCATTGAATCATAAAAAGAAATATTTAAATCCATTAGGGGCCATGAAGATGGAAAATTATGTTTATTGTAAGTGTGTTAAAACATGGATTTCATTCACATAATCGGTAAAAGTGGAAAAAGTTCCTTATTTAAGAAATGATTTGAAGATTACTTTTAAAAAAATTATTAAAATAATTATGGGTAAAAATTAATTTTAAAAATCATATACTTTTTTTAAAACATTATTATAATAATGGATTTGGATGGAAAAATATTTTCAACCGAAGAGTGAAATTGAACCAAATTTCCTTAAAAACATTTTCTAAAAAAACTATGTTCTAAAGAGAGGGAAATTATACTACTACATAAAAATTTAATGAATAAATATAGGAAAATATTAATTTAGTGTTCAATAAAATAATATCATATTATTTAATCCCAAAGAACCTTTAAAATAAAAAAGTCCCAAAAAAGTAGATTGTATCATAAAGCCATTCCAAATTTTGTAAATCCTCAATCGTAAGCCTCACGAAATAATAACATTAGATGAAATTTAAATACTATAAAATAAGTAAATTAATTATATAACATATCAAAGGTTCAATATATATACCTTATAAAATAATATATGTGTTTAACATATCATGTGTTCCAAAGAATATAATTTAAGATGTGAAACTCTTACAATGATCATAAAGTTGAAGTGATAATTAGTTAATTAATTGAATATGTGTATCAAATATAAATCAAAATAAAATAACTCTAAATAATAAATAATTTATTAAAAATTTATTACCAACAGAATATTATAATATTAATTAAAAGGAAAAAAATATAACCTAAGGAAAAGAAATTGAGTTATGAAATTCTTTACCACTTGACAAATATCATGTCAAATATCCTTCGATGAAATAATTCACATTAAAATTTTGAATTTTTTTAATAATTCATTATATTATAAAAAAATTGTTATTATATACATAATATAAAATAAATTAGGTTCATTCTATTAAAATATACATCATTAATAAGAAATTGAGATAAATTCTTATATCTCGAGTCCAGACATCCCATGTCTATCCTCTAACTCCTATTTAATAAGATTATATCAGTTATTTTATTTCTTAATAACTTTTTCCAATTTTAATACCATATAATTAAATAATTTATTTTATTTATTTTAAAGAAATATTTAAATTCTTAATCTGTTATGTCCCTGATGTGTGTTTTGAGGACATTTTATTCATTATTTCAAAATGGATTCGGTGTGTTGACCAAATTCAAAAATCTCATTCTTCCATCATCTAAAAAATAATAATCATGAAATAATTATAATTTTTATAAATCAATTTTACTGTTTAAATTATTCATAAATAATGGTTATGAAAATTGAACTAAATTACAATCATGAAGACGATAGGTCGTACATATGCATGAGAAATGTTTCTTTTTTTTAATGATCACTATGTAAAGATGGTAAATATTATTTTATATTTACATAATGATAATAAAATAATAAATATAATACTATTTATTTAAATATACATATATATAAACTGTCCTTGTGATTTGGTGATGATAAAATAATCACATTACCTCATAGAGGCAGTAGTCCACACGTATGCATGAACGACTTTATCATTTTTTAGTGAGTGGAAAGGTAAGAAAGAAAATAGTATATTATCTTTATAAAATGTTATATAATTATTTTATAAGTATTATTTTGTTAATAATATCATATATATACTTTAAATCCATCATTATAACAATTCAAGGGAGGTGATGATGAAAAATAAATTACACCGGTTTATGATGAGGTTGTCCGCCATACACATGAATGGTGGTTTTGTTTCCCAATTTATTGAAGAGAATATGTATACATGTTATTAAATAAAATAATAACATCTTAGTATATTATAGATAATTTTACAACTATATAAAAATTATTTATGATTAATTAATGTGGTGAAGGAATAAATAAAAAAATGCTTCATTATGCATGACACCTCTTCTTCGGATAACTCCTTAGATTAGCACCAGAAAGAATATTTAAAAGGATTTAAAAAAATGTAATATAAGTAGTGGGGAGGTAGTTAAAAAAGTAATTTGGGAATAAATTTGGTATTAAAAAGGGCTATAAATGTGTTAATATGAGAGAAGATTGGGTGTCCTTTTATAAGTGAGGTGACTGACACACATATAATTTCTTAATAGAATAAGGTTTCACCAAATTTTTTACATTCCATAAGGTTAAACAATGGACAATTACAATGAATTTTAAATTATAGGTTCAAAATACGGCTATAAAATGTATTTTAGAAAATATTTTATGTCATTTTAACACTTATATTTTTAGTTTAAACTCATGGTATACCTATTTTCAACTTAACCATTGTTAAAGTTTTTTGCTTTTTAACAATTTATTGTAAAAAAAAACTAAGTCAAAGTAATTATATATATAAATTATTCTTATTACAAATATATAATCCATTTTATAATATTCAATTCACATAATTTTTATAATTTAATTTAAAATATAAACCCTTATACACAATGAATAATTGGTTTATCAAGAATTGTATTTTTCAAGCGTAAGATGATTTTATATTTTCTCTATTACTAGTAATCATATTTTTTGAATTTAAAATAATATTTATATATATATAATTTGTAAATTTAATTTTAATAATTCCTAATAGTGGTGGTTTTAATTAATTAAAATCGAAGAACAAGATAAAATTTATAATAGATTTCAGAAAAAAAACTTTTAAAAAAAATGAATGTATACAAAATTCTAGTATAAAGATGATTAAAAAGTAATTAATATTATTAAATATTAAAAAATAATACATATCCTACCTGATTTCAAATTCAAATCATAATGCTACATTTAAATTACATATTTTATATGAAGTAAATGATAGTTTTATAAAAAAATCGATATTTTTAACTCCCCAATGAGTAATCATTATTTTCTGAAACAAACCCAAAATATTTCCCTAAAGAAATTTTTATATTATTATTTCATAAATTAATTAAATTTTATAAAACTAATTTTCTAAAATTTATAAAATATAATTATAATATTTTCTCACAAAAAGTAATAAAAATTATTTTTGAAGAAAACATATTTTTAAAGAAAACAAAATTACTAAAAATTTATTAATTTTTAGTAATAATTTATAAATAAATTTTCTTTTATTATGTTATATAAATATTTATATATATCATAATGTATTTAGACCTAATCATACCTTTCAATTTTACAAATATTTTATAATATTCAGATTTAAAATAAAAATAATTCATGGTTCGTTTAAGTTCAGTGTTGTGTGTCTTGTGTGCTATAGATCATTGAATCAATTTTACTATTAGGGTTTTAAATTTTATATAGGGTATTTTCACCATTTTTAGGATGACATCCTTCTTCTGCAGGGCAGGATTCATTCGACAAGGCTGATTTCATGAAGATGGGGGAAAACATTCTCAAACCTTGTGCCCACCTTCATCTCTAGAGGTCGAAATTATTTTATTGAAGAACCTTGGTTTTTTATTTTTGATATCTGTTAGACCATAATTTCTATAATGTTTATAAAATCATGATTAATTAACATTAAATATAGGATTAACTTTTTATATTATAGTGGTGGCTTCTCTGTAGGGGTACACATTTGACAGTCATATGATAGATAGTTTATTGGATTCTTTGACAATTAAAATGATGCTAAAATGACCTACTGATATCTTAAGTCTAGTTATTTTACTTTAATATGATTAAATATAAGTTTATAGTCATTAGTATTTTAATTTAATGGGTTAATGGAATCCATCAAAGAACCATTGGGGGCTGTGACTTGGGTTGTGTTGTCAACCATCTTCTGATTTATCTCCCATTAGTATAATCATGCACCAATGAATTGGGATAATATATAGTGTAAATGGGTTTTTTACCATAAATAACTATTAATTTTATGTAAATAGAATATGTGGGGCACTGATGGTATGATGAAGGCACTACCGCATGAGAATGAATTTGTAGTTGTTCCAACAGATCATTTAAGATTTTATCGTAATTGACAACCATGGCTTCAAAATTTGATATAAAATTTCGAAACTAGGGTATAATGTTCTTTTTATCATGAGTATTTTTCTCTCTCTTATCATTCCCTTATATTGTCAAGGTGGAGAGAAAAAAAATGGTTTCATGGGACCCAATCATTGGAGAGTCGGGATGCATATGATATTGATTCTAAAACCATTTTTAATGAGTTCTATATGGAAAAAACATCATCCATATTTATATATAAGCATATGGGATTAATATATCCTTTTATTTTAGTGTCTCTATATTATTATAAAAAATTTATTACTCCATTATATTTAATAGGATCATTCTATGTAAAAAACACTTCAGTGATTGTATCCTTAACCAAGAACATATATGAGATAAAAATGGCCTCAAAAATGGATTCCTAAATATACTTTTATAGATAAAGGTAATTTAGGATGAAGATACTTTATGTAATATGTTTCAAGATGATTTCAATTTTTACTATGTTCCAACGCTTCTCACTATAAGGAAGATCTTTGGTCTGAGGTTTGGAAGCTAGAGTTGTATTCACTGGTAGTGACATTCCTTAACTAAAACATAAGAAAATTTTTATTATATACGGGTTGGATTAAGATGGCCCTACCTGAAATTAATGTTGAATTGTAAAGTAATTGTTTTTTAATTTTTTTTCACTGATATGATTGGGCCCAAATGAGACCCGGACAATTCATGAGTATATTAGTGGTCGTAATGATCTTCCTAAAGTGTGTGGCTCAATTTTTTGTAGCATGAATTGGTTTAGTAGATTCATGAATTGAATATCAGGATCCATATGTGCCTTATCTCACTCTACCCCATTGTCCTTTTTTCCTTTTCCTCCTCCAACAATGTTATGGAAAGAGAATTCAAGATAATGTTCATCTTCTCCATTAGAGAAGGTATTTTCCAAGGGAATCATGTTGACATTTTTATATTGGGATTCGTCATCTAACAAGAATTATGTTTGTAGGGAATATTCCCATAATACAATTTAATATAATTCTTCCCATCTAGATGATGGATTTATTGTGTTTTTTATAGTTTTAACCATCTTTATAATGTCTTGAAATTTTATAAATTAAATTCCATTTTTGAATGAATAAATGTGTTATCAAGTAATACAGTTACAAAAAAACATGCACTACAGTGGTTATTTTTTATAGTTATAGTTTGTTAGATTAAAAACACCATTAATATTAATATTTATTGATAATATATTCATTTTATAGTGACCATATATATTAGTATCCTAAGGTTTATTATAAAGTCTAGATGACAATGACAGAAGAAGATATAGCCTTGACCAGTAGGATCAAACCCTATGAATCCCATCTGTAGGTGCTTTTAAGGGAGATATAATTACAAGCCTTTTCCCTTGACCTATCCCATGATAATATTTAACAACTAAATTTTGATAGGAATTTTTCACTACATAATTTCAAGCTCATCGAGATCACAACCCAAACCTTGTTTGTCGAACCACCTCAAGAAAATCTCACCATTGTAAGCCATTCCAATATATAAATCACTAATGAAATAAACATATATGTATCAAGGCCCTAACAATAAAAATTTTAATATTTTATTTTTAATAAAACCATTTCAGTACATTATAAATGGTGAAAGTAATTTGGGTTTTCAAGCCTAGTGACTCTTGGGGATTTGTATTGGTCAAGTGGATTAGAGCTCAGGAACATTGCACCCTTTTGGGTGGATTTGTTGCCTACACCAGGACTGTCTTATAGATTTTAGATATGTTTGTGAATCTGTTCCTAATCAAAATACAGGATAGGTTACCCTAACAAAATGACCATTGGAAAATTATATTTTATATTAAAAAATGGGGATCTCTTTAGTGAATCTATATATATATATATATCTGTGTGTGTGTGTATCGGAGTTTATTCATGATTCATTAGTAACGGGTGGCTACTTATATCCTTAATCCATATAACCAAGTTCTTTATAATAGGCATCCATGGAAGGAAGTGGTTAATATACTGGGGAGTGGATTGAGACATTTTGTGGCATCCAATGTATCGTAGTAATTGTAGGATTCAAAACCCTTGTAGTTTTTTCATGTCCTTAGGATTTGACCCAATGTATATACCCTTGTATAAGAGGTGTTCATGCCATTTCTTTCATTTATAGATATTCATGATGCTCAATGAGGTGTTTGTTGAGTCTTTATAAGCCCATGTAAGCTATTTTTAATGTGATAAATAAGGGGGTAGTAAGTGATCAGTCTCATGTAGTGTAGATATGGATACTGAGTTTTGGAAAATTCCTTGGGGTGTCTGGTATAGAGCTCAGGCCTTGAGAAGGCGTCTAATGTATCCTAAGTATGGAATGAATCAGAGACATCATAGTTCTATTTGTATCAGGGTCTTACACATTGATGCTTCCCTAGATGATCAATATGAAGCGTGAACCTTTGGGAGGGGTAGCCTATGTATCCTATGTATCACAGGAATCTGATTCATCATAGTTCTATTTTTTTCAGGACTTACACATTTAGGCTTCCCTATACCATTGTGAAGGTATATAGTGATGATGTCATAATCAATACAATTCACTAATACCACATGATCCAGGAACATTGTGATAAATAAGGGATAACGAATGATCGACTTAATTACTTTGAATATGGTCCATAGATACTAGAATTTCCCTAGATGGTTAGTATAAATCTCGTACCCTAAAGAGAGGTAGCCTACTTGTCTTAGATATGGTAGCAATCAGAGTCATTGTGGTTCCCTTTATATCAGGGATAACACATTGAGCCTACCCTATTCCAATATGAAGGTTTATTGTGCATATTTCATGATCCTTACCATTCTACAAGCCCATGTGAGCTATGATAATTTTTAGAAACAAGTGATAATGAATGATCAATTTCATTGCTTTGTATAAGGTCCATAGATACTGGGATTGACCTGGATGAATAGTATGGAGATCTAACCTCGAAGAGTGGTATCCTAAATATCCTAGATATGGGAGGAATAAAATTTTCCATAGTTCCCTTTATGTCGAGTCTTATACACTAAGGCTACCATGTACTATAGTCCTCTGGTCTGGAGGGTGTCACATGATCCAACTGGCATGTTGGGGGAGTCAACGTGTGACCCGGCATGACACATATGGAAGGTGTTGCATGACCTAGTTGGAATCTCCAAGGAGAAATCACATGATCTTGATGAAAAATATCTATAGTGTCATAAGTGTCGGTGAAACATAGTCTAAAGGATGTCAAATACCTTGGCCATCACATCCAAGATACAATGTGAGGCTAGGCTGGCATGTTTGGAGGCCATCGCAATTCATACCTGACTTACCCAGTGGGTGTCTCAAGAGATTGGTTATCATGTATATATTATTTTTCAATACTTGACTGTCATATTTTGGTGTTGTTATATGAGTCAGGTGATGTGTCTGATGTTTTTCTCCAATCCTAATTGAGAGACCTAGAGGGACTGAAGAATCTATGTGGTGTCTACAAGAGAGTCATGTGACACATAAAGGCATGTATAGAGTATTCCAAATGTTCTAGATATCATGATGGAGGAGTGTCGTGAGATCTTGGTGATGTTTCCGGGTGTTGTCGTGTGTATTTGAATGACACAAGTGAAGCGCATGGGGGGAAGTGAGAATGACTTTCTCTTAAGCCTTCCACCTTTGATCTTTGTTCTCACCCTTATATTGTGAATACCAATGTTTTGTTCATTTTTAGTTGTCTTAAATCTCTCTAGATCTAGTGGGATTGTGGGATGTCCTTCACATAACCCACAAGAGGCCCTTCTTTTGAACTATGAATGGTCATATTAAGTGATTTATGCCTAGTGAATTACTACTTTGGTTGCTCCTCGGTGTCTTTCCTGACGAAAGGCTAGTCGGTCATTTCAACAGTAGCTTCGAGAAATCATATTTGATTATTGGTACTTTTTTTATAGAGAGTTCCCTTCACATAGAATTCAGTCCATTTTTTGTTCTAGGGTGGGGGATTTATAGGCCTCTCCCCCTCAAATACTCGCAAGTTTGTGTGGAGTATCTAGCATGAGTCTAGGCTAGAGCCAGTAATGGGGTATTGGGCCAAGTGGTTTCGTGATTCTCTATCATGGACAACTTCATGTGCGTCACATTATTCTCAGTGATCATAGGTCTCCTTTGTCAATTATTTCTTTATCAGATTGTATTTTGATTATTGAACACTTGTTTGATCATGAAAATGTTTTTAAGGACCTCCCTGTCATCATGTTGACCAGTCCAAGGGTCGTCATGAGATCTGAGTGTCTATTAGAAGTCCCTAATGAGACCGTAGGTGACCTATCTTAGGGTCTTTTGGGACAACGATGTTAGTTCCTTGAGTGCATCAGATGCCTTTTAGTGACCATGACTACCTCACACCTCTTCCCTTTTTATACCCTTTGTTTCATGTGTCAATGTTTGGGATTAATGTGAGATTACATGTGTGTGTTGAGGATATTACTTATATTTTTTTGGTGATGCATTGCATGAACAATATGGGTTATATGAGGGAACACATGTACTTTGTATAAAATAGTTTTACTCACCCTTCTTGTGCCATGGAGTTTTCTAGGCATGTTTTATGACTTCCATATGGCAGAGAAATCAAGAGAAATAACTTCTATGAGATGAGGCATACATGTCACTTAGGACTATTAGTGGGTGTGTCACAAGTCTTTCATAAATAATTAACACCTCTGACCTACTCCCTTTTTCCTCCATTGTTTTATATTACAATGGTCAGTGATTATGTGACTTCTCATGAGTGATATCTATGATTTTTACTATAATTTTAGGATGATACCTTGCATGAACAATATGGTTCATATGATAAATGTTCAAGCATGTCATGGGAAATCCCATCTGTTTTTCCATAAAGTGTCAGAGGGTATCTTGGAAATGTCTGAGGACTTTCATGTAGTGAGGACGAAAATCCAGAGGTCATATATAAACCAAAGGTCATATACAATACTATTATAACATTTCATAAATAATATCAAAAAGTTCTTGCCTTAAACAATATTATATGATGTATAAATTAATCCATTAAAAACTTTAGTCTTATCCAAAATACTTCTATCCAATCTCATACTGTAAAGAAAAAGATTACTACAAAGGTCATATAAAAATCATGTGATTACCATCATTTATCCCCCATATATCATAAGATATATCTTGTTGGTCATATTACAAACAACTGAATACCTTAATAATTTATTCTCTTGAAACATGAATTACTATATAATCTTTATGAAAACATTAATGAAGTCAAAAGTTAACTCTTTTCACATACCAAAATCCCAAAAAAATTATATTCTCCAACCATGATATCACTTTTTCCTTATATCAGTCAAGAGTTTATTAATACTATTATATATTTCATTATCTTCTTATCCCTTTATTATGCATATATTAGGTTCTTTACAAAAATATTTCTATAACTTTTCATGGTTACCAGTACCATATTATTATAGAAAACCAAAATGGACCAATAAATATATTTTTCAATATACCGTAAAAGTATCTTAGCAAAATTATTCTTTAATTCCAATACATAAACCATTCAATCCATCCTCTTCAATGATTGGCATGGAATAGGTCCTTTCTCGATTTAGAAGTAACCTCTTAGGTTAGGGAATTGAGTTGGGTAATGCATGTGTTCTCTGCAGATAAGACGTTAAACTCCATAACAGTATGTCACTCTATGACCATTTTCCCCACTTAGATAACATCTTACCCTCCATTTGAGGTATTCCTCAAGGTTCTTCTTCCCTTATTTTGAAATCTCAATCTTTCTATCTATATACTCCTCACTATGCGAACATGCATAAAAGTCCATCTTCCTTTTATTATAGGAATTAGGAATAACACTAAAGTTGACCTTGTTTATCATATATTGCGATGCCTGATTCGGTATATTCACAATACCTTTCTCTCTAGTTATTATGCAATTTCACTGCTCATAGTCACCAATTTGTCTATTGGATTCAATGTTAACCCAATTCCTTCTGGTTCGCTCCCTTAACTAAAACCAGAAATCATTATGTAAGAAACAGTTAAAATGAGAGGAACCACATAATCATAAAAATTCACTTATAAGATGTATAACTTATGACAACTTCTTTAATCTATAACAACTTAGGCTCACCCAATGTCATTCATGATTGTTAACAAAATTCTATAACTATAGCCTATACTTATACTTAGCCTTAGGTGTATCCCCAAACATACCATAGAAATATCTCTTGGGATCTCATTAAGTTTTCGCATCCTAGTTTCCAAAGGTTGACTGAACCTTTCCTCTAATACCTACTGTGGAGACCCAGACTCGACGTATATATACAGTACATTACTTTTTTGGAATACTTAATACATAACAATAATATACATCCAAGGACCGTAATAGTTTGTTGTCTTTGGAATCATGGAACACAATCTTCTAATCATGGTGAAAGATCTTCAACATCTCCCATAAAGATCTTTCCCATTTGTTTTCTTACCTAAAACATATATTTATATCATGGGGAAAAGAAAACATAAAAAGGTTGAGCTCAAATTATCAGTAAGGGTAATCATTGATAAAATAAAACAAACCATATACGTTTGAACTTAAAAACATGAACATAATGTTTAAACATTAAAATATTGAGTTGTGAAATAAATCTTGGCAGTACGTAAGTAATAGATCATAAATGAACATTAATGAGGATAAAATAGCATGGGAATAAAACATATAATTGGGGAAAACCATTAAGAAAATGAAATGATTTCAATAATATCCAAGGCATTTTTTCCAAGACCATCATAGTGGATAATGTCCATTACTGAACCAGGTTTACATGTTGTTCCAACCCTCTATTACTGTACCAGATATACTTGTCGTTCTAGCCATGTCTATCTCATGAGATATAAATCTTTAACCAATGCCTTGGAGGGAGATATAGGTCCCACCCATCTCATAATTAAATCATTATTTCGTGTTCCACAACATAAATCATTCACCATAACCGAAAAAATAAAATGGGTTTTATAAACATCATCCCATCAAAACATTATCTATATAAAACAAATGGATATCATTTCATCATAAGAGAAATAAAACCATGTAAATAATAGATACATTATACTTGAGACATACACATACTAAATAATTTCATCTTAGATGGAAAATAGTTTTTATAAAACACTTGAAATGAATTATTACGGAAAAAATCTATTCTTCCTCAAAATCATTTTCTTTTCTCAAAATGCCATGAAATTTTAAAAGGAAATGATTTTTTTGAAAATAATAATGACATTTTTTAGAGGAATAATAATTGAAATAATTCATTATGAAATCGTAAAAATCCATTCACTTCGTATAAGTAAAAAAAATCTTCTTGTACTTTTGCCGAAAAAGTCAAAAAATACCTCATATGGTAAAAAAAAGATTCATTCCATAGTACATAGTAAAATTCAAAAAGAGGTAAACATGACATTAAAAATACTTGGAATAATATTAAATACTTTATGAAAAATTTTCTCTAAAACATGGAAATGGATGATAAATATAACCCCAGTAAATACTTATGTATAAGCAATCTCGGATAAAAATGATATTGAAAATTTATCTCTTACCTTATGTAAAATTTCTTAAATATTTTTCCTAGACACCTATATAGTGGTTTTAAACATATTATTAACTTTTAGAAAAACCAAAATAATATTTATGATATCATATATGGTTCACTTTTGAATTTATATTACCCGTTCTTTTGTCAATTCCATGTTAAAGCAACGTTTTGGGTAAAATCGTTTCATTTATCATACATGTTTGGAATTTTTTTTCATGATATTATTAGTTATAACCTGATTTACGTAATTCAAAAATGTAGAACAGGCTTTATATATAATATATATTCAGCATATAAATAAATATGATAGATCGATAAATGGAATGAAATACGTTGTTCATTGAGACGGTAGGTCGTACGTATGCATGAACGTTATTTTCATTTCCTTATTAAATTTAATGGAAGTAAGTAAATAATATATACATAAATCCAGTATCATTATTATGTCACATTGTTCATGATTATTTATTATATATACTTTATAGTCATTCTTGAATGGTTAACATAGAGAATGAATCTCATCGCGTCGTGGAGATGGTAATCTGTACGTACACACGAGAAATGATATCATTCTCATAATTATGGAATTGAATTGAAATGGATGATATAATATTAAAAAATTATTATCATTTTATAATAATCATATATAGTTATTATTTACACCCTTATACCCATCAAAGTAAGGTGGTGGTGGAAAACAGATTACACCACGGCGTGGAGACGGTATTCCGTACGTACACACGTGCGGTGATTTCATTTTTCATAGGATTGATAGAAGGTGAAATAGGGTTTTTTAATATTTATAAGAAAATATAATTATATTAGTTATACAGACATTATTACATTATAATTAAACAAATAAATAAGAGGAAGTATAACAATAAATAAATTTGAATGAATCGGTAAATGATATTACCTCTTCTTCAACACACCTCTCCTAAACATCCTCTTAGGGAACTAAAGTTGGTCTTTGAAGAATACCAGGTACTATAGTATGTTTTTATAGAAGTTTAGATGAGAAATTGTCAGGGTTTGGCCGAGCTTGAAGGCTCAAAATGGTGTGAGGAGGAGGGGGAGGAGGTGCCCTTTTATAAGGGAGGAGAGGGGCACCTTTGGAAATATAAGAAATATTAATTTATAATAAATTCAAAACCCACATAAAAACCTTCATAAATGACTAAAATCCAAATATTTGATGATATGGGGTTTTAAACGCATCAACCAATAAGATTTATACATGTTGGTAATTTATTTTAAACCTTATCAACTTGATTTATACTTATTTAATCTATTTTTTTTATTTGTGGTAATAATATTATACATATTAAATTGTTATAAATAATTACATATGTGTTGTGAATTTTCCATAATTAGATAAATTATTAAAATTTAGACCATATAATTTTAAATTTGTAATTTTTAAATATTTTGTGATTTTTTTACAATTTAATAATATGTTATTTTTTATAAAATATCAATAGTGTCAATTTTGACACTATTCAATTATTTGAATTTAAATTAAATCCGCACAAAAGATATAGTCGAACCAAAATATTTAATAGATTCCTAACATGTCATATTCATCTAAAAAAGTTATGGAGAACATTAATTAGTTCTAGATAATATTTATTTTAATACTTTTAAAACCATTTATTTGATATTTCAATCAATAAAATAATTCTTGTATCATTGTTGTGTCATCATTAATGATAATTATTTAATCCCGAAAAATTTTATATAAATTCTCATGATATATTTAATTTTATTAGATTTCTGGAGAATATTTATATTTGAAGTTTTATTAGGTTTATAACTAAATTAAAATTATTACACTTATAAGATATAAGAGAGTGACATGTTGTCACTTTCTTTGGTTTTAATAATAATTATATCATTTTCATGGTCAAAAGTCCATGAAATGAATCTATTACAACCCTTAGGTGCTATGGGTTGACTTTTATTCATCTAATATAATTTTTAAAGGTGTTAGGGAAATTTATAATCTTATTTTTACACTTAATTACCTGATTTACCTTTAACTATTGTAAATAAAATTTACCGTAGTTACTATTCAAAATGTCTAAAAAATGTAGCCTATTAGAATAATTTGGACCTACTGATTCAAAATATGGAATCCATTTGTTCTAATTAAAAACACATAAGTTTCATTATTTAATTTAAAATTAATACCATTGTTGAGAAAACGAGGTTTAAAAGTTAAAACGTTGCAAAAGATTGAAATGTTTTTACCTATGAATTGAGTGTAAAATTAAAGCTAATGACTTAAATTATATTAAATGGTAAAAATATATTATTTTTATACTTTAAACCCATTCAATATAATAATTTAACCATATGAATTATCTTGATTAAAAAATTTGTTTTTGATTAAAATTTAGCGTATTTTTACTATTCATCAAAATATGAAAGTTAACAGAAAAATATTAAAAAATTATCCAAAGTTAATTTTTATATCCCTATTGAAATGAATAAGTTTATTTCATCAAATTTAACTTATAAATGTGTCAAAACTATATTTAAAGTGGGTGCGCCATCAAAATTCAGCAAAACTGCATTTTTCGAAAAATACTTATTTTACCCAAAAACATTATTTGGTTCTCATACCATGTTCTATAAAATGTGTAAGATGAATTATAATGTGATAAAATTAAAAATTTAGTTAATAATATTCACAATTACTAGTTCATAATATTATTATAATAATATATCATTGTTTAGTGAAACTCTATATTGAGTAGAACACACGCTATCGAGGAAGGTCACTATTTCATATAATGCAATCCAAGTCAGGGTTGCACGTAGTGCAAGATTTTTTCGGTGTTGATCATAACATAATCAAATTATATTTCATTTATACACTGATCAAAATCTATACTTGGTGTTATGTATAGCGCGAGCTAATTTTGGTGTAGCGTACAACACAAGACATCAAAGAAATTAAATAGATTATTTCTCATAAAATTTCGGGGTGTTACACCTATGGTTATGAATTGCAATAAGTAGACCATAAAAGGTTAGTAAATGAAGTGTCACAGTCCTTCCTTGAAGAATTTCATGAAACATGGTGATGTAACATTGATTATATCAAATCATCTAGGATAGTTTGGTGTGGGTAATGTAAATCATGATCTGGAGTTATCAAGTAAGTAGAATGATACAAGATAGTCATACAAGGAGAATTTCATACATACTAGGATGTTGAGTTCTTTAGTGATGATTTCTATGATCACAAGAATTTAAATGTACTTTTTTAGAGTTATGTATTTAGTTTATGGACATGTGCACATATGTAGGAGCCATGGGCATGTATGTATATTCAATCAAAGGTCCCTTGAAGCCAGATATTCTTTACAAGGGCTTTATAAGGTTATGGTAATTCAATAAAACCAACTAATTATGTGTGTCTTATAGAATATTTAAAATCCACGGAGGTTTTGAGTGCCCTATATGTTTCACCACCACCTAATGAGCATATTCTCATGATAAGAAGATGTGACCAAAATTACCCTAACTTTTTTCTTGATTGGTTGGTCCATTGAGCATATATTGTCTTTTAATATTGTCATAGACCCTATGAAAATTATTCCTCTTATGTATATTCTTTAAATTTTTTCTTAAACTATATGAAGGAGGATTTTAGTATGCGGAGAATCGAATTTTTCTCGGGTCACACTTTATGGGTTTTCTGCCTGTGGATTTTTGTGTCTCTTTTAATATAATTTTAAAATCATTTAATTTAGATAATTATGGTATAGATTTTATGATTTTATAGCTTTGAAAAAAGTACATACAGTTTAGGATCATAGCCTGTATGGACCTAGAATGGAAGATGTTACACTAGATCTTAATTAGGATGCCTAGAGTCAAGAGCACTCCAACATATTTATAAGAGAGGGTTGTAGGTTTCATAAATAATGTAATGAGTTTCTAAGATGTTGAGTAATGATGTGGGATAGGCATACAAGGATTAGTTTAGACACACATAAGCGTTGAGTTCTTCTGTGATGATGTTGGGGCTCACGAGAATTGGAGTGTACCTTTTCAGAGAAACTCATTTAGTTGAAGACCATAAGTACCTATAAAATATCCATGGGCGTGTATGAATAGTCATGAAAAGGTTCATTCAATCTAGATATCCATTCCAAGGGCCATGGAAGATTGACGGTGACCTGAGACACTCATGACAATAACTGTGGTATATGGGTTTGAAGTTCTATTAAAGGATGGTGGAAGCACCCCGTACTTTGGTTGAATGAGGTAATTATATTGTGGTCCACTAATAAGGAATGAAAAATGGGAAATGGTTTGTATAGTTTATTGTCTTGTAGAGAGGGTGTTTGTATCTATTCAGTTTAACGTCATGTGGTAAGAACCTATTTACATGCAGTTAAACATCATGTTATAAGGATATAGGTGAATTATTGTGAATAAATGGGAATGTCACAGTTGGAACCAAGGATGATGATTGTGTATCCCTATATATCTCATGAAAATGAGAATCCAAAGGCTTGTAGTTATAGAAATACATGTAGTTTAATGTCTTTTGGTGAGGATGATGTAATACAGTTTAATGTCATGTTGCAAGGACCTATGTGGATAGTTTAGGATTTTTTAGTTCAGACCAAAAGAAGAAAATTATAACCTGGATATGTGCAGTGTGCTTAAATGAAGTAACCCAATGTGTATGAGGACTAAATAAGTCTAATACACACAACACACCCTTCTATAAAAACACAGGCCAAGGATCCAAAAAGAGTTATTCCCATGGATGGGTCTAAAGGTGTAATGTTTGGGCATCACTTCATATCTCATGAGGATGAGAATAAAGCCATAGGTATTTATAGGAGTTCCATGTATTTTAACTTCATTTTTTAAGGATAAAAGTGAACTGTCATGAATTTATGGGGACATTGTAGTTGGTCCTGAGAGTGGAGGTTTGGGTATCATTAAGTATCACATAAGGATGAGAATAAAACCACACATTGTTCCTTGAGAACCGTATAGTTTAAATTCATGTAGTAAGGACACATGGAAAGCCGATTATGTTCTTTCATTAGGACAAAAATGGAACTATTGTGAACATCGATTCCTTTCTTATGTGGGTAATTATTTCCCATTATTTCTAGGCTCACATAAGCTACGATCGGTGTGAGAAACAAAGAATAACATGAATCTTCATATAGTGTAGAGAAATAAAATTGGTACGAAAAAGGAATATTTTACCATGTAGTAGTTGTACTAAGTCATAGACTCATGGAATCCCTTTTTATCCCATTGGAAATGGGAATGAATTTGTACAAAGTTCTAGACAAACCATGTGGTTTATGTCCTGTTTTGAGGACATGGGTGACTTGACATTAATGGAAAGGTTATGTTGCAAGTCATTGTAGTTTTATATCACGCATAAAGGACACAGGATCACATATTTTGAAAGGAAGATAATCCTATGGATAGGCCCAGAAGTAAAGGTCTAGTAGTCACTACATATCTTGTGATGACAGGAATCAGGCCATACATAGTTCTTGAGAGGCCATGGAGTTTATGATCATGTAGTGAGGATGAGCCCCCATACGGTTTGACATCATGTGGTTAGGATGAACCTTAATAGTTTAACGTCATGTAATCAAGATAAGATATATCAATATTTTTACATCATATGATGAGGATGTTTGATGGGACTGACGTGGATGTAGAAGCCCTATTGATAAAATTTATGCAAAGTATTTCTTGAGAAAATATTACATTGGTGGGTGGTTTGTAATGATCTCTATACATGGTGTCCATTGAATATTCCCCATTATTATAGACCTTATGTATGATTTTAGGACCATCCCACATGGGATCTAGTTTTAGGGGATTCTTCGCTAGTATCATTGGGGTTTTCAGAGCCATCACCAGTGCTACTTGGAGAAATTAAAGGGGATTGAACTTTTTATTAAAGTCTCATGTTATCTGGTTACAGAGGACTTAAAGGTTGTTCGGTGTGAAAAACCTTTTCTCATCTAAGTGTTCCAACTCATACAACCACATTTTTGATTGTTCATCATCTGAGAGCTATCTGTAAATGTCCATTCAAAGTGATAGAATATAGACCTCTATGGGTAACACTACCTTGGTCCCATAAACCACTGAGTATGGAATTTCTTGTGTAGCAGTATAAGTGGTGGTATGGTAGGTCCATAAAGCAAGGAGGATTTTTTCCATCCAAGACTCCTTATCCTTGTTCTCCATCTTCAAGAGTATATTTTATAGAGTCTTACTGAAAGCCTATATCTTCCCATTTTCTGCTGCATGATAGTGAGATAAGTGATTAGAATTAATGTTGTACTCTTGGAATGTGTTCTTCAACTCCATGGAACAGAATTCAATGTCATTTTTCATTAATTTTGTGTGAGGGACTCTAAAACTCATGATGATATTTTATTTCTTGAAGTTGATCATATTCTTCATCTTGACATCCTTGAGGGGTATAGCCTCATCCCATTTGAAAGATAATTTGGTATTAGTAAGGATCTACTTGTAATTCTTAGCTATGTCTAGGGGATATGGCCCCATAATATCCATTCCCCAAATAGAGAATGGCTTGGAATATCTAGTAGAGTGTCACAATTACTAGTGCTGATGGAAGAAGTTTTCATGAACTTGGCATGCATGAAGTTTTCTGGTGAATTGTTCACAGTCATGCATCAAAGTTTTCCATTAATAAACCCAACCTCTTTATTTTTTGGGAGGTCCTAGTTCCAGATTCATGAGCACCACAAGAGCCTACATGGAATTTCTTCATAATAGTGATAATGACTCCTTATTCTTTAAACTAGAAGAGAATTCCAGAAAAACATGCTTGTAGAGGATGTTTTTTTAATCATTTCTGTCTTCCTTCAGGGTGAAGTTTGTTTCTCAACACTTGATCTTTTCCCTCTAACATGATCTGTTGGGTGTGTTCCATCTCAAAGATAGCTGATTATAGGATCCATCCCCCTAGAGGTGGTCACTAGTTGATCACACTCTAGGGTGGTGTAGACCTGATTCATCTCTTTCATATCATATACAATGATCAATGAGGCTATTATTCAATGTGTGATACAGAAGGTTTCTTCCTTCTAATCCAGGTCAGCGAGGATAGAGGTTATGTTAGCCATTGTGTTTGTGCAATCATTCTATGATCGAGAAACATAATATAGCATGGGCTCAAAGGTAAATTCTTCCATCAATCCCATGAAATATCCAGTAGTGTGGGAAAGTTCATCCTTTTTATGGCATATTCATTATTGATCTTCTTTATCACCAACTCTAAATCCTCTTTGATGTTCAGGAAGTTGTATGTCTTGTTCTAATATTACGATGAGGGCTTGGTACTCGACCTCATTATTTATGTGTCCATAAAATAGTAAAAAGGATTAGGGAAAAATGGATTTTTATTTAGAGATAAATACATTCCTTAAAAAAAACCTGATTGGGCTTTGGGTTTTCGATCCTTATGTTGATAGGACTCCGTGAGGCACCATCAAAATACATCTCCCATGTCTGGGGAGTTTCCTGGGCATAGAAGACCTCTTCATCAGGGATCTCAGTGTCGTCATGTGTATTTCTCGAGGAAGGATGTGCTACCAAGAAGTCAGTCAGGTCTTCACCTTTCACCGACTTTTGGGGTATAAACTAGATGTAATATTGCTACAACATAAGCCTACATAGAGCCAAGAACCCAGTATACATAGGGAATACCAGGATGTAATTAGATGATCAATACAATAGACCAGGTGGACTTCATGGTGTGGAAATTAATTCATCGGCATTTCCTCTATGAAGATGAGTTGAATTATGTTCTTTCAACATCATAATATCATGTCTTAGTACCTAGCATGGTCCAGCAAAGGTAATTGAGACTATTATTGCTTCCCACATCATTATTTTCTGTGAGTAGGGCTACTAATGATCATTCCATGGTGTCCACAAAAAAGACTAGTGGCCTCCCTTCCACCAGAGTAATTAAAATATATGGGTGAAGAATGTACTGCTTAAGACATTCAAAGGAATTTTTATTTTCATTGTCCCATTAGTAGGCATCTCTCTTCTTCAATAAACTCATTAAGGGGAGAGATTTTTCGACCAGGTTGGATATGAATGGAAAAATATAGGTGAGGTTCCATTGTATTCCCCCTAGTTATTTGAGATTTTTAGGGGTGAAATTTCTAAGATATCATGGGCCATTTATGGGTCAACCAAAATGATGAGGTGGTGTACCACAAAGACAAGAAACATGCCTGATGTCACCCCAAAAGAACAATTCAAAGAATTCATCTTTAAACATTGTTTCCACAGCTTCTCGAAGATTTCTCGAAGCTCTAAGAAGTGATGGAATCACTATTGGGATTTCATGACCAAGTTATCAACATAACACCCGACTATTCTTTATAGAAATGTCTTATATATGTGATTCATGGTGGTCTAATATGTGGAAACAACATTCTTTAATCCAAAGGGCATGACCTAAGACCAAAAGATCTATTAAGGTTCTATAAAGGAAGTGGATTCTTCATCCTCAGGGGCCATCTTGATTTGATTTTACCCTGAGTACCCTTCCATGAAGGAAAGGGCCTAGTATCCATAAGATTAATCGATAAAGGGTTTTTGATCAAAAATGGGAAATCAACCTTTGGGAAATTCCGATTAAGTTCTCTAAAACCAATTTAGCCTCTAATCATCCCATTCTTATTCTTAACAGAGATGATTTTGGAAATCCATCAATCATACTACACTTCCCGTAAAAATTTGTCTTTGATCAATTTGTCAACATCGGCCTCTACATTTGTATCATGAGAGGGGTTCATCTTCATGGAAGACTTATTGAAGCCTCAATGTTCATCAGGTAGTCTAAGATGGTGCATAGAAACATCTAGATTCAGTGTGTGAATCACCATATAATTCCATGAAAAGACATATCGGTGTTTCTTCAGAAAAGAAATGTACTTTCTCTTTTGGGGGTAACGAGGCACTAATCAGAGTATGTTGCTGATCTTCTTATGTCCCCAGGTTTATCTTCTTGAGCTCATATTTGGTGGTGGAAACACGTTCCTCGAATACTAGAGGGTCATTGTTTAGATCTTCCTCATCTTCTTCCATTTATGAGTTTATGGATACATCTTTGGGAGATAGTGGAAACGAAGGGGCCTCTCCATCACTATCAGGGTGTGGGAGGCCATGAGATGAAACGTCATCATCCCTTTTCATCTAAGTTGTTTTAGAGAGATGTCAGAGTAGATTTTCAATGAGTATGGAATAGGATTGTACATATTAAATTGGATATTTTATTTCAACCATCGTTATGGGGAGCACATGTCACCATCGAACATGCTCTAGGGATTTGAAAGGGTGGTCCCAAACCATTGGGAACTACAACCTATATATCATTGTCATCCATTGGTTTTCTACCTCCATTCATGTAGAATTATACTTTAGCATATATGGAACTTGGTGTATTGAAGGGGGAGATATCACCATGTATCATGAATACTTTTCTATTAATGGGGTACTTTAGACACTGATGAAATGATGAATGTATTTCTAGGTGTCTATGATGTCAGTTCCTTCAAAGAAAGATATTATATATGATATCTTGTTGGATTACCATGAACTCAACATCATATTTGAGCTCCCAAAATCAAGTCTTGAGATTTATTTTCCCAATTTGTATCTTCTTGTGCTTATCATACCCCTAGATCGTCAAATTTGTATGGGATATGTTCCCATCCCAATACCCCAAACAGCAGAGATTTTAGGATGGGATGAGATTGATTCCAGATACATTATCAATTATCACCATTTGGATGTTGACCTTATTGAGTCTACCCAATATTTATAATCGTTTGATGTTACCTTGGATGTCCTCTTACAAGCTATGATACATGAATGATATGATAAAATGACATCATAAGGTAATAGTCTTTATTCGATAAACCTCAATTATCGTGACTTCTATCTAAAATTCATATGGTCTCTGGAGGGCTTCAACAAGTGCGTCCCTATGTTAGTTTGAAATATGAAGCACATAAGGGGTTGTTAGATTGGTTGGTAACACACCTATATATTTTATAACATTGTAATTTTGTGTTATAGGTTTGAACTTCCTAATATGGAGGTGTTCTAGAGCACGCGACTTAGGGGTTGGAGAATGTTGTTCAAGAGCTGAAGAAGCTAAGGTAGATAGACCTAGAGTTTATGTGGAGGTTGAGGGAGTATCTAATTACAGTGGTATAGGTTACACTAACCTTTCCCATTGCTTCGGTTGATCATATTGAACCCCCGCTAAGAGGTCATCCAAGAAGATTGGATATGGGAGACTATTGGAGGGCTCTGAGGCATCTTCTTGATCTTTTTGAGTCTACTTGAGCACTTTTCCTCAAGTATTGGATTCATATATATCTCCCATAGGGATATGAAAAGAATATTGAGTCTAACCACATTTATGTTATCCCATGTATCCTTGGATCCAACACATGCAGCCTCTAGTTCCCCTGTTATATGTTGGAAAATAATATTCTGGGGAATACTCAACTTCTGATAAGGGGTTTGTCAAGTGTATTGTACTGAAATATCCAAAGATGAATTTTTCATCTAATGAGGATTCAATTTTGGTGGGGTGATTCACATGACACAAATGTTGTGGGTAATAAATATTCAAGGTTCGGTGCTTTCATTAGAGTAGATGATGTTTCTTCCACCTATATCTCTTCATTCTTCTAATGGTCACACTCACCCATAGGAGGAACATCCGATGTATCCTTATTGGGTGGTGGAGCTATCATGAGTTTACATAATTGTGCCTTTAGAGTTCAATGATCTCTATAAATTATCTTATGATTCATCCAATTATCAAACTTTCACACTCACCTGGTAGGAACATCATTCCATCCTTCCTCTTCTTCAGACCAGGTGATGGTTATGCAAGCCACATGCTCTGGAGAGTGGTACAGAATCATCATTCCAAATTCAACCATGCCTTGAAGGATTCAATTTAAGATGAAGCAATTCTAGATATTATGACTCAATCCTC
The DNA here is from genome assembly GCA_963277665.1 of Viscum album. Lineage (NCBI taxonomy): Eukaryota > Viridiplantae > Streptophyta > Magnoliopsida > Santalales > Viscaceae > Viscum > Viscum album. The sequence continues at coordinate 385,826,194 of OY728166.1, forward strand.
TATGGAAAGGAATGTAGTCGGGATGGTTTTGGGGGTTGAATTCATCAGGCCTCCAATGACAGAGAGGCATTAAAAGGTTATTATACATGGAAAGAAATAAATAACTGATGACATATTCATTTCGTAAAGAGTATACATTTTTTATCTCTTCTTAAATCCCAAGATACCTTAAATTCTCTATACTACTATACCAGGGAGATTCTATGGTTTCTTCTAATTTACAAGAGGTTCTAGTCGGTTTGGAGCTAGCTTGGGTGCTTCGATGGGCACCACTATGGGCATGAGAGTGACAAGTGTAGCTTCTTCCCTACCTGGATTTCCCCCTCTGTTATGGGTATGTCTTGGGAATTATATTTAGTCTTATGAATGACCAATTCAATACATTGTTCTATTTTATTGAACTCTCGGAACCCACTTGGTTATTTCATGGGGATTAGTGGAGTTGGTTACTCATTGTTGATATTTTCATAATAGAGTTATAGAAGTTGTTCCTGTGAGAGGGGGATGATGAGAGAATAGTTCAATCCCTTCCATCTTACTATAAAATAATAAACCTTATCGATCTCGCATTCCTTGATGTTTTCTAGGTTGATAGTCGTTGATTTCCTTAGTGTCGAACTGAACTGATAAAGAAGCTGATGAATTAGGCCTTCCCATCTTGTAACAAATCTTGTTAGTGGGGTACTTTACCAAAATAAGTTTTTCCCTATCAGAATCTATACAAAAAATACCTCATCATGGTTTTCTTTTGTAGATTTTGATAGCCCAACATTGTCCCACACTATGATATGAAGTGTGTGAGATGTTTTTTAGGGTCCACTACACCATCAAAGGTCAAAAAGGTAGGGATTTAAAAGTTGGGTGGAGGTGGAATACCATCCACCCATTCAAGATATAGCTCCCTTTTAGGATGCACATGTGCACGCCACCCTTCAATGGATTCCATTCAAGTATCCTAGGATTTAATGGTGGTATGTAACTCTAGGGGCACAACTTTCTAGGCCACCTCTCCTCTATAGGGATTGGGTGGGGGCAGATTAGTTGGTCCCAGTTTCATCTCTCGATGATCCTCAATTCTTCCTATGACTGAATGATTACCCTAGTGAGGGGGGGGGGGTATTTTTATTAAATAGAGGTAAGTCCTTACCATTTTAGACTTCATTATTTATGTTGATCTTTTCTAGATTTATAGCCAATATTATTGTCAGATTCCACTCTTGTTGGAGGATAGGACATGGGAGGGAGAATATATTTCTACAGCTGGAGATGATACCCAGTTGGGATGTTTCCTCTGAGTACATCCACATTAAGTTTTCAGATAGCTCTTATTTCACTCTCATATAATGATATTTGGTCTTCCACGGGTAGAAACTGGGATGTAGTTGCATATTTCCCTTTAACATTTTAAATATTTTGTTGAGGAGGTGGAATCTTGTTATTTGGTTGTGCCAAATTTTAAATCCTTCTCCAGTTTCGGGTATGCGCAACCTCATTTGGTGCATTCAAATATCCATGATCCTAGGGTACATGTTCTATTTTTATATCCTCTACATTTGTCTCTTGATCAACATATATCATGTTGACAATGAAGACATTTACAGAGGCATATTAGGCAATGGTGGTTGTTCCATTACATTATACAGAACAAGATGATTCCACTCATCTTTTATTGGTGTGATTATTTGAACCATTGGACATTTTCGGTTTTTTGGCTTATGACCCTAGTGGAATCTAATTGCCATTATTTTACACTCACATCCTCTCAGTTTATGAACAGTGACCTTTGGAGATTTTCTGGTCATGATTGTCAAGCAAGCCTCAACCAAAACTGGGTTTTCTTTTGGTAGGAGGAACTGGATGGATTCCAAGAATTTATACATTCCTACAAACCTAGAGAATACTAATTCCCAATTTATTATTGATGATTATGAAAATACCCCCATCCCTATAGGTTGGCGGTCGTTTGGGGCTGTCATTAGTATTGATTGGTCATGTTTGTTGGGGATTCAATGGCTCTAGTCAGGGAGTTTATTATTCTAGGGATGGAAATGAAGATATAAATGCCCCCATCCTACTGGTATGGGGATGCTCTAGAATCACCATTAATGTCTCTAGGGTCTTTTCTAGGGAAAATAATCATGGTAATTGTGATTGAGATATAAATTACCCAATCCTGAGGGGTTGGGGTTCACCTGTGGTTACCAAAGGTATGTCCTGAAACCTTTTCAGAATTGATAACCCAAGGGGAGGAAGTGGTAGTAGATATTCACATGTCCCGGGGGGAGTCCACTTTTGGATAGCTGTTATGGAATCATCTATTGTGGTCTCTCTATTGTGTGGTAGTTGTGCTCGCGTGAGATCTAGGTGTGATGGAATCCCAGGATGAGGATCATTGTAAGGACCCACGACCCCAGTTCCTCAGAGTTGGTTCATTATATTAATAAATTTTTATGTTTAAAAGGATTTTTTATACCAAAATACCAAATAGTTTTATATTTTGGGAAAACTAGATACAAACATAGTATTTACATTAAAACGTGAAAGCAAAAAATTAATTTTAATTCCATCAGAACCACCCACAAGCTCTAAGATTATTCATGAAATTCATTCGTAATAATTTTCATATTTTCATCCTCATGAAACAAATAAAACATAAGAAAGGGGTGAGATTAGATTCTCAGTAAGGTTAATTAATACAATAGAATTTATAATAAATATAAAACTTTGTCATGGTGAGTAATAAAAAAAATCCTTTTAAAATAAACTTCAACATTATATGGTAGGAATGAAAGATGATTACATAAATTCATATAAATGATCCTAAAAGTTTTAAACTTAACCATTTATATTATAAAAGTTTAATAATCATGTGATTTGTTAAGTAATATTGTTAAAATGGTGTAATTCATAATTCCATACATCTGAAAAATATTTCCAAGGCCTCGACCAAGACATTTGAAAATACTAGGGTAATGCATCTGCCAAAACCCAATTCTCCTTTATATCATGAGACCTACTGATTCATAAATGGTATATATCAGGCCCCACTAATCATTTTATAATTCCAATGCATTCCTTATATGAATGGGTCAAAACATAAACAAAATGAACATATGAAATATCTTTTCTCAATCTGTAGATGTAATCACTAAATATTCTGAGTAGTATGGTGAAAGGTATCAAGATAGAACATCTAGAGTCAAAATGATCATAAACCAATTAAAAAAATATGGTTTATGATAATAATAATAATAATAGGCTAAAACCAATAAAAAATAAGATTCAATAGGGTTGTTGAAATAGATAAAAATGATCTGATAAATTCATTGAACAATTCTTGAGAGTAATACACCTTTACTTTGAAAAGACGGGTTCTTTTGAAAAAATAATTGTATAAAACTAGAAATGAACTATTATAGTTATTCCATGATAAATTGAGTGTTTTTATAAAAAATGGTGTCTTAATATAGATTATATAGTTGACATTAAAATAGGTATTAAATCATAAAGTTTCCTTTAATTGGGTTATCTAATCTTAAAGAAATGGGAAGAATACCCCTTTGAAACATGTATTTTCCACACACACAAAAAATATGTACTGATCAGAATACATTATTTTGGAACATATACCTATAATTTTAAAGAATTATATAACTTAAATGAATAATTAGTTTGTTTTATAGAGGAAAAAATCACAACCGGAATGAAAAATGGAGGTTGAGGAAGAAAAACCCTTACCTTAAGTCCGAATATGTTTTGCACTTGACCTTAATGTCATGGATAATAAAATTAAAACAAGTAATTAATAAATTTATAACCATTTTTATAATTATTTTAATAATTATATTTTTATTTAGTTCATTTATGGCCATATTTTTGATTTATAGACTTTAAGTTTATCATTCGAGAGAATTTGTTTTATTGGTTTTCATTATCGGTTCACTTGTTTATAAGTTATTGAGTTCATGTAGAATGGGTATATTTCTCTAGAATTAGAAATACATGTTATTAATGAACATATAGAAATTTATGGATTTTATATGTTTATATGGTATGATAACTAACCATTAGATAATACATTTAATGATAATCGTTTAGATTATTTGGGTTGTATTTTGATCACCAAGAACTAGTTTTGTCGTATGAATTAGTATTATTTATATATAATGGTTAAATAAAATTAAATAAGTTAAAATACATATATTATAGTCTTTTTTAGCCATAAAAATGGTTTAATTACCTTCCTTGAAAAACAAAATTGATAAACTATAGTTCATCGTCCATGAAGATTGTAAATTGGCACCTCTGATGTAATGATTTACTTTTCTAAATAAAAGAAAGAGAGTAAGGAGATTGATGTTGGTTCTTCTATTAACATGATATAATTTCCATATATATATATTATACTAGATTTATCATTATAAATTTTACATAGGTGGTTTAGAGAGAATAAAAAAATAACTTGAAAAAAAGTAAAGGGAAAATGAAGAGCATTTTACCAATTGAATACTCCTCCCTAAGAACCGCTTTAAGGGGGTTGATTTTGGTCTTTTGATGAGACAGATAGCTTATGGAAGTGTGGGATAGAATAGGTAATATGATTTTGGAAAAAAATGGGAAAATATTATAGTCTAAGAGGAGTGAGGAGAAGTGGGGGTGAGGGTGATTTTAATAGTGGAGGAGAGGGGTGATTTCTCATTATTCTATTCATTATTTTATTATTTTTCTCAAGACAACAATTATTATTGATGATTTTGACTACATACAGTAATATATACTTTTTTATTTTAACCAATGGTTCTTAGTTCATCCATGATTCAATTAACAGTTTTTTAGCTTATAATTTATTTATACTATAAATTGTCGTATTTTACTATTCACTAAAAATTCAACTATTTCAAATAAATACCGAAAATTCACCGAAACCATTTTTCAAGGTGTAGAAATAAAAAATTGACTCCATTTTTGAAAAATGATTTTATAAATATGATAAATATAATTTATAACTAAAATAATTATTTACTCGAAAAATACAGTTTTAAAGTTATAACTGATTTTGTAACACTTTCAAAAATTAACTAAGGTCTCATAAAATTATCATAAAATCAGAAGACTATAAAATATTTATTTCTGAATAATTTTTATGAAAACTATTTTTTTAAATAATTTTATTAATTATAATATTTTGATTAAATATGTATGACATACAAAAGTACCAACACATAAATATTAATTTTTAAAATATTAAATTACTTATATTGTGATGTAATTATATCATAATTTCATTTATATGATGCTGAAATTTTATTTTTACATTCATTGGTGATGTCACTAATCTATTTTCTAATATACTATTCATTTTGGTCATATAACTATTCCTAAGGTCATATTTATATTTCATCAATATAAGATCCTTAACATCAAGAAATACCACTTATTTCATCCATTTTCCATTTATGGTGTCTATATTGTGTTCTAAAAATGATTTTATATTCCATACAAAATAAACATAAGAATGGAAATTTTATTGATATTGTTCTATTTTGTTATATTCTCTCCTCCTACAAAAATTTCATACTTGAAATTCTAGAATTTTTCCTCATAATAATATTTGGGAAGTTCTTGATCACGATTTACATAATATCAAACATAAACTCTTTAATTTTATGATTTATCAAAATTTCCTTAACTATTAGAGTAATTTTATTCCTTAACACATATTCTTTAGTGTCTAAAATATAGATATTATCATCATACTAATATAACTCAGGTTCCAATTCTATTCCATCAGATGTGAGTACATGTGTTGTGACGGGAATGCACTTCATTAACAAAGAGATGTGTAATGCATTGTGCACCTAATAAAGTCTAGGTGGAAATTCCAAAAAAAACAAATCTCCAATTCTATCTATAATTTCAAAAAGGAAAATGTACCTGGGTTCATTTACCCTATCTTACCAAATATTATAACACCCTTTAATGGAGATACTTTCAAGAAAATTAGTTCTCTCACTTGAAATTACATATCCTTATTTTTGTTATCAGCCTAACTCTTTTTACTTATTTGAATAAATATGATATGAAATTGAATAGTCATTGCCTACTCTGTTGTTTCCTTTATAAGCTATAAGACCACAAGGTGCCTTTCACCAACTTCTTCCCAATAAGTTAGGCTAACACATCACTTTCCATATAATTCTTCATATGGTTCCATTTGATTAGTTTAATGGAAAATATTATTTAAGGAAAACTCTACCAAAGATAAATACTGATCCCACATACCTTGAAGATAAAGTGATCATGATCTAAACATGTCTTCTAATGTTTGAACCGTCCTCCCAGACTACCCATCAGTTTGAGGTTGATAAGAAGTACTCAAATGATTATTAGTATCCAAATATTTCTAAATACTATTCTATATTTTTTTTGAAAATCATGTATCATTATCATAAACAATTTAGAGAGATTCTCTGTGATGTCTTACAACATCATTAATATTGATCCGTATAAGGTGCTCTAGTAAAAAATCCTCCCTTATAGTGGAAAAATGTACAGAGTTGGTAATTCGATCAATAATTACCCATATTGCATCATTATTTTTAGATTTTAAGTTAAACCAGTGAAAAAAATCCATATTTGTTTCATCCCATTTCCATGTAGGAATAAGAATAGTTTTTATCGCTCCCCTATATTGTTTTCTTTTAGCATTAACCTATTTACAGACTAAATATATTGATACTTAATCATTAATTTCCCACTTCATATTAACCAACTAGAAATGTTCCTTCAAATCACTATACATCGTAGTGCTACTAGGGTTTATAGAGACATTAGAGTTTTGGAAATCATCCAATAACTCCCTTTTTATATAGGTTATAGAGGGAACACATATCCTCTTCCGAAATTTTAGATTTCCATATTCTCACCCAAAGTCTGGAAACATTCCATCATTTAAAAATTTAATTCTCTTTTGAATATTCCCATCATCACACTAAGAACTTTTAATTCATTATAATAATGATTTTTGGTAAACTAGTTAGAAAAGTAATGATGTTTCACCTTCCTTGATAATTCCCATATTCATCTTTTATATATCCATATACTCAAGATCCCTTTCAATCATCATTTTTTAGAACTCCATAATCCTTTATGATCAATATATCCCCCACCATATTTTCCTCCCCTAGGTGGTAATGTATGGTAAAATTATAATCCTTTAGTTGATCTTGCCATCGGCTTTTCCTCATGTTGTGTTTTTTCTCTAAGAACATATATTTTGAGATCTTGTAATATTTATATATTTCACATCATTCACAATAAATATAATGTCTCTATATCATTAGGGAATACATTGCAGCTTCTAACTAAATATCATGAGTTAGATAGTTTTGTTCATGTGTTTTTAACAACCTTGACTCATAGGTAATGACTCTATCATTCTGCATAAGGGCATTGCTAGGTCATTTAATTAATTTATCTCTATAAATCACAAATCCACCATTTTATAGGGGTAGAGTTAGGATTGTAGAATAAACTATTATCCTCTTAAATTCTGAAAAATATTCTTAAAATTCTTTATTACATACATACTTAACCCCTTTATGAGTAATCTTGGTTAACAGGTACGATATTCAGGTGAAGTTTTGAATGAAACATCAATAATGTCATACTAAACCAATAAAACTATGTACCTCAGTTTTTTTTGTTAGAGTAGTCAATTCCTTGAATTACTTTTTCTTTGTGGGAGAAACAATTATTATATCCTTAGAGATAATATAGACAAGAAAAGAAACCATTTGAAGCCAAAATTCACACATTCCAAACTTCCCATATAACTCATTTTGTTTAAGAGACTTCATAACAATGTGAAAGTGATTCTCATGATCTTCATAGATTTTGGATTACACCAAAATATAATAAATAAATACCACAATAATATCATTAAGATATTCATTGAAAATTATATACATTAGATCCATGAAAAAAGATGGTGCATTAGTCAGTCCAAAATGCATTACTGTAAACTCGTAATGCCCATACTTGGTTCGAATTTTTGTCTTTAAAATAACTTTTTTCCTCACATGCAACTGATGATATCCAGATCGAAAATAAGTCTTCAAAAATTATTTGTCTATGTGAATTTTATCGAATAAATCATCAATACAAGATAGGGTATAATTATTCTTTATTGTAATAAAATTGATTTCTCGATAGTCAATGTATAACCCAATAGACCCATATTTCTTCATGAAAAATAGAACAGGGATCCCCATAGAGAAACACTATGTTGGATAAATCCTTTATCACTCAATTATTATAGTTTTTTCTTTATTACTATTAATTTTACTATGGAGATTCTATAATGAGTCTTTGATATAGGCCTTTAACTTGGAATTAAATTGATAGAAAACTCAATTTCCCACTCCTAAGGATGTCCAGATAAATCCTTTGTAAATACATCAATGTATTCTTTCAAAATAGGTACATCCCCAATTTCAATATTTCATTCCTCACTCATAGATATTGTGTTCTATTCCTTCCCAATAATTTAATTCAATAGATCTAAAGGAGGTGAATCTAGATAAGAATCAGATGGTGATTTTTTAACTCTAAAGATAAGCGATTATACACCTTCCTCAAAAATCATAATTTCCTTCTTTTTGTAATATATTTTCTCATCATATTTTGAAATACATCCCATAAAGAGTATTATGTAAAATTAAAACATAGATATGATGATAAAATTAAGAGATAAATCACATTTATATTCAATAATGGGAACTTCCTAACACATCTTTGTTGCAATGAGACTTCCCTTAGGGTTTTTTTCTGAAAACTCCGATGTTAAGGAGAATTAAAAATATCTAATTTTTAATTCAAATTGGGAACATATAAAGGAATTCAATGATCTAGAAACAATAAAATATTTATCTAATTTTTAGGATATGATTAATGTACCTGGAACCACATCATTCAGAAATTCAACCTCATTTGTTGTGATTGTATAAGTGTATCCTTTATCATGTAGCCTTTGTGGGAAAATTTTCCTTGGAATAATAAAAAATAATTATCATAGTGTATCATCTCCAAAAAATTGTATCATTGAACATTCATATATTTTTTATTTCCCTTGCTATCACATTCATGGTGGCATTTTCTTCACACTTGTAATAGACTCCTTTTTGTATTAAGCAAACTCCTTTGTGATTCCTTCCACAGGTATCACATTTTGGAAAACGACGTTTTTAATTCTTCCCATTATATATTATTTCCTCCACCACCCACTTATTCTCTTTCATTCCTTTAAACTCATAAGACTTAGATAATTATTACTCTATCTATTTCACATCAGATTATATCTTCATCGGATGAGAAGGATTGGGAAACTAGATCCATTTGGTGGAATGATTTTAAACCATTAAATAATCAATCAATATTTATCCTTTGATTACATATATAGTCCACATGATGCCCTTCTAGAATTTTAAAGTTGGATTTATACTTGGAAAAATTATCTTCCTTCTTCTAACTTATATTCATTAATTTTCATTCCTTATCTGCTCTTTGTTCATAATGAAAATTATTTTTCTAAGAAAATATCATTAAAATCCCTTCATTCCATATTTTCAATATCTTCCTCCTCCATTGTGTTTTGAATTAATGAATACCATTTATCAGAATCTCCCAATATATGATAGACTTTCATGAAAACCTTCTCCCAGCATAGTTAAATGTTTCTCAACACTCGTCACACATCCAGAACAAATATCATTATCTTCTATAGGAGGGAAATCACTGCATGGGATACACATGTTCAAGTGGTTTCCATTATTTCCACTAGGATCCCTTTATAAATACTAGAATACTCTAAATTATGCTATGAAACATAATATATTATGTCAAACTAGAAAAAAAACATAAAATAAATTATGATTTTATACATATATAATCTCATAAACATAAGAATATTTTCTTTGGGGACATATTTACAATTAAATTATTCATAATATTTTGTAAATAAAATGTAAATAATTCCAAACTTGACCCATGAGAGTTTCAAAATAGGTGCGAAGAAATACCCATATTCATGTACCTGTTTACCCCATGTCAGGCCCAAAACTTCTTGTCTGAGTTGTTTCTCCTACGTATATCTATGCCAGAACCACATCCACTTGTAGTATCCAGACATGGATGTATTTTCCATAAATATACACATAATATATAACTTACCAGACATCTAGGATGTTATTTTATACTTATCCTCGAAGAATATGTTATGGTTTTAATCCCTAATCTACGTTTTCTATATATAGTCGTCAAGATTTATATTAAAATTCCTCTAATACCAACTGTAAGGACCCTGGCCCAAATTTCCTCGAGTTAGGTCCCTAAATTAATAAATTGGTGTGTTTATAAGGATTTCACGTCATGAAGATCTTAACAGTATATAATTTTTGGAAAACTAGATACAACCATTAGATTTACATTACAACTTGAAAGAAAAAACACCATTTCAACTCTATTGGAAATACCCTTAAACTCTTAGATTATTCCCACAAGTCCTTCATAATAATATTATTCTTTGCATCCTGGGGAAATAACAAAACATAAAAAATTGGTGGTCTCAGATGATCATTAAGGGCATATAATACAACATAAGTTATTATAAACATGAACTTTAGGCATGGTGAATAAAAAAAATCCTTTGTAAATAAACTTGAGCATGATATGGAATGAATGCAATATGATTACATAAATCCATATAACTAATCATAATAGAATAAAATTTAACCATGGATATTATAATAGATGAACTATTACAAGGTTTTTCAATTAATATTATCATAATTTTTGGAATTAATAATGCCGAACTTCTGAAATTTATTGCCAAGACCCTAGCCAAGGCGTCTGAAAAAACATGGGTAAGGCCTCATCCAAAACCCAATCCTATTTTGTCTCATAAAATCTTCCGATGAATAAAGGTGCTATATTTTTCCCCACCCATCACATTCTATGTGTAATGCATTCCTTATATTAGTGGATATAAACATAAACAATATAAACATATGAAATTACATTTCAAAATCTATAAACATAATCACTAACCATTCTGAGTTGTATCATGAAAGGTATCAAGATACCACATCCATAGTGAAACTGATCATAAACCCATTAAAAAAATATGGTAGATTATAATCATAAGATTTTAATCCCAAAAAACAAAATATTCAACTGGGGTGTTGAAATGGATGAAAATGATCTAATAAATTCATTGAAATATTCTTGGGAGTAATACTCGTTTACTTTGAAAATATGATTTCTTTTGGGAAAATATTTTCATAAAATTAAAAATGAACTAAGATAGATTATCCATTATAAAATTAGTTGTTTTTTAAGAATAATTGGGGCTTAAAATAGATTATATAATGAACATGAAAATATGTAATAAATTAGGGAAGTTTCTTTTAATTGAGATTTATTATCATGAAGAATTGAGAAGGGGACACTTTTAAAACATGTATTTTGCACAAACAAAAGATAAACTGCTCAGAATACAAGATTATGGAACATATATCCCGAAATTAAAATAATTCTATAATATAAATGAATAATTAAATTGCTTTATAGAGGACGAAAGTACAATATGAATGAAAATGGATGCTCGGAAAAAAAATATTACCATATGTCTGAATGAGATATCAACTTAACCTTAACACACTGTATAATCAAATTAAATTCATAAATTAATTAATTAATTAATTAATTAATTACATTTTCTATAGTTATTTTAATAATTATTGTTTTATTAATTTCATTTATATCCTTATTTACCAGTTATAGTGTTTAATTTCATCATTAAAGAGCCTTCGTTTTCTTGGTATTTATGACCATTTAACTTGTTTATAAGTAATTGAGTTCATTTAAAATGGGTATAATTATCCATAGTTGGAATTAAATAATATTAATGAGAATCATTAAGTTTAAATTTTTATATATCATATGGTTATATGGTTTTAAGATGAACCATTAGATAAGACATTTAGTGATAATTGTTTATATTATTACAATGATATTTCGATCACCATGAACTAGTTTTGTCGTATGAATTTGTATAATGAATATATACTAGTCATAGAACATTTAATTTTTTATAATAAATATATTTTAGTATTTTTTAAGCATAAAAATTTTATCATTACTAAACTTGAATAATAAATTGAATTACAAAATTTCTTCATCCACGGAGGTTGTAAATTGGCACCCCACAGATAATAAATTCATTTTAAAAATAAAAAAGTGGTAGTAAAAATATTGATGATGGTTCTTAAATTAACATGATATCTTTCTATTATATAGATTATATTTTATTTATCATGGTCGTTTGGACCAATGAGGTGAGGAGAGAATAATAAAATAAATAACTTGAAAATAAAATAAAAGGAAAAAGAAGAGGATTTTACCTCTTGAATACTCCACCTTGAGAACCACCTTAATATGATTGATTTTGGTCTTTTGATGATACCAGGAGTTTCTAGATGCTAGGTAGAGACTAGAAAAGAGGATTCAGGTATTTATTTTACATGATTCAAGGCTTAGAAAAGTGAGGAGAAGAGGGGGTGAGGCTGGTTTTTATAGTGGAGGGGTGATTTTTCGTTATTTTATTCATTTTTTGTTTTTTTCCCAAGAAATACAATATTAATGATTTATGTGACCCTATATAGTATTGAGTTCAATTTATTTTGAACCAAGGGTTATTAAATCATCCATGACTCAAGGAATAGTGTATTTATCTTATAATTTATTTATACTGTAAATTATTATATTTTACTATTCATTGAAAATTCATGTATTTCAGAAAAATCCAAAAAAAAACATCGTATCCATTTATTGACATGTTAAATTCAAAAATGAACTCCATTTCATAAAAATAATTTTCTAAATATGAGAAATTTGATATTTGACTAAAATCATTATTTACTCAAAAAATAAAATTTCAAATTTATAACCAATTTTATAACACTTTCAAAAATTAACTAAGGTATCATTAAGTAATACTAAAATCATAAGACAAAAATATATTTATTAATGAATGATTTTTATGAAATTTATTTTTTATTAAATCATCTTATTAATTATAATATTTGAATTAAATATTTATGAATTACAAAAATACCATCACATAAATAGTAATTTTAAAATATTATATTAATTATACTATGATATAATTATATCAAAATATCAATTTTAAGATGTCCATATTTTACTTATAGTTTTATTATTGAGGTTAATATTCTACTAGTAAGTTTACTATTCATAAAAACCACAATAATATTCCACATGGCATGTTACTACTTCATCGGTAAAAGATCCTTAACTTCTAGAAAAAACCTCTTATTTTATTCATTCTTCATTTATGGTGCTTTTATTGTGTTCTATTAGTGATTTTATATAATATATTAAATAAACATAATAATGGAACTTTCATTGATAGACTTTTGGGTTCTTACTATCATTCCTTATAGGAAGTTGTCTGGGTGATCGCAACTTCGATCTTCGTGTTCAAAAAAATATCCTAATGTCTTGAGGGGCCCATTTTGAAGTCATTTTTTCTATCCTTCCTCCCCATATGTGGGTTTTTCACACCGTTGTAGTGGGGGTATTTTGTAACAGTGACCAACTAGCTCAAGAATTTCTGGGTCCCCTGATTTCACTGGAGGCTATAACATTGAAGGATTCCATATCTGAGGGGCTCTGCTATTCTACAAGAGCGGTAAAGTGTAATGATCTATATTGTCCCCATTCTCAAATGTGGATGCCTGATGTGGATTTGGAGATTGTTTGTAGAAGTGTAGTGAAGCAATAGCGGCATGTGTGTTACAGATTGGGGTTGTGCTTTTCTGGTTTTGGAACCCATGTCAAGGAGATAGGAGCTAGGTTGATATGGAAAAAGAGTATCCTGATTATTTGAATGTGAAACTCTGATACTAGATAATAAATATATGGATCTTTTAATTGCTAATGAGTATCCCCCATATTCTGGCATAAATAAGTAATGCACTCTTTTTCTCGCTCATCTGGGATCTCATAGATTGATGTAGCGAGGGGCCAGAACATGATGTGGATATTGTTTCAAACTAACTCTTTAAATATGTCAATGTTATACTCCTCCTCACCAGACTTATATTCCTCCATTTTTTCATACCATAGGATATGTCTTTCTTGGTCACCTACTGATGGGAGTGGAGTGTTTCTTGAAGTTTATGGGGAAACATATATAGTTTACACAAGTGTTTCTAGCACTACGTTGTATGAAGGTGTTGGGGTTTGGTTCACCTCTCTATACAATAGTGTCTGAAAAAATAGCATATTTCCTTTCCCATTGTAGATATTTATATGGGGAGATTTCCCATGATCGATGTCAGGAGTAGAGTCTTTACGATCCATCCCCACACTACCATGAGAATTACTATCATGGTAGTGAATACCTTGAACTTCCTACTCAATAAAATAAAAAAGATGACCCTTATGGTGTCGATAATTTGTCTCAAACAACCTAAAGGACATTGGAATTGATCAAATTAAGAATATAATCTATGTTCTGCGTCTTGGTCAAAATATTTCTACTTTCCTTTTGTGGTTGGGAAGGGATGTGATCTTGTTGTATGATGGTTTCCAGAACATGTATATAACTTTCAGGTGTTGTGGGACTATGGGACCACTTTTGAGAAGATGTTGGAATATTCTGATATGATTCCTCATTATTTATAGAGTTACGATCCAATCTTGAGGCATGTTCCACTACCACATGGTAAGCCACATCCAAGACTAGAGTATGAACCCAATCTTGAGCCTTTGCAATATGTCGTTGGGCTTCCTTTTCAAGAGTACGAGCCTACCCAGAGGCATGTTCCACTCTCACCTGGTGTACCTTAGTTGGAACAAGAGTATGATCCCTGTCTGAATATGAATTCCCTGCTATAATATTCCAAAAGACCACTAGAATGGGGGAACGAATATGAGACTCCTCCTATATTGCCTTGGAATGACGTTACTATAATATTTCATCGATGGAAGTATGAATATACTCCTTGATTTTGTGATCTTCTAGAGTATGTTGGGTAGATTCATTGATAGAAATATGAGCCTTTCTCGAGGCTTGATCCACTCTCACCTAGTTAGCCTCAGCCATAACAGGGATATATTCCTGATACTAGTTTTTTTGGAGTATATCATCGGGAATGTTTTTTAGGAATGTGTGCATATCCCGAGGCATGTGCTTCTCTCACCTAGTTGGCCCTAGGTAGAACAGGAGTATGGGCCCAGTCTGATGCCTCACACTTTATTATAATATCTTGATAATCCTTCGGGTCTGGATTGAGAATGTGGGATTGATCTGGTACAACCACTTGATCATGATGATCAGGATGTTGAGTTGTCCTAGTTGTAGGGATAGAAGTATGCACTTGTACCTTTACCTACAATGGTTTTGGAATATTCAGGGTGGATATCTTCGATGATTGATAAAATATATTAGCATTTTATAAAAGTGTATGCAGGGATATAAGACAACCACTTTTACTATCTCCATAATCTGTTAACAAACATCATCAATTTAATCGAGTATATGGATCCACCCTTGTCGTCCTTGTGTCATTGGAGTATTTTAATGGTCTTTATGTGAAGGGTAGGAGTATGAGCCTCCCCCATACCTATCGTGGGAATAAACCCACATACTCTTTCTGAGTGAGAAGGGGTATGAGACTTCTTGTTGGTTCCTACAAGAGTATGCCAGATGGTATCGTTAGTAGTTGTAGAGATATGGTCCCTCTTTTGAATGGTTGTGGGAATATGCCTGCAGTCTTGTTATGACTCAATAGAGATATGAACCGAATTAATGTTTCCTTTTGGAGTATGCAAGTAGGCATCAACAGAAGGAGTGGGAATATGAGCCCTCGCCTGAATATGAAATGACATCTTCCCCAGATGAGTCTTCCTTGGAACCTGTGAATGGGTATCAGAGGCAGTTGTGGGTTAGATGGTACCCTTAGTAGGCAATGGATGAGTACCAGCAGGATGATACTAGTGATGGTAGTCATAAGGTTCCATCCTCAATGACACTATTACTAGAAGGGATATATATATGGCATCCTAGTCCACCATCATCATATATAAAATATGGTGGTTTTTTCACTCTGGGGATATGCTCCTAAAGAGTTTGGTTGTAGTGATGGGGGATACAGGTTTATTAGCTACATTTTTCGGGAAAATCAGGCTCTTTGGATGCCATGATTGAAGGATCTCATGGGAAGCATCTATAGTCAGTATTGTACTTTATCAGTGGTACTCCAAGATCATTTTATTCGCTAACTGTAGTTGGAGATGTCTGGTTTGTGATATCTCTTTATGACCTGTGGGGTCGTAGTAGTGGATGAGGTATCAAAAGAAGTATTGGATGATGAATAAATTTCCTCAGGATGGGATGCTACAATCACAAAGACAACAAGCAACAAGATTACCTATCAGTGAAATATTGTAGGTATAAAAATTCTCAATTAGAAATGCATGTTTAACCCAATTTTCATGTATTCCCTTTCCGGCTATTCTGTTCAGGTGGACCTATCAGCAGAAGGATAGACTTCCAAGAATCTTCATTAATTTTGTCTTACTTCTTTGTTTATATATATGAGATTCAATACAATGTGTCTTGAGGGATTCACGTTGAGCCTATCAGTTTTCTTTTCATGTGAGGAGATATAAGAATGAATTTATGGACTATAACCCAATAGATTTTTATTGGGGAGATTCACATCGGGTTCACCATATTTGTTTTGTCACATTTCTACATGGAATGTGGGATGGTATTACCTTTTATGGTTTTATTTTGGGGTATTTTATGGACTCATTTAATCATGCACATATGGTTATCAATTTTTTCTGCCTTCTCTAGAAAATCCCAACAATTCCCTAATCGATTATTGGGTAAAAACCTACTTTCCAATGGCCAACGATCATCTGGGTTGTCAGGCCCAACTACTCTTGGGGACTCACATTGGTCAATTGTATGGGAGGTCGAGCTCATCACACCATTAAGGAGTGAGTTGTTGCAAAATCCAATACTCTCTTTTAGAATTAATATATGTTCATGAATCTATTCCTAATCTTGATACGGTACCAGTTACCCTAATGAAATGACTATGGGTTCATTCTCTTTTATATGAAAAATAAGGGGGTATATTTAGTGAATTCATCTATATGTAAATGAGGTTCTCCATAATTCTTCAATAATGGGTGGATGCTTATATACTGAATTCATATAACCATGTGCTTTGTAATATGATTCCATGCAAGGAAGTGGTTAATATCCTGAGGAGTGGATTGATCCATTATGTGGCGTCCTACATATTCTGGTTATTATAATAATAGAAACCCACATAGTTTTTTCATGTCCTTGGGACTTGATCCAAGGTATATACCCCTATAAAAGGGGTGTCCATATCATTTCCCTAGTTAATGGATATTCCTTATTCTCAATGAGTTGTCAGTTGAATCCCCATAATTCCAAGTGAGATGTGCACTATGTGAGAAACAAGGGGGTTAGAGATGATCAACCTCATGGTGTTTAGATATTGATCATGGGTGTTAGAATAGTCATTGGGGGTGATCATTATATTACATGGGCCTTGAGAAGGCATCCTATATATCTGAAGAAAGGATGGAATCTGAGTCATCTTAGTTTGGTTTGTATGAGGTGTTAACGCACTAAGGCTGCCTCAAATGATCAATATAGAGATCGAACCACAGGGAGAGGTATCGTATGTATCCTGAGTATGGTCAGAATCAGAGTCGTCATAGTTCTCATTATATCAGGACTTACACTTTGAGGTTTCCCTATACCATTATGAAGGTTTGTAGTACAGATTTTAAGAACATTTCAATTCACTAAGCCCATATGAGTCATTGTCACTATGAGAAACGAGAGATAAATAATTATAAAAATCATTTCTTTGAATAAGGGCCTTAGATACTAGGATTTCCTTGGATGATTAGTATGGATCTTGAACCTTGACGAGAGGTAGCTTATGTATCTCTGATATGGAAGGAATCAATGTCTTCGTAGTTCCCTTTATGTTGGGGCTTACACACTAAGGCTGCCATGTACCATTGTGAAGATTTATAGTGCATATGTCATGATC
Source organism: Viscum album (assembly GCA_963277665.1). Classification (NCBI taxonomy): domain Eukaryota; kingdom Viridiplantae; phylum Streptophyta; class Magnoliopsida; order Santalales; family Viscaceae; genus Viscum; species Viscum album. The sequence goes on from OY728166.1 coordinate 385,844,388, forward strand.
ATTGAAATTACATAATCCCACATGAGATGTGATCATTATGATAATCAAGGGATAATGAATGATCATTTCATTACTTTGAATTAAGGTGTTAGAAACTCTAATTTCCATGGATGATTAGTATGGATGTCGAACCGTGAATAAAGGTGTATCCTAAATATGGAAGGAATCATAGTCATTTTAGTTCAATTTATATTTTTTTTATACACTAATTTCTCCCTATACCATGGTATTATTTGCTGGAGGATGTCTCATTTCCCATCTATTATGTCATGGGAACCATCGTGTGACCAGGACTGATACATATGAAGGGTGTCATAGGACCCAATTGGCATATCCTAGTAACCATCACACGATCTTGTTAAAAAAATGTGGGGTTCTACATGAGTTAGTGAAACATAGTCCAAAGAATTTCAGATATCATGGATGAGACTTCAGGGAGAAATTGCGAGGCCAGACGGACATGTCTTGAGACAATCATGAGTCTAAGATAAATTACCCAGAGGGTGTTGCAAGATTTTGGTTATTATGTCTAGATGATTTTGAAAGACATGGATGTAATTGGAAGGTGCCGTTATATGATCCAAGTGATGTATCTAAAGGACTAATTGAGTCATAGTTGATATACCCATAGGGTCCTCAAAATCAAAGAGGTTTCCTTAGGAGAGTCGTGTGACTTGTTCAGGCATGTTTGGAGTATTCCATGTGTTCCTTATGGAATGCCAAAGGAGTGTCGTGAGATTTGGGTGATGTGACCTAGTGTTATCTTGTGTTATTTAATGACACATATGTATAACATGGGGGAAGGAATAATGTATTTTTCTTAAGCCTTATTCCTTTGAGATTTGTTCTTACCCTTATATTGCAAATTACTTGGTTTTGTTCATTGCCAGCTGTCTTGAATCTCTCATGATCCAGTGGTCTTGTGGGACATCCTCCACATAACCCACAAGATTCTCTTTGTGATATCTATGAATGATAACATTATGTGATTTATGCCTAGCGCATGACTACTTTGGCTTCTCATTGGTGTATTATCTGACAAACGGCTGCTCGGTCACGTTTTCGATTGCTTTGAGAAATCCACTTCGTTGTATCAGACTTTTTCAGTCAAGAGTTCTCTTAGAGTAGTATTCATTATTTTTTTTGTTGAATTGGGGGATTTATAGGACTCTCCCACTCTAATAATCTCTGATTTGTGTGGCTTATTAGGCGTGAGTCCATACTGGATCTAGCAAAAGGGTGTGGTTCCATGTAGTTTCATGAGTCTCTATCATGGATTTCTTTGGGCATGTCACTTGATTTTATGTTATCATGAGTATCCTCTATCAAATCATCCATTATCAGATTATTTTCAAATTATTAAAGATGTTTTTATCATGAGTATGTATAATAGGACCTCCCTGTTGTCACATTGACGTGTCTAAAGAACCTAACAAGATCGGAGTGCATATTGGAATACACTTGTGATAACTCATGTGACATGTATTGGGGTATCGTGGGATAATGATGTGGGTGCCCTTGGTGCATTTCATGCTATTCAGTGATCTCTAGTACATCTCTTCTCATCCCTTTTGATCCAATTTGTTTCATATTAAAATGGTTGAGATTCATACAAGATTACGTGTGTTTTTTTAGGATATTTCTTCTATTTTTTGGTGATATGTTTTGTGACCAATATGGATCATATTAGGGAATTCAAGAACTTCATGGAAAAATCTATTTTTGGCCCATTATGCACTGAGAATTTTTCTAGGAATGGATTAGGACTTTTGTACTGTGGGTCATCAAGTCAAAGAGCTTTTTCAAGATGATGTGGACAAGTCACCCAGGACTCATGGTGGGAATGATTCATGTCTTTTAGCAACCGCAAACACCTATCTCCTCCTCCCTTTTTATCTAATTTATTTTATTTTAAAAAGGTTAGGGATTATGTGAGTTCATATGAGTGAAATCTATGATTTATACTCAATTTTTGGATGATACATTGCATGACCAATATGGGTTATGTTAGGAGTGTGTAAGCATGCCATGGGAAAGCCCATATGTCTATCCTTAGAGTATCGTGGGGATTCCTAGACATGTATCAGGACTTCCGTGAGGTGAGGTTGACAAACTAGAGGGATTGCACAAGGTAAGGTGGACATGTCACCGAGGACTCTCGGGTTCTCACAAATCTCTCGAGGTGCGCGTCACATGGCTCTCAACAACCGAAAACCCCTCTCTCCTTATCCCCTTTATCTTCTTCATTTTATGTGGTGAAGGATCAGTGGTCTTGTGAGTTGACTCTAATATCATCAATGGATTTTATTATTCCCAATGGTGATTTGGTTCATGATAAGTGCATCCAATGGGGGTCTCTATCTTTGAATCTCATACCACTTTATTTTTTAAGTATTTTAGATGTTTTTTTAGTAACTTTCAAATGAAAAACTGTGTGGCCTGGTGGAACTCATTCCATTGTCCAGTGCCTTCACAAGAGTAGGCAAGTTTTTTTAGTTTGGCTCTATGAGAATTTATGTGGGGTATAATCCATGCATGGGTCCGTCACATTACCTTCAAATGGTAACAAAATCTAATACCATCCTCCTATTTGTTTTCTTTTTATAGTAAAATATTACTCATATTCAGGTATTTCTTTCTCTGTGATTTTTCTAATTTATATTTGGTGAATGTCAATAAAAAATCACCCAAACTATCATTCCTTTTCACTCAAAACCATTATATCATGAAATTAATCTAAATATCCCTCTCTATTTCCCTCCCAAGGTACCTATAATATCTTAAAAATCTACTCTCAGGGTTTTATAAGTTCCCACTCAGGGTAAGGGATCCTCTTATTCTCCACATTATTGTATGAACCTTTATTGTATTATAAATTTTAATTTCAAATTATTCTTATTTTCATATGTTATTAAAAATATTTCCTACTTAACTTTTGATTTATAAGTGATTGGATTCATCTTTATCTCTTATTAATACCTTTTATGAATCATTATGTTCCCCCATTACATTGCCGAAATTATCCTGTGATTTTTCCATGCCAATGATTTTTTTAGTGAATACCCATCCCTTTTCCACTCATTGGTGTTCAACTAGATGTAACTATCCTTAATTTACTATGGGGTTTCATTTATATAACTCACAATCGTTAATTTTTATAATAAATGAAATGAAATATTATCATATATTGAATGGTCTATGTGGAACACTCATACATGTACACGATATGAATATGATGAGTGGGCCTGAAATTATATAGCCCTCCACTGCATTGGGTAATGTATTTATCTTATGTTATTCCATGTATGGTGATGGGAGGTATTCCTAACCATGATATGTTATGTTTTATGGGCCTTTATCCTTGATTTAGGTTTATGATTACTTGATTTATATTGTTTCCACAATCCCATGTTTCCATTATGATATCATGTTATATCATGCTTCATTGTTCATGATTATGATTCTAACCTATATTATTTTACCTTGGTATTTCTATTGGATCACATGTAGAAATATAACTTATATTGTGATTTATGTATTCCATTAATAGGATTTATATCTCACTTTTTTTGTTATTTAATTCATCAAGTTATCCCATGCAGTTTTAGATGATTCATGAAAAATAAGAGCAAGTTTCAATTTTTTAATTAATGATGTTGTATTTACATTGAAATTTGTTAGGTCATGTACCTAATTTTCCTAGTAAAGTGGGCCTTGTGATCTTATCGGGTTGTATTAAGTGTATATTTTTTTAATTAATCCTGAAATTTAAAGTATTAATGTTATGGTTTTTCAAAGTTGGTATCAAAGAAAAGTCTAGTTACATTTGATATTATGATTAGAATAATCTTGTAAAATTCTTTAATGATAATTATAAACATATAAAAATATTCCTATTTTTTTAATTTTTAGAGTAAGTAGATTCCATGAAAATAAATATTTGTTTATATATTATAAGTTGATGTAGATATTTTATAGAGGTACCTATGGGTAATAACCCAGAAAATGGAGGATTAATAAAGACATGGTTTTCACTTAGTGTGAAAAATGGGCCTTACTACACACCAGGTTTGAAAATCACATGAGATATGCTTTTTTAAATACACAAGAATCTTAATAACCATTATTAAGGGATAAAAAATTACCATAATATTTTATGATTGGAAATATATCATGGATAACATACATTAAAACCTCTAAATTAACCTGTTAAAGAATATACATCAATTATGAGTTATCCCTTAATTATTCATAGTTCCCCCTTTTATGTGTTTAATATTTTAAAATAATCATTCATAAATTTCAATTTATTTTTAATTAGTGGATAGAAATTGGAGAAACCAATACAATTATCAATGTGAGGAGAAATGTGATGACTACCGAAATGAGATGCCAAACCCCATGGGAGTAAGAATCATGAACTTTAGTGAAATAATTTCTTATTTAACTCAAGTTTTCATTAAGAACGTGAGTTGATAGGAACACCCAAATCTCCCTAGGAAAGAGAAATTTGAAATTGAGTCCTTTTTGTGACAATGTCCCCTTAATTTTAGTAGATATTTTGATCCCTTAATTTCAGTGAAATGGATCAACTCCATTAGAAAGAACATCTTAGTACTTCAATTCTCTGAGTAAGAGAAGTTCATGTTGGATATTTATCATATGGAGGGAGATGATAATTAATTGTAGATATTGGTAAAAAAATAATAATCATGAGGAGGATCTCAAAGTGATCGAGTGGATAGAATTATTGAAAAAAAATTCAAAAAATATTTTTCCCGCACTCTATAACTTTAAATAGAGAGGTATTTCCTTTACCTTAAAAGAGGATGATGAATCCATCAGGGTGTGTGAGGTAAAATTCATAATACTTTTATGATAAACTTACATTATTTTCATTACCTTAGAAATTAAATTCAAACACTTATTTGGTGGGATAAACTTGAGTTTACAAAGATCTTTAGACATTCAAGACATTGAAATACATGAGGAATTCTCCAATGTACCCCCAAAAACAAAATAGGGATCAGTGATTCTTCTATTTCTCATAAAGATAACAAATGGAAAATTGAATTAAATTTTAGTGATATAATAGAGAAATCTAACATTGTAAATAAATTCCATCATTAAACTTTTGAAAAATGTGGGATGAAACATCCCGATAATTTTCTGAGGGGGAGAGGGAATGCTTTACGTGTGGGAAGGAATGGAACCTAGAAAGTGATTTCCAATAGGATAAAACCACCAATGTGATATAAGATAATAAATCTCTAGAAAATCCTTATATTCAATTCCAATGTTTCAACTAAAATGAATAAGGAAACTATGAAAATGAATTCCCTAATCCAAGGTTTTTTTATGAAAACCGAAGACAAGAAACTCCAAGGCCTATAAGGAAGTGAGATATTATACCATCACAACTATTAAGGTGGATCCTAAATAAGAAGTGGTTATAGGTACTCTTGTTATTCATTCAATAATTGTGGATTTACTTTTTTATTCTGATTCTATGAATTCTTTCATATCACACAAGTTTAGTATTAATATTCAAACAGCACCTCAAACCTTAGAATTCATGTTATTGATGAACAATAAGAATAGGTGAATTATTATTTCACAAATATATATCTCATCACCTATGGGTGTTTTTGTGCTGAATATCCTAGAAATCCTTTTGATACTCCCCTTAGTGAATTTCATTACTATACTAAGAATGGATTATGTTTCCTCTTATAGATCCAATATAAATTTCTGAGAGAAAGAAACCACCCTCTATATTGCAAATCACCATCTGATTCTATATGTGTATAAGGAGAAGGAAAAATATTATTTCGTACCAACATCTCAAGAATGGATATTAGTGCCTTATAAGAAAGTGTATTTAGATCAATTGGTTAAGGCTAAATAAAATATCATCCATGCTGACATGCCTAATGTCGGGAATATATTGACATGTTTCCTAAAACATTTCCTCATCCTACACCTATCCATCAGTTTTATTTTTCAAATAAACACATAACCATATCTTTACTTATATCCAAGAATCCATAAAGAATTCTCATTGTTTAACATAAGGAGTTGAAGAAAGAATTATTTAAGAATATTGTTAAATCATTTATACACCCATGTGTTTCACCATGTAGTGCATCAGTTATCTTTGTCGAGAAAAAATGATGGGTCATTGCGCCTCATCATTGATTATCATGAACTCAACAAGATCCTAATAAAGAACAAGTATCATCTGAAAGAGATTGATGAGATGTTTGATCAGCTATAGGGATCCCAATACTTCTCTAATGTGGATCTTTATTTGCGATATTATCAAGTAAATTTAAGAAAATAAAATATCCCTAAGACTGTTTTTCATAAAATTTATAGGCAATATGAGCTAATAGATATTCAATTTGGACTAACTAATCATCCATAAAACATCATTGTATAAATAAATAAATTCTTTGCGATTACCTTGACATATTTGTGGTTGTATTTATAGATTATATTCTTATCTACTAAAAAATAAATTATGAACATGAGGAGTATTTAAATAATGTACTAATGACCATGAAAAAGGAAAATTTATATTAAATATATAGTAAATGTCAGTTTTATTTGGAGAAAGTAACATTCATTGGGACTTTTATCACTATATTTTTAGATCCTTCAAAATATAGACAATTTAAGGATGGTCCTAAAAAATTGAAGAAAATACTTAGTATCATTAGATTAGTTGTGCACTATAGTCTATTTTGGAGAAACTTATAAAAAATATCAAGACGATTAACTAAACTTATCGAGAATATAGTCATGTTACTCTAAAATGATGAATACTAGGAATGATTTAAAGATCTAGAAAAGAGGATAATAACTTCTCTTGTACTCATATTATCCACCATTGCGGTTGGATTTTGGAATTAAATTCATTCGTCCAAATTGGATTCGGTTATGTACATATTTAATATGAAAAAGTGATAAACTATGTCTCCTTACAATTAAATATCCATTAGTATAAATACACAATGAATGGTCTAGAATTGGTATAAGGAGTCTTCATGTAGATAATTCAACTACATTATCTCTATTGAGAAAAGTGTGATACATATATACATTAAAATCCTAAAGTGTATATTCACACAAAATGATATTAATACATGCCAATGAAGATAGTTGGATTTGATAAAGAATTATGATTGTTCAATCCATTATAATCCTATGAAAGGAAACAAATTTTCATATTATTAGAGTAGAAAAGATCCTACAACCCAATCCATGATGATGATTACATTGGATCCATCCTTCTTGGACATGAAAAGGATAGACATGTGAATCAATAAAGTTATTTATCATAACTTTCTCAGATAACCCCCCAACCTTCTACTATTAAGAAGATCAAGGAATCCTATAAAGAAGATGAGTTTCTATATAATAATGTAGTGAATACTATAGAGTACAACTTTTCTAAAGATGGAGTTATAAGTTTTGGTACTTAGATACACGTCCCATAAAAACTAAAACTAATGTGGGCACTTCTAGATAATTTGAAAATATCATTATTCAATATTCATCCTGGAATCACTCAAATGTATATAGATTTGAAGAGAAACATATTGTGGGAAAATGATGCTTGTCTATCTTAGTGGGTTACAAAAGAAAATGTATTTTCCAAATTCATTAAAAAGGTTGACCAGGGTCATCTTACTAGAGGTGCTTCTCATTTTTTCTACTCACTTAATTTATTTCACCTAATAGCTACTTATTTTGTATTTTATATTTTTTATGAAAAAAATAGTAATTTCAGTTTTTATTATTTTCTAAATTAATTAAATGACATTAAATATGAAAATTTATATCAAAAAAACATGAAATGATAAATATAATGTTATTAGGATGAAATAACATGGTATTTGGTTTAGTGTTGGGTTAAATAATTATTTACCTTTATTTTTTAATTTTTTTTTTGATAATGTAGTCATAAAATATCAATATGAATTATTGTCCTTTTATTTTTTATTAAGAAACCGTGAATTTATTATGAAATGTATATTTCACCTCCTCTTGTAATCAAAATTGATAGCACATCTTAGTTGAGAGTGTGACGTATTCTAATACGAGGATCCATATTATGTTGTTTTATCCATTTATCAGCTCAAATTGATCATATAAAGAGATAATCAATGAAATATATGAAAAAATATAAGACAAATGAATATAGATAAAATTAATATTTATGTATTCGGAAAAAATCTCTACACTCGTGCATGCCTATCACATCAATAAAAAATTTAAATAAAATTTAAGAAATAATTAAACAACACAACTTACTTCTGCTGATCCAAGCCTCGGGTTTGCTCTTCATTTTTTAGTGGAAGAAGTAACTATGGAAATGAAGATGGAGAAGAGAATAATGGTGATAAAATAAATAGAATATGAGAGAGAGAGTTTTATAGAATGATTGAAAATAAAATAAAATAAAATAGGCAATAATAAAAATAAATAGTGAACATAGAGGTAGAAATAAGAATAGAAAATAAAAAAGAAGAAATAATAATAATAATAATAATAATATTAAGAGGAGAAAGAAGAAAGGTGGATGGAATGAATTAAAATTAAAATCCATGTATTATTTACTTAGAAAATAAAAAATTACAAATAAAACTAAATTAAAATAATAAAAAATAAAAGAAACATAAAAAATGAGGGAGCATTCGGTTGAGCTTATATTTCCTAGTGGGTGTCAAAAGTTTTTACAACGATGCAATATTACTTTTATAAGACAATGGAAAATTACTAGATTATGAATCTCACAAGATCATTGGGGATTTATTTTTAAATACAACCATAATACTCTCATTTATTTCATATTTGGAACCCCCAAATATTTTTGGTGTTTAAACTCCCTATGTGTGGACAGGGATTTGGTGGCAGCAACTCCTTAATTTTCATGGTCCATGGGATGATACGGAAGAAACATTGGTGGATATAGCAGTGGTATAGAAGTTGAGTGTGCATGAAAATGTTGAATGATGGTCCTTTAACCCCTCAATTTTTCACAATGGTCATAGGTAACTTGAAATGTGGTCAAGTTGGTCATTCAAGGATTTAGAGACGAACTAGGGTGGAACAAAGCTTTGATGGGGGAAGTGGATCTCGATAATAATATTCAATAGTCTAGATAATGGTGTTTTTCTGAATAAGTAGTAGAGGTCACTGAGTTATGTGGACTGGAAGTTGAAGGAGGCAGATTATATCTGAGTGGGGGTGAGGAAGAGATGATCTGAAATGGTACCGTTCTACTATAAAAGGACATTAACCATATGGAAATCATCTCCCATCGGAATAAAATAATGATGGGGGAGTTTTAAAATTAAATCACCTCCCCTGATCTAGTCAGAATCTCATAACTGGGATGGGAATATGTATTCAAATTCACACACACCAGGCTAAATGACCCATGTGGTCCTTGGCCTAAGAATTGCTCCCCATGGCCTTAACTCCATGTGGGCCACTACACGGGCTTGATAACCCCATGCTCTATATACACTAGCAGGGCCCTCCCTATAGCCTTATTAGCTTCCCTACCCCTTCATGGTGTGGGAAAAGTGATTGTGGGTCAATTATTGAAGGCTTAGTAGGATTTCCTCAAAAGTTTTAGGTAAAAACATACCTAAAAAATAATATGAAAACTTTTTAATTAAAAATTCAATGTCACATATAAAAATACCAGCCTAAGAAATCATAAATAAAACTCAAATCCAAAATTAACATTATTTTATTCATTTATCATCATTTTCATTCCTTTAAATAAAAATTCCAATAATTTAATATATCATTGGAATATATAGAATTAGTCATTAAAAATACATCAAAAATAATTCAATTTTGTTTAAAAATATTTATGAAATATAAATGTTTCAAATACCCCCACACTTAAGCTATTATTATCCCTAATAATAAAATCTCAACATTGAATTCAAAGAGTTCCAATTTTAAAATTATTTAAATATCAAAGTAATAAAATAAATAAATTCTCAATGTTAAATCAAATTTTCAAAAATGCACATAATACATCAATTTAATTAATGAATTTTCAAAGAAATAGTCAACTAAATTATTTTACTTTTTTTAATTCAAAAATAATTCTAATTATATTCTCATTCATTCAACATCCTTAACTAATTATTATTATACATTCCAAATCATAATACACCTATCTTTTTATTTTGTTCACTCGTAATTAATTATATAATTCAAGTTGAGTAATCCTCATATCATGAAAGATTCCCCTTTATCAATAGGCTTGTAAATAAACTATTTTCTCTAATTTGTATAGAAAAAAATGAACAATAAATTATATGGAATTTTTAATCATGTTTCGTATGAATCTGAGGCATAAGGTCAGTACAAAAAAATTAAGGCTCAAAGAGGAGGCTTATCTCTTAAAGTAAGCTGCCTAATATCAAAAGTAGTAGTGTAATGAAATTATATTCTCCAATGTAGGATCTCCCACTTTCCTAAAACAAAAAATAAAGGTTCTGATCACTGAGAACATAATGAATGATATTCATATTATCAAATTATTCTCTACTTTTATACTCTTTTTAAAGTAATTTTTAATTTTTTTTAAAAAATCGAATGTTATGCTTAGAAATAAACCTCACATCCACCACCAAACCACATATAATAAAAATTATTCTTCCATTAATGGATATTTTTTATTCATAAAAGTCACAACACATTCCTATTTTATCATTTTTTATTTAAGTATGGAAAACAATAAAGTAATGAATGAATTAAAAGCCTTTCTTAACACCCACAATTAGAAACCCAAACTTTTTACATTTAATGTGTTTCATCCCTTCCACCATGAATTTTCCAACCTCAAAACGTCAACATTAAAATATCTTATAAATACAAAGAGGATGGTAGTAATAGATAAAAATGGCTTCATATATGGCATATACCTAACAAGATAATTCATGGTTCCTATGGGTTATGCAGGTATTGAGATAATGGTGGTCTCAAGGATCATGGGTTTTCAAAAAATAACCCATTAATTTTAAATTAGTTTTTTCATATTAATTCATTTTGAAATGTTTCATTGAATCTTTTAGAAGGTGGTATGTCCCATGATAACTATAAAAATATACTGAAGAATAAATAAGAAATATAATTCTCTTAGGAATGGGTCATTTGATTTTGGAAAATCAAACAAACCATGACTAGTTATAACAAATTAATTCAAATTAATTTCATAATTTCAAAGTCTTAAGAATGATAGGGAAGTTTCATTAACATGATTCAAATAATTCACTTGAATCAGGATTCCTCGTTTTAATATCCATTCTTCAGATCAATTATTCAATTATCCATATTACTCATTTAATTTAATTAATATTAAAATTTAAAACATGGAATCAAAGGATTCAAAAGAAACTATTGTTTTCTATATAAGTCAATTAAATAAATAATTCAAATATGGACATTAAAATTGTCATCTTAAAGATAAAAATAAGAGTTCTTATGTAAAATTTAGGGAGTTTAAAAGAAAAACATAAAAGTGAAAACCCTATTAAAATGAAGATTTGTTCTCTTTTATCCTTAAAATTTTAGGGATTATTTCTCCCATCATGTTCCTATAAAATAAAATTACTAAATTAATCCCAATATATCATGTCATTTTACCTCAAAATGAATACAGTATTGGGATTCATGTTAGTATAATACTACAAATTAAATTTAAATACCTAGAAATAAAGTAATGTTATAAGTCTTGGTATGATCCCCCAAGTGGGAATTATATTTTTACTACCTCCATAGGGAACTACCAACAATTATCCACAGTCTAATGGTAAGTGGGTCCTCTTGGAATTGAGCACCACATATGCAATTTCCTAGCTTTCACTTCTTTCTCTTTGGCAGTTAGTAATGATCCATGGATATAGTGTTCCATATCGACCCCCTTCAAAATTATGTATAGCGACCATGGAGGGGGTAGGATGGACTATGGATCATCCACCTTCATTTTAACTTGTGCAACCTCCTATATCTTCTCCAGTGCTGTCTCAACATAGGCTACATGAATTGAATGATCAAAGGGAATGTAAACATGTATTTTTATTTGAGAAAAAATTAAATTTGAATAATAAAAAAAATCCCCATTTCAAAATGATAAATCTATGTATATATTTCATTTGGATCAACTAATTATATCTCATTAGGGTAATCCTCATATATATGTTCAAATAAATTAGGTATCTCTTTATGTTCCTCAATACGGGAGAGTTTAGTTTATTCATTTTCCTCTAAGGTAAAGAAAGGATTTCCTAAATCTAAAAATTATAAAAAGTGTGAATTAATACTCAATTCATATTGAATAAAATAAAATTAAATAGATATTGATATAAGATCAAATCCATTAATTTATTCAGGTTTAATATATTCTTCAGTGGTAAGTGCCTCTTGAAGTTGGATCTTCATGGATGGAGGCAGGTAGTCTGGCTCCCCCATCTTTTCTTTAAATTCAACCACTTGAGTGGTGTCTTCCTCCATGACTAAAAAGAAATGTAATTTTGATAGATATTATACTTTTTAGGGACTAGTTATGTCAATATTTACCTCACATTCATTCCATAAGAAATCCAAGTCTTATTGATATCCCACACGTAGCTCAGTAGGAAAGTCGTCATCATCACAAATATACACTAGCTCATCATGGGCATCTTGGATATAATCCTATAGATTGTAGTGATATGTATACTCATCAATCATGGACTAAACTTCTTTGATATCATCAAAAAAATCAGGAAACACTAGTGGATCATCATCTAGTTCAGGTTCGGGTTGCATGAGGGATAAATTAACGTTATAATTTTTCCAATGCATTTGTCCATGTAGTTCTTGTGACATCTCTTCCAGTTGTTGAATATCATATTTTACTTTGTTTTTGGAAAATTTATTAAGTAATTTCACATGGTTAATATCTTCTGAAATGATGGGAGGAAACAAGGAACACTCTACTTGTGTCTTGGACATTTCTTGATAATATTCAGGGAAGTAATTCAATAATTAGGATAACTGTCTAGACAATCGTTCATCCATTGGTTGTTCAAGGGTATATTTAATATACTATATGAGTTACTTTATTTTCTCCACTTTTCTAATTTAGATATAGGCTCCCCTGATATATCTAGAAAAAAAATCAAAACTACCTTCTCCTGACTTGTTTCACATAAAAAAATTTGTAAAATTTTAAATGAAAATCTATACATTGAGTGTGAAAAAATAAAAAATAAGCATAATCTAATTAATTTCATGGAAATTGTTCCTATTTTGATGGAATCCAATATATGGTCATGGGAAAAATATTTTCTTCCCTAGTTGAGCGTAGAGGCTGAGCAGGGTCACCTCATTTTAGGAGATTCCAAATTTATTACCTACTTAATAAAATTCTCACAAAATACCTATTATGGTTTTTTTTGTTCTATGAATTTAGTGTAATTTGATTAGATATATTATATTATAAAATTTATACAAACAAGAAATCAGGGAATAGGATTATAAAATATATAATTTGGGCTTTATGGTTTCGTTTATAGGTTCTATCATTCTCCTCATTGGTGTTAAATTTAATTTGATAATTTGATTCTGAGATCTCATGAATGAATTAATATTATTTTATTTAGTAGTTTGAAATATTGAATGCCTTTAGAAATCTAAATTCCACATCATCCATTAATAAATTTTGATTTCACGCCTCAATTGAGAGTGTGACATCTTCCAAGAACCAGCTCCATCGTATGTCATTTTAGCCACTATATGGCTCAACTCCATAATATAAAGAGCTTGTATCCAGTAGAATGTAGGGAAAATAATTAATACGAGTACATAAATGAAATCGAGTTCAACAAAATGGTGGTAAATTAGAACACTCAAGAACTTCATTCTTTATTTACAAAAACATAATAAAACCTAAGAATTTTAGCACAAAGTGAATGGAAGATTCCATTAACCTCCCTCGGGATGACATGTGGGTTAGATCATCATTGTTTTGGGTAATAATTTACTGTGGAATAAAATAATAAGATAAAAATAATGATAAAAATAAAAAAAATAGAAGAAAAAGAATAGAGACAGATAAAAATAAAATAAAATAAAATTACTATGAAAATAAAATAAAATAACATATTGAATATTAGAATAATAATGATAAATAAAATAAAGAGGGAAAAATAATAATGAATATTTATGGTGGAAGAACACAATTAGGTGGAGAAATCATGAATTTATATTTATTAAATATAAATAATAATTATATTAAAATTAATCTGAAATAAAAAATTTTAAATTAAAAAAATCAATTGTAGTGTGTGGCCTTCCTTCATGGGTTTTAGGAACTTGATCCCATATCTCACTAGTGGATGGTTATTTTCATAAGTAGAAAGAGAGCATCCTCATCATCCCCATCAATAAAATCCTCCTATGAGACCCTTTTCAAAAGATACTCATGATACAGTCAGTGTATCTTCCAAGGTACACCTAATCGTATTAGGTATTTTAATCATCCATGGATAGAACAAACATGTAAAATATGCTTGCATGGGTTTCATGAGGTATATTGTTGCATTTCCACATGGTAGTTTCTTGGGAGGAAATGTGGAACAAAAATATGGAGGCAAGCAGTGGTGGTATCCTCTTCCACAACCCGTACAACCTTCTAAGTGGCCAGAGGGAGCTCAAAAAGAGCTTCATAGGGTTCAGTTGGCATGAAAATGTCATTATAATGAGTTTTTGAGCCTCAATAGTGGTTCTATATCTTGATTTCGAGTTCTTCAAGTGCTTCCATGGTTTTTCTCTAGTGATGAAAAGGGAAAATAGTGATGTTAAGCAGTGGACAGCATCAATGAGGCAAATGAGATCTATCTAAGGTGGGGTGAGGGTTTGAGACACTAGATAAAATTGATTATAAAAAAATGAATATTAAATTGAAAAGGTGATGTCCCACATCGAAATACAAAATAGTATAGTTGGTTTCATTAAATTAAAGTCAGGGATGATCTGGCTTAAGAGCCTGCACAAGGGCGGGATCCTAAAAATACATTTACTTCAGTATTTCTCAAAAGAATATTAATAAAGAATATGTATTTATGTTTATAATGAATATAAAATACCACTTACCTCTCTTGGTCCATCCCTCGGGTTAGCCCCTCATTTCAAGGTTAATAGGTCACTCTAAAAAAATAATAAGAGATTAAGATGAATAAAAATAAAAATAACTGAAGATAAATAAGAGTGAAAGATAAGTAAGAATAAAATATAATAAAATAATAAAATAAAATAACCCATGGAATATTATATGATAAAAAAGAAATAAAATAAGAATGGAAGATGATGAATAAAGATAGGTGTTGTAAGAACACACTTATGTAGAGAATTCATTAATCTCTATTAATTAAAACTAAATAGAAATTATATTAAAAATAAAACTAAAACAAAAAAATTAAATAAAATTAAATTAAATAAGAAGAAGAAAATAATAACAGCATAGGACCTTCTTTCGTGGGTGTGGAAACTCGACCCCCTTTCTTAGTAGTGGAGGGTTATTTTTATAGGCTTTGAAAGAGAAACCTCGGCCTCCCCATTAAGAAAATCCTCATACGAGTTCCTCTACCAAAGATACATATGATAAACTCAATTCATCTTCAATGATACACTTTAGTGTATCAATTTTTTAAATAGGGAGTAGACTAAAAAACATGGAAATTATCTTCCATGGGTTTCACGGGGTACAACATGGCATTTCCATGTGGTGGTAGCTTATACTTCCATGTGGAAGTGGTAAGAAGAGGTAGGTAGAGGAGGTATCATCTTCCTTAAACTTTTAGGCCTCTAAATTTTCTATATGGAGCACAAAGAGATATTCATGTGGTATAATTAGGGTTACACTATTCTTAAAAGGTTCTTTTCTTCCTCGATGGTGGTTCCCAAGATTTATCTTAAGTTCTCCTGGTGCTCCCATGGTGGTTCTTAGATGATGTAGCAGGTGGCTAGTGATGTTCAACGGTGGAGCCACAACAAAGATGGGGGTGGGATTTTTCCAACACTACTACAAAACATGCCTTTAATAGGGCTAGAAATGGCCTTTATCATTTCTAGAAAAGTTCTAAAATGTGAGCGACATTTAAATCCCTAGACTATTATCAACACTAAAAAGGCGCTGAGAAAATGGAACATTTATCAATTCTAGTAAAAGCAATGATAAATATAGCCTTTATAAACGATTTAGTATGCATTGATAAAAAAATCATAATATAGTATGCAATAATATCACACTACAAAACCATTGTTCTGTGCTGTTATAGCAAAATGTAGCACCCGAAACACCAAAATCACGCCAGATAAATCCACAAAATAAGTCCCAATACATAATTTAAATGAAATGAAATTTAAACCATAAATACTAGAAAAAAACATTATGATATATACATTTAAAACATTGTTTTATACAATAACATGAATAAAAATTATTAAATACATTAAAAAACAATCCTAACATTCAATGTTACCATGATTTCCACTGAATCTCTCTGTCAAACTGCCAACACTACATGAGAATCTTCAAAAAAACCACATCAACTTGAAAAAAATGGTCCAACTGTAAAATAAAACAATAATTATGTGAGTAATAATAAGAATAAATTAATTAAACATAAATACGAAGAAATATATTAATTATATGGACAATATTGTTACCATGAAAACATTAAGATTTCCTCTGTGATTGAGTGGAGACAGTGTCATTTCTATTCCTATAAAATAAGTAGAGGTAACATGAAATAATGTGTTAAATTCACAAATTCATGGGTGAAAATATTTTAAGGTAGAAGAAGCATAATAGTTGGAAATTTCACTCCAACTCGAACAAAAAATTCCACTTGTATGATAAAACAATTATTATCTGTGTAATGCTAAAAATAAATGAATTAAAAATAAATATGGAACAATATATTAATTCGATGGAAAATGATTTTACTATGTATACATCTAGATTTCCTATATGGTTGAGGAGAGTTAGTTTCATTTCACTTATTAAAAAGGTAGTGGAGGTAACTTGAAATAAAATGATAAATGCACCACTATATGGGTGAAAAAAATTTAAGGGATTAGGAGCATGAAAGTTGGACAGAGCACCCCAACTCGAACAAAAGAATCCACCTGTACAAGGAAACAATTATTAGGTAAGTAATACTAAAAATAAATTAATTAAAAATAAAAAAGAAACAATACATTAATTCTATAGAAAATGATTTTCACAAGAAAACATCAAGATTACTTATTTCATTGAGTAGAGGCAGCGTTGCTTCTCTTCCTTCAAAGGAAGAGGATGTAACCTGAAAGAAAGTGATAAATTCACTACTTAATGGGTAAAAATATTTTAAGGGAGAAGAAGCATGAAATTTGGAGAGAAAACCTAAACTCTAACAAAATAATCCACTCGTATAACAAAACAATTATTATGTGTGTAATACAGAAGAGAAATTAATTAAAAAAATATGAAATAATACATTAATTATATGGAAAATGATTTTACAATGCAAACCTTAATATTCCATAAAAAAGAACAATCAAGCTACCAAGTTACTCAGGATTCCCTTTTATTGGTTCTCAATCAAGTTTCACATTCACATGCCTCTAACACAACACATTTAAAACCCATGTCATGCCAAAAAATGTACACAAACTGTGCCACTACTTGCACACCCAAACCCCATTTCAAAACATACACACACCAAATTATTTCATAAACATACCTCACACCTATTATGTTTGTTAAAAATTCATTTAAAATGGTTTTTAAAATAACCTCCATAGGCACTACAAGGCATTACATCAAAAACACACCCATGTTCACCTGAAAATGCTACTTTAAAAATAAATCGCAATTCATAACCACATCGAACATAATTTTAAACACATGTGTAATTTAATAAATCTCTTAACTGATTTATATAACAATTTCAATTACCAAACCCATAGTTTACACCAATTTACAACCAATTCAATAGAATGTCCCTTTTTTAAAAATTTTTACACAACCCAAAATCATTTTCAAAACATATCTTCCATCCAAAAAAATAATTTACAATTCATATTAAAAATGTCACAACATGTTCAACCTGAAAATGTCTTTAAATTTACATTAAATACTTACTTCCAAATCTATCTGCATTTTTGTGCCTTTGAAAAAATGATTTTCATCTTCCAAACAACCTATAAAACGTTTCCACAGAACACCACACTAGAACACACACACACAACATATCCATGTTCCATTACAGAACCCAAACCCATCACAAATCACACCTAACCCTTTGAAAACACATTTTACATCAGTCACAACATTTAATAACCCATTTCTACATCTCAAATTTCATTTCTAAAACAAATTCATCATTATTTAAAATCTTCATAACTCATACTCAAAAGATTAAAACAAGACTAACTTTCCCAAAATGATCCATTTCCCATAAAAAATCTTTTTCAATATGTGTCCTCCTTAAGCACCCACAAAAACCCATTTCTCACTACTCAAAAAATTAATTGAACACCTACATTGTTTTTTTTTTCACAATAAGGACTATATAGATATATATCAATTTTTTATTATAAAACTTATTTTCAACAAAAATTCATGTCAAATCATTTCCAAAACAAGTTTGAACCACAAAAATAGAAAATATAGCATGCAAAAATTAACAAAGCAATAAAATTAAATTATCTAAAATTATTAGAGCATTGAACCACCTACCTCAAGTGGAGAAATTTTTGAAAATTAATATGAAATCCAACTCACATCATAACCATAATAAAAAATCAGATGTCAGATGATATGTTGGTGAAACAGGAGTGCCGACAACAGGCAAGTGGTGTGATTCGAGCTTTGATTCATCAAGGAGGAGCACTAGTAGCGGGTGGCTTCCTCGGAAATCTCTAGATATCAGAATGATTTTGGAAATGGTTAGGGTTTTAAAAATATATTAAGGAATTTTTATCAGCACTTATAAATAATATCTGATAAATAGACCATTTATCAGCACTAATAATATAATTACTGAGAAAAGGAATATTTATTATCATTTTTTTAGAACTGAAAACGATCTATCTTTATCGGTTCTAAAAAAGAACTGAGAAAAGAAATATTTATCAGTGAAAAATTTAGAGCACATATAAACCTTCCTTTTATCAGTGCTTTATTTAGTGCTGATAAATCCACATCTTTATCAGCGCTCTTTCAACACTTATAAATATTCTTTTATCAGTGCTTATTAATGAAATGTTGTTAAAGGATTTATAATTATAAATATAAATAAAAAATTATGAAATTTTTGAAATACGTAGTAAATATATATAAATATAAATATTGTAAATATATTCCTTTTTAAATATATTTATTATAATTTTATAATTATTTATATCCAATTATATAAATATTTTTAAAAAAAATTATGTGCATCATTATATATATTTATATAATTATACATATATATTTAATAAATATATATAAATATCAATATTGTAAATATATTCAATAATTAGTTAAATATATTATAAATTTAATAATTATTTAAATATACATAATAATTTATTAATAATTATATAAATAAATTTAAAAAATATTTATTTATTTTTAATTATAAATATAATATTGTATAAATATAGTGATTGTACATTTATAAATGTTTGTATTTACAAATATTTTTTCACAAATATTCTTTTAACAATATTAATGAATATCTCTTTTTAAGTGCATGCATCTATGTAAAAACATTTATGAGCGCTTTATTTTTCTTTTTCCATGAAAAAAAACACGCGCTAATAAAAGGTTAAATTTATCAACACTTTATTTAGAATTGATAAATATTACATTTATCGGTGTTTTGTTATAGTGCTGATAATTATCATCATTGTTAAAGGTGTGTTTTGTAGTAGTGCATATATGGGTGCATTCATGAGACATTGGATGTCATAGTTTATATAAGAACCGAATAGTAACATGAAAAACTTATATCATACATCTAATCATGTAGGGGAAGAGGTTTCTTCAGATAATGAAAGTTATGGCAAATATAATTCAGAATCATGCACCAGGTTGGGCTCCCAAAAACACAAACACATGCACTCATAATGGTCTAAGCTATAATGATCGTCCTGGCCCATCTTTTAACCCATATTTTCTTCTAAAATCTCTCACTACCTGCCTGATCCACTCGCCACTATACATAGGGTATCCCATGGAAATGATGCCAATTTTGATGCAAATATATCCTAGGGTGTGGAAAAATAAAATTTATTTTCGAAATATATTATAGAGGATGACCAGGGTCTTCTCACTTGATGAACTTCCCAATTTGTCTTCTCACATAATTCAATTCACCGGAGAACTACTTGTTTTTTGTTTCCTTTATTATTTTATGAAATCAATTATAATTTGGGTTTTTATTAATTTCAAAAAAAAATAATATATCATTAAATATGAAAATTTAAAATAAACTAACATCCAATGATAAATAGAATGTGAATAGGAATAAATTATGTGTCCTTAGGTTTGGTTTTGGTTTCAATAATTATTATCATTTATTTGATTAAATTTAGTTTGAAAATATATTTATGAATTATCTTGATGAATTACTATCCTTTTTTGTGTTTTAAAATCATGAAACCCTTAATTAATCTAAATTTCACGTCATCCTAAATAATGGTTGATGGAACACTTCAGTTGAGAGTGTGACATCTTCCAAGACATGCCTCCATCATCTTCCATTTTATCTATTGATCATCTCATCTTCATCTTGTGAAGATATAGTAAGTGGAGTATAAGGAAAATAAATAAAAAACAATAAGAGAAATATATTTGAGAATTATATAATGGGAGATAATCACCATACTCATTCACACCACCCACATATATCACAAAATTAAAATATACTTTAAAAAAGAATTCAAGAAAACCACTTACCTCCCTCAAGCCATGTCTCAGGTTAGCCCCTCATTTTTTATTGTAAGATGACACCCATTAAAGGAAGACATAGAATAGAATAAGAGAAATAAAATAAAAAATATGCAATTTATAGGGATAAAGATATATATAAATATAGAGAATAAAATAAAATAACACATAAAAGAATAAAAATAATAAATGGATAAATTATGAAGAAGAAATAAAAAAGAAGAAGAGAAAGAATAAAAAATGAGGAGTAGGGGGAAAGAAGGTTGGATCACTTGAATTAAAATAAAAAAAATAATATTTTCTAAGGAAATAAAAAACTAAAAAATAAAACTAAATAACAATTAAAATAAAATTGAGAAAAAATAAAATAAACTAAAAAAATGGTGCCTTCAGCCAAACATTAATTTCCCGGTGTGTGTTTAAATCTTTGGTAGTAATGACCTTTTCCTTTTATAGTGCAATGGAGGAGTCCTGGGTTGTTCCTCATCATGGAGCCTTATTAATATCCTTTTAAAGTCACCCCAAATACCTAAGGGTATTTAATATTTGGAACACCCTAATATTTATGTTGTTTAAATTCCTTTCATGTGGGTTGATCTTTATTGGTGACAACCCCTCCATGTGCATGGTGAATGGGTTGATGTGGCAATGGATTTGTAGGATGTGCAATTAGATGTGGACATGAGCGTACATAGATGTACATAAAGGTGGTCCCTCAACCCCTCTGGCTATCATAGTGGATGGGGGGAGCTCTAAATGTGATCAAGGTGGTTAGTCTAGGATTTAGAGATGACCTAAGGTAGAATAGGGCTTCGGTGGTGGAAGTGGAGATCTAGACCAATCTTTGGTAGCATTGGTTATGGAATTTTCTTGATGAAGCATTGGGCGACAGCCTAGTGTCATATAACAGAGAGTGGTGGGGGAATGTGGTGGCTTCTATCTGAGCACAGGTGAGGTGGATCTAATGTATAATGAAATAGTTCCACTAAAAATGAACATTAACTATATTAAACTCACCCCACATAAGAACTGAAGAAGGATGTTAATGAAATTAAATTGAATCGCCTCCCATGATCTAGTCATAATCACACAATGATGATGGTCTCCCTTATTCACATGCACACACACCGGGTTGAATGGCCCATGCATGCCATGGCCCAGGGACTACTCCCCATAGGCTTTATTCCATGTGGGCCACTACACTGGCTTGATCCATGAAATTCCTTCTCTATAAGTCCTTCCTTATGTTCTACATTCCTAACTACCCCTTCATGGGGTGGGCTATGTGGGTTAGGGTTAATGGTTAAATGTTTGGTTTCCTTGATCCATATTTTTTGGGTAAAAAATAACTGAAAATTAATATGGAAACATTTAAGTAAAAATTATAACTCACATAAAAAAATACCAACCTAAGAAATCATAAATAATATTCATATCTAAAAATAAATACATTTTATTCAATTATTATCATTTTCATTCCTTTAAATATAAATTCCACCATTTTAATAAATTATTGAAATATATGGAATTAATCCTTAAATACCACTCAAAAACATTAAATAGTGTTTAAAATTATTGGTTAAATATCAGTGTGCCATGTAACATGAAGTGGGAGATTGTAGATTTCATACCTCAATAATTTTTATTCCAAAAACTCAGGGTGTAACAACAGAATTCTTTGGGTATAATGAAACTATTACACATACTATAATGGAAATGGAAAAACATGGCCATAAATTTCATCATCGGATCCCTGGCACACATAAAGGTAATATTTTCATCTGATTAGATGTTGATTTCTTTACCAAACCTGTGAATCTCATAACTATCATGGAATATTTCATTCTTGACCAACTAACCAAGATACAGATAAGGGATTTGGTAAGAGTTCATGGAGTTCCACTCTCTATTATATATGATCGAGATCTGAGGTCACCTCAAGGTTTTGGAGAATCTTTTAACATGCATTGGATATAAAACTAGGCTTAAACATAGCTTATCACCCTTAAAAGGATTCTCATTCTGAAAATACTATTCAAACTCTGAAGGATATGTTGAGATCATGGTCAATGGATTTACAAGGATGTCTGTACTAATACCTTTCTCTAGTGGAGTCCTCATATAACAATAATTTTCGATCTAGAATTTAAATGGTTACTTATAAGGATGTATAATGGAAGACATGCTGAACTATGATATATTGGGATGGAGTGGGAGAGAATAAGCTGATGGGTCCCTATCGTATATAATAGATGGTATGAATGGTTCAAAAAAAATCAACTTCAACTATACTCAAATCAAAATTGATAGAAAATTTATGCATACACTCAATAATGAGACATGGAGTTTGTGGTCAGATATAAATACTTCATTTATATATCAATGTGGAATACATTAAATGGGTTTGGGAAGAATGGAAAGTTTATTTCTATATATACTAGTCCCTTTTAGATCCTTAGATATTTTCAAGTGGTGTCCAATAAACTAGAACTCTCACCTAACATATCTCAAGTACATGATGTGTTCTATGTGTACTTCTTGAGGAAGTACATACCAGACCCCTCACATGAACTGAATCTAGTGGTGGTACTATTTTAGAACTCCCTTTCATGTGAGAAGAATTCACTGAAGATCTAATATCGTAGAAAAAAAGTTCTATTAAATAAGACAACTTACATAGTCAAACAGCTATGGTGTAACCAAAATTTTGAGGAAGTGACCTTGGATCCGGAAGAGGTGATGAAACAATATTACCCTCATCTATAGTAGTGTCTAAAATAAAAATTTCAATGGTGAAATTTTTGAAGTGGGAATAACAAAACGATCTGAACACTTATATATGAAATAACCTTTTTGAACTACTAAATACCTTATCAAGTAATCTATTTATAAAAAACAATCAACTGCATTGGTTATTTTGGATAGTTACATTATATTGGATTTAAAATACTTTTAATCATCATAAACACTTATAATATAGTTGTTTTATAGTTTCCATTATGATTATTATATTAAAGGTAATGATATATTCCAATTGACACACATGGAAGAAGTGATGGTCTTGATTAGTAGGATTGTACCCTATGAAGCCTATTTACCAATGATTTTGAGGGATATAGAATAACCAGACTCTAATCATGACCAATACCATGATAAGATTCAATAACTAATGTATGATTGAAACTATTTATGGGATAATTTCAAGCTCATCGAGATCATATCCCAAACCATTTTTTTCGAATCACCTCAATAAAATATCACCACTACGCACCTTACCCTTCAGTAATTCACTGGTGTAATAAAGAGCTATATCTCTAAACCATAATAGTATAAATTTGTATGATTTATTTGTAATAAAAAAATGATTACATTTATCCTTTTTAATATTACATTTTTGGAAGATTAAATATTCATGTTGATAAAAATTATAATTTGGTGCGATGAAACAGAATTTGCATTTTTGGGAATTATATAGCTTAAATCAAGACATTACTTTTAATAATTTCATGGGTTTTTAAAAAAAATTAAATTTTAATAAAAAATCTTCATTAAATAATATTTATTAAAAATAAATTATAACCAAATTTTATGAAGTCAAAAAAAATTATAAGGGTCTGAAAACTATTATTTTCCAAAAAGTAGTATTTTTCAATAAATGTAGAATTTTGGCCTAAAAGTTTAAATTCTCATACATAGAGGATCATTTGGATAAAAAAATAATTTCTTAAATAATAATATTGGAATTATCCAATGGTTAGTTTTTCATAATTTTAAGAGATAGTCAGTTGTTTGTGTCAAAAATAAATACGTTATACATATATGTTATGTATTATGACCTCATATTGTCCCAAAAGTGATGTAATATATCCCATAAAATTTATTAACAAAAAAATATATTTAACCTTTAAAATAATGTGGTTTGAGGTTATTTTAGTAATTTTATAAATCCTTAATGAATCCTTTAAAAACTATATAATATTTTAATGTGTTAAGATCAATTATTTATAAACATGACTCACATCCACATCACCATGGGTATTATTTTAATGATATACGCTCTTAGCCTTGTGAAATAATTAAAACCACTCCACTTTTGTAGAAACCATGGTGAAAAATGGTATTTCCTGTGTTTTTTATTGCTTTATCTTATAGAATCCAAAACCCAAATTTGGAAATTAATAAACAATTATCCTCTCTTTTTCTATATAAATTATCCCAAAATCCCATTTAAATTCACTAAAACCCCTCAGACTATGACATTACTCCGAATTTACATCTATATATAACTCCACAAGGTGTCACGATCTTTTAAGAAGCTCCCCCATATATTTTAGAAGATTCATATCAAGGTAAGGTATCCACTACTTCTCTTAATCATTCCAGAACCTTCTTTATATTATGTCATTTAATTTCTAATTTTTCATGTTGTATATGTTCTAACACATACCTCCTACTTTACTTATGATTTCCAAGTTGTGATAGACCCATTTGACTCTCATTAATCTCTTTTATTATTCTTTATGTACCTCTGTTAGGCTTCCAAAATTATCCTCCGATTTTTCCATTCAAGTCCTTTCATTAGTAAATACACATACCATTTTCACTCAATGGTATTCACCTAGATTTTCATATACATGATTTTTTTGTGAGTTAAATGTATATAACCCACACTCCTTAATCATTATATTAAATTAAATGAAGTATGATCCTGTGTTAAATGATCTATGTGACATACTTATACATCAACATGATATGAATGTGAGAGGTGGGACCAAAATTATATAGCCCGCCAATGTATTGGATAATGTTTCTATATTATGATATTCTATGTGTAGTTCATGAGAGGATATCCCTGGCACCCTAAGTGATGTTTTCATGGTGGTTATCCTTGAACTATATTTATAATGTCATTATTTATGTTGTTTCTATTTTCCCATGTTACCTTTATACTATTTAGTAATATTATTCCTCGTTTTTCAATATTGTGATTATCACCCCTCTTATGTTACCTTGATATGCAATTGTATCATATATATTTCTTTACCTTATTCTATGATTTTTTTATTCACTTAATATTATTTATATCTCACTTGTTTCTTATATATATCCCCAAGTCACCCTATGAAGTTTTAGAATATATAAGGAAAATTAGAGCATGTTTCAGAGTTTTTAATTAATTTTTTTTGTATTTATTTTTCATTTTTTATATTATGTATGTAATTTCCCACAAAAACTAGACCACAAAATCTTATGTTGTTGTATTAAGTGTTGTTTTATGTAATAAATAATTAAATAACTTATATTAAATATAAGGTTTATCATAATCTTGGGCATCGACATGGGTTCCTCCTTCTATTATGTGTTCATTCCTTGTTGATTACATTATCTTCTGGAAGACCAAATTTTAGGAGATTATGATATCAAAGGGGTGGACTTAGTTTTCAAAAAGAAAACTTTGTTCCTAATTATTTGATTCAGTTGTTACCTAAGGATGGAATTTTATCTATTTAATATCCTTCCTATCATCCAATTGTCAATATTATTTATGACCTTTCTTTAGTCTTATTTCCATTATCCACCTTCTTTTGGTGGGAAAGTAGAAACACAATCCACTTCTTTTGGTGGTTCCCTAAACATTAATGTCCTACAATAAAATTAATATTATATGATATATTTAAAAAATAACACTCTTGGATGGTGTTCCAAAACATTCTATGTTAGGGCCATTAATTTTGGAAATCGTTAGAGAAGATTTCCTCAGGTTTCCTAGCTTCTGTTAATTGAACAATATTATTCTCCATAACCATGATGAAGTACCATGGAAGCATCTAATTCCAGAAAGAATACACTTTATTCTTATTATAATCATATTGTGGACCCCTCTAATATAAATTCCCAAACGTAAAATACAAAAATATATCATAAAAACATATGAATATTCATTATATATAATAATGATCCATGCCAAAAAAATTATGTATAGTGCCTTTGAAAAATGAAGAAATAAAAAAGGGGTTCATAAGTGTACTAAATCATCTCCCAATATGTTCATTATAATTATGACCCTTCTTAGACATATCATATATAATACCTTACATCATTACCAGGGGAAGGGAAACATAAGAAAGGGTGAGCTCTAATTCCCAATAAGGGGAAACTGATTAGATATCAATATAACATGAGTATAAGGGTATGATAACTTGAGAATAAAAATTATAAAATCATACCCTACATATCATTAATCATAATATTGATTCATGGATTAAATCATGGAAGTTCATAGGAAATTAATAATAAATGAATTAATGAAAATATTCCATGGGATCATAACATTGGAATAATAAAAAGAATTCTAGAAAACACATAAGCATAAAATACCTTGTGTCAATGATACCCACAAAGACATTCATAACATGTTAGTATTGGGAAAACTACACATTTGTCTATTTTGTCTTGGGATAGCCTCCTATGTACCCTCTATTTATGCATGGGATAAGCTCCCATGTATCCTCTAATCCCATAGATAATTAATCACTACCTAATGAATTGGAGGCAAATATAGGTCCCACTCATCACATAATCCATGAATTTGTGTGTGAAAAGATCATAAAACATTCATCATTTCCAATCCTATGAAATGAAATGGTTTTCATAAAAAAATTTCCATCATAAACATAAACCATCAAAGAAATACTAAGAAATGTATCATTGGAACATATACCCAATAAATCATAATTAACATCTGAATATGTCATCTTATATGGAAAATGATTTTGAAAATACACTTGGAAAATTTCATGAGGGAAAAAAACTTTTATTGAAAATCAATTTTTAAAACTAAAAAATAATTAAAATTGGAAATACATTTTTTTAAAATATATATTGAAACATATAAATGAATTGTTAAAATATTGAGTGGTCATGATGGTGGTAAATGTCGTACACGTTAAAACAATGATTCCTTTAACATTTTTTTGTAAAATACAAAAGGGGGTTATTTTAAAAATGATATATAGAAACCTCATAAAAAATATGTAAAAATTTAAAAAATGGTAAAAATTACTGTATAAAATCCCAAAAAAACAACAAAACATTTTTTAATATGTTTTTAGAAAATAAAGATATTGAATAAAAAAGGGATTCCAATCAGAGAGAGAAATAAATTATGATTTCATTAAAACATTATATAGGATTCATGAGTACATAAGGAGAGTAAAATAAAGGGAAAAATTCATTCTCAACAAATAACCACATTAGAATAAAATGTATGAGTTTATTGAGGGATGTTTCATAATATTTTAAAATTTGGAAGAAAAACATAAACCTTCCTGATAAATAATGAGATTGTGTCATAAAACCCTTACCACTTTGGTAACATTGAATCATAATCCACGTGAAGGAATAACATTAATTTAAACTTAAAATATCATGATAATAAATAAATAAATTATATTACTTGTCAAAGGTTTTGTATATACACCTCATAAAAGAGTATAGTTGGATAACATAACGCACATCCCAAAGAAGTCACATTAGACAAAAATATCTTACCTTATGTATCGACTTCCTTCATATGCATTCATAGATACTATATAATAAATATAATATATATCTATAATTATATATATATCATACCTTATATGATTCACTTATGACCTTTTATTAACTATTTATTAATAATTCCATGCCAAAATCATGTTTCAGTAAATAAATACTTTCTTTTCGTATACATTTTTATTTTTAATTTTTGGTCCTCTAATTTGATCATGGTTATATCAT
Organism: Viscum album; assembly: GCA_963277665.1. Classification (NCBI taxonomy): domain Eukaryota; kingdom Viridiplantae; phylum Streptophyta; class Magnoliopsida; order Santalales; family Viscaceae; genus Viscum; species Viscum album. The sequence goes on from OY728166.1 coordinate 385,873,168, forward strand.
CTCTAGAATTTTAACCATGATATAAATATAATATATATTTATTTATATAAATCCATAATATATATATATATATATATATGGAAATACACCATTCCCAGAGATGGTAGGCCATATATATGCCTGAACGGACATTCCATTTTATCGAAATATGAAATGAAATAATGGTAAATAATATATTAACTTTGTATAATAATTTTTATGACCTATATATCACATATATTCATTAAGTATACCCTAATTTCCTTCAATGAAAAGTTTTTTTGAAAAACTTATCACATCTCTCCGTGAGGCGGTAGTCTACCATACACACAAATGATGTCATCATATTCCCCACAGATTAAAAAGTAACAAGGTATATATGATATAATAATTATATATTTATAATTATGTAACAAATATTATATATTTAAATTTAATTTATTATTATTACCATCTATTTGAAACAGAAAATAAAAACACATTACCTTGGTCCGTGAGGCGATAGTCCTCTACACACACGAGCAACGTTATTGTTTTCCAATGAGTTGGGATATAAGAAGGTATATGCAGTATTTTAATTATATAGGTATAATTATATAATATATATAAATTATATAAATTATTTTCATCATTATATCCATCAATTAAAGGTGGTAATAGGAAACTAATAACATCAGTTCATGAGGTGGTAGTCTTGTATACACACGATTCATGTTTTTGTATCACATTGATGGAAGAAGATAAGGATATAATTTATTATTATAACATAATAACATAGTATTTAATTTTGTTTGTTTTTATTATTATTTCATAAAAATTTAATAATATTTTAAGGATATAGAAAAATAAGTAAAGAAAAAACTCATAGTTCAAAACATTACCTCTTCATTAAGAAGCCTCTTTAGGTTTAACCTATAGAATTTATACACTATATTTATGATATCACCAAGGAATCTAGGATGTTGGTAGGGATGTAAGGAAGATATTTGATTTTTATTTTTCAGAACCAAACTATTTTTTAAGGGTGAATAGGATCAGATAATAGTGTCTTTTTATAAGTGGGGGAGAGCACACACATGGAATTTTTTAAAAGAATAAAGTGTACCCACATCTTTCACATAATAAAAAAGCTCTAAAATGGTCTATTATTTAAAATCAAAAGTTATAAGGTCTAAATATATCAATAAATGGGTTTTTAAAAATTTTATAGTTCATTTTAACCCTTATCATTTTAGTTTAACCACCGGTAATCTCATTTTAACGTTAACTATAGTAATTAATTTTTTTGGTTTTTAGTATTTATTTGGACCAAAATTACATTGAACGTATTATTTAATATAAAATGATTGATTAAAAATATCAAATCCATTTTTCTAAATTCCATTCGCATAAATTGATAATTTTAAATTAAAATTAATCCCATAGATGTGATGAGAAATCGATTTTCCAATGACAAAATGTTCAAAAGTTCAAAAATATCTTATATCCAAAATCAATATGAAATTTATTCCAATGTCCTAAATTTAATTAATAAATATATAGATGAACTAATTTTATATTAAAAATCATTTTAAAATAAAATTAACCTTATACAATATTTAAATGAAAATGCAGTTTTCAATAAAAACTAGTATTTTTAATATTTAATTGATAATTTCTTTTTTTTAAAAAAATACCAAAAATTCACCGTAAAATAATTTGAATATTTATATTTAAAAAATTAAATTTTTTTAAAATGATTTGTGAAAAATTTCAAAATTTACTCTTATAATTTGTTCCTAAAAACATTTTTTGAGAGAATAGTATTTTTGAAGAATATATATACATTAAAAACAATTGAGTAATTTTTTATCAATATGTTTTATTTATTTTGAACCATTATACATAATAATTTTAAAAAAATTATTCCTATTCATGATGAAATGTCTAACTTCTAGGTAATAATGGTCATGTATAGACAATAATTTTAATAGTTTGTCATGGTTTTATAAAAATTGATATTGTATGTAACACAAGCTATCAAAGATATTAAATTTATTTTAAAATATATATTTTATAAAATCTATGGGTTTTACATTAAAGTCCCTTTAAAATTAATTTATTCCTTTAAATTCACCACTTTAGTACAAAAAAATGTGAATAATTTTGTCTTGTTACATCCTCAGGTCCCACATAGCTTCCTCAAACTGGTGGTTTCGACACAAAACATTGACAAGAAGAGTGGTCCTATTTTGTAGAAAATTATATTTAAGATCCAAAATCTCTAACAGTTGTTCATCATAAGAAATATCATGATCCATTTGTATCTTCTATGAGTTTAGTATATGTGATGGATCAAGTATATACTCTCTCAGGAGAGATACATGGAACACATCAAAAACCTAAGAGAGGTTCAGTGGAAGTACCAAGTGATAATTTACTGTCCAGATATGATCAATAATTTAAAAGGGACTAATATAACAATGGATTAGTTTTCCATTATTTCCAAATCTAACAAAGCTTCTTACATGGAGAAATTCATAGGAAAACTATCTCACCTACTTCAAATTTTAGATCACTTTGATGTTTATCAGCATAAATTTTCTATCAACTTTGTGCTACACTTATGTGCTATAAAATATATCTAAACTTATATATCATTTCATCAGTTATTTTTGGTCCTAGTATGTTTATTTATACAAAATCATATGAACATGTGGGAGTTCTACACTTCTTTACATGAAGGACTTCATAAGTATCCATCTAAATTCTGGGGTGAAATTTATTATTGTAAGAAAATTAAATTATAGGAATTTGTTGACCCCTACCACCATTAAAATTCATATAAAAAGATATAAAATATTCTATAGGGTTTAAACTATACTCCCAGACTCACCATATGTATTATTATGGTACGTGGTGCTAAAACTCAACTCTATATCACGATCTTTCTGAAGACTTTTCAAAAAAATTAAGGTAAAATTAAAATCTTGATTAGATATAAGAGTGTTTGTTACTCCTTGAAACCTTACCACATACAAAATGTATAATATAAGAATTTTGATCAAGATGTAATTCTTCTCTAATTATGATAAAGTGTTCATACTTTTTAAGGTGATCGACTATGACCCATATATTATTATTCACATTATATATTTTTGGGAGTCCAAAAAAATATATGGTGATGTTTTCCAATTTATATTTTAATATAGGTAATGGTTGTAACATCCTATTAGTATTTTGTCTCTAAAACATAAGTTATTTACATACCACGAACCAAAATACGAACTCTAAAATATATCTCCTCACATAATACCACCATAAATACTAATTTAAATCTCTATAAATCTTTTTACATCAAGGATAAATAGAAAATTAAGAACTATGAACTTCCTATAATAACTCCTTCTTTAAGAATGGTATTAATAGAACACATAAATGATTATAGATCCTTATTATTCCATCACAATCAAGGTTAAACTCAGTTTCATTCCATAAATTCTTGTGAATATCAATAAATTCATTATGTTCCTATTTAATATTCACTTAGATATATGATTGAACAATCATTTGAGAAATATTATTTTTCTCCCCTTTCTCCAGGATTTCCAGAATTGTCCTTTGGAATTCCCAAAAAAATTTACCTTTGGGGATCCTTATAAAGCATAAGCTCGCATGATCTTTTAAACTCAAAGCATCAGTCATATTTTTTTCTTTCTTTGGGTGGTAACGTATTAAGCATTCATAATATTTAATTATATCTAATCAACTTCTATGGTATATTTATAACTCCTTATATATGAATATATACTTAAGAAAATTATGATTAGTATATATATAACACTTTTTCCTATAAAGATAATTTCTCCATATATTTAATGAAAAAATACCACTTCTAACTCCAAATCATGAGTTGAGTAATTATTCTCCTTATTCTTCAATTTTATTGATCCATAAGCTAAAACCATGTAATTTTTCATAATAATGTATAAAAATCACTTCTTTGATAAATCAATGTATATTACAAAAACTTCCCCAATAAAGGGTAATAAAAGAAAGTGTGTGATTACTAATCTTATCTTTAGTTACTTAAAATTTTCCTTATATTCATCTATCCAAAGTTACTTTTCTTCTTTATGAGTTAACATATTGAGTGTATTAGTTATTCATGATAAATTCTCTACAGAACATTGATAATATCCATCTAAACTAAGAAAACCTTATATTTCATTCAAATTGGTTGGTTTATGCTAACATTCAATAACTCTAATATTTTATGGGTCCACTCTTATACCCTCTCTTGAGATTATATATACCATAAATGAATCCTTAGTATCCAAAATTGAAACTTTGTAAAACTTTCAAATAGTTATTCCTTCTTTAGGGTATATATTACAATTCTCAAATGATGTTCATGTTTTTCCTTTCTCTTTGAATAAATAATAATGTCATTTACAAAATACTTCCACAAACCAATCAACGAAGTATCAAAGACACTGTTAATTAAATCCATGAGTAAAACGAGTTAATTAGTTATAAAAAATGGAATTACTATACACTCATAGTGTCTATAAATTGTATTGAATGACTTATTGCACATATCTTCCTTCTTGGCCCTTAATTAATGATATCAAGAATTATGTATGATCTTGGAAAATTACTGTTATCCTCACATTTGATCAAATAATTTATCAAAATGGTGTATAGGATACATGTTCTTGATCATGATATTGTTCATCTCAAAATGGTCAATATAGAGTTATATCAATCCAAATTTCTCTTAAAAAATAATAGGTCCACCCTATGGTGAAACACTTGGAAAAAAAAATCCCTTATCATGATTATTTTAAATTTTATTCTTCAATTCCTATAATTCAATCGAGACCATTTTATAGGGAGTTTTTAAAATAGGTGTAGCACTATGTATGACCTCTATTGAGAAATAAACTTCATGATCTAATGGAAGACTATGAAACAATTCAAGAAATACATCAAAAATATTCCTCATAATAAGAATATAATCAATGTTGATTTTTTCCCTAACCATCAAAGATAAATGTCCCCTTTTAATAGGAATCATAATCTATAAAATGGATTTCATTTTCATGGAAATTTTTTATTTATCACCACACTCATATAAATTTATAGGTTGGATTGGAATATCAAACATGAATTCCATTCCTCATAAAATTATGTGGTGTTTATTTATTGAAGGCAAACCCTTACCTAATATGTCATAAAATTAAACATGCAGAAGAAAGAAAAGATTTACAGGAAGCACGATCCAACAAACTTCAATAAGAGAGGAATCGTATATTTATGGTGCAATCATCATAGCATTTGGTGGTTTATCTTATAATTCGACATCTAATCTTTGAAGTGATCTTTTTATATCCATATAAAATTCATCAAATATAAATGATAAGGTATATATATAGTAAAATAATACCATATAATTTCTAGATTGAATGGTAAGTGTACATTTCATCACATCATTATCGCACCCCTCAACTAAAGTAGTGATCACATGAGATATCCCTGTGTCCCTCGGATTAAAAGGATGCAGGAGTTAATCATCGTCATTAACCCTCAGATTCAGGAACTTGTTAGCATAATTCCTAGACTCCTACATTTTAAACATTGAAGTGTTGGAGGTGAATTATGTGTGTAATTCACTTTATTTTTATCATAAGCTAAATTCATCCCATTACATCATCATTCATCCACTTGATAACCTTCTTTTCCATGCATAAAACACTTATTAGTCCCTTTAATACATTTTTTCATCTTTTCTTCCACGCTCTGAGCATAAAGGAATGATAATATTCTTCTACATGATATTTTAATAGTTTACTTTGATTTCCATCTTTATATTTCATATAAAAACCATGAAATTGATGGGTTACTCCATTCTATATTTCCACCTTGATAGCACAATGAATGATTTATTAATAGTTAATAAAGTTCCTTATGTTTAACACACATTAAAAACTTGGTTTTAATATACTAAATAATCAATCAACATTACATTCAGGTTGGATGATAAAACTATAAGCATATCACACCAGTTTGTAAAAAAAATTTATAGGTACCAATAGATTCATCATCCTATTACTTTATCTTAAGGAAGTCCTTCTCTATTTTTGTATGAAGAATATGAAGGATGTACTTCTTGAAAAATAATCTATTAAACTCATCCCTCTATATGGAGTCAATTTCAATTTTTTGTCCCATATTCTATATAAGATTCTACCATTGATCTAGTTTATTGTAATGACCGGGAAATTCTATGATAGTTTTTTTCATAAATTCATGGGATTTTTATGAGTCCGTGAAAATTCACGGCGTTTTATTCTGAGGCCTGGTGTGACCGGAATCAATTTATGAAGTTTCTTCGGGTACTTTTAGTAAACGTATGAGCGGGGTTTTATATATTTTTAATTGGTACTCAGAATTGAAATCTGAGGGCACCTTTGAACTCGCAGCGTTAGTGATTACTTAGTGAGACCTTCACCGTAGTTGCATTCTAACGAGACTTGATGTCAGAAGTTGGGTTTTTAATAAGTTAAATAAAAATAAGTGTTGCTTATTTTTATTTTTTAGGTGGTTAAAACCTCCAAGATGTGGTTATTGGTTGGGGCCACCACACCCTAACCTCCCATGGGAGGTTATGGTGGCGGGGCCCACCTTCACATAACCTTCATTGGGAGGATATCCATGGTTGGGACCACACGGGTTTTAAACCCAATTTAACTCCCCATTAATTATTTGAACACCTATCTTCATTTAATTGAACTTTCCACCTCCCTTATTTTTGAATTTGAATCAATTCCACCATTAATTAAATGAGTTTTCTCATTTAATTAAACACAACTATTTGTGTTGTCGTGCCAAAAAATAATAGATGATTCCTCTATTATTTTTTGTTCCCATTTTGGTGGAGCTTGGGGAGGAGAAGAACTCTCCAATGAAGAACTTTCGCCCACGAAGAATGCCTCTTCATCGTCCACCGAAGAACGATGAACTCTTTCTTCGATCTTCGATAGAGCCAAAAGATAAGGAGCCGACCGCGGAGAATGTCGACGACGCTTCTTCTTCAGTTTCCTACCTCATACGCTTCTCGACGTCAACAAATCAACATCCGCCATTCCTCTCCTCCCACTGTCAATGATCGAAAAGCGAGGTAGGGGTATGTTTTGGTTTTGAGCAAGGACAGTTCTTCCTCCCATGATTGAATTGTTTCTTCTTGATCCACTTGCTTTCAAACTAATTTGGATGGACTAGTCCAAATAAACACGACCCGATTCCTTCCTCAATTCTTGTGAATATTAGTGTGTTCTTCACCTTCTTCATCGGAAATGAACAATGGATCGTTGCAGTTTCATGTTGTGACACAAATATCCCAGAATGAAGACCCAAGGTCACGATGACCTAGCGGAGGTGTGGCAATGATAGTGGCCGACGGATCAGACCGGAATAGACGGACCATTCTTCGACCCCTTCTCATGAGGGATAATCAAAATGTGTTTTCGGAGTCGATCGGATGCCCGAAAACATCAGAAATAAATTAGAAACATTGAGGCGGCCTAAAGTCTGCAGTTTCATGGCAATCGGACCAACAGAACAAAGAACATGCAACTTCGGGGGCACGCTAGCCAGAGGTATCATTTCTGCAAAATTCCAGAATACACGCCATGTACTCTTGAAGGACACGCCGTGTAGTACGGGTGTACTGTGGCTAGGGTTCGAGCATCAAATGGGTAGCACATGGCGGGTGACCCCGATCACATGGCGTGTACTCTCCACACGGCCTGGAAGACGCATCTACGCAACATACGGTATGTATTTAGGGAAATACACGGACACGGGAAGAATCACACAGCCTGACCACATGGCGTGTACTCTCTAACATAGCATGACAGAAGCAACATCGTGAGACTCATTGTGTAACTCGGGGACACATGGACATGGGTGAAGTACACGGGCATGTACTCCACTACATGGCCTGGAAAGGCCAGTCACACGGGATACCCCATGTACCAGTTACACGGGTTGGCGAACATCAGTTGAGACCTTGTATGGGAACATGGCCAACGTACACGGAGCTGACCCCAGATGCTTGGACAAAGAATTTAACTATACCACATGTCGTGTACTTAATTTTCTATAGGACCATAAGTTCGACATGGGCCGTTGAACACGGGTAGTACCCGAGATCAGAAGACACGACATGTAACCATACTAACACGCCATGTACGTTTTGGAAAATGTCTTGGTCATCTCACCTATGTGTCCTGAACATGTTTTTACTTGGATTTTCTCCCTATGAAGAGGCAAAACATTTTGATACTTTTTTGTGGGACTTCGTGACATTTGGATTATCGACCAGTAACTCATGGAGCAGATCCTCCCAGAGATGAGTGAGCACAGTACGGAGACCTAGTAGCTGGATGAGACCTGAAGAATGCTGACCTTTGGACTCAGAGTGTTTTGACTAGCCCTGTGGGAAGTGCATATGTGTGACGCGGAAGACCCACAGTGGGGATCGCCTCTGTGTGATGCGGTTGACCCATGGTACTTGACAGGAGGAGTACCTTAGCAGGATAAGAGGGGGAGCGCCTCTGTGTGATGCAGTAGACCCATAGTGGGGAGCACCTCTGTCTGACACAGTAGACCAATGGTACTCGATAGGAAGAGTACCACAGTATTCCTGGATATTGGGAAGCTCCTCTATGTGATTCGGAAGGCCCACAATACTCTATAAGGGAGGAGTACACCAATAACCAATGTTTTGATAGTTTGAATGGGAGTGTTACATGTTACCACCATAGAATAAAATCTTGTTTTTTAGCTGAGTCAATGAATTTTGATTTATCCTCATGATTGAGATGAGTTACTAAATGACTTAGGTATATGTATGGGCACATACTTAGGTAATGGTTATCTGTTGAATCCATACTTTGTGGTTATCCTTATTGGATTTTGTGAGACCTTGAGGGTCTCGGGGTCCCTATTGAGTATCGTTATACTCACCCCTGCATGGGGTATGCCCACACCTGGTTGTGTTGGTTGCAGATGACGGACAACGCTGACTGAGGTAGAGAGTAGCAGGACTGGATGGTACTTGGAAGAGGATCACATGGAGTGACGGTGCACGGAGCAGACGAACGGACGTGGACTGATGAAGAGGTCATCTGTACCTACCCTTCAGGTAGGAACCCCAGAGCACGACCTAGAAGCTGCTTTACTTGCTTTCAGTTATACCTGTACTTTACTGTTGGGATTGTATTTTCGGCCCCCTTTTTACTTTCAGCACTCTCTTTTGTAAACATTTTTACTTGGTATTTTATTTCCAGTTGCATAATCTGTTGTGTTTGTTCAGTTTATAAAGAAAATGCTTTCCCAGATTAGGGATTTATGCCTTTTGTGCTAGTCGTCAGCCCCTAGCCTATGGAAGGCGGGCTTGGGGTAGTCACGATATGGGCCCTGGTGGATGGGTCGTGACAAATGGGTACCAGAGGTGTCGGTTCTACTGCAGAACATAGAACTCTGATCTTTATTTTCTGTAAGGAAATAGTGTTAAGGGTACTAAGTGTGGTTTTCAGTTTAGGGAGTCCAGTGTTTGTGCGGGCACCCGACGTATCCATACACCAGGACCCTAACTGCTGATTTCCGACTTAGTTCATGAAAACACTGAATGTGTGCATGTATTTAAAAGTTTTCTTTATTTCAGCTCAACCAGTTCAGCTCACCAGGTATAATCTCTTGACTGTGTCACATCTGTTTTTTCAGGATGCCTCCCTGCAGAGCCCCGAGATTCGTACGCTTTGACATCCCACCAAGTGATGAGGCCTCATTTCAGGGCCCTTTATAAGCAGAGGCACCAGTGGTACCACTTCATGTTGGGCCACTGATGCCACCAGCCCTAGCAGCAGACAATGCATGCCGCTTGAGCGCGTTGCATGAGTTCCAGCGCCAGAGGCGACCTAGGTTCCAGGGAGATACGGACCCACAAGCAGCTGAGGATTGGCTGGAGGATGTGTTGAGAGTCTTCAGGTTGATAGGGACACTAGCAGGCCTCATAGTGATCCTTGTTGTGATTGTCTTTCAGGAAGCAGTAGGCAGATGGTGGATCCTGATGTTAAAAGTCTATGACGATGTGACATTACTTTGGAAAGACTTTGAGAGCTTGTTTCGGGTAGAGTTTGTTCCAACGACCCTATGAGTGGTACGGATATAGGAGGTACTTAATCTGCAGTAGGGTAGCATGACAGTAGTATAGTACCTAGAGAGGTTCATCGACCTCTCTCGCTACTCAACAGATATGGTATAGGATCCATTATTCAAGGATCAGACCTTTGAGTAGGGGCTCAAGCAAGAGATCAGGGCATCGATGATCTCCCTCAGCATCCTGATGTAGGTGAGGGTGTTAGAGAGAGACCTTGTAGTGTATTGTTTCCTTTTTGAGCAGTCACCAACAGCGAGACCTACCACTAGTTGACTTGCAGTAGAGTCTTCTGCAGCTGGCAGTAGGCAGATGATGCAGAGGTCTAAGAGGACAAGGCCCACGGGTGGATGAGCGCATGACTCGGGATCAGTTGTTCGGGGTATCTCGGGAAGTGACTTATATGCCAAGAGAAGACAGCTCTACTCATGCGGTGGGCATGGTCACATGTCGCATGAATGTCTGACCCGTCATTCAGATGATTAGTAGATAGTTGAGGGAACTCCCAGGTAGAGGTAGAGGTTTGATCAGGACGGTTTGTAGGGAACATGCAGACATGGTAGGGGAGCTGGTTAAGAAGTTATCGGTGGAAAATTTTACGAGGTGATACCAACACCACCACTAGGAGGTCCACCCCGACCGCAGGGAGCAAGTGGAAAGGGGAGAGCTCAGCTGCAGGAAGTTGAGGCATACGACCACGGCACTCCGGAGATTATTTGAGGTATTGTCTATGTCTACTCCTCATTAGCTACAGTTCTTATAGACATAGGTGCCAGTCATTCATTCATTGACACTAACCTCGTTCGGAGCTCAGATATTGTGACAGAGCCATTTGCTTGATCCTTATAGCTAGAGACTCATACGGGAGCAGACTCGACATTTACACACTGGTGCTGGAAGATTGAACTTACTCTAGGAGGTGAGAGAATAGGCTGGGATCTCCTCATAGCAGCGTCAAGGCCTTACAACTTCATCTTGGGTATGGACTGGTTATCTACAGTCCATACTCAAATTGACTGTATTAGGATAAAAGTGAGGTATTTTAACATAGATGGGACCAGGTTCACCTTCACCAGTGAGAAGGGAACCTTTGCAGCACCGGAAAAACTTACTCGGAGGAGGGTGCAGCCGATTACTCACTAGTTGTCTTGCCTTACCCTCAGAGCAGTTGATGTGGAGATTTTGACTTATCTGGTAGTGGTGGACCAGTATGCAGATGTTTTCCTTGACGATTTCCCAGGACTACCTCCTCGTAGTGAGGTGGAATTCTATATAGACTTGTACCCTGGGACAACACTGATATCTACTCTAGCATATCAGATGGATCCTACTGAGCTTCAAGAGCTGCGGGTACAGCTACAGGACATGTAGGGAAATGGATTCATTCGACCTAGTGTTTCTCCCTAGACAGCCCTGATACTATTCTCCAAGAAGGTGGATGGGGGCTTGAGGCTCTACCGTCGCCTAAAACAGGTGGCTATGAAGAAACAGTACCCTTTACTAGGGACTGACGACCACTTTGATCAGCTCAAGGGATCACGGTGGTTCTCGAAGATAGACCTCAGATCAGGCTATCACTAGCTCAGAGTTCTAGAAGAAGATGTGAAGAAGATGTCCTTCAGGTGTCGGTACGGCCATTACGAGTTCTTGGTTATTCCTTTCACCATAACGAACACTCCAGTAGTGTTCATGTGTCTCATAAACAATATCTTCTAGCCATACCTTGATCACTTTGTCATAGTATTTGTCGAAAACATTCTGATCTACTTGTCTACCGAGGAGGAGCATTCCTGCTATTTGCAGGTAGTACTGGAAACAGTCCGAGAGAACCAACTTTATGTTAAGATCTCGATGTTCCAGTTTTGGATTCGAGAGGTTCACTTCTTGTTACATGTCATCTCAAAGGCTGGAGTTGCAGTATACCCAGTGAAGATTGAGGCAGAACTTGATTGGGAGCCATCCAGGAGTGTGATAGAGTTACGGAGTTTCATAGGCGTGGCTGGATACTACAAAAGATTTGTTTCAGACTTCTCCAGAGTTGCAGCACCACTATCATAATTGACTAAGAAAGGGAAACCCTTCATGTCGTCATAGAGATGCCAACAGTGCTTCCAAGAACTGAGGTAGAGGTTGACTAGTGCCCCCATCATGAGGCTTCCAAAGGAGGGCGTAGGGTACATAGTTTACTATGATGCATCAGGGACAAGACTTGGGTGTGTTCTGATGCAGGAGCAAGTAGTGATCGCATATGATTCTCAGCATCTGAGACAGCATGAGAAGAACTACGCTACCCATGACCTAGAGTTAGCAGCTGTGGTCTTCGCCTTGAATATGTGGTGGAATTATATGATGGGTGAACGTTTTACCATGTACTCTGATCACATGGTTATCGGGTATATTTTCTCTTATAAGGACCTAAACCTGATACAGAAGCGTTGGATTGAGTTCCTCCAGGACTATGACTTCGAGATAGTCTATACTCCTGGGAAGTGGAATGTTGTTGCAGATGCGCCCAGCATGAGGACTGGTATTCAGCTACTAGGAGAGGCGACAGAACAACTGGCTGCCTTGTATATATCCTATGTGGATAGGGATGGATCAGCCTATCTACAGTCTCTTAAAGTCACTCCTCCACTACTTCAGCGAGTCTAGGAGGCATAACATGGGGACGCTGATTGTGAGACGTGACGTGCCTAGATATCCACAGGGCAGGAACATTTGGATTTTCTGAATGTGGGTAGCACTTCATCCTCTTCATAGGACGTACCAAGGTACTGGTTTCACTTCAGGAGGAAGTGTTGGGGGAGTTCCACACGACCCCACTAGTGGCACATCTAGGAGTGGTGAAGATGTACCTAGACCTTCGACGATAGCACTGGTGGACAGGAATGAAGATGGCGGTAGCGGAGTTTGTCTCTCGATGCCTCACTTGCCAGCAAGTGAAGGCGAAGCACCAGGTACCAGCAGGCTTGGTTTAGCCCTTTGAGGTCCCAGAGTGGAAGTGATATGGGATATCCATGGACATCATGACGGGTCTTCCACATACATCTAGGAGTCACGATTCGATATGGGTGATCGTAGACCGACTCACCAAGTCGGACCACTTCCTACCGATGAGAGAGTAGGGCATATTAGAGAGCTTGAAACACCTCTATGTGCAGGATATAGTGCATTTATATAGAGTACCTTCTTCTATTGTCTCTGACCATGACGCACAGTTTACTTCCCAACCATGGAAGGGGTTGCATGAGTCTTTCGAACACAGCTTTTCTTGAGCATTGCCTTCCATCCTCAGACAGATGGTCAAACTGAGTGGACCATTCAAACCCTCGAGTACATGATACATGCATGTGTCCTTGACTTTGGTCGTAGTTGGGAGGATCACTTACTGTTGGTGGAGTTTTCCTACAATAACATCTATCACTCCACCATCGGTATTGCACCTTTTGAGGCCTTGTATGGTCAACCATGAAGATCACCACTATGTTGGATAGACCCAGGGGAGTCAGCACTAGTGGGACCAGAGATGGTACGGGCTACCACGGAGAAGGTGAAGATCATCCAGGAGCAGATGAAGACTGTAGAGAGCAGGAAAAAGTCGTATGCTGACAGGATACAGAGACCTATGGAGTTCGAGTATGAAGACCACGTCTTTCTACAGGTATCACCTCGACGAGGTCTACAGAGATTTGGCTGAGGAGGCATGTTGTCTCTATGATTCATCGGACCTTTACAGGTCCTCAGCAGAGTAGACGAGGTGGCTTAATTCTTAGCTCTTCCACCTCAGTTACAACGGGTGCACGACATCTTCCACGTATCTCAGCTGAGGAGATACGTGCACAACCCTTCCCAAATCATCGACCATGGAGTGCTGGACATCGATGATGGGGCTACTTTCATAGAGGCTCTAGTAGAGATTGAGGATCGACAGGAGAAGGTCCTATTTGGATGGTCGAGACCTTTGGTGCGTGTTCGCTGGTAGCACGAGAACCGCCAGGAGAGCACATGGGAGCGGGAGGCTCAGATGCAAGCTCAGTACCCCCATTTGTTCCCTTAGTTCCAGTTATAGCTTACGGGGACGTAAAGCCCTAATGTGGGGAGAATTTAAAGACTTGGAAATTCTGTGAAATTTTTTTTCTTAAATTCGTGGGATTTTTACACGTCTGTGAAAATTTACGGGGTTTGATTCTGAGGCCCGGTGTGCCCAGAATCAATTTTTTATGTTTTTTTCGGGTACGTTCAGTAAAGGTACAATCAGAATTTTATAACTTTTGAAATGGTGCTTGGAATTTAAATCTAAGGGAATCGTTGAACTCGTAGTGTTGGTAATTTATTAGGGAGACCTTTACCACAGTTGCATTCTAACGAGAATGGATGATTGAATTTGGGTTTTTAATAAGTTAAATAAAAATAAGTGAAGATTATTTTTATTTTTGAGGTGATTAAAACCTCCAAGAGGTGATTAGTGGTGGAGCGCAACACACCCTAACATCCCATGGGAGGTTATGGTGGTGGGTCCCACCCACACATAACCTCCCAAGGAAGGATATCCTTGGTGGGGACCACACGGGTTTTAAACCCCCTTTAACTCCCCATTAATTATTTGAACACCTCTCTTAATTTAATTGAACATTCCATCTCCCTTATATTTGAATTTGAATCAATTCAACCATCAATTAAATGAGTTTTCTAATTTAATTAAACACAACTATTTATGTTGTTGTTCCAAAAAATAATAAACAATTCCTCTATTATTTTTTGTTTATATTCTGGTGGATCTTGGGAAGGATAATAAATCTCCAAAGAAGAACCATCACCCACGAAAAATGCCTCTTCATCATCCACTAAATAACGACTAACTCTTTCGTCAATCTTTGACCAAGCCAAAAGGGAAGGAGTCGACCGCGAAAAACTCTGACGATGCTTCTTCCTCGGTTTCCTACCACAGACACTTTCCAACGTCAATGAATCGACGTCTTCCATTCCTATCCTTCCACCGTCAATGATCGACAAGTGAGGTAGGGGTTTGTTTTGGTTTTGAGAAACGATAATTCTTCCTCCCATGATTGGATTGTTTCCTCTTGATCTTCTTGTTGTTAAACTAATGTGGATGGACCCGACCAAAAAAACGCGGCCTGATTCCTTCCTCTGTTCTTCTGAATATTTGTGTGTTCTTTACGTTCTTCTTCGGGAATGAACAAAAAATCATTTCTATTTCATTTTGCGGCACAATGATCCTGGAATGAGCACCCTACTTCACGAAGCCCTAGAGGAGGTGCGACAACGATTGTTGGTGACGGATCGGACTGGAATAGACGGACCGTTCTTCGACCATTTCTCATGCGGGGGAATCAAAACATGTTTTCGGAGCCGATCGGAGGCCTGAAAACACCAACAATGAATTCGGAACATCAGGGCGACTTAAATTCTGCAGTTTTGTGGAAATCGGACCAACAGAATGAAGAACGGGTAACTTGGGAGGCGCGCCGGCCAGAGGAATCATTTCTAAAAAATTATAGAATACACGGTGTGTACTCTTCCAGGACATGCCATGTAGTACGGGCGTACTGTGGATAGCGTTTTAGCGTCAAACGGGAAGCACATGGAATAGAACCCAATCACACGTCGTGTACTCTCCACATGTCCTGGCAGACTTAGCTACGTGACATACGGTGTGTATTTTGGGAAATACACGGACACAGGAAGAATCACACAGCCTGACGACATGACATGTACTCTCTAACGCAGCATAACAGAAGTCACATCATGAGACTCGGCATGTAACCTGGGGACACATGTACATGGGTGAAGTAAATGGGTATGTACTACACTACATGGCCAGGAAAGGCCAGTGACAAGGGATACCCCGTGTATGGGTTACATGGGTTGGAAAACATCGATTGAGGCCATGTATGGGCACATGGCCAGCGTACATGGAGCCAACCCCAGATTCTTGGACACGGCATGTAACCATACCACACGCCGTGTACTTAATTTTCTACATGACCAGCCCTTCGAAACAGGCCATTGAACATGGAAAGTACCCACGGTCAGAAGACAAGGCATGTAACCATACCAACATGCCATGTACTTTTTGGAAAATGGGTTGGTTATCTCGCCTCTGTGTCTTGGAAACGTTTTTTCTTGGATTCTCTCCCTGTGACAAGCCGAACCTTTGTGATACTCTTGTGTGGGACTTCGTGATAGTTGGAGTATCCACCAGTAGCTCATGTAGTGGATCCTCCCAGAGACAAGTGAGTGGAGTACGAAGACCTAGTGGCTGGCTGAGAACTAACGACTACTGAACTTTCGACTCGGAGTGTTTCGACTAGCCCAGTGGGAAGCGCCTCTATGTGGCGCGGCAGACCCACAGTGGGGAGCACCCCTGTTTGATGCGTCAGACCCACGGTACTCAACAGGAGGAGTACCTCAGTAGGCTATGAGGGGGAGCGCCTCTATGTGACGTGGCAGACCCACATTGGGGTGTGCCTCTTTGTGATGTAGTGTACCCACGGTACTCAACTGGAGGTGTACCAGAGTAGTCTAGGATAGTGGGAAGCACCTCTGTGTGACACAGAAATCCCACAGTACTCTATTGAAGAGGATTAAAACTGCAGCCAAGGTTTCGATAGTTTGACTAGGACTGTTACAATTTACCACCCTATAATAAAATCCTGGTTCTGAGCTGATTTAATGACTTTAGTGTTATCCTTGTGTTTGAGATGAATTACTAAATGACTTAGGTATATGCATGGGAATATACCTAAGTAATGGTTATCTATTGAATCAATACTTTGTGGTTATCCTTGTTGGATTTTTTGAGACCTTGAGGGTCTCAGGGTCCCTACTAAGTATCGTTATACTCACCCCTACACGGGCTATGCCCGCACCTGGTTGTGTTGGTTGCAGACGATGAACAACACTGACTATGGAAGAGAGTAGAAAGACTGGACGGTACTCGGAGGAGGATCACTCGAAGTGACGGTGCACAGAGCATAAGAACGAAAGTGGAGTGATGAGGAGGCCATCTGTACCTACCCATCTGGTAGGAACCCTGAAGGATGACCCAGTAGCTGCTTTAAATGCTTTCAGTTGAACCTATACTTTGTTGTTGGGCTTGTATTTTTGGCCCCCTTTTTACTTTCAGGACTCTCTTTGGTATACAATATTTACTTGGTATTTTACATCCAGTTGTGTACTCTATTGTGTGTGTTCTGTTTATAAAGGCAATGCCTTCCCAGATTAGGGATTTACGCCTATGGTTCTAGTCACCACCCCTGGCCAATAGAAGGCGGGCTAGGGTTAGTCACGATATGGTCCCTAGGGGGGTGGGTCATTACATTTACCTTCCAAATTATATATGGATAAAATGTGTTTTTCATGGTCCAAACACTTGATAATGGAAAAAAATTTTCAATGGTATTGATCCATTTCTCAGAAACTAACAGATCATTATAACAACTAAAATAAGGTGGTTGTTTCCATATTAAGGACCCAAAAAAATATTATCTCCTTATTTACTCATTCAGAAGCTCAGCATGATTCAAATCCTGATAAAGTATAGTTAGCATAGAAAAAATATTTTCATTCAAACTCCCAAAATATTTCATAGTTCTTGAGAAAAATCATTGAACTGTACATTGCATTAATCATTAGTAAGGTTCCTTCAACCTCCATCTATTGACTAAAACTAAAACTAAAATTTTTATAATCACTAATCATTGTGTGAAACCATGTAATCATATGAATCACTTATAAGGCATTTAAATCATGCCATGATATATTTGACCCATTATTTCTAACCTAGGTCACTCATTGTCATTATTCATACCCATCATGAAAATTCATAAAGTGGTTGTACTTTACCATTATCTTAAGAGTTAATTCCCATGTGTGGCCTTTTTGAACCCTCCATACATGGAAACCCCCCTCCCCCATGAATAGTTCACTAACCGAGGTAGAGCCCCGGTCGGGGAAGGATCCATTTCCAACTGAGATGGTAGAGAGTCTCAGAGGTTAACGACCCAATCGATGATGGTTCATCAAAGAAATCTATCAGCCTAGTGGGTCGTGCCTTATTTTTTCCACACAGTCGAGATTGGTCGACCTGGAAATATTGGTGGATCCTAAGGGAGAGGCACGTCCCAAAAGTGTACTCCCAAGATTTGAACCCTAAACCTCCCAAAGAATGATGTCGTTGTATCACTCATATTCCACACCGCACCACCACTAAAGTGGAAATTCAAGAAGGGTTTGAGAATTTACAAAAGATATCCCATGGTATTTTCTAACTATGTGCATATTATGGTCTTTTTTCATATACCAAGTAATTATAAATTCAATCACAGGGATACGTTTCAGAGTTATTACACCTAGGTAAATTAATTTTAGAAAACGTCCACTTATAGTATCCATACAGGGTTGTAATCATTTGGTAACCACTAGATCTATACTTCCCAAAAAGTCCAATATATTTTCTTATATATATAATTATTCTTATAGTTCTCACTAAAGTTTCGTCATCCTAGTTTTAAAATGTTTAACAAAACCTTGTTTTGATAAAAACAATAGAAAAACACTGTTCTGATACTTAAATATCACATCTTAATAGATGAATATATTTTAGATATCATAATAATCCATGCTAGGACCATTTGGGTCTAGTGCCTTTAGAAATATGGATACAAAAACAACCGGTTCATAAGAGAACTATATCTTCCCCTCACTAATTTCTTCATAACCAGAACCCTTCTTATACATATCATACATAATACATTTCTTCATAAACATGGAATGTAAACATAAGAAAGGGTTATCACATGTGATCAGTAAGGATAAAAAAGATATATAACAATATAACATGAGAATAAGGGCATGGGAACACTACTACAAATATGGTCTTTATCAGTGCTAAAAATGGCCTTTATCATCACTAGAAAAATCATTGATAAAGCCAGTGAAGATAAAGGGGGTCCCCTTTATTATTTCTCTGAAAAGTGCTGATAAAGACCCCTTTTATCAGTGCTAAAAAAATATCTAATAAAAGTTAAAAAAATTAAAAAAAATTAAAAAAAATCTAAAAAAAATTAATAATACTGTTAATTGGGGGGGCTTTTATAGCGCTTGCTCCCCCCCCCCCTTACAACATTTTTCTACCCTTGTACAGCACCCCACGCACCCCCACGCACCCCCTTCACCCTTTAACAGTGCTTGTTGCTATATTCCTCCATGCGTGCGCGCCCCTGCCTCCCCTAGGATTTGAACTCGAGACCTCCCCCCTACGTGCCTAAGCATTTACCACTACTCTATTGTGATTTGTCTTCCATTTCATGAGATCTATATATATATATATTTATATTTATTCGTATAGTAATATATATTTATATTAATATATATATATATATATAATATAGTTATATTATAATATATATATAGTTATAATAATATATATATATAGTTAATTAATATATATATAGGTATATTTATTCGTATAGTAATATATATTTATATTAATATATATAAATATTTATATTAACATATATATAGTTATATTAACATAGATATAGTTATATTAACATATATATAGTTATATGATATATATATATATATAGTTATAATAATATATATATATATAGTGATATTAATATATATATTTATAGTGATATTAATATATATATTTATAGTAATACTAATATATATATATATGTAGTTATATTAATATATATATAGTTCTTAGATTAATATATATATAGTTAGATGAATATATATATATATATATAGATTAATATATATATATAGTTAAATTAATATATATGTATATAAATATTCATTTTTTTTAATAAAATGGATGTTAGTTATTATTTACATAAATCTAAAATATTTTATATGTAAATATATTTTATTATTTAAATTTATAATTAAATTTTTTGGTGTGAATATATAAAAAATATGAATATATTGTTATATATTTGATTATAAATAGCAGTTCATTATAAATAATGATGAAATTTCAAAGGCATAATATCAATATGAATGTAATACATTGGAATAAATTCAGTCCCCACAAAAAAATCCAATAATACCCCCTTAAATGAGGCTGAAAATCCACAAAATGTTAAAAAAAATCGGGGTACCCCAACTAAAAACTCAGTTTTTGAGGCCTTCTGGGCCTCTTTTGGCCTTCAAAATCCCTTGACAGGGGTTCCTCCGGGTCACAGCGACTTAGAACTCATCGCAAGATTCGATTTGATATGTGGTAGAGCTCAAACGGACACCCGGATCAAAAGTTATGGTCGTTTGAAGTTTGAGTTGCGTTTTCAACATATTTTGGATCTTTTTTTAATTTTTTTAATTTTTTTAGTCGTCAAATTGTTATTAAATGACTATTACTCCAAAATTATTAGCAAATTATTAATTAAAATTATTTTTTAAATTTTTTAAGAATCCATTTTCACTAAATATCTTATATATTAAGTACAATAAGTGTAAATGTACATTTATACTTATCTAAAATATATTTAGAAATTATATATTATATTTACATATCAATATAACTATATAACTATATTATTATATTATTATATTTTAATTTTTTTTAAGCCGACCCTTTATCAGGGCTTTTAAAAAAAGTGCTGATAAAGCCCCCCGCTTTATCAGCGCTACTAAACAAGGGCTGATAAAGGGGGTCCCTTTATCAGTGCTAAAAAAAGGGCTGATAAAGGGGGGTCCCTTTATCAGCGCTAAAAAAATCGCTGATAAAGGGGTGCGTTTATCAGCGTTTTTTAGCGCTGATAAAGGCACCCTTTATCAGTACTTTTTTAGCACTGATAAAGGCACCCCCTTTATGAGCCTTTTTCGTTAGCGCTGATAAAGGGGGGGGGCTACGAAAAACTGTTTTTGTGGTAGTGGAACATAAGATTAAAATTTTAAATATTAAACCCTGTATATCGCAAATAATAAACATAAGTTATGTAATAAATATTTTCAGTTCATAAGACATGAATAATAAAGAAATCAATGAACATAGTCTATGAGGGTGTAACATTAGCTTAAGAAATAGAGTTTTTGAAAACAAGAAAAAACATATAAAACCTTCTTTCAAGTCTACATGACAAAGGATATATAACATGCTATGCTTGGCATAACCACTTAGGTACCTATATTGAGCTTGGGATAACATCCCATCTACACTATTTTTTATCTTGTATAACCTCATGTGTACCCTTTAAGCTCATAGAACATTAATTATTACCCAATTAATTTGTGGGAGATATAGCTCCCACCAATCATATAATCCATACATTTTTTGTACCACGATATCTTAAAACATTCATCATATTATAACCCATAAAATGAAATGGGTTTCATAAAAATTTAATCATATCATTACCAAGGGTAAAAAAATTGGTTTTATAAAGACATTTATAATAAAAAATAAACCTGAGATATACTAAGAATTTTATAACTAGATTATATCCCCAATAATTCATAATTATCATTTATATTTTGGTTCTTAGATGGAAAAAATATTTTCAAAAGACACTCAGAACATTTCTTAAAGAAAGTGTCCTTTCTTTGATAATAACATTTTCAAAATAAAAATTAATTAAAAAAATTGGATATCATTTTATTTGAAAATAATATTTCAAACTTATAATCGAATAATTAAAACATTGATTCATCAAGAGAGTGGTAAATGTCATACATGTTAAAACAAATATTCCATTCACATTTTTACTGAAATCCAAACATGATTTGTTTTGAAAAAGGTATTAATATTACTTTTAAAAATATTATATTGGTAAAAACTGGTAAAATGACTTTAATCAATCCCATAAGAACATTAAATCATTTTTGAAAATATTTTAAAAAAACAAGATGTTTCTGATGCTTTCGTCAGGGCATGTGTGTCCGTCTGCTTGGGCACGACAGGCGTGGCTGTTTGTTACCCCTCATTCCTGCTTTCTAAAGGCGGGCGACATTCTCTCCTTATTCAGGGACGTCAACTCCTTGATCGAAACCAAGATGATGGGATGTCGGTTCTTCCTTTCGTGGATTCCTCCTTGAAACTCGTCACCTAGTCTGGGTCTCCCTTATAGATTTAATACGGTGTTTGTGAAACTCTTCCCAGTGCCATGTTTCCATGGATGCCCATTAATTACACTGCTTCTGTCAGGACTTTCCCAAGGGTTTGGTCAGGGCAGAAACCTTCATTCGGGGGAGTAGTCACGTCGAGGCATCATTAACAAGTCTGAACACTATGGAATTGGCGTTTCTATCTTTGTTCAATTATTATAGGGCTTATCGAGGGCGCAGAAGCCTGAGGCATCCCACATCGAGCGCAGGGAATCATATGTCATAGGCATGTATCTGGGGTTTTCCTCAGCTTTCCATGTTTAACACAGGGCATGCCGCAAGTTTAACGTCCAGTAGAGACGGATCAAGCTGATCAGAACACTAGCTGGAGTGTATCAGATTGAGGAACCCCTCTTGAGGGAACACTGATATCGGAGCCAGACCATGGGTGGCTTCCTGAATTCTCTGGGGTGGAATGGGGTTGCCTGGTCTCACCAGGATGTGGCGGCCCGGTTAAGGATCAGGATGGATGATAGAAAACTATATGAAGTAGAGGGGGTAGTGAAACGGAGATGTCGTGGAGATTACGGTGCTATTAGGCTTGAGTCTCGAAGAGACATCCTACGTATCCCTGTGGCAGGTAATCAAATTCCACGTAGTTCGTCATGAATGTGTGGTGATTACTCTTTAGGCCGCCCAAGGTGGTGGGAGAACTGACGTGAATGAGGTCGGAATGACCAGTTGGTGGGATTGAACCTCGTGAGTCTTCCAATGTACCATGCCATGACATGGATCAATGTCCATGTAGTTCGGGTTGGATGCCAGAGAACCAACATTGAAGAAGGACCTTGGTCTAATGGGTGGTGGGATTTGACCTCGTGAGGCATCCTACGTACCAAGACTTGGCATGGCTCAAAGTCCACCTAGTTCGGGAAGGGGCTATTGAAATAACACAAAGGGATGTCAGAATAACTGGATGGTGGGGTCACAATGGCTTACCGCTAGATTAGGATGTGTTTTAATGTCACGTGGTACAGGGCATGTCGGAGAACCAATGTGAAAAAGGACCTTGGTCCAGGTGGATGGTAGGATTGAACCAAGGAAGGCTTACTACGTACCATGCATTGACATGGATCAAAGACCATGTAGTTTAGGTGAAAATGGGGCCTTGGCACACCGACTCGGAGACAGTCGGAGCCAATGATTGTTGGTCTTGAACCTGAGGGTGTATTCTTATATACCATGCATTAACATGGATCATAGTCCTCGTAGTTCGGGTGATAATGGGTGACGGTGAACCGACGTGAAGAAGGACCTTGATCCGATGAATGATGGGCTTGAACATCAGGGAGGCTTCGTACGTACCATGCCTTGACATGGATCAAAGTCCTCATAGATTTGATAGGGATTCGTCAGTGAACTGACATGAAGGTGAACCCCGGGGGTCCACTGGTGGTGGGCTTGAACCTCATGAGGCTTCCTACGTACAATTCCTTGGCATGGATCAAAGTCCATGTAGTTTAGGATAGTCACAACAGCTTACTGCTGGGATGGAATGTAGTTTAACGTCATGTAGGATGAGGGTGTAACCTGACATGAATAAATGGCGGGTGGTGGGCTTGAACCTCGTGGAGGCTTCTTACGTACCATGCCATGACATGGATCAAAGACCTCCTAGTTCAAATGGATGTACAGTTTAATTTCATGTGGGACAACATACAGTTTAACATCATGTTGGACGGGGGTATACAGTTTAACGTCATGCTGGATGTGGTGTTGTCATGGTCAATGCTTACTCTAAGCCCACGTGAGTCCTGCTCGGTGTGAGAAACAAGAGGCAACAGAGACCTGATGATCACATCACGAAGGGTGAGTTCGTGAAAAGCGAAGAGGGGCTTACGCGTTAGGCGGCCCACGGTGTTGGGACTTACTCCAGGATGGAGGCCCGAGGGAGACAAAGCGCAGAAGGAGAGATTTTGGGACCGAAGAAATGAGGTGCCTCATTCCCTATCACACCCTCCGCAGGCCCTGGCGGTGAGGAAGTATGGAGGTGAATGGGTTCTACCTTCCGCAAGAGGAGCTAGGTGGCTTACGCCAAGATGTCTGCCCTTCCCCGTGGACAAACTCCACTCCGATAAGGAGGATATCATCCCCTGTGAGGGGTTATCCCATATCTGTGGAGACCAGTGGGTGTAAAAAATGTCCAACACAGGGGGACCCTGCGTATGAGGCACGGGGTCGGGTCATAGTTTAACGTCATGTGTTGAGGACGAGGTGCTTGGTAGTTTAACGTCCTTCAGCTCGGATGAGGTGGGCTCACTCCACACCCCAAGGACTTACATAACCGGTACCCTCTTCTCCTAATGGGATGAAAGGTACCAGAAATGTCGTAGTAATGGGGGGTCTCAGAGCGAACCATCAAGGGGTCCACGTTAGCATGTCTATACGGAGAAGCAATAGTCATTATCATGCCTATGCGAAGAAGAATTCGGAGAAGCAACGCTACAGGAGGTGTCATCTAGGGGACTTTGAAATCACATCGTGCAAACCTGGAGGGTCGCACGGGAAGAGGAATTGCTGAGCAGAGGGGTCCACAGGCAGGGGCCTTGGGGAGCTCAGTTGCTTTGAGTAGTGGAGGGCACTTGCGAAGGGGTGTTCTTTGTGAACTGGAGTTCCTTGTCCTTAACATGGGGAATAGGTGTGAGTGGGAGGTTATTTGTGAAATGGAAGGGTGTTCGCGGAGCACCACCTCACGAAGAAGAGGTGGCTTGCGAAGAAACGTGCCATGAAGTAGTGTTCGTCGCGAAGTACAGTGACCCTACCTTGGCATGTGGATCACCTGTACAGGGTGGGTGTTTCTCAAAGCATAAACTCTCCGCGACTACATGGGTCCCCTTGGGGATCCCCTTCATTCGCGAATGCTCTTAGGATTAGTGAAGGGAATCCCTCGCAGAAGAGGGGCACAAAACGAGACAAGACGAAGGCCTCTCGTGAAGCAAAAATACCTTGCAGAGCTCATGATTCCCAGAGAAAAGAATGCTTCGTGATTTGGGAGTTGAAAAGACGAAAGGTCAGATTTTCCGTCCGAAGATCTCAGTATTTATAGGCAAGGGGATCCACGATGTATAGCTCACGTGGTGCGAAGAGGGCTTCAGTTGCTTCGCGGCGGGTCACGAACCTCAACCGGATTCGCAGAGGGGTACTGCCTCTTCTGCTCCACGGAGGGTTCGCGAACGTCAGGGAGTTTGTGGAGCGTAACCGCCTCTGCTGCTTCGTGGTGGGCTCGAGAATGTTAGGGAATTTTTGGATCATTACCGCCTCTGGTGCTTCGCGACGGTCACGTTGCTCGGGGGGCTTTGCATCGATGCTTCGCGAGGTAGGGTGTGAGGCCTCTTTTTCTTCTCCTTATATTGAATATTTTTGTCACCTGCAAATTCCCCCCCCCCCTCAGACTTGGAGCAGCGGAGGGATAAAGAGTCGAATTCTGAGGGAAATCGCCAAAATTTTCAGCAGTTCGCGGGGCTGACTCATAAAGACGGCGCGTGAGGCTAACGGGGGACGTGCGGTCAGGACACGCTGCAAAGCTACGCACGGGATGAATGCGCCACGAAGCTCTGGAGTCACCACCTATAAATTGGGGGTTGACCTCTCTTTTTTCATTCCCCTTCTTGGTGTCTTTTTCCTTTTGCACTCTTGATTTGCGAAGCTCTGCGTTCTCCACATCTACTCACCGCAAATTGAGCTTCGTGGCGAACCGCGAATCTCTGACTCCGCAATTGCGCCAAGCGAACATCTACTTGCAAGACAAGGCTAGGATCTGTGTCTTGGCATTGCACATGAGCTCTGTGAATGGGCTCTGCGAACAGGCTTCGCTGCCAGACCTGAAATTTTTTCAAGTTCTAAAACCCGATGGCCCATCAAGAAGCTGTGTTGGGGGTACTCGCAGACACCACCTGGAGGGATGAAATGGCCAACTGTATGGGCCTGTGGGAGCTAGTCCAAAGCCACTCGGACCATAATTATTTGACATAACTACTATAAGAGATCCAAAAAGAACCATCTGATGTGAAAGAATTTTCATTTGTATGGATTCAGGCTGAGGGATGACATCTTCATTCCTGAGGCGAATAGGGATGAACCAGCTTGCTGGTTCAGGAGCACGCCATTCCAGCGTCAATGGTTCAGGGAAGCCGATGGTCATGCATGGGAGGACTTCACACCTATCACCACCGACTATTTGTACAACCATCTAAACAACATCGATGGGAATCCACTGCTACCGGAGACATCCCCTCCAATGTAACGCACCATACTGAAGGCGGCTTTGTAGGATTCGAAGAAGGGGTGGTCTGATGAGTGGGACATGTGCCAGGGTATTAAATTCACCAACGACTAGGAATGGGCCTACTAGGTAGGTGCCTCATGTGAGGAGTTTGAGGCCTATCTGAGGAGAGTGGGTTTGTATGAGGTGGTATGGGCCTCCCGATTTCACATTTATCAACAGAAACAGATGATGACGGTGCTATTGAGAAGAAGGTCATGTTGGACCAAAACTTTTCACCTGCACCATGGGGAGGTTCGAATCAGTTTGTGGGATGTTCATCAGATCTCAGGGGTCCCAATCTTGGGATAAATGTATGATGAGTTCCTCCCTATCATGAGCATGTGGGAGGATCCGGAGCAGATGTTGCTGCTGGCGCTGGCATTGATGGGACTGGTCTCTGGAGAGGACAAAGAGGTGGTGAGAGATGTCCACTTTAAGAAGTGGTTCAAGCATTTCCTGAACCTCCTGGTGAACCGAGAGTTTCCCCCGAGGCCTCGAACTTGTCCGAAGGGGGATTAATGGAGCAAGGAGCACTCTTATTGGTGGATCTTGGAGGACAACCAATGGAAGACCTGGTGTTTCAGTGTCAACACTAAACAACAGCCGATAGTCAGGCTGGCGGCATTTATCGCAGCCCTTATCGGCGGTTGGATCCTACCAGTGATGGATACCAACATGGGGGGTGCGGCACAGCTCGTTCATCATGACATCCATGCTGGCCACAGGATGGTGGGTCAATCTAGGGATTCCAATAATTCCAGATTTTACAAGATGTTGCGGCACGTTAGCGAGGTAAAGAAGCCGTTGAGGATATACGGGCCCTTCCACCTTCTGTATGGGTGGATCACGGTGCACGTCATGGGGGTTTACGAATACCCAAACCATATCTCTCCACTGAGGTCAAACTTCCACCCTTCCATTCTGAATGCGGCCGGTAGCTTCCCATTCAAATTAACCATACCGATGGTACTGAATCAGGTGTGGAGGGCGGACGAGTTTAACTTCCACCCATTTCCATTACAGACAGGGGTACTCACCGATGATGGTCAGGGAAGGGAAGAGCACAGGACTTATCTCCTAGACATTCGAGGCGGAGTTTTGGTGTCACAGGTGGACCGTGAGCGGCTCTGCGAGTCGTACACCCCGTATCGGTTCGCGAGGTAGTTCCAGTGCCTACAGCGGTTGACTCCGTAGGTCTACTAGGATGTGTGCCATGAAGAGCACCCGTCTGTGATGAGGAAACGGTGGCTCATGGTCACACGAGAAGATGGTAAAATGAGAAATGAATTGCCTCTATCCACTTCCACCTTTGGACTGGTGAAGAAGTATGCCATAAGTTGGGAGGTAGCTTATCCGGGGTAAATGCTGAATCAGCCAACAGTTCGGACTGGCGATGGCGGGCCTCCCATATCCTGAGGTTGGGGTCGGAGAGCAGCAAGGGCCTCTTGCAGTGGTGGGGATGTCATGGCGTTGAAACCTGCACCTGTTGAGGATGAGGCAGCCACAGTGGATCTGGTGGTCCTGGAATAATAGAGCCATCCGGAGGGGCGACCACCGAGGGGATTCCGCAGGATATCCACTTAGGCTCCGGGGAAGCGGTTGTGCCATATCGACATGCCATAGAATGTTGTTTTCCCAGATACCTGGGACATTTGGGATGTCAACCGGTAACACCTTACTCCGCGTGCGATGTGGGAACATCTGAACCATCTCGGGATGGTCTTACCGAGTAAAGGCCTTGTCCGGGCCGGTTTCGCGGTTTCTCCGATGGAGGTGGAGTAGTATCTGGAGGAGCTGGAGGACTACGTACATTCCAGTGGTGTTCCGCATCCGATGACAGACCGAGTGAGGGTGCTAGAGAACCGGATGATTCCCCCACAACTATCGGCCACTAAGCTGAGAGAGCTTTCCCCCTTCCGGAAGAATCAGACGAATCCTTTGGGGAATACAAGGGTAGCGGAGGGAGCCCGTTGGAGGAAGGAAAAGTCGGTGATCAAGAATCGGATTCTAATTATTTCGCAGAGGTTCTTGAGGTATCATTCTAAGTTTCTTTCCTCAGGGTCTGCTCTCAGGCCATTAGGGACCTCTTACGAACATCTGAACCATGCAGGAGGAACTCATATGCAGACCTTGCTCTCTCCCCTTGGTGGGTGATGATGCAGGGTCGTCGGAACCCACGCCTGCGGCTGCATCCAGTTTCGTGTCTGGCAAGGCTAAAGCCCCTGAGGGGGCTCCTCTAGAATCTCCAGACCTTTCAAAATTATATGAAGGACCATGCCTTGGGGTTCCATCAGAATCAACACAGGAGCAGCACCAGGAGTTCAATCTCCGTAAGTCTTCTCCACTGAATTCATTGCTTGGCGTATGTAGATCATGCTTACTGACATCCATTCCCTTCCCTATCACGTACAGTTCTATGACTGGCATGGGCCGCTACGGTGAGGCTAGTCGAGATGTCTGGTGGCGTCCCTCCTAGGTGCATGCCGGTGATAGTGGAAATAGTTAACCCACCTACCCAAGCTGCATCACTCCCTATCATTGGAGGGACTACCAGTAGGGTTGTGCCTGAGGTTATTGAGGTGGAGTCCGACGATGAGGATTGGCTGGTTGACCCGATTTCCACCATGCCTGCTCCGGTGCCAGATGTCGTGCCAGATTCAACACCAGATGTAGATCCTGATGAAGAGTTCTTGCGAGCGTATCCTGCATACGAGCCTTCCAATCGCACAGACTGGGACAAAACGGCCTCCGATGAAGAGGACAGAAAAATAGTCTGCCGCCGATTGTGGAAGCTGATCACGCACATCATCAATGAAACCCCCAAGTGCTGTGGATGAATGAGATGGACAGACTTCGCTTGCAACTGCGTGAACTGTGCGCTGGGGTAGTGGGTGCCCAACGTCCTCATATGATCATTTGAGATCTCATGGAAGAGAAGATCTGGGATTATGATTGCGGTCTCAGCCTGGGATGGCAGTAGAGGAAGGCGACGAACATCAAGAAGCTCCAGGAGGCTGAAAATGATGTCTGACACCTAATGATCTGAGTGGATGAGCACTCATCCTCTCTTAATGCACAATCTGAGCTGATCTCATAACTGAAGGCCCAGCTGGTAGAGATGGAAGGGCGTGTGAGGTAGGCTTCTGAAGAGATGATCATCCTTCAGGCTGACATAGAGAGGGCCCAAGCTAAGGCTGATGAACTACGCCTCGTCGTTGCTGAGGAGGAGTGAGAGCTGAGTCAGCAGCAGTAGTTCCTAGACGTTAAAGTCAAATGGTGGCAGAGCTGCAACGCTCTTTTGACGGGGTCAATCCGTCCATGGGGGTAGTTGACCCTCAGGTACTATAATGGTCACAAACCCTTAAACATACTTTCTTTCTTTAATTATTTTTGAATGTTGTAGCATTCACGAGTTCCATTGTTTTTACTCATTCATTGCAACCTTGTAATATTTGCGGAGAGTCCAGCGACAATTCCCTAAGCTCACGTGGGTCGGGCCTAATGCGAGAAACAAGAGATAGTCACTTCATCGCCCCATCCAAACATAGGAGTGTAAACCATGCTTCGGGTATCCGGGGTTTGGACAACCGGTCCAGATCTCCGAGAAAAGGGAGAAACCTGACTAGAGAATGGAGTTCTCAAAACTGCTGAATCACCGTTTTTCCAACATGCTCTTGTGCATGAATGGTGCAACGTTGTAACGTCCCGGACCTGGGTGCCACACAATGGGTGCCTCGAACCCGGTTCGTCAGGTGACCTCAAGCGCATTTCCCTAAATGCCAGAGGCTGTCGACTAGTAGCGAGGGCCCAGGTCTGGTAGCGGGGAAACTATGCCCTCATTTGTCAAAGTGTAGCGTAGAAGAATACGAAATAAAACATACAACGAACAGCGGAAGCAGTAAACCATACATAACTGAAATAATCAAAAATAGTGGATATAACCAATAGTATATAAATAATCATTCTACATGTCTCAAGTTCTAAGGAAACAGCCAGAACATGTTATACATCAATACAGTACAATGAAAAGTAGGGTACAACAAAATAAATCAAAACAGCTGGCAGCAACATCACGAGCCTAGGCTCGGTCCCATGCCCTCTTAATCCTCTGCAACAGTCAAGTACCTATATAGGGACTCTTTCCCCTATCCACACCTGCAGAAACGTAATCTGTTTGGGCCAAAAAGTGTGACCCAAATAGGGTGTGGGAAATATATCTCAGTAGGCTCCCACCAAAGGCCTGTGCCCAACAGTGTGTAAGCATGAAACAACGGTGTGAAATAGTAAAATGCAATAAAGTAATTAGTCCTGAAAAGTAACTAACATAACCAGTTATATTTCCATTTTAACATTCTTTTTAATCATTTAATTTAAAATACCACTACAGTGAATATTCTAAGTAAACATCCAATTTTCCAAAGACACGTAAACACCCACCCTCAGGTAAAGAGAAACCAACTCATGAATTTTCCCACACGCACACGGATATTGCCAACAGGCGTATATAGTGTCGCCTACTGGCATAGAATCATCTGCCCACATTCACGGAAGAAGTTTCCCTCAGGCTAAGTAGAATAACGCCCATAGGCTAGCCACAACACTTCCCTCAGGATAACAGGTAATCGGGCCATGCCCAACATGTAAATATGCAGTAAATAAGCAATTCCTCTAGAGGCAATTCTACAACTGGCCAAACGGCTAAACAGTGGCACACACCCACGGGGTGGTTCCAGATCCAAGAAACAATCCCAGCTGTATTTTAATAGAAAATTTAAATACCTAATCAATTTTAGGTGTTTATTATAGCAACGACCTCAGCCACATGACACCCCAACATGGTTTGTGGCAGAAAAATGCAAAAAACACATGGCAGTTGGAAAACTAAACACCATGCCACCTACCTTATACACCAACGAGTGGTATACCTGAAATTAGACTCCAGAAATGCCTAAGAACGGTGTAGATATTACGAAGAAAAAAACTTTATTAACCTCAAATAACTCCCATTAGGAGAAGAATTGGAAAGAAACACGCTAGGAGAAGAGAGGGCTTACCCGCGCGGTTCCAACAAGATCGTATGGGGAGGAATCGGATTTCGGATGCTCAATCGGTGGATCTCCAAAAGTTCGGCCATCCACTCCCGCTCCTTCCTCCAATTTTAAGCCTTCCCTGTGAATAGGGGAGAATACTTCCCGATTTAAGAAAAAAAAAACAAAGTACCCGGCATGTACTTCCTTCATTTAACTGTTCCTCTGGCGGCACCGCCACACTGTTCACCCATCGACATGAGTACACGACATGTACTCCTGAGTACACGGCGTGTACTGTCACCCAGCTGGCGGCTACTCCACCGCCTTACTATTTGGTCATGCTGACTGACTACACGGCATGTAAAGGACCACTACATGGCATGTAGTCAGTTCTTACACCCTTCATCATTGACATGGCATCACGCCCCGTGTACTCACCCTTACATGGCCAGAAGTACACAGCGTGTGGAAAAAGTACACGGAGTGTACTTCCTAAATTTAGGATTTTCCCCATTTTCCATATTTTATTAAAAGCACTAGTGGAAAAGAGAAAAGAAGAAGACCGTACCTCTGAGATAAGAACCGAGTACTTACAAACTTCCCCCCTTATAGAAATTCATCCCTGAATTTCCATTCCACGGGTAGAGAAGATATAGCCATGAACAACTCCGGCCACTGAGCACGTACATCGGCCTCCCACTCCCAGGTCCCATCCTGCACTCTGCCATGTTGTCATAGAACCTGTACAAGAGGAACTGACCGGCCTCGGAGAACCTTCGTGCTCTTGTCAACGATACGAATCGGATTCTCCTCAAAGGACGCATCTGCGTCCAGCTCAACCTCCTTAGGCTGAAAGACATGAGATGGGTCTGAATGATAGTGACACAACTGAGATACGTGGAAGACATCATGCATGGCTCTGTACTGCTGCGGTAAACACAACCGATAAGCAACCAGCCCGACTCTCTCCAGAATCTCAAATGGTCCAACATACCGCGGTGAAAGTTTACCCTATCTCCTGAACCGCTTGTGTCCCAGCCTCGGAGAAACACGTATAAAAACCTGATCCCCGACCATGAACATAAATGGTCATCTTCAGCGATCAGCACAAGACTTCTGACGAGACTACATGGTAGCCATTCACTTCTGAATCAACTGGACATGCACAGAAGTCTCCTGCATGAGTTGTGTCCCCCGTAAAGCTGCCTCACCTACCTCTATCCAGCACAAGGGTAAACGGCATGACCTACCGTATAAATCCTCATATGGTGCCATCTCAATAGTCTCCTGGAAGCTATTGTTATAGGAAAACTCTACTA
Source organism: Viscum album (assembly GCA_963277665.1). NCBI lineage: Eukaryota > Viridiplantae > Streptophyta > Magnoliopsida > Santalales > Viscaceae > Viscum > Viscum album. The sequence goes on from OY728166.1 coordinate 385,906,099, forward strand.
AGGGTATATGCTTCTCCCAAGATCCCCCAAAGTCTAGGACGCATGCACGCAACATGTCTTTAAGCACCTATATAGTACGCTCTGACTGGCCATCAGTCTGAGGGTGGTAAGCTATGATCAGAAGCACCTGTGTACCCAATTCCCTCTGAAAACTCTTCCAAAAGTGAGATGTAAAATGGGAGTCCCTATCTGAAATGATAGAACAAGGGACCCCATGAAGACGTACGATCTCTCGGATATACAACCTTCTGAGCCTGTCAACACCGAAGGTCTCCTTGATTGGAAAAAATTGAGTTACCTTCGTGAGTCTGTCCACAAAAACCCACACGGCATCATTGCCACTAGGTGACCTCAACAATCCAGTGAAGAAATCCATCGCAACATTGTCCCATTTTCACTCCGGAATGGGTAACTACTACAATAGCCCAGCTGGTCTCTGATGCTCCGCCTTCACCTACTGATAAGTGGAACACCTCGTAACAAAACCAGCTACGTCTCTCTTCATACCCGGCCACCAGTACTGACGTCTCAAGTCGCGGTACATCTTGGTAACCCCGGGATGAACTGCCCAAGCTGAAGCATGAAACTCTTGCATCATCTCCTCGCGTATATCCCCTGGAACCCATACTCGTCCATGGAAATGAAAAACCTCATCGTCGCCTATTGTCCAACTAGGAGAGGGGTCCACCCTTGCCACCGACTACTGTAGAACTAGGCCTTCTGAATCAGATAGTTGTCTCATCCTTACTCTATCCAGGAGGGTAGATGTCACAACTAAAGATGAGAGGTAAGTCTTCACCTGACTATCATGAACCTCCAGATGCATCTCAGAGAACAATGCGATGAGATGCCACTCACCACTGGCTTCCTCCACCGCCTGTATCTGAGTCTTCATGCTCAGTGCATTAGCTACTGCATTACCTTTACCAGGTGTATAGGCATGCTCAAAATCAAAGTACTGTAGGTAATCGACCCACCTCCTCTGCCTCAGATTCAAGTCACACTGAGTAAAGATATACTTGAGGCTTTTGTGGTCGGTGAAAACCACAAAATTCTCCCCCAATAGATAATGTATCCAACAGCACAATGCATGTGAAACTACAGCTAACTCAAGATCATACATCGGGTAATTCCTCTCATGTGGACTCAACTTCTGAGACCTGTACTCAACAACTCAGTCACCCTGCATCAACAATGCTCCCAGACCAGTACTCGATGCATCACAGTAAACTGTATAACTCTTCCCTAGCTCTGGGTGTATCAGGATCGGTGCTGATGTCAACCTTCCCTTTAGGTCCTGAAAAGCTGTCTCGCAAGCTTCCGACCAAACGAACTTCACACCCTTCTTAGTCAGACCTATCAATAGTGCTGATAAGTGGGAGAAGTCATGTATGAAACGTCTATAGTAACCATCCATCCCTAAGAAACTCTGTATCTCGAACATGTTCTTAGGATGCTCCTAGGAAACCACTGCTCTCACCTTCTCTGGGTCTACTGAAACTCCTGCCTCAGAGATGATATGACCTAGGAAGTCAATATGGTCCATCCCAAAGTGGAACTTTGAGAGCATAGCATATAGCCGATGCTACCTCAGTGTACCCATTATGTTCTCAAGATGGGTGGCATGGTCGTGTCGAGTGTGAGATTACACCAAGATGTCGTCCACGAATACTACCACAAAACAATCAATATATTGATGGAACGCACGATTCATCAGATCCATGAAACCTACTGGCGCGTTTGTGAGTCCGTAACGGCATAACCGTTTACTCATATAGACCATACCTACTCTTGAAAGCCGTGAGAGGTATATCAGATGGTCTCACACGCAGATGATGATATCCTGATCTCAGTTCAATATTAGAGAACACTCGTGCTCCACAAAGCTGATCAAAAAAGATCACCAATCCTTGGTAAGGTGTATCGGTTCATAATGGTCAACTGGTTCAGCCTCCGATAATCCAAAAAAAATCTGAGGGTACCGTCCGCCTTCTTCGCAAAAAGGATCGGTGAACCCCATAGAGAAGTACTGGGTCGGATAAAACCCTTCTCCTGGAACTCCTCTAACTGACTCTTGATCTCCTGCAACTCTGATGTGCCCATCCTATAAGATGGAATGGACATTGGTGCTGCTCTTGACACAAGCTCAATAGAGAAATCCACCTCTCGCTCCAGAGGAAGACCTGAAAAGTCGTCTTGGAAGACATCCCTGAAACAATCAACCACTGGAGGGAAATCCATCTGACAAGTCCCCTGGTCATCCAGATATAAGCTCGCAATCTGGGTTGTGACTCCACATCACCCATGATGCTCTGGCCCAGCTCGACTCGCCTGAACATCCCATTCACCCTTGTATAGAAACTCTCCACCCTCTGGTGACATGAAACTCACCCTGCGACGATAACAGTCTACAAAGGCACGAAAGGAAATCAGCCAGTCCATCTTGAGAATGACGTCATAGCTCTTCATCTCCAGGATATAGAGGTCCCAAAGGAAGTGACACCCACAAACCTCAAGGGGGCACTCCTTGCACTGACGCACACCAGTCATTCTAGTCCCCAACGGAGTGTCTATCTTCATAATATCAGAAGATGAAGAAACATAGAGCCTAAGGCTCTCCACAACGGGAACAGATATAAAACTATGCATAGAACTCGTATCAAAAAGTAATGAAGATAAGACAGAAGCTACTAAAATAGTACCTCTGATTGTAGAAGGGTCAAGGTCTTGCTCATGTTGGGTCTGTTGCACTACATATGCCTGCCCAGTGTCGCGGCCCTGTGACACAGCCTGGCTACCCTGAGCTGTCCCGCCCTGCTGCCTCTGAGATCCTGGTGTCTGGCTACCATTTCCATGACTACCATCCCTACTAGTACGCCCTAACGAATTCTAATTCTTGAACTCGTAAGAAGCTGCTGGTCCACCTCCCGCTCGTAGAGTCTGCACAGAACCCCTCTCACTAGACATCGGTGGAAACGCACTGCAAAAGCACTGCAGATAACCCATCTTTCCACAATCTCGACACTCCACTGGGTCTCGTGGACACTATGGCCTCTTGTGCCCCTCTCTACCACACTGGTAGCACGTAACCTGGACACCTAAAGTATTATTCTGACTGGTACTTCTGCCCTGAGAGATGTCCACCTATCTCTTCCTCTTGCCAATAGATAAAGTACCAGTAACTGGTGTTGAACCGCCCTGGCCTGAACAACTAGATTCTAAAAGGTTCCTCTTTGTGATCAGTGTCTGGTTCACAATAGCGTGTACATTAGGCAACCTGAAAACATTCACCAGTGCTCGGATGTCATACCAAAGACCATCCTAAAAACTTATGGCTCTCAACGTCTCATCACCCACCAGCACGGGTGGAAAGCGTTGAAGCTCCATAAAACGAGCAGAATAGCCCATCACTGACATAGCGCCCTACTGCAAATTCATGAACTCCCGATCTCTATCTGCTCTCAGCATCTACGAGAAGAAAAAATCAAAGAAGACTCCTTGAAAGTCTTCCCACGCCATGTCCCTATGATGCTCTAACTAGGTGGTAACATCCCACCACCTCTTGGTAGAATCATGTAGCATATAAGTCGCGAGTTTGACCCTCTGCCCTGAAGATGTCTCAAGATTCTCGAAAATAGTCTTCATTGACCCCAGCCAAGACTCTGCAGCCTGTGGTCCGCCATTGCCTGAAAATGTAGGCGGATGCTGCTTCTTGAAGATATGTGTCAGCTCGTCCATAGATGTGATAGCCGACAGTACTCCCTAAAAGGACTGCATGAACCGGATAAATCCTTCACGGAACTGCGCCTTCGTGCCTATGTCCGATATAACATCTGGCACCACATATAGCTCTGCTGGAGGATCAACTGGTAGCCCATGGCCCACCATCTCGGGAGTATACTTGATGCTGCTCTCCTAGAGAACAATGTGCGGTCGTCTAGGAGGCATGACACTACAAGTTAAAAAACACAGCTTAGATTCAAGATTATCAAAGAGTGAAAACAAAGAACCCAAAAAGGGAATAGGAGGAATAAGTCATTCAAAATTTGAAAAATAAGAATACATGACGTGTATACTGACTACACGGCGTGTACTTGACTTCACTTCCATTGCCCGGGTCCTTCTGCATGGCTAAGCCACACGGCTCCCATTGAACAAAAACTACATGGTGTATATAATATCTACACAGCGTGTATGGTTTTATTTTCCAATTTCCCATGTCGTTTGTGACACGGCAGACTACTCGGCTTGAAACTACACGGCGTGTTACACCCACACACGGCGTGTACAACACCTTGTTTCCCATACACATGGATAAGTCCACACGGTTTGTCCTCGAACAAGACTACACGGCGTGTCCCAAAGGTACATGGCGTGTTCAAGGAACGGTGACACCGAATCGTTTTGTTAGTTACACGATCGAGTACCCAGGTCACACTACCCGGCGTGTCCATTATTGACACTGTGTGATCTATGAAGGATTTCACCGACCCGTGTTGTTCATTACACGGCTAGACTCCGGGTCACAACTACATGGCATGTACATTCAGTACACGACGTGGTTATACCCAAGTCATCCCTACCCCATGTCACCGCCCACACGGGAAGAGACTACACAGCGTGTACTCTGGGTACACGGTGTGTACTCAAAAAGTTTATTTTTCTTCCCGAACAAAAGGTCATACATGGCGTGTGTAAAAATACTACACGGCATGTATACTAGGTTTCCAGACAGTATGTATTAGAAACTTCTCTGGAACCTAGAGAATACCGAAAAACAACACCTATGTGTCAAATTCCGACCCGTGAGGGCCCATACTCCCCACAAATCAATGTTTGACATCTTAACTGTGTTATAAATAAATAACAGTCAATGATCCACCAAATTCCGGTCAATGGGGGCCCATACTCCCCAAAAACCAAAGTTTGGCGTCCATTCTATAAACAGAATCACATAATAATACCCTATCAAATAGCAGGTATTTATCAAGCAGCAATCACAACAGCATACTTTTCTAGCAAAACTATTATCACAACAGCATGCAATTTCTAATGCACCTACATGGCATGGAACTATGCATGGCATGTTATTTCTAGCATGTGCCTATATGATGCATGAGATGGCATACCCTCATCTCATCGGGTTGTAACTAAATAGAACCCACAAATAAATTATAACAGCACAACCTCAAGTGCGTCACCCAATGGTGAAAACATACCAACTGTAAAATTTGCAAAATCAGAAAAATTGAAAAATACGAGGTAGACTGGATTTTCCCTGTACATGGGTTAGCAACACCCAACATAGCTTATTACCAACTACCGTTCGTCCTATCCCTGACTACATATCCAAATAGTAACTCAATGAAAAGAACCCCTCTGATACCACTTTGTAATGTCCCAGACCTGGGTGCCACGCAACGGGTGCCCCGAACCCAGTTCCCCATGTGACCTTAAGCGCATTTCCCCAAATTACAGAGGCTTCTTACTAGTAGCGAGGGCCCAAGTCTGATAGTGGGGAAACTATGACCTCATTTGTCAAAGTGTAGCGCATCGGAATATGAAATACAACATAAAATGAACAGTGGAAGTAGTAAACCATACATAACTAAAATAATCAACATTAGTGGATATAACCAATAGTATATAAATAATGATTCTACATGTCTCAAGTTCTAAAGAAATAGCCAGAACATGTTATACATCAATACAGTACAATGAAAATCGGCGTACAGCAAAACAAAGCAAAATAGCTGGCAGCGACATCGCAATCCTAGGCTCGGTCTCCTCTGCAACTCTCAAGTGCCTATATAGGGACTCTTTCCCCTATCCACACCTGCAGAAATGTAATCTGTTTGGGCCAAAAAGCATGACTCAAATAGGGTGTGAGAAATATATCTCAATAGGCACCAACTAAAGGCTCGTCCCCAACTGCGTGTAAGCATGCAACAACGGTGTGAAATAGTAAAATGAAATAAAGTAAGCAGTACTGAAAAGTAACTAACTAACCAGTTATATTGCCATTTTAACATTCTTTTTAATCATTTAATTTAAAATACCACCACAGTGAATATTCTAAGTAAATAGCCAACTGTCCATAGACACGTAAACTCCCACCCTTGGGTAAAGATAAACCAACACAAGAATTTTCCCACAGGCTCACAGATATTGCCCACAGGTTTAAATAGTGTTGCCTACAGGAACAGAATCATCTACCCACAGGCACGGAAGAAGTTTCCCTCAGGCTAAGTAGAATAACGCCCACATGCTAGTCACAACACTTCCCTCATGCTAACAGGTAATCGGGTCATGCCCAACATGTAAATATGCAGTAAACAAGCAATTCCTCTCGAGGCAATTCTACAACTGGCCAAATGGATAAATAGTGGATCACTCCCACAGGGTGGTTCCAGCTCTAAGCAATGATCCCAACTAGTATTTTAATAACAAAATTAAATACCTAATCAATTCTAGGTGTTTATTATAGCAACGACCTTTGCCACACGACACCCCAACATGGTTCGTGGCAGAAAAACACACAAAACACATGGCAGTTGGAAACCTAAACACCAAGACACCTACCTTATACGACAACGAGCGGTATACCTAAATGTAGACTCCATAAACGCCTAAGAATAGCGTAGATATGATGAAGAACAAAACTCCCTTAATCTCAAATAACTCTCATTAGGATAAGAATTGGTAAGCGACACGCTAGGAGAAGAGAGGGATTACCCGCGCGGTTCCAAAGAGATCGTCCGAGGCGGAATCAAATTCCAGACGCTCGATCGGTGGATCTCCAAAGGTTCGGCCGTCCACTCCTGCTCCTTCCTCCGGTTCTAAGACTTCCCTATGAACAGGGGACGATACTTCCCAATTTAAGAAAAAAAACAACGTACATGGCATGTACTTCCTTCATTTAACTATTCCTCGGGCAGCACCGCCACACTATTCACCCATCGACATGATTACACTATATGTACTCCTGAGTACACAGTGTGTACTGTCACCCAGCTGGCGGCTGCTCCACCTCCTTACTATTTCAGCATGCCGACTGACTACACAACGTGTAAAAAACCACTACACAGCGTGTAGTCGGTTCATATACCCTTCATCACCGACATGGTTATACACCCCGTGTACTCACCCCTACATGGCTAGAAGTATACGGCATGTGGAAAAAGTACACGGTGTGTACTTCTAAAATTTAGGATTTTTTCCCATTTTCCATATTTTATTAATAACACATGAGGAAAAGAGAAAAGATGAAGCCCGTACCTCAGAGATAAGAACCGAGTTCTTACAAACGCCAAGGGCACTGAAGTCTGTCCGAACGAATGGGAATGGGAAGTGTGAATCACGATACCCAATATTTGGACACTACAGGGTGGCGTTACAATAGAGGATAGCTATTGACCATGGCAGAAACCAGCATCCGTATTGCGTTAGCCTGGAATGGGGACAGACAAATTAGGGTCGACCATTGACCATGTTCAAAACACGGGACCTAACTCAAATATTATCGATCAGTATTTCGGGATGTTGGACTAGGACATTAGGCGTACCATAGGTCAAGCATTCATACTGCTAGGGGGTCATTTCAGACATGAAAGAGGATGAGATTCCAAATAAGGGGCACGCGAAGCGTGGAATGTGAAGTGAGGGTTTGTTTGAACAGAATCCAACACTCATGAAAGTATGCCACCGTGGTGAGAGTATGCTAGATGGGTGCATTAGTTTGATCATGGACAATTCCTTCTTTCAGACAGGGCCTCTCTGGCGAGGGGGGATGTCGCTTCCCAATATCATCACGTGGCATCCCGAACATGTTCAGGGAAAAATTACAGTTACATAGTTCCCCCCGAGGGGTCAGGCAAAGGGGGCCGGAAATGGGGAGGAACAGAACTTATGATTCCTGTGGCTGGACCCTGGGTGAAATACCGGGGTGTCTCTACATATCCCATAAGGATGGGAATCAAGCTATACATAGTTCTAGAGGAATATTTTAACGTCATGTAGGATGAGAAGAAGCCTGGTTGTGCCGGTACACATCCTACCAAAACAACTAAGCCCACGTGAGTCGTGCTTGATGTGGGAAACAAGAAGTAATGGGGAATTTTACTGACATAGGAAGGGGAAGGTTAGGGCGAAGGGACGCTCGGTGAATACTGGCCCAATGACACTAACACAACCATGTGATGCACCTAGATACGTGAAGAGGTAGAGACGAGTATGTTGGAATTCCACTTGAACATGAGGAAGTGGAAATGTGTGAATCATGACGCTTGAGATTTGGATCACAATGATGGCGGCATGACGATGGAGGATAATTGTTGACCATGGCAGAAACGCAGCATCTATATCACGTTTTCCTGGAATGGAGACAGGCACATGAGGGTCGACCGTTGACCATGTTGGAAACACGGGACCATGTTGAAAATGTATTTAGAGATCCGTAGGGATGTTGGCCCAAAACAATTGGAGAGCCCTTAAGCCCAACATCTATGGAGATCCCTTAAGACTGGCATCCATGTCGTCTGAGGGTCCTTTTGGATGTGGAAGAGGATGAGGATCCAAACAGCGAGCTCACAAAGCTTAGTCATGGGATGAGGGGAATGTCCCCATGAAAATCCCACACTTTTGGAACTTTGTCAAAACATATCTGAATACGACAAAGGGACGTATTAGATAGAGGGCGCAAAGTCCTTTACCATAGGGAGATCTTAGTTTAGGATTGTAGAATTCGGACCATGGCTGGGAGGAAACACAGGAGGCATGCAGTGGGCTAACTCAAGTAATCAATGTAAATGGGAACCGGGGGTTTTGACCACCACGTTCTCCTCGGAAAGTTTTAGGTCGAGGGACCATAAATGAGAGTTGAGCTAGGCCTAAATAAAAATGTAAAGGTGTTCCAACTTACCCCATGTGGATGAGGATCAATCTGCACGTAGTTATTGAGAGAGTCTTAGTTTAAGGTCTTAGAACTCGGACCATGAATGGGAAATGAGAGCAGGGGAAACAAGGTAAGGCGGTTACATAACACGAAGTGGATGAGGACATAAGCCCTACTTACCATGTGTTCTCTGGGGAAGTGCTCGAGTTGAGGGACCGAACACGGAAGTTAGTTTGGGCACGCAGGGAAGTTCCCGGTACTCTTACGTATCTCATATGGATGATAATCAAGCTGTACATAGTTCTTGATGGTGGCGCGGTAAGGTATCAGTGCCAGGGAAAAATGGGAGTGCGGGTGTGGCCCTTGCACCAAAAGAAGTGGAATTTGATAAATATTGTTTTTCCTTTAAGGTGAGTGGTTTTTTTGTGAAGCAGTAGGCCTAGGATAGCAAGCCCTGGTGACACCACAAGGATGAAGCCGTGATAGGCGTTGATAAATGGCATGTCACATGACCAATACCAAACGTGATTCCCTCTATTATGGGGTCATCATAATGCAGTGTCGTTTTTTGGCATGCGTCCAGGATGATAATTCCACACTTTAGGGTCGTGGGATAGGACCAAGCATGCATTTTAACGTCATGCATCACAGACGTAGAAGAGACGATGCTAGGCGGGGAATGATTATGGTCTCATGTGACATAAATGACATGGATGGGGACATGATCCTAAATCATATCGTACACAATTTAGAGATAGGAACCTCAGGCCAAGGGGCCTGAATAGGGGCATGAAGGAAAGGGGCATGAGGAACTAGTTCCCAGCTAAGATGGACTTGGAGACAAGATGTCCGGGTGACCCATCGCATCCCGTGGGGATGAGGATCAAGATGCACCTATCCCTTAATGAATATCTTAGTTTATAGTCTTAGATCTCGGACTATGAGAGCCCCGAAGGATGCCGTATTGCAGCTTTTACCCCCCTGACGTGCAAAGGTGCACTGAGGGATAGCTCCAAGAGTGTCAAGATTCCACCTAGACACGATGGGGTGGAACATAACGTGAATCATGCAAACAACATTCAAGGCCTGAATGGGCTAGAGTGATGATGGAGAATTACTGTTGACCATGTTCACAACATAGCATCATGTCGCGTTATCCTGAAATGGATACAAACAAATGATCACTGACCTTTGACCATGTTTGCAATGCGAGATTTGTATCGATTTGTTGTCTGAAACCCTCGGGGGCGTTGGCCTGTAACGGTAGGAGAGCCCTTGGGCGTGGTATCCAGTCCATTCTCAGGGGTCCCTCTAGGTGTGAAAGATGATGAAAGACTGAAAGAAGGGAAACACGAAGCTTGACAAGTGGAAGGAACTTGACCAAGTTGAATCTGACACTCTTGGTCCTAGGCTAGAGTACTCTTAACACATGGGTGAACCACTGCAAGGGGTCGAGGGACTCAACTTGAGGGCATCCAATAGATAGAATATTCCTAGGAGAAGGGGGCATTATTCCAAAAACCCTATACCACACCTATATATCCCCCTCGTGGAGAGGGACATGCCAAGGGACCTAGGAGACCGGCGAGATTGGTAGATCTCTAGGATGTGGGGCTGGACCCAATGTCTAGACATTCGGGTGGTCCTACATATCCCCTGAGGATAGGAATCAAGACACACGTAGTTCTAGAGGGTGAATTTTAATGTCATGTGGGACAGGAAATAGGAGGTCTAATTCTAAGAACGGGGTGCACATGGTGGGACTATTGCAAACCTGACATGAATGATGACATAATCCCACATCACGCCACGTGGTCCCGCAGTCAAAGTCCCGAAGGTAGGACAGAAGAGACAAATGATCTGAACTCAAACTGGACCCATAGAAAGGAGGTCTGGGTGTTCCTATGTATCCCATGAGGATGGGAATCAAATCAGATTTAGTTCTGAAGAGATCTTAGTTTACGGTCTTAGAGCTCAGACCATGGGTGGATGGAAACTTTCCAAGTAAGCATAGACCTTAACCCGATCTCTAAGCCCACATGAGTTAAACATGTTGTGGGAAACAAGGGAGGAAGATCATTATTGCAATACCTGGAGCATCCATCAATGGGAAGTCGGTGAAGAGCACCGAAGGACACCTCTAACGCGACATTGTTCCCCTAACGTGCAGATGCGCACTGAGGAATAATACCAAGAGTTTAAAATCTCTACTTGGACATGATGAGAATGGATAAGGATTTGAATTGTGTAATCAACATTTTGGGATTAATGGGGTTGGCGTGACGATGGAGGGGTACTGCTGACTGTGGTGGAAAAGCAGTATCTATATCACATTATCCTGAAATGGGAACAAAAAACAAGCATCAACCGCTGACCGTATTCGAAACGTGGTATTTTTATCAATTTGTTTCTCGAAACCCTCAGGGGAGTTGGCCCGTAACAGTAGGAGAGCCATTGGGCATTGTATCCAGGCCATTCCTGGGGGTCCCTCTAGGTGTGAAAGGTGATGAAAACCCTAATGAATAGAAACAAAAAGCCTGATAAGCGGGTGTGTAAGTGTCCCGGTAGAGTCCGACATTCTAGGTTACTAAATTAGAGTACCCTTAGGCACATTGGTGAACTGCCGAAAAGGGTCGACAAAGTGGCTCAGGAGAGGTAGGCCAAGGGGCCAAGATGGGATGGAGATTTCTAGGATATGGGGCTGGACCCGAAGACTAGAAATTCAGGTTGTCCTACGTATCCCATAAAGACGGGAATCAAGCCACACGTAGTTCTTGAAGATACCCAGGGGGAAGGATACCCTAAAGAGGACGTGTACGGCGCAACAAGTAACCCGAAGTGGATGATGACTAAATCCTGCACCACACTGCATAGTCCGAGTAAGGACTTGGGCCAAGGGGCTTGAGGTCGGGCCTTGGTCAGGAAGGCCTGACCAGCTCACAGTTTAACATCTTCTAGTGAGGAAGAGCAAGGGTGGGGGAGGATACCTCCAAACAAGGGACGTGTACGGCACGGTGAATAAACCAACGTGAATGAGGACGTAATCCCTCACCACACCATACACACCCATGAGATAGAACCTGGTCCAGGGGCCCGAAAAGGCCAAGGGGTCTTGGTTAGGAAGGCCTGGCCAGCTCGCAGTTTATCATCTTGCAGTGATGACGAAGGGAGGATAAGGTTCCTCGTCTGGGGATGTGTGCAGCATGGTAGGTAACCCAACATGAATGAGGACATAATCCCACATCACATCATACAATCCCATCATAGAGAACCTGGGCCTCAGGCCTGATGGTTGGCCCTACCCGGAAAGAGTTCGAAACTTCGGGATGGGGAAGAATGAATCACTACACTCGATGTTTGGAACATCTTGGGGTGGACCCGAAGATCCAGGGTGGCTATTGACTGTGTTCGAAACACAGCATCCCTATGGTGACCTGGGATGGGAGCAACAAATGAGCATCGACCGCTGACCTCATTCAAAACGTGGGACTTGTATCAGCTTGTTGCTCGACATCCTCAAGGGGGTTGTCCTGAAGTGGTAAGAGAGCCCTTAGGCATAGCATCCATACCATTCAGGGCCCCTTCCGGATGGGGAAAGTGATGGAATCCTAGTCAATGAGTGGGTGGAGCATAGTTGTACCCATCTACAAAAGAGGCGAATATCTCCAAGGAGGGGGACGTATAGCCGAGTTGAGGCTAAATCAACATGAATTGGGGCAAAAACATGCTCCCTTCTATATTTCCTGACCTGAGGGGAAGAATTCTGGATTTTGGGCTATGCCAATAGACGAAATGTCTAGGCGTTCCTACATATCCCATGAGGATAGGAATCAATCCATAGGTTGTTCTTGAAGGCCATGCAGTTTAACGTCATGCGGTGAAGACATGGGAGGATATAAGAATAGGAGTGGGCACATGGTGCGACCATTATAATCCTCGTATGAGTGGGGCTAAGGAAGCCTACTCCTTCTCATGCAAGGACCCCCTGAGGAAACCATACCCAGGGGGGACAGTCAAAGAGAAAATCTCGGGCTGGGCTCAAGGAAAGACGTGTGAGCATTCCTACATATCCCATTAGGATGGTAATCAAGCCATAACTAGTTATAATGTGCAGTTTAACATCATGTGGTATGATATGCAGTTTAACGTCATGCAGGACCATGGGGATATGTATGGTCTGGTGAGTAACCCGATGTGATCAAGTACATAATCCCACACCACACTATACAATCCCATAAGGGTGCTTGAGTCATGGAAGGACAAGGAGCCTGAGGATAGTCCTCAGTCCGGAAAGCCTGACCAACTTGTAGTTTAACATCTTGTAGTGAGGATGAAGGAGATCTTAGTTTAAGGTCATAGAGCTCAGACCATTTTGCAGTTTATTGTCATGCAGGATGATGGTGTAGTTTAAAGTCATGCAGGACCATGATGTGCAGTTTCGGGTCATGCGGGACCATAATGTGCAGTTTAAGGTCATTTGGGGCTGTATTGTGAAGTTTAGGGTCATGCGGGACTGTACAGTTTAAGGTCGTGCAGGACCATTGGGTTCAGGCAATGTATTTCTTGAGGAACTTGGCGTTGGTGGGAGGAGTTAAGCTCTCATAATCCATGGTCACCAAGGAGTATTCTCCATTGGGGTAAACCTTATGAAAGATGTAAGGTCCTTCCCATTTGGGCTCCATCTTGGGTGGTTTCCTGCCAGGGATCATTGGCGCTCGGAGGGCCAACACCAGGTCGCCTTGCAGAAAAGAGAGAAGACAAACCTTCTTGTTGAAAGATCTAGTTATCTTATTCTGATGTCTTTCCAGATTTTGTAGGGCACAAAACCTGTTCTCATCTAGTGCTTCCAATTCAGCTAGATGGATTTTGGCCACCTTATCTGGCTCCTGTTGATCATAGATTGCAGTGCGTAACAATGGTAGCTGGATCTTGATGGGCAGGACATCCTTAGCCCCATACACCAGGTAATACAGAGTCAACTAGGTGGAATTGTGAGTCATTGTTCGATATGCCCAAAGGGAATTTGGGAGCTTTTCCGGCCAACTTTTCTTGTTCTGACCAACCATTTTCTGCAGGATGTAAGAGTGTGTTTTTTTGAACGCCTCGATCTACCCATTTTCCTACACATGATAGCAAGAGGTATGGTTTGAATGAATATTTTACTTCGCGGACAATTTCTTCAGCTCGACTGCTCAGAAGTTGGTGACATTATCGGTGAGGACAGCATGAGGGACTCCAAATCGTTGGATGATATTGGAGATCATGAAGACAACGATGGAACGGGCCTTGACCACTTTGAGTGGAACTGTCTCTTCCCACATAGAGAAGAAATCTGTAGCAGTTAGCATGAACCTACACTGACGAGCTTTCGCCGGTTGATATGGTCCCACAACATCAAGTCCCCACACCGTAAATGGCCAAGAGTACTTGGTGGAGTGGAGAGGCTCTGGAGTCCAATGCAGGAAGTTAGAATGGACTTGGCACGAGTGGCATCTCTTGGACAACTCAATAAAATCATGGATCATAGAGGGCCAGAAGTACCCCAACATCCGGATTTGATGGGACAACTTGGGCCCATCCTGGTGGGCACCGCAGGAACTGGCATGAACCTCTTGCATTACCTAAGAAATCTCTACTCCTTGAATGCAATAGAGGAGAACACCATCGAAGCCCCAATTATATAGGATCCTCTCAAGACTGGGACCACTCTAGAGATTAAATTGCAGTGTGTGGCATCAGATTTGCTCGCGCTCGTCCTGATCATCCGGGAGGCAACCATTTTTGAGATACTCGACAAAAGGTGCCCTCCAGTCGAGAGTGGCCTCAACCACTGCATCTGAAGAACCTGGGGTTCCTGACGTGGAGGTTCTGGCGGTAAGATGGCTTACCTGCAGGTCTTCTCCATCCCATGGGGTGATGGGGGAAATGAATCTTAAGTGTTCCACATGTATGATCAAATCATCCTACTCGGGTTCTATGAGTGACGCAGCTAGGCCAACCAAAGCGTCTGCTCGACGGTTCTGTGACCGAGGGACATGGGTAACCTCTAGTCGAGAAGGGAACTAAACCAATAAATGGATAGTTCACTCCAATAATGGTATGAGATCCAGCTTCCTGACAACATAGTCGCCATTGACTTGCTTGATAACTAGTTCAGAATCCCCTTTTAAATGCAAATGGAGCACATCGATTGCAAGGGCCAGCTCGAGGCTGGTGATGAGAGCATGATACTCTGCCTCGATGTTGGTGCAACCTTCTTACAAAAAGAATGAGTATGGAAGAACTGCTTGTTCCGGGGTGATGAAGACGATACCCAAACCCACTCTATTGAGATTAGGATCGTTCATCCTCCTACCGGTGGGGCTCCAGGAGGCACTATTGAAGTGCATTTTCCAACATGAGATGGCATGATCGACCGAGAGGATCGCCTCATTAGGAAAATACAGGTGTGGGGATTGGTCTGCAGAGTATGGATGAGTAGCTAGTAATTCTCCCAATTTATGTCCTTTCATAGCCTTCTGATGCACGGATCTGATGTCGAATTGTTGGAGGATCACCGCTCACCATGCTAGTCGGCCAACCAACATGGGATGGTTCAGAATGTACTTTAGTGGGACTACTTGAGAGACCAATTGTACCTCATAGTGCTGCAGTTAATTCCATAATTTATGTACGGTGAACATGAGTGCAAGGCAAATCTTTTCGATGGGGGAGTATTTGGTCTCCGTATCGAGTAGCATGCGGATGAGGTAGAAGAGGCTATTTTCTTTCCCCTCATTGTGGTTCAGGGCGAGAAGTACACCGAGGGACCATTCCAGGGCAGTCACGTAAACGCCCAGCACCTTTCCAGAGATGGGTAGCATCAAAACCAGAGGTTGGAGTAGATACTGGTTGATTTCATCAAAGGCGGTCTGGCACTCTTCATCCCATTCATAGGTAGAGCCTTTCCTCATAAGTCGGGAAAAGGGATTACACTTGCCATCCAGATTCGCAATGAATCGGCGTATGTAGGCTAAGTGGCCTTGGAGACATTGCAGCTCCCGAATGTTACTCAGGGGAGGCATCTGGATAATGGCTTTGATCTTCTCTCAGTCGATCTTGATGCCTCGGTATCTATCAAAAAATACAAGAAACTTCCTGAAGGTGACCCCAAAGGCACGCTTCAACAGGTTCATTTTCAGGTGGTAGGAATGGAGGAAACCGAACACCTTCTCAAGTTCCCTGAGATGGTCCTAGCACTGGCAGGATTTGGCCACCAGATCCTCCACGTTGCATTCCAGAAATGTTCCCAGAATCGGCTTGAATATGTGGTTCATGGCCCATTGATAAGTGGCACCTGCATTTTTCAGGCCAAAGGGCATAACCTGTTAACAGAACGTTCCTTGGGGGCCATGAAATTGGTGGAATCCTCATCTTCAGGGGCCATCTAGATCTGGTTGTACCCAGAATACCCATCCATTAAGGAGAGGGCTTGGAACCCGGCCGTGGCATCAATCAAAAACTCTGTCACCGGGAGGGGAAAATCAACCTTCATACAGTAGCGGTTGAGATCATGAAAGTCAATATAGAATCTGATCTTTCCATTTTTCTTCCTGACCAAAACAATGTTGTCTAGCCACCTGGGGTACTGGAATTCCATAACAAAGTTGGATTTGATAAGTTTGTCAACTTTGGCCTCAACCATGGAACCATGGGAAGGGTGCATCTTTCTGGGAGGCTGCTTGAACCCACGATGGTTCGTCCGGAGACCAAGGTGGTGGACGGATACCTGGGGATCTAGCCCTGGTATCTCACCATAACAACAGGAAAACACATCACGGTGCTGTTTGAGAAAGTCCACGTACTGTTGCTTCTCCTTGAGGGGCATGGAGGCATTAATCAATGTGGGTCTCAGATCTGCCTTGCTACCATGGTTCACCTGTACCAGTTCATCGACCGTGGTAGAAAAGCCTTCTTCAAATGCCGGGGCAGCATCCTTCAGATCCACTTCTCTACCTATGGAGGGATCATCCACGAGGGGAGTCATTTCCGAGCCACCGGACACTAATGGTAGGCTGGTGCTGGCCTGAGAGGCAGTGGTCATCATGTCAGAAGACTCATGTGCCACTGATACCATAGTGATGAAGGCAGTCGATCCAATCTCATCTGGCCTTCGGCCCAAGGGGTCGCGCTTGATAACATCAAAGAAGTAGTGACGCGTCTGCCTGAGCTGGTTGATTCCAGCCCAGCGGAAGAGACACGTATGACGTACCACCGTTTCCATGAGCTTGACATCCCGATATCGTACATGGGTAGGAGATTTTTGGATTACCTGAGCCTAGTTGGTGTAGGAGTACGAGGTGATTTTACGCCGTCGCTTGGACACAAGAATATGCCTTCCCCTTGTACCCAAAACAACAAAACACTACCCCATATCAGGGTTTGTAGCCTCTAACTGATGGATCAGGAAGATGTAGGCATCATCCAAACCTGCCCAGGGATCACATGTGACTAGGGCAGGTTCTTCATCGCCTGCCAGGATTTTCTTATCCTTGCTCTTGTAATATTCAACGTCCAGATAGCGGGATTCACAAGAGGAAAAATGAGACGCATCTCTTTGGAGCACGCCGACTCGACCATTGAGGAAGTATTTGAGGCATTGGTGAAACGACAAAGGGACCACTGCATGCTGATGGATCCATGGCATGCCCATCAATGCGTTGTATGCGGAGTCCTAAGAGACGACCATGAACTCGATGCTGGAAATTAGGCCACCGAACTGGGTCTTCAAGCGGATCTTGCTAACCGAGGATTGCTTGATCCTGTCATATCCTTGGATTCTTAGGTCGGAGGGAGTTAAATAATCCTCAGACAAACCCAGCTTTTGCAGTGTCGGAGTCGGTATTCGTTTAATCCCAGAACCTGTGTCAACAAGGCAGTAGTGGACTTTCACACCATTGAACTGACTAGTGAATTACAATGGGCGAATGTGCCCCAGTATGGGAGGTTCTTATTATTTTCTAGAGAATGAGATAACTTCCTGGCATTCAGCTTTATCAATCACCTCAGCGTGGAAGGCTTCTGTAGCTGCTACCTCTGTCTCAAACTGGAGGGGGCTCCATAGGGCCTCGGCAAGTGCCTCACACATTTCAAATGATAGGTGAAGAGACTCAAGGATAGAAATCCTTGCTGGAATTCCACCAATGTGCTTCAGAACATCATACTTCTGTACAAAATGTGAACCTCTACTTATAGGAGGTCGCTCTGCAATTGGAGGAACAGCAGGTCCTGAAGGCTGGACCGGCGGATGGCTAGTACTGGGTATATCCCGCTGCCTGTTAGTTGATGCTTGGAGGGTAGCTGCCAGATGAGGACCGGACAACTGATATAGGCCTGTAGTATGGAATGATTGGATGTGGTAGGACGAGTCGGCTCTGCCTGATCTAGTAGTACAAACGGCGGTGAAGGTAGATCTGAGGGCACCTGGTGAGGTTGTGCGTGCTAAGCTCTGCGCTGGGCCTGCTATTTGGTTTCAGTAGCATGCACGACCTAGATGAAAGTGCCCACTGTTGTTCCTTGATGACCCATGTGGTTGCGGCTCTTCTGACGTTGAAATTGGCTAGGGACATTGGGAAGGCTCGCTCGGTGTTCCCCCTAGTCGGGAGTCATGTAGAGATTTACGGGCTTCACGGTATTGACCGAAGCATACCCCTAACTATCGCTTGATGAATCATCCTCCACTGGGCGGATTCTGGGAGGAATCCCCATCTCAGGGGGAATGATGTCACCAAGATTACGGGATGACGACGTTATTGGTGGAGCGAATTGATTCTTCTTGTGTCGTCGCTGCTTGCCATTTTGGAAAGAGGTCGACTGAGATAATGACGCAGAGGTACTGGTTGCATTTTCTGAAGGCTCTGGATGATTCAGGCATACCCAAATAATACCATGGGCGAGGGCGAAGGTTTTACGGGCCATCAAGTCATCGTATTTCTGGGTCCCGCGGCTAAGAACCTGCTGCCAGTCGGCTTCGTCATCGCTACTGCTTTCTGACCTAATATAGACACCCGCCACTTGGGTCGGGGCCGGGCCCAACCAGACTATGTTGTTGTCAACATGGTCTTGGAGCTAGTCTTTAAACACATAGCAGTACTTGAGGGTGTGTCCCGGGATCGGATGATAGGGGCAGTAGTTGGGGAGATCGGTGAGATTTGCCTCTACCGGCATTCTGCACTCGGGTAAGCGCACAATCCTCTACTCAAGGGTGCTACGGAAGTAACCGGGGACCTGACTCTCATTGAACGAGTAATTTTGGTGCCTTCTTTTCAGATAAGGGTCTCTGGGAGCCTAGCCCTGAAGAGGGGTAGAGGGGCCTACCGAGGAGGCGAAACCTGATTGTCCCACCTAGGTAGTGGTGGCGCATTGCGCGGGGGAAACTTTCAGTTCTGAGGTGGTCACTGCTGGGAAGGAGCCTGCGCCTGAGGTGGAGGGCCTCTATGGGGTTGTGGAGTCGGTGCCACTGGCAGTAATTCTTGCTGCCTGGGGGCTTCTATTTGGGTCACCGTGGCAGGCTCGTCTTTGGCAGACCTCTTTGCTGGGATCACAAGGGGAAGCAAACACCCCTGACTAGCCTGTTTCAGAGCTTCCTCGAGGAACTGTGCCTTATCTAAGACGTCTCGGAACCCTTCAGGATAGTTTTGGGTGATCAAGGAAGGAACTAGTTCTGTTTTAACATTCCCTATGCACATCTTCAGTAATTTCTCTTGAGTCAGTGGAATGTCGAGGGAGTATTTAATCCCCTTCCACCGGGTGATGAAGTCTACGACTCTCTCATCAGGCCTTTGTTTTCACTTTAAGAGGTCTGCGATGCTGGTAATTCGCGTGGTGGATATGAACTGGTATAGGAACTGCCAGCGGAGATCCTCCTAGCCGGTTGCCGATCCAATAGGGAGATGGTTGTACCAGACAAATGCATGGCCCTCTAATGTCTGCGCAAAACATCAGAGTTTGGAAGGTTCCTATTGTGTCAGGGTGCCCAACATAGGGCCACACCTGGAGGAAAAGTGGGCCAGTTGTTGCGGTGGTTCCCCCGTCCCGTTAGAGGGCAAGAAAGTGGGATTCCTAAAACCTGTAGGCGCATGCATATCATCCACTCATGTGGGATATAGTTTTCCTTCTGGTGGGACTGCCACATTCCACATTTCCAACCCCTTGAGGCGGGTGATGAGTGTCGCTATATGATCATCCAGGTGGGGGTCCCTGTCTTCACGGGGAACCCTAACCACAAGTGTGTTACCAGGCTCTTCGACACGGTAAACGGCTTCAATGGCTCGTGGAGCGACTGGCGGAACAGCCCTTGGGGCGGCTGGGGGAACCCGGGATGGATTCCTCATATTTCCTCGCCGTTCAGGATGGTTTGGTGAGACATATCACACCCTCTTGCCGTGAGTTCCGGCTTCTACCATGTCAATGGGAGTAGCATGATCAGGGTTTCCCGGAGGAATCTCGCCGGGGGGAAGTTCTTCCTGCCCCTACTACCTCGGCTTAGGATCACCATAGTCGGGTCACCTCTCTATAGCATGCTCGGATAAGAGTTCGTTGACCAGCCTCTTCTACTCAGCAAATTGCTGGTGCAACATAGCCTTTTCGAGGTCTTTTTCCATCTTCTGTACTGAGGCAGATGGGTCGGAGTGCTTGAAATTTCCGACATGTTCATTACCCTTACCGACATTCTGAATGAGTACCAGTAACTCGGTGGGTGAAGGGAGGCCTAGAAGGTTCCTCTAATGATGAGTAATCCTCCCTGATGGGTCCAGTAGTGGTGGTACACCCTCAGGGTGTAAATATCTATCGAGAAACTCCAGCTCGTCTTTCTTGTCCACTATGTCAGCCATGTGGACCGCAACCCTTCTTGGGGTCATGTCGTCAATGTCTCATAACAAATCAGTCTGCCGCCAAATAGGATTTAATAGGAGGGCGACATATTGTCCCCAGCCACAGACTTGCACATGGGGGGTAGCTTCCCTGATGATTTTGCGGAGTACCTTGAAACTCTGAACGCATTTTTGTTGGAGGGTGCTCTGGCGACCTGGTGACACAGGGCGCTGGGCCACGGGGAGTACGGCCAAATCGACCAGACGGCCTTGATCACTGATTTCCTCAAAGTGCACTTGGCTCCTAGGGTACAACACCTGATGATAGCGAAGATAGAAGTGTGTCGCCCATAGGGTTTGATGGAAGCACTCGACTTCCTCCAAGGTGAGGGATTCTGGCGCACAAAAGTTTGATGTTGCCTCGAGCCAGAACATCCCCGGGAAGTTATACTATACGAGAATGTTCCAGAAGGTTCTTGGCTCGGGTACATGGTCCGGCCCCGTATTGCCCCACTCGTCAACCAGAGGTGGCTGACGAACCGATAGCGATACTGAGGAGGACCGCTGAGACAAAAAACTAGGTGTCGGAGAAT
Organism: Viscum album; assembly: GCA_963277665.1. NCBI lineage: Eukaryota > Viridiplantae > Streptophyta > Magnoliopsida > Santalales > Viscaceae > Viscum > Viscum album. The sequence continues at coordinate 385,927,437 of OY728166.1, forward strand.
ACAGAGAATGAGCCGACTGGCCGCTGAATTCCAGGCCATCCTCTGATGAGTGCGGTGACCTGACCACAATGCCACGATATGACGGGATGAAAGCCACAGCCTCTGGTGCAGGGATTTCGATTACCGGTGATGGGTCTCACTATTTATCAACTGTCATCGGTCCACAAAATAGCTCTTTGTGATCTCTAGTTGAGGTAGAGGGCGCTTTTGGTGACGATGGTGGTGACTTCACGGTCGGAACCTATGGGATTCCCACAATTTTCTCCTCCTGGATGTACCTGCAAAGGGAGGCAGGAATCCGTTGGTCTTCGCATTCCGGAAGGATGAGGATGACATGCCTTGTTCCTACCCCAATCCTTGACACAGAGGATCGAGGAGAGGGTTCCTCTAATGAGTCACATTCTGCTTCAGAATCCAAGAAGCGGGCCGATTTGATCTCCACCTAGGCCTTCCTAGGATTCTTCTTGTGGTGGCGACGGCCCGCCCTCCTGCCCCTAGATGGCTCCTCAGGGCAAGGCTGATTCCTAACATGTAGTCTTGGGGTCGTTTTGGCGCCATGACGGAGAGGAATTCTGCTTGAGACAATCGGGGTGCGAGGGGAACCAGGGAAAATTTCGAAGGGAACATGTGGAGGACCTCCATGAACAGCACTTGAGTGGGAAAAACCTCTGTTGGAACCGCTGGGAGCATGGGGAGGAATTCTCTGCTTAGTGCAGGTGGAGTGAGGTTGATCCTCACCCCTTCGGTTTATAGGGAGAGGAGAACCTTCTCCAATTGTAGAGGGAACGTAGAGAGGGTCCCCACATTAGAGAGGGACCGGATGGGCAATGCCTTTATATCGACGGTCAGGGGTAGGATTAGGGTCTCCATACCCGGTATGGTGGGCATGGGAGAGGCTTCTATGCCGAGCGTCACTTCAAGGGGACAGGTCTTCATTCGGGTTGGGGGTAGCATAGGGCATAGCTCCATGATGAGTTTTGGAGTGGGGAAGGCCCACGCTTTGTGGAGTAGTGGTACGGGGAGGACCTCTGTACGGGGTAATGTCACTGCGGGTTGGTTCGCGGCAATCACCACTCAGGCCTGCGACCCGGAGAGTTAACCCAGCCTGCCCGTGGGGCGGTTGGGGTCTTAATCCGGGTTAGGCATAGGAGTACCCCTGCTCAACATGTGTAGGGACTGTTTGATATGCATCGGTGGTGGCTCAGGACACAATAGTTATCAATGTTTACACCCCTTGGAGGGTGTCCTCAGCTCGGGCCCAATGCTGGCGTCGGGTCAGGCATGCTGGCACGGGTGCCGTAGGGGCATAGCCTACCTGCTCCTATGGAAAGGCCGGACGACGGAGCTAATGCAGCCGAATGTGGGCCCTTTCTTGGAGTCCTTGGATCAGGACTTTGTCCAGGCTGAGCCGGACATCACCCACCTCATCGGTATAAGGCAGGGAGTCGTCAAGGAGTTCCAGGGACAGGCTCCCAAAATGGTTGAATGTTGCGGTGGGGATCAGGGGCTCTCTATGCGGCCCTTGAGGGCGGCATTGATAGTGGCGATTAGACACCTCCAGGTTCAGGTGGGCTATATCCTGAGTTGGGATTATTCCCTCCTCCTTGTAACGATGTATGAAGTCATTAATCACCATTCGTTGGACGACTTCCGATGGGGAGAGGGGGTGTGGGCGCCCCACGCTCGTGGATGCTGACGGCATTGTGGCAGCAGTGGAGCCACGCGAAATGGATGTGCTAGTATTTTCTCTGCCCCTGCGCAGGTAGGTGGGCGGCGATCGTGTCCCTGTAGCAGAAACTTGACTCTTGAGAAATAGTGATATTAACTCATCATCACTACGAGGAAAAGAAATAGACAAACAGTGCCCTAGTGCCATTCCGTCTTCCATGGCCGGCAAGAGGTATCCACGCTGACAACGTTGCAGAATGGAATGCCCCATGTTCTACTACCCCATGTTTTGGTGAGTTTCACGCCAGGCCCGCTATTTTCTTGGCGGGACCCAACACTGGATATCTGGATCTAGTGACACGTCAATCTATTGATGTATCAAGCGCTACTAATCTCCACATTGAGGGGAAGAGCATCATGTCGGGTTCACCATTTCTGTTTCTAACGCTTTCGTCGGGGCATGCGTGTCCTTCGGCTTAGGCACGACAGGTGCGGCTATTTGTTACCCCGCATTCCCTCTTTCCAAAGGCGGGTAGCATTCACTCCTTATTTAGGGATGTATGCTCCTTGATCAAAACCGGGATGATGGGATGTGGTTCTTCCTTCTGTGGATTCCTCCATGGAACCCATTACCTAGTCTGGGTCTCCCTTATAGATTTAATACGTTGTTTGTGAAACTCTTCCCAGTGCCATGTTTCTATGGTCACTGGTTAATTACACTTCTTCTGTCAGGACATTCCAAAGGGTCCGGTCAGGGCAACAACCTTCAGTCAGAGGAGTAGTCTCTTCGTGGCATCATTAACATGTCTGAACGCTGGGGAATTGGCGTTTCTATCATTGGTCTCTTTTTAATGGGATTTTTGAGGGCTCGGAAGCCCGAGGCATCGCACATCGAGCGTAGGGAATTATATTCCATAGGAATATATCTGGGGTTTTCCTCAGCTTCCCATGTTTAACACAGGGCATTCTGCAAGTTTAACGTCTAGCAGAGACGGTTATGGTTGATCAGAACACTAGCAGGAGTGGATCAGATTGAGGAACCCCTCCTGAGGGAACACTGATATCAGAGTCAGCCCATTGGTGGCTTCCCAAATGCTGTGGGGTAGAATGGGGTGGCATGGTCTCACTGGGATGTAGCGGCCCAGGCAAGGATCAGGATAGATGATGGAAAACTACTCGAAGTAGAGGGGGGAATGAAATGGAGCCGTCGTGGAGATGACAATGGTGTTGGGATTGAGTTTCTAAGAGACTTCCTATGCATCCCCGTGGCAAGGAATCAAAGTCCTCGTAGTTCGGTATGAATGTGTGGGGCTTACACTCTAGGCCACCCAAGGTGTTGGGAGAACTAACGTGAATGAGGTCGAAATGACCAGGTGGTGGTCTTGAACCTTCTGAGGCTTCCTATGTACCATGCCTTAACATGGATCAAAGACCACGTAGTTTGGGTTGAACGCCGGAGAACCGACATTGAAGAAGGACCTTGGTCCAATGGGTGGTGGGCTTGAACCTCGTGAGGCTTCCTACGTACCATGCCTTGGCATGGATTAAAGTACACATATTTTGGGAAGGGGCTATTGAACTAACACGAAGGGGTATCAGAACAACTGAATGGTGGGGTCACAACGGCTTACCGCTAGATTGTGATGTGGTTTAATGTCACGCGGGATGGGGCGTGTCGGAGAACTAATGTGAAAAAGGGCCTTGGTCCAGGTGGATGGTGGTCTTCAACCTCAGGAAGGCTTCCTACGTACCATGCCTTGACATGGATCAAAGACCACGTAGTTCAGGTGAAAATGGGGGCTTGTAACACCAACGCGGAGATGGTCGGAGCCAATGATTATTGGTCTTGAACCTCAGGGAGGCTTCCTACGTACCATGCCTTGACATGGATCAAAGTCCTTGTAGTTCGGGTGAAAATTGGTTTCAGCAAACCGATGGAAGAAGGACCTTGGTCCGATGAATGGTGGGCTCTAACTTTAGGGAGGATTCCTCTGTACCATGCCTTGACATTAATCAAAGTCTTCATAGTGTAGATAGGGCTTCATCAGTGAATCAACGTGAAGGTGGACCTCAGGGGTCCACTGGTGGTGGCTTGAACCTCATAAGGCTTCCTACGTACCATGCCTTGGCATAGATCAAAGTCCACATAGTTTAGGATAGTCACAACTGCTTACTGCTGGGCTGGAATGCAGTTTAACGTCACGCAGGACGAGGGTGTAAACAGACGTGAATAAACAACGGGTGGTGGGCTTGAACCTCGTGTAGGCTTCTTTCGTACCATGCCTTGACATGGATCAAAAACATTGTATTTCAAATGGATGTATAGTTTAATGTCATGTGGGACAACATATAGTTTAACATCATGATAGATGGGGGCATACAGGTTAACGTCATACTAGATGTGGTGTTGTCATGGTCAATGCTTACTCTAAGCCCTCGTGAGTCATTCTTGGTGTGAGAAACAAGAGGCAATAGAGAACTGATGATCACGTTGCGAAGGGTGAATTCGTGAGAAGCAAAGAGGGGCTTATGTGTTAGGCGGCCCATAGTGGTTGGACTTACTCCATGATGGAGACCCGAGAGAGTCGAAGTGAAGAGGGAGAGGATTTGGGACTGAATAAAGGAGGTGCCTCATTCCCTATCATGCCCTCCGCAAGCCCTGGCGGTGAGGAAGTACAGAGGTGCATGGGTGCTACCTTCCGCAAGAGGATCTAGATGGCTTATACCAAGATGGTCGCCCTTCCCTGTGGACAAATGCCACTCTAATAAGGATGATATCATCCCCAGTGAGGGGTGATCCTATCTCTATGGAGACCAGTGGGCATAAAGAATGTCTGAGTCGGGGGACCCTGCGTGCGAGGCACGAGGTCAGATCATAGTTTAATGTCATGTGTTGAGGATGAGGTGCTTGGCAGTTTAGCATACGTCAGCTCAGACAAGGTGGTCTAACTTTACACCCCTAGGACTTACATAACCATTACCCTTTTCTCCTGGTGGTAGGTAAGGTACCGGTAATGTCATAGTAATGGGGGGTATCAGAGCGAACCATCGAGGTGTCAACGTTAGTGTGGCTATGCAGAGAAGCAATAGCCATTAGCATGCCTATGCGAAGAAGCATTAGGAGAAGAAACGCTACGGGTGGTGTCATCCAGGGGACATTGAAATCACATCGTACAAACCTGAAGGGTCACACGGGAAGAGTAATTGCCGAGCAGAGGGGTCCACAGGCATGGGCCTTGCGGAGCTTGGTTGATTTGTGTAGTGGAGGGCACTTGCGAAGGGGTGTGCTTCGCGAAGTAGAGTGCCTTGGCCTTAACATGGGGCATAGGTGTGAGTGGGAGGTGCTTCGTGAAGTGGAAGGGTGTTTGTAGAGCATCGCCTCGTGAAGTAGAGTTGCCTCACAAAGCAACATGACATGAAGCAGTGTGCTTCGTGAAGTAAAGTGACCCTGCCTTGGCATGTGGATCATGTGTACGGGGTGAGTGTTTCATGAAGTATAAACGCTCTGCGAATGCCTGGGTCCCCTTGGGGATAACTTTCCTTTGCGAATTCCGTTAGGCTTCGCAAAGGTCATCCCTCTCGGAAGAGGGGCTCAAAACAAGACAAGACGAAGGCCTCTCGTGAAGCAAAAAATCCTCGTAGAGCTCATGATTCCCAGAGCGAAGAATGCTTCGCGATTTGGGAGTTGAGAAGCCTAAAGGTCAGATTGTCTGTCCGTAGAGCTCAGGGAGAGCTCGGTATTTATAGGAAAGGGGCGCCGTGAAGTAGAGCTCACACGGCGCGAAGGGGGATTCGGTTGCTTCGCGGAGGGTCGCGAACGTCAACCGGATTCGCGGAGGGGTACCGCCTCTTCTGCTCCATGGAGGGTTCGTGAACGTCAGGGCGTTCGCGGAGCGTCACCACCTCTGGTGCTTCACGGCAGGCACGCGAACATCAGGTCATTTGCGGATCGTTACCGCCTCTGGTGCTTCGTGACGGTCGCGTTGCTCAGGGGGTTTTGTGTCGATGCTTCAGGAGGCAGGGCGTAGGGCCTCTTTTTCTTCTCCTTTCTTAGAATACTTTTGGAGCCTACACATGGATATGTAATAAAAAAGGTTTTTCAATCGAAGAAATAAATAATGTATGTTTTCCTTAAAAATGATCTTTTGGAATAATGAGATAAAAAAGTGAATAAAATGAAGGGAAAGAATTATTCTAAATAAATAACTAGAGGATAAGATAATTCTTGTTTTTCTTGATATATTGTCCATAATATTTCATCATTGGAATCATAAAGATAATTAGTCTCGATAAATGATGAGATTATATCATAAAATCCTTACCACTTTTAAAACATTGGATCACAATCCAAATAAAGGAATAACATTAAATGAAACTTAAAATATCATGAGAATAATACATTCTTTATTTCACATGTAATAAGGGTTTTATATACAACCCATAAAAGAATACAGGTTCATAACATAACATATGTCCCAAAGGAGAAAAATTGCGAAATAAATTCCATACCTTATGTCTCAAAATACATAGTACACATTTGGAACTCATGTATATTATATATAATTTCATTATAAATATATTATGAACAATAATTATATATATATCATACCATGTATTATTTCCTTATGACCTTCTATTTCCGGTTTATTAATAATTCCATGTAAAACTTACGATTTGAACAATAACTTTATATTTTGCGTACGTTTTTATTTTTTATTTTAAGTCCTCTTAAATTGTTCATGTTTAAATCATATATAGAAGGTTAAAAATTATATAAATGTAATATATATTCAGTGTATATTTATTTATATTAATCCATAAATTTTAGAGATAGAAAATGAAATAACTCATTCCTAGAGACAACAACTTGTACGTATGCATGATCATTGTTTCCATTTTCATAATAGATGAAGTGTAAAAAACATAAATAATACATTAACTATAAAAATTAATTTTTATTTCATATATATCACATATATTGATTACATTTTCCCTAATTACATTCCAATCAAAGTGTTACTTAAAATGAATCACATCACTTCGTGAGGCAGTAGCCAACTGTACACACGAATGTTGTTATCATATCCCCCATGGAATGGAAAATAAGAAGGTATTTCTTACATAATAATTATAAAAGTATAATTATTTTAAAAATATATTATATATTTATTTAAAATATCCTTATTATCATCTACATAAAATAGAAATGAAAAACACAACTTTTCGGTTTGTGAGTCGGTAGTCCGTCGTACACACGAGTGACATTATTGTTTTCCAAATAGAGGGAATGTGACAAGGTATATGTGGTATTATAATTCAATATGTCTGATAATATCATAAATATAATATATTAAAATTAAATCCATCATTATATCCATCTGTGAGATGTGGTGATGACAAATAAATAATATCGGTTTGTGAGGCGGTAGTCCATCATACACATGATTAACGGTTTCAGTTCAAATTTGTTGGATGCTGAGAATGATATAGGTTATGAAAGTAACATAAAAACATATGAGTATATTTTATACACTGATTTTATGATATATAATAATTTAATAATATTTTAATGATATATAAGAAGAAGTAAAACAAATATCCATAGTTTAAAACTTTACCTCTACTTCAGACAACCTCTAAAGGTTTAAGCTAAAGCCTTCCAATATTAGATTAATGATATCACAAAGGAATGTCGGATGAATTGAAGTATTTAAGGAATATATTTGGTTATTTCTTGTTCAAACCAAATTTTTTTTATGTTTGAATAACATAAGACAATGGTGGCCTTTTATAAGCGGGGGAGGGGACATGCATGGAAGTTTTTAAAAGAATAAAGTGTACCCATGTTTGTTTCATGCCAAATAGATCCAAAATAGCCTGTTACCAAGATTTTGAGGTGATACGTTACATATATTGTTATAAAATTGGTTTGGGACAATTTTATAGGTCAATTTATCTCTTATAGTTTTAGTTTAATCCTCTGGTATACCCATTTTAACCTTAACCGCGTTATTTATTTTTTACGATTTTTACTATTCAATTTGATTGATAATTAATTTGACATTATTATGTCATACAAATTATAATTATTCCAAATATTCAATCCATTTTTATAAATTCCATCCACATAAGAGGCAATCCATAATTTAAAACGAAACATGTACAAGTGATGAGAAAGTGAATTTACAAAGAGAAAATGTTCAAAACAAGCAAACGTTTTTAAAAAAATTCAATTTAAAATTAATTCCAATGAATTAAATTGATTAATTAATATATAATTTATCTAATTATACTTTTAAAAACATTTTAAAATAAAATTAGCCAAAAAAATCTTTAAATGAAAAGGCAGGTTTTAATAAAAAATAAATTTTTTACTATTCATTAAAAACCCATCTTTTCAAAAAAAAATCAAAAAAATTCTCCCTAAGATATTTTTGACATAAATACTTCAGAAATAAAATTATATTTTTTCAAATAAATTTTATAAAAATTAAAAAAAAAATTATTATTTTTTCTTAAAAAACATCTTTTTTATAAAATACTACTTTTAAAACATTTAAAGACATTACCAAATATTATATACTTTTTTATCAATATGTTTTCCTTATTTAAAACCATTATTCTTAATATATAATTTTTTTATTCCTATTAATTCTACCAATTTCAGTGCATAGGTAAAAATGGTCATGTTTAAATAATATTTTAATAGTTTTTCAGGGTTTGTTAAAACTCTTTGTTGCATGTCACGTAAACTATCAAAGAAATTAAATTTATTCAAAAAAGGATTCATAAAATATAAGGGTGTTACATATAGTAACTTATTACCTCCTATAGATGATAATTGGACTATTAATACCCTTCAGGTGGAGGTACTATGTGATATTTTATTGTTTTAGGTTCTAGAGCTAGTTTGAGAGCCAATTTATGATTAACAGTTATTGTTTCTATTTCACCAACCCTTTTTAATTAAGATTATAATTTAAACTAATATTATCAATTCAAGAACCAGATAAAATATTACAATATTTATTCAACCATAAATATCTCACAATACCTATTAGGGTATTTTAGTGGGAACAAAGGCCTCCATAACTGATCATGAATATTTTCTATACAAATCTTGAATAGTTTCTCTTAAAGGATTTGTCTATTCAAGGAATATCTCAAACCATTACATAAAGAAATTAAATAAAATACACACTTATTATCATTTTTTTCTAATTTTATAGGTATAGTATTGTTTGATTTCATAGATATGAGCTCAATTGAGAGAGAAATTACTAAATGAGGTTTTCATATACTATGATTTATCCAGATTGTATGTTTCAATAATAGAAAAATATGGATCCCTTCAATGTTTTCATGAAGAATTTAATATTAGCTACCTATTTTCACTAAATTTTTCTCATAATGGGTCAACATCGAGAGACAAAATGTTTGATATACTGCTCTGGGTCCCTAATTTCACTAAATATCAATAACGTTGGATTTTAAAATATGAGAGGAGGGTGAGTATCATCCACCCATTTAGGATATGTATTTTTTTAATAGCATGTGTTTCCCTTAAATTTCATCCATTAAAGATTCAAGTGATTTAATGGATTCAATAAGATCTGATGGGATGGTTGGTTGGGCATAAATTTGTGTAATGAAGATGGGAAGATCCTAATATAGTCTTTTCACCCATGTTTTTCATTGATAACCAGCATGAGTAATCTTATTATAGCTTATCTGACATGGATATTTCTACCACCCTAGAGGAGGAATATCAGGATATCACTTAGCCATTGGGTTTTGATAGACTGGTTTCTTAAGTCTTTAGGTTGTTTAGAATACCAAATTCTACTCTTTTTTTGTATACTAGTTTTTTATACGGTTTTCTAGATGAGAAATGTGAGTAATTTCTTAGAAGTTATACTTTTTGAATATATTTCCCTTAATTTGTTCCACATTGACTCATTTTAGCTCTATTAACTTGGTTTGATATTCTATGATTCTTTCCACAATGGTAGGGGTTGAAATTCTTCAAGTGGTTGGTGGGATGTGGCCAAAAGTTTCCCCTTTTCTTTAACTAATTCTCATAGAAAAAATGGAAACTAAGCATTTATAGAAACCCAAACTTTTCATAAAAAAAAAATACATCACTTTATATAAATATTCAATGAAAAACAATACTATATATGCCAAAATTGTTTAATTGTAGTGTATTTTAAAACATTTATAAATAAAAAACTTGTTTATAAAAGATCTACATCATCCCCAACAAATTTCTTCATAACTAGCACCCTCCAAAGACATATCATACATAAAATAATTTTTTATATCCTAGGGAAGGGAAACGTAATAACAGTTGATCTCATATTCTTAGTATGTAATGAACCCATGTTTAATCAATGGAAGTACCCTTCTTATAATTATGTCATAATCACATAAAATAACAACAGAATGAACTACTAAGGAATATGTGACCTTTAAACATAATATTGTCACTTCTGTGATGTGAATTTTAAAAATATGACATACATGGTTGTGATTAGTAAGATATTTAGAGTTTGATAGGACAAGCATAAATTTTTAGTGAATAGTAAGAGGCCCTTATGAATAGTAATGTTACCCTTATAAATATTAATATGACCCTCATGAATTGTAAATTGGCTATGTGAGTAATTAATATTTCCGATGAAAGTATAAATATAATTCATCCATCTTATAAGTGAAAATGTGATATAATTATATCATAGTGTTTGTATTTTTATAAATATTAAATTAAAATTTTATCAATAATTTAATAATTTAAAAGAAAATTTATTTTCCAAAAATAGATTCATAAATTATTGTTTTGACTTATTACGATTATAGGATAATTTTAAGAGACCTTAATTAATTTTTCAATGTGTTAGAAAAGCAGTTTTAATTTTAAAATTTTTAAATTTCAAGTAAATTATTATTTTAATTAAAAATTAAATTGCACATATTTTAAAAAGTTTTTTCATAAAATGGACCTCATTTTTAATTCTACACATTGAAAAAAAATGGGGGGAAATTTCCAGATTTTTCTGAAATACTAGGATTTTTTATGAATCGAAAAACCTGATAATTTGTTGTATATATACATTATATGTTAAATACACTATTTATTGAGTCATGGATGATGTTTTATTGAGGTAATAAGCTTCGATTCTAACTCACATGAACATATTACTATTTTTTGTCACATTAATCATTACTATTTCTTGTCTTGTGAAAAAATAATAAAATAAGGAATAAAATATTATGAACCCCCCCCCCTCTCCTCCACTATAAAAACCACCCTCACCCCCTCTTCTATTAACTCCTATCAAGCCTTGTTCCATTTGTAAATTCTTCTAAAATATCTCTCTAATACCTCTCCCAGATCAAGAATCCCTTTAACTCTTTAAAAAAATCGTCCCCCCTAAAGAGGTTCTCAAGGAAGATATATTCAAGAGGTAAATTCCTTTTTCATTTCTTTTATTTTCTTTCAAGTTTATTTCATTCATTTTCTTTCCTCACCACATTTCATCCAAATGTTATGACAACTCTAGTACCTCACATGTACTAGAATATTTTTATGATAATGGAATAATTCATCATCATGTCTTCTTTCCCCTCCTTTCATACAAGAATTGAAAACACCATTTGAGATACGTTAATTTATCTTGTTCAAGGAAGACGGATTTTCAATTACATTTTCTGTATACAGTAATGGTCATAAAAAATTGTTTATGGTTAAACTATAATATAATATATATATATATATAATATTTATAATTTAAGGTTCTATAATCTTTTGTAAATATTATATTTATTTATAAAGAAAAATGTGTTTGATGTGATCAAAAAACCACCAGTTAACCAAAACAGTTATCATTAAATTTTTGTATAATGTTTCATCCTCACTACAAATAACCAAGTGAATTTTATAACCAAGTAATATACTAGATGATCACTAATAAAATATAACTCCAATTATGGACAACAATTTTCATTTTACATGTTTATCGTTACATGTATATTAGTAAACCAATCATGAAAACCAATGAAACAAACAATGAAATTGAACCACTTAACCCATAAAAAATTTCATGATTGAACTTAATAAGGTTATAATAATTCAATTACACATAAAAGAGGATCTTTAAATATAAATTAATGAATTTAATTTGGTTATCTAGAACATTAAGATTAATTCAAGGACATCATCGGTCTTAAGATAAGGGATTCTACCCGAACCCCCATTATTCCATCGGGTTTCTCTATCTTTCTTTCAACCAAAATGAAGTTGTCTTTTATTTTTATTTACATATTTTAAATTCTTTTTATAGTATCCAAAATCATATATCATTATCAATTCATCATTCTCTTTTGGGGATATAAATGTTTTTAAATGATTCCCTCCTTAATACTTTCTGATAAGAAAACCCATTTTAAAAGAACTTCCTGAATTCTTACCGAATTTCAAGTGAAATATATCTTCTATTTTAAGTTACCATTGTTTTAATAAAACATTAAATTATATTATTAAAACCTTCTTGTTCCACTTTTATTTTTATATAAAATATTATTCACTTTTCTATTTTAAATGCACTTTAGTATTTTCCTTAAAACCACACTTAAATGTTTTCATGATAAAATTTAATAAATACTATTATTACATGTTGTCACTTATGTTTCACATCATTTACCATGATATATGCCTATTTTCCATTTATTAATGTCCATTTATGTTTTAATTCCTTTTTTGGACACTTGTTTGATACACCCATTTTTTATGCTTTATGACATGATTATGATACCCATTTCTTTCCATGGGTACCCTTATGTTTATAAATGGTTGATTATGTATGATTCTATATGTGGAAATCATATTAATGAACGTGTTATGATGGGTGCTCCTAGATATCTCTCTAACACATTGGGTAATGTTGAGTCTCATGAGATGTTATGTGCAACGATCTTTACAGTTTTTCTTGACTCATGCTACCATGTGCAATGGTCTGGGTTATTAAACATGAATTGTGCTCCACTATGTACAAAAATCCATGAATCATGATAAATTCAAGTTTTATGTTGATTACAAAATACTATGAATCAATGTTTATATGATCCCATGTTTCTATTTTATGATTCCATATGTTCGATGCCTTTTTGTATCATTATGTCATGTTATCCCATGTGCTAAAACTTTATCCTTATGTTTATTCCCTTAATGGGATTTTTAGGTCATCAATTTATTCATGTTATCCCTAGGTTATCATATAATGATATATGATCACAATGAAATTTATGGGATCTTTATAATTACTAAATAATGATATGTTATATTTAGTTCCATGTTTTAATTTTTATGTACTTAATCATCCAAGACACTGGGCTTTATGATCCTAATATTGTAATATAATGCTTTACTATTCTTAAACTCATGTAATGATATGTGTAAAAGGCCAAGGAGGCTATATAGTATGTGTAAATAAGGGATATCTCAATGATTAATTTACCATAACATGAACATAAGGGTTTGATAACATGATATTAACATATTAAAACTTTACCTAGGATATCATAGATCTTCATCATGATTCATGGTATAAATTTTAACATTTCATAAGTTATGAATCATAAATGAATCAAATAACATGTTCCATTAAATAATACTATTGGAATAAGGTACTACTTTTTAGCATACACAAACTCATAGAAAATCATTTCCCTGATAAACACTCATTGACAAGACTATCACAGTGGATTGGATTCCTTCTCCATTACATTGTATCCTAAGTGAAGGTTCACTCCCAAGACTATCATAGTATAAAAAGTCCCTTATTGAATTGGGTTCACTCATAATTATAGTCCTTATTATCTCATGATGTATTCCTATATACCTAATGTATTGGAGAGATATATAATTCTTGGCCCACCCATCACATAATGGAAATCATACATTTTTATTCGACAAGATCATAAATCATTCATCATATATCATAATCAATGGAAAGAAAAAAGGATTCAAAGCATTTAAACATTTCATCATTATATAACACATCTAAAATAATAAAGTTTCATAACACATCATCAGAATAATCATAAAATATCAAGATAAATAATAAGGATGGTATCATTGGATCATATCCTCATTAAATCACAATTAATATAAAAGTATTTCATCTTAAATAAAAATTCCTTAAAAATGTTACTTAGAATATTTCATATAGAAAATATCATTTTAATTTTCATATCACCTCTTTCAAATCCAAAAAAAAATCTAAATATTATTGAACATATTTTCTTTGTAAAGAACACCAGAAACTTGAAAATGAATTTTAAAAGCACTGGGAAATCATGATGGTAAAAAATTATAATCATATCATATATGTTAAAATATTCTTTTCATATTTTTGGTAAAAAGTTAAAATCAACTCATTTGGGGAATGATAAAAATATTCCTTTAAGACCATTTTAAAAAAATTCAATCATGGGTGAAATTGAACTCAAACGATCATGGGTGAAATTGAACTTAAACAATCAATGAGGAATAGTAAAAAAAATCTTGAAAACATTTTTAGAAAACATAGACTAGGAAATTTTTGATTGAAAGAGAAATAAAGTTTGATTTGCTTAAAAATATTCATGTATTCTCTTATGTACTTAAACATATTAAAATGAAAGGAAAAAAGTAATCTCCAAAAAAATAAGAGAATAAAATTAAGGATATTCTTGAGAGTGATATAATAAAATTTCATCATCCTAAACATAATCATAAACTAACCTAGTAAAAAAATGAGATTATAACATTAGTCCCTTAATGCAAGTTTGACTTTCATTGAAAGTGATCTGACCTACTATATTATAAATTTATATTAATTATAAAATCAAACCAAAATCATGTAAATAATTATAATATCATATATGATCTACTTATATCATCTTAAAATCCATTTATTAATAATTACATTTGAAAAGCATCATTTATATATGTTAACTATGTTGTTTTTCATAACAGTTTTTATTCGGTAGTTCTGGTCCTTATACTTCGATCAGGGTTAAATAATCTATATAATATTATTTTTGATATAATTATCATATATATTCATTATAATGACATTTATGGTCATTTATAAATGATAGAGAGAGAAAAATGAATAACACTGTTCATTGAGATGGTAGGTTGTTGATACACATGAACTTTGTTTCCATTTTTCGACTAATAATAATTCATAGTAGCCATGATCAGATTAAAATATCTTCAAAAATATTATTTTTATACATAAACCTCCATATCACCCCCCCCCCCCCCACACACTTCAAACCCGTATCATTATAGGGTCTTCCTTAAATGATTTTAGTTGATTCTCTTCATCTAGATCACAAACATATTCCATCATAAGGTTTATGTGTTTCTAATAAAAGGTATATATTACTCTTTATGCTTTAGTTTTTTCTCATATTACTTCTCCCATTTTTCTTCCCTTTCTCTAATTTCATATTGGTGTCTAATTTTAGTGAATCAGTTTGAAGGTTTTATCAATTCTTATATGAAACATTTTAATTTATAGGGATTATATTAAAGATAAATAGAGGAGTCAATGATATGGATTATATACAATGTTATAATAAGTATTGAATCTAGTTTATTTCTAGGTGAATATTCCTTTATCTTTATCTAGGTTGGGTGATTTTATCAAAATTTTCATTTATTAATTTTGGGTATTTTTTTTAAGTTGGTATTGTATGGGATGTATGTTGCTCATAATGTGTGTGAATGAATTGATAGAAGAGATCAAAGATACTTTGGTCTATTTTTTCCTATTATATTCTATAACATGCAATCATGATTCATTTTTTAATGTATTATTATAATTTTCCAACATGGTTTTAAAACTACTTCAGAATTGTTTTAAAGGTTTTTTAGAAATATATTGAGTGATATTGTTATTATCGGGATATATTTAAAATATTATTCTATCATAATTTTTTTATTCATATGTATTTTTTAGTGAAATTCTAATCATTTCTTGGATTTTTCTAATTGTTAAATTTTATAATGTGTTAAATGGTATTTTTGGAAATCTATGATTTAATATGATATTTGGTAAGACATAGATAAAATTTTAATATTAATCAATGGATATCTACGTGTGATTTTTGGTAGCAATAATGAAAATATAATTATACTTATGTATAGGGGTATTCAGTTGATACAAGGATTTATTTATTAAATTATACTATTACGTGAACACTATGGTTAGGGTTTAGTAATTTCCACCCATTAGTATATTTTCCAAAGAAGATAAATCATACTAGATCGGTTGTTGTTTGCTTTGGTGTTCTTAATGTTATTTGGAAAATGGTTAGAATGGGTAAATAATTAGGTGTTGAGGATATTTGGAATGGGTAAATTTCATGGTTTTGGAATTATTATCCAGATTAAATGTTTCTATTTTTGAAACTTTTTATAAGTGAAACATTGTGTAAATGTTTGGAATGAGTGGTTTATAATGGAAGGGTGCATGTGTTCTGGGAATAATGATCTGGGTTTTATTGATTCAATGTAATTTTATTGGATATCACTTTTTCTGTAAGAATATATATTTTATTTTACACATACAATATTTAAGGATTCACATTGGATGGTAATTATATGGTGACATATAGGAAATCTTAATGAGTTAATATACTCACCCACTTAATGTGAATATTAGTAAACATATAGATATTTATACTATTGTTTTATGTTATGTGTACTTTTTTTCTTGTCATAGTGGTATAGATGGAATCTTCTTAAGGTCAGTAGAGACTCCTGGATGATTCTTAATTAGTAGAGTTTTATTACGTTTATAGATATTGTATTGTCATTTTAAGTTACTTTTCTAGGATTGTATTTGTATTGTAGAGAATATTTTGATTATTTTATATAATAATGAATGAATTTATTTTCAATTGGTCCACTATATGTTATTTCTAATATAATTTAATTACAATTGGTTGTGATGATATCATCTTATATTAGTTATTGGTAAACCCTCAATGATATATTTATATGACTTTATTATTTTGGGAACTTATCAAGGAACAATTAACATTTTGGATCAACATTATGTTCTAGATTATATATCTTGGTTTCATTAGGGTATTAAAAATAACATTAGTTTGGCTTAATCATGTTCCTCAAGTGGTCAGTAGGTGTGCAGATAGGATAGATAGAACTCAAGAGGTAGTACATAATATCTATTGATAAATGTTTTTATAGTGAAACATGAATTTTTGGAAATTTATAAGTGTAAGAACTCCAGATTGTATGATAAATTTATCTTTATAAAAATTTTATTTCTTTAATAGCTTGCTTTACATGAAACATTATGTTTAAAAGAACCACAATATAATATTAAAATATTATGATCTAATGTGATAGTTATCGCTTGGCCATTTGAATAGAGAGTATGAATAATACTAAGTACATTTTTAAAAAATTATTTTTTACACATTTATCAAAAGAATTAATTATGCATTGATTTGTTAGAAATCAAAACAAAACATTTTTAAGGAAAATATAGATGTTTTTCGAAAAAAATAGTTTTATTCACATAATGTGTATTTATATTAATAAAATAAATTAATATCTATTTATTAATTATTTAAATTAAATTTATATATTATAATCAATAAATTAATTTTAACATTAATATAATATTTTTTAAATCAAACGTAATGAAGGTAAATTCAGTTTTATACCTAAAAATACATATTTTCTAAAAATGGTTTTACTGCATTTTTCATAGCTATTTTCAAATACATTTTTTAAAATTATATAATTTTAATCATTTATAATTGATTCATTATTTTTAATCATCATAATTAATATAATTTAATATGGTAACCTTTATTTTTTGTCATAAATAATAGTAAAAATGAAAAAATGGTTTGTCTTAGTAAAGGTTAAAACGTATTTACTAGGGAATAACATAAGCGATAAGGTTTAAGATATTAAAAAATAATTTTATTTTATTTTCTGATGTTATTTATACCATATAATTCATATATTTTTATTTTTTTTATTTTTGATCAACATTTCTTGAGTAATACATTATTATATTTTAATCTTTTAAAAAATCCATGTGTTCCCTCTCTCACCCTTATAAAAGGATACCACATATCCTATATTACTTACAATTAATGAGCCTTATATATTATAAAATACCTACCCTTATAAAATTTTAACATATATAAAAATATACAAGATGTCCAGGTTTGATCATAATACAATCTTGTTAAGGATTAAGGTGTAACACAAAGGAGGGTTCTCAATGAAGAGGTACAACTCTTTACTGAGTACTTTAAATTTCATTTCATCATATTCCACCACTAAATATATATTATACATTACAAAGTAATAAATTAAATATACGAAAAATAATAATTTTTTATTACAATGATGGATCTACCATTTTTCACCACCTTTCCATCAAATGGGAAATGAAAATATTGTCTGTGCGTATGAGTGGATTATCACATCAACATAGTGATACGATTTATTTTCCATAAACATCACTTGTGGTTGTATATTATGATACATCTAGTTTTTATATGATATTTTTATGACATAATTATTCTTATTTAATTATAATAACTTATCTATATTCTTACCTATGTTTTTTGTTGGAAAAAAATAATGTTACTTGTGTGTACGTGTGGACTACCACCTCAACACAGCGATGTGATTCGTATTTCATCGTAGATTTATATAAATAATTATAAAATTTTATATGATTAATAAATATGATTTTTATTGCATGATTAATATTCTTTATAATTAAATCATTTCCAAGTCATAGTGACAAAACCATCGAACAGAAACATGTATGTAAAAAAGACTAGTTTTCACCCAAATGTTCATTTTAATGAAGATATCATTAAACAAGTGATAATAGGAAAATATAAAACAATGATATATAGAATGTTATTTGAAAATGTGGTTTTGGATTATATTTAAAATATATTTTAATTTATTATACATGATATTTTAATTCATATAAAGTAAGATAAAATATATGGTAAGGGTTTATGTTACAATCTCAATACTTTTTGAGATTGTCTATACTAAATTTTTATAGAGAGAAATTATATCAATCATATAATTTAAAACCCGTATCTTTTATTATCCTCTAGTTATTTATAAATTCTAAATGTATTTTTACAATTTAATTTTCATTGGTACTAAAAATGAAAGAGAAATGTTTTTAAAGAAGAGCCGACTTTATTGACTCATTAGTCAAC
The DNA here is from genome assembly GCA_963277665.1 of Viscum album. Taxonomy (NCBI): domain Eukaryota; kingdom Viridiplantae; phylum Streptophyta; class Magnoliopsida; order Santalales; family Viscaceae; genus Viscum; species Viscum album. The sequence goes on from OY728166.1 coordinate 385,946,394, forward strand.
AAAATTTTTCTTCAATGTTTATACTCATAAAAAATTTATAATTGTTATTAGGTATTCAAGAAATGTTTTTAAATATTTCATTATCAATAAATATGAATTTATTTACAAGTTTTTAATAAGTAATTTTTTTTAATATTTTTTTTAACAAGTCATTTATTTTAATTTTTACAAAGGTGTGAAAGGAATGTTTCCTTTTATCATATAAAACGAGAAAAAATCATAGTACCATATTTACCATTTTTTTATTTGAATCTTACTTTAAAATTTTCTTTGGTTATTTTAAAAGAATAATATTTCCTCAATATTCTGGGAATTTATAGTTAAAATATTGTCAAAATAAAATTATATTTTCTCATGTTTTCAAAGAATGTTTTAAAAGACATTTCAATGGGAATTTTAATCTATGATAACATATTTTAAGGTCTGTTATGATTCAATAGGTATATAATCTTATGGTTCCATCCACTTTATGTATCTGGTGAATTATGATGATAATAATATAAGAATTATTCTATGAAACTCATTTCTTTCGTATATGTTAATTATTTTTTGATGAAACCATTATAAAAATACATTTCTTTTCTATGATTTATGCTATGATGAAGTGATAAAACGTTTATGAAAATGGTTTCATTTCCATGGGATGTAATATTATGATATGATTAATGTTCTATGAACTTATGGCATACATATATACAGATAATTATTATGTGATATGTGGTTCAAGAATTATATATCCCCTAATGAATTCAGAAAATAACGATTTATCATGTGGTAATAAAGACTATAATGGGGAGTGAAGAAAGCTAGATAATTTAATATCTCCACTATGATATTTTGGGTAGTTATCCTTGACTAAGGAACTGATAGAATGGGATTTTTATACAATCTACTATGATATCCTTGGTAGTGATCCATGACAAAGGTAATTATTTTCAATGATTACATGTAAAACAAAAACTGATGCCTTATGTTTATGATATGTTATATTGGTTCATGATTGGTTGTTAATGATTTCTTACACTTATGGATAATTCATTTTTTATCATAAATCCTTATGCCCTAATTTATTATTAATGATCTTTGACTGATTAGGTATTATTATTGTAAGCCATGATCATGATCTCTTCACCTTATTCTTATCATATACATACTTATAATCATTGATTAGTATCTCTTATGGTTACCCCTATTGAGAATATGAGATCACCCTCTATTAGGTCTTATATCCATAGGTTATGAAGAAATTTTTTTAGTATGGTATTTCTAAGAAGTTTATAATGCAGGAATATCTTTATTGGATATGTAAAAGATCTTTTATGAAATAATATTAATATGTATCTAGTCCCCAAATTCTCTAAATATTTATGGTAATAGGGATTTTTTTAAGATATATAGAATATTAATAAAAAATGATATAAAATATATATAATAGAAATGATTCGGTCACAGTAGTTGGTATTAGAAAAAAAATTGTTAATATTTTGAGATTAGGATTAAATAATTTTTTTAAGAACCCTAGGGATAAGTTTAAGTATAAGATAACATCTTGAAGCTTTAGAAAAGTATATATTTTACAGTTTTCCAAACAAAATTATCCATATATAGATTTAGGAATGTAGATCTAGATACAACACATATGAGCCTTTGGTTTTCATATCTTAAAAGGAAAGACTGGGTATAACACAATCATCATCGATTCATAATGAGTGGGACTAAGACTACACAACTGGAAAGACACTCTAATTAGATGTTCTAATGTTAAATAATATTTAATTTATAAACCATTTTTAAGGATTCAAATAGATGATGACTATGAATGACCAAGGTTAGACATAAGGTGTCAAATATTGAAAATAAAATTCCATGATTCATATATCCTATGAATGATTTTTCATGATTATAATATTTTCCACTATGATGTTTAATGTTCACACTAACCATTTTATAGTTTCTGAGAGAATTAAGATTGAACTATGATGTTGAGTTGGTCATAGGAATGCTCAAATATTGAATTATGTTATTTGAAATTAGTTATATATATTATTTTTTATCATGAAAAGTATCTAGTAATGTGTATTCAGATACTCAATGACTATATGTGAGTTAATATTAAAAAACCTATTGGTATGATATTCTCATATCAAGTCTATAGCTCTTCTATGATAAAATTTTGTGTGAATTTTCTTCCTATAAATCTTTTTATTCTCTATATAGTAGAATTTGATGTGATTTTGGGATTGGATTAGATCAATTTATATGTACACCATATCAATTTTAAAGGAAGGGAAGTCAGTTTTGATATCCTGAATCAACCTATGTTCATTTTTTGGAGAAATTATATTAACTTACAGTGAAAGTTACTTCCATTGTATGGTACTTTCTAAATATTCTTGAGGAATATTTATCTCAAATTGTTGTGAATGAAATCAACATAAAATATATTCCTTTTATCCACCATTATTCAGATATATTTCCAAAATAATTTCCTAGTCATCCCTAAAATCATGAAGTTGAGTTTTTAAGAGAAACCATACCCAGTTATACAGATATTTCAAAGACACCCATATATAATGGATTTTATTAGTTCTAGGATTTGAAAAATAAACTCTAGGAAAATATTGATAAGGTATTCATACACCCTAGCTGATCACCATTAAGTTAACCTCTTATTTTTGTTAAGAAAAAATATTATTCAATGTGCCGTTTCATTGACTATTTAGAACATAAAAAAGATATATATCAATTATAAGTATAACCTATATCATATTGATGATTTCATTGATAAACATTTCATAAATCAATATTTTCACAAGATTAAACTTAATTTTGGATATCATCAAATGAGGGTCGTGATTGAGGATATATCCAAGAGATTATTACATATGATGTATGGTCATTATAAATTTATAGTGATTCTCTTTGGGCTCACCAATTCCCCAACTATCTTTATGGATCAAATGAATTGATTATATAGATATTACTATGATCATTTTACGGTAGTCATTATAATTGACATAATTATATATTCAATGACCAAGGAAGAGCATGGTGTTTCTTTAAGGATTATGCTGAAGAATCCAAGGAAGGAGAAAATGTATGATAAATTCACCATTTTTTAACTTTGTCTATATATGGTCATGTTCTTGGGTTACATAATATCAATTGAGGGAATATTGGTGAATCCTTAAAGGAATACAATTTTTGAACAGTGGCCCAAACAAACCACAGTAACCAAGATTCATAGATTTCACGGGATACCATGACACAAATGATGCTTTGTGTGCGATTTTTCTCCTGTATAAATAATATAATATCCAAATTGGATTAAAATGTAGTAAATTTATTTAGGACCAGTGAATGTGAGGAAAATTTCAAGGATACAAAAATTAGGTTGTCAGTGCACCTATATTTACACTACCCTACATTAGAGAGAGGTTTTGAATCATTAGTGGTGAATCGTAGAAGGGGATGAGGTGTTTCCTTATATAGCATGATATGATGATACCTTATGTATTTCTATAATAAAAATTTCATGATAAAAATTAACCAATCATGATATGTAGTTGGCAGTAGTAATATTTACATTGAAAATACGAAGTCATTATCATTATGGTGAACAATTTTATATATATAATGATCATAAAATCTTAAAGTATATAATCAAATATAAAGAGTTGAATATGTACCAAAAGGTATGGTAAGAGATTATTAAATATTATGAATTCTAAATACACTACCTCCCTAGGAAGGATTTTAAGGTTTTTAATGATCTAAGTTAGAATACCATGATAGTTTTTCCATGTATAGGACTAAAAGAGAAAAAAATATTTTTGCATTTAAAAAACATAGATCTTGAAATCATGAGGAAAGGGGAAATATCATGTCTTTCTCAAATGAATGTTCAAAAATACATCCATGTGAGGATTAAAGAGGTAAAAATGAGGTTTTGGAACTATATAGGATGTTTATAAATGTACCTAATTCTAATCAAGATTTTTTTGTAATGTTAATGTTAGAGAACTGATTATGTTTCATATCAATACCATACATTAATAATGATCTATCTTATGAATCTCACAGTCTATCATTCTCTATTCATCCAGGAAGTTTGAACATTTATAGAGATATGAAAAATTATTTTTGTGATATTATATAAAAAGAGATATTTCAGAGTATATATCTCAATTCCGGGTATGTTAGCAAGTTATGGTAGAGATACATAAGTATTAGTTGATGTTATAATCATTACCCAAACAAAATGGAAACAATAAAACACTACAAAGTATTTCATCATCATACTCCCCAAAACATATAAAGGGAACAATGTTATTTTGGTTCTAGTCAATCACCTTATGAATTAAGAACATTTTATTTCCAATTGATACTATTTCTCTCTTGATCATCTTTCCAGGATATAGATTAACTATGTGGAAGGATTTCATTAAGTACCATATTATATTGTATCTAATTGGGATCCATGATTTTCCTCAATGTTATGGAGAACTATTCTACTGGAATATAATACATAGTTAAAATTTATCATTTTATATCATCCCCATAAAGATGTATATTTTGATAGGACCATTAAAACCCTATATGATGTGTTGATATCCTATTATAAATATTTCAATGGTAGTTGAGATCAATGCCTTTCTATAATAGAATTTTTTTTACATCAACAACATTCACTCATGAATTTAGATGGATCCTTATGAATCTTTTTTGGAATGATGTATAGTGTTATAACATGATATTATGAAGTTATAAAAAATAATATATTGGGGACTTATTTAGCTAAGAACATGGAAAATAATTTTTGAACCATTCCACATCATATCAATGTAGCTCTAAGATGATGGAAGATTTATGAAAACAATAATGAGTGAGATCTTGAATTCAATGTTGGTGAGAAGGTAATCATGTAAATTTATTCATGAGAGAAGGTTAAGATATAAAAAAAATAATTGAAATTGGAGAATTAGATATATTTGACCCTTCAAAATTAATGATTGTATTAGTACCTTTACCAATCACCCGACACTTCCATAAATTATCTATCAAGTTCATGATGTGTTCCATGTATATCTCTTGGGGAAGTAAAAATTGATTATTCATATATGTTTAACTCTAAGGTCATACCACTGTTGTATGTTATCTATAATGAGTAAAATTTTATTGGTATTTTAAATTTAATATATATTTTTTTAAGAAACAATACCACTCACCTTGTAAAGATTTTGTGGAAAACCCATTAAATTGAAGAAGCTATCTAGCAACCCAAATATGTGATAAGGAAGAAGTATCATCATTTTATTATATCAACATTATGTAATTTCAAGGGATAAATTATTATAAGGGTTATAATACACCATACCAATATCGTATCTTATATTACTCTTTAAATAAATTTGATTTCTTTTATATCTTTCTTTATACACAACACCATGTTTAAATGTACAGAAATATATCATTAAAATATTATTATTTAATGTGATATTTATTTCCATGACATTTTATTGGTGAGTATGAATAATACTAACTAAATTACAAAAAATTATTTTTTACTCGCGTATAAAATGAATTCATTTATTTTCAATTTCATAGAAATGAAAATAAATCATTTGAAGGTAAGTAGATATGTTTTTCTAAGAAAATACTTTTTATAAATAAAATGGGTTTTTATCTTAAAATTTTAAATTAATTTACTTTTATAGATTTTTTTTAGTATAATTTATAGAATATATATTCAATAAAATATTTTTCATTCATCTAATATTTTTTACATGATAATGAATAAAGGTAAACATAGTTTTGCGATTAAAATTAATTTTTTTCTAAAAAATATTTTATTACCATTTCTACGCTTATTTTAAAAAAAATTTATACCTATTATATATATTTATTATTTTAAAATTTATTCCATATTTTTAATCAGAATTATTAATCTAATTTAATAAGGTAAACTTATTTTTTAGTCAAAAATGAATAGTAAAAAAATAAAAAAGTTTTACCACGGTTAAGGTTAAAAGATTTTTACTGGGGGAAAACCAAACATATAAGATTTAAAATATAAAAAAACACTTTATTTATGATTATTGGTCGATTTTATTACAACCTTAACCTTAATATTTTCTTATATTTTACATTTTTGAGCAACATGACATGAGTAATACATTATTACATTTTAATCTTTTTAAAAAGGTCAAGTGTATCCTCTCTCTCCCATATAAAAGGATACCACCTATACTATCTTAATCGCACTTAATGAGCCTTATATATCATAAAATACTAATCCTAATACCTTAATAAATCCATAAATATGTCTTAGAGGTCCTAGTTTGATCATAATATTATCCTTTAAAGGTGTAATGCGTAATCTAAAAGAGGTTTATCAATGAATAGGTATAACTCATACATGCATACATTCAATTTTATTTATTATTCTAGCTATTATAAATATATGGTATACATTATAAAATAATTAATTTAGTATCTTAAATATACTACATTTTTATTATGCTTATGGATATATCATTTTCCACCTCATTTCCATCAAATGGGAAATGAATGTATCGTATGTGCATATAAGCGGACTACCGACTCCACATAAAGATATGAATCATTTTTCATCAATATCACCCATGGTTGGTTATTATAAGGGATTTAATGTTTATATGTGATAATTATGATCTAATTATTATTCTTTAATTATAATTCCTTATCTTCTTTATTACCTTTCCAATATTTAGGAAATGATAACATCACTCATGTGTACATGTGGAATACAACCTCCATGTAGCCATGTGATTTATTTTTCATCACCAATTTATATAAATAATTATAAAATTGTTTATTATCAATAAATATTATACGTACATCATGATTAATATTCTAGATATTATGAAATCATGACCATGATTCATGTACTATAACTATCGAACCAAAATATGCATGGAAAACACACTAGTTTCCCCCATAATATTCATTTTAATGAAGAAATTATTAATAAAATAATGTTTTTAAAATATAAAGAAATGATAAATATTAACATATATCTGAATAAATTTATAAAACATTTGTATGATAAATTTATATTTATTATACAAGATATTTGAACACATACAAAGAAAGATGAAACTTGAGGTAAGAGTTTATTTTACAATCTCATTTCATTTTAGGATTGTCTATGTTAATTTTCATTTAAGGGAAGTTATATAGATCACAATATTTTTACCCCATATATTTTTTTCAACTCTAGTTATTTATGATTTTTTTTATTTCCATTTTCATCTCATTGGTACTTAAAATGATTGGGAAAATATTTTTAAATAAAATATTACCTTATTTCCTCTTTGGTCAACAAACTATTTTTTTCATGATCGTACTATAAAAAATTGTGTTACAAACATTATTAAATATACTTTAATTGTCTTAAAATTTTCATTTTTACTACATTTTACTTCATTTATAGTTATATTAAAATTATTGTTTTTTTTAAAAAAAGTGTTTCTAATAAATTTTTTTTTGACTTCTTACAATGGTTTAAAAGGAATGTGTTACTTTTTGAATATATAAAATGAATGGATCTCCTCCCATCATGAACATTATTTTATTTGAATATTAATCAGTGATATTCAAAAAAATAAAAAAAATTGTAATTTTTACTTAAAATGTTTCAAAAATAAAATGATATTTTATTATGTTTTCAAAGAAAATTTCAAATGATATTTTAAATGAATTTTTCATCTATATTAAAAAACTTTAAGGATTTTTATGCTTCACTAGATATATAATCTTATGATACAATCTAATATTTTTATCTAGATTAATTTTGATGATGATTATTTAAAGATGATTCTATGAAACCCCTTTATTTTTCTCAGGAAAATTATGTTATGATGAAACCATTATGAACCTAATTTTTTTCCACTAGTTATACTATGATGAAATGATGAAATGTAAATGAAAATTTTTTCCTTTACATTGGTTTTTATATAATGATATGATGATTGTTTAATGATATTCTTGAACACATATGTGTGTATTAGGATTATTTGATGGTTAGTCCTAGAATTATATATCCCTTAAATTTATTGGGTAATAATGATATCTTGTGAGATAATAATGATTGGAATGGGGAGAGAACCCATTTCAGTTAGGGACTATATCCACTATTATAATATTGGGAGTGAAAATTGTATAATTAAATGATGTAATAGGGAGTGAACCCAATCAAATATTATTTCCTTGGTAGTGATCCTCGGTTAGGGAAATTATTTTCAATGATTATGTGAATTATATAAACTAATGTATTATTATTATGATATATTCTCATGCTTCAAGATTAATTAGTGGCGATATCACACTATTTTTAATTATGTCTTTTCCAATGAAATTTTTTTATTCCATCATTTATGATTAATGATATTTTACTAATTGGGTGTGATTATTGTAAGTTATGATCTTGTTACCATACACTTATGATTATATTATGCACACTCTTAATCATTGATTAATATTTATTATATTTTCCCTTACTGAGCATCTGAGCTCACATTTTCTTATGTTTCCTTTTCCCATATTATGACAAATTTTATTAATTAGGTAATGTATAATAAGTGTACTATATTACAATATATTTATGGTATATATTGAATATGATTCATAAAATAATATTATTATGTTTTAAGTCTTCAAAAACTCTAAACCTTTACTGTTATAGGGTGTATTTTTTTATGAGATGTGTTGAATATTCATATTAAATAATTTAATATATATTTATGAAATTAATGGGTGTCCTCACTAAGATATTTCACAAATCTATTTACTCATGATGATTCAATATTTTTTTATCTAGTAAGTTATCTTGTACATAATGGATATAGATGTGATTTTTGTAACATAAATCATATATTATCATGAGAGGGATTTCAAGGAATATATTTTTACTCTTTTTTGATTTGATGTTTCAATGAATCAATGTAATAAAATTTTAAATTATGAAATACAACTACTATTTCCTACTTGGGGACTTCATTAAAGAAGAAATAATTTTTGGTGCAGGTATACAGTTAGAAAAATTCTGTTGGAATTTTTTTCATTGATTATAAATGTTTCGCATATTTTTTATGTTTCATAAATTTTAGACTATTTTATAACCAATTGATATTTATTATTAATTAAATAACTAGTATTATGTATTATTAATTTATAATATGATCCTATAAAAGGGGATGAGTATGGATCAAATTTAGAAATCCAAAAAAAGACTACATATCTAGGAATAAATGGTTTATACAGTAGTGAATTAATTTTTTTAATATCGGCAGTCTACTTAATGGGATTACAGTTGATTAATTTGAGAGTTTATATCATGAGAACATAAAACGTTTCCTGAGTAGTTCACAAATTAATTATTTCATTTTAATAATTTTGAACAATATTCTTAATGAAAATGTTTTTCATAAAAGATATATTTTTTGTTTTTTGTTAAAACATTTTACTGATGAAATTGGTTTGAAAAATGGGGGAAAATCATATTTTCAATTTAGTATCATGTTTATTTTATCTTTTTTCAGAAAAAAGGGTACCTTAATTGAATATTTTGGTGGTTATTTCCACCTCATTAGGGAAAACATATGGTTTTGAATAAAATGTTTTGGTCTTTTTTTATTTTAAATATTTTCTATGATACATATAATTTTTATAATAGAAATGCAATTTTTGAGGATTCTATTTTATTTGGAAATAGTTACGAGAATGTTCATTTTTGCTTTTTTTTTGTTTAACATAGTTTTAAAATTAATTATAGAATAAAAAAGGGTTTTTTAAGAACTATTTAAACTATTTCACTTTTTAAAAAAAGATTAATTTTGGTAATTGATTGTATTTTATAATTTAATTAATAATTTGGTGTGGGTTGTGTATATTTTGAAATTTTTTATTTAATATTCACTAATATAAGTAAATCTCATTAAATGTATTAATGTTTTTTTATGTTAGATTTACTGAATTTATTTTCATAGAATTTTTTTATTAAATATATGGATTTGTGTTTAAATTTTAGTGTGTTAATTATGATGATTTTGGTAATCACATGGAATAAAAGAATTAGATATGGGGTTGTTTAAAATAAAATTATATAAATGACATATATTATAATTTCTAATATTTAGATGTATTTTTATTAGGATGTGTAATTTTAATGTTCTTCTTTCTTATGTTGGATTGTGAAAAAGTTGAATTATTCACAATTTATTGTGAAAACAGTTTTATCAATGGGATCTTTAGAAAACATGGAAAACTAGTGTTGTATCATTTGTATAACTAGAATAATTTCTTTATTGGTAATTGGAAAACAATATATGATTATTTAATTTTCAATGATAGATTGATATTATTTCGAATCTCGGTTATCCAAATAATGTTGGACAATCTATTTCATTATGGTAATTTTAATTATTGATAAATTATGAAGAAAATTGCTTCAAGATCATTTCTACTCTAATGTATTTCATTGTTTCCACATACACAGAACTAATATGAACGTGGGTAAGGGGTCACCTTCCAAAAGTTGTGTCATTTGAAATTATTAATCTCATGGGAGAATAATGTTTCTACCAATTGAATATTTTGACCAACCTATATATGGGAAACATAGTAAATTATTTAATAACATAAAAGTAGAAGAATACTATAAAAAATGATTTTACCTTAGATTTACCAGTACTTGGCTTCTATAATAACTCAATTCAGTAAATTCCGAAAAACAATTATTATTTAAGAAGGCCTAGAAGAAAGATATATTTGCTTCACATAATTCCTTGAAGATAATCGGAAACAAGAACATAGAAGAGTGCCCATATATTTTCCTAGTTGAATACTATATTTTTTGATGGATTGTAATCAATTGGAACTAACCATTATTCTTGGATCACAAAGGGATTAGAAAAGGATTAATAAGAGGCTTAATGATGAGTAACATGTGACAAATGAAATCTGAAATATCATATATGGGTTTAAGATGGTAAATCATTGGATATAAAAGTTCACTTTTACATTTTTTTAACATGTAGGTTTTCCATAATGTACCCTATACAATGTCATTGATTATATGGTGTTGAAAATAAAAGGTCCTAGAGCAACACCATACCCACTGGGTTCTCGATACCCTACTATAGGGAAATCAGTTCTATAGAATTACCTAGCCCTGTCTATATTTCCTCCTGTATCCTTCCATTATCCTTCATTACTCATTAAAGGTAATTTAATTCCATATTAACACTAAAATAATTGGAAATTAATAATCTTAAATATTAATATTATTGCAATAAGGTATCCTCTATGAGACATGAATATAGCATCTTGAGAATGGTTCTACTCACATAAAATTGATAGGAAATGATTTTACATGAATGTATTCCATGTCATGGTGAAGTCTAAAACTAAAATTACCACTTAAGGTGTGATTTTTTTCTTGATAGAAACACATATAGTGTTTTTTAGTTGATGTTACTCATGAGAAAAGATAAATGATGTATTAATATTGTCTATGGAATTTATAGGTGACATTAAAGGATTGTTGTTACCTATATATTTTTATATGTAATTACCCAAAAATAATTTGTAGATCAATATTTTTGAAGTTCTAAAGATCCATTTTGTGTGATTAGTGGAAGAAACAATTGTGTAGTTGGCTATAATGATTTATTATTAGTAATGTGAGAAACATGAAAGGAATCTAAGTATTAGTCTTATTCATGATTAATATAAAAAAGTAAATGAGGTTAATTTAAATAATTTAATGGGGGTTCACCAGCTAAAATCATTAAATGAATGGTATTTTAGACATAAAGATTCTCGATCTATGGAGACATTTATTTTATTCTTCTATTCTCCTTTTATTTATCATTTAAGGGTAAATATTTTATGAAAACTAATGATGGATATTGGTTTTTTTTATTTTTATATCAAGAGGAAACATTTATATACAAATAGAAATATTATAAATTATACTTATCATATTATTCCATTAATGAAAATTTTAGAGATCATCATGTTGTTAATAGGTTTTTCTCATCATGGAAAATTATTTTATCAAAAAAAATTAAATTTTTTTAGATTTTTTAGAGTAAATGTGATTGAATAGTAAAAGGTTGTTACCCGTGGTTTTCGGAACATTATAGAGGATACATGGATATTGGTCAAAAATCCCTCAAGGTAACTTTGCAGTATTTTTGGGTTGGTTGTGTTTGTGGACAATGCACATTTCCATAGTGAATTTACGAGTTCCAGATATTTTGTTGACAATCCATGTTGGAAAAGAACCATAAATTAGGAATGAAAGATCTGGAGGTGATAAAAAAAGAGAAGATACAAGGTGGCATCGTTTTCCAGTGTTTGCCAAATTTTTGGGGTCTAAAATTTAGAGTTTGGTGAGCATCACGAAATATGAATTTCATTGAAGATCTCATAAAAATATGGAAAAGGAATGTGTTTTGTGATGTTGTGATTCTTGATGGGGACTTCGTGAAGACATAAAAAAGTTGATGATGTTCTTCACAACTATGACGAGCTTCGCGAACAATGGAGTTGAATAGCATTGCGTCGAAGCTTTGCGGTGGCAGCACGAAGGAATTGATAGGACACTCCATGATCTGAAAATTTCTATGGTGCTTCGCGATATAGAGAGAACTTCCAGAAAAATTTCAGAGCTTCATTATTTGTGTTGATGTGGTGCTAACTTTACGAGGAAGGTTTGAGGGTCAGTGGAATCACCTTTAAATAGACCTTGACCGCCTTTCGATAAGTGGAGAGTTTTTTAAAGATAAATTTGTAGCTCTCAAATAAAAAAGTAGGTTCAAGAAGGTAGTGTTCTTAGAGAATGATAGGAGCTTCACGGTAGCTAATCTGGCTCTGAAAAAGGGTTGTGTTCCACATTAGCTCAGTGAACTTCATGAAGTAAGTCGCTTTGTAACGACTTGAACTCTGTGACGGCCTTGGATGTGTGAAGGCTTGAGCTTTGTGAACATAAGAGCTCTGCAAAGCAGTGTGCTCTATGAGGCAGCGATCTCTGTGAAGGAGTGTTCTTTTTGAAGAGGTAGGGACTTTGAGAAGGCATGTTTGAGCTTCGTGAAATTGGGATCTTCGCGAAGTAGAGTGATTTGCGAAGGTTTTTCCAAATGCTGTTGCCCAGTGTTCTTGGAAAAGGGGTATTAATCAGTGGATGAAATTTGAAATTCAATAGATCATCTACATATAGTGAAGGATGAACTCATTAGAGATAATGAAAATACCTATAAGTCTATAAATTGTGAGTGGATCCTTTCCATAGTAGTGATCAAAGGAAGAGGAAGATGGTGATCCTTTCTACCGGTAGTGATCCAAAGAGATGCAAATTGGGAGTGACCCTTGGGAGGCAGTGAGATAAACCTACACATTGTAAAGGTAGTGAACATGGGAATAGAAGTGATATATATCGATCATTACTTGCAGTACGCTTTATTGGATTTGTTACAATGGAACAATGTCATTATATGGTCCTTGGACGTATCCCGGTGTGGGTGAAGCAAGTAAAAATCTATGTGCCCACCTGCTTTCTTCCTTGTATTTCATCCAAAGCATCATCATCAGATAAATATGGAAATAAAAATATCCACATTAACACATAAGATAAAAAAAGTGACCCTCATAATATTGAGTTCAAGATCTAATGGGGCAGTAAGTATTTAAGGAAAAGAGTATTTATACCCTGATTCACCCCTCCCCCGAGATGATATATATGACCCTTTTGCTCCTAACAATTGGTATCAAAGGGATGGTTTCTAGTATCAGATTTGTTTGATAGAATTTTTTTCACTTTATTGATCAAGTTAAATATTAAGTCCGCTCTTATCTTGGTGTTACATGGTAAAGGGAATAACATCAAAGGAGCTGAAGTCTAGTGAAATTCCTTTGTGTGGATGTGTAAATAGAAAGAGTGTGATTCAATTAAAGGAATTGGTTAGTTAATAGAAAAATGGAATGGATGAATTATATAGTGAAAATACTTACTCATTCAATGATGATGAATTAATGAGTGAAGAAATTGATATTCCAAGTGATGTTGGAACTACGGATGATGAAGAAACTCCCAGAAGGTGAAAAGTGGAATTTTCTATGAAATAAATGAATTGGATCAGAAGATGGGTGAAGAGATTAAATATAAAGATATCAGGATCTGAGCAATTGAAATTGAGGTTAATAAGCTAAAAGGATTAAATAAAAGGGTTATTAAAGAGACCAATGATATAAGAGAGAAGAATGATTCTCAAGATAAAGAACTAAAAAAATTCTTATAAAGGGAGAAAATATAAAAGTTGATGCTAAGGGAAAGAATCTGAACTTAGATGAAATTTAGAATCTAAAATCTAGAAATGATGATCATTCTACACAGCTATCTGATCTAGTTCAGAAAAATCAATGGCTACAACAATACAATGCATTCTTCCCTAATTCTGTTACTCAAGAAAAATTGAAAATAAAGGAGCAAACTGATATGGTAGATAAGCTCACACGAGAATGGGAAGATGAGATGAGTAGTGGGAAGAATCTTAGAAGAAAACTCAATGCTCAACTTGAATCAAGAGATTAGAAGATTCTACAACTGGAGGAAGATATAGAGTTAGTCAAGAAAGAAATGGAGAAATCCAGTACCAAAGAAAATCTTAAAATGAAGGATGCCTTGCACTTACTATTTTATTATCCTTCAGTAAGTGATGATGAAATTAAAAACAAATATTCTATTCATGGAGAGAAACAAAACCATATTTTCTAATCTTAAAGACCATCCAGTTTTGAAAAAACTAGTATTGCATTTGATGAATCCCCTCCCGTGCATGACAGAAAGAGATATGTGAATAGTTACAAAAATTGAGATAATTTTGTAGGTGTTGGAGACAGACCTAAGGGGAAATATACAAGAATTGATGACAACATGTGCTATTTATATGGGATTCATGTTCATACTTCAAGCTTCTAATCATAGGTTCGAGAATAAATTTTAGACTTTAAAAATTTAAACTTAAATAAATCTAATAATAAGAAGAAGTTTCATGAGAAATAAAAAAGAAGAATCTCTTAGAGAAAAGCATTCATTAGATGTTATTACTATAGAAGAATATGACATACCATCAGTATGTTCCAAGAGGCTCAAGAGCTCAATGTCAGAGGAAGAACTCAAGATATATCAATATCTCAGCTAAAAATTAGTGAAATGAGGTATTCCATTGATGGAAAGTTTTATATATGTTCTGAGTATGGGAATTTAGAAACATAATGCAGAAGAAGAAAGGAGTAAAGGAAAAGAAACATGAAAGAAGATTCTCAACTCAGTTGGTTTATAATAATAAATCCTACACTGGAAGACAAAGTGGTAAATTGAAAAATAGGTTTACTGCCTCAAGGGAATCAAAAAGAGATTAATGAAAGGTGTATCAATCACCTTCTTTGTCACACTCATAATAGCTCTCATGGAGATAATGTAAACAAAGCTGGAAGAAGCAAGGGAAGATGAAAAGCAGAGAGATTCCTACTCATAGAAGGAATCAAGGGAATTGGAATATTGGTGGAACATCAAAGATGGAAATGTGTACCCGTGGGATTAAACACTAAATTGTGAGCAAGGCCCAACTTACAGAATCTACATATCAAAAAAATAATCATCATGTGGGTAATGAATGCTTAGTCATACGGCCAAAGTAGTTGAAGTTGGCAAGGTAGCTAGAAGATGTAAGGAATTATTGTGATGCTCTGCATGAAATAATCAAAGGTTTAACCCATCAGGATCAACCACAATACTCACCTTGAGTATTGTAGAAATACCTATCTCCCTATGTATATAAATGTTGTTAACTGATGATTTATGTGTTTCAGGTTCAATTGGAGATACTTTCTAGGGGAAGTGGCATAAAAAGATACAAATTAGTGATGTGATGTGATCCATAATGTCAACTAATTCAAATTAGCTACAAGAGCTGAAGAAGGAATCAGGTATAATTCCATGAAAGGAGTTAATGTCATTTGGCTTCTTGAGATAGGAGAAGGAGTGTGATTGTGAGTCAAAACATTGGCCCCAATAACAAGAAGAGTTTCACAACAAAGGGGGAGATCTCTATCTCCTAATCAGATCAAAAATCTCAATGGGATATAAAGGATGGATGTTTATGTTCAAGAAGTATGATTGGTGGGGAAGCAACAACACTCATATATGAGATAATATCAAAAATGTTTCAACAATAATATCAAAAAGTAGTTGAAATAAAACATATCACTAAACGATGACACAATGAAAATGGACTATTGAATGTAGTGAAGTGGTAAGATACTCAAGGGGAGTAGAAGTAGAAAATGATAATTCATAAGCAGATACTAATAATGACCCTGAGGAAGTGAAACCTATATCAGCATGAAAGTCGAAGAGTTGGATGAAATTGACTTGAATTGTGTGATTGGTAATTAGACAATGCTAGAGAAGACATAGAAGTTGTGTGCTCTACATCAAGAATCAAAATTATCACATGTATAGTCTAATTGGTTTAGTGAAGAAACTGAAGATGAGAAATGGGTTCATTCTACGAATAGAGTTTGAACAATTTGAGATGAATTAGATGTGGGAGAGTGTTTTGAGGATAACAGATAAAAATTTCATTGGAGCTAAATGTGTCTATTGAAACAAGATGAATAAATATTTCATAGTGATTTGAAATAAGTAATGACTAGTGTGGAAGGGATAATTCCAGATATAGGGAATAGATGTTGATGAAACATTTTCACCAGTTGCAAGGTTGGAGACAATTAGATTATTTTTAGTCATTTCACTGTAACAGAAGTTCAATGTGATTTAGATGGATTTCAAATAGGAATTCATAAATGGGGTTCTATAGGAATTAGTGTATATCGATAATCTAGATGGTTTTCTCATTCATAAGGATGAGAACAAGGTTTTTCAGGTGAATGAGGCATTGTATAGGATAATATAAGCACCTAGAGCATGGTACTCAAAGATTGATCAGTATTTGAAGAAGCATTGTTTTCAGCCTAGTGGAGTTGATTATAATATCTATTTTAAAGGATGATGGTTTTGGTTTATTTCAATGACATAATATTTGTAGGATCAGATGAAGCACAATGCAGATAGTTTTCCAAATTCGTGAAACATGAATTTGAAATGTCCCTGATTGGTGAACTGACATTTTTCCTTTGGTTAGAGGTAAAAAAATAATAAATGGAACATTTATCTCTCAATCGAAATATTACGAAGAAATACTAAAGAGAGTTGGAATGGATAATTATAAGGAAATGAAGACTCATGTTGCTACCCAGATGAAATTATCGAAAGATGATGATGGAAAGGCAGTTAATATTACAAAATATAGGAACATTATTGGGAGTTTACTATACCTAATAGACATGAGACCTGATATTGTTTTTTCCACATTCCAAGCAATGTGGTATCATAGAAATACAAAGGAAATCCACGTGATTGTATTGAAAATAATACTCTGGTATATCAAGGGCACAATGGACTTCAACTTGATATACAATGACACATCTCAGTCAGAGTTATTGGGATATACTAATGCAGATTAGGCTGGTTCAGAGGATGTGTAACGCCCCGACCCCAGCTACCCAGAGTCGGTGCATTATTACATAACATTGGCATGATCAAGAGAAAGATCAAGTCTCGAAAGACTGATTAGTTTAGTAGCCTTGGAATAACTAGATACATCCATAAATTTAACATTACATCATAAAAAAAACATCTTGTCTTCATATCCCCTCATACTATCCCTGCAGGTCATTCATAAATTACTTCTTCATAATCCTGGGAAAAATAAAACATTAAAAGGGGTGAGCTCAGATGCTCAGTAAGGATAACATTATAGCAGAAGCTTTCATAAATAAGCATAAACACTTAAGGCAATTTATAATTAAAACAAAAGCCTTTTAAACTTGCACTTCAACATAAAATGGCTAAGGTAAAATGAAATAATGCCATTTACTTACTCACATGGATATTCTACTAGTCGAATGATCACATGCAATATCAATAACCACTTTCATAATGATGGAATGCATAATTCCAGACTATCATAACCACATAGCCAAGGCCTCGTGCCAAGACTACAAATAAGATTTTGCCAAGGCCTTGTGCCAAGACACTAGTTTGTCTCATGAGACCTACCGATGCATCGAGGAGCTATAGCGGGCTCCACCCGTCACTTATTAAGTCCAATGAATTCCTCATATGAATAGGATTAAGCATAAAATAAACATTCGTATTAAAACTGGCATACGAAATGTCAATACTTTAACCACAAACCATGAATGGTATAAAAATAGAACATCCACAGTCAAACATAACTCATTTGATACAATATGGAAGATTGTATTGTATCACATTAACCTCAATCATGAATAATGAAGGATGTTTACATAGATGAAAATAATCATCAAAACTATTTGAGGGAAATATCCCCCTTTTCTTGAAATCATTTAAAAGTCACACTATTTGTCAAGAAGCCATTTAAAAATAGATTTTTGAATCAAAGTGTCCCATACCACTTTGAAACTTTTAAAAGGAGTTTTAATTTTAAAACTTTAATGTCCATATAAATAAATCCTTAAAATCATTTTTAAAACATGGACATTAATGAGAAAGATTTAGAAGAATCAGTCTTTAAAACATTTAAAAATGGTATTTTAGTTAGAGATTCTAACCAAAAGAGACACTTGAATACAAATAATTGAGGTAATCAAAACTTTGTAATATCATGAGAATAAAGGGATTCATGATATACTATGTCAAAGTACATTATATACACCACATAAAAGTGATTTGGTGTATATCAACAAAGAAGTCTCAATGGAATGTAAATTGAGATGAAATCTCTCATAAAGGCCGTATCCTTAGGTTAAGGATAAATCAACGACATAATTATGTGTGAAAAATATAAATACACTAAATATGATTGAATATTTAGTGTAAAACAATCAAAGGATATTCACACATATTCTTGTAGATACAACACCAACGAATTGGATGTTTAACTCAACAAATGGTGAAAGAGTTAAAACTACTCTTATCAAATTCATATTAATGACTTGAGAATTATCAATAGAGTGATTATGTTTATCAAAAGTATATCCACAGGAAGGGGAGTGTAAATTATGACATAATCAAATGAATAGTGATTCCACACATAATCTTGGAGTAGTATAATCAATGTAATATGCGTAAAGCCGAATGAGTGGAAATTGAAATCTCAAATTCCCTTACCGATTAGGTAACATACGAAACATACACCCATGAAAGAAGTATCATACCATGATGATGTAAATACCCATAAATTAAAGTATATTACACAATGAATACAATCATGGGCAGTACACATACACCACATGCAATAATTAAGTGTTGATCAATGGAAATCTCACGAAATTAAAAGTGAGATAAGAAACCCCTTACCACGTTAATCAACTGAGTCATATGGACAAAAGTTAATAACCACCAAATGATTTACAGAATAACATGAATATAAAGATAATCATAATAATATATATCAAATGGCAGTACACAATACACCACTTTCAATAATTTAGTGGCGAACAATGGAAATCTCACGGAATTGAAAGTGAGAAAAGAAAATCCCTTACCTTGTACTTTTTCCTTGGTCGATGGTAGGTTTACCTCCTGTATAATGGTGAAATAATTGTTATTGAATAATACAAGAATCATTTACTTTAAGATGATATCATATATGATCTTTTAACATTGATTTGTTAATAATATCTTAGTATTAACGCCGTTTCGGGTGTTAACTTACTCATTTTCTTTTATATGTTTTGTTACATAAGTCATGTTTGTTGTATCTTATTCATATCCAGAATGATATCAAGTCCTTAAACATCATTTTTAAATCATTAAATGATAATTATACTTGAATGGATATGATGGATAATGAATCTCATCGTGTTCGTGGAGACGGTAGTCCGTACGTACGCACGAACGCTACTTCCATTTAATTTTTTATTTTAAAAGAATCGAATCCAAATGATACATAGGTATATTACTATTCCAGTATAATATAATATTTTATATATGTTACCTAAGTTCATTAACACCATCCTTTATACGTTCCATGTGTGGTATGAACGAGTCATATCATTTTAAGGGGGCGGTAGTCCGCACTTCCTCAAATGAAATTATCGTATGTATATACAACATGAAACAAATAATGGTATGAAATAAAATGGAATTACAGAAGCTTATATATAAAATATATATCATTAATATCATATTTAATTACAGTGCCATCATAATGGCCACCATGAGAGGTGGTAAGATGTTTTTGAACAATCATCGTTTCGTGAGGCGTTAGTTTCCCATCCACAGAAACATTATGTTCATCATCCATTAGATGGAGTTGTGTGTATGTGTAGTTTGAATACTTCTTATAACAACATCCTAGTATATTGAGTATACTGTTGTTGTTACAAAAGAAGGTAAATAAAAAGAGTTTGGGGGTTGAAGAAGCAAAATAAATGAAAATAATTTAAGAGAAATCGTTACCTTTAATTTAGGTAACTCACTTTGGTTGGAACCAAAGGACTTGTTGAAATGCTTTCTGCCTAAGGGGAAGCTTCAATGAGGAGGAGAGGGATGTGGGGAGCTTATTTGGGCAGAGTTTGGACGAGCCAAGTGGCTTGAGAGGTGTGAGTAAATGAGAAGGAGGAGTGCCCTTTTATAAGAGGGGTGAGGGGCACCTTTGGAAAAGCTAGAAATATTAATTTATAATAAATTCATATTCGGTTTCCAATGTCTCCAAAGTTGTCTATTCAAAGGTTGAGGTGGGGATAGGTCAAAAACAACTCATCCAATAGAATTTAGACAGGTTTTGGTACTTATATTAACCTTATCTTTAAGTATTAACTCTAAGTTAATTAGTTTCACTTTTACAATGTCTCTTTGTATTTTTATATACTATGGTTAATAAACTTACTATATACATCCAAAAGACCCCCAAGTGGTCCATTAATGATTAACCTATCATAATATAAGTCTCTTGGCCGAACCTTAGATTTTTAGGAATTTAATATCAATTAATAATATAATATTTGTTTTAAGAACTCTTTTATGTCAATTTTGACACTATTCACTAGTTGATTTTTGTGAAACTCATAACAGATTGATTACTTCGAACAAAGTCAAATAAATCAATCCTAATATATCATATTATCCTAGAAAATTTGTTTAATTCATTAAAAGTTTCATATTATAATTATTTGGGTATTTATAATATCAATTATGTAAATTTTTTACTATTTTAGTAATTACTGCATCATCATTGTGTCATAAATAAAATAAATTATTTAATGTCAAAAAATTATAAATAAAATATAATTATGTAGGACATCTTTTTAGATTTCTAATGAATATTTATAATCTAAAATCCAGCATATATAACCCTATGTAACAATTGTTTTGCTAAAAGATATATGCTTGTGTCATTTTTGTATTCATTTTAACTTAATTAATATAAAGTGTCATTATCACTTACAAGTGGATCCATGGGGTCCCAAAATTGACCCAAAGATGCCCATGGTCGACCATGTATCAACCTATAGGTTTAAGACGCATTTTAGGGTAATTTAGTATTATTATAATATTATTTTTTTAACCCTTATTTACCGGATTTACCCTTAACCATGGTAAATAAAATATTTACCGCAGTAATTATTCAAAATGTCTAAAAATAAAAGTTACCTATTTACACAATTTGGACATCCTGATTCCAAATATGGAATCCATTTTTCTAAATTCAAAACACAGAAGTGGCAGAAATTAATTTAAAATTAATTCCCGCTGTCAAAACAAAAAGCGTGTTTTTAAGAGATAATAACTATCAAAAGATTGAC
Organism: Viscum album; assembly: GCA_963277665.1. Lineage (NCBI taxonomy): Eukaryota > Viridiplantae > Streptophyta > Magnoliopsida > Santalales > Viscaceae > Viscum > Viscum album. The sequence goes on from OY728166.1 coordinate 385,968,354, forward strand.
GCTTGTTTATGTTCGGTTTAATTGTAAGATTATGTCCAATGACCAACATTATATTAAATGGTAAAAATATATTCTAAATATACTTTAAAACCACTCAAATTCACAATTTATCACTATTAATTATTTTGATTAAAAAAGTTGTTTTTAATTAAAATTTAGTAATTTTCACTATTCATCAAAATATGAAAGTTATCCGAAAAGTACCAAAATTTCACCTTAGGCTAAATTCGATATTCCGAATCCAAAAATGAAGTCCATTTTGAAATATAAAATATATATAATTTCAAAAAGTAGGTATTACTATTCATAACGGCTAGTTTGATTGGTTGTGGTGTGTTAAAATCTCGAAGTTGCGTACAATGCACGTCATTGCATTATTCGAAAGGAAACATACCGAGGAAGCTTGGGGTGTTACATTCTCCCCTCCTTCAATAAATTGCGTCCTCGCAATTTTTAAAATTTTGCTTGGGAATATAATGGAAAGTCCCACATCGGAAAAAGAGTCAATAAAACTATCACTTTAAAAGAAAGAAATAGAGGTATAAGGGTCATCCAAGATAACCCATACTAGGATTCCATGTAAGAAAACATGGATATGGATGATAAACTAAGTGTCAAGTTCTGATGGAGAGGGATAGAAATCATGATCAGGAGAAAGTTATCAATGAGAAAACCACAAACATGTGTTGGGACAAATGACCACTAGTCTCCTAGTAGGAAAGTAAACGGACAACATTTTTTTTAAGTTACATTACATAAGGAAGAGGAATTCATTTATGATATTGACTAAGAACATTATGAGATATACTTACATTTTAAGTAGATTTTAATTCTTTAATAAATTTCCACCACTAACTCATTTTTTTTTAAACGATGAGTATTCAAGAAGACTTGGTCACACTGGAAGAGATAGAATAAACTTCTATAGAATCACATGATCCATGAAGGATAAACCATATATTTACATTGTCTTTGAAGATTAATCAAAACCAAAATGGTCAGTGAATGATCTAATGATCCCCCAAAAGGATATTCATTGAGATAAATATGCACTAATCTTAATTTCTAAAATTAAACCAACAATACCCCAAAGTTAAATAGATACAATTCAATAACCAATTGTCCTTAAAATCCTTTAATATAATCCAAACTAATATTGAAACCCAAAACATAGAAGAATTTGATTATGTAGTCTCCCATGTTAAATTCTATCTCCAAATGACATCAGATACTCTTAAAGTCACATACTCAAAAGTAATTAACCTAATCACATATTCTCTATTATAGGTTAATCATTTCCATAAATAACCCAAATCACTATAAATCCACAATAAAAACGTAGATAAAAATCTATCATTACTCCACAAATGAATCCCCATAGTATTCTATTTTCCTTGGGCATATAGTGTTCCCAACAAAGCGAACATCTTCCAAAATAACATTTATCACTTTATCACCAAATCATTTTCCTATACCAAGGGTATTCTTTTGATATGAAATAAGAACCCAAATCAACTTATTATTGATCAATAAAATCATTTAACTAAAAAAAAGTCACACTAACCAGGGACTTCACGTAGTCCAGTGGTAGGCGATAAATCCCAATCGCACTTTGGTGGTGGGTTCGATCCCCATAGCTTTGTCCGACGCGACGGGTTGTCACACGGTCTACGTGTTGTCCTTTTTCAAAAACTATATTTTATAATATTGCCAAAATGAGATAAATTCCTCAAAATACTATATCATAAATTTAACCACAAATGTTATATCATACCTTGAATCTTCATCCCAAATTAGAATAACTTATAATTCTCTCAAACCCCAATGATCATATAAAACCAAATGGTTATTTATACCCATATCCATAAGAGAAGAGACAATTCTTCCTCAAATATCATTCTCACATGGCAAACTGCGGGGTTACAAATACAAGAGAAAATTATTCCATAGTAAACCCATCAACAAGGAGTGCTGATACTTTTTAAACATTTCTCCAACCATTTATTCCCACATAGCTTCTCCTTTGACCAAGAAAATATCCTATAGAATAGGACATTCACTCGGGTAATGGCCAGGTCCCCTACATTTACGGCAAATGACTGTAAATGGACTCTTGGGACCATTTTTATCTTCTTCCATAGTACTCTTCATTTTTCTTCGGCAATTCTTTACTTTATGTCCTTCCTTCCCGCACGTAAAACATTTCGTTGTCCCATTGAGACACTTTCCTGGGTGTCTCTTTCCACATTTCCTGCATGATGAAAATTGAGGGTTCTTTTCTCCATGGTCTCCATTGCTGGAGCTCTTATCATTTATCACCTTTCTCTTCCTTGTTGAGTCTGGGAGTTGGTTAATATATATGTTGTTGATCATATTTTTGGAAAACTGATTTGGCATAAAGACGATATCTTTTACGCCTATCAACATTCCATTTTGTTGCTCATTGCCACCACCGTTCCCATCTTGTACATCATTCTCAAAGTCACTATGACTTCCTTGGAATCCAGCCATTGACTAAAACCATAAAGCATTGTGTGAGTAATAGTAGTCGTAAAATCATTTAGAGATTAAAATGTCACCATATTCTCAATTTGAAACATATTAGGATTAACCAAGTTCATTTACTCTCATCTTATGTATATATTTATTAAATCGGTTTGTAAAGAAAATGTAAATTATCCTAAGCATATCCCCCGGGAGTGTCGTAACCAAGAGTGCAGCAAGGCCCGTTGTCGTGCACCAGTTCCCGTTCGAGTCTAGCTCAAAGCGGTGTTTTCGGGTTTTACCCCTAGGTACATCTGTGCCAGAGCCGCCTCTACCTGCTCGTATCCAGACAGGGATGTATTGCTCGGAAAACTCACAAAATCTCTACAATACCAAAATTCTAGGAAGTTCTTTTATACTAATCCTCAAAGTTCATCTTAGGTCTACGTGCTCTAATCAGAGTTTATCTAAATCTAGCTACCAAGGTTTGTACTAAACTTCCTCTGATACCAACTGTAACGCCCCGACCCCAGCTACCCAGAGTCGGTGCATTATTACATAACATTGGCATGATCATGAGAAAGATCAAGTCTCGAAAGACCGATTAGTTTAGTAGCCTTGGAATAACTAGATACATCCATAAATTTTACATTACATCATAAAAAAAACATCTTGTCTTCATATCCCCTCATACTATCCCTGCAGGTCATTCATAAATTACTTCTTCATAATCCTGGGAAAAATAAAACATTAAAAGGGGTGAGCTCAGATGCTTAGTAAGGATAACATTATAGCAGAAGCTTTCATAAATAAGCATAAACACTTAAGGCAATTTATAATTAAAACAAAAGCCTTTTAAACTTGCACTTCAACATAAAATGGCTAAGGTAAAATGAAATAATGCCATTTACTTACTCACATGGATATTCTACTAGTCGAATGATCACATGCAATATCAATAACCACTTTCATAATGATGGAATGCATAATGCCAGACTATCATAACCACATAGCCAAGGCCTCGTGCCAAGACTACAAATAAGATTTTGCCAAGGCCTTGTGCCAAGACACTAGTTTGTCTCATGAGACCTACCGATGCATCGAGGAGCTATAGCGGGCTCCACCCGTCACTTATTAAGTCCAATGAATTCCTCATATGAATAGGATTAAGCATAAAATAAACATTCGTATTAAAACTGGCATACTAAATGTCAATACTTTAACCACAAACCATGAATGGTATAAAAATAGAACATCCACAGTCAAACATAACTCATTTGATACAATATGGAAGATTGTATTGTATCACATTAACCTCAATCATGAATAATGAAGGATGTTGACATAGATGAAAATAATCATCAAAACTATTTGAGGGAAATATCCCCCTTTTCTTGAAATCATTTAAAAGTCACACTATTTGTCAAGAAGCCATTTAAAAATAGATTTTTGAATCAAAGTGTCCCATACCACTTTGAAACTTTTAAAAGGAGTTTTAATTTTAAAACTTTAATGTCCATATAAATAAATCCTTAAAATCATTTTTAAAACATGGACATTAATGAGAAAGATTTAGAAGAATCAGTCTTTAAAACATTTAAAAATGGTATTTTAGTTAGAGATTCTAACCAAAAGAGACACTTGAATACAAATAATTGAGGTAATCAAAACTTTGTAATATCATGATAATAAAGGGATTCATGATATACTATGTCAAAGTACATTATATACACCACATAAAAGTGATTTGGTGTATATCAACAAAGAAGTCTCAATGGAATGTAAATTTAGATGAAATCTCTCATAAAGGCCGTATCCTTAGGTTAAGGATAAATCAACGACATAATTATGTGTGACAAATATAAATACACTAAATATGATTGAATATTTAGTGTAAAACAATCAAAGGATATTCACACATATTCTTGTAGATACAACACCAACGAATTGGATGTTTAACTCAACAAATGGTGAAAGAGTTAAAACTACTCTTATCAAATTCATATTAATGACTTGAGAATTATCAATAGAGTGATTATGTTTATCAAAAGTATATCCACAGGAAGGGGAGTGGAAATTATGACATAATCAAATGAATAGTGATTCCACACATAATCTTGGAGTAGTATAATCAATGTAATATGCGTAAAGCCGAATGAGTGGAAATTGAAATCTCAAATTCCCTTACCGATTAGGTAACATACGAAACATACACCCATGAAAGAAGTATCATACCATGATGATGTAAATACCAATAAATTAAAGTATATTACACAATGAATACAATCATGGGCAGTACACATACACCACATGCAATAATTAAGTGGTGATCAATGGAAATCTCACGAAATTAAAAGTGAGATAAGAAACCCCTTACCACGTTAATCAACTGAGTCATATGGACAAAAGTTAATAACCACCAAATGATTTACAGAATAACATGAATATAAAGATAATCATAATAATATATATCAAATGGCAGTACACAATACACCACTTTCAATAATTTAGTGGCGAACAATGGAAATCTCACGGAATTGAAAGTGAGATAAGAAAATCCCTTACCTTGTACTTTTTCCTTGGTCGATGGTAGGTTTACCTCCTGTATAATGGTGAAATAATTGTTATTGAATAATACAAGAATCATTTACTTTAATATGATATCATATATGATCTTTTAACATTGATTTGTTAATAATATCTTAGTATTAACGCAGTTTCGGGTGTTAACTTACTCATTTTCTTTTATATGTTTTGTTAAATAAGTCATGTTTGTTTTATCTTATTCATATCCAGAATGATATCAAGTCCTTAAACATCATTTTTAAATCATTAAATGATAATTATACTTGAATGGATATGATGGATAATGAATCTCATCGCGTTCGTGGAGACGGTAGTCCGTACGTACGCACGAACGCTACTTCCATTTAATTTTTTATTTTAAAAGAATCGAATCCAAATGATACATAGGTATATTACTATTCCAGTATAATATAATATTTTATATATGTTACTTAAGTTCATTAACACCATCCTTTATACATTCCATGTGTGGTATGAACGAGTCATATCATTTTAAGGGGGCGGTAGTCCGCACTTCCTCAAATGAAATTATCGTATGTATATACAACATGAAACAAATAATGGTATGAAATAAAATGGAATTACAGAAGCTTATATATAAAATATATATCATTAATATCATATTTAATTACAGTGCCATCATAATGGACACCATGAGAGGTGGTAAGATGTTTTTGAACAATCATCGTTTCGTGAGGCGTTAGTTTGTCATCCACAGAAACATTATGTTCATCATCCATTAGATGGAGTTATGTGTATGTGTAGTTTGAATACTTCTTATAACAACATCCTAGTATATTGAGGATACTGGTGTTGTTACAAAAGAAGGTAAATGAAAAGATTTTGGGGGTTGAAGAAGCAAAATAAATGAAAATAATTTAAGAGAAATCGTTACCTTTAATTTAGGTAACTCACTTTGGTTGGAACCAAAGGACTTGTTGAAATGCTTTCTGCCTAAGGGGAAGCTTCAATGAGGAGTAGAGGGATGTGGGGAGCTTATTTGGGCAGAGTTTGGACGAGCCAAGTGGCTTGAGAGGTGTGAGTAAATGAGAAGGAGGAGTTCCCTTTTATAAGAGGGGTGAGGGGCACCTTTGGAAAAGCTAGAAATATTAATTTATAATAAATTCATATTCGGTTTCCAATGGCTCCAAAGTTGTCTATTCAAAGGTTGAGGTGGGGATAGGTCGAAAACAACTCATCCAATAGAATTTAGACAGGTTTGGGTACTTATATTAACCTTATCTTTAAGTATTAACTCTAAGTTAATTAGTTTCACTTTTACAATGTCTCTTTGTATTTTTATATAATATGGTTAATAAACTTACTATATACATCCAAAAGACCCCCAAGTGGTCCATTAATGATTAACCTATCATAATATAAGTCTCTTGGCCGAACCTTAGATTTTTAGGAATTTAATATCAATTAATAATATAATATTTGTTTTAAGAACTCTTTTATGTCAATTTTGACACTATTCACTAGTTGATTTTTGTGAAACTCATAACAGATTGATTACTTAGAACAAAGTCAAATAAATCAATCCTAATATATCATATTATCCTAGAAAATTTGTTTAATTCATTAAAAGTTTCATATTATAATTATTTGGGTATTTATAATATCAATTATGTTAATTTTTTACTATTTTAGTAATTACTACATCATCATTGTGTCATAAATAAAATAAATTATTTAATGTCAAAAAATTATAAATAAACTATAATTATGTAGGAAATCATTTTAGCTTTCTAATGAATATTTATAATCTAAAATCCAGCATATATAAACCTATGTAACAATTGTTTTCCTAAAAGATATATGCTTGTGTCATTTTTGTATTCATTTTAACTTAATTAATATAAAGTGTCATTATCACTTACAAGTGGATCCATGGGGTCCCAAAATTGACCCAAAGATGCCCATGGTCGACCATGTATCAACCAATAGGTTTAAGACACATTTTAGGGTAATTTAGTATTATTATAATATTATTTTTTTAACCCTTATTTACCGGATTTACCCTTAACCATGGTAAATAAAATATTTACCGCAGTAATTATTCAAAATGTCTAAAAATAAAAGTTACCTATTTACACAATTTGGACATCCTGATTCCAAATATGGAATCCATTTTTCTAAATTCAAAACACAGAAGTGGCAGAAATTAATTTAAAATTAATTCCCGCTGTCAAAACAAAAAGCGTGTTTTTAAGAGATAATAACTATCAAAAGATTGACGCTTGTTTATGTTCGGTTTAATTGTAAGATTATGTCCAATGAACAACATTATATTAAATGGTAAAAATATATTCTAAATATACTTTAAAACCACTCAAATTCACAATTTATCACTATTAATTATTTTGATTAAAAAAGTTGTTTTTAATTAAAATTTAGTAATTTTCACTATTCATCAAAATATGAAAGTTATCCGAAAAGTACCAAAATTTCACCTTAGGCTAAATTCGATATTCCGAATCCAAAAATGAAGTCCATTTTGAAATATAAAATATATATAATTTCAAAAAGTAGGTATTACTATTCATAACGGCTAGTTTGATTGGTTGTGGTGTGTTAAAATCTCGAAGTTGCGTACAATGCACGTCATTGCATTATTCGAAAGGAAACATACCGAGGAAGCTTGGGGTGTTACAGGATGATAGGAAATAAATGTTAGGCTATTCATTTTATCTTAGTGGATTGTGTATTTCCTGGCTAAACAAGAGACAAGATTTCATGTCATTAAGTACTATAGAAACTGACTATATTGCGGCCACTCAAGCATGAACATAGCTGTTGTGGATGATGTAGTAGCTTGATGACATGGGTGTGATTGTGTAGTCTCTGATCGGAATCTAGTGCTATGATAAAGTGTTATAAATCTCAGAAAAAATATTGTCCATCACTCAAGGACAAATCACATTGAGATAATGTATCATTTTATCAAGGAGATGGTTGACCGGGGAATCATGAAGTTGGAGTATGTGCCTACAGAACTACAGGTTGCAAATATTCTAACAAAGGCCATACCCAAGGAAGCTTTTGAGAGGCATTGATTGGCTCAAGGAGTCCAGTCGACTCCCCACACTTGAAAAAGTTTGGATGTGGGAACCCACCCCACCCCCCCCCCTCCCCGAGGTATGTTATGTTTTTCCCTAGTGTTCTAAAATGTGATCTTTCCCATGTTTCAAACCACAAAGTAGTGACCTTTGGGGTTGTTGACAAGGGTGGGGGCGAATAGTAACGAGAAAATGTTGCTAAGGTAGGGAGAAATGTCTTAGTCAAAGACACAGGGAGAAGCTGACATGTGGAGTAGTAAGATAGGGTAAGATTAGTGAAATAGGGGGAGTGTTTCAAATATAATGATGCTAGAAGTGATCGATTGAAGAATAAATATCATGACAGCTAAGGATCGTGATAAAAGTAGTAGAGTGACATTGGAATGGTGTCAGAAGCTTTCGAGTGATCAGAAATTGGTTTCAGTTTGGTATCAACAATTGGGGTCAGAAATGAAGTGATTCATTAATGAACTTTTCATTTACTCTTGTTTATCACACTAAGAATTGCTCATGTTGGATCAGAGTATGTGGTTGTTGAATCATTGGTCTCTATCTGAATCTCAAAAGTTGAATGGTGGTGTATGATGGAATGATCTTTATTGAAGTGTCAAAGTGCATAGAATCATTTTGTGAAGAGTTTTCAACAAACCCAAAGGGGAGATTGTTGGGAAAAAATCCCTCAAGGTAACATTGCAGCATTTTGTGTTGGTTGTGTTCGTAGAAAATGCAGGTTTCCATGGATAATTGTCGAGTTCCAAAGATGTTTTTGAAAATCCATATTGACAAATAAACCTGACAAAGGATTGGAAGATATAGAGGCGGTTCAAAAAGATATGATACAAGGTGGCACTGTTTTCACGTGTTTGCCAAATTTTTTTCGTACAAAACATGGAGTTTGGTGAGCATTGAGAAATATGGATTTCCCTGAAGATCTCATCAATATATAGAAATATCATGTGTTTCACTAAGTTGGTATTCTTGATGTGGATTTCGCGATGTCATGAAGAAAGTTGACAGTGTTCTTCGTGACTACGACGAGCTTCACAAATAGTGGAGGTGAAGAGAATTGTGGTGAAGCTTTACGGCGGTGGTGGAAAAGAATTGACGGGACACTCTGTGATTAAGAAGATCTCTACAATTTCAAAATTTATATGGGGCTTCACGATATTGAGAGAATTTTGGCGGAAATTTCAGAGCTTCATGATTTGAGTTGACAGGGCGCTGACTTCACACAGAAGGTTCGAGGGTTGGTAGAATCACCGATAAATAGACCTCGTCTCCCTTGAGAGAAGTAGAGAGTTTTCCAATGAGAAATTCTTTTCTCTCAAATCACAGTGGAGGTTCACTAAGGCAGTGTTCTTATAGAAAGACTGGAGCTTCATGATTGTTAATATAGCTCCGCAAAAGAGGTGTGTTCCAAGTTGGCTTAGTGAGCTTCATGACAGAAGTCACTTTGCGACAGCTTGAACTCTTTAATAGCTTTAGCTTCATGAAATCTGGAGCTTTCTGAAGGTCTAAGATCTGTGAAGTAGTGTGCTCCATGAGGCAGTGAGCTCTGTGAAGGTGTGTGCTTTGAGAAGAGTTTGGGACTTCACAAAGTATTTTTTGAGCTTTGCGGAATTCGGAGCTTCGCGAAGTGGGGTGCTTTTTGAAGGTTTTTCCAAAGGTTATTTCCCAGTGTTCAGTGGAAAAAGGGTATTCATCAGTGGGTGAAATTTGTACATAAATAGAGAATCTACATATAGTGAAGGATTCACTAATTAGAGATAATGAAAAGACCTACAAGACCATAAACTGTGACTGGATCCTTTCTAGAGCAGTGAGTATAGGAAAAGGAATAAGGTGATCCTTTCTACCGGTAGTGATTCAAAGAGAGAGGAATAGGAAGTGACCCTTGTAAATTAGTGATCTAAACCTACACATTGTAAAGGCGGTGAGCCTGGGCATAAAATTGATCTAGCCCGAACATTATTTTTGTGGTCTTTAGTGGATTTGGTACAACGATAGAATGTCTTTGTATGCTCCTTAGATGTATCCCAATGAGGGTGAACCATGTAAACATCTCTATTTATGCCTTCTTTCTTCCTTGAATTTAATCCAAAACATCATCCTTAGATAAATAAATAAAGAACAAGATAATCATTAGCTCATAAGATCAAACAAAGTGACCCTCAAAAAATTGAGGTCAAGATCTGGTGGGGCAGTAAGTATTTAATAAAAAGAATATCCAGACCCAGATTCACCCCCCCTCTCAAGATATATAGTCCCATATTGGTCCGAACAATGGAGTTATATATAGGGGTGATACAGTATCGATTCCTTATACAATAGAAAAAATATAGTGAAATTAAGAAAATGTGTGAAGGTTGATATGAATGAAATAAATTTTATAGGTCATGAAGTATATTGGATGAATATTGAATATAAGTATATAGAGAAGAGATTGTTTCAAAAAAATTATATTAGAGTTTATTATGAAGGATAAAACACCAATTAATGTTAAAGTGCCACATCTAAGTACCCATTTGTGTGGAATTGATCTAGTCGAGGAGTTGTATTTCATATTAAATAACCAACATAGTTGTGGAGGATAATAATTTGTTCTACCCAATGATGGTGGTTGTTAAGAGGTTCTATAGTAGAGAATTATTCAAGGGTTGTATATTTCTCATACAAACTATATAACTGTATGAATTTGAGTAATACTGAGATGAACATTTTAGTGGGAGATCCCCATAGTACAAGTGATCCAAAAACATTGTAAGGTTGCGAATCATGGAGAATAATTCCCTCCCAGCTTATACGTGACTATTGAGCCCTATTTTTATTGTTTTGGATTTACAGTGATCTCTCCAAACCCCTTATATTAGTCAATTTTATAATAACAAAGAAAAACATTGGGTTTGAATCATTTATATACTATATTATAAGAGTGTGTTGATATATGCATGAATAAAATTTAATTAATATAATAATCAAAGCCTTTAGAAAAGATGTGATAGTGACCATGATAACATATGAGTCAATATCTATAATTCTATGATTTTTTTGTATTGATTAAATAAAAAATGTATAAAAATTACAAATTGGTCACTCCATGATTTACCCCCCCCCCCCCCTCTTGGAGACACACAATATCTAATAGGACAAACAATTATTATGAGATACTATTGTTACTATATTAGATATTATGTCCTTATTTTTCAATATTTCATATATGTGTACAAATTTATATTTTGGATCAAATATTTTTTATAAATTTGATTCAAACAAGTCGGTTTCATAATTTTATTGAAATTATTTTTAAATATAAGTATTCTATTATTTTATGGTTATCTTTTGATATTTAGAAGAATAGGGTTATGTTAAATAAAAGATATTATAAAGAAGTCCCAAATGTTATTATTGTGAGGGAAGTTTTTATCATGAACATAGGATAAGTATGAGAAGTCAATTTTTCATAGTTTTAGAGGGATATAATAACACTTGTTAAACCAGTGGAATAAATATAGAAACCCATAAAAAGATAAACCAGGTAAGAATAAATGAAACCTAACTTACTAAAATTTTGTAGTTATGTACATTACACTGAATTTTGTGTTTTCTACTATGGTTTCTTTATTCAATGTTTTATGACAATCACCAAGGAATAATCAAAATATTATTCCCTATATGGTGTATCCATGAGTTGAATCTGAATCAGACTTCACGTGAGTGGGATAACCATTTTATCTATGGTATGATAGTACCTATATTATAAAAATATGAAATGATGAAGAGAGATTTGTGTTTGAGGTATATTTATTCAATGATATACAAGATTCAAACACAACCCCATTAAATGGGTTCTTATACTTAATAAAGATACATTGAGTACATTCCTTGTGTTCTCGCACATTTATCCTGCATTATATAGCACGAGTGAATTCAAAAAAAAAACTCATGTAACTCTTACTTGAATATAATCAACTCCCATGCATTAAATCTCATGAAACGTCTCCTAATGACAGCATGGGTAAAAGATATCACCCAAATTTTAACTCTTAACATTTGGATTCCACTTCAATTATCGACAGTAGCATTGCATTCCAATATTTATGATACAAAAATTCATATGATAGGACTATCTTGGAAAATGTCATAAAACAATATTGTGATATAGCCAATCATACCCTATATTGGTAGTTTAATGTATAAATTCCTTATGATATCCATCAATTATAAGTAATGATATATCCAATTGCATTGCGTAAAAATAGATTTAGTGAATATCATATCATTTAATTTATAACTTAAAATACAGCTTAATATACTTTTTCCATTTCACTTTATATTGTATCATATATAATAACATGTAAATTTATATCCAAAACTCTTTTGGATATTTTTTAAAACACTTTTGAAAATAATAATGAACTTCATCATGAATTACATCATATGAAATATCTTGTAAATACTATTCTAGGACACATTTAGAGTTATCCCTAAAACAATTTTAGTGGATATCTCTAATTAATAATCATTCCATATTTGTTCAAACACATATTTTTACCCCATGGTCCATTATAGAATTGGTTACAAAAATTGTACTCTAAATCCATACATGTTAGTAAGAGTAACCTCATGAAAATAACCAATGTTACTACTACTACAAAGTTATATGGCATGATCTCAATCAAATACATGTATTTTTATACCTATGTACACTCTCATATGTTACATTTTTTAAAGACATCGAGTGACCATATGACATGGACTATGTCAATAACATGTAGCCAAATCATAAATTATTGAATCACTGAGTATATACTAAACAGGTTAAGAATACATCACATATTATTCGCTATTATAGTTGAGAACATCACATTCCCCACACCAAAATAGATAACCCCCTCAAATGTACATTATATGTGTGGTTAAAGTCTATCTCAATTGAGGTCCCACATGTCATACTCCTCATATAAGAGAAAAATACTATATTTATTAAGCACTAACCGATTTCATCATTAGAAACAAACCCAAATTCCCAGGAATTAGTTTAGTCTCAATGATTTTGTAATAAATGTATAAAATTGTGATGGTTATTAAGATATTTATCTCACCGATCACAGATAGTTGGGACTAAAATATGATTTATCACCTCTAGTATACCAAATATATAATGTATGAGAATACATGTGGTATTCTTATTGGGTTTCTTAGAGAACAAAAAAACTTTTAATACCCTAGGAGATTATTTTTTATCTCATAAAATAATTGTACTCAAACTAACCATACTATTTCACCATAATCATGATACTCCATCAAAAACATTGGTTAGGGATAACTCAAATTTTTACTTTGAGAGTTCAATTGTCATTATATTTCAGAAAATATATATTAATATATAAATTTATTCAACCGAGGTTGAATAGTTATAAAGTTTAAATTTTATATTATATTGTAAGTTCCACAAGGCTGAATACCTTGAGAGAGGGGTGAATCAGGGTATAACTAATTTGAAATTAAATCCTCTTTTGATCTTGTTTCGCTGTTAAGAAAAACACTCTTCTCTATATTTCTCATTGCATAATATAAATAGAATGTAAATCATGCACAAGACACAACAATTTTACTTGGTTCACCATCACTGGGCTATGTTCAAGGAACATACACCGGCAATGCGCCGATGTACCAAATACACTATAAGCACACTGCTATTTACGAGGTTCGGGCGAGATAACTTCTAGGCCTAGGATCACTGCCTTTACAAGGTTTAGGGTTAGATCACTGCTTTCCCAAGGGTTATTCAATTGCTCTCTCTCTCTGGATCACTGCAAGTTGAGAGGATCACCTTCTTCCTCTTCCTTTTCTCACTGCTCTAGAAAGTATCCACTCACAGTTTATAGACCTATAGGTCTCTTCATTATCACTAATAAATTCATCCTCTATTGTATGTGGATGCTCTGTTGAAGTCCAACTTTCACCCATAGATGAATATCACTTTGCACCGAAAGTATCGGGCAATGTTCCAGCTTTCACGCATACCTGAATCACTACTGTGCATGAACCACACCTAGTGCCCTTCTCTAAGGTGGCGCACAAGTATCAGCATGCAAGTTATAACTGGCACGCAAGTATCCCTTAACCACTTGTGTGACACAAGCTTCTGAAACTTCAATCTTGCGCGACTCACTCCCTTTTATGCCCAAACCAATATTGGCACACAACCATCAACTATCGCGCTTCTTCAAAATATGGTGCACAAGTCCAGCTAAACCACTTGCGCGGAACTTCCTTCCTTAACTCAAAACTTGGGAGACTCACTTCCTTTCTCACCCAAACCACCTTGGGTGTGTAACTATCACTTGGCACGCAACTTCTACTTGCGCGACCAAACAACCACTTGCGTGACCACTACACCTGAGCAACGAGAGCTCTAATTTTCTCTAAGTGTTGAAATTGTATAGAATGAGGAGGGGTCAACCTCTATTTATACGCATTTGGACACCCTACGTGATGTCACACAAGTCTCCCCTCAGCGCGCAACTTTCGGCACGTAAGTCTCAACGCTCAAGTCTCGGCGCGCAAGTCACTTGCACAACCTACCAAAAACTTGGGCGCCCCTTATCCATTTTCCATATTTTGATGTTCTGTTCTTTAAAAACGTTAGGCACACAATTTTCCTCTTCTTAAAGTACACGGCGCACAAGTCCCTTTTCCAAAAACCACTTTTTTCATTTGTCGATTTTCAGGTCGAAAAATTTGTCAAACACTGCAAAACAGTGTCACCATGTATCAGCTCTTTTTGAACCACCTACAGATCATTCATTCCTTTGTCGATGTTCTTGAATCAAACATGGATCGTTTACAACATCCCTTGAACTTGACATTCCACAAAGAAATTCCCTTTGTCAACAAATTTGTATGTCACAGTTTTCTTTGTCAACAATCACAACACAGATGTCCACTTTGTCAACAAACACAATCACCTCAAAAATGCTTCAATGATGCCTTGAGGGATTTTTGAACAACATATATGATACTTTTTTATATTCTAAAAACTATTTTGTGAATATATAAAAAACACTAGACAAATGTTTATCAAATGAATCATATATGATAGACTTCCATATTAGCATTACGTTTGTTGCACTTTTTCGGTTTGGTTAACTCATTACATATAACATCCCATTGACTTCTTTTAGTTGCATATCCTCTTTATTTTTGTTCCCCTTATGGTTTGGGTGTGTTTTAGGCCATTTTATGATAAGGACCATTTTTTGATGAAAATGTCCTAAAGTTCAAGGATCTATGTTTTTTTGAATTAATGGATCCCATGTATAAATGTGTCAAATGATTATGGGGGTGTCCTTTGGGGTTAGGGTTAAACTAAGATATTTTCTAAGTTTTTCAGTATAATCTACCTACTAGAAAACTTCAATCCATGAACAAGTTATATAACATGAATTAGTTGAAGGTAAAATGTCATGAATTGGTTCAAATCATGAAAAATTTACAAGCTGTGAAACTAGTTCACATCGTGAGATAGTTGGGATCAATTTTTTTAATCTGAGAAGATGAATTTTTTCAACGTATCTTTTAAATAATGAAATTTCAATAATGAAATGAGTTCACATCATGGATAGATCAGGACCATTGGTTTTTACCAAACTACACATATTTTTCATTTCAATCAATTTGTAGACTTATACCTCAAATTCTATGAGGCCTCCCAACTGATTTTGGGGATCTCCTCTCCTTTGTAATCATATAGTTTGACACTTGATCTTCATTTTGGTTTCATTTAATATTTTTGGTTACGGTAAATTTTTTCTTATTCATTTTTGTTAATCATGGTAGCATCATTTTGCTTCATTTGTGGATTTATTGATCTTTTGGTGATGTTCTTCTTGACACTTTCTAGATCTTTTGTGTGATATACCCTCATAAGTTTACTTTGGGTTAGTTGTGGTGTGGCATGTGGTTTCCTTGAGGTGTGTTTCATTTATCTTCACCTCCAACCCCATTCCCCGCTAAATTGATTATAAGATATGGGAATCAGTTATATGGCCTATGGTGTTGTCTTATTATTTATTCCTTATTGGTGGATTCTGTTGTAGTTGTGTGTGACCTGAGTTAAGGTGGGTGATTTTGTCTCTAGGTTATATTATAATAACATTGATTACATTGGTTTTATAAATTGTTTTACAAATAAAATTCCATGATTGATTAATTGATTTCTGTGTGTGTGAAAATGTTATTTGGAGAAAATATGTTTTCCACATATTTTAATAAAAGAAAATTTTATTTTGAAAGACTTGTAAAATCTATTTATGAAATGGTTTTCAAATAATGGTTTGATGAAATGATATGGAAAATTTATGATGTGGGAAACCTTTGGTACTGAAGTGGAAGGTGTAATAATAAGCCTCGTATATTGATACTTTCATGGGGTTACTCATAGGGATTTCATATTATCCCTAAGGTTATTACTCTAGAGACTTATTAGACCTACTAGGAGGTTCACTTTCTAGGGTTTTCCTCTACTCTCTAGATTTTGTGAATATTTCTAGATACATTGTGTGCACGATTGTCTATGTTTGGGTAGAGTGTTCTAGCTAGTCTAACATGTAGTGATCCTTGTCATGATGTTACCAATGATTTTTTTTTCATACTATTTTTGATTTGATATGATATGTGGTTTATGATTTGAACTACTCTGATATATGTGATATGATTTGAAAGAATTTAACCATGACTATTTAGAACATTATAAAGTGTAATGTTTTACTATGATATTGATAGGAGATATTTTTAACATATTTTCAAGCCTTATTTTCATTAAATTTGATCATTTTTATATTAATATATATACTTGTTATGGAAATAATGGGAGGGATCCTACTAAGCCTGTTTTGCTCATACCCAATGCTCCTCTTCGGTGGTGTATAGACATGGTTTTGTCTTTTGATATTGGTAACGACAAGGTGTCATAGTGATGCGGTGAGGTTTCTGTCAGCTTTGTCTCAGTAGGGGTGGTGAGATAGTGGGAGTTTTACCATGTTACCTCAAGGGGTAATTGTTTCTTGTTTTGTTTTTGTCCTTTATTTCTGGAATCATACCACAGAGTTTGTTTGGATACTTTTGAGTTGTATCATTTCTATTGTCTTCTTTTAGTTATGGAATATATATTTATTCCTATTTCCTCTTCAACTATTTATTTCTCATAAGTGTATATATATATATATCATGTTTTTTACTTTATTTTTAGTGAAATCATTTTTTCTAGTTGTTTTTAATTCCCTGGTTTTAATCATCAACCCATAGGGATTGAGAACGCCTCTTAGAATGTATAATGTTAGGATAAGTGTCAGTTTATAATGGTATATGGGATGGTATTTCATAGTTTAGTATTAGATCATTGTTATGCCCATCCTTGGGAAGTTGGTCGATTATAAGTAGAATTTTTGGGACTTGAGTGGTAGGTTACATTGAGTGTATGGCTAGCTCTATCTATGATGAGACTCAGTTTACCAAGGGATGTAAAAATGTGTGTCTCTTAATTTGGGTTCTTAATCATAATCTTAGTATTTTTATGTTTTTATGGTAGGAAGTGAGATTATACTATCATATGATATTTTATACTATTTTGGGTGTACAGTGATATGCCTCTGATATTTCTTCCTCGTGTTCCATAAGAGGTTATAGGGGATCCTCCTCAAGGGAATCTATTTTTTTATCAAAGTATTTTAGAGTATATTATGATAGTTGTTCATACCATGGACTAAAATGTATATTAAGTGTAAAACATAGTTTTTTAGGTAAATACAAGATATGGAGGTTTAATGGATTTATCCTGAGGTTTTTCACATGTGAAACGACCATCCTTTCAAGGTATGAATAAACCCCAATAGGTATAGAAGTGCTTGATATATAATATTGATTAGATTGTAAAATTTTTAGATTCACCTTAGAATATCATGGTGAAGTTCGTCGTGTCCATACATGATGGTCCTAGCAAGTGATGGTGGGATTATACTTTACAAGGTGATAGGAATGTGGGATTAGAATATAAAGGTAACAATACCCTCTACTTATAGAAGTTATATCTAGAGTCTTTGATGATGAAAATGTCTATTGAGTTCCTCTCATTGCATTAAAAAGAGAAATCAGTGTTAGCATACACCAGTCATTTCAGGGAGACGGTTTGTTTTTATCCATATGAAGTGAAGAATGACCATATAAAATATCAAAAGTATCTACACCATTAAGTACCAAATATCATATCATAGGTGTTAATGCTAAAGCTTTATACCTATATGGAGATAGTATACATGTAAATGTTGGTAGAAAAGGATATGGCAGGCAAGGATGGACCTTTAAGAACATCTCTTCCACTCAGTAGCAGCTTCAGTGTCATGGATGGGATGAAGAAGAGGATGCATGATCATCTCAAGACTGGTGGAGGTTATTCTCAATAGGGTGATTCCTATTCACCATCATCCAGAACCAATAGTGTTCCTATGAATTTTTATCAATTTCACAAGGTGGATAACATAGGGGGTTTTTTCTACTCCCGTAAAGAAGTGCAATAGTTGTTTACACTATAAAAATGTATTGAGGTTCTTTTAGGAAATGTCTACTCCTTGTTATAGTTAGGGGTCTTTGGCTCCAAAGGTCACTAAATCATAAGGAAATTATTCAAAGATTATCGTTCTTTATCCATAGGCCTCAAGAGTGAATGACCTTCATGAAGTGGATGAGTTTCTGAAAAAGGTTGATGTGAGTCTAGTTATAGTAAGGGGTTTCAACTTTATAGAATATTTTATAGTGAATTATTTATTAAATACTAGTTCTTCCCACTCATTTATTTCTTCATGTTTTTTATATTCTTAATAATCTAACAGAAATCATTTCCTCTACTATAGATTTAGTGACACCTCTTGGGAAGAGTAAAGAGTATGGGTTTTTATGTGCTTATTTTTCACAATATATAGATAATTCAAAGTTAGTCTAGGATTTCCTTATTCTCAATAAGAATCTATTTGATGCCATCATCTGGATGTATTGTCTAATTTCTCATAATTCTGAGTTTTTTTATTATCATCAGTGTTTCTCATTCCATGATGTTAATTGGATCTCTCATGTGTTTTAGGGTGAGTGGAATCCAAGGTTTGGTAGTCCATGACATTTCCTTCTAGATATCATGATTTTTTTATCTTCTATTATAGTTTATCCAAAGGATGTTTCTTTTATTGTTGATCTTGTTACAGTTTTTTAGGAATTTATTAATATTTTCCTAGATGAATTATTTGTTATTCTACTAGAGAGGGAGTGGAGTTTATGATTGATTTGATGTTGGGTACTAAGCAAATCTCAACACCCAATAATCATATGGAACCAATGGATTTGAAAGAGCTCAAAATTAAGTTATATGACCTGGGGGTTAATGTTTTTGTTCTCCCTAGTGTTTCACATTGGGTAGTCCTAGTGATTTTTTCTAAGAATTCAGACAATTAAATTCGATTGTGCGTGGTCTATCGAAAGTTGAGTCAGGTGATAGTTAAGAATATGTATCCCTTTACCTACATGGATGATTTTTTGGATCATTTAAAGGGTAAAATTAGCTTTAAAATATTTATCTTTAATTGGGATATCATAATATCATGGTTTGAGAGTCTTTTATATCAAATGAAACTTTCAAAAGTAGGTAGGGCCATTATGAATATCTTGGGATTCATTTTTTCCTAACTAACACTCCTATAGTTTTCATCAATTTGATGATTTGGATATTCCATCAGTATCTTGAAACATTTTTAGCAGTGTTCATGGATGATATTTTTGTTTATTTGAGATCCCATCATTATAATGAGACAAATCAGAGTTTATTTTTGTAAATCATAATAATTAGCCATTTGTATGGAAAGAATTAAAATTTTATATTATGGATCCACAAAGTTAATTTATTAATAAACGCGATTTCTGAGTATCGCTTATCATTTTATCCTGAGATGGTGAATGTTGTCTTGTCGTGGGAGGATCCATGGAATTGTTTTGAGATTTTTAGCTTCCTTGGTATTACTATTAATGGTTTTTCAAGTATTTATTTAATTTGATGTCACCATTGACTACTCTCACTAAGAATGGGGTGAAATTAAAAAGGGATGAAAAAGTGTCAATCTTATTTTTTTGAACAGAAAATGATTTTAGAATCAACTCTTATTTTGATCTTACGTGATCCCAGTAAAAGGTATGGGGTGTACTATAATGATTCTAATTTTGTTTTGGGCTTCCTACTTATGATAGATGATCATTTTGTGGCCTATGACTCTCACCAACTTCATCCACATGAGAATAATTACACCATTCATGATTTGGGGATTTTCATAGTGATGAATGTGTTTTAATATTTGTTATACAATTTATTTAGTGAGAGTTTCAACGTATTTATTGATAATAAGTGCCTGAGATATATTTTTTTCAAACATAATTTAATCTGAAATTAATTTTGTGGGTGGAATACCTTCATAAAATTGACTTTAACATCACCTAAACCCCGAGGAAGGGGAATTTCATTGCAAAAGATCTTAGAAATAGAGTGTGAACACAAGATGTTTTGGAATCAATGGAAGAGTGGAACCTTGTAGGACTCATTTCTCAGTTTCATCTAGATACTTGGGAAGATGTTTTAGTTGTGGTTATGACCTTTTTTCATTTTTCATCATCTCCTATTGAGTATATTATGTGGGATTATTAATAATATGATGTGTTCGTAGGAATTCAAAGAACCCTTTATAGAGGGGTGACCATTTCTTGTTGGTCTCTCTCTTCATATGGTATTCTCAACTCTATAGATCAGTTTTTCAACCCAACATCTATGAGGATCATAGTTTTCTCTGAATTTAATTGTTCTTTAGGGCCCATTCAAATAGGAAAAATGAAGATTCATTTTGACATGAGATATATATTCTAGTAGTAGGGTATGATGTGTGAAATTTTATATTAATTGTCCCATTATTACACCTACAAATAGATAAATTTAAATCATATAAAACCTTTTTTTTTATGTTTCATCCTCTTCTAGTGTTGTTTTTTAAATGGTATGACGTGTCCATGGACTTTTTCTTTGGATTAACAAGGACTCTCTAATGGAAGGATGACATCTGGGTTGTGATTCATCAATTAATGAACTCGTCCCATTCAATTTCAATCAGTGACACAACTCAAGTTAAAGGTCTAGATTAGTTGTATATTAAAGAAGTTGTAAGGATACATGGGGATCCCATTATTATTGTTTCGAATAGGGATACTAGATTTACCTAATGGATTTGGAAGAGTCACTAAGAGGAAATAGGGACTCATGTATGGTTCTAAAAATCATACCATCCATGGGTAGATAGTAAGATAGAGTGTTTTATTTAGATCTCAGATCATATAATCCACACCAAGATCTTGTATTATAGTGTATTATGGAATAGCCATCTGGGACTGGTTGATTTTTCCTATAGGAACAGATATTATAATTCGATTAGAATGGATCCCTTATAAACATTTTATGATCACCTCTATTGGTAGCCTCTTTGTTGACAAGATGTGGGAAAGGACTGTTGTGGGACAAATTTTAATTTAGGATATGTCAATGAGGATTCAGAATATGTTTTGGCATCTGGTTTCAACTTAGTATAGGAAAACTCATATTCATATAATTGACATCACCCTTTGTATTTTTTTTATTAGTGATTGGGTTTTCTTGGATGTTTATCCTTAGTTGGGTAACCATTAACTAGGTAAATAGGGAAAGATAACTCTAATATATGTTGGAATATTTGAGGTCACTGAGCATCTTGAGAAGGTTTATTATTGGTTGGAATTATCAAGACAATTGATAGATATTCATTATGTTTTCCACATATCTCATATTAGGAGGTGTCATTCTGGTCCCTCCCTTGTTTTCAATTAGGAATAGATTGATTTATCACCGAAAATTTCTATTTTTGAGAACCTAATGGATATCTTTTACTCTCAAGTGAAAATATTGTATGGAAATTATTTCCCATCGGTCATATTTTTATCACGACCTAGAACAGATTCTCACAATCCATAGGAGAATAAAACATTAGTGAGGGAGTAGTTTCCCCACCACTTTCCAGAGCACCATTCTTATACATGAATTATTTAGGATATAAAGTCTAATGGTGGAGAGTATGTAACATTTTATTACCTTATTTTAGGTTCATCTTGTCTCTCTTTTTGTTTCCCTCTTTATTTGGGTCTATTTAATGACGTTCAGGAATAAGGATATTTTTTTGGAGAAAATGACCTAAAGTTTAGGGATGTGTTTTTTTAATTAATACAGTCTATGTATAAATGCGTAAAAATAATAAGAGGATTTCATTTGTGGTTACGGTTGTTCTAGATAATTTTCTATGTTTTTGTATATAATCTACCTAATAGATACATTTATATCTTAATCTAGTTACAAAGTATGCATTCATTATTGAAAATATTTCATGAACTTTTTCAGATCATATAACTTATACAATCCATGAAGTCGTTTAACATCATGAGATGATAAATATTGGGATATAAATTATGGACTATGCCTTTGTTAGATTACCCTTTAAATTAAAAAATTCACATTGTGAAAGGAGCTCACATAATGAATTGTTTAGGAATAATATTTTTTACAATGTTTGACATATGATTCATTTTATTCAAGTATAATGATTCTCTCTCCAATCCTAGGAGATATACCATGAGAATTTGGGGATCTCCTCCTCTTATAGATTTCATTATTTGGGGTTTTGTCTTTTTGTGGTTTCATTGAGTCTATATAGATAAGTGATCATTCTACTTCTTTATTTTCATTGATCGTGGTAGTGTCATTGAATTGTGATTTTTAGATCAATTGATATTGTGTTGATGTTCTTCTTGATCCTTTCTAGATCCATTATTCAATATTATCTTGGTGGCGGATCCTTGTGTCAGTTTTCATACAGCATGCATGTTCCGTGAGGTATCAGTAATTTATCTTCCCCTCTAACTACTTCACTTGTTAAATTTACTCTAATATATGGGAATCAGTTATTGGGCCTCTGGTAGGTCCACTGGGTTAGATGCCCTAAGATGGGGGGGAATTAGTGTATGATAGATTAAAACAACTTACCATATTGATCTTGTTTCACTGTTAAGAAAAACTCTTCTCTCTCTTTCCTATAGCAAAGTATAAATAGAAACTAAATCATGCACAAGACACAGTGATTTTTACTTGGTACACCCTCATTGGGATATGTCCAAGGAGAATACACCAGCGATGTTATGATTTACCAAATCCACTAGAAGTGCACTGATGTTAACAAAGTTTGGATCGGACTCACTATCCCTACTATTTTACAACCACCCATGATATGAAAGCTCACCACCCTCTCAACTATAGTGTGCTCACAGATTCTTAAAAATATCCACTGAGAGTTTAGAGACTTATAGGTCCCTTCATTATAAAAAATGAATGCATCTTCTTCTGTATGTAGATGCTCTGTTGAAGTTACACTTTAATCCTCTAATGAATACAACTTTACCATGGATTCATTGGGTAATATTTCAACTTTTGTGTAGCCCTAGATTAATCGGTTCACTTCTCTATGCTTGGCATGCCTCTCCAAACCAGGCACGTAAGTGTCACCAAAACACTTGCGTGATACCCCCATCTTCAAATCTGAACTTGGGTGACTCACACCGTTTTACGCCCAAACCAAAATTTGTGCACAACAACCAACTGGCATGCAACTTCTGAGTATCTTTATACTTGCGTGACCAAACCACCACTTGCGCGAGCGAATCACCTTCATGACTAGAGATTTAATTTTCTCTAAGTTGTGTACTCCATCACTAAACAAAGAGGGGTGGACAATTATTTATAGTCATTTTGGACACCCTGAGTGCCACCGTGCTAGTCTTCTCTCAACATGCAAGTCCAGCTACCCTAGTCTCTATCGCCCTAGTCACTTACGCGACCAAACCAAATCTTGGTCACCCCTCATTCCATTGCCATTTTTTGATGTTATGATCATGAAAAACATATGGTGCAGAAGATTCCAAAATTCCAAGACACTGGCGTGCAAGTCCCTTTTCCAGGAACACTTTTCTCTATTTTTCGATTTTGAGGCCCAAAATTTTGGAAAACACTGGAAAATGGAACCACCTTGTATCTTCTCTTTATGTAATGCCTCCAGACTGTACTTTCCTTTGTGAAGGATCTTTAATAAAACATGGATTGTAAACAAAATTCCTTGAACTTGACATGTCACCATGAAAACCCCATATGTCAATAAATTTGTACATCGTGGTCTACTTTGTCAACAAACACAACATGGAGGTCCGCTTTGTCAACAAACACAATCACCTCAAAAAATGCTACAATGATACATTGAGGGATTTTTGCCCAATATCCACCAGTTTTTCCTTTTTATTATTTTTTATTTTATTCCATTGTGGTTATGTGTGACCCAAGTTGAGGTAGGAAGTTTTTTCTCTTGCCTATATTGGATGGACCATGATTTATTTAGATTTGTATATTATTTTATAAATAAAATTATGTGATTGATTGATTGATTTACGTGTGTGAAAACAGGTTTTTGAGAAAATTTGGTTTTCCCCTTATTTAGGAAAAATGATATGGTATTTTTAAATAGTTGTAAAATGGATTTATGAAATGTTTTTCCAAGCATGGTTTGATGAATTTATTTGGAAAATATATAATGTTAGAATCATTGAGTACTTAGGGGGAAGGTGTACTAATTGTCCTCATTCATTGATATTTTCATGGGGTTCAGTCTTGGGGTATTCTTGTACTCCCTAGACTCATTATTCTATGAACTTGTTAGACCTTTTTGGAGGTACACTAGTCGAAGTATTCCTCTTCTCTCTATATTTGATACATATATCTAGAGACTGTGTGTGCATGATTTCCTATGTCTATATATGGTTATCCTTGCTATCATGACCTATAGTAATCCATATAGTTATGTTAATTATTCTTTAGGGTTGTACAATTTTTCGTATGACATGATATGTGGTACATGATTTGAATTTATTTGATATATGTGATATTATTCGAAACTGTTTTACCTCAATTATCTGGAACTATGGAAAAAGTAGAATGTTTTATAGTACTTTTGATATAAAAACTATTAAAATTATTATCACACCTTGTTGTATTTAATATTGATAATGTTTTTAATTTCTTATAGATACTTGTTAAATAACACCTATATGGGATTAAATGGATGCTATTTAGATCAAACCCTATGCACCCCATCCTAGTGTGTATACTAGGTTATGTATTTTGATGTAGGGAAAATAAAGGCATTGTAGTGAGGTGGTGAAGTTTCTGTCATATGTTTTTAGGTATATAGAGGTGTAATTCTAGGACTTTTCCTATGCTATCACAAGAGGTAGATGTTTCTCAATTTGGTTTTTTCCTTTGTCATGGGACTCTTGCCTCAGAGTTCTTTTTGGATTCTTTTGAGTTGTATTTTTCCACTATCTTCTTTTAGTTATACTAAATATATTTATTCCTATTTTATATTTTGTTGTTTTTTCTTATATGTATATATATGTCATGTTTTCTAAATTATTTTGGTTGAAATAATTCCCTATCTTTTTTTATGCCCAATTTCTAGTCTCCAGCCCATGGGGATTGGAAATTCCCTTTAGGTATATGGTGGGTTGGGTTGGGTAACAGTTTGTGAGGGTATCTAGGTCGGTTCATCACATTGAATTTATATACAATTCCTACCACATCTCAATGTGACCATCTAATCCCCCCCGTCGATACACACAAATCTTTAGTGAGTAACTTCTATGATGAATGAAATTTTAAATAATGGTGATATTTTGGAATCAAATTCCTAATTTTCATCTATTTAAACATATTCAATCTTATTAACTCAACAAAAAATAATGTTATGATGTAAAATTATATTATCAAATTAAAAATTTATATATTTCATATCATCATTCATGGAACCCTTTATATCAAAAAATTCCCACAAAAATTATGAAAAATAATCTAACCATTGACATTATTACTTACCTTCTCATCTTAAATACATTAGAATAAAATGATATTAACTTTATTATAGTAACTAATTTAACTTTATACATTTATTTTTACCAACATACCCTAAATAACTTTTAGGATATCTAGTGATATTAACTTTTATTTTACAATGGTGTGACATCTTACTTGTTAACTTTGATCTTCTTAAGTTTAATCATACTCCCACTAGCCTCTTAGACACTATATTCTCTTTATAATATCATGTTTGAATATAAAAAATTAATTATGTTAAAAAATAAGTCGTATTACCTTTTAATATAAATATTTAACAAATAAACTATTGATTCTATTTCATATTTGGTATTATATGTGATTGGGATCATTTTACTTTGAAATAATGACAATTCTTGAAAATATGCTCCTAATTGTTGGTGAGAATATCTTCATTGATATTTTAATAATCATCTACATAAACATTTTACCCAAGATAAAAAAACTCTTTTTCTTCTTTTTATAAGATATTATATAATCTGATTAATCATACACTATTTGTATGAAATTCATTATCACATATTTTTTATAACAACTCTCTATTGAGAAAAAACTTCTATTATAATATAAGATAAATGGAATAACTATACACACACTTTATTTAGATCCATATGATCCTGATAAACTCTTCTACATTTTAAAAACTCTTTTATTTATCATTGGAATTCTAAATATAATCTATGTTAATTAAAATATTTTTTTGACTCTTGTATTCATAAAAAATTTGTAATGTATATTTTTAGTATCATATACTCTATAAAATGAAATAATTGATTTCTATAACATTGATTGGAGACATGAAAATTCCATGGAGTTTCCAAAACCCTTTCAAGTTTCCTAAATAGGTCTATATTATAGAATCATTAGTCCTTCATGATTTTAACTTTTAGTTTTGATGACCATGCTTGGCTTCTTTAAGAAACATTTGTTGACTCTCTAACTAACTTTTCTTCTTCCAGAACAAATTTTTAACCACTTTGTTATATATATACCACTAGATCCTAGACATTATATGCCCAGTTAAACTATTCTCAACACTACGAGAATATTAAGGGAAATTTTCTTAAAATCCATCCATATTTCTAGAATATTATAATTAATGAAAATAGGATGAATTCCTTAACCAAAAATATCCTTATAAAAAATCTCCATTCTCTCTAATTCATTAGTATACCCAATCATATAGATTATATGAGTGGAAACTAAAATTCCTTTTCTTATATTTTATATAATTCCTTTAAAAGAATAAATAATTCATTCCTGATTGTCATAATCATATTGATTCACCTATTTTAAAACTTCAACATTTAGTAACTTTGGAGTTTAATACATATAATATTCCTTAAGAAAATTTCTTAGGTTACCAGTCTTTCTTGCATTAGGCTTCTCCTTATAAATATT
Source organism: Viscum album (assembly GCA_963277665.1). NCBI lineage: Eukaryota > Viridiplantae > Streptophyta > Magnoliopsida > Santalales > Viscaceae > Viscum > Viscum album. The sequence goes on from OY728166.1 coordinate 385,995,981, forward strand.
TTTTATAATGTTATGTTTTATGATGATGATTTCATTTAACTAAAATATAATCTCTTATCAAATTAGTTTCATTTTCTATTATTATTTAAGAAGGAATTTTATTAAATTAAATCCTACTAAAATAATGACCCATTTTGAAATAATTATTCCCATTTTTGGGACAAGATCCATATTTCACTAAGAAAATGACCCCACTATAGTGTGAAGCTAACTACATAGTTATTTAGGTAGGACATCATCTCAAAAATGTCATATATGACTCTTGGATATCCAAAAAACAACTCTTTATTAAATTCATGATATATTTAAAACCAACTCCAATCCTTTATTATCAAACCCTTAGAGTTTCATAGCAATGTATAACCCAAAACGAATGCCTATAATGACGTGTCTAACCCTAAATATCATCTCATTTCTAAATTTCCTTATAAAATATAATTCAGGGCACCCTAATTTGGAGTGAACCTACCTGGTTGGATGATAATGTTTCTAAATAGTTCCACTTTAGAAGGAATACAACACTTAGTATTTGAAGGTAATTTAGTATCAACATCTTATCTTATGTTATTGTATTTATTTATACATTATTATATTGATTTTATTTTTAATCCTATTCCTTCCACAAAAATAATATGTTCAAAACATATTTTTTTTTTGAAAAAATATGTTCAAAACATATCTATGTTAGTATTTGAAGGTAATTTAGTATCAACATCTTATCTTATGTTATTGTATTTATTTATACATTATTATATTGATTTTATTTTTAATCCTATTCCTTCCACAAAAATAATATGTTCAAAACATATTTTTTTTTGAAAAAATATGTTCAAAACATATCTATGTGTAATTCATTACACATATCATAGTTTGTATTAATCACCCAAAAGTATAAGTCAAATAAATTTATACATATCCAAATCCATATCATGTGTACGGTATTCTAACATTTCTTATAAAGGTTCATAATTCTACAAAACTGATAACTTCTACGTGAGTAAGCTTGCAGCCACATATAGTAAACCCCGTATTTCTTTAATAAGTCATAATCAAGTAGGCCAGTGGGAAGTCTGAACCAAATTACCCCTGCTCATGGATACATTTCGCTATATATTTTTTAACTTATCCTAACTCTAACTACTAATAGGTATAAACTATATTAAATAACCAAATTCAATATCAAAATCATAATTTTAAATGGAATTCAAGATAGATTAAAACTAAACATGTTATCATAACTCACATGTAACTTCTTTGATGCATGTAAAATAATATTTTAAATATATTTATAAATTAAAATAAATTATACACATATTGACAATATAAAAAAATTCTATCCATGAATAAAGTAGGGAATAATGTTCAAATAAATGAACTATTCGTAAATTTAAATATAAGATAATTATTTTTCAAAAATTGATAAGTAAAGAAACTAATTATAAACACTTAATAATTTATTTATTTATTATAGACATTCCATAATCATGAATATAAACACTTTCTACTTATTTTATAAAAATAACATATTTGTATTGTATTATATAAAATTTTAATTTAATTGTATGACATTTTATAAATTATAAACATTTTCTAATTCAATTCATATTACGCAAACAGTTTATATAATCTAAATATTACATACGTAAAATTATTTATACCTTGATAAAATTAGTTATCAAAACTCTTTTTATGTGGTCTAAATAATATACCAAATAAGTCCCTTAATTTGAAAAATTCATAATTCAAAATATAAATAGTTTATATTTTATCCTTACTTTGTAATTTATAAACAATTTATAAATTAACCTTATGATTAATAAATAAAAACTTTATTTATATGTTATAAATCATTCCATATAATTTGGTAAATTAAATTTTTAGTATTGAAATTTAATAATAAGTAATATTTATGATTCAAAAAGAGTTATTAATTAAATATAAATTCTATTTTATTATTAATTTAAAACACTTTATAAGTTAACAAATATCACCAAAATAGGTTTTGTCATTATTTATAGACAGTTTATAATGATATAATTCAAACTATAATTTAATTTAATGAAAATATAATTTTATAATATATAATATTTTATGATTCATCATGATTCATAGGCTATGATAGATAGGGAATTGTTCTTAAACAGTTTAAGCAATATTATTCATATTTTATGGCTGATATTTATATCTAATAATATGATTATTATCATACACATGGTTTTTTTAAACAAAGTACAACACAATAATAGGATATGATATCTCAATATCATATCCTATAATGAGTAAAAATCCATGGTATTTTTATTAATGCACTACTTATGCTATCACATATAGTTTGATATGAATCGATCCTCTAGAAAAACGTGACATATCATATTTTACAATATGGTTTACAACATTTAAGAAAACATAAAAATAATTTTTTCTAGTTATGATTTCATGAATATAATGGAATGGTAATGCACTGATTATTGTGTCGGGATTCATAGGGATCTAAAAACAGATATTAATCCAATGTAATAAATATAAAAACCCATAATAAGATCAACCATGAAATAATTAATGAAACCTCACTGTCTAAAATGAATAGGTTTTGAACCTTACACCAAATTCACTGCAACACAACAAATAATACCCTAATATTGGATGGGTTGTTACATATATAAATTCCTTATGATATATTCCAATCATAAATTAAAATATATCCAACTACATCACATGAAAAAGGATTTTGGGAATATCAAATAATTTAATTATATCAATGAGTACTCATATGATATGACAAGTCAAAAAAAATTATATGGATATTGTAACACTAGGGGTTTAATTAAGAATTTTTCATTTGAAAATATCTAAATATATTATAAATATGTTGTAGAGACTATATAAAAAGGATTATTTACAAGATAACAAGGATTAATTTCATTATCAATATTTCATTATAAGTATAGTGCTTATAATCTAAATTAGAATTGTGAATACAGTATGTTTCTCATGAAAAAATATATATGAAATCATTTCAAGAGGAAAACTATAGGGAAAATAAATTCCCTATGAATTTCATGTAAGGAAGGTGTTCCTCAAACTTAAAAAACTAACAAACCCATGAATGATTTTTACAGAATATTAATTATTGATAATCAAAAATTTTATAGCGCTCTAATTATAAGGTTTATTTAGAAAAATGATAGAAAGATATTAAAAAATTAATTTTCCATGCCTCAACAAATATATGCAACAAATAATATGAAATGGCTATTCAATCAAAAAAATCAATAACCACCCATTTTAATATTGGAGTCTCATTCGGAAGAATTTGAAACATGAAGGGTCATATGCATACAATGAACATGCATATAAATATAATCAATTAACATCATTAACCATATTAAATTTAAAGAAAGTATCAAGAGTTAGTAAGATGAGATTTAATATTTAAATGAAAATTAAATTTTAATGAAATTGAGTCTTACATTAGAGAATGACAAGATCAATAATTTTGAAAAAATAGTGCATATATTGGAAGGGAAATTAAAATATTCTATAGTGGTTTATAATATTTTACTAGAATTTAAATATATAAATATTTTGGATCATTATGGACAATTATAGGGAATAAAAAATCTCTAATAAGTTCTCAAAGATCATTTTTCTACAATTAATGGAAAATATAAAGATGTGAAAAAAAATTCAAGGTGAGAAGAGGTATATGAAAATGAAATATATAGAGTTGGATCTTAAATTAAAATAAATGAAATGTTATTTGTACCCTAAATAAAATATATATAAATCTTTTTCCCTCTTCTATTATTTGAAGTGGTACCTCACACACCAATCACCTAGTTATATACTCCCATCATCTAACCAAATCATCTATCTCAATCTAGAATTAGTTAGAAGTAAATTAAATGTAGTAAACTGGTTTTAATCAAAGATTTTAGTATGGAACTCACCTAGTATTTGATTTACCTAATCACCTTATCACTAACACTCATCTCAAATCAAAAAAATCAATTAGAGACCTATAGCCACTACTTTTACTACTCCAGAACAGCCTATTTTGGACATCGTACATCTCTACTAAGAGTCCTCCAAGGACAAGTCAGTGTCTCAACTGACCACAATTTAGAAGTTCCTTTATTCACCCTTTATGTTTATTGATATCACATACCCATTTCAATTACATCATAAAACCAATATAATCAACTCTGGGTCAAATATATAATCAAATTTTGAGTTTCGTATAATCCACAAATGATTAAGAAATATTGATAATAAATATGACAAATAATAGTAAGCAACACTCTCCCTTCATAGAATTTTATTAGGAGTCACAAAGAAAAAAACCTATTCATTCCAAGGGAAGTATCACACAGTCACTATGTAACACCTGGAAATTATAATGTATGAATGGTTTATTTGATAGCATGTATAACACACAACACCAAGCACGAATGGGAATATAGTATCCCAAGACATTAAAAAATAATTAATATTTTAAATAAAATTAAAAAATTCTATAGCATGAAATGCATGAAAACACTATGTTAGCATTCCTTACATGAAATAACTACCATGTTTGAAAGCTTACATTACATTCAATGCCATGTCTTAACCAAACAAATATATATTGTTAAAATAATATTATTTAATATAATAAGACTTAAACTGGCTGTAAAATTCATAGTTATGAATATTATTAACTAACTTAGGAAAATATTTGGTTTACAAAAATATAACGTGACTTTATTAGTTATAAATTTATTATAAATGAGTATAAGAACCAATTGAATATAAAATAAATTTTTTTCATAAAAACCTATTTTGATACACTAAAAGGTGGTTTACCTTACTAAATTAAATTAATTACTATTAGTCGATAATTTAAATGATATATATATAGTATTCAATCAAATATTTTTTATTTCTATCCAATATATTTCATAGGAATAAGATAAGTACTTCCCCAATTTTATGCGTAAAAACTAATTTTTTATTAAAGATAGTTTTACCACCATTTAATAGAGAACACATTTTAAATCTAGTTTTTGGAACTTTTATAGACTATATAAGTAAAAAAATTCAAATATTAAATATAATCATAAAAATTATCTTAGGATTTTTTTTATTATTCTATGATGTTTCATTTTTAATAAATAGTGAAGAATATTAAATTTTAATTCAAAACATCTTTTTCATCTAATTTATTTATATGGTTAAATTATATTTTTAAATGGTTATAAAGTTAAATTAGAAAAAAAAATTATCACTTAATCCAAATTAATTTTTTTTAATGAACATCACTTTTAAATTTAATAGGAAAATATTGAAAACGTTTTGATATTTTTACTTTAAACCGGTTCATTGTCGTCCCATCTATGGGATTAAATTAAATTTAATTTCTTCTATTTCTATGATTTCTATTTGGAAAAATGTATTAACATTTTTTAATAAGAATAATTCATAATTTATAATAATTTCATCTCATTTTTTGGCAAAATATATTATCGAAAGTATTTAAAATTAATTTCAATGATTAAGGTAAAATTAGGGTTTATCAGGGACTAAACCTTAATATTAAAAGCCCAAATGACCTAAAAACTTGTCCAAAAGCAATTTTCTGGCCATATTTTCACCCTATCCTAAATCGGATTGAATTTTAACCATTATTAAATCCAATTTCAATGCAAAAACATGGGTGTAATTTCTTTTCCAAAATTGATAAGAGTGCCACCACTATAAAAAACCCTCATATCCTCCCACTTTCTCGCACCACTAGAGCCACTTTTGATCAAACAAAATTCTACCAAAATAGATCCAAAAAATCAATTCCCTCATACTAGATTCTTATACTTGGGTATAAATCCATCCAAGGAATCCCTTTGGTGAAAAGTAAAAGGAGTTACCTAAAGAAGTGGTAATATCTTTCCTTAAGCACTTTAGTTTTATTTCCATTATCCACACCCTAAACTCTTCTTATTCCATGATTATATAAAAAAATTATATTAAATAAACTAGGATTTGTTTATTATTTTTGTTTTACCTAAACTCACACACAATTCCATCTAATCAGTAATGAACATACCGTTGATATGTATGGTGAACTATTACCTCACGAAATGATGATTGCTCGTTTTCCCTTAACACCTTTCATGGTTGAAAATTATGATATAAAGTATATTCATATGTGTTATATATTATATTTATTATTTCCTTATACTTATTTAATTATTTTATAACACATACCCATATACTTTCTATTTTGTGTAAATACGATAACATCATTTGTGGAATTATCGACTACTGCATCCTCAAAGCGACTTGATTCATTCACACAATACATAGAATGTATAAAAGATTGTTTTAATAAAGAATATGTAACATAAATTACATATATATTATAATAATTACATAATTACCTTTATACCAATATAATATATCATTTTCTTTATTACCCTTTTCACACCCTAAAATATGATAACGTCCGTCTTAGACCAGTGGAGTATTACCTCCTCAACATGAATTGATTCCTTTTACATCACATGAATCTTATATATAATTATAAATGATTAAATAAAATTTTATTAATGATATAATTATCAATATGTAAATATATAGTGTAAGTTACTTTTTTTCCATAATGATCATAGAAAAATGGGATCGTTACTCATGCATTAGCATGACCAATCATCTCTATGACTGTAAAATTGGTCAATTTTTCATAATAATATTTAATGATTTGTTTTAAAAGTATAATTGATGTATAAATATGATAATTATTTTGTGATTATGTTTTTTATATGTTTATATAATTTCCCCTTTGACCATAGTCGATATCAAAGTCGTTTTTGACACATAAATTAAATATGGTCAAAACGCCCGATGTAAACATATATGTTTAGGTAGTTGTTTAAAAAATTATAATAAGTGATTTAAAATTAATATAAAACATGAAAATTTTCTCACGAAATTAAATAATTAACATATATTTTTTATTCAGTAATATGAATACATGATTGATAAGTTATACTCAAGGTAACAGATTTCCATCACACTTATTACATCAATGAGAGAAATTTTAAATTCCCCACTTACTTATTTTTGTGGTGTATCTACTATCCATTTTGATATATTATATTATTAATTATTTTTTATTAATGTAATTAAAAACTATATTTTAATTTTATTCCTTCATGAATCTTATGATTTAAAATGTTTTAAAGTAGTATGAGACACTTTGGAATGCTTAATTATTTTTTTCCTCAAAAATAATATTAATGATATCTCATTTCCATTGGAGGAAATTATATAACCATTGATAATTTAACACTTTAATTTTATTCTCCTATGTTTATTAATTATCTTTTTCAAGTATTAGTAAAAAATTTCTTCTCTTTGGTAGAAAAAATGTTTTTAAAAATGTTTTTAAGAAAACCCAACTTCATGTCTATCTTGTTCAAAGAATATATTTTCTTCTAAAAAACATGTTTTCATAAAATGTTTTCAAAATTGTTTTTAAATTTTTCAAAATAATTTAGTAAATAATTTTTCACCCTTTTTGATTTAACTATTTTTCAAGGTAATGTTCTTTCTTCTTTCTGAACAATGCATTTTTCTTAACTTTTTACCATGAAAAATGAATTTTATTTTTACCTTATTGGTATGTAGGGATTTACAAACCATCATTTCATTAAATATTCCTTTCCATTTTCAAATGTTTTATTTTAATATAAATTTTATAAAAATTTATTTTCAGAGATAATTTTTTTCAAAAGTTTTTCCAAAAAAATGACATTTTTCTCAAGAATGTTTTTAAGATATATTTTAGAGTATTTATATTCATAAATAAAAACAAAGATTTTTTTCTACTCCACATTGGATATATTGTATTGATACCATCCTAATTATTTCTATTCATGGTCTAAGAATGATTCGGCCAAGAATAGAATTCACATTAACTTCCTTGTTTCCTTTTAGTCCCCCTGAAATATTCAATTTCCTATAATCATTTGACATTGAATTTCCCCTAAGTAGCCATATCATTTATTATGGGTAGAATTATTTTTTAAACTATACACAAGTCTTCATACAATGTTAACTTTGAAAATTATTTGATAATTTGGGGAAATATTGATAAATTTGAATCTTTTATTCAATACGTATATTTGATAAGGAATATTGTTTATTTGATAATAGTAATTCTTTAGACAGGTATGATGCAGGATAGGTTCTATTTAAGGAAATCACTATTGGTGGGGGCCGGTTATTGATATCCCCTCCATACATATATAGTCTCATTAGATGAATTAGTTGGTGGAAAACTCTTTGTTTTTGTTTCCAAGTATAATAGACTTATATGATATGGGTTGGGGACTGGTTAATTCAAACTCATAGATGCATCAGTAGTCTCATGAGATAAATAAATTATCGAAATTATATTATTTTAAACTATCTTGAGAATAAATATTGACAAGAAAGGTACCTTGTACATAGGAAACATGGTGTCCAATAATTAATCATTTCCTTCTTTTTGATTTAGTATTTATTTATTCATGATATTTTGTTGTGACATATCTATAGATTCATTTGATTTTTAGTTCATTTATTAAATGGATTTTTTTTAGTTTCTAATATTAACATATTTATTTTCCTTGATCTAGTTATTTTAATGGTATGTGTTATCAATTATTTACCTTTCCATATTGATTATTCTCATAAAAATATTTTTTATTCCACTTTACTTACCCTTAATAAGAAATTCATATATTACTTATTGTGTTTAGTTTTCCCAGGTTATGTACAAGAAATATCTGAATAATCTTTCAGGGATGAATTTTATTTCATTTTATTATGTTTTATGTTTTATTTTATTTTCCCAATGTGTTATGGTTATCATGTATGTAATATGTTATTAGAAAACTGTTAATCTTATCAATACTTTGTGATTTGATTCCATGTAATCATGCCAATGTAATGAAAAAATGCACTAATTATAGGATTATATGGTTGGGGAAGTATACAATACCAATCAAAGACTCAAAATCCTCTATTAACATAAAATTATTGACAACTTATTAGAAATATATCATCAACACCAAGATAATTAATGATCATTTATCAATGAACCATCCAAAATTCATCTACCAATTCTCATTTCCAATTCATTCCCATAACAACTATCCTCCCATATTTCACTCATTCAACAACTATTACTTACATGGATATAATATTCTAGGATATATAAATAAAATTTGTCTCAATAAGATACCAAACTTCACTTTCCAAAAAACTACCACATTTCAAATAGTAGAATCTTTCCACTTTCCAAACTAGTTATACTCAATGATAACCATTATACTCAACATTATGCATTCTTTCTCATTTATCATCAATTTATGTACTTCATATATTGAAAAAATCCTCCTTCAATTTCCTCTAAGGTAGGATAATTCTTACACCCTCTATTTCTAACATTGACCCTTACTTATCCCTATACCTCTATAAAAGCATTAAATATAAAAAACTAAAACACCACAATGGGATATATTCACCTTATGAATTCCATAAGTTGTAAAAATACACCCTCTCTTGGATCCATGGAAAGCAAGGACCCTTAACTCATATTGAATCAAAAGTCTCGGGTCCTGCATGAAAGTGAATTTGTAATCTCATATTTTTTAGTTATCATCCACATCCAGTGATACCATGATTCCTTTATCATAAAAACTAGTCTCATCCACTTAATCAACTAATGTAAGATCTAATAAATCCTATGTTTGCTATACTATATCACTATATGTAAATAAATGTCTATGTTGACCTTATAGAATGTACCTAAGGTTACCCACATGCCTCTCTCAACCCACTATAGTGTTCCAATAATTTAAGGAATTAAAGGCCTCCATCGAGCCATTTCCATGATTAAGAGTCCAATATAAATCTATATTTAAGGACTACAGTGCATATATTGATACATAATCAAGGAATCCCATGCTTTGGATCAACCATACCCAAAGAATACAATTCCATTCCAACCAATTTAAGGTTTTTCTTCACACCAAATTCAATTAAAAATAGGCACAATCAAAAATTAAAATCTATAAAAATAAACTTTTAATATTTATCCAATTAACATGCCTCAATATGTTATTCAATAAAACAGAAAATAATTTATTATTGATATTTAATTAACAATATTCCTCCTTTCGAAACTATATTCTAAAACACTTCACTTTCTAAAAATTATTTTCTTAAATATATTTTTACAATCATATATAGTTATGTTCACATCCATGTGATCCTATAGGCCAGGTATGATGCATGAACACAGAACCTCTTTCTACCCTGTGATAAGAGTAAACCCAAATAAAAACACAAACAACATTATTATATCATATATAATTAATTTTAATAAAAAAATGAAATCACACAACCTTTGTAATGTTGATTTTTACTATACAAGTGTTCACAATACACAATGGAATTTCTTGTCCCATGTTCTGTCCATTCCTATTTCCATCTACCATACACCCAAATAGTAAGACAATAAAAACAACGTTATGATACCATTTCTAGTGACTTGGAATGGATCACCAAAATTGTAACTAAGAAGTGTTACACCATATTACCTTAGGAACTCATTCACACATTAAAATGGATACCATTTAGCAGTGGGAATTTAATCCATAGAACTATGAGACTATAACCTCGGTATCATAACCATACAATTACAATAAATAATAAAAACACAAAACCATAATTGATTCATAATATCAAATTATAGAAAAAAACTAAACAAAACGAAATTAAATATAAACCCATTTATATCCAATGAACTATAATATACATATAGTTGGACATATATTATGTAATTTCTTTAGTGGGTCAATTTTATACCTAGAAAGATAAAAAATAATTAAAAAATGAAATTTAGAACATTATTACAGACCTAGTCCTTCGACCAACCTACAAACCAACCCCATCCTTGGTGTTCCACTCTAGATATATTAATTTCCAATAGTCCATTTCCTTAACCTACATCTCAAATATAAGTGTTTAACATCCACCTAAGTTTTCTTATAAGGTTTGTGCATAAAAACTAAATAATACGCCACCAATGGTCCCCTGATATGTGCCACAATGCCTCAGTCTCATTTATATATGAGAAAAAAATAAATCAATAACAATTATTTTGAAAGAAACCATGTCAATTTGATATGTCCAAACTAGGACACCAAAACAATAGACCTAATTACTTCATCCAATACTATAGATCACATCTTTAATATATGTAAGTACCCTAAAGATAAAACATATCATAGATAGTCTCTTATATGGGAACCATGTCATGGGAATGGTGTAACAGATCCACTCCCATGAATAAAGCAATCACATTAGTTAATGAACTAACCTATCCAAACCTGAAAAAATAAGTGTATGGTGTCAGCTCCCAACACGATGATGCCCCCAAAACACCAAGAATCTGGATGGTAGATCACAAATGGTGACATCCTAGAATCACTAAATTCAAGCATTGTGGATGAATATTACAACACAAGGATCTCCTAAAACTCCAATATTCAATATAGGAGTAGTGTCACCTCATGAGAAAATTGTATCAACAACATAAAAATGAGCATTAAACATTCACAATATATACATATCCCAAACACTAGCTCTCTCTTTTTATCTGACATTAGTTCTTTCTTAATATCTGACTCATAATTTTTACTCTAGTCATATCAAGCATATCCCGGATCACCCATACGATAATCCATCAATCACTAATCCTTGAAGGACAAACCTTCCACACCATGCACCATATCATTGGTTATGATTCACTAAATCAATCATACATCATATCCAAGAAAAGGAAGATATAGTGACCCAAACCGTTTACACTTATAATTACATGATATTAATTATAATTATCAATCACACAAAAATTAGGGATCCAGTATTCTAGTGATGTTGGTAGACTGTGTACATAATAAGAAAACATTAAACTATAATAATTCTTTTTAATAATCTCCATAATAAGCACCTACCTCCCTTTCAGCTCCTATAATTGTATAGGATATCTTGGGAAATACATAGACAAAAGGTGTGACCTAAAAATCTTTATAAGGGAATAAACATGGAAATGAATCATAGAATCTAAGTTAGAAGGCATAACATTATAACATAGAAGGCATATCCCATGAATAAACATATAGAGTCATAACATATTGAACATATATCCATATGATCATTTCAATAAAGGAATGTGTAAGCAATATATATCCTGAAATTAACATGAGTTAAGGATTTGTACCAAGATGATATCACATGGTGGATAGAGTCTCATAATGGATTAGGTTTACTACCTATTCCCATATATAACATCTCATGAGATGAAACGGTACCCAATTCATTGGAGTGATATCTAGATTACATGTTATAACAAGTACATGCATATATGTTCCACATAAATAGATCAAACATAAGGGATAATCATAAAGGATTCTCATGTAAGAAAATGGGTTCCGTAATCATGTCTTAAGGGATTAAAAAATGGAATATCATAATGGTATCCATAAAATAAGTGATTTAAACAATTATAGTAAAATCATAGAGGAAAAAATAAGAATATATCATGAATAATTACTTTTATCATAATTTAAAACATTTAATGGAGGGGTATGGTAGTTTTAGAAATGTTCCCTTTAAGCATTGTTTTATGGAAAAGAATAAATATTATTAAAGAGTATAACGGAATAATTATTTACATAAAATCAAAAATGAACTAAAATGGTTTTTAATGATAAAATGGGTGATTTTAGAAAATACTTGAGTCTTAAGATATTTTATTGAGTGTACATGATAATGTGTAATAAATAGAGATGTTCCCTTTATTCGGGTTTTCTTATCGAGAGGGATTGTGAAGGAAAAATTTTTAAAACATGAATTCTCCCATAAAATAGTAGTAAGTTGAACTATATATATATGTAGGAGACATGTATACATAATATGGGTGAAATTTATAAGAATAATATAGATATAAATTGAGAAAAATAGAGGTAAAGAATTACCTAATTGAAATATGGAGGTTCGGAGAGATCCCTAACCATATGTATGAATGCATTCTTAAATTGTAGTTCATTTCCCATATAATCAAATTAGATTAATAAATTACTTAATTAATAACATATTATTCCTTTAATTTATTTATTATAATTTTTTTACATTCTGTTTTGGACATTTTTGTGAGTTATATAGTTCAATTTTCATATTCTGGGGGCATTTTTATGATGGTTTCATGGTCAGTTGACTTGTATATAATTATGGATGTTCTTATCAAGTTGGAACGATACTAAAAATGTGAAATTAAATGGTATTGATTCTATTCCATAAGTAATTTTTTTTCATATATAATTCTTTTTTATAACATTTGAAGGATTCATTTAATAAAAAATTTAATGATAAATATTTATTTTATTTTGGTGGTTTTTTGACTATCTCAAACTAGTTTAATTTTATTTAATAGTATCCCAATATATTAGTTCCATAACAAGTAACAAGTTATAATATTTTTATTATAATATAATTTAACCATAATAATAGTTTCATTACCATACTTGAAGGTGGTAATGGAATACAAAAATTCATTATCCACAAAGATAGTTAACCACCATAATTTAGACAATGGTTTCCTTTATTTGAGTAAGAGGAGATGGGAAAATGGATGGATAAAATATATTAAATTAGAATTATACCATTTATTTATATAAAATAAAATTTATTTACTATGATTCTATGGAAAAATGATGTGAGGATAATGTAGAAGAAGAAAATAAATTAAAAGAGGTAGTTTGAGAATGATGCCTCTTGGATATCGCCTCCTTGAAGGACACTTCATGATATTGGAATCAGTATTTTAGGGAGAAAAAAGCACATGGAAATGGGGAGAGTGTAGTGGATATTTTTTTTCAAATATATGGAAATATTAATTACTTTGAAGGTTTTATTATAATTGGTGGTTATGGGTGGTATTTAATCTTGATGAGGGGTAGTTTTAAGTGATAAAATAATGATTATTTTATATTTAAAGCCAACCAATTTTGGGTGGAATAAAATTTAATGAATTTTTTTTTAATTAAAATTTTTAAGGATGGATAATTTTTTAAAATGCATGAACCTTTCATTTAATTTTGTAGTTTCTAGGTATTTTAAATTTTACCTTTTATCCCACTATATTATTTTACTTATACTAAGGTAACTCTTTTTTTACCACGGTGAATTTTTTAAGTTAAAAAATAAAATTAGAATTATTAAATATTTTTTATATTATAATTAAAAATATTCAATCCATTTTACTTTATTAAATTTACTAAAGTGTTAATAATCAATTCTAATGTGGTGCGTGAATAACTCATAACAACTTTTTTTTATGAAAGGTAAAATCTTTGTTTTCAAAATGTTAGGAATGTGTTTATAAGTGTAATACCTTATGTATTATGAAATTAAATATATAAATATTTGTCAATAACAAGTTTTAAATTTTTCAAATCATTATCATATAACTATTATAAGAGTTATGGAATTTTCTAAAAACAGTATTTTCACTTTCTACCTGAAAAATCGACCTTTTTAGAAAATTGACATAAATTAACCATAAGATAATTTTGATCTATATATTTAGAAATTATAATGAATTTTATTAAAATAATTTTATATTTTTGAGAAAATTAATTTTTAAATAAAATCCTCATTATTTTGAATAATACTGATTTTAATATTCTAATAAAATTTATGACCCCTTGAATAATTAATTATCATCTCATAAAATTATATAATAAATATAATGAATAATAATATTAATTTATATTTCCATTTTATTTATATAAATTTTATTTTAAAAATTATATTTATTACAAAAATATGATTAAAACATTTATTTTTTATAAAAATACAAACACTTAATTTATCATTTTTTAAAAATTATTTTCTTATATCATGGTTTAAATATATTATATTTTCATTTTATATAAACCCTTAATATTATTTTTCATTTCAATTAGTGAGGTTATTATTCTAACTGTCAAATTACTATTCCTAATGTTTAAATCACTATTCCAACAATATGGTTACTATTCTAATGGTCATGTTTATAACATCCATATGGGTGTCTTATTTATTATAAATACCTCTTATTACATTAATTATTCAATAACTACTAATTTCTCTCAAGTTTATATATAATTTAATCTCCATAATGAATGTTTTAATATTATAATTATGTATTATTTATAAAGATTTATTCAGGAGTGTGGTTATTTTTGCGGATTGAACAGATCCAAATTATCAAATTCTTATTCTCGTATTTTTTATTTATTATCCCACTTAAATATTTTTAATTCTTATGGGTTTATTTTATAACAGATTTATCATTATTGTTTTATTATAATAATTTTTTGTGCATTTCTCTATGTGATATATGTGATTTATATTTC
Organism: Viscum album; assembly: GCA_963277665.1. Lineage (NCBI taxonomy): Eukaryota > Viridiplantae > Streptophyta > Magnoliopsida > Santalales > Viscaceae > Viscum > Viscum album. The sequence continues at coordinate 386,011,469 of OY728166.1, forward strand.
ATGACATGATTATAGGAAGGGAAATTATATTGATAAAATTATAGGTCACTACATTATTCCCCATTATGAAATTTCACACAAAAAATTGTTTTTACATACTAAGGTGAAAATAGTTGAGGATATTTATCATTCATCACTTCATATGGTTCTAATATCTCCTCTTTATACTTATGGTTTCTCTATAATACTTTGACCATGTTATCAGTCTTGGTGCATAGAACATTATCCTTATAGTCCAAGAACTTCACCGACTTCTCCCTATAAGATACATCATTTTAAATTTTTACCACCTTTGAATTCAATATATTTGAGGCATCTGGTATGTACTTCATGAAGAGGGGTATATTTAATACATCATGTACATGAGATATGGTTGTTGAATATGCCAGTTGAGAGGTAAAAACTCCAACGTGATAAAAAATATCAAAGGGGTCTATATACTTCTGACTTTCTTTCCCTTAATCCCAAATATCATGAATCTATTCCATGGAGATATGTGGAGGTATTTCTTATCTCTAACCTCAAACTCTATGTCTCATCGATGATTGTCTAAATTGCTCTTCTTTAGACTTTGGGAATCCCAAATGTGATGTAGAATGGTCTTCACCTTTAATACTATTTCCTCAACAATTTAATGTTCTAGTAGCTAGTTTTCACCAATTCCATCCCAACATGTAGGTGTACTATATCTTTTCCCATAAAGGGCTTTATATGGATCCATTTGGATTCATGATGTGTAAAATATTATTATAAAAGAATTTGACCAGAGGAAGATATTGGTCTCATCCTCCTTTTAAGTTCATCAATTATTCTCTTAATATATCTTTCCACGTCTAAATTGTCCACTTATACTAGCCATTGGTTTGGGGTGATATGTCATACCTAATTTCATTTCTTTGTTTATGGAATATTGGATACTTTTACAGAACTTGGTGGTAAATCTCATATCTAAATCGAATATAATCAATAATTGTACTTCAGGAAGCCTCACCAATTATGTGATGTATATCCATGAAATTTGATCGAGTGAGAGGTCCTCTATAATTTCAAATAACATGTGCAGTATATGTAAGATGAGCCACAACCACCAATATGTAATTTTTTTTCTATATGTATTGTAAAGTCTAGTGGAAAATCTCATGTTGTTTTTCCCATTTCCATGTAGATATGGGTAATGGATAAATCATACAATTATAAGTTATTATTTTAGACTTCACTTGCTAACATACCAAACACTTTGATTTATAATTAGTGATCTCCTTCTTCATATTGTTCCACCAATAGTGCTCTTAAAGATCTCAATATAACATTGTTCTCCCTTGGTGGATAAAGAAGCTTGATCTATTTTCATAATTCAAAATCTACCTATTTATCTCAGTATTTGATGGAATACATAGTCATAACCAAATCGTATGACTCATTCCACAATAATTTTGATCTATAAGGAATTATGATTTCTGTTATATTAATTATTCTTCTAAGTCTCTAGATCATATTTTTGTGCATCCAGTATCTTCTCTAAAAGGGATGTTTAGGAAATCATTTGAGAAATTAATATTTCACACTTTATGATTCCAATGTCCATCCTTTTCAACTATAAGCATATTAAAACCTTATCAATTCTCATAATTGATAATGTTATGTGATCCTTTCTATATAAATCAAATTTAACTATATTTTCTTTACTAGTATGGTAGTGGATTGAGCAGTCAAAATCCTAGATGAGTTCTAACAATCTTTATTGGTATATATTAAGCTCCTTCTATGTGAATATATATATTTGAGGCTCTTTTGGTCAGTTTATATCTCACAGTTATCCCCATATAGATAATTCATCTATATTTTAAAAATGAATATCATATATGCCAACTCAAGATTAGGTGTGGGATAGTTTTTCTCATGAACTTTCAGATTCCATAAGGAATATGTTGTCACTATATCATTTTTCATCAGTATTCAGACTAATCCCTTCTTTGATGCATCTATTTATTCCATAAAGAGGTCCCCACTTTAGGGTACTATAAGTACTAGTATATTGATAATACACTTTTCAGTTCTTTGAAGTGGTCTTCACATTCACTGTTTTAGTCAAACTATTCTCCCTTTCGAGACATCTTGGATTTTTTATTTTAAAATCATGAGAAGTTCCACAAAAAATAATCAATAATACCTAGATAAACCAAATAAACAATGGAAATCCATTAGAGATGAGGTTCTGGGCCACTCCTCAATTTTCTTTATCTTAGAAGGGTCCACCGATATCTCTTCTCTGGTGATGACATTCCCAAAGAAAGATATTTCCCATGTCTAGAACACATATTTACTATAATTTCCATATATTTTATTCCAAAAAAATTATTTATCACTATATACAAATTACCATCATTCTCCCCCTTTCTATCAAAGGATAATATTTTATCATCAATAAAGACTTCCACAAATTTATTAAGGTAATTTCTAAAGACTCTATTACTTAAGTCCATAAAATTTACTATAGAATTAGTGATCATGAATATAATACCTTGAGTTATAATGCATTTATTTTTTAAAAACAATTTAAATTTAATTTATTGATTTAATTACATGAAATGTAATTTTAATATTTCTATACATGCAACACTAGATTATCTTGCAATACATGCACAACTGAGTTTTAACTAAACCACGATATATTATTAACGCGGCTGTTATAACCTAGCTGTAAAAATTAGTGATATTCATATTAATAATTAATTTTAAAATATTAATTGAAGTGGTATTATAAAATAAAACACATTGGTAATTATATATTTAATTTTTAGTGAAGTTTTTATATGTTTCAAAACTATTATTTTACAAAAAAAATAGTTTTATACGATTTTTGAAAACAATATAAATTAATTTCTAACACTTTTAGAAAATTAATTTCATAAAATAAAATTTATTTTTCAATTTTTATTGTCAAAATTATCATAGGGTAAATTTTCTGGATTTTTCTAAAAAAAATCATTTTTTGATGAACAGTGAAAAATACTGAATTTTAATTGGAAACTGCCTTTTAGTTTAATTTAACTATAATGTAAAATTATATTTTAAATTGGTTTTAAAGTATAATTAGTTCAATTATATATTTATTAATCCAATTTATGTCAATATAATTATTTCCCAAAATGTGAATTTAGTAAAAATTAATTATCATGGTTAATATAAAAATGGGTTTACCAGGGGTTAAACTATAATAAAAACTATGAAAATGACCTAAAATGTTATCTTAATTTTATTAAATGAGTTTATTTAGATATCTTAAATCCATTTTTATGAAATATCAAAATACCCTTACACTTTTCATTGAATATGACCCATGTAATAGGTAAAGTAAATAAAATAATAAGAAATATATTTTTCTTACTTTTAATATATATAAACCATTGGGATATGGAAAAACAAATGTTCTATTATAGGAATTTTTGAAAAAAATAGTTTTTTATCATTATAATTTAATTTAAATTTTTTTAGATGAAATAATAATGTAAATTTTTAATAAAGGCCAATACAATAATTATTTAGTTACCAATTAAATAAAATAAATAATACTAAAAAATATTATAAGTTAAATAAATTTAACAAATTATTGTGATCAATTATTTATAAAGATTAATATATCTTGTTACACAGGTTTTAACATAATATATTTGAATAACATCATTTTATTGATATTTTTTAATTCAATTTAAATAAATAATGTCAAAATTGACATTAATGTAAATTTATGATAAATTATTTTTTATTAAATGATTTCAAATTAATTAAAACACTATATATTAAATGTACATTTTTAAAAGAAAAAATCAACTATGTTCCATTAATTTACTAATTTAACTTTTTTAATGAATATATTGACCCCTAAATGGTCGAAACACTATTAGTACAGTTAAAGTTAAAGTAGGTTTTTTGCACGTTATATGCACTTATGTTAAAATTAATTTATAACCCATGTAGTATTTATATTTTATAAATTAGGTCTCAAATTAATTATCCATTGGTATAATTTACTTAATAATTCTCATTTTATTTTAGGTTTAATTTATAAATTACCTATGTTAGAATACTAGTTACCGTATTGAAAACCCAAAATGGAAAAATAATGGAAAAATAGATTTTAAGGAAAAAAATGTTTAAAAAATGGTTTTAATTTTGTTTTGGAGGTCTTTATTGACCATATTATACCTAAAACCAATTTATTATCAATTTTAGGTCCACTTAAGGAAATATTTACTACCCTATAGTGAATACTTTTGAGTACTTTTCAGAATATCACTCATCCTCAACTTTAAAAGGGCACTCACTCCCCTCACTTATTAATACCTATAAATCCATTTCTCTCATCCAATGCCTACAAATATCACTTCCCAAATTATTCCCTCTAATCTTATAATGAAAAATTTTGGTATAAATCAAATATTTTATGCCTTTATTGCAAACATAAGAAGGATACCTGAATAAGAGGTAATGTTCTTCAATGAGAACATTTGTCTTATTTATTTCTCCACATAGTTAAATTATTATTATCTCCTTATTATAAATTAACCATAGTATATTCCACATAATGATATTTTTTATACTAAGTTCATGATCGTCAACCATCTCCACTTCCATCAAATGGGTTACAAAATCATTGTTCGTGTGTGTGGAGGACTACCGTCTCGTGAATCTATGTCCTTCATTTTTTCATTACCATCTCTCATTATTAGAAATAATGATGGATTTATAGTTTATATTTAATATTTAAGATACTTATTATGTATTTATGATTAAAGATTTATTATATCTCACATACCATTATACTATCTATTATTTGGGAATATGATAATGTTGTTTGTGTGTTTGGAAAACTACCACCTCGAGAAGCAATATGATTCATTCATGATTTACATGGAATTTATTAAGGAAGTTTTTAATAAATATTTATTATATATATGGCATAAATATTATTTTGTATTGGTAACATATAAAATTTACTTTTATTTCTTTCAAACTGACATGAAAACAAAAAAAATAGTGTTCATACGTACATACGACATACCATCTCCATGAACAGTAAATTTCATTTTCTATCACTAAATTTTATGGATTACTATAAATAAATAAATATATGCTGAAAATATATAACATTAATATAATTCTGATAATTCTGGATATTATGTAACCATTATCAAACTAAGAGGCCAAAAAATATAACAAATCAAAATATATACGAAAAACACAGTGGTTATTACCCAAAACGTAACTATAACATGAAATTGTTAATAACAGGTAATAAAAGGCAATAATAAAATAATATATTTTATGATATATTCTAATATAGTTCTTTATCATATGTATAATAAACTTAAATTTATCATACAAGAGATTTTATTGAGTTTAATAGACGTCAAGATTTAAGGTAAATGGATTTCTAGTCTCACATTTATTTATGAGTGACTTATGTCTTGTGTGGGGTATATATATCCCTATGACATGATATATCAGTAGTATAAGTTATTTAATTATAATTAAATTTTCTATTCATGTTATTATTTCAAGGGTATTGTGATTCTAAACGTACTTAAGTAGTAAGGGATTTTTTTTCTAATATCTTACTTATGTGAGACACATGCCATCTTCACCGCCTATTTCATTTATGTGTTGTGTATACTTACTATGAAGGTATTTTATGATTATTATAACTATAATTATTTAAAATTAAATAACTATTTTATTATCTCTCTCTCATGGGTTTTATTGTTACAATTTTTCCAAGCAGTAAGGGATTTTTGTTTAGATTTTTCTTCTTTGAGATGTATGTTTTATTATGAACATACATTCTTTCATGAGGTGTATATGTAGACCATTTGAAATTTAATATCATGAATTTACTGATCCTAATTATATTTTAAGTTTCATTTAATGTTATTAATTCATGGGGTAAATAATAAATATTACCAAAGTGGAAAAAAATTTATGTTACAATCTCATTGTTTATCATTATTCCTCCAATGTTGAAATCACTTGATATAACTATCCAAAATTATTATGAATTTTAATATATGATGTTTATTCGATATATATTCCTGTAATTTTACTATTATTCCTCTTTGGTACTTAAAATAATTAATAAATTGTTTGTAAGAAAATTTGACATTATTTCTCTATTCAGTTAGAAATTTGTTTTCTTCTAAAAGAACATTTATAAAAAATTTAAAAAAAAATAAATGGTATTTTAAGCTCATTTTCTATGAAAATTATTTTGAAATTTTTTTAGGTTTTTTAAATGATTTTGAAATATTCCATTATAATTTTAAAATATAATTTCAATTAAAATGTTTTTGAAACTGTTTTATATAAAAAAGTGTTTTAAATGATGATCATATATTCCATTCAATTTTTTCAAGGATATTTTAAATTAATTTGGTTTTAAAACTATTTTATGTGTCTAGAATTTTTTTAAAATCTAATGGATTTTCTCATCAAGAAATTTTTTAAATGATTGATCAAAATCATTCTCTATCTAAGATGACACATGTTGATATTACCAATGAATTACCTGGGGCATGAAACAAGGATACCATTCTTATTCTTTATATGAATGGTTTATGTTTATGATGAAAAATATTATATAACTTACTTATCTTCCACAGTTTATACCATGATAAAATTATTTTGAAACCAGCTTCCTCTTCATGAGTTATGCTATGATGAAATGGTGAAATGATCATGAAACCTATATCTTTTACAACGGTTGTGATATGATAAAATCTTTATGAAACCCATTTCATTTCCTAGGTTATGATAAAAAAGAATGTTTTATTATCTAGTGCCGCACATGAGTTGGGTTTTCATTATGTGAGGTTTGGGACCTATATCTCCCTCTAATGCATTGGGTGAAGATAGATTATCTATGAGATCAGAGGGTACATGGGTGGTTATTCCCACCCCAAAAATGAGGGTACATGGGTGGTCATTATAAGAATGAAAAGGAGGGTACACTGGTGGATAGCCCAATCATGAATCTGGTACATAGGTACTTATTCCAATCCTAACATGATATGAATTTCTTGGTGGGAATATGTTACATAATATTTTCAATGCATATGTGTATTATAAAGATGTATGTTTTATTATAATTTCATTATCTCATGGATCATGTTCTTAATTTTCATATGATTCATGTCTTATAAATAACCAATATTTATTCCATGACTCAAGGTTATGTTCTTTGATATACAGAGTATGATTTCTAAATGTTTTAATCAAGTCCTCATACTTATGTGTTCATGTTATGCTTATGTATCTCCCTTGTTAACCCTTACTAAGCATCTCAACTCACCCTTTCTTGGGATTCCTTTCCCTTGGTTGTAAATAAGTACTTTATGTTGGGTATGTTAATGAAGAGTATTAAAAAGAAATAAATTTTACAGGAGATATTATAGAACATTCAGTATGTAAGAAAATTATGTATATATATTTTCAAAGGCAATAAACTATTATGGATCTCATGTGTTTGGTTGTCTAGTTTAATGAATATTCCAAAAAAGTTATGTAATATTCATATATAAAAATCCTGGGTTATTATAGTTGGTATTAATGGATAGGTTTAGTCATCCTTTGGAAACTAGGATTAGAATCATTTAGTTTGATCTCTAGGTATATTTATAAGTATATATTGAGGTATGTTCCTATAGATAAGTACAAGGATGAGTTAAATTATAGAAAATTGACCTAGAATTTTGGTAAAGGATAAATCAATTGGTTTCCTAGAAACATATACTTGTCAGGATACTAAAATTTGATGTGGATCTGGAACATATGTACCCAGGTGTAGGAACCCCAAAAAAACAATATTGATCTATACTCATTTGGGAAATGGTGAATGAAAATGGTCTTTACTACACACATTGTTTGATATTATAAGAGGATATTCTTTGGGAAATTCATAAAATCTTTATGAACCAACATGAAGGATTTAAATAGATTATGACTATGAATGAACTAGGAAAAACCTAAGGTTTCATATATTAAATAAGGTATTTTGATTTAGATATAAATAACCAAAGTTAGATTTTTCTTCATAAAGTATAGGGGAAAATACAAGAAAGAAATAGAGGGAAGGAGAGAAAAGGAAAGAAAAGAACACAGAGAAATACAGATGATGAAAATAGTTTAGGCTGAGTGAATCCCCTTTAATAATGTGCACACCCTTAGCATGAAGATACCCAAGGATATAAAAAAATAAATATCACACCATGGGAATTCAGAGAAGCGAAATAATCTGAAACTTTATTATCCTCATGCGAGACATGAATAACCTCAATGTGCACTCTGATCAGACCTTTGTATAATGAATGAGATAAGTAATAGACAAGGGAGTAGTCCTTGACATGAGAATGGATCTATAGATAGAATAATATTCCATATATATTACTTCAAGATCAATATTCACCTCATGACATATACAAAGACCCGAAAGAGATGTATGAGCTTCAACCTGCAAGGGATCCCCTCTACCAATGTGAGATGAGAAAGTAAGGGTGAAAGAACTATTGGGGTCCCGAACCATCCATTACCACGACCCACCTTCTTCAAGAATAAGTAGAGATAATGTCCCCTAAGTCCCACCTCTAATAGGCCCTAAGGTGGTGACCAGCACCAAGTGTATATAAATTTCATAAAAATGGGAGGCATTACCCTTTTATAGAAACCAAGATCAAGAGATAAGATATATTAATCTCAAACAGCTCTAATACACAAACACACACACAAATATATATATATATATATAAAGAAACCCAAATCCTCCCCATATGCATGTTTAAAGTAAAATTGTTAGAAATACAAGGAAAAATTCAATGTATGTACCAAAATAAAACTAAGCAGCCACACTGAAATCTTCCCCAACTTTTGATCTAGTAAGGGCCATCATGGTCACCATAATCTCCCTAGGAACTTGAAAGTAGTTTTATATATATAGGGTGAGCATACATTATACTCAGTAGAGAAAACACAAAGTCACTTGTGCACAAGTGGAAGGAGAATACTAATATACCTATGAGAAAACATCAGAAATTTAAAAGAACCTAATGAGTTATACTATCCACCCCAACCTAAGTAAGGAAATCTCACCAAATAATTCAGGTCAAGTAAAATAATATAGTAAGAACATCAATATTTGGGTTCCCCACACCACTTCCCACTAGTTAACAACTCATCCATAACAACCAATTTCATGATGCTACCACACTCTTCCACAACCCCAATGTCACAACCTTTATGCACACTCCGGATCCACATACCACATCACATATCACCTACAAACATATGGTCCAGAAACCACAACCTCATCCCAAATACACCTAAGAATCACCACACAACACATCCTGAAGATACTTGGGAAGCACACCTTTCCCGCAGACACCTGATCCCCACAAACACCCCAAAACCTGGCCGAAGAGTCTAGGGATACGAATTCCTAGAAGAGGGAGTATAGAAGATCCAATAATCATCCATCCATCCTCCCACTTGGATATTGGTAAAGGACACACTCCCCTATAACAATGGGGGAATTCGACACGTAGAACTCAACACAGGTGGGGTGCATATATAAATCAGAACAACATGCATATATATATGTACCAAAAACTCAGCCTGACATATGGGTTTTCAAAATAAAAACCATCCCACACAAAAACATCCCTTACTACCAACCATAAAAGAACATACCACCATGAACGACTTTCACAACCATAAGTCGATAAATGTACTCCGCTTCACTACAAACCACAAATTGAAACATACCCCCATCCATTTAGCCAATTGTATTTCTATATTATCATTTCATTTATTTATTGATTCCATCCCTACCTAGAAAAATACCAAACACAATACACCATAGGAACATCGTAACTCACACATACTTCAAGGGTCCTTGAAAACTACAGGCGAAAGGCCCACACAAGGTAACAACATCCTTCTTCCAAATCATCCCTCAAAAACCATTCTTGGGAGCCCCACTACATGAGAAGCACCACATTCAGAAAAAACAAAAGTCGTGTAGCTTGCATTACCACTACACACTCCCCTCTCATAAATACCCATTCAACCACATCCACCATCAATATTAAAATTAATGTCACCCTATCCTTCCTCACATTAAGAAAAACCCACAACACACCTCATTACTACCACTCTTGGTAGCACCAATGAACAAAAAACCACACCCATCACACCCATAAATATGGACATGACACAACCCATTCTTTTATCACCACTACCCAACCATTTAATAGATTTAGTCCCACTACATAACATGTCCATCTATTCTGTAATCAACCAATATCTCAGCCTAAGATACCATCACACCGCTCGTACCTCCCCATACACACAACCACCCTCCAAGCCATAGCACAACACTACCAGCACATATACAAGGTCGAAAAACACCACACACAACACACATACACTCCAATAAAGTAAGTATTTTTCAGATTTATCAAACACTCATGCTTTAATTCCACTTGAAAAAACAGGGGTTATCATAGAATAGGTTTGATCATTGGGAATCCATTAATTTAACCAAATATACATGATTAACCATATTCTAATTCTTGTATCAATGATTAAAAAATAATATAGGTATTCAAATATATACCATCAATGTCCATGATTTTCATAAGGCATGAAGCCCATAAAAAACAAGGATAACATATAAAACAAAGTGATCATCATCGTGTTCCAAACCCCCCGTTTATTACTTCTTATTATCTTCCTTAAATATGGTTCCAACTATATTCATAAGGGTACATGATTACACCCACCCCCACATGATATACAATTAGAAGATATATGAATGGATACCTAATTGGAGTAATATATGATCAACAATTCTTCTTTGCGTCAAAAATAGGGGGTTGGGTGAGTAGCAAGAAGGACTCTAGGGGAAAACCGAACATACTTCTACAGCACAAGTTCATGACTCCTCAAGGAAAAAAAGGTTATTGGGGCACCAAAATAAATTATATGGGTTTAAAGGAATAAATTATTTTGTCTTTATAAATTCTAGATCCTAAATCGATGGGGAAAACTGTTTCAAAGGAAAATAAAGTTGGATCATGATCAAGACCACGCAGTTTGGGAGTCAAAGGAAGATTTTGGATTTTAGAAGACAAATACCATTTGAAATGGCCCAAAAAATAATTAAATATATCATTCAACTCATTTAACATCAATGAAAGTGTATAAGGGTAAGAACTAGAAATACAGGGAAAATTGGAAATGACTCACTGATGGGTGAGTCACCGGTACGAGTCACCGACGGATGAGCCACCGATGATGATCCACTAACAGATGATTCACCAAAACTATGCCACCGATGATACTTGACGATAGTGATTCACCTATGCGACTCACCAATTCCTGACTCACTGATGCCCAATATACCAATTCATCAACCTACCAACGCCTTGGCTCACCGATGTCCTAACTCACTAATTCCTTGACTCACTAATGCCCTGACTCAACGACGCCCTGACTCATCGACAACCTAACTCACTGATGCCCTGAATTTCTGATGTCCTGACCTAAAAAGGCCTCATGTAACTAACACCAACCTACTGATGATGATTCATCGATGTGACTCACCTATGCCTGACTCACTGATGGAAAAACTATAAATATTGAAAAACTCTTGAAATGAGCCTCTGTTGCCTTCCAGAACACCCCAAAGACTAGATTTTGACAAATTAATGGATTGGGGAGTTTTTTTACATTACCTAAAATACCCTCAAACTATTCTCCCCCTTAATAATTAATAACAAAATCTAGAAGAAAGAGGGTTCCAGACAACCAACTCGTAAGATACCTCTCAAGGATCAACCACCTTGTGTAGTTTGAAACCTAGAGTGAAACCTCAATATTCAAGAACACCTCTTCCCAAATCTACTAACCCAACCATCCAAAAGATACCCCACATGATAACCAACTATCCAAATATATAAATTATGGAATTCCTTCATCCATGTCAAGATAATATCCACTTTGGATGACTTTGACTTTCCCGCATGGGTTTAAATGAATCTCAATTAATGTGCCTCGATTCAGAATCGTGTCTCCATATTTTGAAATGTTAGGACTTCACCGCACACTACAGATTAGGGAAGAATCCATTATTATGACATACAAGTTTCAAGCACTATATATTAGATCAAAACATACAATCAATACTCCAGACAACTCTGGGGACTAGGAACGCATTTGCATCTCTCGCTCCCAAGTACTCTCTTCCAGGACACCATGCTTCCAAAACACATGAAACAGGGGAATGGTCCATCCATTCATCACCTTCTCCCAAAAATTTTGGTTCTCTACTGGCCACTCCATGAACGTTGTTTCATCCTTGATATCCAACTCTCCCTAATCAATGAAATGTTAATCATCTTGAAGATACTAATGAAGCTGGCAGACATGAAAGATGTTGTGCATCCTTCTCAACTATGGAGGAAATACCAACCGGTATTCCAGCTTTCCAACTCATCCCAACACCTCTAAGGACCCAATGAACTGGGAAGAAATATTAACCCCTCTGTCTAACCTCTTCTACCCACGTCGAGGGGAAACATTCAAGAAAATGTGATCCCCAACCTTGAACTCCAACAACCTCCTTGTGCGATCGCCATATGAATTATTCAGGTCATGTGCTACCTTCATCTTGTCAAAAACATGTTTCACCTTCTCTATTGTAATTTTCACCACATCTGGACCAATAAAAACTGCCTCCCCAACTTCCATCTAGTATATGGGTGAATGACATGTCCTTTCGTATAAGGCTTCGAACAAATCCATGCTCATGTAAGATTGATAGCTATTATAGTAACCAAACTCTACCAAGGATAAATGTGACACCCAGGACCCCCAAAATTCTAGAACACATTATTGCACATTTCCTCTAACATATGGATGATCCTCTCTATTTTAACAACCATATGAGTGTGAAATGTAGTGTTAAGGAATAATTGAGTTTCAAAGGAATGCTTCAATCACCCCTAGGCTCACGACATAAAACGTGCATCCCGATCTAAGATGATGGATCTTGGAAACTCATGTAGCTGTAACACCTCATTTGCATACCTCTATGTTAAGGCATTCACTACACTCGACACTTTGATTTCTAAGAAGTGAGATGACTTTTTCAACTCATTCAATACTACCCAGATTACATTGCATCCTCCCTAAGCCATGGGTAATCTTGTGACAAAATATATCAAGATTTCATCTCACTTCCATTCAGAGGAATATAGGGGCTACAACAAAGCACTAGGAACATAGTGCCCATCCTTCACTTGCTGGAACACCTAACAGTTTTCCACAAATAGCGCCACTACCCAAGTCACCCCGGGCCACCAAAAATATTCCTTCAATCCATGGTAATCTTGGAAACTCATGGGTATACCATGAGGCATGAGATATGGAACACATGGATAACTCACTAAAACATCACAACTGGGACGAGAATATTTTCATGAAATAGCATCTTCTTTTTACCATCCTCAAACCATCCCTTTGGAGCATTTCCCTGGTCAACGCGATCATGCATTAACTCTACCTCTGAATCTCCCTACTAAGACTCCTCCATGTACTACCTCATAGATGATTATACCATCATATGAAATAGACATCCTCTACATCCATCCATTTCACCATCTACATGAAATGTATATAACTCCTCCATTTCTCTCTAAGCGTCTGAAGATTCCAAAACCATTTCCTTTTATGACTTCCTTCTCAATGAATTAACCAAAAAATTCCTCTTTCCTGAGGTGTAAGAGATCCCAAAATTGCAATCCTGAAGAAACTTTATCCACCTCTTTTGTTGCAAGTTTAGATCTCACTGGGAAAATATGTACCTCAATATCTTATGACCCATGAAGACCACAATGCACTCCCAAATGAGGTAATGTCTCTACAAATTTAGTGTGATCATGACCTCTCCAAGCTCCAGATCATGGGTATCATAGTTGCGTTCATGGGGATATATCTTCCTAGAGCCATAAGAGACCACTCCCCTTTACTATATCAGCACACACCCCAATCTCAGATAGGAAGCATTACAAAACAACTTGATCATCACCCATTCCTCTGGAAACTTGAGCACTAGAGTATTGACCTACCTCCCATTATGATGGTCGAACCATACCTAGAACTTCTCAATCCACACAAAATTGATAAATTTTTTAGTTAGATCCATCAAAAGAGATGCTAATTGAGAGAAATATGAATGAATATAAAGTAATATCCTTCTAGCCCGATAAAATTGTGCGCCGCTTCTACATTCTTTGGTGTTTCCTAAGAAACAATTGCCTCAACCTTCGACGAGTCCACCACTACACCCTAATGAGACACCACATTTCCAAATAAGTGTACCTCCCTTTTCCAAAACATGCAATTTTATTTCTTACCATAGAGCTTGTGGCATTGAAGGACCTCCATGATAGTCTTGAGGTGCTTGGGGTTCTCCCCCTCTGACTTTGAGAAGATCAGAATGTATTCAATAAATATGATAACGAATCAGTCTAGAAACCTAATAAATACAGAGTTCAAGAGCCCAAAAAACATAGTCGACATGTTTATAACACTGAATGACATAACAATGTACCTAAAATACCCATACCTACACTTAAAAGTAGTCTTCAAGATGTCACCCTCCTTCACCCTCGATTGGTGGTATTACGACCGTAGATCGATCTTAGAAAACCAACTTTCTCTCCTCATCTAGTCGAAAAGATCATATATCATCAAGAGATGGTAAAGATTCTTTATTTTTGCCTGATTCACCATCTATTAGTCTATAAACGGCCTCATACTACCCTCTAACTTCTATATAAATAAGACTGGAGAACCCCACAGTGACACAATGGGAAAAATAAATCCCTTCTTCATCAGATTGTCAATTTGGATCTACAACTCCCACAACTCATAAGGAATCATCCTATAAAGAACCATCTAAATCGTTCTAGAACTAGGTTGTAATTATATCATGAACTCAATGTCACGTCAAAGAGGTAGAGTCAAAACCACCCAAGGGAAAACAACAAAAAACTCCCAAAACCTCCACCATATCAGCATCCATCGATCCCACTAACAGATCAGATAATAAAGAATGAAGAGACTCTATACACCAAGTTCCCACATGAAAGATCTACCTGTAAATGAAATCTACACACATTCCATTCACATATGAAAACACTACACTTATCTAGAATAATTCAATAACATAATTCATCGAAAAAAATAGTCGATTCCAAGGATGACATCATATGGATACATCTTTAGAATAAATAGATCCCACTAGATTAATGTGACCCCTACATCATTATACATCCAAGAAAAACATCAAACAAACTGACCTGACATTAAACTGGCTTACTCAACACAAGGGTCAGGGAAGTTGTCTCTATGTCTAGTCTTAAGGTATGTTCCAGTGCAACAAAGGATTGTGAAGCGCTTGAATCGAACAAACCACATGTAAGATTACTGAGCACACTAATTGTACCTTGAACAATCTAGGGCCCTACTAAAACTATTTCCTCTATGACGTTCAACTAACCACACCCGTATCCTCTGAACCTCTACTCTCAGTCACCTTTCTTACCATTACCATGTTGAATTTCCTATAAAATTACCTCAGTTTATCCCCTTCCTTCCTCATCTATCCTTAGTGAAGAAAGAGAATGTTGTCCCTAATGCTAAAACAGCCTGGCTGGAAACTGTTGCAAAGGTGGGTGTTGGACCTACCTACCTCCACTGTACTGAGCTTGAACTGGGAACTAACTATAAATGTTCTTGTGGCCTACATAAGAAAAAAACTCAATCCCAAGCCCATATGAAAATTATGAGGACTTGAATTATGGAACAAAAACTACTGGGGTCGACTCCCCACTAGCCAAAACCTGGGAGGTCCTGACGCTAGAGACCTACTGCAGACATATTTCCCCTTTAAAGAGATTTGATAGCTCCCCTCACACTGTAGAACTCATATTCATTGTATCCATTACACTAACTCAGCCTTATTATGAACCTATAATAATGTCAGTAGGGTTAAAAGAGTAACCACATATTGTAGGGAAGGATGGAGTGCCTCTTCTAAGAATCTCACCTGAGATGCCTCATCCAAAAAGATATTCATAGAAAAACATGGGAGATCCTTGAACTTGATCCCCAATTCCCTCACCGACATAATACTCTACTGGATAAAGAGTAGCTCCTTCCAATTCTAGGCATTCATTTTGCAAGAAGGTAATTTCTCTCGGAACTCCTCAAAGTCAACACATAGAACATCTGTATCCTTACTCTCCCCGAGGAAAATCATCCCCCAATGAAAGGATTATCCCATCATCTGGATCACTATAAGGAGAACTTAGTACTCTGTCGAAGCCTAGATCAAGCTTAAAGTAATCACCAACTCATTGATCCAACTATCTCTCTATGTCAGATACACTACCCTTGTACTTTCCTAGAGTCTTCTGTTGGAAAGAAAGAATCATCTTCTGCAACTAATTGTCCTCCTCCTCTAGATCAATCCATTACTGATCATCCTAATCTGTCTTCTGATCATATACTACTTGATCCACTAATATATGACGAACAAGTTCCGTAATGAAAGGTAAATAATAAATTCCAAACCCTAATTAGTATTTAATTTATTTACGATTCACTTTAACTCATTCCTAACATTAATTTCCTGAAAATTCCCAAGACAATCAAGAACACAAGTCACCATGATGCATGTACCTTCCCTAGGGACTCTTCCCTGTAATCAGTGTAGCATCGGTTAGTTGTTCAGTAAGATTATATTACTTTCATCGGATCATGGGGGCCCTAAAATCCCCTGTCCAAGCTGGTCTTCCCTGACCTATGTCATGTACCAAGTTCACCAAACACTTCTTCCTTGCCAACCCATGGAATACTCACTATGTCTAACTCCAAACTCCATAATATCTCTCAATTGTCACCTCTGATACCATTCTTTCACGACCCACCAACTTCAAGATGAAGGACAGATAATAACCCCGAGTCCTGCCTCCAATAGGCCCCGGGGTGGCGACCTGCATCAAGGGTATAAAAATCTCACCAAAATGGGAGGCATTACCCTTTTATAGTAACCAAGCATGGGAGATAAAATGTATCAACCTCAAAAAAAATCCAAGACACACAAACACACACACACACACATATATATATATACATATATAAAGAATTCAAAATCCACCCCACATGCATTTTTTAAGTAAAACTCGTGGTAATACATGGAAAACACTAAAGTACAGAAATAAAACTAACAATGACACCCACAAAAATTCCCTAACATCTAAGCTATTAAGGTCCAACACAGCCTTTGTAATCTCCCTGGAAACCTGAAAGTAGTTTTATATACATTGGTTGAGCATACAAGTATATTTTGTATGGAAAATACAAATTCATTCATGCACAAGTGGAAGGATCATAATAATGTCCCTCTAAGAAAATAGAAGAAACTCAAAATCACCTAACAAGGTATACTACCCACCTCAACCTCACCAAGGCACTCTCACCAAATAAAACAAGTCACATAATATAAGATAGTGAGCACATTGATATTTGGGTACCCTACACCACTTCCCACTCGATAATTGTGCATCCTTAATGGTGAACGTCCTAACGCTACCATGGTCTTCTACAATCCCCACTATCACAACCTTCCTGCAAACACTTGGTCCACATACCAAATCAAATATTTCCTATAAACACCTAATACATGAACCAAAAACATGTCCTAAATACACTTTGGAATCACCACACAACTCATCCCAATGACACATGGGAAGCACACCTTACCCACAGACACCTAGGCCTCAAAATCACACCACAACCCACCTGAAGAGTCTAGGGTTACCAATTCCAAGAAGATGGAGCATAAAAGATCCAATAACTTTCCATCCATCTTCCCACCAGGTTGTTGGGAAAGGAAACCATCCGCCATAACATCAAGGTCGTTCAACAAATAGTGATAAACACGGGTGGGGTGCATATAGAAATCAGAAGGAACTATATGTATATATATAGGTACAAAACACTCATCCCAACCTATGGGTTTTCAAGAAAACAACCACCTTACACCAAAACATCCCTTTCTGCAAACCCTACATCCATGTACTACCATGAACAATGGTCACTTTCATAAGTCCATAAATGAACACTACTTCACTACAATCCGCAACTCGAAACAAACCCCTATCCAATTCATTTAACCAATTGTCTTTCTGCATTATTATTTTATTTATTTATTTGTTCCATCCCTACCAAGAAAATTACCGAACATAGTACACCATAAGAACATAAAAACCCATACATACATCACAAGGTCCTTGAAATCTCTAGGTGAAATGCCCATGAAAGGTAGCAAAATCCTTCTTCAAAGTCATCCTTCCTAAACCATTCTTGGCAGTCCCAATGCACAAGAAGCACCACATTCAGAAAAATAAAACTCACCCAGCTTTCAGTCTCACTACACACTCCTCTCTATTGAACACTCATTGGACCACTCCAACCATCATTCATCAAATTCATATTTCAATGTCCTTCCACTCAACAAGAAAAAATAAAAACACAACTCATTACTACCACTCTCAGCAGCCCCACTACACAACAACACCATGCCCATCACACCCATAAACATGAACATGACACAACCCAGTCCTGTAGCCCTACTTTCCAACCATTTCCCATATGCAGTCTCACTGCATAATAAGTTCATCCATTTCACAATCAACAAATCACTCAGATTTAGATACCATCACACCACTCGTACCTCCCCATACACACAACCACACTCCTAGTCGTAACACCACACTACTAGTACTAACATATAGCTAAACAAAACCCCAAGTAGCACACATCCACACCAACAAGGAAATATTTGTTTGTATTTATAAAACACTTAGGCTTTAATTCCACTTGATAAAATAAGGGTTATCACAGATCATGTTTGATCTTGGGGAATCCATTTATTTAGTAAAATATATGTGATTAAACAGATTTCAATTCTTACTGCAATGATTCACAAATCATATAGGTGCAAAAATAGAGACCACCAATGCCCATGATTTTTTAAAGGCATACATTCCTTACAAAATAAGAATACCATATAAAACAATGTGATCATAATCTTCTTCCCAACACCTTGTTTGTTACTTATTATTATATTCATTAAATTTGGGTCCAACCGTATTCACAAAGGTACAAAAGTGTGCCCACCCCACATGATAAACTGTTAATGGAGGGTTTAAGGGAACCCTACTTAGAGAAACTGTGATCAATGATTCTTACTTACATCAAAAATAGAGGGTCGTGTGACTAACAAGAAGGAATCAAAGGGAAAACCCAAGAGAATTCTATAGCACATGCACATGACTCATTAGGGAAAAATGATTCTCAGTGAACCAAGAGAAAGTGGAAGGGTTCAAAGAAATAGAGGATTTCTTCTTTAGAAAGTCTAGATCCTAAATCTACAAGGAAAACTGTTTCAAAGTCCATTAATGTTGGATCACGGTCAAGACCACGTAGTTTGGGATTCAAAGGAAGATTCAGGTTTTTAGAAGATAAATACCATTTAAAACTTCCTAATAACTCATTAAATATGTCATTTAACTTATTTAATGTTAAAGAAAGAATCAAAGGGGTGAAACTGGATAAACTGGTAAAATAGAAAATGACTCACCGATGGGTGAGTCCCAAACACGAGTCACCATAGAATGATATGCTGATGTTGAGCCACTAACAAATGATACACGGATGTGACTCATCAATAGTGAGTTACCTATGAAACTCAATGATGCTTGAATCGCTAATGACCAACCTAGTGATTCCTCGACCTAATGATTCCCTAACACACTTATGCCCTAACTCACCGACACCCTAACTCACTGTTTCCATTACTCATAAATATCCTAGCTCACTGATTCCCTGACTCACTGAAGCCCTGACCCGTTGATTATCTTAACTACTGACACCACATGTCACTGAAACCAACCTAATGATGATTATCCAGCGACATGACTCACCGAATCCTGACTCACCAATGGAAAAACTAGAAATTTTGACAAACTCTTGAAATGATCCATTATTGCCTCTCATAACACCCCAAACACTCTATTTTGACAATGTAATGGATGGGGAGGTCTAGGAAATTACACCCATCCTCCCTTCATGGTACTAGAGATTCATGAACCAACATTATTCATCCTGATTTTTGAACTATGATGACACCACCTAACCCACCAACCCTAATTATCACTTTTTCCCAAGTTGTGGGAAACCCGCCTAGTCATAAACTGACCAAGGGATGGGGTGCACCACCAATTGGGAAAAATATTATCTAGGTCTACCAGAATGATTTTTGATCTAGAAATAAGGGAAGACGGAGTATAACTTGTAACTTCATGTTGAGATGAGTTCCTCGCCTGCCGAATACTCTAGCATCCAACACCAAGAATCACCGAGCGAGCCTTAAATTTGTGTCAACTTATGGCCAGGCCCTGGATCATTGGATATAGAAACAAATTCCCTTATACACTTGGAAAGATATGTCAATGAAGTTATTGAGATATCTCTAGAAAATTTTTTCCCATTCGGTCCAAAAGAAAGGGTGGGAAGTCATCTCCTCTTGGGGTTTCTATAGTAGTGACATCAGGACACTAAAGAGACACCCAAGCTATTGATATTGTCATATGTGGGGGGTGACTCTTTTATAACCATCCATGTGTGGAATTTATACAAAGAAAGAATCTCTAAGATCTATAAGACCTCCCCCCATGAGTCGACATTACATTCAAACAAATTCACTCTCCAATAATCTTTAGCTAATAAGTTATCAGTTGAAGAACCAGTAAACACACAACGATCTAGCTCAGAGTTGAGCTCAATAAGGTTGAAGGTGTTATGTTGATCAGAATCCAACACTACCTGAATGAAATTTGAGTACATAATAGCTTTCTTAAAGGTCAATTAAGGTGTGGGTTATCCAAGAAAACCCATCTTACTTCTATCCCAGAAATGGAACAAAAAATTGATTTCACCCCTACCAACTAGCCACTGAGAGTGTAACTAAATATTTGAAAGGTGAGGGTGTAGCATGAAACACAATGTGGAGAGTGATTATTGTATAATATCAAGTTAGTATCATACTTTCACACCATAAAACATCCCCATAGTGAGCGGTGATCAATGATGTCCCATTCCATTTTCATCTGCATCCCATGGATGGTAGTTCAAAAGTTCTTGATGTTAATTCCACACTCTCCTATTAGTCTTCCATCCTGCCCTAAGAGATCTCGTGATGTATCCCCTCTAACTTAGAGTCCTAAATAAAATCTAAAATTATCTTTTCAATTCCTAAAAGGAATCCTTTAGGCTTCTTATGATCTGACAAGACATTCAGGGGAATGTAAGATAAGACACTATTGACCAAGGTGATTCTATCACGGAAGGAAATGAAATTTTTATTCAAGTCCAAAACTCGACCCATGGTCTTTCTAACCAATTTATCAATATGTTGAATATGGGAGAGACCTAGGGAAATTGGGGCACCAAGATAACTCATCATAATACAAATCTTGAGGATTCCCAAGTTACTTTGAAATATATCAACACATTGCTCTATGAAATGATAGGAAATGAACATGATAATATTAGCATGATTAACCACCATGAAGGAAAGAAGATTCAATTTCCTATTTTTTTTAGAATGTTTGAAGAAACACCAAAGTGGATGTCTTAGAGGAATAGGAATATGTTTTGAATATAGAAAAGAAGGACACAAAGAAAGTATTTGCAAAAGAAAAAATGAATATTTTGGTTATGTAAATGGATGGGGATATTAGTCTCTCTAAGGAATTATCAATGGATGAAATCTTTAAATATAGAATGTATTGGAATTATGAATAATTATATTTTAAATGGAAATCCCATGAATAAATTTATTAAGTTTTTAAAAGTAATAGTTATATTGTTGATGATAAGTAGAATACAAATGACATGTGAAAGTATAGAGGTATTCACTAATGAGATGATGGAGCATAGTTAATGGTTTGATCGAGAAGTGGTGGGAAAGAAGTATTTATATATTGGATTTCAAAGATTATGTTATGTGAATCATAGAATATATAATGATAATTTATTATATGTTTTTATAAGGATTTGAAAAAATATGTCAAATGGAACTAATGGACTGTAAATTGATTTATTATCAATGTGATTGAGGGAAGATAACCCTTAATTTATTCTTAAGGTTGATAGTTTTTTTTTTGGAAATTTGGATAAAGAGACGATTGATATGGATAAAGTAAATTAGATAGTATCGATGACCTCAGAACTGATAAAGGATTTGTTGAAAAGGTGGTTTATGTTATCATTACTAGAGTTTACAACATTATTATACCAAAGGAATATATTCAAAAACCTATGGATTTATTCTAGTAATGAGAAATCATTAATGTATTCATTGATTTTATAGGGTAATTCCGTTTTCAATGGAATACAGAATTAAGGTATTCACATGTTTGGTATGTGATAATTAAGAACTATTCCAAGTTGTTTGTAGGATTATCGATAAGTTCATTTAGGAAATTTAGTGTCCTTGTTTCTAAATATTTGTATTTTAATCTTTTGTAAGTATCATAAGGTTAACCATTTATGAAATGTTTTATGTTGTACATTGAATTTTATTTTAGAGATTTATGTATTATTTCACCATATAAAGATTTATGCATATTAGATATCAAATTATAACCATTTTTTACATTAAAATAATGATATATGGAATAAATTATCAATAGATTTATAGATCATATGACCAGTTTGGGATTCATGCATAACCAATTCTCCTTAATTTCTTGGAGAAAGAGGTGAAGTGTAAATTGATCATGGAATAACAGATGGATGAGATTGCACATATGAAATTGATTAAAATCATGTATGTATATCTTCTTATGAAAACTCTTTAAATTTAGAAAAAGGATATTAAAATAAAATATTATCCTATTATAATCATTTTTTATAATATCAATGACTTTAATCAATCTCTTTATTTCATATCTTTATAATCGTTAACTTTCTCACGACCATGTCCTCTATCACTCTCCATCAGTATTTGGGTGTTAGTTTTCTCTTTTATGGCCATATTTTGAATTCACAAACATGTTATAATATTTTGAAACCTATAATGTTTTATTCCAAATGACCTTCTCAAACCCCTTTTAATTTTTAAGATAATGTTTTGTTGACCCTTTTTACGATGTGAGTTTCAATGAAAAAAAACATTAAATTATTAAACCTTTGAAGACTGAAATAAATTTTATGGGAGAGATTAATTTTTAACAGGGTTGAATTTGACACCCCAAGTTTTCAATAATACTTTTAAAAAAATTAAATTTATTTTATGGCTTTCATTAAACGAAAAAAAAAAGTTAAGATTTCATTAGACACAGCACTGGTTTAGCTTGTATTACACCAACACTGAGTTTTAAAAAACTATGATATATTATTAACACAACTGTTATAACATATCCATTAAACTTAGTGATATTAATAAAAATAACTACGTTTGATATATTAATTATAATAGTTTTATACAGAGAAAAAATATTTATAATAAAATACATAATTTTCAATAAATTCTTTATATATATGTTTCAAAAATAGTGTTTTTCAATAAAATTTTTTTATGCCTTTTGTGAACAATAATAAAGTTTATTTTTAACGATTTCAGAAAATTAATTTGATAAAATAAACTTCATTTTTTAATTCATAATGTCAAAATTATCTTAGGGTAAATTTTCAGGGTTTTTCTGAAAAGTTTGATTTTTTTATCAATATTGAAATATACTTATTTTTAATTGACTACTTCCATATCATTTAATTTATTTATAAAGTAAAATTATAATTTAAATTTGTTTTTAAAGTCTAATTTATTCAACTATAAATCTCTTAATACAATTTTGTTCATTGGAATCATTTTTATATTCATTTTAGATATATAAACTTTATAAAAATTTGAACATTTTCACTTTAAAAACTCACTTTCTCATAATGTCTACGAGGTTAATTTTAAAAATAATTGTCCAAATTATATTAATATAATTTCTTAAAAATGGATTACATATTTTTAATAATCATAATTTCTAATTTCTAATAAGTTTAACTTAATTTTTGACACAAATTCATAATGAATGTAAGAAAAATTAATTACCACGATTAAGGTAAAAATGAGTTTACTGATGGTTAAACTAGAATGAAAAGAGTAATAATAACCTAAAATATTATATAAATTTTATTGAAGGAGTTTATTTATATATTTTAAATCATATTATTTGAAATATGGAAATTAATTTCCTCTTTTCTATGAATATGACCCTTATAATAATTTAAGTAAATTAAATGACAAAAAAGATGACCATATGAATTTTAATTTATATAAGCCATTGGGATATGAACAAAAAGAAAATATTTTTGGTTATAAATATTGTTTTGAAATATAATTTTTTTTATCATGATAGTTTATTATTAATTTTTTAATATTAAATTATTATGTAAATACTTAAGAATCACCAATACGATAATTATTTGACTAAAAATAAAATAAAAAAAATGAACTTAAAAATATTAAAAGTAAAGTAAATTGAATAAATTATTGTGTTAAATTAATTTTTTAGAATAATATATTATTTTACATAAGTTCTAAAATAATATATTTTAGTTTCATCATTTTCTTGAAATTTTAAAATTCAATTTTAATGAATAATGACAAAATTGACATTAATGTAATTTTATGATAAATTATATTTTATTAAAAGATTTAAATTTACTAAAAAAAATATATATTATGACTAATTATTTTTAAATGAAATTAAATATCAAATATTTTTCATTCATGGACCAATTTATCTTTTATAATGAATATACTAACCCCGAAATTGGAGAATCTTTGTTAGCGTGGTTAAGGTTAAAGTAGTGTTTTTGGACATTACATGTTCTTATGTTGAAATTAAATTCCAAAAAAATGATATATATTTTAAAATATATATATATTATTTTTAGAATCCTTTTATTTAAATTATCTAATATTTCTCATTTTATTTTGGCTTTAATGTATAAATTACCTAGGTTATAAAACTAGTTACCATTGTGAAAATGAAATATGGTAAATGTAGGGAAACTTATATGTTAAAGAATAAAATGTTTAAATATTGTGTTTTATTGTGTTTTTGAGGTTGTGGTATACCTTATCATACCTAAAACCTTTTAATTTTTAATTTTGGGTCTAATTATGTAATATTGACCTTCTAATAGTTAATACTTTTGAGTATTTACAGGAATATCACTCCTCAGTTATAAAAGGGTACTCACTCCCTGAACTTATTTTCACCTATAAAGCCATTCATATCATCCAATACCTGACTAAATAACTTCCCAAATTCCCTTATATCATCCTATAATCATTATTTTGGTAATAAAGTTAACCTTTTAAGGATTTAGTTCACACATAAGTAGGATACCTGAAGAAGATGTTATGTTCATCAACGAGCACCATTATTTTATTTCTTTCCCCACCTCCTTCAATTTTTATTATATATAACTTATATAATAAACTCTATATATTCCCTTTGATGATATTGTTTCATTTAAATTTCATTACCTCTTACCATATCCACTTTCAGCAAATGGGTTAAGAAATCATCATACGTATGTACGACGGACTACCGCCTCACGAACTTATGTCTTTCTTTTTTTCATTACCACCTATTATGGTTCTAAATAATTATGGATTTGTATCTTATATATTATATTTATTATATTTATGAGGTTATTATTATTCTTTAATTATTATATCACACCTACCTTGACACTCTTTATTTTTGGGGAATACAATAACGTCAAAACTGTGTACAACAGACTACCGCCTCACGAAGTGACGTGACTCATTCACACCTTACATGGAATGTATTAAATATAGATTTAATAAAATTTTCTTATATATGTGAAATAAAAATTATGTTTTAATGATAATAAATATCATTTAATTTTCTTTCTTTCAAAATGATAAGAAATTAAAAACAATTGTATTCATGCGTATGTACGACCTACAGTCTCCATCAATATTGAATTTCATTTCCAATCCCTAAATTTTATGGATTTATATAAATAAATATAAAATGAATATATGTGATTTTTATTTCATGGATATAATTATATAGATGATAGAACATTGATCAAACTAATAGGTCCAAAAATATTACATATATGAAAAAGAACGCGATTATTACCCAAAAAACAAGTTTAACATGGGGTTTTTAATAAAAGGGTAATAAAAGATCATAATAAAATAATATATGGTATGATATATCATAGTATATTTACGTAATTTATGTATTATAAGATTAAATTTATTATACAGGAGGTTTGAATGAGTATAACAGAAGTCAAGACTTAAGGTGTGGGGATTTCTAATCTAACATTTATTTCTTAGAGAATTTTGTCATATCCACCACTTGTTTCTTTTGTGTGTTATATATAATAACATATTACATGATATATTATGAATATAAATTATTTTTTTAATAATTAATGTTTCCATTTAGGTTATTATTTGATCATTGTTACAATTTAAAAGATACTCAAGCAGTAATTTATTTGTGTATCCTTTTTTACTTTCATGAGACACATGTTATGTTCACCACATATTTCTTTTATATGGTGTGTATACTAACTATGAATGTATTTTTAGATTCATATATTGAGAATTATTGATATTTAAATTTCATTTTTATTATATCTCTTTAATGGGGGTTACTTTCAAAACATTACCAAAGTGATAAGGGATTTTTGACTCAATTTTCTTTCCTTGAGACATATGTTATGTTATAAACCAATATTATTTGACAAGGTGTATATAAATCCCCTATTAAATTAAATATAATTAATTTATTAATACTAATAATATTTTATATATCATTTATTTTCTTCCTTAATGGGGGTTATGACTCAATGTTTCTAGAGTGGTAAAGATTTTATATTACAATCTCATCATTTATCGGGATTGTCTATGATTAAGGTTCTAATGTTGAAATATCATTATCTAACTATTAATAATTCTCATTAATTTTATTTTACTATAGTATTAATTATATCTTAATTTAGTGGTAACATTTTCCACTATTTTTTACTTAAAATAATTATAAAAATGTTCTTAAAAAACCGACTTTATTTCTCCCTTCAATTAGAAATCTATTTTCTTCCAAAAACATGTTTTATAAAAATGTTTTCAATTTTTTTAATGATATTGTATGCTCATTTTCAATTAAAATTATTTTTAAAAAAATATGTTTTAAAAAGTGTTTTAAACTATTTTACAACATTCATCTGTATGTTTGAAATTTTATTTTCAATGAAGAATATTTTGAAAATGTTTTGTTTCTAAAAAGTGTTTTAAATGATTATCGAAGATTCTGTAATAAGTTTAAAATGATTATTTCAAATTAAAATGTTTTAAAAAATATATGTTTAAAAAAAATTCAATGAAGAAAGGATATTTTCCTCAAGAAATTTTTTAAATGATTGATAAAAATCATTCTCCATCTAATTTGACATATATTGATGTTACTTATGCCTTACTGGGGATACTATACAAGGATATCATTCTTATTATTTATTTGAATGGTTTATGTTTATGATGAAATTTTTTTTTGAAACCCATTTCTCTTGCATGGGTTATATCATCATAGAATTATTATGAAACTTTCTTCCTCTTCTCAGGTTATGCTATGATGAAATGATTAAATGATTGAAACGTTATCTCTTTTACACAGCTTATGATATGATAAAATTTTTATAAGACCTATTTCATTTAATGGTTAATGATATAATGATTGATTAGGATCTAGTGGCACAACTTTATGTGATTTTCATTATGTGACAGGTGGGAACTATATCCCCCTATAATGACTTGGGTAAAGATAAATGCTCTATCAACTCAAAGGGTACAAGAGAGGTCATAACATACACGAAATGGAGGGTACATAGGAGTTCATCCCAAGCTCAAAAAGGATGGAAAAAAAGTGGTTAGCCCAATCTTGAAGTAGGAACACAGTTGTTTAGCCCAAGACTAACGTGGTAAGAATGTCTTTGTGGGTGTCCTTGATATAAGATTTTATATGCATAAATGTATTCCACAAATCACTATTATATGTAAATTTAATGCCCTCATCGATCATGTTCTTTATTTACTTATGCTTTATGTCTTATTAACTACCAATATTTATTCCATGAATCATTATTATGTTCTTTGATATGAAGGGTATGATTTTTAAATATTATTTTCATGTAGTCATACCCTTATGTTAATTTTATTCATATATATCTACCTTTTTCCCTTATTAAGCATCTTATCTCACCCTTTATTATGTTTTCCTTCCCATGGTTATAAATAAATATCTTAAATAGGGTATATTTTTGAAGAGTAATAAAGGGGAATATCTTTAAGGCATATGTTGAAGATCTTTCACCAAGTTAGAAGATTATGTATCCAAGTTTCCAAAGGCATTAAACTATTATACTCCTTAAGTGTTTGTTCATGTTAAGTAATGAATATTCATAAAAATTATTTAGTATCCATGTATGAAAATCCTAGGTAACTATACTTTAGGGAATCACTATGAAATCATAGTGTCCATACCTCGTCCAAAAGGCAGTCTTGGGAGTATCTTCCTTCTTGATGTTCAATTGGTGATATCCTGACCGAAGTTCCACCGTAGATAAATACATGGCCCCACCTAGTTGATCAAACAAACCATTTATCCATGCTTGCTGATACTTGTTCTTTATTATTATTTTTTTGAGCTCATGATATTTAATACAGAGGCACATTGATCCATCATTCTTCTTGATGAAGAGTACTGTCGCACCCTACGTTGAAGCACTCAGACATATAAACAACTTTTTCATATTCTCTTGTATATTGTTATTAAATTATTCCAACATAATGGTGGACATAATGTATGGATTATTTGATATGGTAGGATATATCTGTATAAGTTAAATTGAGAAGTTAACCTCTCAGTTAGGAGGAAGACTAGGAAATTATTTAGGTAACACATCAGTGTAGTCCCTCACAATGGGAATGTCTTCAAGCATGAGAATATCATTAATATAAATCATTGGATCTAGATATACCTTATGATAGGGAAATAGTATCCATTATTTTGAAAAATACTCCAAAGGATAGTTATCCCCCTCCTAACATATGTATATAATTAGAGGATGCCTCAGGATGTGAAGAGCGGTCTCCCTATCCCAACAGTAAATGATTTTTTTATATAAAGATATGCAATTGATTCCCAATATAGAATCAAAATCTACAAAATTAAGTACGATAATATCTGTAGGTAGGTTTATTACATAAACATTTATCAAGGATGAGTTACATAATTTAGATGTAATAATTAATCCATTCACGGTTCTCTTAGATAACTCAACCTACATATTTTGCGGTGGCATTTGATTAGTTATACTAAACTTACAAGATATGAATAAATCAAAAAGTATCTTTTATATTATTGAATTAATAACAATGATATCTATTACCACATAATTTTCAGAATACACCTCTTTAGTAGTGATAACATATTCCATTCCTCGCTACCTTAGAGGTTGTTATTGTTGATTGTCTTAGGCAACCTTTTTCTTAGGTAATTGGCTTGTATAATGTTTTTGTGTCCCTGTAATTGAAACAATATACTATAGGTTGAGTATTTATCTAAAACTTCTTTTATTATTCTAAATTAGTGGTATTACTCATATCCCCTCATCAATTATTATCATGATGCCCCTCTTTTCCACATTTATATCATCTCTCGATTCCCTTTAGACAATTCTTAGGTTGCTTATTCCCACACCTTTCACACATGGGATGAAATATTTTCTTGCCTCCACATGATTTATCTATTCATCTTACATTATTAAACTCTGTTTTCCACTTTTTATCTCTGACTCCACAAGACTAGTGAAAGTCTCCAATAGAAATCTCTTGCCTTAAGGGCACAATAAACAATCTCCTCGTAGTTTTCAAAGTCTCTAATCACCAATTATTCACTTATACTCAACTTTAATTAAATAAATAAGTTATACACATTACTTTAATCATTCATGAAAAATCTATAGGTGTATCATGCATGTATTTTTATGTTTTCCCCATATGCCTTGATAGATTCATCTTCTTTTTTCATCAGTCTGAGGAACTCCCTATCCATATTAAGATAGAGAGTTTAGGTAAAATATTTATTGAAAAATATTTTCCTGAATAATTCTCATTACATAGAATCAATTTCATCTTTATACTTCATGTTCCCTATCAATTTACACCAATGATCATCTTCTCCATAAAAACAATACACTTCTAACATGACTTTCTCTTATTCTAAGCACTTGATTTTAAATAATATCTTCTCAATTGAGTCAATACATTATTATGTGATGATGATATCATAAGATCCACTAATGATATGAGGCCTTTGTCACATAAAGGATTTGGAAAAAAAATTATCTTCTTTTGTCGAATAATGGAATTCCACATGATTCAAGTCATTATCCAAAACTTGAGCCAGTTGATCTAGTACTATCATGAAGCTCTGATATCGCATTCCCATTAGGTTTAACATCTCATTAGGGATACCATCACATTACCAACCACATTGATTGTTTTCCTGGGTTCTCTTATTTACATCCATTAAATAAAAATAAAAATAATATTATATAACTTTAATTTTTAGTTAATGATCATATAAAATGTCTAATATGAACATAGAATGGTAAACTTATAAATGAAAAGTGTATCCTAAATTATGATTCGCTGTCTTTTAATCAAGTCTATCCATGGGGATATAATTATCCCTAGGTTTCTTATTAAGATTTTCTATTCTAAATCCCCAAAAATAACTAGACCATCTTACTATACCAACTATAGTGAGCCTATCAGTTTACACATATTATTACATGATCTTAAACATAATTATCCATAAAATACAAACAAATTATTGAAAAGTAAGAATAACAGGAACATAATTAGAAAATATGAAACATGAATAAAGAATATTTTTATTAATCTCCATAATGTGATCCTAACTCCCTTTGAGATCTTGTAAGTTCATAGGATAACATGGGAAATACATAGACAAAAGAGGTGATATAAAAAGGAAATTAAGGGAATAAACATGGAAAAAAATCAATCCACGTGAGTCAAAATTCATAACATGATTATATAAAATTAATTGATAATGAAAAAACATATAGAGGAATAAAATATAAAATATTGAGTTATATGATATTGGAAATAAAATAATGTGGAAAAAATATATATCATGACATGAACATGAATTAAGGCTATCAACCAAGATGATATCATAAGGTGGACATGGTTCTATAACATATTAGTTTTACTCCCTAGTCTCATACATAACTTATCATGAGACTAAAATTCTCCCAAGTAATTAAAGTGATATCTAGGTGAACTAATTATAAAAATTACATGCATATGTGTTCCATATCAACAAATCAAACACAAGTAATAATCATAAGGGTTACCCATGGAAAGAAACGGGTTTTGTAATAATGTCCTAAGGGAGAACCAAAGGGCGCATCATAATGGTATCCATGAAATAAGAGGTTTAAATCATTATTAGAAATTAATAAAGGAAAATATAAGAATATATCATGAATAATTATGTCCATATAAATTTAAAACTTGAAAAGGAGTGGTCATTTAATTTTATAAATGTTTAATTTAAGTGTGGTTTTAGGGAAAATAATCAAGAGTCTTTAAATATGATAAAAGAGTAATTATTTACATAAAACTAAAAATAAACTAAATTTTTTTCATAATAAAATGAGGTATTTTATAAAATATGGGTTTATTAAAACATTTTATGGAGTTTATTTGAAAATGGGTAAGGAATAGAGAAGATCTCTTTAATCGGATTTTATTATCGAGAGAAATTGAGAAGGGGACATTTTTTAAACATGTATTTCCCATCAAACAAAAGAAAATGGAGCTATATACATGTTTTTGGGACATGTATATGGAATATGGGATAATTATATAAGAATAATTTAGATATAAATTGAGGAATATAAGGGGTAAGAGTTACCCAATGGAAATATGGAGGTTTGAAGTGACCCCTAACCGTTTGTCTGAATGTATTCTGCACTTGAACTTAATGTCTTGAATAATAAAACTAGATTAAATAATTACATAATTTATAATATATTAAACCTATATTTTACTTATTATAATTTTATTGTGTTAGTTTTTTGCCATTTTGGTGAGTTATAAAGTT
This sequence comes from Viscum album, assembly GCA_963277665.1. NCBI lineage: Eukaryota > Viridiplantae > Streptophyta > Magnoliopsida > Santalales > Viscaceae > Viscum > Viscum album. The sequence goes on from OY728166.1 coordinate 386,043,895, forward strand.
CAATTGCATTGTTCTGTGATCATTCATTTCATGGTTTCATGGTCGGTTCACTTGTGTATAATTATCGATTTATTATAAAATGGGTACACTACACGAGAAGTGAATTGTAATGGTATTCATGACCTCCCATAATTTTTAATTTCCCAATATATCAATATATTTTTTATCATTTAGATGATTTAGTTATTAAAAACATTAATGATAGTAGTTATTTTATGTTAGTGGTTTTTCCAACCATCACAAACTAAATTGATTTTATTTAATATTATGTGTATATATTAGTTTCAAAACATTAAATAGGTTATAATATTATTATTAAAATATTATTTTACCATAATAATAGTTTTATAACTAGCCTTGAATGCTTTAATAGAAAACTAAAACTCATTATCCATAGACATCGTTAACTTCCATAATTTAGACAATTGTTTCATTTCTTTTAATAAGAGGAGATGAGAAAAGGGGTCGATGTAAGATATTACATGAGAAATATAACATTATATTATATAAATTAATTTTATTTATCATGATTTTATTGATTAATGGGGTTAGGATAAGTTAGAAGAAGAAAATAAATTAAAAGAGGTAGTTTGGGAATGTTACCTCTTGGATATTGCCTCCTTGAATTACTCCTTAAAGATATGGGAGATGGTATTTTGGTGAGACAATATAAAATTGTAAATAGATATAGTAGAGAGGATAAGGTTATGATTTTTTTTGGAAATATTAAAGTCATAGAAGGTGTGAGGATACAGGGTTGTGGGGGTGGTATTTATACTTGAGGAGGGGTGGTTTTAGTTTTTAATTAATGATTATTTTGTATTTAAAGCCAACCACATTTGGGTGGAATTAACATTAATGAATTTTTTGATAATTAATGTTTCAAAGGATTTTTATGTTAATTAAATAGATTAACCACCAATTTAATTTTTTAATATTTAGTTATTTTAAGCTTTTATCTTTTAACCCGCTATAATATTTTACTTATAATATGGAAACTCTTTTGTTACCATGGTAAATTTTTAATGTAAAAAATTAAAAATAACACTATTAACTAATTTGTACCACATAATTCTAAATATTCAACCTATTTTACTTGATTCAATTAATAAAAGTGTTAAAAATCAATTCTAATATGATACCCAAATAACTCATAAAAACATTTTTTTAGAAAAAGTTAAAATTGTGGTTTCCAAGATGCGAGGTACGTGTTTCGAATTGTAACAAATTTTGTAATATGAAATTACATAAATGAATATTTATCAATAACAATGGTTAAAAAATTAGTCAGGATCATAAAATTATTATATGAGCTATGGTATTTCATTAAAATGATATTTTCACTTTTCTCCCTAAAAATGAACCTTTTTGAAAATCACCATAAATTAAACCAATGATAATTTTGATGTGTTTCTTTGAAAAATTAAATCCATTTTATTAAAATAATTTTTTAAATATGAAATATTTAATTTTTAAATAAAATCCTCATTATTGGGAAAAATAATGATTTTTACATTATAATTGATTTTATGACCCTTTGAAAAAGTATTTACAGTGTCATAAAATTATTTTTTAATTATAATAATAATTAATATTAATTTATAAATAAAAATTATTTAAATAAAATTTATATAAAAACGTTATTTTTATTATAAAAATGTGATTAAAACATTTATGTTTTATAAAATTACAAAAAAATATATATTTTCTTGTACCATTGTTTAAATATATTAAATTTTCATTTCATGTGATGCCCAAATATTTTATTACATTTCTATAGGCATGGTTAATAATCTAATTATCATATTTCTATTTGTAATGGTCAGATTACTATTCAAATAGTTAGGTTACTATTCTAAGAATCAGATTTATAATGGTCATATGTGTTTTCTATTTCATATAAATACCTCATATTCCATTCATTCTTCATTAACTAATAATTTTTTTCAGTATTATATGTACTTTAATCTCCATAATGAATATTTTATTTTTAATTTTATGTTTTATTTCTATAGATTCTTTGTGAGTGCATTCATTCTGGTGGATCAAGTAGATATTAATTATCCTATTCTTATTCTCTTAATTTTTAATTATTTTCCTTTTGAAATATTTGGAATTCTTATAGGTTTATTTTCATACTAATGTATCATTATTATTTTATGAGAATAATGTTTCTTTTTGTTTTACTATGTGATATATTTTCTTTATATTACAAGAAATAATTATATGAAGGGAAATTCTATTAATAAAATTATAGGTTGTTATAGAATCTCTCCCACTAGATTCCCTAAAGCCAAACCCATGCACTCAATTCTTCATGATAACCCATATTAAACACCTACTTGGTGATTTAAATCCCAAAAGTTATTCCCATATTTGGTCAAAATAGACCTACCATCTCACACCTTCCCCAACCTCTACCATAGTAGTTGTAACATTCAAGTCATTGTCCAAACCAATACATACACTTTTTCATGATGTAAAAATAATCACTAATACAACCTATATACATTCCACTAATAATTATACTTATCCAAGATTGATAATGCATCAACATATTTTCCCCAAATACCCAATCCTTGGTACAAATCATGTGCGATGCCTCAAAATTCTAATTACCTTTAAATATGATAATATGTTCAATAACTTTTCTTCCATAGAACACCCAAAAAGAAAATTTGGGAAAAAGAAGAAAAAGAAAAAAGAAAAATACTTAAAATATTTAATGTTATCAAAAAAATGATTTTTTAGGTTATTTTAAACCCACACACATTTTCTTGACCTTTTTGTTTCATTTTATGGCCTTTGAAATTTTAATAATCCCCTTACGTTATTGAAAATGTAATGGTTACACTCAAAACTATCATTTCCCACACATATAAAAGGGTGACATATTCACCAGTTGAGGACACATATTTCTTCAAAATTTATTATTTAAACTCTCAAAAAAATTTCTTCCTATAACCCACTTCCATTTTAAAAACATTCTGGTCACCATCATTTAGCATAAGACACTCATTTCTTATGTGAATTCCAAAGAGAATTCAAGTCCACAACATCAGTACTATCAACTACTAAGTGTTCTTCTTAATAATCTTCTTTCAAATTTAATCTATAAATAATAATATAATGATATTATTATCATTAATATACTTTAATTTTACTATATTAATGTTATTTTCATAATTTATTTATACACCCAATCTGTTATGAATAGAAGAACCATTGTTTATCTATTGTGTAGACTAACACCTCAACGACTTATATTGTTTTTCTTTCCATCACATCCTTACATGGTTGGATAATATTATAATATTAAGGGTTAAATAGTATTATTATGCTATAATTAAGGTTATATTATGAAACATTTAAGAACCTATTAATTATATAATCAATAAATGATCATCGTTAACATAATCATTTACTATAAGTATACTGAGAGGATAATATTTTATTCAAATTTTTTAATGTTTTCATGTCCATAATTTATTATAATAATTACTTAAAATTAAGTTATATAAAACTAATATAAACACTATATAATATCATTATTTTTCTATTAAATGTTATTACAACAAAACTACCTCATAATAATTTATCAAATTAGGGTATGTTCATGTTTAGGTCAGTATAACCACCTAATTGAACAATAATATGAATTTATAGAACAAATGATTATGGGAACATAATTATTAGTATAATATGATGTAAATTTTTAATAATTATTCATTTTTGTTTTATACATGTAAGGACCCAACCACAGTTTCTCAGAGTTGGTGCCTTATTTGATTACATTAGCATACAAACAAGGAATAATCATCCTGAAGGACTGAGTAGTTTAGAATTATTAGAAAAAAGAATCATACATAAGCTAAACATTACAACTTGAAAATAAATACAACATAGAAACTCCTTAGAAAACATCCATAAATCCTAGGTTATTTCAGCATGTCATTCCTAATAAACTTATTCATGTCCTAAGAAAATGAAACCTAACAAAGGGGTGATCTCAAATGCTCAGTAAAGGTAAAAAATATAGCAAAAGATAACATAAACATTAGACATGGTGAATAATTGAAAAAAAATTCCTCTAAAAATAAACTTGAACATAATATGGCAGAAAAATGCGATGAGTAAATATTTCCATAACATAAAATAATCCTGGATATTCTAATAGTAGAATAACCACATGAACCATCAATAATATTTTCATAATGAGATAATTCATAATGTAGGACAACATAACCATACCTTTAAGTCCTCGTGCCAAGACTATAAATAATCATATTGCCATGGCCTTGTGCCAAGACTGTAGTTTGTCTCATGAGACCTACCGATGCACCGAGGGGCTATATCTGGCCCCACCCGGCACTTACTATTTCCAATTAATTCCTCATATGAATGGGGATAAACATAATCAACATATATATTCATATTGAAATTAATATATGAAATTAAAATAAATTTCCTGGAACATTAAGCATAAACACTAACCATTCAGAGTAAATTGGGGAATGGATTTAAGATAGCACATCCACATACAAAGTAATAATAAACCATTAAATTAAATATGGTATATTATAACATGTAATAATAATCCAAATAATACATATGAATCAACAAGAGTGTTGATAAATATGAACACACTTTTATAAATGCTTCGAGTAAATCTTGAGATAAATACTACTTTACTTGGAAATCAAGAGTTATTTTGGAATAATATTTGTATAAAACCATAGGTGAATTATGATAGTATTTTAAAAATAAAATTATTTATTTTATAAAGATAATGGTTTCCAAAAATTGATTATAAATTTTCCTTGAAAATAGGTAAGAATTAGAGAAATTCCCTTTGATCAGGCTTGTATTTCAGAAACAATTTCAAATGTTCCTTTTAAAACATGGAAACATCTATAAAATAAGGAAATATTATGGTTGTTAAACATATATATAACCCACACACAAAATTTTTGAGGATTAAATAATAATAAAAAATAGTTTTATTAAGGTAATATACAATAAAAGTAACCTGAATGAAAATGGAAGTTCGGGTGAAAAAACCCTTACCATAACTCTGAACGTCATAAACTCTTAAACATAAGCTCCTGGAATGTGAAATTATACTTATTAATAACTTATTTCAGAACCTATTATACATTTATTTAGTTTATCATAATTCTTATTAGTTCATTTATTCCCTTATTTATAAGTTTTTATATTGAATTTCATCGTTCTGCAATGTTCATTTTCATTATCTTCATAATCGGTTCACTTTTTCTTCAGTAATAGAATTCTTGTAAATCTCCATAATTGAATTATCATATTATTTATGATCATCCATAAGGGTTATTGTTAATTTAAATAATTTAGTTAAATTTAAAGAGGATGAATTACTATATAGATCTTTAATGATAACTGTTTCAGTTAAATTATGGGTTTTGATTACAACGGACTCATTTTTCTTTATAACATAACACCATTTTTAAAAAAAGATTACAAAACCTTAAATAATGTATATTACATATATAATTATCTGTTTCAACCATAACAAGAATGGTTTCATTACCATAATTGATAATGATAATAGAAATCGAAATCCCATCATCATTGAATGTGGTAAATTGATACATCTCAGATGGTGTTCTTACTACTAGTATAAAAGAAGGAAAAAGGAAGAGATGATAATAACTTATTGCACTATCATGAAAAAATTACATTACATGTAAGGTACTAGAGTAATCACAAAATTTTGATAAGGATAGGTAGTAATAGAAAAAGAAAACAAATGAACTTGAAATAAAAGTTAAAGAATTGAAAAGAGGAATTTACCTCTTGAACCAAACTTCCTTGAGAGCCTCTTTAAGGGAGAGATTTTGGTCTTTTTATGAGACCAAGGCTTGAGGGAAGTGGGAGAGGAGGTTATAAGGATATTTGGATAGAATTTATAGAATTAACATGGCTTGATAAGAGTGAAGAGTAGAAGTAGTGAGAGGGGTGTTTATAGTGGAGGAGAGGAGGGTTTTCATAATATTTTAATCATTAGTTTATTAATTTCCCTCAAGACCAAAAATAGTGAGGATTCCATGACCAAGAATATTGATAAATTAATTTGAGTTCAAACCAAGTGGTATTACATTACTTGTGATGTCATAAATAGCGTATTTAAATGATAATTTGTATATACGGTATTTTACCATATTTCACTATTCATCAAAAAATCAAGTATTTCAGAAAAATACCAAAATTTTACCATAACCATTTTTCAACATGTATAATACAAAAATGAAGTCCATTTTTCAAATATAATTTTATAAATATTATTAATTTAATGTTTAATTAAAATCATAATTTATTCTAAAAACAATAGTTTTAAAACATTTATTTTCTTATTCCAAAGATTAGGTATATCATACTTCCACTTGAATATTATTTATATAATCTTATAGGTAAGATTAATATTCATTAGTGTATATCTCTATTCATAAGGGTATGTTACTATTCATAACGTTTGGTTACTATTCACCAAAAATTAAGTTTTTCTTATCGGACTCCACATAACATACTCATCGCAACCATGTATGTCAGGTTTTCAAAATTCACAACACAAAAGTGGAAAACATATGTTTAAATGTCACATAGAACTTATTAGTTCATTATGACATATTTATATGAAAGTAATTTCCACTGAAAAATATCAGGCCATTACATTCTCCCCTATTTACAGAAATTTCAGCCTCAAAATTCGAAAAATGTTACCAAAACATATTCGGGTATGTCTTTAACATAAGCTCCTCAAGCTCCCATGTGTCCTATTCAATATTCTGGTTCATCCAGATAACCTTAACCAGATGATTCATTCGATTTCTCAATACATGTTCTCTTGTATTAAGAATCTTGATAGGCTCTTCCCAATAAAACAGATCAGGTATAAGTTCTATTTCTTCATAGGTGAGTTCATGTGTTGGGTCTGACATGTATTTCCTTAACATTGACATGTGGAACACATTTTGAACTTCGAAGAAACTAGTTAGTACTTCTAAGTGGTAAGCTACGGCTCCAATTCGATCCAGACTTTCAAAAGGTCTAATGTACATGGGACTTAATTTTCTCTTCTTATCGAATCGTATAATACCCTTATATGGAGATACCTTTAAGAAAACATGATCTCCTACTTGAAATTACAAATCTTTAATTTTTTATCATCATAGAACTTTCTCCTAAATTGATATTTTTTATATGGGTTTGTTTAATCTTCACATTTTCTATTGTTTCATCAACAAGTTCGGAGCCCATGAGCTTTCTTTCACCAACATCATCCCAACAAGTTGGTGTACGACATCTCTTTCCATATAATGCTTCATATGGTTCCATTTGAATACTTCAATGGAAGCTATTTTTATAAGAAAATTCTACAAGAGGTAAATATTGATCCCACATGCCTTGAAAGTCAAGTGAACAAGACTTCAACATGTCTTCCAAAGTTTGAACAGTTTGTTCTGATTGTCTATCAGTTTGTGGGTGGTCGGCGGTGCTCAAATGAAGATCAGTATCTTGAGCCTTATGAAGAATTTTCTGGAAGTGTGATGTAAAATGGGGATCACGATCATAAATAATTGATAAGGGTACACCATGAATTCCTAAAACTTCAATTATATATAGTATTTCTAAACGTTCAAGTGGTAAATCTTATCTTATAGCAAGAAAATGTGATGATTTTGTTAGATGATCAACAATGACCCATATTGCATCATTCTTTCTTAGAGTCTTTGGTAGCCCCATGATAAAGTACAACGTAATATCATCTCATTTACACATAGGAATAGGAAGGGTTGCATGACTCCTCCAGTACGTTCTCTTCCAGCCTTCATATGTTGATAAACCAAACATCTCAACGCATAATTAGCAATATCCCTCTTCATGTTTTCCCACAAAAGTTGTATCATTAGATCACTACACATCTTTTTGCTACCATGGAGTATATAGAAATTAGAGAAATGATCATCATCTAATTGTTACCTCTTTAGTTTAGGAATAGTAGGAACACAAAGCCTCTATCCAAATTTCAAAATGCTTCCATCATATGAGAAGTCCATAAACTTCCCATCATTTACAGCTTTTATTTTCTTTTGAAACTCCTCATCACCAGCATAAGAACTTTTTTATCCTTTCCAATAAATAATGGTTAGCAACCATTTGTAAAATTAGTGATGTGTTACCTTCCATGATAATTCCCATATCTATCTTTACTATATCCATGAAAAATGATCCATTTCAACTCTCATCTTGTTCAAACCTCCATGATTCTTTATGCACAAAGAATCTTCTACATTATTCGCCTTCCACATGTGGTAGTGTATTGTGAAATCATTAAATTTGAGTAGCTCAATGCATATCGTTTTTCTCATGTTGATTTTTTTCTATGATAATATATATTTCAAACCCTTACGATCTGTATATATCTCACATTTTTTTCCATAGATGTATTTTCTCCAAATATTTAGAGCAAATATTACTACTATTAACTCAATATCATGATTTTTATAGTTTTGTTCATGAGTTTTTAGTTGTGTAGATGCATAGGAAATCACTCGATCATTCTGCATAAGGAAACAACCATGTCATTTATTTGATGCATTGTCATAAATAAAAAACCCACCATTCCCCGATAGTAAGGTTAGGATCAGAGCATTCACTAACCTACTCTTAAATTCATCAAAAACTTCTTCACATTCCTTGGTCCATATGAACTTAACCACTTTTCATGTGAGCTTGGTCATTGGGTTGGATAAATAGGCGAATGTTTTAATGAAACACTGATAATAACCTGCTAAACCAATAAAACTATGTACCTTAGTTACATTTATTGGAGTAGGACATTCTTACGCAGCCTTTGTCTTCAAAAGATCTACTAATATTCCATCCTTAGAGACAATGTGGCCCAAAAGGGAAACTGATTGGTCCCAAAAATCACACTTTCTAAACTTCTCATATAATTTATTTATTCTAAGTTTCTTTAGAATAGTGCACAAGTGATTTGAATGATCTTCATGGATTTTAGAGTATACCAAGATATCATTAATAAAAACCACCACAAATTCATCATGATATTCCTTGAAAACTCAATTCATCAGATCCATAAAAATAGATTATTCATTATTTAGTCCAAAAGGCATCACTGTAAACTCGTAATGTCTAAAACTGGTTCGGAATGCTATTTTTGGAATGTCTTCCTTCCTCACAAGAAACTGATGATATCTAGATCAAAGATAAATTTTCAAAAAAAATTGGGCTCCATGAAGTTGATCAAATAAATTATCAATTCATGGTAGAGGATAATTATGCCTTATTGTAATATAATTGATTTACCTATAATCAATGCACAACCTCATGGATCTATCTTTCTTCTTGACAAAGAGGACAGGGGCTCCCCATGGAGAAACAGTGGGTTGAATAAATCCTTTATCACTCAATTCCTCTAGTTGTTTCTTTAGTTCCACCAACTCCATAGTGTATATTCTATAAGGGGTATCTGATATGGGCCTTGAACTAAGAATTAAGTCAATGGAAAACTCAATTTCTGTCTATAGAGTATGTCTACGTAAATCCTGTAGAAAGATGTCAACATTTTCTTACAGAATACGTACATCCTCTATCTATACATTCATCTCCTCGCAAATATTTGTTTCATTCCCTTCCACCCCCAATAATTGAATTCAGTAGAGCTACTGGGGGTGGATCTATATGAGAATCAAATGGTGAGCTTTCTTCTCTAAAAATAATAGATTCGACACCATTCTCAAAAATTGTACCTTTCTTCTTCTTGAAATATATCTTCGCATCATAATTTGATAGCCAATTCATACTAAGAATTATATCATAGTCAACCATTGGTATAATGATAAGGTTAGAAACTACAGAAAGTTTATGTGTCATGACAGGGACTAATCGACATGCCTTTGTTGCAATGATACATCCACTAGGGGTTTTGACTAATAACTCCTTTATTAAATCAAATTGTACATATCTAATTTTCTTGGAAAACTAGGAATATATAAATGAATGAGACGATCTAGAATCAAATAAATTATTGGATAATTTGGATGAAACAATCAATGTACCTGTCACCACATTGTTAGGAACTTCAACCTCCACATTTGTGACCACATAAGCTTGGCCTTGCTCCCTTGGCCATATTTGGGGAACATTTCTCTGATGCTTAGGAAATTCATGTGCATAATGTCCCATCTCCCTGAAATTGTAGCATAGAACATTGGTAGCTTCTTTCTTCCCCTTACAATCCTGATATAGGTGGCCTTTTTCTCTACACTTGTAACAGACTCACATTACCTTCAGGCATGTCCCATGGTGTTTCTTACCATAATTACTTCATGATGAAAATTAAACTCTTCCCTTCTTCCTCGTTTCCTTATTTCCTTTCCCAGAGTTTTCATTATCCATCTTCTTCTCTAGATTTCCCTTAAAGTTATAAGACTTAGAGAATTCATTTTATGTCTTGATAGAACTTGAGACTATGTCTTTATATGATGAGAAATTCTTGGATACTAGAGCCCTTAAGAGGAATGGTTTCAAATCATCAAAGAATAGATCAATTTTTCTACTTGGATTATGTATGTAATCCGTAGTATGCCTTGCAAGCCTTGTAAAGTTAGATTCATACTTGGCAACATTTCCATCCTCCTGCTGCCTCATATTCAAGAATTTTCTCTCTATATCTGCTCGTTGTTCATGAGGGAAATATTTTTCTAAGAATATTTTCTTAGAATCCCTCCATTCCATCTCGTCTATTTATTCCTCCTCCTTTGTGTTTTGAATTAATGACCACCACTGATCTGAATCTCTTGTTAGATGATAAACCACCATGATAACCTTCTCTCTTTTGTTACATCCCAACGCGAAAAATATTTTCTCTAGGGAACATATCAACTTCTTTGCTAAAAATTGGTCTGTAGTCCCATTATGTGATGGAGGTTGTTGTCCCATAAAGATATCTAACAAATATCATCCATGTTGTAGATCTGTATGCTTCATATGGGTAATGTTATTATTCATAATCTAAGTAAGTTGTCTCAGTGTAGTTAATAGTTGCTCAGCACCAGTCACAACACCAGATCCTACATCATTATCTTGGATCGGTGGGAAATCCCTACAGGGGACACACACGTTCATGTGGTTTCCATTCATTCCACTAGGTTCTGTTTCTTAATAATGGCATACACTAGATTAGGGTATGAGTCATAAGGTTTAATCTCAATGTAGAAATATACTTAGCATAAATCAAATTTCTACGCATAGCTAATTTCTTAATAATAAACATGGTATATCTGAGAAAAACTTTACATTTAAATACTTCATAATGGCTTGTAAAGAAAATGTGAATTATCCTAAGAATATCTCCTGGGAGTTTCATAACCAAGAGTGCAGTAAGGCCCATTTTTCTGTACAACTATGCCCTGGGTCAAGCCTGAAACTCTATGTCGGAACTTTCACTTCTAGGTACATCTGTGCCAGAGCCACCTCTACCTACACGTATCCAAAAAGGGATGTATTTCTTGAAAGATCCACATAATATATTCCTTACCAAAATACCAAGATGTTCTTGTATCTTTATTCTCAAATACTATATTAGGGAATCTTCACTAATCTATATTTTCCAAATCTAGTTTCCAAGTTTTCTACTAAACTTCCTTTGATACCAACTGTAAAGACTTGACCCCAGTTTATTAGAGTCAGTTCCTTAATTGATTACATTGGCATAAAAACAAGTAATAAGCATCCTGAAGGACCGAGAAGTTCATTATTATTTGAAACAAGATTCCTACTAATGTTAAATATTACAACTTGAAAAGAAATACAACATAGACACTCCTTAGACAACATCCACAACTCATAGGTTATTTTAGAATTTCATTCATAATGAACATCTTCATGTCCTGAGAAAATGAAATACAATAAAGTTGGGAGCTCAAATTCTTAGTAAGGGTAAAAATACAGAGGAAGATAACATAAACATTAGACATGGTGAATAATTGAATACACATGCCTCTAAAAATAAACTTGAACAGAATATGGAAAAAATTGTGCTAAGTAAATATTTCCATAACATAACATAATCATATGTATTCTACTAGTAGAATAACCACATGAACCATCAATAATATTTTCATAATGATGGAATTCATATTGTGGGGCAACATAACCATACTATTAAGGCCTCGTTCCAAGACTGTAAATAATAATTTTTTCAAGGCCTTGTACCAAGACCGTAGTTTGTCTCATGAGACCTACCGATGAACCAAGCGGCTAAAGCGGGCCCCACATAACACTTACAATGTACAATTAACTCCTCGTATGAATAGGTTTAAACATAAACAATATATACATTCATATTGAAATAAATATATGAAATGTAAATAACTTTCCCCGAACATTAAGCATAAACACTAACCATTCGGATTAAATTGTGGAATAGATTTAAGAGAGAAAATACACATCCAAATTAATAATAAACCATTAAATTAAATACGGTAGATGATAACATGGAATAATAATCCATTAATACATAATAATCAACAAGTGTGTTGAAATAGATGAAGATACTCTTATAAAATCTTTGAGTAAATCTTGAGATAAATAATCTTTTACTTGGAAAAGAATAGTTCTTTTGGAAACATATTTCTATAAAACCATAAGTGAAGTAAATAATTATTTTCAAAATAAAATTAGTGATTTTATAAACAAAATGGTTTCCAAAAAAAGATTATATAATTCCCTTGAAAATGGGTATGAATTAGAGAAATTCTCTTGGATCGAGCTTTTATTTCGGAAACAATTTCAAAAGTTCCTTTTAAAACATGAAACCATCAATAAAATAAGGAAATATTCTGATTGGTAAACATATATATAACCCAAAACATAATATTTTAATATTACATAATAATGCACAAGATTTTCATTGAGTTAATAGACAATAAAAGTAACCCGAATGAAAATGGAAGTTTGGGTGGAAAACCCCTTACCTTAACTCTGAACGTGTTACTCTCTTGAACTTAAGCTCCTGTAATATGAAATTATAATTATTAATAAATTATATAAGAACCTATTAGGAATTTATTTAGTTTATAATAATTCTTTTTAGTTCATTTATTCCATTATTGATAAGTTTTTATATTGAATTTTGTCATTCCACAATGTTTGTTTTAGTTATTTTCATAATCGGTTCACTTGTTCTTAAGTAATGGAGTTCATGTAAATCTCAAGAATTGAATTTTCATATTATTTATAATCATAAATTGGTATTATTGTTCATTTATATAATTTTGTTACATGTAATAAGTATGAATTATTATATAGATCATTAATGATAACTATTTCGGTTAAATTGTGGGTTTTGATTACAACAAACTCATTTTTCTTTAAAACTTAATACCATTTATAAAAAGGAATTACAGAACCTTAAATAGGGTATATTAAATATATAATAATCTTGTTCAACCATAACAATAATTTTTTCATGACCATAATTGATAATGATAATAGAAATAGAAATCCCATCGTCCCTGAATGTTGTAAATTGACACATCTTAGATTGTGTTCTTGCTACTAGTATAAAAGAAGGAAGAAGGAAGAGATGATGATAACTTATTCCACTATAATGAAAAAATTCCAATACATGTAAGGTACTTTATTCATCACAACATTTGGATAAGGAGAGGTAATAATATAAAAACAAAACAAATGTACTTGAAAGAAAAGACAAAGAATTGAAAAGAGGAATTTACCACTTGAACCAAACTTCCTTGAGAGCCACTTTAAGGGAGAGGTTTTGGTATTTTTATGAGACCAAAGATTTATAGACATGGGAGAGTAGGTTGGGAGGATATTTTTACATAATTTAGATAATTCACAAGGCTTTATAAGAGTGAAGAGAAGAGAGAGTGAGAGGGGGGTTTATAGTGGAGGAGAGGAGATTTTTCAAAAACAAAAATCATTAGTTTATTAATTTCCCTCCAAACCAGAAATTGTGATGATTAAATGACCAATAATAGATAAAAATGAATGTGAGTTCGAACCAAGTTGTCTTACATCACTTTTTATGTCATAAATAGTATATTTAACTGATAATTTGTATATACGGTATTTTACCATATTTCACTGTTCAAAAAAATCGAGAATTTCAGAAAAAGACCAAAAATTCACCCTAACCATTTTTCGACATGTCGAATACAAAAATGAAGTCCATTTTTTAAAAATATTATTATAAATATGACTAATTTAATATTTAATTAAAATCATAATTTATTTTAAAAACCACATTTTTGAAACATTTATTTACTTATTCTAAAGCTTAGGTATATCGTACTTCCACTTGAATATTATTTATATACTATCATAAGTAAGGTTACTATTCATTAGGGTATATAACTATTTATAAGGTTATGTTAATATTCATAAGAGTCAGTTACTATTCACCAAAAATTATGTTTTCTTTATCGGACTCCATGCAACTTACTAATCGCAACCGTGTATGTCATATTTTATAAATTCACATCACAGAAGTCACAAACTTATGTTTAAAGGTCACATAGAACTTAGTAGTTCATTATGAAATATTTATAAGAAAGGAATTTCCATTAAAAAATATTGGGTCATTACCATATTTGTTATATCAATTGTAACTTCATTAATTTAGAAGACACACTTTGATCATCAAGAATCTCCTAAATATGCTTGTTAATGATTTCATCATCATTGATAAAACTAAACAAATTATGAAATGAATTTAAAAAATAATAAATAATTATAAATAATACCTAATATTAATTTTAATTATCTATTAATTATTAAATTTTAAAAAAAATAATGATCATGTACATCTCTATTATGTTACTAGTACAAATGATCAAAACTATAAATGCCTGATGTGAAAAATCGTAAGAATTAATGTAGAGAAATGTTATTTATGAAGAGTGTGGATGAAAATGTATTTGAATAATGTTATTAATTAAGTTATTAATATATCTATGTTTATGAAACAATATGTTAAAAGTATATTCTTGGAAGTAATGACAAAAGGTATGAGATTTCATCTCAAATTCCTCACCTGAGACATGTTTTTTGTTATGCACCTGGTTTCATTTTTATGGTTTATGTAAATAATATTTGAGATATAATATAATTAATTATATTTTAATCATGTTATTTTATGTTTAATTTTAATTCATCTCTTTCATGGTATTTTCATTAAAGTGTTTCTCAAGCTGCAATGGTTTTCTTGGTATCAATTATGATTCTTTGAGACATAATAAATCTTGTACACCATGTTTTTTATATGCTGTATTCACATCACATGTATATATCTTAATAATTATTTTTTTATTTCATGGGATTTAGGATCCAAATAATTTTCCATAAATCAATTTTTCTAGTGATTTAGTTGATTCCCTGATAGTGGGGGTTTTTGGTAACTAAATTTTTGTTCATTGAGATATGATAATTATTAGAACTTATTTCATATATTTTGAGTACATTATACCATTTTACTATATTATATGGTATTATATTATTAATTTCTATGGAGATAAATTCCTACCATATAATCCCTTTGATAAATATATCTCACTTTGCAGATATGATCTTTTGAAACCATCTACTATATTAATCTATATGGATAATTATCATTTTAATCAAGTATTGAATTAGCCATGTACTCATTGTTTTATATGGTGTGAACATCACATTTTAAATAAATTGCATTGTATAATGTTCACCTAGAATATACTATATTCTATTTACATTGGGAAATTCATTTTCATTCTATATGTTTTTATTCTAATACTGATGAATATTTTAAAATTGATTATGTATTGTTTAGATGCACCCTTCTTCCTTTGGATGGGTCATGATCATGTTATACATTTTATTAAAATGTGGAAAAGTATTCAAATTTCATATATTATTATTTCAATATGGATGATTACTCAAAATGATGTTTTTTATTTTTATTCATTTTCCCTTATGGTGAATGCATTGGATTTAATAAGTAACAGGGGGGCCTAAAACTATATAACCCCTTTATACATAAATAGGTATCATGAGACAAAAACAAGTTGGGTTTTGGTGTATACCTCTTACCATTATAGGATATTATCTTGGAAAAAGGCCTTTATGGTAGAGTGTCTTGACTGCAAACTCAATAAAAATTAAATTTTATTGTCACAGTGAAATGAAAATCGGTTTTTAATGACTAAAATTATGCATTCCATCAATATGAGATATATATTATTAATATCCATGTTTTTAATTTCTTTTCATTGATATATCATGCACTCAATTTCAAGAAAATTATGGATTCATGTTTTTCACCTATTTCTTCCATAATATTTATGCCATGATTATGCCATGATTTTTTCAGTTATACATTTTTATCTTTGAGTGTTTGAGTAACCCCTTATTATGTTTCCTTTTCACTAGTTTATAGAAAAAAACAATACAGTTAACATGTTTAGAAAGATCAAACGTGTGAGATAATTTGTAGGAGACAATAAATACTTGTCATGGATTAAATAGTTTCTTATTTAATTTGAAAATTTTCTATTAAATGTAAAGAACATGTGACTTATCAGTTTATATTTTGTTTCAATTATCTAAAGATGTATACCTACAAGGATCCTTTAAATATAAGGGATGCAATAATATATTTTTATTTTGTGATTATGTATGGTAATATCTTGGATTTAACAGCTGATATCAAATAAATTGTGTAAATTATGATTCTATGAGCACTAGATCTAAGAGTTCGGGTCTAGGGAATCATATCTGGTATCAAAAGAAAGGTTTAGATAACTTTGATGATTAAAATATTTATTGAAGATAATTTAGACTGATAAGTTAAGGTTTATCATAATTTCAAATCTCTAGATAAACCTTTATAATAGTATATTATTTAATGTTAAATCAATAATGCACATATTATTTAGGGAATAGAAGAAAAAACTGTTTTTCTTATATCAGTGTGAGATCACTAAGAAAGAGATGGGATAAATTAGTTATCCATTTTTCTTTTACAAATTGATTATTTTCAATTCAAACTCCATGAATATTTAAATCCTCAATCAAATTTTCTTGTGTCTCTAATCCACACCTTAGATAATTCTCTAAATTTAAAGTTATAGAATATTAATATTTACAAGGTTCGGTGCAAAGATCTACTTCTTTTTATGTTGTTTATTCCCCCAAACATGGATTATCTTCTATGATATTTTCAGAAATTAAAATTTTCAATATATATTCAAAAATTATCTCACCTTAATCAAAATATGAGGTTATTTATACTACATCCCATAGTTTTACCATAATCCACACTATCCTACTCTAGAATCTTCACTACAAATATCTACTCCAGAATCACATAAGAAACTTATCATGATATTCAAACCAATTTAGTGACTTCCTCCTTTAATCTAGGATGTATCCATTATATAGTAATCTATTGAACTTACTCCATGATATACTTTAATCTAACTTTATCGTGTATATATTCAAGAACCTTTGAAAAGATTATGGTATTTCCCAAATAAATTTGATCACCAGTATTTTATCAGTTGCCTCAGTGAAACACTTCATGGGAAATTGTTCCTTCTATTGAAGTCCTAGCCTCACTTAATTGTGTGAAATTGGTGCACACAAATTATTTAAATATTATTTTATGAGATAATAAGTTTCAAAATCTCAATCTTCTTCAAGCGCACTTCATGCATGTTGAATATCCAAAACCCTAACATACATATAGATATTCTTCATTAATATAATGTGTTATATCTTTAGTTATTTTAGGTATATAAAATATGTGAATGTGTTTTGATAATCACATGTATGTTCTTCCTTAAATATTCATGTATGCATGAAATTTATTCACAAATGTTTTCTCTCTCCTTCTTTAATAAACTCTCAAACTACCACGACCCTCTTCTCAATTATTTCATGAAACTGTATCAAGCAATAACATTTATTCCTTATTTATCACATAAGAGTTCACTTTATCTCAATCCTATTTGTGTAATGGAAGAACATTTATCATAAGTGGAAATATATTTTTGTAATATTAGATGTTCACGTGGGGTCTATTCCTATTTATGAGAATATTGAGTTTAAGTGTCCCATGTTAAGAAGCCCACATAATATTTATCCTTCACACAAGATAAAAATATTCTCATAACTATTCCCTTAATGAAATATAAGATCTTGGTATCTCTATTTTTTTATATAGATCTCAATATCTCTTTCAGATATTCTAAAATATCATTGGCTCACTCTCTCAAACTAGCCTCTATTCATATCCACAGGGGCTCTTATATCATTACATTTTTTATCTGGTATTTAAATTCCCATAAAATCTTCATAACCACACTTCATACATTGAAAAATAACACATTTTAACTTGAAAATGAATAATTGGAATAAAATCAAAAACCAATATATAGCAATCAGATGCATTAAACCTTCCTTTATCAGTCCTTTATATTCTTTATTCAGGTATATAACAAATTCGCTATTTTAATACCTTCTAAAATGGCTATAGAGAAAAAACCCACACATGAAGTAATTAGATACATTGTTTGATTCTAAAAGTGGATATGTAGAAAATGACTATGTGAATTCTATAAAAATAATATGACTACATGATCTATTTATATAAAAAAAATTTATAAAAACATGTATTTGGATTATTAATTCAATATAAGTATAGAAATCCCATTTCCTTCATTTGATGTTCATACATGCAAGTGCAACTATAGGAATTTGATATTTCCATCTCAACAATGAATTATTCCATACATTATCTTTGGAAAAATAATCACTTATAGATTTTTAAATCATCACAATAGATACACCTATGAATTGATCTCAAACATGCCTCAGTGTGTGAAACAAACAAATGATGTTCACACACATCATTAGAATAGGGTAGTAATCTTGGAAATATAATATAAGTAGTGTGGTTCATCTTCTCATGGTTTGAAATTAAAACTATGGATCATAAATTGTGTATAACCCATACTACTAAAATCACAATCATTTTGAGGATGAATAATATCACTAAAGGAGATCTGACAGTCTAGATCATCTCCATCGAACAACTACACATATATGTGAAACATTTTAATGATGTGTGAAAAATGCAGTGGCTTCAGGGTCCCACATTAGATTTTGGTTAATTTATATACTCCCCTATAATAAAATCTATCACATAACATACTTGGGCTAGAATTAGAGGATTGGTACCCATAATACACATACTACACACCTCATGGGCCACACCGACCTGCACTGGCCCACTAGACCCTAGCCCAAACCCTTGTAGGTGCACTCAAGTGTGACCTCTTATTGTCATGTACAGAGCCCACCATCATTCTCCACCACCACACTATGTTGTATAAAGTTTGAATTCCCACCTAGGCAATGGATTCAGTCCATATCTAGCTAGGTGTGGTTGGATAGTTCTTTACTAAACTCTAATAAAAATTCTTAATAGAAATAGTCTAACTATCTCAATATCCTTCATAAAAGTAAAATATTATTACATGGAAATATAATTCTTTTTATTGTTATTGTAAACATTATTCACTTCATAAATCAACTTCTACACATGTATTTTGCATCAAAATATCAATTTAATCATTCATAAAATTTTCATGGATAATTGTACGATCATGACATCTAATGCCATTAAGTGAATCCATAACAATTTTCCATCCATCACCACTTCATCCAACAACACATATTGACTTATTAACAAAAATAAATCCTAGGCTCAAGAATATCCCCCTTTTTATTTATATGTCAATATCAACACATATTTTTAAAGTCAATATATGGTGAAAACCTTCTCCCACTTATTGAAACTTTTATGTAAATGATAAGTGGGGTCTTCTAAAAATCACGTTCTCCTCCCTTTGACAGATATTTATTGAGAAATTATGAGATATGGATGACATCACAAGATTTTATTATGAAAATAGCCTAGAGTAAATCAGCTCTATGTCTACATAGTAAAACCCAAAATAGAAAAAAAGAGATATTAACAAGGATTTATAAGGAATGCATAAAAATACCATGCATGTGAAATCATGATCAATAATTCTCAATTGTTATTTTAAGGGTTGGAAATAATCATATTTATCAATGAAATGATAAATATTATACACACAATAATAATAAAAATAAAAAACTTCTGGTTTAAAAGATATTATTAATAAAATTAAGAATGAGTTAAGGAAGTGTGATTAGAATACCTTATCTCCCAATTTTATAAAGTTGTTTAGAAGTTCTACAGTTACTAGGTAGTGAAGATTTAATATATTTATCTCAAAAATCCCCCCCAAGGATTCATCCATCTCCTTCAACTTCATCTATGTTAGTATAAATTTATTCATGTATAAGGGAATAAGGTGGGGCATCTTGGTTTCTCATAAATAACATTTAGCATGTGACCTACCTTTCATTCTGGACTTCTTCTTCTTCTTAGATTCAGTATGAGATGTTTCTCCTTTATTAGTTTTTTGAGGTGATGTGATTTATTATTCATCATAAAAATATTTTTTATGTGTGTATTTATATTCCTATCTATTACTAGAATCATTTCTTCGAGTCTTCTGCATATCTTTCATTACTTCTTTATTGGATAGTAAAATTATTATACAGTGTTGTAATGTCTCACCCCTTCCTCGTTGGCTTGAGAAGGTAGTGGGATGCTACTTGGACTTAGGAGACATTCCCAAGGAACCAAAGGTAGGAAATAAATGCTGGCGACTTCAAGAACAATTGGTGAACAATTTTTCCTTAGAATAAAACTATAAAACCAAAAAAGGATTAACCAACTATAGCTACATGATGCTTGTCAATATGGTAAACCAAAAAATACTTTTCCAAAAGACAACCAAACAACCAAACTCTTCCATAACCATTCCCGAAAACCAATAAAACTACATCATAAAGAGATCCAAAAATCATAGTACAAAGAAAAATACTCAATGAAAAAATCCAAAGGAAACTATGATGTGCTCTATGGCTCCACACCAAACTCTATGCTCCAAGAACCATAATATATCCCAAGCATCATGATGAACCACTTGCAAAATGAGATGCTTTAACCTTACTTGTGTCCTAGAAAATGACATCTGAAAAATTACAAAGGTTCCAAAGTAGGGGGTGATTACAAATACTCAATAGGTTTTACCCAAATTACTTCCCTACACACACCACTAGGATAGAACCATTAGCACATTTATATAAAAAATATTATATAAAACAATAAATAGTGAAACAATTTACAGTAGTCCAAACAGACCGTTACCAAGCCATTTTTACCCAAATCCACACAATATAAAGGAAATACAAAAAAAAATCCATAATAAATTTTACTATCACACATTATCAGAATAATTTCAACTTGCTTAGCCACACACATATTTAAAACATATCCATAATGTTTTAAACATTCAACCCTATGTAACAATCACGGTGGAACTTCCCATCAAATCTAGTTTACTACCTTCCAAAAATAGTGGTTCTTCCCACCCACTGATCCTTGATAGTGTCCCTTCCATACACTATCTATAGCCTTTTTAATGTCGTACACCCTTCCCACTTCTCATTATTCCAACACAAGCATAAACTGCTCAATCTAGTAAACAATCACATACACCTACTAAAGCCACAACAATATGAAACAACTATTTCAAAACCAAACAATCCCTTAATATATTAACCATACCAATTCATATTTCAATATAAACACTCTTTTTAATGAAACCCATTTTCAAAAACCATTTGTGTAAACCATACCAAGAAACCAATTTTAAAATCAACACATTAAAATCCAACAACAATAAAGAACATTACACAGAATGACACATTTTTAGGAAAATCCAAAAAACATCACAGGGGGATTTCCATCAAGATTCTCCAATCATAATAAAAAATTAATTTAAAGAGAACAAACTTTAGGGAAACCAAGGCTTCTAGTCCAATCAAAATGGAGTCGAGAGAGAATCCACCTACCTCAGGGATTCGGAGAAAACGATAAACTCGTATCCTTACCATAAATCTGGGTGGAATCTCTACAAAAACCACCTTAGATACATTTTCCTAACATCACAAAGCCTCAATATCATCATATTACGCAATAATAACCCTAGATCTACATGAAATGGGTGTAGATCTAGAAAACCGAGAGAGGGGGAGAAATAGATCTAATGAAAACCAAGAAAGATCCATGAGAAATGATTTACCAGAGAAGAATCAACTTGACCACACATTGAGACCCCTTTGAATCGCTTATAAAATGAGTGGTAGATTCTCTATAACCTTTGAAAACCAAAAATCCAGAGTAGGGTTAATATGGGAGTAGATAGGAGGAGTTTAGGGCACATCCTGAGTGACCCTATAAATAAAAACCCAATTTTTATTTTTGTACGTGATTAACAAGCATGGTTAAGAAACCCGTGTGATAACCATGTTCATGATACTACCTCAATAGGTGCCCCATATGTTTTCCTTGCATGGCTAGAAAAACTGTTCTCAAACTGTATGAATCCCACTACCTCCACCTGCACATTTTTATGGAGATCCTTCATGGTTTCCCCTAATTGTGATCCCTTACAAATGCCCCAATACCATTCCAAAACCTTCCCTAACTCTCCCAAACATTACCTAACCACATTAAATACATAAAAGACATAAAAAGGTTACATATCACAAATTGGGGGTGATACATTCTCCCCACCATTGGACTTTTTGTCCTCAGAATGTAGAAAATCATCCTTTGCTGAAATAGCTCAGGTCATTGCTCGACCATATCTTTCTCCTGCTCCCAACTCACCTCTTGAATCTGACCATGTTTCCACAAAACCCGAATAAGACCAATTCTTTTACCATGATATAATTTTGGTTTTCTTTCCAAAATCCGCAGTGGCATGTAAACCAAAGAACCATCCAGCTCTAGCTGAACCCGATCCCATCGAATCACATGGTCAGGATCGAACTGATACTTTTTCAACTAAGAAACATGAAATACATTCTTCACTTCACTAAACTGTGGTGTAAATTCCAATCGATAATCCACCTCTCTAACCCACTCAAGTATATCAAAATCCCAATATAAATTGGAGATAACTTACTCTGTTTTCCAAACCTTCAATGTCTCAATCATGGAGAGATTCCCAAAAACACATGATCACCCACCTAAACAAAAAATTTCATTGATGATGATCCACATATTATTTTTGATGACTTTTCATCATCCCCATTCATTTCTTGCCATCATAATTTTCTCCATCATCTCTTCGACAAGGCTCTACCCAACTATTGAAGTCTCGCCTGTTTCCACCCAATAATGTGGAGAACGACATAGAAACCCATATAATGATTCAAACGAATCCATATGTATTGAGTCCTAAAAACTGTTATTATAGGAGAACTCCAATAATAGAAATTGATACTCCCATGATCCACCAAAATAGATCACATAAGTATGTAACATATCTTCCAATGTTTATATTTTTCCCTCAAATTTCTCATCCATCTGAGGATGATATGTCATACTCATTATCAAATTTTTTCCAGTGGATTAATAAAATGATTTCCAAAATGAGATGTGAACCTCATATCTCTACCCGATATAATTGAAATTGGATCACCATTCCTCTTTACAACTTCATATATATAAATTTTTGATAGATCATCCACCTACAAGGTTCACAAATAGGGATGAAATGGTTCAACTTTTTATGCCAATCCACTATCACCCATATTTCATCATGATTTATAACCATTCATGGGAGACCTATTACAAAATCCATCGCTATTTGTTCCCACATACAAATAGGAATTTTTAAATATTGCAACATACATACTGGTCACTGATTCTCTACTTTGACTTTCTCAAAAGTCAATCATCTTAATACAAACTCATCCACAATCCTTTTCATACCAACCCAAAAAAAATGTGCTTTCAATGCCTTATACAATTTCTAAATTCTAGGATAGATATCAAATATGGAATGATGATAACCTCTGATAATTTCTTCTTGACAAGCCACAAGTATAAATATCCGATTTTGAAAACACAAAACTAAATTCCCATTCAGTTCTTATCCCTCAATGGTCTCCCCACCATTGAGTTTCGATCTCATCTCCATACACTCAGAATTAGAAATCTATTTCCTTTTATCCAATCCAAAAAAGTCATGAATCAGCGAAACCAAAAAAGAAAACATTCTTATCCCCATGTTCCCCACATTCCAACTGCATTTTGTCTATAACTGACCTCAGTTTCCACTGATCTGATGCTTGTTTCACCACCTAAGCATATGACTTCCTACTTAATGCATCTACAACTGAATTTACCTTACCTGGGGTGTATATAAAGTCAAAATTAAACATCTATAGATACTATATCTATCTCTTTTTTCTCATGTTCAAATCTCTTTGTGAGAAAATATGTTTCAAGCACTTATGATCTTTAAAGATTGTGAATTTCCCACAAAAGAGACAATGAATCCACTTTTTCAAAGCATGAACCACTACTACCAACTTCAAATAATTTGTTGGGTAGTTCTTCAAATGAACTCTCAACTACTATGATCCATAAGAAACCAAATGATCCCCTTACATGATAACAAACCCCAACCCTGATCCTTATGTGTCACAATACACAGTGTACCATTTCCGTGGTTCTGGAAGAACAATGATTTGTGCTAATGTATGTAGACCCTTAAGTTCTAAAAAATATTTTTGATACTACTCATTCCATTGAAATGGAACATTATTACTTGTCAAATCTGTCATTGGTGATGCTAATCGAGATAAATCATGAAAAAAAAAGATAGATAATATCTAGCTACCCCAAGTAAGATTCGTATCTTGAAAACATTCATTGGTGCTTCCCATGAAATAACAGCCTCTATCTTTTTTGGATCAATTGAAACACCATTCTCATAAATAACATGGCCAAGGAAATAAACTTCATATATCCAAAAAATCACAATTAGACAATTTTTCATATCATCGATGATCTATCAAGATCCCCAAGACTATTTCCAAGTGTTTCTCATGCTCCACACTTGTCTTGGAATACACTAATATATTATCAACAAATAACACTACAAAAGAATCTTGATAATTCTGCAATATCTAATTAAACAATTCTATAAAAACTGTTGGTGAATTAGTCTAATAAAAATGCATAACCATATACTCATAATGTTCATATCTACCTATAAAATATTTTTTTAAAATTTCCTCCTTCCGTACACATAATTGGTGATAACCTAATCGTAAGTCAATATTGGAGAACCCCTGAGCTCCCTGTAACTGATCGAAAAAGTCATAAATATGAAGATGTGGATATATATTCCTTATCATAACATGGTAAATCTTTTTATATTCAACACATAGCCTTAGAGTTACATCATTTTTTTTAACAAACCAAACCTGCACTGCCCACAGAGACCTACTGGGCCAAAAACTAATCAGCAACTACTAGAAAAAACATACTTCTCAACTCCTTCCATTGACACCAATTAAAATGCCTATAACTAATACAATATATTTCCAATAGAAAGTGAAAACAAACCTGTTCCACCCAAATTTTCTTTCTTCTATCCTCTAAAGAGATGTTCGACACCATCATCCATCGTGAAACTAACTATTTGAACAAAACATTTGATGTGGTCCTTATACATTACCAACCAATCCATTCCTAGTATTATATCATAAGCATCGATATCAAGCACTAATGAATCCTACATCAACTCAACCGCATACACATCAATAAAAAATTCTCTATGAGGAGAGGTGTGACACTCTATTTGACCCGGAAGAGTTTGATGTTTTAAAACTGAAGATATCATTTACATAGTTAAATTCATCAAACCAAAAACATGAGATGAAATAAAAGAATGTGAAGAACCCATATAAAATAACTATTGAATCATGGAAGAGTTTAAACGAATCTTTCCTTGCACAGTGGATGGACCTGACTGATCATCCATCACAACCTGCTCAGATCCAAACAACTTCCTTCTTTCCACACTCAGTTATTTATTTCCCTGCTGAGGAGTCAGAGTATTCCTTGAATCGTCAGGAATAACTTTACTCTACTGATGGTGGGTATGCTGCTACCATCACCCTATCGAGGCGTAGTATTCCTGTGACACCAGAGGAGTTTCACAAACTCCTAACCTCAGATCATTATGAAAATACTACTGAAGATACCTCATATGCTTACAGTTATGACATGCTTGAGTTTGTGGTGTACAATCCCACTCCATGTGGTATGTAAAGCCACACTAAAAACACCCTGGCTTACTCTAAGTCTTGGGAGGAAGATTCACTAATACTGTCATCAAATAATGAGTCATACTCCCACATTTGAAATAAGTTCCCCTCTTTCCCTTAATCCCAGTGTCAGAGTTCCCACCATTTCTCAAGGGTACCAACATGCTTCCCCTACCTATAGCCCCTGAAATATCTCATCCATACACTATTAGTCTATTCACCATTTCTGTGTAATCATTTATTCATAACACTAATATTTTAAAATGAATTTTCTAACACAACCCAGCTTTAAAAATACATGCCTTCAATGATGTACTACTCACCACCTTGGCTGAAAAGTACACAAACTTCATAAACATAGCTACATATTCCATTACAGAGAGGTTTTCTTTCTTCATCCTAATGAAATATGTTGTGCACTGAATTATGAATGTATGAGGGTAGAATTCTTTATTAAACAATTCCTCAAAATCCTCCCATGTCATTCCTTAGTCCATTTTAGCTTAGACCGCCAACTCCCACCACTAATGGGAAATATATTCTAACATATACATGACTAGGTTCCCTTTCAACTCTACCAGCATTCCCAAGAATTGAAATATACTATTTATCCTGATCAACCACACATTTTCTTTTTCTATCTCCAAATCACTCCTAAATATGGGTGGATTATGCTTTTGAAACTGAACCACATGATCCTCATTATTTGGATCATCCACTTTATTCCCACTTTCCACATCTTGTAATTCTTGCACTATACTCTACACTAGCTCTTGGATCACCTAGGGCTCAGGTAAAACCACATTTTCAGTAGCCTCCTCTGGTAGGTCTCTATGACGCCTACCCTGTTTCATTTCTATCAATACAAAAACAATTTTAAGTCTTACTCCCTTAGAAATAAATGGTTTACAATTTCAAATTCAATTACATATAAACTATCACCACCAGGCATTATATAATTTTACATTTCCCATGTTTCACCATTTTTGAAAATCGATCCATTTTAAAAATTCCACAACTATCACCATTCAAATTTGCATACTTGAAAATAATTCCATGATTTTGTAAAAATCAATATATTCATACCACAATGTATGTCATTATTCTAGATGAAATATGAATTCTAGTTCGAATTCATTTCTACCATGTATGAAAAACTCACTGCATTGGCTACACCCAAGATAATGATATATCCAATGCCAATAAATGTCATTAAAAACTATGTACCCAAATCCCTTATAACTTGGAGTTCAGAATAAAAGGGTTATCTACATCATTTTGTGTTATACATTTCTTGTTCTAAAAATACTATTCCTTGATACTATCCTAAATCGAGGAATATACCAAGAACGAATCCCAACACCAAGATCGAAAAATCACACCAAGGAACCAAACAACGTGGATGCCAATGACTGAACAAACTGATACCAATTGTAACATCCTACTCATTCCTAATTGTCTTGATAAGTAAGTGAGATTATACTATGCCTTAAGTGATGTTCCCAAGGTGCCAAAGGCTGGTGATTAAATCCAAGGGATTCAAGAACAATTGGGGAATGATTTTCTCTTATAATAAAACCTAAAAACCCAACAAGGCTTAACCAACCACAGCTACATGATGCATTTCCCTAAGTTAAACCAAAAAATACCTTACCTAAATGAAACCAAACAACTAGATTCTTCCAAAACCATTCCTAAAAACCAATACAACTATATTATAATAAGATCCCAAAATTAGAGTATAAAGTAAAGGACTCAATGATAAAACCCAAAGGAAACCATTAAATGATCCATGGATCCACACAAAGATCTATGCTCCAATAACCACAATACCTCCCAATCATCATAGTGAACCACTTGGAAAATTATATGCTTTATCCTTACATGTGTCCCAGAAAATGACATCTGTAAAAGAACCAAGTTTCTAAAGAAGGGGGTGAGTACAAATACTTAGTAGGTTTTCCCCAAATTAATTCCATACACATGCCACTAGGATATAACCATTAGTACATTTATATAAATCAATTTATATAAAACAATAAATAGTGCAACAATTTCTAGCAACCCAAACACACCCTTACCAAGGCATTTTTACACAAATCCACACAATAAATGGAAAAAATAACAAACAATCCATAATACATTTTAATATCACAAATTAGCACAAAAATTTCATATTTCTTATACATACGCATATTCAAAGCATATATATAAATAATCACACACTCAAACTAGTGTAACAATCACAGTGGAACTTCCCATCCAAGCTCGTTTACTACCTTCTTAATCTAGTGGTACTTCCCACTCACTTATCCTTTATGGTGTCCATTAAACCCACAATCCATACCCTTTTTATAGTAGTACTCCTCATCCACTTCTCATTATTATAACAAAATCATTAAGTGTTGAATTCAATAAAGAAGCTCATATACCTATTAAATCCACAATAATATTCAACAACTATTTCAAAACCAAAAAATCCGTTAATCCTTTTACCATGCCCATTAAAATTTTAATAAAACACTCTTTTTATTGAAACCCTTTTATCAAAAACCATTTTCATAAACCAAACTAAGCAACTTGTTTTAAAATCAACACTTTTAAATCCAAAACAATAAAAACAATTGCACTAAAATCACCCATTTTTCCAAAAAAAACATAAAAAATCATAAGGGGATTTCCATCAAGCTTCAGACATCATAATCCCAAATTAATTTCAAGAAAAAAAATTATGGAAACCAAGGATTCGAGTTATATCCAAATGAAATCAATAGAGAAGACACCTACCTTAGGATTTTGGTGAAATCAACCAACTCCCAACCGCACCACAATTCTGGTTGAAATCTCCAAAAAAACACCTTAGATCCCATTTCCTAAAATAAAAAAGCTTCAATGTCAGCATTTTAGTCAACAAAAAATATATATATACATGATAAAGGTCTAGAGCTAGAAAACTGGGAGAGGGTTAGAACTATTTCTAAGGAAAACCAAGAAATATCTATGAGAGAAGACTTACTGGACAAGAATCTCCTTCACTGCAACTTTAAGTCCCTATGAATTGCTTCCAGAAAGAGTGGGAGATCCAATCTAACCCATAAGAACCAAAAATATTGATTAGGGTTGATATGGGAGAACAGATTAGTAGTTTAGGGTGAATCCTGAGTGAACCCATAATTAAAACCCCAATTTTTTTTACCGTGCATTGTAAGCTTGCATAGTTAGGAAAATTGTGCATTAACTGTTTTCATGCTTCTACCTAAACCAGAATCACGCATAGTTTCCTCACACAATTAGACAAACCATGATCAAGCCATGTGAATCCCACTACCTCCACTTGCATGGTTTCCTAGATATCCTTCATGGTTTCTCCTATCCATTCTAAAATTGTGCTAATCTAGAAACACTACACCAAACCGAGGGTTTAGCAGTGGGGTTTTAGTGGCAGTTTATTAAACCGCCATTATATTTTTTTAAAAATTATTTAGCAGTAGTTTCTAAAAAACAACTGTTAAACCATTAAAAAAATTAACAGAAAACACTCTCCCCCCCCCGACCCCCCCTAACTCTCTGAAGCTCTACCTACCCCTTTGCTTCCCTTTTCCACACCTCTCCACTATCCCTCATTATGCCTTTCCTCCCTCGCTTTGATTTTACACCCTCACTGTGCCTCCCTTACTCTCGATCCTCTATTGAATCCTCCTCAAGGTTCTTAGTAATGTTCATCTTAGTTTTAAGGTGTTTTTCATCTTCTTCTATTTTCCCACCCTAGGTTTATTCTTATTTATTATCTTGGATCTCTCTTGGATAAACCTGAGGGGATATATTTGATGTTTGGTTCAATTTTCTTAGATTATATGGTGTGTGGATTTTTCCCCAATCCTTTTTCTTCCTTCTATGAAAGTTTTATTCCATTCTCACACTATTGAAGTAGGTGTCTCTATATAATACCTTTTCAGAATAATATTTCAATTATCAATCATTCCTAATTAAATTATAAATGAGTTTATCATGATTATGGTGTGTTTGTATAGATTATGGTGGTGTTTTCATGTTATATTTTTTATGAAAAAATGGTTTGTAAAGGATTTCATTTAGTGAACCTATATATGTGTGCATCTAAATATTTTTATAAAATGAAAATTTAGCATCTAAAGTGTAATTGAGTGTTTTTTAGATTATTTTAACCATGGTTGTATTTTTTTAGTTGGTTCGCATGTGAAATTGAGTTGGGTGAGTGAATTGGAATCTTTTTTTTGGTTTTATGACTATTTTTAAATTCTTGTTGATGGTTACAGTGTTCCTTACAATTTCAGAATTGAAGTCTTCTATGTTTTTGAGATACCTTATGGGAATTATATTATATATGGGAATATCCATATGTGAATTTGGACATATATCCTATATGTATATTTTGTTCTTCCACCATGCCCAATCTAAACAATGAAGAGTCTCAATCACTCAACCATCATGATCATAAAATATAGGTACACAAGATCTCAATAAAATTCAAAGTACTTAGTCCTTACCCAACTTAAAATCATGAATAATATGTCATATCTATCCATACTAAACATTAAGCCTCTTGAAGTCCATACATCCGATCAAAGGTAATCATATAGTATATTCCATCACCAACTCTCATCATTAGAAAAAAATTGGGATCCAACCACAAACTAAGGTTTCTAACTAGTTACATGGATTCTATCTGATTCCCTCAGGAACCATGAGGATAGGAAATCTTAAGAATCAACTTCAATATCACCAATTCACTATAAGAACATTATAGTGAGCGGTTAATCACCTATACCATCTAGTCCCATGATCATCCCAAGACCAACAACTTTTCACAAGCTACTAGACTCTTTAACAACATCTTACTCTTCTCAATTAAGGTTTTTCTATATTTTAGTTCATTTCCTATAGATGTTCCTAGAAAAATTTCAATCTTCAATGCTAACCAGTCCATTATTAAAGGGTTAACCACTTGGATGCCCCTAAACTAGCTCACTAAGGCTCTCCACATGGCAAACACAACTCATCACACTAATAAAGACAACATAGAGGTACATCAATTTGATTATGACTCAATTATCCATACTAGTATAGACATTGGGGATTTTTAAACTTCATGGACCAAGCATGAAATACCCTAATTTATTTTATATGGATCAACCCAGGACACTTGAGGTACTTTGAGCCCAACTAATCCCTACCCACATTCTTGAACCCAGTCCCCTATCATTTACACACATGAAAATTCATGATTAAATATTGCTATGTATTAAAGGGGATACCTAACATGATGCTAGATTTACCCCATTCCATAGCTATTTTACTATATCTATCCAAGATCAGACTATGAATCACTATGCTCTTGATCCCCTTTCTTATACCTCAAGGCTCTAATAGTTAATTATAAAAATTTATAAATAATTAGTCAACTTAATCCAATAAGGAATAGCCATTGATAAATCACCAAGAATCTTCGTGACATACAAATATCGACCAATGATGTGTGAAAGAATCATATCATTCCTCTAGGAACTATTCTGATCAAACTCTCCATGAATTGACTATCAATTATAGTCTGATTTGGTTGAATTTCCAAAAAATACTTCAGTGAGCCAGTTTTTAAATGATAAAAAACCAGAATCATTTATCTTCCTTAGGAATCCTATAGCCAAAATACCATAAACCCCCATGAATCAAATATAAACCCACCATGATTGTGTTGAATTTTTATTAAATCCAAAGATGAACCCATAAATAATTAGAGTAATAACCACAAAGATAAAGAGATAAGATGGGTGGAGAACATTACATAACTTTTTTATGGTGAAAAAACTTTTAATCAACCTCCAATAAAGGCGAACGGGGGATCAAAATAGGGGGAAAATGGGGGAGTGGGATAAAAATCCACTTTAAATAACCTAACTAACATAATAAAGAATAATCGGCCCTCAATTAATAGGTCTGGTCCTTCTAAAAAATTGGACCAAATGACTATTTCAACATAGCCCATGGGGGAATTCCTTAATTCCCCAATTATATGGTTTTTTTATAGAATTAACCAATGGATATTGGCATAAAAACCCTATAAAAACACCCATAACATCCTAACCACACATTACAGCATGACGAGGGAATAAAGGTACACCCAACCACCCAATGGAAAGGTGAAAAAACCCCACCAAAGAACCCTTTAGGATTAAACCATTTGGTTTTAATGTGACACATTCTCCTCAAGTATTATTTATAGAAAAACACCAAGGTTGTGGTGTGATTTCCTCTAACCCCAAAATTTAATCTTATGAAACGTACACACCATGCCATAATGACCATTATTATAGTATGATTTAGATATCCTTTCAATAATCCAATATAAAACATCCCAAATACTTTTCATAATTGAATCAACCTCTTTGACATGGCTTTCACCATTATATGTTGTTGAATAATTGATTGTTAGGGCATTAAATTTCCTCACACTATCGGAGAAGTCCTTTTATATTTGACCATTTTTATATGATACTCCACCTATCAACCATTCTATCATTTACCATGGGTTTCATGCCTTTTTCTAGTTTTCTTAAACTATATATAAACATGTTTAACACAACCTTATTTGATGCTTAATTCTAGACCTAGAAAACATTTTATTTCATTTGTGGATATTTAATAAATATATAAAATATTTGGATGGAATCATCAATAGAAGACTATATAACTTGTTGTAGTAAGAAGACAATAGAAAACCTTATTTAAAATGATTCATTGTTTACCAAATGTATTTATATAAGAAAAACTTATAGAACATATTATTTTTTTAAACTATTATTTATGAATATATTTTCCTATTTAGTAATATTTATGTGTTTTAATTTTTTTAATATTGTGTAGGCACATTGGGATATACATGGATAAAAGCTGGATCACATTACCTAAAAACACACCTCAGTATGATAAGGGTTTGGAGGAGTTTTTAGATTTTTAAATTTCCGATCAATCTGTTGAATGGAGAATAAGATTTCTATGTCCTAAATGTAAATTTAGAATATGGTTTAAGAGAGATTAAGTTTATAATCCCTTGATATTGAAGAAATTCCCTGCTCAATATTTGTGTTGGATTCGGAATGGAGAATCTAACATTACAGAAAGGTAGAGTACTAATTTCAATCCACAGAATGAGCTCCCAACTTTTTCGACAATGGAAAATGAAATTCAAAAACTTATAAATGATTCATTTTCCATTTTAAGACACTAACATCAACATCAAAACATATCATAACAACCATTTGATGGTGCTACACATAGAAACATAACAAGTGATGTTTTTTAGCTTGTAGGAAAACTAGATCAAGATTATAACATATAATTGTATCCTTCTATTTATTATATAGAGACTAATGTAAGAGAAAACAGCATTGAGAAAAATATGTTTCATGGTTTAGTTGATGATGGAAATCAAGAGTTGTATCGTGGATTTTTAAAATATTCTAAAAAAAATTATCTGAAGTCATACCATATCAATTACCTATGAGGAATTACCAATAAGATAATGTCCATGATATTTGAATTATTGTGTGATTAATTTCATGAAGAAAACATCCGTGAGTCATTTTAGGATATGAAAAAAGTTGTTAATAGGCCTGGTCTGAATTATAATAAAATACATGCATGTCCCAATGATTGTATGATTTATTGGTGAGAGGATTCAAGAAGACATGATTTCAAAAACAATCTTCTTCTAGATGGAAGTTAATGGGTGATGTTGGAAGTTTGAATCAACATACTACAATGAAGAAGAAGAAAAGGAACACACCTACAAAGGTTTTTCATTACTTTCCTTTAAATATTTGATTGAAAATATTATTCATGTAATCAAAAACCGTTGAACACATGAAGTGGAAATCTATATATAATAACAATGATGGGTTAATGCGATATCCACGAGATTAAAAATAGTGGAATACAATTGATCTATTACATCTATATTTCTTATTTGATCCAAGGAATATTAGATTGGGATTGGATGTTGATGGATTCAACCCATTTGGTACTTTGAGTTCTAGTTATAGCTTTTGGCCAGTTGTTTTGATCCCTTACAATCTTCCTCATGGATGTTTATGCAACAAACATATTTTATCATTTTCATGACTATTCCAAGAAATAATATTCCCAGAAATAATATTGATGTATAATTTTAGCCTTTAATTAAATAATTGTAGGATTTATGGAGCAACGGTGTTGCGACATATGATATTTTTTTTAAAACAATGTTCAAAATGCATACTACTCTAATGTGGACAATTAGTGACTTCACTAGACTTAGGAATTTAACTGGTTGGAACACTTTCACATGTTGGGCTTTTCCTATTTGTAACTTTTATTTTCAGCCCAAATTTCCACCTCAAAGTAGAATATGGTGTTTCCTGTACCATCAAAGATTTCATGATGCATCTCATAGATTTTTTATGAACATGTCAAAATTATATGTTTTTATTGATCATATACCACCTCCAAAGTTGTTAGCTGGTTCTGAAATATTGGTACAACTTGAAAATGTTGAAAAATAATTTTGGAAGGTGCAATATTTTAATGATAGTGGAAAACTGGTTCTAAGTGCATCATCAAGTGAAATCGGCATGCAACAATGGAACAAAAAAAATATTCTTCAAAATTTCAAAAAGGGAATTTAATTTGTTGTAGCTTAATCTTGATGTGATTCATATTTAGAAGAATATTTGTGAAAATTTGATCTTCACATTTCTTAATGATCATGTAAAGTCAGAGGATCATATCAATCCTCGAGAAGACTTATAAGCAATGAACATAAAATATGATCTATGGCCAGATGAGAATGAAAAGTATAATCCAGAAATTTTTTCAATGAAAAATAAGGATAAAGATACATTCCATTGAATTTTAAATCATGTAAAGGTATTCAATGGGTATTCAAGTAACATATAAAGACGTGTTTACTTGAAGAATCATAGGTTATGTGGATTAAAAAGTCATGATTAACATATTTTGTTACTACATTTACTACGATTAGAATTGCATATATTATTACCTGAAAACATTACTGTTGTGGTACTCCAATTCTGTATATTTTTCAGACAACTATTTGAGGAATCTCAACATCTATTTGAGCTTCAAAACCTTCAGGAGATATTTTTATTAGCATTTTGAGGAATGGATATGATCTTTTCTCTGTCCCTTTTTACTGTCATGAGGCATTTAATTGTGCATTAGGTTGAGGAGGCTCAATTAGGGGGCCTCGTACATTATCGATGGATGTATCCAATTGATAGGTACTTTATTTATATGTTTTTTAGTTATGTAAAAAATTAGTGGCACTGAATTAAATACATAGTTATGTTTGTTATTTTATTTCATAGATATCTTGGGAATTTTAAATCATATGTGAGAAATAAATCTCAACCTGAAGGCTTTATTTCTGAAGGCTATTTGGTAGAGGATTGTATTATATTTTTGTCTATATAATGGGATGATATTGAGACAATATTTAGTCTTTTTAGACATGTTGAAGACACATCAACTAAATATCAAATACATGGGAAATAAAAACTATTTCCTTTTATGGGCTAATTAGTTGGGTGGACCTAAAATGTTACACAAACTGAAATTAAATTATTACAAGAACATAGATTTGTGCTACTAAATAGTGAAATTATAGATATATTTATAGAAGATTGGAGGATACAAACAAAGATATTAATGAGAGGAAAACACTAAATGATAATGATATAACTAATGTTGCTAATAAATATCTAGTAGAATGGTTTGTACAACGTGTAAGTTATTAAATATTTCAATAAATACAGATATTATGTTGACACATATATGTTGTAAATCTAATAATGTCTATTTATTCTTTTAGATCATGAATTCAGATAATCGAGTAGATTTGTACTAAGATTTGAGGTTTCCTTTTTGAGGTCTTCTAAAACATGTTAGAAAGTTTGATTCTTACAACATGAATGGATTTATATTTCATATAGTAGGTCAAGAAGAGGGTTTGAAAACAAAGAATAGTGGTATATTTACATTTTCTAAAGTGGGATACTATAAAAATTTTACTGATATTATCTAATTAAACTACCATGATAATTTTTTAGTTGTTTTATTCAAATGAAAATGGTTCGATATTATCAGAGGTGTTAAAAGGGATTCCTTACAATTTACTTCTGTGAACTTCTCTCACATGATAGATGTTGGTGATCATGAACTGTATCATCCATATATCTTATCATCACAAGATAAAATGGTATACTATGTGAATTATGTTTTAGATGATGGGTGAAGTGTATTTTCTCATGTAAAACAAAGATATTTGTATAATATGGGTGATGCGGTGGGAGATTTATACTCTAAAATTGAATCTCATCAACATCAAGAAGTGGAATATTTTGTCCATCATGATATTGAAAATATTAGTCTAGCAAGGGTGAATAAAGTGGATGAAGTAATGGAGTAGTAAACTGACATGATTGAAATGGAAAATGATTGTATGTATAGTTCTGTATTCATTTAGAAACCACATATTTCATTGGTTCATTTATTCATTGTCATTGTTATGTATATTTTTTTGTTAGTATTTTGCATCTATTGTAATTTTTAATTTTTTTCTACATAATTTTTTTTGAAATATATATTCTAAAATTAATTTTATTTGGTTAAATGACACGAATTCCAAGGAGGAAGTAGAGTTCCACTTCTAATTATTCTTAGGGATACTAGAGGGTGACTGTTATAAGTATAAATTTTAATATCAATAACTGTATTGTACCTTTTTATTATAACAATTTGTTCATAAAATATGGAAACAATGCAAGTATGGAGAAAAATATAAAAATTTCAGATGTAGGAAATCTGACTGGAGATAAGATAGTTGTCTCATTTTATTTTTATAATGTTCTTATGGATGACGTTGTAGGATTACTTGGACAAATTCTAGGCCAGTGGGTTGTGGAGTTGGTTTCCCTTACTATTATGTATGGTGATTGGAGATTGTGCTATGATGTCAACTTGAAAAGAACGGTTGATGTAAATTGTGGCTCTGGGATTGCTTTTATAATGTTATTAATTTAGTAGTGGTTATAAAAATGGGGGAAGTAAATTGGAACTCCTGTTATAAACTCATAAGAGGGGAATGTATGTGGATATATATATATATATATGTATATATATTTGTGTGTGTGTGTGTTTGTGTGTATGTATATATATATAGGTGTTTGTGTGTGCGTGTTCATTGTATGTGTCCTTTGATTTATATATGTAACCCACCCATCCTAGGTGTTATATGAATTTTGCATATGTTTTTTTTCAGGGTACAAATACTGGGGAAGCAGAATTAGCAGCATTTTTTTAATTATAAATCTATAATTAAGGGTAATTTAAAGCACTGCTAAATAAATGGTCTGTATTTAATGGAAGTTTAAACTACCACTAAATATATACACTGTACAATTTAGTGCCGGTTTTTGTGCTTTAGCAGTGATTTTCGTGAAAAAATTAGATATTTTTTAGTGGTGGTTAAAACTTACATTAAAGGATTCTCATTTTATTTAATCATTTAGTGATTTTGGTTGCGGTTTCCTCGGTGTTTTCCCTAGAAAAAGGAAAAAAAATTAGTGGTGGTTAAAACCACCGTAAAGAAATCTTTCATTTTGTTTCAGGACAAACCGTTGTGAAAACCACACCAACCACTACTAAATGTGTCTACTAAGACGGTTTCCAGAAACCAACACTAAAATGAAGAAACTTTTGAATATTAAACATCGACACCAAATTTAGCGGTGGTTTTTTTAAACCACCATAGAAGCATAATGAGGTAGTTTAAACTTCTGCAATTCGGTGAATTTCGTATGGTGAAATTCCCCAAAAACTATTCTGAAACCTTCCCAAACTCTCCCAACCATTAATCAACCGCTTTACATACATAAAAAGAGTTAAAAAGGTTACATACCTCAAACCAGGGGTACTACAAATATTTTTCTTTATTCCCAGTTTGTTCAAAACTTTCACACTTTCAAATATACAAGTCATCATTTTTAGATGACTTCTCATCAACTCTAACTTACTAAATTTTCACCAATTTATTTTCTTTTTTCCTTAGAATATTTTTTATATTTATCTATTCTTTTATCCTCATATATTCTTTCAAGTCAGATAACTAAACATTCTTACTTAATGTTCTCAAATTTTTTGAGCTCCTTACAAACATAACCGGTGACTATAGATTTCTTCATTGTCTGGGTTCTTTTCACATTAACATTGTGAGGAATCTTTCTTGGTAATATAACTTTTCATTTCTCATATTTATGACCTTACTGACCACATCTACTACAAATTTTATTTAAGGATTTGTATTGGTTATGTTTTGATAGATTAAATGATGTATTGGTCATAGAACTCTCTTTATGATAATATGATCTCATTTTTTTAGCCTTTCTCCCCCTTGG
Organism: Viscum album; assembly: GCA_963277665.1. Classification (NCBI taxonomy): domain Eukaryota; kingdom Viridiplantae; phylum Streptophyta; class Magnoliopsida; order Santalales; family Viscaceae; genus Viscum; species Viscum album. The sequence continues at coordinate 386,082,741 of OY728166.1, forward strand.
TTCATGATTCATTCATGGTAGTGACATGTTATACCTGCATGAATAAGCATTATAAACAACAACTCCACAACACTTGATGTATCCTATGAACCTTAATCTTCCAAACTAATAAAAATTTTACTTAGAATATTTCTTCTTCTATATTTTCACATATTGTGGGTGTTTCTACTTAGGAGTAAACCTTCTGGTGGAATTATTCCACCCTTCTTCTATGGAAGATGTTTTCTCATTTTTTCATTTATTTTAGACATGTATAGACTTATCTTTAGGGACTAAATTTTCAAAAATAACAAATCTACATTGAAATTATTTAGGTATATACAAAAACCTTTTCAGTAGACCTTTCATCTCAATAGCTTTAGAAGATTCACTGTAACAAATCTAACTCCAGTAACCCAAAACCAGTATCAACTTTATTAAATAATCATAAGATGCAAGGAATTGTGTCACTCAAAATTGAATAGTTTAGTAGTATTAGTAAACTAGATAAATATATGATTTTTATATTACATTTTAATATACAAATTATAACATAAATTTTTTTCATGAAAATCATTATTTACTTTAGCATATCATTTCATTTCATTCATAGTAAACTTCCTCAATTTCTAGGAAAGAAAACAAAATAATGGTGATCACAAATTCTCAGTAAGACTTACATAAATAGGAATCAAATATGATTAAATGAAAATAATCAATAAGGTATAATCAATAAGACATGGTAAATATCTGAACAGACATTTTATTGAACACATGTGTTATTTAAATTACTTCAATATCAAGAATAAATGGGGAATAATCAATATTTATAGGTAAATATCTGAAAACATGTTCCATTTAATCAATAGATCAAAAAATCATTATGAGATAAGGAAAAATCAACATAGAAAGCTAAGTATTTGAATACACATTCCATTTAATCAATAAAATGATAATGAAATTAATTCACAGATAATATCATTGAGAAAATATCATGAATAATAATTATTGAACTCTTAATGATGGATATTCTTAATTATCGAACTTCATGATCTTAGACATCATGATACCTAGACTATAATGGACATTCATGAGATGATTTAAAACTAAAGGTAGAAGTGTATATAATTAGATATTACTAATTCTTCTCATGATACAATTGATGTATTGAGAGGATATATAATTATGAACCCCACCGATCATAGAATGTACAAACCATTCCTCATATATCAAATAATTGATTTAATTCAGGAATAAAATTTTTTGTCAACAAAAATCCCCATTGATTAAATTACATGGATTTATCAATATTACCCTATTTAATCAAATAGGTTTCAAATTAAACATTGTGTGTAATAATTATATATGGTTTAGGAAATATTCATATCCATGAAACAAATAATATAGATAATATATAATTTAAACATTTACCATTTTAAATAAATATGTATTAATGTTAAATTAATCAATAGGGTTGTATATACACCACATGAAAATGAATAGGTTCATATAAACAAATATATCTCAATGAAATTGAAATTGAGAAAAAATAACTTATAATGATTTCACACCCCAACCTTGAATATTAATTATTTTTATTATTTTTATTATTCTTAGCCTCTCTTTTGAGTCGTGGTATTTGGCAGATCGAATTTTAAATTTTTTGAGGCTTTTTATATTTTACACGGTTAGCCCACATAGTTACTAGTAACTATTTGGGTGCCTAAGTAAGTCTGAGGTGTGGTTCAAAGCTTTTGTAGAGTCTATTAAACCATGTGTTAAGCATGTAGTTGGTCTCTATAAGTTGGCAGTGTCATTTGGAATAGTTAGAGCATGGTTTTACAACCATGCAACTCACTAAGTGGTAATTGTGTAGTGCCCCATGATTTTATAGTAGGGAAAACACCATTGGTTCATGGTCAGGTAAACTATGTGAAAACCGTGCATTTTACCTTGAATTTCAAAATTTTGGTTTTTCTTTTTCTTTTTCTTTTTCTTTTTCTTTTTCTTTCTTTCTTTATTCTTTTCCTTAGTATTCTCTCTCCTCATTCTCAACTTGTGTTTCATGTGATCCCCCTTCCCCTTCTCCCATAGTGTGTGAGCTCCCCTCCTCATGGCCTCCTCTGGTATGGAAAATCCACCCATATTTCTTCTCATTTTTTGGTCATCTCATCAAGTTAAGATCTCTCTCCCATCATTATCTTTCATTATGATGATTTTTTATCCTCTAAGTTTCCTCGTTCTCTCATCTGAACCTTGAGTTTTAAGTGGTCCAATTTCTAATTTTTGTCTTCTCAATAGGGTGTTTGATGGGTCTCTCAGGTCAAATTTAGGTATGTCTTAGAGTATACTAAAAAATGTGAGGCATTTTGGACCATTTCAGTTTACCCTCCATCAATTGTGGGTATTTTCCCCCTTTATTAAATATCTCTAAATTTCAAATTAAAGATTTTGTAGTTTTTAATTTCCTTGCATTTTTATAGGGTTTTTTAGACCTCACTATGGTGGATTCAATTAGATTTTTTCAAAAGATACTAACATGGGTATGCATAGGTTGGAATATATATATGTAAGTTCTCTATTTATATGTATTCACACATGGAAAGATGAAAATATATAATGGTTCTAGGTGTATTTATGTATGTGTATTAAAATTCACACATGTGTAAGGGTAAAAGGGTATATAAACTTTTGAGAATATCTAAAAGGATCCCATTTTATTGATATTTCCATGAAAATATGTACATAAAGGATAGATTTCCTTGAATATAAGATAAGGTGTGTATGCGTGCAAGTGGGAAGGGAATTCAAGTGGTCGGCGTCAAAATGTGACATGTTTGAGGTTGGTTCCCTTTGAATTTGGACCTTAAATTTAAGAATATGTTAAATTCATACCTTCTAAAGCATTATTTAATAATTTTTACTGATTTGGGAATTTTATAATAATTAATTTATGTGAAATAAAGTAATTTCCTCTATTTATTTGAATTTCATGAAATTTGTTTATTGACTGTGCATACTAAGTGCTTATTAAAATGCCTGATTGAACTTTATGTGCGATTTTTTCTTCTTAAAGATTGGTTTTTGACTTGTGAACATGTTTTTGTATCTAAAATGGTTTCTAAATGTTTTTGGGTTTCTAAATGTTTTTGGGTTCATAAATGGTTTGGTTAGTCTTTTTTGGAAATGGTTTATAACTCAGTGGTTTCTGGAGGCATGTTTTGAACTTTTATAAATTGGTTCTATTTTGAAAAATCTCCTTGGATGATCTTATTTCTTTAGATGTGTTTTATGGTATGGGAGGTCCTTGGTATGGGACAACCTTTTGATCTAATGGTTGAAATTATAAGGATTGCTTCATAAAGTGATTCGAGGGTTGGTGCTAGTGTGTGTTCTTATGGTATATATATGGTTGGTTTAATGTTTTACTTTGTTTGGAACACCCAAAATTTAGATATAAAAAGTGAAACTTGCACAAATAGTGGATTTTTCAAAAAGGGTTGTTATACTAGTTTATATTATACACTCGCTTGTGGCCCTTAGTAACAAAATTTCTCTGGTTTGGTATTGTGCCCGTCTATTATGATAGGTAGGGTAAGATCGAGCATCTGGGAAAATTCATGCCATCGGGTGAGTAATTACTTTGAGATGAGTTGGGTTTTAGTATGTTCTTGATTATCCACTAAGATCCTAGGTTCTCCCATGCACTTCAGCACTTAGTTGTTTGTGGATGATGATTGAGATGCCTTGTTTGATTGGTTACTCATGCTTGCTTCTTTCCATTACCCTTGAGTGATCATTTCTTATACCTCCTCGTATGGTCTGACTCTTTTCTAAAGGATATAAAATATTTTCCAAATGTTAATGGATATTTTTTGAGAATTAATTGCAACTTATTTCCCCATTTAAAATAAAAATAGCATTCCTTCTTCTATATCCCTCTTTATATAAAATTCTAAATCCTCCTTCTGGGAAAAGTATACTAGTTTTAAATGAAAAAGAAAATGGACCGTGATTTTATTTTAAGTAAATATGTGAAAAAAATAATATATTGTATTTTAAAATTGAAATTGATAGATATTTGATTTAACAGAAATGAAAACGGGAATAAATTGTTTGGGGAATTCCTATAGATTTTTAATACTCACGCTTATAGTTTAATTTTTGGTTCTATATTGGGTACTGATTCAAACTCTATCTTAGATATTGTGGGGCAATGTCGGTTTAGTGGTCGGTGGTGGCCCATATTGTCACAGGAGGCATGTGCAGTTTTTTTCTTTACACTAATTTTGTTTGTTTATATTGTTCAATTTATATTAATGTATTCTTCTCTTGTTTATGTGTAAAATCATTCCAAATTTTTTTATTTTGATTCCAGAAATTAGTTCTCAGCCCGAGAGGATTGGAAACGCCTATCAGGCCTTATCGTGGGTCATCTCAGGTGACCGGGTCAGGTTTAACCCGGGTTGGTTTATGACAAAATTGTATCAGAGTAGTCCCTTGTTATTTTATACTTTTGTTAGACCAGAGATATGATTCTTGGGGCTCATGAGGTATGTTATGGTTAATTTTACTGATCAACATCACTCATGAAGAGACTTGAGTTACCATGGGTGGTTGGGTTTAAAATATTTATTTTTTATTTTGGGTTATTCTTTTGGAATTTTTTTATTTTTCTAAGCTTGTGTATGTCAAGGGATGATAGTGGAATTTAGCTTGTGTTACATGGTGAGCTTACATGGAGTATCGAACCATGTGGATCTCATGTGCATGGTTTTATATGCTTCTAGTGGTTGGTGCATACTAAGTACATGGTCTACTAAACCATGTTATAGGGTTATGCATGACCATTAGTTCTATTTTCTTGCTCTATTTAGTATTTTTCATATTTCATACTGATTTGTTTTAGTGTGAGTGATATTTTGAAAGGAAATTTATTTCTAGAAATGGTTTCTAGATTGAAATAAATGTGTTTTAAAAGTGAAATTGATTCATAATTTAAAAAAACAAATTGGAAAATGTAGAGGAAAGGTGAATTATAAATTTGGAAAATATTTGGTTTTGAAGATAAAATTGTATGTATAACCCTTTTCATTTCTTTTGGACATTCACATCCGTGGGTTTGTGTAGAAATTTCATGTTGGTATGTATGTTTGAATGATATAAGTGGAATTGGGTATGAGAACATATGTCATGGTCTATGGGATACCATGGGTGAATATTTAAAATCAAATATTTTACTTGGTTATCCCAAAGTTGTTTATGAAAATAAAAATGGTTTTTGTTAAAGGGGGTCTTATTTCCAATGGGATTTTTAGTTTTAAAGGATAAAATGAGGTGGTGTTGTGAATTTTTTAAGTGGATGTCCTGAAATTATTTTCTACATGAAAAATTATTTGGATTTTAAAAGTTGGATTTAATTTGAAAATGGAGAAACTTAGAAATGGTGATTTTTAAAAGAGGGTTTTGAGATTGTTTTGAGATTTTATTTTAGTTTTTTTCAGCTGAAATTTTTTTCTTTGATTTGGTTTTGTGATGTTTTGATTTATGAGATTGTTGTCTGGTTTAAAATTTTAATTGGTTGAGTTCTGGCTCGATGTTGATATGGTTGTGCACCTTGTTTTGTTGATATTATGCCACCCTGAAATATATAGCAGGTTTCTATAGAGTCTCTTCTAGTTTTTGGCCCTACCAAGACTCATAGAACAGTGATTGGGTTGATATCTTATCAATTGGTGTGTATATTCATTTTTCATCAAAGTTTGTTATAGGTGGTTAAATGTCTTGGGGAATTTGAGAGTGCCTTTGGGTTTTGGGAACTCCAGGTTCCATAAAGGTATGATTTTCCTTAGATATGGTTAAAGGACTCATACTGGACCAGTGGAAGTTGATCATTCCATTCCCATAATGATTTGAGTTTTCTCGGGTGATCTTCAACACTGCTTTCACCCAATGGTCTATTCTTTAGTAACTTAAGGGGAAGAAAGTGAAAGATTTCATGGAAGCTCTATAAGTTCAACTTATGGTGAAGGGGTATCTTGACCATTTCAATGAACTATTTTCCTCTTCTCAAATGATAGTGTCAAGAAATCATTTTGAAGCTCCTCTATTCATGTGGGGTATCTTTCCATGGTTCATGGATTGGTTTCTTTAGCTATTCGTGGAGTTTCCCCATCTAGTGATGAGTTTGAATCAAAGGAACATGTTCCAGGAAAGTCTCATTGTCAATTATTTCTTTTCATGCATCGGATCACTCTCTTGTTTTCTTCTATTTTGGTCTATTTAGCCACTCTGAGTCATCTTATCATTATATTTTGAAGGCTTTTTATTGGTGTGACTTTTTGGGTCACCCAGAAAATATCTTCAAGTTACATCATCAAAATATTAAGTCTCAAATAGATGATTTCATCTTCAAGCTATGAGGCAATGGATGCTTCAAGACATCAGGGCTCCAGCCATAGGCCCTGGAGTAATGATTGCACGCAGTTAGAAATCTTAAGGGTTTGGAGGACCATGGTCCAACATTTTTCTCCAATGTTGTAGCATAAATAGTTAATATTACATCCATATCCTCCAAATTTTCTTGATAATAAAGAATTACATTACTTAGACTTAAGAGACATCCCCAAGGTACCAAAGTCTGGCAATAAATGCCAAGGTATTCCAAACAAGTGGGGGGTGGTTTTCCCTTTTTATATAAAACTACCCAACCAAACATGCCATAATAAAAGATACCTACATGATGAATGATAAAAATGTATTGAAACACAAATGAATACCAATTATACCCAAACCAAACAACAAAAGAGTACCATTACGGAATACTACAAAACATCAAACTACATGGTTGAATAAAAGACTACAAAACATAATGACCACCACATGACTGCAAAATTCAATCATGCTTCATGCTCTAAATCTAAAAAAACCCAAGTATCATGATGATGCACTAAAAAATTGTGATACCTTACCTTTTCATGTTTCACGATGAACAATATCTACAAAAGGACCAAATTTCTGAATCATGGGTGGGTAATGAAACTAATTTGTCTTTCCCCAAATGACTTCCCTACTCACACGACTATGATAGAAAAAGTTTTCACATTTTTATAAAACAAAGTTGTATAACTAAATGAAAATAGTTTATAACAAAGACAATAAGTTCAATGAAAAAATAGGTTTCCATACTAAAATGTTTTCCCATAAAATCAACCAAGAAATTATCTAAAACCATTTCACAAATTCCATTTTGGCATTATCTATTCCATTCCAAATATCCACACAACCAACCATGCATGAAACCACCTACCTCTTTATACTCACGAGTAGAGAGTCATCCATTAAAAAATTCATCACTTAATGAACCATTTTTATAGGGTAAATTCTTCACCCCTATCCATCCCACTAAATATGGGGGAGACTACATAGCCTTATCTGTTCTAAATACACAAGAACAAACACAACCATTATGCCAAAAAACAATTCCAAAAAAACCATTTAAATTAAAATGTTATTTCATGGAAAACCTTTCAAGAAACCATTTAAATAAAACAAAACTTTTATTGAAAACTATTTTCCATACATCAAAACCAAACAATAATTTTAAAATTATTATTTTAAAATCATGTTACCGATTTCACTTTCCACAAAAACACCCAATTTCCAAAATTCTAAAAACTATCAAGAAAGAGGGTTTCTAAAAAGTAATTATTAATAATTTAAAAACCAAATTCAACAAAAACAATAAATTTCAAACTAATCCTTAATTTTCTAATATGTTTAGTCACGAGTAAATTCACCTACCTCGGGATTTACGGAGAAAATGAAGAACTATAAAAAAAGGCCAATGAAATCTGGTGGAATCTCTAAAAACCCACCTTAGATATCTTCCACTATCATCAACAAGGCTATATAAAATAATTATTAGCATAAAAATAGTCTATATATCCACAGGATAATAGATCTAGAATTTTGAGGAAGAAAATGAAGTAGATCTAAGAAAACCCAACAAAACCCATCTTAAGCGAGGACTTACCAAAGGTAAACAGCTTCAAATCATCAATAAAACCCTTCAAATCACCTTCGGATCAATGGGAAAAAGTTGAATAGCCCTTGGGAGGAAGAAATCTCGAGTTAGTGTCATTTGGGGGAAAATGGGTTAAAACAAAATCTAATCCTATATCCACTTTTTAATATCTAGTTATAAACCGTGCATAGTTAGTCACATGCTTAGGAAAATTGTGCACTAACCATGCACCAGCCTCTACCTCAAGTTCGACCTCAGACATTTGGCTTACATGTTTAGACAAACCGTGCACCAACCATTAAAAATTCAATTATCCCACTTTTTAGAGTTTCTCCTAGGTGTCCACATGGTTTGGAAAAACTGTGCACTTGTTCTTGCACCCACCCCTTACCCATGCCTCAATGTGTAAGGTTTCTTGTAGGAGTTTCATGTCATCAAAAAACCATGAACCTATAAAAAATTCCCAAAACACTTTATAAGGTTTCCAAATCCTCCAAAACATCACCCAAACACATTATATACTTAAAAACATAAAGAAATGGTTAAATATTTGAAATTGGGGGTTCTACATTCTCCCCACCATTGGCTGTTCCATCCCCATAATGTATAAAATCGAGTTTATCTCGATAGAGTTTGAGACATTGCTTGACCATTTCCTTCACCTGTTCCCAAGTCTCTTTCTAAATCTAAACATGTTTCCACAAAACCCACACTAGGCCGATGTTTTTTCCACACAATACATTCTCTTGCCAATCCATAATCCACATTCAGATATCTACAAATGGATAATCTAGATATATTTCAATTTTATCCCTTTGAATCAAATGTTCAAGATCAGGCTAATAATTTTTCAACTAAGATAAATGAAACACATTATACACTACAATGAACTTTAGTGGCAATTAAAACTTATATTCCACCTCACCAACGCATTCCAGTATCTCCAAAAGTTCTATCTATCCAAGAGATAACTTTCCCTACTTCCCAAAACAATGATGTATAAGCCTTAGAGATATCCTCAAGAACATGTGATCACTCACCTCAAAGCACAATGATCTTCGAAGATGGTTTGTATACAATTTCTGATGACTCTGAGTTGTCTCCATTCTCTTCTTGATCAGCTGAATCTTCAACATTGTCTCTTGGACTAGGCTTGGTCCAACCAGTGAATCCTAACCTATTTTCACACAAAAAAGTGGATAATGATAAGGATTCCAATTCAATAATTCAGAAGTATTCATATGTATCAATTCTTAATAACTATTATTATATGATAACTCCACTATTGGTACGTGATCTTCCCATGAGCCACCAAAATACATTACATAATCCTGAAAATTTCTTTTAATTTGTGTATCTTCCTTTAGGATTTTCCATCCATCTAAGGATGATACACCATATACATAGTCAACTGAGTCCTAATGTATTTTTGTAAGAATTTCCAAAATTAAGACATAAACCTTGGATCTTTATCTGATACTATTAAAACTAATATTCCATGCCTCTTTACCACTTATCGAATATATATTTTTTCTAAGTCCTCTACCATATGAGATTCATGAATATGGATGAAATGAGCTAAATTTTTGATCCAATACACTATCACCGATATAGAATTGTGTTTTTGAACCATTTATAGGACTACTATTACAAAATACAAATCTACTTGTTCCCATATCCAAATACGGATTGGTAAAGACTACAATATACCTGCTGGTTAATGATTCTCTTCCTTAACTTGCTGACAAGTTACACATCTCAAAATAACTCAGTCACCTTTATTTTCATACTGACCCACTAAAATTTTTCTTTTAACACCTAATACATATTCTGTATTAAATATTGAACTGATCATCTCAAATGGTGGAAACCATGAAGAATTTTTTTTTTGAAAAGCAATATGTATGAAAATATAATTTTTGAACCACAATAATGAACTTCCATTCATCCTCCGGCCCTCAATGATCTCCCTACAATTGATTTTTGACCACATAGCATGAAATTATAAATCAAATAATTGTGAATATTTAACTATTTCAACTAAATCAAGAACAAAAGAAACTTTGAAGAAGACTGAAACTACACCTTGGTCTTCACATTCCAAGTACATGTTAGCTAGGACCGACATCAACTTCCACTCATCTGAAGCTTCTTTTTTCAACTAATCATATGAATTTATGCTTAATGCATCTACCACAAAATTTCCTTTACCTGGTGTATACATCATGTCAAATTCAGAAATTTGTAGTAAATCAATCCATATTATTTGTCTTGGGTTCAATTACATTTGTTATAAAATATTCTTCAATCTCTTATGATCTATAAACACTTTAAATTTCTATCCAAATAGATAATGAATCCAAATCTTAAAATCCTGGACTATAATAGCTTACTACAAATCAGGTTTTGGGTAGTTCTTCTCATGTAACTGTAACTATATTGATTCATAAGAAACAAAATGATATCCATGTATGATAACACATGCTAACTCTAATCCTAAAGCATCATAATACACCATGTACCCTTGTCTGGATTCTAGAAAAATAAAGATTCATGCTGATGTAAGGAGAACTTTAAGCTCTTTAAAACACTTATGAAATTCCTCATCCAATTAGAATAGAACATTTTTATTTGTAAAATATTCCTTAGGTAAATATAGTCATGATAAATCATGAACAAGACATTGATAATAACCAGAAAATCCAAGGAAAATCTATATCGTGAATACATTCTTTGGTGGTTTCTAAGAGATAATTTCTTTTATCTTTTCTAGAACCACATAGAAACATTTTTCAATGATTAAATGGCCAATAAAAAACCTCTTTTATCTAAATATCTCAATTTTATAATTTGGAATAAAAATGATGGCCATGTAAGATTCAAAAGACTATCTCCATGTGTTTATCATGCTCATCCCATGTATTTGAATACACTGATATTTCAGCTACAAAAACTACAAAAAAAGAATCCTGATATCTCTAAAATATCTAATTCATCAATTCCATAATTACTATTGGTGAATTATAAGACTATAATTCATTTCCACATATTCATAATGGCCATTTATACTCTTAAAGCTGTCTTTAGATTATCCTCATTCTAAACCATCAATTGGTGATATCCAGATCACAAGTCAATTTTGAAGAACCATTGAGATCAACTCAATTCATCAAAAAGATAATGAATATGTGAAAAAGGATACCTATTCTTTATTAAAACATGGTTAATATTATTATAATCAATATACAACTAAATATTTTCATCCTCATTTTTGACAAACAAGACTGATGCTTCCCACAGAGACATGCTCAACCGAATGAACCCTTTGCTTTTTAGTTCTTCCAACTACACTCTTATCTCCCTTAATTATATCGGTTCCATCTAATAAGATGGAAGGTAAATAGTATTGTTCCTCATAAAGATATTAATCATATACTTAGATTTCCTTTTATTTGTTAAACCTATGAAATTCATTAGAAAAACATCAAAAAACTGATCAATAACCACTATAAACTATTATCCTTGATCTCTTCCATTGATTCCAAAGTCAAATATATAAACTGGTATGAGATCTTTCAAAATTTTGGTTCTGAAAAGCTCATTTCACATATCTTTACACATATATCTCCAATAAAGAGATGCTCGAATCCATCTTCATTTGTAAAACTGACCTTTCTAGTATAACGATCGATGTGAGCCTTTAATTTTGTCAACCAATACAAACCTATGATTATATCAGAGATATATATATCAAAAATAGAGAAATACCATATCAAATCAAATCCATCAAATGTTATAAAACATTCTCTACACACCATGGCTTGACATTCTCCTTAACCCATATGATTTTTATGTTTTAACAGATAAGGCATCATCTAAAAATTAAAACAAAGAAAAGCAATAGCATGATAATGACAAAATATTGGTATGAACTTTTATTAAACAAATATTTCATAAGGTAAAAATTAAAAATAATCATACATCTCATAGTTTAAGGTATATATTGATCATCCAAAATAACTTGTTAGGATCTATATAATTTATTTCTCAATGCACTTTGTTCTTTATTTCCTTATTTAGACAACCCTTACTGAGTAGTCATGGTATTAATAGAATCAATATGGTGAGATTTGTTCTACTGAGGAGTCATGGTATTCATAGAATCACTATGGTGAGTTCTGTTCTGCTGATGAGACTGGTTCTTATACCCTCGTTCTGTCAAAGTATGTGATGAATGTGACACCTGAGAAGTGTCTCGATCACCCAAACTTATAGAAATAGGAAAATAAAACTGAATATTCCCCATCTATTTGTAATTTTGAAATTCTCTAGGTGGTTTCCTAAATTATCTCTTCATGTGGTAAAACATATCACATTGAAAAAATCCATTTTGGATCTTTGGTTTTGGAGTAATATTTACAGATCTTACTATCTAATTTTAAACCATCCCACTACCTTGTAAATAGATTTACCTCTTTCTATTTATCCTATCATTATAGTTCCCACAATTTCCCATTGGTATCAACATGTTCCCCCCACCCGTACCTCCTAAGATGTCCCTTTTTTCACTATCTAACTATTGAAATTCTCTATAGAATATGTGATATAGAGAACAACAATCTTCAATCGAATCTCTTTCCTCACCCTGATTTGAAAATGAATGGCTTAAATGATGGACTAGTAGAAACTTTGGGTTTAAAGAGTACTAAATTCATGAATTTAACCATGTACTCCGTGATAGAACGTTTTTCTAGTTTCAAACTAAATAATTTTTTATTTCTTTGAACTATGAACATGTGAGGATAGAATTTTGTTTTAAACAATTCTTCAAAGTCCTCCCATGTAAGGTATGGGTCTAATTTAGCCCTAATTACTAAATCCCTCCATTTTCATGCAATATAGTCCAACATATATGTCACCATCCTAACTTTCATCTATTCTTGTGTGCCAAGCAAATCAAATATATAATTCATCCTATTCATCCATGCCCATTTCTTCCCTATATCCAAATAATTATGAAATATGGGTGTCTTACTATTCTATAACTGGAAAAAATTATCAACTATCCATGACTAATCACTCTTATTCCCCCTATCTGCAGCTAGAAAAAGCATGGACTATACTCTAAACCAACTGTTAGTTCACTTGTGGCTCAGTTGCAACAACATTCTCAACAGCTTCATCCAGTTGTTTTCTACAATGTGTATCGGGTTCCATTTTATATACAGACAAAAAATTCCATAAGTCTCACTCTCTAGTAACCGAAGGCTTAATAATTTCATATTCTAACATGTCTTGATTATCACAACATTGCTTTCCAAAATCAACCATTTACATGTTCAACAGTTTTTTAAAAATCCCAATTACCTTTTTAAAATCAAACCATTTCCAAAATACCACAACCCATATCTTGTCAAAATTTTGCATTTGAAAACAATTTCAACATTTTTCAAAAATATAAAATTGGTAGAGAATAATTAATCAAAATAAAATGTGCACTCTTATGGAAATTCATTTTTAAAATTCATGTCATTGTCATTTAATTGGCTAAACCCTTGCAATGAGATTCCAATTCTTATAAGTGTCTCCAAAACACTTATGTACCCAAATCAAAGGAAACATTAAGTTCATTATAAAAATGATATCTATGTATTTTCATGTTATACATTTAACTTCATAACAATCCAATTCCTTTCTACCAACCTGGCATAAGGAATAGACTAAACTCCAAAACTAAGATAACTGAAGATCACTTGTTAGTGAAGGACTGAACAAGATCATACCACTTGTAACTTTTTTCCCCTACTAAATGTATTTAGAATATTAAAGAACATTAAAAATCCTTAAGAGACATATTTAAGGTGCCAAAGGCTAGAAATAAATGCCAAGGGCTTCAATATAAGTGGGGGGGATTTTCTATTTTTAAATAAAACAACCCAGCCAAACATGACATAAAAAACATCCCAACATGATGCATGATAACAATGTAAACAAACTCAAATGAAACATTAATAATCATGAATAAATAGGTATTCATGTTAAATACATTAATGGGGTGGTATATACACCACATGAATGTGAATAGGTGCATATTAACAAATGTTTCTTAATGAAATGGATATTGAGAAAAAATTTGTTACAATGATCAAAATGTTGAAGTATGATTAATCAATGAATAGATAATGTGTTTATAATGTAAATACACATAGAATAATTTTAAATAAAACATAATGTAGTAAAAATTAATTACACACATAATATTAGAATATCAATGATAAATAATAAGTAAAATAAATCAATAAAAAGAAATTGAGTTATTAAATTCTTTACAACTTTGTAACTTTTAAGTAAAAACCCTATGGATCAAATAATTACAATTAAAACTAAAAATAAAATTTAATTTTAATTAATTGTGATATTACTTTTCAAAGGGTCTGTATATACACCATATAAAATAAATTATGTGTGTATCATTTCAATATAACTCAATGAAGGGAATTTGAGATGAAGTCTCTTACCTCACACATACATTTGGTTGAACATTATTTAACTTAATGTATAATGGTTTTAATAATGTTATTTATTTATACAATATCCATATTCATATTTAAAATAACATATATAATCCCCTTATAATATTTTACCACCCATTTGTTAATAGTATTTCATTATTTTTATTATTTTGGGTGTTAATTGCCATATTTATCATATGTATTTGGACGTGAAAGTTTCAGTTATTTTGTATAGTATATAGATACATCATATAAATTATTATATTAATTTTATAAATACAATTTTTTTATTAGATACATTTTTATAATTATTATTTAAATTTAAACATGGATAATTGATCACATCACTTCAGGGAGATAGTAGGTCGTATGTACGCACAACAATGTTATGATTTCCATAATGGGTGAAAGGTTAAGGAAGTGGGTAATATATTAATTTTTCATAATAAATAAAATTATATATATCACAAATATTCACTAAATATTTACTTATTACCTTCCATTTAATTAAATAGTGAAAAAATGTATCACATTGCTTCACGCGGTAGTAGTATACCGTGCACATTAGGGACATTATCATATTTTAATCAGAATGGAATGTAAGAATGTATATAGGATTTTAAAATTTCAAAAGTATAATAATATCATAAATATCATATAAATTTGTTAAATCCATCATTATTTCTAGCCTTTAAAGGTGGTTGTGTAGAATGAATTGTATCAATTCGTGAGGTGGTAGTCCACTATTCACACAATTGACAGTTTAATTTCCCATTTGATAGAAGATGAGATGGATATAGGTAATTATCCTAAAATAATAAAATATAATTACATATATGATACTTATTTTATTATATAATCATTTTTAATAATATTTTAAGGAGGTGGGATAAGAAACAAAATAAAAACACTCATTTAAGAAAGCAACCTCTTCATCAGACAACGTCTTTAGGTTTGCACCAAAAGGCTTATTAGGTTGGATTTATAATAAAACAAAGGGATATAGGATATTTTTACTGTAATAAGTAGGTTATTTGGGTAGTTATTTTCTTAAAAAAAATATTTTTGTAAGTTTGAATAGGGGAGGATAGGGGAGGAGAGGGGCTGTACTTTTAAAAGTGGGGAGAGGACACATATGAAATGTTTAAAAAAAACAATTACAACGAAATTTTTATCATGATAAAAGCCTAAAAAATTGTTCATTATCAAACCTTAGAGATTATATGGTCGAAATATGTATATAAAATGTGTTTTTTATAATATTTTAGGTCATTTAACCCTTATCCTTTTAGTTTTACCCCTGGTAAATCTGTTTTTACCTTAACTGCGGTAATTAATTTGTACAGTTTCTACTATTCATAATGATAAAAAATTAAGTTGAACATGTAAAATAATATAAATTATTCTCATTCCAAATATTTAATCCATTTTTTAAATTTCAACATAAATAATATTTAGAATGTATTTTAAAATTATACCCGTAGACGCGATGAAATAATGGGTTTCCAGAGAGACAATTCTCATAAGTATTGAAGGTTTTAATATAAAATTTTAATATTAAATTGATTCCAATGTACTAAATTAGTTGACTTGTAATATATTTCAACTAATTTTACTTTAATATAAATTTAAAATATACCTTAACATTGTAAATTATTTAAATGAAAATGAAATTTTCAATAAAAATTTTTATTTTCACTATTCATTGAAAAATGAAACTTTTAAGAATAATCCAAAAACATCACCCTAATATAATTATGAAATATGGTTTTAAAAAAATTATTTTGGTTATTTAAAATAAAATTTATAAAATTTGTAAACATTAATTTTAAAATATGTCTGCAAAGTGAAACTACTGTTTTTTTAATAAAGTTTTTCGAAAAACATTTCTTTTCCTTTAAAATGATTCTTATTTTTTATAATAAATAGATAGAAATGATTTTGATAATTTATTTAGTAATATTCATACCCACCACTTTAATTTCTATGTTATAATATTATACTACATTACATCTCATTTATTTTTAGGGATAGGTGTTCTGCGAGTTATCAAATAGATTAAATTTAATAAAATATATTTTGTAGGTTAGTCTTAGTGTTTTTGTAACACATATGATATCGAATAAAATGTTATTATTTTAAAATATCAAGGTGTTATATTGACCTTTAATTTTACCAGCTTTAGTGTAGTCTTATTTCACCTTTTTTAACTCACTTTGACTTGTAAGTCATGTAAACTATGTCTTAGATTATTGTACCTCTTACTCCACAAGTCTTTATTCAAGATCATTCGCCATATTTTTAGGTTCTGTTATATTTAACCTATTTTGTTTATTATATTTAAAAAATATAGATTCATCATTTTTTAATTCTTATCTTCTAGCTTAATTTTCATCATAATCTTTTAGTTTACTTTCTAGCTCAGTTAGTTTCTTCACATATTCTGTTATCACATTAAGATATGTATCTTATTTCTTGATACATTCTTCATTATACTTTATCAGTTTTCTTTCCACCTTATTGATCTTCATTTTTTTCTCAATATTAGTTTTTATATTATCTTATAACTACCATTATATCTTAGTTATCTCTTTCCCTTCTACAACATCAAATGTGTCTTTAGTAGTTCTGTATTATTCAATAGAGCACACCTAATTTCTATAAATTCATTCAACTTATGTCCCATTTATTGATGATGAAGATTTATCAATTTCCTTACTCCTCATATTTCTATTATTTTTTCTCTATTACTTTCACTTTTTTGTCTCATAGTCACCCTTTTTGTATTTCATAGATTTTCTCTTCAAGTAGTCTTATTCTTCATCATACTCAATGACATTGGTATTAATCTTTAGATAATCAAATGAAAATTTTATAATTCCATGATAATTTAAATAACATTAATCGATTATTTACTTTTCTTATTCTATCTCAATTATATAACCTTATACAAAACCCCTTATTTAATTTTAGTCCTCTTCATATTCCTCATCCTCAGAATGACTTGATTTTAGTTCTACTTCAACTCTAGTTTTATCATTGATCGTGGATTTAAAGGAATTTTCAATTTTCAATTTTGTATTAAAATATGTTATTTTTCTTTATTCATATACTATAATAATATTATGAAGTTCATCAAGTGATAGATATTATCATTCTTCTAGTGTATAAACTTTTAAATTAAGTCTATTTGGAAAATTTCTCATCAATTTCATTATAATGGTTGAATAATCTATATTTTCGCAAGAACCTATGGTTATATTAAAAATATAATTTACTATTTTAAATTAGTCAAAAACACTTTCATAATCACTTATTTTCATATATTTAAATCTTATTAATCATATTTACAACTTAACTTCTTTGACTTTACGATTTCCTTCATAACTACTTCTCAATTTATCCTAGATTTACATAGTGGTTTTCAAGATCCATTATTTTAGTGTAAAGATTTTTTGATAATGATATCAATATAGAATTTTTATCCTTTAAATCCATTTCCAAGTTCTTATTATCTGTAAATTTCATAGGATAATTATCATAATAATGTAGAAATACCACTATAACGGCATCTCTCACTTCTACCCCAAGTGATATGAGATACATTATCATTATATTTTTTCATCCATGATAGTTTTCACCATTGAAAATGGTAACACCCTTACTTATTTCTAAATTAATTATCTCTATCCTAAAAAATATATTGGATCTCTCTGAGGTGACATTTCCTCTCATACCATTTGTAGTTCCTGAATGAATGTGAGATCACTAAGAATAGGAGAGGGTGAATCAGTATCCCTTTTTCTTTTACAAATTTTTTATTTTCAATTCAACCCTGGTGGATGGTTATATACTTGATACACTGTTCTTTTTTCTCTCATCCTAACCTTGAATAATGTTATAAATCAAAATATACATAATATAAGGATTTACAAGTTTTTTTATAAAGGTCTACTCATTATTGGGTTGGTTATTAGCCACAACATTTATTCCTAGATATAATCTTTTTAATAATTACAATGGTTAATACAGAGTCACACTATATCTCTCTTAAATCCTCATATGAGGTTATTTATATTTTATCTAATAGTGTTACCATAATCTACACTCGGCTACTCTAGAATCCTTATTAGATACTTCTGCTTCTAAATCACACAATATACTTCTCTTATTCACTGTGTAATGACTCGGAGTTTTATCCAATTTATTTTAATAAATTAATTAGTAAAATACAGAGACCAAGTTCTAAGACAGCTCAATATTCTAAGGCTCGGTGTGATTGGAATGAATCATTCAATATAGTTAAGATTTTAATTTAAAAACACTAGGCAGATAACATTGAACTTTAATAAATTCTAAAAGGTTTCCCAGATTAAAAATCAGAGGGCACTATTTCATCCAAAATAATGGATTTATTTAAGAGTGGCCGAACCTAGACAGGCACAAGTTAGAGTTGAAAGTTAATTTTTGGACATGAATGTTATGAAAATATTCAATAAATATAATTTAATTTGGAATTGCTCATTGGTGCATATTTGTTAAATTTTTATTAAACCTAGAGTTAGGGGTCCATGTTAACAATTTACAACCCTAGAATTCCCTGAGATCTCTTGAGAGAAGCCTGATGTGTTTCCTTTCAACAGAGAACGACGATGGAGAAGCGGATCAGGATCATTCTTCAATGGATCGTCAATGATAACAAATTCACAACAGTGAACAATCCGATCCCAAGAAAGGTGTGTGTTTTGATTTTATTTCCTTCCTCATTCTTGAATTCCACTGATGAATTTGAATTAATTTTTGAACATATTGATTCACGGATTGGGTGTATATTTGTGGGATGGTTTTTTGATTTCGGTATATTTATCGAGAATTGAATCTATGTTATAATTGAATTAATTTTTGGCCCTATGTTCTTAAATTGTAATGTGGATAGATCAAGTGCGACACGAAAAAGTCCTAGATCCATCCAATTTTTATTTTCTTGTGTTATTCCTCATCCCCCCCCCCCCCAATCCACTTCTCCTTCTTCGTAGGAAAATGATCCAGGTGGTCCCATAAGAACATCCACTGTGGGTGGTGACGGTGGGCGCGACCCATAGATGGAGGCCGTGGCAGTGGAGATTGGGACATGGAAGGAGGTCGTGCCAGTGCCGGATTGTAGGTGGAGGAGGCCGCCAGCTCCATGGTCGATGGCAGAAGTTTGTGGCCGCGTAGATGCGGGAGGTGTGATGGAGCCTTGGCCAGGCGGGTCGTGACGGCAGTCGACGGTCATGGAAAGAGGCCATAGTGAAGGGAAGTGGCATTCCATAACCGCGTTGGATAGAGGATACAAGTAGGATATTCATGTATTATTTATTCATGTGGACCAGTCACATGAAATGCGGTTTGTCGGCATTGACCAGGCTAGAATGCGGCCCTCTTGATGTCCTGGGCAGACGAACCGACATGCTCGAGCTAACTAGGCTAGAGCTGGTGGGCTGGAGTGGAAGCATTCTGGGATACCAATGGGTTAGACCATTAGTGTTTTGGGCCCATTTAGGGTGGACCGGGCCCAGTGGGTCGGGCCGACCAGACGAGTTAGACCGGACCTGGATGCAACCAATCCCTTTTCACTAAAAGACCCGTAACTTTTAAATCGTAAGTCTATTTGATGAGTCATTTGAGGTTTTGGGACCCTAGTGAAGAGGAGATACTTTGGAGGTGGATTTTTTGTTTTTATTTAGGTCCATATTAGGTGGGAATCTTACCATTGTATCTTTCCTTGAGAGTTCAGTACGAGATTTCATTCAAATCACTGGGCAATATTCCCCTCAAGAGGATATAGTTCCATATAGAGTTGTGGCATCCTACTCTGAAATAGAGTGATAATCTGTCTCCCCTAATGTATGTTATTGGATAATGATGTGACATATGAGTTTAGGGAATTAATACTATATCTAGTGGGCTGTATTGATAGGGTTTGCGGTATTCACTAAAGAGAATCCCCTAAATTACGAGCTGCATCAGTAGGGTTCATTGTATTCTCTAAGAAGAATCCCTTACATTCCTATTCAATGCATATTGGGTTCATAGTATTCTATAATGATATTCCTTTATCTATATATCATGATATTTGACTAGAATTTTCTTTATTGGAAAATCCCAAATTAGTGGGACCCCTGGTAAGATTCCTTGATGACATCAAGGCTCGAGGAGTGAGTTCTCCCAAAATGAGAATTCCTCGAGTGGAATCTTGTGGCTGATGATGGAATGTGACTTATCCTCTCTCTTTTTGTGGCTGGTTATGAGTATATTTGGATGTTCATGGTATATTTATACTCATATACATGTGTAGATATGACTATGCATTCTTATTTTTTCTTTGTGGTTTCAGGGTGACCTACTAAGTATAGTCTTACTCAACCCTGCATGGGATTTTCCTGCACGTTTTGTGTCTTTTTTATATTATTGAAGCCTCTATGGAGTTCTAGGTGGAGTAGGACCAGGACTAAAACCATATGATGCATTGTGAGATCCGATGGGTCCAGGTTTTTTCGACAAATTTCTACAGCAACTTTAGTACACTTGTTGGTAGGCCAGAGATTGTAACTGTCTTTATTTTTGTGGGCTTGTATTCTGGCTAGGTTTACCTTTAGGTACATTACTTTTTTGTTGTACTCTATGGTAGGTTGTTAGTGTATGCATGCATGGTGGTTGGTGTGTTCTCTTTTTAGTTTTGTGGTCTTGGAGATTTGTGTGTGCGATAGGTACTTAGGAAAATGCCTCCCATTTGTGAGATATTCCTACTCAACACTAGTTTAGATCCCCTTGTCTATTAGAGGTAGACATGGGGTAGTAGCAGCACGGGCCCCATCAGGACGGGTCGTGACACCCAACTTTAACTAGGATACTTCCTCCATTCTTCAAGGTTTGATCCACTATTGGATGATCTATTGATATTACTCCATGAGATCAGTAAATATGAATTCAATATTTACCTATTCAAGTACATTTTTAAAGATTTTGGTTTTTATCAAATACATATAATCATCTGTATTTGATCAGTTTCTTCACTACAACACTTTATAAGAAATTCTTCCTTCTGTTAAAGTCTCAACCTCACATAGATGTGTAAAAGTGGTGCACAAAAATTCTTCTGATATTATTTTATACAATAATAACTTGAAAAATATCAATCATATTCAAGCACACTTCATGCATTCCAAATATCCCAATCTATATCACACACATATATATTATTTATTAATATTATTTTCTATACCTTTATCTATTATGGGTATCTAAAATTTTTGTGAATGTTCTCTAATAATCACATGCATGTGCTATCTTAAATAATCACATATGTTTGTAATATAATGTATTCACTATATTCAGGGGTTTATACACTATCATCCTTTGTAAAAGTCTCAAGAAACTACTAGATTGTTTGCAATTGTTTCATGAAATCGTATCTTGTGGTAGCACTGCTTTATTATTCTTCACAAAAATAGTGCACCTTATATCAATCCTCTTCATGTAAGGGAAGAACCTTTATTATAAGTTAAAGTACCTTCATGTGATAGAAGATTTTCTCATGGGATATTTGTTTCTTTTTTAGAGTCTTTAGTGTGAGGGTTTCGAGGCAAGAAGCATATGGAATCTTTCTCATTTGTTCTAGATAAAAAGATTCATAGAACTCTCCCCTTGAATAAACATAATATCGCACTAAATATATATTTTTAGATATCTCTATATCGCTCTCAAATATTCTGAAATATTTGTGACTCACTCTCTCAACCCATCCACTTTCATATCAGCCACATCTCACCCAAACTCCTCCAAATTTTATTTCATGCTGAAAACTCATTAAAAAATTCTATGGATATCAAGATCTCCCTAAAATTTAAAAATATCTATAAGACTCATATATAATCACATTTTTTGTATGTGGTATTTAAAATTACATAATATTTTTAGATCTACACTTTACGCTTCTAAAAACAATACATTATAACTTGTAAATGGTAACAAGGGATAAACTCACAAACCCTTATGAAGCAATCATCTACATGAAAACTTCTATCATATTGTCGGATCCATGAGATATTTTGGTATGTAGAAAATAGGTTGTGTGGATATATTCTAAAAATATATGTGTAGAAAAAACTCATACATGAAGGAATCAGTAACATCATTTGATTCATCAAACAACTATGTGAAGTATCTCAAAATAATTCATCTATGTGATCCTCTTCAACAAACATATACATAAAAAATGAATACATGTGTACTTACATCAATAGAATCATATAAATAAAATTTCCTTCATTTCCTGATCATGCGTGAAAGTTTAGCTACATACATTTGGTATTCAATCTCCCTAGTGAATTATGTCAAAATTTATCATTGGAGAAATCCTCACTTAGAGATTCTATATATCATGAAAGTGATACACCAATACCTAGGTCTTGAACATTCCTTGGTGTTTGAAATAAACCTATAATTTTCACACCCATCATAAAAATAGGGTTAAAATCTTATAAAGATAATAAAAGTGGATTAGTTCTTTTGATCATGGTTTGATATGTACATTGTGTCTTATCAATGGTAGATAACCTGCATAGCTAAACTCATGACTGTCTAGATGAGGTGGAAGATATCTAAATTTGATCTAGTAGTTCATATCATATTTATATAACAATTATTCTTCTATGCATAACTTTTTAATGATGCATGAATAGTGAAGTGGATTTAGAATCCCACATCAAACATTGGTTCATCTGGCTATTACCTTATCATAAAATGTCTTCCATAATATACTCAAGCTATAATTAGGGGATCAGTGCCTGACATAAATTCACAGCATGCCTCAAAGGATATACAAACCCACATTATCCCATTGGAACCCTAGACTAAACCCTTACATGCCCACTATGGAATGTGTTTCAGTTTTCCTCTATTCAGCCCACTCTCATCCTCTCCACCACACCATGATGGCTAGAGTTTGACTTAACACCTAGGAAGTGTCAAGATTCCCAAGTTGTATAGGTGTGGTGGGATGAATTTTCACTAAAAATAAATCAAAATTCACAACAAAAATATCATAACTAGCTCAGTATCCTTCAGAAAATTGTTTTCTTCATGCATGAAAAAACATTATTCTTCTTCTTCATTTAGAAAACATTGTGCACTTAATAAATATCATTCTTCAAAGTCTTTTACATTAATGGTCCTGTTTAATCAATCATCCAATTTTAATAAATATTTTCATGATAATGACATCCAATTTCATCAACTGAATCCATAAAAATTATCCAAGCATCACTGCATCATCCACCAGTACATATTGAATTGATGAAAATAAATAAAACCTAGTCTCAATAAAAACTTTAGTAAAAAAACCTAATAATAGATCTATTTTTGGAAAACATGTTGATGTTTTGTTAATGTTGAGATTATTTGGATTTCCTAGAAATAAAACCCTCTCTGGATACTAAAAAGTGGATGTGGTTCTAGCATAGATTCACCTATCGATAATAACCCAAAATGGTTGGTTGATTATTGAATCAATCATCACTCTAGAGCATGATGAGTGGACCTAAGACTACAACCCTGGATAGGCACTCTTGGTGGATATTTTTTAGTAAATCACATTCTTTATAAGAACAATTATGAAGGATTTAATAATGATGTTAACTAATTAGGTTAGAGAACCAAATAGAAAAATTATCATGGATAACAATCGAGAAGCATCATGGGTTTATATGAAAGTATTATATGTTGAAAACAAAGCTTTCAAAAGGGAAGAACTACTCGGATTTATGTTTTCATATAAATATTATTGATATTATCATAACCATTTTAGTTTTAGTATTTGGTTAAAATAGGATCACAAAAACGAAGCAGAGAAAGGTATATATCTTGAAACCAATATAACTTATAACTGAGTAAAGGAGTATACTTAAAGGGTTGATATTTTACTATACTCCAATTTTGATATAAAAAGTGAGTCTCAAAGTCTTAACTAATGTAGTGTGATTCATATTCTAATAATCTTGAATCTCTTAACTATTCTAGTTAGTGAGTGATATTTATCAATGATATTCTTGTATTTTTTTGTTATTAAGGATGATATAAAACATCTAAGGAACATTATTAAATATTTTTTTATCAATGTTTTGAAATAATATATTAAATTGTATCAATAATATTGATAAATTATTTTATGAAAGGTTATATGTTTTGAGATAACCATTTATGAACACATGTTTGGGGGATAGATATGTTTTTGTTTTAGTATATGATTTATTTGGGATAATAAAGGGCGGTTTCAATTTAAATATGTGTGTTAGGTATTAACTAGTAACCAAGGGATTTATAATTTTTTCATGATATTTTTGGGTATTTTCATATCATTTTTTGGATTATGAAATAGAGTGACTAGTGTGTGAACTTATTAAATAATTTTTTATATAGTTTTAAGGCTAATGATAGAGTTCATTTTTGAAGGAATATATAATCTCATTGTGTTTAACTGTCTTGGATGTTCGAATAGGATATGGTAAAGATGAATTATTGAGATTATATGATCAGGTAATATACATACATGGTAATATGATTATAGAAATGACTAATGTCATTTTATGAAGGATAATTTGGATTTTAAAAGAATTGATTTTAATAATTATAGGATTTAGAATATTTTAGAAATTTAATAGTAATTTAGATCTCTATTTTAAACATTAGGTTAATAAGTATGGTATTTTCAAATTAGACTAGGTTGAACCAATAATTATATAGTTTAAACTATGATTTATATAGGTTAAATTAAATAAATTATAGGTTAACATGATAATAAGGGTAAAAGGTTTTAAGGATGAATACCTTTTATATTATTAACTTTGATAATTACCAATTTAAAATGTTTATTCACTCATGTAAACACTTTTGGTTTTATTAATGTCTAGAACTAGAGGTAACCATGGGTACGAGGGAAAATTCATAGAGTGCCTCAATAGATAACCCAAAAAAATGGGTGCTGGCATGAGAAATATTGTCATTATTCTGAACAAACTATCATAAAATATGATTATTAATGTGAACATTTTTTTTGTCCCAAACACACTAACTAATAAAATAATTGAATGTTATAGAAATTTAGTTTACCATTATGATAAAAGAAATACCATTCAATTCCATACATGTCAAAAATGTGGGAATACACATGGGAGTAAAATCTATAAGTGTAGAGATAGAGTCCATCATATATACATGTGTTAGGGAAACTGATATTCTATAAAAAAATATTATGCTTAAATTTGGATATATTTGGGCATTATGTGACCCAATATCCCAATTCAAGGGTCGGTGAGGGATATATTTACCAACAACCATGTGGGAAATGAAAATCTTAGAAAACTACTTCTAATGAATTAGATAATTATTTTTTGTATATATTTTCTAGTGTCATATGTCATTTAATATATCACCAAATACTTTATATTTAGTTATAAATAAAAAACACTAGTTGTATGGTTATCATACAAATCATTTTCATGGTTTCTGGGAAGTTATTTCTTTGGTATCTAGATCTTAATAGAATTATATGTGAAGTTAAGAATGTTTTTTATCTATTTAAAAAGTTATTATAATAAATATTCATATATATAAATCGCATTTCACATACTAAATAAACCCATGATCATCTATAAGTGTACAATTAGTTATAATTTCTCTATATAAGTTACTCTATTCTTCTGATTCAAATTAAAAGGGTGAATTTTTTTTAATGGGTGGAGAATGTAACACCTTTAAATTCTAATAAAATTTAAATAATCTGATATTTTTAATAACCTAATATGGTAATAAAGTGAAAATAAATACCTTTATAAGATAAATAGTTATTATAAGTTAATTTTTAAATAAGGTATTTTAAATAAAATTTGTTTTATAATTATTTTTTATTCCCCATTAAAATAAAATTAAAAAAAATAATTACATAAAATAAACATAAATTATTAATTCATCACTTTAAAATATACTTATTATTAATTTTGTATCATTTTCTAAAAAGGATGTATTTTAGTCAGAAAATGAGGTTTTCATGAAACTAGTAATTTGTAAGACTTAATCATTATATAAGAATGATTTATAAATTTAAAAAAATTAAGTAATAAAATTTTGATATAATTAATA
Source organism: Viscum album (assembly GCA_963277665.1). NCBI lineage: Eukaryota > Viridiplantae > Streptophyta > Magnoliopsida > Santalales > Viscaceae > Viscum > Viscum album. The sequence goes on from OY728166.1 coordinate 386,109,435, forward strand.
ACAATATTCATGTTAAAATATTTCTTAACATAGATCTAATATCCAACACTTTTAAAAATAATTAAAATGTTAATTTAGTATAAAATCATTTTTGGTATTTTTTTAAATCAATTATTTTCAAGATAGATTACGTATTAACTTTAATTAAAAGTCTCAAAACCATTATTAATGTAATAAATATTAATATTTCATTAAAATTAGATTCATAAATAATTTTACCTTATGTACAGATTTAAATCATAAAATTTTTATTTCTCTAAAAATAGTTTTTACACGATTAAGTTTATTTTTTAAAAAAATTTACTTTTTACACCTCTAGAAATTCTATTTGAAAATATTAATTTCAAATTTTATATTATAACTATGAAATTTGGTAAAAAATTTAATCTTAATATCTTTAATTAAAATAAATTACTAAGATTGGAAATTAATTAGTAGGGTAAAAGTAAATTAAGGTAAAAGAGAAAATATTAAAACAAAAAACCCAAAAATGCTTAAAGTTATATTAAAAAAGGAGTGTTTTAGGTGATATTAAACTCAAACTCATTTTAATCTGTTATGTTTTCCATTTTTGTCCATTTACATATGAATAGTTACCTTACATGATTGAAAATTTAAGGGTTACTCCAAAAACTACCCTTTCTTTCACTTATAAAAGGGTGACATCTTCACCAATTCAAGACACACATTTCCTTATAATTTATCAATGAAAATATACCATTTTTATCTTCTTCAAACTATATCACATGTTAAAAATATTTTATTTCACATTAGTTATCATAAGGCCTACATTTTTAAAGAGACTTCCAAGGAAAATTCAACTCCCCAATGTGAGTATTATTTACTAGTTAGTTTTATTATTAATTATCTTTTTTCAAATTTATTCTATATATGATAATATAATGTTTTTATTATAATTTACATAGTTTTTTTTACTATATTTTGGTTATTATCATTATGTATTTGTATGCTTTAACCATTAAGAAAAACAAAATTTTTGTCCGTGCATTGTCCAAACTACCACCTCCTTGACGTAACATGTTTCATTTTCAATAACCTCCATTAAAATTTTGATATACTGATGCAGTTAGAGGATAAATATTATTATTATTATATGATTATGTTTATGGTATGAAAAAATTAGGAACCTATTAATTATATGATCAAAAAATGATCATTGTTAATTTAATCATTTAAAATTAGTGTACTAAGAGGATAATCACTTCTTCAAATTGTGTACTATTTTTATATCCATTATTTAGTCTTATAAATCTTTTAAATTATGTTATATCACAATAGTAAACACTAAATAATATCATTATTCTTTTATTATAACTATATTACAATAAAACCACCTCATAGTCATTTATTAAAACAGGGTATGTTCATGTTTTGGTCGGTTTAAGCACCTAATTGAACAATACTACGAATTTATTTCATGAATGACTATGGGTATAAGTCCCCAGCCTTAAACCTTACTTAATCTTGAGTTATTACAAGATTACACATTGAGGATCTTTTCGGGTTAATATTTTTAGAGAATTAGATCATAAAACTTGCATTACATTCCACATATAAACAAAGTGGTTACATAAAGATAGTATTCTTCATTCCCAACAATGGAAACACATTTAAAATAAAACATGGATTATTTCTTGACACATCCTTGACTCTATCACCTTATCATGTACCTTTCCCTTGACCTGTGAAAAACATTTCAAAAACTTGGGATGAGCATAAAAACTCAGTATGGGTTATAAAAAAAACATGGAAAGGAAACATGAGTTCATATTTACAAAAGAATAAAATCATACTTTACCCATAAAACATAGGCACTTTAACATACCTCATAAAATCATGAATAAATCATAGAAATCATAAGACATAAAGGTAACTTGAGGCATTCATAACATTCTTACGTAGGGATTAACCCTCTTGGTTACGTTTGGAATACCCATCACAGTATATTCCCTAAAATCTCTTCGGAGAAACCTTAACATTTCACTCCTTCACGTTACCCAATGCATTGGAGAGCTATATCGGGCTCACCGGCCCTTAGTTTATCACAGAACCACCCGTCTTCATAATAATGCCCAAGAACCGTAACATAATCGTATCACATAAAACATGCATAATGGAAACATAACATTTCCACATGTCAATCACAAGATATCAATACAACACATCGATATAATAAAAACATTATGAAAACCATTTTTAATACCAAAGTAAAAGAAAAGTAAAACATGGTATTTATATTTCTTTTAAAAAGAAGGTATGGGTTGTAGAGGAAGCCGAAACTCAAATAACGGTCACGACGGCGGAGAAGTCGTTGTCGCCGCATACGTACGACAAAAACATTCCCTTTTGTCGTTTAGTAAACACTTCGTATAAAAAATATTCCTTTAGAATAAACGTAAAATTCAAAGGGTTTTATACACCGTATAAAAGAAAGTTGTGTATAAAATAAAATATGCCTCAATGAAAGGAGATTGAGACGAAGTCTAATACCTCGTATCCGACTTGACCCGACCGTTCTTTAATCTCCTGAATAATAATCTTGAGTTAATATCTACTTGCTTATGAACCTTTTTCAAGTTCATTATTCCTTTTATACCATGTTATGAACATCATGTAATCATTTAAGTTAATAGTGTTCATTTTGTCGGTATTTGGTTCTTAAGTCAAAAAATAGACTTCTTACACTTACATGTTGTTAATTTGGTCATGGGTTCGTTATATCCAGAATGATATTAATGATTTGGATAGCATATATATCATATATATTCATCATATACATGTATTTATAATATTACATCACATTTAGAGGTAAGAAATGAAATGCACCGTTCATGGAGACGGTAAGCCGTACGTACGCATGAACGCTACTTCCATTCCTATTTCATATTTTCTGGAATGGAATCATAATGATATAAGAGTATATTGTAATTAAAGTATAATAACATATATAAAATCATAGTTCCATCCTTTATATGTCCCACATATGGTATTTAACGAATCAAATCACTTTCAGGGGGCGGTAGTCCGCACTTCCTAAAATGAAGATATCGTGTTTACCCATAATGGAAACCATAAAGGTATGCCCAAAATGAAAAAAACAGAAGCTTAAGGAAAACATAAACATATTATATATCATATATAAAAATAGTGACATCATAATGCCCACCTTTGAAGGTGTTAAATGAGTATTTAACAATCATCGTTTCGGGAGGCAGAATTTCGCCATCCACGGAAACCGTATGTTCTTTAACCATTTGATGTAGTTGTGTGAGTGTGTAGCTCAAATATATCTTATAACCACATCCTAGTATATTGAAGATACTGGTGTTGTTACAAAATAAGTAGATAAAAAGAGTTTAGGGGGTTGGAGAAGCAAAATAAAACAAATGAACATGAGAGAATGAATTACCTTAAAAAGTGTAACTCCTTTTGATTTGAGCCTAAAGGCTTCCTTTCAAAGGATTCTGCCCAAAGGGAATCCTCTAGGATTAGGAGAGGTATGTGTAGAGAGTAAATGGGTAGGGGTTGTCCGAGACAAAGGCTTGAGTAGTGTGTGAAATGAGGTAGAGGTGGGGGCCTTTTATAAGAGGAGAAGGGGGGCACTTTTGGAAAGTAAAGAAATATTACTTTATTTGAAAATGTTTTTCGGTTTTAAAAGGTCCCACATTGATATAATTCGTGGATAAGGTGATAATGGTTCTAAATCCACTCATCCAATTCGTTTTTGCTATGTGTAGTTCATAGATTTTACATTGTCTTTCCATTTTATTTAAATCGTCAAATAATGATGTTATCGCTACATCATTATTATGTCACAAATAATTTAATTTATTTAATGTATAAAAATCATAAAAAAATACTATGATGTAGGAAATCGTTTTAGCTTTCAAATGACTATTTATAATCAAATATCTGATCATTATAACCCCGTGTAAAAATTGTTTTCGTAAAACATATTATGTTTATGTCATTTTTACTTTTAAATTAAATAAAAAGTTATTTATGTCATTTCCCAACCAAAATGTCTCCATGGGGTCCCCAAGTTGACCCATGGCTTGTCTCGGTCGGACATGACACAACCAATAAGGTTGGGACATGTTTCTAGGTCATTTCTTATTATTAAAGCATTATTTATACCTTAAACTACACAAATTACCACTAATCGCGATTAAAAACTTAATAAGTTACTATTCACCAAAAAAATTATTTTAATCTCATTGAACCACATTTTACTTCTTAATGACAACCATGTATATCAGATTTTCAAAATTCAATACACATTAGTGGTAAACTTTCATTTAACTGAAAAATCAGTTTGTTTGATTACCACTTAGTGGTTTCACTATTCATCAAAAGTTGAAGTTTTTCAGAAAATTACCAAAAATTCACCCTAAGCTATATTTGATATTCCGAATTCAAAAATGAAGTCTATTTTACAAAATTGAAATCAAATAAGTCACATTAATTAATTTAATAATTAATTCCCGCTGCCAGAGCAAAAAGCGTGTTTTTACAAAACAGTAAGTATCAAAAGATTGACACCAGTTTAAGTCTAATTTCAAAGTGAAATTGATTCCAATGACCACCATTGGATAAAATGGTAAAAATATATTCTAATTTCACTTCAAAACCAATTCAAAACATAATATAATCATATAAATAAATTATATTAAAAAGCAGTTTTGATGTAAAATGCAGTATTTTTCACTATTCATTAAAAATGAACATTGTCAGAAAAATACCAAAAATTCACACAAGGTAAATTTTGATGTCCCAATCATAAATAATAAGTTTATTTTGAGCAACATAGTTTATAAAATTGTCAAAATATAGATTCAAAAATGGTTTGCCATCAAAAGGCACTAAAACAATCTTTTAAGAATATTAGTGTATTCCATGCTTAAGATTGGATTTATTTTCATTTTAAGCCTCTATAACACTATCTTAATCATTAATAGACATAGATAAAAATATCTATTATTCATTACTTACTTGGGATGTTACAATGGGAACATAATTAAAGTTATAACATGATATAAATTTGTAAATAATGACTTTTTTCTGGTTATTTTATATTAATATGTAATCCATTAATTAAGAAAACAAACTTCAATCTTCAAGAATCACCAAAACAATATTTTTATCGATATCATCTTCAAGGATAAAGACTAAAACACTCATTAAAATAATTAGATAGATAATATATAATTATAAATAATATCTATCAGAAATTTTAATGATCTATTAATGAATAAATTTTAAATAAGAAGAAACAGAAACATCATTAATATGAAACTATTACAAACAATAAAAACTCTAAACACCTCATGTGAAAAATCAGAATATTTCATGAAGAGAATGACTATTTATGAAGTGTATGAATGAAATTAGATATGATTAAGGTTATAAATTTATTTATTAATATATATGTGTTTATGATTCATGAGGGTAAATTACATTTCTGTAAGTTGGGTCAAGATGTTAGGGTCTTCGTCTCAAATTCATCTCTTAAGACATGTTTATTATTATGAACCAAGTTAATTTTTGTGGTGTATGTACTATTTGGTTGGAATATTTGATACAAATACATAATATGGGGTGAATTATCTATTCATTAAATTATCAAAGTTATTAATTATAATTGTGGAATTTAGTGTATTAAAACATTTAACCAATTCTTTTGTAAATAAAAAAGAATAGTGGATGTATAAAGAGTGTAAATAAAAAATTAAAGAGATGAACATAGGGAATTTTTATAGTTATTAGGTCTAAGGTGGACCCACCCTACTCTTCAAACCCCAACCATTGAATTATAGAACCCCCTAAAATATGAGATATAATTTTACAATTAGAGAAATCTAAACCCATTATTTTATTACATGATGAATCCGAACCTAGGACTTTTATATGGGAGAAACCCCAAACATAACTAGACTTTTGTGGGAGTAGACAAAACCCATGATTATATTAAAGTAGGATCCCTAACCTATGTATTATTAATTTTTTTCAGGTGAGTGTAACCATGGAATACTTTCTACATGTGGTAAAACCTTTTGTGTGAAATTATTATGTTTAAACAAATCTACCCAGACTAGAAGAAATAAATAAAATAATGAAATAATAGATAGAGTAGTAAAAAGAAATTATAGTGTATAAAAATTAAAATTGGACCTTAAAATGGATTTGAATGAGAAAGTCTAGGTATTCCAGTAATGTACTTCAGAAAATGATGAATAAAAATGAAGATTTAATCTCTTTTAAGTCTCTTGCAGCACATTACTTGAATACACAACTTATGCATTGTCCCTTATCTACTTTTATTGAATTACATTGTATGTTCAAAAACATATTTTTCCACTATATTTCTTCTATTAAATCCTTGATCCTATTAAAAAATAATTGTTCAAAAGATCGAGGAAAATCATTAAAAAAATTAAATTTAAGAAAATAATAACAATAATCCATAATTATTGAGGATATAGAGAAACATTATGTTAATAATTATATAATTTGAATTTAAAACAATATGAACAATTAAAAATCAATTAAAATGAATATTATGAAGATTTAAAAACAATTACATAATATTAAGTCCAAGATATCACATAAATCTCACACTGATTCATACTATAATATTCAAAATTAATAAAATCAATTTTTTTTTCATATTTAACAAGTCATAGTAACCATCTTAAAATATACTACATAAAAAACTATAAAACAAGTTTGAATATCCTATTTATACTTATACATGAATTCAGAAACAATAAAATCCAACAAATCAACTCATGATAAATATGTTCAAAATATTTGAGTTTTGTGGTGTAAATATATGCATGAATGAATAACATAATTAATCTTTATATAAATGTGTTTAAAAATGTAAAAAAACATCGCATAGAAACTCTATCATTTATGAAAATTTATAGAATCCATAAAAATTTATTCATTTGTGAAAAAAGTGAAACAAATGAGAATACAATGAAAATAAAGAAAAATGATGTTTCGGGTTTTCAAATCTACATATAGGTAAGTTTCCATGTGTTTGTAAGAGTAAAAAAAAATTCCATATGTTTCAGGAAGGAAAAATACAAATGCAACAACATTTGTAAAGGTAAAACATGTTTTGTGTAACATAATGTAATAATTTCATGTGTTATGTAAGGGTAGACATGAATTTCATGTGATGTGTAACAGTATCCAGAAATTTCATGTGCTCTGTAAGGGTAAGTTAAAAATTAAATTGGATATATAAGGGTATAACCTTAATGTAATATAGGTAAAAGATAAGATTAAATATTCTACATTAAGTTAAATAGAATCTCATGTAAATTTAATCATGGAATTTGCAAAGCTATTTAAGGGTAATCTACAACTTATATACATTGTGTAAAGGTAACAAGAAAATTATATATGATGTACACAATTACAGGTGGTCATGAATAAGGGAAAAAAATATTATGAGCACTATCTAATGGTAGAATATAATTTATGTAAGGGTAAAGAGTAAATTATAATACTCACATAATTGTAATGGGAAACTTACGAGGCTTGCATAAAGGTAAAAACTTATTTCTAAAACATGTCTAAGGGTAAATAAAAATTAAAACATGATATCTAAGGGTAAGAAAAAATTAAAAAAAAAATAATTTTTCACAATACTTAAACCAAAAAAAATAAAACTAATAATAATTAAATATTAATAATTAAAAAACAATTAATAAATATTTTCAATGAAATTCAAAAAAAAAATATTATAATTACCCAAAATAAATAAATTATTAAATATAATTCTTCGTGATTATAAAAAGATAAAATAATTAAATTGGAAAGGATACTCTCTAATAATCTCACCTTTTTAAAAAATTTATAACAAAATATCAATTTCAAAATTCCTCCCCCTTTTTGTAATTGATCAAAACCAATTAATATTATTGAAAATAGCTTCTCCCCATTTTTGAAACAAATAATGGAAAATTATCAAATTTTTGAACACATTTACTCCCCAAAATAATATATTTGAACCATAAAAAATAAATTACAAATAAATTAAATAAATATATATTAAAATATATATATCCTCTTAATTTAATGCTTCCAAAAAAATTGAAAGTATTCCTGAAAATATATAAGGTATTCAGGAAATATTTAAAATATATTAATAAAACTAAAAAATAGTTAGCATATGCCATAAACCCAAAATATAAAACATATCATAAATTATTACAAGACAAAATGAAAAAAAAGCACATTTAATCATATCGTATGATAAATCAATATTAATATGCATTATGTTAATAAAATGATAAAAACATACTTGGGATCAAGACATGTTTTTGTTTAATGGGATTTAAAAAAGTGTCTTTAAGTTCCAAAAATTTGTGATTTCATGAAACATTATATCTCATATCATATGAAGAAAAAAATACATTTTTGTTCCCAAATTACAATATAAACCTTTATTCATAATTATTAAAATAATTTTCATATAAACCACATTTATAAAAAAACCAAATAATAACCAATTTTCTTTTTAATATCACCCTTCTTAAAATGATAAATATGGCTATAATTAGCTTTGGAAATTATTTTAACACACCTAGGATTTTTCAAACAATTTCAACCTTTAATAGCATTAGTCAACTTACTTCTCATCTTATCATCATCATAGTCATTATTACTACTATAAGATGTAAATTTCTTAACTTTTCATTTTCTTTCTTATGCTTCTTATAATTTTATTCAAACTAAGACTAATCATATAACAAAAAATTAAATTTTATTTCTTCCTCTTAATTATTTTTAGAATAAAAACTATAAACCTATCATTCTCATATTTAAGCATTAATATTTCAAGATCAGAATATCTTAACCACTCAACTTCAAGAGATAAAATTTAATTTTCGTCAACAATGTTCATATAATCTAACTTAAGAGATAAATTTAAACCAATTATTTTACAAAGCTATTCTTCATAACTATCATGCATATCATATAAAATTATATTATTAAAAATATAAGATTAATAATCACTAACCTAAACTGATTCAACCATATTATATAAAATACTAGAATAATCATTTACTTTATAATATTTTGGCTTAAATCCTGATTGGTTTTATTTATCATGATTTTTTTGGACAAAAAAAATATATCCATAAAACTCTACCTATCCCAGAATAAATAAATAAAATAATTAAATAACTATTTAAGTCTTATAGAAAGAATTAATAGTCTAGAATTATTCTTCTTGGCCCTTCAAAATAGAATTTAATGCTCAATTATGGGTTTTATAGCAATGTACTTCCTCAAGAAATGATGAATAAAGAAGTTTTTCTCTTTTGAAAGTTACTTGGAACGCCTTACTTAAATGTATAGTTAATATATTGTTCCTTATCATATTTTATATAATTATTATGTAAGTTCATAAACATATTTTCCTACCATCTCTCCTCTATGCATGCCTCAAGTCCTTTGAATAATAATTTCTCAACACAACCAAGTAACTATTTAGTAAATTCAAATTAAATATAATTATAATAATAATACTTAATTATCAAGGATAGAGAGAGTATAGAATAGAATATTTATAATTCTATCATTTAAATTTAAAACAATTTGAAAACTTTAAACTCATTTTAATTACAAGGCCACGACCTTAAACATTACATATTAGACTGTATTTAGAATAGAATTAATAATATTTTACCAAATAAATTTCAGTTTTATAGTTTTAGATAATTAGGATATAATTCTTATATAACAAAACCATATATTAAAAATTGGAAACTTATAACCAAATCCATTTTACCATAATGTAAAACTTTTAAATTAAAAAGATTTTTATTTTTAATAAAAATATTCCTGAGGTAAAAATTGAATTCTTCTTTGTTCTTATCCATACATAAACCCTATGAAAAAAAATTAAATGTGGGATGAGTACAAAAATATTATTAAGTGATATAAAATAAAATAAAGAAACTCTTTAATCTGTGATTAATTATAAAAATTTGTCTATTCAAAGTATGTTTTGGGCTCAAAATAAACAATTTATTACCCAAGAAATCACATTCTCTACCCAACAATATTTATAAAAAATCATAATAAAAAATAAAGTAAAAAATATATAACTCATAAAGGTTTATTCTAGAACATGATAAACTCGTGAAAACCTATTCAAAAAGTTCTACTTTTCAACCTTAAGAAGTAGAAAATAATTTCTTTTGAAAATAAACTTATTACAGAAAATTTTAGAAATCATAGGATTGCCATAAAACCCATATAAATCCTAGATAGAACATATAGATATCTTGGGAAATAATTTTCCATATCACTCCTATAAATTTAATAGCCATACAACCAATATACATACCCAATGCATTGGAGGGATATCATGGACCCACAAATCCTTGGTTTATAACATCACCACCCATCCTTGGTTTATAATGTAACCATAAATCCTTGGTTTATCATGTAACCACCCATACATGGTTTATAATGGAAATAACCATCATTTTAAATAATTTCTAAAAAATATAACATAACCATCACACATAAAAGATTCTAATTTTCAACATTACACTCATAAAATATTCATCACACCAATAAGAAAACATTTCTGGAAACTAAAATATACACTCCATTTAAAACCCCATTTTTGATACCAAAATAACAAGAATAAGATAAATAAGGTTTTCATTGAATAAAAAGTGAAATATTATAAAGGGGTCCAAAAATCAAATATCGGTAATAACGGCGATAAATTTTGTTTTCACCGTATATATTAAAATAGAACATTCTTTTAGTATTTTGTAAAGAAAGTCAAATATTCGGTTAAAATATTCCTTTTTTAAATAATTTTAAATAAAGAAAATTATGCCATTTATAAAACATTCATGCCTATATAATCAGATTCATAATATCATATTAAGAACATGTTCATGGATGAAAAATAATTTGAAGCGGAACATTAAAAGGGGTTTTTCCTTACTTGGATTTCGAATCATCAGGTATCTAATTTCTCTTCATAAATAATAAAATTATGTTAATTATATAATTTATTAACAACTTTTTCATCTTTATTATTTATTTAATTTATCTCATACTAGGATATGCACAATTAGTTAAATATTTAAGTTCACTTTGTAATATTTGATGGTATTTAGCTTATCTGTCAAAATTGACTTCGATAGGTTGATTATAGTAAAATAAGTCATTATTCCTTCATATAAATAATAATAATAATGAAATAATTTTATTTTTTATACTTCAATTATACTTTTACAACAAAAAAATAATGAATTATGTTACAATCATTGAGATGGAAGGTCATACATACACATGAGTAACACTTCCATTTTTCAACGATCATTACGGAAAGAAGGTAAATATTATTTTTTCTTTTAAGAATGATAATAATGTAATAAATAAAATATTATTTATTTAAATAAAATTTTATATATTATCCATGTTTTGTGGTGTTTTTATGGAATAATATTTCTTTGTGGAGGTGGAATTCCCCACGTACGCACAAACAATGTTATTATATTTCGGTGACAGAAAAGGTAAAAAATAACATGATATATTATCCATTAATAATGATAAATATTTTATTAATATCATAATTATTTCATATATACCACTTATATTTATTATCATTGTTCTTATTAACTTCCATGTAAATAATTAATGAAAAACAAATCACTTTTCTTCGCAATGCAGTAGTTTGTCGTAGACAAGAATGACATTATTATATCCCTTATAGAATTGAAATTAAGAAGTTATATATGATAACATAATTATATAAGTATAATTAAATTAAATATATCTGATATATAATTTAAATCTATAATTATTACTAGTTTTAAGTGGAGGTGATGGAAAATTAACTCTGTCGGTTCACAAGGTGGTAGTTCGTCATACACATGAACAGTGATTTCGTTTCGTACTTGATGTAATAGGATATGGATATAGGTTATTACATTAATATAATAGAATATAATTATATTTTACATACTAGTGTTATTATTTAATCATATTTTAATAGTATTTGAGTTGTGGAAGAAGAAATAAAACAAAAACACTCGGTTAGATAGATACCTCCTCTTTAGACAACCTCTTGTGGTTTACACCAAAATATTTCCTAGATTTGTTTTCGAATAAAAAAAATGTATATAGGATGTGGGAAGGTAATAAAGGAATTGAATTTGGTAGTTATTATCTGAACCAGAAGGATTCTTATCTGTGAATAAGAGAGGATAGGGGTAGCTATTTATAACCCAGGGAGAGAACACACCTGGAATATTTGAAAATAAAAAGTGATGCCCATGTTTTTCACATTAAAAACGGCTCAAAATAGACTATTATAAATACTTAGATGATATAAATTCTAAATATTACTATAAAATATAATTTATAAAATTATTTGGGGTCATTTAAACCCTTATCATTTTTATTTCAACCCCCCGGTAAATTTGTTTTAACATTAACTGTTGGAAAATAATTTTACTATTTTCACTATTCATTATACCAAAATATTTATTTGACCTTATTATATAATATAAATTATGATTATAATAAATATTTAATCCATTTTATCAAATTAAATACACATATGTGGAAGAATTTAATATAAATTTGAACCTACAAACACAATGAAAAAGTCATTTTTCAAGAAACGTATTTTTCAAACATAAGATAATTTTACATTAACTCTATGAATTGTAATCATAATTATATGAATTTAAATTAATATTTATAGATATATAATCTATATATTTAATTTAAAACATTAATAAATATGGTTTGTTTTAATTAATTAAAATTAAGAAACATTATGCACCTTAAAATGATTTTATAAAAAATACGTTTTTAAACCCAAAAATAAAATTATAATAAAATCTGTTATAATGTTGATTAAAATATAAAAAAATATTTAAAATTAATAAATAATAATTATGTTAATTTTAATAAAATTTAAACCATAATATTAATTTTAATTTAATTAATTTATTGAAAATAAATGATGGTTTTACAAAAATCAGTATTTTTCACTATTCACTGAAAAATCAATATTTTCCAAAAAATTACCAAATTTAACCTTATGTTACTTTTGGTGTGATGGTTTAAAAAATTAAAATAATTTTATAAAATTAAAATTTTATAATTTTAAAATAAAACCTTATAAGAAAACATTTTAGTTAAAACTATTTGTTTTTTTGATTTAAAAAATACATTTCATTTTTATATTGAATATGACTATCTAATCTATATTAATAAACATGAAAATGATTTATTCTTTAATTTACTATGTTTCCAAATTATCCTTCCATTTTTAAAATTACACCCTCGTAATTTTATTCACTTATTAAACAAATGGGGATATCTTTCCATCAAAACATTTTTAGATTCCCATGTTACTACTTCAACCATATGTTTTATTATAAAACCTTAACCTAGTGAATCTGCTTATTCCAAAACACTTTCCCTATATAGTTATGAATCTGAAAAGTTTGATACTTATAAGAAATATTCTCTTATAAATAAACTATTTTAGGGATCAAAACATGATATGAGTCTGGCATATATTTCCTTAACATTTAAACATCAAATATATTGTGTGCATGGGATAAACTCAATGTAAAAAACTACTCAGTAGGAAACTAATCCAAATTTCTCCATAATTTAATATATTCCATTGAACCATAGACATAACCTCCCCTTTTTACAAAATTATTTACACTTTTAAATGGATATACATTAATAAAAACATGATCACCTACCATGAAAAAAAATATCTTTCCTCCAGTTTTTTGCATAACCATTCTATCTATTCTGAGTTTTCCTCAAATGATGTTGAATCAAATACACATTCTTACCCATTTCCTCTACCAACTCTAGTCCTATAAACTTTTTCCCCCCATTTCATCCCAAATTATAGTGTATGAAGCCTATTTTAATATAATGCCTCAAATGGTGTCATCTCAATACTAGAATGAAAACTATTATTAAAAGAAAACTCAATCAAAGAAATATGTTGATCCCAAATTCCTTGGTAGTCCATTGAATAAGAAAGAATAATATCTTCCATAGTAGGAATGTTTTTCTCATATAGACTATTGGTTTGAGGATAAAAATCTATACTAAAATTTAATTCAGTACCCAACAACTTCTAAATTCATTTCTTGAAATTAGATTTATGTTTGGGATCACAGTCAAAGACAACAGAGAGAGGAACTCCATGTAACCTGACTACTTGAGATATAGTTGATAAATCAGATCCAAAATCATAGTATCTATAATAGGAAGTAAATTTTCATATTTAGTTAATTGGTTAATAATAACCCAAATTCCATTCCTATCAGAAAATTTATTTGGAAATAACACTATGAAATCCATTAATATATTTTCAAATTTTCACTCTGGAAATGGATAAGGTTGAATCATTCCATTCAATAATTTTCATTCTACTTTATCTTACTGAAAATTTAAATATTTCATAGTAAAGTCAACAATATCTCTTTTTATACCATCCCACCAATAATACTCATTATGTTCTCGATACAACTCTGTGATTCCAGGATGAATGGAAAATGGATAACTATCAATAACTCTCTCTTAATATGAAAATCACAAGGAGGACATAATCTTTTTCCAAATCTAATAAAACCTTCTTCATCAACTTTATACTTAGGAAACTTACCCTTTTTAATAGATTCTACATTTTCCTGAAAAACATGATCATGCTTCTAAGTTTTTTTAATTATTTTTTGACAAGTTCGACTACACTAGAACCTAAAAAACATTATATATACCTGTGTATGTATCTTTTAAGAAAAAAACATCAATTCAATATGCAAAGATTCATGTTCTAAACAAAACATGGATAATTTGGTATTATTTTTCTAACTCAAAGGATCATCAAAATTGTTCCTTTTCTAGAATGGTACTGAATCAAGTAATCATAATCCTTAATCACTTCAATTCATCTTCTATTTATTATGATCAATTTTTTTGAGTGAATATATACTTAAAACATTTATGATCAGTATATATTTCAAAAATTATTCCATAAAATTATTCTTAAAAACTTTTAAATAAAAATTCACTAAAGATATTTACAAATCATGTTTATGGTAATTCAACTCATGAGGTTTTAGTTGATGTGAATCATATAAAATTACATGATCATTCTGTATCAATACACAACCATGTACCTTCAAAGAATCATTATTTTAAATGAAATTTCAAAAATTCTAGTGGTAAGGAACAAATTTAGATCATTCACCAATTTTATTTTTATTTTCTAAAAACAAACATCACATTCATTTGATAAGATTAATTTATCTCATTTTAGAGTTAGCTTAGTAAGTGGGATTGAAACCTGAGAAAATATTTCAAAAAACCACCTGTAGTAAAATATTAATCAAAGAAAAAAAACAAATTTCTATAAAAAAAATTAGTCTTTTATATTCTTCAACAATTTTAGTTTTATAAGGTCCAATAGTTATTACATATTTATAAACAATCTATCTAAAGAATTAAATTTTTTGTACACCAAAATTCACATTTACTAAATTTATCAAATAGTTTATTTTATTTTAAGGAGTTCAAAACAATCCTTATGTGTCTTTTATAATCCTCGTGAGTTTTTGAATATACCAATATATAATCAATAAAAATTATCAAAAACTTATCAAAATAGTCATGTAAAACTCTATTCATATGATCTATAAATACATTCAACGCATTAGATAACCCACAGGTAATAACTACAAATTCATAATTCCAATATCATTTCATAAAATATATCTTCAGAATGTTGTCCTCCTTCGCCTTTAGCTGATGGTACCCAAACTTTATATCAACATTTGAAAAATACTAATCTCCCTAGATATAATAAAATAAAACATCCATATGAGGTAAAAGATACTTATTCTTAATATTGATTCTATTCAATTCTCTATAACCAATGAAAAAACCTCATTGAAACGTATTTATTTTTAATATACAGAATAAGAGAACACCGTAGTGAAGTTATAAGTTAAATACATTGATCAAGAAATTCTTGTAACTAATTTTATAACTCAATAATTTATACATGAGACATTCGATATGGGGGTTCAAAAATAGGTTTAGCACCATATACTAAGTAAATAGTAAAATCAACATTTTAGTTAGGAATAACACCAGGTATATCATCATGAAATATATCCATGTATTCCTTCACTAATAGAAAATAACTAATTCAAACAATTTCTTTCTTTTCAAAAACTTGATCTTGGATACTTTCACTGCCATATCTAATCAATTCTTAATCTTCTTCATAGGTTATCAAAGTTATGAAATCGTTTATTAAAACTTTCTTGGATCTGAAATATATCTTATAAAGATAAAAAGAAATCATATCTATAATAAGAATAAAATCAAACTCCATTATGGGAAGTTGAACTATATTTTTAAGAAATACCATCCCTATAATAACAATAGGAATGTCCCTATAAATCTTTGATGCATTAATATTTCAACTTGGAGTTTTCATTTAAATTCATATCTTTCTTTCATGAGATGATATTTCTATTTTTCAAGAAACTTTTTCATAAATAAAGGAATGAAAAAAAACAATGTTAGATAGGGTAATGACATAATATGAAAAAAACCAATATCATACTTTTCACCACATCATTTTATGGATAAACATTAACCATAGTAGTAGAAAATGATTTTTTAACTCCCTTTTTCTTTTGATCATACTAATCTGAGTTGCCAATTTTATACACACATTGGAATAATTCCCCAACTCATTATAATTAAAACATATTTTCATTTCTTGTATGATCATTTTTTGTAGTCCGAAGCCATATGACCAAACTTACCACATCATAATAACTTCCCATACTTCATAATATATTCCCTAGGGTTAATTTTATAATAATTATATCAATATGGGAACTTGATTTTATTACCTACAGAATTATTTGATCCATACCTACAATTTGTATTCCACTAAGATCTCTTGTTCTGGTTGTTTTTATAGAATACTTGATCATAAAGAAACTCTATTTCTACCTTCTTAGAACATCGAAAAAGTTTCCCATAGATTTTGAATTCAAAATAATCTAATTACCTTTGATTTCTTATGTTTTATTTAGTGTCAAACTGATTAAATTTACAATCATGATCACCGAAAAAATTTGGGATGTACTTTTCCATTCAGGTGATGTTTGCTTCTTATGCAACCACTGAGTCTTGAAACATCTTCTTCAATTACAAGAATTGTTTTTTATCCTAATTTTAATAACCTTATGAAAAAACTTTTCATGGAAAATATTCTCAAATTCATCCTATTTCAAGGCATCAATCTTCCCTCTTTCCTTGATATTCATGACCATTGAATTCCACTAATTGGTTTCACATTCAAAGTGGAAAATTACAACACTTAATTTTTAATGATCTAAATATCCCATGACAATGAATATATTTCATAGGGTATTAATTCATCCTTATACTACCACTAGGTCAAAATATCTATTGAATATTGGAGAGTGTTTTCACATAAAATGCTTTATTATCGACATGTTCATATGTGTAATATTTGGTTTCTCTCTATCATGGATACCACTACTAATTATAGATTATATTAACTGATCCATCACCATAAAAAACTAATCAATTATAATTACAACCATCCCATGCTACTAATTTTCAATGATATCAACTCCTAGGTTCCTTTATACATCAGTTTCCTTATTTCCATATATAGAAAACCATCCTAAAAAGATATATTTTAGAATAAGCAATATGGTAATATTAAAATTCTATATCATTTAAACTTTACTATAAAGTAAAATATTTCAAGCAAATGTTATTAACTTAATCATAACCTCTAAAATTATTTAAAAAATATCTATGACAACAACTATAAGGACACAGCCATAAACATTACATATTTTAGTGTATTTATACTTGAAATAACTTTATTTTTTCAAATACCTTTTAGGTTTAGGTTTTTAGAGTATTAGGACATAACTCTTACATAAAAACCCATATATTTCAAAGTGGTTATTTTTTATTAGTGTATATTTTTAACATAATGTAAAACTTTTAAAATAAAACATGTTTTATTTTCATGAAAAAGCTTCACAACATTAAACTTTAATTATTATTTTTTCTTACCCATCATTAAAACCTATGAAAAACATTTTAATTCATGCTATGAGCATAAAAACTTCAATAATATACATAAAATAAAATAAAATAAACTTATTAGTCAATGATTACTTATAAAAATTTTCCTTTCCAAGGTAATATTTGAGCTCAAAATAAATATCTTCTTACCCAATATATCACTTTATATACCTAAATATTTTCATAAAACATTTCATAAAAAAAATTGAAAAATTAAAAGGTTTCATTGAATACATGATAAACTCGTGAATTTTTTTTCCTAAAGTTATCATTTTCACCCTTAATAATTATCAAATTCTTTTTTTGAAAATAATCTAATTTCTTATATGTTTAGATATCATAGGATTTCATAAAACTCCCCTGAAATAAAAAATAAAACATATAGGTATATTTGGAAATCATTTTCTATATCGCTCTTATAAATGGAATAACCATATGGTCTACTTTCATACCCAATACATTGGAGAGCTATCATGGACCCACCTTTCCTTGTTTTATAACTTAACCACCCATCCTTGGTTTATAACATAACCACTCATCTTTATTGTATCACAAAACCACCTATATTGGGTTAATAGAGGAAACACCCATCATCATAAATAATTTATAAAAACTATAACATGATCATCACACATAAAATATTGTAATTTTCAAAATTACACTCATAAAATATTATTTTCACCCATAAGAAAAAAAAATAGATTTTGAAACATCCACTCTATTTAAAAAAAATCAGTACACAAATACCCATAAAAATTAAAAGAGAGGGTTTAATTAAAAAAATATGAAATCTTGTAAAGTAAGCTAAAAATAAAATAATATTTATAGTGGTGATAAAATTGGTTATTTTCTTATATGTTAAGATATAACATTCCTTTTATGTTTTTTAAATAAAGTAAAACATTCTTTAAAAATACTCCTTTTTGAAAAAATATGAATGAAAAAAAATACTTAATGAAATTTTTGTTCTCATATAATTAAATTCTTTAGATCATTTTAAAAACATGTACATGGAATAAAGAGAGTTGGAAGGGAATATTTAAAGGATTATTTTTAAAATAGAGTCTCTTACCTTGAGTTCGACTCATTATGTATGTTATTATATTCATGAATAATAAACCTATAAAAATATTTAATTGATTAAGAACGTTTTTCATGTTTTTTTATTCCTTATATTTCATCTATTTCTATGCTATATACAATTAGTAAACCATTTAATTTCACTTCATAATTTTTGATGGTATTCAGTTTAAGTGTCAAAAATGACTTTAGAAGGATGAATAGGTAAAATTCGTAATTAATACATCATATCTTGAATAATAATCCTGAAATAATTATCATTTTTATAAATCAATTATACTTTATGTAATATAAAAATGAACTATGTTACAATCATGGAGACGGTAGGTTGTACGTACACTTGAGTAATGTTTCCATTTTCTAATGATCTTTATTGAAAAAGGGTTTGTATTGTGTTTTCTTTATATAATGATAATAATATCATAAATATTATATTATTTATTTAAATATAATTATATATATTATCCAGTTAATTTGGTGATAAAAAAAATAATTACATCACTTTGTGGAGGTAGTAGTCTGCATGTACGCACAAATGACGTTGTCATTTTTTAGTGAGTAGAAAAGTAAGAAAGAAAATGATATATTATCTTTTTTGAATGATAAATATTCTTTCAATATAATAATTATTTTATATATATAATAAATATTCATTAATTGTGTCCTTATTTCCTTCTATTAATAGAATTAGTGAAAAACAAATCACATCTCTTCGCAGATCAGTTGTCCACCGTACAGACAAGCAACGTTATCGTATCCCCCAAAAAATGGAAAGTAAGAAGGTATATGTGATATTATATTTATAAAAGTATAATTATATTAAAATTTTCATATATTTATATATATACTTTAAATAAATCATTATAAACATCCTCATGAGGATCTGATGGAAAATGGATTACATTTGTTCCTAAGGAAGTAGTTCACTGTACACACAAATGATAGTTTTATTTCCCACTTTATGGAAGAAGAGATATAGATAGGTTATTACATTAAAATAATAACATCACTTTATATTTGAGATAATTTTGTTATTATTTCATTATGTTTGAATAATATTTTATGGGGGAGGAATAAGAAATAAAAAAACACTCGGTTATGAATGATACCTATTTTTCAGAAAACCTCTTATTATTCACAGCAAATTGATTCCGCGATTTAATTTATGGTCAAAAAAAGCCTCTAAGATGTTTATATGAAATTAATTAAGGTATTTGGGTAGTTATTTTCTAAACTAAAACTTGTTTTAGGTATCAACATGAAGGGAGAGTGGTTGTCATTTTATAAGTGGGGGAGATAACATTCTAGGAATTTTTGAAAACAAAGTGATACCCACGTTTCTAACATGAAACAAGGATCCAAAATGGACCATTATGAATACTTTTATGATATTAGGATTAAATATTACTATGAAATATAATTTATACAGGGTTTTAGGTTATTTTAACTCTTTTCTTTTTATTTTAACCCCCAATAAATCTATGTTTACCTTAACCGTGGTAAAATATTTTTACTATTCTCACTATTCATTATGACCAAAAATTAATTTGTCCTTATTATATAATAAAAATAATTTTGATTCCAAATATTTAATTAATTTAAAACAAATTAACATGAGTGGGAGAATTTAATTTTAATGTAAACCCACGTATGTGATGAAAAGTGGTTCTTCAAGAAATGTATTTTTCTAGCATTTGATGATTTTATGTTAAATATATGACTATAATCATAATTAAATTAATTTATATTTATATTTATATATATATTCTATATATTTCATTTAAAAAAGCATTATCTCTTTTTCTCAATTAATTAAAATGGAGAAACATTATTCACTTTAAAGAGTTTTCAGAAAAATGTATTTTTAAACCCAATAATAAAATTATACTAGAATCTAGTATAAAGTTAATTCAAATTTAAATAATTGGGTTTAATATAAATAAAAGATACTTATTTTATGTTAAATAAAATTTTATTTATAATATTACTTTTAAATTTATTAATTTATCGAAAATAAATGAACGTTTTACAAAAAAATAGTAAATTTCACTATTCACCGAAAAAAAAATTCTAAAGATTCCCCAAATTTAAACATAACATGATTTTTATATTATGATTTTAAATATTAAATTTATTTTATAAAATTAAAATTCCAAAATTTAGAAATTAAACTTTTAAAGAAAACCATATAAGAAAAGAGTTTAGTTTAAACTAATTCTTCGTTGATTTAAAAATTACTTTAAATTTTTATAATGCATATAAATATATAGTCCATATTAATTAATAGAAAAATATTTTATTCTATCATTACCTTGGTTTTTAAATTAAATCCCTCATTTAAAGAGTTTAGAACTATAATGACCCCAACTCAAAAAACATGGAGTCGGTGCCTACTTTATTACATTGGTAGAGACACAAGGGGCCAAATACTGAAGGATCGATCAGTTTAGTAATTTTGGAGAACCAAATACATACATAATACCCATTTTAAATAGTTAAATAAAATAAAATTAGTATTAATGGAAAAAAATTTGAATCCTTTATCTCATTCCAAGAAGTCTTCTTCATATTTTGGGGAAATGAAACAAATTAAGGGTGAACTCAAGTGCTCAGTAAGGGTTACATATAGTGGAAGCTATAATGAATCAATAAATAATAATCCATAAGGAAATTTAAATAAATTAACACACATTCGATTTAATAAATAACTTAAATATCATAATTTGAAAAGGAATAATAAATATGGTAAGGTAAATAAGTGAAAGCACATGTCATTTAATCAAAAAACAGAGAATGAAATTCATCCAGAGACAATATCTTTGTTGAATTTTCATGGATGAAAAAAATAATATAATTTTAAATGAATTAAATTCTTAATTACTAGACTTCATGGTCTCATAAATTATTGTACCTCAACTGTCAAGACATTTCATAATACAGTTTAGAACAACTCAGTAAAAACCCATTTAATTTTGCGAGCTAATTTTTCTCGTGAGACCTTTTGATGCATCAAGTGGATATATATTACCAATACCCATGCATAAATTTATGTCAAAATCATTCCTCATATATTGAATAATTTATTTAATTCATTAATGAATATAAATTTTCATCAACTATCTGTATTGAGTAAGGATATAGATTTATCAAAAGTTCCCTAGTTAATCAAATAACATTCAAAGTAAACACCATATGTAAAAATGGAATAAATCTTTGTAAATAGTCATATAAATAATATAATAATATGTATATAAAATATAGATTTAATTTCCAATGAAAATGATCTCAAGAAAGTTATTTTTTCAAGAAGAAGTAAACAATCACAAAAGAAAGTTACATTGCACAAAAAATTTTAGCACTTTGGTAACTTTTAAATTGGGACCCCTTGAATAATAAAATTGAAAAAAACATAAATAATATTTAATAAATATTTATTCTTATTAAATACATCAAATGGGAAGTATACACAGCACATAAAATTGAATATGTGCATACTAATGAATATTTCTCAATGAAATAGAAATTGAGACGAACTCCCTTACAATGATCATAAAGTTAAAGTGGGAAATAATCAGTTAATTGATTATGTGTATAAAATATAAATCCCTATAAAATATTTTCAAATACATCATAATATATTAAAATTTAATTACATGAATAATCTAATCATATCAATGATAAAAAATATGTAAAATAACTCAATGAAAAGAAATTGAATTATGAAATTCTTTACCACTTAAAATTTTTTAATTCAAATACCGTTGGATGAAATAATTCATATTGAAATGTAAAATAACATTAATTGACAATTATTCATGATATTAAAAATAAAATGGTTATTATAGACACCATATAAAATAAATTAGGGTCATGACATTATAATATTCCTTAATGAAGGGAGATTAAGATGAATTCCCTTACCTCACACATAATTTTGATTGAATATAATTTATATTCCTATATAATGGTTTTAGGAATGTTAAAAATTTAAAAAAAATATCCACATTCATATTTATAATATCATATATGACCCCCTTATAACATTTTACAACCCATTTTTAATAGTATTTCATTATTTTCATTATTTTGGATGTTAATTTTCTTGTTTTCTCATGAATGTTTTGTCATGAAAGTTCTAGTTAATGTAAATTGAATATAAATAAATAATGATAATATAATTATAAATTTTTGTTTTACTTATTATATTTATTATTATAACCACTCTTGAATTTTGGGTATGGAAAATGAGTCGCATCAATTCATGGTGATGGTAGGTCGTATGTACACAAGAGGGACGATATAATTCCCTTAATTGGTGAAAGGTTAAGGGAGAGTATGATATATTAATTTTAATTAATTTATATATTGTAATATATATCACATATATTCATTAAATTTATCCTTATTACCTTCCATATAATGTGTAACTGAAAAATGAATTACATCACTTCGTGAGGCGGTAGTCCACTATACACATGAGGGATGTTGTCATATTTTAACTAGAATGGAATGTAAGAATGTATATGCGATATTATAATTCCAAAAGTAAAATTACATCATAAATATTATATATAATCATTAAATCAATCATTATATCCAATCATGAATTGTTTTGATGGAAAATGATTTGCATCGATTCACAAGGCGGTAGTCTTCTGTACACACAATTGACAATTTTTTTTTCCATTTAATGAAAGTGGATATGGATATTGGTTATTACATTAACATAATAACATATATTTAAATATTATATACTACTTTTATTATATTATCATGATTAAACAATATTTTTTTGAGTTTTAAAAATAAATCAAATGAAGATGCTCGTTCAAGAATGTTACCTCTTCTTTAGGGAGTTTTTTTTGGGTTTGCACCAAAATCCTTCCTATGATGTATTTTTTATCAAAAAATGTTTCAAGGAATTTTGATTTGTGATTAAAGAATTTATTTGGGTAAGTATTTTCTGATCCAAATGTATTTGTAAATGTGAATATGGGCAGAGAGGGGTGGCCTTTTATAAGTTGGGGAGAGGACACATGTCAAATTTTTGAAAATAATAAATTAGACCAACAATATTATCTTGTCACAAGCCCCAAAATGGGTCATTATCGACCCTTATATGTGATAAGGTATAAATAATTCCATGAAATGGATTTTGGATATGTTGGCAGGTTATTTTTATCCCTTATCTTCTTAGTTTAACCCCTAGTAAATTAGTTTTTTCCTTAACTATAGTAGTTATTTTTACATCTTTTACTATTCATAATTGAAAACAATTAAGCCAATATATTAGATAATATATATTATGATGATTAAAATTACTGAACCCATTATTTCATATTCATTTCATATAAGTTACAGAATCCAATTTAAAATTATACCCACAGAAGTGATGAAAAATGGGTTTGTAAAGAGAAATTTCTCATAAGTATATAAGGTTTTAATATCAAAATTAGAAATGTAATTGATTAAACTATCTAAAATTGAACTTATTATAATATAATTGAATTAACATCAATTTAAAACAAATTTAAAATATAATTTAACTTTTTAAATAATTTAAATGAAAAGGAATTTTTTAATAAATAACGGTATTTTTTCACTATTCCTCG
This sequence comes from Viscum album, assembly GCA_963277665.1. Lineage (NCBI taxonomy): Eukaryota > Viridiplantae > Streptophyta > Magnoliopsida > Santalales > Viscaceae > Viscum > Viscum album. The sequence continues at coordinate 386,134,334 of OY728166.1, forward strand.
AAAAATGAAACTTTTCATAAAAATAAAAAACATTTACCTTAAGATAACTTTTATATGATAATTTAAAAAATAAATTCAATTTTATCTAATAAATTTTCTAAAATATTCAAAAAATAAATTTACATTTTGTGCGCAAAGCGCGACTAAAACACCTTTTATAAAAATACAGTTTTTCAAAAGAAAACAATTATTTCAAATGATTATTATTTTATTTATAATTAATATATTTATATTCAATTTATTTTATATTTGTATAAACAATATAATTTTTATAATTTAGTGAATACTGTTTACACCCTCTAACTTAACTGCTAGGTTATAATGGTCATGTTAAAATAATATTTTAAATAAGTATTTTTATTAAAACCTAATGTCTTATAAATCATAAGATATTGAAGAGTTTGAAATTATTTTAAAGGAAATTTATCATAAATTATTGGTTTGTCACATTCTTCCCTCTAAAAAAATCTTCCACAAAAATTCATGGATATTACCTTCTAAACAAATGAGAGTAGTTATTCTTCATGACATCCTATGGTACCCATGTTACTTCATCCATTTTGTGATTTCTACAAAGTATATTTACGAGAAGAGTTATCCAATTACCCAATAATTTATCCTTAGTATAAATAATTTGGATGGGTTCTTCACATTATAATAGATCAGGTTCCATTTCTATTTTATCAGAGGTGAGGACATGTATTAGGTATCATTTGTACTTTGTTAACAATGATATATGGAACACATATTTTAATTTTATGAGACTTGATGTTATTTAAAAATTGTAAGCTATATCCCAAACCCTTTCAAGGGTTTAAAAGGGTTTAATGTACTTGGGTATCAGCATACCTTTCTTACCAAACCTTATGACACCCTTCAACAAAAATACTCTCAAGAAAACATGATCTCCCACGTGGAATTTCAAATCATTTATCAGATTGTTAGAAAACTCTTTTTCTTAATCTGGGTGAAATTGTTATGATCATAATTAGTGTAAACCATTATTGTAATCTCTTTAAAAAATTATGGGCCTACAATTTTATTTTCTCTAACTTTATCCCAACAATTTTAAGTACAACACCTCTTTCCTAGTAATGCTTCATACAACACCATTTTAATACTTAAATGGGAACTATTATTATAGGAAAAATCTACCAAAGGTAAATAATAATTCCATATACCTTTAATATAAAGTTTTCATGACCTGAACATGTATTCCACTTCTCTAATATTCCCTTCATATTTTCCATCAGTTTGAGGATGGTAGGTAGTGCTCAAACGATGCTAAGTATCAATAGACTTCTAAAGAATCTTTCAATATTTCGATATAAAATGGGTATCATGATCAAACACAATTGAAATAATATCACCATGAAGTTTTAAACATCAACAATATAGAGCCTTGTGAGTAACTCAAGATCTAAATCTTCTCTTATATCTAGGAAATGTGTATATTTGGTTAGATGGTCAGTGATAACCCATATTATATTATTCTATCTATGAGTCTTTGGTAGTCTTGAAAGAAATTCTATAGTAATTTCATCCCATTTACACATAGTAATAGGAATAGGTTTATTAAATACATTAGGATTATGTCTAATTACTTTCAATTGTTGAAAAACCAAATATCTAGACACATAATCATCAATTCCCCACTTTATGTTATCCCACCACAAATGTTCCCTCAAATACCTATACATATTTTTTCTCCCAGGGTCTATAGAGATGTTTAAGTTATGATAATCATACAAAATTTCCCTTTTTAGATCAGGTATTTATGGAACACATAATATATTTATAACTTTAATGACATCATCTTCCTAAATAAATTATGTTAATTTCTCATCAGTCATAGATTTAATTTTCTTCTAAAAGTCATCATCATCATAATGATATATTTTTATATTTTCTAATAGATAAGGATTCACAATAATTTTTTAAAAGTATTGATATCTATCTCTGTTTAAAAATTACCATATCCATATTTACTAGATCCGTGAACATAGGATCCCTCTTAATTCTTATTAGGGTCAGAACTCCAATATCTTTCCTACTAAATTCATCTAATGCCTTATTTTCTTTCCATGGGTGGTAGTGTATCTAGAAATCATAATCCTTGAATATCTCATGCCATCATGTTCGTCTCATATTGATATATTTCTATAAAAATATTTATTTTAGTCTTTTATGATCCATGTATATCTCACATCATTCACCATGGAGATAATGTGTCCATATATTCAAAAAATATATTATGATTGCAAACTCAAGATCATGGGTTTGAAAGTTATATTCATGAGTCTTCAATTTCGTTGATTTTTCAAAAATAAAATTATTATTTTCATTAGAACACAACTAATACCCTTATTCTATACAACATTATATATAAAAACCCCCTTCATTTCTATGTGATAAAGTTCAAATTAGAGAATTGACCAGTATCCCCCCAAGTTCGTCAAAACCTTATTCAAATTTCTTTATCTAAAGAATCTTAAACCCGTTACATATATCTTGGTTAACTGGTTATCCAATTGGGAAAAATCTAAATGAATCACCCATGGTAACCTGACAAACCAATTAACTACATACATTTATTACGTTCTTTGGTACATTTCATTTTATGGCTACCTTTATCTTCATAGGATCAATTAATTTTCCATCTTTAGAGACAATATGGTTAAGAAAAGAAAATTCTTAAATCCAAATATTAGACTTAATAAATTCCCCATATAATTCCTTCCCTCTAAGAGTCTCAAGAATGATATATAAGTGATTCTCAAGTGAGGGGAATAAGGTTGCTGATTTTTTAGCCTTTGGGATTACCACTGACATTTAAAGTCTTCTATTTTCCACCTTGGGATCTCTCTAACAGGCATGCGGTAACTTTGTTAGGGAAGATGCATTGGGACTTCATTATTTTAGAACTCCTTAGTCTTGTTTTGTATGGGGCATTTTCCACCTTGAAATATTTAATAAAAAATTAATATTAGTAGTAATAAAAAAAATTAATTAATATATCCCTTTAATACTATATTCAGTAGATCCATAAAAACATAGGGTATATTATCCCATTCAAATAGAATTTTTATAAACTCATAATGTACATACCACTTTCAAAATGTTTTATTTCAAATTTCATACTTCCTTACTCTCAATTGACTACACCCATAATGATTTTCCATCATTAAATAATTTTGAGATCTATGAATTTGGACGAATAAGTCATCAATTTGAGGAAAAAGATACTTTTTCTTTGACATAATAGAATTTATTTCCCTATAATCAATGAAAAATATCATAAATACATCATTATTCTTAACGAAGGGAATAGGGTCTGCCCTTGGTGAAACACTAGGGAAAATAATTCCATTATCACAAAAATCCTAAAATTGTTTATTAAATTATAATAATTCCATAGTGGCCATTATATTAGTATACTTTAATATTGGTCCAACGTCATGGACTAAATCAATAGAAAACTCAACTTTACACTCTGGTGGATTTCCAGATAATTCCTCAAGAAATATATTAATGTATTTTTATAAAATAGATATATCCTCAATTTGATTATTACCTTCTCTATATAGAAATTTGGTTTTCCCTTATTCCCAAAGAATATAATTCTAAAGGGATATTAGTGGCGGATCTATATTTGACTCGTATAATGAAGTATCTTCGCTAAAGATAAATAATTCTACATATTCATCGCAAATCAAAATTTCCTTCTTCCTTTAAAAAAACTTTTCATCCAATTTTGAAATCCATTATATAACAAGTATTATATCAAAGTCATCCATATGTATGAAAATAATTTTATCAAATAAATCATTTCTTTGTGTCATAATGGGTACTTCTTGATATACCCTCATTGGAGTGATAATACTACTAAGAGTTTTTAATAACAACTATCTTATTAAAGTGTTAGGAAAAGATTTAATTTTCTTTAAAAACAATGAAGATATTAAGGAGTGGAAAGAAGATGAATAAAATCAAGAATTATAAAAAATTTAATATAGGATTAATATACCTTCCACCTCATCATTGGGTATTTCCACCTCAACTGTAGTGATTTTCATAAGATTTGCTTTCTCCCCTTCGAATCTTCTGTGGTAGATTCCCATGATTCTTGGGGAATTTGTTTGCGTAGTGACCTATATCCCTACAGTTTAAAAACCAAATAAAAGTTTTTTATTTCTTCCCTTTGAATTATTTATCCAAATGAACTTTATCTTCACACTTATAACAAACTCCCAATCCCTTTAATTATTTTCCATGATGATTCATTTCATGGTTTTCACAAGATGCAAATTGTTACATTCTATTATTATTCTTCGAAACATTTCTTTTTTCTTGGTTCTCATTCGATCTCTTATTTTATTGGTTTCCTTTCAAAATTTAGGATTTAGAGAAGTCATTATTCATTTTTAATTCAAATAAAACCATTTAATAATATGATGAAAATTTTTGAGATACCATCTCTTTATGGATACATTACTTAATCCCTTGAAATAAATTTTCAATATTGTACTCTATGTTTCATTTATAATTTGTATCATACCTATCTAACCATATAAAGTTATCCTTATACATAGTAAAATATTATTCTTCCAATTTCCTTAATCTAAGTAAAATCCTATTAATTTAAATTTTTTTCTTATGAGGGAAATATTTATCAAATAATGTACCCTTAAAATATTTTAATACCATGAGTTCTATGTCCTCATACACCCTAATCTTTAGTTCAATGACCATTATTGATCTGAATCACCTTTGATATAATACACTACCAGAGTAACCTTTTCCTTTTCAACACATCCTAAGGCCATAAATATAATATCAAGTTACTTAATACATTTCTCACCTACCATTGTATTAGTAGCCCCAACAAATAATTGGGGATTTGGTTGTGTGAAGTGATCCAACAAAAGATAATCACACTATGGAATAGGATGCTCAATCTGAGTGAGGTAGTTTTTCATAACCTGATTAAACATTCGTAATGTATCCATGATGTACTCAATTCAATACCAGCTATATTTTATTTCTCAATAGGGTAATATATACGTTACTCAAATTATTGATACTCTTATTCATTTGAGGAACCATTTCTAAAAAATTCCTTATACTGGATAATAAATACATTACCTGTGGGGATATATTTGTTTTCAAATCATTTATAATGGATTGTAAATAAAATTTAAATTATCTTAAGCATATTATAACATCTTGTTACTATTTTCAGGTATTCCTAAACCCCTATTTCAATCATGTTTTGGTTGGGTTTTATTTAGTATTTTTCTGGTTAAAAACATTAGAAATTTTGAATGTTTTGGAGTTGTGCATGGTTGGCACACAATTTCCCAAAACCATGAAAACCAAGGTAGTGGGATTTTTCACGGTTGGCCCACAGTTTGACAATCCGTGCAACCTCTTAGGAGAAACTATGCACCCCATTAGAAGGGGTGCACGGTTGGGTTTAACCATGCATCCCTACCCATCTAACTATGTGTAAGGATTTTTTAATATGAAAATTATTTTAAAATTCCAAAAACCCACTTTTTATACACCTGATAGACCATTATGACCTATATGCGATTTATCCTCCCAATAGTAGTTTATATCCCCTTTTCACCCTTCTAGAAGAGGATCAAAGCTTAAAGAATGGCGTTCTATCCACTTCCCATTAGTTTCCTCTTCTCGTTCTCTTTATTTGTCACTCTTCTTCCACCCCAATATTTCATAGATCTTATTATAGATTGGTATATCTAATACCCTTTGTTTTGGATCTTAAACCTAGGTTTAATTCATAGATCCTTATTGTTGTTATTCTTCGTTGGTGAATCTAGGTTACCAATTCGTGATTTGAGGTCTAGAAATCCATATGTAGGTGGTTCTATTTGGATTTTCCAATTTAATTAAACCTAAATTTCTTTATTTAATTTATGTTGATTTATTGGAATCTAATTACTTGAAATTGATTTCAATTGTTTAATTAAGAACCCAATTCCATTGAAATGGGTAATTTTATTTGTGAAATTTGATTTTGGGAATGAAATTGGGAAACCCCCCACCCCCTCTAATTCCATTGAATTCGGGTGTGTTTTTAAAATTAATGGACATTGGTAAGATTAAAATTATTAAATATAAATTTTGAAATTGGTTTGATGTAAAATTGTGGAATTTAATTGTATAAATTAATTTGATGAAATTGATTTCAAATTGTATTTGATGAAAATTTCTTAAAATTGTTCTGATAGAAACCTCTGGGTTTTATCTTGGAAAAATGAATATTTTTTTAAAACCTGTTTTTGTTTCTAAATGGAAAATTGGCATATTTGAAATAGAGAATTAGATGAATTTTATTTTGAGTAGTCTTAAAATAAATTTCACATCATTGTTTGGTATTAGCACACATGCAAGATTTAGGTAGTTAGTGTGTTATTTGGAAAGCACTCTATGATTTAAAACATTAAAAAACAATAATGTAGCATGTCACATCCCTGATAGGATGATGATGAATTTTCCTTTGGTTGTATCAAAGGTACGTGTGTATACACATATTGACATGTCATCTTGAGTGTGTGGAGTCCTATAGCCAGGAACTATTGTACCTTTTAGGTATATGATCTTTTTTCTCACTTGTTTTTATTTGAAATGAATATATTCCATTATTGTAAACTATTTTACATGCCTTGTGAATTTATATAAATTGTTTTATATAAAATATTATATTAATTAATTTGTTTAAAATACTTCAATCATTTGAAATGTAAATAATGATTTATTTAAATATGATTAATAAATTAAAAAACTATTTATTTAAAACTGAACTCTCTTGATTTTTTTAATTAAATATTGGAATCTAATATGGAATTCTTAATGGGACCCGAAAACTCTTTTAGATCACACCCTACATATGTCTTTGGGTGTTTGTAGATTATCTCCTTCCAAGTTTGATTAGGGGTAAACACCACTTGGATATGGTTCTAGCTATTGATTTGTGGACTTGGAAAGTTGTGTCCGTTGGGACTTGGGTTATCTATCCTATTTTTCTGGTACTTTTCTATAGTAGTTTGGGTTATTTATGCCTATTTTACTTCTGGTACACTTCTTTCTATGGATTTTTCTTATATACATGTTGAATTGTTTATATTCTTTCAAAACATTTGTGACAAATTTGTTCCCACATTCATTTTTTAGGATTCTAGGTTCTAGTCTCCAACCCATTGGGATTAGTAATACCCTTAAAAACTTGTCAATTCCATCTTGGTTATTAGGTTTCCAGGGTACCCTGGATGGTTTTTGTAAAAGTGGTAACAGAGGTGTAGGTTTTTCATCTTACCTTGACGTTAGTATGCAGTTTTGTAATCTTGTCAGGACTTAGGAGGTAGTTGTGATTGAGTGTCTAGAAAAATCTCACCACAATGAACCCTGAGTTACTAGGAGTGGTTTGGAAAGATGTCTTGAGAATTATTTCTAGTCTTTCATCAACATTTGATTTGGATATATTGAAATATAAATATTGTGTCTATATATTTGGATTAATTTTCCCTTGTTTCTCTATTTGACTGTTAATATGATGTCTTCCTTGTCATCTATTAATGTTGTGTGGCAGCATGCCTTTAAAAAGGTTTGTGAATCAGATCTAGGAAGAAGTTTTTTCTAAATAATTGTGATAAAATAATCTTGTGGACCCAAATATGGTTGAGTTGATTTTTTGAACTTTCCAAAGATTGGGAAAGACACCTGCACCAGCTCTCGTTCAGTCTCTAGATGTGGAACCTCGAAGAGATAATATCTAGAATAATTCTCCATAATTACTTCTCTATAATCTAGCATCATTCAAAGGATCAAATCATTATCAAGAATCTGAGTAATTTTTTAGTAGGATATTGAGTTTTTTTGGTTTCTTGGATTCACTTGGGGAAATCAAGGTGAAATGTTCCACCTTCATGCTTGAAGGATTGAGAGGGATGTGGTGGTACATGATGGTGATGGTGAAGAAGTATGAGGTATTATAGTGGAAATACTTCAAAGTTATTTTCACCAACAAGTTATATATACATTCTAATTTTTTGACCAAGGCTATATAGTTTTTTAAATTGGAGAAGACTTATAGGACCATGAAATAATATGCAAAATATTTTGATGATCTTGTTTACTTCGCACCTGAGATAGTATCGAATGAGAAGATGAATGATTGAAGTTTTGAGCAGGAACTTCTATATGGTATTCATTATCATTTTTTTATAAATATTCCTTCTTATATTGATGTTTTGGATTGATCTCTGATAGTGAAAATGGGTCTCTCTAGAAAGATAGGGTTTTTGGTAGTTTCTTTCTCCTCTATTATTGGTACAAGTTCCTTTAAAGGAAAGCAGAAGTGTGATTATTCTCATAATGGTTATCAATGGAAGGGTTTTTTTTCGACCTCAAAAATTTCCTGGAAGATGCCCTTTTATTTCTTACAAGTGTGGAAAGGTAGGTCATTTAAATAGGGTTTGCACTAAGGAACCCAAGATATGTGGCTCCTATAGATGCTCATGTCACCTACAGAATTTAATCTATATCTATTTCACTCTGAATAGTAGAATTGGATCATCTGATCATTCCAAAATAGTGAGGGAAATCAGATGAATTTAGGAAAAAATGTTTTCATCCATAGAAATTTGAAATAAAGCTTCTTCACATAGTGGAAGAGTCTCTAGAGGAAGTGAATACTTATCCAGCGACTGTCAGAGGTTCCATTACTATTGTATTGTCGTTAGTTATTGCTCTATTTTTTACTGGTGCATCTCATTAAATTATTTCAACCCATCATGTTAATATGTTTAATATTTCTTTATAGATTCTATCTTATATAACGGATATTACTACACCCCTTTGTATAAAGAGAGAGTAGGGTCTCTATAGTCCTGCTTGTGTTTTCTCTCTATCAAATGTTGATCTTGCATAGAATTTTTGTGTCCTCAGTATGGAACTACTTGATTCCATTTTCAAGATATATTATATTATTTCCAATAAATATAAGATTTATTTTTTCTTTGATGGGTCTTATTCACTACACCTGATGGTGTATGTCGTGTCTTTCAAAGAGAATGGGGTACAAGGTTGAGTAGATCCGGAACTTCCTATCCAGAGTTGGGGAAATTATTATATATGTTTTATTTTGATTGATAATGGTAATATTTGAGCTATGATCTCCCTATAATTGTCATTGAGTTTATCGATGTGTTTCATTCTAATTTCTCTAGTTTTTACCAATAAATAAGTTAGAGTGTTTTATTGATTTAGTACATGGTACTCTACCATTTTTTATTCGCTCTTACTCCATGAAGACAACTAAAATGAAAGAGATGAATAACTAATTGTATAATCTTATAGGGAAAGAATTTATATGCTTGAGTGTGTCACTTTGGGCAGTTCTTGTTACCTTTACTAATAATGATGATATTTTACTCCACTTATTTGTTGATTACTGAAAAATCAATAGATTTATGATAAAGAACAAGTATCTTCTTAGATGGATTGATGATCTATTTGATCATTTGAAATAGGAAAATTGGTTCTCAAAGATTAATCTTTATTATGGTTTTCATTAGTTGAGAATAAAAAATATAATTTTCAGAAAACTACTTTTCAGAGAAGGAATAACCATTATGAGTACCTTGTTATTCCCTTTAGTTTAACCAATTCTCCTATAGAATTAATGAATTTAATGAACATGATTTTATATGAGTGTCTTGATACCTTTTTTCTAGTCTTTATGGATGACATCCTCATTTACTATAAGTCTAAGGAGGATCATGTGCATCATTTGAGACCAATTTTGAGCTTATTGAGAAATCACCAACTTTATTAAAGGATTTTAAAATGATTTTTCGGATCGAACAAGTGATGCTCTCGGAAAATGTGGTGTTGGAGCATGATATATTAGTTGATACGAAAAAGGTAGAATATTTTTTGACATGGGAATGACCATAAATATTTTTTGAGATTTGGAGCTTCCTATGTCTAACTGGTAATTATCACAGGTAAATTAAGTAATTCTCAATGTTGGATTCTCCGATGACTAATCTAACTCGGAAGGGAGTAATGTTTTATTATGATGAAAAATTTCATAATTTTTTAGTTTAGATGAAATTTCTATTGACTACTATACTAGCGTTGACTCTTTAAGAAGGTCGGGCAAGGCTATGTGGTCTTACGTGACACATCTGGTTCTGGTTTGGGATGCCTTCTTATGCAAGGTGATCATGTCATTGCTTATGGATCTCATCAGCTTGGGAAACATAAGAATGATTATCCAACCAATAACCTTGAACTTGAAGTTGTGATGCATGCGCTTAAGAGTTGAAAACACTACCTTTATGGATAAAGGTTTACCATGTTTTCATACCCTAAGAGCTTGAGTTATATCTTCTCTTAGAATGATTTTAATCTTCCCCAGAGGAATTGGGGGGAGTACCAACAATCTTTCAACTTTGAAATTTTTGAGACCCTGAGGAAAGGTAATGATGTCATGGATTCCTTAAAAAGGAAACTTCCAACCCAATCAGTGAAGGAATCATTGGAAGACTAAAACTTTATAGATCTCTTCGCATAGTTTCATATCAAAGTCCAAGAATCTAGGTTGAGGTTGAATTTTCTATTTTTTAGTTGACCTTCGCTCTTCCCAATATGATTCTTCAAGAATAGAAACTTGATGATGAGTTCAGTGGCAATAGGTGCTCTCTTTATGGTGCGGAGACTATTCCTGATTGGTCATTCTCAACCAAGGAAATTCTACACTATTAGAATCATTTTGTTGTGACGTTAGTGGTAAAGAAATCTGTGATGGTGGATTTCCTTAACTCCTAGTGGGTTGTGTACATAAAAACCACGGATATTTTATATGAAATGTGGCGTATATTTTGGTGTCATGGTATGAGACAGGGCATTTCTGAATTTTTTTCTCATTGTTATATGTGCTAATAGGTCAAGTTCGAGCACCAAAAACCTCTAGGATTTCTTCAACCACATCCAGTTCCTACATGGAAGTGGGATGAGATCTCAATGGAATTTTTGGTTGGGTTTCCACATACCCAGAGAAAGATGAATGTGATATGGGTTGTGATCGATCAGCTAACAACATCAGCTCACTTTATACCCATTCGTGGTATACCCAAAGTTGAGTAGTTGTGAAGTCTCTACGTGAAATAGATTATTCTATTGCATATAGTTCTATATTCTATATTCTCTGATAGAGATTCTCGATTCACTTCTAATTTTTGGAGAGGACATCAATAGGCACTGGGATCTTAAGTATGTTTTAGTACGGAACACCATCTGAATCTGAATGGCCTGATACAAAGAGTTGTACAGATTCTTGAGGATATTCTTCAAGCATGTGTTCTTGACTTTGGTGGAGCTCAAGATTATCATTTGGGGCTGGTTGAGTTTTATAATAACAACAGTTTCCAGTCTGTCATCAGAATGGATCCTTTAGAGGCCCTGAATGGCCATCCTTGTAAATCTCTATTGCTCATGAGCCTCAACCCAGTTGGCGAGGACTCCTTAAGTGCATCCAGGAGACCCAAGAACAAATCTAGGTAGAGGAATATTTCCTGGGAGTACTGTAGCAGTACTGTAGAAGGTACTGTAGTAAGTAGTGTAGCGGAAACTACAATGGAACTGTAGTAGTACTGTAGAAGGTACTATAGAGGAACTATCATAGGTACTATTTGGCATTTTAGTAGCTGAAAGTATTCCTTCGGTTGGGCCCTCGGGCCACCGATTTGGTCCCCTAATCCTTTAAGGCCTTCAGGCCACCAAGGCCTTTGGGTTAGTAAGACCTTCAGTCCACCTCAAGGCCTTCAAGACACCTTATGTGCAGATAAAAACTAGATAACCTACAAGGAACAAGCTCCAGAAGAAGGATGAGCAAGGAGATTCGACCATAGTAGAAGCTAAAATAGATTGTAATAATGAGAGGGTATGGAACATGCCATCGGGACAAGCCTACGCATCAATAGGAAAGCCTATCCAAACTTTCATGTGAAGGTGGAGAGCTAATTTCAGGATAAAGATGTTGGGGAGGAGTAGTTTCTAGTAGTTAGTCTGGGTTGTATGTAATGTTTGAAGCATATGGGAAATTAATTCCTATAAGGCCTATGGGCCATGTAATACTTACCCCTATAGGCCGTGTAAGGGTTCCACCTCACCCCTTTAAAGGTGGATTATCAAAATCAATAAAAACTAAAGGCCTTCGGGCCATTGGTGGTGTAAATATCTATTATTTTGGTATGATATTGGATAAATTTACATGGTTAGACCAAGATTTATTCAATATATGACATAAAATATTATGTTTATTCATCAAATAATTTTTATGGTAAAAATTCAGTATAATTATTATGTTGTTCGTCATCATAGACCATTGGAATTCTCATTTGTTTACTAGGTGTTCTTGAAAAATTCACCCTGATTGGTTTATCGATAGCTTTGGAGGATAGGGAATATTTCTTCTCCTTTTGTGGGATCTTTTGAGGTTGTTGAACATGTAGGAAAATTTTCTTATCAGTTAATACTTCCACCACAGCTGACATCAATACATAACGTGTTATGTGTATCTCAGTTTCATGTTTTGAGTTGTAGATATCTTGAGGTTGAACCTGGTTTATCTTTGACTGAATGTAAAGTTAGGATAGTTGATTCTGAAACTAAGGTACTTCATGGGAGGATTATACCTTTAATTTAAGAGATATAGTAGCATGGTTCAAATAATCATGAGACGTGGGGAAGGGAGGAACTACTGAGAGAGTAGTGGCCTCATATTTTGGAATGGAAGCTTATTTTTAAGCTTTTTGGGGATAAAAGGTTTCTACAGTAGGGAGGTTGTTTCGTCCAATTATTATTTTCAGATATTTCTAAACCCCTCTTTTAATCATGCTTTGGTTATCTTTGTTTGGGGGGGTTTGTTTTGGGTGAAAACCTTATAAATTTGGAATGTTATGGGGTTTTTCATGGTTCGCACATGGTTTTCCCAAACCATGTGCCTGCTAGAGAAAACCAAGGTGGTAGGATTTTTCATGGTTAGTGAATGACTTGATAGATACTTCAACCTATAAGGAGAACCTATATATCCAATTAAATTAGGTGCATGGCTAGGGTGCACAGTTTGGTCTAACCAGTGTTCCTACCCAGCTGACCATGTGTATGGGTTTTTTAAACAAAAATATTTATAAAATAACAAGAAGTCACTTTTTTACCCTCAATAGACCAATATGACGCATATATGATTTTTACTTCTAAAAGGGATCTAAATAGTATTTTTTCCCCACAGAACCCTCACAGAAGTTGATCAAATCTTAGAGAATAGTGTCCAATCCTCTCCCAGTTAGTTTTATCTTCCCATTATCTTTTTTCAGCTATCTCTTCTTTCCTCCCTAGGGTTTTATAGATCTCATTGTTGATTGGAAGATATAATAACATTTTTTATCTTAAACCTAGGTTTAATTCTTGTATATTTTTTCCCATTTTTCATCACTGGTGAATGTGGACTAAGGATTTGTGATTTGATATCTAGTGATCTAGAGGTAATTGGTTTCATTTTGATTGGCCAATTTAATAAAACCTTAATTTCTTGATTTAATTTCAATTATTTTATTTGAATCTAATTTCTTGAAATTTCTTTCAATTAATTAATTAAAAAACTTGTTCCGTTTAATAGGGGGATTTGATTTGGGAAATAGGATTTTTGGCATGAAATTGGGAAAAACAACTAATTCCATTGAATTGTGGTGTGTTTGTGAAATTAATTAAAATTGAGAAAATTTAAATTTTTAAAATTAAATTTTGAAAGTAGTTTGATAAAAAAATTGTGTAATTTAATAGTGGAAATTGATTTGATGAAATTGATTTAAAATTGTATTTGATGAAAATATATTTAAATTGTTTTGATTGAAACCTTTGGGTTTTATCTTCAAAAAAGAAATTCTTTTTATTAAAAAACCATATTGGTTTTTAAATAAAAAATTGGAATATTTAAAATGGATAATGGGATGAATTGTATTTTGAGCAGTCTCAAAATAAATTTCCCATTGTTCTTTCTTATTAGATCACATTAAATCCTTAGGTAGTTAGTGAGTTATTTTAATAGCACTATATGACTTACAACGGTCCAAAACAATAATGTATCTTTTCATATCCTTGATAAGATGGTGATAAACTCTTCTTTTTCCCTACCAAAGGGATGTGTGTATACATATATTTCCATGTTACCATGAGTCTTCGAAGTCCTATATCCAAGAACCATCATACCTTTTAGGAATATGAACATGTTTCTCACTTATTGGTATTTTAAATGAATATATTCCATTATTATAAATTGTTTTACATGCCTTATGAATTTATATAAACTATTTTGTATAAAAAAATTACTAAACCTTTCGTTTAAATTATTTCCATCATTTGAAATGTACAGCATGATTTGTTTGAATATGCTTTCAAAATTCCAAACCTATTTATTTAAAATTGAATGATATTTATTTGGATAATTAAATGTTGGAATCTATTATAGAATCCTTAGTGATACCATATTGGGGTTTTATCTCACACCCTACATGTATCTTGGAGTATTTTTAGATTATCTCCTTCCAAGTTCAAGCAAGGGTAAATCACCACTTGGAGGTGGTTCTAGATGTTGATCTGTAGACATGGAAAGTTGTGTCCATTGGGAATTCGGTTATCTTTCCAATTTTATGGTAATTTTTTATAGTAATTTGGGTTGTTTATACCTATTTGACTTTTGGTACACTTCTCCTTGTGGAGTTTTCTTATAAGCATACTGACTTGTTTATCTGCTTCTACAATGTTTATGTAAAATTATTTCTCAATTTCATTTTTTATGATTCTAGGTGCTAGTCTCCAGCCCATGGGGATTAGGAACACCCCTCAAGACATGTTAGTATCGTCTAAATTATCTGGTTACCAGGGTACCTGGGCTGATTTGTGACATGTATCCCTTGGGAGTGTGAAACTATGTATATATTAAGGCCAATTATCATGTACCAAGTTATGCTTAAGTCAAGCTTTATGTGCCTTTTTTGGAGTAATTACACCTATATACATTTTTTCTAGAACCACGCCCACTTGTATTATCTTTATATGGACGTATTTATTGAAACAAATACCCAATCTCTTAATCCCCAAAAAATTAGATTGTTCTTCTATACTTATCCTAAAATTATATCATAGGTTTATATTCCCTGGTTTATGTTTTTCTTAATCTAGTTCAAAATGATTTTACTAAACTTTTGTTGATACCAATTATAATGACCCCAACTCTAATAACCTAGAATTATTTCCAACTTTATTACATTGTCATAGATATAAGGGGCCAAATCCAAAAGGACAGATCAATTTAGTTATTATGAAGAACCAGATACATACATCCTACCCATTTTACATAAGGAAATAAAATAACAATAATAGTAATAAATAAATTAGCATCGTTGAAATAATTCCAAGAAGTTTTTTCTTTATATCATGGGGAAAGGAAAAAAAATAAGGGTGATCTCAGATGATCAATAAGGGATACATACAATAAAATTTATCATGAATAAATAAATCATGATAAATATATAAATGTAAATAATTGAACACACATTCCATTTAATCAATAACTTTACTATCGTAATTGGAAAAGTTGTAATTAATATGGAAAGTTAAATAACTGAACAAATTTGGAATTTAATCAGTAAACTAATAATAAAACGCATCCAAAGATAATATCATCATGAAAATCTCATGGATAATGATAATAACTAAATTATCAATTAAATAAATTCTTAATTATTAGATTTCATGATTTCATGAAAGATTAAGATCATGTTATAAAAGTATTAACTTTGTTTCATACTCATTATTAAATATGGTATAAACATCACATATTACATAACTCATATTGAATTATTTTTACCTAGATTATAATATATTCTATTGATATGAGAAAAATTATTGGCATTATGTATGTTTTATTCGAATATGAATGCCTATTATCAAGTTGATTATGTATTTTTTAACCACCTACCTTTATCCTTAGGTAGATTATGATCTAGCTATCTCTTTTATTAACATGGGAAAAATTATTTTTATTTTGTATATTGTTATTTAAATACATATGATAATTAGAAAGGTTGGTTTTGTATTGGTTATTCATTTTCACTTATGAGGAATTCAATTGACTTAAACATGTGATTGGTTGGGATTAGAATTATATATCCAATCGATGCATCATTATGTATCACGAGACAAAACAATTTTGCTTTTTGTGTATGCCTCCTTATAGGATTGTGTCTTGGAATAGGGCTTTCACAAGAAGGTTTTTTTACTATAGTATTTATGACAAGAAAAATGTCTTTTCACAAGGCCTTGAAAATAGGTTATTGATGTTAGTAATTATGAATTCCATCAGTTTGAGATCATTATTATTGATATCCATGTTTTTATTTAATGTTATAGAAATAGAAAGATCTTAGTTTCAACATTATTGTGGATTCATGTTGTTTACCTTTTTTTTGAAATATGTTTCCCATGTTTATGCCAAATTGTTTCAATTATATTCTTACTTTACTAAGCATTTGATCTCACCCCTTATTATGTTTCCATTTCCCAAGGTTATATATAGAATTAGTACATCTGAAATGGTTATAAGGATAAAATGTGTGAAATATTTTTTGGGAGACATTTAATACTCTTCATGTATTAATAAGTTTTACATTTAGTGGAAAATATTTAATTTGATACAAAGAACATAGGATTTATCAGTTTATTAGGTTTTCTAATTCTATAATGTTATAAACATGAAATTATCCTTTATATGTAGGAGATTCAACAATAATTATGAAATTTTTATTTATGGATGGTTATATTCAAGATTTTATAGCTGATAGTAAAGAAATCATATATATTATGAGTCTATGAGCACTGAATCTGGGAGTGGGGGTCTGGGGCATCACATCATGTTCTTTTAAAAAGATAACCCACATTCTAAGAAACCACTACCTTTACTCACCTTAAAATAGTCCCTTAAAGGTTATGTTAATTTTTTACTTAACTAATTAATCAAAAGGTAAGAGTTTGCTATTTGTGTATTTAGTCTTACTCATGTGGAGATTATCATTATTTTATAATTCTAAACCTTTATATGAAAATTTTTTGTACCTTATTCATAGTATGCATTAGATATATTTGAATATGTTTATATTTAATTTATAGGTGAGTAACACAGAATTTTGGGTTGCGTAAAGAGTTACACATTAATATAGTGTGAACATATTAATTTTGTGTATATAATAGGTATTCAAAAAAATTCATTACAGGTGTTTATACATAAAGGAAAAAAATATAATATAATAAATATTTCATGACATAATATAGTTATGGATTTAATATGAATTTTATATATATTTAATTTGTGAAAATTGAAAAGAAAACCTACAAAAGAACATGTGTGATATTCTTTCTAAATAAAACACATGTCAGTACCTTTATTATCCAACAAGATAGTTTCACAACAAGGTGGGGTTCCCATGGATTATCTTGTGTAAATAATAGTAGATACAGACAATATTAAGATTTAGTTAACCACATCCCATTTTAATATTTGGGGGACACTAATATGGGAAACACTAAGGGTTAGGATACTAGAGTAATAGAGTTTATTATTATCCATGTGATGGATATAGACAAATTTATTACCACTAAACTATCTAAGAGTTTTATATGATATGATTGTAATGATAGACTAACTAAATAACTAAAGAGATGAGTTTCACACCAAAGTAAGGAAGTTAATTATTTAAATACAGGTCTTGTCTTAGTAAATTGATATAATTTTTAGGGACATAATTTTTATTAGGAGTACTTTTATTAAAATTACTTGATTAAAATATATAAAACGTGATACTCACCCATGGGTGTGTCTTAGTTGCAGATTATGGAAGACATCATGTATATCATTTTGAGATCACCTATAGGTGTGATATATAAAATTGTTTTAATTTTTTGTCCAAGGATGATAATTTTTATCATAGATAAGAATTATAATATTTTGAATTTGAATTCTATAGAGAAAAAATTCTCCAACTACAACTCATGGGTATTAGAAACCAGGTGTGAATCATACATTTTTTCTAATAAAAAAATACTTAGAGATATGAGGGAATTAAAAAGGGTGAAATAGATATATGTTTAGGAAATGGACAAAGGGTGGTTGAATTAGAAGTTGTATCTTCTCATTTAATTATACCCATTGTCTTAGTTCTTTAATTAGAGAACTATTATTATGTTCCTACCATAAATAGGAATTTTATTTTCCTATATTATTTGGACAAGATGGTATTTTCATTCATTATTAAGAACAAGGGTCTTTCTGTATATAAGAATGAAATTTTTTATGGAGTTGAGAATATGTTAAATGTTTTATAAATTTTTTATATGGATATTCATGTCTATAACATTCAAAATATGAAGGTATTGGTTTATTATAACCCGACCAAACATTATAATTGTCTCTATATAAAGATAAATATGAAATTCATCTAAAGACTCCATAGATATGGATTTCTGGAGTTATTAAATTATAAATAATTCTATAAATGAGAATATTGTATATTAGTCAAGATGACAAAAGCACCTATTAGTGGAAAGGAAAAAAGAGCTAGTGGATTATTATATCCCATACATAGTGATGTATCTAGACTAATGAGTACTCAATCAAATGGTTGGTTTAGGTGGATCATAATCTTTATAGATGACTTTATTCAGTGTGGTTATATATTTTTTATGAGAAATAGGTATGAAACATTTTAAAAATATATAGAGTTTCATAATGAAATATATTCTCTACTAAGAAAAAGTATTAAGATTCGATGATCAGATTGGGGTGGTGAATACTTGAACTAGGAACTCACTAATCATCTAATAGATTTTGGAATTGTTTCACAACACACACCTCCTAGAACACCATAATATAATGGTATTTTATAATTAAATTAATCATACCTTATTGGACAAGTTTCACTCAATGATGAGCCAGTGTGACCACCCTGTTTTATTATAGGGATATTCCCTAAAAACTATTGTATTCATTCTTAAAAACATTTTATCTAAAGTATTAATAAATATTCTATATGATATATTTACTAGGAAACATTCAATAGTTTATTTTATGTGTATTTGGGGTTTTGAAGCAGTCGTATGATGACTGTATTTGAATAATCTTATCCCTATGTAAAATATAAATATATATTTTACTTACCCCAATGAAACAAAGGGGTATTGGATCTATAATACTACTTAACACAAAGTGTTTGTGGCTCAAGATGGTGTTTTCCTTTAGATACAATTCATGAATTGAGAAGTCATTAGAAAAAAATCAAACTTGTTGAACTATAAAACTAAAAAAGATGAATTTTTCCAAAGATTGAAGTTCAGATAGTTCCATAATGTTTTTTAGAAGAAGAACCGACTCAGGTTACAAAAGAAATTATAAGGTTTGGTAGGATTTATTAGGAACTTAAAATATATGTATTTATTATTAAAAATTAAGATGAAGTAATTTTTATAAGTTATGAACCAACTACCTACCAAGATTCCATTAAGTGTTATGATTCTAATATATGGTTAAAATATATAGTATACTAACAAATATCATAAAAATTGATAATTAAATGATTTATAAAAAGGGTTTCAATTTTTCAATTTTTCATGATATTTTAGTTTTAGAGTTTTAGATGATTAGGAAAACTATTAAATGTAAAATAATAAATTTCCACTAGTGTACATTTTTTCCACAAAAATAGGGTATTATGTTTATACGCATGTTTCATTCATGAAACATTTTATTTATTTAATATGTGTCACCATTAAACTTTAAATAATTCCTATGCATCCATAAGCCCTTTTAAAAGAGTTTTAAAACTTGTTATAATCAAAAAAAAATCTTATTAAGGGATAATAAAATAATGAAACGTTTTGAGTCCCTTTGAAAAACATGAAAATACATAAGGATTTTTTACTTAAAAAAATTAAACTCAAATAATTATTTACAAAAACCAAAAAAAAAATTTTCCAAAAGTTATTCATAAAACATATTTTAGTAAAAATTAAATAAAAAATCATTACAATGACAGTTGTTTGATAAAACATAATAACTTGTGAAAAATATTTTCCTTAAAAAACCTTTCACCTTTAGAGGTTTAAAGACATTCATAAACCCACTTAAATACCTCATTAAATAGAAAATATTTCCATTATAACTCATATTAAGCATATAAAACCCACGTATTCATCTTATGACATTATCCTTATAATCACCCATATAAAATAATATGTTTATGATTAATTCCAATAAGTCTATTCATGAGAAAATATTATTAATCCATTCATTGGAGGGTAATTTTAGAACCACCCATCAAAATATATAATTTAAAATAACCATATAATTATAAATAAACAAAAAAAATCATGTCATCATAAAACTCATAAAATTCTTAATTTGATCCCATAATAAAAAATTCTTTCAATTATCTCGTAATGTGATAAAAACATATCCTATTATTTTGAATACAATTTAAAAACTAAAAATTCTCAGAACAATGGGAATAATATCTTCTTTGAAAAACTATATATCTTTATTTTTGAATATTTATAATTAATAATGTCTAGGATAATAGGGAAAGTTGGTCATGTCATTAATTTTAAAAAACATTCTTTTTCCACTTTTCTAAATAAATTTAAAAATAACTCATGTAGTTAAAATTGGAAATATTTTTCATAAATTTTTTAAATAGTGTAAACAAGTACATTAAAATTACCTTTAACAATATTTTAGGTTTAAATAATAACATTCCTGATGCATTTTAATGAACCTGGATATGGAACAAAAAGAGTTTGAATGAAAACTTTTGAAACACGGTTTTAAAAAAAATACCTTAATTTGAGACTCATCGCTATTTTTACAATATATAACTCCAGAATTAAAAATATATATAAAATATTTAATTTATAGGGGTGTTAATTTAGTTATTATTATTCTTTTAATTTCTTTTATTATAGTGTTCTATTTATTTACTAAATCAATTAATTTTACGTTGGACATTTTGAGGTTGTTCGGTTTATAATCTCCATAATAAAATTAATACATTGGACACAGTCAAATAGTTCATGGTAAAATCATATATAAAATATTATTAATTTTATAATTATCAAATTTATATATAAAAATATACTTTTATAACCATCTTTGTAATGCATCCATTAAAAATGAAATACATCATTTCATAGAGGCAGTGGTTTGCATGTACACATGAGCGACATTTTTATTTTAATAATGAATGAAAAAGAAATAAATTATTTTATGTTTTAACTTTTAAGATTAAAAATAATGTTATAAAAATCATATTTATTCATTAAATCCATTCTTTTGACCAACCATGTTAGACGGTAATGAAAAACAGAATTCATCGTTCATGGAGGTTGAAGTTTGCATGTACTCATGAGTAATATTTCCATTTTCCATTGGATGGAAGTAAAAAAAGGTTGATAATATATTATATTTATAGAATAATAATTATGTAATAAATATAATATATATTTATTAATTACATCTTTATAACCATCCATGATAGTCGGTGTGTAAAAATAAAATACATCACTTCGTGAAGGTGGTAGCCCGCATGTGCGCACATGCGATGTTTTTATTTTCCATTGGATGGAAAGGATGTATAAAACAGTTTTTATGTCAACATAATAAAATTTAAATATATTAAATATAAATATGTATTTATATTTGTATGGTTATAGTTTATTTGAAGGATTTATAAGAAGAAATAAAGTTGAAAGATTTAGGATATGATATATACCTCCTCCTTGGATATCTTCATTTGGATTACACCCTAAAACTTATCGATTGGTATTTTTGTGATTCCAAGACCTATATTACTTGTGTAGTAAATTTTGGGATGTATTTGGTCTAATATTGGTCAATATAGGGGGATAAAATTGTGTGGATATTTTAGGAGAGGAGATGCCCTTTTATAATTGTGAGTAGTGGAGCTCTAATAAATATTAAGAACATTAAAATATAACAAATGTATTTCTCATGGAAAGTGGATAAAATTTAGAACACTTTATAATATATAATAATTTATCATCTAAATAAACTTATAAAATTATATTTATACAGGTTATATATTTTTTTAATACTTATCTCTTAGTTTAGTCCCCCTCTTTAACCAATTTAACCCTTGCCGTAGTGAAAAGTGTTTATCATGGTAAATATTCATTATTAATAAAAATGAAATTAAAATAATTAAAAAATATTAACATTATGATTCCAAATATTAAATCTATTATATAATATTAAATTTATATAAGTGTTTCAAAATACTTTTAATATAATTTTTCAAAACACAACAAAAACCCATTTTCATAAAAAAATCATTGTTTTACGCATAAACATGATTTTACACAAAAATAAAGTATAATAGTTATTAATATATAATTAATTGGGTTAGTTTAACTAAAATAATACGTTTTTTACTTTAAAACAAAACCAAAACCAAAAAAAACATATAAAAACTTTATTAAAGGGAAAATCCAAAAAATGTTATTATTTGAATAAAAATATTACCTAGATTACAGAAATGTAAAAAATAGACTTATAAGTTCAATTTTTTAGTTTTAAAGGAATAAAATTTCTTATTAAATATATATTTTTTGAGGAAAAAATTTCATAAACTTTCAAGTCATGATAAAGTCATAAAGCTGACATTATTTGCAAAATTGATATTGTCACTGTTCTCCCCAAAAATCAATCTTTTTAGAAAAATACCAAAACATTAAAAAATAATAATTTGAACATTATGAATTAAAAAATTAAATACATTTGATCAGATAATATTTCTAAATGTGGAAGAAAATAATCCTAATATCCATATATAAAACATGTAACAACCATTTTTAGAAAAAATGCATATTTCAAAGCATAAAATTAATTTATTCTCATTATTTTCATAGTAATAGAAATTAAAATATTTTCAATTTATTTTATTGACTATATTATCAATACATTTCATAAAAATAATTTATCAATAGTTCTTAATTTATTAAGATAAAAAAATTACATCATTCAATTAGAAACATTTTTATAAAAAAATATCTTTTTTACCATCAAATGATTTCATTTTCATTTCTAAAAAAATGATAATCAATGTATGATTGGTTATTCATTATCTTAAATATATATAAATTAATTTTTTTCTAAATTTAATACTATAAATAAGATAAATTTATATTTTGAATAAAACATATAATATATAATAAAAACAATGTTTGTAAACAAAACATTTCTGTTGGGCCATGAATTATTATATTTATATTCCTTATTATTATTTAACCATTACATGGATGTTATTAATTTATTTTACAGATAATTGCATGAAAAAATTGATATATTTTCTCAAAATTATATAATTTGACAAAAAAACATAATTTATCAAGAGATTATAAAAAGTGTGAATCATGAAAAATTGATGTAGAGACTATAATAAAAGTGTGAATCATGAAAAATTATTAGATTTATATTATTTATTATTACTTAACCATTCCCTAGATTTTTTTTTCTCTTAGAAAAAGTGTGAATCATGAAAATTTTAAAAAATAAGAAACAAATTTTTTCTTAGTAGGTAATTTTAAAGTCACAAGTATGGAACTATGTATTTCTTAAATAAATATTTTTAAAACCATGCATATATAATTATAATCCTTATACTAGTGAATATTTTTCCCAAATCATACCTTTATCGGTAAGAGATAAGGGTTGATATATTTACCTTCATATTGTTTGAGTTGAGTAATTATTTTATAATTGATATATAGACTATAATAAAATATAATTACTTGATTTATTTCTATTAAATAAGCATAATTACATCCTTCAATTGTGTTTCAGTCAATTTTCCTCCCCTAGTTCATATCATATAAATAACCATGATGAAGTTTTAATTCCTGAATCACTACACTTAACTTTTAACAGATCATAAGATCCACACAAGGATAGAAATTATTATTTTTATGTTTAAACATTTAATAAAACTATAAATTGATAGTACAAGTAAATATAATAAAAAATGAAAAATAAATAAACTTTTATATAATGAAATGATACATTAATATCCAAATCCTCAATAAAAATATCTAAAGTTCAACTTAAATCATTCCATAAATAAATAACCCTAAAACTCTTTAAAACATTCCACACCAAATTTGAAACCCAAATATTATAATTATTTGAACACATATTATTTTAAAATCAACTTAACATTTATATCAAAACAACATTAATAAATCTTGAATTTATATATGAAAAATATATATACCTCAATCACATATTCTCCAAAATAGGCTAATATTTTCCCAAAATAACCCAACTCACCATGACATAAAGGCTAAAAATCATATATGTTTCCAAATTTTTACTCAATATTTATTCCTAAAATAATATCAATTATAAATCCACATAATAGCTTTAATTTTCAAGATAATTTTCTCAAAAATATAGTTACATTATTCCAAAATTACATGAACTTCCAAATTACCAAATCAATTTTTCTAATCCCATGGTTATCTATATCATAAAATATATGTTTCAAAAAAATATAATAACATTTTCTCTTAATTAACCATATTTACCTCAATATAAAAGATCATATTAACCATAAATTTTATCTCTAACTTATATCTTTTATCCACAATATAATTGCATTCTTCTCAAATTACCATCAAGGTAAATATAATGATAAACCTAAAGGTTAAATATAACACAATAATCTTTTAAAACCTAATAAAAACTCAAAAAATATCATTCATCACCCCAAAATCCCATAATACCTCAAAAGGTATTATATACCTTTGAACTTATATTCATCCTTAAACATATAAAATTTTAAATAAAATGAAACTATATTGTAACTCTTAAAACCTTATATGTATAAACTCTAATCATTCTACTTCCTTTATAAACCTTTGACCAAGATTTTCTAACTTATTTTTTAATACTTCTTTCATATAATAAAGAATATAAATCAGTCCCTAAAATTCATAAATCTCAATCTAATCATGTTTTAAACTTTAAAAATAAGAAAAAAATGATAAAATAAATCATACCTTCAATATTTTACTTGTATTTTCTTCATATTCATAAAATGAACTTGATAAAACTTTATTTTTATGATTTTTCATATCCCCTTCATGAGATTTCCACTAAGGGAATTGATTTTATTAATTCCAATACTCCCTACATTAAACAAATTGAAATAATACCTTAAGGATAACTTTATTCCCCTATTATATATTAATTTACCTCTTCATTTTTCTTGGACATTTTATTTCTCTATTCCTCCCTTTACTAAATATAATACATCTTCATGTTCCTTTGATACATTTACTTAGGTGATTATTCCCACATTATTGGTACATAAAAAATTAAATCCTCTTACCATCATGATATGTATCCCATGAACTTCAATTAAACACCATTTTTCTATTATTTGGTAAATTATGAAGCTCATCTAAGTTGAGGTTGTTAATAGTAACTTGAGATAGCATGTTATGCATGACCTAAGGAGTTTTCAGTACAAATATTATCACATTCAGTTGATAATTTAGACAAGAACCACATTTTCCATCACACACATTATTAACTTGGTTTCCTCTGGGTTTACTCGTTTACTAAAACCCAAAAAATTTTAGTTTAGATATCTTAAATAAAATCATAATAATCCACCTTATGAGGAGTATAAATTCAATGATTTATAGAAAAAAACCATCTTCTAATCAATTATTCAAATTTATCCAAAAACCACCATAATTATCTATAACATATTGACCATTAAGGTTATATAATAATTCTAACTTATGATCCCAACCATTATATTAACCGCCTAAATTTTTATAAATATTTTAAATTATTCTCATCAAGTAACATTAAACCCTCTAAAAATATCTAAACACTTTATCTGATACCAACAATATCAACCTTTAATTGAACCAACCCATAATTATGATTTTAATTACAAGGATTTCACATTCTTACATTTCAAGGATTTTTAGGTTTATAGTTTTATAGAATTAATAAAATAATTACCTAAAAAACTGGAACTTTCCACATACTATACATTTTTCCAATAAAATAGGTTCTTATGTTTATACATATATTTTATTTGTGAAACTTTTTCTTTGTCAAAAATATATAACCATTAACCATGATAAAATTTCAGAATATACATATCCACTTTGAAAAACATTTAAAAACTTTTTATAAGAAAAACAAAGTTATGTAAGTGATATAAAAAAAAGTAAAACTGCTGGTCCCTTTGAAAAACATGTAAATAAATAAGGAGGTTTTCATTTTTACAAAATAAAATTTTAACTCAAATAATCAGTTACTTACACATAAAAATAGATTTATCACTAAAAAGAATTCAAAAAATATTTTTTAGCACGTATAAAGTCAAAATCCTAACATTGATAGTTTCTTTAGAAAACATAAGAACTCGTAAAAAAATTCATTGAAAAATAAATATATCACTTTTGAAGGTTAAAACATTTCATAAACCCATTTACTTATCACATGAAATTGAAATATTCATATTAAAACTCATATTAAGTATGAAAACAATATAGTAATATTGCTACATTATCATTGTAATCACCCTTACAATCACCATTTCAAAGGAATAACCTTCATGGTTAATCTCAACATGCCTTTTCATGATAATATATCATTACTCGATACATTATAGGGTTATATCGGACCCACCTATCATAATTTAAAATATCCAAGAACTATATCATTAGTAAAACACATAAAATATTTCATATCATCATAAAACTCATAAAATTTAGAATTTGAGCGCATAAGAAAAATTAATTACAATTATCTCCTAAAATGTCAATAAATATCCTCTCTTTTGAAAATATTATAAAAGATAAAAAAAATTATAATAATAGTAATTTGATATTATTTTAATTAATATAGAAACTGGTTGTGGAATATTAATGATGAATAATTTTAATGATAGTGGGAAAAGACATTGATGCGATAAATGTTAAAAAAATATTTTTAAACTTTTTTAAATAAATTTAAAAAACACCCATATGATGAAATTTTAAAATATTCTATTTTACAACATTTTAAATAAAGAAAACTGTAGTTTAAAATTAAATTGAATAATATTTGAAGTATAAATAAGAAAATTATTGAAAATTTTAAAGAACAAGGATATAAAAGAAAACAGTTGGAAGGAATACTTTAAAATAAGGATTTAAATAAAATTATTTTACATTAATTCTTATCTTGATCTATACATT
The DNA here is from genome assembly GCA_963277665.1 of Viscum album. NCBI lineage: Eukaryota > Viridiplantae > Streptophyta > Magnoliopsida > Santalales > Viscaceae > Viscum > Viscum album. The sequence goes on from OY728166.1 coordinate 386,161,751, forward strand.
ATCTGAATATTGAATAATAAAAATATTTTAATTATTTACTTTCTTAGAAACATTTTTCATTTTAATTCCTTTATTATTATTATTATTTCATTTATTACCATGTTCTATTTAGTCACAAAATTATGTTAGTTTACACCATAAATTTTGAGGTCAATCAATTCACAATCTCCAAAATAACTTCAATGAATTGGCCATGGTTGAAGAGATCACGGTTCCATCATTTCAAGAATATTAAAAAATTTATAATTATCATTTTTATAAATACAAATATACTTTCAAAATCATACACTTAAGGTGTCCATAAAAAATTAAATATATCATTATAGGATGTGGTAGTTCATACATAGACATTAGTAATATTTTTATTTTTAAAATTAATGAAAAGTAGATAAATGTATTGTTCATGGAGGTGGTAATTTGTACATACTCTTGAGCGATGTTTCCATTTTCCAATGGATAAGAGGGTAAGAAACTAGCAATATATTATCCTTCCAGAATAATAATCATGTCAAAAATATTATATATATTCATTAATTTCATATTTATAACCATCCATATGAGGTGGTTATTAAAAATTAAATACATTGTTTTTTAGAGGCAATAACCCACATGTACGCACAAGTAGCATTTTCATTTTCCATTGGACAGAAATGTGGTATAGAAATAGTTTTTATATAAATATAATATAATATAAGTATATTAAATATACTTATTTAATTATATTAGTATGGTTACAATATATTTTAATGAGTCATAAGAAAAAATAAAATTGAATAATTCAGTTTTGACTTGTACCTCCTCCTTGGATCTCTTCCTCAGGCTTACAAATTAAACCTTATAAGATTGGTCATTTGGTTATAAAAACATCTCTGTAACATGGGTAGGATAGTGTAATAAGTATTTGGGTAGATATTATTCAATATAGGGTGTTCAAATTGTGTAGATAATAGAAGATTAGAGGTTCCCTTTTATAAGTGAGAGGAGTGACACCATTGTAAATATTAAGAACTTTAAAATACAATAAATGTCCTTCTTAGGGAAAGTGGATCCAATTTTAAACAATTTTTATGATAAGGTAATTTAAGGTTTAAATAGACCCATTAAATCAAAAATTTTACAACTTTTATAGAAATATTAATCCCAATTTCCTAATTTAACCCCCCACCCCACCCCCGGAACCCCTTTAACCCTTACCATGGTCACAAACTTTTACCATAGTGATTATTCATTAGGAATAAAAATTAAATTTAAATAATTACTAAATTTAACATGATTATTCAAAATATGGAATCCATTTTCATAGATTCACTTTCTAAAAGTGGTAAAAATCACTTTTAATTTAACTTCTCAAAATGAAATGAAAAACTACTTTTAGTTAAATGTCGTTTTTGGAATAAAAATTATTTTACAAAAAAATAAGATATAATTGAAATTACAAGGAATTAATTATATTAAGATAAATTTAATGAGATTTATTTGAATTTCAAAACAAACTAATATCAAAATCAACCTAATGAATACTTCATTAAAATAGAATAAGAAAAAATAGTTTTCATTTGAATAAAAGCATTACTTAGATTTCCAAAATATAAAACATAGATTTAAAAGTTAAAAAAATTAATGAGTTATAATAATTCTTAAAAATGAATTTTTTCTATAATAAATTTTTCAAAAACAATTAAATCTGGATAATTTTATAAAAGTTTCGATATTTTTAAAACCAATAATTTTTACTATTCATCCAAAAATAAACTTTTTCACTTGAATTCCAAAAATTCTCCATAAGATAATTTGGAAATGATGAATTAAAAAATTAAATTCATTTTACCCAATAAAATTTCAAAATTTTTTATAAACTAATTCTAACATCCATACACAAAATGTGTAAAACACATTTTTAGAAAAAATGTATTTTTTGAAGCATAAAATTAATTTATTCTCATTTCTTTACTAATGAAAACCATTATAGGATTATAAATTTATTTGATTGAATATATTATAAATAAATTTCATAAAAATTATTTTCTAATAGTTATTCATTTATTAAGATAAAAAAATACATTATTCACTTAAAACAGTTTTTTGTAAAATATCTTTTTTACTATCAAATAATTTTAATTTAATTTCTTAATAAATTTAGAAAAATATATGAATTACTAATACTTATTTTAAATTTATATAAACTAATTTTATAATAAATTTAATACTTTAAATAAGATAAATTTATCTTTTAAATAAAACATATAATATATATTAAAAATAATGTTTTCTAAAAACAAATTTCATGGCTAAGAATTACTATATTAGTATTCATTATTATTAATTAATAATTACAAGGATGTTACTAATTGATTTTAATAATAATTAATTTAATATATTGATATATTTATTCAAAATTATTAAATTTAATACAAAATAGAAAATTTATCCAAACACTTAAAAATAATTTCTCTAGAATCAATCATATTTTCCAATGTGAAATAGAACCCTTTTAATTTTAAAAAATTGTTTTATTTAAAATTCTGATTCATTTAGACCTATTGTAATCAATATTTAATTTTTTATTTTACTAAATAATTGTTCACTTTATTTCAAAATTGTGTGTATAACAATCTATTCAACAAGATATTAAATTAAAAGTAAAATCATAATAAAATCATGAGGTGTGACACATGGAATTCGAAATAGAATATGTATACAATAACCAAGTATGGAACATGGTGGATTCACCAAAATGGGTGATACAAATAGATTACATGTGGGTTTTTTATAATAAAACTAACATGGATAGTATAGTGCCTATTAATAAAGCATGATTTGTGGAAAAGGGTTAAAAACAATTTTATGGTATTGACTAAAAATAGGCATTTTCTCCAATTTTTATGATAAATTCCACTTGGATATTACTTTCTATAACAGCTCATTATAATTATGAGATATTTCAAATTTATTTTAAAATTTATTTCCTTAATTGGAATTTATTTGAGTACGTTTATAAAATGTATACTAGAGGTTTTAAAGTTCCAAGTGATACTTATACGGTTTTCAAGTTAGAATAGTGCATTTATGGATTGAAGAAATCCCCTCAAAGTTGGAATATTTAGTTTTATTATGAAATTAAATATTTGTATTTCATAAAAAACATTGATGATTGTTTTTTATACTTGTGTATTAGTGGGAGTGTGGTTGGAATTATTATATTGTATTTAGATGAATACTTCTTATCAAAAATTATGTATCAATTTTATATTCTATAAAGTCATGGTTGGGAAAATGATCATCGGTGAATGACATGGGTGTTCTACATACTATGTGTGAAGATATATATAGATATATTTAAGTGGCATGTTCTATAGATTCAAAACACATATATTGGTAATGTTCAAAATCATTTTATCATAGATAACTCCAAAAAGAATTATTTATTGGTGTTACATGCCACAAATGTTAATAAGATTCCAAATCCTTCTAAAAGATTTGAAAATATGGACAGAATTCATTATTCAACCTCTATAGGATCAATCATCTATATCAAGTTGCGTACTCGACCTGGTGATGCTTATACATTACGTATAACCAATATATACTAATCAAAACATTGTAAGATTCAATACATTACTATCACGAACATCCTTAAGTACACGAGAATAAATAAGGATATGTTCTTGGTATTTCTAGGAGATTATGAGAACTATGTAAGGGGTTAAACTAATGAAAATTTACAATCTAAAAATGATTATTAGATATATCAATATGGTTTCATGTTTTTACTAAACGATGGAGATATCAGTTGGAAGAGTTCCAAAAATACCACTGTAGAAGACTTGATAGTAGAAGAAAAATACATTGTTATATCATATGTTTTGAGGAAATTTTTTTGGATCAAGAATTTTATTTATTTACTTTGGTTGATTCCTGAAATTGAGGGAGAAATTATGATTTACTGTGATAATTATTGAATAATTTCTCAGGCTAATAAATGACAGTCTCACCAAAGGACCAAACACATCCTTTACAAATACAATCACATTTGATATATCATTGAGAGGGTTGAAGTAAATATCTATTGGAATGATATGAAGAAGAATTAATTGGATCCATTTATGAAACCATTACCATAGAAAAATCCTAATGGTCATGTTTAATCTATTAGTATAAGATACATGAGAGATTTTATGTAATATTTGTAAAATGTATCATGATTTTATAAAAAATTCAATATATGTTCATCATTTATTCATATGTGCTAAAATTTATATTACATTAATATAATAACGATAATACCCCCCCCCCTCCCACATATGACATTGAATTATCCCTAATCGATTTTCATAATAGAATGTTATTGGTTTCAATGTTATGTTAATTTTATCATGAGTAAAACCTTATTTTCAATACAAAGAGTTGTATATAAGTTATGAATAATAGACATGTGAGATAGTAAGTGGAGAATTATTATTTAGATTGACTCTTTAAATGATATCTCATGTAATTTCATATGGTCATTGATATACTTAGGGGTGTATGTTTGTTTGTATTCCCCATTACCTAATGTTAGTGAGATATCTAACATGACAACTTCCATACTTTGATACCTTTCTTGTGTGAGCCTTTAGTATTAGCTAATCAAAGGGTGGTTTGGTATGTTGAAAATCATGTTATTAGTTGAAGCGCAAACATTATGGGTTTTTTCCAATCATATGATGAGAAAATATATCAAGGACCTTGATTGAATTAGACTAATAAAATTAATTTCCATTCTTAGTTGAGTGGAATATTATCTACTTATCTTCTTAGATGAGGGACATATTAAGTGCACATATACTAGATGAATGGCACGTTATATATTAATTGACTTGGTCAATATATTTTAGAGAATCATTAATGTGTGGGATGGCATATACTATATTGACATTTTCCATATCTAGTGGTCACTCAATGTGATGGACAAAAGAATTATATAGGTATAAAAATTATGTATATCATACATATTGTAGTGGACATGTTCATATGAAGATATGTGTTTGTTTTATCAATATCACACTAGACCCATTTGTAACTAGATTACCAATAATTATTTTTTATAGGCTTCTCTTATCTTATATCCCTAAAATTGGGATTTCATATTTTTTTTCAATGCTTTAAAGTCCCACAGAGTCACATAGTTAGGCCTTATGAAAAGGATTATATTTTGGAAAAAAAATATTATAAAATGAAGATAATTTGATAAAACAAGTCCAAATGTGTTTGTATTGATTCACAAAGTGTTGGGAAGGTTTTCATAAAGTCCTTATGGGATTTTAGTTCAAGTCGGGGGGTTTGAAATTTCTAAAATGGGTATATATTATTTTATGATATAACTGATTCATATTTGGAAATTTTAGGATGTAGATACTTATAGCATAGTATATGATTATATTATATAATATTTTATGATAGACATGAGATATACAATATCACTTGTATGTACTCTACCATGTATTCGCCAATCAGTTTCCATTTTCTATGAATCTATTAATTGATTCATTTATGGAAATACATGCATTGTATAATCCTAAAAATGTTCAATAATTAAAACAACTCTAATGGGTTTTATGCTATAATAACACATGATTACTACCATAAAATGGAATTTGATAATCTACCCTATTTACTTAATAAAGAGTGTCTATAAAAGGGATAGGATCCCCCTGTCGGTGGGTGTGTGATATAAGTTATCCATAGCCAAAGCTCTCTTTATCCATAGTTTCAATTTGTCTTTATGAAGAAGGAGATACCTTTGGAATTCAAGGTTACTCTCATTATGAAGGAGGATATTAGGCTAGTGTACCACCCATGGATGAAATAACTAATTAGTTGATACTTGATGATCCCTATTAAGAAAATTGCATCATATTCTATAGATACAGAGATTGTAGTAATAAAGATGTGCATAATCATTTATGTTCTTCATTTATATATGTTAATTATATTGATGATAGATCAAGAATTTTTTGGATTTAATTCTAATTCTATAATCATATGATAATCCCCCTAAACCCATAAATTTCCATAACACTCCCACATTAAAAAATTCATATTATTTGATAGCCAATTTTTTATCAATTTTGATAAAATATATAGAATAACTATGAGATATTTTCTTGAAATTTACCATTTTAAACATGGTAAATGATGACTTAAATTCATCCCTCTTCAGTGTCCTCTATCCAATGAACTAATAATAACCATAATTTGGGATGGATTTCACCATGCTTTAGTGAAATATACTATCAAATATTGAGATATAGATGCCAAAAATCAGAGGGAAACAAAGAAGAAGATGTACTATGGAAGATATGGAGGAACATTATGCTAATCTAACACACCAATGCACCCAAAATCACATGGGATCAAGAGGAGGCTAAGTATAATAGAGGTGGTGAATCCAATCAAAAAGTGCCCTCATATTTATTCTATTTGGATAAAACAAATGGGAGTCGATCACGAAAAGATATTCATAACTCTCCTTTTTAAAATGGATCCCAATGGCTATCAAGTTCCCAATGTGCTTAAAATGGATATATAGTAACCCATCGGGTACCTAGAGAAATTAAAAAAACCAACTAATGTAATATAAAATGGTACATCCCTATTATCCATTTCACCAGGTACCTAGTGGACTCAAATATGGTACCCCTTTTGGTCCCAAACTGTGAACTGATAAGGTAGGTAAACACTAAAAGTGGGGTTAAATTATAGTCTAAAAAGTGACTATAAGTATTTATCCCACTCAAAATGTATGTATATTATACAATAATATCTTCCAACTAGAACATATTATATCAGATTAAAAAGTTAAATGCAGTTTATATTAAAACTATCAAAAATTAAAACACTATCAGATAAGTAAAAAATATTACAAGAGAAATAATTGAAATTCAGCAGAAATAAATCTATCGGTAGTAATATTACTACATGATAAATGAAATAATAACGATGTAAATTAAACATATAATGTAATTTAAAATAAGGAGAAGTTAAAAATATATGTAGTATATTTAGTAAGAATTCAAATTCCCTTGAAAGATATCAATTAGAAAAACACTTCCAATCTGTGGAAGTATTTGATTTTATATTATAGTGGTTGGGGATTCATAACCTACACCATCGTATCTCTATTTTACGAATGAAATATCCTTGACTATAAATTCACTAGTTGGTATTAGTGATCTGTCCATAACCATTCTGTCATCCTAACCAAAAAATCCTTTAGTCAACTTGATTAGAGAAACTTCATCTTCCAAACCATAAAATCCCTTGATCACAATGATCGAAAAAATCATAAATTATAATAAGAAAAATCTAAGAGAAGTTACAATGAAAAACTCACACATTTCTCTAATAAAATATCTATAAATGAAAAAAATAATCATAAATAATATAGGAAACAAGCAATTTTATATTTCAAAATAATCATAAACACATCAACTCGTTTATATAATTTACTAAAAAGGTTTCCTTGATCTATAAATCCCCGGGTTCTTTTTATAGATTCCCACTATAAAAATCTCTAATTATTTTATTTTGAGATCTTTGGGTTTATGTTTAATAGCATCGGATGTATCTCACTATCATTCTGTGGATCTATCTTAAATCCCCATCATTTTATGAGTTCAACACAACACACCAACACAACACAACATTGTCTTTAGAATAAATTTAAACTGAATCTCAAGTGATAACTAGTTAACTATACATTAAGGGTTTTTAAAATAAATATTCAGTCAAAGAAGAACCAAAAACCAACATTAGGTAAGATTAAAAACGCAATAAATCATACTTTTAATTATCAAAACCAAGGATAGTGAGAGTTATTGACACAATAACCCAGTGAAATATATTATCGCCTTTTTATCCCTACTAATTTACTAAACTCCCCAAAATCCACTATGAGTATTCTCTACCCAAACTTCAGCCTATTAAATATCCTATTTAACAATTGAAACATGCTTAGAACTCCCTTCCTCTTATATGTACCCTAAAAATTCAAAATTTACTAGATTATAATTCTAAAATGCTCAAACTTTTACTGATCCCACCAACAGATAACTACACAATTTATTACACATAGTATAAAATAAAAATATTATTTTCCATTAATAATATAGTAGTGGAAGAATAAAAAAGAGGGGAGTATAAGTGTTTCATTATATCGACATGTTATTAAAAATTGAAGAGTAGCAATAAATAATAGTGATGTGTTAGATAGAAAAATAAGCAAGAGAGATAGTGACTTAAAATTATCATATAGGATATAGAATTTTATTATGTACAAAAACAATTCCTCAAATAATAAGATTGTTATCTTGTTAAGAATCAGGAAAGGATTGTGTTGTAATGATGTCTTACTTTAGAAAGTCAATGACATTATATTATAATTAAATAAATTGAACTAATTGTTAATCTTATAATCATATTTAGGATAATACATTCTGGATTATGATAGTATCATTTTTATTCAGGTTCATTATAATCAATTATTTATTATAACCTGTTATGAATATAGTAAATCATGAGGAAATGGGGGGTTTCTGGCCATACTAAGGATGTCTCCACTTATAATGAGTGGTGAACCTAGAAATATTTTTCTTTCTATTTCTTGATGTGTGGTTACTATTATTTCAATTTGGGCATTTTTGTTTAGTATTCATATAAAAAATAATTTAGAAGATTAAATTGATAAAATAGATATTTTACTCAAATAGGTGATGGATTTAGATTTGATAAATAAATCATAAAATAAAGGGAAAAAATAAAAATAGTTCACTGATTCACCTTCATCTCTATAAGTGAATTTATTACTCATACTTAGTAAATTTAAGTTCAATTAATGTGGTATTTCTAGATGTATATTGAGTTTTTATAATGAATCTATGGAATTCATTTCAATATGTAAAGTTGGGAAAAAATTAACACATTCCTTTCAAACTTCACATAAAAGGGTTTGATTCACCTATGAAAAGATTCCATTTTATAACCATTGTTTTATCAATAAATATTGCAGATATAAAAAAGAAATAATTTTGTATCAGGTTGTAAAAATGTGTTGAAAAAATTTGATATCCATTAGAAAATAGGATTTAATTATATTTACTCTTTTTATAGACTACACAGTCATTTGATGGATTAATATAGAATTTCTAAACAAAATGTCTATAAGAGGGATGTAGCCTTTGAAATGTATTTTATTTTTATTAGTAATGAATTCATGTCTAGATATTAAAATAATAAATCATCATGTATACAAAAACTTCATGAACATAGAGATAATAAATATTTAAGGATAATATTTCATGGACTAGTTAAGGATTAATATAGGTTCAGAGATTATGTAAAGATCAATTATAAAGATGGTATGATAAAATATTCTTCTTTGATATAAAATAAGTAAATATGGAAGTCTAATCAGGAATCATCCCTTACATATATTAGGTATATGAAAAAATAGGTATATGAGATATGTTATTATTGAGGATGTCACCTCATTTGGAAGAACAAGCTTGAAAAAAATGCATTTTTTAATGTTAAAGTAGAAGGAAAATATTCAAAATATTAAATCATTGTATAGAAAAAAAGGGATATTCATAAGTACATTTGTGTAAAAAATTGTTTCATGAGTGGAAGAAGAAGAAAATTTTCACAAGTAGGATTGTAAAGGATATACCCACTGTGAAGAAATATCATTAGACTATGGTGATTAATCATTAAAAATATCAAACATAAGTAAGTAAATTATATTTGAGTGATTAAAAATTGTAAAAAATGTGAAATTATAGAATTATATGGAAAAGTTTAAAGGTAATGTCATGTTGGGCTTGGATATCTAATCGTCTTCCTCACACAGAGAAAAAGTTACCTATGTCTACTTCTGGTATTTTTTTATCTTACAAAAAAGGGGGTATTTTAAATACATTGGATGATCTAATGAAGAGTAAAAATTAATAATAATACAATAAATTGATTCTTAAAACATTATATATATATATATAATTGTTTTGTAGGGAATTCTTATGATACTACTACATGTTTCAAAGGAAGAAATGTCACATGTTTTATATAGAGGAATCCCCAAGGGTAATTTTTAAATATATGAAACCATAGTTTAATAAAAATGTGGAGTGAATTATTATTTAACGATATGGTATATATTTTTCTCCTTTTATAGTTTATTTTTTTATACTTAAAAATTGAATAATGTGTGATAAAGATCATAGGGAGAGTAATTATAATTAAAGGATTTTTCTTTTCAAAGAATTTTTTTTTGAATGTAAGGTATAGTGAAAATATATATATTAGATAAATATGTAATAAAATTGAAATATAAATTTTTTTCTATCAATAAATTCCATTTTCTCCAACACTAATACATTAGTTAATTTGGTTTATAGTCTTTATTATATAGTTCCTTTCTAGGTGGTGAGACACACTCTAATTATAAATAAGGTAATTTTTTTATATGTTTGAAGGACGAAGGAAAAATTTATAATTAGTTTATTTTAAATTGGATATAAAATTGGGTAAGTGTTGTTATTGGTTGAAAAAAATTAGAAATGTGTAGCTTTTTAAACCTCATAGATTTGGTTATGGTTTGATTTGCTGACAACCAAGTATTGTGCTGAGATTGTTTGACCCATGGATAGTTCTAATTAGAATTTATGCCAACCAATAAAAAAGGATTTATAACCAAGAAGATAAAAATATAGTAAATATAAAATTATTTAGTAAGATCTGTCATGATAATGATCATATATTGAATATATATTACAGTGTTATTTTCACACCGTAATGAATATAATGAAGACACAAAACTAAGGGATGGTTTAATTGGTGTATGTGGATGATCATGTATTTACATGTACATTAATAATTTGTTATACGCTGAATTATTTCATTATATACATTAAAATGATGTTGACATTATTAGATATGGAGTGTCGATTCATATGATGGTGTGTCATGGAAAATTGGTACCAAATATATGTTGAAAATAATATATATAAATGGTTTATGGATGGATGTTCATTCATATGGGAGTATATTTATAGATAAATACCATTGTATATACATGTTTTTGATTTCATAGAGATGAATTAATGAAGTTTGAGGACAAGTGGATGGTTCTATAATGATCTATGGATGGAAGTTACAAAATTATTAATTGTAATCATAATATTTCCAAGGTTGAATAAGAGTTCTTAGAAGAAAGTGAAGTAATGAAAAATGTGTTATATGGATAACATTTACCATGACCCAAACACAAATAGTGTAACGAGGATAATGTAAATTATTACCTATACGAAAACAATTTATTAGGAATATTATTTGACACTTAAAGTTAATGGGTAATTATTTGAACTTGATTCATCTTTCATCATAGTGAAGTGGAACTCTATCAATGGCAGAACCCATAATAGAAACATGAACAATGATTTAGCCTTAAAACTACTTTTATAAAAGTAATAATGATGCATTGATAATTTACACAAGGTATGTGGAAAATTTTTAGTTCTTAATATAGCTTGTCTATTTTTTTAGGACATTACATATACATCATTTAGATATTAAAGCAATTGTAGTTGTGATTATTTTTTTGGGTGAGAAATAAAAGAAGGAATAACATAGATAAAAACAAGGTATCATTTATAAACATGTGTAAACGATGTAAAGTTTCAAGGGATTAGTATTTTTCACACTCAGTGAAACTAAAGAAAGTGGTACTAATCTAGATATAGCAAGGGGGTTTTTTGTTTGTGGTCATTACATGGATGATGTTTTGAACAAAAATATCCCCACAATATGTGGAGATAAAATTTATTTTTATTTTATTATTTTTTTGTCTTATTTGGTTGAAGATTTTGGGAATACTAAGGATAGATATCAGTGATTATTATTTATGGAATAAGAGAAGTTATTTCAATGAATGTTGACATATGACAACCCAAAGCTTCTCAAATCATTACTTTGTGTGTTTTGGGTGTTAGAGGTGATATAGGGATGTTGGGGGAATGGAAGTGGAGTTAATGTTAAGATTTAATCTGAGAGATACATCTCTTAAAGTGAGGTCATGGGTCCTATGGTATGAGGGGATGGTACAAGGATATAAGAGTTATGAAATCTAGTGTTTCATGGTGTGGTTATTTTTCATGGCTTGGGGGTATAGTCTGTGAGAGTTAGGAGTTGTGATATTTTGAATAGGGAATTTGGGTCACAAAATGGTGATTTTATTCATGGTGTGAAGGGTCTCATAATTTATTTTTGTCAATGTGTAAAACATTCTATTTCAGAAATTATTCTTATGTACGAAACTTTTATACTCAAATATTAATCCTTCATGGAGTTGAGATTTGTTGGTTGTAGCAGGAATGGAGTTTGGGAGGTGTTTAATTATTCCAGAAGTGGTTATTTTAGAGTTCCCACCTCTATCCGTTGTGAGACCTAATGTTTTAGTTTTGGGGTTATTATTTTATGGGTGTTGTCATACCATGGTACCACTTTCATAGTGTAACCTATACTCAGTCATATGAAAATAAATAATTTCCAGAGATTAAAATAAATGGAAGTGGAGTATTGCATGGAATGTATTTTTGATAATCAATATACATGGCCACATCCTAATGTAATCATGACTTGTCATATTGTAAATAATTATGTTTCTAATTTAGTAATATATTCAAAATCCTAACTAAGTTTTTCCTATTTATTTCGATTTACCAAACCCTTAGGTGATATGAGGTACTTATTTGGAGTCCCATGGATGTAATTTTCTTGGATTTTGATCTTGGATTCAAGATAATGAATATTTTTTATAAAAGGTGGGTTCTACTCCCTTCTTTTGAGGTTATATTCATATATTTATTATTTTGTGTCATGAAATGACCCACCGGTGATGACCTGTCTAGTAGTATGCTGAGTGTGACCCCCCCCCCCACCTAAGTCCTCCTATAATATTTCAAGGTATATTGACCAACACCAATTAGGCATATCACACTTATGATATGCCTTATATTATTGTACCTATACATATTCACACATAACTATGCACAAGTATAATGGGAAATATTAACAAGTGATACATTAGATGCATGTATAAATGTAAGGAACCAACCTTAAATATTACTTATTATAGTGTTTTTGAAATATAATTAACATTAAATAATATTTTTAATTTATATTTTTAGATAATTAGTAAAAACCTCTTACAAATTAAACCCACACATTACAAGTGTAAACTTATATTTAGTATCAATTTTTTCCCAAAATATAAAACTCATTAAAATAAATCACGATTTATCATTATGAAAAATCTAAAACATTATCCCCTAGTTCTCATCCTTGTACCTAATATTCCATAAACCCTGTGAAAAACATTTTAAAATATGGTATGATCACAAAAAATCTCATTAATGGACATAAATAAATTAAAGTGTTAATCAAGTGAAAACATGAAAACCCGTTAAAACATTTTCTTAAAAACTCGTTTGCAATCATAGAAAAGTAACATATTTCCCTTAGGAAATCATTAACATATCACTTTTAAAATCACAATTGAAAATGGAATAACCATATGGTCAATTTTCATCTCTAGAGTACCTAATGCATTGGAGAGATATAATGGGGATCATCTTCTTATAAGTTATATCTTTCTTACCCATTTATCATTAAAAATAATGGATCTAAACCCTCCGTATAATCAATATCGAGATAACCCATGACCTATAATGTGGATCAAACATTTTTATATAATTTAAAAGGACCAAATCAGGAATAAAACCCTTGAAAAAGCTTTTAAAAATATGAAGAAAAAAGCACTTTTAGATATCAAAATACCATTTTCTTATAAAAATCACATTTAAAATATAAAAACTTATACACATAATAATGAAATAATTTTATTAAAAAATAACTATGAAAACTTATAAAAAAACATTAAATTAATAAAACATCATGAAATAATAAAATTAGGTTAATAGAGGGTTTTTAAAATAAAGTCCCTTACCTTGAGTTCGAGTCATCACGTATGTTTTTTATCTTCATGAATAATAAAATTAGGTTAATTATATTATTAATTTTTAAACTTTTTCAAGTTTATTATTACCTTTAAATCACTTAGTAACATGTTATAACATTTAATTAATTATTTATGTTCACATCAGACGTTTTTTATGATATTTTGTACATGAGTCCAAAATGACTTTGGTGTGATGCATATAGTAAATAGTGGTCATTAGTACATAATATACATAATAATATTAATGAAATAATAATCACTTTTATATATAAATTATACTTTTAAATCCATCTATTACATATGGATATGAAAAATAAACTCTCTTTCAATCATGGAGACGGTAAGTCGAACATACACATGAGTAACATTTTCATTTTTTAATGATTATTATGTAAAGTATTTAAGTATTATTTCTCTTTAAATAATGATAATAATATAATTAATATTATATAAATAATTTAAATGTACTTATATATATCATTCAAGTGATTTGGTGATGAAAAACGAATCACATCGCTTCGTGGAGGTGATAGTTCACAAGTACGTCTGAATGCCGTTATCATTTTTATGTGAATGGAAAGGTATGAATTTAAATGATATATTATTATTTAATAATGTTTAATATTTCATTAATATAATATATAAACATTAATTATATCATTATAAATAGTATTGATAGATGTTGATGTAAAACGAATTTATTCGGTTTGCTAGGCGGTAGTTCGTCGTAAACACAAACAATAATTATTTTCCTATTTGATGGAAGTGAAGAATGATTTAGGGGATTATATTAACATAATAAAATCTAAGTATATTGAATATATTTTAGTTATTATATCATCATGGTTTAATAATATTTTAATGAATTTTAAGAAGAAATAAAATAGAAATGCTTAATTAAAAATGATACCACTTCTTTGGATAATCTCCTTTGATTGACACATTAACACATCTAAGGAGGGTTGTTTGCCAAAATAAGGAATATATAATGTGTGTATGTATTCTATGAATGAATTTTGGAATATATTTTCCAATCCAAATGGTTTTTGAAATTTTATTAAGATAAAATAATGGGTTCCCTTTTATAAAAGAGGTAAGGGACACTCTTGTAATTTCTCAAAATATTAAATTAATATTAATTAATTTTGAATTAAAAATGGATCCTAATTGATTTATTTATAATATATGATGATTTTAGGTCTAATAACCTTTATAAAATAAAAATTATATAAGTTTTAATAATTTTTTAATGCTAATATTTTTTAACACTTATTTAACCTTTTTAATTCTTAACGTGATATCATATAATTTACACTTTCAGGATTAATATAATTACTATTAAATATCAAACGACCAATAAGTAATCCATTAATGATATTTATAGACATATCAAAATTATTTAGTTTAATTTTATATTTTTATGAATTTTATATCATTTAATAAAATATTATTTATTTTAAAATTGTAATTAATGTTAATTTTGACATTATTTATCACTTGAATTTTTAGAAATATCATAACAACATGATATCCTCAAAAAATCATTTAACTCATAATTAAAATTTAAAATCCATCAATACATGTATTTCATTAATTTTATCAAATTATATTTATTTTAATATTTTTAATATAATTTATTTTGTCCTTCCATTAATTAAACAATTCTTGCATCATCATTTTATCATAATTTAAGGTAATTATTTTATCACTAAAAATTATAAATAAATTACCATGATGTATAAAAACATTTTATCTTCCCAAATACTTTTTATAGTTGAACATATTCCTTATACAACCCCATATTTAAAATATTTCTCTTCTTAAAAACTAAAGTATGAAAAAAATTACTTTCCATTGAATATAAAATTATTAAGGTTATATTCTCATCAAAAAGTCTATAAATGGACACATAACTGATCCCTTAATTATTAAGGATCATAAAATAAAATTAGGACACGTGGTAGGGTAATTTTGTAATATTTATAATATTATTTTTACCCTTAATTACCTAGTTTACCCATGATTGTGGTAAGAAAATAAATTACTAAATTTACCATTAATATTGTCCAAAAAAAGGAAAATATTTAATAAATTTTGACCTTATGATTTCAAGTATGGAATCCATTTTTCAAAATTCAAAACAAACAAATTTCAGAAATTAATTATAAAATAATCTCATTGGCGGAATGAGAAAATGGGGTGTTAAAGTAAAAAATGTTCAAAACATCACAAAGTTTTTATATCCAATTTCAATGTAAAATTTATTAAAATTACATAAATTGAATTAAATAGTAAAAATTTGGGGTAATTTTACTTTAAAACCATTCAAAATTATAATTTAACACTATAAATAAATTTGATGAAAAATTATATTTCAACTAAAATTCATTATGTTTTCACTATTCATCAAAACATGAAACTTATTAGAAAACTACCAAAAAAATAAATCATAGATAATTTTTTAAAACCAGATTAAAATAATAATTTTATTTTTTCAAATATAACTTATAAAATTTTCATAAACTAGATTTAAAACAAGTGGGCCATCAAAAGGTAGTAAAACTGCCCTTTTTGAAAAATACTTCTGTAATTCATAAAATTGGATTTGTTCTTATATCAATATAAAAAAACATAAGTTGAATGATAGAAATTAAATTAAATATTATATATATATCATTAATATAATTCAATAATGGTGATTTGTTAATTTATTTTTATAAAACACACTTGTACACTTTTAAATATTTTTTCAAAAAAACTTTTATTTTAAAAAGTGTTTGGCATTCATTTATAATTAATTTTTAACCAAATAATTAATTATATAAACATGTGTAAACCATATTTTCATAATTCAGTTAATATTATTCATTCCTTAAATTCTAACAGCTGGTTTTTAGCAGTAATATTTAAATATTATTTAGTTGTTCACTTATGCTTGATGTGGTATATCATATATGTTATCGAACATAGTGTTTCCTTTTAAAAATTATAGATGTTAAAATAACCACTAATCCCAACATCAGATTATGAAAAGAGTATGAAAATTTTAAGGTCCAATTATAATCCCACCATAACTGTAAAAAATAGTCCAAACTGCTGTAAAATGGGACTACTATAGAGATGAAACTCTAAGAACAATATATGGGTAATTTAGAAAAAAAATAAGATCCATTAGCTTATATTCCTCCTAGTAATTCTTCAAAAGTATTTTCATCTACATAAGACATGACATGTGTGGGTAAAGGCCATGGAGGATGAGTATAAACATACCCAATAGAACATCATAAAATTACTAAATATAAAGAATAAATTAGAGAGTTGGATAAAGATAACGATACGGTGAATAAACTAAAAGGAAAGATAAACAAGAAGATATGTTCACTGATAGATACCAAGTATAAAAGTAAGGTCACATACTCACTATCTGTTTAGGATTCTACATGAGTCTCCAAGGTAATGCTCATATGATAGAACTCACTCCTTAAGTCTTTCGAACACTGATGGAAATCATCTAAGAGGTAGTTCTTGTTGATCCTCACCCATGTTAAAGTATACATTGAACACATAAGATGTCAATACAAAGGTAGGGTATCATGCTTAAGGCCTATGAGGGATACATTACCTTATTCGGAATAACCTTCTAGTAATGGGATCCAATGACCTAGATGTTTGAAATGAGACACCTAACCTAACCAAAGGAATAATTATATAGGATCATACCTCTAGACACTTGGAGAGATACCTGACTCAATCCATAGTTAGCACGTAAAGGGAATTTCTCATCCAATGCTCATGATAGGATACCTATTTGTATCGTCTTAGGGTGGGAATAATGGAATGATCCCACATAGATACTGAAAATGGACAAAAGAGATTGAGGGATCTAACCTATGTTGGAAGGAGTGCATGATGTCTACGAGGGGAACATGATGTCTTCTTCTAATTTGGGTCCTACCCTTGTAGGTTCCCACATCTATGTCCTCCAACCCATGCCCTTATACTCTAGTCATGCCCTTTTAGATTGTTCATTTATATGTTTGTGTACCCTGGAGTACACACTATGTCACTAGATCATATACCTCATAGTTTATAAACAAGTCCCAAGGCCATTTTATAAGTATTTTCATGCATAAACCATATCCCCCATGAAAATTCGGTCCACATATCATGTGTTCTTCCGAACTACAAACAGTGTACATCAGAATTTTCCGGAAACTGATGGTCTTAATGAATATATTTCTACATCACCTACTCCTAAAATATAGTCATGAATAATTCCTATAATTTATATACCTAAGGTTAATCAAGCCTTATTCATCACCACTGGTCAGATTCTGGCCACCCATCTTCTTAGAAATCGTCTATCGTTGCACTACATTTCCCAAATTCCAAAACCCATGAAACAAAATCCTTTGGTTTAACACTGAACTTTTTTCATCATCATAAAGCCCCCATCACTCCTTTAATCAAGAATCTGAAACCATATTAATTATATTTTAGGCCCCATTTTTATTTCATAATGATTAGTTCTAAGTTATAGTCAAACCATCAGTAAAAATAGATACTTATAATGAATGTTTGAATAATGAAGGGAGAAAAAAATGAAACATAAAAGTGAATGATAATAATTGGTCATTGTTTAGGTTAGGCTTCAACCATTAATAGATAAATCATCCAATGGGTAAAGAAAATAAAGGATCAAACATTCATAATTCTGGGAATTAAAAGTAAATAACTTTAACCAATTAAACTGATCTGTAAAATAATTTCCAAAGGAATTAATTCATATTTGTCATAGATAAATCATGAACTGGGATTAATCCAATAAAAAATTCTTCCTCAATAATGGACAGATTTCTAATAAATAATTATTTTATATTGTTTTCAATGGTGATATCAAAGAAATCTATTGACAAAGACAGTCTCATATGAGAGACCATTAACAAATTTTTTGTCTTTGTCATCATCTCCACATATTTCTCTATTCACACCTAAATATAGACATTTTTGTAGTCCTCCTTTAATCTCTTGGGTTTCTGTGGAAAACCTTGTATATTTTTTATAATGGGGTTCTAAATAGAGTTTTTTTATAGGTTTAAACATTAATGATATCAAAATTTAATTAATTAATTTAATTCTTTTATTTTTCCCTAATTTTTGCTAGTAGCTACACTCTACTGAAATGATAAACACCAACCAAAATTATATCAAACATAAGGTAAAACCTAAATTATAGAATTAATATAAAACTCAGTTTTCTGATATGATACACTCTTTTCAAGATATTCCATTATTTCAAAAAAATTGCATTTTAATTATATATTATATTTAATATCTTCATGAGGTATGGTCACTCTTTTGATACATGCAGGTTTCTCTTGAATGGCACAAAACAATTGCAAAGGGACGGTCACATGAAATCAAGACAGGTTTACCAACGCAAAGAGAGACCAGTCCCCTAGAATGAGAATACCACCTTCACGGACATTGTCAAGAAAGGGGCATGTAATGAGAATGATCACAACACGGGATTAGAGTAGGAGGCTGTCATTTCTGTACATTGTGTCCCTACTATAGACCATAGCAAGGGTGCAGTATGTGATTCCAGTACATGGACTGATATGGATTTAGAAGTAGATAAAAAAACATCTTAGACTAGAAAAGGAAGTCTAAAATGGAGTGGATATTGAAATGAGGTACAAAATAATTTTTAAGACTAAAGGAAAAGTCAAGATCAAGATATTTGACAGTGATGTTTTTCAGTTGGTACTGCCTAAAAAACCCAAATATTCTTGAAATTTTGGTGCATTGGGGGAGCCCAGAAAAATGGGGATGCCAACTATGAATGACATTTCTTTCTGCCCTTCAGAATAGTCTTCTGTAATGGTAGAACTTAAACAGGTCTCAACGACACCCCTTGCAAAAATATGGTGGAACAACAACCCAATGTGCCAACAATTCCTTCTTCTTTTTCAGCAATAGATGTGAAGGTACCCCACTGGTTACTCAGGATGTACTGAACTTTCCTGATCTTCAAGCTGACTCCAAGATTGATCATGAAGGTACACTGCCCTTATAAGTACAAGAAATTTAGACTATAATGGAAAAAGAGGAGCTTAATAATATTATAAATGTTCCTTTGTAGGGGATAACTATGGATTTGATGAAGACATACCGGAATGACCTTTCCAACAAACCAAAACATGGAAATGAGGTCGACATCCACGAAGCCGCAGTAGAGGGCACGGATGTGCGGATTGGGATGCTCAAAAAGCGGAATTACAACCCCCGAATGACTCTGACTGTGATGATACAGATATTGATATCCTTATCCAACAAGCAAGAAGCTTAGAAGAGAGTTACTCAAAACGGTGGGGTTGTAGGCATGGAATACGTATAAATTGGAATGATATAAGAGATCAAGAGATTAAAATTGGTGATAAAATTAGAAAGAAACTTAGAATTTGATCTCTTTGATGAGGGTAGTGTTTTCCTGTCTTACCCCATCCTCTCTCCTTTGTACTATTTCTTTCATTTCTATTTAAGGGGCTTTGACCCTTCCTTTTAAAAAAATATATAGAGTCTCCATATTACCTGATATTCTAAGACAACTCCATGAATTAATTTGAAAATATTCGTTTAAATATTATAATGTGCTAAATGGAAAAAAAATATTTGTTTCATTCCCTCCACCTTTAGTCTTTTTTTTTCAAGAAGAAAAATATTACCCACAAATATGCGAGTACTGAGCTCACATATTGTTCTCCCACTCTCAGGTCCTCTTCTGAATATTATAGTGTAGCCAATGAACATGCACCAAAGGAATCACTCACCCATGAAGTATCTTCTTTTTTCAATCCTTAGTGGTAACCAGGTACTCATATAATGTAGTTCCATCTTTAATGTCTAGCTCACCCTAATCAAAAACATGATATAGGTCATGAACATATCTCCCTAATAGAGTCACTTTGAATACATTGTGCAGTCGGTCTAACTACGATGGTAAGGATAAGTGGTATTCAACCTCACTAAACAATTATACTATCAATAAAGGGAAAAATAATCTAAAATCATATTACCTCAACCAAATCTCAACATCCCTCGTTGAGGTGATACCTTCAGGAATATATGGTCTCCCTCATCAAAATACAAAGGACTTAATCATCAGTTTCCATAGAACTTCTGATGGCTCTGGTCAATCTTCATATAATCCTAGATGATATAAACCTTTTTTTCATCACTCCTACCATGTCTGGGCCCATAATCATTGTCTACCCTGGCTCTATCTAGCACAGTGATGACTTGGATGGTCTCCCGTATAAGGTCTCAAATGGTTCCATTTCAATGGTGGAGTAGTAACCATTGTCATATGAAAACACTACCAAGGGTATGTAATTCTCCAAACTATATCCAAAATCTAACAAACAATCCATAAGGACTTCCTCCCAAATATGAATGGTTAACTCTATTTTTCAGTATTTATGGGATCAGAACACCATGATCAACCACAACAAAGACTCAAAAGCCTTTGGTAACCCTCTCCAAAAACATGATGTGAAGAAAAAAGAATGGTAGGAAATTATCATTGATGGAACTCTATAAAGAGATATTAACTATTGTATGTATATGCATCTCAAACTCTCCATTAAACCCTGCTATTGAAATGCTAGGAAGTGGGATGACTTGGTGAGTAAGACTATGATCACCCAGATGAAGTCGTGATCTATTGCAGAATGTGAAAGTCCCATAAAAAATTACACATAGATTCTATCACAGTTCCACTGTGGCACCTTAAGGGGTTGCGTTAAACCCATTAGAACTTAGTTCTTTGTCCTCACCTACTAGCTGGTGAGGCATTGATAGATTAACTCAACAATTAATGTCTTCATCCATATCCAAAAAAACCGATACGAAAGGTATTTTTGCATATTTAAACTCCTAAATATACCGCTAAGAGGTATGTATGAAACTCCCTTATCACCTCCTATCACGGAATGACTAGTACCAGTGTTCATTATTGGAAGAGGATAATGTGATCCCAACCTTTATAAAATACATCATGATCATATCGAGTACATATCTGGTCCTACAAGATCTTAAAATAAATATTCCCAATTTGTGGATCCCTAACATGCTGAATAAGTGGAAAGGGGGATAATCATTGAATAGAGGTACAATGTACCATTCTCATCAACTAGGTATGCCAATAATGAGGAAAATTTCTCTAACTCCTCACTCAACAACTTAGATCAGGATTTTCTATAAAGATAAACTTCCAAAATATTCCCCTTCTTAATAGTATAGACAATCTCAAATTCATAATCCAATTGGATCTCCAATCATTACTTATTACTTATATTAAGACATTTCTTTGAGAAGATATATCTAATAAATTTATAGTTAGAATAGATAATTAATCACTTTCCTCTAATATAGTACCACCGAGACTTCAGGATGAACACCACTGCTGCTATCTTGAAACAGTGTATGGTGTAGTTCTACTCATGAGGTCCTATCATTCAAAACCCATAAAAAATCACTACCCAACTCTATATCAGAATTCACCCAATCCTAAAACTAGAGGCATCTAAAAATTACACATAATAAAAACCCTTCCCTAGAAATATCAAGATGGGGAAACTCATCACCCACTGCCATAATTCCTAAAAAAAATTCATCATTAATCATTCAACTCAAAAGGATTCAACTTTTGGATCAAGGAAATATGGGGTGTTATGTGAAGGTCCTAAGAATAGTAGAAGAATATTTAGTGGGATTAATAATAATATTTATTTTAATTTATAGTTTCTCAAAATCCCTATTAGTAATCTACATGATATCCTTTGATCTCCAAGTTACACAAATTGATTTATGGGTGCTAGGATCATAAATCAAATGTATTTCACTATTCATCTTGAACACTCCAAGATCCTTCAGGCATGAAGGAGTTCATCTTATTATTGAGGTGGAAATAGGAGGAATTATAGAGATAGAGAGAGGGAGAGAGAAGGTAGAATTATGTTTTTATCAATTATTCTTTATCCACAATTTTCAATTAATCTTATAAAATAGAAAAAACCATCTATTTATAGCTCTAGGTTTCAGGTTAAAATATTGTTTAATTTCATACTAGCACTTAAATAATATTATAATATTTAATAAACCTCATGAAATATAATAATATTATTATTATCATTTTAAAGAATGTACTAACTCATGCGATGAAAAATAATAGTTTACCATCATTTAAATTTATATTTATCACCACACACAATCTTGGTCATCCAGATTTCCTAAGTATTTGTTGAATACCTAAATAAATATTTTATTAACTTAAATAAATATTTTGTTGAAAAACTAGATAAAAAATATTTATTAAATATTTAGTAAATAAAATAAATATTTTATCCATAATCCATCTAATAAATATTTATTAAATATTCATATAATTTAAAAAATTATTAAATAAATAAATAATTATTTATTACCTTGAAAATATTAGTGATCAATAAAACTTGAATAACATTATTCATCATTCAAGAGAATGATATTTATTCCAAAAATTAAATTCAAATAGAATTTAATCGGGATCAATGGAAACACTTTGTGTGTGACCCTATAGGATTCTTTCTCATTGGAATTAGGAAGGTATGCCTAAATTCCAAGTTTACTATTTAGAAATAGGTCAAAGAACCCATACAAATAAATCAATGTCACAATGTCAAAAACCACATATGAACGCTCATTGTGTAATATAATCCATTTTTCTCAAAATATCATCAAGAATTTTTCAAATATATTTTATCAACCTATATTCTTGATATGACTTTCTTTGAATTTATAAAATAAACATTATAAATAATTTCCATGGAATTTAATGTGATGGTTATATTTCAATCAAATGGCCAAGATATCAACTTATATAAGGATGGAAGGGATAATTCCTTACTCAACTTGTTAATTAACATTGTGTAATTTGTGATGCAGCCAACATATCCAAATTCAGGAAGAAATGTTTTCATCTTGGTTTAAAAATACACCTAAGTATGTGAGACATAACATGAATTAATAGTAATATTAATTTCTAAGGACAATTACACATTCTTTCAAATTGGAATTTCTAATGACACCAAAACATGAATAATTCCAACTTGCGGTTTTATTCTCATAATCTCTAATATTAGTGATTACCAAGTATGAAATTCATGAGAAGAATCATTATCCACTTACCAGTACTCACACCTGACAGTTTATGTACTGTGTTCCCTTTCATAGTACATTATCTGGCTGTGGAACTAGTTTTAGGAATTTCATCATAAAAATTCAAGGTTCTCATCATAGAAGGGAACTATTATGCCCTTTTCAATGTGAAAAATACTCTAGGACATTATCTCATCAATGTTGTACAGAATAAAAATAAATATGTGATAATACTTTTACATTAATATTCACATATTTGAATATACATGTAATATTAAGTACCAAATTTGTTGGTTCTAGGGAACCAACTCCAACAAACTCCCACATTCACTATATAAAACTAGTTAACCAGATATTTATCACATGTAGAAATTTGATTCTTCTGAGTATGGCTATAGTTGTTAAATCTATCACATTTTCTTGGCTAGGGTTAAAAAAAGACACATTTATTTGTGGAAAATATTTTTACTGTAACATTACTATCTTAAGAAAATCCCTCAAGTAGTTATATAAATGATTGTCCACTTAATGTTTCCATATCAATATCTTGACATACTAACTAGATCCATAGAAATTTCTTATCTTGATAATGATAACTCTTTCTTTTTGTATAAACCAAAATTAGAACTAGATGTTACTAAACCACACCTTAAGCTACATCTGAAGTCGAAACATATTACGATATTGTAGATATATCAACTATTGTCCTTAATAAGTTTTTATATCATATTACCTTATCCTTTTCTATGATACTAGATCAAATTTAACTGAATGGATATAAGTATTCAATTAACTTAATTCCAAGTATCCCAACTTCAACAGACACCAAGAATTCATCAAGTTAAACTTTGAAAAGTGCTTTTGGATTGTTTTAACTCATGTTGATGTAGTTATGTTTGATCTATTTGATATTCACATACTATGAATCATAGATTAGTAATATAACATTTTAGAACATATCATGGAACATGATATAAATTCAAAGAACATAAGCTTGTGAAATTTTATTAATCTCAATAATCAATTCATGTTACTGTGAGTGTTCTACTGGAAGGATTATGTGCTAAAAAAATTTAGTCTCGAATTTTTACAACTTTAATTTTTCAATACATAGTTAATATATGTACTAAGACTAAATAAAGAAAAATCATGGATCTATCTTTTAAAAACTTTCCCCTAGAACATGGTTTCTTCTCTAAGTTATACTTTGATAAATTTCATTACTTGGGCTTAATAAACTGGTAATACACAACATTTTTTTCATATTTTAACAACAAATCTAGTGAACCCACTAACTAGATAAAGACACATTACACTCATTCATTTAAAAATTAATATCCAATGATCATTATGCATGATTTATTCATAAATGAATTTGTGTAATCAATATATCTTATTGGAATTTATTGATGTCACCAACCAATTTAAATTATTCCTAGAATACATATACCATAGGGTCTCCTTTTGGTAACATAATATAGAAATATACCTTAAGGTTTCCTCTAAGTGAGGTTTCCTTGACAATCAATAGACTAATATAATTATCATATAAATATTCTTTGACAAATTAAAATTGAATAACGATTTTATTCATGAGGGTTCGCATATAGTTTTTTTCATAGAATAGACCTTTCGAAAATCAGTCATGCTTTATTGGTACTGTCTTGTACCATCCAAGTCTAGTTTCTCTATAATACCCACCAGTAGTATCAAGTCTTAGTAACATTAAAAATAAAAAGTCCCCAAATCATGATACATGGAGTTTATTACTTGAATTTATACATACTTTTCAACCATAACATATTACCATTTTCTACTGCATTGTAGGAATATTTATTTTTAAAAAATAATACATGTATTAATCACCATGGTGAAAATAAACCACCTCTTTGGTTATAAATTCCTAATTAGTATGTGTCTCTAGAACTAATACTCTCTCTAAGTTGTTTGGAATCTAGTATTCCTAAACTAACTCTTCTGCATCTAGATCCTTTAATCATAAAAGTTAAGTTTTCTCCCACTATCTTCAAAGATATAGGATTCCTTTATGGGAATCTAGTCTATCTTGACTAGATGTTAATATCCTCAATGGATATAGGATCATTAACTTAGATTCACCTTATATTTTTATGTTCATATTTAGTTAAGTATACCTTTTTACAAAAGGATTTAAAAAAAGCATGTGTTAATGTCATAATATATTCTTATCATGTCACAATTGATATGATGTCAATTATAAAATTTATTTTTTATATAGTTTAGTTGTCTCACTTTTAGTTTATAAACATATCTTGGAATAAATAATGGAAGATTTTCAATATTTATAAGACTCTGCATTGATCTTTATTTTACTACCATCATGAAAATAATTTGTATAAGGAAATGTGTGTTTGGGATTACATTTAATCCACATATATGATCAATGAATACATGGATAAGATGTTATCTAACAATCCATCATAGTGGTTCCATGATCTTTACCATGTGTGGTCATTCACTATATTGAGTGTTTCTAAAATTTCATAAGGAAAAATCATTATGTATATGAATTTTCCAATAGCTTAAGAATAGTTCACATAGACATGTTGAACTAACTCTATAAAAATTTTGATGTACCTTTATTTATAAATGTTTATTTATCTAAAACATGATAAGTAGTTTGATTTTTTATCTAGTATCTTAGTTAAATTGAGACTAAAACACTTTTATGGTTATAAAATGGTTATCTACTTTTAGTTTTATTTTAAAAATTATTATCTTTCCACAATCAAGTAAGAGTATTATATTTTCATATTCATCATTCAATGCATGTATATATGTGATTCAAGAGTTAATTAACCGTTAGTTTAGTATTTAAGTTCCATAATAACATTTATCCTAAAAATAAAAAAAATTGGTGTTATGTCAATATAGAAACAGAGATAATTTTTTTGATCAAACTTATTACAAAATTGAAACAATGTAATTTTTTAATTATAAATAGTTATCTCCCCTTAGTTGATAAAGGAATCTCCCTTTCTCAACTCCTTTTGAGTTCACTCAATATCCATTCTATATTTTCTTTTCTCTTATATTTAAATGAATTTTGGTTGTAAAAATATCATATTTAATACAAAAATGGTGAATAGAAACTTGATGAATATACCAAAAGTGGATTCAAATGCTTTTTTTTAAAATTTATTATGATTTCTTTTATAGTTTCCATTCTTCCAACATAAGAAGAAAATAGACTTGTGTTCATTCTTGTACCTTTGAATGTTTTGTATCTTTAATAGATGCCATAAATATAACATCCCAAGAAAATAAAGAATATGAAATTTTTATATTTATTATTATTTTGAATTAAATATTAATTTTAAAGGGGATTTTATATTCAAGGTCTACTTGACATGCAACAGTGGGTTTCTCTGAAGTCTTATGTTGCACACAATGTTGAGTCATATTGAAAAATAATAATATATTATTATTTTAATGGTAGTTAACGCCTAGTCGTTTTAATTATGGGATTGAATATAACTAACTAAAATATGATTATACATGTTTTTTAAATTTTTTTACATTTATCCAGTAAAATTTAGATGTTTAAATGTGAATTAATGCAATTCTAAGCACAAGTACTAGAATATCCTTTAAAAGGTCGATTTACCATCTTTTAAAGGAGAACCCTATTTAAATCTAGTTTTGATCAATTTTATATATTCTATTTGAAAAAATAAAATTCTCCTTTAGAATAGGGACATAAAAATTTACTTTGGGTAAATTTTTGGTATTTTTCTGATAAAGTCCATTTTTTCATGAATAGTTAAAAATACTATATTTTAATTCAAAACTGTCTTTTAATCTAATTTATTTATATGTCTATATTATCTTTTAAATTGGTTTTAAAGTGTAATTAGAATATATATTTTACCATTTAATCCAATTTTGGTTATTGTAATTAATTTCACTTTGAAATTGGACATAAACAATTGTTAACATTTCAATATTTATTATTTCTTAAAAACACGCCTTTTGTTTTGATAGCGGGAATTAATTTTAAATTGATTTCTTCCTCTTCTGTGTTTTGAATTTGGAAAAATTGATTCCATATTTGGAATCATGAGGTCCAAATTGTGTAAATAGTTAACTTTTATTTTTATACATTATGAATATTTACTTCAGTAAAAAATTTATTTACCATGGATAAAGGGTAAATCTGGGAAATAAGGGTAAACAAATATTATTATAATAACATAAAATAACCTTAACATGTGTCCCAATCTTATTGTATGATAAATATCCAACCATGGAAATCTTTGGGTCGATTTTTGGACCCCATGGAGCCACATGGGAATGATAATGACACTTTATTTTAATTAACTTAAAGTAAAGACAAAAATGAGATAAACCAATATATTTTAGTAAATTAATTTTTACATAGGCTTATATAAGTTATATATGGGACTATAAATATTATTTGTAAATATAAAAAGATTTTCTAAATCATGGTAATTTTTTATAATTTTCAGACATCAAATAAATGAAATTATTTATGACACAATAATGATGTAGTGTTTACCTCATTAACAAAAGATTTAAATAAATAAGATTATAAAGATTAAAATAATGTCCAAAACCTATATAATTCTTATTGGATGATTTTATTTCCACCATGAGTCATCTCATATTCTACATTAATAAGTTTTTTACCTTTATAAACTAAAAACATTTATATAATAAAATAATACTTTCACACTTTACTAAAGATCCCCTCCTCCCCCTTATAAAAATCCCTCACCTCTAACCCATTACTCACAAATCTCAATACCCTTGGCTCATCAAAACCCTACCCAAATAATCTCTAAATATCTCTCTCTGAGACCTAGAGCCTTAACTTAAGTATATGGAACATCAATAAATCCTTTTGGTTCAAACCAAAGGGAGTTGCCCTATTTAAAAGTAACAACTTCTCTTAAGTTATTTTGTTTTATTTTACTTCTCCAACCCCTAAACTCCTTTTATTACATTCCTCTATATCAACACCAGTATATTAAATATACTATGATTTTTTTATTATAATTATTCTAACTACACTTTCACACACCTCCATCTAATGGGTAAATAACATACTGTTTCTATGGATGGCAAACTAACACATCACGAAACGATGATTCATCAATTGTCTCCTACTGCCTCTCATTCAGGAAATTATTATGGAAATTTATTTACATATGATATATATTATGTTTATTTTTTCTTTATGATTCAGTATTTTTCATTTATATTATACCTTTATGGTTTCTGTTATGGGTAAACGCGATAATTACATTTTAGTAAGTGCGGACTACCGCCCCCTCAAAGTGATTTGACTCATTAACTCCATATATGGGACATATAAAGGATGGATTTAATGATATTATATATGATATTATTCTGGAATTATAATATACCTATGTATCATTATGTTTTAATTCCATTAAATATGAAATAGAAATGAAATTAGCATTCATGCGTGCGTACGGCTTACCGTCTCCATGAACGTTGCATTTCATTTCTTACCTCAAAATGTTATGTACTATTATAAATAAATATATATATACTGGATATAATATATATATATATATGATATCTAAATCATTAATATAATTATGGAGACAATGGACTTTTTACCAGATAGGCAACTTGTAAATATAAGAAGTTCATTTTTGACACGAGTACCAAATATCAACAAAACTACCGTTATTAAATTAAATGATTAAATAATGTTTATAAAATGGTAATATATGATATAAAATAAATAATAAACTTGAAAAAGGTTCTTAAGCAAGTATAAATTAACTTAAGTTTATTATTTAGGAAGAACAAGGAACAAACGAGTCAAGTCAGACATGAGGTAAGGGGTTTCTTATCTCATTTTTAATTACCTGAGATTCCCATTGTTCGCCACTAATTTATTGCATATGGTGTATTTTGTAATAACCTTTGATAAATATTATCATTATTATTTTTATATTCATGTTATTCTATGAATAATTTGGTTTTCATTAACTTTTGGTCATATGACTCGATTGATTACAACATGGTAACGGATTTTCAACTCACTTTTTATTCCTGATAGATTCATTCTATATTTGCCACTATTTCCTTTTGTGTGGTGTATTTACTTCCCAATATTGTATTAAATGTGTAATATAATTTAATTTATGGGTATTTACATCTTCATTTTATGATCCTTCTTTCATGGGTTGTATGTTTCGTAAGTTACCAAATCGGTAAGGGAACCTTTTAACCCATTTTCCATTCTTTGGATTAATCTTATAATTATTAATTATGTCATGATATGATTATACATGGAATCAATATTTATTTATTTATGTTGTAATTTACACTCCCCTTTGTGTGTATATACTTTTGATACACATAATCACTCCATTGATAAATTATTAAGTCATCGATATTAACTTGATAGGAGTAATTTTAACTCAATTTCCATTCATTGAGTTAAACATACATGTCATTGGTTTTGTATTAAAAATAAAATGTGTGAATGTACTATGATTTATTTAAACTTAATATCCAATCATATTTAGTTTATTTATATTTGTCCCATATTTTTATGTAATTTATTTATCCTCAATCTATAGATACAATTTTTTTATCGGGGATTTCATCTCAATTTACATTACATTGATACTTCATTGTTGTTATGCACCAATTCACTATTATATGGTGTATATACTGCACTTTGACATATTACATCATGAACATATTTACTCTCATGATATTATAATTTTCTTATTCAATGTTATTCTTCAATTAGTTGTATTCAAGAGTCTCTCATTTTGTTAAAAACTCTTTAACTAAAATACCATTTTAAATGTTTTAAAGATTTATTCTTCTAAATATTTATCATTAATGTAAATATTCTAAAAATGTTTTAAGTATATATTCATATGGACATTAATGTTTTAAAATGATAATTTATTTAAAATTTTCAAAGTTGTATGGGACACTTTGATTCAAAAATCTCTTTATTAAATGTTTATATGGTTTTGAAAATGGTTTGATAAATAATTTATTATATCAATATCTTGAAATGATATATTATAATTGAAATAATGAAATGTTATCTTTAATTTATGATTTTTTTGTAGTTTTTGGGATTTTTTTATGTATGCGGGTGGTTTCATGATAAACCTAGGGCGGGTGAGCCCAATATAGCTCTCTGATGCATTGGGTAACGTGACGAAGGTAAACGTGAATGTTTCTCCAAAAAAAATTAGGGAATATATTGTGATGGGTATTATAAATGTAACTCCCTATGTATCTATAAAAGCTACAATGTGAGTTTGATATGTATGCCACAAGTTACCTTTATGTTTTATGATTTCTATGTGTTATTCATAAATCTTACGATTTCACGAGGTATGTTATGATTGAAAATTATGGTATCATTGATTTGTATTTATTGATGGGTAAATGTTTCCTTTCCTTATTTTATAACCCTTAGAGAGCTTTTTATGCTCACCCCAAATTTTGAAATGTGTTTCATAGGTCTTAAAGATGAATAGGGTCAAGGATGGGATCAAGGAAAAGTCATGTTTTCTAAAACTTGGAACTAGACATGACTCTTTTTTTTTCAAGATTTTTTATTTTATGAAAAAATGGAAAATGAGAAGAAATGTCTACCTTGTAATTTTTGAGATGTAATGTGATAGTTATTGCCTAATTCTCTAAAACTCTAAACTTGAAGAGATCCTCAATGTGAATTATTCATTTAATTCAAGATTGTCTAATTTTTAAGGTTAGGTCCTTATAATAAAGGATATTTTTTGCTTTATATTATCCCTAGAATCTTTAGACTTGTATTTCAAACTGTTCAACATAAGGGGTATAGAAACAACTTTCAACTAGTTCAAATCTACTTAGTAAAGTAGGGACAAAATTTCCTGACTATCTTATAATTTTCATTTATCCAATATTAGACAAATAAAGATAAAATTGGTGGAAAGGATAATAGGATATGATTGATGGATAATTTTTCATCTAATTAGAAGTTGAATTTTTCTAACCGGTCAATATAACCCAGTATTTTGAAATCATGATCTATATCTAGATTACATTCTTCAAATTTAAACTAATATAGTACAATGGCAATCTTTATTATTTATAGTCATTCCTTCTCTTTCTCAAGATAATAGATATGGGATATTATGGTATATTCATCCATTTATTTATGTCAAATCATCAAGTATTCATAAAATTTTGATAATATAATACAATGAATATAGGAAGAATCTTTAATATATCTCTGATAGGTATATTTTTCACCTTTTTTCACATTCTGGGTAGAATAATAGAAATAGGGGATTTCATAACATAATAAAAACTATCTAATAATAAGGTCTCTCATAAATGATTATACCATATATATAAATTTTTATTTGTAAGGACATAATCTATGTTAAAGAATGATTTCAATATTTTCATTGTTTTTCTTTCCATTTTCAATAATAATTAAAATAGATGATTAATACTTTACTTGAGTAAAAGTTATTTAAGATGTAACATCCCGGACCTGGCCAGCCACCCGACCAGTGCCGAACAGGTCGGGTGTTACTACCTTAGGCGTACCTCCCCGAACGCCAAAGGCTGCCGACTAGTAGAGAGGTTCCGTTAGGTATAGTGGGGAGTCAATACCCTCCTGTAGGATCTTAATAAGGGTACTGGTCCAAGTATAACAGTAAAGATGCAGTGGAAATAAAGACTCAGCAGACTCAAACCAGACCCGCAGAGCAGAAGCATAATCAATATAGATAAACAGCAGAAGTAGTAAATATAAAAACAGCAGTGGAAATAAAAACAATAGCATGCTAATAACAGGTAACTGCAACTGAACAGTAAAACATGCCTCCAGAGCAGGTCATACGCAACTGAATATAAAAAGGGCGTCAATGGCTAACCAAGAGTAGCTATAATAAGCATGCCAATACAGAAATTAAACAAAACAAAGTAAACCCAGCTAGGAATGACCTCATGGTCCATACCATCTCCATGAAATAACTAACGCAACCCAGCTCCTGAAGCTGACCTCTTTCATTTACGTAAATCCACAAAGTCAACACGCGTCCCGAAGGGCCCGTGTAGGGTGAGAGACAAATCTTAGTAGGATACCACCCAACAGTGTGTACCAAATATATGTGTTTAAGCAGTCATGCATTTACAAGGGAATCAGCAAACAGTACGATGCACAATTAAACACAAACTCCACTGGTGCTCAACAGCCACCATGGAGCGTCACCTGCTTTGGCCAACGCCGAAATCTCTGTCGTGTAACCCGGCACCACGTGCCACCTGACACCTCATGTCTCGTGTACCGACGTCCCGAAGGCACGCCCAAGAATAGTAACCCGGCACCACGTGCTTCCTGACACCTCGTGTCTCAAGTACTAACGTCCCGAAGGCACACCCCAAAATAGTAACCCGGCACCATGTGCCTCCTGACACCTCGTGTCTCAAGTACCGAAGTCTCGAAGGCACGCCCAAAAATATTAACCTGTCACCATGTGCCTCCTGACACCTCGTGTCTCAAGTACCGACATCCCGAAGGCACGCCCATTCCCTGAAGGCTCCTCACCTCCTCTGTGGCTTTCTATGACAAGCACCCCCAACCAAAATACCTAACCGCAACTACGTGGGCCTCTACCCACACGAGTGGTCAAAACCACCTCATCACGGACTATCTTTGTGTGCACACTACTCAAGGTCCCGGTGAGCAGTAATCACCCAAAATAGTCTTAAGCCACCAACACATCTGACACCTCGTATCCCTGTGACCATGTCGCTCAAGTACGATGGCATCGCCACCCTAGTAACCCGAGCCATGCCCAACCAGATAATTGTACTACCTCAATCTAACATCCATGACGCCCAATCCTATGGTCAAAACCACCCAAAGTATCCTGGGAAAATCCCCAACCTGTGATTAGCATCACTCAAGCGTAACCGGGCCAATCCCAACACAACCCAGAGGGTCTAGCAGATGCAATTCAGCAATTTCATATATAACATATGTAAACAGAAAACACAACCAGGAAAAACAAACTAACAGTTGAATTGCACTATACAAGATGTTGTCCCATACCAGCACTGAGGTCTTAAATGCATCTAAAAATTTATAACAGGCTTTAACAAATTAAAATAAATAGTTTATAACAATAATAATTCAATTAAAATCATTTTGGCACTCCCTGGCCAAAATTCCCCGATGATCAACGGCCCCTCACCCGGCCCTGCTCACGCAAATTGGTAACCAGGCATACCCAAAAGCATCCCAGAGATCCAATAAGCAATACAGTATGAAAAATCAGATAAAATGGATCTCGCTCGAAATACCCGAAAACGTGTCATAGGCCGCGTTTCCAAAACAACCGCAAAAACAAAAAATGAAGTATGCACCACCTACCTAAGACTCGCACAATGCTACTCCTCCGGTAACACCCGCCAATTCGATCTAAAATGTGGTAAATCTACAAAATATTAAAAACCGATCAAAGGTATATGACTCATTCTATAATGAAAGTCAAACAAAACGGCCAAAGGGGAATCGAGGCCTTACCGAGGGGGTTCCAATGCACTAATCAGAGCTCGAATCAGGTCTCGGACGGACGATCGGGTGGGGAAGAGAGGTTCGGCCAGCCTGGTTCGTGTATCTGGGCGGAGGATATGAGGTCCGGCCTTAATATGAGGGTAATGCATGTTTTAAGTAAAAAAAATAAAGTACACGGCGTGTACTTTGGGACTACACTCCATGTATGGTTCATTTAGTTGTTCATAATACAGAAAGATTCAACCGACTTACTTTCCGTACCTGCCGACATGAGTACACGGTGTGTACCTAGGGGTACACGGCGTGTACTTGGTTCCTCTTCCCTTCATTTCCGACTTACCCACACTCCATGTATATCCCTTACACACGGCTAGACTACATGGCATGTCCAATGGGGACACAGTGTGTTCCTGGTTCTACCCGGCCAACAGTCCTACACGCCATGTATCGCTTCACACGGTCGGGGGTATACACGGCGTGTTCAAAACTACACTCCGTGTAGTAAGAAATTTCTATAGGGTCACTACACATCATGTACTTGGCGAGCACATGGTCATTCACTCACCTACACATACACAGCGTGTACTTAAGGTACATGGCGTGTAGTCTGGAAATTTCCAGAAACTTCCCATTAAATCCAGTTTCCTCATAAACCTATCAAAATTTTAAACAGGGTCAGGATTTTGACCCGTTTCTAAAACCCAGGTTCTTACAAACTCCCCACCTTAACGTTGCTCGTCCATGAGCTACCAAACAAAACCCGGAGATGGAACCAAACACGCCCATCCCAGTTAAACAACCTGGACTACCCCTGTCCCAAGGTTCTGGATAAATTCCTCAAGGGGATCCCCACCTTAGGAATTTCCTACTCTGTCTCAACCAACAAAATTTAAAGCAAACAAGGTTTACTAACCTGTTTCCCAGATGCATAGTCCTCCTGTGACGCATAGTCACCCCTGCACCTCATTGGTGCTCCTGTGTCGCTACCGACACCCAACGAAACCCGCACCGCATCGGTGTCCGTCTCCACGAGGTCCTGGTGCCTAGCACCTCAAGTAACCTGCATCCACGATGCCCCGATGCCCACGACACCTCAAGTAACCCGCATCCATGATGCCCTGATGCCCATAGCACCTCATATATATCACGCACCCCATATGGTGTCAATAACACGGAATAGCATCTAGTCAGTCCACAAAGGTCACGTACACCCCATGCACTCAAAATAGACATACCTCTACAGGTCATGCCAAAATGGAAACATGGTGATCATGGCCACACCGTAGTGTACCTCTAACTGTCACCGGCTCACCAGCCTGCTCAGCATCTGGTAGCTCCATGGCGTGCACCTGCCCGAAAACACGGTTTCCTGACGCCGGACCTCCTGATGTTGCTCCAGTCTCCATCCATTGACCCCTCAGCTGGGTACCACCATCTCTGTCACGACCTCCATGCACAGCTGAACCTCAACTACCCTCTCCGGGTACCAAACCTGAACCAACTCCAGACGCTATAGTCTGTCCCAGTCCCTACCCGTCAGCTATCTGATAAGGCTTCCTGCAAAACCTCTCCAAATTCCCGTCCTTTCCACATGCCCGCCACTCCTTCGGAGGCCTACTACACTGAGCCCAAACATGTCCCGACTGCCCACACTAGAAGAAAATCACTGAAGAACTAACACGAGGTGGTCTAGATGAATCCCCCGCCTGGCTGCCCTGCTGGAACTCGTCCCGCCCTCGCTTCCTTCTATCTGAACCATCACCTGAAGCTGTCGACATGCCCAAGCGAGACTTCTCTCTCTCGTTTCCCTCAGCTATGAGCACCTAGTTCACCGCATCGGGGAAAGAACCTAGCCGGAAAATATTCACCTGGATCCGAATGGCGTGTCGTAAGCCATCCTCGAAGCGCCTCAGCCTAGCTGTGTCGTCGCTCACCATACCCAGTGCAAAATGGGACAACTCTGTGAAGGTATCTGCGTAGTCCATAATGGACATATCTCCCTGCTAAAGACTCAAGAACTCTCGATCTCTCTCTGACCTCAACGTCTCTGGGTAGAAGTGATCAAAGAACCTGCCCTCGAAGTCCTTCCAAGCCAGTCCCTCGTGCCTACAAGCATGTACCTTTACATCCCACCAATGCTTCACCGGTCCTCTCAGCATGTACGTCGCCAGCTTGACCCACCGCCCTGGAGGTGTCTCGAGCTGCTCGAAGATCACCTGCATACTCTTTATCCAGTTCTCAGCCGCCTGCGGACCACCCTCACCATGAAAAAGCGGCGGGTGCTGCGATTGGAACTCCCGCATCAGATACGCCATAGAAGGCTCTATACCCTGCGCGCCTCCATCAAGCCCCTGAAAGACACGTACCAGGCTAGCTCAGAGCTGCTCGTCAAGCAATGCCCCAAACGATGCCAAACCCGACTGATGTCCTGCCTACACTGGATCCTGAACTTGTTCCTGTCCCCGAGCATGTACATGAGGCTCGTGCTCTGCCTGTACCGAATTCTAACCCTGATCCTGCGGCACTGTATCATCTCCTTCCTGACACTCCATTGAGTTGTGAAGGAGTAACCCGTTGAATACCAAAAATGTTCATACAGCCCATATATATATAACAATATATTCTACGCAGATAAAGAAAGCAGTAAAAGGCAGTGCATAACAACTACCCTTACTCCCCTTCACCGCAACCCATGCCTCATGACATCCTGCCCTCATGACCTCCTTACCTGCCCTCAACAGATCCAAGTATCAAAGTACATCAGTCTATGCCCGTCCTGACAACTCACACTGCCTCAAATCGACGACCAAGTCACCCAATCCTGATAGTTACACTGCCTCACCCATAGTACCTTCCTTCTCTCATAAGAGTCATACCTAATTATCCTGTAGTATGCAATTCTAAAAATATAAACCATGGCATACACATTTGCACAAAAATCAGTTCTATCAGCAATTTCACCAATTCACATTTTAAAGAATATAAAGCATGGAATTTGATTTTTCATTCACATGGAATTATCGCTTCAAAAACCATACGTGAAATTATGAATTGAAATACCCTAAAATGTGCCTATCAAAATCCAAGCAACTCGGCCTTGTCATACCGGTCCAAGGTCCAATTCTCCTTTACCATATCGGTTCAAGGGTCACATATCAAAATCAAAAACATTACATATCAAGTGAGCCATCGAGGTGGAAATCATATAAACTGTAATCTGAGAAAAAGCAAACAGCAAATCCCACCCACAGCAACTAGGTCCATCCCTCGTACCTGGGGCTGCAGGCACCCAAGAACAAGCTAAAAAAACCCAGTCCCTATAACAAACTATCGCCAGTCTACCATATCCTAAATATTAAAACCAGTAGAAATAAATGAGAAGCCTCAAGCTTATTAGTATCCAGTAAAATGTTGCTACTAAATCCATGTCAAGAACTCCTCTGATACAACTTTGTAACGTCCCGGACCCGGCCAGCCACCCGAACAGTGTCGAACGGGTCGGGTGTTACTACCTTAGGCACACCTCCCCGAAATCCAAATGATGCCGACTAGTAGCAAGGTTCTATTAGGTATATTGGGGAGTATATACCCTCTCGGAGGATCTTAATAAGGGTACTGTTCCAAGTATAACAGTAAAGATGCAATGGAAATAAAGACTCAGAAGACTCGAACCAGACCCGCAGAGCGGAAGCATAATCAATATAGATAAACAGTAAAAGTATTAAATATAACAACAACAGCGGAAATAAACACAACAGCATTATAATAATAGGTAACTGAAACTGAACAGTAAAACATGCATCCAGAGCAGGTCATACGCAACTGAATATAAAAATGGCGTCAATGGCTAACCAACAGTAGCTACAATAAGCATGCCAATACCGAAAGTAAAAAAAACAAAGTAAACCCAGATAGGCATGACCTCAAGGTCCATACCATCTCCATGCAATAACTAACACATCCTAGCTCCTGAAGCTGGCATCTTTCCTGCAGGTAAATCCATAAAGTTTACCCGCGTCACGAAGGTCCCGTGTAGGGTTTGAGACAAATCTCAGTAGGATACCACCCAAAAGTGCGTACCAAATATATGTGTTTAATCAGTCATGAATTTACAAGGGAAGCAGTAAACAGTACGATGCACAATTAAACACAAACTCCACTGGTGCTCAACAGCAACCATGGAGCGTTACCTGCTTTGGCCAATGCCAGAATCTCGGTCGTGTAACCCGGCACCACGTACCACCTGACACCTCATGTCTCGTGTACCAACGTCTCGAAGGCATGCCCAAGAATAGTAACCCAGCACCACGTGCCTCCGGACACCTCGTGTCTCAAGTACCAACGTCCCAAAGGCATGCCCAAAAATAGTAACCCGACACCATGTTCCCCCTGACACCTCGTGTCTCAAGTACCGACGTCCCGAAGGCACGCCCAAAAATAGTAACCCAGCACCATGTGCCTCCTGACACCTCGTGTCTCAAGTACCGACGTCCCGAAGGCATGCCCATTCCCTGAAGGCTCCTCACCTCCCCCATGGCTTTCTACGGCAAGCACCGCCAACTAAAATACATAACCGCAACTACGGGGGCCTCTACCCACAGGAGTGGTCAAAACCACCTCATCACGGAGTATATCTATGTGCACACTACTCAAGGTCCCGGTGAGCGGTAATCACCCAAAATAGTCCTAAGACACCACCACATCTGACACCTCGTGTCCCTGCGACCATGTCGCTCAAGTCCGATGGCATCGCCACCCTAGTAACCTGGGCCATGCCCAACCAGACAGTCGTACTGCCTCAAGCCGACGTCCATGATGCCCAATCCCGTGTTCAAAACCACCCAAAGTATCTCGGACAAATCCCAAACCTATGATCAGCATCACTCAAGCGTAACCGGGCCAAGCCCAACACAACCCAAATGGTCCAGCAGATGCAATTCAGCAATTGCATATATAACATATTTAAACAGAAAACACAACCAGGAAAAACAAACTAACAGTTGAATTGCACTATGCAAGATGTTGTCCCATACTAGAATTGAGGTCTTAAATGCCTCTAACAATTTATAACAGGCTTTAAAAAATTAAACTAAACATTTATAACAATCATAATTCAATTAAAACCATTTTGGCGCTCCCCGGAAAAAATGCCCCGACGAGCAACAGCCCCTCACCCGGCCCTACTCACACAAACTGGTAACCGGGCATACCCAAAAGCATCCCAGAGGTCCAATAAGCAATACAGTATGAAAAAGTAGAAAAAATGAGTCCTGCTCGAAATACCTGAAAACGCGTCGTAGGCCGTGTTACCAAAACAACCGCGAAAACACAAAATGAAGTATGCACCACCTACCTGAGACTTGCACAATTCTACTCCTCCGGTAACACCTACCAATTTGGTCTAAAACACAGTAAATCTACAAAAGATTCAAAACCGCTCAAAGGGATATAACTCATTCTATAACAAAAATCAGACAAAACGGACAAAGGGCAATCGAGGCCCTACTGAGGGGGTTCCAACGCACTAATCAAAGCTCGAATCGGGTCTCGGACGGACGATCGGGAGGGGAAGAGAGGTTCGGTCAGCCTGGTTCACGTATCCAAGCAGAAGATATGAGGTTCTGCCTCAATATGAGGCTAATTCCCATTTTAAGCAAAAAAAAATAAAGTACACGGCATGTAATTTGGGACTACATGCCGTGTATGGTTCATTTAACTGTTAATAAGAGGGAAAGATTCCGCCGACTTACTTTCCGTACCTGCCGACATGAGTATACGGCATGTACCTAAGGGTACACGGTGTGTACTTGGTTCCTCTTCCCTTCCTCGCCAACTTACCCACACGCCATGTATATCCCTTATACACGGCTAGACTACACGGCGTGTCCAATGGGGAAATGGTGTGTTCCTGGTTCTACCTGGCCAACAGGCCTACACGCCATGTATGGCTTCACACGGTCGGGGGTATACACGGCGTGTTCAAAACTACACGCCGTGTAGTAAGAAAATTATACACATCCACTGCACGTCATGTACTCAGTGGGCACATGGTCGTTCACTCACCTACACATACACGGCGTGTACTTAAGGTACACGGCGTGTAGTCTGGAAATTTCCAGAAACTTCCCATTAAATCCAGTTTCCTCATAAACCTGTCAAAAATTTAAACTGGGTTGGGATTTTGACCCGTTCCAAAAACCCAGGTTCTTACATAAGACATAATAATAATTAATTTTAATAATTATCCTACTATTTTATCAAGTCTCAATATCCCTCACTATTGAAATTGGGATGTATATTTTGAAAAACAATATAGTGTAAAGAATCCATATTACTTTTCTTAATGATCCATGCTTTGACCATGAAAACCATAAGAATATATTCAGGTAGGCAGTCATTCCAACTGAAGGCTTGAAACTCCTTGATCTTTTTAGTGGAATCCCCAATCCCGAAATCCATACATGGATTTCCTTAACACTTGCCTATAAATTTGTGTTGAACAGAATTTGGCTATTAAATTCAATACATGTTTAGTTAAGTCAACCCAAAAATATCTTGATAACTCCTTGATAAAATTAGTTGTTTATACTTTTCCCATGTAAACTCTTAGTTCTATAGTCACAGTCTCAATTAAGTAATGGAAAGCATAATTTAAATTAATATTAGGTTAAGGTATTTTAATTTGTTATGTATAAATTTTAACTTGTTTTATCTTTTACATGTATTATTAATATTAAGTGGATTTTAATTAATTATTTAACTATGTTGGATAAAAAAATTACATAATCCATTTATTTAAATTCTATCTTTTCAAATTATTTTATTTAAATATATGATCACAGTATTATATCCATAAAATAAATAATACATAGACAAAAATAAATAAATTAATAAATAAATGATTCATTCAAGATATTTATCTAATAGTTGATTTATTTAGTGGATAATAAATCAAACTTTGATCTAAGGGAAAATTCATTATGCCAGTATTTTCATGAGTTATAGGATTGCAATATTTCACCTATGTATCAATTGATTTGGAATCATTATATTTTCATCTTGAACTTCCTCTATTCACCTTGAGATACTACATTAATTTCAAATATTTATAACTCACATGAAGGTGAGAGGAACCAAAATATTGGTTAATGGGGATTACATAAATAACCATGTATATATAGGTCTTACATAATAATGGAGGATGGTATTTCATGTAGGCCATCAAATTTAATTTAATATTAAATAATTGTAAACCCATGAAGTAAATTAAATTAAAACACCCAAAACTTGTGTAGTACATGGTCAAGATCATGAATGATCATACATGAAATGTATATACAAAAGTAAAGAATTTAACATTAATTTTGATATATTATTTATTATTAAGATAAACTCTCTTGAATTAATTAATTTAATTTATTTATTTATTTATTTCCTTTAATTTTAATTTCTATATAAATTAATTGAGAGATACCAGTCATTAATGGAATTCTTGGAAAACAAAAATCAGAACCAATAATGAAATATTTATTAAAATAAATTATTTACTAATTTAAAATTATTTAAACCTGTTATCAAATTTTTAAACACACCAGATATTATAATCAATAGAATAAGGTTTTAATGATGAAATTTTTAATTTAATCTAATTTAATTGTGTCCATTCTTATGAGGTTACATGTCACGAACCAAGACGGGTCTCGATCCGACTCGGCACCTGACACGGTTTGCGACATAGCCCGAAGGGCGTCCCCAATCCCCACAGGTTTCCACAAGTGCCCGGGTATCAAAACATTACATGGGAACGATTTACCCGAAATATAGGATAGAAAAACAACTAATAAGATAAACAAACTAAAACTAGAAACAGACAACCAAACACACCTTTAAACTATAAATAGGTTTAATTCTATAATTCAACTAAAAACCCAAAATGAACAACAACAAAGATATAGAACTAAAACTCCAATACCAACCTCCAGGTGAAGACCATCATCAACCAGAACCACCATCGATGAGCATGAATCCTCGACCTAGCATACACAATGAACAAGAACTACATACACCCAAAGGTGTATGTAAGGTGTGATCCAAATGCCAAGTAGGACATCACCCAAAGAAAAGATTCCATGCATAAATATTAAATGAAAAAAACACTTACAGGTTTAATAAATAAAGAGAAATATAATATTGAACACTTGAAAGAAACAGTATAAATAAAAAACATCAAATAAGACAACTTAAATTATAAGTGCACCCTTACCTTTTTGAAAACCCAAACCTTTAACAAAAACCAAAAGTTACACTGTGTGCCGACGGTGCGTGTAATGTAGTCCAGGAGCACAAAAATAGTGGGAGAGGCCCTATAGGTACTAGAAACTAATGGGATTCTAGAACATTGTGTCTCGGTGAACATGTATTAGAAACCAAAACCCTAAAAAAATGTGTCTTAGAAACCCCGACCCTCAGAAAACATCTCTTAGAAGACCACGACCCTCAGAAAACATGTCTTTAGTTAGTGTTTTAATCATAATTCCAACTTGTGAAGCCGGGTCGAGTCACCTCTGGGACACTAGCCAACTAGTCCAAGTTTACCCCACCTAATACCACAAGATTCCATCTTTTTCTCATTTAAATACCAATTTCACATGACATGTCACATATCACATTCTGATAAACAAAACAAATGTGGTGCTATCCAAACCCAATACCACACTTTCACTCTCACAGGTTCCACTTTGAAATAATACACACACCAAAAACCTTTTGAAACCCAGTCTGCAAAATTTAAAAAACCAAACAAACCAACTGCATAAAAAACATTTCAAGATTTATCAAACCATTAGAAAATTTATCAAACGACTCATTTTCATTTCAAATCCCTTTGAAATCTCATCTTTCACTTTTCACAAAAATCATAAACAAAACCTAACTATTTTTCCTTTTTAAAATTCACCACAATATATATGTATGTCAAACACTTCCAAAATATATCTTCACACCACACAATCAAACCATAAGTCACACTTAAGCACACAAGTAACCCAAACCAACAGTGCACATATCAAAATCACCATTAACACACCCAAAATGTATTTCAACACCACAAACACTCAAATGAAATTTCAAAAGAATGACATGCTCTATATATATATTTTAGAAGGAAGAAATAATTAATCTATTAACAGAACACTTTTTCACTATTCATGAAACATAGAAACCGTAAATAAAAATTGATAAGATAGCTTAAAAAGAATACACTTAGCTTTACCCACTCAACCCACACTACACCTTCACCTATAACCAAACACACAGAACACTACGTCAAAAACGCAACTGACAGCATGTGAACAGATTAACAACAAACTGTACAATTTACTTGAGTAAAAAAAATTGACCAAATATAAACTTCTAGAAAAACACACACCCATACAATGTGAGAAATCTAGTAATCAAATCTGATGCATGCTAAACCTTGGCAAAACCAAATTTTCACCAAACAAATAAATTCAAGAGCATAAAAAATTAATCAAACATGCAATATATTTCGTTAAATAATATTTAAATGTGGAATCACCTACCTCAGTGTCGAAGACTTACAAACCTTGGTGTGGAACTCCAGTCGCGTAAAATTTGCACCACATAAATCTTAAATTAAACCCTAAAACATGAATTGAAACCAAATAAAATCAAAATCGAAAGCTAAAACTAACACCCTAGGAGGGAAAAGAAAACTCACCCAAAAAGGTGTCGTGTCGGCAGGGGGGTCACCAGGGTTAATGCCGAAAAGTGGTAAGGGTGACGCTGGACTAAAGTCGGGTGCACTGTGCTTCACCAAATAGCATGGGGTGCTGGAGTTCACTGGACCAGGAAAGTGGGCGCGGGGTTCGCTGGACAAGGCAGGGTGCCGGCTCCGAGAGGCTAAGAATCCAAGATGGGTCGCAGCCAAGATGTGGTGTCAGGGGGAGAGTTGTTGAAGGTAGATGGGTGCTTGTCAGGGAGAAAGGAAGTGGCATGAATGGGGAAACCCAATGGGGAGCCCCGGGGTGCTGCTGGTCTGGCAGAGTA
This sequence comes from Viscum album, assembly GCA_963277665.1. Classification (NCBI taxonomy): domain Eukaryota; kingdom Viridiplantae; phylum Streptophyta; class Magnoliopsida; order Santalales; family Viscaceae; genus Viscum; species Viscum album. The sequence continues at coordinate 386,206,657 of OY728166.1, forward strand.
GAGCGCCCGACGGCTGCGACGTAAGGGAGCCGGAAGGGATCAGCATGGGCGAGGGGACCGGTGGCCAGCGCGGGTGATCTAGAAGAGGAGAGTGGGGAGTTTTCAATGGGGGGAAATGTGTAACAGCCCGAGATTTTATGAAAAATATTCTTTTTAATTTTATTAATGTCTTGTGTTGTACGCTACACCAAAAGGAGCTTGCACAACACACATCCTTGACTTGCCTTTCATTACACGCAATCGCGACCTTCCTTGATAGCGTGTGTAGTACGCAATACCGAGTTTCACTAAACAACGATATGCTATTAAAATATTATTAAAACTAGCCGTTATGAATAGTAAAAACCACTTTTTAAAATTTTATAAATTTTAGCTCTCAAAATGGACTTCATTTTTGGATTCGGAATATCGAAATTAGCTTAGGGTGAAATTTTGGTAATTTTCGGATAACTTTCATATTCTGATGAATAGTGAAAATTACTAAATTATAATTAAAAACAACTTTTTTATTCAAAATAATTAATAGTGATAAATTATTAATTTGAGTGGTTTTAAAGTATATTTAGAATATGTTTTTACAATTTAATACAATGTTGGTCATTGGATGTAATTTCACATTTAAACCAGACATAAACAAGTGTCAATCTTTTGATAGATATTGTTTCTTAAAAACACGCTATTTGTTTTAACAGTGGGATTTAATTATAAAATTAATTAATGCAACTTCTATGTTATGAATTTGGTAAAATAGACTTCATTTTTGAATACGGAATATAAAATATAGCTTAGGATGAAATTTTGGCATTGTTCTGAAAAACATCAATTTTTTATGAATAGTGAAACTACTAAGTAGTAGTTAAAAAACTGAATTTTTCATAAAAATTAATTTTACCACTTCTGTGAATGGAATTTCAAAGATCCGAGAGACACGGTTGATGTCAGTAAGTAAAATGTGGTTCAATGAGATGAAAATATTTTTTGGTGAATAGTAACTTTTTACTTTTTTTTACCGCGGTTAAAAGTAAATAGGGTAATTAAGGGTAAAAATGATATTAATATTACCCTAACACATGTCCTAATCCTATTTGACAAGTGTATCTCGACCAAAAACAACTTTAAGTGTAAAATATTATCATTTAGGCCCACTTGGATTAGATTAGGACATTTATTATTATTTAATTCAAAGAAGAGTTAAAAGAGTTAAAATCAAATTTTATTTACTAAAACATTTTTAATATAGGGTTATACATAAGATAAATTCGATTATAAATATTCATTAGAAATATAAAAAAGATTTCCTACATAATGGTATTTTATTTGTAATTTTTAGACATCAAATAAGTTAATTTATTTATGACACAAAGATGATGCAGTAATTATCTTATTAATGAAATATTGACATAATTGATATTATAAATACAAAAATAAATGTAATTTAAGACTTTTTATGAATTCCACTAATTTTCTAGGTTACTATGATATATTAGTGTTGATTTAATCAACTTCTTTCAAACATATAATTCTGTTATGACTTTCACAAAAATCATATATCAAATAGTGTCAAAATTGACACAAAATAGTTTTAAAATCAAATATTATATTATTAATTGTTATTTTATTCCTAAAAATATAAGGTTCGGCCAAATGACTTAGATAAGGATATATATATTAATAGTAAACAATTTGGGGTTCTTTTGGCGTGTTATAGTATGTGTATTAACCATATAGTGTAAGAAAACAAAAAGACACGGTAAAAGTTAAATTATTTAACTTAAAGTTAAATCTAATTGATAAGGTTAAAATAATAACCTAAACTTGTCTAAATCTTATTGGTTGATAGTATTACAACCCATACCCACTTTATCTTCCAAATAAGACCCTTTGGAACCATTATAAACCGATTTTGACTTTAATATAAAATAATATTTTGAGATATTCCTAAGGTGCCCCTCTCCTCCCTTATAAAAGGGCACCTCCTCCCTCTCTTCCTCACACAACTTTGAGCCTTAAAGCTCGGACAACCCCTGCCAAAATCTCTTCTCCACTTCCCTAGTATCATCCTAGAGGTCCTGGTCTTCTACAAAGTCCATCCTTATATCTTTAAGTGGAGCATAAGTGAAGGCGCATAAAAAAGAGGTAATATCCATTACCGATCTTTTTCAATTTCTTTCTTCTTAAACTTCTTCTTCTTTAGTTGTTTCATGATAAAGTAATAAAATCACTATTTTTTATATACTTATATGTTATTATAAATATGAAAAAACTCTAATTAACCTTCTATCCATCCTAAGGAAAAAGGAAATCACCGCGCGTGCGTACGTACGGAATACCGTCTCCACGCCGTGGTGTAATCTATTTTCCGTCACCACCTTAATTGGATGGGTATAATGGTGTAATGAGTAACTATATATGATTATTATAAAGTGATATTGATACTGAAATAGTATACATACACTTCAACACAATTCCACAACCATGGGAACGATATCATCGCTCGTGCGTACGTACGGACTACCGTCTCCACGACGCGATGAGATTCATTCTCAATGATTAACCATTCATGAATGATTATAAAGTATATATAATAAGTACTAATGAAATATATGACATAATAATGATACTGTATTTATTTATATTTATATGTATGTTATCTACTTAATTCTATTCAATTCAATAAGGAAACAAAAACAGCGTTCATGCGTACGTACGGACTACCGTCTCCATGAATGGTGTATTTCATTCCATTTATCAATATATTATATATATGTATATTCTGAATATATATGATATATAAATCATGTATTACATTCTGGATATAATTAATCATGATCCAAGTAATCATATTAATAATTACAAGTTAAAAACACCTACGATAAATGAAACGATTTTACCCAAAACGCTTCTTTAACATGAATTTACAAAAGAACGAGTAATATAAAGTCATAAGTGGACCATATATGATATAATAACAATGAATATGATTCTGGAATAAGTCAATAACATTATTTAAATCATTATACAGGAGGTTCGGACACGTATAAAGCAAGTCAGACCTAAGGTAAGGGAAATATCACAATCTCATTTTTATCTGAGATTGTTTATTCGTAAGTTTTTACTGGGGTGTATTTTATCATCCACATCCATGTTTCCTCAATATTTAATATTTATATCCTTCTACAATAGTTTATATCCAATTTTACCTTTCTGTGAGTTTTTAGTAAAAGATATGAAAGGAATCTTTTGTCGTTTTTCGTACGAGGTACTTTTTTGACTTTTCCAACAAAAGTACAAAGAATGTTTTTTTAACTTATACGGCACGAACGGATTTTTACGGTTTTATAAAGCCTTATTTTCATGAAGCTTCCTCCAAAATATTTCATGACTATTTTCAATAAAATCTCTTTCTTTTAAAATTGCATGATGTTTTGTGAAAAGAAATTGATTTTGAAGAAGAAAGGATATTTTCCTCAAGAATTCAATTCAAGTGTTTTTTATCAAAATTATTTTCCATCTAAGATAATAAAGGGTTCTGTTTCTATCCATATTTTTACATTGATTTTACTATGTTATGATGGAATTATGTTTATGAATTCCTTTATCTTATATGAATGGTTTTATGATTTCATGTTGTTTAAGAATCCCATTTTTATTACATGGGTTATGAAATGATGTATGATTTATGATTTTGTGGCACACATAAGAATGGTATCATTATGAGATGGGTGGGACCTATATCTCCCTCCAATGCATTGGTTAAAGATTTTATATCTCAGGAGATAGACATGGCTGGAATGGTAGGTTATACCGGTTCAGTGAAACAGGACTGAAACGAGGGTGACTCGGTTCAGAAAGGGACTTTGTCCACTAAGATAGTCTTGGCAATGAGTCTTGACTAACAAGAAATGATTCTCTATGATTATGTGTGAATGCCACAAAGTTTCATGTTTTATGTTATGATTATTGGGATTTCATTTCACTACTATGATTTATCCCATGTTATGAAACTATGGTCTCTTTTGCAGGTTAAGATTTCCAAAAGTTATGTTCTTATGAATATGATGTGATTGATTTTTTTTTTTTACCCTTACTGAGCATTCGAGCTCACCCTTTTATGTTTTCTTTTCCCTAGGATATAAAGAAAGGTTTTAGGTAAAAAAAAAAGGGAAGATCTTTATGGGAGATATTGAAGATCTTTCACCACGATTAGAAGATTACGTTCCGAGTTTCCAAAGACACTAAACTATTACGATCCTTGTGTGTGTGTTTTTTTTATGTACTAAGTATTCTGCAAAAGTAATGTAATGTTCATGTACGATAAGCTTCGGGTCTCTACAGTTGGTATCAGAGGAAAGGTTTAGTCAACCTTTGGAAACTAGGATGTGAAAACGTTAGTGAGATCCCTAGAGATATTTCTACGGTATGTCTAGGGATGTCCCTAAGGTTAAGTATACGTATAGGTTATAGTACTAGAACTACGCTAACGATCATAGAATTAAACCTAAGATGTTAGATATTGAAGGTACTCTCCCTTTATTATGTTGTTTTCCCTAGCATTATTTTTGCCTCTCACACTATTCGTTTTGGGTTTTAGACGATGGCTGGAACCCGAAGGAACCGTGTTGATCAATGCAATGGACAATGCAATGATTTTCCTCCTGAACAAACAAATGTTATGGGAGATGGAGTGCAAAATCTTATTGCTATCCTTACACAAGCTATGAATCATTCTGGACTTCCAAATGAGCAGAGAAAGGAACAGTATTCTATTGAGTCCTTCATGAGGCAACGTCCACCTTCTTTCAATGGGACTTCTGATCCACTTGTTGCTGAACAATGGATCAATACCACTGAAAAGATATTTTCAGTTCTTCAATGTTCTGAACATGATAAAGTCATCTTAGCAGTATATCGTTTGGAAGGGGAAGCTGATCAATGGTGGAATCTTATCAAGAATATGAGGCCAAGAGATGAAATTGAGTCCATGGAATGGGACGAGTTCAAGAACTTGTTTTTTAGTAAGTACTTCCCTCGTATTCTTCGAACAAAGATGGAAAAGGAGTTTCCTGAGCTGAAGCAGAAGGATGATGAATCCGTTGGTATATACGAAGCAAATTTTACAAGACTTGCAAGGTATGCATCTGGCATTATCATCCAACCTGAAAGTAAAGTTGATCGATTTTTCAGTGGCTTAAAACCAAGTCTTCGAAGGGCACTAGCTATAAGAGACTTCAGTAGCTATGAAGAAATTCTGCGTTGTGCTATCAAGGTAGAAATGGAAGTTGGTGTTACATATCCATCTCATGGTTTTGACAAGAAATGAAAGATGGAGTTCAAGGAGAAATCTCGGAATAATGGTGAAAAGAAGATGAATGTTTCCTTATGCACAAAGTGTGGAAAGAAGCATGGTGGAGATTGTCTTAAAGGGACTAGAAAATGTTTTAAGTATGGAAAAGAAGGTCATCGAGCAGCTGAGTGTCGAAGTAATGGAAAAAGGGTTTCTAATGATGTGAATAAAGAAAACACTACAGAGAACGCACCACCAACACTTCAATTCTTCAAGTGCAAGGAAATAGGGCATTATGCTAATAAATTCCCTAATCCAGGGGTTAGTGATGATCAACATGAGCAACCACTGAAGGCAAAGGACAAAGGGAAGTCACATGCGATCACTATTGGCGATGTTGAATATGACAACGATGTGGTGGAATGATTAAGTGTTTATGTAATGGGATTCCAAAATAATATTGTATCATGGAGTATTGGAATATTTATGTATTGGTCTAATGTTGTATTCAAAGTAATTGAGATATTTTTGGAAATAAGATGATATGCGCATAATGAAGGGAAAACGAGAAAATTAAATATTTGACAGTATTCATGAGCTCATGATTGATATAAGGACTAAGTGATATCATGGTTTGAGTATATATAATTCTGAGGATTTTGGTATGTGGAAAGTGTTAACTTTTAACTGCATTCATGTTTTCACTAAGGTTCGATGGGTATTCAAGAGAATCAATGATTAAGGCCTTTGAATGTTTGGAATGTGACCAACAAAACATATCTTATGATATATGGGGATCAACGATGGTATTAAATCTCTGGTAATCATTTTCACTATGTTATGAGAGTGGACTGCAGTATTATGGATAAGCCTAAAGATTGAAATGGATTATGTTGTACATAAGTGGGTATTGTTTAAGGATAAAAGTTTTTTTTCGATATTATTGATGGGATGTTATAGTAATGTAGTTTTAGAAAAAGGACAACCTGCAGGATGGGCCACAGCCCATCGCGTCGGACAAGGCTGTGGGAATCGAACCCACAACCGAAGTGCGACTGACCTTTATCACCTACCACTGGCCTACAGGAATTCCCTGTTTAGTAGAAACTAGTTTTATTATATTAAGTAGTATGATATATGAAGTATAAATCCATTTTAGGAACCATATATGATTAATCTCACTATAGATCGACTTATATATATAATTTTTGCTAACCTTTTGTTTGAGACAGATGGAATGACCCATCATTCTATCACATGATCTGCTAACACATCACCAATAACAAATTCAACTTCATTTCATTAAGGGATGAAGTGGAAATTGTTTAATTAACGAACAATAGTGAGATTGTACCAAAATCATGTAAGTATTTCTTTTAATTCATCAACTTTAGGGAAATGATCTTGAAAACCAAAAATGTTGTCCTAGTGCCCTATATCCGATGAATTAGATGGTACCTTATATCATCAGAAATCTATGGATTTGTGATTACTGGATTTTCCATAGCCATGTTCTCTACCACTCTCCATCAGAACATGATGGTTAGATTTCTCTTCCGTATCCATATTTTCACCTATGTGGAAACCTAGTGATTAGTTTATTTGGGTAATCGTTACATTTCATACTTTAGTTTTTAAAGCCAAGTTTTGGTATTCTTTTTACGATGTGGGTTTCTATTAAAGAAACGTTCGAATAGAAAACCATTTATAACCCCGACGAATTTCGAGGGCGAAATTCATTTTAAGGGGGGTAGAATGTAACAGCCCGAGATTTTATGAAAAATATTCTTTTTAATTTTATTAATGTCTTGTGTTGTACGCTACACCAAAAGGAGCTTGCACAACACACATCCTTGACTTGCCTTGCATTACACGCAATCGCGACCTTCCTCGATAGCGTGTGTAGTACGCAATACCGAGTTTCACTAAACAACGATATGCTATTAAAATATTATTAAAACTAGCCGTTATGAATAGTAATAACCACTTTTTAAACTTTTAGAAATTTTAGCTCTCAAAATGGACTTCATTTTTGGATTCGGAATATCAAAATTAGCTTAGGGTGAAATTTTGGTAATTTTCGGATAACTTTCATATTCTGATGAATAGTGAAAATTACTAAATTATAATTAAAAACAACTATTTTAATCAAAATAATTAATAGTGATAAATTATTAATTTGAGTGGTTTTAAATTATATTTAGAATATGTTTTTACAATTTAATACAATGTTGGTCATTGGATGTAATTTCACATTTAAACCAGACATAAACAAGTGTCAATCTTTTGAAGGATATTGTTTCTTAAAAATACGCTATTTGTTTTAACAGAGGGATTTAATTATAAAATTAATTAATGCAACTTCTATGTTATGAATTTGGTAAAATAGACTTCATTTTTGAATTCGGAATATGAAATATAGCTTAGGATGAAATTTTGGCATTGTTCTGAAAAACATCAATTTTTGATGAATAGTGAAACTACTAAGTGGTAGTTAAAAAACTGAATTTTTCATAAAACTTAATTTTACCGCTTCTGTGAATGGAATTTCAAAAATCCGAGAGACACGGTTGATTTCAGTAAGTAATATGTGGTTCAATGAGATGAAAATATTTTTTGCTGAATAGTAACTTTTTACTTTTTTTTACCGCGGTTAAAAGTAAATAGGGTAATTAAGGGTAAAAATGATATTAATATTACCCTAACACATGTCCTAATCCTATTGGACAAGTGTATCTCGACCAAAAACAACCTTAAGTGTAAAATATTATCATTTAGGCCCACTTGGATTAGATTAGGACATTTTCATATTATTTAATTCAAAGAAGAGTTAAAAGAGTTAAAATCAAAGTTTATTTACTAAAACATTTTTAATATAGGGTTATACATAAGATAAATTCGATTATAAATATTCATTAGAAAGCTAAAAAATATTTCCTACATAATGGTACTTTATTTTTAATTTTTAGACATCAAATAAGTTAATTTATTTATGACACAAAGATGATGCAGTAATTATCTTATTAATGAAATATTGACATAATTGATATTATAAATACCAAAATAAATGTAATTTAAGACTTTTTATGAATTCCACTAATTTTCTAGGTTACTATGATATATTATTGTTGATTTAATCAACTTGTTTTGAACATATAATTATGTTATGACTTTCACAAAAATCATATATCAAATAGTGTCAAAATTGATACAAAATAGTTTTTAAATCAAATATTATATTATTAATTGTTATTTTATTTCTAAAAATCTAAGGTTCTGCCAAATGACTTAGATAAGGACATATATATTAATAATAAACAATTTGGGGTTCGTTTGTCATGTTATAGTAAGTGTATTAACCATATAGTGTAAGAAAACAAAAACACACGGTAAAAGTTAAATTATTTAACTTAAAGTTAAATCTAATTGATAAGGTTAAAATAATAACCTAAACTTGTCTAAATCCTATTGGTTGATATGATTTCGACCCATACCCACTTTATCTTCGAAATAAGACCCTTTGTAACCATTATAAACTGATTTTGACTTTAATATAAAATAATATTTTGAGATATTCCTAAGGTGCCCCTCTCCTCCCTTTTAAAAGGGCACCTCCTCCCTCTCTTCCTCACACAACTTTGAGCCTTCAAGCTCGGCCAACCCCTGCCAAAATCTCTTCTCCACTTACCTAGTATCATCCTATAGGTCCTGGTCTTCTTCAAAGACCATCCTTAGTTCTTTAAGTGGAGGATAAGTGAAGGCGCGTCAAAAAGAGGTAATATCCATTACCGATCTTTTTCAATTTCATTCTTCTTCAACTTCTTCTTATTTATTTGTTTCATGATAAAGTAATAACATCAGTATTTCTTATATACTGATATGTTATTACAAATATGAAACAACTCTAATTAACCTTCTATCCATCCTACGGAAAAAGGAAATCACCACGCGTGCGTACGTATGGAATACCGTCTCCACGCCGTGGTGTAATCTATTTTCCGTCACCACCTTAATTGGATGGGTATAATGGTGTAATGAGTAACTATATATGATTATTATAAAGTGATATTGATACTGAAATAGTATACATACACTTAAACACAATTCCACAACCATGGGAACGATATCATCGCTCGTGCGTACGTACGGACTACCGTCTCCACGACGCGATGAGATTCATTCTCAATGATTAACCATTCATGAATGATTATAAATTATATATATAATAAGTACTAATGAAATATATGACATAATAATGATACTGTATTTTTTTATATTTATATGTACCTCATCTACTTAATTCTATTCAATTCAATAAGGAAACGAAAACAGCGTTCATGCGTACGTACGGACTACCGTCTCCATGAATGGTGTATTTCATTCCATTTATCAATATATTATATATATGTATATTCTGAATATATATGATATATAAATCTTTTTTTACATTCTGGATATAAGTAATCATGATCCAAGTAATCATATTAATAATTACAAGTTAAAAACACCTAAGATAAATGAAACGATTTTACCCAAAACCCTTTTGTAACATGAATTTACAAAAGAACGGGTAATATAAAGTCATAAGTGGACCATATATGATATAATAACAATTAATATGATTTTGGAATAAGTCAATAACATGATTTAAATCATTATACAGGAGGTTCGGACACGTACAAAGCAAGTCGGACCTAAGGTAAGGGAAATATCACAATCTCATTTTTATCCGAGATTGTTTATTCGTAAGTTTTTACTGGGGTGTATTTTATCATCCACATCCATGTTTCCTCAATATGTAATATTTATATCCTTCTACAATAGTTTATATCCAATTTTACCTTTCGGTGAGTTTTTATTAAAAGATATGAAAGGAATCTTTTGTCGTTTTTCGTACGAGGTACTTTTTTGACTTTTCCGACAAAAGTACGAAGAATGTTTTTTTAACTTATACGGCACGAATGGATTTTTATAGTTTTATAAAGCCTTATTTTCATGAAGATTCCTCCAAAAGATTTCATGACTATTTTCAATAAAATCTCTTTCTTTTCAAATTGCATGATGTTTTGTGAAAAGAAATTGATTTTGAAGAAGAAAGGATATTTTCCTCAAGAATTCAATTCAAGTGTTTTATCAAAATTATTTTGCATCTAAGATAATAAAGGGTTCTGTTTCTATCCATATTTTTACATTGATTTTACTATGTTATGATGGAATTATGTTTATGAATTCCTTTATCTTATATGAATGGTTTTATGATGTCATGTTGTTTAAGAATCCCATTTTTATTACATGGGTTATGCAATGATGTATGATTTATGATTTTGTGGCACACATAAGAATGGTATCATTATGAGATGGGTGGGACCTATATCTCCCTCAAATGCATTGGGTAAAGATTTTATATCTCATGAGATAGACATGGCTGGAATGGAAGGTTATACCAGTTCAGTGAAACAGGACTGAAACGAGGGTGACTCGGTTCAGAAAGGGACTTTGTCCACTAAGATAGTCTTGGAAATGAGTCTTGACTAACAAGAAATGATTCTCTATGATTATGTGTGAATTCCACAAAGTTTCATGTTTTATGTTATGATTATTGGGATTTCATTTCACTACTATGATTTATCCCATGTTATGAAATTATGCTCTCTTTTGCAGGTTAAGATTTCCAAAAGTTATGTTCTTATGAATATGATGTGATTGATTTTTTTTTTGTTTACCCTTACTGAGCATTCGAGCTCACCCTTTTATGTTTTATTTTCCCCAGGATATAAAGAAAGGTTTTAGGTAAAAAAAGGGAAGATCTTTATGGGAGATATTGAAGATCTTTCACCACGATTAGAAGATTACGTTCCGAGTTTCCAAAGACACTAAACTATTACGATCCTTGTGTGTGTGTTTTTTTTATGTACTAAGTATTCTGCAAAAGTAATGTAATGTTCATGTACGATAAGATTCGGGTCTCTACAAAATGGGGGAGGGTAGGGCGGCAAGTTGGGTAGGAGTCAGGGGCATGACGGTGATAGTACAGTATAGGAGGGGGCAGCGCGACGTGAAGATGGGAGGTAAGAGGTGTGTTGTGACGGGGAGATGGAAAAAAAGGGTAGCGCAAACCCTAGCACAAAAAAATAAAAGAAAAAACAGAAATAAATAAAAATCAAATAAAAATAAATGGAAATTAATAATAATAATAATAATGATAATAAAAGTAACAATAACAATAATAATAATAAACTAAAATAGGAATAATAATAATAGCTCAATAAAATTATACCCTCAAGGATAATTATAATGATAATATTATTAATTAAAATTTTAACAATTCTAATGAAAATAATTAATGATTATCATAATAATAATTTATAGTGATAATATTAATACCATTAATGACATTGATAATTTTTTAATAACAGTTATAAATATAATGACTTAATAAAGTGTTAACAATATTAATAATGATAACTTAAAAAAATCTATATTTTTAACACTGATAAAAATAATAATAATATTAATAATATTTTAAAATAACATTAATATTCTTATTATTAGAACCAATATTAATTCATATTATTTCATTAGTTGACCATCGATATGGAATGTGGTGAACCGGGTGAGATCGCACGGTGACCCAGGAAAAGTCGTGCAGCTTCAATTGTGTCCCGCCCATGCGTCAGACAGCACCACGCCTAAAATATTCATTTATTAGCAGAAATTAAAAATTTTAATTGGGATCAACCTGCACTTCGACTAATATTTGAAAAAGCGAATAAAAATAGAGAAAATAATAAATAAAAATTGTTTTATAAAACCAGGTGTAACACTACACGACATGTACTTATGAGTTTCACATAGTGTACCTTAGTTGTTGTGTGCCCAGGTTACATGTCTGGGGATTATATCATGTAACTCGGCTAGAATGCATAATTTATATAATCAAGCTTCATGTTGTGTATCCCAGTTTCCATGTGTCCACGCAACCCACCAAACAACTTGGCATGTTCATCAGTGCTGACAACATAACATGCACAGAACATATACATGTCACGTATCACTCATGTCATGTGTCATTATAACTCATTGAATGGATTGAATTGTATTTTGGATGTGGGAAATGTTAAAATATACATTTTTAACCCTACTTAATCCTCATGTATATCATTAATTCTCTAGTTTTTCAGTCTCACATGGTTTGATAGTGAATAATGACCACGCAAATTATATGACTTTCACTGTTAAACCATATATACTACACGATGTGTACACCAAATAGATTTTGTGTACTCTAACATATTTTTTTCTAGTTTTTCATGTTCTATACATGGTATAGAATAAATTCACCTCATGTAATTACTGCTCATCACATCATGTATCCCGCGACACGGACAGGTGAAGTGTGCTTGGGTATACGATGTGTTCTCTGACTACATTGTGTGTAATCACATGTTTTCCATCCAAATTCCTTGACACTTCTTAATGGAATCTTTCATCGTTCTCAATCTATTCTTGGACTTATGAAATTATGAATCTTGAATGAATAAATTAAAATTTCAAAAACATGTTAATTCAAATCATATAAAAGAACCAATAATATGAAAAGAAAAATTCAACAATGATTGACAATTTTGATCAATAATCAAATAAATAATAATAAATTTAAAACTTGGTTGCTCTGATACCACTTTATGCTTTTGGGTGTAGCGAAAGCACCTTTGGTGGGTATAATATTAAATTTTATTCTAATTTATATTTTCACAAAACACCAAGACATTATCATTTATATGAAATTTATAATTAATTTATTTTGTTCAGGAAGAAATAATTACCTCATGTTAATATCCTTTCATCGATGACATTGTTGATCCAATGAAAAACCTTTAAAATTACCTTTATTGCTCTATAAGGATTCAAGTGTAGGATCCCTCTAGTGTTGGTCCATGCATTTTCCTTTTATCTTCAAGCAACACCAATTGATATCTTAGTGTTATCATAGAGAATCAAATATCATGCATTGTTTCTCTTAATCGCTCCAATATCCTTCAGGATTGAAGTAGTTATTCTTCTTCTTGAGATGAAAAGATAAGGAATTTGAAAGAGGAGGAGATAAAGAGATTTCCATTATGTGTAACTATTTTCTATCCTCAATTTTAGATTTAACCCATAAAATAGACATAACTATATATTTATAGATCTAGGGTTTATGTTAAAATTTTATTTACTTATGTATCAGCCCTTAAAAAATATTATAATCTATAATAAACCCCATTACATATAATAATAATATAATTATTATTAGTATTTTATAGTGTAAACTAGTTTGTGAAATAATAAATATTATTTTACCACATTATAAATTAATATTTATTACTATATGCGATTATGGTCTACTCAAACACTTCATCACTTATTGAAAACCCAAATAAATATTTTAATTATAAAAATAAATATTTTATTCACAAAACATTGAACAAATATTTATTAAATAGTTAATAAATAAAATAAATATTTTATCCACAATACAATGAATAATATTTATTAAATATTTACATAATGAAAAAAATTATTCATTTAATGGATAATTAATGATTTATTACTTGTGAATACAAGTGATCAATAAAAAATGGATAAAATTATTCCTCAGTCCTGAAAATAATATTTATTCTAATAATTAAATTCAAATATAATTAAATCGAGAACAATGTAAACACTTAGTGTGTGACCCTCTAGGATATTTTCTCATTGGCCTTAGTCAAGTATATGTAAAGTACAAGATTACTATCTAGCAATGGGTCAAGAAACCAAAGAGAAATAACTTACTGTCACATCACTAAAAACCACATATGAATGCTCATTGTGTAATATAATCCCTTTGTCTCATTGTCTCATAAATCTAGTTGCACATATCTGTCATCAAACTATATTCCATATATATATTTCATGGAATATTTGAAATAAACGTTGTTACACCATGACTATGGAATTTTATGTGACAGTTATATTTCAATCAAAGGTATAAGATATCAACTTCCATAAAGGTGGAATAGAAAAATCCTACCTCTCCTTATTAATTAACCAAATTTAATTCATGATGCACCCAACATATCAAACTTATCCATGAACTATAATTATCATGGTTTACAAAATACATCTTAGTGAATGAGTCAGAACATGCGTTAGTAATAATATTAAAGTCTAAGGACCATTACACATGCTCACAAATAGTAATATCTGATGAAACCAAAATATGTTAAATTTCTACTGGAGGGTATGTTCTCATGATCTTATGTATTGTAGATTACCAAGTAAGAAATTCATGGTAAGAATCACCATTCACTTAGGATTTCTCACACCTGACATTCTATGTACTATGTTATCTTGAATATAGTACGTTATCCAACAATAGAACTAGTTTTAATAATCTATTCATAGAATTTAAAGGTTCTCATCATAGAGGGAATCTTTTATTATCTTTCCAATAGGAAAGATACTCTAGAACATTATCACATTAATGTTATGCATAAGAACAATAAATATGTGATAATATATTTAAATTAATATTCATATATTTGGATATACATGTAATCTTAAGTAAAAAACTTTTTGCTTTTTGGGAACTAACTCCAACACTATGATCCTAGAGAAATCGATCATGAATCTCCAATAATAGTCAGCTAACCCAAGGGATATCTATACCTCATTCATGATCTTGAGTGGCTCCCATGATAGCACTGTCTTGATATTCACTAGGTCCACAACTATACCCTCTTATGAGATGACATATCCCATGAACTGGACCTCCCAAATAAATAACAAACACTTATAGATCTTCCCATACAATTGGTGCTCTCAGAGTATGTCTAAAACCATACTCAAGTGTCTTGGTTGTTCCTCCCATGATACTTCGTATATGAGGATTTCATCAATGAAGACTACCATTAACTGATCTAGCAAAGGACAAAATATTCAGTTCATGAGTCCCATGAACATTGTATAGGGGTTTTCACACTTAATTTCATCACCAAGTACTCGTACTGATGGTATAAGCACCATAACATTGTCTTTAGTATACCCTCCTCTCAAACTCAGAGCTAGTGATATCCTGACTTGAGGTCAATCTTGGAGAATCACTTCGCTCCTTTCAACTGGTCAAATAGGTCATTCATTCTCAAAAGTGGATACTTATTCTTAATATATATCTAATTCATTTGATGTTAATCCATGCACAACCTCAATCTCACATCTACCTTCATGGAGAACAATAGTAGTTAAACCCAAAGGGATACACTAGGTCTAACAAAGACCTTCCTCTATAAATACTATAACTAAACATTCATCTCACAAAGCTTTATAGGGTTCATTTAATATTCTTGCATAGATATCGGGGTATCCCTTGGGTGTTGGGCTATGAAAAAAATCGATCTACCAGTGGGGAGGTAAGCAAGGAACATCTTCAAGAAATACATCCTTAAACTCCACCAATGTAAGAAACTATAATCTTATATAATCTACTGATTCAAGAAATATACGAGCCAATTAATGAGAAATAATTTCTATCCTCTTATATACAAGCACATCCTACTCTACCTAGGATTCTTTCCCACCATCGAAGGAAAATATCATCCCATCAACTCAGACACATCACATCCTTCACCTAAAATAGTTCATTTGTGTATGAACAACAGAGATCTAATCCATACCAAGGATAAAATTTTAAGGCCTCATCATGGATACAATGATAACTCATATGAATCTCTCTACTCCAAGAGTCATTTCACACTATCAAAAGATGTATGTGATTATTAAATCTCCCATTATGGGAGTCTCTAACCATAAAGGTCAAGCCAAAGGATCCACTAGAATCTATATATCTCAAATATAGGATTCAATAAGGACAGAGTGGCTCACACCTATGTCTATAAAAAATAATATCTAAATTATAGAAGAAATAGATCCTACCTAGACCCTTATTAATAAACCTCTACTCCATAAATCTATTCACTATCCTAACCACCAGATCCCTAAGACTAGAGGGGACCACCTTGAAGGACCCTATACCACCCTGAGAGGGGGGTGAATCAGGGTGTCAACTTTTTCTCTTCATTACGGGATCTTGTTCCCACGTTGGTAGGAACTTGTTTAAACATGTATGATGAATATTTGTAGTAATTAAAACATTCACATGTTGAAATATAGCACAACACTTTTACTTGGTTTCCCAGTAAGGTCTAGATCCAAGGATCATACGCCGATAGGTTTCCGGTCATACCTAATTCCACTATTCTTCACTAGATGTGGATTACAAAGATTCAGGCACAGTCACTCTGCCTGAGGCCCACTACCTAAAAATTCAGGGATGGCTCACAGCCTCCCTTGGATCACTTCCATAGAATCCCCCTGGTTCACTACCTTGAAGAGGTTTTCACTCAGTTTATTGACATGAAGTTCACTTCACTATATTGACATGAACGTTTTTGTCTATGTTCAGCATGATACACTCCTTATATCAAAGTTCCAAATTGATACTCTTTTATATTTAGTTTTTTCCTTTAGTGAAACTACTTAATTCAATAAAACTTATTCTTCTTTTCACTAGAATCACATAATCCCTTTATGATGTTTCTGATTTTGAAAATTTTCGATGATTCTACAAACTATCTCGGATTTAAGTATCGTGACTACTCAGCATACCGCGCCTGCTCCACGCACTGCTCCTGTTCTACGTATTACACCTACTCTGCATACCATGACTGCTCCGCATACCACGCCTGCTCCGCGCACCGCACCTGCTTCGTGCTACTCCTTCGCGTACTGCCTCTACGTACCACCTATGCATACCACCTTTGCATACCATCTCTACATATTACCTCTATGTACTACCTATACGTATTGTTTATTTCTTCTGAATACTTCTTCTTCAAATTCTACAAATTATTTCATCTCCCACATACCACTTTTTCCTAAGAAAAATCTCTTCTGCAGACTTCCCCTTCCAATTTTGTGAACCATTTCGTCTTTCGTGTACCACTTCATCCTACATGGAATCTCTCATGCGTACCACTTTCAAAATTAACCAAGTTCTTCCACAAAAATGATATTTTCTTAATGAATTCAATCACTCTTGAATGATAGGATTAGAACTCTGTATAATGAAAAATAACTCTCCAAATTTGTTTAATCCATTTTACTCAAATTTTCAATGTCAGACAAACTTCATCACATACCAAAATCCATCTGTGTGTTGTAATCCTCCACCATATATTGCACCTCTTTCACAAACCATAACAATCCAGTGAACCTTCAATCGCATAATATGTGTTTGCTAGTTTGTGTATTGAATCTCTTCCACCAACGATGAGCCTTTATGCGTACTGAAACTCCTTCCATGGAGAACCATTTTCATCATGTGTACCGCACACCTCCAACATGTACCGTCGCTACAAACTGCTTTCATTTCTGCTTACTTCCCCACGTACCATTTCCACTTCCAGGTATGTAGCCACGAACCACTCCCAGAACATGGTACACGGTCTATGTTCTGAGGTATGCAGTTTTATTCATTTCCTGATTTCCTTCACCATTCCTCATCTCATTCACTCTTATGCATAAATCCTTCCATTTTCAAAAAACAAAATCCCTATTTTGACATCAAACAATTTGAAAAACACTGGGAAATGCAACCACCTAAAATATTTTCCATGGAAATAACACCCATGCTAATTTGATGTCATCATTCATCTTACAAAATCTACTAATTTTATCATGAACCTTATCTGTCATGATATATTGGATATATAGTCATTGATAAATCACTTTTAACAACATCATATTTGTCTAGGGAAAGTAATGATACTTATTTTTCTTCCTACAATATAAGTGTTTCTAGTAAAAACTGAATAGGACTGGAATCATCTTCTCAGCATTGTATGATCATTCTTAAATCTTAAAATCTTCACATGATCCCTTATTCAAATGATTCATGTTTCTTCAGGTAAGATCTTTCATGGTCTCTTTGAACAATTAGACGTTTCATGATCACTTTATAACTTTAATCCCTTAAACACACTCTGAGATAGTTTCATTATTGTTGATAATGTATCACCTTTGATACATGTATTTTGAAGTTAATATCAGTTCCAAAATCATCTAAATTTCCACTCTCAATAACATTAGATTTCATCGTCATCTATTTCTTTATTTTGATCTTCATTAACAACTATTGACAACAAATACAACCTTATACACAAAGTGTTCCCAATAATCTCCCCCTTTGTATTTTTTTGTCAATACTATAAAGTCCTCCTCAAATTATTGTTTCAATATCAAAATGATAATCTTCTCTACCCTTTTTCTTTTTCCTTACCTCTCACTTTTTCAAATTTCATTTCACTTTCACTCTCCCTTATTAAAAAGAAATACAATTTTCATGGGAAAATGGTTATCATCCCTTCATTAAAAAATGTTCTATCAATAATTTCACTCTATGTCTACTTGAGCAATGCTCCGTGTCAAAAACAATAGGATTTGATTTAGACAATAAGGTTGTCCATTATTCACTGATCATGATACCAGATGATATGAGAACTCATGTACTTTGTCTTCATGAGTTTTCCACATTCACTATAGGCTGAACAAATTTCATGTGATAAGGAATAATCAACCTGAAACTCCTGCACTCACTTCAATAAATAGATCAAAAACATTCGAGTGCAATTGGATAGATAATTGGCCTTGGGGCACTTCCATTATTCTTATGTCACTGATTAATTCAGTTACTCCACCTTTTTAAAATGACCTTCATTATGAGCAACCAAGGATAAGATATTGAGAAATGAGATACCTATTACAATGACATATTCTTCAAAAAAATTCCAATGTAACTGAATTTAATACCATTTGAAGTTGATACTAATTTAAATAATAATTCTAGAAGCTTCTTCAATTGTCTCCCCCTTAAGGGAAACACTCCTCGTCATCTTCATCAAGGGTGATACTTCATCATTTTAATATTTGAATATCAATTGAATAATATTCCAATGATGGAAACTTCTTTATCTTAGCTATCAAGAGTTGACATCATTCACCACTTCTCATCTTCTCTCTCTGATATCATGCTTCACCTTCAATTCCTTGTATTATAATCTCTAATACAATACACAAATGATTATGGGAATAAGGTGGTTCCTCCTTATTCAATGTGAGAAATTAGGTTGTGATGGTTTTCTCAACCAAGATGCTCCATCTACTCCAGTCTTCATGCTCACGCATCTAAAAAACTTTTTCTAAATTTTGCTAATATGACATGGATCTCTTCACATTCTCTTCTGATTTTCATGGAGAGTTGTTCTTCTTAACAGCCATCATGAATGATATATTCTTACTTCTTTTAAGGATTTATTCTGGCTATAGTATTAAGGTTAGACCACCTTTTTCAATGTGACTAGATTTTATAAATCTCTCACACAGAACATCTTAACATGTGTGTCTCCTTTGGTTTTCACTCTCTCATGAACTTTATCTTCATCACGTGAAAGATTTACTTTTCTGTTAGCACCATCCTTGGCCTTTTCATATTCAAGTTTCCTCATTGTTTCCAATTATTTTTTTCATATGACCAACATGTCCTTTGAAACTATTGCAGCAGGTTTGGATCTTTGACATAGTTTCAATAGACTGCCATCCCTCTTAATTTCTCTTTTAGATGAATTACTCTTCAATTTCATGGATCTGAAGTCCAGGTTCTTCTCAGCTTCCCTACTTGAGATCTTCCTGGGAAATTTTTTATTCACAATATTCTTCTATCATATTCCGAAGGTAGTTTCTTTATACTTAGTCTGCATTGGATGTCTTCTTTTCTTTTAAATGATGAATGCATGTTGAGATAAGAATGTACCTACCTTGTAACCACTTTCATTTAATACATCATAGATGTTATCAAGAATTCCAAATCTATTTGTGGTAAATAGATTCTTCTGGACCTGCGGATGTTGTTTCTTCTTCTCTTGATTGCTTCCCCGTGTGGTAGGCTTCCTTTATGATTTTACATTATAAGGATTGTACCTACATTTTATCTTACAGTGCCCAAATTTGTTGTAGCACCAACATTGACCCACAAATATTTATTTCTTTGTATTATGTTTCTGGTCCATATTCTTGACTTATTGTGTTTTTTTTGGAGAACCACCATCCATGTTCTTCATATTATTCACCCTTGACTTGGTGATAGGTAACTCCTCACCTTTACTCATCTATAATTGTTTTGAATTTCACATCTAAGTTGCACTCCTTATGGAAACATATTTAGAAACATGAGTATAAGATGGTTTGGATGGTACCTTATTCTTATCCGCTACTTGTGATATATCAATGAGTGAAGTCTTGATCTTCTTATCACGTGTTGGTGGTCTTTCATCTTTAGAATCCTCTAGTGATAATTGAGTACTTGTAGCAACTGTTTCATTCTTTTTTGAAGTCTCAATATGTGTCTTCTCAAGATTGGTCAAATGAGCATCCAATTCTAGATGTTTCCTATTGACAATGACCTTCTGATATTCAATCATAGTCAAATTCTTTTCACAAGCCTTCTTAATTATAACAACTTATTCCTCATGCATAATCATTTTATTTTGAATCAAAGAGTCATGTTCCTTGATCTTCTTAGATATACCTTCCAATTGTAGACCCTTGTCATCAGTGCAATTTTTCAGTTTACCTTCAAGCACATGGATCATTTCTTCATGAAATTTTCTAACTCTCTCTTCCTCTTCAACTTCATTGAGACATTTTGATGTATTAATTTCATGTTTCCTCCTTGTTTATTCAAATTATTCAATCTGTATAGAGAGGTTATAACATTCTGAAATTTTTTCAACTAAACCCTTTTTCCATATTATTAGCTTCTCTTTCTAGTCGGGTGATCTCAACCTGCATCAATTGAAATATTCTACAAACAAAAACAACTCTTTCTTGAGTAATATCATGCATATAGCATCTTAATTTATCATAATCACTTGAAATATCATGTGAGGTAACAATTTGATCAACATCACCACTTGTTTCGGAATCCATATGTTTGGGGGAAACTTGAGCCACCTGTTATTTACATTCCAAGCCTGATATTTCTTCATTATTAGAAATTCATGGGGAACCAAAAACATCATCTTATTTACAAATGAGGGACTTCTTCAACTGTATCTTCTCATTATTTTTCCTATTTGTCATGATCTTGTTGGCTATAGACTTTTGCTCAGAGATAACTAAACTTTCACTAAGACTGTGCTTCATTGTTGACTCAGGAAAAAAATCAAATCCTATTCTGAATAGAATTAATAAAGAGTATCCAACATACATAAAACTTTCCTCTAATACCAATTAAATGACCCTAGAACACCCTGAGAGGGGGTGAATTAAGGTTTTAACATTTTCTCTTCTTTACTATATCTTGTTCACATGTTTGTAGGAACTTGTTTAAACTTGTATGATGGATATGTGTCATAATTAAAACATTCACTTACAGAAATACAACATAGCACTTTTACTTGGTTCACCCTTAAGGGATATGTCCAAGGAGCATACGCCGACAGGTTGCCGATCGTACATAATTCCACTAATCTTTACTAGATGTGGATTATAAAGATTATTTCATAGTCACTCTATCCAAGGAACACTTCCTAAAGGTTCAGGGATAGCTCACATCCTCCCTTGGATCACTTTGGTAGACTCCCTCTAGCTCACTACCTTAGAGAAGTATTCACTCATTTTATCGACATGAAGGTCTTTTCACTATATTAGCATGAAAGTATAGGTATCTATTCTGTATGAGACACTTCTTACATCAAAGTCCTGAATTGATGCTCTTTTATATTCAGTTTTCTCCTTTAGTGAAATTACTGAATTCACTAAAAAAATTCTTCTTTTCGCTAGAATTACATACTCCCTTTATGATGTTTCTGCTTCTGAAAATTTTCCTTAATTCTGAGGACTGTCTCTGATCTGTGTATCACACCTGCTCGGGGTACCACGCCTTCTCCACATACCCTTCCTGCTCTACGTACCGAACCTGCTCTGCGCATCACACCTTCTTCGTGCACCGCCTTCACATATCGACTCTATGTACCGGCTCTACATACAACCTTCATGTACCACCTCTACATATTGCCTCAGTATACTTCCTATGCATATCCTTTCTTCCTTCCATGGACTTCTTATTTAAATTCTATGAATTATTTCGTCTCCTGCATACTAACTTTTTCCTATGAAAAATATCTTCTAAGGACCGCTCCTTCCAATTTTTTGAACCTTTTCATCTTTCGCATACCACTTTGTCCTATGTGGAATATCTCCCGCGTACCACTTTCAGACTTAGCCAAGCTCTTCCACAGTGGTGATATTTTATTATCAAATTCAATCTCTCTTAAATGATATAATTATCACTCCTTATATAGGAAAATAACTCCAAAAATTTCATTAATCCATTTTACCCAAATTTTCAATGTGCGGAAAACTTCATCGCATACTGCACTCCATCTGCGTACTTTAATCCTCCACTACATACCACTACAATTTCACGAACCATAGCAATACAGCGAACCTTCAGTCACATATTGTGTTTCTTCTAGTCCACGTATTTCATCTCTTCTTCCAACAGTGATCCATTCCGTATACCACAACTCCGTTCATGGTGAATAATTTTCATCTCGTGTACCACACGCCTTCATCGTGTACCATCACCGCAAACCATTTTTAGTTCTATGCACCGCTCCGCGTACAGTTTCCACTGCCAGGTACATGGTTGTGAACCATTCCTGGAACATGGTACACATTCCATGTTCTTAGGTACGTGGTTTTCTTCCTTCGATTTTTTCCTTCAACATTCTTCATATCATTCACTCCTATGCATAAATTCTTCCATTTCCAAAAAAAAATCCTGATTTTGGGGTCCAAAAATTTGGAAAACGCTTGGAAATGGAACCACCTAAAATTTCAACTTTGTAAAGAACACCCCTTATAATTCTCAATCATATTTCTTCTTCAATAGTATACTATTTTCATCACAAACTGTATTTGTTGTGATATATAGGATATATAGTCATTGATCGATCACCTTTAACATCATCGGATTTTTCCAGGGAAAGTATTGTAACTCCTCTATCTTCCAGCAACATTAGTATGTCCAGTCAACATTGAATTGGACTGGCATCATCTTCTAATCTTTGTATGATCATTCTTAAATCTTTAAATCTCCACATGATTCCTTATTCAAATGATTCATGTTTCTTAAGGTAGGCTCTTTAATGGTCTCTTTGAATAGTGAGATACTTTAGGATCACTTTATAACTTTAATCCCTTCAACACTCTATGAGATGGTTTCATTGTTTTATACAATGTATCACCTTTGATACATGTATTTTGAACTTAAGATCAGTTCAACAATCATCTGATTTTCTACTCTTGATAACATTGGATTTCTTCATTATCTCTTTCGTCATTTTGATCTTCGTTGACAATTATTGACAACAAATACAACCTTATACACAAAGTGGTCCCAACACCACTAGAGGTTGTGGAAGTGGTAATGGATCATAATGTCATTCACCACCCACTTCTCTCCCCATACCTCTATACATCCACCTCTCTATGGATATCCCTACTTAATCTACTACCTCTACCTTAGTATCCCATTAACTAAATCAATGTATTCCACATGGTGGGTGTAACATCATATCCCAGGTGCCACACACTAGTCCCCCAAGTCGATCAGTCACATGAACTCAAGCGTGCCTCCCTATATGCTAGAGGAAACCGAATAGCATCAAGAGTCTGATAAGTCTGTCATGGGGAGACTATAACCTATTTTATCAGAGTAGACACCAGTGAAAATAATAAACAATAGTGGAAGCATAAACATAACCATAAACAATATGAGTAACTCGTAATAATCAAATAGGAAATACAATATCTAACTAAAACAAAAAACATTCCATGCAAAAGTACATGAATGTATAAAATGAAACTTAAAATTAAAGAAACTGATGACTACCAAGAGAGTCCTAAACCACATTTGGTTCCCTCATCCATGCTCCATCTCGAACACATTTATCAAACATGGGTCTTTTCCCTTAACCTGACCTACAATCATGTAATCTATTCAAGTACCAATCTGGAAACCTGGGTAGGGTGTGAGATCAAATCAATAGGCCACTACCAATGTTGTCCAAAACAATATCCAGTCAAATAGTGTATAAAATTGTATGAAGAAATAAGTACAATGCATAAATAAATAGTTATCACATTTTCATTTATTATTTATTTAACCAGATTAACTCTAGGGTTCTCAAGGATACACGTACCTCAATACTACCATTGGATCATGCTGAAGCCCAAAGTGTACACTGATAATATCATATCTTAATTTCTACTTCAACTCATGCTAGAGCTAGAAGTATTCAAAGGTGATATCATATCACAATACTTACTTCGGCTCATGTCGGAGCCTAAAGTATTCTCAATTGAGGTCAAATCTTGGAGTAGTCTTATTACTATTATTTAATTCCAAAATTGATTGACCACATTATCAATATTAAATTCATAATTAAGATGACCATGTTACCATACTTACTTCTCAATAGAATAGCAATGTTACAATTCCTTTACTCACAAGTATAATGGGAATGTAGATATTTATACTTCTCAATTGAATGACCATGTTCCCATTCCTTTACTCATAAGTACAATGATCAAGTTAGCATTTATAATTCTCAATTGAATGACCATGTTTCTATTCATGTACTCATAAGAACAATGACCGTGTTACTATTTATACTTTTCAATTTAATGACCATTTCCCCATTCTTTTACACATAATTAATTCATCATTTAATTATTCAACATCAACTTCACTACTAATTCAACAATTAGTTTACTTAAATTATACCCTTAATTAATTCCTCAATTAATTAATTACAAAAAACCATTAATTAACACCAAAATTAATTAAACACGACAACTCCTCTAGTTAATTCAATAATTAACTAATCACATCAACAACATTAATTAATTTAGAAAATGATTAATCACACCAAATAAAATAATTAATTAAGCAATTAATTAATCTCTTCAATTCTATTAGTCAATTCTATAATTAACTAATCATGTCAATAAAATTAATTAATTCAACAATTAATTACACTCAATAATTATTTTAGTTAATTAAACAATTAACTAATCACATCAATAACATTAATTAATCCAAAAATTAATGAATCACATTAAATATATTAATTAATTTAGTAATTAATTAATCACATTACTTATATTAATTAATTCTTCAATTAATTAATCCCTTTATTTAATAAAAACTTTAAATAATATCATTACTCGCATTAATTAATTAATAAAATAATTAATACTATTATTTAATTCATCAATTAAATAATCTCTTTACTCGCATTATTTAATTCATCAATTAATTAATCTCATTGTTGAATTCAAAAATTAAATAATCTCTTTACTCACATTAATTAATTCATCGATTAGTTATACCCATTATTTAATTCAACAATTAAATAATCTCTTTACTCTTATTAATTAATTTCTCAATTATTTATTCTCTTTATTTAATTCAAAAATTTAATAATATCTTTACTCGTATTAATTAATTCCTTAATTAATTAATTCCATTACTTAATTCAATAATTAAATAATCTCTTTACTTGCATTAATTAAATCGTTAATTAATTAATCCTGTAATTTAATTCAACATTTAAATAATCTCATTAATTACATTAATTAATTTATCCCATTATAAAATTCAGCAATCAAATAATCTCTTTACTCACATTAATTAATTAATGAATTAATTAATTAATCCCTTTATTCAAATCAACATTTAAATAATCTTTTTAATCACAATGATTAATTTTTCAATTAATTAATCCCTTTATTTAATTTAATAATTAAATAATCTCTTTACTAACATTAAAAAATGTGTTAATTAATTAATCAATTTATTTAATTCAGAAATTAAATAATCTCATTACTTGCATTAATTAATTCATCAATTAATTAATACCATTTTTAACTCAAAAATCAAATAATCTATTTACTCATATTAATTAATTTATCAATTAACATATCCATTTATTTAATTCAATAATTAAATAATCTCTTTGATCGCATTAATTAATTTATCAAATAGTTAATCCCATTATTTAATTCAAAAACTAAATAATCTCATTACTCACATTAAATAATTCATCAATTAATTAATTCCATTATTTAATTCAAAAATTAAATAATCTCTTTAATCTCATTAATTAATACATTGATTAATTAATCCCTTTATTTAATTAAACATTTAATTAATCTATTTATTTGCATTAATTAATTCATCAATTAGTTAATCCAATTATTTAATTGAATAATTAGGTAATCTCTTTACTCGCATTAATTGATTCATTGATTATTTAATCCCTTTATTTAATTCAATAATTAAATAATATCTTTACTCACATTAAATAATTTTTCAATTAAATTATTCCCTTTATTTAATTAAACAATTAAATAATAACATAACTCTCATTAATTAATTCCTCAATTAATTATTCCAAATCACTCAATTCAAAAACCCCAAAATTAATTCCTCAATTAATTATTCCAACTGACTCAATTCAATAACCACATAATTAATTCCTCAATTAATTATTCCAACTCACTTAATTCAATAACTCCATAATTAATTCATCCATCAATTGTTTTATCTCAATAAATTCAATATTCTGATAATTAATCTCAACAATAGATTATTTCCAATTAACAATCTCAATTAACTTATAATTAATTAAACAATTAAATTATTCATAATTTTTAATCCCAATATCCCATATTTGAACGTTTCCTTTAATTAATTAATTAACCAGATTAATTAATTCGATCAAGAACTCAATTTGTAAACATGTAATTGAAATTTTACAATTATATACACATAATTTCAAGTAAGACTTTGGGATTTTATTAGTAGACCACCTACCTCAAGAATGGTGATGAAGAATGCTCGCTAGTGGAAAACCCCAATTTCAACCAAATAATGTTGTAGAATAAGATCTTGATTCAATTATTAGATCCAAGATTTAAATCAATCAATAACTATCAAACTTAGATGAAAATCTATATCCATCAATGGATAAACATCCCCCTTTAATTTGGGAAGACGAGCTGAAGAGAGAGATAGATTTAGATTATAAGAAAACCCATACCCGGAAGGTGCGTGGAGGGTCTCCGGTCAAACATGGTGGTGCGTGGAGGATCTTCGGTCCAAGGTGGATGTGCGCAAAGGAGATTCGGTCTAAGTTAGAGGTGAAAAAAGTAACTTCGGTCTAAGGTAGAGGCTCTGTGGGAGATAGGACTAAGGGTCCATTTTTATTTCTTATTTTCCCCAAAATCTCATCGTCACCCCTTTAAAAAATTATTAAATATAAATTACCTAATGTGTAATTTCATTTTATGACATGTTTACAAGTGGTGAAAACAACTTTTGTGATGTGTCGACACTTGGTGGAAACTACTTTCATAACATGTCAACATGTGGTTAAAAAAATTCATAGTGGGTGTAAATTTTTGATGTTGTGAATTAATTCAATCCATGAATTAAATTAAAATGGTCTACCCAAAACAATTTACATCATCAATTGGGTCCACGATGCGTATTTTTTCTACAGCTAGAACTCACCACTTAATCCTTCTACACCCCTGAAAAAAAAACAATGGATCTTATAGTGGTTTGACTGATCCCACACGATATAACCTCACCCATCATAAATGAAACATTAACACTCCCTCAGAATACTAGAACCATCTGAAGATACCTAGGAGGTAATCCTCTATCCTGAGTGTATCTACGAAAACACTAAATATTCATGGATCCCTATTTTTGATGTCAACTACAACCTGTTATTGTCTCAACACTAGAGTTTCCTCTTCCATAACTAATAACTTGCGCTTACTCCACTAAGAATCTCTCCAAAACTAATTCATGTTCTAGCACCACAAATTTAAGAATAAATTCCAATATATACCACTCCAAATTAAATATCTTGTCTAAGTCCACATTCAATGATCTTTTCTCAAAAAAAATCACTAGAACCAAATACATGGAATATCATGAGATCTTAGTGAACCTCGAGATGTATTTTGTTATTGGCATGCTACCCTACTGGAGCTCCAGAAGATCCTTGAAACATACTAACCATAAGGTAATTTGATAAAAATCCTCTCTGAAGAGGTGATTAAAATTGTCCATGTGAGATTCTCCTCGTCATGCTTCTATGTCACCAAGATCCACCATCACCATTCTGGGCCATAGAGAAGGCTCGTCCCCATGACCACCATCTGATCAAAAGGGGTCCTAAAAAAGAAGAAAACTCACCCTAATACATCAATCCAGTCCTATGCTACCTAGGTTTATGGATCACCTTGAATCCAACATAGTCTCTACCTATAGAACTCATGATGTTCGCTCATCTCTTTCATGTAATCTAAGGATACTTTCAGAACAATTGGTCACTTGATAAGTGGAGGTAAAATCATAAAACATCCTAAAGGGAATACCTCCTACATAGGTCCCTATAATAAAGCCTCATCACTAAGAAAATAATCATTTTTATGATACTGTGTAATCCTAACTGGTTATCATTGTTGAGGCATATTGTAATAGTCAAGATGCACCATAGTGGAAGAGCATATCTGGGGAGATGACTCGAGAAGGACATGGATACCACAACCCATTCCTATATGATGCAAGTGCCGATTTTTTCCTTGAAACCAATTCCTAAATGTTCTAATCCAATAGGTAGGTTATCAAATTCATAATTATTGGATACATCATCCATCGTACAATCAATGGGTTTCATAGCCTAAGAGCTAAACTTGAGACCACTTAACAATATTGACCTAGTTCTCAAAAAAATCCTCACACATAGACTATCATCAATATCCAGTCCTAATATAGCCAAATCTCTAATTTCAAGTTTTCATAACCTGATCCACCAGGTCCCAACTATCCTGTAGTAATCTGAGTGTGACACCCCAAGCCTACCTCTAATAGGACAAGGGATGATGACTAGCATTGAGTATGCATATCACACATATGGGAGGCTTTATCTTGATGTATCTATACAGACACGCATATCCATACACTAATGTAATGTAGAAATATAAAAAAGTATACTTAAATAAATTTATATATCCACTAAACCTCACATACGATAATGATAATAGTAAAAAAAGTGAAGGGAAAATACAATCCCACCATAACTATAAAAACAGTCCAACCTGCTACCAAAATGGGACTGTTGTTGAGATAAAACGCATGGAATTGGTTGTGGTCCTTCTAGATAAACAAGGCCCCACCTACTCTTGGAACTCCTAGGACTCCATCAAAAAGTCTTTCATCTATATAAGATACAACATGTGTGGTAAGAACCTGTGTAGGGGTGGCTATAAACATAACCAGTAGAACATTCCAAAATAATCAAACACAATGAATCAAAGAGAGTGTCAAATCCAGATCAAAATAACTTGACTCAATAAAAATGAAATATAAATACCTAGATTTTCTCATAGATAGACATAAAGTCTCAAATTAAGGTTACATATACACTAGTAGCATATGAATCTAGTCAGGGATCTAAGGTGATGATCATCTGAGTCACTCCTCAAGTATATGTAACACTCTTGGTGCTTATCTGAGAGGTTGTGATCATTGGACCTCTCCATATTTAATTAAAAACTATAACTCAAAATATTTTGATACATAGGTATGGGATCATTCTTAGGGACTATAAGGGAAACCAACCCCTATCTAGAATAACACACTATAGAGAGGATTTCATGCCCTAGATTTTGGAAATGGGATACCTAACCCATCCTAGGGAATAATGATAGAGAGTCACACCCTATGATACATTAAGGGATACCTGGGACTATTAATAACTACCCCAAAGAATATATCACACATCCTATGCTCAGGACGTGATTCCACACTATACCTTCAGAGGGTTTGACCAAGGGAATGCACCCATACTGATACTAGAACTGCAAAAAGGGGTTAGAGGGGTCCAAATTACCAACAAAGGGGTACATGATGTGTATAAGGGTTACAAGGTGTATCCTACTATGTTTGGTCCTAACTATCCCTACTCCCATTTTTATTTCCTCCATCTTGTGGCCATGTACTCTGGTCGTGCATAAGTACATTGGTTATGTCTGTGCCTATGTACCTAGGAATACACACTGAGTGTCTATCTCAAGGACCAAATGGCATGAAAACAATTCACATGGACATGTGATATTTATGTTCCCATTTAAACACCATACACTATGGAATGAGGTCCAACACAACATATGTTCTTCTAAACTACATGATTTGTATATCGATATATTCTAGAAACTATGAGTCCTCACACATATCTTCCTGAAACACATTCACCTCCACTACAGCCATGAATCATTCCATAAAATTCCATATCTAAGGTTAATCAAGCATAATCCATCATCGGCGGATGGATTTCTTCCACCCATATACATTTAGATTTCTTCTCATCACACTACATTTCCCAAATGCCAAAACCCACAAACACTCTTTTGAACCAACACAAAACTTTCATCATCATCATCAAGCCTCCATCACTCTTTTAATCCTAAATCTAAACCTATGGTAATGATCTATTTCACAATAAATAAATTCTATAATGATATATTCTAAATTACCATTGAATCATTGGTTAAAAAAATATTGAGGATGAATGTTTGAATAATTAATGGTGAAAAATGAAAAACACAAAAGAAAAAGATAAATATTTTCATTTTTTGATAACCTTTGATTGTCAATAGATAAATCAATAAAAAGGGAATTAAAATCAAGGATCAAAAATACCTAATTCATGGAAAGAAAATTAAATAACTATAAATAATAAAAACAATCTGTGAATTGATTTCTAATGTAATTGTCACAAACTAGTCTGGGTCGACCTTGAACTGGTCACCAAGGCCGCTCTGTGACAAGTCCTGAGAGGCATTCTTGATCCTCCTGGGATGCAGACAAGCACCATGGACATCAGAAGAGTGAAAAGGGAATGATTTATCCCAAATATAAACAAATAAATAAATAGAAGAAAGAAATTGAAACCCCAATATACATTTATATAAAATTTGAACTGAACATTATTCACACATGAAAGTAAAAGTACAACAGAACCAACAACTCAACTGACCAAACATGACAACCAAATAACTCCATGTTACCCCAATGGTCACTCTCCAACCCAATTGTCACATGTCTCCCATGGTGAATAGACTCAAGATGAAACTTTCACAAGGGATAAATACAGAATAAGACTATAGGCGTGAGTATTAATACTCAGTAGGTTAGCATGATATTCTATTCCCAATGTACTTCCTTTAAAATAAAAGAAACATAAATTTCAAGTTTGAAATAAAATATATTAAAATATGTTTCCTAAATCAAGGTTCCATGCTACAAATATTACAAAATAAAAAGTATTTCAAATTTTCATAAGTAAGAAATGCTAGGAACCAATTTCAAAGAGATGCAACTTCAAAATGAAAATAGTTTTCAAGAAGGATGATTTAAAGATCGTATACCTTTAAATAAAACACACATGCTACTTAATTTTACAACTGAAGTCACTGTATATTTATGGTGAATAAAATATATTCAACTAGCATAAGTCACGGCAACACTCCTAGGAACTAGCTAGCTATGGGCCCCAGGAACCTCTTATCTCGGTGAAATTTAACCATAAAAAATATTTGTTCTCATGCACAAGCCACAAGTAGGGAACATACCCATAACCTAGTGGCCCCCAAAATCATCATCATAGTTCAGTTCATGTTTTCATCTTCAAAATTTCTATCTGAAACAGGGACAAAACCACTCTAAATCACTAGTATACTTGTACATGTCCTCCCACAAAGATACCCAGGTTTCCCTCATTTTTCTCATTCAAGTTCCACATGTCATCAATTACAGTTTTCACATGAAAATACCTTTATCAAAATCATACACACACCAAAAAACCTACAAAAATTTTTTTCATTTCTTTCACAGATCAATAAACCACTTACAATTTTCATAAAACAATTTCAAGAAGTATACAAGGCTTTTCACAAAAAAATCCATTCAAAACTGCTCTTTTGAGGCCAAACACCCACCAATACCTTATAAAACCATATTTTATAGCCCAAAACCCATTTAATAAATAAATTTCATGAATCATAAAATGAACCCACATGGTGCAACATGGAACACAAATGAAAACCATTTTCTTAAGAAAAATGCCAAACAGGCCATTAAACATTTTACCAGACAAAAAAATAACAAAGGTAAAATTTTCAAATTTCATAAAGAGGTGTAAAAACACCATTATAAGTAGAAGAAAAAATTATATAAACCCTTTAAAACATTTAGGTTACACATTTAAGCTCAACCATTTTCATAAGAATATTGAATGGGCCACTTTCCGACAACTCATGCCAAAACGTTTCAAAAACAAAAACTCATCTATTTATAAAACCAAAACCACTTTTTACAGAAATAATAGGACACAAAAATATCAAATTATATGCTTCCCATACTTTAATAAATTCAAAAAAGTTATTTTGAATCACATTTATCACACAAAGACCAATTGGGCACTTTTCCGAAGACTAGGCATGGAACATTTACCAAAAACAACTTCTATTTAACACCCAAATGGGTAAAAACCCAAATTTTTATGCCAAAATTTTATTAAAGTAGTTAAACCAGCTTATGAACATCAAAATACATATGAAAAAACACCAAAAAATTTATTTGAACAAGATTTGTTCACTTTTATAATGAAACAACTCCATTTTACACAAAACAAGGCATAAATAACCATTTTTCACACCAAATAAATCATTAAAAGGTTTAAAAGTAATAATAATCATGTATATAAGGTGATAAAATCAATAAAAATATGAAACTTAAATAATAAAGGCATTTTCATGGGAGAACCTACCTCTAAGCCGTGGTGAAAAGGAGACGCACACCAGAAAACACCCGTCGTGGGTTCCAAAACCCTGAGATCTATAAATACCATCTCTAAAAAAACAAAAACACCACAAAAAATTATGGTAAAATAGAAACCTAGGTCTATAATGACCATTGGACAAGATAAATCCAATAAAAAATGAAATAAGGGGGAATATAGAAGAGAAATGAGAAAGATTTGATGAAGAAATTAAGAAGATCCACTAAACTTTAGTGAGAAATCACCCAAAAAAGGCCCAAAACAAAGGAGAACGAAGGGAAAGGCACATCTGGTCAATATCCAACATCTATGGCTCCATTTGGGAGGTTAAATCACTTAAAAATATTAAAAAATGAATAAGATATAAAATAATTGTTTTTTAAACTAGAAATGGGATCATGAGCTAGCCCAATACCTAAATAGATCACCCAAATCCACCATGATTATGAGATCCTAAGGAGTATAAATGGATATGGTGGTTTTAATAGGTTATTGGGGACTGAGTGAGAAGTGTAACTAGTGAAAAATCTTGAAAATGATGGAGTTAAAAAAAGAAAAAAATTTTGTTTTTATATCTGGAAATGGACTCACAGTTGGCCCAAATCTTGAAGTGACCACCCTTTTCTCCAAAAACTCCCAAACAAGCTTTGGGGAACCCATGGTAGGAAGATTAAACATATATGGTAGTGGAAAACTCATTATTCATATCACCCAAAACCAAATAAAAGGATTCAAATTTCCAACACACCGGATCAAAACCAAGACATTAAAAACCGAGTGTTACAATTCTCCCCACCATTAAAGATTTGTTCCCTCGAAAAGCCATAATAATTTAAAACTAAAAGATCAACACCTAAGGATTCATTATAAACATAGTATAGCCTCTCTATACAATTAAATATTATCCACCATCAATGGAATGGTCAATACACCACCTCCACAACCAATCCAAGAACCAGATTGTTCGGTCTTCTCCCAATGAACCCAATGATCACCCAAACCAAAGTGAACTCAAAAAAAACTAACAACTTGGGGGGGTGCATCCAGAATGTGCTTTCCACCATTAAATCAAAACTTACATCCATAAAAAACCTTTAATGAAAGATTTTTGAGACCTTCAATGGGTTTCCCCACCATTAGAGACCAACTAGAAAAGAACAAATAAGAATTCAACATGAACTAGAATTAGGCCTCACCCGCATAGGCCCACCAAAACTAACCCACAATAGCCTATAAACCCAAGTTAATAGTGTTAAAAATTGAACATTTAAACCACCCACTCCCAAATGGAGGGTACAAGAACTAGGAAAACACTTTTGACACAGATCAAAAGCCCCACCACTGAGGGAAGGGAGGTAAAGGTACCCTATCATTAGGCCACTAAAACCACAAAATTAATAGAGGAACCACCCAAAACTCTGCACCTGCGAACAGGTAAAACCAAGACCGCACCTGATTCACATTGGCAATCCACATGGTGACATTAATTAGAAACCCACATCTGATAATGCGTAACCATATAAACTGTGTGAGGGGTAAGTTCACCATGCACTTTTTGAAAAGAAAAAAAAGAAAAATCACAGTGATGAGAAATCACAATAAAAACATAGAAACTAACTTACCATAACCTTGAATACATGATCTTAGTCAAGCTCTCCACACCTCTAGTGATTTCTTGACTATGTGAAAATATTCCCTCCAAGGCCTATAGTAGGATCCATGATGTTTGAAGCATCTATTGCACCGCATCCAGGAGCTACGGATCACAACACCAAACAAAACTCACATTCTCAACAACACACATTCATCTAAATAGGAACTCATAGATACATAGCACCATTCTCTCTCACTCTGAATATGGAGTATAATGGACAAGGCATACAGTGAAACACATCAACATCTCTAAACACAAATATTATATCCCAAATAATTATCATAATAGGAAAACACTTTAAATCAATCCCAAACAGGTCTCTATTCCATAAAATGACTTGAGGCATCACCTGAAGAGGTGGATTTAATTTTTTAAATGAATCCATAGGCTATTCAACTAGAAGTATTTCCAATGGAGAGCCATCCATGGCCACATCACAACATCCAACATATCCTAAGAAACCCATAGAACATTTCTCCAAAACTGATCTACCAACAAGATCCCATAATGAGACACATAAAGGGTATCACTTCCAGATCACGAGGAAGCTTACTAAACAAACCACACTTCTAAAATGTGAAAAAGATACCCACAAAACGCCAGTTTATAAAAACACAAAAAATCAGCTTAAAACTCTTTTTAAAAACAAACTAACTTGGTGTATTTTTAAATTCACCAATTGTGTTTCATCAAGTCTCACTCACATGAACATTCCCATGCCACCCCGATCACCCAACCACTATGACATATAGGGAATCTATCAACATATCTATACAAAACCATGCATGTGAGCACCCATTAAAACACCAAAGGCTAAAACAAACATCCTCATCTTACAAACCAAAAAAAATAAACCCATTTAAAAAATCATGTACCTACCATAGGAACACTAAGAACCAAGTCAAAAACCATTTTCATATTTCCACACAATAAACCATTTTACCAGGCATGAAAAAAAACCTCAGTGGTCTCCATCAAAATCCTCACCCATTATTCAAAACATTTTTCAGCATCTCAACAAATCACACTTTTTCAAGAACCATTTCTTTTAGATCCCATTTCATTTATTTTAAAATAACTACCAAAACAAGAATGCCATTCAAACATCCCATTCCCATTTTCAAAAACTTATCAAGGTCTCCTTTCATAATTCGATAGCCACAAAGTTCAAAACCCTTTTCAGGAAAACAAAAACTACTCAAAACTAATTCCCAAAACCAATTCATTAGATTTAAACACTCTCCAACAGCCCAAAACATCCCATTTTAAAAAAAATTATAATCATCTTAAAATAATCCATACATTCCAAAAAATTATTTCAATAAACCATAAGTTTAGATTTATGAAATTTGATCCTTTTAAATCATTCCAATTTCTCTCAAAAACTTTGTTTTACAAAAACCCAACATTCTAAAAACATTATTATATTAAGAATTGAAAACCCACTTCCACAATTCTCACACAAAAATTTTCAAAACAGAATTAATAATTCAAGAAAGGTCCAAGAGACCCACAAAAGGTAACTAATGTTAGTGGGTGACTTGACGATATGGTTTGAGGCCATATGTCAAACACACCACCAACATAGAGAGCCTTCTTAGGATCATTCCCCGACTCCACATGACTTTCTAGGCCCTAAAAACTCATGGAGACCATTATTACAACTCCCCTTATTGTATCAAAATCACCAAACAATCCTTAAGAACCAAAGAAACTAATAAAATCGGACTTCCCATAGACACCTGATGATAAGAATGAGTAAGAGTTCACGACAATATTTCCGAACCTACCACTCAAGTTCTGAAAATCCTACTCCATCTACCTTGAAATCCCCCAAATAAAAAGGGTACTCTAAAAATTAAGGTATGTTATGAGTAGAAAACCTATGATTCCATTTTCTCATGAACCAGCCCCGGGTCGACCATGAACCTGTCACCCAGGCCGCTCTGTGACAAGTCCTGAGAGGCGTTCTCAATCCTCCTATGATGGAGAAAAGCACCAAGGGAATCAGTAGAGTGACAAGGGAAATATTTCTCCCAAATATAAACAATTAAATAAATAGTTGAAAGAGATGGACATCCCAATATAAATTTGTATAAAATTTGAACTGAACATTATTCGCACAGGAAAGTGAAAGTACAACTGAACCAACAACTCAACAGACTAAACATGACAACCAACTAACTCTATGTGACCCTGCCGGTCACTCTCCAATAAAATGATCACACATATCCCAAGGTGATTAGACTCAATCTAAAACTTGTACAAGGGTTAAAAACAGAAGAAGACTATAGGTGTCAGTATGTTAACTCAGTAGGGTAGCCTGATATTCTATTCCCAATGCTCTTCCTTTAAAATAAGAGAAATATAAATTTCATGTTTTAAATACAATATATAAAAATATTTTTTCCAAACAAGGTTTCATTCTATAAACATTAAAAAATAAAAAATCTTTCACTTTTTTATAAATAGAAAATACTAGTAACCAATTTTAAAGAGATGCAACTTCAAAATGAAAATAGTTTTCAAGAAGGATGCTTTAAAGAATGTACACCTTTAAATAAAACACACATGCTACTGAATTTTTCATCTGAAATCAGTGCATATTGATGGTGGATACAATATATTCAATTATCATAAGTCACGGGAACACCCCTATGCACTATCTTGTTGTGGACCCCAGGTACCTTGTATCTCAGTGAAAAGTAACCATAACAAATATTTGTTCTCATTCATTACCCACTAGTAGAGAACTTTACCATAACCTAGTGGTCCCCAACATCATTATCATAGTTTAGTTAATGTTTTCATCATAAAAATTTCTATATAAAACATGGATGAAACCACTCCAGATCACTAGCATACTAGTACATGTCCACCCACCTAGATACCTAGGTTTCCCTCTTTGTGGTCAATCAAGTTTCACATGTCATCAAATAAACTTTCACATGAAAATGAATTTTTTCAAATCATGAACACCCTAAATATCTCACAAACATGTTTTTCATTTCTTTCACAGATCAATAATGCAATTAAAATTTTCATAAAACAATTTCAAGAAGTATAACAAGGATTTACACATAAAATCCATTCAAAAATGAACTTTTAAGGCCAAAAACCCACCAATATCATATCAAACCAGACTTTTAAGCCCCAACACAATTTAATAAATCAATTTAATTAATTTTAAAATGACCCCACATCGTGCAACAAGGAACACACATGAAAAACCTTTTCTTAAGAAAAATTCCAAATGACCCTTTAAGCATTTTACCAAACCAACTTATAACAAAGGTACAAATTTAAAATTTTATAAAGAGGTGTACACACACCATTAGTATCAGAAAATAATTTACATAAACCCTTTAAAATATTTATGTTATACATTTAAGCTCAACCATTTTCATAGGAATGTCAAATGAGCCACTTACCGGCAACTCTTTCCAAAATGTGTGAAAAACCAAAACCCATATCTTTATAAAACAAATTACACTTTCTACAGACATAAAAGGACACTAAATATCAAATTTAATACTTACTATACTTTAATAAATTCAAACAAGTAATTTTATATCACATTTAGCACACAAATTCCAACCAGGCACTTTTCCGAAGACTAGGCGTGCAACATTTTGCAAAATAACTTCTATTTTACACCCAAAGTGTTAAAACCACAAATTTTCATGAAAAATATTTATTACAGTAGTTAAACCAGGTCATGAAAATCAAAATACATATGCAAAAAGTAGTGTAACATTAATTTTAACAATTGGTGTGCACTTTTATAACAAAACTACTCCGTCTTACCCAAAACAAGGCATAAATAACCATTTTGCACCCCAAATAAATCAACCAAAGGTTACACAGCAATAATAAACATGTATATACGGTTATAAAATCAATAAAAATATAAAACTTAAATAATAAAGGCATTTTATTAGGAGAACATACCTCTAAACCATGGTGAAAAGGAGACGCACACCCAAAAACACCTAATGTGGGTTCCAAAACCCCAGATCTATGAAGATCATCCCTAAACAATCAAAACCCCTATAAAAATGATGTTAAAACACAAACATATGTCTATCATTACCATTGGAAAATAGAAATCCAAGAAAAAATGGAGTGAGAAGGAAGAGGGAAGAGAAAGGAGAAATATTTGATGGAGAAATTAAGAAGAACCACTAACATTTGCGGAACAATCGCCCAAAAAGAGGTCCAAAATGAAGGAGGACAAAGGGGAAGGAACTATAGTAGATATCAAACATTTAAGTCAACTTTTTTGAGGTATAATCACAGAAAAATATTAAACAAATAATAATATATAAACAAAACAATTTTTTTAAACTGGAAATGGGCTCACGGGGTGGCCAAATACCTGAATAAATCACCCAAATTCACCATGATTATGAGTTACTAAGACGTAAAAAAAGATATGGTGGTATGAAAAGGTTAGGGTAGGCCAAGTGGGAAGTATAATGAGTGAAAACTATTTAAAAAAATGAGTTAAAAAATAAATAAATCATGTTTTTAAACCTGGAAATGGGCTCACGATTGGCCCAAATCTTTAAGTAACCACCCTTTTCTCCAAAAATTCCCAAATAAGCTATGGGCCACCCATGATAGGATGATTAGACATAGATAAAATTTCAAAACTCAACATTCATCTTATCCAAAACCCAAGAAAATGATTGGGATTTCCTACACACCCAAACAAACCCAAGACATGAAAAACCTAGTGTGACATGAATTAAGTCATTTCCATCATAAAGAAATAAATAATAGGGATTAATCTAATAAAAACAAAAATTCAACCACGATAAAGGATCTATAAATAATAAATAATTATTTTACATTATTTTTATTAGTGACATCCAAGAACTCTATTGACAATTATGTTCTCTTATAAGAGACCATTAACAAATTCATTTTGTTCGTCGTCATCTCCACCAATCTCTTTGATTGCACATGAAGATTCACCCAAATCTATTACTCTGAAAATATATTGAGTTTATTTAGATAACCTTTGAGATTATTCATAAAAATGTTATAAATTTATTTGTTAATAGTATTAAAAATTAATTAGATCTTAAATTAATTTATTTATTTATTTCATTTATTTTGGATAATTTTTACTAGAAACTACACTAGTGAAACACCCAACGCCATCCATACTTATATCGTCCCATGGGTAAAACATGTGTTCCAAACATAATGGTGGTCTTATTTTTCCCATTTTAATCACCATTCAAGAGATGTTTTATTATTTTTGAAAAATTGTTCCCACAAAGTCTGGATATGAGGTTGACTGAGCCTAATATATCACCGGTGGCCGAATTTAGGTCACTCTTCTACATGTAAATCACCTCCCATCACATCATGTTTCCCAAATTAGAATACCCATTAAACTAAATCCTTAAATCCAACACTAAACTTATATCATTTTTATCAAGCCTCCATCACTCCTTCAGTCCTGGATCTAAACCCATGGTAATGATCTGTTGAACCAAAGATCAATTTCATAACAATTTGTTCTTAGGTATAGTATAACCATCAATAAAAAAATACTTATGATAAAAATTTATATAAATAAGATATAAAATTAAGTAACACAAAAGTGAAAGATAGACATTTTCCGTGTTTCTATTTGGCCTTCATCCATTGATAAAGAAATCGATAAATAGAGAAGTAAAATCAAGGATCAAAAATTAAAAATTCTAGGAATTAAAACAAAATATCCATAAACAATAAAAATTATTTTGGAATTAATTTACACAGAAATTATTTTTTTTTAATCATAGATAAATCAAGAATATGGATTGATCCAACAAAAACATATGCCATAGCTTAACAGCTAATTAATCACTAGTGAAGAATGATTTTGTATTGTTGCCCCTGGTGAGATATAATAAAGACATTGATGAATACTTTCTCACATGAGAGGATTTTATTGAATTCATTGTCTTCATCATTGTCTCCAAAAATCTCCCTGATCACACCCTAATATTCACCATGTGTTAGTCCTCCTATGATATCTTAGGGTTATCTAGATAACCCTAGAGATTGTTTATAACAATGTTATAAAAAATTCTAGGTTTAAACATTAATTATATCAAAAATAAATTAATTCATTTATTTGATTTATTTTGTCTAATTTTTTCAAGAAACTTCACTCTACTGAAATGGATAGTTTTGACCAATCTTATTTCATTCCTAGGGTAAAACTAAAGTTTTGGAATTAATGGAAGTCTCAGTTTTTTCATCTGAGACACCATTCTAGAGATATTATACTATTTTAGAAAGAAAATTATGTTAGTGATATATTATATTAAATATTTATAATTTATCCATATTAAGACTCTATGGGTATCATAATTTCAAACTAACTTCATCCCTAACTCCAAAAATATTATTTAAAAAATTCCAAAGTGTTACACTAAAAAAACAGATTCATTACATTTTGATAATGGTTTCGACTTGGTTTTATTAGGTTTTGATTTTTTTAAAGTTTGATGTCCTCAATGTTGTTAGGGTTTTCCCCTAACCATTATTAGCCTTGTGATCATATTTCTCACCCCATTATTTCATAGTGGTTGTTAAATCATTGGTTGAGGTAGTTGATTCAATTCTTCTCATTTATTTTGTATTAATTGTGGATTTTGTAATCATATTTTATCTTGTAGTGGATGGTAAGTGTAACATACCCAACTGATCTCACTCTATAGTAACTAAATTGGGTCACTAAATGACCACAGTTATACCACCCCGTATTCTAGAGGTTTTTGACTAGAATTGAGGGTATAAGGTGTTACTATAGGGAAACAAGACCCTCATATCAGAGTATATAAAAATAGTAGAAATAACATCAAACTAGTAATCACTGTAACTAAAATAATGAATAAATTCCACAACCAATATTTCTAGAAGTAAATAACATAACACATGCTGTTAAAAAATTAACTATCTATATGGAACACAATTCTAGTAGACAATAATACGATATCCCACGGGAATATTGTATACATACCAAACCAAAATATCATACACCCTAGGGTAATATCCCAACCTGGAACCTTATGAATCTCCAAAGAACCCTCTTGAAGGTTCTTACCTATAATTCATCTTTATCTCATTCAAATTCAATGAGCGTACACTCCCATAAAACCCAATCAAACATCAGGAATCAATATTCAATGAGTCATACATCACCAAAACAAGGATCATGTTCCTAAACAATATATTGTGCCTCTCTATCATTTCAATATCATATCTCCAAAAGAAATTCTTATCGATTTATTTCCCACACCCTGAACGCATCTATTCTGTGACAAGGATAACTATATAATCACTCACCACTCAGGAAACATTCCAAAACAACAAATCATCTTACCACTCTTTACTCATACTAGATCCAACAATATTTCATCACCATCCCATAGGGTTTGACCTTAAACTAATCATTCCTCCCAAAATCCACCCTTGGTACCAAAAGTACTAGTACTCAAAGTGCTTCACATCAAGAAAGAACAATATACTCAACATGACTTCCCCCAACCCTCAAAAGTGACTTTACATATTCAATGAAACCTTTTCCGACTACAAACCATTTAAAAATAACTATCTATACAAGACTCTTAAACTGAATCCAACTTATAAAAAAATAACACAAACCTCATTCCACCACACAGCTCTATATCCATATTCCGTAGATTAAGAAAAATTCACCAATTTATAGGTCTAGCATGTCATCCATGTCAAATCATGTCTAATCAAGCACCAATACAACCTAAATTGATCTAATCTCAAGTCACACCCATATTCCAACCTAGTAGGTTATGAAAAAACTCACTCACTTAATCCATGGTAAGTGAGTATTCATCTAGCCATCTCACAACAATGATCCACAACTCATATTACAAAAATAAATAAATCAAAAGAAGGCAAAAACATTGGTGCTACCCTATTATACCTCTTGACTCATACCATCCCAATTCATATCCATTGGTCCATTGATTTCCATCCAAATTAACTAGATCACCATGCCTCTCTTTCATGTCAGACTTTTCACTACAAGAGCACTAATCATACTCTCGCATCCATAATACCAAAGGCATATTTATTAATATACCACACACTCAATAGAACCTCCCATGAATAAATATCATAATCCAAGTGTATAATAATTATTTTAATCTCTTATGGTTTTCATAGACTTGGGTTAACCCTTTCATATCATAACTCATCTTTATCCATGTCGAGAAAACATCTTATTAATCAATCAT
The DNA here is from genome assembly GCA_963277665.1 of Viscum album. Lineage (NCBI taxonomy): Eukaryota > Viridiplantae > Streptophyta > Magnoliopsida > Santalales > Viscaceae > Viscum > Viscum album. Next base: position 386,249,944 of record OY728166.1, read on the forward strand.
AACACTAACTAACCATTATATCAAGTTGTATCTTGACACACACTTGTCATGGGTTATGGGAAAAACTTTTTATTACATTGGAAAAATGTATTATTAGTGGAATCCTAAATTTTTCTTTTAGGGGGTGTGAAAAAAAGTCATATTTTACTTTTAATTTAAAAATAAAGGGCTTATTTTGATTTTTTGATTTTTGAAAATAAAGTAAACACCAATGAAATGAAAAGGGATTGATAAAAATATGGTGGGAAGGTAATAAGGTCAAGGTCTTCATTCCAATTACAATTCTATTCTAGTATCTAAATGTTTCTCTCTTTATATTATTAATTTATTAATGGTAGGTTCTGCATCTAGTTCACCTCTAACCCTTTCTTAAATTGTTGTGATGAGAATAAAAAATTAAATACCTTTTATTATATCTATCATCCTATGTATGTGTGATAGTGACATATAAATTCACCCATAGCATGATCAGTAAATTCCTAACTTGGTCTTGTGATTCCCAACCAATCTAAGAATAACTATTATACTTTCCATATATTCTAACAGATTTCAAGAACTTTACCACTAAACACATACTATTCTACTGTATATAGCCTCAAACTAAGAAGATTGATATTCTCATCATCAACCAAGAAAATATGAACTAAACAAAAATAACCAAATATAATCTTATTTGAAATTAAAACTTCTCATGAATACCAAAATAAATTACCAAAATATATAACTTTATATGAATTTTTTATACTCAAACATCAAAAAAGTATTTCCTTAGCTTCCCTAATCACTCGATAATTAACCCTACATTAGAAGGGTAATTATAAACTAAAAGTAAATAACAAATAAGAATAAAACAGCAAAAGATTCCCCAATAAGAACTCGTTATACCAATCTTGAACTCCTCATTAACATTGGCCTATTCATTCTTTTGTAGATGTTTAGGTTCATTATTATTCATCTCGGTTAAACCTCATGTGATCCTATCTCTTAAAAACTCTCTATATTTTATTTTTCTTTGGATATACCCTTATTCAAAATTTTCTCATTTAGAAAGCATGTGGATTTACTTATTTACTTCTTTTAAAACTTTATATATGTTTAGATCCATGTGAAAACCTTCTATTATATGTATAAATGTTTACATATAAACCTAAAGGTTCAGTTCTAAGTATAGGTGAGGTTCACAAAGCCAACATGTGACATTCAATTTTCCATCTAGCATATTCCTTAAGAATATGGATAAGTTTTGGATAGATCATGTGGTATTAGATTATTGGATCATCCATGATATTCAAGTGACTACTGATAGACAAGTGACAATATAGTAAATTCAATGTGTGGCCGATTGGATGGTCATATGGTCACTTCAGGACTTTTTAGAATTTCCTAGTATGGTTGATCATATTTATTATTGTGGTTGATGGATAGAAGGTATGCATAATGGATCTCTTTTAATGGTTTGTGCATCAATAATATGATAGAAAAGAGACCATATGATAGGCTAATTATGTGCTAAATTGGCATGAACATGTGGTAGGATGAGGAATTTGTGAAATTATAGTCATAATAGACTGTCTTAAATACTTATAGGATTCATAGAACCTCTTTAATTTATTTAGATCAAACTCGTCAACCTAAAATATCCATCAAAAAATTCTTAATTAAGTGTAGGATTTATATTAATAATTCCAAATATTGAATAAAACAATTAAAACTCAAGTTTTAATCCATTTTCTTAATAAATCTTAAAATAAACCTATATATTGAATAGGTGATAATTACCTTGTAAATAATAAAAATGTGGGATAAAAATAATGAAAATATTCAATGCAATATATTAAAGTATTGGCTCATTCAACTCCCCTAGACTTAAACCACATACTTCAAATAAGTGATATCAAAAATATTACCAAAGAAAAATTAAAATACCTAGCCAAAGTGAAATCCTTTTTCAACACCATATACCTTAAGTTATATTTCCTCCATTATGTTATTGATTACATTTTATTAATTAAATTTATTAAATTATTTCCCAATTCTTTTATCTCTATATATATTCTTATACCAACCATCCAGAAAATACTTCACTCATCACTCAAGTATGATTTTCAAGAGAGGTTTTCATCATTCCAAGTTCATACAAGTTTCACCATAGGCTTCATGAATTTATTCATCTCCATCCAATGAGTTAATTATATTTTCATATGATAAAGGATTAATTAGGGTTGTTTTAAGGATTAAGGGTTAGTAATATTTGAATTAGATATTTTTTTGGCTAAATGAGGATGTCTATATCTAAGTTGAATCAGAATGCATGATTTTTAGTTTCCTCTAAGAATGGATTCCTCTTTAACTTTTTCTTCCACTGATTCAGCTTCACCCTTTTGATATTTAGTAGAAAAAATCACACCCTTTAAAATTTTAATTATAGTAAATATACCCTTACCTTCATTCTTTTAGTAGTTTTCACTATTTATATTTTTTTTATTCTTAAAGAATAGATGAATTTTGAACTAAATTCTTGAGGCTTTGGGTTCTACTATGATTCATGTTGGAAATTATTTCCTTTATTTATGATTTAATTTGAGGAATTTATTCCATATCATTAGTTTTAATACTTTTTTCCACATATATTATCCAAAATGGACTTCATAAACTCCAAAATTTTCAAACAAATTTTAGATCCAAATAGCATAAAAACATATTCTCAACTTTATGGTAGTCTATTCCCTTTAGAACATTGTAATCATCATAAATTTCTTCCATATTTCCCTCTTTCTTCAGTAGAACTGTTTTAGCTTTTTTAAATCTATAATTTCTCATCAAAATCATATTTTCTAAGGAAAAAAGTGGGACTTTTCTATTTAATATAGTGGGGAACTTTCATCGACACCATGGATGGAATCAAAAACATTTTTCCATTTTTCCTATCATGATTTGTCTCCCAAAAAATATACAAAAACAATTCAGAAAAAATCTTCATTAGATTCAAATAATTCTAAAACAATATTCCCAACTTCTTTCCTCAACACCCCATTACTTGAATTAAACTTGTATCATGAAAATTAATCAATATAAATGTACATATAGATATTTTTTAGTAATTTGGATGACTAAAAATTTTATTTATGATTACTAAGTGCTATAAGGATTAATTTATAGGTAGGCATGAAAATTGGGTTATTTAAAAAGGAACTAAAAATAAAAATAATGAATTAGTAATTTATAGCCCAAGGTTCTTAAATGATCTATGTTTTTTACGATATTACTCAAAAAGTATTGTTTATTCAAGAATGTCTTATTTCTATTAAAAAGTATGGAATGTTAAAGTACATACCAAATTTGGTTCATAACCCTTATAGGTATTTGATTAAAAAATTAGGTTAATATGTCATGGTATTATTCTTAAAGATTAGTGGGTTTTAGAGGAAATTACATCGCTTAAAATTCAAAATCAAATTTATTTTAGAATTTTTATTAGGTGAGTAGATGGGTCAAATCAGTTTCTAAAAATTATTCTAAATTCAAAGTTTATAGGGGTATTCTAGTTTAGATTATGGGATTAAAAAATAATTTAAAATAAAGAATAGAATACATAATAAAACACCCAAAAAATTGAAAAAAAAAATTAAAACATCCTAAACTACAAAGGTTCCCTCCCCTATACTTAATTGATGTAGCCTTTTAAATGATTTAAAACTGATTCAACGTGTAAGTAAGTTTTAAATGGACTTGAATTAATTAATTAAAGATAATTTTTTGTATATACTAAATAGTTTTAATTTATAAATAGTTTGGAGGAGTGTGAGCACCACCACTAGTTCTTAGGGAATATTCCCATGGTACTTCTTCAGTCTATTATCATTAACATTGAATGGGTTTTTTTATCATTTATTCATAATCAGTATAGAAACAAGACAATTGACATGAGTGACTATAAATATACATTAAAATCTAAAATTAATCTTACATAGCATTATATTTAGTATATATTTTTAAATAAACACTTAGCCTATAGGATGGAAGTCTTTTGATTAGATCAACTTGTCAAGAGACACCCTTTTCATTTATTTATGAATTCTATAATTTTAAAAATCCTCACTTATAATTTATTTATATCTTATAGTTTTAATCTCCTATAATGAACTTATGAAAATTTCATGGGGCATAACATACTCTAAATGGTATCCAATTAAAATAAAATATTCCAAGGAGACATGTAAAGGTGTTTTTTCTTAGACCAATGAAGCAACGGGAATATAGAAATTAGATGAAAGTACATTAATGAATAAATAATGATATCATCCTATAAATCTCTTTAAAATCTAGTAAATCAAGTGGATATGGAGATTTTCTTTCCAAGTGACCCGATTTAACATTCTATGGTCAATGAAAACTATCCAACTATTCTAAATTCTCATAGGAATTAATTCATTCTTTTCACTCCTTGCAAAGGTAAAGCTTGTTTTATTGGGAAATATATATATGGGGATAACCCATTGTGAATATAAAATAGGATACATGATCCCTATTTATAAAATATTCTCTATATTCTTCACTTCCCCCTTCAAGCTAGGATTCAACCTCCTTTGGGGATACCTAATTTGTTTGGAATCTCTCACAAGCAGGATTCTATGTGAGAATATTTTTGGAATTATTCCTAGGATATCACCTAAATCCATCCTATTGGTTTTAAATTAATTTAAAAATATTAATTAGAGTTTTCTTGTTTTTTAGATATATTATTAGTAATTATCACTAGTAATTTTTCGCATTCCATGACATTCACATAATTGTAATCAGTTGGAAGTGGTTTTAATTCTAGATTTGGTGGTTGTTCAGGAGAGTAAATTAAATTTATGTTCCCAAATCTTAAAGAATGAAATTATTTCAAACAAGGAAACATATTGGGTTATTAGTTATGAAATAAACCATTATATTTGCTAGAAAATTTACAAGTCACCTCTTCCTCCAATATAAAAATTGAATTTACAAAATTCAGGCCAACCTCATCTCCCATAGAATGTTCAATTTATTTTTTTACTAAGGTTAAAAATTCATATAATATAGATAAAACTGAAAATGGTTTATCCTATTCAATGTGAGATAGTTTAAAACTTGAATTGTCAACTTAAGGGTGCCTCATAGAGTTACAAATATTAAAGTGCATGGTGTTTTATTCAAACTCTATTGTGATTGTTCCTTTATGAACATTGATGATGGTATTGTACTTAGTTAAAAATGTATCTGAAATATTATGATTGATTATTCTTATTCCCTATCCTTCTCTATGTTAAGAATATAGAAGTCGGTTGGAAATATCATTACTTAAACTCCAATTACCATATATTCTAAAACACCCACTCGAAAACAATTGGATATATTTATGAGTTATACCACTAAAATTGTGGGATTAAAATATCACATATTCAAGGAATTAATTATTATGTGAGGTAATATATAATAGAAACACCAATATCACATAAATCGTAATAGAAATTTTAAGATCCAATGGTTTAGGGAATAGAAAATGACCATAGATCTTGACACTTGGTGGGTAATAAGGGTGTAATAAAGGTTCGAAAACTTTTTCTCAAGATGATCCTATCATTCCCATAAATAATACTATTATTTGTGTAAATATCCTTGATAAATTTGGAATAATTTGGGATTTTTTTGAGATCCTCTTTAAGAGAAATAATAATTTTCACTTTCTAGAAAGTGTCTAAAATTTATTTTTTGTAGTACTTCTTCTAGGATATTCTTTGATTTCATCACAATTGATGGGAATTAGAGTGGTAAGACTATATTCTTTCTTTAATTACATTGGAGTGGTGTGTCTTGTCCCTTTTTATTTGGTTTATCCTTCTCCTCTTCCACTTAATTTTCTACTTATTAGTACTATTTTTCTAACATCTACTAATAATTTTTAGAATTCCCAGCTCCATTCCCCTTCGGTTCCAGCTGACTTGGTTTAGGTTTAGATATGGATAGCGGTTAGAGATCAATACCCTTAATTTTTTTTATCATGCTGAAATTCCCCTATAGGTTAGTCATTATTTGTGATGGAAATTTTCCAAGATTTCTAGATAAGATGTCCACAATATATGCAACCTAGTTTATCAACTTATCTTCATTATTATGTATCTCCTCATCCTCAAATCCTTATTGTTTCTATGTTAGTGGTTTTACACTAGTTCAGGGATATTAAAAGGGATTAGTTTGAAGGAAAAGGGGTTTTTATAGGTATTATTATATGTCTTTCATAATGGAATTGGGTGTTGGTATAGTTGATTTTCTGTTAAAATGGGGATTAGTTTGTGTAGTGGTTTTGGTAAGGGGTCTAGTATGGTTCTGCTGATTTCTAAGTCTATAATAGACATTGTTAGGCTCTCTCTATCCTTATTTTTGTTGGAATATCATTATCTGAAAGGTTTTTTCACAACGTTCCATGTCATGCACTTTAACACACCGGTTAGTGAAATGGTAATGTGATTAGTATAATCCACATACCTTAGGTGGTTCTTTTTGGTCACAAAATTATTTCAAAATCGTATATATCACCAAACTAGTAATATCTTCAATATTTATTTCTAGAATTTGTGATAAATCAAAAGTTCTTACCCCATTAATACATCTTTCCAATACCACTTGTAAAAAATTATTATGAATCATATAAAATATTATCAATCATTTCCTTGGATTCTAATTTTTATTTTTCAATTAAATCTCCTTCATATGATGCATTCAAAATATTTATATCATTATCAAGTAGGTATTGATAAAATATCACAAGGAATTAGTTACCTTCTACAATTTTATGTGGAAAACTGGCATGGATATTTTTAAACCTTTCCCATTACTCATAAAGAGTTTATATTAATAACATTATAATGGAAAAAATAATCATCCTTATTTATGTAATTCGAGAGGTGGGGAAGAATATTTTTATGAAGTATATTTGTAAGTCATCCTAGACATAAAATTCACCTAGTTATAGGTTTTACAATAATTATTTGGTACCTTATTCAAGTGAGAAGTAAAATTATCTCCACTTCACTTATTCCGCAACCACTCCTCGGAGCTTCAATTTAGAGTAGACATGTGTGAGTGAATGTATATATTTGTTGGGGTCTTCACCTACATGACCATGAAAACGTTTAAACACATATATTAGTCTAATTTTCAATTTAAATTTACTGATCAATTCAAACATAGTTATCTGATTTTTTTTATTAATGAATTTTGGTACATATAAATATCTCTATATATGGATGATATTCTCATCCATAAATTCATGATCAAAGTGAAAACCAGTTGTTTCACATTATTCTATAAGATAATTATGTTCAAATTTTGTTAGAAAATTTAAATTCCTAAGTTTATTTAGAAAATAATTTTTAATTTTTTAGATCAACATTAAGTGTTTAGTTTTTAGAAGACCATGTCGTGAAACTTAAATTTATATTTTTTATATATTTTGGGAATTTCTTGCCCTAAAATAGAACCAATTTTTGGTGAACCCCTATCATAGTGTGTGGGGAAATCTTTTTATTACCTCGTATAGATGTATTATTAGTGGTATCCTTGGGTTTTCTCCATGAGAGGAGTGGTCAAAAAAAATCACTTTTAATTAAAGAATGGAGGGATTGTTTTGATTTATTGATTTTTTTTAAAGTAAAAACTTAATAAATTAAAAGGGGTTGATAATAATATGATAATAAGTTAATCATGTTAAGGTAGTGTTTCAAATTATAATGTTATCCTAGTATCTAAATGTTTTTCTCTTCTTATTATTAACGAATGAATTAGAGGTTCTACAGTCGCTTCACCTATCACACTTGGTTGAATGGTTATAGTGAGAATAAACTATAAAATTATTTTTATTTGGTTCACTATCCTTACAATGTGTGAAAGTAAAACAAAAAAATCACCCCAAGATTACTCATCGAATACCTAACTAGGTATTTTGATTCCTAATAAATCTAATAATAACTATTGTATTTTCCATACGTGCCAAAAACCGCCAGGAACTTCACCACTAAAGCTAGAATATTTCACCATATATAGACTAAAACTGAGTGGATAGGGATAATGATCATCGAACAAGAAAATAATTAGTAAACAAAAATAACTAAATAAAACTTTATTGAAGATTAAAACTACCACTTATTACCCAAATCAATTAATAAAAGAGACATATTTATTTGAAGTTTGTAGACTCAAACATTAAAAAATGCATTCTTTCCCTTCCCCAATCAGTCAAGAATTACCCCTCCATTATATGGGTAATATATAAGAAGGGGGAGGAGTATGAATTAAAAAGGTAAAAATAATTAGTAAATCACGAAGAAATAGTAACAAATTCCCCATCATAATCTTATGATCCCAATCTTGATCTCCTCTTCAATAATAGACCCGACCCTATTTTTCATATGTGTGGGTTCCTTATACTTTGGCTTGGTTGAACCTCATGGGATCCTATATCTTAAAAAAATCTCTATCTTTCCTTTTTCTTTGGATCATTCATCCTTCATAATTTTATCTTCCAGTAAACTCATGAATTTCCTTCTTTTCTTCTTGAAAAATATCTTACATGTTTTTATTTAAGTAGAAACCTCATATTGGTGGCATGAATGATGAAGAGGTATCATAGAGGTTTAGTTTTAAGTGAAGGAGTGGTTTATGATTCCTACACATGACCTTCATTATTTTATCTATCATATTATTTTAAAAATTAGCCAAATATTAGATCAATCATGTGATGGTGGACCGATGGATCGACCGTGGTGCCATGGTTTAATGGATCGTCCAGGAATTTCGTTGACTATATGATAGATAAGTTATAATATGGTAAAATCAATGTGGGGTTGATTAGATTATCATGCAGCCTCTTTAGTGATATATAAAATTTCCAGCCATGTCTAGTCAGATTTATTCTGGCATTGAATGGATCAAAGGAACTAATGATGGATATCTTCTTATAGGTGATACATCAACTGCATAACTAATAAGTGACTATATAGAAGACTCTCTGTGCAATTTATAGACATGAATGTTTTCTAGGTTGAGGAATTTGTGATATTCTATCCACAGTCAATTTTCTATGGCACTTCCTGTACTCATATAACTTATTTGATTTATTTAGATCAATATCATCCACCTAAAATATTCAAAAAAAACTGTTATAATTACGTATAGGATTTAATCTAATTATTCCAAAGATCAAATAAAATATTGAAAACTATGTTTAAATCCATTTTCTACCTAAATCCCAAAATACTTCTATTTTCTAAATAGGTGATTCTTACCTAATAAAAAATAAAAGTCTGGGATTAAAGCCAAGAAAATAAAAAATGAAATATATGAAACTTTTACTCTGTCACATCTCAACATCACTATAACCTCTCATCTAGCCCATAATCCACCTCCCACATGGGTCACAACTCATGGGGAATCATCCATGCCCCCTATCTTAAATAGCACAAGGAAACACACATGGTAATACACCCACTCTAGGATACTAATCCTCACCAAGAATCCACATTCCAGAATACCCCTAGAGGATCATGATCACATTGACATGAATATAACATTATCTCCCTATAATGAACTATATCGATTAAGTTCATAGTCATCTGGATCGATTAAATATATTTTCACCAATAAGTTACTTTTTGAGAATTCCAAATAATTTATTATTGCTACTTTAAATAATTAAAAACAATTTTCTTTTTTTCTAAACTAGTCACATCCATGTGGCTTGGTTAAGTATAATTCCTCTAAGATGCTATATGGAAAAGCACCATATAGTATTATTTTTGAAACTTTAAGTAACCAAACCTATTTTTTATTTTTCGAAACCACTAACACAATCACACACAAGCATGCACATGTCCTGTAAACCTACATGCCTGATATGATGCATGAACACTTGCCTCTTTCCACTCCAAGCCAAGAGAAGAATATGAAATCAATAAATCTGAAACATCATTATTTAAAATAATCAACTCAACTGTAACCTCAAAAACTATAACAACAATCCCAACTCCATGATAACTTGAAATTTATATTATAAAGGTTCTAGCTGATGTGATCATAAATTTTCAAAAAAATTGATTTTTCACTGAAAAGTACTGATAAATTAATTCAAATACTAGTAAAACATTTATTTTTTAAAAATTTTCTGAATTCATATTTTAATTGATAAATGGATAAATTGATGATTTTTAATGATTTATTCATTTTTAAATTAATTAATATCCAAATATTGATTTTGAAATTTAAAATTTAATTGTTTGAATAAATATTGAATTAATATGTTAAATGGGTTTTTATTTCTAAGTTTCAAAAGTTTTATTAATTTTTGAATTACATGAAATAAATAAATTGAAATTATTTTAAAAAATTAATTGAGAATTTTCAAATAGTGAAATATAATTCCGGGGTTTTAGAATATGTTTAAAAAGATGAAATTGAATTTTTTGTGATTTGGAAAATGAATTTTGAAATTTATCTAGAAATAAATTATAAAAAGGCATACAATTATTAATTTTAATTTTTTTATTAAATAATTAATTAATTTTATTAATTTCTAAATTAAAAAATATTTGTGCGAATTTTGCAGTATTGAAATTTTTAGAGATAAAAATATTGTTACTACTAAGAAAAAAGTTTCATTTTGGGTCTTATACCATTACCCAATTCTCCTACTATTCTCCATGATACAATTAGGTCAAATTATGCTACCATTTATCTAATACTAGTACCACAACTTCTACCATCTCACTAAATTCATTGCTCTACTACCAATAATCCATTCTGTAACTGTGAAAAAAAATGATTTTGTTGAAAACCAGACTGCTACCATATTCATCCCACTGCTTTTATTCTTCCCTGTGTCCTTGAATTTGTTACTACCCCTACTTCTATCCATAGTCAACCATTAAAAATCCCTACCAACATCACATATCACCCAAAACTAATCTGAGTAGATACACCCCCAAGCCTAAGCCATTGTTGAAGCTTGACATATCTCATGCTTGTGGATGATGAACTACCAAGATTAATTGAGGATGAGTGGAGGAAGATACTTTTTAATCCATTATCCCCTATTAATAATATAATAAAGTCAAGATAAATCCAAATATTATTCTCCTATACTATATTGTGCCACTCCTATTTCCCATCATGATTCTCATATTGTGATCACTAACCCAAGAAGAGCCATACCACCCTATTCTAAATGGAGGATATGACCAATCTTGTTGGAAGGATCTCACCCAATTCTGACTTGAGTGGAAAATTGTGCTAAGGATATATTAATTCTAAACTACATGTTGATCCATCAAGATTGAATAGAGAATTAGACAAAACCTCATGGGTTGTGATGTCAAATTTGGTCAAATGAGAAATATAAATTTATTGACTAGTATTTTCCTTATGCATAGATGAAGATAGAAGGGGCCTCACTCGACCCTAAATCACCAACTAGGTTCCCAAGGAAGAGCATAGACATAGTTCTCGATGGGTTTCCCAAGAGAATCCCTTACACTATGGAAATTATATGATGAAAATATAGACCTGATCTGAAGTCAACATAATATTTCCCTCTATGCATCACCAATTCCCACCAAATATGAGTGGCACACAATATCTCTAAACTATTTATGAAACACCATTCAATGTCGATACCACCTGTGTAGTCCAAAACCTGGGTCACTAAACTCTAATGGGAAATATTTTATCCGGTATTGTTTACAACGAGATTAAATAAATGTGGTAATAGGTTTTGAGTTTAATTCTAGTTCATATTAAAGTTTGAATCCAAAATTCGTGGATTTTCTAAGAAGATAAAGTGGAAATGACCTATAGAAATATGGAAGAATGATAAATGAGTGTAGTCTATCTGAGGATCTGAGTTGCATCAAGGTAGTTGGGCATGTTTTAGAAAGACCCATTCCAACCTTATAGCTCTCTAATATATCCCGAACATCGTTTTGAGATATTAAACACCATTAATAACCTCTTCTAAGAGAGAATGCCTAATGTACAGATGAAGAATCCTACCACATGTCCTTAGAAACCAAACAGCCCATCCATCGGTTCACCTTATCATTAAGATCCACCTTGATTCTAAGAAGTGAATCACTGATGGAACATTGAATTATATTAACATGAATAGATTTTAATTTTCATTTTATAAGACCATTTTTAAAAATTAAAAGGTATTAAAAGCCTAACCAAGATCTTAAGTAAGGCCCTGTGATGTCATATCTGAGATACCCCCCCCCCCATTTTTCTTAATCAAATACATAAAGAAGTGACATTAAGGATCAAGTCCAGGACTATACTCAAGTATTTTTAATCCCATTTAGAAAAATAATGATCCAATCAGAATTTATATCACTCAAAATCACACCAAACATATCACAATTTTCCACTAGATCCGCAAATCATAAAATCATTCTACCTCTAATGGCTCATGAAACCTTGGAATAATGAGAGGAGGAGGTTTTGTTTGTGAATCCAGTGGCTTTTTGGTAACTCCTTTTAGTAGATTTTATGGACAAGGTGACTCTTTTTATCTTGGAGGAAAAGGATTTTTTTGACGGGCTGTAGATTTGTTACACAATAATATCCTCCTCAGATATATTGAAACAGACACTTCATTTTTTTGAAACACCCTCCAAGGAAGGTATGCCCTCCCCCCCCCCCCCACCCCTGGTATATTATCTATATTATTTTTCGATATGAGTACATTGGTCATCAAAAACCTGGGGGTGGGAAAGGTATTATTTTGCAGATATCCCATCCTCAAAAGGGAATTAGAGAAATCCTCATATTATCTATTCTAATCTGGGTTTCTTTCCCACTGAGTGTGATGATTTTTTGAAGGATTGATCCATGGATCTACATTACTTTTTAACCCCTTGACTTTGTATTGTGTTTATTTTTTTCCCTATGCATAATAAAATGGCATACTTTTAATTGAAGAAGAGTTAAAAGATCCTCTCTAACTGAATCATTTAGACCCTCAATTATGGACATATGTTGATCATCTGACAAAGAAGAATAAACTAATCAACACTAAAAATGATGAAAATTCATAGAGTTAGCTGAAGTAGTTATAGAAAATTTTTATGCTCACATAGTGAATTTATAGCTCAGTAAAAAATCCAAGTGTTCTTAAATAAATGTATAACTATTCATTTGTGCTATTGGAGGTCTTTGGGGGAATTTTCTTCTGTAATCACTGAATCCAGATGATACTATGATTTTTTTCTTTTATTAATTTAATTTTTCTATAATAACTTTAGTGATGGAACATTAATCCATTAGTAGCTAGGCTGAGTAGATTCCCCTTATCCCAGTGTTAATGAATTCTACATTTTAATAGCTTATTATCTTCTGTTAATATCTAGATTCATTCTATATAGACATAAAAAAGTTTTCATTATTTATTATATTTTGAATTAATCTTCCCTTATTTACTGGATGACACACATAGGGCACTTAGTTCTTTTCCATTGCTTGTGATCATGAGTACTAGGTTGACTTAATGGAAATTAGAGATCTCTAATTGTTGGGATAGGGGATATTGGAGGTTTTAGTGGTTATTTGATCCCTCAAATTTAAGTAAAATATCTTGGTTAGGAAAGTTAAGTGAGATTTAAATTGATTAGATAGAGAATAAGAGAAAAAACTGTAATAATAATTTAACAAGGTAAGAACATATCTTTGGTAATTACACTTCTTTTAAACTTAATTTAAAATCAATCGAGATCAATTTTACTTACTATTTCACACTCTGAATCCTCCTAAAAACCCAGAACATATCCCAACACTTTCCCCTCTAGAGAAAACTTGAGTACTCTATAACTATATTTATTTGGTTTTAAAATTTTTTTGTTGACAACCCCATGATAGGTGGATCATTAAACCCTATGATGTTTTCGAGTAGTCTAGTGTTTTTGTTTTAATTTTATTTTAAAATGAATTCAACAAATAGCTAGATCCAATTCATCTCACCTCATTGGTCTTGATCTATAGATTGATTAAACTTTTTTTCGATACTTAGAACATTTAGAATCACTGAGGAAGTGGAAATGCATTTTTTCACTATCCCTTTGACTGACTCCCAATCCCATTCTTCTTATTCTACCAGAGTTACTTTAGGGAATGAAAACATGGAAGATAATAAAGATCAATTGAATATATCATTAAGAGAATTGTATGCACCTAATGTCAACAACAATGACCATCAATTGAAAATGATTGACAAATTTGATTGTGATCATACAACAAAAATATTTATCCACCTTCCTAGTTTCAAGGTTTTTTGGGAGAAGATCCCAACAGGCATCAATGAGCATTTGGGGAAGTCTATAATGGATTCAAACATATTGTATACACCAAGGATCAGATGTATTGGAATGAATTTCCCTTATATATTGAAGTATCTTCCATGTAGTTTCTCTAAAACATCTAACCTTGAGGTATCATCACTTAGGATGAATTATGCAGATCATTCCTATAGAACCTGAGACTCTATTGTAACAGGTTAACACCATATTTTGATCTATCACTCAATTCTCACTTTAAAGAGACTTTATTCATGAATTTATTTAATAATTTTATTTAATAATTTTATTTTTATAAAACTATATTCATTTTCTAATTTATCATATCAAAATTAGCTTAGTATAAAATTTTAAACTTTTTCTTAAAAAGTTGATTTTAGTCAAAAAATACGGTTTTCAAAAAACATGTAATTTGTATGAATTTACCATTAAATAAGGAGTCCCTTGAATTTTAGAATAAAAAATATGTAATAATATATTAATTTTAAAAATAAAAATATATATTTTAAAATATTCTTCAAAGTTATAAATTTTATGTCCAATGTTTTTAGAATTAATTAAAATGTTACTTTAATAAAAAACTACAATTGGTATTTTCTATAAATCAAATATTTTTAATGGATATTCAAATTTTTCCTAACATGAGATCAACATAACCTTTATTTTTTTATAATAAATATATTTATTTCATTAAAACAAGAATCTAAGATAATTTTATCTTATATATATATATTTAATTCCTAGAAATGTTATTTCCCTAAAAATATTTTTTACACAATTAAGTGTTTTAATTTTAAAATTAAATTTTCAACCCTTTAGAATTATTATTTTATAAAATGATTTTAAATTTTAAATTATAAGTATAAAATTAGGTAAAATTTCAATCTTTATCCTTCTCATTAAAATTAATTACTAAGGTTATAAATTAATTACCATGGTAAAAGTCAATTAATGTAAAAGAAAAAAATAAAAATAAAAAACCTTAAAACACTCTAAGTTGTATCAAAAAAGGAATTGTTGAGGTTAGTTTTGACCCAATATCCTTTTACTCTCTTATTTTTTCAATTTTTTTCTTTTCAAACTTTAATAGTAACATTACATTATTGAAAATGTAAGGGTTACTCCCAAAAATACCCTTCCCTTAACTTATAAAAGGGTTATATATTTTCCACTTAAATACTCAAATATCAATAAAAATTCTCATTTAAACTATTTTTTTATATTATTATAACCTATCCCATTTTTAAAAGATTTGGCTCACCATTACTTAGTGTAAAAACTCATTTCCAAGGATACTTTCAAGGAAATATCAAGTCCCCTATGTTAGTATTATCAACTTCTTAGTTCTATTCTTAATTCTATTCTTTAAAGTTTATTATTGACACAATAATATAATGATATTATTATAATTTATATACGTCAATATTATTATATTAAGGTTTTTATAATTATTTATACATATAATCCATCCATTGAGAAAAACAAAATCGTTGTTCGTATGTTGTGCGGACTACCACCTCTACGGCATAATGTTTTATGTTTCCATTCACCTATTTATAAGGTTGGATATAAGTATGGTATTAAAAATAGAATATGATTTTTATGACATCATTAAGGTTATGGTAAGTAAAATTAAATATCATATTAATTATATGATGAAAAAAATTAGTGTTAATTTAATCATTTATGTGTGCTAAAAAGATAATCTTTTATTCAAATTGTGTAAGATTTCAATATACAATAATTAATCTTATAATTAATTAAAAATATTATATATCACACTAATAAACACTAAATAATATCATTATTCTTTTTTATAATTATATTTCTACCAAACCACCTCATAATCATTCATTAAATCAGGGTATGTCCATGTTTGGGTCAGTTTTACACCTACATGAACAATACTATGTATTTATATCATGGACGGATATGAAAAATTATTTATTAGTATAATATGATATAAATGTGTAAATAATGTTTTTTGTTCTAAATATATTATGTCAATATCTAATTCATCAATTAATGGAACACCTTCTTTTTATCAAAAATCATGAATAAATGCTTATTATCGACTCCATCTTCAAGGATAAGGTCTAAAATTCTCATGAAAGTAAGTTGAAAAATAATAAATTATTATAAATCATGTATAATAGTAACTTTAATGATATATTAATAATTTAATTCGTAATAATAATGAATATAATCACCACTATTATGAAACTAGTAAAAATTATCAGAACTATAAACATCGATGTGGAATATCGTAAGAGTTCAAGTACACAATAACTACTTATGAAGAGTATAAATGAAAATTGGATTTGAGTAAGGTTATGAATTAATTTATTATGATAGCTATTTTTATGATATATGAGGTTAAATTATTGTCATGTAAGTTAGGGAAAGAGGTAAGAGTTTTATGTCTCAAATTCCTCTCTTTGAGACATATTTTATATTATGCACCTAATTTTATTTATGTGGTGCATATAATTTCTATTTGAGAATTTATATCATGAAATAACATTATACATGGTATTTTATGATCAATTTTAATCCCTATATTTCAAGATTTTATTATTTAATTTCTACCCAGTCCAGAAGTGGGGTTTTTTCATCTCAATTTTCATTCTTTGGGACTCATGTTATAATCACCACCTATTTTTTTATGTGGTTAATAAATTGACATGGAAGAATTTTTTACATATTAATCATAAAATTTAACGGATTTAAATTTTTAGGTCTTTTACCTCTCTCATGTTATTTTGATTCAAGAGTTATCTTTTCCTTGGTGGAAACCCCATCCTTAGTTTTGGTAATGTAAAAGTGTGTGTAAATTTATAGAAAATACATCCTTATATGGATACTGGTAAGTGGTTATGGATATGGAATAGATTCACCTAGGGTTAATCGCCCTAAAAAGGTTAGGTTTATCATTGACTCAATTATCACCTTGATTCACGATGAGTGGGCCTAAGACTATACACTTAGCGAGACACTCCAAGGAGATATTCTATGGAATATCCACATTATCTTAATAAACTATGGTGAAGGGTTTTCCCTACCATTTTTTTAGTATCCTACCAATAAATACTATTGAACCCAACTACTATCTTTCATATATAATCGTGCACATTAAAGGTAACCTCACCCTTATATTTCTTTGATAAGGTTGTTATTTGTCACTTTGATAATACCCCAAGGATTTAATATTAATTAAGGGATGTTCTCTAAGAGATCCTTAATATTATATTTACTGGGGAATTATTTGATTTCTATATTTCTCATTATATATAGATCCATGTTTTTTTATTAAGTTTTTCCTCAGTTAATGATATGAAATTTATTGATGACTCTTATGGTGAATACATTAGACTTAATTAGATGATGTGTGGGGATCATAACTTTATAGGATATCGATTCATTAATAGGTATCATGTGACAAATAAAGTTGGGTTTTGGTTTATATCACTTCCCATGATTGGAAATTGTCTTGGTATAATGCCTTGATAGTATGGTTTTAATGTCTGAAATTATATATCCCATCAGTATCAGATCAATGATTATTTTTATCCACGTTCTCATTTCTTATCATTGATATAGAATACCCTTAGTTTCAGATGATTGTGGATTCATTTTGTTCATTTATTCCTACCAAATCACATATTCCATGTTTATGTTATATAATATTCCATTATATGATGTTCCTTACTGATCATTTTAGCTCACCCATATTTTTTTTCTTTCTCCAACAAACCTAGAGGTGGGATATGTGTAATCGTTTGGGATATGATGGAAGGTATAATCATCTTCTTATAATATTTTCATGTTGTATCTTATTTTTGAAAATGTATTGTACATATGTATTTGATCTTGTAATAATACTAAACTATTAAATCCTTCAATAACTATTGTACTTTGTACCAATAATGTAATATAATTATCAGATCTAGGTTTCTAGATTCTATGATGTTAAATTTGGTGTCAAAGGAAATTTAGTAGAAACCATGGGGACTAGATTTAGATTAACAAAGTAAGATAGAAAAAATACTATAAAAACCCTCAAGAATTCTAGGGAGTACTCTCAAAAAAATAGTAGGGATTTTATTTTACAATTAAATAACATGAGTTAAATATTTGTATTCCATTGTGGAAAAATGGAGACTGATGGGATGAATGGGAATCGCATTAACAACCATAGTAAATGAAATTATATTACCCATAAACAACTTAATGAATCTAGAGTTGAGGATAACCAGATCATAACCATATTAGGTCAGTTGAACCAAGTTATGAAAAATAATCACACCCACAGTGAGTGAACTATTGATCCAGAGCAGGGTGTAACTATGTTGGACTACATCATGTGAGAACAACCTCCATCATTAAGTGGTGCTTCTAATCTATTAGTAGCTGAAAAATGGATCAATTCCCTACAAAATATTCATCTACTTTAGGAAGTAGTGAAAAGAAAAAAAATCATCTCGGTGGTCTATCATCTGAAGGTAGATGTGGACCAATGTTGGTCTCTAATTCAAAATATTAAAGATGAATATGAGATCAAGTTCTTGTAATTGGGAACTTTCAAGGAGGTATTCTATAAAAAATACATTCCTTGTGAGAAAATAGATGAAATGGGAAGGTTGTTCCTTGATATTATACAAAAGGAGGAGGAAACTTTTGCTGAATATAAGGCTAAATTTAGAAGGTTTTCTAGGATTTTTGTGGACTATGTATGTAGACCAAAAAGTAATATTGAACATTTCTTTGATGGTTTGAATTCAAGCCTTCTAAGGGTGTTTGTCTCTTATACCTTTTCATCGTATGAAGATATATTATCAACCTCAATTAAGTCATAAAAGGACTTCTCCATAATCTATACATTCACAGGAAATTGGTAGAAGAGATTGGTTTTTTATCAAGGGAATAACAATAATGATAATGGAGAGAAAGTGATAATGGGATTCAACACATTTGGTAATTGTAGTAAGACACAGCTCAGGTGTTGTAGGAAAGGAGTGGGATATTGTTACAAGTGTGTAGAAAAAGGCTATAAAGATCTAAAATTCAAGGTAAATTCAGAATTTATTAATTTTCAATGGTTTAAATATAATTATAAGAAACATTATACAAACCATTACCCTAAAACTCAATGAAATTTACCTCATAAATGGACAAGGGAGAAAGACCAATATTATGTGATTATCATTTCAGAAGATGAATTACCTGATGATGTAGTTTCAGGAACTTTGATTATATCCTCAAAGTTAGTTAATGTTTTATTTCATTATGGATCTTAGAACTCTTTTATATATTCCATGTTTTCAAAAAATATTAGATACTTCCATATCACTAAAGTAAGTTAGTTATAAATTAATACACTAAGTGAGAGTATTATTAAAACAAATATGTGTCAGGAAGTTCCAATTATAACGCATGAGTGAAACCTATTTCAAAATTTGGTTATCACACTGATGGTTGATTGGGATATGATCCATGGTATGGGTTTTAATTCAAATTATAATGAAAAAAATATATTTCTAAGAGAAAGATATATGATTCATGAAGGTGAAGTGGAATATATTAAGTTTTTTGGGTAAACATCATAATATAAATCATTTTTGGATCCTCACTTAGTAGATCTATATAATAAAATTATTGGTAGATAAGAAGATCAACTGTGATCCATATATTAGGACGATATTTTAAGAATATAGGATGTACCTATGGTAGAAAAATTCATTGATTTTTTTCCTAAATAATTACCATATCAACTTATAGAGCATGAAGTTGATTTCTCTATTAAACTCATTCCTGATTCAAGGCCTATGTATAAAAATACTTATAGAATGGAAACAGTATAGTAGGTGGAGTTAAATAAAGAGTTACAGGAATTATGTTATAATGGATTTATATACCCTAGTGTTTCACCATAGGTATCCCATATTTTATTCATGAAAAATAATAATGGGTCTATGAAATTGTGCATCTATTATAGGGAGATAAATGAGATTACAAGAAAGAATAAGTATACTTTTACAAGAATTTATGCCTTATTTAATAAAATTCAAGGAGACTAATACTTTTCAAGATCAATTTCTCTAGTCCTGGGGCATGCAAATCCGTGGGGGTCAGGTTATATAGTTACTAGACTAGCCTTCCTAGTTTCGAACAGATCATCTCTGAGCATTGGAGTAGGCCGGTGCAGGGGCACTTTTGGGTTGAAGTTCACAACAAGTTGAGGTGCCGGAAGTCAGGGCTACAGGTTTGGGAAGCAGGCCTACCGCCTCCTGATTGGGATTTGGAGAGTCTGAAATAGAGTATTGATAGTATGGAGACCAGTCTTGAGCAGTGGTGGAGTGAGTCTGTGTTTGAGGAACTCTCTGGGAAGAATGATTTTTGGGCTGAGTTGATCCAAAAATAGGAGCGAGTTGCTTGCAAATGATCCAGGATCAAGTGGTTCCATGACGGTGATAAGAATTCGGCCTTTTTTCATGCTTACCTAAAGGAGCGAGGGATCATCAGTAAACCAAATATCCTACTTGATGATGGTTCGTACACGGATGACAGAGACATGGTGGGGAACATGGCCCATTCTTACTTTAGGGATCTATTGGCCGGTCCTAATCAGCAGATGGCCACAGGCTACCCTAGTGGAAATGCGGTTCTTTGGGAGGTTGTGATTCCCTTTGTTGCTATTAGTGAGAATTAGTTCCTATAGAGGATCCCGGACGAGGAGGAAGTGTATTCATCCATGATGAATCTCAACCTGGAGAGCGCACCAGGCCCTGATGGTTTTCCCATATCATTCAATAGGGATGCTTGGGAGGTTATTAAAGATGATATTATTGTTTTCATACAATATTTCTTTCAGGGTGGGAGTATTCAAAGGGTTTTCAGTACCACCACTCTTGTGCTTATCCCAAATATCAGAAATCATTCTTCTCTTTCACACTATCTCCTGGTGAGTATGTGCAATTTTCCCTACAAAATTCTAGCTTCTATCATCAACTTGAGGCTTTCCAGGTTCCTTCCCTGGTGGGTCTCAATTGAGCAGCATGGGTTTGTGAAGGTGCGGTCTATTCAGGGGGCCATCGGCCAAGCGCAGGAAATGCAGAGGGACATCAATAACAAGAATCATGGTTCGAATTTGGCAGTTAAGTTGGACATGAACAAGGCCTATGATAGGATGGAGTGGGGTTTCATGAACCGGGTACTTAAGGAGATGGGGTTTTCTACCGAGGTTGTTGATCTTATGTTCAGATGATTCATCTCCTCATGGATGGTAGTTTCATCTATGGGAAGGACTCATGGTTTCTTTAAGGTAGCCTGGGGCCTTCTCCAGGGTGATCCTATCTCCCCCAGTATTTTTATCTTAGACCAGGACACTCTTAGCCTCCTCATCAACAAGAGTCTTAGCAGCGGTGGCTTTCTCCCTTTCCGAAGGAGGTGGAACCGTGGTTCGTTTTATCACCTGATTTTTGCAGATGACACTTTTATTTTCATGAATGGTGGGTCGAGGTCAGTCAGAGGCATCAAGAAAGTTATGGAGGAGTATTTTTACTGGAGCGGGCAAGTGGTGAATAATGATAAGGGAAACTTCTTTATTTCTACCAAGTGCCAGGGTGACAGGATCTCTTCTCTTGGAAGCAGGCTGGTAATGCAGCGTGGTTTCTTTCCTATGGAGTACCTTGGCACCCCCATTTAGTCTGGAAGACTCAAGGTATGAAACTTTCATAATATTGCGTGTAAAATCTCTAGTTGGGTGTTGAATTGGACGAACTGGTACCTCTCTTTCAGGGGGAGGGTCACCCTGATTAACAGTGTCCTCTCGGCCATACCCATCCATGCTTTGGATTCCACATCTGTTCCCAAGGGGGTCATTAGTGGGGTTGAAAAGATTCTTCCAAGTTTTATGTGGGATGCATGCTCAAAGTGGAAGCAGCATTGGGTGTCCTAGGAGAGAATGTAAAATCCCGTTCAAGAGGGGGGGTTAATGTGAGGAGTATGAGTGCCACTCTTCAGTGTTACCAGGCCAAGCTTGCATGGGAGGAGATTGAAGGGAAAACTCTTTGGGGGGAAATTATGTCCAGCCAATGGGTGGTTGATGAGGTGGTGGATGATGGCCATACGTCCCCACTCTGGTAAAAAATATTTCCTCTCATCAGTGTTCTTAAAAAGAATTCCTAGTGGATCGTTGGTGATGGGGCCCTTTGGTTTTGATTCCATAATTGGTCGGGGTCAGTCCTTGGCTTTCCTGGGTGCCCGGCACCCCTTATCTCTTTCAAGGAAGCTAGCGGTCACCCTTCACTCATCAAGGCCATTCTAGATTCTGATTAGCGGGGAGTTTGGGACTCTATTGATTTGACATCAGAGCCAGACAGGTGTGTCTTCACTGCTTCCACATCGGGGATGCTCTCTTCTCAGGTGTATCAAAAGCTCTTGGATCCGCAACTTACTCCAGACAGCTGGGATGCCCTGCTCTGGTGTAATAAAATCCCCTCGAAATACAATTTTCTTGTTTGGCGTATCAGGAAGCAAGAAGTGGAAACGGATGCCCAGATTCAGAGGGTGGGTATCTACTTGGCCTCCAAATGCCACTATTGTAGCTGCCCAAAGGTGGAGAGCTCCAACCATTTGTTTTTCAAAAGTGACTGGTTTGTCACCCTTTGTCTCTTCTTTGGGGATCTCACTGCTATTTCTTCTTCCGATCATCAGTAGGAGCCATTTCTGGACAGATGGTTCATTGGGTCGGGCGGCTTGGGCATGGAGCGGATAGATAGGTCTGTGATTTTTATTGATGGGTGTTGGAGCTTGTGGAAGGCTCGGAATCAGGCCCGGTTTGAGGGATCCATGCCTACAGGAAGTGTTATCTTCATGCATACCTGGGTCCTTCTAGTAGATTTGGTTCACCTGTTTCCCCAGTGGCGCGAGGCCCCCTCGTTCGGGTGTCCTTAGGTACATTCCCTTGCTCTGACTATCTCCAGTCCCAGCACTCAGTGGAGAGGGGGTGATGGATCTGATGGTGTCTGTCGGCCTCGGGTCTGAAGATGAATTCTGATGGCTCTTGTGTGCGGGGTGAAATGAGGGGAGGGGTGTGGTCCATGATTTGTGTGGTAGTGTGTTGTTGGCATTTACGGTGTACCTTGGGTAGGGTACCTCACTTCAGGCAGAGGCAAATGCAATTTTCTATGGTTTGCAGTTGTGCCTTCAGAAGAGCATTGCTATCTACCAAGTCAAGACAGATTCACTGATTCTTTATGGTGCTCTAATTGGTAATGTCCAGGTCCCTTGGTCTATTATGTACATGGTCAGGAGGTGTCGTGCTCTCCTGGATGGTGTTAGTGTGTTGCACACCTGGCGTGAGGGAAATCAAGTGGCGGATCACCTTGCATCTATGGCGCAACTGGGTTCCAGCATCACCTGTCTTCCTCCCATTGATTTCTTGAAACCTGAAGGGGTTAACCTTGTCAGAGGGGACGCACTAGGGCTACATTATTTTAGGGCCCCCTAGGCTTGGGTGACCTTTCGGACCCAGGTGTCTTCCTACAGCTTCCTTTGTTCTGTGTTGTTTTTCCCTTTCTTGTTTTCCGGCTACCTGGACTCTTTCTTTTGTTTATTCTTTTAAATAAAAATGTGACGTTGGATGGATAGAAGGATGATATACTGAAGATGGCATTTCAAAAAAGGTATAGAAATTATGATTTTTCATTAATTCCTTTTAGATTTACAAATGCACCTTATACCTTTATGTATATAATGAATAGTGTATTAAAGTACTATCTTGATAAATTTTTGGTGGTATTTATTGATAATATATTGATATACTCTAATATCTATAAATAGTATGAGAGTCATCTGAAAATAATTATGGAGACCCTTAGAAAAAGGATTTAAATGGTAAGTATAGTAACTGTGAATTTTGGCTTAATGATGTTTCTTTTCTTAGCAATATTATCTTCAAGGTTGGGATATTTTTTGAACCTCCAAAGATAAAAGCTATCAAAAGAATGGAATACACCAATGAACAAAACTAAGATCAAAAGTTTTTTGGGATTAGTAGGAAACTAATATAATTTTGTTCAATATTTTTCTTGATTGGCCAACCTGTTAAACAAGTTAGAACATAAAGGGTTTAAATTCACATGGTAAAGGGAATGTGAGAAATTTTTTAAATAGATAAAGAGGGTACTAGTTAATATACTGGTATTAACTCTACTATTAGGTGAGGAAGGATTGTTAAATTATACTGATGTATAAAAGAAAGGACTCGGTTGTGTTCTTATGCGTAATGACATACTAATTTCCTATGCATTAAAAAAATTAAAAAACCATGAATAGAAATATCTAACTCATGACCTTGAGCTAGAATATATAATATTTTATTTTAAAATATGGAGACACTACCTTTGTGGTGAATTATGTGAGATATATATATGAACCACAAGGGTTTAAAGTGTATATTATCTCCGAAGGTGCTCAACATGAAGAAAATAAGATGGTTGAAACTACTCAAGTTCTATTATTTCTTGATACATTACCACTTTGGGAAAGAAAAATAAGGTGTCTAATATATTTGAGTAGGATTGACCATTTAGTTCTTCCCATGATTAGGATTAACAAGGATCTGATATCACTACGGGAAAAATGGGTATTTGCGACGGGTTATTTGCGACGGGGATAAATCCCGTCGCAAATAGCCCCGTTAAAAACTTATTTGCGATGGGGGTATTTGCCCGTCGCAAATAAGTAGCCTTTTGCGACGGGATTGCTGTCCCTGTCGCAAAAGAACTGGCGCGTTTGCGCGCCAAATCGCGGGAAACATATTTGCGACGGGCGGTTATTGCCCGTCGCAAATAACCGGCAGCGGTAAAAGGTATTTGCGACGGGCATATTCCCCCGTCGTAAATAGTTTGTCGGCAGGTGGTTATTTGCGACGGGACCCGTCGCAAATAACTATTTAACCGTTGACCGTATTAAATGATGGCTAAGGTATTTGCGACGGGCACCGTCGCAAATAATCTAACCTATAAATACCCACATCTGTTTTTTTCAATTCATTCTCAAACTCCATCTTCTTCTTCTCTCAAAATTCTAGTTCTAGAATTGAGCGTTTCTCAAGTTTAATTTTTTTCTTCGGAGTTGATTTTGAAGTTGTCAAGAACGATCAGAGATCAACCTCAGATCAAGTTTCAAGGTATTTATATTCATTTTAATTTAATATTTATTTTAAATTTTTTATTAGTTTCAATTTTTCTTAATTAGTTGTAATTTAATTATGTTTACATTGTATTGTTATTTAATAAATTTAAATTATTAGTATTGTTCATAGTTAATGGTAATTAGGAATAATTAGTACTAATTTTTAATAATTAAGAATAAATATTAATAATTAGTAATAAATACCAATAATTAGGAATAATAACATTATTACATTATAATTATATTTTATTATTAATATTAAAATAATATAATTTTTTATATTATTTATACAATTCTCTTTTCATCTGTGTGTTTTCTCTCTCCATATGTATTATTTGTATGTGGAGAAAGAAAACACACAGATGAAAGGAGAATTGTATATAATATAGAAAATTATATTATTTTAATATTAATAATAAAATATACTAATAATTTAATAATGTTATTATTCCTAATTATTGGTAATTATTCATATAATAACTAATAATTAGTAATAATTACCAATAATTAGGAATAATTAGGAATAATTATCAATAGTTAGTAATAATTACCAATAATTACCAATAATTAGGAATAATTACCTATAATTACCAATAATTACCGATAATTACCGATAATTAGTAATAATTAGTAATAATTAGGAATATTTTGTAATAATTGCCAATAATTAGTAATAATTACCAATAATTACCCATAATTACCGATAATTACCAATAATTAGAAATAATTACCAATAATTAGGAATAATTAACAATAATTAGGAATAATTACCAATAATTAGGAATAATTACCAATAATTACCAATAATTAGTAATAATTACCAATAATTAGTAATAATTAGTAATAATTTGTAATAATTACCAATAATTAGTAATACTTAACAATAATTAGTAATAATTACCAATAATTAGGAATAATTACCAATAATTACCAATAATTACCGGTAAATAGTAATAAATAGTAATAATTAGTAATAATTAGGAATAATTGCCAATAATTAGTAATAATTAGTAATAATTCCTAATAATTAGTAATAATTAGTAATAATTAGTAATAATTATCAATAATTAGTAATAATTAGTAATAATTAGTAATAATTGCCAATAATTAGTAATAATTAACAATAATTAGTAATAATTAGTAATAATTAATAATAATTACCAATAATTAGTATTAATTACCAATAATTAGTAATAATTACCAATAATTAGTAATAATTACCAATAATTACCAATAATTAGTAATAATTAATAATAATTAATAATAATTACCAATAATTAGCAATAATTACCGATAATTACCAATAATTAGTAATAATTAGTACTAATTACCAATAATTAGTAATAATTAGTAATAATTACCATTAATTAGTAATAATTAGCAATAATTAGTAACAATTACCAATAATTAGTAATAATTACCAATAATTAGTAATAATTACCAATAATTAGTAATAATTTGTAATAAATAGTAATAATTAGTAATAAATAGTAATAATTAGTAATAATTGATATTAATTAGTAATAATTAACAATAATTAGTAATAATAAACAATAATTAGTAATAATTAACAATAATTAGTAATAATTACCAATAATTAGTAATAATTACCAATAATTAGTAATAATTACCAATAATTAGTAACAATTAGTATTAATTAGTAATAATTAATATTAATTAGTAATAATTGACAATAATTAGTAATAATTAACAATAATTAGTAATAATTACCAATAATTAGTAATAATTACCAATAATTAGTAATAATTACCAATAATTAGTAATAATTACCAATAATTAGTAATAATTAGTAATAATTAGTAATAATTAGTAATAATTAGTAATAATTACCGTTAATTAGTAATAATTACCGATAATTACCAATAATTAGAAATAATTACCAATAATTAGTAATAATTAGTAATAATTACCCATAATTAGTAATAATTACCCATAATTACCAATAATTAGAAATAATTACCAATAATTAGTAATAATTACCAATAATTAGTAATAATTAGTAATAATTAGTAATAATTAACAATAAATAGTAATAATTAGTAATAATTAATATTAATTAGTAATAATTAACAATAATTAGTAATAATTAACAATAATTAGTAATAATTACCAATAATTAGTAATAATTAACAATAATTAGTAATAATTAACAATAATTAGTAATAATTAACAATAATTAGTAATAATTACCAATAATTAGTAATAATTACCAATAATTAGTAAGAATTACCAATAATTAGTAACAATTAATATTAATTAGTAATAATTAACAATAATTAATAATAATTAACAATAATTAGTAATAATTGCCAATAATTAGTAATAATTACCAATAATTGGTAATAATTACCAATAATTAGTAATAATTACCAATAATTAGTAATAAGTAGTAATAATTAGTAATAATTACCAATAATTAGTAATAATTAGTAATAATTACTAATAATTAGTAATAATTAGTAATAATTACCAATAATTAGTAATAATTAGTAATAATTAGTAATAATTACTAATAATTACCAATAATTAGTAATAATTACCAATAATTAGTAATAATTAGTAATAATTACCAATAATTAGTAATAATTACCAATAATTAGTAATAATTAACAATAATTACTAATAATTACCAATAATTAGGTATAATTACCAATAATTACCAATAATTAACAATAATTAGTAATAATTACCAATAATTAGGAATAATTACCAATAATTACCAATAATTAGTAATAATTACCAATAATTATTAATAATTAACAACAATCAGTCGTGTATGATGTAAACTCTATAATTAGCCTAGCTTGAGTGTTTTTTCTAACAAATTATTCAAAACCAGTAATGATTTTATATTTTATAGAAAAATATGGAACATCGAGGTCATTGACAATCATTATTAGGTGACCGCATATGGATAAATCAACATAGAAATCCAAACGGTTCTGGTTTAAATCCAGTATATGTAGAGGGTTTTGATACTTTTTTATCATTTGCAGCATCAAATCCAGAATTTTTTTCAGAAGGCAAAATAAAATTCCCTTGCAGAAAATGTGCATTGAGAATGTTTGACACGTTTGACAAAGTGGGGGAACATCTCTTGCGTTTTGGTTTTCAACTAGATTATGTTTTTTGGTATCAACACGGTGAACGCAGTTCCAGAGTAGGTGATACCAACTTGATTCCAGATCCATCCCGGTTTCAAGATTTAGTACATGATGTTGCAGGTTCATCTGTTCAACATACAGAAACTCTGGCTGATATAGCTTCAAATCCTGAGTTGGCACCGTCTGAATTTTATGAGTTGTTGAGGTCTGCTGAGGATGCATTATATCCTGGCTGCAAGATGAGAAAATTAGAAGCAGTTGCAAAATTTATGGCTATCAAATCAGATAACGGAATGTCAAACACATGTTTTGACCAGATATTTTCTTTGCTTAAAACACTGTTACCTGAAGGAAATGTTTTGCCTACAAATTACTATGAGAGTAAGAGGCTGGTTCGAAATTTGGGACTTACTTGTCAGAAGATTCATGCATGTTCAAATGACTGCATTTTATATTCTGGGGAAAATGAGTTGTTGGATAGTTGTCCCACATGTGGGCAACTGAGATATAAAGAAGGACAAAACGGGAAGTCTGGTTTGATTTTTGTAAAACAATTGAGATATTTTCCGCTTACATCCAGACTTCAGCGTTTATTAATGTCTAAGAATACAGCGACAATGATGTCATGGCATAAAGAGAATATTTCAACTGATAAAAGCTTGACTCATCCAGCCGATGGTGATTCATGGAAACATTTTGATAGAGTGCATACATCCTTTGCTTTAGAAGCTAGAAATTTTCGACTGGGCCTTTCCACTGATGGTTTCTGTCCGTTTGGATCTTATGGTAGTCAATATTCATGTTGGCTTGTTTTTTTAACTCCATACAATTTACCTCCATGGATGTTGATGAAGGAGCCATATATATTTTTGACTTTACTAATTCCAGGACATCCAAAGAAAAATATTGATGTTTATTTGAAACCATTGATTGATGAATTAAATTTATTGTGGAGTATCGGTGTCAGTACATATGATGTTGCAACGAAACAGAATTTCATACTAAGAGCAGCATTGATGTGGACAATTAGTGACTTCCCGGCTTATGGGATGTTATCTGGCTAGAGTACACATGGTCAGAAATCATGTCCTTACTGTATGGGAGAGAACAAATCATTTATGCTCATTCATGGAAATAAACCTTGTTATTTTGACTGTCATCGAAGATTTCTTCCAGCTGATCATCCTTTTCGCAGAAACAGATCTCATTTCAGAAAAGGAACAGTTGAAAGGGATGGATCTCCAAAAATGTTATCAGGTTCGGAGTTAAAATCAGTTGTATTTTCATTACCTCCCATCACTTTTGGTCCCACAATAAACCAACAGAAAATTTCTGGTTTTGGGAAAGAACACAATTGGATTAAACGTAGCATATTTTGGGATTTTCCATATTGGTCTGATTTGTTGGTCCGACACATTTTAGATGTCATGCATATTGAGAAGAAATGTTTTGATAATTTGTTTCATACAGTTTTGGATACGCCAGGAAAGAGAAAAGACAATGTAAATGCACGTTTAGATCTTGACCAAATTTGCAGGCGTTCAGAATTGGAACTGTTTGAGAATGTCAGAACAGAAAGGTTACTGAAACCAAAAGCAGCTTATACACTGTCTAAAGAAAACCGTTTATTATTTTGTCAGTGGATTGCAGATTTGAGACTTCCAGATGGTTGTGCTTCCAATTTGGGTAGATGTGTAAAGAATGGTCATATTACTGGATTAAAAAGTCATGATTGTCATGTTATAATGGAAAGACTTATACCCATTGGATTAAGAGGTCTGTTGAATTCTGTGATTTGGGATTCCATAACAGACATGTCTCATTTTTTTCGGGAAATTTGTGCGGCTACAGCAGATTATGATGCTCTAGGCAAACTTGAAAAAGATGTTGTTGTAATTATATGTAAACTGGAAAAAATATTTCCGCCGTCTTTCTTCGACTCAATGGAACATTTGATGTTACATTTTCCATATGAAGCCAAATGTGGAGGTCCAGTACAGTTTCGATGGATGTACCCATTTGAAATATGCATGCAAAAATTGAAAAGAAAAGTACGTAAAAAAGAATATGTTGAAGGATCTATTGCAGAAGCTTATTTGCAAGAGGAAATATCTTTTTTCTGCTCCCATTATTTTGAATCTGAGTATCCTTCAAAACACAACCGAATGGGACGGAACGAGAGGAATATTGATGAAATCGACAATCAATTATCTGTTTTCAACCAGCCAGAGCTTGGTTTTGGTGGAGTTTGTGAACGCTGGATTTCAGATGATGAACATCATAGATCTCATACATATGTTCTGCTCAACTGTGAAGAGATGATATCAGTTGTACTGTAAGTGTTTATATCACTTATTCTATCATTTATGTTACAGTAAATAACTTTGGTTTTTATAGGTTGTATGATAATCATATCAAGAAACAAATTCCACAAATTACAGCAGCTGCTCTCGAAGAACGTCGACTGAAAAATTTCTCTCAGTGGTTTCAAAAACTGGTAACATAAATTCTTTATCTTTTAGCAACTCATTCAATGTATAGTTTACTATATTGATAATTATTTCACAAATTTTCAAGTGTCTCGACATGCTGCTAAAATTGACAAACAACTGTGCGTATTGAGTAACCCACCTTCCAAACTTGTTAAAACTTATAATGCATATGTGGTGAATGGATTTAGATTTCACACACATGCATATGGGGAATCAAAAAAAACAATGAACAGTAGAGTTAGTTTGAGAGGATCTCATCATCGAGAAAATGAAGTTGACTTTTATGGCATACTTGATGAAATCATTGAACTCTGTTATCTTGAACAACATTACATAACCATGTTCAAATGTCGGTGGTTGGATACAGAGAGAGGCGTGTGTGTTCATCTGACTCATGGAATCATCGATATTAAATGTAAAAGTGTTCTCGCAGTAAATGAACCATTCTTATTGGCTCAACAGGCACTTCAAGTTTATTATGCAAAGTATTGTGCTACATCAAGAGACTTGAAGGATTGGTGGAGTGTAATAAAAATCAAAATTCGATACAATCAGTTTAGTCAAAGTGAATGTGCTTTCACTGATGTGCAAAGAATTGAAGTTTTTCAAGAGAGTACTCAAAATCAATCTTTTTTACAAAGAGACATGAGTATCGATGACGACACCCCACATTTAAGAGTCGGTGATGACGATGATGTTAATGATGTCACATATGAATTTGAAATTGTAAGAGATGAAGCAACTATAACTCGAATGGATATCGATGATGTTGAGGAGGAATATGAAGATGACATTGACATATATGAAGATGATGATGAAGATGAACACTGATAGAATTCCATGGTATTTATATACAATCATAATATGTATATATGTATATATAATAGTAATTATCAATTATTTGCTAACAACATTAACATTTTCTGTTTCAGATGGACGACGCCACATTCCGTGAGTTGGCGGATGCTGACCTGTCTTTCGATGCGGATGAGTTGCTGGCAGATGACTCTCAGCCTGCAGGCGCTCCAGGGAGTACGCGGAGGGGGCGCGGTCTTGCATGATTGATGATTCTTGACCCCGTCCCCGAGCGACGTCCACGTCTTGGGTTTGATCCACGCACACGGAGGTGTGATAACCTGTGTGATAACCTGTGGATTTGACTAAGATTTCATTAATTTATTCACATAATAAATGTTTATTATTTTTACAGTTTTCCGCATATAGAAGTCGGACAGGGCAGCGCTATTTTGCGCAACTATTTCTCTCAGCCGTGGACCACATGGAAGCAGATTCCCATTGATGTGAAGTAGGCCATGTTCGTCCATTGGTTGGTACGTACATAAATAAATAATTTTTATTTTGAAAATTATTTCATTTCTAACTTGATATTTTGATTTATTTGTAGGGTTTATGGTATCCGATCGAGGATACCATGCGTGACGCCATCCACGAGGCATGGGAGGTGGCCATGCGTGATCACCTTCGTCAGTTTTTTCACAATTTAAGAAAAGCTACCATGAAGAAAGCAGGAGTGTCAGATTTTGACGAGTCATGTAGAGCACACCGACCAGAGTACATTTCATCCCATGTATGGGATGGATTATGTGCGCACTGGTTGAGTGGTGCATTTCAGAGGAGATTATCGGTGGGGAGGCAGAATCGGGGGAGACAAGAGGTGACTCATCGAGCTGGGATTCGTTCTTTCAGTACTCATAGACAGCATCTGGTACGTACATTATTTATAAATATTTTATATAACTATAAATATTAACAGTTTATTTTTTATTCTTATAGGCTGTCGAGCACCCCGATATTACGGAGTACGACATATATCAGAGGATGTATAGTGATCCTGCTACTGGGGAGCTCAGAGGTGATCGTCAGCATCACATCGTGGTCAGTATTATTTGTTTTCAAGTTTAAAAATTAACTGCATATAATATATTCACAATTTTAATTTTAAATTGCAACTACAGGAGTCATATGAGGCCACAGCGTCACAGGCCCGGCCTGAGAGTCAAGCCGAGTCATCATATCGGACCACTGGCTATCAGTTTGATGAGGCGGCATGGATGCAGGCCACCCAGTATGCCTTCGAGAAGGGCCGGGTAGTTGGTATCAGCTCTCGACTGACTCCCGGAGATTATTATGGCAGTGCTGCGATGTCGGTGTCCAGCTCGAGAGGAGCTCGTGCATCTTCTTCTGCTACACAGTATGAGGATCAGTTGCGATCTCAGACTGCACTGATAGAGAGTCTCTGACAGGAGCAGGAGCAGATGCGTCAGCATCATGATGAGGAGCGTTGACGCCAGCAGCAGCTGTACGAGGAGCAGACGAGTCGGTGGCAGCAGCAGCATCAGGAGCAGATGGAGTACATGCGCTGACTCACTCATACTTTAGGGATGGAGTTTCCTCCACCACTATCTGCAGATCCCCCCCTCCCCCCTCCCCCCTACTTCAGATTAGAGTTTGTTTTTATGATATAAAATTTGTGAAATCAAAATATGATTTTTTTTTTCTATTCGTAGTTTCTGTCTCATTATAAAATATTAATAATATTATATTTTGAAATAACAATATTAATATGAATAATAATATTATTTATATTTTATAATATTAAATTTTATATATATATTAAAATTTTATAATATTATAATTTAATTATATTTTTTTTGTAATACTTGAATTATTTTAATATTTGAATGTAAAATAATTCTATTATTTTTATATTAATTAAAATAACTTATTAATAATTTTTTATTTATGAATTATAATTCTAATATTATTATATTAATTAAATCATTTATTAATATTCTATTATTTTTTATTTTTGAATTATAATTCTATTATTATTATATTAATTAAAATAATTTATTAATAATTTATTATTTTTAGTTGTGAATTATAATTATATTATTATATTAATTAAAATCATTTATTAATATTTTATTATTTTTTATTTTTGAATTATAATTGGATTATTATTATATTAATTAAAATAATTTATTAATAATTTTTTTTTATAGTATTTGCGATGGGATACTATGCCCGTTGCAAATAGTATTATTATTATATGCATTAAAATAATTTATTAGTAGTTTTTTATTTTTTTTAAATAGTTTTTGCGACGGGACCCATCGCAAAAACTATTTGCGGCGGGCCCGTCGCAATTACTATTTGAAAAGCTTTTTACAAATATACGGAGTACTATTTGCAACGGGGAGAATCCCCATCGCAAAAAAAGGCTTTAGCGACGGTCCTGTCGCAAATAATTGTTGTTGCGACACTGTTTTCAGCAACGGGCCATTTGCGATGGGCCCCCATCGCAAAAAGCCATTTGCGACGGTTTCCTGTCGCAAATGACCCGTCACAAATACCTTTTTTCTAGTAGTGTATATAAGAGATCTAGTAAATATGGATATGGTGATTTCTAGGCAGGGAATCTATCATTCATTTTCCAAGTAATTCTTAAACCATCCTTACTATAAAGGATAAATTAGTCCCAAAAGGATTATGAGAACTCAAAAATGAAGATTAAAGTAGTGAATAATGGGAAATTTATAGAATTCTTCTATAGAGATGGAGTGTTGAAGTTTAGGAAGAGGTTATTCATTCCATCTATATTATATTTGAAAAGGGAACTGTTATATGAAGCATATATATCCAATTTCTATATACACCTTGGTAGTATATAGATGTATAGGGATTTAAGTGAACATTTTGGGTGGGATGGTATGAAGTAGGAAATTGTGGACTATGTGTCAAGATGCTTATTATGCTAGTAGGTAAATGATAAAATACAACATCTTAAAGGAATCATGAAAACTCTACTTATATCTATATGTAAGTGGGATAACGTCAAAATGGACTTTTTCACTACACTCCAAAATACTCCATGGAAGAATGATGTTATATGGGTCATCATTGATTATATTACAAAGTAAGAACATTTTTATTGATAAGAGAATATATACCCCTTGATCATCTTACCCAACTCTATATAAATGAAATCATAAGGCATCATGGGGAACCATTATTAATTGTATTTAATCATGACCCTAAGTTCACTTAAAAATTCTATAAGAGTCTTAAAAATTATCTTGATACTAAGATATATTTAAGAACAGTATATCATCTCTAGACTGATGGGATGTCTGAAAGGACAATCCAAAATTTAGAGGATATACTAATATCATGTCCACTTGACTTACAAGATATGTGGGATCTGTATCTACCTTTGGTGGAATTATCATAAAATAATATCTTCCATTAGAGCATCCAAATGTAACCATAAAAATAATTTTATGGGAATATTTGTAATACTCTAAGTAATAAGTTGGAGAAAAAAAGTTATCAGGACTAAATCTTGAAGAGTATATTACTGTTAAATTATGGACTATTCAGGATCATATTAAAGCATCCCATAATAGGAAAAAATATTTATGATGGTAATAAAAGGAAATTCTTGGAGTTTCAAGTTTGGAATCATGTATTATTAAATTTTTAACCATGGAATAGAGTTTTAATATTTGTTAAAAATGAAAATTTATGCCCTAGGTGTATTAATCCTTCTGAAATACTAGAAATAATTGGGGTTGTAGCATTCCAATTGGCAATATCGACCATCCTTTTTAGAGTACATAGAGTCTTCCATGTTTAATTACTAATGAAATATAAGATGGATCCAATTTATGTGTTCAAATTTAATGGAATAGAGTTTGAGATTAATTTTTCTTATAATGACCCTGTCCAAATTATTGACACCATAGAGAAATTATTGAGGAATTGGTAAAATTGTGAAGTGAAATTCCATTGGAAAAATCAAAAACTATAAGAGGAAAATTGGAAGCCTAAATAATTCATAAGGAAGTAATATCTACATTTGTTCAATAGCAGATATATTCCCAAATTTCGATGATGAAATTATTTAAGATGAAATAATGTAACACCCAAGGCTCTACTATAGTAGTTAAACACCATATCTTGAACTATCACGAAATAAACCCTTTAAAGAGCCTTTATTCATTAATTCTATTTATATTTTAATCTAATGATTTAAAATTTACTAAAAAAACTTCATTTTGGAATTCTTCATACTAAAATTACATAATTAATAATTTTTTATTTTTTTAAGAAAAGGATGGTTTTTAGTCGAAAAATATGGTTTTCCTAAATCTTATAATTTTTATGACTTTATCGTTATATAATATTAAACTAAAAGTTTAGAAAAAAATATAATTAATAAAAAATTCATTTTAATATATTCTCTAAATTTATAAAACATATTTCCAACATTTTTAGAACTAATTAAAATGTTACTTTAATAAAAAAACTACTTTTGATCTTTTCTTTAAATCAATTATTTTTAAGGGTGATTCAATTTTTTATTACCTTGAAAGAATCATACAATTTATTTGTTTTATAAGAAATAAATTTATTTTAATAAAAACTGTATCCAAAATAATTATATCTTATATATAGATTTATATATTAAAAACATTATTTCTCTAAAAAATGGTTTTGAATGATTAAGTTTATTTATTTAAAAATTAACTTTTCACATCTTTAAAAATATTATTTCATAAAATTATTTTCCAATTTTAAATTAGAGTTATCATATTAGTTAAAAATTTATATCTTAATCTTTGTCATTAAAATTAATTACTAAGGTTTGAAATTAATTACTAAGGTAAAAGTTAATTAGGGTAAAAGACAAAAAGTTAAAATAAAAAGGATTAAAACACTCAAAGTTTTATAAAAAGGGAGTGTTTGAGGTGAGTTTTTACCCAAAACATTTTACTCTCCTATTTAGTTTATTTTTTCCTTTGAAACTTCAATAGAAATCATACATTATTTAAAATGTAAGGGTCGCTTGCAAAACTACACTTCCCTTCACTTATAAAAAGGTGTTGTATTCACCACTTCAAGACTCACCTATCATTCAAATTTAAAATTAAAACTTTATAATTTTCTCTTCATATAACTCGATCCCATTTTCAAAATATATTGGAAACGATTACTTAGCATAAGTCCTTAATTTCCAAGGAGACTTAGATGGAAAATTCAAGTCCCAAATGTGAGTATTATCAAATACTTAGTTTTTTTCATGATTATCATATTTAATGTTTATTGTATCCACTAAAATATAATGATATTATTATTATTTATGTACTATAATGTTACTATATTAATGGTATTATCATTATTTATTCATACACCCCATCCATTAAGAAAAACAAAATTTTTGTTCATCAGTTTTCTGGACTACCCCCTCTATGATGTAACGTGTTTCATTTTCCCACTATAGTGACCATGATTTTTCTTACATAATTGTTACATCATAAACATAAAAAATTACACAATTAAGATCCAAAGGTTTATTGTATTTGGAAAACTAGGACCATAAAAAACTATTACAACATAAAACATAATCATTTATTTAATTCCTTCTTCTCTAGCTTTTTATTGTCCCTTGTGTTCTCCCTAGTACATGTAGTCACCAAAGGATATAAATCAAAATGGGGTGAGCTAAAAGCCCAGTAAGAGGATAGATAAGTACATGAAACAATATAAAATGGGGCGATAACAATAATTATCATCATAATATAGGCATAGGATCATAATCATGATAGGAAGCATTAAGAGAAGACTTGGAATGTGGCAATGCATAAAAATTAGACATCATGTCTTAGTGGTCAACTACCACACATTGTTGTGAACAAAGATAGCATCATTTTCAATCATAATTGTCTTCACTCATGAGATAAATCATATTACCCAATTAATTTGAGTGATATATAATTGCAGGCACACCCGTCACATCTTATCATTTACTTTGCGCTGTATAATTTCGATCGCTCCTGTCACATCATAACATTTACATTATCATGCATGCAGCATAAAAAATATATCAATATTGGAAATAAAATAACCCATTTAAAATATTGGGTTTCAATTAATAATAATAAATTCATCAAAATTGGGTTCCCAAATGAAATATGGAATAACATACTTTAATCATAAACCTTGAGTAATGAAGAAACAATCTCGAGAAGTAAAAGGTGTGTTTTTTGAAAGAAGATTTATTTTGAAAAACATTTTGTTTATAATAAATTCAAGTAGAAAAAATTGTATCCCAGAAAAGGTAATATAATGATAAATAAATGATATTTAAGGAATATAAATACTGAAAATGGGGTGATTGAGGGAAAACCCAAAGAAAGAGAGTTGGGTTCAAGAATTACCCTTACCATTTGTCTAAAAGCTTACTTCACGTTAATATCTAGTATAATCACATTAGATTCATTAATTATAAATTAAAGAAATTTTATATATGAATATGATTAATTATGGTTTTATTATGTTCTTTTATAGTCCTTTTTATGATCTATAAAGTTTAATTTCATCATTTGGGAACATTCATTTTCATGGTTTTCATGATCAGTTCACTTGTATTCATGAATGAAAGTTCATTTATAATGGGTATAAACATATAACATTGTTATTATATGTTATTAATGATGAAAAATAATCTTAAATGATCTTAAAAAGTATTTTTTTATATACCATGGGGATGGTTCATCAGATATAAGTTAATGATAATCGTTTTAGGTTAATTTTGGCAGTTTTTTGAACACAATGAACACATTTTCTTTTATCATTTAGTATTCTAAGTATATGTTATTTACAGAATATATAAAGGTTTATAAAATAAATTTTACATTCTATTTTAAACCATTTAATGGTCTTATTAATATCCTTGAAGGTGTTTAAGGAAAATCAAAGTGCATCACCCATGTTGTCGGTAATTTGACACTTCACGGGCAACGATTCCATTTTAAAGATAAAAGAGATGGGGGAAGATTTTAATGTTGCATATTACATTAACATGATATAATTAAATTATATTTATGGTACTTGAGTTATAATTCTATTTTGATGAAGGGAGGTGAGGATAGAATAATAAAAGAAATTGAAATTGAAAGGAAATTAAAAGAAAAGAGAGAGGATTTACCTCTTGAATTCTCCTCTTGAGATCCTCCTCAATGAAACTAGGCTTGGTATTTTGATGATACTAAGAGATCCTGGATGTGGGGAAGGGGCTAGGGAATAGTATTCAGCACAATTTATACATTTATCAAAGCTTTATAGGTGTGAGGAGAAGAGGGTGTAGGGGTGGTATTTATAGTGGAGGAGAGGGGTGTTTTCTCAATATTTTAATAAATAGATTACTATTTTGGATCAAGACTAGGAATAGTTTGAGAATTAACATCAAATATATTAAGATAATTAATTATAGTTCACGATTTTGGTTCTTACATCATCAATGAATCAATGAATATTTCATTTAGCTTATAATGTATATATATTGAAAATTACTATATTTTACTATTCACCAAAAATTCAAGTATTTCAGAAAAATCTCAAAAAAATCAACCTAACCATTTTTTAAATTGTATAATTACAAAATGAACTTGATTTTATGAAAATAATTTTTCTAAATAAGATTAATTTAATTTTTATTAAAATCATCATATACATGGAAAATACATGTTTTAAAATTATAACTGGTTTTATAACACTTTAAAAAATTACTTAAGGTCTCACAAAATTATCTTAGAATCATAAGACATCAAAATATTAATTTATGAATAAATTTTATGAAAATAAATTTTCTTTTAAATTATCAAATTAATCAAAAAATTGTAATTAAATATTTATGACTTATAAAAATTCCAATAATAAACTAATAATTTTTTAAATATTTACTTACTCATATTATGATATGATTATATTATATTTTAACTAATAAGATACCTAAATTTTATTTATACTTTAATGGGTGAGTTCACTATTCATTTGGTTGGTTTACTATTCCTAAGGTTCATATTTCTATTCCTAATTTCAAGTTACTATTTCATTAGTATTGGTTCCTTAACTTCTATAAATACTTCTTATTTAATTAATTCCTCATTTATAATATTTTAATTATGGTATATAAGTGATTTTATGTGATTTATACTATTGTAAAATACAATAAGAAGGGATAAATTCCTTTGATAAAATTTTGGGTCTTTAAATTCTTCCCCCCTTTTGAAATTTCACCCTCGAAATTTGGTTTTACATAAAAAAGTGAGGGTATTTCTCCTTCATCACATCATATGGTTCCCAAGTTTCTTATTCATACTTATGGTTCCTCCACAACACTTTGACAAGGTGTGTTGTCTTGTTGCATAGAACCTTATCTCTCTATTCAATATTCTTTACTGGCTTCTCCTCATAAGAGAGATCATATTCCAAATGTATCACCTCTGAGTTCAATACATGTGACAGATCTAGTATATACTTCCTCCGAAGTGATATGTGGAACACATCATGAACTTGATCCATATTCAGTGGAATTGAAATCTGATAGGCCGCTACTCTTATGCGATCATGGATCTCAAAGTGACCAATGTTCCTCGGGCTTAGCTTCCTTTTCTTTCCAAACTGCATGACCCTCTTCCATGGTGATATTCGAAGGAAGACTTTATATCCAACATCTAACTTCAAGTCCCTTTGATGGTTGTCATCATAAATCTTTTTCTGACTCTATGAAGCTTCCATATGTTGAAAGATATCTTGAACCTTCTCTATCATCTTTTGCACAGGATCAGGTCCAAGTAGCTTTTTTTCGCCAACTTCATCTCAATAGGTTGGATTTCTATATTTCTTTCCATACAAAGAATCATATAGAGACATATGTATACTTGAGTGGAATATATTCTTGTATGAGAACTCAACCAATGAGAGATACTGATCCCATCCACCTTTTCATTCTAAATATAAGGCTCTCGGCATATCTTCGAGCGTTTGAATAGTCCCTTTAGATTAACCATTAGTTTGGGGGTGATAGGTCATGATGAAATTCAATTCAGTACTCAAGACATATTAAAGACTCCTCAAGAATTTAAATGTTAACCTAGGACCATGATCAAAGACAATTGAAAGTTTAAAAACATACATTCTCACTACTTCCTTCACATATATCTTTTCAAGTTTTTCAAGTGATAAATCCTCCCAAATAATGATAAAGTGGGTAGTCTTGGTGAGTCATCCCACCACAACCAATATCACATTATTTCCTTTGTATGTCTTTTAGAGATCCGTGGAAAAGTCCATGGTGACATTCTCCCGTTTCTATATGGGCATAAGAAATGTTTACATCATCCCTTTAGACTTATGTCACTCTGATTTACCTTGCTAACATACTAAACACCTTGAGATATATTTCACAATATCTTTATTCATGTTGCCCCACAATAAGTATTCTTGGATATTATGGTGTATCCTGGTGTTACCAATATGGATAGAGAATGTTGAGATATGTGAATTATCCAATAGCTCCTTCTTTATCCCAGGTGATGAAGGCACACAAAGCCTCATTCCAAAATTAATTACACCATCATCATCGATATGGAACTCTTGTAGCTTCGTTTTCTTTACTAAATTCACCTTATTTTGCATCTATGTATCATCCCTTTTGGCCTCCTCAATATTCTCTTGGATTGATGGTTAGGTAATCATTTGGGAAAGGTATGATGTATTCACTACCATTATGATTTCCAAATCCATCCTTTTTATATCCATGAAGATTGGGTCTTTCTCAATCCACAACAAGGATAGATTATTAGTTTCTTTTCTGTTAAGAGAATCATCTATATTGTTTTCCTTTTCGGGATGATAGTGAATAGAGTAATCGTAGTCTTTTATTATCACTAACAATAGCATTTGATGCATGTTGAGCTCCTTTTGTGTGAATATATACTTTAGGATCTTTTGATCAGTATATATGTCAAACTTTTCACCATAGAGGTAGTAACACCATATTTTCTAGGAAAAAATCACATATATTAGCTCAAGATCATTCGTTAGGTTTTTTTGATCATGGATCACCAACTACCGTGAGGAATAGGCTATCACATTATCATTTTTCATGAGTACACAACCCAAGACTTTCTTTGAATGATCACTTTATATTATAAAACATTCTCCACTTTTCAGTAATGTGAGTATATGTGCAATGATTAGACTTCTCTCTAACACCTTAAATATTTCATTGAATTATTTCATCCAAACATACTTTACAAATTTTCTTGTTAACTTAGTTATCGATCTTGAAAGTCATGAGAAATTTCTCAAAAAATATCAATAGTACCATGTTAAGCTAAGAAAACTAAAAAATTCTATGACACTAGAGGGTTTGGTCCATTCCTAAATTTCCTTTATTCTTGAATGGTTTAAAAAAATTCCCTCACTTAGGATCACATGTCCCAAGAATGTTACTTGTTGCATCCAAAAGTCACAATTAATGAACTTATCATAAAACTTCTCCTTCTTTAATGTCACCAACACAAGCCTTAGATGTTCTTCATGTTCCTCTTTTCTCTTATAGTAAATTATAATTTCATCAATAAAACCTACTAATATTTTTTCGAGGTAATGTCGAAATATTCTATTCCTAAAATCCATGAAGATCATAGGGGTATTAGTAAGTCTGAATGGAATCACCAAAAACTCATAGTGCCCATACCTTATACAGAAGGAGGTCTTTTGAATATCTTTTTTCTTTACCTTTAGATGATGATATCTAGAATTAAGATTCACCTTTAATAAGTATTGAGCTCCTCATAACTGATCGAACAAGTCATCAATCCTTAGAAGAGGATACTTGTTCTTTATGGTGATCTTGTTGAGTTCCCATTAATCGATACATATATACATTGATCCATCCTTCTTCTTGACAAAGAGAAATAGAACACCCCACGGTGATGCACTAGGGAATATGAACCCTTCATCCAAATGATCTTGCATATACTTATTTAACTCCTCCATTTCGATAGGATACATCCTATAGGGAAACTTTGAGATAGGAGTATCTTTGAGTATGAGTTCTATTGAGAACTCTACCTCATTATTTGGGGTTAGTTCGGGTAACTCTTCAAGAAATACATAATTTTATTCCCTCATGATGGGAATTTCACCTAGATTGATACCTTCATTTGACTCAACCATTTGAGCTAGGTATGCTTCTTCACGGGGAATCAACACCCACGCCGTTGAAGTATTTTTCAGAGGAGATTCCTGATCTTCCTTACATTTGTATAATAGCATGGGATGGTTTGTAATATGAAAATATATTTCCTTTTCTCAATAGTTGATATGTTCTCTATATATTGAGAACTAATCATTTCATAGTATAGGATCAAATTCTACCAAGGGAAGTATCACGATATTATCTACATGAATATTCCAACATACGCCAACAAGAGAAGATTCCAACACTTGGTTTTCAATTATTGCACTACTTTATGTTTTTACAGATATCTCCACTTCAAGGATTTAGGTATTCGATTCAATATTTCTAGAAAACTTGAATAATATAATGTAATTTGTAAAACTAGAATCAAATAAGTCTTTTCCCATCCTTGAGTGAATAGTAAGTGCACCTTATAAAAATTTATATTCTTTCTCCAATTTTACATTAGTGATGGAATAATCCTTCCCTTGATCCTTTGGCTTTAGTGGCTGATGACACTAATTATCCTCAAAGACTCGAGGTTTTGTGCACTGGATTTCATAGTTCCCTTTATCCCTATAGTTGTTTCATTGGACCATGGGTGGTGATCTCCTTTAATCAACCACATTTTTCATGCTTCCTCGTGTATTTTTGACATTCATGAGCTTGGTGGACTTATCTCCCACACACTAAGCATTTCCCCATCCCTTTGAGGTAGTTCCCATGATTTTCTCCCACATTTTTGACATGTGGGTGGTTGAGTTTTCTTTCCAACTTTCTCATTAGATCC
Organism: Viscum album; assembly: GCA_963277665.1. Taxonomy (NCBI): domain Eukaryota; kingdom Viridiplantae; phylum Streptophyta; class Magnoliopsida; order Santalales; family Viscaceae; genus Viscum; species Viscum album. The sequence goes on from OY728166.1 coordinate 386,293,968, forward strand.
TCCAACATGAAACTATATCTTTAATTTCTTATCACTATAGCCATGGGACCATTTTACAAACTCCATATACACCTTGTGAGTATATCGAAAAACTTCTTCATAACTCTCAATGTCTTGAATTGTAATATCCTTTCAAAGGTGTGGTTTTAGACCACTAAATAATCTATCAATTTTTCTATCATTCTTGATAACAAAACTCGAAGCATACCATGAAATCCTTGTGAAATTTTCTTTGTAATGCATGACATATTCACCTTCCTTTTTCTTCAGATCTAAGAATTATCTCTCTATATTTTTTTGAAGAGTTTTAGGGAGATACTGGTTAAGAAACATTATCTTAAAGTCTTCCCACTCCATCTCTTCAATTTCATCCCTCAGTTTGGTGTTCTTAATCAAATCCCATCATTGATCAGCCTCTCCATCTAGTTGATAAACAACAAGATTCAACTTCTCCGTATCAAAATAGTGAATAATAGAAAATATCATATCCATAGAGGTGACCCACTATTCCATGACTAGTGGATCAGAAGATCTACTAAACATTGGTGGTCTTTACTATATAAAACACTCAATATCTAGTTTCTCCCTCTTTGGTGAAGGAACATTATTCAGTTTATTGTCCATAACCTGAGATAGCTTGGTAATCATCACCATAAAATTTGAACTTCATATCCCAAAGCATTGGGGATGTTGTTCATGAAATCATTTAATTATCCCTCACATGGCTTGTTATCCTAGTTTCTTCTGGTTCCCACTATTTTCTAAAATAGAAATGGTTATAAAAAAACATAAGTCAACAAATACTGAATAAATAATTTATAACATTATGTAATTAATTCTAATTAATATATTTTGGTATCCTTATGTTTATAACTTTATAAAACAAATATTATTGGGTTCTCATGTATACTTTGTCTCATACTAATGGTTTTCACTAAGTTTCTCTAATCCTAATTCCCAAATTAACTAAACTATTCTCTGATACCAACTATAGAAACCCTACCATTTCTTACATTACTATTACATCCTCAACATAAAAATATTACATGGCGAGGATTAAAAGGTTTAGTTTCCTAGAAAAACTAGGACCATACATAACCTTTACAATATAAAACATAATCATTTATTTAATTCCTTCTCCTCTATCTTCTTATTATCCCTTCTTCTCTCCTTAGTATATGTAGTCACCTAAGGATATACAAAAAAAAGAGGTGATCTAAAAGCCTAGTAAGAGGATAGATAATAAAACGAAACAATATAACATCGGGTGATCATAATAATTATCATAATAACAAAGGCATAGGATCATAATCATGATAGGAATTATTAAGAAAATACTTATAATGTGGAAATGCATAAAAATTAATCATCATGTCTTAGTGGTCAATTGTCATACGTAGTTGTGAAAAAGGCTAGCATCATGTTCATTGATAATTCTATTTACTCGTGATATACATCATATTACCTAGTGAGTTAGATCTCTATATAATTCTAAGCATACCTAACATATCTTATCATTTACTTTGTGCTATATAATTCTTGGTGCACCCATCACATCATAACATTTACATTATCATGCATGCCGCATATAACATATATCAATATTGGAAATAAAATAACCCATGGAAATGATTGGGTTTCATTTCATAAGCATAAATTCATAAAATTTGGGCTCCTAAATGAAATAGGGAATAACATACTTGAATCATCAACCTTGAGTGAAGAAGAAACAATCTCAAGAAGTAAAAGGTGTTTTTTTAAAGAATAGTTCTTTTGGAAAACATTTTGTTTGTCTTAAATTCAAGAATAAAACATGTATATCCTAGAAAAGTTAATATGATGACGAGGAAACTATATTTAATTAATATACATACTAAAAATGGGGCAAGGGAGGGAAAACCCAAATAAAGAGAGTTCGGTTCGTGAATTCCCCTAATATTTTTTCTAAAAGCTTCCTTCACATTAATATCCTATATAATCACATTAGATTCATTAATTAGAAATTATATAAACTTTTATACATTAATATAATTTTTTGTGGTTTTATTATGTTCTTTTATGGGTGTTTTGATGAGTTATAGAGTTCAATTTCATAGTTCGGGAATATTCATTTTCTTGGTTTTCATGATCGGTTCACTTGTATTCATGAATAGAAGTTTATTTATAATGACGATGAAAATTAATAATTGTTATTATATTTTATTAATGATACTATAGAAGCTTAAATTATCTTACAAAGTATTTTGTTATATACCATGAGGATGATTCATTATATTTAATTTAATGATAATCGTTTTAGGTTAATTTTGGCGGTTTTTTGAACACAACAAACTCGTTTTGTTTTATCATTTAGTATTATGAGTATGTTCTATTTATAGAACATAAAAACGGTTATAAAATAAAATTTAAATTTTGTTTCAAACCATTTAATGGAATTATTAACATCATTTAATGTGTTTAAGTAAAATGAAAGTACATCTCCCATGATATCGGTAATTTGACACTTCACAGGTGATGATTCCATTTTTAAGATAAAAGAGAGAGAGGGAGAAGTTTAATGTTGGATCATCAATTAAAATGATATAATTATAGTATATATAATGTTATGGAGGTATAATTCCATTTTTTTGAAGGGAAATGAGGATATAATAAGAAGATAAATTGAAATTTAAAGGAAATTAAAAGAAAAGAAAGACGATTTACCTTCTTCTTGAGATCCTTCTCAAGGAAACTAGGATTGGTCTTTTAATGAGAGAAAGGGATCCTGGATTTGGGGGATAGGATAGGGAAGAGTATTTGGAACAATTTATTCATGTCTCATATCTTGAGAGGTGTGAGGAGAGGAAGGTGTGAGGGGTGGTATTTATTTTAGAGAAGAGGGGTGTTTTCTCAATATTTTAATCATTAGTTTATTATTTTCTCTAAAGACTATGAATAGTTTTAGAATTATCATAAAATATATTAAAATAATCAAGGATATTTAGATATTTGGTTGCTTACATAAGTGATGACTCAATGAATAGTTCATTGAGCTTATAATGTATATATACTGTGAATTGTCATATTTTACTATTCACCAAAAATTTAAGTATTTCAGAAAATCTCAAAAAAATCACCCTAACCATTTTTTGATGTTTATAATTACAAAAAGAAATTAGTTTTATGAAAACAATTTTCTAAATATGATTAATTTAATTATTAATTAAAATCATCATTTACATAGAAAATACAAATTCTAAAATTATAAGTTATTTTTTAACACTTTAAAATTTTCCTTAAGGTCTCATAAATTTATCTTAAAATCATAAGACATCAAAATATTAATTTATGAATAAATTTTATGAAAATAAATTTTCTATTAAATTATTAAATTAATCATAAAATTGTAATTAAATATTTATGACTTATAAAAAATCCAATAATTAACTAATAATTTTTAAAAAATTTACTTTCTTATATTATGATGTGATTATATCATATTTTCACTTATAAGATTTATAAATTTTATTTATACTTTAATGGGTGAATTAACTATTTATTTTTATGGTTTTTTATTCATAAAGGTCATATTATTATTCCTAAGGTCAAGTTACTATTTTATTAGTATTAGTTCCTTAACTTCTATAAATACTTATTGTTTCATTAATTAATCATTTATAATGTTTTAATTATGATCTATAAGTGATTTCATGTGATTTATAATATGTGACATTACTATAAGATGGGATAAATTCCTTTGATAAAAGTTTGGTTCATTATATTCACCACTTTATAAGATTGGATATAAGGATGGTATTAAAGGATAAATTTTATCTTTATGATATCATTAAAGTTATGGTGTGGAGAAGTAGAGAACCTCTTAATGATATGATCAAAAAATGATTGTCGTTAATTTAATAGTTTAAAATAATCATTATAAGAAGATAATTTTTTATTCCTATTGTGTAAGATTTTCATATCCAACACTTGTTATTTTACTTAGTTAAAATTATAATATATCACACTAATAAATTATAAATAAGATCATTATTATTATATTATAATGGTATTACAACAAAACCATCTCATAATCATTCATTAAATCAGGGTATGTTCCTGTTTGGGTGGGTTTAACCACCTACTTGACCATTACTATGAATTTATAACATGAATGACTATGAAAATTTATTGGCTGGTATAATATGATACAAACATGTAAATGATGATTTTTTTGGGTTTTGGATATATTTTATCAATATGTAATTCATCAATGTAATAACCCCAACCTTAGTATCCAAGAGTCGGTGGTTTTTTATTACAATGGCATATATATATAAGAGATCAAATCACCAAGGATCGTTCAATTTATTACTTTTGAAGAAACTAGATATATTTATGGTTCTCCTATTATATTAGTAATTAAACATAGAATATGACAAAATAAAATAATCTTTTTCATTTCACTTATTCAAATATTTTATCTTCACAGTCTAGGGAAAGAAAAAAAAATAAAAGGGTGATCTCAAAAATTCAGTAAGGGTTACATGAATCAATAATAAGTGAAACAAATTCAATAAGGAATAATCATTATAGAAATTTAAATAACTGAAAAATAAATTCCATCAATAAACTGAGAATAAAAATTCATCCATATATTTTTTTCATTTTGAAAATCACATGGAAAGTAATAACTAAATACTGAATGAAGAGAATGCTTAATCACTAGATGTCATGTATCTGGCACATAAACCATTATACCATCAAGAAGGTTTAAGTATGTGGGTAAAAATCCATCAAGTTTTACTTGGAAAAAAACTTTAATAATTTTTCACTAATTGTATTGTCTCATGAGACATGTAGATGCATCGAGGAGCTATCTATAATCATGCCCCACCCATCACTATAAGTCCAGATCATTATTCCTAAATTGATTAAATTCAATACCAACATTAAAATAAAATATTTTATGTAAAAATGGTATACGAATAAAGAAATAATCATATCTATGATACAATAAATATGGATATTTAATGAAATCTTCAATTAATGGTGATCGTAAATAAAAGGGAAGTATACACACACCACACACAAGGAATAAATGGAAAATAAGGCATAACCATAGAAAATATCATACTTTTGTCCATGAAATAATGTATTTAAATCATAATTGGAAATTAATAGGCACATATCATGATAAATTATGTCCTATTAAAGAGAAAATGTGTAAAAATAGTGTTTAAAAAACTTTAAAAAATAGCCTCTTTAGTGCGGTTTAAGGGAAAATATTAAAGAGTCTTTAAAATGGACAAAGGATTAATTATTTGCATAAAACCAAAAATAAACTAATATTTTTTTCATGATATAAAGGATGAATTTATAAAAATATTTTTCTCTTAAAATATATTATGTAGTGTACTTGAAAATGGGTAAAAATTGGAAAGTTCCCTTAAATCGGGTTTTCTTATCGGGAGGGATTAAAAAGAGAACCTTATAAAAAATTTAATTTCTAATTAAAGGAAGATGAACTGATATGGATAAATAATTTTGACACATAGAAAAATAATTTATAACATTTATATAAAAATAAATAATAGTTACATTGGGGTAAATAGAGATAAAGTTTAACCCAAAGGGAAAAATGGAGATTCAGGTAGAATCCCTTACCTTATGTCCGAAAGTGTTCTACACTTGCGCTTAATGTACTAGATAATGAAATTGGATTCATTAATTATTTAATTCAGAAACTATTAAACATTTATTTTATTTAGTATAATTTTATTAGGTTCATTTGTGGCCTTTTTTATGAGTTATAAGATTCAATTTCTTCATTTGGGAGTGCTCGTTTCCTTAGCTTTCATGATTGGTTCACTTGTATACATGTATAAAAGATCATGTAAAATGAGAATAGTTATCCAAAATTGAAATTATATGTTAATAATGAAATTATATAATATTAAATGGTCTTATATATCATTTCTTTTCTATATATGATGATGATTCATTAGATAAAACATTAACAATAATCGTTTATATTATTTTGGTGTTTTTCAATCATCGTGGGCTACTTTTGTTATAATAATTAATATTATGTATATATACTAGATCATGAGTAGTAAATAAGTTGTAATATAAATTTCACATTATTTTTCAAACATTATAACTGTTTTATGACTAACATTTAATACATTAATATAAAATGAAAATGCATCATCCATGATGGCAGTAAATCGACACATCACAAATGATATTTTAATTTTTAGAATAAATTGGAGAGGAGAGGGGTTTTGATTATGTATTTTCCATTAACATAATAAAATTATAGTATGTATAATATTATATATATATATCATTAATATTTTTATAGAGGAGGCTATGGAAGGATAAGAAAAGAAATGGAATTAGAAGAAATTGAAAGAGGAGGATTATGGGGTTTACCTCTTGAATTATTCTCCTTAAGAACCTCCTTAAGGCACCTAGGTTTTGGTATTTTATTGATACCAAAAGATCCTAGACATGGGGGAGAGACATGGGAAGATGATTTCAAATAAATTGGACAAGATTAAAGCCTTTGAAGTTGTGAAGATAATAGGTGGTGAGGGTGGTATTTATAGTGAAGGATAGGGGTGTGTTTTGATTATTTTATTCATTTGTTTATTATTTTTTCTAAAGACCATAAATAGTTTACAAATTATTAATAAATATATTAAAATAATTAATTATATTTCAATATTATGGGCTTACATCATCCATACATAATCTATGACTCAAAAATTCATGTATTTAGCATATACCATTGATTATCGTATTTCACTATTCACCAAAAAATCAACTATTTTAGAAAAATCCCAAAAATTTACCCTAATAATTTTTGTACATGTAGAATTAAAAAATGATATCAATTTTATGAAAATAATTCTATAAAAATGAAAAATGTAATTTTTAATTAAAATCATCATTTACTCAAAAAATACCAATTTTAAAATTATAACTGATTATATAACAATTTGAAAAATTAATTAAGGTCTAATAAAATTATATGATAATAATATGAAACAAAATATTAATTTCTGAATATATTTTATGAAAATAAATTTTCTTTTAAATTGTTATATTTATAATAAAATTTTAAATTAATATTTATGTTTTATGAAAATACCAACACTTAATTTATCATTTTCAAAATATTTATTTATTTATACTATGATATAATTATATCATATTTTCATTTATATGATGCCTAAATTTTATTAACACTTTCATAGGTGATGTTAATATTCTATTGGCTGAATTAATATTCCTAAGGGTCACATTACTATTCTGATGGTCAAGTTGTTATTTTATTGGTATATGTTTCTTAATTTATTTAAAAAGCCTCTTATTTCATTCATTATTCATTTGAAAAGTTTTTTTTATCTATGTGATTGTATATAATTTATACTATATTAAATAATTTTTTTAATAGTGTAAGCTATCGAATGAATTAAATTTATTTAAGATGATACATACCATAAAATCTAGGGGTGTTATATTCTTCCCTCCTACAAAAATTTCATCCTCAAAAATTTTCATGAATACTTCCCTCTAAAAAGATGTGGGTGGTTCTTCTTCATAACATCATCAAGTTCCCATGTTGTGTCTTCCATTTTATGGTTTCTCAAAAGAACCTTTACCAGTTGACTCGTTTGAATTCTCAATAATTTCTCTCTAGTGTCAAGAATTTAGATAGGCTCCTCATAGTAAGACAAATAATTTTCTAGTTCTATTTATTTATATGAGAGCACATGCATTGGGTCTAAAATGTAATTCTTTAATAATGATATGTGGATCAAATCATGAACTTTGGAGAGACTTGGAGGTATTACTAATCGGTAAGCTACATATTCAATTCTTTCCAAAATTTCAAATGGTATAATGTACTTGGGGATCAGTTCCCCTTTCTTACCGAACCTTAAGACACACTTCCATGGAGATAATTTTAGAAATACATGATATCCCACTTTAAATTCCAAATCATTTATTTGGTTGTCATCATAACTCTTTTACCTACTTTTAGATGCTTTAATATGATCCTGAATAGTCTTTAACTTTGTCTTTGTATCTTTAATAAGTTTTATACTTATAAATTTCCTCTCGCCAACTTAATCCCAACAAGTTGGAGTTTGAAATATCTTTCCATATAATTCTTCATATGGTTTCATTTGAATACTATAATGGAAACTTTTATTATAGTAAAATTATACCAAAGGTAAATATGGATCCCATGTACCTTTAAAGTTAAGTGAGCATGATCTCAACATATCTTCTAATGTTTGAATAGTTCATTTAGGTTGTTCATTGTTTTGCGGTTGATAAATAGTACTCATATAAAGCTCATTATTCGAATACTTTTGAAGAAACTTCTATAGTTTTGATGTGAAACGGGTATCTCGATAAGACACCATTGATATAGGTGGACCATGAAGTCTTACAAATTCATTAATATAGTGTCTTTATAGGCATTCCAATGAAAAATCCTCCCTTATAGTGAAGAAATGTGCATATTTAGAAATTCAATCAATAATTACCCATATTGCATCATTATTTCTTGTAGACTTTGGTAATATAGTGACGATGTCTATAGTAATGTCATCCTAGTTCCACATAGGAATATCTAGAGGTTTCATGACCCATATGGAATTTTATCTCTCATCCTTCACTTGTCGAAAAATTAGGAATATTGACCCATAATTAGTAATTTCTCACTTGATATTATCCCACCAAAAATGATCCTTCATATATCTATACATTTTAGTACTATCGGGTGTATAGTGAAGTTTGAGCAATGAGAATCATCTAATAGTTCCCCTTTTATATCGGGTATTGATGGCAAATATAAACTGTTTCCAAATTTTATAATTCCATCCTTATACACAAAGTCTTCCAAACTTCCATCCTTAATGAATTTAATTTTCTTTTAAAAATTATCATCATCAGATTGAGAGATTTTTATCTTCTCTAGTAAAGATGGCTAATAAATAATTTTAAAAAGGATTCATGTTTTATCTTCCTTAAAAATTCTCATATCTATATTTACTAGATCATAAAACATAGGATCTTTCTCGATCCACATTTGGGTTAGAAGTCCATGATCCTTCTTACTTAATGCATCTGCTACATTATTTTCCTTTCCTGGGTGGTAGTGTATTGAGCAATCATAATCTCTGAGTAACTTGATCCATCTTCTTTGTCTCATGTTGATTTCTTTCTATGTAAAGATGTCTTTTAGAATCTTTTGATATGTATATATCTCAAATCTTTCACCATAGAGATAGTGTCTCCATATCTTCATAGAAAAGATTATGGATACTAACTTAAGATCATGAGTTGAATAATTTTGTTAATGAGTCTTCAACTGCCTTGATTCATATGAAATAACTTTATCATTTTGCATAAGGGCACAACCCATCTATTTCTTCGATGCATCACTATATATCACAAACCTAGTATTTTCTAATAATAAATTCAAAATAGAAGCATCTAATAATCTTCTCTTAAATTCTTCAAAACATTATACACATTCTTTTGTCCATACCAACTTAACCCATTTATGTGTGAGCTTGGTTAACAGGTTATCCAATCAGGTAAAATTCTAAACAAAACGTCGATAGTAACATGATAAACCAATTAAACTATATAACTTGGTTTTATTTTTTGGCATAGTCCATTCTTGGATTTCCTTTTTCTTCATAAGAAAAATTGAGATTTCATCCTTAGAGAAAATATGGACAAGAAAAGAAATTTCCTAAAGCTGGAATTCACACTTAAAAATTTACCAAATAACTCTTTCCTTCTATGACTCTAAAGAATAATCCGTAAGTGATTCTCATGGTCTTCATATATTTCAAAATAACCCAAAATATCATCAATTAATACAACAAAAAATCATCAAAATGTTACTTAAATACTTTTCTCATTATATCCATGAAAATATAGGGTGAATTAGTCATTATAAATGGCATTACAGTGAACTTTTAATGTCCATACCTCGTCTGAAAATCTGTATTTGGAATGTCTTCCCTCTTTACTCGAAAATAATGATACCCAGAATGAAGGTCAATATTTGAAAATATTTGTCTCCATAAATTTGATTCAATAAATCATCAATTCTAGGTAGATGATACCTTTTCTTTATTATAATAGGATTTATTTTTCTATAGTCTATACAAAACCTCAAGGATCCATCTTTCTTCTTAACAAAAATCACAGGGGCTCCCCCTAGAGAAACACTAAGGTGACTAAATACTTTATTACTCAAATCCTATAGTTTTTTCTTCAGTTATACTAATTCCATGGTTCCCATTATATAATGGGTATTTGATATTGTTCTTGCATCAGGGATTATATCAATGGTAAAAAAACTTCATGCTCTGGGGGTGTCCACATAATTCATCAAAAAATACATCAATGTATTTCTATATAATTGGTAAATTATTAAATTTAAGAAGACTTCATTTATCCCTAGATGTTGTTTTCTCTTCCTCCCTAATAATTTAATTTATTATAGCTACTATGGGGTGGATTTAGATAAGAATCATATGATGAAGTGTTTTCTCTAAAGATATTAGATTCTACATCTTCCTCACAAATCACAATTTCCTTCTTCATGTAATAAATTATTATATCTTATTTTGAAAGACAATTCACACTGAGTATTATATCAAATTCAACCATAGATATAATGATATGGTCATCAAATAAATAATTTTTATATGCCATAATGGGAACTGACTGACACATTTTTGTTGTAATGATACTTCCATAGGGAGTTTTGACTGAAAATCCCATATTAAATCAAAAGGGAAATATCTAATTTTCTTAGAAAATTGGGTAGATATAAAAGATTGAGATAATCCAAAATCAAATAAATAATTAGATAAATTGTAATATAGGATTATTTTACCTTCCTCCACATCATTGGGTAATTCTACTTCAATTGTGGTGATCCCATAAGCTTGTTTATCTCCCCTTGGCCTCTTCTGTGGTAAATTCTATTGATACTTGGGAAATTTATTTAAATAATTACCCATTTAATTATAGTTGAATCATGTAACATCATTGATTTATTTATTACCCTTTCATTCATTTTCTCAATTATTCTTCTCTCTGCACTAATAAAAAACTCCAATTCATTTAAATAATTTCCCAGGATGATTCTTTACACAATTTTTTACATAATGGAAATTTCTTCATTCCCCACTTCTTCATTGATGCTTCACCCTTTCCACAATTATCATAAGACCTATTCTTCTCTTGATTTTCATTGAACATATAAGATCTAGAAATTTTTTTCTCCATTTTGATTTTACTTAATACTATTTCATCATATGATGAAAATTTTTGAGAATCCAATTCCCTTTGGAGACTTGGTTTAAGACCTTCAAAGAAATAACTAATCTACCTTTTGAATCACGTAAGTAATTTATAGTATACCTAACTAGTATTTTGAGGGTAACCTCATACTCTATAACACTATCTTCTTCTCTTTTTTTTTAATCTAAGAAATATTATCTTCATTTAAATTTGTTTCTCATGAGGGAAGTGTTTGTTGAATAATTTTTCTTTAAAAGTTCTCTATTCTATGTGTTCTATTTCAAATTCTTTCTTAGTATTCTGGATCAATGACCACCACTGATCAGAATCACTCTTGATACAATATACTACCAATTTAACATTTTCATTTTCATTTCAAACAAATTCCATAAATATATTTTCAAGGGACTTGATCCACTGCTTAGCACCCATTGGATTAGTGGTCCCACTAAAATATGGGGGATTCTGCTACATGAAATGATTCAACGTAGGTTTAGTATGGTTATTAATCATAACCTATGTAAGATATCCTAATATGGTCATGATATCTTTATCTCAAACACTAACTGTTTTGAATTTCTCAAAAGGGAAATCACGACATTGTCTACAGGTATTTATTCATTTCCTTCCATTAGTAACCATCACTAAATATTGTCACAAAGTAAGTTAGATCATAATTATCATGATTATTGATCCAAAATTAAGTATAATGAGTTATTATAATTATAATGTTTATTTAAAATCTATTTCCCAAGGTTTCTTCTAAACTTTGTATAATTCCAGCTGCAACAATCTTGAACCTAGTGGCCTAGAGTCAATGGTCATTTTATTACGATAGCATAGATACAATAGATCACATCATCAAGGGTTGATCAGTTTACTATTCTTGAATAAACTAGATACATATATGGTTTTATTATTACATGGGTAATTAAATATAGAACATAAAAAAATAAAATAAACTACTACTTTTCACTTATTTAAAGATTTCATCTTCACAAGCTGGGAAAATAAAACAAATAAAAGGGTGAGATCAAATGCTTAATAAGGGTTTCAGGAATCAATAATAAGTGAAACAAATTCAATAATGCATAATAATTATGGAAAAGTAAATAACTGAAAAAAACATGTCATCAATAATCTATGAATGAAAATGTATCCATAGATTTTTTTCATAAGGAAAATATCATAGAAAGTAATAACTGAATACTGAATGAAGAGAATTCTTAATCATTGGACTTCATGTATCTAGAACATGAACAATTATACAATCAATGCAGCTTAATTATGTGCGTAAAAACTTGTCTTATTCTACTTGAAAATAAACACAAATGGTTTTTCATTAACTATTTTGTCTCATGAGACCTGTCGATTCATCAAGGGGCTACCTATAACAGGGTACCACCCATTACTACAAGTCCAAAGAATTCTCCATACATAGATTCAATTAAATAACAACATTAAAAGAAAAAAAAACTTATGTAAAAATGGTATATGGATAAGACAATAATCATATCCATGATAAAATAAATATGGATATTTAATTAAATCTTCAATGGATGATGATACAAAATGGAAGTACACATACACCACACACAAGAAATAAGTGGTAAATAAAGCATAACCAAAGGGAATGTCATAATGATGTCCATAAAAGAATGGATTTAAAAAATAATTCAAAATTCATAGACATGTATCATGATAAATTGTGTCTAAATGAAGTGAAAACATGTAAAAATAATGTTTAAAAACTTTATAAAAGAGACTTTTTAGTACGGTTTAAGGGAAAATATTAAATAGTCTTTAAAATGGAAAAAGGACTAATTGTTTGCATAAAATCAGGAAAAAAAACTCGGATATTTTTTCATGATATAAAGGTTGATTTTATAAAACTATCGGTGGTTTAAAACATATTATAGAGTGTACTTGAAAAAGGGTAAGAAATTAGAAAGTTACCTTAAAATGGGTTTGCTTATTGAGAGGAATTAAAAATAGAACCTTATAAAACATGTAATTTTCCAACAAAGGAAGATAAATTGATCTAGATTTATGATTTTAGAACATATTCAAAAAATTTAGAAGAATTATATAAAAATAAATAAGAATTAAATTAGGTTAAAGATATAGAAATCAAAACCTGAAGGAAAAAATGGAGATTCTGGAAGAATCTCTTACTTTATGTCTGAAAGTGTTCTACACTTGTACTTAATGTCCTGGATAATAAAATTAAATTCATTAATAATTTAATTCAAAACATATTAAACGTTTATTTGATTTATTATAATTTTATTAAGTTTATTTATGGTATTTTTGTTGACTTATAAGATTCAATTTCTTCATTCAGGAGTGTTTGTTTCCTTAGTTTTCATGATTGGTTCACTTGTATACATGAATAAAAGATCGTGTAAAATGGTAATAGTAATCCAGAATTGAAATTATATGTTATTAATGAAATACTAGAAGATTAAATAGTCTTATATATCATTTTTTATAGATATTAGGATGATTCAATTGGTAAAATTTTAATGATAACTGTTTTTATTATTTTAATATTTTTTTATCATCGCGCACTAGTTTTGTTTTATTAATTAATATTATGTATATATACTGGTTCTTGAGAACTAAATAAGTTTTAATATATATTTAAAATTTGTATTCAACCATTATAATTTTTTTATGACTAGCCTTTAATATGGTAATATAAAATTAAAATGCATCATACACGATGGAAATAAATCAACACCTCACATATGATATTTTTATTTTTAGAATAAAAGGGAGAGGGGAAGTGGTTTAATGTTGGATTTTACATTAAAATAATAACATTAAAATATATATAATATATTTGATTTATCATTCATGATTTTATAGATTATTTTTTTTAAGGATAAGAAAATAAAAGAAATTGAAAGAGAAGGATTAAGGGTTTTACCTCTTGAATTCATTTCTTTGAGAACCTCCTTACATAATTTGGGTTTTGGTGTTGTATTGAGAACAAAAGACATTGTAAGTGGTGGGAAACCTAGGTAGTTTACTAGGTTGAAATTGTAAAAGCTTCAAGGCTTTTGAGGTTTGAAGAGAAGAGGTGGTGCGGGGTGGTATTTATAGTGGAGAAGAGGGGTGTTTTTTGATTATTTTATTAATTTGTTTATTATTTTGGATCAACACTATGAATAGTTTAAACCTTATCAATAAATATATTAAAATAGTGAATGAGAGTTCTATATTATAGGATTACATCATAAATACATCATCTATTCCTCAATAATTCATGTATTTATATTATACCATAAATTAGTGTATTTCACTATTCACCAAAAAATCAACTATTTTAGAAAAATCCCAAAAATTAAACCTAACTATTTTTTAACATGTAGAATTTAAAAATGAACTCCATTTTTTGAAAATAATTTTCTAGATATGATAAATTTAATTTCTAATTAAAATCATAATTTATTCGAAAAATACCAATTTAAAAACAATAAATGATTTTATAAAACTTTGAAATTTTAATTAAGGTCTCATGAAATTATCTTATAATAATAAGAAAACAACATATTAATTTATGAATCTATTTTATGAAAATAAATTTTCTTTTCAATCATTATATTAATTATAAAATTTTAAATAAACATTTATGTCTTATAAAAATACCTACACTTAATTTATCATTTTCAAAATATTTATTTACTTATATTATGATATAATTATATCATATTTTCATTTATATAATACCTAAATTTTATTTACTCATTCGTAGGTGAGGTCACTATTCTATTAGTTTTATTATTATTTCTAAGGTTCACATTACTTTTCTAAATGTCATGTTACTATTACACTGGTATATGTTCGGTAATTTCTATAAAAAGACTCTTATTTCATTCATTATTCACTTATAAAGTTTGTTTTGGGTTATCTATGTGATTTTATATGATTTATACCACATGAAATGATTTTTTTTTGAAATTTAAACTATTTAATTAATTTAATTTATTTAATAGGACACATACAGTAAAATCATGGGTTGTTATAATCAATTATGGAAACACCCTTTATTCATCAAAAATCACCAAAACATGCTTATTATCAACTTCATATTCAATTATAAGGTCTAAAATCTCATTGAAGGTATTTTAAACATCATCAATTATTATAAATCATCCATAATATTAAATTTAATAACCTATTAATAATTAAATTTTTAATAATAATGAATATTAACACCGCTATTATGAAACTAGTATAAACAATCAAAACTATAAACACTGATGAGAAAAATAACTAGAATTAATATAGAGAATGAATATTTATGAAGATTATATATGAAAATAGATATTTTTAATGTTATAAACCAAGTGATTAATATAGATATGTTTATGATACAAGAGGTTATAGTGATATTATGGAATTTAGGATAAGAAGTAAGTGTTTTCCATCTCAAATTCCTCTCTTTTAGACATATTTTGTATTATAAACCTAATTTATTTTATGTAGGGTATATAATAATTATTTAAAATTTTATATCAATAAATTATTTTATTCATGGTGTTTTAAGATCAATTTTAATCCCTCTCATTCAATATGTTATGATTAAATTTCTGCCCAAGCCATAAGTGGGGTTTTTCTATCTTAATTTTCTTTCTTTGGGACTCATGTTATAATTACCACCTTTTTTTTTGGTTCATACATGGTAATGGAATACCTTTTTGAATATTAGTAATGAAATTTAATATATTTACAGGTCCATATTTTTATCTCTCTCTCACATTCTTTTTATTTAAGAGTCACATTTTCCAAGGTGGAAAACTCATCCTAAATTTTGGTATAGTAAAAGTGTGTGTAATTTCCTAAAAAATTCATCCATTCCTAGATACTAGAATGTGGATGTGGATATTCAATGGATACACATAGAATTAATCATCCATAAAAATGGTTGGTTGATCATTTTCTCATCATCACCCTCATTCATTATGAGTGGTCCTAAGACTACGCACATGGAATGAAACTCACAGGGGATATAGTTTGGAATATTCACACACTCATAATGAACCATGATGAGGTATTTTTTTACCATTCCCTTTTAATACTACCAATAAAAAATATAAATCCAAATTATTATATTTTATAGATAACCTTGTACATTTAAGGTACCCTCACCTCTATATTTCTCTAATAAGGTTGATACTTGTTAATTTTAAAATACACCATGGATTCCAAGTTAGTTAAGGGGTGATCTCCTAGGAATACAGAATATTCCATTGAATGGTAAATTTTTTCCGTATTTATCATTATATATATAACTAATTTTTATTTAGTAAATGGTTTCTCATGTAATGGTATAAAAGGTCTTGATGACTCTTATAGTGAATGAATTAGAATTAATCAAGTGACAAGTGGGGCTCAGAATTATATATTAACTCAATGCATAGATGGGGATCATGAGACAAAACAAGTTGGGTTTTGGTGTATACCTATTAACTTTAGAGAAAAGTGTCTTAGAATAATCCCTTGACAACAAGTTTTTGATGTCTGAAATTGTTTATTCCGTCAGTATGAGATCAATGATTATTATTATCCAGGTTTTTATTTATTTTCATGGGTATAGAATTCCCTCAGTTTCAGTTGACTATAGCTTCATGTTTTTCATTTATTCCAACCATATCACTTATTCCATGTTTTTGTTATATAATTTTTATTGTATGTACCTCCTTACGAGGTATCTGAGCTCACCCTTATTTGTTTTCCTTTCCCCAGGAAACCTAGAGGAGGGATATTTGTAATTTTCATATATATGGTGAAAGGGATAATATTGTTCTCTCAATGTGTTCATATTATATCTCATGTTTTGAAATGTATTTTATGTATGTATTTAGTCTTATAAGACTACTAAATTGTACAATCCTTTTGGAAATATTTAACTTTGTACCAATAATGTAATATAACTATTGGATCTGAGCTTCTAGAGTTCAGGAAGTTTAAAATTTTCCCATAATTATTTCCATGTATCGAGGACTGTCTAGTTGAGGAAAGAAATATATGAAATTAAACAAGTAAGTGAAGTGACCCTTCACGTGCATTTGAAGAAATTAAAAGAATTAGAAAACTACAACTCACACCATTCCTATGAAGATATTCTTTTCTTGGTATTATTTTACCAAGGATTGATTGATAATGAATATAATATTTTGGATACTTATTATAGAGGAGCACTAACAAAAAAGTCATCATTTGAAGCTATAGAGTTGATTGACTACAACAAAACTAACTTTTAACAGTGCTAGAAAGAGGCTTTATCAGCGCTAAGAAAGTGTTAACAACCTAAGAGATGTTAAAATATGACCTTTATTAGTGATAGGAAAAAGGCCAATAATGGAACCCTTTATCGGTGATTTTATTTAGCACCGATAAAGGGGGGATTTATGAGCACTTTTTCTTAGAACTGATAAAATTTAAAAAAAATATTTTTAATGCCCCCACCCATTATCAGCACTTGCGATCCTCCTTTCTCAGTGTTATCCACCCTCCCCCCCCCCCCCGACCACCCCTCACCCACTCTCACACACCCATATCCCTTTAATAGCACTCACGACCCCCATTTATTAAGGATAGATATATTATCACCCACCAGTGCATTCTTAGTCTCAAAATCAGGACCTACCTCCTACATTGTGAAGCCATTTCCACAGACCTACCTTGTTTTATTGTTAATTTTATGATATTTCTATTTATTTATATATATTTACATAAATATTTTTTAGAAGTGTTTTATATATATATATACACTCTTATAATTATTTAAATATATGATATATTAATATTCATTTATATATTTTAGAATGTAAATATAAATATGTGTGTGTGTGTGTTTATTAATACACATATATATATATATAAACATGATACATACATATTAATGAATGTTTATAATATAAACAAGATGGATTATTTTTTACTATAAATAAAATGAATAGTGAATATTTATTTCCATTTATTTAATATATTTAAAAATAAATTTTATTTAAATATGTTTAAATATGTATTTAAAAAATTGATTTCTGATAATTAAATATAAGAAAAAATGGATATAATTGATTGTAAATTAAAATACATTATAAAAAATGATAAAATTTTAAAACCATAATATCTATATAAATGTGAGCCTTGGGAATAAATTTAGTCTCCAAAAAAAAGGACAAGAGGACTCTCTCAAATGAAGTTGAAATACTATTGAATACTAAAAAAATGGTATCTCAACTAAAAACCCAGGTTTGGAGGCCTTCTGGGCCTTTTAACCACAAAATAATTATTATTAGGGTACCCTCAGATCAACATTACATATATCTATTCATAGTATTTGATTTTATATAAGGTAGATCCCAAATAGACACTCAAATCAAAAGTTATGGTTGTTTGATGTTCAAGTCATGTTTTCAACTTATCTTAGACCATTCAATAATTCATTTAATTTTTGTGTCATCTAATTATTATTAAATAAATATTAATCAATAATAATTATAAAATTATTAATTAATATTATTTTTCAATAATTTTAAAATCCATTTTTTACTAAATATCATATATATTTAGTGAAAATGCGTATTTAGACTTATCTAAATCGTATTTAAAAAATATTTATTATATTTATATCAATATAAATATATTAATATATTAATATATTATTTTTAAGGAAATATAATTTTTTAGGAAATATACCCTTTATCAGTACTAGTAAAAAAGTGCCAATAAAGGGCCTCCTTTATCAGTGCTTTTTTATTAGTGCTGATAAAGGGCCCCTATATCAGTGTTTTTTATCACCAATAAAGACCCCCCTTATTAATAATTTTTTTATCATTAATAAGGTCTAGTACTGGATAAACCCAAATTTGTAGTAATATTGAAAGAATCTTCCAAAATCCTCAAAAATTCATCATAATAACTATAACAATGGGAGTGCATGAGGTGAAAAGTTCTAACTCCTCTTTAATTGAAAAAAAACTGAAAAAAAAACTAGCCTATATTTTCATAAATTTATCTTTGAACAAGGTACATGAAACATCACCTCTCACACCCCCTTAGTCCTACCAACTTTGTCAATCCCTATAACACTACACTAATGGTTGTCCTCAAATTCTAGAAAACTATATAGGAATGTATCATAGATAATACAAGAAACATCCGATCTAAAACTAAGGAAGTAGATAGCATTCTAACATTAAATATAGATATGTAAACCAAAAAATTTAGAGAAGACCCTTTCAGAATTTTTTTTAACAATATTTATAGCCATCACCCTTTCAAATAAAGAACTCTCAACCTTCTACAAGCTATAAACTAAGGCAAGCTAAAGAACACTCAATGGGGGACCCAATGAAAGAACTTGTGAATATAATAGGCAAATCCTAACTATCGTCAATGAATTGAAAAACCAAGTACTAGGTAAGCTTCTTTCCCAATCCATTCATAACCTCAAAGGAAATGTTAGATTTATTACATTAAGGAGTGTCAAAGAACTGGGAAGCAGTAAATAATCAACCTCTAGATAAAATACTATAATTAAACTTGAAGAAGAAGTGGTTATATAAATACCCCCAATGAAGAAAGATAAAGGGAAATCCAAGATGAAGGATCAACTTTAACTCCCCTTTCCTACTAGGATACAAGGAACCAAGAAAACCAATGATGAATCATTACAAGAGGAGATAATGTAAGTATTAAAAAAAGAAGATTTTAGTATCCCTTTGTTGGACACCATCCACTATATTACAAGGTATACATAATTCTTTAAAAACATGTGCATCTGGAGGGGAAAATTCTGATTTAATAAAAATGAAAGTCTAAGTAAAAAAAATTCTACACTTATACCCCAGAAATACCACAAAAATTCAAATATCCAAGTATCTTCTATATTCCCTGCATTATTGGTGAGCTTGATTTTTCAAATGAACTTTTTTATTTAACAGTATCAATTAATATTATTCCTTAATTAGTTTATTCATATTTTTATATAGGAGAACTCAAACCCACCCGAGTTGTTATGAAGATTTCCAAATGACCCACTGATTACCCAGTACGTGTTACATAGTATGTCTTGGTGAGTTTACAAGGTTTCTTATTCCCTTTTATTTTATTCATTATGGATATGGAGGAAGAAAAAGGTAAGATTAATTCTCCCATAATTCTAGTTAGACCATTTCCCAGGACTACCAAAAAACAATTAAGGCTAATGAATGGAATATTTCTATGACTTTTGGTGAACGAAATATGGATTTTAACATACATGATTCAAGGAAATACCCCCATGAGGAATGATCTATTTTTATTTCGAACCACATTAAGTTTCCCTATTATTTTAAAGAAGAAATTGGAATATTGGATGACATAATTATACTAATAAGGAAGTTTGAATCTCATGATTTTTCTACTAAAACTATTTTTTAAAATAATTTAATTTTGGAATCTATTTTTTTGTGATTAACAACTTAAAATGTTTTTTGATAAATAATCATATAATTTACTCAAATTTTCTAATAACACCTCTAACTTACCTATGATGGTTATAAATATAGATAAAACTAAATTAAAATCAATAATATAAAATCCACCTAAAATGGAAATGAATTTTTATCTATCCCACTTGGGATATACCTTCCTCAAATGAGATAAAGAATTTCCTATAAAGATATAGTATAAATCCTACTGGTCTTCCCAAAAAGTTATCCAAAAGTTTGAGAAATCTATAAAATAGAGGAATATATAGATGATGGAGCTGGAGAAATTGAGAAGAGAAGCATATCACAACACATTTCTGCACAAGGAGAAGTATAAATCTATCCATGATAAAACCATGCAAAAAAATAAGCTTTCAAGTATAATAAAAAGTGTTGTTTCACTCTTCAAGAAGGAATATTATGCCTAAAAATCATTATAAGTGTACTACACCAAATACAGTGACTAATATTTTTTCAATTTGGTATAGATGAAAATAATGGAGCTCAAATAAAGGGAGCCTTCAAGGTTATGGTCCAGAACCTAAAGTATTTTTATGAATATTTTTGGAATGAATCTAGGGAGGAGTTCAAAATCCTCCCTATTACCATCGAATAAATAAAACCCATGTAGTCTCTTTCCTTCACACTAGTATAAATGCTTTCATTTTTTTCTACATTAAATAATAAATGAATTATATAAATAATTAGAAGTGTGTATGAACTAAGTGTATTTTTGGGAAAAAATCCCTCAAGGTATCATTAAAGCATTTTTGAGGTGATTGTGTTTGTTGACAGAGTGGACATCTGAGTAGTGATTGTTGACAAAGAAAAACAATGACATACAAATTTGTTGACAAAAAGGATTTCATGATGGAATGTCGAGTTCAAGAGCTGAGGTCAACGATCCGTGTTTGATTCAAGAATGTTGACAAAAGGAAGGGATGATCTGGAGGCGGTACAAAAGAACAGATACAAGGTGGCGCCGTTTTCCAGTGTTTGCCAAATTTTTGGGCCTGAAAATCGACAAATAAAGAAAAGTGTTTTTGGCAAAGGGACTTGCACGCCGGGGACTTGGAGTATAGGAAACTTGCACGCCATATGTTTTTCAAAATCATAAGATCAAAATATGGAAAAGGAAACAGGTTTGCGCAAGTTTGGGAGTTGGTCTCGTAAGTGTCTAAGAGGAAAGAAGACTTGCGTGCCGAGACTAGGTCGTGCAAGTGACTTGCGCTCCGTCATGTAGGGTGGTCAATTTTCCTATAAATAGTGGACCACCCCTCTTCATTCTTCACTAGAGTTCAACACTTTGAGAAATCAGAACTCTCGTCGCACAGGTGTGGTTGTCACGCAAGTGGTGTGTGGTCGCACAGGTGGGACTTGCGTGCCATGGTGATAGTTGCGCGCCAGTGTTTGTAGTTGCGTGCCAGTGTGGAGTTGCATGACAATATTGGATTGGGCGTAAAAGGAAGTGAGTCGCACAGGTTTGGAGTTGAGTAAGATTGTGTCTTCCAAGTGTCTGAGGTGGACTTGCACGCCCGTTGTGACTTGCGTGGCAATACTTGTGTGCCGAGATTGACTTGTGCGCCAAGTAAGGTTTATTTACAGCAGTGATTTTCGGGCTGCATGGAATCTGGAAGGTTTCCCGATACCTTTGGTTCAAAGAGATATTCATCTACGAGTAAAAGTTTTACTTCAGTAGAGCATCTACATACAGAGAAAGATGCATTCATTCATTCAAATGAAGAGACTTACAGGTCTATAAACTGTGAGTGGATTCCTTCCAAGAGTAGTGAGCAAAGGAAGAGAAAGAAGGTGATCATCTCCACCAGTAGTGATCCAGAGAGAGAGAGATAGGGAGTGACCCTTGGGGAAGCAGTGAGATGACCCTAAACATTGTAAAGGTAGTGATCCTGGGCATAGAAGTGATCTAGCCCGAACATTGTAATCCACAGCTAGTGAAGTATAGTGGAATTTGGTACGACCGACAACCTGTCGGCGTATGTTCCTTGGACGTAGCCATTAGCAGTGAACCAAGTACAATTGTTGTGTCTTGTGCTTGCTTTTCTTTCTGTTTATATTGTGCAACAAGAAAGATAGAGAAGAGTGTTTTTCTTAACAGCGAAACAATATCATAACGGGATTTAATTTTAAATTAGTCATACACTGACTCACCCCCCCTCTCAGGGTATTCATCCTTTTGGACCTAACAATTGGTATCAGAGGGAGGTTGACAGTTGTTCTTCTCTCAATGGAGGTCACTAATCATAAAGGGATTCCGATCTTTGACGGATGTAATTTTCAGATATGGAAGAATCGAATGCAACACTATTTTAAATCTTTGGGAATGGATGTGTTTTCAGCAGCTATGCATGGTATCACAGCTGATATTAATAGTGGTACGTTATCAGAAGCTGAACATAGATAGTTGGATGTTGATTCCAAAGTGATCAATGCCTTAGGGGGAGACCTCTCCAATCCCATCTATACAAAGGTGATGTCATGCAAAACGTCACATGCCATGTGGGAAAAGCTTTTGAATATATATGAAGGGGATACAAAGGTGAGAGAGGAAAAGCTGCAAGTGTTGTGGAACAAGTATGAAGATCTGAGAATGAACCTGAATGAGTCTGTTGATGCATTCTTTGACAGGGTAAATGCTGTGGTAGAAGACATGCGGAGTCTTGGAGAAATTATCAAAGATATAAAAATTGTGAAGCGCATATTGAGAAAACTTCCATCTCGGTTCAATCCAAAAGTTTCTGTTTTGGAAGATAAAGACCCAAAAGAACTGACATTGGATAACCTGCACAGTACTCTTATTGCATATGGAATGAGAAAAGATGATAACGAGACTGTTGAAAAGGGGAAATGTAAAGAGGTGGAATTCAAGGCCATGAAGAAGCTCACCATTGAAGATTCTAATGAAGAATAAGAGACAGATGAGGTGATTTCATTCCTTTCTTCAAATCTTCAAAGAGGAAGAGGAAAGTTTAAAGGGAAACTTCCATTATCATGCTTTCGATGTGGAAAGGTTGGTCATCTTGCAGCAAGATACCCTAATAAATTTCAAGATAACGATAATGATGATGATGAAGTTGAAATTCCCAAGAAAAATACTTTAGCAATTGTGAAGGGGAAGAAACAATTCAAGATAAATTTCTTCAAGAAAAAGAATCTTCTTTCAAAAGAATTTCAAAGTTCAGATGAGTCTGAGGATGAAGAGGTTGATGAAATAAAAAATTGCAGAGATCGTGGGGTAAATTCCTTGGTGGCAATTGTTGGTAGTTCTCAGAAAAAGGAAGAAGCTGACGCTGAAGAAGAAGAAGAAGTTGAAGGGAGAGTTGATATGGAAGCTTAATTGGAAGTAGCTCTTAAGGAGATAGATGTTTGGAGAGCCAAAACAAAGAAAGCCAATAAAGTGGTTCGTGATGCCAAACTATATATGCAACAACAGGATAAAGAAAAGTCTGAGCTGTTAGAAGAAATTGTAAGACTAAAATCCTCAACACCAGAGAGCTCAGAAAATATTGTTGAGTATAAGCTTAAAATTTGGGAACAAAAGAAAGAAATTGATTGTTTGACTAACATAGGAAAAGATCAGGTCAGACATATCAACAGTCTTGAAAAAGAAGTGGTCAGTCTGCGACAAAAAAATAAGGATCAAGAAAAACTCTTGACCACCAACGTGATATCAGAAAAGTAGGCCATTCAGAAGACAGATAAGATGAAAGAGGAGCCATGTACTTTAGTAGGGAAGAAGCAGCAATTGAGCTCAGATGTTAAGGCCATTTCAGGGCTTAATCAGGAACAAAAATCTGTGACAATTGCAGCCAGATCGCAAGCAACCGTCCCGAAATTGAAGGTTGATTTGGGCATAAAATAGAATCAGAATATTCAGAAGTCCCAAATGGAAAATCGTAGTGATGAAGTATCACAAAGGGAAGCATCCTATGTTAGGTGTTATTGCTATGGGAAAATGGGACATTCACAGTATGTGTGTTCCATATCCAAGAGATATAGAAGGGAACAGGAACAGAGATAGCAGCCAAACAGAGAAAGGTTTTCCAGAATATATTTTGAAGGAAACTGTTTTTGGTGTGGAGGATTTGTACACATGGATAGGTATTGCACTTCGACCATTCAAAGAAATATGACAAAGTAGAATCAAAATGTTTGCAAGCAGCATATCAATAAACCTACAAGTGAGTTAAAAGTTTAGAACAGATTTGCAGCTCTACAAGATGAAGCTAGTCCTTCATACTCTGAGAATTATCATGAGTCTCAATCTATACCAAGTATGGAGACAAAAATATGGACCAAGAAGAAGAGAACAGAGAAGGCAGTGGTTGCTTAAATTTCCCTTAAAGCATCAGATCGTTCTGGTGTGTTGATTCTTGATAGTGGTTGTACGTCTCACATGACAGGCAACAAGGATCTGGTTACAGGCATAAAATATGACAAGGAAGGAGTTGTCAAGTTTGGAAATGATGAAGGCCTGAAGATAATCGGATCAGGAAAGGATAGGTTTGGGGGAAAAGAAATCAGACATGCTGATGTCTTGGTTGTAGAAGGTCTCAGTCATAATTTGCTCAATGTCAGTCAATTGTGTGACTCAGGATATTCTATACGGTTCACCAAGAAGACCTTTACTATCACAGGAAAAGATGGGGTAGTTGTTCTGAAGGGAAAAAGGACAAAAGGGAATCTCTACCTTTTAAGTGGAGAAGAAGATATGTGCCTCTTATCCAGAGAGGAAGAGAACCCGTTGTGGAATAAGCGACTTGGTCATCTATTCCAACCATCTATGAAAGATCTGTTAAAGTGTGATGCTGCTAGAGACCTTCCCAAACTATCACATGATCGCACTCATACATGTGATTCTTGCCAACAAGGGAAGATCATCAGAAAGACATACAGGCCAAAGGAAAAAAATCAACTGGAGTTCTCGAATTGGTGCATGATGATGTATGTGGACCTATTTCACCATGAGCTATAAATGGGAAAAGGTACTATGTCCTTTTCATTGATGACTATAGCAGAATGGCCTGGGTATTCATCATTACCTATAATACAGAGGTGTTCAGTTGCATAAAGTAGTATAGGAGGGAATCAGAAAAGATGCTTGGGCAGAAAATTCTGAAGTTTCATACTGATAACGGTACGGAATTCACAAACAGTCAAGTTGAAAACTATCTCGAGAAACATGGGATAAGGCATCAAGTTTCATCAGAAAGAACTCCCCAACAGAATGGAGTGGTTGAAAGAAGAAATAGGATCATCAACAACATGGATAGAACGATGCTTATTGATAAAGACCTACCAGAGAAATTTTGTAAGGAAGCAGTTTTGACATTGGTCTATGTTTCGAACAGGTCTCTGTTGTGTCCGAAGTAAGGAAAGACTATGTATGAACTGTGTTATGGAAATAATCAAACGTTGAAATACTTTAAAATCTTTGGAAGTAAGTGTTTCATTCTCAACAAAGAAAATCACAGGAAGTTTGAGGCATGAGGAGATGAGGGGATATTCCTTGGCTACTCATGGAAAATCAAAGCATATAAATGTTTCAACAAAAGGCTGGGAAAAATTGTTGAGAGTAATGATGTCACTATAGTTGAAAATGAACAGAATACTCAACGACCCAGGGAATAGTTCCTGGATGAAAGGGATGATGAGGTAAGCAACACAGGGGGAGAAGAAGTGGAAAAGGATGACTCAGAAGAAGATACTGATGATGAACAAGAAAGCGTCAAGTCTGTGTATGCAGGGAAGCCAAAGAGTCGAGCTGAAATTGATAGGCAGAATATCATTGGTGATCAGACAACTCCAGTTCAGACTCGAAGAACGAAGTCATTACAGCAAACATCATTTTTATCTCAGGTGGAGCCGAAATGTTTTTTCGATGCATCTAAAGATGAAAACTGGGTTCAGGCTATGAATGAAGAGCTAGATCAGATTAAGAAGAATCAAACATGGGATATTGTCTCGAGGCTAGCAGATAAGAATGTCATCGGGACTAAATGGGTCTATCGCAACAAGATGAATGAAGATGGCACAGTGATTCGGAACAAAGAATGACTAGTGTTCAAGGGGTACTCCCAGAATAAGGGAATAGATGTTGATGAGACATTTTCACCAGTTGCAAGGCTGGAGACAATCAGATTATTCCTAGCCATCGCAGTGCAAAGGAAGTTCAAAGTGTTTCAGATGGATGTCAAATCCGCATTCTTGAATGGTGTTCTGGAAGAGGAGGTGTATATTTAACAACCAGATGGTTTTCTCATTCATGAGGATGAGAAAAAAGTTTGCAGGCTGAAGAAGGCTTTATATGGGCTGAAACAAGCACCGAGACCATAGTACTCAAGGCTCGACCAGTACTTGAAGAAGCTTGGTTTCCAGCGTGGGGGAGTTGATTACAATATTTATTTCAGTAATGAAAGTAATCAAAGGATGATGGTGTTGGTTTATGTCGATGACATAATATTTGGCGGATCAGATGAATCTCAGTGTAGATAGTTTTCCAAATTCATGAAAAATGAGTTTTAAATGTTAATGATTGGAGAGATAAAGTTTTTCCTTGGTCTATAGGTGACACAAGGAAGGAATGGAACATTCATTTCTCAATATAAATATGCCAAGGAGGTCCTGAGAAGGTTTGGAATGGAGAATTCCAAGGAGATGAAGACTCTGGTTGCTACCCAGATGAAATTATCAAAAGATGAGGATGGAAAGGCAGTTAATATCACATAATACAGGAAAATTATTGGAAGTCTGTTTTACTTAATTGCAACAAGGCCTAATATTGTTTTCGCCACATGCCAAGAAGCGAGATATCAGAGTAATCCCAAGTAAAGCCACATGCTTGCAGTGAAAAGAATAATTCGGTATATCCAGGGCAAAGTGGATTTCGGCTTGATATATACTGACAAATCTCATATATAGTTATTGGGATATACTGATGCAGACTGGGCTAGTTCAGCAGATGATAGAAAATCAACATCAGGTGGTGCATTCTATCTTGGTGGATTGTGTATTTCTTGGCTAAGCAAGATGAAAGATTGCATTTCTTTGAGCACCGCAGAAGCTGAGTATATTGCGGCCACTCAAGCATGCACACAGTTATTGTGGATAAAGCAGCAGCTTGATGATATGGGAGTTGAAGTGAAGTCTCAGATTGGAATCCAGTGTGATAACTCAAGTGCTATAAATCTCAGCAAAATCTCGTCTATCACTCAAGGACAAAGCACATTGAGATAAAGTATCATTTTATCAAGGAGAAGGTTGAGCAGGGAATTGTGAAGTTGGAGTATGTGCCTAAAGAGCTACAGGTTGCAGACATTCTGACAAAGGCCTTACCCAAGTAATCTTTTGAGAGGAATCGATTGGCTCTGGGAGTTCAGTCGACTCCCCTCACTTGAAATAGTGTGGATGTGGAACCCCCCCCCCCCCCTCCCCGAGGTATGATGTGTTTTTTCCTAATGTGTTGATATGTGTTCTCTACTCTGTTACAAACTGCAAAGGAGTGACCTTTGGGTTTGTTGACAAAGGGGGAGAAAATAGAGATTGTTTAAGGGGGAGACAGTGTGGCAATTTGATAAATCATGGTTGATATGGGGAGAAGCTGACGGGTGGAGCAGCCAGATTGGGGGAGTTGAAGCTACTTGAACGTGCTTAGCCAGAGCTTATCTTGGACAACACAGGAAATAGGGCTAAAGAGGTGTTGAAGGTGTGAGAAAAAAGGGGGAGCGTATTAAATATGATGATGATAGAAGTGATCAATAAAAGAATAGATATCATGACAGCAGAGGATCGTGATAAAAGCAGAAGAGTGGTGTTGGAGAGTGGTAAGAATATTTCCAAACCAAAAATTGGTCTTCCAACAAGTCCTTCAACAATTGGTATAAGTTTAGTACAAATTGGTATCAGTTTGGTATCAATAGTGGGAATCAGAGATGAAGTGATTCATTGATGAACTTTTCATTTACTCTTGTTTCTCATGCCGAGCATTGCTCATGTGGGCTTAGATTATGTGTTGAGTAAATCCTTGATCGCTATCAGAATTGCAATGAGGCGAATGGTGTCTGAAGAATCAACGATGTATCTTTTTATGGAAGAGTTTTCAACAAACCCAAAGGGGGATATTGTTGGGCAACAATCCCTCAAGGTATCACTGAAGAATTTTTGAGGTGATTGTGTTTGTTGACAAAGTGGACATCTAAGTAGTGATTGTTGACAAAGAAAAACAATGACATAAAAATTTGTTGACAAAGAGGATTTCCTGATGGAATGTTGAGTTCAAGAGTTGAGGTCAACGATCCATGTTTGATTCAAGAACGTCGACAAAAGGAATGGATGATCTGGAGGCGGTACAAAAGAACAAATACAAGGTGGCGTTGTTTTCCATTGTTTGCCAAATTTTTGGGCCTGAAAATCGACAAATGAAGAAAAGTGTTTTTGGAAAAGGTACTTGCGCACTGAGGACTTGGAGTATAAGAAACTTGAACACTATATGTTTTTCAAAATCAAAAGATCAAAATATGGAAAAGGAAACAGGTTCACTCAAGTTTGTGAGTTGTTCGCGCAAGTGTCTTGGAGGAAAGAAGACTTGTGCGTCGAGACTGTGTCGCGCTGGTGACTTGCGCGCCGTCACGCAGGGTGGTTAATTTTCCTATAAATACTGGACCAACCCTCTTCATTCTTCACCATAGTTCAACACTTTGAGAAATCAAAGCTCTCGTCACACAGGTGTGGTGGTCGCGCAAATGGTGTGTGGTCGCGCAGGTGGGACTTGCACGCCAGGGTGATAGTTGTGCGCCAGTTTTTGTAGCTACGCACCAGTGTGGAGTTGCGCTCCAATATTGGATTGAGCATAAAAGGAAGTGAGTCTCACAAGTTTGGATTTGAGGAAGATTGTGTCGTGCAAGTGTCTGAGGTGGAATTGCACGCCCATTGTGACTTGCGCGCCGAGATTGACTTGCGCACCAAGTAAGGTTTATTTCCAGCAGTGATTTTTGGGCTGCATGGAAGCTGGAAGGTTTCCCAATACCTTTGCTGCAAATAGATATTCATCTACGGGTGAAAGTTGTACTTCAATAGAGCATCTACATACAGAGAAATATGCATTCATTCATGCAAATGAAGAGACCTATAGGTCTATAAATTGTGAGTGGATTCCTTCCAAGAGCAGTGAGAAAAGGAAGAGAAAGAAGGTGATCCTCTCCACTGGCGGTGAGCCAGAGAGAGAGAAACAGGGAGTGACCCTTGGGGAAGTAGTGAGCTGACCCTAAACATTGTAAAGGCAGTGAGCCTGGGCATAGAAGTGATCTAGCCTGAACATTGTAATCCATAGCTAGTCAAGTATAGTGGAATTTGGTACGACCAGAAACCTGTCGGCGTATGCTCCTTGGATGTAGCCCTTAGCGGTGAACCAAGTAAAATTGTTGTGTCATGTTCTTGCTTTACTTTCTGTTTATATTTTGCAACAAGAAAGAGAGAGAAGAGTTTTTGCTTAACAGCGAAACAAGATCAGAATGGCCTTTAATTTTAAATTAGTCATACCCTGATTCACCCCCCCCTCTCAGGGTATTCAGCCTTGTGGACCTAACATGTACGGTATAGGGAAAAACTAGTTTAGGATGTAAATATTTTACTTCTTTTTAGTTTTTAGCTTTTGTTTAAAAAAATGGTATGTTTTAAAAATATACAAAGTTTTCATATAGTTTTTTAGCTTTCAAACTTTCTTTGATTTGAATTGGAAATCTCAATTAACTTTTAAACTATAAGTGATTTAGGAGTACCTTCACAATATTATTTAATCTGAAAATATAAAATAATTATTAAGTGTATTTGTTTTCTTGGGATGTGATTTTCAATAATTTGTATGATTTTTCACTAAAAATAGAAACCCAATAACCACTGATGACAAACCACAATTTTTATTCCTATCCTAATAGGTTTATGGAACATTTTTTGACATAATATTTATAATACCCTAACTTGTTTAGAGAAGTTTGGGATTTTTTTATAAACTAGAACTTTTTTTTATTCTCTCTTAAGTCTTTGGAATTCATGAGGTACTTTCAATATAATTGATGAATTTGATTATAAAACCACTCATTTTCCTTGACATAAACATATAAAATTGATCATAGTTAATCCCTTAGATAACCATTAATATCCTTATAGGTTGAAGCTACATTTCAATTCAGATTATCCCTTACCTATCCTTACTCTAAAATTCAGTTTCATGATTAAGTCGAGACTAAATATGGTGGAAATGGGGTTCCATTTTTTCTCTAAGAATTATTATATGATAATGGTACTATGATAGTTTTGTATCATAATTATGGGGTATTTTAGAGAGATAAATGGGAATGGTTCACTATCTCTACATTACATTTAATTTATCTTATTCTCTTAAAAAGATTAAAAATTTAGAAAAATTGGATGAGTTTTTAATATTTATTTTACTAGTTTTAGTGATTCATGACCCTAATAAAGTGAAAGAAATTATCACCATTAATTACATACAAATTGATGAATAATTCACCTTAAAAAGGCAAAATTTAAAAAAATTAAAAAGAAAAGGAAAAAAACAAAATAATGTATACATAAAAAAGATAAGAATAAGAATGTGATGTTTATTAGGTTTAGTTTTGTATCCCATTTCCAAGGGAAAATAAATAAAATAAGGGGAGTGTAAGTATCACATATTTAAGTCGGATTTAGTGAGATATTATTACATGATTTACTTTATATATCATGCACTATATTTAAAGAGTAAAACCTTCCCCTTTCTACAAATGTTTTTTTGAACACTTTCCGACCAAGCTCAAAGCCACTGAACAACCTTTATAAAGCTCTCTTGATTGATTGTATTATCATGATTCATTGTATATAGATATAATAATTTTCCTAAGATAGTATAAAATAATCACTTCCTCATTATGATCATAACATCATATAAAAATATTATTTTGATTGAATAGTGACATTGAACTTCATGTGAGGTTGGTCTTGAAATGGTTTTTCGATGGAAATTAAAGGTTGAATTCTAATGTGGATGGGATAATTTCACACCTTTGAAATTGAATACATGTAAAAATCATGATTATTTTTTTATGTAAATAATCAAAAAATTATCCATCACTTTTTACTTGGTTGTTCGAAATTGATTTGAGTCTATTATTTCATTTCATTGATTTTTTTTTGAATTTGAATTTCATTGAAAAATGTGTTTTGAATTATAAAATTCGGTAAATACTTGAATAAAGCTCTCATTTTTTAAATTCAATGATAAAATTTCCTTGGAGTGCAATAGTTCAAGTGCGAGGAAGTGATGAGAGCCAAAATTTTCAACAAAAAAAATTCTATGAATTTCATTGAAAAATACCCCTCAATTAATTCAAATATCAGTAAAATCATTCATTTTTTAAAATTTTGTGAATTAAAAATTTAATTCATAAATGGATAAATGGATTATTTTTAATAATTAATTCATTTTTGAATTAATTAATAGTTAAATATTGATTCTGAAATTTGAAATATATTTTTTGACTTAATCTATAATTAATATACCAAATGGGTTTTTTTGAGTTTAAATTATTTTATTAATTTTTAAATTAATTAAAAACCATAAATTAAAAAAATAGTGAAATATCATTTGGGGGTTCTAGAATATGTTTAAATAATTTTTTTTTATTTAGAAAACAAATTTGAAAGTAATCTAGAATTAAATTATAAAAAGGCATTCAATATTGAATTTTAATTATTTTATTATTTATCTAATTAATTTTATTAATACCTTTAGTAAAATAAAATATTTATGTGAATTATTCTATCTTGAAATTTTTAAAAAGAAAAATCTTTATCCTGTTGAGAAAAAATTTGCAATCGTGGTTCAAATACGGTTACCCAATTTAGATATTTTTCCCTCATAACCACTAAGTTGAATTCTACTACAATTTTACTACTACTGATACCCCATTTACTTCTATCCCATTACTTTTATTACTCTGTTATCGGTAAGACAATCTTTAACTATGAAAAAAATACATTCATAGAAAGCTAGTATGCTACTGTGCTCACCCCACTGCTACCATCCGCCCCTACTTCCATGACACTACTACCACATATGAATATATTTTTATGCTACTATGATAATACCATGCCTCCATCACAGATTGTTCAAACTAAATCCATGAATATCCTCACCAAATCCATGCCACTGTTGAAGCTTGAAAACTCCCATGCTCATGGATGAAGAACCTCTGAGAATTTTTGAGGATAAGTGGAGGCTGAAAATTATCGACCTATGACCACCAATGAAGAACCAATTAAAGGCTATATGAAATTAAATATTATTTTTTTATCCTCTATCATGCCACTCCAAATTCCCATTATAAAGCTTGGAATATGAGCACTGACTCGATAAGATCTAGGTCTCCTTGTTATAAATGATGTGTTCTATTCCACACAATCCTTAATGGAGGAGATAACCAAGATCTATGAATGGATCTCACTGTATTATGACCCAATTGGAAACCAACTTCAAGCCTGGATGAATGCCAAATGAGATTCCAAGATCATATAGACTAAATCAAGAAGAAGACTGAACATCACTAGATGCAAGATCAAATTTGGATGAATGAGAAATATAAATTAATTTCCTGGTGTGTTCCTTGTGCAGAGATAAATATTTAGGGGACCTATCTTAACCCAAACTCATTGCCTGGGTTCCCAAGGAAGAACACATATACAGTGCTCAATGGAATTCCCAAGAGAATCCCATACACTATGGAAAGGTTGGGAAGACAAACCAAACCTAGTCTGAAGTCACCATAAAAGTTTCTATTACACATCACATATTCATATCAAACTATAGTGACCCATGATATCTTCTGTAACACCGCTATATTTTTATGAAATATATTTTTTTAAAATATTTTGATTTCTTTAATGTCTTGTGTAACATGAAAATCTGAGTTTCTACAAAACATAATTTTATTATTGTAAATATTTAAATAATAAAATTATAACATATCCATTAGAATGGAAATTATGAAAAGTATTAACTTAATTATGAAAATATGGTTTACACATGTAAAACCATTTTGTAATTAAAAGGAAATATTTTTCTGAAAATACTATTTAAATGCACACAAGTGTATTTTATACCAATAAAATAAACAAATGATTATTTTTTATTATATTAATGAAATATATATATATATTATATTATATTAAATCTAATTTTTTACCTTCATCCTATGCGTTTTCTAGACATTATATAAGGAAAAATCCAATTTACCCACAAAAGATGTATTTTTTTAAAAAGACAGTTTTTCCACCTTTTAATAGAGAACTTGTTTTAAATATATATTTTAACACTTAAAGAAATTATTTTTTAAAAAATAAATTTCTTAATTGAAATTCATATATCAAAATTTACTTTGGTTTAATTTTCGCCATTTTTATAATAAGTTTTATGTTTTCATGAATAGTAAAAAATACTGAATTTTAATTCAATACAGTTGTTTCATCTAAATAATTTATAGTGTTAAACTATATTTTAAATTAGTTTTAAATTAAAATTAGATCAATTTTTATCATTTAATCAAAATTAGGTTATTGGAATCAATTTCACATTGATTTTGTATAAGAAAACATTTCAATATTTTGAACAAATTCTCTTTAAAATCCCATTTCCTCACCGCATCTACATAATTAATTTTAAATTAATTTTAGTGATTTACATGTTTTGAATTTTGAAAAAATTAATTCTACATTTGGAATAATAAGGCCCAAATTTATTAAATATTCCC
The DNA here is from genome assembly GCA_963277665.1 of Viscum album. Taxonomy (NCBI): domain Eukaryota; kingdom Viridiplantae; phylum Streptophyta; class Magnoliopsida; order Santalales; family Viscaceae; genus Viscum; species Viscum album. The sequence goes on from OY728166.1 coordinate 386,328,607, forward strand.
ATTTTATTTTTGGAAAATATGAATAGTAACTTTAGTAATTATTATCACTATGGTTAAGGGAAAATCTGGTAATTAAAGGTAAAAATAATATTATAAATACTAGAAAATTGTCTGAACTCTTACCCAAATGTTATCGGATGAATTTAATTTTACCCTTATCACCTAAAGTTCTAAATTTAATTATTTAATGGAAACTTTTATTTAAAAATGACTTAGATATTATTCTCTTTTGGAAAGGGAGTTCCCATGTTTGGCCTTTTCGAACCCTCCACATAAGGAAACCCCCCTCCCCACGAAGAGGTCACTCTGGAGAGAGCCCCAGTTGGGAAGGAGTTTTTTCCTACTGAGATTGAAGAGCATCCCACAGGGTGAAAACTTGGGCAGTGATGGTTCATCAAGCAATCTGTCAGCACGGGTGGGTTGCACCGTATTTTTCCCACCCAGTCAGAAATTGGGTGACCCGGCAAGGCGAGTGGATCCTGGGGGAGAGGTTATCCCTGAAAGTGGACTCCCTAGATTCGAAACCTATACCTCCCAAATAATGGCATTACTGTACCCCTCTCCTTCACCACAACACCACCACTGATGTGGCTAAATGTGTGTAAGGGTAATGCTCACCTCCCACTGGGGGGTCCCGCTATGCCCAGAGCACGCTGCACGTTCCTCGGCTAGCCAAATGGCTTTGAATTTCCATGTGCATAATATGCACAGTGTTTGAGTCTGGTGGGACTCGAGCCTAGGCTAGTTCCAACAGAGATACAGGGGTGAAACCAACAGGTACCACTCGGCTAACACCCCATGGGAAATGACTTAAATATTATTAAAGTCAAAGAGAGTGACAAAATGTCACACTCATACTTTTAATAAGTATAATATTTTTAATATGGGGTTAAATAGATTATATGATTTAATATAAATATTATTGTGAAATATAAGATCTTTATCTACTTATTTAAAATTTATTTTTAATTTTTAGTGAAGAAATCATTATTATAAATAATTACACAATGATGATGTAGTAATTATTCAATTAATGAAAAAAACAATTAAATAATAATAGAAATATTAAAATAAATATAATTTGAATTAATTAAGACTATAAAAAATAATAGGTTAATATGAATTGTTAGGGGAATATTAAATTATTTTTTTCAATTTTATTTTGCTGTATTTATTTTCGTTAATTCAATATAATGAATAGTGTCAAAATTGACATTAATGATATTTTATGAAAATAATATTTTATTAAATTAGTTGAAAATCATAAAAATACTAAATGATGAAAATGGGATAAATTATAGTCTAAAATATAATAAATTTACCATTTAAGGTTTAATTTTCACCTTATAATTAAAAATCACCACCTTTTAATATTGAAAATGTTTTTACCGTAGTTAAAATTAAAATAGGTTAACAAAAGTTTAATAAAAAATATAAGATTTGAAATTTAAAAAAAACTCATATAAAATATATAATCTGATTGTATTACACCCTATCCAACATTACCTTCTAATTAATTTCTATTTGGATGTATTGGTATTGATATCTAATTTACTATAAATTAATTTTTTGAGAAAATCCAAAAGTGCCCCTCCCCTCTCTTATAAAATGGTACCTCTTCTTCTCTTTTATTAACACTTAAAAACCTATTTGGTTCATAAAATCTCTATTCTCATATCCTCTCAACTTCCCTCAATTCATAAATTAATCCTTACTTTTGGAATAGATCCAACCAAAGAAGTCCTTTTATGAAAATAAAAAAAATATATTGAAAGAAGAGGTAATGTTCATCAATGAACATTTTTGCTTTGTTTATTTATATAACCCCTCCAATTTATTTATTTAATATTTATATAATAAATTCATAATCATAAATATACTAATATGTTTTTATATTAAGGTTTCTTCCTACTATCACACACACTTCCGTCCAATGGGATACACAATCATTGTTTGTGTGTACGGCGGACTACCGCCTCGCAAACTGATGTCGTTCATTCTTCCATTGTCAGATTTCATAGTTGGGAATAATGATGAAATTTATTTTTTTATATGATATATAAATGATATTTATAATTTTTTTATTCTTCTATAATTATTATATAACACATAGCTTCATGCCTTCAATTTTTTTAAATATGATAACTTCATTTGTGGACGTGTGGACTACCGCCTCCTCAAAACGATGTGATTCCTTCACAATTTACATGGAATGTATTAAGTATGGGTTTAGTGAAATTATATGATATATATTACATAATAATACTAATTTAATGATATTATATATGTCATTTACTTTCTTTCTATCAATACGACAAGAAAATTGAAACATCGTTTAAGCATACATATGGTCTATCGCCTCCATGAATGGTGTATTTAATTTTCTATTTATATATTTGATAGATCATTATAAATAATTATACGCTAATTATAAATAATATTTATATCATTTTTATCATTATTTATATTATTAAATCATTATATAATTAAGAATATCGAGATAAAACAAATCAAAACACATGCAAAAAAACAAATCGGTTATTACCCGAAACATAACTTTCACATGAAATTGTTAGTAAATAGTTAACAAAAGGTCATAAATAAATCATATATGGTATGATATAATTTAATAATTTTATTTAATAAATTTATAATAAACTTTTATTTATTATATAGTATGTTTTAATGAGTGTGAAGTGATTAAAGATATAAGGTAAGGGTTTTCCAATCTCATTTTTATTTCTATGATATATATTTTATATTCACCACTAATTCTTATTATGTGGTGTATATAGTGACTTATGACATGTTATATCATGAATATAATTTATTTCATGACATTAAATTTTTCATTTGATGTTACTATTTCAATGGGATCACGATATAAAAGTTAATCTAGTAGTAACATATTTGTTTCTCACTTTTATATTTGTGGGACACAAGACTTATACACTACTTATTTATTTTGTGTGCTATATATAATACCCATGAATGGATTTTTTGAGTATTATTTTGATGATTATGATATTTTCATATCCATATAATTTTATTTCTTTAATGTTTCATATTATTATAATGATTATAAAGTGATAAGGTTTATTTTAAAATCTTAATATTATTCAAGATTGTATATGTTTAAGTCTTCATTGGGGAATATTTTTATTCCATATCCAAGTTTTCTAAAAAGCATTTTTCAAAATGGTTTCTACTATTCTATGATGAATATTTTAATTTATTTTTAATCATGTTTTAATTTTTATTAAATGGTTTGAAAATAATGTTTTTTTAATTTTCTAAATAAGGATCTGTGTGGATTTACTGAAAATAAATATACAGAACAAATGTTTTTTTACTTATATGTTATGAATGGATTTATCCACATTCATGACACCTTAATTATTTATATATTCCCTTAAAAGTTTATAATTTTATTTTCAAAGAAAATTATTTCATTTAAAATTGTGCGGCTCTTTAAAAAATGATTTCATAAAGGAAAAGATATTTTCATCAAGAATTATTTCAAGTAATAATTCAAAAAATATATATTTCTATCTAAGATGAAATTATTTGATACTTTAATAGGGATATAACCCAAGTATACCATTATTAACCTTTATCTGGATGGTTTATGTTTATGATGACATGATATTTATGAAACTTATTCATTTTCCATGAGTTATGTTATGATGAAGTGTTTATGAAACTCGTTTCTTTTTATGGGTTCTGATATGATGAATGATTTATGTTCTTATAGCATACAAATGTATGGTTTTCATTATGTGATGTATGGTACCTATATCTCACTCCAATTTATTGGGTAAATATATTATATACCATGAGATAATGATGTTAAACAAGTCGATGAGCTTGATCCACTATGTAAAGTTGGGAAAACCTGATCCACTATGGGAAGGAGGGGAAACTCAATCCACTATGGGAAGATGGGGAAACATGATACACTACAGGAATATAGGGAAACCCGGTCCCTTACAAGGAAAGGACTGTGACTATGGATGGTGGTGTGTCACACCCAAAATTTTAAGATAATATTATTTTATTATTTTATCAAATTTTGAAAATTTATATCGAGCTGTGAGCCAATCCTGTTTGAAATTTTTTTCATTTTGTTGATGAATGAATGCTTCACCCTTGACATTTTCCAGTGCATGGCATGGCATATTCAAAGCTACGCGACTTCACCCGAGTCACCGTGCGGCCTACCTCATGTTCAAGAAAAATAAATAAAATGAGTTTTAATAATGTATTTTAAAAATTATAATTATGGTAATTATTGTTATTATTATTATTATTATTATGTTCACCAAGTTTATTAATATAGGTTTGTTATAATTAAGTTATTATTAATAAATTTCTATTAATTTTGTTAAGTATATTATGTTTATTAATCTCATATTAAGTTTATTATAATTTTTATTATGATTATTATTAAAAATATTATTATTGTTTAGTTTATAATAATTATTATTAAGTTATTATTATTATTTTTATTATTATTGGAGTTTATTAAAATCCTTAATATTTTTTTTTATTATTATTTATTAAAGTTTTATTTCTTTTCTTTTCTTTTCTTTTATTTATTTATTTTATATCTTATTTATTTCTTTTATTTCTTGTTTTTTCTTTCTTGTTGTTCTTCCTCCCTAGGTGTCACGCACAGTGCCCCCCCCCCCTCTCCATCTCGCTCATGCTACCCCCCCTCTCCATTCCACTCACGCTACCCCCCCCCCACCGGCTGAGGACCCGACGGCGCCTCTTCCTCCTTCCTTTGGCACAACGACCGTTCAACCGGCCTCCCTCCCTCAGGTGGCGGCCTTCCCCCCTGCTTGCACATCCCAACCTTCCCTCCCCTCTCTTGTTCATGTGACCTAGTTCACTAGGATAAGCTTTGACGCACCGTTCTCCACCTCTGATGATCGAATCTTTTCCCTTTTTGGTGTGTGAACCCCTTAGGTGAGCTTATTCTCCCTTCCCATTCCCCTATTTTGGTATTTTTTTGGATTTCATGGGGTGCACATATCTTGGCTGAACCCTAACGTGTTTAGGGGTTCTCTTTTTGGTTGATTATTGTTATTTATGGTTCATCTTTGGTCCATCATGGTGCGAATGTAGTGCAATTGAAATTTCGCACCGAAATTCAGAAGTTTTGACACCGAAGGTAAGAGTTTCTTCATATTATTGTTGTTTGATGAATTAGTTCTCTTAATTAGTTAATTTGTCATACTCGTTTAGTTTTTTACTTGGTGTGAATATAGTTTTACTTTAGGTTTGATATGATTTAAATGTGTCTAGTAGCATATTTATTTGATATGAATGTTTTGATTTTGTGAAAACCCATTTTGATCCTTTTTTTGTGTTTTTTAAACTTTTTTGTTGGTTTATTATGTCATGTAAGGGCTTCTAATTCTATTTTATCATGTTGTTAGTGTGCGTTTGGCCTTAAAAGATGTTTTTATTGGTTGTTTGAGTTCAAAGTTTGGTAATACTACTTGGGGTTGTTTCATAAAATTTTTGTGTTGTTTATTAAATCTTATAAAGGATGAGAAACTGTTTTTTGAAATAATTTTATATGTGCTTGGGTTGGAATTGATTTATAAATGTGAACTTGGGTGCAATTTTCGTGTAGTAACCTTTTTTTTCTTCTTTTAGGTGTTTTATAAATCATACAAATGGTTTATTTAGTTTTTTAAATGGTTCCAATCACGTTTTCAATGGAACTTATAATGAAAATGGGTTTGGGTGTAGGTTTTTAAAGAGAAATGCATAATTTGGCATGTATGAGTTGTCGTGTATTTCTAAATGTAAATTTTAAATGGTTTAAACAATGAAATTAATGTTTTAGAATTAGTTCTGGTTTATGTGATGATTTTAAATGGCCTTTGGAAACGGTTAAATTGATTATGTGTTTTTATTTTAATATTTTCAATGTGTTTTATGAGTTATGTAAGTGGAGTTTCATTGGTGAAAATCCTTGATGTGTAATTTTGAAATGTTTTTTGTATTTTTTATGTGTTCAATTGCTTTATTAAATTATATGTGTAGTGCGTTGGGCCTTACTTCAATGGTTTTGGGCCGCGGGTGTCGAGGGATCCTACATTTACATGTATAGGGTAAGGCATATATATATATATGCCCTCTTTGTACATATTCCATCATGGTGTGGGGAATATGTGCAATTCAGCTAGGGGTGTGTGTTTATATATCTATAAATGCATGTGCGTGTATATGCCAAGCATCGGTTCGAGTGGTCATCGACAAATAGCGACAAGTTTGAGGTAGGTCCCCTATTCCCTAATCATTAATTAGAATTTCCATTTCGGCTTGATGTTTCTTTAAAATTATTTCCTGGTTTTTTATGTTAAATCCATATCCAATATATATATATGGTTGTGGTTCTTAAAAAGTGGTTTCATAGGGGTTGAACATGAAATGGGTATTTCAAAAAGATGTGCGGCCTTTTGTTTAATTTTGTTATGAAAGTGTAACGACATGCATTATTTTTAAAAAGGGGTTCCAAAGTGGTTTTCAAAATGTTTTTTGGTGTGAACACGAGATTAAAGGATGGTTTGATCCCATTAAAAGTATTACTTCATTTTAATTGTGGTTTTAATCTTGTTTTAAATATATATTACCTTTTTGTGTTCTAAAATGATGAATACTCCTTCTAAAGTGATGCGGCCCGTTTGGAACTTTCAGATTTGGTTTGTGAAAATGGAAAACCCCTATTGATACATTCCCCTTAATTTTAAAAGTGTGATCCAAGTGTTAGTGTGTGGTTTGTGATGTGTGCCTAGTGTAAAGGTTTGTTCATGGTTGTGTGATGTAAAAAGGGGAATGCGCCTAAGGAGGGAGAGCGGTGGTGAGAGGTTGAATGGGTTTTAGATAAAGAAAGTGTTTTGTATTTATATGTTTTCTTGATAAACAAAACTCACCAACACCTGAAATTGAGCACAATGGGAAACCTAGATATCTAGGTGGGTGACCAGGACTAGTACGCTAGATGACATGGTAGGGGTTCATCCTGGTTCGTCTAGCAGGATTGATACAACTACACTAACTGAACATATATTTTTATGAGGGTCATGGTCTTCTAAGCCATGTTTTTTTTAGGGTCATGGTTTCTAAGACACGTTTCATCGAGGTACAAGGTATCTAGGTTCCCACTTGTTCTATATACCTATAGGGATTACCCATAGTGCTCATTTTTGGCATGCTTCTTGTGATGTAACTTTCTTTTCAATAGTTTCATACTTGATATCTTGTTTGTGAAAACCATATTTTAATCCAAAATAGTTTCTTTTAATTTTGAAATGTTAATGCGTGATCGGAACCTATTTTGAAGATGTAGTGGGAGTGAAATGTTTTACCTATAAATTCAAACTCATTACTTTAATTTGAAAAGAAGGAAAAACATTATTTTATTATATCTTATTTTCAAACTGGCATAATTGGATTTCTTACTAAAGGCGGGGGCATAGGACGTGGTTATATTTTGTCATTCCTACTGAGAATTTCGAAGCTCATGCCTAATTTACTTTTTAGTTTAAGGTTTCATCCTTGGATTGATTTTAGGAGCGAGTGTGGTTTACGTTCCGCGGTGACCCATGGGGTCACCTGAGGTATGTCACGTCGCTTCTTTAATTTGTTTTTTTTTTGCTACCAAGTTGTTTGGTTTATTTCCCTTTATTTATCTTCTTGTTTAGTTTTTGTTTATTCATCTTTGTTATGGGACAAAATCATTCCCAACTTGTTTATTTTGATGCCCGGAACTTGTTTCCATCCCTTGGGGATTAGGAACTCCCTTTGGGCCATGTCGCGGACCAGGTCGGGCGCCGGGTCACATGATGACCCGGCTTGGTTTGTAAAAAAATGGTATCAGAGGAGGACCTTATTATTTGGGTTGTGAGGTAGCTTAGTGATTAGGTGTGTCAATACTTGAGAGTTAGGTGTGGGAAGGACTTCATGAACCCTTGCCCGTCTCGAGACTCGAGTTTCCAGGGGTAGTATGGGATTTGAGTTTTTCTTTTTCTTAGTCTGTGTGGATGAGGGATGACAAGGGAAGTGATCTGGTGTTACGCGATGAGCCTTCATGGAGTAGTGACCCATGTACAGCCCGAGTTCATGGTCCAAGATACTTCATGTGGGGATTCCCACTCGGAGTATGGTCTGCTATGCCATGTTACCGAGTTTTCATAGCCACTAGTTCCTTGTTTTTGGAAATTTTAATGTTAGTCATGTTTGACCTTCATTTTGGTTGGTGTGAGTAGATCTCAAAAATGAAAATGTATTTTTGCAAAGGTGTTTTCAAATGGTAATATGGTTTTTGGAGTGGAAAATGGTTTTTGAAATGGAAAATGTTTTCGAATTTGGACATGTGTTTCTTTAATGATAAGTGACTTTCACAAATTAGTTGGGAATTTGTGCTTTCTGTTGAATGGTCTATTTTGGAAATGAGAAGTGTCTTGAATTGACCCTTGGTATTCTTATGAGTGGTCACATACATTGAGGTGCGTATATGGATATTGGAGAAATTGGTGGTGTGAGTGGATGGGTGCTTAAGCTAGCATAGGGATATATATGTGTGAGACTTCATGGTATACCAATGTTGGATATTTAAGTTGTTTTATTTTCTGAAAAATGGTTTTAAAAAATTCCTTTTTCACATGTTTAGAAAAGTGAGTGAGAAATTGTTTAGTGTTCTATTTTCATGTTTGGTATCATTTTTTGTAGGTTCTTGGTTTTGACATATTGAATTGTGGTTGGAATAGTGATTTGAGTTTGAGCATTCATTTGTGATTGAGGTGTGGAATTTTGATTTATGATGAGTTTTGATTCGGATTTGTGCCTCTTATTTTTTAGTATACTACCCAGAAAAGTACCAGAGGTTTCTAGTGAGTCTATTTTAGTTGTTGGTTCTACCCAGACTCTTAGCAGAGTGGTGTAATTTAATTATTTTAAGTTGTTGTCTTTCTTTTGTACTGATCGTGATCTATTGAAGGTAATAGACTGGATTGGTGAAATCATTATTGTTTTTAGGTTATTGGTAATTCCCAAAGAAAATAGTGTCTATGTGGGTTCGGGTCCGTTTGAAGGTGCAACTTTGGATTGGTGGAGGAGATAATCCTAGCATCGTTGCATGATGGTGTGTCTTGGAAGGTGTTTAGGACCACCCTCGTTTGATGGTTTATATCTAAGTAAGTGAAGGTGATGGATGAATAAATGCCTGTGAGTGTCCATCAAAGCAAACGGATAGTGAATCCTTACGTTGGGAATTTCAAGGGGTTGATTCCATTTTCTCTGGAGGTAGCGTCGTGGAATCAGTTAAAGTTTCTATTGTGTGGGGTCTTCGTCTAGGGTTCCAAGACCATTTCTTTTTGTTGTTCAGGAAGGTTCCCCATCCGGTGATGAGAGAGAATCAGAGGAACCTTTCTCAGATAAGTATTCTTGTCAATTTCATCTTCTATTAGTCAATCCACCCTCTTGTTTGGTTCTAGTGTGGTCAGTTTGGGTACTTTAAGTCGCCTTGTCATCATCCTCTAAAGTCTTGCCATCAGTGTGGCCATTTGGGAAAATTGGAGAGGTTTCTCTAGCGGCATCGTCAGCATGAGTCTCGATGGAAGGATGTCAGCTCCTGACTGCTAGGCAGAAGATGCTTTAAGACATCAGAGCTCCAACCACAGGACTCGGAGTGAAGCTCTTCACGCAGTCATGAATCGTTGGGTGTGGGCACATTGGTCTAACTTTTGTCTCTAGTGCTGAAATAGGGATGATTTAAATTTCTCTATTCAAGCTCCCTCATCTTTGAAGGTTCTGTTTTGATGTAATTGGTATAGAGGTCTCTTTTTCTCATTGTGGTCCTTGTTCTTTGAATACCCCACTTTGGTTTTAAGGAGGCGTGGTGATGTCGTTTTCCTGAAATTCTAGTACTTGTGCCTCCTCAAGTGTGAGCTTTTAAGGTTTCTTATTTATGGATGTGAGTCAAGATGATTGTCTCTCTTGTGTGGATAGCTCCTTTGGTTACTCATTTTTGTTTTAGGATGTGCTCTTTTTGTAGATACATGTGTCTTGAGCAATAATAAATAGGGGTTTGGTCTTTCATTCGGTTCGGGGTCTTTCATCAAGGACCCCATGTGGTGGGAGTCTGGTTTATGGGGAGATTTCATGGGTTAGTTTTTACTAGGTTTCTCATGTCGGTCCATGCTAATTGGATTAAGATGGTCGGTTCCTAAATGGTGGGGAGACCCACCATGAATCTTTTCGTGCCTTCTTTGAGGTTTGGTCTGTGTGTCGGTTTCCACTTGGATCAAGTTAGCAGTTCTAGAGTTAGCTCATGCTGAGAGTCTCAATGTTGGTGGTTCTAGTCGGGTTCCTGTGGTGGGGAGAACCCTCCTCATTTCCTGATGACTGTTCTCTTTGCAGTTTCCCATAGAGTTGGTCGGGAGTGATTGATGAAGTGAAAAGTCACACCAAGTTGTGATTTTGTTGTCCTCGTTCAGTTTCAAACACGAGTTTGTTTCCTCGTTTGGTTGGGTGAATTTATGGGGGCAGAAAGTTTTTATGGTGGGGAGAATTGTCACGCCCAAACTTTTAATATTATATTATTTTATTATTTTATCAGATTTTAAAACTTTCTATCGAGCTGCGAGCCAAGCCTGTTTAAAGTTTTTTCATTTTGTTGATGAATGAACGATTCGCCCTTGAAATCATCCAGTGCATGGCATGGAGTATTCAAAGCTACGCGACTTCGCTCGGGTCACCGTGCTGCAAGCCTCATGTTCAAGACAAATAAATAAAATGAGTTTTTATGATGTATTTTAAAAATTATAATTATGATAATTATTATTATTTTTGTTCTTATTGTTATTGTGTTCACCAAGTTTATTAATATAGGGTTTTTATAATTAAGTTATTATTATTAACTTTCTATTAATTTTGTTAAGTATATTAAGTTTATTAAAATCAAATTATGTTTATTATATTTTTTATTATGATTATTATTAATATTATTATTATTGTTTAGTTTATAATAATTATTATTAAGTGTTTATTATTATTATTATTATTAGGGTTTATTAAAATAAATATTAAGTTTATTATTATTATTATTTATTAAAGTTTTATTTATTTTCTTTTCTTTTATTTGATTTCATTATTTTATAAATTATTTTTTTCTTTTTTTTCTTTTTTTTTTCTTTCTCTTCTTCCTCCCTAGGTGCCGACCACAGTTCCCCCCCCCCCCTCTCCATCTCGCTCGCACTGCCCCCCCCCCCTCTCTATCCTGCTCGTGCTACCCCCCCCCCCCCACCGGCTGAGGACCCGACAGCGCCTCTCCCTTCTTCCTCCGGTACGGTGACCATTCGACCGTCCTCCTTCCCTCATGCGGTGGCCTTCCCCCTACTCATGTTTCCCGACCTTCCCTCCCCTCTCTTGTTCATATAACCTAGTTCACTGGGAGAAGCTTCGACGCACCGTTCTCCACCTACGACGAGCAAATATCCTCTCGTTTTTTGTGTGAGAACCCCTTAGGTGAGCATATTATCTCTTCTCATTCCCCTATTTTGGTATTTTCATGGATTTCATGGGGTGCACATATCTTGGCTGAACCATAATGTGTTTAGGGGTTCCCTTTTTGGTTTATTATTTTTATTTAGGGTTCATCTTTGGTCCCTCATGGTGCGAATGTAGTGCAATTGAAATTTCACACTAAAATTCGGAAGTTTCAACACCGAAGGTAAGAGTTTTCATGTATTACTGTTGTTTGATGAATTAATTCTCTTAATTAGTTAATTTAGCATACTAATTTATTTGTTTAATTGGTGAAAATATAGTTTAACTTGAGGTTTTATATGATTTAAATGTGTTTAGTAGCATGTTTATTTGATATGAATGTTTTGATTTTGTGAAAACCCATGTTGATCCTTTTGTTGTGTTTTGTAAACTTTGTTGTTGGTTTATTATGTCGTACAAGGGCTACGAATTCTGTTTTATCATGTTTTTGGTGTGCGTTTGGCCTTAAAAGATGTTTTTATTGGGCGTTTGTGGTAAAATTTTGGTAATACTACTTGGGGTTGTTTCATAAAATTTCTGATTGGTTTATTAAATCTTATAAAGGGTGTGAAATTGGGTTTTGAAAGAATTTTATATGCTTTTGGGTTGGAATTGGTTTCTTAATGTGAACTTGGGTGCACTTTTCGTGTAAAAAACCTTTTTTTGCTTCTTTTAGGTGTTTTATAAATTGTTCAAATGGTTTATTTAGTTTTTCAAATGGTGTGAATCATGTTTTCAATGGCACTTATGGTGAAAATGGGTTTGGGTGTATGTTTTTTAAGATAAATGCATAATTTGGTGTGTTTGAGTTGTTGTGTATTTCTAAATGTAAATTTTAAATGGTTTAAACAATGAAATGCATGTTTTGGAATTGGTTCAAGTTTATGTGATGATTTGAAATGGCCTTTGGAAATAGTTAAATTGATTATGTGTTTTTATTTTAATATTTTCAATGGGTTTTATGAGTTATGTAAGTGGTATGTCATTGGTGAAAATCCTTGATGTGTTATTTTGAAATGTTTTATGGATCTTTTAAGTGGTTAATTGATTTATTAAATTATATGTGTAGTGTGTTGGGCCTTACTTCGATGATTTTGGGTCGTGGGTGTCGAGGGATCCTACATGTACATGCATAGGGTAAGGCATATATATATATATATGCCCTCTTTGTACATATTCCATCATGGCATAGGGAATATGTGAAATGAAGCTAGGGGTGTGTATATATATATATAAATGCATGTGCGTGTATGTGCCAAGCATCAGTTCGAGTGGTCGTCGAAAAATAGCGACAAGTTTGAGGTAGTTCCTCTATGCCCTAATCTTTAATTATAATTTCCATTTCTGCTTGATGTTTTTTGAAAAGTATTTTCTTGTTTTTTCTGAATATCCATATACACTATATATATATGGTTGTGGTTCTTAAAAAGTTGTTTCATAGGGGTTGAACATGAAATGTGTATTTCCAAAAGATGTACGGCCTTTTGTTCGATTTTGTTATGAAAGTGTAACAACATTCATTATTTCTAAAAATGGGTTCCAAAGTGATTTTCAAAATGGTTTTTGGTGTGATCATAAGATTAAAGGCTGGTTGGCTCCCATTAAAAGTATTACTTCATTTTAAGTGTGGTTTTAAGCTTGTTTTAAATATATAGTACCTTTATGTGTTCTAAAATGACGAATACTCATTCTAAAGTGATGAGTCCCATTTAGAACTTTGAGATTTGGTTTGAGAAAATGGAAAACCCCTCTTGAGACAATCCCCTTAATTTTAAAAATGTGATGCAAGTGTTAATGTGTAGTTTGTGATGTGTGCCTAGTGTAAAGGCTTGTGTGTGGTTGTGTGATGTAAAGAGGGGGAATGAACTTAAAGAGGGAGAGCAGTGGTGAGAGGTTGAATGGGTTTTAGATAAATAAAGTGTCATGTATTTATATGCTTTATTGATAAAGAAAACTCACCACCACCTGAAATTGAGCACAATGGGAAACTTGGGTATTAGGTGAGTGACCAGGACTAGTACTCTAGATGACACAGCAGGGGGGTTTTCTGGTTCTTCTAGCAAGATTGACGCAACAAAACTAACTAAACATATGTTTTTCTGAGGTTCGTGGTCTTCTAAGCCACATTTTTCTGAGGGTCATGGTTTCTAGGCCATGTTTCACTGAGGTAAAAGGTCTCTAGGTTCCCACTTTTTCTAGCTACCTATAGGGATTACCCATGGTGCTCATTTAGGGAATGTTTCTTGTGGTGTAACTTTATTTTAAATTGTTTCATACTTGATGTCTTGTTTGTGAAAACCATATTTTAATCCAAACTGGTTTCTTTTCATTTTGAAATGTTAATGCATTCTTGGAACCTATTTTTAAAATGTAGTGGGAGTGAAATGCTTTAACTGAAAATGCAAACTCGTTACTTGAATTTGAAAAAAAGGAAAAATATTATTTTATTATATTCTATTTTCAAACTGGCATAATTATATTTCTTACTAAAGGCGGGGGCATAGGACGTGGTTATATTTTTTTCATTCCTACTGAGAATTTCAATGATCATTCCTGCTTTACTTTTCAGTTGCAAGTTTCAGCCTTGGATTTCTTTTGGGAGTGAGTGTGGTTTATGTTCCGCGGTGACCCATGGGGTCACCTGTGGTATGTCACGTCGCTTCTTTAATTACTTTTTTTTCGCTGCCAAGTTGTTTGGTTTATTTCCCTTTATTTATCTACTTGTTTAGTTTATGTTTATTCATCTTTTTTATGGGCCAAAATTGTTCCCAACTGGTTTATTTTGATGCCCAGTACTAGTTTCCAGCCTGTGGGGATCGATAACACCCTTCGGGCCATGTCGTAGACCGGGTCAGGCACTGGGTCAGATGACGACCTGGCTTGTTTCGTGACATGGTGTGTCCCTCCCAATAGGTATAGTCCCCATGAAGTGCCCTGATAATTTTTGGAAATGTTCCTTGACTTATAGGGAATGATATTACATGTTTATGTGGCTGAAATAATTCAATGTCTTATTTCTTTGTTATGATTTCATGGTTTATGATTTTTAATCCTTTATGATTCATACCTTATGAACTACTAATATTTATTTCATGAATCATGTATATGATCTTTAATATTCAGGGTATGGTCTTCAAATATTATGATTATATTATCATACCCTTATGTTCATTATATGGTTACGTGTCTCCATTATTTACCCTTATTGAGCATTTGAGATCACCCTTTATTATATTTCCTTTCACTAGGTTATAAAGAAAGGTTTTAAGTAGGAGTACTAAAAGGGAATATCTTTATGGTAGATGTTTAAGATCCTTCACCAAATTAGAAGTTTATTTTCTTAGTTTCCAAATGTGGTAAAATATTATGGTCCTTAGTTATGTGTTTATATAATGTGATGAATATTTATATAAAAATATATAATATCCTTATATGAAAATCCTAGGTCGTTATAGTTAGTATCAGAGCAATGGTTTAGTCATCCTTTGGAAACTGGGATGAGAAACAATTAGTGATATCCCTAGAGATATTTTTAAGGAATGTATCTAAGAATAAGTCTAAGTATATGTTAAAATTCTATAATTTCTATAATAATCATGAATAACCTAGGATTAAACCAAATATGTTATATATTGAAGGTAATTTTCCTTGATTATGATGTTTTCCTAGTATGATTAGTATTTCTCAAAATATTTTATTTTTGTTTTAATAAATGGCTAGAACCCAAAGAAACCGTGTTAATGAGGAATACAATGGACAATGAAAATATGGACCTCCCAAGCAACTGAATGTTATGGAAGATAGAATGAAACACTTCATTTATATAACCATGAATCCTTATCAATTCATAAATAATGTTTTAATTCCAAATAACCAAAGTAGGGAACAATGATTTCTTGAATCCTTCTTAAGGAAACATCCACCTTCTTTTAGTGGAAGGATTGATCCACTAGTTGCAGAGAAATGGATATGTACCATTTAAAAGATATTTCTCATTCTCCATTGTTCAGAACATGATGAATTTAACATCGGAACTTATCACTTATAAGGTGAATCAAATCAGTGGTGTAAATTTATCAAGAATATAAGGCAACATGATAATATTGACTCTATTTATTGGGAGGAGTACAAGAACTTATTTTTTAATAAATACCTTACCTGTATTCTTCTTACAAAAAGGTAGATTGAATTTTCCTATCTATCTCATGTTTATGATAATAAAATAAAGATAGAATTCATATAAAAATCTAAAAACTATGAAGATGAGAATATTAGATTTACTTTATTCTAAAAGTGTGGAAGGGAACATAGAGGAAATTGACTTAAGGGTACTAGTAAAAGTTTTAAGTGTGGTAAATAAGGTCATCAAGAATTTTACTATCAAAGTAATGGGAATAAAAAAATAAAGGTCAAAATAGTGAACCTCTCATAATTCAGTGTTTCAATTGTAAGGAGTTTGGGCATTACGGTACAAGTTCCCTAATCCAAGGACAAATGTGGATGGTAAGACACAAAAACCTTTGATGAAAAAGGACAAAGGGAAATCTTATTTTTTTCATAATAGATGAAGTGAACCATGATAATTAGGGAATAATTATCATCCTCTCCTTTTTGGGAATTTCATGTTTGATTTTGTATGAATAATCCCTTTAAAGATCTTATTGTTCATCCATTAGTGAGATTTCATGTGATTATCTACTTTGATTATGGAATAATGAAACCACCTATTCTATCGGTACAAGGATGAACCTAATCTTCCAATGAAAAATGTGTTATATAATAAAATAGCTTATATAAGTAATAAATAAGAATGGGTGTATTCAATATGATTTTATGGTGATTCATACTATTACCATATTGCAAGAGAATACATGATAATGGTTTTCACATGGTTATTATATGAAAAACAATAACTACTTTATGATATATGGGGGAATCAATTCTAAGATATTTCTAGAGTTTTGGACTTTTATCTTTCAGAACGGTTATAACATTAACCATTTACGGAACATTTTATATTTAACTTTGGATGAGGTTTTAGAGATTAAAGTATTATCTCACCATATTAGGATTTATGCATATTGGATAACTAGTGTTAACTTTTTTGTTGTGATAAAGACATATAAAATGACCTAGCATTCGATTTATGGATCTCTTGATCTGCTATTACTTCAAGAATGAAAAATTACCCTTTATTTCATGGAATAAGAGATGAATTGGAAATTGATAAAGGCACAAGAAAGGGTGAGGTTGTCCTAAAATATTGTATGTATATCTTATCATGAAAATTATTCAACTTTAGAAAAAAGGGTCAGGAAATTAAAAAATTCCCTAATATCATAATTTGTTATGATATCAATGACCCTTTTCAATTCTCTTTGGGTTATGGATTTTTTATCATTAACTTTATCCTAACCATGTTCTCTATCACTCTCCATTGGAACTTGAGGGTGATATTTCTCTTCCATGTCTATGTTTTCACTTTCCACCTATGGTCTCCTATGTGGAAACCTAGTTATGAGTAACTTTGTGTAACCATTATGTTTCCAAATTTTTATTTTTAAAAGGGAGTTTTAGTATTCATTTTTACGATGTGGGGTTTTATGAAACTAAATTTCAAGTAATAAACCATTGATAACCCAGAAAAATTTTAAAAGCATAATTAATTTTAATGGGAGTAAAATTTAACACCACAGTTTTTTATGAAATAGATTTTGTTTCAATAATTTTATTTCTTTGATGACTTGTGTTACATTCAACACTGAGTTTCTATGAAACAACATTTTATTATTTTGACTATTTAAAAATTATAACCTAGAATTTAAAATTTAAGGTATTTATAGTATTAATTTAATTATGAAATTATTGTTTGTACATATAAATCCCTTTTGAAATAAAAAAGAAATATTTTTCTGAAAGACTATTTAAATACTCACAAGTATGTTTTATACCAATAAAAAAAAATTACTATTTTTGGATTATATTAATGAAATATTTATATATAATATATTCAATATAATATTTAACATTCATCCTATGTGTTTTTTATACATTATATAATAACAAATCCAATTTTACTTATAAAAGATGTGTTTTTCTAAAAAGGCAGTTTTGTCACCTTTTGATGGCGAACTTGTTTTAAATATAGTTTTTGAAACATTTATAAATTATTATTTTAAAAAATAAACTTCTTATATGAAATCAAGATATAAAAATTTACTTTTTTTTAATTTTTGGTATTTTTCTGACAAGTTTTATGTTTTAATGAATAGTGAAAATACTAGATTTTAATTAAAAACATATTTTTTATCTAAATAATTTATAGCATTAAATTATATTTTTAATTGGTTTTAAATTATAATTAGATAAAAAAATTATCATTTAATTCAATTTATGTCATTGGTATCAATTTTACTTTGAATTTGGATATAAAAACATTTCAATCTTTTGAATGTTTTTACTTTAAAACCCAATTTTCTCACCCCATCTATGGGATTAACTTTAAATAAATTTTATCCATTTCCATTTTTGTAATTTTGAAAAATATATTCCATATTTTGAATCATAAGGTCTAAATTTAGTAAACATTCCCCTTTTATTTTTTGACAAGATGAATAGTAACTTTAGTGATTTTTATTACCACAATTAAGGGTAAATAAGGTAATTAAGAATAAAAATAATATTGTAAATACTATAAAACTAGAATAAAACTTTAAAAAAATGCTATGTGATGAATTTAATTAGATCCTTATCACCTAAGGTTGAAAATTTAACTATTTAATTGACACTTGTCCATGAAAATGACTTAAATATTATTAAAATCAAACAGAGTGACAAAATGTCACACTCTTACTTTTAATATGTATAATATTATTAATACGAGGATAAATAGATGATATACTCAACTATAAATATTATTATAAAGGTTAAAAGTTTTATCTATATATTGTAAATTTATTTTTGATTTTTAGTGAAAAAATAATTGTCATAAATAATTACACAATGATGATGCAATAATTATTCAATTAAAAAAAATTAAATTAAATTATAAATATTAAAAAACAATTGAAATAATTATGGTGATACACAAATTTTCTCGGTGAATATGAAATGTTAGGGGTGTATTAAAGGATTTTTTAGAATTTATCTTGCTGGATTGATTTTTATAAAGTCAATGTAATGAATAGTGTCAAAATTGACACTAATAATATTTTATGAAAATAATATTTTATTAAATTAGTTAAATATCATAAGAATTATAAATAAGGATTAATGGGATAAATTATGGTCTAAAATATCATAAATTGACCATTTAATGTTTAATTTACACCTTATAAGTAAAAATATTCACCTTTTAATATTAAAAATTTTGTTATCATAATAAAATTAAAATTTTTAAACAAAGGGTTGATAAAAAAGATAAAGTTTAGAATTACAAAAAAATGGAAAATTATATTGGCTGATGGTATTACACCTTATTCCACATTATATTTTAATTCATTTACATTTTAAGGTATTTGTATTGTGATTTAATTTTTTTGAGAAATTCCAAAAGTGCCCCTCCCCTCTCTTATAAAAGGGAACCACGTATTCTATTTTATTTACAATTCAGGAACTATTTGGTTCATCCAAAATCTATCCAAATTAACTCCCTTCATCCTAGAATCCTTACTTTGGGAATGAATTTAACCAAATAAGTCCTTTTTTGAAAATCAAAAGAAGATACCCAAAGAAGAGGTAATGTTCATCAATGAACATTTTTGTTTTATTTCTTCCTTAAACCCCTTAAATTATTTTTATTTCATATTTATATAATAACATAATTATCATAAATATACTAATATGTTTTTATATTAAGGTTTATACTAATAATCACACACACTTCCATCAAATTGGATAGGCAATCATCATTCATGTGTACAGTGGAATACCGTCTCGCGAACCGTTGTCGTTAATTCTTCCATTTCCACATTTCATGGATAGGAATAATGATGGAATTTATTTTTTTATATGATATATATTTTATATTTATTATGTATTTGTTATTTTGTAATTATTCTATAACACATACTATCATGCCTTCCATTTTTTGTAAATACGATAACTTTATTTATGGATGTATGGACTACTGCCTCCTCAAAATGATGTGATTCATTCGCACTTTACATGGAATGTATTAAGGATGGTTTTTGTAAAATTCTATCATATATATCAGATAATAATATTACTATAATTATATTATATATTTTCTTTTCTTTCTTTCATTCAATATGATAAGAAAATGGAAACAGCGTTCATGGGTACGTATGACCTATTGTCTCCATGAACGGTGTATTTAATTTTCTATTTACATATTTTATATATTATTATAAATACTTATATACTGAATATATATGATATTTATATCACTTTTATAATTATGTAGATGATTAAATTGTGTTATAATTAAGAAGACCAAAAATATAACAATTCAAAACACATGGAAAAAACAAAGTGGTTATTACCTGAACCATAACTTTAACATCAACTTGTTAATAAATTGTTTAAAAAAGTCATAAGTAAATAATATATAGTATTATATAATTTAATAAGGTTCTTAAATATATGTATAATAAACTTATAATTATTATATATGAGGTTTTAATGAGTACAAAGTGATTCAATACATAAGGTAAGGGTTTTCTTGTCTCACTTTTATTTCTGTGAGATATATGCTATATTCACCACTTATTCTTATTGTGTGGTGTATATAGTGACTTATGACATGTTATGTCAGGAATATAATTTATTTAATGACATTAAATGTTTCATTTGATGTTAATATTTCAATGGGATCATGATATAAAAGTTAATCTAGTAGTAACAGATTTGTGTCTCACTTTTATTTTTGTAGGACACATGACTTATACACTTCTTGTTTATTTTGTGTGATATATATAATTCCCATGAATGGATTTTATGAGTACTATTTTGAATATTATGATATTTTCATATCCATATAATTTTTTTCTTTCATGGGGAATACGATTCTACTTGTTATAAATTGATAAGGGTTTCTTTCACAATCTCATTATTATTCACGATTGTTTATATTTAAGTCTCTAATGGGGAATATTTTTATTCCATTTCCATGTTTTCCAAAAAAAATCAAAAAGTTTTTTACTATTATATGATGAATATTTTAATTTATTTTTACTCATATTTTAATTTTTATGAAATTGTTTGAAAAGAATATTTTTGTATTTTCTAAACAAGGATCTTTGTGACTTTACCAACTAAAATATATAGAATTTTTTTTAATTATATGAAATGAATGGATTTTTATAATTTCATGATTCTTAAATGATTTGTAGCTTCCCTTAAAATCTAATAAGGTTATTTTCCTTTAAAATTTTGTGTCTATTTAAAAAATTATTTTTTGAAGGAAACGATATTTTCTTTAAGAATTGTTTCAAGTAATCTTTCAAAAAAAATTCCATCTAAAAGGAAATTATTTGATGATTTACTAGGGATATGACCCAGTGATACTATTCATATGATTTATATAAATATTTTATGTTTACTATGGCATAATATTTATAAAAACTATTTCTTTTCTATGAGTTATGTTATGATTAAGTGTTTATGAAGATCATTTATTTTTATTAGTTATGATATGATGAATGATTTATGTTCTTATGGAATATGTATGTATGGTTTTTATTATGTGAAGGGTGGGACCTATATATCTATAAAATACATTTGGTAAAGATTTATATGTCGTGAGATAATTATGGAAAACAATTTGATGGGCTTGATCCACTATGGGAAGATGTGGAAACCCAATATAGTATGGGAAGGTGGGGAAGCCAGATCCATTATAAGAACATTCGGAAACTCAATCCACTATGGGAAGATGGGGAAACTAGATCCACAATGGGAATATGGGGAAAATTCATCCCTTATAAGGAAAGAACTATAACTGGGGATGGTTTTATATCCCGACCAGTAGGTGTAGTCCCTATGAAGTGCCCTGAAAATGTTTGACAATGTTCCTTGACTTATAGGGAAGATATTGCATGTTTATGTGTCTGCCGCAATTCCATGTATTATTTCTATGTTATGATTTTATAGTTTATTATTTTGACTCCCTTATGATTCATTCCTTATTAACTTCCAATATCTAGGCCATGAATCATTTATATGATCTTTAATATATAGGGTATGATTTTTAAATGTTATACCTCTATTCTCATAACCTTATGTCCATGTTCTTCTTACGTATCTCCCTTTTTTACCCTTACAGGGAATATGATCTCACCCTTTCTTATGTTTCCTTTTCCCATGTTATTAATAAATTTTTTAAGTAGGAGTGTTAAATGCTAAGATCTTTATGGGATATTTTTAAGATCTTTCACCAGATTAGAAGTTTATTTTATAAGTTTTCATAGTCAATAAACTATTATGGTCCTCAAGTATGTGTTTGTATAATGTAATAGATATTAATCTAAAAAGATTTAATATCCTTGTATAAAAAAACTGGGTCTTTATACTCTCCACTATTAATGAAACATTAGTATAATTTAATACCACCTGAGTAGGTTGAAACATATTTCACTGAACTCAAATGGGAAAGATTGTGTCCATCAATTTTATCACCGAGCTTGAACCTCTGTGATAATGGGGTATATGTTGAATTCTGGTTTTAATTAACATTGGTAGAAAAAATTTATGTATTCACTAGTAAGATGAAGTGGATATATCCTGTGTAACTTTATAAGTATGTTGTGTGAGTGTAGTTCAGCCATGAACCAAGGTTGTGTCAAGGTAGTGGGGCATGTTTTAGAAGGAACCAAATTGTCCTTAAAGCTCTCCAATATAGCCTGAACTAAATTTTGATATATAAAATATCATCACCAAAATATTATTATCTACCATGAATAATTTATAGCTAATGTATCCCACAAAATTCCCTTCCACCATAACATTATGCTCCACCTTGATTCCAAGAAGTGAATCACTAATGGAACAATAAATTTTATTTAACTTGAAATAATTTTCATTTTCATTTTTTAGGGCCATTATTGAAAATGAAAAATAATAAAAAGCCTAACTAGGATCTTGATTAAAGAACCATGATGTAAGATCTGAGCTGCCACAAATTTTTATAAATTCAAAGATAAAATTAGTGATTTCTAGTCCCGTATAGAGAACCATACCCATATATTTTCAAGACTAGTTAGAACACTGAATATTAGGTTAGAACATACATAACTCAAAATAACACCAAATGGAGCATGACTTTACACAAAATCTATAAAACACCAAATCAATCCACCTCTAATTATTCTTGAAGGTGTAACAGAACTAGATCATATGAGGGAATATTTCCAACAAGAATAGTTTCAAATTTATCTATAATTGAATCATCCATACCCTTGATTCTGAATATGTTTCGATCATCCAGTGAAGGATAAGTAACTTCTCATCACTAAAAATTAGAAACATTCTTTGAGTCACCCCAATATTTTGAAGAAACATATGATTCTCACATGTTGAATTTAAAAGAAGTCCAAACAACTCTAAGAGTTCTTATATAAATGTGTATTTTTTTCATTGGTGTTTCTGGATATCTCTATGGGAATCATATTCTGTAATCACCAAATCAAACTTCTCCTAATTTTTCTTACTTTATTTAATTTATTTTTATTGCAATAACTTAATTTATAGCACTCTAATCCATTAGTGGATGAGTTGAGTCGATTAACCTTATACACCTATTAATTAATTCTAGACTTCAATAGTTGATTATCTTATGTTAATCTCTCATTTCATTCAAAATATATATACATAAGAATATTTACTTATTTATTGCATTTTTAATTCATCTTCCCTTCTTCACTAGATGGAATACACATGACACTTAGGTCTTATCCATATATTATGATCATAATAAGTGGGTTGACATAAGGGTAATTAGAGATATATGATTATTAGGATAGGTTGGGTTAGAGGTTACAGTGTCTCTACCATCCCTCTAATTTAACTAAAACTTCCCAGTGAGGGTAGTCAAGCAAGATTTTACTTTATTGAAGAGAGAAAAAAGAGATTAAAAATTGGAATAATGATTTAATATTAAAAGTAAGGAGATATCTAGTATTATGAAAATTATTTAAAATTGAATTTAAAATAAATCTTTTTCAATTTCATAATTTTTTTTTCACATACTAAACCCACCAAAAAAAGAAAAACACATCCCTAACACTTTCCTCTCTGGAGACAACCTAAGTCCACTATTACTACATTTATTTCTGTCCAAATTTTTTTTGTTGAACATATCATTATAGGTGGCTCATCACTAACTAATCACATAACATAGAGCCCATACCAAGTTCTGAATAATCCTTTTTCATGTCTAAAATATATCAAATAGTAAGACAAATAAAAAAACACTCAGATACCACTTTGTACCATCCCTGACCCTGCTCACTCTATAGTAACCAAACCAAGTCACTATGTGACCTTAGGTTCCAATAATCATATGCCAGATGATACAAACTTGAATCATGGGTCTAAGGTGTTACCATGGGGAGATTATACCCACATATCATACTAGATAAAAACAAGAAAAATAATAAACAACCATTCATCATAATAACTAAAATAATAATGAAATACCACAACTAAGAAATCCATAAATTAATAACATAACACATGATATAAAAAATTAAATATGTATATTGTATAAAATTCAAGTAGATGTTAATAAGATTTTTCATGGTAAGATCATACACTTCCCAAACCAAAATAAATGAGAAAAAAATAAATTTCACCAAGTCCTAATTCTGAACCTAGTATTATCTTCTGAATTCATCAAATATATCTAGATCAACTATTCAATACTAGGATTATTCACTACCTAAACTAGTAATCATGAAGTCTTCTCAAGTACTAAAGTGGTAGGGTCTCTAAAGTAGGGTTTGAGTATAACTTAGTTGGCCACCACAAATGGTAACCCTAACAAAACTAGTAGATATAGTGTGTGTGCCTTGTGACATTATTAGAATAATAAAATAAAATATGAAAGTGTAATAAAATAAACCACAATAAATCCTTAGGTTCTATGGTGACACCCAATATTGACCATGCCTAATTAGGGCAATTTCAAATGTCTTTGAGTATAATACATAAATACCCAAGGGAAAACAATTCCTACTACGGAATATATTTAGAATGTCACCCAGGATAACCATGTCCTACCCCAAAACTTGTTTATAATATCACCCAATGGGTTTATGTCCTTACCCAAAAACTATTCCATAATATTATACACCCAAGGTGTCATATCCAACCCTAGAACCTCATATATCATACACCCCATGGGTCCACATCCCACACTGGAACCTTATATAACATACACCCCATGGGATCATATCCCTACCTAGAACATCATGAAGAATACACCTTAGGTGGGAGTATTGACGTGCCTATCATAGGGAAGTATAAAATATAACTTTTATTTTTCTATTGTAGTACAATGGATGACTAGGTATATCTCACTTTAGGAGCTTCATAGTTGTTTACTCACTAATTCTTATTCACCTCAACTACTACTTTTATTGTTTCTATTATTTTATGAAAACAAATTAAAGATATGGGAGAAAGATATAAAAATCCTAACCTAACAAGAAATGAAAAAAAAATGAGGTTAGATAATAAAGAACATTTCCCAAAGATTTGATATTTTGGGTACTTTCATTATTCATATTTATTGTTCAGATTCAGTTTGATAATTAAATTATGAAATCTCAATCTTATATTACTATCTTTTAATTTTTTTATTGTGAAGCCTAACATTACTAGTATAACTATTTGGTGCACTAAACTTCACCTCCTACTATAATCAGGGTTGATGACACACCTCAATAGAGAGTGTGACACCTTTAAGGGCTCAGCTCCATCGTATGTAATTTCATCCATTTAAAAACTCAAATCCATCATGTAAATAGTTTTAATTAATTGGAAGGGAGGGAAAATATGTAAATTAAAGAATAAAATTGACTTTATATTCACATTGTGGTGGGATATCTCCACACCCATAAACTTCAACCTCAATCGCCACAAATATAATCAAAACATTTAAAAATTTAAAGTGCAGAATTCAGGAACACCAACATCCTCCTCGAAGGCCAAGCCTCAGGTCAATCACTCATTATCAAGTGTCAGAGTTAACAGTGGGAATAATGAGAAAGAGATAGATATATATAGATAGAGAGATAATGAAATAAATAAAGAGGAACATAACACTTGCATAAAATATAATGAATTAGTTATATAATGAAACTAAAAACTAAAAAAGCAATAAAATAGAGTAGCATTAGCACTTTCCCAATCCACTGATCTTCCTTTATTGTAACAAAACCCTCATATTTAAAGTGGTAGAAATCCCCACTTTATCCTTTATTCATATCTTATGTGTCTTATTTTATCTTATCAAAATTTTATTCTTTTTAGTTTTGATCTCATATGTGTATAATTATCCAAATATATTGGGTATTTAATATTTTAGAAAAACACCCTATTATGGCATTGACAAATACCTTGTAATGTATAATTCATCTCTTTATTCATGAATATGCATGCCTACAGAATAAAAAAAATAATCCATGATGCAACTTCATCTTTCAATTATTTCTTCAAAAATCTATCGTTGTCTAATTCTTCATTCCCATAGTAAAGGAGAAACCCCTACTGTGTATCCTCCTATTATCCATTTTTTCAAAACATCCATCTTGAGAACCTCTAGGGTGAAACTTAATTCTATATGGTGAAGCTCCTAGTTTTCAATTCTAATTATCTCCCACTATAGCATAGAAATATGGCTCATAGTATAGCACTCCACTCTAGTGTTTTCCTTCCTCACTACCAATACTAACATCTTCACATCATAGTATCTTCCTTCATAGTGCAAGGGAGTCTTCCTTGGTAAGATCATGGAATGGTCCTGATGGAAATGGTGCAGGGCTTCTCATCATTGTCATCTAGCCTTCATAGTGGTTGGATAGAGCTCTATTTCATATAGGTATTATTTTCCTTATAAAAAAGTGTTACCGAAGTCATCTGAGGTTCCAGATATGATTCATGGTGATCCTGAGGTTTGGTAGAGGAAATTTGGCTCGAACTTGTGAGATCCCAAGTTTTATTATAAGGTATGGATATTTTTAATTTTAGTTAAAATCATTGGTTTTGACCTAATTTAAATACATAATGAGGTCACATAAGTTTTGGGGGTGTTCGAGGCCTGTTTAGATCCTAGAGGCTCAGATTTTGGAAAAGGAAACTGGGTCACATGGTTAGTAGAAACCATGTAACCCATTATTCATGGTTTTATTAAACCATGCAGGGCTGGATAGAGGGATATAATAGGCCACATGACTTCATAAATCTGTGAAATTGGGGCTCATTCCCATGTAGGATCTCTTCAGTTTTTAGCAGAGGATTAACGCACATTTGGTACATAGATTTTTTAACCATGAGCGATAACCATGTGAGGGTTGATAGGGATAGTGTCATGTGGCACAGTTTGTTCATGGTTTTCCAAACCATGTTCATACACCGTGTGAGGTCTCGCTTGAGGTAGAAAAGGGAACATAATTGGTGAACAGTTTGGCCAACCATTCATCCAAACCATGCATCCCAGTTAAAATGTGGTAATTTACCATTTTTTCCTTAAGGGATTATATGATTAAACCCTTTTATTTTTACTTCTTCCAATGCATAGAAATACTTATGCTTTGAGAGATCCTCCATGGGATCAAGATAGGATCTTGATATATTTTCCATCCAAAGTATTATTCAAGTATAGATTGTATCATTAGATCTGTGATGTTAATTTCTAAATTCCTATTATGTCATTATTCATTTTCCTTCACAATGATGAGGTTATTTAGGTGAAAGATAATATGACCTGTTTCCATGATTTTTGTGTTCGTCATTTTTGTCCTTATTTCGACAGAATTAGAGGTTGATAATAAATGATTAATCTACAGCTGACCTATTGTATGTGTTCTATACCTTTTCCCTTATAGTTTGGTTATTTTATAGCTTGTCACAGTTCTTCCACACATCAGACCTTCCATTGTTTCCCCTAATTTTAAATGAATGTATAGATATAATTGTTTGGAACCTATTAGGTTTCCCATCTAGTACCTTTGATATTATTGGAGGTTTTTTCCCCAACTTAGGCCACCCTTGGGGTGTTCCTTTGTAAATTCCCTATTTTATACCACCCTAGTGGGTGAGTGTGAGCTCGTCACTGATTTTCGGATCCTTGTTAAATTTAATAAGAATTGAATTTAATGGTTAAGATAATGTTGTTTCCTCCTTTTCATGTAGATGCATATAGATAAAATAGATTAATGATTTAAATGGAAAATGGTGAATTTGTTTGAAGACATAATTGGTTTTCAATTATAACGAAATAGATAATGGATTAATTGATCGTGATAATGGTATATTCCTTGGACAAGCTCATTGGATCTTGATTCCATTATATTTTATAGAAATTCCTACTCCATGGATCTTGATTATGGTAGTAGATTCATTGGACATGTTTACTACAAGGATCTTGATTCCATAGGATTCCATGGGCCTTACTACCCCTTGGATCAATATTTCTTAGATTCATATTGAGCATGATTTTTTTACATGCTCCTTGGACTCCATCCAAGTATTTACTAAGTTTCCATCGAGATTCTCCTAGGAATCGATAAGGATTCCTTGGTATTCAATAACTTGGATATTTACCTTCATGGTTTGACTATAGATTACATTACATGGCTATTTTGGATGTTTTATTTCTAATTAAAAGACATGGGAATTGTGGATATTTGGTTATTCTTATAGATAGCCCTGATATGGGTATCATTTTACACTTGTTAGACTAGACAGTATCACACTTGTTTATTTATTCTTTACATTTTCTCTTGTTATGGGAGCTTGATTATTATTTAAAAATATCCATGTTTGTATAGACAGGATTACATAATCTTTAGATACATTGCTTTATTTACTTTTATACATGTGATATATTGTACACTGCTTATGTTTATATTGAAGAGACCGAACATGTTATATACATCATTGGTGGTGGAAAAATGAGTGTTATCTCCCACCATATTTAGGCATTAGTTGGGTACTTGTATAGAATTCATGGATATAGGTAGGGATCAGGTTATGTGCCCACTATATGATGATTGAAATGTTTATTTCTTAGGAGAAGGGGAGCATAGGTCTGCACAATTCTTATGATGCTAGTTAGAGATAGTCCTTTTGGATATTTTTTTATTTTGATAAATTTATTATACTAGTTTCCTATTGAAATTTAGTTAATTATATTTTGTAAATAGACATGACATAATCATCATATTTTATATGAATTATTTGGGATATTTTTTATTACAGTCTTATGGATGTTTATCTTCTATATTTTGTTCAGTATTTTATCTGATTTCTCTATTTGATTATTATGATTATTAACGATGTGATGTACACTTTCATGATGTATTAGTATCCCCAAATACACTTCCAAATTCCTAGTTTTTATTCATAAGCCTCTAGAATATGGGGAGGCACTCTTGAGGCTATGTGACCCACTGGCTTAGGGCACCGTTTAGTGGCACCTGGTTCGGGGCATTATAAAGTTGTATCAGAGGGGTTTCCTTTTATGGATTTACAATTTTTAGAAAATATACAGAATAATATAAAGAATTATAATTTTGTAATGAGATATTCCTAGGAGTAGCTGACCCGCATACAAGAAAGAAGCCAAATTTCCTAAAAAAACATGTTTTTATGGATTTTTTATATTACAATTTATTTGATTCCACCATTGGGTGACACACTTGAGGTTTTATGTTTATTGAGGATATAAAATATTTATACTTGGACTGATGAGACGAGGGAATTCCATCTCATTCATCATTTTTAGCAACTATTATAATTCACATTCAATTCCATATAGAAATCATTTTTTGACTGCATGACATTATTATGTGTACCATGAGTGATATACCTATTGTTTGAAAAATGATTTGTATAGGTAATTCAGAAACATATTGGGTACTTAGAGTAGCTTGTGTATCCTAAACAATTTTTTCCTACATAGGCTATAGAAGACACCCTAAGAATCCAATTATGGAATGGTGATTCATAGACCATTGATCACATGGATTGGAACATGTTATGGTTTGGATTAAGTGGACATTGAACTTTGGTTAATGAGGTTTATATGACCTTATGGATCAGAAGTGGTGACCAATCTGGTTCAACCATTCAAATTGAATTTTAAAATAAATATAAAATTTAATTAAATTGAATTTTTGAAATAGAGAACTTGACCTTGACCCGACTTTAGAGTGGGTAATAGGTAGTGTCTTTGGTACTTTTTATGACTATTTCTTTTTACCCAATCCTATATTTAGGAACAGGAATAGAGGTATGACTTATTTATAGGAAGGATTTAACCTATCTTATGTTTTTATATCTATGATCTTTTCATTATCAATCCTTTCTGAGGTATGTGTTTCAAATTATAGAGATATTCCACCATGATGGCCTCCAGTCATACGCCAGAATAGTGAAGACAACAATGATTCGGAGGTAGTGGTCCTTGAGATGACAATAGATCCTCATGTAGTGCCGCTTGTGGCACTAAAGGTCGTACTGGATATGGGTGATGAGGAAAAATCTTGTGAGAGTTTCTTTCATTTCATTAAGTCCATTCAAGGATCCCCACACTCTACCTAATCTATGGTAGAGCTGATGCATATGTTCCAAAAGAAGCATCTACCCACATTTTTGGGGGATAGAGGTCCATATATACTTTGGGGGTAGCTAAGCACTGGTGGGATGTTTTGAACTAGGATAATATGCTCTGAGATATGATTTGTATGGATTTATAATCTAGGTTTTATGATTACTTCTATCCTAAGACCTTGATAGATGAAAGGGACAATGATTTTATGCATCTGTAATAGGGTTATATGACTGTTATGAAGTATTTAGAATGATTTACAGATATTCAATGTTTTGCACTAATTTATCTTGCAGATGATCCATCAAGGGTGAGATGCTTTGAGAAAGGTCTCAGGAATTCCATTCGATCATAGGTCAATGTGTTTCGGTTAAAAACTATTATAGAGATAGTGAATCGAGAACTTATTATTGAATAGAATCTGAGGAAATATTGGGGCACAGAGTAGGGTATTTCAGTCTCTCGGCCTAGTGGTTTAGGGATAGGTTGTAGGAAACACCATTTTAAGGCTTCTCATGAGGGGAATACCAACTAGGCTATTAATTATTGTAGTTTTTTATCCTTTAATTAGTGTAGGATATAGGGACATATGATAAACTGATGTGATATAGACCTAGTTGAGTGTTGATAATATGGTGGGATAGTCCATGTATAGCATTTCTGTAGGAACTTTCCTCCAACAATCAATAGAAGGGGATCAAATCCGATTGTAGGTTCAAGATAAGGATTCATAACTCTGTATCAAGCTGTGATCTAGAGTAGTGTCGGTTGTTTAGGCCAATTTGGTGGTCATGGTCAAGGAATCCAAGAACTAGTTGTACCTAGATAGTAGAGTGGTCCTTCTTCAGGTAGTGAGTCTATTTTGAAGGGCTGCGGTTCAGGCCATATATATTCTGTATAATCTACACTTGAGGAGCAAAGTGCCAGGCTATCTATGGTGATAGGTGTGATCTTATTAGCCTCTACTCTTGTATCTTCTCTTTTTGATATAGGTTATTCTCATAACTATATATTTTAACCTATTGTGTAAATACTTTTGATTATTGTTCAATTTTCTAATAGTTTTATGATGCTTGATACTCCATTGGGAATTATAATGGAGGGTTTATTCCATTGTAGGGAGTACCGCCTTGTGATTGGTGGGTGTCACTTCATATGGGATATTTTTTTCCTCGAGGTTGTAGGGTTTGAATTTATACTTGGAATAGAGTGGATAGTTTTTTATAATGTATTTTTTGGTTTCTATCACTATAGGGTGACCTTCACATCACTATAGGGTAGAGTTTTTATTCACAAGGGTGAATGGGATGTTCAGGAAGGTTGAGATGGATTAGTGCATCATGGGATGGGAAATATGATGACCCAAATATCTAGTTTCTATCTAGATGATCAGGGATTATGACATACTGAATTCCCTTTGATAGTTGATCATTTTAGGTACATTTTCCCCAAAAAAATCTGGTTTACCACCTAAGTGAGAGGTGTATTTCTCTATTGAGCTAGTTCCAAGAGTTGCACCAGTATACATTCCTCCTTATAGGATGGTTACTATGGAGTTTCTAGATTTCAAGAGGTGGATAGAGGACTTGGAAGAAAATGGGTTTATATGAACCAGTACTTCTCTATGGGGTTCACCAGTCCTTTTTGCTAAAAAGGTGGATGGAACCCTCATGCTATGTGTGGATTATCATAAATTGAACTAGTTGATGATTAATAACTGGTATCCCTTTCCACGTATAGATTTTCTCTTAAACTAGCTCTACGGTGCCTGTGGTTTCTCAAATATTGAATTGAGTTTAGGTTATCACTAGGTACATGTTTGACCTATAGACTAACTTGTACATATTTTAATAGTAGGTATGGTCTATATGAGCATCTGATTATTTCATTCGGTATCAAGAATGTGCCATAAGTTTTCATGGCACTGATGAGCCAATTTTTTCATCCTTATTTGGATTTGTTTGTGGTGGTATTCATGGACAATATCGTGGTGTATTATCGAAATCGATAAGACCATGAAAAATATCATGAGATGATTTTGAATACATTGAGAGAGAATCGGTTATATACTAATCTCACAAATTTCTACTTCTACATGGATAATATTCACATCATGGGTCACATTATCTTAGAAACAAAAGTATAAATTGACCTATAGAAGGTGAGAGATATAGTTTCTTGGGAACATCCCAATGGCATATTTGATATACAAAGTTTCTTAGGGATATATAGATATTACAAGAATTTTATACAGGACTTATCATGCATAGAAACACCTCTTACAGGATTGAATAATAAGGGTGTTAAGTTTTTATGTTCATACTCCTATGAGGTAGCCTTTCAAGAGCTAAAAATTTGAGTGAATTTATCATTAGTCATGATTCTTCTAGAGTTAGGTGGGAGAGACATTGTGTATTATGATGCATTAGGTATGGGTATAGAAAACTTTTTGATGCATGATAAGAAAATAATGGTGTATGGGTCTCATCAGTTGAGTCCAAATGAGAGGAAATACCCAACTCACAATCTCAAGCTAGTCATTGTTGTTCATGCCTTGAGCTATTAGAGGCATTATTTACTAGGAGAACATTTTGTGGTATACACAGACCACAAAAGTCTAAAGTTCATATTTACACATCATAAATTGAATCTTTGGAAAATAAGGTGGGTTGAGTATCTATGCTATTTTGAATTTGAGCTTGACTACATTCCAGGAAATGGAAATTTAGTTGTCAATGCACTGAGTAGGAGGACTCAGATAAAGGAAGTTTAGGAGGTCTGTAGCAAGTGGCGGCTTATGAACTTATACTCAAAGATGAACTTGGAGGTGTAGGATGGGAATGGAAAGATTTTTCTATCATCCTTAGTGGTGATATCCACTATTATGTATAGAGTGAGGATGAGATAATTATCTAATTATGAAGTCATAGTCCTATGGAAAAGTGTGGTAGGTGAGGACACACCTCCTAGTTGGAGCATGGGTGAGGATGAAATAATGTATATTCATGGTCATGTTTGGGTTCTAGTGGACATATTTAAGAAGCTGATTTGGGATTTTCATTCCTCTGTTTCGTAAGTACACCACAGAATTACCAAGATGTGTCATGACTTGCATCATCATTACTGGTGGTCTGGTATGAAATAAGTGGTAGCTAGTTTTCTTATGATGTGTTTTACTTTTCAGCAGGTTAAGGTAGAACATTGGTGACTAGCTATGATTTTATAGTAGTTACCCATTATATAGTGGAAATGGAAATATTTTGCAATGGATTTTGTGATTGGGTTGTTGTGGTCACCTCGAGGTAGTGATGTCATATGGGTTATGGTGGAAAAGCTCACGAAGGTTTCTCATTTCCTACCAATCATGGAGACCTTCTCAGTAGATGATCTTGGGAGACATTATATCCATGAGATTATGCACCTTAATAGGGTTCTTCATACCATGGTATCATATAGGGACACCTGATTTACATCTCAATTCTATCAGATTTTGTAAAGGGCATTGGGTACACAGGTGCTTCTGAGC
Organism: Viscum album; assembly: GCA_963277665.1. NCBI lineage: Eukaryota > Viridiplantae > Streptophyta > Magnoliopsida > Santalales > Viscaceae > Viscum > Viscum album. Next base: position 386,362,491 of record OY728166.1, read on the forward strand.
ACAACATACCACCCTCAGACTGATGGTCAGTCAGAGCAACTATATAGGTTCCTAAGGACATTCTTAGAGCATGCTTACTTGATTTATGGGGCTCTTGGGAGAGTCATATACCACTAGTTGAGTTCACCTAAAAATAGTTATATGAAAAATATACAGATGGCCCCTTATAACGATTTGTATGGTAGGCCATGTCAATCGCCCCTATGATGGTTATAGGTAGGAGATGCATATTTAATTGGACCTTATCTCATTTAGGATACTTTGAAGTAGGTCTAGTTGATTTGGAAATAGATGTCTATTAAATAGTCTAGACATAGATATTATGTTTATTATCGTTGATTAACTTTGAAGTTTGGGGTTGGGGATTGGGTTTTTTACATATTTCAATGAGGATAGGACATGGGCATATTAGGATATAGAGTAAGCTTTCACCAAGATATTTCAGTCTATTCAATATTCTGTAGAAATTCATGCCAGTATCCTATTGGTTTTAGTTACCTCATAGGTATTGGGTCATGAACAATGTATTACATGTATTTCAGTTGTTCCATTATCATTCAACCCCATCTCACACATTTCATTCGGATGAGATGGAGCTATAGAAAAATGTGTTCTTTGAGAAGCATCTTATTCATGTCATTAAAAAGAGCATGAATACTCTCCAAGGATAATCAGTTCCTCTAGTATAGGTGTTGTGGAAGCATGAATATTTATAGGATGAGACTTGGGAGTGAGAGGCTGATGTATGTTCTTAGTGTTCAAAGTTATTATCAGGCGATTCTTGATCACCCTTGGAAGGGTAATTTGTGTACGAATTACTTTAAGGGGGAATATTGTAAGATACCAGGTTTTCATGTAAGGTCTGAATATTTTTAATTTTAGTTTAATGCTTTGGTTTTGACCTAATGTAAATGTAAAATTAGTCCATGATAGTTTTGGGGGTGTCTGAGGCTTGACTAGGCCACACTCTTAGCAGAAACTATGTGACATGGACTGCATCATTTAAGTAAATGGTGTAGGTTGTACAGAGGGTTTTAGGAGCTCAAATAGGTTGGGAAAACAATGCAACTTGAGGCACATACCCATATAGGATATCTGAATTTTTTAGTATAGGCTTAACACACAGTCATTGCAATGTTTTTTTAACTATTCACCATGACTGTATGAGGGATGAAAAGGGATAGTGTCATTTGGAATAATTTGTGCATGGTTTTCCAAACTGTATTCATGAACCATGAGATGTATCCCTTAATGAAGGGAAGGGAACATGTTTGGTGCATGGTTTTTCCAACTATGCAGCCTAACCATGTGGACCATTTAAAATGTGTGAATTTACCTTTTTTCCTTAAGGGATTATATTATTAAACCCTTTTATTTTTCCTTCTTCCAATGCACAATAAGAACTCATCTTTGAGAGCTCCTCTATAGGATCAAGCTAGGATCCTTGATATCTTCATCATCTAAAGTCTGGTACAAGAATTGATCGTCTCATTGGATTTGCACTGATATGTTCTATATTCTACTTGTTCCATTCTTGGTTTTCCATTATATCAACATAATTATTTAGGTGAAAGCTAATTTGACCTATTTCTAGGATTTTCATCCATTCTTGGTTTTTATCCAGATCTGGACCAAATTAGTGGTTAATATTGGATGATTACTCTACCATAGAACTACCGATAGGAGTTTTATACCTTTTCCCTTATGGTTTTTTTTTATATAATATCCTAGTTTTTCACATTACAAACCTTATGGTGTTTCTCCTAAAATTAAATGAACATCTTGGTATAATTTTTTGGAACCTTTTAGATTTCCCACCTAGTACCTTTGATATTGTTGGAGGTTGTTATCCCTATCCAAGGCCACCCATCAGGCGTGCCTTTATAACTACCCTATTTTATACCACCCCACTAAGTGAGTGTAATATTTCCATTGATCTTAGGTTTCTTGTTAAATTAAATGAGAGTTGAATTGAATTGTTAATAGAATTTTGTTTCTCCCTTTATATTTGAATGCATATGGATAGAATGGATTAATGATTTAAATTAAAAATGGTGAATAGGTTAGAAGAACTCATTATTTTTGAATGATAATTAAATGGATTATGAATTTATTGATCATGGTAATGGTATTTGATTCCTTGGATGATCTCCTTGGATTCTAATTCCATTATATGTCATGGACATTCCTACTCCATAGATCTTTATTAAGGTAGTAGATGCCTTTGACATGTTTAATCCTTGGATACTCATTCCATAGGATGACAATGGCCTTACTACCACTTGTATATGACTTTCTTGGACTTCCATTTGACATGATCTGTTGAAATGCTTCTTGGAATCCACCCAAGTCTTTACTGAGTTTCCATCAAGATGCCCTTGGGACTCAATGAGGATGCCTTGGTCTTCTATACCTTAGATTCATCCCTTCATGGACTGACACTAGATTAAATGGTATAGAATATATGGATGTTATATGTCTAGTTACATAGTGTGGCCATTTTGGATATTTTTCTATGCTTACAGATGCCCCTAGTATGAATATTATTTTATAGTTGTTAGATTTCATAGTATCACACTTGTTTATTTAGGATTTACAGTTTCCATTATTATGGGAGCTTTATTATTGTTCACAAGGATCCATGTTTTGCTAGATAGGATTACATATGATTTAGATACTTTACTTAATTTTTTATTATACTTGTGATATATTTCACATTGTTTCTATTTATATTACACAGACTAGGATTTTTATAGACATCATTCATGGTGGACTACTGAGTGTTATCTCACACCCCTTTTGGGCTATTGTTTGGTACATAAATAGAATTCATGGATGTAGGTAGGGATTGAGTCAAGAAACCAATATGTAATGATTGATATGTTTTTTGTTTATGATCAGTGGATCACAATACCAAGATATGCTCATTAAGTAAGCTAGAGATAGTCCTTTTTAGTCTTTTTATATTTTGATACATGTATTGTACTATTTTCATGTTTCCATGTAATTCCTTCCATTTTTTATAGATACATGAAACAATCATCATATTTTATATAAATGATTTTGGATATTTATAATTATAGCCTTATGGATGTTCACTTCTGTTTGTTGTTCAGTATTTTATCTAGTTCTATTATTTTATTGTTAAGATTATTACCAATGTGCTACACTCTAACATGATGGAATACTCTCCCCATAGACACACCCTAGTCCCTCGCTACTATTTGTAAGCCTCTCACATATAGGGAGGTGTACTAGAGTCCATGTATCCCACCAGCTCAGGGCACCATTTAGTGGCACCCAGGTTGGGATGTTACAAAACTAAAGGTTTCCCTATGGTGGAAAATGGTGCTTATGGTGTCCCTTTATGGAGTTCTGGTGATCTCTAGTGGAAGGAGTTAAAATTTGGCATCGAGGGTTCTGTGTGAGGTGGGTTGTGTGCCCAAATCATAGACTGATGGCTTTTTTTAAATAATAAACAATACCCTCTAGTAACTTGTACCACATTGAAAATGGGGGTGATTTAGCTCTCAAATATATTATAATCAGTGGATACAGTATATCATAATCCTATTATGGGTATGGACTCCTTCAACACCCCCTACTCACACAAATGGGTTATACCAACAAGCAAGACCCATAGGGATTTGGCCCAACCTATGTGTGTGCTCACCTATACACAACCTAGTATACTCTTGATGCTTGAGTGGGACTTCTACTTAGGTATTAATTGGTTGGCTTACCCATATTGGGTTGGATAAGAGGCTTTCAACCCGTTGGGTTGAGGGATAACTAGTCTGGTCACATTTTTTCCTAAAATTAATTCAAACACTTATTAAAATCTTCTATAAAGTCTTATATAAATTAAAGATTCAAATTTAAAAAAAAAAATTCTTTTTTATCCATATAAATTATTTAATTTTAATTTCCAAAATTTTAGTAAAACAATGAATAAAAAGGTAATATTGATTAAAAATCATTATAAAATGTTTAAATATTTACAATAAAATTAATACATCAAATACCCCACACTTAAACTATATTTTTCTTCAAGCATTGAATCTCAACATTAAATTATAGAGGGCACCAATATTACCAATATTAAAATCTCAAAGTAATAAAATAAAACAATTATCAATTTTAAACCAAATTTTCAAGTTTCATAACAAATATCAATTCAACCCCACATTTTCAAAATAAATAATCAGTCCAAGTATTTTACTTCTTCCCTTTTTAAAATGGTGGAACTCCTTTCATTTATTCAATATTATAAAATCATTATTATCAATCATGTAAAGTCGTGATCTTAATCACTTTAAATCCTTATATCTCATCACTCGAGGTAAAAATTGAAGTAGAGTTATGATTATACCTTTATTACATTTACCTTTCCATAAGCCTAAAAAGTATCTACCTTTTCTAATTTGTAAATATAAAAATCACATAAAACCATGAGGGTTTTATAATTATGGTTTTAATTACTTTGAGTATTAATTTTAGTGGGAATTGATGTTAAAAAATCATTAAGGCTCAAAGATGAGTTTTATCACTAAAGAATCATGCATGATATCAAAAGTAAAAAACTCAATGGTAATATTCCATTAAAAATAACAATACCCACTTCCCAAGATCAAAGTAAAGGCCATGAGTAATTAAATCATAATGAATTAATTTCAACTTCATGTATTTTATCTACTTTTTTCAAATTAATTTTTTCATATTTTTTATTTTATTTTTTGAATGTTATGATTAGAACAAATATCACATCTACCAACTGACCACATATGATAAAACCATAGGTCTGGTGAGAGTGATTTTCTATTCTTCCAATCACATATCATTTTTTCAATAGGGTTAAACAATTAAAGTACAATGTATAAATTAATAAACTTCCTTAACACCCAAAATAGCACCCCCCACACAACTTCCTTACAATGTATTTTATTATTTCCACCATGACATTCCTCACCCTTACAATTCAATTTTAAAATATCCTAAAAAATTACTATGAGGATGGTAGGAATGGATATAAATAGCTTAAAATGTGGATCATTACTAATAAGGTCATTCATGGTCTTTATGGTCTAAATAAGGATCAATGTAAAAGGTGGTATTAAGGATAAGGGATTATTAATAAAAATTCCTCAATCATTTTCAATGTGTTTTTGTATATTCATAGATTTGAAAATTTCCAATGATTGTTTTAGAATGATTCATACCCCAATATAACTTAATAAATATGCTCAAGATATTAGTGTAAAAATTTAGTCTAGAAATCCTATCATGAATGAAACATATGAATTGTAAAATAACTCATGGCATGGATAATAATTGAAAATCAATTCACATAAATTTCCTAAATTTAAGTATGAAAAATGGGTGGTAAATTTCATTTACATGAATGAACCAACTCCCTAAAATTATGACTCATAAAATTAACATCCATTATTTACTATAATCATTCAATTCTCCATTTTAATCTTTCAGTATCATTATAATTGAAATCTAAAACATGGAATAATTAGATTACTAAGAAATTCATGTCCCCTAGTTCGGTCAATTAAAGAAAAAAATCCAAGCGTGTGAAATAAATTTCCAATTTAAAGATCAAAATTGAATTCCATAAACATTCAAGGAGTTAAAAGATAAACTTAAAAAGTGAACTACCTTTTCTCATGAAGTGTTATTTCTCTCCCTTCTCACTATTTTTGGGCTTCCATATGTTTTTATGTCCCTAAAAAATAAAATCAATCATTAAAACTTAAGTTCCATATCAAAGTAAGCTGAAAAAGATAGAGGTGTTAGGTTACATCCAAAAATAATTCCAAAGAAATAAATAAAAATTTTATAGAAAGAAAATATAGGGATAATTCTTGGTTTAATCCCCCAAGTGGGTCCAATATTTTTACTAACTTTAGATTCAAATTACCATATAACATCCATGATTGGATTTTGTGTGGAGTTTCATGGATTTGAACCACTACATATTTCTTTTTCTAGCTTGTTCGCCTTCTTCCTTGGTGAAGGGTCCATGGATAGAGTGAACCAAATTAATCCCATTTGCAATAAGGCACAGCATTTATAGTGGGGGTAGGATAAAGTATAGACCTTCCTCCATCTTGGTTTCAACTTGTGAAAACTCTTATTTACTTTCAAGTTATTTCTCAATGTGTGCTGCATCAATTGAATATTCAAAGGGAAGGTTAGAATGTAATTTCACTTGAATAGAATTTTAACATGAATAATAAGTTTGAAAATATTCTTTTTCAGTATAAGTAGTTACTATCTTGTTTTCCTCCAACAAATTCACCTGGATCTCATTATGGGATTCGTCTAATGAATGTTCATCATGTCTTGAGGGATCAATGTATTCCATGAAATGTTCATATTCTTTTTATTCATCATCCTAAAAGATAATAACAGAGTTATCCAAATCTAAAAAGTTAAAACAATAGGAAGTGATACTCAAGTAAGTTTTAACAAAATCAGATGGTATAGAGTTTAAGACAATATCAACTCCTTGTCTTTATTTGGTTTCAATCCCTTTTTTAGTGGTAAGGGCCTCTTTAATTTGAATATAAATGGATAGTGGTGGGTAGCCAAAATTCTATAACCCTTGAGTGGCTTCTTCCACTTCAAAATCTAGAGACAAGTAGACACTTTTTTATGCTTCTACTTTGTAAATAGGTATATCATTGACACTACACCTATCATGGGTCATTGAACAAAAAATCTAATTTTATCCTAGTGAAACATGGTAGATAACCAAGTTCATCTCACTTGACGAGCTTCACAATTTTCTACTTACTAATTTAAATTCACTTAAGAACTAATTTTTTGTTTTTATTATTTTATTAAAACAATTATGTTTTTTGGTTTTTATTATTTTCTAAAATAATGAAAATACATGAAATTATAAATTACCATGAAGTAAAAACAAAATGATATTAGAAAGAAATTACTTATCCTTATGGTTTGGTTTTATAGGTTATTTAATTTGTTTAAATTTCAGTTTTATAATTTAGTTATGAAATATAACACTTGAATTAATATTTTTTATTTATAAGTTATGAAAAATAGAATTCCTAAGAAATCTAAATTTCACCTCCTATTACAATCAAGGTTTATGTAACCCCTCAATTGAAAGTGTGACATCTTCTTGGAACCAGCTCCATCACATTTAGTTTCATCTATTGAACAGCTCAACTCCATTATGGGAAGATATTGTGATCAGTGGAAGGTGGTGAAAATATTAAAATAAAATAATAAAAGTATACTTAAGTTTCATGTCATGGTACACAATATTTAAACACATGCACGTCACTCAATCGACCCCAAAAATAAACTAAAACATTAATAATTTAATAATAGAATTCAAGAATACCTAACCTCCCCTGAGGCCAAATCTTGTGTTAGCCTCCCACTATTGGGAGTAATAGATCACAATGGAGGAAGAAATAGATAATAATAGAATAAAAAATGATAGGAATAGAGATAAAATAAGAAAATAAAATAAAACAATGGGTATATGAGAAAATAGGAAAATAAGAAGAGTGAAGGGGAACATAGTGGTGCACTTGAGTTTAACAAAATGCTTGAATCATTTACTTGGAAATAAAATAAAATTATAGAAAAAATATATATATAATCCTGGAAATAAAAGTAGATAATAAAAGTAGCATTCAGCCTCTTCCATCTTGAGGCCTCCCCCTCAGTGGTCTCAAACTCCCTAGAAGTTTCAAGATACTATTCTATTTATAAAATAGGGATCATTGTATCTCACCTCATTCAAAAATAATTCCATATCTTCATATAGAATTCTTTCTATTTTTATATTTAACATCAGATATTGGTTTGAATGCATATATTTTAAATATCCAAGTTTTTAATCTTCATATACATTAGGATTTCCTGATTTTCAATGTGGACCAGTGGGGAAGCAGCCATCATTATGTGAATGGCATACATGGGTGAAATCGACATATATCCATGCCTTGATGCATGCATCAGTAGATAATGAATCCTCCTTTGAGTTATTCAGACTTTACCAGGACGGATGAATCCTTCATGGATTTAAATTTTTTAAAAGGAATTGATGGAGGTCGCACGAGATCCCTGGGGTGATATGTGGTGTCCTAGAGCTTGGGAAGTGGAAGTAGTATCAAGCTCAGGATTCTATGGCCATATAAATGGTGTTTACCAATGATTATAGATGGTGGTGGTCTGGTTTTAAGTGATGAAAGTAATAGTGAGCATAGGTGAGGTGTGTCTAAGTGAGGGAATCGCACGTCCAGCATGAAATTGTAGTGTTTCGTTAAATGATGAATAGTGACCAAGATATCATTTTCCTACAATGATAGTGAATCCTTGCTCTGTAATAATTTATAATGAGTCACCTTCCATCCACGTCTTGAAAACCTACTCTAGGGATGAGCTCCCAATAAAAATGCATACACGCGAATGGGTCATGCCAACCCTACGTGGCACATGCGGGCCTTGGGCCATACTATACGCGAGCTCCACCTCGTGTTCCCTGCTGGATATATGGGATCTTATAGTGGTTGGATATTTTACTAGACACTTTGTGGGCTATCTAGATGGTTGGATAACCACTATTTGAGGTCTTTTCAAGACTAGCCCTTTTTTAAAGGTTGAGGGTCAAGAACCCTTTATTAAACATTAAAAAAGAGAGATTTTCCCTTTAAAATTAGCAAAATAGTAGACCCATTACATGACCCAGATGAAAATAATTATAAAAAAACATTACCTAAGGCCCTTAAATGGTCTCAAATTCCCAATAAGAAACATATATCATAACAAGTTCCATCCAGAAGTCTCATCTCCCCAAGTCAGACAATGCAGTACCAATTCCTATCTAAAATGATGCACCGTCCCTTTCCAAGAATTGTGTTGTGTTGGTGACACAACATGGAAGATAAATCCTTCATCCCACACTAGCATGTGGTAAGAGGATAGACAATAAGTGTCAGCACACATATCTCTCTCTCAATCCACCTACTTTATGGTGCTTGTGAGACACTTGTTTCATTGTTAACCTGATGCATCACAAAATCAGACAGAAAAAAACATGAAAACACAATTAAAAAGTTACAATCCAACCATATAACATGAGGACATATGGATGGATGATGGTTGTCAGTACACCCATCCCTCTTTCAAGGCTGACCACTCGGAGACACCTGCAAGAATCGGAACCACCTACTAAATGAAATAAGATAAAATCTAGTTCTCTCAGTGAAATATGTAGCACATCAGGTATCTGGTCCTAAGACCAAAATGAAAAAATGTCAACCATTAAACCATGAATTATTTTATAACCACTTATTATAACATGAACTCCTCCCATCCTATAATCATCCTCTGTCAAACCCCATACAACCTCTGGTACCAAAACAGCATTATCATCACTACCCAAAGGTACACCATCAATGCTAACCGATGTCACACTACCCTCCCAGAATATGTCTAAAGCTAAGTCCCCACCGCAAACTCTTCTCAAAGACAAATATATGGACACTACTAGTATCTTCTCTAACACCTTCCTGAGTCAGAGGCACACTACTGATTCTAACCAAACCTGAGCTTCTATTACACAGCCACATGAAACATCTTCCCTGCTGACTACATACATTGAAGTCATGATGGAATCACCTCCCAAAGTGTTCATCATTGAACAAGGAAGAACACTCAACAAAATCTATATTATAAAAATTAGATATGAATTGATCTGAACATGGTATGTTCCAATGAAAATAAGGATCGAGTGATCCATATAAGTAGATTACATCAATAATGCATCCATCGAAGGACCGATAGTAGAAAGATAAGTCCTCATTTCAACTAGATCAATCTAGTTCACATGAATCAGATCAGATGATTAGAACACCCTATGAGAGGAACAGGCGCCACTAATGATGCTAAAGGAAGTCATCAACAACCAGTTGCTAAGGCAAGAAGAAACTTCCATTGAAATAAATCACCCATGAGAGATCCAACACCATCACAAACCCTAGATGTGTGAATAAGATTTGAAATCACTAAAAACACTATGAGGGTGCATAGTCATTTTTTCAATTAATCACCTGGCTTATTTTTTACCAAAAAACATTTAAAAGTAAAAATAAATTTCAATATAATATTAAAATAAATATCAAACTTAAAATTATTAATAATTATACTCATTTTAAATGATTTTTATTCCACATTTATAATTTTTAATATTTTAATAAAACATTGAATTGCATGGGATTATTCATTAAAAACATTTGAAAATTATTAAAATATTTTTGAAATTTTTCATGAAAATATGAGTGTTTCAAATACCCCCACAATTAAACTATGATATTACTTAAGCATTAAATATCAACATTGAATTCAAGAGGAAACTAATTATACCAATATTCAAATTTCAATGAAATAAAATAAAAAAAATATCAATTGTAAACATAATTTTCAAGTTCCACATAAATATCAATTCAATATCTATCTTTTCAAAGAAATGATTAATTCTAATTATTTTAATTTCTCCCTTTTGAAAATGGTGGAACTTATCCTTTCATCGATTTAAGCTTCTCAATTTATTATTATTAAACATGCCAAATCATGATCTACCTCTCTTGAATCTTTTTCTCTCATCACTCATGATATAAATTCAAGTGGAGTTTTTCTCATATCATGAGTACATGCACCATAACCATAGGCTTGCCAAGGAACTACTTTCTTCACCTTGTAAAGAAAAAATACATATAAAATCATGATGAATTGCAAAAAAAATTCATGTGACTCTAAGGATTTAGGTTTATAATAATTGGTGTTTAAAAATAAAGGCTCAAAGGGGGAGGATTATCTCTTAAATTATAAATCATGATATCAAAAGTAAAAAAGTTCACTATAATTATCCCCTTAAAAGTAAAAACTCCCACTTCCCAAGCTCTAAGTAAGTTCATGATAAATAAAACTATAATTAATGAATATTTATCCATCTTTAAATTTTTCCATTCTATATTTTTTTCACTTTTTTATTTTCAAATTACTTTTTCATTTTTTTTAATTTTTTTAAATTTATGCTCAGAATTAATCTCATATCCACCACCTAACTACATATGATATAAATCATCAATTTATTAATGGTTATTTTTTATTATTCAATTCATAACCCATTAATTCTTTTTCTTTTCAAGAAGTGAAAATAATAAAGTATAATGAATGAATCAATAACCTTTCTCAATAACCAAAATTATCAACCCCAAACATTTTACTTATAATTTATTTCATCACTTTTTCCATGAATTTCCATAACCCCCACACTTCAACTTCAAAATATCATGAAAATACTAAGAGAGGGGTAAGAATGGATAAAATTTACTTGAAATGTGGCTCATTCCAAACAAGTTAGTTCATGTTATCTATGAGATAAACAAGGATAAATATATTTGGTAGTCTCAAGGATAACGTATTATCAATAAAAGTGCCAAAATCATTTTTTTCATATTCATAGATTTATCAAGTTCCAATTAAATTTTTAGAAGGTGGAATGCCCCAAGATCACTTAATAAATATTCTCAAGATAAAATTGAAAATACTTTTTTATAAATCCTCTTAGGAATGACACATTTGATTTGGGATAATCACTCATGGAATGAATAATAATAAAAAATAATTTCACATAAATTTCAGAAATTAAAATCATGAAAAATAGTAGGGAAGTTTCATTTACATGAATTAACTAATTCCCTCAAATCATGATTCATCATTTAAATACTCATTCTTCACAATAATAATTAAATTCTCCATCTCACTCATTAAATATAATTATCATTGAAATCTAAAACATGGAATCACAGGGTCAATAAGAAACTCATGTCTTCTAGATAAGTCAAGTAAATCAAGAATCCAAGGAATGTGAATGAAAATTCCAATTGAAAGCTGAAAATCGGTTTTTATACAAAAAAATAGGGAGTTTAAAGGATATAAATTAAAAGTGAGATATCCTTTCCCATGAATCTTTAGTCCTCTTCATCTGATGTTTTGGGACTACCTTCTTCCATCATGGAGCTGAAAAAGATAAACAATCCTTAAAACTCAAGGACCATTTCATTAAAGCTCAAAATAATAGAGGGAGTGGGATGCATCTAATTCCTAGGAATAAAATTGAAATAAAAATTTATAAAAAGAAAAAAATATATATGTCTTGGTTTAATCTCCCAATTGGGTCCTAGGTTTTTGAATTCTTTCATATGATAAGTACTAGTTGTTATCCATATTCTAATGGTGGTAGGTTCTTTTTGTATTTAAACCACCACATATAGATGTTCCCAGATCCCACTTCTTCTTTGTCGGTGATGAGAAGTTTTTGGATAGAGTAAACCAAATTCACCCCCTTCAAAATGAAGTATATCTTGCATTGTAGGGGTGGGATGAAGTATGGAACCTCCTGGAATATGGTTGGTACTTGTGAAACCGTTTCTTTATTTTCCGATGCTTGATCATTGTGGGCTGTATGAATTGAATATTTAAAGGTAAAGTGATGAATTGTTTTAACTTGAACAAAATTTAAACATTTATGATAAAAATTAAAATTATCCCTTTAAAAGTGAACATCTTGTGTCTTGGTTTCCTTAGGCTCAACTACTTAGAATTATTCGTGGTATTCCTCTAATGTGTGTTCATTAAAATCAGGGATCTCCATTTGTTCCTTAGTAGTTTAATATTATTTTTCTTAATCTTCTTAAAAGGAAAAAAGGATTTTTAGAATCTAAAAATTCAGAATATTGGGAGTTAATACTCAATTCATATTGAATAATATTAAATTACATAGAGTTTAAGGTAATATAATCTCACTATCTAGGCTTGTATTCAATCTCTTATTTAGTGGTAAGTGCCACTTGAAGTTGGATTTCAGGGGATAGAGGTAGGTAGTCATGATCCTCCATTTTTTCTTGAACTTCCACCACATGGGTGGTGTCTTCTTTCATGGATATAGAGATATAAAGTGGTTTTGTCTCTTTTAATTTGTAAGAAATAAAGAGACCATATTGTATTTCATACTCATTCCATAAGTTATATAAATATTGTTGATCCCCCACACATAGCTCAGTAGACAAGTCTTCATCATCATGAATCCACACCAGCTCTTCATGGTCAGTTTGAATATGAATCCTAAGATGCTTGGTTTGTTGGTGTTCCTCAATTTGGGCCTCAACCTTCTATATTTCCTCCAAAAAATCAGGAAATACTAGGGTTTCATCCTCTAGTTCAGTTTTAGTTTTTTCGAGGTAATCATGAGTTATTTTCACTAATTTTTTCCTCACCAACTCTATATTTCTTTCAATCCTTTGAATCTTATCATTTAGATCATTGTTAATCACTCATTTTTCTTATTGATTCACTTGAGAGTAATAATTTCAGGCATTATAGTATGGAAAGTTTTGATACATCAAGAAAAAATAATATTTTTTATGGTTTTTTCAAAAAATAAATAAAAAATATCTAGAATATGAAAAAGAAAAAGATAAGTGAAATACTAATTGTCTCCTCAAAAACGGTTCCAGTTTTCAAAACACACCTATTGTGGGGCATGGAAAAAGAAAATTTCTAATTTTTCCTAGTGTAGTACAGTAGTTGACTAGGGTCATCTCACTTGAGGAGCTTCATAGTTGTTTATTTTCTAATTTAAATTCACTTAAGAACTACATTTTTTTTTATTATTTTCTTAAAACAATGATATTTCTTAGTTTTTATTATTTTCTAAAATAATTAAAAGACATGAAATTATAAATTAACATGAAATGAAAACATAATGAGACTAGAAAGAAAGTACTTGGACTTAAGGTTTGGTTTTATGGGTTCCATCATTTGTTTAAATTTTAGTTTTATAATTCAGTTATGAAATCTCAAACTTGAATTATTATTATTTATTTAGAAGTTGTTAAATCTATAATGCCTAAGAAATCTAAATTTCACCTCCTCCTATAGTCAAGGATGATAGAACTCCTCAATCAAGAGTGTAACATATTCCATGACTTAGATTCATCATATGTTATTTCATTCATTGAACAACTCAACTCTATCATGTGAATATATTATAATCAATGAAAGGGATGGAAAATATTAAAATAAAATAATGTAAGTTGACTTAATTTTCAAGTCATGGTAGAAAATCACCACACATATGCATGTAAATTATATTTACCACAAACATAAAATAAAACATTAAGAGTTTAATAATATAATTCAAGAACACCTAACCTCCCCTAAAGACAAGCCTCGGGTTAGCCTCCCATAATCTGAAGTAAGATATCAAAAGGGATGAATAAAGAGATAAAAGGATAATAAAAGAATGATATAGAGAAAGAAAATAAGAAATAAAAAAATGGGAATAAGTTAAAATAGAAGAATAAAAAAAGAATAAGAATAATAATAAGAAGAACAATAAAGGGAAACACAGTGGAGCATTTGAGTTTAACGAAATTCATGATTGAATTACACAGAAATAAAAATAGAGAATAAAAGCAGCATCCATCCACCTCCAGCCTGAGGCCTCCTCCTCAGTGGATCTCAAACTCCCTAGAAGTGGTAAGATCCTACACTATTTATAGAGGAGGAATACTTATAACTCTCCTCAATCAAAAATATTTCCATATCTTCATAGGTAATTCTTTACATTTTTTTATTCATCTTTGGATATCAGTTTGAATACTAATATTTTTAATATCTAACTTTTGAATATTTATATACATATGGCTTTACCGATTCACAGTGCGGACCAGCTGGGAAGTATCCATCATCACATGCATGGCTTTCATGGGTGACATGGAAATGTGGCCACACCTTAGTGCATGTGGCAGCAGCAAAGGAAGCTTCCTCCTAGTTATCTAGCCTTCACATGGTTGGATGAAGCCTTCATGACTTTCTGTTTTTAAAAAGGGATTCATGGTTGTTGCACAAGGTCCCTGAGGTAATATGTGGTGTCCCAGAGCATCATAAGTTTAATTAGGATTGATCTCAAGATCCCATGTCCCTGGAAATGGTGTTTCTCAATGATTGTAGATAGGTGTAGTCCGATGTCAAGTGTGAGAGGCAGCAGTGATCAATGGAGAGGTGTCTTTGAGGGAGGGTATCGTGTGTCCAATATAAAATGGAATGGTTTAATTAAATGATGAAGAGTTACTAAGATATATTTAGCCCACATAATAGGTTAATCCATGCTCCATGATCATTTATAATTAATATCCCTTCATCCTCAGCTCAGAATCCTTCTCCGGGGATGGGATCTCAATACACATGCACACACACAAATGATTTTCACAAACCCCATGTGGGCCTTGGCCCAAACTATACTTGGTATCCTCTCCACACACTCTACCATCTTGGTGGACTCTTCTAGTGATTTTCTTGGCCATCCAACACCTTTTTGTGATGGATAGGTGGCTAGATGGCCACTACTTTAGGGGTAGCTGAGATTGGGCCATTTTTTACCTAAAAACATTTAAAATTCAAATTAAATTTCAATAGAAAATTAAAATAAATATAAAACTTCAAATTCTTAATAATTTTATTCATTTTAATTAATTTTAATTCCAAATTTATAATTTCCCACTTTTTAATAAAATAATTTATTATATAGGATTATTCATTAAAAACATTTGAAAATTATGAGAATATTTTTAATATTTTGTATGAAAATATGAGTGTGTAGATCATATTTCATTTCATCACTTTCCCTCTCACTCTATAATCGATCTATTCCTTATTTATCTATTAGTTGTGCATCAGGTTGTGAGAATTTTTCATCACTCTCCAGCTCTTCATGGTAGGTCTAAATCTATAACTTGAGATGGTTTGGTTGTGGATATTCTTCTAGAAGGGACTCAACCTCTTAGGCCTCTTCAGAATAATTGGGAGGATCCAATGGTACTTATATCATGTCCTTTAGTCTTTGATAATAAGTTTGGACTCTAATAACTATGTCCATGAATTATTGAAGTAAGCGACCTAACTCTTATTCATTTGGCATCTTCTTGACTAGTGTCAAGAGATCATTATCCCTTTATTAAAAGGAAACCTTAGTACTGTGAACCACATTCTCTTACATGTGAGAGTAATTATTTTTTTCCTAATAATAATTATTTGGAAACATCATGATAAAATAAGTTTTTTATTTTTTTTTTGAGTAATCTAATAAAATAGCAAACCAGGGTGGTATAAAATCAAATAAAAAATAAAGTAAATAAAAAAATTAAAAATATTAAAAGAAAGTAAATAAAGTTCTTGAATTCTGAGAAATGGGACCAAGTTTTGATTTTTCTATCACAGGGTGGAAAAAAATCTAATATTTATTTTCAGAGTACAAAAAATAGTAAACCAGGGTCATCTCACTTAAGGACATTCGTAGTTGTTCACTCATTACTTTCTAATTCACCTAAACAACTTATTTTTATTATTAATTTATGAAAACAAATAAAATATATGGGATGAAAATACTAACCTAACATTCAATACAAAACATAATGAGCTTAGATAATAAATAACATGGCCCTAAAGTTTGTTCTTTTGGGTTTCTTCATTATGATTTTTTTTTTAAATTCAGTTTCATAATTTAATTAGGAAATCTCAATATTGAATTACTATATTTTAATTTATTAAGTGTGAATTCTTTAATTGCTAGGATAATTATTTGGAAAACTAAAATCTACTTCCTCCTATAATCAAGGTTGTTGACACACCTCAATCGAGAGTGTGTAACCTTCCCATATTTGGCTCCATCGTATAACATTTAATCCATTAAACAACTCAAATACATCATGAGAAGAGTTATTATTCAATTTAAGGGATGTAAAATAAATAAATTAAAGAATATAAGTGAACTTGATATTCATTCCATGGTGTATGATCACTACACTCATACACTTGACCCTCAATCAACACAAATATGATCAAAATGTTTAAGAATTTAAAGTGAAAATTTTAAGAACACTAACATCCTCCTATAAGGACAAGCCTTATGTCAGACACTCACTATCAAGTGTAAGAGATAACTGTTGGAATAATTATAAGGAAAGATAATTAAATAGATAAAGAGGAATAGAATACTTCAATTAAAAAAATTAATTAGTTTTGGAATGAAACTAAAAACTATAGAGACAATAAAATAGAGAAGAATAAGCACTTTCTCAATCCACGGATCCTCCTTCAGTGGTACAACACCCTTATATTTATAGAGGTAGTAATCCCCTCTTCATACTTCATTTGTATATTCTATATCTTATTTTATGTTAATGAAAGTTTCTTCTATATAATTTGAATCTCAACCACATATAATTATCCAAAGACATCGGGTATTTGATATTTTATAAAAACACCCTAATGTAGTGTGGATGGATACTTGGTAGTGTAGACTTCAAATTTTCATTCATGGCTATGGCATAGTGAAAATCCTACATGAAATAGATTCATATTTCTATTATTTATTTATAAATATTCCACTAAATAATTTATCATGCCCATGATGCCATAAAACCTTCCTTTGTGAGATCATGACATAGTCAAGATGGAAATGGCACAAGGATTCTCATTAATGTAATCTAGACTTCACAGTGGCTAGATGGAGCTCTATTCCATGCAGGGATTTATTTTCCTTTTAAATGTGTGTTACCCAAGTCACCCGAATTTCTAGATATGATATATAGTGATCCCAAAGTTCTATAGTGTCAATTCGGCTCAATATTGAGCTTTTCCGATGGTGGTAATGTCATTCCCTGGAATCCTAACATAGCATTTTGGAATTGTCCAATGGTGGGAGTGTGAAGTTCTTGTTGAGGGTTTTCTATGAGGTGGTGCACATGTATAAAGTGAGTAATGATAGTGTTTTTTGTTAAATGCTGAATGGTATAATATAATAACTTGTCCTACATCAAAAATGGGAGTGGTTAATCTCTCATATATATTACAATCTATGGAGACAGTGTCTTAGAAGCCTGTAGTGGGGATTCACTCTTGCAACACCATTCACACACATATATGGGTTGTGTCTTCATGAAAAGCCTTGTGGGATTTGGCCCAACCTATGAATGTTCTTACCTGTGTGTGGCCTAATCTCCTCCTACCACCTGAGTGGGGCTTCCCCTTAGGGATTTTCTGGTTGGTTGGCCCTTCTTGGGCTGGCTAAGAGGCATGTGTCCATTTGGGTTGAGGTCTATCTTGATTGGACATGTTTTTGCCTAAAATTTATTCAAACACTTAGTAAAATCCTCTATAAAATATTAAATTAGATCAAACATAAAATTTCAAAATTATTATTCTTTTTTATCCATATTAATTCTTCAATTTTAATTTCTCACATTTTAGTAAAATAATGAATTGCATGGGAATATTGATTCAAATCCATTAAAATATATATAAAATGTTTAAATATTTTTATGATAAATGAGTGTATCAAGTATCCTACCCTATAACCTCATATAAAATACCCCAAGGGGCCACATATCACCATGGAACCTCATATAACATACACCTCAGGGGTCTGCATCCCTACATAGAACCTCATATAGAAAACACCCCAAGGGGGCACATCCCAACTAGGAACCTTATATAACATACACCCAAGGGAAGAAAATTTCACACTAGAACCTCATATACAATACACCCTATGGGGATACATCCCTTCATAAAATAGTTATTAGACCATCATTAACCAGGGGACCACATCCCACCCCAGTGCCTATAACATCATATCACATATATCATAATAAATGGGGTTGGATACTCATATAATACACATAAAAATTTATTATTTTGGCCTCTCAAGAACACAAATCAATCCCATTCTTACGTTCATGAAAGACTACAACCATGCTATACCTCAAGAAATAGTACTTTTCATATTCATCATAAAATTGGGGCACCCATTGTGGTCCCCTAGATCACATAACGGTCCATAAAACCCACATGGGTTGATCTATCCCATCCCCAACCATAGGTTCAAGCCTGCCTATCAATGGATATAGCATCTCTCAAGGTAACCATGCTAAAATCATGGTCTACTCAAACACACTAGCAATATAGTATAGGCCTCTCACCAAATAGATTCCATGAAACCCATCTCACTTTCTAATTCAATATAGGTCAATCCTCTCACTCCCAAACCACAAATAAATACTTTCTTCATTAATATACCTAATTAAAAACATAATAGTGGATAATAACACTTTCCTCATAACCAAATCAATTATCCTAAAGGTTAAAAGGTAACATCAGGCTCCACATGGGCTACCCCAAGTCTAACCATTTACCATCCATCATACTCCCCTATTCATAGGGAACTAAAGGCACCTATATCAAGGTTCGCTATTTTATATTTATATATTCATACCCCTATTTGGTAAATATATCATAGATCACCTCACTATATTCAAGGGTCCATCATCACCCAAGACACTTTTATTCTACTTTTGGGAGTTTAAGGGGAAAATTCATTTCCAATTCAAGGTTAATCATATAATAGTTGTGAGACCACATATCACATGATACATCATAAAAATCATAAACATTAGGGAGATGTTTAGGGACCACCAACCTTAACCACTTTTTTTCCATCTTCACGATGCTCTATACATCCTCTGCCAAGCCCATAGAAGCTTTCTCCAAGATCATTCCAATGCCCGACCTTCTATCTCAATCCACAACAACCAAAATAATTAATTATAACCATTTGTAATTAATTATTTATTTTAATATAAGGAGGAATAATTTCCAAAAAATGATTGAGAAACACCACATCATCAAAACTACACAAAACCATATGCCTTCATTCTTTTGGGATGTCTCCTTTACAAGGCACGCAAAATCCATATCATATCATCTCAATTTCACCATGCTATAGTTGAATTAGTATCAAAACCCAGTCTTGGATCATCAAGATTTTTTAGGATACATAGGGGAATAATAATGGAGGAACAACACCAAATATACCATAGAAACATAAAATAATTCCCCCACACCAAGGGGGTAAAATGGAGGAAGAGAATGAGGAGAGCCTGTCGAAATAGCCCTCTCCCAACACCCCGCTTGACCTAAATCATGAAGGGTTTAGCCCTGAATTGTTAGATCTAACAATATTTTAAAAAATATAAATAGTTATCATAATGGTGTGACCTATAAGGATCATATAATGATTCTCTTTTTTAGGCACTAGTCACAGTATGGCCCCATGGGTCATGGTGTGACGCACCTCCCTCAGCCAGAACTAAAAATCCTAAGCTTAACCTTTATGGAATGACCCCTCTGGTAATAGCATAGCATATCCTTCATATGAAAAACCAAAATCCTCATATATGGTTTCTATGGTGTGTCCTCTCCCTCATGACACAACATGACCATCTTTATAGCATGAACTATATAGGTCATGGCATAATGAACCTCCTCTATGAAAATCACAAAGGAAAATGTAAGATTCATTAGGCCCAAACATAAGAATCACCATAATGGAATGGAACCCTCTACTATATTGTGATATCCATATATAAGAGTCTTTAAATTTCCAAAAAAAAATAAAATGTATGATTTATTAATGATGTGACACCCTGGTCATGGTGTGATCTACTTGCATAAGGTTTTTTCCTTAATAAAAATCCACACAAAACTCCTCCATGTCATGATACCCACTTGTTACAGTGTGATCTGTTACTTCTCAACTATCACACCTCTAGAAACCCCTCATCATGATGTGACTCTCAACCATCATGATGTGACTAGTAGCTTGTGGGCCAAAATTATAACAAGTCTCACTCTAAAAGTGTTCCAACATTCACCCAAACAACTAAAACACCACATGATTCTCTAATCGCATCCAAAAACATATTCTATAGATTTTCAAACACTTGGAATCCTAATATGAATCCTGACTATCCGAACATCCCCTATGTTGGGACTATAAATTAAAATTTTCCCTAAATTTGGAAACTCATAACAACATAGATCATTATAAACTTCCCACCATAATGCTTATCATCATTAAGAAGTCTTGATGGTCCTCCAAAAATAATTATTGACCTACCTCGGTTATCAATTCATTTTTAACTCATTATTCTCTATCCTATAATACCAAATGTGATTCCAATGTGAAATTCCAAAACTAAGATGACTATTCATTAAAATTTAATCCGCACACTCGATAATATCATCAACACTGAGATGACACTCAATCGCAACCATATATCCCAAGACACTGAAACATCAAAAACTAATTAATACCCTAAATTTTAATGCTCCTCACTATAAGGATGAACTTTCACAAGTTAATTCCAGGTCATGGTTCTCAACAAAATAGGAATCATCTACCAATAATGCACTTCTAGTGGTCTATTAACATGATCTATGTGGTTTCTATCTCACCAAACCCAATTTTTTACAACAATACTAGTTAGTCCTCCTCTAGTAGACTTGCCTCAAAAACATTTGGTCACACCCATAGATGTGCTATCACATCTCCTGATCAGGATGCCTTAATTCCTAGAGGCATCATAGAATCTATCAAATACCAACACTTAAGTTTGAACTTGACACTTAGTGCAATTCCAAGGTTGGGTCCTCAACCTCTCCACTAGTCATCATAATCTCTCCATGATAACCAATACACCTTTGACCAAACTCACTCTTTGATCATGAATAAATCTATATTAATTCTGATTCCAACACCTGAACACCATCTAACACTGCATCCAAATTCCAAATATGGTTCTTCTCACGTAGCCTGATAAAATCGAACCTAATTACATAATGGCATCTCGATTTCATCTCAATTATATTCCAACAAGTCTCATCACATCCACTACCCTTCCAATATAATGTTTATACATCTGTAACTAATTTGATTCTTTCCACCATTGGAGTATTCACATCATCACTTCAAGTAACAAAAACACATAATTTCAATAGATCTTAGTGACTAGATGTGAACAATTTTCTCATACTGAGTGAAAACATGAAATATTGATTGTTACATGTTCCTAGATTACCAAAAATGACATATTCAACATCCACTAAAAATTAAATTACAATGTGGTTTATAGACTCCAACATTCTATAGTGTTCTCACCACCATATGGATTCCCTTAAACCACTCCTTGAGCACAATACCTATTAGGTTTCAACACCACATGTGGGTCACTCCTCCTAATTCATGCTCATCCCATCATTGATAACACCTATCCAGGGCCAACTCAGATTTATTATACCATTTTAATCCAATTCATCCTCAATATCACCACCTACCACAAAATGAAAACCTATCATTATTCCCCCCAAGCATTGAGACCCCATTCTCACCCACATCTCATTGAATCTCTCAGTACTCGACCCATATAGGACCATTATCTAATACAAAAACCAAACTGAATTTCACATACCCAATGTTCACTTTCCCTCACACATTGAGGCTTTTCCCAAAATCTATTACAACACTAAATCTCCTCTTACTGAGGAAAATTGAACCTCCAAAGAACCTTCTCAAATTTTATTACCCACAATTCATCTTGTCCCCACCCAAAAACAATGGTTTTACACTCCTATACAACCTGATCGCACACCTGAACTCATGATCCAATGATTCACACATCGCCAAATCAAGGCTCACAAACCTAAACAATTGATTATGCCTCTCTTGTATGTTAATCTCTTCTATTTAAAATAAATAATCAATTTTTTCTTTCCCATTCCATTAAGGTATCTCACCCATGATGAGGATAACCATATGATCACCCACCAACTACACATCATTCTAAAACCAAAAAGTATCTTCGCATACCTTACTCATCCTAGATCCAACCATTCTATAATCACCATCCAATAGGGATAGGCATCGAACTGATTCTTCCCTCAAAAACCCAACATCAGTACCATAATAACTAGTACTTGGAGTTATTCACATAAATAAATCATAAGGAACTCCACATTTATTTCCTCTACCCTCATTAGGGGATCCAACTTTTCAAGGAAATATATCCCCACTCCAATATATTTTAAAATCACTAAGACACTTTAAGTAGAACCATCTTATAAAACCATTTCACACAAACCTCATTCTACAAAAAAATCTGTCTCTATATTCCAGAGATTTTTGAAAATCCGCCTATCAATAATTATCACATGCCATCCAAGTCCAATAATGTATAATAAATCAACATTGCTAACCTACCTTATGTTGTGATCAAGTTGAATCCATATACCTACCATGTATGTTAAGCCAAAACCCACTCCTTTAATCCATAGTAAGATAGTATTTATCTATCCATATAAAAATAGTGATCAATATCTCCTATTAAAAAAACAAATCATACCCAAATAAATATACACTCTAGTGCTACCCTTCTATAAAAATCAACTTATACCATCCAGATTCATATCCACTGGTATTAGGCTTCCTAGAATAATTAATCAGTTAACCATGTCTCTCTTAGTTTCCAGACACATCACAACCTGAGAACTACTCAAACTATCACATACACAATACATAAGGCATCTCTATACTTATACCACATGCTCTATATCACCTCTCATGCATCAATCTCATATAAAAATAATATTCTCATGCTTTCAATCTCTAAAGGGGGTCACAGGCTCAGTTTAGAAATCATATATCATAAGTCATCTCTATCCATATTAAGAAAATATTATGCTAATAAATTATAATGTTGACTCACTAATATCCTGAATCACATATCAACATCACTAGGCACTCTAACCTTTCTCATAAGTTACCTCCCATACAGGCCATAGCTTATGGTACACAATCCACTCCCCTTATCTAAAATATCATAATGCAACTAACAGTACACCCCCTTTGGGGTACTAATCATCACTATAAATCCATATACTAGGTTACCTCCTTAAGTATCATGGTCACATCCACATATATATAACAATATCTCCCTATAATGATATGTATAGAGTAAGTTCATAGTAATATGGGTTGGTTGAGTAGAATAACATCTATAAGTTATTTGGGAAAATTCCAAATAAGTTATTGTAAAGAATTTAAATAATATAAACTTGTTTTACTTTTCCAAACTATTCACACCCATGTGGTTTGGTTAAGTAAAATACCACCAATAAGATATATAATAAAGCACAAAATAGGTTGTTATTGATACTTTTAGTAACTAAACCTTTTTCCCCTTTTCTAAAACCAATAACACACTCATGCACATGTGTTTATATTTCATGTGAACCTACATTCCTGATACGATGCATGAACACATGCCTCTTACCATTTTGATCCAAGAGAAAACCATAAATATATAAATTTGAAAAATAATTCTTGGAAGGAATCAACTAAACTATAACATAAAAAACCATAATAGTAATCCTAACTTCCTTAATAACTTATAATTTATATCATACATGTTTTCCTAGGAAGATGACATAGCATCCATCCTAATTTTTGGCTAGTCCTATCTCATATATAATATATCCCAAATAGTAAGACAAATAAAACAATGATTTGAAACAACTTTTTAATTTCCCCAAACCTACTCACTCTATAGTAACTAGACCAAGTCACTACATGACCTCAAGCATGCCTTCCCATATGTCATAGGCTTCCAACAAGCTATGACGGTCTAAGGTGTTACTATGGGGAGATTATACCCTCGTATTAGAGTATAGAAAAACATTGTAAATAACATGAAAATAGACATCACAATATCCAAAGTAATGAATAAATACCACATTCTATAAAAAAATAAACTATCTAGATGGAACAAGAGTCAAGTATATGTCAATAGGATCTCTTGTGGGAAAATCACATACATCCCAAACCAAAATAAATGAAAATAAAATAACTACCACTTAATCCTATGTCACATACCATCCTTATATCATAACTCCATATATGTTATCTAGTTTATCCATATTATACTAGGGCACTACCATACATAACCCTACAATCATGAGGTTTGACAAGGTACCAAAGTGTCATGGTCACCCGAGAAAGGTGTGAGTATAACTCAGTAGGAAACCAACAATGGTGTACCTAACATAACCAATAAATATAATTTATTCCCCATGTTTCAAGATAATAATAATCAAATAATATATGGAAGCATAAAAAAAGATACCAATATCAATCCATGGGTTTTAGGGTGACACATGAGATCAACCACACCTTCTAAGACTCTGATGTCTGTATTTCCTTTGCGTTTTAAAAGCTTCCTATTTTCTGTTTCTTTTGTGGGTGTCTCGAACACCTAGAAAAGGTCTGTGATGCAAAGAAGGAGGATGGAAAGGGCAATGTTATTTTATAATATAGTACCTGGATTCTTGAAAAAACCTCTGGAATGGATTTTATTTCCAAAGCTAAAAAACATAAGGACCGCGTCAAACTTTCGAAGGCTTTTAGTAAGCAGGCTGAACCCACTCATACTAATTTAATCATGCTCGGGCCACCAAATATTTTTTCCGAAAGTCATGTGGATCCACGGGTGGATGAAAGGAATCTGGGAAGTCCACTGATCTCATTCGAGCCTGGGGAACAACACAAGATTTAGGGGCAGGGGTAGATTGTCTCTCCACGCCAGGCCCCAACTGTTTTGAAAGCCATTTCCTCTCCATCTTCCAGGCTGCAGGCAACATGCAAGGAACTACCTGACCTAGGTTCAGGGGTACAATAGCTTTGTAATGATTCACCAGCTATGGTATCTAACTCAAATGATGTTACCCTTAGTACTACCCCTCATGTAGTTGATGATATGATTGGGATCACGCTGCCTGATACCATGAAACATCGGACGTGGAAAAGAATGATTAGCGGGGATAGGGGTGTGGATCCCCCTAGTTCACAGACCAGGGACCATAAACGACTCTTGGAGGGGTCTCAGATGACTGAGATCCTGCCAAAGAGGTGGTAGCAGATGATGGTAAGGTTGTCTAAGTTTCAGAGGCGGCAGCGGGTGTGTCCCAGCCCCGCCTAGGGCAATGAAAATCCTATGCTGAAACTATCAGGGGCTTGGAAATCTCCGAACGGTTCAGGTTCTCCATCACTGGAGTTCCAAATTTCTCCCCGACATAGTTTTTGTATCTAAAACTATGTTGGACAGTAAGGATACTGGCTGTATGAGCCTGAATATTGGTTTCAAAAACATCTTTCCGATTGGAAGATAGGGTCACTCTAGTGGACTTTGCCTCTTGTGGAAGGAGGATCTTGGGGTTAAGATCTCTCATTAGTCAAGTAACCACATTTCTGTGACAGTTGTGGGCCCAGGATCCCCTCCTTGGTCATTTATTGGTTTCTACGGGTCGTTGGGTGGGAAGGATAAGCACAAATCATTGGCCCTTTTAAAATTGTTGTGGGACTCACTTCCTGGTCCTCTCTTAATGGGGGGATTTTAACAAGGTCCTTTCTCCCCATGAAAAAGAATGAGGATTCATGTGGAGTAGTGCTATGATGAATTATTTTAGGACTTATTTTATGTCGAACTCTCTTCATGACCTAGGGTTTTCTGGATAATCGTTTACCTGGAATCGGGGTAGGTCAATGGAGAACCATCTAGCGGAAAGGTTGGACAGATTTGTTGGGGATGACGAATGGAATTCTCTTTTTCATGCCTTTTCTATCATACACTTGTACCCCGTCTCCTCTGACCACTACCTAATCATTTTGTCAACAGTCTCACAAGGGAAATAGAAGGGGTTAGTGCGGACCTTCCTCTTCGAAAGTATGTGGCCCCAAGACAGTGACTGTGAAAAAGTGGTCTAATAGACTTAGGAGGGACCGAATTGGTGTATCATGTCCAACATCCACATTGTTGCGTCTTGTTTACAGAAATGGATCTCTGCTAGGTTCAGTGGCTTTGACTGACGTATTAAGGAGGAAGAATTTTGATTAAAGTGACTCCACTCTGATCCTTGTTGTGACTTTGTCTTTAGTAATATTGCGGTGGCGGAAAAGGATATTAATGAAGATCTGAGAGAGAAAGAGATTTTTTGGTTCCTTTGAGAAAGAGAGTCTCATATCAGATATGGTGATCAGAACACTAACTTATTTCACCAATGAGCATCTACAAGGAGAATGAAGAATCATATTTCTCATTTGGAATATCCTTCTGGGAGAGTTTCTCGTGACATCAATGACATTCACACCATTATTCTGAACTTTTTCAGCAACCTCTATACTACAGAAAGTACTAGCGCCCCCTCATGTCTGACTGAAATCATCCCAAAGTTGGTTACGGAAGAAATGAATCATTACTTGGAAAGATACATTTCATATGATGAAGTTCTTGGGGCCCTGCATATTATTCACTCTACCAAGGCTTCGAGGCCTGATGGGTTTCATGCTCTGTTCTTTAAATGCTTTTAGCATATTGTTGGGCCCGATGTGGTTACCCTGATGAAGGAGGTGTGGGTAGGAAAAACCTCTCTTGAATCACTGAATGAAACTCTTATTAATCTTATCCCCAAAACCCATTGCCCTCAAAAAGTATCGGAGTTTTGGCCAATCAGCCTATGCAATGTGGTTTACAAAATTTTTTCCAAAATCATGGTGGCCAGACTTAGGGAATTTCTCCCACCGATTGTCTTAGATAACCGAAGTGCTTTCGTCCCAAAGAGATCCATTACTGATAATTCTACCATTTCCTTCGAAGTATTCCACTCTATGAACACTCGCTCCTCATCCAAGTGTGGCACCATGGAAATGAAATTGGATATGATGAAGGCTTATGACAGAGTTAAATGTCCTTTTCTCAAACTTTTCCTATCCAGGATGGACTTTGGGATGAAATGGATCTCCAATATCATGAATTGTGATACGTATGTCTCCTATAGAATTAATATTAATGGGGCCCCTTCAGTGATCTTTAAACCATCGAGAGGCTTGAGACAAGGGGATCCCCTGTCACCTTACCTTTTCATTCTGATGGAATATGTCTTTTCTCATCTTATCCTGAAGGCGGAGGAGTGTGGAACTATCCATGGTGCTACGATATGTGAAAATGGCCCCCCTATCTCTCATTTCTTCTTTTCTGATGATAGCCTCCTTTTTTCACGTGCTACCCTACAAGAATGCAGTGCAGTGCTGAATATCATTAATCTATACGAAAAGGCTTCGGGGCAACACCTTAATGCTTCAAAATTAGAATTATCATTCAGTAAAGGCATCCCACGAGCTAAGAGAGAAGATCTGCATTGAATGTGTGAGTTCCCACTGGTTGATAAGCATCCCAAGTACCTTGGACTCCCGAACCTTGTTGGTAGATTGAAGAAACAAGTTTTCACTACGATTATGGACATGGTGGATAATTTGATTTGTCTTTGGTATAGTAGGAAGATTTCCAAGGTGGGAAAGGAATTTCTCATTAAGTCAGTGGACCAAGAAATCCTAGCTTATGCTATGTCGCTGTTTAAATTCCCAGAAACTCTTGTTAATCAAATCCACTACTGAGTGGCCAATTTTTGGTGGGTCACCCATGAGGGAAAACATAACTTCCACTGGATGTCTTGGGAGAAGCTGTGTGTCTCAAAATTTAGTGGGGGCCTTGAATTTAGGAATCTCAAATGGTTTAACAAGGCTATTTTGGTGAAGCAAGGGTGGAATCTTCTCTCCCATCCAAATTCCATGTTCTCAAGGGTTTTGCGAGAAAATTATTTCCCTCATTCTGATTTCCTGCACGCCTAATTGGGGACACGACCAAGCTTTTTGTGGAGGAGAATTTGGGGAGAAAAATATCTCATTGATTTGGGCTGAATTTGGAGAATTGCAGATGGGAATAATGTTAACATTTGGAATGATCCATGGCTGAAATATGGCTTTAATCATAAGGTTTCCTCACTGGTTGTTCCTAGATTCTAAGATGCAAGAGTACGTGATCTGCTCGATTACTCGCTTGTGGAGTGAGATTGGGGGAAGATTTTTTGCTGGTTAAACGAGGTGGATCGTCATCTTATCCTGAGTATCCCTCTCACACTAGGTGTGGGCCCTGACCAAACATGCTAGACTGGGGAACCTCATAGGAGATATTTTTTTCGTTTGGGTTAAAAAATGAGGGTTCAAGGTTTGGCCCAGGTCTTTACTGATAATCAGTGGAAGAGACTCGGGTCCCTCGCTGCTCCCCTGAAGGTAAAACTTTTTTGGTGGTAGGTCTGCGCTGGGGTTCTTCCAACCTGTGACTTTCTGGTGCAGCGACACTTGGCAGAGGATGACACTTTTCCCTTGTGCCTCCAAGAAGTGCAATCCCCTTTTCATGCAATTATTTCCTATAATGGGGTGGAAGGGGTGTGGAAGGTTTGGAAGCCAGATTTTGGTAGGTTATTTGACCGTTCAATTGGGTTGGTCCAAAACTTTTCTTTATGGGTGTCTTATCTATAACCGAGAGTGGTTGGGATTATTTTCACAATTTCTTGGTTGGTTTAGACTCGACGGAATGAATGTATCTTCCAAATTAAGGTGACCCCTAATCGCCTTTGGGTGGATAGATCTTTAGAGTGGATGAATGGCTGGAAGACGAGCGAGGTGGTGCATTCTTTTGGCCACACTTGTCATGAAATTCCTTCTTGGTCTCCCCCCTTGAGGGTTTTCTTAATATTAATACATACAATACAGTCTCTTCTAGCTCTAGGGTCAGTATTGGGATCATTGATCATAATAGTTCTGGCCAAATTGTGGAAGCTCAGGGTAGGGTTGTGCCTAACTCTTGGAGTCCTATGGTGGTGGAGGCCTCGTCCATCCTCCATGGGATTTTTTTGCCCATTCCAAAAATTGGCCCAAGGTTTTGGTGGAATATGACTGCCTCGCAGTGGTGAACTCTCTCTCATCAAAGGAATATGACTCTCAACCTTGTGGCCTCATCTTGAGGAAGATCTGGTCCCTGACCAATGGTTTTGATGCTTGCACATTTTCTTTTATCAAGAGGTATGGTAATATGAAATCCCATCGCTTGGCTCATTTTGGGAAATCTTGGGGTGATCATTTTTGGGTGAACTCATTTCCGGATTGTCTTTGTAGGCCTAGTTTGCTTGATCAGTAAAATATCTTTTATTTTCCTCAAAAATAATTATACACCATGTTGGTACATCCCACCCTATAACCTCATATAACATACACCCTAGGGGGACACATCCCACTCTGGAACCTCATATAACATACACCCCAGGGGGAAGCATCCCCGCCTGGAACCTCATATATAATAAACCGTAGGGGATCACATCCCACCTTGTAACCTCATATAACATACACCCCAATGGGGGGGATATCCCACCTAAGAACCTCATATAGAATACACTCCATAGGGTTACATCCCTTACTAGAAGAGTTATTGGGACATCATTACCTGGGGTACTACATCCCACCCCAATTCATGTAACCTCATATCACATATATCACAATAAAATGGGTTGAATACTCATCCAGACTCCACACATATTTTCTAGATTGGATTCTAAATCACACAATCTATTCTCATTCCTATAATAATACTTGTATACAACCATTATAGCCTTTAATCACTAGTACTCATCATAGTCAACACAAAATCAGGGCACCCACTATGGTCCCTTGGGTCATATCATGGTCTTGACACCCCACATGGGTTCCCCTATCTAATCCCCAACTCTATGATGAATTCCACCTCTAAATGGGAATAACAACTCTCAATATAACCATACACACATCATGGTGTACTCAGCCACACTAGGGATACAATAAAATCATCTCACAAGATAGATTTCATAAAGAAAATCTCAATTCCAAAGCCAGTCTAGGTCAATCATCTCACACCCAACCTGAACATAAATCCTTTCTTGATTAACCTATTTGGGTACATACATACAAGTGAGTGAGGAACACTTTCCCCACACCTAAATCAACTATAAAAAATGATATAAGTAAACCCTAGGATCCACATGACCCACACCTAAGTTAACCATTAACCATGTATCATACTCCCTTGGTTAGAGGGAACTAAATGTGCCTATCTCAAGTTCCACTATGTTCTATTAATCAATGCATACCCCTATGGGTTCCATATATCACACATAATGTCTCTATGTTCAATTATATGGTTATTTCTGACCAAGGAATTGGGATAGTGTTTAATGTTCCATCATGGCCCAAGAAAATTTTTTTCTACTCAGGGAGTTTAAGGGGATAATTAGTTTTCAATTCATGGACAATAACACAATAGTGTAGAGACTATATATCATGGGTTATATCACAAAAATAATAAACTCTTGGGATATTTTTATGGACCACCTACCTCAAACACAAATTTATCGTCCTCAAGATTCTTTTCCCATCCTCAACCAATTCCTTTTATGCCTTCTCTAATCTCATACCAACACTCGAGATCATATCTTAAGAAACAACATCCAAAATAATTAATTATATAAATTTATAATTATTTATTTATCTTAATTTTAGGAGGTATAATTACCAAAAATGGTTTCAGAAATTCAATGTCACTGAAACCACACAAAACCTTATGTTTTCATCCTTCCAAGATGTCCCCTAGTCAAACCATGAAATATCCCCATCATCTTGGCTAAACTCCACCATGATTTGGTGTAGTTAGTGTCAAATTCCAAGACCAAATCATCAAACGTCAGTTGAATATAAAGATGGGAAATAATAGAGGAAATATGAAGAAGAACATACCCCAAAACATCCTTAGAAACATCCAAGAAACTCCCCTCACTAAGGGGGATTAAATGGTGGAAGATAAGGGGATATCCATCCAAAATAGCCCTCTTCAAACACCCTGCCCAACCTAAATAATGAAGGGGGAAACACTAAAATAATTCTCTACCCCTAATTTAAAAACTATGATGGTCATCAACATATGATAACCCATAGAGTTCATGACATGATTCCCTCTATTAGGAACTAGTTATAGCATGGCCCTTTAGGTCATGGCATGATGCACATCCCTCATCCAAAACCAAGAATCTTGCATCCCATACCTTATGGTTGAACCCACTTATCAAAATTTGGTAAATATTTCATAGTTCAAACCCAAGTCCTTAAAGGCAGCCTCTACAGTGTGGCCTTTCCCTCAAGGCACACCATGACCCTCATCATGGTGTAACCTATATAGGCCATGGTGTAATAAACCTCCTCTAGAAAAATAATAAAGGAAAAACATAATATTCCTTATACCCAAATTTAAGAATCAATATCATGCTATGGAATCCTCTAATATGGTGTGATTACTACATGTATGAGTCTGGCCTTTACCAAAAAAACAAAACATCAGGGATATTCATGGTGTGACACCCTAATCATGTTGTGATACACTTATGTAAGTTTTATCCCATTGTGAAAAATCCACAAAAAATCCCACCACATCATGACACCCATAATTCTTGGAATGAATTTTTGTTTCTCATCCTTTACACAACTACCAACCACTTTTCACAGTTTGACTCTCAACCTCTATGGTGTGACTAGCTTCTTGCTACCCAAAATTTCAACAAGGACACCTTGAACCCACTCAAACATTCACCCAAGCACCCAAAACACCTCTTAGACCTCTAATCACATCCAAAATCACCTTATTGAGATGTTACAACACTCAAAATACCTATTAGAATCCTAATTATAAAAATTTATCCTTATATGGGACTAAAAAATTAAATTTCTACTATATCCTATAACCCATAATGATGTGGGTTATTACATTAGATATTTACCTAATAAAGATAAATAATTAAATCAAGGGAAATTGATTGGAAGGGGTGATTCACATGTGTTTATATGTTTCTTTGATATTTCTTACATGATTGTTGGATGATTGTTATTATTTATGAGAGTTTTTTTACGCTATGGTATCTATATTTTTTTGTTTTTACAGTGTTGGAATCACCATTTTTAAAAGTTTAATCACATAAATATGGTAATGAATTTTTTTCTTAGTAATATGTGATTTCAATGCTGATGGCCATGTTGGACATAATTAGTTCTTATGAAATAGTTACTAAAAATTGGTTCATTGATGTGATTAGATAATAGTTTTGTCATGATTTATTATTCCAGGTTATGTTGACTTTGTTTTGGTTGGAATGGCCTTGGTTAGGGATTTTTTGTCTAGTTTGATCTATTTGTATGGATTATGTAGCACATGTTATTGTTGTTCACTATAATGGGAATGGAAAGTGGTTGTTGTTGGTGCGGTTGAGGTAAATTAATTATGGTGTGGTTTGGGATGGTGGTATAGCTAGTCATGTGGTAAGGATATGGTTTAATGGACATTATGAGGGTTGTTAGCATATGATGTGTGGTGGGTTATATGGTGGTTGGTTGTGTGTTATGGGATTGTACTATAGATTCCTATTCGTATGGAATATATGGTTAGTAATAATGAGTATAGTAATGGGTGTGGTATGAAATTAAATAATTTATAGGTTTTTATTGAAATTTTGATTATAGAAATGTATGGTTAATGGATTATATAAATGTAGAAGTTATCTAATGAATGGTTTTTAAATAAATATGGAAATTAATGGCATAATGAATTTAATGTGGCTAGTAAATGATAAATCTATAAATGGATAAATAATATGATTAAATGGGAAATTAAGAATAATGATGTGTGTTTTTTTTGTGTGGAAAGTGGGGTTGATTGTGTTATATAGAAGTAAGCGGTTACTATTGATCATTAGTAATGATGTGTAAATGGTTATGTGTGTGGTGTGAAGTTTTGGTATGAACCCATAAGTTGGGATTGTGTGTGACTATAATATATTCTTTATTTTCTTTTGTTTTCATATGCACACCACTATAGTTGGATAATATTACAGATGCTCACATTTTTTGGGTTTTCGGTGTTTTCCCAAAACATACAAGTTAGATATGGAATGGATAGATGAATACTCCCTCATCCTATCTCTACCTTCTTTAAAAAGTATCAACTTTGATGTCTTGAGTTTATGATACATAGACTGTGGTGGATAAAAGTTAGAGTGTGAATGATGTGATGTGATATGTTGGGATTATGATGTGATAGATGATGGGGTGCATAGTGAGGGTCGTATATGGTAAGAGGAGGGAATGATGTTAATTTCATTCATGTTCATGATAGCCTACTATGAGGGAAATATGATATGAAGTTGGGATGTGGATGTATGGTATGAGGTTGTGATGGTGATTTAGAATGTGATTTTGATAATGATGTGGTTTTGGGTGTGATGAGAGATATGGATATGTGGTTACATTGAATGGATATAAGAATTAGAACATTTTTCATTAGGTAATAATAGTGAAAAACTAGTTAGGAAGTGGTGGTGAGGTACCTTATGGCTATATTCTTTGATATTATATTATTATATTGGATGTGATATTTGGTGAGCAAGCCTTGGTGTGATTGGGTGATATATAGCCTATTGTAGGTGTGTATTGATTCTTTTATTTAATCACTGAGGCATTGGTATGATTATTAAAAAATTGCATAAGTGGTCTTGAGGATTATCTTACTAAGTATACATGTATTCTCACCCTTATATATATATAAAAATTTAGGTTTCCAAGAGGGATTCAGTGACTGAGATAAAAATTACTAGCTTGGATCTTGGGGTTGTTGTTGAAGTTGCTACCATAAGATTTTTCTTTTAATATTTTATTTGGTGAGATTATTTTTCATAGTATTTCTTTTTTCATGAGATATTGGTTTATATTTATATTATGGTTTTTATTGGTCATTTTCTTTACATGTTCCTAGGATTTATGAGGGTAATGTCTCTTATTTGTGTGATTTATAGCCTCGGTGTTATTTTTCAACCTATGGCCTATTGGAGGTGATCTTTGAGGCACACTCTTATATTCACTATCAGTCCAATAGGGGTAGTCGGTGGGGGAAGGTTATGAAAAAGTTGTATCATAACTATGGAAGAGATTTAGGATGTAGATCATAGTTAGGTAATGGTGTGGATTCCATGGGTTTTGTAGGGAAAAATTGTTAGTCGAACCTAGTGTGTGATGTAGTAAGAGAGACCGGCTAAGAAGAAGGTTTTTAGGGCCACGTGTGATCTGACACAAGGACCTTAAGCTGAAAAAACACTCTAGGAAAGATAATATTGATTATATGGTAGAAACCTAGGAATGGTGCATGCATCATACTTTTTTTCACTTATGTTTGAATTATGGTGATCTTGGGGAAATTGAAATGAATCTAATTAAATAAATCTTAAATGAATTCCATGATATCAAGCTTAAGATTTTACTTCCTTTTTTACAAACATGGAACCTAGTCAACATCCATGTGTGGTTTAGGCTAGTGATATATGGCAGTATTATCCAGTTGACCATCAGAGGATTGACTTGGATGAGTAGGATATTTCTTAAAGAAATACATTGTGTAGGATCCAGTGTTAGGGATTAACCAAGTATAAGGGGATCACTTCTATTTTTGATATGAAGAAATAGCTCAAGGAACTTAAGATTACCTTCAACTTGATCTATTCTAGGGATAGTGTCTGGTTCCTGGGTTGTTGGTCTTATGTGAGGGGTTTCATTCTAGTGGAAGATCTTGTTTGTGACATCCCAGACCTAGTTCACTCATAAGTAACTAAACTTGGATGGCAACATGGCCTCAAGCACACCTCCTTGTATCCTAGATTTTTCTAACTGGCAGAAAGGGTCTATGATGTTATGTTTGGTAGATTGTACTCTCATGATTAGAGTGTTTCACAGAAGTACAGATTAATAATAAGTAGTTGAAAAATGTAATGAATGAACTATAGAAGCATAAACATTCAGATAAAATAATAGTGAAAAACATAATCAATATCATACAAAAAAATTATGATCATGTCATGATGATAATCAAAAGGGGGTATGCATGGGATATAGATACATAAGAATATACAACATCTCATAAAAAAGAAAAAATACCAAAAGTTTTATCCACTAGAATCATGAGTATAAGCTCATCCCTCTTCTCCCATGCTTCATCCTTGTATATAAGCCAAGAAACCAAAGATAGGTACTTCTCTTTGTACCTACCAGTATCCATAAGATTTTTTTGGGTTCTAACCTACCACCCAAATAGGGTGTGATATATACTCAGTAGGTCACCATAAATGGTGTCTAGTAAAATGAATCTTGTGTTTATAAAATTGGTTGTGTGCATATATAACAATGTAAAGTGGAAGTATAAACTATAACAAGGTTGGATATAGTTCCTAAAGGACACCAAGATGAGACTACCTACTTTAGCATAATCCATGATATATCTAAACATATGACAATATGTGTAAGTGTATATATATATATGTATGTATATATTTATATTTATATGTTTGGTATATATATATTTAGTTATGTTTATAGCCACATATATTGATACTACTACTAGCTAGAACCTAATTCATGACTTAGTCATCCATGGATAGTCGTAAGAGTCTCACATAAAGTCTAGGGATGTCATGTCTGGTTGTCATGAATCATATGGGTCTCCATGAATGTGTATCACAATATGGGATGTCATGCCTAGTTATCACATTTAATTAGGGAATTCATGCT
Source organism: Viscum album (assembly GCA_963277665.1). NCBI lineage: Eukaryota > Viridiplantae > Streptophyta > Magnoliopsida > Santalales > Viscaceae > Viscum > Viscum album. The sequence continues at coordinate 386,399,014 of OY728166.1, forward strand.
CATATATCACATTTCATTGGGGACACCATTCCCAGTTATCACATTTAATTAGGGACACCATCACATTGGGGATTACATGCATAGTTATAATTTTAATTAGGGATGCCATGCTAATATATCACATTTCATTGGTTTCATCGTGTCTGAGTGTCGCAAATATATGGGACACCATGCCCGTGTATCTTAAATATAAGGGACATCATTCCCATAAATCACATTTACATAATAAAGGCTATTCATGCTTTAATAAAAGCTAAAGGATGAATTACAATTATTCAAATTTCATTTAACCAAGGGATAAATCCACTAATTTCATAGAAGTTATGTAATGTGGTTATACAACTCAATTCCATTTAATTCAACGTAGTCAATTCATTTAGCCATAAGTCCAAGACCACTTAGATGGTAGATTGTCCATACAAACATTCAATAAGTTAGTGGAATCACTTAATTACACATCAAGAGGTGTCACTAGATATAAAAATCATCCTTCATCAGAGATAAGGGTGTATAATGGCATTCCTAACATGGATAAAAATTTAAATTAAGTGAAATGGTAGTTTTAAGGAAACACATGGAAATATTGGTATGTGGTATGAAGACGCATGATATAAAATGACTTGGATTTAGGGAAAATGTAATATACTATCTAACTTAGCTTTTTAGTGCTCCCCTCATCCATTATCAGCCTTTAATTTTGGTTGAAATGGTAGATATCATAATTATAGATAAATGACCTAATAATATGGAATATTAGCTCACACTAAAATAGTGTCAAATATGGAAATATAAAAAAATAAAGGAAGGTAATGGATTGAATATCTTATCAGTATGATTCTTATGTAACACACGATGATGAAATCGGATCTTGTATGGAAACAAATGCTGAAATCCTAGGAGAAGGGAAGAAGGAGCTCCTGAGATGGTCGTCTATTGAAGAAAAAGAAAGGGGAGAGTTGTTTTTAGTTTTCAAGGAAAAAAGGGAAAAACGGTCATTTTACACAACTTTTAAAGGGGCACATGGTTTGACCTCATGATTTTCCAAACTTTTTTTAACACCCTAAGATTTCATATCAAGTTATCTCTTTAAAGTAATTCAACAGCTTGGGCTACACACAACACCAAGTTCAAGCACATCACGAACTATCAAACTAGCCATTTAAAAAGAGGTTATGAATAGTATTAACCACATTTTGAATTTTATATCTATCTTATATAATTTTAACATTCATATTTTGTGTTTCTTAGACATAATATAAGGACAAATTCAATTTTTCAGATAAACGAAGTATTTTTCAAAAAAATACAGTTTTTCTACCATTTAATGGAGAACCCTTTTTAAATCCAATATTTGAAAGTTTTATATATTAAATTTAATGAAATTAAATTATTATTTAGAACCAGGACATAAAAATTATTTTGTTCAACTTTTTTATACTTTTCTGATAACTTTCATATTTTGATGAATAGAGAAAATGCTAAATTTTAATTTTAAAAAAATTAATCAAAATAATTTATAGTGTTAAATTATACATTTTAGTGGTTTTAAAGTATCATTAGATTATATTTTTATCATTTAATATAATTCATTTCATTGGATGTAATTTCACATTACAATTGTACATAAATACATGTCAATCTTTTGATAGTTTTTACTTCTTAAAAACCCACTTTCTGGTTTTGAGAGCATGAATTAATATTAAATTAATTAATGAAATTTATATGTTCTGAATTTGGTAAAATTGAAATCATTTTTGAATTTGGAATATCAAAATTATCATTGTGTAAACTTTTGGTATTTTTTTGAAAACATTCAATTTTTGATGAATAGTGAAGAACGTTGTGTTGTAGATAAAAACCAACATTTTCATTTAAATAATTATTTTTAATTAAAAATTTATCATAAATTAAAAATAGTTACATAATACATATATTATTCCAATGTAAGTCCTTGGGGTCATTTTATTATAAGATTAGATATATAAAATTTTATTAAACCTTTTTAACATCATTTTACCCACCTTGTAGGCACATTTGCAAATTTGAAAAAAAAACATAATTTTATCGCTTCAATGAATTTAATTTCAAAAATCCAAGAGATATGGTTGAAATCAGTAAGTAAAATTTGGTTCAATAGGATGAAAAAAATGGTGAATAGTAACTTTTGAATTTTATTTACCATAGTAAAAAGTAATTAAGGTAATTAAAGGTAAAAATAATATTAAAGTTACTCACAACACATGTTCTAATTATATTGGATAAGTTTATTTCAACCAAAATTAACCTTAGGACAAAAATAATATATTTTTGATCCATTTGGGTTAGATTAGTACATTTATTATATTTTATTTAAACAAGATTTAAAAGTGTTAAATTCAAAGTTTATTAACTAAAACATTTTTAATATAGAGTTATACATAAGATAAATCCAACTATAAATATTCATTATAAATATAAAAAGATTTTATACATCATGGTATTTTATTTATAATTTTTAAAAATTTAATAATTAAATTTATTTATGACACAATTATGATGCACAAATTACCTTATTAATGAAAGATCAAAATAATTGATTTCATAAATATCAAAATAAATGTAAATTGAAACTTTTGAATCCATCCACGAATTTCTAGGTCAATATGACTTTTTAGGGTTGATTCAATATATTTTGTTTTTGAAGTAATTAATTTGTGATGACTTTAACAAAAAAATACTAAATTGTGTCAATATTGACATAAATGAGTTTTTAAAACAAATACTATTTTATTAAATGATATAATATTCCTCAAAATATAAGATTTAGCCAAAGGACTTATATAATGATATATATGTCATTAATGAACCACTTGAGGTTCTCTTGGCATTTTATAGTATGTTTATTAACCATGTAATATAAAATACAAGAAAAAATGGTAAAAGTTAAACTATTTAACTAAGAGTTAAATCTAAAAGATAAGGTTAATATGGTGACCTAAACTTCTCTAAAACCTATTGGTTGAGAGGAAATAGACCCATATCCATCTTATCCTCGAAATTGATTCATTTGAGGTATTAGAAACCGAAAACAATTTTATAACAAATTAATATTCCAATTTCTTCTTAAAGTGTCCCTTACCTCTCTTAAAAAAAGGGTACTTCCCCTTATCTTAAATTCACACCTCCAAATCCATTTATCATGGACAACCCCTGATAAAATATCCTCCCAACTACCCTCACTTAAACCTAGAGGCCTTAATTTTATCTTAAATCCAACCTAAGGAACCCTTTTGTTCAAATGAAAAGAAAGAACCTGAAGAAGAGGTAATTATTTCATCACCTCATTCAAAGTTCTGTTCTTCTTCCACTTCCCCTTTATTTGTTGTTTCCAAACCAAAATAATAACTCAATTACCTTTTATATATTGAGTTGTTATTATAAATATGGTACAAACATATTCATTATTCTATCCAAACTATGAATGACAAAGTCACTATACATTCGTACGTACGGCTTACCGTCTCCACGTCGTGGAGTAGTTTGTTATTCAACACTTCATTATTTGGATGTGTATAATAATGAGTATAATTGATGTAAATAATAAATATAATATGTTAATTATTCTTTATATATATTATACAATCCAATTACATACAATTTCACCATCAATATAATGATATTGCTGCTCGTGCGTACGTACGACTTACCATCTCCACGACACGATGAGATTCATTTCCACATTCACCATCCAAAAATGATTATAAAAATATATATTATTAATAATTATGTAATATATTACATAATAATGATACTGAAAATATATATATGTTTGTGTGTGTGTGTCTATTTACATATATCTCATTCACTTACTTCCGTTCAATACGATATGAAAACAAAAACGGTGTTTATGCGTACGAACGGGCTACCCTCTCCATAAACGGTGTTTTTAATTTCATGTATCTATTTATTATACATATTTATATTCTAAATATATATTATACATAAATAATGTTTTAAATTATATAAGAAATTAAATCATGATATAAGTGATACGATCAAGAATAACATGTTAAAACACGTACGATAAAGAAAGCAAGTATCACCCAAAATGTTATTTTAACATAGAAATTATTATTAAATGGGTATTATAAATCTATAAATGAATCAATTATGAAATAATAATTATGAATATGGTTCTGGTATAAATTAATAACATACTATGGTCATTATACAGGAGGTTAAACGTACCCTCGACCAAAGTAAAGTACAAGGTAAGGGTTAATTCCTCAATCTCATTATTATCCAAGATTGTTTATGTGTATGTTTTTACTGGGAAATATTTATTATCCATGTCCATGTTTCATAAAATAGTTTTCAAAAGTTTTATTTTTAAGGGACTCTTTAACTAAAACATCATTTTAAATGGTTTAAATATTTATTCTTCTAAATCATTCTCATTAATGTCCATGTTTTCAAAATGGTTTTAAGGATTTTTTTTATATGGACATGATTATTTTAAAATGTTAAATCCTTTCAAAAGTTTCAAAGTAGTATGGGAAACTTTTATTCAAAAATTTCTTTTAAATTTCTTCCTTTATAAATTGTGTGACTTTTAAATGATTTCATAAAAAAGGGATATTTCTCTCAAAGATTTTTACCGATCATTTTCAACTATTTCAACATCCTTTACTGGATATTATTCATGATTAAGGTTTATTTATTATAATAAATTGTTCTATATTTTATTTAATGATTTATGATATGTTTGAATATGGATGTGCTATTTTTATACCATTCATGGTTTATGGTTAAAGTATTGACATTTCGTATGCTAGTTTTAATACAAATGTTTATGTTATGTTTCACCCTTTTCGTATGAGGAATTAATTGGACTTAGTAAGTGATGGGAGGGTCCCACTATAGCCCCTTGATGCATCGGTAGGTCTCATGAGACAAATTAGTGTCTTGGGACAAGGCCTTGAAAGAAAATTTATTTATAGTCTTGGCACGAGGCCTTTACGATGTGGTTATGATGTCCAGAATTATGTATTCCTTCGTTATGAAATTAGTTGTTACATGTGATTATTCGACTAATAGAATATCAATGGGAATATTTATATGGTAATGTTTGATTTATTTTTTCCATATTATGTTCAAGTTTATATTTAAAAGGCTTTTTTTATTACAGATCTTTTCTTAAAGTTTTATATCTTCTGCTAAATTATTTACCCTTACTGAGTATCTGAGATCACCTCTTTCTAATGTTTTGTTTTCCCAGGATTCCAAGAAGTGTATTATGATTGATATAAAGGGTTAAGTTAGGGGAATAATGGTAGTCCCAAAGGATTATTTATGTTGTGTTTCAAATTTGAATGTGTAATGTACCGTTCAAGTATGGAATCTATTTTCTAATACTGCTAAACCGATCAATCCTTCGGGACGTAATTCCTTGTAATTATGCCAATGTATTAAAATAATGCACCGGCTCTGGGCTTCTGGGGTCAGGGTGTTACAGTTGGTATCAGATGGAGTTTTAGCAACAACCTTGTAAATAGATTTAGATAAACTATGATTAATAAACATTTCCCTAAGATAGACTTTGAGGATTTGTATAGAAGAGCATCCAAAAAAATTGGTAATGTTGATATTATGTGGGTTTTTCAGGCAATACATCCATGTCTGGACACTACAATTGGATGTGGATCTGGCATAGATGTACCTTGGAGTGAAAACTCCGACAAGAAGTTTTGGGCTTAACCCGGGGTCTCCAGGTACACGACAACAGGCCTTAGTGTGCACTTGGTTTAACACTCCAGAGGGATATGCTTAGGATAATTCACATTTTATTTACAAACCATTATGAAGGATTCATGAGTAAATATGTCAGCAAATATACCATTTTTATGATTATGAGACTAGATTTGTAAAAATATTCAATTAATGTTGAGAATTTTTTTATTTTTTGTATTATACATTATGATATGATCTAACCTAGTATATGTCATCATTTAGAAATAGTGCCCAGTATAAGGAATGAGAACTCCAACAATGCGCATGATCCAAATAGTAAGAAGGATCATATATTTCATAGTCTTAAGACAACATTCCGAAGGGAAATAGCCTCCCATGTATTCTCATCATATGTGGAAATATTATCATGTTTTAACAAGATAAGTAAAGAATTATATGAGTCCTATGGATTTGAAGGGAAGCTAAAAAAGAAGAGGATAGTAGAGAGAAAGATGGATAATGGGAAGAATAGAAAGAAGGATTTTCCTACATGTGATAACTGTGGAAATAATCAACTTGTTAAATTATGGAAAGTAATGGTAGTTTCTTATAAGTTTGGAGAAAAGGTACACCAAGTTCGTGATTGAAAGGGTAAGAAAAAGGTTTTAAATATACAATGCTTCATCTTCAAGGAGTTAAGACACTATGCAAATTAATCATCAGAGTATACCCCAAATGATTCTATCGGAATAATCAAGTTATGATACTACTGAAGATGAAGAGGAATGATTAGTTTTCTTAATTTATTATTAAATAATTGTGTCATTTGAGTATTGTATTAATGATGTACAAGTTATAATAATTATAGAGTATATAAGGATTGTACTGCAATACTATTTCATTAAGGATTTGAGATTGTGTAGTACCAATAAAAGTAACTCAATAGATGGTTAAACGTTTTTTAAAATAAATGGTTGAGAGATAGATAAACCTTAAAATGGTTCTAATACTAAGGTAGTTATTTTGATATAAGATATGATTGATTTGGATAAATTATATTGTATATTCTTGACTACCTTGAAACTAATTAATGATTTGTATATTCCATCATTGTTGGAGTTTACAACATTTATGGATTTAAGGAGTATGTCCATTATTCTATAAGGAATAAGGGAGCATTAATGTAAACAATAAGGTTTTATGGTAATTCAGGGTGTTACCATATTTTAATAGAATACATGATGATGGTATTTATATGTTATTACGTGGAAAAAAGAGATCTTCATATGTTTACCATCCTTATAAATTTTGGAATGTGAGTTTGGACAGAAGTATTTTGGATAAGTCTAAAGTTGGAATAGATTAAGTTATACATTGGATACAATTTTTTAAGTATAAATAATTTCTTAATATTATTTTTGAATTGTTATAAAAAGGGCAACCTAGAGGTCAGACGACAACCCATCACATCTGACAAGGCTGTGAGACTTGAACCTGCAACTGAAGGGCGACAAGGGTGCATCACCTACCACTGGCTTACGTGATTTCATGGTTTTTATAATGTAGTGTTTATTTAAAATGGCCTGACTGATGAATTATAAATTTATTTATTTTTTGAAACCTTGTACAGTTAGGATAAATAGAATATTTTTGAGTTCTATTTTCTTTTGGAGTAAAATATGAGTTTATGGAAAAAATTAGGTAAACAACGAAACTCTACTTGTCAAGTATTTTTTTTCTTATTCTATGAAAAAGTTAATTCTTAAACTTTAGGGAAATAATCTTAGAACCAAAAAAAAATTATCCTAATACCTTATGTTTTGTTGAACCAATGGTATTTTAAATCATCGTAGATTTATGGCTTTGAGGACCTCAATTTTCCATTTATTGTTCACTTTTTTGTGATTGATAACCTCAATCGCTCCCTATAAATATTTACATTTTTTCTCCAATTATGTGTCTCTAATTTCCATCAATGTTCTCTTATTTTAAATCCTAATTTGGTGGTGACTTTTTCATTTCCTTTTCCCTCTTATTAAGACTAAATTTTATTAACCCTATTTCTAATGTGGGATTTCCACAAAGGAATTTTATATTTTAAACCTTTTATTTTCAAAGTTCACTCTCAAATTGTGAGGATTCAATTTAATTAAGGATGATAGAATTTAACACCCCAAGATTTCATAGTAAGTTATCTCTTTAAAGTAATTCAATAGCTTACGCTACACACAACACTGAGTTCAAGCGTATCACGGCCTATCAAACTAGCCGTTTAAAAAGTGGTTATGAATAGTATTAACCAAATTTTGAATTTTATATATATCCTATATAATTTTAAAATTAATATTTTGTGTTTCTTATATATAATATAAGGACAAATTCAATTTTTTCAGATAAAAGAAGTATTTTTCAAAAAATACAATTTTTCCACCTTTTAATGGAGAACCCTTTTTAAATCCAATATTTTACACTTTTATATATTCAATTTAATGAAATTAAATTATTATTTATAATAGGGATAAAAAAATTAGTTAGGAAAAAATTTTGATACTTTTCTGATGACTTTTATATTTTGATAAATAGTGAAAAATACAAAATTTTAATTAAAAAAAACTTTTTAATTGAAATAATTTATAGTGTTAAATTATAAATTTTAGTGGTTTTAAAGTATAATTAGATTATATTTTTACCATTTAATATAATTTAGGTTATTGGTTGTAATTTCACATTTAAATTATACATACACATGTCAATCTTTTGATAGTTTTTACTTCTTAAAAACCCGCTTTCTGGTTTTGACAATGGGAATTAATTTTAAATTAATTAATGAAACTTCTATGTTTTGAATTTGGTAAATTTGACATAATTTTTGAATTTGGAATATCAAAATTATCTTTGGGGAAATTTTTTGTATTTTTTTGAAAACATTCAATTTTTGATGAATAGTGAAAAACAATGCATTGTAGATAAAAGCCGAATTTTTCATTTAAATAACTATTTTTAATTAAAAATTTAGGATAAAGTAAAAAATAGATACATAGTACATATATTATTATAATTTATGTCATTGGAGTCATTTTATAATAAGATTATATATATAAAATATTATTGAACCTTTTTAATGTCTTTTTACCTACCTTCTAGGCATATTAGCAAATTTTCATAAAACATAATTTTACCACTTCTATGAATTGAATATAAAAAATCCAAGAGACTCATTTGACATCAGTAAATAAAATTTGGTTCAATTGGATGAAAATAATGTTTGGTGAATCGTAACTTTTGAATTTTATTTACCAAAGTAAAAAAAGTAAATAAGGTAATTAAAAGTAAAAATAATATTAAAATTACCCTAAAACATGTCCTAATTATATTGGATAATTATATTTAGACCAAAATAAACCTTATTACAAAAATAAGATCCTTTTTATCCATTTGGGTTAGATTGGTACATTTATTATATTTTATTTAAAGAAGAGTTAAAAGTGTTAAATTCAATGTTTATTAACTAAAACATTTTTAATATAGAGTTATACACAAGATAAATTCGACTATAATAATTCATTATAAAGATAAAAATATTTCCTACATCATGGTATTTTATTTATATTTTTTAGACATTTAATAATTAAATTTATTGATGACACAATGATGATACAGTAACTACCCTATTAATGAAAGATTAAAAAAATTGGTTTTATAAATATCAAAATAAATGTAAATTGATACTTTTGATGACATACACAAATTTTATAGGTTAATATGACCTTTTCGAGTTGATTAAATTTATTTTTCTTGATGTAATTAATTTTTTATGACTTTAACAAAAAAATACTAAATAATGTCAAGATTGACATAAATGATCTTTTAAAACAAATACTATTTTATTAAATGATATAATATTCCTAAAAATAAATGATTAATCCAAATAAATTATATAATGATAGATATGTCATTAATGAACCACTTTAGGTTCTCTTGGAATTTTATAGTATGTTTATTAACCATGTAATATAAAAATACAAGAAGACATGGTAAAAGTTAAACTATTTAACTAAGAGTTAAATCTAACAAATAAGGTTAATATGGTGACCTAAACTTGCCTAAAACCTATTGGATTAGAGTATTTAGACCCATATCTACCTTATCCTAGAAATAAATCCATTTTTAGGTATTATAAACAGAAAATGATTTTATACTAAATTAATATTTCAAGATTTTCCTAAACTGCCCCTCACCTCTCTTATAAAAGGGTACTTCTCCTTCTCTTAAATTCACACCTCCAAAACCATTTGGATAGGAAAAATCTTCCAAAATATCCTCCCAAATACCCTAAATTTTAATCTAGAGGCCTTACTTTGATCTTAAATCCATCCTAAAGAGCCCTTTTGTTCAAATCAATGAAAATAACCCGAAGAGGAGGTAATTATTTCATCACCTCATTCAAAGTTCTTTTCTTCTTCCACTTCCCCTTTCTTTGTTGTTTCCATACCAAAATAATAACTCCAGTACCTTCTAAATACTTAGATGTTATTATAAATATGGTACAACAATATTCAATATTCTATCCATCTTATGAATGACAAAGTCACCATATGTGCGTATGTAGAGCTTACAATCTCCACGTCGTGGTGTAGTTTGTTATTCAACACTTCATTATTTGGATGGGTATAATAATGAGTATAATTAATGTAAATAATAAATATAACATGTTAATTATTATGTATATATAATATACCATCTAATTACATATGATTTCACCATCAATAGAATGATATTTTCGCTCATGCGTACGTACGGCTTACCATCTCCATGATACGATGAGATTCATTTCCACATTCACCATTCAAAAATGATTATAAAAATATATATTATTAATAATTATGTAATATATGAAATAATAATGATAATTGAAATATGTGTGTGTGTTTTTGTGTGTGTGTTTTTGTATTTATTTACATATATCTCATTCACTTACTTCCATTCAATACGATATGAAAACGGAAACGGCGTTTATGCGTACGTACGGCCTACCGTCTCCCTAAATGGTGTTTTCCATTTCATGTATCTATAAATTATACATATTTATATTATTAATATATATATATGATACATAAATAATGTTTTATATTCTATAAGCAATTAAATCATGATATAAGTGATATGATCAATAATAACGAGTTAAAACATGTGTGATAAAGAAAGCGTGTATTGCCCGAAATGTTATTTTAACATAGAAATTATTATTAATTGGGTAGTAGAAAGACATTAATGAATAAAGTATGATATAATAAATATTAATATGGTTCTGGTATAATTTAATAACATACTATGGTCATTATATATGAGGTTAAACATACCCTCGACCAAAGGAAAGTACAAGGTAAGGGTTAATTTCTCAATCTCATTATTATCTGAGATTGTTTATGTGTTTGTTTTTAATGGGGCATATTTATTATCCATGTCCATGTTTCATAAAAGAGTTTTCAAAAGGATTCTTTTTAAGGGACTATTTAACTAAAACATCATTTTAAATGTTTTAAATAATTATTCTTCTAAATCATTCTCATTAATGTCCATGTTTTCAAAATGGTTTTAAGGATTTACTTATATGGACATAAATGTTTTAAAATTTTAAATCCTTTAAAAATTTTCAAATTAGTACGGGAAACTTTGATTCAAAAATGTCTTTTAAATGTCTTCCTTCATAAATTGTGTGACTTTTAAATTATTTCATGAAAAATGGATTTTTCTCTCAAATAGTTTTACTGGTCATTTTCAACTATGTCAACATCCTTTACTGGATATTATTCATGATAGAGGTTTATTTATTATAATAAAACATTTTATGTTGTATTGAATGAGTTATGATATGTTTGACTATGGATGTTTTATTTTTATACCATTTATGGTTTGCAGTTAATGTATTGAAATTTCATATGCTAGTTTTAATATGAATGTTTTTGTTATGTTTCATCCTTTTCATATGAGGAATGAATTGGACTTAGTAAGTGACGGGCAGGGACTGTTATAGCCCCTTGATTCACTGGTAGGTTTCATGAGAAAAATTAGTGTCTTGGCACAAGGCCTTGAAAAAAAATTTATTTTTATTCTTGGCACGAGGCCTTGAATATGTGGTTATGATGTCTAGAATTATGCATTCCCTCGTTATAAAATTAGTTATCGCATGTGATTATTCGACTAGTAGAATATCCATGTGCATATTTATATGGTAATATTTGAATTATTTTTGCCATATTATGTTCAATTTTATGTTTAAAAGGATGTTTTTTTATTACACATCTTTCCTTAAAAGTTTATAGCTTCTAAAAAATTATTTACCCTTACTAAGCATCTGAGCTCACCCCTTTCTGATGTTTTCTTTTCCCAAGTTTCCAAGAAGTGTATTATGAATGATATGTAAGGTTAAGTTAGGGGAAAAATGGTGTTCTCAAAGTATTATTTATGTTTTGTTTCAAGTTTGAATGTGTAAAGTAGCATTCATGTATGTCATCTATTTTCTCAGACTTCTAAATTGATCGGTCCTTCGGGACTTGATTTCTTGTAATCATGCCAATGTATTAAAATAATGCAATGGCTCTAAGATTATGGGGTCAGTGAATTACACGTTTCACCTAACTATGTACCTATAGTGGTTTAGTGTCACTAAGGGTGAAGCCATGGGTGCATGGTTTGGAAAAATCATGTGAACCCTCCATCTCACTATAGGACGCCACATGACCATGCATCCTAAGGGTGTAGTTTGAAAAAACTATGTGCCCCTCTATAATTCAATGTAGCACCCACACGATTGAGTCGCATAATTAGAACTAAATGTATGCTAACCATGTTTATTGGTATTATTTTATAAAAAACTAGAGCTACATGATCTGAATGAGCCCCAGATGATCATGAACTGCTCCTTGGACTCTTAATCACTTCAATTAAGGAAAAACAAAATATTTACCAAAACTTAAAGGGGATCATAGCTATTTTAAAAATCCAAAATCTTACGATCTTCCCTCCTTAAAACAACTCTTCACCGATTTTTCCTTATAAGGTTGTTAAAGCATTGTATAAGAATATCTCTAGCCACTAAGCATGTATGTCAGCCTCTCTCTTTCGGGTCTCATCTTTTATATGACTGTGCTACCATAACACCAACACCAGAGGAACTGACCTTCCTCAGAGAGACTTTTTGGTCTGATAAACGATCCTGATAGGATACTCTGAAAATGAATCATCATCTTCCAATTCAACATCCACATGATCCAAATCAAGATATGAGTATGAAAAGTAAAGTAAAACCTCAGATACATGGAAGATGTCACGAATGGCCTGGTACCACTAAGGTAAGTCTAACCAATAGGCTACTGACCTGACTCTCTCCAGGATTTTAAAAGTCCCAACATAATGAGTTGATAGCTTACCCTATCTCTAAATTTTTCTATGACCCAACCTAGTAGAAACTCATAGAAAGGCTCAATTTCATTCCTCAAACTTCATAGGTAGGTAGTTACCATTAGTATAATATTTATTACTAAACTAAATTGTATCTATACACTTCTATATAAGTTGAAAATACTCCAAAGTCTTCTGAATGAGTCAAGGCCCCAGTAGCGCTACCTCTCCTACCTCTATCTAGCACAGGGGTGAACAGCAAGGCCTACTATATAGGAACTCATATGGATCCATCTAAAAAATTTTATGAAATTTTTTATTATAGTAAGACTCAAAAATAGGTAGATTTTTCTCCCAAGAACCTTAAAAATAAAGTACAAATGATCAAAAAATGTCTTCTAATTGCATGCTTGTATTTTCCATTGGTCTATGGGTGGAATTCCATGTTCAGAAGCATTAGTATACCGAGATCCTTCTGCAACCCCTTCTAGAACAGTAATGTAAACTAATAATACTTATCAGATATGATATAATGGGAAACACCATTAAGGTATAAAATCTCCTAAATGTAAATCCTACCAAGTTATTCTACTAAAAAGGTCTCTCTGATAGGTAGGAAGTGGTTGACCTTGGTCAGTTGGTCAAACCCATACTGCGTCACTTCCTCATGGTGACCTAGGTAAACTTGTCACATTCCATGGTGACATCATCGCATTTCCACTCAGAAATTTTCAATGGCTAAAAAATACCTTATGGTCACTATTGTTTTTCCTTTACCAACTAACAGGTGGAACACTGAGCGATAAAAACTGTTATCTACCTCTTCATCATTGGCCACCAATACTATAGGCATAAGTCACGACATATCTTGGTGAAACTAGCATTTACTACCCAAACGGTGGTATGAGACTCTTGAATAAACTCTTCCCATATGTTTTCAAGAACCCAAATGAATCCATGAATACACAATACCTCATCCCTATCAACAACACAACAAGGTGGTGGTTCCTCACCTAAAACACTCTGATGTAAGACCAAACCTTCAGAATCATAAAGTTGCCTTATATTCACTTGTTTTAGAAGAGAATATATCACTACTAAGGCTATAATAATAGGATTGTATTGATTCTCATGGACCACTAAGTTCATCTCAAAAAATTGGTCCATCAACTTCCATCACTACAGGCCTCCTACACTGCATGTTTCTAAGTTTTCTAGCTTAGTGCATCAGCTACAACATTTCACTTCCTAGGAATATATGCAATCTCAAAATAGAAGTATTGTAGGTATTCAACCCACCTCCACTAACTGAGATTTAATTCATTCTATGTAAATATGTATTTGACACTTTTTTAGTCTGTATACACCACAAAAATATCACCCAATAGATAGTTCCTCTAAAAACAAGAGGCATGAACTACAACTTCCAGTTCAAGATCAAAAATTACGAGTTATTCTCATGTTTCTTAAATAGATTAGACCCATATTCCATGACTTGATATTCTTGAATCATAAATAATCCTATATCGATGGATAATTCATCACAATAAACTATATTACTTATTCCTAGATCTAGAAGAATCAAGATCGGCATTGAATTCAGTATCCCTTTTAGCTCTTGAGAGGCTGCCTCACAGGCTTCAGACCATAAGAACTTTATGCTCTTATTATTAAATCTTATTAGTGGTGTTAATAGGTATGATAATTCTTAATTAAATTCCTATAATAGCCATAAAATCCCAAGAAACTTCGTGCATCGAAGACCTTATTGGGATGTTCCTAACAAACTACAGCTCTCACCTTCTTTGAGTTAATAGATACCCCTACCTATAAGATGATATAAACCAAGAAGTGTAGCTCATCAATCCAAAAGTGTAATTTGGAAATCTTATCATGCATCTGGTGCTCTCTCACTGTATTCATCATGATATCAAGGTATTTGATAGATATTTGTCTAGTACGTGAATACACCAAGATTTCATCCACAAAAACTACCACAAATGAATCCATATACAAGTAGAAAACTTGATTTATTAGATCTATGAAAACTATGGGTTCATTCATGTAAGGACCAGTTTGGGATATACCTAACACTGAGAGGGGGGTGAATCAGTGTTGGGGATTTTTTAAACCAATTCCAACGTTTATCTTTGTACCTCTAGACCTGTTAGATTCTTGATTCTCTTATTCTCTTTTCCCTGTCGCATGAAATAATAGAAAGCAGTAAAGATATGCACATGATATTTTTACAAGGTTCACTACTCAATAACAGTATCTATGTCCTTTCCATGCATGGGGATGACCAGTTCATGGATTCTCCATTATAATGTAAAATTTTGTTTCAATGGAGTGGCTATGAAAACAATCCTCTAGCCAGTGTGAGTCCCTACACTTGGGAGGGGGGTGGGAAACAATCCTCTTCCCTGGACTGGTGAAAGCCTCGTCCAACTTGCAGCCTCTAGCTGGTTCTTTATACTACCTATGAAGACAGTCTCTTGCAGCCTCTAGCTGGTTCTTTATACTGCCTATGAAGACAGTCTTATCTCTGTTAAAAGAGTTTGCAACACCAAAAGAATCTTTCACCTGTTGAGACCTATTGTATGTCGCAGTGCTACTTTGTTCTTACTCTATTCAATTATTACCTGCCTAGCATCATGCAGGTAAACAACCACTTCTTTCTCTACAGCAAACTTGAAAGCTGCACAATCTTCTTCCCCTTCTTCTTCAGTGCAAAACTAGCTACACTGAGATCGCTTCTTATTCAATCTGCTGGAATCACAAACTCCCGTTGTGATTATCAGAACAATGAAGACCAGCTCACCTTAGCATCATCAGAATTAAACTGCCCTGAATAATTGTCAGCCTTCAGTTGGGCATACTCTATTCTTATTCTTCTCTTCTTTCTCTTTGACACAGTATAATTACAGTGTTCTAATCTATTTCTTCAATTCTCAATACCAACACAAGAGTGTATTGGTATACTACATTCTTCCTTGGTGAAGATATGAATTCAGTTGCACATCTTTTTCTTCTTCACTTCACAATGCACAACGATAGTGTTAAACACCAGTCATGTGAGTGCGGTTCAACTTCTCTTTGTGAAACCGAATGGTTCACAGTTCTTTCTTCTTCACAAAGATGCTTCGAGAGTGCTATGCACCTATGAAAGGCCTACAGGACCCTCAAATTTTTCACGCAACCTTCTAGGTGTCTTGCGCGTAATATTCTAGCCTTGCGTGTAAAAACACCTTTTGGCGCGAAAAACCCTTTTCGCGCAACCCTTCTATTTCGCGCAGAACTTTCCTTTTTCGCACAACACTTTCTATTTCGCGCAACGCATATTCTTTTCGTGCAAGAATTTATACTTCACTTTTTCCGCGCATCAGAGCTCAGGATTTTTCAATGTGTCGAGTATCACCAAATGAGAAGGGATAGCCTCATATTTATAGGCATTTTTGACCCCGCGCGCAAAACACTAATCCGCACGTAAAACCTCCTTCATGCACATAAAAACTCTTTTAGGCAACTTCATATTTCGTGTCGTGATTCAATATTTTGCGCACCTCATGCCTTTGCCATTTTTCATCCTTCTAAGAATGAAGCACCAATTGCGTGCAAAATTCTGCACCACATTCCATATTGCATGCAAATTCATCCTTTCACACGACATCGTATTTCGCGCAATGATCCAACTTTTCGCGCAGTTCATGCCTTTGAAAATTTTTGAGTTTCTGATCTCGAAACACCTTTTACGCGAAAAACATCATTCCTCTATTTCGCGCATCCCGCAGATATTTCGCGCAATGATCCAATTTTTTGCGCAACCCGCTACTATTTCGCGCAACCATCTACAATTTTACGCAACCTGCATACATTGCGCGCACCACTTTATTTATGCGTGCAACATGCCTAAATTTTTGCGCACTCCATGCCTTTGTCATTTTTCGATGTTATGATCTTAAATCATGCCTTGCACGCAAAAATCTAAACCATATTCAATCTTTCATGCTTCATCCATTGCCAAAGACACATCTTCTTCCCCCGATTTTCAGGCCCTAAAATTTGGTAAACATTAGAAAACGGCGCCACCTTAAACTGTGCTTTTCTGCCGTCCCCAGATTGTCCATTGCTTTGTCATTTTCTCTCTTCACTGCTTCCCATAACCATTCTTGTGCTCTTATCATGAATCCCAGTATCGTGATATTTATGCATTTATAGATCAGCTTTAGCATCGTCAGAGTTGCAATGAGAACTGAAACTTCCCTATCCCCCAGCAGCATCATTCCTTCCGATCAAAACTTTATATGACTGGGATCATCATTTCTCCCCATTTCCTTAATAAGGCTTGCATCACAAGTTCTCCTAACTCATGATATGTGAGAAATATATACCAGCAATGCATCGTCTGATTTAGAATATAATGCAAAATGCATGGTTACCTCAGAATGTCAAGCCCTTCCACATTCTCTCATCTTTATAACCATCATTCTGCAAATCATTTGATTCTATTCTTCAAGTAAGATCTTGCATGGTTCACATGCAATCATGAATAATTGCATTGTCTTATTCAAATCCTCATTCTTCTTCAACCATCCTTAGATAGATGATACTTCACCATTCTGCTCCAATCATCCTCAAATGGATGATATTTCTCCATTCTTCATTGTTGTAAACAATGTGTCACCTTTGACACAATTTCTTTGAACTTAGGATCAGTTCAACAATCGTCTGAATTAATCGTCTAAGAGAATTTCTCAAGTATGAAATTCAGTGCTATGATTTCATAACAATTCTCAAGGCAACCTCACTTCGTCCAATCTTCACAATCTTTTTAGTCCTTCTTCATATTTTTCTTCATTTTTACCATCATTGACAACTATTGACAACAAATACAATCTTCATACACAAAGTGGTCCCAACAATATCCCCCTTTTTATTTTGTTGTCAATACCTTAATGTCTCCTCAAATGAATGTGTCGATGTAAAAATGAGAATCTTATCTCTCCCCTTTACTTCTTTCTCTCCCCTAAACATTAATTTCATTTTTCTCCCCCTTATTGACAAGAAATACAAAGTTCATGGTAGAGAGGGTATCATTTCATACTTAAGCAATGTGCCATCAATCATTTCACTCTATGTCTACTTGGGTAATGCTCGGTGTAGAAAACAAGAGGATTTGATTTAGACAACAAATCTATCCATTACCCACTGAATATGAAACCTCATAAAATGAGAACTCATACACTTGTCTTCAAGGGTTCTCCACTTTCATTACAGGCCGAATATATTGAATGTTATAAGAAATAATCAACCTGAAATTCCTGCACTCACCACAAAAAACAGATCAAAAACATTCAAGTGCAATTGGAAGGATAAGTGGCCTTGGGGCACTTTCACTCTTCTTATGTCATTGATTATTTTCATTACTGACCCTTTGTGGAATGATCTTTATTTTGAGTAACCAAGGATGAGAGATTTAGAAATAACATACCATTTCCAATGACATGATCTTCAGAGAATCTTCAGAGTAGTAGAATTTAGTACCAACTGAAGTTGATACATTTTGAGATAATGACTCTGGAAACTTATTCATGTGTCTCCCCCTCAAGGGAACACTTCTCGTCACTGAATCTCAGGTTCTCCCCCTGAGATCTTGCTTCACCTTCAATTCCCTGTATTATCATAATAAATACAATACACAAAGATTTAAGGGAATAAGGTGGATCCCCCATGCTTCATCAATGTGAGCAAGATGGATGAGATGATTTTCTCAACCAAGAAGCTCCATTTTCTCCACTCCTCACACTTTCACATTTGATATTTAATTTTGAATTTGGATGTGTTGATATCAATACTTCTTCTATCTCTTTGTGTGTGAATCTTCTTTCCTCAAGAGATTTCCAATCACTAGAATCTCTCGGTGTAGCTTTTATCCTCTTCAGGAATTCTTGTTGGGCTGGAATAAATTTAAAGCACTTTCTGATAGTATGACCAGCCTTGTTGCACCTCACACACATAACTTCTTTGTCTTCATGCAGAATCTTCTTTTTATTTTTACCACAATTCTTAGCCTATTCATCTTCCATCTTTATCATTCTTTCCAAATCTTCTGGACAAACCACCAGTATATCATTAGGGACTAAGGAATTAAGATTGGATCTTCTACATGGATTCTTCTGAGTGGATTCTTTATTAGTATTTATTTTGGATGCACCACTCTTAAACTTCTTGGATTTAGAATCCAAGGTCTTCTAAACTTTACTTATTGAAATCTTCTTGGGAGAATTTGTTTTCACATTTTTCATCTGATTTATTCCCAAGGATGCTTCTTCATTCTTGCCCAGATTCTGTGGTCTTCTTTTCTTATATGAACATGCACCATTCATATGACCACTCTGATTTCATACATCACAGATGTTATCTAACATTCCAAATCTGTTTGCAACATATAGATGTTTCTGGATCTATGGATGTTGCCTCTCCTTTTCTAGATTTCTCCCCCTTGATATGGGCTTTCTCTGTGCTTTTACATTTAAGGGATTGTACCAAAAATCTAGTGCACAATGACCAAACCTGTTGTAGCACCAGCATTGACCAACAAACCTTAACTTCTTGTTATCTTCTTGATAAGTTTGTTGAGTCTTCTTATTCTTGGTATGTTGTGATTTTTGTGGGGTTCTATCTTCTACACTCTTTCCCCTATCCACCCTATCCATGGTGATAGGTTTCATCTCACTTTTCTTCATCCAAACTTGTTTAGAATTTTTCTTCCTACCTGCACTTTTTGTAGGATCAATTTTAGAAACATTAATACAAGTTGGTATGGATGATACCTTTAATTTCTCAGCTGCTTTTGATAGATCAATGAGTGAATCCATGATCTTATTATCACATGTTGGAGGTATTTTGACAGTAGAATCCTCCAGTGAGCATTGAGTACCGGCAGCAACTATTTATTTCTTTTTTGGAGACTCAATATGTGTATTCTCAAGATTGGTTAGTTCAGCTTCCAATTCTAGACATCTCATATTGAGGATGACTTCCTGGTTTTCAATCATAGTCATCTTCTCTTCATAAGCCTTCTTTAATCTTTCAACTTCATCTTCATGCATCTTTACTTTGTTTTGTAACAAATAGTCAAGTTCATTGATCTTCTTGGAGTTATCTTCCAAATATAAATTCTTGACTTCATTGACCCTTTTCAGCTCATCTTCTAGTGCATGGATCTTCTCTTCTAGAATCTTGATGACTTCCTCCTTTTCTTCAACATCTTTGAGCCACTTTGAAGACCTTTCTTCAAATCCCCTCTTTGTTTCTTCAAAGGCTCCAACCTGTCTGGAGAGCTTTATACATTCGACAATTTTTGCTTGTAATCCTTTCTCCAAAACATCAGTTTCTTCTTCCAGCTGAGTGATATTATCTTGCATGCATTGAAATACCCCGCAAACCAGGGATGCACTCTTTTCAGAAATACCATGCAGAATCATTCTTAATATATCGACGGATATTCCTTGAGATGTTGTAGATTGTTCATCACCACTTGTGCTAGCATTTTCATCATGAAGGTAATTTCCAAATGTACTAACACATACCTCTTGATCAGTTGAGGTAGGAAGGTTGTTCATCTTCTTGGTGGTGAATTGAGCCACCTTCTCATTACATTCCAAATCTGGTGTGTCTTCAACGTCAGCCAGATATGGAGAACCAGGTGCTTCCTCTTCTTTAGATAATAGGGAATTCTTCTTCAACTTTCTCTTCTATTTCTTTTTCCTATTCATCATGGTCTTGGTAGATATATCCTTCTGATCAAAGGTAACTAAATCTTCAGCAACACTGCTCTTCATTGTTGAATTAGGAACAGAACTCAAGTTTTCAAAAGAGAATAACTTCACTTTAGAGAATCCAACAGAGGTTAACCTCCCTCTAATACCAATTGTAAGGACTAGTTTGGGATATACCTAACACTAAGAGGGGGTGAATCAGTGTTGGGGATTTTTTAAACCAATTCCAACTTGTATCCTCTACCTCTAGACCTGTTAGGATCTTGATTCTCTTATTCTCTTTTCCCTGTCGCATGCAATAATAGAAAGCGATAAAGATATGCACACGATATTTTTTCAAGGTTCACTTCTCAATAAGAGTAGATATGTCCTTGCCATGCATGGGGATGACCAGTGCATGGATTCTCCATTATAATGTAAAATGTTGTTTCAATGGAGTGGTTATGAAAACAATCCTCTAGCAAGTGTGAGTCCCTACACTTTGGAGGGGGTGGGAAACAATCCTCTTCCCTGGACTGGTGAAAGCCTAGTCCAACTTGCAGCCTCTAGCTGGTTCTTTATACTACCTATGAAGATAGTCTCTTGCAGCCTCTAGCTGGTTCTTTATACTGCCTATGAAGACAGTCTTCTCTCTGTTAAAAGAGTTTGCAACACCAAAAGAATCTTTTAACTGTTGAGACCTATTGGATTTCACAGTGCTACTTTGTTCTTCCTCTATTAAATTATTACCTGCCTAGTAGCATGCAGGTAAACAACCACTTCTTTCTCTGCAGCAAACCTGAAAGCTGCACAATCTCCTTCCCCTTCTTCTTCAGTGCAAAACCAGCTACACTGAGATCGCTTCTGCTTCAATCTACTGGAATCACAAACTCCCGTTGTGATTATCAGAACAATGAAGACCAGCTCATCTTAGCATCATCCGAATTAAACTGCCCTGAATAATTGTCAGCCTTCGGTTGGGCATACTCTGTTCTTCTTCTTCTCTTCTTTATCTTTGACACAGTATAATTACATTGTTCTAATCTCTTTCTTCAATTCTCAATACCAACACAAGAGTGTATTGGTATACTACCTTCTTCCTTGGTGAAGATATGAATTCAGTTGCACATCTTGTTCTTCTTCACTTCACAATGCACAACGATAGTGTTAAACACCATTCGTGTGAGTGTGATTCAACTTCTCTTTGTGAAACTGAATGGTTCACAGTTCTTTCTTCTTCGCAAAGATGCTTCGATAGTGCTATGCACCTATCAAAGGCCTACGGGACCCTCAAACTTTTCACAAAACCTTCTAGGTGGCTTGCGCGTAATATTCTAGCCTTGCGCGTAAAAACACCTTTTGGTGCGAAAAACCCTTTTCGCGCAACCCTTCTATTTCGCGCAGAACTTCCCTTTTTCGCACAACACTTTCTATTTCGTGCAACGCATCTTCTTTTCACGCAAGACTTTATACTTCACTTTTTATATGCATCAGAGCTCGAGATTTTTCTATGTGTCGAGTCTCACCAAATGAGAAGGATTAGCCTCATATTTATAGGCATTTTTTACCCTATGTGCAAAACACTAATCCGCACGTAAAACCTCCTTCATGCGCGTAAAAACTCTTTTAGGAAACTTCATATTTCACGTTGTGATTCAATATTTCGCGCACCTCTTGCCTTTGCCATTTTTCATCCTTCTAATCATGAAGCACCAATTGCGCGCAAAATTCCGCATCGCATTCCATATTGCACGCAAATTCATCCTTTCACACGACATCATATTTCGCATAATGATCCAATTTTTCGCGCAGTTCATGACTTCGAAAATTTTTGAGTTTCTGATCTCGAAACACCTTTTGCGTGAAAAACATCATTCCTCTATTTCGCACACCCCGCAGATATTTCTCGCAGTGATCCAATTTTTCGCGCAACCCGCATATATTGCACGCACCACTTTATTTTTGCGCGCAACATGCCTAAATTTTCACGCACTTCATGCCTTTGTCATTTTTCTATGTTATGATCTTGAATCATGCCTTGCACACAAAAATCTAAACCATATTCAATATTTCATGCTTCATCCATTTCCAAAGACACATCTTCTTCCCCTGATTTTCAGGCCCTAAAATTTGGCAAACACTGGAAAACGGCGCCACCTTAAACTGTGCTTTTCTATCATCCCCAGATTGTCCATTGCTTTGTCATTTTCTCTCTTCACTACTTCCCATAACCATTCTTCTTCTCTTATCACGAATCCCACTATCGTGATATTTATGCATTGATAGATCAGCTTTAGCATCGTCAGAGTTGCAATGGGAACTGAAACTTCCCTATCCCCCAGCAGAATCATTCCTTCCAATCAAAACTTTATATGACTGGCATCATCATTTATCCCCCTTGCCTTCATAAGGCTTGCATCACAAGTTCTCCTAACTCATGATATGTGTGAAATACATACCAGCAATGCATCGTCTGATTTAGAATATAATGCGAAATGCATGGTAACCTCAGAATGTCAAGCCCTTCCCCATTCTCTCTTCTTTATAACCATCATTCTGCAAATCATGTGATTCTATTCTTCAAGTAAGATCTTGCATGGTTCACATGCAATCATGAATCATTGCATTGGATTCTTCAAATCCTCATTCTTCCTCAACCATCCTTAGATAGATGATACTTCACTATTCTACTCCAGTCATCCTCAAATGGATGATATTTCTCCATTCTTCATTGTTGTAAACAATGTGTCACCTTTGACACAAGTTCTTTGAACTTAGGATCAGTTCAACAATCGTCTGAATTAATCATCTAAGAGAATTTCTCAAGTATGAAATCCACTACTATGATTCCATAACAATTCTCAAGGCAACCTCACTTCGGCCAATCTCCACAAACTTTTTAGTCCTTCTTCATATCTTTCTTCATTTTGACCATCATTTACAACTATTGACAACAAATACAATCTTCATACACAAAGTGGTCCCAGAAATTCATGATACCAAATTGAATAACCAAAAACTCATACAGACCATATCTTCTATGAAATTATGTGAAAGGTATGTCTTAAGGTCTAACTCATACCTAGTGGTAGATTGACCTCAAATCAATTTTGGATAAAATCCTCACTCCACGGATCTAGTCAAAGAGTTATTCTATGAAGGGTAGTAGATACTTCTACTTAACTGTAAGTTGGTTTAATTTAAACTAATCCACACAAAGTCTAATCATACCATCTTCCCTTTTTGGAAAAAAGGATAGGTGAACTCCATGGTGAAGTATTGTGTCCTATAAAATTGTCAATTTCTAAGTCCTATAACTACTTCTTGAAATACTAAATCTCTGTAGGTGACATCCTATATGGATGAATGGACACTAGTGTTTCTCCTATAACTAGATCAATGGTGAACTCCACCTCTCTTACATGAGGTAATATGGAAAATTATTCAGGGAAGATATCCCTAAAACAATACATAGTAGGGGATAATTCCTTATGTCATGTCCCCTAATCACTCATAAATAGACTAGTATCTGGGTTTTAACTCTTCCAAGACCAGGATTCTCATGTCCATCTTGAATTTCCTGGACATTCCATTCACCCTTAGGAATATAGGTACCACCCTTGGGTGATGTGAAGGACACCCTCCAATGATATAAATCAACATGGGAAAGGTAAGATAATAACCATTCCATCCGGAGTATGAAATCAAAACTTTTCATCTAAAGGACAAAGTAATTACATACAAAAATATAACCACTTATCTCAAGGTCCATACATTACACTGGCACACGCTCTCATATTTGTTTCCCTACAGTGTATCGAGAGTCATCACAGTACAAAATTATTTTATCTCATGGCCTAGACTTTCCATAATTTTCATAGATATAAAATAGTGTTAAGAAACTATGTCAAATAAGGTAGATACTAAATTGGAGGCTACTAAAATAGTAAATATAACTATAAAAGTCTTGGTACTCTACTCCTCTAAGGTAGGCTGCATTACATAGATGTGTCCAAACCTGTTTCCTTGAGATATAACCTAACTAACTTGGGTGGGTCTGCTCTGATGGTGTTGACTGTATAAAGCCTAGATACCTTGGGCATGACCACCACCTTAGCTTGATCATATGGTAGTACTCCAACTACATTCTCAGTGAGGTTCTACTAATCTATATCCTAAGGGTGGAGATGATATGAATCCTCTCCCACTAGTCATATATGGAAAGGTGCTACATTTCCATTAAATATTCCCTAACATGTTGTAACATTAGTATTCAATGAGATCTCTAGGACACTAGGTCTTCTTATACCTTAGCTTCCTGTACTATTGGAACACTACAGAACTATCAGTAGGTGTCTTATAACTTCTACTACCCCTGCATGGAAACATAAATCAATTCTTCCAACCACTCAAATAACTACTTCCCTATTTCATCATGGAACTGTCATGACCCACACCAATAGCTTCCCTCAGGTTTTGATTGGTGATGAGGGCTTGATTCACTATCTCAAAATGGTGTTCAACCAAAATACATTCACCCACGATCGGATGGCATATACAATACCATCCTCAAACTTTATTGTAGATGTAGGGTGTAATTTTAAAACAATATAAAACCAAAGTGTATTTTCCTTGTTTTAATTTTTGTTTATCTAGAATATTTTGTGGGTTAATGTTTTTTATTGAGTGGGTGTGATGATTACTTGGTGCGATGAGTAGGGTGTAAATATTTCCTATATTTCCATAAAGAAAGTAGTGGGAGTCTTTTGGATGATCTTTTTCTACTATATGTATCATCTGGTGATACATGGTCTAGTAGTTGGATGTTGTATGGGATTACCAATAAGTGGTATCCGAGTATAGTTCAATATTCACTCATCAACACAATCTGTGATGGCTTAGGTAATGTTTACTCTCTTTATATGAAATTATTTATGTTTTCAGTGGGTGTATACTATAATTAGAAGGTATGGAATCATATAAAAGTAAGGTTTGTATTGATAATTTCAACGTAATATATTTTGGTTTAAAGAGAATACATATGGAGGATCATCTCATTCAAGAGTCCTTGGATATTCTGCTAACTATATTATTTCTAGAGAAAGTGGAAATAGCTAGACAAGAAAGCATTAGGTCTAATAAATATTTCATTGGCATGGAATGTGGCATATATCTAATAAGTTAAGACCATGGTTGATATCATGAAATCCCTAAGATACATGTATGAAAAAACCCAATGACACTTAATAATGTGTTCATTATGAGGAGGTTGTATAGAATGAGGCTATATGAAGGAAAAATAGTGTCAGATCATGCGAATGACTTCAACATGATCTGAGGAAATCTCAAATCAGTAAAGGTGATGTTTTTGGATGATTTATGGGAGATTATACTGCTATAATTATTTCTATAGTTGTGGTACATGATGGTAATATTATTTATTAATTTCAATTGAAAAATGGACTTGTATTTGCTTACATATCCTATAATTAACATGTTTGTAGTGTTCTCCCATAGATGCAGGATATTTGTTTGAAACCATGTAAATTTGGTTTTCCCATTTGTATTGTTTTTTTTTTGTGAAGGGTGTTCATGGAATTTTTTGTGGTGATTAGGTGGTATCTCATATGAGTTCTAGTGAAAAAACTTTTTGGAGGTGGTTAGAAGACAAACCTCTATCCAATAAATCTATGGACTTTGTCCACTGCACAAATTGAGGGGATTAGATGGATGTACGTCTAGTGTGCATGATTATTATCGTATCTATCCATTGGAATAAATGGTTTTATTACCCCAATAAATGGTATTATAGGTTTGGTTCTACTTCATTTACAACATTTAAGTTTCTCCTCTCCTTGATTAATAATTTTTTTGATTTTAGTTGGTTTTACTACTATTAGAAGAATTACTTCAAAGGAAGGGAAGGTTTGTGTTGAAAAGTTAAATGGGAAGGAATTTTACTTTTGGAGAATTAAATTGGATGGTATTTTTATAAAAATATATCTATATGCACCTTTTTTGGTAAATGTCCTGAGAAGATGGAAAATCAGAATGGGAGTGGTCAGAAAAAAACGCTTTAGCCTTGATCAGGATGTTAGTTGCTCGAAATGTTGCTTTGAACATTAGAGAGAATAAGAATAATGCATAGGTTATGAAATATTTGGATGATGTGTATGAGAATTAATCGTCTCTTAACAAAGTTTTAATAATGAAAATATTGATCATATTGCGGTTATCAGTTGGAAGGTCTGCAGCAGACCACATTAATTACTTCAATATGATCTAAGGGTAGCTCGAGTTAGTAAAGGTAACTTTCACATACAATGTATGGTATTTTATTCTTCTTTCCTCATTCCTATAGATATGGTATTTCATATTGACAATAGTGATCAACTCCAATGGGAAGGAAGATCTTGTGTTTGATGATATTCAAAATTTGATCTTGAATGAGAATTTGAGGTGGAAGGAAGTTCAAACTCTATCTAGAAGTGCTCTAAATGATAACAGATGGGTATGGTCACTTAAATAGAAGTATCTTCAGAAGAATAATTATTCTAATGATAATTTCAAGATAATAATTATAGGAAATTTGACTACTTAAATTATTTCATGTTTTATTTTTGGGAAGAAGGGACATATGAAGAAAGATTGCAGGAATCAGATAGAGGTTTCCACTTTCGAATAGATTAACTCAGCAAGTATAATAGATAGTGGTTCATGTTTTCTAATGGGTATGATCATTCTAGTAGATTCATGGGTTATTGAATCAGGTTCATCTTTTCATTCAACTGGTGACTGAGGTTTCATGGTAGATTACATACTGGAAATCATGGGCATAGTACATCTTGTCGATGATGAAGCTCTGGATATAGTTAGGAAAGGTGATGTTAAAATTTTAATGAAAAATGAAAGTCTCTTGTGACTAAAATATGTTATATATATTCTAGGTCTCCAGAAGAAACTCATATAAATGGGATATCTTGATGATGCATTTTTTTCAATGACTTTTTTGAATGGAGTCTGGAATATCAATAGAGGATCTATAGTGATTTCTCATGGAGTAAATAATGAAAATTTATACTTGTATAGACATAATGATGAAGATTTTGTGATATGAAGCACTTCATCAGATGGTCCAGAAATGTGAAACTGTATTTTTGGCCACCTCAATGAAAATAATCAAAATTCTCTAGCTATGAAGGGTATACTTAAAATTGATCACATGAACCTTGTAAGATTTTATATTTATATATTGTAAAATCAAAAGAGATTTTCCTTTTACTTGGATAGTAGAAATACAAGGAATAAAAAGTTGAAAATTTTTCATTCTGATGTTTGGGAACCAACCCCTATTCTCTCTAATAAATTATATCTTTACTTTGTAACCTTTATTGATGATTCCACTTGAATGGTTTCAGTTTACTTCCAGAATGATAAATCTGACTTGTTTTAGAAATTTATTCAGTGGAAGGTTTTGGCTGAAAAAAAGTGTGAATGAAAGTTAAACTATATCCAGATAGAAAATAGTGGGGATTATATTGGACACAATTTTTGTAACTTTTATCATAAGAAGGGGATCATGAATGAGAAGACTATTCCAGGAACTCCACAACAAAATGGAGTAGCTAAAATAATGAATCAGGATCTGAAATATAAATCTTAGAGTATGAGGCTTCACTCTAGAATTACTAAGGGGATATGGTCATAATGAATAAATATAGCAGTTTATTTGGTAAATAGAAGTCCATATTTAGTTGTGGGATAAGAACTTTCAAAGGAACTTTGGTCTGATAAGAGACTAAATGTGAACTATATCAAAGTCTTCATAAGTATCTCATATGTTGATATCAATTCTAAAGATAGAGATAAGTTGGAGGTGAAATCCAAGGCATGATTTCTTGTTGGTTATGGTGATGAGAAATTTGGATATCATCTATGGGATGATGGAAAAAAATAATTCATCTAAAGTAGAGATATTATTTTCAATGAAAAACTTCTATGGAAATATCGGAAGTTGGGTGAGAAGGAAGTTGAGGTTACATCAACCGTTGAAGTTCAAGGTGATTTGATAGAGGTTACCAGATAGAATCTATATTTGAAAACTTTAGGGGAAACTTCAGAGACTGGATCTATAATAATCGGTCTACTAAATGAGGAATTATTGGATAGACTGATACCAGATGTTGTATGATTGGATAGACCTCTACTGGATGGAGAAAGTTTGGACATACACTTATCGAATAGAGAGGTTTAAACAGATGAACCTGAGGTTGTGATAAGTATTTACACTCATATAATAAAATCATTTTATAGGTTTGGAGCTAATATTAATTTATTACTTCTAATGGTTGTCGGGGAACCGAACATTCCTTAAGAATCAGCTACTCTCAGAAACTTAAAATAGAAAGATTCACCCATGGAAGAGGAAATGAATTCCTTGAATCTCAAAAATACTTGATATTTGGATGAACTATTATAGGGGGAAATAGATTTGTAAAAAAAATCATTTTAAAGAGGAATCTAATATAAGTAAGTGATGCAAAGAAATTATTATGATGAAGGGTTTTCATCAAAAGGAATGGATTGAATTTTCTAAAATTTTCTCACCAGTGGTGAATAACACAACCATTCAAATAGTTATTATCATTACAGCATATAATGATCTAAACTTATAGAAATGTATGTAAATAAAACCTTTCTTAATGGGTATTTATCGAAAGAAATATATATGGTTCATCCCAATGGTTATGAAGTTAATCAAAAGGATGGTCTGGTTTTTAAGTTTAAACAAATCCTTTATAGATTGAATAAATCTCTAAGACAATGGAATTATAAGTCTTATACTTTCATGAATGATGAAATTTTTAGATGATGTGATTTTAATCATTATTGTTATATAAAGTAATAGGATTATGGAATATATATCACACTATTGTTGTATGTTGATGATATATTGATTGTTGGTCTGAAGTTCAATCAGATTAAGGAATTGAAGAGGGATTTGTAAAGAAATTTTGAGATAATAAAACTTTGGAAAGATAAGAAGATATTGGGGATGATAATTGAGAGGGATAATAAAACTAGATCTTTGGTTTTATACCAGAAGGAATATATTAGGAATGTCATCAAAATATTCAGAATGACCAGTTGTAAACCTATCTCAACCCCCCTCATCAGACACTTCAAACTTTTTAAATCACAGGAAACATCAACATATGGAGAATTTTTTTACATAAGGAAGGTTTATTTTTTATCAATTATAGGATGATATATGTAGGAATTGGTTTTTACATTACTATATATTTATTTTGTGGTGAGATTTGTTAGTCGTTTCATGTAAAATCCTAGGAGAAAACATTGGAAAATGATGAAATATATCATTTGATACTTGAAATGGTCAAAGGATGTGGATTTATATTCTGTAGATACTAATCACATAGCATCTTGATATTTTAAAAGGAAACACTATGTTCAATATCATATAAGATATGCAATACTTAGTTTAAATGAATAATGAAATATTATAATTTTAAAGAGATAGTTATAACCTAGTTGTTAATTTAGCGAGTATGAAAATAAATAACTGATTTATGAAATAAATATGTAGTCCCTAATCAAAAAAAAATTATTGGTAAATTATTAGGAAATAATAACAAAAAAATTATTAAAGTTGTTTTAATATTCAGAAATACATTTTCTTCAAAAATGATTTTTATTGCTTTTTATGAATGAATACTATAATTAATTCTGGAAGTTTTAGAAATTTTATTGGATAAAATTAAATTTATTTTTTAAATCATCATATCAAAATTATTCTATGGTGAAATTTTTATAATTTTCTGGAAAAAAATTAATTTTTTAGTGAATAGTAAAAAATTACAGTGTTTAAAAAAACACGATATCTTTTGTGATATCATCAAAACATAACTATGATATAAAAATTTATTAAACATATGTAAAGACTCATTTATGATAATATAATACAAATATAATACAAAAATAGTCCATAATATATACATTATAAATTATTTCATGATAAATATAAAAATCATTTTCAGTGTTGGCACAATGCTTGTAGAGCATTGAAAAAGTCAAATTTGGCTCCTTATAGAT
This sequence comes from Viscum album, assembly GCA_963277665.1. Lineage (NCBI taxonomy): Eukaryota > Viridiplantae > Streptophyta > Magnoliopsida > Santalales > Viscaceae > Viscum > Viscum album. Next base: position 386,429,997 of record OY728166.1, read on the forward strand.
ATTAATTAGGGAGTAAAAAATATTTTCATGACTTCATTATTAAAAATAATTCATAAATTATTATTTTTACAGATATTTTCAAATTTTTGGCTTATATAACATTAATCTTATCCAAACGCTTGTACAATGCTTGTGCAAGGCTAAAAAATTCAAATTAAAAAATTAAACAAGATTTCTTGACATGGATATAAGTAAATATACATAATGAACGAATATAAAGTATATTATTGATCCTAATTTATTTATTTTTATGATATTAATTTATTTTAAATTTTTATATATCATATAATTACCTTTAATGCTTATGAAACACCAACGCAGTGCTTGTGCAAGTAGAAAAAAAATCAATAAAAAGATTTAAATTAAAATTATAAGAACCATTAGATGACCCCAAATTTAGATAAATATTATTGTATGAGTAATTTTAGACCATAATAATCCTTGGTTATAATTTATGATCTTTTGGATCTACTTAGTTGACATTAGGTCCAGTATAATATTTTTTTTAAAGAAATTCAAACTTATCATACTATGGTTTTTCATAAATATAAATTTTTTAATATATGGTTTTCTAGAATATATGTCTGACCATAAATATTATTTATAAATATAAAATATTTTTATTCTTAATATAAATTTATTTTTATTTTTTAGGGAAGAAATAAATACCATAAATGCTTACACAATGATGATGCAGTAACTATTAAATTAATGGGAAAATCAAATAAATGATACTAAAAATATGAAAATAAATATAATTTAAGATAAATAATTTTATCCAAGATTTATATAGAGTACTATGATATTTATAGGATATAATAAATTAATTTTTTCTGATTTTACTCTATGTTTTGATGTTTTTAAATTCATGGTAATGAATAGTGTCAAATTTGACAAAAATGATATTTCACAGATAATATATTTTATTAAATTATTTAAAAATTATAAAATATTAAATAAGGAAAATGGGGATAATATATAGTCTAAAATTTAATCCCATTTATTTTTAGAGGCTATTTGGAAGCTTTTTTATATAGAATAATCTTATTATTTTTTAATATTTTGAGAAATTCCTAAAATGCCCCTCACCTCAATTATAAAAGGGTACCCCTTACTTCACTTCATGTCACCACCTTAAGCCTTCTATATTGAAAATACTCTACCAAATTATTTTCTCCTCATACATCGCTACATTCTAGTGTTTATGGTCTCACCAAAAGACCAATTCCAATTACCTTAAGGAGTTTCTCAAGGAGATGATATTCAAGAGGTAAAATCCTCCTCCTCTCTTTTTTAAACTCTTTCTCTCTTTTACCTTATACTCACCCCATATAAAAAGTTTTATGATAACTATATTATCATATATATATATATACTTTAATTTTATTGTGTTAATGTAATATCCATCATAAAATCTCTTCTATTCTCCTTTTATTCTTAAAAATGAAAACATCATCCACGGTATGTTGATTAACTGCCTTTGTGGATGATGATTTTTTGTTTCCCATTACCACATTAATGGAATATTTAAATTAACCTATAACTGTTTAAAATTAAATAAATACACATATTCTATATTTTCTCACATTCTTTAATTAATATATTGACAACATATTAAATAAAATAAAACTAGTTTGTGATGGTCGGAAAAACCGCCAAAATAAACAAAACTTTTGTCATTAATGTTTTATAAAATTAATCTCCTCGTGTATGAATGAAAAATGTTATATGGGACCATTTAAAATTCTATAAGTTAAAAAATACCATTTCATTTCACTTCTAGAGTTTTATTTCCCTTCAACAAGAACATACATAGTTATGCACATGTTAACCAATCGTGAAATCGTGAAACGAATGCTCCCAAAATGAAAACATTGATATTTATAACTCATAAAAACGGTCATAAATGAACTTAATAAAATTATAATAAACAAAATTAATTTTTAATAGGTTTTTAATTAAGTAATTAATGAATTTAATTTAATTATTTGGGATATTAAGTGAAAGTTAAGAATTCATTCGGACATAAGGTACAGGATCTCTCTGAATCTACATTTTTCCTTTGGGTTACACTTTATTTCTATTAACCCAAATTTATTTCTTCATTATTCTTATATAATTATTCTAAATTATGTTTATATGTTCCAAAAAAAATATTTATCTAGTTCAATTCATTCTTATTTTATGGGTAAATACATGGTTTAAAAGGTTCCCTTCTCAATTCCTCTTTATAACCAAGCCCGATTAAGGGGAACTTCTCTATTTCTTATCCATTTTTAAGTACACTATAGAAACTATTTTAATCCACCAATATTTTTCTAAAATATCTCATTTTATCATTAAAAAATAATTTAGCTCATTTCTGGTTTTATACAATCAATTATGTTTTTGTCTTCTTTAATGACTCTTTTTCTTTTCCCTAAAACCACACTTAAGTGGCACATTTCTAAAGTTACCTAGCCACTATATTTTTTGTTTTTCAATTAAATTATACATAATTATTCATGATATATTCTTATTATTCCTTTATTAATGACCACAAATGATTTAATCCCTTATTCCATGGATACCATTGTCATATACCCTATGGTTATGCCTTATGACATGATTACGATGCTGATTTCTTTCCATGGGTAACCCCTATTTTTATTTATTATGTTTGATTATTTATATGGAACAAATATAAATGAAAATTTTATAATGGGTGTGACCATATAGTTATAAAATTCATTGGGTAATGTTTTAGTCTCATGAGACATCATGTATGGAATTATGGAGTAAACTTAATTCATTATGGGACTTTATCCACCATGTGATATAGTCTTGGTAGTTAGCCTTGACTCGTGTTTATATTATTCTATATGTTGTTGTCACTTTACTTTGTTTCCATGATTCTAAATTCAATATATTATTATTACTTATGTATATTCATTATATATTCCTTTTATGTTATCTTATTATTCCTTCTAACTCATATTCTATGCTTTATTCCCAAGTTTTCTCCCTTACTGGGCTTTATAGCTCACCATTTTTTTGTTTCCCCTTCTTCCCATGAATAATAAAGAAAGGGGTGCATATAAGTTAATAGTGTGGTAAATAATTATGTAATAAATAATTATTATGCAATGTGTTTAGTTTTAATTGTACATGGTTTTCAAAGACACTGAACTTTTGATCTTGGGATTTTTTTGTAATTCATGTGATGAAAAAAATATACATATTTTGCACTAAATTCAGAAGTGAAGATCTAGGGGGGTTTTTTTGGTGTCAGATCAGAGTTTTGTTATTTTGGGGAATTAGGTTTTTCAATAGTTGGGTATAGATCCTTATATAGATAATAATTTTCTCTAGAAGATTATGACAAGTTTAACTAGTATGACAACATAGGATTAACATCTCTTGGGTGTTCATAATGTGTCTTCTCTATTGATGTCATTTAAGTGAACATTTGGGTTTAGTAAGTGTTATTAAATGAGTAAAAATTTGGGGATTAAATTTATTTAAGGGAGATAATGTAACATACCAAGATTTTAAAATAAAACATTATATTCGATAGCATACAAGATATTCAACATTTAGTTTAAACAATGAAATATTTTATTTAAATATGACTGTTATAACCTATCTGTTAATTTAGCTGGTATGAATATAAAGAACTGATTTATGAAATAAATATTTATGTCCCAATAAATAAAAAATTATTGAAAAATTATTAATAAATAATTACATAATTTTTAGTAAAGTTATTTTAATCTTTAGAAATACATTTTCTTCAAAAATGATTTTTATTTATTTTTATAAAAGAATATTATAAATAATTTATATAAGTTTTAGAATTTATTTGATAAAATGATCTTAATTTTTAAAATTATCATATCAAAATTATTTTATGGTAAAATTTTGAGAATTTTCTGAAAAAGTTAATTTTTTGGTGAATAGTAAAAAAATATAGTTTTTGTTAAAAACATGGTATCTTTTCTGATATCGTCAATAGATAACTATGATATAAAAAATTTATTAAACTTTTATAAGGAATCATATATGATAATATAATACAAATATCATAAAAAAATACATAACATATAAATTATAAAATATTTCATGATAAATATAAAAATCATTTTCAATGTCGATGTAGTGCCTGCGCAGCATTAAAAAACTCAAATTCAGTGCCTTATAGAAATATATTTAGAGGTAACAAGTCTTTTAATGACTTTATTATTAAATATTATTCATAAATTATTATTTTTATTTTTATTTTATAATTTTTGACTTATATAACATTAATATTATCCAAATGTTTGTGCAATGCTTGTGCAAGGCTAGAAAAGTCAAATTAACAAATTAAATAAGTTTTTCTGACATTAATATAAGTAAATATAAATAATGTGTGAATATAAATTATTTTATTGAGAATAATTTATTTATTTTTATGATATTAATTTATTTTTAATTTTATATATCACATAATTACCTTTAATGTTTATACAACACTAATGCAGTGCGTGTGCAAGCAGAAAAAAAAAATAAAAATATTTCAATTAAAATTATAAGAAGCATTAAATGACACAAAAATTTAAATAAATATTATTGAATTATTAATTATATACCATAATAATACATGGGTGTAATTTAGGACCTTTTGGATCCACTTATTTGACATTATTCCCCTCATAGTATTTTATTTAAAAGAAAGTCAAACTTGTCGCACTATGGTTTTTAATAAGTATAGTAGTTTTAATATATAGTTTTCCAGAATAGATGTTTGACCATAGATATTTATTTAAATATAAAAGATTTATATTATTAATATAAATTTATTTATAATTTTTATGGAAGAAATAAATACCTTAAATTCTTATACAATGATGATGCGGTAATTATTAAATTAATGGAATAATAAAATAAATGATATTAAAAATATTAAAATAAATATAATTTGAGATAATTAAGATGATACATGAATTATTTATAGTAATATGATATTTATATAATATATTAAAGTAATTTGTTTAAATCTAACTCTTTTTTTATGTTTTTAAAGTCATAGTAATGAATAGTATCAAATTTGAAAAAAAAATGATACTTCATGAATAATATATTTTATTAAACTATTTAAAAATCATAAAATAATAAATAAGGCCAAATGTGATTATATAAGGTCTAAAATTTCATCCCCTATACATTTATAGGTTGTTTGAAAGCTTTTGGATCAAGAATATTCATATTATATTTTAAAATTTTGAGAAATTCCTAAAATGCCCCTCACCTCAATTATAAAAGGGAACCCCTTCCTTCAATTAATTTCACTAACTTAAACCTTATATATCAACCATACTCTGGAAAATTATTTTATCCTCATCCTTATACATATTCTAGTGTTTCTAGTCTCACCAAAAGACCAATTCCAATTGTCTAGTTTCTCAAGGAGACGATATTCAAGAGGTAAAATTATCCTTCTTTCTATTTTAAATAATTTCCATCTTCTACCTTATCCTCACTCCTATAAAAAGTTGCATGATAAATCTATTATAATATATATACTATAATTTTATTTTTTTAAATTTAATATCTATCATAAAATCTCTTATATTCTTCTTCTATTCTTAAAAATGAAAGCATCGTCCATGGTATGTCGATTCACCACCTTCGTGGATGATGAGTTTTCATTTCCCATTACTGAATTCATAGAAGGTTTTAATTCAATTATAATTTTTTAAATTGACCTAAATATATATATTATATATTTTATCTCATTATTTAATTAATATATGTCCATAATATTAAATAAAACGAAACTAGTTCGTGATGGTCAAAAAAACTACCAAAACAAACTAAACTTTTATCATTAATGTTTCATCAAATGAATCATCCTAATTTCAGAATAAATAATTGATATATGGGACCATTTAAACCTATATAATTTCATAAATACCATTTCATTTCACTTTTAGAGTTTTATTTCCATTCAATAAGAACTTCCATAATTATACACGTGTTAACTAATCACGAAACTGTGAAACCAACGATCTCAAAACAAAAAACAATTGATCATTATAACTCATAAAAATGGTCATAAATGAACTTAATAAAATTAAAAATATATATATTAAATTTTTAATAGGTTATTAATTAATTAATTAATCTAATTTTATTATCTGGGACATTAATTGCAAGTTCATAATGCATTCAGATATAAGGTAAGGGATCTCTCTGAACCTCTATTTTTTCTTTAGGTTACGCTTTCTCTCTCTTAACCCCAATGTATATATTAATTATTATTATATAATTATTCTAAATTATGTTTATATTTTCATCACATATGTATCTAGTTTAATTCATCCTTCTTTGATTGGGAAATACGTGTTTTAAAAGGTTCCCTTATCAATTCCTCTTGATAAGCAATCTCTATTAAAGGGAACTTCTCTATTTTTTACCCATTTTCAAGTACACTCTATAAACTATTTTAATCCACAAATATTTTTATAAAATGTCTCATTTTATCATTAAAAACCATTTTTGTTCATTTTTGTTTTTATACAATTAATTATACCATTGTCCACTTTAAAGACTCTTTATTCTTTTCCCTAAAACCAAACTTAAGTGGCACATTTCTAAAGTTACCTAGACACTCTCTTTCATGTTTTCCAATTTAGATGGACATAATTATTTATGATCTATTCCTATTATTCCTTTATGAATTTCCAAGAATTATTTAATCTCTTATTTCATGGATACCATTGTTATACACTCTTTGGTTATGCCTTATGACATGATTACGATACTGATTTATTTCCATGAGTAACCCTTGTGTTTATTCATTATGTTTGATTATTTATGTGGAACACATATTCATGAACATGTTATTATGGGTGTTCCCATATAGTTCTCTAATGCATTGGGTAATGTTTTACTCTCATGAGAAGCCATGTATGGGATTAGGGAGTAAAACTAATCCATTATGGGTCTCTGTCGACCATGTGATATAGTCTTGGTAGTTAGCCTTGACTCATTTTATGTCATGTTATATGTTTCTACCACTTTCCTATGTTTCCATGATTCCAAGTTCTATATGTTATGATTACTTATGTTTATTCATGAGCCATTACTTTCATGTTATCATGTTATGCCTTCTAAATCATGTTTTATGCTTTATTCCCATATTTATTCCTTTGTTGGGATTTATAGATCACCTTTTTTTAGGTTTCCCCTTCTTCCCCATGAATAAAAATTAAAGGGATGCATATAAGGTTGTTAAAATTGTGTAGAATAATTGTGGAATAAATAATTATTATACAGTGTGTTTAGTTTTAATTTTACCTTGTTCCCAAAGACACTATACTTTTGATCTTCGGATTTTATAGCAATTCATGTGATGAAAAAAAATATGCATGTTTAGCACCAAATTATAAATTTTAGGTATGGGGTGTTACAGATAAATTGGAAGGTTTTGCAGATGCATATTTTAATAGATGCATGTATTTATGGAAAAGTACTGCAGATTTTTCATTTATTTTTGGTCGGACAATGGTCAAATGGATGTCTCATCTACAACCAATTGTTACTTTATCTACAACAAAAGTTGATTATGTTTCTACTACTGAATTAGGGAAAGATTTTATATGGTTGATTCACTTATTTAAGAAACTTTGAAATTTATTGGATAAAGTAATGTTATTCTTTGATAGACAGAGTGTCATTTATCTTTCTCATAATCCAATGTTTCATGGAAGAATGAAAAAAAATGACCTGAAATATCACTTTATATGAATTATATTGAAAGATAAAGTGTTGGAGTTGTGGAAGATTAATATAAAGTAGAATATAGATTATATGTTTACAAAGGTGATAGTCCAAGAAATTATAAGGTAACATTGTGCCTCGGTTGGACTCTGTTGATCGGATGGAGTAGAGTACATTGCATCCATCTGATAGAGAATGGTCCTAGATGGATGGTTATATAAGACTAAAATACTAATGTAATTCCCAAGTGGGGTATTGTTGGGTTTTGTAGAAATTCTCCAGGTTCATCAAAATGATTTTCACCAGACAGACATCACTAGATGGAGATCATTGGGAAAAGATGATCAGACAATGGTCATCAGACATAGATGATTGAACAGAGGATTACTATAGTGAGGATTTGGTGTAGTGGATTATAAGATTCATGGGATAGATTCCATCAAACCAATATAACCATACATTGATCATCAGATGGACTCCATCAGAAGGAGTTCCCTCGATTTTTATTAACTAGAGTGATATCTCTTTACATGGGTTCCATGCAAGATTATTGGATATTATTAGTTTAATCAGATGGATCAATAGTGGGTTAGGGGTTTCCCATGTTAATGAGAGGTTGACCATGAATCTAAGAGGTTGTTGAAACCTCTTCACTCATTTAATATCTCTATAAATAGAGGTGTTTTTCTGGATTTATGGATGTAATTTTCATGTGAGTGTATTCTAAATAGTGTTAGTTTCTGACTTAACTATCTGAGAATTTGTAAATAGAGAGGAATTAATTGATGTATTTTTTATTCACTTTAATATCCTATAATGAAAATTTTTTCAATTTTCTCCTATGGATGTAGGATATTTTTATGAACCACATAAATCTAGTTTGTCCTTTTTTTGTGAAGTGTGTTCATGAAGTTTTATGTGGTGTTTAGGTGGTCTCTCATCCTAATTTTGGTTCATAAACATAGTGGATGTTGTTATCGAAAAAACCCCTATTTGATAGTTTTGTGGAGTTTTTCTAATTTGAAGGATTATAAGATCAGATAGATGTCCATATTTTTTATGTAGTTATTTCCATATCCACTTGGTTTAATGGACAATGTGACTCTTCCAAAATATTCTACTATTAGTATCACTACTAGAGTTGTAGGACATAATGAAAATGGAAATTAGTAATTCTTGTGGAAAAATAGACTTAGTGTTTGAGGATACCAATAATTTGATTTGGAATGAGGGGATCCCAATCATCATCTATAAGTGCACTCAATACAGATAGATAATGATTACCACCTCATAAAATAATTTAGAATAAGTAATCAGAAGATAGGTTTCAAGATAGAATTCGAGGAAGATTAGCCAGTCCTGATTCCATATGTTGGTAATGTGTTGAAAGAGTACACCACTGGAAGAATTTCAGAAATCGTAGGGAGGATTCTAAAAGGTAATCATAATCTATAAGTTCATATTCTGTGAATGAAACTGAGAGAAGTGGGAGTTTTCAATTAAGTCTTAGTATTTTAGTGGAGTCATAAGTGATTGACTCCAAAGAATCATTCCACTAAATAGTGGAGCAGGGATGCTTGGTCAATTATATATTTGAGAAGTTCAACATCATACATTTAGTGGATGATAAAGATTTGGAAATAATTAGAAAATGGGATTTCAATGTTTGAATGAAGAATGGAATCTTCTTGCGGTTAAAATAAGGTAGAAAAATCCTAGTTCTAGGGAAGAACCAAATTTTTATAGGAAAACTAGAAGAGGAAGGCTACGACACTAGCTTCAACAATGGATTTTGGAAGGATACTCAAACATATATGGTGGTTACATGAGGAGTAAAGCATGAGGCCCTATATGTGATTGTAATATTGGATTAAGTGAAATTTTCTTAAGCGGCAACATCTGGTACTCTAGGGTTGTGGCACTGTCTACTCGGACATCTCATTGATAATAATATGGAAGTTCTAATAGAAAAAGGAATCTTGAATCTTGATCACACTGAATAAGAAAGTTGTGATATTAATTTACTTAGGAAGATAAATAGTGTGTCATTCAACTTAAATAGATGGAAACCCAAATCTCAAAAGTTAAAATTGGTTCACTCAAACAATTGGGTACCTCCCCCTATCTAATATAACGAGGGGTCACTTTACCTTATGAATTTCATTGATGATGAAATAAGTAAAGTATGGGTTTACTTACTAAATTAAAGTTTATTGTATTTGTATAATTCATTCAATATATGGTAGTTGTAGAAAGATGAACAAGGCAAAAGTTAAAATTCCTAATATCTAACAATGGTGGGGAGTATAATAGACAAAACTTCCAAAACTTTTTCCAAAATAAGGACACCAATCTATAAATAATTGTTCTTATTACACCATAGTAAAATAGTGTGGTAGAGCACATGAACTAGAAATTAATAAAAATGCACAAAGTATGCAAGTGCACTTAGGAATTCCCAAGGAAATTTAGGTGTAAGAAGTGAACATGATGGCATACTTGGTTAACCTAAGTATGTCTTCTCCATTGGGGCAGTAAGTTCTGGAATAGCTATTGTCATGAACCAGCTTTAGTCCACCCTTGAATTGAGAACCTAGGTTAGCTCATGACATACTCGAGGTGAATCCTTGATCCCCATGGGCTAGTGAAAAGAGGCATGGAATCAAAGGCAATCATTAGGGATTATTTTTCCCTGATAAATCATATAAACCAAATAGTAAAATTCTTCAATATATTCTAGCATGACGTGTTCATACATTGGATTTCCACACCAAAATAAACATATGAGATATAAATAAGGCCAAACAGGGCACAACTAGAATACAAAATCATCACAGCATAATAAATACACATATCTAGATAAAAATCAAAATATATGAACAATAACAATGGAAAGGATATAACAGAAAAATAAAATAGGTCGATATGGAAAATAAAACTATTGATCAGAAATGAAATCCAAAATACCCAACATAACCTTCATGTGACCTCCAAGTTTAAAATGCATCTTCAATACCAACTTTCTCCATGAGTGATCAAGATCCATAATCTATACCAAGAAAACATCTTAGTTTTATCGATGTTGAGTGGCACATGTTTAGTACGAGCACAAAATAGCTCAATAAGTAAGAACCAAAGAATCCTTACATTACCTTTCCCAAAACAACCCACACATTCTAGTTTGATGATTCACTATTGAAAATAGAACTTTTCATTTTCCAAAAACAAACACATTTCTTTATCAAAACCTCTTTAGAATCCATTTAAAACATTCTCTAAAAATCACTATTAATTAAAAACCACCTTAAAACCATTCCCAAAAAATAAGGCTCAAAAAATAGCTATAAGAAACACCAACTAGGTAAATACATAAACAAGTATAACTAAATACATGATATAATTAGTATGGTATATCATAATGGAATACAACAAGTAAAAGTAAATCAGGACATGGAACTAAAGTTTTAGTAAATAATAGTAAATATAGATTATATAATCATGGGAAATTCCAAAACATCCTGTGAGGAGACCCTAGATTTACTCACTTTAGAACAATCTATTTTCCTATTGATGCATTCCTAAGTCTATAACCAACCAAATTCTCTCAACTATCCTTTCCAATAAAACTCTCTTATGGCCTTTTGATACCATAGTGGATCCAGTTTATCTCATTGGTACTAGATGAAAACATCTTTCATCCCTTACTAAGATTCCTAGGATCCCATGATGATGATGATAATGAGAGGTAAGGGAGTATTTATATAAAGCATGTCAACTAATGATCAACATATGCCAAACATGAAAACTTCTCATCCCACCTTCCTACTCCCATCCATACAAAACACCCCCTTTTAAAACCATAACCATATCTCAACAAAACCAAAAGGAAGGGGACTCTATGGATGGTGTTTTATTTCCATGGAAACCATTTCAAGGTACCAACAAAGACTTAACATTATAAAACTAGTATCAAATTTAAAATAAATGATTTATTTCATTAAATTCCATTTCAAATTATAAACCCCATTCTTAATGTGTCAAATAGGCCTTTAAACCATACTTTAGGAAACACCCATTTCAAACCTATTTTAGAAATCATTTTGAAAATAAAGTGACAATTTGATAAAAAAGTTTTTATCAATGTAATTATAAAAAATTCAATATATATACATGTACACAAATGTGTACATGTAGATATGTACATATAACTTTCATATATATAAAAATTCATAAGGAGTGATAAGGGATCAAGTGAAGGGACACATTTCAATTCACATGTCAAGACATAAGAATTTCCAAGTAAAACCATAAAAAAATAAAAAATAGAAATAACCCAAAAAACCACAATTCAATTCCAAAAGGAAACTCACATAATTTTATTATATGACAATCATCACTTAAAACACCTAAAATCCTTTAAAACCCCTCTTGGTCATTTTCATCAAACACATAACATACATATATTCTTAATAAAAAGGCATAAGAATTTGGAAATCTTGGAAAATAATATTTTAAATCAAACCTTTAGCACCCATAGATTTCAAAATAAATTCATGAATTTTATAACATGAGAAAAATTATTTAAAATGAATTTTTAAAGCTTCAATCATCTCATGGAATGATTTAAAAAGGAAAGGGACACTGATCTCAGATGTGTGTGGATGCGACGAATCCCTCAAATATAGAAGGAAAAAGGATTAATGAATCAAGTTCACACTCCAATATCTAAAGAAACAAGATATTAGGTCTAAACCCATTCTTATGTTTCGATCAAAGATATACATCACCAATAAAGAAGAGAAAAATTAAAGGAAACAAAAAGATAAAGGAAAATGTGACCTAACCTTGAATATATGGACTCAAATTAGGAATATACCCCATGGATTATCCATGGAAGGGTATGGAATCAAGGGATATGGGTGAACATAATATATAGATCAAATGGGTAAGGAGGGCACCCATTTGGGTTCTAATTTCTAAGTGAAAAAATTTTAATAGCCCTAATTTTAATCCACCTGTAAAAGCCACATGGTTTGTCCATATAGTTTACCAAACTATGCACCCCTCACTAGATTAACTTATATTCCTACATAGTTTGGATATATGGTTAGGAAAATCATGCACCAATAGTGAAAAATAGCTCTGTCGGGGTTGAAGACCCAATCACATGGTTTTCATGTAATTTTTACTAACCATGAGATCTAATAGTGCACCTTGCCATGCATTTCCAAAATTTGAAATTTTCACAGAGAAAAAGAATAAAAATAAAAGATAAAATAATACACTCATAAAAATATAAATAAATAAATAAAAATAAGGGAGGGATGTTTCTCTCCACTATAGAACTTTTTTCTCTCATAAAGTCATTGAATTAAAAATGAGGTTGAGTGATAAGGACTCTCTTAAGAGATAACTTTTAGACTGATCCAAAACTGATCAGAACCTCCACACAATGTATGAATATCAACTCCAAAAGTCAAACCCAACAATACTAAGAGATAATGAGAATATAAAGACCCATATTAGGCCTCAACACCATTTAAGGATTCTACTATCATGGTGGTGCAATAAAATAAGGCACTCAAAAAGATCTGCACCCAATATGATAAGAGAATCCAACCCGCAGAATTCAAAATAATTTCCTAAATAAAATACATTCCATAATTCCAAAAAATATCTAACTCACCAAATAGTCATGAAATAAGAAATCACACAAATTATAACTCATAGATCAACGATAAAAAGGAAGTAAGAAAAGAGGAATAAAACATGTAAATACTACTAAAGGTTACCTAAAAAGATCATATAAAACTGATATAGATATTTTAGATTAAATAGGTACTTTTTTTATTACTATCATCATCCCAACTTGTATAATTTCTGATGGTATACTAGACAAACACAATATTGATAGGTCTTTAGAGCATTAATTAAAGAGTTCTTGGATTTCCTGAATTGGATGTATTGAAAGCACATGAGGGAATGCTTCTTTTCAAAATAAGTAGTAATAAAAGGAAGATCCTCCAAAACAGGTTTATTTAGTTTCACCTTCTCATCAGAAGGGAAACCTTCATTAACACCACAAAAATTAGGGATACCACACATTATGGGTCACCATCCTGAAACCAACTTAGCTAGAAATCCCTCATTCACCAAATATTTAAACAAAACCACCCTATATAAAGGAACTCAGTCACTGAGATCTAGTTGAATGACCTTCACAAAGAGATGAGTTTCTAATGAATCAATTGAAACCATCTTTGAAGATAATTTAATCTTCTAATTGAAGTGGTCAACATAATCCTTCACCATCCATTGGCATTAATAAATACTCATAATTTGTTCCCCTTTCTTTGCCTTAAATTATTTAGAAAGAAATCACTAAAAAGGTGGTGTTAAAGAATTCCCACATAATCCAATCTTGTAATGAGGATGGAACAACCAATCTCTAATAATCTAGACCCAAACCCTCTAATAACCTTAAGACCACTCTCACCCTCAAGTATTCTGGATTCCCCTAGGACCTAAATATCCATTCAATTTTCTCTAGCCACTCTACAGCCTCTAGTGGACCATGATTACCATAAAAGGTAGGTAACAACTTAGAAGAGTCTAACTCTACCACTTTACTCGAAGTCAAGGCAGAGTTGGTTATTGGGAAAAATACATTGAAATTATGGGAGAAAAACCTTTGACAATTCTTCTAGACCTTTCTAGATGACATACTCTAAATAGAAAAAAAACATAAAACATGACCAATAATGAACCAAATCCTCAAATCATACCCTACTAAAAATAAAATTTCAAATCAAAACACTAATCCAAGAGAATGAATCATAATCACGATTCAAATATCCTAAAGAGACAAAAATTAAATCTATCTTTTCAAAACCATTTCAAAATAAGAAAAATTAATTTTAAATCCTCAAAATCCTACTGGGGAACTATTTTAAAATTCCTCAAGTTCATTTAGAAAAATTTGGCACCCGCTTCTAAACATTAAACCCATTTTGATCTATTTTATAAAATCACTATCCAAATAAAAAAGCCTCATTTTAAAATTATTTTATCATTTTAAAATATCCATTTTCCCATTTTCAAAACCCAAATAATTTTTATTTTCTTTTGAAATCAACCTTTTTATAATATAAAGATAACCAAACTCAGACAATAACATCACACAACACCAAAACTTCTTCAAGAGGGACTAGTTGTTGTGTATGAATTGGCCACATAGTTTATTGGATCATGTTCCAATCATTAAACCATAATTGGAAGTTATTTTGAACCATGCAATCAGGCTCTACATGGTTTTATAGGTCATGAAAACTCATTGTGTGACACCAATTCAACTCTCATTGTCATCCCTCAAAATATATAAATCCATTGAACAGTCTACAATACCATCAACATGAACCAAAATATAACAGAAATCACAATTCAAGACTTAAAACTTGACTTCCCAACTCAAGGTTTAATAATAGAAAGAGTTATCCAGAGTCTTATCATGCCTAACACCTAAGTTTTAGGAGTTCTAATACAATCTACCAGAAACCCTGTATGAAAATGGTTACTACAAGAACCTAGTACCCCTTAAAAACCTAGGCTTTGATACCATTTTGTCTTGAACTATCTTCAGGCCACCCCTAAACTAGGCACTTTGGTTGGCCCGTGACATACCCGAGGGGTATCTATGATCCCCTCTAGTCACCAACAAACATCCTGGCATTAAAAGAAATCATAGGGGGTGATTTTTCCCTAATAAATCATATAAAACAAACAAAATAATTCTTCCATAAATTATAGCATGACCCATCCCTGAATTTGATTTCCATGCCCAAATAAAATAACATATGTGAAATATAAATAAGACCAAACATGGCATTAATATAATAAAAAATAAGCTCGATATAAATAAATACACAAATCCATATCAAACTAAAAACAAATGAACATCTGTAGTTGAAAGGGTACAACACCAAAATATAAGAATTCATCATGGCCGATACAACTATTGAGAAAAAATAAAAACCAAAATACATAATATAACCTCTATATAACCATCATAGACACTATTTATCCTCAATACTAACTCACTCCATGAGAGACCGAGCACCATAACCTGAACTTGTAAAACAGCTCAGGTCTACTGATGTGGGGTGGAACAAGTAGGTTGTGAACATAAAATATCTCAATAAGTAAGAACCATAGAATCCATATATTTCCTTTCCTATAAAATCCCACACATGCTAGTTTGAAGATACACTATTAAAATTTTAAGTTTTTTCATTCTCTAAAATAGACACATTTCTTTCTCAAAACCTCTTTAGAACCCATTTAAAAAATATTTTAAAATTCACATTTTATGAAAACCACTCTTGATAGAATAAAAAAAAATAAGGCTCAATAAATAGCTATAATAAACACCAACTAGTTATATATATATTAGCAATAGGGTATCTTATAATAGAATGAAACAAATAAAATTAAATCAATGAATGTAAATAAAGTACTAGTAAACAATAGGAAATACAGAATATGTAATCATGGGAAATTCATAAGCATCCTATGAGGAGACCCTAGACATACTCAATTTAGAAACATCATTAGATCTATCAATGAATTTCTAAGTCTATAACCAACCAACTACTGTAAACTAGCCTCATCGGTGGAACTCCCCTATGGAATTTTCATACCATAGTGGATATATTTTATCTCATCAAAACTATATAAAAGTATATCCCATCCATCACTAATGTGCCTATGATCCCATTATGATAATAATAATTGGAGGTGAGGTAGCTTTTACATAAAACATATCAACCAAGGATCAACATAATCCAAACATGACTGCTCAACCCAACTCCCTAAACTGATTCATGTAAAACACCCCATTTTAATACTATAACCATGTCTCAACATAACCAAAAGGAAGGGGATTACATAGAGGATGATTTCTTTCCATGAAAACCATTTCAAGGTGCAAATAGGGATGTAGCATTTAAAACTAATATCAAATTTCTAAGAAAAGATTTATTTATTTAAATGTCATTTCAAAGACAAAAGGAAGTGTCAAATCCCTTTGTCAAAGAAACAAATGGGTCTTTAAACCATAATTTAGGAAACTCACATTTTAAACTTATTTTAGAAATAATTTTGGAAATCAAGGGACAATTTGAGAAATAAGGTTTTATCAATGACATTCTATGAAATT
Organism: Viscum album; assembly: GCA_963277665.1. Classification (NCBI taxonomy): domain Eukaryota; kingdom Viridiplantae; phylum Streptophyta; class Magnoliopsida; order Santalales; family Viscaceae; genus Viscum; species Viscum album. The sequence continues at coordinate 386,446,954 of OY728166.1, forward strand.
TACATATATATATACATGTACACATCTATATACACACACATGTGTACATATAGATATGTACATATCACTTGTATATATATAAACATTCATAAGGAATTCCATAGGATCAAGTTAAAAGACACATTTCAAGTCATATGTCAAGACATAATAATTTCCAAGTAAAACCATCAAAATATTAAAAAAAATGGAAATAACCCAAATGAACCACAATGATACCCCACAAAGAAACTCACATAATTTTATTAAAGGATAATAATTTCTTAAAAAAACTAAAATAATTTTAAAACTCTTATAAATTTTATTAAATTCATAACATACGTATATTTTCAATAAAAAGTAATAAGTATTTGGAAATCATGGAAAAACCTCTTTTAAATCAAACCTTTAGATCACATAGATTTCAACATAAATTCATAGATTTAATAACACATGAAATTTTAAATAAAATGAATTTTAAAATATTTTAATGTCTCATAGATTACTTTGGAATGGAAATGGATGGAGACGCCTACCTCAGATGTGTGTGAATGTGACAAAACCCTTGAATATAGAAGAAGCAAGGCATGGTGCATCAATCACACATCCTAACATAAAAAATAATATGACATTAAGTCAAAATCCCACCTGAGGGTTCATAAAAGAAGATATATCACCAATAAATATGATAAAAACAATAGGATACAATGAGATAAGGGAAAAGGAGACCTCACCTTGAAGATCTAGACTCAAATCATGAAGAAACCCCAAGATTCACCATAGAAGGGTGAGGATTTGAGGGAGATGGGTTCACATGGAATATGGATCAAATGTGGAAGGAGAGAACTTGTTTGGGTTCTTATTTATTAAGTTAAATTTTTGAAATCCCTAATTTTAATCCACTAAGTAGGTCACATGGTTTGGTTATATGGTTTACCAAACTATGAACCCCTCACTAGAGTCACTTGGAGACTTGCACAGTTAGTTTCATAGTTAGGAAAACTGTCTGCTAACCATGAAAAATAGATCTATCAAGGTCATAGAACCAATATCATGGTTGTCACATGGTTAGTACTAACTGTGTGGAATAACCATGCACCCTAAAATTCATTATTAAAATTTTAAATTTTCATAGAGACTCAGCCTGAAACTCGAGGAAAAAATCATTGACTCATAAATAAATAAATAAACAATAGGGTACGGTATATATGGTTCAGTAATAAACTAGAAGTTAGGAACCTAAAAATCTCCAACATCCCTTCCTATGTTCATGTGGATGTTAAGGATCAATATAAACTCAAGGTGAATTTACAAACATGTTTCCTTATGGGATATGAAAATGAATTGTTTGGATTTCGACTATGGTACCATGAAAAATTACAAGTCATCATGAGTAAAAATGTTCTATTTAATGAGAAGGTTATTTTGAAGAAATAAAACATCATTGGGGAATAAGTTGAGATAAGAGAATCAACTGATCAAGTCTAAGTTTATTTGAATGGGGATACTGTTTTTGACGCTTTTGTTGGGGCGTGAATCAGTCCATTTTGGAGGATGCGTTGTCTGTTGCCCTGCATTCCTGCTTTCCAAAGGCGGGCGACATGCATCGCTTATTTAGGGATGTTTTCTCCTTGATCAAAATGAGTTGATGGGATGTCGGTCTTTCCTTTCATGGATTCCTCCATGGATCTTGTTACCTAGTTCAGGTCTCCCTCATAAATTAAGACATTGTTCGTGAAAATCTTCCCAATGCCATGTTTTCATGGATTCTGTTTAATTACTTTTTTTTGTCGGGACATTCCAAAGGGTCCAACCAGGGCAGTAACCTTCGGTTAGGGGATTAGTCACATTGGACATCACTGGCACGTCTGGATGCTGGAACATTAGTGCATCTAGTTTTCTTCCCCTTATGATAGGGATTCTCAAGGGCACAGAATCCTAAGGAATCCCACGTCGAATGTGGGTAATTATATTCCATAGGCATGTATCTGAGGTTTTCCTTAGCTTCCCATGTTTAACATAGGGTATGCTGCTATTTTAACATTTGGTGGAGACAGATCATAGTGATCAGAACACTGACGGGAGTGGATCAGATGGGTACAATCCCTGGAAGGATCGTTGATGATGGGGCTAACGTGTGGTTAGTTACCTGATTACTGTTGGGAGCAGTGGGAAAGTGGGTGACATGATCTCACCGGGATGTGGTGGCGTAGGTAAGAATTAGGATGGATATGGATTTTTGAGAGTGGATGGAGAGTGATATGGGGCTAACACGAGGGCGACAGTGATGTTGGGCTTGAGTCTTGAAGAGAACTCCTATGTATCCCCGTGGCAGGGAATCAAAGTTTTTGTAGTTTGGCAGGGCGATGGGATACCTGAGGAGGTGGGCCATGAGAATAGATACATGGATGGGACCCGGAGGAAGTGGAACCTCTAGGTTGAGACATGGCCTTCCCGAGACAGATAGGCTCAAGGGAGAGACTAGGATGATACATGAGTGATGGGATTGAACCTCAAGGAGGCTTTCCACATATCCCTATGGTAGGGAATCAAAGTACATGTAGTTCAGGATGGGGGTATGGAATTGATGTGTGCATAGAAGATAGAAACTCGACAATATATTGGGCCTTACATGTGGTTAGTATCCTAGGTTAGTATGACGCTCGAGGGGTGGACCAGAGAAGTCGGTCCCAATAAAGGGGACAATAACAGCTTACCATCAATTGCATACTACAACAGCTTACCGCTGGATGGGTCCAAAACAACGGCTTACCGTTGATTGGGGAACACAACTTATTACCATCGGTTGGGGAATTTAATGGCTTACTACTAGTTAGGGACAATGGATTACCATTAGATAAGTATCACAACAACTTACTACTGGATGGGGTTGGACCTTAGGGAGGTTTCCTACGTACCCTTCCTAGGAGGCAGGGATCAAACCAACATAGTTCGAATGGGTACATTTTAACGTCATTCGGGACAAAAAGGGGCATATAGTTTAACATCATGTAGGGCTCTGCGAAAATGCTACGCGAGGCAGCCTCATTAGAGGTGGTTTCCTCCTTGATATTTCTTCCTCTGCACATATTTTAGCGCTAAAAATCCCCCCCCCCCCTCAGAATTGGTGCTGAGGAGAAAATTAGGGTCTAAGTATGATGGTCAATCACCAAATCTTTTTTGTCAATCGTAAAGAAGGATTGTGAAGGAGGTCCATGAGGTGGAGAAGTGATGTGTGAGTTGAGAGCACCAGGAAGCTCGCCATGGATAGATGTGCCATGAATAATAAGGGGCCATCGCCTATAAATAGGGGAGGTTGACCTCTCCTTTTTCCTTTATCAACTCTAGATTTTGGAGATATTGATCTCGATTCGTTAATCTCTGCGCACTCCGTGATTTCTCTCTACGAATCAGGCTTTCTGCTTCATGGAAAATAGCAAGTCATTTGACTCTACGAGGGTGCGCTCTATGGCTTGTGTCTTCTAGGTTGGGGGTAGGGATCCACGATTTCTGGCTAGGGCTGAGCTCCTCAAACAAGATCCATAAACAAGCTTCATGAATGAACTTCTCAAAGCATAAAAAAAGGTTCCAAATTCTGATAGTTGAATGGCTCACCCAAAAGCGGCCAGGGGGTCCTTGCGGATGCTTCTCGAAGGGAAGAGATGGTGAATATCTTGGGTATTGGGGAATTCATCTGAAGCCATTCAGACCATAATTCACTGGTAGAGCTGCTATTAGAGATCCAAAAGAACTACCCTTTGTGAAAAATGATACCTCTGTATGGATTTGGTCTGAGGGATGATATATTCATTCTATAAGTGAGTAGGGATGAGCCGGCCTACTGGTTCTGGAGTATGTTGTGCCCGCGCCAGTGGTTCAGGGTGGCCGACAGCCATACTTCATAGGATTTAACACCTGTCAACACGGATTGTCTATAAAACCATGTGAATGATGTTGATGGGAAGGTGATGCAGCTAGAGACATCTCACCCACTATACCACACCATCCTGAAGGTTTCCCTGGGGAACCCAAAGAAGGGGTGGACCGATGAGTGGGATCTATGCCAGGGCGGAAATTTCACGGATGATTGGGCCTGGGCCTGGTGGTTATGTGCCTCATGTGAGGATTTCAGGGCAGATTTTAGGAATTTGGGCATGTATGAGGTAGAAAGGGCCTCTCAATTCCACATCTACCATCCGAAGTAGTTGATAATGGAGCTGTTGAGAAGATGTTCGTTGAGGACAAACACTTTCCATTTGCACCATGGAGAGGTTGGCATCAATCTATGGGACCTGCATCAGATCTTGAAGGTCTCAAAACTAGGGGCGAAGTATGATGAGTTCCTCCCCATTGTGAATGCATGGGAGGACCCAAATAAAATGATTCCATTGGAAAGGGAATTGATGGACCTGGTGTCAGGGTAGGACAAACAGTCAGTGAGGGACGTCCATTTCAAATGGTGGTTTAAGTAGTTCCGGAACTTCTCAGAAAATGGGAAGTTCCTTGTGAGGCCTCTTACTTTCCTGATGGGTGTTCAACGAGGCAATGAACACTCATATTGGAAGATCTTGGATGACATCTAGTGGAAAACCTTTAGATTAAGCATCAGTATTGTGCAGAAACCAGTGGTTAGGTTAGCTACATTCATCACAGTACTTATCTGTGGTTGGATCCTGCTAGTGAGGGACATGAACATGGGCATGTGACTGGGTACATTCATTATGGAATCCATGTTGGAGATAGGGGGATGGGTCAACCTTGGGATCTCGATGCTCTCCAATTTGTATAAGATGCTATGGAATATCAGTGAGGGGAATAAGATACAGAAAATATGCGGTCCATTTCACCTTATTTATGGGTGGATAGCGATGCATGTCAGGGGTATCTATGAATATCCAAACCCCATTTCTCCTCCAGGATAAAATTTTCTCCCAACCATTCTGAATGCGGCGGGAAGCTTTCTAACTAAGCTGACCTAGTATTTGGTGCTGAACCGGGTCTGGAAGGGAGAAGAGTTCAACTTCCACCCGTTCCCATTTCAAACAGGTGTGTTCACTGATGATGGACAGGGAACGTAAGATAATTGGTCCAACCTCATGACCTTTCGGGGTGGAGTCCTGGTGGCATGGGTTGACCACGATTGTCTCAATTAACCATACACTCTGCACCATTTTAAGAGGCAGTTTCAATGTATACAGTAGATGACCCCGCAGGTCTACTTAGGGTGCTCCACAAGGATCACATGTGTGTGATGAGACAGTTGTGTCTCATGTTCACATGGGAGGATGGGAAGATGCAGAATGAGCTACCTCCACCCTCAGTCATCTTTGGGATGGTGAAGGAGTATGCCAAGAGCTGGGAGGTAGCCTACCTATGGGAGATGCTGAAGTAGCAAACTGTCCGGGTCAATGACGGGGTGTCTCCCCAACCTTGATGTTGGGGCTGGAAGACGGTGAGGACATATTGTGGTGGTGGGGCTGTAGTAGCAGCGAGGCCTACACCAGTCGAAAGGGAGGTAGCAGCAATGGATCCAGTAGTCCCAGAGGGACAGAGTTATCCAGAGGGGAGGCCGCCCAGGGGGTTCCACAGGATATCCACCCAGGCTCTGGGGAAGTGGTTGCGCCATATAGACATGCTGGAGAATGATGTATTCACTAAGGCTTGGGACATCTGGAATGTCAAAAGAAAATTCCTCAGCCCGTCCGAGATGTGGCAACACCTTAACCATCTTGGGATAGATTTTTCGGGGATCGGTCCTATCAGGTCTGTCTTTGAAGTATCCCAGGCATAGGGGGAGTGGTACCTTACCGAGTGTTGAGTCAATAAGGTTTCCTTATGAATTTTTCATTCCTATATGTTTTGAAAATCACAAACACTCTATCTTAAGGAAAATTATATTTTCCCTGAGAATTATCTTAACAAGGAAAATTTTCCTTCCCCAAGGAAATTTATCCTTACCTATGATTTCATTGTTCATTTTATACTTTCTCTAAATATAAATCATTTTATTCCTAAGTCTAAAATTCTTTTTCACATCTAAAACCTCATAATCCTATAAATTCTTAGATATAGAGTATTCTATTTTCAGTTTCTGAATTCAGACTCTAAATTCTCTAAAATTCAGACTCTAAATTCTCTGAAATTCAGACTCCAAATTCTTTGAAATTCATACTCCGAATTCTCTGAAATTCAAAATCATAATTTTCTAAAATTCAAAATCTGAATTCCTCAGAATTCAGACTCTGAATTCCTTAGAATTCATACGCCAAATTCCTTTAAAAAAGAATCTGAATATCCAAAACTTATAGTCTCTAAATGTTTATTTGGTTAGATTCTGAACTTTATTTTTCCTTAAACTTCAAAAAATGGTTTTGGTTAAGCAACCTTATTTTTCTTATACTTGTTATAGTTATGAAGCAATATAAAACAATCTATTTCTAAAAAAAAATTGTTTGAGTGACATGTGTATAGGTCCCTCTGAGATTCAAGGAAAATATGATCATTGGAGTATGGATTCGACCGTTAGATAAGTGCCTATAAATAGGAGCTCATTTGAATGAGCTTATAAAAAAACTGAGAATACTTTTCCATCGCTCTAGAGATTACATGTTTCTGAACTGATTTCTAGAGAGAGATACTCTCATGCTTTGTGCATACTAAACATCTTTTTCAGCTTGATTCATGTGACTCTAATTGTTTCTGAGTACAATCGAGGGCTTCTAGGGATAGGAAGAGAGAGGTTTCGACTAACTTAAAGTTTGAGGGCTTGTGATGATAGCAAGAGAGATTCTGATATTTCTATCGAGGGCTTATCCTGATGTGGGTAAGGAAAACTTTCTTGAAAGTATAAATCAAGGGAACCTTTATCCAAGGTTGTTGGAAACCCTTCTCTTTGGGTTAAAATATTTCATAATTGTTACTTGTTTTGTTTCAAGTTTATTTCCACTGTATTTTGATAAATGAAGAAATTATAACCTTCTTATACTTTATTGTAATTTTTTATACTCTGATAAGTCAGATTCTATATGCTTTAAGGTAGAATATTTTCCTTGTAAAATTTCCTTAAGTTTCATTTCCAGAACCGCATTTTCGAAACCTGGTAAGTTTGTAGAACTAAAAGAGGACTTGTGAATTTACCTTGTTTAACTTTATTAAACATAGTTTTCCTTAAGGTTAAAAACAAAAGTTTTTAAACTTACAATTCACCCCCCCCCCCCCCCTCCCTCTTGTAATTGAGCATTTACATTCATATTTTGATCCTACAATTGGTATCAAAGTAGGTCTCTAAAATACTTATATTCACATATAATTTTTCTTGCTCAATTTTTCATTGTTATAAATTTTTCCTTGCTTAGGAATTTTTATCCTTGTTTACAAACTTTTACTATTGAAAAGTTTTTTTGTGGACAGATATTTTCTTTTAGATGGTAGGAATGAATGTTGGTTCTATTGACAATCTAAATCCTACTAGACCACCTATTTTTTATGGGAATGATTATTAATATTGGATAGATCATATGAAGACTTTTGTTATTAATACTATAGTAGAAAATTTTGTTATACTTACTGGAGATTACAGGATTCCTGATAAGGAAGTTAGAAATCTCACCAATCAAGAAAAGTTAGAATATCAACTAAACTACAAGCTACGTAATAATTTTTTGTGTTCCATGAACAAAAATATATATAGACATATTTCTTCTTATGAAGATTCAAATTGTATTAGTAATAAATTAGAAGTTGCACATTTTGGTACATCCAAAGTTATAGAAACTAGAAGAGCTATGATTAGAGAAGAATATCATGGATTTTTATTTCCTTATGGAGAACCAGTATGTAAGGTGCAACAAAGGTTTATGAAAATTGTTAATAGTTTACAATCTATGGGAGAGAAAGGTTTATATGATGAGGCACTTGTGGAAAATATTATAGATATCATTCCTAATGAGTGGGAATCTAATAGAATAGTTATTTATGAGAATAGAAAAGTATCAAAAATTACTCTTGATGAGATTTTTGGAACTCTTCTTCAACATGAGACAATAATGAAAATAGATGATGATATTAATAACAAAAAATAATGGAAATTTAAGTGTATCCTTTACTACTACTAAATCCAAGACTCCTGAAAAGGTTACAAGATCCAAGTCTAAGAAAATAATTTTTTTATTTGAATCTAGTGAAAATGAACATAGTGATAATGAAATAGATAATCTTGCTCGAAGTATAAACAAGATAGTTGTAAAGAAATACTTTTAGTATAGATATAAGAAGAAATAAAGAAAAGACAATAAAGACTCGAAATTCACTTGCTATGAATGCAAAAGAGCAGGGCATATAAGATGAGATTGTTCTATGCTGAAGAAAAAGGATAGAAAGGAAAATCATTCTGAGAGGAATAGAAATAAGTACTATAAAGATAAAGATAATAATGTTATGAAAGATAATGACACCTGGAGTGCTTATGGTAGAGACTCTTCTGATGAATCCTCATAGTATGAATCTTATGGTCAGAAGAATCATGGTTTACTATCGAGACTACCTATTGAAAATAATTGTCTAATGGCCAAGGTACACAATGTCAAATCTATCACTAATGTATCTTTGAATGCGAATTATAATGATAATAAATATTATGAGTATTTAAATGAAGAATCTTCTTCTAATAAAGATAATATATTACCTACTTATAAAGAAGTTTCTAGGTTTTCTAAACTTCTTGATAATGAAAATTCTAAACTCAAGAAAAATATTAATAAGGAAAATTACAGAATTTCTATTTTAACTAAATAAGTGTCATATCTTTCTAAAGATCTTGATAAGAAAATTTTTGATTTTAAAAGTATTTACAAAAACCTTGAGGAAGTTAATTCTGATAAGGATAAACTTTTTAAGGATCTTGAAAATGTAATTTCTAAGAAAAATATTTTAGAGACTAACTCTAGTTCTAAAACTAATGTTTTTTAGGATAAAAACTTTGTTATTAAACTAAAGTCAGAAATATTTTCCTTGAGTAAGTGTTTTTCAAACTTTACCTCTGGTAAGGAAAACTTTGACAAGATGTATTCCCAAATTTGACTTCTAAGGAATAGTTCTGGATTTGGTTATACTCATTATAAACCAGATTTTAGTAATAACTATTTTGTTCCTCAAAGTGGTTCATTCTACACTAAATTTCAGTGTGGTGGACATTGGGAAAAAATAATTTCTTTAAATAAAACCTAGTATTTAGGTTTTCATAAAGATTATTTTTCTAAGAAAATGTGGATTCCTAAAATCTTGCTTTCTGAAATTTCTGGATCAAAGAAAATTTGGATTCCAAAAGTCTAACACTCTTATTTTCAGAAAAATAAAGATAGTGCCAACAGCATTACATGGTACATGGATATTGGATGTTCCCATTATATGATTGGTAACAAAAACTTTTTTGAAAACATTATCAAGATGAAAGGAGGAAAAGTAACTTTCAGAGATAATGCTTAGTGATAAATTATTAGTATAGGTAACATTGTTCTTCTTGGAAAAAAATTGATTTCAAATGATTTATTTTTTAAAGTTCTCAAGAATAACCTCATTAGCATAATTCAATTATGTGATGAAGGTTACCTTGTGAATTTTAGGAATGATAAGTGCTTAGTACACAATTCCAAGGAATATTTTATTCTTTATGCCCACAAGCAAGAGAATGTATATGCACTAAACTTAGAAGACCTTAAGAGCCAAGACCTACCTTGCCTTAGTTCAATTGAAGATCAATCTTGGTTGTGGCATAGAAGTTTAATACACTATAACCTTAGGAACCTTTGTAAACTCTCTAAGAAAATACTTGTTAAAGATCTACCGGAGCATAGATTTGATTATTTAAAAGTTTTTGATCCTTGTCAATATGGAAAGAAACATAAATCACATTTTAAATCAATCGATGAAGTCTCAAATACTGATGCATTATAGTTGGTGCATATGGATCTTTTTTGACCAACACAAACTGGAAGAATTGGAGGCAAATATTATGTATTTGTCTTATTTGATGATTAAAATAGATTTACAAGGGTCTATTTTCTAGAAAATAAATTTGAAGATTTTTCTTACTTATAAATTTTTAGATCCCAAGTTAAAAATGAGAAAAACCTTCCATTAACAACTATTCATAATGATCAGGGAGAATAATTTCAAAATTCTGGTTTTGAAACTTTTGTAGTAAAAAAGGCATTACTCATAACTTCTCAGCACCAAGAAGTCCTCATCATAATGGTGTTGTTGAAAGAAGAAATCAAATTCTTCAAGAGATAACTAGAACCATGTTGAGTGAATATTCTATAGCTAAACATTTTTGGGATAAAGATATAAGTACTACTTGTTATACTATAAATCGAGTTTTAATTAGACATTTTCTTAATAAAACCCCTTAAGAATTGTGGAATGGTAGAAAACCTAGACTTTCCTACTTCAAAGTATTTGGTTGCAAAGTATTTATTCTGAACACTAAAGATAATTTACATAAATCCACACCCAAATCTGATGAAGGAATTTTCTTAGGCTACTCCACAACTTCTAAGGCTTATAGATTTTTTAATAAAAACACTTATACTATTGAAGAAACATTTCATGTTAAATTTGATGAAACTAATCCTTTTATTTTTAAACAATCCCAACCTACAACTTCAGATGTGTTTTCAAAAACTAATTATAACCCATTGATAGAAGAACCTTCAGATAAAGAAAATTCTCAAAAAAAATGTTTCTAAAGTGTTTACCCTAGAATATTTCCTACCATATATTGATGAATAGGTTTTACAAAACTCAAATCAATTGTTTCATAAGAATCATCTTAGTGATAGTATCATTGGTGATGTAAATCAACTTGTAAGGACTAGAAGTTCCTTAAGAAATGAAGTAGAACATCTAGCATTCCTTTCTCAATTAGAACTAAAAAGCACTGATGAAGATTTAGGTGAGGATGATTAGATTAAAGCCAAGTAAGATGATCTGATTAATTTAAAAGGAATAAATTCCTAACCTTGGTTGAAAGGCCTAAGGAAACTTCTATTATTGGAGTAAAATTGGTCTTTAGAAATAAGTGATGAAAATGTAATCATTGTAAGAAATAAGGCTAGATTAGTTGCTAAAGGATATAATCAACAAGAAGGAATGGACTATGAAGAAACCTATACTCTAGTAACTAGATTTGAATCTATTTTTATTTTACTTTCCTTTATATAAATCTTCAACTTTAAACTTTTTCAAATGGATGTAAAATGTGCTTTCCTTAATGGATATGTTTAAGAGGAATTTTTTGTTGAATAGACTCATAGTTTTGAAGACATAAAACATCCTGAACATGTTTTCAAACTTAACAAATCTTTATTTGGACTTAAACAAGCTCCTAGAGCCTAGTATGATAGACTTATAGGATTTTTGTTATAAAAATATATATTAAGGGAAATGTTGATTTAACCCTTTTTATAAATAAAGATAAGAAAAATGTTTTAATTGTTAAAATTTATGTTGATGACATTATATTTGGTTCAACTCAGTAATATTTAACTGATTCATTTGTGAATTTAATGAAATGTGAGTCTAAAATGAGTATGATGGGTGAGTTAACATTTTTACTAGGTTTTCAAATCTCTCAAAAATCAGAAAGAACTTATATATATCAACATAATTATATTAAATATCTTCTTAATAAGTATGGATATAAAAACACTAAGAGTATAAGTACTCCCATTGGTACTTTAAATTCTCTTGATCTTGATGAAGCTGGGAAACCAGTAGATCAAACACCATTTAGAGGTATGATAGGAATTTTACTATACTTGACAGTTATTCATCCAGACTTAATGTTTTTAGTATAATTATGTGAAATATATCAATCTAATCCTAAGGAATGTTATTTAAAATCAGTGAAAATAATTTTTTTCTAATTAAAGGGAACCATAGATTTAAAAAAAATTATACTTTTGGAAATGATTTTGTTTTAAAAAAAATTTCAGATGTTGACTTTGGTGGATGTAGAATGGATATAAAAAGTACATCCAAAACATTCCATTTCTTAGGAGATTCATTAGTTTCTTTGTCATGAGAAATGAAACACTCAGTAGCACTTTCCACTACTGAAGCTAAATATGTAGCAGCTGGAAGTTGTTGTGCCCAAGTTTTGTAGATGCAACACACACTCACAAACAATGGCATGAGTTTTGAAAAAACAAAAATATTATGTGATGACACTAGTGTCATTTCCCTAAATAAAAACCCTACACATCACTCATGTGCAAAACACATATATTTTAGGCATCACTTTCTTAGGGATCACACACAAAAAGGAGATATCATTCTTCAATTTATCATAACTCAAGACCAACTTACTAATATTTTCACAAAATTTTTACCCTATGATAGATTTGAATACATTAAATAGAAGTTAGGAATGATAATTATAAGGTAATATTCCATATTAACTTCTTGTTGAAACTTATCTCCTTACAGTAAGAAACTCTATTTCATAAGGGGGGTACATTTGCTTGTTAGTCAGATTTTTTGTAATCAAGATTTATGTAATCAAAATTTTCGTAATCAAAATTTCGTAATCAAATTTTTCATAATCAAAATTTTCTTAACCAATTTTTTTCAGAATCTAAAGTTCTTCAAGAATAATTTTCCTCATTACGGATAATTTTCCTAGCATTCCAGAAGGTGTGTTTTCTTTCTTAAATTTTCGTAATCATATTTTTACATGTAGGTATTTTCATTTTGTTTAAAAAAACGGATTCAATTTTCCTTAAATCTGAATTTTTATCTTAAAAATCTCAAAAGATCAGAACCTACCAAATTTCTTTTCTGTTTATCATCTCAACTATCATATCTGATCAAGAGTATTTCAACCATTGGATCAATCAAGGAAGATGAACCATCACCTCAAACACCTCTATAAGGACCACCTCGATGTTTTTCCCACATTGGTCTTCAAATATTTGGCATACTGAAGCCCATCTAGTCTACTAAAGGCCGTTCTGAATCTTCAAGTTTTCCTCAATTCTGAATGTCTGTTCAAGATTCTCCTCAAAAAGAAATGTCATCAGTAAAGGAAATCTTCAAATAGCAGATATACAGAGAAAGGTTAGTCGGTCCGAAATTATTTTATAAGTATAATTATATTATCTTGAAAATATCAAGTTGAATTATTGGGAGATCTTATGTGTATCCAAACCGAAGGCATAGGATTCGGTTTACCTAGATTTACTGATATAATTCTATGAATCCATGAGTTTTTTCAATGAAAAAGGGAGAGAAAAGTTTTCATTTAAGAGCTATGGAAAAACTTACTCTCTTTCTTACAGTAAGACTGCAAGTTTAATTTGAATTCCATATGAGGGTGAAGAATAATTTTTCACCCAAAAGTTACCAGATGTTTCAGGCTCATTCGATAAGGAAGAGGCTTTAGAGTGCCTTGGTCTATCAATAGTGAAGACTCCGAATATTATTCATCTCTCTAAAAACTTCTGGATTCTTGAGTTATGGGTTCAAGGTTTTATCACTCTAATAAAAGGGGATAAAGATTCCCTAAATAAAAGTGACATCTATATTCTAGATTTACTAGTGAACATTAGGAAGAATAATTTGGTGAATTATGTCTTGATAACAATCTTGAATATCAAGAATGGATCTCTCAAATCTCAAATCATCATGTATCCATCTATTCTATACAATATTATAGTTCTTTGTCTTGAGCCTTTCAAAATCCCTTGTAATTCTAAGACAAGGATTTTCAAAGTAATTATGTTGAGTTATGATACTCTAAGAAGAATGAAGGTTGGTTTTTCTAGTGAATGAGGAGAATTCTATAATTTGTCTAAATCAGAAATCGAATCTCTATCAAAGAAACCTAAAGTGACTAAAACTTACAAGAAGGGTGGAAAGAAGAGGAAGGTGAAGGAACTGTAAGAGAAACAAGATACTCCTGTTGTTCAGGAAACTCAATATGCACCTCCAAAACCAAAGAAGAAAAATACTTATCTTGATGAAGTGGTTTCCAAGTGGAGAGAAGACGAGAAGAATAGGAACAAATGGGAGCCTATTTTTGTCTTGGACCCTACTGAGGAAAAATATTTAAAGTTGAAGGCTTCGGACAATATTGAGAATCAAGATAAAGAAAAAGAAGCAGAGAAAGAAGATATTGGAGTCTAAGATTGTTCAATCTCTTCTCAAGGCTACAAAGAAAGCTTCTGAACAACACCAGGTACTGGAATCGTTTCTGCAAGAATCACTTCCTGTGACTCCAGGAAAGAATATGGTGATTCTGGAACCAGAACAAGAAGAATAAATATTTCAAGAGAAATAATTGGAAGAATAATAAGAAGAAGTAAGTGGTGATACTAATGACATGATTAGACAAGTTAAGGAATATCATGATAAGGAGATTCCTTCTGATAAACTGTCAATCTGAACTTCTAAAGCTGGATCTTCAAAACTTGATACCCTAGGAAAAGAAGAAAATGATCATGAAGAAGTGAATAAACCATCTGAAGAAGAGAGTACCAATCATGATTTCATTCATCTATAGGATCTTTTGGTAGGTTCCAAGAAAGAAAATCTTGAGGAAGATAAGATTTCTCAAATATCAGATAGTGAACATGAATCGCCCAAAGCAGAAGATATCATTCTGAGATCTGATAAGGGAAAGAATGTGTTGGTTGATACACCTAGTAAATCTGTAGTGAAAAATAAAGATTTTGGTGGTTCATAAAAAAGGAAAGCCTAAGAGATAGAAAAGAATCTTCACCAACCAAACAGTCTAATTCGGAATCTTTCTCTCTTGGACATGACTTTGTAGTCCAATCTTTAAAGAAGTTGGTTGATACCATTCTCTTATTTATGATTACAAACTTAAGGTGCCAGATGCTTCATCACTCATTTAATCATAAATCAGATTTATTCACCATAATTATGGATAATTTTTTCAGGTTTTATTCCGATTTCAAAACTTTCTTCATTGGATATGAAGCCCAAAAAAGATCGTGCAAGTAAATCACAAAATGGTCAAGGAAAACAATCGAAGAGATGAGAATCCTTGATGATTTTTAGGAAAATTTGAAGGATTATTTTGACACCAAAGATGGAAAGTTCAATTATCTTACTAAAAGGTTTTAGGAAAAGATAACTCTCAAACCGACAACCTGGAAGCAGGAAGTCAAAAATCTAAATGGAAAGCTTAATTCAGTCGCTTTAAATTGGAAAAGTGAAAGAGATATCATAATAGAGTTTGAAGAAAATATTGCTAATAAAGAAGATCTTTTTAAGGCTTAGGAATATATTATTAAGTCTTGGGAAGAAAAAATCAAATCCTTAGATAAGAAAAATTAAAATCAGGATTAGCTGCTCAAGCATGTTGAAGAAGATCACAAGGAGATTAAGAAGCTAAAAACCATTATGAAGAAGCTAATGTTGAAGAAGAAAGGAGGATAATTTTTCCCCAATCTGATATTTTTTTTGTATTTACTTATTTGTATAAATTCTTTCCATCATAATGAAATTTTGGTTATTCATCATGTGTTTTGTTGTATAGTACTAATTTTTCAGGTACCATATTTTTTTCATTCTCTTTATTCCTTTTTTAAAATCACAAAGGGGGAGAAAGGAATGATAAAAATAATAATAAGTAAAGAAGTAAATTCCCTAATGTGAAATCTATCTAAGTTTGAGTTTCATCAAAGAAGATTTCCTTATACAGGAAAAGGCAAAATATTTTTAAGGAAGTCAAGAATACAATCCTTAGGGATTTCAAAACCTAAGGGGGAGTTAGTCGTATTCACCATGATTCATAAGTAAAGGGAGATAAGTTTTTATTTTAAAGTCCATAAACAAAAACTTTAAGTCCTTATATTATTTTTCGTAAGGATGTTTGCACTTTTCAAAAAGGGAGAGATTATTGAGTCAATAAGGTTTCCTTATGACTTTTTCATTCCTCTATGTTTTGAAAATAACAAACACTCTATCTTAAGGAAAATTATATTTTCCCTAAGAATTGTCTTAATAAGTAAAATTTTCCTTCCCCAAGGAAATTTATCCTTACCTATGTTTTCATTTTTCATTTTATAGTTTCTCTAAATCTAACTCATTTTATTCCTAAGTTTAAATTTTGGTTTCACATCTAAAACCTCATAATCCTATAAATTCTTAGATATAAAGTATTATGTTTTTAGGTTCTGAATTCATACTCTGAATTCTCTAAAATTAAGAATCCAATTTCTCTAAAATTCAGACTCTGAATTCTCTAAAATTCAGACTCCAAATTCCTCAGAATTCAGACTTCAAATTCTCTAAAATTCAGACTCCGAATTCTCTGAAATTCAGACTCTTAATTCTCTGAAATTCAGACTCTGAATTCTCTGAAATTCAGACTCCGAATTCTCTGAAATTCAGAATTTGAATTCCTCAGAATTCAGAATCTGAATTCCTTTAAAAATAGAATTTGAATATCCATGAGTCATAGTCTCTAAATGTTTATTTGGTTAGATTCCAAACTTTATTTTTCCTTAGACTCTGAAAAATGGTTTTGGTTAAGCAACCTTATTTTTATTATACTTGTTATAGTTATGAAATGATTTCGTACAATCTATTTCTAACTAACTGTTGTTTGAGTCACACATGTGCAGGTCCCTCCTAGATTCAAGGAAATATATGACTGTTGGAGGAGGGATCTGAAAGTTAGAGAAGTGTCTATAAATAGTATCTCATTTGAACGATCTTATAAAAAATCTAATAATATTACTACATCACTCTCGAGATTTCATGCTAATGAAGTGATTTATAGAGAGAGAGACTCTCATGCTTTGTTCGTACTGAACATCTTGTTCATTTTGCTCCATGTGACTCCAATTGTTGTTGAGTACAATCGAGGGATTCCAAGGATAGGAAGACATAGGTGTCGACTACCTTAAAGTTCGAGGACTTCTGGGGATAGGAAGATAGAGGTGTCAAATACCTTAAAGATCAAGGGCCTGCAAGGATAGCAAGATAGATTCTGATATTCCTATCGAGGGCTTACCCTGGTGTGGGTAAGACTGACTTTCTTGAAATTATAAATCAAGGTAACCTTTATCCAAGGTTGTTGGATACCATTATATTTGGGTTAAAATATTTCATACTTGTTACTTGTTTTGTTTCAAGTTTATTTACATTGTATTTTGATAAAGGAAAAAAGTATAACCTTCTTATACTTACTTGTACTTTTTTATACACTGATAAGTTAGATTCTATACGCTTTAAGGTAGAATATTTTCCTTGTAAACTTTCCTTAAGTTTCATTTTCAGAACCACATTTCTGGAACCTAGTAAATTTGTAGAACTAAAAGAGGACTTGTGAATTTACCTTGTTTAACTTTTTTATACATAGTTTTACTTAAGGTTAAAAACAAAAGTTTTTAAACTTAATATTCACCCCCACCCCTCTTGTAATTGAGAATATACATTCATATTTTGATCCTACACTGATATGGGGGACTTTGTGCACTCCTAGGGTGCTCTGCGTTCAATGATAGATCTGGTAAAGGTGTTGTTAGATCGAACGTCCCCTATGCAATTTTTGGCTATAGAATTAAGAGAATGCTTCTCTCTGCTGAAAGAATCAGATGATTCCTCATGGGGGGAGGAAGCTGGTGGAGGGATCCCTTTGGAGGAAAGTGAGGTTGGCGATTTAGACCCGGAGCTGGAAGAATTCACGAAGTCCCTTGAGGTAAAATCCTAACCACTTCCCCAGAGTCTTCACCTGATTTGTTTAGGAATTCTCAACTAACATCATACTTTTGAAGGAGGACCTCATATGCAAAACCCACTCCCTCCTAGTAGTAGATGTAACTATGGGAACATCCGGATCTGTGCCTATGGCTACGATGATCATCATGTTGGGAGGTATATAAACATCCAGGGTGATCCTCTTGGAACCTTTGGACTTCCCAAAAATATATTAAGGGTTATGCCTAGGGGTTACGATGGAAACAACTTAGGAAAGATACCAATTGTTTAATCTCTACAAGTATCCTTCACAGAATATGTAATTGTCATCCATCGATTAGATTAAATGATTCTTGTGTGCCTCTTGTATGCACAGTTCTTCAAATGGCATGGGATACCTTGGAGAGGTTGTTTGGAGCTTCTGGTGGTGCCTTCTCCAAGGGAACACCAGTGTTTGTGGAAGTGGATGTTCGAACCGACCAATCTATAGCACTTCCAATCACTAGCGGGACCGTCAACAGGACTGCACCTGAAGTCATTGAGGTGGAATCTGACGATGGGGATCAATCTAATGACATGGGTCCTGACCTACCTAATCAAACACCCGATGAAGACCCAGCTGATGATTTCTTGGGGGTGTTCCCCACATATGAACCTACTGACCCTACGGATCGGGACGATATGGTCTCTGATGAAGAGGATAGCAAAATTGATCATTGTCGGTCATGGAATATGATCAAGCGCTTCATCTATGAGACCCCTCAAGCACAATGGATAGACAATATGGGGAGGCTTCGGTCCTGGCTATGTGAACTATGCACTGGGGGAGTGGATGTCCAGCATCCTCACATGCTCGTCTAAGATCTCATGGCATAGAAGATTCGGGAATATGATCGTGGCCTTGGTTTGAGTTGGCAGCAAAGAAAAGCGGTGAACATCAAGAGGCTCCAAGAGGCTAAAAATGAGATTCAATGGCTACAGGTTTGGGCAGATGAGAATTCCTCATTCCTCAATGTGCAATCAGAGATTATATCATGGCTAAAGGCCCAGCTGGAGGAGGCTGAAAAATGAATGAAGCAATCCTCCAAGGAGATGGCTATCATCCGGATCGAAGATGACCGGGCCCGGATTGTGGCTGATAAACTATTCCCCATTACTACTGAGGAGAATCATGAACTAAATAGGCAATAGCATATCCTAGATGCCAAAAGATAGAGAGTAGTGGAGATGCAACACTCTTTTGAAGGGGTCAACCTGTCCATGGGAGGGTTCGATCCTCGAGTGTTGTAATGCTTGTAAACCTTCCAACATACTTTCATGCTTTAATTTTTTATTTTGGATGCTTGCATGAGTTCCGTTATTTTTTTGGCCTACTTCATATCTGTTACATTCGTGAAACACCTAGCGATCAATCCCTAAGCTCACGTGGGTTAGGCCCAATGTGAGAAACAAGGGATGACTACCCCGTTGTTCTATCTGAATGTGAGAGTTCCGACCAAGATTTGGGCACCCAAGGTTTGAATATAAATTCCATATTTCCAGGAAGAAAGAGGGAGGCCAGACTGGAGGAAGAAGGCCTCATAATAGTTGAATTTCTATTTTTCCAATGTGCTCTAGTGCACGATCGAGGCAACTCTAGGGGCGTTAGAATCAATCCAAACATAGGGGAGTGGAAAGTGTGAATCAAGATACCCAAAAATTTAGAACGATGTGGGGGTAGCATGAAAACGAAGGATTACCTATTGATTGTGTTTGAAACACAATACCCTTATTTCATTAGACTGAAATGGGAATAAAAAACGAGGGTTGACCACTGAACATGTTCAAAACACAAGGCCTGACTCAAAATGTTATCCATTAGTATTCCAGAATGTTGGCCCAGAATAATAGGCGAGCCATAGGTTGAGCATCCATATTGTTAGGGGGTTCCTTTAAACATAAAAGAGGATGAGGTTCAGAATAAGTGGCACACAAAGCATGGTGGGTGGAGTGATGGGTTTTTTGAATGGATTCCAACACTCTTGAAATTATGCCACCCTGATGAAAACACATTAGGTGGGCGCATCGGTCTAATCAGAGATCAAACTTCCTTTTAAACAGGACCTTTTTGGTGAGGACCTAGAGTGCCTTATGGTTTTATGTCATATCAAATAGGATGATAGACATGTATTTTAACATCGTACAGTGCGGACGGAGCACATAGTTTCAAGGTCATACTTCCTAGACCATGATTGTGGCTGAGGGTAAAGAAGGGTTAATGAGCATGATGTTGGGCCCGAGTCGAAATACCTAGGCTTCACTATGTATGTCATAAAGGTGAGAATCAAGACAGATGTTGTTCTTAAGCATAGCATGGTCGGAGACCAACGTTGGTAAGGGAAATTCCCTCTGGTGAGAATACTGGTGCATCCCACAGTCATTATGGGGCATCCTGAACTTGTTCAGGGTATAACTGTAGTTACATGGTTACCCAGAATGGGAACGTGTGGTAAGGTACATATCCCGACGTGAATGAGAGCCCAAGAAGAACTCGTCGCACCACATTTTCCTGAAAGAGTTCGAGCCAAGGGGCCAAATAAGAGGGGGTAGGATTTATGATTCCTGGGGCTGGACCCGAAGATGAAATTTTTGGGTGTTCCTACATATCCCATGAGGATAGGAATCAAGCCACACGTAGTTCTTGGAATGTTGTCTTTACGTCTTATAGAAAGGACGTAGAGAGATCTTAGTTTAAGGTCTTAGAGCTCAGACCAAAGAAGGTAAGAAATGAGGGAGACACATGGTGAGGTAATTATAAAACTTAGTATGAATGAGGAAGAGGTTCACACCACACCATGCACTTCTTGGGGAGGTTTTAGGTCGAGGGACCGAAAATGAAAGTTGGGATGGGCCCGAGGCAAAGTGTGTGGGAATTCCTACAAACCCCATGAGAATGGGAATCAATCCATACTATGGATATGGCAGGGTAAGGTACCAGTGACAGGTATGATAAGGTCATGCTAGTCTAGTCCACGCACCAAAAGAAGTGGCATTTGATAGATATTTTTTGTCCTTTAGGATAGATTTGTGAGTTTTTTTTTGTAAAGTGATAAACAGAGGATAGATAATCCTAGTGTCACTATAGGAATCAAGCCACATTTAGGCATTGAAAAATGGTATGGTGGATGACCAATACCCAACATGATGTCCCCCCCTGAGTGATGACATCACAATGCAGTGTCATTTTTCATCATGTAGCTAGGATAAAAATATCATAGTTTAGGGTCATATGATAGGACCAACCATGAATTTTAACGTCATTAAATAAAGAATAAAGAATTTAAAGTCATGTGGGACTAGGAGACATAGTTTAAGGTCATATGGATTGGACATATATAGAATAAATGAGGTTTTGGGGGGGAATGCGCATGACGTGATGAAGAATACCTAACATGAGTGAGGAAGAGATCCACACCACCACACACGCAATTACAAGGAAGGAACCTCAGGCTGAGGGAGAAGAAAAGGTAATAAAAATATGGGTCTAGACCTGTGGATGAAATGTTTAGGTGAACCTACATATCCCATGAGGATGGTAATCAATCCATACGTAGTTTTGAGGGCACAGTTTAGCGTCTTACGGGATGAGGGACATGAGATACTTTCTCCTAGAAGGTAATTACGTGGTGTAGATATTGAAAACCCGATGTGAATGAGGATGTAAACCCTACTCTTCACCATGAAATTCTCTTAAATTCATGGCCACATGGCCAAACAGAAGAGGTAATTAGAAGAACCTGATCTAGACCTGAATATGAGATGTATGGGAATTCCTATGTATCCCATAAGCATGGGAATCAAGCTATACGTAGTTCTAGAGTTACAGTTATTACGACTTACAAAAAGGATGTATAAGTATATCTTAGTTTAAGGTCTTATATCTCGAACCATAGAGAAATGAAACTCTTCCAAGAGATCGCAAACCTCGATCTGATCCTTAATCCCACGTGAGCTACGCTCAATGTGGGAAACAAGGGTAGATAAGGTCTTTGAAACACGTGGAATGCATGAAAGGGGAAACTGGTGTGGAGCTCTGAATGATGCCTTACCGTGTCTTTGTTCTCCTAATGTGAAAATGTACACTGAGGGATAGTACCAAGAGTTTCGAAATTCCACTTGGAAATGATGGAGTGGAAAATTATGTGAATCATGAAACCAACATTTAGGGCTTTATGGGGTTTGTGTGATGATGGAGGATAACTGTTGACTGTGTTTGAAACACAACATCCATATCGTATGACCTAAAATTGGAATGATAAATGAGCATCGACCACTGACCATATTTGAAACATGGGACTTGTATCAATTTTTCATTCTAAATCCTCAAGGACATTGGCCTGAAATAGTAGGAGAGACCTTGGTCTGAGCATCCATTCCATTTGGGGGTCCTTTTGGATGTGAAATATGATGAAAGTCCAAATGAACGGGAACAAAAAGCCTAAAAAATGGGTGAGATCATGTATAGGTGGAGTCTGAAACTCTAGGTCCTGAACCAGAGTACTCCTGGGCACATTGGTGAATTGCCAAATAGGGTTGAGGGGCCCAACTTAAGAGCAGCCGACTCAAAAAGATGGGTGTAGGACAGGGGAGTGAAGGGATCTTAGGATAAAGAGGTATGTGGTGTGTTTGTTACAAACCTGAAATGAATGAGGACATAATCCCATACCACACGATATACCCCTATCCTATAAGGACTCATGCCAAGGGACTAGGATGATAAGGGGGTTTCAAAGAAATGGGGCTGGACCCAAAGATTAAATATTCGGGTGGTCCTATATATCCTATAAGGATGGGAATCAATCCACACGTAATTATAAAGGATGTTGTGCATTTTCACGTCATGCGATAAGGACGCAGATATAGGGTTGTCTCAAAGGGATGTATGTGGTGAAAAAAAAATATCCCAACATGAATGAGGAAACAATCTCATACCATAATGTACAATCCCAAATGAGAACTTGGTCCAGGGGCCAACAAGGTTGAGGGGTCTAAGACAGGAAGTCCCAACGAATTCATAGTTTAACGTCTTGTGGTGAGGATGATGGTTCTCTTAGTTTAAGGTCATAGGGCTTGGACTGTAGATGCCTAGTTTAATATTATATGCATGGGATAGGTGATTGGAGATGGATAATCATCGTGCCTAGGGAAAACCACAAAACGACGAAAATTATAGAAGATAACTATTGACTATGTTCGCAACACAGTATCTGTATTTGTGTGACCAGGGTTTGGGGGGAAACAATTGAGCATCGACCATTGACCTCATTCACAACACGGGACTTGTATCAACTTTTCACTTGAAATCCTTGGGGACATTATCCTAAAATGGTAAAAGGGCCCTAAGTCCTAGTATCCATGTTGTTCGGGGGTCCTTTTGGATGTGAATGATGATGGAAACCCAAATGATGGGATGTACGAAGCATGGAGGGACATTTTCTTGAGAAAAGAACAATATATGATGGGGGGATATGTGTGGCATGGAAAAAAAATAGTCTGACATGAATGAGGAAGTAATTCCATACCACACCGTACAATCCTAGATGAGAACTTGGGTCAGGGGGGTCGAAAGGGGGTGGGGGACCTGAGACAGAAAATCCTATTTGATTTGAATTTTAACATCTTTCAATGAGAAATATTGAGATCTTAGTTTAAGGTCGTAGATCTTGGACCATATACACATGGCCCTACATGCGGGTATTGCCTTCCAAAATTCCTAATCCCATGTAAGAAATGCTCGATGCGGGAAATAAGGAATAGGACCCAGCTCTCCCCAAAATATATGGGTATGAAAGATGGACTCACACTCCTACCAAAATCAGACTGATGTTTGAAGTGATAGCGGGATAACATGAACCACTACACCCAATATTTTCTATATATGGGGGTGGTGATCATACCATGATTCACAATGTCATTTTCACCCTTACACCATTGTATTAAACTGAATTTGTATTATAAATTCAAAATACAATAAAAAAATTAACTCCATGTTTGATTCAATTATTTTGTGTTTATCACTGTTAAAATGGTCAATGTTACTTGTTTTGATAATTTCATTGAAGTTGGAGGTGATTTGGAGGACCCATGATGAAGTCCAGGAAAAATGGGTCAAATTGTGCAAGACCTAAGCACACCAGTGGATCCATCTGTACACTTCTACTATAAAATGCATCTAAATGGGATGAAATTTTGTGTGATGGTACAAAATTAATTGGGATACATTTCTTATGAAGGTATCTAAGACTCATTCGTCCATATAGTGTCCCAACTGACCTGATATGTACAGCACATAAAATATGCACAATGTCAAATGCAGTGTTCTGTATTTTATAAATATCTAGAGATTTAGTTGTCCAAATGGTGCCAAAATTTCGGTAGAGATATTAAAGAGGTGGTTAAACATGTTTCTAGTTTTTTCGAAAGAGATATTCGACTATCAAGTGTTCTAAAACTATCAGCCAAGTGGTTTTACACAATCTGTGTGCCCAAAACCACCTTCTATTTTGCCTATAAAATGGAAGCTTGGGATCCTCATTTGAAAGTTCGGACAAGGAGTGAAGTGATTCCAATTTGAAGTTTCAAAGGATTACCCTCCTCATTCTATAATTTCTGGAGGCCCCTATCCTCGTAGGGGTATCAAAAATGAATAAATAATTCCACTCGAGCTTCCTCCTCCACCCGATGTCGAGCTAAACAGTGGGCGTTTGTTGTAAGGGGGATACACACATGTCAAAAGAGTTACAACGCATATATTAGCTACTAGTTTGGAGTAATTTGGGTGTTAAAATATTTCTTTCTATTTATCTTACATACTTTCATATTTTAATTCTTGTTTTGATTCATGCGGATGAAATGCTCTTAATTTCTAACCGACCGGTGTGAGGTTTTGAGTGCGTGACTTGTGTTGTTACGATTGGGTAACACAAGAATCCTTTTCTAACACACATTATTGAGATTTAAATCTACTTTGGAAGCTCTTATTCCATGCATAAGTTTTGGACCTTGACAATATGATTTTTATGTCAAGGTTTGGTTCTTTAAGCAATGAAATAAAGGCTTAGGAATTAATCAGGATTTCAATTAATTTCAACCAAAGAATTACTCAAAACCTAAATTAATCTCCAAGAATTATGAACTTGAAAGTTTTTAATGAACTCTCAATGAACTCTTTTATCTCATATTTTTAAAATTTCATTTGGTTTCTAAACTTTTAAACTTTCTATTAAATAATTTTATCCTAAAACTAGTTTCAAAACTACCCCCTATTTTAGTAATTCTTATTAAAAACACACACTCTAAACCCACCAATGCTCCTTGAGAGATGACCTATGGTCTACCCTAGACTATAAATAAACTTTAAAAACATAATCAATTTGACGTGTCATGACAGTGTGGTCAAATTTTTGTGTCGTTGTCGGGGAGCGCTTTGGTGTAAGTGCATGTCTTTTATAATTTGTTTTTTTTTTGTTTTTTTGTAAATTTTGTGAATGTTTGTTTGTTTTATCTTCTACCTTTACATTTATTTTTGTGTTATAATTTATTTCTTGTGTAGGTTTTGTGTATTCCTCATTCTACTCCAAGAGACTTACAACCTTTCGAACCCAAACTGGAGAGGATGCTACATCAGCGACCCTGAGATACACAAGAGGAACCTATGAAGGAGGACGCACAAAACATCAACACTCATCTTGATTATTCTTATTATTCTTTAGGAACCCACATTAAAACTGAAATTAACATGAATAAAATGGATGAAAACAATCAAACACTAAATGAACTAACCTCGCTTGATGTTGATATCCAACCCACCTATGATCAATTACAAGGCGAGGCACCCAATTTTGAACTAAAATCTGGTTTAATTCATCTATTACCAAGATTCCATTGACTTTCTTGAGAGGATACACACAATCATTTAAAAGAATTTCACATTTTGTGTTCTACATAAAAACCTACTAATGTGGATGAGGAACAAGTAAAGCTTAAAGCATTATCCTTTTCTTTAGAAGATACTGTAAAATATTGGATTTATTATGTTAATTCCCCAATAAGAGGTTGGGTAGACATGAAATGCCTTTTTCTTGAAAAATATTTCCCAGACTCTTGAACTGCAACAAAATGAAAGGAAATTTATTGGATAAGACAACATAAAGGGGAAACATTACATGAATATTGGGAATGCTTTAAAAGTTATGTTCAAGTTTCCCACACCAACAAATAAGTGATCAACTTTTAATTCAATACTTTTATGAAGGTTTAATCTTTATTGATTGAAATATGATCGATGTTTCTGTAGGTGGTGCGCTGGTTGATAAGACCCAAATTGCTTCAAGAACTCTAATTGAGAACATGGCACAAAACACTCAACAATTTGGTATAAGGTATAGCGTACCCATTTGAGGTATCCATGAGGTGAAAAGTACTTAATTTGAGAAGAAGATGGACACAAAGTTTAAAGAGGTAAGTACCCTTTTACGACAACTCGCTCTATCCCAAGGGAAATCTCAATCTAGTTCTCCCATCCATTGTGGAATATTCTCTTATGACACCCATTATTCTGACCAATGCCCCCAAATGAGAGAAACTTCTGAGAGTTTTGAGGCAATCTTCCCAGGACGCACCTATAACCAACTCTTTAGGAAAGAACCATACTATCCATCCAACTCTAGGTGGAAAGAAAACTAATCTTATAGGCAAAGGGGGTATTCAAACTAGCCTTATCAACCATGGAACCAACAAGGGAAGAGTAGCCAACCACCACCACCACCCAGAAATCCTCAACCACCCCAAAGGCCTTTCCAACCACCCCCTCTAAAACCTAAGCCTAGATTATAAGATATGATGAAACAAATGTCTTCCAACAATCTCCAATCCCAACAAACCACCTAGACATCCATAAAAGACCTCAAAACCCAATTAGGCCAACTAGCTAACTCAGTGAGGGAAATTCAAAGTCATGGGTCGGGTAAACTACCCTATTAACTAGTAGTTAACCTTGGGGATAAAGTAAATGTTAGTGACATCACCCTTAGGAGTGGAAAACAACTAGAAAGTAAAATGAGTCCTCCGTTAGATTCATCCCCTCCTAAGGAAACCACAATCCCAACCATTAAAAATGTTCCAAATGTTGAAGAACCTTGTCTTGAGAGAAGCCATTCTAAAGGAAAGAGTGTGTATATTGATGATTTTCCTATCCCAACCATTCCTATTTAATTTCCTCAAAGGGACACTTAACCAAGAAAACAAAAGGAAACTGAACTTGATAAGAAAATATTGTAAATTTTCAAGAAAATGTAGGTTAACATCCCATTGATTGAGATGTGAAGAAAATTCCATGGAATGCAAAGTTTCTAAAGGAGATGTGTACACCCTGAAGGTGACTTTGAGGTGATTAGAAAGTGATCTTGGGTAGGAATGTTTCAGCATTGATAGATCCATAACTCCCCACCAAGTGCAATGATCCTAGAACATTCTCAATTCTATACACCATAGGGGATTATTATTATTCTAATGTTATGCTTGATTTAGGTGCCTCTATAAATGTGATGCCTCACTCCATTTACACTATATTGAAGGTTGGGGAATTGAAGCCCACTGGAATTTTTGTTCAACTGGCCAACTGGAGTACCACAAACCCTTCGAGTGTGTTAGAGTATGTTCTTGTGAGGGTGCGAAATTTAATTTTTCCTGCAGATTTTTATGTGCTTAAAATAGAAGATGATAGGATGAATAGACGTGCCCAAATTATATTGGGGAGACCTTTATTGAAAACCACCAAATCCATAATTAATTTCCATAGTGGTACATTATCTATGGAATTTGGTGGTGACATATTCCATTTCAACATCTTTGATTCCATGAAGCACCCCTCATATGAACATTACTCTCTCTCTCTGTTAATTCAATTGATGTACTCCCTTCCCCTAAAAAAATAACTTTTCTTTCCCCCGATCCCCTTTTTGAGTTTTCTTCATTGATTGAAATTCTAGGTAATTAATCATGCATTTATTGTTGTAGTGGTATCGAAAATTGTCATGCATGTTTATTAATTGATAATTTCTTGAACATTGAGGATTCAATGACCATCAATGATACTTCTAAGCTTGTAAAAGATCATTCCTCATCTGAGGATGATACCATTGAGCAGTTAGATGAGATCAGTGACCTCTCACTTTCACACACACTCCCATCAATCCAAAATACACCTAAATTGGAACTGAATCAACTACCTGAAGATTTAAAATATTCATATCTTGAGAATGGAAACAATTTTCCTGTCATCATTACTAGTTCACTCCCTCATGAGCATGAATTGCGACTGCTTGAACTATTTAGGGAGTATAAACAAGATTTGTGATGGACACTTGTTGAAATTTCTGGTATTAGACCATTAATTTGTACACATCATATTTTATTAAATGATGAGGCTAAACTAGTGAGGCAGCCACAATGTTGACTGAACCCAAACCTCCTAGAAGTTGTGAAAAATGAGGTAACAAAATTATTGGTTGTTGGAATCATTTACCCCATCTCTGAGATCCAATGGGTCAGTCTCGTTCAAGTAGTTCCCAAAAAAATTGGCCTACAGCAATCAAAAATGGAAATAATGAATTGGTTTCAACTCATGTATAGAATAGTTGGCATGTCAGCATAGATTATCCCCA
This sequence comes from Viscum album, assembly GCA_963277665.1. NCBI lineage: Eukaryota > Viridiplantae > Streptophyta > Magnoliopsida > Santalales > Viscaceae > Viscum > Viscum album. Next base: position 386,475,363 of record OY728166.1, read on the forward strand.
ACTAAACCAACAAACTAGGAGGGACCACTTACCTTTTCCATTCATTGACCAAATGCTAGAGAGGATAGCGGGTAATTCCCACTACTATTTCCTTGATGGGTATTCTGGATACTTTCAGATCCATATTGCGCCCGAGGATTAAGAAAAGACAACCTTCACTTGCCCATTTGGAACATTTTCTTATAGAAGGATGCCATTTGTTCTTTGCAATGCTCTGGGTACTTTCCAATGATGCATGGTTAGTATTTTTTCGGATTACCTATATAATTGCATGGGAGTATTCATGGATGATTTCACTATTTATGGATCTTCTTTTGATGAATGTTTGAGTAGCCTTGATTTGTTCCTACGTCGTTGTATTTAAAATAATCTCATATTAAATTATGAGAAATTTCATTTCATGGTGCGACAAGGTATATTTTTGGGACATGTCATTTTTGGGGAAGGCATCCAAGTTGATAAATAAAAATTGGATGCCATTTCTTCCCTACCATTCCCAAAAAATGTATGGGATGTGCAGTCTTTCCTAGGTCATGCTGGATTTTACCATCGTTTCATTCAGGACTTTAGTAAAATTTCACTCCCCCTCTCCTGATTACTCCAAAAAGAAAAGGAATTTTTTTTATAAATAATGTGAGGAGGATTTTAATAAGTTAAAATGGAGTCTCATGTCACCCCTGGTAATCCAACAACCTTGGTGGTATTTACCATTTGAGCTCATGTTTGATGCCTCTAACTATGTAGTTAGGGCACACTTGTTACAAAGGGTCGATCAATCTTCACATGTCATTGCCTATGCCTCATGTACTTTGGACCCTGCCCAAGAAAACTATATCACAACTGAAAAAGAATTCCTTTCCATTGTATTTTCCTTGGATAAATTCAGGTCATACCTTTTGGGGTCCAAATTCATTTTATTCTTAGACCATACAGCCCTCTAGTATCTCCTTAATAAACCAGAAGCCAAGCCATGTCTCATTCACTGGATGCTCCTCCTTTAAGAATTTAATCTAGAAATTAGAGATAAAAAATAAGCAGAGAATGTGGTGGCTGACCATATCAGTGGGATTCCCCCATCCCTGAACATTGGTCCATCCCCCTATATTCCTATAAATAATATGTTTCCCAATGAGAAATTGTACCGAGTGCAAGATATTATTCCTTGGTATGTTGAAATTGTAAATTATTTGGTAGCATCTTGCATTCCTACTGATTTCAATAAAAACCAAGCCAGTCGTCTAAAACATGAGTCTCGTTGGTATATTTGGGATGACCTCTACCTCTGGCGCACATGTAGTGACCAAGTCCTTAGGCGTTGTGTTCTCAATAGCAAGTTTTAGTCTATCCTTAGATTCTGTCACACTCTTGCTTGTGGGGGCCACTTTGGTCCCCAATAGACTGCTCTCAAGGTCCTTGATTCTATCCTCTTTTTTCCAACACTTTTTTGGGATGACCATGATTTTTTCAAATCTTGTCCTCGTTTTCAAAGAATGGGGAATGTCTCTAAAAGAAATTAAATTCCATGAAAAACATTGCTCTTTCATGACATTTTTTATGTTTGGGGCATAGACTTTATGGGTCCATTTCCTAATTCCTTTGGAAACTTGTACATTCTTCTGGCAATTGATTATGTGACAAAATGGGTAGAGGCACGAGCTATAAGGACTGATGATTCTAAGGTAGTTGTAGAATTTTTGAGAACCCAAATCTTTTTTAGGTTTGGATTACCTAAGTTCATCATCAGTGACCAAGGTTCTCATTTCTACAACTAAACAATGCAATCACTTTTGCGCCGGTCTACTGCATATCACCCACAGACCAATGGTCAAGTCGAGGTGTCAAATACAGTGGTAAAACCGATTCTTGAAAAAATAGTTCAACCTAATAGAAAAGATTGGATTCTTAAACTTGATGATTCATTATGGGCCTACTATAATTCTTTCAAAACTCCCATTGAAATGTCACCATATCGTCTTGTGTTTGGAAATATTTGTCACTTTCCTGTTGAGATTGAGCATCGAGCCTATTAGGCCATCAAACAATGAAATTATAATCTTTCCGATTCAGGTTCTCAATGGAATTTGTTGATTGAGGAGTTGGAGGAAATGAGAAGAGATGAATATGAAAACTCTAGGATTTATAAGAAGTGAACCAAGGCTTCCCACGACCGTCTTATACTTCATCCTCAGTTCCACATTGGGCAGAAGGTCCTCCTTTATAATGCAAGGCTGAAGTTGCATCCAGGTAAGCTTCATTCAAACTAGTTTGGCCCATAAACTGTTATTAATGTATCTCCATTTGGTGTTTTTCAGGTTCAAAATAAGGAAACCAAGCAAACCTTCACTGTCAATGGGCAGCAGTTGAAGCACTTCCATGAAGCCCTTTCAGAGTTCCCGATGAAGGAACTCCATGTTCAAGAAGCAACATACCAGTGAAACACACAAAGTTTTATCCTTCCTTCTCACCTTCTCAATTATTATAGTGAGGAAACTGCACATTATAGGTGTGTGGGTGGGTATATTCCTGGGTTAGATAGGATTTTTCATTATTTTTTTTCTTTCTTCTCTTTTTCACCTTCTTTATGATATTTTTATTTTTTCCCCATCAAAAATTTCAACGTTCCATGATTTTATGACCTTAAGGGGGGGACGTAAAAATACCATAAATAATGGCGAAAAAGAATATTTCTATGAAATTAACATCAGGGAATGATTTTTAGTGAATTATTTTTCTATCAATGATATAAATGGTTATATCACTGTGAAACATTTGAGATGATTGATGCCCCTTATGTGAGTAGTTTTTGGAAAAATAATATCACTAATATATCCACACATTTTTTCACCAAACCACAAAGTTTGAATATTCATTACTTAATATAAGGTAAATATATGTTAGGTTAATATTTTTCAGCTTTAAATTATATTTCCATACATTCGCTCCTTATCTGATCTGTTTCATTACTGTACCAGATTGACCTATGTGTGTATACCTAATGTCCTACTGTTTTACACCCTCAAAAAAATTGGGTTGTGTCTTAGTTAGGTAAAAAACCACTCCTCTTCAACCTTTTATCTTCTTATAACTATTTCAATTAGTGTTTTGAGGAGATCAAACAAGGGTTGAGATATAAGTGAGATTTTTTCCCAATTCAACTTCTAAAAAAATAAAAATAAATAAAAAAAATGAGGGGAGTGATGAAATGTTCAAAATATGGGGATATATAGGTTGGGAGCTTATGGTTTGACTTCTGGGAATGCTTAAGTGAGTGGGTCTTGAAATATGATTGCAAAGGATGCAGGGAAGGTTTGGTGAAAATTCATTTAATGTTGAATAATTTTAAAATAACCTATATTTATTGGATAGAAAGTGGAAAGAATAGCATAGAATGGTTTTCACTCAAATACATGAAGAGTTAGTGGAATGGTTGAATTTTTAATTCCTTTCTCAATTTGGTTTCAGGAATCTCTTTGAATTTCATTGTGATATGATTTATGAGACATCTTTTTCCATTTTCACTAGGAAGAACTCCTTGGTGTGGTTCGTGCATTGATCATATTACTTTAATGAATTAAAATTTCCACAAATGTTAAATCTTCATGATGTTGGGAATATATACATGAATAATTTTTTTGGATATGTGACTTTTCCTAGGAGTGCAAATGTTTAGGTGTGGGGGTGTGATCGTGCAATGATTCACAGTGTCATTTTCACCCTTACACCATTGTATTAAACTGAATTTGTATTGTAAATTCAAAATATAATAACAAAATGAAATGCATATTTGATTCAATTATTTTGTTTTTATCACTGTTAAAAAGTCAAATATTACTTTTTTTGATAATCTCATTGAAGGTGGAGGTGATTTGGAGGACCCATGATGAAGTCCAGGAAAAATGGGCCAAACTGTAAAAGACCCAAGCACACCAGTGAATCCATCCACACACTTCTACTAGAATGTGCATCCACATGGGATGAACTTTTGTGTGATGGTCCAAAATTCATTGGGCTACATTTATTATTAATGTCTCTAAGACTCATTCATTCATATAGTGGTCCAAACGACCTCATCTGTTCAGCACATCAAATCTGCACAATGTCAAATGTGGTGTTCTGTATTTTATCAATATCTAGAGATTTAGTTGTCCAAATAGTGCCAAACTTTCGTTGGAGATATTAAAGAGGTGGGGAAACATATTTCTATTTTTTTCCAAAGTGAAATTCGACTATCAAGTGGTCAATAACTATTGGACAAGTGGTTTTACACAATCTGTGTGCCCAAAACCACCTTCTATTTTGCCTATAAAATGGAAGCTTGGGATCCTCATTTAGAAGTTCAAACAAGGAGTGAAGTGATGCCAATTTGGAGTTATAGAGGATTATCCTCCATATCCTAGAAGTTTTGGAGGCCTCTATCCTCATAGTGGGATCAAAAATGAATAAGGAGTTCCACCTGAGCTTCCTCCTCCACTTGATGTCGAGCTAAACAGTGGGTGTTCGTTGTGAGGGAGTTACACACATGTCAAGGGAGTTCCAATGCATATATTAGCTACTATTTTGGATTAATTTGGGTGTTAAAACATTTATTTACATTTATCTTACATAATTTAATATTTTAATTCTTATTTTGATGCGTGCGGATTAGATGCTCTTAATTTCTAACTGATCAGTGTGGGGTTTTGATTGCGTGACTTGTGTTGTTCTGATTGGGTAACACAAGAATAATTTTATTACCCAAATTCTTGAGATTTCAATCTATTTTGGAAGCTCTTATTTCATTAATAAGTTTTGGAGCTTGAAAATATGATTGTTATGTCAAGGTTTGGTTCTTTAAGCAATGAAATAAAGGCTTAGGAATTAATCGGGGTTCCAATTAATTTCAACCAAAGAATTACTCAAAACCTAAATTAATCTCCAAGAATTATGAACTTGAAAGTGTGTAGTGAACTCACAATTAACCCCTTTATCTCATATTTTTCTAAGTACATTTGGTTACTAAACTTTTAAACTCTTAATTAAGTAATTTCATCCTAAAACCTGTTTCAAAACCACCCCTATTTTAGTACTTATTTTTAAAAATGAACACTCGAAACCCACGAAATATCCTTGAGAGACTGCCTAGGTTCTACCCTAGACTATAAATCAACTTTAAAAAAATAATCAATTATATGTTTCATGACAGCATGGTCAAATTTTGGCACTGTTTCCAGGGAGATATTTGGTTTTAGTGCGTGTTTTTTATAATTGGTTTTGTTTTTTTTGTAAATTTTGTGACTGTTTGTTTGTTTTATCTTCTACCTTTACATTTATTTTTGTGTTCTAATTCATTTCTTGTGTAGTTTATGTGTATGACATGTTCTAATCAGGTATACTTACAACCTTTCAAACTCGAACCAGAGAGGATCCTACATTAGCGACCCTGAGATACACAAGAGGAACCTGTGAAGGAGGACGCACAAAACATCAATACTCATCTTGATCCTTCTTCTTATTCTTCAGAAACCCAAATTAAAAATGAAATTAACGTAAATAACATGGATTAAAACAATCTAACACTAAAACAACTAACCCCACCTGATGTTGATATCCAACCCACCTATATTTAATTACAAGGCAAGGCACCCGATTTTAAACTAAAATCTGGTTTAATTCATCTATTACCAAGATTCTATGGACTAGAGAGGATCCTCACAAGCATTTAAAAGAATTTCATACTGTGTTTTATACATTAAAACTTTCTAATGTGGATGAGGAATAATTAAATCTTAGATCAATCCCCTTTTATTTAAAAGATACTACAAAAGATTGGATTTATTATGTTAATTCCCCAATAAGAGGTTGGGAAGACATTAAATGTTTTTTTCTTGAAAAATATTTCCCAGCCTCTTGAACTACAACTATAAGGAAAGAAATTTGTGGGATAAGACAATATCAAGTGGAAACATTACATGAATATTGGGAAAGGTTTAAAAGGTTATGTTCAAGTTGCCCACACTACCAAATAAGTGATCAAATTTTAATTCAATACTTTAATGAAGGTTTAATACCTATTGATCAAAATATGATCGATGCTACTGCAGGTGGTGCATTGGTAGATAATACCCTAATTGATATAAGAACCCTAATTGAGAACATGGCGCAAAACACTCAACAATTCGGTACAAGGTCTAGCGTACCCATTCAAGGTGTCCATGAGGTTCAAAGTCCTGAATTTGAGAAGAAGGTGGACACAAATTTTGAAGAGGTAAGTACCCTTTTACGACAACTCGCTCTCTCCCAAGGGAAATGTCAATCTCCTCCTCCCATCCATTGTGGAATCTTCTCTTCTGAGACCCATTATTCTAACCAATGCCCCCAATTGATAGAAACTTCTAATAGTTGTGAATCAATCTTCCCAAGATTCCCCTATAACTAACCCTCTAGGAAAGAACCATACTATCCATCCAACTCTGGGTGGAAAGACAACTAATACTATAGGAAAGGGGATATTCAAACCAGCCTCATCAACCATGGAACCAACAAGGGTAGAGTATCCATCCACCACCACCACCCAGAAATCCTCAACTACCCCAAAGGCATTTCCAACCACCCCCTCCAAAACCTGAGCCTAGCTTAGAAGATATGATGAAACAAATGGCTACCAACAATCTCCAATTCCAAAAAAACCACCCAATCAACCATACAAGACCTCAAAACCTAATTAGGCCAACTAGCTAACTTAGTGGGGTAAATTCAAAGTCATGGGTCAAGTAAACTACCCTCTCAACCAGTAGTTAACCCTAGGGATAAAGGAAATGTTAATACCATCACCCTTAGGAGTGGAAAACAACTAGAAAGTAAAATTAATCCTTCATTAGAGTCATCCCCTCCTGAGGAAACCTCTACCCCAACCATTAAAAATGTTCCAAATGTTGAAGAACCTTATCCTAAGAGAAGACCTTCCAAAGGAAAGAGTGTGTATATTGATGAGTCACCTAGCCCAACCATTCCTCTTCCATTTCCTAAAAGGGGTTCCCAACCAAGAAAATAAAATGAAATTGAACTTGATAAGGAAATATTAGAAATTTTTAAGAAAGTTCATGTTAGCATCTCATTGATTGATGTTATGAAGAAAATTCCACAGTATGCTAAGTTTATAGAGGAGATTTGTACACTCCTAAGGTGAATTATAGGTGATGAGAAATTGATCTTGGGAGGAATTTTTCAGCATTTATAGATCCATCACTTTCTACCAAGTGCAATGATCCTAGAACATTCTCAATTCCATGCACCATAGGGGGGTATTCTTTTTCTAATGTTATGCTTGATTTAGGTGCCTCTATAAATGTGATGCCTCACTCTATTTACTTTAAATTATAGGTTGGGGAACTGAATCCCACTATAATTGTTGTTCAACTAGCCAATCAGAGTACCGTACACCCTTCTGGTGTGTTGGATGATGTTCTTGTGAAAGTGAAAAATTTAATTTTTCCTGCAGATTTTTATGTGCTTAAAATGGAAGATGATAGATTGAATGGACATGCCCCAATTATATTGGGGAGACCTTTCTTGAAAACCTTCAAATCCATAATTAATGTCCATAATGGTACATTATCTATGGAATTTGGTGGTGACATAGTCCATTTCAACATCCTTGATGCCATGAAGCACCCCTCAGAAGAACATTCCTCTATCTATGTAAATACAATTGATGTACTACCTTCCCCTAAAAAATAACTTTCCTTTCCCCTGATCCCCTTTCTTAATTTTCTTCATTGATTGAATTTCTAGGTAATTAATCATGCATTGATTTTTTAGTGGTCTAGAAAAGTGTCGTGCATGTTTATTAATTGATAATTTCTTGAACATTGAGGATCCAATGACCATCCATGATACTGCTAAGCTTGTAAAAGCTCATTCTTCATATGAGGATGATACCATTGAGCAGTTAGATGAGATTAGTGACCTATAACTTTCACACACACTCCCATAAATCCAAAATCCACTTGAATTGGAACTGAAAAAACTGCCTCAAGATTTAAAATATTCATATCTTGGGAATGGAAATAAGTTTCCCGTCATCATTGCTAGTTCACTCCCTCCTGAACATGAATTGGAATTGCTTGAACTATTGAGGGAGTATAAACAATCTTTGTGATGGACACTTGTTGACATTTCTGGTATTATCCCATCAATTTGCACACATAATATTTTATTAAATTATGATTCTAAACCATTGAGGCGGCTACAATGTCGACTGAACCCAAACCTCATAGAAGTTGTGAAAAATGAGGTAAAAAAATTATTTGCTACTAAAAAATATTACCCCATCTCTGACATCCAATTGGTCAGTCTTGTTCAAGTAGTTCCCAAAAAACTGGCCTTACAGTAATCAAAAATGAAAACAATGAATTGGTTCCAACTCGTGTACAAAATATTTGGCATGTCTACATATACTATCGGTGACTAAACCAACACACTAGGAGGGAATATTTCCCTTTGTCATTCATTGAAAAAATTCTAGAGAGGATAGTGGGTAAGTCCCAATATTGTTTCCTTGATGGGTATTCTAGATACTTTCATATCCATATTGCCTCTTAGGATCAGGAAAATACAACCTTCACTTTCTTCTTTAGCACATTTTCCTATAGAAGGATGTCATTTGGTCTGTGCAATGCTATGGGTACTTTCCAATGATGCATGGTTAGTATTTTTTCAGATTAACTAGATAATTTCATGGAAGTATTCATGGATAATTCCACTATTTATGTCTCTTCTTTTGATGAATTTTTGAGTAGCCTTGCTTTGGTCCTACATCGTTGTATTGAAAAGAATCTCATATTAAATTATGAGAAATGACATTTCATGGTGCGACAAGGTATTTTTTTGGGACATGTCATTTATGGGGATGGAATCCAAGTTGATAAATCAAAATTGGATGTCATTTCTTCTCTACCATTCCCAAAAAATTTACGGGATGTGCAGTCTTTCCTAGGTCATGCGGGATTTTACCGTCGTTTCATTCGTGACTTTAGTAAAATTGCACGTACCCTCTCCTGATTACTCCAAAATGAAAATGAATTTGTTTTTTGATAAAGAATGTGAGTAATATTTTAATAAGTTAAAATGGAGTCTCACATCACCCCCGGTAATCCAACCAACTCGGTGGGATTTACCATTTCAGCTCATGTGTGATGCCTCTAACTATGCAGTTGGGGCAGTCTTGTCACAAAGGGTTGATTGAGCTCCACATGTAATTGTCTATGACTCACGTACTTTGGACCCTTCACAATCAAAATACACCACAACTGAAAAATAATTCCTTACCATTGTATTTTCCTTGGAAAAATTCAGGTCATACATTTTGGGGTCCAAAGTCGTTGTGTTCTCAGACCATGCAGCCCTCTGGTATCTCCTTAAGAAACCAGAATCCAAGCCATGTATCATTCGATGGATGCTCCTCCTTCAAGAATTTAATCTAGAAATTAGAGATAAAAAAGGAGCAAAGAATGTGGTGGCTAATCATATCAGTAGGATTCCCACATCCCCGAACATTTACTCATCTCTCTGTATTCCTATAAATGATATGTTTCCCGATGAGCAATTGTACCAAGTGAAATATGTTATTCCTTGGTATGCTGAAATTGTAAATTATTTGGTAGCATCTTGAATTCCCACTGATTTCAATAAAAACCAATCCATTCATCTAAAACATCAGTCTCGTTGGTACATTTGGGATGACCCCTACCTCTGGCACACATGTAGTGATCAAGTCCTTAGGCGTTTTGTTCCCGATAGCGAGTTTCAGTTTGTCCTTAGATTTTGTCACACTCTTGATTATGTGGGACACTTTGGTCCCCAATGGACTTCTCGTAAGGTCCTTGATTCTAGCCTCTTTTGGCCAACACTTTTTTGGGATGCCCATGATTTTTTCAAATCTTTTCCTCATTGTCAAAGATTGGGGAATGTCTCTAAAAGAAATGAAATTCCACAACAACCATTTATCTTTCATGAAATTATTGATGTTTGGGGAAATGAATTTATGGGTCCATTTCCTAATTCATTTGGAAACTTGTATATTCTTCTGGCAGTTGATTACGTGTCAAAATGGGTAGAGGCATGAGCTACAAGGACTGATGATTCTAAGGTAGTTGTAGAATTTTTGAGAACCCAAATCTTCTGTAGGTTTGCCTTACCTAAGTTCATAATCAATGACCAGGGTTCTCATTTCTACAACCAAACAATGCAATCACTTTTGCGTCGGTCTACTGCATATCACCCACAGACTAATGGTCAAGTTGAGGTGTCAAATAGAGAGGTAAAAAAGATTCTTGAAAAAATGGTTCAACCCAATAGAAAATATTGGAGTATTTGACTTGATGATTCATTAGGGGACTACCATACTACTTTCAAAACTCCCATTGGAATGTCACTATATCATCTTGTGTTTGGAAAGAGTTGTCACTTGCCTTTTGAGATTGAGCACCGAGCCTACGGGGCCATCAAACAATAAAATTCTAATCTTTTTGGTGCAGGTTCTCAAAGGAAGTTGTTGATTCGGGAGTTGGAGGAAATGAGAAGAGATGTATATAAAAACTCCAGGATTTATAAGGAGTGAACCAAGGATACCCATGACCGTCTTATACTTCATCGTCAGTTCCATATTGGGCAGAATGTCCTTTTTTATAATTCAAGACTGAAGTTTCATCTAGGTAAGCTTCGTTCCTACTGGTTTGGCCCATACACTGTTATTAATGTTTCTCTATTTTCTATTGTTCAAGTTCAAAATGTGGAAACCAAGAAAACCTTCACTATCAATGGGCAGTGGTTGAAGCACTTCCACAAAGCCCTTTCAGAGTTCCCGATGGAGGAACTCCATGTTCAAGAAGCAACATACCAGTGAAACACACCAAGTTTTATCCTTCCTACTCACCTTCTCAATTATAACAGTGAGGACACTACACATTCTATGTGTGGGGGATGGGTACATTCATAGGTTAGATATGTGTTTTCATCATTTTTTTTCTTTCTTATCTTTTTCACCTTCTTTATGGTATTTTCATTTTTTCCCCATCAAAAATTTCAATGTTCCATGATTTGGTGACCATAAGAGGGGTAAAGTAAAAATACCATAAAGAATGGTGAAAAATAATATTTGTATGAAGTCAACATCAGGGAGTTATTTTTAGTGAATTGGTTTTCTATCAATTATATAAATGGTTTTATCACTATGAAACATTTGAGATGATTGATGCCCCTTGTGTGAGTAGTTTTTGGGAAAATAGTGTCACTAATATATCCACACATTTTTTCACCAAACCACAAAGTGTAAATATTTATTACTTAATATAAGTTAAATATATTTTAGGTTAATATTTTTCATCTTTAAAAGATATTTCCATACGTTCGTTCCTTATCCAATCTGTTTCATTACTATACCAGATTGACCTATGTGTGTGTACCTTATGTCTGACTGTTGTATGCCCTCAAAAAAAATTGGGTTGTATATTTATCAAGTCAAAAAGAACTCCTCCTCAACCTTTTATCTTGTTATAACTATTTCAATTAGTGTCATGAGGAGATCAAACATGGGTTGAGAGATGAGTGTGATATTTTTTCAAAATGAAACTTCTAAAAAAAAAATAAAAATTAGGGGAATGATGAAATGTTCAAAATATGGGGATATCTAGGTCAGGAGCTTATGGTTTGACTTCTGGTAATGATTAAGTGAGTGGGTCTTGAAATATGATTGCAAAGGATGTAGGGCAGGTTCGGTGAAAATTCATTTAAAGCTGAATAATTTTAAAATAACCTATATTTATTTGATAGAAAGTGGAAAGAATAGTATGGAATAATTTTCACTCAAACACATGGATAGTTATTAGAATGGTTTAATTTTTAATTCCTTTCTCAATTTGGGGTCATGAATCTATTTGAATTTCATTGTGATATTATTTATGAGACATATTTTTTCATTTTCACTAGGAAGAACTCCTTGGTGTGGTTAGTGCATTGATCATATTACTTTAATGAATTAAAATTTCATCAAATGTTAAATCCTCATGGTGTTGGTAATATATACATGCATCATCTTTTTGGATATGTGACTTGTCCCAGGAGTTCAAATGTTTAGGTGTGGGGGTGTGATCGTACCACGATTCACAGTGTCATTTTCACCCTTACACCATTATATTAAACTGAATTTGTATTATAAATTCAAAATATAATAACAAAATTCACTCCATGTTTGATTAAATTATTTTCTATTTATCACTTTTAAAAATGTAAATGTTAATGTTTTTTATAATTTCATTGAAGGTGGAGGTGATTTCTAAGACCCATGATGAAGTCCAGGAAAAATGGTCCAAACTACGCAAGACCCAAGCACACCAGTGCATCCATCCGCACACTTATACTAGAAACTTCATTAAAATGGGATTAAATGTTGTTAGATTGTCCAAAATTCATTGGGATACATTTCTTATAAAGGGATCCAAGACTCATTAGTCCATATAGTGTCCCAACCGACCTGATATGTCCAGCACATCAAATATACACAATGTCAAATGTGGTGTTATGTATTTTATCAATAACTCGAGATGTATTTATCCAAATGGTTCCAAAATTTAGGTGGAGATATTAAATAAGTGGGGAAACATGTTTCTATTTTTTTCAAATCGACATTCGACTTTCAAGTGGTCTAAAACTATTATCCAAGTGGTTTTACACAATCTGTGTGCCCAAAACCACCTTCTATTTTGCCTATAAAATGGAAGCTCGGGATCCTCATTTGGAAGTTCGGCCAAGGAGTGAAGTGCTGCCAATTTGGAGTTCTATATTGGTCTCCTCCTCATCCTAGAAGTTATGGAGGCCTCTATCCTCATAGAGGGGTCAATAATGAAGAAGGAGTTCCACCCGAGCTTCCTCCTCCACCAGATGTCGAGCTAAACAGTGGGTGTTCATTATGAGGGAGATACACACATGTCAAGGGAGTTACAAAGAATATATTAGCTACTAGTTTGGATTAATTTTGGTTTTAAAACATTTATTTCCATGTATCTTACATACTTTCATATTTTAATTATTGTTTTGATGCGTACGGATGAGATACTCTTAATTTCTAACTGATCAGTGTGAGGATTTTGAGTGCGTGACTTGTGTTGTTCCGATTGGGTAACACAAGAATCCTTTTCTTACCCACATTCTTGAGATTTCAATCTGTTTTTTAATCTCTTATTCCATGAATAATTTCTAGACCTTGACAATACGATTTTTATGTCAAGGTTTGGTTCTTTAAGTAATGAAATAATTTATTAGGAATTAATCGGGATTCCAATTAATTTAAACCAAAGAATTACTCAAAACCTAAATTAATATCCAAGAATTATGAACTTTAAATTGTGTGGTGAACTCAAAATTAACCCTTTTATCTCATATTTTTCAAAGTCCATTTTGTTTCTAAACTTTTAAACTTTCAATTAATTAAAATCATCCTAAAACTAGTTTCAAAACCACCCTGTATTTTAGTACTTATTATTAAAAAAGAACACTATAAACCCACCAATGCTCCTTGAGAGACAACCTAGGGTCTAACATAGACTATAAATCAAATTTAAAAACATAATCAATCTGACATTTCATGACAGCGCGGTCAGGTGGTGACAATGATGAAGTATAGTTTTTGAACATGTTCAAAACACAACATCCATATCGTGTGACCTGAAATGGGAACAACAAATGAGTATCGACTGCTGACCATATTCACAACGTGGGACTTGTATCAATTTCTTGTTCGAGGTTCTCAAGGGAGTTGGCCCAAAATTATAGGATAGCCCTTAGGCTAAGTATCTGTACTGTTCGAGGGCCCTTTTGGATGTGAAAGATGATGGAGTCCTAATTAAAGGGAGTGTGTGAAGCATAAATGTGGCCATGCAATTTAATGTCAATTAGGATGGTGAAATAGGTGGAGAACTCTCAGGATAGGGATGTATGGTGCGGTCATGATGAACCCGATGTAAAGGAGGGAAACATTCGGCACCACACCATGTTTTCTAACCTGAGGGGAGATCCTGAAGTTTGGGGCTGGGCCGACAGACAAAATGTCTGGGCATTCCTATGTATCCCATAAGGATGGGAATCAAGCCATACATAGTTCTTGAAGGCCATGTAGTTTAGTGTCGTGAAGTGAGGACGTGGGGGAATATAAGAACAAGTAAGGGTCACATTGTGAGATCATCATAATCCTGACATGAGTGGGGCCAAAGAATCCTATAAAACACCATGCAGGATCCTCCAGGAAAACTATACCCATGGGGATAGTCAAATAGGAATCTGGGGGCTATAATCAAGAAGAGGCATTCGAGCTTTCCTACATATCCCATGAGGATGGGAATCAAGCCATACGTAGTTCTTGAAATGTAGTTTAACGTCTTACGGGATGACATACAGTTTAATGTCATGCAAGATATAATATTTTAAGTTCATGTAGAACCGAATACAGTTTAACGTTCTATGGGACGACATACAGTTTAATGTCATGTGGGAAATAAGAGTTTAAAGTCATGTAGGATTGGATACAGTTTAACATGCTACGGGACAACATATTGTTTAATTTCATGTGGTACATAATATTTTAAGGTCATGTAGGACCCAGTTACTCAGGAAAATTATTGCTTGAGTAATTTGGCTTTGGTGGGAGGGGTTATACACTCGCCATCCATGGTAACCAGAGAGTACATTCCATTGGGGTAAACCTTGTGGATTATGTAAGGTACTTCCCATTTGGGATCCATCTTGGGTGGTTTTTTTTCATGTATCATTGGTGTTATTAGTTCCAACACCATGTTACCTTTTAAGAAAGAGAGGAGGTAAAAAAATTTGTTGAAATATCTATCTATTTTGTTCTGATGCCTTTCCAGATTGTGCACAGCATGAAGCATGTTCTCTTCGAGGGATTCCAATTCAGCCATAAGGATTTCAGATACTTTATATGGTGCCTGTTGATCATAGATAGTTGTGCGTAATGAAGGCAACTAAATCTCGATGGTTAGGATAGCCTCTGTTCCGTACACCAGGGAGTATGGGGTCACCTATGAGGAATTCCGAGTCATTTCCCGATAAGCCCAGAGGGCATTGGGGAGCTTGTCCAACCAACTCTTCTTGTTATGACCAACCATTTTCTACAGAATGTAAGAGAGGGTTTTGTCGAATGCCTTGATCTTACCATTTGATTATGCATGATAGAAGGAGGTATGGTTATAACAAATGTTGTAATTGGCGTTAAATTTATTCAACTAAGCTGCCTGAAAGTTTGTGTTGTTATTGGTGAGGATGGCATGAGGGACTCCAAATTGATTGATGATGTTAGAGCTCACAAATTCAATGATAGAATAATCCTTGAACTCCTCAAGCTAAACTACCTCTTCCCACATGGAAAAGAAATCCGTAGCGGTCAGAATGAACCTGCACTGGTGAGCTGTCACTGGTAGATATAGTCCCATGACATCGAGTCCCCAGACCGCAAAGTTCCAAGAGTACTTGGTAGTGTGGAGAGGCTCTGGTGTCCAATGCACAAAGTTGTCATGGATTTGGCACGCAAGAAACCACTAGGAAAACTTGATGCAGTCATGGATCATGGAGGGCCAAAAATACCCTAGTCTCCGGATCTGGTGAGATAACTTCGGCCCGTTCTTATGAGCCCTGCAAGAACTGGCATGAACCACCTGCATGACTTGAGAAATCTCATATCATTGAATGCAATGGAGTAGAACTCCATCAAACCCACACGGAAACAGATTCTCTCATGATTGGCTTGATCTGTTAGGAGATTGTTGTACTGGAGGTACTTGATAAAGGGGGACCTCTAATAAAGATTCACTTTAATCACTACATCCAGGGGACCTAGAGGTCCTGACATAGAGGCACCAGCAGTAAGGTGACCTACCTACGGGCTGTCCTCATCATCTGGAGTGGCGGGGATGATGACTCTCTAGTGCACCACGTGGATAATCAAATCATCATGTCCAGGCTCTCCAAGTGATGCAGCTAGGCTGGCTAAGGTGTCAGCTCGACCGTTCTGAGATTGAGGGACTTGAATAACCTCTGGCCGAGATGGGAACTGGGCCATTAGCTGGAGGGTGCATTCCAATAGTGGTATGATCTCTAATTTCTTGATGACATAGTCACCATTGATCTGCTTGATGACTAGTTCAGAGTCCCCTTTCACATGAAAGTGGGGGACTTCAATCTCAAGGGCCAATGATGAGAGCCCAGTATTCTGCCTCATTGCTGGTATAGCCTTCTGACAACATGAATGAATATGGAAAAAAACTTGTGCTAGAGTGATGAAGATGATACCCAGGACTACTCTGTTGAGTCTGGGGTCATTGAGCCTTCTGCTGATAGGGCTCTAGGAAGCACCATCAAAGTTCATTTGCTAACAAGGAATGGATTAATCCACTGAGAGGATTGCCTCATCGAGAAAATAAAGGTTCTGGGATTGGTCCATGGGATTTGGATGGGCGGCCAAGAAGTCTAATAATGCCTACCCCTTAATAGCCTTCTAGGGAATAAACCTGATGTCAAACTGCTGGAGGATTACTTCCCACCAAGCCAGACGGCCTGTCAACATGGGGCGGTTCAGAATGTACTTCAACAGATACACTCGGAACACTAGATGTACCTCATGGTGCTGCAAGTAATTTCATAATTTCTATACTAAAAATATCAGCGCAAGTCAGCTCTTATAAATAGGGTAGTATCAGGTATTTGTATCGAGGAGCATGTGACTGAGATAGTAGAGACTGTTCTCAGTTCCCTTGTTGTTCTTCTGGGTGAGAAGGGCGCAGAGAGATCTCTCCAGGGCAGTCACGTAAAGGAACAATAGCTTTCTGGAGACAGGTGGCATTAATACTAGAGGCTGGAGCAGATAATGCTTGATTTCTTTGAAAGATGTTTGACATTCCTCATCCCACTGATAGATAGTGCCTTTCTTCATGATCCAAGAAAAGGGCTTACACTTGATAACCAAATTCACGATGAATAGGCATATGTAGGCTAATTGGACTTGAAATCCTCAAATATCTTGAATGTTGCTCAGATGAGAAATCTGACTGATGGCCTTGATCTTCTTTGAGTCAATCTTGATGCCCCTATATCTGACAACAAAGCTGATAAACTTCACATAGGTAACTCCAAAGGCACACTTCAATGAGTTCATCTTTAGGTGGAGATAACGGAGGAAGCCAAATACTTTCTCAATGTCCTTAAGATGGTCCTGACGCTAGCGATATTTGACCACTAGATCTTTCACATAACATTCCACCAATGTCCCGAGGATCGGCTTAAATATGCGATGCATAGCCCGCTGATAGGTGGAACTTACATTCTTTAGACCAAAGGGAATTACCTAGTAGCAGAAAGTACCTTGCAGTTCCCTGAAGGCTGTAGACTCTTCATACTAGGGAGGCCATTCGGATCTGATTATACCCAGAATACCCATCCATGAAAGAGAGGTCATGGAACCCAATTGTGGCATTGATCAATAGCTTTTTCATGGGAAGGGGAAAATAATCCTTCAAACAGTGACGGTTGAGACCTTGAAAGTCGATGCAGACTCTGATCTATTTTTTCTTCTTCCTGATAGGCACAATGTTGGATAACCATCTGGGGTATTGGACATCCTTTACAAAATTGGCTCTGATGAGCTTATCAAATTTGGCCTCGACCATGGCATCGTGAGAAGGGTGCATCTTTCTGGGAGGTTTCTTAAACCCACAGTGATTTTCTGGGAGACCGAGGTGGTGGATGTCTACCTGGGGATCTAGTCCCAATATTTCATCATAAATCCATGAAAATAAATCGCAATTTTGCTTCAGAAATCCCATATACCATTTTTTCTCTTCGGAAGGCATAGCGGCATTGATCAATGTAGGTTTTGGATCTGTCTCGCTACCGAGATTCACCCACACCAATTCATCAACCGTGGCAGAAACTCCCTCTTAGAAAGCGGTAGGAACAACATCTAAATTATATTATTCATTTATAAAGGAGGGATCCTTAGTAGGAGAATATTCCTATGAGTCAATAGATCCTGATGGGAAGCTAGTTCCAGCCTGAGTGGTAGTGGAAACTGCATTGGGGGACTCCTATGTGGCTGAAACCATAGTGAAAAAATCTGTCGACCTGATCTCATCTAATCTTCATTCCAAGGGACCACACTTGATGATATTGAAGCAATATTGACGTGTCGGATTTAGCGGATTTATCCCAGCCTGATGGAACAATAAAGTATGGTGTATTTTTGTTTCCATGAGGCAGACATCCTGATATCTTATAGGCGTAGGGGGCTCTGGGATCACCTGAGCCTGATTCGTATAGGAATATGAGGTAATCTTTCAACACCGCTTAGACTTGGGAATGTGCTCCCCCATTTTTCCAAAAAAATGAAGCATTGTCCCATATCCAGGGTTTTAGCCTTCAATCAGTGGATTGAAAAGATGTAGGCATCATCCAAATTTTTCCATGGGTCAGTCGCAACTGTAGCATGTTTAACCTCGTTATCCTGAATCTACTTGTCCTTGCTCTTATAATAGTTGGAATCCAGATAGAAGGCTTCACAAGAGGCAAAGGGAGATGTGTCACCTTGGAGTACGTCCACTCAACCATTAAGGGAGTACTTAAGGCACTGGTGATACGATAAAGGGACCACCACATGCAAGTGGAACCATGGCCTTCCCATCAATGCATTGTAGGCAGTGTCTTGGGATACAACCATGAACTCGGTGCTGGAAACTAGTACACTAAACTAGGTTTTCAGGCAGATCTTGATGAATATTTTTTGTTCCATCCTATCATAACCTTGAATTTTCAGGTCAGAGGGACTCATATCATCCTCAGACAACCCCATTTTTTGAAGCGTCCGGGTTGGGATTAGGTTGATCCCCAAGCCTGTGTTGACAAGATAGTGTCGAACCTGTGTGGAATTGAAATGGATAGTGATGTACAATAGGAGGATTTTCCCCTATATGAAAGAGCCTTAATCTTCTCCATATAATGAGATGATGGCCTGGCATTCAGCATGTTCGACCACCTCAGCGTGGAAGGCTTCTGTTGTGGCTACCTCTATCTCAAACTGGAGGGGGATTCTTAAAGCCTCGGCAAGGGATTCATGCATATCCGGAAATAGGAAAATGCATTTGAGGATAGATATCCTTTCCAGAATGATGGAAGGATGCTTGAGGACATCATACTTTCATTCCAAGCATGAACTTCTACTTACAGGTGGTCGTTCTGTGATAGGTGGTATGGAAGACCCTGCTGGTTGGACCGGCGGCTGACTGGTGCTAGGAATATCCTGCCGCTCACTATTCGAAGCTCCTGGAGCAACTACAAAGTGTGGTTCAGAAAACTGATACCGGTCTATGGCTAGATATAGCTAATCATGGTGCAGTCAGGATGGCTCTGCCTGATCCAGTAACACAAACGGTGGCAAAGGTGGACCTGATGACACTAAATGAGAAGGATGCACATGATGAGCTCTGCATTGGGCCTGCTATTTGGTTTTAGTGGCATGCACATCCTGGCTAGAAGTACTGATTGAGGCACTCTGATTAACCATATAGACATGAATCCATCGACACTGGAAACGACTGGGGACTTTGGGAGGATCCGTTTAGTGCTCCTCATTGTCGGGAATCATGTAGGGGTTTACCAGCTTCATAGTGTTAAATGAAGCATACCCTTGTATATTGCTTGAAGAATCCTTAGCCAACAGATAGATTCTAGGGGGAATCGCCATCCCTGGGGCATGAAGTCACCAAGAGTACGGGATGACGACGGTATCAGTGGGGGACTTTGTTCTCCCTTGCGTCGTCGATGATTGCTATTCTGAGAAGAGGAAGACTAAGTCTTTGAAAAAGAAGTACCAGTTATTGGTGATGCAGCATCTTCTAAATTCTTGGGTCGATTAAAACATGCATGGATAATACCATGGGCATGGATGACTATCTTATGAGCCATCCAGTCACCATACTTCTGGGATCCGCAGTTAGACACCCGATGCCACTCACCTTCATTGTCACTGTTGTTGTCTGGCTTCATGAAGACACATGCCACCTATGTCAGAGCTAGGCCTAACCTGACTATGTTGTTATCAATCTAGTCTTGAATTCAGTATTTAAACACATATCACTAATTTAGGGTGTTGACCAAGATTCGGTGGTAGGGGCATTAATTAGGGTGATCAATGAGATTCACCTCTTCTGGCCTCCTACATTCAGGAAACCATGCAATTCCCTATTCCAAGGCACTTTGAAAATAACCAGCGACCTGAGACTCATTGAATGAGTAGGTCTGGTTTTTCCTATCTAGAAAGGGGCATCTAGGAGCTTGGTTATATCACCTGGGTGGTGGTGGCACATTACGCAGAGGTGCCTGCTGATTATGAGGCGGGAACTACTGGGTCGGAGGCTGCGCCTAAGGTGGAGGGCCCCTACGAGGCTATGGAGGTGGCTCCACTAGTAATAACTCCAGTTTTCTAGGGGTATCTATTTGGTCCACATGGAAAGCTCATCCTTCGCAGCACTTCTTGTGTGAATTACAGGAGGCAACAGACGTGCCTACTTGGCCTACTGTAAGTCTTCCTCTAGACACTGGACCTCATCAGAGAAATCTCAGAATTCCCTAAGGTAATTCTGGGTGATGAGAGAGGGAACCAGTTCGGTCTTGAAATTCACAACATACATTGTCAGCAGTTGTTCTTGTGTCATCGGCATATCCAAGGAGTAGGTGAGGCCTATCCACTAGGTGATGAATTATGTGACACGCTCATCAGGCCTCTGATTACACTTGAATAGGTCTGTAATACTCATCTTCTAAGTAGTAGATATGAACTAGTAACGAAACTGTCTGTGTAAGAATTTCCATCTGGAAACTAACCTAATGGGTAGATGGTTGTACCAAAAGAATGCGGATTCTTCCAATGTCTGTACAAAACACCAGAGTTTAGCGGCCTCTTGCTGCGCTGAAGTTCCCATCATGGGTCCATACCATGAGATAAAGTGGGACATATGTTGCAGTGGGTCTCCCGTCCCATTGAAGGGGGATAAAGTAGGATTATTGAAACCCGAGGGTGCTGGCATATCATCGACCCATGTCAGATATGGATTTCCATCAGGTGGGATTGATACTTGTCAAGTTTCCAATACCTTGAGGCGAGAAATAAGTGTCACCATCGGATCATCTGGGTGGTGGTTTCTGTCTTGATGAGGATCCATGACCACCAGTGCATTGGTAGGTTCTTCAACATGATAAGAAGGCCCAGATGACCTTCAGAGCGACTGGGGGAGCCTGAGCCAGGTCTTGGGGATTATCACACAGCTCTGGTGGATTTGGTGACACATACCATGCCCTTTTTTCATAGGTCCCAACCTCTATCTTGTCTATGTGGGTAGGATGGTCAGGTTCATCTAGAGGCAATTCTCCATGGAACTGTTGTATCTAACCCTACTACCCTGTCCAAGGATCATCGTAGTCTATCTATCGCTCCATGGAACATTCAGCAAGGAGTTCATTGACTATCTTTGTGTGCTTTGTGAGATTCTAACACAATGCAGCCTTTTCAGGATCATCCTCTATCTTCTGCACTGAGTAAGATGGGCCAGAGGGTTTGAGATGCTCTTTGCCCTTATTGGGATTCCGGTCGAGGGTTAATGACTCGGTAGGTACAGGAAGACCTAGTAAGTTTCTTTACAAGTGGTTGACTCTTCATAATGAATCCAATAGGTGCGATACTCCCTCGGGGGGTATGTCTTCTCTGAGGATCTTTAGCTCGTTCTCTCCCCCTGGTAGGTCAGCCATGTTAAACGCGACTCTGGCTGGAATAATATCCTCAATATCACTTGGAAAATCGGGTTGGCGTTGGATATAACTAAAATGGAGGGTAGTATATTTCCCCCAACCATGGAACTAGATGTGGGGGAATCCTCTTTGATTATCCTGTGGAGCATTTTAAAGCTCTGAATGAATTGTTGTTGGAGGGTCCTATGGCAGCTTGGTGACTCAGGGCATTGGGCCACGGGGAGTGTGGCTAAATCAACCAAACGACATCGCTGACTAAGGTCTTAGAAGTGTTACTAACTCTTGGGTTAAGACACTCACCGATGAAGAATATGAAATTGATTCACCCAGAGGGTTTGGTGAAAGCATACAACTTCCTCCTAGGTGAGTGATCCTGGTGCACTGAAGTTCGGCACTGCGACTGGACAAAACATCTCTAGGAAATGGTCTTCTGCAAGAATGTCCCACAAGCTCCTTGGCTCTGACTCAGGGTCTGACCCTTGGTTTTCCCACTCATTAAACGGAGGTGTTTGGGGAACTGGTAGCGGTACTAAAGCAGATTGCTGAAACGGTAGGCTAGTCGGTGGAGAATATGGCGAGTGGGCTGACAAGCCACCGTATCTCGGGCTATCCTCCAAAGAGTGTGGTGACATAGCCACCACATCACGATAAGATAGGCCAGGAACCATATTTTATGGAACAGGGACTATGGCTGCTGGTATCGGACCATGTTTTTTGTCATCCTCCATCAGTCCCTAGAATAACTCTCTGTGATCTCTGGTTGAGGTAGAGAGTTCTCCTGGAGATGATGGTGGAAATCGCATGGCCATACCCTGGGGAGATTCCAAATCCTTGTACTCCTGGATGTATCTACGAAGGGAGGTAGAGATCCATTGGGCCTTGCATTCCAGAAGTATGAGGCTGATTTTCCTTGTTCCTGCCTCGGCCCTTGACATAGAGGATCGAGTTGAGGGTTCCATTGTTGAGTCACATTCCGCCTCAGAATCTGAGAAGAAGATAGGTTTAATCTCAGTCTAAGTTTTACCAGCATTCTTTTTATGGCGGTGGCGACCCGACCTCCTACCCTGGGATGTCTCTTTAGGACAGGGTATATTTTTGGCATGAGTACCTTCAACCATAGTGGTTTGGGGGTGGATAGGATTTTCGTCTGGGTGATTCGGGGTGTTAGGATCACCTAGATAGATGTTTAAGGGCACATGAGGATGACCTCTGTATCCACTAGCTGATGCATGGAGGGAGTCTTAGTGAGAAGCACCAGATTAGGTAAGACCTCTGCTGGAGCTAGTGGGAGCATGGGTAGGGCCTCCATGCTTGTTTCCCCTAACAGTGTTGTTCATCATGGGAGTATTCCCTATGTCCTTACAACTTCCAAATAAGGTCCTCCTCATCCCAGAAACCATAGAAGAAGAGGTTTTCCTCGCTTTATAAACACACATCATGGAGGTCCTACCCATGTTCTACTCGAACAGTACAAGGACCCTCTGCTGGAGCTAGTGGGAGCATGGGTAGGGCCTCCATGCTTGTTTCCCCTAACAGTGTTGGTACGAGGAGGGTCCTTGTACTGTTCGAGTAGAACATGGGTAGGACCTCCATGATGTGTGTTTATAAAGCGAGGAAAACCTCTTCTTCTATGGTTTCTGGGATGAGGAGGACCTTATTTGGAAGTTGTAAGGACATAGGGAATACTCCCATGATGAAGGTTTACTGGATGTACAGCATATTCACATCATATACCTATGACAGGAGGAACGACTCCATACCTGAGGTCATGGGTGCAAAGGAAACTCTCGTATGGAGCATCACTACATCGGGGAAGACCCTTATCCAGATTGAAGGTGGAATGGGGAGGACCTCCATGCTGAACTTGGGAGTGGGATGGACCTTCACTCTCATTGGTGATGGTATCGGGAGGACCTCCATACTGGGTATCATTGCCATGTGTTGGCCTATGGCGGGTGCCACCTATATCGACGAACAGGAGAGTTGACCCAGCCTTCCCATGGGGCGGTTGGGGCCTCAGTCTGGTCTGGGTGTCTGTATGCCCCAACTGGGTATAGGTAGGTAACAGATGGTACATGTTTTTGGTGGCACAGGCCATGGTATTTGTTGACTTTGACGCCCCTCGGCGGGTTTCATCCTCAGCCTTCACCCGACGCTGGCATCGGGTTAGCCGGACTGGGGCCAGCGGTGCAGGCGCATAGCTTACCTTCTATTCATCCCATGGATCTGGGTGGTGGTGTTGACACAGTCAAGTAGGATCCCTCCTTGGTATCCTCTAAAATGGGATCCTGTTCGGGCTGGCACGGACATCCCTCACCTCATCGACATAGGGAAGGGAGTCATCGAAGTGTTATGGGAAGAGGCTCCTAAAACGGTTATGCGTTAGAGTGGGGATCACTGGATCCCTGCGTCGCCCTTGGGGCAGCAGTGGCGATGAGGTATAGAAGCCTCTAAGTCTTGACGGGCCATATCCTGGGTTGGGAAAATTCCCTTATCCTCATATCGTCGAGCGAGGTCATTTATCACCCTTCTTTGAACGATTTTGGAAGGGGAGATGGGGTGTGAGCGCCCAACAGTTTTGGGTATGAAAGCTATCATAAAAGTTATGTGTCCATGCGGGATTGTCACATTGACATTTCCCCTGCCTCTACGTCAGTGGGTGGGCGGTGATCGATTTCCTATCATAGCAACTTGGGTCTTGGGAAGTAGGGAGATTTAACCATTAGTGCTGAAAGAAGGAAAAGTGATGTCCAGTGCCCCAACGCTATTCCTTCTTCCATGGTTGGTAAGAAGAATCCACGCAGACAACATCGCAGATCGGGACATCCAACGTTCAACTTCCCCACTTTCCGGTGAGTTTCACGCTAGGCCCACCATTTACTTGGTGGGACCCAGCGCCGGATACATGGATCTAGTGACACGCTAGTCCACTAATGTCTCAAACACTACTAATCTCTATATTGAGGAGAAGAAATTCACATCGGGTTCACCATTTCTATTTCCAATGCTTTCAGAGGGGCGTGCATCCATCTGTTTCGGAGGACTTGTTGTCTATTTCCCCGCATTCCTGCTTTCTAAAGGCGGGTGGAATTCGTCTCTTATTCAGGGACATTTTTTCCTTGATCGAAACGGGGTGATGGGATGTCAGTCTCTCCTTCCTTGGATTCCTCCTCGATGCTTTTTACCTAGTTTGGGTCTCCCTCATAGATTAAGACATTGTTCATGAAACTCTTCCCAGTTCCATGTTTTCATGGACACCGATTAATTACGCTGCTTCTATCGGAAAATTCCAAAGGGTCCATCGAGGACAGAAACCTTCGGTCGGGGGAGTAGTCACATTGGACATCGTTGGTGTGTCTAGACACTAGAACACTAGTGCATCTTGGTTTCTTCTCCTTATGATAGGGATTTTCGAGGGCGTGGAAGCCCGAGGAATCCCACGTCGAATGTAGGGAATTATATGTCATAGGCATGTCTCTGAGGTTTTTCTTAGATTCCCATGTTTAACACAGGGTATGCCGCTAGTTTAAAGTATGGTAGAGATAGATCGGATTGATCAGAACACTGATGGAAGTGGATCAGATGGGTGCAATCCCGGGAGGGATCGCTGATGCTTGGGCTAACATGTGGTTAGTTACCCAATTACTATTGGGAGCAGTGGGAAAGTATGTGACATGATCTCACCGAGATGTGGCGGCCTGGGTAAGAATCAATATGGATATGGATTGTTGAGAGTGTATGGAGAGTGAGATGGGGCCGACATGAGGGCGATGGTGATGTTGGGATTGAGTCTCTAAGAGACCTCCTACATATCCAAGTGGCAGGAAATCAAAGTCTGCATAGTTTAGTGGGGCGATGGGACACCTCAGGAGGTGGCCTATGAGAATGGATGCATTGATGGGACCCATAGGAAGTGAAACCTATGGTTTGGGACATAGCCTTCCTGATAAACATATGCTCAAGGGAGAGACTAGGATGAGACATGAGTGATGGTCTTGAATCTCAAGGAGGCTTCCTACATATCCCCGTGGAAGGGAATCAAATTCAGCGTAGTTCAGGATGGGGGTATGGAATCGATTTGTGCGTAGAGGATAGCAACCCAATGACATGTTGGGGATTACACGTAGTTAGCAGCCTAGGTTGGTCTGACGCTCTAGGGGCAGACCAGAGATGTGGGTTCCAATAAAGGGGACTATAATGGCTTACCATCAATTGCATACTACAACGTATTACCATTGGATGGGTCCAAAACAATGGATTATCATTTATTAGGGAACGCAATGGCTTATCGTCGCTTGGGGACTTCAATAGCTTACTGGTGGTTAGGGACTTTAACGGCTTACCACTGGTTAGGTACAACGGCTAACCATCAGATGAGGATCACAACGGTTTACCACTAGATGGGGTTAGACCTCAAGGAGGCTTCCTATATACCCTGCCTGTGAGGTAGGGATCAAACCTATATAGTTCGAATGGGTACAGTTTAATGTCATGCGGGACAAAAAGGGGCATACAATTTAACGTCATGCGGGATGAGGGTGGACCGATATAGAGTGGTCGGGACTGATGGGCGTTGGGCTTGAACCTCAAGGAGGATTCCTAAGTACCATTTCTAGGAGACAAGGATCAAAGTCCACATAGTTTGGGAATGGGTCTGGTGAACCGATGTGAAGTGGTCGGGACCAGTAGGTGTTGGGCTTGAACCTCAGGGAGGCTTCCTACGTACCCTGCCTAGGCAAGGATCAAATTCCACGTAGTTCAAAATGGGGATACAGTTTAACATCATGTGGGACGAAGGTGAACCGACATGAAGTAGGTCGGAACCAATGGAGGTGTTGGGATTGAACCTCAGGGAGGTTTCCTATTTACCCTGCCTTGGCAAGGATCAAATTCCACGTAGTTCAAAAGTGTTTGGTGAACCGACGTAAAGTGGTTGGGACCAGTAGGTGTTGGTCTTAAACCTCAGGGAGGCTTCTTATGTACCTTGCCTTGGAAAGGATCAAAGTTCACATAGTTTGGATGTTTATTTTGGGCTTACACTCTAAAAAGGCCCAGAGAGGATGTCATAGTTGATGCTTACTCTAATCCCATGCGATTCATGCTCAGTATGAGAAACAAGAGGTAATAAATACCTAACGATCACATCACAAAAGGTGCGTCAATGGGAAGTGGAATGAGGATTACACATGGTTAGTGTCCTAAAGAGGAAATAGGGGCTTACATATTGTTATTAACCCAGGGAGATGGATATTGGGACTTACTCCAGAATGGAGGACGTCCGGGTGGAGACAAAGCCCAACGAGAGAGGGACGAGATAACGAAGGTCCATGTACCCATCTCTCCTCTATTCCTTGGTACCTAAGAAGAGAGGAAGAGTAGGGATGCTACCTCCAGCAAGAGAGGCTTGGGGATTACACAAATATGGTTTCCCTTCCCTACGGACAGGCGCTGCTCCTACAAAGAGGATCTCATTCTAGGTGAGGAATATCTCACTCCCTTGGAGACGAGTGGGTGTAGATAATGTATGAGACGGAGAACACCACGTATGATGCATGGGTAGTGGCCACAGTTTAACGTCATGTGATGGTGATGATGGTGCTTGGCAGTTTAACAACCTACAACTTGGATGATGCAGGTTCACTCTGCACCCCTAGGACTTACATAACCAGTATGATTTAACCCTTGGTGAAGGGAAGGCACCAGCAATGTCATGGTGAGGGGGTGTCATGGAGTGATCCACTAAGGGGTCCATGTTAATGTGCTTATGCGAAGAATCAATAGTCGTTAACGTGCCTATGCGGAGAAGCATGAAGCTAAGCAACACAATGTGAAACACCACCCAAGGGACTTTGAAATCAATTCATACATACCTAGGAGGTTTCCCAGGAAAAGGGTTTGCGGAGCAAAGGGGTTCATAGGAAGAGGCCTCATGAAGATCTGGTGCTCCATGTAGTGGAGGGGCTTCGCAAAGGGGTATGCTTCGTGAAGTGGAGTGTCATATCCTAGGCATAGGGCATAGGTGCACATGGAGGGTGCTTTGCAAAGTATAAAGGCTCTCATGGATTAGGGCTTCGCAAAGAAAGGGTGCCTTGTGAATCATAGAACTATGAAGCAGTATACCTCACGAAGCACGGTGACCTTGCCTTGGAATGTGGTTCACATGTGCATGGAGGGTACTTTGTGAAGCATGAGTGATTTGTGAATACCTGGGTCCCCTTAGGGATCTCCTTCCTTTGAGAAGGCACGTGGGCTTTGTGAACGGAATCCCTACTTGAAGAGGGGTTCTATTTAAGCTAAGGGGAAGGCACTTCACGATGCTAAAGTACCTTGAAGAGCTCATTTTTTATAGAGCAGAAATTACTTCATGATTTGAGAGAGGAGAAGGTGAAAGGTTAGAGTGTTTGTCCTTTGGGCTCGAGGGGAGCCTAGTATTTATAGGCAAGATGTGGTGTGAAGTAGGGATTTCTCAACGCAAATCCACATGGATCTTTATCGTAATCGTGGAGCCTCCCACCTCTTTGCTTTGCGGTGGCTTCACAGATGTATTTCAGATTTTGGAGCCTCCTGACTCTTTGCTTTGTGGTGGCTTCTCAAAGGAGGCAGCTTCATGCCAGTTGCAGTGCTGTGGGGCTCTGCGAATAGGCTTCACAAGGCAGCCTCATTGGAGGTGGTTTCCTCCTTGTGATTTCTTCCTCTGCACATTTTTTGGCGCCAACATGTACAATAAGGGAACAAGTTTTGAATACTTTAGATGGAAGAACTATATATTTGAAAGTGAGGCCAGTGAAAGATGTTCTTGAATTCTATAAAAAAAATTAGTATGGGGAAAAGCTTTGAAAGTTAAAGCATCAGAAAATAGGGCTCTATAATATAGATCTCTAGAATATGAAGTACTGAAAGGATTAGATCCACAATTTCAATTTAGTAGATCTTCTAGAGTTAGGAATTCAGTCTAGAGGTTTAGATCTTATAATAATTTCCTACTTCTAATGGATTAGGGAGAACTTGAAAACTCATAAGAGGTGGTCACTCTCAATGATTCTAAAAAGTAGGGGTCAACTATCAATGAATAAATTTCTTCATTGGATTCCAATGGAACATGGGAGGTAACTAAGTTACCAATGGTGAAAAGAGAACTTGAGAATGAGTGAGTGTTCCATTTTAAGTAGGAATTGTATGTAATTAATGATTATAGGGCCTCACTAGTGGTGAAAGAATTTTAATATAAAGTGGGGATTGATTTATCTAAAAAAATCACCAGTATTTAAGAATGCTACCATTCATATAGTGTTGAGCTTGGTTGTTCCCAAAAATATTCACCTTGTGAAGATGGATGTAAAGACAACCTTCTTTTATGGTAATTTGGAAGAAAATATTTTCATGAAGAAACCGGATAGTTTTGAGACAGTTGGAATGAAGTCTTGTTGTGTAAACTAGAAAAAAATCTCTATGGCTTGAATAAGGAATCAAGGTAGTGGAATAATAATTTTAATGCTTTTATGGTTGAATAATATTTCGTGCGGTGCAACATGAAGCATTGTTCTTGTCGAAAAGAATGGAATGATGGTATCTTCATAATTCTTCTCCTATATGTGGATGATATATTCCTAGTTGGTCTAGATTATAAGAGTATTTGGAAGTTAAATCATTACTTGTCTAGAAGGTTTGGGATGAAAGATCACGAATGGGACAAAAAATATAAGGAATAAAGATTTAGAGGGATGGGAAGTTGGGACTTTGGTACTAATGCAAATGGAATACATCTAAAAGGTAATTAAAAGGTTTGGTATGATTAGATGCAAGATTGTATCAACTATGTTTTCCTTCTACTTCACATTATCCAAGGATAAGATGCCTAAAATGAAAGATGGGGTCATGTACATGGTGAAAGTTTTTTTTCATCAGCGATAGGAAATTTGATGTATTCCATGATATGTACTGGACCTGAGATTTCATTCATAATAGAGTTGTGACATGATTCGTTTAGAATATAGGAAGGGAACACTAAGAGGGTATGAAATGGATAATATGGTACTTGAAGGGATCAAAATAAATATCCTTGTTCTTTATATCAAATGATCTATTGCAAGGTTATGTTGATATTGACTTCACTGGGGATTTAGATACTCAGAAGGTCACCACAGGGTTTGTGTTCACCTATAAAGGAAAAACAATCAGTTGGATGTCATAGCTGCAAAAAAATGTTAGTTTTTCCACAATGGAAGTTGATTCTCTAGCTGAAACAGAATCTAGGAAGGAATTTGTATGGTTGATATGCTTGTTGAAGGTTCTTGTAAGGATTCAGGAGAGTGAGGTATTATTTTGTGATAATCAAAGTGTGATTCACTTGGGTTTGAATCCTATGTTTCACAAAATGAAGAAACATATTTACCTAAAATACAATTTCATCTGGAACATGTTGGAGTACAAGGTATGGGATTTGTGGAATATTTTTAATGAGAAATATCTAGTGGACATGTTCACTGAGGTGTTAGTCCAAGAAAGTATGATACATCATTGTGCATCAATAAGACTTGGGTGAATAGAAGGGGAACACTAACTTTCATTGTTTTGGGAGTAGGAGAATGTTTTTATTCCAAAGTTTTAGAGAGATGTTGAGAGTTCTCTGAATATTTCTTCAAGTGGGATATTATTGGGATATAAAGCCAACTTCAAGTGTCGATTACATCAATCGAATGAATAGTGAACCAAGTAATACATTATTCTTGGAGTTTAAGCAATGATGATAAGATCTTCAGCTAATGGAGGTTTCTTTGAATGGTAGTTTTGTCTAATGGGAATGTGTAGGGGTTGGATGGTGGTGATGGAATTTATGATGCCTGTGAGTACAATATTTATTTTCTCACACTAGTATCACCTTTAAAATGTGTTTTATAAAAAATGTGTTAAGGTTTATGGGTCATCAATGGGTTTCGTAAGGGTAATTTGGATTGTTCATCGACTTCATCGGTCAGGTTTTGATTATTGAAGGCAATCAATAGTCACCAAATTGAATGGTGGGGTGTAAATGAATCTATAAGTTTGGTGTAGATGGATGAACTAAAAGTAATTAATATAATTGGGACTATAGATATAGGTGTTATGATGTGATCGAATATTACTAGTAATTAGTGACCTAATTTAGTGACTTAGCAAAAGTGATTGTAATTATATATCTTATGATGAAAATAGAATGCAGTAGTGTTACTCTCATGGATAGGGATGTCAATGGGTACCTATTAGCCACATAATCAACACTTTCCAACCAAATTAAATAGGGTTAGGGTGGTGGTTAAATGATTATTTATCAGGTTATGATAATAAAATTAAAAGTCAATTAATAAATGAGTAAGGTTATGGTATTACTTTTAGGATATCATAAACCCAAACTAGATCATGAAAATTATTAGTAATTAATTAATAATAAATTTTTAAATGACATTACAATTATAAAATTTATTTATCTATTTTGATTTGGATTCATACTATATTTATATGTAAACTTTAAATTTTAATTTTTTTACTATATGTTATTAAATAAATTACAATTAAAAAATATGTTTATTTAATTTTTTGATATGTTTATTCTATATTTATAAATAAAATTTAAATATTTTAATTATTAATTGGTTGTTTCCTATGGAATTGGGGATGACCTCGTTGATTGAAGGTTCAAACATTCCAATCGGTTTCTAATGGGTTTGTTCGTAGAACCGGAAACATCCAATGATTACATATCCATTTGGACCTACTTTCCAAAGGTAGGCGCTCATTAGTTGTGGACTGATGAGGCTTAGGAATTTTCATTGGTCGAGAGGATGGGAGGTCGGACTCATCACACCTTTTTTAGGGGAATTATTGTCTACTCCGGGACTCTCTTTATAGATTTAAGTTATTTTAGTGAATCCTTATTACATTACCAAGTATAAAATGAGATTTCCTTTGGATCTGAAAATTAATGATTAAATATATAGGAAATTTAGAGAATCTTTTATATGTATTCGAGGTTCTTCATCAATAGAGAATCATTTGTATTTGTTAGAGATTCTCAGTCAATGTTATCCCTCAATATATAAAAGTCTCTTGGTCATTATGATGACCATGCTGGTTTTAAAGACACTCAGTGGGGCACTTGAAGTTTATTGTCATTCAGAAGGACATGGATTATTTCAGAGTTGGGATCATACCCACTGATGGGCTACCTATGTATCCTTTGTTTTGGAAAAGGAATCAGAACCCACATAGTTCGAGTAAGGGAGTATGATGTTTATGCATGATTGATGGCTCAAAGAAAGATTTCATGATTACTTTTACACTCTAATCTCACGTGAGTCATGCTTGGTGTGAGAAAAAAGAGGTATTGGTGAAACCAGACAATTGTGCCATGAAAGATACAATGATGTGGGGCTTATGTATGTATTACTGCCCAAAATAGATTAGGATTAAGATTTAATTCAGGGAAGAAATCCAGGAACAAGGTCCATAAAGGTATATGTACTTCATGGAGATTTGGGTACTCTAACTTGGTGCTTACTCCTGAGGAAGATGCCCAAATTAGTAGGGGACTCATGATTGGGATTTATTCTTGAGAAGGAAGCCCATATCAAAAGTAAATTAAGACTGGTTAAGATAAATTAAGACTGGGGCTTACTCCTGAGAAGGAGGCCCAGGTTAAGGGACTTGAAAAAATAAGGGACTTGGGGCTTACTCCTAAAGAGGATGCCCATATTTGAAACTGGGGCTTACTCCTGAAAAGGAAGCCCAGGTTAATAGAATTATGGTTGGGGCTTACTCCTGAGGAGGATGACCAGGTTAAAGGGATTTGAAAAATTAAGGGACTTGGAGCTTACTCCTAGAGAGGATGCCCATATTTGAGACTGGGGATTACTCCTCAAAAGGAGGACCAGGTTAAGGGAATTATGGTTGGGGATTACTCCTGAGGAGGATTCCCAAATTAGGGGACTAGGACTTGGGGCTTACTCCTAAGGAGGATTCCCAAATTAATGAGGACTTGGGGCTTACTCCTAAGGAGGATTCCCAAATTAATGAGGACTTGAGGCTTACTCCTAAGTAGGATTCCCAAATTAAATGAGAATTTGGGGCTTACTCCTGAGAAGGAGATCCAAATCAATGAGGATTTGGGGCTTACTCCTGAGAAGAAGGCCCAGATCAATGATTCTCTCATCTTAAAGGATGAGGTTGAATGAATGAACTCTCTAACTTTAGTGATATAAAGATGTGAAAATCACTAAGTTTTGAGAGGTGTTGCACGGAACTCCTTTCAGATAAGGAATTCAATCAATAAAAGATGCCATAAATGGCTTTGAAGAGTGTCTTGAAGATTGAATCTTGAATAGGAGAGGTGGAATGGTATAAGAGGGGTTAAAATGGGTAGGAAGGGCACCCAAAAATAGAAGGGCATGCAGGTACTGCGTGGGCGCGCAAGTCCTGGTCGCGCAGGTATACCTGTGCGGCACATGGGTACTTGTGCTATTATTAACCAATAGGGTAATACTTGGGCAATCCTTGACCAAATCCTTTAGAATTATCCCAAGGTACTTCCAGAAGATTGGAGCACAAGTTTCAATGAGTAGGTAAGGAGGCGCGCAAGTGTGTCCATTTCCCTTAAGAGTAAAACACTTAGGCGCGCAAGCGTTAGTAAATTCTAACACTTAGACCTTATTCCTATTGTTTAGACCTTACATTCTAGGTAAAGAATTACCTTATAAGTGTTCGGAAGACTTGAAGAAGAGACTTGGGTGTTTAGAGCTCTGTATCTGAATTCTGGAAAAATTCCCCCTATAAAATGGGGGGCCCATCGGGGTATTTATAGGCTGGAGAAGACCCTGGGTGATTTTCAAAGAGGGCGCGCAAGTCACCTGCACGCCCATTTGGGCGGTGCGCAAGTCTACTTGCGCGACCATGCTGGAACTTGCGCGACCTTTGGGTAGTGGTCACCTTGTTCATCCCTTTCTCTCTTTTTTGATGTTTATTCAAAGGATGAATCTTCCTTATTGAGGTATTTCCCTTTTCATTCCGTTTAGACTCTGTGACGAAAAAGGAGCATCAAAAAAAGTCCCCCCTCAGAGTTGGATCCAAAAATGAATAAGGATTTGACTCTAAGGAAAACATGAAATAAAAGGAAGTTAGGTAATTCAGGGTATGGAACACAAATGGGATTTGGGCGCGCATGGTCCGACGCACAGGGGTACGGCCTTGTCTATAAATAGATGGAATCACTTTGTGCAAAGCACCCGTCTCTTTCTTGTTTGGTTTTCTCTCAGCACACAGGTGGACTCCCAGCTTTCTCTCATCTATGCTTCTTGTTTCTTGTTTCGTGCTTCTGTTAAGGTATTTGGACTTGCGTAGTGATACTTGCACGCCCAATACTTGCGCGACCGAAGGAGACTTGCGCGCCCACTATGGGACTTGCGCGCCTAAATGTCTTAGCCAATTTTTCAAACTCCTTCACAAATTTTATGAAAAATTAACTTACTTTAAGATTTAATTATTCAAATTTTGTGCAGATCCAATGGCTCCCAAGAGAATCGGAACGGCTGATGAACTGGAAATCAAAAGAATTGATGATATGATGGACATCGTTGGTCACGATTACTATACTGTAAATTAAAGTACTCTCCCAGAATTATCCAAGTACTTGAAGAAGCACCATATTAATTTCCTGAACAGAATCTATCTGCCTCTGTATGGCCATGGTCATCTGCAAGATGTCAATATTCTAGAGGCAAAGAACTATCTTCTGCATTCCTGGTTTCAGCCATATACCAACTTTTCTTCAGAAAATGTCTCAATCGCAGGAACATTTTCTAATGATGGAACTGTAAATAAAGCCTATATAATTCATCATAGCTCGTGTTCACCAGATCTGAAACCTCACAAACCTGAGCTACAACCACATTGTTATCCCTCAATCTTTTGAAATTCTCAGATGGATCAATCCAAAGGCTGGAAGGAGAAATTGGAATTCCGTTCTGGAGGAGGGGTGAAGCCAACTTGGATGTGGGCTTATTGGGTGCGACAAACTTGTGAAGATTTTGTCGAGGATCTGAAGGGAGCTGCAATTTATGAAGACGTCTCGGCTAGGCAGACGTATGTTTATAGGAATGATAATTTTTCACCAGATTTGCTTAGCCGCTGGAGCCCAGAAACTAATTCTTTCCATCTGACCCATGGAGAAGTAGGCATTAGTTTTTGGGATGTCTACAAGATCTCAGGGGTTCCAATTTTGGGTGATATGTATGACGAATTCATCCCTCCAAAGGCAACCTTGAATGATCCGAAGAAGGCTCCAAATTTGGTTCGAGAATTATTGAATATTTATCATAATCTCAAAATCTTAAAGACTTCAAAGACTCATTATAGAAGGGATATTCATCTAGAGTAATGGATGGATATGTTTCTCAAGAAGAAGAGGGAAAAGGGGCCCACCTGTACTCGTCCTACTAGCTTCACTAGAGAGGATAAGAGAGGTGCTCCTGGAACATTTTGGCCGACTCTGGAAGTAAGAGAGTTTAAGAAATGGGGGTATGAAGTGAATCATAAAATCTTATAGAAGACCCGTCTGGAAGGATTTTTAGCCTTATGGATCAGTGTCTATATTTTTCCAGTCAGAGATTCGAAGGGAGGAGTCAGGACAGGGACCTTCATTATTGCAGCCAAGTTGGCTGAGAGGAAGATGGTGGGGATGGCTACCCCAGTTTTGGAAAAGATTCACAGGAGCTTACTCCATGTCTATATGGTTAAGTCTCCTTTGAGATTAGTGGGACCATTCCAAGTTTTATGGGGATGGATCGCCACTCACTTCCGGACATATGCTGTTCAGAACGGAATACAGATTCCTGGAAGTTATTTCAGGCCGTCTGTTCAAGCCTTCTTTGGAGTTTGTCCTTTTTCCCTCAATACCTATGATATTAGGCCAAGGCTGGGTATGTGTAAGGAATTTCACTTCTTTCCCTATGGAAATCTTCCAACAGGGCGATTTGTTGATGATGGATCAGCCAGCTTGGAACAGAGATCTTACATACTGGCCTGCAGAGATGGTGTACTGGCCACCAGAATTGATGGGGAAATTATATGTGAGGCCTATGATCCATATCGTTTTTCACACCAATTCAAGTGTCTGTAGACAACTGTTGTATCTCCTCTAGTGCACGTCAGGTCAGAGCAGCATCCAATGGTTGCCTGAAAACTATGGTTGCTAATGGCTATGGAAAGGACTAGGGCAGTTTTTGACTTACCAGATGCTAAAGCGGTCAGTAACTTGGCCATATGGTATGATGAAAACTGGGTAGCATCATATCCTGAGGCAATATTGAATAAACCTGTTTACCGGGTGGGGAAGAAGAAGAGAACCATTGAGAAAGAAACAATTCATGTGGCAGGTGATTCTTACACTCCTGAAGCTGGTTCACCAAGTTCTTCAACCGAGGCTGATTCATCAGATTCTCAGGAGATACAACATGTGTCAAAGAGGCCACGTGTCGTATATAATCCTCCTTTCAGAATCAAGAGATCCACTCCATCAACTTCTAGTGAGTTACTTTATTGAGAAACTTTAATTTCTAGTAACTTTATAGAGTAACAAGTTTTCATTCTCTTTTTATAGTTGCAGGGGCTAGAAATAAATTAAAATCCAAGGTTATAGGACCCTCTTTGCAGCCTTCTAGTACACCTGCATATCTACGACCAGAGGCCATCCAGACATGGAGGGATGTAAACTGCGATACTGAAACTATCTGGCTAGAGCTATGTGAAGGGATAAATCTTCCTGGAATAGGGACTCTTCAGGCTCCTGCAAATATTCATTTCAAGGATAACCCTGATGAAGTAAGAGCCTATGTCAAAGAGTTGAGGACCTATATTTATGCCACTGATGATTCTATCCCTATCACCAAGTGGGTGAAGGAAATGATGGATCACAGCGCCACTGATGAGGAGTGGCATGAGTATGTGGATCCTGAAGATGTAAGTTTTCTTTCCTTGTTTACTTTGCAACTTGATTTCAGTCAAATCTTTTTTACTCTAGGAAATTACTTTCTTTATCCTATAGCTTTCAAGGAAAGGAACTACTGAAGTTCCTTCACTATAATATAGCCCTGGTGGTACTGCCATTAGGGATGCTACTGAATCTCCTCTTGAGTCAAGTGAGATATCTTCGGGACAACATGACATGAATGAAGATTTGTACATGGCCCTTCATTCTCCAATTCAAGTGCCTATAAAGGAGACTACTGATACTCCCAAAAATCCAAAGAATCAAATGCATTGGAGGAATAATTCCACAGCTAAACGCTTCATTAGTAGCGGTAAGTCCTTCGGATAATCATGAATCTATACCCATGAAAAGTTTTCTCATATTTATGGGGATTGAAAGGGCTTCTTCAATTTCCCCTCTGAGGGAAAGGACTGATCCTACTTTGAGGACCACGGAGGGTGCTGTGGAACAATTTCAAATTCAGGCTGACTTTCCTGCTCCTAGAGAAGAGTCAGCATCTATTCCCAGTATTTCTCCTACTATTCTATTCTGTGATATTTCAGGTATAACACCTACACCAGAATCATTGGCGGCCGCGGCAACTGAATCTATTATCCTTCCTAAAGAATCTATCCAGGGTCAGGGGCCGAAGAATGAGGGTCGCCAAGAAGACACATCAAATTCTCCAACTGGTGAGACTAACCAGGATTTTGAAATATCATTGGATGAAATGATGAATCTTGGCATGTCTTTTGAATAATTTTTTGATCATGCTAAGTTATCATGTGATTTATAAGATCTTGGGCGTGAGTGTTATCCTTCGTCTAGTAAATTTTCTTATAATTTACACTTCTAATCATGACTGAAAATAATATGGAGTTCCATCCAAAGAAGATGTTGAACTGCCAATGCCTGAAGAGGGTGTGGACATTGATGTCAACCCTACCATTTAATAAACATTAGCTAAAGTGGAGCTAAACCCAGTAAACCCTCCTGAGACCCATCTTGAAGATCCTGTTACAACTGGGAAAGATGGGGAGGAGTCTTATCAAGCTGTTGATCTACTGTTAGGTAATGATTGTATTGAGTTTTCAAGATAGACAACCAACTTTCATTGTTCTATGAAACTAACCATACTTTTAATTGATCAAACAGGGCTATCAACTTCGATGTCTAGATCTGGAGGTGAAGTCTCAACTTCCACCCAAATAGTAGTAGAAGGCAAATCAACCAGGGTCAGGGGGGAAAGAGTAGAACAGGGCACTTACTTAAGTGCATTAATCCCAAATTACATGCCCCCTTGTGATGATGATGTCGAATCATACCCGGAGGTGCTTAAGGCGCTCAGCTTTTCACGATTCAAGGCATAGAACAACATATGGAAAATCATATCTGAGGTGCCTTTAGAAGAGCTATCATCAAAGATCCCTCAATTGTCATCCCTGTTCGTCATGCTAGGACTTGGCAGTTTTGGATATCAAGAGATACATACCGCAGTGAAACAGGTCATCTTAAGAAGGGAGCAGGATCAAAAGTGTCGTGAAGATCTAACCAGGGTAAAGATGTCAGTCAACATCAGTGAATTTGAGGTTGCGGTATCCTGAGATGAGGTTGACTATGCTGCAAAGATGAAGGAGATGAAGCATAAGATCAAAGATAAAGTAGTCCAGCATATGCACCTTCAACAACAGTTATATGTTGTTACTGGGGAACTTGACCAACTCAATAATTTTCTAGAGGGATCTCAAAAGAATGGTATGAAATCCATTTCAGATGCCAATAAATCACTCCATCATGCTCAAAAGAGTGAAGTTGGTCAGGTGCATGAGCTTCAAGTAGCTGCTGATGAAGATCGGGATGTTGTTCATCAAGTGAAGACTTACGTTGACAACCTCTTGTAATTTCCTGGAAAAGAGAAGAGACTCCAATCTGTGGATGTCCTTCTAATATTTTGTACAATAAATGGAAAGAATTCTTTCATCTTCAATCACTTGTGCATGTATTTTCCTGCTACCTGCTTAAAAATTTACCTAAGCCAATGGGCCTAGTAAGCATAGTTTGATTTTTACTAGGATTATTATAAATAACCCTACAAACTTTGAATCTTTTAATTGATCAATATTATCTAAATCATAAAAAATTTATGTTTATTGAGCTAGAACTTGACTTTTATTCAGAGTTCCCTTGTCTTTTGTGGGCAGTTTAAAGTCATGCATGTCAGACATAAAGAGGCTAATGTTTAAGGTCGAAATATCTTTGACCGAATGAATTAGAATTGACTCAATTCCTAGACAATTTATCTAAAAATATATTACCATACTCAAGTATGAGGGAAAATATGTAAACTATGACTTAAGAAAATTTGAATCTGAGGAATGATATGAAAAAGAGCTAAAAAGGCATTAGAAGAAGTAGTTCCCAAGAATGAAGTTACCATTATTTAACAAACCTGTTTGGGGGTTGAATTATGAAGGGCCACCTAAGTACATTGGCTGCATAGTCAAATAATAGCATATTTTGGTTGATAGGTCCATTATATAGACTACTTATGCAAGGCCACCTAAGGGAATGTTCTACATAGTCAGGCAAAATAACTCTCGGAAATTTACTTTTCTACTACTAAGAAGCCAGTG
The DNA here is from genome assembly GCA_963277665.1 of Viscum album. Taxonomy (NCBI): domain Eukaryota; kingdom Viridiplantae; phylum Streptophyta; class Magnoliopsida; order Santalales; family Viscaceae; genus Viscum; species Viscum album. The sequence goes on from OY728166.1 coordinate 386,514,828, forward strand.
AAAGTTTGTGGGGATTCAACTTTTCAAAAGTATAGAGTTTGTTGTATGGAAAGAGGTACTTGAATATGGAGAAGATATTTACAAACAAGATTAATGAAGAACTGGATGAATATCACTCTTACAAAGGTCTGACCCAAACATAGGGAAGGAAAATATAAACCATAGACTTGAATACTTTCAGATCATGAAAAAGGATATGGGACAAATATGTTAAGGATGGCTATTTTTTCGAATCCCTACATATTGTCATTAACAAAAATAAGGAAAAAAGATGTTTTCCTCCCAAGAATGAAGTTACCAGTATCTGAAAAAACTGTTAGGGGGTTGAATTATACAGGGCCACCTAAGGGCATTGGCTGCATAGTCAAATAATAGTATCTTTTGGATGAAAAATATGTTATGGAGACTATTTATGCAAGGCCGCCTAAGGGCACGTGTTGTATAGTTAGACAAAAGAACTCTCAAAAATTGGAAATTTTGTGACTACAAGTCAAGAAAAGGGTTATGAAGATCTGAAAATGTTTAAGGTTAAGATTTTTGACACATAAAAATGGGTATTGTTCAATGTATGTAAAGATACATAGATCAATGCTAACCATAATCACGTTGTGGCTGGGTCCGGAATTGAAATACTGGACTTCACTATGTATCCCATAAGGATTGGAATCAAGCCATACGTAGTTCTTGAAATATAGTTTAACGTCGTGTGGGATGAAAGTATGAGAGATCTAAGTTTAGGGTCATAGAGCTCGGACCATTATAAGAAATACACAGTGTGTGTTTTCATGGGGACTTTTCAGCCAAGGGACTGAAAGTGGAATTTGGGTTAGGACCAAAAGACTTGGGGCTGGATTCGAGGGACACTCGAAAGTTCCAACGTATCCCATAAGGATGGGAATCAAGCCCACGTAGTTATAGAAATACCCTCTGTACAGATTTGGTTCGTACATGCGAAGGGTGAAAGGGGACTTTAGTGCAATGAATGTTTAACCCAAGATAAAAGGTTTAGGTATTGCCATGTATGCACATAAATTTTTTGAATATAACATGATTTAAAATCAATGTAAATAATGATTCCCTCTCAAGTGAGGGTATCAAAGAATATTGTAGTTTATTGTCGTACAGGAAAAAAGTGTTGTACGGTTTAACGTCGTATAACAAGGATGAAGGTGAACCAATGTAAAGATATTGATTCTGGGAGCGGTTTCACCTATCAACATCATATGAGATGAAGGTGAACCGATGTGAAGATATTGGTTTTGGGCTTGAACCTTGGAAGGTTGCCTATGTACCCAGCCTAGAAGGCAAGGATCAAAGTCTGCGTAGTTCAATTAAAGAATGATTTAGTGATCAAGTTGTTTTGGGGAGAATGACCTAAAAAATGATGTTGGGACTTACGCGTGGTTAGCGGCCCAAAGAGGGTGTTATGGTTGAAATTTTCTCTAAGCTCACATGAGTCATACTCATTGTGAGAAACAAGAGGTAACAACAACCTTAACGATGCACAGTTTAATGTCATGTAGGACATATGAAGGGATTATGCAGTTTAAAGTCTTACAGTTAGGACTATTGGTGCTGCACAGTTTAGTGTCATGTAGCAAGGACAAAAATACAGTTTAACTTCATGTAGGATGTATTAAGGTATTTCTATACAGTTTAGCATCATGTAGTTAGGACGATGGAGACAATACAGTTTAATGTCATGTTGGACAAAAGGAAGACTATGCAGTTTATTGTCATGCAGTAAGGACAAAAGAGGACACATTTTAACGTCATGTTGGACGTATTAAGGACTTTTTCACAGTTTAATGTCATGTTGGATGTAATTTACATGCAAATAATTTAAGTTCATATGCATGGACCGTTGATGGTGTAGTTTAACGTTGTGCTGGATGTAAGGGACATGAAAATAGTTTAAGGTCATATGCATGGACCGTGGATGGTGCAGTTTAATGTTGTGCTGGATGTAAGGGACATGAAAATAGTTTAAGGTCATATGCATGGACCGTGGATGGTGCAGTTTAACGTCGTGCTAGACGTAAGGGACATGAAAATAGTTTAAGGTCATATGCATGGACCGTGGATGGTGTATTTTTCTTTTATACAAAATACTTCTTCAGAAATATGGCATTGGTTGGAGTAGTGATGAGTTCTCCATCCATTGAGATTAAAGAATAAGCTCCATTAAAATAGACCTTATGTATTGAATAAGGTCATTCCCATTTTGGTTCAATCTTGGGAGGTTTCTGTCCTGGTATCATTGGAGTTCTAAGAACTAATACCAATTCTCCTTGGACGAATGAACAAAGATGAACTTTTTTGTTGAAATCTCGTGTTATTCAATTCTGATAGACTTCCAAGTGGTGCAGAGTGCAAAATCTTTTCTCATATAACCATTCCAATTCATTCAATCGCTTTTTATATTGTTCATCTGTAGATGATTGATCATAAATGGATACTCTGATTGAAGGTAACTTAACATCAATGGGCAAGACTGCTTTCGTTCCATATACCAGTGAATATGGAGTTGACCGCATTGCAGTGCGGGTGGTGGTCTGATAATCCCATTAAGCATGAAAGATTTTATCAGGTCATGACTTCTTATCTTTATCCACCATATTTTGTAGTATATTTGACAGAGTCTTATTGAAAGATTCTATCTAGCCATTGGCCGCTGCATGATACCGAGATGAATGATTGGATTTGATGTTGTATTCTTAATACATTTTCTTCACCTCAGATGAACAGAAGTTGGTGACATTGTCCGTCAATATGGTATGAGGGACACCAAATCCGGTAATGATGTTAGACTTGATGAAGCTAACAATACTTTTAGAACTAACTTCTTTGAGAGGTATTGCCTCTTCCCATTTGGAAAAGAAGTCAGTAGAAGTAAGAATATACTTAAACTGCTTGGCCGTAGCTGAAGGGTAAGGTCCCACCACATCTATTCCCCATGTGGAAAATGGTCATGAGTATTTAGTTGTATGAAGAAACTCTGGAGGTTTATGAATGAAGTTGGCGTGTACTTGGAATGAATGACACTTCTTTGTTAAATCAACACAATCATGTATCATTGAAGGCCAAAAGTATCCAAGACTTTGAATCTGATCAGACAGTCTATGTCCAGACTGGTTGGCACCATAGACTCCTGCATGCACTTCTTTCATGATAGCCATTGTCTCTTCACTATCAATGCATCTGAAGAGAACTCCATAAAAACCACGCTTGTATATAATTTTCTCTAGGTGATTTGGGCTATCATAAAGAGTAAAATTGACCACACGTCGTCGAATTTGTTCTTTCCCGACTCTATCAGGTGGAAGTGTTCCATTTTGAAGGTATTCCCTGATAGGTGTCATCCATATTGTAGTATGAACATATGGTTCAGAGATGGGACTAATTTCATTGATTTCCTCTGTTCTGGCTTGAACATAAGGTGAAATTGTACGACGGTGGGCAATACTGATGGTTGTCTCGTCCCGATTTGGATCTGCCAGAGTTGTGGCTATATTATCCAGTGCATCATCTTGGGCATTTTGTGATCTTGGGACATAAGAAAATGTCGGTTCCGAAGGAAACTCTTCCATTAACTCTATGATGTAATCATACAAAGGGATTAGTTCTTCTTTTCTGATGGCATAATCCCCATTGACTTTTTTGATTACCAAGTCTGAATCACCTTTCACCTTTAAGTGATTAATTTGTGCTTGAAGTGCCAACTCCAAGCCTGCGATGAGAGCTTGGTAATCCGCTTCATTATTTGTACCGCCTCCAAAAAATGAGAAGGAATAAGGTAACACTACCTTTTCTAGATAAATGAGTACAACTCTTAAGACAACTTTTTTGAATTTAGGATTTTCCATTTTCTTCCCTGTTGGACTTTTAGTACATTTTGCATACCTGAAGACTATATTGAATAGAGAAGACTTCCTAATCAGGAAGTTCAATATCTGAAGATGTTTCTTCCACTGAAGGGTGTTCAGCAAGGAAATCAGCCAGAGCTTGTCCCTTTATTTCCTTTTGAGACACATACTGAATGTCGAACTGCTGCAAGATAACTTCCCACCTTTCCATACGTCCTGTAAGCATTGGATGACTAAGGATGAATTTGAGCGGGTTATTGCGAGATACCAATTGGACCTCGTGATGTTACATGTAGTGTCTCAACTTTTGAACTATAAAGATTAATTCTAGGCAGCACTTCTCAATATTTGAGTATCAGGTTTCTGCTTCAAGAATAGTCTGACTGAGATAGTAGAGGCTGTTTTCATTCCCATCATCATTATTCTGAGCAAGAAAGGCACCCAATGATCGCTCTAGAGCTGTCACATAGAGGATAAGTGGTCTTCCTTCAACAGGTTGCATAAGTACTAGTGGACTCAAGAGATACTTCTTGATAATATCAAATGCTTCTTGACATTCTTCAGTCCACTTATAAGTGACTCCCTTCTTCATCAATTTGGTGAAGGGTAGACTTTTTTCTGCCAAATTGGTGATGAAACACCGAATATAGACTAAGTGTCCTTGAAGTCCTCTCAATTCTTTTAAATTTTGAGGAAGTGACATACCAAGGATTGACTTTGTCTTATCAGGATCGACTTTGATACCATGATGGCGTACAACAAAGCATAGAAATTTTCCTGAGGTTACCCCAAAATCACATTTTAAGGGGTTCATCTTCAAATTATGTTGTCGAAGATTGCGGAATATGACTTCCAAATCATCCAAGTGATTAGAATGTTGTTTGGATTTGACCACAAATCATCCACATAAAATTCAACAAACTTTCCCAGAAAGGGTTTAAAGATACGATGCATGGCATGCTGATATGTTGTGCCTGCATTATTTAGGCCAAAGGGTATTACCCAATAGAAAAACACACCCTGAGGGGCTCTGAAGGCTGTAGATTCCTCATATTCTGGAGCCATTCGGATTTGATTATATCCGGAATATCCATCCATGAATGAAAGTGCTTCATACCCAGTTGTTTCATCAATCAAGAGTTCTGTAATCAGAACTGGAAAATCATCCTTAGTACAATGCCGATTAAGATCTCTGAAATCAATGAAAACTCTAATTTTCCCATTATTCTTTTTCACTGGGACAATATTATCCAACCACTTGGGATATTGAGCTTCTCTTAAGAAGTTATATTTGATAAGCTTATCCACTTAAACCTCAATTTTGGAAGCATAGGTTGGGTGTGTTCTTCTAGCAGCCTGTTTGAATCCTCGATGTTCTTCTGGAAAACCCAAACGATGAGTGGAAACATCAGGATCAAGCCTTGGAATCTATGTATAGTTCCAAGAAAATATATCTCGATTTTTCTTTAGAAAAGAAATATACATCTCTTGCTCTTCAAGATTCATAGACGCACTAATTAAAGTGGGGCTTGGATCTTCTTTTATACCCAGATTTATTTCTCTGAGTTCATCCATGGTGGTAGAGATAACCTCTTCAAATGCTATAGGAGCATCCCTGAGATCTTCCTCTTCCTCTTCAGCATGTGTTATTTCTTCCATTTCTACTTGCATAGTATATGATGAAGCAGAATTTCCATAATCAGAAGAGATGTAAAAATTTGCACATCTTGAAGAAGAAGCTTCCATTTCTGACCTGATTGATGATGAAGAGTCTTCTTTGGGTAATAAAGAGGAGATGATAGATTGAGAATCGACATCATCGTTAACCTCTAACATTTCTATAATTTCTTCTGGCCTGGTTGGAAAAGTATAGACTTGCTGGATTTCAGCAGATGAAATGAAGACATCTCCATTTGAGCTTTCATCATTGCTTGGTGGATCACCACTTTATCCCATGTTGTCTGGCTCGATTACCATGATTGATATTATGGAGGTTTCCATAAGAGTATTTTTATTTGGGTCTATCCTGTCAATTTGACTGATAGGCAACACATAATCTGTACTCACATGTGCTAATGGGTTTACTGGAATCTTTTCCAAACCATACGGAGCATTAACTTTGGTAATCTCCTTTGTTGTGGATTCCTCCTTTCCCTTCATGTGGTAGAATTCCACCTCAATGTATTGAGATTCACATGTCTTGAATGGGGCCTTATCACCATATAATGTCCCAACTTGACCATCAAAACAAAACTTGAGACATTGGTGGTATGATGAAGGGATAGCCGCATGTCGATGTAGCCCGAGTCTTCCAAGCAAGATGTTGAAGACTAGGTCTTGATCAACAACCATGAAATCTGAATTAGACACAAGATATCCAAACTGATTTCTGAGTGTAATCTCTCCCATTGGTTCTTTTTCATTTTTATCATATCCTTGTAACATCATAGTTGAAGGAGATAAATCAGATTCTGTGAGGCCTAATCGACGAAGTGTACGAATGGGCATGAGGTTGACTCCTGAACCATTATCAATGAAAGATATTCGGATGTCTACACCATTGACCTTTCCAGATAAGTACAAAGGTCTAATGTGTCCATGCATGACATCATCTTCATCTTTATCTATGAAAGATATCACCGCATGGCATTCTGTAGGATTATTCTCTACATGGTAGACTTCAGCTACAGCAATTTCAGTCTCAAACTCCTGAGTACTTGAAAAAGCCTCAATGAGTGCCTCCTAAAGGTCCTTTGATAAATTCAAGGCATCCATAATTGATAACTTGGTCGATACTTGGGCCATGTGTTTCAATATATCATACTTTTGATCCAAAGGTTTGTGTTTCCCAACAGGAACATGTGGTTTAGCAGGTGCCTTGGAAGTTGATGCTTTGGAATTTGATGCATCTTGTACTGGGATAGGAGTTGGTAATACCCCTGGCTTTGGAAGATTAGACCGATTAGGTCTATTTACTTACTGAGAGGAAGAATATAGAACCTTCAACCAATCTTCCAGAATAATTGTTCTAGGGCTGAGTCTGCCTTGTGTGGAAGAACTTGCTTGTTCTTGTTGAGCTCGTTGAAGGGCTCTACCATGAGTTTATGCCACATACACAGTTTTAGCAGGGGTAGAATTGGAATAGTGGCCTCTAAAATATCCACGTCTTCCCCTGTATCCTGAGCCTCTGGAACTTCCTCTGATTCCTCTATTTGATATAGGGAATTCAGGCTCATCAAAATCGAAACTGCGACTGGAATATGGATCTATTAATTGAATCATATTAACATAACCAAAGATCAACTCTTTATCTAATGAATACTCTGCCTGATTAGCCTATTTAGGTTGTGCCATTTGTAGAGGTGGTGCTCGTGAATTTGAAGTAGATGGCATGAAGTATGCCAGAGTCAAAGACAACTTAGGCTTTGACACATACTCATCTTCTTCTGATTCTTTTTCTTTCTTTGAATGATACTGTTTCTTTGAGTATTTTCCCTCTGATGAAGAGGGTTTTTCTGTGGAATTCATGGAAGAAAGAATAATTGGTTTCTTCAATTGCGTTCGCAAAATGGCATGAGTTTGGTTGATCGTTTTTCTACCCATCCAATCATCATATTTCTGCGCATTTTTGCTTTTGACTTCTTGACATTCGCCTTCTTTCTCTGGAACTGTAGCAGTAACACATACTACCTGGGCTGAAGAGCCTTTTAGTTTGACTTGTCCTGAGTCGATCATCTTTTGTAGGAGGTCTTTGAAGACAAAACACTCCTGGATGGGATGCCCCAACATTTGAGGAAAGGGGAAATAGTTGGGATGGTCTTCATCTCCTTCCTTGTTTGGCCTCTTGGGCCTTGGCAATTGAACCTAATTATTTTCTAGAGCTGAAATGAAATAACCAGGAACTTGTTCATTTTGGAAAGAGTAAACTTTTCTCTTCAGATCCTAAAATTTTTTCTGTCTTTGATCTCTTTGATCATCTTGATGAAACGGCCTTTTTTTTGCGCTCAGGAGGTGGATCCCTTCGAGAAGATGAAGGTTTTGAAGTAGAAGCAGGTACAGGTGCTTGTTTAAGCATAACTGTAGAATTCTCTACTTTACCCATTCTCCTTCCTGGAGCTGGTGGAATTATACGAATCTTATCCTTAGTCTTTATAAGATAATCTTCAATCTGTTGAGAGATTGAAGTAAGGTCTCAAAACCCTCCTATGTATTTCACAGGGATCAATGGCGTTCGCAACTCATCATGTAAATTTGCCACACAGATTGGCAACAGTTCTTCATGAGGGAGTGCTAAGCTTAGGGAATATGTTAATCCCTTCCAGCGAGCAATGAAATCTGAGACCCTTTCATTCTCCCTTTTCTTACAGTTTTTAAGATCAAAAACTATTGTCTTTGTCAACGTTGAGCTGAACTGAAGAAGGAATTTTTGGTTAAGATCTTCCCACCCGGTAATGGACCGAGATTGCAAGCTTGTATACCAAACAAAAGCTGGCCCTTGCAAGTTTCTCACGAATAATCTGAGTTTCACTGCTTCTTGTTGTTCCGGATTTCCCATCATAGGATCGCAACAAGACACGTAATGCGTCAAATACTGTTCAGGATCGCCTGATCCATTGAAAATAGGGAATATAGGGTTCCCAAAACTTGATGGGGGAAGGATTGAATCTACCCATTTAGGGTAATCTCTCTTTTCTGGTTGAACCTATGCATGTTTCCCTTCCATAGTCTCTAACCAAGCAGTTAATGACTCAATGGTAGTTATTAACTTTTGAGAAACATTCGGTTGAACTTGGACTTGGGCAGGTGCAATGACTGGAGCTGGTACAGATGTGGTGGTTGGTGCTGCAACTGATGGTAGCACTACCAATTGTTGTTGTACTTGACCTGTAGCATTAGACCTGTGAGGGTGTATTGATAAAGGAGGATATTCTTGATCCATTTTATTAGCCACAACAAATTCCTTTGACTGACTGACTCCATCACGCTTAGGAAGAAGACTACCCTAAAGTAGTTCTGCATTCAACCTCCTCAATTCCTTCATTTCTTCCTCTTGTTGTGCAAATCTTTGCTCTAGTGAGAGAAATTGGCCTTCTCCAGAGGAAGGGTATGTAACCTGATTCTTTCCTTTCCCCTTGTTAGCTCCCTTTTGGAGAGGGGGAAGTGGGTTACTCGAAGGATTACCTAGATTCTGGGTAATCCTTTGATTTCGTGTACGCACACCTTCTTCATTTGTGTCTATGCACACAACTTCTTGAGCAGGAACTTCTTCATCTCAGTCCCTTGGGTGAGCCTCATGTTCTGGAGGATCGGAAAATACGTCATTGATGACATTGATTGATGCATAACACATTTCATTTCTTCTATCGGAATTTCTGTGATATTTTCTTCTTCCATGTCCTTGATGATACATTGCCTTTTGTTGATTCTATCTCTTAGGAACTTCTTGTTGAACCATAATTTGGAGATAATATCTTAATAATTTGGCTCTTCGTTCCTCTTGAGGTTTCTTCCGCAATCGATAGAAGACTGAATTTTGCTGAGGAGGGGCTTGATAATTTGAAAAAGTCCCCAGTCTAGTGGACTGAGGTTGTTCTTGTTGTTCCCTCTCAGGTCCTCAAATCCTATTTGTTGATTCTGAGGGTTGGGTTAAAAGAGTCCCCAGTCTGGCAAGATGGGGTGGCTCTTGACATGCTATGTCTGAGACTTTCTTAAAATCTCTCCTGATCTTATGGACCTTATTCCAGAAATTAGATGGATGCATAAATCGACATCCACTTTTATTACCCGGTTCAAAAGACCATTGGATGATTTCTGACACTTCTGTCACTTGATGATGTGCTTTCTCTATACGAGAGGCCTATTCAATATTCTCGTTTGCTTGATACAGGAGTAATTCAACAACGTGTTCTCTATATTCTTGATTTTGATAGGAACTAGTTGAAGCCTGTTCTTGGGCAAGCTTTTGATTACAAACAAAACCCCTTCGAATTTGGCCGGCCATGGGCAATAACATTGCATCAAACCATTTTCGGAGGGATTTGCTGACTGGAGAGCACAGTGAAATGTATTGCTCCATGAACAGCCCATCCTCTGACATGAATACTAGATGGGGCATTGGAAATTAATTGGCTCAATCTTATTAGTGCACCAAGGCATAAACGCTGAAGGGATCTTTGCTGCTTTTCAGCCTTCGGATATCGAGAGACTGATAGAGATGTAAAATCAATCTGACATTGTAACCCTTCTATTATCTTAACATGATTTTCATATTCATCATAAGATAATACTTTATTTTTAAACTAACAAATAGTTTTCCATATTTTGAGACAAATATCATAAATTCCATCTTCCGTCAACATCTCTGGAATGTCATACTGAGAGTCAGCCAGAGGCCAAAACATGACTGGCACTTCACCTTTCGCCGGTTTTTTTCTCATGTTTAGCATTTACTCTTTATAATTCAATGAAGATTATTCTACCTGATTAGACCAGAGACGGTGCTTACTTGTTGCTTTATCAGATTCAACAAGATTGGTAGAGAAATCACTGATCAAACTGGAAGATGAATGACCTAGGGGTGGTTCGGAGAATGACCTACACCCTGGGCTATCTTCTTGTTGAGAAATTATTTCACCTACTAATGGTAAAGCATCAGACATGGTTGCCTTCACATTTTCATGTGCCTCAAGATAAGAGGGCTTTCTCATCACTACATTTTCTATTGGAGAATTTTCCAAGCAATGTGTATCACTACTTCGGAGAGGACTTTTGCAGCGAAATTCATCATCATGGGGAGGACCACCATGGTGGTTTATAGCAAAAGATGAAACATTTTTCTCCTTGATCTTATGACCACACAGAGGGTTCTTGTGGCTCTCATCTGAAGATGAAACTTTGAGATCGACCGAATTTTCATGAAGCAAGCCTTCATGAGGAATTATCTGATGCAGACCTTCAGAATTAATGTTCCCACTATTGGGAACTGATAGAGTAGAATCTTGAATTACAACAGATAGTTTTCTGAGTGCATCAAGAACTCCAACATCGAGTAAGGCCTTGTTACAGATTATCCCTTGATTTCTTGACCGTGCTGGGTGGGTCTCCTTCTTAGACTCCTTCTTATTCAATTTGGCAGGTGTGTGTGCCTGCTCAGGAGAAATGATCAGGTTAGGCTGATTATCTCCACTCAAACCAAGTGTATGTGCCTGACTTGGTTGTCCGTATGATATGGGGGAGTACACCCCACAACCCTCTTGGACTGGAAAAGATGTGTGTGTCTGTTCCGGAGTGAACTGTTGATGTGTCACTCCACTGGTAGGGATAGATTTATGTGTCTTTCCCTGAGATGTTGCTGAAGCTGTTATAATATCTTGGAAAGCATCCAGAATATGAACAGGGATTTGCTTCTACTCTTTCACCATTGATAGAATATTCTTGGTGACTTCAGCTACCGGAATGGGGATATACATCCATTCCGTGCTTGGAGTAGGTGTGTGTTCCTACTCCTGTCCTCCTTTTCCTGGTAGTGAATCCTGACAGTACTCAAGTGTGGGGGCAGAGAGTTGAGTCTGCCTCCTATTTGTCACCGGAGCTTTCCAACTGACTTCTCTGAATGCTACCAAACGAGACTATTGGTAAGCTTGATCAATACTAGCAGGTGTATGTGCCTACTGATTGCACTTTTCCGAATGTGGTTGACAAGATCCATCATATGTAGTCAGACGAGCCTGCTGACTAGCTGATGATTTATAAACAGGTGTATGTCCCTTTCTATAGTACTCCGCCGGAATTTCCTGGTGGGATTGGCGTGATGCTGCCAGACGAGTCTTCTGGACAGCGGAATTAAAACGGATGGGTGTGTGTGCCCGCTCGTTTCTTTCCACTAAGTTAGGTTGGTGGACTTCTCTAGAAATGGCAGAGATAAGAACCTACTCACTATTAACCGGTTGTCGCCTCTGGTGGTTCGTCTTTCCTGCTCGAGTTTGAGGAACCTGAGCCGAACGCCTGGATTTGATACCCTCATCATGCTAAGGGCGCACTACCGCACGAGTCTGGAGATGATTGTTGATGGGAGCCCTCGGGAAGGACTCCTGTCTCCTTGAATTAAGGCCCTGAGGGACCTGCTCATTCACCTCCTCAGAATATGGGAGTGAATGGTGATTGTGTTCTGGGGATAATGACTCGAAACAGTTGGAGATGGTTGTTAGCACCGCATGCTTCTTAATCACTGGTCATCGTTGTCCGGACGACCGGTGTGAGTTGTTTACTTGGAGGGCTCGTCTGGCAGCTTCCAGAGTTGGAATGGTACTGTGTTGATGGTACTCCTTAACCAGCGCATTTGATACCCAACGTTGAAGACGCTGAGTAGGTGATGTCGTCCTCAGAGCGGATGACGATCCAGCAGAAGTAACAGCAGTGGCATTTGCAGCAGAAGTTTTTACAGCAGACGTATTCACGGGTGTAAACTTGAGAGAAGCCATTTTTGTAATGCAGAAGATCTTGTAAAAGAGTGCATGTTTGATATAACTGATATAATTAAGATAAGTTCGTCCACTACATCTTTTGGATGAGAAAATATGTTACTGATTGCTTTGTTGGCCCTCTCATTGAGTTTAAATAGGGTCCTAACAAATAAGAAAAGCATTATTTTTACTTGGTTAAGGATTCACGTCGGGTTCACCATTTTTTGTTTCCTCTGGAATTGGGGATGACCTCGTTGATTGAAGTTTAAAACATTCCAATTGGTTTCTAACGGGTTTGTTCGTAGAACCGGAAACATCCAATGATTCCATATCCATTTGGACCTACTTTCCAAAGGTAGGTGCTCATTAGTTGTGGACTGATGAGGGTTAGGAATTTGCATTGGTTGAGAGGATGGGAGGTCGGACTCATCACACCTTTTTTAGGGGAATTATTGTCTACTCAGGGACTCTCTTTATATATTTAAGTTATGTTTTTGAATCCTTATTACATTACCAAGTATAAAATGAGCTTTCCTTTGGATCTGAGAATCAATGATTGAATATGTAGGAAATTTAGAGAATCTTTTATATGTATTCTAGGTTCTTCATCAATAGAGAATCATCTGTATTTGTTAGAGATTCTTAGTAAATGGTATCCCTCAATATATAAAAGTCTCTTGGTCATTATGATGACCATACTGTTTTTAAAGCCACTCAGTGGGGCACTTGAAGTTTATTTTCATTTAGAAGGACATGGATTATTTCAGAGTTGGGATCATACCCACTGATGGGCTACCTATGTATCCTTTGTTTTGGAAAAGGAATCAGAACCCATGTAGTTCGAGTAAGGGAGTATGATGTTTATGCATGATTAATGGATCAAATAAAGATGTCATGATTACTTTTACACTCTTAACTCACGTGAGTCATGCTTGGTGTGAGAAACAAGAGGTATTGGTGAAACCAGACAATTGTGCCATGAAAGATACAATGATGTGGGGATTATGTATGTATGACTACCCAAAATATATGAGTATTAAGATTTACTTCAGGGAAGAAATCTAGGAACAAGGTCCATAAAGGTATATGTACTTCATGGAGATTTGGGTACTCTAACTTGGGGCTTACTTCTGAGGAAGATTCCCAAATTAAGAGGGGACTCATGATTAGGTTTTATTCCTGAGAAGGAAGCCCATATCAAAATTAAATTAAGACTGGTTAAGAGAAATTAAGACTGGGGCTTACTCTTGAGAAGGAGGCCCAGGTTAAGGGACTTGAAAAAATAAGGTACTTGGGGCTTACTCCTAAAGAGGATGCCCATATTTGAAACTGGGGCTTACTCCTGAAAAGGAATCCCAGGTTAAGAGAATTATGGTTGGGGATTACTCCTGAGGAGGATGCCCAGGTTAAAGGGATTTGAAAAATTAAGGGACTTGGGGCTTACTCCTAAAGAGGATGCTTATATTTGAGACTAGGGATTACTCCTGAAAAGGAGGCCCAGGTTAAGGGAATTATGGTTGGAAATTACTCCTGAGGAGGATTCCCAAATTAGGGGACTAGGAATTGGGGCTTACTCCTAAGGAGGATGCCCAAATTAATGAGGACTTGGGGCTTACTCCTAAGGAGGATGCCCAAATTAATGAGTACTTGGGGCTTACTCCTAAGGAGGATGCCCAAATTAAATGAGGATTTGGGGCTTACTCCTAAGAAGGAGGCCTAAATCAATGAGGATTTGGGGATTACTCCTGAGAAGAAGGCCCAGATCAATGATTCTATCATCTTAAAGGATGAGGTTGAATGAATGAACTCTCTAACTTTAGTGATATAAAGATGTGAAAATCACTAAGTTTTGAGAGATGTTCCACGAAACTCCTTTCAGATAAGGAATTCAATCAAGAAAACATGCCATAAATGGCTTTGAAGAGTGTCTTGAAGACTGAATCTTGAATAGGAGAGGTGGAATGGCATGAGAGGGGTTAAAATGGGTAGTAAGGGCACCCAAAAATAGAAGGGTGTGCAGGTACTACGTGGGTGCGCAAGTCCTGGTCGCACAGGTATACCTGCGCGGCACATGGGTACTTGCGTGATTTTTAACCAGTAGGATAATACTTGGGCAATCCTTGACCAAAGCCTTTAGAATTATCCTAAGTTACTTCCAAAATATTGGCACACAAGTTTCAATGAGTAGGTAAGGAGGCGCGCAAGTGTGTTCATTTCCCTTAAGGGTAAAACACTTAGGCGCACAAGTGTTAGTGAATTCTAACACTTAGACCTTATTCCTTTTGTTTAGACCTTCTATTATAGGTGAATAATTACCTTATAAGTGTTCAGAAGACTTGAAGAAGAGACTTGGGTGTTCAGAGCTCTGTATATGAACTCTAGAAAAAATCCCCCTTTAAAATGGGGGGCCCACCGGGGTATTTATAGGCTAGAGAAGACCCTGGGCGATTTTCAAAGAGGGCACGCAAGTCACCTGTGCGCCCATTTTGGCGGCGCGCAAGTCTACTTACGTGACCATACTGGAACTTGCTCGACCTATGGGAAGTGTTCTTGTTCATCCCTTTCTCTTTTTTTGATGTTTATTCAAAGGATGAATCTTCCTTATTGAGTTATTTCCTTTTTCATTTCGTTTAGACTCTGTGACGAAAAAGGAGCGTCAACATTGGGTAATTAAAAGGGTTATGATTTTTAAATGAGTAATTAAAAATATAATAAGGTAGGGTTATAGTGGTGAATTTAAAAAATAAATGGGTTGGGGTTAGGGTTAGATTTTTGTAAAAATAAACGGGTTATGTTTAGGGTACCCCAAATTTCATGGGTACCCAACCCATTGTTATCCCTACTCATATATATAGAACATAATGTCTAAACCATATAAAACCAAAGTTTCTTTTATTTTCTTGCTTTAATTTATTCTTATATTGAAAGATGTGTGAGTTAAGAGTTTTTCTTGAGTGTGTGTGATGGCTATTTGATGTGGTGAGTATGTTGCAAAGACTTCCTATATTCTGGTACCCCAAGTAGCGGGAGTCTTCCGAATGATCTATTTCTGGCGTGTGTATCATCTAGTGATATATCATATTACAATAAAATGTTATGCATTATTCCCAACACATTTAGCACTATTTTTATAAACACATAAAATAAATTTTGTTTTATTTTTTGTTAGGTTTTTGTTAAAGAAAATATTTTCTTCATTTTTATTTGTTTTACCATTTAAATCAATGGGAAAAACACATGTTTTGTCTTTTTAATTTTATTTTTTTAATGTAACTTGGGTTTTGTATGTTGATTATTGTTAATGAAAACACATGTTCTTTTTCATAATTTTTTGTTTTATTTTTTTGTTGCATAAAATACTTTATATATTTTCTATTAGTTTTCTAGTTTGAAAACACCTCTTTATCTTTTTTTCACTACTATATAAGTGGATTTTAAAAGTTCTAGATAAATCCTTTATTAGTGCTAAAAAAAAATTTGATCTAAGAAATATTAAAATTGGGATACTTTTATCATCACTTATTTTAGCATTGATAAAGTTCATCCTATTGTAATGTGATGTTAAATTACAACACACTGTAGCAGAAAAATACACCTGTATATTGAAAAATTGAAATAAAAATTACATCACAAATACAAGAAAAATGATATATTATACACATTTTAAACATTTTTTTGTATAATTACATTAGAAAGAACTATTAAAAACATTTAAAAACATCAATTGTTTCATTGTCTTTGGCACCCAACCCCCTCTCAAAAAATCCTGGTTATGATATTAGTTGATAAAAAAACACCCTAAATCAATAAAAAGAATCCACCTCTATAAGAAAACAATTATTATGTTATTAATACTATAAAGAAATAAATTCATCATAAATATGAAACAATACATTAATAAAATGTCAATTTTAAATAAAATGACACACTTGGAGTCATACCAGTCACATCTTGTATTGATTTGACATGAAACTAATTCCTACACATCAAAAATGACTTATGAATCTTTTTCATAAAGTATCAAGACAATCTGAGTATGTTTTCTTAGTTTTCAGTGAGTGGAACATGTTTTGAACTAAATTTTCAATTTTAACTGCTAACAAACACTGTGATTCATACTGGGCACACCATGTATCAGATTTAGGTGAGATTAATTCCTATATGTCATAAATGAATTATGGATCATTTTACTAAGGTATAAAAACAATAAAAATGTTTTTCTCGATTTTGATTATGTGATGTGTGTTTTGAACTAAAATTTCAATTTTAAATAAAAGGACACATTTGGAGTCATACTAGTCACATGCTGCATTAGGTTGATGTTTGGTTGATTATTTCATGTCATAAATGTCTTAAGGATCATTTTCCTAAATTATAAAAAACAATATGAATGAATTTTCTCATTTTTGATTATATCATGTGTCATTTTTACTAAAATGTCAATTTAAAATGAAAATGCACACTTTAAGTCATACTAGTCACATCATGTGTCATTTTGATATGAGACTGATCCCTGAACATAAAAAATGACTTATGAATCCTTTTCCTAAACTATCAAGATAATCTAAGAACATTTTCTTGGTTTTTAGTGAGTGACACATGTTTTAAACTAAATTGTCAATTTTAAATTGATAACGAACACTTTGAGTTGTATTGGGTATACCATGTATTGAATTAAGGTGAGGCTGATTCCTACACATAAAAATGACTTATGTATCATTTTCCTAAAGTATCAAAAAAATATCAGTTTTGATTATGTGACATGTGTTTTGAACTAAAATGTTAATTTTAAATAAATACACACTTAGATTCATACCTATCTCATTGTGCATCAGATTGACATGAGACTGATTCCTACACATAAAAAAATGACTTAAGGATCATTTTACTAAATTATTAAGATAATATGAATATATTTTATTGGTTTAAATTATGTCATGCGTCTTTTTTACTAAAATTTCAATTTAAACTGAAAATACACACTTTCAGTCATACCAGTCGTATTATGTGTCTGTTTGACATGATACTGATTCCTACATGAAAAAAATGAATTATGAATCATTTTCATAAAATTTCAAGACAATTTGATACTTTTTATTGGTTTTTAGTGAGTGGTACATGTTTTGAACTAAATTATCAATTTTAATCTGATAACAAACACTTTGAGTCATACCAGGAACACCGTATATCGGATTGAGGTAATTTTAATTCCTACACCTAAAAAATGAATTATCAATCATTTTTATAAATTATCAAAATAATATGAATGTGTTTTATTAGTTTTCAATATGTGAAATGTGTTTAGAAATAAAATTTCAATTTTAAATAAAAAGACACACTCGGAATCATACTTATCACACCATGTGTCGGATTTATGTGCATTTGATTCCTATGTGTCCTAAATTCTTAAGGATAATTTTTCAAAATTATAAAGATAATGTGAATTTATTTTATCAGTTTTGAGTATTCCATGTGTTTTTTGTACTAAAATGTCAATTTAAACTAAAAACATGCACTTCGAGTCCAACCAGTCACATCGTGTGTCGGTTTGAAGTGATATTAATTTCTACAAGCCAAAAATGACTTACGAATCATTATCCTAAAGTATCAAGAAAATATGAGTGTGTTTTCTTGGTTTTTAGTGAGTGACACATGTTTTGACCTAAATTTTCAATTTAAAACTGATGACGAACACTTTGAGTTTTCTGGACACAGAATGTATCAAATTAAGGTACGGATAATTCATACACATAGAAAATAAATTATAGATATTTTTCTTAAATTATCAAAAAAATATGAATTTTTTTCTCATTCTTGATTATGTGATGTGGGCTTTAAAATAAAATGTCAATTTTAAATAAAATGAAACACTTAGAGTTATACCAATTACATCATGCATTGGATTGACATGATCCTAATTCCTACACGTCACAAATGATTGAAGGATCATTTTATTAAAGTATCAATATAATCCAAATGTGTTTTCTTGGTTTTGAGTATTTAATGTTGTTTTTTTACTAAAATGTCAATTTAAACTAAAAATAGACACTTTGAGTCATACCAGTCACTTATTGTACCATTTTGACATGAGACTGATTCCTACACATAAAAAATGACTTATGAATCGTTTTCATAAAAAATATCAAGACAATTCGAGAGAATTTTCTTATTTTTTCTATGAGTGACATACATTTTAAACTAAATTGTAAATTTTAAACTAATAACAAACCCTTTGAGTCATACAGGTTACACCGTTTATTGTATTGAGGTGTGGATGATTTCTACACATCAAAAATGACTTATGGATCATTTTACTAAAGTATCAAAATAATATGAATGAGTTTTCTCAGTTTTGAGTATGTGACACGTGTTTTGAAATAAAATTTCAATTTTAAATAAAAGGAAACACTTAGATTCATACCAGTAACATCGTGTGTTGGATTGACATGCACCTGATTTATATATGTTGCAAATGAATTAAGGATAGTTTTCCTAAGGTGTCAAAATAATCTAAATGTGTTTTCTTGGTTTTGAGTATTTTGCATGTATTTTTTACTAAAATTTCAATTTAAACTAAAAACATGCACTTTGAGTCATATTGATAACATTGTGTGTCAGTTTGACATGATATTGATTCCTACCTATCACAAATGATATATGAATCATTTTCTTAAATTATCAATACAATTTGAGCATGCTTTCTTAGTTTTTAGTGAGTGACACATATTTTGAACTAAATTTTAAATTTTAAATTGATAAAGGGAACTTTGAGTCATACTGAGCACACTATGTATCAAATTGAGGTGAGAATGATTCTTACTCATCAAAAATGACTTATGGATCATTTTTCAAAATTATCAAAACAATACAAATGTGTTTTCTAGGTTTTGAGTATGCAACGTGTGTTTTGAACTAAAATGTCAATTTTAAACTAAAAACACACACTTTGAGTCATATTGGACACACCATGTATTAGATTGATGTTAGTTGATTCCTAAATATTGAAAATAAATTATGGATTTCTTTTCTAAAGTATTAAAACAAACTAAAAGTTTTTTCTCATTTTTAAGTGTGTGATGCGTGCTTTGAACTAAAATGTAAATTATAGACTAAAAACTACACTTTGATTCATACCGAGCATAATTTGTATCGGATTGAGGTGTGGTTGATTCCTACACAATAATGAGCAGATCAAACATGTTAATATCTCTTCCATACTAGGCACATCATGTATTGGATTGAGATGTGGTTGATTCCTACATGTCACAAATGACTTATGAATCATTTTCATATAGTATCAAAAAAATATGAATTTTTTTGATCAATTTTTAGTATGTAGTGTGTGTTTTGAACTAAAATGTCAATTTTAAACTAATAACATAAACTTTGAATCATAATGGTCATAACATATATCAAATTGAGTTGTGGTTGATTCCTTCACATCACACCATGTCATTTTTTTTCTTCAATGCATTTAACATTTGGGGTTATCTCACTACAAAAAAAAGAGGGTATTATCGGTGGTTTTTTCTTGAACTGATGGCGGTTTAAGCCACCGCCTAACAGTATAGAATAGGTTATTAAAAATACCACATATTTCATGGTCTCTAGTTATTTTTTGGTGGTTACTTTAATTTAGTGGAGGTTTCTATATGTGTCATTTTTGGAGCATTTAACTACAGTTTTTGTTTAATTTAGTAGTGATTTTAAAAAAAAGTATTAAATAAAATAGATAACATAAACTTAAACAATACTAACTATATTAGAAATAGTTAATAGTAACTGCCACTAATTATATTTCTCATTAATTTACTTAGCGGCGGTTACTAAAAACTACCGCTAAATATTAGAATTTAAATTTATTTTAAAAAAATAAATAAATGTAAATATAAAAAAACTGACATGTAATAAACTAAAACATAAATGTATGATAAATCCATCATACATACATCATACATCCACAGTCATATATAAAAACATCCATAGTGAGTAGAATCTCAGTAAACATATACCTCAGTCAACCTATACCTCAGTCAACTCATACCTCAGTCATCAATATATACATATAAAATATTTCCAATAATAACCTATACCAAATATAAATCAATCCCACAACCTCCACTACATCCATCTACCTCCAAATCATCTCATCAACTAAAATTGACCACATCATCTCGTCAAATGTAACAAAAAAGAAAATATAAATTAAAACTAAACATAATAAATCAGAATTACAGTAGAATCATTAATAAAATTTCAACATACCATGGAAACTAAGAACCATTATGATTATATTCTGAATAATTTTGTGGATCAAAATGGTCAACCTCCTAACTAATTTCAGAATATTTTACCTACAATAAAAACTATAACTTTTAAGAAAAAATGTGAAAGAGAAAATACACTGAATATATTCCAAATATTACACACAAAATTTTTTATTTTGTTAATAAAATAAAATAAATATTAACATAAAACAAATAATATATCATGAAAACAATTTGAAAACATAAACTCACCTATTTAATATATGATTCAAAACATGAAATTGAAAAGGGATAAGTAAATATTCTAATTAATTTTTAAATCTATGTACGGTGTGCTTGAAATTTACATAATAAAAAAATTAAAGACTTTAATATGAAAGCATGTCATATATTTAAAAAATTACTCATTGATGGTTTTCCCATGATTTCACATCAATTTTTGGTTGTTTTCTATGGTTTTGACCGTTATATGCGCATTTTAGTATTTTAAAACACTAAAAATGTGTTTATAGTAATCCATGGAAGAGCATAACTCATAATTACATTTCATTGGTTCTTACATTTCAAAAATAAATCTATGGACATTTTCCTCTAATTTCAGGGCAATCCAATGTCGTTTTCCTAGTTTTGACCCCTCGACACATGTTTTTAAAGTATTTGGTACCTTTAAAAAGTGTTTACCGAGTCATTTTGACCACACCACATGTTTTATTTACATTTTTTATTTGTATAGGAATCAAAAATAACTCAATGGTGTTTTTTCCATGATATCATGTCAATCTGAGTTCATTTTCTATGGTTTTGACAATTATATGAACATTTTAGTGTTTTAAAACACTAAAAAGTGTTTATGGTAATCTCATGAAAAACATAACTTGGAATGATGTGGAGGTATTTCCTACATTTCAAAAATCAATTTATAGACATTGTACATAGATTTCATGTCAATACGATTTTGTTTTCCTAGTTTTGACCCCCCCCCCCCCAACACATGTTTTTAAAGGTTTTGGTACCTTTAAAAAGTGTTTAATGAGTCATTCCGACCACACTCTATGACATAATGACTTTCTGTCTATATAGACACATAACTCAATAGTGGTTTTACCATGATTTAACATCAATATGAGGTTATTTTCTATGGTTTTTATCATTAAACAAATGTTTTAGTGTTTTAAAACACTAAAAATGTGTTTATGGGCATCTCGAGAAAACCATAACTCAAAAAAACATGTCATTGGTTCCTATATTTCAAAAATAAAACTATAGTCATTTTTCTATGATTTCATGGAAATGTGATATTTTTTTCTTAAATTTTGACCCCCCCCCCCCGACACATGTTTTTAAAGGCATTTGTACTTTTAAAAAGTAATTACTGAGTCATTTAGACCACACCACACATTGTATTGACGTGTTTTCTACACGTACACATAAAGAATAACTCAAAAGTGTTTTCAAAATGATTTTTCATCAATATTAGGTCATTTTTTATGATTTTTACCATTACACAAATGTTTTAGTGTTTTAAAACACTAAAAATGTGTTTATGGTCATCCTGGAAAAACTGTAAATTGGAATTTCATTTCATCAATTCCTAAATTTTAAAAATAAATCTATAGTCATTATCATATAATTTCATGGAAATTTGACTTCACATTCCAAGTTTTGACTCTCTGACACATATTTTTAAAGGCTTTGGTACCTTTAAAAAGTGTTAACCGAGTCATTCCGACCACACTACAGATTGGATTGATGTGTTGTTTATACATACACTTCAAAAATAACTCAAATGTGTTTTTACCATAATTTCACATCAATATAAGGTAATTTTCTATGGTTTGACCATTACACGAATGTTTTAGTGTTTTAAAACACTAAAAATGTGTTTACATGCATCCCAGGAAAACCGTAACTCATAATGATGTGTCGTCAGTTCCTACATTTTAAAAATCAAACTATGGTCATTTTTTTGATTTCATGGTAATCTGAAATTGTTTTTCTAGTTTTTACCCCCTCCCCCCCCCCCAACATGTTTTAAAGGTCGTGATACATTTAAAAAAGGTGACTGAGTCATTCTGACCACACTACGCATTGGATTGACATTTTTTCTATGAGTAAATGTCAAAAATAACTCAATTGTTGTTTTCCCATGATTGTATATCATCCTGAGGTCATTTTCTATGGTTTTGACCGTTACATGCACTTGGTAGTGTTTTAAAACACTAAAAACATATTTATAGCCATTATGGGAAAACCATAAATCAGAATGATGTTTTATTAGTTTCTAAATTTTAAAAATCAATCTACAGTCATTGAACTATGATGTTAGGACAATATGACATCGTTTTCTTGGTTTTGACCCCACCCCTAAAACATGTTTTTAAAGGCTTTGATATCTTTAAAAAGTATTTACCGAGTCATTCTGACCACACTTCACTTTATAGTGACATTTTTTCTATGTGTACACATCAAAAATAACTCAATGATGGTTTTACCATGATTTCACAACAATGTAAGGTTGTTTTCTATAGTTTTGTCCATTACAAATATGTTTTAGTATTTTAAAACACTAAAAATGTCTCTACAAAAATCTTAGAAAAACTGTAACTCGAAATGATGTGTTGTCAGTTAATACATTTCATAAATCAATCTATGGTCATTTTCCTCTAATTTCATGGAAATATGACATCGTTTTCCTAGTTTTGACCCCTCGACACATATTTTTAAAGGCTTTAGTACCTTTAAAAAGTGTTTAATGAGTCATTCTAACCACATCACATATTGGATTGATGTGTTGTCTATGATTACACATCAAAAATAACTAATAGGTGGTTTTCCCATGATTTCATGTTAATATGAGGTCGTTTACTATGGTTTTGTCCATTATACACATGTTTTAGTGTTTTAAAACACTAAAAAAAATTTATGGCCATCTTGGGAAAATCGTGACTTGGAATGATGTTCTTCCAGTTCATATACTTAAAAAATAAATCTAAAGTTGTTTTAATTTGATTTCACAGTAATACGGAATCTTTTCCCTAGTTTTGATGCCCCAACACATGTTTTTAAAAGCTTTGGTACCTTTAAAAAATGTTTACCAAGTCATTTTGACCACACCACATGCTGGATTGATGTATTTTCTATGTGTACATATAAAAAATAAATCAACGATAGTTTTCCCATGGTTTCATGTCAATATAAAGTCGTATTCTATGGTTTTGACCATTACATGCATGTTTTAGTGTTTAAAAAATTAAAACCGTGTTTACAACCATCCTAGGAAAATCGTCACTCAAAATGATGTGTCATGAGTTCCTACATTAAAAAATCAAACTATGGTTGTTTTTCTCTAATTTTAGGGCAATATAACATTGTTTTTACTGGTTTTTACCCCCTAACACATGTTTTTAAAGGCTTTGGTACCTCTAAAAAGTATTTACCGAGTTATTCTGACCACACCACACATAATATTGATATATTTTCTATGCATACATGTAAAAAAACTAAATGGTGGTTTTCTAATGATTTTACATCAATATGAGTTCGTTTTCTATGGGTTTGACTGTTACATGCACGTTTTAGTGTTTTAAAACACTAAAAACACATCTACATCCATCCTAGGAAAACTATAACTCGGAATGATGTGTTGTTAATTCCTACATTTCAAAACTAAATATACAGTAGTTTTCCTCTGATTTCAGGGAAATACAACATTTTTTTCCTAGTTTTAATCCCCTAACACATGTTTTTAAAGACTTTGGTACCTTTAAAAGGGGTTTAATGAGTCGTTATAACCACATCACATTTTATTAATGTATTTTCTACATGTATATGTCAAAAATAACCCAATGGTGGTTTTCTCATGATTCTACATCAATATGAGGTCATTTTCTATGGTTTTGACCATTACACGCATGTTTTAATGTTTTAAAACACTAAAATGCATCTATGAGCATCCTGAGAAAACTATAACTCAGAATGACATGCCATGTGCTCTTAAATTTTAAAAATAAATCTACAGTATTTTTTCTTTTATTTCATGTAAACCCTAACCATTTTCTTGGTTTTGAACCCCCGACACATGTTTTCAAAGGCTTTAGTACCTTTAAAATTGTTTATTGAGTCATTTCTCCCACACTTCGCATAAAATTGACATGTTTTCTATTTTTACACATCAAAAATAAATCAATGGTGGTTTTCCCATGACTTTAAATCAATTTGAGGCCATTTCATACGATTTTTACCTTTACACGCACATTTTAGTGTTTTAAAACTCAAAAAAATGTTTTTACAGTCATCTTAGGAAAAGTATAACTTGGAATGAAATGTTTTTAGTTTCTATATTTCAAAAATTACTCTATGGTCATTATCCTATGATTTAATAGAAATTTGACATTTTTTTCCTAGTTTTGACCCCCCCCCCCAACACATTTTTTAAAGGCCTTAAAAAAAATTTTATCAAGTCATTCCGACCACACTACACATCATATTGATGTTTTGTCTGCGTATACACGTCAAAAACAACTCAATAGTGGTTTTCCCAAGATTTAATTTCAACATTAGGTTATTTTATATGGTTTGGATCATTACATGCACATTTTTGTGTTTTAAAACACTTAAAATGTGTCTACAGACATCCTAGGAAAAGTGTAACTTTTAATGATGTGATGTTAGTTCCTACGTTTCAAAAATAAATATATATTCATTTTCATCTAATTTTAGGGAAATATGACATCGTTTTCCTAGTTTTGACCCCTCTACACACATTTTTAAAGGCTTTGGTACCTTTACGAACTATTTACTAAGTCAAAACTAATCAAACAAGATCATATTGTTTTCAAACTTAAGGGTAATGATATGTATTTCATTTTTGAACTACAGGAATCAACCACCCATCAATATGACACAAAATGTGCTTGGTATGACTTTAAGTGCATGTTTTCTATTTAAAAGTGTCATTTTAGTTTTATTTATGGAATTTATATATATTCTTTCCAAATGTGTGAATGATCTATGGAATTTGGAATTTACCTCAATAGGTTGAGCTATAAGGCTAGAAATTTCCTTGGGGATTATGTCAATCATTCGTTGAAATATAAAAACTAAATCATTTTTCATTTCTGACTTCCACTGATTCTATGTTTTCCTATAAGAGTCTTTTTTATGCACTTTTTCTTTAAAAATTTCAATTTCTCTTTGTGATTCTTGATAAATGGCACTACTCAAACCCTCGTCAGGTGTAGTATTAATGGATAATGATTACATACCAAAGACAATTGATGGATTAATCCCATAACTCATCTCTCATACATGTTCGGGATACTCCTTTCCTAAAATAATTGTAATTGCATCAATCTAGGAAACTAATGATGACTGTGGAGGGTTCGCATCTCAGAATTATTGAATTTTAACCTATTAATACAAAAATATTAATAATTATTTTTTAAAATATCTAAACTTCATAATATTATATAATTAATAAATTTTTTAATACTATTTATTTCTATTTCATTACTATAAAAATATAATATTTAAAAATAAATTATAATAACAAACAAGTCTTATATCTAATTAATTATGGCCAGCTAGATGTATCAAATGATTCCAAATTGATATCATTTGATCTATATATTCGGTCCCATTTAATTGGGTTTAAGTATTTTTTTTTTATAATATATTTTTCATTATTTTTTTATGGTAATGAAATAACATGAAATGGTAATGAAAAGTAATTAATCTAATGTCTTTGGTAGGGTCATTTACAAAAATTTCATCGGGTTTTATATGCACTTTAAAACACATCTCTGTTCATCCAACAAAGTAACTTAATTCATTATCCTTTATAAAAAATATATAAACATGTTATAAAAAAACTTGACTTAAAATAAAATGATATAAATAATAATTAATAAAATACAAACCAAAATTGTTCTTTTTCTCAAAAACTTTGAGACCCAGCGATGTGAGGAATTACTTATTTCTTGTGATTCATAGTATTTTTTTAGATATTTCCTACAAAAAATAAAAATTATAATAAAAATTATAATTTTATTATTTTTATGTCATTAAGAAATTGTAAAATATGAAATTATCTCATGAGATGTATCTCTGTTAATATCGAAAAATTTCTTCCATTTCTCGCAAGAAATACCTTCAAGTACTTTCTCACACATTTTTCATGAGATCATAGATATTTTATTAAACTCATGCCATAATATCTATTTAAAATATCTCTATTTCTTGCCCAATTTTTTCAATGTCCATGGGCATGAAATAGAGTCTGAGACATAAAAATGAAAAAATATAACACTTTGTATGTATATTACAAAATTTTACTCAATGTTGAAGGATGTCTCTATTCGAACACTCTCCTTGGTTACATGTTACCCCTTTTACTCTATGATAAATGAAAAATTCCCTCTTTTCAACTTGTGTAATATTGCTTTGACATAATACAAGGGCCCCAGAGCCCACTTTTCTCAAAAAAAAATTACCTTTACTTAAGTATCAAAGGCCTCATTTTTCCAAGTTATAGGAATATGCCTCAAATATTTATAATTAATTAGAAATCTCATCATCTCGCAAGTAAACTACCTAAGAATCTACCCATAGATTCTGGAAGCATCACCGATAGGCACCCTAAACTAATCAAATGTAATGATAATCTTGAAATCCTTTAGGTACCATAAATATGACTTGTTCATATTTTTATCCCTTATATGGTTTACTTTATCTGTTTGAAAAAATCATTAAACATTTAATAAAATATATAGTTTTTTTGTACAATGATGTACATACCAGTAATGGTAACTTACCAATATCCCCTAGATGAAGGGGTGACCAATTACTCCGTCATTGAAGGTAAATCAAGCGGTGGTCTACTAACAACATATGGGGAAATGGATAGCTATCTAGTAGTCTCAGGTACAACATAATCAATAGGATCCACTAAAGATAATGGTAGTGGGGGCATTCTCTAAGATACTGATTAGTTAGGATCTTGAAATTTTTTTATTCTCGGCATTCCTGCAATTCAAATGGTTCATATATAATAAATTTCTAAAAAATGAAAAACTAAAATATTTTTATAAAAAATGAAAAGTAAAACTAGGACAATGTTTATATGTACAAAAAATTTATCAATAAGAAATTGTAATATATTTTCATTACCAATTTATACATTCAATCATCTTCATCTTCATTATATTCATTATTATAAAACTTTATTGCGATGAGTTTTTTTTCACTCTTACTTTAAAGTTATATTATTTTGATATTGTCAGGGAAAAATTGTTCAATGTTTTGTGGTTTATGAGGTTCACTATCACAAAGTACCAATTGATATTCATCACTCATATCATATAAGTATCTCTTCTTTAAGTGTACAAAAATAATCCAACCTTCATGTATTTCATCATCCATATAATAAAACATCTTCACTTATGAATCCAAGATAAATGGATCATGTTATGCATGCTCACCGGTATGGATCAAGTGAGAGAAGTTGACAGAAATAAAATGTAATGAATATTTCATTATACCCCAATCAATGTTGACCCACTTTTATCTAAATAAAACAACTA
Source organism: Viscum album (assembly GCA_963277665.1). Classification (NCBI taxonomy): domain Eukaryota; kingdom Viridiplantae; phylum Streptophyta; class Magnoliopsida; order Santalales; family Viscaceae; genus Viscum; species Viscum album. Next base: position 386,543,003 of record OY728166.1, read on the forward strand.
AAAACTAACCATGATATTTTAATTCAATGATATCATTCAGTTTTCCATAGTATATCACCTATTAAAGTGTAAATACACCACTATTTTCAGTTTTCAAGTCTTCTTCATAATAAATTGTATAAAAATTAAAGTCATGAATATTGTAGGAATTGAATCTCTTATCCTTCCTTAGAGGAACTCGAGCCAAAAAAAACTCAAATCATTTGATATTTCATCTCAATTATAGACATTAATTATCTATAAAAGAATATATAAAGTGTTACTTTTAACATATACAAAATAAATACACATCAATAATATGAATATGAGTATATAATTACACAACGGGCGAACCATTCGACAATCTCTTTATTAACAGCTTTTGTTTATTCCATCTCATTTAGAGCTCAAGACCTTAGTCGCCTCTTTGTTTACAATCACAATTATTTAATAAATGGATCTAAAATAACAATATTGAGTATCACATATCTATGTGATTTTAGAAACTCCAATTCAGTTAGTGAAAAATTTAATCTCTTTCCAATTGGTTGTCCAATAGTAGGAAATTCTGATGACTGGTTTTCAGAACAATAATTAGTGAAGATGTTGTCAACACATAAAACATAATTGAATCTAGTATCAATCCCATACAAATACCTAGAATAGAAGTTCAAGAACTCTTTAATTATGTAACCTTAAACGGTAGATCTTTCTAGTTTAGCTTTATTCCTCACATATGATTTCAAATGACCTAAGTACTTGATGAAAGAAAATAAGAAACATATTAAAAAAATTATGCAATGATTTGATAAAATCTAATTCACCAATGAAAATAAAAATAATATCAATGTACCTCTTAATTGGATACATCCATCGATAGTGTACCAGACCCCCAAGTTTAGCTTCTTCGGCTAAATGAACAGTCAAATGAATCATGACTATAAAGAATGAAGGGGGAAATAACATATCTAAATGAAAAAGTGTCAAAATAATTTTGTCTTGAAGTTTATCAAGCTTAGTTGGATTTTGAGTTTTTAAAAAAAATCTCTGAAAAAGGTATAAAACTCAACTATAACCATAGTTTCTTTTTCAAGTAATTTATTACGCAATGCCAATGAAAATAAATTCTCCATCAGAATATGTGAGTCGTGACTTTTCAATTAATGTAAATCTTGATGTTTTAAGTTATCGTACCTTGATATGTTACTTGAATATCCATCTGGAACTTTTATATTCTTTAAAGTTCAAAGGAATAAGTATTTCTCATGATTTTTCATTGTAAAAATAATTGAAGGATACTTTCCATTCTCATTTTCCCACAATCCATGTTTTATATTCATCGACTTCAAATCCTTATGAGTAGTAAGGTGATCCTTTGATTTACCCTACTCATTAAGAAATGTAAAAATTAAATTGTCACAAATTTTCTTCTCAATATGCATTACGTCCTGATTATGACATATCAAATTAAACTCTCAATAAGTAATTTTGAAAAATATACTCTTTTTCTTACATTGTTGTGTTCTAGGTGCTTTAGATATTGTACCTCGTTCCCCTTTCCCCTTATTTAAATTGATGAAATTTTCCAAATTCTTTAGTGGAATTCATTAATTTTATAAATATTTATGAATTATATAACACATTCATTTTTTTTTCTCAATTCAGTATCTCCATTGAATCATGTCTTATTAAACCTGAATTTATGAGAAGCATATGGAAATCTATGATGACACATAAAAACCATTTTCTGTTATGTGGTACTTGTTGAGGTTCAAAGTAAAAATTAAAAATTGGACAAGTCAAACCAGTATGATTATTCCAACTAGATAAATTTCCTAGTCCAGGAAATTCACTAATTTTCTACATTAAATAAGAATTCATTTTGAATAGTTTTCTCATTTAAGCATCATATATTTCCACCCCATCATCTCATAATTCTCGCAATTATTTTATTAGAGGTTGAAGGTATACATCAATGTCATTTCCAGATATTTTCTTTCCAAGAATAATAATTAAAATAATGAAATAATTATTCTTTATACACATCTATAGAGTTAGATTATAGGGGATCAAAACAAATGGCCAAATGCTATAATTAGTAATTAAAATATTTAAAGGGTTAAAACCATCAGAAGCCAATCCCAAATGTAAATTCCTAAGATCCAAAAAAGATATAGATATAATTAATCAAATATTTTATATGATTTTGAATCTTTTGGATGTCTCATAAATCCATCATTATTATCTTGATCATGCCACTTCATGTCGTATGTAGTTTTAGACAACATGAATAATCTTTGAAAGCGTGGTTTCAGAGGAAAGTAATGCAATGCCTTTACTGGAGTTTTTTTCTCCTATTTCTTCCTGGGGTTGCATTGATTTATACTCTCATTATTGTTCATTGAATTTCATCTGCTTGTATGAAATCTTATGTATTCTTATTTATCAGACTCTTCTCCCCAGTAAAGCATGAAATCATTAGAAAATTCATGTATCTTTGCATAATCAAGTCCAAGTTTGTTAATGACTTTATTCATCTCATGGAATGATGCAGGGATCTTAGGTTTGTTAAATGCATCATGAAGCAACTCTAAAATTATGGAAATTTATTTGTCAATAATTCTAAAGATACATTTGATATGAGAAAACTTAAGTAGAAAATAAAACTTTGAATACTTGGAACACCCATTATACAATTCATGTTTTCCATATTTAACTAATTTATAATACTCATTTTTTTGGTCATTGAAGTTTTGAAAAAGATTAACCTTATTAGAATCAACTTAAGGATCTATTGATCTATTAAAATCTTATAAATTGTATCTTATAAATCCAAATGCGTTATTTATCAAATTTTGAACTGAATTCTTTTCTGGCAGGTCACTTTGTATTTCATTCAACATTTCATTTTTATTAAAGACAGAGGAAAAAACTACAACAAAGAGGAATTCAACAAGGAAGAAAATAAAGAAAACCTAACTAGGGGGGCCTAAAATAATGGAGACCCAACTAATCCCTCCTAATCAAATTAACCCCCTCCAAATCCAATTTCAAAGAACTAAAAAACAAATAAAATTATTACCTTGATCTGCCACTGCCAAAGAAGCAAGATAATCAGCCACTTTGTTTCCCTCCCACCACACATGAGAAATCTTAATGTTGTTGTTGTTGAGGATAGCTTTGAACTTCCTTATAGGTCACTTTGTATTTCATTGACAATATTTTAATTATTTTGAATTTCCATAACATTAAATTTACCATGCTAAATCCAATATACATATCAAGCAGAAAACTATTTCAATATAAAATGCTTATATACTTCATTTTTATTCAACCATTGATTGAATTTTCAATCTGTACACATACATTTTATTCTACCATCTATTGATTAGTTTTAAATTGCATAATCTAAAAATTATTTTAAACCCTTAGCATACAAAGGTTTGTTTTGAGGTAAATTAATCCAAATTTTATCCATAGGTATTCTATTTTTACTCTTCTTTCTATACATTCATATATATGTGTGTGTGTGTGTGTGTGTGTGGTTAATCAAACAAGTACAATCAAAATTAAACACCACACAACTTCTTCATTGACTAGGGTAGGGTCTTAATTTAACATAACAAAAATTCAAAATAAATATGATTCAATCCAACATTAAAATATATCTAACTTTTTTTCTTTTCATATTATCAATTTTTATTTTATATTGCAGAAACATGATTTTCTCTATAGATAGCTCTTTATTTGATAATTATGAGAATTAATATTTATTATATCTCAAAACAAGAACTTGAAACTATGATATATGGTGTCATGGTCTCTTTTAGTCTAGATTTAAAACTATTACATTCATCAAATATAAAATATATTCATGGTAAATGTAAATTCATTTAAAAATCAAGGATAAAACCCAAATCATCACCAAGATGATCAACATTCCATTGATAAAAAATCTAGGATAAAACCCAAAGAATCACACCAATTAAGAACCACCAAACAAACATCATCTATTCTAGTCTTGGGAAGAATAAAGCACAAAATTGACAACCATCAATATTTTAAATTGGAACTATACCTAGATGGAAATAGGAATCACCCTATGGACTATCCTAAAGTAATGAATTTAACCCTTTTCCACAAGGATTTTCTATGAAGAAAAATCAAAATAACACGAAACGTAGTCTCAAAGAAGCAATACTCCGTGACTCAAATCAAATGAATCCAAATTAATCCAAGAAACATGCCTAGAAATAAAACCCACCACATTTAAAACACCATTAAAAAATTTCTATTTTTCCATTAAAAGAAAAAAAACTTTAAATAAAGGGATCCAAACATACTTCATAAATGTAAATATACGTTAAAAATGTTTCCCCCTTTTTAAACATAAAATATTTTTGTCTAATTTAGAAAACTAGAAAAAATTCATTTCTAAAACTCCACTTCCTCTTTAAAATACCACCAGAATTTCATTTTTTAAAAATATTTTAAAAAATCATCCACTTGAAAAAAAAATCAAATTTATTTTTCAGCCCAAGAAAAAACCACCTCTAATACTTAAAACACCAACCTTTAAAACCATTAATGTTTTAAAGTAATTTTGTGAAACCAAACATAATTCAATATAAAAATTCCCAAAAATGTTTTAAAACATTTTACATAACACCAAATAAATGTTTTAAAATTTTTAGAGTCCTGCAAAAGTTTTTCACAAGACTAAATTTCATTTTGGGTCTAAAACACTTGAAAACGCTCCTTGATTTCATAAAATGTTACATCATTTTAAAATGTCTATTGGAATATCATCATAATTATAAAACCAATTCAATTCCAATAACATAAATAACTCATATAATATATCATAATACATTTTAAATCAATCAAACTAAATAATAAATCCACTCAAAACCTTATAGGAACTAAAATCTCAAAAATATGGAAAATTAAACACAATTCATGATTTAGTAGCTGCGAAGATGGCTCAGGTTGTAGTTATTAGGGCTCAGTCGAGAGAGGCGATAAGGGGGAAAGGGAGAAGTGGTGAGCTGCTACAAGGGGGATCAGGGAGCAGCGGTGAGGGGGAAAGGGGTGTGGCGGCGAGGGGCAGTGTGGGCTTGGGGGAGGGGGAGAAGGGGAGAAGGGGGGAGAAGGTGTGATGGGTAAATGGGAGGAGCGGGGAATGGCTTGGGGTGGTAATGGGTGAGAGGAAGGAAAATGGCTCAAGGGTGGTGATCGGTGATGGCTTGAGGGAGAAGGGGTGAGTGGCGGTAGTAGTGAATGACGAGGGCTTAGGGGGAGTGCCGGTGGTGGCGAGCGGCTTGTGGAAAGGGATCAGGGAGAGGGGGGATAGAGGAGAAGGGGGATCGTGGACAAGGTTTAGGGGGTCTAAATTAGGTTTTTTTTAAATATTTAGTGGTGGTTTAAATAAAACTACCTCTAAATGTTAAAATAAAAAAAATAGCAGTGGTTGCATGAAATCGCTGCTATATTGTAAATTTTTTAAAATTCGATTTACTTAACGGTGGATTTAAGACCTATTTTTTTGTAGTATCTAACAATATTATTTTTTAATAACCTATAATGTTGAATTGATTACATAATAAAAAGAAAAGTGAATCGTCATGAGTGAATTATCCTTAGTTGGTGCATAATTGTAATACATTAGTGCAACATGAGTGTATTATCCTTCTTCATAATCTCTATAAAAATTAAAAAAAATAAGTATCAGATAAAAATGATAAGGAAATTAACTAAAAAATAGATAAAATGATGATAAAATTCACTAAATAAGTAGTAGTACATAACCTCTTCATGATACCTATATACAATTTGACACTATGTATTTTACCCATTTGTTTCTAAACAAATCTATTTTATCTTGTGAATATGAGAATTATTGATAGTTCTGGTAGTCCTATAGAAATATAAATAAAGTATTATTAAATATTTTAAATGAAATTATAATTATCATCTAAAATACCTCTTTGGGGATACTAGTTTGTTAATGTAATATGGTATCTTTCATAAATTTTCAAACATAATAACCACGATCTTTATCATTAGTTTGTTATAGGCACTGTAGAAAAATTGAGAAAAATAAGTAATTTGTTTTGATATATGTTTTCATAGTGAATTGTTATTATATATACCCTAAATCATTTCAATTTGTAGAAATCAATAGGCTTTTTGTGCTCATGGACTGTCCTCATGCCATGATTTTGATGATATTTTAACGCTGCCCTATCATAACATAATTTTCATTAAAACGTAATATAAAATGTATAAATTGAAGTGTATTTGTAAAATGTTGCATGTGGTGTACTAAAAACTGATAAACATCATCATGTCTGGCTAGTTTGTTGGGTAACCATGCATTGAATCTAGAAAATAAATCTTTAGAGTATCCAAATTAACTGTAATGAGTAACTAATTCTTCTTAAAAACAAAAATGTAATAAGTAATGAAATGAATGAAAATATATTTTACATGATTAAATTGTAGAGTATTACCCCTACATCTTGGGTATTAAGAAGATTTTGTCTTCTGTATGTTTTCTTTCAAACATTTTGGTCTGTTTTTCCACTATTCTTTTATATTACTTTGATTATAATTAGAATAGTTGTGTAGAAGGGATGTAAGGACTAAAGAGTCCAAATTTTTTCTCACTGGTTTTTTACTTCAAATCGTATTGATATATACACCTGCAAAAATTATGAATAGTGTTTAGTCATAATTAACATAGTATATAATCTATTGGACAAAAAAACATGAAAACACACCTCGTGTATACATTTACAACTGAGACCCCTAGCCATTCATTCTTAAGGATTTCATTTTCATTCTCAAGAACAATATAGTCTGTAATGGCCTCTCCATACATTTGTTCTTAAGAATAAATTATGGGCGTATCAGCACTTGTTAATGTTGTATCTGTATAAACCTTTAATATTAGTAAATGTAGATGTTGAATGGGTGGGGTAAATGTACTTTTTTAAGATCTTTTCGATTGGTTGGTTGATCCTTTAGATCGTTTTGATTTAACCTTCCATTTCACCCTCTTCCCTTTCTTTGTCTATAATAAAATTCATCGATTCAGGTCTTTTTCATTAATTTTTAAAGGTTTTTCACAAACAATAAATTGGAAATGAATACCTCTTTATCGATATGTATTTTTACAAGATCTAATTTCCATGTTAAGAAAGTTTCAATAGCTTTCTCTACCATATGAATATCTATATCATCAAGTGGAATAGCTAGCTCAGTGCTCGTCTCATGAGCTACATGAATCCCCACTCTCACGTGACCTATTGAAAGTTGTTTGTTGTTGATAATATATCCTTGTATATTGTACATGATACCCCTCACAATAAGGAAATATGTGGGTGTTAATATATATAAATCACAATCATTTTTACCCTATAGAATATCAATACGGTAAAGGTATCAGTGTTTATCTGCTTCACATTTCAGAGAAAAAATTATGAAAATATTGATGAACTCTTCTAATAAAGCTCTTTGAGGGGAATAAATCACCTCAAAGCTGGGGGGGATCTTCATATAGTGTTTGTTCTTATGTTGTTTCTTCTCTTTAAATTCTTTCTATAATAATTTCTAACAACTATGAATACCAATTAATTTTTTCTTCTAGGGTAGATAATCACACCTCAAACTCTTTAATTTTCTTATCTTTATACCCCTGTTCATTTCTTTTCTCAAAATATGTTTAGTGTGACCCCCCAAAACCCGCACCTCTGATGCAGCCATAATGTTCTAATTACTTCAAGGCCACTGATAATAGTTGTTCATTGAGTATAACTGATAATTATTCTTGTGTATAAGTTAGATAAAAATATAGGAAAATAATATATCATTATTATGTAATATTTATTTAAATAAAAACAAAAAAAATCATACTTACACATACTTACAACACTTTTTGTGTGTTTTCATCTATCAGTATCACTTATTTATTTACATGTGCCTCCTTATATAGCATATGATATGGGATAAAAGTGGATCTGGACTTTGATTCATCAATATATATATATATAAAGGAACATGATTATGTTTTTTTTAAGTCACATAAAATTATTACAGTATATTTAAAATATGTACCATTTTTTTCAAGTGAAGTGTACATCATCCTTGCTTTACGGTAGGGGTACATTGGTTTTTCCGCATGTTGATTATTTTCAACACTCATTTATTATTTAATAAATTAATAATTCTTAATCAAAGTGATTAATACACATATTTTTAAGAAATTTATTACCAGTCAAAATGTACCTAAAAATATATCTCCTCATGACTACTAATAAATGCATCCCATACTTGTTGGCTTATTAGGTGTGCATACATCTATGGTGGGTTCATGTTTATTTTCCCTTCATCATATTTGATATGATAATTTATAATAATTGTATTAAAACTCTATGAGCCTTTCTAGGAAGCATTAATACAAATTTAATTCAGGGTTTATCTATTATAAATACACTATGTAGGGGATAATGAAGAGTAAATCAACATTTCATTATTATTTTTTAGTAAAATAAAGAAAATATATCATAATTCTACCCTAATATCTTTCCAAATTAGTTTCTTAAGAGAAAGTAAAACATTTTTCCATGAATCTATATCAATTTTCATGCCCATTCAATTGGTTATACCAATGTAACTACTAAACATGGCCTTTTGGGGTTAACAGGTTGGTCGCATGCATTCCATCCAACCTCAAATTTGATTACTTTATTAACCACCTTAATATTTTTTTCTAACATCGTCATTCTATGATGCTACTATTTTTCTATGACATGGGTTGTTCATTGTATATTATTTTCTCTACTTCAACATCATCAATATGTTGTTCCTCAGGATTAGTAGCATCAACATGTGTAGAAGTTTGTTATTCCTATGCATTGGGAGCACCAGTATATTGAGAGACTTATTGTTCCTCAATATTGGGAGCATAGGCATGTATATAATTCATATCTACAGAATTGGTTAAACATTTAATTTAGATTACATAAATACAGCAGTGAACATATAATAATATAAGGTAACACAGTGTATATTACAAAAAATATAACATGATTACTGAACTCTTTTTTTAAGGTTTAATGGATTTGACCCCTTTATCAAGTATATAAATCCCTTAATTGTAGTATTATCTAACATACAAGACCCCATCTACATTGGGAGCACTATGAAATGATTTCAACATATCAATGAAAGGGTCATCCTCAGTTTAATTGACATCTTGACCCTTCAATGGTTTTGGTCGATAACAGAAAAATTGACCACTTTCAGTTTATGGTATCTAGAACATAAAATACTTGTACTAACTTTGATTCCATTATAAATGGTTTTCATTTATACCATTTCTTACTAAAATCCACTTTCACAAATCCCAATTCATCTATTTTAACAACACTCCTATTATCAACCCACTTGTATTGAAAAATCATAACTTGGAATGTTGTATAATCAATCTCTCATATTTTTTGATGATGTCAAAGTATGATATATTCGCATAAATTTTATTTTTATCCTTGGTACCAGATATATGCAACACTTCAGCCACAAGTGTAACTCTACTATTTTTCAAGGTACTGCGTTAATCATGTTCATTTATATAGAACGTATAACCATTATAAGATAATACATGCAAACTTGCTCCTCTGGATATCAATCAAATCCGTTCTGAAATTGAATATGAATTTTCAGTTGATTCCTTAAAAATATGGTCTTTAAACCATCATATAAAACTTTTATTATGTGTACTTGATATCTAGCTTTTATCCCTTGATGGATTCAAATGCTTAAGAATTAATTTTTAGGTTTCAACATATGGTGCAACCTATAAACTATTGTAAAAAACGTAAATGTGGGTCTACTCCCACTCTATAATATTAATTGGGACAACATATATTATAGAAATTCCTTTACCCACAAGTCACCTTGTGTGAAAAAATTTGATAGACCAATACTTTCCACATCAGATAAATATTAACCCAAGGTGATGAGTTTTTTAGTGTAACACAAAAATGAGAAAATACACAAAATAAAAGGATTACACACCGTGTATTCCTCAAACCTAGTGGTTTTAAGTGGGCATCATGTATTCTTATTTCATTCATTCGGTGGATCCTTAACCTCTCTCAAGTCGAGGTGAATTCTATATGATTTTGGAACCCTTCCATCCCTTCTGTACATACCGATCATGCATCTTATCCCTGGTGAGTTATTTAGGTTCCCTTTTTTTCATTAATTCTTATTATTGTGATGTAAATATATTGAACCCAGTTTTGTTTTGGGTTTTGATATTGATCCAGTGTGATATAGGTTCCTTATTAGGATCTCCCTCACCTCTACTCTTATTAGTGATTCTGGTTGGAAGCATTACTTAATTTTCGGAAAAGGGTAGGGGATTTAATCCTAACCCTGTAGTTTTTTTAATTGTGAATTATATGAAATATTTTGATTTTACCAAATTAACATGTGATATAATTAATTTATTCATTTATAAATGGTAAATAATGGATTGGAATATTGGTTGGATTCATTTGGGTTCAATTTTTTATGTGACCTGGGTTACGGCTACCTGTTGGGTGGGAAAAACTTTGAATAATAATAACTTGTCCAATGGTTTAAAGTGTATTTAACTTGACATGAGATTACAAGTGATTGAATGATATGGAATCAATTTGGTATTATCTTATGGGCTATTGTTATGGTTGTTTATGAATTGATATATAAATGGAAGTGGAATATAAAGACAAATGGTAATTTTCATAATTAACCATTAAGATTTATGATGTGGTATTGTGATATCCTCACTGTTATGACTTGTTGAGTTAATGATGAAATTATGATATATATGTATTTTCCTAGAGGATGAAATTCTTATATAGCAATCTTGATCCGTTGATACATGTTGATATTCTTATATAGTGGGTATGCCCAATGATATATGCTGAAATGCTTATATAGTGGGCTATATGGAGTTATACAGGCTAAAATGATCATAAAGTGGATTTGGTCCAGTGGATGTTGAAATGCTCATATATAGATCTATGATCAAAGGCTAAAATGATTATATATAGGGATATGTTCGGTTTTTTTATTATGTCATGGTTTATGGTTATGGTTGGCATGGTTGTGCTACATGTTTAGAGACATTCTCACATGGTACCGAAGAAGGTTGCTTTGATGAATTATATTAATTAATTAATTAATACACTTTTTTATCACTTTATTTCATACACTTATTATCAAAATTACTTTATTTGGGCATGGTGGTGTCAACCTAATAAGTTTTTCTCATACCCTATTTGAGCCACCATTTGGTAATCGAGAAGATTGCATGGATGCATGTAACACCCCGAGATTTTATGAAAAATATTCTTTTAATTTCATTAATGTCTTGTGTTGTATTCTACACCAAGATTACCTTGCACTATACGCAACACCGTATTAGCTTGCAGTATACGCAACACTATTCTTGGATCGTGTTACACACAATTTTGATAATAGTTATTCTACGCAACATTGAGTATATATATATATATATATATATTCAATGTATAAATGAAATATGGTTGGATTCTGTTATACAAAACAACGAAGGATTCTTTCACAACACGCAACCCTGACTTGGCTTGCATTACACGCAATCGCGACCTTCCTCGATAGCGTGTGTTGTATGCAATACCGGGTTTTAATAAACAATGATATATTATTATAATATTGTCATGAACTAGCTGTTATGAATAGTATTAACTAAATTTTGAATTTTATAACATTATTATTCATCTTACACATTTTCTAGAACATGGTATAAGAACAAAATAAATTTTTCAGGTAAAATAAGTATTTTTCAAAAAAATGCAGTTTTGCCGCCTTTTGATGGCGCACCCACTTTAAATCTAGTTTTTGACATGTTTATATGTTAAATTTGACAAAATAAAATTCTTCTTTTGAATCAGGATATAAAAATTTACATTAGATAAAGTTTTGATATTTTTCTGATAACTTTCATATTTTAATGAATAGTAAAAACACGCTATATTTTAATTAAAAACAACTTTTTTCATCGTAATATCTTATGTGGTTAAATTATAATATTGAATGGTTTTAAAGTATAAATAGAATATATTTTTACCATTTAATATAATGTATTTCATTACCATTGATTTTACCTTGAATTTGTAGGTTAAAACAATTCAATCTTTTGCAATGTTTTAAAGAAAAACTCGTTTTCTTTCGACAACGGGATTAATTTTAATTTAATTTCTGAATCTTTTGTGTATTGAATTTGGAAAAATGGATTCCATATTTGGAATCAGTGGGTCCAAATTATGTTAATAAGCTACTTTTTATTTTTGGGCATTGTGAATAGTAACTACGGTAAATTTTATTTACTATAGTTAAAGGTAAATTGGGTAATTAAGGGTAAATATAAGATTATAAAATTACCCTAAAACTTGGAAAAATCCTATTGTATGGCTAAAAGTAGACCCATATAACCTAAGGGTCGGATTAGATTCATTTTATGGACATTTGTCCATGAAAATAATTTAATTATTATTAAAACCAAAGAATGTGACAACATGTCACTTTCTTAAATCTTATACGTATAATAATTTTAATTTAGTGATAAACTTCATGAAACTTCTAACATGAATAGTCTCCAGAAATCTAATACAATTATCTACATCATAGGAATTTATTTAGAATTTTTAGAGATTAAATAATTATCATTTATTATGACACAAAGATGATGCAGTAATTGTCTTATTAATGAAATATTGACATAATTGATGTTATAAATGCCCAAATAAATGTAATTTGAGACTTTTTATGACTTACATTAATTTTCTAGGTTAATATTACATGTTATTGTTTATATAAGTAACTTGGTTTGAACTTATCATTCTGTTATGAATTTCATAAAAATCATGTACCAAATAGTGTCAAAATTGAGATAAATTAGTTTTTAAAACAAATATTATATTATTAATTGTTATTTAATTCCTAAAAATATAAGGTTAGGCAAAATGACTTATATAAGGATAGATATATTAATAATAAACAACCTGGGGTTCTTTTGGCTTGATATATTAAGTTTATTAACCTTATAGTGTAAGAAAACAAGAAGACACGGTAAAAGTTAAATTATCTAACTTAAAGTTAAATCTAAATGATAAGGTTAAAATTGATACCTAAACTTGTCTAAATTATATTTTATGAGAGGATTTCGACCCATCCCCACCTTAGCTTTGAAATATATCAATTTGGAGCTATTTAAAACTGAACATGACTTTATAATAAAATAATATTTTTAGTTTTCCCAAAGGTGCCCCTCTCCTCCCTTATAAAAGGGCACCTCCTCCCTCTCCTCATCAAACCAATTTGAGCATTAAAGCTCGGCCAACCCCTGACAAAATCTCTTCTCCACTTCCCTAGTATCATCCTAGAGGTCCTGGTCTTCTTCAAAGATCATCCTTAGTTCTTTAAGTGGAGGTTAAGAAAAGGCGCGTCAAAAAGAGGTAATATCCATTACCGATCTTTTTCAATTTCTTTCTTCTTAAAATTCTTATTATTTAGTTGTTTCAAGATAAAGTAATAACATAAGTATTTATTATATACTGATATGTTATTATAAATATGAAACAAATCTAATTAACCTTCTATCCATCCTACGGAAAAAGGAAATCACTGCGCGTGCGTACGTACGGAATACCGTCTCCACGCCGTGGTGTAATCTATTTTCCGCCACCACCTTAATTGGATGTGTATAATGTTGTAATGAGTAACTATATATGATTATTATAAAGTGATATTGATACTGAAATAGTATACATACACTTCAACACAAGTTCACGATCATGAGAACGATATCATCGCTCGAGCGTACGTACGGACTACCATCTCCACGACGCGATGAGATTCATTCTCCATGTTAACCATTTAAGAATAATTATAAATTATATATAAGAAATAATAATGGAATATATGACATTATAAAGCTACTGTATTTATGTATATATTTATTTCATCTACTTACTTCCATTCAAGACAATAAGGAAAGGAAAACAGCGTTCATGCGTACGTACGGACTACCGTCTCCATGAACGGTGTGTTTCATTTCATTTATCTATCTATTATATATATATATACTGAATATATATGATATATAAATCATGTTTTATATTCTGGAAGTAAGTAAATCATGATATAAGTAATAATAATGTCAAGAACAACAAGTCCAAACACCTACGATAAATGAAACGATTTTACCCAAAACGCTTCTTTAACATGGAATTTACAAAAGAACGGGTAATATAAAGTCATAAGTGAACCATATATGATATCATAACAATGAATATGATTCTGTAATAAGTTAATGACATTATTTAAATCATTATACAGGAGGTTCAGACACTTACTAAGCAAATCAGACTTAAGGTAAGGGAAATATCACAATCTCATTTTTATCCGAGATTGTTTATACTTTGGTATTTATTGGGGTGTATTTTATCATCCACATCCATGTTTCTTCAATATGTAATATTATTTCCATCCACCTAAAATTTTTTAAATCCAATTTTACCCTTCGGTGAGATTTTAGTAAAAGATATGAAAGGAATCTTTTGTCGTTTTTCATACGAGGTACTTTTTGACTTTTCCGACAAAAGTACGAGAAGAATGTTTTTTTTAACATATACGGCATGAATGGATTTTTAAAACATTATTTCCAATAATCTTCCCTTACAAGTTTTCAAGTTTATTTTTAATCAACTTCTTTTAGTTTAGAATTGAATGACATGTTAATAAAGGAAAAGTGTTTTTGAGGTAGAAAGGATATTTTCCTCAAGAATAGAGTTCAAGTGTTTTATCAAAATTGTTTTCCATCTAAGATAATATAGGGTTCTGTTTATATCCGTATTATTACATTGATTTGATTATGTTGTGATGGAATTATTTTTATGAATTTATTTATCTTATATGAATTGTTTTATGATGTCATGTTGTTTAAGAATCCCATTTTTATTACATGGGTTATGCAATGATGTATGATTTATGATTTTGTGGCACACATAAGAATGGTATAATTATGAGATGGGTGGGACCTATATCTCCCTCCAATGCATTGGGTAAAGATTTTATATCTCATGAGATAGACATGGATGGAACGGTAGGTTATACCGGTTCAGTGAAACAGGACTGAAACGAGGAATGAACTCGGTTCAGAAAGGGACTTTGTCCACTAAGATAGTCTTGGCAATGAGTCTTGACTAACAAGAAATGATTCTCTATTATTATGTGTGTATGCCACAAAGTTTCATGTTTTAAGTTATGATTATTGGGATTACATTTCACTACTATGATTTATCCCATGTTATGAAATTATGATATCTTTTGCTGGTTAAGATTTCCAAAAGATATGTTCTTATGAATATGACGTGATTGATATTTCTTTTGTTTACCCTTACTGAGCATTTGAGCTCACCCTTTTATGTTTTCTTTTCCCCAGGACATAAAGAAAGGATTTAGGTTTAGAAGAAAAAAAAAGATCTTTATGGGAGATGTTGAAGATCTTTCACCACGATTAGAAGATTATATTCTGAGTTTCCAAAAACACTAAACTATTACGGTCCTTGTGTGTGTGTTTTTGTTATGTACTAAGTATTCCGCAAAAGTAATGTAATGTCCATGTATTTCAGGCTTCGGGTCTCTACAGTTGGTATCAGAGGAAAGGTTTAGTCAACCTTTGGAAACTAGGATGTGAGAACGTTAGTGAGATCCCTAAAGATATTTCTAAGGTATGTCTAGGTATGTATCTAAGGATAAGTATACGTATAGGATATAGTCCTAGAACTGCGATAACAATCTTATAATTTAACCTAAGATGTTAGATATTAAGGGTACTTCCCCTTTATTATTTTGTTTTCCCTAGCATGATTTTTGCCTCTCATACTATTCTTTTTGGGTTTTAGACGATGGTTGGAACCCGAAGGAACCGTGTTGATCACTGTAATGGAAAATGCAATGATTGTCCTCCTGAACAAACAAATGTTATGGGAGATGGAGTGCAAAATATTATTGCTATACTTACACAAGCTATGAATCATTCTGGACTTCCAAATGAGCAGAGAAGGGAACAATATTCTATTGAGTCCTTTATGAGGCAACGTCCACCTTCTTTCAGTGGGTCTTCCGATCCACTTGTTGGTGAATAATGGATCAGTACCACTGAAAATATATTTTCATTTCTTCAATGTTCTGAACATGATAAAGTCATCTTAGCAGTATATCGTTTGGAAGGTGAAGCTGATCAATGGTGGAATCTTATCAAGAATATGAGGCCAAGAGATGAAATTGAGTCCATGGAATGGGACGAGTTCAAGAACTTGTTTTTCAGTAAGTACTTCCCTCGTATTCTTCGAACAAAGATGGAAAAGGAATTTCTTGAGCTAAAGCAGAAGGATGATGAATCTGTTGGTATATACGAAGCGAATTTTACAAGACTTGCAAGGTATGCATCTGGCATTATCATCCAACCTGAAAGTAAAGTTGATCGATTTTTCAGTGGCTTAAAACCAAGTCTTATAAGGGCATTAGCTATAAGAGACTTCAGTAGCTATGAAGAAATTGTGCGTTGTGCTATCAAGGTAGAAATGGAAGTTGGTGTTACATATCCATCTCATGGTTTTGACAAGAAACGAAAGATGGAGTTCAAGGAGAAATATCAGAATAATGGTGAAAAGAAGATGAATGTTTCCTTATGCACAAAGTGTGGAAAGAAGCATGGTGGAGATTGTCTTAAAGGGACTAGAAAATGTTTTAAGTGTGGAAAATAAGTTCATTGAGCAGATGAGTGTCGAAGTAATGGAAAAAGGGTTTTTAATGATGTGAATAAATCAAACACTGCAGAGAATGCACCACCAACACTTCAATGCTTCAAGTGAAAGGAAATGGGGCATTATGCTAATAAATGCCCTAATCCAAGGGTTAGTGATGATCGACATGAGCAATCGCTTAAGTAAAAGGAAAAAAGGGAAGTCACATGCAATCACTATTGGTGATGTTGAATATGACAACAATGTGGTGGAATGATTAAGTGTTTATGTAATGGGATTTCAAAATAGTATCATGGAATCTCATTTATGGTATTGTGGAATTTTGGAATATCTACGTATTGGTTTTCAATAATTATATGATACTGGTAACCAGGAAAAAAAAGTGATTGAAATATTTTTGGAAAGTAGATGATATGCGCATAATGAAGGGACAAGAAGATAATGAGATGTTTGATTGTATGCATGAGCTCATGATTGATATAAGGACTAAGTATATAGAATTTTGAGGATTTTGGTATGTGGAAAGAGTTATCTTTTGACAGCACTCATGTTTTCACTAAGATTCAATGGGTATTCATTTTTCAATAGATTACATGATTATGGTATTCACATGACTAGAATGTGACGAACAAGATATATGAGGGATAAATGATGGCATTCACGTGATAATTTTCTCTATACTATGAGCTTGGACCGAAGTATTTTAGATAAGCCTAAAGATTGGAATGGATTATGTTGGACATAAGTTAGTATTGTTTAATGATAAAACTTTTTTTTGATATTGTTGATGGGATGTTATAATAATGTAGTTTTAGAAAAAGGACAACCTGCAGGATGTGCGACAACCCATCGTGTCGGCCAAGGCTGTGGGAATCGAACCCACAACTAAAGTGCGACGGGCCTTTATCGCATACCACTGGCCTACAGAAAGTCCCTGGTTAGTAGAAACTAGTTTTATTTTATTAAGCGGTATGATATATTAAGTATAAGTTCATTTTTGGAATCGTATATGATTAACCTCACCAAAGACGGAATTATGTATATTTGATAACTATTGATAATTTTTTGTTTGAAACAGATGGAATGACCCATCATTCTATCACATGATCTGTTAACACTTCACGAATAACAAATTCAGCTTCATTTCTTTAAGAGATGAAGTGGAAATTGTTCAAAGCACGAACAACAGTGAGATTGTACCAAAATCAAGTAAGTATTTCTTCTAATTAAAATTTTTCAACTTTAGGGAAATGATATTGAAAACCAAAAATGTTGTCCTAGTGATCTTATATCTGATGAATTAGATGGTACCCTAGATCATCACAAATTTATGGCTTTGCGATTTTTGGCTTTTTCATAGCCATGTTCTCTACCACTATCCATCAGAACTTGATGGTTAGATTTTTCTTCCATATCCATATTTTCACCTATGTTCTCCTACATGGAAACCCAGTGATGAGTTAATTTGGGTAACCATTACATTTCATACTTTAGTTTTTAAATCCATATTTTGGTATTCCTTTTTACGATGTGGGTTTCTATTAAACAAACTTTCGAGTAGTAAACCATTTATAACCCCGACGAATTTCGAGGGCGAAATTCATTTTAAGGGGGGTAGAATGTAACACCCCGAGATTTTATGAAAAATATTCTTTTAATTTCATTAATATCTTGTGTTGTATTCTACACCAAGATTACCTTGCGCTATACGCAACACCGTATTAGCTTGCAGTATACGCAACACTATTCTTGGATCGTGTTACACACAATTTTGATAATAGTTATTCTACGCAACATTCAGTATATATATATATATATATTCAATGTATAAATGAAATATGGTTGGATTCTGTTATACGAAACAATGAAGGATTATTTCACAACACGCAACCCTGACTTGGCTTGCATTACACGCAATCGCGACCTTCCTCGATAGCGTGTGTTGTACGCAATACCGAGTTTTAATAAACAATGATATATTATTATAATATTGTCATGAACTAGCCGTTATGAATAGTATTAACTAAATTTTGAATTTTATAACATTATTATTCATCTTACACATTTTCTAGAACATGGTATAAGAACAAAATAAATTTTTCAGGTAAAATAAGTATTTTTCAAAAAATGCAGTTTTGTCGCCTTTTGATGGTGCACCCACTTTAAATCTAGTTTTTGACATGTTTATATGTTCAATTTGACAAAATAAAATTCTTATTTTGAATCAGGATATAAAAATTTAAATTAGATAAAGTTTTGATATTTTTTTGATAACTTTCATATTTTAATGAATAGTAAAAACATGCTATATTTTAATTAAAAACAACTTTTTTCATCGTAATATCTTATGTGGTTAAATTATAATATTGAATGGTTTTAAAGTATAAATAGAATATATTTTTATCATTTAATATAATGTATGTCATTAGCATTGATTTTACCTTGAATTCGTAGGTTAAAACAATTCAATCTTTTGCAATGTTTTAAAGAAAAACTCATTTTCTTTCGACAACGGGATTAATTTTAATTTAATTTCTGCATCTTTTGTGTATTGAATTTGGAAAAATTGATTCCATATTTGTAATCAGTGGGTCCAAATTATGTTAATAAGCTACTTTTTATTTTTGGGCATTGTGAATAGTAACTACGGTAAATTTTATTTACTATAGTTAAAGGTAAATCGGGTAATTAAGGGTAAATATAAGATTATAAAATTACCCTAACACTTGGAAAAATCCTATTGGATGGCTAAAAGTAGACCCATATAACCTAAGGGTCGGATTAGATTCATTTTATGGACATTTGTCCATGAAAATAATTTAATTATTATTAAAACCAAAGAATGTGACAACATGTCACTTTCTTAAATCTTATAAGTATAATAATTTTAATTTAGTGATAAACTTCATGAAACTTAGAACATGAATAGTCTCCAGAAATATAATACAATTATCTACATCATAGTAATTTATTTAGAATTTTTAGGGATTAAATAATTATCATTTATTATGACACAAATATGATGCAGTAATTGTATTATTAATGAAATATTGACATAATTGATGTTATAAATGCCCAAATAAATGTAATTTTAGACTTTTTATGACTTACATTAATTTTCTAGATTAATATGACATGTTATTGTTGATATACGTAACTTTTTTCGAACTTATCATTCTGTTATGAATTTCATAAAAATCATGTACCAAATAGTGTCAAAATTGACATAAATTAGTTTTTAAAACAAATATTATATTATTAATTGTTATTTAATTCATAAAAATCTACGGTTCGGCAAAATGACTTAGATAAGGATATATATATTAATAATAAACAACTTGGGGTTCTTTTGGCTTGATATAGTAAGTTTATTAACCTTATAGTGTAAGAAAACAAGAAGACACGGTAAAAGTTAAATTATCTAACTTAAAGTTAAAGCTAAATGATAAGGTTAAAATTGATACCTAAACTTGTCTAAATTATATTGGATGAGATGATTTCTACCCATACCCACCTTAGCTTCGAAATATATCAATTTGGAGCTATTTAAAACCGAACATGACTTTATAATAAAATAATATTTTTAGTTTTCCCAAAGGTGCCCCTCTCCTCCCTTATAAAAGGGCACCTCCTCCCTCTCCTCATCAAACCAATTTGAGAATTAAAGCTCGGCCAAACCCTGAAAAAATATCTTCTCCACTTCCCTAGTATCATCTTAGAGGTCCTGGTCTTCTTCAAAGACCATCCTTAGTTCTTTAAGTGGAGGTTAAGAAAAGGTGCGTCAAAAAGAGGTAATATCCATTACCGATCTTTTTCAATTTCTTTCTTCTTCAACTTCTTCTTATTTAGTTATTTCAAGATAAAGTAATAACATAAGTATTTATTATATACTTATATGTTATTATAAATATGAAACAAATCTAATTAACCTTTTATCCATCCTATAGAAAAAGGAAATCACCGTGCGTGCGTACGTACGGAATACCGTCTCCACGTCGTGGTGTAATCTATTTTCCGCCACCACCTTAATTGGATGGGTATAATGGTGTAATGAGTAACTATATATGATTATTATAAAGTTATATTGATACTAAAATAGTATACATACACTTCAACACAAGTTCACGATCATGAGAACGATATCATCGCTCGTGCGTACGTACGGACTACCGTCTCCACGACGCGATGAGATTCATTCTCCATGTTAACCATTTAAGAATAATTATAAAGTATATATAAGCAATAATAATGGAATATATGACATTATAAAGCTACTGGATTTATTTATATATGTATTTCATCTACTTACTTACATTCAAGACAATAAGGAAAGGAAAACAGCGTTCATGCGTACGTACGGACTACCGTCTCCATGAACGGTGTGTTTCATTTCATTTATATATCTATTATATATATATATACTGAATATATATGATATATAAATCATTTTTTATATTTTGGAAGTAAGTAAATCATGATATAAGTAATAATAATGTCAAGAACAACAAGTCCAAACACCTACGATAAATGAAACGATTTTACCCAAAACGCTTCTTTAACATGGAATTTACAAAAGAACGGGTAATATAAAGTCATAAGTGAACCATATATGATATCATAACAATGAATATGATTCTGTAATAAGTTAATGACATTATTTAAATCATTATACAGGAGGTTCTGACACTTACGAAGCAAATCGGACTTAAGGTAAAGGAAATATCACAATCTCATTTTTATCCGAAATTGTTTATACTTTGGTATTTATTGGGGTGTATTTTATCATCCAAATCCATGTTTCTTCAATATGTAATATTATTTACATGCACCTAAAATTTTTTAAATCCTATTTTACCCTTCGGTGAGATTTTAGTAAAAGATATGAAAGGAATCTTTTGTCATTTTTCGTACGAGGTACTTTTTGACTTTTCCGAAAAAAGTACGAGAAGAATGTTTTTTTTAACTTATACGGCATGAATGGATTTTTAAAACATTATTTCCAATAATATTCCCTTACAAGTTTTCAAGTTTATTTTTAATCAACTTCTTTTAGTTTATAATTGAATGACATGTTAAGAAAGGAAAAGTGTTTTTGAAGTAGAAAGGATATTTTCCTCAAGAATAGAGTGCAAGTGTTTTATCAAAAAAAATTTCCATCTAAGATAATATAGGGTTATTTTTATATCCCTATTATTACATTGATTTGATTATGTTGTGATGGAATTATTTTTATGAATTTATTTATCTTATATGAATTGTTTTATGATGTCATGTTGTTTAAGAATCCCATTTTTATTACATGGGTTATGCAATGATGTATGATTTATGATTTTGTGGCACACATAAGAATGGTATCATTATGAGATGGGTGGGACCTATATCTCCCTCCAATGAATTGGGTAAAGATTTTATATCTCATGAGATAGACATGGATGGAACGGTAGGTCATACCGGTTCAGTGAAACAGGACTGAAACGAGGAATGAACTCGGTTCAGAAAGGGACTTTGTCCACTAAGATAGTCTTGGCAATGAGTCTTGACTAACAAGAAATGATTCTCTATTATTATGTGTGTATGCCACAAAGTTTCATGTTTTAAGTTATGATTATTGGGATTACATTTCACTACTATGATTTATCCCATGTTATGAAATTATGATCTCTTTTGCTGGTTAAGATTTCCAAAAGATATGTTCTTATGAATATGACGTGATTGATATTTCTTTTGTTTACCCTTACTGAGCATTTGAGCTCACCCTTTTATGTTTTTGTTTCCCCAGGACATAAAGAAAGGATTTAGGTTTAGAAAAAAAAAGATCTTTATGGGAGATGTTGAAGATCTTTCACCACGATTAGAATATTATATTCCGAGTTTCCAAAGACACTAAACTATTACGGTCCTTGTGTGTGTGTTTTTATTATGTACTAAGTATTCCGCAAAAGTAATGTAATGTCCATGTACGTCAGGCTTCGGGTCTCTACAATGCAGGTCTGGAAAAGAGAAAGGGACCTTATTGTTGATTTGTTTTCTTACTGGATGGGCTATAGTTTTGAGATGGGTCCAACTTGGGGTGTGGGAATGGGGTCTTTTGAGTTTATTTGGTGTTATTTGTTTCATTTATTTGTATTATCTTCATTTTGACATTTAGATACATCTCAGCCTATCATTACATGATTCATCATTATTGGTTTATCGGTTTCTCCTTTCATTTCCAGTTATATGTGATATTGTTTTTATTGTTCTTCGTTACTCTGATATGTATTATTACCTATTTATTTTTGGTGTTTTATAGCTCTATACTAAGGTGTATAGTCTCCTTGCTATATTTATTACACCTATGCTACAAGTTAGCAATATCTGGTGTATGGGGAGGCATGTTTTAGGTCTCATAACCAATATTTTTTGACCACATAAGAGAGTGTCCGATCAAGGGATGCTACAGTATCATAAACCTGAACCATATCATGAAAATTATTATTAATTATTTAATAATAAATTCTTAAATGACTTTAAAATTGTGAAAAATATTTATTTATTTTGAGTTTGGTTCATACTATATTTATAATTAAATTTTAATTTTGAATTTGTTGACTATATGTTATTAAATAAATTAAATTAAAAAATATATTTATTTAATTTTTTTATGTTTATTTTAGATTTCTAAATAAAATTTAAATATTTAAATTGCTAATTGGGTAATTAAAAGAGTTGGGATATTTAAATGAGTAGTTAAAAATATAATATGGCGGGGTTAGAGTGGTGAATTTAAAAAATAAACGTGTTAGGATTAGGGTTATTGTTTTGTAAAAATAAATAGTTTCAGGTTTGGGTACTCCAAATTTCATGGGTATCCAACCCATTTTTCATCTCTACTCATGGACGTAGAATGTAATATCCAAACCATGTAAAACAAAAGTATCTTTTATTTGATTGTTTTAATTTCTTCTTATCTTGAATATTGTGTGAGATAAGATTTTTTTTAGTGTGTTTGAGGTTTTTTTGATGTGGTGAGTATGTTTCAAAGACTTCATATATTCTGGTACACCAAGTTTTGGGAGTCTTATGAATGATCTATTTTTGGTACGTGTATCATCTAATGATACATCGTCTGACAGTAAGATGTTGTGCATAATTCCGAACATATTTGGCACCATTTTTATAAACACATAAAATAAATTTTATTTGTATTTTTTTTGTTAAATTTTTGTTACACACAATATTTTCTTCTTTTTTATTAGTTTTACCATTTAAATCAATGGAAAAACACATGTTTTGTATTTTTAATTTGATTTTTTTTCTACATAACTTTGGTTTTGTTTGTTGATTATTATTAATTAAAACACATATGGTTTATTATAATTTTTTGTTTTCTTTTTCTATAACATAAAATTCTTTATATATTTTTCATTAGTTTTCCGGTTTGAAAACACCTGCTTATTTTTTTTAATATCTAATATACATTTTTATTTAAAAAATATCTGAAAATTGAATTATAAATGGATTGTTTTTTCATATCAAAATTTTTGATAAAAATAGTGAAAAAAATAATTGTATTCATAAGTTTCGCTTATTATTTATAGATATAATGGATTTGTGGACCAATCAAAGAGTTTATTTAAATCAAGGATCTAAAATGGTGAAAACAATAATTTTATAAATAAACCTTTTTCTCGATTGGTCTTTATAAATTTTATTTTTCCTTTTTTTATTGCTATTTATTTATTGATATAAAAATTATTAAGTTTTAGTCTTATTTTGTTTGTTTTTTTGTGTTTTTTATTTGTATAGAAAAGGTTTATTTAGAAAAAGTATTTAGGAATTCAATTATCGGAAGAGAATTTATTATTATAGTTTTAACCTAAAGTTATTTTATAACAAAATGACATTCAATTATTAACATCAATGGTGGCCAAACAATAATAAACCAAATCCTCAAATCATACCCAACCATAAATAAAATTTCAACTCAAAATATTAATCCAATAGAATGAATCAAAATCACAATTAAAATAAACATAATATCTAAAAAATATATCTCCCTTTTCAAAACCATTTAAAAATCACAAATTTTAATTTTAAATCCTTTAAATCCTACTAGGAACTCTTTTAAAATTCCCCAAGTTCACTTAGAAAAATTATTCACCCACTTCTCAGCATTCAACCCATTTTGATCTATTTTATAAAAAATATATAAATCAACCAATAATGAACCAAATACTCAAATAATACTTACCAAAAATAAAATTTAAACTCAAAATACTAATCCAAGAGAATGAATCACAATAATAATTAAAAGAGATGCAATATCCAAAAATTACATCTTTTTTCAAAACCATTTAAAAATAATAAATTTTAATTTTAAATCCTCTAAATCCTACTTGGGAATTGTTTTAAAATTCCCCAAGTTCATTTAGAAAGATTATTCACCCACTTCTCAATATTAAACCCATTTTGATCTATTTTAGGAAACCTCTATCCAAATCTAAAAGTATCATTTTAAAATCAATTTCTCATCTTAAAATCCCCCTTTTCCCATTTTCATGACCCAAACCTTTTTTATTTTCTTTTGAAATCAACCTTTTTATCACCCAAAGCCAACCAAATATAGGCAGTAACATCACACAACATAAAAACTTATTCAAGAGGTACTAGTGGTTGTGCATGAATTGGCCACATGGTTTATTAGACTATATGCCTATCATAAAACCACCATTGGAAGTCATGTTAAACCATTCACTCAAGCTCCATGTGGTTTTCTTGGTTGTGTGATCTCACTATGTGAAACCAGTTCAACTCTCATTATCATCCTTAAAAATATATAAATCCATTGATCAATATAAAATACCATCAACATGAACCAATATATAACATAAATCATAATTCAAGACTCAAAACTCAACTTCCCAACTTGAGGTTTAGTAAGAGTGAGAGTTAGCCATAGTATTCTCGTACTTCTCACCCAAGTTACGGTAGTGCTAATCCAATCTACCAGACACCCCATATAGAAAAGGGAACTTTAGGAACTTAGGCCCTCTTAAGAACCTAGGCTCCGATACAATTTTTTCACAAACTATCTTTAGGCCACCCCTAAACCTGGTACTCGGGTTGGGCCATGACATACCCAAGGGGGTGCATGATCCCCTTAGGTCACCAACAAACATCCTAGCATCAAAAGAAATCATTGGGGATGATGTTTCCCTGAAAAATCATATAAACCAAACAGTGTAATTCTTCCATAAATTCCAACATGATTAATCCCTGCATTGGACATACACACCAAAACAAACAAATAGATACGATATATAAATAATACCAAACATGACATAACCAGAATACAAAACAATATTGATATAAATAAATGAACATATCCATGTCAAACTCAAAATAAAGGAATAGTTGTAGTATAAAGGGTATAACACCATAATACAAGAATTTGACATGGTTGATATAACTATTGAGAAAAAATGAAAATCAAAGTATCTATCATAACCTCTCTGGGACCTCCAAGGTCACCATCCATCCTCAATACTAACTCACTCCATGATTTATTGTGATCCATAACCTGAACCTACAAAATAGATTAGGTCTACTGACACCAAGTGGAACAAGTAGATTGTGAACATAAAAAATATCAGTAGTTAAGCACCACAAAATCCATACATTTACTTTCCTAAAAAACCCACACATGCTAGTTTGAAGATAAAATATTTAAAATAGAGCTTTTTTCATTTTCCAAAACAAACACATTTCTTTCTTAAAACCTCTTTAGATACCATTTAAAATATTCTTTTAAAATCCACATTTTATGAAAACCAACCTTGAAACCATACATAAAAATAAGTCTCAATAAATATCTAGAAGAAAAACTAACTAGGTAAATAAATAAACAAGAATAACCAAATATAAAATATAAGTAGTGGGGTATCTCACAATAGAATGCAACAATTCAAGTGAAGTAGGGAATATAAATAAATTACTAGTAAACAATAGGAAATACAGAATATATAATCATAGAAATTTTCTAAACATCCTATGAGGAGACCCTACACATACTCAGTTTGAAAACATCAGTAGGCATATCTATGCATTTCTAATTCTATAGCCAACCAACTTCCCTCAACTATCCTCACCAGTGGAGATCCCCTATAGCCTTTCCATAGCATAGTAAATATAGTCTACCTCATCGAGATTATATAAAATTCTCTATCATTCTTCACTAAGGCACCTATGATCCCATGATTTTGATAATAATTGGAGGTGAGGTAGCTTTTACATAAAACATATCAACCAAGGATCAACATAATCCAAACATGATCGCTCAAACCACCCACCTACACCCATTCATGTGAAACACCCCCTTTTAAAACCATGACTATATATAAACATAACTAAAAGGAAGGGGATTCCATAAAGGATTCTTTATTTCCATGAAAACCATTTCAAGGTACCAACCAAGCCTTAGAATTTAAAACTAATATCAAATTTTTAATAAAATATTTCTTTATTTAAATTTCATTTCAAATGACAAAGGAAGTGTCAAACCCCTTTCTCAAAGTACCAAACGAACCTTAAAACCATTATTTAGGAAACACACATTTGAAACTTCTTTTAGATATAATTTTGGAAATAAAGGGAAAATATGAAAAATGGGGTTTTATCAATGAAATTTACATATATATACATATACATATTTATATATACACACACATGTATGTATAGATATGTACATATCACTTGTATATATATAAAAATTTATATGTTATGTTAAATGATCAAGTGAAGGGACACATTTCCATTCACATGTCCATACATAAGAATTTCCAAGTAAAACCATAAAAACTTAAAATTTTAAAATAACCCAAAAGAACCACAATGAAACCCCGCAAAGAAACTCACATAATTTTATTAAAGGCTAATAATCACTTAAAAAACCTAAAATACTTTTAAAATCCTCATATACATTTTATCAAATTCATAACATACATATATTTTCAATACAAAGTCATAAGCATTTGAAAATCATGTAAAACCCTCTTTTAAATCAAACCTTTAGCTCACATAACTTTAAAAATCAATTCATGGATTTAATAACATGTGAAATTTTAAATAAAAGGAATTTTAAAACCTTTGAACATCTTATGGAATACTTTGGAAAGAAAAAAAATGGAGGCACCTACCTTGAATGTGTGCAAATGTGATAGAACCCTTTAATACAAAAGAAACAAGGCCTAATGAATCAAGCATGCATCCAACATTAAAAACAAAGGTACATTAAGTATAAACCCCTCCTTAGGGTTTATTAAAGGATATATATCACCAATAAATATGAGAAAAATAATAGGAGACAATGAGTGAAGGGAAAAGGATACCCCGCCTTAAATATTCGGACTTAATTAATAAATAAACCCCAAGGATTCACCATGGAAGGGTGAGGAATTGAGGGAGAGGGGTGCGCATGGCATAGGCATAAAATGGGGTGGGAGATAACCCATTTGGGTTTTTATTTCTTAATTGAAAATTAGGGAAAGCCTTAATTTTAATCTACCAGGTAGGTTGCACAGTTTGGTCGCACGATTTACCAAACGGTGTGACCCACACTTGAGTCACTTGGAGACTTGCATGGTTTGGCTGTATGGTTAGGAAAACTATGCGCTAACCATGGAAAAAAAATCTTGCAAGTTTGTAGACCCAATCTCATGGTTGTTACATGGTTAGTACCGACTATGTAGGATAACCATGCACCATGAACTGTATTCTTAAAATTTGAAATTTTCATGGATACTTGGCCTGAAACTCAAGGATAAAATCATTAACTTATAAATAAATAACTAAATATATAAAACAAACATCGAGGTGTGATAGCTATGGTCTGGTAAACAACTATAAGTTAGGCACCTTAATATCTCTGACAGCCTTGCCTATATTCATGTGGATGTTAAGGATCGAGATAATCTCAAGGAAAAGTCACGACATGTTTCCTTATGGGATATGGCAATGAATATTTTAGATTTAAACTATGAGATGATGACAAATGACAAGTCATCATGAGTCAAAATGTTCTCTCCAATGATATGTTTCTTTGGAAGGACTAGAACTTAACTGAGGAAGAATTTGAGAGTATAAAATCAACTAATCGATTCTAAATTGATTTGAATGGGGATACTAGAAGGGAACAAGTTTTGAAGACTTTAGATGGAAGAACCAAAAATCTGGATGTGAGTCCGGCAGAAGATGTTCCAAAATTCTCTAAAACTATTGAAGTTTGGTGGAAAACTTCAAAAGTTAGAGCACCTAAAAATTGAGCTCTAAAATATAGAGCACCATAAGATGCAGTATCGAAAGGAGAAGATCCACAAGTTCAATTGCATAGATATGAAAGATTCAGGCAATTAGTCTAGAGATTTGGGGACAATAATAATTTTCTAATTCTAATGGATGAGGGAGAACCTAAAAACTTAGAAGAGGTGGTCGCTCTCAATGACTCTAAAAATTTGGAGTTATCTATTAGTAAATAAATTTCTTCATTAGATTCCAAAGGAATATGAGAGTTGACTGAGTTACCAAAAGGGAAAAGGTAACTTGAGAATAAGTGAGTGTTTTTTTTTTTGAAGAAGGAAGTATATGAAAGTAATGGGTATAAGGTCTGGCTAGTGGTAAAAAGATTTCAAGAGAGGATGAGATTGATTTCTCTGAAATTTTCTCACCGGTAGTTAAGAATGTTACCATATAAATAGTGTTGATCTTGGTTGTTCCCAATAATCTTCACCTTGAGAATATGGATGTAAATATAACCTTATTTCATGTTAATTTGGAGTAATGTATTTTCATGAAGTAACCAATGGGTTTTAAGGACAATTGGAATGAAGGATTGGTGTGTAAACTAAATAAAAAGTCTTTACGCCTTAAAGCATGAATCAAGGTAGTGGAATCAGAAGTTTAATGCTTTTATGGTTGAAGAATATTTCAAGCGGTGAAATAAGAATCAATGTTTATGTTTGAAGGCATATAATTATGGGATCTTCATTAATATTCTTCTTTATGTGGGTGATAGATTTTTAGTTGGTCCAGATAATAAGAGGATTCAGAAGTTGAAGCGTGACTTGTCTATAAGTTTTGAGATGAAAGATCTTGGACGAGCCAAAAATATATAAGGAATGAATATTTATAGGGATAATAACATTGGGAATTTGGTACTATTTCAAAGGGAATACATCCAAATGGTCATTGAAAGGTTTGGAATGACCGGATACAAGATGGTCTCAACTCTGTTGGTATGATGCTTCATGTTATTCATGGAGAAGGCACCTAAAATAGAAGATGAGGTCATGTGCATGGTGGAAGTTTTTTTTCATCAGCGGTAGGAAGTATGATGTATTAAATGATATGTACTTGACCATATAATTCATTCATAGTTGATTTGTGAGCTAATTCATGTCGAATCTAGGAAGGGAACATTAAGAGGCTGTGAAATGGATCATCTGGTACTTGAAGGGATCAGATGATACAAACTTGTTCTTTAGAACAAATGATCTATTACGAGGTTGTGTTGATGTTTAATTAACTAGGTATTTAGATACTTGAAAGGGAACCATGGGGTTTGTGTTCACCTATGAAGGAACAAAAATCAGTTAGATACCGCAGCTACAATGAATCGTTAGTTTTTCCACAATGGAAGTTGAGTCTCTAGTTGCAATGGAAACTAGGAAAAAATTGGTATGGTTTATACACTTGTTGAAGGTGCTTGGAAGGATTTTGGAGGGTGGTGCATTATTCTGTGATAATCGAAGTGTGATTCGCTTGGTTTGGAATCCTATGTTTCATGCAAGGAAGAAACATATTGACCTGAAATACCATTTCATCTGGAACATGCTAGAGGACAAGGTACAATATTTATGGAAGATTATCGAGGATCAAGATCTAGAAGACATGTTCACCGAGGGATTAGTCCAAGAAAGTATGAGACAACATTGTGCATTGTAATACTTGGGTTAACATAAGGAAAGGATAACATTGATTTTCATCGTTGTGTAAGTAGGATAGTTGTTTTGTGCCAAAGTATTGGAGAGATGTCGAGAGTTCCTTGAAGTAATCTTCAAGTGGGAGATTTTTGGGATGTAAATCCAACTTCAAGTGTCGATTATATCTATTATATGAAGAGAAAACTAGATGATACATTAGTCTTAGAGTTTAGGCAGCAACAACAAGATCTTTAGTGGATGGCAGTTTGATCGGATGGTAGTTTTGTCTGATGGGCATGTGTAGTGGATTGGACAGCGGTGAACAAAAGTTATGATGCATGTGAGTACAATATTAAATTTTTTACTCTATTATCACCTTGAGCATGTGTTTTATAGAAATTTTTTGAGGTGTATGGGTCATTAGTGGGTTTCTCAAGGGTAATTTGGTTTATACATAGGCTTCATTGGTCAGGTGGTGATTTCTGCAAACAATTGATGGTCAACAAGTTGAATTGTGGGATGTACATTAATTTTGGAGGTTGGTGTAGCTAGATGAATGAAAGGTACTTACTATAAGTGGGACTATCGGTAAAGGTGTTATGATGTGATCGAAGATTACTTTTAATTAGTGGCCTGATTTACTAACTTAGCAAAAGTGATTGTAATTATTGTATCTTATGATGAAAATGGAATGCAGTAGTGTTTCTCTTATGGATATGGATGTCAATGGGTACCTATTAACTACATACCTGACACTGCCCAACTCAATTAAATAGGGCTAGGGTAGTGGTTAAATGAGTATTTATAGGGTTATGATAACAAATTGAAAACTCAATTAATAAAAAATAGGGTTATAATATTACTTTTAGGGTATCAAAACCAGAACCAGATCATGAAAATTATTAGTAATTAATTAATAATAAATTTTTCAATGGAATTATAATTATAAAAAAAATATTTTGAGTTCGGTTCATACTATATTTATTATAAATTTTAAATTTTAATTTGTTGACTATGCGTTATTAAATAAAGTAAAATTAAAAAATATATTTATTTAATTTTTAGATATGTTTATTCTAGATTTATAAATAAAATTTAAATATTTGAATTTCTAATCGAGTAATTTAAAGAGTTAGGATATTCAAATGATTGGTTTAAAATATAATAAGGTAGGGTTAGAGTTGTGAATTTAAAAAAGAAATGTGTTAGAATTAGGGTTAGAATTTTGTAAAAATAAACGAGCATAGGTTCGGGTACTCCAAATTTTATGGGTATATGATATTTTGTTATTTCTACTCATGGACGTAGAACATAATTTCTGAACCATGTAAAACCAAAGTGTATTTTCTTTGATTTTTCTAATTTATGTTTATCTTGAATGTTGTGTGAGTTAAGAGTTTTGATTGAGTGTGTGCGAGGGTTGTTTGATGCGGTGATTATATTGCAAAGACTTTATATACTCTAGTACACCAAGTATCCATAGTCTTCTGAACTATCTATTTTTTATGCATGTATCATCTAGTGATACATTGTCTGACTATCAGATGTTGTGCATGATTCCCAACACATTTAACACCACTATTATAAACACATAAAATAAATTTTGTGTTTTTTTTATCTTTTTGTTACACAAAATGTTTTCTTCGTTTTTATTAGTTTTACCATTTAAATCAATGGAAAAAAGCACATGTTTTTTCGTTTTAATTTTATTTTTTTCAACATAACTTGGGTTCTGATTGTTGATTATTTTTAATGACAACACATATGATTTGTTATAATTGTTTGTTTAATTTTTTTTGTAACATAACATGATTTATATATTTTTCATTAGTTTTCTGGTTTGAAAGAACCTGTTTATATATTTTTTATAATGTAATATAAATTTATTTTTTAAAAACTAGTACTCGCCCGTGAGTTCGCACGATGATATGGATCAATGATTATTTTCAATAAGATAATACTATTTTTTAATGTTAATAATGAACATTAATATTGAATATATATAAATCACAAATTAGTGGTACATAATATTGGAATACAAGTAGAGAAAATATGGATACATCATTAGTACATTTGAAAACATTAAGGATAAATTTAAATGAATGGAACATTTTTTAGGATGGAGATTTCAATTACATGAATGAACTACATTTAAAACAGCATTCACAAAAGAATTTATTTCTAAAATTAAATAAAAAGTGATAGAAAAATAAAATAGAAGATGGTATTTTAATAATAAATATAAGAAAAGAGAAAATGATAAATTTTAATAGATAATGATAAAAATTTGGTCATTCACTTGAAGTTGTAGAATGAGACAATGACATTGAAACCTTGTATTATATATTCAACTTCAAAAAGCTTCCAACACATTTATCTAAAGATACAATAATATTTAAAAATAAGAATAAATATTAATGAATATTGAAATTTGAAAATTGAAATTTTGAATGACATATAAGAGATAAGAGTAAATATTAATGAATATTGAAATCTGAAAATCAATAGTTTGAATGATAGATAAGAGATATTTCAGTATCAAGAAAATATAAAAAAAATATGTTAACATAAGACTATGTTGGACATAAAGTTTTTTTTATTA
Source organism: Viscum album (assembly GCA_963277665.1). Lineage (NCBI taxonomy): Eukaryota > Viridiplantae > Streptophyta > Magnoliopsida > Santalales > Viscaceae > Viscum > Viscum album. Next base: position 386,576,407 of record OY728166.1, read on the forward strand.
ACATAAGGCTATTTTTTTAACATAAATTTATTGTGTTTAAATTTGTAGATTCTTGTTTAGATGTGTTTATGTCTAATGTTTAACATTTAAAAGAAGGAGACGTATGAAATGGAAGTGGAACAGGAAAAACACGTAAACATGTAAAGGGATACATGGAATAATTCATAGTGCACATAACAATTTGCATACATAATGAAGTCAAAATATATGGGAGTAAAAAACATGTCTATACAAAACAGAAATAGAGTACATAAAACAAATGTTGTGGACAAGCCATGCTAGAGGCTCCTTGAGAAAACTGGTTAAACTGGGTAAACTATGCAGTGGTTATATAATTCATATTCCAAACTTAAAATCTATGGAAAAAACATGTTCAAATAAGGTTTAGGTAAACTAGAATGTATAATACACTTCGTACCATAAATAATAATTCAAAAAAAATAAAAATAAAAGAAATAATCACAATTTGGTATTACCTTGCTATTACACCAGAAAAATTTTGTCATATTTTCCAATCTTGTTGTTTATGTTTGCCTTCATTCGGGTGTGCAGTTCAGTGGCAATGGCTTGTTGTAGCTGTGGAGTCTCAAGACATTAGAATATTTTTTTTCAAATCTTATGAAATGATATAAACAATTGTATATATGTACTTGTATCAATAAGTCATGTCAAGAGAAATATAAGAAATGAAAACATTTATATAGATAAGTTTATAATAAGTGACAAATTCAAGGAGAAATGGTGGAATTTTGTACCTTCCATGATGTGTCAGAATGGACAATGTGCACAATTCATTGTGTCAAAAATAGGCAGATTTTATGATAAAGGCATCAAAACTTTATAAAATGACAATAGTTAAATATATGACCTATAATAAAATAAATCAAACCTTAAATCCAAATTAATTATGCTGAAATGGCCTTATCTCTTATGAGTGCGAAATCACCAAAATGCCCAAAAGTTCCACAGTTAATAAAATATAAAATCTTCCTAGATACACAAGCAATCTGGAAACACTTGTGCATAATCAATTGATAAAAATACTTATGTATGAGAAATTGGGAAACAATTTTGTATAAGAAATTCGGAAATATATATGTATGAGTAATTTGGAAACACTTACATATAAACAATTTGGAAAAACTTATGTCTAATAAATCTACAAGAAATTATGTAAATATTTATGTCTGATGCTTAGCATTTGAAATGGAAGTTTTAAAAATTTTGTGGAACACAGAAAACACATAAACTTGCAAAAGGATACATGGAATAATTCATGCAGCACATAACAATTGGCATAGAGAATGAAGTAAAAACATATGAAAGTATAAAATGTGTATGTACAAAATAGTTTTGGAGTACATAGAACAAATTTTGTGGAAAATCCATGTTATAGGAAATCGGTAAGTCAACTATTCATGTAGTCGAATACATTTATAAGAACTTCAATGAAAATTATAGTTAATTTTCATGAATGATATTATAAAAAAAATCATGATATGCACCAGTTTAAGCATAGTACATGAAATATATCTTATAAAGGTAATCATTAAGTTAACTATGCATGTAGTTGAAGATAGTAATAAAAACATCAATGAAAATTATAGTTAATCTATATGAATGAAATTGTAAAAATTGTGTATTGAATGATGTTAGGTAGGCATACTGAAACTACACAATGCTATGATGCAGTGGTGGAAATCTATAATATCCATAGTAAAAATTATAAATGAAGTAACATTGGCTGAGAAAAAGAAGTATAGGGCATAATTAGAGAATCAAAGTTGGATATGTATCGTATTAATGTTTGAAAAATTCATGTGTAACTGGAAATACCGATTCATTGAGTAGGGGGGATACTAATTCATGGAGTGAAGGGGGAAAATACTAATCAGTAAGTCAAATATGCATGTAGTCGACGAAATTAATAAGAACATCAATGAAAATTATAGTTAATCTTCATGACTGAAAAAGTAAAAATTGTGTATTGAATGAAACCAGGTAGGCGTATCGAAACTGCATGATGCTATGATATGGTAGTGGAAATCGATAATAGACCTGGTAAAAATTATAAATGAATTAAAAGTGGTTGATAAAAAGAAGGGCATGATGTAATTGGAGAATCATAATTGGAGATGTATTATATTAATGTTTCAAAAATTCATGTGTAACTAGAAATACTAATTCATGTAGAGTAACTATAATTTTCATTGATGTTTGTATTATTGTTTCAAGAAATTCATGATATGCACCACTATGAGTGTAGCACGTGAAATATATCTTTTAAAGTAAAGTGGTAAGTCATTTATACATGTAGTCGAAGTCATTTATAAGAACATCAATGAAAATTATAGTTAATTTTCATGAATGAAATAATAAAAAAAATCCATAATATGCACCATTGTGAGCATAGTACATGAAATATATCTTGTAAAGGAAATCTGTAAGTCAACTATGCATGTATTTAAAGACATTAATAAGAACATAAATGAAAATTATAGTTAATTTTCATGAATGAAACTGTAAAAATTGTGTATTAAATGAAATTAGGTAGGCATACTGAAACTGCACGATGCTCTGATGCTGTGGTGGAAATCTATAACACCCCTAGTAAAAATTATAAATGAAGTAACATTATCCATGCAAAAGAAGTACATGGGGTAATTAGAGAATTAGAATTAGATATATATCATATTAATGTTTGAAAAATTCATGTGTAACTGGAAATACTAATTCATGGAGTGAAGGGAAAACTTTTCCAAAAATTAAGAAGAACACACCTTTTGTAGATCTCTGGATCTTTAGGGTCTTTGAAGTTAGTAAGTATTACAGATTTGGTTATTGATCGAACTTAATGGATCCCTAATTACTGATTTGTGAAAGTAGAATTATTGAAATACGGTGTGAATATTTTATATGAATAGAGTTAAATGGAATACTTAAAAGCGGAGCAAATGATTACAGAGAAGTTATGAAGGAAAACTCACCATCTGCTGGTTGCATCCAGAATAGGTTCAATCTGTGTGAAGTGAAAATGTCCACCCATCGTCAAGAAATGGGAAAGTGAGCTGCAAAATATTTAACATTTTCCAATAGGGACATATTTGTTGGTAAAGGCACATTTTCTATTCGTAAAACATTTTACCAATATATATATCTTTGTCACTAAACTGTCGATAAAAACTATATCACTAAATGTTATTGTGATAGATAAAATAGTTTTTTTACAATTATAATAATACTAATAGATAAAATATATGTTGGCTAAAGTGTATAGAAATAGGTTCATGTGATAAACTTTTATGTTGGTAATAATATTACCAATATATAATATCTATTTATAAATTATATTTAAATAAAAATTATAATTTTTTATTGGTAGTAAAATTTCATGTTATATTTATTAATTTATCATATATAATACATCTATTTTAATTATCAAATCGAAGAAACTTTTCACACATGTTTAAACTTAGAAAAATATTAATTATATTAATAATGTAATTTAATACAAAATAAATTAATCATAGTTGAAGTTGATTGATACCTAAAAAGATCATAAAAAACACAAAAACCCGGGATCCATCTGACGCCACCGAACCCCCACCCAATGAAAAAAACATATGCCGTCTCTTGCCTGTAATCCCACAGGATCCATCTATAGCGCCACCACATGTCGCACGCTGCTCAAGAAAAGGGTATGTCATATCTCGACTCATTTAGCACCCACAAAAGGTCTTTCATCACCCCCAAGTAAGCCACTAGAAGAAACAAACCAAGTCGGCTCTAGTGAGGAACCTCAAGTCGCTGCTATTTCATACCCTTCAGCTCCAAGATCTACACACACAACCAAAGAGCATACCCACAAATCAGTGTAAAATATCTGTATGAATTGAAACGAAAATACAAATAAATGAAAGTGTAAAAAAATGAATTGCATACCATCAAGCTATGTTTCTCTCTTAATATGTGTATGATGTATTAAGTAACCATACCATATTTAAACATCCACTACATTGGGAAGATAAAATTAACTCTCCATTGATTGAATCTTATCTAACAAGGTATAATTCATTCTTTTAGACATTCCATTAGATACACCCGTGTTTATTGTAATAGAAACAACCCAACAGAACACAACCCTAACACAAACAACAAGAGGCAAGAAGAGATACCATTGTTAATTGAAATAGAAACAACCCAACTGAACACAAAATAAAGCTATGAGGTAAGTGGAGAAACAAGGAAACAGAACAGAACCTTAACCCGGTGATTGAAAAACAACAAGAGATAGGAGGAGACAACGCTGTTTATTGAAACATAAAAAACTCAACACAACATAACCATCCACCACACACATCATTACCAATTACCACCAGGTGCTGCCTTTGGTGGGGGCAGGGGTGGCTGGTTGACCCTCCCCTCTATCAACTAGCAAGAGAGGAGGGTGGAGAGTAGGAGGAGGGCAGGTATCCACCCAACCTTCCCTACTCCCTACTTTCTCCCTCACCCCACCATCAAGATTCCATTGCATTATGATGTATCTAGAGAAATGTGATCTGAAATAATTCCATAATCCTTCAGTTGATCAATGAACTCTTCGACTAATTGATCCCTTCCTTGATCTGATCATAGTATCATAATACTTTTTCATGTTTATTTTGAACTTCATTTTAAAAAATACCTAACATTTCAAAGGATTAAAACTTGTACATTGATAAACACGTAACCATATTGAATAATTTATTTAGTACAAGTTATTAATTAAAAATAATTACCAGTAGGTTGTGTGGTCATTGAGCCACATACATCAACATGTATATGGTTCAATAGTTCACTAACTATTTGTCATTTACTATTAAATATATCTTTCGTTATCCTTCATAATAATCAATATTCACTTATATAAAATAATTCATTATCAAGTTATTCTAAGAAACCATCCTCGTGATTTTTTTTATGGATTTATCTTTTATATGACCTTGAAAACAATAGAAAAGGTAGGTAGTGCTAGAATCAATAATCATTATCGTATCCAAATCCCTACAACATTTAATCCATGAATAATGAATAGATTTTTTCCATAAAGAGGAACAAAAAATCCATTATTTGTATAAAAATAGAACTAGAATTTCTATTTATGTGCAAAACATATCCATAGTTTTCTAATTCCAGATCAAACACTATAATTTCCTACCATATCATAATCATTCTCCTATTATAAAATGAAATATGAACTCAAGAAAGTTCCAAAATCAACAGAGGATGATGAATAGAGCCAGGGCATACTTTTACGATTATAAAATGACATACCCACTGATGAAATTATATCATACAAAATAAAAACTAATACAAAACAAGGCATAGGAAGCGCTACCCCTTTAACAGCGCTAGTAAAAAAGCACTGATAAAGGGGTACTTTTAACAGCGCTAAAAAAGTGCTGATAAATTTTCCCTTTTATCAGCGCTTTTTAGCGATGATAAAGGTACTCCTTTATCAGCAATTTTTTACTAGCGTTGTTAAATGTGACCCCCTTTATCAGCACTTTTATAAAAGTGCTCATAAAGACCCCCCCCCCCCCCCTTTATCTGTGCTTTTATAAAAGCGCTGATAAAGACCCTCCTTTGTCAGCGCTTTTATAAAAGCACTGGTAATGGGTAAATTTAAAAAAAACATTAAAATCATCTATTAATATATAAATATATAAATCTATTTTATATTGATATAAATATAATATATATTTTTTAAATATGTTTTAGATAAGGATAAATGGAAATTTAAAATTAATGTATAAGATATTTAGTAAAAGAGGCTTATAAAATATTTTTAAAAATATTTTTAATTAATAATTTTATAATTTTTATCGAGTAATAGTCATTTAATAATAGTTTGAATATAAAAAAAATTATAAAAGATAAAAAAATAAGTTAAAAATGAAACTCAGACTTCAAACGGCCATAACTTTTAATTCGGGTGTCCGTTTGAGCTCTACAACATATCAAATTGACGCCTGCAATGATATATACGTGCTAGTTATTAAATAAAATCTTCTATCAAGTTTTTAGAGGCCAAAAAAATCCCAAAAGGCCTTTAAAATTGATGTTTTAGTCGGGATACCCCGATTTTTTAACATTCAAACAGCTATAACTTATGATCCGGATGTCTGCTACATCTGTACCACATATCATATCGAATTTCATTTCATGTTATTCGATTTTAATGGTTGTGGAGTTGAAATGGACTTCTGAATGAGAATTTATAGTCATTTTAACATTTTATGGCTTTTAAAATACACATATATATGTATTTATTCGTAAATGTGTGTGTGTGTTATATATGTATGTATATATGTATAATTTATTTATTTATTTATTTATAAACACACATAAGAAAACATATTTTATAAATGTATTTAAAACTAATCTTATAAATATATATTAATATACAAATAAATATACGGAGAAAAAATTATAACTAAAAATATATAAATATATGAATATATGAATAAATATATATATATATATATATATTAATATAACTAAATATATTTATATTAATATGAGTCTATATTAATATACAAATAAATATAACTATATATATATATATAAATATATATATCATTAAATGAAAAAAAACTAAATGGATTAAAAGGTGCAGGCATGCAGGGGGGGAGGTCTGGGGTTCAAGTTCTGGTGGAAGCAGGGTCGCGCGCAGGTGGGGGATAGCACTGTTAAAGGGAGGGTGTTGTGTAGGAAAATTAGACCATGCGGTTAGAGGGAGGGGGCTCTTCTTAGCGCTAATAAAAGGGGGGAAAGTGCTGATAAAAGTGGGGGTCAGGTGCTATTAAAAGATCCCCGGATTATATATTCTTTTTAATTTTTTTAAATTTTTTTACTTTTATCAGCGCTTTTGTTTAGCGATGATAAAGGGGACCCCCTATCTTTACTGCAATTAAAAATGCTTTTCTAGCGCTGATAAAATCCTGTTTTGTAGTAGTGAAAACAAAAATGAATCAATGTAGAAAAAATAAACCAAACAATCATAACTGAAGAATATCGCAATCCCAAAATATGTATGTCTCTCTAATCCATTTTAACTTAAATTTCAAAGTAACTAAATATGGTTATAGTTGAAACCATTACAACGATGTACCACTAAGAAGACACCAACTAAATCAAAGCATACCAAGAAGATGAAAGACCCTAAATAAACATGAATGAACATGCCACCAAACCAAAAATCAACCTATCCCTAAAGAAAAAAACATGAAGAGGATCAATTACCCAAGCTTCATGCCCAGAACATCATGCATTGAACCCTTGTAGGATAATGCATCTAACCTATGCATTATCGCATCACATGCCATCAAAATCAACAGTGCCAACCCATTGGAGTACGATACCATCACCAAAAAACTCAATCTCGAGATAAAATTTTCAACCACCAGCAAAAAATCTACCCTAGGAAAAAAATTCATAGTCGTTGAAGGTAAATACTGACACTTAGCACTGAAAACCTCACCAAAAGGATTCCAACCATTCCACCATGAAAATTCTCTTCACATCCATAACCTACTACTCGTCAACCCTCGACATCATTACATAGCATCAAGAGAATATCACATCCCCTAGAACCGCCAAATCCCAATTATATCCATGGTAAAATGGGAATGAAGAAATCATGTAAATGAAGTAGATATGATACACCCAAAAACATTTTTCCGTCCATTACGTGTCACCTCCCTTAGAATCCTTCACCACACTAAAGACTTTTTACTTCCATAAGAGGAAACAAACCCAAATCCCCTGCCCAGCAGTTACCCTAGACATAGACTGTGGTGGCATGTTTGGGAGGACTATGTGAGGGGAGGAATGAGGGTGAACATCAGATGCCCAAACACCAGTGAGGAACCATAAGGAACTCGAATTTTCCAAGACTAGGTGACTAATAAAAACCTACCAAACAACAAAGAGGGGACGACACAAACTCAAACTGCAGTCAAAGAAACTATTGTTCTGAAATACATTAACCAAATCCCAATCCACCTTGAGAACAATAATACTAGAGAAAGGATAGGGTATAGTAAAGTAGGTCTAGAATAAAGAGATGATGAGGGTGAATGAGGACATTGACAGAGAGCATGAATGAGCAGAAAACAACTAATGTAGAAGAAATAACAAACCTAAAGCAACAGAATGGATAACCTCCAATGAATCTAAAAATCCTTCCAATTGAAATATCCAAAACAATAATAATGAAAAGGCATGATGTAGAAAAATACGGGTTCAATGACAATGGTCCATGAAACAAGGAAAGTGGCTAAAGGTTTCCAATACTTTTAACTATTATTTATGATCATAATAAACTACATCAAACAAAATGAAGAGAAAACCCCATTAAATAATCATATCTAAAAAGAAGTAGAAAGAAAAAAAATAGAAGAAAACTAAAAAAAATAATAGAGAAGGGAGAGGTGAAGCGTGAAAGAAGGAGGAATCCATCATTCCAAAAATGGGAAAGTAAAGAACAGTGATAGTTTGTGCATTATTGATGTGTGGATTTAATGATCAAACCACTAGAGTGGAAAAATATTAAATAACCAATTCAGATTTTCATGTTATTGTTAGTGCATTTTTGATGTGTGTATTTAATGATCCCCTTATGAAAAAATGTTTTCTTCTTCATCACATCAACCCATGTTCTAAAGGTCCCTGTATGAAACATATATAATATGGATATTTCCTAATATCATAAACAAAATACTCACATAAGCTTAGAGTTCAACCTGGTTCATTGTTGTAAACATATATAACATGTATATGTCCAAAAATCATAAGCAAAAAAACCCACATAAGATGGATAGCCACCTTCACCTCCTATTTTGCAGCACCTTCCAACTAGTTTAATTATTTAAATATAACTACTTAAAAATCATAAAATGAATTTCAAAACTACACATAAAAAATAAGAAATAATGAGAAAATCAAAGAAATACCATCTATCTCTAAACGGTATGCTAAATGTTGGAGTGGAATAAAAACTTGAGGAACCTTGATATGTCATATCAAATTCCTTGAAAAAAAACCAAATATAATATTAATAATCATTCATAAATCATAAATTTGATAAACCAATATCATTTTAATAAGGCATGTGAAACAAAAACTAAAACAAAACATGATAATATTTTGTCTCGACATGAATTTTTGATCCAAATTAATACAAGTTTCTGTTAGATTTGGGGGCCTAGAACCAACTAATTTGTACTTTATTCATTAATAAAAGCCTTATCACATCTTGATTGTTCTTCTGAGTGACAATGCATGTGATAATGTCCTAAGGATAGTTGTTGCATTAAAGGGTCATAGTGGATCCCTGCTATGATGAGAACTCGGAAGTGCCATAACACAGTTCTTGAATATATGTTCTATGGTCGGATGATGTTATTTGAGGGATAAAAATAATACAATCCATTAGGGGTGAGGACTCATAAACTTCGAGGCACCTTCTCATGGTGTGCGCCCTTGGTAATAACCAGGAGGATATTATGAGAACGAGACCCGCCAGTAGGAAATCCACATTTCATAGTGTCATTAGATGTTCTTATCTGCGGAGGTGTGTATTGGTCCTTAGACTTTAAGATTGTTATTAATGGGTATTACAACTCGCGCACTTAGATGTATTGACGAAAACTGTGACGACACACTGTTCGCAGTGAGGTAGGATACGTTGGGTGCGTCACGAGTAATACTACATTAATAGATAATACAAGAAAGGATCTGTCCCTTCTGTTCCATAACGGAAGTAGATATCTCAGGCCCTTTGATGGAATTGATATAGCCTAAATAAATCCATGGCCATGATAAAGTATGGGCGAGTTCAATTCCGAAAAGTCAAAGAAAGAATAATCAAGCACATGGGTTGATGCCACTAGCATGCAACCCGCTTGATTCGAGATATCGAGACAAAGTGATTATATTATACGGTAAGCGTTCGTATGAGGTGACACGTCATTGCGGCATTAACTTCTTTCTCTATGGGTGTCTTGGCGTGTTGTTAGACGCTAACCTTCGACTTTAGGCAGGCTCTGCTTAATGCCACTGAGAAAGGGGCCTAGAGAGTCACACACTAAGTGTGTCCATGTATCTCAGTTAAATATTAATTTAACAAGTTAAATAAATATTATTCCAGACTGTGGTTTAATAATTACTTAAGGATGTCTGATTGAATTTATTTTGACACTAGTTATTCAAGAGAATATATTGTGGGTGAAATAATACATTTATTAGTGAGTAATGCAGTTACATTTATTTAAGAAATAAATAGCCATTACTCAAGGACTAATAAATGTGGTGGAGGAAATAAAGGAAAGTGTAAAATAAAATTACATGTCGTGTTTATTAAATATACATGCCATGTAGTTTTATGGAAAATGAGTACACTCTGTTTATTAATGATTACACGCTGTGTAGTTTTTCCACTCAGGATTTTGAGGATATAATGTTGTTTTATTAAATTAAATTTATTATAATCAGCGTGGGCGCATGTCAAGGAATTAATGATTCGACATGGGGGTTTTCAATAAGAGTTAATTAAATAAATAAAACAGGTAATGCATTTATTTATTATCATAACTCTATAACATCAAACCCGATTATAAATATCCTCACAACCCCAACACTTTTCCTCAATCTTTGTGCACAATAATTCTGGAGAATTATTTCAAGGCCAAAAGAACTGCTTCCTCCAAGACCACTCTCAAGACCAAGAGACCAAGGCGATCGAAGGCGGACATCGCAAGCGAAGGTTCTTCCACGTTAGCACCTGGAGATCCCTTCAGTGACGTCTGGAGATACGTGGCACACGTGTGGATCACCGCTAGAGGAATCCTAAACTTGGATTCTACGACGTAACGATGGATCACATCGGATCACGATCGGAGACATCAACGAAGAAAGAATTCCACCAAGGTAATTCTTGTGAATTAATTAAATTAATTATAACTAACATATGATGATCCTATCTCTATGGTTTCGGTATTCCCTCTTAAGTTTTTCGTTCTTCGTTCTATTCTGAAGATTCGGCATTTTAAATGACGGATCTCGGATTGAACATTGTTTAACGTTAAAATTAAAGTTGGGAAAACTTCCACCAATGCGCTTCCGCTGCACCCGGAACCTACAAGTGGTATCAGAGCGGTCATATCATTGATTATAATTATTTAGTTTTTCGTTGGTGATCTACACATTAAAAAATTTAGTTGTTTCAATTCAAGATAATCGTTCTTTAAATCTGAATCTCGAGATTTGTTCCTCCTCTTTCGTTTCTCGTTCACCATATAGAAACGACCTTTTCTTTTAATTTTTGATTAAAATAAAATAAAGGAACTCATCCAGAGGAGCCAAATGTTTCTGGATGTACAACACCAGAATACACGGCGTGTATTCGGAAGTACACGTCGTGTAGTCTAGGTTCATGGATCGGACTGGTCTACCAAATCAGGCCGCATATTGATCCTATCTAAGTCATTTATGACACTGTGTGTTGACCAAAAACAGGTGGCACATGGTTTCCGGATTACACGTCGTGTGGTCCAACAGAACACGACGTGTAGTCCCTTCGGGTTAGGGTTAGACCATGTACCCCGTACACGGTTTGCCCGGCTGGAAACCGTGTAACACGGAAACTACACGACATGTGTCCTACTGAACACATCGTGTACTCCGAAAATTTCCAAAGTACATTAACACGCCATGTCCCCGGGCGTGTACTTCAGATTGACAGTGAAGAAAAAGTACATGTCGTGTAGTCGGAACTACATGTTGTGTACTCACCCAAATTACGCATATTTATTAAAATTTATTATTATATTATACAAACCCTTGAGACGTGTATCATAGTACAGGCGTAAAGTTGAGGCACAACATGTGATAGGTGTTTTATATATATGCGTTTAATTTAACATCTGCGTAATAAATGGGAATTCACCGGGTTGCCTCCAAGGTACAAGTTACGTACATGGATAATTTTAAATGAATTTATTTGTTTAAAATTATGATGGATGAGAATCTCAAGGAAATTCAGAAAAGGATTTAAGATAAAATTATTGATTAATTAAAGATAATTAATTGATTCGAGTGTGATTTATCTTAAGAAAGAACGATTAAAGAATTGAATTCTAGTTTTATTTATGCGTAAATATCGTTGCATGTATGGATGATCATGATCTAGACCAAGACCTTTGTATGTGAATGGTTTCTTTTAATTTATTTATTTAAATTAAATTTGTTGGCCTGTGAGCCTTCTCCTCATTAATATGTAGGGCCTGCGCGACCAAGGATTCTTTTATGTAAAAACTCCTTTTTACCCCTCACCTGCGTGTGAGATAAATTCATATGTAATGGATGGAGCTCCCAATCTAGTGGAGGTGGCTCAAGTCAGGATTCAAGGCGAAACCAGTCCAAGGAGATACAAAGGTGGACAGGTGGAAAGCTGTAAACATGAACCTGAAAGGTTCAAGGTGTTTATCCCCTAGGTCTTGGGTTAGTTTATCAACCACTAGATAAACTAACCAATAGAAAATCTCATGATCATACCATTTATTTTATTTCTCTCAGTTGCATGGTTTATTTATCATGGGTGTGTTGTCACGATCACACAATTAATGAATTAAACAATCATGAAAGATGGAACTAAAATAAAAACCGGCTTATGCGTAAATATTATCTTAGACATGGTTAATCACTTAAGTATATCCCAATTAATATTAACAAGCATGTAATAAAAGATAATAAAATGGAAATTTACGTATAAGGATAAAATCCCTCAAAAGAAATATTAAGTCGGTATAGCCTTCCATAATCTTGGTTAGAATCGAACCATAGTTCAAAGTGTTTGACCAACCCTAGTTGGGGTGCTTTCAATTATCGGGGAATTCTAATTCAAGTTTTTGGGTTGACTTGACTTGGTTCGCACTAAGGTTTGACTGCCACATCAGGACTAGGTGTGACCAAGAGGCAAAGGTTGAAGAAATCCAAAATAAAAGGATTTCAGGATTGGGGAGTCCACTCAACGGATCAAGGAGCTGCGAGTTAATGCAGTTGGCATTTGGAATGCCTACCTAAAACCCTTCAAGTTGTTTGACCAACCCTAGTTGGGGTAATGCGAAGGGAAATATGGATCCTTGCCACTAGAATATTCAGGCAACAGAATATTCCGAAGTCAATGGTTAGGGCTATTGGATTTCGATAAAATAGTGGGAGACTAATAAGTATTAATTTATTTATTTGTCTCAGTTTTGTAATAAAGTACTAAACCTTTGCTCATCTTAATATGTAGAAACAGTAAGAAAATGACTTCAAACATATCATTTTGAACCATACTCGAGAAGGAAAACCTTCTCACCAGCACCAATTTCCAAGAGTGGCAGAGGTGTTTACACGTCATCCTTCACCATGAAAGGAAATTGTATGTGCTGGAAGAGCCTATTCTAGTTGCGCCCGGAAAGAGGCCAGTGATGAGGAATTATCTCTCTATATGAAACACATGGATGATTCCACAGATGTCCAGTGTTTTATGCTATCGTCCATGTCCAATGAGCTCTTGAAGCAACATGAAAACATGGACGTGTATAACATGATGTCTCACCTTAAGGATCTCTACCAAGAGAAGGTGAGACAAGAGAGATATAAGATCTCCAATGCTTTGTTTACAACTAAGATTGGAGAGTCTTCGCCAGCTGGGCCTCATGTAGTCAAGCTTATTGGCTACATTGAACACCTGGACATCTTAGGGATTAAATTCTCGGATGAGTTGCGTACAGATCTCATCCTATCATCACTGCCTAAGACCTTCTCTAGCTTCATTATCAATTATAACATGAGCGGCAATGAGAAGAGTCTATCAGAGCTTCTGACCTTGATTCACCAGGTAGACAAGGACATGGGGTGTGACAAACCCGCAGTCCTTATGGTGAACAAGAAAAGGAAGGAAAAGGAAAAGGGGCCAAAGACTTATAAACGGTATGAAGCCCCCGAGAACCGTCCCTCCAAGAAGGGGAAGATCCAGAGGCAGGGAAAGGAACGGGAGGTGGTGTGTTTTGCATGTGGCAAGTAGGGCCACTGGAAGAGGAACTACACCCAGAAGCGTGGGGACGCTAAAGGTGCATTCGTTATCGAGTGTAATCTTTCCATTTCTACACATTGGGTATTAGATACAGCTTGTGGGGCTCACATCTGTATTCAAATGCAGGAACCAAGTAGATTTAGAAAGATTGCCAGAGGAGAGGTGGATCTTTGAGCTGCCAATGGCGCAAGGCTGGTTGCATTGGCTATTGGCGATTACCACCTCTCATTGTCGACTGGAATGATTTTGGTTTTACATAACTGTTATTATGTGCTTAGTGTTACCAATAACATAATTTCTATATATTATTTAGATGTGGATGGATTTATTTTAAAGTTTGGAAATAAGGGTTGTCTCTTTTATAAGAATAATGTATGTTATGGTATGGTGCATTTAAATAATGGTTTGTATGTATTAAATTACAAAAACCAAGTGTTGGAAATCAATAATGAAACAAAATCACATGACTCATACATCACCCAGTTGTGGCATCACCGTCTCAGTCATGTGAATGAGAATCACTTGACAAAACTCTGCCAAGATGACTATTTAGACTCTACTGAGCTAAAACCACTTGATAGATGTCATGCTTGTTTACAAGAAAAAATGACCAAGCCGCCTTTTGGTGGACAAGGTGAAAGGGCCACAGAGCTTCTAGGATTGGTACACACGGATGTGTGTGGACCATTTTCCGTAGAAGCTAGAGGTGGATATTCTTACTTCATTACTTTTACTGATGATTTGAGTAGATATGGTTATGTCTACTTAATGAGGTATAAGTCGGAGTCCTTGGAAAAATTTAAGGAATTCAAGAATGAAGTAGAGAATCATCTTGGTAAGAAGATAAAGAAGCTTCGATCGGATCTAGGTGAAGAATATCTGAGCCAAGAGTTCATCGATCTTCTACGGGAGTCTGGGATTCTATCTCAGCTCACTCCTCTTTATACACCACAGTGGAATGGTGTTAGTAAAAGGAGGAACCGCACCCTGTTGGACATGGTGAGGTCGATGATGAGTCGTGTGGATCTTCTATTATCCTTTTGAGGATATGCATTACAAACTGCAGCATACACATTAAACTGAGTACCAACTAAGCTGGCAAATGGAATTTCATCCGAGTTATGGAATGGAAGGAAACCCACTTTGTCGCACACACGTGTATGGGGATGCGAGGCGTTTGTTAAGACCTTATCAGGCAACAAACTAGCACTCTGTGGCATGAGGTGTATCTTTATAGGATATCCCAAGGAAACAAAAGGATATTACCTATATAACCCTTCATACAAGAAAGTGATTGTCGCTAGACAAGCCGTCTTTTTTGAGAGGGAGCACATCCTCAAAAAGGATAGTGGGAGCAAGATTGACTTCGACGAAGTTGATGCTCAAGATACACGGGAGTTGGTACAGGAATACGTTCCATAGGTCCCCGTGGAAGAGGTTCCAGAAACACAAGTACTGCGAAGGAGCTCGAGAGAGGTAAGGGAACCAGAGAGATTTGGTTTCCTAGTCACCGAGGATGGTGAATTATTATTGTTGGACAATGATGAACCTCTCTCTTACAAGGAAGAAGTATAAAGCTCAGAAGCTACAAGATGGCTAGAAGCTATGAATTATGAGATGGATTTCATGTATCAGAACCAAGCATGGGTTCTGGTCGATAAGCCAGTTGATGTAAAGCCTGTTGGATGCAAATGGGTATTCAAGAGAAAGCTGGACATGGAAGGTCAAGTTAGCACCTATAAAGCAAGGATAGTGGCTAAAGGATTCAGACAGCGTCAAGGAATTGACTATGATGAAACTTTCTCGTCAGTTGCCATGTTTAAATCCATAAGAATCATACTTGTCATAACAGCTTACCATGACTACGAGATTTGGTAGATGGATGTCAAAACAGAATTCCTTAACGGGAACCTTCAGAAAGATGTCTATATGACACAACCATAAGGGTTTGTGACACCAGGTGAAGCCAAATGGGTTTGCAAGTTGCAAAAATCCATTTATGGATTAAAGCAAGTATCCAGGTCACAGAACATTCGATTTGATGAATCCATAAAGGAATTTGGGTTCATCAAGAATGAATGTGAGCCATGTGTTTATAAGCAGTTTAATGGGAATGTGATCGTTATCCTAGTAGTATATGTTGACGACATATTGCTTATTAGAAACGATGTACCAATCTTACAGTTAGTTAAGGACTGGTTGAACAAGTGTTTCTCCATGAAGGACTTGGGTGAAGCATCCTACATTCTAGGGATCAAGATCATTCATGATAGATCCAAGAGGCTGCTTGGACTAAGGCAGAGTACATACATTGACCAAAAACTAAAGAGATTTAGTATGGAACAATCCAAGAGGGGATTGGTTCCAGTGTCACATGGCCTGCATCTTTCTAAGAAAATGTGTCCTCAGACACAACAAGAGAAAGATAAAATGAGTAAGATCTCATACGCTTCGGCTATAGGATCCATCATGTATGTCATGTTATGTATCAGGCTTGATGTTGCCTATGCACTGAGCATGGTAGGCAGATATCAAGCAGATCCAGGAGAACAGCATTGGACTGCTGTTAAGACTATCCTTAAGTATCTGAGAAGAACTAAGGATATGTTCCTGGTGTATGGAGGAGACGAGGAGCTTGTCATCATAGGGTATGTTAATGTTGGTTTTCAGACAGATCAGAATGATCTGAAGTTTCAATCTGGATATGCTTTCTATCTCAATGGAGGAGCTGTGAGTTGGAAGAGTTCAAAGCAGCCAGTTGTCGCCGATTCTACAGCGGAGTCCGAATATATAGCAGCTTCTGATGCAGCCAAGGAAGCTGTATGGATTTGGAACTTTGTCGAGGAGCTTGATGTGGTGCCTAGCAGTAAAGATCACATTACATTATATTGTGATAATACTACAGCGGTGACTCTTGCAAAAGAACCAAGGTCACATCAACGGACAAAGCATATACTCCGGAAGTATCACCTCTTGAGGGATTTCTATCAAAGGGGTGAAGTTGCAGTGAATAGAGTGTCCACGGAAGAGAACGTGGCAGACCCCATGACTAAAGGCCTATCTCAGTAGAAGCATGAATATCATGTGAGAGCTAGCGGGTTAAAGGTTGTTAATTGTTGACTCTAGTGCAAGTGGGAGTCTGTTAGAGTTGGTGGCCTAGAACCAACTACTTTGTACTTTATTCATTAATAAAAGTCTTATCAAATATTGATTGTTCTTTTGCGTGACAATGCATATGATAATGTCCTAAGAATAGTTGTTGCATTAAAGGGTCATAGCGGATCCCTGCTATGATGAGAACCTTGAAGTTTCATAACACTATTCTTGAATATATGTTCTATGGCCAGATGATGTTATTTGAGGGACACAAATAATACAGGCCATTAGGGGTGAGGACTCATATAACTTTGAGGCACTTTCTCATTGTGTGCACCCTTGGTAATATCCAGGAGGATATTATGAGAACGAGACCCGCCAGTAGGAAATCCACATTTCATAGTGTCATTAGATGTTCTTATCTGCGGATGTGTGTATTGGTCCTTAGACTTTAAGATTGTTATTAATGAGTATTACAACTCGCACACTTAGATGTATTGACGAAAACTGTGACGACACACTGTTCGCAGTGAGGTAGGATACGTTGGGTGCGTCACGAGTAATACTACATTAATAGATAATACGAGAAAGGATCTGTCCCTTCTGTTCCATAACAGAAGTAGATATCTCAGGCCCTTTGATGGAATTGATATAGCCTAAATAAATCCATGGCCATGATAAAGTATGGGCGAGTTCAATTCCGAAAAGTCAAAGAAAGAATAATCAAGCACATGGGTTGATGCCACTAGCATGCAACCCGCTTGATTCGAGATATCGAGACAAAGTGATTATATTATACGGTAAGCGTTCGTATGAGGTGACACGTCATTGCGGCATTAACTTCTTTCTCTATGGGTGTCTTGGCGTGTTGTTAGACGCTAACCTTGGACTTTAGGCAGGCTCCGCTTAATGCCACTGAGAAAGGGGCATATAGGGTCACACACTAAGTGTATCCATGTATCTCAGTTAAATATTAATTTAACAAGTTAAATAAATATTATTCCCGACTGTGGTTTAATAATTACTTAAGGATGCCTGATTGCATTTATTTCGACACTAGTTATTCGAGAGAATATATTGTGGGTGAAATAATACATTTATTAGTGAGTAATGCAGTTACATTTATTTAAGAAATAAATAATCATTACTCAAGGACTAATAAATGTGGTGGAGGAAATAAAGGAAAGTGGAAAATAAAAGTACACGTTGTGTATATTAAATATACACGTCGTGTAGTTTTATGGAAAACGAGTACACGCCGTGTATTAATGATTACACGCCGTGTAGTTTTTCCAGTCGGGATTTTGAGGATATAATATTGTTTTATTAAATGATATTTATTATAATCAGCGTGGGCGCATGTCAATGAATTAATAATTCGACATGGGGGTTTTCAATAAGAGTTAATGAAATAAATAAAACGCGTAACGCGTTTATTTATTGTCATAACTCTATAACCTCAAACCCGATTATAAATATCCTCACAACCCCAACATTTTTCCTCAATCGTTGTGCACAACAATTCTGGATAATTCTTTCAAGTTTGAAAGAACTCCTTCCTCCAAGAACGCTCTCAAAACCAAGAGACCAAAGCGATCAAAGGCGGACATCGCAAGCGAAGGTTCTTCCACGCTAGCACCCGAAGATCCTTTCGACGACGTTCGGAGATATGTGACACACGTGTGGATCACCGCTAGAGAAATCCTAGACTTGGATTCTACGATGCAACGACGGATCACATCAGATCGCGACCGGAGACATCAACAAAGAAATAATTTCACCAAGGTAATTCTTGTGAATTAATTAAATTAATTATAACCAACATATGATGATCATATCTCTATGGTTCCGAGATTCTCTCTTAAGTTTTTCGTTTTTCGTTCTATTCTGAAGATTCGGCGTTTTAAATCGTGATAGATCTCGGATTGAACGTTGTTTAACGTTAAAATTAAAGTTGGGCAAACTCTCACCAACGCGCTTCCGCTGCGCCCGGAACCTACAGTTTCAAACATTGTGAATTCTTAGTATTTTTAGACTTGCATATACGATTAATAACTAGCCTATAATCAAATAAAAATAGTAATAAACTAGTATATGTGCATTTGACAGCATTGAACAAATCTAAAACAAAACACTTACTCAATCCCATGTAAACTCATGTTGTTGATGGGTCATATGTCTGGAACCGACATTTAAGGTTCTTATTATTTAATGATAAAAAAACTAGGCCTCAAAATCATATATTTTCATTAATATAAACTTGAAATATCAAATGTGAGATTCCATAAATAAGTAAACCGAGCAAACATAAATCAATTTACTGGGTGACCTTAGCTTTTTACCATTCAATGGTCATTCAGGATAATGCGATTCAAAAATTATATTTTTATTGACTAATGCAAATCATAAATACACATTCATAAATAAATATAATTGAATATCCTATTTCACTGTAATTTTTTTTATGGAAGCATCAATAAGTGGTTATATCATAATAAGGTTGTATTCCCACGTTTTACAGTGCACTTAAATCACTAATGAAAAAATTATCATTTTTGAACCTAAAACAGTACGACTCATGCCAGTGTAATTTGGAATTAAGAAAGTAAACTCGTGATGAAAGTTATAACACAAGGTCAACAGATTTGCGCAAAAAAAAACGAATGATGATATGAAAACCAGTAAATTTGATAGTCATTGTATGTCTTGAGAATAAACAAAATCTTTCAAGTATTAAAAAAAAGGATAAAAGATAAACAATTAACTACCCAACATTGAATAAAACTTTTTCTCTAGAGTTGGTAATGGAAGACAAGCACAAACCCAATGTTGAAGCGGAACTATGAAAACAATGACCAATGTAAACAGTTATTTCTTAAAAGCAACTATGAATAAAACATGGATTGAAAAAGGATAGTAAAGGAGGACTTGAAAAAAAAACGACATTTGTTCAGTAAACAACATCCACATCCCCTTGACACACTACCTTCAGAAGATTTAGTAATTTCATACGGAGAAAACACAAATAAAAATGACAAGTAACGAACAAAATGGGTGGAAATTTATTTCAAGAAACAAATTTCATTAGATTTCACGGGGAATTATAAATTACCTACTAATGAAGAAAGCAGAGAGATCAAATAAAATTATATGCCTATAAATTTAGACAATATAACAATGCTCAATGTTATTATTACCAACAAATATCTTACCATTATAAAATTTAGTTGGCAATAAATTATTCAATAATATTAATTTTTTTACCAAAAATTGATATTATTGAATAATTTATTGCGAACTAATTTTTATAATGGTAACATATTTGTTGGTAATAATAATTAGTAACAACAAATTCATTTATCAATAAATCAATTGTCGGTATTATTATGACAATGCGACAAATTTAAATGTTATCAAAATATTTGTTGGTATTGAACTAGTAATATAAACATATATATTTCTTGGTAAAAATAATTTTTGGTATCTATAGTTAATATCAACATAATTTAATATCTGTCGGAATTAATCATTTTTACCAACAGATATATTATCTGTTGGTGATTTTATGTTGGTAAATATCACTATTTTTTTTTGTAGTGGTAGAGGAAGATGGATATTAGAAAGAAATAGTAGGTGTTGGTGATGGTGAAGAACTATGCGAAGAGGTTTCTCAGCGACCTCCACGGTGGTTGACGGTGAAGAAACAATCACACTGTTTCGAAAGGTTACAAAGTTAAAATTGGAGGGGGTACCGTACTTAGAGGCGATGGAAATCGTGAGCCGAATGGGGTTGGAATGGATGGAATGAGATTGATTTGAAATGAAGGGATTGTTACCGAAATCCTTTGAAGTAGTCAGGGGGAGCACGACGCCGGCGTTGTTATGCATGAACCGTACGACAAGATGAGAGGATTGGAGAGGATGAACCACTGTAGAGGAGGAGTGAAATTGGGAGCAGAATGCTGGCGGTGGTTTGCGGGAAGAGCAAGAGACGAGGGGAGGGGAAGTGGTAGCGGGAACCCTAGGAGCACCCACAGAATAGCGCAGGGTTGTGTTAGGAGGGATGAAATGAAAAATGGAATGATGTGGTTGATTGTAAAGGTGACATGTATAGGAAGAGAACCCAACTTTAGTATATATAGTAGATAAATTGAAGTGTAAATGACATAACGTTAGGGACCAATCAAAGAATTTATTTCAACCAAAGACCTCAAATAGTGAAACAATAATTTTATGAATAAACCTTTTATGGACTGACGTCATTTTTACTTCTTTGCAGTGTTATTTATTTATTAATATAAAAATCTTCAAATTGTAGTTTTAGCTTGTTTTGTTATGTTTCTTATTTGTGTAGAAAAGGTTTATTTTGAAAAAGTTTTCATGAATTGAATTGTTGGAAGGGACTTTTTTATCATAGTTTGAACCTGACATTATTTAATAACAAAATGGCATTCAATTATTAACGTCACTGGCGGCCAAAACGCGGGGAAGCCGCGCACCCAGCGATCACGTGATGAGCCCCGCGTGCGCTGTTGAACCGGCTTCCGTTTTATTCCACCGTGAACCCGTCGCATTAAAAAATTTCAACGCAGCGTCCAGCGACAAAAATCTCTGATCGGACTCCCCCTCCCCCTCCCACCATGCTCCTCCTCTTCCTCGTCTTCTTCACCGCTCTCCGGGAGGCCGCCTCCAACCCGCCGCCGTCCCCGCTCTGCAACACCACCCTCTGCGGCGAAGTCAACATCTCCTACCCTTTCTGGCTGAAAACAGGGGACGAATCTCCCACTGCCTCCCTCTGCGGCTACCCGGAGCTGGCCGTCCTCTGTTCCCAATCCACCGCCCTGCTCTCCCTCACCGGAAATCAAAATTACCGAATCAGAAAGATAGACTACAACGCCTCCACCGTCACCGTCAGCCACACCGACGTTGTCGACGCCGGCTGCCCCAGGGTCCGTCGGAACGTCACCCTGAACTCCGTCCCGCTGACCTTCTCGCCGCGGGACGTCAACCTCAGCTTCTACTACAACTGCTCCAAGGCACCCTCTATTCTGCTGCCCCTCGGGTGTTCGGGGGGGCTTGAGTCTTGGGTTTCGATAGCCACAGCTGCGTTCAACTGGTTCGGGGTCTGCGAGGAGATGGTGGTGGTGCCGGTGGAGAAGCCGGGGGATTACATGGCAGACCTGGCGAAAGATCTGCAAAAGCTGTTTGAGGCCGTGACGAACGGGTTCTCCTTGATCTGGAAGGCGGCTGGGACGTGTGGGTCCTGCGAGGCTTCGGGCAAGAGGTGCGGGTTCATCAATGGCGCGTCTCAGGAAACCCGGTGCTTCTGCAGGGACGACGACGAAGCGTGCTGGAACAGCAGGAAAGGTACGCCCATCGAAGTGAATTCTATACAAACCCATTGAATTTAATCCATTGGGTTCAGCGAGCATGGGCCCGACCCATAGTTCAACGATGCCATTAATGACTCCCTGAGGATGCCGAACAACCAACCACGCAGGGGACGGCCATTAATGGCCTCAGCCAATTTCTGTTGGCAGGCAAACCCAATTTAATTGGCAAAACACGTGAGTAGATCGTGGGATTCTCGCGATTCGATGTTTGTATCGAAATCCGTGACACGAGCTTATCAATCCCTCTCGCCACACATTTCTCTGCCTCAAAAATGGCGAGTCCTCTCACTGCCACTTGTGCTTCCTGTTAAACGCCTCCTCTGGTTTTGGTTTTACCGCCTCTCAAACTGAATGCTCATGCCTCGGCTCACCCCAATGCATCCCAAAGTTTTCCCATCCATCGTCTTCTTCTTCCTCGCCACCCCCATCGTCACCGCTTCCTTTCCGGCGCCCGCCGACCCGTACTCTCTCTGCACCCCCGTCTTCGCCTGCGGGAAGCTCGCCGGGATCGCCTACCCGTTTTGGGGCGGCGCCCGGCCGGAGTACTGCGGCCGCCCCGGGTTTGAGCTCCTAAACTGCCCCCAAAAAACGGCCGATCCCACCATCGGGATCTCCGGCCACCAGTATCGCGTCATCGAGATCCACGCCGTCACACGAATTCTGAGAATCGCCAGAATCGACATCTCCGGCCACCCGCTCGTCAACACGACCCTGGATTCTTCCCCGTTCCGATACACTCTTAGCGATGCAAACTTCACTCTGCTCTACAACTGCACGCTGCCTTCCTTTTCGATGGACTTTACGTTCGTGCTCGTCTGCGACGCCCAGCGCGTTGCCTGCATGGGCGGCCCAGCGGAGAAGCTGCCGGCGGGCATCTGCGAGGTCGCGGTAGTTGTTCAAGTTCTTAAAGCGGCGGCCGTCAGGGCGACGTTTCACCCATGGAAGGGGTGGGCAGAGGCTTCGGCGGTGTTGAAGGAAGGATTCGAAGTGGATTGGAGCCCCGGGGACGATGGACAGTGCCAGGAGTGCGTCGTGTCCGGCGGAAGGTGTGGGTATAACCGGACACTGAACCAGCCCAGTTGTTTCTGTTCAGACGGAAGGATCTCCACGAGGATCTGCACCAGCGTTGGTCGCGCCATTGTGGGATCGGCGCCGGTGGCTGAGCCGGAGTCAGGAATGTCGCCGACCGCCGGTGGCACTGGCACGGGTAAACCTACTAATTCTCTGAATCTCCTTCTCCTTCGAAGTATCAGAAGTATCAGAAGTCATTAATTCTTCCCGTTCTTCCCGGGCTGGGTTGGGCCGCCATAAATTGAACTTGGATTGGAATAGAATGCGTGGCTCTGTTCAGAGAAGTTGAAAAGAGACGGGGTCAACTTAGAATGCAGGGTCCCGCCGCTGTCCAATGTAATACAGATGAGTTGTCTGTTTCCGATACCTGGTCGCCGGTTCAAACCTCCACAGCCGCCCTGCTTCGTTGAGTTTTATTATGTAATGCAAAAAAAAAACAATCTTGGATCTTTGCCACGCCCACTAGGAAATTTCTAAAGCCTAACCAACCACACATATCGGACACCTAGCGCAACATGTGCTACAATTCTCAGCGTGCCCTCCTCGTCTTCCCCACTAACATCTCTTTTTCAATGGCCGTTCTCCACCGCTCCATCCTCCTCCTCATCATCCCCCTCCTGTTCGCCCCTACGCAAGCCGCCTCTGAGGGCCGTCGCTATGCCGCCTGCAGCCGTTCCTTCACTTGCAGCAATCTCGATCCCCTGGACTACCCCTTCTGGGGCGGAGAGGCTCGTCCCAGCTTCTGTGGCCTTCCCAGCTTCCAACTCCGATGCGTCCACGGCCGCTACGCCGTCATCAACATCGGCGGCCTGGGGTACCGCGTGATCGACGTCGATCAGCCCCAGTCCACCCTCCGGATTGCCCGCCTCGACACCTGGGATGACATCTGCCGCCCCCGGCGGGCCAACACCACCTTCCCGAACAACTCATCCTTCACCCCCCTGTACTCAACTTCCCAGAATATCAGCATCTTCTACGGCTGCCCCCTTGATCTCCGGCTGCCCGCGGAGAACAACTTCAGCTGCCCGGCCAACGGGTCTCGCTGCACCAACTTCTTCGGCGACCAGGGTTTCGTGACGGCCAACCCCTCCAACCTGAGCCGCTGCGGGCTCCGGGTGGACGTGGTGGTGCAGTCCGGGGCGCTGCAGACGCTGTACGTGGGCCGGGCGTCGCTGAACGAGACTCTGAGGGAAGGGTTCGACGCGCGCTACGTGGCTCCGACGGCCCAGGACTGCCCTGCGTGTCGGGCGTCGGGGGGGGTTTGTGGGTCGGATCCCGCCTGGTCGCAGCTTGCGTGCCATTGCCGGAACGGAACTCTGCCCCGGGTTTGCCTGCCCGCGACTTCTGGTACGTGTCGAACTCGTCCATCTGCTCTCGTCTTCTTCCTCGATTCTTGGATTTGATTGGCGGTGTTTTTCTGTTCTTGCTGAGTTTGCCTGTAAACAAATACTCACCCAAGTATGGATCCATAGAAATACTCCAATTAAACTGACGGTTCTAGATAATATTATGTTGCAAAACTGTGAACTTGCGTCTCAATAATTGTCGTCATTTCCGGCATCTTCCTTCCCCACTCACCCGTCCCTTCCCACCATATGAAATGACGTACTGGTTTCAACGCTTCCATGTCTCTACCAAACCTAAACGAAAGCCTCCCTTTCCAATCCTCACACAAAAGTCTTCCACCACCGCGCCTGCTTGCCCCCACGCCCCACTTGACGCAGCATTCCTTTATTACAATCCCGCAGCACCCAGTTCCCATCCACCCAATCGGCGCTCCATGATCCGTGATCCATGATCCAGATTCCCACGGCTGGAGTAGAGCATTTAAATGTACTGAACTGTCATTTTACCTTGAGAAAAATCGAGGCAAATACTGGTGGCAGTCAAAGGTGACGGAAGAAAAAGTCTCAACAACTCATCCTTTCGCTCGCCGACGCTGGAATTTTCTAATCTGCAGCCATGGGGGGACCCTTTCTTCCCAACCTTACATCCGTTGTAAACCAGCCATAAACCTGGAAACCGTGTTTCGCCCACTCGGCAGCCTCCTCTGTTTCGCCCCTGTTTTCCTCTGCTTCCGATGGGTCTCTCGCAGATCCACGGCTTCTTAACTACCGCCCTACTCGCATTCTTAGCTGGGGAAACCGTGTCCCTGGATCCGAATTTCACGGCCTGCGAGCCTCGGTCATGTGGGGTGGGGCCGGAAATCCGATACCCATTTTGGATCGCCGGCGTACAGAAACCCTCCTGCGGGTACCCTGGCTTCAGAGTCCGCTGCGTGCTTGAACATCCGTTGATGGAGATCTCGAAGAATGCGTTCATCATCAGCCAGATCTTCGACGGTAACTGTTCGTTTCTGGTCAGCCATGCCGGTGTACTCTTCGAGAAGTGTCCGGATTCCCTGCACAACTTCACTCTCAACAGGACTCCCTTCAACTACAGCGGTTCCCATGCCGATCTCTCCGTTTTCTACAACTGCACGGTCAAGCCCGTGAATTTCCCCGTCGCGCCGCTTGAGTGCGCGAGCAATTCTTCCCACGGTTCCTTTGTTGGGTTCGGCGATGATCTGTCGGCGGAGTCGTGTGCGTCCGTGGTTAGGGTTCCGGTGGGCGGTGATGGCGGCGGGGTTCTGAACACCACGGGAATGGATGCGGAGGAGTTGTTGGCGCGGGGGTTCTTGCTCAACTGGACGGCTCCCAGGTGCAGCCGCTGCAGCAGCACCGGCGGCCGCTGTGGATTCCATGACGGCAAGGTCGACTGTTTTTGCTCGAATGGGCCGTCGAAGGAAACCTGTGCAGTGGGTAATTTTACCGGCAACTGCGTCTTCTAGATTATGCCTCGCCGGTTAATACGTGTTTATTCTCTCCGTCTTTAGAATGTCGGCCCTCGACTGATTGGCAGCCATGCGTGAAATTGATTCTTTAGTAATCATATAAATCTTCTGCAGGTATCTGCAAATATGCGAAGCCTGCAGCGGGTTCACCTCATTGGGTTTAATTTGACTGAGTTTTTGAATGCTTTTGTATTTCTGAAGTATCTCTTTGAATGGGGTGTTTCTTGTTTTGTTGTTGCAGGGAAAAAAAGGGACTGGGTGTTGAAGACAATCATAGGTATCAGATCGGATCATGCCATTGATGCCTTTGTGCTCGTTTATAAAATTCTTACCTGGATGACCCCCATCTTCTATTGAATGCAGGCGTAGTTGCAGCGGTGGTGGGGATGGGCTTAGCCTGTCTCGCCGTCTTCATTTATCAGCGGCGCCGAAAGAACCGATTTGTTCTGCAATCATCCCTTCTTCCCCGGAGCCTATCCTCCTCCGGGCCCTCTCCGAAGACGGCTGGAAGTGAAAAGGGCGGAATCCACGCCGGAGTCCATATCTTCACCTACGACGAGCTCGAAGAAGCGACCAACAACTTCGATTCCACGAAAGAGCTCGGGGACGGCGGCTTCGGCGCCGTTTACCACGGTAATCGAGAAGAAAACAGAGCCCTCTGTGTTCGTGAAAAGAAAACCTGGGTTTTGAATTTTTGTGTGCCATGGATCTCGTCTCTGAATCAGGGAAGCTCCGGGACGGCCGCTGCGTGGCGGTGAAGAGGCTGTACGAGAACAACTATCGGAGGCTGGAACAGTTCATGAACGAGGTGGAGATCCTGACGCGGCTGCGCCACAAGAACCTGGTCTCCCTCTACGGCTCCACCTCCGGCCAAAGCCGGGAGCTTCTCCTGGTGTACGAGTTCGTCGCCAATGGCACCGTCGCCAGCCATCTCCACGGCGACCGGGCCACGGCCGGCGCCCTCTCCTGGACCGTCCGGATGAGCATCGCCGCCGAGACGGCCAGCGCCCTCACGTACCTCCACTTCTCCGAGATCGTCCACCGGGACGTGAAGACGGATAACATCCTGCTGGACGAAAACTTCTGCGTGAAGGTGGCGGACTTCGGGCTCTCGCGTCTGTTCCCCACCCAGGTGACCCACGTGTCGACGGCGCCGCAGGGGACGCCCGGCTATGTGGATCCCGAGTATCACCAGTGCTACCAGCTCACCAGCAAGAGCGACGTGTACAGCTTCGGGGTGGTGCTGGTGGAGCTCCTGTCTTCCAAGCCGGCGGTGGACATCACGCGGCACCGGCAGGAGATCAACCTGGCGAACATGGCCATGACGAAGATCCAGAACAACTCGCTGCACGAGCTAGTGGACCCGAGTCTGGGGTTCGAAACAGACGGGAAGGTGAGGAGGATGGTGGAGGCGGTGGCTGAGCTGGCTTTTCAGTGCTTGCAGAGCGAGAAGGAGATGAGACCGTCCATGGAGGAGGTGCTGGAGACCCTGCGGCGCACACAGAAAGAGGGGTTCGGGGTGGAGGATGGGGAGAGTCCGGCGGACGACACTGCGCCGCTCCGGAGGAAGCCACCGCCGATACCGCCCTCGCCGGATTCCGTGACAGCGACCTGGGTTAGTACGTCGACGACGCCCAACGCTAGTGGTTAGCATTTTCAGAAACCGGATATTGGGCGCGTTTGGCGGTGCCATTCTATTGTATGCGTGACTAGAAACGAAGCGGATGTATCTGTACATGTATAAATTATACACAAATTAAGCCAGCCGCATCATCATACTAGCTGCCTTGTATTGTGCATGTTTTACTCATTTGAGCGCATTGTTTGAAAAAATACCAAAGGACATGAATAAGTTAAAACAAGCTAAGATAAGTTTTGATTAATTCACATGAAACTAATGGACAAAAACTTGTATCAAACATCTCTTGATCTTATTTCACTGTGTTTGATGAACTTCACAATCACCGATTGAATGCAACATGTCTTCATAGAAAATCAACCAGTCATGGAATCATGGATCTAAATTGTGGTCTCTCAAATACTCATAGTGTGTTGACACCTCAAAATCAAAGGGAGAAGATTAAATGAGAGCTTCCACTGAGAAATTCAATTTTGTTACATATCCATGTTGTGATGCTCCATCCACTTTTATGACACTCATTTAATTAAAAAGGCTCAAAAAGATTATAACATTTCTCTAGTGTTATAACGGAGGATTGTATTTGTGTTGGATTTGTTGTCAATCATTAACAAGTATAATCAAATGAAGTATGAAGTTATTGGAGAATAAGTTATTGGAGTTGGTTAACTATTGAAAAGGATTATCATTAAAGAATATAGAGGTGGTCAACTATGAAGATATGTTGTAGTTGGTGCCCTAAAACCAATTACTTTATAGTTTCGATTAATTATATATTCAAAGTCATGAATAATAATAAATATCTTATCACATGATGAGTGTTCTTCTGCATAACATTGATGTGATAATATTTTTAGAGTATCTATCGCATCGAAAGGTTATAACAGTTCCCCACTACGATGATAACATTAAAATGCTACGACAATATTCTTAAATAGATGTTCTATATTCGGACGACATCTTTCTGATGAGACACAAATGATGTTTGTATATCCTGTCGGTTCCGGGCGCAGCGGAAGCGCGTTGGAGGGTGTACCCAACATTAATTTTTTAGTTAACAACGATCAATCCAAGATCTGTTACGATAATAAAATGCCGGATGTTCAGAATATAACGAAGAATGAAAGAAATGAAGAGAGTTCCAAAACCATATAGAGGATCATCATATGTTGTTTGTAATTAATTTAATTAAAAGACAAAAATTACCTTGATGGAATTCTTTCTCTGTTGATGTTTCCGATCACGATCTGATGTGATCCGTTGTTGCGTCGTAGAATCCAAGTGTATGATTCCTCTAGCGGTGATCCACACGTGCTCCATGTATCTCTGGACGTCACCGAAGGGATCTCCGGGTGCTAGCATGGAAGAACCTTCCCTTGCGATGTCCGCATTCGATCGCCTTGAGAGCCACTTTCAAAGCGCTCTCCTTGATCCGGTGGAGGAGGATCTCCCTCATAGCTTGAGAGCGTTCCTAGAAGAAAAAAATTCTCTCTTGGCTTGAGAGCTTTCTCTAGATCCGTTGTGCACCCCAAAAAATGGTTAAGCTAATGAGAATTATATAATTGAGATTTTAATTATATAGAATAATAAAATGAATTAATTACCTGAAAACATTTATTTATTTCATTTAATTCTTAGTAAGACCTCATGTCTAATAATAAAAGCTGATTATTATTATTACTTGACATGCGCCCAACGAATTACACCTAATATTATTTAATTAAATAAATATTATTATTTCTCACAAATCCCTATAAAAACTACACGACGTGTATATTAATATACACAGCGTGTACTTTTGTTTTTCCATTTTCTTTATTTCCTCCACCATATTTATTAGACCTTGAAATAATGGTTATTTATTTTTCAAATAAATATCACTGTATTACTCGCTAATAAATATATTATTTTTCCCACAATATATTCTCTCGAATAACTAATGTCGAAATAAATACAATCAGACATCCTTGAATAATTATTAAACCATAATCGGGAATAAACTTTATTCAACTTGTTAAATTAATATTTAACTGAGATACTTAGACACACTTAGTGTGTAACCCTCTATGCTTCTTTCTCAGTGGCATTAGACGGAGCCTGCCTAAAGTCCAAGGTTAGCGTCTAGCAACACGTCAAGACACCCATAGAGAAAGAAGTTAACGCCGCAATGACGCGTCACCTCCTACGAACGCTTACAGTGTAATATAATCCCTTTGTCTCGATATCTCAAATCAAACGGGTTGTATGCTAGTGTCATCAACCCATGTGCTTGATTATTCTTTCTTTGACTTTCCGAAATTGAACTTCCTCATTCCTTACCATGACCATGGATTTATTTAGGTGATATCAATTCCATAAAAGGGCCTAAGATATCTACTTCCGTTATGAAAACGGAAGGGACAAATCCTTTCTCGCATTATCTATTAATGTTGTATCACTCGTGACACACCTAACATATTCTACCTCACTGCGAACAGTGTGTCGTCACAGTTTTCTTCAATACATCTAAGTGCCCGAGTTGTAATGCCCATTAATAATAATCTTAAAGTATAAGGACTAATACACACGTCCGTAGATAAGAACATCCAATGACACTATGAAATGTGGATTTCCTACTAGCGGGTCTCGTTCTCATAATATCCTCCTAGATATTACCAAGAGCACACACCATGAGAAGGTGCCTCAAAGTTTTATGATTCCTCACCCCTAATGGCCTGTATTATTTGTGTCCCTCAAATAACATCATCCGACCATAGAACATATATTCAAGAACAGTGTTATGACACTTTCAGGTTCTCATCATAGTAGGGATCCACTATGACCTTTTAGTGAAACAGCTATCCTTAGGACATTATCACATGCATTGTCAAACATAAGAACAATCAAGATGTGATAAGGTATTTATTAATGAATAAAGTACAAAGTAGTTGGTTCTAGGCCAACAACTCCAACAGACTCCCTCTTAGACTAGAGCCAACTGCTAACAACCTTTAACCTGATAGCTCTCACATGATATTCATGATTCTGCTGAGATAAGCCTTTAGTCATGGGGTCTTCCACGTTCTCTTCCACAGACACTCTGCTCACTACAACTTCAACTCTTTGATAGAAATTCCTCAAGAGGTGATACTTTAGGAGTATGTGCTTTATCCATTGACGTGACCTTAGTTCTTTTTCAAGAGCCACTGTTGCAGTATTATCACAATACAATGTGATAGGATCTTTACTACTAGGCATCACATAAAGCTCCCGAACAAAGTTCCGAATCCAAACGGCTTCCTTGGCTGCATCAGAAGCCGCTATATATTCAGACTCTACTGTAGAATCGACGACAACTGGTTGCTTTGAACTCTTCCAGCTCACAGCTCCTCTATTGAGACAAAAAACATATCTAGATTGCGACTTTAGATCGTTCTGATCTGTCTGAAAACCAGCATCAACATACCCTCTAATGAAAAGCTCTTCATCTCCTCTATACACCAGGAACATATCCTTAGTTCTTCTCAGATACTTAAAGATAGTCTTAACAACAGTCCAATGTTGTTCTCCTGGATCTGCTTGATATCTACCTACCATGATCAGTGCATAGGCAACATCATGCCTGGTACATAACATGACATACATGATAGATCCTATAACTGAAGCGTATGAGATCTTACTCATTCTATCTTTCTCCTATTGTGTATGAGGACACATTTTCTTAGAAATATACAGGTCATGTGACACTGTAACTAATCCCCTCTTGGATTGTTCCATACTAAATCTCTTTAGTATCTGGTCATTGTATATACTCTAACTTAGTCCAATTAGCCTCTTGGATTTATCATGAACGATCATGATCCCTAGAATGTAGGCTGCTTCACCCAAATTCTTCACGGAGAAACACTTGTTCAACCAATCCTTAACTGACTGTAAGACTGGTACATCGTTTCCAATAAGCAATATGCCGTCAACATATACTATTAGGATAGAGACCTCATTCTCATTAAACCGCTTATAAACACATGACTCACATTCATTCTCAATGAAACCAAATTCCTTTATGGCTTCATCAAATCAAATGTTCCATGACCTGGATGCTTGCTTTAATCCATAAATGGATTTAATCAACTTGCAAACCTGTTTGGCTTCACCTAGTATCACAAACCCTTCTGGTTGTGTCATATAGACATCTTCCTGAAGGTTCTCATTAATGAATGCTGTTTTTACATCCATTTTCCAAATCTCATAGTCATGGTAAGCTATTATGGAAAGTATGTTTCTTATGGATTTAAACATGGAAACTGACAATAAGGTTTCATCATATTTAATTCCTTGATGCTATCTGAATCCTTTAGCCACTAGCCTTGCTTTATAGGTGCTAACTTGACCTTCCATATCCAGTTTTCTCTTGAATACCCATTTGCATCTAACATGCTTTACATCAACTGGATCATAAACCATAACCCAGACCTAGTTCAGATACATGAAATCTATCTCAGAATTCATAGCTTCTAGCCATCTTGCATCTTCTGAGCTTTCTACTGCTTCCTTATAAGAGAGAGGTTCATCATTGTCCAACAATAATTATTCACTATCCTTGGTGACTAGGAAACAAAATCTCTATGGTTCCCTTACCTCTCTTGATCTCCTACGCAGTACTTGTGTTTCTGGAACCTCTTCCACGGGGACCTATGGAACTTGTTCCTATACCAACTCCTAGGTATCTTGAGCATCAATTTCGTCAAATTAAATCTTGCTCCCACTATCCCTTTTGAGGATGTACTCCCTCTCAAGAAACAAGGACGATAAAACACTATTTTTTTGAATATTTTATTGATAATAAATGATATAATTTCCCCACATTATGCTAAATATGTTCAATTATGAAATATTTGGGATTAGATCATTCATTTGCAAATTAGATGAAAATTACAGTTTTACCCTTTTAAAATTCACTGTAGTATTTTGGGCATAAATATTTTTATATATATTATTTTGACTTAAAATTTTTTAACTATGTTCCCGACTTAATGGGATACAAATTCTATTCAGTACATGTGAGCTGGATCGTGAATTTGAGTGGAGTAAATGGGCCATGAAGACAAAGATGGACTGAACTATCCAGATTGGACACCACTTCACCATTTGGGCCGTATCTTCTTCATCTGGGCCTGGATTGAGCCCAAATTTGAGAGAAGCTCAGGGACATGATTATGAACAACTAATCCTTCTAGAAGGCCGGAAAATTCACGTGTTTTGGAGGTCAAATATGTAGTGAAAGTGGGATTAAAATATTTGGCCGAATTTTCCTTTCACATTTAATAAAGTTATGTAACCCTAGCCCTCACAAACTCTATTTAAATGGAGTTTTCACTCTTTGGGGAGGGATGGTTAAGGCTTTGGTAAGGTGTGGACGAAAGGGTGTCTCTTGGGAGCCCCTCAAAACTCTGGGAAGAAGTAAGTCTTTGTGCAAACCTCTCTTCCAAAAAGGCTCTCCTCGCCCACCTCCTCTTTGTATTTCTTTTCTTTCATGTTTGTATCTTGAATTTTTCTTCAAAAAATCTTCCGTGTTCTTCAATTTTAATATTCTTTTAATATTCTTAATTGGTTTGAAATCAAGAGTGGAGACAAGATTGGGTTCTACCCTTTCAATTCTTTGCTCATGCAAAACGTCTCCACGATGATCACACCACCCATAGAAGAGTAGTTTTTTTAGTGATTGATCTATCTTCTACCCTCTTCATTTAATTATTTTGAATCATTGAGCTACTGTAATTCAATTAATATGATCCATGAATTGTGTTTTTAAATTATAAGAAACTAAGAAAGCAATTGAACAATTAACACAAAAACACGCGAGGTCGAGATTTTGCGTAAATTGTGAGAGCGTGATCTTAATCGGTAATACAAGACCACACATGATAAATTTGTAGAGTTCAAATATAACCCCTAAACACAATTAATCTTCATTTATAGAATGGATATATTCTCTAATTAACCACTGACCATAAGCTAGTCTTAGAACAAAAATTAAAGCAGGGTGCTGTGATTGCGTGTTTCGAAGCTAGCCTAGGGTTTAAGTAATTTCATCTTTGAGGTTAAGTTAACTCTCGTAGGGTTTGAGGGTTAACAAATTAGGGGGTCATAATTAAGTGGATATTTATTTAAATGATAATTATTAATAAGTAAATTAATAGGTAGAGTTAGATCAATTACTCCTTTTAAAATATTTTCTAAAAAAACATCTTCTCGTTGTGCTTTGTTAATCAACTTACATTTCAAAATTAAAAACAAAAAAATACAATATTCTTCCAGCAAATTTTTTCTAGATTTATAAACTATAACCAACCCCCATAATTTCATTTAGTGTTTTTATTCACTTTTATTTTACTTTTAGAATACCTCTAAAAAGTTGTTTTAATTCACTTCCTCCTTTGAGAGACGACCTTGGTCAGCCACTCTGCTGCACCTAAGTACCCCAAAATCACACTAATCATTTGAGGGAACCCACGACAGTTCTCTTTCAAATTGGATCCATTTTTGGGGAGGCAAGTAATTATTTCAACCAATTAGAGGTATTTATTTTATTTTACATTTTATTCTCTTTCTCTCTTCTTTCTTTCTTCTTTACCAAATCTGATTTTCTTCTTCTTTTATTTTCTTCTACTTCTTTTTGGACCATAAACTCAAACTTCTCATTATTATTTTACTATGGTCCACTTTACTTATTTTTATTTTTATTTGATTTATAACACAAACTAATTCCAAAGATCTCTTAGATCTTGACCCTGAGATTGAATGTAGCCTTAGGGCTCGAATAAGACATTCTCAGTCTACGAGAAGTTTCAACATTCAACCAGTTGTAGAATTAATCCAATATCAGAACATTGAAATTGGAAGTAATTCAAATTCAACCATAAAACAAGAACCAATGGCTGAAAATAATGGAAATGAACTTAATAGAACTATTCAAGAATTGACTGCACCAGATATTAACTATCAACCAAATTGTATTACATACCCAAATCTCGAATCGGACTTTGAACTGAAATCTGGGTTAATTAATCTTCTTACAAACTTTCATGGATTATCTGGTGAGGATCCAAACAAACACTTGAAAGAATTTAATGTGGTTTTCTCAACCCTTAAACCTAGAAATGTTTTTTAAGATCAAATAAAACTAAGAGCATTCTCATTCTCACTTGATAGAGCTGTGAAAGACTGGATGTATTATTTACAACCTAAAGATGCAACTTGTTGGAACGATTTGAAACGTCTTTTCTTACAGAGATTTTTTCTAGCATCAAGGACCACTTCCATTAGTAAAGAGATCTCTAGGATCAAGTAAGCCCAAGGGGAGTCAATGTATGAGTACTGGGAGCGATTCAAGAAGTTGTGTGCAAGCTTCCCACATCACCAAATTATTGAGAAACTACTCATCCAGTACTTCTATGAAGGTCTCACACCTATGGAGAGGAGCATGGTGGATGCCGCAATAGGAGGAGCATTGGTGGACAAGACACCAGTAGTTTCACATGCGTTGATTGACAAAATGGCCCAAAACTCTCAACAATTTGGTGATCGAGGTACACCACATGTCAGGGGAGTACATCAGTTAAGTCCATATTCTCTTGAAAGTCATTTGATTGATACCAAGTTGGAAGAATTAAAAACTATGGTGAGACAGATTGCTTTGGCACAAAAGACATCTCAACCCACTCCTTCAAGGCCTTGTGGCATTTGCACTGAGACAAGCCACCCAACTGACTGTTGCCCCCAACTAAAAGAAACAGAGGATCGTGCAGCAACATTCCCAGAGAGACCTTATCAGCAGCAACAACCATATCCCCAAAAGAAGTATGAATCATTTGCACCAACATTCAACCAAGGGTGGAAGGATCAATCAGACATGAGGTATAGCTCTGGGAAACAACAAATTCCCCCTTTTCAACCAAACTTCCAGCATCCTCCACCTTACCAATAGGGTTTCCAACAACCCCAAAGGAGATTCGAAGCTCAAACATCAACAAGTCAGCAACAAGGGAATCTAAAACACAAGGTAGACTCTAACACTGATGATCTTTTGAAACAACTTGTTCTTAATCAACATAATGAGATGAAGAGTCAAGGTCTGGAGTTGAGGGAGTTAAAGACTCAAATGAGCCAGATTTCCACTGCCCTCCATGAACTGGTAAGTAAGAATTCTAGAAATCTTCCTTCCCAAACTACTCCCAATCCAACGGGGAATGTCAGTGACATTACATTGAGAAGCGAGAAGCAAACAACTAATGATTTTCCACCTATCATTCCATCGGGACTCACCTCAACTCTAGATAAGCCCAATTCCACATCAACTGATGAGCAACCCAAGGAGAAAGATAATGGTAAGCAAAAGATTAATGATGTTCCTCCTAAACCCCTTCCTTTTCAAAAAAGGGTTGTTCAAACCAAGAAGATGGATGAAGAGGCGATGAAAAAAGAGGTTTTGGACACATTAAAGTGTGTTGAGATCAACATCCCTCTACTTGAAGCCATCAAACAAATCCCAAGGTATGAAAAATTCTTAAAAGAACTCTGCACCAATCTAAGAGGGCTCAAGGGAAATGAGAGGATCAACCTTGGAAGGAATGTCTCAACACTCATTACACCAACTCTAGTAATGCCAACAAAGTGCAAGGATCTCGGGACATTCACCATCCCATGCAACATAGGGGAGTTGCATTTTTATGATGCACTTTGTGATTTGGGAGCTTCAATAAATGTGATGCCTCACTCTGTATTCTCTTCTTTGTAGGTTGGTGAGCTGAAACCAATGATAGTAGTGGTGCACTTGGTGAATAGAGCTATGACATATACAGCGGGAGTCCTTGAGGATGTACTTGTCTGGGTAAGAGACATGATCTTCCCAGTAGATTTCTACATGCTTAACATGGAGGATGATCAGGTAAGTTCTCATTCTCCCATTATATTAGGTAGACCCTTCCTCAAAACTGCAAAAAATACCATAAATGTCAATGAGGGTACACTTTCCATGGAATTTGGGGATGAAGTTGTGATATTTAATGTTATGGATTCCATAAAGTACCCCTCAGAGGATCATTCTGCATTTGTTATCTCCCATTTTGAAACACCAAGTAAAAACCACATGGATTTTGATTGTCCTATGCTTAGGGAGATTATGAGTATTGGTTCTAGTTTTATGTCTAAGAGTACTTCCACAACTATTTCTAATGAAAATTACTCTCTTAGATTTGATTTTTAAATAGAATCATATTCTGATTTTAATCATGTGAACTCTAATTATGACATGGTTTTTGAGTATGCTGATGGATTTGATGCTTTATTCTCTGATTTTGATGATTTATATTCTGATACTAATGCTCTTTGCACACAAATTTTAGTTCCTTATACGTCTCCATCCATACACCTCCCCCCTACACTGGAACTCAAGCCAT
The DNA here is from genome assembly GCA_963277665.1 of Viscum album. Lineage (NCBI taxonomy): Eukaryota > Viridiplantae > Streptophyta > Magnoliopsida > Santalales > Viscaceae > Viscum > Viscum album. The sequence continues at coordinate 386,614,001 of OY728166.1, forward strand.
TACCACCAAATCTCAAATACTCATACTTGTTAAGTGGTGAGAAATTACCTGTTATCATTACTAATAATCCCCCTTTTGAACATGAAGAAAAACTTTTGAATCTTTTGAGGGAAAACATCAGGGTAATCAGGTGGACCTTGGCTGACATATCAGGTATTAGCCCCTCTATTTGCATGCATAGGATTCTTTTAGAATATGGGGCTAAACCTATGAGGCAACCACAATGGAGACTCAATCCAACACTTTTGGAGGTTGTTAAAAAAGAGGTTGAGAAATTTCTCGAGGTAGGTATAATATATCCCATTTTAGATTCCCAGTGGGTGAGTCTTATTCAGGTTGTTCCTAAGAAAAGTGGTGTTACTATTGCTAAAAACGAGAAAGATGAGTCGGTTCCAATGAGGGTGAAAAACAGTTGACACATGTGTATTGATTATAGGAAACTAAATCAATCTACTTGCAAGGACCATTTCCCCTCCCATTTATTGATCAGATGATTGAGAGACTAGCTGGGAAAACACACTACTGTTTCTTGGATGGATTTTCTGGATATTTTCAGGTTCCTATTGCTCCAGAGGACCAGGAGAAGACAACATTCACTTTTCCTTTTGGTACGTTTTCCTACCGAAGGATTCCATTTGGACTTTGCAACGCCCCAAGTACCTTCCAGAGATGCATGGTGAGTATTTTTTCTGATTTTATTGAGACCTGCATGGAGGTATTTATGGATGATTTTATAGTGTATGAGTATTTATTTGATGAGTGTCTAAGTAGTTTGGGAAAGGTGTTGAATCGTTGTATTGAGAAGAATATGGTCCTGAACTTTGAAAAGTGTCATTTCATGGTAGAGCATGGCATTGTCTTAGGGCATGTAGTGTCAAAACATAGAATAGAGGTTGATAGATCTAAGGTAGAAATTATTTCATCCTTACCCTATCCTTTATGTGTGCGTGATGTTAGATCTTTTCTAGGGTATGCAGGATTTTATCGGCGCTCCATCAAAGATTTTAGTAAGATTGCTCTTCCTATGTCATGATTACTTCAAAAGGATTCTGATTTTGTGTTTGATGATTCTTGCAGGACTTCCTTTGATGAGCTAAAGAAGTGTCTGACCACTACACCGATCATACAACCCCCCTGGTGGGAGATTCCTTTTGAGCTTAAGTGTGACGCCTCCAACTTTGCGGTTGGAGAAGTCTTACCTCAGAGGGTGTAGGGATGTTCACATGTGATCACCTATGCATCAAGGACACTAGATTTAGCCCAATCAAATTACACAACCATGGAAAATGAGTTTCTTTCTATCATATTTTCTTTAGATAAATTCCGTTCATATTTATTGGGCTCTAAAGTAGTTGTTTTTTTTGACCATGCAGCTCTGAGGTACCTCTTGAAGAAGCTGGATGCAAAATCCAGACTTATCCGATGGATGATCCTTCTTTAAGAATTTGACATTGAGATAAAAGACAAGAAGGGGTCAGAAAACTTGGTGGTAGATGTAAAGACCCGTAAATTTCAAGGGATTTTTTTTCTTAAATTCTTTGGGATTTTACGAGTATGCAGTTTCTGACGGCACCTGATTCCGAGGACCGGTGTGCTCGGAATCAATTTCCGAAGTTTAGCTCGGGTACGTTCAGTGAACGGACGAGCGAGTTTTTCTAACTTTTGAACCGATGCTCAGAATTGAAATATGAGGGCACCGATGAAACTACGGCGTTGGTAATTGCTTAAGATGACCTTTCCTAAAGGTGCGTTTTCTTGGGAGGAGTTGTTTAAATTTGAGGATTAAATGTGAAGTAAATAAAATTATGGTACAATTTTATTTTCTTTATCTAATGGTTATATCCTACATAGGGTAGTTGGGGTGGGACCCACAAGCCCCTAACTACCCATGTTAGGATATTTGTGAGGTGGGGCCCACACAAGCCCCACCCCATCACATTCCTTTAACTCCTCTAAACCCCCTCTTAAAGTTGAAAACTCCCCATTTAATTTTTGTATCCCTTTAATTAAGTAACTCACCCTCTCTCCCTCTTAATTTCATGCCAACTCACATTAAATTAATTGATTGAACCTATTCAATTAATTTAACTAAGAGTTTGAATTTTAAGTTTTGAATGCATGACATGTTATAATAAAATAAGAGTAAGTCTTATTTTTTTTTGGGGTTGGGATTGTTGTGTTGAGACTTTGGGGAGAAGAGCTCTAACCCTTTGAAGAAATCATCCCTCCGATGAAGAACATAGACACGAAGACCCCAGATTCTTCCTCCTTTTCCTCCTCCGTGGCAATGAAGGAAGCAACGATGTGGGAATTCGCCAACGACTTCACGCTTCGTTCACACCGTGATAAAAAGAAGAGATGCCGCTTCCTCCTTGGATGCACTTCACCGACGTCAACGAAACCTCACCACGTGACGCCGTCAACCGCAACATCGACTTTCGTCATCGTTTGATTGAGGTAGGGGTTACCTTCGAACAAGTTTATTTATCGATTTTTTTGGATTAAATTATGACCGCTTGTTATCGTCATAAAGGTAAGAGATTGGACCGCACAAACATGGCAGATCCTCCTCCCCTTTTTATTGTTGATCTTTGTTGATGAATTTGGAGAAGGCGGCGCGGTGTCGTAGCACCGCGCGGGATCGAAGAGAACAGCGGCCGGAGTGGGCCACAGTGGTGGTGCGCGGCACCGTCGTGCGGCGCCGGAGAACCCGAGGGAGGTCGCGGCTAGGGCGGGCCGCGACAGAGGGACGCAGCACCGTCACACCGCACCGGTCAGATAGGAGCCGCGACCTAAGGTCGCGGCGGTCTTCAGCAGGGGGCAGCCGAGCTCGACCGGCCACCGGCGCTCCGGGAGGTGGGACCCTAAAGGGTCCCACAGCAGCTCAACCAGCTGGCCTTAATGGACGGTCATTTCTAGAATAAACTGGGGGTTGAAACCCCCAGCCAGCACCTAGGGTGGACCCCACCTGGGTTCGCCGTTTCGGAAACAGGGGGGCGGCGCCCCCCCCCCCCCCTCGCACCTCGCTCGGTCGTGAGCCAAGCCGCGGCCGGCCTCCGAGCCGGGCCGAAGGCCGCGCCCAGCCACGGGCCGGGCTGTGTACAAGTAGGCCGGACCTGAACCAGGGTCTGGTCGACCCGGTTCGGGCTGACCTAGGGGGTATCGGGCTGGGGCGGACCGGGCCCGAACCCCCTATTTTCGGACAGATTCGTTCAAATGCCCATATCTTGGGATACGGACCTCCGATCGGTGTACTGTTAGTTGCGTTGAGATCCGTGGATCGAGATGGTCATTTAGGTATATTACACTCAAGCTTTTGGTAAAGTTTGGGTATGGCCGGGTTGGTTTGAACCTGAAACCAACCGGGCCCTTGGAGCAGAAACGCTTATAACTTAACGACCGGACGTTCGAATGACGTGTCGTCGATCACGTTGAATTCCTCTTAGTGAGACGGTTCTTTTGGCTTACTCCGATTGAGGTTTGGACGCAGCTGGAGTATGGTTGGGTTGGTTTTAGCTTAAAAACCAACCGGGCCCCTGGGATGAAAAAGCCAATATCTCACAGACCGGGCGTCCGATTGACGCGCCGTCTGTCACGTTGAGTTCCTTTTGACGAGATGGAACTTTGGGATACATCAACTTTGGACTTCGTGATAGTTGATGTATCGACCCCCTTGGGTCATGGAGCGGACCCTCCCGGAATCGAGCATGCTGTGTGCGGGAACCCTAGAGCTGGCTGCGACTGCGACGACGATGGCGACTGTACTTGGATCCTACGTGGGTTCGGCAGCGAGGATGACTGTACTTGGATCCTACGTGGGTTCAACAGCGAGGACGACTGTACTTGGATCCTACATGGGTTCGGCATCGATGGTTTCTGTACTTGGATCCTACGTGGGTTCGACAACGATGACTTCTGTACTTGGATCATACGTGGGTTCGGCAGAGGAGATGATTCAGAGGCTACATCTATCATCTCCACCCCTATTCGTGAGTAGTATACCTGTTTGATATGAGTCTTGATTTTCAATCATTATCTTCGATATGATTGACTTTCTTTCCTGTGTGGACTGGGTCATGCTTTCCTGTGTGGACTGGGTTGTGCTTTCCTGTGTGGACTAGGTTGAACTTGGGCTCGTGAGTTGGAGCAGAACTAGAATTGATGACTTAGGTATATGTATGGGAATATACCTAAGTAGATTTGGTTGTTACTTCGTGTTTGTATCCTTCCTTTGTGGTTTATCCTTTGTGGATTCTGGGAGACCTTCGGGGGTCTCGGGGTCCCTACTGAGTATCGTATACTCACCCCTACACGGGCTATGCCCGCACTACGTTGTGTTGGTTGCAGACGATGGACAATGCTGATCGTGGTTGAGGCTTGTGGAGCAGGACGGTACCAGGAGGTGGACTATCAGGCGGGACGTACGCAGAGTGGACGGACGGACCTGAGGAGCTGAGGAGACCATCTGTACCCACCCTTCAGGTGGGATAGCCGGAGGATGACTCAGTGGTTGCTGATTTACTTTACTACTGCTGTACTTTCTTTTCAGTTGTACTGTACTTTCATTTGGGTTTGTATTCTGGCCCATTTACTTTTCAGCACTTACTTTTGTACTCATTTTACTTAGTGTTTATTTCAGCTTGCATACTCTGTGGTGTTTGTTTTCTTATATAAAGGTAATGCCTTCCCTTTTTATCTGGATTTACGCCTTTGGTGCTAGTCGCCAGCCCCTGGCCTATGGAAGGCAGGCTTGGGGTAGTCACGGTACGGGCCCCGAGGACGGGTCATGACAAATTGGTATCAGAGGAGTCGGTTCTACCGCATAACTCAGGACTCTGATAATTTCTTCTGTGTGAAGCAATATTGTTTATAGTATTGAGTGTGGTTATCAGTCCAGGGAGTCCAGTGTTGGTGCGATGGCCGACGTATCCATACACCAGGACCCTGACTTCTGATTTTCGACTCAGTGCACGAAAACATTGATTGCATGTGTGTTTCAAAGTTTTCTTTGTGATTACTTTGTGTCAGCTCACCAGGTATAATTTATTAACCATGGCTCACCTGTTTCTTTTCAGGATGACCCCACGATGGCAGCCATCTAGGGTTCTGAGTTTTGTGTGAGATGGCAGCCCACCGAGTGATGAGGCCTTGGTGCAGGGCCGCATTACAGTGGAGGCACCAGTGGTACCTTTACCCGCCGAGCCACCGATGCCACTAGCCCCAGAAGCTGAGAGTGCACGTTGCCTGAGTGCACTGCATGAGTTTCAGTGTCAGAGACCGCCCAGGTTCCATGGGGAGATGGACCCTCAGGAAGTCGAGGATTGGCTGGAGGCTGTTGTTCAAGTCTTTAGGTTGGTAGGGACACCATCAGATCTTATGGTGATCCTTGCGGTGAGTCTCCTGCACACGGCAACAGGTAGATGGTGGAGCCTGATGCTCTAGGTGCACGACGAGGCATCTCTCATTTGGTCGGACTTTGAGAGCCTCTTCTGATTGGAGTTCGTTCCAGCCACCCTCTGTGCGGTGCACATTCAGGAGTTACTGCAGCTGTTGCAGGGCAGCATGACGGTAGCCCAGTACTCGGTGAGATTTACCGATCTCTCGCGCTACTCCATGGACATGGTACGTGACCCATTATTCTAGGCCCAGACCTTCGAGCAGGGACTGAGGCATGAGATCAGGGCTTCGATGATCTCCCTCAGCATTCTGACGCAGGATGGAGTACTGGAGCGAGCCCTTCTTGTAGAGAGCTTTCCTGCTGAGCCTATACCAACAGTGAGACCTACCGCAGGGTAACACGTAGCAGAGTCTTCTGCATCTGGCAGTCGACGTATGTCACAGGGGTTCAAGCGGACCATACCATCAGGTGGATGACCTCAGGACACTAGTTCAGATGTGCGGGGAATACGCAGTAGATCCAGTCATACGAGAGGCAGACAGTGCTATGCATGTGGAGGGCAGGGCCACATGACTCGTGACTGCCCGACCCGCCGTGAAGAGGAGCAGTAGACGATTGAGGGACCACCCAGGAAGAGGCAGAGGTTCAACCGTGGTGGTCCGCAGGGAGCAGGTGGATGAGGCAGAGGAGCTGGCCAAGCAGTGGGTGGTGGGCGACGCTTTGAGGCTCTACCACCACCACCACCAAGAGGTCCACCCAGACCACAGGGAGCTGTCGGACAGAGGCATGCTCAACTTTAGTCAGTGGAGGCCTATGACCATGGCGCACCTGAGATGATTTGAGGTACTATCTGTGTCTACTACACCCTTGCTGCAGTTCTTATAGACATAGGAGCGAGTCATTATTTCATTTCTGCTGCCCTTGTTCGGAGCTTAGAGATTCTGACGGAGCCGTTGGATCGATCCTTACGGCTAGAGACTCCTACAGGAGCAGACTTGACGATTACGCACTGGTGCTGGCAGTGTGAGCTTACTCTAGGAGGCGAGATCTTTGGCTGAGATCTTCTTGTAGTGGAATCAAGGCCTTACGACTTCATCTTGGGCATGGATTGGTTATCTATGGTCTATGCCCAGATCGACTGTATTAGGCGCAAGGTGCAGTGTGTCCGCACCGATGGGAGTAGGTTCACCTTCACCGGCGAGAAGGGAGACTTTGCAGCGCAGGATGGACTCACGCAGAGGAGAGGATAGCCGATCACTCATCAGTTGGCTAGTCTCATCCTAAGAATAGTTGATGTGCGGAGTCCGAGTTTTCCTGTTGTGGTGGATTAGTATGCAGACGTTTTTCCTGACGACATTCCAGGACTACCTCCTCGCAGAGAGGTAGACTTTTATTTTGAGCTGTACTCCGGGATAGCCCCGATATCTACTCCAGTATATCAGATGGCTCCCGCTGAGCTTCGAGAGCTATAGGTACAGCTGGAGGACTTGTAGGGAAATGGATTCATCCGACCCAGTGTTTCACCCTGGGCATCCCCAATTTTGTTTGCCAAGAAGGCGGACGGGAGCTTGCAACTGTTTGTCGACTACCGTCGCCTGAACCAAGTGACCGTGAAGAACAAGTATCCACTTCCGAGGATTGATGACCTCTTCGATCAGCTCAAGGGAGCATGATGGTTCTCAAAGATAGACCTCAAGTCAGGCTATCATCAGCTCATATTTTGAGACGAGGATGTGCAGAAGACGACCTTCAGGTGTCAGTATGGCCACTATGAGTTCTTGGTTATGACTTTCGGCGTAACCAACACTCTAGAAGTGTTCATGAGTCTCATTAACAGGATCTTCCAGCCTTACCTTGATCGATTTGTCGTAGTCTTCATCGACAAAATATTAATTTACTCGACTACTAAGGAGGAGCATGTCTACCACTTGCGGGTTCTACTGGACACACTCCGAGAGCACCAGCTTTATGGTAAGCTCTCGAAGTGTTAGTTCTGGATTCGAGAAGTCCACTTCTAGGGACATGTCATCTCTGAGGCGGGAGTTGTGGTGGACCCTGCGAAAATCGAGGCAGTGCTAGCTTGGGAGCCACCCAGGAGTGTGACGGAGGTGCGGAGTTTCCTAGGTTTGGCTGGGTACTATCAGAGATTTGTGCCAGACTTCTCCAGAGTTGCAGCACCACTCTCAGCTTTGAAGAAGAATGGGAAACCCTTCGTGTGGTCAGATAGATGTCAGCATAGCTTCCAGGAGCTGAGACAAAGTTTGAACAGTGCACCCATCTTGAGGCTACCGGAGGAGGGTGTAGGGTACGTAGTTTAATGCGATGCATCAGGGACTGGACTTGGGTGTGTCCTGATACAAGAGCGAGAAGTGATCGCCTATGGATCATGACAGTTGAGGTAGCACAAGCAGAACTACACTACCCATGACTTGGAGTTAGTAGCAGTGGTCTTCGCCCTGAAGATGTGGTAGCACTATCTGATGGGCGAGTGCTTTACAGTTTACTCTGACCACCAGAGTCTCAGGTACATCTTCTCATAGAAGGACCTGAACCTGAGACAGTGGCGATGACTCGAGTTCCTCCAGGACTATGACTTTGAGATAGTCTATACTCCTGGGAAAGGGAACGTAGTAGCTGATGCTCTCAGCAAGAGGTCAGACATTCAACTACTTGGAGAGGCGACAGAGCATTTATCCGCTTTGCAGACATCCTTCATGGATAGAGATGGGGCGACATTTCTACAGTCACTCACAATCACCCCTCCACTACTTTATCGGGTCAAGGAGGCACAGCGTGGGGGCGTTGACTGTGAGATGCGACGTGCACAGATATCCTCAGGACAGGCACCTGAAGGATTTTCTGTATGAGGAGAGCACGCCATCCTTTTCAGGGGACGTACCATGGTACCAACTGCATTACGGGAGGAGGTTCTGAGGGAGTTTCACACTTCCCCTCTAGCGGTACATCCTGGAGTAGCGAAGATGTATCAAGATCTCAGACGACAGCACTGGTGGCCAGGTATGAAGAAGGATATGGTAGAGTTTGTTTCACGATGCCTCACCTTCTAGCAAGTGAAGGCGGAGCACCAGGTACCAGTAGGCTTGGTACAACCCTTAGAGGTCCCAGAGTGGAAGTGGGACTGGATATCTATGGATTTTGTGATAGGGCTTCCACGTACTTCTAGAGGTCATGACTCCATTTGGGTGATTGTCGATCGACTCACCAAGTCGGTCCACTTCTTACCCATCAGAGAGCAGAGCTCAGTGGAGAGCTTGGGACGCCTCTACGTTCAAGAGATCATACGGCTTCATAGTGTTCCATCAACTATAGTCTCCGATTGAGATGCTCTCTTTACTTCTCGGCTTTGGAAGGGGTTGTAGGAGGCATTTGGGATCCAAATATGCCTGAGCACCACTTTTCACCCTAAGACGGATGGACAGACGGAGAGGACCATTCAGACTCCTGAGGACATGCTCCGTGCATGTATCCTTGACTTTGGTTGCAGCTGGGAGGATCACCTACCCTTGGTGGAGTTTGCGTACAACAACAACTACCACTCTACCATCGGGATGGCACCATATGAGGCATTGTAAGGTTGACCTTTCAGATCACCTCTGTGCTGGACAGACCCTGGGGAGTCAGCATTTGTAGGACCAGAGATGGTCCAAGCCACGACGGAGAAGGTTCAGATCATTCAGGAGCGGATGAGGACTGCTCAGAGCCGACAAAAGTCCTATGCTGATAGGAGGTGGAGACCACTATAGTTCGAGGATGGTGACAACGTTTTCTTATAGGTCTCACCTCGACGTGGATTACAGAGATTTGGCCAGGGCGGCAAGTTATCTCCACGCTTCATCAGACCATTCCAGGTTCTCATCAGGATAGGCGAGGTGGCTTATCGCCTGGCTCTTCCACCTCAGTTGCATCGGGTACACGACGTTTTCCACGTATCTTAGATGAGGAGATACGTGCACGACCCGACACATATCATTGATCATGGGGAGCTGGACATCGATGGCAGTGCGACTTTTGCAGAGGTCCCAGTGGAGATCGAGGATCGACAGCAGCGAGTCCTATGTGGATGATCGATTCCTCTAGTGCACATCAGGTGGCAGCACGAGAACCTCCAGGAGAGAACATGGGAGCGAGAGGCTCAGATGCGTGTTCATTACCCTCATTTGTTCCCCTAGTTTGTGATATATCTTTACGAGGACGTAAATCCCTAAGGTGGGAGTAATGTAAAGACCCGTAAATTTCAAGGAATTTTTTTTATTAAATTCTTTGTGATTTTATGAGTACGCAGTTTCTAACTGCACCTGATTCTGAGGTCCGGTGTGCCTGGAATCAATTTCCAAAGTTTAGATCAGGTGCGTTCAGTGAACAAACGAGCGGGTTTTTCTAACTTTTGAACTGGTGCTCAGAATTGAAATCTGAGGGCACCGATGAAACTGCAGTGTCAGTAATTGCTTAAGATGACCTTTCCCAAAGGTGTGTTTTTTAAGAACCCGGATCTTCGTTTCAGGTACGCTTTCCCTTTTTTGGAGTTTTTAAGAAAAATGGAGTTTCTGGAAAATTTCGAAGTACACGTCGTGTACTTTCTGAGTACACACTGTGTACTCTTCTCTGACTCGAAGCTGTATGATGGCCGTGCCCAGGCCACACACATGGTGTGTAGGGGTGACATGGAGGCCGTTTTTGGTGGAGTACGGAAAAACCTAGTACACACCGTGTACTCTAAAAGTACACGCCGTGTACTTTTATTTTTTCACTAAACACACCGGGGTCGCACCTGACAGACAGAACACACCCCTTTTCTAGGTTCTTTATCCGAAAGTGACCCATACGGACATATCTTCCCCGAGCCCCCGCTTCTCCGTCCGTTCTCCAATTTGAGCATGGTCGATTGCATTGGAAGCACAGCGGTGAGTTCTCCCTTCTGCTTGAGCCTTATTTTCCAATTCTTTCTCTTTCTCAAGTTATCTAAGGTTGAATGTTTTGTGCGTTTTCTCAGATCTATGAAGTTCTAGAGGGAATTTTCCATCATGGTTCAAGTATATCGATCTCCTAGGATCGAGGTAGGTGGTTTGTGCCTTACCGTTCAAAGTATCTGAGTTTTATGTGTGAATTTTTACCGATACCTATGAACGGGGTATTGCGTGTTTACCTTTTTGCCCTTATTGATTTCCTGACTTGCCTGTATGCTTGTGTAGAGGTAATTTGACCATGTTAGAGGATAAATTGTTGTGCTTGGATGTATTTTCCTTGCTTCGTTCTGTTTACGACATTTGGGTCTTGTTTTCCTTTGGTTGTTACACCTGTTTCATGCCTTGCGGTTATAGGTTGAAGTTAAACTCATGACATGCTTGATGCCTTGTAGACTGTTTATCCAAGTAGCTCTATAGGTGTACCTTGGTTAGCCAAGTGGCTCTATAGGTGTACTTTGGACTTATAGCATTATTATGCACTGACTAACACGGGGCTGAGGGAACCTGGTGCTATAGACTATAAGGGAGAGACCGAGTGAGCTTCCCAGAGAGTCTTAGACATTATAGACTATAGGGGATGGACCGAGTGAGCTCCCAAAGATTCTTGGATATTATAGACTACAGGAGGGTAGACCGAGTGAGCTTCCTCAGAGAGTCTTACCTTGTTTAAATCTCTTTATGAACCTTCCCAGGCTAGAGGAGGAATTGATCAAGTGAGCTTCCTTAGAGAGTCTGTGGTATACCAGAGGCTATAGGAGGAATTGACCGAGTGAGCTTCCCCAGAGAGTCTCATAAATTCGTATGACTAAGCCAGAGGGTTTAGGCTGAGTGCACTACCCAGAGGGTTGTGGTACTTCTTGGATAGGACCAGAGGGGATGACTGCGAGTACTTCCCAGAGGGTTTCTGGCTTATTAGCTGTTTGTTTCACTGCTGTTGATTTGTTGTGGATTGATTACTGCTATGTATCATCTTGTTTTACTGCTTACTATTTACTGCCTATTGCTTGTTGTTGCTGCTTACTGCTTATTGTACTTTTACCTGCCATATACTCACTGAATGTTAAGTACAGATCTTCGGGTGAATTCCTACTGGGATTTTATCTCACACCCTATTTGGGCCATGCTTTTGGGCCCAATAAGACTATGTTGTTGTAGGTATAGACAAGGGAAAGCACCCTTCAACTTCTGGAACTTGATTGCTTGGAGCAGGAGAGCATGGGACCAAGCTTTGGATTGCGATGCTGAGGAGCTGTTTACTCTTCTTTTGTACTTGTTTTGATACTGTAGTGTTTTCCAGCATTGTGACTTGTTTGGATACTTTCCTAGTTATGTATCATGCATCATTTCATATATACATATGTGCTCCAGTTGTTAATTTAGTCTTCTGCTATTATATTGTTGGTTATTACTACTTCTACCATTACATATTTATTTTCTTCCACTGTGTACTCTACCAATGAGGGCATAGTTTCCCCACTATCACACCCAAGGCCCTCGCTGCTAGTCGACAGCCTCTGGCATTTGGGGAAATGCGCTTGAGGCCATGTGACCAACCGGGTACGGGGCGCCTCTGGGTGGCTTCCAGAACCGAGACGTTACAAAGAGGTATCAGAGGAATTCTTTTCTCTTACTTTACTATTTGGAGACTTTATCCAGGGATAGGATGGACTCGGTACTTGGTAATGAGCTTTGCCTGGGAGTAGCTAACCCGTGTACAGGGAAAAGCCATACTACCTCATTTATTGCAGTTTTCTGGTTTTGAGATTTTACGGTTGATACGATTTCACCTAGAGTGATTCACATGCTTTGTACTGTTATTGTTTTGATATTACGGTTCTATTTCTGTCGCAACCCGATGAGATGAGGGTATTCCATCTCATGCATCATATAGGCACTTGTAGAAATCACATTCCATGCATTCTTGTCATTCCATTTAGGGTGCATTAGCGATTGCATGCTGTTCTGATAGACGTTGTGTAGACTATGCATGATGTTGTGATAGATGCTTGATAGAATCTCTACTGCTTGTTATAGAATTTTTTGTATTGTACTTTGTTTAAATGAACACCAAATTTTGATTCTTGAGGTTTTATGGGCCCTATTGAATCGGAAATTGGTGGATCATGATCATGTTTTCTCTTGTACATGACTGTAGGGGATGCAAAGCTTTGATTTGTGGGGAGTATGGGCCCTCATGGATTGGAATTTGGAACCACTTTGCCTTATTTTCCGTGTTTCTGGGCTTCTGTGCAGTTTCTGAGCTACTGCCCAGAAAAACCCAGAATACACGGCGTGTACTTTCTGGTTACATGCCGTGTAGTTTTTAGGCCGTGTTACTAACTGTGTGTGCAGGAACACGATGTTGTGAAAATAACTTCAGGAACATGCCGTGTATGGTATGTATACGCCGTGTAGTGTAGAGCCTTGTGCCCGACCGTGTCACTAACAACACGGGTCGGGGAAGCTCGAGTAGAACACGCCATGTTGTAAAGGAACACACCGTGTAGTCCTATCCAGGTACTCGTCCATGTCACGAACAACATGGGTCGACGTGACCTCTTAGACACACCGTGTTGCTTTTGGAACATGCCGTGTAGTCTTGCCCAGGTACCCGACCATGTCACAAACAAAATGGTACGGTGTCACCTTCTCCTATACACACCGTGTTTGTTCAGAACACGCCATGTAAGGGCCAGCCGTGTAGACAGCCGTGTAACCAACAACACGGGCCGCCGAGTCAGTGTCTGGTACACGCTGTGTCCCTAGGGAACATTTCGTGTAGTATGGGGTTAGTTTGAACCATGTGGGTTAGCTGTGTAAGGAGACTCGGGCAGGGGTTTGGAGTTCAAGTACACGCCGTGTGTGGGAACAACACGCCGTGTAGTTTGGGATGTTACACGACCTATCGGGCAGGGGTACACGCCCATGTTAATGGCTTAAGTAAACACACCGTGTAGTTTTTATACACGCCGTGTAGTCATGTTTTGTAAAACTTGATAGTTTCTTCCCCCTGCTCCCGTTTTTTACTCTTGTGTTCTCTGTCCTTGTTTTTTGATCTAAGGTATACTTTTGATCTTTCAGAGCTATGCCTCCGAGACATCCTCCGATTGTGCTCTGTTGTTAGGTAGTGACCAGACGCCAGATATGGATGATCAGGGACTTCCTGCTGATCCTCCATTCGAGCCAGCCTTGGCACCGGCTGTCATACCCATTGCAGGCGCCGAGGCGCAGTTCAGGGAGGAATTCCTGAGGATGATGCAGACCTTCCAGGGAGCGCCACCTCCTGCCCCGTCGATGGCTGAGTTGACGCGGGTTTTCCAGAAGCAGCATCCTCCTACTTTTTCAGGGGATGGAGGAAATCAGGCTTCAGAGTCATGGATAGAGGCCACAATGACCATCTTTTATCACCTAGAGATCCCTCCAGAGAAAAGGGTAAAGCTGGATACTTACATGCTCCGGGACACCGCCAAGAGGTGGTGGGAGGTGATCTCACGGTCAGGGCGTCAGCAGGATATGTCTTGGGATGAGTTTCGATGCACCTTATATGACTATTTCTATCTGGAGACCCTGAGGGCCGATCGACACCGGGAGTTTATGAGTCTGCAGTAGGGTACTCTCTTTGTTATAGAGTACTCATCGCATTTCACTGAGCTGCAACGTTTCACACAGATCCCAGCAGGTGATGAGTTGTTCCTTGCTAGGAAGTTCGAGGACGGTCTCAGGTAGGAGATCTGTTCCCAGGTGAATATATTCCATTTGACTTCTATATCCTCCATAGTCAACTAGGCACTGATCACTGAGTGCAATCTGAGAGATTCTAGAGCAGTGAGCCAGGGTGGTTCGATATCCAGAGCTGGTTTTCCTCCTACGGAGAGTAGGAAGCGTCATAGGGAGTCTTCTCAAGGAGATCGAGGTTCACGGGATGCATCTTCTGGCAGCCAGGTTGTATGATACCAGTGCAATAGGAGTGGGCATACTAGGCCTCAGTACCAGAGGGATCCGATGGAGTGCCGGTCTTGCGGAAAGATGGGCCATCTTCAGCGTTTTTTTCACATCTTCTCACCTTCAGCTGGTGGTAGGGGTTCCTCTATGACCTCGCGTTTTGGAGATGATTCACCAGTTTCCCACCAGTTAGGGAACTGGAGTTTTTCCGGCCATTCAGGCTGAGGTGGAGGTTGCAGCTATGGTGGTCAGTCACCAGGTCATCAGTGACAGCAGAGTGGATCAGCTCAGAGCGGTCAGCCAGGGGCGCAGGGCCGCGGTGCAGGCCAGTATTTCGCCGTGGAGCAGAGCTATCAGGAGCAGGATCCCGACCCTTCTACAGTTCTAGGTAGGATCTTAGTAGCCTCAGTTTTATCTTTAGTTCTTTTTGATACTAGTGCTTCCCATAGCTTTATCTCTGTTGCGGTTTTGGAGAGCCTTGGGCTCTGTATCTTTTCGTCTGCCGACTTATTGACTCTTGACACACCGCTGGGAATGAGGAAATCTAGTATACGTCAGTGCAGAGAGTTCCCTCTTGAGGTTGAGGGGTTTCATTTCTTATGGGACCTCTATGTCCTAGAAATGACGGTCTATGACGTCATTCTCGGTATGGACTGGTTGGTTCCCTTCCAGGCAGTCGTTGATTGCTATCGTCGCAGGGTGAGTTTCATATCACCAGAGGGTGGATCCTTCCTTCATAGAGGCAAGTGGGATGTCCAGGAGGGTAGAGTTGGACTAGAGAATCATGTGCTAGGGGAAGTTACATCCTAGATTTCCAGTCTTTATCTGGATGACCAGGGGACTTCACAGTTAGACTTTCCTACAGTGGTGGATCGTTTTAGGGATGTATTTCTAGAATAATTTTCAGGTTTACCTCCGGAGCGTGAGGTAGACTTCTCGATTGAGCTCATGCCAGGAGTGGCACTAGTGTCCATTACTCCTTATCGGATGGCTACACCTGAGTTGCAGTTGCTCAAGAAGCAGTTGGAGGAGTTGCAGGCGAAGGGTTTCATCCAACCCAGTGCTTCTCCTTGGGGTTCGCCTGTCCTGTTTGTGAAGAAGGAAGATGGTACCCTTCGGCTTTGTGTAGATTATCGGAAGTTGAACCAGTTGACGGACAAGAAATGATATCCCTTTCCAAGGATTGATGAACTCTTTGATCAGCTTCGATGAGCCCAGGTGTTCTTGAAGATCGACTTGAGGTCCAGTTATCATCAGTTGCGTGTTAGACCATCAGATATACCTCTGAAAGCTTTCAGGAGCAGGTATGGTCTTTACAAATATACAGTCATGATGTTCGGTCTTACGAACGCGCCTGTAGTCTTCATGGAACTGATGAACCGAGTGTTCCATCCGTACTTGGACTCCTTTGTCATGGTATTCGTGGATGATATCTTAGTGTACTCTTACACTCAAAACGACCATGCCACACATCTTGAGATCGTTCTGTGTACACTGATAGAGTATCGGTTGTATGCTAAACTCTCGAAGTTCCACTTTTGGATGGATCAGATTCACTTCCTGGGTCATGTTATCTTAGAGACATGAGTGTCAATGGACCCAGAGAAAGTGAGAGCTGTAGTTTCCTGAGAGTAGCCGAAGAACATCTTTGAGGTGCGGAGTTTCCTAGGGCTGGACGAATACTACAGATGCTTCATTCAGGACTTCTCACACCTAGCAGCACCATTGACAGGTCTGACCAAGAAGGGGGTGAAGTTTTTATGGTCAGATTCTTGTGAGTCAGCCTTTCAGGAGCTGAAAGGGAGGTTGACGTCAGCACCAATACTAGTCTTTCCAGAGCCAGGCAAGGGCTACACTGTTTACTGTGATGCTTCAGGTATTAGGCTAGGAGCTGTGCTTATGCAGGGAGATGGAGTCGTTGCGTACAGGTCTCAGCAATTGAGGCCACATGAGAAGAATTACCCTATGCACGACCTGGAGTTGGAAGTAGTTGTTCATGCCTTACGTTGTTAGAGACATTATCTTCTGGGAGAGCACTTTGTGGTTTTCACCGACCACAATAGTCTCAAGTATATCTTCACTCAGCATGATCTGAATATGAGACATCACAGGTGGGTCAAGTATCTTTAGTCCTTTGACTTCGAGCTCACCTATTTGCCAGGAAAGGGTAATGCAGTGGTAGATACGTTGAGTAGACGAACCCAAATTCAGGTAGTTCAGGAGGCCAGCAGTGAGTGGCAGCTTATGGCTCTGTTCTCTGAGATGCATCTGGAGGTGCACGAAAGCAAGGACAGACTATCCTATCTTCTGTGGCTGTTACCTCTTCACTTCTTGATCGGGTACGAATGAGGCAGCTATCAGATTCAGAGGCCTTAGTCCTATGGGAGAGTGTGTCAAGAGGGAACCCTCTTCCTGGATGGACAGTGGGCGAGGATTAGATCTTGCATTTCTAGGGACGCATATGGGTGCCAGCAGACATACGCAAGGAGATGATGAGGGATTTCCATTCCTCAATTTGGGCAGTTCATCCTGGCATCACCAAGATGTATCAGGATCTTCATCACCAGTACTGGTGGCCAGGTATGAAGAGAGATGTTGCTGGTTTCGTCATGAGATGTTCTACTTGTCAGCAGGTGAAAGCAGAGCATCAGCGACCAACAAGGCTTTTACAGTAGTTACCCATTCTGGAGTGGAAGTGGAACGATGTTGCGATGGAGGAATGGACACCAATGGAAGTCGAACCTCGGCCTCCCTCTCCCAAGTCTCGTCCTGGTCACGAAGTGTGGAACTCCATGTAGATGTACAATCTCTCAGATGTACAGTGGCCAGAACTGTTCGAGGATCCTTCTTCTATGCCCATCTAAGGAAATTCAGGGATGAATTTCTTTAAGGGGGAAGTTTGTAAGAACCCGGATCTTCGTTTCCAGTACGCTTTCCCTTTTCTGGAGTTTTTAAGAAAAATGGAGTTTCTGAAAAATTTTGAAGTACACGCTGTGTACTTTCTGAGTACACGCCGTGTACTCTTCTCCGGCTCGAAGCCGTGTGATGGTCGGGCTCGGGCCACACACACGGTGTGTAGGGGTGACATGGAGGCCATTTTTGGCAGAGTATGGAAAAACCTAGTACATGCCGTGTACTCTAAAAGTACACGCCGTGTACTTTTGTTTTTTCACTAAACGCAACGGGGTCGCACCTGACGGACAGAACACACCCCTTCTCCAGGTTCTTCATCCGAGAGCAACCCATAAGGCCGGATCTTCCTCGAGCCCTCGCTTCTCCGTCCGTTCTCTGATTCAAGCATGGTCGATTGCGTTGGAAGTGCAACGATGAGTTCTTCCTTCTGCTTGATCCATATTTTCCAATTCTTCCTCTTTCTCAAGTTATCTAAGGTTGAACATTTTGTACGTTTTCTCAGATCTATGACGTTCTAGAGGGAATTAGCCATCATGGTTCAAGTATATCGACCTCCTAGGATCGAGGTAGTTGGTTTGTGCCTTACCATTCAAAGTATCTGAGTTTTATGTGCGAATTTCCACCGATACCAGTGAACGAGGTATTGCGTGTTTACCTTTTTGCCCTTTTTGATTTCTTGCCTTGCCTGTATGCTTGTGTAGAGGTAATTTGACCATGTTAGAGGATAAATTGTTCTTCTTGGATGTATTTTCCTTGCTTCGTTCTATTTATGACCTTTGGGTCTTGTTTGCCTTTGGCTGTTACACCTGTTTCATGCCTTGCGGTTATAGGTTGAAGTGAAACTCATGACATGCTTGATGCCTTGTAGACTATTTAGCCAAGAATATCTATAGGTGTACCTTGGTTAGCCAAGTAGATCTATAGGTGTACTTTTTCCTTATAGCATTATTATGCACTGACTGGCACGGGGCTGAGGGAACCTGGTGCTATAGACTATAAGGGAGAGACCGAGTGAGCTTCCTAGAGAGTCTTAGACATTATAGACTACAGGGGATGGACCGAGTGAGCTCCCAGAGAGTCTTGGATATTATAGACTACAGGAGGGTAGACTGAGTGAGCTTCCTCAGAGAGTCTTACCTTGTTTGAATCTCTTTAAGAACCTTCCCAGGCTAGAGGAGGAATTGACCGAGTGAGCTTCATCAGAGAGTCTGTGGTATACCTGAGGCTATAGGAGGAATTGACTGAGATAGCTTCCTCAGAGAGTCTCTAGAACTTGGGGCTAAGAGGGTTAGACCACGTGATCTTCCTCAAGAGTGTCCCTGACTACCCTATACTATAAAGGGGATTGACCAAGTGAGATTCCCCAGAGAGTCTCATAAATTTGTATGACCAAGACAGAGGGGTTAGGCTGAGTGCACTGCCCAGAGGGTTGTGGTACTTCTTGGATAGGACCAGAGGGGATGGTTGCGAGTACTTCCCAGAGGGTTTCCGGGTTATTAGCTATTTGTTTCACTACTGTTGATTTGTTGTGGATTGATTTCTGCTATGTATCATATTGTTTTACTACTTACTGTTTACTACCCACTACTTGCTATTGCTTCTTACTGCTTATTGTAATTTTACCTGCAATATACTCACTGACTGTTAGGAACATATCTTCAGGTGAATGCCTACTGGGATTTTATCTCACACCCTGTTTGGGCCATGCTTTTCGGCCCAAGAAGACTATGTTGTTACAGGTATAGACAAGGGAAAGCACCCTTCAACTTCTGAAACTTGATTGCTTGGAGCAGGAGAGCATGGGACCAAGCTTTGGCTTGCGATGCTGAGGAGTTGTTTACTTTTCTTTTGTACTTGTTTTGGTACTGTAGTGTTTTCCAGCATTGTGACTTGTTTGGATACTTTCCTAGTTATGTATCATGTATCATTTCATATATACATATGTGATACAATTGTTGATTTAGTCTTTTGATATTATATTGTTGGTTATTACTGCTTCCACTATTGCATGTTTATTTTCTTCCACTGTGTACTCTACCAATGAGGGAATAGTTTCACCACTATCACACCCAAGGCCCTCACTACTAGTCGGCAGCCTCTGGCATTTGGGGAAATGCACTTTAGGACATGTGACCAACTGGGTACGGGGTGCCTCTGGGTGGCTTCCGGAACCGGGACGTTACACGTTTGCTCGGGAGGAGTTGTTTAAATTTGAGGATTAAATGTGAATTAAATAAAATTGTGGTACAATTTTATTTTCTTTATCAAATGGTTATATCCTACATGGGGTAGTTGGGATGGGACCCACAAGCCCCTAAATACCCATGTTAGGATATTTGTGAGGTGGGGCCCACATGATCCCCACCCATTTACATTCCTTTAACTCCTCTAAACCCCCTCTTAAAGTTGGAAACTCACCATTTAATTTTTGTATCCCTTTAATTAAGTAACTCACCCGCTCTCCCTCTTAATTTCATGCTAACTCACATTAAATTAATTGATTGAACCTATTCAATTAATTTAACTAAGAGTTTGAATTTTAAGTTTTGAATGCATGGCATGTTATAATAAAATAAGAGTAAGTCTTATTTTATTTGGGGTTGGGATTGTTGTGTTGAGACTTTGGGGAGAAGAGCTCTAACCCTTTGAAGAAATCATCCCTCCGATGAAGAACATAGACACGGCGACCCCAGATTCTTCCTCCTTTTCCTCCTCTACGGCAAGGAAGGAAGCAACGACGTGGGAATTCGCCAATGACGTCACGCTTCGTTTACACCATGATAAAAAGAAGAGACGCCGCTTCCTCCTCAGACGCACTTCATCGACGTCTACGAAACCTCACCACGTGACACCGTCAATCGCAACATTGACTTTCGTCATCGTTTGATTGAGGTAGGGGTTACCTTTGAACAAGTTTATTTATCGATTTTTGTGGATTAAATTATGATCGCTTGTTATCATCATAACGGGAGGAGATTGGACTGCAAAAACATGGCTGATCCTCCTCCCCTTTTTATTATTGATCTTTGTTGACGATTTTGGCGAAGGCGGCGCCGTGCCGTAGCACTGCACGGGATCGAAGAGAACCATCACTAGAGTGGACTGTGGCGGAGGTGCGCGGTGCTGTCGCGCCGCGCCGGTGAAGCCAAAGGAACCGCGGCCGGAGCGAGCCGCGAGGGTGGTGCGCGGCGCCGGAGAACCTGAGGGAGGCCGCTGCCGAGGTGGGCCACGGCGGAGGGGCGCGGCGCCGTCGCGCCGCGCCTGTCGGATGGGAGCCATGAAGGTCTTCAGCAGGGGGCGGCCGAGCTCGACCGGCCGCCGACGCTCGGGGAGGCGGGACCCCGAAGGGTCCCGCAGCAGCTCAACCGGCCGGCCTTAATGGCCAACCGTTTCCAGAATAAACTGGGGGTTGAAACCCCCCCAGTGCCTAGGGCGTACCCCACCTAGGTTCGCTGTTTTGGAAATAGGGGGCGGTGCCCCCCCCCCCTTCGCACCCCGCTCGGCCGCGAGCCGAGCCGTGGCAGCCTCCGAGCTGGGTCGCAGGCCGCGCCCAGCCGGGCCAGGCCATGCCCATCTGGGCCGAAATGTGCCTAAATGGGCCGGACCCAGACCCGAGTCGGGTCAACCCGGTTCGGGCGGACCCAGGGGGTATTGGGCCGGGTCGGACCGGGCCCAAACCCCCTATTTTCGGACAAATTCGTTTAAATGCCCATATCTTGGGCTACAGACCTCCGATCGATGCACCGTCAGTTGCATTGGGATCCTTGGATCGATACGGTCGTTTCGGTATATTACACTCAATCTTTTGGTAAAGTTTGGGTATGTCCAGGTTGGTTCAAACCCGAAACCAACCGGGCCCTTGGAGCCGAAACACTTATAAGTTAACGACCGGACGTCCGAATGACG
Organism: Viscum album; assembly: GCA_963277665.1. Taxonomy (NCBI): domain Eukaryota; kingdom Viridiplantae; phylum Streptophyta; class Magnoliopsida; order Santalales; family Viscaceae; genus Viscum; species Viscum album. Next base: position 386,635,145 of record OY728166.1, read on the forward strand.
TGACGCCGATCACGTTGAATTCCTCTTAGTGAGATGGTTCTTTTGGATTACTCCTCTTGAGGTTTGGACACATCTGGAGTATGGTCGGGTTGGTTTTAGCTTAAAAACCAACCGGGCCCCTGGGACGAAAAAGCCAATATCTCACAGACCGGGTGTCCGATTGACGCACCATCTGTCACGTTGAGTTCCTTTTGACAAGACGAAAGTTTGCGACACATCAACTCTGAACTTCGTGATAGTTGATGTATCGACCCCCTTGGCTCGTGGAGCGGACCCTCCCAGAATTGAGCATGCTGTGTGTGGGAACCCTAGAGCTAGCTGCGACTGCGACGATGATGGCGACTGTACTTGGATCCTACGTGGGTTCGACAGTGAGGATGACTGTACTTGGATCCTATGTGGGTTCGGAAGCGAGGATGACTATACTTGGATCCTACGTGAGTTCGAAAGCGATGGTTACTGTACTTGGATCCTATGTGGGTTCGGCAGCGACAACTTCTATACTTGGATCCTACGTGGGTTCAACAGAGGAGATGATTCAGAGGCTACATCTATCATCTCCACCCCTCTTCGTGAGTAGTACACCTGTGTGAGATGAGTCTTGATTTTCAATCATTATCTTCGATATGATTGACTTGCTTTCCTGTGTGGACTGGTTTGTGCTTTCCTGTGTGGACTGGGTTGCGCTTTCCTGTGTGGACTGGGTTGAACTTGGGCTCGTGAGTTGGAGCAGAATTGGAATTGATGACTTAGGTATATGTATGGGCATATACCTAAGTAGAGTTGGTTGTTACTTCGTGTTTGTATCCTTCCTTTGTGGTTTATCCTTTGTGGATTCTGGGAGACCTTCGGGGGTCTCAGGGTCCCTACTGAGTATCGTATACTCACCCCTGCACGGGCTATGCCCGCACTACATTGTGTTGGTTGCAAACGATGGATAACGCTGATCGTGGTTGAGGCTTGTGGAGCAGGACGGTACCAGGAGGTGGACTATCAGGCGGGACATACACGGAGCGGATGAATGGACCCGAGGAGCTGAGGAGACCATCTGTACCCACCCTTCAGGTGGGATAGCCAGAGGAAGACTCGGTGGTTGCTGATTTACTTTACTGCTGCTATACTTTCTTTTCAGTTGTACTGTACTTTTAGTTGGGTTTGTATTCTGGCCCATTTACTTTTCAGCACTTACTTTTGTACTCAATTTAGTTAGTGTTTACTTCAGCTTGCGTACTCTATGGTGTTTTTTTCTTATATAAAGGCAATGCCTTCCCTTTTTATCGGTATTTATGCCTTTGGTGCTAGTCGCCATCCCCTAGCCTATGGAAGGCGGGCTTGTGGTAGTCACGACAAGGGCCTCGAGGACGGGTCGTGATAGTAGACCACATGAGTAGGCTTACTCACACACTAGAGGATGACACCTTAGACCAGGTACCACTTCGGGACGCTTTTCCCGATGAGAATCTTTATTCCATCTCAGGTACGCATCCTTGGTATGCTGATTTAGTGAACTACCTTGTTGCCTATGAAATCCCTACAAATTTAAAGAAACATAAAGTCTAAAAATTAAAGAGTGAGTCAAGATTTTATGTTTGGGATGATCCATACCTATGACACATGTGTAGTGACCAAGTTATTAGGAGGTGTGTTCCTGATCATGAGTTTGAGTCTGTTTTAAAATTCTGTCATACAATTGCTTATGGTGGACACTTTGGACCCCAACAGACAACTAGGAAAGTTTTGGACTCTAGATTATATTGTCCTAGCTTATTCCATGATGCCCATGTGTTTTGTAAGTCATTCTCTCGTTTCCAACACACTGGGAACATTTATAGGATACATGAGATGCCCCAACAACCCATACTATTCTGTGATATTTTGATGTATGGGGCATCGATTTTATGGGTCCTTTTCCTAGTTCCTTTGGTTTTTTGTACATTTTGGTTTCTGTTGATTATGTGAGTAAATGGGTAGAGGCTAAGGCCACCAGGACTGATGATTCACATGTTGTTGTGGACTTTATCAAAGCGCATTTTTTTGCAGGTTTGGAGTACCAAAGGCCATCATCAGTGACCAAGGGACACACTTCTGCAATCGAAATTTAGATTCCCTCCTTCGGAATTATGGGGTGACACACAAAACATCGACACCATACCACCCCCAAACAAATGTCCAGACTGAGGTTTCAAATCGTGAGTTGAAACAGATTTTAGAGAAAACTGTGCAGCCAAATAGGAAGGATTGGAGAAAGCGCTTAGATGATGCATTGTGGGATTATAGGACAACATACAAGACACCCATTATTATGTCCCCATTTCAGATTGTTTTTGGGAAAGCGTGTCATCTCCCCGTGGAAGTTGAGCATCAAGCTTATTGGTCTATAAAGAAATTCAACATGGATTTGGCCCAAGATGGAATCCAAAGGAAGCTACAAATTCAAGAGCTTGAGGAGATTAGATTGTCTTCATATGAGAACTCAAGTCTCTACAAGGAAAAATCCAAAGCATCTCATGATAGAATTATCCAACAAAAGGAGTTTCATGTTGGAGAGAAAGTCCTTCACTACAATTCACGACTGAAGATGATGCCTGGTAAGTTGTGTTCCAGATGGTTAGGTCCTTATGTTGTGACTAATGCTTTTCCTTATGGTGCAGTGGAGATCACACAAGAGGACACAGGAAGGAGATTTATAGTCAATGGGAAACATTTTAAGAGATACATTGAGGGACTTCCTATTGATGCAGTGGATTCTATCACACTGCATGACCCCATCATCACTTGAGCACATCAGGTTGTTCCTAACCCTTTAACTTTTTTATTCTTTTTCCTATTTAAAATTATACATTTCATGTGCATATATCATCTCATGGGTTCACATTGAGTACAATGCAATATTTTAAGTGTGGGGGAGGGAACCTTTTAGTTTAGTAATTTCAATTGTTTTCCTGTTAAAAAAACAAAACAAAAAAATTGTGTGTTTTTCAAATTTTGTGTGTTTATTTTTCAATTTTCTATGTGTTTTTGAAAATTTTGAGCTGAAATGATTCTCAACAACCATTTTTAAATCCATATCAATAAGTTAAACAATTTATCCCTTGAAGCTAAGATTAAATGAATACATAAATGACTTTGTTTCAAGTTCAAATATTTAGTAATTTAATGAAAAGTACACTAAATTTTGAATCCCATGCCACATATCACTGTCTTTATATTTGAAATCACTTTCCTGTGAGGCTTCTAAACCATTATTTTCATATTCTTTACATTCACCTCACTTCTTGAGAGAACTAAACCATGCTTGATTTAAATTTGATTTATTCCTGTCAAAACTTGAGGGTTTGAGGTACTTATGTTTAAATGATTGAGGAATTTGTTTGGTATTAAATCCCCTATTTCAAAGAATCATTTTTTATAATGTCCTACCTTGAGTATTTAATCCTTTTATCCCTTAGAAGCCATGCACAACCCATTAGGTTAGCCACATTACAATCCAATGTTCCCTATCCAACCAACTCTTGAAGTGAAATCGCATAATCTAGTTGAGCTTAAGTGTGGGGGAAGCTGTCTTGTGTTGTGCTACCACATTTTGTGATACTTCAAGTGAAAAATTAAATTCTGAAGAGATGTGTGTGCTGCTAAAGAAAAACATTATATTGAAAGCTATGCCTTTATGGAGCTTTCATGATAAAAGAAGCTATGCCTTTCTGGAGCTTCTAATAGAGGGGGAAATCTGTGCCTATCTAGAGCTTTTAAGAAAATCATGTTCGAGAAGATTGACATTTTTACTGCTGAAATTTTGAATGGTGTGCACATTCATTTATATTTCATGATGATGAACATGAATCAATGCTATGTATATTGAGTAGGAGACCATATTTAAGTGAAAATTATATTAATGCAATTTTACTTCAAAAAGAGTCAAGCCCTCCTCATTCAGCCTCAAAGTTTTTCACATCTAAATCCTACCAACCGAAAGACACAAAACAAACTTGAAAAGTACTCATGATAAACATATTTTCTTGACTCACATTAGGTAGAAATGTAGGAATTTATCAATCCTATGGAGACCCTTGTATGAGTTTGGATGAGAAAGACATTGCAAAAAAACTTGACATTTGTGTGATAAGAGAAAATTCAAGTGAGGTAAGTGTTTTGTGCATGAGAGCATAAATGAAGTGGAAATATATTAAATGATATAAATGGAGAACTTGAAATAATGGTTTTTTATGAGGCATGATATCTTTTGTTTCTTGGTGTGTTATTTTTTGATCTCAAGGATATGTGTTTTAAAATTTGTTTTGATTTGATATTGATGTTTACTTGATATGAGGTTTTACCCAGGAGTGCAAAAGGGTAAGTGTGGGGGAGTTGATAAAACACTATTTTGTTGAATATTTTATTAATAATAAATGATATAATTTCCTCACATTATTCTAAATATGTTCAATTATGAAATATTTGGGATTAGATCATTCATTTGCAAATTAGATGAAAATTACAGTTTTACCCTTTTAAAATTCACTATAGTATTCCAGGCATAAATATTTTTATGTAAATTATTTTGACTTAAATTTTTTTAACTGTGTTCTTGACTTAATGGGTTACAAATTCTATTCAGTACATGCGAGCTGGATCGTGCATTTGAGTGGAGTAAATGGGCCATGAAGACAAAGATGGACTGAACTATCCAGATTGGACATCACTTTACCATTTGGGCCGTATCTTCTTTATCCGGGCCTGGATTGAGCCCAAATATTGAAGGAACATCGGGGACATGATTATTCACAACTCATCCTTCTAGAATGCCGGCCAATTCATGTGTTTTGGAGGTCAACTATGCGGTGCAAGTGGGATTAAAATATTTGGCCGAATTTCCCTTTCACATTTAATAAAGTTATGTAACCCTAGCCCTCACAAACTCTATTTAAATGGAGTTTTCACTCTTTAGGAGGGATTTTCGAGGCTTTGGAAAGGTGTGGCCTAAAGGGTGTCTTTTGGGATCCCCTCACAACTCTTGGAAGAAGTAAGGCTTTGTGCAAACCTCTCTTCCAAAAAGGCTCTCCTCTCCCACCTCCTCTTTGTATTTATTTTCTTTCATGTTTGTATCTTGAATTTTTCTTCAAACAATCTTCTATGTTATTACCTTTTATTATTATTTTAATCTTATTAATTGGCTTTAAATCAAGAGTGGAGACAATATTGGTTTCTACCCTTTTAATTCTTTTCTCATGCAAAACGTCTCCACGATGACCACACCACCCATGGAAGAGTAGTTTTTTTAGTGATTGATCTATCTTCTACCCTATTCATTTAATTATTTTGAATCATTGAGATACTATAATTAAATTAATATGATTAATTAATTGTGTTTTTAAATTATAAGAAACTAATCAATCAATTGAACAATTAACACAAAAACACGCGAGGTCGAGATTTTGTGTAAATTGTGAGAGCGCGATCTTAATCGGTAATACAAGACCACACAGGATAAATTTTTAGAGTTAAAATATAATCCCTAAACACAATTCATCCTCATTTACATAATGGATATGTTATCTAATTAACCACTTACCATAATCTAGCCTTATAACAACAATTAAAGCAGGGTGCTGCGATTGCGTGTTCCGAAGCTAGCCTAGGGTTTAAGTAATTTCATCTTTGTGGTTAAGTTAACTCTCGTAGGGTTTGAGGGTTAACAAATTAGGGGATCATAATTAAGTGGATATTGATTTAAATGATAATGATTAATAAGTAAATGAAGAAATAGAGTTAGATCAATTACTCCTTTTAAAATATTTTCTAAAAAAACATCTTCTCGTTGTGCTTTGTTAATCAACTTACATTTCAAAATTAAAAACAAAAAAATACAATATTCTTCCAGAAAACTTATTATATATTTATAAACTATAACCAACCCCATCCTTTCATGTAGTGTTTTTATTCACTTTTATTTTATTTTTATAATACCTCTAAAAAGTTGTTTTAATTCACTTCCTCCTTTGAGAGATGACCTTGGTCAGCCACTCTGCTGCACCTAAGTACCCCAAAATCACACTAATCATTTAAGGGCACCCACAATAACGCTCTTTCAACGGCTTGTCTGGCGACAACCAATTTCTTTTTTGAAGGGTTATATAGGTAATATACTTTCATTTTCGTAGGATATCCTATAAAGATACACTCCGTGCCCCAAGGTGCTAGTTTGTTTCCTGAGAAGTCCTTAACAAATGCCTCACATCCCCATACACGTGTGTGTGACAAAATGGATTTCTTTCCATTCCATAACTCAGAGGGAATTCCATTTCCTGCCTTAGTTGGTACTCGGTTTAATATGTATGCTGTAGTTTGCAATGCATATCACCAAAAGGATAATGGAATATCTACATGACTCATCATCGACCTCACCACATCCAACAAGGAGCGATTCCTCCTTTCACTAACACTATTCCACTGTGGTGTATAAAGAGGAGTGAGTTGAGATAGAATCCCAAACTCCTTTAGAATATCGATGAACTCTTGGTTCATATATTCTCCACCTCGATCCGATCGAAGTTTCTTTATATTCTCACCAAGATAATTATCTACTTCATTCTTGAATTCCCTAAATTTCTCTAAGGACTCTGACTTATACCACATTAAGTAGATATATCCATATCTACTCAAATCATTAGTAAAGGTAATGAAGTAAGAATATCAACCTCTATATTCTACTAGAAATGGTCCACACACATCCATGTGAACCAATCCTAGAAGCTCTATGGACCTTTCACCTTGTCCATTGAAAGGCGGCTTGGTCATTTTACCATGTAAACAAGCATGACATCTATCAAGTGGTTTTAGCTCAGTAGAGTATAAATAACCATCCTGGCAGAGCTTTGTCAAGAGATTCTTGTTTACATGACCAAGATGGTGATGCCACAACTGGGTGTTGTATGAGTCATGTGAATTTGTTTCTTTATCAATTGCCAACACTTGGTTTTCATAATTTAATACATACAAACTGTTATTCAAATGCGTCATACCATAACATATGTTGTTCTCATAAAAGGAACAACCCTTATTTTAAAATTTGAAAATAAATCCATCCATATCCAAACAAGATACATAAATTATGTTCTTGGTAACACTAGTCACATAATAACAGTTATGTAAAACCAAAATCATTCTAGTTGGAAATGAGAGATGGTAATCGCCAATGGCCAACATAGTCAGCCTCACGCCATTGGTAGCTTAAAGATCTACCTATCCTCTGGAAATATTTCTAAATCTACTTGGTTCTTGCATTTGAATACAGATGTGAGCCCCACAAGCTGTATCTAATACCCAATGAGTAGAAATGGAAATATTACACTTGATAACGAACACACCTTTAGCATCCCTATGATTCTGGGTGCAGTTACTCTTCTAGTGGCCTTGATTGCCACATGAAAAACATACCACCTCCCATTCCTTTCCCTTCCTTTGGATCTTGCCCTTCTTGGAGGGATGGTGCTCAGGGGCTTCATACCGTTTATGAATCCTTGGACCCTTTTCCTTTTTCTTCATTTTATTATTCACCAAAAGGACTATGGGTTTGTAACACCCCATGTCCTTATCTACTTGGTGAATTAAGGCCAGAATTTTTGATAGACTCTTCTCATTGTTTCTCATGTTATAGTTAACAATAAAGCTAGATAAGGTCTTTGGAAGTGATGATAGGATGATATCTATACGCAACTCATCCGAGAACTTAATCCCTAAGATGTCTAGGTGTTCAATGTAGCCAATAAGATTGAATACATGAGGCCCAAATGACACAGACTCTCCAAGATTAGTTTTAAACAAAGCGTTGGAGATCTCATATCTCTCATGTCTCTCCTTCTCTTGATAGAGATCGTTAAGGCGAGACATCATGCTATACGCGTCCATGTTTTCATGTTGTTTCAAGAGCTTATTAGACATGACCGATATCATGAAGCATTGAACATATATGGAATAATCCATATGTTTCATATAGAGAGATAGTTCCTCATCACTGGCCTCTTTTCTAGGCACAACTGGAATAGGCTCTTCCAGCACATACAATTTCCTCTCACGGTGAAGGATGACGCGTAAATGCCTCTGCTACTCTTGGAAATTGGTGCTAGTGAGAAGGTTTTCCTTCTAGAGTATGGTTCACAATGATATGTTTGAAGTAATTTTTCTTTCCGTTTCTAAAAATTAAGATGATAAAAGGTTTAGTACTTTATCATGATAAAACTGAGACAAATAAATAATTTAATACTTATTAGTCTCCCACTATTTTATCCCTTACCATTGACTTTGGAATATTCTGTTGCCTAAATATTCTAGTGGAAAGGATCTATATTTCCCTTATCATTACCCCAACTAGGGTTGGTCAAGAAACTTGAAGGGTTTTAGGTAGGAATTCCAAATTCCAACTGCATTAACTCGCAACTCCTTGACCCACTGAGTGAACTCCCCAATCCTGAAATCCTTTTATTTTGGATTTCCTCAACCTTTGCCTCTTGGTCACACCAAGTCCTGCTATGGAAGTAAACCATTGATGTGAAAAAAGTCAATTCAAATCAAAACCTTGAATTAGAATTCCCTGATAATTAAAAGCACCCTAACTTGGGTTGGTAAAGCACTTTGAAATATGGTTAGATTCTAAGCAAGATTATGAAAGGCTATACCGACTTAATATTTTCTTTGAGGGATTTTATCCTTATACGCAAATTTCCATTTTATTATCTTTGATCATATGATTTTTAATATTAAGTGGGATATACTTAAGTGATTAACCATGTATAAGATAATATTTACACATAAGTTGGTCTTATTTTAGTTCAATCTTGCATGCTTGTTTAATTCATTAATTGTGTGATCGTGACAACACACCCACAATAAATAAACCTTGAAACTGACAGAAATACAATAAATTTTATGATCATGATCTTTTTCTATTGGTTAGTTTATCTATTGGTTGATAAACTAACCCAAGACCTTGGGGAGAAACACCTAGAACCTTTTGGGTTTGTGTTTACAGCTTTCCTCCTGTCCACCTTTGTATCTCCTTGGATTGGTTTCACTTTGGCTCCTAACTTGAGCTGCCTCCACTATCTTGGGAGCTCCATCCATTATATATGATTTTATCTCACATGTAGGTGAGGGGTAAAATAGGGTTTTACATAAAAGAAATCTTGAGCACATAGACCCTATATATTAATGAGGAGAAGTGAAACGCCCCGACCCCTCTAGATCGGAGCCAGTGCATTACCAATTACATTGGCATGATTACAAGGAATAAAATACCAAAGGACTGAGTAGTTTAGTAGTCTTGAAGAAACTAGATACATACATGGAACCCATTTTACATTTTTAAATGAAACAAAATATGATAAATAACAAAATCTAACAAACTGCATCCTTGAAAACTCAATAAATGATCTCTTCTTCTTAACCTGGGGAAGGAAAAATAAATTAAAGGGGTGAGATAAAATTCTCAGTAAGGGTAAGAAATGCAACATAAGATATATATAAACATTAAGAAAGTTTAATAACTAAAAACATATGATTTTAAAAAAAACTTGAACACATTATGGTAGGAATAAGAGTTGAGTAAGTAATGCCATAATAAAACATAATCATGGGTATTATACTAGTTGAATAACCACATAAACCAACAATAATATTTTCATAATGAGGGAATTCATAATGTGGGACAACATAACCGTATCATCAAGACCTCATGCCAAGACCATAAATAATTATTTTGTCAAGACCTTATGCCAAGACCGTAATTTGTCTCATGAGACCTACCGATGCACCGAGGGGATATAGCAGACCCCACCCAACACTGAATAAGTCCAATTCATTCATCATATGAATGGGGATAAACCTAAGCAACATACGTATTCATATTTAATTTAACATATGAAATGTAAATAACTTTCTCTGAACATTAATCATAAACACTAACCATTCAGAGTAAATTGGTGAATGGTTTCAAGATAGCACATCCACAATCGAAATAATCATAAACCATTCAATTAAATATGGTAGATGATTTCATAAGATATAAACCTCAATTAAGTACAAGATTCAATAAAGGATGTTGACATAGATGAATATATTTTTAAATGAGACTATTAACAAATTCTTGAAGAAATAATCCTTAAACATTCCAAAGTGTCCCATACCACCTTGAAACATTCAAATCATAACCCCTCAAAATATCATGAGAATAAGGAGACTCTTGATATGATATACCAAAGGGTGGTACATACACCACAAGTAAGAAATAAGTGGTAAACAAGGCATATATCTCACAAAAGTTAATGAGAGATGAGAAAAATCCTTTTTAATTTTAAAAGAAGAGTCCTTTTGGAAAATCATTTATATTTGCCATGAAATCATATTTTAAAAATTAAAATACCATAAAATAAAATACTAGGACATTGAAATTATATTTTATGCATAAATTATGTCCCACTGAAGTGAAATCATGTAAAAAGAGTTCTTAATATTCTTTATAAATAAAACATTTTAGATCATTTTAAGAAAAGTATCAAAGAGAATTATAAAGTGGAAAGACACATTTGTTATATTAAATCCAAAAATGATCCAAGATCATTTTTCATGATAAAATGAGAATTTTTATAAAAATAATGGTGGCTTAAAACATATTCTAGTGTACACTTGAAAATGGGTAACAATTAGAAAAGATCCCTTGAATCGGGTTTGTATTTCAGAAACAAACCTGATTCTGGTGTACACTTGAAAATGAGTAACACTGAGCCACTCTAAAAGCCACCGCCGATACCTCACTCACCAGATTATGTGACTGCGACCTGGGTTAGTACGTCGATGATGCCCAATTCCAGTGGTTAGCATTTTCAGAAACCAAATATTAGGCGCTTTTGGCAGTGCCATTCTATTGCATGTGTTACTAGAATTTGGATGAAACAAAGCATATGTATCTGTACATGTAAAAATTATACACAAATTAAGCCAGCCGCATCATAATAATAGCTACCTTGTATTGTGCATGTTTTACTCATTTTAGTACATTGTTTGAAAAAATAACAAAGGACATGAATAAGTTAAAACAAGCTAAGATAAGTTTTGATTAATTCATATGAAACTAACAGACAAAAACTCGTATTAAAACTCTATTGATCTTATTTCACTATGTTTGATGAACCTCAAAATTACCAATTAAATGTAACATGTTTTATTATAAAATCAACCAACCATGGAATCATGGATCTAAATCGCGGTATCTCTCAAATACCCATAGTGTGTTGACACCACAAAATCAAAGGGAGAAGATTAAATGAGAGCTTCGACTATGAGAAATTCAATTTCATTATGTATCCATGTTGTGATGCTCCATCCACTTTTATAAGACTCTCATTTAATTAAAAAGGCTTCAAAATATTATAACATTTCTCAAGTGTTATAACTGAGGATTGTATTTGTGTTGGATTTTTTTTTCAATCATTAACAAGTATAATCAAATGAAGTATGAAGTCATTGGAGAAGATGTTATTGGATTTGTTTAACTATTGAAAAGGATTATAATTAAATAATATATAGGTGATAAACTATTGGAGAAATATGGAGTTTTGGATGACTTGAAGATATATGGTATATGTTGGAGTTGGTGCTCTAAAACCAACTACTTTATACTTTTGATTAACTATATATTTAAAGACTTGGATAACAATAAATATCTTATCACATGATGAGTGTTCTTATGCATAACATTGATGTGATAATGTTTTTAGCGTATTTATCACATCGAAATGTTATAGAAATTCCCCGCTACATTGATAACATTAAAATTCAATGAAAATATTCTTAAATACATGTTCTATATTCAGATGAAATCTTTCTGACGAGACACAAATGATGTTTGTATTCCAAGAGAAGAGGTTATGAGAATAGACCTGTTAGTAGGAATTACACATGTTATATGTGTCATTGGACATTCTTATCTATGGACATGTGTATGGGTTTTTAGAATTGATATTATTATTAATATATATGAAAAATCATGTACTTTTATATATTGATGAAAATTGTGACGACATATGCTCATGATAAGGTAGAATATACATTGGATGCATTATAAGTCATATGACTGAATGGTCCGAAGGCATTTTTTTATTGATTTTGATAACCCCTCTTTCAAGGGATGAGGGGGAACCCTTAAAAGTCTTGTAGGCTTAGAGATTACATGACCCGTAGGTCTTAGAAAATATACACACCATACATGAAACTGCTCTTCCCCAGCTTCTTCATCATGATGTCATCTCTCCACCTTCGCATAGATTGTTCGAATAGGATTCTCATCCATTCACAGGCTAGTCCCGATGGGAGACGTACCCTATATTTCTAAAAAATCCTCTTAGCTTCTGCTCTGGTGAATGCACCTGCTATGAATCCCCATATAGAGTCTGCTCCTTGTAGAGTCTGTCTAGTCATTAAGCACAATTTCAAGTGGACCAAAGGCCTTGAGGTGGCCTGAAGGACTTGAGGTGGCCCAAAATCCTTACTGGCCCGAAGGCCTTGGGTGGCCTGAAGGCCTTGGGTGGCCTGAAGGACTTAAAGGACCCGAGGCCTAAATTCGAGGCCCAAAATCCCAAACAGATGAATAGTTCTTACTGCTATAGTATGGAATAGTTCCTGCTATTGTACCCCCAGAAATTATGTCTCCACTAGGTTTTGAACTCGGGTCTATTGGATGCACTTTCCAAGTCCTCACCAACTAGGTTGAGGCTCTTATGCATAAGTGAAATGAAATTAATGAATATGTTAAGAAAAAATTTCTACCTTCTAAGTTAATGAAAGTAGGTGTGATACTCATCAGGTAACTGATATGTATTTATTTTGAGTTTTCTTTTTCACTTCCATTTATTTTTGGAGTTTTCAGAAATTGGGGCCCAAAATTGTGAAAAATGGAGAAACAGACCAAGGTGCACAATTAGTGCATGATTAGTGCTAGCCGTTCCCCCAACCATGCACATGTTTGTGGGGGGGGTGGGGGCTTCCAGTGGCCTTTTGCGTTCCAACCACGTGGTTTGTCTAACTATGAATAACTATCTAGGTAACAGTGCAATCAACTTGTGTATTATGGGGGGGGGGGGAGGGGGTGACCCGATGGGTGCTTCCCTAGCCTTAGGCATGAACTAGATAGGGATTATTTCCAATGAGTCCTTGAGAGGACTTATGCTAACTTACTTGTTTAGGATCACATATGCCAACTGGTGTTCCATAAGTGAGTCCTAGTTTCCTTTGGAACCTATAGGCCAGAACTCTTCCCATGTTTCTCATATATAATGCTTGTGATGATACACTCCATTTTATACCCACAGTCTCATTTTATTTTGATGGTATTATTGTTATCTCTTTACCCTCATTTATTTTAAAATGGTTACCTCTTTCATATTGACTGTGAAAGTTTCATTTTGTATAACACCAAAGGGATTGCGAAAATGATTTTAAAATGGAAATGTATTTCAAAATGGTTTTAAAACTAGAACCAAGGGTTTAAAATGTGAAATTCATAGAGAACCATGCCTTAAACACATATTATTTCATAAATTTTAACATATCTTACAAAAAAATACAATCTAAGGATCTAGGGTATCATGTATTTGGAGGAGTATACACATAAACACAACATCTTAAAACATAACATCACTGTCTTTATTTAATGTCCTTAGAGTGATTCTAACTCCCACATGCCCTCTTAAAACTATATAGGATAACTCGAGGAAATAGATAAGGAAAAGGGTGAGATATAAATACCAGTAAGGGAATAAACATGATAAAGGATCATAACATGGGAGGAAAAACATGATATCATAAAGAGAATGATCATAAACATGAAATCACAACATAAGGAAATGATAACATAAGGCTATGAAGAAAACATGATCATATCATAAGATCATAAAATTATAGTAATGTGAAAAATAAATAAAATATGAAATCATAAGCATAAGTTAAGCCCCCCCACTTCATTAACATAACATAGTTGTCTAATATAACTTCCCACACATCATAGTTGGCAAGGCTCACTACCCACACACTATTATATCCCATGAGATGGAAACATTACCCAGTGCATTAAAGGGATATATAGTTTCAAGACCACCCATCACATAATAAATATAATTCATATGTGTTCCACATGATGAGAACAAACCATACATAAGTTGCATACATGGTAAAAATCCATAAGAAAAAACTGGGTTTCATGATCTTGTCTCAAGGAATATCTGAAATCTATAACATAAGAATTCCAAAGATAAGAAGGAATTAAATTTATTTTTACATTAATATTAATAAGGAACATAAGTCATGATCATGGATTCCCATGGTAGAAAAATCCATGAAAATGTTTGGATAAGTAAGAATAAAAATGAACCAATTTGGTGATGCTTTTTGAAATAAACAAATGATCTTTTGGAGAAACGATATCATAATTTACCCTTAAGAATAATAATTGAACCTTAAGGGTTCTAAATAAATTAAATAATAATTTTAACAAACATTCATGGTTTAAAAACATTTTAAGGGGTTGATGGTCGGTGTGAAATAATAATTTTGAAAATACCCTTAAATCAGGTTTCCTTAAAAGTGGGTATTTTGAAGGAAATTTAAAACATGAATAACCCAAAAAATGTAAGAGGTATTGAACTTGGTATATATTTAAGGTAAATATATACAATTTAGAATATATTAATGATAATAGTTTTCATGAAATGAAGAAAAAGAAAGAGAAAGCATAACCAGAAAGTTATGAGGGGAGTACAAAAGATCCCTTGCCTTTATGTCTGAAAGCGTTCTACACTTATACTTAACTTACTATATAATTAAATTAAGTTCATTAAAAACCTTAATAATAACCATATTCATCTATAATTATTTTTCTAGGTTTTATTTTTTTATAATTTGTTCATTTATTAAATCTTTTCCACTCTTGTTGGTCACCTAAGGAAGTTCGGTCGATTTTTACGCATTTCTCTTGACATATTGACCATGGTTAAGTTTATCTTAAAAATAAATTAAAAACCTTCAGAATATAAATATAGATATATATATATATATATAATTTTTTTACATCATTTTTTTAAATTCATCCATGTTAGTTGATAATGGAAAAAAATGTGTCGTTGATGTAGAAGCAGTAGTCCTCACATACACATAGACAACACTTTCCTTTTCAATAAAATGAGAGGGAGGCATAAAAAATGATTAATAATTTTATAGTTATAATTGAGACATAAAAAATTATTCATTAATCATGTTCATCTATGATACTATCCATGAAATTTGGTGATGAAAAAACAAATGGCGTCACTCCGTGGAGGTGGTAGTCCGCACAAACACACGATCAATGCTTATGTTTTTTATAGTGGATGCTTAGGGATGAATACTTTTTGTAAAATAAATAAAATTAAAATTATGTATATAAATTATAATGAATCCATTATATTGCTGGGTTTAGGGAATATAATAAAAAAGAAAAATTAAAAAAAAATGAAAGATTAAGAAGAAGAAATACTCACGTCCAGGACTTAGATTTTCCTAGAAATTCTCCTTGGAAATGAAAGGCTTGGGATAGATAAGGGGTGGAAAAAGGTATTAGGGAATATAAATTAATTAATTTAGAGGTAATTATGGTATAATTTCAATATTAATTCCAATTATAGGTTAAGTATGTAAGGGGTGGAATTGGTATCCTTTTATAGGTGAAGAAAATGGAACTTTTTATGGAAAAAAATGTTAAACAGGGGGAAAGAATGTAATGAAGTGAAAGTTAGGAAATTCAGGTGAGGTAAGGTTGGTAATACATGTAGGTAAAATTTTAAAAGCTAAAAAATGACTTCTATAAGGTCTATAGGTCATGTAAACTTAGAAAAATCCAAGCTACATTAGATTACCCTCTTAAACACTAATTAGTATTAATTACATATTAATCAAGGTAATTGATTTATTACTAAAAATATAAGAGGAAAATTCCCACAAAAATTCAATGTGATGAATCCAAATTTATCCCCCATTTAATATAATTCAAATTTTAAATAAGATAAAATTTTCTTTTAAATTAAAACATATAATATATCGAAAAACATCTTTTATAATAAAACACTGTTTATGTTAAAAAATGTTAATCATGATATATTAAATATATATATATATATATATATAATTATATAAAAAAGTATTCATAAATATTTATTTCATTCTTATGTTACGATAATATCATAATTAGTGATAAAATTAGCGAAGATCAGTATTTTTCACTATTCACCTAAAAAATAAATATTTCAAAAAAATACCAAAAATTTATACTAAGATGATTTTGGTATCATAAATTCAAATATAAACATAATTTTATCTAATTAAATTTCCTTAAAATTACATATTTAAATTTTAATAGAAAATAAAAAGTGTAAACTACTTTTATTTAAAAAGGCATTCTTAAACATTAAGTGTTTCTTATATTATTTCATACCAATTTTATAATTTAAAGAATTTTAATATTTTATATCATATATATATATCTTATATTTTATCATAATTATATTTTAAATATGATTAATTTAATTTACTTATATATCAAAACCTTCATTTTAGTGCGTGCGAAGAAAGATATCAAACTCAGAATCATTTAAAAGAAAATATATATACTTAGGGATGTTACATTCTTCCCCCTTAAAAAATTTATCCCTTGAAATTTAATTACATATAATAAGGTAGAAAATATGAGGGTGATTCTGTTTCATGGTTTCTTTAGGTTCCCACATTGCCTCTTTATACATATGGCTTCTCCAAAGTACTTTGACAAGGTGTGTTGTCTTGTTGCGAAAAACTTTGTCTCTACAATTCAAGATATTCAATGGATACTCCTTATGAGAGAGATAATCCTCCATTTGTACCACCTCTTTATTTAGTATATTTTAGGGGTCTGGTATGTACTTCCTCAAGAGTGATATAAGAAACACATCATGTACTTTGGTCCGGTTCGAAGGGAATGCTAGTCGATATGCCACATCTCTGATGCAATAAAGGATATAATCATTTCCACTGTATCTCAGAAATATCTTTCATTTCTTCCCAAACCTCATGAATCTCTTATATAGAGATATTTGGAGAAATGAATTATCCCCAACCTCGGACTCCAGGTCTCATCGACGGTTATCAACATAACTCTTATGTCAACTATGTGCTGTTTTGATGTGTTTCTAAAAGGTATTGATATTTTCTACCATTTCTTAGATCATATCAGGTCATAGAAACTTTATTTCACCTAATTCATACTAACTCATATGTGTTTTATATATCTTCCCATAAAGGGATTTATATGGATCCACTTGAATACTCAAGTGAAAACTTTTGTTGTATGAGAAATCTATTAAAGGAATATTTTGGTCCCAATCTCCCTTGAAGTCTATAGAGAAATATATCAATATGTACTCAAGTGTTTGGATAGTCCATTCAGATTAGACAATAATTTAGGGTTGATAGGTCACACTAATGTTCAACTCTGTGTTTAGATCATACTGAAGACTCTTCCAGAATTTTGAGATGAACCTCAAATCTCATTTATATATAATCGATAGTGGTGTTCCATGTATCCTCAACAATTTTCTAATGCATATATTTACAAGGTGATCGAGTGAGAAATCCTCTCAAATGGAAATGAAGTGATCAGGATTTTCAAGATGGTCCACCACTAATCATATAATATTGTTCCCTTTTGATATATTTAGAAGACCCATGACAAAATCCATAGTGATGTTTTCACATTTCCATGTAGGTATGGGAAATGGTTTCATCATACCTTTGGACTTTTTCCTATCACACATAACTTTATGACACACCAGAGAATTTGATGTATATTCCATAATAACTTTCTTTATATTGTCCCATAAATAATTCTCTTGGAGATATATATACATCTTAATGATTCCTGGGTGGATAGAGAATATTGATCTATAACCATCATTCAACAACTCCTTTAACTCCGGTTTAGTGGGCATGCATACCTGTTTCCAAAATCCCACAAATAACTCATCATCAACCTTAAACTCAGAGGGTTTCTCCTTCCTTACAACATCCACCTTCTTCTGCATCTCCACATCATCCTTTTTAGCTTTCTTAATCTTTTCAAACAGCGATGACTGATCAATAATTTGAGAAAGTCAGGATGATGTTCATTTCTTCATGATTCCCATGTCCATCCTTTTCATGTCCAAGAAGATAAAATCCTTCTCAATCATCATCAAAGATAAGTTTGTAGGATATTTTATACCTAGATAACTTACCACTTTATTTGCCTTTCTCATATGTTAGTGGATTGAGAAATTATAATCTTTGATCAACTATAACCACCTTAATTGGCTCATGTAAAGATCATTTTGCGTGAATATATATTTTAGTATATTATGGTTTTTATATGTATCACACTTCACTTTGTAGAGATAATGCCTCAAAATTTTCAATGTGAATATTATTGTGTCCAGCTCAAGATCATGCATCAGATAATTATTATCATACACCATTAACTATCTTGAGACATAGGCTAATACTTTATCATTCTTTATGAGTACACAACCCAATCCCTTTTTTGATACATCACTAAAGATTACAAATCCTTCCCCACTTGTGGGCATGGAGAGTACATGTGTGGTGGTTAACCTTTTATTTGGATCCTTGAAGCTATCTTCACACTCATCTTTCCAAACATACTTTACTCCCTTCTGAGTAAGCTCGGTTAGTTAGTTTTAAAATCTTGATAAGTTTCTCACAAATCACGAATAATACCCAACTAATCCAAGAAATATATGGATATCCATCATAGATTATGGTCTAGGCCAATACTCAATCACCTTAGTCTTCAAAGGATCTAAAAATATCCCCTTACAAGTGATAAGTTTTCAAAGACTACCACTTTCTCCATCCAAAACTCACATTTACTATATTTTACATATAAAATTTCCTCCTTAATGTTTTAAGTACAATACTCAAATGATAATCATGTTCCTCCTAACTTTTGGAGTATATAAGAAAATATTTTATAAAGACTACCATAAATTTGTCCAGGTAGTCACTAAAGGATATATTCATTAAGTACATGAATATTGTTGGAGCATTCATGAGTCTGAAAGACATGACTATGAACTCATAGTTTCTATACCTTGTAAGAAAGGTGGTATTAGGAATATCTTATTTCTTTACCTTTAATTGATGATATCCTAATATCCTGATTGAAGGTCCACTTTAAAAAAGTATTGATCTCCATGAAACTAATTGAATAGGTCACCAATCCATGGAAATGGATACTTATTCTTTATTATGGTTTTTTGAGTTCATGATAATCAATACAAAGACTCATTGACCTATCCTTCTTCTTGACAAAGAAAATCGATTCACCCCATAGTGAAGCACTTAGGCTTATGAACCCCATGTCCACATGTTCTTATAATTGATTCTTTAATTATTCCAGTTAAATGGGGGTTAATTCTATATAGACTCTCAAATATTGAAAAAGATCTAGGTATAAGTTCAATTGATAACTCAACCTCTCAATTAGGGGGAAGAATAAGAAACTCGTAAGGAAATACATCAACATACTCCCTTTAAATGGAAATATCTTCAAGATATGTTCTCTCCTTTGATTAAATCTTTGAAATAGATAATATTTATCATAAGTAAATAATATCCATGCCTATGTATAAGATTAAGAAGAAGATCCATCCTTATCCTTAAACTTTTATAGAATCAGAGGATAATTCGGGATATGGAATGTGATTTCCTTTTCCTAATAGTTGATGTGAGATATATACAATGACAACTAGTCTATTCTTGGTATAAAATCAAATTCTACTAAAGTAATTATGAAAATTTCTTTCAAGATATTCATTCAACAAATAACAACTAGGAAGTAATTATGTTCTTAAGATGTAATAATCTCTCCTTTAGTGTTTTTCATGAATAATTTAACCTCCATGTTTTGTGGTGATGTTTGAATAGTTCTACCAAACTTGGATGATATGAAGAATGCATAGAACCAAAATCAAATAGAATGTTCTCTATTCTTGAATGAATAACTAGTATACATGTCACCATATAAATGTCTTGTTCAACCTCCATGGTAGTGATAACATAATCCCACCCTTTCTCTCTTGGACTTAAAGATTGTTGTCCTTGGTTAACTTTAAAAACCCTTGGATTAATGCATTTATTTACATAATGTATGTGTTTCTAATAGCTAAAACACCAAATAATGGGCTGGGGATTGATATGGATTTTTTTTCTTTGGTCACATTAGTGGGATTTTCCCAGTCACTTTGACATGCATTAGGTACATACCCCTCCTTTCCGCACTTGAATCATTTACTAGTCCCCTTGAGATAGTTTAATGGATGTTTCTTACCATCCCTTGGATAGGTAGGATGTTGGACCTTCTTACTATCATGTGTTTTATCCATCAATTCCCTAGGGTTAATCTTAATTCTCTTTTTCATATCTCCAGTCCCCTAAGAGTCTCCTATTTCCATGTCCATTTTGAGGGAACATCATACAATTTATTCTTAACTATAAAAGTCCTAAACCATCAATTCTTGTTAAATTCTAAGATTTAGCCTACTAGAGAAACAATAAATCTTTCTTCCAGGGATCATGAAAAGGCTATAATCATACCATGAAAGTCTCATGAAGTTCATCTCATAATACCTAATAGATTCATCTTCCTTTTTCTTGAGTGTAAGAAAATACCTCTTTATATTAAGATGGAGAGTGTGAAGGAAATATTTATTGATAAACATACTCTCTAATTAATCACACTCCATGGATTCTATGCCTTCCCTACTCTTCGTATTCTTGATCAATGCCTACCACTGATCAACTTCTTCTTCAAGGTGATAAATAGTAAGTATAGCCTTCTCTTGTTTAGATCATTGAACGATAGATAATATCTTTTCTAAAGAGTTAATCCACTGTTTAGTGATTATGGGATTATCAGATCCACTAAACATTGGAGACCTTTGTCTCATAAAGGACACAATTGAAACTTTCTCTCTTAGAGGGTGTTCCATGTGATTCATGTTATTATTCATGACATGAGTCAGTTGTTCCAGTAGAACCATGAAGTTATCAACTCCCATTCCCATCACACTAGGAATTTCAACAAAAAAGTCATCATATTTCCCGTTTCACATATTGTTATCCCAAGTCCAACCATTTTCTAACATGAAGTAAAGTTAGAGATGTGAATACTTAGATTAATAAATTTTTACAAGGTAAACCATAAACTTAGAAGGAGTAACATGTAAAGGAAGGAAAAATACTAGCTTATGAATCTCTAATTATAAATATAGGTTACAAATAATTACCTTCTAATTAGGTTCTCTAACCCAAACTAATTATTAAATTCTATAAAATATGTTTAAATCCTTCATTATGGTTTGAAAACAGAATGTTAATTAGCCAAAGCATATCCCTCAAGAGTGTCTGACTAGGTGTGTAGTAAGGTCCCATTCACCATGCACTATAATGTTGATCGAGATATACTTGAACAAAAAATTTCTAGGTTATTACCTCTAGATGCATCTGTGCCAAAACAATGTCCACTTTCTAGTATCCAGACAGGGATGTAATTTCTATGAAAACCACACAAAATCTACTTTACCAAAAATTATGGATATTATCCTATACTTAGGATTACACCTAGAGTTTTCACTATCATTATCTTATTCCAATATCCAAAAATAACTAGAACTTCTTTTGATACCAAATATAGAGACCCAATCCTTAAACACATACTATTTCTTAAATTTTAACATTTATTACAACAAATACAAGCTAAAGATCTAGGGTCTAGTGTATTTGGATAATTAGACACATAAATAAAACATCTAAAAATATAACATCATTGTCTCTATTTAATATCCTTAGAGTGATGCTAAATCCCATAGGTCATCTTAAAATCGTATATGATAACCAAGATAAATACATAAGGAAAAGGTTGAGCTAGAAATCCTAGTAAGGGGATAAACATGATAAAAGAGCATAACATGGGAGAGATAATGTGGCATTATAAATAGAATGATCATAAGCATGGAATTATAACATAAGGAAATGATAACATAAGACCACATAGTAAACATGATCATATTATAATATCACATAATCATAGGAATTTAAAAACTATATAAAACATGACATCATAAGCATAATTCAAGGCTCCTTACCTCATTAACATAACATAGTTTTCTAGTATAACTGACCATAAATCATAGTTGGCTAGGATTACTTCCCACACACCATTATGTCTCATGAGATGGAAACATTACCCAATTCATCTGAGGGATATATAATTCTAATAACACCCATCAAATAATTAATATCATACATATGTGTATAACATAATGAGAATAAACCATACATAAGTCACATACATGGTAAAAACCCACAAGAAAGAATTGGGTTTCATGATCTTATCTCAAGGAATATCTGAAATCTATAACATAAGGATTCCCAAGAGAGGAATAATTAAATTGATTTGGAGATTCATATCATAAAGTAACATAAGTCTTGATAATGGAGTCCCATAGTTGAAAAATCCAAGATTTTTTTGGAGAAGCAATAATAAAAATGAACCACTTTGGTGATGCTTTTCGAAATAAGCAAAGGATATTTGGGATAAATGAGATCATAATTTACCTTTAAAAATATAGATTAAAACTGAAATATTATACATAAACTAAAGAGTAATTTTAAAAGTTATTTATGGTTTAAAATCATTTTAGGGGGTGATGGTTGATATGATATATATATTTTTGAAAATCCCCTTAAATCAAGTTTCCTTAAAAGTGGGCATTTCAAATGAATCTTAAAACATGTGTAACCCCAAAAATTGAAGGGATATTGACCAATGTATATATTTAAGGGAAATATATAAAAAATATTAGAAATACATGAGAATATGTTGGCATAAAAGGGAGAAAAATAAAGAGAAAGCGTAATGGGAAAGTGACAAGGGGAGTATAAAAGACCCCTTACCTTTATGTTCTAAAGCATTATGCACTTATACTTAAATTCCTGTATAATTAAATTAAGTTCATTAAAAACCTCAATAATAACCTTATTAATATATAATTATTTACCTAGGGTCTATTTATTTTTATAAGTTATTCATTTATTAAATATTCTCATCACTTGTTAGTTACCTAAGGTGGGTTGGCTGGTTTTTATGTGATTCTCTTAACATATTAACCACGGTTAATTTTATCTTAAAAATAAATTCACAAACTCCAAATTATAAATAAATTTACAGATATCATTTTTAAACATCAAATTTTTTTTTAAATTCATCCATATTAGGAGATAATGTAAAATTAAATGTGTCGTTGACATGGAGACTGTAGTCCGCATGTACATGCATACAACACTTTCCTTTTTCATAAAATGAGAGGGAGGTATAAAATAATGATTAATAATTTAAGAGTTACAATTGGGACATAAAATAAATATTTATTCATCATGTTTATCCTTGGTACCATCTGTGAAAGGTGGTAATAAAAAAACAAACAACATCACTTCGTGGAGGTAGTAGTATGCACAAACGCACTATTGATGCTTATGTTTTCATAGTGGATGCATGGGGATGAATAATTGTTTTAAAATAAATATAATGAAACTTTAGTATATAAATGATACTTAATCCATTATATTAATGGGGTTAGGGAAGATAAGTATAATAAATATTAAAAAAATAAAGGCTAAGAAGAAGAAACACTCACATCGGGGACTTATATTTTCCTTGGAATTATCCTTGGAAATGAAAGGATTAGGATAAATAAGTATAGAAACCCATGAATTTTTACACATATTATTACATTATTTTTAACATAAATATCCATTAATACAAAATAAGGGATTGAAAAGGCCTAGTGTCTTTTGAAGACTAGTTTCATAATACATCAAAGTGAAACTAAAATAAAATTAATTAATTTTAATCTCCATAATGATATCATAAATCCATTTGAGATACTAAAACTACATGGGATAACCTGGGGAATACATAGACAATAATGGTGATCTAAAAATCCCAGTAAGGTAATAAGCATGATAAGAAAACATAACATGTGAGTCAAAGGTATATCATGATATCATAAAAGATAAGACTCATAAGTAATCAAATGGAAACATAACATAAAGAACATGGTATAATAAGATCATGAAAAAAATAGTAAATTTATAAACAACACAAAACATGAAATAAGAATAATTCAAGGATAACTTCCAAGATAATATCACATGGTGGATTAAGTCCCATAATGGATTAGGTTTACTCCCTAATCCCATATATAACGTCTCATGAGACAAAAGATTTAACCAATGAATTGGAGTGATATATGGATGAACCTATAATAACATGTTCATGGTTATGTATTCCAAAAAAATAAAATTAATCATTATTAATAAACATAAGAATTACCCATGAAAAGAAAATGGGTTCCATAATATTGCCTCATATCATAATCAAAAGATATTTCTTAAAGGAATTTGAGACATGATCATAAGGCTTGCAATAACCTATAAAATGAAGAGATAATAAGATATGTATATATTTTATAGACATATATACATAATTTATAAGAATTCCATATCATTAAAGAGTGATAAAGTGAGTTATAGAGAGAATGGATATAACTCGAAGAAAAAGGACGGTTCAGGGAGATACCTTACCTTAAGTTCAACTCGTCACACACATTCCTTATCTTTTTAAATAATAAACTTATGTTAATTATTTAATTTCTTAATAAAAATTTTAAAAATTATTATCCCTTTTATTTTATTTATTACCATGTCATATTCAATTACTTATTCAATTAATTTCATGTTGGACGTTTTGATGATGTTTGACTCATATGTTTGAAATGGATTCAGTAGGTTGAATATGGTCAATGAGATCATTATTTAATCATATAATTAATAATAATAATTAAATAATTACCATATTTATACATAAATTATAATTTTAAAACTATCCATGAAATATGGTTATGAAAAATGAACTATGTTACAGTCATGGAGACGACAGGTCATACGCATGCATTAGTAACGTTTCCATTTTTCAACGATCATTATGGAAGGATTTTAAGTATTATTTTATATTTATAGAATGATAATTATATTATAAATATAATATTTTTTTTAAATACACTTATATATACCACCCATGTAATGTGTTAATGAAAAGAGAATCACATCGCTTTGTGGAGGTGGTAATCCACATGTACGCACAAACGATGTTATTATTTCTCAATGAATAGAATGGTAAGAAAATATATGATATATTAATTTTACATAATTATAAATATTTAAAAAATATCATATATATACATTAAATAAATCCTTATATCCATTTGTGATATGCAGTGATGAAAAACGAATTTCATTGGTTCGTGAGGCGGTAGACCGCTGTACACATGAACGATGATTTCATTTCCCATTTGATGGAAGAGGAGATGGATATAGGTTATTCCATTAATATAATAACATATCAGTAAATAAAATATACTTTTATTATTATTTAATCATGTTTTAATAATATTTCAAGGAGGTTAAATAAGAAAAAAAATGAAAATACATGGTTAAGAATTATACGTCTTATTCGATCAACCTCTTTAGGTTTATAGCTAAAGCCTTCCTTGGGTGGCTTTTTAATCAAAATAGGGACTCTAGGTCATGGGTAGGGATGTAAGTAATGTATTTGGTCAGTTATTTTCCAAAACAAAAGGATATTTAAGTACAGATAAGAGTGTATAGGGGGTGTCCTTTTATAAGTGGGGGAGAGGACACACTTGGAATTTTTGAAAAGAATAAAATATATAAATGTATTATTCACACAAAATACCACAAAAATGATCCATTAAAAAAATATTAGATGATATAGGGTTGAAATATTTAAATAAATTAGAAATTATACACGTTTTTAGATCATTTTAACCGTTACCTCTTTAGTTTAACCCCTGATAAACCTATTTTAACCCAAACCATGGTAGCATATTTTTATTATTTTTACTATTCATTATGGACAAAAAATAATTAGACCCTATTAACTAATATTAATTATGATAATTACAAATATTTAATCCATTTTATCAAATTAAATTCACAAAATTGGAATAATTTAATTTAAAAATAAACCCATAAAGCATGATTTTTAATCCAAAAAATGTACTTATATAGAAAAATCAGATATAAAAATGATTCAAATATAATTAATTATATTATATATAACTAAATAATACTTATTTTACTTTTAAATAAAATTTAAATAATAATGGTACTTTTAAATTACTTTATCTAATGAAAAGAAATAATGGTTTTTCAAAAATTGATACTGTTTGCTATTCAATGAAAAATCAATATTTTTCAGAAAAATTTTAAAATTTCACACTATGATAATTTTGATATGATAATTTAAAAAATAATACCCTTTTTATAAAATTATATTTATAAAATATATAGAAATTAGTTATATTATTTTCTCTAAAAAAGTAATAAAAATCATTTTTTGAAGAAAACGTAACATTTTTTTCAAAGCATAGAATGCGTTTAATAAAAAACTGAATGACTATTTACTAATAATTTACAATATATTTTTATTTAAAATGAACTCTATATATATTTCATAATTTTCTTAATCATATTAATACCCACTAATTTAATGTCTAGTTTTTAATTGTTATATTTAAATAATAACATCTCATGGTTTCTTTAAGCTCGATGTTTCATTTCATATATGATATCAGATATAGTTTTATTTTTAAAAACTTAGGGTATTACATTCTTACCCCTTAAGAAATTTCACCCTCAAAATTTTATATTACATACTAAGGTAAAAATAGGTGAGGGTACTTCTACTTCATGGTTTCCTCTGGTTCCCAGGTTGTCTCTTCATATATATGGCACCACCATAGTACTTTGACCATGTGAGTTGTCTTATTAAATAGAAATTTATCTATATGGTTCAAGATCTTTACTAGATTATCCTCATAATATAGATCGTTTTTCAGATTTATAACCTCAAAATTTAGTACATGTGAGGGATTTGGTATATTCTTCCTCAAGAGGGATGCATGGAATATGTCGTGTACTTGAGAAAGGGTTAGTGGGAGTGTAAGACAATAAGACACAACTTCAATGTGATCAATAATATCAAAGGGTATGATGTACTTGGGGATTAGAATTACCTTCTTCCTAAATCTCATGACTATCTTCCATAGAGACATATAGAGAAACACTTTATCCTTGACCTCAAACTCCAGGTCTCATCGATGATTGTCAGCATAAATAATCTATTGTCTCTGAGAAGACCTGATGTGTTGCTGAACGATCTTGAATTTTTTTTATCATTTCCTAAACAATTTCAAGTCCCAACATCTTGAATTCACCAACTTTATCCCTACATGTAGTTTTTCTAAATCTCTTCCTATAAAGGTCTTCATAAGGATCCATTTGGATTATTAGGTGAAAACTATTCTTATACAAGAACTCAAACAGAGGAATATGTTTATCCCATCCACCTTTGAAGTCCATCGAGCATAATATCAACATGTTTTCTAGTTTCTGATAGTCTACTCAAATTTTCCATCAGTTTGGGGGTGATAAGTCATAGTAAAGTTCATCTCAGAATTTAGATAATGTTGGAGACACTTCTAGAACTTGGAGTTAAATCTCATATCTCAATCAGATATAATTGATCGTGGTGTTCTATGAATCATCACCACCTATATAATGTATATATTTTAAATTTGATCAAGTTAGAAGTCCTCTAGAATTATAATGAAATGAATAGTATTTATAAGATGATCCACCATAACCTATATGGAATTATTTTTTCTTGATATATTCAAAAGACCAATGGAAAAGTCCATAGTGATTTTTCCCATTTCCATGTAGTTATGGGTAATAGTTGCATCATAACCTTAGTCTTTTTTCTTTAATCCTTCACTTTCTGATAGACCAGACACTTTAATGTATATTCTATGATCATATTCTTCATATTGTCCCACCAATAGTGAACTTGGAGATCTCTAAACATCTTTATGTTCCCTGGGTGGATGAAGAAGGTCGAGATATGTGAATTATTCAATATCTCTTTCTTTATATCAAGATTTGACATTATACATAGTCATGACCTAAATATTACAACTCCTTCTTCATCAATTTTGAACTTCAAGGATTTCCCTTTTATTATAGCTTCCACCTTATTATGAATTTCTACATAATCTCTTTGAACATACTTTATCTTTTCCAAAAGGGATATTTGCAAAATAATTTGAGAAAGGAATGATGATGTTCCTTCCTTTATGATTCCTATGTCTATCATTTTCAATTCTAAGAATATTGGATCCTTCTCAATTATCATCATTGATAAAGTTTCCATATCCTTTATACTTAGAGAATCTTACACTTTGTTTTCTTTTATAGGATGGTAATGGATTGATCATTAGTAGTCCTTGATCATCTATAACTATCTTTGCTAGCACATATTAAGATTCTTATGTGTTAATATATATTTGAGGCTCTTATAATCCATATATATTTCACACTTATCTCTATAGAGATAATGTTCATGTATTTCAATGCAAAGATCACTGCATCCAACTCCATATCATGTGTTGGATTATTCTGCTCATAATATTTCAACCCCCTTGAGGTTCAGACTATCATTTTTTTTATTTTGAATTAGTACACAGCCCAAAACCTTCTTTGAATCATCACTATATACAAAAACAATTTCCCCAATTGAGGGTAGTGTGAGGACTAGTGTAGTGATAATAATCATTTTTAACTCCTTAAACATCTCTTTTCATTCACTGATCTTGACAATACCCCCTTCTAAGTTAAATTGGTTAGAAGGTTTGAAAACTATGAGAAGTTTATCATTAATCATCGGTAATATAAAACTAGCCTAAGGAAACTAAAGATCTCTATTACAGATGATGGTCCAAGACACTCCTTAATTTTATTTGTCTTATAAGGGTCCACATATATCTCTTTTTTGGTGATAACATACCCCAATAATGATACTTCCTTCATCCATAACTCACATTTATTGTACTTTTCATATAGTTTCTTCTTTCAAAAAGTCTTTAGCATAGTATTCAAATACTCCTCATGCTCCTACTTAATTTTGGAGTATATTAGAATATCATCTATAAAGGTTACTGAAAATATTCTAAGGTAATCTCTAAATAATATATTCATTAAGTCCATAAATATTTCTGGAGCATTAGTGAGTTAAAAATACATTAATATGAACTCATAGTGTCCATACCATGTTTGAAAGGCAGTTTTGAGAATATCTTCCTCATTCACCCTTAATTGGTTATATATCGACTGAAGGTACACCTTATAGAAATACTAGGCCCCATGTAGTTGATTGAACAAATCATCTATCCATGATAGGGAATACTTGTTCTTTATCATGATTTTTTTGAGTTTATGATAATCGAAATAGAGGCGCATTGACACATACTTATTCTTGACGAAGAGGAATGAAAAACCCCATGGTGAAGCACCTGGGCATATAAAACCCTTATCCAAATTAGCTTACCACATATTTTTCATCTCTTCCAACTCAACAATGATCCTTTTTAAGGAGTTTTCAATATGGGAAGATATCTTGGTATAAGTTTAATTGAGAACTTATCCTCTCAGTCGAGAGGAAGACCATGAAACTCTTTAGAGAATATATCAGTATAATCCCTCATAATGGGCATGTATTAAATAATGGTTATCTAATTTGTATCAATCATTTGAGTTAGATATGATTTCTCATAAGACAATAACATCTATGTTTTAAAATAATATTACAAGGGAGATTCATCCTCCCCCTTACACCTGTATAGAATTAAAGGATGACTTGGGATGTGAATAGCGATCTCCCTATAACGACACAACCTTTTCTTAGATTACTATTACATCATTTTAAAGATAAAAAAATAATATAATTACATATATATGATCTAAAGGTTTAGTGTCTTGGGAAAAATAGGACCATTCATAACACTTACAACATCAAGCATAAACATTTATTTAATTCCTTCTTCTCTAGCTTCTTATTGGCACTTGAACTCTCCTTAGTACATGTAGTCACCTGAGGATATACATAAAAAGGGGTGATCTAAAAGCCCAGTAAGAGGATAGATAAGAACAATATAGCATGGGGTGAGCATAATCATAACATAGGCAAAGGATCATGAACATGAGAGGTAGCATAAATATAAGACTTGAAATGCGACAATGCATAAAAAATGAAACATCATGTCTTAGTGGTTGACCACCACACATACTTGTGAAAAAAGAAAGCATATTTTTCACACATCATTTCACATTTACTCATTATATTCATAACTTTACCCAATTTATTGGATTGAATAATTTTGGGCCCATCCATCACATTCAATCATTCATATTGCGCTATATAATTCCAGGCGCACCCGTCACATCATAACATTATCATTTATCATGCATGCCACAATGAAAATATATAAAAAATGAACATAAGTAACACATCTAAAGGAATTAGTTTCATCTCATAATAACACATTCATAAATATTGGGTTCCCAAAATTAAGTGGGAATAACATACTTGATACGATAACTATCAACCTTGAGTGAGAAGTAAAAGGTGTGTTTTGAAAGAAGAGTTCTTTTGAAAAACATTTGTTTGAAATAAACTGCAGTATAATACATTTATATCCCAAAAAAGTTATGATAATTATGAAAAAATTATTTTTAATGAGTGAACATACCAAAAATTGAGTGAAAGAGGGAGAACCCGAAGAAAGAAAGTTGGGTTTGAGATTTTCCCCTTACCTTGTATCTGAATGATTTCTTCACTTTAATGTATTGTATAACCATATTAGATTAATTAATTAAAAATGAAATAAAATTGTGTACATGAATATGGTTAATTATGGTTTCGTTAAGTTATTTTATTGGCCTTTGGACGAGTTATTGATTTTAAAAACATTGTTCGGGAATGTTTGTTTTTATGGTTTTCTTGAGCGGTTCACATGTATTCATAAATGAAAATTCATGTAGAAACTAGATAAACATACAGAACTTATATCTCATGTTATTAATGATATTCCATAAGTTTAAATGATCTTATAATGAATTATATTATATACCATGTGGACGAATCATTAGATAAGAATTAAATGATGATTGTTTGGGTTAATTTGGGCGGTTTTTGACCACAACGAACTTGTTTTGTTTAATCATTTAGTAATATGTACATAAGTTATTCTAGAACATGAAATAGGATATAATAAATATTAAATATTTTGGTTCAACCATAAAAATGGTTTCATGACCAGATCTGAAAGTAGAAATGGAAAAAAGAAAACATGTCATTCTTGAAGGTGATATATTAACACCTCACAAACGACATTTTCTTTTATAAAATAAAAGGAAGAGGAGAAGGGGGTTTGATGATATAATATACAATTAGTATCATAAAATTCCATTATATCTATAATAATGGAGTTACCATACCATGTGGATGAATATAGGTGGGGATATATTAAGAAATGAACTTGAAATTGAAAAGAATTTAAAGGAAAAAGAGAGAGAGGAATTACCTCTTGAATCCTCCTCTTGAGATCCTCTTTATGGAAGCTAGGCTTGGTCTTTTGATGATACCAGAAGCTCTTGGACGTGGGGGAGGAGATATGGAAAATTCTTGGGTAGAGTTTGGAAAAGTCTTGAAGCTTGAGAGGTGTGAGGAAATGAGGGTGTTAATGGTGGTATTTATAGTGGAGGGGAGAGGGGATTTCTCAATATAAAATTCATTAATTTATTATTTCCCCAAAAGACAAAGAATAATGAGTATTCCATGACCAAGAATAGTAATTTTATAATGTGAACCCGAAAAAATTGGGCTTACATCAACATAACATCATGAATGACTCTGTAATTATCTTATTTAGCTTATTTTGAAAATTATGGTATTTCACTATTCATAAAAAATTCAAGTATTTCAGAAAAATCCCAAAAATTCACCTCAATCATTTTTTGATGTGTAGAATCCAAAAATTAAGTCCATTTTTCAAAAATAATTTTCTAAATATGATTATTTTTTTGACATAAAATTTAGTAGAATACATTTATATACCAGAAAAGGTATGATAATGATGAAAAAATGATTTTTAAGGAGTGACCATACCAAAAATGGAGTGAAAGAGGGTGAACCCGAAGAAAGAAAGTTGGGTTCGAGATTTTCCCCTTACCTTGTATCCAGATGATTTATTCACTTTAATGTATTGTATAACCACATTAGATTCATTAATTGAAAATTAAATAATTTTTTTACATGAATATGGTTCATGATGGTTTCATTAAGTTATTTTATGGGCCTTTGGATGAGTTATAGAGTTTACAAACATTGTTCGAGAATGTTTGTTTTTATGGTTTTCTTGAGTGGTTCACATGTATTCATAAATGAATGTTCGTATAGAAACTGGATAAACATCAAGAACTAATATTTCATGATATTAATGATATTAAAGAAGTTTAAATGATCTTATAATGAATTATATTATATACCATGTGGATGAATCATTAGATAAGAATTAAATAATGATTGTTTGGGTTAATTTGGGCAGTTTTTGACCACAACAAACTTGTTTTGTTTAATCATTTAGTAACATGTACATAAGTTATTCCAGAACATGAAATAAGATATAATAAATATAACATATTCTAGTTCAACCATAAAAATGGTTTCATGACCAGATCTGAAAGTAGAAATAGAAAAAGAAAACATGTCGTTCTTGAAGGTGATAGATTAACACCTCACGAACGACGTTTTCTTTTATAAAATAAAAGGAAGAGGAGAAGGGGTTTTGATGATATAATATACCATTATTATCATAACATTACATTATATGTATAATAATGGATTTACCATACCATGTGGATGAATATAGGTGGGTATAGATTAAGAAATGAACTTGAAATTGAAAGGAATTTAAAGGAAAGAGAGAGAGAGGAATTAACTCTTGAATCCTCCTCTTGAGATCCTCCTTAAGGAATATAGGATTGGTCTTTTTATGAGGCCAAAAGATCTTAGACGTGGGGGAGGGGACATGGAAGATGCTTGGGCATAGTTTAGATAAGGGTTGAAGCTTTAGAGGTGTGAGAAAAAGAGGGTGTGAAGGGTGGTATTTATAGTGGAGGGGAGAGGGGATTTCTCAATATAACATTCATTAATTTATTATTTCTCCACAAGACAAGGAATAGTGAATATTTCATGACCAATAATAGTAATTTTATAATTTTAACCCAAACCAATTGGGCTTACATCAGTAGAACATCATGCATGACTCTATAATTAGCTTATTTAGCTTATTTTGTAAATTATGGTATTTCACGATTCATAAAAAATTCAAGTACTTCAGAAAAATACCAAAAATTCACCCCAACCATTTTTTGACATGTATAATCCAAAAATGATGTCCATTTTTCAAAAATAATTTTCTAAATATGATTATTTTAATATTTAATTAAACTCATAATTTATTAAAAAACCAGTTTTAAAACATTCATTTACTTATTCTAAAATACAGGTACATCATACTTTCACATGAATATTATCTTTATACTATCATAGGTAAGGTTAATATTAATTAGGGTATATCACTATGCATAAGGGTATGTTACTATTCATAAGGGTAGGTTACTATTCACCAAAAATTATTTTTTTCTTATCGGACTCCAAATAACTTACTGATCACAACCGTGTATGTTATATTTTCAAAATTCAAAACACAGAAGTGAAAAAATTATGCTTAAAGGTCACATAGCACTTATTAGTCCATTGAGTTGTGCTTTCATGTTATTATATGAAATATTTATAATATATTAATTTCCATTAAAAACTTTGGGTCGTTACATTCTTCCCCCCTTATGAAATTTTTCCCTCGAAATTTCACTTTACACAAACAGGTGAGGGTACTTCTCCTTCATCGTCTCTTCCAGTTCCCAAGTTGCTTCTTCAAACTTATGGTTCCTCCACAACACTTTGACAAGGTGGGTTGTCTTGTTGCGTAGAACCTTATCTATCCAGTCCAGAATCACTACTAGCTGCTCCTCATTGGAGAGATCATTTTCCAACTTTACCACCTCTGAGTTCAGTACATGTGTGGGATCTGGTATGTACTTCCTCAGGAGTGATACATGAAACATATCATGAACTTGAGCCATATTCGGTGGAAGTGAAATCTGATAGGCCACGGATCCTATGCGGTCAAAGATCTAAAAGGGGACAATGTACCTTGGGCTTAGCTTCCCTTTCTTTCCAAACCGCGTGACTCTCTTCCATGGTGATATTCTAAAGAAGACTTTACCTCCAACATAGAACTCAAAGTCCCTTCTACGGTTGTTAGCATAGATCTTTTTCCAACTATGAGCAACTTTGATGTGTTTCTGTATGACTTGAACCTTCTCTTTCATCTCTTGCACAAGATCGGGTCCAAGTAGCTCTCTTTCTCCAACTTCATCACAACAGTTTGGAGTTATACATCGATTTCCATATAGAGCTTTATATGGAGCCATATGAATACTTTAGTGGAAGCTATTTTTGTATGAGAACTCAACCAATGGGAGATGATGATCCCATCCACCTTTGAATTCCATAGAGCAGGATCTTAGCATATCTTCAAGCATCTGAATAGTCCTTTTAGATTAGCCATCCATTTGGGGGTGATAGGTCGTGTTGAAATTTAATTCAGTACTCAAAGCATGTTGAAGGATCCTCCAGAATTTAGATGCGAACCTTAGATCACGGTCAGAGACAATTGAGAGTGGAATGCCATTCAGTCTCACCACTTCCTTCACATATATATTTGCAAGTTGTTCAAGTGATACGTTTTCCAAAATAACGATAAAATGGGTAGTCTTGGTGAGTCAGTCAACCAAAACCCATATCACATTATTTACCTTTGACGTCTTTAGGAGACCCGTGACATAGTCCATAGTTACATTCTCCCATTTCGACATGGGTATAGGCAATGGCTGCATCAACCCTTTGTACTTTTGTTACTCTAATTTAACTTTCTGGCATACCAAGCACCTTGATATATATTCTACAATCTCTTTCTTCATGTTATCCCACCATAAGTGTTCTTAGAGATCACGGTACATCTTGGTACTCCCTGGATGGATAGAGAATGTTGAGCTATGTGCATTTTCCAATAGCTCCCTCTTTATCCCAGTCGATAAAGGCACACAAAGTCGCGTTCCAAACCAAATCACACCATCATCATCGATATGGAACTCTTGCAGCTTCCCTTACTTTACTGCATTCAACCTATTTTGTATCTACACATCATCCCTTTGTGCTTCCTTAATATTCTCTTGGATGGATGGTTGCACAATCATTTGGGAAAGGTAGGATGTATCCCCTACCCTTAGGATTTATAAATCCATCCTTTAAATATCGAAGAATATAGGGTATTTCTCAATTCGTAACATGGATAGAGTAGCAGGTTCTTTTCTGCTTAGAGCATCAACTACCTTGTTCGCCTTTCCAAGATGATAGTGAATAGAGAAATTTTAATCCTTGATTATCTCTAACCATATCCTTTCATTCATGTTGAGTTCCTTTTGTGTGAATATATACTTTAGGCTCTTGTGGTTGGTTTATATGTCACACTTCTCACCATAAAGGTAGTGCTTCCAAATTTTCAAGACAAAAATCATGGCTTCCAGCTCTAGATCATGAATCGGGTAGTTCTGCTCATGGATCTTCAACTACCGTGAGGCATAGGCTATCACATTGTCATTTTTCATGAGTACTCAACCCAAGCCTTTATTTGAAGCATCACTGTATATCAAAAAACTTTCTCCACTTTTTGGTAGTGTGAGTACAGGTGCTGTGATCAACCTTCTCTTTAGCTCCTTGAATCTTACCTCACATTCTTTAGTCCAAACATACTTTATCCCTTTCCTTGTTAACTTAGTTATTAGGCTTGACAATCGTGAGAAATTTCTCACAAAATGTCGGTAGTACCTAGCTAATCCAAGAAAACTACGGATTTATGTGACACTAGAAGGCCTGATCCCTTCTTTAATCGCCTTTATTTTAGAAGGTTCCACAGAAATTCCCTCACTTGTGATCACATGTCCCAAGAACGTGACTTGCTTCATCCAAAAGTCACACTTTCAGAACTTGGTGTACAACTTCTCCTTTCTCAATGTATCCAAAACAAGTCTTATATGTTCTTCATGTTCCTTCTTTCTCTTGAAGTAGATGAGAATATCATCAATAAACACTACCAAATTTTTTTTGAGGTAATGTATAAAGACTCTATTAATCAAATCCATGAAGATTGTAGGGGTATTAGTAAGTTCGAAGAGCATCACCAGAAACTCATAGTGCCCATACCTTGTACAGAAGGCAGTCTTCTGAATATCTTCCTTCTTCACCTTTAGCTGATGATATCCAGAACAAAGATCAACCTTTGAGAAGTATTGATCTCCTCTTAATTGATCGAACAAGTCATCAATCCTTGGAAGAGGATACTTGTTCTTTATGGTGATCTTGTTGAGTTCCTGATAATCGATACACAACCATATTGTTCCATCATTCTTCTTCACAAACAACACCGGTGCACCCCAGGGTGATGAAATTGGGCATATGAACCCTTTGTCCAGATGCTCTTTCAGTTGCTTCTTTAACTCCTCCAGTTCGATAGGAGCCATCCTATAGAGACACTTTGAGATAGGAGTAGCTCTAAGTATGAGTTCTATTGAGAACTATACCTCACGATCCGGGGGAATTTCGGGAAACTCTTTGGGAAATACATCACCATATTCACTCACAATGGGAATTCCCGCAATGTTGGTACTATTCTTTGACTCAACCATTTGGGAGAGGTATTCTTCTTATAAGGAATCAATTCCCACACCGTTTAATGGTTTTTTAAAGGATATTCACGATCTTCCTTTCATTTTTAGAGGAGCATGGGATGGTTCGGAATATGAAAATATATTTTATTTTCCCAATAGTTGATACATTATTTATATAATGAGAGCTAATCCATTCCCATTATAGCATAAAATTCCACCAAGGGAAGTATTATGAGATTCACTGGAAGAATCTTCCCACATATGCGAATAGGAGAAGAGTCAATCACTTGGGTTGTAATGATTGCACCACTTGGTGTTTTTACATATATCTCTACTTCAAGTTTTTGGGGGTTAGATTCTATAGTTTTAGCAAACTTTCAAGATATAAAGGAATGCATAGAACCAGAATCAAATAAGACTTTTTCCATTCTTGAGTGAATAGGAAGCATACCTTGTACGACTTCATTATCTTTCTCCACTTCTGCAATAGTGATGGCATAAACCTTCCCTTGTTCCTTTGTCTTTGGTGGCTAATGACACTGATTACCCTCAATAACTAGAGGTTTAGTGCACTAGATTGCATAGTGCCCTAGCTCCCTACAACTGTAGCATTGAACCATGGGTGGTTCTCTTATGTATTATACCACATTATCCTTCCTTTTTTATGTCTTTTAAACACTCTTGAGCATGGTTTCCATCTTTCCCACACTTGAAGCACTTCCCTATAATTTGAGGTAGTTACCATGGTGCAAATTCCCACATTTTTGGTATGTGGGTTGTTGAGTTTTCTTCCCACCTTTGTCATTAGATCAACCGGCCTGAAACTCTATCTTTCATTTCTTATCACCACAGTCATGAGACCATTCTCTAAACTTCATCTACACTTTGAGAGTACATCGAACAACTTCTTCATAACTCCCAAAGTCTCTAATTTCAAGAGCCTTTTGAAGGTGTGGTTTTAATCCACCAAAGAATCTATCAATTTTTCTATCATTGTTGATAAAAAAACCCGAAGCGTACCTTGCAAGCCTTGTGAAATTCGATTCATAGGTTGTGATAGATTCTCCTTATTTTTTCTTAAGCTCTATGAATTATCTCTCCATATTCGCGCGAAGATTTCTTGGGAAATACTTATTAAGTAACATGATCTTAAAATCTTACCATTCCATCTCTTCAATTTCCTCCTTTGGATTGGTGTTCTTAATCAAATCCTACCATTGATCGACCTCTACATCTAGATGATAAACGACTAGTGTCACCTTATCCATCTCAAAACAATGGAGTACATAAAAGATATTCTCCATGGATTTGACCCACTATTCTGCAACCAGTGGATCAGAAGATCCACTAAACAATGGTGGTGGTTGCCTCATAAAACATTCGATAAATAGTTTCTCCCTATTTAGAGAAGGAAAAAATTATACATTATTATGGTTATTGTTCATAACCTGAGATAGTTGGATAATAATTTCCATGAAGTTTTGAACTCCACCTCCCAAATCATTGGGGATGTCATTCAGGCAATCGTTGCATTGGCCCTCACACAAGTTGTTGTCCTGGTTTCTCTTGGTTCCCACAATTTTATAAAATAGAAAAGGTTAGAACAAAACATAAGTAAAAAATTCATGAATAAATAACTTATTAATTTGAACAATTTATACTAAAATCATAACATATTTTATCCCCATGTAAATATTCTTGTGTGCATATTTGTACTTAGTCTCATGCTAGAGGTTTTCTCTAGGGTTCACTAATCCTAATTCCCAAATTAACTAAACCTTTCCTCTGATACCAACTATAGTGACACAAAATTTTCATACATTAATATTAAATAATTTTAAAGATAAAAATAATAATAGTATTACATATAGAGGATCCAAAGGTTTAGTGTCTTGGAAAAACTAGGACCACTCATAACACTTACAACATCAAGCATAAACATTTATTTAATTCTTCCTTCTCTAGATTATTATTGGCACTTGAACTCTCCTTAGTACATGTAGTCACCTAAGGATACACATCAAAAGGGGTGATCTAAAATCCCAGTAAGAGGATAGATAAGAACAATATATCATGGGGTGATCATAATCATAACATTGGAAAATGATCATGAATATGAGAGGTAGCATAAATATAAGACTCGAAATGTGGCAATGCATAAAAAATGAAACATCACGTCTTAGTGGTTGAATAATACACATACTTGTGAAAAAATCTATAATCCTGTTAACACATCATTTCACATTTACTCATGAGATTCATCACTTTACCCAATGCATTAGAGTGCTGTATAATTTCGGGCACACCTGTCACATTCAAACATTCATATTGTGCTATATAATTCAAGCGCACCCGTCACATCATAACATTATCATTTACCATACATAAAAAAATGAACATATGTAACCCATGTAAAGGAATGAGTTTCATCTCATAATAACACATTCATAAAAATTGGGTTCCCAAAATTAAGTGGGAATAACATACTTGATACGATAACCATCAACCTTGAGTGAGAAGTAAAAGATGTGTTTTTGAAAGAAGAGTTCTTTTAGAAAACATTTGTTTGACATAAACTTTAGTAGAATACATTTATATATCAGAAAAGGTATGATAATGATGAAAAAATGATTTTTAAGGAGTGACCATACCAAAAATGGAGTGAAAGAGGGTGAACCCGAAGAAAGAAAGTTGTGTTCGAGATTTTCCCTTTACCTTGTATCCGGATGCTTTCTTCACTTTAATGTATTGTATAACCAAATTAGATTCATTAATTGAAAATTAAATAAATTTTTTTACATGAATATGGTTCATTATGGTTTCATTAAGTTATTTTATGGGCCTTTGGATGAGTTATAGAGTTTAAAAACATTGTTCGAGAATGTTCGTTTTTATGGTTTTCTTGAGCGGTTCACATGTATTGATAAATGAATGTTCATATAGAAACTGGATAAACATCAAGAACTAATATTTCATGTTATTAATGATATTAAATAAGTTTAAATTATCTTATAATGAATTATATTATATACCATGTGGATGAATCATTAGATAAGAATTAAATAATGATTGTTTGGGTTAATTTGGGCAGTTTTTGACCACAACAAACTTGTTTTGTTTAATCATTTAGTAACATGTACATAAGTTATTCCAGAACATGAAATAAGATATAATAAATATAACATATTCTATTTCAACCATAAAAATGGTTTCATTACCAGATCTGAAAGTAGAAATGGAAAAATAAAACATGTCGTTCTTGAAGGTGATAGATTAACACCTCACGAACGACGTTTTCTTTTATAAAATAAAAGGAAGAGGAGAAGGGGGTTTGATGATATAATATACCATTATTATCATAACATTACATTATATATATAATACTGGATTTACCATACCATGTGGATTAATATAGGTGGGTATAGATTAAGAAATGAACTTGAAATTGAAAGGAATTTAAAGGAAAGAGAGAGAGAGGAATTAACTTTTGAATCCTCCTCTTGAGATCCTCCTTAAGGAATATAGGATTGGTATTTTTATGAGGCCAAAAGATCTTAGACGTGGGGTAGGGGACATGGAAGATGCTTGGGCATAGTTTAGATAAGGGTTGAAGCTTTAGTGGTGTGAGAAAAAGAGGGTGTGAAGGGTGGTATTTATAGTGGAGGGGTGAGGGGATTTCTCAATATAACATTAATTAATTTATTATTTCTACACAAGACAAGGAATAGTGAATATTTCATGACCAATAATAGTAATTTTATATTTTGAACCCAAACCAATTGGGCTTACATCAGTAGAACATCATGCATGACTCTATAATTAGCTTATTTAGCTTATTTTGTAAATTATGGTATTTCACTATTCATAAAAATTCAAGTACTTCAGAAAAATACAAAAAATTCACCCCAACCATTTTTTGACATGCATAATCCAAAAATGAAGTCCATTTTTCAAAAATAATTTTCTAAATATGATTATTTTAATATTTAATTAAACTCATAATTTATTAAAAAACCAGTTTTAAAACATTCATTTAGTTATTCTAAAATACAGGTACATCATACTTTCACTTGAATATTATCTTTATACTATCATAGGTAAGGTTAATATTCATTAGGGTATATCACTATGTATAAGGGTATGTTACTATTCATAAGGGTAGGTTACTATTCACCAAAAATTATTTTTTTTCTTATCGGACTCCAAATAACTTACTGATCGCAACCGTGTATGTTAGATTTTCAAAATTCAAAACACAGAAGTGAAAAACTTATGCTTAAAGGTCACATAGAACTTATTAGTCCATTGAGTTGTGATTTCATGTTATTATAAGAAAAATTTATAATATATTAATTTCCATTAAAAACTTTGGGTCGTTACATTCTTCCCCCCTTATGAAATTTTTCCCTCGAAATTTCACTTTACACAAACAGGTGAGGATACTTATCCTTCATCATCTCTTCCGGTTCCCAAGTTGCTTCTTCAAACATATGGTTCCTCCACAACACTTTGACAAGGTGGGTTGTCTTGTTGCGTAGAAACTTATCTATCCGGTCCAGAATCACTACTGGCTGCTCCTCATTGGAGAGATCATTTTCTAGCTGTACCACCTCTGAGTTCAGTACATGTGTGGGATCTGGTATGTACTTCCTCAGGAGTGATACATGAAAAATATCATGAACTTGAGCCATATTCGGTGGAAGTGAAATCCGATAGGCCACGGATCCTATGCGGTTAAAGATCTCAAAGGGGACAATGTACCTTGGGCTTAGTTTCCCTTTCTTTCCAAACCGCGTGACTCTATTCCATGGTGATATTCTAAAGAAGACTTTATCTCCAACGTAGAACTCAAAGTCCCTTCGACGGTTGTTAGCGTAGATCTTTTTCCAACTCTGAGCAACTTTGATGTGTTTCTGGATGACTTGAACCTTCTCTTTCATCTCTTGCACAAGATCAGGTCCAAGTAGCTCTCTTTCTCCAACTTCATCACAACAGGTTGGAGTTCTACATCGCTTTCCATATAGAGCTTCATATGGAGCCATATGAATACTTTAGTGGAATCTATTTTTGTATGAGAACTCAACCAATGGGAGATGATGATCCCATCCACCTTTGAATTCCATAGAGCAGGATCTTAGCATATCTTCAAGCGTCTTAATAGTCCTTTTAGATTAGCCATCCATTTGGGGGTGATAGGTCGTGTTGAAATTTAATTCAGTACTCAAAGCATGTTGAAGGATCCTCCAAAATTTAGATGCGAACCTTAGATCACGGTCAGAGAAAATTGAGAGTGGAATGCCATTCAGTCTCACCACTTCCTTCACATATATATTTGCAAGTTGTTCAAGTGATACATTTTCCCAAATAACGATAAAATGGGCAGTCTTGGTGAGTCATTCAACCAAAACCCATATCACATTATTTCCCTTTGACGTCTTTAGGAGACCCGTGACATAGTCCATAGTTACATTCTCCCATTTCGACATGGGTATAGGCAATGGATGAATCAACCCTTTGTACTTTTGTTACTCTAATTTAACTTTTTGGCATACCAAGCACCTTGATATATATATTCTACAATCTCTTTCTTCATGTTATCCCACCATAAGTGTTCTTAGAGATCACAGTACATCTTGGTACTCCCTGGATGGATAGAGAATGTTGAGCTATGTGCATTGTCCAATAGCTCCCTCTTTATCCCAATCGATAAAGGCACACAAAGCTGCGTTCCAAACCAAATCACACCATCATCATCGATATGGAACTCTTGCAGCTTCCCTTCCTTTACTGCATTCAACTTATTTTGTATCTCCACATCATCCCTTTGTGCTTCCTTAATATTCTCTTGGATGGATGGTTGCACAATCATTTGGGAAAGGTAGGATGTATCCCCTGCCCTTAGGATTTCTAAATCCATCCTTTAAATATCCAAGAATATAGGGTATTTCTCAATTCGTAACATGGATAGAGTAGCAGGTTTTTTTCTGCTTAGAGCAACAACTACCTTGTTCACCTTTCCAAGATGATAGTGAATAGAGCAATTGTAATCCTTGATTAGCTCTAACCATATCCTTTGATTCATGTTGATTTCCTTTTGTATGAATATATACTTTAGGCTCTTGTGGTTGGTGTATATGTCACACTTCTCACCATAAAGGTAGTGCTGCCATATTTTCAAGAAAAAAAATCATGGCTTCCAGCTCTAGATCATGCATCGGGTAGTTCTGCTCATGGATCTTCAACTACCGTGAGGCATAGGCTATCACATTGTCATTTTTCATGAGAACTCAACCCAAGCCTTTATTTGATACATCACTGTATATCACAAAACTTTCTCCACTTTTTGGTAGTGTGAGTACAGGTGCTGCAATCAGCCTTCTCTTTAGCTC
Organism: Viscum album; assembly: GCA_963277665.1. Lineage (NCBI taxonomy): Eukaryota > Viridiplantae > Streptophyta > Magnoliopsida > Santalales > Viscaceae > Viscum > Viscum album. Next base: position 386,678,470 of record OY728166.1, read on the forward strand.
CTTGAATCTTCCCTTACATTCTTTAGTCCAGACATAATTTTTCCCTTTCCTTGTTAACTTAGTTAGCAGGCTTGACAATCGTGAGAAATTTCTCACAAAATGTCAGTAGTACCCAACTAATCCAAGAAAACTACGGATTTCTGTGACACTAGAAGGCCTGATTTATTCTTTAATCGCCTTTATTTTAGAAGGGTCCACAGAAATTCCCTCACTTGTGATCACATGTCCCAAGAATGTGACTTGCTTCATCCAAAAGTCACACTTTAAGAACTTGGTGTACAACTTCTCCTTTCTCAATGTATCCAAAACAAGTCTTATATGTTCTTCATGTTCCTTCTTTCTCTTGAAGTAGATGAGAATATCATCAATAAACACTACCAAAAATTTGTTGAGGTAATGTCTAAAGACTCTATTAATAAAATCCATGAAGATTGTAGGGGCATTAGTAAGTTCGAAGAGCATCACCAGAAACTCATAGTGCTTATACCTTGTACAGAAGACAGTCTTATGAATATCTTCCTTCTTCACCTTTAGCTGATGATATCCAGAACAAAGATCCACCTTTGATAAGTATTGATCTCCTCTTAATTTATCAAACAAGTCATCAATCATTGGAAGAGGATACTTGCTCTTTATGGTGATCTTGTTGAGTTCCCAATAATCGATACACAGCCATATTGTTCCATCATTCTTCTTCACAAACAGCACCGGTGCACCCCAAGGTGATGCAAATGGGCATATGAACCCTTTGTCCAGATGCTCTTTCAGTTGCTTCTTTAACTCCTCCAGTTCGATAGGAGCCATCCTATAAGGACACTTTGAGATAGGAGTAGCTCCGAGTATGAGTTCTATTGATAACTATACCTCACGATCTGGGGGAATTCCGGGTAACTCTTTGGGAAATACATCACCATATTCATTGGCAATGGGAATTCCTGCAATGTTGGTACTATTATTTGACTCAACCATTTGGGAGAGGTATTATTCTCATAAGGAATCAATTCCCACACCATTTAATGATTTTTTAAATGATATTCACGATCTTCCTTGCACTTGTAGAGGAGCATGGGATGGTTCGGAATATGAAAATATATTTTCTTTTCCCAATAGTTGATACATTATTTATATAATGAGAGCTAATCCATTCCCATTATAGCATAAAATTCCACCAAGGGAAGTATTATGAGATTCACTGGAAGAATCTTCCCACATATGCGAATAGGAGAAGAGTCAAACACTTGGGTTGTAATGATTGCACCACTTTGTGTTTTTACAAATATCTCTACTTCAAGTTTTTGGGGCTTAGATTCTATAGTTTTAGCAAACTTTCAAGATATAAAGGAATGCATAGAACCAGAATCAAATAGGACTTTTTCCATTCTTGAGTGAATAGGAAGCATACCTTTTATGACTTCATTATCTTTCTCCACTTCTGAAATAGTGATGGCATAAACCTTCCCTTGTTCCTTTGTCTTTGATGGCTAATGATGCTGATTACCCTCAATAACTAGAGGTTTAGTGCACTAGCTTTCATAGTGCCCTAGCTCCCTACAGCTGTAGCATTGAACCATGGGTGGTTCTCTTATGTATTCTACCACATTATCCTTCATTTTTATGTCTTTTAAACACTCTTGAGCATGGTTTCAATCTTTCCCACACTTGAAGCACTTCCCTGTACTTTGAGGCAGTTACCATGGTGCAAATTCCCACATTTTTGGTATGTGGGTTGTTGAGTTTTCTTCCCACCTTTGTCATTAGATCAACTGGCCTGAAACTCTATCTTTCGTTTCTTATCACCATAGTCATGGGACCATTCTCTAAACTTCATCTACACTTTGAGAGTACATCTAACAACTTCTTCATAACTCCCAAAGTCTCTAATTGCAAGATCCTTTTGAAGGTGTGGTTTTAATCTACCAAAGAATCTATCAATTTTTCTATCATTGTTGATAACAAAACTCGAAGCGTACCTTGCAAGCCTTGTGAAATTTGATTCATAGGTTGTGACATATTGTCCTTATTTTTTCTTAATCTCTATGAATTCTCTCTCCATATTCATGCGAAGAGTTCTTGGGAAATACTTATTAAGAAACATGATCTTAAAATCTTACCATTCCATCTCTTCAATTTCCTCCTTTGGATTGGTGTTCTTAATCAAATCCTACCATTGATCGACATCTACATCTAGATGATAAACGACTAGTGTCACCTTATCCATCTCAAAACAATGGAGTATATAAAAGATATTCTCCATGGATTTGACCCACTATTCTGCAACCAGTGGATCGGAAGATCCACTAAACGATGGTGGTGGTTGCCTCATAAAACATTCGATAACTAGTTTCTCCCTATTTAGAGAAGGAGGAAATTATACATTATTATGGTTATTGTTCATAACCTGAGATAGTTGGATAATAATTTCCATGAAGTTTTGAACTCCACCTCCCAAATCATTGGGGATGTCATTCAGGAAATCGTTGCATTGGCCCTCACATAAGTTGTTGTCCTGGTTTCTCTTGGTTCCCAAAATTTTATAAAATAGAAAAGGTTAGAACAAAACATAAGTCAAAAATTCATGAATAAATAACTTATTAATTTGCACAATTTATACTAAAATCATAACATATTTTATCCCCATGTAAATATTCTTGTGTGCATATTTGTACTTAGTCTCATGCTAGAGGCTTTCTCTAGGGTTCACTAATCCTAATTCCCAAATGAACTAAACCTTTCCTCTGATACCAACTATAGTGACACAAAATTTTCTTACATTAATATTAAATAATTTTAAAGATAAAAAAATAATAGTATTACATATAGAGGATCCAAAGGTTTAGTGTCTTGGAAAAACTAGGACCATTCATAACACTTACAACATCAAGCATAAACATTTATTTAATTCTTCCTTCTCTAGATTATTATTGGCACTTGAACTCTCCTTAGTACATGTAGTCACCTAAGGATACACATCAAAAGGGGAGATCTAAAATCCCAGTAATAGGATAGATAAGAACAATATAGCATGGGTTGATCATAATCATAACATAGGCAAAGGATCATGAACATGAGAGGTAGAATAAATATAAGACTCGAAATGTGGCAATGCATAAAAAATGAAACATCATGTCTTAGTGGTTGAATACCACACATACTTGTGAAAAAAGCTAGAATCCTGTTAACACATCATTTCACATTTACTCATGATATTCATCACTTTACCCAATGCATTAGAGTGCTGTATAATTTCGGGCACACCTGTCAGATTCAAACATTCATATTGCGCTATATAATTCAAGCGCACCCGTCACATCATAACATTATCATTTACCATACATAAAAAAATAGACATATATCAAAAATTAACATATGTAACCCATGTAAAGGAATGATTTTCGTCTCATAATAACGCATTCATAAACCTTGGGTTCCCAAAATTAAGTGGGAATAACATACTTGATACGATAACCATCAACCTTGAGTGAGAAGTAAAAGATGTATTTTTGAAAGAAGAGTTCTTTTAGAAAACATTTGTTTGAAATAAACTTTATTATAATACATTTATATACTAGAAAAGGTATGATAATGATGAAAAAATGATTTTTAAGGAGTGACCATACCAAAAATGGAGTGAAAGAGGGTGAACCCGAAGAAAGAAAGTTGGGTTCGAGATTTTCCCCTTACCTTGTATCCGGATGCTTTCTTCACTTTAATGTATTGTATAACCACATTAGATTCATTAATTGAAAATTAAATAATTTTTTTTACATGAATATGGTTCATGATGGTTTCATTAAGTTATTTTATGGGCCTTTGGATGAGTTATATAGTTTAAAAACATTGTTCGAGAATGTTCATTTTTATGGTTTTCTTGAGCGGTTCACATGTATTCATAAATGAATGTTCGTATAGAAACTGAATAAACATCCAGAACTAATATTTCATGTTATTAATGATATTCAAGAAGTTTAAATGATCTTATAATGAATTATATTATATAACATGTGGATGAATCATTAGATAAGAATTAAATAATGATTGTTTGGGTTAATTTGGGCAGTTTTTGACCACAATAAACTTGTTTTGTTTAATCATTTAGTAACATGTACATAAGTTATTACAGAACATGAAATAAGATATAATAAATATAACATATTCTATTTCAACCATAAAAATGGTTTCATGACCAGATCTGAAAGTAGAAATGGAAAAAGAAAACATGTCGTTCTTGAAGGTGATAGATTAACACCTCACGAACGACGTTTTCTTTTATAAAATAAAAGGAAGAGGAGAAGGGGGTTTGATGATATAATATACCATTATTATCATAACATTACATTATATGTATAATACTGGATTTTCCATACCATGTGGATGAATATAGGTGGGTATAGATTAAGAAATGAACTTGAAATTGAAAGGAATTTAAAGGAAAGAGAGAGAGAGAGAGGAATTAACTCTTGAATCCTCCTCTTGAGATCCTCCTTAAGGAATATAGGATTGGTCTTTTTATGAGGCCAAAAGATCTTAGACGTGGGAGAGGGGACATGGAAGATGCTTGGGCATAGTTTAGATAAGGGTTGAAGCTTTAGAGGTGTGAGAAAAAGAGGGTGTGAAGGGTGGTATTTATAGTGGAGGGGAGAGGGGATTTCTCAATATAACATTCATTAATTTATTATTTCTCTACAAGACAAGGAATAGTGAATATTTCATGACTAATAATAGTAATTTTATAATTTTAACCCAAACCAATTGGGCTTACATTAGTAGAACATCACGCATGACTCTATAATTAGCTTATTTAGCTTATTTTGTAAATTATGGTATTTCACTATTCATAAAAAATTCAAGTACTTCAGAAAAATACCAAAAATTCACCCCAACCATTTTTTGACATGTATAATCCAAAAATGATGTCCATTTTTCAAAAATAATGTTCTAAATATGATTATTTTAATATTTAATTAAACTCATAATTTATTAAAAAACTAGTTTTAAAACATTCATTTACTTATTCTAAAATATAGGTACATCATACTTTCACTTGAATATTATATTTATACTATCATAGGTAAGGTTAATATTAATTTGGGAATATCACTATTCATAAGGGTATTTTACTATTCATAAGGGTAGGTTACTATTCACCAAAAATTATGTTTTTCTTATCGGATTCGAAATAACTTACTGATCGCAACCATGTATGTTATATTTTCAAAATTCAATACACAAAAGTGAAAAACTTATGCTTAAAGGTCACATAGCACTTATTAGTTCATTAATTTGGGATTTCATGTGATTATATGAAATATTTATAAGAGATGAATTTTCATTAAAAACTTTGGGCCGTTACACTCCCTATCCCGAAAATTGATTTTGGATTTATATAAGGATATCCAATCCATGACTAATGTGGCATAAAACTTCACTAAAAGAATCAAGATTATATTTTCTAGAAGATCCTATCTACAAAAATTGATTGGGAAGGATTTATATACTTGGGATGCAATGATTGATCTATTTTCTATTCTCACAGATAGCTTAACCCCTATTTTTTTGAGTTGTTATTTGAGTAGTTATAATAAACTTGAAAGATATAAAAGAATGTGTAGAAATAGAATAAAAAATTTTATTCACTATTATTGAATGAATAATTAGCGTACCCATCACCATGTCAATATCAAGATCCACCTCAGTAGTAGTGATCGTATATGCCCTTCTATGATCTCTAGGCCTTGGAGGTTGTTGTCATTGATTGTATCTGAAAACCATTGGATTAGGGCATTGGCTTGTATAATACCCATGTTCTTTGAAGTTGAAACACTATGTAATAGGCTGAGTGTTGATCTAAACCTTATTTTACACTTTCACATTAGTGGATTTATTTATCTCTCCTTGGCATTGATTAGCCTAATGCCCCTCTTCCACATTTGAAGCATCTTTAGGTTCCCTTGAGATAGTTTCCTAGGAGATTCTTCCCACACTTTTGACATGTGGGATGTGATGGTTGTTGACACAACAAAAGTGACTTTGGTGGGTGATATATTAAAATTTATTTTAACATAGAGTTTCCTGAAACCCTAGTAAAGTACATTTCATGTTAAATTTATAACTAATTAATTTATTATTGGAATAAATGATTACCTTGTCTGAGGATCCTTTCTTTAATGGAATTTTTGATCTTTCAAAAACCCTTTCAGATTGCCTTCGTTGTGCTATAAGTATTCAAGTGCGGTGAATACCAATTGACATGGAATCCTGTGATATTTACGGAATTCCAATTGAATTTCAGGTACTAGTGCGGTGAATCTATTGTCTTTTATTTTTCATCTTGATCTCTCTAAGATCTTTTGGGCTTGAAGGAGTTCTTCTCATTCTTGAGAGAAAGAGAGGAGAAATTTGTGTGTGATAGAGAAGTTCATTGTGTGCGATGATTATCTATTCTCAATTTTTGATTAACCTTACACAATATACATGACCTTATATTTATAGAGTTCAAGTTTAGGTTAAGATATTATTTTATTGTATACTGACCCTTAAATAATATAATAATTCTTAACAAACCCAATGTCACAAAATAATAATAAAATAATAATAAAATTTTCAGCGTGCGCTAACTTACATAATGATCAATATTTTTTTACCATTTGGTAAATTAATATTTATCAATTGATGTGGTCTTGGTCCATTCATCCTCCTCAATATTTATTGAATACCTGAATACGAATTTTATTCATAAATAAATATTTCAATCCAAAAACCAACAAATAAATATTTATTAAATATTATATAAAATAAATAAATATATTTTATTTATAATCTGGTGAATAAATATTTATTTAGTTTATACTATCAATAAAATTTGAATAAATTTATTACTTGGTCTTGAGAATAATATTTATTACATTAATTAAATTTAAATGGAATTTAATCGAGATCAACAGAAACACTTAATATGTGACCCTCTAGGATTATTTCTCATTGGCATTAGGCGGGTAAACCTAAAGTCCAATATTATTATCTAGAAATGGGTCAAGGAACTAAATAGAAAGAACATAATGTCGCAATAATGAAAACCACATACAAAGTATCTTTATGTAATATAATCCCTTTATCTTAATATCTCATCAAGCAGGTTACACATCCATGTCATCAACTTATATGCTTTATACATCTTTCTTTGACTATCTTAAACAAACACATTGATACACCATGGCCATGAAATTTATTATGATAACTCTATTCCAACCAAAGGGATGAGATTTCAACATCCATAAAGATAGAGGGGACAAATCCTTCCTCGACTTATCCATTAATAACGCATCACTCATGACACACCCAATGTATCCAAATTCACTATGAACTGTTATCATCATGGTTTATGAAATAAATCTAAGTGACTTAGTTGTAACATGCATTGATAATAATCTTAAAGTCCAAAGACTATCACATATGATCATAGATAGGAATATATGATGACACCAAAATATGAAGAATTCCTATTAGCGGGTATGTTCTCATAACATCCCATCTTAGAGATTACTAAGTAAAAATTTCATGAGATGAAGTCTCATATGCTTATGAGTACTCACACCTGATATTATATATACTATGTTCCCCATAATAGTATGTTATCTGACCATAAAACTATATATTAAGAATATTTTCATGGCACTTCAAGGTTATCATCATAACGGGGAACTACTACGACCTTATCAATGTGATAGATACCCTAGGATATGATCACATAAATGTTATGCATATAAACAATCAATATTTGATAATATATTTAAATTAATATTCAATAGTTTAAATATGCATATAATCTAAAGTACAAGTAGTTGGTTATAGGGCACCAAATACAACAAAATTACACTTGCAATAGATCCAAATGCTAATGACTGATTAGTTCTCACATGTAAAAACATGCTTCCATTGAGCATGTCTATAGCTTCTAGGCCTATCACATTTGCTTGGATAGGGTTGGAAAATTCACATGTCTTTATGAAGAATCTATCTACTAAAATATTACTACCTTAATAAAATCCCTCAAGTAATGATATAACCGAGTATCCACCACTTGTTCCCATGTCATGTCTTAACATCGTGACTAAGTTTATAGTCAGTTTTTATCATGATAATGATAAAATTATTTCTTTTGGTATAAAACAAGATTGGAACAAGATATTGGTAAACCACTCCTCAAGCTATATTAGAAGCTGCAACATACTCAGATATTGTAGATATATCTACTGTTGGATTTAATAAGTTTTTCTTGCATATTACCTTAGCCCTTTCTGTGATACTTGATCAAATTGAACTGAGTATAGAAATGAGTTCAATTCCCATCATCACTAGTATTCCCACTTCTCTAGACACCAGGAACTCATCCATTTATACTTTTCCAAGTACTGTTGGATAGTTCTAACTTCAAGTCCATGAAGTTATATTGAATATTTTTTGGTGTTTTCTTTTTATGTATCATGCATCAATAACTTCGAATGTGAGTACATATCATGGCATGTGAGATAAATTCCTAGAGATTAAGCTTGTGAAATTATTTTAATCTCTATGATATCTTCATATTCCCATACATGTTCTAGTGGAAGGATTATATACTAACAATAATTCAATCTTAAGTTGTTTCAACTTTTATTTTTTAATACTATTATTAATGTATGTACTATGACTAGATTTACAAACTCATAGATCCATTTTGTAGATCTTGTTCCCTAGAACACAGTTTCTATTCAAACTTAGAGAAATCTCCCTCATTAGTCTTAATAAACTGGTAAGACACAATAATTGTTTTCATATGCTATCAATATATCTATCTTGAAAAATTATAGCACTCCCACTAACAATTTAGAGTCACATGTCACTCATTCATTTAAAAATAAATATTTTATGATCACTATGCATGATTTTTTTATAAATGAATTTATGTAATCTGTATATCGTATTGGAATTTATTGATTTCATCAACCCTTTTTAGTTATTCCAATTATAAATATACCACATGGTCACATTTTGGTCATGTGATATTTACATCACCTATAAGGATTAATCTAAACGAGGTGTCCTTGAAAATCAATAGCCTAATATGATGATCATAGAAGTATGGTTTGAAAATTATAATTCAAAAAGGATTTTAGTCATGATGAAAGATGAATAATTTTTTCATAGACTAAACTTTCAATATTCAATCATGCTTTATTTGTACCGTCTTGTATCATCCATGTCTAGTTTCTCTTGAATAATCACCAACAATATCAAGTCTCAGAAACATTCAAAATTATAAATCTGTGGATCTTGATTAATAGAGTCCATTACTTGATTTTATACATACTTTTCAATATCAACATATTACCATTTACTTCTTCTTTGTAGGAATATTTATTCTATAAGAATAATATATATATCACCCATCATGGTGAATATAAATTGCCTCATTGGTTATATATATTACTATGCAGTATGTGTCTCTAGAACTACTCCTACCAATGAGCTTAGTGGAGTCTAGTATTCCTATGTCAACCCATATGCACTCAAAGACTTAAAGGATAAAAGTTAATTCTTCTCCCTCTATCATCAAATATATAGGATTCCTTTATAAAAATAAAATCAATCTTGAATAAAGGTTAATATATTTAGAATTAATTCACACTCACCTTAGTGTTTTAATGTTTGTTTGTAACCAAGTCCAAATTTTAACAAATGGTTCTCAAAAACACTTATGGTAGTGTCATAATTGATTCTTATAATATCAAAATTTATATGATATTTATTAAAAAATATGGTTGGCATATGGTTAGTTGTTTCACTTATATTTTAAAAACATGTCTTGGAAGGAATGATGGAATATTTTCAATATATATATATAACTCATAACTATTCTTCCTTTTACTACCATCACGACATTTATGTATATAAGGAATCATGATTTAGGGATAAACTTTACTCCATATGTATGATAAATGATTACTTGGATAATATGTTTCCCGGTAATCTAGCTCAAAGATTCCTCAATCTTTACCAAGTGAACTCATTTAAATCACTAAGAACTTCCAAAATTTATTAAATAAATCTCATGAAGTATATAAAGTTACCTTTAGATTTAGAATAGTTCAATTGGCTATGTTGAAAAAACTCTAAAAGTTTTGTGAAATAACTTTATTTATAAAGTTTTATTTATCTAAAAAATGATAAATAGTTTGTTTGTATAACCAAAATCTTAGCTTAATTGAGGACAAAACACTTTTATGGGTATAAACAGGCAAACTACTTTAAATTTTATTTGAAAAATAATTATATTTACACAATTAGATAAAAGTATTATATTTTTATATTCATCATTCATTTCAAGGTATATTTGTGATTAAAGAGTTAGCGAACCATTAGTTTAGTATTTAAGTACCATAATAACATTTATTTTGAACATGAAATAATGTCTCATTATTATAATCTAAAGACCAAAATAATTTTTTTGATCACACTTTTTACAAAATTGAATAAATCTAATCTAGAAATGAGAAATAGTTATCTCCCATTAGCTGAAAAAGGAATCACCCTTTCTTAGCTCCTTTTGAGTTCACTATCTAACCTTTTTATTCTTTCTTGTTTCTTATATTTAAATAAATTTATGTTACAATAATATTTTATATAATACAAAATAAATAAATAAAAACTTAATGAATATACCTAAAGTGGATGAAAATTTTTTCTTCTTCAATTCATTGTAGTTTCTTTTCGAGTGTCCATTATTTCAACATAAGAAGTAAAGATCCTCATGATCATTATTATACTTTTGAATATTTTGTCTCTTTGAAGGAAACTATAAAGGATCTGTTGGATTTAGATTATCCATGGGATCTTCATCCTTGTATTTCAAACTTTTCACCATAAGGGGTAGAGAAAAAAGTTCCAACCTCCTTATCAGCTTGTTGAAGTATGGAAACAAGTTTCTTGAGCAATTTATCCATTTAGTTTATCCGGGCTTGGACAAATAAGGATAAAATTGATGGTAAGGATAATACTATAAGATTAATGGATAATTTCTTATCCAAGTGGAATCATAATTTCATTAACCAATCATTATACCCCAGAAATTTGAAAGCATGATCTGTAGCTAGATTTTCTCCTTCCAGTTTACACAAAATATAGTGCATTGATAATCTTATTTATTTCAAACCTTTACCTCTCTTTCTCAAAAGAATGGATATATTATATTATGGTTATGAATCCATGTATGTATATTATATCATAAATTCTCTATACATAGTTGATAATATAATATAATGGACATAGGAAGCATCCTTAACATATCTCTGGTAGGTATAATTTTCACCTTCTCTCACCTAATGGGGTGGTAGAATAAGAATAGGGGATCCCAACACATAATACAAACTTTCTGATAATGATGCATCACATAAATAATCATACCATATCTGAAAATTTTTATTTGTAAGGACATAACTCAAGTTAAGGAATGATTTAACTATTTTCATAGTTTTGCTTACTATTTTCTATAATAATAAAAAAAGATGATTAATAATTTATGTGATTATAAATTATGTGAGAAGTAATAATAATTAATTTTATTAAGTCTCCCATTATTTTATCAAGTCTCAAAATTCTTCACTAATAAACTTTGAATGTCTTGTTGCTATGGCATTCTAGTGGAAAGGATTCACATACCCTTTATTATAATTTAGTTGGATGCCATGAAAATTACAAGAAAGTATTTAGGTAGGCGGTCTTTTAAACTGTGGGCTTGCAGCTCCTTGATCTGTTTAGTGAATTATCTAATCCAGAAACCCTAGCTTTGGTTTCCTTAACACTTGCCTAAAAATTTATATAGGATAGACAGAGGTCATTAAACCCAATACATATTCAGTTAAGTTGAAACACTATCTTATTTAAGACTTCCTGATAATTAAAAGTTCCCATGAAAGAGGCTGAATCGATACTTAAACTATGGGTTCATTTTAATTCAGATGATAGAGGGTTTTATGAATTAATATTAACTTGATGGATTTTAATTTATTATGCATAAATTTTATCTTGTTTTATCCTTTACATAACTTGTTAATATTAAGTATATTTTACTTAATTAATTAAACATGTTGGATAAAACATTTACGCATACTCCATTTATTTAAATTACATATTTTCACATTAATTCATTTATTTATGTGATCGTAGTCTTGAATCCATAAAATATATAATGCATAGACAAAAATAAATAAATAAATAAATGAAACAATCATGATATTATCTAAAATGTTTATATATTGAGAAGATAGTAAATCAACTTATGACCTAGGGGAATAACTCCTTTTTCTGGTATTGGAATAAGTTGCATCATTCCACCTATCCACCTATGCTTCATCTGAGTTGGAATAATTATGGTTCCATCTTGAACCACCTTTATGTGCCTTGGAATAATCCATTTATTACATCATTTATAACTTACACGCATGTGAAGGAAACCAAAGGATTGGTTAATAAGGATTATATAAATAGCCTTGGACACACAGGTCCTATATAATAATGGAGGGAGGGATGACTTGAAGGTCATAAATTTTAATATAATAACTAATAATTGCAAACCCATGAAATAAATTACATTAAATAAATGATAACACATACATAGGTCTTGGTTAAGCTCATGATCGGTCAAACATGAAATAAATATAAAAAATAAATAGGATAACATTCATTTACAATTAGTTATTTATTATTAAGGTAAACATGCTTTAATTAATTAATTAATAAATCAATTAATTAATCCCCTTTCATCTTAATGACCATTTGAATTCATTTGGAGATACCCATCATTAATGAAATTCATGGAAAATAAAAAACAAAACCAATAATTAGAAATTTATTATAATAAATTAATTGAGCATTTAAAATTCTTTAAACCCTTATTAAATTTTCAAACAAAACATATTCTAATTAATAAAATTAGGTTTTAATGTTGTAATTATTGATTTAATGTAATTAAATTATACTATTAATTGGGAGACTACACGTCATGTACTTTCCAAGTACACACTATGTATCTTGGTTTCCATGTATCTAGGGTACACTCCTACGGCTTTGGCGTATACCTCATACAAACTACACGACGTGTACAAACTAGCTACACACCGAGTATTCCACTTACTGTGTGCTCAGGATATATGCCTTGGTCTTAGACGTTCATATCAACAGATTACAATGCATGTACAGGACATCTACACACTATGTGTTTTTAATTCCATGTGCACATGCAACCTTCCAAAAAGACTCAGCGTGTTCTTATATGAGAGACTACACGACGTGTATAGTTCAAATAAATTCCAAGTGTCCTATTTTATTTCCAAATGGATTGGTGTGTTTTTTGGATGTGAGAAATGATAACTTACACACCATGTACACCACATACACTTGGGTACAAGGTGTATACTTTATATACATGCCACATAGTCCCATGCTATCTGACCATATTCCTCAGCACTTCCAGATGAAATATCCAATCATTCTTCATATATTCTTATAACTTTAAGAAAAATAAACACGAAAAAAACACGATTAATATTTTGATAACTTGTTAATTCAAATTGGATTATAGAACAAATAATATAAAATTAAAATCTAATCAATATTGTGTATAGATCAAAAATAAAATAAATAATTATAAATTTGAAACGTGACCACTCTAATATCACTTGATGGTTTTAGGTACAATAGAAGTACCTTTAGTGGGAAATATATTAAAATTTATTTTAACATAGAGTTTCCTAAAACCCTAAGAGAGGATATTTCATGTTAAATTTATAATTAATTTATTTATGATTGGAAGAAATGATTACCTTTTCTTAGGATCCTTTGATGACATTGTTGATATTTTAAAAAACCTTTTAAATTACCTTCATTATATTGAAATGATTCAAGTGTAGAATCCATATAGTGGTGATCCACATGTGATCCTTTGATCTCTGAGAAACACCAATTGATTTCAGGGTGCTAGCGCGGTAAATTGATTGTCTTTCATTTTTTATCTTGATCGCTCCAAGAACCTTTGGGCTTGAAGGAGTTCTACTTATTATTGAGAGAAAGAGAGGAGAAATTTGAGAGAGAGAGAGAGAAATATATTGTGTTCAATGATTCTCTATTCTCAATTTTCCATTAACCCTACACAATAGAAATAACCATCTATTTATAGATGCTGAGTTTAGGTTAAGATATTATTTAATTTCATTCTAACTCTTAAATAATATAATAATTCTTAAAAGAATACATGTCACATAATAATAAAAAAATAATATTATTATTATACGGTATGTGCTAACTTGAACAATGATAAATATATTTTACTAGATGTAAAATTAATATTTATCAAGGGATGCGGTCTTGGTATGTTCATCCTTCCTGATATTTATTAAATACCTGAATAAATATTTATTTATAAATAATTATTTAAATCCACAAAATAGTGAATAAATATTTATTAAATATTAAATAAAATAAATAAATAAATTTTATTCACAATCATGTGAATAAATATTTATTTAATTTATTCTATCAATAAAACTTGAATAAAATTATTCCTCGGTCTTGAGAATAATATTTATTCTATTAATTAAATTAAAAATGCAATTTGATTAAGATCAACAAAAACACTTAGTGTGTGACCCTCTAGGATTATTTATTATTAACATTAGGTGGGTATATCTAAAGTAAAATATTACCATATAGCAATGGGTTAATTCATCCAAGAGAATGAACTTAATGTTGCAATGATGAAAACCACATACGAATGATCACTGTGTAATATAATCCATTTTTCTTCAATATATCATCAAGAAGGTTGCACACCTATTTCATCAAACTCTATATTCAATACATCTTTCTTTGACTATTTGAAATAAACACATTGATACACCATGGTCATGGAATTTATTATGATGGTTATATTCCTATCAAAGGGACGAGATATCAGCTTACATAAAGATGAAGTGGAAAAATCCTCCTCAAATTATCCATCAATAGCACATCAATCATGAATCACCCAATGTATCTAACTTCACCATGAATTGTTATCATCATAGTTTATGAAATACATATAAATGTGTGTTTTTTAACATGAATTAATAATAAAATTAAATTTTAAATACCATCACACATGCTCATAGATAGGAATATTCGATGACACCAAAATATGAAAAATTCTTATTACCAAGTCTGTTCTCATAACCTCCTATCTTGGAGACTACCAAGTGTGAACTTCATAAGATGAAGTCTCATCTAATTATGAGTACTCTCACATGATAGTATATATATTATATTCCCCATCATAGTTTGTTATCCGACCATAGACCTATATATTAAGAATATTTTCATGTCACTTCAAGGTTCTCATCATAGTGAGGAACTACTATAACCATATCAATGTGACAGATACCCAAGGACATTATCACATCAATGTTATAAAGTAGAAAAATAAATATGTGATAATATATTTAAATTAATATTTACTTATTTGAATATAAATACAATCCAAAGTATAAGTAGTTGGTTTTAGGGAATGAACTACTACATGATGTTGGGTTTTCTTTCCCCCATGAGATTTATCAGTTGATCCTCCTGAAGAAAAATCCATTTTAAGTTTTTTTTATCTCCAGTCCCATGGGAGCACTGAGAGTCAAAGATATTCATCATAACCTTAAGGTAATAATGAACAATATATTTATAGATGTCAAAGCCTCAAATTGACAAAGCATTTCATAGACTCAGATTTACCCCACTAAATAAATAGTCCAACTTACTTTCAGTGTTGATGAAAAATATGGAGGCATACTGTGAATGCCTTGGGAAATTTTCCTCATATTACCAGATATACTCATCTTCATTTTGGTTTAGTCCAAGTAACCCCCTATATATTTTAAGATATAGAGTTCAGGTAAAATATTTACCAAAAAATATTTTTTTGAAGTCATCTCATTCCATGGAATCTATATCTTCTTTATACTTCGCGTTCTTGACTAGCAACCACCACCGATCGGTGTCCCCCTCCATGTGATAAATGAAAAATATAACTTTCTCTCATTCTAGGCATTGGGGGGGGGAGATAAGATATTCTAAATGGAGTTAATATATTTTTCTATGATGGGGGGATTAGAAGATCCACTAAAGCCAATAGGCCTTTGTCACATAAAATACTCAACCGTAACCTTACCTTTCTTAGGAGAAGTAGGGAATTCTATATGATTCAAGTTATTATTCATAACTTAATCTAGTTGAGCCAATACTAACATTAATTTCTCGGCCCCCACACCCATAAGGTTAAGGCATATCATTGGGGAAATCATCACATTTCCCATCACATTGGTTATTGGTATAATTTCTCTTATTTCCTACCATTAACTAAAAAAATATATTAGAATACATTAAATAATAAACATACAAAATGGAAACCTATAAAAACAGAAGGAATAACATATAAATGATAAGTATATAATTACTTATGAGTCTCTAGGTTTAAATCTAGGTTATACATGGTAATGTTTCCTATTAGTTTTTCTAACCTACCAATTTTTTTTAAATTCCTTCATAATGGTTCATAAAGAGTTTGTGAATTTCTAAATCACATCCCTTAGGAGTTTCAAAATAGGTGTGTAATAAGGATTATTTTTCATGCACCAGGTGATGATCGAGTCAAAGATCAATTCTCCCTTTTCAGAGTTATTACCCCTAGGTAAAACTATTATAGAGCCACATCCACATATAGAAAAAATACAGTAAAACGTCTCCAAGGTAAATACCCAAAATAAAACTAAGTAGTGAAACAACAACTATCCGAAGGTCTAAGCTAGAAATGCCCAACACGGTCCCCAAAATTATCCTGGAAACTTGAAAGTAGTTTTATAGATGTAGGGTGAGTATACAAATATACTCAATAGGAAAAACAAAGTCTCTCGTGCACATGTGAGGGAAGCATAATAATGCACCTGTGAGAAAACATCAGAACCAACCAGCACCTATAAAGGTATACTAACCATCCCAAACTCACCAAGGCATGGTCACCAAATAATTCAAGCCAAGTAATATAATATAAAGTAAATCACATTGATGATAGGGTACCTCGCACCACTTTCCCACTAATTTTCCTCTCTCACACTCCAATGACAGATGTACTAGCACTCCCACCTCTTCCAAATACACCACATCACATCCCGTCCACACACAATTGGGCCACACAACACAACAAATCCCTCCTGCACTTACCTAGTCCACACACCACATCACATCTCACCTACACACACCCGATCCACACACCACAAAAAATCACATCACATTACATCACATCTCAACTCATCATGAAGACACCTAGGACAACACATCACAACTAATCCAAAAGACACCTGGGACACCATATCACAACTCACCTAAAGAAGCTTGGGCCATAATATCCTAGAAGATGGAGTAGGGAATAGTGGGGGCCAACCACCCATCCTTCTATTGGGCTGTTGGGATAGACACCGACCGTGTGACTATGAAGGTGTTCGACACATAGTGATAAACGTGGGTGGGGTGAATTTATAAATTATAAGGAAGATACAAGTATATTTATATATAGTATCAAGCACTCAATCCCAACCTATGGGTTATCAAACAACCAACCAACTAACAACACCATCACTTTTTATTCCAACTCTAAATGCATTTATTAGTATATGAAATAGTCATTTCAGAAGGTGAAGATTCCTGATAATCTAATGCAGCTTCACATTTCCTCGATGTTTAACACCCATTCATTTTATTATTTAGTATCAACCAAATTTAATCACACAACCCACCATTAAATTTTCCATTGAAAATTTCTATCCCATTAACCATTCCAACCCATGCCATTTCAAACATCATTAAATATTCATTTATTCCATCACTACTCGATAATCTAGAAGAAAACAACCATATATCAAAAGTAACCAGTCATCCTCAACAATATCACCTCACCGCCCCACAAGAATGGTCGAACGACCACATTTCACCCCACACCCCATTACAATCACACATTGACATCCCACAATAATGGATGAACAATCACATATCATACCACACTCCATTACAATCACACATCACTGTCCCAAAAGTATGACCACACATCACAAAACATCGAAATTTCTTTACATATTTACAAAGGGGATTTTATCACAATACTCTATATATTAGGGATGTTATCACATAGATCACGATCTTGGGGAAACTAATTTATTAACCAAATATAAGCGGTTATACAATTTCTATTTTTAGGGTGATATCACAACAATCACAACAAAAGAAACAATTACATCACATATATCCAGTGCAAACAAATCCCCCAAAGACCAAAATTTTCAGCATGGTATCAGGCCTGTACAATCCATAGTATCACAATAATATTAAAGCTATAAAATCATGAGAAACAAACCCCTTTACCCTTAAATTTTAATTCAACCAATTATTTATCTTTAATTAAGCCAGAACAACCATAAAACATAGGTAAAAAAATCAAACCCCTCCCTCATGATACACAATAAAGAGAAACTAGGGAACCCTACCTCAATGAAGCTTTGCTGACTCGCTGCGCACCATAGGGCAAAGAAGAAAGCCCACAACCCACAACCACACCATGAGAAAACATGGATCAACCTATAACACAACCACGTAACATCAAAATGCACCCCAAAATCACAAAACAAACCAAAATGCACCACTATAGTAAAACTACGAAGAATACTAGAAGGAAATGGGTGATAATGAGAGGAGAACTCACCACAGATCCAAGACAGGAGCCTAAGGATCGATCCCCTTTGAAAGAAATCTCCTAACGCTATAGGAGAAGGTTTCCAGATGCCTGGAATGAGAGAAGAGCCGCTGAACATAGGGTTTAGAGTAAAACCTAGTGAATAAAACCTTTAAAACTATACAACATCAGAGAATTATATGACATTCAGTCCCCTCTCATGTCGTGTAACTTTGGGATTTTAGGTTCCACAAAAAAATGCATCGCCTTTTTTATTATTTAACCCCAAGAAATTACATGTCATGAACTGAAACTAGATAATCTATGAAACCATATTTCACATCATTTTAGAGAATTACACAACGTGTAATCCCCTCTCATGTCATTTAACTTTTGGATTTTAGGTTCCTCCAAAAAATGCGTCGCCTTTTTTATTATTTAACCCCAAAAAATTACATGTCATGAACCGAAACTAGATAATCCATGAAACCATATTTCACATCATGTAATGCACTTACATGGTGTGTATTTTCTACAGTAGTTCTGCTGCACCTCCATCTTCCACTAAAAAATCCCATAACCTCCCCCGAAAACCTCCAACACTCAAAACTGGCAAAGCAATGGACCAAGAAGGAACAAACCATTACATTAGATACCTCTCAAATGATTATTTCCATCAAGAATCCAAAACCAAGACCAGAAGGAAAGGGGTCCAAACAACCACCCCGTGAGATACCTCTAAATGATCTCATCATACCTCAAACACTACCACCAGCCAAACATGCCAACCCAAACGACCAAAAAACACACCACACAACCACAATCTGCCTCCTATCACACAACCAGATTTCCACACAACTATTTCAAAACCAACAAACTACACCATTTAAAACACACAAATCAGGGAATTCCATCCTCCATGTCAAGATACTATCTGCTCTGGGCGACACTGACTCACCCACACAGGTTTAATCACATCATAGTTAATGCATCTCGATTAGGAATTAGTTCCTATCCTTTTCATATGTTAGAAATTTATCACACATCACACCACACACATCAAAAACCAAGGAAAAAATATCATCTTATAAAACAAAAAGGTCTCAAAAATCACATCCTAAGAAAATAAAGAGAAAATAAAAACTCAAAAAAACTCTAGATACTGGGCACACATATATGTTTCTTGCTCCCATGTACTCTCATCCAGGCCACCATTCCTCCACAACACATGAACCAAAGAAATGGTTCGTCCACACAGTGCCTTCTCTTGATGATCTTGGATCTCTACTGGATACTCAAAAAACATTGCGTCATCCTCGATATCCAACTCTCCACAGTAAAAGACATGAGAGTCATCATGAAGATGCCAATGAAGTTGAGATATGTGGAAGACATCGTGGATCCTCTCCAACTACATTGGAAATTCCAACTGGTAAACCACTTCTCCAACTCCCCCCAACTCCTCAAAGGGCCCAACAAACCTTAGAGAAATATTACTCCCTCTACTAAACCTCTACTACCCACGTCGAGGGGAAACCTTTAAGAACATGTGGTCCCCAACCTTGAAATCTAAGGGCCTCCTTCTGTGATTGGTATAAGACTTCTTCTAGTCCTGTACTTCTTTCATCATCTCATAAACAAGATGATATTTCTCTATCATCCTCTGTACCACATCAGGACCAAGAATGGTTGTCTCCCCAACCTCTGTCCAACAAAACGAATAACAAAATGGTCTCCCATACAATGCCTCAAACAGATCCATTCCAATGGAAGAGTGATAACTATTATTATAATAAATCTCTAAAAAAGGAACGTATCATACCCAAGATCCACCAAAGTCCAAAATTCATGCCTACAACATATCCTACAAAAATTCATGCCTACAAAATATCCTCCAATGTATGGATAGTTCATTCCATATGCCCATCTGTTTGGGGGTGGAGAGCAATGATGAGGCATAACTGAGTGATAAAAGCATGCTACAATCCCCTCTAGACTCATGAGTTAAAATGTGAATACCAATCCGATACAATGGACCTCGTAACTCCATGCAACCACACCAACTCATCCACATACCTCTTAGCTAATACATCTACTATGCCTGAGTCCTTGATCGCTAAGAAGTGGGCTGATTTCATCAACTGATCCACTATCACCTAGATAACATCACAACCTCCCTAAGTTCTGGATAACCCTGTGAAGAAATCCATTAATATTTCTTCCCATTTCTACTTGAGAACATACAAGGGCTCCAACAAACCACCCATAACATGATGCCCTACCTTTACCTACTGAAAAACCAAGCACCTTTCCACAAACTCTATCACTAACCACTTCACCCAGGGCCACCAAAACCGCACCCTCAAGCCATGGTAAATTTTGGAAATTCCAAAGTGTACTACCAAAGGTGAGATATGGAACTCATGAAGAACTCCCTTACACATTACTACTAGAACAAACTACCTTCCTTGAAACAAAATTCAATTATGACTATCCTTCGACTATCCCTTCGGAGCATCACCATGACCAACATGATCACACATCACCTCAACCTATGAGTCTCCCCACGAAGACTCCTACACTTTCAACATCAGATAATATTGAATTGTAATATGGAAGATGTATCAACCAACCTTTTATTCAAGTGAAAGGATTCTAATTTCTCTATTGCTCTCCAAGAATCTATATACTCTTGAACAAAACCCTTCCACAACTTCCAACTCAAAGCACCGACCACAACATCCCCCTTCCTTGTAACACCTATAGATTTTATGAGATATATATTTTTTAATTTCTTTGATGTATTATATTGTACACTACACCAATATTATCTTGTACTATATGAAACATCGTATTAGCTTGCAGTATATGCAACACTATTCGTGGCTAGTGTTACACACAATTTCAAGTTCTTTTTGTGGGAATTATTCTACGCAACATTAAATATAGATTTTGTTTAATGTATAAATGAAATAAGTTTTGATTATGTTTTACACAACACCTAAGGGAGCTTACACTACACACATCCCTGAATTGGCTTGCATCACATGCAATCGCGACCTTCCTCGATAGCGTGTGTAGTACGCAATACCGGGATTCGCTAAACAACGATATATTGTTATAATATTATTATGAACTAGCCATTATGAATATTATTAACTACATTTTGAATTTTATAACATTATTATTCATCTTAAACATTTTCTAGAACATGATATGAGAACAAAATAAATTTTTTGGGTAAAATAAGTATTTTTCAAAAAATGCAGTTTTGCCGCCTTTTGATGGTGCACCCACTTTAAATCTTGTTTTTGAAATTTTATAAGTTCAATTTGAAAAAATAAAATTCTTCTTTGGAATCAGGATATATAAATTTAATTTGGATAAATTTTTCATATTATTCTGATAACTTTCATATTTTAATGAATAGTAAAAGCACACTATATTTTAATTAAAAACAACTTTTTTCATTGCAATAATTTATATGGTTAAATTATAATATTGAGTGGTTTTAAAGTATAAATAGAATATATTTTTACCATTTAATATAATTTATGTCATTACTCTTAATTTTAAATTGAATTCATAGGTAAAAACATTTCAATCTTTGACAAAGTTTTAACTTTTAAAACCCTTTTTCTTAACAACGGGATTAATTTTAAATTAATTACTACAACTTATGTGTTTTGAATTTTGAAAAATGGATTGCATATTTGAATTTAGTGGGTCCAAATTATGTTAATAGGTTACTTTTATTTTTTTGATATTATGAATAGTAACTACGGTAATTTTTATTTACTGCAGTTAAAGGTAAATTGGGTAATTAAGGGTAAAAATAAGATTATAAAATTACCCTAACACCTGCCAAAATTCTATTGGATGACTAAAGGTTGACCAATAACACCTAAGGGTCGGAATATATTCATTTTATGGACTTTTGAACATGAAAATAATTTAATTATTATTAAAACCAAAGAAAGTGACAACATGTCACTCTTAAATCTTATAAGTATAATAATTTTAATTTAGTGATAAATTTCATGAAACTTAGAAAATGAATATTCTACAAAAAATATAATAAAATTATCTACATCATGTGAATTTATTTAGAATTTTTAGGAATTAAATAATTATCATTAAAGGTGACACAATAGTGACGTTGAAATTATTTTATTGATTGAAATATCAAATAAATGGTTTTAAAAATATTAAAATAAATATTATATGAACTATTTAATGTTACACAAAAATATTATATATAAATATGACATGTTATGAATCTATTAAATCTTATATTTTGAACATATCTTTAGTGTGTATTTTATTTAAATTCAAATAAATGAATAGTGTCAAAATTGACACTATTGTTATTTTATAAAAATAACATAATATAAAATTGTTTAAAAATCACAAAAATATTGAAAAATTATAAATTAAAATTTATATAGTCTAAAATTTAATAAATTATCAAATTATAGACAATTAACAACACATAAGTAATTATTTATAACAATTTAAAATTTAGAATCTTATTACCACAAATAAAATTAAATAGATTAAATAAGGATAAATCAAGTTGATAAGGTTTAAAATAAATTTCCAACATGTCTAAATTTTATTGGTTGATGATATTAAAAACCTATCTCATCTAATATTCTAATATGAGTAGTTTTTGGAGGTTTTTATGTTGGGTTTGATTTATTATAAATTAATATTTTTGAAGTTTCCAAAGGTACCCCTCTCCTCCCTTATAAAAGGGAACCTCCTCCCTCTCATCCTCACACAATTTTGAGCATTCAAGCACATAAAAAACCTACCCATTTCTATTCTAAACATCTCTAGTTATATCATAGAGGTTCTGTTCTTCTTAAAAGACCATCTCTAGTACACTAAGAGGAAGTTTAAAAGAGGCGCGTCGAAGAAGAGGTAATATCTTCTACCGATTCTTTTAAGTTTCTTTATTCTTCTACTTCCTCTTCCTTAGTTATTTAATTATGAAGTAATAAAATTAGTATAAATAACATACTTATATGTTATTATGAATATCAAAAAACCCCATTTCACCTTATATTCATCCCATGGAAAACGAAATCACTGTGTGTGCGTATGTACGGAATACCGTCTCCATGCCGTGGTGTAATCTGTTTTTCCACCACCACCTTACTTGGATGGGTATAATGGTGTAAAGAATAACTATATATGTTTATTATAAAATAATACTGATTCTGAGATATTATATCATCCACTCCAATTCCATTCAATAATAATGGGAATGATATCATCACTCGTGCGTACGTACGGATTACCGTCTCCACGACGCGATGAGATTCATTCTCCATGTTAACCATTCAAGAATGATTATAAAGTATATATAATGAATAATGTATTTATATATATATTATATATATATATATACTGAATATAAATGATATATAAATCATGTTTTATATTTTGGAATTAAGTAAATCATGATATAAGTGATAATAATATCAAGAACGATAAGTCCAAACACGTACGATAAATGAAACGAATATTACCCAAAACATTGCTTTAACATGGAATTGACAAATGAACAGGTAATATAAAGACCTAAGTGAATCATAAATGATATCATAATAATAACTATGATTCTGGAATAAGTCAATGACATTATTTAAATCATTATACAGGAGGTTTAGATACGTACAAATCACATCAGACATAAGGTAAGGAATAATTTTGCAAATCTCATTTTTATCTGAGATTGCTTATACATAAGTATTTACTGGGGTTATATTTTTCATCCATGTCCATAAAAATGTTTTTTATAAAGTGTTTCATATTATTCCATGTATTTTTAAAGTCATGTTTACCCCTCTTTGACTTTTACATTGTGTTATGGAAGGAATATTTCTTTTTTTTACCATATGAGGAACTTTTTGACTTTTCCTGCAAAAGTATGAGGAAAATGTTTTTTTAACTTATACAGCGTGAACATATTTTTACAGTTTCATAATACCTAATTTTAATGAAGCTTCCTCTACTATATTTTATGATTATTTTCAACAAAATCCTTTTCTTTTAAAATTTAATGGCATTTTGTGAAAAGAAAATGATTTTGAAGAAGAAAGGATATTTTCCTCAAGAATTCATTTCAAGTGTTTTGTCAAAACTATTTTTCATATAAGATGACATTATTTAGTATTATTATGTTTCAAGTATAATGTCTCTATTATTTACATGGTTTTATTATTCTTATTATGAAATGATATCCATTTGTTTTTTATGGATCACATTAAGATGGGATGATGTTTATGAAACCCATTTTATTATTTGGGTTATAATGAATGATTTATGTTTATTTGGTGGCAAAAGTAAGAATGATTTAATTATGAGATGGGTGGGACCTATATATCCCTCCAATTCATTGGGTAAAGATTTATATCTCATGATATAGACATGGATGGAACGGAAAGTTAACCCGGTTCAGTGATACATGACTAGAATGAGGAGTGAACTCGATTCAGTAAGAGACTTTGTCCACTATGATGGTCTTGGCAGCAATACCTTGGATACTATAGAAATCATAACATGTGATTAATGGTTTCTAAAATTACATGTTTTATGCCCATGCTATTTTATCATGGTTACTTTTCCTTTTTGATCTATGCCTTATGCACTGCCAAGATTTATGTCATTACTCATGATTTTGATGTTTTATGTTCATGTTCTTACATTAAAATGTTTAGGGATTGTTTTATGTTCTCCATGTTTACCCTTACTGAGAATTTGAGGTCACCATTTTTTATGTTTTCTTTTCCCCAAGATATAAATAAAGGTTTTAGGTAAGAAAACCAAAGAGGAATATTTTTATGGGAGATGTTGAAGATCTTTCACCATGATTAGAAGATTATGTTCTGAGTTTCCAAATACACTAAACTAATACGGTCTTTGGGTGTCTATTTTTGTCATGTATTAAGTATTCCACAAAATTAATGTAATGTCTATGTACGTCAAGTATGGGTCTTTACAGTTGGTATCAGAGCAAAGGTTTCGTTAACCTTTGGAAACTAGGATGAAAAAACTTTAGTGAGATCCCTAGATATTTTTCTAAGGCATGTTTAGGGATGTCCCTAAGGATAAGTATACGTATAGGTTATATTACTAGAATTACAGTAATGATCTTAGAATTATACCTAAGATGTTATATATTGAAGGTAATCCCCCTTTATTATGTTGTTTTCCTAGCATGATTTTTGCCTCTCACACTGTTCTTTTTGGGTTTTAGACGTTGGCTGGAACCCGAAGGAACCATGTTGATCAATGTAATGGAAAATGCAATGATTGTCCTCCCGAACAATCAAATGTGATGGGACATGGAGTGAAAAATATTTTTGCTATACTTACACAAGCTATGAATCATTCTGGACTTCCAAATGAGCAGATAAAGGAACAATATTCTATTGAGTCCTTCATGAGGCAACGTCCACCTTCTTTCAGTGGGTCTTATAATACACTTGTTGCTGAACAATGGATCAGTACCATTGAAAAGATATTTTCCATACTTCGTTGTATAGAGCATGAAAAATTTATTTTGGATGTTTACCGATTAGAAGGTGAAGCAGACCAGTGGTGGACTCTAATTAAGAATACAAGGCCCCAAGATGAAATTGAATCCATGGAATGGGACCAGTTCAAGAACTTGTTTTTCAGTAAGTACTTCCCTCATATTCTTTGAAAAATATGGAAAATGAGTTCCTTGAGCTTAAGCAGAAGGATGATGAATCTGTTGGTATATACAGAGCGAATTTTACAAGGCTTGCAAGGTATGCATCTGGATTTATCATTCAACCTGAAAGTAAAGTTGATTGATTCTTCAGTGGATTAAAACCAAGTCTTCGAAGAGAATTTGATATAAGAGACTTCAGTACCTATGAAGAAATTGTGCCTTGTGCTATCAAGGTAGAACTGGAATTTGGTGTTACGTATCCATCTCATGGTTTTGACAAGAAACGAAAGATGGAGTTCAAGGAAAAATCTCAAAACAATGGTGAAAAGAAAGTGAATGTTTCTTTATGCTCAAAGTGTGGAAAGAAGCATGGTAGAGATTGTCTTAAAGTGACTAGAAAATGTTTTACGTGTGTAAAAGAAGGTCATCGAGTAGATGAGTGTCGACATCAAAAACCTCTTAAGGAAAAGGACAAAGGGAATTATGCTAACCAATGCCCAAATCTAAGGGTTAATGATGACCGACATCAAAAACTTCTTAAGGAAAAGGACAAAGGGAAGTCACATGCGATCACTATTGGAGATGTTGAGTATGAAAACGATGTGGTGTAATGATTATGTGTTTATGTAACGGGATTCCAAAATAATTTTTTGGAATCTAATTTATAGTATCGTGGAATATTGGAATATCTATGTAATGGTTTGTTGCGGTTTTCGATAATTATATGGTACAGGTAACCATGAAAAGTGATTGAAATATTTTTGGAAAGTAGACGATATGTGCATAATGAAGGGATAAGAAGAAAATTATATGTTTGATAGTATTCATGAGCTCATGATTGAGATAAAGACAAAGTGATATCATGGTTTGAGTATATAGAATTTTTGGAATTTTGGTATGTGGAAAGAGTTAACTTTTTATAGCATTCATGTTTTCACTAAAGTTCAATGGGTATTAATTTTTCAAGAGAATACATGATTAAGGTATTCACATGTTTGGAATCTGACCAACAACAAGATATATCTTATATGGGATAAATGATGGTATTCACATTCTTGGTAGATGACCTTTCTAGTAGTCGTTTTCTTTATACTATGAGATTGGATAGAATTATTTCCGATAAGCTTAAAATTTGGAATGCATTAAGTTGGATATCATAGAGTATTGTTTAAAGCTACAAATTTTGATATTATTTTTGGAATGTTGTAATAGTATTGTTTTAGAAAAAGGACAACCAGTAAGATGGGAGAAAACCCGTCACGTCAGAAAAGGTTGTGAGAATCGAACCCACAACCGAAGTGCAACATGCCTTTATCGCCTACCACTGGCCTACAGGAAGTCCCTGGTTAGTAGAAAAAAGTTTTATTTTATTATGCAGGATGATAGATGAAGTATAAGTCCATTTTTTGAGACATATACGATTAATCTCACCATCGATGGACTTATGTATATAAATTTTTCTAACCATATGTTTGAGATAGATGGAATGACCTATCATTCTATCGCATGATCTGCTAACACTTCATAGAAGACAAATTCAACTTCATTTCTTTAAGAGATGAAGTGGAAATTGTTTAAGGCATAAACAACAGTGAGATTGTACCAAAATCAAGTAAGTATTTCTTTTAATTCAAAAATTCTTCAACTTTAGGGAAATAATCTTGAAAACCAAAAACTTTGTCCTAGATGGTACCTTAGATCATCACAAATTTATGGCTTTGTGATTGTTGGATT
This sequence comes from Viscum album, assembly GCA_963277665.1. Classification (NCBI taxonomy): domain Eukaryota; kingdom Viridiplantae; phylum Streptophyta; class Magnoliopsida; order Santalales; family Viscaceae; genus Viscum; species Viscum album. The sequence continues at coordinate 386,706,684 of OY728166.1, forward strand.
TTTCATAACCATGTTCTCTACCACTCTTCATCAAAACATGATGGTTAGATTTCTCTTCCATATCCATATTTTGACCTATGTTATCCTATGTGGAAACCCAGTGATGATTTCATTTGGGTAACCATTACATTTCATACTTCACTTTTTAAAATTAAGTTTTAGTATTCCTTTTTATGATGTGGGTTTCTATGAATGAAACTTTCAATTAGTAAATGATTTATAACCCCAAAGAATTTCGGGGGAGAAATTCATTTTAAGGGGGGTAGAATGTAACACCCAGAGATTTTATGAGATATATTATTTTTAATTTCTTTGATGTATTCTATTGTACAATACACCAAGATTATCTTGAAATATACACAACACCGTATTAGCTTGCAGTATACACAAAACTATTCTTGGCTAGTGTTACACACAATTTCAAGTTCTTTTTATGGGAATTATTCTACCCAATATTAAGTATAGATTTTGTTTAATGTATAAATGAAATAAGTTTTGATTATGTTTTACGCAACACCAAAGGGATCTTCCACTACACGCAGCCATGACTTGGCTTGCATCACACGCAATCGTGACCTTCCTTGATAGTGTGTGTAGTACACAAAACCAGAATTCGCTAAACAACGATATATTGTTATAATATTATTATGAACTAGCCGTTATGAATAGTATTAACTAAATTTTTAATTTTATAATATTATTATTCATCTTACACATTTTCTAGAACATGGTATGAGAACACAATAATTTTTTGGGTAAAATAAGTATTTTTCAAAAAATGCAGTTTTACCGCCTTTTGATGGCGCACCCACTTTAAATCTAGTTTTGAACTATTTATAAGTTCAATTTGACAAAATAAAATTCTTCTTTGGAATTAGGATATAAAAATTTACTTTTGATAAAATTTTCATATTATTCTGATAACTTTCATATTTTAATGAATAGTAAAATCACACTATATTTTAATTAAAAACAAATTTTTTCATCGCAATAATTTATATGGTTAAATTATAATATTTAATAGTTTTAAAGTATAAATAGAATATATTTTTACCATTTAATATAATTTATGTCATTAACATTAATTTTACATTGAATTAATAGGTAAAAATATTTCAATCTTTAGCAATGTTTTAACTTTTAAAACCCATTTTCTTAACAACGGGATTAATTTTAAATTAATTACTGCAAATTCTGTGTTTTGAATTTTGAAAAATGGATTCCATATTTGAATTGAGTGGGTCTAAATTATTTTAATAGGTTAATTTTATTTTTTTGATATTATGAATAGTAACTACAGTAATTTTTATTTACTGCAGTTAAAGGTAAATCGGGTAATTAAGGATAAAAATAAGATTATAAAATTACCCTAAAACCTGCCAAAATTATATTGGATGACTAAAAGTCGACCCATATCACCTAAGGGTCGGAATAGATTCATTTTATGGACTTTTGACCATGAATGTAATTTAATTATTATAAAAACAAAAGAAAGTGACAACATGTCACTCTCTTAAATATTATAAGTATAATAATTTTAATTTAGTGATAAAATTCATGAAACTTAGAACATGAATAGTATCCATAAATCTAATAAAATTATCTACATCATTTGAATTTATTTAGAATTTTTAGGGATTAAATTATTATAATTAAAGGTGACACAATAGTGATGCTGAAATTATTTTATTGATTGAAATATCAAATAAATGGTTTTAAAAATATTAAAATAAATATTAGATGAACTATTTAATATTATCCAAAAATTTTCAAGATAAATATGAAATGTTATGAATCTATTAAATCTCTTATTTCGAACATATATTCTGTGTGGATTTTATTTAAATTCAAATAAATGAATAGTGTCAAAATTGACACTATTGTTATTTTATAAAAATAACATAATATAAAATTGTTTAAAAATCAAAAAAATATTGAAAATTATAAATTAAAATTTATATGGTCGAAAATTTCATAAATTATCCAATTATAGACAATTCACAACACATAAGTAATTATTTATAATAATTTAAAATTTAGAATCTTATTACCACAAATAAAATTAAATAGATTAAATAAGGATATATCAAGTTGATAAGGTTTAAAATAAATTTACAACATGTATAAATTTTATTGGTTGATGATATTACAACCCTACCTAATCTAATATTCTAATATGAGTCATTTTTTGAGGTTTTTAAGTGGGGTTTGATTTATTATAAATTAATATTTTTGAAATTTCCAAAGGTGCCCCTCTCCTCCCTTACAAAAGGGCACCTCCTCCCTCTCCTCCTCACACAATTTTGATCCTTCAAGCTCGAAAAAAACCTGAAAATTTCTCCTTTTAACATCTCTAGTTATATCATAGAGTTTCTGATCTTCTCAAAAGACCAACTCTAGTGCCCTAAGAAGAAAGTTTAAAAGAGGCGCATCGAAGAAGACGTAATCTCTTCTACTGATTCTTTCAAGTTTCTTTATTCTTCTACTTCCTCTTCTTTAGTTGTTTCATTATGAAGTAATAACATCAGTATAAATAACATACTGATATATTATTATGAATATGAAACAACCTCATTTAACCTTCTATCCATCCTACGAAAAATGAAATCACCATGCGTGCGTACGTACGAAATACCGTCTCCACGCTGTGGTGTAATCTGTTTTTCCACCACCACCTTATTTCGATAGGTATAATGGTGTAAAGAATAACTATATATGGTTATTATAACATCATACTGATTCTGAGATATTATATCATCCACTCCAATTCCATTCAATAATAATGGAAATGATATCATCGCTCATGCGTACATACGAATTATCGTCTCCACGATGTGATGAGGTTCATTCTCCATGTTAACCATTTAAGAATGATTATAAAGTATATATAATGAATAATGTGTTTATCTATCTATTATATATATATATACTAAATATAAATGATATATAAATCATATTTTACATTCTGGTAGTAAGTAAATCATGATATAAGTAATAATAATATCAAGAACAACAAGTCCAAACATGTACGATAAATGAAACGAATATTACCCAAAATATTGCTTTAACATGGAATTGACAAATGAACGGGTAATATAAAGACCTAAGTGAATCATAAATGATATCATAATAATGAATATGATTCTGGAATAATTCAATGACATTATTTAAATCATTATACAGGAGGTTCAGATACATACAAAGCCTACCGAACCTAAGGTAAGGGATAATTTTGGGAATCTCATTTTTATCTGAGATTGCTTATACATAAGTATTTAATGGGGTTATATTTTTTTATCCATGGCCATAAAAATGTTTTTCATAAAGTGTTTCATATTCTTACATGTATGTTTAAAGTCATTTTTACCCCTCTTTGACTTTTACATTGTGTTATGTAAGGAATCTTTCTTTTGTTTACCATACGAGGAACTTTTTGACTTTTCCGGCAAAAGTACGAGGAGAATGTTTTTTTTAACTTATACGGCTTGAACGGATTTTTACAGTTTCATAACGAATAATTTTAATGAAGCTTCCTATACAATATTTCATGATTATTTTCAACAAAATCCTTTTTATTTTAAAATTTAATGTCATTTTGTGAAAAGAAAATGATTTTGAAGAAGAAAGGATATTTTTCTCAAGAATTCATTTCAAGTGTTTTGTCAAAACTATTTTCCATCTAAGATGACATTATTTAGTATTATTATATTTCAAGTATAATGTCTCTATTATTTTCATGGTATGATTATTCTTGTGATGAAATGATATCCATTTGTTTTATATGGATCACATTAAGATGAGACGATGTTTATGAAACCCATTTTATTCTTTGGGTTATGATAAATGATGTATGTTTATTTTGCGACACAAGTAAAGATGATTTCATTATGATATGGGTGGGACCTATATCTCCCTCCAATTCATTGGGTAAAGATTTATATCTCATGAGATAGACATGGCTGGAAGGGAAATTTAATCTTGTTTAGTGATACAGGACTGGAATGAGGAGTGAACTTGTCACGACCCGTCCTCGGGGCCCGTGCCGTGACTACCCCAAGCCCGCCTTCCATAGGCCAGGGGCTGATGACTAACACCAAGGCGTAATTCCCGGTAAAAAGGGAAGGCATTTCCTTTGGAAAGTAAACAAACACCACAGAGTAAGCAAGCAGTAGAAGTAAACACTAAGTAAAAACTGAGTACAACAGTAAGTGCGAAAAGTAAGTGGGCCAGTATACAAACCCAAACTGAAAGTAAAGTACAACTGGAAAGGGAAAAAAACAACTGTAAAGTAAATCCACCACGTCGAGCTGTCCACTGGAAATCCCACCTGAAGGGTGGGTACAGATAGCCTCCACTGCTCCTCTGGTCCAGCCGACCGCTCTGAGTACGTTCCGCCCAGTGGTCCACCTCCAGGTACCGTCCTGCTCTGCAAGCCACAATCACGATCAACGCTGTCCATCGTCTGCAACCCACACAATGTAGTGTGGGAATAGCCCGTGTAGGGGTGAGTATAAGCTACTCAGTAGGGACCTCGAGACCCCCAAAGGTCTCCCAGAATCCACAAAGGATAATCCACAAAGGAAAGATGCAATCACGAAGTAACATCCGACACTGCTTAGGTATATGCCCATACATATACCTAAGTCATCAATTCCAGCTCGCTCCAACCTTCGAGCCCAAGTAAAACCCAGTCCACACAGGAAAGAAAAACGTAAATCCACACAGGATAACACAACACAATCCACATAGGAAAGAAAAATAGGATTCATCTCACACAGGTATACTTCTTCGTATGACGATAGAGATGATCAGATATATCCACTGATTCATCTAAGTTGTCGGACCCACAAAGGATCGAAAGGTACTAACCCCCGCAATGACCCACAAAGGATCTGACCCACAAAGGATCGATAGGAAACTAACCCCCACAAAGACCCACATAGGATCGGACCCACACAGGATCTGTAGGCGCTGGCTCACACAGAACCGCTGAGCGCTGACCCACATAGGATCGGACCCACATAGGATCTGTAGCACTGATCCACGCAGGATCGCTGAGTACTGAAGTCATCGTCGTCGAATCCACTGAGGATCTCGGTACAGTCGTCGTCGTCACAGTCGCAACAGAGCCAGCTCTAGGGTTCCCGCACACAGCAAGCTCGTTCGGGAGGTTCCGCTCCACGAGCCGAGAGGATGATACATCAACTGACAAAAAGTCCGGAGTTGATGTATCCAAAAGTTCCGTATCATCAACAGGAACTCAGCATCACAGACGGCTCGTAAATCGGACGCCCGGTCTGGAAGTTATTGGCTTTTTTGTCCCAGGGGCCCGGTTGTTTTTTAAGTCAAAACCATCCCGACCGTACTCCACCTGCGTCCAAACCTCGAGCGGAGTAAGCCAAAATATCCGTCTCACTAAGAGGAATCCAACAAAGTCGACGACACCTCAATCGGACGTCCGGAGCTCAAGTTATGAGCGTTTCCGCTCCGAGGGCCCTGTTGGTTTCGTGTACGAACCAACTCGGCCAAACCCAAAGTATTCCGAAACCTTGAGTGCGATATACTGAAACGACCGTCTCGATCCAAGGATCGCATCTCAACTGACAGTGCGTCGATCGTAGGCCCGTAGCACAAGTTATGGGCGTCTGATTGGAAGAGATTCAGTATTAAGGGGTTCGGGCCCGGTCCGACCCGGCCCGATACCCTCAGCGTCGGCCCAAACCGGGTTGACCCGAACCGGGTCCGGGTCCAGCCCGCTTGGGTGTGGCCCGACTCGGTCGGCGCAACCCGGCCTGGCCCAGCCTGGGCGCGGCCCGACCTGGCGGACCGGCCAGGTAGCCGGCCCGGCCTGGGCGCGGCGCGCTGGCCAGGCGCTCGGCCAAACGGCCGAGCCGTTGAGGAGGGGGGGGGGGGGGGGGGGCGCCTACCCCCTGGATTTGTAACCGCGACCCTCATTATGGGGGGCCACTTGAGCTGGCCGCCGGGGGTTCGTAACCCCCGACCTTCCCTTGTCCGGCCGACCTGCTCTGGCCGGCCGGCTTTTGCTGCCACGGACCGGCGACAGACGGTCCCCCCTGCTCCGACGCCGGCGGCCTGGAACCGGCCGCCGGTCACCCTACTCCGCCGCGGCCTGGAACCGGTCGTGGCCTTGGTTCGTTTGGCGGGGTGCGACGGCGCCGCGCCCCTCCGCCGTGGCCCCGCTCCGGCCGCGGTGTCTTCGGGTTTCTCCGACGCGGCGCGACGGCGTTGCGTCCTTGTTCGATTTCATGGCGCGGTGCGACGGCACCACGCTTTCTTTGCCGCACGATCCCGTGTGGTGCGACGACACCACACCATTCCCATTTCAATCCACAATAGAAACAACATCATAGATAAGGGAGGAGGGTCGACCGTGTTTGTGCGGTCTGACCCCCTCTCGTTAATCGATAGCAATTGGTCATATTTCACAAAGAATGTCAAGGTAGTAATCAGGAAAAAAATAAATAAACCCCCTACCTCGATCGTAGATTTAACAGAGGTTCGTCGAATGAGGATTCGTCGCGGAATATCCATCGCGGTAAGAGACGTCGCGGAAGAAGACGTCGTCGGCGTCGCGGTATACGGCGTCGCGTAGTTGGTTTCCGAGGACTCGACATTCTTTGTCGGAGATTGATGTGTTCTTCGCGTTCTTCGTCGAAGATGAAGAAGTTCCTCAAGTTCCTTAGACCTTTTCTCCCAAAGACTCCACAACAAGAATCCAACCCTTAATAAAATAATCCCACACTTATTTTATTAACTTGACATTAGTTTGAAATTCAAACACTCACATTAAACTCACTTCATTAATATCATAAGTTATTAAAAATTAAGTTATCAAATTTAATTGTGAGTTGAGGGGGTTAAAAAATGTGAAGGGGTGGGGTTCGTGTGGGCCCCACCACCCTCATAACCTTCCATTGGAAGTTGGGTAGTTACCCAACTTCCACCCAAAGCTTAAATCCACTTAGAGAAAATAAAAATTGTAGTTAAATTTTTATTTTAACTTCTACAATTTTTATCAACCTCTCTCATGAAAATGCAACTCCGGAAAAGGTGTTTCTAAGAAACTACCGGTGTTGCGGTTCCATCGGTGCCCTTAGAATTCGATTCCGAGCACCGGTTCAAAAGTTAGAAATTCCCGCTCGTTCGTTCACTGAACGTACCCGAGCTAAACTTCAGATAGTAATTCCGGGCACACCGGGCCTCAGAATCAAGTACCGTCAGAAATTGCGTTCTAGTAAAATCCCAAAGAAAATTAAGAAAAAAATTTCCTTGAATTTTACGAGTCTTTACATTACTCCCACCTTAGGGATTTACATCCCCGTAAACATACATCATAAGCTAGGGAAACAAATGTGGGTACTGAGCACGCATCTGAGCCTCCCGCTCCCAAGTGATCTCCTGGAGATTCCCGTGTTGCCATCTAATGCGAACTAGAGGAATCGACCGTCCATGTAGGACCCGCTCCTATCGATCCTTGATCTCTACTGGGACCTCTGTAAAAGTCGCCCCATCATCAATGTCCAGCTCCCCATGGTCAATGATATGCGTCGGGTCGTGCACGTATCTCCTCAGCTGTGATACGTGGAAGACGTCGTGCACCCGGTGCAACTGAGGTGGTAGAGCTAGGCGATAAGCTACCTCGCCAATCCTACTGAGGACCTGGAATGGTCCGATGAAGCGTGGAGACAACTTTCCGTCTCGGCCAAATCTCCGAAATCCATGTTGAGGTGAGACACGCAAGAAGACGTGGTCGCCATCCTCAAACTCTAGTGGTCTCCGCCTCCTGTCAGCATAGGACTTCTTCCGGCTCTGAGCTGTCCTCATCCGCTCCTGGATGACCTGGACCTTCTCTGTCGTGGCCTGGACCATCTCCAGTCCCACAAGTGCTGACTCCCCAGGGTCTGTCCAGCACAAAGAAGATCTGCAAGGTCGGCCGTACAACGCCTCGTATGGTGCCATCCCGATGGTGGAGTGGTAGCTGTTGTTGTACGCAAAATCCACCAAGGTTAGGTGGTCCTCCCAGATGCGACCAAAGTCGAGAACACATGCACGGATCATGTCCTCGAGAGTCTGAATGGTCCTCTCCATCTGACCATTTGTCTGAGGGTGAAAGGCGGTGCTCAAACATAGCTGCATCCCGAACGCCTCCTGCAACCCCTTCCAAAGTTGGGAAGTAAAGCGAGCATCTCGATCGAAGACGATAGATGATGGCACACTGTGAAGCCGTACAATCTCCTGAACGTAGAGACGCCCCAAGCTCTCCACTGAGCCCTGTTCTCTGATGGGTAAGAAGTGAGCCGACTTGGTGAGTCGGTCGACAATCACCCAAATGGAGTCGTGACCTTTGGAAGTGCGTGGAAGAACAGTCACGAAGTCCATAGATATCCTATCCCACTTCCACTCTGGGACCTCCAAGGGTTGTACCAAGCCTGCTGGGACCAGGTGCTCTGCCTTCACCTGCTGGCAGGTGAGGCATCGAGAAACGAACTCTGCCACAACCTTCTTCATGCCCAGCCACCAGTGCTGTCGTCTGAGGTCCTGGTACATCTTCGCCACTCCAGGATGTACCGCCAAGGGAGAAGTGTGAAACTCTCTCAGCACCTCCTCCCGTAATGCAACTGGTACCAAGGTACGTCCTCTTAAAAGGACATCGTGCTCTGCTAAAAAGGAGAAACCATCAGGTTCTTGTCCTGAGGATATCTGCGCACGCCATGTCTCACAGTCAGCGTCCCCACGCTGTGCCTCTCTGACCCGCTGCAGTAGTGGAGGAGTGACTGTGAGATACTAAAGGAAGGATTCCCCATCTCTATCCATGAAGGATATCTAAAAAGCGGCTAGCTGCTCTGTCGCCTCCTCAAGTAGCTGAATGCCCGTCCTCCTGCTGAGAGCATCAGCTACTACATTCCCCTTCCCAGGAGTATAGACTATCTCAAAGTCATAGTCCTGGAGAAACTCGAGACATTGCCGCTGTCTCAAGTTCAGGTCCTTCTGAGAGAAGATGTACCTGAGACTCTGATGGTCAGAAAAGACTGTAAAGCGCTCGCCCATCAGGTAGTGTCACCATGTCTTCAGAGCGAAGACCACTGCTGCTAACTCCAGGTCATGGGTAGCGTAGTTCTGCTCATGCGGCCTCAACTGACGTGATCCATAGGCGATCACGGCCCGCTCCTGCATTAGGACACATCTGAGTCTGGTCCCTAATGCATCGTAGTAGACTACGTACCCTACTACCTCCTCCGGCAACCTCAAGATAGGTGCGCTGGTCAATCTCTGTCTCAGCTCCTGGAAGCTCTGCTAACATATGTCTGAACACACAAAGGGTTTCCCTTTCTTTATCAAAGCTGAGAGTGGTGCCGCAACTCTGGAGAAGTCTGGCACAAATATCCGATAGTATCCAGCTAAACCCAAGAAGTTCCGCACCTCAGTCACACTCCTGGGTGGATCCCAAGATAGAACTGCCTCGATCTTTGTAGGATCCACCGTAACTCCCGCCTCAGAGATGACGTGTCCCAAGAAGTGGACCTCGCGTATCCAGAACTGACACTTCTAGAGCTTTCCATAAAGCTGATGCTCTCGGAGTGTGTCCAGTACAACCCGTAAGTGGTAGGCGTGCTCCTTTTCAGTGGTTGAGTAAATCAAAATGTTGTCGATAAAGACCACAACAAATCGATCGAGGTATGGCTGAAAGATCCTGTTTATGAGGGCCATGAACACTGCTAGAGCATTGGTTATGCCGAATGGCATAACCAAGAACTCATAGTGGCCATACCGACACCTGAAGGCTGTCTTCTACACGTCCTTGTCCCGAACTCTGAGCTGATGATAGCCTAACCTGAGGTCTATCTTCGAGAACCACCGTGCTCCCTTGAGCTGATCGAAGAGGTCATCAATCCTTGGTAGCGGATACTTGTTCCTCACTATCACCTGGTTCAGGCGACGATAGTCGACACAAAGTCGCAAGCTTCTGTCCGCCTTCTTGGCGAACAAAATCGGGGAAGCCCAGGGTGAAACACTGGGTCAGATGAAAGCCTTGCCCTGCAAGTCCTCCAACTATACCCGTAGCTCTCAAAGCTCAGCGAGGTCCATCTGATACGCTGGAGTCGATATCGAGGCTGTCCTGGGGTACATGTCAATATAAAAGTCTACCTCTCTACGAGGAGGTAGCCCTGGGATGTCGTCGGGGAAAACGTCCGCATACTGATCCACCACTGCAGGAAAACCAGGACTCCGCACGTCAACTGCTCCTAGGATGAGGCTAGCCAACTGATGAGTGATGGGTTGTCCTCTCCTCTGTGAGAGTCCATCCTGTGCTGCGAAGGCTCCCTTCTCGCCGGTGAATGTGAACCTGCTCCCGTCGGTGCGTACACATCGCACCTTGCGCCTAATACAGTCAATCTGTGCATAGACTGTAGATAACCAATCTATGCCCAAGATGACATTGTAAGGCCTCGACGCCGCTACAAGAAGATCCCAGCCGAAGCTATCGCCTCTTAGAGTAAGATCACACTGCCGGCACCAGTGTGTAATCGTCGAGTCTGCTCCCGTAGGAGTCTCTAGCCGTAAGGATCGAGCCAACGGCTCTGTCGGAATCTTTGAGCTCCAAACAAGGGCAGCGGCTATGAAAGAGTGACTCAATCCTGTGTCTATAAGAACTGCAGCAAGGGTGGAATAGACACAGATAGTATCTAGAATCATCTCAGGCGTGCTGTGGTCATAGGCCTCCGCTGCCTAGAGCTGTGCCTGTCTCTGCCCGCCAGCTCCCTGTGGTCGGGGTGGACCTCCTGGTGGTGGTGGTGGTAGGGACTCAAAGCGTCGCCCACCACCTGCTGCTCGACCAGATCCTCTGCCTCGTCTGCCTGCTCCCTGCGAACCACCACGGTCGACCCTCTGCCTCTGCTTGGGTGGTCCCTCAACCGTCTGCTGCTCCTCGGCACGGCGGGTCGGGCAGTCACGAGCCATGTGGCCCTGCCCGCCACATGAGTAACACTGCCTGCCTCTTGAAAGACTGGCTCCACGCTGTGTGCCCCGCACTGCTGAGCTAGTGTCCTGAGGTCATCTACCTGGACCCATGAGTCATCCGTCGACTGCCTGCTACAGAAGACTCTGCTACGTGCCGCCCTGCGGTGGGTCTCGGCGCTGATGAAGGCTCAGCAAGAAAGCTCTCGATCAAAAGGGCTCACTCCAGTACTCCTGTCTGAGTCTGAATGCTGAAGGAGATCAGCGATGCCCTGATATCATGCCTCAATTCCTACTCAAGGGTCCGGGCCCAGAAGAATGGGTCCCGTACCATGTCTGTCGAGTAGCGCGAGAGATCGGTAAATCTCACCGAGTACTGGGTGACTGTCAAGCTGCCCGACCGCAGCTGAAGAAGCTCCTGGATGCGCACTACACGGAGGGTGTCTGGGACAAACTCCGAGCGGAAGAGGCTCTCAAAGTCCGTCCAGAGGAGAGATGACTCGTCATGCACCTGGAGCATCAAGCTCCACCATCTGCCTGCTGCCGCGTTCAGTAGGATCGCTGCGAGGATCACCATGAGATCTGCTGGTGTCCTCACTAACCTGAAAACTCATACCAGTACCTCCATCTAGTCCTCGGCTGCCTGGGGGTCTGTCTCCCTGTGGAACCTGGGTGGTCGCTGGTGCTGGAACTCGTGCAGTGCAATACAACGACGTGCATTGTCAGCGGCTGGGGCTAGAAGTATCGGTGGCTCGGTGGGTAGAGGTACCGCCGGTGCCTCAGCTGTCAAAGGGCCCTGCACCGAGGCCTCATCGCTCGGTGGTCTGTCATCACGCACAACTCTCGGAACCCTAGCTGGCTGCCGTTGTGGGGCCATCCTGAAAAGAAACAGGTGCGCCATGGTCAAACAGTATACCTGGTGAGGTGACATAAATTAATCACAAAGAAAACTTGAAACACACATGCAATCAATGTTTTCGTGCATTAAGTCGGAAATCAGAAGTCAGGGTCCTGGTGTACGGATACGTCGGCCGCCGCACCAACACTGGACTCCCTGGACTGATAACCACACCCAATATGCTTAACACTATTGCTTCACATAGAAAAAGATCAGATTCCAAAGTTCTGCGGTAGAACCGAACTCATCTGATACCAATTTGTCACGACCCGTCCTCGGGGCCCATGCCGTGACTACCCCAAGCCCGCCTTCCATAGGCCAGGGGCTGGTGACTAGCACCAAGGCATAATTCCCAGTAAAAAGGGAAGGCATTGCCTTTGGAAAGTAAACAAACACCACAGAGAAATAAAGTAGTAGAAGTAAACACTAAGTAAAAACTGAGTACGACAGTAAGTGCGGAAAGTAAGTGGGCCAGTATACAAACCCAAACTGAAAGTAAAGTACAACTGGAAAGGGAAAACAACAACTGTAAAGTAAAGCCGCCACGTCGAGCTGTCCACTGGAAATCCCACCTGAAGGGTGGGTACAGATAGCCTCCACTGCTCCTCTGGTCCAGCCGACCGCTCCGAGTACGTTCCGCCCAGTGGTCCACCTCCAGGTACCGTCCTGCTCCGCAAGCCACAACCACGATCAGCACTATCCGTCGTCTGCAACCAACACAACGTAGTGCAGGCATAGCCCGTGCAGGGGTGAGTATAAGCTACTCAGTAGGGACCCCGAGACCCCTGAAGGTCTCCCAGAATCCACAAAGGATAATCCACAAAGGAAATATGCAATCACGAAGTAACATCCGACACTACTTAGGTATATGCCCATACATATACCTAAGTCATCAATTCCAGCTCGCTCCAACCTCCGAGCCCAAGTACAACCCAGTCCACACAGGAAAGAAAAATGTAAATCCACACAAGATAGCACAACACAATCCACATAGGAAAACAAAACATGATTAAGCTCACACAGATATACTTCTTCATATGACGATAGAGATGATCAGATATATCCATTGATTCATCTAAGTCGTCAGACCCACAAAGGATCGAAAGGTACTAACCCCCGCAATGACCCATAAAGGATCTGACCCACAAAGGATCGATAGGTAACTAACCCCCGCAAAGACCCACACAGGATCGGACCCACACAGGATTTGTAGGCGCTGGCTCACACAGAACCGCTGAGCGCTGACCCACATAGGATCAGACCCACATAGGATCTGTAGCACTGATCCACGCAGGATCGCTGAGTGCTGAAGTCGTCGTCGTCGAATCCACTGAGGATCTTTGTATAGTCATCGTCGTCACAATCACAACACAGCCAGCTCTAGGGTTCCCGCACACAGTAAGCTCGTTCGGGAGTGTCCGCTCCACGAGCCGAGAGGCTGATACATCAACTGACACAAAGTTCGGAGTTGATGTATCCAAAAGTTCCATATCGTCAACAGGAACTCAGCATCACAGACGGCGCGTCAATCAGACGCCCAGTCTGGAAGTTATTGGCTTTTTCGTCCCAGGGGCCCGGTTGGTTTTTAAGTCAAAACCATCCCGACCATACTCCACTTGAGTCCAAACCTTGGGCAGAGTAAGCCAAAAGATCCGTCTCACTAAGAGGAATCCAACAAAGTCGACGACACATCAATCGGATGTCCGGAGCTCAAGTTATGAGCGTTTCCACTCCGAGGGCCCGGTTGGTTTCGTGTACGAACCAACTCGGCCAAACCCAAAGTATTCCAAAACCTTGAGTGCGATATACCGAAACGACCGTCTCGATCCAAGGATCACATCGCAACTGACGGTGCATCGATCGGAGGCCCATAGCACAAGTTATGGGCGTCCGACCAGAAGAGATTCAGTATTAAGGGGTTCGGGCCCGGTCCGACCCGACCCGATACCCTTAGGGTCGGCCCGAACCGGGTTGACCCGAACCGGGTCCGGGTCCGGCCCGCTTGGGCATGGACCAGCCCGGTCGGTGTGGCCCGGCCCGGCCTGGGCACGACCCGGCCAGGCGGACCGGCCAGTCAGCCGGCCCGGCCTGGGCGCGGCGCGCGGGGCGCGCTGGCCAGGAGCTCGGCCAAACGGATGAGCCGTTGAGGAGGGGAGGGGGGCGCCTGCCCCCCTGACTTTGTAACCGCGGCCCCCATTATGGGGGGCCGCTTGAGCTGGCCGCCGGGGGTTTGTAACCCCCGACCTTCCCTTGTCCGGCCGGCCTGCTCTGGCTGACCGACTTCTGCCGCCACGGACCGGCGACGGCCGGTCCCCCCTGCTCCGACGCCGGCGGCCCGGAACCGGCTATCGGTCAACCTGCTCTGCCGCAGCCCCGCTCCGGCCGCGGTGTCTTCGGGTTTCTCCGACGCGGCGTGACGGCGTCGCGTCCTTGTTCGATTTCACGGCGCGGCACGACGGCGCTGCGTTTTCCTTGCCGCACGATCCCGCGTGGTGCGACGACACCACGCCATTCCCATTTCAATCCACAATAGAAACAACATCATTGATAAGGGAGGAGGGTCGGCCGTGTTTGTGCGGTCCGACCCCCTCTCATTAATCGATAGAAATTGGTCATATTTCACGAAGAATGTCAAGGTAGTAATCACGAACAAAATAAATAAACCCCCTACCTCGAGCGTAGCTTGAACGGGGGTTCATCGAATGAGGATTTGTCGCGGAATATCCGTCACGGTAAGAGACGTCGCGGAAGAAGACGTCGTCGGCGTCGCGGTATACGGCGTCGTGTAGTCGGTTTCCGAGGACTCGACGTTCTTACTCAGAGATCGATGTGTTCTTCGCGTTCTTCGTTGAAGACGAAGAAGTTCCTCAAGTTCCTTAGCCCTTTTCTCCCAAAGACTCCACAACAAGAATCCAACCCTTAATAAAATAATCCCACACTTATTTTATTAACTTGACATTAGTTTGAAATTCAAACACTCACATTAAACTCACTTCATTAATATCATAATTTATTAAAACTTAATTTATCAAATTTAATTGTGAGTTGAGGGGGTTAAGGAATGTGAAGGGGTGGGGTTCATGTGGGCCCCACCACCCTCATAACCTTCCATGGGAAGTTGGGTAGTTACCCAACTTCCACCCAAAGCTTAAATCCACTTAGAGAAAATAAAAATTGTAGTTAAATTTTTATTTTAACTTCCACAATTTTTATCAACCACTCTCATGAAAACAAAACTCCGGAAAAGGTGTTTCGAAGCAACTACCGGCACTGTGGTTCCATCGGTGCCCTTAGAATTCAATTCCGAGCACCGGTTCAAAAGTTAGAAATTCCCGCTCGTTCGTTCACTGAATGTACCCGAGCTAAACTTCAGATAGTAATTCCAGGCACACCGGGCCTCAGAATCAAGTGCTGTCAGAAACTACGTTCTTGTAAAATCCCAAAGAAAATTAAGAAAAAATTTTCCTTGAGTTTTACGGGTATTTACAGAACTCGATTCAGTAAGGTACTTTATCCACTATGATGGTCTTGGCAGCAATGCCTTGGCTACTATGGAAATCATAACATGTGCTTAATTGTTTCCATAATTACATGTTTTATGCCCATGATATTTTATCATGGTTAATGTTCCTTTTTGATCTATGCCTTATGAAGTTCCAATATTTATGTCATTACTCATGATTTTGATGTTTTATGTTCATGTTCTTACGTTCAAATGTTTAGGGATTGTTTTATGTTCTCCATTTTTACCCTTACTGAGAATTTAAGCTCACCCTTTTTATGTTTTCTTTTACCCATGATATAAATTAAGGTTTTAGGTAAGAAAACCCAAGGGGAAGATCTTTATGGGAGATGTTGAAGATCTTTCACCATGATTATAAGATTATGTTCTGAGTTTCCAAAGACACTAAACTTATACGGTCTTTGGGCTTCTGTTTTTGTCATGTATTAAGTATTCTGCAAAAGTAATGTAATGTCTATGTACATCAAGTATGGGTCTTCACATTACTGAGTTGTAGGAGATCTCAAAATCATAATCCTAAAGAAACTCCATCCACCTATGCTCCCATAGATTCATATCATACTGATAAAAGAAATAACTAAAACTCTTATGATCCGCGAAGGCCACAAAACACTCCCCAATGAGGTAATGTGACCACAAATTTAGAGAAAACATATCTTGCACTAGATCTAGATCATTGGTGTCATATTTACATTCGTGGGGGAATAACCACCTAGAACCACAAGAGGTCACTTCACACTGCTGCATCAACATGCATCCCAATCCCATATGGGAAGCATTACAAAACATCTCAAACAACACACCCTCCTCTGATAGCTGAAGCACTGACTAAATTCCCCTTCAGGTAACCAAATACTGCCTGGAATTGGTCAATCCACACAAAATATTGGTATTTCCAAGTTAAAACTGTTAATGGGGCTGAAACTCGAGAGAAATCAGGTACAAACCTTCGATAATAGCCCGTGAGACCAAGAAAACTATGAAACTCTACAACGTTCTTGGGTGCTTACTAAGAAATAACTGCTTCAACCTTTTATAGATCTACTTCCACACCCTGATGAGAAACCACATTCTTGAGTAAATTCACATATCTTGTCTAGAAATTACACTTGTATAACTTTCCATAGAGCTAGTGGCGTCAAAGAACATGTAAGACAATTCTGAGATACTTAGCATGCTCCTCCTCTGACGTCAAGTAGATTAAGATATCATCAATGAATATGAAGATGAACCAATCCAATAACTCATGGAAAACAGATTTCATAATCCCCATAAACACGACTGGTATATTTATAACATCGAATGACATGACTATAAATTTGAAGTGCCTATACCTACATAAGAAGACAGTCTTCAGGATATCTCCCTTCATCACCCTCAACTGGTAATATCTAGATCATAGATAAATCTTAGAAAACCATCTCTCCCCTCTTAGCTAGTTGAAAATATTATCTATCCTTGGAATAGGGTAACTGTTTTTTACCATCACCTAATTCAACCTATGGTAGTCTATGCACATCCTCATACCACTGTCTGCCTTCCTTAAGAAAAATACTGGATCAACCCACGATGAAAAACTATGCCAGATAAAACCCTTCTACATCAGATCATCTATCTTAATCCTCAACTACTTCAACATGTAAGGTTCCATTTGATAAGGATCCATCAAAATCAGAGAAGCACCAGACAACAAGTCTATCCCAAACTCAACATTGTGCTGAGGAGGTAGTGTAACAACCTCATTGAGGAAAACATCTAGGAAGTCACTAAAAATCCTAGCATCCTTATATAACCCATCACACATTGGATCTGTAGATATCTCATCCATCAAGGAAAAAGGGGATCCACATGTCTTTTTCCCACCTAAAATCTCCGCTTTCTAATGAAAACTACTTGTTGGCCCTCCATGTACGAGAACATGATTCTCCTATGATAGTTTTAAATAACATCACCTATGGAATTAAAATAGTTGATGATGAGGATGAAATCATATTACTGCATCTATAGCAAGAAAATATCCCCATGAGACTGATGTGCCCCCATCATCAGTTTACACCCTTAGAACACATGAAATAAGCTGGTCTGGCCTTCAATTGGCATAATGAACACTAGGGTCATGAGAATTTTCTATACATCTAGTCCTAGAGCATGGGATATAGAGGGTGTATCAAAGGAGTGAAAATTTACTGAATCAAACAAGGAATAAACAAGAGTATTAAACAAACTAATCGTACCTCTGATAATTTCAGGCTTCTATGGAATTACTACCTTTATTGCATGCAAATGACCACGAGAAACTCCTATACCCCTATGATAAGAACCACCTCTACGATGGAGATTGGGTCTCATTCCTTGAACATGAGGAATATCCTAAGCTATGTCTCCACCTGCTTCATCTCCCATCAGCGGAACCTAATCCTGCTACCCCTACTGCTGAAATGACCTCGCTGGAAACTACTGTTGAGGCTGGTTCTGAACCTGTCCACCTCCACCAAACTGAGCTTGAGCAGCCACTGATAATTGAACCTAAAGATAGATGTGAAACCCATATAAGAAACACGTTGGCCCCAACCCCATAGGAAATAAATTGAATCTAGAAGGTTAAAAGGGAAACTGTTGAGGTCGACTACTGACTGGTGAAAACCTCAAAGTTCTTAGACTATAAGACCTACCACTGAAAAATCTTCCCCTTGAGGAACTATTATGGTTACCTTCCCATGGAAATCATCCTTGAGATTGCATTCAATTGATCACATCTACTTTCTTCTAAACCTACAGGTACGTTGGAAATGTAAAAGTAGTAACTGCATACTGTATAGAAGGATGGAGTGCCTCCATAAGACGCCTCTCATGAGACTCCCCATCTAGAAAAAGATCTTTGAAAAAACACATAAGGTCATTGAACTTGATTCCCAACTCCCGCACTAACATGCTCCCATAATGAAGAGAAAGAAACTCATGCCTCTTCACTGCCTTCATGGTCGATAAAAGGAACTCTTCCCAGAACTCCTTTTGGAAGTCAACCCAAGAAACATCTACCTCCCTCTACTCACCAAGGTACAATTTCCACCACTTATTCACATCTTCTTACATATGAATAACCACCAAATGGACCCTGTACTCCATTGGGGTTCTTATCAAACCAAAATCGATCGTTAGCTTCTTTAGACAACTCTCTGTCTTCATATCAGAAATGATCCCCTAATACCTTTCCAAATCCTGCTGATAAAAGGTGGATAACATAATCTTTCACTGATCATCATCCTTAGCTAGATCAACCCTCCATTGATCAACTGGGTTAGCCTGCTAAACCTCCACTATAATGACCCAAAGTTTTCAATGGAAATTTCCTTCTTATAATTATGTCATATAATCACATGAAATCACAACATAATGAACTACTAAGTGCTATGTTACCTTTAAACATAATTTTTACACTTCTTTGTTTGTAATTTTGAAAATCTGACATTCACAGTTGTGATCAGTAAGATGTTTGGAGTCCGATAAGACAAACTTAATTCTTAGTGAATAGTAACATACCCTTATGAATAGTAACGTCACCCTTATGAATAGTGATATACCATAATGAATAGTAAACTTACCTATTATATTATATAAATAATATTTAAGTAAAAGTATGATGTACCTATATTTTGAAATAAGTAAATGAATGTTTTAAAACAGGTTTTTTTAGAATAAATTATGATTTTAATTAAAAATTAAATTAATCATATTTAAAAATTTATTTTTGAAAAATGGATTTAATTTTTGGATTCTACACATCAAAAAATATTTAGGGTGAATTTTTGTGATTTTTCTGAAATACTTGAATTTTTATTGAATAGTAAAATACATTAATTTACCGTATAAATACATTATAATTTAAATACATTATTCTTGACATCATAAGTGATGTAAGAACTAAAATCTCAAACTCACATGAATTTATTACTATTATTGGTCATGGAATTATCAATTTTTCTTGTCTTATGAAAAAATAATAAACTGATGATTATAATATTATGAAAACCCTCCTCTCCTCCATTATAAATACCACCCCTTCTTACCTCTTCTCTTCACTCCTCTCAAGCCTTGTGCATTCTATAAATTCTTCCCAAATCAACCCCCAATCTCCTCACCCACGTTCAACATCCCTTGGTCTCCTCAAAACACCAAATACTCTCTTCTTAAGAGGCTCTCAAGGAAAATTGAATCAAAAGGTAAATTCCTCTTTTCTTTTCTTTCTTTTTCTTTTCAAGTTCATTTGTTTTATTTTCTATCCTTATATATACTCATAAAAATGTTATGAAAACTCTAGTAACTTACATGTACTATAATTTTGTTATGATAATGGAATAATTTATTGTCACCTCTCCTTTACTCTTATTTTATTTTAGTAGTAAAGACACCATCCGAGATGTGTTAATTTACCACATTCAAGGATGATGGGTTTTCAATTTCCATTACCGTATTCCATTATAGTCATGAAACCATTTTCATGGTTTAACCAGAACATAATATATTTATTATGTCTCATATATGGTTCTGTAATCCTTTTGGACACATTGTTTTTATTTATAAAACAAAACATGTTCATTGTGGCAAAAAATTGCCAATTAACCCAAAAGGTTATCACTAAAGTTTTATATAATGATTTGAATTAACTCAAAGTAAAAAAATTAAATTTAAAAACATATAACCTTTTGGATGTCCAATAATAAAATATAACTAAAATTATAGACAACCACTTTCATCTTACTTGTTTATATATTTATGAAAATAAGTAAACCAATCATAAAAACCAAGAAAGCAAACAGACCCGGACAATGAAATTGAACCACTTAACCCATAAAAAAAGGCCACGAATGAACTTAAAAATGTTATAATAAATATTTTAAATATAGAATATGTTATTTAATTATTAATTAATGAACTTAATTTTATTATTCAGGTCATTAATATCAATTGGAGAACACCATTAGACTTAAGGTGAGGGATTCTCTCTATTTCACTTTTATTCAAGATTGTGCTCTATGTTATGAGATTTTATGTGTAATTAATAGGGACGGGGCATGATTAAAAACATCTCCTATAATTTCCTCATGATGTTTTAATGATGAAAAAACCCTTTCTCTCTCATTAAGACCTCTTAAGTACACACGATACCATGTTGATATTTCTGTAAGGGATTCAACCCGAACCTCCTTTATTCCTTCGGGTTTCTTTATCTTTATTTTTACCTAAATAAGGTTATCTATTATTATTATGTTCAAATTATAAATTATATTTTAATGTTCTAAACTCTTGTAAAAATTTCCATTCATCATTCTCTTTTGGGTATATACATGTTTTAAGTGATTCCCTCCTCAATACTTCCCAATAAGCAAACCTGTGTTGAGGGAACTTCCCAAATTCTTACCTAATTTCAAGTGGACTATATATTATGTTTTAAGACACCATTGTATTTATAAAATAAGTCTTTTTATTGTGAAAATATTCCTATTTCACTTCTTATTTTTTATAAAGGATTGTTCCCTTTTCTAATTTAAAGGCTTTATAGTATTTTCCTTAAAACTGCTCAAAAATGTTTTTATGCTAAAATTTATTGAATAATTTTCTTACATGTGGTCACTTATACTTGACATAACTTAACATGATACATTACTATTTTACATTATGAGTTTCCATGTATATTTTAAATCCTTTATTTAGTGGACACTTTTATGATACGACCATTTTTATGCTTTATAACATGATTGTGGTACCCACTTCTTTCCATGGGTAACCCTTATGTTTATGTAAGATTGATTATTTATGATTATTTATGTGGAAAACATATTCATGAAAAGTTAAGATGGGTGTGCCCAAATAGTGGTCCAATGCATTGGGTAAAGTTAAGTCTCATGAGATGTTATGTGTGATGGTCTTGGCGGTTAGCCTTAGCTTATGCTGCTATGTGAAACAATCTTGGTGGTTAGCCTTAACTTGTACTGAAGTCATGTTTTATATTTCTGCCACATTACTATGAATCCATGTTTATATGATTCCATGTTTATATGTTATGATTACATATGTTACATTACCTTTTTTTTATATCATCATGTCATGTCTTCTATCCTATGTGCTAATGCATTGTTCTTATGGTTATTACCTTACTAGGCCTTTAGCTCATCCCTTTGTTCATGTTATCCCCATGTTATCCTATGAAGATGTATGGGTAAAATAGAATATAGGAGATCATTATGGAGTTTAAATAAAAAGCTATTTTTATAATGTTTTATTATATACCTAGTCTTCCAAGACACTAGACTTTATGATCCTTGGCTTGTACTTTGATGTATACTTATGATTAAAATCATGTAATGTTATATGTAAAAGGCTAGGGTTGTTATATCCATTGCCTGAGCCACACACGAATGATGATCAGGAGCTGTAGCTGTAAGAAAAATAATGATTCCCTAATCCCGATAGTATGTATTTTCATTATGATATATTTTAATTAAATCTAAAAAATTTAATTCATTTTATCCATTTTTTACATTCCCTAAAAAACCCAATTCAAAAAATAACACAAGTCATGATGATTCATGTACCTATCCTAGGTCTCTACCTTACAACCAACCCCATATCACTTGGTCATTCAATAATATCAAAGTCCATGTGCTGGATCATGGGGGCCCCTAAAATCCCATGTCCTAGATGGTATCCTTAGCTTATTCTACGCACCAAGATCAACTGACACTATTTCTATACCAACCCATGTATTACTCAATGCGCATAACTCCAAAATCCACCTTATCACTCAACCATCACCTTTGATACCACTCTTTCATGACCCCCTCCCTCCAAATATACCCCTCTTAGGCTAACAGTGAATAAATGGAGATAATAACCACTAAATCCCACCTCCAATAGGTCCTGGGTTGACAACTAGCACTGAGGGTATAAGGATCTCAAAATATGGGAGGTATTACCATATATTAGTAAAAAATATTGGGAGATAGAATGAATAAACCACAAGAAACTTCATTAAATAATATAAATAACCCAAATTCATCCCACGATGCATGTGTAAATAGAACAAATATAGTAAATAGTCCCCGAGGTAAACATTCAAAATAAAACTAAGTAGCAAAACAACAACTATCCAAAGGTTTGATCTAGAAATTCCTAGAATGATCCCCAAAATCCTTCTGGAAACTTGAAAACAGTTTTATATACATAGGGTGAGTATATAAATATACTCAGTATAAAAACCAAACTCTCTTGTGCACATGTGAGGGAAGCATATTAATGCACCTGTGAGAAAATAGTAGAACCAACCAGCACCTATAAAGGTATACTAACTATCCCAACCTCACCAAGGCACACTCACCAAATAACACAAGCCAAGTAATATAATATAAAGTAAATCACATTAATGATAGGGTACCCCGTACCAATTTCTCACTGATTATCCACTCTCACACCCCAACGATATATGTCCTAGAACTCCCACCTCTTCCAAATATACCACACACATGGGCCACACACCACATCACATCTCACTCACTCACACCTAGGTCACACACCACAACCCATCCCACCTACACACACATGGGCCACACACCACAACACATCATATCACATTACATCACATCTCAACTCATCCCAAAGAAACTTGGGACACCACATCGCAACTCATCCTGAAGAAACCTAGGAAACCACATCATAACTCTCCCAAAGAAGCATGGGCCATCATCGCTTGGAAGAGGGAGCAGGAAAAAGAAGGTCTCCAGCCATCCATCCTCCCACTGGGATGTTGGGAAAGACACCCCCACATGACTATGCTGGTGTTGACACATAGTTATCAATGTGGGTGTGGTAAATATAAAAATAATAGGGAAGATAAAAGTATGTATATATATATATAATATCAAACACTCAAGACCAACCCATGGGTTCTCATACAAACAACTAACTCACAACACTGTCACTTTTCCTGCCACCTCTAAATGCATTTATTAGTATCTAAAACAGTCATTTCAGAAGGTGAAGAGTCATGATAATCTAATGAGACTTCAAATTTCCTCCACATTTAACACCCATTAATTTTATTATTTAACATCAACCATATTTAATCACACAACCCATCATTAAATTTTCCATTGAAAAATTTCCATCCCATTAACCAATCCAACCCATACCATTTCAAACATTATTAAACATTAATTTATTCTATCACTACTCAGGAATCTAGCAGAAAGCAACCATATATCACAAGAAACCATTCATCCCCAACAATATCACCTCGCCTCCTACAAGCATGGTCGAACAACCACATTTCAACCCACACCCCATTACAATCACACATCGTTGTCCCACAAGAACAATGACACATCACAACACATCGAAATTTATTTACAGATTTACAAAGGAGATTTT
This sequence comes from Viscum album, assembly GCA_963277665.1. Lineage (NCBI taxonomy): Eukaryota > Viridiplantae > Streptophyta > Magnoliopsida > Santalales > Viscaceae > Viscum > Viscum album. Next base: position 386,730,506 of record OY728166.1, read on the forward strand.
ATCATATTCATCTATATTTTAGGGATGTTATCAGACAAATCACAATCCTGGGGAAACCAATTTATTAACCAAATATAAGCAGTTATACAATTTCTATTTTTAGGGTGATATCACAATAAACAAAAAAAGCAGCAATCATAGCACATATATCCAGTGAAAAAAATCCCCCAATGACTATAATTTTTAGAAGGGAATCAGGACCGTATAATCCACAATATCAAAATAATATAAAAGCTATAAAATCATGTGAAACAAACCCCTTTACCCTTAAATTTTAATTCAAAAAATTATTTATCTTTAATTAAGCCAATACAAACATAACCCATAGGTAAACAAAAAAAAACCCCTCCCGCGTGATACACAATAAAGAGAAATGAGGGAACCCTACCAAAATAAATAATTTCTGACTCGCTACACACCACAGGGTGAAGAGGAATTCCCACGACCCGCAACTGCACCATAAGAAAACATGGATACCTATTCTACAACTAAATACTATAAAAAAACATCCCAACCACATAACCCAAACCAAACTACACCACCAAATCAAAAATATAAATAAGAACAGAAGGAAACAGGTGAGAACAAGAGGAGAAATCATCATGGATCAAAGATAGGAGCCCAAGGATTGATCCCTATCGAAAGGAATCTCCAAATGTTGAAGGAAATGGTCACTGAATGCCTAGAACAAGTGAAGAGTTTCTAGATATAGGGTTTGGGGGAAACCGAGTGAATAAAACCTTTAAAACTATACAACATCGGGGAATTTCACAACCTGCAATCCTCTTTCAGATCATGTAACTTTGAGATTCCAGTTTCTCCAGAAAAACATGTCACCTTTTTATTATTTAACCCCAAAAAATTACACATCATGAACTGAACCTGGATAAGCCATGAAACCAACTTTCACATCGTGTAATACACTTACATAGCGTTTATTTTATGTAGCTATTATGATACACCTATATCTTCCACAAAAAACTCCCAGAAACTTCCTCGAACACCTCCAAAACTCAAAACTAGTGAAGTAATGGACTGGAAAGGTACAAACTATTACATAGACTTATCCCTAGGATTATCACTAAATTATTTTATTCATAATCTCAAAAAACAACTAGATCATACTATGATACCAACTATTGTGACCCAATACTTTTTACACATATTATTACATGTTTTTTAACATAAATATCCATTAATACAAAATAAGGATTGAAAAAGCCTAGTGTTTGGAAGAATAGTTTGATAACACATCAAAGTGAGAATAAAATAAAATGACTTTATTTTAATCTTCGTAATGAGATCCTAAATCCATTTGAGCTTCTAAAACTACATGGGATAACTTGAGGAATAAATAAACAAAATGGGTGAGAAAAAAATCCCTTTAAGTGAATAAACATGATAAGGAAACATAACATGTGAGTCAAAAGTATAACATGATATCATAAAATAGAAGTGTAACGACCCAATGTTTTATCAATGGAAATTACTTTCTTATAAATATGTCATATAATCACATGAAATAAAAAAAAATGAACTTATAAGTACTATGTGACCTTTAAACATAATTTTGTCACTTCTGTGATTTGAATTTTGAAAATCTGACATACACGGTTGCGATCAGTAAGATATTTGGAGTCCGATAAGACAAAATTAATTTTTGATGAATAGTAAAATACCCTTATGAATAGTAATGTTACCCTTATGAATAGTGATATACCCTAATTAATAGTAACCTTACCTATTATAGTATATAAATACGATTTTAGTGAAAGTATGATGTACCTATATTTTGGAATAAGTAAATAAATGTTTTAAAATAGTTTTTTTAGAATAAATTATGATTTTAATTAAATATTAAATTAATAATGTTTAGAAAATTATTTTGAAAAATGGACTTCATTTTTTGATTCTACACATAAAAAAATGGTTAGGGTTAATTTTTGAGATTTTTCTAAAATACTTGAATTTTTGATGAATAGTAAAATACGATAATTTACGATAAATGCTAAATAATGGATTTATTGAGTCATGGATGATGATCTGATAATGTAAACCCAATTGGTTTGAACTCAAATGAACTTATTACTATTTTTGGTCATGTAATCATCACTATTTATGGTCTTGAGGGAAAATAATAAACTAAGGAATTAAATATTATTAAAACCCTCCTCTCCTCCACTATAAATACCACCCATCCTTACCTCTTCTCTTCACTCCTCTCAAGAACTGTGACTTGACTATATTCTACCCAAATCACTCCCCAAGATCCTCTCCCACGTAAAAAATCCCTTTAACTCCTCAAAAGACCAAATCCTCTCCACTTAAGAGGCTCTCAAAGAAGATAAACTCAAGAGGTAAATTCCTCTTTCCAATTCTTTTAAGTTATTTTCTTTTCTTGTTTCTTTACTCACCTACCTTCACCCAAATGGTATGATTACTATATTAAAATAAATATACTGGAATTATGTTATTATAATGGGATAAATCATTATCATCTCTCCTTTCTCCACCCTTTTATTTGAAAGAAATGAAAACATTGTTTGAGATGTGTTAATTTAGCACAATCAAGGACAACTGGTTATCAATTTCTATTACCATATTATATTCTAGTTATGAAAACATTTTTATGGTTTAAAAAAACTATTAAATTTTAATTTTATCTTATGTGGTTTGGGAATCATCTTGTACACATGTTTTTGGTTTATAAAACAAAACATGTTCATTGTGGTCAAAAACCGCTAATTAACCCAAAAGGTTGTCACCAAAGTTTTATATAATGATTCAAATTCACTATAAGTAAACAAATTATATTTTCAACCATGTAACCTTATTTATGTTCGATAATAAAATATAACTTCAATTCTAGACAACCACCTTCATCATACATGTTTATCCGAACATGAACCGATCATTAAAACCAAGCAAGTAAACAGACCCGAACAATGAAATTGAACCTCATAACCAATCAAAATGGTTATAAATGAACTTAAAAAGGTTATAATAAATATTTTAAATATATAATAGGTTCTGTAATTATTAATTAATGAACATAATTTGATTATTCAGGTCATTAAGTTCAAGCAAAGATCACCATCATATTTAAGGTAAGGGATCCTCTCTATTTCACTTTTATTCAAGAATGTCCTCTATGATATGCCATTTTATGTGTAATTACTAGTGATGGGGTATGATTAAACACATAACCAATAATGTACTCATGATTTATGAAATATGAGAAACCCCGTTTTATCTCATTAATCCCTCTTAAGTACACCTGATACCATGTCGATAATCCGTAAGGAATTCTACCCGAACTGCCTTTATTCTTTTGAGTTGCTCTATATTTATTTTTACCCAAATGAAGTTGCATTTTATTTTTATGTAAAACTTATAAATGTTGTTTATATTCTCCAAAATCATGTTTCAATATCCATCCCCCATTCTATTTTCAGGTATATACATGATTTTAAGTGATTCCCTCCTCGATACTTCCCAATAAGCAAACTCATTTTAAGGGAACTTCCCAAAATTTCACCAAATTTCAAGTGTAATATATATTATATTTTAAGCCACAATTGTATTTATAAAATCAGTATTTTTATTATGAAAATATTCTTGGTTTACTTCTAGTTTTATATAAAATATTGTTCCCTTTTCTATTTTAAAATATCTATAGTATTTTCCTTAAAATCGCATGAAAATGTTTTAATGCTTAAATTTCTCAAATACATTTCTTACATGTGTCACTTATGTTTGACATCAATTACCATGACATGTGACTATTTTACCTTATGAACATCCATGTATGTTCTAATTTATTTCTTTTATGGGCACTTTCATGATACCCCCATTAGTTATGCTTTATGTTATGATTGTGGTACCCAATTATTTCCATGGGTAACCCTTATGTCAATGTAAGATTGGTTATGTATGATTATTTATGTGGAAAACATATTCATGAACTTTAATATGGGTTAACCTATAGAGTGCTTCAATTTATTGGGTAAAGTTGAGTCTCATGAGACATTATGTGTGACAGTCTTGGCAGTTATCCTTGGCTTGTGCTACTATGTGCAACGGCCTTGGCTGTTAGCCTTAAATTATGCTACTATGTGAAACAGTCTTGGAGGTTATCCTTGACTCATACTAAATTTATGTTCTATGTTTCTATAACATTTATATTATTCCATATTTAAATGATCCCATGTTTATATTTTATGATTCCATATGTTACATGCCTTTTTATATCATAATGTCATGCCTTCTATCCCATGTGCTAATGCTCACTAGTGAAGAAAACATTTTTTACGGCTGTTATTTTTTATTTTTTACATCGTCTTTTGGACAACATTATTATAGGAGACGTTATAAACATTTTTTTACTTTAGTTATTTTAAAACCGACATAAAAAACACAAATCCGAAGCATTTTTCACGTTTGTTGATAAAAAACCAACATGGAAAATGCTTTAGAGTTGTGGTTTATTACATCAGTTATTTAAAAACCGATGTGGTATATAAGCTTTCATGTTGGTTATTATATAACCGAAATCATAAATCACTCCTCTTAAGCATTTGTCATGTCAGTTATTTTTTGTAACTGAGGTGATAAACCTGTCTGCCAAGCGGTTTCCCATGTCGGTTAAATAATAACCGATGTGAAAACATATCTACTACATTAGTTATTTTATAATTGATGTAAAAAATATTCCTTTACATTTATTATGTCGGTTATGGAATAACTGATGTAAAAACCATTTCCCATGAATTTATTACGTCAGTTTTCAAATAACCGATGTTAAACCCAATCCCATTAATTTTTTACGTCGGTTATAAAATAACCGATGTAAAAAACAATTTTTTAATAAAACCATTAAACCACTACTATGCCTTGCCAAAAGAAGACCTAAAAAAGACAAAAAACATACCAAAACCCGAACAAAACCCCCCACCCCATTGGACAGCCCCCACCACACCCTTGGACACCCCCAAACTGCTATGCCCTACCAAAAGAAGACCTGAAATAGACCTGAAACGGATTTGAAACAGACCAATACCCGACCAAAACTAGACCAGTACCCCCCACCCCACTGGACAGCCCCCACAACACCCCTGGACACCCCACCCCACTGGACACCCCCACACCCCTGGACTGCCCCCACCCCTGGATAGCCCCCACCCCCTGGACGGCCCCCACTCCCCTGGATAGCCCTCCCACACCCATGAAAACCCCATCACTAGAACCCCCACCCCACTAGACATCCCCCCCCCACACACCTGAAAACCCCCACTCCATTGGACATCCCCCCACACCCATGGATTGCCCCCACCCTCCTGGACACCCCCACCCCCTGTACAGCACTCCCACACCCCTAGAAAGACCTCCCACACCCCTAGAAACCCCCAACCCATTGGACATCCCTTCGACACCCATAGAAACCCCCTACCCCACTGGACACCCCACACCCCTGGACACCCCCTGGACAGCTCCCCACCCTCCTGGATAGCCCCCACCCCCTGGACAACCCTCCCACCCCCATGGAACACCCACAACCCTAAAACCCCCCCACTCCACTGAAAATCCACCACACCCCTGGATTTCCCCCCCACCCTCCTAGACAACCCACCCATGGAAATCACTCTCACACCCCTGGACAACCCTCCCACACCCCTAGAACACCCCCACTGGATAGCCCTCCCACACCCCTAGAAACCCCCACCCCACTAGACACCCCCACACCCCTAGACACCCCTTGGACATCCCCCACCCCCCTGGACAACCCTCCCACCCTTCTAGACACCCCACCCCCATGGACCCCCACCCCTGAAACCCCCCCACTCCACTAGACAACCCCCCCCCCCCCACACCCCTAGATTGCCCCTCCACCCTCCTAGACACCCCCACCCTCTGGAAAGAACTCCCACACCCCTGGAAAACCCTCCCACACCCCTAAAAACCCCACCTCTGTAAACCCCCCACCCCACTGGACACCCCCACACCCCTGGACAACCCATGGACAACCACCACCCTCCTGGAAAACCCCCCTGGACAACCCTTCCACCCTTCTGGACACCCCCACCCCATGGAACCCCCCCCACCCCTAGACTTCCCCCACCCCCATGGACACCCTGGACACCCCCACCCCACTAGAAAGCCCTCCCACACCCCTAGAAACCCCCCTCATCCCACAGGACACCCCCTGGATTGCCCCCCCACTCCCCTTGACAGCCCTCCCACCCTCATGGAAATGCTTGCACCCCCTAGACTGCCTGACCACCCTCATAGACACCCATGACACCCCCACCCCACTGGGCAGCCCTCCCACACCCCACTGGAAACCCCCTCACCCCATAGGACACCCCCACCCTCATGGACACCATGGACACCCCCACACCCCTGGACAACCCTCCCACACCCCTAGACAGCCCTCCCACCCCCTGGACACCCCCACAGCCCTGTACACCCCATGGACATCCCCCCACTCATCTGGATAGCCCTCCCACCCTCTTGGACACCCTCCCACCCCCTGGACTGCCCCACCCCCATGGACACCCTGGACATCCCCACCCCACTGGACAACCCTCCCACACCCTTGGAAACCTCCCTCACCCCACAAGACACCCCCACACCCCTAAACACCCCTGGATAGCCCTCACTCCCCTGGACAACCCTCCTACCCTCCTAAAAATGCTCCCAACTCCTGGACTGCCCCCACCCCCATGGACACCCTAGACACCCCCACCCCACTAGACAAGCCTTCCACACCCCTGGAAACCCCCCTCACCCCACAGGACACCCCACACCCCTGGAAACCCCTGGACAACCCCCCACTCCCCTGGACAGCCCTCCCACACTCTTGGAAACACTCCCACCCCCTGGACTACCCCCCACTCTCATGGATATCCAGGACACCCCCACCCCACTGGACAACCCTTACACACCCCTAGAAACTCCCCACCCTACTGGAAAACCCTCCCACACCCCCGAAAACCCCCACCCCTCGAACTAGAAGAATCATTAAATGCACCATTATATCAAAAAAATATGGAGGAAAATAAATTTCCAATTTAAAAAGTATACAAATTTCATCCTATTCCAAAATGTTCAAAGCATTCACATCAATCACCTTAAAACAAATTGAATTGAAAAAATAACACAACTTCATTATAGTCTTTCTGAAATGGATGGGAAATATTCCACACAATGCAATTGGTAGAATTTGTTGCATCATGACGTGACAATCATGAGATTTCATACCTATAAAATTCAAATCCTTCAATGAGAATTTTTTTTACATTTGAAGAATAACCTTGAGGCACTTTGATATCATGAATACACTGACAAAATCTATTTTTCTCCCTCTTGGATAATGTATGACAAACTAGGACAATAAATGTTCATCTTCCATTAGGAGTGGGAGCTAACTCCAAACGTATTCCCATTGATAGTAAGTCTAATATTGCATTCAACCCATCTTTTGTCTTTCCTTTAATATCTAATAATGTTCCAGTCAAACCATCACAAATATTCTTCTCCACATGCATGAAATCAATATTATGTTTAACTTCATGATATCTCCAATATGGTAGCTCAAAAAATATTGACCTTTTCTTCCAAATATGTCTATCATTACCATATTTCCATGTATTTCCCAATGTCACATCAAGGTTTTCCACCCTCTCAAAATATATATAAGGGGATAAAGGTTTTAGAGCAATATAAAATTCTTGTGGTCCATTGAATGCCTTTTTTAGTCTTCTATAAGAGTGATCCATAGGCAAAAACTTTCAATGATCCATGCACACTGTTTTCCTCCCATGATGCAATTGAAAATATGAAGTCTTTTCTTTGCAAATTGAACATGCTTTATTCCCTTTAACACTATATCCAGACAAATTTCCATATATTGGGAAGTCATTTATAGTCAACATAAGCACTGCATGCAGTTGAAAATATTCCATTTTATAAGAATCAGACAACCTAATACTATCCTCCTACAAAAGTTTCAAATCATCAATCAATGGTGACAAGAAAACATCAATATCATTTCCGGGTTGCTTCGGACCGGAGATCATTATACTCAACATGACATATTTTCACTTCATACAAACTTCAGAAGAGAGGTTGTAAATTACCAATAAAACAGGCCATGAACTATGTGTGCTACTGAGGGTTCAGTATGGATTCATTCCATCTGTGCACAACCCTAGTATGAGATTTCTAATTTCATTTCCAAATGTAGGATACTGCTCATCAATTTTCTTCCATTGTGGACAATCAGCTGGATGACGTATTTTTCCATCACATATCTGCTCATCATCATGCCATATTAACCTTTTTTATCATGTGAATTAGAAAATAAATGTTTAAAATGATGAATTATAGGAAGATACCAAAATACCTTAGAAGGGATCTTTGTAATCTCTACATCATCCTGTGATTTTTCTTTCACCTTATACCGTGATGTCCCACATTTAGGACACTCTGACAGAAATTCATATTCCTTCATATATGCCATACAATCATTCAGACAGGCATGCATTTTCTTGTATCCTAATCCCATCAGGTATAATATTTTCTTGGCCTTATATTGTGAATCTGGAAGATCGTTATCTTTTGTAAGAATGTCTTTCATCAACTGTAGTAGCTCTGTAAAACTTCTGTCACTCCATACATGTTTAGAATTTAGGTTAATCAATATTAACACTGCCGAAAAAACCGTAAAATCTGTACAACCAGGATACAATGGTTTTTCAGCATCACCATATAGATGCGCAACTGTCGGTTCTATCTCAATTTGTTCTGCTGCAATATCGTGAATCATTTTTTCAATTCCATCAGAGTTACCATCTTGCGAATCATCATCATCAGTAGATCTGAAATTCTATCCAGTTTCACCATGCCAAATCCAAAGGCTGTAACTCGGATTAAAACCATGGAAAATCAAATGATCTTTGATCTCTATACTTTTCAACTTCTTCATATTAAAACATTTCAGGCATGGACAGAAAAAATGTCATTACTTGGAACATTTAGTTTAGAAAATTCTAAAAAGGCATCAAAAACTTCCTCATATTCATTACTCATTCAATGTGCCATAATCCAACTTCGACTCATTATTACCTATAACAAATATCAAAATTATAATTCTTTTTAAGATAAGACAAATATATGTTTATATGAAAAATATCATAATTTTAATGTAATTTTTTTTGAAATATAAAACAAATCTATGCGTATTTAAAAAAATATGCTTGAAAATGATTTTAAAAAGAAAATATAGTTAGATATAAAGGTTTTAAATTCATCTTGGATCCTTTCTTCTTAATGTACACAAAGAATACATACTGGTGCAACTAGATACCAAATTTACCCTTCCGTAAAAAAGAAATATGAAGTATAAATATTAAAACATATATACATTCACTACTGAAAATTACACAGATCCCAATGATTTGAAACCTCTGGATATCCCCCCCACCCCTCTGGACAACCCCCACACCCCTGGACACCACCCCACCCCTGGACACCCCTACCCCCTTGGACAACTCCCACCCCTTGGACACCCCCTAGACACTACCACCCCCTTGGACAGCCCCCACCCCTTGGACACCACGCCCACCCCCTTGGACACCCCTGGACACCACCACCCCCTTGGATAGCCCCCACCCCTATGGATATCCCCACACCCCTGGACAACCCCCACCCCTCTAGACAGCCCCCCAGACACCCCCACCCCTCTTAGACACCACCCCACCCCCTACCCCCTTAGACACCCCCCTGGACAACCCTAACCCTTTGGATAGCCCCACCCCCTGGACAGCCCCCCAAACCCTCTGGACATGCCCCACCCCCTTGGACAGCCCCCAACCCTCTGTACAACCCCCACCCTCTGGACAACCCCCTCACCCCCTGGACATCCCCCACCCCCTTGGACACCCTCACCCCTTGGACAGCTCCCCACCCCTCTAGACATCCCCCACCCCCTGGACACCCCCACCCCTCTAGACACCCCCACCCCTGGACACACCCACCCTTTAAACACCCCCACCCCCTAAACCACCCCTCACCCCCTTGACACCACCCCCACCCCTAGACACCCCACCCCATTGGAAAGCCCCTCAACCCTGGACACCCCCCTTAGACACCCCCTGGACACCACCACCCCTCTGAACAGCCCCCACCCACTAGACAGCCCCCCACACCCTCCGGACAGCCCCACAACCCTCTGGACAGCCCCCAACCCCTGGATATCCCCACCCCCACCCCTATGGACATCCCCCACCCCTTGGATAGCCCCCCGAACCCTCTGGATAGCCCCACACCCCTCTGGACAGCCCCACCCCTCTAGACAGCCCCCACCCCCTAGACACCCCCACCCCATGGACAACACCCCCACCCTCTACCCCCTTGGACACCCCCCTAAACACCCCCAACCCTCTAGACATCCCCCCACCCCCTGGACAGCCCCAACCCTCTGGAAAACCCCCCCTTTAATAGCCCCCACCCCTGGATATCCCCCCAAACCTCTGTACAACCCCACCCCCTGAAAAACCCCCACCCCTCTAGACAAACCATACCCCTTGGACAGCCCCCACCCCTCTGGATAGCCCCCACCCCTGGACAGCCCCCAACCCTCTAGACGGCCCCCACCCCCTAGGACACCCCCACCCCTGGACACCCCCACCCCCTATAACACCCCCTGACCCCCTAAACACCACCACACCCCCTAGACACCCCTACCCCAATGTAAAGCCCCCTTACCCCCTGGACACCACCCCCACCCCCTTGGACACCCCCTGGACACCACCACCCCCTTGGAAAACAACCCTTCCCCCACCCCTCTGGGCAGCCCCCACCCCCTAGACAACCCCCCGAACCCTCTGGATGGCCCCACACCCCTCCGGACAGCCCCCACCCCTGGATAACCCCCACCCTCTAGGCAGCCCCACCCCTTGAACACCCCCACCCCCTAGATACCCCTACCCCCTTGGACAACCCACTCACCCCCTTGGACACCACCCCCACCCCCTGGACACCCCTATCCCCTTGGAAAGCCCCTCACCCCCTGAACACCACCCCCACCCATTGGACACCCCAACCCCCTTGGACACCCCCCGCACCTCTGGACATGACCCCACCCCCTTTGACAGCCCCCACACCCCCTTTGATACCCCAACCCCCTTGGACAACCCCCGCACCCCCTGGACACCACCCCCACTCCCTTTGACAGCCCCCACACCCCCTTGGACACCCCAACCCCCTTGGATAGCCCCCACACCCTCTGGAAACCACCCTCACCCCCTTTGACACCCCCTGGGAACCCCCACCCCCTGGACAACCCCCCCACCCCATGGACACCCCCACCCACTTGGAAAATCCCCACCCCCTTGGACACCCCCTGTACGCACACACACTCAAACACACAAAAATCATAAACTTTCATGATATCACTTCCATGATTTATTTTACCAGAAAAGAATTTAGCATCATATAAATGAACACTATGAAACTTACCATGACATAAATAACAAAGATAGAAAATTAACATCTCAAAAAATTAGATTAGGGCATCACGAAAAATAATAACTGAAACCGAGCCATGTGAGGCTTACTTGAGTGTTGCTAGTTGACCTGATAGATTTGGTGACAATAAAGATGCTGAATGATGTTGAAAAAATGAGGCTGGAGGGAACGACTTCAAATAATCCTTTCTAGGTTTTCCGTGCAAGAGATATGAGTCGCAGGTCACCCAATCGAAGAAAATAGAATGACTGAATACGGGGCGTGATAAATCATTTAAAAGATTTATAACGTCGGTTATTTAATAACTGACGTGATAAACTATTTTTTTCTATGTTTATAACGTCGGTTATTTAACAACCAATGTAGAAAATAATTTACAATGTCGGTTATTTTATAACCGACGTTCTAAATGGCGCTTTATCACACCGGTTTTTTATAACCGACGTGATAAAGCATGCTGTATTCAATTTTCACGTCAGTTATGACATAACCGACATAAAAAATCTAATCTCAGTATTTTTTATGTCAGTTATTTTATAAGCGACGTAAAAAATGGATCCTTATCGATATATCACGTCGGTTATAAAATAACCAACGTGATAAATCGATTTTTACAGCTTTTCACGTCAGTTATATAGAACCAACGTGAAAAATGCTGAGGTGTTAAACATTTTTTCCACTAGTGGATTTGTTCTTATGGTTATTCCATTATTGGTATTTTAGCTCATCCCTTTTATTCATATTATCCCCAAGTTATCCTATGAAGATGTATGAACACAATGGAAGATAGAAGCTCATTATGGAGTTTAAATAAAAAGTTTTTTTTATAATGTTTGATTATGTACCTAGTCTTCCAAGACACTAGAATTAAAGATCCTTGTCTTGTACTCTGGTGTATAATTATGATTAAAATCATTTAATGTTATATGTAAAAGGTTAGGGTTACTATTGTTAGTATCAAAGGATGATCTAGTTATTTTTGGAGATTAGGAATAGATCACTTTAGTGAGAACCTTAAGGATGAGACTATTTATAAAAAAAATCCCTAAATTTTGGTAAGTACAGAGTAAGTGGTTTATCAAGAAAATAAATCCCTGTCTGGATAAAAATAGGTAGATATGGCTCTGGAATAGATGTACCTAGGATTGAAAACTATGACAAGGAGTTTTGGGCCTTACTCGGGGTATCCCGGTACACAACAACAGGCCTTGCTGCACTCTTGGTTTGAAACTCTCATGGGATATGATTTGGTAAGTTCATGAGCTTATTATAAACCATTATTAAGGGAATAAAAAACCCCATAAGAATATAAGTTAAGAAATAGATCGAGGATAAACTAGATTTAAACCTAAGGAATCACAAGTTAGGATATACTTCTCCTTTACAAGTTTATCGTTTATGTTCAAAAGTTTCCTTTTTTATGTTCAATAACTAAGTATTCAATCCCTCTAATTGTATGTTCTTTTTCTTAGTTAATGGCGGGAAATAGAAGAACACGTTCCAAAAACCAATGTGATAGGCAATGTGAATATTTCCCTAATGATATGCCTGATATGATGGGAATGGGTGCTCAAAATTCCATGACAGTACTTGCTCAGCTAGCTCAAGTTATGAATAATAACTTCAATCATGTGGAACTACCTCATCCTCCAAGGAAAGAGAAAGTTTCTATAGAATCCTTTATGCAGAAAAGGCCTCCCATGTTTAACGGATCTTCTGATCCCCTCATAACATGTATGCTAGTTATTTATTCAAGAATAAAGAACATACTATTTGATTCTATTTATATGCATTCTTTCATATCTTGAAAGTTTAGTAGAACTATTCAAACACCACCTCAAAATTTATAGGATAAGTTATCTATGAGAATAGGTAATGAGGTAATTATTATGTCCATGGTTTATAAATCATCCTCGATTAATATTTGTGGATTGAACCTCCCATATAATCTCACCATACTTCTTTTAGTGGAGTTCAATGCTATATTGGGCATGGATTGAATTTATTTATAAAAATACAACATTAACTGTTAGTAAAAGGAGATAACTCTTCACATCCCAAAGCATCCTCCAGTTATTTACAAGAGTAAGGAGGAAGATGAATATAAAATAGAACTAGTGTATCAGGTGTGGATATTAATTCCTTATGAGAAAGCACTTCTAGATCAAATGATTGAGACAAAGGAGAGAGTCATGCTTGAAGACATGCCTATCATGAGGGATTACACTGATGTATTCCCTAAAGAGTTTCCTGGTCTTCCTCCTAACTAATAGGTTGAGTTATCATTTGAAATTATTCTTAGATATCTACCTATATCAAAGACACCTTATAGAATGGCCACTGTAGAGATGGAAGAGCTGAAGAATAGGTTACAAGAGAATATGGAGAAGGGTTTTATACACCCGAGTGTTTCACTGTGGGGTGCGCCAGTCCTCTTCATCAAGAAGAAGGATAGATCAATGTGCCTATGAATTGATTATAATGAGATCAATAAAATCATGATAAAGAATAATTATCCCCTTCTATGAATTGATGAATTATTTGACTAACTTCATGGGGCCAATTATTTCTATAAGGTGGACCTTCGGTCAGGATATCACTAATTAAAGGTGAGGAAGGAATATATTCCCAAGAATTCCTTTAGAACAAGGTATGGAAACTATGAGTTCATAGTGATTCCCTTAAGACTCACTAATTCTCCAAAAAATTTCATGGATTTAATGAATAGAGTCTTTAGAGGTCACCTCAACAAATTTGTGGTAGTCTTTTTAACGATATTCTGATATACTTTAAGAGAAAGGAGGAACATGAAGAGCATTTGAATACTATGTTAAAGAATTTTCAAAGGGATAAATTTTATGAAAAGTACAGTAAATGTGAGTTTTTTATGTAAGAAGTATCATTCTTGGGGCATGTTATCACCATCAAAGGGATATCTGTGGACCCTTCTAATACATAGACAATTGAAGAGTGGCCCATGCCAACATTTGTAATAGAGATCCATTGATTCTTGGGTCTATCTGGGTATTATTGAAGATTTTTGAATAAATTTTTACAATTTTTAAACCCAATGACCAAGTTGACATGGTAGGGAGTAAAGTTTTTCTAGACTCAGGAATGTGAAGACTGCTTCAAGGAGTTAAAAAAGAGGCTTATCACCATACCAGTACTCACACTCCCAATAAGTGGAGAACTATTTGTGGTGTATAGTGATGCTTCAAAGAAGGGCTTAGGTTGTGTGCTGATGAAAAGTGATAAAGTGATATCCTACTCCACAAGGTAGATGAAAATCCATGATCAAAACTATCCCATGCATGATCTGGAGCTGGCGACTGTGATCTTTACTTTGAAAATTTGGAGGCATTATCTATATGGGGAGAAGTGTGAGATATATACTGACCACAAGAGTCTCAAATATATATTCACACAAAAAGAGCTTAATATGCACCCTTGAATATGGATAGAGTTCATCAAGGATTATGAATTCTCAATCCACTACCATCCCGGTAAGGCAAAAAAGGTGGAAAATTCTCTAAGTATAAAGGATCTTGCATCTTTATCAATGATGAGAATTGAAAAGGATACAATCTTCTTAGATTTACTAAGGATGAAAATGAGAATAATTAAGGGGGGAACATCATCAATCCTTTCTCAAATGATTGTTCAACCATCTCTCATGGAGAAAATAAGGGATGCTCAAAGAAAATATGTGAAAATTCTGAAAAGGGTGGAAGATATCAGAAATGGGAAATCCTAAGAGTTCAAGATTGACGAGGAAGGAGTTGTAAGATTTGGGTCATGATTATGTATACTATCCGATCCATAGATAAAGAAGGGTCTTTTGAATGATGCACATAGATCAACCTTCTATATCCACCCAGAGAGCACAAAGATGTATCGAGATCTTCAAGGAAACTTATGGTGGGACAATATGAAAAGGGAGATTGCCAAATATACATCAATGTTCCTGGTATGTTAGCAAGTTAAGGCTAAGAAGAAAAATTATAATGAAATGATGCAACCACTACCCATACCAACACGGAAGTTGGAGAACATTACCATGGAATTTGTCACTATAATTATAATGACATACAAAGGAATCAATACTATATGGGTCATTGTGGATCATCTTATGAAGACAACTCACTTTATCACAATTCGAGAGGAATTATAATTGGATAAAATTACATGGATTAACATAAAATAAGTGGTAAGACTTCATGGAGTACTGCTATCTATTATATCCGATTGTGATCCGAGATTCACCTTGAAGTTCTGTAAAAGTATCCAACATTCTCTAAGAACTGAACAGAACTTTAGTATGACCTATCATCCTCAAACCGATGGACAATCTAAGTGAACTATTCAAACACTAGAATATATGTAGAGATTATGTTCTATGGACTTGAAAGGAGGATGGGACCAACATCTTACACTAGTTGAATTCTCCTACAATAACAGTTTCCACTCGAGTATCCGAATGGCCCCATATGAAGCCCTTTATGGGAAAAGGTGTAGAACATCAGTGTGTTGGGATGAAGTTGGTGAGCATAAACTGCTAGGACCTGAAATGGTTGAAGAAATGGTGGAGAAGGTGAAAACCATTCAGCAGGACATCAAGGCAGCACAAAGTCGACAGAAGAGTTATGCTTAAAATCGTTTATGAGACCTTGAGTTCAAAGTTGGAGACATGGTATTTCTATGCATATCTCCATGGAAGAAGGTTATGAGGTTCAGGAAGAAAGGAAAGTTAAGTCCTAGGTACATCAGCCCCTTCAAGATCCTTGATCGAGTCGGAGATGTGGCCTATCGAATGAAACTTCTACCTACTATGTCCAAAGTACATGATGTCTTTCATGTATCCATCTTAAATAAGTACATACCAGATCCTTCACATGTATTCTCTTAAGAGGTGGTACAGTTGAAGGATGATCATTCTTATGAGGAGCAACTAGTGAAGATATTAGATCGTAAAGATAAAGTTCTACGTAACAAGATGACTCACCTGGTGAAAGTAATTTGGTGGAACTATAAGTACAAAGAGGCAACATGGTAACTAGAGGAGGCAATGAAGGAAAAGTACCCACACCTATTTTTGGCCTATAATATTAAATGAAATTTTGAGGGTGAAATTTCTTAAGGGGGGAAGAATGGAATGACCTAATGTTTTATCAATGGAAATTAATTTCTTATAAATATGTCATATAATCACATGAAATCACAACACAATGAACTAATAAGTACTATGTGACCTTTAAACATAATTTTGTCACTTCTATGATTTTAATTTCAAAAATTTGACATGCACGATTGCGATCGGTAAGATGTTTGGAGTTCGATAAGTCAAACTTAATTTTTGGTGAATAGTAACATACTCTTATGAATAGTTATGTTACCCTTATGAATAGTGATATACCCTAATAAATAGTAATATTACCTATTATAGTATATAAATACAATTTAAGTGAAAGTATGATGTACCTATATTTTAGAATAAGTAAATAAATGTTTTAAAACTGATTTTTTAGAATAAATTATGATTTCAATTAAATATTAAATTAATAATGTTTAGAAAATTATTTTTGAAAAATGGATTTTATTTTTGGATTCTACATTTTGAAAAATGGTTAGGGTTAATTTTTGGTATTTTTCTAAAATACTTGAATTTTTGATGAATAGTAAAATACGATAATTTACGATAAATGCTAAATAATGGATTTATTGATTTATGGATGATGATATAATGATGTAAGACCAATTTGTTCAAACTCACATACACTTATTATTATTTTTGTTCATGGAATAATCACTATTTCTTGTCTTGAGGGAAAATAATAAACTAAGGAATTAAATATTATGAAAACCCTCCTCTCCTCCACTATAAATACCACCCATCATTACCTCTTCTCTTCAATCCTCTAAAGCCTTGTTCCTTGACTATATTCTTCCCAAATCACTCCCCAAGATCCTCCCCCACGTCCAACATCCCTTTTTCTCCTCAAAATACCAAATCCTCTCCCTTTAAGAGGCTCTCAAAGGAGATAAACTTAAGAGGTAAATTCCTCTTTCCAATTCTTTTAAGTTGTTTTCTTTTCTTGTCACTTTCTTCACTTCCCTTCACAAAAATGGTATTATAACTCTATTAAAATAAATGTACTGGAATTATATTATGTTAATGGTATAATTAATTATCATATTTCCTTTCCCCACCCTTTTAATTGAAAGAAATGAAAACACCATTTGAGATGTGTTAATTTAGCACAATCAAAGATGTCAGGTTATCAATTTCTACTACCATCTTATATTCTGGTCATGAAACCATTTTTATGGTTGCAAAAAACTATTAAATATTTATTTTATATTATTTTGTTCTGGAATCCTTTTGTACACATGTTTTTGGTTTATAAAACAAAACATATTCATTATGACCAGAAACTTCCAATTAACTCAAAAGGTTGTCACTAAAGTTTTATATAATGATTCAAATTCACTACAAGTAAAAAAATTATATTTTCAACCATGTAAACTTATGGATGTTCAATAATAAAATATAACTTCAATTATATACAAACACCTTCATCATAATTTTTTATCCGAACATGAACTAATCATTAAAACCAAGCAAGAAAACGAACCCGAACAATGAAATTGAACCTCATAACCAATCAAAATGGTTATAAATGAACTTAAAAAGGTTATAATAAATATTTTAAATATATAATAGTTTATTTAATTATTAATTAATTAACCTAATTTTATTATTCAGGTCATTAAGTTCTAGAAAATATCACCATCATATTTAAGGAAAGGGATCCTCTCTATTTCACTTTTATTCAAGAATTTTCTCTATACCATGACAGTTTATGTGTAATTAATAGTGATGGGGTATGATTATGAACCTCCCATAATTTAATCATGATGTATAAAATATTATAAACCCAATTTTCTCTCATTAATCCCTCTTAAGTACACCCGATACCATGCTGATAATCCGTAATGATTTCTACCTGAACTGCCTTTATTCCTTCGAGTTGCTCTATCTTTATTTTTACCCAAATGAAGTTGCATTTTATTTTTATTTAAAACTTATAAATGTTGTTTATATTCTTAAAACTCATGTTTCAAGATCCATCCATTATTATATTTCAATGATATACATTCTTTTAAGTGATTCCCTCCTCGATACTTCCCAATAAGAAAACTCGTTTTAAGGGAACTTCCCAAAATTTTACCCAATTTCAAGTGAACTATATCCTATGTTTTAATCCAAAATTGTCTTTATAAAATAAGTATTATTATTATTAAAACCTTCTTTGTTCACTTCTCTTTTTATATAAAATATTTTTCTTTTTTATTATAAAATCTCTATAGTATTTTCCGTAAAACCGCACGAAAATGTTTTAATGCTAAAATTTCTCAAATACATTTCTTACATTTTGTCACTTATCTTTGACATAAATTACCATGATATATGCCTATTTTACCTTATGAAAGTCCATGTATGTTTTAATTCCTTTATTTCATGGACACTTTCATGATACGCCCATTGGTTATGCTTTATGTCATGATTGTGGTACTCAATTCTTTCCACGGGTAACCCTTATGTTAATGTAAGATTGATTATATATGATTCTTTATGTGGAAAACATATTAATGAAATTTAAGATGGGTGTGACCAGATAGCGCTCCAATTCATTGGATAAATATGAGTCTCACGAGATGTTATATGCGACGGTCTTGACGGTTATCCTTGGCTTATGTTACTATGTGAAACAATCTTTGTGGTTAGCCTTGGATTGTGATACTATGGGAAACAGTCTTGGTAGTTAACCTTGACTTGTACTTAATTAATGTTTTATGTTTTTGCCACATTTCTATGATTACATGTTTAAATTATCCCATGTTTATATGTTATGATTCCATATGTTACATGCCTTTTTATACCATCATGTCATGCCTTCTATCCCATGTACTAATGCTCTGTTCTTATGGTTATTCCCTTGCCAGGACTTTAGCTCATCCCTTTTGTTCATGTTATCCCGAGGTCATCCTATGCAGATGTATGAGAACAATATAATATAGGATCTCATTATAGAGTTTAAATAAAAAGTTATTTTTATAATGCTTGATTATTTACCTAGTCTTCTATGAAACTAGAATTAACGATCCTTAGCTTGTACTCTAATGTATAATTATGCTTAAAATCATGTAATGTTATATGTAAAAGGCTAGGGTTTCTATAAGATGTCTCATGAGTAATGTTATGTAAGAATAATATAAATAAAATGGTATCATAATATCATGGAATCATATAAAATGTGGTAGAAACACAAAAAATGACATAAGCATAGTGTTCCAAAAAAAGGAAATCTTTTATAAGGAATAAACATAAGAATTACCTATGTAAAGAAAATGGGTTACATAATCTTTCCTCATATCATAATCAAAAGATATTTCTTAAAAAAGGCATTTGAGAAATGATAATAAGGCATGTATTACCCCATAAAAGAAATGGAGAATAAACTAGGTATATATTTGAGAGACATATATACCAAATTTATAAGAATTACATAACATTAAAGAGAGAGAAAGTAAGTTAGAGAGATAATGGTCAAACCTGAAGAAAAAGGGCAGTTTAGATAGACCCTTTACCTTGAGCCTGAATCCTCATATTATCTTTTTGAAAAATAAAATT
Source organism: Viscum album (assembly GCA_963277665.1). NCBI lineage: Eukaryota > Viridiplantae > Streptophyta > Magnoliopsida > Santalales > Viscaceae > Viscum > Viscum album. The sequence continues at coordinate 386,750,730 of OY728166.1, forward strand.
ATTTTAATTATTTAATTTCTTAATAACTTATTTCAACTTTATTATTCGTTTTATTTCATTTATTATCATTTCATATTCAATTATTCAATCAATTAATTTCACATCAGATGTTTTGACGATATTTAGATCATATGTCCAAAATGGATTCAGAAAGTTGACTATGGTCAAAGAGAAAATTATTTCATCATATCTAGAATAAAAATAATGATATAATAACCATATTTATACATAAATTATACTTTTAAAACCTACCATAAATCATGGTTATGAAAAATAAAATATGTTATAATCATGGAGATGGTAGGTTATATGTATGCATGAGTAAAGTTTCCATTTTTCAATGATCATTATAGAAATAAAGTAAGTATTAATTTTTATTTCCTAAATTACCATTATATAATAAATATCAGATTATAACTTTTCACACACTTATATATACCATCTATGTAACACATTAATGAAAAATGAGTCACATCGCTTTGTAGAGGTGGTAATCCACACATACACACGAACAACACTATCATTTTTCAACGAATGAAATGATAATAAAATATATGATATATTAATTTTAAATAATGATAAATATTTCATTAATATCATATATATACATTAAATCCCTCATTATATCCATCCTTGATATGTGGTGATAGAAAAATAATTACATCGATCCGCGAGGTGGTAGTCCACCATACACATGAATGATGGTTTCATTTCCCATTTTATGGAAGATGAGATAGATATAGGTTATTAAATTAACATAATAAAATATTAGTATATTTAATATAATTTTTTTATTATCTCAACATGGTTTAATAATATTTTAATGAGGTGGAATAAGAAATAAAATGAAAACGCATGGTTAAGAATTATACCTCTTCTTCAGACAACCTCTTTAGGATTATACCTAAATCCTTCCTTGGATGATTTTACAATCAAACCAGGGACTATAAGTCATGGGGATGGATATAATAAAGTTATTTTTTAGGTATTTATATAACCAAAAGTATATTTAAGTATATATAGAATAGGATAGGGGCGTCGTTTTATAAGTAGGGTAGAGGACACACATGGAATTTTTGAAAAGAATAAAATATTTAAATGTCTTATTCAAAGAAAATGGATAAAAAATGATAAATTACATAATATTAGATAATATAAGGTCCAAATATGTATATAAAATAGAAATTACATAATTTTTTAGGTTATCTTAACCAACATATCTTTAATTTAACCCCCCGATAAAAAGTTTTAATCTTAACCGTGGGAACATATTTTTATTATTTTTACTATTCATTATGGAAAAAAATTAAGTTGAAAATATTACCCATTATTAATTATTATGATTAAAAATATTTAATATATTGTATAAAATTAAATTCAAACAATTTTCATAATTTAATTCTAAATTAAACCTACAAAACGTGATGAAAAACATTTTTTCAGAAAAATGCCTTTTTAAACCCAAAAATGTACTTATACCAAAATTAGATATAAATATGATTAAAATGTAATTAATTAGATTATATATAAATAAATAATACTTAAGTTACTTTCAAGTAAAATATAAATCATAATTATACTTTTAAATTACTTTATCCATTGAAAATAATTAATAGTTTTACAGAAATCGCTATTTTCACTATTCATTGAAAAATCAATCTTTTTAGAAGAATTACAAAATCCCCGTTAAGATAATTTTGATATTAATATTTAAAAAATTATATATTTTTTATAAAATTATATTTCTAAAAGTTTCATAATCTAATTATATTATTTTATCTCAAAAATAAATAAAAATCATTTTTTGAGGAAAGGATATCTTTTTTTTGAATCATAAGATGTATTTATTAAAAAACTGAGTGATTATTTTATAAGAATTTATAAATATAGTTTTATTTAATATTAAATTTATATATATTTCATAATTTGGTTAATCCTATTCATACCCTCCAATTTAATGTCTAGGTTATAACAGTCATATTTAAATAATAATATTTCATGGTTTGTTTAGGCTCGGTGTTGTATGTCGTATATGCTTTCGAACACAGTTTTATTTTAAAAAAAATGGGGTGTTAAATTAATGGTGAAAAAGGAATTAGGTTGTTTAAAGGAATTATAGGATAAGTAATTAGGTTAGATTTTAAAATTAAATTTTAATGGTAGGTGAAGTATGGAAGGGGTGAAAGTGGCCTCCTTTTATAAGTGAGGAAAAGAGAACTTTCCATGAAAAAGAATGTTAAGTAAGGGGAAAGAATATAATAACATAAAAGTTAGGTGAGGTAGGTTAGGTAAGGTTGGAAATAAATTTATTTAATATTTTACAACCTAAAAAAATACTTATAAGGTCTATAGGTCATGTAAACTTCGAAAAATTCATGCTGTAGTAGATTACTCGCTTAAACATTAATTGGTCTTAAATTAATATTAATCATGGTAATTAATTTATCAATAAATATATAAGATAAAACTTCACACCAAAATTATACATTATGTATCAAAATTTATCCTTAATTTAATCTAATTCAATTTCTAAAAAATAGAAAATTTACTTTTAAATTATAATATATATTATATTGAAAAACAATTTTTATAATAAAATACCACTTATGTTCAAAAATATTAATCATGATATATTAAATATATTAAATAAATAAATATAATTATAGATAAAAAGGGTTTCATAGATATTTAATCCATTCATAGGTTACGATAATATCATATTTAATTATAAAATTAGCCAAGACCGGTTTTTTCACTATTTAGCTAAAAATTAAATATATCAAAAAAATCAAAAAAATTCATACTAATTTTTTTTCTGTTATTATAAATTCAAATATATAGTTAATTTTATTTAATTCAAATTCTAAAAAGTATTTATTTAAATTTTAATAGAAAATACAAAATATAAACTGCTTTTATTAAAAAAGACCTTCTTAAACATTAAGTATTTCTAATATTATTTCATACCAATTTTACAATTTAAAGAATTTTAATATTTAATATGATATATATATATATACATATATTATATTTTATCAAAATTATATTTTAAATATTATTCATTTAATTTATTAATGTATCATGATCTTCATTTAAGTGCATGCGAAGAAAGATATCAAACTCAAAATTATTTAAAAGAATATATATATATATATATATATATATATATATATATATATATTGGAATCTGGGGATGTTACAAAATGTGATATATAGATTCATGGTGGTATACTATTTTTATTTTCATCACACCCTACATTATGGTAAATGAGATAAATATTTTAGTTAGGCCTATTGATATGTTGCTCCTTTTGTGGTATTGTCTTGGTGGTGGCCAAAGGCCATATAGAGATATCTGGATTGGGCATTTTGGGACCCTCATATTTTGGGTTCTTGAATTTTAACCATGTATCATCCTAACCATCCTTGGAAATTTTTAGACTTTATTTGATGTTTGTATATATATATATATTGGGATTTCTTATTACTTTTGTTTCATATTTTATGGATGGATGTGGATTATTGTTTATGATACATTATACTTTGTTTTGTTGATGTTCATTATTGATACTAGTTTACTAGTTATTGTGAACATCAAATATCTAGATGGGTTATTCTATATTCCTATGTGTAACTCCATGTATTTATTATCTAGATTCAACGGTGAAATCATCCCCACTTGGATAGTTTTGTTACCCTAGTGCTTATCAGCAGCCTGTGGTGATAAGGAACATGCATCGTGGCTTGTGGCAAGCTAGTTTAGCTGACGTGCCCAGTTAACCCAGGTTAGTTCATTAAAATATGGCATCATATCCCTCTTGATATTGGGGGAGTAAAGTTAGTGTAGAGATATAACTATGAGAACTTGATTGGTAGGTGTAGGGGAGTGCCTGGTCAGCTCTTCTTCATGGCAAACCTCAAGTTACCAAGGGTGTTCAGGAGCTATATATTGGATTTAAGCTCGATTATGAGTTTTTTAATGACATTTTCTATTATTTTCCATTTATTATTGGGTTTTTTAAGAAAACATGTTTCATTTTGGGATATATTAAGTTTATGGGTGAAATAGGGATAGAAATCATAGGCGCACAATTTAGAGAATGGTTAGAGAAAACCATGTGGCACCCATGCGACTAGGTCTGAAACTCCTTCCAATGGAAATTTAGTGTTTGGAACATGATTTGTATAACCATGTGAACAAACCACACATACAGATTAAATACCTTAATTTTTAGTGTTTTAACCCATTTTTGTGTTTGGAATTGCTGATATTGTTATTGCTACTTGTTTAAGAGTAATTGAATGGGTTTTTATGATTTAATTAAAGTATCTTGAGTTAATATTTTGTATTAATTATGTTTTATATATTGTGATATATAGTCCATGACTCCCATAATGACTCTTAGGAATTAGAGGGAGGAATTTGTAGAGAATTAACTACAAGACAACCCTCCCATGGACTCCCATAACATTGAGTCACTGATTAGAACCATTCAACATCTTGGTCAAGGTAGTGATCTTTGATAAGAACTAATGGAGGATCATGCCTAGGAATTTATGAAGTAGAATCCAATATCATTCTGTGGTGATCTAGGGCCTCATGAGCTAGAATAATGGATAGAGGAAATTAAATGTACCTTCATATTTCTCCAGACTATTGAGACTTCCAAGGTTGGTTTTTTCCACTTATGTACTAAAAGGACCTAGTTAGAGGTGGTTAGACTCGATCACACTGGATAAGCTCCATAAAGATATTTCTTGAATCAAGTTCAAGAATATTTTCAACTAGTATTTTTACCCAAAAAATTTGAGTGGAAAAATATATGGAGTTCATGGTGATTGAGAAGAAAGATAATTATATCATGGAATACCCCACTCAGTTTTTTGAGTTGGTTTACCTTTCACCAAAGATTATCATGAATGTATATTTAAAGGCTTATCATTTTGAAATGGGTAAAAATTTAGAGATTAGGTCTATGATCATCCTTTGTCTACTGACCTATGAAGAAGTAATGGATAAGGTGGTGATGTATGAGGAAAAAATAGCTGGTTTGAATGATATGAGTGGTGTACCTATTGAAACATGAGCCAATCAGAGTTCTTATTCAGGTCAAGTTAATAAAAATGATGAGGATCTATTGGGTGATGATGGCAGTGTGTAGCATCATGACCTTTATTTTGGGGATATTTTAGGATGAAATTTAGTGGTATGCTATCATTTTGAGAGCTAGTACATACTAATAAATTATTCTAGGAGGATATAAAGACCTTCCACGAGTGTGGTCACCTAGGGAATCTTTATCATTATTTCACATTCCATATATAGGGTTTTAGGGTGGGATATTCTCATAGTAGGGATTCCTAGGTGTAGTCAAATGCATCAAAGGGAGTGGGGTCTCACCCTTAGGAAAAAGAGACTCCCATTATACTAGGAAAACCTAGGGAAGGAATGAATTTGGGTGCTTATATAAAATATAGAATGTTCAAGAAGAGACAGAGGTCAGACCATCAACCACATGAGGTATGGTTTTTATTGCTTTTGGGATGGATCTGGATTTGTTTAACGCATGTGAATCATATTCATTCATTCCATTAAAATTAATTTATGCCTTAGTAATGTTAACGAAGTTGATTCCTTATGTGATGGACCTTTACACCCCCTTGTGGATGATAAAAGAGCAAGTATTTAAGTTCTCTTAGCACTATGTGTTGGTCTTGGATGTTGAGGTCACTTAATATTTCTTGGTGCTTGATTTGGATATCTTTGAAATGTTTTTTTCACATGGATTGGATGATGAATGTGAAAGATTAAGTGGAATTATACCATTATAAGGTACTATTTCTTACACCAGATGGGAAGACTCACACGTTACAAGGTGAGTGAGAGCCAAGGTTAGGAAAGGCAGAGCTTGTTATTTTAGTGTTGGAGTCTTTCACTTTTTAGATATCTAGAATGCTTCTTGATCCCATTAAGAAAGTCTTAGATGATTAGATTCCATTGGTGGTTGATAGGTATCCTGAGGTATTCCAAAATAATTTCAATAGATTACCAGCCCAATGGGAGGTGGAGTTTACTATTAATCTACTCCCTAGTATGAGTCCCATATATCTACCATTTTATCACATGGATTCCATAGAACTAAAGGAATTGAAAATCTAGTTGGATGATCCCAAGGGTAAGGGATTTATTTACCCTAGTGTATCTCCATAGAGGCCATCACCCATATTCACAAATAAAGAAGATAAAAGTCTTATAATTTTCATTGATTACCAAAAGATTAATTTAGTTACCATAAATAATAAATACCCTTTACTCCAGATTGATGCCTTGTTTGATCATCTCATGGGAGAGATATGGTTTTCAAAGATTGATATGATGTCAAGATACCATGAATTGAGATTTTGGGAAGAAAATGTCCCAAAAACAATTTCAATAGAAGTTACAACTATTATGATTATATAGTTATGCATTTAGGCCTTATGAATAACCATAATGTGTTTTTGGAACCGATGAATCAAACATTCCATCGATATCTTAACATGTCTTGTTTGGTGTTTTTAATGATATATTGGCTTACTCTAAGACCTAGAATGACCATGAAGACTATATAGACATTGTTTTGGGAACTTTAAGAGACCACATATTGTATGATTTTTCTTCTTCTAAATTCTAGTTTTGGATACATAAAGTGAAGTTCCTATGACATGTGGTATATGAAAGAGGTGTTATGGTGGACTTGGATAATATCCAGGTAGTGATATAATGGGATAAACCCCATAATGTATTTGAGATAAGAAGTTTCTTAGGCCTAACAAGATATTATCGAATATTTTTAAAATACTTAACAAGGCTAGAATCATCTTTGACAAAACTAACCTAGAAGGGTGTGAAGTTTGAATAGGATGATAAGTGTTAGAGGTATTTCGAGGAGTTTAAGGTGAGATTGACCTCATCTCCAGTGTTGATTCTTCTTGAGATAATATTGGGTTATGCGATAATATGTGACACTTTAGGTATGGTGTTAGGGTGCATGTTGATGCAGGGTGATCATGTCATAGATTATTGATCCCACTAGTTATTCCATAATGAGAATAATTACCTCACTCATGATATGAAGTTGGCAGTAGTGATTCATGCTATGAAGACATGGAACCATTATCTATTTGGAGAAAAATGTATCCTGTACTTAGAGCACAAAATCCCTAGGTATACCTTAACCTAGCGAGACCTGAATCTTAGATAGAGATTATGGATGGAGTACCTCCAATATTTTTTACTTTGACTTAGTTTATACCCTAGGTAATGGATATATTGTGACAGAAAAATTGAGTAGGAAGACACTGAATTAAGTAGTAGGGGAGTTGGAAGAGTAATAGAATCTGATGATCCTATTTGTGGATTTTCATGTGGACATTCAGGAAGAGGATGAGAAGGTTTTTTGACCAGTGTACATGCCACATTTTCTTTTTATTAATGTATTGGCTTGAGTTGGGTGAGGATCCTAATTTCTATCAAATAGGAAGAATTTTAAATGGTGAGGATAACTTGAGTTACTTTTCTTAGTCTCCTAACGATGTTCTCAATTTATAGAAATGTATAGCGTTTCCTCTGAATCCGAGGTAGGAGGTAATGGAATGTGGACACCACTCCAGTTGGGAATTGTTTCCTAGATATAAAAAATTTATTATGATATAAAGTGATGATATTGGTGGCTCGGGATGCAGCAATAAATTTTTTATTTTGTTTCTTGGTGCCTTTCATATCATAGAATTAATGTTGAGCACAAAAAATCATCATGTTTTTATTCACCCCCATTCCCATGTATAATTGGATGAGATATCCATGGATTTTGGCATTATATTACCCCAATATCCTTGTGGGAAAGGTTAAATTTGGGTAATTATTGATCATTTAATTAATTAAACCTATTTCCTTCCCATTATAGAATTTATGAAGGTGGAAGATCTTAGACACCTATATATCCAAGAGACTAAGAAGGTGAATGTAGTTCCCTCATCTATTGTTTCAATCAAGACACACATTTTACTTATCATTTTTGGAAGGGGATTCTAGAAGATTTGGGTTCTCAATTGAGTTTGAGAACAGACAACCTTTTTGGGAATAAAGGACAAATTCTCTTAAAAAAATGATATGAAATACTAGATAGTTGAACCTTAAGTTCACCAGAATTTTTTATCCACCAGTAGTAAAACATAGTGGAATTTCATACTGTTGTATATTCCAATACCTTCTTAGAGTAGTGAAATTATGAAGACAAGAAACTCCCTAATCACCGCTCAAAATAAATATCACACACAGAAGCATAAAAATAATAGGAAAGTAAATAAAAACACTAGTTCTATATAGTTCAAACATCTATCCTATGTCTATAGGATAAAAATGATAAATATTTTTTATTACCAGAAGTATAAGTTTTATAAACACTGTAGCTTAGAAATATAGTGTTACAATTTTCATAATACAGTTTACTATAGTAATTCAGATTATTGTATGCTAGTATTACACCTTAGCATCTGGTCATGTCTCTCTTTATAGAGGTTCACTTCCAGTCAAAAATTTTACATCGATATCTAAAATTTGTAGAAATCCATATGTTGAATTTTTTGTTCAGTTGATATTTACACTAACTTAACTAAATCATCCAGTACACTATTCACCACACCCAAAGACTGGAATGCACAATATCCATTGGAATTTTGTGAACTTTTAGTGGTCAGACCTGTATGATGAAGGTTCCTACTGGTGTTGAACTTTCAAGGAAAAAGTGAACTTTTATAATTTAAACTTACAATGAGAGAACTTATGGTGACATGAAATTTAGATTATCTGAACAAGGGATTCACATACCAAAAATCTCCCACTTAAATACTTGTTCTATGAAAAATCATTAGAATCATCTAAAATTTTGAGAAAACCAACTCATTCTTCTGTTATTATTGCGGTGTTATCCTTTATCCTATCAATCAGACGAGACCCATTGATGCACAATACTACCTCATAATTTCTTGGACTAACACCTTTGTGAACACATCATTCAGATTTTTCTTCTCTAAAATCTTTCAAAGCTCAAAAACTTTTTTCTTCTTTAGTTTCTTTATGAAATGGAATTTTATGTCAATGTGTTTCATTTTTGTGTGAAATAATAGATTCTTGGAAAGGTGGATAACACTATGACTGTAACAAAATAATGTTCCTACTTATGATGATTTTACAAGTTCCTTTAGTATGAGAATTAATTATATCAATTTATTCCCAGCTTCTGTAGCTGAAATATACTATGCTTAATTTATAAAAAAAGTCACCATTGATTATAGCTGTGAAATCCAACTGATCATTACGACCCAAAAGAAAACAAAAAATCCATTGCAATTTTCTAAGTTTCAAAATCCCCATAAAAATACAATTCAAAAAATCATTGTAAAAGATTATCTTCCCTAAATAATAATGTTGTATCTTATGGTCTTTTCAAGTATCTAATGATCTACTTCACAGCTTCTCAGTTCTCCTTTCAAGGGTTATACATGAAATTAATTACCACTCCCACTACAAAGGAAATGCCTAGCGATATAAAAGCAATTGCATACATCAAGATTCTTATAGTTGAAACATAAAATACTTTCACAATATAATGGACCACATATTCCAGTGAAGGTGCCTATTATAGGACCATTAGATGGAACAATTATCAACACTTTTCAATTTTTAGTATTCTTTAATACTGATTTTTTTCAAGAAATCAATCCCTTCTTTATATTGAAATCATTTCACCACCAACCATGCCTTGTATCTTCTACTCCCACCAACTTATTCCTATACATGGTAGACCCATTTGTTATCAAGTGATCATTTAAAATTTGGTAGTTTATTTAGATCCCAAGTTTCATTAAACTTAAAGTAATTCATCTATTCCTCTATGGATGAATCCCATTGTTTCAAGTCACTGAGAGTTACTACCTTTTCCGAAAAATTTGGTTCCCTAGAATACATTGAAAATAAGTTAATGTAGACTCTATACTACTAGAAAGACCATCTAACTCTAGAATATATTATTAGATAAGTTTTAGAATTCATTGGAATTTCTATTTCTATTACTTGGGATTTTCATGATCCGGTTGCTGATTATTTTTATACCAGAACTTTTCCTCATACTTCTATAGTTTTGAGAATTCTAGAACATCTATAGTTGGTTGAGACTCTAATTCATTTATCATGATGTCCAATATCATTGTTATTTTAAAATTTATGGTGTTTATATATAGACCAAATTTTAAATTAGTTTTTGATTTTTTCTCCTCAACTTTGATTCAGCTAAGTTATGATCCTTCCATATGATCTTCTCATTAGAGGTTACATCTTGACTTATGATTATTTTCCATTAATCATCACTCTATAATTGGTAGCCAAAATCTTCATTTATATATCTGATAAGGAAACAAGCTTTGGAATTTTCCTTGAGCTTATCTATGTCCTTTTCATCAATAAGATCATAACCAATGAAACCAAATATTTTGAGGTGTGAAACTCCCGTTAGCTCATTAAACCAAATTTTTCCAGGTAAAATTTTTTCTAATGAAAAATTTGTGCTTATATTAGTTAAATATGGCACTATATTAATTACTTCTACCCATATGGACTTGGGAATACCAGATTACATGTGCATGAATCTATCCATTTTTTTCAAAGTATGATTTATCCTCTTCGTCACTCCATTATTTTTTGTAGTTTAGGGTACTATTCTCTCATGTCTAACCCCTTCTTTTGATAGAAGTTATGGATGTTGATAACATTTCATTCACCACCATTATATGATATTAAGCACTTCAATTTCTAACAAATTTCTAATTCCACCATGGATTTCCACTCTATGGATTCATCAAACACATCAAATTTATTTTTATGAAAATAAACCCATACATTTATAGTGTAATCATAAATTAATGTGATAATGTATCATGATCTACTATGAGATTGAACTAAAGAAGGTCCCCAAACATATATGTGAACAAGATCTAGTTTTTGAGCTCTAGGATTCCATTCAGATTGAATGAAACCTTATTTTTATTTCCAAGTACATAGATCTCAAAACTTATGATAGTTGTTTGATCAAGATTCAAGATTCCCTTCCCTAATAGAACCTTTATATTTTTCTCAATGAGGTGACCATGTCTGCAATTCTAGACCTTTGGATTTATAGATGATGAAATTCAGTCTATTTCACTACCATATGAACTTTCGGTTAGATACAAGGTTCTATCCTTAACTCCTTGTTCCACAACCATGAATCCTAGAGTCACTTTATAGACTCTATTATTGAAATTAGTTCCAAAGCCTCACCACTAAAATGTGATTCATCTTAAGACCTGGTATGTGCCTCACTCCTTTCAACTAAAGAATACTCCCATTTTGTATTTAGAGATTTATATATCCCTTTCCAACCACTTCAAAAGTTTTATCATCTACAAGAATAGAATCCACAAATCTTCTAGATACAGAGCTTGTCATGCACCCCAATCATCCAATGAGTAGAAGGAAGCACCAGAGTCAACTACCCATGACTCCATCAGGTTATGAACAGTGAGTAGTAAATCACTACCAACATCCATTTAATTAATAGATTTTGAACCTATGGTAGTAGATCCTATGGTGTTTCCATAACAATTTATATATTTCCTTTATAGATTTCCTCTCTTACCACAATTACAGTAGGTATTCCCTAAACCAATATAATTTTCATGAATCTTTTATCTGATATTTTCTTTTGATTAGCGATGATTCTTCTGATGAGGTGAGAGTCACCTTTAGTTAGTGTTAAAAGAACTAATAGAAGGTTTTTGGATCTATCTTATCCTAATATCCCCATTAAGGATCATAATTTGGATATTAATAAATACAATATCAAAATTTTCATTGGAATTTATTACTATAGTAACCATGCCATACCTAGATTACAATAAAGATAAAAGTAGTACTATATCCCATACGTCATTTGTGAAGGTCAAATTCACCGACTCAAGATGAATTAGAATTATGTTGAAATAATTCACATGATATACCACTAATCATCCTTCTCATAGACTTAATCTAAAAAACACCTCACCAAAAACACATTTTTTAAAGACTATCAGTTTTTCATACATGTCTCCCACCATAAGTGCAGCTATAGTATTCTTCTACCTGATGTTGAAGGAAACATTCCATTCCAATGTCATCCCCACCAAACCTAAATATTTTATATTTAACTTTTCCCATTATCCTTTTTTCATATTTTCAGGTTTATCACCTAATGAAATTTTGATATCCTTCTGGATTAGATAGTCCTAAATATAAATTTTCCAAAAACCAAATTTTGTCCCATTAAACTAACATAATTAAACCTTTCCTTTATCCATTTCCATATCTTTTGATGATAGTATGGACAACTAAAGTTCAATATGATTATTAGGAAAGTGATAAAGTTACCTATATTTTAAATTGTGTCCAAGTCAAGTATCCATTTGATAAAAAATTTTGGGGAATAATGAATGAATTATCTTGAAAAGTCGATATGAAATTCCATATACTTGAACCTTGAGTTTATTGGAAGTTCATATCCATCATTAGTACAAAATAGAGGAATTTCATACCACCCAAAATTCATCCTCTGTCTTAGATCATAAGAAATAGAAATACAAGAAATACCCTAATCACCATTAAAAATATGGATCATAAACACAAGAATAAAAAGAATATAAAGTCAAAAGAAAGAACATTGGTTTTATGTGGTTTATAATTTCTTTGTACATCCACAAGAGAAAACTGTAAAATATTTCGTATTTACAGAAGTTCAAGTTTTACAAACATAGTAACATAGAAATCCTACATTACACGTTTTTGTAATATGGTTTACTATAGTAATTAAAATTACTATACGTCAGACTTACACCATATCACCTAGAACCACTTATCTTTATAGAGGTACATTACTAGTCAAATAGGTAACAACGACCTCTAAATTTTGTGGACATCCATCTGTTTAATTTTCTATTCAGTTGGGATTTCCACTAACTCAACCGACTTATCCAGTACACTATTCACTACATCCAAAGTCCAATATACAGAACATATATTAGAATATTATGAAATTTTGGTGGTTAAACCCATATGCTGAAGGTTATTTCTGCTACTAAACTATAAAGGATGAAATAGACCTCTATAATTTGAACTTCTGATGATATAACAACTAGTTACTTGAACTTCAGATTCTCAGTGATTATAATTCTCTAAACGAGGGATTCATATCCCAACACTACCATCCCTAGATGGATGGACATAAGGAGTAGACAATCCAAATTCTCAAGGATATGATCTGATCTTTCCCACTTGATTTTTGTGCCTCTTGGGAGAATCATTTATCACTAACATAGTTTTATTATATTAATAGTTACTATGCATAAACAAAGTCACCCTTTTAAGACTTATATGGATGTCAATGCTGACCCCCTTTGTGTTGAGTTGAATTAGGTTAACACTCTTTGCTGGGACTGAGTATTATTCAAGAAATATTGAGAAACGTTTATAAGATCTAGAAGATATTGGTGAGGAACCATAGTCACTATAAATCCTATAATTATTTTCATATTCACCCATTAGAATTATATATGATTAATAAAGTGTTCCTCTAGATATATATTAGGATGGGACATTATTTCTTGGGTAAGAAAAGAAATTTGGAACCTTAGTTAGTTGGACCATTCAAGATTATGGAGAGTCTCGATAAGTTATCTTATCAACTAAACTTCCTACCTAAGATGATGACAATTCATGATGTATTTCATGTGTCCTAGTTGATGAGATATCACCTATACCCATCCTACATAGTAGTGTGGGGAAATTTGGAATTGGAACCTGATTCCTTTGTCATTGAGTAGCCAACACATATATTGGATCATTGGAAAAAATTGATGCACGAGAAGTTACTCTCTTTAGTTAGTGTGCTATTTCAATGTGATCTGGATAAATAAGAGACATGGGATCATGAGTCTTTGGTTTTTTAGATACAGAGCCTTAAGTACTTTCATGGGAAAATTTTTGGCATGTTAGAAAAAATTATGACACTTTCTAGGCCACTAGTATATATTTATTTTGAGTTTTATTTTCCACTTAATTTATTTTTTTAGTTTTCAGAAACCATGGGTTAAAATTGAGAAAAAATGGGGAAATACCCAAGGTGTATAGTTAACACACAATTAATGTTAACCGTGCACCCAACCATTTGAAGGGGGGGGGGGGTTAGGGCTCATAGTATCCTTTTATATGATTACCACATGGTTTTTATAACTGTGAGAAACTCTACAAGTAATTGTGAAACCAATTTTTTATGGGAGGTGACCCACAAAGTTGGTGCATATTTTTCCTAATAGTATGAATAAAACACGCGGTCTACCTAGAACTTTTAAAAACGAGAATTTATTAAAATAACATTAATGAATTTTAACCCCATTTCCCCTAAATTATTACCCCTTATGTGAACTAGACCCCCTACCTAATTTACCCTAATTTATTGCCCCATTTCTCCTAATTTCTTTGTGATTTATCTCTAAATTTCATGGATTTCTCAATGTAACCCATGATTTCTCTTTATCTCATCCCTCATTCTTCCTTACAATCCTTTTTATTTCTAGTTTATTTCATTTATATAAACCTAATTTCCATAGAGGGACAATCCTAGGGTTTTATGGAGTTTTGAAGTGTTTTTTTGGATTTTAGGTTCATGATAGTCCTTTCTATTTATCCTTGGTGTTATTTTTCAAAGGTGACAAGTTTACATTGAATCAAAGGTAGATGTTTCTCTATAACTTTACTTTTCCATTGGCATACCTAATGTTATTAATTTTCCTTGGTATATTTATGAAATTTGAATTAGAAATAATTATGGAATTCTATTGTGTGTGATTTCTTGTTTGGTTTGGATTGTGGTGGTATGAATGTTAGTTTTCCATGGATTTTTATTAAAAAAATAGATTTTATTCCTACCAAGTGTTTGTAAAGATGTTTTAAAGAAATATATTGATTTCAAATTATTTTTTAAAAATATTTTGAAAAATTTTATAGTTATAAAATTATATTTTCTTATTTATGAGAATTATTTAATTATTTTTAATGTTGTTTAATGTATGGATTGTGATTATGGTTGTCACATGAGAGACCTTAGGTAGGTGAATGACTGGATGAGTGATTCCCTATATTTAAGCATGAAATATCTAGGGTTTATTTTTAGTGATACCTGGAGAGGTCTCGAGCTAACTTACTTGTTTAGGATTAAATTGGTTGATGAGTGTTCTATGAGTGAGTCATAGTTTCCTTTGGAACCTATAGATCAGATATCTTCCCATGTTTCTTATATAATATTATTGTGACGATACACCCCATTTTATATCCACTCTCTTATTTTTTTGGTGGAATTATTGTCATCTCTTTTACCTCATTTTTTATAATGGTTACCTATTTTCTATTAATTTTGAAAGTTAATTTGCGTATAAAACCAAAGAGATTATGAAAATGATTTAAAAATGTAAATGTATTTCAAAATGGTTTTAAAACTAGATCAAGGGTTCTAATGTGAAATGTTTTATATATATTCATGGTGGTATCTTAATAGGATTTTTATCACACCCTACATATGAATTTGGGACTATATAGACTTGGTTTTTCCTAATACTAGTAAGGGTAAAAGAGATACATCTTTCAGCAGGGCCTCTTGATATGTTATCACCTTTCATGGTATGATTTTGGTGGTGTACAAAGGTCACATGGAGATATATTGACCAATAATTTTAGGATAATTAGTTTTTGGGTTCTTGGATTTTGAATATTTATTATCTTAAATGTCCTTGGTCATTTTTCAAGACTCAAGTTCATGTATATTTATATATTCTGTTTTCTTCTTACTTCTGTTTCATATTTTGTGGATGGTTGTTGATTACTATTTATGATATATTCCACTCTATTTTATTGAATCTCATTATTGACACTTTTTTAATGGTTGGAGTGAATATCCAATATATGGGAGGGTCATTTTGGATTCCTAGATAGAACTCCATGTCTTGATTGTCTGGGTTCAAGGGAGAAATTAGTCCCAAATAGTCAGTTTTGGGACCATGGTTCTTGTTGCCAACCTATGACAATCAAGAACATGCTTCAGGCCTTGTAGAGAGCTGGTTCATACAACAACTACACCTCAATAAAAGCATAGTTTCCCCACCATTTTAATATTTATCTCAGGTCCCTACCCTCCAAGCACAACTAGTTACCCCACAAACATGTTTTTTCTCTTCCCTGAGGACCACTCACATGCTTTAATAGGTCATCAGGCTAATAACTATCCCCATAGGCCAACACATGTTCTTTTACTGTTATTCTTCCTCACTCACACACACCCTAGGAAACTTTATAGAAGTTCACCCATCTTAACAATACTCCAGAATAAACTTTCTTAACTATGGTGTTCTAATCAAGTAGGATCCTAAAAAGAAAGGTGCACATTATTGACATGGGTAGTAATTTTTTTTTCTTGTAACCCTTTAAAATTTTTAGGTGTTACATTCTTCTCCCTTTAGAGCACAAAATAATATTTTTGGATCCTAAATTTCAACATATGTAGGGCCACTTCACTTCTAGATATGTACCGATTTGATACCACTGTAGTAACTAATCCATACTTCTAGTACAATAAAACTACCTTTTTAATATATCCATCAGGTATTGTCTTTCCAGGTGCCACTATTTTCCCCCAAAACACATATTTCCCCCTCCTTAGGGATCACCCATGTTCCTAAATAGGTCATCAGACTAATTAATATCTCCAAAGGCCAACACATGTACTTTTAGTGTGCTTTATACTCAATCAAAAAAACACTAAGAAACTTCCTAGGAGATCACCCATCCTGACACTACTCCTGGAAAAGCTCACTTAAATATGGAATTATAATCAGGAAGGCTCCCAAAAAGATAATTTCACCTTTTTGACATGGGTAGTAACATTTTTTCTTGTAACCCTTTAACTTCATGGGGTGTTACATTTCATGTTACAAGGAGGTTGACTCGGGTTAGTTCATTAGAGTAGATATCTCAAGCCCTTTGATTAGAATGAAACTATTTTATAAAGTCAATATCCATGGTAGTTTTATTGATGAGTTAATTTCAAGAAATTTAAATAAAGTTATATCTAGAATATAGGTTGATGGCACAAGTATCCAACCCACTTGATGAGGTATTGAGACAAACATATTATATTACATAGTGAGTGTCCGCATGATGATGTTGTCGTTATGACCTTAACATCTTTCTCTATGGATATATTGATATATTTTTAGATTTTAATCATGGAATTTAAGCCAGTTCCCCTAATTCCACTGAGAAAGAAAATTAAATATCCCCACACTAAGTGTATCCAGAACCTCAGTTGAATTCTATTTGAATTTAATATTAGAATATGTATTATTTTCAAGTTTTGAGTAATAATAATTATTTATGTTTATTTTGATCACATATTTATTTATTTAATTATTAATACAATGATATTTATTTATTTAAATAAATAGTTATTATTCAAGTTTTGATAAATTCTAAGAAGGATTGATAGACCAAGTTAAGGGGATGAATTAAAATGATATATTTTATTTAATATCATTTAAATAAATAGTAATATATTTATATAATAAATGATATTTAAATATCTATGTGTTATCCACAAGTTAAAGAAATACTAATAATAATATTATTATTCAACTTGGGGTTTACTCAGGATTAAGATATTTATTAAGGGTGTTTTTGAAATAACTAATTCTATGATCTAGATATATAAACCCAATTATATCATTTTGTGAGATAGAGATAATTGCGCACACAATGAATTCATTCAATCCTTAGATAAAATTTTTAAAAAATGCTTCGATGAATAGAGAGTGATCCTCATAATCATTCCTATCAAGACTAAGAGAAATAGATATAATACTTCAAGACCAAAAATGATTCTTATTGGGATTAATGAAAAATGATTGAAGATATTTGGATCTTCCACACTAGCACCTGGAGATCAAACAATGACATTATATGGTTCATGAAGCATGTATGGATATTTGTAGTGGGATTCTACCCTTAGATCCTTCGTCCCAATGATGGTATGACAAGAAAGGTCAACTGATTCAACAATGAATAAATAGTTAAAAAAAGGTAATTATAATATAAATAAATTAATTATAAATTATATGAGAAAAATATCCTCTCTTAAAATCATATAGGGTTGAATTATTCAAGTTCTAATGATTTATTCCAAGGAAATTGATGAAACTCATTTGTTGGGAACAAGCCTAATAACTTATTTTATGTCCCAAAACCTTCAAGTGGTATTAGAGTGGTCACATATTAATTTATATTTATTTATAAATAATTTATAAATTATGATTTTTTTTAATATTTCATTTCCAGTTTTTCATTCTTTAATACAAAATTTGAGATATTATGATAATTGGATTTCATATGATCAATAAAATGCCATGAAAATATGAAGAACACTCAAATATCCCATCCAGAGGTATGAAGAATTTTAGACAGATTATATGGAATACACGGTTTTTAATTGAAAAGTATATGAAATGTACTATTGTTTAGCCACATAAGGGTGATTTGTGAAAATTATGACACATTATGTGGGAGAAAAATACACGGTATCATTACATGTTGTGTATTGATCGGCGGTTGCAACATGGTTTGACAGGGTAGCTAGTGTACATTCCATGAAGCCTCACATAGGTTGACCACATGGGAATTTTAGAATCTATGAGGTCAAAGTACGTGGCATGTAATTAATACATGCCACATATTGACTACTAGCTGAGCGAAAAAACATTACATGAATTAAACACTATGTAGCAAGATTTACACATTGTATAACATGTAATAGCCCATATATAAGAACACACTGAGTCCCTAGGAACATAGTATGTCTCAACACCTAGAGTAAATAATTAAAAAAATATAACTACACAACATATTACTGGATGTACACACAATGTGATGGGGTTTTACCACACATATTACATGTCAAGTATTATGGAGGATTGTGTGTGGTATTAATTTTTTTAATTAATTATGTCTTAATAATTTTATTGATACATGATGTGTATGTGCATTTTATATGTTGTGTACTTCACAAAACATTTACAATGGTACAAGTTACCTATATTAATTGAGTTTAGTGTAGTCATAAACATTATACTGACTACACAATTTGACTCACTGAACAAAACAATTTTTATATTGTGATATTCTATGTAGGAATAAATTCCATGTAAGTAAAATATACATGATAATGACTATACATAGAATTAGTCACATGTTGGGTCATTTTACTGAACACACTATGTAATAGTTAAAATCCAGAAATGGGTTTAAGATAGAAGTAGAAGTGTACACGTTGTGCTACCCACAATACACTATATGTACCTAATTAATTTTAAATTAAATTAATTTATTGAATTTATTTAAAATTATATAGTATGGTAATCTCAAGGACTATTTGGATGGATAATTAGGATAAAATAAATAAATAAATAATAATATACTTAATTTATTAATTCAATAATTTTATCTTAAGAAATAACAAATTGAAATGAATTCCATTAGTTTTAAATTCATAGTCATTTAATGCATGAATGATCATGAGCTTGATTGACCTATGCATGTGTTGGGTTTATTTTAATTTAATTATTATTGATTTTTTTTGATAATTATTATTAAATTAAAAGTATGATATGTGAATCATACCCTTCTCTTTATTATATATGGGCCTATGTTTCCATGATTTATTTTATGTAACCCCATACCCCTGGTTACCCCTCACCCACATATGAGTAAAGATATGTAAAATAAGGATCTTATAGGTGGGTGGAGACCATTCAATATGTAGTTGAGGTGAAACCAACCAAGGAGATACATATTCTAGAGGTGAAATGATGTAACTCAAACCAAGACATGTTTAGGGAGTTATTCCCCTATGGATTGGGTTAATTTATCATCTTCTTGGTAAATAAACTAGTAATTAAATATCATGATCATGCCACATATATTTATTTTATTCATTTATAGTGTATAGTAAATTATTTTTTTATGAAATATTAAACATGATCACAAGTAAATTAATTAATAATCATGTAATATGAAATAAAATAAATGGATTATAAGTAAATTATTTTATTAGGACATGGTTAATTAATTATGTAAAATCTATATAAAATTAACAAGCATGTAAAAAGGATAAAATAAAGAATATTTACTCATAATATATAAATCACTCAATGAAGTGTTAAGTTAGTAAAGCCTTCCATTACATGAGTTAAAATACAACCATAATTAAAAGTACTTGTTTGGCCTCCATCAAGGTGATTTCAATTATCATGGAGTTTTAATAAAAATGTTTTATCCTAACTTAAACTACTTTACATAAAAGTTTGATTGAATCCATAAGACTTGGTGAAACTAGGAGATAAGTGTTGAGAAATATGAGCCTAGGATTTTAGGATTTAGGAGTCCAATAAATGGATCAAGAAACTACGAGTTAATGTAGTTGGGAAGACCGCCTACCTAAATACCTTGGAATAATTTATCAAGCCCCCATATGGATTATGAGAATGGAAATATGGATCATTTCCACTAGAAAAACCATGTGATAAGTTAATTTGAATCTAATGGTGAGGTATATCGATATGTGATAAATATTGAGAGACTAATAAAATAAAATATATTACATCACACTTTTGGTAATCAAGATAAAGTACTAAGACATGATTTTATTTTGTTTTATAAAATATAAATAAAACCTTGATATTATCCCTATGATCATTATTAGAGAAAGAAAATATCCTCACCAGAATGAACTTCTAGGATTGGTATATGCACTTGTGCATCGTACTATACCAAGAATGGAAGTTCTATGTGTTGTAGTACCCTGTTCTAAAGAAAGATAATTTTAAGGAGGCTAGTGATGATGATCAAGATGTCGTTTGGAAACATGTAGATGATGAATTGGCTGTACATTTCCCTATGCTATAATCTATGTATGATTACCTATAGAAGTTTCATATGAACATGGATACATATACCACATTTTACCATCTCCATGATCTTTATCAGGGTATATCTAGATAGGATATGGATGAGATATCCAAAGAACTTTTCACACTGAATATTGGAGAAGGTGAACTAACTGGAACTCATGTAGTCAAGATGATTTAATATATTGATTATTTGGAAATTTTGGGTTTTAGGATACCAAAATAGTGGTGAATAGACCTCGTGATTTATTTAACACCTAGATTTTCTATAGTTTTATTGTGAATTATATTATGAATGATATTGAGAATTAAATCCTAGAGATCCTTACTCAAATTTTCTAGGAAAAAAGGACATGATTTGTGAAAAACCAACATTCCTTATGGTAAATAAGTGGAAGGTAAAATAAAAGGTACTTAAGAATAATTATAAGTCTGATGTATATTTACACCACCTAACAAAGAGGAGGAAGATCTATATTAAGGCTAAGAAACAAGACGTAGAATGTTTTTCATGTGCCATGAAGGGCCATTGGAAGAGGAACCTAACCTCTTTGAAAAATCAAGGGGCAGCTTTAGGATTATTTTTTATCGATTATAACCTTTCCATTTCTACAAGTTGAGTATTGAATAAAATGTGTAGTGCTAAAATTTTTATACAAATATAGTAACCAATTAGATTCATAAAGGTTTCAATAGGTGAGGTGGACCTTTGAGCTTCCAATAGAGCAAGACTAGCTACAATGGATTTAAGAGACTACCACATTACTTTTTTGATAAGTATGATTCTAGTTTTAAAGAATTTTTGTAATGTTCTTAGTGTTACTAAGAACATTATATCCTTGTCTATCTTAGGAAAGGATATATTTTTATTCATGTTTTATAAATATAGATTCTAATTTTATAAAGACAATTTTTTTATGGTATGAAACATCATAATAATGATCACTATGTATCGAATAAAAAATATAAGTATTAAAAATTAATAAAAAATCAAGTTTACTTGTCTCATATGACACCTAGTTGTAGAATCACTGACTTGGTCATGTAAATTACAAGATTTAACAAAGCTATATTAATAAGGTTATTTATACTATTTATAACTAAAACCACTTGATATGTTTCATGCCTATTTTTAAGGTAAAATAACTAAACCTCTATTTAGTGTAAAGGGTGAAAGGGCCATAAATCATCTTGAATTAGTTTATACAAATGTGTGTAAAACTTTTACATTTGAATCAAGATATGGATACTCCTACTTTATAACTTTTATAGATGACTTTAGTATACATGTATGTGTCTACTTAATGAGGTATTAGTTGGATTCCTTTGATAAATTTAAGGAATACAAGAATGGAGTAGAGAACTATCTTGGTAAGAAGATAAAAAACTTGATTATATTAAGGTAGAGGGTATATTAACAAAGAGTTTATTGACTATTTGATGGAGTTTTAGATTCTATCTCAAATCAATCCTCCTTATACATCACAATGGAATAGTGTTAGAGAAAGGAGGAAACACACCTTTTTGTACATGGTGATGTTGATGATGTGTCATACATACCTTACATTATCCTTTTGAGGATATTAATTACAAGATACAATACAAATAATAAACCAAGTACCAACTAAATTGGAAAATTTAATTCCATTTGAGTATGAAAATAAATATATTTTTTCACATTTACATGTGTAGAGTTGTGAATAATTTGTTAAAAAAACCTATGGAAGAAAAATTTCACCCAAGGCAATGAGTGTATCTTTTTAATTCATCTTAAGGAAAAAAGAGGATATTTTATATATAACCCCTTAGATAAAAAAGTAATAGTGGAAATATAGGCCATATTTCTTGAGAGGGGAAACATATTTAAAATAGATAGTGGGAGAAAGATCAACTTCAATAAAGTTTATGATCAAGATATTCAAGCATTGGAACATGAAAAAATTCCACAAGGCCCCACATAAGAGGTTTTTATAGAGACACAAGAACTGTATAGGATCACTAGAGAGGTTAGAGAACTAGATAGATATGGTTTTCTAGTTATTGAGGATGATGAATCATTATTATTTGATAGTCATGAAACTCTATCTTACAACGAGGAAATAAGTAGCTCAAAAGTTGAAAGATTGAAATAATCCATGAATTCTAATATGGATTTCATATACCAAAACTAAGTTTGGGTTTTGTTATATCCTTTAGTTAATGAAAATGATTTTGGATGAAAATGGGTATTTAAGAAGAAACTATAAAAGGATAGTAAATTTAGTACCTATAAAAAAATATTGGTTATTAATGGTTTAAAAAAACATCAAGGAATAGACTATAAATAAACCTTTTCACCAGTTTACATACTAAAATCCATAAGAGTTATGCTTTCCATAAAATCTTACCATGATTATTATATTTTTAAAATTGATGTAAAACATACTTCCTTAAAGATAGCCTTAGGGAATATGTCTATATGATACAACTAGAAGGGTTTGTGACTCCAAAGTATGTCAATAAGGTATGTAAGCTGTAGAGATCCATTTATGGATTTAAGGAATAATTTGAAGCATGAAACATTCATTTGAATAAATCTATAAGGGAATTTGGTTTTATAAAGAATGAATATGATCCCTGTGTCTATAATAGGTTTAATGGGAGTGAATTAGTTTTCCTAGTTGTATATATTGATGGCATATTATTTATGGAAAATATGATACCAATATTATAGTTAGTAGTTGGGGTATTATCCTAGTGGTAAGTAAAAATCATAATACTACATCAAAGTAGGGTTCAAATACTAATGGTCTCCATTTATGGGGATAAAATAGGGAGAAATTATTATGGGGTAGAGTGCATGGATGGGGTGGTGTGTTAGGGGGGGAAGAATGTATTGAGGTTTTGTTACAACCAGTGTAATTTTGGGTGATGAAAGGCATGTTGAAAATGGTGTCATGATAGTGATTGGATGTATTGGTGATGGATATGTAGTGATATTCATCGAATGACGACAGCGGGATACCATATTAGTGATGGAAATATTTGATACTTGTCTGGAAGTGAGAAATAAATCTCAACATCGATGGTCAAATAGAGTCAGGGGAGACAGGTTTTTCCAGTGAAGAAGAAGAAGTACCGTCATATGGAAATGAAATTCTACTGAAGAAATGATGGGATTTCTATTGTTCTTAAGTAGTAGGAGTAGCTTCAATGGAAGATGAATCTAGACCCATGGTGGCGAAGAGGTCTCTGATTCCGACAAGAGATAAAAAGTTGGAATGTATGGGATTTGGGATATGGGTCAGGGTCAGATTGTTATGGGATTTGATGCCTTATGGGCCTACTGGTCATGTAATGGGATCCCTCTACCAATAAAAAGAGTTTTTACCTAGTTTAATAAAATTAATGTAGGGATTCCCTCCAATATGTTTTAAAAAAAAAATATTATTGTCAGTTAATATGTGGTTGACCAAGTGATTCTCCATGAAAGACTTAGTAGAATGAGCCTAATTTATAGGGATCAAAATAATTTAAGACTGATCTAAGAGGATACTTGGCCTAGGTCAGGGTATATATATTGAAAAGTCACTAAGTATATTTATCATGGAACAATATAATTTTGGATTATTTCTAGTGTCACATGGTATACATCTCTATAAGAAAATGTGTCCTTAGACACATCCATAGAGAGAGGATGAGTCAAATCACTTATGATTAAATGATGGATTCTATCAAGTATGACATGCTATGTACCGGATTTGATGTTTCCTACACCTTGATCATGGTAGAAAAATATCAAGAAGACCTAAGAGACTAAAATTATACCATTATAAAGACTATGCTAAAGTATCTAAGGTGTACTAAGGACATGTTCCTTATTTATGGAGGATATTAGGAGCTAATCATTAGGGAATATACATATGATAGTTTCTATATAAATAATAATGATATGAAATCATAGTCAGGATATGAATTCTACCTTAATAGAGAAGCTATGAGCTAGAATAGGTTGAAGAATCTAGCGATCGCCAATTCTAAAATAGATTTTGAGTATATCAATACTTTTGATGTAGATAAATAATCTATTTGAATATGAAAATTCATCAAGGATCTTGATGTGATACCTAGAAGTTCAAGCCCTATCATATTGTATTGTGTTAATACTGTAGTGGTGGTCCTCACCGAGGATACAAGGTCACATCAATAGAAGAAGTATATATGTCATAAGTATCACATATTTAGGGATTTTTCTCAAAGGGTTGTGGTTGTAGTAAATGGATTTTCCATAGAGGAGAACATGGTATAACCATTGAATAAATCCTTATATCCAAATAATTATAAATATAATGTGAGATCTAGAGGACTAAAATTTTTTAGTAGTTTGATCTAGTGAGACTGGGAGTCTATTGGAGTTGGTTCCCTAGAACCTATTACTTTGTACTTTTAGTTAACTATATATTCAAATAATTGAATAATAATAAATATATTTTCACATGATGAGTGATCTTATATATAACATTAATGTGATAATGTTCATAGAGTGTCCTTCACATATAAAGGTTATATCAGTTACCTTCTATGATGATAACCTTGAAGTTATATGGTGATATTCATAAATACATGTTCTATAGTTAGATAACACCTATCTGATGGGTCACAATTGATGTTTGACTATCTAGTGTAAAAGGCTCATACTATATTAAGACTTATTCACATGAACTTTTCACTTGGTAGTCTTTAATAAAGGAGATAATTAGAAAATACCCAACAGTAGGTATTCTACATGTTATATGTTTCATTTTATATTTATATCTATGACCATGTGTATTGGTCCTTATAATTGAGATTATTATTAATTTATACCATGAATCATGTACTTTAATGTATTAATGAAAACTGTGATTATATATTCTCATTGTGAGGTAGGATACATTGGGTGCATCATATGTGATATGACATTAATGAATAATTCAAGAAAGAATTTTTCCCTTCCAAGCAAATGGAAATATATATATCATGCCCTTTGATTGGAAAAAAACTATCTAATTAAGTCTATGATTGTGGAACTTTTCTCAATAAGTTTATTTTAGGATAATCAAATAAATATATATTAAGTATATATGTTTATGAAACAAGTATACAAACTTCTTGATGAGATATCAAGAAAAATGGATTATATTACAAAATGAGTGTCCATATGAGGTAGTTGTCATTATGACCTTAATAAATTTCTCTAGGGGTTTCTTTATGTGTTGTTAGATGCTGATATTGGAATTTAGGTCATTTTTCTTAATGATAATGAGAAAGAGTCCTAAGGGACACACACTAAAAGTATCCAAAACCATAGTTAAATTATAATTAAATTTAATATTAAAATAAATATTATTCTCAAGTTTAGAGGAATAATAATTATTCAGGTTATGTTGATCACATATTTATTTATTGAATGAATAATATAATGATATTTATTTATTTAGATAAATAGTTACTATTCAAGATTTGATAAATATCGAGGATAATTAACAAACCAAGTTAAGGGTCCATATTAAAATGATATATTTTATTTAATATCATTTAAATAAATATTAATATATTTATTCAGTAAATGATATTATTAATATATAGGAGTAATGCACATGTCAAGAAATAATAATAATAATAATAATAATATTTGACGTGATATTTACTTAGGATTGAGAGATTGGTTAAGGGACTTTGTGCAATAACTAATTATATAACCTAGATATATAAAATCGATTATATCATTTTGTAAGATAGAGATAATCGTGTGAAAAAAAAATTCTTTAGAGAATCCTATAAAGTCCTATAGAAAATTTCTCAATAACACTTCTAAGAATGAAGAGTGATAATCATTATTCTTTCTATAAAGACTAAAAGAACTAGATAAAATCCTTCAAGATCGAAAGAAATTCTTTTAATGATCGATAGAAAATGACACAAGTGGTTTGGATCTTATATTTTAGTACCTATAGATCCAATGATGATGTTTTAAGGTTTGTGGATCATGTGTGGATACTTCTAGAGGTATTAAAACCTTACATCCTTCATCGTAATGATGGTAGAATAAGAAATGTCAACCAGGTCAACAATGAAGAAAGAATTACAAGTGAAGGTAATTATTATCTATATAAATTAATTATAAATCATATTTGAAAAATATCCTCTCTTATAGTATTCTGGGGTTGCTTTTATTATGTTTTAAGTACTTAATCTAAGGAAATCGACAAAAAACATCATTAATCATGATCCCAACTACTTCCTCTATACCCAGAACCTTTAGTATGTTACCTTACCACACTGAATACATGGAATGTTTAATATGTGATATGTTACTATTAACATTGGATACATTTAATGCTTACATGTATATTTATGAGGCAAGTGTGTAAATCACTTATGTGGATGTGAAAGATAATGTTGATCTTTTTTAGGTACTGGAGCTATGAAGAAAACACCTCATTTTAATGGATAATATTACATGGTATTAGTGATGCTATATTGAATGTAATATGTTTTTATATAGATCATTTCAGAGAGTAAGAGTTTTTGTATGCATGATAATATTGGTAATAGAATACCATTTTGTCTTATACATATTGCGGTTTACATAAAAAGTATGTTAATGTTGAATGTGTTTTTATTGGATCAATTGGACATTATTTTCATGACCTATCCCCACTAGAACCCCTATTAGGTTAGTAGTGAAGCCGACTATGACCCTCAAAGACCACCTCTAAGAGGCCATAGGTTGGTGACTAGAACTGAGGGTATAAAACACACATTATGGGAGGAATCACCCACAAAATCCTTGGAAGGATGATAAAGAATCCACCAATCATACCCAAATGGATTATAAAAAATAAAACCAAGATCTTGTAATTCATGTAATTCCATACATAAACAAGATCAATTACAAAAATACAACTATCTCTCATGGAAGTGAATATAATTCCAATGATTCCAACCCGATGACTAAATCCATCCTATAAGTTTTTAAAAATAATATATAGAATATAGGGGTGATCATGTAAGTACACTTAGTAGGATCCTCTATAGACTCTCTCATGTAAATGTGAAATAAGAATTTTTAAGTCTCAGTAAATAAATAGTGAAACCAACTAGTTACCTATATCAGGTCATCCACTACCCAAACTTATCAAGGTTCACTCAAAAAAATTTCATACAAGTATAATAACATAATAATTAAAATAATATATATTGAAAGGTACCCTGTAGTCAATTTCCCACTAAACTTGTCATCCTGATGCCCCAACAACATACATCATGGAACTCCCATCCATTATATATCCACAAAACTATATACCATGTACCAAATTACATTCACAATTCAAAAACAAAAACCATATTACACATACCATAAACACTACACCATACAACCACATACCTCATACCTCATCACAACCGAGATACATCAGGAAAGACACTAACCATGCGCCATCATCCCCATGAATGTATAAAAAATATAACCACATAAATTCCTCTGCATAAAATAATAATATGCCATAGAATTAGTCCATAATATCCTTTAATATTTCTAAAAGATAGATAAGGGAATGGGGAGTAGGTATCTATCTATATCATCTACACCCTTGATATCAGGAGTACACATAAAACCCAAAACCTAAAATGGGGTTCAGTTACATTACCTAACTCAAGTGGTGGTGCATAATAAATAACATAACTATAATAAATATATAATAGTATAAAATCACATCCTAAGGGTCAACTGATCAAGCAGTTTTTGCAGGCTGCGGTCAAACAAAGTTTCTATTTCACTCCTCATGCAGCCTAGTGGCTAACCAACCAGTGTCATCTCTCATGGAAAAGGGTTTGGGAGTATCAATATCCTAGAACTTATTTTTTTTTTGGTGTTGTATTCTTAATTTTTAAATCATCAAGATGATTTATTTTTGTTTGATTTTTGATTTAATGGAATTAAAAAAAATAAATAGAAGTCAAATATAATAAAGATAGGGTGAAAAGGGGTTTGGATATAAGGTCAATCACACAAATTATTCATCATTATATGGTTATCATCTAAAAATGGTATCAATATAATTCTTAAATTTGTATCCTATATCTAATTTATAGTTCTAAACATGTGTAATAGAAATATACCATGATACACCTAGTTCTACCTCCTCTAAAAGGAAAAGGAAATGAACGAACTCAATTGAGGTATTCACTATCTCAAAACCTAACTCCATCATATGCTATTAAAACCATAATCCAAAGTTCTTAACTGATATAAATTGTAAAATAAGAGAGTAAAGGAAAAATTATTTGATAAATTTGAGGATTAAATAGCTCATCAGAAAGAGAAGATGAATTTCATCTAGCTACTTCTTCTAACTTTTCTACTGCATTAAGGATAAAACCTAGAAATAATTAAAGAACGTGCCTGTATGATCTCCCTCAGGGACCTATCCCTTGGGTTAGTTCTCTATGATTTGAATTTTAAGAGATCATGTTATAATGTGTAGAATTGTTAATAACATGAATGAAAAAGGGGGAAATAACAACACAACATAATTAGAAAAATATTTTAGAATTAATATTAATATGATGAAGTAAATTACAGAATGAAAATTACAATAGAAGAAAAAACTAGTCGAAGTTAACAAATTATGAATGAATAGAATGGGATAGGAAGAAAAATATTCATATAAAATACCTTCTTCATGATCAATTTTAGTTTTGAGGTAGGATTATCTAATGGAGGCCATGTGTTCATCTCCTATGGTTGTGATCAATTCTGGCGGGAGCATCTTTTCACTTTGATATTTTTCAAAGCATAATTGATTTGTTGATTTGTGATGCAATGAAATATTTTGCTAACATGGGCCAGGTGGAATTGAGATTTGATGCTAGTGTAAAAAATTGGGTAGATTGGGCTTGGTCCTGGGATGTCAAAGGCATGGTAGTGACTAGATCTGGGAGTGTGGCGGGGCTTTAGTGGTTTGGCTTCATCTGTGGTGGTACAATATTCTCCCTCAAATATAAAAGGTGGTGGAAGTGGTTGTTCTCATAGTAAGAAGATTGTGGGAAGTAAATTTGAATATACTTATGGTAGGTTAGGGGTTTTCATGGCATGGTAGGCATGATGACCATGAGGTGGGGTTGAAATGGGGGTGATCATGGAAGGTTTACCTACCATGAGAGTGGTTGCACGATAAGGTGAGGAGGTGATCATGAGCATTACTCAAGGTAAGTTAAAGGAAAGTTCATTTGAGGGTGCTCATGGTAGTCATACTAACTATGAAAATGGGGTGTGGTAGGCAAGTAGTGGGAGATCATGGTAGTCATACTAACCATGAGGGGCATGGTTATCTCTGATCTTTTTAATATTTTTCATATCTGTAGAACAAAAGATTCACATTTTAGTATAGTATTTTTCTCCAATTACAATTCACTATAATCCTAACTAAAAATTCAATAAGAATAAATTCAATTACTTTGTTTGGATTTAAAATTTATATAAAAATATGAATATATCAATAAAACCCATGTTTAAATCCAATTATTATCTAAGTATCAATTTTAACTAGTCAATAAAAATTAATATCTTTACCAGGGAATTGGGATAAATTAGGGGTATTTTCAAGGAATAACAAACAAAAAAATAAAAATAAAAAATTAGGATCACATTATTCCCCCACACTTGAACTACTTCACTCCTGAGAAAATATTATAATTGAATTTCAATTTATTCAAAAAGAAAAATAAAAAGAAAATAAAGACATCCTCTCTAGATTTAAATAAAAAATATAGAGAATGGAGAACACACAAACTCATCCACTATTTAATTTGTAATGCCTTATATATGGATTAAACCATTGTCTCACTTCAATTCAGTAAATGTTTTAGTTTTGGAGTGGATCAAATTAGATTTAAGTGGAATCAAAAGTTTAACAAAAATAACTTCCATTTTTACTGCTTTCCTAAGTTTATTAAACCAAATTTTGATTTTCTACTTTGTCGATAAAACTCAAATGAATGCATTATAAGTTAATTTTCCCCTTAATGGGTTCAATATACCCCTCATATAAATGAAATAATTTTTTACCTAGAAACTTTATTCATTTTTTTAAAATTTTTACCAACCATGTATGTGCATAGAACTATGTAACTTATTGAAATTTAAAATGGCTTTATTTAATTACAGAAAGACACCCAGTTCCCTTATCTCAAAGATCCATTGTGGGTTCCCAATTTCCAATTTTTATTCTAAGTTCAAAGAACTTATATAATTTTAATTTAATTTGGATCCTTAAGGTGTTATTTATCATATAGGTCAAGCTACCTTAGATTAAGTTCCAACTTATAGTGACTTAAAGTTATAGAACTGATTTCACAAAAATATTTTCACTCACAGTCCATCTCAGAGCTCTAAGACCAAACTTCCATAAAAGTAGTTACAATTCCACTAAGAAATCATCTATGTACCAAAATTTCATAACCAATGAATTAATAAACTATATCATAATAATTTCAAACTATGAATCATTAAGTTCATGAAAAAGTTTCAAAAAATAAAAACAGAAAACTATATAAAATTCTATTTATAGAACTATATTTAAAAAATATATTTTTTAAAATAAAAAATAACAAAGACTTATATAAACTATGTGGACATTCCTAATTTTTTAAATTCCTAATTTTTGTTATTTTCTTAAATTTAATGACAAAATATAGATTTAAAATAGAAAAAGGGTATTTAAAACATTTTCCAATATAAAAAACACATATTTTATTTTATTTTTGACATTTTTTGTTTTATATTTAAATATATACTAAAAAATTGTAGAAAAAATTGATCAATTTTTTTAAATATTTTATGATTTTAAAATATTATATAAAAAACATTCTAAAACTACTTTAAACTAGTTTAAGTATCCTCCCCCACACTCTTTCGTGATGTTGTTCATTTACGATCCAAAGAAAAATGAATCAAAATTAAAATGTATAAATGATGAAAACAGATATATTCAAGTTGGTGTTTATTTGTCTAGTAGGTTTGAGTGGAGATCTCCCCTAGTTCTCTATGGACAACTTTAAGTTAACCTCCTAGGTGATTTCCACTTAGGGAAAACTATAGAAAAAAATAAAACATTAGATTTTTTTTATTAAAAATAAATGGTAAATAAAATGAAAAATATAAGGGGTGAAAATATTGGGTTATCCCTGCCAAGAGGGGATATAGTTATATTGCACATAGCTAGACCGTCTTGTGTCTATCCCCAGTTTGTAGGGGGTAAGGTTTATGTGGTAAGAACCACCACATATGGTTTCTTCCCTATATATTCAACTATACTTATTGGATTTCACCACAAATAGAGTACTACATTTTTATCCCCTTAACAGTGTAAATAAGCTTCAATGTTTGAGTAGTAAGGATGATAAATAGGGTTTCCTTAGGTTCTACCACACTGGTTATAGTTTTCTATTCATCCAGTGAATCCTCTAATAATATTGATTCATTATAATATACAAACAAGGGAGATTAAGTAGGTAATTAAAATTGAAACGAATCAAAAAAAGGTAAGCTCAAATAAAAATTTCCCCCTTCATATGTAACTTCTTTCTCTATATATTCATGAGGGAACACTAAAAATTACACTAGTTTTTTTGTGCCTCACTCTAGTTGGACTTCATATTGAGGTTGAGGGAGTATTGTTTTCAACATAAGCCCATAGAATTCTTCTTATTTAGAAACTTCTCCAATGGAATTATCTTCATATTTTTCAAGAGAAGATGAAAATATTATATTAAAGTAATCTTCATCCAACTCTTTTTGCTCATTATCATGGGAATCATTTTACTCAATTTCCAATAGTTTCAGTTTCTCCTCTACTATTTTTAGCACTATTTTTTCTTCAAGGGGAGATATGATAGGTTATTCATATTCATCATCCAGGATAGACATAAATTAGGGTGAATCTTCAAAATTAAAATTAGGGATATTATAAGATAATTTACATTGCCAAAAATTTAAATAGAATGAACTTAGTTAAGTTGTAACTCAATCACTAGTTTAAGTACATGGATCATTCTCAAGGTACAATTCCTTTTTTAAGTTGTCTTGTGTGGATGGGGGAAACATTGGGCATTCCAGCTTCCCTTCAAATTTGATATCACCACCTTTTTATCTTCATTTTATAGAATAAGTATCCATTCTTTAGATCATGTGATTTTATTTATATCATAGGGGAGATCAATAGATAATTGGTTTTTAATAAAATTATAGAAAGTGAAGTTCTAAAGAAAGTATCCGTAAATAATTCAACATGTCATTTCTTGGATTGGTACATAATTTATAGGTAGATGTGCTCAAGGGTGAATAGTGGGAGATCTTCTATTTTTAAAATATTTCCCCCTTCTTCTTGAATATATTATTTGTAAAATACTAAGGTCTATAACTCTTAAAATTATTTTTGTTTCTTTTTCTTGATGAGTTCTTGGAGGGAAATGACTATTTTAGCTTGCATTCCTTAATCATTTCTCTACATTCCTCCAATTTTTGGTTCTATTTCACTTAAAAGTTATTCAAAATAGATGAGTAGCTCTTAATTTCTTATATATAATTTATTCTCTAGTTTGATGGCATGGGGGATATTTTATTGATGGTAGTTGAGTTTGTTCATGTATTAGCTTCTAACCTCCCATACATTGGTGTGTATTGAAGGTTGTTATAGGTATTTACATGGAATGTTTATCTCTTGGGATTACTCTGGGAATGTTTACTAGAAATATGGGTGGGTATCCATTAAAGAATGGTCTCACTGTAATGATTATTTAAATTTTAGAAAATAGAAAATCAGAAAAAAAAACAAATAAAGATAGGAAAAAACAAGAAAACACATAATTATAGATGTGTTTAGATAGTTGGAACTCAACCTTTCTCACTAGAAATGGTGCCAAGTTGATTTTTTGGTTATTGTGGGTAGTAGTCAAATAGAATTTCTATTTTACTCATAATGCAGCCAAGTGGATGACCAGGGTCGTCTATCAAGGAGAAGGGTTTTTGAGAATCACTATCCTTGCACTTATGTATTTTTTTGTTTTGTTTTCTTAATTTTAAAAGTATCCAGATGATTGTTTTTTTGGGTTTTTGATTTAAAGGAATTAAAACAAATAAAACAAAAGTCAAATACAACAAAGATAGGGTGGAAAGGGGTTTGGATCCAGGGCCAAACACACAAATTATTCATCATTCTATGGTTATCATTTGAAAATGGTGTCAATATCATTCTTCCATTACTCTCCTATATCTAATTTTTGGTTCTAAACATACACAAGATAAATATACCCTGATACATTTAGTTCCACTTCATCCATAGTGAAAAGAAAATGAAAAATCATGATTGATGAATTCACTATCTCAACACCCAACTCCATCATATGTTATTTATCTCTCAATCCATAGTGCTCCCCTATAATTAACTATGAACCGAGAGAGATAGAGGGAGATATGATTTGATTAATTCAAGGATGCAACATCTCACCAAGAAATAGCAGATGAACATCATTGATCCTCTTCTTCCCATTTTATTACTACATCAAGGATGAACCCCATAAATAATTAAATAATGTGCATGTGTAATCTTGCATGGGGAACTAGGCCTTGAGTTATTTCTCTGTGAATTATAGTTTAATAGACTATATTACAACATAGAGAATGGGAAGAACATGAAGAAATAATGGGTAAAATAAAAACACAACACAATTAAAAAAAACAGACTATAATTATTATGAAAATATATAATGAAATTATAGAAAGAAAATCACAACAAAAGAAAAACCTATTCAAGGTCAGAAGATGCTGAATGAATTGAATGGGTGGGGGAAAAATATTTATATTAGTGTCCTTATTCATCCTAAAATCCAATGTCAAGCAGGATTATTATATGGATTCCATGATTATTTCTTCGATAGATGTGATCCATTCTATCAGGATCATCTTTTACCTTTGATATTTTCTCCGTGAAAAATTGTTTCACTGATTTATGGTGCAGTGATATATTTTGTTATCTTGGTCTACGTGGAATTATGTTTTTATTCTAGTGGAAAAAATGGGCAGATCAGACTTGGGCCCAGGATGTCATGGGCATGGTGGTGACTAGATCTAGGAGGGCAGCATGTCTTTAGTGGTTCGGCTTCACCCACATTGGTATGGACTTCTCCCTCAATGATGGTATGTGGGGGAAGTAGTCATGCTCATAGTAGTCAGACAGTGGGAAGTAAAGGTGACCATCCTTACGGTAGGTTTGGGGTTCCCGTGGCATAATAAGCACAATAACCGTGAGGTGGGGTTTAAATGGGGGTGCTCATGGTAGGTATACCTACCATGAGAGTGGTTTCATGGTGAGGTGATAAAGTGACCATGAGCAGTGATCATGGAAATTTGAAGGCATGCTCAGCTAATAGTGCTCAGAGTAGGCATACTAACCATGAGAATGGGGTGTAGTAGGAAATTATTGGGAGCTCACAGTAGCAATACTGACTGTGAGGGGCATGGTCATCTTGGGAATTTTTCCATTTTTTCATATATATAGAATAAAATATTCACATTTTAGTGTAATATTTTTCTCAAATTAAAATTCACTCTAATCATGACTAAAAATTAAATAAGAATCAATTACCTTCCAATTAAAGATTCAAAATTTATACCAAAAGATGAATATATCAATAAACACAATGTCTAAAGTCAAATTTTAACTAAGTACTGATTTTATTTAGTAAATAATTTTTTTTACTCAGGCATTGGGATAAATTTGGTGTATTTTAAAGAAATAATAGACAAAAAAAATGAAAAATTGGGTTCACATCATAAAATACCTAATGAAACACCTCTAAAACCACAACCAACACCACAAAATCACCACAAATCATTACCATTCACTACCACTTCTTGATAATACAACCAACCACACCCAAACACCCAACAACCACATGTCTTAATCCCATTTAATATTTTTTACCAACTCCACATTAATAATTTATTATCCATGTTACATTCATTAACCATTTTTTACTCAAAGAAGGATAAATCCTGAAATTTACACATTGAAACTGTAAATAAAAGGAAACAGACCAAACCCCTTACCTCAATTGAAGCTTCAACACCCACAATATAATAACAGAAAAAAAGGATTAAACACCATTAAACTCACAAGTGTTTCCCTTAATACAAATATATATAAATCTCCCATCAAAAGATTGAACAAACACTTATAAATTTGAATCCAAACCCCTAATATAGTCTTACACATAGGAAAGATAATAAAATAATGAAGGAAAAAAGAAATAAAAGGGAACCTTGGATCATAAGGAATCGAGAACATGTAGTGAAGGTATAAGTTCCACCATATATTATCCAAGGATAAAAAAATATAATCTATTGGGTATATAGGGTTCAAAAGAGACTAAAATAATCTAAATAAGAAGAGGTAACACCTCAAATTTATAGTTAAAATTCAAGGTAAATCACCATGGAATGGTAAGGGATTCACTAAAACATAATGGGGACTGGTTAACCAAGATCTGATATCCTTGGCCTTAAAAATAGACATATCTCCTTTTAAATCACTAATCATTCCACTCTTTAAAATTCCTTTGAACACTGCCATGAAGTTGTAATATTAACCACGATTGTTTCTATATTATCCTAAATCAAACCACACATACCACCACATCATAGTGCCTATTGGACTCAATATTTTTCATCCTTCCTCCATAACACCACCATAAAATAGAGTTATCTTGAACACACCATAATTTACTAAGAAAATCAAACCACTTGTTTTAACGTACCCCATGGCTTACAAGGATTTCACTAAAGACTATTCCTACCAAAATTGGGACCACTATGATATAACCTACCACTACAAATATCTAAAATGGTAGTAAAAATTTGATACTTTTAAAAATAAACTAACAACCAGCCTAATATGCACATATTGTGACTATGAATGAACTCATACTTCTCCACTATATAATAGAAAACAACCTCACCCTTTTTTCTACCAAAAACCCAATTTAACAACTTATCTCCCTTTATTTAACTCCAAAATTACTTCCAAAACATAGAACACCTAAAATAAAAAAAATATAGATCTAAGAGAAGCCTAATAATCTATATCAGATACCCCTAAAATGATTCTCATCCTCAAGAATATACAAAATATAAAAGAATAAAATAAACCCAAAATCAAACACCCTATTATATAACTCACAAATGAGAATCTCTCCATCATAAGAAACAACAAAGATAGAGAAAAAATTAAATGAAATAAAAATAAAATAAATGTCAACGTTATAGTTTAATAAATTTCAAAACAACTTGGGACACTGATAATGCATTTGCGAGTAATGATCCTGTATATACTTCTCTAATCCATTGTGCCTCTATAAGATATGAATTTAAGGAATAAAATTCCCACAAAACACCTTCTCTTAATTATATTATATATCAACAAGTCACTCCATGAATGTCATATCCTCCTTAATATCCAACTCACCCCCATTTAATGACATTAGATTCATCTTAATGATATTGTAAAAGCTATGATATGTGGAGGACTATATGAACATGATCCATCTATGAAGGAAGTGATTGTGGATATTACACCTCACTGAAACACTCCAACATCTCAAAAGTGTTGATAAACTAAGTGTAAATTACTTGAATTGAAACACTCGAAAAATATTATGGGTTTTAGAGGACCATGATATGATCCCTGTGGCAAAAGAAACCCATATAATTTTTGATCTATGATCAATAGAATCAACATGAAATATGAATGATATAAATAAATAGGTATTCCTTTATTGCTACAAACAGCATCTCAATTGTATTCATAGGAGATTTATTGATTGAGACTAGATACATCCAAAATATTCTCATATTGACAAGTGGTACACCAACCATTAAGATCTTCATATTCTATGAGAGGACCCATAAAAACCAAAGGAGTGTTAACACCTTCCCATGAAGATAAATGGATAATATAGAGTAAGAGAGATTTATAAATGTATTATGAGTGTCACATACATACAACGAGGGGATCATATCCCTTTATATTGAATCACTTTATTCAATTAAGGGATCCGTGTGTCAGTTTCTAACTCTTTATAGCTATCGTACATTATAATAAAATATACCCATTAGGATATTATTGTTTGAACAGTTCAATGGATCATGATTTATTTTTATAGCCATAAATATATAATCATAATGATTCAAAATCAAAGGAAATCATAGTAGATGATGTGGAAGTGGATAAGCACTTGATATACCATATCACTGTCTATCATACACTATGATAGAAACCAATCATATACCCCGATAGTAACATTTTCTTGACTATATCATTAGCTATGACTTAGGTATATCATAAAATAAAATATCCATATTTTAGTGCATTTATAACAATCTCCCGCTTTCACTGAAATCCCATAAGGTATTTATACAAAAATTCACAATATTTTCTAAACCCATCCAAACTCCCTTGGATATGGTTTATCAAAATCTCTTCATTTTGAAACAAAACTTTTTCAAAAAATTAATCTATATCCTAAGGCCTAACTATGTGACCCTATAGGAATTTGTAGCATTGAAAACATAATTTCATTGATGTAATCAAAAAGTAACCTATAGTAAAGCATTATTTCTACTCAAGATACTAAGGGGTCTCGTGTGATCTCAATAAAACATAATCATATCTACATATGAACATACCCACTATAATATCTATTATATACATCATATGTATACCTATATAATCCCTTTTTCTATAATATTTTTTGACCATTATACATGAAAATTTTCAATATAGTATAGTCCATCTAATGCATTCATGATTCACTGAAATAGGATGATCAAGTTGATGAATACATAATATGTCATTTATCTTAAATACGAGCACATCACATGTCCCTCATCCAAGTAGTTTAGAACATCACGTGTCACTCAACTATGAATGACCATGAATTTATTTAGTTTAATTCAATTAAGGTCCTGAATGTATTTTCTCATCTTATAAGTGGAAAAATTTCATCTTGGCTGAGCACCAAGCTATGAAATGATCAAAAACATACCCAAATACCCCTGATTATCTAAGCCTCAAGGATTGTGTAAGAATGGTGACAAGTTATGAAGGTTATCATGCTAGGCATCTCACCAAACTTAGGTAATGTGGATTCATAATATGCAAAAAATCCTATGTATATCAATGATTGTATGATATTCCATGTGATATATTTTGGTGGGTTAGTCCAAGTAATATATTTTGACTTATTAATTCATGAGTATATTATTTTTATCTTATATATAGCTATTTATATTGAGTAAAATATTATACTCATTATAAACTTATAATATCATCAAAACCCTTAATAATCCATGATTATTATCAATTAGGGATCACTCAAAGTCAAACTTTGAGGGGATATTATCATTCAACTATTCATATAAAATATGTTACAACACACATGCATGAATGATAAATAGATATTAACTTTATTATAAAATCATGATACAATTTAAAACCTTTATATCCAATATCTCATGTATCTTATACCAAGATATTTAATACGACCCTCATACTTCTTCTATGGTAATGGTTTTTTCAATGTTTCCATTATATTATCCTATATACCCACCCAATGGATCTTTACATAGCCCATATTAATGATATCTCAAATAAGATGGTATTTTTAAGGATGTATTTTTTACTTTGGTGAGATTGGGGTTCCCTGTCTTGAGAAATAGATTAATTATTATCACAATAAAGCTCAATTTCTACCTTGTTTCTAGAACCCACCCCAAGTTCAGAAATGAAATTACGGACCCAAATAGATTCCTTCATAGCATCTGTTGTAGCGATGTACTCTACCTATGTTTTCAAGTCTACTTTGATGGATTATTTAGAACTCTTCCAACTGATATCTCCACTATTTAAGAAAAGTAAAAAACCATATTTATATCTCATGTCATCTTTATCATATTGGAAACCAACATCAATGTAACCCTTTAGAATGAGATCATCATCTCCTCCAAAGACCAGGAATATACCCTTACTTCTACTTAAGTACTTAAGGATGTTCTTTACATAAATATAGTGACTCTCACTATGATTTTTTTCATATATACTCATTATAATCAATGCATAAGTGGAATTGGGTCAAGTATACAACATGTAATACATGATAGATCCTATATTAGGTACATAAGGAATTATATCCACCCTTTTTAACTCATTAAAAGGATCGTGAATATTTATAAAATTCATTCCATGAAAAACTAGTGAAAACCCCTTTTGTATTTATCCATGATACACACCTTTAGTAATTTACCAATATACGTGTTCTAAATCAGTCCAAACAACCACTTATTCAGTATAAATTTGGGACATCATTTCTGATAAGAAGTATTCCATCTACATAAAAATATCAAAAAAACCACCAAAAAACCACTAATTTTATTTTATACATAAGAATAATCTACGTTCTTCATGTAACCAAAATATTTGATTGTATTACCGAATAAAATTTTCTAACTCCAAGAATATTTCTTTAATATATAAATGGAATGTTGAAAATCAATAACCTTAACTGACTCATTTTTAATTTCAAAACCTTCAAGATGTCTCATATACACTTCCTAGACTAAATTAACATTTATAAAAGAGGTTTTGATATCCATTTGATATATCTCATAATCAAAATGAGCTCCTATGGAAAGTAATATCAAAAGGGACTTTATCATCATAACTAGTGAAAATATCTCTTCATAGTTAATACCATTAATATGTTTGAAACCATTTTCCAATATGTGAGATTTATAGGTAGAAAATCTACTATATATGTTAGTTTTATTGCAAAAAATTAACTTTCAACCTATGGGTATCACCCCTTCAAGTAAATCCACCAAGTTCCAAAATTAGTTAGTTTATATGGAGTCCATCTCAAATTTCATGGATTTTATCCATCTCTGAGAATAAAAAATCTCAACAACCTCTTAGTGGGTAGTAGTTTCATCAAATTTGAACACTAATTCATCATAATTATCTAAAATATATATCTATTAGGATCCTGAATAATCCCATCATACCTTTGAGGTTCTTGTGTAACCTAAGTCAGTTATTCTTCCACAACTCATTATGGAACTTGATAAACTTCCATATCAGAAAAAAATTATTATTTTTCAGTCTTGAACTTATTCAAGTACAAATTTTCTCCCACTAAATTCTTGATTCACGTGATCCTTCTCAAGAAAAACACTATCTTAAGACACAAACACTTTAAGTTTAGTAGGATCATAGAAATAATATCCATTTATTTCTTTGGGATAATAATTTAATAATATTTTTTCGATATAGGGATTAGTTTTTCAGAATCTAAAAAGTGAACATATGATTCACAACCCCAAATCCTCATAAAAGTAATATTGGGAAATTTCCCGAACCATATATAATGTGATTTATTTATAATTACTTTAAATGGATTGTGGTTAACTAGGAATGTTACAATATCAATAAAATACCTCTAGAATGAAATAGAAAGGTCACAATAACTCATCATCAATAGAACCATATCTAACAGGTATGATTCCTCCTCTCAGACACATAATTACATTATGGTGATCTAATAGGAGTGTTGTGTAGACCAATTACAAAATCTCTTAGGTGATCAGTGAATTACTAGATCAAGTATTCACCACCCTGATATGATTATATATTTTTAATGTTTTTTCATAGTTGAATCTATAATTAATTCTGAAACTCTTTCAACTTTTAAAAAAATTTACCCTTGTGTATCATCATAAACACATAACCATGCCGACTAAAGTCATTAGTAAAGGTTATAAAGGAACTAAACACACCACTTTGTTGAGTACTCATTGGTCCACATATATCACTATGTATGAGATACAATAGTCCACTAGACCTTTCACCTTTTACGCTAAAAGGTTCATTGGTCATCTTGCCTAATAAACAAGATTCATAGGTACCAAATGATTTATAATTGAATGATTCCAATAATCCATCTATATGAATCCTTTATATGCATTTCTAATTTATATTTATAATAAAAAAATGTAAAAGGTAGGTTGTAAAATCCCATCCTCTTCCAGGTATGAACCACTTTAAGATTTTTGTTAAACCTCATTGATTTTCGTTGTTTTTTTGTTTAAACATTGGGTTTTGAGCCTTATACCTTGCTAGGTAAGTGTTTTGGAGGTGTTGGGAGAAGGAAAGGGAGATGGATTCCACTTTTAGAATTAATTCATGCTGTGAAATGTCAATTCACAATGTGAATGTTTTGGGAAGACCTTGTGAAACTCATGAAAGGCATGGTCAAAACTAGGTAGACCCTGTGAAATGCATCCAAGGTGTGAATGACTCTAGAAAACTTGACAAATAAAAATATCACATCATGAGAATAATTCATGATGTTAAATCAGTTTTATGGGATTTTAAGCTAAGGCGATATATTTTTCATTGTATATGGGAAACCATTGATTCATGATGTGAGTTTCTAATTCACAACCCAGGAGATTAACTCATCTCTTATGATTATGTTCCTGATATCACTCATTATCTTATTCTCTTGAATTGTAGCTCTTCTATAAAAAATTCAGGGAGTTCCCTTCAATCAATAAGCATGATCAATTGGATATTTTTGTTTTTAGGACTAGATATTAAAGTTAAATATCTAAATCCTTCTTCTCTATCTGGATATATTGGTTTTCTCTTTGGGTGAACCCCAATTCAAGATGAAAAAAACGAATTTAGATCTGATATCTATGTTGATTTTTTTTTGTTTTTCATTGAAGTGTAGGAAGGAGGAATATAGTTCTACCATGGAAGTTGAGAAATATTCATCATATTATTTTATTTTGAGGTAGGTGGACTAAGTAATCTCTATAAGGTTTGTATTGGTTTTCTTTATAGTATGTGAAACATTGGAAACCATGTCATATTATTGTGTTCCAGAACAAAAAAATGGAAACCCAATATTCTTGATAATTCATGTATCTAGACCTCCCATAGATCCCATTGCATTTGTTGGCACCAAGACCAAACTTGTGGCCTCATGAGGGGTGAGACTACCTTTGAACTCATGATGAATTTTAATTTTTGTAATGTGAATTCGATTAATAGGGAATTTAAATAACATGGAAACTGTGATAATTTGGTTGAGAAATTAACACTTGGATTTAAAGTGGTTATTTTTGGAATGTTTATGGCATGGGTATAATAACACGATGATGTATGAACTTAATGATAATAGAAAGATAATTTGGAATACTTAACACGTGTAATTGAATTATTACAATTATTTGTGATCTTTAATAACTTAGCACAAAATATTAAATGATTTCTAAATGTTAATGGTATGTTTAATCTTTATGGAATGTGTGGAATGTTTGTTATGCTATAATGCCTATAAGAATATACCTGGTTATACTGTAATTATTTTAGGGATCTACTCAGTTATGCTGTAATTCTTATAGGGATCTACCCAGTCATGCTGTAATGATTATAGGGATCTTAGCAATTATTCTGTAATTCTTATAGGGATCTTCTCGGTTATTCTGTAATTATTATATAGATCTGTCTGATTATTATAATGATTATAGGGCCCGGTCCGGTTATTTTGTAATTCTTATAGGGATATACCCAGTTATGCTTCAATTATTATAGGGATTCTGCCTAGTCATATTATAATTATTACATGGCATGTTCCTGGAGGTGGATTATCGATTATGGATTATGGATTTATGGTTATGGTAGGAATGTTTTTGTGACATACTTAGAGACACTTCAACATCGATCCAAAGAAGGTTTGGCTAACCTGAGCATCACCATGGAGCTCGAGTGTTGGAAAGTTTATTTAATACCCAACATTAATTTATAGATTAAAGTTTAATTTTATTTTATTGCATACACTATTTATATAGACTGGATATGATTAGATGCCATGAGTGTTGGCCTATGGAGTTATACTCACACCATGTTTGAGCATCATTTGGTACCCTAATAGATTTTATGGTGGCAGGTCTGGACAGTGGAAAATAGACATGTATTGATTAATTTCTTTTTGGATGGGTTAGAGCTTAGAGATAGGACTGAAATGGGGTTTAGGACTATAGATTTTAGAATCTTATTTATTGAGTCTTTTTAGTTTTTCCTTGAATGAATTTTAGTACATCATTTAGTTTCATTATTCTTATAATTACATGATTATATTCTTATTTGATTGTTTGGTTTTTTACATTATTCTTATACTTTTTGGTTTGATTATTTATATTATTTTCACTATTATTTTAACTATGTACCAAATGGTATAGTATCCCCGGTTGTTTTCTTACACTATCACTACTATTA
The DNA here is from genome assembly GCA_963277665.1 of Viscum album. Lineage (NCBI taxonomy): Eukaryota > Viridiplantae > Streptophyta > Magnoliopsida > Santalales > Viscaceae > Viscum > Viscum album. The sequence goes on from OY728166.1 coordinate 386,795,258, forward strand.
GACAACCTCTAGTGTATTAGGAGGCATGCCTAATTTTTAGTAGCCTACCTAGCTCGGTCATGTGAGGGAGTAATGGTCTGGGGATGTTACAAAGTGTTATTTGAGAACAAGTTATTTTTTATTGATTTACTATTTGAGAAATATAGAAAAGTGAATAGGATGTGTCAGGCCTCCATAGTGATCTTGTGCATGAGAGTAACTAACTCATGTATGGGGAAAAATCCTGAGTGTCTAGGTATGAGATTACCATTCATACTATTTTATTATTACAATTTTGATGTTATTTCACCTAGAGTGATTTTATTATTGTGTGATGTTACTATTTTATGAGATTTTACTCATGGGATATTATGACATGAGTTGAGTATGCGTGCAACATGGTAGGTACATAGAAATATATATTGACATTAATTGTTTATACTAGAGACATATTTATCGTATGTTGCATAATTACCTATATAACATGTGAAAAGAAATCCATTTTTTATTCTGAGGAAAGGAAATGAAAGAAAAATGTTATGTTATGCGAATTATATTATTAATCTAATTAAATTGTAACATTGAGTTAGTGGTTCTCTGTTGTTTTTATAACCTTTTGAGGTTGATCTTGTTGTGTTACCTATGTTCTAAGTAGAGTGTTAACAATTTTTGATAAAATTAATCTTCTTACTCTTTAGGTTGAGTATCAGGAGAGTGGTAATTAGTATAATCCCAAAACAAATGAGGTGAAAATTCTTATAGATTTTGAGAACAAGATGGATGATCATCTTCACAAAAAATCCCTACGGGTCATGTGATCCATGAATATGGATACTTCTCAAACCATACATTTGATGTATAATCTGACCAAATAATTCCAGTTACATTATACGCTTACATTAACTAGAGAGGAAGGTCCCCAGGTTTTCATGTTTTGAAAAGAGTTAGTCTAAAAAACCTTTAAGCACCTTGAGAAACCCGTAGATAGGAGGGTGAATCTTGTAGATTACATGTTATGAGGACCAACCAAGCATTGGTGGGACATTGTGAATAAATATATTCATCAAGAGGACCTAACCTAAAAGGACTTGGAGGTGAGTTTTCTGAGACACTTTTATCTAAAGACGTTGATGAATGAGAGGGTTCAGGAGTTTATACACCCGATTTAGGGATCATGTTAGTGATGGATTATGTTGGATTCTTCACTGATTTGTAATATTTTTCATCGTCCTTAGAAGATGATGATATCTCTAAGGTGAAACATTTTCAGGATGAGATTCACTATGAGATAAATTCATAGATGATTTTTTTTCACTTGGGAAACTGCTCAAACATGATTTATCAGGATCTCATCATCGAATGGAATCCAAGGGGCCCCCAAATGGTGGCTAGGTAGCCAAAATAGGGTGATTAATGAGCTCTTCTTTTAGTAGAAATAAGTGTTGCTATGACAGTTACCACTCAGGAAGTAGTGGGAAAATAATCCGAGGAAGTGGAAAACCATATTAGGGATAGGTCATAATTGAGTGATTTTAGTGTGTCAATGTTTTCCACAAGTTACCAAAGAATCCTTACCCTATTGTGGAGTTCCACACATGTGGCATGATAGGATATTTGTAAAGGTTTTGTAAGAACCCATAGAAGAAAATCAGTGGTGGGGATCAAGATGGGCACCAGAGTCTAGAAAGGACTCCGCTATCTCTCAGAAGATAGGTAGCTATAATTCCATAAGACATTCAAGATGAGGTAGGGGATGTGGTAACCTAATATAAGAGCGACAATAATTGTCATTGGGATCTTCATAGGAGATTCATACTAGATCCTAGGGTAGAGGGGTGAGTCAGTTGAACGTAGTACAATCTACTCTAACTGGTCTAGATGTAGGACCTTCTACCTCCAGAGGTATGATTAGTGTATCAACTACCCTTTGCTATGTTTTATTTAATACAATAATGATTATACAAACTCCCATTAGTTTACAAATTTTTCTTACAAAAAATTTATCCTTAAATAAAATGAATAACATGAAGATTTCTACTCTACAAAGGTCTATCTGAAACCTTAGTATGATGTGCTTGGGTCTGATTTCCTTAGTCTGATGAATTTAGTCTGACAGACTTATTATGATTCACCTTTACTTAGTCTATGCCTAATATGAGAACTTATAGTCTTTCTATTTAACAAATATGCACTTCTCAAACAAACTATCAAAACTCTGACTGATTTTCTCAGTCCAATTATCTCTATATAGTAATTTGAACTTGAATCTATCCAATAATATGATCAAAATACTCTATCTAGAAACTCCTCTTCAACACAAAACAACTTCGATTGGAAAAATTACTCTTGACATAAATTCTACAGTACAAAAACTTTTTTTCATGGGCGAATAGTTACAATGTATGAATGTACCGTGCACTCTATTTATAGGATTCTATGAATAGAAAAGCTAGAAAACTAAAATGTTTTTTCTACTCACTTAAATTCAAAAATTTCTGAAATTCAATCACATTTTAAATTTATCTTTAGCTACTTCAAACATTATCAAATCTTCTCAAATTTCCTAAACATTAATCTAGAAACACTGATATAGAAATTTCAATCCAAAACTATTCTAATCATTCCAATACTCCTGACCTAATTGAAAATAAAAAAATATGATTTCTTGCTCCGATGCTTCAGGACAATCTGAAAAATGATTTACAACATGGTTGCAACTTATAAGGACTTCAAAATCATTCAAACACTATCAAGTAGAAATTACCCCAAATCTTATGAAACATTATCTCTCTTCCAATTTCTTAGTATAGTAGAACTTATCAGTTCAATAAAACTTCCCAATCTGATGCAACTTCTCAGTCTGATGAAATTTCTCAATTAGATAGAAATTCTCAATCAGATAGAACTTCTTAGATCAGTAGAACTTTTAATTATGATATAACTTCTCAGTCTAATATAACTTCTTAGTATGATAGACCTTATGATGGTGATTCTATAAAACATTAATTTTTTAAAACACTGGAAAACTCTTACTTCCCTTTTAATCATTTAACTCCAGATCATATCATAAATTCTTCATGATTTTTTAGGAACTTGAAAGAACAGAAAGAATAATCTGACTAAGATTTGGAAAGTTCTTATCTTTCCAAATTTCTAAAATTTCGATCATAACAAATTTTCTTCATCTCAAAAAAATATTTAATTTTATTCAGCAAACAAATTTTACATCAACTCATCAAATAATTTTTTTCAACAAAAAAAATTTATTTAGAAAAAATATATTCTTTTTCTGATACATTTCATATGTATAGAAATTAAAATTTTTTCATGATTGATGAGCTAAGTCTGATTCGGTGTGTCTGATCACCATCTTTCCAAAACAATTAATTTATCTAGATTCATAGCAACTTCTCAACAATAAAAGTTATAAAATTTCAACAACACATCCTTCACCTGAATTATAAAAACATTATTTTACAAAAAGTTAGTTTTTAACAAAAATAAAAACTTTGAAATCATCACAAATATATTTTTAGTCTCCCTCATTGAATTTTCTATAAACTCTCACTAACAACATTTTCAACTCACCATTTTTTAACACAAAATCTTTTACAAATCAAGTTTTAAAAATTTACCAAAAAACAAACTTTGGCAAAAGATAATGTCCTAACACCACACTATTGGATAAAGTAATTCCTTTTAAGGAATTTTATCCCTCATTGACTAGAAAAATTTCATCCATGTTAAGATAAACTCCCCCTCACTTTTCATTCTTCTAAATTTTCTTTTTCTTCTCCCCCATTTTATGATAACCAAAATTTAGATTCATTTAAGTAGAAAAGTACTTGTTTCCCCATTATAGGATAAATTTGTACAAATTATACCCATTTTTCAACATCTTATAAAGCATGATGGGGGGGGGGGGGTGATTCTTAAAGATGTTTAGAAAGACTTTGGTGGAGGCTGAACATGTAATTGTAGCCTTAATTACAAAAATATCTATTTCAACATTTCTTTTGAAAAGATTTCAACAATTTGATATGTCATTAAAATATATTCTAGCATAATATCTCCACTATAAACCTTTTATTTTGTAAAGTGAAACTAGTTATCAATATGTTTTAATATTTAATGCTAGGAAAGATTTTTAGAAAGATTAATTTCACTTTGATTATCACAAATTATCTTCAATGATTTGAAAAATTAAACTTTCAAATATTCCAACTGAACCTTCATCCACAATATTTGAGTACATCCCAGTGCAGCATCCCTATAATCCGATTCCACTATGCTCAAGTCACTGAAATCTATTTCTTACTAATCAAACTCACACAACATTCTCCCAAGTAAAATGTTCCTCTTGAAGTTGATTTTATTTTATTTCAATCTCCAACCCGATCAGCATCAGTATAACCATGTATTTTTATTTCATAACTTCTTTTGTATAAAGTCCCATGTAATTTTTCCTTTAACATATCTAAGAATTATATTTGCTTCCAACATATGAGAATATTTTAGATCACTTTGATACTTAGAACAAAAATTTACAACATACACAATATTTGGCTTTGAGGTTGTGAGATAAAGAAAAATTCCCGTCATCTTCCAAAAATTATTCTGCTTCAAATTTTTTTTGGTTTCATATTTACTCAATTTTGTGCTCACTAAAATATGATTTGTGTCTTATTTAGATTCTTCCATACCAAACTTCTTTAAAAATTTTCTTATATACTTTTCTTGAGACAAGAAAATGTAATTTTATTTGTATTGAACTTATAAACCAAGGAATAAAATTAATTCTCTAAACATTTAAATCTCAAATTTATTTTTCATTTCCATAGAAATTTATTTAAAAACCTTTTATTCATCTCTAAAAAAATAATATCATCAAAATACACAATTACAATCAATGGTGTTAAATTATTTCACATACATGTTGCTGTCAACCTTTTCTTTAGAGAAATTCAAATTTTTTAAACAACTATCAAATTTGGAATATCAGGAAAGTTGATACTGTTTTACCCCATACAAATATTTCTTCATATTACAATGTTTTCTTCCATTATTATCAAGTATAAATCCACAAGTTCGATCAATGTAAACTTCTTCTTCAATCTCACCATTTAGAAAATATGACTTTACATCCATGTGATAAAATTTGTAATTTTTATGTGAATCCACTACTAAAAACATTTTAATAGTTTATAATCTTAAAACTGGGGAAAAAAATTCTTTAAAATCCATACCTTACACCTATGAAAAACCTTTACAAACATGTCTTTCTTTGTTTCTTGAAACTTATCCACATTTATTCAACTTGTTTTTGTAAACCAAAATTTTTATGATAACAATTTTATTTTATAGAAATGGAAAAAGTTCCCAAGTGTTGTTTTTCTCAATATAATCCAAATATTCATTCATTGAATCAACCCATTATTTTTGTTCAAATATTTCTGAAACTGATTTCATTTCAACTTACGAAATTAGAGATGTATAATTTTCTAATATTAACCTTCTTCTTGTCTGAAATGTAGCTTTTTGATTCCCAAGAATATTCTCAGTTTCAAAATGTTTATGTAAAGTAAGAAATTTTAAAGTTTCTCTTGTAGATTCACTTTCCACATCATATTATTCTTCTAAATATTGATAAGTATTTTTTACTCACTTTAATTCTCATTATAAATCATCAGTTTGTATTTCTGAACATTTTCAACAAATTTTGTTAAGGAATTTTGATTTTCAATAAATTTCACATCATATGAATCCATTTTTTTTAAGATTTTATTCCAAAATTTAAAACTTCTTATGTTGGGTGAATATCCCATGAAAATTCCTTCTTCATCTTTCTCATCAAAGTTTACAAGATCTAGATTTTTTATTTTTAGTAAACATGGACTTCTAAAAACTTTAAAGTACCTCAATGAAGGGTTTATATTGTAAAAAATTTCATAGGAATTCATGTTGAATTCCAGTATTATAAAACATCTATTTTGAATATGTATAGCATTACTAACATCTTCTATATATTAGAGCTCTGAAATTTTATAATTTACCAACATGATTCTTCCCGTTTCCACCAAACTTTTATTTGTTTTTTCAGTTACTCCATTTTTATGGGGTGTATGGAGCACTATACTGATGTTTTATTCAATGATTTATTATATAGAATTCAAAATAATCTCATATGAATTTTTTTCCATTATCAATTCTCAACTTCTTTATATAAACATCCATTTCTCTCTCAACTTCTCTTCTAAAAAATCTGAACATTTATACAACCTCTGTTTTTTGTTTCATAAACATGATATTGGTCATCCAAGTGAAATCATAAATAAAATCAATATATTAAAAATAACATTTTGTTGAATGATGTCTCATAATCACACATAAATTAGAATGAATAAGTTCAAGAGTTATGGTAAATTTAATCTCAACTTTTTTATGACTTTTATTAGTTATATTCCCTTTCTGAAAGTTTATACAAAAATCTTATTCTCTTCTTTTCAATTCTATAAAATTTCAAACAACATCCCATTTATAAGGTTTTTCATATTTTTGTATTCAAGATATCCAATTATACACTACCAAAACTTTTTTTCATCTTCATAAATCAAGTAATATGAGTGACAAAGTTCTCCTATTTGAAAATATTTCTATTATTTTCTTCTCCTCTCATAAAAAATTTACCATCTTTGACACTTTTAATGATACAAGAGTATTTTTTGGAAACAAATTATTTTATATCATCACAAAGCTAAATCACACTAAGTAAGTTATGTTTAATCCCATCACTAAATATAAAATCCTTAGAATTTATTTTTTGAGGTTTTATCTTTGCAGTAACTATTGCAATAATTTTCAAGGAACTGTTATTTCCAAAAGTAACTTCTCATCCATCATGATTTTCATAATTTTTTAATATTTGTAAATCACCTATCATGTGTGATGAACAAACAATATCAGTTATCCATATTTTATTTTTTTACTTGATTTCAAAGTTTTCTCAACAAAAAAATTCTTTCCTCAGTTTTATTCTTTCCAACTTCTATTTCTTTTCTATAATAATAAACTTGTTCTAGAAAGAGTTTCATAAATTTTTCAACATGATGACCAGTCTGGTCAAATCTTCCACAAACTTCTATTAGAGATTCAAATTTGTTTTCTATTGGAATTTTTCTAACATCTTGAGTTTTTAATTTTCTAACTTTATAAGTTTTAGGAAAATTACTCATCATTATTCCACCACTATTTCCACTTTGTTAAAACCTATTATTTGGAAGAGACATGTTATGACAAAATTTGTATGTTCTATTCCCATAAATTTCATAACACCAATAAAATGAATCAAATATTGGTTTTTTTTAGAAGAATTGTCTTTCAATATAATAATATTGTCAAGATTAAAAACATCTGTACACTTTAGTTACCTATGGGTGTGTGACAACATTCCTCTAGGAGTAGTTTTAAACTTTTATAGTTGTGACATGTTTCTAAAAACTATTCTCATTCCAAGATTTACCAAAACCTTTTCCAAAACCTAAAATATTAGTACAATCAGATTAAATTTTTAGTTTAGTGGGTGAAGATTTTACCTATTTCTTGGAGTGCTATTTTTCTACAACTATAGATGATTCATCTTTTATATTCAAATCCTTGCTAAAAATTGCATTCAACTTTATTAAAGTACATTCGGCCTCAAGAATTTTTGATTGAGATTTGTTAACTTCATATTTGTTAGCTTAAAACTTCTTACTGAGATATTAAACGTTATTTACCTATTCATCAATTTTTAGTTTGTAATTTAAGATATTTTTTATATTTTCTTTTTCTTTCTTGAAAACATATTTTCCACTATCTTTCTTTATCCATTGATTTATTTCTTAAGAGTTCTATTTTTCTCAAGACACACCACACATTATATTCTAAGATGATACTATCTGTATGATTATTTACCTCTTTTTTCTTCACTATCTGAGGAATATTTTGTTTTCTAAACTTTTTCAATGAGTGTTCTGAAATTTTATGAACCTTTATATTTTGAAGATTTTTTTTAGTTGAGTCTGATTCAAATTTATTACTGAACATACTTCTCTTGTTTCTAGTCAACTTGTTCATATATTTCTTAGATGAATTTTATTATTTATAACTTTTGTTCTGCTTATTCAATCAAGGTTTTTAATTAGAATCATATCGATATTATCTAACTTTCTTCTTGGGAAATTCATAGAAAAGTTTTCGATTCCACCACGCTCAATAAATTTGAGAGGAAGTTTTCTTCCATAGTTTCTTATTCCTCTTCAATGGTTCTTGGATATAAGAGACATGATTTTATTATTCAACTCATCATCCTCTTTATCTTCAGAATCACAAGGATCAACACCTTTAACATCTTGAATTTTTATCTTTATCATAGCTTCAAAATCCATTTCATATTTCATATTATTTTTGAACATTGGATATTTTATCATTTAATAGGAAACAAGAAAGTTATACAGTTCATCAATATATAAATCATCTTAATCTTCTAAATTATAAATTTTAGAATGAAAACTGTCCAAAAAAATTCTCATGAATTTCTTCATTATTTTAGAATATTCTAAGACATATCCAAAACCTTTGATATTTCAAATAGATTAATTTAATATTGTTAAGTACAGAAAAATAGTTTATTCATCTCTCATTCTTACGTCTTCAAACTTACTATGCCAGATTTACAGCTTTACTTCCTTTACTCTAGTATTCCATTCAAAAATACTTTCGAGCTTGTCCCAAAAACTCTTTGATGTTTTGAGACCCATCACTTTCATATAATTTTTTTAACAGATTCATAAGAATAGAATTTCTAGATTTTTTGTCAATTTTAATATTTCTATTATCATCAAAAGTCATAGGAGCATCTTTCTCAATGGGTGGAAAACCAACTATAGCATCATCAAAAACTTCCAAGACTATAGATAAGATATATGGAATCATATTATTTTTATAACCATAATATTTTTTCCATAAAATGTAGGAATTACTCTACTATTGATAGAAATAATATTATCTATAATAAGTATTCAATAAGAGAGCCTTCCACCTGATATCAATTGAATTTACAAAGGGTATAAGAACAACTAAGAAGAGGGATTGAATTAGTTGTTTCCTTTTTATAAATTTAAAACTTTAGAAAAATTAACCCATGTAACTTTTTAGAGTTTATTCCTTATCAAATTTTAGTAAAATCAAATACATGAAATTAATGGAAAGTAAATAAATCACATAAGATTTACAAGGTTTGACCTCATTGTGAGAACCTACATCCTTTCCATATCCACTACCACAGGTCTATGGAAATTAACTATTAAAAATAAGTGAATACAACTTGTTTAAAGTCCAATTAGATACCTTATATATATCGATAGTAATGATTATACTAACTCTTGTGAGTTTAAAAAAAATTACACAAAATTGAGCTGCAAAAAAATGAAAAACTTGAAACTTTCTACTCCATAAAGGTCTATCTGAAACCTCAGTCCAATGTTCCTGGGTCTAATCACCTCAGTCTAAAAAAATAAGTTTAATAGGCTCAATCTAATTCATATTTACTCAGTTTGTGCCTATTATAAGAACTTATGATCTTTCTATTTACAAAATATATGCTTCTTAAATAAATTCCCAAAACTCAGACTAATTTTCTCAGTTCATTTCAATCTTTCAGATAATATGAACTTATCTCTATCCAATCTTCTAATTATAATACTATATTTGGAAAATAATATTCAAAAAAAAAAACTTCAGTTGGAAAAATCACTTTTGACATGAATTTCATATCATAAAAACTTTTTTTCATGGGTGAATTGTTACAAAGTAATAATTTTTTATGCTCCCTATTTATAGGATTTCTAAAATAGAAAAGGTGAGAAACTGAAACATTTTTCCCACTCACTCAAATTCAAAAATTTCTAAAATTCACTTAAATTTGAACTTCATCTTTGACTAATTAAAAACTCATAAACTCTTCTCAAGTATTCTCAGAACTTGTTTAATCTTAAAAAATATTCTTTAACTTCCTAAAAAATAATATGGAAACATTGATCCAAATAATTTAGTCTGAAACTATTTTTATCATTCCGATACTCTTGACCTAATTGAAAATAAAAAAATATGATTTCTTACTACAATGATCCAGGACAATATGAAAATAATTTATAACATGGTTGTAACTTCTAAATACTTCAGAAACCTTCAAATTCTATCTACCCGAATGGACCGAAGGCCTTCATTTTTATTGATTTTGATAACTCCCCTTTCAAGGGATGAGGGGGAACTCTTACAAGGCCCGTAGTCTTAGAGATTACATGGCATATAGTCTTAAGAGACATTACATGACTCAAAGGTTCTAGGGAATTCAACCAGACTATAACTATAAGGAACTGCCTCTCCCCAGCATCTGCATCGTAATGGTAGCTATTCACCTTTGCATGACCGTTTAGCTAAGCTTCCCATGCAAGAACAGGCTGGTCCCAATGGTGTATCCATACCATCTAATTCTTCTAAATCCATTGGTTTTTCTCTAGTGAGTGCACCTACTCTGAATCCACCTCTGGGGTTGTTCCTTTTTTTAGAGTCTGTCTGGGGCAACCGCATGTGGCCCGAAGTCCTTAAGGTGGCCTGAAGGCCTTAAAGGGTCCCAAAAGACCTACTATCCTGAAGGCCTAGGTGGCCCGAAGGCCTTAAGGACTCTAATCCAAAACCAGTATCCCAAGGTGAATAGTTCTGGATTCTACAGTACTAAACAGTACCTACTACAGTAACTACTACAACCCCGAATAGTGCCTGCTACAACTTCCTCTACAGTACTACTACAGTACTGCTACAATATCTTCTATAGTACTTGGAAATATTCCTCCGCTTGGTTTCGAACCTAGGTCTTGTGGATTCACTTAAGGATACCTCACCAACTGGTCTAAGGATCATGTGCACCTTCAACCACTATCAATTAGAAATTCTAAAACATCTTATGCAATTGTATCTTTCTTCCACTTTCTCATTCTAGTAGAACTTCTCAGTCCAATAAAACTTATTAGTCTGATTTAAATTCTCAGTATGATAGAACTTCTCAGTCTCATAGAACTTTGCAGCTTGATATAACTTCTTAGTCTGATAGCACTTCTATGTTCAAAAAAACTTATTAGTTTGATAAAACTTCTCAGTATGATAGACCTTCTAATGGTGCTTCCAGAAAACTTCAATTTTTGGAAACTCCATAAAATGTGCACTTCGCTTTTCTTATTCTAACTCTAGATCATATCACAAATTATTTATTATTTTTTAGGAACTTGAAATAATTTTAAATCATCAACTGACTAATATTTGGAAGGTTTTTATCTTTACAACTTTTCAAACTTTCAAACACCACAAATTTTCATCATCTTTACCAAAAAAATTTTCTTTAGCAAACAATTTTTCATCATCTCAGAAAATAATTTTTCTTTTTCTTCAGCAAAAAACTTTTTCATCATCTAAGTAAACAAATTTTCTTCATAAAATAACTTTTATTTGGTAAAAAACTTTTCCTCAGCAAACAAATTTTCTTTGGAAGTTGGTGTTGGGAGATGAGATAGTTTCTATCCCACCTTACAGAATAACACCAACATAGCCTCATGAGTTGAAAGTTCAATTGAAAGATATTAAGTCTAATGGATTTATATGACCTAGTAATTTTATATGGGGTTATCCCATTCTCTTTGATAAAAATAATGATGGGAATTTTTTCTTATATGTGGATTATTAGATACTGAACCAGATGGAGGCCAAGAATCGGTATCCCCTATCATGCATAGATGATCTCTTCGATTAGCTGAGAGGTTTCAAGATCTTATACACGATTAAATTGAGGTTATAGTACCATCAGTTGAGGGTGATATCATTTTAAATACCCAATACTTTTTTTAAGAGTAGGTATGGATTGTGTGAATTCATGGTTATGCCATTCAGGATGATGAACACACTAATAATATTCATAGATATGATGAACTAGATATTCTATCTATTTATAGATCAATTTTTGGTTGTTTTTATCAATTAAATCTTGGTGCACTCCCAGTCTATAGAAAATTATTCCCAACATCTTGATATCATTTACAGTACACTAGGATAACATCGAATTTATGTAAAACTATACAAATAAAACTTATGGATTGATAGAGTGCACATATTGGGTCATGTTATCTTATAGGATGAAGTGTTATTGGACCTAGATAAGGTTTCATCCATGTTATATATCCTAGGAACGTACCCAGAGTTTCTTTTAGATTTGGAGTTTTTTGGGTCTTGGAGGCTATTATCGGTGTTTCATCTAGGATTTATCCGGTATAGAAACATAAATGTTTGGGATGACCAATAAAGTGGTGATGTTTTTTTGGTCAAATGCTTTTGAGGGAGATTTATAGGATATGAAGAGAAGGTTATACTTAGAATTGTTCCTCACCATGCCGGTGTTGGGTATGTAATATAGCATGTACTATGATGCATCTAGAGTTTGAATTGAATTAGTTATGATGGAGGAGGATTGAGTAGTATCTTATAGATTCGGATAGTTAGGGATGCATTAGAGGAATTACCTTACCCACGATCTAGAGTGAACTATGGTGCTATATGCCTTGAGATGATGGAGACACTATCTATTGGGTGATAGGTTTTTAGTGTACATAGACCACAAGAGCCTCATGTACATATTTTCTCAGCGATATATGAACCTTCAGTAGAGGAGGTGGGTCAAGTATCTACAATATTTTGACTTAGATCTAGCTTATAATCTAGGAAAGGGAAATGTTTTTACTGATTATTTGAGCTACAAGACATATAAAAAGGTAGTATGAGAGTCTTGCAACGAGTGGTGGTTTATGGAACCCTTTGCGTTCATGCATCTAGATGTTCAAGATTCCCAGGGTTGAGTATCTCTAACTTTGACATCTATTATACCCATGATATGTAGACTAGATAAAGATTGGGAAGATATAAAATATAAAAAGATTAGCTCATAGGGACAACTTATACGACATGGAGGATCTATATGGATGGAATCTTAGTGGTGGTGATGTCATTTTTATCCATGGTCGTGTATGGGTTCCTATGGTCTTACGCAAGGAGGTGATAAATATTTTCATGATTCTAGATGGGTGGTACATCTGGTTTTAACAGAGATGTATCGTTATCTCCATAGATAATAATAGTGTCCAGGGATGAATAAGGATATATCAGGCTTTGTGGTAAGATGTTTCACCTATCAGCAGGTGAAGGATGAGCACCAGAGTCTTGCTAGAATATTTCAGTCTCTTCCCAATTCAGAATAAAAGTGGGATTACGTTAATATATATTTCATGACAGGATTACCCAGGACACCTCACATGAATAATTCTGTATAGGTGATCATGGATTGACTGATGAAGGTATACCACTTCTTGCCTATCAGGGAGACCTTACTGTTAATGATCCGGATAGTCTCCATATGCATGAAATATTTTGAATGCATGGTATTATAAGGGTATTTTTTTGATCAAGATCATCATTTAATATACTAGTTCTGGAAAGTTCTTTAAAAGGACTTAGGATCATAGGTTCTTTTGAGTATAACCTATTATCCTTAGATTGACGACCAATCTGAATGGATGATTCAAAATCTGGAGGATATTTCATGTGCCTATATTTTGGACTTTGGTGGTTCTTGGGAGTAGTATCTAGAAATCATTGAGTCCTTTTATAATAACATATTATAGGAATTGATCCAAATGACTCATTTGAATACTATAAAATACTTCTTTAATAGTACTAACTTTTATCAGCACTAGAAAAACGCACTGATAAAGTCCATCTTTATCAGTGCTAAAATAACTACAGATAAAGGGCTCCCTTTATTAATGCTTATTTTAGCACTCATAAAGGTTACCCTTTATCAGTGCTTTATTTTTAGGGTTATTAAAGGATACACTTTATTATCACTTTTTCTATAACTGATAAAGATTACCCTTTAGCAGTGCTTTTTTAGCACTGATAAAGGTCCAGAATAAAACGAAATAATTAAACAAATAAAAATATTTTTTAAAAAAATTTCATTAATTAAATAATTATTGTTAAAATGATTAAATTAAATATACATATATATAAATTTTAAAAATTAATAATTAGTATATATTAAATATATAGATATCTAAAAGGAATAAAATGAAATAATTAAACAAATAAAAATTTAAAATGAGTAAATTAAGAAAAAAATCAAACATTTTTTTAATTAAATAACTATAGATAAAAATGATCAAATTTAATATACATTTATATATATTATAAATATTAACAAATATTAATAAATACTATATATTAAATATAGATATATAACATGAATAAATTTTAATAATTAAATAAAAAAATAAAAAATGAATAAATGAATAAATTATTTAAAAATTTAATAATGAAACAATTATTAATAAAAATTAATAAGTATAATATATATATAAATATTAATTATAAATAGTAATAAATAATATATATTAAATATAAATATATATAAAATGAATAAAATGTTAATGAAAACCATATTAATGCCTTATTCATTTTTAATGTTGTTTGATTTTTCAATTTAACATATATCAAACTTCATGTGTTATATTGATTTCAAGTACATGTGTATATATATATATATAATTAACTCATTTTTATACAAATTCACACACAAATATATTTATGGAACATATAAAAACACATACACCTAATATTTATGCAATTTTTTCAAATTTTAGTATATTTCAGAATTTAATTATAACATGATAAATTTAATATATTATGTTTTTAATTAGTCAATTTTATTTATTTGTTTTTAATACTATAAGGTATTCAGTTTTAATATTTTTTATTTTTTATTTTATTTTTTAATTTGATCATTTTATATTATTTATTTATATATATTTATTTACTTTGTTTTAGTATTTTCAATATATATTCATCCACTTAAATATATATATATATATATCCATATTTTTTTAATAATTTATATTTAATTAATAAAACTTATCCATTTTTCAATTTTTTTTAAATTTCACTCATTTTGAATTTTTAAATTTCACTCATTTTGAATTTTTCAATTTCACTCATTTTTAAAATGAATGTATTTAAGATTATATATCCACTAATAATGTTGAAAATATATTTGTAAATAAATATTTATAAATAAATATATCAATATATGTATATTTACTATATTTATGAATTTTTATATTTATAATAATTATAAACAAATTATTATTATTATTTTATCAGGTTTTTGAGGTGTGAAATGGATTTCACTAATCAGGCTACCATTGTCACTTTTCCCAGAAACTCCCTATGGTTCCTCCATCTGAAGCTAGATACAAACCTACTTTCCAAAGGCTGAAAATCATATCTATTTTTAGGCCCATCAACTTTTGTGGACTTTCATTGGTCAAGAGGATGAGAGGTTGGTCTCATCTCACCCTTTGGGGGGGGGACTGTTTTCTACTTCGGAACTCTCTTATAGATTTAAGATATATTCGTGCATCTCTTCCTAGTCCCAATATGGGACTGATTATCCTAAAAAAATGGTTCATTGGTTAATTATCTTTTTTAAACAAAGAAAGTGAGTCTCATTAATGAATTAGGGATATTTCGATCTCATTAGTGAATCCATCTATATGTATCCGAGATTTTTTCATCCATCTCTTTAATGGTGAATAACCACTTTATGTGCTGAAGCTGTATGACCAAATTCTTGAGAATGTGCTACCATGAAAGGAGGTGGTTAATATTATGAGGAGGGGATTGATCCATTATGATGCATTATATGTATCCTGGTTATTATAAGAATCAAACCCCACATAGTTCATTAATCCTATGCATTTTAGTCTCATGTGGATAGAACATATGTGCGGGTACTGAGACACTAAATATTTTAGCTCAGGTCTTAGGGTGACGCCCTATGTATCCTAGTTATGGATAAAATTAGAGTTATCATAGTCCAACCACTCCCCTGTGACTAGGCCCAAGGTATATGACCTATTATGAGGGGTGTTCATACCATACCACTCATCGGGGCTTACATACAAGGATTGCCCAAGTGAGTGGAGATTCATGATGTCTAATGAGGCATTCATTGCATCTCCTTATGCCCACATGAGCTATGGTCGATGTGAGAAACAAGGGGGAACATATGATCAGTCTCTTGGCATATATATATAGAACTTGTATTCTAGGACAGTCCTTGGGATATTTGGTATAGAGCTCAGGACTTGAGAAGGCATCCTACGTATCCCGATTATGGCAAAAATCAAAGCTCTCATTGTTCATTTTATATCGGGGCTTACATACTGAGGCTACCTTATTGATCGAGGCTTACACTCTGAGGTTTCCCTTGTAACCCTCAGGTGTATAATTCAGATGACATGATCAGTGAAACTTCCTAATCCTATGTGAGCTATACTCAATGTGAGAAAAAAGGTTGGAAAGTGATCAATGTCATTTCTTTGGATAAGGTCTTGGGCTCTGGGATCACCCTAGATAATAAATATGAAGCTAGAACCTTGAATAGGTGGAAAAAGTATCCTAAATATAGAAGGAATCAGAGTCGTCATAGTTCCCTTTTATATTGGGGTTTACGCATTGAGGTTGCCCTTGTATTTGGGGATTACACACTGAGTATGGATAGAGATATAAAATCCTAGGATTTCCTTATGAACTGGAATTCTTGTCTAGAGGGTGTCACATGAACCATTTGACTTGTCCAAGGGACATTGTATGACCCAGTTAACTTGTCCGAGGGATATCGCATGACTCAGTTGGCTTGTCTTGAAATCCATTGCATGACCTGTCTTGACACATATGAGGGCGTCGTAAGGGTCAATGTGGCATGGTTTGAATATGTCAAGTGTCTTGGATAACATATCTGGAGGTCATATCAAGAACCTGACCACCATGTCTGGAGGGCATCACAGGTCTCATCTGGATTGCCCGGAGGGTGTCGTGAGAGATTGGCTATCATGGACAGATGAAACAACAAGATTCATCTGATATGAGAGAACATCGTTATATGAGTCATGTGTTTTATTTGAAGGAAGTCAGAATTCATGGGTGATAGACCCATAAGGTTTCATGATACAAAGGTGGTGTGCCTATGGGGACCATGTGACTTGATTTGATATGTCTAAAGGATTTCTCTTATCCCAAATAGCATGCTGAAGGAATGTCACAAGATCTAGGATGCATGTCATGGTGCTATCGTGTGTCCTTATATGACTCACACAAAGTTCATGAGGGACAGAGAGCATGTCTTTCATTTAATTATTTCACTTTTGATCTTGTTTCTAGACCTTGTATTTCTAATTCCTTAGGTTTGTTCAGTATCAGTTCATTTTGAGTATTGCGTGATCTGGAAAACATGTAGTGTGTTCTTCACATGCCTTTCCAGCAACCCTTCATGTGATCTATGAATGATCACACGAAGTAACTTATTCATGGAGAATTATTTCCCCAGTTATTCAATGGTATATTACCTAACAGAATATTTACTAGTCGTGAGATCTATCACTCCGAGAAGTCTGATTTGAATCTTTGTAATTTTTCACTCAAGGGTTTCTTTCACATACTAGCTGTTGCATTTTTCATGCGGGGGTTTGGAATTTATAGGCCTCTCCACTTTGGATGATCACCTATTTGTGTGGCATATCTGTCATGTATCCAGGTTGGAGTTAGTGAAGTGGGATGGAATTACATGATTTCACGAGTCTTTTCCATGGGTTGTTCTGAGTGCATAGCTAGATTTTCAGTGATTGTGAGTCTCTTTCGTCAATGCTTCCTTTATCAAATTATTTACGATTGATGAAGACTTTCTTGATCATGTGGGCATGTCAAAGGTAATTTTATCTTTTCCTATGGACATGTCCAAGGACCATTGTGAGAGCTTGATGCCTTTCCTAGAATACTTTGTAAGGAAAGGGTGGTTTTTCCAGGGTCTCAGAAGACCGTGCTGTAGAATTTCTTAGCGCGTCTCATGTATTTCAGTGATTGAGAGATCTCTCGCCTCCTTCCTCATTCCCCCCTTTGTTTTATTTTACAAAGGTTAGGTATTATTATAATATGAATGAGTAATGTCATGGTCATTTACTCAATTTTTTGATGATGCTTCGCGTGGCCAATATGGGTTATATGGGGGTGTCTGAGCATGTTGTGGAAAAATCTATTTGTTTTTCCTTACAGAACTGAAGGGGAAGTGTGGAGTTTTTTGAACATACCTGAGGAATTCCATGTGGAAGGGATGAAAATTCAAAGGGAATTTGCGAGATGAGGTAGACATGTTGTGAGGGACTCACGATGTCTAACGAATTGATGGGGGGCATGTCCTTCAGTGACCGCGAGCACAACTCAACTCCTCCACTTTATCTCCTTTTTTTTAATTTTATAAAGGTTCGGGGGTCTTGTGATTTTACTTAGATATCAACACGAAAATTTATCCTTTCAAATGATGATATGGTGCATGAGGTTTATGACCACTAGGGGTTTCTTCTTTTGGATTCCATTGCTCCTTATTTTCTAAGAAGTTTTGCTACCTTCAACCACTAATTTTCTGTGAGTGTGTCGCATGATCAATATAGGATCTTGTGATGGTGTGTGCGCATTATCTTTTCCAGTTTTCCTATTTTCCTATGGTGCATCGCGTGATCAATGTTGGATCTTGCGATGACATATATACATTGTTATGGAATACTTATTTTCTCTCCTTCGATACATCGCGTGTTCATGGATTGAATATTTATCCTCTTAATAATAATATATCAAGGGTGATATAGAGATTATTATGCAAAAATTATTATTGCATGTGTGTGGTGTGGACTTCCATTAGATTGGAATAATGAATCGAGCCTTGAATATTATTAATGTTCGACATTCACAACATATCAAATAAATTATTTAGGACTTGACCATAACCAAACACCAAGTTGATATCTGAAATTTTTCTCATTACTAGGTATTCAGAAATTTGATCTCCTTTTTCACGATGATAGGCTAGTGATATGAATAGGCATCAGTGTTATCTTGATGATGTTTATTCACGAAACACAATTTATTTCTTTTCATTATCTTGAACCCCTTGCGGTATCACATCCTATCACATGACAAGTCATGAGGTGCGACTGCCTTTCACTATTAGATATACAAGCCAGGAAAAGTGAGAAAGAAAAATGGAAAGAAACACAAAGAATATTTCAAGAATATATTGTATGTATTTTTTGGACTAAAATTTCCTATAATTTATAGGCATTTACAAAGAAATGGAACCGAACCATTAAAGAAATGAAACAACCACATTAAACAGACACGTTAAAGAAATGAAATAACCACATGGGGAAGACCCTTTGAATTTCCACTAGATGTATTTGGTTTTCAATTACAACACTCCCCTTCAAACCAAAACAGGCTTCATTTCAAGCATCGTTCTTAGCTATTTGAATGCATCTTTAAACAATGACTTTGGGAAAATATCATCCACCTATTCCATAGTATGGAAATACTCCAATTTTATCATTTTCTGCTTCAAATGATCTCTTAGAAAATGATATCAGGTATCAATGTGTTTTCTTATTCCATGTTGCATTGAATTTTTGGATAGTTTTATTACCGACTTATTATCCACATATATGACTGTGGATCCCTCCTATGGATACTACAACTACTTTAGCAGGTTTCTCAACAAAATTACTTCACAAATGGTGGATGCTGCTGCTATGTACTATGATTCACTTTTGGATAGGGTGAACACACTTTTCTTCTTCGAATTCCATGTGAAAGATGTCATTTAAAGAAATAATACATATCATGTGGTGCTTTTTATTTCATCTTGGTCACCTCCTCAATTACTGTTTGAGTATACATATAGCATTGCTTCATCATTTTATAGACAGAAAATACCAAATTACACTGTTCATTTGATTCACCTGAGGATTATTTTTGTGTCTAGATAATGTGATTCTTTTGGTGCTTCCATGTACCTTCCTAGAATCCGAAAACTGTAGAAGATATATGGCCTTGTGATTGTAAGTTACCTTAGGGTTCCAATCAGACTCTTGAAAAAATTCCAGCCAACACCTCTTCTTTCTCTTCCTTTTATCAGTTTTAAGACCATTCTATAGGATTGTTTATGGTGTTGTAATTGGCGATCTTGAAATTTTCAAGAAATTCCTTGGAATACTTCTTCTGATATATATAGATTCTGCCATATTGTTTCTTTACTTATATTCTTAGAAAAAAGGACATAATACCTCCATAATTCATCTATAAATCCTTAAACATGACCTTCTTAAATTCATTGAACATTAGTTGGCTGTTCCTTGTAAACAAAAAATCATCAACATACAGGCATGCTATAAGCATATCACCATGATCATTCTTCTTAATGTAAACCGCATGCTCATATGGACATTAGGAGAATCCATTCTCTTGAAGATAGTTATTGATGCGTGCATTCCAATCATGTGGAGATTTCTTCAACCCATAGAGGTATTTGTTCAGTAGATAAACCTTGTCTTCCTCCCCTTGTATAACAAATACTTCAGGATGGTCAACATAGAAATTTTCTTCTAGAGTTCCATTAAAGAATGTAGAATTCACATATTTTTGGTAGATCATCCAACTATGGTGGACTGCAAGGGAGATAATCATCCTCACAGTGTCAAGGTGATCAAAAGGAGCAAATAATTCTTTATATTCCACCTCATAATTTTTTTTATATCCCTTTACTACGAGCCTTTCCTTGTAGCGATCAATCTCTCCATCAACATTTCACTTGATCTTGTACACCCATTTGATGCCAATGGTTTTCTAGATATTATGAAGTGTATTCACCTCCCATGTGTCATTTTTCTCTATGGGATGAGTTTCTTCTTTCATATAAATTATCCAACATTATTCCCTTATAACTTCCTGAAACTTTAGAGGCTCATGATCTTCATACAAGAAAAAAATATTTACCTATTCAGTTTGATATTATATTTCTATTAAGTTTTTCATATTTATAAGAACCATTGGTGAGAATGATTTGGACAAATTTTTACTTGATGGAGTGATTTCAGGAGTGATAGAATGTACTCCTAGACTCTTGTCTACTAAAGATGCACCTGAGGAAGGTGTTGCAGGCATTTTCTCCCAATGATCATGCCTTTCTTTAAGATCATCTATTTAAAATGGAATATGTTTGTTTGATTCTTCATCCATCCATTTCCATGATTCTTCCTCACTAAAGACCACATATCTACTCACCAATACTTTATTGGTTAGTATATTTTATAGATTTTAGGCTTTAGATGCTTCACTGTAGCCGATGAAGATACACTTCTCACCATGATCATCAAGATTCCTTCTTCTTGCTTCTAGAACTTGAGCGTAGGAAATACACCCAAATATTATTAGGTGTGCCATGCTTGGTTTGTAACCATTCCACACTTCTTTTGGTGTCAAATTTTTGACACTCTTGGTTGGACACCGATTGAGAAGATAGACAGTACATGAAACTACCTCTACCTAGAAGCTCTTTGGTAGCCCTTTCTCCTTCAGCATGATCCTCATCATGTCGAGGATGGCGTGGTTCTTTTTTTTTTCTGGAATTCCATTATGTTGTGTCATGTAGGATTCAATGTATTGCTCCATGATTTTCTATTCCCTGCAAAAATCTTGAAAGTCATTTGAAATGTATTCTAAACCTCTATCAGATCTGAGTACTTTGATATTGTGACCACTTTCTGCTTCAACACGGGCTTTGAAAATTTTAAAGATAATAAAACCATGAGATTTTTCTTTGATGCAATACACCCAAAGTTTTCTAATGAAATCATTAATGAGGTTAATAAAGTACCTATTACCTCTAAGTGAGGGTGTTTTAAGTTGTCCAAAAATATCATTGTGAACCAACTAAAGTGGTTCCTTTTCTCTTTTTGTTACTTCACTTGGGAATGAGTTCCTTTGTTTCTTATCGAATGTACACACCTCACACACATGATTTGGAACTTCAATCACTGGAAATCCACACACCATGCTTGATGAGGATACAAATTTAAGGCTACTGAAATGGAGATGACCAAAGTGCGTATGCCATCTCCACAAGTCATTCTTCATGAGTCCAAAGAGACACTCCTCAACCTTTGTGTTGATATGCAGTGGAATCATGCGACTTAAGAAAAAAGTCTATTGTGATCATCTATTATAGAAAAAGAAGAGTTTTCCATATGTTTGAAATACCCTTTCTCAAGGAGTTGGTTGATACTGATGATATTATTTTTCATGTTTCACATGTAATACACATTAGAGATTTAATTTTACACACCATTATTTGGATATATTTTGATTTTACTTTTTCCAATCATAGGTACCTTTGACGAGTCACCAAAACTCACATCGCCACAGACTTATTCTATGAGTTCCTCAAACAATTCTTTGTTATCACTCATATGGTTGCTTTCACCTGTGCCGAGATACCACACACGTGGCCATTCTCATGCCTTTTCTTGTGCAAGGAAGAGTGTGGTTACTTATTCTTCATGGTGTGATGCTTCAGTATAGTTGGATCGTTTTTCATGATCCGTTTCTCTCCAACACTCAGAGGGATAATGGCCAAATTTCTTGAAATTTTGGCGCTGAACGTTCTTTAAGTTTCCACAACCACGCATGAATCAAACGACACCATTTCCACTTCCATGGAAGTTGGTAAAATTTTGTTGCTTTTGTTGATGGCTTGGATGATATTCATGCCCTCTACCTCTTTCATGATGACCAACATGTTGTGTTTGTCCATTATTTTGTTATTGTAGAGTCAACTTAGACTCTGAGACATGCTCAATCATTGAACCTGTACTCTTTTACATTCATTTCTCATATACTTGAAACGATCGCATCATTTTTACAGTGGATAGTTTTTCCAAATCCTTTGATTTTTTTATTGCCACAACAACATGCTCAAATTTAGTTGTGAGAGATTGAAGTGATTTTTAAATGACACAAATGTCCTAAACTCTTTCACCATTTATTTTCAAATTGTTATCAATAATAATTAAATGTGAGAAGTAATCAGAGATACTCTCAACGTCCTTCATGTTCACTGTTTCAAACTCCCCTCTTAGTGTTTGAATACTAACCGTCTTTA
The DNA here is from genome assembly GCA_963277665.1 of Viscum album. Classification (NCBI taxonomy): domain Eukaryota; kingdom Viridiplantae; phylum Streptophyta; class Magnoliopsida; order Santalales; family Viscaceae; genus Viscum; species Viscum album. The sequence continues at coordinate 386,818,413 of OY728166.1, forward strand.
CTCGATCAACACCCTTGAATATGGTGGAAAGGGTATCCCAAGATTGATTTCTTGATGTTGCTTCTACAATCTTTTTAAATGTTGATTCATCCAACCCTTGATAGAGGAGGAACAATGCTTTGTTGTCTTTCCTTTTTGATTTTTGAGATTCATCTTTTCTTCATTTGTGAATGAGAATTTTTCCTCTATAGTGGGTACTATATACCTATCAGTGATGATCTCCCATAATTATTATGATTCAAACAACGCCTTCATTTGGATACACCACCTTTCGTAGTTGTCCTTATACAACTTTGGAACTTGTGGTTGAATTGCGAAGGCCATCTTCAGAAAATTGTGTATGCCTTGGAACTGGGTCTGATACTAGTTTGTTGGCTATAAAATCTGGGACAAGTGAGAAAGAAAAATGTAAGAGAACACAAATGATTTTTCAATATTGTATTACATGTATTTTTCAGACTAAAATTGCCAACAATTTATAGTCATTTACAAAGAAATGAAACCAACACATTAAAGAAATGAAATAGACAAATTAAATTGACACATTAAAGAAATAAAAAAACCACATTAAATAGACACATTAAGGAAATGAAATAACCATAATAAATGGACACATTAAAGAAATGAAATATCCACATGGGGAAGACCCTTTGAATTTCTACCGGATGTATTTGGTTTGAAATTCCAACATTCACATAAAGGATTGCATAGTGGATCATCTCTTTGAATGAGTAAAAAAAAATTCTCACAAGAGGAGTTTCATCATTCCATAACCTTTTTCATGAGGGGTTATGAGGTTCTATTACCTTCGCATAAGGGGATTTGCAGTTTCATAACCTTCGCATGAGGGGATACATTATGCCACAACCTTCACATGAGGGGATACACGATTCCATAACCATTCCATGAGGATTTATGGGGAGGAGGATCACAGTATCTCACCACTTCACATGAATGAATACCTGAAGTTATTTCTGCATAATCCTCTTCACTTAACCATTATATAGGTTCGCGATGCTCTGTTTTGTGAGGAAAATAAAAGCACTATCTTTTAGGAGTGGTAGAATCCCCAAATCATGATATGTCTTTAGTATTTATAGAATATTATCATCCTGCCTATGCACATCTAGGAAAGGTGTAGCATCCAATAATCATACAACGTCATTATTAACACCAACTTATTCATACACGAGATCCAAAAATAGCTTAGGGTCATGTTATGTCTTCAAATAATGAAATATTTCAGTATTATTCATGCAACACATTTGTATTTGCACAATCGTGTAACCTCATAGAGGCTTTGCATAGTCACATGATCCACATATAGAGATGTGCTACAGACCTTCCTCATGTATATGATATATTCAAAACCCAATATTTTCCCAACTTCTCCTACATATGCACTGTATATTGGCATGGTGGTGATTTCTCACAATTCCTTAAACTCATGTTCTATTTTCATTGATGACTACATAATTTCATCACTATATTAATCACAAACACCTATTATCATGGAGAATAACCTAGATGTTTGGATTAAAATATAGAGAGGCCACCCAAACTGATCACTGGTAACTAAATGCATCAAAATTAGATGTAATCCATGTAAAAACTTTACAACATCTATTGTCTACTTGGAGGCTTTTTGATTCCCTAGTTATCCTTCCCAATAATGATGAAGTGGAAGGAAATCCTAGTAATGGAGGGATTTTGTAACATCCTCCTCCTTCACAGTGGATACACTTGGATTACATGACATATTAAAATTTCTACAAACATCAAAGTATCATATGTGTGGAATTATCTCCTTCATTGCATTCCCTATTTTCGGGCATTAGGTTTCTTAGCTTCATGTGCTGAAAATATCACATGAAATTGATACTTCATGAATAATGACCTCATGACCACCTTTTATCCATGAAAGGAGATTACAGAATCATATAATATATTAGGATCTTCATGTACGCGCTTCAAAGCTTCTATGGTCTTGGAGTTTTCTTCACGTGCTACAGTCACCACCCACATAGGCTATCTAGGATGATCGTTGCAGACCATATGTTCCAAACACTAATCATATCCACAAACCATTTTCATGTAATTTCATATCTACCTGGATTATTCATGCTACACCATAATCTGGTTGTCCTATTTTTTTCTTGATCAACATCACGAGATTCATGCATTATCTTGAAATGTACCCCAATACACCATCTATTATCCACATAAACCATTATTTTCAGTGTGGGTAACCTCATGCACTAGTCCAAGAGCATAGTTCTACTAATATTTATGTAATAATATACCTGATTAATTATTATATTCAAATGATATCAGGTGTGAGATATTTATCTATCTTGTTATGGGGATTTTCAGTTAAATAAAACTCTTACATTTGAGGATCTGTTGGTGCACGATATCAATCCTAGGCACGACATGTGAGCTGAAAATTAGGTGCCTTGAGGTTGAAGAATACGATGTGTAATTCCCTTTACCCATATCCTAATTTATACAATATGTGTTCTTCCATGAAAAAGTTTGTAGCACACAATTTTAAGCATAAACAAATTCCCCATTAGAATGGGATTCATTCAGAACAAATAGAATCGAATTATAAAGTAAATATAAAACACTTTTCATTATATACTAATGATGATGGATTTATAATTTTACATGATATTAGTGAATAGATATGCTGAAATTTATATTTTTTTATATCTTTCTATCATTCATGATGTTCATGACATTCTGTTGCTCTGATATTATGAGAATAACCAAGGCTACCCATCTTTTACATATCATCAAGTAAACATGAATGTCTACATCTGGAGATTTTTTTTAGGAAATGATCATGAATTCTCACTTAACATGGAATACCTTATTGATAAATCTATTCCATTTATCTTGTAGAATATATTTCTTGGAGGGAGAGTGCTCCATTATTTTGATGAGCAGAGCTTGATTTTCAAGTCCATATGGTAGGCCTTTCAAAATTCTGCATACTAAATTGCTACCATGATTTAGTTTAATGTATTTTAGCTCAGACATAATATTTTCATAGTTTAAGGTCTTTTAGCTCATACCTATTATTGATTTATTTTAAGGTATTTTATCTCGAACATGCTATTTATTTAGTTTTAGGTCTTTTAGCTCGGACCTAATATGGATTTAGTTTAAGTTATTTTAGCTTAGACCTAAAATGGATTTAGTTTAAGGTCTTTTAGATTAGACTTAATATGGATTTAGTTTAAGGTATTTTAGCTCGAAAATAATATGGATTTAGTTTTGGGTCTTTTATCTTGTACCTAATATGGATTTAGTTTAAGGTCTTTTAGATTGGAACTAATATTGATTTTAGTTTAGGGTATTTTATCTAGAACCTTCTATCAATTTAGTTTAAGGTCTTTTAGATTGGACCAAATATTTATTTTAGTTTAGGGTCTTTTATATTGGACCTTCTATCGCTTTAGTTTAAGGTATTTTAGCTCGGACCTTCTATTGATGTAGTTTAAGGTCTTTTAGCTCAGACCTAATATTTCTTTTGTTTAAGGTCATTTATATCATAAATAATATTTATTTAGTTTAAGGTATTTTAGATCAGACCTAATATTGATTTAGTTTAAGGTATTTTAGCTCAGACCTAATATTACTTTAGTTTAAGGTATTTTAGCTCAGACCTTATATTACTGTAGTTTAAGGCCTTTTAGCTTTGACCTAATATATGATAATGGGATATGGTGCAGACACGCCAGGAATAACCTAAAACACTCTGAGGTTCTAGGTTCTACCATGGTGTTGCTGAGGTTTGTGAGGATCAGAATTACCTTTTTGCATAGTGATGCATTTGGTTGATTTCCATAGGTGCATATGCAGGAGCCATAAGCATGAATTCATAGTCAATCAAAGGGTCCTTGAATCCAGGTATCTCTTCCATGTTCTAGGGAATGTTTATAGAGTAAATATGGTTGAAGCCAAAAATATCAGGGAAGCAAGGTCTTCCAAGATAGATGGAATATGGGTTATGTAAATCAAAACCTAAAAGTTTGAGTCCTTGAATATGATATGGTGTAGACATTCTGGGTATGTCCTACGAAATTCTGAAATTATCGGTTTCATTGTGGTGTTGCTAAATATCACAAGGATTGAGGCTCCTTTATAGCAAGAAGAATATGCCTTTAGTTGGTGGGTCAAGGTCCTTATGTGTTGGTAGAATTCCAAGTGAAAGATGATCTCCACCCATATTCAAGGGCTATGAAAGTTTTTCAAAGTCTCAAGCATCCAGATAATAAAGTTGGTTTTGGAAAAAAGGCTATCCAGGAAGGGTTCTAGCATCCTACGGAAATTATCTCTTAAAACACGAATCTCAAACCCTATGCCTTGTGGTTTCAAATATTAAGGTGTGGGATATAAAAGGATAGACAATGAAGTATTGTAGTCTATCCTTGAGAAAGGGTATGAAACACGGTGATGTAACATTGAGGATATTGAATCTACTTGGATAGTTTGGTGCGGGGATTGTAAATCATGACCCAGAGTGCTCAAGTCAGGAGAATGATGTGGGACAGTTGTACAAGGATTAGTTCAGACATGCTGAGGTGTTGAGTTCTAGCACAGTGATGACAGGGATAACAAGGATTTGAAGGTCCTTTTTCTCAGAGTAATGCATTTGGTTGATGACCATAAGCAAATATACAGGAGCCATGATCATGTATCCATAGTCAAGAAAAGGGTCCTTGAAGCTATATATCCTTTCCAAGGTCCGTGGAAGGTTATGATGATATGAGATGTTGCAACTCATGAAGTGTGATCTATGGAAAGTGTAGAATACAAGGAATATTTGAGTACCCTAAAAGTTGTGCCACCACCTGACAAACATATTTTTGTGGTGAGGAGATGTGACAAACATTGCTCTAACTTTTTCCTGGACCAGTGGGTCCAACGATCATAGCTCAAATTTTACTAAGGCTATATAGAAGATCCTATGAGATTTATTCCTTATCTATTTACACCCTAATTTTTGACTAAATTATAAGAATGATGAGTTTAGTGGGAAGAGACTCAACTTTTTATTAGGTATCCCTTTTTGGGTTTTCAACTTAAATTTTTTATGTCTCTTTCATTAGCAGTTTAAGGTCTTGTGATTTGTACCATTATGGGATAGAATTTATGTTCATACATATTTGACCAAAATGTTGGCCGTTTTGGGTCATGAATAACATGACACTAATATGGGAGATGTTACATAAGAGACTAATTAGGATACCCAAGATCAAGATCGCCCCAAAATCCTTCTGAGCGTGAGATGAAAATGTTGTAAATCACGGATTTAGGTTCTTAGGTCATGAGTAATGATATGGGAAAATCATATAGGAATTAGTTCAGACACAATGAGGTGTTTAGTGCTTCCTCAATGATATCAGGGATCACGAGGGTCAAAATATCCTTTTTCAGAGTGACACATTTGGTTGACTACCATAGGCGCATATTTAGGATCCATAGGAATGCATGCACTGTTAAGAAAAGGGTCATTGAAGCTGGATATTGTAACACCCTAAGATTTTATGAGATAAATTATTTTTAATTTATTTGATGTATTACATTTTATGCTACACCAAGATTATCTTGCACTATATGCAATACCTTATTATCTTGTAGTATATGCAACACTATTCTTGGCTTGCGTTGCACACAATTTCAAGTTCTTTTGATAGAATTCATTTCACACAACACCAAGTATAGATTTTGTTCAATGTATAAATGAAATAATTTTGGATTATGTTATATGAAAAACCAAAGTAATCTTACACTACACGCAACATTTACTTGGCTTGCGTTACACGTGAGAGCAACCTTTCTCGATAGCTTGTGTTGTACGCGATACTGAGTTTCACTAAACAACGATATATTATTAAAATATTATTATTTAATGGGAATAAACTAGACATTATGAATAGTATTAACCAAATTTTGAATTTTATATAACATTATAATTCATCTTAAACATTTTCTAGAACATGATATGAGAACAAAATCAATTTTTCAGATAAAATAAGTATTTTGAAAAAATACAGTTATACCACCTTTTGATGGCATAACCATTTTAAATCTAGTTTTTTTTTCACTTTTATATGTTCAATTTGACAAAATAAATTTCTTATTTTTAAGTGGAACATCAAAATTTACATTGGATGAAATTTTGGTATTTTTCTAATAAAATTCATGTTTTTATGAATAGTAAAAAATATTATATTTTAATTCAAAATTTCCTTTTAATATAATTTATTTATATATTTATATTGTACTTGTAATTGGTTTTAAAGTATAATTGTATTATTTTTTTAAAATTTAATCCAATGTTGGTCATTGGAAGAAATTTCACTTTCAAATTGAATATAAATAGATGTCAATCTTTTGATAGTTATTACTTGTTAAAAACCTGCTTTTTGGTTTTGACAACAAGAATTAATTTTAAATTAATTACTTCAAATTTTGTGTTTTGAATTTGAAAAAATTGATTCTATATTTTGAATCAGGAGGTCCAAATTGTGTAAATAGGTACCTTTTATTTTTAGACATTATGAATAGTAACTTCAGTAATTATTTTATTTACCATAGTTAAAGGGTAAATCTGGTAAATAAGGGTAAACAATAATATTATAATAATATTAAACTATCCTACCACATGTCCTAATCTTATTAGATGATATATTTTCGACCATGGGAATCCCTGGGTCGATTTTTGGACCCCATGGATTCACTTGGATGTGAAAATGACATTTTATAATAATTAATTTAAAGTAAAGATAATTATAACCTAAATATATATCTTTTACTAAATCTATTTTAATATAGGTTTATATAACTAATATATATGTCTATAAATAGTTAGTATAAATCTAAAAATATTTTCTACATCATGGTATTTTATTTATAATTTTTAGACATTAGATAAATATATTTATTTATGAAAAAATTATGATGTCACTACTAGAAATGAGACCAATAGCAACCGCCAATGGCTGTTGTTATTGCTCTTTAGAGATCGCTTTCAGACTACTAATGGTGGTCACAATAGACCCATCACTGTAGGTGACCTAAGTCTTGGCCGAATAGCGTCGCTCTTGGTCCGAGCTATAGCGACCGCCAATGGCGGTCGTTATAGATAAAGTGAAAAAACACCTACAGTAGCCGCCAATGGCGGTCACTGGGTCTTGGGAAAAAATGGCCCCAATAGAGACTGCCAATGATGGTCGCTAAACTGGGAATTATTTTTAAAAAAATTACAATGCCGCTTCTCAAACAGCCAAAAACAGTAGAAAAAAAGTGAAAATCAGAAGAAAAAAAAATCAATTCAAAATAATAGAAACACCAAGATCCTCAAAAACAATAAATGACAGACATATTCCTTCATATCCAATGATACAAATAGCTCCAATCTATTCCAATATCCTGCTTCAATAAACCTGTAATAAAATACAAAATAAACAACTAAACAAAGAAAATGAAAATTAGAAATATTTATTTAGTTATCAAATATATATATATAATAATCAAATTGGTTCATTAGGCTGTTAGGGAATTTAGGAATTTGGCCAATTGGTCAGTCTCTATTTATCCAATTAGCCATTAGGCCAATATTCTAATATTCCATTTGGTCATTTGGTCATTAAGCTAATAGGATAATATTCCATTAGGCCAATAACCTAATAGGTCATTAGGACAATAGGACGTTAGGTAATAAGGACAATAGTCCATTAGGCCATTCGGCCGTTGTTAGGTCGTTGGGCCATTGTTAGAAATTTGGGCTGTTGTTAGGTCATTGAGCTGCTGTTAAGACGTTGTTAGACCGTTGGTCCATTATTAGGCCGTTGGGATGTTTTTAAGATGTTGTTAGGCCGTTGGTCCCTTGTTAGGCTGTTGGGCCGTTGTTAGTCCATTGGGCCGTTGTTAGGTTATTAGGCCGTTGTTTGGTCGTTGGGCCGTTGTTCGACTGTTGGGCCTTTGTCGGGCCATTGGGACATTGTTGGGTCATTGGTACATTAGTTAGTTAGGCCATTAGGGAGTTAGGTCATTAGGGAATTAGGGCGTTTGTGCGTTTGACATTTGGCCGTTAGGGAGTTTGGCCATTAGGGCGTTTGGCCATTAGGCCGTTAGGCTGTTAAGGCATTTGGTCATTTGGGAATTTGTGAATTTGGGCAATTGGCCAAGTCTCCATTTATCCAATTGTCCATTAGTCCAATAGTATAATATAGCGTTAGGCTATTTGGTAATTAGGCCAAAAGGATAATATGCCATTAGGCCAATAGGACATTAGGTAATTAGGAACTAGTCCATTTGACTAATTCTCCATTCGGTTGTTAGGCCGTTGGGGCGTTAGGCCATTAGGGAGTTTGGTCATTTGGAAAATTGTCCAAGTCTCAATTTAACCAATTGGCCATTAGGCCAATTTTGACCTTAGGTCAATTTTGATATTAGGCCATTAGACTCAGTACTCTCCTCTACTAGGGACCTACTGTGTTGCTCGTACGCGATGAGGTGCTTTAAAAAGAGGTTTGGATAACCATTAGACTGTGTTCCCTCAATATTGAACTATATAGAGTAAAGTTTAGTACTGAATATCCTCCCAACCCCCTCGGAAAACCCCCTCCCAACCCCCTGTAGCCCCCCACTCCCCCCAGATAGACCCCCCCCAAAAAAACTCCCCCCGGGCAGCCCCCCCGGACGACCCCCACCCTGAACACCCCCTCCACACCCTGCACAGCACCTCCAACCCCACCCCCAAATATCCCCCCTCCCCACAAAAAAAACTTCCCCGGATAGTCCCCCCCCCACACTCACCCCAAACAGCCCCCCCCCCCAAAAAAAAACTCCCCCGAGATAGCCCCCCACCCCCGGACAACCCCCACTCCCCCGAACATCCTCCACTCAACCCGGAAAGCCCCCACCCCCTGGACAACCCCCTACTCACCCAGAACAGCCCCACCCCCATCCCCCACCCCCCAAAAAAACTCTCCCCAGACATCCCCCCCCACACTCACCCTGGACAGCCCCTCACATGCCCCCCGGACAGCCCCCCCAAAACTCCCCCAGGACTCTAATGACCCAAAGTTTTATCAATGGAATTACCTTCTTATAATTATTTATTATAGTATAATCACATTAGTAATCAAAATTATATATAAATATAATAAATATTATGTGACCATAAAACATAATTTTTCCACTTCTATGTTTTGAATTTTGAAAATCCGACATACACGGTTGTGTTCAAGATGATTTTTGGAGTATAATAAAACAAAAATAATTTTTAATGAATAATAATATAACCTTATGAATAGTAAAACACCCTTATGAATAGTAATATTACCCTTATGAATAGTAAATCGTCCTAACTAATAGTAACCTTAACCTTGAATAATTAAATAAAATTGAGGCATCTTATAAGTGACAATTTGAACATATTAAAAGTATCATTATTTTTTGTAAGTCATAAATAAATAATTATAATTAATTAATTAATTTAAAATAAAATTTATTTTCTTAATTTTTTTTCACAAATTACGAATCTATGTCTTTTAGACCTTAAGTAATTTTTGAAAGCATTATAAAATCAGTTTTAATTTTAAAAAATTGTTTTTTCAAGTAAATTATGATTTTAATTAAATATTAAATTAATTGTATTTAAAAATTTATTTTTGAAAAATGGACTTAATTTTTGGATTCTACACGTCGAAAAATGGTTGGGGTGACTTTTTGGGATTTTTCTGAAATACTTGAATTTTTTATGAATAGTGAAATACCATAATTTACAAAATAAGCTAAATAAGCTAATTATAGAGTTATGTATGATGTTTTGATGATGTAAGCCTACTTGGTTCGGGATCACATGATAAAATTACTATTCTTGGTCATGGAAGACTCACTATTCCTTTTCTTGTGGGGAAATAATAAATAAATTAATTTTATATTGAGAAATCCCCTCTCCCCTCCACTATAAATACCACCCTTCACACCCTCATTTCCTCACACCTCTCAAGATTAAAGCCTTCTATAAACTCTGACAAAGAATATTTCCAAGCCCCTCCCCCATTTCCAATAGCTTCTGGTCTCATCAAAAGACAAAGACTAGGTCTCTTAAGGAGGATCTCAAGAGGAGGATTAAAGAGGTAATTCCCTTTCCTCTTTCCTTTAATTTCCTTTCAATTTCAAGTTCTTTTCTTATTATCTCCCCACCTATCTTCATAAAAATGTTATGGTAACTCTAGTATAATATATATACTGGAATTTGATGATACTAATGGGATATTATACCATCCAACTACCTTTCCCTCTTCCTTTTATTTTATAAAAGAAAAAGTTGTTCGTGAGGTGTTAATCTATCACCTTAAAAAACGACATGTTTTATTTTTTCCAATTATACTTTCTGATCTGGTCATGAAACCATTTTTATTGTTTAACCAGAATATTTTATATGTATTATTTCCTATCTAAAGTTCTGGAACTAACTTATGTACATATTACTAAATGATTAAACAAAACAAGTTTGTTGTGGTCGAAAAACCGCCCAAAATAACTCAAACAATCATCATTTAATTATTATCTAATGGTTCATACACATGGTATATAATATAATCGATTATAAGATCATTTAAAATCCTGGAATATAATTAATAACATGTAATATCAGTTCTTTATTTTTACCCATGTTCTACCCAAACTTCAATTTATGAATACAAGTGAACCGCGCAAGAAAAACCGTAAAAACAACCATTCCCGAACAATGTTTTTAAATTATATAACTCATCCAAAGACACATAAAATAAAAAAAATTAAACCAAAATGAACCCTATTAATTTATAAAAGGTTCTTTAATTTATAATTAATGAATATCGTGTCATTATATAGGACATTAAAGAGAAGGAAGCGTTCAGATACAAGGTAAGTGGAAATTCTCGAACCCAACTTTCATCCTTTGGGTTCTCCCTCTTTCACTCAATTTTTGATATGGTTACTGCATAAAAATATTTTTTTTATCATTTTATTTCATTTTATGGGATATAAATTTTTACCATAGGTTTTTATGTCAGAAAAAATGTTTTCCAAAAGAACTCTCCTTTTAAGAACACACCTTTTACTTCTCACTCGAAGTTGACAGTTATTGTAACATGTATGCTATTCCCTCTTTATTTTGGGAACCCAATGTTTATGAATGTTTTCTTATGATATAAAACCCATTAATTTAAATGGTTATGATTGATATATGTTCTATGTGGCAATCATGATAATGAAAATGTTATGATATGAGGGGTGCACCCGAAATTATATAGCGCAATATGAATGTTTGAATGTGACGGGTGCGCCCGGAATTATACAGTGCTCCAATGCATTGGGTAAAGTGATAAACCTCATGAGTTAAAGTGAAATGATGGGTGAACATGATGATATATTTTTTCACAACTATGTGTGTTAGTTAACCACCAAGACACGATGTTTTCATTCTTTATGCATTGCCACATTTCAAGTCTTTTGTTATGATTTACTCTCATGACTTTGATGATGATGTGATTATGATCACCCCATGATATATTGTTCTCATATATCTTCTTACTGTGATTTTATCTCACCACTTTTGATGTATATACCCTAGTGGCTACATGTACTAAGGAGAGGTCAAGTTCCAATGAGAAGCTAGAGAAGAAGGAATTAAATAAATGTTTATGTTTGATGTTGTAATTGTTATGTATGGTCCTAGTTTGCCCAAGAAATTAAACCTTTGGATCCTCTATGTGTAATAATATTATGTTGTTTATCTTTAAAATGATGTAATAGTAATATAGGAAAAGGTTTGGTCACTATAGTTGGTATCAGAGGCAAGGTTTAGTTAATTTGGGAATTAGGATTAGTGAACCCTAGAGAAAACCTCTAGCATGAGACTAAGTACAAATATGCATACAAGAATATTTACCTAGGGATTTGGGAATTAGTATTAGTGAACCCTAGAGAAAACCTCTAGCACGAGACTAAGTAAAAATATGCATACAAGAATCTTTACATAGGGATCCCATAAGTTATGATTTTAGTGAAAATTGTGCAAATGAATAAGTTATTTATTCATGACCTGTTGACTTATGTTTTGTTCTAACCTTTTCTATTTTAGAAAATAGTGGGAGCCAAGAGAAACCAGGCCAACAACTTGTGCAAGGGATAATGCAATGTTTACCCGAATGACATACCCAATGATTTGGGTGATGGAGTTCAAAACTTCATGGCTATGATTACCCAACTATATTAGGTTATGAACAATAACCATAATAATGGGGAACATCCTCCTTCAACAAAGAGGGAGAAACTGGATATCGAATGTTTTATGCGGCAACGACCACCGATGTTTAGTGGATATTCCAATCCACTAGTTACGGAAAAGTGGATCAAGTCCATGGAGAAGATCTTTTCTATGATTCACTATTCTAAGATGTAGAAGGTGACACTAGCCATTTATCTTCTAGATGGAGTGGCTGATCAATGGTGAGATTTGATTAATAACACTAAGCCAAGGGAGGAAATTGAAGAGATGGAATGGGAAGACTTTAAGATAATGTTTCTTAACAAGTATTTCCCAATAACTCTTCACACGAAGATAGAGAGATAATTCATAGAGCTCAAGAAAAAAGAAATAGAATCTGTCCCAACCTACAAAAAGAATTTCACAAGGCTTGCAAGGTAGGCTTCTGGTTTTGTTATAAAAAATTATAGAAAAATTGATATATTCTTTAGTGGATTAAAACCACTCCTTCAAAAGGCTCTTGCAATTTGAGACTTTGGGAGTTATGAAGAAGTTTTTCGATGTGCTATCAAAGTGGATATGGAGTTTGGAGAATGGTCCCATGGCTATGGTGATAAGAAACGAAAGATGGAGTTTCAAGCCATTGGATCTAATGACAAAGGTGGGAAGAAAACTCAACGGCCCACATGCTAAAAATGTGGGAAGTTTCACCATGGGAACTACCTCAAAGGGATGAGGAAGTGCTTAAAGTGTGGGAAAGAAGGAAACCATTCTCAAGAGTGTCGAAAGTACATGAAAAGGAAGGATAATGCAGCCGAATAAAGGAGAGAACCACCCATGGTTCAATGATAAAACTATAGGGAGCTAGGGAACTATGCAAACCAGTGCACTAAACCTTGAGTTCTTGAGGGTAATTTGTGTCAGCAGCCACCAAATCCAAAGGAACAAGGTAAGGATTATTCCATCACTACTGCAAAATTAGAGAAATATAATGATTTTTTACAAGGTACACTTTCTATTTACTCAATAATAGAAAAAGTATTATTTGATTATGGTTCTACACATTCCTTTATATCTTTCATGTTTTCTAGAACTATATAATCAAATCCCTGAAACCATGAAGAAGAGATATCTATAAAAACACCAAGTGGTGCAATCATTGCAACCCAAGTGTTTTACTCTTCTCATGTTGGCGTGTGTGGGAAGATTCTTCCAGTGAATCTCGTAATACTTCCCTTGGTGGAATTCGATGCTATAATGAGAATGGATTGACTCTCATTATATAGAGAACATATCAACTGTTAGGAAATGGAAATATCTTTTCATCTTCTGAACCATCCCATACTCCTCCACAAATTCAAGGAAGATCCTGGATCTCTTTGAAAAATCCTTCAATGGTGTGGGTGTTGATTCCCTATGAAGAAGCATACCTCGCCCAAATGATTGAGTCAAAGAAAAGTTCCAACCTTGAGGAAATTCCCATCGTGAGGGAATACAATGATGTATTTCCAGAAGTGTTACCTGGAATTCCCCCAGATTGTGAGGTAGAGTTCTCAATAGAACTCATACCCAGAGCTACTCCTATCTCAAAGTGTCCATATAGAATGGCTCCAATAAAACTTGAGGAGTTAAAGAAGCAGCTGCAAGAGCATCTAGATAAAGGGTTCATATGCCCTAGTGCAACACCTTGGGGTGTTCTAATGATCTTTATAAAGAAGAAGGATGAAAAAATGGGGCTGTGTATTGATTATTGGGAACTCAAAAAGATCACCATAAAGAACAAGTATCCTCTTCCAAGGATTGATGACTTGTTCGATCAGTTAAGAAAAGCTCAATACTTCTCAAAGGTGGATCATCATTCTAGATATCATCAGTTAAAGGTAAAGAAGGAAGATATTCAGAAGATTGCCTTCTGTACAAGGTATGAGCACTATGAGTTTCTGGTGATGCCCTTCGGACTTATTAATGCCCCTGAAATCTTTATGGATTTGATGAATAGAGTCTTTAGACATTACCTCAACAAATTTTTGGTAGTGTTTATTGATTATATTCTCATCTACTCCAAGAGAAAGGAGGAACATGAAGAACATCTAGGACTTGTGTCAGAGAAATTTAGAAAGGATAAGTTGTACACCAAGTTCAACAAGTGTGACTTTTGGATGAATCAAGCCACGTTATTGGGACACGTGATCATAAGTGAGGGAATTTCTGTAGACCCATAAAAAAAAGGTGATTGAGGAATGGACCACAACCTCTAGTGTCACAGAAATCCATATTTTTCTTGGATTAGCAGGGTACTACCGATGTTTTGTGAGAAACTTCTCATGATTGTCAAGATCGCTAACTAAGTTAACAAGGAAAGGGTTAAAGTATGTCTGGATGAAATAATGTGAGGTAAGCTTCAAGGAGCTAAAGATAAGGCTTATCACTGCACTTGTACTCACACTACCGAAAAGTGGAGAAAGTTTTGTGATATACAGTGATGCTTTAAGAAAGTCTTGCATTGTGTACTCATGAAAAATGATATTGTGATAGCCTATGACTCACAGTAGTTGAAGATACATGAGAAGAACTAACCGACACATGATCTAGAGCTAGAATATGTTATTTTTGCCTTAAAAATATGGCGGCACTACCTTTATGGTGAGAAGTGTGACATATTAACCGACCACAAGATACTGAAGTATATATTCATACAAAAGGATCCCAACCTGTGTAAAAGGAGACGGTTATAGGTAATCAAGTATTACGATTTATCTATTCACTATCATCTTATAAAGGCAAACAAGGTAGCTGATGATCTAAGCAGAAAATAACCTGATAATCTATCCATGTTATGGATTGAGAAAGACCCTATCTTCTTGGATATGCAAAGAATGGATTTACAAATCACAAGGGTAGGGGATACATCCTACCTTTCCCAATTGATTGCGCAACCATCCATCCAAGAGAAGATTAAGGAAGCACAAAGGGATGATGTGGAGATACAAAAGAGGGTGAATGCGGTAAAGGAAGAGAATCTACAAGAGTTCCATATCAATGATGATGGCGTGATTTGGTTTGGAACATAGATTTGTGTGCCTTCATCACCCGGGATAAAGAAGGAGCTATTGGACAATGCACATAGCTCAAAATTCTATATCCATCCTAGGAGTACCAAGATGTACCATGATCTCTAAGAACACTTCTTGTGAGGTAACATGAAGAAGGAGATTGTGGAATATATCTCAAGGTGCTTGGTATGTCAGAAAGTTAAAGCAGAGTGAAAAAAGTCCAAAGGGATGATGCAACCACTGCCTATACCCATGTGAAAATGGGAGAATGTCACTATGGACTTTGTCACGGGTCACCTGAAGACGTCGAAGGAAAATAATGCGATACGGGTTGTGGTTGATCGACTCACCAAGACTGGCCATTTTATCGTTATTTGGGAATATCTCTCACTTTAACAACTTGTAAGGATATATGTGAAGGAAGTGGTGAGACTGCATGGAGTTCCACTCGTGATTGTCTCTGATCATGATCCAAGGTTCACATCTAAATTTTGGAGGATCCTTCAACATTATTTGAGTATTGAATTGAATTTCTGCATGGCCTATCACCCCCAAACTAATGTCCAATCTGAAAGGACTATTTGAACTCTTAAAGATATGCTTAGAGTCTGCTCTCTAGAATTCAAAGGTGGATGAGATCAGAATCTCCCATTGGTTGAGTTCTCATACAACAATAGCTTCCACTGGAGTATTTAGATGGCTCTATATGAAGCTCTGTATGGAAAGTGATTTAGAACTCCAACCTGTTGGGAAGAAGTTGGAGAAAAAAAGATACTTGGACCTGATCTCATGCAAGAGATGACAGAGAAGGTTCAAGTCATCCAAAAACACATCAAAGATGCTCAGAGTCGAAAAAAGAGCTATGCTGACAACCATCGAAGAGACTTGGATTTCGACATTTGGGATAAATCCTTCCTTTGAATATCACCATGGAAGAGAGTCATGCAATTTGGAAAGAAAGGGAATCTAAGACCAAAGTACATTGGCCCCTTTGAGATCCTTGACCGCATAGGATCCATGGACTATCGGCTTGCACTTCCACAGAATATAGCTCAAGTTCATGATGTGTTTCACGTATCACTCCTGAGGAAGTACATACCAAACCCCTTACATGTACTAAACTCAGAGGTGGTACAACTGGATGATGATCTCTCATATGAGGAGCAATCAGTAGAGATTCTGGACTGGAGATATAAGGTTCTACACAACAATACAACCCACATTGTCAAAGTGTTGTGGAGGAACCATAAGTTTGAAGAAGTTACTTGGGAACTAAAAGAGGCTATTAAGGAGAAGTACCCTCACCTGTTTTTGTAAAACAAAATTTTGAGGGAAAAATTTCATTAGGGGGGAAGAATGTAACAACCTAAAGTTTTATCAATGGAATTCCCTTCTTATAATTATTACTTATAGTATAATCACATTAGTAATCACAATAAAATATAATTATACTAAATATATTGTGACCATAAAAAATAAATTTTCCACTTCTATGTTTTGAATTTCGAAAATCCGATATACACGGTTGTGTACAAGATGATTTTTGGAGTCTAATAAAACAAAAATAATTTTTAATGAATAATAACATACCCTTATGAATAGTAACCAACCCTTATTATTAGTAATATGATTCTTATTAATAGTAAATATTCCAAAATAATAGCAACCTTACCTTGAATAATTAAATAAAATTAAGGCATCTTATAAGTGACAATTTGAACATAGTAAAAGCATTGGTATTTTTGTAAGTCATAAATAATTAATTATAAATAATTAATTAATTTAAAATAAAATTAATTTTCTTAAAATGTGTTCATAAATTAACAAATCTATGTCTTCTAGACCTTATGTAATTTTTGAAAGCATTATAAAATCAGTTTTAATTTTGAAAAAATGTTTTTTTCAAGTAAATTACGATTTTAATTAAATATTAAATTAATAATATTTAGAAATTTATTTTTAAAAAATTGACTTCATTTTTGATTCTACACGTCGGAAAATGGTTGGGGTGATTTTTTGGGATTTTTCCGAAATACTTGAATTTTTTATGAATAGTGAAATATCATAATTTACAAAATAAGCTAAATAAGATAATTATAGAGTCATGTATGATTTTCTGATGATGTAAGCCCACTTGGTTCTAGATCACATGATGAAATTACTATTCTTGGTCATGGAATACTCATTATTCCTTATCTTGTGGGGAAATAATAAATTAATGAATTTTATATTAAGAAATACCCTCTCCCCTCCACTATAAATACCACCCTTCACAATGTCATTTCCTCACACCTATAAAGCTTCAATACTCGTCTAAAATCAGCCCAAGACTCTTCCCAAGCCCCTCCCCCATGTCCAAGAGCTTCTGGTGTCATCAAAAGACCAAGACTAGGTCTCTTAAAGATGATCTCAAGAGGAGGATTAAATAGGTAATGTCCCTTCCTCTTTCCTTTAATTTCCTTTCAATTTCAAGTTCTTTTATTATTATCTCCCGACCTATCTTCATACACATGGTATGGTAACTCTAGTATAATACATATAATGGAATTTTATGATACTAATGGGATATTATACCATCCATCCACCTTTCCCTCTTCCTTTTATTTTATAAAAGAAAAAGTTGTTCGTGAGGTGTTAATCTATCACCTTCAAGAACGACATGTTTTATTTTTCCATTTATAATTTACGATCTGATAATGAAAATATTTTTATCATTTAACCCGAATATTTTATATGTATTATTTCCTATTTAATGTTCTGTAACTAACTTATGTACATATTACTAAATGATTAAACAAAACAAGTTTGTTGTGGTTGAAAAACCGCCCAAAATAACTCAAACAATCATCATTTAATTATTATCTAATGATTCATCCACATGGTATATAATATAATCAATTATAAGATAATTTAAAATCCTAGAATATAATTAATAACATGTAATATCAGTTCTTGACATTTACCCATGTTCTACCCGAACTTCAATTTATGAATACAAGTGAACCGCGCAAGAAAAACCGTAAAAACAACCATTCCCGAACAATGTTTTTAAATTCTATAACTCATCCAAAGACACATAAAATAACAAAATGAAACCAAAATGGACCCTATTAATTTATAAAAGGTTCTTTAATTTCTAATTAATGAATATAATGTCATTATAGAGGACATTAAAGAGAAGGAAGTGTTCAGATACAAGGTAAGGGGAAATTCTCGAACCCAACTTTCATCCTTCGGGTTCTCCCTCTTTCACTCAATTTTTGATATGGTTACTGCATGAATTTTTTTTAATCATTTTATTTCATTTTCTGGGTTATACATTTTTACCATAGGTGTTTATGTCAAACAAAATGTTTTCCAAAAGAACTCTTATTTTAAGAACACAACTTTTACTTCTCACTCGAAGTTGACGGTTATTGTAACATGTATGTTATTCCCTCTTTCTGTTGGGAACCCAAAGTTTATGAATGTTTTCTTATGATATAAAACCCATTAATTTAAATGGTTATTATTTATATGTGTTCTATGTGTCAATAATTATAATGAAAATGTTATGATGTTAGGGGTGCGCCCGGAATTATATAGCGCAATATGAATGTTTGAATGTGACGGGTGCACCCAGAATTATACAGCGTTCCAATGCATTGGTTAAAGTGATAAACCTCATGAGTTAAACTGAAGTGATGGGTGAACATGATGATAAATTTTTTCAAAACTATGTGTGGTAGTTAACCACCAAGACACGATGTTTTCATTCTTTATGCATTGCCACATTTCAAGTATTTTATTAATGTTTCCTCTAATGACTTTGACGATGATGTGATTATGCTCACCCCATGATATATTGTTATCATCTATCCTCTTACTGGGCTTTTAGCTCACCCCTTTTGATGTATATCCTCAGGTGGCTACATGTACTAAGGAGAGTTCATGTGCCAATGGGAAGCTAGAGAAGAAGGAATTAAATAAATGTTTATGCTTGATGTTGTAATTGTTATGTATGGTCCTAGTTTTCCCAAGATAGTAAAACTTTGGATCCTCTATGTGTAATACTATTATGTTGTTTATCTTTAAAATGATGTAATAATAATGTAAGAAAATGTTGGGTTACTATAGGGACAACCCCCCACCCCGGACATCGCCCACTCCCCCCTAGGATAGCCCCCCCACTCACCCCAAACAACCCCCACCCCTAGACAACCCCCCCTGAACAGCGCCCCCCAGACAGAACCCCCCCACTCACCCCAGACACCCCCACCCCCTGCCCCCCCCCAAAAAAAAACTCTCCCTGGACAGCCCCCCACCCCGGACAACCCCCACTCCCCACCAAACAACCCCCACCCTGAACAAAACCCCCACACCCTGCACAACCCCCCACTTATAGATAGCCCTGCCTAAACAGTCACCCCCACTCACCTTGGATACCCCCCACTCACCCCAGACAACCCCCACCCTTGGACAACCCCCACTCCCCCCCAGACAGCCCCCCACTCACCCCGGACAACCCCCACCCCCCGAAACCCCCCCCCCACGAACAACGCCCCCCGGACAACATCCCACCCCCACTCACCCCGAAAGCCCCCCCTCCCCCCCTCCCCCCGGAAATCCCCCCCATTCCCCTAGTCACCCCGGACAGCCCCCCCCCCCCCCCCCCAAAAAAAACTCCCCTGGGACAGCCCCCCCACCTCGGACAGCCCCCACTCCCCCCAGACAACCCCCACCCTGAACACTCCCCCTCCACACCCTACACAGCCTCCCATCCCCTACCTCCAGACACCCCAACCTCTGGACAACCTCCCCCCCTGAACAACCCCCCCCCCCCACTCACCCCAGACACACCCCACTCACCCAGGACAACCCCCCACCCCCAGACATCCCCCCCCCCCAAAAAAAACTTCCTCGAGATAGCCCCCCCACCCCCAGATAGCCCCCACTCCCCCAAGGACAACCCACACCCAGAACAGTCCCCTCCACACCCTGCATAGCCCCCCACCCCCACCTCCGGACATCCCCCCCACTCACCCCAGACACCCCCACTCACCCTGAACAACCCCCACCCCAGACATCTCCCCCCACACTCACTCCAAACATTACCCCACCCCCGAAAATCCCCCCCACCCCCACTCCCCCTAGACAACCCCCCCCCCCCTCAAAAAAAACTTTCCCCAGACAGCCCCCCTTACACTCACCCCAAACAACCCACCAACTTCCCACTCATGAATGCTAATACAGAATGTGAATAGAATCCCAATGTGATATATCCACAGAATCCACCATCCTTCTAGAAAACCAAAATTCTATATAACTATAAATCCACACTAAATATGTCCACCGCAGACCACCAGAAATGACCTTTATCACAAGATTTTTGAGGGATAAACTTCACCAAATAGTATAGGGAAAGATGTACCACCCTTCAACCATAAAGAATAAATGATACAAAAAGAAAACTCTATAAAAAGCCATACAAAGAACAAATCACTAGAAATATAGCATAAATATCCATCCCATACCACTGCTGATGCATGACGTTGGACATATTTATTGGGAACACCACACCAACATGAAATAATACAGTAGTAGAAACACCTCACTAGTTCAACACAATTTTTTATAAGAATCACATTGACCCTATTTTACTAGACCAAAACAAATACCAAACACGACTCATGAAGAATCCCTCACCATCATACAGAAGAAAACTGACAAGGAAAAAATCCATAAGAGGATGGACACCAAAAAATATCACATGACACCACTAAAACAACTAGACATAATAGTAGGGAACTGGACCAACTGAGTTGCACGATATATACTGAATTTATCCACCGAAACCATATAAAAACCACAATGGACATAACTAGGGTGAAATCACCTTTTCTAAAAATGATTTTACTCAAAGTAATCAGCCTTTTAAATTTGATCTAGAAAGAAATTTATAAAACCAAATAAATATAGTTCATCCAATGAATGTTAGAGACAAAACCAGATAACAGAATCTTGGTTCACACATTACTGCAAGGGAATTCATAAAAAAGGATCGAACATAATGTTAATTCTGAAAAATAATAAATAAAAATTATTATATACCAAATTAGTTTTAGGTTGTTTTAAACAATTAAAAAATTATTTTAACTGAAGAGCATGAAAAATATTATACCTTTCATTAAACATGAAAATCAACCATTTCTCCTTCAACAACCGCTCTAACCCAATAAATATCTTCTTCACGTTGAACTATGGTATGTTGATCAAGATGTTGGGAAATAAAGGGAACAATCTTGGGTTCATCATGTTTAAATAAAAACACTCCTTGCCAGGGAATTTTCACAACAACTTTCCAACCAGGATTCGAAGGCAAAGTAATGAAGAATACTTGTTCCGCTTGTGATGTCAAAATTAAAGGTTCATTATCAACTTGTTCATTTCTGTATAAAATATATTTAAAATTAACCAATATAAATTGATATTGATTGACTTTACTTCCATGCAATGGATCAACCCAATTACACTTTAACATTATTTACTTTAAACCGTGTGCGTATACAACTTCAATGATGTCTGTTAATTGACCATAGTAATAACCAGAATCAATGAATGGAAAAACGATGCCACTATTTTGTGTGTCTCATTTATCATCAACATATTTAATGAAAAATAAAAAACCATTAGCATCTATATCTTTATAACGACGATCTATTATAGATGGACCCTCATCTAGTTGGATAAATTCTTCAGTTAGTGTGGGGTCACCTAACTCCCTCAGGTTATGAACATACATAATTAACAGAATTCAATAATTATTTCTACAGAAATAAATTAGTATAATACTTCACTCATAATGAAAATCAATTTATACATACAAAATCCTCGAACCAATCATGAAATTACGCATAATGAGATTGTTTAATTTGATACTCAGTCGCATGAGACATCTCTTCTTTTAACTCATTAATTTGTTTCCTGCAAATGATAACGTGATGTTTAAATGATAAACTTATTCAAAAAAACATTTAAAAGTTAAACAATAAAATTGATAAGACACTTACAGCATTAATGGTGCAACTGATGGAGTATTGAACAAGATATATCGATGCACTTGTATCCACTCGATGTTGTCCATATAAAATATAGTTCCTTATCAAACTGGACCATCATGAATCTGAGACGGCTTATCTAATTTTGTTTCAATATCCATAAGATATTCTACACAAAAAGTAGTACACTCATCCTGTAACATCCCAAGTAAGTAAAAGAATAATATATTTTAATATCTATGTCTATTTATGAATTAAATAGTGTTTTAGAGTCTTAAAATGAGAATAAATCCAATCTTAAGCATATAATACTCTAATATTTTTAAAAGATTGTTTTACCACCTTTTAATGACAAACCATTTTTAAAACTTACTTTTGACAATTTTATAATATGTATTTGTAAAAATAAACTTATTCTTTAGAATTGGGACATTGAAATTTACTTGGGATAAATTTTTGGTCTTTTTCTGACAATGTTCATTTTTTAATGAATAGTGAAACATACTGCATTTTACTTCAAAACTACTTTTTAATATAATTTAATTATATGGTTAGATTATATTTTTAATTGGTTTTAAAGTTTAATTAGAATATATTTTTACCATTTAATCCAATTGTGGTCATTATAATTAATTCCACTTTTAAAATGGACATAAAAAAGTGTCAATCTTTTGATAGATATTGTTTCTTAAAAACACACTATTTGTTTTGACAGCGAGAATTAACTATATAATTTATTAATGAAACTTCTATGTTTTGAATTTGGTAAAATGGAAATCATTTTTGAATTTTTAATATAAAATATATCTTAGGGTGAATTTTTGGTATTTTTCTGAAAATGTTTATTTTGTAATGAATAGTGAAAAATACAACATTTTAATTCAAAACTGCCTTTTCATCCAATTTATTTATATAGTCATATTGTCATTTTAGTTGGTTTTAAGGTGTAATTTAATTATTTTTTTATAATTTAATACAATTTTGGTCATTGGATTTAATTTCACTTTTAAAATTGGATGTAAAAACAAATCAATCTTTTGATAGATTTTACTTCTTAAAAACCCGTCTTTGGTTTTGACAATGAGAATTATTTTTAAATTAATTACTTCAATTTCTATGTTTGGAATTTGGTAAAATGGATTCCATATTTGGAATTATAAGGTCAAAATTATTTAATTAAGACTCTTTTGTTTTTGGACATTATGAATATTAACGACGGTAATTATCTTTAATTATCGTGATTAATTAGTAATCAAGTAGTTAAGGTTTATAAAATAATATCATAATAATATAAAATGACCCCAACATGTGTCCAAATACTCTTTTTTGAGTCATGGATGACCATGGAAAGATTTTTACCGAACTTTAGGGCTCATGGAGTCACATGGATGTGATAGTGACATTTATGACATTATTTTTAAAAAGAAGAGAAATATAACAAAGGTTTGTATATCCTAAGTAAAAAAATTAATTTTGTTTAAATAAATTATCTCTTAGACTATAAATATTCATTTTAAATCTAAAAATATTTCCTACATCAAGGTATTTTTTTTATAATTTTTAGACATTAAATAAATAAATTTATTTATGACACCATGATGATGCAGTGATTACCTCATTAATGAACGATTTATATAAAATGAAAATATAAGGTAAAATATAAGTCTTACACATGTCAAAAACCAATTGGATGGGTGGATTTCGAACACTTATCACCTTATCCTCAAAATATATCATTTTGGGACCTTTAAAATTCTAAAATCATTTTATAATAAAGTAACATTTCAAGACTTTCCAAAAGTGACCCTCCTCCCTCTTATAAAAGGCCCTCACCTCTACCCCATTACCCACACCTCTCAAGACATTTTATCATCCAAAAACTATTCATATTATCTCTCCACATCCCTATCTTACTTCCAGAAGCCTCACTTTAGGCAGAAGTCTTTCCAAGGAAGCCTTTGGCTCAAATCAAAAAAAGTTACCTCATTTAGAGGAAACGTCTTCTCTCGAGTTTCTTCCTTTTATTTTCCTTCTTCACTCACCACTATCTTCTTATTATTTGATCCCATAATAACACCAATATCATAAATATACTAGTATTTTGTTATTATAAGTATTCTACCTACACTAACACACACCTCTGTCTAATGGTTAAAGAACATACTGTTTCTGTGGGTGGTGAATTATTGCCTCACGAAACGATGATTGTTCAATATTATTTTAACACCTTTCATGGTGGAGATTATGATGTCACTGTATTTATATATGATATATACAGTATTTATTTTTTCTATATGATTCTGAATTTTATTTTTAAATCACATCATTATGCTTTTCATGTTGTGGAACTGCGATAATTTAATCTGAGGAAGTGTGGACTACCGCCCCCTCAAGTGATGTGACTCGTTCATTCCAAACATGGAATTTATAAAGAATGTAATTAATGAACTTATGTTACCTATATAAAATATATATTATACTGGAATTATAATATATATATGTCTCATTTAGTTTTAATTCCTTTAATATGATAAAGAAATGAAAGTAGCGTTCATGCGTACATATGACCTACCGTCTCCATGAACGATGCATTTCATTTTTTATCTCCAAATGTTATGGAATAGTATAAAATGAATATATAATAGATATATATGATATTTAAATCATTAATACCATTCTATAGATGATTTACTTATAACTACATGGGAAATTATTTTCAAACAAGTTCATTTTTGACTCATGTAACGAACATCAACAAAACATATGATATGAACTCACATAATTAACTAATTATTATAACATGATAATATGTGATATGAATTGAACAATAAACTTTAAAGTAAGTACTTAAGAAATTATAAATTGGCCTAAGTTTATTATTCAGGAATATAAATAACGAATGAGAACAAGTCAGACTTGAGGTAAGGGACTTCGTCTCAATCTCCTTTCATTGAGGCATACTTCAATTTATATACAAACTTATTTTATTAGTTGTATAATAAACCCTTTTGAATTTTAATTTCATTCAAAAGGAATATTTTTACACGTAGAATTTTACTAAATGAAAAAAGAAATGTTTTTATTTTACGTATGCGGTGACAACGACTTCTCCACCGCTGTGACCATTATTTGAGTTTCGACTTCCTCTACAAGCCATAAATTTTTTAAATGAAAAATAAATTCATTGTTTTAATTTTCTTTTATTTTGGTATTGAAAATGGTTTTGATAATGTTTTTATTATATCAATGTGTTGTATTGATATCCTGTGATTGAAATGTGGAAATGTTATGTTTCCTTTATAGATGTTTTATGTGATATGATTATGTTATGGTTCTTGGGCATTGTTTATGAAGTCGGGTGGTTCTGTGATAAACTAAGGGAGGGTGAGACCGAGATAGCACTCTAATACATTGGGTAACATGAAGGAGTTAAACTCTAAGGTTTCTCCTAAGATATTTAGGGAATATATTGTGATGGGTATTCCAAACGTAACCATGAGGGTTACTCTCTACGTAAGAATGTTATGAATGCCTCAAGTTACCTTTATGTATTTTGATTTCTATGAGTTATTCATAAATCTTTTGATTTCATGAGGTATGTTAAAGTTCTTATGTTTTATGAGTAAAGTATGATTTCATTGATTCTTATGTATACATGGACTAATGTTTTCTTTCCGTATTTTTATATCCCTTACTGAGATTTTTTATGCTCATCGAAAGTTTTTGAAATTTTTGTCACAGGTCAAGGTAAAAGTACATGATATGATGATAGTGTCGAGGAAGTGTCAAGAAAGAAACCATGTTTTATTTTAAATATGTTTCCTTTGGTGGATAAAAATGAATACTATCTTTGATGTAACCACCTTGTTTAAATGTGGAATGTAATGCGTGATTTATGATCTAATTCTTTAAATCTCTAAACCTGAAAAGATCCTCAATGTGAATTCTTGAAATAACCCACGATTAAGTAATTTTTAAGGACGGGGCCTTATAGTTGGTATCAAAGGTCAGTTTAGATAACTTTAAGAGTTAGAATTATATTAAATGATTATCCAAAAATATTTTTTTACACATTATGGTCAAATTGAAATGATATAGCATTTGAAGATTACCATGTTGCATCATCTAAGACTTGTTTGTTCAGAATGGTTTTCTGTAGAGGAAACAGGGAATCAATACTAGGAAGGCATACAGAAGGAAATGACCTTCCAAATAAGCATCCTGTGATGGTCGGAATTATAACTGAACAGTTTGTTGTAGTAATGGCGCAGTTGACTCAAGAGATAAATGGTGGTGGTATCCATGCATGAGATCAGCGAGATCAACCACTGAGGAACATGTTAGTGGTGGAACATTCCATGAGGCAACATCCCCCATCATTCAGAGGATCATCTGAACCTGTGCTAGCTTAAGGGTGGATTAAAGTATTGGAGAATATTTTCAATGCCATGGGGTGTTCAGACAATCAAAAGGTTAGTATTGCTATTTACCGTTTGGAGGGTGAAGCAGATCAGTGGTGGTTAATGGATGAAAATATCAGGGATGCTGATGAGATTTATGCTCTTTACTGGGATGAATTCAAAGGTATGTTTCTTGAGAAATATTTTCCTAAGGCTGTTCGACTTAGGATGGAAAAACAATTATTGGAATTGAGGCAAGAGGATGACTCAGTGGCTTCTTATGAAGAAAAGTTCACTCGATTGGGAAGGTATGCTCTAAATTTTATTAGAGACCTTGATAGTAAAATCAATCATTTTTACTCCGGATTAAATCCCAAATATCGAAGGGAATTAACTTCTCATGAGTTCAAAAGTTATGAAAATCTTGTTCTATGTGCTAAGAAGGTGTAAATGGATTTTTCCGATGATCAAGTGTTCTATGATAACCAACAGAAGAAGAGACCGAGGTGGCAGGAGAAAGGGAAGAATCCTTCAAAAAGGTTTGATGGTAAGAAAACTAAGTTTGCAGTTTGTGATAAATGTGGTAAAAATCATGATAGGGAATGTCTTTTTAATTCTAGAAAGTGCTTCTGATGTGGTAATATGGGACATAAGGCTCATGATTTCACTGAAAAAGATCAGGGTAATGGTAAGAACAAATTTGATTTACAGTTAGTGAAATGTTTCAAGTGCAATGAGATGAGTCAGTATGCAAATGAGTGTTTGACAAAGAGCTCGAATGATGGAAAGTAGTCAGACTACAAGAAGAAAGGTGTGGTAAAATCCTTTGTAACTACTTCAATAGATGTTGGGCCATCAAATGAAGTGGTATCAGGCACTTTGTTTGTTTTTTCAGATTATGCCAATGTGTTGTTTGATTTAGGGTCTACACATTCTTTCATATCTGAAAAATTCTCTAGTAAATTTGGAATTCCATCTCAAGAAATGACTACTGAACTTGTGGTAAAAACACCTGGGGGAAATGTTGAGGCAAAAATAATTTATAAGAATCTTCCTATCCTTATCCGTGGAAAGAACATACTTGAAAACCTTATTATTTTACCTCTAATAAGGTTTGATGCTATCCTGGGTATGGATTGGCTCTCTATTTACCATGCTAAGATTGACTGTAGAGCTAAAGAAGTTTCTTTTCAGAAATACTTTCAGTTTGTGTACAAGAATGAACCCTTACTATTGATAACATATCAAGAGGCTTATAAACTTGTAAAATATGGAAATGAATGTTACCTTGCACATATTGTTGAAAACAAAGGAACCATTCAGATTAATGATGTGAAAGTGGTAAATGAGTATCCTGATGTTTTTCTTGATGAGATTCCTGGAATAATACTAGATCGAGAAGTTGATTTTACTGTTGACTTAGTTCCTGATGCTAATCCAATTTCAAAACCCCCTTATCGAATGGCTCAAATTGAACTTTTAGAGTTGAAGGAGCAATTGCAATATTTATTTGAGAAAGGTTTCATTCAACCTAGCACATCACCATGGTGTTCTTCTGTTTTATTTGTTAAAAATAAAGATGGTTCAATGAGACTTTTCATTGATTATAGAGCCTTGAATAACATCACTGTTAAGAAAAAATATCCTTTGCTTTATATTGATGATTTTTTTTGATCATCTCCAGGGCTCTCAGTATTTTTCAAAGATTGACTTGAGATCAGGGTACCATCAGTTGAAGGTAAAGGAAGCAGATATTCCAAATACCGCATTTCGTATAAGATATGGCCATTATTAATTTACAGTTATGCCTTTTGGTTTAACCAATGCACCTACTGTATTCATGGACCTTATGAATAGAATTTTCCCTAAGTTCTTGGATAAGTTTGTGGTTGTTTTCATTGATGATATTTTGGTGTTTTCTAAAAGTAAAGAGGAGCATGAAAGTCATTTAAGGGTTATTTTTCAAACCTTAAAAGAAAAAAAATTCATGGGAAATTCAGCAAGTGTGAGTTTTGGTTGCAACAATTTTCTTTCCTTGGTCACATTGTTTCTAAAGATGGAATAAATATTGATCCTGAAAAAACAAAGGTTGTTGAAGAATGACCAATACCCACAAATATAACTGATATTCGTAGTTTTCTTGGTTTGGCAGGATATTACCGAAGGTTTGTTAAAAATTTTGCACGGTTGTCCAGCCCATTGAATAAGAAAACTCGAAAGGGTGTTAAGTTTATCTGGACAAAATAATGTGATGATTGTTTTTAGGAATTGAAAAGAATATTGGTGAATGCCTCAGTATTGGCAATACCTTCCAAGAATGGTGAGTTCATTTTCTATAGTGATGCTTAATTGAAAGGACTTGGTTGCATCCTAATGCAGAATGATCAGGTAATTGCTTATGCTTCACGTCAGTTGAAAACTCATGAGATAAATTACACTACACATGATTTGGAATTAGCTGCTGTTGTTTTTACTTTAAAAATTTAGAGGCATCATTTATATGGTGTAAAGTGTGAAATATATACTGATCACAAAAGTTTAAATTATATATTCACTTAGAAATAATTGAACATGAGATAGAGGAGATGGATAGAATTAATCAAGGATTATGATTGCATGATTCACTACCACCCAGGAAAAGAAAATAAAGTGGAAGATGCTTTGAGTTGAAAAAGTAATGCTTTATTAACCATGTTACATTTGGAACATGATCCTTTGGTTAAGGATTTGATGAATTTTGGCTTGGAAGTTGTTGGTGCAAGAAATTATTCTATTTTGTTTCAGGTATCACTGAAATCTTCTCTATCATATAGAATTAAGCAAGGACAGAAGTAAGACAGTGAGTTGTAGAAAAAGGTAGAGCTAGTTCAGAAGGGTATGTTACCTGAATTCAACATTGATAATGATTGTGTTTTGAGATTTGGGAAGAGGTTGTGTGTGCTTTGTGATTCATAGTTGAAGAGAGAGTTGTTATGTGAAGCTCATAGTTCTCCATTTTCAGTTCATCCAGGTAGTACTAAGATGTACAGAGATCTTAGGGAGTATTACTGGTGGGATGGAATGAAAAGAGATATTGCTGATTTTACTGTGAAGTGTTTGACTTGTCAACAGGTTAAAGCAGAGTGGTAGTTACCAAAAGGGATGCTTCAGACTTTACTAGTGCCAGAGTGGAAATGAGAGAATATATCCATAGACTTTTTTGTGGGATTACCGAAGACACCTCGAGGTAATAATGCAATCTGGGTTATTATTGACTTCTTGACTAAATATGCTCATCTCCTTGCTATACGAGATACTTTTTCTCTAGATCAACTTTATTGATTGTATCTTAAAGAGATAGTCAGGTTACATGATTTTCTCCTCTCCATTGTATATAATCGTGATCCCAGGTTCACTTATAACTTTTGTAAAGGCCTTCAGAAGTCATTGGGTACTGAATTAAATTTTATTATAGCTTTTCATCCTCAATCAGATGGGAAGTTAGAACAAAAAATTCAGACCATGGAGGATATGCTACGTGCTTGTTCTATGAATTATCAGGGAAGTTGGGACCAACATCTTTCATTAGTTGAGTTTTCCTATAATAATAGTTTCTATTCCAGTATAGAGATGGCACCATTTGAGGCATTATATGGGAAGCAGTGTCGAACTCCAGCTTTTTGGGATGAAGTAGGTGAAAGGAAGTTCATGGGACCATAATTGGTAAAAGAGATGGTAGAAAAAGTTCAGCTGATAAAGAAACACATGAGAACAGCTCAGAGCAGACAGAAAAGTTATGCAGACAACTAGTGGAAGGATCTCTCTTTTGAGTTAGGTGATCATGTCTTCCTCAAAGTTTCACTATGGAAAAGTGTGATGTGATTTGGTAAGAAAGGAAAGTTGAGTCCAAGGTTCATTAGACCATATGAAATTCTATAGAGAGTTAACTCAGTTGTATACCTAGTGGCTTTACCTCCGAGTTTATCTGAGGTACATAATGTTTTTCATGTTTCAATGTTAAGGAAGTACATGTCAGATCCATCTCATGTTTTGAGTCTAGAGGTAGTTCAGCTGGAAGAGAATCTATCTTATGAGGAACAACCAGTCCAGATTCTTAACCATAGGGAGCAATTGTTGCGGGATAAGGTGATTCATCAATTAAAGGTTTTGTGGAAAACCATATGATTGAAGAGGCAACATGGGAATCTGAAAATTCAATGAGGGATAAATACCCCCACTTATTCGATAAGTAAATAAATTATGGGGACGCAATTTCCTAAAGGGGGGAAGAATGTAACATCCCAAGTAATTAAAAGAATAATATATTTTCATATCTATGTCTATTTATGAATTAGATAGTGTTTTAGAGGCTTAAAATGATAATAAATCCAATCTTAAGCATAGAATACTCTAATATTTTTAAAAGATTGTTTTACCTCCTTATGATGAAAAATAATTTTTAAAACTGACCTTTGAAAATTTTATAAGCTCTATTTTTCAAAATAAACTTATTCTTTAGAATTGGGACATTGAAATTTACATTGGATAAATTTTTGGTATTTTTCTGACAATGTTCATTTTTTAATGAATAGTGAAAAATATTGCATTTTACTTCAAAACTTATTTTTCATATAATTTAATTATATGGTTAGATTATCTTTTTAATTGGTTTTAAAGTGTAATTAAAATATATTTTTACCATTTAATCCAATGGTGGTAATTATAATTAATTTCACATTGAAAATGGACATAAACAAGTGTCAATCTTTTGATATATGTTGTTTCTTAAAAACACGCTATTTGTTTTGACAGCGGGATTTAACTATATAATTTATTAATGAAAATTCTATGTTTTGAATTTGTTAAAATGGACATCATTTTTTAATTTTTAATATCAAATATATATTAGAGTTAATTTTTGGTATTTTTCTGATAATGTTCATTTTTTAATGAATAGTGAAAAATACAGCATTTTAATTCAAAACTGCCATTTCATCCAATTTATTTATATAGTTAGATTGTCATTTTAGTTGGTTTTAAGGTGTAATTTAATTATGTTTTTATCATTTAATACAATTTTTTTCATTCGATGTAATTTCACTTTTAAAATTTGATGTAAAAACAAATCAATATTTTGATAGATTTTACTTCTTAAAAATCCGTATTTTGTTTTGACAACGAGAATTATTTTTAAATTAATTACTGCAATTTATGTGTTTGGAATTTGGTAAAATGGATTCCATATTTTGAATCATAAGTTCCAAATTATGTAATTAATACTATTTTGTTTTTGGACATTATGAATAGTAACGACGATAATTATCTTTAATTATCGTGATTAATTAGTAATCGGGTAGTTAAGGGTAATAAAATAATATCATAATAATATAAAATGACCCCAACATGTGTCCAAATCCTCTCTTTTGAGTCATGAACGACCTCGGGAAGCTTTTTACCGAAGTTTATGGCCCATGGAGTCACATGGATGTGATAGTGACATTTATGACATTATTTTTAAAAAGAAGATAAATATAACAAAGGTTTGTATATCCTAAGTAAAAAAATTTTAATTTTGTTTAAATAAATGATCTCTTAGACTATAAATAATCATTGTAAAGATAAAAATATTTCCTACATCATGGTATTTTTTTTATAATTTTTGGACATTAAATAAATAAATTTATTTATTATACTATGATGATGCAGTGATTACCTCATTAATGAACGATTTAAATAAAATGAAAATATAATGTAAAATATAAGACTTACACTTGTCAAAAACCTATTGGATTGGTGGATTTCTAACCCTTATCACTTTATCCTAAAAATATATCATTGGGGGACCTTTAAAATCCGAAAATCATTTTATAATAAAGTAACATTTCAAGACTTTCCAAAAGTGACCCTCCCCCCTCTTATAAAAGGCGCCCACCTATACCCCCTTACCCACACCTCTAAGGCCCTTGGCTCGTCCAACATCTACTCATATTATCTCTCCACATCCCTATCCTACTCCTAGAAGCCTCACTTTGGGTAGAAGTCTTTCCAAGGAATCCTTTGGCTCAAATCAAAAAGAGTTACCCGATTTAGAGGTAATGTCTTCTCTCGAGTTTCTTCCTTTAATTTTCCTTCTTCACTCACCACTATCTTCTTATTATTTGATCCCATAATAACACCATTATCCTCAATATACTATTATGTTTTTATGATAAGGATTATACCTACACTTACACACACCTATGTCTAATGGTTAAAGAACATACTGTTTCTGTGGGTGGCAAATTACTGCCTCACGAAACGATGATTGTTCAATCTTCTTTTAACACCTTTCATAGTGGCCATTATTATGTCACTATATTTATATATGATATATATGGTATTTATTTTTTCTATATTCTTCTGAATTTTATTTTTAAATCACATCGTTATGCTTTTCATGTTGTGGAACTGCGATAATTTCATCTGAGGAAGTGTGGACTATCGCCCCCTCAAGTGATGTGACTCGTTCATGCCAAACATGGAATTTATAAAAAATGTAATTAATGAACCTATGTTACCTATATAACATATATATTATACTGGAATTATAATATATATATGTCTCATTTTGTTTTAATTCCTTTAATATGACAAATAAATGAAAGTAGCATTCATGCGTACGTACGACCTACCGTCTCCATGAACGATGTATTTCATTTTTTATATCCAAATGTTATGGAATAGTATAAAATGAATATATAATAGATATATATGATATTGAAATCATTAATACCATTCTAGAGATAATGTACTTATAACTACATGGGCAATTATTTTCAAACAAGTTCATTTTTGACTCATGTACCGAACATCGACAAAACGTATGATATGAACTCACATAATTAACTAATTATTATAACATGATAATATGTGATATTAATTGAATAATAAACTTTAAATTAATCCCTTAAGAAATTATAAATTGACCTAAGTTTATTATTCAGGAATATAAAGAATGAACAAGAACAGGTCAGACTTGAGGTAAGGGACTTCATCTCAATCTCCTTTCGTTGAGGCATACTTCAATTTATATACGACCTTCTTTTATTAGTTGTATAATAAACCCTTTTTAATTTTAATTTCATTCAAAAGTAATCTTTTTACATGAAGTGTTTTACTAAATGACAAAAGGAATGTTTTTTTCTTATGTATGCGGTGATAACGACTTTCCACTGCCGTGACCATTATTTGAGTTTCGGCTTCATCTACAAGTCATAAATTTTTTAAATGAAAAATAAATACCATGTTTTAATTTTATTTTATTTTGGTATTGAAAATGGTATTGATAATGTTTTGATTATATCAATGCGTTGTATTGATATATTGTGATTGAAATGTGGAAATGTTATGTTTCCTTTATGCATGTTTTATGTGATACGATTATGTTATGGTTCTTGGGCATTGTTTATGAAGTCGGGTGGTTCTGTGATAAACTAAGGGTGGGTGAGCCCTAGATAGCTCTCCAATGTATTGGGTAATGTGAAAGAGTTAAACTCTAAGGTTTCTTTGAAGAGATTTAGGGAATATACTGTGATGGGTATTCCAAACGTAACCATGAGGGTTACTCCCTACGTAAGAATGTTATGTATGCCTCAAGTTACCTTTATGTATTATGATTTCTATGAGTTATTCATAAATCTTATGATTTCATGAGGTATGTTAAAGTGCTTATGTTTTATGAGTAAAGTATGATTTCATTGATTCTTATGTATACATGGACTAATGTTTTCTTTCCGTATTTTTATATCCTTTACTGAAATTTTTATGCTCATCCCAAGTTTTTGAAATTTTTTTCATAGGTCATGGGAAAAGTACATGATGTAATGATAGTGTTGAAGAAGTGTCAAGAAAGAGACCATGTTTTATTTTAAATATGTTTCCTTTGGTGGAAAAAAATGAATACTGTCTTTTATGTAACCACCTTGTTTAAATGCGGAATGTAATGCATGATTTATGATCTAATTCTCTAAAAATATAAACCTGAAAATATCCTCAATGTGAATTCTTGAAATAACTTAAGATTAAGTAATGTTTAAGGTCGGGGCCTTATACATCCATCAAATAACCATTGGATATTGATGCCTCCAGACGATCTCTGTTGCGTAAAAATTGTTTCAATGTATTCAGATACCTCTCAATAGGATACATCCACCCAAATTGTACTGGACCAGCAGTCATTACTTATCAGTTAGGTGCACTGTCAAGTGAACCATAACATAGAAAAATAAGGGGAAAAATAGTTTCTCACTGTGACAATGCGTAATTACACTTCGATTCTGCAAACTTTTTAAATCACTCATTCGTTGATTTCCTAAACAAAGATGTCTAAAAAAATTACTCATCTCAATCAACGTTTGAACAACATTGGGGGATAAAAAATCACAAATTGTGATTGGAATCAATTGCTAAAGTAGTATGTGATTGTCATGAATTTTCAACCCTTGCAATGTACTGCTTGTAAGATTCACACACTTTGAAATATTAGAAGAGTAACCATCCGGAACCTTGAGCATCTTCAAAATGGGAAGAAATGTATCTTTCTCCTTTACAGTCATCGTATACTATGAAACATGCATATATGTCTTGTTTCCCTCAACTAACTGTAAATGAAACTTCTTCCTTAAACCTATTTATTCCAAATCACGACATGAATTAACATGGTATTTTGATTTTCCACTGACACATAAAGTGGTCCACAATATATTATCACATTTTTTTTTCAATGTGCATGATATCCAAATTTTTCCTTAGCATGTTAGTTTTCCAATAGGGGAGATTGTAAAAAATACTTTTTTCCCAATTGTGACTGCACTGTCTACCCGCACCATGAATATTAGGTAATGGATGAGCCACCAAATCCTAAAATTCATATACTGTGCATATGTTTTCTTCCTCAATCTGCGATAAAATTTTGACTTCTGTCATGATATTTGGTGCTAGTCTAAACTCTCTAAAACTATCAATTGTCACTTTGTCATTTCTGAACCTGTACTGAGGGGAGAGAAAACGTCTATGACCCATGTATTCCCATTTTCTATAATGTTTAAGCCATACAACTTTTTTACTTTTATTGCAACAAGGGTAAGAAAATTACCCTTTTGTACTCCATCATAATAAATTTTCATAAGCTAGGAAGTCATTGATGGTCCATGATAAAGCAGCTTGCAGTTTGAACATTTCATTCATTTCACAGTCATAATTCATCACACCATCACCCCCAAATTCATTCAACTCATCAATCAATGGCTGAAGGTAAACATCAATCTTATCCCCTGGACATCTTGGTCTATCAATAAGAGTGGAAAGCAATATAAATTGTTGCATCATACAAATCCATGTAGGAAGATTATACGAAACCAACATCACGGGCCATGTGTTATGAGTTTCACCAACCATATACTTGAATGGATTAAAACCATCTACTGCTAGACCCAATCGGATATTACGAACATCTTTAGCAAATTCGGGGTGTCTCTTATCGAAATCCTTCCATGCATGAGAGTCTATCGGGTGGGTTAACATATCACTTTACTGATTTCTTTCTACATGCCATCTCATTAAATTAGAAACTTTAGATGACATAAAAAATATTTTCAAACTCATCTTTAGGGGAAAGTAACGCATTTGATTTACAACAATCAGTTTTCCTTGTTTCACAGTCTGACTTTGATGAGTCTAATTTCTCACATTCTCCTTCCACTTGGAAGCATCACAGACCATAAAAATATTAAAATGGGCAGTTTCTTTTCTAAACAACATACAATTGTTTTCACATGCATCTATGGTCTCATATGTAAAACCTAAGTTCTCTGTCAACTTACGAGCATGGTAATACGACTCCGGAATCTTAACATCGACAAGAAGAACCTTTTTCAATGACACCGACAACATGTCAAATGATGTGTCTGACCAATGATTCAAAGTATTCAAATGCAACAACTCCATGATAAATGAAATTTTTTGGTAAGAAGTACATCAATGATATAATTCCGTTTTTGCATCATCAAGTACTTCATAAAACCTCCTCGAATCACGATCTACACAAGAGCATAGATTTATCTCACCGAACTCAACACTATGGATGTCAATGCCTTTAGGAGCCAACCCACGTACCATTTCAGTAATCATTTCATGCATTGGATCATTCATCCTCACATCAAAATCCATCTGAACTTCATCTGTATTTTGATGAAGAATATATTCTTCCCATGACGATTCCAACTCTTATAATTGTTTTAGAAATCCGTTCAAGAATAGGTGCTCCCTCATGGTATATCATGTGAATTGATATCTGTTTGCACATTTTATACATGGAAAACTAATAAATTCACTTTGAAATCCTCCAGTGAACTCAATAAACTACATAATGCCCTTGAAATATTCTCCATAAGTTCGATTTGGAAGATCAATTCAACTCTTATCCATAATAATATCTTTATAACAAACATTTACACAAGACTTCATATTACATGCATTTTTTATATCAAATATATTTAAAATAAAGACTGTCCAATTGCATATAGACCATTGATAAAATAAACAATTTATATCTCTGAATAATAAACAAGAGAATAGATAATGTAATGGAAGTGAAATCCCATGTCACCACCACCATATTGGTATGGTAAATATAATGATGATTCTATATTCAAGAAAATACATTAAGAATGAATTTGGTCTATATTCCATAGAGTAAACATTTTTCAAGAAGGGAATATTATAACTTGCATGCGTATGAGGTACATGAAAAAATTCATCAAATACCAATCTTGAACTATCAACCTTAGTGACTAAGTTAATGACTACCAATAAATCAACAAATATAATTTGTGATGAAAGTTCCAAAAATCAATTAGTGATGAAGAATCTTATCAAACTTAGAGAAACTGTATCTTTGTACAAATAATTTCTCACTACCTATTGGATTCACACTGTCTTTGTGTCATTAGATGCAGTAAAGATTAACCATAAAATAGAGAAATCAATATCTAATTTATGGAAAACTAACTAATATATATCAATGATAACATCAAATATATTCAATTCCAAAACAAAAAAATACCAATCTATCTTCACTCATGTTATCAATAGAGAATATGTGGGACAATGGATGTAATTACCCATGTTGGATCACACAGTTCAATACAGTGTTCCTCATGGCCTCAAGTAGGCATCCTTTTATGCATGATGTTTGTTACTAGCAGTAAGGGTTTCAATGTCATCAGTGCAGAAAATATACCCTTGGTATCAATAAATAAAAGGGTAAACAATAACATAATAAATTCAATAAACAATGAAAAATCATAATCCATGGTAGGTATCTCAATTCATATAGTAAAAACCCAAAGACCCCAAAGGTTTTAGGTCAATAAAAGTGTGGGAAATAACAATAATGTGAAAAAATATTGATACATCACTCTAAATTACATCTCAATTCTACCTCTAAAATATACACAGTAAGTCACATTGAAATATGGAATATCATATAAAGGAACATCATATAATATTAATAATAACCTATAGTATCGAAACACATGTGATTAAACTCAAACATGGGTCTCATGGGATATAAAAGCACACACATGTGGTCAAACCTCAAACATTTTTTCATGGGACACACACACACAGAGACATGTGATAAAATCAAGAATGATATAAATCAAATAACAACACAACTTATAATATCAATCCAATCAAAATATACATGGAATATACATTGTATGCAACTTACAACTTCACATAAAGTGTGAAGTGTTCTCATTCACACATCGTCAACACACATAATTCTTCATGCACACAAACCCATATACACATGAAATTCCATTTCCACACTTTTTATTCACACACAATATTCATATAATCTTCATGCAAGTCAAATTTATGCTATAAATTGCCCAAAATTAAAACCTTAAAAATAGAAATTAGGGCATACCTTATAGGGTGACAAATTATGAACCGAGGGGAGCTGGAGGTGGTGCTGTGAGGGAGAGGAGGGGCAGCAGAGAGGAGGTAGAGTCAGAGGCTATGCAGCGAGGGAGGGGATGGGCGCTGATGATAGTGGGGAGCCGGAGGAGGAGGCGGTGAGGTGGCACTGGTGCAGCAAGGGAGGGGATGGCCGGTGTGGTGAGGGAGGGGATGGGTGACTACATCGGCGGAAATCAGAGGCAGATGCAGTGCGACATCGGCGGTGCGGCGTCACCGGTGCATCGAGGGAGGGGAGGCAGTGCGGGGGAGCTGGAGCTGGTGCGACAAGGGAGGGGGACAGGCAGCTGTTGGGGCTAGGGGGTAGGGTTCGGTTTCGGGATCGGGGGGAGGGGGGAGAGGGTGCCATTTTTTTGAGAAGTATTATGACCAACAATGGCTGTCTCCTGTGTAAGGGGCATCCAGAACCCCATTTTCTAGTAGTGTGAAGTGATTACCTCATTAATGAAATATTCAAATAAATGAATTTATAAATATTAAAATAAATTTAATTTGATCATTTTGATGTCACCCACAGATTTTATGGAAGACATTGACATATTAGGGATGAGTTAATGCCTTTGGTTTGAAGTAATAAGATTGTTATGAATTTAAAAAAAAAATTCAAGTATGAATAGTATCCAAAATTGACATAATTCATAACTTAAAACATAAAATAGTTTATTAAATGATAAAAATATATGATTATGATAAATGGTTAATATAAGTCCAAATATGTCAAAATAACGTTTTATGGGTCGTTTGACATGATATGGTAATTACATTAACCCACAATGTGTAAATAACATGATATCACGGTAAGATTAAAAAGGGTAAAATAAGGGTTAAATAAAAAATATAAGGATAAAATAAATATTCAAATATTATCTAAAAAATATTTGATGATGGGTATTCTAACCCATATATTCTTATCTTCAAATCAAATAAGTTTTGGACCATTTTAAATTTAACTATAATTTATAATAAATTAATATTTTAAGACTTTCCTAAAGTACCCCTCTCCTCTCTTATAAAAGGAAACCTCCTCCCTCTCCACTTCACTCCATTTTGATCCTTCAATATTGGACATACCCTTCCCATTTCTCTTCTAAACTTCTATAGTTACATTCTAGAGGTTCTGGTCTTCTCAAAAGACCATC
Source organism: Viscum album (assembly GCA_963277665.1). Classification (NCBI taxonomy): domain Eukaryota; kingdom Viridiplantae; phylum Streptophyta; class Magnoliopsida; order Santalales; family Viscaceae; genus Viscum; species Viscum album. Next base: position 386,858,322 of record OY728166.1, read on the forward strand.
TTCAGTTCCCTAAGAGGAAATTTAAAGGAGGCACGTCAAAGAAGAAGTAATCTATTCTACCAATTCTTTCAAATTTATTTCTTCTTATACTTCCTCTTCTTTAGTTTTTTCATTATAAAGTAATAAAATAAGCATCACTCATATACGTATATGTTATTATAAATATTAAACAACCATATTTCACTCTCTATCCATTATATGAAAAACTAAATCACCGCGCATGCGTACATATGACTTACCATCTCCACGCCGTGGTGTAATCTATTTTTCACCACCACATTACTTGGATGGGTATAATGGTGGAAATAATAAATATATATGATTATTATAACATGATACTAATTATGAGATATTATACACCATCCACTCAAATACCATTCAACAATTATGGGAACAATATCGTCGCTCGTGCGTACGTACGACTTACCGTCTCCATGATGTGATAAGATCCATTCTATATGTTGACCATTAAAGAATGATTATAAAGTATATATAATAAATAATCATGAAATATATGAGATAATAAGGCTATTATATTTATATATATATATATATATATATCATTTAATTACTACTATTCAATTCAATAAGGAAATGAAAACAACGTTCATGCGTACGTACAAACTACCGTCTCCATGAATGGTGTATTCCATTTAATTTATATATATATATATTATATATATATATATACTGAATATATATAATATATAAATCAGGTTTTACATTCTTTAAGTAAGTAAATCATGATATAATTAATAATATCAAGAATAACAACTCAAAACACGTGCGATAAATAAAACGATTAACGTTGCTTTAACATAGAATTGAAAAATGAATGGGTAATATTAAGTCATAAGTGAATCATATGTGATATCATAAATATTATTATGGTTCTTTTACAAGTTAATAGTATGTTTAAACCCACTATAAAAAAGTTTTAGACATATATGGAAGAAATCAGTCCTATGGTAAGGGATAATTATGCAATCTCCTTTTTATCTGAGATTGCATACATGTAAGTATTTAATGGGGATATATTTATCATCAATGTACATGTTTTCTAAAAATAATTTCATAAAATATTTACTATTCTATTTATGTTTAAATTTATTTTTACCCATTTTTACTTTTACTACATGGTATGGAAGAAATATTTTTTTTACCACATGAGGTACTTTTTTTACTTTTCTAGAAAAAGTATGAGGAGAATGTTTTTTAACTTATACAACATGAATGCCTATTTACGCTTTCATAACGCATTATTTTCCTGAATATTCCTTTACCAGATTTCAAGTTTATTTTCAATTAAATTCTTCTCTTTTAAAATTGCATGACATTTTGAGAAAAGAAAATGTTTTTGAAGAAGAAAGAATATTTTCCTTAGGAATTAAGTTCAAGTTTTTTATAAAAATTATTTTCCTTATAAGATGTCATAGGGTTATGTTTCTATACCTATTATTACTATGATTTGATTTCTTTAATTACAGGATGATATTTTATATGGATTATGTTATGATGAATTGATATTTACAAAGCCCATTTTATTTCTTGGGTTATGCTATGATTAATGATTTATGTTTTGTGGAACATGTAATAATGATTTCATTATGAGATGGGTAGTACCTATATATCTCTTCAATGAATTGGGTAAAGATTTATATCTCATGACATAGACATGAGTAAAATGGAATGTGAATCTGGTTTAGTAATTCAGTGCTGGAATGACAAGTAAATCTAGTTCAGTAATACATGGATGGAACAACAAGTAAACCCAATTCAGTAATGGACTATGTCCACTATGATAGTCTTGGAAGAAATGCCTTTACTACTATGAAAATCATATTATTTTCTTATTATTTTTCCAAAATTACATGTTTTATATCAATGTGATTCTATCATGGTTAATGTTCTTTTATGTTATATGCCTTATGTACTGCCAAGATTTATGTCACGACTCATGATTTTGATGTTTAAACTTTATGTTCATAATTTTACATTCAAAAGTTTATGGTTTGTTTTATGTTCTCTATGTTTACTCTTACTGAGCATTTGGGATGACCTTTTTTATGTTTTCTTTTCCTCATGATATAAAGAAAGTTTTTAGGTAGGGAAACAAAAGGGGAAGATCTTTACGGGAGATTTTGAAGATATTTCACCATGACTAAAAGATTATGTTTCGAGTTTCCAAAGACACTAAACTAATATGGTCTTTGGGAAACTGTTTGTGTCATGTATTAAGTATTTTGTAAATGAAATGTAATGTCCATGTACATCAAGCTTGGGTCTCAACATTTGGTATTAGAGTGATCATTTAGTGAACCTTTGGAAACTAGGATGTGAAAACTTTAGTTATATCCCTATAGATATTTCTAAGGATATGTCTAGGGATGTTCTAAGGATAAGTAATGTATAGGTTACAAACCTAGTTTTTTTTGTGATAATCATCACTAACCTAGGATTAAACCAAAGATATCATAGATTTAAATATTATAAGTAATTTACCTTAATTATGTGTTTCTAATATATGATATGTATTTCTCACACTTTCCTTTTTGATCTTAGTCAATAGCTAGAACTATATAGAACATAGTTAACCAGTGAATGTTTCTGATGTGAAAATTATGGGAATTCTGAAGATTGATTTCCAAAGTGGAAATATCATGAAGAGAATCATGAAGATAGTATGAGTATTAGTCATATTTATGAGGATAAATAAATTTTAAATGATATGTGAAAGGTATGTGATGTTCTTCCCGTATTGTTTACATTAAAACTATGAATCTTGAGGTTGAGAAACCTTAATACATGATTCATATTTTAGGAAATACAATGATGATGGATCCTGAGTAATAGTTTAAGAATAAAGTTGGATGATTAAGGTGTATATGTTTCAGAATTAAAATATTATGTTTTATGAATCATGAAATATATAAGTGTTTTCAGTATAATTTTTTATTAAGGATTGGAATGGATATGTTGAATTGTTCTAAGGAGCGAAAAAGTGATTTAAGGGTAAGGTGATATACTTGGAGAACACATGATTAAGAGAAATATAACCATTAATATGTCACGTATGTTAAGATAATGATGTTTGGATAAAGATATATTGGATTTGAATAACAAAATTGGATGATGCTAGTTTCTTGGGAACTAACTATGGAGTTGTTGACAAGAGGGTTATGATATCATGGATGAAGTATGAAACTTTTTGGGACTTAAGAAATATATCCAATAAGTTTTAGAATAAGGAAACATGAATATATGGTAATTTAGGTTATTAACATGACTCAAGAGAATTCATGATGAAGTTATTCAAATGTTTGGTATGTGACCAACAAGATATATCTTATGGGGGATAAATGATTGTATTCACATGCTTGTTATATGATCTTTATTGTAATTTTTTTGAACTCTGAGTATGGAAAAAAGTATTTTAGATAAGCCTAATGGTTGGAATGGATTAATTGACCATAAGATAGTATTGTTTAAGGACAATGTTTTTAATATTATTTCTAGAATGTTATAATAGTATAGTTTTAGAAAAAGGACAACCCGCAGGACGAGCAACAGCCTGTCGTATCGGACAAGGCTGTGGGAATAAAACCCACAACTGAAGTAAAACATTCCTTTATCGCCTTCCACTAGCCAACGGGAAGTCCCTTGTTAGTATAAATTAGTTTTAATTTATTTAAGCAGTATGATAGATGAAGTATTAGTCCATTTTTGGAACCATATACGATTAATCTCACCATAGATGGACTTATGTATATTTGATTACTTGTGATAACATTGTTTATAAGATAGATGAAATGAACTATCATTCTATTTCTTGATTTTCTAACACTTTATGAATGAAAAATTTAACTTCATTCTTTTAAATAAGAGATGAAGCGGAAATTGTTCAGGGAACAACCAATGGTGAGATTGTACTGAAATCATGTAAGTATTTCTCCTCCCGCAAAAAAATCATAACTTTAGGAAAATAATATTGAAACCAAAAATGTAATCCTATTAACTTTTAATCTGATTAATCAGATGGTCCTTTAAATCATCGCAGATTTATTCCTTTCTGGTAGTTAACTTTCTCCAAACCTTATTCTCTATCACTATCCATCAGAACTTGATCGTTAGATTTCTCTTCCATATCCATGTTTTCACTTCCCACCTATGTTCCCCTATGTGGAAACCCAATTATGAGTTAATTTGGGTAACCGTTATGTTTCTAAATTTTATTTTTAAAATTAATTTTTAGTATTCCTTTTTACGATGTGGGTTTCTATGAAAGAAACTTTCATGTAGTAAACCATTTATAACCACTACGAATTTTGAGGGAGAAATTCATTTTAAGGGGGGTGGAATGTAACACACCAAGATTTTATGATATATATTACTTTTAATTTCTTTTATGTATTGTGTTGTATGCTACACTAAGATTAGATTGTGCTATACGCAAGACCGTATTATCTTGTAGTATATGCAACACTATTCTTGGCTTGTGTTGCACACAATTTCAATTTCTTCTGATAAAATTCACATCATGCAACACCAAGTATAGATTTGGTTCAATGTATAAATGAAATAAGTTTGAATTATGTGATATGAAACACCAAAGGAAGTTTGAACTACACACAAAATTTACTTGTCTTGCGTTACATGTTAGAGTGACCTTTCTCAATAGCTTGCATTATACATGATGCCGAGTTTTACTAAATAATGATATATTATTAAAATATTATTATTTAATGGGAAATAAAATAGATATTATGAATATTATTAACCAAATATTTAATTTTATATAACATTATAATTCATATTACACATTTTCTATAACATGATATGAGAACAAAATCAAATTTTCAGATAAAAGAAGTATTTTTCAAAAAATGCAGTTTTACCACCTTTTGATGGTGCACCCATTTTAAATCTAATTTTTGTCACTTTTATATGTTCAATTTGAAAAAATAAATTTAATATTTATAATAGGAATATCAAAATTTACTTTGGATGAAATTTTGGTATTTTTCTGATAAAATTCATAATTTTATGAATAGTGAAAAATACTATATTTTAATTCAAAACTGCCTTTTAATCTATTATATTTATATAGTTATATTGTAATTTTAATTAGTTTTAAAGTATAATTGGATTATATTTTTATTAATTAAACAAATTTTGGTCATTGGAATAAATTTCACTTTTAAATTAGAAATAAACATATGTCAATCTTTTGATAGTTATTACTTCTTAAAAACCCGCTTTTTGGTTTTGACAATGGGAATTAATTTTAAATTAATTACTACAACTTCTATGTTTTGAATTTAGAAAAATGGATTCCATATTTTTAATTAGGAGGTTCAAAATTTTTAAATAGTTACCATTTGTTTTTTGACATTATGAATAGTAACTTTAGTACTTATTTTATTTACCATGGTTAAAGGGTAAATCTGGTAAATAAGGGTAAAAAATAATATTATAATAATATAAAACTAGAATAACACATTTCTTAATATTATTTGACGATATATTTCTGACCATGGGAATCCTTGGGTTGATTTTGGGACCCCATGGATTCACTTGGATGTGAAAATGACATTTTATAAGAATTAATTTAAAGTAAAGATAATTATAACCTAAACATATATCTTTTTCTAAATTTATTTTAATATAGGTTTATATAACTGATATATATGTATATAAATAGTAATTATAAATATAAATATATTTTCTACATCATGGAATTTTAGTTATAATTTTTATACATTAGATAAGTATATTTATTTATGACACAATTATGATGCACTAATTACCTCATTAATGAAAGATTCAAATAAATGAATTTATAAATATTAAAATAAATTTAATTTTAACATTTTGATGTAATAAAATAATTTTATGGATGAAATTGACATATTAGGGATGAGTTAATGCCTTTGGTTTGAATTAATAATGTTTTTATGATTTTTTTAAAAAGTCAAGTATAAATAGTATCCCAAATTGACATAATTCATAACTTAAAACATAAAATAGTTTATTAAATGATAAAAATATAATATTTTTCCAAATAGTTAATATAAGTCCAAATATATCATAATTAACTTTTTTTGGGTCTTTTTACATGATATGGTAATTACATTAACCCATAATGTGTAAATAACATGATATCACAATAAGATTAAAAAGGGTAAAATAAAGGTTAAACAAAAAAGATAAGGATAAAAAAATATTCAAAGTTTGTCTAAAAATTATTGGATGATGGGTATTAGAACCCAAATAATCTTATATTTTAATTAAATAATTTTTGGACCATTTTTAACCAAACTTGAATTTATAATAAATTAATATTTTATGACTTTCCTAAAGTAAACCTCTAATTTCTTATAAAATAGAACCACCTCCCTCTACTATTCACTCCATTTTGAGCCTTAAAGATTTTCCAAACCCTTCCCATTTATATTATCAAATATACCTAGTCAAATTCTAGATGTTTTTATTCTTTTCAAAAGACCAAATTTAATGTCTTAAGAGAAAATTGAAAGGAGGCATGTTGAGGAAGAGGTAATCTCTTCTACTGATTCTTTCATTTTCTTCTTCTTATACTTCCTCTTATTTAGTTGTTTAATTATAAATTAATAACATCAGTATAACTCATATAATTATATTTTATTATAAATATGAAACAACCCTATTTCACCTTTTATCCATCCTACGAAAAACGAAATCACCGCGTGTGCGTACGTACGACTTATCGTCTCCACACCATGATGTATATGTTTTTCACCACCACCTTACTTGGATGGGTATAATGGTAGAAATAATAACTATATATTATTATTATAACATTCTACTAATTTTGGCATATTATAAACAATCCAATCCAATACCATTCAACAATTATGGGAACGATATCATCGCTCATGCATATGTACGGCTTACCGTCTCCACGACGCTATGAGATTCATTATCTACGTTAACCATTCAAGAATGATTATAAAGTATATATAATAAATAATAATGAAATATATGACATAATAATTCTATTGGATTTATGTATATATATATATGTCATTTACTTACTACCATTCAATTCAATAAAGAAACAAAAACAACGTTCATGCGTATGTACATACTACCGTCTCCATAAATGATATTTTCCATTTCATTTATACATCTATTATATATATATATAATGAATATATATAATATATAAATCATGTTTTACATTCGGGAACTATGTAAATCATGATATAATTAACAATATCAAGAATAACAATTCAAAACACGTGCGATAAATAAAATGATTAATGTTGCTTTAGCATATAATCGACAAATGAACGTGTAATATAAAGTTGTAAGTGAATCATATATGATATCATAAATATTATTATAGTTATATTACAAATTAATAATATTTTTAAACCCACTATATAAGAGTTTCAGACACATACAGAAGAAATCAGACCTAAGGTAAGGGATAATTATGCAATCTCATTTTTATCTGAGATTACTTATACATAAGTATTTACTGGGTATATATTTATCATCCATGTATATGTTTTCTAAAAATATTTTCATAAAATGTTTAATATTATATGTATATTTAAATTCCTTTTTACTTATTTTGAATTTTACTACATGGTATGGAAGGAATATTTTCTTTACCATACGAGTTACTTTTTTTGACTTTTACAGAAAAAGTACAAGGATAATGTTTTTTTATCTTATAAGACATGAACAAATTTTTATGCTTTCATAACGCATTATTTCTAAGAAAATTCCTTTACAAGATTTCAAGTTTATTTTCAATTAATCTTTTCTCTTTTAAAATTTCATGACATTTTGAGAAAAGAAAACGTTTTTGAAAAAGAAAGAATATTTTTCTCAGGAATTAAGTTTAAGTATTTTATCAAAATTATTTTCCTTCTAATATGAGATAGGGTTATGTTTATATCCCTATTATTACTATGATTTTATTTCATTAATGATGGAATGATATTTTATATGTATTATGTTATGATGAAATGATATTTATGAAGCCCATTTTATTTCTTGGGTTATGCAATGATGAATGATTTAAATTTTGTAGCACATGTAAGAATGATTTCATTATGAGATGGGTGAGACCTATATCTCCCTCCAATGCATTGGGTAAATATTTATATTTCATGAGATAGGCATGATTGGAATGAAAAGTATATACGGTTCAGTAATTTAGGGCTGGAACGACAAGTAAATTCGGTTCAGTAATACATGGCTGGAATGAAAAGTAAACTCAGTTTAGTAATGGACTATATCCACTATGATGGTCTCGACAACAATGCATTGACTACTATGAAAATAATATGATGTGATTATTAGTTTGTGTAACATTCTGTTACTATTTCAGATATTCCTAAACCATCTTGTGTTAAATTATTATTACATTAAATGGGAAAAATGATTTATCAGTGAAAAGTTGTGTTTTTGTTAAATACATCACGGAATGGTAAAATTCTTATTTAACACTCCATAATATTTGATTAAATATTTTCTGAGTAAAAAACTGAGTAAGTATGAGTTTTCGAGGCCTGCAAAAGCTCGATGAAGATGGAATAAAATTATCAAACAGAATATATTAAGTGAGCACTTTTTATTCAAAATATTTTAATAACTTCAAAACAATACATCATTTGAGAAATATAAGACCACTGTTATATCTGAAATATAGTTTTTACCCTAAGAGGGGTATAACATTCGAAGGCTCCAGACATTTGGATGTCTCGCTCATGAGATAAAGTTATTAAATAATATTTAATATATTATTTGTTAAAAATAATTAAATATCTCCCAAACGGTGTGATGTATGAGAAATCTGAGACCACCAATGGGTCCGAAATGGGGGGTTTACCCTAGATGGGGTATAATATTTGTATTCATTGGGAGTTTTGATGCCTTGCTCATAAAAATAACACTTTTTTATTTTAATTAATTAATTATTCCTATTTTTAATTAATAAATCATTAATATCTCTCAAACGGTGTGTCCTATGAGAAATATGAGATCACCATTGGGTATGGAATGAGGTGTTTACCCAAGATGGGGTATAAATTTAATTTGTAACAGATGTTTGGTATAATTTAATTTTTATATTAAATAATTGATATTATTGATTTTAATTAATTATTAAATTAATTCCAAAAATATTGGAGCCAGTAGCGCCATTTTTGATGATCCAATATTTCAAAAACTTATGTTTCCCCACCGTTTCAACCCGTTTCTGTTTCAACTCCTTGATTAGGTGAAATTAATAATTCCATATTAATTTTTGGGTTGATTAATGTTTAGAATCAGGTGTTTTAAAGGTGCATTGAGGGTGTTGCGTTTTTAGGGTTCTAAAATCACCGTAGGTCTTGATTCTTATTGTTGGTTGATCTTTTTGTCATCTGATGATCTCAAAAGACCCTCTTTCACAAACATTCAACACTTTGAAGCCTGGTAGTAGTATTCCCTGATTTTCCTACCCTTGCGCATCAGAAGTTTGACGAAGAACCATGAGTGTTCCATTTTATTTATTTGATTTGTTTGATTTATTTATTATTATCCTAATCTTCTAGATTCAATAACTTTTTTTTATTGATCAGAATTGTGCGTTGTTGGTACCATTGAATTCATCTCGATGGAAAAAATCAAAATAATATTTTTGTTTGGAAGGAAATAAGGTTTTGATTAATATTCCTTTTTCATATTTTAAAAGAATTATTTTAAATAAATAATTAAATGTATTATTAGTAGATAATTATGTCAAAATTTCGAATAATAATTATAAAGAATCACCAAATGATAATTTCCTCTTTCTGTTGAAAGGATAATTATAAATAATTATCAAATGATAATTACAATGAATAATCGTGAGATAATCGTGAGATTCCCAAATGATAATTATTAAAATAATCTATCAAAGTATATTTATCTAAATTATATATGAATAAATATAAAGGACTACCACATGTGTTGTAATTTTTTTAAGAGATTATAATATCAAATGTGGTTTATAATTATTCTGAGGAAAATTTTGTGAACATATTCATTGACATAAAATGAGAATTTGAAATTTTTTCAAAGTGGTTGGAACTATTATCACATGTGGAAATAAAAATGATAATTTGAAAATTATTCAAGAGAGATTAAATATTATCTCATTTAATATCTTAATTTGATAATTTGAAATTATCCAAGAGAGATAAAATATTATCATATGCAATATTTAAATCAATAACTTGTAATTTTCCATGAAAGATAAAATGTATTCACATGTAATATTTTATTTCCTTGAGAAATTAAACAGAGGGATATAATTATCAAATGAGATTTATAATTATCCTTATGGAAATTTCTTTAAATTGCATGTGTTATCATAAAACAATAATCCAGAGATTATCCAAGAGAGAGAAAATGTAATCACATGTAATATTTCACTTCCTTGTGAAATAAAATAGATGTTTTGGTTCTAGGACCCCTTGACGAACATCAAACTTTGGCATGTCAATGTTTTCATTATTAAGGTAGTGAGAAGGTGATTTGAACCACACAGGGTTGTTTATCTTTGTCATTGATATCAACGACCTTGAGGTAGGTGGTTCCATTATGATTATCCAAATTGATTGTCCTTTTATTGCTTGATTTATTTCAATTTTTGATTTAAATTCTATTGATCAAAATTGTATTTCAATTTATTTGATAAAAACCTGATTCCAGTGAATTGGGATATTTGAAATGGTTTTGGCTTGGAAATTTGGAAAACCCCCAATTCCATTGATTTGGGTGTGTTTATAGAAATTAGATGATTTAAATTGTTTAATTTAAATTGTGGATTTGATGGATATGATTTCAATTAAGTTGTTGAATTTAATTGTGGAAATAAATTTTGTAATGATGGAATGTGTTTTGAACGGATTTCAAACTGGTGAAAATGGATTAAAATGATTTTATAGAAACCCAATGGTTTTATCTTGTGAAAATTCATGTTTTTGAATAAAACCTATTTTGGTTTTAAATGGAAAGAAATTGACACTTTTGAAATGGAAGAATGGGATTGATCATATTTTAATCAGTCTTAAAATAGTTCACCCATCATGTAAGAGTGCATGAAATCCTTAGGTAGTTAGTGAGTTATTTGGATACAATCTACGCTACGAAAAAATTATAAGACATACTTGTGGTAGGTCACATCCCCGACAGGTTGGTGAAAAGTCTCCTTTGTCCAGTTTTATAGGGACGTGTGTATACAAATTTTTTTAAGTTAACATAGAGAGTTCAGAATCATATAGCTGGTTAATACTATCGTACCTTTTGGAAGATGACCATTTTTCTCGCTTATTTATTTATATTTGAGATATAAATGTTTTCCAATGTTTTAAGCCCTTACATGCCTTCTCATTTTACTTAAACTGTTTTATGTAACTATTTTATTTAATCCATTTTTTTAGAAATATTCCATCATTTGTAAAGCCTTTTATTAAAGTATTTTTCCATCATTTTGAAAATGTATAGCATGTTTTGTTTAAATATGCTTTTGAATTTCCATACCTGTTTATTTGAAAATTGAAATATTTTATTTGGATAATCTATATTTCGAATTTTTTATGGAATCTTTGGTGGTATCCTACTGGGCTTAGGCTCACACCCCACTTTTGGCTTTGGGTGTTTTTAGACTTTCTTCTTCCAAGTTCGAGCAAAGAGAAGGGATCTCTTGGAGGTAGATCCAGATGTTGAGTTTTGGTCTCAGTGAGTTGTGTCCTTAGGGACCTTGGGGTTGTTTTACTATTGTAGTACTTTGGAATTTTTGTGTCTTATTGTATTCTGGTACTTCACTCCTAGTGGAGTTTCATTAGTTATGCAGACTGGATTGTTTTTCTTTTACTTCCACATTCTTATGAAAAAATCATTCCCACTTGTATGTTGTATGATTCCAGGTTCTAGTCTCCAAATTTTGGGGATCGGGAGGCCCTTAGGGCTATGTCAGGGCTGGATAGATTATCGGGTTACCAGGGTACCTGAGATGGTTCGTGACAAAATGGTATCAAAGGTAGGTTAAGCATCTTGACTTGATGACAACATGAATTTGAGTATTCTTATCAGGACTTAGGAGGTAGTTGTGATTGAGTGCCTGTCCAGTTCTCACCACAATGAACCTTAAGTCACCAGGGGTGGTTAGGGAAAGGCATCTGGTGGATTAGTTCCAGTATTTTACCTATTTTGATTTGGATAGAGTGAAATCTAAATCATGTATGTTCTACCAGTCAGGATCATGTTTCCCTCATTTCTATGTACGAGCACTATCTAATATCTTACTATTGTTTACTAATGTTGTGTAACATCATGCCTCCAAGAAGATGTGAGAATCAAATCCAGAATGGGGATACTGTGGAACATCAGTGAGAGAATCCTCTAGTGGACCCGAGCCTAGTTGTTTTGATTGTGCATACTATCCAAGCTCTGGGATATGAACCACCTCTAGTCCCCATTCAGGCTCCAGCTGTGGAACCTGGGGGGTTCTCTTCAATTTTTTTTCTCAAGAGTTGTTTCACAAAAAACCACTAGATTTCAAAGGCTCATCTGATCCTCAACATGCTGAGGAATGGTCGGGCATTATAGAACTTCTATTTGAGTTCTTGTAGACACCGGATGAGATCAAGGTGAAGTGTGTCACCTTTGTGTTGGAGGAACCAAGAAGGAGATAGTGGGAAATGGTAGTGATGACAAAGAAATAAGAGAAATTAGATTGGAAAGACTTCAAGGATCTTTTCACGAAATAGTTCTATCGGGAGTCAATGGAGTTGGACAAAGCTGTGAATTTTTTTTCATTCTTGAGCATGCCAATAAAACTGTAGCTCTTGCGGACATTTAGGGAACTTATAGAGATTCTTCCATCACTTCTCTAATCCATGTAGTGGAACAAGATCATCAACACCTACAAAACTATAGGGAAATCAAATGCTTTATGTACAAAAGGTTTCCATCCACATGCATCCAGAATGAAGCTTCATCACGCAGTGGAAGAGTCTCTAGAGGAAGCAGACATGGGTCCTGCAACTGTGAGAGGTACCATTACTATAGATTCATATTTTGTGACCACTTTATTTGATAATGGTGAATCTTACTCATTTATTTCAACCCATATTGTTAATCTGCTTAATCTACCTATGGATATTTTATGTTGTGCAATGGATATTACTACACCCCTTGGTATAAAGAGAGATCAAGGTCTCCATAGTCCTACTTGTGTCTTCTCTCTATCAGATGTCGAGCTTTCTTGGAGGTTTTTGGTTCTTGACATGAAATATATTGAAATCATATTCTATATGGATTGGATCATTGTCAATAAATCCTGGATTGATTGTTATCTTCAATGGGTCTACCTTACTACACCCAGTGGTGTGCCTCTTGTCTTTCAAGGAGAATGGGACCCAAGTTCAAGCAGAGCCAGACCCTCTTATCCATAGTTGAGAAATGTAATATCAGTGTTTTCTTTTGATATAAAGAGGGATTCAATGTGTGGTGATCTTCCTTCAGTCATCACTGAGTTTCCTGACATGTTTCCTTCTGACTTCTCTTATTTTCCATCGGTAAGGGATTTTGATTTTTCTATTGACTTAATGCCCAGTACTCAACCAATTTATATTCCCTCTAAATGAATGGCTCTAGATGAACTAAAAGAAATGAAGTTCCAGTTAGACTATCTTCTTGAGAAAGGTTTACTATGTATTCATACCACAAGAGCTTGAGTTATATATTCTCTCAAAAATATTTGAACCACCGCCAAAGGAATTGGGTGGAGTACCAGCAATCTTTCAACTTTCACATTACATATACCCCAGGGAAAGGAAATTTCATTACAGATGCGTTAATAAAAAAACTTACAACTTAGGATATGAAATAATATTTGGAAGAGTGGAGTTTGATGGATCTATTTACTTAGTTTCATATTAGAGTTCAGTGGAAGGGGGCTGAAGTATCTTTATCCAGTATTCAGTTGACATCTACTCTTCTCGAGTTGATTCTTCAGGAACAACAACTTGATGATAAATTCCATATCATTAGGGACTATCTTTATGGTGGGGGACTGACACTATGGCCATTATCCAAATAGAGTGTTCTGAGTTATCGAAACTGCTACGTTGTGCTGTCAGTGGCAAGGAAGGTTGTGATGGGGGATTTCCATCACTCCTAGTGGGTTATGCACCCAGGAACCATGAATATGTTCTATGATATGAGATGATAGTTCTGGTGGCTAGGTATGAGATGATACATTGCTGAGTTTTTATCCTGTTGCTATACATGCCAACAGGTGAAAGGTGAGCACCATAAACCTTCCGGTTTTCTTCAACCACTTTTAGTCTCTACAGAGAAGTGGGATGAAATATCTATGGACATTGTGGTTGGGTTACCTCTAAATCAAAGGAAAAAAATGTGATATGGGTTGTGATCGATAGGTTGACCAATCAGGACACTTTATACCCATTTGAGATACAACCAAAGTTAAGGAGTTGTGAAATCTCTATGTGAAAGAAAATATCCATTTGCATAGAGTTCCATATGCTATAGTATATAATAGGGATCCTCAGTTTACTTATCGCTTTTGGAGAGGCCTTAAGGAGGCAATTGGATCTCAGGCCCATTTGAGCCTGACCTATCATCTGCAGTTACATGTCCTGACAGAGAGAACTATAAAAATCCTTAAGGATATGCTATGCACATGTGTTATCGACTTGGTAGGGCTTGGGATGATCATTTGGGGCTGGTTGAGTTTTCTTATAACAACTTTTATCTGTAAACAATAAAAATGGTTCCTTTTGAGGAATTGTATATCCATCCTTGTAAATCTTCTTTATATTTGTCAGATATTGGTAAAGTTCCTTGGTTGGACCAAATTTGGTCTAAGAGGCAAAAACTAAGATCCAGTTGATTCATCAGAGAATGTTGATAGCACAGAGCCGGTAAAAGTCTTATTTTGATCGTTACTATAGACCTTTGGAGTTCTCAGTTGGTGACCATGTGTTCTTGAAGGTTTCACCCTGGTTAGGTCATCGATGACTTGGGAGGCACAGGAAGCTTGCTCCTCATTTTGTGGGACCTTTTGAGGTTATTGATTAGGTAGGGAAAGTTGCTTACTGTATAGCTCTACCACCATAGCTGACATCAATGCATAATGTGTTCCATGTATCGTAGCTGCGAAAAGATCTCTCTGATCCATCTCACATTTTGGGCTGGAGTGATCTTGAGATTAAACCAGATTTATCTTTGATGGATCAAAAAGTCAGGGTTGTTGATTCTGAGACCAAGGTACTTTTTGGGAGGATGATACCTCTTCTCTGTGTCCTATGACAGCATGGTTTTGATTCTCATGAGATGTGGTAAATCAAGGCATTGATGAGAGATTAGTGGCCTCATATTTTTGACATGGAGGATTCTTCATAGGATTTCTAGGGATAAAAAGTTCCTATGGTGGGGAGGTTGTAACACCTCGTTACTGTTTCAGGTATTCCTAAACTATATTATGTTAAATTATTATTACATTAAATGGGAGAAAATGATTTATTAGTGAAAAGTTTCATTTTTGTTAAAAACGTCGTAGAATGATAAAAAACCTATTTAATACTCTGTAATATTTAATTAAATATTTTCTGAGTTAAACACTGAGTAAGTATGAGTTTCTGAGGCCCATAAAATCTTGGTGAAGAATAAATAAAATTATTAAACATAATATATTAAGTGGACACATTTTATTCAAAATATTTGAATAACTCCAAAATGATACATAGTTTGAGAAATCTGAGACCACTGTTATATGTGAAATATGGTGTTTACCCTAGGAGGAGTATATCATTAAAAGGAACTAGAAATTTGTATGTCTCGCTCATGAGATACAGTTATTAAATAATATTTAATATATTATTTATTAAAAATAATTAAATATCTCCCAAACGGTGAAACGCATGGGAAATCTGAGACCACTCATGGGTCCAGAATGAGGGTTTTCCCTAGACGAGGTATAAAATTTTTAAGCGCCGAACGATTGGATTCCACGTTGGCTAAAATAACACTTTTTATTTTAATTAATTAATTATTCTTATTTTTAATTAATAAATCATTAATATCTCTCAAACAGTGCTTCTTATGAGAAATCTAAGACCACCGTTGGGTCCGTAATGAGGTGCTTACCCTAGATGAGGTATAAATTTAATTCACAATAGATATTTGGTGCCATTTAATTTTTATATTAAATATTTGATATTATTGATTTAATTTAACTATTAAATTAATTCCAAAAAAATCGAATACACTGTTCACTCATCTTCAACAAGCCCATAACGCCATTTTTGGAGATCCAATATTTCAAAAACTTCTGTTTCACCACCGTTTCAACCCGTTTCTATTGAAAATCATTTATTATGTGAAATTAATAACTCTGCATTAATTTTTGTGTTGATTAATGTTTGGAATTGGGTGTTTTAAAGGTGTTCTGAGGGTGCTGTGTTTTTAGGGTTTTAAAATCACCGTAGGTCTTGATTATTTTCTGGTCGATCTTTTTGTCCTACGATGATCTCAAAATACCCTTTTTCACAACTGTTCAACACTCCAAAGCTTGGCAATGGTTTTTCTAGATTTTCTTACCCCTGTGTAGTAGGATGTTGAAGAAGAATCTTGAGTGTTCCATTTTATTTATTTGATTTATTATTATAGAAATATTATAAATTTAATAGCTTTTTATTTATTGATCGGTATTGAACACTATTGGTACCGTTGATTTCGCCTCGATGAGCAGAATCAAAATATTACTTTTGTTTGGAAGGAAATAAGGTTTTGATTAATATGATTTTTCACATTTAAATGGGTTATTTTAAATAAATAATTACATGTATTATCAATATATAATTATGTCAAAATGTTGAATAATAATTATAAATAATCACCAAATGATAATTTCCTCTTTCTGTTGAAAGGATAGTTATAAATAATTATTAAATGATAATTGCAATGAATAATCATGAGATTGTCAAATGATAATTATTAAAATAATTTATCGAAGTATATTTATTTAAATTATATATGAATAATTATAAAGGAATACCACATGTGTTATTATTTTTAAAAATATTATAATATCAAATGTGGTTTATAATTATTCTGAGGAAAATATTTTGAACATATTCATTGAAATAAAATGATAATTATTAAAATAATTTATCAAAGTATATTTATTTAAATTATATATGAATAATTATAAAGTAATAACACATGTGTTATCATTTTTTAAAGATATTATAATATTGAATGTGGTTTATAATTATTCTGAGGAAAATATTGTGAACACATTCATTGACATAAAATGATAATTTAAAATTTTCTCAAGGAGGTTGGAACTATTATCACATGTGGTAATCAAAATGATAATTTGGAAATTATCCAATAGAGATAAAATATTATTACATTTAATATTTTAATTTATAATTTGAAATTATCCAGGAGAGATAAATTATTATCGTATGTAATATTTTAATAAATAATTTGTAATTATCCATGAATGATAAAATGTATACACATGTAATATTTTATTTCATTGAGAAATAAAATAGAGGGATATAATTATCGAATGGGCTTTATAATTATCCTTATGGATATTTCTTGCGATTTCATGTGTTAACATAAAATGATAATCCATAGATTATTTAGGAGAGAGGAAAATGTAATCACATGTAATATTTTACCTCCTTGTGAAATAAAATAGAATTTTTGGTTCTAGGACGCCTTGACGAACATTGAACTTTGGTGTGTCGACATTTTCATTATTAAGGCCGTGAGAAGCTGTATTTAACCACACATGGTGGCTTATCTTTGTCGTTGATATCGATGACCTTGAAGTAGGTGGTTTTGTTCTGATTAGCCAAATTGATTATCCTTGTATTTCTTAATTTATTTCAATTGTTGATTTAAATTCAATTGCTCAAAATTTTCTTACAATTTAATTGATAAAAACCCGATTCTAGGGAATCAGGACATTTGAAATGGTTTTACCCTGGAAATTTGGAAAATCCCTAATTCCATTGATTTGTGTGTGTTTATGGAAATTGGTTGATTTAAATTGTTTAATTTAAATTTTGGATTTTATGGAAATGATTTCAATTAAAATTTTTAATTTAATTGTGGAAATAAATTGTGTAATGATGGAATGTGTTTTGAATGGATTTTAAACTATTGAAAATGGATTAAAATGATTTGATAGAAACCCGATGGTTTTATCTTGTAAAAAATGCATGTTTTTGAATAAAAACTCTTTTGGTTTTAAATGGAATGAAATTGGCACATTTGAAATGGGAGAATGGGATTGATCATAATTTTAAGTAGTCTTAAAATAGTTCACCCATCATGTAAGATCCCATGCAATCCTTAGGTAGTTAGTGAGTTATTTAGATACACTCTACGCTGTGACAATGTTCTAAAACATACTTATGGCAGGTCAAATCCCTGATGGGTTGGTGATGAGTCTCCTTTGGCCAGTGTCACAGGGACGTGTGTATACACATTTTTCTAAGTTCACAAAGAGAGTGCAAAATCCTATAGCTGGTTAATACTATCATACCATTTAGCATATGACCATGTTGCTCACTTGTTTATTTATATTTGAGATATAAATGTTTTCCAATGTTTTAACTGCTTACATGACTTCTGATTTTAGTTAAACTATTTTATGTAACTATTTTATTTAAGCCATTGTTTTAGAAATATTCCATCATTTGTAAAACCTTTTCTTGAAGTATTTTTTCTATCATTTTGAAAATGTCTAGAATGTTTTGTTTAAGTATGATTTTGAATTTCCAAACCCATTTATTTGAAAATTGAAATATTTTATTTGGATAATCTATATTTGGAATTTGTTATAGAATTTTTTGTGGTATCCTACTGGGCTTAGGCTCACACCCTACTTTTTTCTTCGGGTATTTTTAGACTTTCTTCTTCTAGGTTTGAGAAAAGGGAAGGGATATCTTGGAGGTGGATCCATCTATTGAGCTTTGGTCTTCATGACTTGTGGCCTTAGGAACCTTGGGGATGTTTTCCCATTGTATTACTTTGGGATCTTTATGCCTTATTGTATTCTTGTACTTCACTCCCAGGGGAGTTTCTTTCATTACACATACTGCCTTGTTTTTTTTGCTTCCACATTCTTATGGAAAAATCATTCCCACTTGTATGTTGTATGATTCCAGGTGCTAGTCACAGACCCATGGGGATTGGGAACTCCCTTCGGTCTATGTTAGGGCTAGATCGGTTATTGGGTTACAAGGGTACCTGGGCTGGTTCGTGACAGTTTTCAACAATTATATGTTTTATGACAATATGATTATATCATGGTTTATGTTCTTTTATGTTCTATTCCTTACGTACTTCCAAGATTTATGTCACCACTCATGATTTTTATGTTTGAACTTTATGTTCATGTTTTTACGCTCAAATGTTTATGGTTTGTTTTATATTCTCCATGTTTAACCTTACTGAGTATTTGAGATCACCCTTTTTATGTTTTATTTTCTCTAGGATATAAAGAAAAGTTTTAGCTAGTAAAAAAAGGGTAAGATCTTTATGGGATATTTTGAATATATTTCACCATGATTAGAAGATTATGTTTTGAGTTTCTAAAGAAACTATGCTAATACGGTCTTTGGGCATCTTTTTGTGTCATGTATTAAGTATTATGCAAAAGAAATGTATTTTCCATGTATATCAAGCTTGGATCTCTATAGATATCCTTTCTATGGTTTATGGAAGGTTGTAGCAATCTGAGACACCTGACGCATGACGTGTGGGTTATGGATTTAGGTTCTTTAGAAGATGGTGGAAGTACCCCATACTCTGGTTGACCATGGTAAGTCTCTTGTGGTCCTTTGATAAGTAATAAAAAATGGGTGATGTTTTTCCCATTTTAACATCATTTATTAGGGACATACTTGCCTCTATGAAATTTTAACATTGTACAATAAGGACATTCTTCCATACAGTTTAACGTCATGCGGTAAGGATGTACTTCCGTACAGTTTAACGTCACATGTTAAGGACTTGGGAGATGATGTGAAAGTATAGAAATGTTGTGGATTATTCCAAAGATAGAGACTTGGGTGTTACTACATATCTCATGAGGATTAGAATCAAGAAACACATAGTTTTAAATGAAGTCTCCTAGGCTAGTCTAGCCCATACATAAGAAAGGGGTAATTTTTATATTGGTTTGTTGTGTCTGGGATCAGAGTTGGAAATTTGGGCATGACTAAGTATCATGTGAGGGAAGAAATCAAGTCATATGTAGTTCTTGAATAAGAAATAATCTATGCATGTTTGACCCATACATAGAGGTGGGAATTATTTTTGTTTACCACTACAACTAGGCCTAGTAATAGATATTCAAGCATCATTATGTATCCTGTGATGACAGGAATCAAGGTACACGTAGTTCTTGATGTTCCATGTAGTTTAACATAATGCAGTGAGGACGAAGGAAAACTGACATGAATTTATGGGAATATTGTGGTTTCTCCCAAGGGTGGAAGTCTGAGCGTCACTACATATCTCATGAGAATGAGAATCAAATGACATGTAGTTTTATTGAATCATGTAGTTCAAAGTCATGCGACGAGAACTTTAATAGTTTAGTTTAACATCATGTGGTGAGGACTCATGGTATTCCTTTTATGGTCTTGAATTCAGGACTACAATGGGCTTGTTATGTACCTTTATGTATTTCTTATTAGGGTAAACCCCTACCAGGATTCCTAACCTCACATGAGCTATGATCGGTGTGAGAAATAAGGAATGGAAATGGTTTCCCTACAATGTAGAGATAGTTGGGGGCAACAAAAGGGAATATTGTATCATGTAGTGGTTGGACCAAGATATATGATCGAGCCATGCCTATGTATCTCATAAGGATGAGAATCAAGACATATGTAGTTCTGAGGAATTATGCAATTTAAATTCATGCGACAAAGACGTAGGTGACTCAATATAAATAGAGATGGATATCACATATCCGTGTAGTTTTATGTGACACGGTAAGGACGTTGGCCGTGCAGTTTAACATCTTGTGGTAAGAACAAATTCCATACAGTTTAACATAATTTAACTGTGATGAATTATGTATAGTTTAACTTCATGTGGTTAGGACGAGTTCCATACAGTTTAACATCATGTGGTTAAGATGAATGATGGGACTTACAGTAATGTAGACTCCCTTGTTATAATATCTATGCAAATTATTTCTTGAGAAATCTTGCATTGGTGGGATGTGTGACACGCTCCCCATATATTATGGCCAATGAGTAAGCCCCCATCATGGTAGCCCTTATATATGATGTAAGGTCCTTCCTATTTGGGTTCTAGATTTGGGGGATTCTTTCCTGGTATCATTAGGGTTTTAAGGACCAACGCCAGTTTCCCATGAAGGAATGAGCGGAGGAGAACTCTTTTATTGAAGGCTTGTACAATCCGATTCTAATGGACCTCATGGTTATGCATTGTGTACAACCTATTATCATCAAGTTATTCCAATTCATCTAGTTGATTTTATGATTTATCATCAATTTAGATTTTCACACAGATGGCTACTTGAAGTGAGGGAAGCTGAACTTCCATGGGTAACACTGCCTCGGTCCCATACACCAATGAGTATAGAGTTGCTTTTGTAGTAGTATGTGTGGTAGTATGGTAGGCCCAAAAAGCATGAAGAAGTTTTTATGGCCAAGGATTATTATCCCTTTTCACCATATTTTTTAGTATATATATTTGATAGAGTCTTATTTAAGGACTATATCTATCCATTTGTTATTGCATGATAGTAAGATGAGTGATTGGACTTTATATTTTACTGGTACAACTTCTTCAACTTTTTGGAACATAAATTGGTGTCTTTTTCCATTAATATTATGTGAGGGAACCTGAACTTGGTGATGATATGGGAATTTATGAATTTGATGATGTTATTCATCCTGACTTCCTTGATTGGTATCACCTCATCCCATTTGGAAAAGAAGTCAGTAGCAGTAAGGATGTACTTGAACTTCTTAGTTGTGGCTGGGGGATATGGCCCCACGACATCCATCTCCCAAATGGAAAATAACCAGGAATATTTTGATGTATATTGAAATTATGGAGGTTTATGGATTAATTTCATATGTATTTGTCATGCATGACATTTCTTGGTGAATTCCACAAAGTTCTGTATCATGGTTTTTCAGTAATATCCTAACCACATGATCTGATGGGAGAGATAGGCACCTGATTGATAGGAACTACAAGATCTCTCAAGGAATTCTTCCATGATAGAAGAAATCTATCATTATGCTTTGAATATGAGAATAATCCCATCAAAGCCACACTTATATAGGGCTTTCTTCTCATTTTGGCCACCCCACAGAGTAAATTTCACTATACGGCATTGAATCTATTCCCTTTTGGCTCTATTTGTCGGGAGAGTCCCATTTTGTAGATAGTTGATTATGGGTTCCATCCATCTAGGGATGAATATTGGTGTATCATACTATGAGGAGGTTTTTAACTGATTGATCTCTTATATATCACATACGATAATTGCTAAGACCATTCTCCGATGCATGATATAGAAGATGGTTTCTTCCTGACCAGGATTAGCCAAGATGGTGGCCGCATTGGAAAATGCATCAGCACAAGAATTATGTGATCAAAGAACATGATGCAATGTGGGTTTGAAAGGGAACTCTTCCATTAGTCCCCAGACATAGCCAATGAGAGGGACCATTTATTCTTTTTTGATGGCATATTCTCCATTGACCTACTTTATCACTAACTATAAATCCCCTATAATGTTCATGTAGGCTATTTACAGCTGTAGAGATAGTTCCAAGACAACGATGAGGGATTGGTATTATTCCTCTCTATTTGTGCAACCTTCAGATAGTGAGAAAGAGTAGGTAAAAACTACTTTTTAAGGAGAGACAAATACAATCCACATGCCAACCCAGTTGAGATTCAGGTTTTCCATCCTCGTTTTGACAGGACTTCATGAGGTTCCATAGAAATACATCTCCCATGTCTGGGGAGTGTCATGGGAATAGAAGACCTCTTCATCTGGAATCTTGGTGTCTTCCGGTATATTTTCTAGAGCAGGATGTACTGTGAGGAAATCAACCATGGTTTGTCCTTTCACTGACTTATGTGAAACAAACTGCATGTCATATTGCTAAAGAATGACCATCCATCAGTCCATGATCACGATCAATATTGGATGGCCAAATACATACTTGAGAAGGTTGATATGAGAGAATAGTTGGACTTTGTGGTGCTGCAAGTAATGCCTCATCTTTTTCACTAAGAAGATGAGTGAAAAGAAGTTCTTCTCGACATTAGAATATCAGGTCTCAGTACCTATCATAGTCTAGATGAGTTAATAGAGACTATTTTCACTTCCATAGTCATTCCTTTATATGAGGAGGGAACCCAATGATCATTCCATGGTAGCCACATATAAGATACGTGTTCTGACTTCCACCAGAGGCATCCGAACCGGTGGGTGCAGCAGGTATTTCTTGAGACTTTTGAAGGATTTTTAAAAATCATCATCACATTGATATAATATTCCCTTCTTTATTTGCCTGGTGAAGGGGATATATTTTCTATCTAGGTTGAAAATGAACCACTGAATTTATGAATGGTATCCTTGGAGCCACCTAAATTCATTGAGATTTTTGTTGGTGACATCACTTAAGATGGAACTAGTCTTCTCCGTGTCAACCTAAATGCTGTGGTGGCATACAAAAAACCAAAGAATCTCCCTAATGTTACCCCAAAAGAACATTTCATTGGATTCATCTTTATAATGTGTTATCACATCTTGTCAAAAATTGTTTGAAGGTCTGTGAAGTGATTACACCATTGTTTTGATTTAACCACTAGGTCATCGATGTAACATTTGGATATATTTCCAAGGAATGGATTAAATATATGGTGCATGGAACATTGATATGTGGTTCCCACATTATTCAAACCAAAGGGAATGAATTGATAGAAAAAGATCCCATGAGGCGCTCTGAAGGTAGTGGCTTCTTCATATTTAGGGGATATTTTTATCTGATTGTACCTCAAGTACCCATCCACGAGAGAAAGGGATTTGAAACCATCATTTGCATAAATCAAGATATATATAATGGATAATGGTAAATAATCCTTTTGAAAGTGTCGATTAAGGTCTCTAAAATCAATTCAGACCCTAATATTCCCATTATTATTCTTGACATGGATGATGTTGGCAAGCCATATCAGGTATTGAACTTCTCAGATAGAGTTATATTCAATAAAATTATAAAACTACGCAACTATATTTATGGAATGAGAGGGGTGTGTATTCTTAGCTTCCTGATTGAAGCCTTAATGCTCATCTAGTAACCTAAGATGGTGTGTTTCCACATCTGGGTTCAGTATGGGCATTTTTGTATAGTTCCACGCGAACACATACTGATGCTGCTTCAAAAATGAGATGTACATCTCTTGCTCTTCAATGGTAATGAAGACACTAATCATTATAGGCCACATGACTTACTCTGTTCCCATATTTATATGCCTGGGTTTATCGATGGTGGTGGCGACACCTTCCTCAACTTCTAGTGGGTCATTCCTGAGGTCAGAATCATCTTCTTCCATCTCAGAATATGTGGATACATTTTTAAATGAAGATAGAAATTTGAAGGTCTTGTTGTCATTATTAGGGTGATAGAGGCCATGAGAAGAGACATTATCATCCCTTATTAGATGAGTCATTATAGAGAGAGGCTGGGGCTGATTATCTTCGATACTTTCATTAAGGACAGGAAGGTCTTGGACCAATGGGATTATATCTGTGACCTCAACCAGGTTTTTGTAGAGTATGTAGTCTCCATTGAGCATACTCCAAAGATTCATAGGGGTGGTCCACAAACCATTGGTAGTGCAACCTATACATCATCATCTACCATTGGTCGTTGTCCTCTCTTTTTATAGAAATATTCTTCAGTATATGTTTTCCCACAAGTCTCAATGGGAGAACTGTCACCATGTAGTATTCTGACTTTTACATTAATGGGATACTTCAGACACTGATGGAAATTTGAAGGTATCAACGGGTGGATATGGAGTTAGGGCCTTCCAAGAAGAAAGTTATACATGGTGTCTTACTAGATTACCATAAACTCAGAATCTATTTTAATATCCCCAAATTGGGCTTCAATATTGATCTTCCCAAGAGGTATTTTCTCATTCTTATCATACCCTTGGATGGTTATCTTATTAGAAGATAAATCCAATTCACCATATCCAAAACATCATAGGGTTCAGTCTGGGATAAGATTGATCCCAAAAACATTATCAATCAGATCCCTTTGGATATTGACATTACTGAGTTTGACTAAGGCATATAGGGGTTTGATGTGTCCTTGAAGGGAATCTTTCTGATCTTGATCAGTGAATGTGATGGAGACATGACATTTTAATTTCATGGTCTCCAATCGATAGACCTCAGATGCAATGAATTCTATCTCAAACTCTTTTGGGCTTTGATAGGATTCAAAAAGTGCTTCCATGAGTTCTTATGAAAGATGGATCATATAGAGGACTGGGAGCTTGGCTTGGACTATCACCAGCTATTTCAGAATGTCATAATTTTGTTCTTGAGGTTGGTGCTTCCCGATATGGGGTTTCTCCTAGATGTTCATATGAGGAGCTGAGGAATTTGGGATGGATGAACCTGGTGCTTGTGTAGGGGTCATGTTAGTATCTACTACTAGTAACATAGGTCTTCCTAGAATTCCCCTTTTTCTAGGAAGATTGGTTTGGACCCATACCAGGCGGTCATTCAAGATGATCGGGTACAGACGACTGTTGGAGGGTTTTGAGATGCCTCCATACCCTAGATAGGATCTCTGGAGCACTTTCCTATGGGTATTAGCTGTATATTAATTTTCCATAGGGACATGACTAGAGTATTGGGTCTGAACACACCCATGCTACCTCTATACCCTTGGTTCCTGTGCATGAAACCTCTTGTTCCCTAGTTATGTGTAGGAAACTCATGTTATGGGGAAAACTCATCATCATAGAAGGGTCCTGAAAAGTGTATCATTTTGACAGAAGCAAATATGAGTTCTTCATTTGATGAGGGTTCTGTTTTGTGGGTCAGTGTCCATGTTTTGGATGCCCCAGGGAAGAAATCGATGAGAGTTAATTGTCATTTTGGAGGAGAATATGACTCTTCCTCTTCTATTTTTCTAGATTTCAATGGTCATGGCCAGCTTTAGGGGGTATATTCGATGTTACCTCCTTCTTGAGTGGTGGAGCTATTGTGGGTTTATGAAACTAAGATTTCAGAGTGGTGTGTAATCGATCAAATTTCTTTTTAGTCATCCAGTCGTCAATTGTTTTCACATGTTTGACCGATACCTTCTTCCAATCACCCTCTTCTTCTAGTTAGATCATGATTATTCAATCCTCCATCTCTAGGGAGTTATCTAGAAACACTTTTACAGAATCAATAATTCTTTTAAAGACATCTCTGAAGATGAATCCATTTTGGATATTATGAACCATCCTTATGTGGAAAGAGAAGTATTTAAGAAGATCGATGAGGTTTACCTCATCGGGATTCCTGGGTTATAGAACTATGAGTAGGTTATTGTCCATGACTGATAATAAATAACTAGGGACTTGTTCATTCCTAAAGGAGTACACCTTATTCATTCATTCTTGATATCCTAGATGGCCTTGATTTCTCTATGTTTCTAGATGATGGTGATTATGTGGATGTCACTGCTCGGTAGGAGGTGTTAGGCAGTTCAAGGCATGCCTAGGTATTTGGATGGGCACTGCTGTTGGATTGAGAGTGATAGCTGAAACTTCTTCTTTAGATGACCTTTTTTTCTGTGCTGTAGGCATGAGTCAAGTTCCGGATTGGGTCCACTGGATTTATTCTTCTAGACCTTGGTTCATTTCAACAAACTCATGGAAGACACCTAGATATTTAATGGGAATTAGAGGCATCTGAAACACATCCTTGAGATTTTCAGTATAGAGTTCCAATAGTTTCTCTAGGGAGAGAGGGATTCTGAGTGAGTAGGTCAAACCCTTACACCTTACTATAAAGTTAGACAACTTATTATTATCTCATATTTTATAGTTATTCAGGTCTAATATCATTGTCTTCCTCAATTTAGAACTAAATTGATAAAGGAAATGATGAATAAGGTCTTCCCATCCCAACATGGATCCTATTGGTAGACTGTTATACCAAGAAAAGGCTGGCCCTATCAGAGTCTATAAAAATTACCTTATCTTTTTTTCCTCCCGTTGATCTCAAGGGTCCATCATCAGCCTAAATTGGGATATGAAGTGCATGAGATGTTTTTCTCGGTTGTTCGCACCATCAAATATAGAGAAGGTAGGATTTCTAAAATTGGGAGGGGGGAGTGTCATCCGCCCAATAGGAATATGTATTCCTCTTAGGCTTCATAGGTGCGCGTCTCCCTTCTATGGATTCCATTTTAGTATTCAAGGCCTTGATGAAGTTAAGGAGATTTGAGGGAACCATTTCTTTAGCCATCTCCCATCCATAGGGAGCCAGTGGGGGTTGACGATGTGGAACCACTTTTATCACTTACCAATTTTTGATTCATCCCAATATTTAATGGTTGTCCCGATGAGGGAGAGGATGTTTCCACAACAGAGGGAAGTAATGATCATTTTTACCTCATTTATATGGACTAGATGTCTAGATACAGATCCAATTTGATGCTCAGATACCTCTTTTTCTAGAAGACCATCCATGGGAGGGATAACATTAATCTCTTCCTAAAGACGATACCCAGTAGAAATATTTCCTCTAAGTATATCCTCATTGAGTTGTTGGAGATTTTGTATTTCAATATCATATTACGATAATCGTTCCTCTAGGTAAGGAACCCCATTTCTTATGGGAGGTGATCGAGATGTGGTTGTACCCTCTCCCTTAGTAGTATTTGCCGTGGAGGTGAAAACTTGATATTTGTAGGTGCTGTGTTTTGGAGTCATCTTTGGTTCTTGGTCTGTATAGCCTCATTTGGTATATCTACGTCACCATACTCCCAAGGTATATATTCTACATCATATCCTTCTGCACTTACATCTTGATAAATATATTCCTTTTTGACAGTGATGACATTCACAGAGGCATATTGGGCAATGATGGTTGTTCCATTACTTTTGACACAATAGGCTAATTCTATATTATCTTCTTCAGGGTCAATATTTGAAAGCTTGGACATGTTGGGCCATTTTGGCTTGCGAATTCAGTGGGGTCTAATTGTCTTCACTATATGTTCCTCTTATTTTGGTCTATGAATAGTGACTTTGAGGGAGTTTCCAATCTTGGTTTCCAAATGTGACCTAACCAATAGGGGTTTGTATTGTGATGGGATGAGTTGGTGGAATGCTAGCCGTTGATTGATTCCTCTCAACCTGGAGAAGACTGGTTCCCTATATGGTGGTACCGATGATGAAAATTCCACCATCCCTATAGGGTGAGGGTCATTTGGGATCACGATTGACATGTATTAGCCCAGTTATTGAGGATACAATGACTCTAGTTGGGGGCTTGATGATTCCCAAGACAAAAATGAAGATATAAATTCCCCCAGCCTAGCGGGGTGGGGTTGATCCAGAATCATCATTGATTTATCCAGGGTCCTCTAAGGGAATAATGAACCTAGTGATGATGATTGAGATATAAATTCCCCTTGCCCAGTGGGATGGGTTTCACCTATGGCTACCAAGGGTAGGACCTGAATCCTCTTAGGAATTGATGATCTGAGGGGTGGAGGTGGTGATAGATATTATCCTGGCCTAAGGGGTTGAGTCCAATCCTAGACGGCTGCCATGGAAGTTTCTACTACAGTTCACATGATGTGGTATAGCTTTGCTCGCATAGGATTTGGGTATGATGACAACCCATGGTAGGAACCATTCATTATGGGAAGTTTTCCGGGTGATCGCAACTTTGGTCTCTGTGTTTGGAATGTACTCCTATTGTCTCGAGGGGCCCAGTTTGAAATCTTATTTGCTATTATATCTCCCTGTTTATGGTGTCTAGGAACCATTGAAGTGGGGGAATTCTGTTGCAGTGACCAACTGACTCGAGCGTTACCCTATCCTCTTATTTCACTAGAGGATATAACGTTACAGGATGCCACATCTGAGGGGATCTATTATTCCAAGTGATCAGAAAAGTGTAACAATCCATACTATCCCCATCCTCAAATACAAATGCATTATGTGGCTTTATAGATTAGCTGTTGAGGAGTTTTAATGCAATAGAGGCAAGTGTGTTACATATTTTCACTATGGTTCTCCAGTTTTGGATCCCATGCCATGGAGAAAGAGGCCAAGTCTAGATGAAAATAGAGTATATTGATTGTATGGAGGTGACACTCATATCCTGGATAATGAAGATTCTAAACCTTCAGTTGTTGATGAGTAGACCACATATTCTGTCATAGGTAAGGCATGAACTCCCTTTCTAGCTCATCTGGGATCTCATAGCTAGAAATAGCAAGGGGATAGAACATTATGGGGTGTTTGTTTCTAGATAACTCTCTCCATATATCAATGTTATCCTCCTCTCATCAGACTTATATACCTCAATCCGACCAGAGCATAGAAGATGGATCTGATGGTCTTCTGCTAATGGGAGTGGGGTTCTACTGGAATTTGATGGGGGAACCATACACAGTTGACCCTGATGATTCGATAACCTCTCTATAAGAAGGTGTCAGAGTTTTTAACACCTCTATATATGGAGGTATCTTAAAAAAGGGGGTATTTTCATACCCATGGGAGATATTTTCGTGGGGAGGTTGACCATGTTGGATGTCTGGAGTATGATCCCTTCAATCCACCTCCACACTACCACGAGGAGGAATATCATGGAAATGAATGTCTTCTACTTCCCCTTTAATATAAGAGTCGATAGACCCTTTTGGTGTTGAGAATGGGTATCAAACCACCTCAAGGACACTTTATTTGAACAAATTTGGAGTATGATCAATGTTATGCATCGTGGTTGGGATATGCTGACATTCCTTTTATAATTGTGCAAGGATATGAGCCTGCTTTATGGAGGTTTCCAAAACTTGTATATAACTTGTTGGTGCTGTGGGGGTATGAGCCTGTGACTGAGAAGTTATCAAAATATACCGATGATATGTCTCATTATTGAAAGGAATGTGATTCTATCCTAATACATATTCCAATCTAACATGGAAATATTTGGTCAATATGGGAAAGTGATCCTAATCTTGATCCTTTAGAATATGACACTGGTCTTTCTTGGTAGGAATAAGAGACTGCCCCGAGGCGCATGTCACTCTCACTTGGTGGGCCCCTATTGAATCAGGAATATGGTCATGGTCCGAATATGAATTCCTCTTCAGGATAAGCTGATGGAGCTCTGGAATAGGAGAAGGAATACAATTCTCCCCCTGTGTTACCTTAGAATGATTCCTACGCAGTCATTCATCAGTGAAAGTAGGAATATTCACCTTTCTTTCATGATTTGTTGGAATATACCAGGTAGATTCAGTGATAGGAATATGATCCTATCTGTAGACTTTTTCCATTCTCACTTGATCACCCTCAACAAAAATGGGGATATATACCCGATCCTAGTCCTTTGGAGTATTCCTCTGGACTTATTAAATGTGAATATAAGCCTTTACTAAGTCTTGTGTCCCTATCATGTGGTGAGCCCCAACCAGAATGGGGATATGAGCCTAATCCTAGGCCTTTGGAATATGCATCTGGAATTCTTTGATAGGCATGTACCCCTATCTTAAGGCATTTTCCACTCTCACTCAGTAAGACCCAATTGGAATGAGGATATGAGCCCATTCCGATGCCTCTACCTCTATCAGAATATGCTTATAATCCTCCCAAGCGAGAGCAAGAGTGTATGCTTGCTCTGGTAAAATGACTTGTTCACGATGATCAGAGTGTTGAGTTGTCCTAGCTATAGGGATATAATTATGTGCCTATCCCTTCATCTGGAATAGTGCTAGAATATGATGGAGGAGTTCTTTAGCCATTGCTAAAATATACTGTCATTTTAGAAAAGTTTGTGTTGGGATATGACCCTACACATTTTCTATCTCCATGATAAACTGGGAGATGTATTCAATTGAAGTAGGTATATGTTCCTACTTATATCCTCCTTGTGCCACTAGAATATGTTTATGGGATTCATGCATGAGGGTAGGTGTATGAGCCTCCCCCATACTTACTGTAGGTATATTCCCAAATACCTGTTCATAAAAAGTGGTATATGAGCTTGTTTGCTGGTTCCTTCCTAATTATGATTATAGGAATCGTCGATAGAAGTATGAATATGAACACTATCCTGGATATCCAATGACTGCCTCCTCCGATGATTCTTACTTATAGCCCATGCATGGGAATCAAAGGTGGCTGTGTGTTGAATGGAACCCTTAGCAAGTGACTAATGGGTACTAACAGGATGGTGTTGGTGATGACGATTGACAGGTTCTCTCCTCAGTGGCACCTGAACCGAAAGGGAACCGTGTTTGGCCTCCTGGTCCACCTTCATCAGATATGGAAGGTGGAGGTTGTCACACTTCAAGGATAAGATCTTGAAGCTATTGGTCATAAAAACAAGGGTTACTTTCTTCGTAGCATCCTTTCCCAGGTGATGTAGACTCACCAATCATCATGCTTGGAGAACTTCATGAGCAGCTTCAATGGTCGATATTTTACCGTGTTAGTGGTACTCCCAAACAATCATATTTTCTACTTATCATTAGAGTTTTCGAGAAGGTGAAATTATCTTTTGACCCATAGAGGTTGTAGTCATGAATGATTTTATAGAGTGAATAATGGATGATGAAGACATTGTCTCGAATTGGGATGTTTTCAATATCTACAGTCATGCAGAAAATAAGGAACAAGGTTACCAATTAGTGAAATATCATAGGCATAATGTTCTCAATCATATATTCATATTTAACATAATTATCTTGATATTCCCTAGTTTGACCATTCTACTCACTTGGACTTGTGAAAACAATGATGTAATTATTTTATTAGAACCCTGGTTAGAGAGGATCATCTATAAGATCATGCTGGTCTTACTGATTTGTTTGTATAGGGTTTGCAAAACAAATTGTCCTGATACATTATTGTCAAATCTTTCTATTTTTACAGAGATATACATCAGTGTTACCATTTTGTTTGCATATAAGGGAAAATGAAGTGGCCCAAAGGATAATAACCAATCATTTTGTCATTAGAGAGATTCACACCAGGTTTAAAATTTCTATTTTGTCAGGTTTTTGAGGTGTGAAATGGGTTTTTTATTATCGATCTACCATTTTCAATTTTCCCAAAAACTCCCAATGGTCCCCCCATCTGTAGCTGGGTACAGATGTGTTTTCCAAATTCCAATGGTCATCTGGGTTTTCAGGCCCAACAAATATTATGGAATCACATTAGTTGAGAGGATGAGAGGTTGGTCTCATCACACCCTTTATGGTAGAACTATTACCTACTCCAGGACTCTCTTATAGATTTAATATAAGCTTGTGTATCTATTCCTAATCTTGATACCAGACCAGTTACCCTAAAAAAATGTTTCATTGGTTAATTCTCCCATTAAACAAAGAAAGGGAGTCTCATTGATGAATTAATGGGATTGTAATCTCATTAGTGAATCCATTTGTATGTATCCGAGGTTCTTCATCCATATTCTTAACGGTGAATAACCACTTTATGTGATGAATCCATATGAACAAATTCTTTAGAACATGCTGCCACGTGAGGAGGTGGTTAATATTCTGAGGAGGAGATTTAGACATTATGAGGTGTCCTACATATCTTGGTTATTACAACAATCAAAACCCATATAGTTTGTTAATCCCCTGCAGTTTAGAATCATGTGGAGATGACATATGTGTGGTTATTGAGACACCAAATATTTTAGATCGGGTCTCAAGGAGACCTCCTACGTATCCTCGTTATGGAAGGAATCAGAGTTATCATAGTTTAACCACACCCTTAGGGCTGAGCCCAAGGTATGTGCCCTATTATGAGGGCTATTAATACCATACCACTCATCGGGCTTACATAACTAGATTACCCTAGTGAGTGGAGATTATTGATATCTAATGTGGTGATAATTTCATCTCCCTTATCCCACATGAGTTGTACAAGATGTAAGAAACAAGGGGGAATAGATGACCAGTCTCATGGCTTATATATATGGGACTTGTATACTAGGAAAATCATTGGGATGTTTGGTATGAATATCGGGCCTTGAGAAGTCTTCCTACATATCTTGATTATAGTGGGAATGAATTTTCCCTTAGTTCATTTTATATCAAGCCTTACATACTAGGGATACTCTATTGAATGAAACATACACTCTAAGGTTTCCCTTGTAACCCAGGGGTGTATAATATAGATGAAATGATTAGTGAAAATCCCTAAGCCCACATGAGCTATGATCATTGTGAGAAATAAGAGTTAGGAAGTGATCAATGTCATTCCTTTGGATAAGGGATTCGATACTGGGATCACCTTGGATAATCAATATGGAGCTCAAACCTTAAAGAGGTGGTTTATGTATCCTGAATATGGAAATAATCAGAGTTGTTGTAGTTCTTTTTATATTGGGGCTTACACATTGAGGCTTCCATTTTATTTGGGGCTTACACATGGAGGATGGATAGAGATATCAAATCTTAGTATGCCCTTGTGACTTGGAATACTTGTATAGAGGGTTTTGCATGACCAAGTTGTCTTGTCTGAGGGTCATTGCATGACCTAGTTGACTTTTCTGGGGGACATCACATGACCTAATTGTCTTGTCCTAAAAGCCATCGTATGACTTGTCTTGACACATATGGTCGTATCGCAAGGGTTAGTTCGACATAGTTCAAAGTATGTCATGTGTCTTGGATAACATCCCTAGAGGTCATCATGATACCTTACCGCCATGTCTGGAGGGCGTTACGGGTCTTAGCTGGATTTCCTGGAGGGTGTTGCGAGAGTTTGGTTGTCATGCCCATATGCAATAGTGAGACTCGACTGATATGAGTGAAGACTATTATATAAGTTAGGTGATGTATCTAAAGGATGTCATAAGGCTCAGGTGATAAACTAAGAAGGTTTTACGACACCAAGGTGGTGTTCCTAGGGGGACCATGTGACTTTCCTTGACATGTGAGGATGATTTTTCATATCCCAAATAGCATGCTTAAGGAATGTCATGAGATCTAGGAGGAATGTCCTAGTGCTATCGTGTGTCCTTATATAACTGATGCAAAATGTATGAGGTCCAGAGAGAATTTATTTCATTTAAGTCTTCCAATTTTGATCTTGGTTCTAGCCCTTGTATTTTTAATTCCTTAGATTTTTTCACTATCAGTTCATTTTGAGTCTCATGTGATCTGAGAAAGATACGGTATGTTCTCACACGCCTTGCTGGAAACCCTTCACATGATCTATGAATGATCATTCAAAGTACCCTATACATGAATCATGATTTCCTTGTATTCTTGCTATTATATTACCAGACGAAAGATTTACCGATCATGAGATCTGTTTCCCTGAGAAGTCTACTTCGATGCAAGGGACTTTTTTACTCAAGAGTTTCCTTTGTGTAGTATCGAGTGCATTTTTCATGAAGGGTTGGGGAATTTATAGGCCTCTCCACCTTAGATGATTGCTGATTTGTGTGAAATACCCAACATAGATCTAGGCTAGAGTTAGTGAAGTGGGCTGGCACTACCCAGTTTCATGAGTCTTTGATGTGGGTTGTTTCAAGTGCATCACCTGATTTTCAGCGACTGTGAGTCTCTTCTATCAATGCTTCCTTTATCAAATTATTTATGATTGATTAAGACTTGTTTGATCATGCGGGTATGTCAAATGAATTTTTATCTTATTCTATGGACATGTTTGAGGACCTTCGTGAGAGCTCGATGCCTTTCTTGGAATACTTCGTAAGGAAAGGGTGGTTTTGTCCAGGGGTCTCATGAGACTGTGTTGTAGAATTTCTTAGCGTGTTTCAAATATTTCAGCGATAGAAATAAATCTAACCTTATTAATTTTTCCCTTTTTTTTATTTTACAAAGGACCAAGATTATGCAAATATACACAAGTAATTTCATGGTCATTTACTCAATTTTTTATTGATGCCTTGCATGACCAATATGGGTAATATGGGGGTGCGTGAGCATGTTGTGGACAAATATATGTGTTTGTGCTTAGAGCTCCAAAGGGGAAGTGTGTAGTTTCTTGGACATACCTGAGGACTTCTGTGTAGAGAAGTTGATAATTCAAAGGCACTTTGTAAGATGTGGCAGACATGTTTCCAGGGACTAGTGGTGTCTTGCTGATCGTTGGGGGCACATCGCATGTCCTTCAACGACTGTGAGCACCTATTTCCTCCTCTTAATCTCATTTGTTTTAGTTTAGAAAGGTTCGGGAGTCTTGAGATTTTACTTAGATATCATCGAAGAAATGTATCCTTTTGAATGATGATATGGAATACGAGTTTTATGACCATTGAGGGTTTCTCCATTTAGATATAATTTCTCCTTATTTTTGGATGAGTTTTGCCTCTTTCACCCACTGATTCTCTGTGAGTGCATCACGTGGTCAATATGGGATCTTTCATTGTGCCCGTGACTTTTATTGGTTAGTTGTATTGTTTTCCTATGGTGCGTCGCATGATTAGTATTGAATCTTGCGAAGGCATGAAGACATTGCCAAGGACAATTTCTTTGTTCACCTTCGATATGTCTAGTGTTCATGGATGGAATATTTATCCTCTTCACATGAATATATCAAGTGCAATATGGATATTCTTATGCACACATGAATATTACATGTGTGTGGTGTGGACTTCCATTAGATATACATAGTGCATCAATTCTTGCATATTATTCAAGTTCGGATTTCATGGCACATCAAATATTTTTTTAGGACTTGATGATAACCAAACACCAAGTCTCTATCCACAATTCTTCTCATTACTGGGTATGGAAAAATATGATCTCCCTTTTCATGATGGAAGGACAATGATATGAACTGAAGATGTTTATTTACAATATAGTAGTTCTTTTCTTTCATTAGCTTGAACCCCTTGTGGTATCACAACCAATCACATGATGGGTCCTGTGGTACAACTACCTTCACATAAAGAATTGAACGATGGATTATCTATTCGAATGAGTGAAAACACATTCTCACATGAGGTGTTGCACAGTGCCAAATCCTTTCGCATGTGGGGTTATGAGGTTCTACTACCTTTTCATGAGGGTATCTGAAATCTCACAACCTTCTTATGAGGGGATACACAGTGCCACAATCTTCACATTAAGGGATACATGATGCTACCACCATTACATGAGGAGTTATGTGGAGGAGGATCGTAGTATCTCACCCCTTCACATGAATGAATACATGAATTCCTTTCAGAAAAATCCACTTCTCTTAACCATTATACAGGTTCATGGTGCTCTATTTTGTGAGAAAAAGGAAGCACTCTCTTTTAGGAGGAGTTTTTTAATGCGTTTAAAAAAATATTTTTCAAAAAATGACTCGGTTTATTTTTTTTAAACTACACCTCAAAGGTGGCATCGGGTGAAAGGCGGCATCGCGGATGCCACCATTCCACTAAAACCCAAAAAAATATTTTTTTAAAATTATATTTTTATTTGTTTTATTTATATATATATATAGAAACAAAAAAAATAATAAAAATAAAAATTCAGAAGAATTTATCAGTTATTTAAAATCCAGTAGTACTGCCATTACAACAGTCTGGGTTCTGAAATAAGCTCTCACCCAGGGCTCCATTTTATAAGAGGGATTATCCTAGAAATCATTTTGCATTTCCGATGTGGGATTCTAGTTCTCCCTTTTCTACGCAGAACATTATTCATTTCCGATGTGGGATTCTGTTTCAAGTATGTGACTTTGAAAGACTATAAAATATAAACTATAAGACCAATATAAATGAAACTTAAAACATGGATTAAAAATATAAAAAATAGTTGAAAACAAAAAAAATTCCATAAAAAATATTCATGGAAAATAATTTATAAGGTTTCAAAGACACATACTTGAAACTTAAAAATGTTTCAAGTATGTGACTTTGAAAGCCTATAAAATATAAACTACGAGACCAACATAAATGAAACTTAATAAATAGGTTTAACATATAAAAAATATTTGAAAATAAAAAGAATTTTGTAAATAATATTCATGAAAAATAATTTATAAGCTTTCAAAACCACCCACTTGAAACTTAAAAATGATTCATGTATGTGGCTTTGAAAGACTATAAAATATAAACTATAAGACCAATATAATTTAAAGTTAAAACATAGATTAAACATTTAATAACTTATTTAATTATTTAGTTAATATTATTAATAATTAAATATATAATAATCGATTAGTTAATTATTAATGATATAATAATCGATTAGTTAATTATTAATTATTAATTATTAATTAGTTAATTAGTTAATTAGTGATATAATTGTTGATTATATAACTGTTAATTGTATAATAATTAGTAATATAATTAATAATTATTAATAATTAATTATATAATAATTAATTAGTTAATTAGTAATATAATTAATTAGTTAGTAATATAATTATTAATTATTTAATAACTAATTTTATTACTAATTAAATAATTATATTACTAATTAACTAATTAATTATTAATAATTACTAATTAACTAATTAATTATTATATAATTAATTATTAATAATTACTAATTAACTTACTAATTATTATACAATTAATAGTTATATAATTAATAATTATATTATAAATTAACTAATTAAATAATTAAAAATTAATAATTAAAAATTATAATGAATAATTATAATGAATAATTATAAAGAATAATTATAAAGAATAATTATATTACTAATTAACTAAGTAATTATTATATAATAATTTTTAATAATTACTAATTAATAATTATAATGAATACTTATATTACTAACTAACTAATTAACTATTATATAATTAATACTTATATTTCCAATTAACTAATTAATTATTATATAATAATTTTTAATAAATACTAATTAATAATTATAATGAATAATTATAATTTATAATTATATAACTAATTAATTAATTATAAAAAGTGTCTCGATTCTATCTTTCTCAAAAAATTAATTAATTAACTATTATATATTTAATAATTATATTAATAATTAATTAATTAGTTATTATATAACTAATGATTAATAATTACAAATTAACTAATTACAAAATTATATAATTAATAATTATATTACTAACTAACTAATTAATTATTATATAATTAATAATTATATTACTCAGTAACTAATTAATTATTAAATAATTAATAATTATATTTCTTATCAACTAATTATATTACTAATTGACTAATTAATTATTATATAATTACTAATTAACTAACTAATTATTATACAATTAATAATTATATAATTAATAATTATATTACTAATTAACTAATTAATAGTTAATAATTAATAATTATAATCAATAATTATAATGAATAATTATAATGAATAATTATCAAGAATAAATATAATTTATAATTATATTACTAATTAACTAATTAACTATTATATAATTAATAATTATATTACCAATTAACTAATTAATTATTATATAATAATTTTTAATAAAAAATAATTATTAATTATAATGAATAAATATAATTTATAATTCAATTACTAATTAACTAATTAACTATTATATACTTAAAAAAAATAACTATTATATACTTAATAATTATATTACTAATTAATTAGTTAACTATTATATAATTAATTATTAATAATTACTAATTAACCAATTAATTATTATTAATTAAATAATTAAATAATTTATTATATGTTTAATCCATATTTTAACTTTAAATTATATCGGACTTATAATTTATATTTTATAGTCTTTCAATCCCACCTACTTGAAACATTTTTAAGTTTCAAGTAGGTGTCTTTGAAAGCTTATAAATTATTTTTCCTCAACATTTTTTATGAAATTATTTTTATTTTCAACTATTTATTATATTTTTAATACATATTTTAGCTTTAAATTATATCAGTCTTATAGTTTATATTTTATAGGATTTCAAAGTCACATGCTTGAAACATTTTTAAGTTTCATGTCCGTGTATTTGAAAACTTATAAATTATTTCCCATCAATATTTTTTTGAAATTATTTTTATTTTAAACTATTTTTATATGTTTAATCTATGTATTATGTATTATTTATTTTTGTCTTGTGGTTTATATATTTATAGGCTTTCAAAGTCATGTACTTGAAGCATTTTTAAGTTTCAAGTAGGTGGTTTTTGAAAGCTTATAAATTATTTGTTATCTTCATTTTTTATGAAATTGTTTTTGTTTTTAGATATTTTTTATATATTTAATACATGTTTTAAGTTTCTTATATACTGGCCTTATAGTTAATATTTTATAGTCTTTCAAAGTCACGTAATTGAAACAGAATCCCACATTGGAAATGCAGAATGTTCTGTGTTGGAAAGGGAGAACCAGAATCCCACATCAGAAAAGAACACTGATTTCTAGGGTAAGCTCTCTTATAAAAGGGAGCCCTGGGTGAGAGCTTCTATCAGAATCCAGACTGCTGTAATGATAGTACTGATAGATTTTAAACAGCAGATAAATTCTGTTGAATTTTTTTGTTTATATATATATATATAAACAAAAGAACAGATAAAAAAAAAAAAAAATTAAAACAAAAAGATAGATTTTTTAGAAGAAAGGAGGCAACTAGGTTGTCGCCTTTAGACTAAACCAGAAAGGCGACAGCTGCACTACCACCTTTAAAGATTATTTTTAATTTTTTTTAACCTAAGATTTTTTTATAAAATATTTTAAAAAACATATTAAAAAAAATTTCTTTTAGGAGTGGTAGTGACCCCAAATCACGATCTATGTTCAGTATTTATAGACAAGTATCATTCTACCTATGCACATTTGGGAAATTATGTGAATCTGATAATCACGCTCCATCATTATTTACACAGACTTATTCAGCCATGAGATCCTAAAATAACTCCGGGTTAATCACATTCACTTAGTATCAGGTGTGGTACTAATTTCTCATGAGGCCTTCAACAAATGCTCTGTTTTCATTGAGGACTACATATTTTTATCATCATACTAATCACATGAACTTAGTCTTAGAAAGAATAACCCAAATGTTTGGATTCGAACATGGAGAGACCACCCAAACTGATCAACAGGAACTGCATGCGTCAAAATCATATGTAGTCCACTGATAGCCTTTACAACATCGATTGTATACTTGGAGTCTTCATGATTCCCCGGTTATTCTTTCTGCTGATGATGAAGTGGAAGATGATCCTAGAAGTGGAGGGATTTCTTAGCATCCTCCTCCTTCATATTAGATACACTTGGCATGCATGCGATATTCAAATTCCCACATAAATCATAATTGAATTTGTATGGAGTCATCTCCTTCACTATAAGCCCTATTTTTGGGCATTATGTTTCTTGGCGTTATGTGCAGAAAATATCACATGGAATTGATGCTTCATGCATAATGACCTCATGACCACCCATGAGAAAAGCTTGCAGAATCATGTTCTACATTAGGAGCTTCACGTACATACTACATTAGGAGATTCATGGAATTTTGCATCTACCTAGATTCTTCAGGCTACACCATAATATGGTTGTCCTATTGTTCTCTTGATCAACTTCATGGGCTTCATGCATTATCTTACAATGTATCCCACAACACCATCTATTCTACACATAAAACTTGAGTTGCAGTTAGGGTAACCTCATGCAGTGGTCCAAGATCATAGTTATACTACTCTTCATGTAATAATATACCTAATTCATTATTATCTTCAAATGATATCAGGTGTGGGATATTTAGAAGTCTCGGTATGGGAATCTGCAGTGCAAGAAAACTTCTGCATTTATGGATCTTATGGTGTGTGATATCAATCCCAGGCGCAGCAGGTGAGCTGAAACTCGGGTGCCTTGAGGTTGAAGAAGACAATGTGTGATTCACTTTACCCATCACCTAATTTATACAACAAGTTTCCTTCCACAAAAAGTGTGTAGCACATAATTTTGAGCATCAAAAATTATTTTTAAATAAGTATTTATATAATTATAAATAAATTATTATATATATTTAAATAATTATGAAATTATAATAAATTTATTTAAATAATTATAATTATAAAACCATTATCAGTACTAAAGTTTTAGCATCTATAAAAGGAATATTTATCAGGGATAAAAAATCACTAATAAATATCTCTTTTTTCAGTGCTTATCAATTTAGATATGACAAAAGGGATCTTTATCTGTGTTTTTCTAAAAGGTCTATTAAAAGTTTCCTCAATCTATTTAAAAGATCCCTAACCGTGACTCAATCACTCATGATTATCAAGATCTCATAGAACTACTCTATTTTCAGCGTGACTCCTCTATGTTCCCTCAGATTAATCAAGGCTAGAATCCAATGTATGTTATTTTATACTTTTCCTCTATTGTTTTTTGATTTTTTGTGTTCCGCATTTTATGTTTGTGTGATATTCTTAATCATGAAGAACCCTACATCTCATCTCCTCACCACTAAAATACAACAAGTGGTTCTATTTCATGTTTTTTGTCCATAGAAAATGGTTTCAAAGAAAGATAAGGACGTTTTTATATGGTAAGGTCATTCAACATATGTGTATGGGCCTGTATGGATAAATAAAATAGATTTTTCACCACATGCTACTATAAAGACAATGATTACTTTATAGCATGATCAAATTGATTTTAGTTAAACATTTAAGTGGTTAACCCATTTCTCAAAAAATGTATTTATATCCCTTAGTATTGAAATAAGACTTTAGTGACTGGGAAGTGTGTCTAAGGTGATGTGCTGACCTTAATTGGGAACTATTTGGGTATACTAGGTCAAAAATGTTACAAAATGGAATCAGAGTGAAACTAGGGATATTGGTATTGATCATATCCAAAAGAAAAAACTTTCCTCACATAATAAGTAATCCATAAATATGTCTGGATATCATAATTATGTTGGATACTTCAGTTACTATATGAATTCTAGGTTGTTTTTTGTTTATTTTTTCCTTGACCTATCTTCTCAGTCTCATGACTCTTATTTAGGAGTTTATAGGTAGGAATCATTAATAATATATGAAATGTCATGTTATTATGACTGTTTGTTTATTTTTTTCTAGAATGAATTATAATTTTTTATTAATAGAAACATGAATAATAAATAAATAGTGAATTCTTATTTACTCTTTAGCGATGATTAGGTTTATATAACTTATTAATTTATTGAGTTTTTTTGGTAACCCCCACTATTGATACTATTAATTATTTGTTTCATACTTATATTTAAAATAATGCTTCTAAAACCTTTTAATTTATATATAATGTATGAAAAGACTTATTAAAAAGCAAGTGAATGAAAGAGAGAGGTAGGGGGTTCGCATTTAATATAGATTATTTTTTTCCTATTTCTAAAATATTATTGTGTTTTGGAAGGGGAAAAATATGTGAATCTCTACATTAATAGAGAATATGTCACCACTCTGACCTATAGATCTCCATAATAAGGATCCAATGAACATCCTCGGTATTCTAGAACTTATATTGATCCTCATGTCATAGAGGTAATTATAGATCGACTTCAAGCTATGTGGTATAATTTTTAATGATGGGAATATATGGTATATGTGGTTCCTCTAAGATTTTATGGTAATATATCATAATAATAAATTTAAGATTGCATGAATAGATTCATTTCATTTATAAGAGTAAAATTATTGAGATCAATACTGAGCATAAGTTTAAAAACTCACCCTCTAAAGGGATGTATGTTATTGGAGGGTTCTTATAGTGGATTAAAAAATATTCAATATTGGAAGGAGAGAAATACTTGAGTATATAGAAGTGATGTAAAATATAGGGGGTGAGATTCATTTCTTCAATACCATTAGAGTGGAGGTATTACAATTCCTCTTAAATTGAGGATACTTTTTGAGTGATTTCATCAGTGTGGGTTCCTAGGACACTTTAATCCTTATTTCCTATTTGATGTGAAACATTTCTATTGACATGTTTAGTTGGAGAACCTCAAATGGTTCCTTTGAGCTATTCTTCTAGGAAGGGTCATTATATATGACTGGTTGACTATCTGTGGCTGAGTAGTCTATGAATGATTCTAGAAAAGGTTCTTCTATAGTGATATGTACAATCATAGTATATTATACTCTTATTGATGGTCTTAAGACATAGAAGCTTCATATTATTTATTTATGATTATATTATATTTCATCTAGTATTGGGATTAGAACTTATTCATAATGTTATTAACATCAATATTCTCTATATGTAAACATATGGAAAAAGAGTAATCAGTGTCAATTTTATATAATTTTGGTTGGCACAAGTGGGTATATCTTCCTGAATTGAAAGTGAAAGTTTCCTCAAAGTTGATGAGTATAGATACACCTAGATAATATGGATGTAATATGTGGTAGATTTATAAATTTAGATATTATAATGGGTATATATAGTAATTTTAAATATTTTTATATCATTATTATGATATATTTTTATTTTATTTTTCATACGAGACCACTGCGAAATGCATCTCCATTCGATATTGTGAAAGAATCATAAAACACCCAATAGTTATAAGAAACATAAATAAATTTTCATAGAAAAGTACCACTTATTTTAAAAATGAGGCTTTTTAAATATGGATCCATTTTGGTAAGATTTATATACAATACACTCCATGCATAAAAGTCCACAATTTCATATAACTTGTTTGAAAATTGTTACAGTCTTGAAAAAATATATTATACTTCAATACTATAGTACAAATAACCCTCAATACCTTAATTCATCCCTTCCTCAGATTCTTGATTTTCTTCTATCTCTTGACGATGGATTGGACTCCCTCTTTTAAATTATCCTTCTTACCATCATTGTGGTTCCAATGTTCCATGATGAAATACATCTCACTCGGATTCAGAAATCATTTCAGGTGCATTATAGGTGATTATATATTAGTTGAAATTATTTATTTTATCCACATTGATTCAAAAATTTTAATTTTTGAAATAATAAAAGAGTACTAAAAATAAATAACATGCATCAAAACTAACGTACCCCTATCGCAAAGGGAGAATGGGGAACACTTTATTAGAGAATAAATTGGTATGTATTTTAAATAGACAATAAAAGTTTAATTATGTGATATGAAACAACATATTTTATTTTTTTATATGTATACTGATGAATTTAAATAAGAAGCCACTTCCAT
Source organism: Viscum album (assembly GCA_963277665.1). Lineage (NCBI taxonomy): Eukaryota > Viridiplantae > Streptophyta > Magnoliopsida > Santalales > Viscaceae > Viscum > Viscum album. The sequence continues at coordinate 386,902,781 of OY728166.1, forward strand.
CCCAGGTCATGTGCAATGGAAGGAGGCTTGTGTAAATAAAGATGGAAAATTAGTTGATGAAAACACAAAAGCAGTATGGGAGGAATGTGTATTTATGACATAATTGTAATTACTTATGCTTTATAATAATATTATATAAAAATATCTCTTTATGTTTAGTTTTTTATATGTTTTAGACACTAGAATCAACAATGACCGTACCAGAAGAAAAGCTACTTTCAGTAGCTTTGAAGCAGCCTAAACAATATGGCCGCGTTAGAATATTAGGTTTTGAAGTCTCTCCTTGAAAATATTTCAAGAAGGTAAAACCACATGAAGATACATATAATATGGTGATATGATTACAGAGACAGATAAACTCACTACACGATATTATATTTCACTCTAGTTTAGAAGTCCAATGTATAAGAAAGGATCAAAGTGAACCAGTGGTGGAGAAAAGATTAGAACATGAACCAAATGATCCCACTAGATTTGAGGCTATTAATTTCCCCCAAACACATACCTTACCTGGGTTATTTTTTTTCTTTACTCTTTCTCCTAAATGTGAATCAAAAAACTTCCAATAACATTATATTACTAAAATTCTACAGGGAACAATTGTATGTGATTTTTATTTTTCAACACCCATGTACCATTGTGTTGTGATGAGTACAATGTATAATATCCCAAGAGAATAGTTACAAAATTAAGAACTCCCAAGATATCATATGAGAGTGAGGATTGTGGTAGCTTATGAACTGACTACTAAGTTTCCTATTTCACTTGATGGTCCAGATATTACAATGGTTGAAGCTACAATTGATGCTTTCATAGCATGGATGTATAATATTATAAAGATACATAAGGTACGTCTTTAAAAAAAATTCATATGAAAAAAATGTGATAGTTGATGATAAAAGGTATGAAGTGTGGTATGATATTATAGATGGATAAATTGATGGAGAAATGGAAGGTTAAATCAAGAAAATATAGTGAATTAACCAAGAAAAAAATGACCTTCTGAGAGTACCTTCTCCCTGCCAATTCTAGAGAAACATTTATTATCAGTAGAAATTCATGCAGAGACCAAATTAAAAGATAAAACTATGTCTTACATTGAATATGAAGAAAACATATATGAAGATTCCTTCACAGACGTAATTGGTATCGAAACTCCTACTGATGTTCTTAAGCATGAATTATTGGGAATCTTAGTTGTGAATACAAACATGAGGTACATTTTCATAATATGTCTATCCAAATAGGGAGATAATATGTTTATTAAATTTAATAACTATTCATATTTTGTACATATGTTTATATCACCACTATATAAAGGTAAGATCATATGAATCATGATTTTGATTCATTAATCCATGTATCATTTCTACGCCAGAAATTACTTTGAATGAGGAAGCAATTAAGAATAAAAAAGATGAGTTACTCAAAGTGTTTAATAAAAAAACATCAGATGACCGATTCTTTTTTATGCCTATAATGAAAAGGTAAAACTCTACAATCTAATCAAATAAAATATATTTTTAATTTTTGAATTATATAATTGTTTTTGTTTTTTTAGGACACACTGGATGTTGATAATAGTCAATATAAACACCAAGGATATTTCTTTTTTTAATCCAATTCATGGATATGAAACCAACCAAACAAAAATTATGTGTATTGTGAATATTTAATACACTACAATCAACATTTTATAGATAAAATTTGAATTATATGTTCAGTCTATATTTTAACAATAATTTTGTTATGATAGGGAGACCACTTAATAAAGGCCAAATCATGGCATGAAGTCAATATATAAAGAAATAAAGCCCATGTATTACTAAAAATAGAAAAAAATTAAGGTATATATAGAAATATTTAACTATAAAAACATTTAAAAATAGTTTACTTATTTTGGTTAATGTTTCTGCAGTGTCAAAAACAAGACAATGACATCGATTGTGGATATTATGTTTAAAATTTTACGAGAGAAATCATAAATCATGAAAATACCATCATCCCCAAACAGGTAATTTCCAAAGGTAATTAAAATTTCATAAAATATATTTCATAATTATTTGTTTGTCTATATTTTATCAGCACTATCAATATTTTCGACAACCTAGTTACTCAAAAATATGAAATCAATTTGTTTAGAGATGAGTGAGAATTTTAATTTTTTTTAGAATGTATGCCAAAAAAAATTTAGGTGATTACCTACTATATTTGTGGTATAGTATGTTTTATAACCTTTGAAAAATATTTTGGGTGTGAATCATTAGTGTTAGAATGCTTATGTATTATTTTTGATCTCTTTATAAAGGATAAGAATAATTGAGGATATCAATTTGTTTATAATCAATGACCTAAAAACAATAAAATTGTTGAGAAATCATTGAGATAGAGGTGGAGGCAGAGGTGAAGGTGAAGGAAGAGGTGATGGTGAAGGTGGAGGTGGAGTAGGAGTCAGAGACTGACATGGCGGAGGAAATTAAGTAGAATAAGGATCATACCATGATTTTACTTGAGAACAATTGTTTAAAAGTGAACACAACCATTTTTAATTAATATAATATCCATTGTGAAAGTGTTTCAAGTGACTTATTGAAATAATGTTTTTACCACTTGTTTAAGTGATTTTATATATGGCAGTAATCCAACTGTATTATCATTATGTGTTGGAAGCTTCAATTTATCCAGTAGTGTTATTAAAGAAACATCTGTACAAATCCCAATCATAAAAAAGGTATATAATACAACTTAAATGTTTGAATAAATATGTGTACAATCAACCACTGAAGTCAGGAGGTGTATTAAAGAACTATTAGAGGAAAACCAGTGTTGATATATCAACATCAAGGAGGGCTAGTTTCGAAGTGTCTGTTATGAGTTTAAAATAGACATTTTAATAAAAAAATATCACTCACCAAAAACCAAGAAAACACACTTGAATTCTCTTTATAATTTGGGAAAATTATTTATAATTCATTTGTGACTTGTATGAATCATTCTCATGTCAAACCCACTCATGATTCCACCAATATGGATGAAAGTGTGTGTTTGTAGTTTAAAATGACATTTTAGTAAAAAATGAAAGTGGCATACTCAAAAATGAGGAAACACATTCTTATTATTTTGATACTTTAGAAAAATGATCCATAAGTCATTTGGGACATGCAAGAATCAACCACAACTCAATCCGATGCACGGTGTGGCTGATATGACTCCAAGTGTGTATTTTTATTAAAAACTGTCATTAATTTTAGTGAAAAAACAACAGATATACACAAATATAAGTAAACACATTTAGATTGTTTTTTAATTTAGGAGAATGATCCATAAGTAATTTTTGATGTGTAGGAATCAACCAAACCTCAATCTGACACATGGTGTTATTGGTATGACTCCAAGTTTCTTTTATCAGTTTAAAATTTGCATTTTAATACAAAAAAGTGTCACTCAAAGAAAACTGAGAAAACAATATTGTATTGTCTTGATAATTTGGGATAATGTTTCATAATTTATTTGTGAATTTTATTAATTAGTCTCATGTAAAAATCTCACATGATGCCACCTGTATGGATCAAAATGCATGTTTCCACTTTAAAGTGGAATTTTAGTAAAAAAAGAAGTGGCATACTCAAAACCGAGGAAACACATTATAATTGTTTTGAAACTATAATAAAATAATACATGATTCATTTATGATGTGTATAAATTATCCATACCTCAATCCTATGCATAGTGTGACTGATATGACTTCAATTATGTCTTTTAATTCAAAATTGACATTAATTTTGGTGAAAAAAACAATCGACATACTCAAAACCAAGAAAACACATTTGGATTGTTTTGGTACTTTAGAAGAATGATCCATAATTCATTTTTTATGTGTAGTAATTAGAAAATGTCACATCCATGCCTTATTTTAAAGGTATTTTATTTTCATTTTATTTTCATTCTTTCTTTGTTTTGGGGGGTTTCCCTGAATTTTGGTGGAGATGGTGGGTTTTCAAAATTTGGTCCAAATCATGAGCCTATTTCTAGATTTAAAAATAAATTTTGTTTCTTTTATAACTCTTTCATTTTTCAAAATTTTACACCCATTAAACTTCCCAATTTGAATCCCCGGGTATATTAAGACCACCATATCAATTTGGATCCCATAGGAATCCATAATAATGATGGATTTGAGATTTTTATTAAGGTATTAGGTCAGCCCAAAAGCCCATTTCTTCCTTTAATTTTTTTTTTAATTATTTAATATATCATTTAATTTTTATGGTTTTTTGGCGATTCCAATTCTCACCAGAGACCGCTTACCCAAGGAACGCCTCCATGCTCTTCTCCTCCTCTTTGGAGCTCATATTAATCGTAAATTGGGGAAAAACTTATCTAAATTTCTCAAATATACCATATTTAAAGAGGTAAATTATTTATTTCATAAATAATTAAATTTTTACTCTACCCCCCATTTTAAATTCCTACATGACATAATAAGTCTTATTTAAACCTCACTTTCATTTTTGGTTGTTTGGAAATTCATATAATAGTATACTAGGGTCTTTTTAATCAATATTTCTTCAAGTATGTGTTTCTCTCTTCATTTCCATCCTTCTCCTTAGGGTTTCCTCCCTCTTTCATGATGTTATAAAATGTATAGAAACTAGGGTTCGTACCTAGGGTTTTATTTGGTGTTTTTTGGTCAAATATTGGGGTTTTAGGTTGGATTTCACTCCCTCGTGGTGCGGCGGTGGTGCAGTTGAAGTTTCGCACAATGAATTGATGTTTTGATACAAAAGGTAGGTGGTTTCATGTGTAATCATCCTAAAATGAGTTAGATTTTATTAATTCATATTTTTATAATGATCCTATTACATTATGTTTGATACAGGAACCATTTTTTGTAGTATTGATTAATCATTTAGTTTCAAAGTTTCATATTTGTTTGAAAATGTGTATTTTCCATGTGTATATTTTGTTGTATCATTTGAGTTAATTTGATAACATTTTAAAGTGCTATAATAAATGTTTATATGGCTACCAACTCTATTTTGTATTGTTATTGGGGTGATTTTGGCCTTGAAAGTGGGGTTTTAAATGGGTTTTGTGTGAAAAACATGGTTATACCCCTTGGGATTGTTTTTTGAAAATTGAAAGAAATTTATTGAATTAAAAAAGCGGTAAAATCATGTACATGTACTATTTTGGTGAGTGTTCTCATGTAATATGGGGGTTTAAAGGTAAATTGGTGATTTAAGATGTTAAATTTTTTTATAATTTTTTATAAATTTCTGAAATGATTTATCAAATTGCAAGAAAGGTGCGAAACACGTTTGTGGGCTGTTTTGTGTGAGTATGATGTGAAAAATGAATATTCGTTTCTGAAATGATTATTATGTAAATTGTGTGTGGAATTTTTGGTGTGTGTGACTTAGAACTGGTATTTTCATGTGAAAATTGTATATCAGGTTTTGTGGAACTTATTTGAGCATAAGAGGGAAAACTAGAGTATCTAAGTGGGTACACGTGTACTAGTATGCTAGTGATCCTGTGGGGTTTTGAAAGAGTTTCACATATCAAGTTTGATGATTAAAACACTAAATAAACTATGATGATGATGATGATTATTATGGGGACCACTAGGTTATGGGTATGATCCCTACTAGTGGGTCGTGTGTTTGAGAACATATATTTGTATGGTTACTTTCACCGAGATATGAGGTACCTAGGACCCACAGTGAGCCAGTACCTAGGGGTTATTTCACATTACTTATGATCATTAGATACTTTATTATTACCATCGTCATATGGTATGTTTGGATGAAAAATTTAGTATCTTTGGAATTCTATTTAAAAGGGTTGATTCTTTAAAGTAGCCCACTTGAAAACTGTTTTTAATTAAATTTACATCACTTTAAAATTCTTATTAGCATTTCATGTTTATGAAAACTTGCAAGATTTTCATCCTTGAATGTTTATCACATTGAATATTTTAGTGGTGTCATCCTACTGAGTTTTGTATTGAACCCTACTTACACCCTTGGGTGTAAGTAGAATTGGTTATTTTTTCACAGGTTTGGGTAAAGGTTTTAGTGTCCGTGGTTCGGGTTTCTAGCGGTCCTTCTTGGCGCAGTGTCATGGAGATGGCTTGAGGGTGGTTACCCTTGCCATGAGGAGGTTCTTGGGCTATCAATTTTGGGTTTCTTCATTTGTTATAGTCTTTGATAATTGTTTTAAATTATGTAATTCAATTCTGAATTTTTATAAAAGATGGTTTGTTTTGAAAAATCCAGATTTTTTATATTGGATTTATTTGTTGTTTTATGTTTATAAACTTGGGTAAATCATTCCCAATTTTCATTTTTTGATACCTGAAAACTTGTGATTACTCATGGGGATTGGAAACACCCTTTTTTCCTTGCCACAGGTCAGGTTGGGTGCCGGTTTTTATGGCGACCAGATCTGGTTCGTGATAAAATGGTATCAGAGGAGGTTCACCCTATTTGGGTCATATTATTTGAGGAAGAGTATGGATAGTATGGAGTTAGGATTGTTGGGGATTGACATTCCAATTAAGAGTAGGGTTCCTGTCCATCACACCTCGTGACGTGATTCAAGTCTATAGGGGAAGTCGATTTTTATCTTAGTCCTTTCGTTTTCTTGGTTTGATGATGATTAGGGGAAATGAAAAGAGAGTTGGGTTAATTGTCTCAGTGAGTTTGTAGGGCCTGGAAAGGCATGTGGATCTAAGAATATTTCCCTAGAACACTCTCCATGATGGTTAAGTGATTGGTATATTACCTCCAACCATATTTCCAATACACCCACCAAAAATATGTTTCTATCACATTGTGATGTGTCATTTAGTTTTGGAATCTTGGAAGTTTGGTTTTAAAGCAAAAATGAATTGGTTTTAAGAATCGTAAAGTTTTTGTAAAATTATTTTCTAATAAAGAAGGAATGGTTTGATTTTTAAAATAGTGGAACTGAATTTTCATAATTGTTTTGAAATGATAAATGGTGTATTTAAACTCTTTTGAAAGTATAAATTACGTCAAAGTGGATTTTAAAAATATATTTCAAATGGAACTTTATAAATTATTGAAATGTTTTTTCATTGGAATAAAGTGGTTTTGAATTTTTGTGTGGAGTTTAGAAATTGATTTTTGATTTGGAAACTTGTGATAATTTTAAAATCTTTATGAATAATTATAAATTTTATTTTAAATAGAAAGAGGTGAGTTTTTAAAGGAATGGGGGTTGATGAAAGGGAGTTTTCATAAAACCGGGGGTGTTTTGAAATGGGATGGTTTTTTTGAAAGTAATGGGTATGAATTGAAAGTATGTTCTTATTTGAATTATTGGTCATTTCTAAAAAGTTTTGTAAGATGTAAATTGTGTTTTGATTTCATGATTAGCGGTCTTGAGAAAAAGTAAGTATTGGTTTATTTTTTTGGGTTTAAAAGTTGAAAGAATTTTTGTTTTAACCTTTGGTATTTCCATGGGAGACCACATACATGGGGTTATATGTAATGATGGATGGTTAATGGAATTAATGGATGAGTGTCAGGATGGATATGAGGTGGGTGCCTGGGGTGGCATGTAAACATGAATGTGTGAGGCCCATGGGATAACATTAGTGGACACGCCAACCTCTGACCCATTTATTTTCAATGAAGTTTTTTATTTTAAAGAAAAACTTGATGTCTTGATGACCAGTTTGGGTTGTGTGTCTTATGTGTGTTTGGAAATGTTGTTGTTGTGGGATGTTTTCATCCAAGAACCCCTCTTGTTGAATGGCGCTTTGGGTTTATGTCTGGTTGGATAGTTGGGTTGAAGGGATTGTTAGTGGTTTACTTATAAGAAATGTTTTGGGAAGCCTTTACGGTGGTTCCCTCATGTGTTTTATTCTGGTTTGTGGTATGTCTTGACTAATGGACTAGCTTGGTTGGGTCCTTGTGTTCTCTTGTTGGGTAAGGCACTCCCCCATTAAGGGAAAGTGCACAACTGAAGTGCAACCCAGATTGTTTCTCCATTGGAAGATCCTCCATTTGATCAATATAAGGAATCTTTTTCTCAAGCTTTAGAGATTAAGTCTACAAAATTTACTCTCTTGGTTTTGTGTATCATCTTGTAGAGGGAGGTTAAAATAGACCTTAGTTTCTTAAGTTACCTGCGTCTTCAAAGGTGACAGTAGTCTGGGGTTGTTAGTGTTGGTGGTGTCTAAGAGGGCTTCTAGGTCCATCATAGTCTCGTCGATGAATGAGTTCAATTTAAACCACCATTATGGGTAATATGGTCACTAGAGGATTTTATGGCCACTTTCTGGAATTATGTGATGTTTGGGGACATTTCATAAGGCCCCTCTCTATGTATTTTTTTCTTTCAATCACAATGTTCATGTTCAGTGATGCCTTGTGATATCGTGTTCTCATTTGACTGTAAAGGTAAAGTTTTACAATCTTTTGTGAGTCTTTGTTTTGTTATAAGTGTGTCTCATTTCAGGAAATCTCAACATCATTTGTTTATAGGAAGGTTTTTCCTTATATCGTTTCCTTTTTTTGTTTCTCATTCGAAGAAACAAGGGGTGATGTGTGTGCATCTTCTAAGCACTTGTTTCAGGGAAATGTCAGGTTGGGGTAAAGTGAGTTTGGAATGTGTCATGTCTTGGTGAACCCATCTGGGATATGGGTATAGTTTTCATGGAACCAAAAGGAAAATTTTCGTGTGGGGGGTTTCCAAATCCTAATTGTGAGGCCGAATATGCTTCAATAATTTGAGAACTAGCCATAGGTCCCAAATTGAAGCTGGCATGTAGTGAGGAGAAATACCAGGGTTGTTCAAACCCTTGTACAAAGTCTTATCCTCAGTATGAAAGATGGGAATAGTTTAAACCTCTGGTTTCATCATCTTTCTTTTGTTGTTCCCGTTTGGTGGTAGAGCTGGGATGACCTCATTTCCATGGTATCTCTCACTATCATTCCTTCCCCCTTTGGTTTCCATTGAGTTTTTAGAGAAAGGTTTGAAATTTGGATAGACATGTTGAGAATAGGGTTTGTAGTTTGTTAGTAGTAACCATACCCTAGAAAACCATGCAGATAGAAGGATCCACATGGTTAGCGCATGGTTTCTTCAACTGTGTGGACTAACTATGCGGTCGTCCCAAATCATTAAATTTTGGGGTCTTTTTATGCCAGCCCATACTGGTCCGTTAAGACGGTTGGGTCTTATGGTGGGGATACCCACTATGAGTCTCATGTAAGTTATTTTGGAAAAGTCTAATGGAATTCTACCCCTTGTACCAGAAAGTCTATCTGAACCTCCCCTTGTTAGTGTCCCGATTCTGCCTTGGGAAAATATAAGTTGTCTCTTATTGTGGGGAGCCCATCTATGTCTCCTTGTATCAGTAACTTGGATTTGTCCTTGGTCTTATCATGGTGGTATGTAGTCTTGTTTGGAGATATTTAACCACTAACTTCCTCCTTGGGTAAACATTGGGATTGGAGTGCACACAAATATTTTGTTGAAGTGAAACTGTGGTAACCCTGTTCGGTGTTGTTGTTCCTTCAGATAATTTGATTGGGCCTTGTTTGGATAGTGTTTGAGGTGTTTTGTTTTGGGATGATGTTTTAATGTGATTGATAATTTTAGGAAGTAGTGTATGTTTTGGTAGGTGAGATAATTCCTTAATTGATTGATCAATTGGAGGTGTTTTGGCCTTTTGGTGGTGGGAAAAACTTGGCAAAGGAGTCCATTTCGGCATTTCGGTTGGGTTTATTTTTTTTTCTTTTGGCCTTGCTGTGACTTTCTAAGGGTGGAAAGTTTTATGGTGGTGAGAATTGTCAAATAAATTATTCTTTTAAAGGTATTATTTTCATTTAATTTCCATTATTGCTTTGTTTTTGGGGTTTCCCATGCATTTTGTTGAAAATGGTGGGTTTTCAAAATTTGGGCCAAATCGTGAGCCTATTTCCAGATTTAAAAATAAATTTTATTTCTTTTATAACTCCTTCATTTTTAAACATTTTTCACCCATTCCACTTCCAAATTGGCATACCATGGTATATTAAAACCACCATATATATTTTTACTCCATATGAATCTATAATAATGATTGATTTGGGTTTTTCATTAAGTTATTGGGTCATCCTGAAAGCTCATTTATTACTTTAAATTTTTTTTTAAATTATTTAATATCTCATTTAATTTTTATGGTTTTTTGGAGATTTTAAATCTCACCTGAGCCCACTTACCCAAGGCACGCCCCCATAATCTCTTCCCCCTCTTTGGAGCTCATATTCATTGCGAAGTTGGGCGAAACTTCTCTGGATTTCTCAAATCGCCCAGATTTGAAGAGGTAAATTGTTTCTTTAATAATTACTTCAATTTTTACTTTTTTCCACATTCCAGTTCCTACATGACCTTTTCATCCTTATTTGAACCTCACTTTCATTTTTGGCTATTTGGAAATTTAGCTACTGGTGTATTTCGGTCGTTTTATTCAATATTTATTCGAGTAAGTGTTTCTCTATTTATTTCTTTCCCTCTCCTTAGGGTTTCCTCCATATTTCATGAAGTTATAAAATTTATAGAAGTTAGGGTTAATACCTATGGTTTTATTTGGTGTATTTTTGGTCAAATCCTAGTGTTTTAGGTTAGATTTCACTCCCTATTGGTGTGCCGGTGGTGTGGTTAAATTTTCGCACAACGAATTGGTCTTTTGACAAAAAAGGTAGGTGGTTCCATGTGTAAGCATCCTAATATGAGTTATATTTGATTCATTCATATTTTTATCATGATCCTATTACATTTTTTTGGTGCAGGAACCATTTTTGGTAGTGTTGATTAAGTTTTTTGTTTCAAAGTTTCATATTTGTTTGAAAATGTGTGTTTTCCATTTGTATCTTTTGTTGTATCATTTGAGCTAATTTGATAACATTTGAAAGTGGTGTACTAAATATTTCTAGGGCTGAAAAATATATTTTTTAATGGTATTGGGGTGATTTTGGCCTTGAAAGAGTTTTTTTAAATGGGTTTTGTGTGAAAAACCTGGTTATACCCCTTGGGATTGTTTTATGAAATTTGGAAGTGATTTATTGAGTTAAAAAATGGGAAAAGGATGTACATGTACTGTTTTGGTGAGTATGTTAACTTAATATGGGTTTTTGAAAGTTAAAGTGGTGATTTAAGATGTCATAAATTTTTATAATGTTGTATAAATTTATAAAATAATTTATAAATTGGAAGAAAGGTGAGAAACACGTTTGTGAGCTGTTTTGTGTGATTATGATGTGAAACATGAATATTTGTTTGTGAAAGGTGTATTATGTGACATGTGTGTTGGCTGTTTGGTGTGTTTGTGACTTGGAATTGGTATTTTAATGTGAAAATTGTTTTTCATGTCTTGTAGAACTTGTTTGATAACAAGAGGGAAAACCCGGGTATCTAGGTGGGTGGATGTGTACTAGTATGCTAGGGATGTCGTGGGGTTTGACCCCAGTTTCACGTAACAATTTTGATGATGAAAATACTAAATAAACTATGATGATGATGATGATGATGTTGGGGGACCACTAGGTTATAAGTATGATCCATACTAGTGGATCGCGTGCACGAGAATAGATATTTGTATGGTTACTTTCACTGAGATACGAGGTACGTGGGACCCACAGCAGGCTAGTGCCTAAGGGTTATTTCCCATTTATTATGGTCATTATATACTTTATTCTTACCATCTTCATATGGTATGTTTGGCTGGAAAATTCATTAGCTTTTTCATTCTATTTAAAAGTGTTGATTCTTTAAAGTATCCCACTCGAAAACTGTTTTTTATTTAAAGTTTCATCTCTTTAAAATTCTTATTAGCATTTCATGTTTATGAAAACTTGCAATATTTTCATCCGTGAATGTTTATCACATGGAATATTTTAGTGGTGGAATCCTACTAGGCTTTGTCTCACACCCTACTTACACCTTTGGGTGTAAGTAGACTTGGTTATTTTTTCACATGTTTGGGTAAAGCTTTTAGTGACAGTGGTTCGGGTTTCTAGCGGTCCTTCTTGGTACAATGTCGTAAAGATGGCTTAAGGGAGGTTCCCCTTGACATGAGGAGGTTCTTGGGCTGTCCATTTTGGGTTTATTCATTTTATGTAGTCTTTGATAATTGTTTTAAATTATGTAATTCCATTCTGAATTTTTTTAAAATACGGTTTGTTTTGAAAAATCCTTATTTTTAATATTGGATTTGATTATTTTTTTTATGTTTGTAAACTCGGGTAAATCATTCCCAAATTCCATTTTGTGATACCTGAGAACTTGTGACAGCCTATTGGGATCGGGAACGCCCTTAAGGACTTTCCACAGGCCTGGTCGGGTGCCAGTTTTGATGGAGACCAGATCTGGTTCATGACAACCACACTTTAATCCGATGCATGGTGTGACCAGTTTGAATCCATGTTTTCGTTATCATTTTAAAATTGGAATTTTAATACAAAAAAGAGTCACTCTCTAAAAAATAAGAAAATTCACTTAGATTGTATTTATATCTTGGGAAAATGATTCATAATTCATTTTTGATGTGCATGAATTAGTCTCATGTTAAACTGATACATGATGCCACTTGTATGGCTCAAAGTGCATGTTTCCAGTTTAAAATGACATTTTAGTCAAAACCATAAGTGGAATACTAAAAACCAAGTAAACACATTATTATTGTTTTTATACTTTAGGAAAATGATCCATGAGTCATTTTGGATGTGTATAAATCAAACACACCTTAATCCGACACACTGTGTGACTGATATGACTTCAAGTGCATCTTTTTATCCAAAATTGACATTATTTTTTGTGAAAAACAATTCACATACTCAAAACTGAGAAAATGCATTTGTATTGTTTTGGTACTTTAGAAAAAAAGATTTATAAGTCATTTATGATGTGTAGGAATCAGACTTATCTCAATCTAATGCACAATGTGACCGATATAACTCCAAGTACATATTTTTATTCAAAACCAACATTAATTTTATTCAAAAAAACAACTGATATACTCAAAAATAAGAAAACACATTCAAATTGTTCTGGTAATTTAGGTAAATGATCTATACGTCATTTTTTATGTGTAGGAATTAGTCCCACCTCAATTTGACTCATGATGTGACCAATTTGACTCCAAGTGCACCTTTTTATTCAAAATTTACATTAATTTTAGTGAAAAAACAAATAACATACTCTATAATAGTGTTTTATTTTTATTGTATTTGTGTTAGAAATTTTATTTAATTTAAATTCAGTATTTTTTTCTTATTTTGGTAATTTTTGTTTCTTTTTCTAGTGATGTAGCGTGTTGTTACAACACACTGCACCTATTCCTGGTGATTTAGTGTGTTATAGTATCACACTGCAGTTTTCACCTTTATCAGTTCTACTAAATGCACTGATAAAGATAGCATTTATTAGCATTTGTAGAAGCATCGATAAAGGTATATTTATCAGCACTTTTAGAAGTGCTAATAAAACATCCTTTTATCAGATCTTTTTAAAGTGTTGATAAAGGAGTCATTATCAATGATTTTAAAAGTGCAGATAAAGGTTATATTTATCAGTGATAAATAAAATTGCTGATAAATGGTGTCTTTTATCAGTGCTTTTAAAACCACAGATAAAATTATGCCTTTTTAGTGCATTTATTTGCACTGATAAAGCTACCTTTTATCAGTGTTTTTCTATAACTGATAAAATCCTTGTCCATTTAACCACACTGAGGTAGTATTTACTTTTATAGCACTGATAAAGGCTGATTATAGTGCTGTTAAAGGCATGTTATGTAGTAGTTTTTTGATTATTTTTATGTAATTTCTTGTTGTTTGCCTCTTTGTTGGTTAGAGGTAAGAGAATCAGTGGTCGTTGGACCTAGTCTCATGAAAGAGATGTCTAATAAATTTTATTTAATCAGAAAATGGTTGGTGACTATGAAGAGACAAAAAAAATCATATGATGACCACCAAATACAACCTCTAGAGTTTGATTCTAGTCAATGGGTCTTTCTTTGGGTGTCACCTTGGTTGGGTAAACACTTTACTAGGAAGCATAGAAAGATTTTACCTCAGTTTTTTGGGTCCTTTGAGAGAGTAGAGAGGGTTAGTCTATTATTGTACCATTTGGACCTTCTATAGTGCTACGATGCTATGCATGATGCATTTCAAATGTCACAACTTCAGATATATAATCCTAACCCTTATCACATGATAGATGAACATGATGTTGAGTTGGATTCTAATGCATCCTTTGAGGATAATCTGATTCGAATCATGGACTATAGTGAGAATATTTAAGGGAAGACCATGAATCTAGTGTGAGTGTAGTGAACAAATAACCATGTAAAAGAGGATAACTAGGATAGGGAATCTGATATATAAATGCAACGAACATCCTTGTTCATTGATACCCCATAATTATGCTTTGGTTCATAGCTTAGGGACATACTATTATATGGTGGAGAGGTTGTAAGATCCCATATTTTTCTAGGTACAACCCTGTTTAAGATTTTGGTTTAACCCCCGTGAGTTCCATTGTTTTTTTAGACCTTGGTTTTTGGGCCTTATAACCTGTTGGATAAGTGTTGTAGAGGTGCTGGGAGAGGTAAAGGGGCATGGAGTCTGACTATAGAATTAAGTCATGCCATGAATTGTAAATTCATGACATGAATTGTTTGAGAATTACCCATGAAACCCATGCAAGGCATGAATGGAACTTGGAATACCCCATGCAATGGGTCTAAGGTATGAATAACTCTATAATACCTGAAGAATTTAAATCTCACATCATGATAATGATTCACGATGTGAAATCATTTTTTTGGGTTTTCAAGATGAGGTGATGCATTTTTGGGTGTATATGGGAAATCCTCGATTCATAACATGAGTTTCTAATTCAATTTGTGAATTGGGCATACCTTGTAGATTAATTCATCCCTCATGCCCATTTTATTAATGTCACTCATTATCCTCTCCTCTTGACATACAACCCTTCCACAAGAGATTCAGGGAGTTCCCTTCAAACCAAAAGAAAGATCTATTAGATTTTCATGTTTTGAGGCCTAGAGATTGAAGGTAAAAATCCCAGTACTTATTCTCCTTCCCAATGCATTGATTTTCTTTTGGGGTGAACCCAAATTTGAGATGTCAAACCCAAATCTAGATATAATATTTTTTCTGAAAATATCCTTGGTTTTTCTTGAAGGGAAGGAGTGAGGAATCCATATATACCAAAAAAGTTTAGAAAGATTCATTGTATTATCTACTTTTGAGGTAGGTGTCCTAATTAATCTCCCTAAGGATTGTATTGGTTTCATTTCTATTATTTTCAATATATGAATCCATTTTTTCATGACCAAAACTAAATAGAAACCCACCATTCCTTATAACTCTTGTAACAAGACCTCCTGTGGATTCCTTCGGGTTCATTGGTGGTGAGACCGGTCCTATGGCCTCCCAAGGGGTGAGCCTACCTTTAAAATCATGATGAATTGGAATTTTTAGCATGTGAATTATATTAACGTTGAATTTTCATAACATGGTAACTTTGATAATCAGGTTAAGAAAATAACACTTGGATTTAATGTGGTTATTTTGAAATGTTTAAGCATTGGGAATAATAACATGATGAAGTATGAACTTAATGATGGGAGAAATATAATTGGGCATACTTATCTTGTGTAATTGAATTATTACAATTATTTTTGATAATTGATAACTTGGAACAAAGGATTAAATGATTTATAAATGGTAATGGGATTTTTAATCTTTATGGAATGTGATGATATGTCTTTTATGTTTTAATTATAATAGAGATCTTCCCGGTTGTACTGTAATGATTATAGGTCTCTACCCAGGTATTATATAATATGCATAACTCTCTACCCAATTATACTATAATACTTATAGGGATATTCCTAGTTATGATGTAATTCTTATAGGTCTCTTCTCAGTTATGTTGTAATTATTATAGGACTCTTCCAAATTATACTGTAATTCTTATAGGGATCTTCCCGGTTATGCTATAATGTTTATAGGTCTATACCTGGTTATGTTATAATTCTTATAGGGCTATACTCGGTTATTTTGTAATGCTTATAAGGATTACACCCAATCTTTCTGTAATGATTATAGGAAATTTTCCCAGAGGTGTATTATGGATTATGAATTTAGGGTTATGGTAGGCATGTTTCCACAACATGCTCAGAGACACTCTGATGTCAATTTGAAGTGGTTTTAGATAACTCGAGCATCACCATAGATATTGAAGATTGGTAGGTTAAATTAATACCAACATTAATTTATGGATTAATGTTATATTTTTATTCTATTGTATGAACTATTTATACAGGTTGGATATGATTATACTATGTGGGTGTCGGTCTAATAAGTTGTAATCACACCCTGTTTGGGCACCATTCGGGACCTATAAATATTTCATGGTTTAAGGTATGGATAGAGGAAAAGGTCCCTATTTTGATTAATTTATTTATGGATGGGTCAGATCTTGGAGAAAAGACCAACATGGGTTTTAAGACTAAGGGTTTTGGAGTCTTATTTAGTTTCATTCTTCCTATCATTACGTGGTTATATTATTATTTGATTGTTAAGTTTTATCCTTTATTATTCTTAGGATTTCATGTTTGAATATTTATATTATTTATGATGTTATTATAACTATGTATCAGAGGGTATACTCTCTCCACTAGATTCCTTACTCCCTATCTACTAGTTGAAAACCTCTAGTTTATGGGGAGGTTCACTTTAAGTCTAGTAGCCTAACCAGATCAGTCACATGAGGGAGTACTAGGCCAGGGATGTTACATAGGCAGTATTAGAATCAACTTTAACCTTATTATTATGAACTTTATAGGCAAGATTATTTATATATAGAATATATAAACCGTCTATCATATTCATGATTCCATAAAAAAATTCATTCATATATACAAAAAAACTATTTTTCTTAAAAATGAATGAAAATCTCATCTTGTCAAAATAATACATAGAAATAAAATTTCTATTTATGGAAGGAATATAATAACAGTTCAAAAATTCCATAACTAATCCACTAGGTGGACATAGATAATAAGTACTAACTTCCAACATAGAAACTCTTTCTATATTACCAACAAGTATATCTAATTTACCTTTTTCTAATCACTTATTTATTTGAGTTTGTGTTGATCAACACCAATGTGTGATGCACACACAAATTTTAATACCCATGAGTTAGAGTTCTAGAAATTGATCTCTCTAACATTAAAATTCATTTGCTAAGAATTATTCTCTTTGAGAACACTTATAAACCTTAGATAGCAATCTAGAATTGTTTTATAGGCTATACATATAAGAGATTTCAAAATTATATACATGATATATGCTATAATATATAGCAAAGACGTATTTATGGGTGAGAATCAAGTTTTATATCTTTTCATAAAGGAATTTCAAGGGAATTAATCTCACTAAAAATGAAGAAACCATACATCATATCTATTTAGAGATACAATGTAACATCCTGACCCAAGTGACACACACTGGTGCCCTGATCCGGTTGGTTACGTGACCTCGGGCACACCTCCTCATATCCTAGAGGCTACCGACTAGTAGCGATGGTCCAATATTGATCATGTTGAGACTATACCCTCATTATCAAATCAGCACAAAAATGGAAGTAAATAAACAAAATCCAACTGAATAACCAAATCGAATTCCACAACTAAAACAAATCAATATCACATGCTGAAACAAAATTTAAGTACTATATTCAAACCAAAATAGTAGATACGTAATTCCATAATTAGTGTCAAGTGTATAAAAAAATTACATTTATTAAACATTAATATATGACTTAATTAAACAGAATTACATTTAATACAAACCAAAAGATCAATAAGTTTAGTGTATTTTGGAATTAGGTACACTGCATTACAACTTTAAACATGAATTACAACATCTTTATTGAAAGATTCTTTAACATTATTGTTCTTAAAAATGCATTGGATAACCTAGGAAAATAAATAAGAAATGAGTGATCCATAAATCCTAGTAAGGGAATAAACATGGAATAACATGATGATAATGATGAATGTCATATCAATGAGGCATAAAGGAACACAAATAATAAGGCATGATATAACATGATAATCATAACATTGGAAATGTGGAATTAACTTAAAACACCACATCATAAACATAAGTCAAGTCTAAACCAAAAAGAGTTAATTGTGGACAAATCCCCATAAAGGAATTAGGAACACCCCTATCCCAACATGATGTATAATGATACTAAACATTACCCAATGCATTGGAGCGCTATATAATTTTAGGCTCACCCGTCACTTTCATTTCATTCTCATGCTTAAGTATGCCACATCAATCATAAAAAATGGATCCATTCATCATAATAATTTATTCCATGATCAAGGTGTGTGGAATACATACATGTAATTTCCCAATAAAAATGTATATGTGCATAAAAGTGAACACCCTCTATAGGAAATGAATATGGTATTTCCTACACATTTGGTTTGGCATGAAAAATATTGGTGAAAATTCGGGCGCATAACATCGTCACATAAAAGTACATAAAATGGGTTGATGAGAGATAAATAGGTCTCTCATCATTTTGACATGAAGTGTATAGTAATAGTGACATATAATGACATTTACAAACATTTATAATTAGAAAAATAAGGCATTCTATAATAAATAATCTTGATGAAAAAGGGAAAGGAAAGGGTGCTTACGAAATGTTGGCAGGGTAAAAGGTGTATATGAGAGATATTAATGATAGATAAATGGTTCTATAATAATTTATACATCATAAGGGAAGTATGTGGGAGGTTCTAAAACATACCCCATCATTAGGAATAAAAAAGGTCATAACATAGAGGATACTCTTGAATAAAAGTGATAAAGAGAGGATTCCTTACCTTATGAGTTTGACAACAAAAGCTTGAAAGGGGATTCTTGAGAGCTCAGGGGAACCTTGGGAGGAATCTAATGATATGAGCACAGTGTAAGGTCATTTTACAAGTATATTGAGTGAATATAAGTGATATATTATGTAGGTTTATATAGGGAAAGAGATAGATTTCTTTAATATTTATGTTTTGGACTCTACAAAATAAAATAGTTCAAACCAAAAACCTTCCCATGATTTTTATCATAGTTTTTTCCAAAGTAGAGAGGCTTTTATTATTTTATTAGTAAAATTTACAAACATATTAAAATAATTATCTTTCTTATGTGAAGGTGAGTCACACTTTTAAATAAATTAATTTAAAACTCAAAAATATATTAAATGTTTTGGAGGATTCATAAAGTCTTAATAAAATTAATCAAGTAAAATTAAAATCACATTATTTTAATAGGAAACATATATTTGGCCTAGGATACCCATTATATTATTTTTCTAATCATTTTTGTGTCATTACGATGTCATAAAATGCATCGTATATCTATATAGTATTTTATTTTACCTGAAAATTTGGCTACCTCAAAAAATTATAAAAAATTAACTATTGGATAATTTCAATGTTCTGATTAAAAAAATAATATTCATTTTATCTAAATATATATTTTTCAATATTTTCATTTTCACTTATAAAATAAGATTCAACATTTATTGAAAAATGTTGTGTTTTTGACAATAACAATTTTCAAACCCTTATAAAAAGTACATTTCAATTGATACAAATTATATGTCCATTTATAATTAATAGAGATTATTTAATAATAACATTTTATTAAAATACTATTTATTTCAAAAATACATTTATTCATCAAAATAAACTCCTTCATTGAATTTGAATATTACCCAAAAATACTATTTGTTTTTAATTGAATGAAAATCATTTATAAAGTAACAATAAAAATGAAAACAAATTAATTAGTATATAAAATTTAAATATTAATATTAATAAGGTCTTGATAAATATCTCTTTATTACATCAGTGTACACCTTAAGATTAAGGTTCTCGATGATGATACTTTCATGGGGCTGTTCGGAAAACATGGTTTGGACCATGATCTCAATGAGCTTGAACATATCCCATAAATGGTTTCAATCATGATTAAGTTGTTGGATATCAGGTTGGTATTAGTCAAGGGTAAAGTGAAATAACACTATCTCCCTCAGAAGCTCTGATATATGGGCTTCATAGGGTACAATCCTACTCTATGAGGCTATCACTTCCTTTGTATGTTTCAATTGGATTTGTTAAAGCCATATATTTATATTAATCATGTGATCACTATTTAATGGATATATTAACAATGGTAATATTATGAATAGTCTTTTAAATCCAAAGATATAACTCATGAAGTGAATTTTTTTTCTATAACCATATTACATAATAATACATTTAATTAAAATCACAAAGGAAAACTTCATTTATAATAGTTCGAGTTGTTAAAATCTTCAACCATTGAGAAATTTCACCCTTGAAATTTTCATTCCACCCCCATTAAAATAGATGAGGTTAATTATGCCTCATCACTTCCTTTGGTTCCCATGTTTCTTGTTCAAACTTGGGGTTTCTCCATAACACTTTGACAAGGTGCATTGTCTTATTTCATATAACTTTGTCTCTCTGATCTAAGATCTTCACATGCTGCTCCTCATTGGAAAGATCATTATCCAATGGTACCATCTCTGGATTGACTACATGTGAGGGGTTAGGTATTTAGTTCCTCAAGAGTGATACATGGAATAAATCATGAACTCTAGATAGGTTAGGTGGGAGTGAAAGTCGATAGGCCACCGCTCCAATGTGACCAAGGATATCAAAGGGGCCGATGTATTTTGGACTAAGATTTAACTTCTTTCCAAATCTCATCACTTTATTCTATAGAGAAATGTGGAGGAATAACATGTATCCAAAATCAATATCTAGGTCTCATCAATGATTTTCATTATATCGCTTTTGTCAAATATGAGCAGCCTTGACGTGTTGTTGAATGGTATTAACCCTTTCAACCATTTCCTCGACCATTTCAAGACATAAAAGTTTTGTTCCCCAACATCATACTAGAATTCAGTTGTCCTGTACCTCATCCCATAAAGGGATTCATAGGGATCTATTTGGATTCTTGTTTGGAAACTATTGTTGCAAGAGAACTCGACTAGAGGAAGATGTTGAGCCTATCCTCCTTTGAATTCCATTGAGCATGCTCTCAACATGTTCTCAAGTGTTTGGATAGTCCACTCAGATTTTCCATCAGTTAGAGGGTGATAGGCCATTTAGAATTTTAAATCATTATTTAGATCATGTTGGAGAATCTTCCAGAACATAAAGGTGAATCTTTGATCTCGATCAGATACAATCGATAGTGGCACTCCACGCAACCTGACCCCATTCTTGATTTATATCCATAAAAGTAGATTCAGTGAGAATTACTCTCATATCACAATAAAGTGTGCAGTCTTTGTAAGACAATCCACCATAACCAATATATTATTATTACATATTTATTTCTTTGGAATATTAGTGAAAAAGTCCATGGTGATGTTTTCCCATCTCAAGGAAGATTGGTTCAAGAGGTAAAATTCCTATTTCTTTTCTTTCATTTTTAAGCTCCTTTGTT
The DNA here is from genome assembly GCA_963277665.1 of Viscum album. Taxonomy (NCBI): domain Eukaryota; kingdom Viridiplantae; phylum Streptophyta; class Magnoliopsida; order Santalales; family Viscaceae; genus Viscum; species Viscum album. The sequence goes on from OY728166.1 coordinate 386,924,398, forward strand.
CTCCTTTATTTACTAATATATAATCATCCAAATGATATGAAAACTCCAGTAACATACATTTACTAGAATTTATTTATTATAATGGGATAATTCATTATCATCTCTCCTTTCCCCCACCTTTTATTTGAAAGAAATGAAAACACAATTTTAGATGAGTTAATCTAGAACATTCAAGGATGATGGGTTATCAATTTCTATTAATATCTTCAATTATGTTCATGAAAACATTTTTATGGTTGAAACAGACTATTATATTCTCATTTTATCTTACTTAATGTTCTTTAATCCTTATAAACTCATGATGTAAAACAATAATTCAAAACAAGTTAATTGTGAGAAAAACTGCTAAAATTAAATCAAGCGTTTATCATTAATGTTTTATAAAAGGATTCACCTTAACTTAAAATAACCAAATGAATTTTATAATCATGTAATATTATTTGTGTTCAATAACAACATATAAATTAAATTCTGGACTACAACTTTTATCTTACATGTTTCTCCATTCACGAACATTAGTAAACCGATCATAAAAACCAAGAAAACGAACGATCCCGAATAATGAAATTGAACCACTTAACCCGTTAAAAAGGAAATGAATGAACTTAAAAGGGTATAATAAATAGACTAAATATATAATATTTTCTCAAATTATTAATTTATAAATCTTATTTATTTATTCTAGTCATTAATAACAAACGGAGAACACCATCAGACTTAAGGTAATGGATCCTCTCCATTTAAATTTTATTCAAGAATGTCCTCTTTGTTATGACATTTTAGGTGTAATACATAATTATGGGGTATGATTTAGAAATTCCCCCATACTTCCCTCATGATGTTTAAGTGAGGAGAAACCCCTTTATATCTCATTCAACCCTCTTAAGTACACCCGATACCATGATGATAATCCGTGAGGAATTCTACCTAAATCTCCTTTATTCCATCGGGTTACCTTATCTTTATTTATACCAAAATGAAGTTATATTATTTATTTATTTGGATCTTCTAAATTTGGTTTACATGTACAAAATCAATTTATCAAGACCCTTCCATCGTTCTCTTTTTGTGTATAGATGTTTTAAGTGATTCCCTCCTCAATACATCATGATAAGAAAACCCATTTTAAGGGAACATCCTAAATTCTTACTCGATTTAAAGTGCACTCTATCTTATGTTTTAAGCCATAATTTTCTGTAAAAAATCAGTCCTTTATTATTATGAAAACCTTATGGGTTAAATTCTAGTTTTGTATAAAGTATTGTTCCCTTTTCTATTTTAAAGGCTCTATGGTATTTTCCTTAAAACCTCTCAAAAATGTTTTAATGCTAAAATTTCTTAAATACTTTTCTTACATGTTGGAAATTATACTTGAAATCACTTCCCATGATACATGAATATTTTACCTTATGAATTTCCATTTATATTTTAGTTCCTTTCTTTCATGGACATTTTTATGATACACACATTTGTTATGCTTTATGTCATGTTTATGGTACCCAAGCCTTTCCATGGGTAACCCTTATGTTTATATATGATTGATTATGTATGATAAATTATGTGAAAAAAATATTAATTTATTGTTAATATGGGTGCACCCAAATAGTGCTCCAATGAATTGGGTAAAGTTGAGTCTTATGAGATGTTATGTGCGATAGTCTTGGCGGTTAGCCTTGGCCTGTGCTACTACGTGCAACGGTCTTGGTGGTTAGCCTTGGCTTGTGATACTATGGGAAACATTCTTGGTAGTTAGCCTTGACTCATACTAAATTCATGTTTTATGTTTCTACCACATTTCTATGATTCCATGTTTATATGATCCCATGTTTATATGTTATGATTCCATATGTTACATTCCCTTTTTTATTATAATATCGTGCCTTCTATCTCATGTGCTAATACTTTGTTCTTATGGTTGTTCCCTTACTGAGATTTTTAGATCATCCCTTTGTTCATGTTTTACAAAGGTTATCCTGTGAAGATTTATGAGCACAATGGAAGTTATGGGCTCTTTATGAAGAATAAATAAAGAAATGTTATATTTAGTTCCATGTTTTGAGTTTTATGTACCTAGTCTTCCAAGACACTGGACATTATGATCCTTGGATTTTACAATGATGTATAATTATGCTTAAAATAATTTAATGTTATATGTAAAAATATAGGGTCACTATAGTTGGTATCATAGTATGGTTTAGTTATTTTTGGAGATTAAGAATAGAGCACCTTAGTGAGAAACTTAAGTATGAGACTAAGTATACGAAAAAATCCCTAAATTTTGTTAAGTATAAAGTATATGGTTTATCAAAAAAATACATCCCTATATAGATACAATAGGTAGAGGTGGCTCTGACATTGATGTATCTAGGAGTGAAAACTCCGACAAGGAGTTTCGGGTCTGATATGGTATCCTAGTACATGATAATGGGCCTCGCTGCACTCTTGGTTTTACACTCCTGGGGGATATGATTTGGTAAAATCATGAGCTTTGTACAAAACATTATTAAGGGAATAAAAAAATCCCATAAGAATATAAGTTACGAAATAGATCTAGAATAACCTAGATTTAAACATATGGAATCACAAGTTAGGATATACATCTCCTTTACAAGTTTATCCTTTTATGCTCAAAAGTTTCCTTTTTTATGTTAAATAACTATGTATTCAAGCCCTCAAATTGTACGTTCCTTTTCTTAGTTAATGGCAGGAAATAGAAGAACACGTTCCAATAACCAATGTGATAGGGAATGTGATGATTTTCCTAATGATATGCCTGATGTGATGGGAACGGGTTCTCAAAACTTCATGATAGTTTTTACTCAGTTGGATCAAGTTATGAATAATAACTTTAATCTTATAGAACAACCTCATCCTCCATGGAAAGAACAATTTGTCATTGAATCCTTTATTTAGAAAAGGTCTCCCATGTTTAGTGGATCATTTTATCCCCTCCTCACGAAATAGTGGATTAAATCCATTGAAAAGATATTCTCCATCCTCCAGTGCTCAAAATAAGAGAAAGTTGTACCGGTAGTCTATCATTTTGACGGGGAAGCTGATTAGTGGCAGACACTGATCAAGAATATGAAGTCCTAAGAAAAAATTGATTCTATGGATTGGGATGAATTCAAGAGGATTTTTTTCAATAAATATTTTCCTCGAACCCTCCATCTCTAGATGGAAAAAGAGTTCCTCAAACCCAATTATAAGGAAGATGAGTCCATCGGGGCGTATGAAGAAAACTTTACAAGGCTTGGAAGGTATGCCTCTAGATTTTTCATGAACACCAAAATCAAGGTAGATTGCTTCTTTAGTGGGATAAAGTCAAGTCCACAGAAGGTGTTTTCCACTCAAGACTTCGAAAGTTATGAATATATTGTCTATTGTGTGCTCAAGTTTTAAATGGAGGTTGGACACTCTCAGTGGTCTCATGGGCCCAATGATAAGAAGCAAAAAAATGGAGAACCACATGGTTGGTTCAACAAAAAAAATCCCATGATGGAAAGAAGCAAGAATATCCCACTTGTAAAATTTGTGGGAAGAATCATCTTGGTAACTGTCAAATGGGAACTAACAATTGCTTCAAATGCAGAAGAATGGGACATATGGCCAAGAACTGCCAAAGGGATATGAAGAATCCTGCTAATGTAGAAGAATAAAGGAAGGTTTATATCAACACTCATCTTGTAGTGCAGTGTTACAACTATATGGAGCATGAGAATTTTGAAAAAAATTTCCCTAAGCCAAGGGTTGTTAGAAGAAATCAACAACAAACTCCATGGAAACAAGGAAGGGAATATGATATCACTACTGCTGACATGGAGCTGGAAAATGATTTGTTGATAGGTACGCTTGTTATTCATTCAAGAATAGAGAAAATACTATTTGATTATGGTTCTATGAATTATTTCATATCTTGCTAGTTTAGTAGAACTATTCAAACACCGCCCCATAATTTGGAGGAAAAGTTATCTGTGAGAACAAAAAATGGGAAAATAATTGCTTCCATGATTTATAAATCCTCCCAGGTTAATGTTTGTGGATTGAACCTCAAAGTAAATCTTTTCATACTTCCTTTAGTGGAGTTTGATGTTATCTTGGGCATGGATTGGATATATTTATAAAAATCCAACATCAACTGTCAGTAAAGGGATATCACTCTTTACATCTCGAAGCATCCTTCAATTCTTTACAAGTGTAAGGAGTAAGATGAATCTCTTTTAGAATTAGTGTCTCAAGTGTGGATTTTAATTCTTTATGAGAAAGCATGTCTATCTCAAATTATTGGGACAAAGGAGTGAATCATGCTTGAATACATTCCCATCATGAGGGATTACACTAATGTATTCCCTGATTAGTTTCGTAGTCTTTCCCCGGACTGAGAGGTTGATTTCTCAATTAAACTTATTCTTGGATATTTTCCTATATCAAAAACACCTTATAGAATGGCCACCGTAGAACTAGAAGAGCTAAAGAAGCAGTTACAGGAGAATATGGAGAAGGGTTTTATACACCCGAATGCTTCACCATGGGGTGAAATAGTTCTATTCATCAAGTAGAAGGAAAGATAAATGTGCATCTGCATTGATTATCATGAGATCAATAAAATCACGATAAAGAACAAGTATCCCCTGCCATAGATAGATTTTTTGTTCGATCAGCTTTGTGGGGATAATTATTTCTTTAAGGTGGACCGTTTTTTGGGATGTCACCAATTATTGGTGAGGAAAGAAGATATTCCCAAGACTGCCTTTTGAATGAGGTATAGAAACTATGAGTTCATAGTGATACCCTTTGGACTCACTAATTCTCCATAAATTTTCATGGATTTATCGAATTGAGTCTTTATAGATTACCTCAAAAAAAATTTGGTAGTCTTTATTGACGATATTATGATATACTCTAAGAGAAAGGAGGCACACGAGGATCATTTTAATACCATGTTAAAAACATTACAAAGGGAGAAGATGTATGAAAAGTACAATAAATTTGAGTTATTAATGGAGGAAGCATCATTCTTGGGGCATGTTATCACCAGCAAAAGGATATCTGTGGACCCTTCCAAGAAAAAGGTAATTGAAGAGTGGCTCAGGACAACATCTGTAATGGAAATCCACATATTTCTAGATCTAGTTTGGTATTATCGACTATTTGTGAAGGACTTTTCAAGATTTTCAAACCCAATGAACAAGATAAAATGGATGGGATTAAAGTGTTTCTGGACCTAAGAATGTGAAGTCTATTTTAAGGAGTTGAAAAAGAGGTTTATCACTGCGCCAATACTCACTCTCTCAAAAAGTGGAGAAATCTTTGGGGGTGTACATTGATTATTCAAAGAAGGTATTAGGATATGTGTTAATTTAAAATGATAAAGTGATAGCCTACGCCTAAAGGAAGCTGAAAATCCATGAGAAAAACTATCCTATGCATGATCTGAAGTTAGCGGTTGTGATCTTTGCATTATAAATCTAGTAGCGTTATCTATATAGGGAGAAGTGTGAGATATATAATGATCACAAGAGTCTCAAATATATATTCACACAAAAAGAGCTTAATATGTGCCAGAGAATATGGATATATCTCATCAAGGATTATGACTGCTCAATCCACTACAATCCCGGTAAGGCAAAAAAGGTAGCAGATTCTCTAAGTAGAAAGGATCCTGAATCTTTATCAATGATGATAATTGAAAAGGATATGATCTTCTAATATTTGGAGAGGATGGAAATTGGAATCATTAAGGTATGATCATCATCAATCCTTTCTCAAATTATTGCTCAACCATCCCTCATGGAGAAAATAAAGGATTCTCAAAGAAAAGATATGGAAATTATAACATGGATAGAAGATGTTAAAAATGGGAAATCCTATGAGTTCATGATTGATGAGAAAGGAGTTGTAATATTTGCTTCATGATTATGTGTACCATCTTATCCAGAGATAAATAAGGATCTTCTAAATGACGTACATAGATTAACCTTCTCTATTCACCTAAGGAGAATAAAGATGTATCAAGATCTTCAAGAGAACTTTTGGTGGGACAATATGAAAAAGAAGATTATTGAATATACATCAAAGTGTCTGGTATGTCAGCAAGTGCAGTCTAAGAGGAAAAATTCTAAGAGGATGACGCAACTACTACCCATACCAACATGGATGTGGGAGAACATCACCATGGACTTTGTCAATGGACTTCTGAGGAAATCCAGAGGAAACAATGCTATATGGGTCATTGTGGATCATTTTACAAAGATAGCTCAATTTATCATGATTCGAGAGGACTTCTCATTGGATCAAATTGCACAAATATATATCAAATAATTATTAAGGCTTCATAGAGTACCAATATATATAGTATCCGATCGAGATTTGAGATTCACCTTGAAGTTCTGGAAAAGTCTCCAACATGCTCTAAGCACTGAACTAAACTTCGGTACAAACTGTCATCCTCAAACTGATGGCCAATTTGAGTAGAATATTTAGACATTGGAAGATATGTTGAGAGTGTGTTATATGAAATTCAAAGGAGGATGAGACCAATATCTTCCACCAGTTGAATTCTCCTACAAAAATAGTTTCCAATGGAGCATCTGAATGACACCATACCAATCCCTTTATGGGAAATGGTGCAGAACACTGGCGTGTTGGAATGAAGTGGGTGAGCGTAAGCTGTTAGGACCTGAAATGGTTGAATAAATGATATAAAAGGTAAAAACCATTCAGCAGCATATCAAGGAATCCCAAAGTCGATAGAAGAGTTATGCCGAAAATCATCGATGAGACCATGAATTCAAAGTTTGAGACATGTTATTTCTATGCATATCTCAATGGAAGAAGGTTATGAGGTTTGGAAAGAAAGGGATGTTATGTTCTAGGTACATCGTCCCCTTCAAGATTCTTGACCGAGTCAGGATTGTGGTCTCTCGACTAGCACTTCCACCTACCATGGCCAAAGTACATGATGTATTTTATGTATCCCTCTTAAGAAAGTACATACCAGATCCTTCACATGTACTCTTTTTAGTGGTGGTACTATTGGAGGATGATATTTCTTACGAGGAGAAGCCAGTAAAGATCTTGGATCATAGAGATAAAGTTCTGCATAAGAAGAATACACACTTGGTAAAAGTACTATGGAGGAATCACAAGTATGAAGAGGCAAAATGGGAACTAGAGGAGGCAATGAAGGAAAAGTAACCAAACCTGTTTATGGATTAGAATATAAAACGCAATTTCAAGGGTGAAATTTCATAAGGGGGGGATATAATGTAACGACCCAAAGTTTTCAATGGAAATTTAATTCTTATAATTATGTCATATAATCACATGAAATCACAATGTAATGAACTAATAAGTGCTATGTGACCTTTAAACATAATTTGTTCACTTCTGTGATTTGAATTTTGAAAATTTGACATACACGGTTGCGATCAGTAAGTTATTTAGAGTCTAACATGACCAACTTAATTTTTAATGAATACTAACATACCCTTATGAATAGTAATGTTACTCTTATGAATAGTGGTATACCCTAATGAATGGTAACCTTACCTATGATATTATATAAATAAGATTCAAGTGGAAGTACGATATACCTATATCCGGGAATAAGAAAATAAATATTTTAAAATTGTTGTTTTTTGAGTAAATTATGATTTTAATTAAAAATCAAATTAACCATATTTAAAAAATTATTTTTGAAAAATGAATTTCATTTTTAAATTTTACATCTTGAAAAATGGTTAGGGTAATGTTTTGGGATATTTTTAAAATACTTGAATTTTTGATGAATAGTAAAATATGATAATTTACAATAAATGCTAAATACATGATTTATAATGTCATCAGATGATGTATGGATGATGTAAGACCGTTATCTAAAAATCACATGAATATATTACTATTTTTGGTTATCGAATCATCACTATATTTGGTCTTGAGGGAAACTAATAAACTAAGGAATTAAATATTATGAAAACTCTCCTCTCCTCCACTATAAATACCACCCCTATTTACCTCTTCTCTTCACTCATATAAATCCATGTACCTTACCTATATTCTTCCCAAATATCTCCTAAATATCCCCCTCCACTTTTAATAGCCCTTAGCCTCTTCAAAGGACCAAATCCTCTCCCTTTAAGAGGCTCTCAAGGAATGTTGATTCAAGAGGTAAAATTCCTCTTTTCTTTTCTTTCATTTTTAAGTTCCTTTGTTCTCTTTTATTTCCAAATATCTACTCATCCAAATGGTATGAAAAATAAAATAACATAAATTTACTGGAATTTTTTTATTTTAAAGGGATAATTCACCATCATCTCTCCTTTCCCCCACATTTTATTTGAAATAAATTAAAACACTATTTGAAACGTGTTAATCTAGCACATCCAAGGACGACGGGTTATCAATTTCTATTACTATCTTCAATTATGGTCATGAAACCAATTTTATAGTTGAACTAGACTATTATATGTGTATTTTTTCTTATTTAATGTTCTTTAATCCTTATGAACTCATGATGTAAAATAATAATACAAAACAAGTTAATTGTGAGAAAAAATCGCTAAAATTAAATCAAGCATTTATCATTAATTTTTTATAAAATGATTCCCCTTCACTCCAAATAACCAAATGAATTTTACAATCATGTAATATTATGTATGTTTACTAACAACATATAAATTCCATTTTGGACAACCACTTTCATCTTACATGTTTCTCCATTCATGAACATAAGTAAACTGATTGTAAAAACCACAAAAACGAACGAACCCAAATAATAAAATTAAACCACTTAACCCATTAAAAAGGCCATGAATGAACTTAAAAATTGTATAATAAATAAATTACATATACAGTAGGTTATTTTATTATTAATTAAAAAACCTAATTTGTTTATTCCGTTCATTAATAACAAGTGGAGAACACCATCAGACTTAAGGTAAGGGATACTCTCTATTTCACTTTTATTCAAGAATATTCTCTATGCTCTGCCAGTTTAGGTGTATTCCCTAATGACGGGGAATGATTTTGCACCTCCCAAATACTTACCTCATAATTTATAGGTGATGATAAACCTTTTTCTATCTCATTAATCCCTCTTAAGTACACCCAATATCATGCCGATAGTCCATGAGGAATTCTACCCGAATCTCCTTTACTCGTTCGGGTTGCCTTATCATTCTTTCTACCAAAATTAAGTTATCTCATATATTTATGTGAATATTCTAAATTCTATTTACATTTAAAAAATTCATTTATCAAGACCCTACCATTGTTATATTTTGGTTATGTACATGTTTTTAAGTGATTCCCTCCCCAATACTTCCCGATAAGTAAACCTATTTTAAGGGAGCTTCCCGGTTTTTTACCCGATTTCAAGTGCACTCTATCTTCTATTTTAAGACAACATTGTCCTTAAAAAATAAGTCTTTTTTTATTATGAGAACCTTATGGGTTCACTTTTCATTTTTTTATGAAGTATTGTTCCCTTTTCTATTTTAAAGGTTGTATGGTATTTTCCTTAAAACCTTTCAAAAATGTTTTAATGATAAAATTTCTTAAATAATTTTCTTACATGTTGTCACTTATACTTGACATCACTTACCATGATACATGCCTATTTTACCTTATAAATTTACATGTATATTATAGTTCCTTTCTTTCATGGATACTTTTATGATACGCCCATTTTTTATGCTTTATGTCATGTTTATGGTACCTAATCCTTTCCATGGGTAACCCTTATGTTTATATATGATTGATTATGTATGAATAATTATGTGGAAAAATATTCATGGAAAGTTAAGATGGGTGCACTCAGATAGAGCTCCAATTCATTGGGTAAATTAGAGTCTCATGAGATGTTATGTGCAATGGCCTTGGCGATTAGCCTTGTCTTGTGTTAATACATGCAACGATCTTGGTGATTAGCCTTGGCTTGTGCTACTATGGGAAACAGTATTGGTAGTTAGCCTCGAATAATAATAAATTCATGTTTTATGTTTCTTCCACATTTATATGATTCCATGTTTATATTATCCCATGTTTATATGTTTTGATTCCATATGTTACATGCCTTTTTTTATCATCATGTCATGCCTTTTATCCCATGTGCTAGTGCTTTGTTCTTATGGTTGTTCCATTACTGGAATTTTTAGCTCATACCTTTGTTCATGTTATCTCCATGTTATCCTATAAATATGTATGAGCACAATGGAAGTTAGGGGGTCTTTATGAAGACTAAATAAAGAAACATTATATTTAGTTCCATGTTTTTAGTTTTATGTACCTAGTCTTCCAAGACACTAGACTTTATGATCCTTGGATTCTACTCTGATGTATAATTTTGTTTAAAATCATGTAATGTTATATGTAAAAGGATAGGGTTTCTATAATCTACCACTTTATTCTATTTGCATATATGGTAGTGGATTGAGCAGTCATAGTCTTTGATCAGCTCTAACCATCTTCATTGGTGAATATTCATCTTTTTCTGTGTGAATATATACTTGAGACTTTGGTGATCCGTATATATTTCAAACTTCTCCCCAAAGAGATAATTCTACCAAAATTTTAAAGAAAAAATCACTGCATCCAAATCCAAATCCAAATCATGTTTTGGGTAGTTCTATTCATGAAATTTCAACTACCTTGAATCTTAGGCAATGAATTTTTCATTTTTCATCAACACAAAACCCATTCCCTTCTTTAAAGCATCACTGAATACCATAAAAAGCTCTCCACTTGTGGGTAGTGTGAACATAGGAAAAATGATAAGACTCATTTTTCAACTTCATGAAGCTATCTTCACATTCATCACTCTAAGAAAACTTTACACTCTTCCAAGTTAGCTTGTTAATAGGGTTTAACATTCATGATAAATTTCTCATGAATTAGCGATAGTACCCAGCTAACCCATGGAAACTATAGATATCTGTCATAGATGTTGAACTCTAAAATCCTTCAATTTCTTTAATTTTCAAAGGGTATATATATATTCTATTAATTATTATGATATTCCCTAATAAAGAGGCTTCCTTCAACAAGAACTAACATTTTTTATACGTGGAAAAAATATTTTCCTTTCGTAAGGTCTTTAACAAATTATTAAAATGCTCCTAAGACACCTCTTTAATTTTGGATAATATTATAATATAATCTATTAATACTAGAAAAAATTTGTTGAGGTAATCTCTATAGACTATATTAATCAAGTCCATGAATATTTCTAGATCATTAGTGAGTCTGAATGTCATTATTATTAATTTATAGTGCCCATACCTTATACAAAAAGTTGTCATAGGAATATACTCCTTCACCATATGTTGGTAATATCCTGACCACAGATCCACCTTGGAAAATTATTGTGCTCCACATAGCTTATAGAACAAGTCATCAATATGGGTAAAAATATACTTGTTTGTTATCGTGATTTTGTTGAGCTCATGATAATCGATGCGAAGTTGCATTGAACCATCCTTCTTCTTAATAAAGAGGACTAGTACACCGCATGGTGAAGAACGTGGGAATACAGAACCTTTATCTAGATTACATTGTAGTTGTTTATTCAGCTCTTTAAGTTCCACAACATCCTTTCTATATAGAGTCTTGGATAATGATAATGCCCCAGGTATAAGATCGATCAAAAATTTAACATCTTAGCTAGGAAGAAGACTAGAAAATTCCTCAAGAAACACATCAGTGTATTCCATCATAATAGGAATGTATTCAAGGATGATTATTTCCTTAGACTCAGTCATTTTAGATAGATACACTTGATCATAGGTCAATAATATACATGCTTGAGATGATGGTGCCTTATAGAATTCATACTTATCCTTACATTTGCATGGAATCTAAGGATGATTCAAAATATGGAGAGTGATTTCCATATCATGAAAATTTATATTGGATCAATATAGTAAAATCCAATCCATGCCTAAAATTTCATCAACTTCCACCAAAGGGAGTATGACAAGGTTTTATAGGAAATTCAGACTGTAAATTTTGAAAGGGAAGGAGTTATATACTTGGGATGCAATAATTCCCCCATTTTTTGTTTTCACTGACATTTGTACTTATAGGATTTTTTGTGGTGTTTGAATAGTTCTACTAAACTTTCATGATCTAAAGGAATGCGTAGAACTAGAATAAAAAGTGTATTATCTATTATTTAATGAATAACTAGCATACCTATCACCACTTCGTTGTTGGGATTTACTTTGGTGATAGTGATGGAAAAAGATTTCACTTTTTACCTTGGAGGTTGTTGGTTGTCTTAAAAAACCACTGGATTAGTGAATTAGTTTTCAAAGTGCCTTGGTTTCTTGTAGTTGTAGCAATGAACAATACACTGAGGGTTGACCGGAGAATTCCTTTCCTTCATCATAGTAGCACGTTTCTCCTCATGATCTAGGTTTCTATTCAAAACCCGAGTAAATCAGTTCGTCACCCCCTTCAGGAAATTTACAAGGTGATTCTTTCTGAATATTTGTAAAGTGGTATGTTGAAATTTCATGGCACCTTTAGATCTCTCTATCAGCCTACCAATATCAATCTCTACTTTTTTATTCTTATCCCTATGATAACCTTGATAGGCAATGATCTCCATTTCGAATTTGAGGGCACATTAGAAAATTTATTCATAGCCATCAAAGTAACGGATTTCCAGGTAATTCAGTATGCTAGGTTTTAGACCACTAAATAAGTGGTCAACCTTGTATTTGGGTGTAACGGCAATGCTGAAGGCATACTGTGAAATTCTTGTGAAGTTTTCCTCATACGCCCTGATAGATTCATCATCTTTTTTCTTGAAGGAAAATAAACTCGTTTCCATTTTAAGACGAAGAGTGAAAGGAAAATATTTATCAACTATTTTTTCTAAAAATCATTCCACAAAATTGCTTCAATCTCTTCCTCAAGATTTTTATTTTTGATCAATGTATAGAATTGATCAGCTTTACCCTCCATATGATAAATATCCAACATAACATCCTCTTGTTTAGATCATTTAAGTATGGATAAGATCTTTTCAATGGAGTTAATTTATTTTTTGGTGATTAATGGATCAAATGATCCATTGAAAGTATGAGGCCTTTGTCACATGAAGCTATTGATCGTGCCTTGTTATCTTTTGAGGGGATTTGGATACTCCTCATGATCTAGGTTTCTATTCAAAACCCACATAATCTAAAACAATATCGTCATGAAGTTTGTGATTCCTGCTCCCATTGGGTTGGGAATCTCATTAGGGAATTCATCACATTACTCTTCACATTTATTGTTTAACCGATTCCTCACATTTTTATCCATTGGATATAATAAAAGGAAAATTATGTATGAGTATATTTAACTTTTAAACACATAACGGGGAATTTAATGACATTAAAGGGTTAAATTATAACCTACATGTATTTCCTTAACTTATGGTTTTCTAGAATTCAGTCTTTGTTATCCGTGATCTATTTCCTAACATATAAACTTATGTGATTTTTTAATGACTTATTAATGTTTTTAATGAGATTATGAATTACCAAAGCATATCCACTGTGAGTGTCAAACCAAGTGCACATTAAGGCCCATTTTTATGTACCAGGTTACCTTAAGTCAGGCCTAAAACATCTTGTCGGAGTTGTTAGTCCTAGGTAAATATGTTACAAAACCACATCCACTTGTAGTATCTAGACATGGATATATTTTATTGATAAAAATTTACTCTATAATCACCAAAATTTTAGGTATGTATTCTTATACTTAGTCTTATCTCTAAGGATTTTTCTAGAGTTTTCTAATCCTAATCCAAAAAATAACTAAACTTTTCCTCTGATACCAACTATAACAAACCTTATCTTTATTACAAATTGATACATGATTTAATTACACAAAATTACACTTAATAAAAACTGAAATATTGAGAAGTCTAGTGTCTTTTAGAATTATATTTCATTACAACTTAAAATATGAATTACAACATCTTTATTGAAAACTTCTTTAACATTCTTGAGTTTAAAACTGCATTGGATAACTTGGGGAAATAAATAAGGAAGGGTTGATCCATAAATACATTAAGAGAATAGATATGGAATTACATAAAGATAATTATACATGATAGATAAGGAATATTAATGAGGTATAAAGGAACACAAATAATATGCCATGATACATCATGACAATCATAACATGGGAAATGTGGAAACAACTTAAAACACTGCATCATAAACATAAGTCAAGGCTAAACCGCAAATACTTAATGGTGGAAAAATCCCCATAAAAGAATCAGGTAAAACCCTATAACAATGTAAAATATCAGGATACTAAAAATTACCCAATTAATTGGAGTGTTATATAATTCCAGGCGCACCCGCCACTTTCATTTCATTCTCATGCTTATGTGTGAAACATAGATCATAAAACATGGATTCATTCATCATCATAATTTATTACACGATAAAGGAGTTTTGAATAAATACATTTATTTACCTGATAAAAAGGTATATGTTCATAAAAGTGAGAAACCATGATAGGAAATGGGTATGGTATTTACTACACATTTGTTTTATCATGGAAAATCACAGTGAAATTTCAGAAACATAACGGTGCCACTTAAAAGTTCATAAATGGGTTGATGAGAAAAAGATGGGCCTATCATAATTTTTAAATTAAGTGGAAAATAATAGGGAAATAGAAGTACATGTCCACACATTTATAATTAGAGAAATCAGACATATGATAATAAATAATCTTGAAAAAAATGGAAAGGAAAGGATGCTTACAAAATTTTGGTATGGTAACGGGTGTACATGGGAGAAATTAATGAGAGATAAAGGGGTAGATCATAATTTATACATCATAATCTCATTATGGGTGAGGTAGAAAACATACCCTATCATTAAGAATAAAAAAATAAAAGGGAATAAATAGACGATATTCTTGAATAAAAGTGAGAAAGGGAGGATTCCTTACCTTAAGAGTATGAGACCAAAAGCTTGAAAGGGGATTCTTGAGATCTTTAGGGAACATTGGGAGGATTATATAGAGAGGATAGTAGATTGAAATCATGTCAAAAGTATTTTTATTGAAGATAAGTGGGATCTTGAGTGGGTTTATATAGGAAAAGAGAGGTATTTCTTTAATATTTAGGTTTTGGATTCTACAAAATAATTTATTTTAAACCACAAAAATTCCAACGGTTTTTTACAAAATGGAGTGGTTTTTTCAGTAAAAGGTAATAAAATTTTAAAATAATTCATTTTATTATGTGGATGTGAGTCACACTCTTAAATAAATTATTTTAAAACTCTAAAATATATTAAATGTTTTGGAGGATTCATAAAGGCTTAATAAATTTAATCAAGTGAACATAAAATCAAATTATTTTAAGAGGAAACCATATATTTAACCTAGGATACCAATTATATTATTTATTACATCATTTTTGTGTCATTATGATGTCATAAAACACACCGACTATTTACACGGTATTTAATTTTTACTCGAAAATTTGACTGTCTCAGAAAATTATGAAAAATTCACCATTGGATAATTTTGACATTTTGATTCAAAAAATAATATTTATTTTATCGAAATAATTTTTTAAATATGTGCATTTTCACTTTTAAAATTAATATTTTTCATTTATTGAAAAATGACGAGTCTTTGACAATAACAGTTTTTGAACCCTTATAAAAAGTACATTTCTTTTAATAAAAATTATATGAACATTTATAATTAATATAAATTATTTTATTATAACATTTTATTAAAATAATATTTATTTCAAAAATCCATTAATTCATCAAAATAAATCACTTAATTGAATTTCAATATTACTTGAAAATATAATTTTTGTTTAATTGAATCAAAATAGTTTATAAAGTAACAATAAAAATGAAAACAAGTTCATTATTCTATGAAATATATATATTAATATTATTAAGGTCTTGATACATATCTCTTTATAACACCGATGTACACCTTAAGAGTAAGGTGTGTGATAGTGATATTTTCATGGGGCCGTTCGACAAATATGGTTTGAGTAGTGATCTTGAAAAGCTTTAAATTATACCATAAATGGGTTTTCTCATACTTAAGTTACTGAATCTCATATTGGGATTGGTCAATGGAAAATCCCAATTATGATATCTCCCCCAAAATCTTCGATATATGGGCTTCAAAGGGTAAAATCCTATTGGATGAGGCCAACACTTTCTTTGTCTCAATCAATTGGATTTATGAAAGCCCTATATTTATATTAATCATATGATAATTGTTTAATGGATATATTAAAAAAGATAATATTATTAAAATTATTTTAAATACAAATATATAACTATGAAAGTGCATGTATTTTCTATAACCATATTTCACAATAAGACATTTAATTAAAATCATAAAGGGAAACTTAATTTATAACAGTTTGGGTCGTTACAAGTGTCCAATGTAAAAAAAATAAATACATATAAAAAATAAAAGTCAGTCCTGACACCATGTTTGTTTCCCTCATCCATTATCCATCCTGACTCGGCCATCTAACATAGGGATCTTAGCTTTATCCTATCCTGCAAATATGAAGTCTATTAAGGTATCGATCAGGTAGCCCGAGTAGGGTGTGAGTACAACTCCATAGTCCACCACCAATAGAATCTAAAACAATATAAAGTCAATAATAATTTATGTATTTTTATAAATAATAAAATACAATGAATAAGTAAACAATTATCACATTTCATTATTCATTAATTAACCAAAAAATCCCCAGGTTTATGATGACACCCATATAACAATACCTACTTCAGACCATGTTAGAGTTCGAACTATCCCCATGTAATATAATATATCACAATACCATGGTTTTAATTTATCATTTTATTTCAATTCATATAATGAACAATTGGATACATAGTCCAATCCCAATCTCATCGGCATAGAACATCATGTCTAACACCCCATTGGTATTTGGAGCCTCTTTCCCTATCACACACCCCAATTTCAGATGGGTATTTGGATCCTTAGTCCCTAACCCACACTTGCTATCACATATGGGTATTTAGAACCTTAGTCCATGTCCCACAATCATTTATCACATATGGGTATTTGGAGCCTCAATCCCCATCCCGCACTCATTTTCACATATGGGTATTTGGAGCCTTAGTCCCTATCACACACTCATTTATCACATATGGGTGTTTGGAGCCTCAATAATTATCCCACACTTATTTATCACATATATCAAATGTATAAAAATATCACACATATAAAAATTTCATATACATCAATCTTATGAATCATTAACCTTATTATCAAACATTCTCATTAAAAATAACCTTTTCACTTTCTCAAAAAAAATCATAACTCTTTAATTTAATCACATGGAATAATATGAACAATTCATCGTTAAACCAATTATCAATTTTTTTTCACATAACCCATTAAACCTTCAAGGTTAATCCAAACATCACTTTATTACCATTATCAACCAAATCAACATTCTATTAGTCACTCAGTTCCACCATCCCATCAATTTAACAACTACAAAAACCCATTAATTGACCAATTTCATAACCTAATTAATAAATAAATTTTATAATCCATTAATTAATTAATTAACCAAAATTAATTAATTCAATTAAAGAATTAATTTCTAAACGTATAATAGAAATTATTCAATTTTGTACATTTAATTGATACCAATACTTTAGTAATTGAATAATAGACCACCTACCTCAAAATCATTGATGAGTTTTCACCCAATGAAAATTCATCAAATTGAAATGGAATGGTGAAACCTAAGATTAAGAACAAGATCTGGAATAAATTCTTAGAAATAAGATCAAACAGTTTAACAACCATAAAATCCTAGATCAAAACCCTTTATAATGATGGGTAAAACATTCCTCTTTCCCTGAAAAGATGGAATAGAGAAATAAGAACCTAATCGAGAAGAAACCACATACTAGTAGAGGTTAATATTCCTCAATCCAGCCTTTGATTCATCAATAATGGTGTTTGAAATTCCTAGAAATTCATTCAGAAGCCTCATAAAATAATAGGAACGAGTTAGGGTTGAGTTGGGTTGATTTAGTGTAAATGTTGGGGGTTTGGGAATTTTTATTCTAATTTTTAGGGATTTAATTTTCCATGTGCACAATTTCTTATACAGAGGGAACAATTACTACTAAGATGGCGAAAATTTTGACAAATCATGTCCTAGACTTGTGAATCCCCTCTTTTTGGATTCACATGGTTTTTTTGTCTTAAGCACACAGTTTGGGCTAACTGTGGGCCAACTATGTACAACCCCTCTTCCTCCCCAAATTATCCAGTTTCACCCAAAAACCATCCAATATAAAACCCAAAAAAGATATACTCAAAAAAGGAAAAAGATTATCTGAATCAATCTTGAGACATCTCAAAAAAAGTTCTGGATTTTATAATCTATCCACCTTATAATAGATCATCCTCAAGATGCACTCCCAAGAATCTCTAAGATTCTTAGGAAAAAAGATCAGTCCACTAATCCCGCATATCCACTTATCTCTCCAATGTTTCCTTCTAAACATGCCCATGTTTCCACAATACCCAAACTATCAACATAGTCTTTCCCCACAACACTTTCTCAATAAAATCCAACACACGTATTAGATGCTCCTCAAAGGAAACATTAACCTCAAGCTCAGAATCATCCAGGTCAATTACATGGGAAGGGTTTGGGTGATACTGTTGAAGTTGTGACACATGAAAAAAATTATTCATAGCACTATACATCTATGAAAAATCCAATCAGTATGCCACTAACTTGATTCTCTCCACAACCTCAAACGTTCCAACAAGCTTGGGTGCCAACTTGACCTATCTCCAAATCCTATGGTCACCTAATCTAGTTGAAATACTAAGGAGAATATAATCATCCCCTTTAAAATCTAGGGTTTTTTGAAATCTATCAACATATGAATTTTTCCTACTTTAATCTGTAGCCATCTACTTCTGAATCAGTAGAACCTTCTCTAACGTCTCCTACTAGAGACTTAGTCCCAACAACTCTAACTCACTTGCCTCCATCCAACATAGAGGTGATCTACATATCCTACCATAAATAGGATCATATGGTTCCATCTATATAGTTTCTTGATAACTATTTTTATAGGAAAACTCTTCCAATTCTATGTGATTCTACCAAGACCCACTAAAGTATAATACACACGACCAAATAATATCTTCAAGAACCTGTATAGTATGTTCCAACTACCCATCATTCTGTGGGTTGAATTCCATACTTAGTAAAACCTATTTACCAAGAACCTTCTGTAGGCCCTAATAGAAGTATGAAGTAAAACACATGTCATTATTAGAAACAATACTCTATAGAACCCCATGAATATGGACTATCTCCTGAATTTACAAGTCTCACTTATAGGCAATAAATGAACTACTTTCATATGTCAGTCTACAAATACCCAGATAACGTCATTCTTTCAAGGAATTATCAAGAGACCCACCACAATGTCCATAGTAACCTTATTCCACTTCTATTCCAGAATGGGAAATGACTGTAGTAAACCACCAGGTCATTGATGATTGTACTTAACCTATTGACTGGTGTGGCATCATGTCACGAAACTTGATATATCATTTTTCATGCCTAGCAACCAATACTGTAGGCATATATCACGATACATTTTGGTCAAACCCAGATGCACCACCCACTTCGAGGCATAAAATTCAAGCATTAGCCCTTACCAAATACATGAAGGCACAAAAAACCAATTATTGAGATGGATGATCTCATCCTCATCTATAGTCCAATATAATGGTGTCTCCCCACCTTCAAGGATTTCCCTCAAGGCTAAACATTCCAAACCCTGATACTGTCTTTCCCTGATCTGACTCAAAAGTGTCGACTCCACTGACATATATATGAGATTCATATATTCCTAGTCCTCATGAACCACAACATGCATCTTAACCAGCAAAGTCATCATCTTCCACTCAGAGCTAGGCTCCTAAACTACCTGAGTCTGAGTTTTCTTGCATAAAACACCAGTAACACTATTTCCATTCCTAGGTGTATATTCTAGATCAAAGTCTAATGAATTCATATAATCAACCAATATATACTGTCGGAGATTCATATATAATTGCAAAAAGATATAATTTAAGATCTTATGATCAGTATACATAGCAATCCTTTCACCCAACTGATAATACATAAAAAAATTCAACAGAAAAAAACTACAACCAACTCAAGGTCATGCATAGAGTAGTTCCATTCATGTGACCTCAACTGTCATGACGCATATGACACAACTAGATCTCCCTCCATCAACACTGCTCCAAGAACTATCTCAAAATCCTCACAAAACACCGTATAATCCTTACATGGATCAGTTATAATCAAGATTGATGTAGTAGTAAAATGCTTCTCCAACTCCTGGAAAGAATTATTATATGCTCCAGACCATTCAAACATTATCCCCTTCTTGGTAAATCCAAAACCTGGAGCTTCAAAACGGGAAAAGACTTGGACGAACCTTCGATAATAACCTACTCATCATAGAAAACCAATGATATCAAAAACATTCTTAGACTGCTCCCAAGAATCCACTGCATGTACTTTCTCTAGGTCTACTAACACACCTCCCTTTGAGATGATGTGATGCAAGAAGTGTACCTGATCAATACAGAATTGAAACATAGATAGCTTAGCCTATAGATGATTCTCTCTTAGTGTACTAAGGATGATGTGAAGATATTGGGTATGATCATCATAAGTTTTGTATTACACCAATATTTCATCCACAAACCCTACCACAAATTATTCTAGGTATGGGTGGAAGATTTTATTCATCATTTCCACAAACTCTACCAATGCATTCCTCAACTCAAACGATATTAAAACGAAATCATATAGTCCACACCTACTTCTGAAATTAGTTCTTGGTATATCAGAAGTTCAAACTCTCAAATAATGATACCTTGACCCCAATTCAGTCTTTGAGAAGACACAATATCCTATCAACTATTTCAAGATATCATCGATATGTGGAAGGGGATACAATTTATTCACTGTCATCTGGTTCAACTTTTGGTAATCAACACATAAGCATAAAGTCTTGTCAGCCTTATTAGAAAACAAAAATTGAGAACCCCAAGATGACATAATCAGATGAATAAACCCATTATTCATCAAATATTCTAATTGATTCTTAAGATCCTTAAGCTCTGTTGGTTCCATTCTACATGGTGGAATAGAGACTAGCTCAAATCTTAGAATGAGCTCAATAATAAATTCCATATATCTCTAAGTGGTAGTCCCAATACGTCCTCAGAAAATACATCCTGGAACCTATCCACTCTAGGTGGAAATAAATCCTACTTTAAACCTCCATCATCCAATAATAGACTAGAAATCTATGTAGAGAGCTTCCCCAGTTGCTGATAAATTTTCCATGCATGGCCCACCTTGATATCCCACTCTCCGTGGTGAATATAATTATCACGCTCAAGAGTTGTAAAAGTCACACTCTTTTGGTAAAAATCAATGTGGGATTTTTATGAAAATAACCAGTCCATATCCATAATTACATTAAGGCCTAACATGTCAAGGATACGAAGATCCTAATTTTAATGATACTCTCCAACCTTGAGAGAACACCCCTTGCACAAAAATATGTCTCTAGACCATACTTCCAAAGGTGTATCTATCATTATAACCCCATTAAATAACTCCACCTATAGGCTCAAACCATTTATAGGTTGTGAAAATATAAAATAATGAGAGAAACTAGTATCAAATAAGGCACAAGCTAGCGTAGAATTTATAAAAATATTACCTCTAAATGTCGATGGTCTAGACTCACTTCCCCTAAGTGTAGGACAAACTTCATGTAACTGCCCTAACCCTCATCCTTTTGATTTATTATGAGTCCCCCGAGATGCACCACTCTACTGATATGTTAACTCTTTTCCAGAAGCACCTCATCCACTACCTTGACCACCACATCCAGTAGAAATCCAACTGCCAGTCTGGTATGAGGTAAATGATCTCCTTCCCACACTTTGGTTATGCCTAGTATCCCAATCACTAACCATATGTCATGGGTACCTACAGAGGATATGTATATGTACCATCCCACCAAAACCTCAACACTCTACTGGTGGTTGGGGATAATGTATACGGAAGTGGACCAACCTACCACAATGGTGGAAAACCAATCAGGTAAGATCCTAAACAACTTACACTTCCCCTTAGACACTATAATTTCCAATTATTTGGTCAATATTATCATAGATATGATTCTTACTCTCAGAATATGTACCTCTAGATCATCAAACAAAAACCACCTATCCTCCACTATAAGCCTCCCTCAGATTCCCCTCAGATATGAGATCCCAATCTACCACCTCAACAAACTTCTTTAACCAAAATATGATAACTTGGGGCTTAATATCAAATTTAAGTATGTCCTGGAAATGCCTTACCATAGCTATCTCATACCCTACCAACATTGGAGAAACTAACTGGAAATCTGTAAAATGAATAACATAGTACATCACAGAAAAGCTCCCCTAGGTCATACTCATAAACTATAGTTCCCTCTCCCATCTCAATGTCTCTGGATAAAAGTGTGCCATGAACTTCTCTAAAAATTCCTTCCATTCTATACCATCTGCCTACCCAGTTTGAGCCTGAACATCCCACAAACACTTTGTTGATCCTTGTAACATATAATCAACCAACTTGACCCTATTCTCAATAGGAGTCTCCAAATGGTTAAGTATAGTTTGGGTAGACTCAATCCAAAACTCAACTACCTCAAGTCCACCCACTTTGATGAAAGTTGTAGGGTGTTGTAACTGTAACTTTTCTGTTAGGTTAGAAATACATTTCACAAACAACTCAAGATCTCTCTATATAAACTACATGAAGTGAGAATTGTTCTCATTGAACTAGTCTCCAACTCCTTCACCCAAAACTATCAGTGCATTAGGTTTAACTGCTGGTGGATCATTTCCAACGTCAACCTTTGGTCATCCTATCAACAAGCGTCTTCATAGAGGAATATGTATATATATATTTAAAAACACACATATCAGGACATATTACCCCACATAAACACATTTAACAATAGGAATTTACATAAATCCATAACAAGTCATCCACATTTCTCCCCCACATGGTCAAAACTGAGGTGCTATCACTACCCTTCACCATCCTACATCTAGGTTATGGTTAACAAGGGTAAAAACATTCTCATATTTCAAGTTTCTCATTAAAGAATCATTTCCCATAGTTTTAATCATTTTAAAAATTTCAACTCATATTAAGCACCTTTTTAGTTCAATTAAACAAGAAAAGAAAAATATTTGAAAACAAAAAAATTATTCAGAAAACTATTTTTCCCATGCATGCCTAAAATGATTCATGTTACATAATAATACCGAGTGTTTAAAATGATGCATGAATACTAAAATATCATTACATACCGGTCCACAAGTAAAATATAAAAAACATAGAAACATTAATCGCATCACACATCAATTGAATCACTCGAGGTGAAATAACATCCAACTGTAACAACACACATCAATAAGAACAATCCCTCCCTGAGTAATTAGATTTTACCTTCATAAATGGGTTAGCTACTCCCATGCATGAGCCTGTAAACAAGGATTGAATCATCCTATAGTCCTTTATACCTTCCCAAAATAGTAATTTAAAATAAAATAAAATAAAATAAAACTCCTTTGATATCACTTTGTAATGTCCCAACCTAGGTTCCACACATGGGTGCCCCGATCCGGTCAATTATGTGACCTCAGGTGCACCCCCATACACCGGAGGCTATCATCTAGAAGAGAGGGTCTAATATCAATTATAGGGAGTCTATAACCTTTTATTAATGTATTATAACAACAAAAGTAAATAAAAAAACAAAATGAAAAACAAAACTAGATTCCATAACTGAAACAAACCAATATCTCATGCTGAACCAAAACAAGAGTACTATATTCAAACCAAAACAATAGATATGTCATTCCATAATAAGTGTCAATTTTATAATTTAAAACAAAAAATAAAAACACTGGATATACCAAGAAGGTACTGACACTATGTCTGGTTCCCTCATCCATGCTCTATCCTGACCCAACCATCTAACACTGGGCTCTTGCCCTTATCCTGTCCTATAAATATAAAGTCTATTTAGTTACCAATTAGAAATCCTGAGTAGGGTGTGAGTACAACTAAGCAGGAGACCACCAAAAACATCTAAAATAATATCTAGTCAATAATATCGTATACAATTGTATAAATAATAAAATACATTTCATAAGTAAAAACTTATCAAATTTCATTATTCTTTAATTATCCACATAAATCCCCCGGTTCATGATGAAACCCATATAAAAATATCTGCTTTATCTAATGCTGAAGTTTGAACTATTCTCATGAGATATAACATATCACAATACCATGGATATCATTTATCATTCCATTTAAATTCATATCATGGCCAATTGGAACCATAGTCCAATGATAATATCATT
This sequence comes from Viscum album, assembly GCA_963277665.1. Taxonomy (NCBI): domain Eukaryota; kingdom Viridiplantae; phylum Streptophyta; class Magnoliopsida; order Santalales; family Viscaceae; genus Viscum; species Viscum album. The sequence continues at coordinate 386,948,941 of OY728166.1, forward strand.
GGTGTAGAACGTCATGTCTAACACCCTGTGGGTATTTAGAAACTTTTTCCCTATTCCACAACTCAATTTCACATGGGTGTTTGGATCCTATTTCCTTATCCCACACTTTCTATCAAATATGGGTATTTGGATCCTCAGTCCCTGTACCTCACTCATTTATCACATATGGGTATTTAGATCCTCAAACCTTACCCCACATTAATTTATCAGATATGGGTATTTGGAACCTTAGTCCCTATGCCACACTCATTTATGATGTATGGGTATTTAGAGCCTCAATCTATATCCCACACTCATTTATCACATATTTCAAAAATATCACAATATTACACAAATAATAATTTCATATACATCAAGGTTATACACCATTAAACTTATTATTAGACATTCTCATTAGAACATACCTTTTCAATTTATCACAATAATCATAACTCTTTACTTTAATCATATGGAATAATATGTAGAATTCATCATTAAACCTATTATCAACATTTATTCACATAAACCATTAACCCTTTATGGTTAATCCAAACATCAATTTATTCCCATTATCAACCAATTAAACATTATTTTAGTAAATCAATTCCACCATCCCATCAATTGAACAATTACAAAAACCCATTAATTGACTAATTTCATAACCTCATTAACCAATAAATTCCACAATCCATTAATTAATTAATTTTACAAAAACAATTAATTTAATCCAATAATAAATTTATAAATATGAAATAACAATTCTATAATTACATACCCATAATTGAAATCAATACATTGAGAATTTAATAACAGACCACCTACCTAAAAATTATTTATGAGAATTCACCCAATGGATTCCCAAAATTGAAACACAACAGTCAAACCCACAATAAAGAACAAGATCAAGAATAAATTCCAAGAAAATAGATCAAATGAAATAACTAACATAAAATACTAGATCCAAACTCTTTCCAATGGAAGATAAAACATTCTTGTTTCTTTGGAAATAGGGATAGGAGAGTGAGAAATCTAATTGGGAAGAAACCACATACTGGGAGAGGTGAAGATTCTTCATTCTGGCATTCGATTCATCAATAATGGTCTTCAAGAGCCCTATAAATTCATCTAGAAGCCACTAAAAATGAGATTATTGGGTTAGGTTTGAGTTGGGCCGATTTAGGGTAAAGGATGGGGGTTCAAGAATTTTTAATCTAATTTTTGGAGGTTTAATTTTCCGCACGCATGGTTTCCTGTACAGGGTATATAGTTTACCCTAACCATGTGCCTCCTCTCAGGAGGTCACATGGTTAATACTAAGAGGGAACACAGTTTGAAAAATTATGCTCCCTTTCATGTGAATCCCCTCTATTTGGGTTCATACATTTTGTTGGCCTGGACGCACGGTTTGGGCTAATAGTGTACCAACTGTGAACAACCCATATTACTCCAAAAATTATCTAATTTCACCCCCAAAACTACCAAAGATAAAACCCAAACAATATATACTCAAAAAGGAAAAATATTTCTTAAAAATGAGATCATTTCATCGCTAGAAAAGGTAGGTATCTTACATCCAAGATCTATATCTCACTAAAAAATGACTATGCTTTAGTGTGAACCTCATTAGTTTAGTTATTGATGAAGGAAAACATTCAAATAATATCATATACAATTCTTAGAAAGTTAAGTGGAAAAATATTTACCCAAATACATCATCTAAATATTAACTCAACTTTATTCCTTTGGTATAAAACTATTTGGTTTTCGAAGCCAGGTTTCACCCAAATCTCACAATGGGACGTGGTTACCTAACTTTGAGGACTATCTCCATTCCCCATAGCTGAAACAAAATAATCCATGGGCACCCAGATTTGGTGTGAACCAACCCAGTTTAATAATTGAGGTCCTAAAATGTGTTTTATTTAAAAGGAATATTACACTTAGTATTTGATTTCTTTCTTTTCAAGGTATCACCAATTTAATATACATCATATGCATATTAAATTATAACTTCTGTATCATATTAAATATTTATTATATCATGTTTTATTTATTTATGTAAGCATGCTTCTATTGATTTAGTTTTGGAATCCCAATTCCATAAACTAAATTAAAATATTAAAACCATATTAATGGGTAACACTTTACACAACCCATAGTTTCTGTTACTCACTGATAAGTAAAATCCAAAAATATTAATTCATATCCAAATTCATCCTATGCATAATGTATAAGATATTTTCATATAAATATTTAGAATTATTTTAAATTTATAATCACCACAAGAGTAATCTTGGAGGCATAAATAGCCAACCCCCACATTTCTAGACAAAGAATAAGACTTCAGGAGAATTAGAATTTTGACCCCAATTCCCTATACTTAGGGATACATTACTCAATATGGAATAAAATTCATTATTTCTCAAAAACCTAGTATATATAAACTATATTCAAAAACTAAATTCAAGATAATAATTTTAATTACAAAAATGAGGTCAAGGTAGATGAAAATATAATATTATATTACCTTACCTAACATATAATTAATTAATTGATAATTTATAAGAAGTAATTTATCATATAAATTAAATCATGAATAATATTCACAATTCATAAAAAAAATTTAAAAATTAAAATTCAAAATGAGTACACAAATAAATAAACTTTTTATTTATTTTCCAAACATGGGATATAAATATGAACATTTCATATTCTATTTAGGCTTGGAAATATCATATTTATAATTCATGGAAATTATCATTTAAAAAATTTATAAACTATAATGGATTCTAGAATAAACATTAAATTTTTATCATTTGTAGCTATATTAGATTTTATGATTGATAGAGGTGACTATCAATCATAATCCATGATTGATGTTTTTTTGGCACCCTTACATTTCAAAAATTTGGATAAGGGAATGCCCATTATTTAGAAAGAAATAAACATTAAGTTTATGGTAATGTCCCTTATGTATCAAATTTTTATTAAAGGGAATAACCTTTACATATGTTTCACTTGTACATAATAGTAAAAATCCTACAAACGAAATAATTCTTATGTATTACCCATACGTAAAAGTAAACCCTGCATAAGTAGATCCATACATTTGGATTCATATTTGATGATATACAATATATCATATTTATGACATGATGCACTATCTTTTCACTTGGATTTCAATCGTAGACTACAATATCACCTATATTATAGTCTGTGACACAAAAAAACCATAGGATTTAACTTTATGTAACTTTATGATACATGAAAGTAGTACTCTATGACTAAGAAAACATATAATTATGATATTATATATCATAATTCCAGGTGATAAAGTGGTTGAAATTCTACAATGTCATATCATATGATTTGATATAGCCTTATACATGTCATTACACACATGTTCTTCACAAAAATAACAAAAAAACATGTTGATTCATTGATGAATGTGCCCTTGATACAACCGATGGGTTTTATTGGATCATCATATGATCCACACAATAGAATAAAACCATATAATTAATTATATATCCTCAAAAAAATCAACATATAATATGAAGAACATAAAAACAGGCATACATCTACTGTTGAAAACTCTATCTCTATCAAATTCATATAATCTTTTTTGATTAAGACCACTAAGATACAACCTAAATAATCTCACCTCCATAGGTGGTACACAAGTCACTAAGATCCCCATACAATTCTAAAGGACCCTAGAAAACCAAATGAGTGTTAGAACCTTCTCCATGAAGATAAATGGAAAATATGGAGGAATAGAGATTCAATAATGGATTATGAGTGTCACATAATTCCAAAGGGCGGATTGTATCACTTTATATAGATTCCTTTCATTCAATGAAGGGGCTCAATCATTGAATACCAACTATTCGTTGAAATAATATGTTATAATAACAAATAAACATTGGGATATGATCATTTGAACAATTAAAGTGGTCATGATATTTTTTTTGTAACCATAAATGAATCACCCTAATGATTCACAACTAAAGGAAACCATAGTGGAAGACATTACAGTGGATAAACACTTGTTACCCAATATTTTTATCTATCATAAAATATGATAGAAAATAGTCATATGCTATGATAGTATCATTTTAATGCTCATATCACTAGCTATTAATTAAAGATATCATATAATATGATATCCCTCTTTTAGTCCATTTCCAAAACTATATCTGAGCAGCATAGCACCGCATGACCTTAGGAGTGCCTCCCTATATTCTAAAGAATTCTAACTAATAATGAGGGTATATCGATAATGTGGGGAGACTATATTCTATATATTATATAACTATAAAAAAATAAGGAATAAAAAAAACATTATCAAAATGGGGAAAAACAATTTGGACAATATAGTTAAGCACTAGACATAAAAAAAATAACACTCCATATGAAATATCAAAATGAACCATGTTAATGTCACACAAGTCATACAAGAGAAACATTATCTCCACATAGGTTGATAATATACCAAAATATATACAACAAAAATATATTTATACAACTACATAATTGGACCTGAGCACCCGCTCGATCGCATCTCCCAACTCTGACCATGAAACTCCATTTCATCCTTTAATTGTAGGTATAACACCCTGGCCTGATTCATCGAGTCTGAGCTAGAATTCAACATGTATATATACGCACATCTCTATATAAAATATTATAACAAGTAAAATTTATGGATTTATCCATACATTATGTATACTATTCCCTCGACATTATATAACCATCAATAATCTAAATAATCGAAACAATAATAAAAAATAAAAGACATTATGGAATCATAGTAGTAGGCCAACTATATAAATAATGTTACATGATAAAAAATGGTTACATACTAGTCATATATTATTAGTCAAAATAGATTCCCATAGGAGGAAGAACTATATATATATTAATCAAAAGAATAAAATTATAAAAGCTTCACAATTACAAAATTATCTTAGTATATTTCTTGATATCAGTTCCATAAACTTAGATCCATCTACTCAAGAACCTGATATAGGTAACTTTCCCTTGGTTATATCCCCAACCAAAAATTATGCACGAGTACCTTGGTTCCCATATAGGGTGTGAGTAATAAAACCTAGTAGGAAACTACTAATGCATCCTTAGTATAATTTCACCACATATAAGTGAGTGGATGCACTAATAGAAAATAAATAATTTGAAAGAAAATTAAAAACCCTAATTTTTTATGAATTGTTATTTTTTGAATAAATTAAATTTATTTCATTGATTTAATTACACGAAAGTTAAGATTTCACTACACACAACTGTGGTTTAGCTTGAATTACGTATGCCATTGAGTTTTAACAAAACCATGATATATTATTAATAAAGTTAATTAAATGAGACCGTTATAACCAAGATATTAAATTCACATATATGAATAGAAATAAAAAATTTTAAATTTTAATTATAATGGTTTTATATAAATGAAACATATTGATAAAAAAGTTCTTAATTTTTTCTGAAGTCTTTATATGTTTTGAAAATACTATTTTCTCAAAAAATATTTTTTATTTGATTTTGTGAATGTTAATAAAATAATATTTTTATAATTTTATAAAATTAATTTTATAAAATAAACTTTATTTTTAAAATCATAATGTAAAAATTATCTTAGGGTGAAGTTTTTGGTATTTTTATGAAAAGTTTCAATTTTTGATTAATAGTGAAAAATACTAAATTTTAATTTAAAACTACGTTTTTTGTTTTATTTATTTATAAAGTTTAATTATATTTTAATTTTTTTTAAAGTAAAATTATCTCAATTATACATCCATTAACCCAATATAGGTCATTGGAATTAATTTTATATTGAATTATGATATAAAAACTTTCTAAACTTTTGATTCTTTTCTCTTTAAAAACCCAGTTTCTCATCCCGTCTTCTGGATTAATTTTAAATTAAAATTTAAAATTATATGAATGAAATTTGTCCAAATTAATTCCATATTTATTATAATAATAATTTATATTATATAATAAGTTTAACTTAATTTTTGACCAAAATGAATAGTAAAACAATAAAAATTATTTTCAGTGGTTAAGGTAAAATTAGGTTTATTGGGGGGTTAAAATAAAAGGATAAGGGTAAAAAATGACCCAAAAATTTTAAAATACCCATTAAATGGAAATATTCTGAAATTTTACCTTCTAATATTTATAATAATTTATTTTTGAGGATTTTGGAATGATAAAAACATGTATACACCTTTTTCTTTTTAAAAAACTACAAGTGACCCACTCACCTCAGTTATAAAAATCCACCCATATCTTCTATTATTAGCACATTAAAACCCTTTTGGTAAATAAAATACCTACCCAAATTACTTAAAAAATTACCTCTTATCCTTTTTGAAGCCTTATTTTGAACATAAATCCACCCTAGGAAGGCTTTTGGTGCAAACCTAAGGAGGATACCCGAAGAAGAGGTAATATTATCAACAAATGATTTTATTTTATTTATTCCTACATACCATTAAATTATTATTATTATATTATGATATAATAAAATAATTATATTACATATACTTAGAAGTTTTTATGTTAAGTTAATGACCTACAACCATCTACACTTTCATCAAATAGGTTGCAAAATCATCATTTGTGTGCATGGTGGAGTACCGCCTCGTGAACTGATATAATTCCTTTTTACATTAACACATCTCAAGGATATATATAATGATGGATTTTTTATTTATATATGATATTTAAAATATTATTATATCACACATACCTTCATACTCTCCATTTTGTGGGAATATGATAATGTAGCTTGTGTGTACGACGGACTACCGCCTCGCGAAGCGTTGTGATTTATTCATGATTTGCATGGAAGGTAATATGGTTGAGTTTAATGAAAATAGGTAATATATATGAAATAAAAATTATTCTATAATGATAATATATCATTAAAATTTATTTATTTAATCCTAACAAGAAAATTGAAACAACGTTCATGCGTACATACGACCTACCGTCTCCATGAACAATGTATTTCATTTTCTACAATTAAATTTTATAGATTACTTATTGGAACCAAAAGTCATGCCCCTAAAGGTGTTAAAAAAGTCACAGATAGTTAAAATCTAAATTCAAACCTGAATGGACTTGAATCTTGGCTAAAATCATCAAAGGGGTCTGTTTTTCAAAGCTCCTCCACAAAGATGCTTCGTAGATTAGCTCACAAATGTATCTCCTCCACGACATCCAGTGCCCTTCGTGGATTAGCTTGAAAATGTATCTCCTCCACGGCATCTAGTTCCCTTCATGGATCACCTCACAAATTTATCTCCTCCATAGTGTACAACACCCTTTGTGGACTAGCACACAAACGTATCTCCTCTGTGACGTCCAACGACTATTGCGGACCAGCTTGGGAATGTATGTCCTATGCGGTTTACTTTTTCTTCACAGGGCCCATTGTTCTCTATGGCCTACCCCACAAAACTTGTCTACCTCTATTACCTATAATTAGAAGGCTCACCCCCTCCCCAAACCATTTTTACTCTAACCTTTCTCCTTCCCAGCTCTCGTTTCACGAAACTCTTCACAAACCCAAAGATGGATCACCTAAGGTACATAGGCTGTGTGAGTTGTGAATCTTTTATTTACTTATATCCCCTTCCTATAGTGGGGATTCCTTTTGTGAAGGCCTTCTACCTTTATAAAGGAATGAACCCCTTCGGGTTTCTCGAGGCTCAGTGAAGCATTAATCCTTCGTGAAGCACTATCCAAATTAATATCTCTTTAATAAAGTGAAGTTCCGCTCCACCCAATACTCTCCTTCATGAAGCACCCTTCCTTTGTGAAGCACCTTTCCTTCATGAAGCTTGTCTCTATAAAGCCACTTTATTTATGAATCCTTCTCTCGTGCAGCCCTTTAGGCTCATATAGAGTGATTTCATGGTTCCTCAAGTGGTGTTTTATACAAAATTTCTTTTCCTCATGCTTCTTCGCATAGGCAAGCTAAAGACTATTTAGTCATTTCATAGCCATGCTAATATGAGTCCCCCCAATTGACCACTCCTCCACCCTACTCCCATCGGGAATTTGTTGTGCCTTACCTTCCCCAAGTGTGGGTTGGTACAAGTTATGTAAGTCCTAGGGGTGAGGAGCGAGTCCTCATCAACCGAGCTACAAGACGTTAAACTAAAAAGCACCTTTTTCCTCAACACATGATGCTAAACTATGAGTTCCCGCACATGTGGTAGGCTTGAGTGGACCAGAGAGGTGATGATAATGGGAGCCTTTCACTTCCCCCTTTTGTATCCACCTTTTCTCTCCTTCTATGCTTTGTTACCATGTGAACCTCAGGTAGTCTCCACGTAAGCCCCGAAACACACCTTGATAGGGTGATCCTATTACATTGTCTATATCATACTCATATATATTGACACCCTCATCAGGATTCCCTCTAGGACTAAGTCCCAATATCCATCTCCTCAGGCCGCCTCAGTGAGTAAGACCTACAAAATACCCCTCGTGGTTGCACCTCTTGTGACATGATCGTCTGGTCTAATGCTATCTCTTTTTTCTCACACCGAGCACGAATCACATGGTCTTAGAGTAAGTGTCAACCATGAAATCTTCTATGTGAAGCTAACCATGTATAAGCCTCTAAATACCTAACTACATGGACTTTTATCCCTGCCTCTTAGGTAGGGTACATACGAAGACACCATGAGGTTCAATCCCATCACCCATATGTCCTAACCGTTTCACATCGGTTCACCTTCATCCCACATAATGTTAAACTGTACTATTGAACTAACCTATTTTTGATCCCTGTATTTTATATAGGGTATGTAGGATGGCTCCATGAGGTTAAACCTAACCACTGATAATCTTTGGTGCTCCCTCCTAGGGATGTACCCTCCTGATGTGCCATCATCCCTTTTGGGATACTTTTTCTGGATCCGCCTCCATGAGGTGTTCTGATCCACCATGGAAGCTAACCATTAATAATCCCGAACCTCGATCCATACTCCATCAACCAAGAGTTTCCATCTTGTTATGGGATTCTAACCATGCATAAGCCCTAGAATGTCTCCGGGTCACTTTCCTTTGTGTACACACCAATTATATACCCATTTCTGAACTACTTTTGATTAGATTCCCTGCCATGGGGATATATAGGAAGAATCTATGAGGTTCAAGACCATCATTCATGTCTTGTCCCAGTATCTCCCCTAAACCCCATGTGTTTTGGGAAGATCATGCCTTAACCCAATGTTCCATTTCTTTTAGTTCCCATCCATGCGTCATTCTCAAGAGCCGCCTCTTCAGATGACTCATTACTCATCTCAGAACTACATTGACTTTGATCCCTACCTCATATGTAGGGTTTGCAGGAAAACTTCATGAGGTTCAAGCCCAACACCATCATATTCACGTCGGTTTAACCCCATTTATCTCATCCCCTTAATTAAATCATCCATCATCAATCCTGATTCTTACCCTAACTACCACATCTTGGTAGGATCATGCCATTTATATGGGTCGTCTCAGTGTGTAAACTCCATTTATCCATGTGATTCCTACTCCTAGTAGCACCTGGTCCATATTAGTGTGTAAGACCCATTCATCCATATGATTGCTGCTTCTAGTAGCACCCGTGCAGTCTCAGTGTGTTATCCAAAATCATCCATTCAAACTATGTGGGGATTGATTATCTACTATTGGGATATGTAGTAATTCTCCATCATGTTCAATCCCATCCAATGGTAAACCTTGGTGTCCCTATCCTAGGGATGCACCCTTTATGATCCCCCGTTCATTGTGTCCTGATCAGCCTTCACAGTGTGAAATATTTCCTCTTTGGGACATGTCATTGAGGGTCCGTACTCATTGGGAGTTTTGATCCATACATCCGGTAAACCTTCCAGGTGCTTCCCCAGGGATGTACCCATTTGGTCCACTTTCATCAGTGATCTGATCAGTAGGATCCATCTCCACTAGACATTAAACTCCTGACATACACTGTGTTAAACATGGGAAGATGAGGAAGAACTTGGAGACATGCCTATAACACAAGATAACCCACAATATTCATGGGAAGCCTCAGGTTTCCATGTCCTTGAGAAGCCCTATGACGAGGAAGAATACAGGTGTTCCATTGTTTCAGCATAAATACAAGCCAAAAATGCATCAATGTGGCTACTATCCCGACTGAATAATTCTTTCCCGACTTGAACCTTTGGAATGTCCTGGTGAAAGGAGTGTAATTAACTAGTTTCCACAGAGATATGGAACCAGAAATGAGTTTCTCAAGCAACATATTAATCTATGAGGGAGACCCAGACTAGGAAACGAGTTCTGAGGAAGAATCCTTGGAAGGAGGAACTGACATCCCATCATCCCATCTCAATCAAGGAGTAAACATCCCTGAAGAAGTGATGGATGTCACCCACCTTTGGAAAGTGGGAATGTGGGGTACATTTTGATTATCATCAGACGTGTCAACATGTTCATGGTGGGCACATCCTGGTAGAAAGTGTCAGAAATAAAAATAGTGAACTCGACGTGGAACTCTTCTCCTCAACATGAGGATTGTAGTATTGAAGATGTGAGAAGATGAGAATATCAACCGATTTAGATATCCATCACCAGGTGCTGCCAATCGAATAGTGGTTCCAGTGTGAAACTCACTAGAATTTTGGGAAGTTAGTTGCTGGGCATTCTGGTCTGTGAAATTTTCAGCATGGATCTTTCTCTCTGACCATGGAAGACTAAACGGTGCTCAGGAACTGAGAATTTGTTTCCTTATATCTATAATGTTGGATAAATATCCCTATTTTGCAGGACCCAAGATGAAGTTATAGGGAACCAATTGCCTCCTCCTATGGGCATAGGGGAAGGATGAACGATGTTGTGGAATTCCCATAGAGATTCACCTTGAGCACGATAGCTTCCATGGCTATGACTACTGGCACCCATGCCCTATATCATATTTAGATTTTATTCAATGGAGGGTGATCGAAACTCTTGTTTGGTGATATGAATATGAGGGGGTCATCCCGACTAGGGAAATGTCCCACTAAGATCTGTGGGCCTCTGTGTCTTAGTGCCGCCACTACCCCTAAGGACTACATAGGGAGCCACTACTCCCCACTCCGACATTCAACCATTTTGGAATCCTCTCCCCGAAATGATCCGATGTTTAACTCCCTTACACCAATGAAGTAAGGGATGCTAGAGTCAACCTGGTGATGACTTCATCCAAGGAGATTCCAAGGAGGGATCCCACCAGTCTGCGTTAATGCAAGTATCTAGTCCCATAGACCAAGGGCTAGGTGGTCCACACCCCTGCCCAGCCAACCCTAGTTTAGCTAACCCGACGCCAACGTCGAGTGCCGGTTCAGTAGGATGCTCATCAAGGGGAATCATCTTCCACATCTTCAATGTACCATTCCCCCACTGATGCACACTATCTATCCCTTGTTACCATAGAGTAGGGGAACTTCCACACCCAATTGGGATTGAGGTCCCAGGCACACATTGGGTGGTCTATGTTGACTCTTCCAATTGCTCACATGAGCAAAAGCCATCATGGGCTGACCCATAATGATGGAGTTTGGTATAAAGGCCCTCCCCATACCATCACCATCTAGATTGGAGGTCCTCCCTACTCCTGCACATAGTATGAAGATCCTCCCCATGCCACCATTTCTATACTAATTAGAGGTCCTCCCTATCTTGTCTACACCTAGCATGATGGTACTCCCTGTGCCCATGATACCAGGTATGAATGTTTTTCCTATGTTTTAGTTCATCAATGTGGGTGTCCTGCCCACATCATTAGTAGAACAAGTGGAGGTAATCCCCACAACAACGTTAATCAAAGATAAGATCATATTCACTCCATCACCTATGAGCATAGAGGTCATACCCATGTTCTCACTAACTCTAGTGAAGGTCCTCCTCACTCCAGTACTCTCTACTGTGGAAGCCATCCCTTCGCACTAGGTAACAAACACGAAGGTCCTCTTTATGTTCCATTTGACATATGCCTGGTTGATCCTCACACCCCGACCCACCAGATCAGAGGTCCTACCTTCTCCAATGACAATAGGTGTGAATGTCCTCCTTGAACTGTAACCAGCTTAGGTGGAGGTCCTCCCCACTCTAACATCAACCCACATGGGGGCCCTCCCCATTTTGAAAATCTCATTTGCCCCGAGGAATAATTATGGGGTAGGATGAAGAATTTTTTCCATTGAAAGAAGGTCCCTAAGAAGCACCGGATTGTCTCTCGTCCCATACGATTCTCAGATTCTGAAGTGGAGTATGACTCGATAATGGAGCCTTCACCCCGATCCTCTATGTCAGGGTCTGGGGTAAGGACTCTACGTGTCAGCTTCATCCTCCCAGAAAGTGTGATACATCAGATTCCTAAATACCCCTACAGATACATACATGATGAGGATGATTTGGATCCTTTCTAATGTCTTGTTGTTCATGCTTCTCTACTATCTCTTGATTCACTCTCTACCTCCACATGAGATCACATAGAGTCATTCTGGGATTTGAAAGATGATGAACACTAGCCTGATCCACCACCCATGATCACCACCTTTGCATAGGAAGTAGTGGTTAGCACCCCATCTTACAGAGATGTGTTGATGCAGTCAGTACAGTCCCTGGGAGACAACCCAATATGCAACGGTTTGTCATCTCATACACTGTAATCCCCACTGACTAGTCCACTACCACAGTGATATGTATCAGTGCCATTTCTGGTTCCCCAACACCCCCTATTGATGAATGGAGAAATCAGATGCTAGATCCCACTTCTGAGTGAGGGATCCAATATGGAATTCTCACTACAGATCACTTACCTAAGATGTTCTGGCCTATTGCAATGCTAGAATTTAGCATCTCAGAGTCCCTTGACTAGGAAAAAGTCATGTGTCTCCACTGAACCCTAGGAACAACATAGTTCCATCTCTTCCATCGTCGGTTGTCTTATCTAGGGATTTAAGAGCACTTTGACATTATCAGCCAAAAATGATTCCTGGTCAAGTTGGTTACGATTCTTGTATCCCATCACCATGCATCATACAGTTATCACTGGATTCTTCAACAATGATGTATTTAAATTCCTCACCATTCTCCAAAAGGTTATATTCGAGGCGTCTCCACATGTATGGATCCATGGTTGGGGATAGTACACAACTCTTCACTTCAGCCTGATTCTATGATAGCCTAACTCACCTAGTGATATCGAGGATATGCTGTCAGGAACAATCATGGTCAACATGGCAGAGCTCCCAGAGAAGGAGGCTGAGATGGGGATCCTTGAAGAGAACCTAACCCCCTGGACAACACCACATATATTGGATCCCCCAGGTGTTTTCACTCATCAAAAATGACATTTTCTCAGCCTCATGGATCCTACAGAGTCATTACCTTTCAATTGAGATCCAAAAAAGGGAAAAGGCCCCCGGGATATGTTAATCCGTATGAAATATTTGGTTCAGTACCAAAGATGAAAGATGATCCCAAAAAGGCCACATTGTGCCAATAACTCACTGATAAAAAAAGGATCGCCGATGAGATCCTTCCCAAATGTGCCACAGAGTGACATCTGGATTATAGTGATCCTTGACTCGGGTAGCAAGGGCAGATACATCTCCTTCCTAATGGGTTATCTCCTAGCGGTATGGAAATTCCTTCCCATATAGATAGGGTAGATGTTAGAGACTATGGAAAGTGAGGCATCACTAAATCCACCTGAGCTGCGCGAGACTCTTCTTCAAGATCTAGTTCTACAAGTTGTTCCCCCAGAATCCCCTCAGGTGGATCTAAAGGTTCTTTCTCCAACTTCTCCATAAATTAAACCTCCAACATCCCCCTGAGTTGTCCCACCAGCTGATCCATAGGTTACTGGGCCCACTTATCATGTTGAAGATCATGCCAATGCACTGGTGATCAGGAATCCTCATTAGGATAGGAATCCTTGTCAAGGTGATCCAATGGCCAATCTCATTGCCTTTCTTGAGGCTCTTGAGACCCAAAAGGTGGAAATCCCTTCTGATGGAAATTTGTATCCAGTATGGATTGATGATATTCTGACACCCCTAGATTTCGGTAAACCCACATTCTCCACCTTAAATGGGATGGGAGATCCGTTATAGCACCTGAACCACTTCATCTCAAGATGTGGATCTAGGATAAGTACCCCAATGCAACAGGAGTTTTCCAAGCTCTGATGCTTCGTACAGTCATTGGAAGGGCCTGAGTTTTTGTGGTACAACTAGTTACCCATTGGGTTCATAGCTTGTTGCGAGGATCTACACATTCTGTTCTTATATCAGTTTAGTTCTAGTACTTTCAAGAAAAGTATTACTAACCTCTTCAAGTGAATGTAATGTTTGGATGAGCAAGTTGTAGAATTTGTCACCCAGTGGAAAGGCCTCACATATTCACTCGACATGACACTGACTCAGAAGCAGTTTCTAAGGATGTGTATGGGGAATGTTAATGGTAAATTGGTTCCTTCCCTTATCACTCAGAAATTACCTAGTGGATTATAGGATTTATCTGAAAATAATCAACACATGGAAGAAGCCTTTCAGAAATCCAGACAAGAACATATGTTTCCTCCCACAACTCCTACAACAAGAAGCACAAAGGGAGAGATAGCCTCTGTTTCACAAGTAGAGGCCCCAAGTCCACTATAATTGTTTTCAGTAGAGCCACCCCCATAGACTCGACAAGGTATTCTTCCTTAGCCGCATCCTCAAGGTTATAAACTCCCACCTTAGAATCGATATGCACCACCCTAGAAACCACGGCTGTGGAGGTGAGATAATCAGGTTCCTCCTCCTCACCAAAATCCATCCCTTCGTTAGGACCAGGCTCCCAAAGTCCCTTTCCTAGACAAGATGAACATGAAATATTCCTTCAAATAGGTTCAGGTCCCCGACTACTTTTGGAGTGACTTGGATCAGGGATTTCTGTGGTTTCCAGCATGTATGAATCCTGAAGAGGCTGATCTCACTGATCGCCTTAACTATTATAACCATGACTAGTTCCTTGTAAATACTCTCAAGCAGTGTTATGTTTTCAAGGATTGGCATTAGGACCATGTAGACAATAATTTAGTCAGATTGGTTCAGCCCCAGTACTAGTGGCATGTGCTTCTGTAAAGCCATATAAAAATTGAGAAGGTGAATAATAGCGGGTTTCTAGTCATGGATATCAGAATTAAGATGATTGGATAGCTCTTAAGGTAGTCACTTGTGCTCATGGAATCATCCATTTTTGTTTGAGTCAGTATAAACCTTTCAAGGTTAGCACACCTTTCCCAACTACCGCTACTGCATCCACATCTCAGTCTTTACCCTCTTGGAAGGGTAGGCACCAATAGAGTAAGGGAAAGCAAAGCCCCCCCCACTGGTTCCATAGTTATCCCATACAATTGGATACTTTATTTCCTTGGAGAGGGGAATTTTCCCCAGAATCCACCCAGTAATGAAATATTCTTCAATTGGTGACTAGGAGTATGAATCAGTAAACACTATCAAGTTAGTGGACCCTTACATGGTTCCCAACAATGAGGAACACCATGAAAATCCTCATAATGTCCCCAGTCGGCGTCATCATCGAAAAAATCATGGATATGTGAATTTCTAGAATGAATTGTCTAGTGCTTCTAACCAAGACATACATGCCACTGAGATAAGTCAATAGGTTCAACGTAGATTTTAGCACACACAACCCCCTCATTCTGTCTCATTAGATTCAGTCCCACCTCTGTTTGTGCTTATTGATCAGGCTGAGACACCATAACCATGCTATGAATAGTCATGTTCAGTTGTGTATAGACCTTATTCATTCAGTTGGTAGTCATTTTACATGGTTTGACTAGTGAGTAGTGGGATACCCCTGGCCCCATCTTGAATTTTCTGGTTTGACCAGCAGTACCTGTCATACCCCCTACCACAGAGTAACCTACTATTAGTAAAAATGTGTACCAAGCATAGAAGTATGATATAATTAATCACCTCTCCAGAATTATTTCAAAGCTCTCAATTATTTAGTTTCTCTTCCTATCAAAAGATATGTGTGAAGCCCTCACATAGTCTTTGAGAATCACTCTAAAGTTTCAAACATAGGTAGTGGCTACAAAATCCTTCCATGCTGAGGAAGTCAAGCATACATAATGTCATGCCATCATTTGATTCTATAGAGAAGATGAAGGTTCCCCCATGTGGGGACACATCCTTACAATGTACATCATTGTTCAGTTCAATGGCGTGGAAGTATCCCGCTGTCTTATTGACACAGGTTCTGGGATTAATCTCACCCCGAACCAGACATTCAGCAAGATGGGACTATCTGAAGCAAACCTAGATCCCTCTGACCTGAAGATTCAAGATTATGATTGGATAGAGAAAACTCTAGTACGAAGAATCTATCTAAAGTCCTAATTCAGTGGCCTGGTCACCAGCACTTGGTTTATGGCAGTGTCGCAGGACACCGCCTACAACACGTTGATGGGCAGACCCTGGCTCCACTTGTATGAAGTAGTTATATCCTTCTATCACCAGTGCCTCAATTACTCTCTTAATATTCATGTGGGTATACTCTAGGGAGTCATGTATCCATTTTCCTCTTGTCAATCCCACTGCCTATATGACTACTATTACAAGATAAGAGACAAGCTAGTTCAGGTCAATGAGGTATAACACACTACGGCTATGGCTGATCCATGGAAAGACTTGGATGACACCTTCATCCTACTAATCCATCATTTGGAAGCCACAACCCTAGATGTGGGACATTGATTTGTCATATCTAGGATGAGGGTAAAGTACATTCCTATATATAAGGAGCTCCAGAAGATCACTTAGTACTCCAAAATTAATTATAATTGAATAATTCCAGATCCCTGTACTCCTGTAAGATATTGGGATGTCCACCCCATGATGACAACAATACACCATACTTTTTTTAATTCATCGGTCTGGTTTGCACTGGCTAAAGCCGACACACCACTACTACTCTGATATTTTCATGTATAGACCCTTAGGTCAAAGGCCTAATGGAATTGGGTCGATAGACTTCATTGCCCTGGTTTCAGAAGTGCAATAATTTCCTAATGAAGGTTCCACTGCCACTCAGGTCAGCCCTAGAAATCCTTCAGGGCTAGCTAGCTCAGAATAATTTCCCTTTACAATGATCCTATCACTATAGAGGATGAAGAGGGTTTAAAGGAAACTCCTCCCATGTTTGAGTAAGGTGTTTCCACCAATGTAGATGATTTAGTATAAGTGAATCTCAATACCAAGTAAAAATCGAGGCCTATGCTAATCAGTACAACCATGCCTGCCAAGGAACATCAAGAGTATGTGGATTTATGAAGCAGTATTAGGATGTATTTTTCTAGAGATATGATGAGATTCCAGGGATATAACCTCATATTTCCATCCACTGTCTTGGTTTTCTAGAAATCCATCATTGGTTCAAGTAGCCTCCCAGAAAAATTCACCCTTCTCATGGCGCCATGGTCAAGACTGAGGTTGATAATCCCATTAAATCCAACTTCATCATGGAAATACAGTAACCCATATGTTTAGCCAATATCGTTCCTATCAGGAATAAGAACAGACATATTAGAGTCTATATTGACTTCTGGGATCTCAATCGTCACTGTTTGAAGGATAACTTTACCCTTCCCATGACTGATCTATTGATTGACACCACTGATGGATTCTATGATCTCTCCTTCATGGATGGGTATTCGGGATACAATTATATCTGAATGGATCTCAAATATGAAGAGTATACTACCTTCAGGTCACCACAAGGTACTTTCTGTTACTGGGTAATGACTTTTGGCCTAAGGAATGCATGATCCACTTATCAGCATGCCATGCAACACATCCTAAAGATGATCCTCAGGACATTGATGGAATGATAAATGGGCGATTTGGTGGTCAAATCCCTCCAGCATCAGAACCATATCAAGGATCTTGAGAAATTTTTTAGCTTCCTCTGCTCCCACCATATGAGTATGAACCTCTTGAGGTGTGCCTTCAGGGTTACCATTAGAAATCTCATCTGTTTCATTGTCATATATAGAGGCATTGAGATCGATCTAGAGAATATCAAATCTATCAGTCAAATGCCTCCTCTGAGAAACACTCGAGAGATCCAAGTCTTTTGAGGACACTTGGCCTATATACACTGATTCATTGTGAATCTAGATAGAATGTGTAAGACCTTTTCCTGACTCATGAAAAGGTTTCGTCTATCAATGGGTTGATGAGTTCCAAACTGCTTTTGAGGATATTAAGTAGTACCTTATAGAACCCTCAGTCCTAATGCCACCCGTTTTCAATAATCCACTTGTCCTTTATGTGATAGACATAGAATGATCCCTAGGAACCCTAGTTGCTCAGAAGAAAAAATAGGGAACAAAGAAAATTTTATACTACCTCATCCATATACTCCTCGACACCGTGACTAGATATACCTCTATCGAGAAGATATGTCCCGCATTGGTTTTTATAGTATAGAATTTGTGACATTATCTGCAGCTCCACAAGATTTAGTTGGTGTCTCAAGTTGACCAACCGAAGTATATTTTGAACCTATTCATGATGGTAATACATATAGCTCAGTGGTCATTTATCCTTCAGTAGTTCGACATCAGGTTCATTCCAAATAAATTTGTCATGGTTCAGGCACTGGAAGACTTCCTTGCCACCCATCCAGCCCCCGCAGAGCAGTCCTTGGATCTTGACTTCCCAGATGAGACCATCCACTCAGTGTATTGAGATGTTCCATGTTGTAATATGTAATTCTATGGTGTTTTCTAGAGTCAAACTGGTAGAAGGATCAACGATCCCAGAGTCAAAAGAGTATTCTTAGGTATCATCTATATCACATCTACACATGCCATTTTCCCAACTCATTATTGTTTTCAGAAGGCTACACCAACAATGAGGTAGGGTGTTAGGCCCTCATAACTGGTATCAAGATGTCCTTGAGATTTATGTTCCTCACCTACATGTAAAGAGGGACTCTGAGATGGTCATCAAACAGATTAACAGTGACTACGTCATTATAAATCCAGAGATCGTACCATTGTTAGAGAACACTCATCAGTTAATGGACCATTTCCCTTCTTGTAAAAAGGTCATTCATGTTCCTCAGTCACATAATTATTGAACTGACACCTTTTATAGCATTTCTGATTCTCTCGCGGAGCTTGTCCAGGATGATTTGATCATCCATATAGCACATCGAAGAGTCATCGGTCCTTTCAATCCAAATGATGATCATGGAAAGCGAGTGAGCCATGTCGTCAATGGTGCCTCTATACTGGGACCTCCAAGTCCCTTTCCCAAATCTAAATATATCCATTATTGGACTAATCCCTTCATTTAGTATCTCCAACATTGTATTCTGCCAACAGATAGAGCCAAACATGAGAGAATCTGTCAGCATGTAGTGTAGTTTACTCTCCAGAGAGGTCCTAGCCTCGATAAGATCCTCTATAAGAAAAGATTTGATGGATTCCTCCTCCATTGCATTCAGGGAAATGAGACTCCCCAGGTTATGTAGAAATTTAATATCAGTTCTTGTAGAGCTCATCAGTCTGGGCAAAAAATCTCCCATTAGATCTGACAGTTCAGATACTTCTGGCCCACCATGATCCATGATTGTATCGATTTATCCAATAGGTTCCATGCATGTTATATTCATTATAATTGTGTGCATCAACCACTAGATCCTCTTCATACTACCAAGTACTCTTTTCCCTTTTATGTCTAGGGACTTGATGTCATGGGAATATATCCAGCGACGATAGTTCACCAATGCAGGTTCATCATGACTGTCATGTATTTATTTTCCAAGTGGGAAGAGGCAATCCCGCTCAAGGAAGTTATGTACCATTATATCTTTGAATTTTTGAGATCCAACATCATCCACTGATTGAGATTCCCTCATGCCGTTCTCATTGACAACAGAACCAAGTTTCGGGTAGTCAAACAAAATAAATTGTATTCCAAGTAAAGTATCTGGTCCAACCATACTTTCCTCTATCATGCACATAAAAATGGATAGATTGAGGCATTTAAAAAAACCCTCTCCAAAATTTTGAAGAAGATGGTTGGTCAGAACAAGATAAGTTGGACGAACAAGATCCCCAACAGTCTCTAGTATTACTAGATGATGAGTCGTAATTCCACCTAAGTGACCCCATATTCCCTAGTGTACGGAACAGAGGCAGTCCTGCCCATCTAGATTCAGTTTCCATTACACCACACAACTTTATATGATCAGAATACATTAAAAAAATAGCAGAAGTCCATTTGGATGAACTGGAAGCCCTCAAAGAGAATAGGTTCCAGGATTTTCACAATCTGAAGAGGCAGTAGAATAAGATATCCATAGCATTCAATAAGAAAGTTTGTATTTTACATTTCTTTCAAGTTAACATGGTTTTATACCTAAGGACGCAAATTATACCAAGAAGGAAGCCTCCAAAGTTAGATCCCAAATGGGAGGGACCTTACATCATCCACAAGGTTTTCCCCAATGGTGCATACTCTATAGTCACCATAGATGGTTAGTGAATTACCCCTCCCACCAATGCCAAATTCCTCAAAGTAGTATTTCTCTTTAGATCTCCTTCATCCTTACCACATGATGTTAAAATACGCAATCCTTCTGGGCTGATGGATGTAAAAAACTATCCTTCTATATCTTCCTACATGATGATAAACTAAAAATGGTAATTCAAATAGAAAATATACCCTACGGTCTAAACTACACAACCTTAAACTAATATCTCTTCTATCCCAACAACATGCCATTAAACTGTATGGAATTTAAAGAACTACATTTTTCCTAATTCTTTCAATCACAGGATACGTAGGAATGCCTAGACATTTTGTCTTTGGGTCTGGCCCCAAGTTCCTCCATCTTCAGTCTCTTGATTGAGAGGTTCCCTCCTGGTATTATGCATGGTGTGGTGTGGTATTCTTTAATCCTCATTCACATTGGGTTTGCGATAGGAACACCATGTTCCCTCATTAGGATCACATCCCCATTCCTATTTCCTTAACACATGATGTTTAAACAGCACAGAAGCTCAAGAACTACATATGGATTCATTCCTACCTTTGCAGGATATGTAGGAATGGATAGACATTTTGTCTCTGGGTCCATCCCTAGTTTCAACAAGGATTCTCTTTTGTTTGGATCCTTGGACTAGGTTCCCTCCTGGGATTATGCATGGTGTGGTGAAAGGAATATTTGGTCTTCATTCATGTTAGGTTTTATTCATTATGCCATGAAAACTACTTCTTTAGGAACTTATTTTCACTTCCATCCTTACCGAATGACGTTAAACTGCACGACATCTCAAGAACTATATGTGGCTTGATTCCTGTCCTCATGGGATACAAAGGAATTCCCAAATTCTTTGTCTTTAGGTCCATCCCCAGGGTTTTCATATGTTTTTTTGTCAATGCGCCAATTCTTGGATTTATCTCTCTTTAAGGATTGCACATGGTATGGTGTGGGCCTCTTTATTTTTCATTCATTATAGGTTTACAATGGAAACACTATATACTCCCCCTCAAGAGAACCGCCTTTCACTTTTATCCTTACCACATGATGTTAAACTGCACAAAATCTCAAGAACTACGTGTGGCTTGATTCCCATACTCATGGGATATGTAGGAACACTCAGACGCTTTGTCTTCGGGTTTATCCCTATGTGGATCAACCCATTTCTCCCCTTTCCCTTACCCATCTTTTCGAGTCATGTACCTTCAGTCGAATCCCTCAGCCTCTATTTTACTGCATCAACATGCTCTGATGCGTTGTGGTATGAGAATTAGAGTTTTGGATTCTTCATGAACATTTTCTCATCTCTAGACCATGCTTTTCATGCCCTTTTTTGGGTCCCCATAATCTTTCACATTCTAGAGGACCCCCAGACAGTCTGGCCTCATGCTTCTTTGGATCACCTACCATTTTGGGCCAACATCCCGACGGATTTTGAATGAAAATTTCATGCAATCCTCATGTTGAGAATATGTTCAGTGGCTATGCTGAGTTATTTTTTCCCATTCTAGGTCACATTATATGGATACTGTGTTGTGAGCACGGTCAACAATTATCCTCCATTGTTATCACCAACCCAGTCACATCCCAAATTTCAGTCACATGATTGAAATTCCTAATCACATTCTTATGTCCAAGAGGAATTCTGACACCCTAGGTGTCATTTCTCTATAAACCTTTGCACATTGAGTAGGCGAACTGATATTATGGGGCCATCCTTGTCCCCACACCTTTGTTACCTTGTTGTGTGTTTTTTTTGTGTTATACAGATCTTTTCTGCCACTTATTTCTCACTCTGGGAATAGATCATGTGGGCTTAGGGGTTTTGATAAGGTTTATGTCCACATGGTAAAGTCTCATAACATAACACTCTAAACTCTATAACCTTAAACTAGGAGTTCAGGTCCCAAAGTCTAGGCATCATGACTTTAAAATGTGTGTGCGTTTTCTTGGGAACCTGTAATACTGTGTGGAATTATTCTATCCTCATTTACGTTGGGTTATTTCTTGACACCACATTGCATATCTCTTCTATGATCCAATCTCTATGATGATAAAATAAGATATCCTTCATTCTTACCGCATTAAACTGTACAGACATGTCCCACACCCACAACATTAAACTGGGCATCTACAGTCCGAAATTTATGACTTTAAACTAATATTTTTGGTGTCTAAGTTCACATGAAATTAAACTATGTAACAACCTCGGTTTTTATCACTTGAGAGAATATTTCCTCCTTTTTGGAATCAGCCACCTGCCATGCCAGCTCAAGAAATATGTTTGGCTTGATTCCTGCCCCTACAAGATACGTAGGAACACCCAAGCATTTTTCTCTCCAAGCCCAGACCCAAGTTCATTAATCTCATAGGACCTTTGTCCCCTATCACAGTATAAAATATATGACCTTAAAATAGGATCCCTTAGTTCATGTAACATGACTTTAAACTGTTGGCCAGGGTCTAGGAAGTATGACCTAAAACTATGTGTAATGTCTTGGTCATATGACATTAAACTATTACATGTACCTTACTTACCGTAAGACATTAATCTGTGTGTCTATCATCCTTATTTGAAAAATGTTATACTATAATTCATCTTAGACCCTCACCAAAGAGGTCCTATTTGGAAGTAGGTTTGATCTCAGTTTAGACCAATACGCTCACCCAATGTGATTTCATCATTGTGGAATAATTTCAAGAGTGTTGGACTTCACTTGAATAACCCAACACTCCATCTTCACACTTCAGGTTCCCTCTATTTGGATCCCCATCATCTTCCATGTCTAAAGGACCCTCCTAACAGTCTAGTCCCATGTCACTTCATCTCACCTCCCATTTTGGGCCAACATTCCTAAAGACATCGAATGACACTTTGAGTTTGGTTTTGTGTTGCAAACATGGTTAGCAGTTGGCCCTTTTTTGTTTTCCTCATTTCAGGCTAACATGATATGGATACTGTGTTGTGAACATGGTCAATAGTTATCCTCCATCATCATTCCATCCTCACTATGTTCTGAATTTTGGGTATTGTGATTCATACTTCTCATTCCCCTTTGTTCGTAATGATTCCAACACCCCTGACTTCATCCCAATCATGCACAAGAGTACGTTGGTAAAGGCATTTTAGATTATCTGAGAACCTTACTATATAGGTCATATCCCCCTATCTCATTTAGAAACTCTAGTAAGTCTGTTATATTTTGAGTATTTAGTGACTATCCAGTGCTCTCATATCCCAAGTGAGCAGTTGTGTTTTCATCCCTTGTTTCTCACACTGGGTATGACCCATGCGAGCTTAGGGATTTATTTTAAATTGTTTTACGGATATGATTAAAATGTATTAATAAAAAAATTAAGAAATATTTCCATAAACAAAGTATAAATGGGTATATGGGAGAAGAAATTACATCTCAGTTTGGCCAAAACACAGCCCTTACAGATCCACTTCCTTAATAGAGTGATTTAATTCTACGAATATTTGGCATGTAGCTTATAGGGTTTATTTCCACTTCTCAAAATCCTCCTCCTCATCGATGGACGCAGATTTAAGCTCTCTATCCATGATCTGCATTTGGTCTTGTTCAACTTGATTTTTCTCTACTTGAAGGTTCGCCTGCGCTAATTTCTACTGTGCCTACGCCCGTTGGGCCTTCAGTCATTCGGTGAGCCCCATCTACTTCTAGATGAATTTGAAATGCTCACTCATCTACCCATCGATTTTTTGAATCACTTGCATGTATTTTTTGAGTTTTTGGTTATTTTTAGACTTTTTTTCACCACTTGGCATCCAAGTGTTGACTACTCACCCGCATCCTCTCGGTAAGGTAATCTTGGACCAATGTGTGCTGATTCCATGCATCTACCCCTCTAGCACATAGATCTTGTAGCCACGTGTGAAGAAATCCCATTATTCTTATACACTCAGATTCTAAAACCTTATTGAGGAAGAATTTGATTACCTTCCATGCTCTGTGCCAAGTCTTTGAACTGTCTTCAGTTTCATCAAAATCATATTCGTTCAACTCTATGGGATCAACATATTCATATTCAGAAAATTCATCAAAGAGACCAGCAGCAAGATCTTCCTCAGGAATCGCATTTGAAGAATTAGGTTCTAGGTTTTCTGGTTGGTCCTCATTAATTGATTCTACCTCGATGATGTTATTATGACCAGCACCATGTAATGATCCACCAACAGCTTCACCTATCTCCATAATTGATTGCTCGCTAGGAACTGTAGCTTATCCAGCATGGGTGATTGATTATATGTGGATTATCACACCTATAGGTAAAGGCGCCCCGGGTCCTCCTACCATCCATATAAGTAGGGAACCATACATTATAAGAATTTTTTTGACAAGGTTTGTGTCCATCATATTGATTGAGAAAAACAACAAGTATGGAAACAAGGAGTAAGAGACTCATGATGGTCAAACTTCTGGTCTAACTTTTGTCTTGTCATCACTAGAATTCCATGATGTGGTATCCCATATATGATGGTGTGATTTTCAGGTTTTGGAGATACTACATTTTCTTTCCCATCATTTCTTGACTCTGTAGCCATTGTTTCTCTAGATGCGAGTCCCAGTGCTTGGTCTTTCAAACCCATTGTCATATCTTCATCCCTGATGGTAGGGGTGGTCTGCACAAGTCCCTCCTGCACAAGTAGATATTTATTTAAGGACCAATATAAAGTGTGAGGGTTAATATCACAAGATATTATTAAAGGCTTATTTCAAGAGTTGCAGTAAATTATCCGAGAGAATTATCCACTAGAGCCCTGATTTTTCCTTCCTCGGGAGAACCTCCCTTGGAAACTCCTTCCTTCTCAACTTCTTGAAGGTCCTCAACATCAAACTATTGACCCCAGGAACTCTCCAAGTCTTTCAAAGGAATGATCTCTACCAGTTGAAATACCGATAACATTGGGGGGATGGTATTGTTCAAAAACACCCTTACTCGTTTTCTCAGTGACCGTACAGTGCCTTATAAGTATACTAGTTTCTATAGTTCATTTAAAAATTTTCTTCCCATGGATGGGGCCACCATGAATCCATCTGTGGTGAATCCAATTTCTCATAGCTTCATCCCATGCTTATTTAGGTTTGTCTGAATGTCGTCAACATTGAGGAAGTGTTTGCATAATTGACAGTCTTTCCAGGCCTCTAGATAAACAGCATCAGAAGGAATCAACACTTGATGTGCATGCTTCTTGGAAGCCTTAGGGGGTGCCTTGCGGAACCCTCTTGATGATTATCATCTCTCCTGGATCATCTTGGTTGGAACCACTGGTTATGGAACCGCCACTTCCCTTTCCTCACCTTCAACTAGTGCTGGTTCGTGGCCCATTTCCCTTACTTCCACCACCTATTCAACATTAAATACATCACAACCACCCTTAGTAAGTTCTCTTGCTACCTATAGACCTCAACATTGTGGTTTGGAAATCACTGCTTTACTTTCCCAAATTTTTGGCATCTTCAATATCTCACCTGGATAAGCAGCTACCCAACTGAACACATATTCGTGGACCAATCTGAATGCTATGGTAGGTGGTGGAAGATCATTCCACATATTTCCATCCTCCCATGTGAACATTAACTAAAGTTGTCACATTACACATGTGTGGTTCCCATGGAACACCTCCAAGTATACTTTTGGAGTCAGTCTCTGCATACACCTGAATTATCTTCCGAACTGTTGTGGACTATATGGTTCACATATGGGTTCGCAGTCCACTTGTGTGACCAACACACCAACGCATAAAGATAGTAGATACAACCACTTCTCTATAGTGTCTATTCCATCATTGGTAATGATTCTTTCGGTAGGGGAAATTGGTGGAATATGAATTGATTGTCTTGTACAATTTTTATCCACATAGCTGTCATGCCAATCTTGAGTAGGGGCTCCCCACGATATTTAAAATCCCTGGTCAAGAGTGTATCCTAGGTGGAGTAATGGGATTGAGGTATTAATATCCTCCAATGTTCATAGAGATTTAGTTGTATAGTAAATGGAATGGCCCACACATGCACAATGGTCTCTTTCCCTTACTGATGTGTTAGAGTAAATGGAATAACATCTCTAGCACCAATATGACCAAGTTGATGCATTATCCACAAGACAATTGTGACACCATAATAAATGTACTCATCCATGATCCCATGTTCTATCCCTAACCAGCAGCACCCACCCACAGATCAACATCGAAATGAATCCATCCAACCTGACTATTGGATGTTGGCCATCTTTGATGTTGTAGCCCCATAGTTTCCACTGGATATCCTCTAGGATCCTCTAGTAAGAACCTTACTTTCCCCACTGATCTCCCCTCGGGCATGTATGGGGCCTTGTTGGTATATTCCTTACTACTACAACTCCCTTAGGAAGAAAGTTTAGAAAATAGATGAACCACTGCTTAAAGTGGATGTCTCTAGTATTCTGTTTATCATCATCCATTCCTGGCACCAGGTTTAGTAATTATTTCACCAAAGGTGGAATTTTTCCCACATCCTCCCATAAATTCATGGCAGGGAGGAACTCATCGCACATCCTCCCCAAAATCAGGATTCCAACATTATTATAGAGATACCAAAGGCTGATACCAACCTCCCCACGGTGCAGGTGGAATTTATTTGTTTCTAGAGACCACCATCTTAGAAGTTCTGGTTTGAACTCCTTCAATTGGGAAACATGAAATTGGAAATCCCATACTACTTTGTACATGCCTACTACCTCACCACATGTTTGAACTTGACGTAGGGTGCACACACCCAGTAGGCTTAGGCCCACTCATCAGAATGTTTCTGCCTTAGCATATATCCTAAATGTTGATCCATCCCTTATCTGGGTTCTCAATCCTATCCATAATGATCGTCTTGTAATGAGGTGGGGAAGTATATTCCACCAACTCCTTACCATCTATTATGTTGACATGATTATAGAGGCAATGTGCGGTGATAAGAGTATGATCTTTCCCTAAATGGACATCTGCATCCCTGTACCACTGATATTTTCTTGGTGTGCCCCTAAACGAGTAGGCCAGTTCATATCTTCTTGCCTTAGGAATGAATACATTGTCTCTCAATCCAAAGTTGTATAGAGGCAGCCTATTTCATAGCGGGTAGTCATTTTGACCATTCGACATTAGTGTCGTTAGTGATTTGTGATCAAAAGTGATCCGAATGTACTCTCCTATTTGAGGATTGTCTTCCATTTATCCCCTCTGGGTGACATCAGTGAGAACTTCTTGAGTAGCCTCTTATCAGCCATAGACTTGAGACTAAGAGAATTTTTTAGGTTATGATCGCAGAGGCCATCCGTAGATACGGATCGTAGAGTATCCTTTATCTTAGATTGCATCACACATAAGCAAAGGTTCATGATGCAATGGTTTTCTGGAAAGAGTTTGTGGAGCACGAGACTGTAGAACCCGATTCGCGCAGGTAGTTTCGCAGGGAGGGTCTCTTCATGAATATAGAGATTCATCATGACTGTTTGTGAAGATCCAGGTATAGACAAAAGAGAATTGTGGACTTATTTATAGGCAAGATCCAACTCACCCATCTTGGTACCCTTTGCGATGACTTTTCACAGTGACCTTTTACTCGTTCTTTGCGGTGGCTATTGGCCGAGTTGTCTTTACGATAAATATCACCTTTCCTACTTTGTGATCTAGTTTGGTGATTCACCAAGATTTTTGTAGAGATTTACCCTTAGAATCTGACCTACTTTTTCCTCAGCTCCTATTATGAGGGGGGTGGGAGGGCATTTTTTAGTGCTAAAAGTAATTCCCCTAAAGGAATGAACAAAGGCACGTATGGTTCAAAGCCAAATGTATACTTTAATAGACTTGATTATCAACTAAAAGAATCAAAGGGGTCTATTTTTCAAATCTCCTCCACAAAGATGATTCTTAGATTAGTTCACAAAAGTATCTCCTCCACGACCTCCAACGCCCTTCATAGATTAGCTCGCAAACGTATCCCCTCCATACCGTCCAACACCCTTAATATATCAACTTTAAAATATATGTCTTCTATGGCATCCAAAACCCTTCGCGGACTAGTGTGAAAACGTATCTCCTTCACTGTGTCTAGCGCCTATCACAGACCAGCTCATGAACGTATGTCCTGTGTGGTGTTGTTTACTCTTTGCAACACCTAATTTTTCTTTGCAGCTAGCCCTGTGAAACCCGCCGACATCTGATGCCTATAAGTAGAAGGCTCACCCCCTCCCCAAACCATTGTTACTCCATCCTTTCACCTTCCTAGTTTTCATTTCATGAACCTCTTTGTGAACCCAAAGATGGATCGCCTAAGGTACTTAGGCTCTGCGAGCTATGCCTCATTTGTTTCTTTATGGATCCCTCCTATAGTGGGGATTCCATTTGTGAAGGCCTTCACCCTTCGCAAAGGAAGGATCCACTTTGAGTTTCTCAAGGATCCACACAGAATTAAAGATTCACATGGCACTCTACAAATTAAGAGAGCTTTGCTAAAGCAAAGATATGACCCCCCCAAGTCTCTCCTTCCTGAAGCACCCTTACTTCACAAAGAACCATTCCTTTATGAAGCACCTTTCCTTCACAAATACAATCTCCTTGAATCCTTTTAATTCGTGAATCCTTCTCCTATTTGGCCCTCTAGTCTCATACAGAGTGATTTCATGGTTCCTCAAGTGGTGTTTCATACAACATTGCCCTGCCTCATGCTTCTTCGCATAAAAACGCTGACAATTATTGCATCTTCGTATAGCCATGATAACATGATCCCCTCAAGTGACCAATACTCCACCTCACCCCCATCAGTAATTTCTTGTGCCTTAACGAGTGATTCCTCATCATCTGAGCTACTTGATGTTGAACTACCAAGAAACTTCATCCTCAACACATGAAGTTAAACTGTGAGTTTCCACATGTGTGGAAGTCCTGAGTAAACCAAAGATGGGATGAGACTGGGATCTTTTTGGTTCCCACCTTTTTAATCTACCTTCTCTCTCCCTCTACGCTTTTTCTCCATGTGAACCTCAAGTAGTCTACAAGTATGCCCCGACCCACACCTTGATAGGGTGATCATGGTACAATGGCCAAATCCTCCTCATACATATAGACACTATCCTTGGGATTCCCTCTAGGAGTAAGTCCCAATCTACATATCCTTGGTCTTCCTCAGTTCATAAGCCCCACATAATATCCCTCATGGCCACACATCTCATGAAATGATCATCAGGCTTGATGCTACCTCTTGTTTCTCACACCGAGCATGACTCACATGGGCTTAGAGCAATTGTTGACCATGAAATCATCTATTTGAAGATAATGATGTGTAAGCCTAGAACTAATGTACTACGTGGACTTTGATCCCTGCCTCTTAGGTAGGGTACATAGGAATCCTTCTTGAGGTTCAATCCCACCACCCATATATCTCAACCATTTCACATTGGTTCACCTTCGTACCACATGACATTAAACTATATTCTAAAACTACGTGGGTTTTGATCCCTGTATTTTAAATAGGGTATGTAGGATGCCTCCATGAGGTTCAACCAAACCATTGGTAAAATTTGGCACTCCCTCCTAGGGATGTACCCTCTTGATGTGAAATCATCCCTTTTGGGACACATTTTCTGGATCTGCCTCTATGAGGTGTTTTGATCCCCACAGGCAGCTAGCCATGCATATGTCCCGCCCTCGATCCATACTCCTCCAACCAAGAGTGTATCTCTTATTATGAGATGCTAACCACACGTAAACCCCAACATGTATCTGAGTCATTTTCCTTTGTGTACACCCTGATTCTATGACCCATTCTGAACTACATTGACTTTGATTCCTTACCATGAGGAACATAAGAAGTCTCTCTGAGGTTTAAGACCATTATTCATGTCACATCCTGGTCTCTCCTCTGAAACCCTATGTTTCAAGAAGACCATGCCTCAAACCAAGGTTTAATTTCCTTTGGGTCCCATCCATGTGTCCATTCTGACAAGCCTCCTCCTCAGGTGACTCATCACCCATCTCAGAATTACATTGACTTTGATCACTACCTCCTAAGCATGGTAAGTAGGAACCCTCCATGAGGTTCAAGCCCAAAAACATCATATTCACATTGGTGTCACCCCATTCATCTCATCCACTCCATTAAATCAACCATCATCCATCTATATTCTTACCCAAGTTGCCACATCCTAGTGGTATCATACCATTCATATGGGCCATCTCAATGTGTAATCCCCATTTATTCATGTGATTGCTTCTCCTAGAATCACCTGGGCCATCTCAGTGTGTAATACCCTTTCATCCATTTGATAGCTAATCCCAAAAGCACCCAGACATGTGCAATGCATAAGACCTAAATCATCCATTCAAACTATGTGGGTTTTTATTCCTTTACACAGGGATATATAGGAGGACTCCAATAGGTTTAATCCTAGCCAATGGTAAACCTTGGTGTCCCCATACTAGGGGTTCACCCTCTCTGATATGCCCTTTGTGATGTCCTAATAAGACTTCATGGTGTGAAATATTACCTATTTGGGACATGCCACCTAGGGTCCATCCTCATCGAGAGTTTTGATCCATCCATCCGATAATCCTTCCAGGTGCTCCCCCTAGGGAAGTACCAATCTGGTCCACTTTTATCAGTGTTATGATCAGTCCAATCTGTGTCTGATGGACATTAATCTTGCGACATAACTTGTATTAAACATGGGAAGTTGATGAAAAATTTGGATACATCCCTTTGGAATAAGATACCCTGTGATCATAATGGGAATCCAAAGGTTTCCATGCCCTTTAGAAACCCTCTAATGAGGAAGAATATAGTTGTTCTAGTGTTTCAGGGTCAATACATGCCACAAATGCCTCAACGTGACTAATCTCCTAACTAAGGTTTTCTTCCCTGACTTGACCCTTTATAATTTCCTAGCAGAAGAAGCACAATTAACTTATTTCCAAAAATATATGGAACTAGGAACAAGTTTCACGAGCAACGTCTTAATCTACATGGGAGACCCAGACTAAGAGATGAGTTCTGAGGAGGAATCTATGGAAGGAGGAACCGACATCCCATCATACAGTTTTGATGAAGGATAAAACATCACTGAAGAAGTCATGGACTCCACTAGAAATTGAAAATCAGGAATGCAGGGTACAATGCAACCGTCACCAGATGCGTCAACACACGCACGATGGGCGCACCAGGGTGGAAAGCATCAAAAACATTAGTCTAAATATATATATATATAATAAATATATATTATATTTATATCATGTTTAAAATTATAAATATTATTAAATCATGATCAAAATATTATGACAAAAAATAAAATATCAAAACATATACGAAAAATAAAGTGGTTATTACCCGAAACGTAACTTTAACATGGAATTGTTAATAAACAGGTAATAAAAGGTCATAAGAAAATCATATATGGAATGATATATATAAATATTATTCTGTAATATATTTATAATAAACTCATATTTATTATACATGTGGTTTCAATGTGTATGATGAATTCAATACTTACGGTAAGAGATTTTTGTCTCAATTTTCCTTCTTTGAGATGTATATTATGTTATGCACTTATATTCTTTCACGAGGTGTATATAAAACCCATTTGACTTGTAATATCATGAATTTATTTATCCTCATTATACTTTAAGTTCAAATTTGTTATTTCTTTATGGTTTTTATGATTTAAAGTTACCAAAGTGGTAAATATTTTATGTTACAATCTCATAATTTATCAAGATTGTTTATGATATGTTTATGATGATAAAATATTATGAACCATATCTCAATAAAATCATGTATTTTCTTATCCTATAATTATTCATGATATTAATAGTACAATTTTACAACTATTTGGTATTTAAAATAATTGATACATTATTTTTAATAAAACCTGACATTATTTACCTCTTTGGTTGGAAAACCATTTTATTTTAAAACCATGTTTTATAAAAATGTTTAAAAAAATGTGTTACTATTCTCCTATGATTTTAAAAATAAATTTTTACCATTGTTTTAATTTTTGATTTTTTAAAGGAATATTCATTTCATTTTATAAACAATTCCCATTTGGATTTTACTAAAAATGTGAAAATAATCTTGGTTTTTAACATGTACAACATGAACAATATTTCCCACTGTCATGACTAATCAATAATTTGAAGATTCCTTTACAATTTTTTAAATTTATTATCCAAGAAAATATTTTCCTTAATATTTGAGAAATTTTTATATTTTAAATAAATGATTTCAATGTGAAAATTACTTTTAAACTATTTTATGTTTTAAAAAGAATTTTTCAAAGTGGAAGGTGTATTTTCCTCAAGAAATATTTTAAACGATCTTTCAAAATAATTTTCCATATAAGATTAAATTCTATGATGTTACCCATGAATTACTAGGTATATTATCCAAGGATAACATTATCATTATTTCTATTAATGGTTTATATTTATGATGAAATGATATTTATGAATCCTCTTTATCTTCCATAGGTTATACCATGAAAATATTATTATGAAACCAACTTATTTTTCCATGAGTTATGCTATGATGAAATGAAAAAATGATTATGAAACCTATCACTTTTCTACAGTTTATGATATGATTAAATGTTTATGAACCCATTTCATTTCATGGGTTATTATAAGATGAATGTTTTATGATATTATGGCACACATATGTATGATTTTCATTATGTGATGGGTGGTATCTATATCTCCCTCCAATGCATTAGCTAATGATAAAGGTTATAAAATATTAGAGGGTATATGGGTGGTAAGACCAAACCTATAAAGGAGGGTACACAGGTGGTTAAGAAAATCTAGAAAGTTGGTACATGGGAGGTCATCCCAAGCCTGATGTAGGTAAACAATTTCTCATCCCAAACCTTACATGTTATAAATGTCTTAGTGGGTAGCCTTAACATTCAATTTTTATGATCATGTGTATGCCACAAATCAATGTGTTAGGCCAATGTTATGCTCTCTTGGATAATGTTATTTTATTCCTTTATGATTCTTATCTTATAAACTATCAATCTTTAATCTGTGACTCAAGATTATGATCTTTAATATGCAGTGTATGGTTTTCCAATGTTATGCTTATGTTCTCATACCATTATATTTATATTGTGATTATGTATCACCGTTTTTTACCCTTACTGAGAATCTGAGCTCACCATTTCTTATGTTTCCTTTCTCGATGTTATGAATAAATTTATTACATATGATATGTCTAAAAATGGTGGTAGCCATGAATTTCATAGTGGGAGATAATTTAGTTTTCCTATGGACTAGTTTTTATGTTTCCATCTTTTCAGAGACACAAAACTATTATGGTCCTTAGGTGTGTGTTTATGTAATGTAATTAATATTAAAAAAAAAAGATTTAATATTTATGTATGATAATCCTGGGTTGCTATATTTGGTATCATAGGATACGTTTAGTTAACATTTGGAAACTAGGATGAGAAAACCTTAGTGATATCATGAAAGGCATGTCTAAGAAAAAATTTATGTATGATTCGAAGCATAGGAAAATATCCTAGAATTTTTGTAAAGGATAGAATGAGTAGTTTCTAATAACTTATATCCCTATTTGGATACTAAAAGTGGATGTAGCTCTGAAATAGAGGTACCTAGGGGTAATAAATCCAAAAAGGGAACATTGAGATAGACTCGATTATCACCTAGTGCATGAAAACGGGACTTGCTATGCACATGATTTGACACTCCTGGGGGATATGATTTAGATATTTCCAAACTCATTATGAACCATCATGAAGGATTTTAATAGATGATGACTATAAATGATTGAGGATAAAACTAAGGTGTCATTGATTAAACAAGGTTTTATGACTTAGAATTCCTATAAGTGATTTTTAATGATTATGTGGTTCTCTACTTTGATTATTACTTATTAAAACATGTTTTTTGGTTTTAGTCAATGGTTGGAACCCATATGAACTATGTTAATATAGAGTGTGATAGATAATGCAATTATTGTCCTCCGTAGTATCCAAACGTTATGGGATCTGTAATGATAAATCTCACGGCTATGTTCGCATCAATTTATAAATTTATGAATCATGATAGACTTCCATATGAATAAAGGAGATAATAACTTTCTATTGATTCATTTATGAGGAAACATCCACCTTCTTTCAGCAGGTCTTCTGATCCACTAGTTTTTGAATAATGGATTAACACCACTGAAAATATTTTTTTTTGTTCTCCAATGTTTGGAACACAATAAAGTAATTTTGGATGTCTAATATTTGGAATGTGAAGTAGATAAATGGTGGAATATTATAAATAATATGATACAAATATATGAAATTGAATTTATGTATTGGGATGAGTTCAACACATTATTTTTTGATAATTAATTTCCTCATATTCTTCGTACGAAGATAAAAAAGGAGTTGTTTGTGCAAAAGAAAAAGGTTGATGAATCTATTAGTACCTATGAGGAAAATTTTAAAAGACTTGTGATGTATGAGTATGATATTATCATCCAACCTGAAATTATGTTTGATCGATTCTTCATTGTCCTAAAACCAGTATTCAAAGGGAATTATCCATAAGAGACTTTTGTAGCTATAAAGATATTGTTTGATGTGCTATCAATGTGGAAGTATATTTTGGAGATATATATCAATCTCATGATTTCTATAAGAAGATAAAAATGGATTTAAAATGGAAATATAAAAACCATGGAGTGAATAAGATGATATTTCCTTTATGATCAAAGTGTAGGAAGAATCATGGAGGAAATTTTCTTAAGAGGAATAATAAATGTTTTAAAGTTGTAAGGGAAGGTTATCAAGAAATTGAATATTAAAGTGATGAAAAGAAGTTAGATAATTATATAAATAATGAGAAGGATCTAAATAATTCACCACCCACACTCTAGTGTTTCAAATTCAAGAATTTTGTGAATTATGTTAACAATTTCCCAAATCTAAGAGTTAATGATGGTGATCAATTCTAGTAGCCTCTTAAGATGTGGTAAAAGAGGAAATCTCATGCAATCACTATTTATGATGAGGGGTGTGATACTGACATGGTGAAACGTACACTTACCATCAACTCAAGAACTACAAATGTCTTATTTGACTCTAGATCTATCAATTATTTCATATATGAATAATCTTGAAAGAGTATTAGTATTCCAACCAAATGATTAGATATAGAATTATCAGTGAAAACCCATAATGGTATTATGGTTTCATCTCAAGTATATGATTCCTCTCTAGTTGATGTTGGTGGGAATATGATTCATATAAATCTTTCCATTATTCCTCTGGTTGAATTTGATGTTATCTTAGGCATGGATTGACTTTATCTATATAAAGACCACGTAAATTATGAAGGAATGGAAGTTACATTTGATATTCCAAACCAAACTATAATTGTCTATCAATGTTATGATAATTACGAACTTATGATGGAGATCACATCCATTGTATGGGTCTTAATTCCCATATAGAAGGGGTGTTTATCTCATATGGTTGGGGAGAAAACTGACATTAATGATATGAATATTGTACTAGAAATTTTTGATGTATTTTCAGAAGATTTTTATAGACTTCCATCAAAATGTGAAATTGAGTTCTCAAAAGAACTCATACCTGTTTTCATATCAATTTAAAATACTCCCTATAGATTGAACACAATTTAGTTACATGAATTGAATAAGGAACTAAGTGATTCATTTGGACAAGTGTGTCACCTTAGGGTGAACCGGTTATTTTTTTTAAAATAAATAAGGATCAATGCCAATTTTCATTGATTATCGGGAGCTGAAAAAGATCACAATTAATAATAAATATCATCTTCCCCATATTGATGACTTTTTTGATCATCTGCATGATGCTCAATAATTTTCCAATATTTACCTTCATTATGGATATCATCAATTGATGGTCAAGAAGGAGGATATACCCAAGACATTATTCCATTCAAGGAATAGAAACTATGAATATATAGTTATTCCATTTGGTATTACTAATTCCCCCACTATCTTCATAGATTTAGTGAATATATACATTAGATATTACATTGATCAGTTCTTGGTAGTATTTTTTGATGATATTCCTATTTATTAAAAGAGTAATAAAGAGCATTAAAACTACTTGAGAATTGTGCTAAAGACCACAAGGAAGGATAAAATATATGAAAAACTTACAAATTGAAAATTTTGGCTTCCAAAGGTTTCATTTTTTGGGTCATATAATCTCAAGAGATGGTATATCAGTAGATCCATGAAAGATGAAGTCTATTAAATATTTCCCCATACCAAACACAGTGATTGAGATATGTAGTTTTCTTGGTTTATCTAGATATTACTGATAGTTTATGGATAATTTCTCAAGACTGTATAATCCTCTAATCAAGTTTACTTATAAGGGATCTAAGTTTCTCTAGACAGATGAATGTGAGTAATATTTTAAGGAACTGTAGAGAAAATTAGTCAATTCACCTGTGATTACAATACCATGTAGAGGATAATGTTTTGTAATCTATAGAGATGCATTCAAAACTGTATTAGGATGAATTATTATTCAAAATTATATGGTTATATCTTATTACTGATAACAATTTATGATTTATGAGGAAAATTACCCAAATCATTATTTGGTGTTTTCTGTGGTAATTTTTGTATTAAAGATATGGTGGAATTATATTTATAGAGAAAAGTGTGATATATATATATCGATAAAAAAAGTATAATGTATACATTTACAAAGAAGGAGTTTAATACGTTCCATAAAATATGGGTAGAGATATTTAAAGATTATTAGTGCTCAATAAATTATCACCCTAGGAAAGTAAAGAAGTTTGCTGGTGATTTGAGTCGAAAGGATCATACTTTATTATCCATGATGAGAAGCATAAAATATCCAATATTTATGGATTTTCAAAGGATTGATTTAGAAATCCTCAATAAAGGGGAGAAATATTATCTTACTCAACTGAATGTTCAACCATATATCCATGTAAACATTAAAGAGGCATAGAATGAAGATGTAGAGCTGTAAAAGAAAGTTAGAAATTTTCATGAGTTTAACCATGATCATAATTTAATGATAATGTTCAAGAACCTTGTTTGTGTTCCATCCATACCAGATTTGAAAAAGGATTTGTTAGAGGAAGCTTATATTTTGTTCATTCTCTATTAATTTGGGAAGTAGAAAGATGTATATAGATTTGAAAGAGTATTTATGGTGGGATGGCATGAAGAGAGATATTGATAGTTTTTATCTTGGTTCTTGGTATTTCAGAAAGTTAAGGATGAATGAAAAAAGTCTAAGGGGGTGTTACATCCATTACCCATACAAGAATAGAAAAGGGAAAACATCACCATGGATTTTTTCATTGGACTCCTCAAAACTTCTAAAGGGAATGATTATATATGTGTTGTAGTTGATCACTTTACTAAGTCAGAACACTTCATCATAATCAGAGAAGACTTCTCTCTGGATAAATTTCCTAGGATATACATTAAAGAAGTGTTAAGGTTTTATGAATTACCACATTCCATTATGTCTGATCAAGATCTGAGGTTTACCTTAATGTTTTTAAAAAGTCTTCTGTAACTCTTGATAAGGAGTTGATTTTCATTACTGCATATCATCCTCAGAAATATGGGAAGTATGAGATAAAAATTCAAACCCTAAAGGATATGTTGATATCTTATGCATTGGATTTAAAATGTGGGTGGGATCAACACCTTCCTCTATTTGAGTTTTCTTATAACAATAACTTTAACTCAAGCATTTATATGGATCCTTATGAATCCATCTTTGGAAATAAGTGTAGGGATCCAATGTGTTAGAATGAAGTTACAGAAAGAAATATATTAAGACTTGAGATAGATTAAGAAATGGTAGAGAATGTTATATACATTCAACAACACATCATGTAATTAACTGAACCAAATTCTTTCTCAAACTGGTACCTGATCTAATATGCCACATACTCAAAGGGCTTTCCCGTTCCCCACAGTCTGGAGACTAGCACCTAGGAATCGAACAAAAAATAGTGGGAATGATTTCTACAAACCTAAATAAAAATCATGGCACATATAAACAATAGAGACAACTATAGAAAGATAAATATACTCCATAATAGAAATAAGACTAAGGAAACTAAAAAACTCAATTGTAGAAAAAATTTCCAAGTAATGACAAACCATAAATGACTACCAAAACCAGAAAAAAAAACTAATCCATGTGACAGCATGGGAAAAATTTCACCATCCCACCATCTAGATACCCAAACATAGATGAGAAAAACCTAACCTCCTCACTTCGATGGATTTCCTTTCCCTGCATTGAAAGATATACAAATATCTACTCACCACCAAAGACGTGCATATGGTGTGAGATAATAGGCTTAGTAGGATACCACCTGGGTGTTCTATAACAAGTCTATGTACAACAACTCAATAATGCTCATTTTAAATACAACATGGTATGATAATAAGTAAAGCTGTTATATCAAAATTGTGGTAAATATTTCTCTTTTCCATCAATTTCAAAAATAAAAAAAGTAGCTATATAAATATCAATCATAATTTCCATTCTCATTTATCAAAATCCAAAGTAGTATAAATACAATCACAAGTAAATCATAACAAGGAACTCAATATGTTAGGCTAGAAGACTACTCATACTATAACAAATTACTAGTGCACAACAATTCCATAAAAAAAATTATTAAGGAGTATAGAAACACCCCATGAGTGAAACACCCAATAATTTAAAGAAAATGTACCTAGACTAAAAAGACTAGGGAGAAGAGAAAAGACCCATGAGAAAATCTACCGACAGTATTATGGATGATGGGCATAAGCTAAATCTTCCACCTACGTACCCAAGGCTTTCCATGTGCTACATTTCATAAATCATTTCAATTATTTTAAAATAATTTTTTTCATTTACCAAAAGCTAGGGAAAACCAATTTCTATTAAAAATCCATTTACACACTATTGACTCTCCTTTCCGTCACAAAGTCTAATGACTTAAAAATAGAAATACCTATGTCCAAAGTGATTCATCCTTTGAAGAAACATCAAAAAAAGAGAAAGGGATGAACAAGGAGAACATTGCCCATATGTCGCGTAGGTTCCAGCATGGTCGTATAAGTATACTTGCGTGCCGCCCAAATGGTCGTGCAGGTGACTTGTGCGCCCTCTTTGAAAATCGTCCAGGGACGTCTAAAACCTATAAATACCCCTGGTGGGCCCCCCATTGGAAGATGATTTTCTTCCATAATTCAAATACAGATCTCTGAATGCCCAAGTATCTTCTTCAAGTCTTCTGAATACTTCTAAGGTAATTATTTACCTAGAATGGAAGGTCTAAACAAGAAGAATAAGGTATAAGTGTTATAATTAACTAACACTTGCGCGCCTAAGTGTTTTACCCTTAAGGGAAATGGACACACTTGCGCGCCTCCTTACCTACTCATTGAAACTTGCGTGCCACTCTTCTGGAAGTACCTCAGAATAATTCTAAAGGATTTGGTCAAGGATCGCCCAAGTATTACACTACTGGTCAAGGATCTCCCAAGTATATATGTGTCGCGCAAGTATACTTGCGTGACCAAGACTTGCGCACCCATGTAGTACTTGTGCGACAAAGACTTGCGCACCCTTTTATTTTTGGGTGCCCTTCCTTCCCATTTCACCTCTCTTATGCCATTCCACCTTTCCTATTCAAGATTCAATCTCCAAGACACTCATCAAAGCCATTTATGGCATGTTTTCTTGATTGAATTCCTTATCCGAAAGGAATTCTGTGGAACATCTATCAAAACCTAGTGATTTACACATCTTTAAGTCACTAAAGTTAGAGATCTCATTCATTCAACCTCATCCTTTAAGATGAGGGAACCCTATTCATGGGCCTCCTTTTCAGGAGTAATCCCCAATCATAATTTCTATTAACTTGGGCCTCCTTTTCAGGAGTAAGACCCAGTCCAAGTTATCTTAATTGGGCATCCTCTTCAGGAGTAATCCCCAATTCCCCTAATTTGGGCATCCTCCTCAGGAGTAAGCCCCAACCATAATTCCTTTAACTTGGGCTTCCTTTTCAGGAATAAACCCAAGTTTCAAATCTTTAAATGTGAGCATCCTCATTAGGAGTAAGCCCCAAATCCATTAATTTTAAAATTCTCTTAACTTGGGCCTCCTTTTCAGGAGTAAGCCCCAGTCTCCAAGTTCCCAAATATGGGCATCCTCCTCATGAGTAAGCCCCAACCATGGTTCTCTTAACCTGGGTTTCCTCTTCAGAAATAAGCCCTAGTCTAAAAGTCTACAAATATGGGCATCCTCCTTATGAGTAAGCCCCAAGTCCCTTAACATGGGCTTCCTTCTCAGGAGTAAGCCCCATTTTGAATTTCTCTTAACCAGTCTTAATTTACTTTTGATCTGGGCTTCCTTCTCAGGAGTAAAACCCAATCCTGAGTCCCATCCTAATTTGGGAATCTTCCTCAGGAGTAATACCTAAGTTAGAGTACCCAAATCTCTATGAAGTACATATACTTTTATGGACCTTTTTCCTGGGTTTCTTCACTGAAGTAAAACCCAATACTCATCTATTTTGGGCTATCATACATACATTAGCCCCATATCATTGCATATTTCATGGAACAATTGTCTAGTTTCACCAATACCTCTTGTTTCTCACATAGAGCATGACTCACGTGAGCTTAGAGTGTAAAAGTAATCATGAAATCTTTCTTGGATCCATCAATCATGCATAAACATCATACTATCTTACTCGAACAACGTGGGTTATGATTCCTTTTCCAAAACAATGGATACGTAGGTAGCCCATCTACAGGTACGATCCCAAATCTGAAATAATCCATGTCCTTCTGAATGAAAATAAACTTAAAGTGCCCCACTGAGTGGCTTTAAAACCAGTATGGTCATCATAATGACCTAGAGACTTTTATGTATTGAAGGATACCATTGAATAAGAATCTCTAACAAATAAAGATGATTCTCTTTCGATGAAGAACCTCAAATACATATAAAATATTCTCTAAATTTCCTACATATCAATCATTGATTGTCAGATCTAAAGGAAATCTCATTTTATACTTGGTAATTTAATAAGGATTCACGAACATAACTTAAATCTATAAAGAGAGTCCTAGAGTAGACAATAATTCCCCTCAAAAAGGTGTGATGAGTCCGACCTCCCATCCTCTCGACCAATGCAAATTCCTAAGCCTCATCAGTCCGCAACTAATGAGTACCTATCTTTGAAAAGTAGGTCCAAATGGATATGGAATCATTGGATGTTTCCGGTTCTACGAACAAAACCGTTAGAAACCGATTAGAATGTTTGAACCTTCAATCAACGAGGTCATCCCCAATTCTAGAGGAAACAAAAAATGGTGAACCTAACGCGAATCCTTAACCAAGTTAAAATGATGTTTTAACTATTTATTAGGCCCCTATTTAAACTCAATGAGAGGGCCAACAAGACAATCAATAACATATGTGCTCATACAAAAGATGTAGTAGCCAAACTTATCTTGATTATGTTTGTTATATCAAAAATGCACTCTTTTCCAAGATCTTCTGCATTACAAGAATGGATTTTCTTAAGTTTACATCTGTGAATACCTCTGCTATGAAAACCTCCACTGTGAATGCATCTACTTCTACTCCTGCTGGATCATTGTCGGCTCTAAGGATGACATCACCTACTCAGCGTCTTCAACGGTGGGTATCAAATGCACTGGTTAAGGAGTACCGTCAAAATAGTACCATTCCAGCTCTGGAGGCTGCTCGACAAGCCCTCCAAGTGAACAATTCACCCTGGCCGTCCGGACAGCGATGACCAGCAATCAAGAAGCAGGAGGTGCTAACTACCGTCTCCAACCGTTTTGGGTCGTTATCCCCGGAACGCAATCACAATTCACTCCCATATTCTGGGGAGGTGAATGATCAGGTCCCTCAGGGCCTTAATTCAAGGATACATGACTCCTTCCCAAAGGCTCCCATCAACAATCGCCGCCAGACTCGTGCGGCAGAGCGCCCTCTACATGATGAGGGTATTGTTTCCAGGCATTCGGCTCAGGTTCCTCGAACCCGAGTAGGCAAGACGAACTTCCAAAGGTGAAATCCGGTCAACAGTGAGCAGGTTCTCATCTATGACATCTCCGGAGAAGTCCATCAACCTAACTTGGTGGCAATCAATGAGTGGGAACACACACCAATCCATTTTAATTCAGCTATCCAGCAGACTCGTCTGGAAGCATCAAGCCAATCCCGCCAGGCAATTCCAGTGGAGTACTATAGACAGGATCATACACCTATTTATAAATCATCGGCTAGTCAGAAGGCTCATCTGACTACATACGATGAAGCCCGCCAACCCAATGTGTTGAAAACTGGTAAACAGGCACATACACTTTCTTACACTCATCAATCCTTCCAGCAGCCTCGTCTGTCAGTGTTGAAGGAGGCTCGTCAACCACGTTCAGTGAAGTGCAATTAGCAGGCACATACACCAGCTAGTATTGATCAAGCCTACCAACAGTCTCATTTGGTAGCATTCAGAGAAGTCAGTCGGAAAGCTCCGACGACAAATAGGAGGTAGACTCAACTCTCTTCCCCCACACGTGAGTACTGTCAGGATTCACTGACAGGAAAAGGAGGACAAGAGCAGGCACATACACCTACTCCAAACATAGAATGGACGTATATCCCCATTCTGGCAGCTGAAGTCACCAAGAATATTCTATCAATGGTGAAAGATAAGAAGAAAATCCCTGCTCATATTCTGGATGCCTTCCAGGATATTATAATAGCTTCAACAACATCTTTGGGAAAGACACATAAATCTATCCCTGCCAGTGGAGTGAAAAATCAACAGTTCACTCCGGAACAGACACACACTTCTGTTCTAGTCCAAGAGGGTTGTGGGGCGTACTCCCCCATATCATATAGATAACCAAGTCAGGCACATACACCTAGTTTGAGCGGAGATAATCAGCCTAACCTAATTATTTCTCCTGAGCAGGTACATACACCTGCCAAATTGAGTAAGAAGGCTTTTAAGAAGAAGACCCGCCCAACACAATCAAGAAATCAAAGGCCCATCTGTGACAAGGCCTTACTCGATGTTGGAGTTCTTGATGCACTTAGACAACTATCTGTTGCAACTCAAGATTCTGCTCTCTTAGTTCCCAATAGTGGGAACATTAATTCTGAAGGTCTGCATCAGACACTTCCTCATGAAGGATTGATTCATGAAAATTCGGTCGATCTCGAGATTTCATCTTCAGATGAGAGCCACAAGAACCCTCTGTGTGGTCATAAGACCAAGGAGAAAAAT
This sequence comes from Viscum album, assembly GCA_963277665.1. Taxonomy (NCBI): domain Eukaryota; kingdom Viridiplantae; phylum Streptophyta; class Magnoliopsida; order Santalales; family Viscaceae; genus Viscum; species Viscum album. The sequence goes on from OY728166.1 coordinate 386,992,937, forward strand.
GATTCATCTTTTTCTATAACCCACCATGGTGGTCCTCCCCATGATGATGAATTTAGCTGCCAAAGTCCTCTCTGTAGTAGTGATTCACATTGATTGGAAAATTCTCCAACATACAATGTAGTGATGAGAAAGTGCTCTTATCTTGAGGCACTTGAAAATGTGAAGCCATTCATGTCTGATGCTTTACCATTAGTAGGTGAAATACTTTCTCAACCAGAAGATATCCCAGGGTGTAGGTCATTCTCTGAACCACCCCTAAGTCATGCATCTTCTAGTTTGATTAGTGATTTCTCTACCAATCTTGTTGAATCCAATGAAGCAGCAAGGAAGTACAAACTCTAGTCTAATCAGGTAGAATAATCTTCATTGAATGATAAAGAGGAAGTACTAAACATGGAAAAACAACTGGCGAATGGTGAAGTTCCAGTTATGTTTTGGCCTCTGGCTGATTCTCAGTACGACATTCTCGAGATGTTGATGGAAGATGGAATTCATGATATTCGTCTCAACATATGGAAAACTCTTTGTCAGTTTAAAAAGAAAATATTATCTTATGATTAATATGAAAATCATGTTAAGATAATAGAAGGGTTACAATGTAACGACCCAAAATTTTGAATAAATCGTGTTTCCTAATTTTATGTGTTATTTTATTTTGTTTTTTATACTCAAAAAAATGTTTCATTTGATTACATGAGTATAATTAAAATGAGACCATTGGGTTTTGACTATTATATGACCATTGGTCAATATGAACCCTGGAAACTAAACGTTTTGATTATTGTCTCTAAATACAAGTAATCTTGGTTAATTATTATAGAAAGAAGATTAGATGGCCTCACCCAGTAGTCTTGGACCGATTGAAGCCCATCTAACAGAACTTGGGAAGGAGGTAGCCCCACCAGGCTTTTCTCTGGACCAAACCCAAGCCAAACTTCATCGTGTGAAGCTAGAACGGAATCGCCTTTGCGAGAAGTTCAAACTGATAGAACTTACTACTTGTGCGATGTTAGCCGAGCCTCCCTCAGATTCTCTCACCTTATCACACCTTACACTTAGGTCCTATGTTGGTGTGATAAGGGGCTATGTAAGGAGACCGCAACTGCCTTGTGTAATCCTTTGTTTTAAATAAAAATTGGGATTTCTTCTTATGATGAAGTTTATGAATTTTCAAATGACTGGATAAATATGGTATGCATATTTTTGATGAATTTTAGAAAAAGGATATTTTAAAAATGTTTATGTAAACCTTAAATAATTAAAAATGTGTAATGATATTCAAAAAATGGTCTTCTACAATTATGCTCAGTACGAAATTTAGAGTCGAATAAGATCAACTTAATTTTTGATGAATAGTAAAATATGAATAGTGATTTTATGATTAGGATTAGTAATGTGTCCAAATGGATTAGTAATCTCACTTAAAGAAAGTATTAATATAATCTAGGCACCTTGATTAAGTAATGCGATTCAATAAAATGGTTAAATAACGATTTCATAAATTATTATTCAAGTATTAGTTTTTTTAAGTGAATAGTGTTTTTTAATTAAAAATTAAATTAAAAATATTTAAAAATTATTTTTATAAAATGGATTTCATTTTTGAACTCAGAGCACCGATATTATGTTTTGGTAATTTTTGGTGTTTTTTCTGAAAAAAAATGAATTTTTGGTGAATAGTGTATTTATTTAAAAAATAAATTAAAAATATTTAGAAAATTATTTTTATAAAATGGATTTCATTTTTGAAATCAGAGCATTGATATTTGGTTAAGGTGAAATTTTGGGATTATTCCGAGAAAGTTGAATTTTCAATGAATAGTGAAAATACAGTTTTTAAGTTACGGGTGTTTAATGACATCATTAAATGATGTATTAAGTATGTAATCAATATGGTCGACTTATGAATATTAAGATAAGGTATGAGGTGTCCCAAGTGGCCAATACCACGGGCAAATACCATGGGCAAGCCCATGGTTTTGCCAAAACCACTAATGAGGTGTCCCTTGGCCATTAATGCCTTGTCCCCTCACTTTCCTTATAAATACCAAGCCATCCTCTCATCCATTCGACTCCCCACTCTCCCCCAACGAAATTCTGGTCTCATTACCTCCCAAGCAGTCCTCCCAAGGTGTCCCCAAGCCCTCAAGGTCCCAACCTTTGAGTTTTAAGAGGTACGTTTTAAGGTAAGGGATCCGATCTCTCTCTTTCTTTTCAAGAAATCTCTTTTATGCAATTTCTTTTATGCTCCATGTTATTATGTTAAAGGGTTTTATTTTATAATCCTCTTACTTTCCTTTTCATGTTCACATAATGAGAGATCCCCTCTTACTCTCATTATTTCTTTTTATGAAGTTTTAAGTGGCGCCGTTAGGCTGCCAAATTTTTTGTAACGGATTCTTTCTCCCTTCTCATTTTTCAAGATCTATTTTCATGTAAAGTATTTTAAGTTCCTTTTTATTATGTTGGGGTATGATATCTAAATTTATCATACTGATCTTTTATGATAATATGATGAGAGACCCCATTTTATCTCTTTAATTCAGTATTTTGATGTTTTAAGTGGGGCCGTTAGGCTGCTGAATTTTTAAGTGGTTCTTCACCCTTCTCGTTTTGAAGTTCTACTTTCATGTCAATTCTTTCAAGTTACTTTTTGTTATGTTGGGGTCTGATCTCTATATCTATCATACTGATCTTTTATGATCATATGATGGGAGACCCCATTTGATCTCTTCAATTCAGTATTTTTAAGTTTTAAGTGGTGCCGTTAGGCTGCCGAATTTTTAAGTGGTTCTTCACCCTTCTCGTTTTGAAGTTCTACTTTCATGTCAATTATTTCAAGTTACTTTTTGTTATGTTGGGGTATGATCTCTATATCTATCATACTGATATTTTATTTCCATATGATGAGATACCCCATTTTATCTCTTCAATTCAGTATTTTGAAGTTTAAGTGGCGTCGTTAGGCTGCTGAATTTTTAAGTGGTCCTTGCACCTTTCTCCCTTTTCAAAGTTCTAATTCCATGTCAAGTCTTGCAAGTTACTTTTTATTATGTTGGGGTATTATATCTATATCTATCATACTGATCTTTTATGTTCATATGATTAGAGACCCTATTTGATCTCATCAATTCATTTTTGGTTGAAGTTTATGTAACACAGTTAGGCTGCCAAATTTTCATAAGAGAAATCTTATTTTTGTCTTCCTTTCATGTTCTTCATTTCATATGGTATATTTTCAAATTTCATTACCATGTTCTTAAATCCCTTATATTCTGTCCCTCTACTGTTTTATGGGTCATTTATTAATGTTTGACCCATGTCCCCTCTCTTTTCAATGTTTTCTAAAAACCTTGCAACATAGCCATTATGCTGCAGAATTTTCGTCTCAAAATGTCTCTCTTTTTTTTTCTAAAGATATTTTATTTTATTAAGTGAATACTCAAAGCTCTACCTTCTATATGGGTATTCACATATATACCAAAATTTTCTATTTTAAATTCTGGGATTTACATACATGAAACCCGCTTTCCCTTTTCGTGGGTTTAAAGTGACGTAAAGATCATGTCTTTAAAGCAGTTTTTAAAACGTTATGATTATGAAATGAAACCCATTTATTTTATGCTATATGGGTCATTTATGAAATGTTTGATGATGATATATGTGGATCACATGATAATAAAGGCAAATTTAAGGGTGCGCCCTGATAGCGCTCCAATGCATTGGGTAATGATGTAACCACTAGAGATTATAATTTTCACGATATCTTGGTGATTAACCTTGGTAATTTTCAAATGACACCTTGGGGATGGAACTTGGTGATATGTTCATGATTGTCTATATTAAATGTTGCAGCCATATCTTCAAGTTATGAAAAATGTTATTTTTATTATGATATACCTCATGATTTCTTTCTCATGCCTTAATGTTCTTTTCATGACCTTATTGAAGTATCTCAAGTTCACATGTAAACTGTTTCTCTTGTTTCCCTTACTAGGCCTTCTGCTCACCCTTTCTTTTGATGTATGTCCCCAGGTTATGAGATGCAGTAATGAACTTCGGATGAACATGAGGAGAAGCCTTTCAAGTGTTTAAGAAGAATATTTTATGTTTTCATGTTTAAAGTTCCTGGTTTCCAAGACACTAAACCTTAAAGATCCTCGGTTTTGTAAAATATAATGAAATTTTATGTGATAAAAAGGCGGGATGCTATAGTTGGTATCAAAGTATGGTTTAGTTATTTGTGGAAATTAGGATATGAAAACTCTAGGAAAAACCCTATAGAAATTTTAAATATAGGAAATCTTCCTGGTATTTTGGTGAGTATTGAGTAAGGGGTTGCCAATCAAATACATCCCTGTCTGGATACGAGTAGGTAGAGGTGGCTCTGGAACAGATGTACATAGGGGTAAAACCCAAAAACACCACTTTGTGCTAGACTCGAACGGGAACTGGTACACGACAACAGGCCTTGCTGCACTCTTGGTTACAACACTCCCAGGGGATATGCTTTGGTAAATTCATAAGCTTAGTATGAACCATTGTTAAAGGAACAAAGATAAAATAAAATAAAGATTCACATAAGAATATATGATCATGGATAACCTAGATGATAACCTAGGGGATCACAAGTTAGGGTATACTTTTTTCTATAAGTTATCCTTATATGCTTTCAGTTCCTTTTCATGATTATTGGCTAAGTACTTAAGCCCCTAATTATGCTTTCTCTTCTTAGTTAATGGTGGGAAATGGAAGAACATGTCCCAACAACCAATGTGATAGGAAATGCGATGATTGTCGTATTAATATGACAGGGACGATTAGGGGATTAAAATATGATTATTATTTTGTAAGATGTTCACTATTTTGGGGACCCTATATGATCGAGGTAAATAGATTACTATGGTATTTTCATTGAGGAGTAAGGCTGACTTATATTTTGAAGAATCGATGAATTTAAGGTGGACTTATAGTAATTTAGGTTACTTATGGGAATGATTAACCTATCTTGGGTAAAATATGTTTAGGTTAGATACTTTTTTTATAAGATGTTAGGAGTGGTTGATGTTGTTTGGAGATGAACAATAAAGTTTATTTTGGAAGACTATGTTATCAAATCCTTCTTTTATTTGGGTTTCAATCTTAGTTTGGTTGATTTTGAGGAATTTTAAGGACCGTTATTTATGGAATGGACTATGATGAACTTTGGGTAGTACCATGGAACTTTGAAGATTTAAAAGTAGTTTCCATTCCTATGGGATTATTTCTTTTTGAAGAGTTGTTTTACCTTACCCTTTCTATTTTTGGGATAATGTTTAAAGATATAAGAAATAGATAGTTAATCTTTTGTGGATTATGTGATTCTCTAGAATATGATTCTTGTGTTTTGATGAGACCAAGTAGTTTTGAATTCTCATAGTTTGGAGAAAAGATTAGTTTTGGGTAGAAACTTATTAAAGGATGAAACTCTACATGAAGATAGGTATATCTTCTTATGTTTTTATTTTATGTTGTAAATGAATTACTCAAAATTATGAAAAGGAACGTAAAACAAAAATATTGTTTGTTTACGTTTCCTACTAGGAAATCAATGATCGTTTACACACATCATAAGTTTGAGATTTTCTTATGGTTAACGTTCTACTAATCATGTTTTCTATCACTCTCCCTCAGAATATGACCCTTTGTTTTCTCCTATATGTCCATGTTTTCGTACATGGAATCCTAGTGTGGGCTAACTCGGGTGACCTTTGTACTTACCTTTTTTTCTTTTAAAGTAATAGTTTTACTGGATCCTTTTCTGATGTGGGACTTTCAATGAAATTTCAAAACCCAATTTTAAAAAATTGCGAGGACACAATTTCTTAAGGTGGGAAGATTGTAGCGACCTGAAATTTTGAATAAATCTTGTTTCCTAATTTTATGTGTTATTTTATTTTGTTTCTTATACTCAAAAAAATGTTTCATTTGATAACATGAGTATAATTAAAATGAGACCATTGGGTTTTGACTGTTATATGACCATTGGTCAATATGACCCCTGGAAACTAAACGTTTTGATTATTGTCTCTAAATATAAGTAATCTTGGTTAATTATTATAGAAAGAAGATTAGATGACCTCACCCAGTAGTCTTGGACCGATCGAAGCCCATCTAACAGAACTTGGGAAGGAGGTAGCACCACTGGGCTTTTCTCTGGACCAAACCCAAGCGGAACTTCATCGTGTGAAGCTAGAACGGAATCGCCTTTGTGAGAAGTTCAAACTGATAGAAATTATTACTCGTGCGATGTTAGCCGAGCCTCCCTCAGATTCTCTCACCTTAGCACACCTTACACTTAGGTCCTATGCTGGTGTGATAAGGGGATATGTAAGGAGACCGTAACTGCCTTGTGTAATCCTTTGTTTTAAATAAAAATTGGGATTTCTTCTTATGATGAAGTTTATGAATTTTCAAATGACCGAATAAATATAGTATGCATATTTTTTATGAATTTTAGAAAAAGGATATTTTAAAAATGTTTATGTAAACCTTAAATAATTAAAAATGTGTAATGATATTCAAAAAATGGTCTTCTACAATTATGCTCAATATGAAATTTAGAGTCTAATAAGATTAAATTAATTTTTGATGAATATTAAAATATGAATAGTGATTTTATGATTAGGATTAGTAATGTGTCCAAATGGATTAGTAATATCACTTAAAGAAAGTATTAATATAATCTAGGCACCTTGATTAAGTAATGTGATTCAATAAAATGGTTAAATAACGATTTCATAAATTATTATTCAAGTATTAGTTTGTTTTGAGTGAATAGTGTTTTTTAATTAAAAATTAAATTAAAAATATTTAAAAAATTATTTTTATAAAATGGATTTCATTTTTGAACTCAGAGCACCGATATTATGTTATGGTAATTTTTGGGGTTTTTTCTTAAAAAATGAATTTTCGGTGAATAGTGTATTTATTTAAAAAATAAATTAAAAATATTTAGGAAATTATTTTTATAAAATGGAGTTCATTTTTGAAATCAGATCATTGATATTTGGTTAGGGTGAAATTTTGGGATTATTCTGAGAAAGTTGAATTTTCGATTAATAGTGAAAATACAGTTTTTAAGTTACGGGTGTTTAATGACATCATTAAATGATGTATTAAGTATGTAATCAATATGGTCGACTTATGAATAGTAAGATAAGTCATGAGGTGTCCCAAGTGGCCAATACCATGGGCAAATACCATGGGCAAGCCCATGGTTTTTCCAAAACCACTAATGAGGTGTCCCTTGGCCATTAATTCCTTGTCCCCTCACTTTCCTTATAAATACCAAGCCATCCTCTCATCCATTCGACTCCCCACTCTCCCCCAACGACGTTCTGGTCTCATTAACTCTCAAGGAGTCCTCCCAAGGTTCCCTCAAGCCCTCAAGGTCCCAACCATTGAGTTTTAAGAGGTACGTTTTAAGGTAAGGGATCCGATCTCTCTCTTTCTTTTCAAGAAATCTCTTTTATGCAATTTCTTTTATGCTCTATGTTATTATGTTAAAGGGTGTTATTTTATACTCCTCTTACTTCCCTTTTCATGTTCAAATAATTATAGATCCCATCTTACTCTCATTATTTCGTTTTATGATGTTTTAAGTGGCGCCATTAGGCTGCCGAAATTTTTGTAACGGATTCTTTCTCCCTTCTCATTTTTCAAGATCTATTTTCATGTAAAGTATTTCAAGTTACTTTTTATTATGTTGGGGTATGATCTATAAATTTATCATACTGATCGTTTATGATCATATGATGAGAGAACCCATTTTATCTCTTTAATTCAGTATTTTGAAGTTTTAAGTGGGGTCGTTAGGCTGTCGAATTTTTAAGTGGTTCTTCACCCTTCTCGTTTTAAAGTTCTACTTTCATGTCAATTCTTTCAAGTTCCTTGTTGTTATGTTGGGGTATGATCTCTATATCTATCATACTGATATTTTATTATCATATTATGAGATACCCAATTTGATCTCTTCAATTCAGTATTTTGATGTTTTAAGTGGCGCCGTTAGGCTGCCGAATTTTTAAGTGGTTCTTCACCCTTCTCGTTTTGAAGTTCTACTTTCATGTCAATTATTTCAAGTTCCTTTTTTTTATGTTGGGGTATGATCTCTATATCTATCATAATGATCTTTTATGACCATACGATGAGAGACCCCATTTGATCTCTTCAATTCAGTATTTTGAAGTTTAAGTGGCGTCGTTAGGCTGCTGAATTTTTAAGTGGTCCTTGCACCTTTCTCCCTTTTCAAAGTTCTAATTCCATGTTAAGTCTTGAAAGTTACTTTTTATTATGTTGGGGTATGATATCTATATCTATCATACTGATCTTTTATGTTCATATGATTAGAGACCCTATTTGATCTCATCAATTCATTTTTGGTTGAAGTTTATGTAACACAGTTAGGCTGCCAAATTTTCATAAGAGAAATCTTATTTTTGTCTTCCTTTCATGTTCTTCATTTCATATGGTATATTTTCAAATTTCATTACCATGTTCTTAAATCCCTTATATTCTGTCCCTCTACTTTTTTATGGGTCATTTATGAATGTTTGACCCATGTCCCTTCTCTTTTCAATGTTTTCTAAAAACCTTGTAACATAGCCGTTATGCTGCAGAATTTTCGTCTCAAAATGTCTCTCTTTTTTTTCTAAAGATATTTTATTTTATTAAGTGAATACTCAAAGCTCTACCTTCTATATGGGTATTCACATATATACCAAAATGTTCTATTTTAAATTCTGGGATTTACATACATGAAACCCTCTTTCCCTTTTCGTGGGTTTAAAGTGACGTAAAGATCATGTCTTTAAAGCAGTTTTTAAAACGTTATGATTATGAAATGAAACCCATTTATTTTATGCTATATGGGTCATTTATGAAATTTTTGATGATGATATATGTGGTTCACATGATAATAAAGGCAAATTTAAGGGTGCACCCTGATAGCGCTCCAATGCATTGGGTAATGATGTAACTACTAGAGATTACAATTTTCACGATATCTTGGTGATTAACCTTGGTAATTTTCAAATGACACCTTGGGGATGGACCTTGGTGATATGTTCATGATTGTCTATATTAAATGTTGCAGCCACATCTTCAAGTTATGAAAAATGTTATTTTTATTATGATATGCCTCATTATTTCTTTCTCATGCCTTAATGTTCTTTTCATGACCTTATTGAAGTATCTCAAGTTCACATATAAAATGTTTCTCTTCTTTCCCTTACTGGGCCTTCTTCTCACCCTTTCTTTTGATGTATGTCCCTAGGTTATGAGATGTAGTAATGAACTTAGGATGAACATGAGGAGAATCCTTTCAAGTGTTTAAGGATAATCTTTTATGTTTTCATGTTTAAAGTTCCTGGTTTCCAAGACACTAAACCTTAAATATCCTCTATTTTGTAAAATGTAATGAAAGTTTATGTGATAAAAATGTGGGATGCTATATACAACGCCAAATTGATTTGGCATCTATCTCAGTTTCTCGATATCCAAAGGCTGAAAAGCAGAAGAGATCCCTTCAGCGTTCATGCCTTGGCACACTAAGAAGATTTCACCAGTTAATTGCCAATGCCCCATCTGGTATTCATATCAGAGGATGGGGTGTTCATGTAGCACTACATTTCACTGTGCTCTCTAGTCAGCAAAGCCCACCAAAAATGGTCTCATGTAATGTTATTACCCATAGCCGGCCACAGTCAATAGGTTTTGTTTGTAATCAAAAGTTTTCCCAAGAACATGCTTCAACTAGTTCCTCTCAAAATCAAGAATATAGAGAAGAAGTTGTTGAATTACACCTACATCAAGCAAACGATAATATTGAATAGGCCTCTCATTTAGAGAAAGCACATCACCAAGTGACAAAAGTGTCAGAAATCATCCAATGGTCTTTTGAGCCGGGTGATAAAAGTGGATGCAGGTTGATGCATCCAGCTAATTTCTGGACCAAGATCCACAAGATTAGGAGTGATTTTAAGAAAGTCTCAAACATAGCATGTCAAAAGCCACCCAAGCTTTCCAGACTGGGGACTCTTTTAAACCAACCCTCGGAATCAATAAATAGGATTCGAGGAGTTGAGCGGGAATGGCATGAATATCCCCAGTCCACCGGACTAGGGACCTTTTCAAATCCTCAATCCCTCCCTCAGAGAAAGTCAGTCTTCTCTCGATTGGGGAAGAATACTCAAGAGGAATGAAGAGATAAATTATCAGGAGATTCCCTCCAAATTTTGGTTCATCAAGAAGTTCCTGAGGAATCAAGTCAACAAAAGGCAATGTCTCATCAAGGACATGGAAGAAGACAATTTCACAGAAATGCTGATAGAATGGATGTGATGTGTTATGCATCAATTAATTTCTTCAATGCTGTTGTTTTTGATCCACCAGATGAGGCTCATCCAGAGGAATCTGAGGAAGTTACAGAGGATTAGGATACAGGGGAAGACGTGGGTCTTTTAGAGTCCACTATTCCAATTTTACCCTTGCTAGAACTGTGTATGCGGCAGAAACTCGTGGCAAAGCCCTTCAACATACTCAATAAGAAAAAGCAAGTTCTTCCACACAAGGCAGACTCAGCCCTAGCACAATTATTCTGGAATATCGGTTGAAGGTTCCATCTTCTTCCTCTCAGCAAGTAAATAGAGATAATCGGTCTAATCTTCCAAATCCAGGAGTGTTTCCAACTCCTATCCTGGTAAAAGAAGCATCAACTTCCAAGGTACCTGCTAAACGACATGTTTCTGTTGGGAAACACAGACATTTGGAACAAAAGTATGAAATATTGAAACACTTTTCCCAATTACCGGCTAAGTTATCAATTCTGTATGCCTTGAATTTATCGAAGGATCTTCGGGATGCACTCATCGAGGCTTTGTCAAGTACTCAAGAGTTTGAAACTAAAATTGCTGCAGCTGAAGTCTACCATGTAGAGAATAATCCTGCAGAATGCCATGCGGTGATATCTTTCACAGATGAAGATGAAGATGATGTCATGCATGGACATATCAGACCTTTATACTTATCTGGAAAGGTCAATGGTATTGACGTCCGAAGAGTCTTCACTGATAATGGTTCAGGAGTCAACCTCATCCCCATTCGTACACTTCGTCGATTGGGCCTCACGGAATCTGATTTATCTCCTTCTACTTTGATGTTACAAGAATATGATATAAATGAACAAGAACCACTGGATGAGATTACACTCAGAACTCAGTTTGGAGATCTTGTATCCAATTCAGATTTCATGGTTGTTGATCAGGATTCATCCTTCAACATCTTTCTTGGTAGACCCTGGCTGCATCGGTATGCAGCTATCCCTTATTCATACCATCAATGTCTCAAATATTGTTTCGATGGTCAAGTTGGGACATTGTATGTTGATAAGGCCCCGTTCAAGACATGTGAATCTCAATACATTGAGGCAGAATTCTACCACATGAGGGGAATGGAGGAATCCACAACAAAGGATATTACTAAAGTTAATGCTCCATATGGTTTGGAAAAGATTCCAGTAAAACCATTAGCACATGTGAGTACAGATTATGTGTTTCCTATCAGTCAAATTTCCAAAATAGACCCAAATAAAAATAATCTTATGGAAACCTCCATAATGTCAATTATGATAATCAAGCCAGATAACATGGGAGAAAGTGGTGATCCACCCAGAAATGATGAAAGCTCAAATGGAGATGTATTCATTTCATCTACTGAAATCTAGCAAGTCTATACTTCGCCAACCAGGCCAGAAGAAGTTATAGCAATGTTAGAGGTTAATGATGATGTCGATTCTCAATCTATCATCTCCTTTGTATTACCCAAAGAAGACCCTTCATCACCAATCAGGTCAGAAATGGAAGCTTCTTCTTCAAGATGTTCAAATTTTAACATCTCTTCTGATCATGGAAATTTTGCTTCATCATCTACTATGCAAGTAGAAACAGAAGAAATAACACATGTTGAAGAAGAAGAGGAAGATCTCAGGGATGCTCCTCCATCATTTTAAGAGGGTATCTCTACCACCGTTGATGAACTCAGAGAAATAAATATAGGTACAAAAGAATATCTATACCCCCACTTTAATTAGCGCGGCTATGACTCTTAAATAGAAATAGAGGTATATTTCCTTTTTAAAGAAAAATCGAGATATATTTGCTTGGAACTATACAGAGATTCTAGGGCTTGATCCTGATGTTTTCACTCATCGTTTCGGTTTTCCAGAAGAACATCAAGGATTCAAACAAGCTGCTAGAAGAACACATCCGACCTATGCTTCCAAAATTGAAGCTGAAGTGGATAAGCTCATTAAATCTAACCTCATCAGAGAAGTTCAATATCCCAAGTGGTTGGATAATATTGTCCCAGTGAAAAAAAATAATGTGAAAATTAGAGTTTTCATTGATTTCAGAGATCTTAATCGGCTTTGTCCTAAAGATGATTTTCCAGTTCCGATTACAGAACTATTAATTGATGCAACAGCTAGCTATGAAGCACTTTCCTTCATGGATGGATATTCTGGGTATAATAAAATCCGAATGGCTCTAGAAGATGAAGAATCTACATCTTTCATAGCTCCTCAGGGTGTGTTTTTCTATCGAGTAATGCCCTTTGGCCTAAATAATGCAGGTGCAACATATCAGCGAGCCATGCATCGTATCTTCAAACCCTTTCTAGGAAAGTTTGTTGAATGTTATGTGGATGATTTGGTGGTTAAATCCAAACAACGTTTTAATCACTTGGTTGATTTGGAAATCATATTCCACAAACTTTGGCAACATAATTTGAAGATAAACCCCTTAAAATGTTCTTTTGGGGTAACCTCAGGAAAATTTCTCAGCTTTGTTGTATGCCATCGTGGCATCGAAGTCGATCCTGGGAAGACAAAGTCAATCCTTGGTATGTCACCTCCTCGAAATTTGAAATAATTGAGAGGACTTCAAGGACACTTAGCCTATATTCGGCGTTTCATCGCCAATTTGGCAGGCAAAAGTTTACCCTTCACTAAATTGATGAAGAAGGGAGTCACTTATAAGTGGACTGAAGAATGTCAATAAACATTCAATATTATTAAGAAGTATCTCTTGATTCCACTAGTGTTAATGTCACCTGTTGAAGGAATGCCACTTATCCTCTATGTGCCAGCTCTAGAGAAATCATTGGGTGCCTTTCTTGCTCAAAAGAATGATGTTGGGAATGAAAACAACCTCTACTATCTCAGTCAGACTATGCTTGAAGCAGAAACCCGATACTCAAATATTGAGAAGTGATGCCTAGAAATAGTCTTTATAGTTCAAAATATGAGACACTACCTGCAACATCATGAGGTCCAATTGGTATCTCGCAATAACCCGCTCAAATTCATCCTTCGTCTTCCAATGCTTACATGATGTCTGGTAAGGTGGGCAGTTATCTTGCAGCAATTTGATATTCAATATGTGTCTCACAAGGAAAAAAAGGGCCAAAATCTGGATGATTTCCTTATTGAACACCCTTCAGTGGAAGACACATCTTCAGATATTGAACTCCCTGACGAGGAAGTCTTCTCTATTCAAGAAAGTATTAAAACATGGGAAATGTACTTCGATGGTGCTTCCAGAAGTCCAACAGGGAGGAAAATGGAAAATACAAATTCAACAAAGTTGGGTTAGGAGTTGTACTCATTTCTCCAGAAAAGGCATTGCTACCTTATTCCTTCTCATTATTGGGAGGCGGTACAAATAATGAAGAGTAATACCAATCTCTTATTGCAGGATTGGAGTTGGCGCTTCAAGCATAATTGAATCACTTAAAGGTGAAAGGTGATTCAGGCCTGGTAATCAAACAAGTCAATGGGGATTATGCCATCAGAAAAGAAGAACTAATCCCTTTGTATGATTATGTCAGAGAATTAATTGCAGGGTTTCCTTTGGAACAAACATTTTCGTATGTCCCAAGATCACAAAATGCCCAAGCTGATGCACTAGTTAATATAGCCACAACTTCGGCAGATCCAAATCGGGATGAGACAACCATCAGTATTGCCCACCGTCGTACAATTTCACCTTATGTTCAAGACAGAATAGAAGAAATCAATGAAATTAGTCCCATTTCTAAACTATATGGTCATACTACAAGATGGATGGCACCTATCAGGGAATACATTCAAAATGGAACACTTCCACCTGATAGAGCTGGGAAAGAACAAATCCAGCGATGTGTGGTCAATTTTACTCTTTATGATAGCCCAGGTCACCTAGAGAAAATTATCTACAAGCATGGTTTTGATGGAGTTCTCTTCAGATGCATTGATGGTGAAGAGACAATGCCTGTCATGAAAGAAGTGCATGTAGGAGTCTGTGGTGCCCACCAGTCTAGACATAGACTGTCTGATCAGATTCGAAGGCTTGGATACTTTTGCCCTTCAATGATACAAGATTGTGTTGATTTCATAAAGAAGTGTCATTAATGCCAAGTACATGCCAACTTCATTCATCAATCTCCAGAGTTACTTCATATAGATAAATACTCGTGGCCATTTTCCACATGGGGAATGGATGTGGTGGGACCTTACCCTTCAGCTACGACCAAGTAGTTTAAGTATATTCTTACTTCTACTGACTTCTTTTCCAAATGGGCAGAGGAAATACCTCTCAAAGAAGTTAGTTCTAAAATCATTGTTAGCTTCATCAAGTCTATCATTATTACCAGATTTGGTGTCCCTCATACCATATTTACGGACAATGGCACCAACTTCTGTTCACCCGAGGTGAAGAAGTTGTATCAAGAATACAACATCAAATACAATCATTCATCTCGGTATCATGCAGCGGCCAATGGTCAAATAGAAGCCTTCAACAGTACTCTTTCAAACATACTGCAAAAGATTGTGGATAAAGATAATAAATCATGGCCTAATAAACTCTTTCATGCTTTATGGAATTACCGGACCACCACCCACACTACAACGCTGTCAACTCCATATTCATTGGTATATGGAACAGAAGCAGTCTTTCCAATTGAGGTTCAATTACCTTCTCTAAGAGTATCCATTAGTGATCAATCATCTACAGATGAAAAATCTCAAAAGTGATTGGATGAATTGGGATGGTTAGATGAGAAAAGATTGTGCACCCTACACCACTTGGAAGTCTATCAGAATCAAATAACATGACCTTTCAACAAAAAAGTTCGTCTTCGTTCATTCGTTCAAGGAGAATTGGTATTAGTTCTCAGAACTCCAATGATACTAGGAAAGAAACCTCCCAAGCTTGAGCCAAAATGGGAAGTACCTTATTCAATACATAAGGTCTACTCCAATGGAGATTATTCTTTAATCTCAATGGAGGGAGAACTCATCACTACTCCAAACAATGCCAGATTTCTGAAGAATTATTTTGTATAAACACAAAATACACCAACAACGGTCCATGAATACGACCTTAAACTACTTACATGTCCCTTACGTCCAACATGATGTTAAACTACACCACCCAGGGTCCATGCATATGACTTTAAACTATTCTCACTTACGTCCAACATGACGTTAAACTGTAACATCCAAACTACATGACGCTAAATTGTACAGAAGTCCCTTACGTCCAGCAAGACATTAAACTGCATAACCAACGGTCCATGCATATGACCTTAAACTATAGGCATTTCTCTCAACCCACAAGATGTTAAAATATGTCCCTTTCATCGTCCTAGATGACGTTAAACTATACAGCAACGGTCCATGCATACGACCTTAAACTATTTTCATGTCCCTTACGTCCTGCACGACGTTAAACTGCACCACCCAGGGTCCATGCATATGAATTTAAACTATTCGCACTTATGTCCAACATGACATTAAACTATGATGTCCAAACTACATGACACTAAACTGTACAGAAGTCCCTTACGTCCAGCAATACGTTAAACTGCATAACCAACAGTCCATGCATATGACCTTAAACTATTGGCATTTCTCTCATCCCACAAGAAGTTAAACTATGTCCCTTTCATTTTCCTATACGACGTTAAATTATACAGCAACGGTCCATGCATATGACCTTAAACTATTTGCATGTCCCTTACGTCTAGCACGACGTTAAACTGCACCATCAAGGGTCCATGCATATGAATTTAAACTATTCGCACTTACATCCAACATGATGCTAAACTGTATCATCATTTTTTTCATCCAACATGACGTTAAACTATGAAAAACTCCCTAATATATTGAACATGATGTTAAAATGTGTTATCTTTTGTCCTTACTGCATGAAATTAAATTGTAGAGTCCTCTTTTTGTCCAACATGACATTAAAATGTATTGTCCCCATCGTCCTAACTACATGATGCTAAACTATTCAGAAATTCTTTAATATGTCCTACATAAAGTTAAACTATATTTTGTCCCTGCTACATGACACTAAACTGTGCAGCACCAATAGTCCTAACTGCAAGACTTTAAACTGCATAGTCCTTTCATGTGTCCTACATGACATTAAACTGTGCATCGTTAAGGTTGTTTCTACCTCTTGTTTCTCACACCGAGTATGACTCACGTGATTTTAGATCAAACTTCAACTATAACACCCTCTCTGGGCCGCTAACCACACGTAAGTCCCAACACCATTTTTTAGGTCGTTGTCCCCAAGAACAAATTGATCACTAATTCATTCTTTAATTGAACTACACCGACATTGATCCTTGCCTTCCAGGATGGGTATGTAGGCAACCTCCTATGGTTCAAGCCCAAAACCAATCTCTTCACATTGGCTCACCTTCGTCCTTACTATACGACATTAAATTGTACAACATTTTTTGTCCTGTATGAAAATAAAATACAATATTCTTCGATACCCTCACCTAAGAGGGAATAATTATTTACATTGATTTTCAATCATGTTATATTTCAAAGACTATGTGCATACATGGTAATGCCTGAACCTTTTATCTTGGGTCAAACCATCACTGCACTAAAGTCCACTTTTCACCCTTCACATGTACGAACCAAATTTGTATAGAAGGTATGTCTAGAACTACATGGGCTTGATTCCCATCCTTATGGGATACATAGGAATGTTCGAGTGTCCCTCGAATCCATCCCCAAGTCTTTTGGGCCTAACCCCAAATTCCACTTTCAGTCCCTTTGCTAAAAAGTCCCTGTGAAAACACACATTGTGTATTTCTTATAATAGTCCAAGTTCTATGACCCTAAACTAAATTATCTTTTACTCTCATCCCACATGATGTTAAACTGTATTTCAAGAACTACGTATGGCTTGATTCTCGTCCTTATGGGATACGTAGTGTAGTCCAATATTTCAATTCAGGATCCAGCCACAACATTATTATGGTTTGTATTGATCTGTGTATCTCTGCATACATTGGACAATACCCATCTTTATGTGTTATAATCCTGACCTTAAATATTTTCAGATCTTCATAACTCTTTTCTTAACTTCTAGTCACAAAAATTTCCAATTTCTGATATTTCTTTTACATAACTATATAGCACGTGCCCTTAGGCAGCCTTGCATAAATAGTCTACATAACAGACTTTTCATCTAAAAGATACTATTATTTGACTATGCAGCCAATGCTCTTAGGCGTCCCTGCATAATTCAACCCCCTAACGGGTTGTTAAATAATGGTAACTTCATTCTTGGGAAGAAAATCTCTTTTGTCCTTATTGGTCTTATAAAAAATATGTAAGGATCCGCAAACAAATAGCCATCCTTAACATATTTGATTCATGTTATTTTTCATGATCTGAAAGTATTCAAGTATATGGTTTATATTTCTCTTCCCAACATTTGGTTCAGACCTTTGTAGGAGTGACATTCATCCAGTTCTTAGATAATCTTGTTTGGAAATATCTTCTCCATTTTCAAGTACCTATCTCCATACATCAAACTCTATACTTTGGAAATTTTGAATCCTCATAAAATTTCACTGGCTTTTTAGCAGTAGAAAAGTAAATTTCTGAGAGTTCTTTTGCCCGACTATGCAACACGTGTCCTTAGGCGGCCTTACATAAGTAGTCTACATAATGGACCTGTCAGCCAAAATATACTATTATTTTACTATGCAGCCAATTCCCTTAGGTGGTCGTGCATAATTCAACCCCCTAACGGGTTTGTTAAATAATGGTAACTTCATTCTTGAGAACTACTTCTTCTAATGCCTTTTTAGATATTTTTCATATCATTCCTTAGATTCAAATTTTCTTAAGTTGTAGTTTATATATTTTCCCTCATACTTGAGTGTGGTAATATGTTTTCAGATAAATTGTCAAGGAATTGAGTCAATTTTAATCCATTTCGATCAAAGCTGTTTCGACCTTAAACATTAGCCTCTTTATGTCCAACGTGCATGACTTTAAACTGCCCACAAAAGACAAGGAAACTCTAAATAAAAGTCAAGTTCTAGCTCACTAAACATACATTTTGTATGATTTAGGTAATATTGAGCAATTAAAAGATTCAATGTTTGTAGGGTTATTTATAATAATCCTAGTAAAAAATTAAACAATGCTTACTAGGCCCATTGGATTAGGTAAAAATCTAAAGAAGGTAGAAAAGGAAATGCGTGCATAAATGACTGAAGATGAAAATATTTTTCATTGATTCACAAGAGATTAGAAGGACTTCCACAGATTGGAGTCTCTTCTCTTTTCCAGGAAATTACAAGAGGCTTTCAACATAAGTCTTCACATGATGAACAACATCCCGAGCTTCATCAGTAGCTACTTGAAGCTCATGCACCCGACCAACTTCACTCTTTTCAGCCTGATGGAGTTCTTTCTTGGCATCTACGATGGATTTCATACCGTTCATTTGAGCTCCCTCCAGCGAATTATTGAGTTGGCCAAGTTCCCCAGTAATAGCATCTAACTGTTGCTGAAGGTGCATCTGCTGGACGACTTTATCTTTGATCTTATGCTTCATCTCCTTTATCTTGGTATCATAGTCAGCCTCAAACCGGGATACCGTAGCCTCAAATTCGCTGATATTGATTGACAGCTTCACCCTGGTCAGATCTTCACAACACTTTTTCTCCTGATCCCTTATTAAGATGACTTGTTTCACCACGGTATGGATCTCTTGATATCCAAAATTGCCAAGTCCTAGCATGACGAACAGGGACGATAATCAAGAAATATTTGATGACATCTCTTCAAGAGGCACTTCAGATATGATTTTCCATATGTTGTTCTATTCTTTGCGTTGTGAAAAGATGAGCGCCTTAAGCACCTCCGGGTCTGATTCAACATCATCATCACATGGGGGCATGTAATATGGTATTAATGAACTTAAGGAAGTTCCATGTTTAGCTCCTTCCCTTCTGACCCTAGTTGCTTCTCCTTCTACTACTATTTGGGTGGAAGTTGATACTTCACCACTAGATCTAGCCATTGAAGTTGATGGCCCTGTTGGATCAATTAAAAGTATGGTTAGTTTCATAGAACAATGAATGTTGGTTGTATATCTTGAAAACTCAATACAATCATTACCTAATAATATATCAACAGCTTGAGAAGACTCCTCTCCATCTTTCCCATTTTGAACAGGATCTTCAAGATGGGTCTCAGGAGGGTTTACTGGGTTTAGCTCCACTTGAGATAATGTTTCTGCAATGGTAGGGTTGAAATCAATTTCCACACCCTCTTCAGGAATTGGCAGTTCAACAGCTTCTTTGGATGGAGCTGCATATTATTTTCAGTCATGATTAGAAGTGTAAATTATAATAAAATTTTTCGGACGAAGGATAACACTCACATCCAAGATCTTCTAAATCACATGATAACTTACCATGATCAAAAAATTCTTCGAAAGACATGACAAGATTCATCATTTTATCCAATGATATTTCAGAATCCTGGTTAGACTCACCAGTGGGAGCATTTGATGTGTCTTCATGGCGACCCTCATTCTGCGGCCCCTGACCCTAGACAACTTCTTCAGGAAGGATGGAAAATTCAGTTGCTACATCCACCAATGATTTTGGTGCAGGTGTTATACCTAAAATATCACAGAATGGAAGTTAGTTTATGTTTTCATTCAACATTTAATGAATCATTGTATGAAACATTTTTAAATTACCAGAAGCAGGTTCTTCTCTACTTGTAGCAGCAGCAGAAGCAGTACTGGGAATAGATGTTGGATCTTTTTCAGAAGTAGCCAAGTCAGCCTGAATCTGAGTTTGTTCCACAACACCCTCTTTGGTCCTAAAAGGAGGATCAATCCTCTCCCTCATAGGGGAAATTGAAGAAGCCCCTATAATCCCAAGGAAAATGAGCAATCTTTTCATGGTTTAAGACTCATGATTATCTGAAGGACTTACCACTACTGATGAAGCATTTAGTTATTGACTTCTTCCTTCGATGCCATTGTATCATTGGCTTTTTGGGAGTGTTGGAAGTCTCCCTTATAGGAACTTGAATTGGAGAATGGAAAGCCATGTCCAACTCCTCATTCATGGCCTGCGGGCCTAGAGATATCTCGCCCGACTCATGAGCAGATTCAGCAGTAGCCCCAATGGCAGTACCACTAGGGCTATAATGTGGCAAAGGAACTTCATTAGTTCCTTTCTTTGCAAGCTACAAGATGAAGAAAATAACTTCCTTGAGTAACAAATATTTGACTAAAATCAAGTTTCAAAGTAAATAAGGAAAGAAAACTTACATCTTCAGGAGCCACGTACTCATGCCACTCCTCATCAGTGGCGCCGTGATCCATGATTTCCTTCACCCGCTTGGTGATAGGGATATAATAATAGGTGGCATGTATATAGGTCCTCAACTCTTTGACATAGGATCTTACTTCATTAGTGTTATCCTTGAAATGAATATTTTTAGGAGCCTGAAGAGTCCCTATTCCAGGAAGATGTAGCCCTTTACATAGCTCTAGCCAGATAGTTTCAGTATCACAGTATACATCCTGCCATGTCTGGATGGCCTTTGGTCACAGATATGCAGGTGTACTAGAAGGCTGTGAAGAGGGTCCTATAACCTTGGATTTTAATTTCTTTCTAACTCCTAAAACTATAAAAAGATAATGAAAACTTGTTACTCTATAAAGTTACTAGCAAATAAATTGCCTCAATAAAGTAAATCACTAGGAGTTGATGGAGTGGATCTCTCTATTCTGACAGGAGTATTATATACGACACATGGCCACTTTGACACATGTTGTATCTCCTGAGAATCTGATGAATCAACCTTGGTTGAAGAACTCGGTGAACCAGCTTCAGGAGTGGAAGAATCATCTGCCACCTGAATTGTTTCTTTCTCAATGGTTCTCTTCTTCTTCCCCACCCGATAAAAAGGTTTATTCAATATTGCCTCAGGAGATGATGCTACACAGTTGTCAGCATACCATATGGCCAAATTGATTACCGCTTCAGCATCTGGTAAGTCAAAAACTACCCTAGTCCTTTCCATAGCCATTAGAAACCATAGTTGTTGGGAAACCATTGGATGCTGCTCTGACCCGACGTGCATTGGAGGAGATACAACAGTTGTCTGCAGACACTTGAATTGGCGTGAAAATCGATATAGAGCATAGGCCTCACATATAATTTCCCTATCAATTCTGGTGGCCAGTACACTATCTCTCCAGGCTAGCATGTAAGACCTCTGTTCCAAGCTGGCTGATCCATCGTCAACAAATCGCCCTGTCAGCGGATTTTCATAGGGAAAGAAGTGGAATTCCTTATGCATACCCATCCTTGGCCTAATATCATAGGCATTGAGGGAAAAAGGAAAAACTTCAAAGAAGGCCTGAACAGACAGCCTGAAAGAACTTCCATGAATCTATATTCCATTCTGAACAACATATGTCCGAAAGTGAGTGGCGATCCATCCCCATAAAACATGGAATGGTCCCACTAATCTCAAAGTAGACTTACCCATATAAACATGGAGTAAGCTCCTATGAATCTTTTCCAAAACTGGGGTAGCCTACCCCACTATCTTCCTCTCATCCAACTTGGCTACAATAACGAAGGTCCCTGGCCTGACACCTCCCTTCTAATCTCTGACTGGAAAAAGATAGATACTGATCCATAAGGCTAAAAATCCTACTAGACGGGTCTTCTTCAGGATTTTGTGATTCACTTCATACCCCCATCCCTCAAACTCTCCTGCTTCCAGAGTCGGCCAGAATGTTCCAAGAGCACCTCTCTTATCCGCTCTAGGGCAGCTAGTAGGAAAAGTACATGTGGGCCCCTTTTCCCTCTTCTTCTTGAGAAAAACATCCATCCATTCCTCTGGATGAATATCCCTTCTAGAATGAGTCTTTGAAGTCTTTGAGATTTTGAGCTTATGATAAATCTTCAATAACTCTCGAACCAAATCCAGATTCTTCTCCAGATCATTCAAGGTTGCCTTTGGAGGGATGAATTCATCATACATATCAACCAAAATTGGAACCCCTGAGATCTGGTAGACATCCCACAAACTAATGCCTACTTCTCCATGGGTTAGATGGAAGGAATTAGTTTCTGGGATCCAGTGTCTAAGAAACTCTGGTGCAAACTTATCATTCCTATAAACATACGTCTGCCCATCCGAGACGACTTCATAAATTGCAGCTCCCTTCAGATCCTCGACAAACACTTCACAAGTTTGTCGCACCCAATAAGCCCACATCCAAGTTGGATTCACCCCTCCTCCAGAACGGAATTCCCATTTCTCCTTCCAGCCTTTTCATTGATCCATCTGAGAATTTCGAAAGATTGAGGGATAACAATGTGGTTGCATCTCAGGTTTGTGAGGTTTCAGATATGGTGTACATGAGCTATGATGCATTATATAGGCTTTCTTTACTGTTCTAGTATTAGAAAATGTTCCTACAATTGAGACATTTGATGAAGAAAAGTTGGTATATGACTAAAACCAGGAATGCGGGAGATAGTTCTTTGCCTCTGGAATATTGACATCTTGTAGATGACCATGGCCATACAGAGGTTGATAGATGCTGTGCGGGAAATTGATATGACGCTTCTTCAAGTACTTAGCTAATTTTGGGAGAGTACTTTCACAGGTGGAATAGTAATCATATCCAATGATGTCCATCATATCATCAATTATTTTTCTTTCCAGTTTATCAGCCGTTCCGATTCTCTTGGGAGCCATTGGATCTGCACAAAAGTTGAATAATTAACTCCTAAAGTAAGTTAATTTTTCATAAAATTTGTGAAGGAATTTGAAAAATTGGCTAAGGCATTTAGGTGCGCAAGTCCCATAGTTGGCACGCAAGTCTCCTTCAATCGTGCAAGTATTGGGCACACATTTATTACCGCGAAAGTCCAAATACCTTAAAATAAGTGCGACACAAGAAACAAGAAGCACGAACGAGCGAAAGCTGGGAGTCCACTTGCACATCGAGAGAAAAAGAAACAAGCGAGAGTTGGGTTCTTTGCACAAAGTGAGGCCATCTATTTATAGATGAGGCAGTACCCCTGTGCACCGGACCATGCGTGCCCGAAGCCAATTTTCACGCCATACCCCTGCGCGCCGAACCCTGCACGCCTGAATTCCATTTTCACGCCATACCCTGCACGCCCTAATTTCCTTTTGTTTCTCGTTTTCCTCAGTGTAAAATCCTCATTCCTTTTTGGATCCAACTCTGAAGGGGAAATTTTGTTGGTGATCCTTTCTAGCACAAAGTCTAACGACTTAAAAATGGAAATACCTATTTCCAAAGCGATTCATCCTTTGAAGAAACATAAAAAAAGAGAAAGGTGTGAACAAGGAGAAAATTTCCCATAGGTCGCGCAAGTTCCAGCATGGTCTCACAAGTATACTTGCGCGCCGCCCAAATGGTCATGTACGTGACTTGCACGCCCTCTTTGAAAATCACCTAGGGTCTTCTCCAGCCTATAAGTACCCCCGGTGGGCCCCCCATTGGAAGAGGATTTTCTTCCAGAATTCAGATATAGAGCTCTGAACGCCCAAGTCTCTTCTTCAAGTATTCCGAACACTTCTAAGGTAATTATTTAACTAGAATGGACGGTCTAAACAAGAGGCATAAGGTCTAAGTGTTAGAATTCACTAACAATTGTGCGCCTAAGTGTTTTACCCTTAAGGGAAATGGACACACTTGCACGCCTCCTTACCTACTCATTGCAACTTTCACGCCACTCTTCTGAAAGTACCTCCGGATAATTCTAAAGGCTTTGGTCAAGGATCGCCCAAGTATTACTCTATTGGTCAAGGATCTCCCAAGTATATATGTGTCGCGCAAGTATACTTGCGCGACCAAGACTTGCGCGCCCATGCAATAATTGCGCGACCAAGACTTACGTGACCTTCTATTTTTGGGTGCCCTTCTTTCCCATTTCACCTCTCTTATGCCATTCCACCTTTCCTATTCAAGATTTAGTTTTCAAGACACACTTCAAATCCATTTATGGCATGTTTTCTTGATTGAGTTCCTTATCTGAAAGGAATTCTGTGGAACATCTCTCAAAACCTAGTGATTTACACATCTTTATGTCACTAAAGTTAGATATTTCATTCATTCAACCTCATCCTTTAAGATGACATAACCCTATTCATGGGCCTCCTTTTCATGAGTAAGCCCCAGTCATAATTTCCCTTAACCTGGGCCACCTTTTTAGGAGTAAGCCCCGGTCCATGTTCTCTTAATTGGGCATCCTCTTCAGGAGTAAGCCCCAAGTCCCCTAATTTGGGCATCCTCCTCAAGAGTAAGCCCCAACCATAATTCCTTTAACCTGGGCTTCCTTTTTAGGAATAAGCCCCAGTTTCAAATCTACAAATGTAGGAATACTCATTAAGAGTAAGCCCCAAATCCCTTAATTTTAAAATTCTCTTAACTCGGGCCTCCTTTTCAGGAGTAAGCCCCAGTCTCCAAGTTCCCAAATATGGGCATCCTCCTCAGGAGTAAGCCCCAACCATGGTTCTCTTAACCTGGGTTTCCTCTTCAGGAATAAGCCCCAGTCTAAAAGTCTAAAAATATGGGCATCCTCCTTAGGAGTAATCCCCAAGTCCCTTAACCCGGGCTTCCTTCTCATGAGTTAGCACTAGTCTTAATTTCTCTTAACCCGTCTTAATTTACTTTTGATCTGGGCTTCCTTCTCAGGAGTAAAACCCAATCATGAGTCCCCTCCTAATTTGGGCATCTTCCTCAGGAGTAAGCCCCAAGTTAGAGTACCCAAATCTCCATGAAGTACATATACTTTTATGGAACTTTTTCCTAGGTTTATTCCATGAATTAAAACCCAATACTCATCTATTTTGGGCATTCATACATACATAAGCCCCACATCATTGCATCTTTCATGGAAAAATTTTCTGGTTTCACCAATACCTCTTGTTTCTCATACCGAGCATGACTCATGTGAGCTTAGAGTGTAAAAGTAATCATGAAATCTTTCTTGGAGCCATCAATCACACATAAACATCATATGCTCTTACTCTAACTACATGGGTTCTAATTCCTTTTCCAAAACAAAGGATACGTAGGTAGCCCATCTGCGGGTACGATCCCAACTCTGAAATAATCCATGTCCTTCTAAATGACAATAAACTTCAAGTGCCCCACTGAGTGGCTTTAAAACCAGTATTTCCATCATAATGACCAAGATACTTTTATGTATTAAAGGATACCATTGACTAAGAATCTCTAACAAATACAGATGATTCTCTATCGATGAAGAACATCGAATACATATAAAATATTCTCTAAATTTCCTAAATATCAATCATTGATTGTCAGATCTAAAGGAAATATCTTTTTATACATGGTAATGTAATAAGGATTCACAAACATAAATTAAATCTATAAATAGAGTCCTGGAGTAGACAATAATTCCCCTAAAAAAGGTGTGATGAGTCTGACCTCCCATCCTCTCGACCAATGAAAATTCTTAAGCCTCATCAGTCCACAACTAATGAGTGCCTACCTTTGGAAAGTAGGTCCAAATGGATATGGAATCATTGGATGTTTCCGGTTCTATGAAGAAACCCATTAAAAACTGATTGGAATGTTTGAACCTTCAATCAATGAGGTCATCCCCAATTCTAGAGGAAACACACACACAAAATAATCATTCCAAATTCATTTATAGATTAATTTATAAAAACCTGAGAAATACAGTTTCATCAACATTAGTTAGAGATAGAATCACCTACCTCAAACTTAGGGTTGCACATTCCCATGAAGGATCCTCAAACAAGAGAACACAATAATGAAAACAGAGGCCCTAGAATCAATCTACACATATTATAATTGATTCAATTAAAAAAAAGTGCCGGAAAAGAAGATTAAAAAACATATAACTCAAGAATTCACACCCACCACACCACAAAAAATGAAAGAAATGACTTCCAAAACAAGATAACATAAAACATCTTGAAGAAAACAAGAAGAAACATAATCATGGGTTAAAAAATCATAAAATTCAACCCAATGGTGCTACTACGATTAATGAAATGAAGAAGAAGAAACGATCACTTTCCTAGAGAGAAAAAAACCAACTGTCATGATTATTAAATGATGAATGAATAAATATGGATCTAACAGAGACTCCCAAAATCACCAGAGAAGCCCTCTAGGTCGAAATCCAAAGGAGTTGTGGATGAAAGAAATAAAACTTCATCTGAGCGGAAACGTAAAAACACTTCTCATAACAATTACACAATGTGAAATTCCTTTTCACATCGTGTAATCCATGGGGATCACATACACTGAAGAAACAATTTCATTTTTATTTTAAATGGACCTTTTATTATTAAATGATGTGTAATATTTACATGGCTTATACTCACTTCACACTATGTAACATATTCAAGACATCCAATCTGCAGAACTTACATGTCATGTACTCCAATTACACAATGTGTATTTCTCCTAAAGACTGAAGAAACTATAGATTCTTACATGAAAATCCAACACACCTTGGGAATCCTGCAAAATTGGGGATAAATATGAAAAAACATTAACACATTTATACCCAGACTCCATTAATTAAAACAAAAAAACATCCCAAAACTTTAATTCATTTTCCCTAAAAAATTATCACCATCATTAGGAGTCCCAAGACACACCCATTATTGAGGAAAAACAAGTGAATAGAAGAAAACTACTTTAAAGCGGGGGAACATGATGTTATGAACTCCCCACCATAATACTTTCCATGCATATGAAGTCATGTAGAAGAGTAAAGTTTGGTAAAGAGATGAGGCTACTTCTCCCTCACCAACAATCTCAACTAGTTGTTCCGAACTCAGAACGTGAGATGGATCAAGATGATATTTCTTGAGCCGTGATTTTTGGAAGACGTCATGGATTCCTATCAATTGAGATAGAAATTCAAAACGATAAGAAACCTTCCCAATCCACTCAATGATCTAAAAAAACCAATATATCTTATAGCCAACTTTTCTAACTTTACAAGATGACAGTGACCCAAATGAAGAGAAAATTTCAAGGAAACTCGATCACCTACAAAGAACTCCAAAGGAAGTCACTGTTGATCTGCATAGGATTTCTACCAACTCTACTCTATAACCAAACACTAACAAATATCCTAAATCCTCATAGATGTATCCTAAAACAAGATTGTTCCCACCAAAGAAGGTTTTACCACCTCTACCCAATAGAGAGGTGACCTACATAGAAGACCATAAAAATCCTCAAAAGGATCATCATGATTGAATACTGATGACTATTTTTATAAGTAAACACAACCAGTCCTTGATGGTTATCTCCCAACCACTAGATTTAAGACATAAGAACAATGAATATCTTATAGGATACGAATAAGATGCTCTATCTGACTATTTTTATATGGATGGTAGCCTGTACTCAACCTAATCTTAGTCCCTATCACATCCTGGATACTTCTCAAAAACCTCTAAGAAAACCTAGGATCCCTATATAAAACAATGGTATAAGGAACCCCATGTGACCTTACAACTTCCTGCATATAAAACTTAACCACATCTTCAACTTTAGTGGTGTATCTTATTAGAATAAAATGATCTCACCCTATCAACTAATCAATCACCACCTAGATATCTTCTCTTATTTGGGGATTTCGTGTAAATCCAACAATAAAGTCCATGGATACCTCATACCTAAGAGGCTGAAGAAAACCATAAGTTTTCAGTTTCTTTTCTAATCAAAAATATGTTCATAGGAAACACTAATCCACAAAACTGAGAATACCATTTGAAGAGAGAGACCAACCAGAAATGGTCTCTCCACCATATAGGGTTTCTCTAATTCCTCCGAACTCATCATCCCACTTCTGATTTTATAGAATAAAATCAAGGAGAGATGATGATAACTGATCACTGGTCAAAACCAAACCTAAAACATCCTACCGAACATCCAGATGCAACTGAGAAAAAATACCCATAAGTTACCACTCTTCCTTTGATTTGAAAACAACATTCGATGTCACTTTATTGATAAGAACATCTGAAACGACATTCCCCTTACCTAGGGTGTAGGTGATATTGATGTCAAATATTTGAAGGTATTCCACACACCACCTTTTTCCAATATTAATTTCCTTATGAGAAAAGGTATATCTTAAACTTTTAGGGTTAGAAAAGTCTATGAACCTCTCCCCAAAAAGATAATGTCTCCAACACTTAAGCACATTCATAATTGTGGAAAGATCAAAATAAAGAATGGGACAATTCTTCTCATGTGGTCAAAGATGACAAGATATGTAATCCACCACATGATCATCCTACATAATCACACAACCAAAACTATTTTTAAAATCATCATTGAAAACCACATACCCCTTATCGGGCTCTAGTAAGATCAGAATAGGATATGATTTTAGAATTAATTTAATCTCATCAAAATGAAACTGACACTTCACATCCCATGTGAATCTCACCCCTTTTCTAGTAAGATCAGTTGATATCTATATTTCAGGAATAGATTTTAGGGTATTTTAAAGTATTAATTTCTGTATTTAAATGATAAATCTTGCCAAAAGTTAGACAATTTGACTTGTTTTGTGATTTATGTAAGGATACAAATAATCTTGTAAAAGGTTAAAAAAGTGGAAAATATTTGAGAAAAATGAAACTTTTTTCCACGAGTGAAGCGAAGAAGTGAGACACCAGATTCTTTTGGATAAAATAAAGTTATAAAACTAGATAATAATGATTACATGCCATGTAATTAGTTTACACATCATGACTTCATTCAAATAAATAGTCACTCATGAATAGTCATGATGAGATTACACATTGTAAAGAACAATTAACATCATGTAAACACATTAAATAGAGTGATTTTTTTGTGATATGGTTTTGGAAGAGATACACTAAAATTAAATTCACCTAGAAATTAAAAGATTACTTCTAATTTAAACACTTTACATATCATGTAAACTTAGGGGATGAGATTTCAAAGTCCAGATTATGCGTATCTTCAATTTTTCACCAAATATATGGCTTTGAACCCACTTAAGAAAACCTTTTGACCCTTCCTTAATGATTTTCTATGTTTTGAGAGCCATCCAGAACCTATAAAAGGAGAGATAACCTACTGTTGTTAGATAATCTAGATCCTCCAGAGATCAAATCTTGGAGCAAGAAGCTGCGTTGTATAGGGCCCTCCCCGAGTTCATCTTTATTTTCTTTATGCTTTATTTTCTACTTCCTTTATATTATCTCATCAGTAGGATGAGGGAGTAAACCTACCTTATGCTAGGTTAATGTAATAAAAGGTGGAGGTTCATTGGATTAATTTCATTCTATTTATTCATGAATTTTGTTTTTTGTAATTATTTCTTCAACTTCTAATCCATTTATTTTTCTTTTATCATGACCATTTATAATTGAATAAAAAAGGAATCCTAAAATTGTGAAAATAAAAACCCTAAATAATGTATAAACATTGTCAAATTTAAGATAAATCAGGTTTAAATCTGGTATCAATAAAAAATTACTTTGGAAACACCCTAAATTACCAGATTAAGGAAAATAGGGTATTTTTTTGTTGAAGAGGGGATACCATGACCATTGGATCTTCCCTATCTCGACTCAAACAACAATCATGAATTAATAAACATTTTTTATTAAATCCAATTATGACTAATCCCTGAAATTATAAAACCTTGGAATGCTTTCAGATCTATTTATAAACCAATCAATCAATCTTCTTTGTTTTTATTTTGACGTCTCAAAAAAAATTAATTCAATTTTTTCTCACCTTCTTTCATTAATATAAAAAATGTAAATATTTTGAAAACCTAAATAAACTAATTTATATATCTATTTGGATCAATATTGACCTTCTACTATACTCATTTTAATTAATTAAGTAGAATACTTTGTGTTTTTATAAATTTTGTTTTTTCATAGAATTGTAGGGAATTAACAACACCATCCCAACCTATAAAACTGACACCTTTTTCAGGGATGGATTTTTAGTTTTTAGGATTTCAATTTTTTATTTAATTAGTTTATTTTAATTTATTTATTTATATTGGATGTGTTCATGCTTTGACTTTTGGTTTTTTAAATATTTAATGAAAAACTACAACACTCGGTGAATGGGAAAAGTCATCATCGATTCAATAAAAAATTCTAAACAAAGACTAGATATTAATGTCACTATGTCCATGGATGGTTTAAAGAAAAACCAACCCACTAGGATTCATAAAATATATCTACGACTGTAGAGCCTCGCAGACTATTGGCGGCTATCAAACACAGGATTGCAACCGAGCATCCTAGCACCCCTATTGAAGAAAATCACTTTGAGATCAAGCCTGCAATAATTTCAATGATCACAAACTACATAAAATTCACCTAAATACCACATGAAGATCTAAAAAACATTTAGAAAAGTTCATTAAGCTCTACAATACATTCCAATTCTAGAATGTATCAATTGACATGGTAAGACTCCGTATTTTTTATTTTCATTATATGAGAGAGATCGATATTTGATCCAAAGATGGCCTACACATTCCATCACTACATGGGATGAGATGGCACAAAAATTCCTCACCCACTTCTATCCAAATTCTATGTCAAGGTAAATATGGGTAAATATTCAAAAAAAATTCAATTTGAAGATTAATCACTGTATTCTACATTGGAATGTTATAAATGTGTGACTCTATAATTCCCCATCATGGAATAAAGATATGGATGATAATACAAACTTTTTATAAGGGGTTTTCAGAGGGAAATAGGTTAATTCATGACACTGTAGCTAGAGTATCATTAATGAAGTAGTCTCCTAAAGTGAGCTACAACTTATTGCATGAGATGACGAGCAACATTTTCCAATTTCAAGGAGAAGGGACATAATGGAAATGCATTCATGAAATAAAAAAATAACTAGATGGTGACATAGTTGGAATCATAAAAAAATGAAATGGAAATCATGATTTTTCATCTTTAAAACTCTCAAATTATTTGTATTGAAGATGCAAACTATACTGATTATAATTAGACTAATTAATTTCATGGTTGGATACTGTAATGACAATAGGGAGAATGGATTCAAAAAAGACCACATGGGTACCAAAAACAGTCACCTCAAGGTTCCAAACTAATAGGACAGGTACATGCATTGGAAGAGACACTGGTAACATTCATGGATGCTTCTGGGGCTTTACTCATTGAAATAAAAGAATAATCCTCAAATCAAAAGGCCGAATTAAGAAATTTGGAGAATTAAGTTGGAAAAATTGATGATCATCTTAAAGAGAGACCCATAGAAGTACTACCAGGATGTCATTAAGTACACCCACATGAATATCTAAAAGATATACATCTCAGAAGTGGGAGAAAAAAAGGAGGTGGTATAGAATTTTTCAGACAACAACCAGTGGAGGAAATAGAAGAGGAAGCTAAAAAAGCATGGAACAAGTAGTTAAAGAAGAAGAAGAAGAACCACATTAGTACAAGCCAAGAATACCCTTTCCTGAACAAATGGTGCAAGTAAAGAACAATGTGAAGAAAATTAAATTTCTCAAACACTTTAAACAATTTCATATTAGTATAACGTTTGCAGAGGCTCACACGAACATGGTGGCATATAAAAAATTTATGAAAGTGATAGTAACCAACAAGGATAAGCTAGAAGAGGTTGACATCGTTCCACTCACATGGGAGTGTTTGGAAGTGGTATCAAATGACCTTCTTAATAAGAAAATAGATCTAGGCATCTTTTCAATTCATTTTTTATTTGATCAAAAATATGTGGAAATTCTTTGTGTGACTTAGGTGTGAGTGTCAATATCACATCATACACAACTTTCAAGAGTTTGGGACTGGAAGGCCTAAAGCTCAAAAGAGTTTCACTCCAATTAATAAACTCAACAATGAAACATCCCCAAAAAATCATTGAGGATATCCTAATTAGATTCAAAAAATTATACTTCCTTGTCGACTTTCTAGTGATGGATATAGAAGAGTAGTGAAGTCCAATCACTCTAGGAAGGAAATGTTTACCCATAGGGCATGTACTGATCGATGTTCAACTTAGAGAAATATGTATTTGAGTTGGAAGTGATCAAGTAAGTTTCAACATCAACCAGGTAATGAAGAACTATGATATGTAAGGGGAAAATGAGTTTAGAGAAGGAGAAACACCTAAAGTTTATGGTGTCACTGAAATTGAAGAGGTACATGAATTAGATACTATTGTGGAAGTGGATGCCCAAATGAATAAAAAAGAGAAGATGAAGATGAAGATAATCGACCCCATATATCCAATTGAATCCACTACATTTGAGAAAGGAAAATAGGTGTAGATGATAAATTAAATTCCATTTAGTTCATCAGGATTGAAGAAAAAATGGTGGTTTTGTCTAATGTAGATCAAGAAAGTACTACCATTAGGATGAATTAATATATTCATAGAATAATGACACGGGAATAACTATATATATAGGACACAATTAAGACCATTTATGGACCCTGAATAGGTAAAAAATTTATAATCATCCACCATATGAAGCTAAAGGAGGTAAGGTTGAGCCAATGATTGTAAAAAAAGTACTTTAGTGAGGCATTCTGAGTTTATGTTATTATTATTTTTATGTTTTTTAGGTGTGCATGCTCTAACTCCAAATATTTCTAAAATTAATTGATAATGTCCTATGATTTAACCTTTTTTTGAATTTTCAGGACCATCAATACCTAAGGTGGTAGTATGTAGTAGGAATCAAAAGAAGAGGCTGCAAGAAAATCACACATCATGAAGGTCATATACACGTTGTGAATCTGGAGTAGCTAGAACATGTACATCCATGATTGAATCACAAATTAGAAGTTTTGTAAGAGTTTCAAATTCAAAAATTATTCTATAATATTCCATGTATTTAATTGGAGTTTTTAACTACCAATTTCATGCCCGACACTTGATTCTTTCTTCAATCAACTGAACTAGGAGACATAAACTACCTTGGAAAATTTCCATGCCATGAATTTGAATTTATTTTTCAATAAATTTTAATGAGAAAAATGGGGAAAAATAATTAGTAGAGATAAGAAGTTGAATTAGGATTTTACAAATAATGATTTAGGGGAGCATGTTTATCATTTGAAATGAAATTTTTCTGAGAATTCCCATATCTAGAATTTCTGATTTTTTTATTCATTGATTTATTTATTCTTATGAATTTCCATGAGTAATTTTCCCAAACAATAATATCATTCCCAAGACATATACTGATCCAATTTTTTCTATTCTTTCTATAGTATATTTCTTGATAAACTCAGGCATGTTTTCTTCTAGAAATTCCTTTGCATCTTATCGAAGCTATAACCAAACATAATCACTTTTAATATGATTGAGGTATCTTTTTTAACCCTTTATCCATATACCCTCCTTACATCAATCAATTTTAATCTTATAGAATCCATGAATACCCTTATTAGGAAATGATCAATGTTAAAAGACTATCTTATCCATTCTAACCTTCCTCTAAATATTTTTCATGATTATCAAACATAAGAGTGCTAGAAATGGAAACTGGTGGAAGGGATGGACATTTTGTAAGGAATAAGTATGGAAGAGATTTAATGAGATTTGGGGAAGGCACATTATTTGTATTTATTGAACACACTCTTGATGAAAAAGAAAGAAAAAATAGAAAAAATGAGTTGTTTCTAGGGAAATTCAAAAATAACCATTTACTTGATTGGTGATCTTTTTAAAACTATTAAAAATAGTGTCATGGGGAGATAATTAGGGGTTGGGTGGTGGATGTGAAAATTTACCATAGTAAAACTTTTTAAAAAGAAAGGAAAAGAAAAATAATAATAAAAGAGGGCATTTCATTTATTTCATTTTATCACATTATGCGGATTCTCTGAGATATTGGGGAAAGAGGAGACTTTCATTGAGATATTTTTTATTATCATGAGAATTAATTTATTGTTTAACCTCTTTTTTTATACATTCACCATTTACCCAACCACCCTAATACTCATAGTCATTTGATCGTAAATGGTGAATCCCTCAAGATTAATTGTGATTTAGTATTAATGTTGCGGATATGTTATATTCCTTTAAATCCTATGGTAAGTTACTTGTTCTTGAGGTATGTGTATCACTCTATTCATTTTTATCCTGATGATTAGAAGAAAAATTCAAAGTGAGGTAAATTATAAATGAAATGCATATTAATAATGAATTGAAAAATGAAAATGGATGACTAAAGAAACTTGGATATTTAAAAAGAGGAAATATAAAATAGATGGTTTATTTGTTTTCCTTAAAAGTGAGGCGTTGATAAATTTTCCATGTGTAATTCTTGAACATTTAATTTTCAATTTGATAAATTTTTTATATTGAAATTGAATTTTAAACATGGTAAGGTGAACATCCTTTGTAGAATGATGAGATTCCATCCTTGGGGATAAGTATGAATTCATGTGTGGGGTTATTTGCCATTTATATTTAATGCATATATTTTAGGGTATTTTAAAGTATTAATTTTTGTATTTAAATGGTACATATTTCCAAAATTTGGACAATTTGACTTGTTTTGTGTTTTACAGAAGGATAAAAATAATCTTAGAAAATCAGTGAAAAGTGAAAAATATTGGAGAAAAACAAAACTTCATGCCAAAAGAGAAGAGAAGTGGCACAACACCCAATTTTTTTGGATACAATGAAGTTGTAAAACTAGAGTAGAATGATTACACACTGTGTAATTCATTTACATATTGTAACTTCATCTAAAGAAGAAACTACTCAGGACAAGTTGTGATGATATTTCACAATGTGGAGAATAATTACACATCATGTAAGCACATTACACATCATGATTTTTTTTCATGATATGTGTTTTGAATATATATTCATAAATTAAAGTCTCTTGGAAATTAAAAGATTACACCTCATGTAAACACTTTTCAAATCGTGTAAATTCATGGGACGTTATTTAGATGCCTAGATTCTGCATATCTTCAATTTTTTTACCAAATCTATGACTTGGGACCCACCAAATAATAAATTTTGACAATTACTTAATTATTTTTAGTGTGATGCGAGACATATGGAGATCATAAAAGGAGATCTAGGTTGTTTCTATTGGAGGATCTAGATCCATTGTGGACCAAAGCTTAGAGTGTGAAGTTATGTAGTGTAAAGACCTCCCAGAGTTTATCTTTATTTTCTTTATGATTTATTTTCTCCCTCCCTCTTATTCTCGAATCACTAGGATGAGGGGGTAAACCCACATTGTTCCAGGGAAATGCAATAAAAGGGGGAAAGTGCATTACATTTATTTCATTCTATTTATTCATGCATTTTGTTTGCTATAATTATTTCTTCAACTTCCAATACCTATATTTTTATTCTATCATGACCATTGATAATTGAATAAAAAATGAATCATAAAATTTCACAACTGAAAACCCTAAAGATGGCATGACCACTATCAAATTTAGGGGATATCAGGCTTGAATATAGTATCTAGAAAAACTTGATTATATAACATCCTAAATTATCGAACCAAGGGAAGTAGGGTATTTACAAATTTAAGTTGCGATACCATGCCCATTGGATCTTCCTCATCTGGACTTCGATACCAATTGTCAATTTGTCAACAAGTTTTATTAAATTCAATTACACATAAACCCTAATATTACAAAACACTAGAACACTTTAAAATCTATTTACAAACCAATAAATCGATTTGCTTTGTTTTTTTATTTTTCAAAACTAATCAATTAAATCTTTTATCATATTTTTTTCTTCAATCTAATAAAAATAAATATTTTTAAAACCTAAATATTCTAATTTCTCTATATTTTTGGATTGATCTTGACCTTCTGCTATACTAATTTCAGTTAATTAAGTATCATAGTTAGAGTTTTTATAAAGTTTGTTTTTATAGACCTTTATGGAATTAACAGGACCCTCCCGGCCTATCAGTAGTCAAAGGTGACACCAAATTTGAGAAA
The DNA here is from genome assembly GCA_963277665.1 of Viscum album. Lineage (NCBI taxonomy): Eukaryota > Viridiplantae > Streptophyta > Magnoliopsida > Santalales > Viscaceae > Viscum > Viscum album. Next base: position 387,029,385 of record OY728166.1, read on the forward strand.
TCCTTGAAAAAAAATCGATAGTATCTAGCAAGAGAAAGGATGATCTGAATATCAAACAAATTCCTTGGGTCTTCCTATGAAAATACAAACTTTAAATTATTAGGATCAACTAATAATCCATACTCAAAAATTATGTGCCCCAAGAATTTTACTTCTTAAAACCAGAAGTTTCATTTTGAAATATTTCCATGAAAACAGTGACTCATTAGTATTTCCACAACAAAACTTAGAAGATTCTCATGATCACACCCAGATCTTGAGTAAACCAATGTTTCATCCATGAAAACTACCAAAAAAGTGTCATAATACTGATAAAATATCTGATTCATCAAATCCATGTAAATTATATGAGTGTTATTCAGACCAAATGATATCACAAGATATTCATAATGGTTATACCTACTCTTGAAATACATATTCAGTATATCACACTCCTAAACTCTAAGCTAATGATAACCCGAATCAATATCAATTTTTGAAAACCACTTTTCTCCCTTTAACTTATTAGGAAAATAATTAACACAAGGAAAAGAATACTTGTTCTTAACTGTCATCCATTTCAGTTTTAATAGTCCATTCACAACCAAAGTGAACCATATTCCTTCTTGGAAAAGAGCACTGGGGATGCCCAAGATGAAACAATAGGGAGGAACAAACTCTTTTTCACTAGGTCATCCCACTAAATATTAAGCTCTTTCAACTCTAATGGTTCCATATAATAATAATTTATCGATATCAGTTGTGTTCCTAGAAAAAAATAATTTATAAACTCTAACTACCTCTCTAGAGGTAGCCTAGAGAAATAATCAAGGAAACCATTAAGAAAATCCCAAAAAAAATAGCTGGAAGATCTATATAATAAACATCATCAGGATAAACTTTAAAAACAGAAAATGAAGCATTGACCTTAGGTTGGAAAGGTCCTGCACGACTGGACTTCATATCCCACTCTCCCCGGAACACCCATAATATCACATAATTCACAAAAAATGAGAGTTGCTGATGATAATAATTAAACACATATTGATGAGCAACTAACCAATCCTTTCTAATGATTATTTCAAAAAGATCTAGATTGAGAACTAGAAAATCACAGATTAACTCTGTATCGGCCATAGATAGCCCACAAGATTGATAAAAAACCCCCTACTCTTTCCTCTTTCAAAGAGGTGTTTTTAAATGCATAATAAAGGAAGTGAGTTCCATTTCAAGGTTAATCATACCAACAAAATGGAATGATATAAATGATTGGGAAGCAAAAGTATCAGATAAAGCTATTGCTACTGAGGATTCAATAAAGATGGTACCTCTCACTATTGGTTGACCCGCATCCATCTCCACTGGAAACTCATATAATGTATGAAGGTGTTTCACTCATAAGACATATGGTTGGATCCATTTAGTACTTGAAGAATTTGACTACACCACAATATCCTTTGGATCAGATGATCCCTAACCATATCAATGTTTAGACATAGCTTGATAGAAATTCTATAGATGATCATATCAGCCACAACTATTACACATCTTAGCAGTTGAATGAAAAGAATATCATGCATGTCCAACCTTTCCACACTGATAGAAAGTTATAGGTACTATAACGACCTATACTTTACATACATTGTTATTAATTCAGAATTGAAGCATACATATTACAACATATAACAAAACCATGATAGGACTGTATAGGTATAGTGTCTTTAGAAACTATGAAACATAAACAACTAGTTCATAAAGCATCTACATTGTCTCCCATTTATCATATCTAGAGTCCCTTTTGACATATCCTACTTAATACCCTTCTTCCTGAACCAGGGAAAGAAAAACATACAAAAGGGTGAGCTCAAATTCTCAGTAAGGGTAATAAAAGGAAATATCAATCATATCATATTCTTAATAACATATCATTTTAAAAATCTTAACCTGCAAAAGAGATCATAATATCATAACATGGGATAAATCATAGTAGTGAAACGTAATCACAATAATCATAACAAAAAACATGAAACTTTTTGGTATACACACATAATCATAGGAAATCATTTCATATTAGTCAAGACTCATTGCCAAGACTATCATAGCAGATAAATTCCATTTCTGAACCGAGTTCACTCCTCGTTCCAGTCCTGTTTCACTGAACCAGATTAACTTGTCGTTCCAGCCATGTCTATATCATGAGATATAAATCTTTACCCAATTAATTGGAGGTAGATATAGGTCCCACCCATCTCATAATGATACCATTCTTATGTGTGCCACAAAATCATAAATCATACATCATAGCATAACCCATGTAATAAAAATGGGATTCTTAAACATCATGCCATCATAACATAATCCAAATAACATAAAAGGACTTCATAAAAATAATTCCATCATAACATAATCAAATCAATGTAAAACTAGGGATAGAAATAGAACCCTATATTATCTTAGGTGGAAAATAATTTTTATAAAACACTTAAACTCCATTCTTGAGGAAAATATGCTTTCTACTTAAATTTTTTTTCCTTTCTTAACATGTCATAAAATTTTAAAATAAAAGAAGTTAATTAAAAATAAACATAAAATCTTGTAAAGGAAGATTCATAGAAATAATTTTCTATGAAATCATAAAAATCCATTCATGTCGTATAAGTTAAAAAAACATTCTTCTCATACTTTGGATGAAAAAGTCCAAAAGTATCTCGTACTGAAAATGAAAAAAGATTCCACTCATAACTTTTACTAAAAATTTACCAATAGGTAAAATTGGATTTAAAAAATATTATGAGGATATAAATAATATTATATATTGATGAAACATTAATGTGGATGATAAATATGCCCCAGTAAATTCTGAAGTATAAACAATCTCAGAAAAAATGAGATTGCGAGATTTTCCCTTACCTTAGGTCAGATATGCTTCATACATATTCAAACCTCATGTATAATGATTTAAATAATATAATTGAATTATTACAGAATCATAGTAATTATTATGATATCATATATGGTTATATTCTTATCTGCTTATTAATAATATTTCATTGCTACTTGTTATTCGGGTGTTCATTGCTTTATGTTCTTATGCGTGTTTTGTCGAATAAATTCTTATTACTATTTTTAGGTTATAGATACCAGATTTACAGAATGGTATTATTGTAATATATATCATATATATTCATTCAATTCATTTATATAATTATTATTCAATGAATATCATGTAGAACGAGTCGCATCACACTGTAGAGACGGTAGGCCGTACGTACGCACGAGCGATGATATCATTCCCATAATTATATGAATGGAATTGGAGTTGATGATATAATATATCAGAATTAGTATCATGTCATAATAATCGTATATAGTTATTCTTTACACCATTATACCCATCCAAGTAAGGTGGTGGTGGAAAAACAGATTACACCATGGCGTGGAGACGTTATTCCGTACGTACGCACGCTCAGTGATTTCATTTTCCATAGGTTGGATAGAAGGTGAAATAGAGTTGTTTAATATTTATAATAACATATAATTATATGAGTGAAACTTATGTTATTACTTTATAATGAAACAAATAAATAAGAGGAAGTATAAGAAGAAATAAACTTGAAAGAACCGGTAGAAGAGATTACCTCTTCCTTGACGTGTCTCTTTTAAACTTCCTCTTAGGGCACTAGAGTGGGTCTTTTGATAAGACCAGAACCTCTATGATATAACCAGAGATGTTGATAAGAGAAATGGGCAGGGGTTTTCTGAGCTTGAAGGCTCAAAATTTTGTGAAGAGGAGAGGGAGGAGGTGACCTTTTATAAGGGAGGAGAGGGGCACCTTAAGAAAAACATAAAATATTATTTTATAATAAAGTCATATTCAGTTTATAATGGGTCCAAAGTGGATTATTTTGAATCTAGGGTGGGGATGGGTATAACTCCTCTCAACAAAGAGGTTTTAGACAAGTTTAGGTTACCATTTTAACCTTATCATTTAGATTTAACTCTAAGTTAAATAATTTAACTTTTACCGTGTCTTCTTGTATTCTTACATTATATGGTTAATAAACTTATTATAAACTTCCAATCAAATCCCAATTGGTTCATTAATGTCATATATATTATTATATAAGTCTTTTGGCCGAACAATAGATTTTTAGGAATAAAATAACAATTAATAATATAATATTTTTTTTAAAAACTCTTTTATGTCAATTTTGACACTATTTGATATTTTGTTTTTGTTAAATTCATAATATCATTATTACCTAGAAAACAATTCATCTAAATAACCATAATATGTTATATTAACCTATAAAACTATTTTAATTCCAAAAAAGTCTCAAATTACATTTATTTGAGTATTTATAATATCAATTATGTTAATATTTCATTAATAAGGTAATTACTGCATCATCATTGTGTCATAAATAAATTAATATATTTTATATCTAAAAAATATAAATAAAATATAATTATGTATGAAATCTTTATAGCTTTCTAATTAATATTTATAGTCTAATTTATCTTTTGTATAACCCTATATTAAAAATGATTTAGTTATTAAACATTGATTTTAACTATTTTAACCACTCTTTAAATAAATTAATAATAAATGTCCTAATCCAATCCAAGTGGACCTAAATGGTCATATTTTATTCTTAAGGTTGTTTTTGGTTGAATTAAACTTATCTAATAGAATTAGGACATGAGTTAGGGTAATAATAATATCATTTTTACCCTTAATTACCAAATTTACTTTTAACCGTGGTAAATAAAAGTAAAAAGTTATTATTCACCAAAAATTATTTTTATATTATTGAACCACATTTTACTTACTGATATCAATAGTGTCTCTCAGATTTTTTAGATCTCACTCACAGAAATGGTAAAATTATCTTTTATGTAAATTTTCAAATTCTCCTAGGAGGTGGGTAATAGACGGTCAAAAGTTCAATAAAATTTTTATATATATAAAATTATTATAAAATTACTCCAATTAATTACATTGAACTTATATAGTTATTATGTATCTATTTTGACCTAAAATAAATTTAAATAAAATAAATAATTATTTAAATAAAAATTCGGTTTTAAACTATAACTCAGTGATTTTCACTATTCATCAAAAATTGAATGTTTTCAAAAAAAATAAAAGAAAATCACCCTAGGATAATTTCAATATTCCATGTACAAAAATGAAGTCCATTTTGAAAGATAAAATTTTTAAAATTTCAAAAAGTGGGTATTACAATTCATAATGGCTAGTATTAATACCATATCATCGTTTAGTGAAACTTGGTATTGCAATCAATTCAAGCTATCGAGGAAGGTTGCTCTTGTGTGCAACGTAATCCAAGACAATGTTATGTGTGGTGAAATATTCCTTTTGTGTTTCGTATAACATATACATAAAAAAATATTTCTCATAAATTCTCAGGGTGTTACATTCTACCCCCCTTAAAAATAATTTCACCCTCGAAATTCGTCACTTTGTAATAAACAGATGAGGATAACTCTCCCTCATCATATCATCAAGTTCCTATGTAGCTTATTCTAATTGGTGGTTCCTCCATAAAACTTTAACCAAGCGAGTGGTCTTTTTTCATAGAACTTTTTCACAATGATCCATAATCTCTATCTGTTGTTCTTTATAAGAAAGATCCTGCTCCAACGGTACAACTTCTAAGCTTACTATATATGAAGGATCAGGTTTATACTATCTCTAGAGAGATACATGGAACAAATCATGAACATGAGAGAGATTTGGTGGAAGCTCCAATCAGTAAGCTACCTTCCCAACATGATCCAGTATTTCAAAAAGACTAATATACCTAGGGATCATCTTGCCCTTCTTTCCAAATCTCATTACTCTCTTCTAAGGAGATATTCTTAAGAACACTTTATCACCAACTTCAAACTCTAGGTCTTTTTTTCGGTTGTCAGCATAAAATATTTATCGACTCTGAGATGCTCTTATGTGTTGTTGAATAGATCTGACCTTTTCTTCCATCTCATCAACAAGATCAGGTCCTAATAGATTTCTTTCCCCAACTTCATCCCAGCAAGTTGGAGTTCTACATTTCCTTCCATAGAGAGCTTTATAAGGAGCCATCAGAATACTGGAGTGAAAGCTATAATTATTAGAAAATTCCACCAAAGGTAGGTGTTGATCCCAACCAACTTTTAAATCCATAGAGACAGCTCTCAACATGTCTTCTAGAGTTTGAATTTTCCTCTCAGACTGACCGTCTATCTGAGGATGATAAGCAGTGCTGAAACTTAACTCTATATCTAGAGTATCACTACTGGAAATTTAGGCTATAGCCACAAATCTATAGCCACAGTTTTATAGATCTATGGATATAGTATGTTTATATCGAGGGTTTAATTAACACATCGTGGCTACTCCTTTTTTTCCCACATAAGTGTCGGGTTCCTCCCCCCTATACGCAACCCGTCCTCCCTCGACCTCTCCACGCCCTACTCCTCTCTTAAGCTACTCCCTGCCGAACATCGTCGCAACCTCCTCCCTCGAGCTCCTCCTCACCTAACGCTGCCACGACCTCCTCCCTGGAGCTCCTACCCGTTGAATGGCGCCGCAACCACCTCCCTCGAGCTCTCCGTGACCTCCTCCCTATTGAACACCGCCGCTCCTCCCCCGATCCGTGACCCTCTTCCTCCCTCTACCTCTCCGCGCCCTCCTCCTCTCTCGACCTCTCCATGCCCTCCTACTCGCCGAACCCCGCCTCTATCGACGACGCTTGATTGTTCACTCTTGGAATGTATTGCCTTTTTTATTCCTCTAGATTTAGATTCTTTAGTTTTATCTTCCTTTAAAAAATCCTTCAGTTCTTAACCATTACAGTGAAATTCATAGATTTTTTTTGTGCATCAATTAGAAAATTCTTGAAGGGAAACATCCTATTTAGGCTCATTTGTATGCAGAGTTCAACTTATCTAGGAAGTATTCAGAGTTTATTTAGTTCTCTGTCAATGATGAGTTCAATGTTAAGAAACCTATTATCTAAGAAACCCAAGTAGATTATTTTTCTTCATGTTTTATTCAAGGCTGTTCTTTACTAAATTATGAGAGGGAGTCTTGGTTTATGGGTAAACTCAAGTCTTCGGTTATCACTCAAATTGAGGATGGATGAATGTGTTCTTGTTCTTTTATTGGTAATACACTAGATATCAAGATACCTATGTCATATACAAGTGAGGTTATCTAGAGCTGGTGAGAATCATCCAATCACAAAAGACCATGTATCATGGTAAGGTATAATTCCATGATTTTATTGGAGCAATTAATTTGAAATCTGATTAGGAATAGTATTCTCAGTCTTCATCTAACACTTAGCTTAATGAGGGATGAGTGTGTTCTACTTATTTTACTAGTGAGGCATTGGTGGTCATAGTATGAATGGCGCATGCAGGGGTGGTCATCCAAACTCATGAATCATCATAAGTGAAACCTGGAGCTTGTGAGGATAATTCGGCCACAAAGGGCATGATTCTCTTAAAGAAATCATCCTATGATAGTTTTGGAGTAGGTAGACTATAATAAGTTACATTTTACCCATACGTAGTTGCTGAAACCTTCTCCTAATAAATATTCAAATAAATTAAATAACAAATTTATCCTTTATAAATAATATCAGCCACTATAAAAATTCTATTTCTCGTAAGAAATCGAAAAAACCAAACTGATCCATAAATCTTCCAAGAATCACCACATTTTTCATGAAAATCATGCAACTCATGAAAATCATGCAACTCATATAAACTCTTTTTACTATAATCAATCCACATTCTTGGAACTTATGTATGACTATTCGTGAATTTTTATAATTTAAAACATTTATGAATTACCTAAACCATAATTTTAATATATTTGTTATGATTTTTTATTAACTTGTTATTGAAGATTACTTAATATATTATGAAACAATACATATAATTTTAAGTCATTTTCTAGATTATTTATTTAATGTATGTTTATCTACATCAGAATGGATAGATACTGGATGTACAACATTGATCGGATCACTGATGAATTTTAGAAGGAGTTACAATATTTTTTGGACTTTTCATTCACTAATGATTCAGATGGAGGATTGATTCGATGCCCGTGTTTTGATTGTGTTGGAATACCTTGGTTAACTCATGAGGAAGTGAGTTACCATATCACTAAAAGTGGTTTCTAGAAAAATTATCATGTGTGGTATCACAATGGAGAAAAATATCAAGTGTTGAATGACATCGATTCATCAGAAAAGATTGGTATGAACAATCTAATTTCTGATCGGTTTCCTTTTCTTTTTGAAGCAAGCTCCTCATGTAGACCAGTGCAAGAGGAAATGAATACTGGAACACAGTTCTCATTTATTAATCAGGATGATGACGTTGAGAGTGTTAGAAAGCTGTTGGAAGATGCAAATACCCCAGTATATCAAGCATGTGAAAAAATGAGCAAACTTGAGTTTTTAATGTGATTATATCATGGGAAAACAATGTATGGATTTAGTAATACTACGGTCAACTATCTCCTTACATTTATTAATAATTTACTGCCTGATGATGCATGTATTCCAGAAAATGATTACATGGCATCAATGTTGGTTGACAAATTTGGATTTTCATCTAGTAAGATTCATTCTTGTCTTAAAGACTGTTGTTTGTTCTGGAAAGAGAATGCAGACTTGAGTCAATGCAAACAGTGTGGCACATCAAGGTGGAAGACTAATAAAGATGGATCTCAATCTTGAATACCACAGAAAGTGATGTGGAACTTCCCTTTAATTCCCAGGCTTCAGAAATTTTTTATGTCAGAACAAATGGCAAAGAATATGAGATGTCATGCAGATGAAAGAAACAAGGATAACGATGAAATAGTGCATCCTGCAGATGGGTTGTCTTGGAAGAAATTTGATAGGTTACATCCTGATTTTGCATCCGACCCACTAAATGTTAGATTGGGATTATCCTGTGATGGTTTCAACCCATTTCGCCAAATACATACTGCACATAGTACTTGGCCGGTTTTCATTCACATTTATAACTTTCCTTCATGGATGTGTATAAAGAAGCCATTCACTATCCTGAGTATATTGATATCTGGACCCAGTGATCCTGGAAATGATATTGATATATACTTGAAGCCATTAATAGAGGAGTTAAATGAGCTTTGTATTGTTGGTTCACAAGCATATGATTCATTCAGAAAGGAGTACTTTATGTTTCATGCAGCTTTATTATGGACGATAAATGATTTCCCTGCCTACAGAATGATTTCTGGTTGGAGTACTAAAGGGAAATTATCCTGTCCTATTTGTATGAAAAATACACGTTTCTGAAGATTAAAGTTTCAACGAAATTTCAGCTTCATGGGGAATCGACGTTTTCTACCAATGGATCATCCATACAGGAAAAATCGGAGACAGTTCAATAATGCCATCGAGACAGATGAGACACCTTAACAAATGTCAGGGACTGATATTGTTAAAGAACTTGATGATTTGAATTACGTTCTTGAAAAAAGTAAATCAAATATTAGAAAGCGAAAACATGCTAATTCGAATTCCAATAGCAATTGGAGAAAGAAAAGCATATTATTTGAGTTTCCATATTGGTCATTGAATTTATTACGTCATTTTTTGGATGTAATGCATATCGAGAAAAACATTTGTGAGATGTTACTTGCTACTATTTTAAATTTCAAAGGCAAAACAAAAGACGATTTGCAGTGTCTTCGTGATTTGATGGATTGGGGTATAAGATCAAGACTTCATCCTGAGTTAATTGTTCAAAATAAGTGGAAAGTCCCTGTTTCCTGTTATTCGATGAAAAATGTGGAGAAATAACAATTTCTTCAGGTCTTGGAAAGTTTAAAGGTTTCAGATGGTTATTCAAGTAATATTTTGAAAAGGGTGAATACAAGAGATGTGAAACTCAAATCTCTTAAAACCCATGATTACCATGTCTTGTTACATGAGTTGATTCCCATTCCCATTTTCCATTTACTTTTACATAATGTTAGAGTTGTGATGAAAAAGTTATGTCAATTTTATCGAGATCTTTGTGCCAAAAGATTGAGAAGAAGTGTTGTTCAGAAATTGTAGAGAGATGCACCGATTATTCTTTGCGACTTGGAGAAAATTTTCCCACTGTATTTTTTTCACATGTATGTTACATTTGACTGTGCATATTTCCACAAAAGTTCTCTTTGGTGGTCCTGTTTCGAGTCGGTGGATGTATCCTACCGAAAGAATGATGTTTACATTGAAATCTTATTTGAGAAATAAATATCATCCTGAAGGCTCTATTGTGAAATTCTATTTAGCACAAGAATTCATGGATTTCTATTCATCATACTTGGCTAACGTCACTACGAGGTCTAATCGACTAATAAGAACAAAAAATGAGCAATATGATACCATTGATCCTGCATTTCCTTCACTACCCCAAACAGGGGGGATATATAGATCGTACTCGTTGTGTACTTTAAGCAGGGAACAGTGGGAAATGGCACATCACACAGTATTATTCAACTATAATAGCATCACGCCTTTTTTGTCACATACACTTTCATTACATTATACAAAACTGAGGATCTTTAAGGTTTAGTGTCTTTGAAACCAGGAAATTAATACATGAAACAAAAAAATATTCTTCTTAAACACTTGAAAGGCTTCTCCTTATGTTCATCTTAGGTTCATTACTGAATCTCATAACCTGGGGACATACATCAAAAGAAAGGGTGAGCAGAATTCCCACTAATGAAAATAAGGGGAAACATTTAACATGTGAACTTGAGATACATCAACAATGTCCTGAAAAAGAACTTTAAGGCATGAGAAAGAAATCATGAGGAATATCATAATAAAAATAACATTTTTCATAACTTTAAGATGTGGCTACATCATTTAACATAGAAAATCATGAACATATCAACAAGGTCCATCCCTAAGGTGTCATTTGAAAATTACCAAGGTTATTCACTAAGATATCGTGAAAATTGTAATCTCTAGTGGTTACATCATTACCCAATGCATTGGAGCGCTATCAGGTCACACCCTTAATTTTTTATTATTATCATGTGAGCCACATATATCATCTTCAATAATTTCATAAACAACCCATATATCATAAAATAAATGGGTTTCATTTCAAAATCATAACGTTTTAAAAACTGCTTTAAAGACATGATCTTTATGTCACTTTAAAACCACGGAAAAGGAAAGCGGGTCTCATGTATGTAAATCCCAGAATTTAAAATAGAAATTTTTTGTATATATTTTAATACCCCTATAGAAGATAGAGATTTGAGTATTCACTTAATAAAATAAAAGAACTTTAGAAAAAGAGAGAGACATTTTGAGACGGAAATTCTGCAGCCTAACGACTATGTTTCGGGGTTTTAGAAAACATTGAAGAAAGAGAGGAAATAGGACAAAAATTCATAAATGACCCATAAAATAGTAGAGGGACAGAATATGGAGGATATATGAACATGGTAATGAAATGTTAAGGACATACCATTTGAAATGAAAAACATGGAAGGAAGACAAAAATAAGATTTTTCTTATGAAAATTTGGCAGCCTAACGGCGTCACTTAAACATCAAAAAATTGAATTTACGAGATCAAATAGGGTCTCTCATCATATGAACATAAAATATCAGTATGATAGATATAGAGATCATACCCCAACATAATAAAAAGGAACTTGAAATACTTTACATGAAAGTAGAACTTTGAAAAATGAGAAAGGTGAACGAATCCCTTAAAAACTCGGCAGTCTAACAGCGACACTTAAAATTCAAAATATTGAATTGAAGAGATCAAATGGGGACTCTCATCATATGATCATAAAATATCAGTATGATAGATATAAATATAATTACCCAACATAATAAAAAAGAACTTTAATGACTTGAAAAGAAAATAGAACTTGAAAATGAGAAGGGTGAAAGAATCCTTTACAAAAATTTCGGCAGCCTAACGGTGCCACTTAAACATTCATAAAATGAAATGATGAGAGTAAGAGGGGGTATATCATAAAATGAACATAAAAAAGAAAAGTATAATGAATATAAAAGAACATACTCCAACATAAGAACATGGAGCATAAAATAAATGACATAAAAGAGATCACTTGAAAAGAAAGAGAGGGGGGTCGGATCCCTTACCTTAAAACGTAACTCTTAAAACTCAAAGGTTTGGACATTGAGGGCTTGGGGGAACCTTGGGAGGACTCCTTGGGAGGTAAGGAGACCATAACTTCATTGAGAATTATTTTGGAGTCTAAAGGATGAGAGCATGGCTTGATATTTTTAGGGAAAGTGAGGGGACAAGGCATTAATGGCCAAGGGACACCTCATAAGTGGGTTTCTCAAAACCATGTGCTCTCCCAAGATATTTCCCATGAAGTTAGGCCACATGGGGACCCCAATAAAATAATTCATCACCTTTGGTCGTCCAACCCATAAAATATATCATGACATCATCATGACACCATTATGATGTCATTAAACATACCGAAACCCTAAAACTGTATTTTTACTATTCACTGAAAATTCAAAATTCTCAGAAAAATCCCAAAATTTCACCTTAACCAACTATCAATGCTCTTATTTCAAAAATGAACTCCATTTTATAAAAATAATTTTCTAAATATTTTTAATTTATTTTTTAAATAAATACACTATTCACCGAAAATTCATTTTTTTCAGAAAAAACCCCAAAATTTACCCTAACATAATATCGATGCTCTGAGTTCAAAAATGAAATCAATTTTATGAAAATAATTTTCTAAATATTTTTAATTTATTTTTTAATTAAAAAACACTATTCACTCAAAAAAACTAATACTTGAATAATAATTTATGAAACCGTTATTTAACCATTTTATTGAATCACATTACTTAATCAAGGTGCCTAGATTATATTAATACTTTCTTTAAGTGAGATTACTAATCCATTTGAACACATTACTAATCCTAATCATAAAATCACTATTCATAATTTACTATTCATCAAAAATCAAGTTGATCTTATTAGACTCTAAATTTCGTACTGAACATAATTGTAGAAGAACATTTTTTGAAAATCATTACACATTTTTAATTATTTAAGGTTTACATAAAGGTTTTTTTTAAAGTATCCTTTCTCTAAAATTCACCAAAAATATTCATACTATATTTATCCAGACATTTGGAAATTCATAAACTTCATGATAAGAAGAAATCCCAATTTTTTATTTAAAACAAAGGATTACACAAGGAAGTTATGGTCTCCTTACATAGCCCCTTATCACACCAGCATAGGACCTAAGTGTAAGGTGTGCTAAGGTGAGAGAATCCGAGGGAGGCTTGGCCAACATCACACGAGTAGTAATTTCTATCAGTTTGAACTTCTCGCGAAGGCGATCCCGTTATAGCTTCACACGATGAAGTTAACCTTGGGTTTGGTCCAGAGCAATGCCCAGTGGTGCTACCTCTTTCCCAAGTTCTGTTAGATGGGCTTCGATCGGTCCAAGACAACTGGGTGAGGCTATCAAACCTTCTTTCTATATTAATTAACCAAGATTACTTGTATTTAGAGACAATAATCGAAACTTTTAGTTTACAGCGGTCATATTGAACAATGGTCATATAAAAGTCAAAACCCAATGGTCTCATTTTAATTATACTCATGTTATCAAATGAAAATTTTTTGTTGAGTATAAAAATAAAATAAAATAAAACAACACACAAAATTAGGAAACAAGATTTATTCAAAATTTCGGGTCGTTGCAACTGTGGTGTGCTTGATGATTATATCAAGTAAGTAAACTAATAAATATGTATTTTTTTCATTGTGTGATTTGTTTATATCTTCTGACATTTTAATGCTTTCATATCTGTAGAGAAAATTTATAAATTATAAAAAAGAGACATCGCTCTCTATCTCTTAAGAGGAAGGAACTGTTGCACAACAAAGAATTTGCTGCCTGGTTAAAGTCAAAGGTAATAGATTTCTTTTTCTTCTTCTCATAACATAATCACATGTCTCTGTTTAATATTCTATGTTGGTATCTTTTAGGTTTTAACTCTACCAATGATTGAAGTATCATATGAAATAAAATCATTTTCCTTTGGTCTAAACGATGTGGTACGTGATTGTAAGTCAATGGCTGTCAATGGATTTAAATTTTTTATAAATAGTTGTGAAAAAAATGGCAACACAGCATGACAGTGTCACGATAAGCACTACAACAGATTGTTATGTGAGTGCATCGGACAGTAAGACTCAATTAGAAAATATATCATATTACGGTGTTGTTGAAAGAATCATTTTATTAGATTACTATGCACATGGTCGTGTCACAATGATGAAATAAAAGTGGTTTGATTCAATGACATGACAAGGAATGCATATTGATAACTGTGGATTTATAGTGATTGATATAAACTGACAGCTTTGTACTGATGAACCTTATATTCTTGCGTCACAAGCTAAATAGGTGTTTTATGTAAGTGACCCGTTACAACCACAATTTGGTGTTATTGTTGATGTTATTCCAAGACATATTTTTGACGAAGGCATGGATGAAAATGATGTTGTGGATGAACCTGTTAGTATTTATTCAAATGTTGCATTTGATGATACAGATGATGCAATTGTTAGAATAGATCGTGAACCAGAAATTTTCACAGACCTCACATAGCGTTGACACATTTGTAAGTATTTACTTGATTTTATCACAATATTGTATGTGTTTTTTTAACTTCCATACATGATATTAAAATAACTAGTATATTTTATACCATTATCAAATATAAAACTATTAATAGCCTCACCAATTTATGTTTAACCACTTCTCTAGTAAATCTTGAACATAGAAAAGTCTTGATATTTTATCAATATAAATATCACACATGAAAATGTATCTCATTGTTTTATGATACAATTGTATTATTTAGCATTTTTCATTATTTATATTTATTTGATAATATTATTTTAAATTTCCAGGTCATAATGTCTGATTTTGATGATACTAGAAGGAGTAGAAGAATACCGAGAAACGAACAACATAGGTCTCCTCCTAGAAACAATATAAGTACAAATTATGTTTGAATATTATGGTATTTCATATTATTTATCTTGTTATCGTTCGTTTTATTTTATCATCTATGTTATTTTAGGATGCATCGTCGAGGAGACGCTTGGATTATGCCACTGAGGATGATATTATGGCGGGGGGTACTGATTCTATAGGCCATCCTACTACTACGCCAATTGAGACACCAAGAGGCCATCCTCCCATTATTCCACCTCCATATTATCCATACCCACCTTTTCTATATCCCTTTTTTCCCGCACCCACATCGGATGGTAGTTCTCAGACTCACATCCCTCATTTTCCATTCCCACCATCCACTGTACAGGGTACTGTGCCCCCATATATCCCACTACCATATCCATATCCATATCCACCCTCATCTGTACAGGGTTATCCATCGGGTTTTCTGCCTCCATCAGTACACTTTCCATCTATTATACATAGTACTCATGTAGATATCTCACCTACCATGGAGGATACCCCCCTCCAGACGCAGCACTTCAGGGGTTATCTGATCCCCCATCTGCTGGTATTTGTTTAAACATTACTTTTACTGATTAATGATAAATTCATATATATTATTTTCTTTTATTTTTGGATTCATGAATAGCTCCAGCCTCTACCAAATGATGAGGCCGCACAAAAATGCACGAGGTTTGGAATCAACACACACAAATCACAGTTGATTAAAATGAGGACAATGCTATAATAAATAAAAATGGCATGGAATGGAAAAGTTTTATGGGAACACTTGCTAGACACAGCAATATAATTCCAGTTCAACCAATAAGTTGGAAGGCAGTTGGACAACAAATAAAGAAAAAATCCTGGGTAGAGATTTGGGTAAGTAATGTTAATCACCTTTTATATATATATATAAATATATGATATTTTCTTAACAAATATTATGTCCATTGTAGCTTTGATATAATTTTCCTGATGGACAAAATGAAAAGGCTGTAAGGATAATGGATTTAGGTGAAATTTGGCGAGCATATAAGTACAATTTATATCTTGGTTGGAAAAAGAGAGTTGGTACAGAGCTTGAAGAAGTACCGGTGATCCAAGATTTCTCAATATCACAATATAAAGAGATGATCAGCTATTGGAAGAGTCCAGCGTTTAAGGTGTTTGTTAAATTTATATATCTATTCATTTATTTATTTGAAAACTATTTTAAATTACTTGTTTTATTTATGTTAATGAATTTATATAATTATTTGTTTATAGGAGGAATCAAACAGAAATAAAACAAACAAGAGTGCAATGAAACACATTTATACTCGCGGACACACTTCATTACCATATCATGAGCAGACGCGGGTAATTTAACATTTAAAATATTTAGCTTTAGTTATTGTAATTTTTCTAACTTCCAATTTTGATTTATTTCTTTTTTTTTCAAAAAGAGGCATCAAATATCGAGGGTCGCGTTCCTTTCTCAGCATTGTTTTGTACAAGCCAGAAAAAGAAAGATGGTACTGTGCCAAATACCGACACCGAGAAGGCGATTGTAAGTATATTTAAATTTCTTTTATTTTTACTGAATTTAATTCCATATATTATTTTATCATTTTCATTTATGTTATATATCAATCAACAGAATGCTTTAGAGGAATTTGCAGAAAAAGAACCTGACAATTTGTGCCCAAATGATCTTCTACATCAGGTATTAGGAGATGAGAATCAGGGTAGAGTGCGTTGTCGACCTGGAAAGAAGATTGTACCATCTAAATACTGGTCTACTAATGTTTCTTCGAGTACCGGTTCTAGTTTTGTCACAGTGGAACAAATGAATGCCGCAATCAAAGAAGCAAGTCAAAAATCAGAACAGTCGATAACTACAAATATGATAAAATTTATTTCTTCCCTTTCTTCTACATTTCCACTAGAATCAGCTGCAACGGTTGATGACTTTTTGATGTCAATGCATTCTGCTAATGTAGATTCTTCTATCAGATTCGGAGCCTGACCTAGTGTTGGACCTGGTGCTGGTGCCGGTTCTGATGCAGATGCTGATGATGATGTTGGTGGTGTGAGAGGTGGTGATGATGTTTCTATAGGAGGTATGGATGAGGGTTATCATGATTCTGATGATACTAATATTGAGACTCACTTTTTATGTAAATTGTATTTTTGGATTGGTAATGTATGATGAGTTCCATGAATCTGATTACACTTCTTTTTTGATCAATATCATTAATATTTACCATATCTTATTGGGAATGAGAATGACTACTAACCTGTAGATCTACCTTAAGCTAACTATGTATAGTATTAGATATATCCCTACTTCCATGACTTCTCAATCAATAAGTTTATTTAACTACCTCAGTTAAAGCTATATATTCAAATTCAGTAGCTGAAATTGAAACAATAGATTACATATTTCAATTCTAGGAAATGAAACCTCCAAATTCAGTAAACACATTAATAGTTAAGGATTTACAATTGTCAAAATTAACAGTATAGTTAGCATCAACCAAACCACAAATAATTTAAGTAGTATCCACATTTTTACCACAGAATAATGAAATATTATAAGTAAAAGAAAGATACCTCAAGATCCACTTAAGGGAATACCATTATAGCTTCCCTGGAGTGCCCATGAACCATCATAGAGTGTAGATAAAAACTAAAAAATCAGTTCTAGAGAAAATCATAGAATACGCTTTTCAACCAACAATGTTAGAATATGGAATTCTATACATAAATTCAACATCAACTTTAGCAGTAGGTGATTGATTCAAGGACAATTTAAAATGTTGTTCAAGCAGGAAATTAATAGGACTGAGAGATTCCAACATTTACCTATTTATAATGAATGCTAATGAACTTGTTACCTAGAAAAAATGAATCAAAATTGAATCACCACTTCCATGAGGATTGTTTCAGTCCAGACCAAGATTTATTTAAATGGCATACTTTCTTTGGTTTGATCTCAGCAGGATAATCATTACGAGGTATCATATAAATCTTTTCATTCAAATCACCAAGCTGTAAATCAGTTTTAACAACTAACTGCTTTATATTAAAGTCATTATAAGTTTGAAAATCTATCAAAAGATGAATGAAATAATGCTTAAGAAAAAAGGGAAAATAATTCATCGTAATCAATTCCATCACTTTGAAGGATTTCCTTGGAAACTAGCCTAGATTTTTATTTGATTCACTGGCCCAAAAATATGTGGAGAGTCTTGAGCATTCATGAATGATTCTAAATCTTTCTAGAATAGTACTATTCAACCTCTCTGCTAGGCTATTCTATTGGGGAGTGGGGTTCCCTAACAGTTATGTCCCTCGTAATCCCATCAGACTCACAAAACTGAATGAAATCTATAGAAATATATTCAAGACCATTATCTATTCTTTGTTCTTAATAATATTTACAGTGTGATTTTATATTGAATATTTTTAGGTTTAAATGGTTTGGAATGCATAATATTCTTTTTATTATTTAAATCAAGACATTCTTAGAGATTTTAGTTATGAAGATGATGAAATTGGATCCTCCAACACAAGAACTAGTCTTGGCTATCGCCCAAAAATTTGAGTGTATGTATTCAAGTGGGCTGGCAGCATTGAAATGAGACCTATTGAAACTCACCCTCTTGGATTTTCCCATCACACAATCTCTGTAAAATGAAATATTTATAGTTGTTATGTTACTCAATAGCCATTGGTTGTTATGTTCCTCTAAGACTTTGGAGCTGAAATTCCTTATCTTATATGCCATAGTATATTATTGTTAGTGCTTGTATAATAAACGCTGCCCAATTTCCATAAATGGGTCTTCCCATTGAAAACATATAACCCATTGTTTAGAGATCATTTTATGATAATTATTAATCCTTTAGAGATCTTGAGATTTGGTCTAGAGGTAAATCCATTTTGATCTAGCCTGAATCAACCAGAAAATACAGGTTAGTGGGCTGTTTGGATTCTAACTCACGCATGAGTTTCCTATGCTCGGGCTTAATGTGCCTAGGTTTACCATAGTGAAAATGTATTAGTTTTCTATCCATATATCTTGTCCTAGATTTGGGTTATTTATTAATCTTATTTTTGTCCCTACTGAATTGTTTTTTCTTAACTTTAGTTTAAGGTCTCCCCCTTGTGAAAAAATCTTATCCTCACCTTTTATTTTTTGATCTAGAATTAAATTCCTAGACAGATGGGATGATTTGATATCTTCTAATGTTAAATAGACTCAACCATACATCATGGTCATAACAAGTGTTCTATATCTATTTTCAAGAGTGATTAATATGATCATTTCTGGATCCTCATCATCTACATAAACATTAATATTGTCTAAATCTAACATTAATTTATTAACCTCATCTAAATGGTTTTTTATAGATGTACTAGGATTCATTTTTAATGTCAATATACTTTGTTTCTTGTAAATGTTTCCTACAAATGAGGCAATCATGTATAATTTTTCATGTTTAAGCCAAACTCCCTCAGTGGTAGAATCATAAGAAACCTCTATAAGGGCCTTATCAACAACGTAAAGTAATAGGCAACAAGGTGGCATAACAAGTATACCTGGGGGAAATTCTTGGTATTCATCAATGGTATGGTCAGTTTCATTAATAGTCATAATGGGTTTCATAGGCCCATATAGGAAATCAATGAAACCTTGTTGTATTTGCAAGGATCTCATTTAGGGGGTGTTCTAGGGTAGGGGAAGGGGTGTGTGGAGGTGGGGGGGGGGGGAGGGGGTGTGCTGGGGTAGGGGAGGGGTGTGTGTAGGTGGGGGTGGTCAGGTGGGGGGGCAGGGGGTGTGCAGGTGGGGGGGGGGGGGGGGCAGGGGGTGTGCAGATGGAGGGGTAGGGGAGGGGGAAGGGGGTGTGCAGGTGGGGGCAGGGGGCAGGGAGAGGGGGCAGGGGGGTGTGCAGGTGGGGGTAGGGGGTGTGCTGGGGAAGGGGGGGTGTGAAGGTGGGGGGGGGGGCAGGGGTGTGCAGGTGGGGGGGGGGGGGCAGGGGGTGTGCAGGTGGGGGGGCAGGGGGTGTGTAGGTGGGGGGCAGGGGGAGCAGGGGGTGTGCAGGTGGGGGGCAGGGGGCAGGGAGAGGGGGAAGAGGTGTGTGCAAGTGGGGGGGGGGGTAGGGGGTGTTCTGGGGTAGGGGGAGGGGAGTGTGCAGGTGGGGGGGCAGGGGGAGGAGGGTGTATAGGTGGGGTGGGGGGCAGGGGAGGGGAAGGGGGTGTGCAGGTTGGGGGCAGGGGGCAGGGGGTGTGCAGGTGGGGGGGCAGGGGGCAGGGGGTTGTAGTTATGGTTCTTCAAGTCTGGATCGATCATTTTGGAATTCAATTTTTTGTGATTACTTGTGCTATAGATGTCAGACTGGGGTGATCTTTACTGAGTTAAAAATCTTATAAGATTATCTAAAACAATCATAACTACATAAAAGTCTGACTCAATCATTTTGGAACTCAATTTTTGGACCAAAGTTGTTGTACTTTTGCTGCTACAGAATTAGGTTTTACTTCTTTTATTGTTTTAATAGTTTTGATTGTGTTTATTTCAGGTTTTTTCCATCCAGGTTCATTACCATTACTAAAATCTTAATTTTCTCAACCTTATTTAATTCAGCCTTTATGTTCAATGGTTCTTCCTCTTTTCTAATCATAATTTTGTGCCCTACTTTTATTCTTCTTCCACTGTTTTAAATGCAGTTTGTGTAGCTTTTAGAAAAATTATATTCATTAATAATTTTAAATTTAATAGTAGTATCAGTATATTTTTTCACATTAATTTTGTTTTAATAACTTAACTGTAGTAGTATGGTTTTTTTGAATTACTTATTCTTTGTATTTGCAATCTCATTTTATGCACTTGATTACCCACTTTAATGTTCCACTACCTTTCTAAGTAATAACTACTACATTTTTTTTCATTTTCAGGTGCATAATGGAGGCATTTTAATGATTTCATGTCCAAATACATAATGAATACATTTTCAGGTATTCCTATTTTTTATGAATTCATTCTCAAGTACACATTGAATGCATTTTTATCTGGCGGTATGTTTCTTTCTCATTTCAATGTTGTTTACTGTATGCAATTGAATGAATTCTCATTATGTATACTAAATATTCTTATTTCTCCCCCATTGAGGTTAATGAAGTGAAACTTTTCACTCTCCTCAGGTCTCTGATTCATTCAGCAACACAATCATCTTCTTCCCTATCATGTGATGTGTTCCTTGAAGTGCATTATAATATTCTAGAGCCTCCGGTTCATGGCTCTTACCCTCCTATTGATTCGTATAATTCCATTGAATTCATGGCCCTGACTAGAGATGATAATGTCCCATCTTCTTCAATGCGAGGTATGTGAAGGAAGATGAAGTCCTCCATCCCCCTCCCAATTGTGTCATGACATCATCAATGAAAAAGAATAGGATTTTTTCCAATAAACCAAAAAAAAGATATGTTATTATCTTCCATGACTAACCCCTTATATATCACGATTTCCTCCATAATATTGAACTCCAAGGGTTTGGGATACCAAAACCAAGGTGAATATAATCTCAAATTTATCTGGAGGAGGCAGATTTCCATGTTAGCAGTTTGGGAACCCAAACTCAAGGTATATTCTATCAAATATGTCTCTAGAAAATTACATGTGTCAATTATATGCATTTTATTACAATTAATATTAATATATGTATTTTATGGGACAAGAACCATGAAGTGGAATTCATTGATGCTTCCCATCAAAAATCCCAAGCAAGAGTTTTTGTAGATGTTATTAGATGGAATGTAAGAGGAATTAAAAAACATAATTAATTGTCCCACATTGATTGTAGTGGGTTTTCAAATTAAAACTATAAGGAGTTGAATGAATTATATGGGAAGTACAAATATCTAGGTTTGGGATTTACATTTAAGTTCTCCATATGCATCTCCATCTTTTAAGACAAAAGATACGTGGCGATTTCATATTTCACCAAACCTTCCCTTATAACCCTCTGCATTTCATTTCTCTATATGTGTTACATTTACATAACCTTGATATGATATTGATGGATTTTTTTTATCTAACACTTATTAAGGCCATTATTCTGAGTTTCTACCATTATTTTTTAAAACTTTATATGATTTCATTTCACAGTGTAATATAATCTTCAGATTTTTTAATCATCTCACATTTATATATTAATTACAGCATGTATTAGAAAACAAAAAAAAATTCTGTTTGCAGTTGCTGTATACATGACTTGCTGTATGCAGTTGTTGTTTGTAGTCTGTTTGTAGTTGCTGTAATAAAATGGAATTGAGTCCGTTTGATTCATGTATACATGACTTCATTTCCTTAATTATATATTAAAAAATTATACTATTTCACTTCTATATATATGACTTTATGGGCTTAATTCTATATAATTATATTTTTGATAAACATTGTTAATTTTTAATTCATATTGATATTAACATGTTCATCAATGATGCCTATGTAAAAATGATATTGTTTACAGTTGTTGATTTTGTCAAGTACATCATCTGAATCATTGTCGCCTGTGAAAAAATTCCAATATTCTTCTATATCATTCCGATGTTGATGTACCATATATAGAAATCAACATTGTATAGAATGGTGATATTGATTCTCATTCTACAATATTATTCAATTTGTCTTCATCTGTTTTAGTGATTTATTCTCATGTTGAATGAGACATCAAGCGCTTCCAACGAAGGAGAATATTTAGAATTAGGGTGTGGCTCTGGCCTCTGGATGTCAGTATTGTACAAAGGACACACTATGAATCTTCTTGGAACTTATTTTTTCAGAGCGACTTGGTGAGGGGTATCTGGAGGTTTGTGGGACAATTTATGAATGTGGATGGATCATGTATTGCAGGGGAGATAAGGGGAGGTAGGTTGGTTCACTATTGTACAAAGGCCACACTATGTCGCTGGACCGGGCCAACATGCCGCGGTCACGCTGCGGTCGCGCCGCGGTCATGCCGCGGTCACACCGTGGTCACGTCGTGATTTGGCCCTGCTCTAGCCACATCCTGCTTACAAATGCCTACTGCGACCCTGCCTAGACATAAGGTGAAAATCAATAATTTAGGGTAGGACCTAAATGGTTCTGGCGAGTCACTTGGTGGATAGTAGGAGAACCTCAGTGCTACTATATATGGATATGATGAAGTAGTCCCAGACACATAATTGGGTAGTGCTAGTTCTGGGCATGCATCTGCCTTGCCTACTTCATATTTGGTTGGACAGGATTCTCATAAAGGGGACTCATTTACTCAGGTAGAGCCTGTGAAATCTGAAAAAAGGCAAGTTTCAAGAGCCGAAGACGTAGGCTTTTCTCACTCTCTAAATAAATTCTTGCCTCTAAGTGGGAAATCAAGGGTGGAAGATGTAGATGACAGTGCTCCATCCAAAGATATAACAATTTAAATAAATGAGAAGGATGAGTATCCCCCTTCTTCTAGGGAAAATGATGAATGTCCTGAGGATAAGGCCTCTAAAGGAAAGTCTAAAGAGAACACTAAATCCAATAAACTAAAAAACATGAAGAAAGGGGGGCCTCATAGCAGAGGCAAGTCAGCTCTTAAAAATGATGATTTTTTCTAGAATTTCCATGGGCATGGGAACCCTCCCACAGTCAAATCCATTAGGCACATTCTTATGACCAACAAACCTTTAATGATTAGCATTGCTGAACTGAAAATGAAGTTCTCAAGTTGGAAAGCTATAAAATGGTATTCAATTGGATACTCACCAATCTCATAACATGTGACTGAAAATGCGGATGAGGATTTTGTTGGATTGGTGTTGCCCGATCCGGTTGGGCCGAATTCTTGTGGCCCAAAACTGTCGTGGGTGGAACCACTTAAATCATTGTGTCCCTTGATTTATTTCCTTCGTTTTTCCTTGTTTCTATCATTGTGTCTCCCGGCGATTCCGCAACAGATTTATGGGTCCTCAAGAATGAAAGCGTTCATGTTCTTTCCTACACTGATGATCATCAGAGTGTCTTAGTTGATATGGTGTTCCATGATATTGGGATATCTATAGTCTTTGTTTATGCCTCTAACTATTATCTCAACAGAAGGGAGCATTGGCAGGATATCACTTATATTTCTAAGAAAATGTCACACAGCTGAATGTCATTGGGTGATTTTAATACGTACTGTGCTCCGACTAGAGGAGAAAACTGGTGATAACTTCAACAGGATGGCTGCTTCTGACTTCCTTTCTTGAATTGAAAATTTTAGTCTAGTTGAAGTGACCACTATGGGGGTGATTATATCTGGAGAAGGTACACCATTAATGGGAGGCAATCCAGCAGTATTGATAGATGCTTGGCCTGGATCGATGAAGGGAATGAGCCCT
Organism: Viscum album; assembly: GCA_963277665.1. Taxonomy (NCBI): domain Eukaryota; kingdom Viridiplantae; phylum Streptophyta; class Magnoliopsida; order Santalales; family Viscaceae; genus Viscum; species Viscum album. The sequence goes on from OY728166.1 coordinate 387,053,823, forward strand.
TGATTAATTTTGGACTCATCTTACCAAAGCATCACTCTGATCATAATCCCATCCTGATTGATGTATGTGCTAGAAATGTGAGGTATTATCCTCTTCCTTTCAGACATAACAACTCGTGGATTGTGTGAATGGGATAGGGTGAGGGGGTAGGGGTGGTTTTCTGGGGGCAGGGGGGTTTGCAGTGGGATGGGGGTGAAGTGCAGTGGGCTGCTTTTTTTATGGAATGGGGGGACATATAGCCACGGTTTTAAATCGTGGCTATAGGCCTGTTTCCACGGTTTCAAACCATGGCTATATTTATTCCCAGACTTAGGATTCTTCCATGGTTTGAAAATCGTGGCTATAGGTTTTACCCTATAGCCACGCCAATACTAGCCATAGTTTATGAAACCGTGGCTATAACCTATAGCCACGGTTTTTGGGCCTATAGCCACGGTTCCAAACCCTGGCTATAGCTTTATTTTTTAGTAGTGTATGCTGAAGACTTTTTCAGAACTTCGAGGTAAACCTTGGATCCCGATCAGATATAATGGAAAGTGGTACTCCATGAAATCTTACCACTTCCTTTATATATATCCTAACAAGCTGATCACGAGATAAATCCTCTCTAATAGAAATGAAGTGTGCCGACTTCGTAAGACAATCAACTATAACCCAGCTGACATTATTGCCTTTGGATGTTTTGGGATGTCCAATGACAAAGTCCATAGTGATGTTTTCCCATTTCCATTCTAGTATGGTTAATGGTTGTAACATCCCCTTAGACTTCTATCTCTCAGCTTTAACTTGATGACAAACCCAGCATCGAGAGACATATTCAGCAATATCTCTTTTCATGCCATCCCACCAGAAGCACTTCTTCAGGTCCCTATACATCTTCATACTTCTAGGGTGAATAGAGAATGAAGAACTATGAGCTTCATCCAATATTTCCTTCTTTAATTCTGTGATGGGAGGAACACAAACCCGATTCCTAGACCTTGTTATTTCATCATAATCAATGTGGAATTCAAAAACATTTCCCACCTTCTTTTGTAACTCTACATCTTCTTTCTATGCCTCTTTAATCTTCACATGTATAGATGGTTGAACATTCATTTGAGAAAGATAAGATTTTTCCCCTTCAACTATAATTCCAAAATCCATCCATTTCAAATCCATAAATATTGGATCTTTTGTGATCCTCATCATGGATAATCTATCATGGTCTTGTCGACTTAATGCGTCTTCCACCTTGTTTGCTTTACCAGGGTGGTAATGAATTGAGCAGTCGTAATACTTAATCAGCTCCAACCATATTCTTTAGCGCATATTCAACTCTTTTTGTGTAAAAATATACTTTTATGATCAGTATAAATATCTCACCTTTCACAATAAAGATAATGCCTCCAAATCTTTAATGAAAAGATTACCGCAACTAATTAAAAATCATGACTTGGGTAATTTTTCTCATGTATTTTCAACTATCATGAGGCATAAGCTATCACCATATCATTTTGCATGAGAACACACCACAATCCCTTCTTGGATTCATTACTATAGATCACAAAGCTTTCTCCACAATAAGGCAGTGTAAGCACAGGTGCACTGGATAACCTTCTTTTTAACTCCTTGAAATTCTCTTCACACTCCTTCATCCAAATGAACATAATTCCTTTTCGAGTCAACCTGGGAGTGGATTATATAATCATGAAAAATATTTCACAAAACATCAATAATATCCATCCAAACTAAGAAAACTTCAGATCTCAGTTACTATTGTTGGTCTTGACCATCTTTCAATAACCTCTATTTTTGCTGGATCCACAGATATCCCCTCTTTTGAGATTATGTGACCCAAAAATGAAACTTTTTGAAGCCAAAATTCACACTTGTTAAATTTGGAATAATACTTCTCCTTTCATAGGGTATTTAATATAATTCTCAAGTGATCTTCATGTTATTGATTGATCTTTGAATATACAAGAATATCTTCTATAAAGACTACCAAAAACTGATCAAGATAGTCTCTAAAGAATTTATTCATTAGATCCATGAAGATAGTAGGGGCATTAGTAAGACCAAATGGTATCACTATAAATTCATAGCGTTCATACCTTGTACAGAAAGTCGTCTTTGGTATATCCTCCCTTTTAACCCTTAATTGGTGATACCCTGAATAAAGATCAATCTAGGAAAAGTATTGAGCTCCGTGTAGTTGGTCAAATAAGTCATCAATGCATGGGAGAGGATATTTTTTCTTGATAGTGATCTTGTTAAGTTCTCGATAATCAATGAAAAGTCTCATTGATCCACATTTCTTCTTAACAAACAGAACAGGTGCTCCCCATGGTGTTGCACTAGGGTGTATGAATCCCTTATCAAGATTCTCTTGGAGTTACTTCTTCAATTCCTGCAACTCAATTGGGGCCATTCTATAAGGTGTCTTTAAAATGGGCATAGCACCCAGTATGAGTTCTATTGAAATCTCAACTTCATGATTTGGTGGAAGACCTGGAAATTACTCCAGAAAGACATCATCAAACTCCCATAAAATGGGTGTATTCTTAATCGTGAGTTTCTCTCCAAACATTTGAGATAAATAACCTTCTTTTATTGGAATCAAGACCCATAATATAGAAGAAATTTCCACTGGAAGGTTATATTCATCCTTGCATCGATAGATGATCATAGATTGATTAGGAATATGAAATGTGACTTCCCTTATTTGGAAATCGATATGAGCTCCATATAAGGAAAGCCAATCCATGCTAAGAATCACATCAAATTCCACTATAGGAAGGATCACAAGATTTTCAGGAAGCACTTTCCCACAAACTTCCATCGGAGAAGAATTGTAAACTTTTGATGTGACTATTGTGCCATTAGAGGTTGTCACAGCTAACTCAACATCTAATTGTTGAGGAAATATGGTGATAAACTTAGAAAATTATTCATAAATAAAAGAGTGGGTGGATCTAGAATCAAATAAAACATTTGCTACTTTAAAGTGGATGGTAAGTGTACCTTTCACCACTTCATTATCGTACTCCACATTGCTGATAGAAATTGCATGTGACTTTCCTCTGTCTTTGTCCTTAAGAGTTTGTTGACGTCGATCATCATAAAAAACCCTTGGATTAGGGCATTGATTATCATAATGACCCATTTCCTTTCACTTGTAACAAGGAAGTGTAGGAGGTGCATTCTGTGTAGCCTTTTCTTTGTTCGCATCACTAGGCATCTTTTTCCCATCATTACGGCATTCAAATGCCCGATGACCTTCTCTTCCACATTTGAAACATTTACTTTTCCCTTTAAGAAAATACCCACCATGTTTCTTTCCACACATTGAGCATAAGGGAAAACTCATCTTCTTTTCAGTGTGGTCTTTATATTTTCCTTTGAATTCCATTTTTCACTTCTTATCAAACCCATATGACTGATGGGTTACTCCAATCTCCATCTCAACCTTGAGAGCACATTGAACAATTTCCGCGTAGCAATTGAAGTCCCTTATGGCTAATGCCATTCGAAGACTTTGTTTTAAGACACTAAAGAATCAACCGATATTACTCTCAGGTTAGATAATAATTCTGGAAGCATACCTTGCAAGTCTTGTAAAATTTGCTTCGTAAGTACCAACAAATTCATCATCCTTATTCTTTAGTTCAAGAAACTCCTTCTCTATCTTTTTTCGAATAATACAAGGGAAGTACTTATTGAAAAATATGTTCTTGAACTCATCCCATTCCATGGACTCAATTTCGTCTCTTTTCCTCGTATTCTTGATAAGATTCCACCATTGATCAGCTTAACCTTCCAAACAATATACTTCTAAGATGACATTATCATATTCAGAACATTGAAGAATTGAAAATATATTTTTAGTGGTACTGATCCATTGTTCAGCCACTAATGGATCAGTAGACCTGCTGAATTAGGGTGGACACTGCCTCATGAAGGATTCAACAAAATTGGTGCTCCTTCCTTTTCTTGTTTGGAAGTCCTTCATGATTCATAGCTTGAGAAAGTTATATGAGCATGGATATAAGATTTTTCATTCCAACTCCCATAATTTTTGGTTTCTCAGGGGGAAAATCATTGAATTGCCCGTCACATTCATCATTAACATAGTTCCTTCAGTTTCCAGTCATTGACGAAAACCAATAAGTATAGTGTAAGAAACAATAATCATAATAGGAAAACCACATAATCAAGAATAAAATTTCACACTTAAGTTCTTATCATAGGTTATTCATGGACATTTCTAAAATACTAATATTATGTTCTATGCTTAGACATATCCTTTGGGTTCTTACTAAGGCTTTCTCATCCTACTTTCCCAATGTTGACTATAAACTCCCTCTGATACCAACTATAACGACCCATAATTTACATAAATTGTTATTACATCATAATTCAAGCATACTTATTAAAACATATAACAAAACAATGATAGGCCCATATAGGTATAGTGTCTTTAGAAACTGGGAAACATAAACAACTGGTTCATAAAGCATCTAAATTGTCTCCCGTTTATCATATCTAGAGTCCCTTTTGGCCTATCCTACTTAATACCCTTCTTCCGGACCTGGGGAAAATAAAACATACAAAATGGTGATCTAAAATGGTCAGTAAGGGCAAGAAAAGAAAATATCAATCATATCATATTCATAAGAACATATCATTTTGAAAATCTTAACCTGAAAAAGAGTTCATAATATCATAACATGGGATAAATAATATTAATGAAATGTAATCCCAATAATCCTAACATAAAAAAAGAAACTTTGTGGAATACACACATAATCGAAGTAAATCATTTCATATTAGTCAAGACTCATTTCCAAGACTATCATAACGGACAAAGTCCATTTCTGAACCGAGTTCACTACTCATTCCAGTCCGGTTTCACTGAACCAGATTAACTTTCCATTCCAGCCATGCCTATCTCATGAGATATAAATCTTTACCCAATGAATTATAGGGAGATATAGGTCCCACCCATCTCATAATGATACCATTCTTATGTGTTCCACAAAATCATAAATCATACATCATAGCATAACCCATGTAATTAAAATTGGATTCTTAAACATCATGCCATCATAAAATAATCCATATAAGATTAAAGGACTTCATAAAAATAATTCCATCATAACATAATAAAATAAATGTAAAATTAGGGATATAAACATAACCCTATATTATCTTAGGTGGAAAATAATTTTGATAAAACACTTGAACTCCATTCTTGATGAAAATATCCTTTCTACTTCAAAAACAATTTTCCTTTCTTAACATGTCATAAAATTTTAAAATAAAATATGTTAATTAATAATAAACTTGAAATATTGAAATTGAATATTCATGGAAATAATTCTCTATGAAATCATAAAAATCCATTCATGTTTTATAAGTTAAAAAAACATTCTTCTTGTACTTTGGCTGAAAAAGTCAAAAAGTATCTCATACTGAAAACGACAAAAGATTCCATTCATAACTTTTACTAAAAATTTACCAATAGGTAAAATTGGATTTAAAAAATATTAGGAGGATAGATATAATTTTACATATTGAGGAAACATTAATGTGGATGATAAACATGCCCTAATAAATTCTGAAGTATGAACAATCTCAGATAAAAATGAGATTGCAAGATTTTCCCTTAACTTAGGTCCGATATGCTTCGTACGTATCTGAAACTCCTGTATAATGATTTAAATAATGTCATTGACTTATTCTAGAATCATATTAATTATTATGATATCATGTATGGTCATATTCTTATCTGTTTATTAATAATATTTCATTGCTACTTGTTATTCGGTTGTTCATTGCTTTATGTTCTTTTGCGTGTTTTGTCGAATAAATTTTTATTCCTCTTTTTAGGTTATAGATTCCTCATTTACAGAATGTTATTAGTGTAATATATATAATATATATTCATTTAATTCATTTATATAATTATTATTCAATGAAGATCTTGTAGAATGAGTCACATCACATCGTGGAGACGATAGGTTGTACGTACGCAAGAGAGATGATATCTTTCCCATAATTATATGAATGGAATTGGAGTTGGTGATATAATATCTCAGAATCAGTATAATCTTATAATAATCATATATAGTTATTATTTACACCATTATACCCCTCTAAGTAAGGAGGTGGTGGAAAAACATATTACACCACGGCGTGGAGACGGTATTCCATACGTACACACACGCGTTGATTTAGTTTTCCATAGGATGGATAAAAGGTGAAATAGGATTGTTTAATATTTATAATAAAATATAAGTATATTATTTATACTGATGTTATTAATTTATAATGAAAGAAATAAATAATAGGAAGTATAAGAAGAAAAAAACGTGAAAGAATCGGTAGAAGAGATTACTTCTTCCTTGATGTGTCTCTTTTAAACACCCTCTTAGGGCACTAGAGTTGGTCTTTTGAGAAGATAAGAACCTCTATGATATAACTATAGATGTTGAGAAGAGAAATAATAAGGGGTTTTCTGAGCTTTAAGGCTCAAAATTGTGTGAAGTGGAGAGGGAGGAGTTTCCCTTTTATAAGGGAGGAGAGGGGCACCTTAGAAAAAACTTAAAATATTATTTTATAGTAAAGTCATATTCGGTTTATAATGGATAAAAAGTGGATTATTTCGAATATAGGGTGGTTATGGGTTGATATCCTCTCAAAAAATAGGTTTTAGACAAGTTTAGGTTACCATTTTAACCTTATAAGTTAGATTTAACTCTAAGTTAAATAATTTAACTTTTACCGCGACTTCTTGTATTATTACACTATATGGTTAATAAACATACTATACACTTCCAATCGAACCACAATTGGTTCATTAATATCATATATATTATTATATAAGTCTGTTTTCTGAACCTTATATTTTTAAAAATACAATAACAATTAATAATATAATATATGTTTTAAAAACTCTTTTATGTCAATTTTGACACTAATTGGTATTCTGTTTTTGTTAAATTCATAATAGCATTATTACTTCGAAAAAGATTCATATAAATAACCCTAATATGTTATATTAACCTATAAAACTATTTTAATTCATAAAACGTCTCAAATTACTTTTATTTGGGTATTTATAATATCAATTATGTTAATATTTCATTAATAAGGTAATTACTGCATCATCATTGTTTCATAAATAAATTAACTTATATAATGTCTAAAAAATATAAATAAAATACCATTATGTAGGAAATATTTTTAGATTTCTAATGAATATTTATAGACGAATTTATCTTATGTATTACCCTATATTAAAAATTATTTAGTTATTAAACTTTGATTTTAACTATTTTAACCGTTTTTAAAATAAATTAATAATAAATGTCCTAATATAATCCAAGTGGACCTAAATGGTCATATTTTATTCCTAAGGTTTTTTTGGTCGAATTAAACTTATTAAATAGAATTAGGACATGTCTTAGGGTAATAATAATATCGTTTTTACCCTTAATTACCCTATTTACTTTTAACCGTGGTAAATAAAAGTAAAAAGTTACTATTTACCAAAAAATATTTTTATCTTATTGAACCACATTTTACTTACTGATATCAACCGTGTCTCTTGGATTTTTCAAATTCCACTTACAGAAGCGATAAAATTATGTTTTATTTAAATTTGCAAATTCTCCTAGTATGTGGGTAAAAGACGGTCAAAAGTTCAATAAAATTTTTATATATTTAAAATTATTATAAAATGACTCCAATGAATTACATTGAACTCATATAGGTATTATGTATCTATTTTGACCTAAAATAAATTTAAATAAAATAAATAATTATTTAAATAAAACTTCGGTTTTAAACTATAACTCAGTGGTTTTCACTATTCATTAAAAATTGAATGTTTTAAGAAAAATACAAAAACTTCACCCTAGGATAATTTCAATATTCCGAATCCAAAAATTAAGTCCACTTTGAAAGATAAAATTTATAAAATTTCAAAAAGTGGGTATTACTATTCATAACGACTAGTTTTAATAATGTATTGTCATTCAGTGAAACTCGGTATTGCGTACAACACAAGCTATCGAGGAAGGTTGCTCTTACGTGAAATGCAATCCAAGACAGTGTTATGTGTAGTGAAAGATTCCTTTGGTGTTTCATATAACATAATACATAAAAATAAAATATTTCTCATAAAATCTCAGGGAGTTACAGGTACACCACTAGATGAAACCAAAGGTGTTGATGAGGCCTTCTTTTATGAACCACCTCCACCACTCTTGTGATGATCTTGACACTTCTTATTTTTCCCTGGTGTGCCACTGATGCTTCCACTAGGAAGAAGATAAGGGGAATAATATCCAGCTGTTCCTTCTATATTCATGTCTTCCATCATATCCCTATTCATTGTATCTTCATAGGTTGAAATATTCAACATAAATACCTGTTATATGATATCTGGTCACAAAACCTATAAGTACTTATGTGCATTTGGTTGTAAATTATTTACAAATTATGGTGAAAAATGAACCATCTTAACAAACCAATTGGTGTACGATGACACCACATGATCTCCCTACTAAAAAGAGAGGAACTGTAGAGATTTTTTCATCATTAGTGACTCTGGACAAAACTAATGGAAGAAGAGGATCTTGAAACCACTCTAGTATAATCCCACATGATTATCTTCCTGTACCATGGAATCCCACCAACACTTGCAAGGATCCTCTAGTCTAAACACTGCACACTTTACCTCAATACTCTCAAGTGTGTCTAGGAAGTCAAGGATCTGATCAATCTTTTCAAACCATTCCTCCACCTCTTGATATTTCTTTATACCTTTAAAGTACAATGTATTCTCATGAAAAAATTCTCGTGATCAATCCATGTCTTCTTGATCTATTGGATATACCTCAATAACTATGTCCAGAACATGTGGCATGTTTTGGTTGATAACACAAACTACCCACATGATAACCTTGATCGGATGTAGATCTATCATAAGATTTACTTGAGTAGTATCTACTACACCCACCTGAGGAACTCATAGAACACATATTATAGGCACACTACTTCACATTGAAACCAAAGAAATGAAAAAACAATAGAAAAATATCATTTCAAACTAGAAAACCCATAAGAAAAAACGGATATTAACACAAAAAACTCAAAACAGAATACACACATCCCAACATCCCATGGTATCTTGAGTCTCATCATGGAAATATCTAGCTAGAAAATTCCCACAATCTATCTCTCAAGTACCAAAAATTGTATCCCCAGTCTACCAAGCTTCCCAAGACAAGGAATCTAGAGAAAATACCACCAATGATACCGAAATATAATTAACTAACCGGAATACCCTCTCAAACTAGTACCCAACCTGATACACCATATACCCAAAGGGAATTATAAATCCCCACAGGTTGGAAAATAGATCCTGGGTATTGAACAAAAAATAGAGTGACCAATTTATCCATACTGAAATAAAAAACATGGTACATATATTCAATATACATAACAAAAAAAAGCTAAATATATGTCACAACAGAAATAAAATAGTGGAAACCAAACAACTCAAGAGTAGGACCAATATCCAAGTACAATTCCAACCAAAAAGGAATAAAAAAATTAGAAAAACAATTACTCCATGTGATAGCATAGGAAAGCCCACACAATATCACCATCCAACAACCCAAAACTAGATGAAAAAAAACCTCTCATGCTCACTATGATACCTTATCTTTCCCTGTATAGAAATATATACAAAGTTTTATACACCACTGAAGAAGTTTGTAGGGTGTGAGATAACAGGCTTAGTAGGATCCCACCCAGTTATTCCATAACAATTCATTGTATAATAACTCAAGTATGATAATTTTAAATAAAACATGGCATGATAAGCAGTAAATAAGTTTTATCAAAAGCATGATAAATATTTCCCTATTCCCATCAATTTCAAAAAGAAAAAGGAAGGTATATCAATTTCAAGCATAATTTTCATTATCATTTATTAAAAAAATTAGTATAAATCCAAGCATAGGTAAATCATTCCATGGAACTGAACATGTTAGGATAGAAGACTACTCATACCACAAAAAATGACTAGTTTATAACAAATCCTTAGAACATAGGCCCAAAGTGTAGAGAAATACCCCATGAGTGAAACCCCCAACAATTTTAATAACATGCCCCTATAACAACAAGCCTAGGGAGTAGAGAAAAGACCCATTAGAAAATATCAAAATGATATTATGGATGATAGACCTAAGATTAACCTTCCACCAATGTACCCAAGGCTTTCCATGTTCTATATTTCAAAAATCATTTCAATGCTTTGAAAATACATTTTTTTCTATCAATTACCAAAAACCAAGGGAAATCGAATTTTATCACAAATCCATTTTCAAAAAAAAAAAACAACCATTAAAAATTCAATTATAAGTTAATTTATTATAAAACAAAAATAAAGAATCACCAACACAGGATAGAGATGGAACAACCTACCTCAAATTAAAGATCACACATTCCCATAAAGGATCTAACAATAAAGGAATGAAACAATGGAAACAGAGGAACTAGAATCAATATACAATCTTATAATTGATTCAATTAAAAAAGTTTGATGGAGAAGAGTAAAAAACACATACCTCAATAACGCACACATGAAACACCACAACTAATGAAAGAAACGGCCCCTGGAACAAAATAACATAAAAGATCTAGAAGAAAAGAATATGAAACATCATAAAGTGTCAACATGTCTGATTACGAAACCCAACGGTGCTATTGTGATATAATAAATGAAGAAGAAGAAAGGTTCACTTTCTCAGAGAGATGCAAACCAACTACCATGACGATCAAACACTAAATGAATCAATCCAGATGGAATGAAGACTCCCTAAATTGCTATAAAATCCTTCTAGGTCAAAATAAAAAGGAGCTATGGAGGAATGAAATAAAACTTCAGCCGAGTGGCACCCTAAAAACACTCCTTGTGAAAATTACATGGTGTGTAATCTCCTTACACAACATTTAATCCATGGGGATCACATATTCCAAAAAACCCATCATATGTTTATCAAAAACTGAAAATTTATTATTACACAATGTGAAATATTTATATGACATACACTCACTTCATGTTGTGTACCATATTCATGAAATCCAACCTACATAACTTATACATCATGTACTCCAATTACACAGTGTGTATTTCTCTAGCTAACAATAGAAACTCTAGATTCTTACCCAAAACCCAACACACCTCAAGCATCCTACGAACCCAAGGAGAAATACCTAAAACCATTAACACATTTATACCTGTACTCCATTAATTAAAATAAACATACATCCCCCAAACTTTAAGTCATTTACCCCCCAAAAAATTCTCTATCATCAGAAGTCCCCAGATGCACCCAATTAAAGAGTAACAACAAGATAAGAGAAAAAAATTACTTAAAATAGGGTAATAAGATGTTACACATCAAGGTTGATTAGAGTTGGTAGAAAAGTTATACTGATAATTATTGGTGTGATCTAGAATTTGATGTTGGTGACAAGGTGTTTCTAATAATTTTCCCACAGAATAAGGTTATGTGATTCAGGAAGAAAGGGAAATTGAGCCATAGGTCTATCGGTCCCTTTGAAAATTTTGATCATATCTGGATCATAGATTATTAGTTGGTGCTTCCACAAAAACTCTCTAAAGTCCATTATGTGTTCTCTATAAATATCATATGGAAGTACATACCTAACCCTTCACATGTACTGAACTCAGAGGTCATACCATTGGACCAAGATATTTCTTATGAGGAATAACTGATAGAGATTTTGGACTGTAAAAAGAAAGTTCTATGAAATAAGTCCACTCAATTTGTGAAAGTTTTGAGGAGAAACCACTAGTTTGAGGAATCTATGTGGGAACTTTAGGATATGATGAGGTAGAAGTATCCTCATTTTTATGTATTAGAGTGATGAACATTGATGTTGAAATTCATTTTAAAGGGTGAAGAAGGTAACACACTAAGTTTTTATGTATTATTATTTTCCAAATAATTTAATTTTATTTGATTTATTTTATTACATGCAACTCCAAGTTATTCTTTCACTACATGTAGCACTGGGTTAGCTTGCATTACACATGACATTGAGTTTTAGAAAAAACATGATATATTATTAATATTGTTATTTAAATGTGACCATTATAACATAGCCATTAAAATTAGAGACATGAATAGTAATAACTATATTTTAAATATTAATTATAATGTTTTTATATAAATGAAACATATTGATAATAAAGTACTTAATTTTTGGTAAAGTCATTATTTGTTTTGAAAATACGATTTTATCAAAAAATGATTTTTATTTCTTCCTGTGAACATTAATAAAATTATTTTTTCACACTTTTATAATATTAATTTATAAAATAAAATAAAATTTTTAAATAATAATTTCCAAATTATCTTAGGGTGAATTTTTTGGATTTTTTTTAAAAAATTCATTTTTTGATGAATAGTGAAAAATACAAAATTTTAATTGAAAACTACCTATTCAATTAATTAATTTATAAAGTTAAATTATATTTTAAATTAGTTTTAAAGTAAAATTAGTTCATTTATAAATAAATTAATCCAACTCAGGTTATTTTAATTAATTTTATATTGAATCTACATATAAAAACTATATAAAATTTTGAACATTTTCTCTTTAAAACACCACTTTCTTATCGCGTTTGCAGGATTAATTTTAAATTAAAAATTTCCACTTATGTGAATGGAATATAAAAAAATAGATTCAATATTTTTAATAAAAATAATTTAAATTATATAATAAGGTCAAATTGTTTTTTTACTAACATTAATAGTATAAAAAGTAAAAATTATTTACCACGGTTATAGTAAAAATGGTTTTACTAGGGGTTAAACTGAAAATATAAGGGTAAACAAATGACCCAAAATTTATAAAAAACCAATTATATGGAAATATTTCAACCTGATATCTTTTATTATCTATAATAATTTATTCTAGATCCCCGTGGCATGAGAAAAAATAGGTTTCAGCATTTTATTTTCAAAAAATTACAATTATGCACTTACCTCACCTATAAAAAGTCACAACCTATCCTCTATTATTCTCAACTCAAAGACATTTTTAGACAATAAATAACCAAAAAAATTCTGAAATTATATCTTTTTCTATTACAATCCTTATTTTTTATAGAAAACCAACCTAGGAAGACTTTTGGTGCAAACATAAGGAGGATACCCGAAGAAGAGGTAGCGTTCATCAATGAGCATTTTTGTTTTAATTATTCTTCCACCCAATTTGATTATTATTATAAAATTATGATATATTAACCTCATTATATTCCATATAATTATATTTTTTATGATAATTTAATGACCTACAATTATATCCTCTTCTGCCAAATGGGTTACAAAATCCCCATTTATGTGTACGACTCACACAACCTCATGAACCGATGTCGTTTTTTTTACATTACCACATATTGAGTCAAGAAATAATGATGAATTTATTATTTATATATGATATTTATTATATTATTATATCACACATACCTTCATACATTCCATTTTATGGGAATACATTAACATCGCTCGTGTGTATGATGGGCTATCACATCTTGAAGCGATGTGATTTGTTCACACTTTAGATTGAAGGAAATAAGGTTGGATTTTATGAAAATATGTGATATATATGAAATAGAAATTATTTTTAATTATAATATATCATTTAATTTTCTTTCTTTAAATCCATTAAGAAAATTTAAATGATGTTCACACGTACATATGACCTACCGTCTCCATAAATGATGTATTTCATTTTATATCACTAAGTTTTATGGATTAAAATAAATAAATATGTATTAGATATATATGATATTTATATAATGTTTTAAATTTCCTAGATTATTAAATCATGATCAAATAATAGGACCAAAAATAAAAAATCAAAACATATATGACAAACAAAGCGGTTCTTAACTGAAACATAACTTTAAATTGGAATTGTTAATAAATGAGTAATAAAAGGTCATAATAAAATAATATATGGCAGGATATATATAAATATTGATTTTTAATAGATGTATAACAAACATATATTAATTATACAGGTGGTTTTAATGTGTATGATAGAATTCAAGACTTAAGCTAAGGGATTTTTGTCTTAATTTTCCTTCTTTGAGACATATGTTATGTTATGCATATATATTCTTTAACAAGGTATATATACATATCCTTTGACATGTAATATTATGAATTTATTTATCCTAATTATATTTAAAGTTCCATTTTATGTTATTCCTTCATGGGATTACAATTCAAAGATACCAAAGTGGTAAAAATCGTTGGTAAAATCTAATCATTTATCAAGATTTCTTATGATATGTTTCTAATGAAAAAATATTGTGATCCAACTTTCAATATACTCAAGAATTTTATTCTACGATATTTATTCATGGTATTAATAGTACCATTTCTACAATATTTTTACTTAAAATAGTTAAGCAATTTTTCAAGAAAATATGACATTATTTCTCTCTTTGGCCAGAAAAACATTTTCTTCCAAAACCATGTTTTATAAAAATGTTTTAAAAAATGTTTTTATATTCTCATATTATTTTAAAAATACATTTTTACCCATGTATTATTTTTTTTTTGAATTAATCTTCATGTCATTTTCCAAACATTATCTATTTTTATTTTACAAAAAATGTAAAAATAATCTTTGTTTTTAACATGAACAACATAAATAATATTTACCAATGTCATGAATGCTCAATGATTTCAATATTTCATTGAGATTTTTTAAATATATTTTCAAAGAATATTTTTTTCTTTAACATTTGTGAATTTTTTAGATTTTAAATAAATTATTTCAATGTGAAAAGGATTTTGAAAGCATTTTATGTTTTGAAAAGTTTTTTTCAAATCAGAAAGGATATTTTCCTCCAAAAACATTTTAAATTATCTTTCAAAATAATTTTCTATCTTAGATTAAATCCATTGATGTTACCCATGACTGTTTTGGGATATTATCCAATGATATAGTTCTTATTCATTCTCTGAATGGTTTATGTTTATCCTAACAATATATTTATGAAATCCGTTTCTATTCCATGGGTTATACCATGATAGAATTCTTATGAAACCCAGTTATTTTTACAAGGTTATGCTATGATTAAATGATGAAATGATTATGAAACCTATCTCTTTTATATAGGTTATTATACAATGAAATTTTTACGAAACCCATTTCTTTTCATGGGTCCGGATAAGATGAATGTTTTATATTCTTGTAAAACACATATGTATGATTTTCATTGTGTGATAGGTGGGACCTATATCTACCTCCAATGCATTGGGTAATGATAAATGCTCTATGATATTAGAAGGTACATGGGTGGTTGACCCAAGACTATAATGGAGGGTACATGGGTGTTTATCGTAATCTATAAAGAGGGTACACATGAGGTCATCCCAGGACTAAATTAGGTACATGGGTGGTTATCCCAAGCCTAACATGTTATGAATGTCCTGATGGGTAGTCCTGATATACTATTTTCTATACTTATGAGTATTCCACAAATCTATGTTTTATGCCGACGATATGATGTCATGTATCATGTTCTTTTATTCCCTTACGATTCATGTCTTATGAACTACCAATATTTATTCTATGACTCAAGATTATGATATTTGATATGTAGGTTATGTTTTTAAAATTTTATTCTCATGTTCTCATACTTTTTTTCATGTTATGCTTATGTATCTCCCTTGTTTAAACTTACCGAGCATCTGAGCTCCCCCTTTATTATGTTTCCTTACCATAGGTTATAAAGAATTGTATTACGTATGATAATTATAAAAAGGGTGTTAGCTGTGGAGGTTATAGTGGGAGATGATATAGTTTACCTACATACTGGTGTTTTTGTTTTGAAGTTTTCAAAGACACTAAACTATTACTATCCTCGGGCATGTGTTTTTGTAATGTAATTAATAATCATCTAAAATGATGTAATATCTATATATGATAAGCCTGGGTTGTTATAGAAAATAGGAACCCATGTTTGGTTATCACGTGCTAACTAGGACACCAGAAACCCTAACCATACTAGATGTGGTTGATGTCAGATTTTGGTAGTCATCCTATACCAAAACCATATATCATTTTAGAGGAAGAAATATGATGTGGGAATTACATAACTATGAAATCACATTTCATGAACCATCCACTTAGGGTAAGTTTCCATAACCAATTTTGGTATCCACTAGTCTCATGAGAATTAGTCTAAGGAGGGTATAACATATTTTACCTCCTATATAAGACAAACCAACTCCTACTTATAGGTACGTCCTCATGGATGAGTCACACATTAACCAAGAATCACAAGAAATATTCTAAGAAGGGAATAACATTTCTAACTTCCCATGTAATCCAGACTAACATCATCCTTGAATGGGGGTCCCATGGATGAATCCATCACAAAATCACATACAACTGGTGGAAGAGTCACCAAGAACCAATACCCAAAAAACTAGGTTCAAACACATGCTCTAACACACTATCTCACATCGTGGGTCTCATATGAGTGGATCATTGTCCATCCCTTATCTCAAACCATGAAATAATTCTTATAATATCCATTTGCACTCATAAAAACCTTCAAATTTGAAGTAGGTCATCACCCATACCTATAAGTTACACAACTATCTTCTAGAAAACAAATCCAAGCTTAGGTAACTCACTCCTCAACAAATAAAACAACACAAATAACTCTACATTGGCTCACCATGTTCTCTAGTGCTCATTATCCATATTTATAACACTTGAATATAAACAACAAATGGGAAATTATTTCAATCTAGACTCACCCAGTCACTTAGATACCTTAGGTAGAATAATTCTATGCACACACACACACAAAGACTTGCATACACAATGACCCATATTATCACTTAAAAATTTGAAAACATGTTAAAAACTTCCAATATAAATATTTAAGGAGATAACTCACCAAGATGCATCACTTATTTCAATATCGAACCACCAAATACCTAAAATTTTATAAAAACCCTTATAATTAGAGATTTGGAACAAAAACATTAAAATAACAAGAACATTCTACAAAGAACACCTAGAAGTATTTAGACATAATGGATGTACCCCCACTACTAATGAATCATTGATTTGGTAAGAGAAGAAAAGGAAAAGAAGATTTAAAAGTCAAAAGAGACCCCAAAATTAGGGTCAATTAGAGTGAGGGTTAGGGAATACAAAAATAAGGGAAAAATGAGGTCCTGGGTGAAATTATTGGACTTCCCTAAAAAACCCATTATATAGGTTAGTGGGTACTCATTTGGTCTATAATGGGTATCATGTACTCTACTATCCACCCAAAAAAGACCCACTAGCTAGCCAGTAGGGATCTATGTCTTACAAGCCTACTACTTAGCTCACTGAGTACTTGATGCCCACATACTACATTTTCATTAGAGATCCTTGAGACCCCTCTCTGAACTTTTCTTGAGCCTCAATACCATTAAAAAAATCCTAAATTATCCAAGAATAAATAATTCAAATATAAAAAGGAGCCTCAAATTCTTACATGACATTAGAAGGGCATTATAATTCCCCTAAGGTATTGTTATCCTTGAGAAGACTTAATAGGGATCCAAACTGTATAACTCTAGACACTGGGCTCATATATATAACTGATAATCCTTGGTCTTTGCTAGGATATTTCTATCCCAACAAAACACCTAGAAAAGAGGCACTTTCATCCATCATAAAACCTTCTCTCTTCAGTCTATGATACACACCGAGAATTCCTTGAAAGACAAATCCACCATCAAATTTACATCTCCACATCCAATAATGTTCATGGGTATTTAATCATAGTTATGAATCTATTATAGGTGAAACATGTTTTTCATATTCCAATGTTTTGGAGAATGATTCAACTTATAGGCCATTGTTTTGATCCATTCCATAATAAAAAACGGGACAATAAATTGGGATTGTAGATTTCACTTCTTCCTAGGGAATGGATGCCCAAACTGAGGAGATACCCAAATAAATACCCAATAATTTATAATAAACTCTAAGAATTATCACTTATGATCATCATATATAAATTTTCTTACTTTGAGAGGTAACAAAACTCTTCCAGATCAGCTACAAGAAATCAGTGGTATGTTGCACCAAGCTTAGCCTGGCAACTACTAACTCACCCACATCTATCTAGTATAGGGGTGAGCAACATGGTATACTATACATGGATTTATAGGGAGTAGTTTGGATCATTAATTTTAAGATTTTGTTGTATAAAAACTATTTTAAGGATATATGGTCATCCAATGATACACCGAAATTCAGCACATAAGATCAGAGCATATCCTCAAGGATACAAATCATTCTTTTAGATTGCCCATCCATTTATGGGTGATAAAATATATTCAACTTTAAATATGATACTATAACTCTCTATAAGATATTAAATAAATGGGATATGAAATGAGCATATCGATTTGATACTATGTTAATAGGTACACTATGAAGCTATATTATCTATTATACATACATTTTCCCAACACATCTATAGACCATGTCCCTATGATAGGAAATAAATGTGTGACCTTGGAAACCATTCCCTTATAACCGATAACACATCATGACTCCTAAATATCCTTGGGAGGCATGTGATGAAGTTTATTGCCACCTCATCCCACTTCCACACCAACAACGGAAGGGGATAAAGTAACCCAAATAGTCACTGATTATTTCCCATTACCCTTTAATGAGTAAGGTAAAAAATATACAAAGACTATGATTTCCCACCTCATTGAAGGCTACCAAAATCATCACCTAATATCATGTTATATCTTAATAAATTCGAGATACCTCACCAAATGTGATGTGTGGTTTTCCATAAAATCATACCTTATATAGGTAATAACCAACACCTTACCTTAGATATAAAACACTCTATCTACATCTTGAGACTATATTAAAACTGTTCCATCCCCCATGAGCCATTCCTACATCAAAAAATAATTTGAATTAAACTCATAGTTGAGCTTTATTTTTTTATAGTAGCGAGAAAGTAATGGATAAGGATGAAAAAGTCACAGACTATAGTCCCTATATTATATCCATCATCCACCATTTAAATAGGCACATTGACATATAATATTTACTAGATTCCTAAACCACATGATCAAGAGTTTCACTTCTCAGAGAATATACCATGATGATTCCATTTAACTGGGTATATTCCACATAAAAATGAATTGCCTACAGGTACTCAACCCAATGATTCTATTGTAGGTTCCAATCACATTGAGAGAAGAATCATTATAATAACTTTAAATTAGTATAGACTGCAAACCTCCCACTAAAGTGGTAATTACATTAACACTTTAGAACATGGATCACAATATCTAAATCCAGATCATGGGTAGGGTTGTTCTACTCAAATGGTCATAGAATATGACTCTTATAAGTTACTACATGATCCTACTAAATTATTAAATCTCTCAGAACAAACCCGAGGCATCAAAATACATGGAATAACCCTTTTATGTGTATAAAAAAAAATCAAAATTGGAGCATATTTCAACCCCCTTTAAACTCTTAAAAGCTAGATTTACACTAATGAACCTACTTAAACTTTACCCCATTCTTGGTCAACCATTCATGGGAACTGCAATGTGATATAAATTATAAATGAAATACCTATAATACCCAACCAATTTAGGTAAAATCTTTATCATGAACACATTTTTGGGATTATCATAGGATGTCACTACCTCCACTTTCTCAGGGTCAATAGATATCACATTCTTGAGAAAACACATTTCATGAATCCGAAAATAACACTTTATTATACTTTGAATAAATATGATGTGCTTAAATATCACTAAATAAAATATCCATGTTCTCAACATGAAACTAATAGGTTTTTTAGTATACCAAAATATCATCAATGAACACCATAATGATGTAGTCCAAGCAAGGATGAAAAATTTAATTTACGAGAGCTATGAACACAGTCAGTGCGTTTATAATACCAAATGGAATCAAAAGATAATAATATAACCTGTATGCACTCAAAAATAAACTTTTTGGCATATAAATTACCTTTAACCATAACCAGAGATATTCTATCCATAGGTTGATCTTGGAGAACCATCGAGCTCCCCTTAATTGATCAAAAAGTCCATTTATCCTTGACTATAGATACCTATTCATTATTTTAAACTAGTTTAGTTTACATTAATCCATGCATAATCTAAATATTCCACCACCATTCTTGGTGAAAAAAACATGATCACCCAAAATAGTGGTACTAAGATAAATAAAAACCTTTACCTCAAGATCTCTGATCTACAACTTCGGCTCTCTCAACTCATCCAATACCATACGATAAAAGGAAATCAATATAGGAATAACACCTAAAATACTCTTGATCATAAACCTAATCTCCCTCTAAATTGGTATAATTTATAAATCATTTAGAAATTATCCTAGAAATAGTCCACTATAGGGGGGATATATGGAACCATCTCCTCCTTAATTAGAAGAACCATACCCGCCACCTAAACTGTAATAGTCCCCAACTAACTGAGGTTAGGTCCCTCTCTACCTACCTCAACATCCCATTCACCAATGAAAACATACTTATTAACTATAAATAGAGAAAATAACACCCTTATATGGTATAAATTGATGCAATCCCAAAAGTACATCACCCGATCCATCCTAAAAATGACATAAAAACTCACAACATCCATGATGAAGAAATCCCATAAGTTCTTATAGCCTCCAACCACCATGAAAAACGTTATGAATATTTGAATAAAATATATCCTCTTACCAATAGGTGTATAAATAGAAAACATACTAAAATATAAATCTAAAACTATGCCAAAAGTAGACAACACATGAGAATATACAAAAAAATGAGACACACTAGTGTAAAAAAACAATAGAAATCATAGAAGTAACCAGAACCATACCTCTCATAGTAGAAAGATCCTCTTCCAAATCACCTAAAACCTGGTATAGAGGATAAAACCTTCCTTCATATTATACTCTACCTCAAACCCATGATCCATAAATATATTGAGGAATTTAACCATATGGAGTCTCCAGCTATTCCTTTACATGATACCTTTGGCTAGTTCCACAACTCAGTCTTCCAAATAAAACCCTATTATCTATCTAATCCCCCAGCCAGGTTCGATAATCCTACATATTCCCTAAAAACCTATATAAACACTACTAAAACTCCCCTATAATTTTTTTACAAGTTCTCCATCCTACCAAATGCATGATACCCCCTAAGTTGGATGGTAAAATAATTGAGACAATTCTTTAACCACCCACACTGATATCAAATGAATAAAAACCCTCCGAAAAGAGGAAGTGAATAATCTATTCCTATCCTTGACCACTTTTTTACACCATAGAGTATCTCATTATAATTCCTCTTCCCACCACTAGAAGGGGCCCCACTATCACCACTCAAAGGACTGCAATTAAGAACACCAATAAAATGGGGAAGACATGAAAAACTCTTCTCTACTATGATCTTCTTAGTTGTAAGATCTTTGTAAACCACCCAATAATATAAAGTTAGGATAAAAATTATGAAATAACACCTCAAATTAGGCCAAATACCAAACTTGAACCACATATCATTTTGGACCTCATTCAATGCTAGTAAAGTGGTGAACCTCAACAACTTTGGAAAACAAATGGTAAAATCCATCACTAAAAATACTCCCTAGTGAAGTTCCATAAACTCTTGATCCCAATAAATATTTAGAGACAAAGGTAAAAAATCCTTGAATAATGGGTCCTTTAAGGACTTCAATTTTAATCCCTCATACCACCTATCCTAAACCATCACAACCCACCACCTCTCAGTGGGTCCCTAAAGCATATAAGCTACCAACTTCACCCACCACTTATTGGGTTTCTCAAAAAACATAATGATAAACCCTATGGTATCAATATATACCTCATTATATCTAGGACCTCCAGTTCCCTAGAAATATTGATGGTTATTCATCCATAAATCCTTGGAAAAATATACTATAGTAACTCCACCCTGACGTATCCCTCTATCGTCAACATGTACGATATAAAGAACCCATGGTTGAAGGAGGACCATTACCTGAGCCTCTAGATAATCTTCAAGGTTATACTTATCCTTTACCTATATATCATCTATATGTATAATATAAGCATTATCCGTTGGTAATTAGATAACCTCACTTCTAACCAAATAAAAAACCTCCATTCGTTAGATCTAACATATAGACCTGGTGATGAAATGTTCACCAGATGGACATTTTTTGTCCCGACACTTTAGCCTCCAAGTGGAACAGCTTCACAAAGTTTTATAAGACATAGAGTCAATATGATAATCTCCACCTACCATGTTATGTGTACAATAACTAGGAATATAATCACCAACCTAATCACCACACATAAACTCAATGGTTTCACTTCAAAAAAAATGGAAAAACAATATTTAATGTGGTTTTAAAAAAGGCTTATACTCAAATGGGAAAAATATAAACATTTTTATTTTAGGAGATATAAGATATTTCAATTTCTCACTCACTTCCTATATATTTTTATATCTTAGATAATTTATTTCATAAACATACACCATTCATACTGTTATCATACACATATTCGAGATCTTGGACTCCACCACTTAATATAAGTCTTCATCTAGTCAATAAGTTTTTCACCAACATTTGATCTTTTCGGTTAACCTTCTATTTAATTGAGTAACTATCGATATCTGGTTCTATCTACCATTGAAAATGAAAATTTTCTATAATCAAGGAAAAAAATCAATTTGGGGGTAGTATAATGTTTCTTCTACCCACATAAGAGTAACCTTGGTCTATCTGATGATCTCCGTCCAATTATCCCTTAGTCCAATGAAACTACATCCATTGAACTTTGTTCATTGGAGGTTCTGTTTGGCAACAAAATTTCTTATCAAATAAATCTAAAACACCAAAAAAGAAAAAAAATCCATATGATATGTATGATAATATATGTCTGATTATCTCAATTTGGAAAATTGTGTTTGAACAAATCCATCCTAAAAAATTCATTCGATGAATCCTAATGAAATCTACACAATCCCAACAATCTCCCACATGGATATTTATTTATGATTTTCAGTCAACTTCTTATTTCATTCACCTAAACTCTTCCTTTTTCTGATTCATGTAGTTTCCCCCATTCCATTTGATTAGAAAAGTCCCACTGGGTCACAATGTTTCCTTAGTCCTTCTTGAACTATAACTTTTTTAAACACAACCACAATATTTTTCTTCCATGTGTTATTATAAAGATCTAAAACAATAACCTATAGAATAATTTTTATTGAATGATATTTCAGATAAATTTGTTTTTTTTCTTTCATGAAACACTAGGTTTTAGGGAAGATAGATAGCACTCAGGCTATCACATAACAACATTCCTATGTTATATCCCTTTCCTAGTTCATTCAAAAAGATCATTAACCAAATCATCTGTTTACCTACCCAGTAGTAGCAACATACTCTTTTTCAATTATAGATTAACTGACCAATAGTTACAACTGAGACATCAACTTATTATTGTTCTAATAAAATTAAATACAAACCTTGTAGCACTTTTCCTTGAATAAATGTTTCCATAAAAATATACATCTATAAAACCTTTTAAATAATCATCATTACTGAAACATAAAACTTTATCCTCCAACTCTTTCATGTATCTTAAGATAAATTTTAAATTTTACCAATGTTTTATCCATATATTTTAATTGAAATTATAAAAAATCCCAATAATAAAGTAATATATGGTTCAGTGAAATCCATTGAATTCATCAAACTTCCTACATCCAAAGTATATGGAACATTCTCCATGTCACAAACTTCTCTATCCATTAACGGTGTGTGAGTTTTATAATGTCTTATGTGTCCAAAAGGAGGTTGAGATAGGTTTATAATGACCCATTATAAATCATTCAATGAATTTCATTATGTATTCATTCTAGTATAAAACCAATGACCTGGGTTTCCTTCCCTCTCAATTTTCATCCTGATGATTTTATTAACATTTAGAAGATCCTTTATTTTGGATCTTCTTGAAAAATTCCTCTTAAGATCCTTAATATGTTGGAAATCGATACCAAAAATCAATATATCATCCACATACAAGAGTAATATGATATATGTTATGTCTTCCCATTTCTTTTTGTAACAATAGTGATCATACTAACCTCAAATAAAACTTTATCCAAAAATGAAAGTTTCAAAATTAATATTATACTATCTTGGAGATTTATTCAAGACATAAATTAATTTTAACCTATAAACCAAATCCTTCTTCTGATAAACCTAAACACCCTTGGGATGAACCATGAAAATTTATTCTTCCAAATATCCATGAAGAAAAGATTTTTTTTGCATTCATCTGATCCTAATATAGATCATAAAACTCATTAATATTGAGAATTGTCTAAATAGTTGTGTGTTTCACCATTGGTGAGAAAATTTCATAGAGGTTGATACCTTCCTTTTACAGAAAACCATTCACCACTAATCTTTCTTCATATTTATTACTTCCATTATATTTTTCTTTAAAAAAAACCCCATTTTTTCGGATCACTCTTTCGATATATTAACACAACCAACTCCAATGAATTTTTGAGATTAAAGTAATTAATTTTATCTTCCATGGTTGAATCACATTATTTAGAGTCTCCGAGAGTATCAGCTTCTTTCAGACTGCCTGGTTCCCCTATATCCATTATAAGTAAGAAGTTCATACCAACCCTAAATTATAAATAGGTTTTCTAATATGAGTGGATCTTATAAACACAACCACAAGTTCATCCATTGGAACCTCTATGTATGTTATTATTATGTACGGTAAATGTTTGTTCAATCATTATCTATCTGGTTAATGTTTGTATGAACTTTCACCATCTAATAATGGTCTATAAAATATTTCTCTATATGAAACCCTAACTATAATAATTCCACCCTCTGATGTTTCGTCAAAACTTTTTATATTTAAGGGTTTTCTAGTTATTTCTACCTAATCATTCTGAACTTTTATCATTGAATTATCCTCAACTTCTCTCTTATTCGGGCTTTGATCTTTTCACAAAAGTTCTACATTGAAGATTAAATATCAGATCCAAATGACTTATTTCATTTCATCATCCCATATAAGATAACCAAAGTTCTCATCACCAAATCCAATAAGAAAATATACATTGGATTTTCCTCCAAATTATCTCTTTCTTTATAATCAATATGAATATATATGACACTACCAATGATTTTGATATGGTTGACCAAAAGTATATTTCCAAACCAAATTTCCTCAATAAGTTCCTATCCTGTAACTAAATCTAGACTCCTTTTCTCCAAGTAAGATATTGTATTCAAATCCTTTTCCCAAATCCCATTAGGAATTCCTGAATGTATCATCATACTTTAATATGCCTCTATCAGTGTTCAATTCATTCTCTGATCTATTCCATTTTTTATAGAGTTCCTCGAAATTTCTTCTCATACATGATTTTGTTCTTTACAGAAGTTATGAAATTTGTGTCCCATGTATTCCCCACCATTTTTTATTCGGAGACATTTCAAATTTATTCTACACTCTTTCTTAGCAAAAAAATTACACTAAATAAAATCCTAATACACCTCATATTTATTATTCATGAAGTATATCTGGAACTTGTGAGTGGAATCATATATTAATGTCAAAATATATAGCGATCCTACATATAATAAAATAGGGTAAAGTCTCTAAATACTAGAATGAATAATTTCTAACTTTTAGTTCCTTGTTTTTGTTCCATCCAAGGTGAAGGAAAATCTCTTTGGTATTATTAAAATGAAACTATAATATATTCCAAGGTCCATGTGATTGAGTTTTAGAATGCCCTTTACTATTAGAACTTTAATATTTTTCTCACTATAGTGACCAAACCTACAGTTCCATTTTTTCAGATCATCTGATGAAGTCATTTTGATAGTTTCCACTTCATTATTTCATCTAGTAAGATACAAGGTACTATATTTTACTCCATAACCAATCATTAATAACCCTATATTGATATTTAAAAAAATTTAAAAAATTAATTTTAAAACCTGTATCATCAAGAAATCCCACTAATATGAGGTTTTTCTAGAGACCTAGAATGTGTCTAACATCTTTTAGCTTCAACTCACTGCCATTTATCATATGAATATTCCCATATCATTTTCCATCGATATCCAGAGATTCATCATATTCTAGAAAAAATCTTCCCAACATTTCCATCACATAATCAACCATGCACCCTCTCACACTAGTTGAATGTAAATATTCCCTTGAGTCAATAACACACGAGTCTTTTGGAATGATCATACACAATATCAAGTTGGACACTTCATCTATTGTAATGACTAAGTTTATCTATCTATATGTTGATGGATCTATCTGATTCTTGTAATATTTCTTGATTTTAACTTCTTCCCACAAATATAGCATGTAGAACCAGATCCCATCGACTTATTTGAACTTCTTCTCTGGGACTTATCCTTTTAATATTCATTTTTATGATAGTTTGTTGGATGAACCGACTGTCCCTGTCTATTAGAATTTAGAGAATTTAGGTATAAAGTCTAAAATTCCTTCCATATCATCTCTTCATTCAAGATTATGTTTGAAATATTTTCAAACAAAATATCTACCTTCCCACTAGAGTTTATCACCATTGTAACCATGGAATCCCAACTCTATGTAAGTGAATAAAGAATAAAAAATCTGAAACATCATCTGTGAATGTAATATTAATATATTTGATCACCCCTCATATCATATTGAAGTCATTCACATGATTTGAAACATGCCTTATGTCCGATAACCTAATGTTTAAAAATATACACAATGTAAAAACTTTTTGTAAGAGCTGTTGGATTCTCATACATTTCCAAAAACACTTTCATAACGTCCATATTAGTTTTGTTCTCTCTAATGTTGAATGTATCATTTTAGGAAAGAAACATCCTGATTAAAGTCAGATCCTTCCCATCAAACCATCCCCATTACTCTACATCCTTTTTTGGATTTTTTTCTTCAGAAAATAGAGAATTAATATCCATTTGTATTATAAGATATTCAAACTTCATTTTTTAAAAGGAAAATTTCATTTCATCAAACTTATGAATATAATATTTTCTTTCATTTGAATTCATTCTATCGATAACCATGTACTAACTAAAATCTAATAAATTTCAAGCTAAGGGGAGAAATCACATGAATTCTCTAAGTAAAGAAAAATTATAAAATATCAACCATCTATTAACTTTGAAAATAATTATTTATAATTGGAGAAATACACTTTTAAGAAATAATTAAACCTCCATCTATTAGATATAATGGATGAAAAAGGTATGAAAATGTTCATCGAATGGAGATATTTTTCCGAACACTTCAGCCTATGTAGAAGAATTGATTGACAATGTTGCATCAGATATAGAGTATGTAAGATAATATCCACCTTCTAAGATTGTTATAATGGAACTAAAAAGTGAATAACCAACCTTATCACCACACATAAAATCAATGGTTTCGATTTACACAAAAAATAAAAAAGGGAGAAACATGATTTAACATGGTTTGGACAAAGTCTTACATCAATAGGGGAACACTACAAACATTTTCATCTTAGAATATATAATATATTAAAATCTATTTATCACTTCCTATCCATTTTTTAGTTACAATAGATTTATATAAAAACATAAATTGTTCATTTAGTTATCATACACTTGTTAGAGAGTTGGGACACCACATCTCTATAAAAGTCTTAATCTATTCAACAAGTTTGCACAATCCTCTAATCGTTATGGTAAACCTTCCATTGAATTTATCAACTATTAATTCTTAATTGTATCTCCCATTGAAACTGCCAATTTCTAGTCATAAAGTGAAAAAAAATCTGCGTGAGGGTAGGAAAAAGTTTATTCTACCCATGTAAGTGTAACCATGCTTTGTCTGATGATATCCATCCAATCAAATCTCAATATGATGACACTGCGTCGAATGACCTATGTCAGCTTGGTAATAATAGTTTTATCCCAAACACTCTGGAACACCACAGAAGGAAAACATCCACACAGTCTGTCTGATAATCTATATCCAATTATCTTTATCAAAAAAATATTGTCTGAAAAACTCTATCTAGAAATCTTCATCCGATGAATCTTAATGAAAGTTCAATAATTCCAACATTATGAACCTCATGTGTAATGACTCAAAGTTTTCAATGGAAATTTCCTTCTTATAATTATGTCATATAATCACATGAAATCATAAAATAATGAACAAATAAGTGCTATGTGACCTTTAAACATATGTTTGTCACTTCTATGATTTGAAAATCTGACATACACGGTTGCGATCATTAAGTTATTTGGAGTCTAATATGACCAACTTAATATTTGGTGAATAGTAACCTGAACTTATGAATAGTAATGTTACCCTTATGAAAAGTGACACACCCTAATGAATATTAAACTTAATTATGATAGTATATATATAATATTCAAGTGGAAGTATGATATACCTATATCTAAGAATAAGAAAATAATTGTTTTAAAATTGTTATTTTTTGAGTAAATTGTGATTTTAATTAAAAATTAAATAAATAATATTTAGAAACTTATTTTTGAAAATGTGGATTTCATTTTTGGATTATACACATTGAAAAATGGTTATGGTGAATTTTTGGGATTTTTCTAAAATACTTGAATTTTTGATGAATAGTAAAATACAGTAATTTACGATAAATGCTAAATAATGGATTTATTGAGTCATTGATGATGATATAATGATGTAAGACCAATTGGTTATAACTAAAATAAAATTATTAATATTTTTGGTCATATAATCATCACTATTGCTCGTCCTGTGGGAAAATAATAAACTAAGGAATTAAATATTATGAAAACTCTCCTCTCCTCCACTATAAATACCACCCTCCTTACCTCTTATCCTCACTCCTCTCAAGCATTGTTACTTACATAAGTTCTACCCAAATCACTCCCCAATCTCCTACCCCACTTCCAATATCCCTTGGTCTCCTAAAAAGGCCAAATCCTCTCCCCTTAAGAAGCTCTCAAAGGAGATAAACTAGAGAAGTAAATCCCTCTTTCAAATTCTTTTAAGTTCTTTTCTTTTCTTGTTTATTTCCTCACCTCCCATCACCCAAATGGTATGATAAATCCATTAACATAAATTTAATATAATTTTATTTTTGTAATGGTATAATTAATTATCGTCTCTCCTTTCCCCACCTTTTATTTGAAATAAATGAAAATGCTATTTGAGATGTGTTATTTTAGCACAATCAAGGACGACAGTTTATCAATTTCTATTACTATCTTCACTTCTGGTCATGAAACCATTTTTATGGTTGAAATAGACTATTATATTTTTATTTTATCTTATTTAATGTTATGTAATACTTATGTTCAAATGATATAAAATAATAATACAAAACAAGTTAATTGTGAGAAAAATCGCTAAAATTAATTCAAGCGTTTATCATTAATGTTTTATATAACGATTCAAATTCACTCAAAGTAACCAAAATAAATCTACAACCATGTAATATCCTTTTTATTCAATAATTTCATATAAATTCAATTCTGGAAAACCACTTTCATCTTACATGTTTATCCGTTCATGAAAATAAGTAAATCCATCATAAAAACCAAGAAAACAAACAGACCCGTACAATGAAATTAAACCACTTAACCCATAAAAAAGGTCATGAATAAACTTAAAAAGGTTATAATAAATATTTTAAATATAGAATATTTTATGTACTAATTAATTAATAAACCTAATTTTTTTATTCAGTCCATTAATAACAAGTGGAGAACGCCAACAGACTTAAGGTAAGGGATCCTCTCCATTTCACTTTTATTCAAGAATGTCCTCTATGCTATGACATTTTATGTTTAATCCCTAATGTTGGGGTATTATTTCTCACCTCCAAATTACTTAGCTCATTGTTTATAATTTACGAGATATTCCTTTCTCCCTCATGAATCCCTCTTAAGTACACCTGATACCATGCCGATAATCCATAAGGAATTCTACCCGAACTGCCTTAATTCCTTCAAGTTTCTCTATATTTCTTTTTAACCAAATTAAGTTATATTTTTATTTTTATGAAAAAATTATAAATTATGTTTATATTATCCAAACTCATGTTTCAAGATCCATCCATCATTCTATTTCTTGGATATACATTCTTTTAAGTGATTTCCTCCTCGATACTTCCCAAAAAGAAAACTCGTTTTAAAGGAACTTCCTGAATTTTTACCCAATTTAAAATGTACTCTATACACTATTTTAAGACACCATTATCTTTATAAAATCAGTATTTTTATTATGAAAACCTTCTTTTTTAACTTCTGGTTTTCTATAAAATATTTTCCCTTTTCTATTTTAAAAGCTCTATAGTATTTTCCTTAAAACCGAAAGAAATGTTTTAATGATAAAATTTATCAAATAAATTTATTACATGTTTTCACTTATTTTTGAAATATATTACCATTATATATACTTATTTTACCTTTTTAACATCCATTTATGTTCTAATTACTTTATTTTATGGGCACTTTTATGATACACCCATAGGGTTTTCTTTATGTCATGATTGTAGTACCCAATTATTTCCATGGGTAACCATTATTTTTATGTAAGATTGATTATGAATGATTATTTATGTGAAAAACATATTAATGAAATGTAATATGGGTGTGACTAGATAGTGATCCAATGCATTGGGTAAATTTGAATCTCATCATATGTTATGTGTGACGGTCTTGGTGGTTAGCCTTGGCTTGTGCTACGATGTGAAACTGTCTTGGTAGTAAGACTTATCTTGTGCTTCTATGGGAAAAAGTCTTGGTTGTTGGACTTGACTCATACTAAATTCATGTTTTATGTTTCTTAAACATTTCTATGATTCCATTTTTAAATGATCCCATGTTTATATTTTATGATTCCATATGTTAAATGCCTTTTTTTATCATCATGTCATGCATTCTATCCCATGTGCTAATGATTTGTTCTTATGGTTATTACCTTACTAGGATTTTATCCCATCCCTTTGTTCATGTTATACCCAGATTATCCTATGAAAATGTTTGATAACAATGGAATATAGTATCTCATTATTGAGTTTAAATAAAAAATTGTTTTTATAATGTTTTCTTACGTACCTAATATTCCAAGACACTAGAATTTATGATCCTTGGCTTGTAATATAATTTATAAATATTCTAAAAATCATGTAATATTATATGTAAAAGTCCAAGGCTACTATAGTTGGTATCATAGGATGGTATATTTATTTTTTGAGATTAGGAAAAGGGCACCACAGTGAGAACATTATGGATGAGACTAAGTATAAGAAAACATACCTAAATTTTGGTAAGTATAGAGTAAGTGGTTTATCAAGAAATTATGTCCATGTATTGATACAAACAGGTATAGGAGGGTCTGAAAAAAATGTACCTAGTAGTGAAAACTCTGACAAGGAGCTTCAAGCTTGACCTGGGGTATCTTGGTACACCAAAATGGGCCTTGCGACACTCTTGGTTTGACACTCCAAGGGGATATGATTTGGTGAATTCATGAGCTTACTACAAACCATTATTAAGGGAATAAAAAAATCCCATAAGAATATAAGTTAAGAAATAGCTCAAGGATAACCTAGATTTAAACATAAGGAATCAAAAGTTAGGATATAGTTCTCCTCTACAAGTTTATCCTTTTATGTTCAACACTTTCCTTTTTATATTCAATAACTAAGTATTCAATCCCTATAATTATACATCTCTTTCTAAGTTAATGGTATGAAATTTAAGAAAACATTCCAACAGCCAATGTGATAGGCAATGTGATGATTTCCCTAATGATATTCCTGATATGATGGGAAGAGGTGCTAAAAAATTCATGACAATACTTTCTCAGCTGGAACAAGTTATGAATAATAACTTGAATCATGTGGAATTCCCTCCTCCTCTAAGTAAAGAACAAGTTTCTGTGGAATCCTTCATGTGTAAAAGGCCTCTAATGTTTAGAGAACCTTCTGATACCCTCCTCATGGAACAATAGATTAACTCCATTGAAAATATATTCTCCATCCTCCAGTTATCAGAAGAATAGAAAGTTGTACTGGTGGTCTATTGTTTGGATGGGGAAGCTAATCAATGGTGGACACTGATAGAGAATAAAAAGTCCCTTGAGGAAATTGATTCCATGGATTAGGAGGAATTCAAGTGGATGTTTTCAATAAATATTTTCCTCAAACCCTCCATCTCAAGATGTAAAGAGACTTCCTTGGTCTCAAGAAGAAGGAATATGAGTCCATCGGGGTGTATGAGTCAAACTTTAAAAGGCTTGCAAGGTACGCCTCTGGCTTTTTCATGAACACCGAAAGCAAGGTGGATCTCTTCTTTGGTGGGCTAAAGCTGTGTCTACTAATGTTTTTGATGATTCAAAACTTCCAAAGTTATGAGGTGATTATTTATTATTCCCTCAAGGTTTAAATGGATATTGTAGACTCACAATGGTCTTGTGGGCCTGGTGACAAGAAGTGAAAAATGGAGAACAACATGGGTGGTTCAACAAAAAATTCCCATGATGGAATGCATCCTGAATATCCCACTTATAAAAGTTGTGGGAATAAGTATCCTGGGAACTCTCTAAAGAGAACCAGTAATTTCTTCAAATGTGGAAATCTTGGAGATCTATCCAAGAACTGCTGAAGGGATATGAAAAATCCCACTAATTTAGAAGAAGAAAGAAAGGTTCAGATCAACGTTCAACCAGTGGTATAGTGTTACAACTTCAAGGAGCATGGGCATTATTCAAAAAATTTCCCTAAGACAAAGGTTTTCAGAGGAAATAAACAACAAACTTCAAGGAAAAAAAGGAAGGTCTTATGCTATCACTACTGCTGAGGTGGATCCAGACAACAATGTGGTGATAGGTACGCTAGTTATTCATTCAAGAATAGTGAACGTACTATTTGATTCTGGTTCTACGCATTCTTTAATATCATGAAAGTTTCATAGAACTATTCAGACACCACCTCAAAATTTTAAGGATAAGTTATATGTGAGAATAGTGAATGGGGCCATTATTTCATCCATGGTTTATAACTCCTCCCCGGTTAATGTTTGTGGACTGAAAATCCCAAAAAATCTAATCATACTTCCTTTAGTGGAGTTCGATGCTATCTTGGTCATGGATTGAATATATTTATAAAAATCCAATATCAACTCTCGGGAATGGGAAATCACTCTTCACATCCTAAAGCATCCTTTGATTATTTAAAAGTGTAAGGAAAAAGATGAATCTCCTTTAGAATCATTGTATCAAATGTGAATATTAATTCCTTATGATCATGAATGTCAAGATCAAATGATTGGGACAAAGGAGAGAATCTTGCTTGAGGAAATTCCCGTTGTAAGGGATTACAATGATATATTATCTGAAAAGTTTCCTGGTCTTCCTCCTGACTGAGAGGTTGAGTTCTCAATTGAACTTATTCATGGATCTATGCCTACATCAAAGACACCTTAAAGAATGTCCACTGTAGAACCAGAAGAGCTAAAGAAGCAATTACAGGAGAATCTGGAGAAGTGTTTTTTATGCACGAGTGCTTCACCATAGGGTGCTCTAGTCCTCTTCATCAAGAATAAGGATGGATCAATGTGCCTCTGCATTGATTATCATGAGAAAAATAAAATCATGATAAAGAACAAATATCCCTTACCACGAATAGATGACTTGTTTGATCAGCTTCAGGGCGATAGTTATTTATTTAAGGTGGACCTTTTTTCGGGATATCACCAATTAAAGGTAAGGAAATAAGATATTCCATATACTTCCTTTAAAACGAGGTATAAACACTATGAGTTCATAGTGATGCCCTTCGGACTCACTAATGATCTTTAAATTTTCACGGACTAAATGAATAGAGTCTTTAGAGATTACCTCGACAAATTTGTGGTAGTCTTTATTGATGATATTATGATATACTCCAAGAGCAAAGAGGAACATGAGGAGAATTTTAATAATATGTTAAGGAAATTTTGAAGGGATAAGATGTATAAAAAGTATAGTAAATGTGTGTTCTGGATGGAGGAAGTATCATTCTTGGGGCATATTATCACCAGTAAAGGGATATCTGTGGATCCTTCCAAGATAAAGGAAATTGAAGAGCGGCCCTGGAAAACATCTGTAATGGAGATCTGTAGCTTTTTGGGTTTAACTGGGTATTATCAATGATTTTTGAAGAACCTTTCATGATTGTCAAACCCAATGACCAAGCTGAAATAGAAGGGATTAAAATTTGTCAGGACTTAGGAATGCGAAGACTGTTAAGGAGTTGAAAAAGAGGATTATCACTACGCCAATACTCACAATCCCAATAAGTGTAGAACTCTTTGTGGTGTATAGTGTTTCTTTAAATAAGTTCATAGGTTGTGTGATGATGAAAAATGATAAAGTGACAACCTATTCCTTAAGGCGGCTGAAACCCCATGAGCAAAACTATCCCACACATGATCTGGAGTTGGCAGTTGTGACATTTTCATTGAAAATATGGAGGCATTATCTCTATGGGGAGAAGTGTGAGATATATACTGATCAGAAGAGTCTCAAATATATATTCACACAGAAAGAACATAATATGCGCCAAGTAAGATGGATAGAACTCATCAAGGATTAGGGATGATCTTTCCACTACCATCCTGGTAAGGCAAAGAAGGTGGAAGATGCTCTAAGTAGAAAGGATCATGCATATTTATCAATTATGAGAATTTAAAACGATTCGATATTATTAGAATTGAAGAGAATAGACATGGGAATCATTGAGGGAGGAAAATCATAAATCTTTTATCAAATGATTTCACAGCCGTCCCACGTATTGAAAATAAAGGATGATCATAGAAAATATGTGGAACTTCAGAAATGTCTGAAAGACATTAAAAATGAGAAATCCTTTGATTTTGAGATTGATGAGGATGTAGTTGTAATATTTGGGTCACGATTATGTGTACCATCTAACCCAGAGATAAAGAAGGATCTCTTTAATGACGTACATAGATCAACCTTCTTTATTCACCTAGGGAGCACAAATATGTATTGGGATCTCTGAGAGAAGTTTTGGTGGGATAATATGAAGAAGGAGATTGCGGAGTATACATCATAGTGCCTGGTTTGTCAAAAAGTGAAGGATAAAAGACAGAAGTACAGAAGAATGATGAAACCACTACCTAGAACAACATGGAAGTGGGATAACTTTACCATGGACTTTGTCACTAGACTTCCAAGGATATCCATAGGGACTAATACTATATGGGTCATTGTGGATTGTCTTACGAAGATATCTCAATTTATCGCAATTAGAGAGGAATTATAATTAGATCAACTTAAAAGGATTTATATTGAAGAAGTGGTAAGGCTGCATGGAGGGACACTATCTATTGTATCTGATCGTGATCTGAGATTCACCTCAATGTTCTGGAAAATTATCGAACATTCTCTAAGCACTGAATTGTACTTTAGTACGTCCTATCATCCTCAAACTGATGGAAAATCTGAGCGAACTATTCAGACACTAAAATATATGTTGAGATCATGTTCTATGGAATTCAAAGGAGGATGGGACCAACATCTTCCATTGGATGAATTATCTTACTACAATAGTTTCCACTTGAGAGTCCGAATGACACCATTTGAAGCCCTTAATGGGAAAAGGTGCAGAACACCGACCTGTTGGGATGAAGTTGGTGTGCGTAAGCTGCTAGGATTTGAAATGGTCGAAGAAATGGTGGATAAGGTAAAAAACATTCAGCAACATATCAAGGTAGCCCAAATTTGATAGAAGAGTTTTAAAGACATTCTTCGAAAAGACCTTGAGTTCAAAGTTGGATACATGGTATTTCTATGCATATCTCCTTGGAATAAGATCATGAGGTTTGGAAAGAAAGGGAAGTTAATTCCTTGGTACATAATCCCCTTAGATATTCCTTATCATGTTGGGGATATAGCCTATCGACTAGCACTTCCACCTTACGTTTCCAAAGTACATGATTTCTTTCATGTATCCATCTTAAGGAAGTAAATACCTGATCCTTCAAACGTACTCTCTTCAGAGGTGGTACAATTGGAGGATGATATTTCTTATGAGGAGTAGCCAGTGATGATCTTGGATCATAGAGATGAAGTTCTATATAACAATACTACTCACCTGGTCAATGTACTATGGTGGAACCATAAGTATGAAGAAGAAACATGGGAACTGGAGGAGGAAATGAATGAAAATTACCTGCACTTGTTTATGGATTAGAATGTAAAATGATATTTTGAAGGAAAAAATTTATAAGGGGGGATAATGTAACGATAAAAAGTTTTAAATAGAAATTTTCTTCTTATAATTATGTCATATAATCACATGTAATCACAACATAATGAAATTCTATTTTCTATGTGATATTTAATCAAACGTTTTTCACTTCGATGATATGAAAATATGACATACACGGTTGCGATTAGTAAGTTATTTGGAGTCTAATATGACCAACACAATTTTTAGTGAATAGTAACATACCCTTATGAATAGTAATGTTACCCTTATGAATAGTTACATACCCAAATGACTAGTAACCTTACTTATGATAGTATATAAATAAGATTCAAGTGGAAGTATGATATACCTATATCTGGGAATAAGAAAATAAATGTTTTAAAATAGTTATTTTCAAGTAAATTATGATTTTGATTAAAAATTAAATTAACCATATTTAGAAAATTATTATTGAAAAATAAATTTTATTTTTGGATTCTACAAGTTGATAAATGGTTAGGGTGAATTTTTGGTATTTTTTTAAAATACTTGAATTTTTGATGAATAGTAAAATACGATAATTTACGATAAATGCTAAATAATGGATTTATTGATTCATTGATGATGATATGCTCTGTTAAGAGAAATTTGTTCTAACTCACATGTAATCATTACTTTGTTTTCATAGAATCATCAATTTTTATCATCTTGAGGGAAAATAATAAACTAAGGAATTAAATATTATGAAAACTCTCATCTCCTCCACTATAAATACTACCCCTCTTTACCTCTTCTCCTTACTCCTCTAAAGCATTTTTACGTACCTAAGTTCTACCCAAATCACTCCCCAAGATCCTACCCCACGTCTAATAGCCCTTGGTATCCCCAAAATACCAAATATTCTCCCATTAAGAGGCTCTCAAAGGAAATAAACTCAAGAGGTAAATTCCTCTTTCCAGTTATTTTAAGTTATTTACTTTTCTTGTTTATTTCCTCACATCCCTTCACCAAAATGGTATGATAACTCCACTAACATAAATTTTATGGAATTTTATTATTGAAATGTGATAATTCATTATCATCTCTCATTTAGCCACCTTTTAATTTAATGAAATGAAAACACTATTTGAGATGTGTTATTTTAGCACAATCAAGTACGACAGGTTATCAATTTCTTTGACTATATTCAATTTTGGTCATGGAACCATTTTTATGGTTGAACCATACTATTATATGTTTATTTAATCTTATTTAATGTTTTTTAATCCTTATTATCTCATGATATAAAATAATAATACAAAACAAGTTAATTGTGATAAAAATTGGTAAAATTAGTTCAAGCGTTTATCATTAATATTTTATATAATGATTTGAATTAACTCCAAGTAATTAAGTTAAATTTACAACCATTTAATTTCATGTATTTTAATTTATTTCATATAACTTCAATTCTGGACAACCAATTTCATCATACATGTCTATCTGTTCAGGAAAATAACTAAATCCATCATAAAAACCAAGAAAGAAAACAGACCCAAACAATGCAATTGAACCGCCTAACCCATAAAAAAGGCCATTAATGAACTTAAAAAGGTTATAATAAATAGTTTAAATATATAATAGGTTCTTGAATAATTAATTAATAAACCTAATTTGTTTATTCTGGTCATTAATAACAAGTGGAGAACACCAACGAACATAAGGTAAGGGATCCTCTCCATTTCACTTTTATTCAAGAATTTACTCTATGCTATGGAATTTTATGTGCAATCCCTAATGATTGGGTAATATTTTCCACCTCCCCCTTAATTACATAATGATTTATTAGTTATTAGAAACCCTATTCACTCTCATTAACCCCTCTTAAGTACACCCAATACCATGCTGATAATTCGTAAGGAATTCTACCAAAACCTCCTTAATTATTTCAGGTTGCTCTATACCCAAATGAAGTTTTATTTTATTTTTATGTAAAAATTATAGATTCTTTTTATATGCTCCAAAATAATGTTTCAATATCCATACCTCATTCTCTTTCAGGTATATACATGCTTTTAAGTGATTCCCTCCTCAATACTTCCCAATAAGAAAACTCGTTTTAAAGGAACTTCCCAAAATTTTACCCAATTTCAAGTGCACTCTATCTTATGTTTTAATCCAACATTTTCTTTATAAAATCGGCCTTCTTATTATGAAAACATTTTTAGTTCACTTCTTGTTTTATATAAATGATTTTACCCTTTTATATTTTAAAAGATTTATAGTATCTTCCTTAAAACCACACAAAAATGTTTTAATGCTAAAATTTCTCAAATACATTTCTTACATGTTGTAACTTATGTTTGACATAAAATACCATTATATATTCCTATTTTACCAAATTAAATTCCATTTATGTTCTAATTATTATCTTTCATGGACACTTTCATAACACGCCCATTGGTTATGCTTTATGTCACGACTGTGGTAACCATTTCTTTCCATGGGTAACCCTTATGTTTATGTAAGATTGATTATGTATGATTATTTATGTGGAAAAATTATTCATGAAATGTAAATGGGTGTTCCTAGATAGTGCTCCAATAAATTTGGTAAAGTTGAGTCTCATGAGACATTATGTGCGAAGGTTTGGGCGGTTATCCTTGGCTTGTGCTACTATGTGAAAAGGTCTTGGTGGTTAGCCTTGACTTGTGATAATATGGGTAATGGTCTTGATAGTTGATCTTGAATCATAATAAATTCATGTTTTATGTTTCTTACACATTTCTATGATTCCATGTTTAAATTATCCCATGTTTATATATTAGGATTCCATATGTTACATGCCTTTCTATATCATCATGCCATGCCTTCTATCCCATGTGCTAATGCTTTGTTCTTATGGTTATTTCCTTACTGGGCTTTTAGCTCATCCATTTGTTCATGTTATCCCTAGGTTATCCTATGAATATGTATGATCAAAATGGAAGGTAGGATCTCATTGTGGAGTTTAAATAAAAAGTTGTTTTTATAATGTTTGCTTATGTTCCTAGTCTTCCAAGACTGTAGACTTCAAGATCCTTATCTTGTACTCTAATATATAAATATTCTTAAAATAATGTAAAGTTATATGTAAAATACTAGGGTTTAAATATAATGAACACCCTTATTCTTTTCTTCAAGTATAATAATGGGATTTATTCAAGGTGTAATTTTCTAAAATTGTAAAACATAGGCTTTGAAATGCCTTTAACAACTTAAATATTGATAGAATTTAATCATTAATAGGAACTTACACATATATAACCCATAGGAAACACTAAAAGATACACTATAGGATCACTACCCATTATTAACATAAGTAATATGCCCATATCACCCACACCTTCACATTAGTCACAACAATATATTGTAATAATCACAATCATCAAGAAAAATTAATTATATTCCATTAATAATGTATTTGGAAAAATACTAAATATATTATTAATGAAATTTAATTAATTAAAACTTTTAGCAATCACATATAAGTACGTTCATGACATATGGGCTTACATATTGAATCATGATGGATTAAATCATGCACTCTCACAACCCTGGGCAATTGGAATTAACAATAAATTCTAAATCTCATACATAAACTTAAAGAACAACATGAAACAATAACCAAAAAAAATAAAGGTTGTCCCACTACCCTAAATAATCAAAGTTACACTATATAGGTGCTATCCAGAAACAGGCATAGATTCCTAACTGAGTTCTAACCAACTTATCTTTATCCTACTAAAAATCAAGTACATAAAAAAATAAATATGGTTTTAATACCATTTTTTAATACCCCAAATTGTTTCACCAGGTTTAATCCAAAGAACCACATAGCTGCATGCATGCCTCCCCAAATGTAAGAAGTTATCAAATAGTGGTGAGGGCCCAATACATACATTGAGGAGACTGTACCCTCTATATCACATAACCATTAGTGATCAAAATCATAGAATAAATAATAGGAAATAAAATATTATCCAATCATTGTGGTAGTTCATCTATATAAATAACATCACATTCTAAAAAACGGGTACATCCCAGTCATACATTAAGTGTCAAAAGTGATTCCCATAGGTAGAATAAAAATATGTATAATAAATAAAAGAATAAATAAATAATAGTGGCACAATTAAAATACATCAGTTTCTTTCCTGGTATCACCTATTTTCACCTATCTCCACATACTCGGGAGCCTAATATAGGTCCCTTTCCCTTAGTAAGATCCTTGGAAACAAAGTATGCACATACACCATATAACGACCCAAAATTGTATCAATGAAAATTCCATTCTTATAATTATGTTATATAGTATAAATGAATTAATAAAGTCACATTAATACCGTAATAAAAACATTATAAATGAAGAATGGATGAAATAATAAGTATTTCTAGAAATAAATGAATCTATACTAATGAAGTAGTAACTTAACATTTGGAAGAGTAATGTGACCCTTATAAATAGTAAAGCGACCAATATAATAGTAAAATTTCCTATAAAATTATAAATAATATTTGGGTATCTTATAAATGAAAACATGATATAATTATATCACATTTTAAGTAAATAAATTTTTTAAAAATTATTAATTAAGTGTTGGTATTTTATAAGTTATAAACATTTAATTACAATTTTATGATTAATTTTATAATTTAAAAGAAAATTTATTTTTATAAATCTATTAATAAATGAATATTTTTGTTATCTTATTATTTTAATATAATTTTATGATACCTAATTAAAATTTTCAAAGTGTTATAAAAGAAATTATAATTTTAAAATATATATTTTCCAAGTAAATAATGATTTTAATTGAAATTAAAATTTATCCTATTAAAAAAATTATTTTCATAAAATATAGTTCATTTTTGAATTCTAAATATTGAAAAATGTCCTGGGTGAAGTTTTGGTATTTTTCTGAAATACTTGAATTTTTAGTGAATAGTAAAAAGCGATAATTTACGGTATATATACATTATAGTTTAAATACACTATTAGATGAGTCATATATAATTTTATAACCTTTGGTCAAAACTAACATGGTATAATTACTATATTTAGTTTCAATAATCAGTACTATTTCTTTTCTTGCACAAAATAATAAACTAATGAATTAAATAATTAGAAAACACCCCTTTCCTCCACTATAAATGCCACCCGTCACCACCTATTCTCCTCAAACCTCTAGAGGTTTGATCCTCATCCAAATTATACTCAAATATATTCCCAAAAATATCCCCCCACATCCAAGAGATATTTTTCTTATCAAAATATTAAAAACTTTTCCCTAAGGAGGTTTTCAAGGAGGAGAAGTTCAAGAGGTAAATTCCTCTTTCCTTTTCTTTTAATTTATTTTCAAGTTATTTTCTAATTATATACTATGATCCCCTCATAAAAATGGTACAATAACTCCAGTAAATTACATATACTTTAATTTTATTATGCTAATGTAATAATACATCATCAATCCCACTTCTCCTCTTCCTTTTATTCTAGGAATGAAAACGTCGTTCATGAGGTGTTAATTTATCGCCTTCAAGGATGAAAAAATTTCATTATCCATTACTGTATTAAAGGCTAGTCATGAAACAATTTTTATGGTTTAAGAAGATTATAATATATGTATTAAATCTTATTTAATGTTTTTAATCATTATATATACATTATATTAAATAATAGAACACAA
The DNA here is from genome assembly GCA_963277665.1 of Viscum album. Taxonomy (NCBI): domain Eukaryota; kingdom Viridiplantae; phylum Streptophyta; class Magnoliopsida; order Santalales; family Viscaceae; genus Viscum; species Viscum album. Next base: position 387,096,000 of record OY728166.1, read on the forward strand.
TTAGTTCGTTGTGATCAAAAAATTGCTAAATTTAATTTAAACAATTATCATTAAAATGTTATCTAATGATTAATCCTCATACATGGAAAAAAAATAATATATAAAACCATTTAAACTTCTAGTTTTTTATTAATAACATATAATTTAAATTTTGGAGAATTATACCCATTCTACATGAACTTTCATTCTTTTATACAAGTGAACCGATCATGAAAACTAAGAAAATGTGAACTCCCGAATGATGAAATTAAACGCTATAACTCATCAAAAAGGAAATAAATGAACTTAATAAAATTATAATAAATAAATTAAATGCTTAAAAGTTTATGGAATTATTAATTAATGAATTTAATTTGATTATTCAGGACATTAAGATCAAATAAAGAACCGATTTGGACATAAGGTAAGAGATTCTACCCGAACCTCCATTTTTTCCTTTGGGTTACTCTTTCTCTCTATATATCTCAATTTAATGCTTATTTATATTTATTTACTTCTTATAAATTCTATTTATACTTTATAAAATCATATATCTATATCATATCATCCCTCTTTGATGGGGAAATACATGTATCTATAAAGGTTCCCTTTTCAATTCTTCCTGACAAGCAAGTCCGTTTCCAGGGAACTTAACGATTTCTTACCCATTTTAAAGTGAACTCATTAATTTGTTTTAAGAAACCATTATTTTTAAAAAATAACTCATTTTATCATGGAAAACTATCTTGGTTCATTTTATTTATACAAACAATTGTTCCTTTTCTATTTTAAATAATATTGAAAGTTTTCCCTTAAACCGTACTAAAATGTTTTATTTCTAAAGTTTATTAAGAACTATATTCACTTTAGTTTGACATAAATTATCATGATATATGCCTATATCCCCTTATTAATGTCCATGTATTATTTAAATACATCCTTTAATGGACACAATTATGATATTCCCTTTTTATATTCCTTTTGACACGATTATGATACCCAATTATTTCCCTGAGAAACCCTTATGTTTATGTTTGATTGATGATGTATGATTATTTATGTGGAAAAAATATTCATGAACATTTTATTATCATCATTCCCAGATATCACTCCAATGCATTGGGTATTTTTTAGTATCATGATATTTCATGTGCAACGGTCTTGGTGGTTAGCCTTAACTCATGCTCCATATGCAACATTCTTGGTGGTTAGCCTTGACTCAAGCTCCTTCATGTGCAATGAGCCTTTAATCATGATAAAGTCTTGTTATATGTTGCTAAAACATTACTATGATTTCATTATTATATGATCCCATGTTACACATGTTATTAATACTTATGTTTATTGATGCTCCATGCCTTCTGTGTCGTCATGTTATGATTTTTAACCCATGTGCTATGTTTTATTCCAATGTTTATTTTATTATTGTGTTTTTTAGCTCATACATTTTGTTCATGTATTACCCAGGTTATCCTATGCATTTATAGGACCTAAAAGGAAGTGAGTAACTTCTTATTAATATTAAATAAAATATTTTTTCATGATGTTTAATTATGTACATAATCTTACAAAGACTATAGATTTCATGATCCTCTGATTGTAATTTGATGTTTAATTATTCCTAGAATCATGTAATGATATGTGTAAAAGTATAGGGTTAATATAGTAGGTATCAGTGGATATTCTAGTTATTCTTTGGTTATTAGGAATAAAGAACTTTAGTAAGAACACTGGGGATAAGACTACGTATGAGAAAATGTCCCTAAGTTTTGGTTAGTATAGAGTAAGTGGTTTATCAAGAAAATACATCCCAGTTTGGATACTACAAGTGGACGTGGTTCTAGTACAGAAGTACCTTGAAGTAACAACTTTGACAAGGTGTTTTGGCCTTGACTTGGGGTAACCTAGTACACAAAAATGGGCCTTACTGCGCAATTATTTTGACACTCCCAGGGGATATGCTTTGGTAAATTCATAAGATCATAATGAACCTTTATTAGGGGAACAAACAAATTTTTAATAAGAATATATGTTAGGAAACAGATCCTGGATAACCTAGATTAAAACTTAGGGGATCACAAGTTAGGATATAATTTTTCCTTAAAATATTATCCTTTTATGTTTAAGGTATCCTTTCTTATGATAAGTATTCTATCCCCTTAATTGTACTTTCTTTTTATTAGTTAATGGATGTAAATAGAAGAACCCATGCCAACAATCAATGTGATAGGAAATGTCATGATTTCCCTAATGAAATGAAAAATAAGATAGGAATGAGAGATAAAAACTTTATGAAAGTACTTGATCAGCTGGCTCAAGTTATAAATAATAACTTGAATAATGTGGAACTCCCTCCTTCTCCTAAGATATAGCAAGTTGTGATCAAGTCATTCATGAGGCAAAGGACTCCCATGTTTAGTGGATCTTCTGATCCCCTCCACACAGAACAATGTATTAAATTCATTGAGAAGATATTCTCTATCCTCCAGTGATCATAAGAATAGAAATTTGTGCTGGTGGTATATAATTTTTATGGAGAAGCTGATCAGTGGTGGAAACTAATCAAGAACACAGAGTCCAAGAAGAAAATTGATTCCATGGAATGGGAAGATTTCAAGAAAGTACTTTTCAATAAATATTTTCCTTGAACCCTCCATCTCAAGATAGAATGGGAGTTCCTTAGACTGAAGAAAAAGGAATATGAGTCAATGGGAAGTATGAAGAAAACTTCAAAAGGATTGTAAAATACACCTTCATATTTTTCATGAACACATAATTTAATGTGGATCGCTTATTTAGAGGACTAAATCCAAGTCTACAAAAAGCATAAAAAATTTGAGACTTTTAAAAATACAAGAAGCATGTCCATTGTGTCCTTAAGGTTTAAATGGAGATCAAATACTCTTAGTGGTCTCATGGGTCCAGTTACAAAAAGAGGAAAAAAGAGACTATTATGGATGGTTCAGTAGTTAAATTCCATGATGGAAAGAAAACCCAATATACCACATGTCAAAATTGTTGGAAGAAGCATCTCATGAAGTATCTAAAGGGAACTAGGAAATTCTTAAAATTTAGAAGAATTTGGAATCTGGATAAGAAATTTCAATGGGATATGAAGAATTACACTAATTTTTAAGAGTAAATGAAGGTTCAGATAAACACTTAACATGTAGTGCAGTGTTTCAACTACAAGAACATGGGAATTTTTCAAACCAATTCCCTAAGGCCAAGGTTGTCAGAGGTAATTAATAACAACCTCCAAGGCAACAAGGAAGGGAATATGATATCACTACTGCCAAAGTGGATCTTCAATTTTTTTTGGTAATAGGTACACTTATTATTCATTCATATATAGTGAACATACTATTTTATTCTGGTTCTACACAGTCTTTCATATCTTGTAACTTTTGTATAACTATTCAATCACCACCTCAAAATTTGGAGGTTATGTTATTAGTATGAACTGAAAATGGGGGAATTATTTCAGCCAAAGTTTATAACTCCTTCTAAGTTTATATTTTAGGATTTAAACTCCCATACAATCTTGAAATACTCAATTTGTTAGATATTGAAGCTATTTTTATAATGCTTTGGCTATCTTTAAACAAATACAACATCAAATATCGAGAAAGGGAGATTACAATTCACATCCTGAAGAATCCTCTAATTTTATACAAGTGTGAGGAGGATAATGAATATCCTTCTTAATAATTATCTCATGTGTGGATATTACTATCCTATGATAAATAATATCTAGATAAAATGATTGAGACAAAGTAGAAAATAATTCTTAAAGACATGCCCATCACGAGGGGTTATAATGATGTGTTCCCTAAAGAATTGTCTAGTTTTCCTCCTGATCAAGAGGTTGAGATATTAATGTTTCGACCCATACCCCATGAGACTGTGTCGTGACTACCCCAAGCACGCCTTCCAAAGTCCAAGGGCTGGTGACTAGCACCAAAAGGCATAATTCCCAAAATCTGGGAAGGCGTTACCTTTATAACTGTAAACACACACAAAAAAGCACACAACTAGATAAAAAACAATAAGCAAACCTATATAACAAGAGAGTGCTAAAAAGTAAAGGGGCCAGAAATACAAGCCCAACTATAAAGTAAAAGTATAACTGAAAAGGGAAAAAATAGCTAAAAGATGAAAAGAAGCTCCTGGATCATCCACCATGGATCCTACCTGAAGGTTAGGTAAAAATAGCCTCCTCAGCACTCCATCTCTGTCAGTCTCCTCTGGGTACCGACTTGTCATGAGGTCCACCTCCAGGCACCGTCCAGTCATAGTAAACTCAGACTCGGTCAGTGTCGTTCATCGTCTACATCCAACACAATGAGGTGCAGTCATAGCCCATGCAGGGGTGAGTATAATGATACTTAGTAGGGATCTTTAGACCCTCATGGTCTCTCAAAATCCACCAAGGATAAACCATAGAGTAAGAAATAAACAGATAAACCCACTTAGGTATATACCCATACATATACCTAAGTTATCAAGTAACCCATATCAATTATGAGGAAAACACAGAGTTACAGACTCATCTCACACAAGTATATAACTTATGTAGAGAGATAGAGATGATCAGATGTAGCCACTGAATCATCTATTATGTCGAACCCACACAGGATCCAGGAATAGTTGTCAAAGCTGTCGAATCCAAATAGGATCCTGGATCAGTCGTCATTGTTGTTGAACTCACACAAGCTCCAAGAACAATCTTCAGAGCTATCAAACCCACAAAAAATCTAGGAACCGTCATTAATTCACAGCCATCCACAGGGTTCCGGACAAAGTGTGCTTGATTCCGGGAGTGTTCGCTACTCAATCCAAGTGTCTATACATCAACTGCGACAAAGTACCAAGTTGATGTATCCAAAAGATCCGTCTTTCCAAAAGAAACCCAACACGATAGACGACGCATCAATCAAACGCCCGGTCTAAGAGTTATTGGAATTTTCGTTCTGAGGGACCGGTTGGATTTACGTTTGATCCAACCCAGAGATACCCCAACTGTGTCTGAACCTCGATTGGGTTATACCAAAAGAACCGTCTTCCTCTATGGTTTCTGTCGCCACATACGGTTCGTCAATCGGACGCCCGTAGCCCATGTTATGGGAAAAAGAGTGGAATAGGTCAAACGAGTTCGGGTCCGGTCCAGACCAGTCGGACCGACCTAGCCTGATCCGGGTCCGATCTGGGGTCTGACTCGGTCCAATGGTCCGACCTGGTCCATGGGTCTAATCCGGCTTTCAGGGGAGGCTCGGACCGTGCTGGGTTCGGCCCATGCTGGGTCAGCCCGCGCTGGGTCCAACCTGTACGAGGCCTGTGGTTGGCAGTCGTGGGGTATGACCTAGTCACGTCCAGGGGGGAGGCCGCGCCACCTAGTTCCCGAACGGATTATTCGTTCGGGTGAGATATAAAACCGGCACCATGTGGTTCCAGTCTGCGTCACACGGGACCCACGCGGTGAGGTTTCACCAGCTTCCGTGGCCAGGGGGCCGCGAACCCCTTTTTTCTCCACCACATGGCACGGTTGCACTGTTCCTTCTCCGATGACCCGGAGGCTCAGGCCGCCAGTTTTCTTTGCGGCCCCGCTTACGCTGGCCACCGCTGCACCACCACAGCCTGTTAGCCACGGGGTACTCATCTGATGGTGCGGTTGCATTTCCGCCTTCCATGCGGTGGCAGTTTTCACTCCATCCGTCAGTGTACTTTCCATGGGTCACCAGACAAGTTCTGGTGGCCCGATTCTTATTCCAGAAGTATCCACACACTTCTCGGGACGTCTTCTTCAATCCACAATCTATGTTGAAGAGAATCATTCATCCAGGTCTCAAGGCGTGTTTAGCATCAAATTCCACAAAGAGGGAGGAGGGGTTGGGCCGTGTTTGTTCAGCCCGCACCCTCCCCATTAGGGTGATATCAAACAGCTTCAGTTCTTAATCCTTGAAGTAAATCAAAGAACGTACAACAATTAACCGAGCATGAACCCCTACCTCGGATTCGTTTACATCGAGAAAGAAGATGAAGAAGTCGAGGAAAACGTCATCGGTGTTCTTCAAGGATGACACTTCCTCCCTTGTTCCGGTTTAAAATCAAAGAATATGATGTCCATTGTTGGTGGATGAAGCGTTCTTCATTCTTCGATGGTCATTCTTCGTTGGGAGAATAAGTTTCTCTAGGTTCACTTCCAACCCCTCTCCCAACAAAGGAATGACCTATATAGATTAAATTATATTTTATTAATTTAATTTGAATTGCACCATTAATTCAAGAGGTGTTGAAATATTAAATTAAAAAGGGGTTGGCACTATTAAAGTGGAGAATTGGTGTCACCATTAAGTGGGGAGATCAAAAGGTTTCTCCCCACTTAATGGGGAGTTGAGGAGGTTTTAACCTCGGGTGGTCCCCACCACATTAAACAAGAAGAGGTGTTTAGACCTCGGGTGGGCCCCACCTCCACAACATCTCATGGGAGGTTAAGGTGTGGTGGTCCCCACCCCCAACTCCCAACATCTAATTGAAGGTTCTAACAATAAAAAAAATAATGTTTACACAACCTTATTTTTATTTAATTCATTTAAAACCGAAAAACTAACTTTTATTCTCGACCCACTACCATCAAAGAGAAAGTCTTGCTAAGAGAATATCAGCGTTGCGAGTTCAAAGGTGCCCTCAGATTTCAATTCTGAGTACCGGTTCAAAAGTTATAAAAACCCGCTCATACGTTTACTGAATGTACCCGAACAAAACTTCAGAAATTGATTCTGGGCACACCGGGACTCGGAATCATGCACCATCTGTTTTCGCGGACTCGTAAAATTTCCATGTATTTAAGAAAAAAAATTCCACAGAAATTGTGGGCCTTTACATTCTCCCCAACTCAAGGCTTTACATCCCTGTAAACTACATCTTGAACTAAGGAAAAAAATGGGGGTACTGAGCATGCATCTGAACCTCCCGCTCCCATGTGCTCTCCTAGAGGTTCCCATGCTGCCAACAAATGCCCACCAGAGGTATCAACTATCCACGAAGGACCCAATCCTGTCGATCCTCAATCTATACTAGAACCTCTGTAAAAGTCATCCCATCATCGATGTCCATCTCCCCATGTTCGGTGATGTGAGAAGGGTTGTGCACATATCTCCTCAGATGAGATACATGGAAGACATCGTGCACCCAGTGTAACTAAGGTGGAAGAGCCTGGTGGTAAGCCACCTCGCCTACTCTGTTGAGGATCTGGAAAGGTCTGAGGAACCTTGGAGATAACTTGCCACCCCAACCAAATCTCCATAAACCTCGTCGAGGTGAGACCCGTAGAAAAATGTGGTCTCTATCCTCGAACTCTATAAGTCTCCATATTCTGTTAGCATACAAATTATTCTTACTTTGTGCAGTCTTCATCTACTTTTGGATGATCTACACCTTCTCTGTGGTAGCCCATACCATCTCTGGTCCCACCAGTGCTGACTCCCTTGGGTCTTTCCAACACATGGGTGATCTGAAAGGATTCCCCTATAACGCCTCAAAAGGTGCCATCCCTATGGTGGAGTGATAGTTGTTGTTGTATGAAAACTCCACCAAAGTTAAGTGATCCTCCCATCTTTGACTGAATTCATGGACACAAGCACGTAGCATGTCCTTGAGGGTCTGAATTCTCCGCTCATTTTGACCATCTGTATGAGGATGGAAGGCAGTGCTCAAATGCAGCTGTGTCCCAAAAGCCCCCTACAACCACTTCCATAGCTGGGAAGTAAACTGTGTGTCATGATTGGAGACAATAGATGAAGGTACTCCATGTAGCTACACAATCTCCTACACATAGAGGCATCCCAAGATCCTTACTGAACCCTGCTCTTTGATCGGTAGGAAGTGGGCCGACATGGTGAGTCAGTCAACGATCACCCAAATCGAGTCGTGACCGCTGGATGTACATAGAATACCCGTCATGAAGTCCATGGATATCCCATACCACTTCTACTCTAGAAACTCTAATGGATGAGACAATCCTTCTTGTACCTCGTGCTCTGCCTTCACTTGCTGAAAAGTGAGGCATCGAGAGAAAAATTCTGCTACTGCCTTCTTCATACCTGGCCACTAGTGCTGTCGTCGGAGATCCTAGTACATCTTCACCACTCCTGGATCTACCGATATAGGGGTTGTGTGGAAGTCCCTCAACACTCCCTCCTGAAGTGACACTGGTTCCATAGTATGTCCCTGTAATAGGATGACGTGCTCTCCACCTTCAGAAAATTCATCAGGTGCTTGCCCTGTAGATATCTGAGCACGTCGTGTCTTGTAGTCAGCGTCCTCATGCTGCGCCTCCATGACTCACTAAAGAAGTGGGGGAGTGACTATAAGATAATAAAGAAAAGATTCTCCATCTCTATCCACAAAGGATAACTGCAAAGAGGGTAGCTGCTCCATCGCCTCACCTAGAAGTTGTATACAAGATCTCCTACTGAGTGCATCTGCAAGAACGTTCCCCTTCCCAAGAGTATAGACTATCTCAAAGTAATAGTCCTGGAGGAACTCAAGACAACGTTGTTGTCTCTGTTTTAGGTCCTTCTAAGAGAAGATATACCTGAGACTCTTATGGTCAGAGTAGACTATGAAACACTCACCCATCAGATATTGTTGCCACATCTTAAAGGTGAAGACCACTGCTGGTAACTCTTGGTCATGGGAAACGTAGTTCTGCTCATGTTTTCTCATATGCCGAGAACTATATGCGATCACTTCTCGCTCCTGCATCAGGACACACCTGAGTTTGGTCCCTCATGCATCGCAGTAGGCTACATACCCTATTACCTCCTCTGGAAGCCTCAAGATAGGGGCACTATTCAGCCTCTGCCTCATCTCTTGAAAGATCTGATGGCATCTCTTTGACTACACAAAGGGTTGCCTCTTCTTCGTCAAGGATGATAGTGGTGCTGCAACTCTGGAGATGTCTAGTACGAACCTTTGGTAGTACCCAGCCAAGCCCAGGAAACTCCGTACTTTCATCACACTCCTATATGGCTCCCAAGCAAGTACCACCTCAATTTTCACTGGATCTACTGCAACTCCAGCCTCAGAGATGACATATCTGAGAAAGTGAACCTCTCAGATCCAAAACCAGCACTTCGGGAGATTACCATAAAGTTGGTGCTCTCTAAGTGTGTCCAGTACTACCTACAAATGATAGGCATGTCCTCATCATAAGTCAAGTAGATTAGAATGTCGTCGATGAAGACTATGAAAAAGAAATCGATACATGGATGGAAGATCTTGTTCATGAGTCCCATGAACACTACTGGAGTGTTGGTTACACCGTAGGGAATAACCAAGAACTTGTAGTGGATGTATCAACATATGAAGGTCATCTTCTACACATCCTCATCTCGAACTCTGAGCTGGTGATAACCTGATCTGAGGTATGTCTTCGAGAACCACCTTTCTCCCTTCAGCTGATCAAAGAGGACGTCAATCCTCAGGAGTGGGTACTTGTTCTTCACGGTCACCTGGTTCAGGTGACGGTAGTCTATACAAAGCCTCAAGATTCCATCTGCCTTCCTGGAGAATAGAATTAGGGTTTCCCAGGGAGAAACACTAAGCTGGATAAATCCCTTCCCCTGTAAGTCCGCCAGCCGTACTCGCAGCTCACGAAGCTCTACAGGAGCCATCCGATATGCTGGTATAGAAATCAGTGCCATCCCAGGGTACATATCAATGTCAAAGTCCACCTCTCTGTGAGGAGGTAGACCTAAGACATTATCCAGATAAACATCTACGTACTAGTCCACCACTACAGGATAGCTTGGACTCTCTACATCAACTGCTCTGAGGGTAAGGTAGACCAACTAATGAGTGATCGACTGTACCCTCCTCTGAATAAGTACATCATGTGCTGCAAAGGATCCCTTCTCACCGGTGAAGGTAAACCTAGTCCCATCAGTGCAGACACACCACACTTTGTGCCTAATACAGTCGATCTAAGCATGGATTGTAGATAACCAGTCCATACCCAAGTTGACGTTGTAAGGCCTTGACACCGCTACTAGGAGATCCCAGCCGAAGCTCTCGCCTCCTAGAGTAAGCTCACACTGCCGACACGAGTGCGTAATCATCGAATATGCACCCGTATGAATATCTAACCGTAACGATCAAGCCAATGGATCCATCAGAATCTCCACGATCTGAAAGAGGGTGGTGGAAATGAAAGAGTGACTGGAACCTGTGTCTATAAGAACTACAACTAAGGTAGAGTAGACACATATCGTACCTCTAATCATCTTTGGAGCTCCATGATCATAAGCCTCAGCTACCTGGAGCTGAGCTCTCACCTTTCCACCTGCTTCCTACGGTCTGGGTGGACCTCATAGTGGTGGTGGTGGTAACACCTCATAACATCGTCCATCGCCAGCTACACAACTAGCTCCTTTACCACATCCGCCTTTTCCCTGCAGATCGCCTCAATAGAACCTCTGCCTCTACCTGGGAGGTCTCTCAACTGTCTGTTAATCATCCGAACGGCAGGTCGGGTAGTCATGAGCTATGTGACCCTGACCACCACATGTGAAACACTACCTATTCCTTGAATGACTAGCTATGACTCTTGTGCCTCGCACAACCAAAACCGAGTCTTGAGGTCTTCCACTGGATGGTCTAGTTCTCTTGGACCTCTGCAACATCTATCTGCTACCAGCTGTAGAAGACTACACTATGTGATGACCGATGGCGGGTCTCGCTGATGGTGATTGCTCAGCAAGGAAACTCTCCACTAAGAGGGATTGCTCCAACACCCCTACCTACTTCGAGATGCTGAGGGAGATCATCGAAGCCCTGATCTCTCGCCTGATCCCCTGCTCGAAGTTCCGAGCCCTGAAGAATAGGTCCCGCACCATATCTGTGGAGTAGCGAGAGAGGTCCGTGAACCTCGATGAGTACTGTGCCACCATCATGATACCCTGTTGTAGATGTAGTAGCTACTATATTTGCACCGCACGTAGGGTGGTTGGGACAAACTCCACCCGAAACAGGCTCTCGATGTCTGCCTAGAGAAGTGTCACCTCGTCATGCACTTAGAGCATCAAGATCCACCATTTTCCTGTTGCTTCCTAAAGGAGAATCACGACAAGGATCACCATAAGGTTTTCTAGTGTCTCTACTAGTCTGAAGACTCTCACCACAGCCTCCAGCTAATACTAAACTGCTTGCAGTTCTGTCTCACCCATGTACCTGGGTGGCCTCTGGAGCTGGAACTTGTGCAACATGCTCAGGCGACATGCACTATCTACTGCTAGAGCTGGTGGCAGTAGTGGTCCAATGGGTAGTGGTACCGCTGGTTCCTCCACTGTGATATGGCCCTATACCAAGGCCTCATCGCTCGGTGGGCTTCCATCTCATACAAATACTGGAAACCTGGATGGCTTTCTGCGGGGAGGAATCCTGTAGAGACATAGGTGCACCACGGTCAATAAGTTATACCTAGTGAGCTGACTCAAAATAGATCAAAAAGAAGACTCTTCAAAACACAAACGCAATCAGTGTTTCCATACACTGAGTCGAAAATCAGAAGTCAGAGTCCTAGTGTATGGATATGTTGGCCGCTGCACCGACACTGGACTCCCTAAACTGAAAACCAAACTCACTGCACTTAACACTATTTCTTCATAGAAGAGATCAGAGACTTAATTTATGTGGTAGAAGAGACTCCTCTGATACCAATTTGTCATGACCCATCCCCTGGGGGCCCGTGTTGTGACTACCCCTATCTCGCCTTCCAAAGGCCAGGGGCTGGAGACTAGCACCAAAAGGTCTAATTCCCTAAATCTAGGAAGGCATTGAATTTATAACTGTAAAAACACACAATATAGCACATAGCTAGATCCAAAACACTAAACAAAACTGTATAACAAGAGAGTGCTAAAATGTAAAGGGGCCAAAAATACAAGCCCAACTGTAAAGTATAAGTACAACTGAAAAGGGAAAAAACAGCTGAAAGATGAAAAGTATCTCCTGGATCGTCCACCATGAATCCTACCTGAAGGGTAAGTATAGATATCCTCCTTACCAATCCATGTATTTTAGTCTCCTCCAGGTACCGACTCGTCATGAGGTCCACCTCCGGGAACCGTCCAGTCCTAGTACACTTAGCCTCGGTCAATGCTATCTGTCATCTGCATCCAACACAATGAGGTGCGGGTAGTGCCCATACAAGGGTGAGTATAACGATACTCAGTAGGGACCCCGAGACCCTCATGGTCTCTCAAAATCCACTAAGGATAAACCACAGAGTAAGAAATAAACTGAAAACCCCACTTAGTTATAAGCTCATACATATACCAACGTTATCAAGTAACGCATCTCAATCATGAGGAAAAAACAAAGTTACTGACTCATCTCACATAGGTATAAAACTTATGTAGAGAGATAGATATGATTAGATTTAGCCACTGAATCATCTATTCTATTGAACCCACATAGGATCCAAGAACAAAAATTAGAACTATCAAACCCACACAGGATCTCGGAATAGTAAACAAAGCTGTCGAACCAACACATCATCCATGAATAGTCATCGAAGCTGTCAAACCCACACAGGATCCAGGAAGAGTTGTCAGTGTTGTCGAACCCACACAGGATCCTGGAACAGTCGTTAGTACTGTCGAACCCACACAGGATCCAGGAACATTCATCAGTGCACAACTAGCCATAGGGTTCCACACAAAGCATGCTTGATTCTAGGAGGGGTTTCTACTTCATCCAAGTGTCTATACATCCACTACCACGAAGTCCCAATTTGATATATCCAAAAGATCCGTATTTACAAAAGGAACCCAACGTGATAGACGGTGCGTCAATCGGACGCCCGGTCTGAGAGTTATTGAAATTTTTGTTCCGAGGGCTTGGTTGGATTTACATTCGATCCAACCTAGACATACCCCAACTGTGTCCAAAACTTTAGTGGGGTATACCAAAAGAACTTTCTTCCTCTAAGGTTTTCATCTCCAAAGACTGTTCATCAATTGGACACTCATAGCTCAAGTTACGGGCAAGAAAGTGGAAAGTGGTCAAATGGGTCTGGGTCCGGTCCGGACCAGGCAGACCTACCCGGCTCGAACCAGCCCAACCCAGGTCTGGTCTGAGGTCTGACCTGATCCACGGGTCCGGACCGGCCCACGGGGGTGGCCTGACCTGCACTGGGTCTGGCCCGCACTGGGTTCGGCCCGCGCTGGGTCCGGCCCGCATGAGGCCTGTGGCTGGCGGTCGTGGGGTCCTCCCTAGCCACGTCCATGGGGGAGGCCACCCCCTGGTTCCCAAATGGCTTATCCATTCAGGTGAGATCCAAAACCGGCGCCATGTGGCACCGCTCTGCATCATGCGGGACCCATGAAAGACCCATGCAGTGGGGTCTCGCTGCTCCCGGCTAGCTGAGTGGAAAGCCGCCACCCGCATGGCGTAGTTGTGTTGTGCCTCCTCCGATGACCCGGTGGCTTAGGCCGCCGGTCCTACTTGTGGATAGACTTGCACCGCCCGTCGGTGCACTGTCGCGGTAGGGGGCCACGACCCCCTTTTTTCTCCATCGCACGTCGCGGTTGCGCCGCGCCTTCTCCGACGACCTGGTAGCTCGGGCCACCAATTTTCTTCACGGATGGGCTTGCACTAGTTGCTGCTGCACCACCATGGCCCGTCAGCCATGAGTTACTCCTCCAGTGGAGCGGTTGTGCCGCTGCCTTCAATGCGGTGGCGGTTGTCGCTCCATCAGTTAGAAAACTTTGTACGGGTCAACGGACGAGTTCCGGTGGCCCGATTCTCATTTTGGAAGTATCCGTGCATTTCTCAGGACATCACCTTCAATTCACAATCAATGTTAACAAGTATCGCTCATCTTGATATCATGCCGCTTTTAGCATCAAATTCTACAAAGAGGGTGGAGGGATCAGGCCGTGTTTGTTCATCCCGCACCCTTTGCATTAGGGTGATAGCAAGTGGATTCATTTCTTAATCCTTGAAGTAAATCGAAGAACGTGCAAAAATTAACCAAGCATGAACCCCTACCTCAGATTCATTGATGCTAGGAAAAGGATGAAGAAGTCGAGGATGATGTCGTTGGCGTTCTTTGAGGACAACGCTTCCTCCCTTATTCTAGTTGAAGATAAAAGAACAAGATGTCCGTCATTGGTGGATTAAGCATTCTTCATTCTTCAATGCTCGTTCTTCATTGGGAGAATAAGTTTCTCCAAGTTCTCTTCCAACCCCTCTCCCAACAAATGAATTGCCAATATAAATTAAATAATTTTTTAATAATTTAATTTGAATTGAACCTTTATTCAAGAGATGTTGGCATATTAAATTAAAAAGGGGGTGGCACCATTAAAGTGGGGGAGTGGTGGAACCATTATGTGGGGAGCTGAAGAGGTTTCTCCCCACTTAATGGTGAGTTGAAGAGGTTTTAACCTCAGGTGGTCCCCACCACATTAAACAAGAAGAGGTGTTTAGACCTTGGGTGAGCCCCACCTCTATAACCTCTCATTTGAGGTTAAGGTGTAGTGGTCCCCACCCAAATTTCCAACTTCAAAGTGAGGGTTATAGCCATAAAAATAATGTTTACACACCTTATTTTTATTTAATTCATTTAAAACCCAAAAACTAACTTTTATTCTCGACCCACAGTCATCGAAGTGAAAGTCTCCCAAAGAGAATATCAGCGTTGCGAGTTCAACGGTGCCCTCATATTTCAATTCCAAGCACCAGTTCAAAAGTTATAAAAACTCACTCGTACTTTTACTGAATGTACCTGAACAAAACATTAGAAATTGATCACGGGCACACCGGGCCTCAGAATCACGCGCCGTTAGTTTTTACGGACTAGTAAAATTCCCATGTATTTAAGAAAAAAAATTCCATGGAAATTCCGAGTCTTTACAATCAATTGAACTTATTCTTAGATATCTACCTATATCAAATACACCTTATATAATGGATACCAATGAAGTGGAATAATTGAAGAAGCAGTTACTGGAGAACCTGGACAAAGGTTTTATACTCCTGGGTGCTTCACCATGGGGGGCACCAGTCATCTTTTTTCAAGAATAAGGATGGATCAATGTACCTATACATTGATTATCTTGAGCTCAATAAAATCATGATAAAGAACATGTATCCCCTTCTACAGATAGATGACTTGTTAGATCAGGTACTTGGAGTCAGTTATTTCTCTAAGGTGGACCTTTAGTTTGGATATCACCAATTAAAGGTGTGGAAGGATGATATTCCCAATAATTCATTTCAAATGAGGTATGAAAACTATTATTTAATAGTTATTACCTTCAAAATCAGTAATTATCCCACAATTTTCAGGGATTTAATAAATAGAGTCTTTAGATATTTTCTCAACAAATTTGTAGTAGTATTTATTAATGGTGTTGATATACTTCAAAGTCAAGTAGGATCATGTGGTGCATTTGAATACTATGATAAAAAAATTGAAAAGGGAGAAAATATATGAAATTTATTGTAAATGTGAGTTTAGGATGGAGTAAGTATCATTATTGAGCCATGTAATCACCAGTCATGGGATATCTGTGGACCCTTCCATGACAAAGGCAATCAAAGAGTGGCCCAGGACAATATCTATAATGGAGATACGTAGTTTACATAGTCTAGAAGGGTATTACTGGTTATTTTAAAAGAAATTCTTAGGATTTTCAAAACCACTAACCAAGATGACACAGAAGGGAGTGAAGTATTTTTAGATGAGTGAATGCAAAGATTTCTTTAAAGAGTTAAAAAAGAGTCTTATCACTGTACTAGTTCTCACACTACCGATTAGTGGAGAACTCTTTGTAGTGTACAAAGATGATTCAAATAATGGATTTAGAGGTGTACTGATTCAAAATGATAAAGTGTTAGCCTACTCCTCAAGGTAGTTGAAAATTCAGGAGAAAAACTATCTGACTCATGATCTGGAGTTGGCATCTGTGATCTTTGCATTGAAAATCTAGTGGAATTATCTCTATGGGGAGAAGTGTTAAATATATAATGACTATAAGAGCCTAAAGTATATATTCATATAGAAATATCTTAATATGTTCCAGTGAAAATGGTTAGATCTCATCAAGGATTACGACTTCTCAATCCACTACCATACTGGTAAGACAAATATGGTAGTAAATGCTTTAAATAGAAATGATACCGTATATTTTTTAATGATGATAATTGAGAAAGATATAATATTATTAGACTTGGAAAGAATGTAAATGGGAATCATTAAATAAGAAACATCATCAATTCTTTATCAAATGATTTCTCAACCATCCCTTTTGATAAAAATAATGGATGATCAAAGAAATAATGTGGAAATCCAATATAATGTGGAAGCGCTAAAAAAGAGGAAATCCTCAGAGTTTAAAATTAATTTGGAATGAGTTATAATATTTGGTACATGAATATGTGTACCTATTGATCCATATGTAAAGAAGAATATTCTAACTGATGCACATATCTCAACCTTCACTATCCACCTAGGGAGAAAAGAGATGTATCAGGATCTCTGAGAGAACTATTAGTGGGACAATGGGAAGAAGGAGATCATTGAATATACATCAAAGTTCCTGGTATGTCAGCAAGTGAAGGATGGAAGAAAAATGTATAAAGGGTTGATGCAACCATTATCCATAACAACATGGAAGTGGGGGAACATCACCATAGACTTTGTCATGGGACTTGTGAAGAAATCTAGAGGAAACAATGCTATATGGGTTATTGTGTATCATCTTATATAGACAACTCACTTATCTCAATTAGAGAGGAATTCTGATTGAGTCAAATTGCACTAATATATATCAAATAAGTGGTAATGGTTCATGAAGTACCACTATAAATTTTATATGATCAAGATATGAGATTCACCTCTATGTTTTGGAAAAGTCTCCAACATGCTCTAAACACTAAGCTAAACTTCAGTATGAATTATCATCCTCAAACTGATGGCCAATCTAGGATTATTATTTAGAAACTGGAAGAAATGTTGATAGTGTGTTCTATGGACTTCAAAGGAGGATGGGACCAATATGTGCCACTGATAAAATTATTTTAAAACAATAGTTTATACTCCATCATAAAAATGGATACATATAAAGTCATTTATAGGAAAATATTTAGAACATGGGAATACTGGAATGAATTCAGTGAACGTAAGCTAATAGGGCCTTAAATAGTCAATGAAATGGTGGAAAAGGTGAAAACCATTCAGCAGAACATCAAGTAGCTCAAAGTAGATAGAATATTTATGCAAAAAATCGTCAATGGGACCTCAATTTAGAGGTTATAGATCTGTTATTCCCCCTCATATCTCTATGTAAGATAATCATGATATTTGGGAATAAATAAAAGCTAAGTCTAAAGTATATCGTCCCCTTTGAGATCCTTGATTGTGTAAGAGTTGTGGCCTATTGACTAGCACTTCCACCAACCATGTCTAAAGTTCATGATGTATTACATGTATCCCACTTGATAAAGTACATACTATATCCTTCACATTTACTAAATTCATAGGTGGTATAGTTGGAAAATGATCTCTTATATGAGGAGCAATCAGTGAAGATCTTGGATCATAGAGATAAAGTTCTACGCAACAAGAATACTCACCTAGTCAAGGTACTACTACAGAACCATAAGTACAAAGAGGAAACATAAGAACCTGAGGAAGCAATGAAGGATAAGTACCCACACCTTTTTTCAACTTAGTATGTAAAACAAAATTTGGAGGGTGAAATTTCATAAGGGGGAAAAATGTTACAACCAAAAATTTTATTAATGAAAATTCCCTTTTATAATTATGTTCTATAGTATAGATCAAATAAAATCACATTAATAACACAATAAAAACTTTATAAATGAATAATTAATGAAATAATAATTATTTATAGAAGTTAAGGAACCTATATCGATGAAATAGTAACTTAACATTTAGAATAGTAATGCGAACCTTCTGAATAGTAAACTGAATAATAGAATAGCAACCTTACCTATGAAAGTATAAATAAAATTTGGGTATCTTAAAAATGAAAATATGATATAATTATATCATATTTTAAGTAAATAAATGTTTTACAAATTATTAATTACGTGTTGGTATTTTATAAGTCATAAATATTTTATTATAATTTTATGAGTAATTTTATAATTTAAAAGAAAATTTATTTTCAAAAAATGTTTTCATAAACTAATATTTTTTGTCTTATGATTTTAAGAAAATATTATGAGGCCTTATTTAATTTTTCAAAGTTTTATAAAAGTAGTTATAATTTTAAAATTTGCTTTTTCCTAGTAAATTATTTTTTTAATTAAAATTAAAATTAATCATTTTTAAAATATTATTTTCATAAAATGGAGTTCATTTTCGAATTATATATGTTGAATAATTGTTAAGTTGAGTTTTTGGGATTTTTCTAAAATAATTGATTTTTTGGTGAATAATAATATACGATAATTTATAGTATATATACATTATAGGTTAAATACACCATTCCTTGAGTAATGGATGATGTAAGAACCATTAGTTTAAAATAAAATGATATAATTACTTTATTTAGTCTCAATAATTAAAAATATTGTTTTTCTTGAGAAAAGTAATAAACTAATGAATTAAATAATGAGAAAACACCCCTCACCACCTCCTCTCTTCAGACATCTCAATCTTTGATCCTTGTCAAAAATATTCTCAAATTTCTTCCCAAACCTCTATCCCATGTCCATGATCTCTTTTCCTCATAAAAATACCAAAACTTTTTCCCGAAGGAGGTTTTCCAGGAGGAGAAATTCAAGAGGTAAATTTATTTTTTTCTTTTCTGTTAGTTTCTTTCCAAGTTATTTTCTTATTCTATGATAACCTACCCCTATCCAAATTTTATTATAACTCTTTTAAATTAAATATAGTATAATTTTATTACGTTAATTTAATATTCCATCATCAAATACCCTTCTCCTCTTCCATTTATTTTAGGAATGAAAACATCGTTTGGGAGGTGTTAATTTATTGCCTTCAAGTTTGAAATTTTTTCACTATCCATTACCATCTTAAGGATGGACATGAAACCATTTTTTTGGTTGAAATATATTTTAATATATTTATTATATCTTGTTTAATGTTCTTTAACCATTATATATACATTATATTAAATAATAGAGCACGACTAGTTTGTTGTGGTTGAAAAACCTCTAAAATTAATCTAAATGATTATCATTAACATTTTATTTGTTGATTTGTCCTAAAATATTAAAAAAATAATATATAAGACAATTTAAAATTATATTTTTTCATTAATAACATATAATTTCAATTCTGGAGAATTTTTCCAATTCTACATGAAGTTTCATACTTTTATACAAGTGAACTGATCATGAAAACTAAGAAAACGAGCACTCCTGAATGATGAAATTGAATTTTATAACTCATAAAAAAGAACATAATTGAAATTAATAAAATTATACTAAATCAATTAAATGTATAAAATTTCCTTTAATTATTAATTAATTAATTTAATTTGATTATCCATGAAAATAAGATCAAGTGAAGAACCTATTCAAACCTAAGGTAAGGGATTTTATAAGAACCTCCATTTTTTCCTTCAGGTTAATCTTTATCTCTCTATACCTTAATGTAATTATAATTTATTTTTATTAAATTCTTGTAAATTTTTTGTATTTTTTCCAAACTAATATATCAATATCATATCATCCTTCTTTAATAGGGTAATACATGTTTTATAAAGGTTCCCTTTTATATTCTTCCTGATAAGCAAGACCGATTCCAGGGAATTACCATTTTTCATAACCATTTTCATGTGCATGCCATAATTTCATTTAATCCCCCATTATTTTTCTAAAATAAAACATTTTATATTGAAAAACTATATTGGTTTAATTCTAATTTTATACAAAAAATTATTCCTTTTCCATTTTAAAGAATCTTAAAAGTTTCCCCTTAAACTTTACTAAAATGTTTTATTTCTAAAGTTTCTTAGACAATATTTTCATTTAATTTTGAAATAAATTATCATCATCTATGCCTATATCCCCTTATGAATTTCCATGTATGATTTAAATCCATCCTCTCATGGACACTATTATGATATTCCCTTTTTATATGCCTTTTGAAATGATCATGATACCCAATTCTTTCCATGGGCAACCCTTATGTGTATGTTTGATTGATTATGTATGATTATTTATGTAGAAAAAATATTCATAAACATGTTATATTGTGTGTTCCCAGATATCACTCTAATGCCTAGGGTAATGTTTAGTCTCTTCATGTACAATGGTCTTCGTGGTTAGCCTTGACTCGTGCTCCATGTGCAACGATCTTGGTGATTAGCCTTAACTCATGATACTTAATGTGCAATGATATTTGAATAATGATAAAGTCAAATTTTATGTTGCTTCTACATTAATATAATTCCATGATTATATGATCCTATGTTATACATGTTATTTATTTTTATTTTGATTCATATTTCATGCCTTTTATGTCATCATGTTATGATTTATAACCCATGTGCTATGTTTTATTCCTATTTTTATTTCCTTACTAGGATTTTTAGCCCATCCATTTTGTTCTTGTATCCCCTAGGTTATCCTATGAAGTTATAGGAGCTCGATTGGTGTTATGATCTCATTTTCAAGATCAAATAATTTTTTTTTCATGATGTTTAATTGTGTACCTAATCTTCCAAAGGCACTAGAATTTAAGATCCTTATATTGTAATTTGATGTTTAATTAAACCTAAAATTATGTAATGACATGTGTAAAGGGATAAGGTCTCTATACACCAGGGTAACCATACATGGTGTGAGTAATAAAACCCAATATGAGTTCACCAATGCATCATTAACATAAGTGTGACATATATATATATGTGTGTGTGTGTGTGGATGCAGTAATAGAAAATAATTAAATAGCAAGAAAACATATACCCATGTTGGGTTATTGTGAACTAAATAAGCCTCCATGAAGCCTCGCCATACCTGATGGAGTAAACTCTTGAATGTGGAAGTAGTCCTATATGAAAACTATCTATAATATCATAGGAATTTATTTGAGGAGGGAATGACATAGCCAAACTCTCACACAGGCTGAACCATCCTCTCAAGGTAATGTCTCATAGCTAAGTCTCATATCCAGTTGTCTCATAGGAAGTTTTCCGAGGAGGTCATAACATATCCAACCTTCTATACAATCCAAACAAACACCACCTTGAAGGTAAGCCCCCATGGATTTGTCATACATTAACAAAGACTCATATGAAATAGTTTGGGTAGGTCATACCATAACTAACTTCCCATGAAATTCAAACCAATACCCTCATTTAAGGGAGGCCCCATAGATGAATCTATCCTGAAATCACATAAAAATAGAAACAAAGTCACAAAGATCTAATACTCAAACCACTAGGGTCAAAAAATGCTCTAAGATGGAATCCCATATTATGGACCTCATGGAAGGGGCCCTTTATCTATCCCTTAACACAACTCATGACACAATTCTTCTATTATACATGACCATCCATAAAAAACTTGACATTTTGAGGAGTCCATAACTTATACCTATAATGATCAGAAATAAATTTTAAATATAAAGACTAATCTGAGGTAACTCACCCTATACATAACAACACAAAGTTAACAACTATGCCGAAGTAGTATGTGATACGGGGTTCACTATCCCAAACTAGAACACCCGAATCTACCCACAAAAGGGTAAATTATTTCAATATATACCCACCCATTCACTTAAATATATTTGGTACAACAATTATAATCACACACACTCACACTCCCACATGTAAAAAAGTCTTTATAATCACACACCAACTCAAGATTTAGGTACCTCACTCGCCAATCTGTGTCACCAGATTTATGAAAAAATCACCAAAACTAAAAATCAAACATAAAACCTTATAATTTTTTATTTGGTATGAAATAAAATTAAATATATATAACTTACACCAAATATCACCTAGATTGAGTTAGAATCAATAAGTAAGGACCACCGCCACCAATGAAAATTTGACCCAGTAAGAGATGAAAGAAAGAGGATATTTGGAATCCAAAAGAGAATCCAAAATTATGTCATGGCCAAGTGGAGGTTAACAATGAAGCGAGGAAGAGAAAAATGGGGCCTTGGAAAAAATTATGGGGCTGAATTTAAAATAAACAAATAAACAGGCCACTTGGTACCCAATTAGCATGTATCAAGTTCTCGATGTTCCACTAACCACCAACATACTCCTACCAATTGATCAATGGGATCCAAGCCTTATAGGATGATTTCCTAGCTCACCAAGTACCCATTTACCTAATCCCACATTTTTATTAGTTGGAATAAATACCCCGATTTTAAAGAATCTCAAATATTGATACCATCTAAACACATCCCAAATTAGCCAAGAATAAATAATTCAAACCCAAAAAATAATCCTGGAACTCATACCTAAAATTTGAGGTTCATTATTATTGGGCCCTTTCCCCTACTTTCATCACTGAAAATAAAGGTTTCATACACAGTAAGATAACCAAGAAGGGTGTGAGTACAATTGAGTATTCCACCACTGATTGTGTCCCAAAAAAATCCAAAATATATAAAGTAAATGCTCAATTTTAAATTCTCTTAATTAAAACACAAAAAAACACCTCTCATATGATGAGATACTCAACAAAAAATGATAAATGACTACACATACCTTAGCTAGTGCTAGAATGATATAAATTTACCATGGTATAGATAGAACATTTGAAAATGATTCATCACCACCCATTCCATATACAAGGTGAAAGAGATATTACATAGTGGTTTTTCCAAGGAAAACAAGGCATCAACTTTACATCATATAAGGTGAATGACACATCACTGTACCATAACCCCCAAGGGAAATTCTATATCACTAAACATATATCTCTAATATAAACAATAAATCACTAATACATAACCACATGGTGATTCATGTATCACTAAACACATATCCCCAAGGTGAATGATGTATCATCAATCACATAATTCATTGGTAAATGATACTTAACTATTGTGTATACCACAAGATAATGACACATAAATGATATATAAACCCCAAGAAAATGATAAATCACTGATACATATCCCTAGTTGAATGATACTTCACCAATTTATATCCCCCAGGTAAATGATACATCACTGATACATAAACACCAATAATATAGATGGATGATATAACCCCATCATACTGAGAATTTAAGATATACTAATATTAAAAACATCAAGATGAATGAATCATCACCTATATATAATATGAGAAAAGAATAATGTCTCAATAATTCAAAATTTAGGAAAATTACTTATCACCGTAAAAAAAGTGGATGATTTATCACACCGGTATTGCTACTATGATTAATGAGTTATCACCATTTTTCCAAGCCCTACAGATTCTATAAACTACCCAACTCACAAGTTCTAATATCACAAGACCACTGACCTATGTAAAGGTTATATGATAAGGCTATTTATCACTATCCCAACCCATGCTTCAGCCTTTATCCATTAAAGAATGTTCTTGGACACCTTATATAGATCATAGGGTTATGGCTAATACATTGATACCCCTCAAAAGTTCCATTTCAAATTAAAGTCACCACTTTCCCAAGGAACCATAGCCATAGATGATCAAACACTCAATGCACCAAGCTTAGAAGATCTATCCTGATCTAGATATATTTTATTCACCACTTATGAAGCAAGAGAAATCAATTTAGTTCCCATCTATCCCATAAAAAAATTATTTCATTAACATAAATATTATGATATAATAAAAGCTCATATAAACTAATGGGAATGTTTAGGTACCACCTACCTATACTTAGTAGGACCCTGATCATCTAAGGTCGTAACCTGAATTGATATATACAAGAATAAATTATAAAAAATTCTATAATCCCCTAAAATAGGGATATATAATTAATAGTGACGAAATAGTAATATAAATTGAGATTATATGGGAGAAGACACTTAGCCTTACCCATAGGGATACCTTGGGATTAAAGATTCTTCAATTTGAGTCCAATTAAAGAATATTAAAAACTTGAAGAAGAAGAGGAATTAAGGGTTTTGGAGGATTTCAAATGAATAAGAAAGATAAAATGAGTGGCATCTCATTTAATAATAATACACAATTTAATGGGTATAAATATATTTCACCCATCCCCCCAAATGCCTCTAACTTGGTAGTTTAGATAA
Organism: Viscum album; assembly: GCA_963277665.1. NCBI lineage: Eukaryota > Viridiplantae > Streptophyta > Magnoliopsida > Santalales > Viscaceae > Viscum > Viscum album. The sequence goes on from OY728166.1 coordinate 387,120,244, forward strand.
CAACCTAGGTGGCCTAGAAAGAACAAATCACAAAAATAGAATTCAATTGCGTGGTTCCTATAAGGATTAATAGGCCCACAAACCCTCCCCACAATAGAAATAATTATTTTACAACCTGTACTCAAACCCGAGATCACTACAACACATATTCAACCCCTAAAAACCGATCTAAAGGATATTGGAAAAAATTTAATATGAACTTTTGAGAAATTAAATCCCATTTAATAATATTTCTAAACAAAGTAATCAATGAAATTACTTTTAAAAAAATAACAAGGACACCACTGGGTACCCACACCAGGGACACCGGTTGGCTGTTGGCCATTCGTGGTATTCCCCTATTTTTTATGGGGTTAGTGGTTACCCAATCCATTGGTATAAGGTATATTTTTGCAAATTTCTATGAATACAGATGTCCCACACTAGAACTAACCACCCAAAAAAACCCCAGTCTTTGCCAACTAGTCAAACATACCAAAACAATCAAAATTTTCTTATTTTGTAAATAATTAAGTCAATTTCATACCTCAAAAAATATAGGGTGTTATAACTGACCCACTATACAAAATATATTTCATGAACTATGTAACTTAGATTTTTTGGTGAAAATCTATGGATTGTCCACCTACATATAAGCCTCACACTCCCATGTATCCTTTTTAAAATGCACACCATTGGTGTTGTCTTCTCATAAATGATATTATTTTTCAAAACCTATATTCTGAATATTTATTATTTGAATGATGAATCCAACTCTAGCTTGACATAATTAGAGATGTTCATGTGATAAGGGTTAGGAAAATATCTCTGAAGTTGATATGAACATGATACATCATACCTATCAGCATATCCCTATGGAAGTGATAAATGTTATTGTAACACCCCGATCCTAGATTCCCAGATTTGGTGAATTATTTTAATACATTAGAATGATTACAAGGAATAAAGTACCAAAGAACCGATCAGTTTATCAGTCTTGTAAAATAGATTACATATTTGAATGTTAAATTCCATTATAAAATGACTAAAAAACCACAACATTGTCCCCTTTTGAACACATTCATATCCATTATCCTATCCCGACAAGTCAACCATAAAATACTTCTTCAATCCTGGGAAAAATAAAACAAATGGGTTAGCTCATATGCTCAGTAAGGATAACAATATAGAAGAAAATTTCATAAATAAGCATAAACCATTAAGGTAATGTATAAGATTATAAAAAAAGCCTTTTAAACTTAAACTTTAGCATAATATGGAAAAGATAAAATCAAATAATTCCATTTACTTATTCACATGGATATTCTAATAGTCGAATAATCACATGCAATATCAATATCCACTTTTATAATAATGGAATGCATAATGCCCGACTTCAAAACCACATAGTCAATAACTTGTGCCAATAATACAAATAATATTTTGTCAAGGCCTTGTGCCAAGACACTATTTTGTCTCATGAGACCTATCGATGAATTGAGGAGCTATAGTAGGCTCTATCCATCACTTACTAAGTCCAATTCACTCTGCATATGAAAAGGTTAAAACATAACATAAACATTCGTATTAAAACTAGCATAAGAAATATCAATACTTTATCCAGTAAACATGAATGGTTTAAAAATAACACATCCACAGTCAAACATATCACAAAATATTCAATACAATATGGAAGATTTGTATCATAATAAATCAACTTCAAAAAATTTTAAAATCCATCAAAGGATGCTTATATAGATGAAAATGATTTGTAGAACTCTTTTCGAGAAATATCCCTTTTTCATAAATACTTTTAAAAGTCACACAATTTAGAAAGGAAGATATTTAAAGACATTTTAGAATGAAAGTGTCCCATACCACTTTTAAACTTTTGAAAGGAGTTAACATTTTAAAAACATTCATGTCCATATAAACGAATCCTTAAAAACCATTTTGAAAACATGGGCATTAATGAGAATGATTTAGAAGAATAAATATCTAAAACATTTAAAATGATGTTTTAGTAAAAATGTACCTAAAACAAATCCCTTTGAAAACTATTTTATGAAACATGGACATGTATAATAAATATTTCCTAGTATATACTTACGTAAAAACAACTTCGAATAATAAAGAGATTGTGAAATTAACCCCTACCTTGCACTTTCCTTTGGTAGAGGGTACGTTTAACCTCATGTATAATGACCATAGTATGTTATTAAATTATAAAAGAACCATATTAATATTTATTATATCAAATATGATTCATTTATGAATTTATACTACCCATTTAATAATGATTTCCATGATAAATTAACATTTTAGGTAATAATCATTTTCTTTATTGTACGTGTTTTAACTTGTTATTCCTGATCATATCAATTAGATCAAGATTTAAATACATACAGAATATAAAACTTTATTTATATATCATATATATTTAGAATATAAATATTTATAATAGATAGATATATGAAATGAAAGGAACTGTTTATGGAGACGGTAGGCCGTACGTACGTATAAACATTGTTTCCGTTTTCATATCGTATTGAATAGAAGTAAGTGAATAAGATATATGTAAGTAAATACATACATACATACATACATACATAAATATATATATATCCCATAGAATTATTATTTCATATATTACATACTTATTAATAATATATATTTTTATAATCATTGTTGAATGGTGAACGTGGGAATGAATCTCATTGAGTCGTGGAGATGGTAATCCGTACGTACGCACAAGCGACAATATCATTATATCGATGGTGAAATCATATGTAATTTGATAGTATATAATATGTACAGAATAATTAACAAGTTATATTTATTATTTATGTTTGTTATATTCATTATTATACCCATCCAAATAATGAATTGTTTGAATAACAAACTACACCACGACGTGGAGACAGTAAGACATACGTACGCACATATGGCGACTTTGTCATTATTGTGATGGATAGAATAATGATTATGATTGTATAATTTTTATAATAACATCAAATTATATAGAATACACTGGAGTTATTATTTTTTAATGAAAACAACAAATAAAGAGGAAGTGGAAGAAAAAAATAACTTGAAAGTGGTGATGAAATATTTATCTCTTTTTTGGGTTCTTCCTTTTTATTTGATCAAAAGGGCTCCTTAGGATGGATTTATTACCAATGAAAGGAATCTTGGATTAAGGGAGGAATTTTGGGAGGATATTTGGGTAGGGTTTGGCTGAGCCAAATGGATTTGGAGGTGTGAAATTAAGGAAAGGGGAGGTACCCTTTTATAAGAGAGGTGAGGGTCACTTTAGGAAAACATTGAAATATTATTTTATAACAAAATAATTTTCTGTTTCTAATGGCTACAAAATGATTTATTTAGAGGATATGGTGGGGATGGGTCGAAAAACACTAAACTAATAGGTTCTAGATAGGTTTAGGTCACCATATTAACTTTATCTTTTTGATTTAACTCATAGTTAAATAGTTTGACATTTACCATATCTCATTGTATTTTTATATTATATGGTTAATAAAATTACTATAAACTTCTAAGAAAACCTCAAGTGGTTCATTAATGACATATATAATATTATTTAATCCCTTTGGAAAAACCATAGATTTTTAGGAATATAATATCAATTAATAATATAATATTTGTTTTAAAAACTCTTTTATGTCAATTTTGACACTATTTGGTATTTTGTTTTTTTAATTTATAACAACATTATTACTTCGAAAAAAATTCATTTAATCAACCCTAACATGTAATATTAACCTATAAAATTAGTTAAATTCATTAAAAGTCTCAAATTATATTTATTTTGATATTTTTAATATCAATTATTTTAATCTTTCATTAATAATCTAATTACTGCATCAACATTGTGTCAGAAATAAATTTAATTATTTAATGTCGAAAAATTAAAAATAAAATAATTTTATATAGGTAATATTTTTATCTTTATAATGAATATTTATAGTCTAATTTATCTTATGTATAACCCTATATTAAAAATGGTTTAGTTATTAAACTTTGATTTTAACTCTTTTAACTCTTCTTTAAATAAAATTATAATAAATGTCCTAATATAATCCAATTGGACCAAATGGGATCATATTTTATTCCTAAGGCCATTTTTGGCCAAATAAAACTTATCCAACAGAATTAGGACATGTGTTATGGTAATTATAATATCATTTTTACCTTTAATTACCCTATTTACTTTTAACCATGGTAAATAAAATTTAAAAGTTACTATTCACCAAAAATGATTTTCACCCTATTTAACCACATTTTACTTACTGATATCAACCATGTCTCTTGGATTTTTGAAATTCAATCCACAGAAGCGGTAAAATTATGTTTTATACAAATTTGTAAATTCTCCTTGGAGGTGGGTAAAAGATGGTAAAAATTTTGTTAAAATTTTATATATCTAAACTTATTATAAAATGACTCCAATGAATTGAGTTGAACATATATAGGTATTATGTATCTATTTTGACCTAAAATAAATTAAAATAAAATAACTAGTTATTTAAATAGAAGTCAGTTTTAACCAATAACGTAGTGTTTTTTCACTGTTCATCCAAAATTAAAATTTTTCAGAAAAATACCTAAAATTAACCCTAAGATAATTTCGATATTAAAAATCAAAAAATGAAGTCCATTTTGAAAGATAAAATTTACAAAATTTCAAAAAGTGGGTATTACTATTCATAACGACTAGTTTGATTGGTTGTGGTGTGTTTGAATTCGAAGTTGCGTACAACACAAGCTATTGTATTATTCAAAGGGAAACGTATCGTGGAAGATTGAGGTGTTATAGGTATACTATATTATTGTTCATCTTGGAAACCTCAAATGGCCCCATGAAACCTATACCCAAATTAACTTTCCTTTGAATCCAATTATATACCAAGTGAGGAAATACTCTCAAGAATACCCAACATCCAACCATAGTCTCTTGAGGATGACATCACTAGACAATATATGGTCACTTCTTACTCGGAGTGGTCTCCAACCACTTACAAATCAATTAGATATACCTAATTTATGTTTAAAGAGACTCATCCTAATTATATAAGACCCCCTACCTCTAGAAATTGTATGGGTGATCAAAAAGACCTATTATACAACGTATCAAAAGTTTATATATGAATAGATTGCGGATAACTGATGTTATGATAACAATCTATAAGAATAATATGACTCTCCTAAGAATTGTCAAAAACAAGAACACACCTGTGTAGCAAGTTTTACAAGACTTGGATAATATGATAATAATTCCCATTGATCCGAGGATTGTATTCTATAATATGATGAGCTTGAGGAGACAATACATTCAATAACTCTTTCCTGTAGAGTGATATAAATTAGGAATCCTAATAATATACAGTAGTCATAGGAACACCATGTAAAAACAAAATCTCTAAAACATAAATCTATCCTAGATATTAAATAGACTATGTTTCCTTAATTGATATAAAATGAGTAACCTTCATTAGCTGGTCAGTGATAACCCATACTACATCATTACCAAAGGGTGAACTCAGAAACCTATCCATGAAATCTATCATCGCATCATCCCAATTCCATTTAATTATTGATATTGTTTTTGGAAGTCATATCTTTTATGTTAAGACCTAGATTTATAATAGGAAAGGTAACACAAAACCAAACCTATAGTATCCTTCTTAATCTCAAGCCCCTATATTTCCTATAGATGTCACGATACATCTTTGTCAACCCTTGGTATAAAACCCATATTGAGGCATGTGAATACCTTAATAGCTTCTCATGCATGATAATTTAGATCAAAACTCTACCCTGGACATAAAGGATCCCGTCACCATCTTGAAACCAATTTGGTTAAAGATCCCCAACATATATACTATCCCTCATAACCCAAAATTCTGAGTTAGGGAATTAAATCTTATTCACTATATCAATTAGTGAGGATTTTATGGTAATGGATGTAAGGTAATATCTACCCAAATACTCCTAGGTGCCAAGATGCATCAAAATGAATAGTCTTATCATCTTTAACTTGTTACTAGCCTCACGTAGCACATATTCTCATGTCTTCTTACCCAACATATCATCTATGATGTTCCCTTTCACAAGGGTAAAATTAGAAGGACTAGGGGTACTTTAATCACCTTCTCTTCTAAAGGTTTAGGCCACATAGTAAAAAGATATATTTTGGATCTTAGTGTTGGTATACACCATGAAACACTCATCCAATAGGTAGTTACAGTAGCATATCAATGTACACATCATTGCCACAAGCTCTAGATTATGTATTAGGTAGTTTCACTCATATATCCTCAACTGAATGGACCTATAAGTGGCTAATCTCCCATATTTAATTAATATTTCTCTAATACCATTTCCTAAAATATCACAATACAACGTATAATCCTTACCCAGCTCAGGAAAGGTTATGATTGGTGCAGTAATCAAAATACACTTCAATTCTTGGTAGTATTCCATATAAGGATTAGACCAATGAAATTCAAATCCCTTCTTGGAAAGATCTTTCATAAACACTTCCTATCTATAGAAGTGTAATGATTCCAATTTTTTCATGTATTATATTGGAATATTATATGGATTATTTTCAGAGCTTGGTGCTAAGACGGTGTAAGATTCCAAGGCTGAGTGTTCTAGGAATTATCTTTTGAAATATATTAAATGAATTCACAAATAATTTTCCCAAATAAGTGGAATAACATCTATAAAGAATCTTGGATTAGAAATATAAGGATTTCATTGAGTTCAGAGCATGGATTTTACCCTAGGTGCAATATAACCTTGGAACATGTCTGACATTTGGGTTGAGCTGTGTTCATGGGAGGATATTTAAATAAATAAATTAAATAAATAAATATAATTAAATAATTACTTGACATAATAATTTTCTATATAAGAACTATTATGGAAAATATTCAGGGTCATCTACATAACCTTGAATATCAAGAGGTGCCACTAGAGAGATTTGGAGGAGCTTTAATGGGTGAATGATAACCAGATCGAGAATCATCAATCAATTTACAATGAAATACATTGATATCACCAATGATAATGACATAGATACTTTCTTAATCAGAAATCAATTCAAATTGAGGTAGGAAATTCTTTTTATTTGGATTTATCTCTAATTTTTTTATTCTTATGATGAACCTGAATCAATCGATGAATGAATTGACCCACTGTTAATGCATATTGCAAGTGCATGTTAGATTTATATCCTCTAAACAATAGTTTGACAAATACCAATAAATCAATTATTAAGCACCCAATTCTCATTACAACAGATTGATACCAAGGACCCAAGTTCATATTTGATGATATATCAAGACACAATGAAAACAAATATGGATCAAGACCAAATGAGAGTCATTTGTACACAAGTTTTGGATGAATGATGAAGGCGTAGATTTAGGTACCATTTTCCCGCAAATCAAAATCTAAAATCCGACCATCGGTGGTGGAAAGAACAATCAAACCCTAGATATGCGTTTCATGGGTGCAATTGATAGTGGCCGCATATATCTAGGAAGTAATGTGAGGAACCTACGGGTTTCTAGAAATCTTAATATACACAAATTGTATTTCAAGAACACATGCCGTGCGGGACCCCTGGCATGACAATAGGGTTTTTACAATGAAAATAAATATCACCCGATGTCTGACCCATGTCACATAGTGTGTGACTCTACCTGACAGTTCGACATGTACCTAGGGGGGTACATGGACACCGCCAGGAGTACATGGCCACTGAAATGACATGTACTCTTACACAGACATGACTAGACCAGGTGTAAATGGGTAGAGCTATGTACTTTGACACAATCAGTAGTACACAAGCTCGAACATTCCTTATTATTCAAAATAGACATAGGCATGGGCTTAGACCATGATACACTGGTATGACCTAATGCCAATGGGACACACCTTGTACTACTAGCACACAATGTGTACTCCTTAAAAGGTGTTTTAGAGCCCTATCCTCTTCATCTTAAAAAATATTTATTATGGAACCTTCCATTGATCCATTCCCGGAGGTTTATTATGGAATCACATAATACACATAGTATAATGATCCATTAAGAGGTAATTTCTATATAGATTTATTGGAATATTTCTATAAGGTATATAGTGAGATCATCTATCATCATCTTTCCCTTAGAAGAGTTCTTGGTATCGTGATGAACAACACTATATGGGATCCAATCCTATACTTATTGGGTTATTCATGATTGAGTTGTTTGTATAACATATATACTTGCGTGTGATCCTCATCTATTTATCATTATATTTTTACTTCTATTGTATACTTCATATGATGATACTAGATGATACGTACATCTCATTTGGACACCATCAGTTCTATCTGACTTGTGGAGTGCATTCTCCTAGACTCGTACTTTGTGGAACCTTAGATCAGGATCCCTAGATCAGTAGTATAGTTGGGAATTTACCTTGTGATAGTTTTTATTTTTTGATTATATTTGGAAATTCTTATTATATATGTTTTAGACATATACATTTGATGAGATGACTGTTATTATTGTTGTTATATGCTTAGTGATTTCGGAGTGTCCTTCTGAGTATTATTATACCTACCCCTATATATGATTTTCCATCACATGTCATATCTAATGTAGATGACTGATATTTTGAAAGTGTCCTATAGGTACTAGGACTAGGTGGAGATTAGGGATCTATACTTACTGAGGTGCATTCTGATGGTTACCTTGACAAAAATCCTCTTCTATATTTTCAGGTTGGACTTGTTTTTAGACTTTTTGTGGTGGGGTTGTATTTGAACCTTTTTTTTTCAATATATGTTTCTTAATATGATGGTGGTATATAGATGTATAAATGAATGTTTTATCGGTTTTTTTACTTTTTAGTATTTTATGGACTTGAAGATGTGTGCATGTGAACATGAACTTTAATATAAGGCTTCCTGATTTAGTGATATTCCTACTCAGTGCTGGTTGCTATCCCCTGGCATATTGGAGGAGATCTTAGGGTAGTCCTGACATGGGCCCCATTAGGATAGGTCATCATAAATTTATATCAAATCATTCATTTCTACCTTAGGACCAAAGCATATGAGATTGGTTTGGGGAAATTGTGCTAAGTGTTTTGAGTTTGGATATCAGGCCAGGAAATCCAATATTGGTGCGATGACCAATATATCCATAAACTAGGACTCTGATTACCTACCTTTCTACTAGGCACATGAGGAAACTGGTTGTAGGGAAAATATTGGTACATGCATCATATAGGAATGGTTATGGTTTCCATGTCCATCTCAAGCTGGCTCTCCAAATATACTCATTAACCATGGTACATCTTTTCTATTTCACAATGCTTCCATGATGTATTCTAGCCAGGATTCAGCATGAGGATCATGAGGATGATCACCTTAGTGATAAGGAATAGAAACATGTACCTATTCTAGATGTGTTACCTCCAGGTAGTGCACCAGTTATACCACCACCTATTGAGTAGGAAATGATACCTTCAGTATCAGCAGATGAGGCGCGTAAGATGATCATGCTTCAAGAGTTTTAGTGATAGGGACCCCATAGGTTCTAAGGTGATCCTGAACCAAAGGTATGTGAGGACTATATTGAGTAGTGGGTACAAGTTTTTCATCTATTTAGGAAACTAGAAAATTAGATAGTGGTCCTAGAAGTGAGCATTCTCTTTCAATCTACAAGAGAATGGTGGGGTTCAATGACCTAGTTGTATGATGAGGAAACTCTAGTATGGTAAGAGTTAGAGAACCTTTTCATAGAGGTGTTCTTTCCAACTACATTGAGGGATGTTCACATCTAGGAGGTTCTATAGTTTCAAAAGGGATGAATGAAAGTGGCCGGGTATTAATTGAGATCCACCAACATCTCTAGGTACTCGATGGATATGGTTTGTGATCCATTATTTCAGGATCAGACCTTCAAGAAAGGACCATGTAGAAGAATCTGAGAGAGCATGAAACCTCTATAAATTCGTACCTATGATGGGGTGCTAGAGCTTTCTTTGGTGGTTGAGGGTTTCCTAGCTGAGCAAACACAAATAGTTGTTGTCGGTAGTGGGAACATAAGAGCATATAATTCAACATTAGGGTGTCGACATCAGACTCAGGGACCTGGACATTCGATACATTTCAGGAGGTGATCTCATGATATTGGGTATATGGTTCAAATCTCACAGGATCAATACAGTCATCCCAATGAGAGGTGGCACTATACTTGTGATGGAATGGGACATATTGTACGAGACTGATCGACCCAACGTATGGATGATAGAGAGATAGTGGATGGGCCACCTAGGAAGGGGCAAAAACATGACCAGGAAGGTCCACATGGTGACATACATGTAAGACGAGTTGGGAGAGTAGCTAGAGATAGAAAAATATTTTATTTGTTATCACTACCACCCCCATGTGGTTCACACCATGCTCAAGGAGTTGGGGAGATGGAGAAAGGGTAGCTGCAGGTGGTCGAGGCCTATGACCAAGAGGCTCCAGTAATGATACAAGGTATGATATTTTTATTTTATACCTTAGATAAAGTATTTATAGACACAAGTGTGAGTTAATCATTTATTTCCACATATATGGGTTGAGACATAGAGATTCAGGTGGAGCCTTTGGCTCGACCCCTGTGCTTAGTGACTCATAATATAAATGACTCAGTGATCACTCACTTGTGCTGATGGTGTGACCTGAATCTTAGAGGTGAGAGTTTCATTTGGTATCTATTTGTTTCAGTGATGAGGACATATGATGTCATCTTAGGTATGTACTGGTTATCTATAGTTCATTCTCAGATAGACTATTTCAGGAAGAGGATGTGGTGTGTTCATAATGATGGTACTAGGTTTTCCTTTCTATCTGAAAATGAAACCTAGGAAGCTCAAGACAAACTCATGCATGCGATGGTGTGGCTGATTACTCATTAGTTGGCTAGAATGACCCTTGGTTCAGTGAAGGCTATGAGTTTTCAATTACCTACAGTAGTGGCGGAGTACGAGGACATTATTCCTAAGGATGTTCCAGGTTTACCTCCCCACTGAGAGATAAAATTCTACGTTGATCTACTCTCTAGGATGGAACTGATATCTATGATATCATACCATATATTCCCCAAAGAGCATCTCTTGATGATGGTGTAGTTAGAGAACTTACAAAAGAATGGATTTATTAAACCCAATGTTTCACCATGGGTAGCCCACATGTTGTTCCCCAAGAAGGTGGATAGGGGTTTTTAGGTTATGCATAGACTAATATTTCCTAAACCAGGTGACTGTAAAGAAAAAGTATCCACAATTGAGGATCTATGACCTCTTTATTCATTTGAGAGGGGCACTACAGTTATCAAAGATTTAACTCAGATCAGGTTATCACTAGTTGTGATTACATGATGTGGATATAACAAAGATGATATTTAGATGTCAAACGGTCAGTATGATTACTTAATGATTCCCTTTAGAATAAATAACACCCCAACAATGTTCATGGGACTCATGAACCAGATGTTTCATCCTTTATTAGACCAATTTTTGGTAGTCTTCATTGATGATATCCTAGCGTACTTAGCATCTGAGGAGGAGCACACAAGATAGTTCAGGGTGGTCTTGGATATACTTAGAGAGAACTAACTTTATGGTAAGATCTCGAAGTGCTAGTTTTTGATTTAATAGGTCAACTTTCTGGGACATGATATCTCTATAGATGGTGTGTCATTGAACCCAAAAAAGGTTGAGGTAGTGTTAGTTTTTGATCCACTCAAGGGCATGGTAGAAGTACAAATATTCCTTGGGTTATCAGGCTAATATTGGAGATTCATACATGAATTCTATAGGATATTAACTCCCTTGAAATCTTTGACCTGAAAGGGGTATCCTTTAATGTGGGTAGACAGGTGTCCGTAGGATTTCCATAAGTTGAGGTAGATATTGATGAGCGCTCCCATATCTAGATTTCATAAGGAGGGTGTCAAGTACATAGTGTTCTATGATGCATCTGGAACTAGACTTGGTAATGTTCTAATATATAGGGAGGTGGTTATTGCCTATGGTTCACATTAGTTGATACCACATTAGTAGAACTATACACCCCATGATCTTGAGTTTTTAGTGGTATTTTTCACAATTAATTTGGGGTGAAACTACTCGAAGAGAGAGTGGTATATCATATATTCTGACCACAAGAGTCTCAAGTATATATTCTCTTATAAGGATATTAACTTGAGATAGATGATATGGAAAGAGTTCGTCTAGGACCATGAATTTGAGATTTTTTATAATCATGGGAAGGGGAATGTATTAAGAGATGATCTTAGAAGGAGATCCTGTTCATGGTTGATGAATGTGGCATCAAAGAAGTTGTCCTCATTACAATTATTTTTTGTGGAAGGGGATGGAGAAACTTACCTCTAGTCAATGGTTGTTACCCCTCCGCTTATACAACAGGCCACGGAGGTGCAGATTGGGGATATTGACTATGAGACCCTAAATACTCAAATATCCACTAAACATGATCCTGATGGGTTTTTGAATGGTGGGGATCATGTCACTCTTTTTAGAGGATGCATAATGGTACTAGTGATGTCACGGGAGGAGGTTCTGAGAGAGTTTCATACATCTCCTTTGGCGGTACATCCAGGAATGGAAAAGATGTACCAGGACCTTCGATGCTAGTTTTAGTTTCTAAGGATAAAGAAGGGATTTACAGAGTTTGTCTCTTAATGCCTTACTTGTTAGAAAGTTAAGGATGAGAGGTTCTAGTTGGTTTAGATCATCCCATTAAGGTTCTAGAGTAAAAGTGGGATGGGATATCTATATACATTGTGATAGGGTTACCACATACGTCTAGGGGACACGATTCCATTTGGGTAATCATATACAGAATCACCAAGTCAGAAAAATTTCTAGCTATTCAAGAGAAGATTTTTCTAGAGAGCTTGAGATGCCTCTACCTACAAGAGATAATATAAATCTATGGAGTTACCTTGAAGATTGATTCTAACCATGATTATCACTTCACATATCATTTATGTAAGGGATTTTAGGAGGATTTTGGGTCTCATATGAATTTTAGCACAAATTTTCACCCACAAACTGATGGCTAGATCGAGTAGACTATTCAGGTTCTGGTGGAAATTTTGTAGGATTTCATGTTGGACTTTTTCCACATTTGGGATGATCACCTACCACTGGTGGATTTTACTTACAACAAAAACTACCATTCAACCATCGGTATGGCACTATTAAAATATTTCAATGGGTGACCCTGTAGGTCACCAAAATACTAGACTAACCTAGGAGAGTTAACACTTATGGGTACAGAGTTTCCATGCTCCATTTAAGAGAAGGTTCAGATCATCCAAGAGTGGATAAGGACTGCAGAGAGCTATCAGAAGTCCTATGAGAACTGACAATATAGGTCATTGGATTTCGTGGAGGGATACCATGTGTTCTTATGGGTTTCACCTTGATGTGGATTGTGGATATTTTTTCAAGGTGGAAAGTTATCTTTCAGATTCATTGACCCTTTATAGATACTGAGTAGAGTTGATTAGGTAGAATACCACCTAGCTCTACCACAGGAGGTAGACTAGGTACACAACATCTTCCACATGTCATAATTAAGGAGGTATGTGCATGATCCATCATATTTTATCAATTTGGGTGATATGGACAATAAGGATAAAGGAAAATTTAATGAGTACCGGATAAAGATCAAGCTTGATTTGAGATGAACCTTCATAGGTTATCGATTCCCCTAGTTCATGTTCATTGGTATCATGATAATCTTTAGGAGATCACCTAAGAGTAGGAGACTCAAATACGTGATATGTACCCACATATTTTTGTGTATCCTTTTGTTTTGGCTTTCTGAGACATAAATCCCCAAGGCAGGGAGAATGTAATGAATATGATTTTTTAATATAATATTTTGGAATATTATATAGATTATTTTTAGAGCTAAGTGTACAGACGACATGAGATTTTGAGGCTCGATGTTCCCATAATTAATTTTTGAAATATATTAAAATATATAAAATAAACACATGTGAAATTTTCCTAGAAAATTTAAATAACTTCTAGATGGGGGCTCATATTAGAAATATGAGGGTGCCATTGAGTTTAGAGTATGGGTTTTACCTAATGTTCAATATAACCTTGGAACACGTTGAGCGTTCGGGTTGAGGCACAATCATGGGTGGACATTTAAATAAATATATTTTAAAAATAAATTTTTTTAATTAATTAGACAATGTAATAATTTTCTAAAAAAATGTTATGGAAAATATGTAGGGTTATCCATATAACCATTCAAATTGAGATGTTCCCTTAGAGAGCATTGGAGGAGCTTCCATGGGCTAATGATAACCAGATCGAGATTCATCGATTAGTGTGCAACAAAATTAAAGGATCTCATCAATGGAAATGATATATATTTTTCATTCATCAATGATCAATACAGATTGAGGTTGTATGTTTGGTTTATTTGTATGTATCACAATTTTTCCCTATGATAAACATAAATAAATCAACAATCAAATTGACTCGTGATTTGTGAGTTTTGCGGGTATGGGTTAGATTTATTTGGGAATTGGTAATTTCTTTTTGATTATATTATTATATATTCATTCATCATTAAAAACAAAAATATTCGAGGCTAACTTGAACATTGGATGAGGTTCATTAATTGTCATAGTAGTTGTGAATTTCCACCCCTATTATTTGTTTAGTGTAGGCATTTTCTTTTGGCCCATAGTTGGTAAAATATCGATAAATCAATCATTGTGCACCCAATTGTTGGGGAAAAAGATTGATGTCATGGATCTAGGTTAGATTTTGATGATAGATCAAGTCATGTTGAAAAAATAACTTATTTTTACTAGATCAAAGTCATTCATTCATGGGTTTTGGATGGATAAAAAATTCATGGATTCAGGTATCTTTTTCTATGGAATCAGAAGCTATAATCTGACCATCGGTAGTGGAAAGCCCTGTCAAACCCTAGATCTGAGTTTCATGGGTGTGATTATGGGAGAAATTGATATATTTGATAAGATTCTTGAGGAACCTACAAGTTTCTGGAAATACCATTATACACGACATTTATTTTGGGAACACATGTCGTGTGGGACCCTTGGTGTAGTGATAGAGTTTCTGCGGTGAAGATAAATACCACAAAATGTGTGACCACTATAACTTGGCATGTGTCTCTACATAGAAGCTCAAAATGTACCTTAGAGTGTAAATGGAGATGGAAATGTGTGAATAGTCACAGACATGTCGTGTACTCTGACATGGACAAGGCCATTCCAGGTGTACATGGGAAGAGTTGTGTACTTGGACACGGTCAGTAGTACATGGTCTTAGACATGCTATGTACTTTGACATGGAGATGAGCATAGGAATGAGCCATAATAAAAGTGTTGGAAAAAAATGAAAAGGGTAAATGTTGTGTACTTATATTAAAAACCATTTACTTCTTAAAATGAGGCTTAGAGCCATTATCCTCTTCTATTTAGGGAAGCTTCATTAGGGAACATTAACTTGATCCATTCTCTGAGGTTTACTATGGAATCATGTCTTACACATAAGATAGTGGTCCCTTAAGTGGTAATTCTTGGATAGAGTCATTGGAATCCTTTTTCATGGACTATTTTGAGATACCCTATCATATTTTTTCCATTAGTGGTTTTCTTGGTATCATCATGACCAAGACTACACGGGTACTGATCCTCTGCTTAGTGGGTTATTATAGATTGAGTTGTTGGTATACCCCATGGCCATGGGTATGATTGTCATCCATGTATTATTATCTTTAGACTTATAGTGTATACTTATTATGGTGAGACCCGATGAGAAGTACATCTTAGAAGGATGTTATCAGTACTATCTGACTCATAGAGTGTATTATTCGAGAAGAGTTTTATGTGGAACCTCTGTGCATGATCCCAATTCTGGAAGTACAATTGTGACTTTACCTTCTGATGGTGTGTATTTGTTGAGTATATCTTGATATTCTTGTTATACATACTATAGACATATACCTATGATGAGCTAAATTTTATTCTTTTTTTTATATGCTTATTGACTTAGGGGTGTCCTACTGGGTATTGTTATACTCACTTCTCCATGGGCTTTTCCCACACGTGTCATGTTTTAATCTGTTGATTGACCTTTTGATAGAGTCCTAGAGAGACTAAGACAAGTTGTAGCTTAGTGAGATAGACTTAATGAGGTGTGTTCTGATGGAAACCTTAACAACAATACTCTTCTATATTTTTAGGTTTTACTTGATTTCAGACACCTTTTGCTGGGATTGTATTTCACCCTTTTTCTTTTTAGTACTTGTTTCACACTCTAACAGTGGGATATAGATGTATTCATGGAATGTTTATCAATTGTTTAACATTTAAATATTTTATGTGTTTGGAGATGTGTTAATATGTACATGTACTTTAGTCTAAGGTCTCCCATGTTAGAGATATGCCCACTTAGCACTGGTTTCCAGCCCCTATCCTATTGGAGGAAAGCTTGGGGTAGTCGTGGCACAAGCCCCATTAGGGAGAGTCATGATAAGAATTCCTAAATGAATCTCCAATAATATCATTTCAGTCCTTGTAAAATATGAATATCAAATACATCCTTGGATCACTCCTAATAAATCAAGGCCTCCACCTTCTTAAGATATACAGATATAACGACCCCAGTTATCACATGCCCTAAGAAGTACACCTCTCAAATATAGAATTGAATCTTTGAGAGATTGGTAAAAATTTGATGATCTTATAGTGTACTAAAAGCAATATCTAGAAACTGAGAATGATCGTACCTGAGTTGGGAGTACCCTTGAATATCATTTAAAAAGAAAACCATGATCAAATGAAAATGTGAATATAGGAACCTATTCATCAGGGTCATAGAAACCATTGGAATGTTAATCCACCCAAATGGAATCATGAGAAACACATATAAGTAGTACCTAATACTAAAATATGTATGAGTAATATTATATTTCCTCAACCATAACTGGTGATATCCCAATCTTAAATAAATCTCGAAGAACCACTTGGATCCACCCATCAACTCAAATAGGTCATATATATAACAGAGAAGATACTTGTTCATAATTTTTAATTGGTTAAACCTTTGATAATCCATAAACAATCACTATGAACCATATTTCTTCTTGGTAGAAAAAATAGGAGAACCCTAAAGGGATATTCTTAGATAAATGGATCACTTTGCATTAAGACCCTCTAATTGAACCTTTAACTCTTTAATATATAGAGGATATATCTTATATGGAGGAATGAATATGGGTTCTATACCTAGAATAAGATTTATTGTAAACTTGAAATCTCTATTAAGAGGTAAACCTAAAAAATTTAGGGAAAAATCCTAAAATTTATCAGTGATAAGATGAAATAACATATTATATTTATATTACTTCTAAAAAATATTAGAAAACTAAGCTGAAATTATCCACATCTTTCAATGGTTAGGTATTGAATGAAATGCCTATAAATACCACTATTTTATGAAGTTATAAAAATAACTCAAATTAGATATGGGATATACCCATCGTTGAAAGTAGTTGATGTCTTCTTGATACCGAGTCAACTAATAAATCCTGAGGATCACATCAAAACTGAGCATCTCTAATATTAATAATTCTAGAGAATCCAATAACCACTGTTTATGATAGTTCACAATGGAAATCTTTTAATACCCTCATAATGCACACCTAAGGGTGTATTGATAAACACAACTCCATACAAATAATTTTCTGTGAAACCCAAATCATTGGTTAACTAAGTAGATAAAAATGAATATGATATGATCACATTGAATAAAAAAAATCTAGTGTGGATTATAATAGAATCACACATATAATAGTTGATGGTCGCCTCCTGTGATTAGAGGAAATTTGTCAATAACATGAAATTAACCCGAGACTCAAATCTGAGCTCCCATTTCCTGACTCACCTGAGGGGTATCACCATTTTTACATTGTTACCCCTATCCATAGGCACCATGTCCTTATCCATCTCTTAAATGACCAAGGGAAATCAAAATAATTTATCAATATAAAATTTTTGTCCATATTCTAGAACCTTGATTTTGTGTTGAACTATTCCCACTAGTGTATTTCAATATGATTCCATATAATCTATGTAGGTTCCTCATCTAACCATAAGAACAACACTCATTTGGAAAACTATCACGATCAATTGAATATTCTATATTTTCCCACACTAATAAAACTTGATAGAATCCCTTTATCACAATGGTAAAGATAAACCCCAACCATGACTGACCTATCTATCTGTTCCTTAGTGATAATCATCATAACACTTCTTCCTACTACTCGATGACCCACCCATAGTTCCAATAAAAGAAGAAAACTACCCAGATGGTATTTCCTTGATAAGATCCCTCTTATAGATGTGGTATGAATTCATAACCTTATAAAATGATGTTGGGTGAAAGATATTCACTTGTGATCAATTAGAATGAATTGGGCTATCCACAAAATGGATTACCCTAGTTTCCTTATAACTAGCTAATATGAGTGTGGATTACCAAAAATTGATAAAATGGGTGGCATAATTCATCACTGACATAACCCACTTGACTGAGATGAATGAACTTATTAGCCTTATTTTCTCGTAGAGTATCAAGAAATAACTACTTAAAAATGATCTGGAAAATTATTTTAGGATATCCCCACATGTTATCAGCATGGATGGTAATATCTGTAACACCCCTACTTTTTATTACACACTTAAATATGATTTATTACATAAAATATTCACTTGATACAACATAGAAGATCTATAGGTCTAGTTTATTTAAGGATTAGGAACATTACATAACAACTTAGAACATAAAATACAATATCTTTATTGAGAACTTCCTTTACATGACAACTACATTCCCTCATACATAGAATTGCATGGGTTAACCTGAGGACATACATGTAAAAAGGGTGAGCTATAAAGACCAATAATGAAGAAAAAAAGTCATAAAATGAAGAATAAAACACATTTTATGGAATAGTAATTTCAAATGATCATAAGAGAAACCTAAACATAAAGACATGATATAGCATGATTATCATAACATAGAAATGTTGCAACAATATTTAACATGATATTAGAATGATCCAAATACCATTTCATATGGATCATGAGTAAATAAACATTAAAATTTAATTATAATGATTAAAAACTCATTGCACTTGACGTATCATAATACTAATCTTTACCAAATGCATTGGAGCGCTATCAGGGAACACCCTTCTAAATCATTTCATTTCATGCATAAGTTTGCCACATGGATCATATAACATGGAATCATTCAAAATAATAATTTATTCCATGATAAAGGAATGAGGAATAAATACATGAAACTATATAATCAATAAGTAAATTTCCATAAAGTCGAATACCCTTGATAGAGAATTGGGTATGGTATTCACTACACAATGACTTTGTCTTGGAAAATTGCGGTGCAATTTCAGCAGCATAACGACGTGACATAAGAATTCATAAAAATTTTTGATGAGAGAGAAATTGGAGTCCCATAATATGTACATTAAATGGACAATAATGGGTTCATATAGATACATGTCCCAACATATGTAATGGAATTTAGATTCATAATACAAAAGAATTTCTTGAATGTAAATGAGAAGAGAGAAATTCCATACTGAATTTGGCATGGTAACTGGTGCACACGAGAGGCATTAATGAGAGATAAAGAGATCTATAATCATTAAAAAATAATGAGGGTATTATGGAGGATGTGCTAAATCATACCAAAACATTTTTAATTGGAAACAATGGTATAACAACATAATGAAATTTGGATAAAAATGAGAAAGGAAGAAATCCCTTACTTTGAAGTGGGGTCCCAAAGGATTAAAATAGGCATGAGAGTGGATTACTGGGAGCTTGGGGTGCCTTGAGATGATTATAGAGAGAGTAGTACAGAGTTTGGTCAATATACAAAGGCTTTGAGTGAAGAGGAAGTGGTAGGTTGGGTGGGTTTATATAGGAAAAGAGAGGGGATTATTTATTATTTAGGTTTTTGACCCTACAAATTAAATTAATCAAAACCACAAACCATCTCATAGTTTTGCCCACTATTTTTTCCAAAGGTAATTGGAAAAACTTATCTTATAAAGTAAATGACCTAAATTATTAAAATATTAGGTTTTCTTATGTGGAGGCGAGTCACACTCTCAACAAAATCATTTTAAAAAGATGAAATGTTTTATAAGTCTTGGAGGGTCCACTATGGTTTGTAAAATAAATAAAATAAACCTAAAATCACATTATTTTAATGTTAAAACATATATTAGCCGAAAATACCATTTATAGTATTTTATTACATCACTATTGGGTCATTATGATGTCATAAAAATGTTATATATATTAAAATGGTATTTAATTTTTACCCAAAAATTCGTTTGTCTCAAAAAATTATGAAAAATTCACCATTGGATAATTTCAACATCCTGATTCCAAAAATAATATTAATTTTATATAAATAAATTTTTAAATATTTTAGTTTTTACTTTTGAAATAAAAAATGACATTCATCAAAAATTCATGGGTTTTGACAAAAACAACCTTAATAAAAATTACAATTGTAAACATAAAAATTACATGATAATTTACATTTATTAAAAATTAATTTAGTAATAAAAATTTATTAAAATATTATTTAATTCAAAAATCCATTAATTCATCAAAATGGATTTCTTAATTGAATATTAACTAAAAATAATATTTGTGCTTTAAAAACTATTTACAAAGTAACAACAATAAAATGAATTTATATTCTCTATACAAAAATAATGAACATAATCGTAGTGCTAGGTTATTGTTTCATAACCACTTATAACACCCGCATATGATTTAAGGGTTAGGTTTGTGTTGTTGATAGTCTCTTGGGGTGGCTCGGATAACATCGCTTGGGTGGTAATCTCTATCAACTTCCACTTCTCCCGTAGGTGGTTTCATTTGAGCTTAAAAAGTTGAAGCTCATCTTATGCTTGTCCAAGAGCGAAACCCAGTGATGCTACCTCCTTTTTGAGATCCAACAAATGGGCTTCATACAGAGTAATTCTACTAGATGAGGCCATTGCTTCCTTTGTCTGAGTAAATTGTATTTGTTAAAGCCCTATGTTTATACTAATCATGTGATCACTGTTCAGTGACTATATTAGCAATGGTATCATTGATTAATGATATTTTGAAATCCAAAAAACATAAAAACAAAGAAGTATATTTTTTATATAACCATTTTACATAATAAGACATTTAATTAGATCAAGAGGAATTTTCATTATTAAAATTATGTGTTGTTACAATATTCCCCCCTTATGAAATTTCACCCTCAAAATTTCCTTTTCCCACACTAAAACAGATTTTGGTAACTCCACCTCATCACTTCCTCCAGCTCCCACATTGCTTCTTAAAACATTTAGTTTCTCCATAACACTCTCATGAGGGGAGTTGTCTTATTTTTTAGAACTTTTTCCCGACAATCTAAGATCTTCACCAGCTTCTCTTCATAGGAGAGGTCATTCTCCAATGGTACCACCTCTGTATTGAGTATATGTGATGGGTCGGCTATTCACTTTCTCAAGAGTGATACATTGAATACATCATGTACTTGAGATAGTCTTGGTGGGAGTTTTAGTTGATAATCCACTTCTCCAATGTGTTCAAGGATCTCAAAAGGGTCGATGGCCCTTGGACTAAGCTTTCCCTTCTTTCCAAATCACATAACTCTCTTCCACAGTGATATGGAAAGGAATACCATGTCTCTGAAATCAAACTCTATGTCTCATAGATGATTATTAGCATAGATCTTTTGTCGACTCTGAGTATCTTTCATGTGCTACTGGATGGTCTTAACCTTATCCATTATTTCGTTGACCATTTCTGGACCTAGGAGTTTTTGCTCCCCAACTTCATCCCAACATGACAGTGTTCTGAACCTCTTCCCATAAAGGGCTTCATAAGGAGACATTTGGATGATTGAGTGGAAACTATTGTCGTAAGAGAACTCAACTAGAGGAATATGTTGATCCCATCCTCCTTTGAAGTCCATTGAGCATTATCTCAATATGTACTCCAGTGTTTAGATAGTTCGCTCTGATTGTCCATCATCTTGAAGACGATAAGTCGTGCTGAAGTTCATCTCAGTATTCAGAGTATATTGAAGAATCTTCCAAAACTTAGAGGTGAATCTTGGATCTCGATCATATACAGTAGATAGTGGTACTCCATAAAGCCTTACCACATTTCTGATATATATCTTTTCTAGTTGATCCAATGAGAAATCCACCCAAATTGCAACAATGTGTTCAGTCTTTGTAAGATGATCCACAACATCCCAGAAAACATTGGTTCCTTTGGATGTCTTCAGATGTCTGGTGACAAATTCCCTGGTGATGTTCTCTCTTTTACATGCTAGTATGGGTAATTGTTGCATCATCCCCTTAGACTTCTGCCTCTCAGCCTTTACTAGCTGACATACTAGGCATATTAATGTCTACTCAATGATCTCCTTACTCATGTTATCCCACCAATAATGTTCTTGGAGATATCAATACATCTGTGTGTTTCCTAGGTGAATGGAGAAATTTTAACTATGTACATCATCCAAAAGTTATTTCTTTAAATCCAAATTTTATGGAACACACAGCCTTGTCCCAAATCTCACAATTCCTTATTCTTTAACATTAAACTCCAAGGATTTCCCTTTTTTGATAGTTTCCACTTTCTTCTAAATTTCTATATCATCCTTTTGAGCATCCTTTAACCTTTACAAAAGAGATGTTTGATCAATCATTTGTGAAAGTATTGACGATGTTCCTTCTTAATGATTCCCATGTGAATCTTCATCAAATCTATGAATATTTAATCCTTTTCAATTCTCATCAATGATAGAATCGTTGGGTCCTTTCTACTCAGAGAATCTCCCACCTTGTTCGCTTTCCTAGGGTGGTAATGGATTGAGTAGTCATAGTCTTTGATTAGCTCTAACCATATTTTTTGGTGCATATTATACTCTTTCTATTTGAATATATACTTGAGGCTCTTGTTATCCATGTATATTTCACACTTCTCCCCAAATTGGAAATGTCACCAAATTTTTAAAGTGAAGATCACTATAGCCCACTCCAGATCATGTGTTGGATAGTTTTTCTCATGAACATTCAATTTTCTTTAATCATAGGCGATGACTTTGTCATTTTTCATCAACACATAGCCCAACCCCTTCTTTGAAGCATAACTGAATCCCACAAAAGTTCTCCAATTGTGGGTAGTGTGAGGATGGGTGTAGTGATAAAACTCATTTTCAACTCCTTGAATCTATCTTCAAATTCATCACTCCAAGAAAGCCTGACTCCATTACTAATTATCTTAGTAAGAGGGTTTGACAATCATGATTAATTTCTCAAAAATCAGTGATAATATCCAGCTAACCCTAGGAAGCTATGGATATCAGTCACCGATTTTGGCCTCGGCCATCACTCAACTATAGCAGTCTTGGAGGGATCCACAGATATCCCATTTCTTATGATGATATAACCTAAGAATGATACCTCCTTCAACCAAAAATCACACATTCTATATATTGTATAGAGATTCTCCTTTCACAGGGTCTCTAGTACAGTGCTTAGATGCTACTCGTGCTCCTCCTTGGTTTTGGATTATTTTAGAATATCATCTATAAAGGTAACCACAAATTTATCAAGGTAATATATAAAAACTCTATTTTTCATGTACATGAAAATTGTTGGAGAATTAGTGAGTCTGAAAGGCATTACTATGAATGCATAGTGCCCGTACCTTGTGTGAAAAGCAGTCTTGGGGATGTCCTCCTCTTTACCTTAACTTAGTAATATCTCGACCGCAAATCCACATTGGAGAAGTATTGTGCTCCAAGAAACTGATCGAACAAGTCATTAGTTCATGGAAGAGGATACTTGTTCTTTATAGTTATTTTGTTGATCTCACGATAATCGATTCGAAGAAGCATTGACCCATCCTTCTTCTTGACGAAGAGAACTGGTATACTCAATGGTTAAGCACTTGGACATATAAACCCTTTATCTAGATTCTCATTTAGTTGTTTCTTCCTCTTCTCAAACTCTACAACAACAATTATATATGGATTCATGGATATTGTAAATGCCCTAGGTATAAGATCAATTTAGAATTCCACATATCTTCTAGGAGGAAGACTGGGAAATTTCTTGGGATACACTTCAACAAATTCCCTCAAAATAGGCATGTATTCAAGGAGGGTTTCTTCCTTAGACTCAATCATCTGAGATAGATATTCATACTCATAGGATAGTAATATCCATGATTGAGATGATGGTTCTAAAGAAGATTCATCCTCCTCCTTGTACTTGTACAGAATCGGGGGTCAATTTTCCTTATAGGGAGTTATTTACCTCTCACGGAAATTTATGTTGGATCCATATATGGAAAGACAATACATTCCAAAAATTGCATCAAATTCCACCAGAGGGAGTATGATGAGGTTTTCCAAGAAGTTCAATCCAAAAATTATGATAGGTAAGGAGTTATATTCATGGGATGAAATGATTTCCCCATTTTTCGTTCTCACCGACATCTTTACTTCCATGATTTGTGGTGGTGTTGGGATTCTTTAAATAAACTTTTGGGATATAAAAAATTCATAGAACCAGAATAAAAAAGTATGTTCGCTATTATTGAATGAATAACTAGCGTTCCTATCACCACTTCATTATCAGGGTTTAATTAGGTGGTAGTGATGGAAAAAGATAACCCTTGTTTCCTTGGAGGTTGTTGGTTTCCTCAAAAAATCCTTGTCTTAGGGAACTAGTTTTAAAAGTGCCCTGGTTCTTTGTAGTTAAAGAAATGAAAAACGCATTGAGGGTCTAATAGAGCGTTCCTCTCCTCTATTGCGGCCGCAAGATTCTCTTGTCAGAAGTTAACAGTCAGATTCCCTTCTCTTCCACACCTAAATCATTTCCTCATCCACTTTAAGAAATTTATGGGGTTCTTCTTTCGAAACCTTTGTCAAGTTGGGTGATGAATTTTATTAGCACCATTGGATTTATCCATCGGACCACTAGAATTAAATTCCACCTTGTTCTTCTTATCCCCATGATACCCCTGAGATTGGATGATCTCCATTTTGACTTTA
This sequence comes from Viscum album, assembly GCA_963277665.1. Lineage (NCBI taxonomy): Eukaryota > Viridiplantae > Streptophyta > Magnoliopsida > Santalales > Viscaceae > Viscum > Viscum album. Next base: position 387,145,507 of record OY728166.1, read on the forward strand.
AGGGAACATCATATAGTTTCTTCATAGCTCTTGAAGTCATGGATCACTAAGTCTTTCCATAGGCTAGGTTTTAGCCCACCAAAGAAGCGGTAAAACTTGAATTAGAGGGTAACAACAAAACCAGCGGCATATCATGAAATCCTTTTGAAGTTTACCTTATATGATTTGATGGATTCATCATATTTTTGCTTGAGGGAAATAAAGTCTCTTTCCATCTTAAGTTGGAGGGTTCAAAGAAAATATTTATCAAAAAACATTTTCTAGAAAGTCCTCAAATCCAACGCCTCAATATCTTCCTTAGCCTTCATATTTTTTATCAATGTCCACCATTGATCAGCTTCATGCTCCATATGATAAGCAGCCAGAAGTACATTCTCTCATTCATAACATTGAAGTATGGAGAAGATCTTCTCAATGGAGTTGATCCATTTTTCAGAAATTGAGTGATCATATGATCCATTAAAAGTAGGAGGCCTTTTTTTCATGAATCTCTGGATTGCATCTTGTTATTTGGGGGGGGGGGGGGTTGAACATTCCTCTTGACCCATGTTTCTATTCAAAACTGGAGTTAAATGAGAGAGTATCGTGACAAAGTTTTTTATTCCTGCTCCCATCGTATTGGTCATCTCATTAGAATGCTTTCCATAATGATATTTGCATCAGTTGTTAGCCCAAGTACTTCTATTACTAGCCATTGGCTAGAATAAAAGGAAATTTAGGGGTAAATATAAAGGGTAATCCAAATCCAAAATGGGATAACTTATAAATTACATTTATTTCATTAACTTGAAAATTTATAAGATTTAATCTATGTTATCCATGATCTACTTCCCAACATATATTATTAGGGGATTTTTTTTATTCCTTTAATAATGGTTCATACAAAGATTATGAATTTTCCAAAGAATATCCCCTGAGAGTGTCGTAACCAAGAGATCTACAAGACCCATTGGCATGCACCAGAACCTGTTTGAGTCTAGCTCAAAGCGGTAATTTCATGTTTTAACCCTAGATACATCTATACCAGAGTCTCCTCTACCTGATCGTATCCAGACATGGATGTATTTTATTGATAAACCACTTAATCAATACCAACCAAGTTTTGGGGATGTTTTTATTATACTTAGTCTTATCCCTAAGTATTTTACTAGGGTTTTCTAATCCTAATCCAAAAAATAACTAAACCTATCCTCTAATACCAACTATAACAACCCTACTTTTTATTACACACTTAAACATAATTTATTACATAAAATATTCATTTGATACAACATTGAAGATAAAGAGGTATAGTGTCTTTGTATATTGGGAACATTATATAACAACATAGAACATAAAACACAACATATTTATTGAATACTTCCTCAACATGACCACTACATTCTCTCGTACTTAGCATTTCATGGGATAACCTGAGGACACACTTGTAAAAAGGGTGATATATAAAGCCTAGTAAGGGAGTAAACAAGGCATAACATGAAGAATAAAGTACATGATAGCCAACAGGAATATCAAATGAGTATAAGAGAGACATAAACATAAAGGCATGATATATCATGATTATCATAACATGGAAATGTGGCAAAAACATTTAACATGATATTAGCATGAACCAAGGCCCATTGAACAATGATCTTGAGTAGAACCTCATTTCACTTTAATTATCATGATTAAACTCTCATTTCACTTGACGTATCATGATACTCATCTTTACCCAATTCTTTGGAGCGCTATCAGGGCACACCCTTCTTAATCATTTCATTTCATGAATAAGTGTGCCACATGGATCATATAACATGAAATCATTCAACATCATCATTTATTCCAAGATAAAGGAATCTGGAATAAATACATGAAACTATATAATAAATAAGTAAATTTTTATAAAGGTGAATACCCTTGATAGAGAGTTGGGTATGGTATTCACTACTCAATGACTTTGGCTTGGAAAATCATAGTGCAATTTCAGTAGCATAACGATGTGGCATAAGAATTTAAAAAAAAGGTTGATGAGAGAGAAAGGGTTGTCTCATCATTTTTACATGAAATGGAAAATAAGGGTGTCATATAGATACATGTCCCAACATATGTAATAGAATTTAGATGCATAATACACAAGAATTTCTTGAATGTAAATGAGAAGAGAGAAATTCCTTACGGAATTTTCACATGGTAACGAGTGCACACAGGTGGAATTAATGTGATATAAAGAGGTATCTCATCATTAACACATAAAGAGGGAATTATAGGGGAGGTGAGAAATCCTACTCCAAAATTTTTAATTAACAACAAAATAGTATAACAACAAAATGAAATTTGGACAAAAATGAGAAAGGAAGAAATCTCTTACTTGGAAGTGTGATCCCAATGGCTTGGGAGAGGCTTGAGAGAGGTTTCTTAGGAGATTAGGGCACACTGAGAGTATTATAGGGATAGGAGGGAAGATATTGGTCAAGATCCAAAGGATTTGAGTGAAGAGGAAGTGAGATTTTTGGTGGGTTTATATAGGAAAATGGAGAGAATTCTTTATTTTTTAAGGTTTTGGACCCTACAAGTTAAACTAATCAAAACCACAGACCATCCCATGGTTTTTGCCCATGGGTTTTTATAAAGGGGAGTGGAAAAAATTATCTTATAAGTCCAATGGATAAACTTATTAAAATCTTAGTCTTGCTTATATGGAGGTGAGTCACACTCACAAGGAAATCATTTTAAAAAGATAATATATTTTATAAGTCTTCGAAGGTCCACTAAGGCTTTGTAAAATAAATCAAATAAACCTAAAATTACATTATTTTAATGGTAAAAAATATATTGGCAAAAAATACCATTTATAGTATTTTATTACATCACTATTGGGTCATTATAATGTCATAAACACATTATATATTTAAACAGTATTTAATTTTTACCCAAAATTTCGACTATCTCAGTAAATTATGAAAAATTCACCATTGGATAATTTAAAAAACCTTATAAAAGAAATAATATTTATTTTATCTAAATAATTTTCTAAATATGTAAATTTTTACTTTCAAAATAAAAAATGATATTTATAAAAAATTCTTGGGTTTTGACAAAAAGAGCTTTCAAGCCTTAATAAAAATTATAATTTTATAGATAAAAATTATATGATCCTTTATATTTACTAAATTTTAATTTATTAATAATATTTTACTAAAATATTATTTAATTAAAAAATCCATTAATTCATAAAAATAAATTTCTTAATTGAATATTAACTAAAATCAATATTTATGCTTTAAAAACTATTTACAATGTAACAATAATAAAATGAATTTACATTCTCTATAAAAAATAATGCACATAATCATAGTTATAGGGTCTTGTTAAATAAACCCTTATAACACCCACATATGACCTAAGGGTAGGTGTGCGATTGTGACAGACTCTTGGGGTGGATCAGATAACATCGCTCGGGTGATAATCTCTATCAGCTTGCACTTCTCCCATAGGCGGTTCTATTTGAGCTTAAAGTGTTAAATCTCGGCTTGGAATTTGTAAAGAGAGAAGCCTAGTGACACTACCTACTTTAAGAGCTTTTACAAATGGGATTCGTATGAAGCAATTGTACTAGATGAGGCTATCGTTTCCTTTTTCTGTGTAAATTGGATTTATTAAAGCTCTATATTTATACTAATCATGTGATCACTGTTCAATGACTATATTAGCAATAGTAACAATTATTAACTTTATTTTGAAATCTAAAAACATAAAACCAAAGAAGTTCATATTTTATATAACCATTTTACATAATAAGACATTTAATTAGATCAAGAGGAATTTTAATTAATAAAAGTTTGAGTCATTACAATATCTCACTAGAACTTTGCTATTACCTAGCATATATAGTCAACAAGATTCACCCATATACCTAGGGGTATCCCTATTTAATTAAATATGGTCTTCATAGACTTAATCAATTACTCAAAAACTTAAGAACTATCCTCACCAATGAAGATAGGTGTTGGATGTAGCTATTAATTCTCCAGTCAAGTCTGACACTATCAACCCAGATATTGGCACCCCATGTCATATAAAATATAATACAAAAAGCATACTTTCTTAGAGTTTCTGAATAATTTTGGTTATAGTAACAATATGTGTATTTGACTCCATTATCGGTGGGAAATACACATCTCCACCCTCTTGGAACTCATTAGAGGAAATAAATATGGAATATTACTAAATTTACAAATGAGTGGGTTAGAACATGTCAATCAAAGTTCATGATATTACAATTTAGGTGAAAAAATAACAAGAATTATGATCTACTATTTTATTATTGAACACCCTTTGATATACGGGTTTCACATATCCTAGCTTAACCCAATCCTAATCTAATCACTATTAACGGTCAAAACAGATTCTCATAGGATCCAAATAACTAATAATCATAGAATAAAAAGATAACCCTAAACATGATAGTCATGTGGAATAAAAAAACAATTTATATTGGAAAAATATATATAAATTTTTATTGAAACTTCAAATAACTAAACCCCACATTGAATTTAGAGTATGAATCACATACAATAATATAAATGCCATGTGAATTATATGTGTAAAAAATGATGCATGAACACATAGTCTATTTCCATTATAATCCAAGAGTGAACCAATAAACCATAAATCACACAACATATCTTTGAAAATCAAAAAATAATAACACTCAAAAACCATGAAAAAAATTCCATCCATGGTAACTTGGACTCACCTTATCATGATTTAGCTAATCTCAAACACAAGGTCTATTCCAATTCCCAACAACATCCTATCTCCATCTACAATATCCCAAATATTAACACAAGGTAAAAAGGGAGTTGATACGAATTTTTAAAATACTTGGACTAATCTACTCAAACAATATATGATCTAGATGGTTCCACTGGACCATAGGAATTCCTCCCCACATACCAGAAGATTCCAACTAGCAGTGAGGGTTTATCGGTAATCTGGGGAGAATATAACCTATAGATCATATCAACATAAATAATAATCAGTGATATAATGAACACCATAAACAAGTACATTAAAACTATGTTCCAACCATTGATGAAAAAACACACCAAATTCTATATCAAAATTAGCAAGATAATGTTACACATTTCATTTAGGAGTAATTGGATCTTCATAAGGGATGATTATATACAAAACTATCCAAAATAAATAAAAGATAATGAAGAATAAAAAATGGACCTGAGTGACCACTCAGTACTGTATCCCAACTATGACAATGAAATCTTGCTCATACATCAGATATAGGTCCCTTTCCCTTACCTGCACTCCTAATTATGAAATCTGGATGTGCACTAAGATGACCATGTAATCTATGAGTACAACTCAGTAGGACACTAAAAATAGTGTGCCTAAAATAATCAATAATATATAGGTTCATGATTAATATGAAATGATCAAAAATAAAATATATAAACATACTCATCATACCATGAACACCACATCAACCATGCCCATAAAAGGCCATACCTACTTTGACCAGTTCTAGAATGGGATAATTATCCAATTATCTGAACACAACATGAGTGAATGATTTATGACCACCCATTACACAACCAGGATGAATGAGATATCACATAGTGGTTCATTAAAGGTGAATAATACTTAACCATTACATCACATAGGGTGAACGACACATCACCACACCATAATCCCAAAGGCGAATAATGTATCACTGAACACATATCCCTAATGTGAATGATTCATCACCAATACAGAGCCTCATGGTAAATGATGTATCACAAAACACATATCCCCATGGTTAATGATATTTTAATAAACACATATCCCCTAGGTTAATGATCCATCACCAATTCATAACCCCAAAGTGAATGAAACATCATTGATACATAGCCCCCAGGTGGATGATAACTCACGGATACCTTCCCCCAAGTGAAAGATACATCACTGATACATTTCAACTAGTATTATAAGTATATGAAATACCAAAAGCATACCAAAATTGGATGATATACCACCATAAATAACTTCAAGGAAAATGACTCATCATCAATATACAATAGAGGAAATGAATAATTTATCACTAATTAAGAATTCATATGATTAATCAATCACCTTATAAACAATATGAGTGGATGAACTATCACATTGGTCTTACCACTTAGTGAATGAGTTATAAACCCTTTTATATGGCCTAATTTTTCTATAAAATACCCCACTCATAAGGTTTAAACATACACAAGTATTGAATTTCTTTAAGGTTCTATGAAAAGGCTATTTTTTACCATCCCAACCCATGCTCAATTCTTATATCATCAAGGAATGATCTAAAATACTTTACATGGATCATAAGGTTATATATAATACATAAATACCTATCATAGGTTCCATTTTATATTCAACTCCATACTATTCCAAGGATTAATGGCCATCATTGACTAAACTCTCAATAAAACATGCTTAAAATATTTATTATGAGCTAGATAGACCTTATTCTTATTTTATTAAAGGGAAACCAATTTGATTGCCTTATGGGCTATACACTCACTCTTGTATTAATGAATATCATAAAAAACAATAAAATATTGTATAAACTAATAAAAAAGTTTATGCACCAGCTACCACCTCTTAGTAGGACCCTGATAATTGAAAATCATAATCCAAATCAACCTATCATAAAATAAATCATAAAAATTAACATAAAACTTTAAATTAGGGATATAAAATGAAAAATAATGAAATAGAGAGAGAAAAAATATTATATAGGAGAGAATTCTTAGCTTTATCTACTGTGATACCATGGAATTTGCGATGCTTCAATCCTATATCAACCAAAGGAGACACCACAATTGAATAAGAATAGGTAATGGGAAGTTTTGAGGGTGTTCATGTGGATTGGGAGGAGAAAATGAGGTGTATGATATTTAATAAGTATTTCATAGAAACTAGTCAATTAAATTAAAATTTTAAAAAAACTACCTAGGACACCATTGAGTACTTGACGTAGGGCTACCATGTGGTCGGTGGTCCTTCCGGGCCTTACCTGTTTTATCCTAGGGCCATTGGGTACTCGGTCTCATAACACTAGGTACCTAGTGCCACATGTATTCAATGACAGATTTCACGAACCAAAACCAACCCCTTGAAACCTACCTCAGGTCTCCAATAACTCCTCTACCCAAAACCATCTAAATACACATGTTTTGGAAAAAATTTAATCAATTTCATACCTCAAAATATGTAGGGTATTACACTAAGAAGAAATTTTACTACCTCGACTGAACCTCCACTACCCAAGATGAGGAGTGACTTTCATAAACACATGATAGCCAACCTAAAACTATAAAGGTATCCTCCCCTAAGAAGAATATTACTTCTGTGAATCCTTATACCCTTTCAATAGCTTATAATTCACAATCTCTTTTTTTATGATGCTCTATACCAAATCAGGTCAAAAAATTATTGTCGCTCTAACCTCGATCCAAAATAATAAAGATCTCTAGGGTTGTTTATAAAACACCTCAAATGGAGCCATACCAATAGAAGAGTAATATCTATTATTATAGGTAATCTCAACCAAAGGAAAATTCTTCACCCATATTCCTCTAAAATCAATAACACATGCTCATAATATGTTCTCCAATGTTGGTTCATACAATCCATCCAACCCACTTTACAAGGGTCAAAAGTGTGGGAAAATATATATGAGATCCAAAAGTATACTAAAACACTTCCACGAACCTAAGGAAAAATGATTATTTCAATTAGAGACGATCATCTTCAACAACCCATGAAGTCACACTACTTCCTCCATGCACAAATATTACAAATCATTAAAAACACTCGAATCATTGGTCTCAAAAATTGAGACAATCTCATCAGCTAATCTCTAATCACTCATATTCACCACATCAACCCAAAGATCTAGGAAAAATAGTAAAAATATATATTAATATATCCTCCCATTTCCACTAACGAGAAACCAATTTATATATCAAACTATTAGGAACACAATGCTCAAAAACTAATAGACTAAAAATCAACAAAAAAACTCAACCATAAAACTTTTAACACAAGACCACCAGGACTGAATCCTTAGCACATCACACATATTAGATATTCAAGGATTTAATACTAAATGCGATCTGTGAAAAACATAAATAAACACCTATTTATTCATTGCATAATAAAAAAAATTTATACCTCAAAATTATATGATGTTAATAATCCATTGACCACCCCCTGAGAATATCTATAGATCACGTGATCTCTATATAATATTACTTTGTGATCTCCTAGAAAATATCCCTCCATGTACTACAAAAATGAATAATTAACTATCTTTTGTTACAAGAAAAATCAATGAACAAACTACTCTATACGAAGAATAAAATCTATACGCTTTATCACCATTATCTCTTATCCACAACACATCTCAAACAAGATAAATGGACCTATAATTAGAATACTAGAGTAGTTAACAATAAGGGCATCATAATTATATCAACAGTATGCCCCAAAGATTGGATAGAGGTTGGAAAAAAATGAGTATGATTTTTATGATTTGAAAAAGATGTAGACCAATATTGAAGATAAAAAATGGTACCCAAAACAAAGTTTGGTTCTCTCAAAATTGGTATCTCTATAGAATACTTTTGACCATGCCTTAATTGTCTGCCTTTCTAGACCAAATGATAAAATTTTCCTTTAATGTACTCATTAATATGTCTCCAAGGATAATGAACATCATGGGGATGTCTTATTCTTGGTCAATCTTCTCTTTTCCACATAAAATACTAAGAACCCTAATTCCAATGTTAAGGCCTAGGAAATAACCTCTACTGAGGATGCATAAAAAATGATAACGTTTCCCACATTAATCACTAATAAAGTCCTGAAACTAGAACTATCCATATACAAAACATACATAAGAGAAGTAGGCCACACTATAGCTCTTACTTGAGGTCCTATGATAACCATCACTAGTGAAATGTGAATAAAAGAGAATATAAAGACTCCCTCTTTGATGATACCATGACGGTTCAAATAAACCCCCTCTTGAGATGAACAATTTTTTTGGAATCTTCACAATCACCCCATATTTCTCTAGTACCTCAATATACATCAAAAATGTAAAATGGGTGACCTAGTTCTATATTTCCTAATAAAAACCACCTTGAATTTTATTTCCCTACCATCCTTGGTAGGAATAATATTATGAGCATAAAAAATAAGATTCATAAACTGGAATCTAAGCTAATTCACATAAAAACTCCCATTAATAATCGAGAATAACTCTTACCACCATGCCACTGCTTGGTTTAAGGAAAGGAACTCAGCTCAAAATTGTTTTCAAAATATCTTCCTTGATGCATTCAAATATTTTTGATCATTGAAAAAAAATCCACCACTAATGAAAATATACCCTCTATAGACTAATATCAAGTTGAACACATTATTCCTTCCTCACAGGAATCAAAATAAGAGAAATCTTGAGCTCCTATAACCCCCACCCTATCTTCTGATCAGATACAATCCCCTTATATTTTGGTAATCTTTGACATGAAAAATCACATAGTTCCTTACTTTAAGAATCCTCTTCCTTAGTTTCAACTCACCCAAAATTGACCAATGTATCCTTATTCACCATTCATACTTGAATCAAATGAAGATTCCTTCTTCCATACACCTATAGAAAATAAATAACAACTCATAATCTTAGGATATGAAATATATTTTTCATCATCTAATTAAATTTATTTGAAATATTTTCAAAATTTTTGAATTCAAATATAGATGTAACAAGCATGATACATGTACCACATCCAGATTTATTCCTTGTAATAATAATAGACTCACTATAGCATGTTTATTAAGCTTAAGGTCCTTTAATCAGATAAAAGGGGACCTATCTTCATCCCATATAGTCTCCCTTTCCAACATTATGTTCTATTTTCATAATTTTTTTTGTTTTCATAAAAACCCAATGAAATCCTCACCATTTCCTAACTCTAAACTATATCATAATTCTTAACCAAAGATTTGAAACCACTAATTCATGACCCATCCTCATTATAACCCATATATGGATGGTAGATAAGCTAAGTGTAACCTCCAAATCCCACCTCAAATAGTTCATATGTTAGATACTACACAAAGGGTACAAAAAATGCATCATGGGATGAATTACCCATAAAATAGTATGAATAATAAGAAGAATCCTTCAATAAACTCTAAATGGATAATAAAAAATAAAACCAAGATCTCAAAATTAATATAATTCTATACATATATATAATAAACACCAAAATAAATCAATTTTTAACAATAGAAAGTCCAACTCCAATAATCAATAAGAGATAGTAATGTATATCCTTATAATTAAATACATCCTACATGTCCATTAAAATATAATATAGAAGATAGGGTTGAGAAAACAAGTATAATTAATGAGACCCCCCCTAAATCTCTCTTTCATATTTAGAATAACCATACTAAAATCTTGGGGAATAAATAAACCAACTCATTACCTATACCATGTCATATATTACCCATCCTTACCAAGTATCTCTCACTAAATCTTCATGCAAGTATAGTGACATAACAATAAAAATAATATATATATATAGGGTATCCTGCACCCACTTCTCCATTGAACTCTTTTCCCTCATTCCCCAACAATATATCTCCTAGTGCTTCCATCACTTTCATACCCACATAACCATATACCACATACCATATCATAACCACAATCTACAAATAACTACAATATTCCTTATACCTAAAAAAGTACCGCAACCATTATTTCATACAAACACATAACCAAATACCACATACCACAACCATATACCACATAACTCACCTTGATTAAGACATATCATGAGTGACATAAACTTAATTTCTTTCTCTCAATGAAAATCTCAACCACATATCCTCATCTCTACATCTTCATCACATCCCCACATTTTATAACCTTAGTCCATCAAAACTATTACTATATATGGAATAGAGAGTGGGGAAGTGGGGATAATCATCCATACATATCACCTATATCTTCTATACTGGGGGTATATCCAGAAAAAGGTTAAAATTAAAAACTGAACACATAAAAAAATCCAAAATAATGGTTCAATTAAAAACCTCACCAAAAAATCTAAAATTTTCATTTTAAAAATATATATGGAAATTAAAGTAAATATAAATTGATCAATTTAGCATAAAAAACATTATATTTACACAAATATTCAAAGAATAAATTTTTTAACTCAAATCACCAAGATTCTCAATAATTATAACAAAAAACATATAAAGAAAAAATACAATAACTTCATAAAATAAATGTGGAAAACATGTATCAAAATAATTCCACATAAAATTCCTCCACACTTAATGTGTGTCTTTTCCTCTAGTAATAAATTAAACATATTCAATTAATTATAATTAATCTCAAAATGAAATAATTATAATGACAACAAGGATGTGTATTTCAATTTTTTTCCACAATAGAGTCTCTCAATTAGAAATGTATGACTTTTCACTCAAGAATAAAAGGTTAGAAAAAAACATGGTTTCAATTTTTTAAAATATCATTAAATTCATAATTTTTTAAAGGATAACAACCAAACAAAATTTTCATTAAAATTTTCTTACAAATGTATGTTTTATTCCTTGGTGAACACTCACACATAATTGAGAAAATCAACATAATTTAAAACAAATTGATGGATGAGAGAGTTTGATAATTAACAATACAACATAATTAACCCATCCAACAGTTTAATACATACATCTAAACCAATATTTTAGGTTTATTTATTAAACCATTTTTTGGTATGTTTTTCAATTTAAATACAATAAAGAAGTCATAATTTGATTTAACATATAAAATTTACTCTTAAAACATAAAAAAACAATTTTTTCAATAGAGAAAAATAAATTATGTTACTTAATTCAATACATGGAGAAACTAAAATGATTAATAAATGTAAAGTAGAAAAAAATATCCAATTTTAAGAATAAATTTTAACAACTAAATATGAATCATTATATGAAATAAATATTAAAATTTTAAAAATCAGAGTGATTTTGATATGTACTTAATTAATTATAGTTTGAAAAATATTCATACCACCTCACACACGTAAAACCCAACATTTTCTCTAATTTTTAACTTTATGGCGCAAGAAAAAAATTAAACAGTTTATGTTCAAAATAGTTTTAAAATTAAAGAACTTAAAATAATATTTAAAGGTTCATTATATAGATAAAATATTATATTTTCCATAAATCATAACCAATATAAGTATTTATATCATATAAATTTTTCTCCAAGTGGACACCACATCAAAATATTTATTATATATATATATAAATGATTTTAAAAAAAGTGACTATTTTAAATTAAGGTTCAAAAATATTTTCAAAGAATCACAGAGACTAGCATGAAACACTATTATTTAGAACATAATGAATCAAAACCATATTAGTATCTGAAAATATATTTCTCATGATTTCAACATGAAAGTAAAACTATTATTCAAATTTAAATTATTTTATCCACTATAATTACAAGCATCAATTTTTTATAATTAAAGGATCAAAGATTAGGTGAATAATTAAATAGAAACTCCCATGATGTAGAATCTTCACTCTTATAAATTTATCCATCTCACTTACCTTATTTTCCATAGTATAAAAATTATTGTTTCACAATTATATATCCTATATGAATAAACATTTTAATAGAAGATTCTAACAAATTTATCTCTAAATAAAATGTAACTAGAGTTTCAGTTTAAATTGAATGTGATCAAAAAATTATCTAGCATTCATATCCTTTTGATATTTCAAAAAAATTTAGTTTTTATCTTAAAATTTCTATAATTATGCAGTACAAGTGATTTTATAGTAGGTTTAATTTATTAATTCACTTCAAGGAGGTCCAACAATGAAGTACCCAAGAATCACAATCACTGAAAAATATCTCAACTTATTATAGTAAGTATAAAATAGAATATTCTTTCAGTAAGGCAGTAATGATTCAGATCAAATGAAATGAATAATTAAAATAATTTTATTATTATTTAAAAAAAATAGATAATGAAAAAAAATAAATACTATGGGTTAAATACCATGAAATGTTGAGTTTAAATTCCTTAGTTAGACTTAGAAAATGTTCAAGTTTCAAGAATAAGAAAAATGATCAATCCCTTTGGATTCCACTCAAAATGAACTTTGAATATCCAAAAATTGACCAATAATGGCCTAGTTTTGTCTCCTATTAACTCAATAGCTTCATGAACTAAAATAATAATGTGATTATAAAGACCAGAACATTAATACATTATATTTCCAAGAAACATATTTAGTTTGAAATTAAAAATAAGTAACTTCTGACTAGACTTGAAATATCTATTTTAGATGACTATGTTATGAAATTACTAAGTTATTTCTTTTTAAATACTAAAATTTTCATATGATTCTATTCTAATTTCCTCCATATAACTCAAATCTAAGAATCTTCTGTCACCAAAAATATTAAATTAATAATTCAAAACCTTCATAACCCAAAAAGATCTGTGTTGTAATTCCACAAGCACCTGTAATGATTATCCAAAAAATAATTTATACGGAGACATACCAATGGAAGTATTGAAATTATTTTTTGTAAGCTTATAAGGCTTTATTAATTTTCAAAGAACAATCTTTCCTATAATTATTAATAATATTCTCTAAAATCTTTTTCAATTTTCTATTTGAAATATTATCCTATCCACTAGATTGTGGATGGTAACTGGTTTTGATTTTATGAACATAACAATATTTATCAATTAAAAACTTAAATTTAGTGTTCTTAACATGGGATACATTTTCAGTGATAAAAGACTTAGGCACTCTAAATAATTATGAAATATTCTTCTTAATTAATTTAGCTACACTATTAGTTTCATTGTTTGGAAGATTCACTTACTCTACCCACTTGGAAGCATATTAATAGCCACAAAAATATACTCATTCCCATGAGAAGATGGTAATGTTCCCATAAATTACAATCCCAAAACATAACAACTTTTGACCTCTATAATTTTTTTAACCACATCTTTCATTATTCCAACATTGCGTACCATTTGGAACATATCACATATTACCACTAAAACTCAGCATCCCTGAAGAGGTTTTTCCAATAAAAGATAGTATAATTTTTTTAATTTCCCACTCCCCCTATGGTGACCTCACCATGGTGATGAGTGAGAAGTCTAAAAAATAAGAACCATCTCTTCCGTGGGTATACACCTCCTCAAAATTCAATGATCACACTTCCTAAAAAGTAGTATCTCATCACAATAGTAGTGGTTAAGTTATGACATGAAATTATTTTTTTTGGATTTGAGTGAGACCACTATGAATGATTCATGAGGCTAGAAACTTCTCATAAAATAATGAACAAGTAGAATATATTGTTTAAATAGTTAGAAACTTTTAATATAGGAATGACGAATTAATTTCTCTAGGAACACTATTTTGAGTACTAGATAGCCTAGACAGATGGACAACAACTAAGTTTTCAGCACCTTTATTATCCATAATCTCTAAATAAAACTGTTACAAAATAATTATACAACTAATGAGTATTGGATTCAAAAATTTCTTGGTTTTAGAATAATTTAGAGTTGAATGATCATGAAGTACCTATAAGGATCGGTTTCATCAACTATTGGGGGGGGGGGTTGAATCAATGGAGGCTAGTTTTTATAATTTCTATTCAATAGAAATAAACCTATGTGACTTGTTAGAGTATGATCCACTCAAAATATAAATGAATCAACCTCACACAATCATAAAGAAAATTAAATAGAATGTAACACTCAATTTTTACTTGGTTTGGTTCCAATATGGAATCCTACTCCATTCCATGGCTGGTTATCCCCCAACCATGGATTCTATTCGCTGTACACACAATTGAGTTCCACTTACAAGAATTAATGTAGCATCCCACTACACGTATCAAGAGTAAAAAAAATTATATCTTTACACTACTATACAAAAGAAAATTACAAGATAAATAAGATCACTAAATAAACTAGGTTTCTTCAGTAATAAAAGATAAAGAGTCGCTTCCATGAGCATCCCGAACATGCAAGAAAGAATTTCCCATAGTGTAAAGCTGAATTGTGCTACACAAATATTCTCTCAATTATAAAATAATTTTTAAATACATGGGATTCATTAAAATATGATCACTAAATATCCAACCATGTCTTCATACTCGTTTTATTCTTATTCTTTCCCACACAACAGAAAAACACATGAATCATTATCATAGTGCTGCATCTTCCCCCTCTCTAGTATGTTATAATTACGAAAAAACAAATATTTAAAATTACCACATGATCTTCATACTGTATTTAAATAAACATAAATACATCATTGCCCAAATTTTTTCATTTTTTCAATGTAATTAAATCACCATTTTATTCTCCAAAAGAACTACTCCATACTCCATTAAAACATGATAGAATCATGGGTTAAAATATAAAGCCTATGATTTTGGGAAAACTCAAAACCATATAATAATAATCATAATTAATTTATCATTAGAATATTTGAATTTTGGAAAAATAAAAAATTTCAACAAGTATGTATCCAAATATCCAAATCGACTACGTCACATTATCAAATATTTGAATCAATTCAGCTACATTGTACAATCAGATATATGAATCAATTTAGATATGTTTCACAATTAGGTACATGGATTACTTATTATATATTTTAAAATTGTATATATGAATAATTTTGGATATGTTGTACAATCATTTATGGAAATCAATTTAGCTATGTCCCATAATTGGTTATGTCACATTGCCTATGAAGAATTCAGCTATATGGATAATTAGGATACATAACAACATTCAACAATATGAATTCAGTTATATGGTTGAATAAAATATATATTTTTATTAATCATATATTCATATATATAAATTTTATTTTAATTATAAATTTATTTTTGTTTTTCTACTTCATAAATTTAGCTACATGAATTTAGGAAATTCTCGTATTCTCTCAAACCCAAACATAACCACTTAAACCGACCTCCATCCCTTCTCAAAACAATTTCTAGCATTAGGAAACTTTCTCAAATGATATATAAATTGATAAAAACAAAATCAAGAACCATCAAAATTAATGATCACCTCAGTAATGGTGGTAAAAAATACAACAACCCAAACTCACCAAAAACCATGGGATCTTCAATCTTTCTCAAACCAAGCCACAAATCCATTCGGCACATTAATCTCCACCATTGGATTTGTTGAAAAAATATGGGACTCCATGAATTACTATACCACAACACAAAAATCATAAAATCATGTCCAATATTAAATATATGTATCATAATACCACACTATAGGATAATTCAGTGTTTTTAATAGATTTCCATCCCTCAGTGACAAGCATGTTTATGCTGAGTGAATCAATTTAATCTTCTTATCAAACTCATAATCCCTATTTTTCTAATAGTATCCCTTTATCAAATACTTATATCCCCATTTATAAATATAATATAAAGACATTTTGGGTATATTAAAGAAATAAAAAACTTAAGTGCATGAGGAAGGATGGACATGAAATTTTAGACTTAACTCTGAAAATATCTCACATTGCATAACTTTTGTAAAGATATCTGAAAACTAATCCTTTAGGATTATAAATGAAACTTTCATTTCACTTAATCCAAATGATCTTTGATAGAATGATTTTGAATGTCTATATTTTTATACTGATAGTGTTGATATTTATTTTTTTAGAGATCAATATCACTTTTATTGTCACAAAGAATCATCAATGGTCTCTAAAAATCAACCAATAAATCTAATAGCTGAACTTGAATCCACAGATCCTATATAACTACATGAGTAGTCACCACATACTCAAAGTAATTTCTCCCTAGGATTTATGAACTATTATTCTTACTATACCAACTAACACAACCATCACCAATGGAGAACACACAACCTATTGTGGATCTATGATTTGTACTATCACCTTCCCAATCCACATAAATTTAACCATGAAAGTCTATATCTGTACCACATCTATAGAGAAATCCATAATTCACTATTCCGTTTACATACCTCAAAATTATATTAATTTAAATCATGTTTTACTCATTTGGTTTACTTTGATACCTTACACATAGATTCAAGGCATAAAAACTGTAATGTTTAGATGTTGTAAGATAAAGAAGGCTTCCAATCATACTTCTAAATTTGTTATGATCATAATTTCTACCTTGTTAAAAATTTCTCAACCTTGTGCCAATTTTTATATGTGTATAAACCTATTTTTACTATTCCACTACAAACTTTCTTAATATTTATTTATCATACTTTTATTTTGAAATAAATACATAATTTGAATTCTCCTCAATTTATAAGCTTAAAAAATAGTTTAGTTCCCACAACGTAGACATATAAAACTAATTCTACATATTTTTTGCAAATTACCCGCATAGGGAACTATTATTAATGGAAAAAATTATTTTATCAACATATAAAACCACCACTAGTTTTTCTGAGAAATCATTATTCAAGTATAAGTTGTTATCCATCGTACCTTTGGGAAACCCGATTTGTCTCAAACAGTCATCAAGTTTAGAATACCAGGTCCTTACATGTAGAGACCCAAATCTTGATGTACATAGACATTTCATTACTTTTGTGAAATACTTAATACATAAAAAAAATAGACACCAAAGGACCGTAATAGTTTAGTGTCTTTGGAAACTCGGAACATAATCTTCTAATCGTGGTGAAAGATCTTCAACATCTCCGATAAAGATATTCCCCTTTTGTTTTCTTACCTAAAACCGTTATTTATATCCTAGGGAAAAGAAAACATATAAAGGGTGAGCTCAAATGATCAATATGGTTAAGCATGGAGAAAATGAAACAAACCATATACATTTGAACATAAAAACATGAACATAATGTTTAAACATCGAAATCTTGAGCAATGACATAAAACATGGCAGTATGTAAGGTATAGATCATAATGGAACGTCAATAATGATAAAATAGATTAGAAATAAAACTTATAATTATAGAAAAACATTAAGCACATGATATGATTTCCATAGTAGCCAAGGCATTGCTTCCAAGACTATCTTAGTGGACAAAGTCCCTTACTGAACCGAGTTCACTCCTCGTTCCAGTCCTGTATCACTGAACTGGATTAACTTACCGTTCCAGCCATGTCTATCTCATGAGATATGAATATTTACCCAATGCATTAGAGGGAGATATAGGTCCCACCCATCTCATAACAAAATCATTCTTATGTGTGCTAGAACATAAACATAAAACATTCATCATAACCCAAATAATAAAATGGGTTTCATAACATCATCCCATCATAACATAATCCATATAAAATAAATGGATATAATTTCATGATAAGAGAAGTTAAACCATGTAAATCATAGATACATTATACTTGAAACATAAAAATATGAAATAATGTCATCTTAGATGGAAAATGGATTTGATAAAACACTTGAAATAAATTCTTGAGGAAAATATCCTTTCTTCTTCAAAATCATTTTATTTTCCCAAAATTCATTTCAATTTTAAAAGAAAAGATTTTTGTTGATAATAATCATGAAATATTGTAGAGTAAGATTCGTGAAAATAAGGAGTTATAAAACCATAAAAATCCATTCATGTCGTATAATTTAAAAAAAATTCTCCTCGTACTTTTGTCGGAAAAGTCAAAAAGTTCCTCGTATGGTAAACAAAAGAAAGATTCCTTCCATAACACAAAGTAAAAGTCAAATAGGGGTAAAAATTAAATTAAAAATACATGGAATAATATTAAACACTTTATTAAAAACATTTTTATTGACATGGATGAAAAATATAACCCCAGTAAATACTTACGTATAAGCAATCTCGGATAAAAATGAGATTGCAAAATTATCTCTTACCTTATGTCCAATTTCTTCTGTATGTGTCTGAGACTCCTGTATAGTGGGTTTAAACATATTATTAACTTAAAATAGAACCATAATAATATTTATTATATCATATATGATTCACTTATGACTTTATATTATCCGTTCATTTGTCAATTCCATGTTAAAGCAGTGTTTTGGGTAAAATCGTTTCATTTATCGTTCATGTTTTGACTTGTAATTATTAATATGATTACTTAGATCATGATTAATTATTTCCAAAATATAAAACATGATTTATATATAATATATATTCAGAATATACATATATATAATAGATCTATAAATGGAAATAAATGCATCGTTCAGGGAGACGGGAGGTCGTTCGTACGCATGAACGCTGTTTTCATTTCCTTATTTAATTGAATGGAATTAAGTAGATGACCTACATATATATATAAATAAATAAAGTATAACTATTATGTAATATATTTCATGATTACTTATTATATATACTTTATAATCATTCTTGAATTGTTAACATGGAAAATGAATCTCATCGTGTCGTGGAGACGGTAATCCGTACGTACGCACGAGCAATGATATCGTTCCCATATTTATTGAATGGAATTGGAGTGGATGATATAATATCTTAGAATTAGTATGATGTTATAATAATGACATATTGTTATTATTTACACCATTATTCCCATCCAAGTAAGGTGGTTGTGGAAAAACTGATTACACCACGACGTGGAGATGGTATTCCGTACGTACACACGTGCGGTGATTTCATTTTCCGTAGGATGGATAGAAGGTGAAATGAGGTTGTTTCATATTTATAATAACATATCAGTATAATAGGGATTATTATGTTATTACTTCATTATTAAACCATTAAATATGAAGAAGTATAAGAAGAAATAAATTTGAAAGAATCGGTAACAGATATTACCTCTTCTTCGACACGCCTCTTTGAAACCTCCTCTTAGGGACCTAAAATTGGTCTTTCAATAATACCAGGACCTATAGTATGTTTCTAAGTAGGTTTATAAGGGAAATGGGTAGATTTTGGACTAGATTTAAGGCTCAAAAAGGTGTGAGGAGGAGAGGGAGGAGGTGCCCTTTTATAAGGGAGGAGAGAGGCACCTTTGGAATTATAAGAAATATTAATTTATAATAAATTCCAACCCCACTTAGAAACCTCCAAAATGACTCAAATACAAATATTAGATGAGATAGGTTTTAAATATCAAAAACGAATAAAATTTAGACATGTTTTAAATTTATTTTAAACATTATCAACTTGATTTATCCGTATTTAATCTATTTAATTTTATTTGTGGTAATAAGATTCTAAATTTTAAATTGTTATAAATAAATTACTTATTTGTTGTTAAATGTCCATAATTGGATAATTTATGACATTTTGGACCATATAAATTTTAATTTATAATTTTTTAAATTTTTTGTGATTTTTAAAAAATTTAATAATATGTAATTTTTATAAAATTACAATAGTGTCAATTTTGACACTATTCATTTTTTTGAATTTATATAAAATCCAAACAGAGGATATATTCTAAATAAAATATTTAATAGGTTCATAACATGTAATATTCATCTAGAAAATTAGTGGAGCACATTAAATAGTTCATATAATATTTATTTTACTATTTGTAAAACCATTTATTTGATACTTCTATTAATAAAATAATTTCTACAACATTTTAGTATAAATATTAAATATACTTATTTGTTGTATAAAAATTAAAAATAAAATACTAGTATGAATATAAATCTTATAGATTTCATAATAATACTTTTAGTCAGATTTATATTCTAAAAAACCCAACTTTTAAAATGTTATGTTTATTAAATTATGAAGGTGACAACTTTGACATCATTTAAAATAAAATAATATAAGTGTCATAATTACTTTTATAAGACTCCAAACGGTCATATATTCGGTCATTGGATGATTATGGTGTATATATACACTAAAAATATGTTTTGTTCAGGTTTTTGAGCCTTTTAATGGGTATTGTTATTTCAATAAAAACTATATTACTTATTTTTCACTAAGTAAATAGTTTCTGTATCATTAATGTATAAGATATTAAGGTAATTAAATATCTCGTAAAAATTATAAATAAATTTCCATGATAAAGAAAAACATTTTATCTTTCAAATGAGTATTTATAACCAAATTTATATTCTATAAAAAAAATACTTTAATTATTAATGTTGAGTGAGACATATTTCACATTTCTTTAAATAAAATAAACTAAAGGTCTTAATCACCTCCAAGTGGGTTCCAATGGATTCCATTTCGACCCAAATATGCCTTAGGATGAAATATAAGCATTCCAATTATATTAATACAAGTGTTAGAGTAATTTTATAATATTATATTTACCATTAATTACCCAATTTACCTTTTACTATGGTAAATAAAATTTACCATAGTTACTATTCATAATGCCCAAAAATAAAAAGTAGCCTATTAACATAATTTAGACCCACTGATTCCAAATATGGAATCCATTTTTCTACATTAAATACAAAAAAGTTTCAGAAATTAATTTAAAATTAAACCCGTTGTTAAGAAAACGAGTTTTAAAAGTTGAAACCTTACAAAAGATTGAAATGATTTTACCTATGAATTCAATGTAAAATCAATGATAATGACATACATTATATTAAATGGTAAAAATATATTATTTTTAAACATTAAAACAATTCAATATTATAATTTAACCATATAAATTATTACGATGAAAAAAGTTGTTTTTAATTAAAATATAGCGTGTTTTTACTATTCATTAAAATATGAAAGTTATCAGAAAAATATCAAAACATTATCCAATGTAAATTTTTTTATCCTGATTCAAAATAAGAAGTTTATTTTGTAAAATTTAACTTATAAACTTGTAAAAAATTATATTTAAAATGGGTGCGCCATCAAAAGGTGGCAAAACTGCATTTTTTGAAAAATACTTATTTTACCCGAAAAATTTATTTTGTTCTCATACCATGTACTATAAAATGTGTAAGATGAATTATAATCTCATAAAATTTAAAATATATTTACTAATATTCATAACGTCTAGTTTATAATGATATTATAACCATACATCATTGTTTAGTGAAACCCAATATTACGTACAACACACGCTATCGAGGAAGGTTGCGATTGCGTGTAATGAAAGCCAAGTCAGGGTTGCATGTAGTGCAAGACTCATTTGTTGTTGCGTATAAAAAAATCCAACCATATTTCATTTATACATTTAATATATATATATATATACACAGACACACACACTCAATGTTTCATAGAATAACTACTATCAAACAAATTTGAAATTGTGTGTAACACGATCCATGATTAGTGTTGCGTATACTGCAAGCTAATACGGTGTTGCGTATAGCACAAGGTAATCTTGGTGTAGCGTACAACATAAGATATGAAATAAATTAAAAATAATATATCTCATAAAATCTCTGGGTGTGACATTCTACCCCCCTTAAAATGAATTTCACCCTCGAAATTCGTCGGGGTTATAAATGGTTTATTACATGAGAGTTTCTTTCATAGAAACCCACATCATAAAAAGGAATAACAAAACTTACCTTTAAAACTAAAGTATGAAATGTAATGGTTACCCAAATTAACTAATCATTGGGTTTCCACATAGGAGAACATAGGTGAAAATATGGATATGGAATAGAAATCTAACCATCAAGTTCTGATGGAGAGTGGTAGAGAACTTGGCTATGAAAAAGCCAACAATCACAAAGCCATAAATTTGTGATGGTCTAAGGTATCATCTGATTCATCAGATATAAGAGAACTAGGACAACATTTTTGGTTTTCAAGATCATTTCCCTAATGTTGAATATTTTTTGAATTAAAAGAAATACTTACTTTATTTTGATATAATCTCACCGTTGTTCGTGCCTCGAACAATTTCCACTTCATCACTTAAAGAAATGAAGTTGAATTTGTCATTCATGAAGTGTTAGCAGATCATGTGATAGAATGATGGGGCATTCCATCTGTCTCAAAAGGTTAGCAATAGTTATATACATAAGTCCATCTATGGTAATATTAATCGTATATCATTCCAAAAATGGACTTATACTTCATCTATCATACATATTAATAAGATAAAACTAGTTTCTACTAACCAGGGACTTCTTGTAGGCCAGTGGTAGGCGATAAAGGCTTGTCGCACTTCGGTTGTGGGTTTGATTCTCACAACCTTGTCCGACGCGACTGGTTGTCACCCGTCCTGCAGGTTGTCCTTTTTCTAAAACTATACTATTATAAAATTACAGAAATAATATCGAAAAAAATTTCTATCCTTAAACAATACTATCTTATGTCCAACATAATCCATTCCAATCTTTAGGCTTATACATATGTCCAATCTCATATTATAAAGAAAATGATTACTTGAAATGTCACATAACAAGCTTGTGAATACCATCATTTATCCCCCATATATTATAAGATATATCTTGTTGGTCACTGTCCAAACATCTGAATACCTTAATCAAATATTATTTTGAAACATGAATTACCATAGAACCTTAGTGAAAACATGAGTGCTGTCAAAAGTTAACTCTTTCCACATACCAAAAATCCCAAAATTTCTGTATACTCAAACCATGATATCACTTTGTCCTTATATCAATCATGAGCTCATGAATACTACCAAACATATTATTTTCTCTTTATCCCTTCATTATGCGCATATCATCTTCTTTCCAAAAATATTTCAAACACTTTTCATGGTTACCTGTACCATATAATTATTGAAAACCAGAATTAACCAATACATAGATATTCCAATATTTCATGATAGTACCTCAACAACATTATTCTTGAATACCAATACATAAACACTTAAATCCATCCTCTTCAATGATTGTCATGGAATACATCCTTCCTTGATTTAGAAGTAACCTTTGAGGTCCGGGAATTGAGTTGGGTAATGACCGTGTTCTCCACAAATAAGACATTGAACTCCATGATAGTCTGTCACTCTGTGACCCTTTTCTCCACATAGATAACAGCTTCCCCTCCATTTGAGGTATTCCTCAAGGTTCTTCTTCCCTTCTTTAGAAATCATAATCTTCCCTTCTCTATGCTCCTCACCATGCGAACATGCATAAAATTACATCTTCCTCTTATTTGACGACTTAGGAATACAACTAAACTTCACCTTGTTAATCATATATCGAGATGACTGATTCGGCATAATCACAATATCTTTCTCTCTAGGAATTACACAATTTCGTTGCTCATGGTCACCAATTTGTCCATTGGAATCAATGTTAACTGAATTCCTTCTCATTCCCTCCATTGACTAAGACCAGAAATCATAGTGTAAGAATTAGTTAAAATAATGAGGAACCACATGATCATAAAATGTCACTTATGGGATGTCTAACTTATCACAAATTCTTTAATCCATGATATCCTAGGTTTACCCTAGGTTATTCATGATTTTCAACATAATTATAGGACTGTAACCTATAGTTATACTAAACCTTAGGGACATCCATAGACATACCTTAGAAATATCTCTAGGGATCTCACAAAAGTTTTCGCATCCTAGTTTCCAAAGGATAACTAAACCTTTCCTATGATACCAACTATAGAGACCCAAAGCTTGACATACATAGACATTTCATAACTTTTTTGGAATACTTAATACATAACAAAAACAGACACCAAAGGACCGTAATAGTTTAGTGTCTTTGGAAACTCAGAACATAATCTTCTAATCGTGGTGAAAGATCTTCAACATCTCCCATAATGATCTTCCCCTTTTGTTTTCTTACCTAAAACCTTTCTTTATATCCCGAGGAAAAGAAAAAATATAAAGGGTGATCTCAAATGCCCAGTAAGGGTATGCATGGTGAAAATAAAACAAACCATATACATTTGAACATAAAAACATGAACACAATGCTTCAAAATCGAAATCTTGAGCAATGACATAAAACATGGCAGTACGTAAGGCATAGATCATAATGGAACATCGATCATGATAAAATAGCTTATAAATAAAACTTGTAATTATAGAAAAACATTAAGCACATGATATGATTTCCATAGTATCCAAGGCGTTGCTACCAAGACAATCTTAGTGGACAAAGTCCCTTACTGAATCGAGTTCACTCCTCGTTCCAATCCTATATCACTGAACCGGATTAACTTATCATTCCAGCCATGTCTTTCTCATGAGATATAAATATTTACCCAATGAATTGGAGGGAGATATAGGTCCCACCAATCTCATAATGAAATCATTCTTACGTGTGCCACAACATAAAAATAAAACATTCCTCATAACCCAAAAAATAAAATGGGTTTCATAACATCATCCCATCATAACATAATCCATATAAAATAAATGGATATCATTTCATCATAAGAAAAGTGAAACCATGTAAATAATAGAGACATTATACGTGAAACATACACAAATGAAATAATGTCATCTTAGATGGAAAATGGTTTTGATAAAACACTTGAAATAAATTCTTGAGGAATATATCCTCTCTTCTTCAGAATCATTTTCTTTTCAGAAAATGTCATTCAATTTTAAAAGAAAAGATTTTTGTTGAAAATAATCATCAAATCTTGTAGAGTAAGCTTCATGAAAATAAGGATGTATAAAACCGTAAAAATCCATTCATGACATATAAGTTAAAAAAACATTCTCCTCGTACTTTTGTCAGAAAAGTCAAAAAGTTTCTCGTATGGTAAACAAAAGAAAGATTCCTTCCATAACACAAAGTTAGAGTGAAATAGGCGTAAAAATGAAATTAAAAATACATGTAAGAATATTAAACACTTTATTAAAAACATTTTTATTGACATGGATGAAAAATATAACCACAATAAATACTTACGTATAATCAATCTCAGAAAAAAAATGAGATTGCAAAATTATCCCTTACCTTATGTCCAATTTCTTCCGTATGTGTCCGAGACTCCTGTATAGTGGGTTTAAACATATTATTAACTTGTAACAGAACCATAATAATATTTATTATATCATATATGATTCACTTATGACTTTATATTATCCGTTCATTTTTCAATTCCATGTTAAAGCAGCATTTTGGGTAAAATCGTTTCATTTATTGTCCGTGTTTTGACTAGTAATTATTAATATGATTACATAGATTATGATTACTTAGTTCCAGAATATAAAACATGATTTATATATAATATATATTCAGAATATACATATATATAATAGATCGATAATTGGAAAGAAATACACCGTTCATGGAGACGGTAGGCCGTACATACGCATGAACGCTGTTTTCATTTCCTTACTGAATTGAATGGAATTAAGTAGATGACACACACACACACATATATATATATAAATCCTTTATAATTATAATGTCATATATTTCATGATAACTTATTATATATACTTTATAATCATTTTTGAATTATTAACATGGAAAATGAATCTCATCGCATTGTAGAGACGGAAATCCGTACGTACGCACGAGCGATGATATTGTTCCCATATTTATTGAATGGAATTGGAGTGGATGATATAATATATTAGAATCATTATGATGTTATACTAATAATATATAGTTATTCTTTACACTATTATACCCATCCAAGTAAGGTGGTGGTGGAAAAACTGATTACACCACGGCGTGGAGATGGTATTCCGTACGTACACATGCGCGGTGATTTCATTTTCCGTAGGATGGATAGAAAATGAAATGAGGTTGTTTAATATTTATAATAACATATAAGTATATTAGGTATACTTATGTTATTACTTCACAGTGAAACCACTAAATAAGAACCAGTAGAAGAAGAAATAAATTTGAAAAAATCGGTAACAGATATTACCTCTTCTTCGACACGCCTCTTTGAAACCTCCTCTTAGGGAACTAAAATTGGTCTTTGAAGAAGACAAGGACCTATAGTATATTTCAAAGGATGTTTAAAAGGCAATGGTCAGGGTTTGGCTGAGATTGAAGGCTCAAAAAGGTTTGAGGAGGAGAGGGAGAAGGTGCCCTTTTATAAGGGAGGAGAGGGGCACCTTTGGAATTATAAGAAATATTAATTTATAATAAAATTTAATCCCACTTAAAAAACTCCAAAATGACTCAAATACGAATATTAGATGATATAGGGTTGAAATATCATCAAACAATAAAATTTAGACATGTTTTGAATTTATTTTAAACATTATCAACTTGATTTATCCTTATTTAATCTATTTAATTTTATTTGTGGTAATAAGATTCAAAATTTTAAATTGTTATAAATAATTACTTATGTGTTGTGAATTGTCTATATTTGGATATTTATGATATGTTTTACCATATAAATTTTAATTTATAATTTTTAAATTTTTCTGTAATTTTTAAACAATTTAATAATATGTTACTTTTGTAAAATTACAATAGTGTAAATTTTGACACTATTCATTTATTTGAATTTAAATGAATTTCACAGAGAGGATATATTCGAAATAAAATATTTAATAGGTTCCTAACATGTGATATTCTTCTATAAAATTAGTGGATCCTATTAAATAGTTCATATAATATTTATTTTACTACTTGCAAAACCATTTATTTGATACTTCTCTTAATAAAATAATTTTTACAACATTTTTGTATAAATATTAAATAAACTTATTTGTTTCATAAAAAATTAAAAATAAAATACTATTATAAAGATAAATATTATATATTTCATAAGAATACTTTTAGTAAGATTTATATTATAAAACACCCAGCTTTTAAAATGTTATATTTATTAAATTATGAAGGTGACAACTTTGACATCATTTAAAATAAAATAATATAAGTGTCATAATCACTTTTATAAGACTCCAAACGTTCATATATTCGGTTATTGGATGATTATGGTGTATATATACACTACCAATATATTTTGGTCAGGTTTGTGATCCTTTTAATGGGTATTATTATTTCAATAAAAACTATATTACTTATTTTTCACTAAATAAATAATTTCTGCATCATTAATGTATAACCTATTAAGGTAATTAAATATCCTTTAAAAATTATAAATAAATTACCATGATAAAGAAAAAAAATTTATCTTTCAAATGAGTATTTATAACAGAATTTATATTCTGTAAAAAAATTCTTTAATTATTAATGTTTAGTGAGACATATTTCACTTTCCTTTAAATAAAATAAACTAAAGGCCTTAATCACCTCCAAGTGGGTTCAAATGGATTCTATTTCAACCCAAATATGACTTAGGATGAAATATAAGCATTAAAATTATATTAAGACAAGTTTTAGGGTAATTTTATAATATTATATTTACCCTTAATTACCTAATTTACCTTTTACTATGGTAAATAAAATTTACCGTAGTTACTATTTATAATGCCCAAAAATAAAAAGTAGCCTATTAACATAATTTTGACCCACTGATTCCAAATATGGAATCCATTTTTCTAAATTCAATACCAAAAAATTTCAGAAATTAATTTAAAATTAATCCCGTTGTTAAGAAAATGAGTTTTAAAAGTTAAAACTTTACAAAAGATTGAAATGATTTTACCTATGAATTCAATGTAAAAACAATGCTAATGACATACATTATATTAAATGATAAAATTATATTATTTTTATACATTAAAACCATTCAAATTATAATTTAACCATATAAATTATTACGATGAAAAAAATTTGTTTTTAATTAAAATATAGCGTGTTTTTACTATTCATTAAAATATGAAAGTTATCAGAAAAATATCAAAACTTTATCCAATGTAAATTTTTATATCCTGATTCAAAATAAGAAGTTTATTTTGTAAAATTTAACTTATAAACTTGAAAAAAATTATATTTAAAATGGGTGCTCCATCAAAAGGCGGCAAAACTGCATTTTTTGAAAAATACTTATTTTACCCGAAAAATTTATTTTGTTCTCATACCATGTTCTATAAAATGTGTAAGATGAATTATAATGTCATAAAATTCAAAATGTATTTACTACTATTCATAACGGCTAGTTTATAAAAATATTATAACCATATATCATTGTTTAGTGAAACCCGGTATTGCGTATAACACACGATATCGAGGAAGGTTGTGATTGCGTGTAATGCAAGCCAAGTCAGAGTTGCATGTAGTGAAAGACTCCTTTGTTGTTGCGAATAACAAAATCCAACCGTAATTCATTTATACATTGAATATATATATATATATATACATATATATATATACACACACACTCAATTTTGCGTAGAATAACTACTATCAAATAAACTTGAAATTGTGTGTAACACGATCCAAGATTAGTGTTGCGTATACTACAAGGTAATACGGTGTTGCGTATAGCCTAAGATAATCTTGGTGTAGCGTAAAATAGAAGATATGAAATAAATTAAAAAGAATATATCTCATAAAATCTCGTGGTGTGACATTGCATCCTATTTCAATACATACAATGTTTTCTTTAGTCTAAAGACTATTATTCCATTATTTTTAATATTTAAACCTCTAGGTTGTTCAATTAAGACTCATTCTTTAATTCCACTATTCAGAAAAACATACATTACATCCATTTAATATACCATGTAATGATTTTGAGATGCGACTTCCAAGAAAATTCTTATTGTATCAATTTTAGAAACTAGAAAAAAGTATATTCAAAGTATATTACTTCCATTTGAAAATATAATTTTTAAACAAGTCTAGCCTTGTTCAATGTTAGTTATCATTTCTCATTCATTTTTTTCCTAAAAACCCATTTTTCACCAATTAAATTTTTAGTTTTTGATCTAGAAAAGAGTTACCATATAGAGTTTGTCTCAATTTAATTGAGTTATCCATTCATATATTTCATCCATTCATCATGTTAAATAGCCTCATCCACTATTCTAGGTTCAACCTATGATCTAGCAGCTATTTGGTTCTCAAATCTTAGTCTATTTCTAGTCTGAATTGGTGCATTCTGATTCCCAATTATATTCTCTCTTTATATATATTTACTTAACCTATGAAACTAATTTATGTTATCAAAAGTAGATTCTTAGTCATCCATGGAATATTATATATTATCATCATTTGTTTTTGGTCAAATTTCAATAACATTTGAGACCACATTTTTAGAAATCTTCTCATTGTTTTTTATAGGATACTCCAAATTATCTTGAATCTACTAACAAGTTTTCTCTATATTTTCATCAATATTTACATCCAAAAACTCAAAAAAAATTATGAAATATCTTATTCCAACATCTGTATCCATTACCGTTAAGTGAATATCCCATAAAGACTCCATCATCATCTTTTTCTTTAAACATCGTCTTTCTGTTTTATTTGATTCTAATATAATAAGGACTAAGACCTTTAAAATTTTCACTATAGACTTATTTTCATACCACTTATCATAGTGTATAAAATTCATCTCGAGTATCAAAAGAAAATTATTTTGAATACTCACTGTAATACACACTATTTTTCTCTAGAATAATTTTGAAACATTATTCTTAGCTAGCATAGTTATGACCATTTCCATAATTCTCCCATTCTTACTCTCTGAAACCCCATTCTATTGTGGTGTATAAGGTGTGGTATATTGATTCTTGATTACATGTTTTCTAATATAATTTTAAAATGAATAAATCATGTATTACTTCCATTATTAGATCTTAGTTTTTGATACACAAGACAAGTTCCTTCTTAACCAACCTTCTATACCTTTAGAACATCCTAACCACCTCATACTTGTGCTTGATAAAGAGAACATTGGTCGTCTGAGTGAATTCATCTATGAAAGTAATGAAATAAAGATAACATTAGATATAATTCCATATTATGGTACCATAAATATCTATTTATACTAATTAAAATGGTCTTGTGGAAGAAATGTCCACATTATTTTGAGTTTTTTTATTTATGTTACCCTTCTCACATGTTCCACAAATTCCATCTTGATTACTTTTCTTCCTGGTTAAATATCAAAACAATTCATGTTTTATAATATTTATTAGTATTTTTTCCAATATTCCCAAGTATTCTATAGAATAACATGTTCTCATCTCTCATGGTCAAGTAACATGTATTAGAAGGATCACCAATTAATAATAAATTTTCATTTGATCGAATACCGTAAGTGATAGTTTTTCTATCACCCGTTTTTTAATGATACATGCATTTCCCTTAAAATTCACCTCATTACCATTAACACAAATTTATCTGACACTTAAAAAGTTGGGTTTTAGACCATCCACATAAATAACATCATCTAATTTTAAACTATCATTCTTAATTTGAGTTTTTCTAATACCATTTATTTTTAAATAAGAGTGATTACCAATTTTTACGGAACCTCCAACATCTATCTCAATGTTATTCAGAATTTTATCATCACCTTTCATATGGTAGGGACACTCACTATCAAGTAACCATTCCTTTTTATTCTTTCTTACTTTAAAAGAAAATTCTTCTAAGAATTAATTTTCTTCATTATACACTTGAACTACATTCCCTTTATCTTTTAGAGGGAAATGAATAGGTAAGATCATCATAAATTTCACTACTCTATGACCCTTTTTATCACACCTTCCACATAGATCTTCACAAAAATACAATCTTTTTTGTTTTTTAGGCTTGAAACCAGTTTCTATCTAAGCCCATGTTATTTTAGAATAGGATTCATTATCATTATAACTTCCCCCTAGCTTATTTCTTTATAATAGGTAAATACATGCCATATTAATGCGTATATAATTTATTCCCAAACATTCAACAAAATCATAAAAACCCATTGAATCTATATTTTCTTAAAAAACTAGTTTTGTATCATGAAGTTTTCTATCCAAAACTTAATATTCAGGAAACTATTAGGATATGATTTCATCTCTAATATAGAATAAATGTTTCATTCAATGTTTTTTCATCAATTACCCTTGAAGAAAATTTATTTCCTTTTTTATTAGTCTATATTTTATTAGATATAAAAATTTCACTTTCATTTTTAATGTCAATAGTTTTAGAAAAATATTGTTTAGATGAAGACTTCATTATAATTTTTCAACATCTCTAGGGGATTCTCTATTGACATTAATGGAGCTTCTGTAGTATTTCATGATCTATGTTGGATATTTCTTAGCTTCATGACATTTTTATTATTTAATTGATGATTATTAATCATTAAAAGAGATATATTCTTCAATATCTTTGATCATATTCTCATATTCCATGTCTTTCAACCTAATATTTTAATTTTATGCTACAAGAGGTGACACCCTTTTATATTTCTCACCTTTTTTCATCGAATAGTTTCCTACTATGTTATACCAACATCTTCTTTAATTCCTTAAGCATGGTGTTTTTCTCAAGACATTCCTCAAGTTAATGTTTGGGAATGAATTCATAATATGTTGGTTTTGAATTATCATCATCACCACTAGATGAATCAATGGTTTTTTTACATGATCCATAAAATATTTAAATCTCTCATGTGTTTCTTCATCAGAATCATTGAATGATATAATATCATATTTCTATTCTTTTCTCATCAAATTTATTATTTTTGTTCTTTTAAATCAATTATTTCTTCTACCTTACTTTGAAACTTCTTTATATTTTTTTCTCTATTTATTTCCTTGAGTATTTTTTTTCATTTTCAGATTCATTATCTTCTCTTTTATTCTTTGGAAATTTAATTGTATAAAGTTAAAGACCATTTAATTTATAATGTATACTAGAGAATAATCCTTTGTTCTTACTTTTTACCTTACAAAATATTTTTAAAATTGAATAAATAACTCTTTTATATTATTATTCATTATCATAATCACTTGAGTAAAAAACATCTACATCATTACAAATTTTCATATTCCTCTTATATTCATAATCAATCTTATCATTCAATTTATTTTTGAATTCAAAAATATTTCTAATTTTATATGTGATGATAATACTATGTAACTTATCAAGAAAAATATCTTCTCTATCCTCAAGAGTTGAAATTTTGGGATCAAATATATCTAGAGAATTTCTCATCAACTACTTCACAATTATGGAATCATAAAGTTTCTCACCAAAAAAATCAATATTACTCATAATTGTTTTTAACCAAGTAAATAAATCATCAAAATATTCATCCTATACCAATTTTATGTCCTAAAATTTGCTTCACTAGATCTGTAGCTTTACCTCTTTGAATTTTAAATTACCTTCATAATTTCTCTCCAACATGTCAAAAAATTATTTTATAGTTTGAAGACCCAATACTTTATTTTATTATTTATCTAATAATGACATGAGAATATAATTCTATGATTTTTTATCAACTTCCATATTTCTCTTATTAGAAAATGTTATCCAATCATCATTTACAAAAGGTGGAAATCCCATTGTAGCTACATTGTGAACTTCAAGTCATAGAGATAAAAGATATGGTAACATTTGATTCTTCCAATTGTGATAATTTTTATCCATCAAATGTTGGTACACCCTTGATATTGGATGAATTAATATTATCTATTCTAAAAATATATTTTCATGGATCCAATAGAGGAAACCTAACTTTAAAAACAATTAAAGTACCTGGATGATTAGTTTCCTCCATTGGGGGGTGGAATTAGGGGAGGGATGTTTTTAAAATTTCATTTCAATAGAAACAATCCTATGTGACTTGTTGGAGCATGATATACTCAAAAAAATAACCCTTACATAATTACATATAAAATCAAAGTGTAAGGAACACAAAATTATTATAAGGTTCAAATTCAATGTGGAATACTACTACTTATCATGTATGGTTATCCCACCTACCATAGATTATATTAATTATATGCACAAGTGACTTCCACTTACAAGAATTTGTGAATAATCCCACCACACATGTCAGGAGTCACACCCATAGATCATCTTAATGTCCCATATACTACTGTCGAACTCACCATACATAAAATAAAATGTGTTCATGTATTGACTCTATAAAATGAACAAGAATACCATCATAATTTTGTTGTAATAATTAAGAGTTTTGTAATCTTAAATAGATTCATAAAATCCTATATTTTTCATCTCAACCACAAACTCTATGGTAGTACACTGAACCAAGATGGGACAACCTCGGTTCATCCCAATGCTTCCACCTGATCAAATAACCCAGCCAAATAACCACCCAAACTTCTAATTTGATATAGAATTCTACATTTTTGATCTATAAATATGGTTTTTAAGCTCCAAATAATGTTATAACCCTTTAAAACCAATCTACATAGGCTTCAAAATTAATTGTTAGAGATATATTCTTTGGAGATGAAATTACCCATATATGAGATGTTCTCCATGAACATATTATTGGTATTAAGGATGTAAGAGGGAGGCATGATCCCTTTACAAGGTGGAGAGATCATAGTATCATTCAAATAACAAACCCATATAAGGTAAACTAATTAGAAAATTGAAAATCTAAGATATTGGTTCCCATCAAGCTTTTAAGATGCTCGTGAGTGGACTGAATGACTATGCATTGGTCAACTTCCACAATACCAACCATTGTAGTCCAACAAACTATAACCTCCTCAGCTTAAATTCTTGAATTCATTTGTATCATAATAAATATAAAATTTTAATTAATTATGAAAATGGAGGATTTTGGGTTAAAAATGGACATGATTAAGAAAGGGGCACATGACTAATTAGAAATATCATATTAAGTGAATGCCTTGTACAAAGTCATGTGATCACATGACCATAATAGGATCACATGATCAAATTAATTTGAGATATTTATACGATTACATGACCCTTGAATCTTTATGAAATCATGTAAATAAGATAAGAATACACGAATCATGGTTCAAGTGAATTACCTTAATTTATTATGTGATTTGTTTAAGTGAATTGATCATGTGATGGGATCACATGATCAGTTCACATGAAGCATTCATACAAATAAGCTTATTTGACATGATCGCATAAAGAGGCTTATGTGAAGTAGAGAAAAAACCTACGAGTTCTTATTGATCTATAAAATATTGAGTCATTAGTGAAATGCATTTCCCATTACTCTTCTATCTATAATAAATTTCACAGAATAACAAGAGTATCTTAGAATACTAAAATAAAAATAGAATCCAAAGGTAATCAGTCAGGTATTCACTTCCTTATGAGAAAGTATTTTTTCTTCTTCTAGAATTTGTATGTGAGGTGTGTATGCATCTGGGAATTGTTGTGATGTAGTTTCTATATGAGGTGCATAGGCACCCAGATTCTGATGGTCATGAATATGTATATATGATGGAGGTTTATTTGAGAAATTGTTGAGATTCAAGATATATGGAAAATTATTTTACTATGCAAACATCAATATTACCTATGTGATTGAGCAGACACAACATCGTTGCTCTTCCTACAAAGTCATGACACATGGACAAAAATATTCTAAAATAAATGAACCCTACAAGGAATAATGAAAATCAAATAAAAGTTTCATTATATAATTTTTCATTAAAATAGACATATTTTATCATAACATTACCTTTAAATCTTTCCAAATGGTTTCTCTGGTCTAGATATAATCTAATAACAAAACTAATAATTATTTGTGCACTTTACTACTATTGGTTAACTACTACTTACCATAGAATTTGATATGAACTTCCAATCCGGCATCCACATGATGCACTCATCTGACACCATCTCTATGATATCATCATTCAGAATTCACTTTTCCTTCTTGCAGCATCCCCCCTCCCCACTTGGAGAAGCCCCCCACCCCCTTAGAGCAGCCCCCACCCCACTTGTAAAAGCCCCCCACCCCCTTACAGCAGCCCACCACTCCACTTCCTGGGCACCCCCACACAATTCCCTTGTAGCATCCCCCACCCCACTTGCAGTGGCCCCCAACTCACCTTGTAGTATCCCCTCCCCCTTGTAGTATCCCACCACCCCCTTCCTGGACAACACCCCCTAGACACCCCTATTGGATACCCCACCTGGACACCTCTGGAGCCCCCTAGACACCCCTCTGTACACCCCCACTGGACACCCCTTGGACAGCCCTTTGTACATCCTCAACTCGACCCCATGGACACACCCTTGACCCCCCTCCCCGTGGATACCCCCCTTGGACACCCCCTGGACCCCCCCCCCCCAAACACTCCTTGTACTCCGCCCTGGACACCTCACCCCCTGGACAACCTGTACTGGACCCCCCATGGACACCCTCTATTGGACCCCCTGGACACCCACCCCCTAGACACCCCCCTTAGACCCCCATGGACCCCCCCCCCCCCCCCCGGACCCCCCTGGACCCCCCCGGGACACCTTCCACTAGACCCCCCTGAACCCCCCAAGACCCTCCTGAACTCCCCACCTCTGGATATCCCCATACATGCATATACATGAATATTAAGAAAAGGAAAGAAGAAAAATGGAAAAGGAAAACTGTAAATTTAGAGAATTTATAAAATATTTTTTCTAAAAAAATATAATGGTACATGATTCAAAAGTGCATACATGAGGATCAACTATCCAACCATGATACAGAGCAATGTCCAAAAGATTGAATATTGCACACTTAAGAGTAAACTCGAAATCATAAATTCTGCAAGCATGGTGTATGCCAATTCAATTTGATTAAAAACAAAAAAAATGGTAACTAATGTCTTGAAAAAAATGGTATAAAATAACAATTAACTTCTGAATTTTATATTCACGTCAATCCCGGTTGCAAGTCATGGAAGAATATAAATTGCATCAGGTATGTTTTGTTTCCAGGTCTCTGTATATCATGCATCCTTATCCTGAATACCAATACAAGTCATCAAAACCATCAAATTATCAAAAAGGAAAAGCCATCAGAAAGCCAAAAATAGGAATCCAAACTCTCTTTTGAAGAGGATTTTAAACAAATTAAACCTCCCATGCATAGCCCCCCCTTGCACCCCCTACACACACCCATTGAACCCCATGTCCCCTTGAATACCCCCTACACACCTACACACCCCCTGCAAACCCCTGATAGACACCCCTTGCACCACCCCTGCTAGACACCCCCTACACCCATGTGCCCTTGCACCCCCTCCCCCCTGCACAACTGCACACCCCCCTACACACCCCTGCTGGACACAACTTTCACCACCCCTTCCGGACACCCCCCCCCCCCACACCCATTCCCCCTACATATCCCCCTAGAAACCCAAGCACATCCCCCATTGAACCCCCATTAAACACCCCCCCTACACACCCCTTTCCCTTGAACACACCCCCTAAAACCACCCTTGCTGGACAACACCCCCACCCCTTACACCACCCCTGCTGGACAGCCCCCACCCCCTGGACAGGCACCCCCTAGACAGCAGCCCCCCACCCCCTAGACAGACACCCCCTGGACAATAGCCGCCCCTCCCACTGGAAAGACACCCCCATTGGACAACATCCCTCTACCCCCTGGACAGACACCCCCTACACACCCATGCCCCCTTGCACCCCCTACATAGCCCCCCTTTCACCCATATCCCCTTTCACCCCCCCCCCCCCCGAACACCTGAACATGCCCTTGGACACCTCTACTGGACCCCCCCTACACACCCATTCCCCCTACACAGCCCCCCTGCACCCCCTTAACACCCCCTTGCACTTCCTTAAACATCCCTTCCACCCCCCTGCACGACCCACCTTGCACCCCCTGCACAACCCCCCTTTCACCCCCTGTCTCCTTGCACCCCCCTGCACATCCCCCTACGCACCCCTATTAGACACCCCTTGCACTACCTCCCAGCACACCCATGCCTTATGCCCCCCCTGCATAGCCCCCCTGCACCCCCTAAACATCCCTTTCACCCCCCTTAATTATGCATGGAATGCCTTGGGTTTGTTATTTCTTTTTTAAACTAAAAAAGAATGGGCCTACCTGGATTCAGTTAAAAGTAGTGTAGATTAAGAGATTTGGAGGTGTGGTGGTGGAATAATTAGAGTATATGACTACTGAAACAAAAGAAAAACTTAAAACTATCAAGGAAACTTAAACTGTGGGTGATATGGGGAATTTAGAGCCCGTATAGATGCAGTGAAAGGAGTAGAAAGGGGTGTTTGAACTTGCACATGATCCTTCTGAACTGACTAGTCACCAAGATCTATCTTTTTCTTTAACACTACAGTTCAAGATGAAAAATGGGGAGAAGGAGTAGATTAATATAGCTACATCAATGTAGGTTACTAATATTTTTTCTTATAATCATGCACATTTTGGATTATTTCTATGTGTTGTGGGGCGCAAAAGGATTCCATTTTAAGTATGACATTGTAGCAGGCTCCTGTGGAGTTTCCATTGCAATGACCAACATCTGAATTTATGAAACCTATTTGGTTGAAGGGAAAACCTATGGAAAATATATATGTATATAAATATCTCAATGTTTTTTAAGGATGTAGGGAGGGGCATGATTCTAAAAAGGATATAGTAAGGTTTATTGAATGGTTTTGTTTTGAGAATGAAAAGTCTTGGGACCTAAGGTAATTTATAGAGGATCAAGACTAGTGCACCGAAAAGAGTTTCATAATATTTATAAATTATTTTATATGGAATAAGGGTATTTTAATTGTACTATATTTTTTAGGAGGTTCCAAAATCATTTAAATATCTTTGTAAATATGTATAAATTTTTTATCTGTTGGTTCTAGTATCATTTAGAGCCCAATTGTAGATTTCTTTGGCTAATATGACGAATTTTGAGGTTTTGTGGTGCGGTAGTAACTACTCTGAGAATATAGATATAAATTTGTTTGATTGTGGTGGTGATTTCAGAAATAAATAAAATAAAGTGAATATCCTTTCTAAACATAAGGTTGTTATGGGAAGTGATTCAGAACAGGTCAGTCTTGTTTTTTAGATTTGGGAAACCACTGTTCAAAACCATAGAGCCAGTAAGAAATCTAGGAAATTTCAAATATAATAGGCCTCATTGGGAATTCTATTTTAAAAAATAACATGGTTCATACATGTTGGAAATCTCTAATAGTTTAAAAGATAACTCACTCTGAGAATAAAATAAGTGAAATATTCTAGAAATATCACTTCAAATGCCTATAAGTTCATAAATTTTGGAATGAATATGAAATTATTGGTGAGGAAAATGTACAATTTAAACATGGTTCATTCAAATCATATCTATTAATGTTTCTAATCCTTTTCTCTATGTCAAATATAAAATATGATTGAATTTTCTGGTTGTTTTATATTTTCCCATAAAAATACTACGTGAGGTGCATGTTTGGTTGTGGGACTGGTTCAGATGTTGAGAGGAAATTTGAAATGAAATCCAAATGGGGGATTTTTGGGGCATTGTATTATGTTTCAGAAGCTAGTTGAAGAATATTTCAATTATAAGAAGATGAGAGATCCTATAAAATTAGTGATTAAGAACAGCCCTTCCATTATTAGGCTTCAATAGGTATGAAAAACAGAACAATTATAAAAATTCAGATTCTCATTTGAGTACTTTTTTCATCTATCTTGGAATGAAATGTAAAGATTAATACCATAATGTTGAAATATAATAAGAAATAAATGGAGGGGGTCAGGTTTTGTGATGTTCTAAAGTGGAATATGGAACTTTATCAAGCAATTTATAATTTATGATATGGTGGTAGTTCTATTTGAATTATTTAGTCTTTCCACCATGAGTAAAGTTGTAATTTCAAGAGAGTGGTGATAATGGGAACATGGTATTGGGTTGTAGATTTAGATAATAGTGTAGGGAATTCTTATCCTACATTTATTTGACACATCTTATCTCTTAATGAACACACCGATGTTGATAAAACTATAGGTCGAAAATAGTTTCCAAGAATCTTTTCATTTCAATAGTTACAATCATGTATTTGATTTCAAGATTTATATATGTGAAATCTATTAAAAAAACATAAAAAAATAATTTCTCATGAAAAAACAGGGATATTAGAGAATAAGAATATAACTCTCATGGTCATATCTCAGGAGCCTTATCAACTAAAACAAGCATTGGGTGGTGAATGAGGATCACAATGCTAGTACAAAGTGGTTATGTGATAGGGAAATAAGAACCTAGTGAGAGGTGGAACCAAGTTGTATTTAAGAGCTAGTGGTTTTGGTATAGCTTAGTACCACAGGACGTCAACAGTGGTATATGTATCATATTGAGTGATGAAATAGTGAATGCATTCTTTAATGTCTAATGTGGGACTCAGAAATATAGTGTGAACCAAGAAGTGGGTGTGACTGAGGATTGGAAATTCACCTTTCCAAACCTAATTATAACACATAAAGTGATTAGTTTTATAATATGTTATAGAGACACAATGTCATTTTTATGCCTATAATTTGGGAATAGCCTTTTCAAACTTATCATGCACACCCCCTCCCCCCATGACCCTCCCCTGCACACCCCCTGCCCCTACCACCCCCTGCACACCCCCTACCCACCCCATGCACCCCGCCACCCCACTATACACCCCCAACACACCCCCTCCCCCTGCACCTAGCACACCCCCTACCACATCCCCCCTGCACACCCCCTACCCCCTTCCCCCTGCACACACTCTTCCTACCCCACACCCCTACCCCCATGCACATTCCACTTAAATCACTTAATGAAAGGAAAATCATAGAAAAACACTCAGAGACATGTCACTTAATACAATAATTTATATTTCTAAGACATGTCAGTTAAGTAGTGGTATTTTATGATGAATTTAATGGGAATTTGAATGAGATCATGAATGTCTCTAAGGATGATCAATGTATGGTTTTTTTATCTGTTATTCTAGTATCTAGAAACTACTATCATTTTTTAACCTCTTTGAACAAGGTCTATAAATAAGTTCAAGAGATATATTCATATTCTTCCTTCAAAAATCTAGTAGTTATTAGAAAACCATTTTTTAAACAATAAATCAATTATGGAAATAAGTTTTTAAAACAATCAGGCAATTATAGAATTCAAATTAAAGGTTTAGGCAGAGGGAACCTTCCTCAACCTCAAGACACATTGCTTTTGACAGTGACAAATCGAATCTTTTTTCTTTACCTCTTGCAAACATATGGAACTTCACATATATATAAGGAAACCTTACCACTATGTAAATATTTTCATGTCCAAATATGCACAAGGGGGTCCTTAGATATATGTTTATACTATCATACACCCCTTTACACTTACACATCTAATCATTTTTCATATCTATATATAAGTACACTTAGCCCCAATATATATATTCATACTTCCAGGAGTGAATATATATAAATGGGGAACTTATATATGTATATTCCTACCTATTCATACACATGTAATCCATCTTCAAAGGTGACTCGAATCCACCTCAACAAAATCCAAAACACACTACAAAAATATAAGGAACCAAATAATCAAGAAAGCCTAATTAAAATTGGGCCAAATAATAAAAACAGAATAAAACTTACCAAAATCCGATGTTGAAATTGCTGTCTTCAATGGTGGTGGATAGAACGAGCCTCATCATAAAAAACCACCTATAAGAAAATAGTGGGAAAAGAAATTCAATATAACAACTTCGTATATATATGTGATCATTGTGTCAATTATACATGATAAATGATACATGAATCTATAACCAACAATGAATAAAAATTATTTAGATTGATATGTACATCCCAATACTAAATTACATGAATCTCTTTATTTTTCAAACATCACATTCAATTGCCTATTAAAATAATCAAAAATCACCAAAATATGGTAATAAAGTAAACTTACATCAGCACTTAAAAGGGAGAAATATGAATTAGACATTTTTCTTAACCTAGAAAATCCATTCCTTGAATGTATAAAATACCTAAAACTATTCATGATTATATCATTCTTAATTTTCTAGATTGAAACCTCATTTTTTAGCATGTTCTTCTTCTGGAATTCACCTTTATTCTTAGTTTATATAGGATTATCAATTTTATAAATTAGAGAGTTTTCTTTCTTTAATTCTTACTTAATCCGCTTATATTTTCTAACCAGTTTTCTAATATGATTAGAAAATCTTTTGGTGGATGGTATTCCTACTTCTTGATTGTATCATTCTTTATAGAAACTATTTTTGAACATGCAATAATTATTTTTTTTCCTTTTATCTTTCAATAATTATTATTTTTATGGAATCTATGTCATAAATTCTTAACAATTTTTACTACTTGGTTTCCCTTCCTCCTCCAATGGCCCGAAGGCCTTCATTTTTTTTATTTATTTTTGATAATACACCTTTCAAGGGTTGAGGTGGAACCCTTACAAGGCCCATAGGCATAAGTATTACATGGGCCATAGAACATAGAGGAATTAATTGCCCATAGGATTCAAACATTACATACAACCCAGACTAATTATTTGGAACTGCTCCTCCCCAGCATCTTCATCATGAAATCAACTCTCCACCTTCGCATGGCTGTTTGGCTAGGCATTCCTGTGCATGCACAGGCTTGTCCCGATGGCAGGTTCCATACCCTCTTATTTTTGAAATCCGTTTAGCTTCTGCTATGGTGAACGCTCCTTACTCATCCTCCATGTAGAGCTTGTTCCTTGTAGGTTGTCTAGTTTTCATATGCACTTAAGGTGGCCTGAAGGCCTTGAGGTGGCCCAAAGGCCTTACTAACCCAAAGGCCTAGGTGGCCCAAAGGCCTTACAGGACTCAGGGACCAAATCAGTGACCCGAAGGCCCAAGCAGGGGCATATTCCCGGCTGCTACAGTGCCAAACAGTGCCTGCTACAGTTCCCGCTATAGTACCAGCTACAGTACTACACAGTTCCCACTACATCACATGCTACAGTACTGATACAGTACCCGGAAATTTTGCCTCTGCTTGGATTTGATCCCTGGTCACTTGGATGCACTTACAGAGTCCTTACCAACCGGGCTAAGGCTCATGTGCTTGGTTTTCCTTCCACACACACTTTCAACAGCATTTAGAGTACCCTTTTTAGAATCCCTTTCAAACTCCACACTAGAATTATCAAGAACTTTCCCACTATAATATAAAATATAGATACTTAACTCAACACATTGATCTGAATGAAATCGTAGAAATACAAAATCTCTAAATAGCCTATTTACCAATATAAACTCCTTATAATTAACTGAACACACTGACTATACAAACCACTATTGGAAAATCATTAATTTTGGTGTGGTCTTGGAACCAAATATGGTTCATCCAACATCCATCTTGAGACACTAAATCCATCCATTTACTATCTATGTTCATACATTTCACAACCTTGATAATGATCACCATCCCTTGATACAGATTTCACTCAAAAATGACTAGTACGAATCTCCCCACTAGAGTATTATTGATACCATCATCTATCCTACATACACATGTCTAGTGCCTCATATTACATTATGATCACTATATAAGATCCTATCCTAATAATCTCAATTAAATTTATTCATTTAAAAAATATCATCTTTCAAACAGACAATATATCCAACAAATAATGCATTAAAATATATTAGATAGAGAAATCCAAATTACAGAAAACAAATAACTTTAGAAATATAACAAAATGTATGGTACTAAAATCCCCTTCACCTAGGATGGATTATCCCAATAGAATAATCTCTATAGAAACCCACATCTCAACACATACATGAAACATATTTTTCTCATCCCAATACTAAGGGAATTCACAAAAATTCTTGATACATGAGAAATAGACCATGTTTCATTTATTTTTCTAATATTGAGATGAGATATTACTCATTCAATTTAATTTTTCACCCTCATACTAAGGATCACCAACCAACATTCATTCCTACCCAG
The DNA here is from genome assembly GCA_963277665.1 of Viscum album. NCBI lineage: Eukaryota > Viridiplantae > Streptophyta > Magnoliopsida > Santalales > Viscaceae > Viscum > Viscum album. Next base: position 387,189,305 of record OY728166.1, read on the forward strand.
TTTCCATCCTTCTCCATACACCTTCTTATGTAATGGATGTATCTACATAGATAGCTCAGTCATTCTTTAATATCTCCTAGTAGGTGTCTAAATAAAAGGAAGATACTCATACCAATAATGAGTACATAAGACAATTTAAAAAATATAATTAATTTATGAATAAATTTCATTTGAAGGATGGCATGAAATGGATAAAACTTTCAAATTTAGTGGCATACTCCATTAATGATATAGCTCTATGAATCCCCAAAACATGATCTTATTCTGTAAATCTACCATAGCCTCTCATAGAAGAGTTATTGAAACTCGATCCATCAAACCTCTTCATTCCTTAGTTTATGATCAACTATATTTATCCATTCTAATTAATCTCTTTGAATTTAGAAACTTATAGTTTCACTCATATATACTCTAGAGTTCCAATCTTTTCAAATAGGAACTAAACATTCTTTAACATATTCTAAACATCCTACGATCCCATGTCACTACTGAAAAGTAGATACTACTACTCTTGGAACTCATGAATAACTTAGAAAACCATTTCATTTCATTTTCGAATGCCTTGGTCAATGGATCAAAGTAGTTTTAACATAATATAAGGGAAACAACCACTTAATCATATTTCCCATGAGAACACAATTCAATCTTAATTAGCTGATTTTTTGATGAATTTTGACTCAACATAATCTGGTAATAACAACATTACTAATTAGAAATTTGAGGGGTTAAAACCCTAAATACCTTTGGTGGGTAATCAGGAGGTATGACCTACCGAGGAGGAGGATGATCCACGAAGGTGGGGTAGCCACGTCGAAAGATCACCTAGGGAAGAAGTGGGGCATCTGTCTCAGGGCAGCGTCGGTGGGGTGGCAGTGTTGGGTGGCAGCATCGGGGGAGGATGTCGTGGTGAGGAGGCCACCATGAAAAGTATGAGAGAGGTCGATGATTCAGAGAGGAGGGTCACAGTGAGAGAGGTCGACGATAGTGTGGGGGGGCTTTGATTAGAAACTTCAGGAGGAGGGAACTGTGGTGAGATATGTAGACAGAGAGGAGAGTAGTTTCATGGATCGAGGGAGAAGGAGGGGAGATCCCAATGAAAATTGAAAAAAAGAAATGCTGATTTTTAGACATAGATGTTTAATTAAATCGTGGCTATAAACAACCTATATCCACTGACCTATAAAACCGTGGCTATAGGTCCGTGGCTACAACATAAATTTCTATTAGTGCTTCTAGGAAAGATAATAAAGCTGGAGATGGATATGGAACTAAGAAAATTATAACTATATTGGGGTAGCTTATTTATGTTATGATGAATAACCTTTCTCTTATAGGGAAACCTACTGTTCCAAAACATGGTGGAACAATGTTGGATAGTTTCATGCATCAACAAACTATATCATTCAATAGAACCAAAAATCCATTTATAACTAGGGAATGTATATGTTCTATAGAAAAAATATTGCTACATTTGGGAAGTAATGAAAGTGATAAGGTTCTCATGTAAGTTTATCATCTCATTGGGGATTCAGATCAATTGAGGTCATTTATTCAAAACCCTAAGGATGTGTATAAATGGAGTGGAAGGATTTTAAGGTAATTTTCTTGAAAAAAATATTTTCCTCATGACGAATGAGCATATATGGAGAGAAAATTATTGAGTCTAAGGTAAAAGGAAGAGGAAAAAGTTACTAAGTATGAAGCTAACTTTATGAGGTTATAAAGGATTAATATAGACTAGTACATAATACAAAGAGTTATATTAATCATTTTTTGATGGGATAAATCCAATACTTCATAGGGAACTATTCACCCATAAATTATAATCTTATAAGGATACAATATCATATTCTGTCAAGATATAGAAATAATTCTTCAAATAATATGGATATAAAGGAAATAAATTGAATAATAGGTTGGATGAGTTAAAAATCGATAATGGGAAGAAGATAAAAGAGGATTTTATAACATGTGATACTTTTGGAAGGAAACACTATGGTACTTGATTAAATGGAAATAGAGTTTGCTACAATTCTTGAGAAAATGGTCATCATGCTCACTAATGTAAGGTCATGGGAGAAACCAACAAAATATAGTAATTTAACTATAAGTATATGGGATACTCTACCAACCAATACCCCAATCATAAATGGAACATACCATAGAAGAAGCCAAGGGGAGAAGGACAAGATTATGTAATTTCTACAGTTGATGTAGAAGTTCCTAGAAATTTAGTGAAAGATACACTTACCAACTACTCTATAATTGAAAATGTTTTATTTGATTTAGGTTATACCCACTATTTTATATATGAATAATTTTCTAATGGTATCAAATAACCACCTCAATTATTAGATGTTGAGTTGGCATTTAAAAATCCTAATTATAGGATGAATGCATCTTAAGTATATAGATTCTCTCTAATAGAAGTTTGTGGTAATTTTCTTCATGGAAATATTTCTATCATTCCCCTAGTTAAATTTGATTCAATTTTTGGATATGGATTGGTTCTCTTGGTATAGATTCCATATCAATTTTCAAGGAAGAGAAGTTACATTTTATATCCCAAATCAACCTTCAACTATTTATCAGTGAGAGGATGAACCTAAAATTCTAATGGGAATTACTTCCATTATATAGGTTTTTTACATATTTATGAGGGATATTCATATTAAATTGTTTTGAATAAAATCAATATTGAGGATATTTTTATTGTAAAAGAGTTTTTTGATGTCTTTCCTAAGGTATTTACAAGTATTCTATAAAATAATGAATCTGAGTTTTCAATAAAATCCATACCTAGTTCTAAACTTATTTTAAATATTAAATATAGAATTACCATCTTTTATTTATAAGAACTGAAAAATAAAATCTTGGAGAATCTAGATAAGGGATTCATTCCACCTAGAGCTTCACCATGAGGTGAACTAATTCTTTTTGTTAAGAATAAATGTGGGTCCATGTGTGTTTTCATTGATTATTAGGAACATAAGAAGATAAATATTAAGAAAAAGTATCTTATACCCCATATCAATGATCATTTTGATAAATTAAGAGGAGATTAATATTTTTTCAAGATTAATATTCTATCTGGATAACATTAGATAAGGGTTAAAAAGTAGTATATACCTAAGGTATCCTTCTTTATGTGGTATGTTCATTAGGAAGTTATAGTAATTTCTTTTAGAGTTACCAATACTCCAACTATATTCATGGATATAAGGAATAATGTCTTTAAATATTACCTTACTTAGTTTATGGTAGTATTTATAGAATATATTCTTATATATTTCAAGAGAAAGGTAGAGAATGAAAAACATTTGAGAATTATTCTAAAAACAATAAATATAAGTTGATTTATAAATTTACCAAGTGTGAATTTTGGTTTTAGAAACATTCATTATTGGGTTATATAATATTATGTGAGGGTATATCAGTGGATTATTCTAAGATAAAATCTATTGAGAAATGTCATAGTCTAACCATGTTAATCTAGATTCATATTTTTCATGGGTCGACTAGATATGTTGATTTATTGTGAGATATTTCTCATTATTATATAATCGACTCACCATGTTGACTTGGAAGGGTTTATGTTATTATGGACAGATGAAAGTGAAGATAATTTTAAAGAACTAAAGAAAAGGTAGGTCAACATGCCTATGATTACAGTAACATGTAGTAGATAAGGGGTTTTTATATATAGTGATTCATTAAATAAGGTATTGAGATGAATCCTCATGCATAATGACATGTTGATAGTATATGCGTCTTTCCAATTAAAAAATCAGGAAAAAAATTACATACCTCATGATTTAGATCTATAAATGATAATTTTTTAATTGAATATATGGATGCATTATTTTTATGGTAAAAGGTGTGACATATATATTGATCATAAAACTTTAAAGTATATATTTACCTAGATATAGTTGAATATGTGCATATGAAGAACCCAAGTAGTTTATTTAGGTCAAGATGAAGTTTATTTTTTAATAAGTTGTGAATATGAAAATTAAATGAGTCTTAATGTGATGATTATTAAAATATTCTTAATTCAGATGACATATTCAAATTATACTATGGGAGTTTTCAAATTTTATTTGACATGTGTAGAGTTGAGGATGAGTTCTGGAATTTGTATAAATAAATTCCACGATTAAAAAATGATGAGGAGTTGTGAATTTTGGATTGGTATTTGAGTGGATAGATTTTTGGTCAACAATTTTTGTTATCCTTTATTAAAAAAAGTATCCAACCATTGACCAACCAATGGACCCATACAACCCATTGGTTAGGTGGGAAATCAAGTCCACCTCAGTCTTCCACGGTTGCAGGTGATGATGTGACACTAGAAGGGACTAAATATGTATTCTTCCATTGAATAACTTTGAACTGTGGAGATAAAGTGTAAAGATGATATGTTTTGAGATAAAGGTTATTTTTGAATTTTCAAAGAGTGAGATGAGGTAGTGAACACATGAAAAGAGTTTAGGTGGTGTAAGATAAGTCGATACACATGATATGAGTTTGTAATATTCTCTATAAGTACCCAAACTAGGCTAACTTTTATTATGATATTAAATAAAATATGAGAGAACTGTGAGAGTGAAAAAAAGAGACCCTAAAGTGATCTATATTTGTGAAAAGTTTCTATGTCGTCGTGTTGTTCCTTTCCCATCATGATCACATGAAGCTCAAAAGAGTTCTGCGAGCTTGTGATTACATGAAAAAACAGCATCTAAGCTTCATGAGAATTATCCCTCATACACTATTACGTGAAAAAGAAATTAAGTAAATGGTATCTTTATACCATTGTTACATAAAGAGTTTGTGAAGACATACAGAGTTACATAAAGAAGAAATGTCATTTCACAAAACACTTGGATGAAGGAAGCTAATTGTTTTATATGTACACATGTAGTGTTATATACATGAATGACTAAAATATTACCTATAAGTACAAGTGTGTTCTTTAGTTATACAATATTTTCAAGCATATGAAATATTTAACACATAAAGAGTGTATGCCTTTCATAAGTAGGATTTTTTTACATTGAGAAGATAATTGATGCACTTTGAATACACATGAAATAATACATGCATAAAATTTACTACTTTGTGAATTTGTATTATTTTAACAATGAAAATTGAAGGGGAAGTGAGAAGACCATGCATTTGTATTATACATGCATGATGATTAAAAAATTAACATGAAATATACATTGAATAAATAGTATGAAGTGAATATGAGATTGATGTTAAGGAGGAATTTAAAATAATATTTTTAAAAGGAATTAATATCTTAGTTATTAGAGTATTGAGATCAGTTAAAATCATTTAATGATCATTGAGTAGTCTATGAGGTCAATAAATCATTAGATAGAAAGAAGAAATTCCCAAGCATTATTTAACTTAGTTAACAGATCATTAACAGGTGATCAAATATATTTGAGCAAGGCCAGTAAGTTTCAAAGGTACTTGAAGTGTACACGAACAAGTGTGATTCAACAATATTGTGGAGGAATATGAAGAGATCATCCTGTATTGGTACAATAAAGAGAATAAGAATAAGGATGTAACCAGGGGTATGACTAGTTTTTGAAGAGGACCAAGACTGGGGGGGGGGGTATAACAAGTGGAACAGTTGGGGGGGTATAACAAACCAAGGTAGAAGAGTTGGATCATGGGGGGGGGGGGGTAATCAATATCAAATGGAGGATCAATTATTGGGGGGGTATAACTAGTTTCTTCCTAAACCATTTTAATTGATAATAATATTATAGTGGGGAATTTGTTTCGGGGGGTTAACCAACAAATAAAAGAGTAGGTATTAGTATTAAACCGTATAAAAATATTGTGTGTTGTGATTCATTTAATTTCTATATTTCATAAACTATCCAATCATATCAATAAGTGACATAGGTTTGAATTAAAAGGGGGTAAAAGAAAAATATTAGAATTTAGTAAAACAATTCACACTTGATTCAACCCCTCTCTGTGTGAATGAACAATCCATTAGGAACATAAATTGGTATCATAAAAAATATTCCACCATTGATTGGATCTACTGTAATTTACCAGTAGATAATATTCTAAGTATATTAAGTGAATATATAAGTTTTAAGAAAAATTTAGATGGAAAATCATACCACTACTCCTAAAGTTATAAAGGTTAATGTTTCAGTTATGACTCAAAAAAATAGGGAGAAAATAGTGTAAAAGAAGATATCAAATATGAAAAAAATATTAAACACTAGATGAAGACACTCAGAGTGGTAATTATTCAATGAAATTAGATAATTATAATTCTGATGAATCAAGTTCAATTTTTGATGAGTATGTGTTCAATTATGAAATTAATGAGCATTTGAATAATGTTCCCAAAGAAGTAGTCACATTTATATTAAGAATTTTCAAGGAACATTAGAATGAAAAATCATAATTGGAAGAAGTATTTAATGATATGAAAGAATAATTGGATAAAAATTTATAAAATGAAACATTATTAAAAAACTTGTTAGAGAAAATGATGAAACAATATCTCTTAACAATAAATGATATACTGAATCTATTGAATAATTAGCCTGAATGGCCCGAAGGCCTTCATTTTTTATTGATTTTGATAACCCCTCTTTCAAGGGATGAGAGGGAACCCTTACAAGGCCCATAGGCTCAGAGATTACATGGCCCGTAGGCTTAAGAGATTACATGACCCGAAGGTCTTAAGGGAATTCAACCAGACTATCTACAAGGAACTTCCCCTCCCCAACATCTGCATATTGATAGTAGCTCTCCACCTTTGCATGACCGTCTGGCTAGGATTCCCGTGTAAGCACAAGGTGGTACCGATGGCATAGCCATACCCTCTCATTCTGACAATCCATTTGGCTCTGCTCTGGTGAGTGCACTTGCTCTGAATCCTCTTCTGGGGCTGCTCCTTTTTTGTAGTGTGTCTGGGCCTGCATTCATGTGGCCCGAAGGCCTTGGGGTGGCCCTAAGGCCTTAAGGTGGCCCGAAGGCCTTGAGAATCAACTGGCCCGAAGGGCTTGGGTGGCCCGAATGCCTTGCAGAACCCGAGAACCATACCAGTGGCCCGAAGGCCCATATGGGTGAATAGTTCCGGCTGCTACAGTACCGAACAGTGCCTGCTACAGTACTGCTACAGTACCCGGAAATATGCCTCCACCAGGATTTGATCCTGGGTCTCTTGGATGCACCTAGCGAGTCCTCACCAACTGGGCTGAGGCTCTTGTGCAATCTATTGAATAATTAAAAATTAATGCTTACGAGATATATTTATTTAAAATGGTATTTATAGAAGATATCCATTAACTAGAAAATATGTATAATAAAATAATTAATTTTAAAGATAATCATATGGATTTTAAAGTGAAAATAATTAAGTATATTGACAACTTGTGACTAAAGGTAAACCAGGTGTATAATGATGAGATTCTAAAGATAAAGATTCAGTGGGATGAAAACCTGAAATTTTTTAAAGATGAGAATATTTCTCTCAACTTAAAATTAATTAAATTAAAAGTGAAACTAAGTAATATATAAGATACACAAGATGATACTTCCCAAGCTACTATGAAAAGAAGTACTACCAAGAAGTTTTTAGATAAGATTTCTATTTCTAAAAAGACTCAACCAAATTGCAAAAAAATATTGAGATTATCTAAGGATAAATATATTGTATGTTCATTATAAAATAAAAATTCATAGGAATCCACTAAATATTCAAATATTTATTTGAATAAGTTTGTGATTTTTTCTTTCCCCAAAGAAATTACAAAAGAAAAAAAATTCTACCCAAAAGAAACAAAATGTCAAAGACCATAAAAATTTTCACAGAAAAAGAAATCAAGATTTATTGGATATTGTTGGTATTATTGGAAGTCTAGGAACCAATAAATAACTTTTTGGAATAATATATCTTTGTATATAAATTAAAAAATTCTTAAATTCAAGGGGTGAGGAGTTTAAGAAAATAAGAAAGCTATATAACAAAAGAATAATTTATATAAAAGGAATTAGTTTATGAAGAACATATATGAATAATTTGAAAATTTCTATAATTAATGCAATAAAAGTGGTTACTATTATGATGAGTGATTTTATATAACAATATTTCACAAATAATATGTTTATATAATGAGAAGTAAATAATAAATGGGGTAGAAGGTACGAAATGAATATGACATATCAGCCTTGGGAGGTAAAGAAAAGAATGATAATACTAAAAAAATAAATCCCAACAAGTTTGTAAGGAATGATGTGAAGAGTTTCACACCAAATAAAATATGTTCCTATTTTGGTTGTAAATGTCACATCATGGAACATTTTAAATTGTCCATGAAAATCAATAATAAAGAATGAAAGATGGAATTGAAGAAAGAATAAATCCAAAAAAAACAACATGATTGATTTGGTGAAAGTCATCTATGATGAATAATCTAAAATGTTTTCTAAAAAGGGTGACTTGATGAATGTAAAATATATGAAAAAAAAATTAGTATGGGTGGGAATTTAGATAAAAATTCCTATAATTGTTTCATAGATTAGAAAAATTATTAAAGAAGAAAGGCAAAAAACTTGTGGAATCTTGTGATAAAAATATTTTTTTTAAAATAAGTCAATTCATAAAATTTAGAATGAGAATGTCCTTAAAAAATGATTGTTCATATATAAATAATAGTTATATGAAGCAAGAAATATTTATATATCATATAAAACTGAATCTCCTTTATTATAAAAGGTGAATAAAACTAGTTTTTCTAAGAAGATATCCAGGTTGAAGATAACTCTCATCCATGTTCCTCTAACCAAAGAGAAATGAAGAACCAACTTATACCCATATATAAATTGTGTTTATTTTCTATGTAGGGAATCGAAGGTGATGCATGTACTAAGGGGGATAGTTGAATTTGATAAAATCTATGAAAATATTGCAACTAGAAAGTTATCCATCATAAAGGACAGTTGGCATCATGTTTCCTCTTACCAATATTTAAAATAATATCATAATATTATTATTTTTTAATCTTGAAGAAATATAATCATGATAAAAAATCATAAATTTCATCTCTATAGGGTTATTAAATTAGAAAAAACACTATAATTCTATATCTTAGTTGATATCTCATTAATATATAAAGTTATGTTGAGAGATATATCTGAAAAATCTCATCATTACTGAGGTATATTTATTTTATTTTTTCATATTTGATGAAATATAAGCTATAAAAGTTAGAGAGGCATATTAATTAATGATAAAAGGGAAAAGAAATTTTAAATGGTATGTAAATTATTGCTCTTGAATGTTTTTAATCTATTTATTTAGATTAATATAGAAGATTAGTCGAAAATATTTTAAACTAAAAAAATAAAATTTTAGTGTTGGTATCACATGTTAAAATTTTATTGACAACATTACTTATAAATTTTATAAGTATTGTTTTCTACACCATGAATGGATCACATAGACTTAGTTTTGGTTAATTTTATATCATCTATTTGTTTTTTATGATTCTATCCTTCTCTATAATAAATAAGTCTATGAGTGTTGAATAGGAGAATATATTCTTAAATTTTGAATGATGTAGATGATAATTCCATCTCATAACTATATATTTAGTTTTAGTTTAAATAATAGGGAGAAGATAATATTTACTTTTGAAATGAGATGGGTATTGACAATAAATCCAAAGGTGGATACTGAAGAACTCAATTTTTTATTGAGGATATGCTAAAGTTTAATTTATTAGTAATGAGTTGTGAAGATGAAAAATAATTGAGTTTTAATGTTACAATTGTGAATAGTTTAATATGATTTTTTGAATTTGTCGAAATAAATTCCACGATTAAAAAGAGATGGGTATTTTTTTATTTTAACTTGGGATTTGAGTGAATTTTTTTTCTAACTCTATTTGATGGCCTTGATTAAAAAATTATCCAAGCATTGAATTGCAAAAGGAACAGTAAAAAATAATTCATAGGTGGGAAGGAAAGTCTACCTCAACCGTAAATAGTGTTAGGTGGGGATATAGTGCTAGGAGAGACCACACGAATGTACTATATTAGAATAGTGGATTCATAGCACCTACAATGAACCCATGGATATGAATAAGGATGTTCAAGATCCACTATGCCGGGTAGAACAACAACATGTGATGGTTTGTGATGTGTATATAGGTTTTAAACCTAGTTATGGCTTGAATTTGTGGAGATAATCTAGATATTATTGTAACATCCTGAGTTTTAAGAAAGAAACACTATGTTCAAGAGAATAAATGATACACTACATTGAGCATAAAGAAACTAAATATTATTATTTAAATGTCACCATTATAACCTAGCCATTGGAATGGAGGGAATAAATGGTATCAACTAAATTATGAAAATATGGTTTAAACATGTTTGAATAATGATTAATTGGTTACAAAATTTATTATAAATGGAAATAAAAACTAATTGAATATAAAGAATGTATTTTTATGAAATCATATTTTTAAAGAGAATAATTGTGTTTAGAAAGTCATATTAATATTTATATATTTTTATTTAATGAAAAATATATGTTATATATTCAAGGTAATGTTTTAAATTCATATTATATATTTTCTAGATATGATATAAGAAAAAAATTAATTTTTCAGATAAAAGAAGTATTTTTCTAAAAATGCAATTTTACCTCCTTTTAATGGAAACCCCTTTTTAAATTTGGTTTATGACACCTTTATATGTCATATTTGAAAAAATAAACTTATTATTTAGAATAATGACATAAAAATTTACTTTGGATGAATTTTTGATATTTTTCTGATCACTATCATGTTTTGATGAATAGTAAAAATCCACTAAATTTTAATTGAAAACAACATTTTCAATCGAGAAATTTTATATGGTTAAATAGTATTATTTAATATTTTTAAACTATAAATGGAATATATTTTTATAATTTAATAAAATTTTGGTCATTGTAAGTAATTTCACATTTCAATTGGACCTAAACACATATCAATCTTTTGATAGTTTTTACTTTTTAAAATCCCACCTTTTGGTTTTGACAATGAGAATTAATTTTAAATTAATTTATACAAATTATGTGTTTTGAATTTTAAAAAATTGATTCCATATTTGGAATCATAAGGTCTAAATTGTGTAAATAAGTATTTTTTATTTTTGGACATTACGAATAGTAACTTTAGTAATTATTTTTATTTAACATGGTTAAAGGGTAAATCTGGTAAATAAGGGTAAAAAATAATATTATAATAATATAAAACTACCCTAAAAAATGTACCAATCCTATTTTATGAGATATTTCTAACCATGAGAATCATTAGGTCGATATTAGGACCTAATGGAGCCACTTGGGTGTGATAATGACATGTTTTAAGAATTAATTTAATATAAAGTGAAATATAACATAAACATGTATATTTTACTAAAAAAAATAATATATAGATATATAACTAATATATAGGACTATAAATATTCATTATAAAGGTAAAATTATTTCATACATCATGGTATTTTATTTATGATTTTTAGATATTAAATAAATAAATTTATTTATGACATATTGATGATGCAGTGATTACCTTATTAATGTAATATTCAAATAAATGATATTATAAACATTAAAATAAATACAATTTGACAATTTTTATAACATACACGAATTTTATATATGTTCATGACATATTATATTTTATTTAATGCATTTTTATAAGTAATCAGGTTATGAATTTTTGAAAAAGTCATATATGAATAGTGTCAAAATTGACATAATTCATAACTTAAAATATAAAATAGATTATTAAATGTTTTAAAACATCTAAAAATATATTATTCTGAAAAATGGTTCTTATAAGTCAAAATATGTCATAAATTTCACTTTTCTGGGTTTTTTGACTGGTTATGGTAATTAAATTAACCCACAAAATGTAAATAATAAAATATCATGGTAAGATTAAATAGGGTAAAATAAATGTTAAAACAATATAAGGGTTAAAAATATTCAAAACATGTGAAGTTTTAATTTTATAATGTGTATAAGACCCAACATAATCGTATATTGGAATAAAATTTGTTTGGGACAATTAGAAACTGAAAATCAATTTATAATAAAATAATATTTCAAGACTTTCCTAAAGTGCCCCTCCTCCCTCGTTAAAAATAAATCACCTCTACCCACTTACCCGCACCTCTCAATTACATTGGATCATCCAAATTATGCTTAAATAAACTACCAACATCCATAAATTCCTCCTAGAATCTTTAACTTGGGCTGAAGGCAATTCATGAAATCCTTTTGGCTCAAATCAAAAGGAGTTACCCATTCTAGAGGTAGTGTCTTCTCTAAAGTTCGTTTATTTTATTTTCCTTCTTCACTAACTACTATCTTATTATTATATAATTACATAAAAAACCAGTATCATGAATATACTAGAATGTTTTTATGAGGAGTATTCTAACTACACTTACATACATCTCTATCTAATTGATACAAACAAGTTTTTTATCTATACGACGAACTACTGCGTTATGAAACAATGATTGTTAAATTTTATCCTACCACCTCTCATGGTGAGAAATATTGTGACACTATATTTATATATGATATATATTATATTTATTTTGTCTCTTTTCTTTTTAATGATTATTTAAAACATACCTTTATGTTTTTCCTATTGTGTAAATACGATAATTTCATTTGAGGAAGTGTGGACTACCACCCCCTCAAAGTGATACAACTCATTCATTACATACATGGAAAGTATAAAGGATGTATTTCATGAAATTATGTAAAATATATAACATATATATTATACTTTAATTATAACATACCTTTGTATCATTTAGTTTTCATTCCTTTAATATGAAGAAGAAATGAAAGTAGCATTCATGCGTACGTACGACCTACTGTCACCATAAACAGTGCATTTCATTTCTTATCTCTAAATATTATGGACTATTATAAATACAATTATAATAGATATATATGACACTTAAATCATGAATATCATTCTGGAGATGATTAAATTTTGACTACATGAACAATTTACATCAAAACAAGTTCATTTTCGACTCAACTACCGAATATTGACAAAAGGACCAATATTAATTTAAATAATTGTGTAATTGTTATAACATGGTAATAAGTTACATAAATGGAATAATAAACTTTAAGAATGTTCTCAAACAAGTATAAATTAACTTAATTTTATTATTATGGAAGAACAAGGGACATACGTGATGATTTGGACTCATGGTAAGAGAACTTCTTAACCCAATTTCCATTCATTGGGATGATCTTCTACTTCTTGACTATGTCCTGATATGATTATGTGAGAAATAAATTTTGATAAATTATCTTGTATTTATAATTTATTTATGTTCACTTATATAAAATACACATAATTGATCTATTTTAATTACAGAATGATCTTTGTAAGGGAATTTCTAAACTCAATTTCCACTCATTGGGTTTTACGTATACTTCATCGATTGTATAATTCCACGATTATGTGTAGAATCACTGATTATTTATTTATGTTGTAATTTACACTTCCATTGGTGTGGATAAACTATTTATACACATAATCACCCCATTTTTAATTTCTTACTCCATTTATATGAACATTGTATGGGAAATCATAACTCAGTCTCATTTCATTGAGTTAAATATCCTTGTCATTGGTTTTGTTTTCCCAGAATATATGTGAATGACCAATGATTGTTTTTCACTGAATATCTAATTATATTGGGTGTATTTATATTTTTCACACATAATTATGTCATTTATTCATCTTAATCTAAGTATATAATCATTGTATGGGATTTTGTCTCAATTTACATTCCATTGGGACTTATTTGTTGTTATACACCAATTCACTTTTATATGGAATACATACTTCCCATTGAAATATTTTGTTTTTATGTTATTAGTTAATTATTTTTATTCAATTATTTTCTCAAGTGGTAAGTGTATCTTTACCTAAAACATCATTTTAAAATTTTAAAGATTTATTCTTCTAAATCATTTTCATTAATGTTCAAGTTTTCATAAAGGTTTTAAGGATTTATTTATATGGACATTAAGGTTTTAAAATATCAATTCCTTTGAAATTTTCAAAATGGTATTGGGGACTTTTATTAAGAAATATCTTTATTAAATGTTTTAAATGGTTTTTGAAATGTATTTAATATTTCAATATGTTGAATTGATTTATTGTGATTGATGATTGAAATGTTGATAATTTATATCTTCTATGTGTTATGATTATATAATGGTACTTGGAAATTTGACTAGTGGATATGTGATAAACCAAATATGGGTGGTTCCATGATAAACATATGGTGGGTGAGTCCATGATAGATCTCTAATGCATTGGGTAATGTGACAGAGGTAGATGATAAAGTCTCTCCTAAGAGATTTAGGGAATATACTATGATGGGTATTCCAAACGTAACCATGATGGTTACTCCATATATAGTTGTGAAAGCTATAATGTAAGTATGATATGGATGAAACAAGTTACATTTAGTTTTTATTATTTCTAAGAATTTTTGTAGGAATATTATGATTACTTGATGTAAGCTAAGTAGTTTATATTTTATGGGTGAAAATTATGATTTTGTGGAAATTTTTTCATGAGTTCTAAATATTCATAGACTAAAAGTTTTATACCATATTTTATATTAATTACTGAGTTTTTTATGCTCATCCCAAGTTTTTGAAATTTTTTTCACAGGGTATAAGAAAGGATAAGAGAAAGTAATAATTCAAGAATATTTTTATCAATAAAATAATTCTTTTTTTATTTAAGGAGTTTTATTATTACAAAAAAATTGGATAGAGTATAAGTGTTTAATTTTTAATTTTTGAGATTTAATGTAATAGTTATGGCCTATTTCTCTAAAACTCTAATCCTAAAAATATCCTCAATGTGAATTAAAGTTAATTTTTGATCAAAACTCAATATTATGTTTGGTTTAAGGCTAGGACCTTATAATTGGTATCAGAGGTGAGTTTAGATAACTTTTAGGATTAGGAGTTTTGGAAAACCACATGGTAAGTCTCTATGTCTATTATTTCAATTAAATACTTGTTTTATAACTTTTTCAGATCAAACAAAGTCCATTACAAATGTATGGAGGATCTCAAAAAACATTCTTATCTCTTCCTATTTACATGCTTGTAATAAATTTTGCAAATTCATGTTCGTATGATTGTTGAACTTTTTACAACATACAAATCACTTTCAAGGAGTTTTTTGAGATATCAAGAACCTCCACTACACCTAGATACCATCGTGGATTATGGGTTTTTTTTAATAAAATCCTATTTTCTCAATATTCTCATATTTTCTATGAAGGTAAATATTTTCAATACATTTTCAAATATTTTACCTTATCAAAAGATTTGGATACATGTTATGATTTTGAAAAAGTTGATGAAGAAGGAGACCATATTGAAACCTATTTATATTTAATTTTAAAATATAGTCTTTTAGAACATAATTATGGTATTTTAAAATGACCATTGATTTAATGTTTCAACTCAAACTAATTCTAATATTTTTTTAAAAAAATCAAGTTTTATCAGATGTTTTGAAATTATATGTCGTACATGATTATTTTCCAAAAATATTTTTTATGTAAACACCCATATGACCCAAGTTGTATAAGGTTTATTTGGATAAAGGAAGTAAATTATCTTGAAGGATATTTAAATCATTATTGTAATGTATGGACCTTCAATCTATGTGAAAAAGATGATGATGAAACCAGGTAGACACCATGATCAAGGTATGATGTTATTTATTTGGGAATAGTTTTATTTTGTCATATAGAGGTGAAATAAAAATATTTCAATATATATATAGATTCATGAATTTATATGTTGAGGTCATTATTAGTTGGGATGAAAATGACAGGTATAAGACAACCATTGGGATTAAAAATATTAGGGTTATTTTTGAGTTTTATAAAAGGGACAAGCTGCAAGATGGGTGACAACCCATCGCATCCGGAAAGGTCGTGGGAATCAAAGTATGACTTATTCTTTTTAGTTAATTGATTTTACAGATCAAGAATAAGTTGATTTTGGTAACCTATGTTTTATCAAATGGATATCCTTAGTATAGGAAAATGATTTGGTGATTAAGTTATAAATGATATTTCGGACGATGTTCGCTATTTTAGGAACCCTATATACCTATGGAAAATAGAATATTATGGGATTTCATTTGAGGAGTAATGGTTAAATTTAATTTTGGAAGAATCTATTTTTTTTATTGTGGACATATAGAGATTTGGGTCATTTATGTTAATTGTTAACCTATTAGGGAGAATATGTGATTAGGTTAATTACTTTTAAGTATGATACTTTAAGAGTAGTCGATGTTATTTACAGATAAATGTTAAGATTTATCATGGATGACTATGTGATAAAATACTTCTGAATTTTGTGTTTCAATTTTAGTTTGGATTATTTTGAAGAATTTTAAAGAAAATTTTTTATTGAATGGTATTTGCTGAACATAGGGTATTATTTTGAATTTTAGATATTAAGAGTAGTATTTCTTTTTATAAAGAATTATTTTTTTAGGGGATTATATGATCCTTTACTAAACATTTTGGTTTTGGTTTAATGTAAAAATGCAGGGTAAATATATAGTCCATTTTTTTAATTATGAGATTCTCAAGAAGTTGATTCTAGCACTTCAGTTGTGACCAAGTCATTTTAAATACTCATAGTTTGGAGAAAATATGAGTTTGTGGTAAATATTAATTAAACGATGAAACTATAATTGACAAGTAAGTATGTTTCCTTATGTTCTTATTCTAAGTAGTAAAATAATTCCTCAACTTTATGAAAAGGATATAAAAAAATGTTTTTTGTTTACCTTTCCCTACTATGAAATCAATAACCATTTAACCCATCACATGTTTATGGTTTTCTAACTGTTACCTTTCTCTTGATAATGTTTTCTTTCACTATCCATCAGAAAAATATGGTTACTTTTTCTTCCATATCCATGTTTTCCTACATGGAATCCTAGTATGTGTATTCTCAGGTTACCTTTATACTTCCCTTTCATTCATTTAAAGTGATATTTTTATTGACTTTTCTCCGATGTGGGGTTTTCAATGAACTTACTAAGAAAAATTTTAAAATTACAAGGGTGTAATTTCCAAAATGGGTGAATGATGTAACATCCCAAGTTTTAAGAAATAAACATTATCTTCAATAGCATACACAATATGCTACATCGATCTTAAATGAACAACTACATATTATTATTTTAATGTTACAGTCATAACCTCGCCATTCGAATGGAAAGAATGAATAATAGCAACTGAATTATGAGAATATGGTTTACACATGTTTAAATAATTATTTATTGGTTACCAAAGTTATTATAAATGGAAATAAAAACCAATTTAATATAAATGATGTGTTTTTATAAAAACCTATTTAAACAGAGAATAATTGTATTTAGAAAATCATATCAGTATTTATGGATTTTATTTAATGAAAAATATATGTTATATATTCAATTTAATGTTTCAAATTCATCTTATATGTTTTATATATATGATATAAGGACAAATTTATTTTTTCGAATAAAATAAGTATTTTTCTAAAAATGCAGTTTTACCACCTTTTAATAGAAATCCATTTTTAAATTTAGTTTATTATACCTTAATATGTTGTATTTAAAAAAATAAACTTAGTATTTATAATTGAGACATAAAAATTTACTTTTTGTGAATTTTTTATATTTTTATGTTAACTATCATGTTTTGATGAATAGTGAAAAAATATGATAAATTTTAATTCAAAACAACTTCTTCCATTGATATAATTTATATGGTTAAATAATATTTTTTAATAGTTTTAAAGTATAAATGTAATATATTTTTAAAATATAATCCAATTTTTTTCATTGGAAATAATTTCACTTTTAAATTGGACATAAACACATGTCAATCTTTTGATAGTTTTTACTTCTTAAAAATCCGCCCTATGGTTTTGAGAAAGTGAATTAATTTTAAATTAATTTCTCCAAATACAATATTTTGAATTTTGAAAAAAGGATTAAATATTTGGAATAATAAGTTACAAATTTTTTAAAAAAGTAACTTTTATTTTTGGACATTATGAATAGTAACTTTACAAATTATTTTTATTTACCATGGTGAAAGGGTAAATCTGGTAAATAAGGGTAAAAAATAATATTATAATAATATAAAACAACCCTAACACATGTAATAATACTATTGGATGAGATATGTACGACCATAGGAATTATTTGGGTCTATTTTACAACCTCATGGAGCCAGTTGGGTGTCATAATGACATGTTATAAGAATTAATTGAAAGTAAAGAGAAATATACCATAAACATGTATCTTTTACTAAAAAACATAATATAGGGTTATATAACTGATCTATTAGACTATAAATAGTCATTAGAAAGGTAAAAATATTTCCTAAATTAATGTATTTTATTTATAATTTTTATACATTAAATAATTAAATTTATTAATGACACAATGATGATGTACTGATTACCTTATTAATGAAAGATTCAAATAAATGATATTATAAATATTAAAATAAATTAAATTTAAACTTTTTTATAACATACACGAATTTTAAAGATGTTTATGATATATTATATTTGAGTTAATTACTTTTTTTTTCTATGTAATCACGTTTTTATGAATTTTTTAAAAAGGCAAGTATGAATAGTGTCAAAATTGACATAATTCATATCTTAAAATATAAAATAGTTTATTAAAAGTTTTAAAATTACTAAAAATATATGATTCATCCAAATAGTTATGAGAATTAAAAATATGTATTTAATGACACTATTGTGGGTATTTAGACATTTTATGGTAATTAAATTAACCCATAATGTGTAAATAATAAAATATAATGGTAAGATTAAAAAGGGTAAAATAAGGGTTAAACAAAAAATATAAGGGTTAAAAAATATTCAAAACTTGTCTAATTTATATTTTTTATGGTTATAAGACCCAAAATAATATTATCTATGAAATTAATGTTTTTGGGATCATTATAAATTGAAAATCAATTTATAATAAAATAATATTGCAAGACATTCCTAAAGTACCCCTCCCCCTATTATAGAAGACCACCACCTATACCCACTTACTCACACCTTTCATGCCCATTGGATCTTCCAAATTATACTCTAATAATATCCCAACATCCCTAAATTTATCATAGAAGACTTAAATTGGTCAAAAGGAAATTCAAGAATGCATTTTGGCTCAAATAAAAAGGAGTTACCCGTTTTAGAGATAACATCTTCTCTAAAGTTCCATTCTTTTATTTTCCTTATTCACTCCCTATGATCTTATTATTCTATGATTACATAACATAAATATAATATTAAATATACTATGATGTTTTTATGAGAATTATTCAATCTAAACATACACACATCTCTATCTAATTGATACAAACATAATGTTTCTGTGTATGGCGTACTACTACCTCACGAAATGATGATTGTTCAATTTTCTCCTACCACATCTCATGGTGGACCTTATGATGGAAATATATTTATATATGATATATATTATTATTAATTTATCCCTATGATTCTATAGTTTTTATTTTCAACATACCTTTATGCTTTCCATAATGTGTAAATATGATAATTTCGTTTGAGGAAGTGTGGACTACTGCCCCCTCAAAGTGATATGACTCATCCATTCCATACATGGAACATATAGAAGATTTATTTAGTAAAATATTGTAACATATATAACATATATATTATACTATAATTATAAAATACCTATGTATCATTTAATTTTCATTCATTTAATTTGAAAAAGAAATGAAAGTGGCGTTCATGGGTACCTATGACCTAACATCTCCAAGAACGGTGCATTTTTTTTCTTATGTAAAAATGTTATATAATATTATAAATACATATATACTGGTTATATATTATATTTAAATAATTATTATCATTATTTAGATTATGTAATTTTTACTACATGGACCATTTACATAAAAAATCTCATTTTCGACTCAAGTACCGAATACCGACAAAATGACAGATATTAACTTAAATAATTATGTATTCGTTATAACATGGTAATAAGTGACAAAAAAGGAATAATAAGATTGAAAAAGGTTCTCAAAAAAGTATAAATTAACTTAATTTTATTATTCAAGAAGAACAAGGAACATACGTGATGATTTGGACTCAAGGTAAGGGATCTTCTTAACCCAATTTCCATTCTTTGGGTTGATCTTCTACTTCATGACTATGTCATTCTATTATTATCTGAGAAATGAATTTTGATATCTTATATTTTATTTATACTTGATTTATGTGTACTTATAGAAAGCACAGATAATCAATCTATTTTAATTACAAAATGATCTATTTAAGGTAATTTCTAAACTCAATTTCCACTCATTGGGTTTTACGCATAATTCATCGATTGTATTATGAAAAGATTAGGTATAGAATCACTTTTTTATTTATTTATTTATTAATTTCTACTTACTTTTTTGTGGATATAATATATCTACACATAATCATCCCATTTATAAATTCTTACTTCATTTATATGAAGGTACTAATGGAAATCTTAACTCAATCTCATTTAATTGAGTTAAATATCCATGTCATTGGTTTTGTTTTTAAAATAATATCTGTGAATTACCTATGATTTTATTTAACTGAATATCCAATTATGTTGGATGTATTTATATTTTTTTACAATAATTATGTCATTGATTTATCTTTTATCTAATGGTATGATATTTGTAAGGGATTTTTTCTCAATTTACATTTCATTGAGACTTATTTGTTATTATTCACCAATTCACTTTTATATAGTGTATATACTACCATTTGACATATTATATCAAGAATCTACTTATTCTCAGGATATTATAAGTTTTGTTTTATGTTATTTGTATATTATTTATACTCATTTATTTTCTCATGTGTTAAGGGACTCTTTAAATTAAACATCATTCTAAATGTTTTAAATATTTATTCTTATAAATCATTCTCATTAATGTCCACATTTTCAAAATGGTTTTAAGGACTCATTTATATAGACATTAATGTTTTAAAATGTTAATTCCTTTAAAAGTTTTAAACTGGTATGGGACACTTTGATTCAAAAATATATTTATTAAATGTTTTAAATGGGTTTTTAAATGGATTGAATATTTCAATATCTTGAATTTATTTCTTTTGATTCATGAGTGAAATGTGGATAATTTCAATCTTTTATATGTTATTATTATGTAATGGTACTTGGAAATTTGACATGTGGTTATGTGATAAACCAAATATGGGTGGTTTTGTTATAAACCTAGGGTGGTTGATCCCGTGATATCTCTCTAATGCATTAGGTAACTTGACATATGTAAATGATAAAGCTTCTTCTAAAAGATTTAGGGAATATACTGTGATGGGTATTCCAAACATAACCATGAAGGTTACTCCCTATGTAGCTAGGAAATCTAAAATGTATGCATGATGTGTATTCCACAAGTTTCCTTTATGTTTTATGATTTATATGAAGTTTTGTAAGAATCTTATGATTACATGATGTAATCTAAGTAGTTTATATTTTATGGGTTAAAATTATGATTTTTTTAAAATGTTTTCTTGGGTTTTAAATGTTCATGGACTAATAGTTTTATTTCTTATTTTATATTCCTAAGTGAGTTTTTATGCTCATCCCAAGTTTTTGAATTTTTTTTCAAAGGTTATAAAGAAGGATAAGAGAAATTAATAATTAAAGAAGATTTTTATTAAGAAAATAATTCTTGATTTATTTAAAGAGTTTTATTATTGTGAAAAAAATGAATAGAGTATAAGTGTCTACTTTATAATTTTTGATATGTAATTTAATAGTTATGACCTAATTTTCTAAAACTATAAACCTAAAAAGTTCCTAAATGTAAAGAAAAGTAAATTCATGATCAAAAATCAATATTATTTAAGGTTTAAGGCTAGGGCCTTATAATTATTTAGGATATCTTGACCCAACATACTAGTGATGTGGGATAAGGAATAAGTAGGACATTGTTACTTCATGTTAAATGATACATAAAGAAGGGGAGAAATTTGATGAAATATATCCTAGAAATATGATCATCTCTAGAGATCTTCATCTACCTCTAGACTTCACCTGAGGGTTTCAATTTGTCAAGATCTTCTTGTTTAACCTCCGATGTTCAATCGAGCTACGATGAACATTCCATGACTGTGAGAAAAATGATATGAAATTTCTAGTTTCACATGAAAACCTATATGGTTTATAAGATGTATTATTACATAGAGGACCTTAAGTATGAAGAGATAAAAATAATATTTGATATGATTTGTAATGATGGTGATTTCCAAATCCATAGAGAGTGATATTAGGTGGTTCATGAATGAGAAGAGTTGAGGCAGTGCAAGAAAAGTCGATGTGAAGGAGTTGAGGTGGTTGTATTCTCTATAAATACCCCGACCTCAATAATTTTAAGTATGATCTTAACAAAAATATGAGAATGTTGTGAGAGATGAAAATAAGGTTCTGAAAGTTCTATATTTTCCTAAGAAGGTTCCATGTCATTATACTATGACTTAGCCTTCACAATCATATAAAGATTATAAGATTTACATGATCTTTTGATTAAATGAACAAAAATCACTAAGCTTCATAATAATTATCCTAAATATACTATTATATGAAAATAAAAAATGAAAATAGTATCCACATATAGTTTTTATGTGAAGAGTTTGAGAAGACACTCTGAGTTATCTGAAGAAGAAATGTTATTTCATGATATACTTGTGTGAAAGAAGATTAAGATTTTATACACACATTCAATGATATATAAATACATGAAGAAAATATATTCAGGTAATATAAGTGGGTACTTTCATTATACAATATTTTCATGCACATGAAACATTTCATCCATAAATAGTGTGTTCCTTTCATGAAGAGAAAGTTTTCACAGTGATAATATAATTGAGGAATTTTTCATTCACATGAAATAATGAATGCATAAAAATTTATTACGTTTGGAATTTGGGTTTTTTCACAAAGAAAATTGAATAAGAGTGACAAGACCATTAATTTATAATATATATGCATGAATATTGAAAAATGAACATAAAATATACATTTCATAAATAGTGTGTAGTGAAGTTGAGATTGAAGTAGAGGTATAATTTCAATAATTTTTCCAGAAGGAATTTATGTATGAATTATCAGTGTATTGAGATCAATTCTGATAATTTTAATATTAGGTAATAGTTAGTGAGGAAAATAATTTATCATATAGAAGGAATAATTACCCATGTATTATTTTTCAAAATAAACAAATCATTCATTGGTGAAAAGATAAATTTCAGGAAGACCCGGAAGTTGCAAAGGTACTTGAAGTGTACACAAGAAAGTGTGATTCAGCAAGAACATGGAGTAATATAAAGAGATCATCATACATTGGATCAAAAAAAGAATAATAGGAAGCTTGTAACTGGGGGTATAAGCAGTTTTTGAAGAGGCTTGTGAATGGGGGTTATAACCTGTCAATCTATTTAGAGTATAACCAACTAAGGCAGAATATTTGAATCATTGGGGGTATAACCAGGGTCAAGTGGAGGATCAACTACTATAGGTATAACTAGTTTTTAACTAATCCATTTTTACTGACAATAAGATTATACTGAAGAATCCACATTGGGTGGTCTAAAAAACATACCAAGGAGTTGGTCTCATTACTAAAACTTGTAAAAATATTGTGTGTTTTAATTCATTTACTTTCTACATTGCATACATAAGTGATAAAGGATTGAATTAGAGGGGGTAAAAGAAGGAGGAAATAATTATGTAAAACAAGTAACAATTGATTCACCCCCCCCTCTCAGTGCGAACTTATGATTCATCAGGAACTTCACACTAGAGAATATGTTTGTTGTTGATCAAAGATTGTTACTGCTATATACATTACCAACCTAATAAGGACAACAAGGTGAATGATGATATGAGTTATAAATACCATGATAGTTTTTCAATGATGAGGACCGAAAGATATCCAATATTTATGTATTTTTAGAAGATGGATCATGAAATAACGAGGAAAGGGGATTGATCATATCTTTCTCCAATGAATGTTCAACTATCCATAAAGAGATGATTAAAAAGGTGTATAAGGAAGATGTGTAATTACAGATAATAGTCAATAATTTTTCTAATTTCAACCATGTTCATACTAGAATGATATGATTTAGGAACCAAGTATAAGTCCTTTCAATACTAGAGTTGAAGAAGGAGATATTGGATGAAGATCATAGTTCATGATTCTCTATTTATCCTTAATGTATGAATATGTATAGAGACCTGAAAGAATATTTATGATGGGATAACATAAAAAGGGATATTGTAGAGTTTGTATCTTGATTCCTAGTATGCTATCATGCTAAGGATGAGAGTAAGAAGTCTACGGGGATGTTATAACCATTATGAAAACCAAAATTGAAATTGGAAAACATTGCTATTTATTTTTTCATTAGACTCCCAAAAAAATGTTCATTGAAAAATTATATATGTTTTATAGTCAGAAAATTTATGAAATCAATAAATTTTATTTCATTTAGATAATATTTATTTATTGATCAACTTATTCACTTATACATTAAGGAAGTGGTAAGATTTCATGGATTACCAATCTCAATTGTATCTAATCGGGATTAAAATATTACCTCAATGTTTTGAAGAAGACTTCAGTAGGGTTAGGATATAGAGTTAAGTTTTAGTACTTCTTATCATACATAGATAGTTGGTCAGTCTGACAGGACTATTAAAACTCTAGAATTGATTTTTGAGAGTGTTATCTATATATTTTAAAGGTTATTGGGATCAAAAGCTTCCTATGGTTTAATTTTATTACAATAATATTTTTCAATAAAATATTCAAATGGGTCTTTATAAATCCTTAAATGGAAGGAAGTGAATAAATAAAACATTCTATAAAATTGTTGGGTAAAGAAATATATTGGTAATTTATCAAGATAATGAAATGGTAGATAATTTTAGAGCCACACAACAACACATAAGGGTAGCTCACAATCGATAAACAAAGTTAGGCTAATAATTTTTGGAATGATATAGAGTTCAAAGTTAGTAAAATGGTATTCCTATGAATATATCCATGGAAGAAGGTTATTATGAGATTTGGATAGAGGGGAAAGATAAGAACTAGATATATCGGTCCCTTTAAAATTCTTGATTGCATCAGTATGGTAGCTTTTTTCTCAGTGATTCCACTGAATCTCTCTAAATTTCATGATGTGTCCCACATATATCATCTAAGGAATTATATATCTGATCCTTCACTTTTGATGAAATTTAATTTTATACCATTGGAGAAATATATCACTTACAAGTAATAAATTATGAATATTTTGGACCATAGAGAGAAAGTGAATTGAAATAAGGCTACTCACCATTTCAAATTTTTGTAGAAATACCATAAATTAAAGGAAGCTACATGGGAACTTGAGGATGCGATGAGGTAGAAGTATACTCAATTATTTTTATTAGATTAATGTAATTTTAGGGAAAAATCATACAGGGGGGGTTCAATTTAACACCTTGATATTTTAAGATATATGTCTCTTTAAATAATTTGAATTGTTCAATAACTTTCTTAATGTGCAATGTTGGTCATTAAGCGAACAAAGTTATACTATAAAAATATTATTATTTAAATGTGATCATTATAATATGGATCATAAAATGGATGTATTAATAGGGATAACCAAATTATAATATATATATATATATAAATGATTTAGATAAATAAAATATATGTATAAATAAGTACTCAATTTTTAGTGAGTTCGTTATATGCTTTAAAAATAAATGTTCCATTGAACATGAGTTATTTTTTGTAAATATATAATATAATTAATTCATACCACTTTTATATATTTTATTTCAAAAAATAATCCTAATTTCTTAAATAATAATGTAAAAATTATCCTAGTGTTATTTTTTTAATTTTCTAAAAAGATTAATTTTTTAATGAATAGTGAAAAATATTGATTTTTATTGAAAACTATATTTACATTTTAGGATTTTAAAAAGTTTAATTTTTTTTAAATGAGTTTAAATTTAAAATTAGATTATTTATGTTATTAATTAATCATTTAATGTCATTATAATTAATTTTATGTAGTATTTTGGTATAAAAACTTTTTATACTTAAGAAAACACTTTTTCTAAAAAACACTTTTCATGACATTTTGTGGGATTAATTTTAAATTTAATTCTACCACATCAGTGAATTGAATTTTATAAAATGGATTATATATTTGGAATCACCATGTAAAAATATATTAATTAATCCAATTTTATTTTGGGTTATAATTATTAGTAAGGATAGTAAAAAAAATCACCACAGTTAAGGTTAAAACAGATTTACTAGTGGTTAAACCAGGATATAAGGATACTTTTTCCAATTAAAATTGTACAAATTCTATTTAATGAACATATTTTTAAACTATACTATCTCACCTTAAAACCTATAGACATTTTAAAGCATTTTTCTTGAGTATAACATTATTATATTTTAATCATTTAATAAATTCCAATTGTGTCCTTTCCCCCACTTATAAAGGGACACCCCTCCCCTATCTTATTTCCACCACTTTAAGCCTTATCTCTAAAAAACCCTAAATAATATCATATAAACTTCCATATTCACTAACTACAGGCACTTTTATTATTAAAACTCTATTCCAAGGGTCCTTAATAAGGGATCTAATGGAGGCCTACTAAAGAAGTGGTACTCATCCCACTCAACCTATTTCATTTTATTTCTTCTTCTAAATACTATAAATATGTGTAATTAATCAAAAAATAATAAATTTTGTATACTAAATATAGTTAAATTTTATTATATCTATGAAACCACCATTTTCACCCAATTTTCCATCAAATGGGAAGTGAAAGTATCGCTCGTTTGTGTGTGTGGACTACCACCTCCGCATAGTGATACAATTCATTTTCCATCACCATAATTCATGGATGGTTATAATGATTAGTTTAATATTTATAGATTATATATATGATATAAATATTATTCAATAATTAGAATATTATATCTATATTCTTACCTTTACATTCTTTGGAAAATGATAACATCAGTTGTGCGTATGTGTGGACTATAACCTCCACAAAGCGATATGATTGGTTTTTTATTTCCACATTAAATGGATGTAAATAAGGACGTATTTAATGAATATATACTATATATATGATATAAAAATGTTTTTTTATAGCTGAATTATTTTTTACCTTTCTTTTGTTCCATTTTCCAAAAAGTGAAAACAACTTTCACACGTAGGTACAACCTGTCGTCTCTATAAATGATGTCATTAATTTTTCTATATTCAAATTTAATTAATGATTATAAAAAAGTATATAATTAATATATATGATATTAATATAATTATTATAATTTTTGATATTATTTAACCTTGACAAATATACAAGTACTAAAACTACCGTACCGAAACTTATATGAAAAATGAGATATTTAACACTCAGAAATAAAAAATTTAATAAATATTTATTACAAAAATGGTATTTAGTTGTTATAAGTGGATTATATATGATCTTATAAGTATTTATATGGTTTTGGTATATAATTATAGTAAATTTCAATTTGTTAAATAGGTGTCTAAAATCAGTTAGGAAGCAAGTCAGACCTGAGGTAAGGATTTATTTCACTATCACATTGTTTATCAGTATTGTTTATAATTAAGTCTTTGATGATGAAATTTTAAAACCAATCTCTCAATAATATCATTTATTTTCTTATAATAAGGTTATTGATAAATATTAAAAAAATTCCTTTCATTTTACCCACATTAATAACTCATGATATTGAAATAATGTTTTTAAGGAAAATAAACATTATTTATCTTTTCAGTCAAAAATATGTTTTCTTCTATGTACATGTTTTATAAAAATATTTAAAGAATAATTTTTATAATATACCATTATTTTTTAAATTCATTTTTCTCCATGCTTTAAATTTTTACAATTTTTTTTTGCAATTAATATTCTTTTCATTTTCCGAATGATGTATTTTTTGAATTTTTAAGGAAAATATAAAAGGAATATTTATTTTAATGTACATATCATGAATAGAATTTCCATCTGTTGTGACCATTTAATGATTTTATTATTCCTTTAAAAGTTTCCATGGCTATTTTAATGTAATTATTTTTCTACTATTTTTTAAAAAAATTATATTTCCAAATGAAAGGGGTATTTTTAGCAAGAAGTTTTCTAGTGATATTTTTAAAGTATATTCATCTATTTTTACATACTTATTTGAATATTATGCTCTAATAAGGTTATAATATAATGATACCATCAACCATATTTCTCTGGATATCTTATTATTAGTTTTATTTGTGAAAGTATATACATTTAATATGCTAGTTCTTTCAATATGAACAACTATTGATTATTAAGGCATATCGATTAAGTTGTATTGTTTATTCACATGGTTAATGATTTGGACTTAATATGTGATGGGTGGTGCCCAAAATTATATATCCCATTAATGAATGAGTAGGTATCATGTGACAAAATAGGTTGGGTATTTGGTCAGTACCTTATCCATTTATGTAATATGTCTTACCACGATGCCTAGATAATAAGTTTATGATGTTCAAACATATGAATTACATTATTATGAAATTATTTACTACTTTACATGCAATTATTTTAATAATTATTATATAAATGGATAAGTTTCAAGATTATGTTTTTATTTATATAGAATTATTTTCTCATTATTTATTCCTACCATATTTTTTATGGTTTATTTATTTTATGATAGCTTCCATTGTACGTATTCTCTTACTGATCATATGAGATCATCCCTTTGTTATTTTTTCCCCAAGATTCTAGGAAGTGTATTGTGATTGATATACTAGGATATTATATAAGGAATAATTTTGATCTCAAGGAAAATATCATGTTGTATTTTATGTAATGTGATATTCAAGCATCTATCTATTTTACCAGGACTACTAACTATTCAGACTTTTGGGATGTGATCACTTTTATCTAGGGGAAATGTAATAAAGTAACCACCTACGTAGGGATACTAGAGTTAGGTTATTTATAGGGAAACACTTCTCGAAACTATATTAGTTAATAAAGATGGTTTGATTCCCAGATCTAGAATATTCCCTTCAAAGACATCCTTGGGTAGTGAATTAGTTATGATATCCAAAACCTATCTCCATATAGGCACATAATCTGACTTCAATAGCCTATGTTCAACCTTATCCTTAATGAAGCGATATTTGATCTCATAATTCTTTGTTCTTGGATGATGGATTGGATTTTTGGTAAGATTAATAAAACTTAAATTATAACTCTTGATTTTAATAAAATATTTCACTTAAACTTTTATATATTCAAGTTGTTTCTTTATACATTGAATTTAAGTACAATCTTGAGTGAATTATATGTATTAAGATTCCAAAATGCTCAATGAGATATAATTTACCTTCTTGTGTAGACAATAAATTCAATAATCACTAAGATAAAAATCATTACCCAATGTTGACTACTATTGTTCGTTGAACTGGCCCAAACCACATATTTAAATCCAAATAACTCTTACAGGGATGTTGTATTATAAAAAAACGAAAATACACCAAGACATTGGAATTATATAGTATTATTTTCACTACATAAATTCAGTTTATTTTGGAATACTTTGATACCTTACAACTTGAAATGTAGAAAACAATTTCAAGTCTTATTGAAATGATGTATAATATTCTCCCAATGATTTTATCTATTGCATGATATTGAAATATTTTCCATTTACTTCCCTTAAAAAATTAGTCTAATTAGAAACTAGTGTTATCATAACCATGGAATAATATATTATGAACCTTTAAAAACTTATTTAGAGTTTTTATATTTAGGAAAAAAAATGTTTCATTCCTTCATTGTACGACCTATAGACCAAGGAAAAATTTCAACTCAACGATTATAAATATTTCAAACATAGACCTCATGAATTATACAAATATCTTGCATCATGATTCATTCATTCCTCCAAATATTATGTTATAAATATAAATTAGCCTCATAATCCTATGATCATTCCCTTTCATAATATAGTTATGATGCTAAACTCTTCTATGTTTGAATACAAGCATTATCAAGTGTTTATCAAGCCTAGAATTCCATTCTCTTGGTTCTTTATTCAATCTGTAAAGTTCCTTCTTCAACTAAAAAAATATTTTTTTCATCTTTATGAATGAGAAATCCATCTGAAATCTTAAAAAATATTTCTTTATAAAGAAATTCTTTAAGAATATTTATTTGTTATCCATTTATAATCTCCTGAACTTTATTTGCATCATTATAACCAATAATATAATCATTTTTAATCTAATAATAGGAAAAAATTATCATACACATAAATTAATTTAATTTGGGAATAAACCTTGCACACTAGTCCTGACTTGTTCTAAATAACCTTTCCTTCTTCATTGAGTTTTTTATTTAGAACCCATTTATCTTAAATAAAATTTTTGTTCTTTGACCCAAAAAAAATTTCCCAAGTTTTTTTATTCTAATATTTTTCAAGAATTTGAAGCATCCCCTTGACCCAAACTTCATCCTTATTATCCTCATAAAAAATATTTATCTCTATTTGAGGTAAGAATGATGTGTTATATTGATACTTCATTATAATTATTTTCACTAGATAAATCCTATCAATAATAATTTTTTATTCATTGTTTTTAGACTTGATTCATATCTATTGTGAATTAATTGATCTTTATTTATCTAATTCAACATCAGTTTCATCATCATAATCATCACCAAATCCTTCTTATCCCCCCGACCTGGTCAAATCTTCATCACTTTCCTCCAGAAGTTTGACACTAGTTTTTTAAAAATTCTTATTATTTTCTATGATAGTTACATCTTAAATTTCATAATATTTCAAATAATTTTATGGGAATTTTTTTATGTATTTATCTTAGATGAGTATTTAAGAAATATAATTTCTTTTACAAGATATTAAAAATTCATATATAATTTTTATTTATTGAGAATAATGTATTTAAATCCAAATATTTGAATTTATTTCAAATTAATATTTTTCCTATATGAAATATCTCAGATTTTTTTATTCATCTAGGCACACAAAATTATCTATTGGTTATATAGACAGATTCAAAAATAGATTCCTTCTAAAACATATCCAGTATGTATTTTTAATGATCATTATTTTAGCCATGTTATTAATTAACCAATTTATCTTCTTAACTGCATAATTTTATTGATTATTAATTACCACTGAAAATTAGATTCATATATATAATTATAAATATAATAATTTAGTTATATATTGTTTAAATCCGTGCAATTTTCAGAATAAATTTTTTTTTCAAAGAATATTCTCTAACAATATCTGATAATGTGAAAATAGCAAATAATACATCTTACCATAAATGTATCATGGTGATATTTTCACAGAATCCTTAATGTGAACTAATTTGAAAAAGTGTGTTGAAGTATTTTCTTTAAACTTTTATGTCTTTTAAAATATATTTTCTTTTTAAAAAATGTCCCACATATAACCAAAATCATGTGAGATTTTAGTGATATCATGAGATCCTTTAATTTTCACAAAATAATCCTTGTTTATTTATTCCAAGTGGCCAATAATTTTATAAAACAACTTTTTTTATCATCCTTATATAGAAATCACATGAATGTTTCTCTACTAATGAGTTTTAGATCCCCCTTCACGCACTTCCCTTGAATAAAAATTATGCCATCCTCACTTTAATGATACAAGTATTCTTAGAGATATTTATCAAACAACTTTATTCACACAACTAAGTTTCACTTATTAAATTGTGTCAAAGGCCTTTAAGTACCAAGACATCCACATGATTTATATCTTTTCCTCAAATTTTCAATTTTCCTTAGGCGATGATGTTTAATACTTCATTATTTACAAATGATATGAAACCTTCCTTGTCAAACTTGACACCCATGAAAATATCATTATTTCCCATCAAATGTTAAATTTATCCATTTTTAAGGATATATATGCTATATCTATCCATTTATTTTATATATTTATCTATAATTATATTCTTGGAAAACCCTTTTTTTAATCCCCATCATCCAATTTACCAATTTTAGTGGTGAGTATTATTATTTGTCCTTTGGGTATGATGTATCAACTTCATATTTTAAATAGACTAATTGATTTTGTGTTTTTATTTCACTTGATGATTCCTTTTGTGTGAATAATTTCTAATTCAAATCTCCATTGGCTCACCCATTTTCATTAATGATGTGAAATACATAGATTTCTGTTTTTATCATTAACATAAAAAGGTATCCATCATAAATATATTGAATATATAAATTTATGATAATTTTTTCCATTTCTCTTGTATGTTGAAGTTTTTATTAGTTATGAAACACACTAATTATGTATACCACATGTTTCTATAACAATAACACCTAATATGTGGTGAATTATTATGTGAGTACATTTATTCTCCATTAGAAATTTTGGTATTTTGATCATCACAAAAATTAGTCATTATTTTTAGTGTTTTTTATTATGGCTTGACATCAACCATGATCAAATTTTTATTATGATCATTTCCCACCCTAGATTTGTATTTTTTGATGATTCATTTTTTAAGACAATCCTATAACTTCAATACTCGAACAAAATGTATTTTTTTACATTCCCAATAATCTACATAATTTAATTTCACAATGTTATCCTAAGAATCAAGATTTTATCTTGATCTTTAAACTTTAATTGTGAACCAATTATTTTTCATTTTAGATCCTCGATTCATTTAATCAACTCTTTCACTATTATAGTCAAACTATTGACTATTTAGGCCTTATATTAAATTTTTTTTTAATTAAACAACCTTTTATGAGTTTTTCATCTTTTTATATTTTAGATTTTCAATTTAAGCCTTTAACTCATTTTTATCATCTTCATAAAACTGCATAGAGAGTTTGTAATCATGAACCACTCCTTTTGATTTCAATGTTATATCCCTATAAACATCTATCTCTACATTTGTAGAATGTAACTACACCTTTTGGTCTAATCATCCCTTAACTTCAACATCTTTTAAATCCAAATTTTACTTTATTTATGGTTTTTCTATGGCAGATATAATAAATTACTCTTTGAGATATTTAAAATCCTAAATTTATTCTAATTTTATTTATTATCAGTTAACAATATCTGGTTAAAGTTATTTGGTTTTTTAAATAATTTAAATTATGAAATTATTTATCATTTCACATTCTTTAAGGATTTACGTATTGGGACCTCATCTTCATCATCAACTCAGAATTTCTTGGGACGATTTTTAGTGTGGTTCCCAACCTTCGTACACTGAAAATAAGAGATTGTATGTTCCCCTTGAATTTTCTATCCCCTATTTATGTTTTAGGAAAGGAATGGTATGTTCTCATCAAAGTTTTTTCTTTATTTCCACCCTCCACTGAGATCTTATTTCTCTTTGAACTCTACTTCTTGAGATTTTCCATTACCGCTAGATTATAACATTAGTTCTCATATTATAAGAAATAATTTTACTTGGAATAATATCCAATATAAACTCAATTTAATCCTTATCTTTGAGTACCAAAAACTTTAATACTATTAGAGGTGTAAACCTTATCAGATTAATCTTTATGGTTTTTATATCATCAAGGGTTTCACTATGTCTACACATGTTCTCTATAATCACATTCACCCAAAAAATTCTACATCAATATATTCCTTTATGTGTATCCATAAAACCTTTTACTCATTCTAAAGAACATTTAATTTTTATTGATATAAATTTAAATAACCTTTATATATATTTAATTACTTTTACTAAATGTATTTTGAGGATTTACATGACATCACCTTCATGTAGATTTCATTGTACGAAGATCCCCCTAACACACTAATTCCTTTGGCAGTGACCTCAAAATACTTTTTATATCTTTCAAATAAATATACACTCTCAATGTTGACTAAAACTACATCTTTTTAATCTATATAGACATCCATAACAAATTATTAGAAATAGTATTAAATTTTATTCTTCAGCAATCAAAAATTATTTCCATTGAATATTGGAA
Organism: Viscum album; assembly: GCA_963277665.1. Taxonomy (NCBI): domain Eukaryota; kingdom Viridiplantae; phylum Streptophyta; class Magnoliopsida; order Santalales; family Viscaceae; genus Viscum; species Viscum album. Next base: position 387,223,585 of record OY728166.1, read on the forward strand.
TCCCTTTCGGATTGACCATTACTTTCATGTAATATAAAGAGATAATTCTCCACTAGTGTAAGATTTTTTCTTTCATTACACTTACTAATCCCACAAAATAATGATACTCTGATAGGTTTTATAGTGAATTATGGTATGCTAATCTCAAATGATCCTTCCAATGATCTTGTTATACTATTAATAAAAAATTCCCATCTCTTTCTCATAAAGAAATATATAAAAAATAAATATTAGAATAGATACTAAAGATATTTTTACATGCATCACCGATTTTGGGATATTTCCAAGGATTATACACTTTATGATATTCCATTTTACCAAAAGTATATAACAAAACTACTTATTTATTACAAATTTAGAAAGGTATCATCAACCTTATATCTTTAAAACCCTTAAAAATATTGATAAATCACTACTCTCTTCACTTTGATTTAATTCACTACTCCTATAAGTGAAAAAACCATGAAACAAGAATGGTAATTACACTAGTAGTGGTGTGTAAATATAATCCTTTATCTACATCATTAATCTCTAAGAAATTACAATGTGATTATTGAGGCTGTTGAAGTCACATAGTCTAGAATGATGTTGTAAGTAAGATCAATAATCAAAATGAAGATTGAAAATCAAATAAGAACTGAAAAAGACAGATTTTGTAATTGAAATTAAAATAATTCATGAAGGTCCCCCTATATAAAAATAAACTATTTCTATTTTAAAATAATATAGATTCATGAACTAACAGAGGACTGTGTCAAGGCTACTTCGGAAGTCTATCTCTGGTGTGAGATAATACCGAAATCCATTATCTGATAGATTTGGAGAAAGAGGATAGATGTATCCTCACCATGGTCATAGAGTAAGTTATTATGGATGTTATTGATCATTTATGACACAAAAATCATGTGTCTTCCAATCCTTATGGACAATGTGAGGAGGAATGCTGAGATATCTTATCCTTAGTCACTCAGACCTGGCTACCTAGAAGGAGGTCCCATCGAGGGGTAAAAGACTATTGAAGGTAGAGAGTAGGCCCATATACCCATTCCCACAGAATGATCTTGTTAGAATATTATGATATCTTCTAAAGAGAAATCAAATTTTCTAAACCATGCTCAAAAAAGTTGTTATCATATCCTATCAGCATCAAAGGAATCATATCAACATATTCTGATGATAATTAGGGAGAAATCCTTTAACCTTTCTCCCATAGATAAAGTAAATCAACGTATTATAGTGTAAAATGAGGGAATATAGTGGGATAATATCCCCAATCCCACTGAAGAGAATACCTATATTCCCATTTCCATTAAATAATCCATTCTTTATATTCTGATGACAACTGAAGGGAGGGCTCATATTGTAACACCATGAGTTTTTATGAACATTTTTTTCTAATAAATTAAATATAATGATATATTTCATTGAATGATGCACCAATATAATCTTATTTTATACACTACACCATGTTAGGCTTTCACTACATGCAACACCGACTTATCTTGCATTACACACAACACTGAGTTTCTACAAAACATCATTTTTATTATAATTATTTAAATAAGAACATTATAATACAGCCATTAAAAATAGTAATACACAGTAATATATACTTTTTAAATATTATTTATAAGGTTTTATATAAATAAAATATATTTGTATTGAAATATATAATTTTCATTAAAGTCTTTTTATGTTTTGAAAATATTGTTTTCTCAAAAGAACTTCTTTTTATGTCCTTATATGAATATTAATAAAATAAAATTATGATAGTTTTTTTAAATTTAATTTGAGAAAATAAACTTAAATTTTGAATTTATGATGTAAAAATTATATTTGGGTGAATTTTTTTATTTTTCTAAAATATTTCATTTTTTGGATGAATAGTTCAAATAACTGAATTTTAATCGAAAAATATCTTTCATATTATTTATTTATATAGTAAAATTATATATTAAGTTGTTTTTAATGTATAATTAGTTGAATTATATTTCAATTAATCCAATTTAGGTAATTTTAATCAATTTCACACTGAAATTGGATATAAAAATATTTCAAACTTTTGAACCTTTTTACTTCAAAAACCCGTCGTTTCATTCAGTCTACAAGATTAATTTTAAATTAATTTTTTCTGATTATGTAAATTGAATTTGGAAAAATGGATTCCATAATTATATTAATAATAATTTATAATTTCTAATAAGTTCAACTTAATTTTTTTCCAACGTTATTCGTGAAAGAAATTAAAATTAATTACTATGATTTCATTAAAAATAAGATTACTTAGTGGTTAAACATAAAACATATGGTGTAAAAATGACCCTAAATATGTCCAAGCCCCAATTTATGGAAATATTTAGGCATTATAAAATAATTTTATCGAAAATGGTTCATTATTTTAGTCACATTATGTAAGGTATACCTCCCAATAGTGTTTACTTTTTGGTATTTACAAGAATGTCGCTCCTCTTCCACTATAAAAGGGCATCCCCACTCACTTATTCACACCAATAAAGAAATTTTACTCATCCAGAAACTAAGAAAAATAAACTAAAAAATCCATACTTAATTCAAGAAGCATAATTTTGTGCATAAATCCATCCAAGAAAGTCCCTTGGTGAATAACAATAGGATTTACCTGAAGAATATGTAATGCTCATCAACATTTTTTTGTTTAATTTCTTACTCAAACCCATTAAGTTATTTTTATATCATTATTATATAATTAAATGGGTATCTTAAATATAATTCTAATTTATTATGTTATTTTTATGACATATGACTTCACACACTTCTATCGAATGGGATATGCAATTACTGTTCATGTGTACGGTGGACTATCGCCTCAAAAACTGATGTCATTCATTCTTCAATTACCACCTTTTAATGTTATTAATAATGAAATATTTCTCGACTATATATGATATTTTTTATGTTTATGATTTTATTATTACTTTTTAATGATAATATAACATATAATTTTTTTATTTTGATCCGAAAAGAAAATGGAATGAGCATTCGTGTGTATGTACAACCTACTATCTCCATGAACGATATATTTCATTTCCTATTTATATATTTGATAGATTATTATAAATACTTATATAATGAATATATATATTATATTTATATCATTTTTATCATTATTTAGATGATGAAATTATGATTAAAGTAATATGACCATTAATATAATAAAACAAAACATATACAAAAAATAAAGTGGTTATTGCCCAAAACGTAACTTTGTCATGTAATTATTAATAAAATGGTAACAAAAGGTCATAATAAAATCATATATTATATGATATAAATGGATGTTATTTTTTACTAAATGTATAATAAAATTATATTTATTATACAGAGGCATAAAATGAGTACAATCGATGTTAATAATTCAGGTAAGGGATTTCCGTCTCACTTTTAATTTCTGTGAGACACATTCCATGTTCACCACCTATTTCTCATATTTTTTGTTCATACTACCCATGGAAGTATATTATTATTATTATTATTATTATGAGAATTATTTTGATTTAAATATCAATTTTAGCATCTCTCTTTCATGGTTTTTACAGTTAAGATGTTACCGAAGCGGTAAAGGAATTTTGTCTCAATTTTCCTTCTTCAAGACACATGTTATGTCATGCACCTATATTATTTTACGAGGATTATATACTTCCACTTCATAATTTTATATCATGAATATAATTATTTTAATGAAATTTTTTATTCGGTAAATGTTATAATATCATGGGGATTATGGTTCAATGTTACCAAATTTTTAACAGTCTGTTGCTACAGTCTCGTCATTTTTCGGGATTATTTTTTTATTATACTTACCATGATGGAAAACATTGAACTATATACCAATAAATATAATAAATTTTATTATAATATATTTATTAATTATATATTCATGTAATGGATCCATTTTTTCACTCTTTAGTAGTTAATATAATTAAGAATGTGTTTTTTAGAAAATCCGAACTTATTTCTATCCTCGGTCGAAAACATGTTTTATTAAAAAACCATGGTTGCTAAAATATTTTAATTTTTTAAATGACAATTTGATATAATTTTCAAAGATAAAGGTTTTAATTTTTTTCTTGTTTTATAAATTGTTTAAAATAGTTTTCAATTCTTCCTTTATAAATTTTCAAGGTTAATTTAAAATATTTTTTTTCAAAATTTTTTATAATTTAAAAAGTGTTTTTAAATGTTGAAATGATATTTTCCTTATTAAATGTTTTAAATTATTTTTAAACTTTAATTAATAAGTTTTCAAGTTCATTTTCATAGAAATTTATTTTCAAAATAGATTTTTGTTTTAAAAATTATTTTCCAAGAAAAGATATATTCTTCAAGAAATGTCCCAAGTAATATTTTAAAATTATTATACATTAAAGATGACATAATCTGATATATTTTATGCTTTACTGGGGATATTATCTAATGAAACCCTTTTTTATTCTTTCTTTGAATAGTTTATTTTTAATATAATTTGTTTTTATGAAAACCTATTATCTTCTACAGTTTATACCATGATAAAATGCTTATGAAACCCACTTTTTTTAATGGGTTATTATATGATAAAATTATTATGAAACCTATCTCCTTTTCATAGGTAATGATATGATGAAATTTTTATGATTCACAATTAATTTCATGTGTTATGATATGAGGAATGTTTATGATCTTTTAAAACACATATGTAATATTTCATTATGTGATGGGTGGGACCTATTTCTCCCTCTAATGCATTGGGTAAAGATTTATATCTCAAGAGATATACATTCTTGGAATATGGAGTGAAATTAGTTCAATAAAGGAATTTTTTTCCTAATTTGGTCTTGAAAGTGAACCATCACTATTAATATTGTTTGGGGAGTGAATCCATTCCACTAAGATGGCCTTGGCAGTATGCCTTGACTACTATGTAAATCACTGTATATGTTTATGTGTTGGCCAAAATTCCATGTCTTATTCATATAATATGATTTTATGGATTATGATCTTCATTACCTTATGATACATGCATTGTAAAATTCCAATATTTATTCCATGACTCATGTATATGTTATTTTATATGCAGGGTATGATATTTAAATGTTACGATTATGTTATCATACCTCTATGTTCATGTTATGCTAACATATCTCCATTTTTTAACCTTAGTGACCATTTAAAATCATCCCTTCATAAGTTTAATTTCATGAGGTTTTGAATATATCTAGTTTTTATGATGTTTTTAATAAGGTTGATAGTTTTGAAGAACATTGTGGGAGATGATGCACCTAAATTATAGACCAGTGTATAGGTTTCCATGTTTCCAAAGGCACTAAACTAATACGGTATTTGGGTGTGTGTTTGTGTAATGTACTAAGCATTCCAAATAAATGATGTAGTGTCTCTGTATGTAAGTCAAGGGTCTATATAGTTGGTATTAGAGAAAAATTTTAGTTAACATTTGGAAAATAGGATGATTAAACCTTAGTGAGACCCCTACGGACATGTCTATATGGATAAGTCTAAGTTTAAGTTAAAGTATAGGAATATATCATAAAATTTTGGTAAAAAAGAGAAATTTGTTTACTAGAAATAAAACCTTATATATATACTACAGGTGTATGTGACTATGAAATAGATGAACATAGGAGTAACAACCCTTAAAACACCACATTGAGATAGACTTGATCGGTATCTAGTGCATAAAAATGTGCCTTGTTGCACACTTAGTTTGACGCTATTGGGGGATAGGAATTGGAAATTCACAAAATCTTTATGAAACATCATGAAAGATTTAAATAGAATATGGATATAAATAAACTAGGATAAACCTAAGGTGTCATATATTAAAGAAGGTTTCATAATTTAGAAACCCTATAGGTTATTTTTATAATTATTTGGTTCCCCACTATGATAATTGTTTCTTACTCTATGTTTTTTGGTTTTAGTCAATGGATGGAACCCAAAGGGATTTTGTTAATGTTTAGTGCAATGAAAAATGAAATGATTATACTCCTAAGAAACCTAATTCTATGGGAGTTGGAATGAACAATATCATTGTTATTATTACATATCTTTCCCACGATATGAATCATTCTAGACTTATGAATGAGAAAAGGAGGGAACAATATTGTATTGAGTCCTTTATGAGGAAATCCCCACCTTCTTTTAGTGGTTTTCTAATCCAATTATTATCGAATAATGGATCATTACCACTGGAAAGACATTTTCTTTCCTCTAGTGTTTGGAACATGAAAAATTCATTTTGGATGTATACCATTTAGAAGGTGAAGCAGACCAATGGTTGACTCTTATCAAGAATACAAGGCAACAAGCTTAAATTGAATCCATGGATTTGGATGACTTCAATAAATTATTATTCAGTAAGTACATTCCTCATGTTATTTATACTATTATGTAAAAGGGGTTCCTTGAGTTAAATCATAGGGATAATGAATCCATTGGTACATATGAGGCTAAATTTCCCAGACTTGTATGGTACGCTTCAGGTATTATCATCCCACCAGAATGTAAGGTTGATTGATTCATTAGTGGATTAAAACTAATTCTACAAAGTGAGTTGTCCATAAGAAACTATAGTAGATATGAAGATTTTTTTCATTATGTTATCACGTTGGAAATTGAGGTCAGAGTTATGTATCAATCTCATGGTTTTGACAGAAAATAGAGATAGAGATCAAAGGAAAATCTAAAATCCATGGAGAGAAGAAGATAAGATTTCCATTATGATCAAATTGTGTGAAGAATCATAGAGGAAATTTTCTTAATGGGTCTATAAAATGGTTTTTTGTGTAGGAAGGATGGCCATTGATTATTTTAATACCTTAGTGATGAGAAATGTTATCTAATGGTGAAAATAGATAGAAAGCTAAAAATAATACACCACCCACACTATTGTGCTTCAAGTATAAGGAGAATGAGAATTATGCTAACATGTTCCCAAACCATAGGGTTAATGATGATGATCGACATTATCAACCTATTAAGTCAAAGGAAAAGGAGAAATATCATGCGACCACTATTTCTAATGATGGGTTCCAAAATGTTATGGTGAAAGGTATACTTACCGTCAACTCTATAACTCCTAATATCTTATTTGATTCAGTATCTACCCACTATTTCATATCTAAGTAATTCTATAAGGGTATTAAGATTCCCCCCAAATTATTAGATGTGTAATTAGTAGTGAAGAACCCTAACTATTTGATGATCATATATGAAGTCTATAATCCCTCTCTCGTATATGTTGGTGTGAATGTGCTTCATAAAAATATTGTCATTATTCCTATGATTTAATTCGATTCCATATTTCTCATGGATTGGATTTCTATACATAAATCCCACATATATTGTTGAGGAAGGGAAGTCATGTTTGATATTCCAAACCAACCTATGATCACATGTTAATGTGACAATAAGGGATTCATTAAGGAAAGTGTTCCAACATGGGTTGCACTTGTTATTTTTAAAAAATAAGGGTGAATCAATTAAGTTGTGCATTTATTATTAAAATATTAACAATATATAAATTAATAACTAGTATCATCTTCCCTGTATTGATGAATTGTTCAATAATCTACATAGAGCTCAATACTTTTTTATGGCCGACCTTCGTTCTAGATACAATCAATTTAGGGTTGTTAAAGAAGATATACCAAACATGAAATTCCATGAAAAGTATAGACACGATGAATATATTGTGATTTTATTTTTTCTTTATAATTCTCCTAATAATTTCATGGATTTAATGAATAGAGTCTTTAGAGACTACCTCAACTAGTTTGAGTTTTTCTTTCTAGATGATATTATTATATATTAAAAAAGAGAGGAAGATAATTATTATCACTTGAGAATTATAATAAAGACCCCAATGAAAGGGAAACTATAACAAAAATTTAAAAAGTTTGAAAAAGGTTGCATTTTTATGTCACATAATATCAAGAGTGGGTATATATAAGGATCCTCAAAGATTGATGTTATTGAACATTGGCCTAGACGAACAATAATGACAAAGATCTGAAGTTTCATTGGTTTTGATGTATATTATAAAAAATTTGTGGATAATTTCTCATTATTTTCTAATACACTCACCGCGTTAAATCCAAAGGGTGAAAGGTTCATTTTGACAGATGAATGTGATGAAAACTTCAAGGAACTGAAGAGAATATTTGTAATCATTCCTATACTTACATTACTCTATAGTGAAGAAGGGGTTTTAATCTATAGTGATTCAACCAAGAAGGGATTGGGATGTGTTTTTAAGAATAATTATATGGTTATATCCAATGCCTTTTGAAAACTGAGGATTTGTGAACAAAATTACCCAACTCATGATTAGGATTTAGCTACGGTAATTTTTTCATTAAATATTTTGAAGGCATTATATTTATAGAGAAAATTATGATATATATACCGATTATAAAAGATTAAAATATATATTCACACAAAAAGAGTTGAAAATATGCTAGAGAATATGGTTAGACATAATAAAAGATTATAATTGGTCAATAGATTACCATCCTATGAAAGAAAATAAGGTGTCTAATGATTTCAGTTGAAATGGTCTTTCTAGATTTTCTAGGATGAGGATTATAAAAGATCTAATATTTATATATTCGAAAAGGATGGATCTGGAAATCCTAAATGAAGGGTAAAATATTATATTTCTAAACTGAATTTTCAACCATATATCTGAGTGAAGATTAAAGAGGTTAAAAAATAAGGCAAAGATCTGAAAAAGAAGGTTCGAAATGTTCTTGAGTTTAACCTTGATCATGATGGAATGATAAGGTTTGGTAACCTTGTATGAATTTATTCTGTAGTATATTTGAAGTAGGAGTTATTAGAGGAATCTCATAGTTATCATTTTTCCATTATTCTAAGATGTATGAAAATGTAAAAAGAATTGAAAGAATAATTATAATTGGATGGAATTAATGGACATATCATAGAGTTTGTATCCCAATGCTTGGTATGTCAGAAATTTAAGCCTAAAAGAAAAAATTATAAGTGTATTTTTCATCCATTACCCATACCAGAATGGAAATAGTAGTACATCGCTAAGGATTTTGTCATTGCGATCCCCAAAACCTCTAAATGGAATAATGATATCTTGGTTGTAGACAATCACCTTACTAATTAATAACAGTTCATTGGTATCATAGAAGAATTATCCATGGATCATCTTTCTAGGATATACATTAAGTTAGTGGTAAGGTTGCATGGGGTAACATTTTCCATTGTATATTATTAGGGTTTAAGGTTTACCTCAATTTTTTGTTAAAGTCTTCAAAAATCCCTTGAAATGAAAGTAAGTTTTAGCACTTCTTATCTTCCTCATATAGATGTTCAGTCTAAATGAACAATTCAAAACCTAGAGGATATGTTCATATCATGTATTCTATATTTAAAAGGTGGTTGGAATCAACACCTTCCTCTAGTTGAGTTTTCTTAAAAAAATATCTTTCATTCAATAATTTAGATGGATATTTATGAATCCCTCTATGGGAATAAATTTAGAGCTCCAATGTGCTGGAATGAAGTTGAATAAAGAATGATATTGGGACCTGAAATAACTGAAGAAATGATTATGAAGTTTATAACCATTCAACAACATATTAAGGAATCTCAAATTTAGTAGAAAATTTATGCTGATAACTATCAACATGATCTAGAATTTTATTTCAGTTATAAATTGTTTCTATGAATTTCTCCCTAGATGAAGGTTATGATATTAAAAAATAAAGGGAATCCACTTTCTATGTATATTGGACCTTTCTATATCCTTGATCGAGTATGGATGGTTTCTTATCACATAGAGCTTCCATTAAACCTCTCTCAATTATAGTATGTGTTCCATATATCTCTTCTAAATAAGTACATAACTAAACCTTCACATGTACCAAAATTTTAGGTCATACCACTAGAGTAGGATATTTCTTATGAGGAAGAACCGGTTAAAATTATAGATCTTAAAGAGAAATTTCTAAAAAAAGATCACTAACATGGTCAAATTTTTGTGGTGAACCCACTAGTTTGAGAAATATACTTGATAACATGAGGATATGATGAGGAAGAAGTGTCCTCATTTTTTATTAGGGTAACACTACTAGAAAATGACCATATACCCATGGTTTGGAACCATGGGTATAGGCTATACCCATGGTTCATAGAACCATTGGAGCTTAAGCCGTCATTATATATCTGAGTTATACCCATGGTTTTAAAAATCTATTTCCATAGTTTTGAAGTGTGGAAATAGGAGAGTCCAACATGTCAATAACCCAATACCCACGGTTATGAAATCGTGGCTATAGGATTTAAAAAAATCCCACAATCGGATTTTAACCCTCGACCGCCACTATAAAATCCAAGCACCTAACCACTACACCACATACAATTATAGCTATAAAAAAATATATTTACTTATATTTTTTTAAATTTTGGATATGGCTTGAAAATACGGAAATATATATTCCCATAAGATTATTTTTACTGTGATTATGTGGGAAAGTTATATACATGCTTTAAAAAAACCATGAATATAGGGATGACTTATCCCCCCATTTATTAGAGAACCCTGGGTCTAGGTTTTTAACCAAAACCTACACCCATTGTTTTTTTTTGAAAAACCATGGGTATAGTTCTTGAACCAAACCCTATACACATGATTTTCTAGAAACACCGTGGGTATAGGTCATGAACCAAACCCTATACCCATGGTTGTTTTAAAACCATGGGTATTGGTAGAAACTAAACCTTATACCCATAATTTTTTCCAAAACAATTTTTATAATCGAATTTTCCAGCAGTGTGAGGAATTTAAAGAGGGGAATTCATTTTATGGGGGGTATACACCATGAGTTTTTATGATCTTTTTGTTTTGAATAAATTAAATTTCTTTATATATTTCATTGAACACTTATCCAAGATACTATTACGTTATATGATACGCCATGTTAATCATGCTCTACATGCAACACCGACTTAGCTTGCGTTACACACAACACTAAGTTTCAACGAAACAACATTTTATTATTATAATTATTTAAACAAGATAGTTATAAAATAACCATTAAAATTAGAAATATGAATATTAATAAATAATTTTTAAATATTATTTATAATATTTTTATATAAATAAAAAACATTTATAAGGAAATATATAATTTTTGATAAAGATTTTTCTAACTGATTTTTATGTCATTCTAGGAAAAATAATAAAATTAATTTTTGGCACTGTTAGAAATTGAATTTGATAAAATAAAATTATTTTTTCAATTAAAAATTTCGAAATTATCTTAGGGTGATTTTTTTTATTTTTCTAAAATATTTCATTTTGGATGAATACTAAAAAATATTGAATTTTAATTGAAAACTATCTTTTTTTTCTAATTTTTCTATATGGTTAAATTATATTTTCAATTGTATTAAAATTATAATTATTTAAATTATAAATTAATTGATCCAATATAGTTAATTGGGATAAATTTTACATTGAAATTGGATATAAAATCATTTCAAAATTTTGAACTGTTTCACTTTAAAAAACCTATTATTTGTCCTATATGTGGGATTAATTTTAATTAATTTATACCACTTCTATTAATTGAATTTTAAAAAATGGATTCCATATTTGGAATCAATATAATTTATAATTTCTAATAAGGTTAACTTACTTTTTTATTAGATTTATTATTTAATGTAATTAAATTTAATCACATTGACTAAGGTAAAAAAAATATTACATAGTGGTTAAAATTAAAACATAAGGTGTAAAAATGAACTTAAACTTGTAAAACAAAAATTATATGTACATATTTAGACCATATTTTATATTTTATAAAAGGAATAATTATTGGAGTCACATGATGTAAGGGAGACATACTAATAGTGTGTATTGTTTTATATTTTCAAGAATGCTACTCCACATCCACTATAAAATGGTACCCCCCCCGCTTATTTACACAAATCGAGAAATTTGGATAGTAAAAAACCTACCCAAATAAACTCCCAAATTCCATAAATTCATCATATATTTCTAAATTTTGGCATAAATCTAACCGAGGAAGTCCTTTGGTGGAAACCAAAATGAGATACTTGAAGAAGATATAATGTTCATCAACGAACATTTTTATTTTATTTCCTCATCACATTCATTAATTTCTTATATAATGATTATATAATAACATAATTATATTAATTATTATTATATTATAATTTTTTAAGTCTAATACTTACAAAATCACACACTTTTATTAAATGGGATAGACAATCATCATTCGTGTGTACGGTGGACTACCATATCGCAAACCGATGTCATTCGTTCTTCCATTAGCACCTTTCGAGGTTGAGAATAATGATGTATTTATAGTAAATATATCATATTTATTATGTGTATGATGTTATTATTATTATTTAATAATATTATTATATATGATTCTCTTTATTTTAACCTCATAATAAAATGAAAACATTGTTCATGCGTGCGTACTGCCAACCATCTCCATGAACGATGTGTTTCATTTCTTATTTCTATATTTTATAGATTATTATAAATAATTTTATAATAAATATATATGATATTTTTATCATGGTTATAATTATGGATATTATTAAATCATGATTAAATTAATAGGACCAAAAATATAACAAATAAAAACATATATGAAAAACAAAGCAGTTAAAACCCGAAATGTAACTTTAACAAGGAATTATTAATAAAAAGGTAATAAAAGGTCATCATAAAATAATATATGGAATGATATAAATTAATTTATTTTATTAATAGATTTATAATAAACTTATATTTATGATACAAGAGGATAAAATGATTACAATGGAATTCAAGACTAAAGGTAAGGTATTTCTGTATCACTTTTATTTTCCATGAGACATAAGACATGTTCACTACCTATTATTGTATGTGGTGTGTATAATAACCATTTATGTATTTTATTATTATTATATTGGGAATTATTTATATTTATATATCCATTTAATTATCTTTATTTCATGGCGTTTACGATTAAGAAGTTACCAAGCTGGTAAGGGAATTTTGTCTTAATTTTAATTCTTTGAGACACATGTTATGTTATACACCTATATTGATTTATGAGGTGTATATACTTCATCTTTGAAATTTTATATAATGAATATTATTTTTTCAGGATATTTTCCATTTCAATTAATTTTATTGTCTCATGAGTATTATGATTTAATGTTACCCATGTCTTAAAAGTTTATTGGTAAAATTTCATCATTTATCATGATTGTTTATGAGTATGCTTCTATTGATGAAATCTTATGATCCATATCTCAAGAAATGTCATGATTTTTCATATACTTTTGTTATTCATGATATCATCAAGTAATGGTACCATTTTTTAACTCTTTGGTACTAAAGATAATTAATAATTTTTTTAAGAAAATTCAACCTTATTTCTCTCTGTGGTCAAAAATCTGTTTTATTCAAAACCCATGTTTTATAAAAATATTGTCATCAATGTCCTAAATTATATTTTAAGATAATTTTAAAGGAAAATGATTTTAAATTTTTTTCAAGCTTTAAAAACGTTTTTTCATGGTTTTCAAATCTCCCATTATAAGTTTCCAATGTTAATTTCAAAGAAAAAGGGTTTCAAAACATTTCATAATTTAAAAAGTGTTTTTCAAAGATGAAAATTTATTTTCCCCGAGAAATGTTTTAAATGATTTCTAAAACCTAATTTATAAATTTTATGTAAATTTTAAATGAAATGTATTTTCAAAATGTATTTTTGTTTTAAAAATGATTTATTAATAAAAGATATATTCTTCAAGAAATGTTCCAAGTTGTGTTCCAATTATTTTCCAACTAAAATGAAATCCTTTGATATAGTTTATGATTTAAGCGGGATTTGATCAAATGAAACCATTATTTTTTTAATAGTTTATTCATAAGATTAAAATTTATTAATGATACCCATTTTTCTTCCCTGGGTTATACCAGGAAAAAATACTTATGAAACCTACATCTTTTCACTAGTTATTCTTTGATGAAATGATTATGAAACCTATCTCATTTACACATATTATGATAAGATGAAATGTTTATGATACCCATTTCATTTCATGGTTTATTATATGATGAATGTTTATTAACTTGTCACACACATATATTTTATTTCATTATGTGATAGGTGGGACCTATATCTCCCTTCAATGCATTGGGTAAAGATTTGTTTCTCATTAGATAGACATAGCTGGAATTGGGAGTGAACCCAATTAAATAAAGGAATTTTTCCACTAATATGGTATTTGGAGTTAACCTTAATTAGAAATATATTTTTGGGTTTGAGTCTATTCAACTAATTTTTCCTTGTAAGTAATCCTTGACTACTATGGAAATTATTTTATTAGTTTATGTGCCTTCCATAATTCCATGTCTTATTCCCATATTATGATTTCATGGCGTATTCTCTTGATTTCTATATGATTAATGTCTTATGAACTTCCAATATTTATACCAAAACTCATATATAGTATCTCTTATATGAATGGTATGATCTTAAAATGTTATGGTTATGTTCTCATGCACTTATGTTTATGTTATGTTCAATTATCTCCATTTTTTACCCTTACAAAGAATATGATCTCACCCTTTATTATTCTTACTTTCCTTGAGTTATGAATATAAATATTATATATGATGTGTTTAAGAAGGGTTGTAGTTATGAAATACATAGTGGGATATGGGGCATCTCACTTATAGACCAGTGTTTGTGTTTCATGTTTCCAAAGGCACTATCTTATATGGTCTTTAGGCATGTGTTTGTGTAATGTACTAAGTATTCCTTAAAAATGATGTAATTTCTATATATCTAAATTTGGGTTCACTATAAATATTCTTTATCCCATTAAATAATCTTTCCATTATATCCAACAATCATCCAGGGGAACATTCCTTTATACTTTGGAAACAGATAGAGAACAATCCCATATTCCCACTTCCATTTATGAAGACCTTATGTATATCATAATTGAAATTGGAGGACATGAGTGGGTCTATATCCCTATTATCAACAAATTGTTGGATTATATTCCCATTATTATCTCAAAATATTGTCATCACATCATATTTACAATAGATGTATTGGATTATATCTCTACCCACGTATTACATATCTTCCAGTATTTTCTAGAAGAAACAAAAAGTTATCGTCGAAATATTATATTAGATACTTAGGATATGTTCCATATTATTTCTCCCATTTAGCTGGATCATTTTTGTAATAATATATGGAATTAAGAATAGGATCAATATCATAATCTCATTCATACTAAAGGTTATAGGAATATCTAAAAAACTATATCATTGTAGGAATATATACCTTCCAACCTCATAAGAGTCTACAAATACATCCCAAAAATCTCTTACATGCAGGTTCATATTTTTTATCCCTATCAGTTTAAGCAAGGATATCAACATGTCCCAAGTACAACCAAATTTTTTTCCCATATCCCAACTCATTATAAAGAAACCCATTGAAATATTTCAGTGGAAAACATGGGGAAATCTCATATTTCAACCCAATATAGACAATATAATCAGAATATTTTGATAGAAACACAAGATTCATATAGGAGTGCTCCCAACCATAAAAGTCATTTTCTATAGAGAGTAACCCCAAATGTATAATGAAGAATATCTAAAAGTAAATATCATTAAGGGAAGCATAAAAACCACGGGTAGACTCATATCACTATCCTAATCATTGATGATGTTCTTAAGGCCATACAAAACCTAATTATAATGGGATAAGTATCATTTTGATTGTCATAAAAAATGTAGTTTTAGTTTTATAGTTCCTCCCCATGGTAACATAATTACTGATCATGGGAACTGTTATCATGGTACCATTTTTAAAATTCATCCTCACAGTTGGGTGTCCAATCCATAAAAATATCATGCCCTTTTCAATCTATTAAATATTGGTAACCATAGAGGTATTACATATGGAATCCAAACTATCCCTCATGGAGTTCCTCCCCAATGAATATTTTATAGAGTTCCTCCATACAACTAGACACAAATCCACAATATAATTTCTCTCCATGATGGATATTATTAAGATGATTATAAATGTCATCCACATGACATTAACTATGAAGGTTCTCCCTATAGTGATATTAAACCTTGAAAATTGGTTTTTACATTTTTATAACTACTTCAAGAATTCCATCATATTTATAGGTGCTTCAGAGACTAATTCCAACTACACTAAGAACCTCATCAATATCAATTGATATCTCATCTCAGTCAAAGGATAGTTTAAGATAATGGCAATTATCAAACCCACAATAAAAATATATATCATTAAATCCATTAGATTATATTCCAAAAAATCCTAATCCCCTTAAAAGGGTTTCTAATAAGCAAATAAATTGGTTAAATAAAGTAGAGTAATTAATCTATAATGATAAAGATAATTTTATGGTCTTAATAAGAACTGACCTCAAATAATATACCATTTATTTTCTGGCTCACATCTACCTCCCATAATAAAACTCTAGTGAAATTCAAATAGGAGTGAACAAAATATATTATCTTAAATACATGAAACACTCTCCAACACCTAATTACAAAATAGTTTTCTTATTGGGAATATGATAACCATGTTAAGGAAATAAGAGAACTCTACCACAAGATAAACTTGATTGTGCTTTCATATGCATAACACCTAAATTTGAAAAGGTATCATAAAAATATCCAAAAGGCATGCTTCAAAAATTTAAAAACCCTACTCTATTTAATCATTGATTCCCCAGAAAATGTCCATATCATAGGATGGGGTGATCATGGATCATTTAGTATTACCCTGCTCTATAGTCAGCAGATTCCACCAAGAAAATATCATGAAATTTTATCACCTTCGGCCATGCTATAGGCATGATCTCTACATATTCTAGTTGGAATATCTTGAAGAGCCCTAATATATCTGGGGCTTATAAATGATGTGCTAGATGAGAGTGATCCATTCATAATCAGTTACATTAGGATACTAAGAATTTCATGCAAGCCTCCCATCCAAGGAAATGGAAACAATTGACTATAAATAAACCCCAATTTTTAATTACCCTATTTACCTTTAATTGTGGTAAATAAAATCCAAAAGTCACTATTCACAAAAAAATATTTTGATACTATTAGACGAAATTTTTTATATTGATTAAAACCATGTATGTTTTTTGAACTTCAATTCATAGAAGCGGTAAAATTATGTTTAATACAAATCTCGTAGATGTGGTGAGAAGGCAGGTAAAAGAGATGTTCAAAAGTTCAATAATTGTTT
Organism: Viscum album; assembly: GCA_963277665.1. Taxonomy (NCBI): domain Eukaryota; kingdom Viridiplantae; phylum Streptophyta; class Magnoliopsida; order Santalales; family Viscaceae; genus Viscum; species Viscum album. Next base: position 387,240,945 of record OY728166.1, read on the forward strand.
ATGTATAATTATACTATAAAATGATTCCAATGAATAATATTGGATTAATATATGTATTATATATATATTTTGACTTTAAAATAATTTTATAGTAAAATAATTATGCAAAAGAGAATGTCGTTTTTTAATAACAATTCAGTATTTTTAACTATTCATAAAAAATTGAAACTTTTCATAAAAATACCAAAATTTCACCATAAGATAATTTTGGTATTCAGAATTCAAAAATGAATTCTATTTTGAAAAATAAAACTTATAATTCTTTTTAATATGGTTAATAATATTTATAACTACTTTTTAAATGGCTAGTTTGATAGGACATGATGTACTCGAACTCGGTGTTGCGTGCAGTGCAAGCTATTGAATTATTTAAAAAGAATTATACCCTATAGAATTTGGGTGTTACATTCTTCCCTAATTAAAATAATTTTATCCTCAAAATTTCTAGAATATCAACTCATAAAAATACTCAAGTGATTCTTCATCGTAAGTTCTTCAGGTTCACACATTGCCTCTTCCATTTTATGGTTTCTTCAAAGAACTTTTACCGACAATTTGTCTGATTTTTCAACACTTGTTCACTAGTATCAAGAATCTTGATAGCATCATAAAAATAACACATAACAGTTTCATTTTCTATTTCTTCTCTTTCTTTACCTTAATTTCATAAGAATTAGAGAATTCATTTTTTGTCTTGATAGCACACGAGACTATATCTTCATACAATGAGAAAGATTGTGAGACCAATGCCCATTAGGGGAATGGTTTTAACCCATCAAAGAATCGATCAATTTTACTTCTTGGGTTATCTATGTAGTCTAAAACATCCCTTACTAACCTTGGGAAGTTATCTTCATACTTTGCGACATTCTCATCCTCCTTCCTCAAACTTAAAATTTTTCTCTTCATATGAATTCGTAGATCACGAGGAAATTATTTTTCTAGGAATAGGTCTTTAAATTCCCTCAATTTTATATTTCATAAATCTTTATCCTCCTTCATGTTTTTTATTAATTACCACCATTGATTCGAATCTCCTAATAGATGATAGACTACCATAACAACTTTTTACCTTTCTTACTCCCCAATGCAAGAAATATTTTCCCTAAGGAACTTATCCATTGATCGGCTACAAATGGATTTTTGTATCATTGAATGTTGGAGGGTATTGTCTCATGAAGTGGTATAACATTGATCCTCCACATTGTGGATTGGGATGCTCTATACAGGTAAGGTTATTATTCATAACCTATGTCAGTTGTCCCAGTATGGTTATAAGATGTTCAACACCTATTGTATCACCAACTCTATTATCATTATCATTCATAGAAGAGAAATTCATGCATGGATTATCTGTGTTGATACAATTTCAATTCCTTCAACAAGGATCCATTTCTAAACAATGTAATACACTAAAATAGGTTATGAATCATAATGCATAATTCCAAACTAGTAAAATACTTAACATAAATTGAAAACTTTATGCAATACAAATCCATAATCCTAAAAATGGTTTCTTTGGGGATATATTTACTCATAAATCCTTCATAATGGTTTGTAATGAAAATTAGAATTATCCTAAGCATATCCCCCATGAGTATCAAACTAGGTACGTAGCAAGTCTCGTTGTCATGTACCAGGTTACCCCAAGTCAAACTTAGAACACCTTTTTAGAGTAGTTACTCCTAGGTACATCTGATCCAGAACCACATACACATGTATTATCTATACATGGATTAATTTTATAGGAATACCCACATAATCTCTATATTATCAAAATTTTAGGATGTTCTTATATACTTATCCAAAAATTCTATCTTTGAGTATTGTCCCCTAATTAAAGACTATTATAAATATAGTTTCCAAGATTTGTACTAAAATTATTCTAATGCAATCTGTAATGTCACAACCCTAGTTAACAATAGTTGGTGCATTATTTTATAACATTGACATGATCACAAGAAATCAAATCTCAAAGAACCGATCCATTTAGAACCCTTGGAAAACTAGATACAAACATTAGTTTTTCATTACATATCGAAATGAAAAAAAATATAGTGTATCCTTTAAAATTAATCATATCCCTTATATTATCCATACATTTCAGTTATAATATGCTTTATCACATCCTAGGAAAAAATGAATTATCAAAAAGGGGTGACCTCAGATGATTAGTAAGGATAAACAATATAGTAGAATCTATCATAAATAAGCCTAAACATTCACTGAATGGTATAAAATTGAAGAAAAATCCTTTTAAACATGATACTCAGCATAATATGGAAATAATAAATCAAATAATTCCATTTAAACACTCACATGGATATTCTAATAGTCAAATAATCACATACAACATCAATAACTGGTCTTATAATGATTGAATACATATTTACAGACATCATAACCACATTATCAAGGCTTCATGCCAATACCATAAATAAATGGGTAAAACCCAAAATAGTTTCTATCATGAGACCTACCAATGGATCTAGGGGACATAGAGGGCCCTTACCATCACATACTAAGTCCAATGCATTCCTCATATAAAAATACTGAATCATAACATAAACATTTGTATTAAAACAAGCATATGAAATGTTAATACTTTAAACATAAATCATGAATGGTATAAAAATTGCACATAAATAGACAAAAATATCATAAAACATTAAATAAAATGTGTAATATTATATCATAATAAATCATCCTCAATTAAGCATAAAATCCAACAAAGGATGTTGACATAGATGAAAATAATCTAATAAAATCATTAAAACTCTTTGAGATAAATATCCTTTTTTTACTTTAAAATTATTTAAAAGTCATGAAATTATAAAATAGAAAATTTCTTTTGAAAATAACTCTGTAATATTTTAAGGGAATATTTAAAATGTTAAGGTGTCATAATGGCATAAAATAACCACTCATGTTGTATATGTTAAAAAAATATTCTTTGCTTAATTTGTCGAAAAGGTTGTAGAGTACTTTATTTTGAAAATGAAAAAAAATATCCCTTTCAAAACATTTTTTATAAAGTCAAAAATGGGTAAAAAGGAATTCACACAATTTTTGATAATATTTTTAATTATATTTTATGAAACAATTACATGGATTGTAAAGATTTCCCAGTAGTTACTTATGTATAAACAACCTCGGATAATAATGATATTGTGAAATTAACTCTTACCATGTACTTTCATTTAGTCAAGGGTATGTTAACCTCAGGTATAATGGATAATGTATGTTATTAAATTATAACAAAACCATATCCATATTTATGATATCATATATGATCCCCTTATATCGTTTTCTTAATAATATTTCAGTATAACCATTGTTTCGGGTGTTAACTGCTTCGTTTTCCTATGCATGTTTTGTTATGTGAGACATGTTTGTTTTGAATAGGATATATTTTATTCATATATGGAATGATATAAAGTTCAGAATTATTATTTTTATTAATCATTTAAATTTTAAAACCATTCTTGAATGGTTTAAATCGATAACAAATCTCACTACATGTAGAGATGATAGGTCGTACGTACGTACGAGCGACGATATCATTCCCTTGATAGTTAAATGGTATAGAATTGGATGGTATATTAATTATAAATAATCATTACCATGTTATATTAATTATTTATATCCATTATAATCATCATTATACCCATCCTAATATAGTAGTGTTGAATAACAAATTACACCAGAGTGTGGATATGGTAAGCTGTACGTACGCCTGCGTGGTGATATTGTTATTCGTAGGATGGATAAAAGGTGGAACATGGTTGTCCCATAATAATAATAACATATCTTCATGTATATGATAATGTATTTATCTCTTTATTATGGAAACAACATTTTATGAGGAAGTATAAGAAGAAAAGAAATTGAAAGTAATTGGTAAAACAATTACCTCTTCTTTGAGTGTTTTATTTTGATTTGCACAAAAGGACTCCTTAATACAGATTTATTCTTAAAGTATTTCCTCTAGAATGAATTTATGGAAGTTGGGAGGAAAATTGGTTAATGTATGGACGATCCAAATGGCTTTAAAAGAGTGAATAAAATAGAAGAGAGGTTCTATTTTATAATAGAGATGAGGGTCACTTTTGGAAACACGAAAACTATTAAAATATTATAAAATGATTTATGGTTTAAAATAGCTCCAAAGTGCGTTATTTAGTGGATAATATGTGTATGGAATTAAATACTCTAATAAAATCATTTTTATACATGTTTAGGTCATAAAATAAACTTTATCATTTGAATTTAACCCTTAGTTAAATTATTTAACTCTTACCGTGTTTACTTGTCTTTTATAATATAGGGCTAATATAGTTATTATAAAATGAAAAATGAAAAACAAAATGGATCATTTATGAAATAGTTATCATTTTACCTATTATTTGGATGAACGTGATATTTTTTATGAATTTTATAACATTTAATAAAATATTATTTATTTTAAAGTATCATTTATGTCAATTTTGATACTATTCAATATTTTCATTTTTAAATGTATAAAAAACATGATAACCTTGAACCAATACTTCAAATATGTCACTAAAATTTCCACATTATCTATAAAATTCGTGGATTTTATTAATTAAGTAAAATTATATTTTATTCAATATTTTTAATATCATTCAATTGATTCTTCCTTTAATAATTCAATTACTTCCTCATTAATGAGTCACCATTTATTTTATTATTTTTTTTAAAATTATAAATAAATTACCATTATGAATATAAACATTTTAGATTTATAAATACTATTTATAGTCTACCATATCACTTATATGACCTCATATTAAAAATGATATAGTTATTAAAATTTGAATATGACATCTTAACTCTTCTTTAAATAAAATAATATAAATGTTCTAATCTAATATCAGTGGCCTAAAATGGATCATATTTTAGAAATAAGGTTGTTTTCGGTTGGAAAAAAATTATCCAATTAAATTAGGACAAGTTTTAGTGTAATATTATATTATTATAATATATTTTTACCTTTAATTACCATATGTACCTTATACCGTGGTAAATAAAATCCAAAAGTTACTATTCACGAAAAATTATTTTGATCCTACTATAACAAATTTATCATACTGATTAAAACCATTTATGTACACTTTTGGAAATTCAATTCGCAAGAGTGGTACAATTACATTTAATGCAAATACTGTAGGTGTGGCTTGAAGGTGAGTAAAAGAGACGTTAAAAAGTTAAATAACTTTTTATATATATTTCTAATATAAAATGATTATAATGAACTATATTAGATTAATATATCTATTATTTATCAATTTTTACTTTAAAACAAATTTACATTAAAAAATAATTTAAAAGAAAAAGACTGTTTTTAACAACAATGTAGTATTTTTCACTATTCATCAAAAATTGAAACATTTCATAAAAATACTAAAATTTCACCATGAGCTAATTTCGATATTAAAAATTAAAAATTGAAGTCTTTTTCGGAAAATAAAGTTTATAAATTTAATTATATATTTAATACTATTCATAACTGCTTTTTAAACGGATTGTTTGATAGGTCATGGTGTGCTCAAACACGGTTTTATGTGCAACGCAAAATATTGAATTATTTAAAAAGAAGCATATCATAGAAGCTCGGGGTTTTAAAATTATGAACCATTATTAAGGGAACAAAGAATTCCAGTAGGATTTTATGTTATGAAATAGATCTTGGATAACATAAATTAAAGCTTAGAAATAAATAGGTTAAGTATTATAAGTTATTTATGATTTATCCTTTTAATGTTCATAGTTTACCTTTTATATGTTAAATAATTTAAAAATTATCATTTATAATTTTCCCTTTATTCTATTAAATGGATGGAAATAGGAGGAACTCAGTCAACAACAAATTGTAGGGGAAATTTGTTGACTTCCCAAACAAGATGCTCAACTTGATGGGAGAATGACTCTCAAACTTCATGACTATTGTTTCTCAATTGAATCAAGTTTTAAACTGAAACCTGAATAATTAGGAACACCCAAATCACCTTAAAAATGATCAAGTTATAATTGATTAATTTATGTAACAAATCCTTATAAACTTTAGTTTATTTTCTGATCCATTAATCATGGGACAATAGATATTCTCTATCTAAAATATCTTATCTGTCATTAAATGCTCTGAGAAAGTGAAGGTAATTTTGGATATTTATCATATAAAAGGAGAATCTGATTAATATTAGAAGTTTTTAAAGAATATGAAGCCTAATTAGATGATAAAAGTTATTTATTTGAAGTAATTTTTGAATTTTTTTTCAACAAATATTTTCCTCACACTCTCCAACTAAAAATGGATAGGGACTTCCTTAACCTCTAGAAAAAGGATGATAAATATTTCAGGGAATATGAGGAAAACTTCACAAAAATTGTATAATAAACCTATGGATTTGTGTTTACACATGACTATAATGTTGGCCTCTTCTTTTGTGGATTGAATCCAATTTTATAAAAATATTTATCCATTTAGGACTTCTAAAATTCTAAAGAAATTGTCTGATGTTCCCTCAGAGAAAAAATGGAGATCAATGAATCTCAATTGTCTCACAAGGATAAGAATCAAAAAGTTTAATTTAATTATATGGGTGAAATGGATAAATATAACCATCTTAATACATTTAAACATCCCACTTATAAAATATTTTTAAAGAATAACCCCATAAATTCCTTGAAGGGGATGAGGAACTAATTTAGGTTTGGGAAGGAAAGGAACCTAGATATAGATTTCTGATTGGAGAAACCCACTAATGTGATGGAAGAAAGGTATGAGTTAGTCGACCCTCAACCCATGGTCCAATGTTTCAATTTCATTTAATGAGGAAACTATGGTAGTCAATTAACTAAGAGAAGGTTTTTTAATGAAAACTGACAACAAAAACCCCCAAGGCTTAGTGATAAAGGGAGAGCTTATGCCATCACAACTGTAGAGGTGGATCCATAAAATGAAGTGATGAAAAGTACCCCAGTTATTCATTTAATAATATCATATGTACTTTTTTATTAGGGTTCTATTAATTATTTCATATCTTTCATGTTTAGTATAATTATTCAAAATCCCCCAAAAATTATCAAATTAGAGCTTTTAGTGAAATGAAAAATGGAGAAATTATTGCATACTAAGGTTATAAATCCCTCCTATCAAAATTTGTTTGCTGAAATTCCTAGATAACCTAAAAGAAATCCCATTATCATAATTTTATGTAATTATTGGTGTATATTTGATTTCCTTATGTAGATCCACTATAAATTGCTGAGAGAAGGAAATCGCCCCACATATTGCAAACCTCCCTCTAGTTCTATACAAGTGCAAGGAGGAGGATGAATCTTATTTATTACGAACATATCAATCATGTATATTATTTCTTTGTGTGTAATAATATCTATATCAAATGATTGAGAATGAGGAAAATATCATCCTTGAAGACATTCCCATTGTGAGATAATAAACTAATGTGTTTCCTGAAGGATTTTCTAGTCTTCATCATATCCAAGAGTTTGAATTTCAAATTGAGCTTATACCTAGGTGTTTTGAAATATCCAAGACACTATATATAATTTATGGTGTGTCAATAAATGATATGAAGAAAAAAAATGAGAATCAAGATAAAGGCTTTATATGCCCAAGTGATTCACTGTGGGGTGTACCAATCCTCTTCGTCATGAAGAAGGATGGGTCAATGTAGCTTTGAATTTATTATCATGATCTCAACAAGATCATGGTAAAGAAAAAGTATCCACTTTCACATATTTATGAATTATTCAATCAGATTTCTCGATCCCAATATTTCTCTAGGATCAATCTTCAGTCAAGATATTATCAAGTAAAGGTTAAGAAGGAGGATATCCAGAAGGCTACCTTTAGTAAAAGATATTTTCACTAAAAGTTTTTAGTTATTACATTTGGAATCAGTAATTATCTTAAAATATTCAAGGATTTTATGAATATTTTATTTAAGTATTACCTTGACAATTTTATGTTAGTCTTTATTGGGGATATTATTATCTATTTAAAAATAAACGAGGAACATGAGGAGAATTTGAATGATATACTGAGGACATTGTAGAAGTAAAACATGTTTGAATATTATAGTAAATGTGAGATAGAGTTGGATAATGTAACATTCCTGGGGAATATAATCACTAGAAAATGGATATCTATGGATCCTTCAAAAAAATGGAGATGATTGAAGGGTGGCCTATACCAAACTATATGACATAAATCCATAGTTTCCTTGGATTAGTTGGGTATTATCATTGATTTTTAAGAAAATTTCCATAATTTTCAACCCCAAAAACCAATATAACTCATATAGCAGTCATGTATTAATATAATGATAAATGTGATGAATTTTATAGAGATATGGAGAAGAGTTTGGTCATTATTCCTATACTCACATTACCCACCTCTGGGGAAGGTTTCTTGATCTATATTGATTTATCTAAAAAGTGATTGGGTTGTGTACTCGTGAATAACAAAAAACTGATATCCTATTCCTCAAGCCAACTAAATATCCATGAGTATAACTGCCCAAAAAATGATCAAGAATTGGAAGTAGTGATGTCCAAAATAAATATTTGAAGACATTTTTTCTATGGGGAGAAGTGTGATATATATAAAGGCCATAAAACCCTCAAGTATGTATTCCAACAAAAGAAGGTTAAAATGAACCAATATAGGTGGTTATATATGATCAAGGATTATTATTTTTAAATCCATTTCCATCCTATGAAATCAAATAAAGTGGAAGATGCTTTGAGTAGAAAGGATCCCACAGCTCTATCCATGATGATTCTTTCAAGGGATCCATTTTTATTGGACATGAAAAGTATGGAAATAGGAACAATAAAAGGATATTAAACCTAACTTTATCAAATAATTACTCAACCATATATTCTTGATATAATCAAGTACGATCATAAATATGACGAGTTGCTACAGAAGAGAATAGAAAATATTTTGGAGTTTAACTTTGATAAAGATGGAGTTATAAAGTTTTGAACACAGATATGTGTCCCACAAAAACCAGAACGAATGAGATAACTTTTGGATGATGTGCATAGTTCACCCTTATCTATTAATCTAGGAAACACTATGATGTATAGATATTTGAATCCAACTATTTGGTTAGATAACTTGAAGAGGTAGATTACAGAGTTTTTATCTCGATGCTTGGTATTCGAGCAAGTCAAAGTAGAATGATTGAATTTAAAGGGTATGATGAAAACATTTCCCATAATGTTATGGGAATGGGAAAAAATAACCATGTATTTTATCATAGGACCCCCATAACACCTATTGAAAATAACACTATTTATGTGGTCGTTGATCTTCATAAGAAGTTAGTGAATTTCATTTATATCAAGAAAGATTTATCTCTTGACTAACTTGACTAACATGATAAGATATACATAAGAGAAGTGGTAATACTTCATGGAGTACCAATATTTATTTTATCTAATCAATATTTGAGGTTTACCTTGAGTTTTTGGAGAATACTTTAGCAATAATTGAATAAAAAATTAAGCTTCATCACTACTTATCACCCTTAGAGGAATGGTTATTATGAAAGGAAAATTCAAACTCTACATGATTTGTTGAGATCATATTAAATGGATTTAAAAGGATTTTGGGATCAATATCTTACCTTGTGGAGTTATCATATAACAATAGTTTCCATTATTGAAATAAAATGGCACCTTATGAGGATCTATATGGGAAGAGGTGTCAGACTCCAACATGGTGGAATAATGTTGGGGAGAGGAAGATAATGGTACCTAATCTTATCCAAGAAATGATATAATAGGTTCAAAACATTTAGTGTCACATGAAATACACAAGGTTTATATAAAATCAATGAAGTAAATCAACAACAATACCTAGAGTTTGAGGTTGGTGATAAAGTGGTCATTCATTTATCACTATGGAAGAAAGTATGTGGTTTGGAAATAAGGGAAAAATTAATCCTATATACATTTTCCCCTTTGAGATCCTTGATCGCATTGGAGAGGTGGCTTATCGACTAGAACTCCCACCTAACCTTTCTCAGGTACATGATGTGTTCTATGTATCCCTCTTGAGAAAGTATACACCAAACTCCTCACACATAAAAAATCCACTGGGGTACCATTGGAGAATGATCTTTCATACAAGGAGAAACTGGTGAAGATCTTAGATCATAGAGACAATTCTATATTAAAAATGAAAACTAACATCGTCAAAGTGTTGTGGCAGAATTTAATGTTTGAGGAAAAAACTTAGTAATCGAAAGAGGTTATGAAATAGAAGTAACTTAATCTATTTTAATTAATTAAATAAAAATTTTGAGGGTGAAATTTCTAAAGGGGGAATAATTTAATGATCCAAAATTCTATTAAGAAAATTCTCTTTGTGATTGAATTATGCTCCCTATTATGTAATATGGTTATAGAAATCACATGCACTTATTTGGTTATATCCTATCAGATTTAAAATAACATTAGGAATCATGATTATTGATAATATATTCATTTAACAATGATCATATGATTAATATATATTAATGGTTTTGATAAATTCATATTGACATAAACGAAAGAAGCGATGACCTCAACTAGTAGGATAAAACCATATGAAGCCAGTTTATTAGTGATTCAAAGGGAAATAAAATTTATAGGACATACCCTTGCCCAATACCAAAATGATATCCAACAACTAAAGAAGGAGTGAAATTATTTATATGATAAGTTATATCTCATCGAGATTATGAACCAAACCGTGTTTGCTGAACCACCCCATGAGAATCTCATTATCACACACCTTACCCTTAGATTATTCACTGGTATAAAAAAGGGATATTTATCTCTACTCTTATAGTATGAATATATAAATTTTATTTTCAAAAAATATAATTATCATATGTATTCCTCATTTTTTTAATTTATAAATGATTACATAAATTATTTTGATAAAAATTATATTTTGAAATGATAAAACACAAATTGTATTACTGGGTAATATGATATTTAAATTTATACATTCCTTTTGATAAATTAATGAATTTATGAAATAAATTAAATTTTAATAAAATATTGTTATTAAATGTTATATATTAAATACAAATGATAATATAATTTTACAATGTGAAAATGTAATTTTTATAAGGGTTAGAAAAATGTTATTTTAAAAAAACCAGTATTTCTAAATAGATAGGTATTTTAATTTAGTAGTTTAATTTATCATATTAATAGAATTTTTTTCATAAAATAAATGTTATTTTTGTAATCAACTTATAAAAATTTTCCTATAGTGAATTTTTCATAATTTTCTGAGACAATTTAATTGTCGGGTAAAAATTATATATGGTTTAAATATATGATATGTATTATGACATAATAATGAAATTAATTGATGTAATATGTAAGATAAAAGGTTTCCTTTAACAAATACATATGTACCATCTAAAATAATGTGTGTGTTTTTTGTTATTTTTTTATAATTTTATAAACCCTTTAGGAATCCTTCAAAACCTATATTACATTTTAGGGTTTTAAAATAAATTCCTTATAAACATAACTTAATTTCACATCACCCTGGTATTATTTTAATGTTATAGGTTCATGTCCTAATAAAATAAATAAAACAACTTCTCTTTATAGAAACCATGGGAAAAAACCAAGGTAAGGTTTTTGGTTTTGATTACATTATTGTATAGAATCCAAAACCTATGTCTGAGAAATAATAAAGAACTTGCATCTATTTATCTATATAAACCCACCAAAGATACCATTTTTATTCACTAAGAAAGCTTTTATCATGAAATTAATTTTCCATTTTCTCTTTAGATCCCAACCAAAGTGTCCCAAGCTCTCATGAAGATCTTCCAAATATATTGGAAACACCCTCTCAAGGTATGTGATATTATATTTCTCCTCTTTATTCAAGGACCTCCTATGTGTTATGCCTTTTGTTTTAGATTTTTTAATTTTGGTTTATTTTTTAAGAAATACCTATTACCTACCTTATGATTATAAAGTGATGATAAACCTCTTTAAAACTCATTAATCCCTCCCATTTTCAGTATTTACCCTCATTATGCCGCTGAAATTATCCTATGATATTCCATGCCATACCTATGTATTGTGAATACCATCACCATTTACAATCAAGGTTATTCACCTAGGCATACATATAATTATTTGATTTGTGAATTACTTATATTTATTTAACACTATTTATTCATGTGATTAAATTTGATGAGATATGATCCTATTTTGAATGATCTATATGGAACACATATACATGTACATGATATGAAAGAGACAAGAGAACCCAAAGTTATATAGCAATACAATGAATTGGGTAATGTTTTAGTCTCATGATATGTCATATATGAGATTTGGGAGTAAATCTAATCCATTATGGGACTTTTTACAACATGTAATGATTTCTTGGAAGTTAACCATAACCAATATTTATAATGGGATGTTTAATGTTGCTTCCATATTTCCAAGTTTCCTCTATGCTATTATGTTTTATCATGCCTCATTGTTCAAGATTATGATTAAAACCCCTTTTACGTCCCATTTAAATTACTATTGAGTAATGTGTAATACTTTCCTCATGTTATAATTTTTTTATTATGTTTCTAGTCTTTATATCCCACCCCTTTCTTATGTATGTCCCCAGGTTATCTTATGATGTTTTAATAGATATAGAATATTGGAAGCATGTTATGGAGGTTTTAAATATTATTGTTGTACCCATATATCATGTTGATTGATTATGTAGATAATTCTAAAATTCCCTAGTTTTTGTGATCTTATGGGATTTTTTATGCGTACCTTAATGTATTAAATCATGAAATATAGTCTATTAAATATTAGGGTTGTCATATAAATTACTAGGTTGATAAAGAAGAACATGATGAGTAAGTCTCAATTAAAAATATAGTCCACACAAAAATACTTAAGGAAGGTGTTCCTACCCTAAATCATAGAGAGACTCAGAACCTTGTAGATCCTCCAAACACATAGTTAATCCCTATTTGGGGAGATTCATCCAAATAAAATGGGAATATCATAGTCACATCCTATCCACTACTCAAGGAAACTATGAATATCACCATTGAGGAGAAGTTGTTCAATCCTGAATTTGAGTTAGAGTAACTAAGAAGACTCCTCCAATGGCCCAAAGGCCTTCATTTTTTATTGATTTTTGACAATCCACCTTTCAAGGGGTGAGGTGGAACCCTTACAAGGCCCATAGGTGTAAGTATTACATGGCCCTTAGGCTTTAGAGGAATTCATTTTGCCCGTAGGCTTCAAACATTACATACAACTAAGACTAGCTACTTGGAACTATCCATCCTCAGCATCTTCATCGTGAAATCAGCTCTCCACCTTTGCATGGCAGTTTGGCTAGGCATTCTCATGTGTGTACATGCTTGTACCGATGGTAGGTGTCATACCCTCTCATTATTGCAATCCGTTTAGCTTTTGTTGTGGTGAAAGCTCCTTGCTCATCCTCCTGTAGAGCTGTAGTGAAAGCTCCTTACTCAGAAGAAGTATTTCAATGGATAAAAATTTCTAGGTAAAGAAAATCATTATTTATTTGAATCTATGACCTATATTTATAAAATATGTCAACCTATGATGGTAATTCCCAACCATAAAACAATATTTGGAATGAGGAAATGGATGTATTTAAACTCGATAGATAGTGAATATCAATAATTTATTTTACTAGGGCTATAAAAAGAGACATGTCAGGTAATCTACCCAGGTAGAATCATATTGGATATCAATACTTGACAAAGATGAGCCTACCATATCATGTTACTCCTGTTGGCTCCACTTGAGTATGTGCTAAACTGAAAGTCCCATCAAATATCATCGACTATATATATCCCTAAAAACCCAAATAGAGTCCATGGAATGTATATGTGCACCATTGAGTCTAAAAAAATTCTGTATCTGAGTGGGTGGATGATATTCCACATCCACCCAACTTCAAGAACCCAAATTTCCTAATATTTAATGACATTGGGGACCCATAGTAGAATTTTACACACTTTATGTTTCGATGAGTTCCCATAATGGGAAATCTTGAATAACAAGAAGCATAAAATCTTAGGTTCTTCAAGAAGGAAAAAATGTTTCTTATATATCATCCTACCTATCAGATTTTATACATTTTGGAAATATCACTATCAATAATCCATGTACCTATTCAAATCAATGTTGATAAATATGAAGATCCAGGATCTCTCAAATTTAAAATAATATGAGAATGAGTGGGTCTCAAATTTTATCTCCAGATTGATGGTTTTAACTTACTCCTTGAATATGAAACCCCCATAGGGCACTTTCTAGATATTTTTTAGTTAATCTCTATGATTAATTGTATACATCATTGATCCAATTAAAATACCCTAGTGAATTCTAAGAGTTTTTGAAAGTTACATAGTTATTTGAGGATGCTATCAGCATGTCCAATGAAAAATATTTTCCAACATTTGTAGCCTTAGTAGAGAAGCGTGATAGAGTGTAAACTGGAATTTTCATAGTGAAAACAACACTTATATTAACCATGACACATAGGATCATGAAATATCAAATGGTGTCTCCCTATGAATAGAAGTAACAATAGAAACACCCCCATTTGGATAGAAGGAAAGTGAAATTTTACCCAAGGTTTAAATATTAGAAGAATAATCCTTATCCATTATAAAAATAGAAAATAATACTATACTTGATTTCTATAAATGAAAATAACTTGATTAAACTACTCGAGGCTAGGAAAATGAATGAAGTTGGTTCTCAATAATTTCCCTAAAACTTTCCCCTACCCTCATAAGCTGGATAATAATATATAGGATTTCATTATATTCAGATACATACTCTATATAATGGTTGACTTTGGGAATGTAAAATTGGTAAAACCACCAACATAGGTGAATTATTTCTCTTTCTACACCAATGGAGGATGAAATAGAACATAAGGATGTCCTAAGTAAGGGAACATAATTTTTTTACCCATATAGACCATAAACATTATCAATTAGGTGAATTCTATCCCAAAAGTGTAATTGAATCAACCAATTACAATACTAATTTTCTTTAGGACAATAGATAAAACTTATTATGCATCACATAATCCTAAAATATGGTCTTCTAAGAGCTAAAATAACCGATTTCACAAGATGAAGGTGTAGGAGGAGAAACCTATGCCAACATAGGTTAATTGTTTCTCTTTATATACCAATGGCAGACGAAATAGAACAGAAGGATGTCCTAAGGAAGGGAACATAATTTTTTTTACCCATATAGACCATAAACATTATCAATTAAGTGAATTCTATCCCAAAAGTGTAATTGAATCAACCAATTACAATAAAAATTTCCTTTAGGACAATAGATAAAACTTATTAAGCACCACATAATACTAAAATATGGTCTTCTAAGAGCTAAAATAACCAATTTCACAAGATGAAGGTGTAGGAGGAGAAACCTATGCCAATTCCCAAGCCATTACAGACTCTTAAAGTAATTTCAACCCCATCACTAAGAAGTTGGAAACGAACCCACTAAAAGGTATTATCGTCAGATTAGAAGTCATAATATGGATTAGTTAATTTGATTCACTTGAAAACCCCCTTCTTAGATGAATAAGATTCATAAAAACTTAAGTTCTTTTCTAATAATCAAGGAGGAGTGGGAAAATTATATAGATGATGAGGAGGTCTATGAGTAAAGGGTCTACATAGATCCTAATATTCAAAAAAATTCTCTACTAAAGCCATATTTACTATAGATATCAAGATACATGCAATTATTTGGGATCAAAAAGATAATTGAAGTACTCATGAATCATCCAGGTCTTTTTTTGGTCCCATTATATTAGAGGTATGACCATAAAATTTTCATTTTTCTATTTAAAATTAGAATATGGGAAGGAAAACTAATCCCATTCTATAGATAATAAAATATTCCTCAAATTTTTCTTAAAGGAACCACCAGCACACAGATCCTTGAACTCCAATCATCAGACCACAGAGAAGACTCATAATGGGAAACCTAAACCTCTTATCTAAAAATATTATATTTTGATACATTTAACTATTGTTAAATATAAGTTCTCAATTCTATATTCTCTCCAATATTTAAAGGTTCTATAAGTAATTCTCATGGAGGTCCTTTTAATCCCTTAATATTTTATAGATAAAGTCACTGCCTCTAAGGTGTATCATGTAGAAACTAAATATATTGAGTTTCATGAATTTCTTTCCTTCATAGAATAAGGATGAGAATTTATCATATAAGGATACATAATGACCTTGTACATATTCGATAAGCTAGATGACATCGACTTCTATTGGGATATTATTGATAAAATATATATTATGAATATCATAATGATCCAAACCCTCCATAATTTGGGATATAGTGAGGTTAACTTTTCTCCTATTAATATGAAAATTAATGGGTACGACAAGAGTGAATAGAAACATCTTGACCATATTAAGCTCAAATTGTTCTTTAGGGATCTTCTATATAACTCCTAATTCATGGTTTTATACCAAGATACAACTTCCAATTATCTATTGGGAAGACCATTACATCATTTTTAAATAATAGTGCCTTCATCATCCCATAAAATCATCAAGTACTATATCAGTGCAGAAGTTAGAGTGTTGTATGGTGATAATTCCCATTTTTATTCTTTTGAATCCCAATACATAGACATAGGATTCTTCCAAATTGATGTAAAATAGATGTTCAAAGATAAAACCATCCAAATTACCACCCTTAACATACTGGAAATGAATCTTGTCAACCCATTCAATGAACATGGTGAATAATATGTAATGTTGATTAATCTAATTGAGGTAGTCACTCTTTATTTCAGAAGTCATCTGGTCAAGCAGATCCCATTTGAGTGGTTGAAGCATTTGATCACATTCTTATTTCATAATGATTAGGTGGATTCCCCCTTTTAGAAGATCTCATAAACAAAGGAAAATAAAATTGAACTCATATATATATATATTAATCTTATTTTCAAAGGCATGTACTTGAGTACTGGTTTGATTGATTTTAAAACCATATAACTTTTGATATTTGATCAAATAGACCATAATCCTAAAAGAAGTAGAAAAAAAAGGTTTGGTCACATTTTATCCCGTACTTCAGATATTAATTACATTTCATATACCTATCCATGTAGTATAGGAATTTGATCTTTGTAAAGATAAAATTTATCTTGATATAAATACTTCCTCATTGTTCTTTGGATCCAATGATTCCCCTATACAGTCATCTCCATGAAAAAAATATACTTCCTTTTCATAAATATGAGAAGATAATTTCCCCAAATCATCACACGAATATCAATATATCAACATATCTTCTGCCCATTATGATAGTGGGAAGGAAAGAAAAAATACCCAAGATACCTCTGATAACGATTCCCTTATACCAGTACACTTTGGATCTAGAGATATGTCATCATCATTTATAGGAGATAAAAATATTACCATGTCATCTTATAAGTCTAAAGATGTCCCTCCATCTCCCACTTTGTAATATCCTTTACCTCCTCATTGTCTTGAGATGAGGAGGAATTTCTACATTACCTTAGGTTATGTCCCCAAGACACCAAAGGATGGAAATAAATGCCAAGGGCCTCATAAAGAGTTGGGGGATGATTTTCAATTTGAATCTAAAGTAACCTAATTGAGTATAGAAAACAAAATAACCACTAAATTATACATAAGAATAATGTATACAACTCAAAAGTAAGAAAACAAACAATAGACCAAACTTGAGTGAAAATCAGACACCAAAACCAATATCATAGTACAAAGTAGAAGACAAAACCAACAAAGTTTAAAGACTCCAAAGATACCAACTCAGAAACTCCAAACAATATCCATGCTAAAACTACACAATTAATACTCATGTATCTTGTTGGATCACTTAAGAAACAAATTTTCCTTACCAGTTTCTTGATAAAAAACATTTGAAAATGAACCAAAGTTCCCAAATAGGGGGTGAGTAATAAAAAGCGGTAGGTTTTACCCAAATTAGTTCCCTACACATGCCACTAGGATAGAACATGTTATCACATTTATATAACACACTATATATAAAACACTTTAAAAAATTCAATAGTTTATATGAAATCCAAGAAGATTCACACTAAAACAGTTTTCCAACCAAAATAGTTTTCAGGTAAATCATCCAAAGAACTCTTTAAAAACCATTTCTCAAATACCATTTTGGAATAATCCATTCCATTCGCAATATCTACACATCCAACCATGCATGAATCCATGGTCCTCACTATACATGTGAGTGGTGAGTCTTCCTTTCACCAAGACATCACTTGTTTAGCTATTTTTATGTGGGAAATTCATACCCTTATCCATCCCACTTTTGATAGGGGAAACATCATACCCTTAATTTTCAAAAATCCATATGAACAGACACCAAACATTATACAAAAAACCAATGATATATCAACTATTTCAATCTATTTAAATAAGTCATTTATTTTATTTAAAACATGACCATAAAAACATTTCCATGAATCAAAATAAATTCACATTTTAAAATCTAAAAACAAAGTGCTTTGCAAAATAGACAGTTTTTACAAATCCACAAACCATCACTAAAGAGGGTTTCTACCATTATTTGAAGATAAATTTTAAAATATATATCAATAAATTTAAATAATTTTAAACTAGACCTTCATGTTCAAATAATCGGAGTTGAGAGTGAATCCACATACCTTAGAAAATATGGAGAAAATGAAGAATACTAGAATTTCATCAAAAAAATGGGTTAAAACTCCAAAGAACCACCTTATATCACATTATATATAATCAAAACAACCAAATATCATCAATATTTTCATAAAATAACATATATCTATCCCCATTAAAATAGATATATTAATCTTAGGGATGGAAGATGAAGATATCTAAGGAAAACAGCCAAGAATAGAGAATTACCAAGTAATTTTGCCACCAACACACGAAGAGTTTCCAACAAATCACCCCTGGATCAAAGGGAAGAGTCTCCACTACATTTGGGAGGAGAGAAAACTGAGTTTGGATCATAATAGAGGTTAAATGACGGGTTAAGGGGATAATCCGAGTTAGATCCACAATTTTAAAATCTTAATTTTGGATTTTAAGGTTAGCTTGAATGGTTAGGAAAACCATGTACTTACCATTCACAAGACACTACCTCAAGAATCACCTTGCACGGTTGGATCACATGATTAGAAAAATGATAATACAATTGTAAAAAATACATTTTTCCTAAAAATCATGGTTACTCCTAAGTGGTCATATGGTTTGAGAAAACCATGCTTTTAATGATGTGTCTATCTTAAGCCCAATGGCTCACTTTTTATGATTTTCTATAGGGTTTTCAAAGTTTGTACTAACTATGCTCCAAATGTCATCCTCCACAAATCCCCAAAAACATTTCAAAAGTCCTCTAAACTCACTTAAACTTCACCCAAACACTTTACACAGTTAAAATACATAAATAAAGGTGTAATTAATTAAAAACAGGGGTGCTACATTCTCCCCACCATTGGCCTTTCCATTCCTAGAAAGTAGAAAAAAACCATTGGCCTAAAAAAGTTTGGGGCACTGCTCGACCACTTCCTTCTCCAATTATGATGACTTTTCTGGAATTCGACCTTGTTTACACAAAACCTACACTAGACCGATGCTTTTCCAATGCAACACTTTTTCATGCTTATCTATAATTTTTGGATCTATCTTTTGGTTGTGTATGGTTAGATTTTACGGTTATGTAAATCGTACACTAACTATGAACAAGGTTATGCCTAAATAAGTACCTCACAATGTTGTCTCTCACATTTAAACAAAATAGAAACCCAAGGATCAAACAAACTGATAAAATTGTAACATCCAATCCCTCCTCATTGGATTTAAATAAGTCATAATAGCTACTTGTACTTAGGTGACATCCCCAAGAAAACAAAGGATGGAAATAAATAAGAAGGGATTCATAGACAACTGGGGGATGATTTTCCATTTGAAACTAAAACAACAAAACCAAGTATAAGAAACCAAAAAACCACTAAATTATCTAGGAGAACAATGTGTACATTTTAAAAGTAACCAAACCAATAACAGACTAAACCAGAGCACAAATAAGAATCTAAAACCAATATCAGATTATGACTTTGAAGAAAAAACCAATAAAAGTTAAAAGAATCCAAAGAATCCAACTTAGAAAATCCCAACAAGATCCAATATCTAACTACAAAATCCATAAAAAATTATCGTGATGCATCACAAAAGTAATGAGATACTTTCCCTTTATCTTTTCCATGATAAAAAATATATTCAAACAAAACAATGTTCCCAAGTATTGTGTGAGTAATAAAACTCATTTGGTTTTCCCTAAATGAGTTCCCTAATCACACTACTAAGATATAACATGTTTGTACATTAATATAATACAATTTATATAGAATAATATAAATCGTTTTAACAGTTTATATCAAAGCCATAGAGTTTCACACCAAAACATTTTTCTAACCAAAGTATTTTTCAAGGAATGAATCCAAGAAACTCAATAAATACCATTTTGGAATAATCCATTCTATTCCATATATCCACACATCTAACCATGCCAAAAACCATGGTCCTCCCCATACTCACAAGTGTTGAGTCATCCTTTCACCAAGACATAAATTGGTGAACCATTTTGATGGGGTAAATTTCATACCATTATACATCACACTTTTGATAGGGGAACTTCATACCCTTATCCATACCGATGCAGATGAACACACGCTAACCATTATGCCAAAAACCAATTCCAAATAAACCATTTCAAACTATTTAAATAAAACATTTATTTTATTGAAAACATCACAATCAAACCACTTCCATGAATAAAAAAATAACATTTTAAAATTATCATTTTAAAATACATAAAAAATTAACTCTTCACAACAACCAATTTTCAAAAATCTACAAAACATCAATAAAGAGGGTTTATACCATTCATTTCACATCAATTTCACAATTAATTTCAAGAAATTCCAGAAATTTGAATATAAAATTCATGTTATAACAAGATGAGTCAAGAGTGAAGACACCTACCTCAAAAACTATAGGGAAAATAAATAATGACACAAATTATTCAATAAGATTGGTTAAAACTCCAAAAACCCACCTTATATATCATTCCTTGTAATCATAAAAACCAAATTTCATCATCAATGGCATCAAATAACATACATATATCTCAAACGAACTATACATATGAATCAAAGAGATGGTATATGAATATATATAAGGAAGAAAACTAAGAACAAAGGCTTACCAATATATACTGGCTTCAATGAACCACGATTTGTCAAATTATTGACCCCATATAAAATACAAGAGTCTCTATAGCCTTTGGGTGGAGAGAAAATCGAGTTGGGGTCATAATAGAGAAATAATGGGGTGTTATAGGGATAAAATGAGTTACATCCACAATTTTTAAATCTAGATTTTGGTTATGAATAATTAGACTGCACGGATAGGAAAACTATGTGCTAACCATGAACAATACTCTACCTCAATAAGAACCTCACACGGTAGGCTCACATGGTCAGATAAACCATGCACCAACCATGGATAATCCCTTTATGCTAAAAAAGAACAGTCACCCCTAGGTGGCCACATGGTTTGGCTAAACCGTGATCTTAACCATTCACTTATCCTATGTCCACTTCCTTAATTATTATGGGTTTTTGTCAGAGTTTCACAGTTTTTACTAACTATTCTCAAACTGTGAACCACCCTAAAATCCTTAAAACATTTTAAAATTCCTCCAAACTATCCCAAACTTCCCCCAAACAATTTACATACTTAAAATAAATAAATAATGGGGTGATTACTTGAAATAGGGGTTTTAAACACTTCTAATTATGTTGAGGTAGATGAATGATAGGAAGAATATATTATAGATCACCCTCCAACATTTAAAGAAGGTGAATTTACCACAATTTATGATCTTTGAAAAGTGAATCTGGGTATAGAGGAGGATATGTGGCCCACACTGATCAGTTCCACCATGACTCATAAAGAGAAAGATATGTATATCTTATTACTAAAAAAATTGATTTTATCGCTTAATACTAAACATAAATTCCAAAACCTGATCTTGATGTGGATACTCATCATTTGTATCTTCTAAAAAACATTGTGGCTATAAATAAGAAGTCTAAATATCCATCTGACCCATAATTCTATGGTGGAATACAAATTTTACAAGTTCATCAAATTCAACATCATTTTGGAAGTCCAATACTCATAATTCCTCACTAATATCATCCTTTTCCTGAATAATAATGAGTAGATCATGTTTTTCATTAACTCTAGGGATCTCAACCATCAATACAAAAAAGGATATTTCATAGTCTTTATAAAAAATATTTTTATTAATTAGACCATTGGTTTTCAAGACCTATTCTTCATGGATGGGTACTCTAGTTCTATATATATCTATATATCCCCTGATGACGTGGAAGATTCTACTTTTAGGGAACCCCAAGGTATAACAACCCTTCTCTTTATTTCACATTAACACATGATTTATTAAATAGTATTACACTTAATACAACCAAAATGATCAATAAGGCTAGTGTATTTGGGAATTAGGTACATTACATAAAAACTTAAAACAGGAAATACATATTCTTTATTGAAAAATTATTTAACATGTTCATAACATTCCTTATTAATTTAAACTGTATGAGATAACCTAGGAAAGAACATAAGAAAGGGGGAACTATAAATCCGAGTAAGATAATAAACAGGAAATAATGAGATATATGTTAGAAAATATCCATAACAATGGTGAATAAGAATAGTATTAATCGTAAACATGAATAACGAGACATGATATAAAATTATAATAATAAAGGCAACATGGGAAATGTGGAAACAACATAAAATGATAAATCATAAACATCAGTCAATGATAAAACCACAAATACAAAATGGTGGAAAAAGTCCCATGAAGTAATCTGGATCACATCATATCCCAATGTGACGAATCATGACACTAAACATTACCCAATGCATTGGAGCGCTCTTTGGGAACACCCATCATATTCATTTCATTCTCATACTTAAGTGTGCCACATAGATCATACTACATGGATGCATTCATCATCATAATTTATTCTATGAAAAAGGAGTTTGGAATAAAAACATTTAAGTCCCAAATAAAAAAGTTACATGTGCATAAATATGAACACCCTTGATAAGAAATGGGAATGGTATTCACTACACAATTGGTTTGGCTATAAAAATCATGGTGAAATTTATATAGCACGATGAAGTCACTTAAAGAATAATAAAATGGATTGATGAGAAATAAATGGTTCTCTAATAACAGACATAAAATTTAGAGTATTAGGGGAATGGAGAAATGTATCCCAATATTAGAATCAAAAGTCATAATGTAATGAAGAAACTTGAATAAATAATGTAATCCTAACTATATTTCGGCATGGTAACAGATGTACATAAAAGATTATGGGAGGCTTAATGAGACATAAAGTGGGATCTAAACATTTATACATTAAATTTATAGTATGGTGGTATGTATGAGAATTTCCCAACATAATAAAAAGTAAATATAGAAACATAACAAAAGAAGTGCTTGATAAAAAGGGGAGAGTGGAAGATCAATTATGGAATTTTAGTATCATAACAGATTAGGTAAGGGTCAAAATGAGAAAGTATAAATGATATATAATTCAAATAAAATCAATTTTACAATAATGGAATGATTATAAATAAAATAATATATAACAAATTAAAATTAAGAACACTAACTTCAAATAATGTTCTTGAATGAAAATGAGGATAGAAGAGTCCCTCACTTGAGTGTGTGACTCTAAATTCATGGGAGAGGATTATTGAGATCTTGGGGAACCTTGTGAATACTCTCAAGAGTGGAAGGTAGATTATGGACATTCTCCAAGGAGTTTGAGTGAGAAAAATGGGGGATCATGTGGGTTTATATAGTAAAGGTGGGGGATTTTTTTATTATTTAGGTTATGGACTCTACAAAATAAAATTTCCAAAACCACAAAAAAATCCCATGGATTTTTCCCATGGTTTCTTCCAAATGGGAGTGGATTAAATTTTTTTGTAAGGGATAGGTTGGAACTTAATAAAACAATTTCCTTTATTATGTGGAATGTATTCACACTACTAAAGAAATGATTTTAAAATCTTAAAATATATTACTTGTTTTGGAGGATTCATAATAGATTTATAAGATATATAAAATAAAAAAAAAATCACATTATTTTAAAAGTAAACATATATTTGGTCATTTATCACATTCATAGAAATTATTAAATCACTTTTGGGTCATTATGATGTCAAAATAAACAAATTATATTTATACATTATGTAGTTTTTAACATAAAATTAGAATGTATTAGAAAATTATAAAAAATTAATTTTTGGATAATTTTGATGTACTGATTCCAAAAATAATATTCATTTTATATAAATAATTTTTTAAATATGTTAATTTTCACTTTTAAAATAGTAACCATCATTTATTTAAAATGATAGGTTTTTTACAATAATAATTTTCAAACCCTTATTTGACTTAATAAAGATTAGATTATCATTTATATTTAATAAAAATTATTTTAAAATAATATTTTATTAAATTATTATTTTTTCAAAAATCTATTAATTTACCAAAACAAATTACTAAATTGAATTTGAAAATTACCAAAAAAAATACTTATTTTGTTTTGTTGAATCAAAATAAAAACCATCTATAAAGCCACAATAATAAGATGAAAATATATTCATTATTCTATTCAAAATAATGTATATACTCATATTTTTTGGGCCTTGATACATATCCCTTTAGTATACCAAAAACATCCCTAAGGGTAAGGTGTGTGATGGTGGGACTTTCAGGGGAAGTTAGGTGAATATGGTTTGGCCCATGATCTCAATGAGATTGAACCTCTACCATAAATGGGTTTTCTCATGCCTAATTTATTGGATCTCATCTTGAACTTGGTAAATGGAAGAACCCAAAAAATTTGTCTCCCTTAGAAGCTTTGATAAATGAGCTTCATAAGGTACGATCCTACTGTTTGAGTCCATCACATCCTTTGTCTATGTCAAATAGATTGGTTAAAACCGTATATTTATACTATTCATGTGATCACTAATAGATGGATATATTATCAATGGTAATGATACTTAAAAGTCATTTAAATCCAATTAGATATAATAAATAAAAAGTATTTTATGTGTTTTTTATAACCATAAGACATTTACTTAAATAAAAAGGATAATTTTATTTATAACATTTGGGTAATTATAACCTTCCCCTTAATAAAATTTTCCCTCAAAATTTTCTTCTCCAACACTAAAATATATGATAGTGACTCTATTTGATCAGCTATATCAGTTCCCACATTAATTCTTAAAACTTTTAGTTTCTACAAAATACTTTATCAAGGTCCATTGATTTATTTTCTTGAAACTTTTCCCTATGATCTAAGATCTTCATTAGCTACTCATCATAAGAAAGGACATTATCCAACGATACAACCTCTAGATTGAGTAAATGTGATGGGTCTGGCATGTAATTTTTTAGTGGGGATACATGGAATATATCATGTACTTGAGATAGGTTCAATGTGAGTGGTAGTCAATAAGACACTGCCCCAATGCAATCAAGGATCTCAAAGGGGACAATGTATATTGGAATAATATTTTCATTATTCTAAAATATCATCACTTTCTTCCATGGATATATGCAAAAGAATACTATGTCTCAAAAATCAAACTCTGGGTCTCATCGATGATTTTCAGCACAAATCAATTTCTTACTCTGGGTATAATTTATATGCTAATGAATGGTCTTAAACTTTTCCTCCATTTCCTTGACCATTTCAAGACCAAGTAGTTTTCATTCCCAAACTTCAACCCAGTATGCGGGTGTACTACACCTCTTCCCATAAAAGGCTTTATACAGATCCATATGGATTCTTCAGTGGAAACTATTATTGCAAGAGAACTTGGCCAAAGAAGGATATTAGTCTTATCCTCATTTTAATTCCAATGAACATGCTCACATGATGTCTTCTAGTGTCTAAATAGTCTCTTCAGATTGTCCATTAGTTTGAGGATGATAGACCTTAATGATATTCATCTTATTGTTTAGATAATTTTTGAGACTTTTCTATAACTTAAAGGTGAATCTTGGATCTCAATCAGATATAATCAATAGTGGTACTCCATGAAGCCTTACTAATTATCTCATATATATCCATGAAAGTTGATTTAGTGAGAAGTACTCTTGGATTGAGATAAAGTGAGATGTCTTTATAAGATGATCCACAACAACCCATATAGTATTGTTTCCACTGGACATCTTCTTAAGTCCAGTGAAGACATCCATGGTGATGTTTTCCCATATCCATATTGGTATGGTTAATGGTTTCATCATCCCCTTAGACTTCTATCTTTCAATCTTCACATTCTATCATACCTGACACCTTGATGTATATTCAATTATCTCCCTCTTTATATTGTCCCAACTATCATGATCATGGAGATCTTGATAAATATTTATTATTCCTAGGTGAATAGATAAATTTGGACTATTTTAATCATCCAAAAGTTCCTTCATTAACTTGGGATTTTATGGAACACATAGTATTGACCCAATTCTCACAATTCCTTCTTCATTAATTTTAAACTTTGAAGATTTCCCCTTTCTCATGGCTTCTGCCGTCTTAGGAATTTCTAATCATTTCTTTGAAATTCCTTTATTTTATCTATGAGGGATGGTTGAGAAATCATTTGATAAAGGATTAATGATTTTCATTCCTTAATTATTCCCATGTCCATCCTTTATAGTTCTAATAATATTATATCCTTCTCAATTCTCATCATTAATAAAGATGTAGGATCTTTTCTACTTAAAGCATCTTCCACTTTATTTAATTTACCAAGATGGTAGTGGATTGAGTTATTGTAATCATTTATGAGATCTAACCATATTTAATAGTGAATATTAAGTTCTTTATTAGTGAATATATATTTGAGGATCTTGTGATCAGTACATCTCTCTCAGTTCCCCCTATAGAGATAATGTCATCAAATTTTCAATACAAATATCATAGTTGTTAACTCTAGATCATGTGTGGGATAGTTTTTATCATGAATTTTAAAATACCATGAGGCATAATCTATAAATTCATCATTTTTAATCAATAAATATAAAAATAAATTCTTTGAATCATTTTTTCATACCACAAAGAGTACCCCACTTTTCAATAGTGTGAGCAATGGTGCAATGATAAGCCTCCTTTTAAGCTACTTAAATATTTCCTCACATTCTTGCATCCATAAAAACTCCACTACCTTATTAGTTATATTCATATGAGGGTTTTAAATTCATAATATATTTATCAAAAATCAAAAATAATACCCATCTATCCCTATGAATCTATGGATATCTATCGCAGATGATGGCCTCGACCATCCTTTAATTGCTTCATTTTTTGAAATATCTATAGATATCCCATTTCATGTGATGATTTTATCCAAGACAATGAATTCCTACAAAAATAACCCACATTTTATGTACTTGTAATATATATTATCCTTTTTTAGGGTCTTCAGCATAGTTCTCAGAGGCTCCTAATGATCCTCCATAGTTTTGAAGTATATTAGAATATAATCTATAAAGACTATCACAAATTGTTCCAGGTAATCTCTAAAGAATATATTCATCAATTAAATGAATATTGATATAGAATTAGTGAGCCCAAAATGCATCATTATGAGCTCATAATGCCTATACCTGGTATGAAAAGCAGTCTTAGAGATATCATCCTTTTTAACCCTAACATGGTAATATCCTGACTGAAATCCACCTTTGAGAAGTATTGTGCTCTAAGTAGCTAATAAAATAAGTCATTAATCCATGGAAGTGTGTACTTGTTCTTTATCATGATATTTTTGAGATAATTATAATTTATGCAAAGGTGAATTGATCTATCCTTCTTCTTAATAAAGATGACTGGTGCACCCCAAGGTGAAGCACTTGGGTGTATGAACCCTTTATCCAGATTCTCTAATAGTGGTTTCTTAATCTCTCCAAGTTCTAGAATAGAAATTATATACAGAGTATTGGATATTGAAAATTACCCAAGTATATGATCAATTTAAAATTCAACTTCTCATCTAGGAGGAAGAACATATAATTCCTTGGGAAACACATCAGTGTATTCCCTCAGAATAGGCATGTCTTTGAGGATGGTTCTTTCCTCATACTCAATCATTTGAGCTAACTACACTTTCTTATAGGGAAATAATATCCATGCTTGAGATGTTGGTGCTAAATAATATTAAACCTTCTCATTTTACTTGTACAAAACCATTGGTTGATTCGTAATAAAGAGAGTGATTTCCTTCCCACAGAAATTTATATTGGCTCTATATAAGAAATCCAATAGATGACCATAATTGCATCAAATTCCACCAAAGGAAGTATAATAAGGTTCATTGGGAATTTTAGCCCAAAAAATGTGATGGGTGAGGATTTATATACTTGTGATTCAATAATTTATCCATTTTACACTTTCACCAACTTCTCTACTTCCATGATTTGTGGTGGTGTTTTAATAGTTTTACTAAACATTTGTTATATGAATGAATGCGTAGAACTATGGATGATAGACCCACATTAATTTTTTTATTCTAGTTCTAATTTGTATAATATAGAATTAGGGATGAGAATTATTCAACTATTAAACACATAAATATTAATCCAATGACATTAATGAGATAACTTATAAATTACATGCATTTCATTAACTTAAGAATTTATAGGCTTCAATCTATGTTAACTATTATCTATTTACTAACACGTATTGTTTTGGGAATTTTATTATCCTTTAATAATGGTTAGTAATGTTATTATGAATTTAAAAAATCATATCCTCTAATATTGTCATAATAAGTTCGTAGTAAGGCCCGTAGTCATGTAACAAGTTACCCTGAGTTAGGTATGAGACACATTGTTGGATTTGTCACCCCTAGGTTCATCTGTTCTAGAACCACGTTCACTTGCAGTATCCAGATAGGGATATATTTTCATGATGAAACAATTACACTATACTTACCAAATTTTTGGGATTTTTTATTATACTTAGTCTCATCTCTAATGATTTCCCTTGAGTTTTCTAATCCTAATCCAAAAAATAATTAAACTTTTTCTTTGATACCAACTATAACAACCCCGATCTATGTTTCACATTTACACGTGATTTCTTCCATAGGATTACACTTAATAAAACCCAAAAGTTTTAGAATTAATGTTTTTTGGAATTAGGTACATTACATAACAATTTAAAACATGTAATATATAGACATTATTGAAAACCATCTTAAAATGTTCATAATATCACCTCATTCGTAAAACTTCATTGGATAACCTAGGGTCAAACATAAGAAATGGGTTACCTATAAATCCCAATAAGGGAATAAACATGGAATACAGAGATAAATGTTAGAAAATAATAATATAAATGGTTTATAAGAAGATTATTA
Source organism: Viscum album (assembly GCA_963277665.1). Lineage (NCBI taxonomy): Eukaryota > Viridiplantae > Streptophyta > Magnoliopsida > Santalales > Viscaceae > Viscum > Viscum album. The sequence goes on from OY728166.1 coordinate 387,270,623, forward strand.
ATCATAAACATGAACAATGAGACATGATAAAGAATGATAATCATAAAGGAAAGATTGTAAATGTAGAAACAACATAAAACAATACATCATAAACATAGGTCAAGGATAAAACCCACCAATACATAATGGGGTAAAAATTCCTATAAAGGAGTTAGGTTCACTTCCTATCCCAACATTACATATCATGATATTAAACATTACCCAATGAATTGGAGCACTATCCAGGTTCACCTATCATATTCATTTCATTCTCATGCTTAAGTGTATGACATAGATCATCCAACATGGATTCATTCATCATCATAATTTATTTTGAGATAAATGAGTTTGGAATACAAATATTTAGGTCCCCAATATAAATGTATATGTGAATAAAGGTGAACACCCTTGATAAGAAATGGGTACAGTATTCACTACACAATCAGTTTGGTATGAAAAATCATGGTGAAATATCTGCAGCATAACGACATCACTTAAAGAATCATAAAGTGAGTTTATGAGAGAAAAGGGGTTATATAATAACTTATAAATAAAATTTTTAGTAATAGGGACATGGAAAAATATATCCCAACATTAGAATCAAAAGGAATAAGGTAATGAATAAACGTGAATAAAGAAGCGAATCTTAATAATATTTCGGCATGGTAAAAGGTGTACATAAAGGATCATGGGAGGATTAATGAGAGTTAAAGTAGGGTCTAATTATATATAAATTAAATTTATATTAAGGGGTTATATATGAACATATATTAAAATAATATAAAGGAAAGTTAGAGCCATAAGAAAATAATTTCATAATAAAAAGAGGAGAGTGAAAGATCCCTTATAGAATTTTGGCATATTAAAAACGTAGGTAAGGGTAAAAATTAGAATGGTTAAATGTTATATCATTTATATAACATCAATTGGAATGTAATGGAATGATTATAAAATAATTAAAATAGAACAAATTGAAATTAAGGGGAATAATTTCAAAGAATGTGCTTGAATTGAAAGGAGGAGAGGAAAGTCCCGTACTCGAGTTTGTGACTCCTAATTCTTGGGAGGGGCTTTCTGAAAGCTTGGGGCGATGTTATAAAGTATAGGGAAGATTTTGGGGGTTATAGAAGTATTATTAGTGAAGATAAATGGGGGATTAGTTTGGTTTATATCGGAAAAGAGGGGGATTTTCTATTATTTAGGTTTTGGACTCTATGGAATAAAATATCCAAAACCAAAAACCATACATTAGTTTTTTACCATGATTTCTTCCAAATGGGAGTGTATTACATTATTTTATAAGGTAAAGGTACGAAATTAATAAAATAATTACATTAATTTCATAGAGGTGATTCATACTCATTAAGAAATGATTTTAAAATCTTAAAATATATTACAAGTTTTGGAGAATTCATAATGGATTTATAAGATCAATAAAATAAACTTAAAATCACATTATTTTAAAAATAAAACATATATTCAGCCTTTTATCCCAATTATAGTAAATATTATATCTTTTTTGGGTCATTATGATGTCATAATTTACCAAAAGATATTTATACGGTATTTAATGTTTACCTGAAAATTAGACTGTCTCAGAAAATTATGAAAAATTAACCATTGGATATTTTTGATGTTATGATTCCAAAAATAAAATTAAATATATATATATATATATATAATTTTATATGTATGTGAATTTTCACTTCTAAAATAATAATCAATATTTATGAAAAATGATGGGTTTTTGACAATAACAGTCTTAAACCCTTATAAAAATTAAATTTGACTTCATAAAAATAATAAAATCATTTATATTTAAAAAAATTATTTAACAGTAATATTTTATTAAAATATTTTTTATTTCCAAAATAAATTAATTAATCAAAATAAATTCCTTAATTTAATTTGAATATTATCCAAAAAATAACTATTTGTGTTTTATTGAAACCAAGTAAAATTAATTTGTAAGGTAACAATAATATATTGAAAATATATTCATTATTATATAAAAATTAACATACATACTCATATTGATAGGGTCTTGACACTTATCCCTTTAGTACACCAGAAAACACCACAAGGGTATGGTGCATGATGGTAGGACTTTTATGGGGCGATTTGGCGAACTTGAATTCAGTCATGATCTCAATGAGTTTGAACTTATACCACAAACAGTGTAACTCGTACATAAGTTATTAGATATTAGCTTGGGATTTACAAAGGAAAATCCCATAATTACTATCTCCCTTAGAAGCTCTTATAAATGGGCTTCATATGGTACAATCCTACTGGTTGAGGCCATAAATTCATTTTTCTATGTTAAATGGATTTGTTAAAACCCTATATTTATAATAATCATGGGATAATGGTTCAACAACTATATTATCAATGGTAATGGTACTTAATAGTAATTTAAATCCAATTGGATATAATAAATCAAAATAAGTTCATGTGTTTTCTATAAAAATAATACATTTAATTTATTAAAAAGATGATTTCTATTTATAACATTTTGGGTCATTACACAAGGGGTATATTTCTATCATGTAATTCCATTTGTCTGGAAAAATGATAGCATTATATTCTAATTCACCATAAACCATATCTCCAAGCCCCTCTATGGGAAAACCATGGAATTCTATGTTGATTATTTTGTGGTCATGTATCAATGATGATGCGATCATATTGATGTTCATAAAAGAGTTTCCAACAAAACATGAAAACATACCCTGAATAGATATCCTCTGAAATGTTTTAATAGGTAACATCAAGGAAATTTATTAACTTTATGGTGCTCTATCATGACATTGATGTTGACCATGAGAAGAACAAATAAATCCCTAACAATTGACCTTTTCAGGACCTCAAATAGTTGGTAGGGATTTAGAGAAAAATCACCCACATCAAGTTCTTCATATCGAAACTCATTGGAAAGAGGTTTATAATCAAAAATCTAATAAACAAGGGATATTTAAAAGACATTGATTTTAGAATATATTTCCCTTTAAATAAACATTGTATAGATAGATTTTTTTCACACACAACACCGAAATAAAATAATATGTGACATATTAGTTGAATATTAATAAGAAAATTTAATAATAATAAAACCTATAGTAAATAAAAAAATTGTAATAAATTAGAAATTCATAAAAAATACGATTAATAACTCTTAATGTTTTAAAATGGAATTTTTCAATAAAATAAGTTTTTTGTATATATTGTATTTTCATTTAAAATATAAATTTTGTAATTTTATTTTTTAAAAATGAACTTAAATTTTTAATTTATCATGTAAAAATTTTCTTGAGGTTAATTTTTGATATTTTTCAAAAATAATTGATTTTTAGGTGAATAGTTAAAAAATGCTACTTCTACTAAGACCATCATTTTTATAATATTATCATAATAAAAAATGAATTCAATTTTTTTGAAAACCTCTTTTCCTATGAAAAAATATATTTATAAATAAAATAAATCATTTAAAATACTATGTTGAATTTATAAAACCTATATTTAATATTTTTGAACCTTAAGTTATATTTTACCCTAAAAATGTTTTTATTCACTTATATTAAAAAATAATTTTCATCACATGTTGAAATTAAATCTACAATAAATGTCATGCATATTTTAGTTAAATATTTAAATTTTATTTAATAATTTCAATTAAATTTTTATTCATAAAATTGTGACTACTAATAATAAAATTAATGACCATGGTAATGGTGAAAGAGTTATTTTCAAAGAAATGTTTTATTAATGTCTTTTATTTTTTATCAAATAAATTAAATTGATGTATTTTATAGAATGAATTTGATATGATTTTTAAATATTTAATCAAATATATTATCATTATTTTAATTGGTAATTAATATTATATAATATTAAGGATAGTTAATCGAGAAACCAACATTTTTCTACAAAACAATTTTACTATGTATTAAATGTTTAAATTTAAAACACAATTTTACACTATTTAGAAATTTGATTATATTATATAGAGATTAAATTTATTTTCATAAAATAATTTTTTTAAGAAAGGGTACTTTATATTTTTAATAAAATATTAATTACTTGAATAAAAACTCGACACTAATGTAAAAAAAAGATAAAATGTAAAAACATAGTGGTAAAAGACATGAAACTATTTAAAAAATTTGTTAGAATTAGTGGTATAGGTTTTAATGACATTATATAACCCCAAAATTCATTATTTAAAACTTTTTGGATCCATTTACCCTTGAATATTTTCATTCTATCCTAGAAACAGTAATTAGTATTTACAAAAATGTCATTTTCTTCACTTATAAAAAGAAACCAATTCCACCACATTTATCCACAAATTAAAAAGAATTGTCTTAACCAAAAATCTACCATAATATCTTTTAAACTCTCTCAAAAAGTATCATAATCCTTTTTTCCTTCCCAAAATTCCAAACTAAGGAGTGTTTTGGTGTCAGCAGTGGGAGCACATCCAAATAGACAAGAAATGTTCTTAACTAAGCTGTCTTGATTATTTTATTATCCTACAACTTAAATATCTTCTATCCATGAAAGTATAATAACTTCATTATTTTTAGTGTTATGATTTTTTTATTATACTAATAGAATATCACATTACTACATCTCTCAAAAACCATTAAAAAAATGAAGACGTTGTCATGTGTATGCTCAGACTACAACCTCCATTAATGATGTGTTTTATTTTTCACAACTAGCTAACAAGGATGGTTAAAAAGAGTATTTAATGAAAAAAATATAATTTTTATAATTTTTTTAAAAAATTATTAAAGTATAAATTTTTTTATTTTCTACCTCCCTCCCATTATATAAAAATTGAGATCATCATTTGTGTATACTTGCAAACTACCACCTATATGGAACGACATAGTTTGTTTTCCATTACCACCTAACATAAATGAATTTAAAATTAAAATTTAATTTATAAAAATGATATTTATGACACTATTAATATTATAGAAATATAATATCATAAATAATATAAGTTATATTAACAATAAATTTTCATAGTAAATATAACCTCCTTAAATGAACATATTGACACACATTTATTAATTTTGACCCATTTTGGGAAAACCTATGGAGCTGAATGAATTTTGTGCTAATGGAATAATAAAATACATAAAACTATAAAATTATGGAGATTAAAAAGATATTTTACAACACATTTGATCCTGACCAATATAAAGAGGAAGTTTCAGAGAGATCGATTGAACCATCTCAGGTAACTGCTTTAAGAAAAACAGTTTCATAAATAAATAACATATGATAATAAATACATATTATTAAATGAAATATAGGTATAAAAGTTTATTAAAAAATATAATTTTATTAATAATTATGTTATGAGATTACATAGAATGAATTTGGACCTAAGGTAAGGGTTTTTTGCAACTCATTTTTTCTTCATTGAGATATGATTCATATTCAGCACATGTTTGATTTTTAGGGCATATGTATTGGACATGGATTTCCTTTATCATAATTATTTATGGAATATAAGGTATATAGAAATCAATCTCATTTTCTATGTTTCATGGAATTTTAGTTAGAAATATAATGACGGTATAAGGTATTTTGTTAACTCTATTATCGTTTATTGAGTTATGATTGCCCTTCTTGATATTACTTCTTATAACTTGGGTATATTCTAATATTCGATTGTATTATGTTGTATTTTCTCTTTTTTTTGTAATGTACAATTATAACACATAAAACCAATTTTTAAATGTCTATTTCTTCATAAATTAAGATATACATAAGAGATTTGATGAACTCAAATTTCCATTCTTTGAGTTAAAATATTTTTCCATGAATATCATTCTTTTATTTTTTATAAATTCTTATATTTACAATTTCATAATATATTTACTATTTTATCTCTCTAAAAAATTATTTTTTCAACTCAAACATTATTTCATATTGAATTCCTTTCCCAAAAATTGCAACATTTTAAATAAAAATCTCATATACTTTTAAGACAATTTTCCTCCGTATCCATGTTCATTATTCCCAAAAATGTTTTCCACTATTATTTTTAAGTCGAAATATGTGTTTGTTCATGTGAACTTAATATTTTTTCATTAACAATTTTTAAAAGTAAATTTTTAAAACATATTTTTATGATGTTGGTTTTCAATAAAATAATTTCAGAATATTAAAAAGTTTTTTCATACTTTTATAACCAAATGTTTTCTCTTACTATCCACATTCATTTTAGATAACCTTTATATGTTTTAAAGTATATATTATTAAAAATTATTTTTAATTTAATTTTTTTCCATATATTTCACTTCACCTTTTTCTAAAATTAATTTTTAATTTGATATGTAACTTCTTCTTTTATTAAAATGTTAATAATGATTTCTAAAAAATCTTTTATGATTTGCTACAATTTTACTCTTTATCAATAAAATATATATTTCCCTGGTAATTGTTTTTCATGAATCGGCCTATAGTTTTTCTTATAAAAACACTCTTTTTGGTGATTGAATTTTGGGAATCAACCATTTACATACTTGAGGTCAATTTTGGTGATAAGATCTAGAAAACCCATTTTATATCAATGGGTTTTTTATGATGTGATGGATGATTTTTTTCAAGTGGTACACTTATTGATTATTGATTTATGGTTGTGGTCATGTATCCCACTTCAATTAATTGGATATTGTTTTAATTCTAATGAGATAATGTGTTTCAATATGAGTAAAAATTAAGTAAGCTATGGTCATAAAGACTATGTTTTAGTAAAATTGCATAATTTTTTCTCACAAATACTATTTTTGATTATAATAATTGTAATCCATAATCACAAATACTATGAATAAGTGTAATTATATTAATTAATTATCATAAATACTATAAGTGAGTATACTTTTAGTGCACTATTCTCACATATATTGTGTGTGAGTGTAATTTCTGTTACCAATGATCACAAAGATTGTGTGTGGGGTTAATTGTAATTAGTTATTACCACAAAGATCTTTCATAATGATATGTTTGAATGGATATGTTTAAAATTTTATAATTTCCTTTGCTAATTCTCATTTCCAAATATCTATTCTATATCCCTATGATTATTCTCCATGGATCATGTTTATTATATCACACTCTTATGTTATTAAATATTATTGATCATTTGAGATTTCAAGTACCTGTATTATATCACAAATATTATTTTCTATGTTATTTTTAATAAGATATTTCACCACTTCCTGTGTTTCCTCATATTATTTTGATCTGACTCTTGATGAAATGTTAATGAGTTTTCCCCCTTTGGAGTATTTGAGATCACCCCTTTCCTATGTTTATATTCCCCTTGTTATGAAGACTAGTATAACTTATGAGAAGTCTAGAAGGGATTATACCGTGGTTCAAATATGGAGAAATGTTTACAAGTATAATGAAAAAGTTTCTTATATAGTTGATCCTCAAAGAAACTAAACCTATGTTCTTGGTATTGTGTGATTATTTATTAGATGTAATGTTTATATTATTTAAAATATGTATGTTTATCATAGTACACATTACCTTGTATCAATGCTAGTTTTTAAACATATTTTTTAGAACTAGACCAAAGAGTAATGGTTTGGGTCATGTTAATTGGTATCATAGCTAAGTTTAGTTATTCTTTGTATAAGTTTAATTATTTTTGAGATTAAGATAAGATAAATTTAATGAAAACCCTAAGGATAAGTCTAAGTATAGGAAAATATCTTGAATTTTTGGTAATTTAGGGATTGTGTGTTTTCTAGAGATTAAATTTTTTATCATATATTGAAAAGTGGTTTCAGCTATGACAGAGATGAACCTAGGGTTACTCACCCTAAAAAAGGTTTGTTGAGTATCAAATCATTCTTCACTCAGTGTATGATTATTGTCTTTAATAATACACACCCAACTGGACCCTCACATGGGGTATACTTTGAAATTTCACTCACTTTTTATGAAACATTATGAGGGATTTGAATATTTTTTATAACCTAATAGAAAAATAATAATGAAAAACCTAGGTTAAACTAAATGATTGATAGGTTGATAAAATTGTATCACTGTTTAACAAAATGTGTCATATGTTTAAATAAAGGTTTCATTGGAGAAGACATCTTATATTTGAGTTTAAATATTCATATTATCATTTAATCGGATTTTATTAGATATTATCCTAACCATTTTGGTTTCAGTATTTGGCTGAAAATAGGATTATGAAAATGAATCTGTAGAAGGTATATCTCTATAAATTTATAATACTCATCTATAGAATAATATTTGGAATAAATGTTTGAGAATAATAATATATTCCTATTATTATGTATATAATATGTTACCAAGTCTTCCTTAAGATATAAATACTTTTATATATTTTATTTTAATTTAAAAGATAAATTTTATAATTTTATAATTTTAATTTTATAAAATGAACTTATGTTTTTAATATATCATGTAAAAATTATGTTTGGGTTATTTTTTCAGTTATTTTTAAAATAATAGATTTTTTGTTGAAAGTTGAAAAAATTCCTATTTTGGTAATACTAAACTTTTATAATATTATCCTAATAAAAAATTACATAAAAGATTATGAACTTTTTTTCTATAAAAATTTATATTTATAAAGTAAAATAAGTCATTTAAAAATACTATGTTTAATTTATAAAAGAGATGTTTATCAGTTTGAAAACATAAGTAATATTTTACCCTAAAAAGGTTTTTATTCACTTATGATCACAATTAGGTTTCATTAATGGTAAAAATTTAAAATTAAAAAAATGGATTTAATATGTTAGATCAAAATGTTCATACTATCTAATAAATTTAATTATATTTTTAGGCATAATAGTATGATTAATAATATTGAAGGTAATGACCTTGATTATGGTGAGACATATTTATAAGGAATTGTTTTATTAATATTGTTTAATTTATTATATAGAAAATTAAAATTTTATATTTTATATAATGAATTAGATATTATTTTTACACATATATCAAAATATATTATCACTCTTATAAAAAGTAATTAATGTCATATAATATTAAGTGCACCTAATGGTGAAAATAATTTTTTTCTAAATAATTTTTTTCAATATATAAAATAATTTAATTTAAAAGTGAATTATATATTATTTAGAAATTTAATTAGATTATATTGAGATAAAATTTATTTTCAAAGCAGAAAAATTTGGTAATAAGTCTTACCTTATATTTATAATTAAATATAAATTACTTTTGTAAAAACTAGTTCCCAAGGTAAAAACCAAAATGGTAAAATATAAAAATATTGTGGTAAAAGATTTAAAACATGCATGATAATAAGTTTTTATTATTTATATACATTATAGCACCAAAAAACTTATTTTCCACTTTTGGACCCATTAAACCTTAATAATTTTCATGTTGTCATTGGAACAGTAATGGGTATTTAAGAAATGCCATTTTCTTCACTTATAAATGGAGATCACTTCCACCACATTTCTCCACCAATTAAGAAGAATTATCTTGAAAAAAAGATATCCTAGTATATCTTAAACTCTCTCCACACATCCAGAAATCCTTTTACTTTCCAAAATAACTAGCTAAGGATCATTAAGGTGTTACCTAAGAGATAACATCTAAAGAGAGAGGTAATGCTCTCAAACGAGCTCTCTTAATTCATTCCTTCCTAAACCCATTAAATATCTTATATAAATGAAATTATGATAGAATAAGTATTATTAATATTCTTAAATATTATTATACTATTATAAAATCACATTTCCATCTCCCTTCAAAATTATTAAAAAAATATAAATATTTTTTCATTCTTATGTGCGGACAACCGCCACCAAGAATGATGTATTCTATTTTTCAAAAACACCTTACATGGATCGTTAAAAAGATTTATTTAAAAAATTCCATATTTATAAAATTTTAAATATTCTTAAATTATAAGTTATTTTATTGTATACCATCATCCTTGTCTATAAAAAATGATAGCATCGTTTGTGTGTATGTACAGACAACAACCTCTACCAAAAGTCATATTTTATTTACCATTACTTCATAACATGGATGACTTTAAAAAAGAATTTAATATATAAAAATTATATTTGTAGAATTATTAGTATTATTTAAATAAAATCTTGTAATATATATTACTGATATTGATAGTAAACATTCTAAGTAAACTTATCAGCCTTAAATAAACATCTCAAAGCACCTTTCTTAATTTGAGTATATTTTTGAAAAACCTATTGGACTTTATAAATAATCTTTTAATTGAATAATAAAATAAATACACCTAAAAAATTATTTATATTATTTATTTATTTTACAACTCATTTGAACATGATCAGTATTTCAAGGAAGTTCGAGAGAAATCGACCGAACTATCTCAAGTGAGAGAAATAAGTGAAAACTATTTAGTAAATAAATAAAATATGATTATAAATAGACCGTATAAAATGTAATATATATGTAAAATATTATTAATAATTTTTTTAATAAAATTAATTTGATAATTTAAGACATCAGGTGCACAGGTAGAACGAATCATAACCTGGGGTAAGAGTTTTTCATCACAATTTTTTTTATTGTGATATGATGAATATTCAATGTTTTTCCCTTTTTTAGGGTGTATATATTGGTCATTTATTTATTTTATTATAGTATTTTATAAAATAAAAGGGGTATAAAAATCCATCACATGTTATACCTTTAATGGTTTTTCAATCCGATAAATAACAATGATGTAAGGGGTTTTGTTAACTCAACCCTATTTCATGAACTTATTTCACATAAGTTAGTTAAAATATGATTTTTTATTTTATTATGTGGTATTTTTACTTTTTTTAATGTTATTTAAATTTATATCACATAAAATCCCTTTCTAAATGTCTCTTTATTATTAAATTATGATATCCATAGAGGATTTTGTTAACTTAAATTTGAAATTATTTGAGTTAAAATATTATTCCTTGATAACCATTATTATAAGTTTGATAAATTATTCTATTTTATATTTCAAAATATATTTACTCTATTATATATTAGTAAAATTATTTTTTAAACTCAATTATTCTTTTTCAATGAATATATTTCTCATAAAAGTGCAACATTTTTAAGAAAAAAGCTAACCTCATTTAAAGATACTTTTCCTCCCACTTCCATGTTCACTATTCCCAAAAATATTTTCTTCTCTTATTTTGAAATCAAAAATATATTTTAAATCCTTTTACCATACTATATTCATTTACCTATTTTCAAAGGGATGTTTTACAACCTATTTTTACAATTTGAGTTTTTAATAAAGGAATTTCAAAATATTAAAAAGGTTTTCCATCTTTTAATAATAAAATGTTTTATATTCCACTCCAAATTTATTTTTGATAAAATATATATATATATTCATGTACCTATTATTTATTATTATTTTTTAGAAAAATTCAAAAACTTTCACTTGACCTATTCAAAAATGAATTTTGAATGTGATAAGTAAAGTTTTTCTTTTACAAAAACATTAAAATGTTTTTAAAAAAATATTTTATAGTTTCACAACCATTTTCATAATTATATTTAAATATATATATTTTCCTGGAAATTATTTTTCATGATCCACCCTATAATTATTCTTATAAATTTATTTTTTTGGGTGATTGAATTTTGGGTATCAACTGTTTACATTCTTGAGGTAAATTTAGGTGATACCATTTGGAAATGTTACAAAACTAATTTTAATTCCAAGGGTTATTTATAATGTGATGAATTATTGTTTTCAAGTGTCACACTTATGTATTTATTATTGTTGGTTGGGGTCCTATATCACCCTTAAATGCCTTGGTTAATGTTTTTTATCTCATCAGATAATGAATTTTTTCATGACTATAATTATTGTTAGCCATGCTCATAAAGATAGAATGTGAGTGTAATTTTGATATTATATACTCTTCAAGAGATTATATGAGTGTAATTGTAGTAATTTAGTCCCATATAGACTATAAATGAGTCTAATTATATTAATATATTCTCACAAATACTTTTTCTGAGTGTAATTTCATTAAGTTATGCTCACAAATATTGTGCATGAGTGTAATTACAATAATTTATGCTCACAAAGACCATGGGTGAGTGTAATTGCAGTTAAATATGCTCTCAAAGACTATGAATGATCATAATTGTGAATGTATATCTTCAAAATGTTTTTATTTCTTATGATAATTCTTATTTTAATTTTGATATATTATATTCCAATGATCATGATCTAAGGCACATGTTTATTATCTCACACTCTTAAGTCATGATATATGATTGATCATTTGAGATTACATATCCTTCTACTATATGGAAATCTATTATTATTCCATGTTATTTTTAATATTATATTTCTCCATTGTCTATGTTTTCTATTATGTGTTTGATATAAACCTTAATGATATGTTGATGATATTTCCTTTTACTAAGCATTTGAGCTCACCTCTTTCTTATATTTTCATTCCCAAGGTTATGAAGATGAATATAACATATGGATAGTCTAAAAGGGATTATAGTGTGGTTATATTATAGAGAAATGTTGACATGTATTATAAAATTATCTAGTTATGTATTTTATCCTTAAATACACTAAACCTTTATTTATATGAATGTGTGATTATTTTTTTGATGTAATTTATAAATTATGCAATAATATCTATGTTTATATTGGGAAATATCAGTTTGTATGAAATACAACTTAAAAAATGGATTTTAGAATAAAAATTGTTAGTACGGTTCCGATGATCCATAGGATCCACCTATCAATGGGGAAGATATTATCACAGGGCCTCAGATGATCTCAAATAAAATCTATTTATCCAATATGTATTGATTCCTCCTATGGAATGAAATCCGCCCATTTAGTATGTAGAGTCCTTGGAGTGATTTAACAATTACTTTCTCACTCAAGTAAATTAAATATGTAAATATAAAACTCTATATTATCTTAACAAGACAATATTAGATATTGAGACTTGATATTATGATATTGATAATAACTTTCTTTCATTAGTATTCATCATGTAAAAGATGAGACACTGGTTGTAGTATCACGAGGTAAACCTAGTGTCTCACAATGATCCACTCATGTAACATCCCAGGTAAATAAAGAATATTACATTTTCATATTTATTAATATGTATAAGTTAATTATTAATTCTAATTTAAATTGGATGCTATGTTTGATGTTGTACCTTATACACAACAACGCGTTTCTTTGAAATCTTATGTTGCACACGACATTGGGTCATACTGAAAAATAAAAAAATTATTTTAAATGGTTGTTAACACCTAGCCTTTGTAATTTCAGGAATGAACAGAACAAACTAAAAAATTATTATACATGTTTTTTAAATGTTTTTACATTTATCCAATGAATGTTAGAGGCTTAAATTGTGAATGAATCTAATTTTCAGCATAATTTACATTAAAAGGTTGATTTACCGCCTTTTGATGGAGATCCCTATTTAAATATATTTTTGGTCACTTTTATATTTTATATTTGATAAAATTAAATTATTATTTATAATAGGGATATCAAGATTCTCTTTGGGTAAATTTTTGGTATTTTTCTAATAAAATTCATTTTTTAATGAATAGTGCAAATTACTGTATTTTGATTCAAATATGCCTTTTAATCTAATTTATTTATATAATTAGATTATCTTTTTGATTTGTTTTAAAGTGTAATTATATTATATTTTTACCATTTAATACAATTTTGGTCATTAGAATTAATTTTACTTAGAAATTGGACATAAATAAGTGTCAATATTTTGATAGATATTATTTCTTAAAAACATGCTATTTGTTTGGACAACAGGAATTAATTTTAAATTAATTAATGCACCTTATATGTTCTGAATTTTGTAAAATAGACATCATTTTTGAATTAGGAATATCAAATATATCTTAGTCTTAATTGTTTTGTTTTGTTTTTCTGAAAAACTTCAATTTTTGATGAATAGTGAAACCACTAAGTAGTAGTTAAAAAACTGAATTTTTCTTTTAAATGAAATTTTATCACTTCCGTTAATTGAATTTAAAAAATCCGACATACATTGTTGTTTTTATTAAGTAAAATGTGGTTCAATAAGATAAAAATAATTTTTGGTGAATATTAACTTTTGACTTTTATTTACTGCAGTTAAATATGAATAGGGTAATTCAAGGTAAAAAAATTTATAATAATACAAAATTACCTTAAAACTTGTCCTAACATTATTGGATGAGTCATGGATGACCATGGGCATATTTGGGTAGATTTAGGGACCCCATGGAGCCAATTGGGATTGATAATGACACTTTAGATTAATTAATTAAAAGTAAGGACAAAAAATGACACAAACATATATCTTTTAGTAAAATAATTGTTACATTGGGTTATGTAAGTTATATTTTCAACTATAAATATTAATTGGAAATATAAAAATATTTCCTACACCATGGTATTTGTTTTACAATTTTTATACATCAAATAAATAAAATTATTTATGACACAAAAATTATGCAGTATTTACCTCATTAATAAATGATTTAAATAAATAAGATTATAAATATTAAAAAAATATCCAAAACCTATCCAATTATTATTAGATGATTTTATTTATAACATGAGTCATCGTATCTTTGAATTTAATGATTTTTGGACCTTTTTAAACTAAAGATAAGTTTCTAATAAAATAATTGTTTCAAACTTTCTTAAAGAGTCCATCCTCTCCCTTATAAAAGGACACCACTTATAACCCATTATTCACACCTCTAGATCCCCTTGTCTCATCAAATCTATACACAATTAATCTCCCTACATACCTCTCCTCCTCCTAGAATCCTTACCTTAGGCATAAGGAACTTCATGATGTCCTTTTTTGTTTAAACCAAAGAGAGTTACCCGAGTTAAAGGTTAGAGTTTTTCTTAAATTCTTTTCTTTTATTTTACTTCTCCAACCCCAAAACTCTTTTTATTCCTTTATTTTATAACAAAACCATTATCCTAAATATACTATGATGTTATTATGATAATTATTCGAACTAAACCTACACACACCTTCATCTAATGGGTGAAGAACATATTGTTTCTGTGGATGAC
Organism: Viscum album; assembly: GCA_963277665.1. Classification (NCBI taxonomy): domain Eukaryota; kingdom Viridiplantae; phylum Streptophyta; class Magnoliopsida; order Santalales; family Viscaceae; genus Viscum; species Viscum album. Next base: position 387,285,723 of record OY728166.1, read on the forward strand.
AAACTAACGCCTCACAAAGCGATGATTGTTCAATTATCTCCTACCGCCTCTCATGGTGGTCATTATGATGGCACTGTATTTATATATGATATATATTATGATTATTTATTCTTTATTATTATGTATTTTTCATTTAAATAATACCTTTATGGTTTTTATAGTTAGTAAATACGATAATCTCATTTGAGGAAGTACAGACTACCACCCCCCTCAAAGTGATATGACTCATTCTTGCCTTATGTGGAACATATAATGGATAGAGTTAATGAAATTATATATGATATTATACTATAATTATAATATACTTATGTATCATTAAGTTTCCATTCCATCGAAATACGAAATAGAAATGAAAGTAGCGTTCATGCGTACTTACGACTTACTGTCTCCATAAAGGATGCATTTCATTTTGTACCTCTAAATGTTGGGTAATATTATAAATACATATATATATATATCAGATATATATGATATATATGATATCTAAATCATGAATATAATTCATTAGATTATTTAATCTTGAACACATGTACAACTCGTAATTATAAGGTGTTCATTTTTGACTCAAGTACCAAATATCGACAAAATTACCATTATTAACTTAAATGATTACATAATGTTTATAACATAGTAATAAGTGATATAAAATGGATAATAAACATGAAAAAAATTTCTTAATCAAGTATAAATTGACTTAAGTTTATTATTCAGGAAGAACACGGAACAAACAAGTCAAGTCAGACACGAGGTAAGGGGTTTCTTATCTCACTTTAAATTCCGTGAGATTTCCATTACTCGCAACTTATTTATTGCATGTTTTTTATTGTGTACTTCCATTTGATATATACTATCATGATTCTATTTATATTCTCGGTATTATATGATTCATTTGGCAGTTATTAACTTTTTTTCATACGACTTGATTGATTACAACGTGGTAAGGGATTGTCATCCCACTTTTTATTCCCGTGAGATTCATTCTATATTTTCCACTATTTTATTTTTGTGTGGAATAGGTACTTCCCATGATTGTATTCTTAGTGTAATATAATCTAATTTATGGTTATTTACATCTTAATTTTATGACCCTTCTTTCATGTGGTGTATGTTTCGTATGTTACTAAATCAGTAAGGGAACCTTTCACCCTTCTCATTTTAAAAGACTTCTTTTTGTTATGTATTTTAATTTACATATTCTTGAGTTGGGATATGTTCTTATATATCCTTATTGATGTAAATTTTTTTCCATGTGATGAGATACCCTTTTCTCTCCCACCAAATAATTTTATGAATTTTAATGTGACGTCATTAGGCTGTCAAATTTCTGTAAGGGAACTTCTTTACCCGATTTCAATTCTTTGGGTTACACTTCTACTTCTTTATTATGTCATGCTATAAATATGTGTGAATGAAATCTGATTTTTTTACACTTAATATACACTTATATTGGGTGAATTATTATTTTTCACACATAATTATTTCATTAATTTATCCTTAATCTAAGGATATATTCGTTTTAAGGGATTTCGTCTCAATCCAAATTCCATTTAGACTTATTTGTTGTTATACACCAACTCACTTTATATGATGTATATACATCACTTTGAAATATTATATCATGAATATCCTAATTCTCATGATATTATAAGTTTTGTTTTATTTTATTCTTTAATTATGTTTAGTCAAGTCTTTGTCAAGAGTTATAAGACACTTTAACTAAAACATCATTTTAAAAGATTTGAAGATTTATTCTTCTAAATATTCTTCATTAATGTCCATGTTTTCAAAATGGTTTTAAAGATTTATTTATATATAGAAATTAATGTTTTAAAATTTTAAATTCTTTTAAAATCTTCAAATTGGTATGGAACACTTTGATTCAAAAATGTCTTTTTTAAATGGTTTTGCAAATGGTTTGATAAAGCGTTGATTATGTCAATATATTGAAATTATATATTGTGATTGAAATGTAGAAATGTTATATTTCCTTTATTATTTTTTATGTTCTATGAATATGTTATAGTTATTTGTAATTGTTTACGTATATGGGTGGTTCCGTGATAAACCTAGGTCGGGTGAGCCCGAGATAGATCTACAATGCATTGGGTAACATGACGATGGTAAACTTTAATGTTTCTCCTAAGAAATTTATGGAATATATTGTGATTCATATTCCAAATGTGACTCCCTACGTAGCTGTGAAAGCTACAAGGTAAGTATGTTATGTGTGCCACAAGTTACCTTTATGATTTATGACTTCTATGTGTTATTCATAAATATTATGATTTCATAAAACATGTTAAAAGGATTATGTTTTGATGGGATATTTTTATTTTCTTTATTTAATAACCCTTACTGAGATTTTTATTCTCATACCTTGTTTTGAAATTTTTTTCATAGGACTTAAAGATGAATAAGGTCAAGTATGGGAACAAGGAAAAGTCTTACTGTCTAAAACATGGAACTAGACATGACTCTTTTTTTCAAGAGTTTTATTTTATGAAAAAATGGAAACTTAGTAAAAGTGTCTAATTTTTACCTTTTGAGATGTAATGTAATAGTTATGTCCTAATTCTATAAAACTATAAACCTAAAAATATCTTTAATGTGAATTATTCATTTAATTAAAGATTATGTAGTGTTTTAAGGTCGGGTCCTTATAGTTGGTATCAAAGGTTGGTTTGGACAACTTTAGGGATTATGAATTTTCGGTAAACACACGGTTAGTCCCTATGAATATTATTTCAGTTAAATACTTGTTTTAAAACCTTTTCAGATCAAGGAATGTCAATTACAATGGAAGGAATAGGATCTCGGACAACATTCATATCTCTTATTGATGACATTCTGGCAATAATTATAGCAAAGTCATGTTCGGATGACTATGAAACTTTTTCTAGCATATAACTCACTTGAAAGCAGGTGTTTGAGATATCAAACACCACTATTAAACCTTGTTATCATTTTGGATTGTAGGTTGTATTTAAACAAATCCTATTTTAACAATATTTTCATATTTTCAAGAAATGTAAATATTATCAAGGCATTTTTAAATATTTTACCTTATAACATGATTTTAAAGCATATTATGATTTTTAAAAAGGTGATGAAGAAGGATACCATTGTGCAACCTATTTATTTTTTCTTTTACAATATAGTCTCTCAGAACATACTTATGGTATTTTAAAAGGACCATTAATTGAAAGTTTCAACTCAAATTTGGTCTGACTATTTTATAAAAATCATGTTTTTTCATATGTTTTCAAATTATATGTCATACATGATTATTTTCTGAAACTATTATTCTTCAAACACCCATATGACCCAAGTTGTACAAAGTGTATTTTGATAAAGGAAGAAAATGATTTTGAAGGATCTCTAAATCATTGTTGCAATGCATGGAGCTTCTACCTACGTGGACAAGATAACAGTGAAACCATGTGGACACCATGATCAAGGTATGATGTTCTTTCTTTTGGGAATAGTTTTATTTTATCAAATGAGGTGATATAAAAAAAATGAAGATATATAAGATGTTGAGGTCTTAATGAGTTGGGATGAAAATTATAGTTATAACACAACCTTTGAGGTTAAAACATGTTTTAGTTATTTTTGAGTTTTTAGAAAAAGGACAACCCGTAGGATGGGTGATAACCCATCACATCCGGCAAGGCCACCGTAATCAAACCCACAACCGAAGGGCGATAAGGGCGCATCGCCTACCACTGGCCTACGTGAAGTCCCTGGTTAGTATGACTTATTATTGTAGTAAAATGATGTTATGGATCCAGAATAAGTTGATTTTGGGAACTTATGTTTTATCAAATGGATATCCTTAGTATAGGAAAATTATTTGGTGATTAAGTGATAAAGGTTATTGTGGAAGATGTTCTCTCTTTTGAGGAAACACTATATGCCTAAGAAAAATAAAATATTTATGCTATTTCATTTGTGGAATAATTGTTGAAATTTTAGTTTGTAAGAATATATGTTTTTATTGTGGACATATGAATATTTGATTTATTTATGGAAATGATTAACCTATCATAGAGAATATGTGATTAGGTTAATTACTTTTCATTATTAGACTTCAAGAGTAACTGATGTTATTTGGAGATAAAAGTTAAGATTTATCTGGGAAGACTATGTGATTAAATACTTCTGAGATTTGGGTTTCAATATTAGTTTGGATTACATTTGAAGAATTTTATGGACTGTTTTTTATTGAATGGTCTTTGTTGAACTTTGGGTATTGTTTGACAAATTTTCATGATTAAGAGTAGTTATTCTTTTTGTAAAAGATTATCCTTTTTGAAGATTATCTGATCTTGTACTAACCATTTGGGTTTTTGTTGATGTCTAAAGGAAAGGGAAATATATAGTTCTTCATTTTTAGATTATGTGATACTCTAGAAGTTGATTCTATCACTTTAGGTGTGACCAAGTCCTCTTTCATACTTACTGTTTTGAGAAAAGATGAGTTTTTGGTAGAATTTTATTGAAGGATGACACTCTACATGATAAGTAAGTATATTTTCTTATGATATTAGTCTAGTTATTAATAAAATTCTTTAACTCTATGAAAAGGATCTTGAATTAAAAAAGTTATAAGCTCTCTTTTGTCATCAAACTTTTACCCAACCACAAATTTATGGTATTTTGGTGGCTAACTTTCCGTGATCAAGTGCTCTATCACTCCCTATTAATCTATGAGAGTTATTTTCTCTTCAATATCCATGTTTTCATGGAATACTTGTATTTTTTGTCTTGGGTAAAATTTGTACTCTTCTTTCATTATTTTAAATTGATAGTTTTATTGACTCTTTTTCGGATGGGGAGCTTTCAATGAAGTTTTCGATCCCAATTTTAAAATTCTAAGGATGCAATTCTCAAAAGGGGGGAAGGATGTAACATCCCGGGTAAATAAAGAATATGGAATTTTCATATTTATTGATATTTGTTAATTAATTATTAATTTTACTTTAAAGGTTATGCTATGTTCGATGGCATACCTGATGCACAATAACGAGTTTCTTTGAAATATTATGTTGCACACATCGTTGGGCCATACTGAAAAATAATAATATAATATTATTTTAAATGGTAGTCAATGACTAGCTATTTTAATGATGGGAATGAACATAAATAACTAGAAAATGATTATACATGTTTTCTAAATGTTTTTACATTTATCCAATAAAATTTAGAGACTTAAAATGTGAACGAATCTAATTTTAATCATAATTTACTTTAAAAGGTTGATTTACCACCTTTTGATAGAGAACCCTCTTTAAATATATTTTTGGTCACTTTTATATGTTATATTTGATAAAATAAAATTATTCTTTAGAATTGTGACATCACAAATCACTTTGGGTAAATTTTTTGTATTTTTCTGATAAAATTCATTTTTTAATGAATAGTGCAAATTATTTTATTTTAATTAAAATTTTCCTTTTAATATAATTTATTTATATTGTTAGATTATTTTTTTAATTTGTTTTAAAGTGTAATTATATTATATTTTTACCATTTAATCCAATTTTGGTCATTGGAATTAATTTCACTTTGAAATTGGACATAAACAAGTGTCAATCGTTTGATAGATCTTCTTTCTTAAAAACACGCTATTTGTTTTGACAAAGGGAATTAATTTTAAATTAATTAATGCACCTTCTATGTTTTTAATTTTTTAAAATATAAATCATTTTTGAATTCAGAATATCATATATATCTTAGGCTTAATTTTTTGTATTTTTATGAAAAACTTCAATTTTTGATGAATAGTGAAACCACTAAGTAGTAGAAAAAAATGATTTTTTCGTTTAAATGAAATTTTAACAATTCTGTGAATTTAATTTTAAAAATATGACATACATGGTTGTTTTAATTAAGTAAAATTTGGTTTAATAAGATGAAAATAATTTTTGGTGAATAGTAATTTTTGACTTTTATTTACCACAGTTAAAGGTAAATAGAGTAATTCAATGTAAAAAGAATATTATAATAATATAAAATTATCTTAACACTTGTCCTAACCTTATTGGATGAGTAATGGACAACCATGGGAATCATTGGTTCTATTTTGGGACCCCATGGATCCACTTGGGAGTGATAATGACACTCCATACTAATTAATTTAAAGTAAAGACAAAAATGACACAAACATATGTCTTTTAGTAAAATAATTTCTACATTGGGTTATATAAGTTATCTTTTCAATTATAAATATTTATTTAAAAGATAAAAATATTTTCTACATCATTGTATTTTTTTATAATTTTTAGACATAAAATAAATAAAATTATTTATGACACAAAAATGATGCAGTATTTACCTCATTAATAAATGATTTAAATAAATAAGATTATAAATATTAAAACTATATGAAAAAACTGTCCAATTATTATGGTATGATTCTATTTCGAACATAATTCATATTATATTCAACTTTAATGAGTTTTGGACCTTTTTAAACTGAAGATAAGTTTCTACTAAACCAATTGTTTCAAACATTCCTGAAGAGTCCCTCCTCTCCCATATAGAAGTACACCACTTATAACCCATTCCTCACAACTCTGTAGCCCCTTGTCTCATCCAATATCTACCTAATTAATCTCCCTACATACATCTCCTCCTCCTAGAAGCCTTAGCTTTGGCAGAAGGCACTTCAAGAAGTCTTTTTTGGTTCAAACCAAAGAGAGTAACCCAAATTAAAGGTAACGGTTTCTCTTAAATTATTTTCTTTTATTTTACTTCTCCAACCCCTAAAATATTTGCATTCATTTATTTTATAACAACACCAGTGTCCTCAATATAAAATGTTTTCTTTATGATAAGTATTCAAACAACACGTACACACACCTCCATCTAATGGGTGAAGAACATACTATTTCTGTGGATGGGAAACTAACTCCTCACGAAACATTGATTATTCAATTATCTCTTATCGCCTCTCATGGTGGCCATTATGATAACAATGTATTTATATATGATATATATTATGTTTATGTTTACTTTATTATTCGGTATTTTATATTTATATAATACCTTTATGGTTTCCATACTGGGTAAATACGATAATCTCATTTGAGGAAGTGCGGACTATCACCCCCTCAAAGTGATATGACTCGTTCATGCCTTACGTGGAACATATGAAGGATAAAGTTAATGAAATTATATATTATATTATACTTGAATTATAATATACCTATGTATCATTGAGTTTTCATTCCATCAAAATACAAAATAGAAATGAAAGTAGCGTTCATGCGTACGTATGACTTACCATCTCTATGAACGGTGCATTTCATTTCTTACATCTAAATGTTATGTAATATTATAAATACATATATATATATAATGGATATATATTATATATATGACATCTAAATCATGAATATCATTCTGGAGATAATGGAATCTTTACCACATGGACAACTTGTAATCATAAGGTGTTCATTTTTGACTCAAGTACCAAATATCGACAAAACAACCATTATTAACTTAAATGATTACATAATTTTCATAACATGGAAATAAGTGATATAAAATGGGTAATAAACTTGAAAAAAAGGTTCTTAATCAAGTATAAATTAACTTATGTTTATTATTCAGGAAGAATAAGGAACAAACAAGTCAAGTCGGACACGAGGTAAGGGGTTTCTTATCTCACTTTTATTTCCATGATATTTCCATTACTCACCACTTATTTATTGAATGTGGTGTATTTTGTACTATCATTTGATATATAATATCATGATTATATTTATATTCATGTTATTTTGTGATTCATTTGGTCGTTATTATCTTTTTTTTCATATGACTCAATTGATTACAACGTGGTAATGGATTTTCATCTCACTTTTTATTCCCGTGAGATTCATGCTATGTTTGCCACTATTTTCTTTTTGTGTGGCATATGTATGATAAATGATTGTATTATTTAGGTAATATAATATAATTTATGGGTATTTAAATATTCATTGTATGATCCATCTTTCTAGTGGTGTATGTTTCATAAGTTACCAAATCGGTAAGGGAACCTTTCACCCTTCTCTTTTTAAAAGACTTCTTTTTGTTATGTATTTTAATTTAAATCTTTTTATGTTGGTATATGTTCTTATATATCCTTACTGATGTAAATTTTATGTCCAAGTGATGAGATACTCTTTTCTCTCTCACCAACTCATTTTTTTAATGTTAAAGTGACCTTGTTAGGCTGTCGAATTTCTGTAAGGGAACTTCTTTACCCAATTTCAATTATTTGGGTTAAACTTATAATTCTTGATTATGTCATGCTAAAAATATGTGTGAATGAAATATAATTGTTTTACACTTAATATCCACTTATATTTTGTGTACACTTATTTTTCACATTTAATTATGTCATTGATTTATCCTTAATCTAAGGATACCTTCTTTGTAAGGGATTTCATCTCAATCCAAATTCCATTGAGACTTATTTGTTGTTGTACACCAATTCACTTTTATATGGTTTATATACTGACCTTTGAAATATTATATCATGAATATCCTTATTCTCATGATATTATAAGTTTTTTTTATTGTATCCTTTAATTATGTTTAGTCAAATGTTTGTCAAGGGTTACAAGACTCTTTAACTAAAACATCATTTTATAATATTTAAATATTTATTATTATAAATATTATTCATTAATTTCCATGTTTTCAAAATGGTTTTAAGGATTTATTTATATATGGACATTAATGTTTTAAAATTTTAAATTCCTTTAAAAGATTTAAAGTGGTATGGGGCACTTTGATTAAAAAATATATTTTTTAAATGGTTTTGAAAATGGTTTGATAAAGAATTGATCATGTCAATATATTTAAATGATATATTGTGATTGCAATGTGGAAATATTATCTTTCCTTTATTATTGTTTTATGTGTTATGAATATGTTATGGATATTGGGCATTGTTTACGTATATGGGTGGTTCCGTGATAAACCTAGGGCGGGTGAGCCCGAAATAGCTCTCCAATGCATTGGGTAACATGACGGAGGTAAACATTAATGTTTCTCATAAGAGATTTAGGGAATATATTGTGATGGGTATTCCAATTGTGACTCCCTACGTAGCTATGAAAGCTACAACGTAAGTATGTTATGTATACCACAAGTTACCTTTATGATTTATGACTTCTATTTGTTATTTATAAATCTTATGATTTCATGAGGTATGTTAAAAAGATTATGTTTTGATGGACTAATGTTTACTTTATTTTATAAACCTTTCTAAGATTTTTATTCTCATCCCATGTTTTGAAATGTTTTTCAAATGACTTAAAGATGAATAGGTCCAAGGATGGGAACAAGGAAAAGTCTTGCTGTCTAAAACATGGAACGAGATATGACTCTTTTTTTCAAGAATGTTTATTTAGTGAAAAAATGGAAACTGAATAAAATCATCTACTTTGTAACTTTTTAGATGTAATTTAATAGTTATGTCTTAATTATATAAAAGTCTAAACCTGAAAATAGCCTCAATGTGAATTATTCATTTAATTCGAGATTATGTAATGTTTTAAGTCTGGGTCCTTATAAATCAAATACATCCTTAGTATTATAATGCGAATTTAACACCTCTAACATCTAGTAAAATTATTTTAGTTTGATGTTCAATTTAATTTTAAAATATTTTATAAATAATTAATATGATTGATATCGTAAAAAATACACAACACTGACCATAATCAAACCATTAAATATTATTATATAAATGTTATAACCTTTCCATTAAATTGGTGGTATTCAATAATTTTTTTAAATATACATCAAGATTCTAATCAATAAAATGTATCGATTAATTCTTAGGAAATAATCAACCAATTTTTTCAGTAATGTAATTTTACTCATCAAATTTTTATTCATTTAAAAATGAAATGTATTGATTTTTATGAGTGGATATTATAGTTAATTTCAGTGAATTTTGTAGATTTATCTAAAAAATAACCTCATTTTTTAATTCAACATTTCAAAACTATCTTAGGATTTATTTTAATAATTTTATGAAAATTTTGATTTTTCAATGAATAGAGAGAAATACTTATTTTTATTGAAAACTCTATTTTATTTTCATGAATTAAACAAAATCTATTTTGCATTAGTTTATAATTTTATTTGTTCCTTTTATATACAATTATCTAATTATGGTTTTGAAATGAATTTTAACCTTGAATTTATCATAAAAACATTTTATATTTAAAAAGGATATATTTTCAGAAAAATTGTTTTTAGTGTGTTATTATGGTATGATTTTAAATTAAATTAAAAAAAATTAGGTTATGAATTTTGAAAAAATGAATTCCATATTTTGAATCCGAATGTCCAAATTTCTTAAACAATTCTCTTTTATTTTTTGTCAATATGAATAGTAACCATTGTAATTTTGATACCACGATAAAAGTAAATTAGGTATTTAAAGTTAAAAATATTATGATAAGGATTATAAAATAACCCTAAATATTTATTTTATGTTATTTTATGAGTCTATTTCATCTATAGGAATCCTATATTCAGTTATATAGAATTTTATGGCAATTTTGATGAGATTATGACATTTACAATATTTCAAGAAAAGTCAAACATGTCACACTCTTATTTTTAATAACTCAAATATTATTAAAATGGATTTATCTAGAGGATATGTTAATATATAAATTTTATTTTGAAATATAAAATGTTTATCTCTATAATGGTAATTTATTTTTAATTTTTAGTGATGAAATATTTACCGTAAATGCTTTCACAATGCTGACATAGTAATTATTTAATTAATATAAAAATCAAACCAATGATATTAAAAAATATTAAAAGTATTATAATTTGAGATAAATAATGTGATCCATAAATTTTATTGATTAAGGTGTCATTTTTGGGATGTGTTAAAATAATTGGTTTGAATTCTAAGTCATTACTAGAAATATGGTCTTTTGAGCCCCTTTACCTATAGCCACTGCCACTGGCGGTCGATATAGGTAACCAATAGCGACCGATAATGGCGGCTGCTAGGTTTCCCTAAACAAAAACTCGGCTTCGCCCTCCCCCCCCCCCCCGAACCCTCTCCTCAATCCTCTCGCAAAGCGCCCCCACCCCCCACCCCCCCACCCCGAACCCTTCCACCCTCCTCGTCGTCGTGCGTCGTCCCCGTCGCCGCGCGCCCTCCCCATCGCCACCATCCCCAGTCACCACGCGCCCTCCCCGTCGCCCTTCCGCCCTCCACCGACCGCTCTCCGCCCTCCATCGGCCACCCTCCGCCGCCCCGCCCTCCGCCGGCCACCCTCCGTCCGCCCTCCGCCCTGCCCTTCGGCCGCCCTCCACCCTCCGCCCAACGCCCTCTGCCACCCCGCCCTCCGCCGGCCGCCCTCCAGCCACCCTCCGCCCTCCGGATGCCCTCTTCCCTGCCCTCTGGCTGCCCTCCGCCCTCCGCTGGCCACCCTCCGCCGCCCCGCCCTCTGTCGGCCGCCCTCCGGCCACCCTCCCCCCTCCGGCCACCCTCTGCCCTGCCCTTCATCTCCTCTGGGCTTCTTTTGCCTCTTCCCTCCGGCTCTGACCTCCCTACGGCCGCCCTTCGGCCTCCCTCTGTCCTCAGGCCTCCCGCCACCCGCCTCCGGCAGCCCTCCGACAGCCCTCCGGCCACCCTCTGGCCTTCGTCCTCCAGCCCCTCTAGCCTCCGACCTCCGCCCTCGGCCCTCCACCCCCTCGTCCCTCCCCCCAGCACCCCGAACACCCCCCTGCACCCCGCCAACCACCTTCCCCTCCGTCTTCATCCCCTCCCTCGCTGCACCACCGCCACCTGTCCCCTCCTTCACCGTCATCTCCCTTGCCGCACCGCCGTCGCCCGGTCCCCTCCCTCCCCACACGACCGCTACTCGTCCCCTCACCGCTGCCACCCGTCCACTCCGGCTCCCCCTGTCCTTGGTCCCCTCCCTCATCATCCCTCCCTCGCTGCACTTTCGCCACCTCACATCCTCCTATCCTCTGCCTCCCCGTCGTCGTCGCCTCCCATCCCCTCCCTCGTCGCACCAGATCCGGCTCTGGCTCCCTACCACTGCCTCTCCTCTCCCTCACATCACCGCCTCCGGCTCCCCTCCCTTCCTAGTTTGTAGCACAATCAGGTATGACAAGGGCTTTCACTTACATTATTATTTTATAAATGGTTCACAAACAATTAATTAGTATTTATTTTAAATGTATTTGATATGAAAAATGAAAATGTAATAAGTCTTATGTAAATGTTTGTTATAAGGATCTTATTATGGATTAGAGTTGGATTAATCTTCCAAATCGGACATCTAAAGAGTATTTCAATGGCATTTTGCAGTTTATTGACTTCACCAGAGGATTTGAAAGTGACTATATTAGTTGTCCATGTATAAAATGTGCTAACAGATATCAATTCACACGAGATACTATGAGGGATAACCTATTCTGTAATGGATTTCTGAAAAATTATAAGAGTTGGACTCATCATGGAGAAGAATATGTTCGTCGTCAAAATACGGATGCAGTTCAGATGGATATTGATGAAAGGATGAATGATCCAATGCATGAAATGCTTACTGAAATGGTACGTGGGTTGGATCCTAAAGGCATTGACATCCAGAATCTTGAGACCGGTGAGATAAATCTTCACTCTGGTGCAGATCGTGATTCAAGGAGGTTTTATGAAGGAATTGATGATGCAAAAACAGAATTATATCCTGGATGTACTTCTTACAATAAATTGTCGTTTATCATGGAGTTGTTTCATTTGAAGACTTTGAATCATTGGTCAGACACATAATTCGAAATGCTGTTGGTGTTATTGAAAAAGGTTCTTCCTGTCGACGCTAAGATTCCCGAGTCGTATTACCATGCTCATAAGCTGACAGAGAACTTAGGTTTTACATATGAGACCATAGATGCATGTACAAACAACTGTATGTTGTTTAGAAAGGAAACTGCCCATTTGGATATTTGTACGGTTTATGGTGATTCCAGGTGGAAAGAGAATAGGGGAAATCCGACTCATCAAAGTCAGATTGTGATACAGGGGAAACTGATTCCCGTAAAGCAAATGTGTTACTTTCCCCTTAAACCAAGGTTGAAAAGATTTTTTATTTCATCTAAAGTTTCTAATTTAATGAGATGGCATGCAGAAAGAGTTCATGAAAGTGATATGTTAACCCACCCGGAAGACTCTCATGCATGGAAGGATTTTGATAAGAGACATCCTGACTTTTACAAAGATGTTCGTAATGTCCGATTGGAATTGGCAGTAGATGGTTTCAATCCATTCAAGACTATGGTTGGTGTAACTCATAGCACATGGCCCATGGTGTTGGTTCCGTATAATCTTCCTCTGTGGCTTTGTATGAAGCAACAATTTATATTACTTTCCACTCTTATTGATGGACCTAAAAGTCTGGGGGATAAGATTGATGTTTACCTTCAGCCATTGATTGATGAGTTGAATGAATTTTGGGGAGATGGTGTGATGACTTATGACTGTGAAATGAATGAAATGTTCAAACTGGAGGCTGCTTTATTGTGGACAATCAATGACTTCCCAGCTTATGCAAATTTATCAGGCTGGAGTACGAAAGGGGAATTTTCTTGCCCTTGTTGCAACAAAAGTAAAAAATCTGTATGGCTTAACATTCCAAAAAATGGGCATATATGGGTCACAGATGTTTTATCCCCCCTCAGCACAGGTTCAGAAAGGACAGAGTGGCATTTGATGGTTCTATAGAGTTCAACCCAGCACCAAAGATCATGATAGGAGTCGAAATGTTATCACAGATTGAGGAAGAAAACATCCGCATGGTATATGAAATTCAGGATTTGGTGACTCCTTCGGTACGTAATATTCGAGCTGCGGGTAGGTAGCGTAGTAACAATTGGAAAAAGAAAAGTATTTTTTATAGTCTTCCGTATTGGAAAACTAACATGTTGAGGCATAATTTGGATGTCATGCACATTGAAAAAATGTTTGTGATAACATATTGTGGACCATTTTAGGTGTTAGTGGGAAATCAAAGGACCATGTTAACACACGCCGTGATTTGGAAGAATTGGGTTTAAGGAAACAGTTGCATTTACAGTTAACTGAGAGAAACAAGGCATATATGCATGTTGCACAGTATACGATGACTACAAAAGAGAAGGAGAAATTTCTTTCCATTTTGAAGGTGCTCAAGGTTCTTGATGGTTACTCTTCTAATATTTCAAAGTGTGTGAATCTGACGAGCAAGACATTACAAGGGTTAAGAAATTCATGACAATCACATACTACTTCAGCAGTTGATTCCATTTGAAATTTGTGACTGTTTATCCCCCAATGTTGTTCAGCCGTTGATTGAGATGAGTATTTTTTTTAGATAGTTTGTTTAAGAAATCAAATAATGAGTGATTTAAAAAGTTTACAGGACCGAATTGTACTTATGCTTTGTCACTTTGAGAAACTATTTCCCCCCACATTTTTTGATGTTATGGTCCACTTGACAGTGCACCTAACTGATGAAGTAATGACTGCTGGTCCAGTGCAATTCTGGTGGATGTATCCTATTGAGCGGTATTTGAGTACATTGAAACGATTTGTATGCAATAGAGCTCGTCCGGAGGCATCAATAGCCAATGGTTATTTGATGGATGAGTGTACTACTTTTTGTGCAGAATATCTTACGGATGTAGGAGGTGTCAACACGCCATTCTAAGAATCGAGCATTGCAGGGACCACCTCACAGGCTCAGGACTCGTCACATGTCTCGGATCTGACATGAGGTATTTATTATTCATTTTTTAATTTTTTTTAATTAATACTGTTTTGTGTTTATATTCTATTCATATATAGTTTCGGGAGCAAGGTGCACCAACTGATAAAATGTCGGTGTGGATGAGGACTCGTGATCGCAATGATCCAGAGGTTGCAGCATTGATAGTAAGTGCTTGTACTCATTACCAATACTTACATAAAATCTGTATATTAATATATGTATATATATTTAAATATTTCCCAGGCTCAATTTGAAGCTGAATTAGAACATCTGCCAGAGGACCAGCGACAGCTTCCCATGCGAAGGGATGGGATCTTTCATCGCATCATTGGTCGGGACGGGCATGGATATAGTTTGACCTATGGAACAGGGATTCCTCGTTCTGTAGTGTCATGTGTTGCGGTTGTCGGTCCTGCTGTTTCTCAGATGACATAGTAGTTTTCAGATTTCGAGGCACGGCTGCGAGCTTCCGAGGAGGCAAATTTGAAATTGGCTGCTGAGGTTAGAGCACTGCGGGAATATGTGCATCCAGGTGATGGTGCAGGGGATCATACGACGCAGGTTTATACAGTATTTATTTATTTAATTTAAATTATTTTTGTTATGAAAATATTCATAATGTTTATTTTTTGTAGGCCCCTGGCCCATCGGATGGAGGTCAGTGATGAACATGCATGACGCATCATATTCATGAGGTGTGTTTTTGCTTTTAATGGTGGGGTTGTTATTGATATTTATGTTGGGTTTCTAGTGAGTTTTTTTTGTGATTTGGGGGTATCATGTGTGTTTTGGCCTCATGCAATGTTTGTGTGCACGAATTGAGAAGTAACCATGAAACTGATTATTGATTTGGATATTTTTTGTTCATTTAATTTTCAATGTTTAGAATTGCATGTTCTGTATTATTTTTGAAAAAAACATGTGATTCCTAATATAAAATATTAAACTTGTTTTTGATGAATGAGCTGAGTTCACTATTTGTAGTCCCCGGCCTACCCCGAATAGCCCTCCCCACACTCCGAACAGCTCTCCCCGCACCCCGGACATTCCCCCCCCCCACCCCGGACAGCCCCCCCGCACCCCGGACAGCCCTCCCCGCACTCCGGACAGCCCTCCTTGCACCCCGGACACCCCTCCCGCACCCCGGACAGCCTTCCCCGCACTTCGGACAGCCCTCCCCGCACACCGGATAGCCCTCCCGCACCCCGTACAGCCTTCCCCGCACTCCGGACAGCCCTCTCCACACCCCGGACAGCCCTCCCGCAACCCGGACAGGCCCCCTGCATGTAGGATAGTCCTCCCCTCACCCCGGACAGGCCCCCCGCACCCCGGACAGCCCCCCCCCCCCCCCGCTGTAACACTCGAGACTTTTATGTTATATAAATCATCAAAGTAATCTTTCACTTGCTTGTCTTGCTTTACACGAAATCGCGACCTTCCTCGATAGCTTGCGTCGTACGCAATACCGAGTTTCACTAAACAACGATATGCTATTAAAATATTATTAAAACTAGCCGTTATGAATAGTAATAACCACTTTTTGAAATTTTATAAATTTTATTTTTCAAAATAGACTTCATTTTTGAATTCAGAATATCGAATTTAGCCTAGGGTGAAATTTTGGTATTTTTCTGAAAACTTTCATTTTTTGATGAATAGTGAAACCACTAAGAGGTAGTTAAAAAACTGAATTTTTCATAAAACTTAATTTTACCGCTTCTGTGAGTGGAATTTCAAAAATCCGAGAGACACGGTTGATGTCAATAAGTAAAATGTGGTTCAATGAGATGAAAATAATTTTTGGTGAATAGTAACTTTTTACTTTTATTTACCACGGTTAAAAGTAAATAGGGTAATTAAGGGTAAAAATGATATTATTATTACCCTAACACATGTCCTAATTCTATTGGATACGTTTAATTCGACCAAAAACAACCTTAGGAATAAAATATGACCATTTAGGCCCTCTTGGATTAGATTAGGACATTTATTATTAATTTATTTAAAGAAGGGTTAAAATAGTTAAAATCAAAGTTTAATAAGTATATCATTTTTAATATAGGGTTATACATAAGATAAATTCGACTATAAATATTCATTATAAAGCTAAAAAGATTTCCTACATAATGATATTTTATTTGTAATTTTTAGATTTTATATAAGTTAATTTATTTATGATACAAATATGATGCAGTAATTATCTTATTAATGAAATATTGACATAATTGATGTTATAAATACCCAAATAAATATAATTTGAGACTTTTTATGAATTACACTAATTTTATAGACTAATATGACATGTTATTATTTATTTAAGTAACTTTTTTCGAACTAAAAATTCTGTTATGATTTTCACAAAAATCAATTACTTAATAGTGTCAAAATTGACATAAGATAGTTTTTAAAAAAAATATTATATTAGTAATTGTTATTTTATTTCTAAAAATCTAATGTTCGGCTAAATTACTTAGATAAGGTTATATATATTAATAATAAACAACTTGGGGTTTGTTTGGCTACTTATATTAAGTTTATTAACATTATAGCATAAGAACATAAGAAGACACGGTAAAAGTAAAATTATTTTACATAATGTTAAATCTAAATGATAAGGTTAAAATAGGAACCTAAACTTGTATAAATTATATTGTATGAGATTATTTTGACCCATCCCCACCTTATCAATTTGGAGCTATTTAAAACCGAATTTGACTATATAATAAAATAATAGTTTTTGTTATTCCAAAGGTGCCCCTCTCCTCCCTTATAAAAGGGCACCTCCTCCCCCTCTTCCTCACACCACTTTTAGCCTTCAAGCTCAGAAAAACCCTGCCAATTTCTCCTCTCCACTTCCCTAGAGACATTCTAGAGGTCTTGGTCTTCTTCAAAGACCAATTCTATTGCCCTAAAAGGAGATCTCAAAGAGGCACTTCAAAGAAGAGGTAATGTCTGATTACCAATTTTTTCAACTTTATTTCTTCTTCCACTTCTTCTTCTTTAGTTGTTTCATTATGAAGTAATAACATCAGTATCACTCATATACTGATATGTTATTATAAGTATGAAACCACCCTATTTCACCATCTATCCATCCTACGGAAAACAAAATCACCGCGCGTGCGTACGTATGGAATACCGTCTCCACGCCGTGGTGTAATCTATTTTCCACCACCACCTTACTTGGATGGGTATAATGGTGTAAATAATGACTATATATGACTATTGTAAAGTGATATTGATTCTGAAATAGTATACATACACTCCAATACAATTCAACAATCATGAGAACGATATCATCGCTCGTGGGTACGTACGGACTACCGTCTCCACGACGCGATGAGATTCATTCTCCACGTTAACCATTCATGAATGATTATAAAGTATATATAATAAGTAATCATGAAATATATGACATATTAATACTACTGGATTTATGTATATATATATTTATGTCATCTACTTAATTCCACTCAATTCAATAAGGAAACGAAAACAACGTTCATGCGTACGTACGGCCTACCGTCTCCATGAACGGTGTATTTATTTCCATTTATTGATCCATTATATATATGTAAATTCTGAATATATATTATATATAAATCATGTTTTACATTCTGGATTTAAATAATCATGATCTAAGTAATCATATGAATAATTACAAGTTAAAACACGAACAACAAATGAGACGATTTTACCCAAAATGCTACTTTAACATGAATTTACAAAAGAACGGGTAATAAGTGAACCATATATGATATAATAAAAATGAATATGATTCTTTAATAAGTCAATGACATTATTTAAATCATTATACAGGAGGTTCGGACACTTACGAAGCAAATCGGACCTAAGGTAAGGGAAATATCACAATCTCATTTCTATCTGAGATTGTTTATACTTTGGAATTTACTGGGGTGTATTTTATCATCCACATCCATGTTTCCACAATATGTAATATTATTTCCATCCACCTACAATTGTTTAAATCCAATTTTACCCTTCGGTGAGTTTTAGTAAAAGATATGAAAGGAATCTTTTGTCGTTATTCGTACGAGGTACTTTTTGACTTTTCCAACAAAAGTACGAGAAGAATGTTTTTCTTAACTTATACGACATGAATGGATTTTTAAAACATTATTTCCAAGAAGATTACTTTACAAGTTTTAAAGTTTATTTTTAATCAACTTCTTTTAGTATAGAATTATATGACAAGTTAAGAAAGGAAAAGTGTTTTTGAAGTAGAAAGGATATTTTCCTCAAGAATGGAGTTCAAGTGTTTTATCAAAATTAGTTTCCATCTAAGATAATATAGGGTTCTGTTTCTATCCCTATTATTACATGGATTTTATTATGTTGTCATGGAAATATTTTTATGAATTCCTTTATCTTATATGAATTGTATTATGATTTCACGATGTTTAAGATTCCCATTTTTATTACATGGGTTATGCTATGATGTATGGTTTCTGATTTTGTGGCGCACATAAGAATGGTATCATTATGAGATGGGTGGGACCTATATCTCCCCCTAATGCATTGGGTAAAGATTTTATATCTCATGAGATAGACATGGCTGGAACAGCAGGTTAAACTGGTTCAGTGAAACAGGACTGAAATGAGGAGTGAACTCGGTTCAGAAATGGACTTTGTCCACTAAGATAGTCTTGGCAATGAGCCTTGACTAATAAGAAATGATTCTATATGATTATGTGTGTATGCCACAAAGTTTCATGTTTTAAGTTATGATTATTGGGATTACATTTCACTACTATGATTTATCCCATGTTATGAGATTATGATTTCTTTTGCAGGTTAAGATTTCCATAAGTTATGTTCTTATGTATATGATGTGATTGATATTTCTTTTGTTTACCCTTACTGAGCATTTGAGATCACCCTTTTGAATGTTTTATTTCCCCAAGTCAGGAAGAAGGTTATTAAGTAAGATATGCCAAAAGGGACTATATATATGATGAAATAAATGGGAGACAGTGTAGATGCTTTATGAACCAGTTGTTTATGTTTCCCAGTTTCTAAAGACACTATACCTATACGGTCCTTTCCTGGTTTTGTTATATGTTGTAATAAGTGTGCATAAATTATGAAGTAATAACAATGTATGTAAAGTATGGTTCGTTATAGTTAGTATCAGAGGAAAGGTATATTCAACCTTTGGAAACTAGGATATAAAAGCCTTAGTAAGAACCCTAAGGATAATTCTAAGCATAGAACACAATCTTAGTGTTTTAGAAATGGATATGAATAACCTATGATAAGACCTTAAGTGTGAAATTTTATTCTTGATTATGTGGTTTTACTATTATAATTAGTGTTGCTCACATTATTCTTCTTGTTTTTAGTCAATGGATGGAACCCACAGGAACCGTGTTAATGCGGAATGTGACGGGCAATGCAATGATTTTCCCCCTGAGCAACCAAATGTTATGGGAGCTGGAATGCAAAATCTTGTAGCCATGCTCACACAACTTTCTCAAGCTATGAATCATACAGGACTTCCAAATGAGGAAAGGAAGGAGCAACATTCTGTTGAATCCTTCATGAGGCAGCGTCCACCTTCATTCAGTGGGTCTACTGATCCATTAGTTTCTGAACAATGGATTAGTACTACTGAAAAGATATTTTCAGTTCTTCAATGTTCTGAACATGATAAAGTCATCTTAGCAGTGTATCGTTTGGAAGGTGATGCTGATCAATGGTGTAATCCTATTAAGAATACAAGGGAAAGGGTTGAAATTGAGTCCATGGAATGGGACGAGTTCAAGAACATATTTTTCAATAATTACTTCCCTCGTATTCTCCGAACAAAGATGGAGAAGGAGTTTCTTGAACTAAAGCAAAAGGATGATGAATCTGTTGGTACCTGTAAAGAAAATTTTACAAACTTGCAAGGTATGCTTCTGGTATTATTATCCAACCTAAGAGTAAGATCGATCGATTATTTAGTGGCTTAAAACCAAGTCTTTAAAGGGCGTTAGCCATAAGGGACTTCAATAGCTACGAGGAAATCGTTCGATGTGCTCTCAAAGTCGATATGGAGATTGGAGTAACCCATCAGACATATGGGTTTGATAAGAAGTGGAAAATGGAATTCAAAGGAAAATCTAAAGAGCACACTGAAAACAAGATGAGCTTTCCCTTATGCTCAAAGTGTGGAAAGAAACATGGAGGGGGTTGTCTTAAAGGGACAATTAAATGTTTCAAATGTGGAAAGGAAGGTCATAGGGCATTTGAATGCCGCAATGATGGGAAGAAGATGTCTAATGATGAAAACAAAGGAAGGGATACACAGAATGAACCTACTACACTTCAATGTTTCAAGTGCAAGGAGATGGGTCATTATGCTAATCAATGCCCAAATCCAAGGGTTGATGATGATAGTCGACGTCAACAAACTCTTAAGGCTAAAGACAAAGGAAAGTCACATGCAATTTCTATCAACGATGTGGAGTACGATTACGATGTGGTGAAAGTTACACTTACCATCCACTCTAAAGTAGAAAATGTTTTATTTGATTCTGGATCCACCCACTCTTTTATTTCTGAAGAATTTTCTAATGATATCACCATATTACCTCAACAATTAGATGTTGAGTTAGCTGTGACAACTCCTAATGGCACAACAGTCGCATCAAAAGTTTATAATTCTTCTCCGATCGAATTTTGTGGGAAAGTGCTTCCTGCAAATCTTGTGATCCTTCCTATAGTGGAATTTGATGTGATTCTTGGCATGGATTGGCTTTCTTTATATGGATATCATATCAATTTCCAAAGAAGGGAAGTCACATTTCATATTCCAGGTCAATCTATGATCGTCTATCAACGCAAGGATGAACATAACCTTCCAGTGGAAATTTCTTCCATCTTATGGGTCTTGATTCCACTAAATGAAGGTTATTTATCTCAAATGGTTGGTGAGAAACTCACGATTAAGAATATTCCCATTGTACAGGAGTTTGACGATGTCTTTCTAGAGGAATTACCAGGTCTTCCACCAAATAATGAAGTTGAGTTTTCAATAGAACTCGTACATGGTGCTTTGCCTATTTCAAAGACACCTTATAGAATGGCCCCAATTGAGTTGCAGGAATTGAAGAAGCAACTTCAAGAGAATCTTGATAAGGGGTTCATATGCCCTAATGCGTCACCTTGGGGAGCACCTGTTCTATTTGTTAAGAAGAAAGATGGATCAATGAGACTCTGCATTGATTATCGAGAACTTAACAAGATCACTATCAAGAACAAATATCCTATCTCATGCATTGATGACTTATTTGACCAACTATGTGGAGCTCAATACTTTTCCAAGATTGATCTTCATTTAGGGTATCATCAATTAAGGGTCAAAAGGGAGGATATACCAAAGACGGCTTTTTGTACAAGGTATGGACACTATGAATTTATAGTGATTCCATTTGGTCTTACTAATTCCCCTGTTATCTTCATGGATCTGATGAATAGAGTCTTTAGAGACTATCTTGATCAGTTTGTGGTAGTCTTTATAGACGATATTCTTGTCTATTCAAAGAGCAAGGAAGAACATGAAGATCACTTGAGAATTATATTGAAGACCCTGAGAAAGGAGAATCTTTATGCCAAATTTACCAAGTGTGAATTTTGTCTTCAAAAAGTTTCATTTTTGGGTCACATAATCTCAAAAGAGGGGATATCTGTGGATCCAGCAAAAACAGAGGTTATCGAAAGATGGTCGAGACCAACAACAGTAACTGAGATCCGAAGTTTTCTTGGTTTGGCTGGATATTATCGACGTTTTGTGAAAGACTTTTCACAATTATCTAATCCACTCACCAGGTTGACTCAGAAATGAGTTAAGTTTGTCTGGATGGAGGAATGTGAAGAGAATTTCAAGGAGTTGAAAAGAAGGTTATCCAGTGCACATGTACTCACACTTCCTTGTAGTGGAGAAAGGTTTGTGATCTACAGTGATGCATCCAAGAATCGATTGGGGTGTGTTCTTATGCAAAATGATATGGTGATAGCTTATGCCTCAAGGAAATTGAAAATACATGAGAAAAATTATCCAACTCATGATTTGTAGTTAGCTTCGATAATCTTTGCATTAAAGATTTGGAGGAATTATCTTTATGGAGAAAGGTGTGACATTTATACTAATCATAAAAGTTTAAAGTATATTTTCACACAAAAGGAGCTGAATATGAGCCAAAGAAGATGGTTGGAGCTGATTAAGGATTACGACTGCTCAATTCATTACCACCCTGGGAAAGCAAACAAGGTGGAAGATGCATTAAGTCGACAAGATCATGCCAGTTTATGCATGATGAGGATCACAAAAGATCCAATATTTATGGATTTACAAAGGATGGATGTTGGAATTATAATGAAAGGGGAAAATCATATCTTTCTCAAATGAATGTTCAACCATCTATATATGTGAAGATTAAAGAGGCACAGAAAGAAGATGTCGAGTTACAAAAGAAGGTGAGAAATGTTCCTGAATTCAACCTTGATTGTGATGGGATAATAAATTTCAGGAATTGGGTTTGTGTTCCTCCCCTCCCCGAATTAAAGAAGGATCTACTGGATGAGGCTCATAGTTCTTCATTCTCTATTAATCCTAGAATCACGAAGATGTATAGCGACCTGAAAGAGTACTTCTAGTGGGATGGCATGAAAAGAGATGTTGCTGAATATGTCTCTCGATGCTTGGTTTGTCAGCAAGTTAAAGCTGAGAGATAGAAGTCTAAGGGGATGTTACAACCATTACCCATACCCGAATGGAAATGGGAAAACATCACTATGGACTTTTTCACCGGACTTCCTAAAACATCCAAAGGCAATAATGCTATCTGGGTCATAGTTGATCGTCTTACAAAGTCTGCACACTTCATCACTATTAGAGAGGATTTATCTCTGGATCAGCTTGCCAGGATATATGTGAAGGAAGTGGTAAGATTGCATGGAGTACCACTTTCTATTCTATCTGATCGGGATCCGAGGTTTACCTCAAGGTTCTGGCAAAGTCTTCAGCATACTCTGGATGCAGAGTTGAGTTTCAGCACTACTTATCATCCTCAGACAGACGGTCAGTCTGAGAGAAAAATTCAAACTCTAGAAGATATGTTGAGAGATTTCTCTATGGATTTCAAATGTGGTTGGGATCAACACCTACCTCTGGTGGAATTTTCTTATAATAATAGTTTTCACTCCAGTATTCAGATGGCTCCTTATGAAGCTCTCTATGGAAATAAATTCAGGACTCCAACTTGCTGGGATGAAGTTGGGGAAAGAAAGCTATTAGGACCTAATCTCGTTGATGAGATAGCAGAAAAAGTCATATCTATTCAACAACACATAAGAGCAGCTCAGAGTCGACAGAAAAGTTATGCCGACAACCGAAGAAAGACTTAGAGTTTTAAGTGGGTGATAAAGTGTTCTTATGAATATCTCCCTGGAAGAGGGTCGTGAGATTTGGAATGAAGGGGAAGTTGAGCCCTAGATATATCAGTCCTTTCGAAATACTGGATCATGTTGGGAAGTTAGCTTACCGATTGGCGCTTCCACCGAATCTCTTTCAAGTTCACGATGTGTTCCATGTATCTCTCCTGAGGAAGTACATACCTGATCCTTCACATGTACTCAGCTCAGAAGTTGTACCGCTAGAGCAAGATCTTTCTTATGAAGAACAGCCGATAGAGATTCTACATCGTAGTGAAAAAGTCCTACGAAACAAGACCACTCGCTTGGTGAAGGTTTTGTGGAGGAACCACCAATTAGAAGAAGCTACATGGGAGCTTGAGGATATGATGAGGGATAGGTATCCTCATCTGTTTGTTACAAAGTGACGAATTTCGAGGGAAAAATTCATTTTAAGGGGGGTAGAATGTAACACCTGAGACTTTTATGTTATATAAATCATCAAAGGAATCTTTCACTTGCTTGACTTTCTTTACACAAAATCGTGACCTTCCTCGATAGCTTGCGCCGTACGCAATACCGAGTTTCACTAAACAAAGATATGCTATTAAAATATTATTAAAACTAGCCGTTATGAATATTAATAACCACTTTTTGAAATTTTATAAATTTTATTTTTCAAAATGGACTTCATTTTTGAATTCAGGATATCGAATTTAGCCTAGGGTGAAATTTTGGTATTTTTCTGAAAACTTTGAATTTTTGATGAATAGTGAAACCACTAAGTGGTAGTTAAAAAAACTGAATTTTTCATAAAACATAATTTTACCACTTCTGTGAGTGGAATTTCAAAATTTTGAGAGACACGGTTGATGCCAGTAAGTAAAATGTGGTTCAATGAGATGAAAATCATTTTTGGTGAATAGTAACTTTTTACTTTTATTTACCACGGTTAAAAGTAAATAGGGTAATTAAGGGTAAAACTGATATTATTATTACCCTAAAACATGTAATAATTCTATTGGATAAGTTTAATTCGACCAAAAACAACATTAGGAATAAAATATGACCATTTAGGCCCACTTCGATTAGATTAGGACATTTATTATTAATTTATTTAAAGAAGGGTTAAAATAGTTAAAATCAAAGTTTAATAAGTATATCATTTTTAATATAGGGTTATACATAAGATAAATTCGACTATAAATATTAATTAGAAAGATAAAAATATTTCCTACATAATGATATTTTATTTATAATTTTTAGATTTTATATAATTTAATTTATTTATGACACAAATATGATGCAGTAATTATCTTATTAATGAAATATTGACATAATTGATGTTATAAATACCAAAATAAATATAGTTTGAGACTTTTTCTGAATTACAGTAATTTTCTAGATTAATATGACATGTTATTATTTATTTAAGTAACTTTTTCTGAACTAATAATTCTGTTATGATTTTCACAAAAATCAATTACTAAATAGTGTCAAAATTAACATAAAATAGTTTTTAAAACAAATATTATATTAGTAATTGCTATTTTATTCCTAAAAATATAAGGTTCATCCAAATGACTTAGATAAGGTTATATATATTAATAATAAAAAACTTGGGGTTCGTTTGGCTGCTTATAGTAAGTTTATTAACCTTATAGCATAAGAACACAAGAAGACACGGTAAAAGTAAAATTATTTTACATAATGTTAAATCTAAATGATAAGGTTAAAATAGGAACCTAAACATGTCTAAATTATATTGGATGAGAGTATTTCGACCCATACCCACCTTAGCTTCTAAATAAATCAATATGGAGCTATTTAAAACTGAATTTGACTTTATAATAAAATAATAGTTTTTATTATTCCAAAGGTGCCCCTCTCCTCCCTTATAAAAGGGAACCTCCTCCCCCTCTTCCTCACACCACTTTGAGCCTTTAATCTCGACCAAACCCTAAAAATTTCTCCTCTCCACTTTCCTAGAGACATCCTAGAGGTCCTGGTCTTCTTCAAAGACCAATTCGAGTGCCCTAAAAGGAGATCTCAAAGAGGCGCTTCAAAGAAGAGGTAATGTCTGATTACCAATTCTTTCAACTTTATTTCTTCTTCCACTTATTCTTCTTTAGTTGTTTCATTATGAAGTAATAACATTAGTATCATTAATATACTGATATGTTATTATAAGTATGAAACAACCCTATTTCACCATCTATCCATCCTATGGAAAACGAAATCTCTGCGCGTGCGTACGTACGGAATACCGTCTTCACACCGTGGTGTAATCTATTTTCCACCACCACCTTACTTGGATGGGTATAATGGTGTAAATAATGACTATATATGACTATTTTAAGGTGATATTGATTCTTAAATAGTATACATACCCTCCAATACAATTCAACGATCATGAGAACGATATCATCGCTCGTGCGTACGTACGGACTACCGTCTCCACGACGCGATGAGATTCATTTTCCACGTTAACCATTCATGAATGATTATAAAGTATATATAATAAGTAATCATTAAATATATGACATAATAATACTACTGGATTTATGTATATATATATTTATGTCATCTACTTAATTCCACTCAATTCAATAAGGAAACGAAAACAGCATTCATGCGTACGTACGGTCTACCGTCTCCATGAACGGTGTATTTCTTTCCTTTTATCGATCCATTATATATATGTATATTCTGAATATATATTATATATAAATCATGATTTACATTCTTTATTTAATTAATCATGATCTAAGTAATCATATGAATAATTACAAGTTAAAACACGAACGAAAATGAGACGATTTTACCCAAAACACTACTTTAACGTGAATTTATAAAAGAACGGGTAATAAGTGAACCATATATGATATAATAACAATGAATATGATTCTGTAATAATTCAATGACATTATTTAAATCATTATACAGGAGTTTCGGACAATTACGAAGAAAATTGAACCTAAAGTAAGGGAAATATCACAATCTCATTTCTATCCGAGATTGTTTATACTTTGGAATTTAATGGGGTGTATTTTATAATCCACATCCATGTTTCCTCAATATGTAATATTATTTCCATACACCTACAATTTTTTAAATCCAATTTTACCCTTTGGTGAGTTTTAGTAAAAGATATGAAAGGAATCTTTTGTCATTTTTCGTACGAGGTACATTTTGACTTTTCCGAC
The DNA here is from genome assembly GCA_963277665.1 of Viscum album. Taxonomy (NCBI): domain Eukaryota; kingdom Viridiplantae; phylum Streptophyta; class Magnoliopsida; order Santalales; family Viscaceae; genus Viscum; species Viscum album. The sequence goes on from OY728166.1 coordinate 387,313,129, forward strand.
AAAAGTACGAGAAGAATTTTTTTTAACTTATACGGCATGAATGGATTTAGAAAACATTACTTCCAAGATGCTTCCTTTACAAGTTTTCAAGTTTATTTTAAATCAACTTCTTTTAGTTTAGAATTGTATGACATGTTAAGAAAGGAAAAGTGTTTTTGAAGTAGAAAGGATATTTTCCTCAAGAATGGAGTTCAAGTGTTTTATAAAAATTATTTTCCATATAAGATAATATAGGGTTATGTTTCTATCCCTATTATTACATGGATTTGATTATGTTGTGATGGAAATATTTTTATGAATTCCTTTATCTTATATGAATTGTATTATTATGTCACGATGTTTAAGATTCCCATTTTTATTACATGGGTTATGCTATGATGTATGGTTTCTGATTTTATGGCACACATAATAATGGTATCATTATGAGATGGGTGGGACCTATATCTCCCTCCAATTCATTGGGTAAAGATTTTATATCTCATGAGATAGACATGGCTGGAATGGCAGGTTAAACTGGTTCAGTGAAACAGGACTGAAACGAGGAGTGAACTCGGTTCAGAAATGGACTTTGTCCACTAAGATAGTCTTGGAAATGAGCCTTGACTAATAAGAAATGATTCTCTATGATTATGTGTGTATGCCACAAAGTTTCATGTTTTAAGTTATGATTATTGGGATTACATTTCACTACTAGGATTTATCCCATGTTATGTGATTATGATTTCTTTTGCAGGTTAAGATCTCCAAAAGTTATGTTCTTATGTATATGATGTGATTGATATTTCTTTTGTTTACCCTTACTGAGCATTTGAGCTCACCCTTTTGTATGTTTTCTTTCCCCAGGTCAGAAAGAAGGTTATTAAGTAAGATATGCTAAAAGGAACTATAGATATGATGAAATAAATGAGAGACAGTGTAGACGCTTTATGAACCAGTTGTTTATGTTTCAAAGTTTCTAAAGACACTATACCTATACGGTCCTTTCCTGGTTTTGTTATATGTTGTAATAAGTGTTCATCAATTCTGAAGTAATAACAATGTATGTAAAGTATGGGTCGTTATACCCGCACCCCTGACAGCCCTCTCTCACCCCGGATAGCCCCCACGCACCCCGGACAGCCGCCCCCCACCCCGGACTGCCCTCCCCGCACGCCGGACAGCCGCCCCGCACCCCGGACAGTCCCTCCCCGCACCCCAGACAGCCCCCCCCCCCCCCCCCCCCCGCATCCCGGACATCCCTCCGTGCACCCCGGACAGCCCTCCCCGCACCCCAGACAGGCCCCCCTCACCTAATACAGCCTCACCTCACCCCGGACAGTGTAACACTCCGAGCTTTCACGATACGCTTCTCTTTCAATAATGCTATAGCTTGCATTGTACGCAAGTTCGAGATTCTAACACAGCGCGACCAATCAAAATAGCCATTATGAATAGTAATACCCACTATTTGAAATTATATACATTTTATATTTCAAAATGGAATTCATTTTTGGATTCGGAATATCTAAATTATCCTATGTTGAATTTTTGGTATTTTTCTGATAATTTCCAATTTTTTATGAATAGTGAAAAATACTTAAAAACAACTTTTTTAATAAAAAAAATTTATAGTGATAAATTATACTATTTAATGGTTTTAGATTGTAATTAGAATATATTTTTACCATTTTATCCAATTTTGGTCATTATAATTAATTTCACTTTGAAATTGGACATAAACAATTGTCAATCTTTTGATATATATTGTTTTTTAAAACACGCTATTTGTTGTGACAACGAGAATTAATTATAAAATTAATTAATGCAACTTATATGTTTGGAATTTTTTAAAATATACATCATTATTGAATTCAGAATATCAATTATATCTTAGGGTGAAATTTTGGCATTGTTCTGAAAAACTTCAATTTTTGATGAATAGTGAAACCACTAAGTGGTAGTTAAAAAACTGATTTTTCGTTTAAATGAAACATTACCACTTCTGTGATTTGATTTTCAAAAATCCGACATACATGGTTGTCATTAGGAAGTAAAATGTGGTTCAAAAGGATTAAAATAATTTTTGGTGAATAGTAACTTTTAAGTTTAATTAATCGCGATTAAAGGTAATTAGTGAAAGTTAAGGTAAAAATGATATTATAAAAATATGAAAATACCTTTACACTTGTCCTAGCCCTATTGTATGAGTCATGGCCGACCAATAAAATCCATGGGTCAACTTGGGGACCTCATGGAGCCTCTTTGGTAGGAAAATGACATAAATAACTTTTTATTTAATGTTAAAATAAAAGTGTCACAAACAAGAGTTATTTTAGTAAAACAATTTTTAAATGGGGTTATACAAGTCATATTTTTTACTATAAATATTCATTATAAATCTAAATGGATTTCCTAAATCATGATATTTTTTTATAATTTTTAGACATTAAATAAATTAAATTATTTATGATACCATGATAATGAAGCGATTACCTCATTAATTAACGATTTAAATAAAATGAAAAGATAATGTAAAATATAAGACTTAAACTTGTGAAAAACCTATTTGATGAGTAGATTTAGAAATATTATCACCTTATCCTCAAAATATAAGTGTGGGACCTTTAGAATCCGAAAAATCATTTCATAATAAAGTAACATTTCATTACTTTCCAAGAGTGCCCCTCCTCTCCACTTATAAAAGGCCCCCACCACTACCACCTTATTCACCCCTTAAAAGCCATTTGGCTCGGCCAAAATCATCCCAAATACTCTCTCCACTTCCCTCTCTTACTCCTAGAAGCCACACTTTGGGAAGAATTCTTCCCAAGGAAGCCTTTGGCTCAAATCAAAAAAGAGGTACCCGATTTTAAGGTAATGTCTTCTCTAATGTTGTTTTGTTTTATTTTGCTTCTCCAACCCCTTAAACTATTTTTATTACTTTCTTTTGTAACAACACCAGTATCTATAATATACTAGGATTTTTTTATGATAAGTATTTGATTTACACTTACACACACCTTCGTATAATGGTTAAAGAACATACTGTTTCTGTGGTTGGCGAAATACTGCCTCATTAAAACGATGATTGTTCAATATTCTTTTAACACCTCTAATGGTGGCCATTTTGATGAAACTATTTTCATATATGATATATATATTATGTTTATGTTTTCCTTATGCTTCTGTATTTTTCATTTATGGCATACCTTTATGGTTTCCATTATGGGTAAACAAGATATTTTCATTTTAGGAAGTGCGGACTACCGCCCCCTCAAAGTGATTTGAATCGTTAATGCCATATGTGGGATGTATAAAGGATGGAGTAAATGGTATTATATATTATATTATACTTTAATTATATTATAACTTTATATAATTATAATTTCATTCCATTAAATATGAAATAGAAATGAAAGTAGCATTCATGCGTACGTACGGCTTACCGTCTCCATGAACGGTGCATTTCATTTCTTACCTCTAAATGTTACGTAATATTATGAATGAATTTATATACTGGATTTATGTGATATATATGATATCTAAATCATGAATATAATTCTGGATATAATGGATATTTCACCACATGAACAACTTGTAATTATAAGAAGTTTATTTTTGACTCAAGTACCTAAGATCGACAAAACGACTGTTATTAACATAAATAATTACATAATGTTCATAACATTGTAATAAGTGATATAAAAGGAATAATGAACAAGAAAAAGGTTCTTAAGAAAATAGAAATTAACTCTAGTTTATTATTTAGGAGATTAAAGAACGATCGAGTCAAGTCGGACGTGAGGTAAGGGAATTTCTTAACCCAATTTCCATTCTTTGGGTTAATCTCCTACTTTCAAATTATGTCATGATATTATTATGTCCTATCTTGTATTTGTACTTTATTTATGTGTAATTATATTAAATACACATAATAGATCTATTTTATTTTAAAAATTATCTTTTTACAGACTTTGTCTCAATCTCCTTTCATTGAGGCATATTTGGTTTTATACACAACTTTCATTTATACGGTGTATAAATCCCGTTGACTTTTACTTTTATACAAAAGGAATATTTTTATACGAAGCGTTTTTACTAAACGACAAAAGGAATGTTTTTTTCTTACGTATACGGCGACAATGACTTCTCTGCCGCCATGACCATTATTTGAGTTTCGGCTTCCTCTACAAGCCATAACGTTTTTTAAAATGAAAAATAAATACAATTTTTAATTTTCTTTTATTTTGGTATTGAAAATGGTTTTGAAAGTGTTTTTACTATATCAATGTGTTGTATTGATATCTTGTGATTGAAATGTGGAAATGTTATGTTTCCTTTATGCATGTTTTATGTGATACGATTATGTTATATGATATGTTTAAACCTATTCATATGAGGAATGCATTGGACTTAATAAGTGATTGGTGGAGCCCGCTATAGCTCCTCGATGCATCGGTAGGTCTCATGAGACAAACTAGTGTCTTGGCATGATTCCTTGACAAAATCTTATTTTTGGTCTTGGCACGAGGCCTTGGCTACGTGGTTAAGATAGTCTGGAATTATGCATTCCATCATTATGAAAGTGGTTATTGATTTTGCATGTGATTATTCGACTAGTAGAATATCCATGTGAGTAAATAAATCGCATTCTATAATTTTATTTTTTTTCCATATTATGCTGAAGTTCAAGTTTAAAAAGGATTTTGTTTTAGTTATACATTGCCCTAAATGTTAATGTCTATTTATGAAAGCTTTCACAATATTGTTATCCTTACTGAGCATCTGAGCTCACCCCTTTCAGTGTTTTAATATTTTACAGGATGTGAAGAAGTATTTTATGAATGATCTTCAGGGATAGTCAGAAGAGGATATGAGTGTAGACTATGGAGACTTTGTTATTTTAGTTTTTCACTTTATGATGTAATGTAACATTTATGAATGTATCTAGTGTTTCCAAGACTACTAAACTAATCGGTCTTTTGAGACTTGATCTTTTGTGATCATGCCAATGTTACGAAGTAATGCACCAACTCTGGGTATCTAGGGTCGGGGCATTACATTTGGTATCAGAGGCAGTTTAGTACTAACCTTGGAAGCTAGATTTAGATAAACTCTGATTAGAGCACATATCCCAACGATAGACTTTGAGGATTAGTATAGAAGAACTTCCTAGAATTTTTGTATTATAGAGATGTTGTGAGTTTTTTGAGCAATACATCCCTGTCTGGATACAAGAAGGTAGAGGCGGCTCTGGCATAGATGTACCTAGGGATAAAACCCGAAAACACTGCTTTGAGCTATACTCGAACGGGAACTGGTGCACGACAACGGGCCTTGCTGCACTCTTGGTTACGACACTCCCGGGGGATATGCTTAGGATAATTCTCATTTTCTTTATAAACCACTATGAAGGGTTGTGAGTATATACTTCCTCAAAGAAAACATTTTTATGATTATGGGTTATATCCATAAATAGTTCAATTTATGTTAGGTATTTTACAAGTATGGAATTATGTATTTTGAATCATAAACTAATCTAGTTTATGTCGTTGTTTAGAAATGGTGCCTAGTGGAAGGAATGGAAATCGTATCAATGCACGCACTCCGTGTAGGGATTGCCCTCCTGATCAAGATAATTATTGTGGATCTGGAGATACAACTGTTGCTGATCAACTTATTACCATACTAGGACAACTCACTCAGGTTATGAATAATAACCTTACTCGTATGGAGCACCCTGATCCACAACGTAGAGGATCAATGTTAGACCGCTTAATGAGGCAACAACCACCAACATTTAATGGGGGTATAAATCCATTAGTAGCTGAGCAATGGATAAACTCTTCAGAAAAAATATTCCATGCCTTGGGGAGTAGCGAAATGGAGAAGGTTGTCATGGCAGTCTACCGCCTCACTGGAGATGCCAATCAATGGTGGTCGCTGATTCAAAACAAAAAGGAAGATGATGAAGTATCAAATATGGAATGGAGAGAGTTCAAAGATCTTTTCTTAGAAAAATACTTTCCACATGACCATCGAGCAGATATAGAAAGGAAATTTCTGAGTCTGAGGCAGAAGGAGGATGAGAATGTCGCAAGGTATGAGGATAACTTTACAAGGTTAGCGAGGCATGCTGCATATTATATACGTAACCCAAGAAGTAAGATTGATCATTTATTTGATGGGTTAAAACCATTTCTCCGTCGAGCCATAGTCTCAAAATCTTTCTCATCGTACGAAGATATAGTCTCGTGTGCTATCAAGACAGAAAAGGAATTCTCTAAATCATATGACAATAAATTAAAGCAAGAGAAGAAGAGGACGGTGGAACAAGAGATGGATAAAGGGAAAAAGGGAAAGATGGATTTTCCATTATGTGATAATTGTGGGAAGAATCACCCCGGTACTTGCCTAAAAGAAATGGGAGTTTGTTATAAATGTGGAGAAAAAGGTCACCAGGCTCGTGATTGCAAGGGAAAGAAAGAGGCTATCAATGTTGAATGCTACAATTGTAGAGAAATGGGGAATTATGCAAATGAATGTCCTAAGCGTCAGGGAAACTTACCTCAGAAAAGGCCAAGGAATCAAGGACAATCTTATGCTGTTACTACAGTTGAAGTGGAATAATTAATGTATTGGTGCTTTTAGACTCAATGATTATATTTTAGTTATAAGAATAATGTGATATATATAAGGATTGTACTGCAGTACTTTCTTTTTTTCATTAAGGTTTTAATATGATGAAGGTAATCATATTTTTAGTATGTGACAATAAGAGAAACTTTACTTTGTTTGGGGAATCTGAGGTTACAATTGATTTTGGAATTTAAGGACCCTTTAGAGAAAGTCTGTACGGAGGTATTTTGGATAACTATAAAGGTTGGAATGGATTAAGTTGATCTTTGGATAGTATTGTTTAAGGTTAAAACATTTCTGAAGATTATTTTTGGAATATTATAATACTATAGTTTTAGGAAAAGGACAACCTGCAGGGTGGGGCATAACCCATCGCGTTGGACAAAGCTGCAGGAATCGAACCCACAACCATAGTGCGACAGGCCTTTATTACCTACCACTAGCCTACAGGAAGTCCCTGGTTATTACAAAATATTTTTCCTAATCTAAATGGTATGTGGTAATATTTATAACCTTATACAATTAGGATAAATAGAATATTTTTTATTTCTATTACCATTTGGAGTGAAAGATGGGTTTGTGGTAAAAATTTATTAAAGAATGAAAGCCTACATGAAAAGTAAGTATATTTCCTTACATTCTTAGTAAATCTCTTAAATAAATTCCTCAACTTTATGAAAGGTTACTTAAAAGAAAAACATTGTCGGTTAACTTTTCCAACTGGGGATTCAATGACTGTTTAACCAATCAAAAGTTTGTGATTTTCTTGTGGTTAACTTTCTCCTAATCCTGATTTCTACAACTCTCCATCAGACCTTGATGGTTTGTTTCTCCTCTATATCCATATTTTCATATAATCCTACTATGGGCTATCTCGGGCGACCATTCTACATCTCTTTCTTTCTTTTAATGTTATATTCTTATTAACCCTATTTCCAATGAGGGTTTTCCACAAAGGTATTTTCTATTTTCAACCTTTTATTTTCTAAGAACATTTTCAAATTGCGAGGATGCAATTTATTGAAGGAGGGGAGAATGTAACACCCCAAGCTTTCACGATACGCTTCTCTTTCAATAATGCAACAGCTTTCATTGTACGCAAGTTAGAGATTCTAACACACCGCGACCAATCAAAATAGCCATTATGAATAGTAATACCCACTTTTTGAAATTATATAAATTTTATATTTCAAAATGGAATTCATTTTTGGATTCGGAATATCTAAATTATCCTATGTTTAATTTTTGGAATTTTTCTGAGAACTTCCAATTTTTTATGAATAGTGAAAAATACTTAAAAACAACTTTTTTAATCAAATTAATTTATAGTGATAAATTATACTATTGAATGGTTTTAGAGTATAATTAGAATATATTTTTACCATTTTATCTAATGGTGGTCATTAGAATTAATTTCACTTTGAAATTGGACATAAACAATTGTCAATCTTTTGATATATATTGTTTTTTAAAACACGCTATTTGTTGTGACAGCGGGAATTAATTATAAAATTAATTAATTAAACTTATATGTTTGGAATTTTGTAAAATAGACATCATTTTTGAATTCGGAATATCAATTATATCTTAGGGTGAAATTTTGGCATTGTTCTGAAAAAACTACAATTTTTGATGAATAGTGAAACCACTAAGTGGTAGTTAAAAAACTGATTTTTCGTTTAAATGAAACATTACCACTTCTATGATTTGATTTTAAAAAATCTGACATAAATGGTTGTCATTAGGAAGTAAAATGTGGTTCAATGGGATTAAAATAATTTTTGGTGAATAGTAACTTTTAAGTTTAATTAATCGCGATTAAAGGTAATTAGTGAAATTTAAGTTAAAAATGATATTATAAAAATATGAAAATAACTTTACACTTGTCCTACCCCTATTGGATGAGTCATGGCCGACCAAGAAAATCCATGGGTCAACTTGGGGACCCCATGGAGCCACTTTGGTAGGAAAATGACATAAATAACTTTTTATTTAATGTTAAAATAAAAATGTCACAAACAATAGTTGTTTTACTAAAAAAAATTAAATGGGGTTATAAAAGTCATATTTTTGACTATAAATATTCATTATAAAGATAAAAAGATTTCCTACATCATGATATTTTTTTTATAATTTTTAGACATTAAATAAGTTAAATTATTTATGATACCATGATGATGAAGTGATTACCTCATTAATTAAAGATTTAAATAAAATGAAAAGATAATGTAAAATATAAGAATTAAACTTGTCAAAAACCTATTGGATGAGTAGATTTCGAACCCTTATCACCTTATCCTCGAAATATATATGTTTGGGACCTTTATAATCCGAAACATCATTTCATAATAAAGTAACTGTTCATTACTTTCCAAGAGTGCCCCTCCTCTCCACTTATAAAAGGCCCCCACCACTACCACCTTATTCACCCCTTACAAGCCATTTGGCTAATCCAACCTCTGACAAAATAATCTCTCCACTTCCCTATATTACTCTTAGAAGCCACACTTTGGGCAGAATTCTTCCCAAGGAAGCCTTTGGCTCAAATCAAAAAAGAGTTACCCGATTTTAAGGTAATGTCTTCTCTAATGTTGTTTTGTTTTATTTTGCTTCTCCAACCCCTTAAACTATTTTTATTCCTTTATTTTGTAACAACACTAGTATATAAAATATACTAGGATGTTGTTATGATAAGGATTTTATTTACACTTACACACACCTTCGTCTAATGGTTAAAGAACATATTGTTTCTGTGGTTGGCGAAATACTGCCTCACGAAACAATGATTGTTCAATATTCTTTTAACACCTCTAATGGTGGCCATTTTGATGACACTATTTTAATATATAATATATATATTATGTTTATGTTTTCCTTATGCTTCTGTATTTTTCATTTATGGCATAACTTTATGGTTTCCATTATGGGTAAACACGATATTTTCATTCTAGGAAGTGCGGACTACCGCCCCCTCAAAGTGATTTGAATCCTTAATGCCATATGTGGGATGTATAAAGGATGGAGTAAATGGTATTATATATTATATTATACTTTAATTATATTATAACTTTATATAATTATAATTTCATTCCATTAAATATGAAATAGAAATGAAAGTAGTGTTCATGCGTACGTACGGCTTACTGTCTCCATGAACGGTGCATTTCATTTCTTACCTCTAAATGTTACATAATATTATGAATGAATGTATATACTGGATTTATATGATATATAAGATATCTAAATCATGAATATAATTCTGGATATAATGGATATTTCACCACATGAACAACTTGTAATTATAAGAAGTTTATTTTTGACTCAAGTACCTAAAATCGACAAAATGACTGTTATTAACATAAATAATTACATAATGTTCATAACATTGTAATAAGTGATATAAAAGGAATAATGAACATGAAAAAGGTTCTTAAGCAAATAGAAATTAACTCTAGTTTATTATTCAGGATATTAAAGAATGATCGAGTCAAGTCGGACGTGAGGTAAGGGAATTTCTTAACCCAATTTCCATTCTTTGGGTTAATCTTCTACTTTCAAATTATGTCATGATATTAATATGTCATATCTTGTATTTGTACTTTCTTTATGTGTACTTATAGTAAATACACATAATAGATCTATTTTATTTTAAAAATAATCTTTTTAAGGACTTCGTCTCAATCTCCTTTCATTGAGGCATATTTGGTTTTATACACAACTTTCATTTATACGGTGTATAAACCCCTTTGACTTTTACTTTTATACAAAATGAATCTTTTTATATGATGCGTTTCTACTAAACAACAAAAGGAATGATTTTTCTTACGTATGCGGCGACAACGAATTCTTCGCCGCCGTGACCATTATTTGAGTTTCGGCTTCCTCTACAGGCCATAACTTTTTTTAAAATGAAAAATAAATACAAGTTTTAATTTTCATTTATTTTGGTATTGAAAATAGTTTTGAAAGTGTTTTTACTATATCAATGTGTTGTATTGATATCTTGTGATTGAAATGTGGAAATGTTATGTTTCCTTTATGCATGTTTTATGTGATACGATTTTGTTATATGATATGTTTAAACATATTCATATAAGGAATGCATTGGACTTAATAAGTGACGGGTGGAGCCCGCTATAGCTCCTCGATGCATTGGTAGGTCTCATGAGACAAACTAGTGTCTTGGCACGAGGCCTTGACAAAATCTTATTTGTGGTCTTGGAATGAGGCCTTGGCTACGTGGTTATGATAGTCTAGCATTATGCATTCCATCATTATGGAAGTGGTTATTGATATTGCATGTGATTATTAGACTAGTATAATATCCATGTGAGTAAGTAAATGGCATTATATAATTTTATTTTTTTCCATATTATGCTAAAGTTCAAGTTTAAAAAGGATTTTCTTTTAGTTATACATTGCCTTAAATGTTAATGTTTATTTATGAAAGCTTCCGCAATATTGTTATCCTTACTGAGCATCTGAGCTCACCCCTTTCAGTGTTTTAATATTTTCCAGGATGTGAAGAAGTATTTTAAGAATGACCTTCAGGGATAGTCAGAAGAGGATATGTGTGTGGACTATGGAGACTTTGTTATTGTAGTTTTTCACTTTATGATGTAATGTAACATTTATGAATGTATCTAGTGTTTCCAAGACTACTAAACTAATCGGTATTTCAAGACATGATCTTTTGTGATCATGCCAATGTTATGAAGTAATGCATCGACTCTGGGTAGCTGGGGTCGGGGCGTTACAGATAGCCCTCCCCGCAGCTCGGAGCGCGCTAAAATGGCGTGTTGGGGTGTCAAAACCACCCGAACGACCTCAAAATTCCATGAAATCGTACGACAACAGCCATTGTGTGATTTTTGAAATGGTCAGGTAGACATCACGTCAATCAGAGGTTTCGTTTCGGTGACTAGAAACGCGTTTCCAGTGTCATAAAACACCCAAAACGGCGTGAGATGGTCGAATTCGGAGAAAACGTGCTCCGAATGACCTGAAACCACATGAAAACATTAGAAATATTATCCGTGACGTGTAGGAGGAGACGACGCGCCCATCGGACATGTGGTGCACATGTTACGGCCAATTGTGTCGTTTTCAGCAGCTCAACGCGCGCTAAAATGGTGCGTTGGGGGGTCAAAACCACCCGAATGACCTCAGAATTCCATGAAACCGTACGACAATAGCCATTGTGTGAATTGTAAAATGGTCGGCCAGACGGCATGTCAATTGGACGTGCGGTGCACGTGGTACGACCGATAGGGTCGTTTTCAGCAGCTCGGCGCGCGCTAAAATGGCACGTTGGGGGGTCAAAACCACCCAAACGACCTCAAAATTCCATAAAACCATACAAAAACAGCCGTTGTGTGAATTTTGAAATGGTCGGGCAGACTACACGTCAATCGGAGGTGTCGTTTGATGGTGATGACTGGAAACATGTTTCCGGTGTCATAAAACACCAAAAATGGTGTGAGACGGTCAAATTCAGAGAAAAAGTGCTCCAAATGACCTGAAACCACACGAAAACATTATGAATATTATTTTTGACATGTAAGAGAATACGACACGCCCATCAGACATGCGGTGCGCATGGTACGGCCGATTGTGTCGTTTTCAGTAGCTAGGTGCGCGCTAAAATGACGCGTTGGGGGGTCAAAACCACCCGAATGACCTCGGAATGCCATGAAACCGTACGAAAACAGCTGTTGTATGATTTTCGAAATTTTCGGGCAGACATCACATCAATCGGAGGTTTCGTTTGACCGCGGTAACCGGAAACACGTTTCTGGTGTCATAAAACACCAAAAATGGCGTGACACAGTCGAATTCGGATAAAACGTGCTCTGAATGACCTGAAATCATACGAAAACATTAGGAATATTATTTTTAACGTTTAGGAGGAGACGGAGTGCCCATCAGATGTGCGGTGCGCGCGGTACGGCCGATTGTGTCGTTTTCAGCAGCTTTGTGCGCGCTAAAATGGCGCGTTGGGGGGTCAAAACCACCCGAACGACCTCAGAATACCATGAAACCATACAAAAACAGAAGTTTTGTGAATTGTAAAATGGTCAGGTAGATGGCATGTCAATCGGACGTGCGGTGCGCGCGGTACGGCCGATTGTGTCGTTTTTCAGCAGCTCGGCGCGCGCTAAAATGGCGCATTGGGGGGTCAAAACCACCAGAACGACCTAAGAATTCCATGAAACCGTACAAAAATTGTCATTGTTTGAATTATAAAATGGTCGGGCAGACGGCACGTCAATCGGAGGTGTCGTTTGATGGCGGTGACCGGAAACGCGTTTCCGGTCTCAAAAAACACCAAAAACGGTGTGAGACGGTCGAATTCAAAGAAAATGTACTCTGAATGACCTGAAACCACACGAAAACATTAGGAATATTATTTGTGATGTGTAGGAGAAGACGACGCACCCATCAGACATGCGGTGCGCGCGGTACGGCCGATTGTGTCATTTTCAGCAGCTAGGTGCGCGCTAAAATGACGCGTTGGGGTTTCAAAACCACCCGAACGACCTCGGAATGCCATGAAACCGTACGACAACAGCCGTTCTGTGATTTTAAAAATGTTTGGGTAGACTTTATGTCAATTGGAGGTTTCATTTGACCGCGGTGACTGGAAATGCATTTCCGGTGTCATAAAACACCAAAAATGGTGTGAGATGGTCGAATTCGGAGAAAACGTGCTCCAAATGACCTGAAACCACACGAAAACATTAGGAATATTATTTTTGATGTGTAAAAGGAGACGGCGCGCCCATCGGACGTGCGGTGCATGCGGTACGGCCGATTGTGTCATTTTTAGCAGCTCGGCGCGCGCTAAAATGGAGGGTTGGGGGGTCAAAACCACCCGAACGACCTCATAATGTCATGAAACAGTACGAAAACAGACGTTGTGTTATTTTTCAAATGGTCGGGCAGACGGCACATCAATCAAAGGTGTCGTATGACCGCGGTGACCAGAAACGCTTTTTCGATGTCATAAAACACCAAAAACAGCGTGAGATGGTCGAATTCGGAGAAAACGTGCTCCGAATGACCTAAAACCACACAAAAACATTAGAAATATTATTCGTGACGTGTAGGATGAGATGGCACATCCCTCGGATGCGCGGTGCGTGCGGTACGGCCTATTGTGTCATTTTCAGCAGCTCGGCGCGCTAAAATGGAGCGTTGGGGGGTCAAAACCACCCAAACGACCTCGGAATGTCATGAAACCGTACAACAATATCCATTGTGTGAATTTTGAAATGGTCGAGTAGACGACATGTCAATCGGAGGTGTCGTTTGACGGCGGTGACCGGAAACGCGTTTCCAGTGCCATAAAACACCAAAAACGACGTGAGACGGTCGAATTCGGAGCAAACATGCTCCGAATGACCTGAAACCACACAAAAACATTATTCGTATTATTCGTGACATGTGGGAGGAGAAGGAACGCCCATTGGACGTGCGATGTGCGCGGTACAGGCGATTGTGTCGTTTTCAGCAGCTCAGCGTGCGCTAAAATGGCGCGTTGGGGGGTCAAAACCACCCGAACAACCTCGGAATTCCATGAAACCATACGAAAACAACCTTTGTGTGATTTTTGAAATGGTCGGATAGACGGCACGTCAATCAGAGATGTCGTTTGACAGCGGTGACCAGAAACGTGTTTCTGGTGTCATAAAACACCAAAAACGGCGTGAGACGGTCGAATTCGGAGAAAATGTGCTCCGAATGACCTGAAACCACAAGAAAACATTAGGAATAGTATTCGTGACATGTAGGAGAAGACAGAACACCCATCGGACATGCAGTGCGCGCGGTACGGCCGATTGTGTCGTTTTCAGCAGCTCGGCGCGTGCTAAAATGGCGCGTTGGGGGTCAAAACCAACCGAACGACCTCGGAATGGCATGAAACCGTACGAAAATAGCCGTTGTGTGAATTTTGAAATGGTCGGGTAGATGGTACATCAATCGGACGTGCGGTGCGCACGGTACGGCTGATTGTGTCGTTTTCAGCAGCTCGGCGCGCGCTAAAATGGCGCGTTGGGGGGTCAAAACCACCTGAACGACCTCGGAAGTCCATGAAACCATACGAAAATAGATGTTCTGTGAATTTTAAAATGGTCAGGTAGACGGCACATCAATCGGAGGTGTCGTTTGATGGCGATGACCGGAAACGCGTTTTCGGTGTCCTAAAACACAAAAAACGGCGTGAGACGGTCGAATTCCAATCAAACGTGCTCCGAATGACCTGAAACTGCACGAAAACATAAGGAATATTATTCGTGACATGTATGAGGAGATGGAACGCCCATCGGACGTGCAGTGCACGTGATACGGCCGATTGTGTCATTTTCAGTAGCTCGGCGCGCGCTAAAATGGTGCGTTGGGGGGTCAAAACCACCCGAACGACCTCGGAATGCCATGAAACCGTACTACAACATCCATTTTGTGATTTTTAAAATGGTTGTTCCAACGGCACATCAATCTGAGGTTTCATTTGACTGCAGTGACCAGAAACGCGTTTTCGGTGTCATAAAACACCAAAAACGGCGTGAGACGGTCGAATTCAGAGAAAACGTGCTCCGAATGACCTAAAATCACATGAAAAAATTAGTAATATTATTCTTGATGTGTAGGAAGAGATGGTGCGCCCATTGGACGTGCGGTGCCCACGGTACAGCCGATTGTGTCGGTTTCAGCAGCTCGACGCGCACTAAAATGGGGCGTTGGGGGGTCAAAACCACCCGAACGACCTCAGAATACCATGAAACCGTACGACAACAGCCATTGTGTGAATTTTGAAATGGTCGGGCATACGGCACGTCAATCGGACGTGCGGTGCGCGCGGTATGACCGATATTGTCGTTTTCAGTAGCTCGGCGCGCGCTAAAATGGCGCGTTGGGGAGTCAAAACCACCCGAACGACCTCAGAATGCCATGAAACTATACGAAAACAACCTTTGTGTGAATTTTGAAATGGTCGGGCAGACGGAACATCAATCGGAGGTGTTGTTTGATGGCGGTGACCAGAAACGCGTTTCCAGTGTTATAAAACAGCAAAAACGGTGTGAGACTGTCGAATTCAGAGGAAACGTGCTCCGAATGACCTGAAACCACACGAAAACATTATAAAATATTATTTGTGACATGTAGGTGGAGACGGCACGCCCATCGGACGTGCGGTGCGCGCGGTACGGCCGATTGTGTCGTTTTCAGCAGCTAGGTGCGCGCTAAAATGAAGGGTTGGGGCATCAAAACCGCATGAACGACCTCAGAATGCCATGAAACCGAATGACAATAGCCATTGTGTGGTTTGAGAAATGGTCGGGTAGACGTCACATCAATCGAAGGTGTTGTTTGACAGCGGTGACCGGAAACACGTTTCCGATGTCATTAAACACCAAAAACGGCGTGAGATGGTCGAATTCGGAGCAAACGTTCTCCCAATGACCTGAAACCGCACTAAAACATAAGGAGTATTATTCTTGATGTGTGGGAGGAGACGGAATGCCCATCGGACGTGCAGTGCGCGCAGTACAGCCGATTGTGTCGTTTTCAACAGCTCGACGCGTGCTAAAATGGCGCGTTGGGGGGTCAAAACCACCCTAACGACCTCGGAATGCCATGAAACCATATGAAAATAGCCATTGTGTGATTTTTGAAATGGTCAGTCAGACGACACATCAATCGGAGGTGTCGTTTGACCGTAGTGACCGGAAACGTGTTTCTGATGTCATAAAACACCAAAAACGGCATGAGACGGTCGAATTCAGAGCAAATGTGCTCCGAATAACCTGAAACCACAGGAAAACATTAGTAATATTATTTTTGACGTGTAGGAGGAGACGAAACACCCATAGGACGTGCGGTGTGCGCGATATGTCCGATTTTGTCATTTTCAGCAGCTCGGCGCGCGCTAAAATGGCGCGCTGGGGGGTCAAAACCACCCGAACAACCTCAGAATGCCATGAAACCGTACGACAATAGCCGTTGTATGATTTTTGAAATCGTTGGGTAGAAGGCACATCAATCGGAGATGTCATTTGACCGTGGTGACCGGAAACGCGTTTCTGGTGTCATAAAACCCCAAAAACGGCGTGAGATGGTCGAATTCAGATCAAACATGCTCCGAATGACCTGAAACCACACGAAAACATTAAAAATATTATTCTTGACATGTAGGAGGAGACAGTGCGCCCATAGGACGTGCGGTGTGCGCGGTATGGCTGATTGTGTCGTTCTCAGCAGCTCGGCGTACGTTAAAATGGCACGTTGGGGGGTCAAAACCACCCGAACGACCTAATAATGCCATGAAACCATACGAAAACAACCGTTGTGTGATTTGTGAAATGGTTGGGCAGACGTCACATCAATCAAAGGTGTCATTTGACCGGGGTGACCAGAAACGCGTTTCTGGTGTCATAAAACACCAAATACGACGTGAGACGGTCGAATTGGGAGAAAACGTGATCTGAATGACCTGAAACCACAAAAAACAATAGGAATATTATTCGTGATGTGTAGGAGGAGACGGCACACCCATCGGACGTGTGGTGCGTGCGTTACGGCCGATTGTGTCGTTTTCAGCAGCTCGGTGCGCGCCTAAATGGCACGTTGGGGGGTCAAAACCACCCGAAAGACCTCGGAATGCCATGAAATCGTACAAAAACATCCTCTGTGTGAATTGTGAAATGGTCGGGAAGACGACACATCAATCAGAGGTGTTGTTTGATGGCGGTGACCGGAAACATGTTTCCGGTGTCATAAAACACCAAAAACGGTGTGAGACGGTCGAATTCGGAGCAAACATGCTCCGAATGACCTGAAACCACACGAAAACATTAGGAATATTATTCGTGATGTGTAGGAAGAGACAACATACCCATCGGACGTGCGTTATGCGTAGTACGGCCGATTGTGTCGTTTTCAGCAGCTCGGCGTGCGCTAAAATGGCGCGTTGGGGGGTCAAAACCACCCGAACAACCTCAGAATTCCATAAAACCATATGAAAATAGCCGTTGATTGATTTTTGAAATGGTCGTACTGACGGCACATCAATCTGAGGTGTCGTTTGATGGCGGTGACCGGAAACGCGTTTCCGGTGTCATAAAACAGCAAAAACGGCGTCAGACGATCAAATTCAGAGAAAACGTGCTCCGAATGACCTGAAACCACACAAAAACATTAGGAATATTATTCTTGACATGTAGGGGGAGACAGAATGCCCATCAGACGTGCAGTGTGCGCGGTACGGCCGATTGTGTCGTTTTGAGCAGCTCGGCGCGCGCTAAAATGGCACGTTGGGGGGGTCAAAACCACCCGAACGACCTCATAATGCCATGAAACCATATGACAACAGCCTTTGTGTGATTTTTGAAATGGTCATGCTAACGGCATGTCAACCAGAGGTGTTTTTTGAACATGGTGACCGGAAACGCGTTTCCAGTGTCATAAAACACCAAAAACGGCGTGAGATGGTCGAATTCGAAGCGAATGTGCTCCGAATGACCTGAAATGAAATTATTTCTTAAATTGGGGGGTTTAAAATTATTATAGCACCATGATTTTATGTCAAATTTAATTTTATTATATGTATATAATAACTAAATAATTATGTCCAATTTACGTTTGTTTTGTTTTGTTGTTTTTTTTTGTCTTATTGTAGGTTTATTGAAGTAGAAGATTGAAATAGATGGACCTACTCGGATCATTGAAGCACTTTTATCATTTATTGTTTATGAAGATCTTGATGTTTATGCTGTTTGAAATTGTTTTCCATTTTTTATGATTTTTACCTTGTTTTATCTCTGATTTTTCACCGTGAAGAAAAAAAACACAATTCGTACATTTCATTAAAAAAATGAAAAATATTTTATTTAATATTATATATATATATATTTCTTTAATATATATATATATATATATATATATATATATATATATATTAAAATATTAAAACATATTATATATATATATTTAAAATATTTTATTTAATATTATATATGTAAATATTTTATTTAATATATATATATATATATATGTGTTTTATTTAATAAATAAATAAATATATATATTTATATTTATTTATTTCAGTAGGAATTATTTTTATAAAAAAAATTCCCAGGGTAGCGACCGGAAAAGGCGGTCGCTTAAGGCCGGAATTTCGGCCACCTATAGCGACCGCCATTGGCGGTCGCTATTGGCCTACAGCGACGAAGCTGAAGCAGCCGCCAATGGCGGTCACTGGGCGGTCTCTATAGGCCTATAGCGACCGCCAATGTTGGTCGCTAATGCCCGATTTTTTAGTAGTGAGTGTCATATTGATATTACTAATTTCATAGTAATGAATAGTTCTAAAAATTGGCATTATTGATATTTTATAACAAATTTTTTTAAATGATATAAAATTACTTAAAATATTATAATGGGACAAATGATTAATATATGGTTGAAAATTTCAACCATTTTACATTTATGTTCCTTTTTCGGATTATATTAATTATCATGACCCTTAAAGTGTTAAAAACCTTGTTGCAATGATAAGTTTTAAAAGGGTTAATAAGGGGTTAAAACCAAAAGTTAAGGATACAAAAATAGTAAAAATTTATCTAATTTTTATTATATGAGATAATTTAGAGAAATAATCATCCAATATTATAAATTAATGTGTTTGGATCCATTTTTAATTAAATATTAATTTATATTAATTTAATGTTTTGATAAATTCCAAGAGTGCCCCTCCCCTCTCTTATAAATGGTAACCTCTTATTCTCATTACTTCACACTTAAAAGCCCATTTTTTGGAAAATAAGTACCAAAATATCTTCCTATAATTTATACCCTAATTCTTGAGGCCATATTTTGGGAATAATACCAATCATAGAGGTCTTAAGTTATTAAGTAAATATGGTTTTCAAAACAAGAGGTATAGTTTTAAACTTCTTGTTTTAGTTTTGTTTCTTCTTCCACATTCTTAAAATCTTATTCATCCATGATAAAATAATAAAAAAAGTATCCTAAATTTTCTTATACGTTATTATGTAAATTTAATCACCTATATCCATATCCAACATCCATGAAATGGGAAAGTAATTCATCGTTCGTGTGTACAAAAGACTACCCGCCTCACGAACCATTGCAATTAGTTTTCCATCACTCTCTCTCAAGAATGGTTTTAATGATTTAATTAGTGTTCATATATATTAATAATTATATATTTATCATTACAAAAATATAATATATCCTTTACCTTTTTACCATTTCATGCATTGAAAAATGATATTGTCATTCGTGCATACATGTGGACTGCCATCTCCATGAAGTGAGGTAATTTTTTTTCATTACCACATCACATGGATGATATATATAATAATATTTAAAGACTTAATATGATATTTATGATATCATTATCATTATGTAATTATAAAATAATACTTACTATCTTTCCATAATGATCATTGAAAAATTGAAACTTTACTCATGCAGACATACAACCTTCCATCTCTATGATTGTAACATAGTTCATATTTTATAACCATATTTAGTAGTTAGATTTAATATAATATGTTATATATAAAAATTATAACACTACTGGAAATTTGGGTTTTCCCAACACTTGTATACCAATGGTTCTCTAGAACTGTTGGTATAAGTGTTTTTTACCAACGATTTTTACAAACTGTTAGTAAATCTTGGTTTCGTGAAGGCTTTCCCAACGGTTTGAAGAAACTGTTGGGAAATCCAAAATGTTTGCACCCGTTACCAACGGTTTGTAGCAAACCATTGGTAAGGGCCATTTTTTCCCAATGGTTTTTACAAATCATTGGGAAAAGTCATGATTTCCCAATGGTTTTTACAAACCGTTGGGAAAGGTCTCCTTGAATACTCTCGATTTCCAGAAGCCCCCACTGCACAGCACAAAACTCATTTCCCCCAATTTCCAGAAGCCCCGGCGCGCAGGTGAACCCTAACCCGAGTTCTTCCATCTGATCGGCTGAAACTCCCCCATCCAGGTTAGACTCTTCAAACCTCTTCTCAAATACAAACATATAAGACCTCTTCCTTCGATTTCTACATTTATTTCAATATCTAGAAAGATCACATCATTTTTCCTATTTTAGGGATTTTGGAAAATTTTATGATTCACAATATTTGATATTGAATCAATGACTAATACATGATTAGTATATGTCTGTGAGTATATAGAATATGGTTTATATACCATCCCTTAAAAGTATCGTTGTTTTGTGTTCTTTATGATGTGTATAATATCATTGACATACTTTATTATTAATCTTAAATTTAAAAATAAATGTTTCTGTCTATACTTTATGAAATTAAACCTCTTTACGATCCATGAACAACCTATTAGTGTAGAATCCTAAACATTATCCACCAATAGGGTGTGCTTGACTTGGGAATGTTTTCCCCCAAATACCGAGCGCCCCAACTCTTAGTTGTTTCAATTTCAGACCTAATCCAGACCTCCTCCCGATGTATTCTCAGCCGCGAAATACCTTCCAGCCAAAGATACTTCTTAAATCAAACAAATTTTTATTTCTACACTTCAAATTAGTAAGTGTTATCTTAGTTTTAGTGTTCTTACTCTTTTAATTTTATCTTTGATGTTTTGATTTCGGTTAAATTAGAGTTATTATTGTTGGAGTACCGAACTATTTGTTTGTTTTATGATTTTTTGTTCTATACTTCATACATCGTAAATTGTCTTTTTAGTGGGGTTTGTTTAGTGCAGGGGGTAAAGGGTTTCTTTTATGTTTTTGGTTTAGTGGGGGGGTGGGCTATCCAGGTGGGGGTGTGGGGTGTCCAAGGGGGTGGGGGTAGCCTGTCTTGGACACATCGTACTACCTGGATAGCGCCCCCCCCCCCCCCCCCCACCCCACCCCCTGGACCCCCTGACCCTCTGGACAGCCCCACCACCCCTGTGCACAGCCCGCCCACCCCCCTGGACACCCTGTACCCACTAGAAAGCCCCCCCCCCCCACCCCCATGGACAGCCCGCCCACCCCCTGGACACCCTGTACCCCCTGGATAGCCCCACCACCCCCATGGAAAGCCCGCCCGCCCACCCGTACCCCCTGGATAGCCCCGCCCACCCCATGGACACCCTATCCCCCCGTGCACTACCTCCCACCCCTAGGGATAGCCCGCCCACCACCTGGACACTCTGTACCTCCCTAGACAGCCCGGCCACCCCGGCCACCCCCTAGACACCCTTCCCACCCCCTAGACACCTCGTACCCCCTGGACAACCCCCCACCCCCTGGAAATCCCCCCCAACCTTGGACACTCCCGACCCCCTAGACATCCCCGCCACCCCCGTGGACAGCCCGCCCACCCCCCTGGACAGCTCGTGCCCCCTGGATAGCCCCCCCCCCCACCCATGTTGACATCCCACCCACCCCACCCCCGGACACCCTCCCACCACCCCCCAGACACCCCCATCCCCTCAGACACCCCCACCCATGGAAATCCCCCCACCCCCTTGACACCCCTGATCCCACTAGACAGCACCGCCACCCCAGTGGACAGCCTGACCTCCCCCCGTGGACCGCCTGACCACCCCCTGTGGATAGCCCTCCCACCCCTGGACACCCCAGACCCCCCTAGACAGCCCCGCCACCCCCATGGGAATCCCACCCACCCCCTGGACACCTCGTACCCCCCGGACAGCCCCACCCACCCCCTGGACACCCCCACTCACCTCCTTGGATAGCCCGCCCACCCCCTGGACTCCCCCTACCCACCTGGACATCCTGACCACCCTCGTAGACAGCCCGCCCACCTGGACACCCCGACCCCCCCAGACATCCCCCACCCCCTGGACACCTCTGACCCCCTATACGGCCCCACCACCCCCTGGACACCTTGCACCCCCTAGACACCCCACACCCCCTTGGACAGCCCCGCCACTCCCCTGATCCTCATCCAACTCCTCATTCGGATCTCCCCGAAGAAGTTAAAGTATAAAACTCATGTACTCCCAACAAGACCCTTAAGGATTATGTATTCCTTGATCTAATTTGAATATATTACTAGGTAATCCTTGAATATAGGCATTAGAAATTCTATATCTTATTTTCTTATATACATTGTATTTTTTTGTATTTCTTTATATGATTCTCATATAGAGTAATGTGTTAGTTATGATTTTATTTAATGTAAACAATTTTCATTTACCAAAATATATTTTTGATTGAACTTAAATATTATTGAATTGCTTTAAAATGACTTATTGCAATTTTTACAGAATGGATAGAAGTTGGATGTACGAAACTGATCAGATTTCAACCAATTTTCAAAATAATTTGAATAAATTTCTATATTTTACATTTGATAAGGCTTCAGATAGTGGTCTCATACACTGCCCATGTTTTAATTATGTTAGAAGACCTTGGTTGAGTCTTGAAGCAATTAGCTATCATATAACCAAATATGTTCTCCAAACAAACTATTGTGTGTGATATCACAATGGAGAGAAAATGGAATCTCAAAATGTTGATGATCCAAATGATAGGACTGAATTGGAGAGTTTGATATATGATCGGTTTCCATTTATTCAGCATCATGAGAAGGAAAGGATGTCCATTCAACAAGATTTTGATACAAGCACACTTGATGTGTCCAATGAAAATGATGATGTTGATAGGGTGAAAAAATTGAATGATGTTGCGACGACTCCAGTATATAGGCAATGTGGTAAAATGAAAAAGTTGGAATTTTTAATCCTATTATTTCATGGGAAAACTATGTATGGGATTTCAAATACTAAAATTGATTACATTCTTACCTTCTTGAAAGCCTTACTTACAGATGATGAATATATTATCTCAAACCACTATATGTTATGGAAGTTAGTTGATGAACTTGGATTCTCAAAAAAATCTTGCTTTCCCGAATTATTGCAGCTTATTTTGGGAGAAACTGCTGAAATAAATGATTTTATCAAATGTGGAACCTCCCGATGGAGGCCAAAAGATGATGGAACGCCATCTTGTGTGGCACAAAAACTAATGTGGCACTTTCCATTGATCCCCAGATTACAGAACCTTTTCATGTCTGATGAAATATGAGTAAAAATACGATGGTATGACACCAGGAGAAAAAAGAATAATAAAGAGTTGGTTCACCCTGCAGATGGATTTTCATGGTAGAGATTTGATGCTCGATCTCCTGAATTTGTAGCTCACATGTGTAATGTGAGACCAGGTCTTTCATGTGATGGTTTTAATCTATTTGGGCATATTCTTACTTATCACAGCACATGACCGGTTTTCATACACATTTATAACCTTCCCCCATGGTTGTGTATGAAAAAGCCTTACACTTTCTTGAGTATACTGATATCTGGCCCTTCTGATCCCAGTAATGATATAGATGTATACATGAAACCTTTAATAAAAGAGTTGAAACTTCTTTGGGATGTGGGTGTTCCCACATACGATGCATGTTTGAAAGACATATTTCAAATGCGTGTTGCGCTTATGTGGATGATCAATGATTTTCCTGCTTATGCAATGATGTATGGATAGAGAACAAAAGGAAAATTGTCATGTCTCATTTGTATGAAGAATAATCGATCGAGAATACTGAAATATCATCATAGTTTTAGTTTTATGGGACATCGACGATTATTTCCAATGAACTATCCATATAGAAACAATCGTCAAAGATTTGACAATACCATGGAGACTGACAATCCACCTCAGCATATGTCTGGAACTAATGTTCTTAAAGAATTGAAATATTTTAGTTATTCATTTGGGAAGGCTGTAATGAAATCTAGAAAGAGGAAAAATGTTTCCAGTGATACCTGTTACAATTGGAAGAAGAAGTGTATATTCTTTGAGTTGTCATATTGGTCAACCAACTTGTTACGTCATTTCTTAGATGAAATGCACATTGAAAAGAATATATGTGAAATGTTGCTTTCAATTCTTCTAAATGTCAAGGGGAAGACAAAAGATGGTTTATGATCTTGAAGTGACTTGGTAGATTGGGGGATCAGACCATAATTGCATCCTGTCTATATCAATGAAAATAAATGGAAAGTTCCATGTGCTTCTTATGTGATGACACCTTCTAAAAAAATAAATTTCTGGAAGTTCTAGAGACTATTAATGTTCCTGATGTCTATTCAAGCAATATATCCAAACGGGTCAATAGAAAATAGATGAAGGTTAAATCTTTGAAGACTCATGATTATCACGTCCTTTTGCATGAGTTGATTCTGATAGCAATCTATCATCTCTTGTCCAATAATGTAAGAGTCTCAGTTATTCGGTTGTGCTATTTTTTTAGAGATCTTTGTGCTATGAGGTTGCCTAAATCCTTCTTGCAAAAACTATTGGCAGAGACACCATTAATTTTTTGTGAGTTAGAGATAATATTCCCTCCATCATTTTTTACATGCATGTTGCATCTGACTATCCATCTTCCGACTGAAATACTTCTTGGAGGACCCATTGCTTTCCGTTGGATGTATCCAACCGAAAGAAACATGTGCACATTGAAATCATATGTTTGGAATAGGAATTATCCTGAAGGTTCTATTGTGAATGGTTACTTGGCTCAAGAATGTATGGATTTCTACTCAATGTATTAGTCTGATCTTACTACGAGAATAAACAGACCAATGAGAAATGAAGAAGAACAGTATGGGAAAATTGAAACCATTTTTCCATCAATTCCTCAGATAGGAGGAATTCCGTGATTATATACATTGATGACATTAAGCCTTGAAGAGTGAGAGATGGAACATCGCAAAATGTTGTTCAATTGTGATTTATTTGATGAGTATATCAAGTAAGTAAATTGTACATGTATCTCTAATATTATCTCTTGTCATTTTAAATATTTGTTAAACTATTATTATTTTTATCTATAGGGAACATAAAAAATTGATATATAGAAAGCATCGTTCTTTATCTTTGAGAAG
This sequence comes from Viscum album, assembly GCA_963277665.1. Lineage (NCBI taxonomy): Eukaryota > Viridiplantae > Streptophyta > Magnoliopsida > Santalales > Viscaceae > Viscum > Viscum album. The sequence continues at coordinate 387,338,717 of OY728166.1, forward strand.
GAAAGAGACTTTGCATAGCAAAGGGTTTTCTGATTGGTTGAAATTAAAGGTAAAAATATTTCTGTAATAACTAAATAAAAATAATATTTAATTAAGTTTACTATTTTTTATATTTTAGGTATCGAGTTTGCCTACAGACTCTATTTCTGAGGAAATAAGAGCTTTGGATTTTGGTCTTAATACCATGGTTCGTGCTTGTAAATCACTTGTGATCAATGGATACAAATTTATTATCACTGAATGAGCAAGAAACATGAGAACAAAACATGATGGTGTTATGCTAACTACCACAACAGACTGTTATGCCAGTTCATCGGATAATAGACCTTGTTCTAAAAATGTATCTTATTATGGAGTCATGGAGAAAATAATACTTTTGGATTATTACTCGCATGGTTGAGTCATGATGATGAAATGTCAATGGATTGATTCAATTATGAGGCAAGGCACCTTTATTAATGATTGTGGATTTCATGTTATTGACATGACTCGCACTCTTGCCACCAATGAACCATATGTATTGGCCTCAATGGTGAAACAAGTTTTTTATGTCAAAGATCATAGTCATCCTAAATTCATTGTAATTATTGAAGTAAATCCCAAACATGTTTTTGATGATGGTGATGATGAAGTTGACACTATCCCTATTGCAATTGGAAGCAATCCGTTTATTACTTATGATGACTCCAATAGCTCAATTTTCAGAGTTGATTGTGAACCCAAAGTTGTGGTGGGAAATATATAGAATCATACATTAGTGTTCTTACCTACATGTTTCACCTACATCATTCAGAGTGTGTATCCTAGTAATTACCTTCAAACCACCATAAATCTTCTATTTCTTTATGTTTTTTTATCAGAATGGTTTTTATTTATTTTGTTTTTTGGGTTACACATTAGTTATCTGTTTCTAATTACTTCCATATTTGTTTTCATTGCAGGAAATGACACCCATTGAATATAGGCGGTGGAAATAGATGATAGAAAATAATCGTCGCATGACACAGATGGGCATTCCTCCACTCATCCCTGTTGTGATTATTTCATTTCAAATATATATATATTTCAATAAATTATAATATCATGTGTTTATTTTTGTGTTAAACTTTTTTTCATGATCCACCCCCTAGACGAGAGATATCTGATGAGGAGCCTGATATTGCTCCCAGTACAGAGGCTGGTGGTGGGAGCGGATAGTGTCAGATTCAGATGATCATCTGGTGGTCCTGGTACTGAGGCTAGTGGTACAAGGGCTCGTGGTGCAAGAGTTAGATGATCCTCTGGTCGTACCTGATTGGACTATGCCCCTACCACAGACGTATCTTCTACACCCCATTTTAATCCTGTTGTGTCTTTAGGGACACATGGGATATTTAGGCCTCCGTTGTTTACACTACCAGTTGGACAGACGTCTGTGCCATCATCATTTGCTTCTGGTTTATCATCTTGGAGCTATTATATTCCACCTTATTCGACTCCTGCTCTGACACAGTATGTGGATGAGGAGAATACACTGAGGGACACTCCACCAATACTGGATATTCCTTCAGCTTCTGCACATCCAGTGACGCCCATTGATCCGAATACCATAGGTATATTTATATAACTCTATCAAATTTTTATACCAAAATTTATTTTAATTATAACTTGTACTGGTATTTTTTTCTTTAATAATAGATTCATTTACTAATAGGAGGTAGGGGAGGGGGCGTACTCGCTTTTGTGTGATATGGAACCGCTAAACACAGTTGATGGTTGAATACAATGATGATGGATAGATGAGTGATAAATCTGGGCAGGAATGTTGGGGTTTTTTGGAAACGCTAGCCAAATACTATGACATCATTCCGGTCATCCCACTCTCTTAGAGACATCTACCACACGAAGTCAAGGATAATTAATGGGCACAAATATGTGTAAAAAATCTTTTGGATTTAATGTAGTATTTTTTTTTGTATTCATATGAATTAATCTATTGGGTGTCAGCTTCGGTATAACTTCCCTGATGGAGAAGGTGCACTACCAGTGCATTTAAAAGATCTAGGAGAGTTTTGGAGAGCTTATAAGCATGAGTTGTATGTTGGCTGGAGTGATAGAGTGGGCACAAAGTTGGAGACATTACCTATCATGGATGACTTCCTGATAGAGAAATATCGCCAAATTATTACTCATTGGGTGACTACCAAATTTAAGGTAGTAATCCCATTTGAGGTATTTAAATGACAGTTTTCATATTTTGCATTAATGTTATATAATTTATTATTAAACATTATTTAGGAATCTTCTAAAAAACTAAAAAAACATTGATTCAAAGCAATACCTCTACACTTTGGGGTGCACTACTATGTCAGATCATGAGAGGCAGCTGGTATGATATAGTTATTTATAATTTTTCTTTAGGACTTTCCCTTTTTATTGTTTCCTACTTAAATTATGTGATTTATTGAATATTTAATATATGATTATACTTGCACTTTATATGGTTTTAATGTCATTATAGAAGCATAAATTGAATACTGAAGTATGTATCCCTCGAGCAAAATTGTTTTTCTCGAGTAGAAGGAAAAACGATGGAACTACGGTTAATGAACCGACACAAGAAAAGATTGTAAGTTTTAATTTGTTTATTTCAAAGTTTAATAACTATTTTGAAATTTAATAATCTATTAATATTTTTAACAGACTTCTTCTGAGGCCCTTGATACCCAGGAGACTGACAATTTAGGGCCACATGATCATTTATATCATGTTTTGGGAGATGAGCACTCTGGTTGAGTACGCTGCCGACCTGGTAAGAATATAGTCCCGACGAGGTATTGGTTTTCTCCAAGTATCCATTCTAGTACCACTGAGTTGGAACAGGTCAAGGAGCATGCAATACAGTCTAATAAAAGGGTCACAGAGTTGAAATTACAAGTTCAAACGAGGGACAAAGAATTTATGAAACTGATGAAAGCTTTATCTTCATCACTTCTACTAGAGGCCAGCGCGGCTTGTCAAACATATATGTCGTCAATTGGTGCATTATCCAATGCATTGGGCAGTAGTTCTAGTGGAGTTCAAGATGATGACGTTCCTGGTGATGATGAGGATACTGAAGAGGACGAGGGTGAGGATGAGGATGAGGACGAGGGTGAGGATGGGGCTGAGGGCGAGGATGGGGCCGAGGGTGAGGATGGGGTCAAGGATGAGTATGGGGATGATGAAGAGGATGATGATGAGAAAAGAGATGGTGGTGAGGATGAGGCCGATGATGACAGTGGTGATAGTGATAGTGATCAGGGGCAGATTGATCCATTACATTTTTGAATTCTGTATAACTCTTTATTTTTCAACCTGGTTTTTCACTCTAGTATTGTTATTTTTTAATTCAGTATAACTCTTTATTATTGACCAAATATGGAAGCCTCTTTAATTTAAGAATTATTTAAATTTAATTTAACATCTTTCTTAGTTATGCTTAATTATATTGAATTGCATATCTTAAATAAGTTTTCTTTAATATAATTGTTTGATTTGATAAAAAAAGTCATGTTTTTTGTAATAAAACCCCTCCAACGGAGATGCGCTGTCTGTGAAAACCCAAAGTGATAGTTTAGGGTGTGATAATTTGAATCTAAATTAGTAGTTCCAATTACCTAGTACCACTTTTAAAAACAACTAATATAAAATATATATCTTTATCATACCACAATCCTAAATCAAGAGTCTATTTTTTATAACATAAGATCAGTTTTTATAATGTGAAGGACAAATACATTGGATTTATTTGGAATCCTGGCTAGAAGATACTGCCCCACAGATGTCACTGGACCAGGCCAACATACCGCAGTAATGTCGCGGTCAAGCTGCAGTAATATTGTGATTTAGCCCTGCTCCAGGACGACACCCCAAGGCGGTTCGCAGTCCTGTCAGAATTAAATGTATGATACCTGGATATAGTTTTAGATACATTACCCACCCTCCTTCCTGGATAGTCCCCCTAAACAGCCCCCCCCCCCCCACCTGCCTCAATCTGAGGCACGATGTGGCCGGTACCACTCAAAGTGTCTTTCTTTTGTTTAAAATGGATACTCTTTTAATTAAAACAACTGGAAAATGGAAAACTAACCAAACGCATTTGGATTGTGCTGATACTTTAGTAAAATGATCCATGGGTCATTTTTGATGTGTACGAGTAAACCCCACCTCAATCCGAGGTGCGGTGTTTCCAGCACCACTCAAAGTGTCACTTTTATTTGAAATGGACAACATTTTAAGTGAAAACAACAACTGGCATATGTAAAACCAACCAAATGCATTCGGATTGTGTTGATACTTCAACACAATGATCCATGGGTGATTTTGAAATGGTTGGACAGATGGCACGTCAATCGGAGGTGTCGTGTGACCGCGCTGGTCGAAAACTCACCCTACGTGTTGTAAATGGCCAAAACATGGGTTTTACGATCAAATGCATGCTGAACGACATCAGAATGACTTGAAATCATACGAAAACACCCTAATTATTATTCGTGAGGTGTACGAGGATACAAAAAATCATTCGGATGCGTGGTTTGCACGACACGGCTGAATGTGTGTTTTTAAGGTGTTTGGCGCGCTTGAAAAGCGTTCGTGGGGTGGTCGAAACCATCCAAACGATCTCGGAATGCCATGAAATCAAACGAAAACAAAGAGTGGGTGAATTTTGAAATGGTCAACTAGATAGCATGTCAATCTGAGGTGTTGTGTGACCGCACTGGTCGAAAACGCACTCCGCGTGTCGTAAATGGACAAAACATGCGTTTAACGGTCAAATGCATGCCGAACAACTTCGGAATGACTTGAAATCACAAAAAAACACCCTAATTATTATTCGTGAGTTGTAAGAGGAGAATCCGTGTCATTCGGACATGCGTTTTGTGCGGAAAAGCTGAATATGTGTTTTTTAGGTGTTTGGTGCGCTTGAAAAGCATGCATGGGGTGGTCGAAACCGGCCGAATGACCTCAGAATTCCATGAAATCGGATGAAAACAAAGGTTGGGTGAATTGTGAAATGGTAGGCTAGACGACACATCAATCGGAGGTTTCATGTGAACGCGCTGGCTGAAAACGCACTCCGCATATCGTAAATGGCCAAAACGTGCGTTTAACGGTCAAATGCATGTCGAACGACAACAGAATGACTTTAAATCACAAAAAACACTCTAATTATTATTCTTGAGGTGTACGAGGAGACAGAATGTCATTCGGACACATGTTTTGAATGGAACGGCTGAATATGTGTTTTTTAGGTGTTTGGCGCGCTTGAAAAGCATGCGTGGGGTGGTCGAAACTAGCCGAACGACCTCAGAATGCCACAAAATTGGACAACAACAAAGGGTGAGTGAATTTTAAAATTTTAGGCCAGACTGAATGTCAATCGGAGGTGTCGTGTGACTGTACTGGTCGAAAACACACTCTGTGTGCCGTAAATGGCCAAAACATGCGTTTAACGATCAAATGCATGTCGAACGACATCAGAATGACTTGAAATCACATGAAAACACCCTAATTATTATTTGTGAGGTGTACGAGGAGACTCCACATCATTCAGACATGCATTTTGTGTGGAATTTTTAAATATGTGTTTTTTAGGTGTTTGGCGCGCTTGAAAAGCGTGCGTGGGGTGGTCAAAACCTGCCGAACGACCTTAGAATGCCATGAAATCAGACAACAACAAAGGGTGAGTGAATTTTGAAATGGTCGGCTAGACGAGACGTTAATTGGAGGTGTCGTGTGACCACGCTGGTAGAAAATGCACTATGTGTGTCATAAATGGCCAAAACATGCATTTAACGGTCAAATGCATTCCGAACGACATCAAAATGACTTGTAATCACAAGAAAACGCCCTAATTATTATTAGTGAGGTTTATGAGGAGATGTCACATCATTTGGACACGGGGTTTGCACGACACGGCAGAATATGTGTTTTTTAGGTGTTTGGCGCGCATGAAAAGCGTGTGTGGGTGGTCGAAATTGGCTAAACAACCTTGGAATGCCATGAAATAAGACGACAACAAAGGGTGGGTGAATTTTGAAATGTTCAGCCAGATGGCACATCAATCATAGGTGTCGTGTGACTGTGCTAGCCGAAAACGATCTCTGCATGTCATAAATGGCCAGAACATGTATTTAATGGTCAAATACATGCCGAACAACATCGGAATGACTTGAAATCACATGAAAACACCGTAATTATTATTCGTGAGGTGTATGAGGAGACATCACATCATTTGGATGCACGGTTTGCATGGCACGACTGAATATGTGTTTTTTAGGTGTTTGGCGCGCTTGAAAAGCGTGCGTGGGGTGGTCAAAACCGGCCGAACAACCTCATAATGCCATGAAATCAGATGACAACAAAGGGTGGGTGAATATTGAAATGGTCAGCTATACGGAATGTCAATCAGAGGTGTCGTGTGACCGCGCTGGCCGAAAAGGGACTCTGTGGGTCGTAAATGCCCAAAACATGCGTTTAACGGTCAAATGCATGCCGAATGACATCAGAATGACTTGAAATCACATGAAAACACTCTAATTATTATTTTTGAGGTGTAAGAGGAGACGACACCTCATTCAGATGTGTGGTTTGCACGGTATGGCTGAATATGTGTTTTTTAGGTGTTTGGTGCGCTTGAAAAGCGTGCATGGGGTGGTCAAAACCGTCCGAATGACCTCGGAATGCCATGAAATCTGATGAAAACAATGGGTGGGTGAATTGGGAAATGTTCGGCTAGACATCACATCAATTGAGGTGTCATATTACCGCGCTGGCCGAAAACGCACTCTGCGTGTCGTAAATGGAAAAAACATGCGTTTAATGGTCAAATGCATGCTGAAAGACATCAAAATGAATTGAAATCACAAGAAAACACCCTAATTATTATTTTGCGAGGTGTAAGAGGAGACTCCACATCATTCAAACGCATGGTTTGCACGGCACGACTGATTATGTGTTTTTTAGGTGTTTAGCGCGCTTGAAAAGCATGCGTGGAGTGGTCAAAACTGGCTGAACGACCTAGGAATTCCATGAAATCGGATGAAAACAAAGGGTAGGTAAATTGTGAAATGATCGGCCAGACGACACATCAATCGGAGGTGTTGTGTGACTGCGTTGGCTGAAACGCACTTTGCGTGTCCTAAATGGCCAAAACATGCGTTTAACGGTAAAATGCATGCCAAATGACATCGGAGTGACTTGAAATCACACAAAAACGCCCTAATTATTATTCTTGAGGTGTAAAAGGAGACAGAACATCATTCAGACATGCGGTTTGTGCGGCACGGCTGAATATGTGTTTTTAAGGTGTTTAGCGCGCTTGAAAAGCATATGTGGGGTCGTTGAAACCAGCCGAACAACCTCAGAATGCCCCAAAATTGGACGACAACAAAGTTTGGGTGAACGGTAAAATGGTCAGCTATATGGCACGTCAATCAGTTGTGTTGTGTGACCGTGCTGTCTGAAAACACACTTCGCGTGTTGTAAATGGCCAAAACATGCATTTAACGGCCAAATGCATGCGGAACGACATCAAAATGACTTGAAGTCACACTAAAACACCCTAATTATTATTCGTGAGGTGTACGAGGAGACTCCACGTCATTCGGACGTGCAGTTTGTGTGGCACGACTGAATATGTGTTTTTTAGGTGTTTGGCGCACTTGAAAAGCATGCGTGGGGTGGTCAAAATCAGCCGAACGACCTCAGAATACCATGAAATCAGACGACAACAAAGGTGGGTGGGTTGTGAAATGGTTGTCCATATGGCATGTCAATTGAAGGTTTCGTGTGACCGCGCTAGCCAAAAATGCCCTCCACATGTCGTAAATGGCCAAAACATGCGTTTAACGGCCAAATGCTTGTCGAATGACATCAGAATGACTTTAAATCACACAAAAAACCCTAATTATTATTCTTGAGGTGTATGAGCAAACAACAAGTCATTTGGACGCGCAATTTGTGCGGCACGGCTGAATATGTGTTTTTAGGTGTTTGGCGCGCTTGAAAAGCGTCCGTGGGGTGGTCGAAATCGGCCAAACAACCTCGGAATGACATAAAATCGGACGAAAATAAAGGGTGGATGAATTGTGAAATGTTTGGCCACACGAAACGTCAATCGAAGGTGTTGTGTGACCGCACTGGCCAAAAATGCACTCCACGTGCTGTAAATGGACAAAACATGCGTTTAATGGTCAAATGCATTCCAAATGACATCGGAATGAATTGAAATCACATGAAAACACCCTAATTATTATTTGTGAGCTGTATGAGGATACGACACGTCATTCCGACGCGCGGTTTGCGCGACATGACTGAATATGTGTTTTTAGGTGTTTGGTGCGCTTGAAAAACATGCGTGGGGTGGTCAAAATCAGCCAAACGACCTCGTAATTCCATGAAATCAGACGATAATAAAGGGTGGGTGAATTTTGAATTGGTCGGCTAGACGACACATTAATCGAAGGTGTCTTGTGACCGCACTGGCCGAAAACGTACTCCTCGTGTCGTAAATGGCCAAAACATGCGTTTAACGGTCAAATGCATGCCAAACGACTTTGGAATGACTTTAAATCACATTTAAACACCCTAATTATTATTCGTGAGGTGTAATAGGATACGACACATCATTTAGACACACAGTTTGTGCGGTATGACTGAATATGTGTTTTTTAGGTGTTTGGCACGCTTGAAAAGCGTGAATGTGGTGGTAGAAACCGGCCGAACGCATTCGAATTGTGTTTATACTTTAGGAAAATGATACATGGGTCATTTTTGACATCTACGAGTCAAACCTGCCTCAATATGTGGCATTTTGTGGCTGACACTAATCAAAGTTTCTCTCTTTTGTTTCCAAAGGACATCATTTTAAGTGAATACAACAACTGGCATACGGAAAACTGACTAAATGCATTCGGATTCTGTTGAAACTTTAGGACAATGATCCATGGTGTCACGACCCGTCCTCGGGGCCCGTGCCGTGACTACCCCAAGCCTACCTTCTATAGGCTAGGGGATGGAGACTAGCACCAAAGGCGTAAATCTCGATATCTGGGAAGGCATTTCCTTTATAAAAGTAAACAAAACACCACAGAGTACAAGTGGAAGTAAAACACTAAGTACAAAGAGAAGTGCTGAAAAGTAAATGGGCCAGAATACAAACCCAAAAGAAAGTACAACTACAACTAAACAAGTACAACAGAAAAAGACAACAGCTGGAAGAACGGAAGCGGCTCCTGGTACGTCCTCCTCGGATCCTACCAGAAGGGTAGGTACAAAAGGCGTAGCTCCTGGATCGTCCACCACGGATCCTACCTGAAGGGTAGGTACAGATAGCCTCCACAATGCTCTCACTCTTCAAACTCCTCCGAATGTCATCTCGCCATGAAGTCCACCTCCAAATACTGACTCATTGTGTAGTCCACCTACGGGTACCGTCCAGTCCTCGAACACTCGGCCTCCGTCAGCACTGCCCGCCGTCTACAACCAACACAATGAGGTGCGGGCATAGCCCGTGCAGGGGTGAGTATAACGATACTCAGTAGGGACCCCGAGACCCTCAAGGTCTCACTAAAACCAACAAGGATAACCACAAAGAAGATCTCAACAGATAACCTCTACTTAGGTATATGCTCATGCATATACCTAAGTTATCAAGTAACCCATCTCAATCATGAGGAAAACACCAAGATCATGAAATCAACGGATAACCCCTACCCAGGTATATACCCATACATATACCTAAGTTATCAAGTGACCCATCTCAATCATGAGGTAAACATAAAGGTCAAAAGTCTCAGCTCATCCAAGATTTTCATTATCGAAACCGTAACTGCTGAAGAGCTCCGTCTCTAGAGTGTACAGTGGTCCTGTCACAACTCCGAGGTACTTCTCACTAACCTAAGACTGCTGAGGTACTCCTCCTGTCGAGTACCGCGGGTCAGCCACCCAAACACAGTAGTGCTTCCCGCCGGGGTATGCCACCCAAACACAGTAGTGCACACCCCCCAGTAGCCTGTAGAGGTACTCTCCGGACGAGTACCATGGGTCTGCACTGTCACACAGGTAGTGCTCCGTCCGCCATGGGTCTGCACCTCACAAAGTAGTGCTCTATCCACTGGGCTAGTCGACTCACTCCAAGTCGAGTCAGTCAAGCAGTCGTTAGGTCTCAGTCGGCTACACAGTCTCCGTACTCCACACGCTCGTCTCTGGGAGGGTCCACTCCATGAGCTACAGGTCGATACTCCAAGTATCTCAAAGTCCCACGAAGAAGTATCTCAAAGGACCGCCTCGTCATAGGGGTCTCAACGCAATAGAGGGTGCGTCAATCGGACGCCCGGTCTGTGAGTTATTAGCATTTTTGTCCCAGGGGTCCGGTTGGTTTCATGAGCAAACCAACCCGGCCATATCTCAATTGTACCTCTAACTCTCATAGGGTATACTCATAGGGACTGTTTCTCAACAAGATCACCAATGTCGCTGACGGTTCGTCAAACGGACGTCCGGTCTGAAAGATATCAGATTTTCCGTTCCAAGGGCCCAGTTGGATTTCGGGTACAATCCAACTCGGCCACTATCCAACAGCAACCAAAACTCAGGCGAAGTATGCCAAAATTTCCGTCTCATCAAGAGGAAATCAACGAGACAGACGGCGCGTCAATCGGACACCCGGTCTGTGAGTTATTGGCTTTTTCGTTCTAGAGGCCCGGTTGGTTTCGTGAGTGAACCAACCCGACCACACTCCGACATCATCCAAACCTCGAGCAGAGTAAGCCAAAAGATCTGTATCACTTAGAGGAATCCATCAAAGTCGACGGCACGTCAATCGGACTTCTGGAGCTCAAGATATAAGCATTTCCGCTCCGAGGGTCTGGTTGGTTTCATATCCAAACCAACCCAGCTGAACCAAAAGTATTCCGAAATCTTGAGTGTATTATACCGAAACGACCGTCTCGATCCAAGGATCGCATCGCCACTGACAGTGCGTCGATCGGAGGTCTACAGATCAATATATGGGAGAAAGACCAAAAAGGGTCCGAAAACGGGGGGGTCTGGGCCCAGACCGACCCGGATGGCGCTACCCGGCCCGGCCGGGGTGGCCCAGCCCGGCGTGGGCGCGACCCGGACCGGCCGATGGGTCGGCTAGGCCAGTTACGGCCGAGTGGAGCAGAGCAAGGCGCTGCCCCCGCGTGAAGAACTGCAGCCCCGCGTGGGGCCGCCCGTGCCAGCGGACGCGGCAGCCGGCCCCGTCCCGCGGACCCCCTCCGATCCCGCAGGGTCACGGGACCGTGCTCCGCCACCGCGGCTGAAGCCGCGGTGGATTTTTTTTCCGGCAGCCCTCCGGGCGCCGCCGCCCCCGACCGCCGGCGTCGCCGCGCCGGCGGGGGCTTCTGCGGACCACCGGACGCGCTCCGGTTGTTTGATTCGCCTGCGGTCTTCGCCAGAGATCATCCTGGGACCCGACCTTCGCTGCAAAGCCTTCAAACGCCTTCACGGACCACCTCACCATCGTCTGTCGATCCTCACTTCGACAACAAAACGCAGGGTCTTTAAATCGCCTCCTCAGCTCTGACTCCGCCCGCGGTTTCGTTCGGCCTCAACAGCGCGGTGCGACGGCGCCGCGCTTCTTCGCCACGTTCTTTCTCATGTCTGCACGGTGTCGTTGCACTGAGCCACCTTTGTTCGTGCCGCAATGAATCAAATCAACAAAGTGGGAGGAGAGTCGGCCATGTTCGTGCGGTCCGACCTCCTCCCGTTAAGTCGGTAACAAGCGGCCCAAAAGACGAAGAACAACAAGGAAAAATTTCACGAACAAAAGAGAAACAACCCGAATAGTTTTTCCCCACAACAGATTATTCCCAACCCGCAAGGAAAACGTTCGCGGATCAACTAGGTAATAAGTTGATCTGTGTTCTTTGTTTTCTTTAGAAAGAAAGAAACAAGGGAATAAAATCATTCTCAAACATAATTCTCTACCTCAAGCGTTGTCGTCGAACGCGAGTTCGTCGCGGAATTAACCGTCGCGGAAGAAGAGGATCGTCGCAAAAGAGAAAGATTGTCATTGAAGAAACGTCGTTGACGTTGTGTTACACGGCGTCGCGTCATCGATCTCCGAGGGTTTGGCATTCTTCGTCGGAGGTCGGAGCATTCTTCGCGTTCTTCGCGTTCTTTGTCGAAGAAGAACCCTTTCCTCCAAATCCTCTTCACGCCACAAGTTCCAACAGAAATAAAATAAGAGTTATCTTATTTTATTAACACGCATGAAACGTTTGAATTTCAAAAGAAAAGAAACAAACAATTAATTCAATGAATTAATTGTAACGATTTAACTGCCCAATTAATGAGGCGTTTCTTAACCAGAAAAACACATGGTTGACTTTCATTAAAGAGGGGGGTTGCGGATGCGTTACTTAGAGGAAAAGAAACGGTGGGGCTCGTGCGGGCCCCACCTCACAAATATCCTACTAAGTGGGTAGGATATTTTGGGTTACACCCTATCCTCTTAACTTAGCTTAAGTGGATTTTAAGTGGCTTTAAGTGAAATAAAATAAAGTTGTCACACCACTTTATTTTATTTCTTAACTTAACCCCAAAAATTAAAAACCACACCCGAGCAAACGCAACTCTAGAAAAGGAATTTCTAAGCAAATATCGGCGCTGTGATTTCATCGGTACCCTCGGATTTCAATTCCGTGCAACAGTTTAAAAGTTAGAAAAACCCGCTCGTTCGTTCACTGAACGTACCCGAGCTAAACTTCAGAAAATGATTCCGGGCACACCGGGCCTCGGAATCAGGCGCCGTCATAAACTGCGTTCTTGTAAAATCTCAAAGAAAATTAGAAAAAAAAATTCCCTTGAATTTTATGGGTCTTTACACATGGGTCATATGTGACGTGTAAGATTCAACCCCGCCTTAATCAGAGGGCCGGTGTGGCCGGCACCACTCGAAGTGTTTCTCTTTTGTTTTAAATGGAGAGGATTTTAAGTGAAAACAACAACTAACATACTTAAAACTGACCAAATGCATTCGGATTTTGTTTATATTTTAGGAAAACGATCCATGGGTCATTTTTTATGTGTACGATTCAACCCCTCCTCAATCCGAGGTGCGGTGTGGCCAACACGACCCAAAATGTCTCTCTTTTGTTTAAAATGTACATCATTTTATGTGAAAACAACAACTGACATACGGAAAACTAACCAAATGCATTCGTATTCTATTGAAACTTTATGAAAATGATCCATGGGTCATTTTTTATCTGTAAGTTTCAACCCCGTCTCAATACTAGGTGTGGTTTGGCTGACCCCACTCAAAGTGTCTCATGTTTCTTTTAAATGGACAACATTTTAAGTGAAAACAACAACTGACATATGGAAAACAGACCAAACGCATTAGGATTCTATTGATACTTTAGGAAAATGATCCATGTGTCATTTGTGACGTGTAAGAGTCAACCCTTCCTCAATCCAAGTCATGGTGTTGCTGGTACCACTCAAAGGGTCTTTCTTTTGTTTAAAATGGATATGCTTTTAAGTAAAAACAACAGGCATACGGAAAACCGACCAAACACATTCAGAATGTGTTGATACTTTAGGAAAACGATCCTTGTGTCATTTGTGAAGTGTACACATCAACCCCACCTCAATCCGAGGTGCGGTGTGGCTGACACCACTCAAAGTGTCTCTCTTTTGTTTCAAAAAGACATCATTTTAAGTGAATACAACAACTAAAATTTACAATCATCAATGATAGTCGCAAACTCTTTTTCATGAGTTGGGTAGTTTTACTCATGGGGTCATAAGTGACGAGACACCTAAGGAAATACCTTTTCACCATATATTATAAAAAATATAAGTTCAATGAAAAATGCATCACAAATCATTACATACCCAAATCTTGGATGAGAAAAAAAATTGGGATTTGAGCCAATTTCAAACTCTTATTCAACTCTAATAAGAATTTCTCAGACTATTCTGCCAATTCTAATTTGATGGGGTGGGGGGCTATGCTGGTTGGGGAGTTTGTGTAGGGGTGAGGTGAATTACTACTAGAAGAGTGGTTGTTATATGAAGATTGAAATGGGTGTAAATAATGTTTGAGTTATTGAAACTATTATTAACTCTACTGGATGATTGTTGTCATATGAAGATTGAAATAGGGAATTGTAGTACATGACATGGTTGGAAGAGTTTGATGGTTTTATGTGTTTTTTTGTGCTGTTTTAGGTGTTTTTTATGTTATTTTAAGTCTGTATGTGGTTTTTGTGATATTTTTATGCAGGTGTATACTGGAGGGGATATTGGAGGACTGTTGTGCAACAGTTCTGGAAAAACACAATACCAATGGTTTTAAACCGTTGGTATAACAGTTCTGGAAAAACACAATACCAACGGTTTTAAACCGTTGGTATAATAGTTCTGGAAAAACACTATACCAACAGTTTAAAACTGTTGGTATACTTTGAAAGAAATTTAGAAACTATACCAATCGTTTTAAAACCGTTAGAATAGTGTTTAGTATTCAATATATACCAACGGTTTCTGGAAACTGTTGGTAAAAATTTTATACAAACATATACCAATAGTTAGCCTACAACCATTGGTATATCAATAAATATAGTGGGTTATACCAATGGTTTAGATCAAACTATTGGTATAGGGCTTTCCTCACGGCTTACTACCCTATGGTTTGTCAAACCGTTGGTATAGGCTATACCAACGGTTTTCCAGCCTGTACCAACGGTTTAAAACTGCTGGTATAACCTTCTTTTCCAGTAATGTAATCATTTCATGATTATTATAATGTATATGATGGAGTAGTGACCTCTTTGACCTTATTCAACATACAAAAGTCATTTTTGAATTACGTACCAAATATCACTAAAATTTCTGATGTGAACATAAATAAATAATAAATTGTTATAACTTAAAGATAAGTGAGATAATCATTTCACCACTTGTTTCTTTTGTGTGGTGTATACACTACCCATGAATTTATTTTTTTTATTATTTTCATGAAAATTATGGGATATCAATATCGATATTTGTTTCTTTATTTCATGAGGATTATTATTCATATTACACTAAAGTGGTAAGGGTTTTATTTCACAATTTCATCAATATTTGAGATTGTTTACGTTTAAATCACTATTTGGGGAATTTTTTTGTATATCAATTACATATCCATTTTTTATAATAAAAATCAATAATGATTTCAATATTCTCCAATGATCGATTTAATTCTTTTTTAACCTTTAGTTTATTTTTTAAAAAAAGTATAAGGAATATTCCTATCATTTTCTGAATGAGGTAGTTTTTGACTTTTTATGGAAACGATGTTTTTTAAATAATATAGAATGAGATAATTTTTACTATATGAGGGATAATATTTTATATGAATATTACTTTACATTTTTACAATATTAATTTCGAATAAAATTTTTTCCTTCATAATTTCGCATCTTTTTTAAAATAAGTGACTATAAAATAGAAAGGGTATTTTCAACAAGAAATGTTCTAAGTGATATTTCAAAATAATTTTCCATATAAGATGTCATCCTTTGATGTTACTTAAAATTTAATGGGGATATAGTGTAATGATATCAAATATATTCTTCCTCTGTATGGTTTATGAATATGATGAAATTTTTTTTATGAAACCCATTTATTTTCTATGATTTATTCTAGGATAAAATATTTATGAAACCCATTTACTTTTATAGGTTATCATATAATAAATGGTTTATGATATTCTTGAACACCTATGTATTATTTTCACTGTGTGATATATGGGACCTTTATCTCCCTCTAATGTATTGAGTTGTGATTAATTATTTCAAAGGGTACATGATATTTTATCCCAATTCTGAAAGAGGGTACGTGAGACGTTATCCCAAGTCCTAAAGGGGGTACATGAGAGTTTATCCCAATCCCTAAAGAGGGTAAATGGGAGGTTATCCCAAGACTAAATCAAGTATATGGTTGGTTAACTGAATCCTAATATGTTATGGAAGTCTTTGTGGATATCCTAGATATAATATTTTCTATGTTTATACTTATGCCTCTATTACATGTATTATGTCAATGTTATGATATCATGGGTCATGTTATTTGATTATTCATGTATTATGAAATACCAAGATTCATGAAATAACTTAATATTATGATATTTCATAAGAAGGGTATGGTTTTAAAACTTTATTATGATGTTCTTATACCTTTATGCTCATGTTATGCTTATGTTATCATTGATATCTACCTTGTTTTCCTTTAATGATCATATAAGTTCACCCTTTACTTATATTTCATTTCCTCAAGTTATGAATAATGATTCTAAATGATTTTTTTAGAAATGTTTCATATGTAAAGAATTATATGGGAGATTTTGAATACTTTACAAGGAATATGAAAATATGGGTATATAAAAATATGGTTATAGTAGGAGATAATGATCATCTTTATGGACTAGTTCGTTATTAAACCAAAATGTTAAGGGATTATCCTAATTATATAAAACTATAAACCTAAATGATCATTTTTTATGTAAGTGATCTTGTTTTTCCTATTTGTGTTGTATGTTTTGGATGGGAAACCAAATTGGGTCTCATTTATTGATATTGAATCCAGAAATGTCAAGTATATGTTTTTTTCACCAGATCCGGAAGTATGGGCCTTGGGTTATTATAGTTGGTATCAGAGTAGGGTTTAGATAATTTTGGATATGAGGAAGTCTCATGTGAATTTTTATTAAGATTTATGGATACCATTGTGGCTCTATAAGTTTATGTTTGATTATATGTTCAAAGTTTTAGACAACACTTTTTGAGGTTTTAAGTGATAAGATTTTATGGTGATTAATTATATATTGGGAGATGTTTATTTTGGGTTGAGTTATTTTTAAAACTTCAGTTTATTATGTGAAAAAGGTTATTTTAGGAATAATTATCTTTTCATTTTGTGGACATAAGTTTAATGGTATAGATAACTCTTAAGGATTATATGATCTTTTTTGAGGTAGTTATGGGTTATTACATTTTTGGATTCCAAATGAAAGGTATGGGATATACTTTGAGGTTAAAAAAATTATTTAATGTTGAATATATTAAGGTTATTTTTATGTATTTTTATCAAATTTTTTGGAATGTTATAAGGATTATATTAATATAGTCTTATTAAAAGAAAAACATAGAGGTTGGATAACAACCCATTGCATCCAACAATACTGTAAGGCTTGAACCCACAAACGAAGAGTGACAAGGGTGCATCGCCTACCACTGGCCTATTTGATGTACTTGTTAGTATGATGTTGTTTTTATTTATTTAAACTATCTAAAAGATAAGATTTAAGTTTATTTTTATAACATATGTTTAGATGACCATGATAGTCAATGTTGTTTGTTTAATATGTGATTAATTATATTTTAGAAAACTTTTACTGTGTTGGGAACCTTATATGGTTAAGATGAATAGAATATTTTAGGATTTTATTTGAGGAATAAAGATCGAATTATCTTTTGGAAGCATAAATGATTTTAATTTGGCTTTATGCTGATTCAAGTTCTTTATAGAAATGATTAGTACATCTTGTATATTATGTTATTAGGGTAATTCCATTTTTTGAATGAGACATTAAGAGTGATTGATGTTATTTGAAGATAAAAATTAAATGAATCTTGGAAGGCTATGTAATCAAATCCTCCTTAATTTTGAGTTTCAATATTAGTTTAGAAACTTTTAAGGAATTTTATGATAGTTATTTATGGAATAATCTAAGTTGAATATTGGGTATTACTTTTGAATTTTATAAATTAAAGTAGTTTTTATTCATTTTAAGGCTTATTCGTTTTGGAAATTATCATACCTTGAGCTGACCATTTTGGTTTTGGTTAATATTTAAAGAAAAGAGGAATATTTTTTCTATTTGTGGGAATTATGTGATCCATTAGAAGTTTCTTTTAGTGCTTTCGGAAAGCAAAATTCACCTTTAATTCTAATTGTTTTAGAAAAAGATAAGATTGTGGTGTAAATTGATTAACGTATGAAATAATTCTTGTCATGTAAGAATATTTTATTATGTTTTTAGACTAGACATAAAAGGAATTTCTCAAATCTTGGGAAAAGATATTGAAACAAAAAAGGTATCCATTTATTTTTCTTATCATGAAATAAATTCTATTTTGTCCCATCATAGATTTATAGTATTATGATGGTTAAATTTATCATGACTATATTCTATATCACTCTCCATCAGTATTTGGGAGTTATCTTTTCCTTCAACATCTATATTTTCACATTCCAACAAAGTTTTCATATATATAAACCTATTTGGTGTTATTATTAATAACCTTTATACTTCTCTTTTATCTCTTTTTAATAGGAAGATTAATTGACCCTTTTTACGATGTGAGTTTTCAATAAAGGAATTTTGAAAATTCAAACCCCTATTTATTAGGAACAATTTCAAAATAAAATGATGAAATTTATTAGGGGGTGCATAATGTAATATCCCATATTTTTAAAAAATATTGAATATGTCCAATAGCATAAAAAATAGACCATTGAGCAATATTGAAACATGAAATTTTATTATATGACCATTATAACATAGCCATTAATTTGGTGGGATTAATTAATTTTTGAAATATATATAAATTTTCTAATCAATACAAATGTATTGATTAATTATTAGGAAATAATCATCTAATTTTTTTTATTAAAGTCATTTTATTCTTCAAAAATATTTTTTCTTCAAAAATGAGTTTCCTTGTTTTTTATGTGTGGATATTATGATTAATTTTCTGAAATTTTAAAAATTTATCTTAAAATTTTAACTTCATTTTTTAATTCATCATGTAAAATTTATTTTAGGATAAATATTTGATAATTTTTTGAAATTATTGATTTTTCAATGAATAGTGACAAAATACGGATTTTTGTTGAAAACTATAATTTCATTTTAATGTATTTACAAAGAAATATTATATTTTAGATTAGTTTTAAATTTTAATTTTTTAATTTTTATTTATAATTATACAATTATCATTTTTAAATGAATTTTATATATTAATTTCATGTAAAATAGTTTTATATTTAAAAAGGACATTTTTTTGGAAAACTTATTTTCATTGCATTTTTTCTGGTTTTATTTTAAATTAAATTAATAAAATTCATTACTTTTTAATTTTAAAAATTGATTCCATATCCTGAATTTGGAGTTCCAATGTTATTAAATAGATCCATTTTATTTTTGGTAAATATTAATAGTAACTTTAATAATTGTTTTACCATAGTAAAGGGTAAATCGACCAATTAATGTTAAGAATAAAATTATAAGGATTATAAAATGGCAATAAAACTTTAATTTATTTAATTTTATGACTCAATTTCATCCATTTTCAATAATAATTTAGTTACATAGAATTTTATGGTCATTTGGATGAGATTATAACCTTTATAATATTTTAATAAAAGTTAAACATGTCACGCTATTGTTTTTAATATATATAATATTCTCAAAATGGTTTTATCCAGAGGATATGTTTTAATTTAATTATTATTTTTAAATAAAAAAGGTTTATCTTCATCATGGTGATTTACTTTTAAATTTTAGTGAAGAAATAATTACTTCAAATTCTTTCACAATGTTGCCGCTGTAATTCTTTAATTCCTCAAAAAATCAAATAAATGATATTAAAAAATATATAAATTATTATAATTTTATATAATTAATGATATCCATTAGTTTTATATATTAACATGAGATATTGGAGATTTTTTTAAATAATTGTTTCAAATTATAACTATTATCTTGACATTACTAAAGTTAAAGTAATGAATAGTTCTAAAAATTTACAGTATTGATTTTTTATAAAAATTAATATTTTATTAAATGATGTAAAATTCATAAAAATATTATATTCATAAAAGTGATTATTATATTATTTATAATATCAACCAAGATCCATTTTTGGGCTGGGTTCTATTTATATTAATTATCATTACCCTCAAAGAGTAAAAAACCTTGTTGTCATGATAAGTTTAAAAAGGGTTAATGAGGGGTTAAAACCAAAATATAAGGATAAAAACATAGTCTAAAATTATCTAAATTTTATTTTTTGAGATGATTTAGAAACATAATAATACTATATTTTAAATATATGATTTTGGATGCATTTTAATTTGACGATTAGTTAATATTAATTTAATATTTGTGATAAATTCTAAGAGTTTCTTTCCCCTCTCTTATAAAAGGGAACATCTTATTCTAATTACTTCACAACTAAAAAACCATTTTTTCAAAAAATACCTACCCAAATACTTATAATTCATCCACAAATTATAGAGGACTTATTTTAGGTATAATATAAATCTTAGAGGTCTTATGGTTTTAAGGAAAAGTGAATTTCCAAAGAATATGTATATTTTCAACTACATGTTTTAATTTTTTTTTCTTATTCCATCTCCATAAAATATTATGAAAACATACTAAAATAATAACAGCAATATCTTATATATACTTATATTTTTTTATGTTAATGTAATAACCTATTCTCATCTCTAATATCCATCAACTGAGAAAGTAATCCATCATTTTTTTTGTACGGCGGACTACCGCCTCGCAAATCAATGTAATTTGTTTTCCATCACCATCTCTGAAGACTAGTTATTAGGATGGAATTAATCTTTGTATATGATATTAATTTTAAAACCCAATATTATTTATGAAATATTTCTCTTTAAATAATTTAACTTCTTTGGTAGCTTATGTTGCACCCAACATCAAGTTTAAACAAACCGCGATATGATATTAAAATAATAATATTTTAAAACTATTGTTATAGAATATCCATTTTATTAGTGGGTATGAATAGGAATAACCATATTATAAAATATATTTATTAATACCTAGGAAATAAACACTTAATTTTTAATAAAGTAATTCTATTCTTTAAAAATATGTTTTTTTAAAAAAATTATTTATCTCAATGAGAAAAAATATATAATTAATATTGAAACTTTTACAAAATTTATTGAACAAGAAAAATTTTATTTTTTTAATTCAACATGTCAAAATTATTTTTTGGGAAATTTTTAAAAAATTTCTAAATTGTTTGAAATTTTAATGAATAGTGAAAAATATTGATTTACATTGAAATCTATATTTTCTTTTAAGATCATTGAAAAAGTAAAATTATAGTTTTAGATTATTTTTATACTGTCATTAGTTCTTTTTTATTATAAATTTTATAATTTTGGAAATTTAAATGAATTTTATATAAGGATTTAGTATAAAAATATTTTATATTTAAAATTTTCATTTTTTAAAAAAAACTATTTTTCATTTCATTTTGTTGGTTCAAATTTAAATTTAATTATACTAGTTATATGTTATTAATTTTGAAATTGGATTTCATATTTCAAATTATGAGGTCCAAATTTTATAAATTGGACCATTTATTTATTTTTCATATAAATAGTAACTATGGTAAAATGTACCATCTCGGTAAGAGGTAATTAATAAAGATTAAAAATAAGTGATAAGGCCATAATTTTTCATCCAAATTCTTATCAAATGAATTAAATTTGACCCTTTACACATAATATTTGAAATTTAGTTATTTAATCGACACTTTTCCATTAAAGTGACTTAGAGGTAGATAAAGATGATAGAGGCTGGTGGATTTCCAATGGCAGTATTCTCCCTTTCAGGTGTATGCTAAATTATAATGGTATTACTCACCTTTTTTAAATGATGAGATGATCCTCTTTATCAATGGTAATATTAGGTCCATTCTTAATATCAATAATTTTTTTGAGAAGTATAGTAAATGGAGTGGACATATTATCAATCAGGAAAAAATTAATGTTTTCATTTCTAATTGTTTTGTAAAGAGAAGGGAAAAAATATAGATAACACCCTTGGTACTATTAGGAGGAAAATTTCCATTAAATAATTGGGTGTTCTAATTTCCTTGGGTATAGTACATATTCCCTATTTTGAGGGGTTGCTTTATAAAATTTATAACCATATATACAATTGGGAAAAAATTTCTTTCTTTTGGGGGCTAGAAAACTCTTGTTAACTATGTTCTTTTATATATCCTTATGCATGTTTTTTCTATCATTACGGTACCCAAGGAAGTATTGATGAACATCAAATAAATCATGCTTTCTTTCATTCGAGATTTCAAATCTGAAATATTTTTTCATTGGGATTCATGGGAGAGGTTTAAAAAGCTAATAGAGGCTGGTGGGATTAATATAAGGAATGTTGAAGGATCCATCCACTACATTTTTACAAAATTAGACTGGGAAGTTTTGGATATTGTTTTAATGTGATCTAGTTTCATTGTGCATATTTATGGTTTGAATCTAAATTATTTTAAGGGAAAAATCTTGATTATATGGAAAATAATTCAAGGACATGTTCCTAAGCTTCAACATTACTTGAGATAGATCATTAACCATAAGGATATTAGTTTCTTACATAATAATTGGGTAGGATTTCTGTTGGGATTTTCAAGGTTACCGATACCTGATATCTCCTTTCTCTAGGCATGCATGTACCCATCACTTATCAGTTCCATTCTGGATCATCATCATTTCAACATCTTCATATACATATCAATGAATAATGAACAATATGAACTTGTTCTCTTGAGTGCTTAATTATGATTATTTTCATCTATGGCTCATCATCTCCTCTTACAAGTGAATATAATTATGGATGAATGGGTGAGTATATTATGTTTTCATGATATCCCAGTGAAATATAACATCACAGTTTGGCATATTAGATCTCTTGGAATCTCTATAGATGATGTTATTGAGCATAAGGGGGTTTCTATTTACTCTAAGTGAATTTATTTCAGGAACTACAATGAAGAATTAGCACCGCATCTATTTTTACAAGGTGAATGTGTTGTGATAATGTGTATAAATATCAATGAGTTTTTTTTGGTTTGTTTTTTAGATATCAACATGTGGTGATTTTCTTGATAACTGGTTTCAAGGTGTGGGGGTAATAGTAAGGAGAATTAATCATGGTTTTTCTTCTTTTTTGTGGGTTATTGATGTATTTGGAATGTCGGGAACAATGTCCATCATGAGGACACATCAATATCTCATTTGTAATTGGTAGCCAGGACTCATAACTTAGAAGAAGATGTTGGCCTCCTCGTGAAATAGTGGAATAATTATCCTTCTCTAGGGTTGAGTATGGCTAATAGAAGACCAGGTTTCTCCTTTCAAGGTCTACATATTTAGTGAATATAGGTTAAATAGAACCCCCTAGTCAGGGTATAAAGTTGAATACTGAAGTTTTTCATACATGGCATCAATATGGGTGGTAGTGAGCTCAGAGATTCTAAAGGGTTGGTTTAATTATCATTCACTAGCTCATTTTTCTATGGATATTTCCTTCTCATGGAGGTCTTCATTATTCTCAAAGGGTTCTAGGTTTGTATTGAGTTGAGAATTAGGCTACAGTTGGATGAAAGTGATTCCTTGATCATTCACAATTCCCTTATAGAGAATATTTCTAATCCATGGTCTATTTTTTTATCACATTAGAAGATTCAAGATCCTCCATGATAACCGTATACATTTACTCCAAGAATTTCATGAAGTGAACAAAGTTTCATATATTCTTTCTTATTGAGGACTACTGGATTCACCATTTACCTACTTCTCTATCTTTGAATCCCTCCCCATAAATTTTATGATCTTTGAAGGGTTGATTCTCTTAGGTTACACAATTTTTTCCCTCCTTGATCCTATTTAGACCCTAATGGATTTTTTTCTTTAAATAAAATTTTTACCATTGAAAATGATTATTTCATTATTTATTTTTTTTCCATTTAATGTTTTTCTATTTCCTTGAAAGTTTGTAAGTTTTATTATGAGTGAAAAGGATAAATTTGTGCTGTGAGTAAGTTTAAAAGTCTACATACTTACAGTACACTCAAGCATGGGAATAAAACTACCGATGGATCATATTTCATTATACAGAGCCTCTGACTTGTGTAGTTCTGGTGGATTGAGGATCTTTCTTCTGGTGGTTTAATCGGAATCAAATGTGGTCGGGTTTTCTAACACTTTTAGATACCACTCTTTGTATGTGGGTTTGAACTACTTCCACTAAGAAAAAAACATACAGTGTTAAACTTTATGTCTATCTAAAATCTAATAATTAAATAAATATACTGAAAATTTGGAAATATTATTTAATAAATGTTTTATTGATCATATTTATAAATGAATATTATTTATAAATTGCATGAACATAATATTTATTTTCTGAATGAATATTTATTGGACAAGGTTTGATTATTATTTATGGGATGTAAAAATTGATTTTAATGTTTTGGAGGACTAAATAATATCATTTCAATAAATAAATAAATACTTATTTATTTATTTAATGATATTATAACATATATATGGAACAGTCAAATAATAATAATAATTATTATTATTTAAATGTGTTTCATGATATATTTATTATGGATAAATAAAATAGAGAGAACTTTTTGAAATTTATTTTATTCTACCATCATTATAAATAAAAAGAGTTATTCCATTATCATTGGGGATTTATATTTTGAAAGAGAAACATGATAGAGAATTATTCCTTTCACCCCCAGGAATTAGATAGAAATTTTTAATTCAATTAATGGACATCCTAGGTGAATTTGTTTTCCTTGATAATAAATTGTGTGTGGAGATCAAAATTTTGGGCACTTCATGGTGTGAATTTAGATTCATTTAGAGGGGTTCTTCTTTGGACTCTCAGGGGATATCATTGACGCTTAAGGGTCAATATTGGATTTGTTATGCTGACATTGAGCAGAATATTAAGGAGTCTCTTGAATTGAATAAGGTACTATTTGAATACATTTTCTTTGTGATTGAATTGATTACATGTGATCTATTAGATGATTCTTGAACCACCATATAAATTCTATCATTTTTTGATAGATTAAATGTAAAAAAATTAAAATTCGTGCTTCCACCAGGGTCTTGATCCTTTAAGTGGTAAAAAAGTAGTTGTGTAGTTTTTTGAAGTCTAAATTGAAATTCAATTATCTATAATTCAAATATATGGTGATGATAAAATCCCAATCCTACTAATAGTACATTGATCAAAGGTCATATGTATTAGATATGACCATATGAAGACTAATCTTCCTTTAGATGTTTAATAATAATATTTTTTTTAATTAGTACTAAAAACTGGGGGTGCCAATCAAATGAAGAACACACATTTGATTGTATTTTTAATTTTTTTAATAAAAAACATAACACAGTGCATGTTACGTTACTTCTTCACTTTATGTAGTAGAACACATTATATCCCATACCACTAAACACATTATGCACATGAATCTTAAAAAACAGTTTTTAAATTTAATAAATTGGGTAGTTAGGGCTGACCTGTAGGTATCATGAACCCACCCTAATCAACCAACCATCTAGGTTGGACCAATCTGGGATAGCCTAGGTTGAGTCATACTTGGATTTATTGACAAAACTGACCCTACAAAGTCCCTTTTATCCTCCAAGGACCCAATTTGGGGCCCAGAAATGTCTGAAAACTTCTAAAAAAATCCTAAAAGGTTTAACCTGATTTAGAATGATTACAAATTATTTTTTACAAAATATTATAGATGTTATTTGTGAACTAAAATTATTTTAATATTATTTTGATTCATAAAGTATTCTACTTAGGTGGAATTATTTTTTATTTTATTTATTATAAAACATGCGTGCATGTGTGTCTATATATATATACTTATCTTGAGTTGAAACTAGCCCATGTATGTTTCGTTTCTTATTTATATAATTTAATTATTATAATGTTTTGATAATTTTAATAATTATTTATTAATTATTTAAATAATTGGTATGCATATCATTCCTTCCTATTAATTATGTATAAGGTCCTATATGTGAATATTTTAATGTTATCATTTATAATACTTGCATCCCATGTTCTCCACACCAGCGTGTAAGTATACATATGTTATAATGATATGCATGATGACATGATTCGACATGTGACTAGGCTTGGAACTAAATAGGGTAAATTCATTGGATAATGATGGGGTTCTATAATTAGAGTCATTATATGACTCAAGAAATTACCCTAGTGTCTCTATTGATCCATCATCTACTTTATGGATCAACTATTATATAAAAAATCATAATCATTTCCTAGTTTATTTAGTTCAAAAAATATTTTATGAGTGTATGTTTAAAGGTGATCACATAGAATAAGCCAACAAGCATGGGAAGAAAAAATAAGTAGACATGTGATGAATAATTTTCACTTTTCATGTTATTATTATGAAAGTGATTACATAGTAACAAGATGAAATAGAATTGTATTTAACTCATAAAATAAATTAAAATATAATATCCATAAAAAGATATTTTAATTCAATTTTCACCTTATGTTATCTAAATTAGGATGAGACAATAGTTAAACATGTTACTTTTACCATAATAAAGGTCACTTAAAATTTTCAAGGAGTCTTAATATAAATAATGGGTAGACTTAACCAGATTGATATTAAGAGTAGTGGCCATAGTTTTATAAATTCAATTTCGAGGATAACACTGTGTAAATATGAGTTTAGGATTTATGGATGAGGGAGTCCATTAAATATATAATTTAAATATGAGTCAATAAAATAACAACCTATGAGTTACAAAATGAATGTAGTCCTCTTTATGGGAGGTAAAATACAGATCCTTGCAAATATAGTATCCGAATGGCTGGATATTTTGAATTCAATGATGAGGGATTTCGGTATTTGATAAAATAGTTGGAGACATAATAGTTCATGATAAAGCTCATATTTTCACATATTTTATTCTATAATTAAATGTTTTTAAACCCACCATGGTTTTATTTAATGGTAATTTATCACATATTTAGGTTTGTGAATTATTTTGAGCTTAAATGCAAAGATTTCCTAATTCTGTATTTGAATAGATTTTTATGTCTTTTGGATTTCAATCAAATATTATTCAATTTTAATTCAAATCATGTGATTCAATTTTTTTTAGAACCCTTAATTGGTTGGATAAATATATGTCAACTAGACTAGATCACAATTCAAATATCTAAGGCCCCAAATAAATCGGTCTTTGTGGAACCTGTTTCAAGACATCATTATAGACCCTACATCAGTAATGGAGTCATAAATCCTTACTTGTTTGTATAAATATATTTAATCTACTTGGATACAAAAATATGACTCATAAAGGCGCTTCCATGTTAAATTTCAATAAAAAATCATTCATTAATAAATTCATTGAATGATTCAAACATGGAGGAAAGTTAAGAAACAAATAGAAAAAAAAGTGGTGCTTGGTAATTAAATCAAAACTATCTAACCACGATTCCAAATGATCTGAAATTTTCAAGTTCAATAGATAATTAAATTTGGAACAACTCTCAAGAATACTCTAAAAGAATATTTGGCCATTCAGGGGGGATACACAATATATTACCCAATTACATGTCATGTATTGGTCGACGCATAGAAATAAATGAGTTTGAAGCGAACGCAGTGCAGAAAAACTCAGATCAAAGGTACACAATGTGTACCAAAAGTACACATTATGACAACATCGAGACGCTGAAAAATTAATGTTATGCTACAAGATTTCTATGGGTTTTTTCATATAAATTGAGGTCCCAAACACCATTCTAAAGCATTCTAGACATTCCAGGGGAGCATGGACCAAATAGAGTCGTGCTGGTGGAGATCCAGTCAGGTGGAGGAGTTCAATCGAGAATCAAGACATAACGGGATAATATCTAAGAAGTTGTGGGCATCAATGGTCTGAGGAAATTTTCCCCTTTTAAGTTTGTATATCTCTTTGTAAACTCTTTTCATTTAAAATATTCTAGAGATTGATTGATCAATTAAAGGATATATTTTTCACTCCTATTTTTAATTTATTCTAATTTTTTATGGAGTGAATTTATTCCTATGAAAGTAAAGTGATTTACCCCATATTTTAAATTTCATTGGTGAGATTTCTCTATTGAAAAATGGGTTAAATCTGTTCTGGTTTCTCAAAGGCCTTCATGTAATCAGATCACTTTAACAAGAAGATCGACACCAATGTTTGAGGTTTTGACATGGTTTTTAGATAATTTAGGTGTATAATTTGAGATATTAAGGTATAAATTGGATAATTTAATTTAAATTAATTTGTAAACAATGATAAATGGAATGTTTGGTGATCAATGTTTGTCCACCACTTCCTCTTCGGTTTGTTTTCCTTTCAGCACGGTTGCCCCTGATTTTGAATTGCTAACATAGATTAAATTTTGAATTTATTTTATATAACATAGCTTAATTCATTAAAAATTACCCCAATCTATATTAGTAATTTAGCTTTATATTAGTGTTAATAGTAAAATAGTGTGTGTAAGAGGCCTCATTATGATTGACCCTAGGTTGTGCCACTATGGTACATTTGTCAGAAAAATAAGAATTTAATTGAACAGAGGTTCATGATAAAATAGTTGTTATCAATTTGGTTCTATTTTCAGGGAGGAAAATTTCTTTCACACACTATTTTTCATAAAAAATAATAATAATAAAAACTAAAAAAAGATAATTTTATTGTATAACATCCATTTCTTGGGACAATATTCATTTTTATGTTGATTATTATAATTATTGGCCTATTGATAATTTTATTGTAGACCTATAAGGGAAGATATATTTAATATCCAAATGGAGAAAAATTCCCTAATGTTTAAGAGAATTTGAAAATGCTCGAAACAACAAGCAAGATGATGGCACTCCTGGCCTCCAATGTGGAAGAGCATAAGTCTCACGGATGTAACAACAAAAAATACAATATGAAGAGAATTAAGTGATTATTCCACCTACCTTTAAAGAATATTTTGGTGAGGTTTATTCCAAACATAAAGATCCAATTACCTTTATAATAAATGAATTCCTTTCTGCCCTTCTTGAAGAAGAAGAGTTTGAAGATGAAATTTATAAGGGAGATTTAATTTTAGAGCCTTCTTTTAATTCAAATTAAGTTGATTCTGAATTGAAAACTAATATCCCTTATGAATATTTTGTTGATTCAACACCACTAATTAAATCTATGGATGATGAATAAGAATAAGGTGCTATTGATAAGGAGATAATGGAGGATCCGTTTGAGTTGTTCATTGGTGGAAATGAGGATGATGACACTAAAGAAAAAATCCATGATGAGAAATTTTATGAACCAAAACTAGATGAGAAGCCACATCCTATTATTATATTTTCAACACATATTGACACAACTCCTCCCGATGAACAAAACAGGGAGTACCCCTACATTATTTTCCCTCACTCTCTGTAACTCAAATCCCTTCCTTCATCTCTTCTGGGGGTTGGGGGTATTTTCTTTTTCATCAGGGGTTCTCACATTTGTAATCCACTGATGGGTGTCAAAAAAAATAACATGTTGTGGTTTCTAATCTAGAAACCCCATCTACCTTTGGATTAGGGTTAACCTATTGAAACTTCCTGACTAGGGGAAGTAAAAGCCTAGCCCCCACTTGTGGATCAAACTAAGCATTTTCCCCTTTCTTTTCCCTTCATATTTATTTTTGGTTATTTTTCATATGTATTTATTTATTTCATCTTTTTCATGTTTAATGTGGTAGAAACTAGGATCTTAACTCAAGGCTTCCACATCAAAAATAAACTTAGGTTTTATCTTTCCTTCTCTTTAGTTTTGATTCCCCTATTTATTTTTGGTTGATCTAAAATGAAGGGTAGTGAAATTTAAGTGTGGGGGGGGGGTGTTAACCTTCTTAGTTTTTTTCATGTTCTTTATTTATTTTTCATTTATTATTTTACCTGATCTTTAATGAATATTCTTATCATTTTTCCACACATTATTTTATTTTGAGATAATTGAAACAATCTTTTGAAAAAATGTAATTTAAATGATTGTTTATGTGAAAACCTTTTTCTTCGAATTGAATTTTTAATCATTTTTATGAGTTTAATTGATTTTTGAAATCCATTCCCAAAAAACATTGACTCTAAATATTTTCCCAGTCTTATGGGGTATTCTAAACCACATTGAAATATTCTTCCTGATACCCACACTTTCTTGAGGGATGCTTGGATTTTGTGTGAGAACCATAATTTGTGATTTTTCTCTTTCAATTATTTGGATTTCATGAAATGTTTTTGACATAATTGAGGCACTACTTTGTCTAGGCACATATAATATTGAGACCCACCATTAAATTTATCATTTATAGGCCTATAGATTCCATGAATTTACTTTTAGGTTTAAGCCACATTACAAGCCTATTTTTTCTTACCTACCCATACTCTTGGTATTTTTTCATGGATATTTCAAGTTTGAGTGTGGGGGAAGGGCCTTTAGTGTGTGTTATTTGGGATCTGTGTCAATTGTGGATGGTGTGATGGGTGTGTCTTCATTTTGGGATATGTATTATTAGAAAATTTGGCATGAGTCATTATTTAATTATGATTCATTTTTTTCATTCGGTTCTCCTTAAAAAAATGAGAAAGAAAAAAATAAAATCGATGTCGTTCTGAAACTTTAGAAAAAAAGGAGAAATTAGATGGTATCATTCTTTGTAATCACTGATTAGATCATGTTCCATGTCAAAAAATAGTTTTGTTGTGTTTCACATTCCCAAATGTATTTGATTGAGGTTAATCCTATGTTTTCACTTGATTATTTATGCATTGTAACTAAGAATCAAACCTTATCTTTCTAGACTTGAATTTTTAAATCATTAACCCACCAAACCAAATCCACAAAGACATTTGAACCTTTAATTAAAGTCCTCATGATTGAAAATATTTTCATGTTTTATGCTATAGAGAAATTATAATTGTCACAAGCCTATGGAGATACATGCAATTTCCAAGTATGAGCATAACTCTAGTATTAATTTCTCTTGAGTGAAGAGTGACATAAAATTCAACTTGAGGTAATATATGATTGGGTCATGGATTGATTTATGTGGTTGAAATTTTTTTAATTTTTGGAATGAAAAGTAAAGGGAATTGTTTTTAATAAATGGTACATGATGGAATTATATTTTGGAAAAGATCGTTGAAGATTTTTCATTTTTTATTATTGTCTTAATTTTGATTTGAATATATAATAATTTCTTAGGAGTGTAATGGTTAAGTGTAGGGGATTAATCAATCTATAATTCTCACATATTTTATTCTATTATTAAATGTTTTTAAACCCACCATAGTGTTATTTAATGGGTATTTATCACATATTTAGGCTTTTGAAGTATTTTGAGCTTAAATGAAAAAATGGCCTAATTTGAGATTTTTACTATATTTTTATGTCTTCTGTATTTCAATCACATATTCTTCAATTTTAATTCAAAGAATGTGATTAAATTATTTTTGGAACCCTTAATTATTGGGCTAAAAATATGTCAACTATACCAGATCACAATTCGAATATCTAAGGCCCCAAATTAATCGGTTTTTGTGGATACATTTTCTGGACAACATTGTGTACCCTACATCAGTAATGGAGTCATAAATATTTATTTATTTGTCCAAATCAATTTAATCTACTTGGATACAAAATATTTCTCACAAACTCGCTTCCATGTTATGTTTGAATAGAAAATTTTTTCATTAGGAAATTCATTGAATGAGTCAAACATGGAAAAAATTAGGAAACAAAGTGACAGAAAAAGTGTTTTTCGGTAATTAAATCATAAATATCTAATAAAATTTCCAAATAATCTGAAATTTTCATGGTTTACATAGAATTAAATTTATAACAACTATTAAGAATACTCTAAAAGAAGATTCTACCATTCAGTGGTGATACACAAGGTTTTACTCAAGTACACATTGTGTACTGGTCGATGTGTAGAAATAAATGAGTTCAAAGAGAACACAGTGGAAAAAAAATTGGATCTAAGTTACATAACATGTACCAATAGTAAAAATTGTGAAACATTTGGGAATATGAAAAATTAATGCTATGCTAAAAGATTTCCATAGGTTTTGGCCTATAAATTGAGGGCACATCCACCATTCCAAAGAATTCTGGGCACTCTAGGGGAGCCTGGAGCAGAGAGATTCATGCCGGTGGAGATCCGATCAAGACGAGGAGTTAAATAGAGAATCATGAAATGATGGGACAATCTCCAAACGGTGTAGGGAAGCGATAGTCTGAGTACATTTTCCCCATTTGAGTTTGTGTATCTCTTTGTAAACTTTTTTCATTTAAATTATTCTAGAGATTGATAGCTTATTTGAAGGAGTTATTTCTCAATCTTGTTTTCAATTTATTCTAAATTATTATGTAATGAATTTCATCCTATTAAATTAAAGTGTTTTCTAACATATTTTAAATTTATTTGGAGAGATTTCACCATTGATCATAATGGGTTAAATATGTTTTTGTTACACGAAGTTCTTTGTGTAATCGAATCACTTTCACAAGAATATTGGCACTCATGTTTGAGGTTTCGACATGGTTTCTAGATAATTTATGTTTATAATTTGATATATTAAGGTATAAATTGGATAGATTAATTGGAATTTATCTGTATAAAATGATAAAGGGAATTTCTGACGATTAGTGCTTATCCACTATTGCCTCTTTTGTTTGTTTACTTTTTAGCACATTTGCTCCTATTTTTTAATCGCTAATATAGATTAAATTTTGACTCTATTTTATATAACATAGCATAATTCATTCAAAATTTTACACAATCTATGTTAGTAAGTTGGTTTTATATTAGCGACAATAGTAAAATAGTGTGTACAATTGACCTCCTTGAGATCAACTCTAGGTTGTGCCACTATGGTACATTTTTAGGAAAAATAAGAATTTAATTGAACAGCGGCTCACGACAAACCACTGTTACCAGTTCACTAAATCAAAATGACTTTAAATTAGTAATAAATATAAATTTATAAATATTATTTTATTTTTTATAGATAATGGAAAGTAATTCAAACCCATAAAATTCCCTATGATCCATCTTGGATGAAGATAATATCCTAACTAGTGAAAAATTCAAGGATTGGTACAAAATTTTTCAATCGTACAATGACAAGAGAGGATTTACTACAAATAAAAATCCATATGACATGTTGATATTTCTTATGAAGCTAGTGAGGATGATAGATATTTCAATTTAATGTACAAGGATGATGAATTATATGTAAAATACATTATGTTTTGATTTATTTCAAGTGAGCTACAGAATAAAAATGAAGATAAATATTCATACTTTATGTTTTCTCATCTCTAGAAAGTTTTCCAAAGAGATCTAGGTAAGAGAGACATGAAATCTAGAAGGAATTATTTATGTAAAAGTTTGGAGTGGGAGTCCATGCCAAACCATCTATAATCAAGATGGCCAGGTACATTAAACATTTGGAGAATTTGGGATTCAAGATACAAAAATAGCTATGAAAAAATATCATTGTATCATCCTTTATTTCTAGATTCTCAAATTTTATTTTCAATTTTAACATGAAAAATATATTGATGTGACTTCAAAATCTTTTCACTTTGATTTTCTAAGTGGATAAGGACATGTAGAAGGGTAATTCTTCAGTTCATTTGGTAAATAAGAATAAGGTAAGTTAAAAAAGTAAATGGATTATAATAATCCAAATTCACCTTTTCACTACCCTTTTAAGAAGAAAAATATCTAGAGGGAGAGTAAAAAGAAAAAAAACTATTTGTTTTCCATGTTGAAAAAAAGTACATTGGAAGAAGAATCATATCTCATAAAATAATAAAGATGAATCTTATGGTATATTTCTTATTTAATTAAATATTTATATTTATATTAATTTCATATTAGATATATCTTATGAATCACATATTTGTATTAAAATACATGGACCAAGTATATTTTGAAGGATTGAATAGGGTGAGGTGTATATTCTAGTGGTTAATGGAGCAAGGTTAATGGAATTAAAAATAGAAGGATACCATCTCACATTTCAAAGTGAAATGGTTCTAGTTTTAAATGACTATTATTATGTACTAAGTGTTACCATGAACACTATTTTAGTGTTGATCTTAGACACACATGGATTTAATTTTATATTTAAAATAAAATATGTTTCTTTTATAAGGAAATAATTGTTTTATGGTATGGAACATTTGAATAATGATCTTTATATACTATAATTTTAAAAAATAAGTATTGGAAATAAATAATGATATTAACTTACATGACTAATTTCACACCCAATTATAGAATATTTTCCTAGGTCATGTAAACCTAAATCATTTGGTAAAGTTATATTAATAATGGTACTTGGAATAGTTTCAGTTAAAACCCGTATATATATTTCATCCTTGTATACAAGGAAATATTATAAAGAAACCTTTTAGTGGAAAAGGTGAAAGGGATATAGAGATTCTAGAATTATTATATAAAAGGTACGTAGACTATTTACTATAGAAGATAGAGGTGGATTTTATCACTTCATTACTTAAGTGATTATATAATTAGGCATGGTTATGTCTACATAATGAGACATAAATCATATTACTTTGAAATTTTCAAAGATTATAAGAGTGAAGTGTAAAATTAACTATGTAATAAGATAAAAAAATCTCTTTTCAAAAATAGGACTAAAATGTCTTAACCAAGAGTGCATTGATTAACTCATGGATTTTGGGATTGTACCTCAAATTTCTATTCATTATACACCACAGTGGAATTTTCTTAGTGAAATAAAGGACCCTACCATTTTATACATGGTGATATCATTAACTAGTCATACAAATATTTAATTATATGTTTGGGGATACGAAATAAAATCCACAACATATGTCATGACCCCATCCCCCCAAAAGATACCCCACATGGGTTGGCAATGAGAGATGGGAGATGGTGACTACCTGAGTCCCACATTTGGTAAGCCATGGGTTGATGACTAGCATCGATGGTATATCATACATACAACTGGGAGGAATTGTGCTCTAAGTGAACTTGTGGAAGAGAGATATAATATATATTCACTAATCAACTCTAAATCAAATAGATAAAATAAATCCCATGTACATACACGTAATATCATACAAATAATATACAATAATAAAGGACAACTATGAGTTCCAAAAAGGTAAACTTGGAAGCGACCATAAAGACCAAACAACTCCTGCAAAACCATGAGCTAGTAATATTCAGCTCAATCTCCAACTTTGTCCTCTTGACCTGAAAAATGTTTATATATACATAGGATGAGAATAATAGTATACTCAGTAAGATATTCCCCAGATCCTATCATGAAAATAATAATAATGAAATATTCCTAAATCCTATTGAACAATAGTGAAACTAACTCATATACTAAATAGATGATTATAATTGATTTTTTATTTTATTATACGAATGAAGGAATAACACCCTTCCTCTAATACAAGAACTCAAGGAGAATGAAAGTGATAAATCCCAAGCGCGTACCCAAGAAAAAAACTATTACATTTCTATGGTAGAATCCCCAAATTAGAAAAAACCAAAAGGGGATCCTCAGGACGACCTCTTCTAGACAAAGTGCCCGCCACGAAGTTTCCCTCACTATAAATATTCCAAACTGAACATCCTATAGAAATATCTGAGGTGCAGCTACGTATAAGGTACTTCACACTCCACGGTGGCTCAATTTTCCACTACAAGGCCCTAATCAACACCTCGGAGTCAGATTCCACTTCTGATAACCCAGCTGATAACATTTTGCACAGCATTAAACCCGTGTGTAGGGATCTTACTTCCGCACCCACCGAACTCCCCGGCCCATGAAAGCTGTTAAAAGCCAATAAAACCGAATCATTATTGTCCTTGACCAGACCTACTCCACACATCTACCTACCCATCAAAGAGTCGTAAACTTTAAGTTTAAAGTCGTTCAATGGTGGATTCCATCATACCCAACTACCCTAAGGTGTCGGCCAAGGAACTTGGCTGTTTTTGGTATTGTCGAACAAAATACAGTGCTGACTCCCATTCACGAGTGATCCCAGTTCATGCAGAAAATAATTCATATTCACCTGGAGAAGAAAGAATATCAGACATGCCTCTGTTTTGGCCTTATTCCAGGCCTCCCACAGTGTCCAGAAGACTACATTAACCATGATGCTTCTACTCTTATTTTCCATGCCCTGCTGCTCCACTCCCATAAACCAGTTCACAAGAAACCCTTACATGGAAGAGAACTCTCCATCATATCTCCCCCATCTATCAATACTCGACCATAGACAAACAACCCATTCACTCCTAATAAAAAGGTTTACCACCGTCTCTACCTACGGATTAGAGCAACAGTAACATTGGGATGCTAGCTGGATTCCTTTCTTCTGTATATTATCCTCTATGGGAATTTCTTGGTGGTGATCCCTCCACATGAGAAAGAACATATTCATGGGGACCTCCTTTCACCATAAACGTGCCCCCATTCACCCTGCTCCCCTTCCTGCCATATCAAGATCCAATAATTGGACCCATTAAAGTACCATGAGTTTGACTTTGTGAAACAGCATATGTCCTCCTCCTTAGAAAACAAAACTTCTTTGAAAAGTTCCATCTGATTCGGGATCAGAATAGCTTCCATTAACATTGTATAATGGTTGTCCTCCCTAACCGAAATGTCTAGTCTAAAAAAATGAAAATAAATATTCTGCCCAGTCCAGTTTTCACTCCATAAATTAATCTCACCTCGTCCCACAATCCATCGAGAAGAATCCTGAAGAATTTCTAGATGATACACCATTATCTACCCCAATATGGACAGCTTTCTATTTTCCCAATCCTCCCAATTTCATCCATATTTAAAACCAAGAATTCTGGCCCTCATTGATTTCCCAGCCATAAAGTCGCATGCCAATCGGGCTTGCATGGTCTACATGGAGAAAACTATGTCCCTGAGACCGATCCCTCCTTCCTCCACTGGTTTGGCCACCCAGTGCCATGCAGCCCAATGAGCCCTACCCTATGAGTTGTCATCCCATAAAAACATGTCCATCAACTGCTCCATATAAGAAATTATCCCGTTAAGTGGAGTGATAACAGACATAACATGAATCAAAATAGAAGAAACCACTCTATTAATCAATGCCACTCGGCCCCCAAAGGATAGAAACATGTTTTTCCAGTTCATCATCCTCCCAAGCATTCTGTTTATGATGTCCTAAAAAATAATTTCTTCACTCGACTAGTAGAGATGGGTTCCCTAAGATAAATCATTGGAAACTGTTTCCGCTGCATTCCGAGAATGTCTTGTATGACCCTGCTCCTCCTTCTAGAACATCTGTTGGCTAAAAAGATGTTTCTCTCCCTAGCATTGATCTGTTGACCATAGAAATCACCACATAAACTCATTAAATGAATAAAATTAACCAGATATGACCTCATTCCATTTATAAAAATGAGGATATCATCCGAAAATATAATATGTGAGAAAGATCCATCCGAGCCTTTGGCACGATAATGCAACATCCCTCGATCCCTCAAGCTTCTTTGAAGATTATGTGAAAGAGCTTCCTTGGAAATAATAAACATAATAGGGGATAAAGGATCCCCCTCGTGCACCGCTCTCACATTCTTTAAAAGGCCAAAATTCCTCCCCAATATAGAAATAGCGAGCCATTGTGAGGAGTAGAAACAGTAACACGGATCACATACCCATTTCTGAAAACCTAGCTTCCTCATTACCCATATGATGAATCGCCATTCCAACTTATCATATGCCTTATCCATGTCCACCTGGATGATCACATTGGACTCGACCACTTTCTTATTTAACTCTATCAACATTTCTTGCGCGACTCCCACCGTCCATGGATACCCCTACCTTGGACAAATCCATGTTGCTCCTGTGAGATGACCCTAGAGACCAATCTACTGAGCCTCCTAGCCAAAACACTTTCTAAAATCTTGTATGATACATTTCACAGACATATCGACCGATAGTGATTAATGGAGGAAGGGTCTTTATCTTTGGGTAACAGAACCACCCTAGAGGAACATGAGCTTCTTTCAATAGCACCCCCCCCCAAAAGAAGTCTTGTACAACTTAAATGACCACAACCCCCACGGATTCCCACGCTGCCACATAAAAAGAAGTCGGGAAACCATCCGGGTTGAGAGCGCTCTTCTGCGGCATGCTGCGAACAACCTCCCAAACCTCATAATCGGATGGTATGCAACTCAAAGAATCATTATCCTCATTATCAACCCTTCTATAAATACTACCCATGAAGACCTCATGTTCAAGTACTTAGTTCTCCTCCCCCGAATACCCTGGACGATCACCTATAAGCAATGAATGAAAGTGTTCCAAAGCCATCTTACCAGTGACCTCAACATCAGAGGAAAATGACACGTCCTCAAGCCTAATGTTGATCTTCAAGTTTTGACGCTCCTTCATGTTGGGCGGAGAAGTGATGGAAATTGGGGGGGTGAGTTGCCTTTTAAAAAATAATTAAGAATTTAAAACAAAGTAAAAAGTGCAGTGGAAATAAAAGAGGCAAGACACAAAACTTGATAACGGAGTTTGGCTTAAACCAAAGCCTATGTCTCCGCTCCCAACTCAACCGTTGAGAGATTTACTACCGCTTGCTTTTTAATGGTTTTA
Source organism: Viscum album (assembly GCA_963277665.1). NCBI lineage: Eukaryota > Viridiplantae > Streptophyta > Magnoliopsida > Santalales > Viscaceae > Viscum > Viscum album. The sequence goes on from OY728166.1 coordinate 387,377,404, forward strand.
GCAAGAAACCCACTAGACTTTAAGGTAGTCTAGAACCTATTACAGCTTGCTTTTAATGGTTGAGCAAGAACCCACTTGCTTTTAATGGTTGAGCAAGAACCCACTAGCCTTCTTACAGGTGAAGGCTAGCTCACCTGTGACTCAAGCCTTTTAAAGGGAAGGCTTGACTAACCTCTTCACACCTTGAAGGTGGTGTGAAAACCCAAACAAAATGAAGATAAAAGAAGAGAGGGGTTTGTAGGCACAAACCCAAATTGATGCTCAAAATGATAAAATAATAAAAACCGTAATGTGGAGAAGTCTTGGGCGCCAATGGATTGATGAAGTTGATGAAGAGCGCTCCCAAGCTTCTATGGTGGTGCTCCTTGGATGTGGAAGTTAGTTGGAGCAATTGAGGTTCCTTGAAAGAATCTGCCGGAGGTTCTCCAAATGATTGAGAAATGTTCCTGTGGGCTTTCTTACATTTCTGGGGCTTCCTAGTCCTTTATTTATATAGGGGGAACCCTCAAATGGCCTTTGGGGTCTTCGGAGCCGTTGGAGAGGCCTTCGGAGCCGTTGGGAGCAGGCTGGTCAAAGCCCAACGGCTAGTTTGACTGGCTCCACCGGCTGACCGGTACAGAGCCACCAGTTGGCCGGTGCTTGGAAAAAGGGAGAGGCCTTCTGCCCAGGAACCACCGGCTGGCCGGTGAGTGGGCCACCGGTTGGCCGGTGCTGAGACAGTAGCTGTCTGGCCTGTCTGGGTTCCACCGGCTGGCCGGTGGTGGGACACCGGTTGGTCGGTGGTCTGGACAGAGGGGATGCCTTCTGTCCAGGCTCCATCGGCTGGCCGGTGGTCATCCACCGGTTAGCCGGTGGACTGAAATCAGTCCACTTTTGCCTTCTGGCTTTCTTGGCCCAATTCCTTGGCAACTTGACATCATGCCTATCATCCAAAAACACTTAAAACAAGATTAGATAAATAAGAGAGTGATTGTGATCATGAAAATTATACCACGAGGGGTACGAGAGGTACAACAATCTCCCCCTATTTTGATGATCACAATCACCAAAACAAATAATGTAAAAGACTGAAATGAAAGTCATGCTTTAAGGATAAATTGAAAAGTAAATCAAAGCATGAGAGAAAGATTTTTCCCCCAATCAACCAAGAATTTCTCCCCCTTTGTGATTATCAAAATAGAACGGGGCATAAAACTTGATTGAGGGAAAGGTTTGAAAAAACAAGATAGAGATTTTAAACCAATTGAAATTTTTGAAATTTGAATTGAAAGTTTTGAATTGAAAGTTTTGAAAATGAAGCAAAAAGGCTAAAACGATCCTAACTCCCTCTAAATAAAAACAACAAATCACCGGGGAGAGGATTTTGAATCCGAGACAAGTTTTGGCTCGGAGAGACTCGCTAAAAGGGATTTTTCAATCCATACTTGTCTAGTGGCGGGTCTTCTCCTATGAAATTCATCATTAAAGAAAATAGTTTTGGGCCTTCCATACCGGGCATTTTTGCAATTGCACTCATAAATTAAGTGCCCGGGTTTTTTACAATAGTTGCAAAATTTATATTGGGAGCTCCCCCTTACAAAAAAAATTGGAGCATGGGAAGAGGAAGCTTGCTTGGAATAGCCAAGCCCTTGGGTGGTTCTAGAAATGCATTGGGTACCAAATAATTTGGTTAAATTTTGTTCACCTTGGGTGAATTTGGCAAGGGATTCCTTTAAATCCTTGATTGTTGATTCCATAGAATCAACATCGGGAAGGTTTTGGATCTTGAGGGACAACTCTTCCTTCTCTTTGAGAAGTTTTTCCTTTTCGGAAGAAAGTTTTTTGAAATTCTTTTTTAAAGCAACAAATTTGGAAGAAAGTTCGTGAAAACCTTCCTCCAATTGATCTCTTGCATGTTGGAGATCCTCATAAGATAAATGATTGAAAGAATTTTAAGAACTAGAGGATAAGGATGCGGAAGAGGTTACCTCATGGAATGCCATTAGGCATTTTTTACCGTTGTCACTTGAGGAGGAGGAGGAGGAGGATGTGGAGCTATCACTCCAAGTGGCCTTGAAATCCTTCTTCTTTTCCTTTTGCTTGGCCTTTTTCTTGTTGAGTGGACAATCGGGCTTGTAATGGCCTTTCTTGCGACACCCGTAACATGTTACCTCGGGCTCGGATTTTTCGTTGGGTTGAGCCTTGCGGGATTTCTTCTTCTTGTGCTTCTTCATGAATTTGTGCATTTTGCGGGAAAGATTCTCCATTTCTGAATCGCCGCTTGAAGAGGAAGACGATGAGGAGGAGGAAAATTCTTCTTTTTGAACTTTGAAGGCGATGTTCTTTGGAGTTTTGATGAGATTGCCTTCCTTTTCAGCTTTCCTCCTCATGGTGATCTCGTAGGTCATGAGGGATCCGATGAGCTCTTCGACCGGCATGTTCTTGATGTCTTTTGCTTCTTGAATTGCCGTGACTTTCGGTGCCCATGTGCTTGGTAAGATCCAAAGGATCTTCTTGACCATCATCTCTGCAGAAACATCATCTCCAAGAGATTTTCTTCCATTGCAAACGTCAGTAAAACGAGTAAACATTTCAGTAATATTTTCAGATGGATGCATGCTAAAAGACTCAAAATCTTGACGGTACATATCCAATCGAGTATCCTTAACTTTGTTGGTCCCCTCATGGGTAACTTCCAAAAGTTTCCAGATTTCATTAGATGAAGTGCATGTGGAAACTCGATTGAATTCATTACGATCAAGGCCGCAATGAAGAGCATTCATGGCTTTGCCATCAAGCTCAAAATTTTTAATATCGGCTTGAGTCCATTTGGATTCATTGGGAGAAGAGAGAGAGTAACCATGCATGACAATTCTATAAATAGGATAGCCAATACTTCTAAGAAATGTAATCATGCGATTTTTCCAATAAGTGTAGTCGGTTCCATCAAAGAATGGAGCACGACCCAAAGAATAGCCTTCGGGGGCGAAAGAAGTTGAAGCCATCACAAAGGATCTTGAATTTGAAACCGGTTAGGGTATTACTCAAATTTTGCCTCTGATACCAATTGTTGGGCGGATAAGTGATGGCAAGAGGGGGGGTGAATTTCCTTTTAAAAAATAATTAAGAATTTAAAACAAAGTAAAAAGTGCAGCGGAAATAAAAGAGGCAAGACACAAAACTTGATAACGGAGTTCGGCTTAAACCAAAGCCTACGTCTTCGCTCCCAACTCAACTGTTGAGAGATTTACTACCGCTTGCTTTTTAATGGTTTTATCAAGAAACCCACTAGACTTTAAGGTAGTCTAGAACCTATTACATCTTGCTTTTAATGGTTGAGCAAGAACCCACTTGCTTTTAATGGTTGAGCAAGAACCCACTAGCCTTTTTACAGGTGAAGGCTAGCTCACCTATGACTCAAGCCTTTTAAAGGGAAGGCTTGACTAACCTCTTCACACCTTGAAGGTGGTGTGAAAACCCAAACAAAATGAAGATAAAAGAAGATAGGGGTTTGTAGGCACAAACCCAAATTGATGCTCAAAATGATAAAATAATAAAAACCGTAATGTGGAGAAGTCTTGGGCGCCAATGGATTGATGAAGTTGATGAAGAGCGCTCCCAAGCTTCTATGGTGGTGCTCCTTGGATGTGGAAGTGAGTTGGAGCAATTGAGGTTCCTTGAAGGAATCCTCCGGAGGTTCGCCAAATGATTGAGAAATGTTCCTGTGGGCTTTCTTACATTTCCGGGGCTTCCTAGTCCTTTATTTATAGAGGGGGAACCCTCAAATGGCCTTTGGGGGTCTTCGGAGCCGTTGGAGAGGCCTTCGGAGCCGTTGGGAGCAGGCTGGTCAAAGCCCAACGGCTAGTTTGACTGGCTCCACCGGCTGACCGGTACAGAGCCACCGGTTGGCCAGTGCTTGGAAAAAGGGAGAGGCCTTCTGCTCAGGAACCACCGGCTGGCCGGTGAGTGGGCCACCGGTTGGCCGGTGCTGAGACAGTAGCTGTCCGGCCTGTCTGGGTTCCACCGGCTGGCCGGTGGTGGGACACCGGTTGGCCGGTGGTCTGGACAGAGGGGATGCCTTCTGTCCAGGCTCCATCGGCTGGCCGGTGGTCATCCACCGGTTGGCCGGTGGACTGAAATCAGTCCACTTTTTCCTTCTGGCTTTCTTGGCCCAATTCCTTGGCAACTTGACATCATTCCTATCATCCAAAAACACTTAAAACAAGATTAGATAAATAATAGAGTGATTGTGATCATGAAAATTAAACCATGAGGGGTACGAGAGGTACAACACTTCATGCAAGCATGGAAAAAACCACTATTTATGTCACCTTCCTTCAGCCACAGAACCCTGGAACTTTGTCTGAAATCCCTCTCCACCTCCAAAAAACTTTGCAACAGGAATGAGTGTTTGTCGCATAACAGGATGAAGGAGGATTCGTCCCAACTATGTTGAAGTCTATCTTCCAACCTGTCAATTTCCTCTTGAAGCACCTCTACAGACCCTACTGCTGCTGTTTTATTCATGACCCACTTGCTAATGTCACCCTTGAGCCATTTGAGCCGCCTAGATAAACTAACCCGGGCTCTACCGTCCATATCCTCTTCCCGGGAGTTCCTAATCATCTGCATGAATCCATCCATAGAGTGCCAATAGATCGAGTAAATAAATGCCTTACTATTCGAACTCCATTTCTTCAGCTCCACTAACATAGGTGCATGATCTGAAATGGCTCCAGACAAGTGAGTAAATGAGGTCCTTGAGAAAACCTCAAGACCCTGAATGTTAGTAAGGAATCTATCCAGTCTACTCCAGATGCGATTACTGCCTCTCCTATTGTTACACCAGGTAAATTTTCTCCCACTAAATCCTAAATCCAGAAGTCCTTTCCTGGAAATGAACTCATTAAAATCAAGAATACTATTATTGCAAGCTGTTGAACCACCTTTCTTCTCTGAGACATCCACAGTATCATTAAAATATCCTCCTACAAACCATGGTAAACTAACTGCATTAAAATTACTGAGACACTCCCACAGATTTCTTCTTTCCACAACATTGTTACTGGCATAGATGAAGGAGAACAAGACTTTGATACCACCGAACTCGAGCTTCACCGCGATACACTGCTCTTCCACCTGTACCATCTCCACCTGAAGAGAATTCTTCCAAAAAACCCATATATGTTTATTCACTGGGTTCCCATAAAGATTGAAACTGAACCCCATTCTTCATAGAAAAACCCCTAATATTTCCATGATTCTGCTTTTGTTCAAAAATGACCACCAAAGAAGATCTATATCTCCTTGCCTCAACATCAAAAAAAGAAATTTTTGTATGCACCCCCAAACCACGTGCGTTCCATATGATCAGAGCAGACATTAATGAATGAGACTTCCTGCCCTTTGGGCATTGATACCTAATCTCGAAATGAATAACTCCCTACTGAACTCCTTTCTGGCCATAGAGTGTGTCACTGGACTGGAAGATCCCTCCAAAAAACACCCCTTCCTTGGCACTAGAACCCTCTTCTTCAAAGGACTGTCCAAATCATCCATCATCATTAACCCGTTCCCCCAACGAGACCGGCAATGACCATGCAGTCATCTCCTCCAGAAACACATAACCCAACACTAGCCGAGGCAGAGATTTGCGAGCCACTACGATCTCCCTTTCCACCCCATTCGGGAAATCCATCTTCATAGAGCTCGATTGTGCATCCTTATCGAGTCCCAACGAACCCAATAGAGAAAACATTATCACTTTCGAAGACATTCTAGAAGAAATACGTACCTCTGAAACTAGGGTGCTAAACCTCTTGGAATTCCTGGTATCAATGTAGTAGTGATATGGCTTTTCCCTTTGAACAACTTCAAAAACACCATCGGCACCCCCCTCGCAATTGAGCAACCCTCCGCTTCCGCTGAAGGGGTCCCCCCAGGAACCAACAGTAACATTCCTGATCGATCAGAAACACCTTCCAAAAAGCTGGCCTCCTACACCTTTTTTGAAAAGGCGATTCTCTTTACCACCCTGGATCCAGCAACATTTGAGTATCCCGAGGACACTGTCGAATCGCTGACTTTACCCACCACTGAGGAAGACGCCGGAGTAAAAACCCTTGCCATCACCGCCGCACCAGAACAGCCTTTCACCCCAATCGTGTCCCCAGTGCCACTCACAAAATCTGATCCTTGAGATGCCCTACTAGGGCCCTGCATGAAAGGGGGATCCCTACTTTGAGCTCGATCGTTCCCTTTTCTAAAGAAATCCACCGCGTGCCCTTGGAACCCACAAAAAGAACAAAATCTAGGGGATCTTGGTACACCAAATGTTGCCACCACTTGAACCCCTCCATCGAACGAATAAGGATCCGTGACGGGAACTTCACCGAGAGATCCATCTCAACTCAAACACGTGGATTGGCCGCATCATATACTAAATAGATATTATATGTTTTGAGCCTCACTATGACTATCTATCACCAAGTAACACATAAAAATGATCATATATTACATTAATGATACAAAAAGGGTACCCTACTACAACTTCCCCACTAGACTTCCATTGTACTCCAACATCACACATCCAGAGCCATCTCTCTCCAAAGAATTCATCCTGAAGACACCTAGGATAAGTATTACAACATGAACCTCATGCATCATATCACCACACCATCACATCCACATATCCACATATAGAAATTGGGTAGTTTTTGAGAACCACCATAACCCATATGGTGGGTATCATACATTAGGTATTATACCTCAAGTCATCACAAAGTATACACTGAGTAAGTACCTCAAGACATAACAACCCATACATGTCACACCTATACCAATCTTATGGATACTATATATAGATATAAACATGTGTTAAATAACCACAAGCTATTATATCCCAATACACACATATATGGGTAAAACTAACCAACATTCATACCAAAACATAATACTAATAAGAGAAGAGAGTGGGTCCAAAATGGGTATTTAGCCATCCATCCTCCTGCACATATGTTAGGGAAAATAACCTACAAGAGTCCACTAGGTTCCCATATCCCTAACCAACATGAGTGGGGTAGTGTATGAAATCACAAAAGATACAATATATAATATATCTCACAACCACACTCTAGGTATAACCTAGTTTTAGACTCAAATACAACTAATGTATCTCAAACTCTTGATTTCCACTACTAATAACTAGATATTCTATAATAAAACAAGCATTAGAAGTCTTTCAGTAAATTAAATTTCTATTTTACTTTTTTTGTGTTTAACTTTATGTTAATTATTTTATTAGAAATTAATTAAACCTAAATATTAAATTAACCATCAGAGTGAAGTTCATTCCCTATAGTCATAACAAACCGGATCCATGGTTTCTCAAGATCATTTTATTTTTAATCCTACAACACCAATTGGTTAAGTCTTTTATTAAACATTGTTAAACTTTCCATAATTCCATGAACTTTAGGAGAACATATTAAGCTACCACAATAGATATTCATAACGAATAATAGCTATATACCTCTAGATTATGGTAATGGAATGTGGATAAACAAGAAATCCGACCATCTGAACATTTAATAGATTAATTCACAACAAATAATCCCATCTTTAACCAAAATAACATAAAATCACTACTTTAGTCTATTCGATGATCCTGGTTCCATACCAATCACCATCATTCATATCACCATGCATCTCAATGTCACAGGCATCAACTACTTCCACAACCTTGGGCCTCCTCATCCATATCTCATCATCCATCCCAAGATCACATCACATCATATAGAAAGGCTCACATATAGAGAATAATATAGAATACAATAAATAATAAACATAGCCAAAAGAGGAAATTTTTGGACACTTTTAGTTGTTCACATCATGTGGTTCCAAACATAATCGGGAGAAATATAATGGTGTGGTTGCTGGTTCTGTTTAGAAGGTTTCACAGCGTAAGGTGGATTTGGGGTATGCTAGGTTGGATCTTGCATCGAAGGAGGAGATAAAGCCTGATAATAAGAATTTTTCTATAGCGAATCCTTTGGTAGATAGGAATCCACGGGTGGTGATGTGGGTTGTCAAGGGATCTGCATCTAGTAACAAGAGAAATATGATGCTGAAGCAGGCCCCTCTTGGAAATCGTTGTTGTCGACCCAAGCCAACAACGACTTGATTGACATTTCGATGCAGGAGGAGATTAGTTTGTGGGAAGATTCTGCATGATGGTGATGAGTGGCTGAAGAAGACCTCACAATTGGTGGAATCGAGTTACTCTGTTTTCGAGGGAGTGGCGGCTTTGAGGATCTGTGATCCCGACAATAATGAGAACCCAACGGCGGTGATGGTTTGGGTGTGATGGAAAGAAGTTAGGATTGGGGCTTGGGTGCCGGTTTTTCACATGCCTCGGGCCTCGAATGGTAGATCTGGGTACCTGGTGGGTTTGGGTGTGAGATCCAAGTGGATACGCTGGCTGGTGACGAAGTTGCAACCAATCGGTGGTGACTTTGAACTCGGCGGCAATCTCAAACACAGCGGTGATTTCAAATGTGTTCTGATCGATGGTCATGGAATGGACGGTGTCGAGCTTGCGCCCATAGTCGATCGCAATGATGGAGATCCTAGGATGCTATCTTTTAGGATGAGGCAACGTCGGGGTCCTCAATGGGGAATTCAAGGTTGTTATGACGAGTTTGGCAGCCATTTTCACAGTGTTGAAGGATTGGAGGGATGACATGTGATGGTAGAGCCGACGGATTTCAACCTCGAGTGTACCAATCTAGCTACGAGTGCGATGGGGTTGAATTTGGGTGGAAAATGATGACATCGGGAAGAGGGAAGATGCGTCAGCTAGTGATGGAGATGTTGATGTGGATGGATGACCATGGGATGGCTGCTGTAGTGATTTGTTTACTGTCTTGCTGTGTGGATTTGGATGAACTTGGGTGGAGAGAATTTTTTATATTCAGTCATATTTTTGGTCCTTAGACATTATTTTCTTGTTTTGGGTTGTATGCTGGATACTTTTATATATTTGTGGTATTTAATATGCCACATGTTTTATGACTCTTCTGTACTTTTATTTTACTTAATAAATTTTTAGGACTGAGCGATGTTCAGCATCTTACTACATGTGTGGTATAGGAAGGGACCTAGCACTGCCCTTCCTTATGGTATGGGCTCATCTACTGGATCAGATTCCAGTCTACTGAGTGCCCAAAGCTATTGCTCGAGCAAGCACATGATAGTTTACTACCTATATTATACCGAGATAGTCTACTACCTATATTATTCCGATTCGCATCCTCCCCCAAAGTCAGTACTCTACTCTAATAGACCACTATAGTTAAAGAACTATACTGGCAAGGAAACTCAATGAACATCATACCAAAGTCAAAGCACTTCGCCTCAACTCTCTGTCGGCATGAGCATCACTAACAAGACCTCCATCTATCATTTCCTACTCTCGAGTCAATTTGTCAAAGGTTCCTCTTTATGGAATATGAAATGGCAGGATTGTGGAGAAAAATATCCTATTGAGCAGTTGATGAACATATGTGTTTATTGGTTCCCCGACTCCACCACCATGTTCAAGAAAGAGTGATGTCACCGATTTGGCCATTGAATGCACTCGATCGCCCGCATGGTTTCATAGAGAAAAGGTCATATCTGCTAGCATTGGAGTTGAGATTGGTTGGCATTGGCATTGTCGATTTCACCACCAATTCAATAGTGTGAGTAGTTGTGTGAATTCTACTATCTATATTATACCGACACTATTAGAGTAGAGTACTGAAAGAATATTCGGTTTTTTGGGATTTGGCGGTAGTGGGAATAGGCACATGGTCGTGACCCCACATCTTGAAGCACAATCAATACTAGTGGCATACGGCTAAACTACTATTTGAGTGGTCTGGTAGGCAGCGTCGTTCACCGAATTGATCCTTGACGCATTAATGGCACCGGGAAGAGTTCATATCTCCAATAGCCAAACTGGTATATATTTGTATGACATTTTCCTCTTTTATTCTTTCAAAATCAACTGATGGTCTCCCAACTGCTGTTGAAATGTCTCCTTGTGCTATGGTTTACTTCGTATTTCCTCTATTTGTGCATCAAATGCGGTGATTCTTGGTTCCTCTTTGCTTCTCTGGGTGTAGGGTGATATCTCGTCGCTTACTCCATTTGAGTATTTGTCGCTTGATGGTGTTCCAGTTCCTAACTCCAACCCCGCTCATGTCGTCTTGTTGGCATGTTCCTTCCGTGTGGGCCAACCACTTCACCACCCACTCGCTCCAATTCATGATGCTACCTAGCCTATCAGACCATCTGTGCTTGGCCATTTGATTTATGTTCCCTCGTTCGGTCAGCTCCCAGGTAGTCTCAGGCATTTCCATCCGTGTTTCATGGACCATCGTATTCGCTATCGATTCCCGCACTCGGGCTACTGGTGCACCTACGTTTCTATGGGAACTGGCAGCATGGGTCGCCTTCGTCGTTTTGGCTTGGTCTTGCCGCTTATCCTAGCCGCTACAGTGACACCTCCTGAGCTGGTCTTCCAAATCGTAGAAAGTTTCACCTCGTATTCGATCTTCGAGTTGGCTATCTATATGGCATCTATTGTGCCCGTAGTAGGAAGATAAAATGCGGGAGGGAATCGCAAACTGAGGCTAGCCTGAGACAAGGATTGGCGGGGATTGAACCAACAGTGAGTGACACTAAGAAGGCTGCTTGTTAAGTTCAGGATTTTGGTTAGAATGCTATGCGTTCTCCACTTTAATGATAGTGACTAAAGAGAGGGTTACACTAACCTACCTTTGTCTCGCCCTCCTTCCCGCGCCTACTGAGTTTTCCTTAGCTGCGGATGGTCTAAAAGTAGGACAAAAGCATGGAATTGAACGAACCAGAAGGGGGTTAGGTACGCTCTAGGGAATTATTTCTTTAATTATCATAGGTAATTTGGAAACTTGGACCTAAAATAAGGTCTTTAGCCATAACATTTAAATGGTATCTCATGACCCCAAATACATGGAAACCGACCTTCACAAGAAAACAATCTCTTTATCCCCAAAAGGTTATCTATATAAAATAACTATTTTTATTCCATATTGAATTTACCGATTCATTATCACAAGTTCCAACTATGGGTAACCTAAGGAAACATCTATAAAAAGATATTAAGATGCATAATTTTCATTTAATATGACTTTAATCAATAATATCATAAAAAAGAATTATATATTTATGTTTTTATCTATACCATTATCACATAGAATAACACATTCGATTAAACATTCATACTCACATGAATTTGATTATCATCAAAATATATGAAGCACCCAATTTATTAAACACACACATTATTTAAATTATTAATACAAAAAAATTAATTTATTAGATTTATATGCATTCCCAATTTCAACATGAATAACATTCTAACCCAAGAATATTAATATTCTAACAAAGAAAAACATATATATCACACTATATATGATATCAAAAGGCAAATTGTTATCACAATGGAAAACACATGAGATCACTAAACCAATTTATTTATTAATGTATTTCAATACTTATTATGTTAATTACACTACCATACAAATGGATAAACCATGGTAAATTTATAAGTTAATGTAAAAAAAGGAGAAGAAATTAATCCCTTAACTGAAACTTATGACATTCTTCAATGGAACGAAATATTGATGTGAATATATGATCACCCCTACCTCAAGGAAACTAAGACCCCCAAGGGACATCGTGTTACAAAAAAAAATTCAAAAAAAATGGAAAAATCGATTATAATTATGGAGATAATCCTTCATATCATTAAAAGAAGAATGGGAGGAAAAAAGATCAAATAAAGAGAACCCACTAGAAATAATAGGTATACATCTACTTAGATAACCTCAAATTAATCTCTAGAAGCCGGAGATAAAATTTGATCCAAATGCGATTCACAGGCCTCTGAAAAGAACATTGGGGAATATATGTTTTATGGTTGATAAGTGGAAGAAAAGTGGGGTTTTGGTCCTTCAAGGTGTTTATAGGTAATTAATTTTATTGAAGAGAACGACGCAACCTCTAAGACTATATTGTAGCTTGTTGAAAAACATGAGGACTATGAAACAATGGAATGAGACCATGCTGAGACCCCCCAATCAAAGGAATATCTAAGAATCAAATTTTTCACCAAAATACATGTCATATATACCCAAGGGAGGACTACGATTCAAACTACAACCCACGGTGAAAAATCCCCTTTTTCAATAGGGTGGTTGTGCTACAACCCAAATCCCCATGGTGTAGCCATGCCTTCAAATGGAAGAGATATACAAAGAGGATATGACATAACTATCATCTCCACACCATAATTCTCACCCACTAGGAAGTGCTTATGTCATAGCTAACCACCAAAGCACATCCACCCCTATTTTGGTTATAGCCTCAATTTTTCTGCTTGAGCCCTCCTACAATGAAAATGACCACTCCATGCCACATAAGCCAATATTATGACACAATACAATGTTACAGATCTTAGTCAACCCCATTTTCACACCTTACTCCTCCAAACTCCTTGAAACATACTCCAAGAACCTCTATAACCCAAAAATCACAAAGGGAAGGGATACTGAGATCCATGAACTTACATCAGATACCTCTCAATCCATTTTCAACTTCAAGAATTAAAAACAACCCCATAGAGAAAATAAGGGGCAGGGGTTTTATTAATAACCACCCCATGAGATGCGTCTCAAGATTCTCGCTAACATTAGAGCTCAGCCAACTTTCTCATGTGAAAAAAGAACAAAAGAACAAAACCACACAACCAAACAACCATCTCCTAAAAACTCTCTATATTATAAAATTATAAAATGATAGAAAGGAAAAAACATGTAAATCTTATGCCGGAATATACAAATATACACAAGAGGAGGGTGAATTGTGTCTTTTCAAAAACTTCCACAATTCTGCCATTTGATGAAAACTATATATTATTCGAATAAGAAGTGTTTATATTATGTATGAATGTATGTACAATGGATAAAATAGAAATACAGAACACAACTATTTATAGTGGTTCATGGCACACAGATCTCCTAGTCCACTCCACCAATTACTCTCTCTTTACGAGTTTGGTGAATTTTACGTGTCAGGTCCTCATATCATAAGACCAATATACAACTGAGTGTAGGTAGTTGACACCTTTACAAATAAGGATGAAAATAGATCCTTCTGGTTCTTTAATAGAGAACCAAACATCCAAAACTTAGATCGAGATTTTGATACTCCAACATAACTAAGTAAGAGAAGTTGAAACTCTAAATAAAAAGATATTGATTTAAAACGTTCTGATTGAATTTCATAATTGTAACAACAAATGAGAGTAGATGGATATTTTTCTTCAAAAAATAGTTTCTTCAATAAAGAGTAGTTCTGAAGCGATCCAATTGCAAGAGATATTTGAAAAAATAGTAAAAATTAGCAGCATAAGACTTATAGAAAATATAATATTCAAAACATGTATTTCCCCAAATTGTATCCTCTTCTGTAGATAAAAGATTCTGATCGATTGTTGTAGTGGATTTGAAAAAGATCTAAACAAGAATTCTATTGAATAGAAATTTTTGTTTCAATACATATCACTACTTATTTTTTAATCAATACAAATATATATTGAACATATATATTGATAGGATAAATAAAGCAGAGAGATTTATTCATAATTTAATATCCAAGAAATTTTCCTGATAAATCGTGGGAATTCCTATTCATAAGATCAAATAGATTAGTCATAACTTCCCTTAATAATAGACGATAATTTCTCCACTGAATACGATTCTTTAAATTAATCATAGTGATATTTGATTTGTTTGAAAACAAGCTTTAAATCGGTCTGAAATTTTTCATATGCCATTGCATGAAACTATGATAAAATCGTAAATCCAAATCTTCGATGTTTAAAATTCAAATGTAGGGTTCCTTCATAAAACAAAAAAATACCAAACATAGGGTTCAACTATGTAGCATTTCTTCTATGAATGTAGAGTTTACAACGCAGGGTTGATAAAAAAAATTAAGGTTGAAGATCCATAAGTTTTATTCTTAAATGTAGGGTTCCATACTTACATGGGGTTATTTAACCATACTATTTTTTTTTCAAAACGTAAGTTTCCATCCAAACGTAAGGTTTTGTATCCATACATTTCTATATGTACTGAAATTTCAACATAAGGTTTAATACTAATATAGGGTTTGTTCCTTACATTACATTCTTCAATGTAGGGTATGAACAATGTTTCCAGAATATGCGTAAGAGCATTCTGAACACTTTGACAAATATTCCATGTGAATAGTAATCTTGAATATAATTCTATAATAAGGATTATAATGAATATTAATTTCCCAAAATACACTTAAAGTAATATCATTAGTATAAAAACAAGGGTATTTTTGAGCATCAAAGTCAATAATATTTATTGAATATTGTTGAGACAATACATGCCCAACAATCTCCCCCTTTTGATGATCAACAAACCCTTAAAATTAGTTACAAAATTTAGAATATTGAAAACATTTAAAAGAAAATAATTTAAAATTTGATTTGATAGAATTATTTTGATAAAAATAAATGTTCTGTTTATCCAAATTTCCCCCCCCCCCTTTTTGTGAGATAATAAAGAAAGTATATAAAATGATTGAAACACGTTTAACTTTTCACATATCAGTAAGTGAATGTTAAAAGAATATATTTAAATAAATAAGACTAGATTTTTGGCTATAGATATAAACATAAAATAATATGAAATAATGAACTGGAAATAAGAATAATGAAATTTTATTGATCAAAAATTCTATAAGTACAATAGTCAGTGTGATTTGGAAACTAGTTAGTCAACTGATAAAGTTAGGATAGATGTGGTCAGGTAGGATTTTGAGAGGCTTGAAACATGTCTTTCAGCTCTTCCATCTGCAACCACAACTTTCTTATAACACTGTCTCCAAACTGCATAATCAAAACTCTACAATGTTGACTAATATTCAAATTTTTAATAATATTGGCTTTCAAAATTTCATGTAAACTCTCCTCTTACTTCATAAATTGGTCCAATTTATCTATTAATTAATTTAGAAAAAATCTAATACCTAGTTTATTATGAGTCAAATTTTTAACTAGAAATTTATGATTGTCCAACAGAACTAAAATAGAGCACTATTTCACTGAAGATTTTTAGACGATCATTCATGTCAGCCATAACTATTGTGATTTCCTAAAATCTGTGAATCAGATCTAGAGAGGTAATAGGAGCAGAGGTAGATGTACTGGTCTGACTGACACTACTCTTGATTGACTCAAATTGAATCCCCAAATACCACTTTATATCTGAAAATTCTGATTTAGAAACCACATCATACATGATCTTTCAAATATCATCTAACAATTCTCTCTTGAAACCATCAAAATCCTTTTTGGAAACATAATTTTCTTTAAGATCCTGTAACTTTTTACTTTAAACATCGAGATCTTTATGAAGATTTACATTTTATTCCTAAGATTTATTGAACTTAATCACAATCTCTTCAACCTGATTAGTCATGGAATCTGATGTCCCTTCATCTGGATGTTGTAACTGATCAACTACCACAATTTCTAAAGATCTTGAAGTAACCTTCTCTATAACAACCCTGCTCTTTATTACACAAATAAACATGATTTATTACATAAAATATTCACTTTATACAACATAGAAGATTTAGAGGTCTAGTTTCTTTGGGGATTAGGAACACTACATAACAACTTAAAACATTAAATACACATCTTTATTGAAAACTTCTTTTACATGACCATACGCATTCCTTCTTACTAAGCATTGCATAGGATAACCTAAGGATGTGTACAAGAAAAGGGTGAGCTATAAAACCCAATAAGGGAGTAAAAAAGGCATAAAATGAAGAATATATTACATGTTAGGCAATAGGAATATCAATGGAGTGCAAGATAAACATGAACATAAAGGCATGATATAACATGATTATCATAACATGGAAATGTGGAAACAAAATTTAACATGATATTAGCATGATCCAAGGGATATTGGAAATGGAGCATGAGTAAAACCTAATTGAACATGAATTATCATGATTAAACCCTCATTTCAATTGTCATATCATGATGCTAATCTTTACCCAATGCATTGGAGCACTATCAGGGCACACCCTTCATAAACATTTCATTTCATACATAAGTGTGCCACATTGATCATATAACATGGAATCATTCAAAATCATAATTTATTATATGATAAAGGAATGTAGAATAAATAAATGAAAATCTATAATCAATAATTTTATTTTCATAATGTTGAAAAAATTTGATATAGAAATGGTTATGGTATTCACTACACGATGATTTTGACATGGAAAATCGCGGTGCAATGTTAGCAGCATAACGACGTGACATAATAATTCATAAAAATGGTTGATGAGAGAGAAAGGGATATATAATGACATTTACATGAAATTTAAAGTAAGGGGGTCAAATAGATACATGTCCCAACACATGAAATTTGGAAATATAAGGCATAACAAAATAAAGAATCTTGAAGAAAGAGGAGAAAGGGAATAACTCTTATGAAATTTTGGCATGGTAACGGGTGTACATGGGAAGGATTAATGAGAGATAAAGAGGTATATCATCATTAAAACATAATAAAGGAAGTATGGGGGTGGTAAATCATACCTCAAAATTGGTAATAGAAAATACAAGGGTATATCAACATAAATAAACTTGAAAAAACATGAGAATGGAAGAAATCCCTTACTTGGAAGGGTGGTCCCAAAGGATTGGGAGAGGCTTTATAGAGGCTTCTTGGGATCTTGGGGTGCCCTAGGAGGATTATAGTGAGATAATGGAAGATTTTGGTCGAGATCCATGGGATTTTAGCAAAGAGGAACTTGGAGCTTGGGTGGGTTTATATAGGAAAAGAGAGGGAATTCTTTATTATTTAGGTTTTGGACCCTACGCATTAAAATAGTCAAAACCGCAAACCATCCCATGGTTTTTGCCCATGGTTTTTTCCAAAAGGTATTGTAAAAAATTATCTTATAAGTCAAATGGATTAAAATTTTAAAATATTAAGCTTGCTTTTGTGGATGTGAGTCACACTCTTAAGGAAATCATTTTAAAATGATAAAATGTTTTATAAGTCTTGGAAGGTCCACTAAGGATTTGTAAAATAAATAAAATAAACCAAAAATATCATTAATTTAATTTTAAAACATATATTTGACGAAAATCCCATTTATAGTATTTTATTACATCGCTATTGGGTCATTATGATGTCACAAACACATTATATATTTAAACGGTATTTAACGTTTTCCCAAAAAATCGACTTTCTCATAAAATTATGAAAAATTAACTGTTGGATAATTTTGACTTCCTAATTCCAAAAATAATATTAATTTTTTCTAAACAATTTTCTAAATATTTGAATTTTTACTTTTAAAAAAACCCGACATTCATAGAAAATTCTTGGGTCTTGAAAAAATAGCTTTCAAACCTTAATTAAAAAAATTAAAATTGTATTCATAAAAATTATACGATAATTTATATTTAATGAAAAGTAATTTAGTAATAATATTTTATTAAAATAATATTTAAATACATTAACTCGTCAAAATAGATTTCTTAATTGAATATTAACTAAAATACTATTTGTGCTCTAAAAACTATTTACAAAGTAACAGTAATAAAATGAATATATATTCATTATTATATACAAAAAAATAATGCACATAATCATAGTTCTAGGGTATTATTACATAACCCCTTATAACACCCACATATGACCTAAGTTTAAGGTGTGTGACGGTGACATACTCTTGGGGTGGCTTGGATAACATTGCTCGGGTGGTAATCTCTATTAACTTCCACTTCTCCCATAGGCGGTTCCGTTTGAGCTTAACATGTTGAAGCTCAACTTGGGATTTGTCAAGAGTGAATCCCAGTGATTCCACCTCCTTTCCAAGCTCTGAAAAATGAGCCTCATATGGAAAAATTCTACTAGATGAGGCCATCACTTCCTTTTTCAGAGTAAATTGGATTTTTTAAAGCCCTATATTTATACTAATCATGTGATCAATGTTCAATGACTATATTATCAATGTTAATAATTATTAATAGTATTTTAAAATCAAAAAACATAAAACCATGGAAGTCCATATGTTATATGACCATTTTATATAAGAAGACATTTAATTAAATCAAGAGGAATTTTTATTAGTAAATGTTTGGGTTGTTACAATCTTCCCCCCTTAAGAAGCTTTTCCCTCTAAATTTCATTTTCCCACACTAAAAAAGATTAGGGTAACTGTGCTTCATATCTTCCTCTGATTCCCATGTTTCTTCTTCAAACTTGTGGTTTCACCACAACACCTAGAAGAGGGGCATTGTCTTATTTCATATAACTTTTTCCCTGCTATCTAAGATCTTCACCGGCTTCTCTTTATAAGAGAGTTTATTCTCCAATGTTACCACCTCTAGATTGATTACATGTGATGGGTTAGGTACGTACTTAAGAGTGATACATGGAATACGTCATGTACCTGAGATAGGTTTGGTGGGATTTCTAGTAGATAATCCACCACTCCAATGTGATCAAGGATATCAAAAGGACTGATGTACCTTGGAATAAAATTTACCTTCTTCGCAAATCTCATAACACTCTTCCACGGTGATATGGGGATAAATACCATGTCTCCAACATCAAACTCTAGGTCTCATCAATAATTATCACCATAACTCTTTTTTCGACTCTGAGAAGATTTAATGTGCTGCTGGATGGTCATAACCTTCTCCACCATTTCATCAACAATTTCTCGACCTAGGAGTTTTCGCTCCCCAACTTCATCCCAACATGCTAGTGTTCTGCACCTCTTCCCGTAAAGGGATTCATAAGGAACATTTTGGATTCTTGAGTGGAAACTGTTGTTGTAAGAGAACTCAATAAGAGGAATATATTGATCCCATCCTCCTTTCAAGTCCATTGAGCATGATATCAACATGTTCTCAAGTGTTTGGATAGTCTTCTCAGATTGTTCATCAGTTTGAGGATGATAAGACATACTGAAGTTCAGCTTAGTATCCAGACCATGTTGAAGACTCTTCCAAAAAATAATGGTTAATCTTGGATCTCGATCAGATAAAATCGTTAGTATTACTCCATACAACCTTACCACATCTCTGATGTATATCCTTGCTAGTTGATCTAATGAGAAATCCTTCAAAATTTCAATGAAGTGTGCAGTATTTTTAAGATGATCCACAATAACCTAGATATCATTGTTTCCTTTGTATGTTTTTGGAAGTCCGGTGAGAAAGTCCATGGTGATGTTCTCCATTTCTATATTGGTATGGGTAATGGTTGAATCATCCCCTTATACTTCTACCTCTCAACCTTCACTTTCTGACATACCAAGCACTTTGATGTATACTCAACGATCTCCTTCTTTATATTATCCCACCAATAATGCTCTCGAATATCTCGATACATCTTTGTGTTTCCTAGATGAATGGATAAATTTTAACTATGTGCATCATCCAATAGTTCATTCTTTAACTCCTAATTTTCCAAAACACATAGTCTTGACCCAAATCTCAAAATTCCTTATTCATTAACATTGAAATCCAAGGATGTATATTTTATAATAGTTTCCACTTTCTTCTGAATTCTCTCACCATCCTTTTAAGCATCCTTTAACCTTTCCAAAAGATATGGTTGATAAATCATTTGTGAAAGGATTGATGATGTTCCCTTCTTTATGATTCCCATTCCCATATTCATCAAGTCTAAGAATATTGGATCCTTTTCAATTATCATTAATGATAGAATAGCTGGGTCCTTTAAAATTAGAGCATCCACCACTTTTTTCGCTTTCCTAGGTTGTTAATGGATTGAGCAGTCATAGTCTTTCACCAGATCTAGCCATCTTCATTGGTGCACATTCAACTCTTTTTGTGGGACTATATACTTGAGGCTTTTGCGATCCGTGTATATTTCAAACTTCTCCCCAAATAGGTAATGCCACCAAATATTCAAAGCGAAGATTACTGTAGCCAACTACAGATCATGTGTTGGATAGTTCTATTCATGAACATTCAATTTCCTTGAAGCATAGGCAATGACATTGTAATTTTGAATCAACACACAGATATGGCCCTTCTTCGAAGCATCACTAAATACCACAAACAGTTCTCTAATTGTGGGTAGTGTGAGCACAGTTGTAGTGATAAGACTCCTTTTCAACTCCGTGAATCTTTCCTTGCATTCATCACTCCAAGAAAACATGAATCCATTACGAGTTAGCATGGTAAGAGGGTTTGAAAATCTTGAGAAATTTCTCACAAATCGGCGATAATATCCAGCTAACCCCAGGAAGCTACAGATATCCGTCACCGATGTTGGCCTTTCCCATCCCTCAATTGCAGCTATCTTGGAGGGATCCATATATATCCCATTTATTGTGATGATATGACCCAAGAATGAGACTTCCTTCATCCAGAACTCACAATTTATATACTTTGAATAGATCGTCTCCTTTCTCAAGGTCTCTAGTACAGTGCTTAGATACTACTCATACTCCTCCTTTGTTTTGGAGTATATTAGAATATCGTCTATAAAGACTACCAACAATTTTTCGAGGTAATATCTAAATACTCTATTCATCAACTCCATGAATATTTCTATAGAATTAGTATAAGGACCCACACTTATTTCATACATAATCTTGAATTTATTTAAGAAAAAACTTCATTATACATTGAGGATCTTTTCAAGTTTAGAGCTTTAGAGAATTAAGACAAAACATTCATAACATTGCACATTGTTACATAGTGGATATCATAAAATCAGTTTCCATTTTCCTCAGAATATAAAACATTAAAACACAAAACAAGACTCCTTGACAATTCTTCAACATTTAACATGTCTTCCTTCCTTGTATTACTCATCATTAACCTGTGAAAAATCATTTAAAAACTTGGGATGAGCACAAAAGCTCAGTAAGGTATGAAAAAGAAGGAAAAATCACATTAGTCCATGAATACGCATGACGTATGAAAACATTTTCAAAAGACATGATTTCCACCCATAAAATCTTACATAGAGTAACATTAGATTTACACAAGATCCACACAAACATAATTATAATCATAGAGGTATATTGGGGCATTACTTACATAATCTCGTAACCATCTTGGCTACCTTAAAATTTGTAACCCTCATGGCTACCTTACTTTGTGTAACCATCACAGTTACACTTGGAGTAACCATACGGCCGACCTCCAACTTACTCATACCCAATGCATTGGAGGGAAATATATGTCCCACCCTTCATCATAAACAATGCCCAATAACAAAAACATAATCATAAAACATAAACAATAGCATAAAAACATTGCCTTTGAATCTTATAAAACAGAATTTTAAAAGAGGATTTTAGCCGAAAAGTCCCTTATAAACATCATATACTTGAAGTGAGAATTAATTGAGTGGATGGAATATGTATATACTCTGTAAATACACATAATTAAACATAATATAAACAGAACTCATCACACAAACAATTTAAATAGCACACGAATAATAAAGTAGAAGGTTAACCCAAAGAATGGAAATCGGGTTAAGAATTCCCTTACCTTGGGCTTGTCTTACTTCAAAATTGTTTAAACCTCCTGTATAATGGTTAAAAGAGTGTTATTAGTATTTTAAAGAAACATGTTCATGTTTATAACATCTTATATGTTCATTTCATAACCTCATTTCACCCCTTATTTGTTAGTATTTTGTTCCTTGCATTATTTTGGGTGAGTTCTTTTGTGATTTTCACGATCGGTTCATGATGAATCGTTCTTGTTGATTGGAAGTGAAACTACAGAATTGGAATGGAGTAGTATTTACATAATTATAGTGCCATAAATTATACCATTTATCACTTTGGTGCTTTATATGATGATGATTAATAAGTTAAAACATTAATTATGTTCGTTTAGATAATTTAAGTGGTTCTTTGATAATTACAATTTCATTTAGTCTTATAAGTTTGAATCATGAGTACAAAAGAATTACAGAACCATATATGATTCATAAAACATATATTATAACCTGGTTCAACCATATAAATGGTTTCATGATCAGACTTGAAAGAATTAATGGAGATTGAAAATACATCGTCCACGATATCGGTAATTCGACACAAATGGACAATGTTTTTTGATTCTTTAAATAAGTGAGAGAGGAGAGGAATAATGATTTTTAATTTTCCATAAACATGAAAACATCCAGAATATACATGATTCTGGAGATTTCATGCCTCTTGGATAATAGGGGGTGAAGAACGAAGAGAAGGGAATCTTGAAATGAAGAAAACATGAGAAATTTCTTACAAAAATTCGGCAGCCTAACGGCATCTCTTAAAATTTCATAAAAACAAGATTGATGAGAGGAATGGAATATCTCATCAATAATACAAAATTTGGACAGTAAGTAGAAATATTTAATTAAATATCCCAACAAAAAAACAAAGGGAAAAGAAGAGAATAACATAAAATGGAAGAAAAGAATGAAAATGAAAGAGAATGTTTACCTCTTGATCTCTTCTCCTTGAGATCCTTCTTAAGGGCTTTGATTTTGGTCTTTTGGTGTGACCAGCAACTCTAGGACGTGGGGAAGAAGATTGGGGAGGGAATTTGGCAGAAATTAGACAATGCTCAAGGCTTGAGAGGTGTGAGAGGAAGAGGGGAGTGAGGGTGATATTTATAGTGGAGGAGGGGAGGTTTTTTAGATTATTTTAATCATTATTATAATATTTTTATCAAGACTATGAATAATCTCAAAACAAGTGGACCTAAATAGTGATAATATAATGTGATTTCGAAGAAAGTGGCCTTGCAGCACTTATGATGTCATAAATAGTTCATATTTACTAATAAATTGATTATACGGTATGTTATCGTATTTCACTATTCACTGAAAATTCAAGAGTTTCAGAAAAATACCAAAAATTTACCCCAACCATTTTTCGATGTGTAGAATTCAAAAATGAACTCCATTTTTCAGAAATAATTTTCTAAATATTATTAATTTAATTTTTAAATAAGGTCACAGTTAATTCGAAAAATAACAATATTTAAGTGCAACTAGTTTCATGTGACATTGGAAAATTAATTAAGATCCCATTATCCTATTGCCATGGGAAAATAAAATAATAATATTATTTACTATTCATGAGGTCATATTACTATTCATAAGGGCATGTTACTATTCACCAAAAAAACAAGTTTGTTTCATCAGACTCTAAATAACATACTGAACCCAATTGTAGATGACAGTTTCTTGAAATTCAAATCATAGAATAAATAAAATTATGTTTAAATGATACTTATAAATATATACCTTAAACAAAATTTCAAGCATTTTCAATTTATTTTTAGAAAACCTTGGGATGTTACATTATCCCCACCTTCTTGAAATTGCGTCCTCGCAATTTTCTTTACTTATTAAACAACTGAGGGTATTTTTCCCTCATATCATTTTCAGACTCCCATGTTGCTTCTTCAACCATGTGGTTTCTCCACAAAACCTTTACCTGGTGGATTACCTTATTCCACAATACCTGTTTTCTTCGATCAAGAATCTGAACCGGTTTTTCTTCATAAGAAAGGTTCTCTGCTAGCTGAACTTTTTCCGGCCTCAAGACATGTGATGAATCTGGAACATACTTTCTCAACATTGAAATATGAAAAACATTGTGTACCTGAAACAAGCTCGGAGGCAAAGCTATGCGGTACGCAACTGTTCTAACTTTATCCAAGATTTCAAAAGGACCAATGAACCGTGGACTTAGTTTCCCTTTCTTACCGAAACGCATCACACTTTTCCAAGGAGATATTTTAAGGAAAACATGGTCACCTACCTTGAAAGAGAAGTCTTTCCTTCTGTTATCTGCATAACTTTTCTGCCTGCTCTGAGCTGTCCTCATTTGTTGCTGGATCATCCTCACTTTCTCAGCCACTTCTTCTACTAATTCTGGCCCCATCAATTTTCTTTCACCGACTTTATCCCAAAACGCAGGAGTCCGACACCGCTTTCCATACAAGGCCTCAAAAGGTGCCATCTGAATACTGGAATGGAAACTGTTATTATAAGAAAACTCTACTAATGAAAGATGTTGATCCCAACTTCCCTGATAGTCCATTGAACAAGCTCGAAGCATATCCTTCAAAGTTTGAATCATTCGTTCTGACTGCCCATCTGATTGAGGATGAAAAGCTGTACTGAAATTCAACTCTGTGCCCAAAGACTTCTAAAGTCCCTTCCAAAATTTAGAAGTGAACCTGGGATCTCGGTCAGACACAATGGAAAGAGGAACTCCATGTAACCTGACAATCTCTTTGAGGTACAATCGAGAAAGCTGATCTAATGTCATTGTATCTCGAATAGAAAGAAAATGAGCAGACTTTGTTAGCCGATCAACAATAACCCATATCGCATTGTTACCTCGAGAAGTATTTGGTAGTCCCACCACAAAATCCATGGTTATATTCTCCCATTTCCATTCTGGCACTGGAAAAGGCTGAAGCATCCCCTTCGGTAATTGCCGCTCTGCTTTAACCTGCTAACATGTCAAACATTTCATTGTAAAATCAGCAATATATCTTTTCATCCCATTCCACCAGTAATACTCCCGAAGGTCTCTGTACATATTAGTACTTCCAGGATGAACAGAAAATGGAGAACTATGAGCTTCACACAACAATTCTTTCTTCAGCTGGGAATCACAAGGCACACACAACCTTTTTCCAAACCTTAAAACACAATCTTTATCAAGATTAAATTCTGGAAACTTACCCATTTTAACCAATTCTACCTTTTTCTGTAGCTCACGGTCTTCCCTCTGTGCTTTCATAATTCTGTCTGACAACAAAGACTGCACAGAAACCTGAAACAAAACAGATATATTCCCTGCACCAACAACTTCTAAGACAAAATTTATCAAATCATTAATCAAGGGATCACGTTCCAAACGTAGCATGGTTAATGATGCATGATTTTTCCGACTTAAGGCATCCGCTACTTTGTTTGATTTTCCAGGATGGTAATTAATCGTGCAGTCATAATCCTTTATCAGTTCTAGCCATCTTCTTTGCCTCATGTTTAATTCCTTCTGAGTGAATATATACTTAAGACTTTTATGGTCAGTATATATTTGGCATTTGGTTCCGTATAGATGATGCCCCCATATTTTCAAAGAAAAAACCACAGCTTCCAATTCCAAATCATGTGTGGGATAATTTAGCTCATGAGGTTTAAGTTGTCTCGAAGCATAGGCAATTACCTGATCATTCTGCATCAAAACACAACCAAGTCCCTTCAAAGAAGCATCACTATAGATGACAAACTCACCATTCCAGGAAGGTAAGGCCAAAACTGGAGCATTCACCAATCTCTTCTTTAGTTCCTGAAAACAAACATCACATTCCTCTGTCCAAACAAATTTAACCCCTTTCCGTGTTAACTTAGTTATTGGGCTAGATAACCGTGCAAAGTTCTTAACAAAGCGTCGGTAATAACTTGCTAAGCCCAGAAAACTACGAATCTCTGTAACATTTGTGGGTCTTGGCCATTCATCAACTACTTTTGTTTTGGCAGGATCAACTATTATTCCATCCTTATTTACAATGTGCCCAAGAAAAGAAATCTGTTGCAACCAAAAATTACACTTGCTGAATTTTCCATATAGTTTCTTTTCTTTTAAAGTTTGTAAAACAACCCTTAGATGTTTTTCATGCTCCTCTTTATTTTTAGAAAAAACCAGAATTTCATCAATAAATACAACCACAAACTTATCCAAGAACTCATGAAATACTCTATTCATAAGATTCATGAATACAGAAGGTGCATTAGTTAACCCAAATGTCATAACAACAAATTCATAATGCCCATATCTAGTACGAAAGGCTGTTTTCAGGATGTCATCCTCCTTCACCTTCAGCTGATGGTATTCGGATCTCAAGTCAATCTTGGAAAAGTACTGAGCTCCCTGGAGCTGATCAAACAAGTCATCAATATGAGGAAAAGGATACTTTTTTTTAACAGTGATGTTATTAAAAGCTCTATAATCAATTCAAAGTCTCATGGAACCATATTTCTTTTTAACAAACAAAACAGGGGCTCCCCATGGTGAAGTACTGGGACGAATGAAGCCTTTGACAAGAAAATCCTGCAACTGATTTTTCAATTCAAGAAGTTCTATTAGAGCCATACGATATGGGGGTTTTGAAATTGGCTTAGCATCAGGAACTAAGTCAATTGTGAATTCGACTTCTCGTTTACGTATGACACTGGGTAACTCCTCAGGAAAAACATCAAGGTATTCATTTACCACTGGCACATCATTAATTTTAATAGTTCCCTTGTTTTCAACAATATGATCCAGATAACTTTCATTTCCATCTTTCAGTAGTTTCTCAGCTTCTTGATATGTTATCAAATGTATGGGTTCATTCTTGTATACAAACTGAAACTCTTTCTGAAAAACAACTTCTTTAGCTCTACAGTCAATCTTAGCATGATAATCAGAAAGCCAGTCCATCCCCAAAATAACTTCAAACTCAAATAAGGGTAAAACAACAAGGTTTGCAGGTAAAGTCTTTCCACATACCACAATAGAAATATTCTTATAATTCCTCTTTTCTATAACATTTCCCCCTGGTGTTTTAACAACAAGTTCGGGTATCATTTGTTGAGGTGATATTTCCAATTTACTAGAAAATTCCTCAGAGATGAAGGAATGTGTAGACCCCGTATCAAACAAAACTTTAGAAAAATATGAGTGAACAAACAAAATACCTGATGCAACTTCATTGGATGGCCCAACATCTGCTGACGTAGTCGCAAAGGATCTCACTACACCTTTCTGCTTGTAGTCTGGCTTCTTTGCATCATTTGGATCCCTCTTTGGACAGGCATTTGCATAGTGACCCATCTCACCACATTTAAAACACTTTACAGTTTTCTTATCAGGATTAGTCTTTGGATCATTTTCATTGCAATCTCGGGCTATGTGTCCAAACTTACCACATTTAAAACACTTCCCAGTTTTGATAAGACATTCCCCAGGGTGCTTCTTGCCACACTTTTCACAAACCGGAAACTGTATTTTCTTACCATCAGATTTCATTGGTTGATTCTTACCCATTTCTTTCCAATTTGACCTCTTCTTCTCTTTGTTTCCAAATTTCATGTGATCGTCAGTAAACTCCATCTCTACCCTCTCAGCACATCGGACAAGTTTCTCGTAACTTTTGAATTCACGGGAGGCCAACGCCCTTCGATACCTTGGCTTCAATCCTTAGTAAAAGCGGTTGATTTTGCTATCAAGATCCAGAATAATATTTGGAGCATACCTCGCCAGTCGGGTGAAGTTCACCTCATACATAGCCACTGAATCTTCCTCCTTTTGTTTCAGTTCAAGGAATTGTTTCTCCATTCTAAGTCGCACAACCTTAGGAAAATATTTTTCAAGAAAAAGACATTTAAATTCATCCCACACTAAGGAATCAAAATCCTCTCTACCCCTGATATTCCTTACCATTGACCACCACTGATCAGCTTCCCCTTCAAAACGATAAATGGCAAGACTTACCTTTTGATTGTCCGAACATCCCATAACATCAAACATCTTTTCAAGGGATTTAATCCATCCTTCTGCTACCACTGGGTCAGAAGATCCATTGAATGCTGGAGGATGTTGTCTCATAAAATGTTCCACCACTGTCATGTTCCGTTGGGGTACCTCTATTTGTCCTCTTGCATGGATTCCACTACCATTTATTTCCTGCGTTAGCTGAGCCATTACTGTCACAAACTGCTCGGTTCCAATCCCTACCATTCCAGGCTGTTGATCAGGAGGGATGTCATTCTGTCGGTGCCTATCCTCTTCAGCATCCATGTTCCTTCTGCGGACAACCATTCTAAACAAACATTTCTTAGTTGAAGCGACATGGTAATCTTTAAATTCTATAACAAATTAAACATAGGGTGAGAATTATTTATGGTATTCTATTAGCATCACCTTAACCCCTAATGTTATCTAAACCATCCTTTGATACCAACTATAAGGACCCGCACTTATTTCATACATAATCTTGAATTTATTTAAGAAAACACTTCATTATACATTGAGGATCTTTTCAAGTTTAGAGCTTTAGAGAATTAAGACAAAACATTCATAACATTACACATTATTACATAGTGGATATCATAAAATCAGTTTCCATTTTCCTTAGAATATAAAACATTAAAACACAAAACAAGACTCCTTGACAATTCTTCAACATTTAACATGTCTTCCTTCCTTGTATTACTCATCATTAACCTGTGAAAAATCATTTAAAAACTTGGTATGAGCACAAAAGCTCAGTAAGGTATGAAAAAGAATGAAAAATCACATTAGTCCATGAATACGCATGACGTATGAAAACATTTTCAAAAGACATGCTTTCCACCCATAAAATCTTACTTAGAGTAACATGAGATTTACACAAGATCCACACAAACATAATTATAATAATAGAGGTATATTGGGGCATTACTTACATAATCTCGTAACCATCTTGGCTACCTTAAAATTTGTAACCCTCACGGCTACCTTACTTTGTGTAACCATCACAGTTACACTTGGAGTAACCATACGGCCGACCTCCAACATACTCATACCCAATGCATTGGAGGGAAATATAGGTCCCACCCTTCATCATAAACAATGCCCAATAACAAAAACATAATCATACAACATAAACAATAGCATAAAAACATTGCCTTTGAATCTTATAAAACAGAATTTTAAAAGAGGATTTTAGAAGAAAAGTCCCTTATAAACATCATATACTTGAAGTGATACTTAATTGAGTGGATGGAATATGTATATACTCTGTAAATAAACATAATTAAACATAATATAAACAGAACTCATCACACAAACAATTTAAATAGCACACGAATAATAAAGTAGAAGGTTAACCCAAAGAATGGAAATCGGGTTAAGAATTCTCTTACCTTGGGCTTGTCTTACTTAAAAATTGTTTAAACCTCCTGTATAATGGTTAAAAGAGTGTTATTAATATTTTACAGAAACATGTTCATGTTTATAACATCTTATATGTTCATTTCATAACCTCATTTCACCCCTTATTTGTTAGTATTTTGTTCCTTGCATTATTTTGGGTGAGTTCTTTTGTGATTTTCACGATCGGTTCATGATGAATCGTTCTTGTTGATTGGAAGTGAAACTCCAGAATTGGAATGGAGTAGTATTTACATAATTCCAGTACCATAAATTATACCATTTATCACTTTTGTGCTTTATATGATGACGATTTATAAGTTAAAACATTAATTATGTTCGTTTAGATAATTTAAGTGGTTCTTTGATAATTACAATTTCATTTAGTCTTATAAGTTTGAATCATGAGTACAAAAGAATTACAGAACCTTATATGATTCATAAAACATATATTATAACCTGGTTCAACCATATAAATGGTTTCATGACCAGACTTGAAAGAATTAATGGAGATTGAAAATACATCGTCCACGATATCGGTAATTTGACACAAATGGTCAATGTTTTTTGATTCTTTAAATAAGTGAGAGAGGAGAGGAATAATGATTTTTAATTTTCCATAAACATGACAACATCCAGAATATACATGATTCTGGAGATTTCATGCCTCTTGGATAAGAGGGGGTGAAGAACGAAGAGAAGGGAATCTTGAAATGAAGAAAACATGAGAAATTTCTTACAAAAATTCGGCAGCCTAACGGCGTCTCTTAAAATTTCATAAAAACAAGATTGATGAGAGGAATGGAATATCTCATCAATAATACAAAATTTGGACAGTAAGGGGAAATATTTAATTAAATATCCCAACAAAAAACAAAGGGAAAAGAAGAGAATAACATAAAATGGAAGAAAAGAATGAAAATGAAAGAGGATGTTTACCTCTTGATCTCTTCTCCTTGAGATCCTTCTTAAGGGCTTTGATTTTGGTCTTTTGGTGAGACTCTAGGACATGGGGAAGAAGATTGGGGAGGGAATTTGGAAGAAATTAGATAATGCTCAAGGCTTGAGAGGTGTGAGAGGAAGAGGGGAGTGAGGGTGATATTTATAGTGGAGGAGGGGAGGTTTTTTAGATTATTTTAATCATTATTATAATATTTTTATCAAGACTATGAATAATCTCAAAACAAGTGGCCCTAAATAGTGATAATATCATGTGATTTCGAAGAAAGTGGCCTTGAATCACTTATGATGTCATAAATAGTGCATATTTACTAATAAATTGATTATACGGTATTTTATCGTATTTCACTATTCACTGAAAATTCAAGAGTTTTAGAAAAATACCAAAAATTTACCCCAACCATTTTTCGATGTGTAGAATTCAAAAATGAACTCCATTTTTCAGAAATAATTTTCTAAATATTATTAATTTAATTTTTAAATAAGGTCACAGTTAATTCGAAAAATAACAATATTTAAGTGCAACTAGTTTCATGTGACATTGGAAAATTAATTAAGATCCCATTATCCTATTGCCATGGGAAAATAAAATAATGATATTATTTACTATTCATGAGGTCATATTACTATTCATATTACTATTCATAAGGGCATGTTACTATTCACCAAAAAAACAAGTTTGTTTCATCAGACTCTAAATAACATACTGAACCCAATTGTAGATGACAGTTTCTTGAAATTCAAATCATAGAATAAATAAAATTATGTTTAAAGGATACTTATAAATATATACCTTAAACAAAATTTCAAGCATTTTCAATTTATTTTTAGAAAACCTTGGGATGTTACAATTAGTGATTCTAAAAGGCATTACAATGAATTCATAGTTCCCATACCTTGTAAGAATAGTAGTCTTGGAGATATCCTCCTTTTTAACCCTTACTTGGTAATATCCTGACTGAAAATCCACCTTGGAGATGTATTGTGCACCATGTGGATGATACAACAAGTCATCAATTCGGGTCAGAGGATACTTTTTCTTTATCGTGATTTTTTGAGCTCACAATAATCATCGCAAAGGAAAATTGATGCATCCTTCTTCTTGATGAAGAGGACTGGTGCACCCCATGGTGAAGCACTTGGGCATATAAACCCTTTATTTAGATTCTCCTGTAGTTGTTTCTTCAGATCTTCAATCTCCACAACATCCATTATATATGGAGTCTTGGATATTAGAAATGCCTCAGGTAAATGATCAATTGAGAATTCAACATCTCTTCTAAGATGAAGACCATGCAATTCCATGGGAAACACTTTAAAAACTTCCATCAGAATAGGCATGTCTTAAAGGATTATTTCTTCCATAGACTCAATCATATGATCTAGATATGTGTTCTCATAGGGTAGTAATATCCACCCTTCAGATTATGGTGCTAAAGAAGATTCATCCTTCTCCTTTCACTTTTACAGAATTGGGAGTTGATTTTCCATATGGAGAGTGATTTACCTCTCACAGAAATTTATGTTGGATCTATATAAGAAAATCCAATCCATGCCAAGAATTGCATCAAATTCCACTAGAGGGAGTACGATGAGGTTCACCGGGAAGTTAAATACACAAATTATGATAGGGGATGAGTTATATTTATGGGATTCAATGATTTCCCCATTTGTCGTAATCACCAACAACTTTACTTCCATGAATTTTGGTGATGTTGGTATTGTTCTACTAAACTTTTGGGATATAAAAGAATTCATATAACCAGAATAAAAAATTATGTTCACTATTCTTGAATGAATAACTATCATACTTGTCACGACATCATTGTCGGGGTTCACTTTGGCAGTAGTGATGGAAAAAGCTCTCCCTTTCTTCCTTTGAGGTTGTTGGTTTCCTAAAAACCCCCTTGGCATAGGGTATTGGTTTGCAATGTTTCCTAGTTCTTTGTAATTGAAGTAAAGAACAACATATTGAGGGTCAAATAGAGCATTCCTCTCCTCTGTCACAACCGCGGGTTTTTCTTGTTGGAATTTAATGGCTTGGTTCCCTTCTCTTACACACCTAAATCATTTACTCATCTCCTTCAGGAAATTTCTTGGGTGATTTTTTTTCTCACATTTTTCAAGTGGGGTGCTAGATTTTCTTAGCACTGTTTGATTTATCCATCAGACCTTCAGTATTAAATTCCACCTTATACTTCTTATCCCCATGATACCCATGAGATTCGCTTATCTCCATTTTTATTTTGAGGTAACGTACAATAATTTTCTCATAGCTATTGAAGTCACAGATCGCTACATATTTCTGTTGGCTAGGTTTTAGACCACCAAATAAGCAGTCAACCATGCATTTGAGGGTAATGAAAAAGCCAGATTCATATCATGAAATCCTTGTAATGATTGCATCATATACTCCCATGGATTATTTATGTTTATTCTTTATGGAAAGGAAGTCCCTTTACATCTTAAGTCGAAGGGTGCGTGGAAAATATTTATCAAAAACCATCTTCTGAAAATAATTCCATTCCAACACCTTGATCTCATCCTCAAGCCTCATATTTTTTATCAATTTCCACCATTGATCAGATTTACCCTTCATAAGATAAGCATCTAGAAGAACCTTCTCTTTTTCGGAACATTGAAGGACGAGGAAGATCTTTTCAATAGAGTTGATCCATTGTTCGGAAATTGAGGGATCAGATGATCTATTAAAAGTAGGAGGCCTTTGTCTCATGAATCTCTCAATTGTGACTTGTTCTTTCTTAGTGGGGGTTGAGTGTTCCTATTGACCCATGTTTCTATTAAAAATTTGAGTTAACTGAGGGAGTATCTATTGATGCTCCCTTCCATCACAGAGTCCAAAGATTGACCAAGGAGGGTACTTCAAGCAAAGAAGAAGGAAGAATCATAAAAAAAAGTGCAAAGGCATTAAGGCACACAAGTGTACCTGCGCTCCAAACATGGGTGCGCAAGTCACTTGTGCACTAGACGTGAGGCGCACAAGTCACTTGTGTGCCCTAATTCAAATTCTCCCAAGCCTCGGGTAGCCTATAAATACCCCTGGTGGGTCCCCCATTTCAGAAACAGAAAATTCTAAAAGTCATATTTATGCTCTCAGTGCCCTAGTCTTTGCTTGAAGTCTTCCAAACATTTATAAGGTAATTTCTTACCTAGAATGGAAGACCCAAAGAGGGGAAACAAGGCATAAGTGTTGAAATTTATCAACACTTGCGTACCTAAGTGTTTAACCCTTAAGGGAAAATGGCCCCACTTGCGCACCACCTTATCCCTTCAACAGAACTTGCACGCCACTCTTTTGGAAGCCTTTAGGGATAATACTAAGGGCTTGAGCCAAGCCTCTCTCAAGTATTACCCTATGGGTTGACCGTCGCGCAAGTATACTTGTGTGACCAGGACTTACGCGCCCAAACAAGACTTGTGTGCCTGCCTCTTTTTGGGTGCCTCTCCTACCTATTCAACTCTTTTCTTCAAATCCACCTCTCCTCTTCAAGATTTAGCCTTCAAAACCCTCTTCAATGCCACTTTTGGCATCGTTCCTTTGTTGGCTTCCTTATCTGAATGGAATTATGTGGAACATCTCTCAAAACCTAGTGATTAACATATCTTTATGTCACTAAGGATAGATATTTCCTCCATTCAACCTCATCCTCTAAGATGAGAAGATTTTTAATATGGGAATCCTCCTCCTTAGGAGTAAGTCCCAAGTCATAAATTCTTTTGATAAGGGCCTTTTATTCAAAAGTAAGCCCCATATCACAAGTCCCTTAACATGGGCCTCATTTTTAGGAGTAATCCCCAGTACAAGTTCCAAAATATGGGCATCCTCCTTTGGAGTGAGCCCCAAATTCCAAATTCCCTAAACCTGTGAATCCTCCTTAAGAGTAAGCCCCAGTCATAATTCCCCTTAATCTAGGCCTCCTTCTTAGGAATAAGCCTCAGTTCTCAAGTCCCTTTAACCTGGGCATCCTTCTTAGGAATAAGCCCCAAATTAAGAATCTAAATCTCTATATACCTTTATGGACCTTGTTAATGGGAATCCTCCTTAGGAGTAAGCCCCAAGCCCCCTTTAACTATGGGCCTCCTTCTCAGGAGTAAGTCCCAAGTTATAAGTCCCTCCTAATTCAGGCATCCTCCTCAAGAGTAAGCCCTAAGTTAGAGTATCCAAATATCCATAAATCACAAATTCCTTTATGGACATTTTTCCTAGGTTTCTTTCCAGAAGTAAATCCTAGTCTCCATATACTTGGGCGGTCACACATACATAAGTCCCATATCATTCCCTGTGACCATATATTTCATGGAGAAAATTGTCAGGTTTACTAATACCTCTTGTTTCTCACACTGAGCATGACTCACATGAGCTTAGAGTGTAAAAGTAACCACGACACATCTCCTTTGGCCATTAATCATACATAAGCCCCACAATTCGTAACCTAACTATGTGGACTTTGATCTCTACCTTAAAAGTAGAGTATGTAGGAAGCCTTTATAAGGTTCAATCCCATCACCCATTAATTCTTATCTATCCCATATGACGTTAAACTATATCTTAATTCCCAAACTACATGGGTTTTGATTCCTTTTCTAACAAGGATACGTAGGTATCCCATCTGCGGGTACGATCCCAACAATAAAATAATTCATGTCCTTCTGAACGACAATAAACTTCAAGTGCCCCCATTGAGTGGCTTTAAAACCAGTATGGTTATCATAATGACCAAGAGATCACTATATAATGTATTGATGGATACCATTGAATAAGAATCTCTAACAAATACAGATGATTCTTTATCGATGAAGAAACTCAAATACATATAAAATATTCTCTAAATCTCATACATATCAATCATTGATTGTCAGATTTAAAGGAAATCTCATTTTCATACTTGGTACTTCAATAAGGATTCACGAACATGACTAAAATCTATAAAGAGTGTCCCGAAGTAGAAAATAATTCCCCCCAAAAATGTGTGATGAGTCTGACCTCCCATCCTCTCGACCAATGCAAATTATTAAGCCTCATCAGTCTATAACTAATAATCTCCTACCTTTGGAAAGTATGTCCAAATGGATATAGAATCATTGGATGTTTCTGGTTCTATGAACAAACCCTTTAGAAACTGATTGGAATGTTTGAACCTTAAATGAACAAGGTCATCCCCATTTATAGGAAGAAACAAAAAATGGTGAACCCGACTTGAATCCTTAACCAAGTTAAATGATGTTTTACTTATTTGTTAAGCCCCTATTTAACTTAATGTGAAGGCCAAAAAAGCAATCAATAATATATGTTCTCAACCAAAAGATGTGGTGGCTGAAATTATCTTGATTATGTCTGTTATATCAAAAAGACACTCGTTTTCATGATCTCTCTACATTACATAAATGGATTTGCTAAATTTCACACCTATGAATGCATATGCTGCTACTCCTGCTGAATCCTCGTCCCCTCTGAGGACGACATCACCCACTTAGCATCTGCAAAGATGGGTCTCAAATGCAATGGTTAAGTAATACCATCAACATGGTACCATTCCGACTCTGGAGGATGCTCGACAAGCCCTCCAAGTTAATAACTCACCCTGGTTATTCGGACAGCGACGACCAGTGATCAAGAAACAGGTGGTGCCAACCACCGTCTCCAACCATTTTGGGTTTTTATCCCCGGAACACAATCACTAGTCCCTCCCATATTATGAGGAGGTGAATGAGAAGGTCACTCAAGGCCTTAATTCAAGGAGACATGAGTCCTTCCTGAGGGCTCCCTTCAACAATCGCCGCTAGACTCGTGCGGTAGTGTGCCCTCAACAAGATGAGGGTATCACCTTTAGGGGTTAGTCTTAGTTTCCTCATACCCGAGCATGCAAGATGAACCGCCAGAGGCGAAATCTGGTCAACAGGGAGCAGTTTATTATTTCTTCCCCCTCTAGAGAAGTCCATCTAGCCAACTTGATGGCAAGCAACAAGCGGGCACATACACCCATCCGTTCTAATTTTGTTGTCCAGCAGACTCGTCTGGAAGAAACCCACCAATCCCATCAGGAAATTCCAACAGAGTATTATAGGTAGGCATATACACCTATTTATAACTCATTATCCAGTCAGCAGGCTCGTCTGACTATACCCAAAGAAGCTCACCAATCTAATATGGTGGCAACTAATAAGCGGTCATATACACCTGTTTCAATCAACAATTCTGTCAGCAGTCTCATCTTCTATTATTGAAGGAAAGTCATAAACCATACTTTACGAATAATACACAATAAGCACATACACCTGCCAATGTTCATCAAGCCTTCCAACAGTCTCGTTTGGTAGCACTCGGAGAAGTCAGTCAGAAAGCTCCAACGACAAATTTGGAGTAGACTCAACTCTCTGCCCCTACGCATGAGTACTGTCAGAATTCACTGATATAAAAAGGAGGACAGGAGCAGAAATACACACCTAATCCAAGCACGGAATGGACATATATTCTCATTCCGGCAGCTAAATTCACCAAGCACATTCTGACGATTGTGAAAGATAAGAAGCAAATCCCTACTCATATTATGGATGCCTGTTAGAATATTATAACAGCTTTAGCAACATCACAGAGAAAGAAATGAAAAATCTATCCCTACAAGTGGAGTTTCACATCAACATATCACTTTGTGATAGATACACACCTCTGTTCCAGTCCAAGAGGGTTGTGGGGCATATTCCCCCATATCACACGAACAATCAAGTCAAGCACATACAACTGATTTGAATGGAGATAATCAGCCTAAGTTGACTATTTCTCCTGAGCAGGCACATACACCTACCCATAATAACCACTTTTGTCAACAAGTGGTTCCCAAAATGAGTAAGAAGGATTCTAAGAAAAAGACCTATTCAGCACAGTCACGAAATCAAGATCCAATATGTAATAAGGCCTTGCTCGATGCTGGAGTTCTTGAAGCCCTCAGACAATTATCTGTTGGAACTCAAGATTCTACTCTCTCATTTCCCAATAGTGGGAACATTAATTCCGAAGGTCTGCATCAGACACTTCCTCATTAAGGCTTGGTTCTTGAAAGTTCGGTCGATCTCGAAGTATCATCTTCAGATGAGATTCACAATAACCCTCTGCGTGGCCAGAAGATCAAGGAGCAAAAGGTTTCATCTTTTGATGTAACCCACCATGGTGGTCCTCCCCATGATGATGAATTTAGATGTGAATGTC
Source organism: Viscum album (assembly GCA_963277665.1). Classification (NCBI taxonomy): domain Eukaryota; kingdom Viridiplantae; phylum Streptophyta; class Magnoliopsida; order Santalales; family Viscaceae; genus Viscum; species Viscum album. Next base: position 387,414,698 of record OY728166.1, read on the forward strand.
CTCTCCACAGTAGTAATTCGTATTGCCTAGAAAATTCTTCAAATGATAATGCAGTAACGAGAAATCCCTATTATCTTGAGGAACTGGAAAAAGTGAATCCAATCATGTCTGATGCTTTACTGATAGTAGGTGAAATACTTTCTCAACCAGAAGATATCCTGGGGTATAGGTTATTCTCCAAACCACACCTGAATCATGTATCTTCTAATTTGATAAATGAATTCTCTACCAATATTTTTGAATCGGATGAAGCAACAAATAAGCACCATCTCTGGTCTAATCAGGTAGAATAATCTTCATCGAATTATAAATAAGAAGTACTGAATACAAGAAAACAATTGGAGAAAGGTGAAGTACCAGTCATGTTTTGGCCTTTGGCTGACTCTCAAAACGATATTCCAAAAATGTTGATGGAAGATTGTATTCACGATATTCATCTCAACATGTGGAAAACCATTTATCAATTAAAGAATAAAATATTATCTTATGATGAATATGAAAATCATGTCAAGATAATAGAAGGATTGCAATGACAAATTGACTTGGAATCTCTCTCAGTTTACCGATATCTAGGTTGAAAAGCAATAGAGAGCCCTTCAACGTTCATGCCTTGGTGCACTAAAAATATTGCGCCAGTTAATTGCCAATGCCCCATCTGGTATTCATATCAGGGGATGGGGTGTTCATGGAGCACTACATTTCACTGTACTCTCTAGTCAACAAAGCAAACCAAAAGTGGTCTCATGTAATGTTATTGCTCATGGCCAACCACAATCAACTAGTTTTGTGTGTAATCAGATGCTTGCTCAGGAACAGGCCTCAACTAGTTCTTCCTAAAGTCAGGCATACAAAGAACAAGTTGTAGAATTAATCTTGCATCAGGAAAATGAGAATATCGAACATGCTTCTTGTTTAGATCATGCACATCATCAAGTGATAGAACTTTCAGAAATCATCTAATGGTCATCTGATCCAGGTTATTTGAGTGGATGTTAGTTGATGCATCCGGCCAACTTCTGTACTAAAGACCACCAAATCAGGAGAGATTTTAAGAAGGTCTCAGATGTAGCAGCTCAAGAGCCACCCCAGCTTTCCAGACTGGGGACTCTTTTAACCCAAACCTCAGAATCAACAAATATGATTCTAGGAGTTCAGCAGCAACATCCCCGGTCCACTAGACTGAGGACTTTTTCAAATCCTCAATCTCTTCCTCAGCGAAAGTCAGTCTTCTCTCGATTAGGAAAGAAGCCACAAGAGGAACGCAGATCCGAATTATCAGGGGGTTCCCTCCAAATTATGGTTCATCAAGAACTTCCTGAGGGATCAACTCAACAAAAGGCAATGTCTCATAAAGGACATGAAAGAATACAATATCGCAGAAATGGCGATAGAAGAGATGAAATGTGTTATTCATCAATAAATGTCATCAATGTCATTGTTTCTGATCCTCCAGAACATGAGGCTCACTCAGGGGAATAAGATGAGGAAGTTCATACTCAAGAGTTTGTACACACAGACATAAATAATGAAGGTGTTCATACACGAAATCAAATACTTACCCAGAATCTGGGTATTCCTTCAAACAACCAAATCCCCCTCTCTGAAAGGTTTCCAACAAGGGGAAATGGAATAATCAGGTTACGTCACACCCTACCTCTAGAGAAGACCAATCACTCTCATTAGAGGAAAGGTTCGCAGAACAAGAGGTGGAAATGAAGGAGTTAAGGATGTTGAATGCAGAACTGCTTCAAGGTAGTCTTCCTCATAAGCATGCTGGATCCATTCAGCCAAGGGATTTTTTTTTCTACTACTGACATGGATCAAGAGTATCCTCTTTTACCAGTACCCCCTCACAGTTCTAATCCTATGGGTCATGCGCAACAACAACCAGCAATACTACCATCAGTGGTAGTCCCAGTCACCACACCTGTCTAAATTCCAGTTATTGCACCTTCATAGGTCCAATCTCAACTAGATGTTTATCAAAAGTTAATAACTACAATTGAGTCATTAACAGCTCGGTTGGAAGCTATGGAAGGAAAGCATGCATCAGTTCAACCAGAGAAGAGAGCTTACCCTGAATGGGTAGATGCAATTCCTCCTCTATCAATTTTTTCAAGTACCACATTCCCAATTTTTAATGGTTCGGGAGACCCAGAACAACACTTAACAAATTTTGTTTCTCGATGCGATCCTATGATGGGAAGTCCTCAGCAACAAGAAGCAGTTAATCTCAAATGTTTTGTACATTCATTACAAGGTCCTGCTTTTGTCTGGTATACAAGCTTGCAATTTCGGTCAATTACCGGATGGGAGGATCTTCGTCAAAGATTTCTTCTTCAATTCAGCTCAACTTTTCCAAAGACAACAGTTGTTGATCTTACAAATTGTATGAAAAGTGAGAATGAAAGGGTTTCAGATTTCATTGCTCACTGGAAGGGATTAACATATTCCCTAAGCATAACACTCCCTCAAGAAGATTTGTTGCCAATTTGTGTGGAAAAGTTTTGTGATGAATTATGCACACCGTTGATCCTTGTGAAATACACAAGAGGGTTTCGAGACCTTACTTCAATTGCTCAGCGGATTGAAGACTCCCTTATAAAGACTAAGGAAAAAACTCATGTAATTACATCAGCTCCAGGAAGGAGAATGGGTAAAGCAGAGACTACTACAGTTACGCTTAAACAAGCACCTATACATGCTTCTACTTCGAAACCTTCATCTTATCGAAGGCCTCCACCTCTTGAGCATCAACAACAGAGGTTGTTTCATCAAGATGGTCAAAGAGATCAAAGACGGAAACCATTTGAGGAGTTAAAGACAAAAGTTTATTCTTTCTGAAATGAACAAGTTCCTGGTTACTTCATTTCAGCTCTGGAAAATAATTTGGTTCAGTTGCCAAGCCCCAAAAGGCCAAACAAGGAAAGAGATAAAGATCGTCCCAACTATTGCCCATTTCATTAAATGTTGGGGCTACCAATTCAGGAGTGTTTTGTCTTCAAAGAACTCCTAAAAAATATGGTAGACTCGGGACAAGTGAAACTAAAAGGTTCTTTAGCTTAGGTAGCATGTGATACTGCTACAAATCCAGAGGAAGAAGGCAAATAGAAAGAAGTCAAAAGCAAAAATGCGTAGAAATAAGATGATTGTATGGTCATAAAAATGATCAACCAAACTCATGCCATTTTACGAATGCAATTGAAGAAACCAATTGTGTCTTCTACTATGAATGCCACAGAAAAACATATTTCAGCAAAAGAAAAATCCTCAAAGAAACAACATAATTCAAAGAAAGAGGAATAGTCATAAGAAGATGAGATCTTGTCAAATCCCAAGTTGCCTTTGACTCTGGAAGATTTTATGCCATCTACTTCAACACTACGGGCACCTCCCCACCAAATAGAATAGCCTAAATTGGCTAAACAGGCAGAGTCTTCATCATATGAAGAGTTGATCCTTGGTTCTGTTAATATGATTCACTTAAAAGATCCTTATGCCATTCACAGCTTCAATCTTGTTGAGTCTGAGTTCCCTGTATCAAATAGAGGAATTAGAGGGAGTTTTAGAGGTTTGGGATATAGAGGAAGACGTGGATATCCCAGAATCCACTATTCCAATTCTACCCCTGCTAGAACTGTATATGCAGCAGAAACTTGTGGCAGAGCCCTTCAACGGGCTCAACCAGAACAAGCAAGTTCTTCCACGCAAGTCAGATTCAATCCTGGAACAATTATTCTGGAGGATCGGTTAGAGTTTACACCTTCTTCCTCTCAGCAAGTAAATAGACCTATTCAGTATAATTTTCCAAATCCAGGAGTATTTACAACTCCTACCTTGATACAAGATGCATCTACTTCCAAAGAATCAACTTCAAAGGCACCTGTGAAACCACATGCTCCTATTGGGAAACACAAACCTTTGGATCAAATGTATGATGTCTTGAAGCATTTGGCCCAAGTACCGGCCAAGTTATCAATTCTAAATTCCTTGAATCTATCAAAGGATCTTCGGGAGGCACTCATTGAGGATTTATCAAGTCCTCATGAATTTGAAACTGAAATTGTTGCGGCTGAACTCTACCATGTAGAGAATGGTCCTGTAGAATGCCATGCAGTGATATCTTTTACAGATAAAGATGAAGATGATGTTGTACATGTACATATCAAACCTTTTTACTTATCTGGAAAGGTCAATGATTTAGACATCCGAAGATCTTTCATTGATAATGGTTCAGGATTGAACCTCATCCCCATTCGTACACTTCGTCGATTGGGCCTCACCAAATCTGATTTATCTCTTTCTACTTTGATGTTTCAAGGATATAATAAAAATGAGCAAGAATCTATGGGCGAGATCACAATAAGAACTTAGTTTGGGGATATTGTATCTGATTTAGATTTCATGGTTGTTCGTCATGATACAACCTTCAATATATTGCTTGGAAGACCTTGGCTACATCAACATGCGGTTATCCCCTCATCATACCATCAATGTCTCAAATATTGTTTCAATGGTCAAATAGGGACATTGTATAATGATAAATCCCCATTCAAAACATGTGAATCTCAATACATTGAGGTAGAATTATATCACATGGAGGGAAAGGAGAAATCCACAACAAGGGGGGTTACCAAAGTTAATGCTCTATATGGTTTAGAAAAGATTCAAGTAAATCCATTCATACATGTGAGTACAGATTATGTGTTTCTTATCAGTAAAATTGATAAGATAGACCCAAATTCAAATACTCTTATGGAAACTTCAATAATGTCAATTACAGAAATCAATCCAGACAGCATGGGAGAAATTGGTGATTCACCTAGCAATGATGAAAGATCAAATGGATATGTCTTCATTTCATCTGCTGAAATCCAGCAATTCTATACTTCATCAGCCAGACTAGAAGAAGTTATAGCAATGTCAGATATGGAAGATGATGTCGATTCTCAATCCATCATATCCTCTTTATTACCAAAGGAAGACCCTTCATCATCAATAAGGTCGGAAATGGAAGCTTCTTCCTCAAGATGTTAAAATTTTAACATCTCTCCTAATCATGGAAATTATACTTCATCGTCTACCATTCGAGTAGAAATAGAAGAGATAACATGTTTTGAAGAAGAAGAAAAAGATCTTAGCGATGCTCCACCAGCATTTGAAGAGGGTATCTATACCACTATGGATGAACTCAGAGAAATAAATCTGGGTACAAAAGAATATCCACGCCCCACTTTAATTAGTGCGGCCATGACTCTTGAAGAACAAGAAATGTATATTTCATTTTTAAAGAAAAATCGAGATATATTTACTTGGAATTATATAGAAATTCCAGGTCTTGATCATGATGTTGCTACTCATCATTTGGGTTTACCATAAGAACATCAAGGATTCAAGCAAGCCATGAGAAGAACACACCCAACTTATGCTTCCAAAATTGAAGTTGAAGTGGATAAGCTTATCAAAGATAACTTAGTCAGAGAAGTTCAATATCCCAAATTGCTGGCTAATATTGTCCCTTTGAAAAAGAAAAATGGACAAATTAGAGTCTGCATTGATTTTTGATATCTTAATAAACAATGTCCCAAGGATGATTTTCCAGTTTCGATTACAGAACACTTAATTGATGCAACAACTATCTATGAAGCACTTTCCTTCATGGATGGATATTTTGGGTATAATAAAATCTGAATTTCTCCAGAAGATGAAGAATATACAGCTTTCAAAGCCCCTTAGGGTGTGTTTTTCTATCGGGTAATGCCCTTTGTGCTGAAGAATGTAGGCACAACATATCAGCGTGCCATGTACAGTATCTTCAAACCATTTTTTGGGAAATTTGTTGAATGTTATGTGGAAGATTTGATGGTTAAATACAAACAAAGTTCTAATCACTTGGATGATTTGGAAGTCATATTTTGTAATGCCCCGACCCCAGTTACCCAGAGTCGGTGCATTATTACATAACATTGGCATGATCACAAAAGATCAAGTCTCGAAAGACCGATTAGTTTATTAGTCTTGGAAACACTAGATACATTCATAAAGTTTACATTACATTCATAAAGTTTACATTACATCATAAAGTGAAAAACTACAACAAAATATTGTCTCCACACTCATATCCCCTTATACTATCCCTATAGGTCATTCATGAAATACTTCTTCACATCCTGGGAAAAATAAAACATAGAAAGGGGTGAGCTCAGATGCCCAGTAGGGATAACAATATAGCGGAAACTTTCATAAATAAGCATAATCATTTAAGGCAATGTATAACTAAAACAAAATCCTTTTAAACTTTAACTTCATCATAATATGGCAGAAATAAAATGAAATAATTCCATTTACTTATTCACGTGGATATTCTACTAGTTGAATAATCACATGCAATATCAATAACCACTTTCATAATGATGGAATGCATAATGCCAGGCTATCATAACCACATAGTCAAGGCCTCGTGCCAAGACTAGAAATAATATTTTGTCAAGGCCTTGTGCCAAGACACTATTTTGTCTCATGAGACCTACAAATGCATCGAGGAGCTATAGAGGGCTCCACCTATCACATATTAAGTCCAATGCATTCTTCATATGAACAGGTTTCAACATAACATAAACATTTGTATTAGAACTAGCATAAGAAATGTCAATACTTTCACCATAAACCATGAATGGTATAAAAATAACACATCCACAGTCAAACATATCACAAAACCTTCAATACAATTTGGAAGTTTTGTATCATAATAAATCAACTTCAAATAAGCTTAAAATCCATCAAAGGATGTTGACATAGATGAAATCAAAACTATTTGAGAGAAATATCTATGTTTTGAAATCATTTAAAAGTCACATAATTATAAAATAAAAAATTTACTTTCAAAATATCCTTTTAATCTTTTAAGGGAAGATCCGACGATTTTATAATGGTGGAAAATAGCTGCACCCACCGTATAAGTTAAAAAAGACATTCTTACCTTAATTTTGTCGAAAAGGTTAAAAAAGACCTTGTTTGGAAAACGATAGAAAGATTCTGTTATAAACATCTTATAAAAAGTAAACAAGGGTATAAATGAATTTATCCCATAGTCTTTAAAATATTAATAATGATTTGAAATACATTTTTAAGAAACATGGATGTGGATGATAAATAGGTCCCAGTAGATAATTACGTATAAACAACCTCGAATAATGAAGAGATTGTGAAATTAACCCTTACCTGGTACTTTTCCTTAGTTGATGGTATTTTAACCTCATGTATAATAGTTAAAAAATTGTTATTAAATTATAAAAGAACCATATACATAATTATGATATCATATATGATCTTCTAATAATGCTTTGTTAATAATACTTTAGTATTATTGTCGTTTTGGGTGTTAACTTACTCTTTTTATTTTATATGTTTTGTTACATAAGTTGTGTTTTTTATGGATAGGTTGTATATTATTCATATCCATAATTATATCAAGTACTTAAACATTATTTTTAATCATTAAATGAGAATTAGTCTTGAATGTATATGATGTGGAATGAATCTCATCGCGTTCGTGGAGACGGTAGTCCATACGTACGCACGAGGGACAATATCATTCTTTTGATATTAAAATAATATATAATTGGACGGTATATCATATATAAAGAATATTTATCATGTTATATTTATTATTTACATGAATTACACATCATTATTATACCCATCCAAATAATAATATATTGAATAACAATTACACCACGACGTGGAGACGGTAAGCCGTACGTACGCACGTATGGTGACATGTCATTCAAAGGACGGATAGAATAATGAATATGGTTGTACCATATTTATAATAATATCACATTATATAGGAGAGACTGGAGTGATTATTTTAGAATAGGAATAACAAATAAAGAATAAGTTGAAGAAGAAATGAACTTGAAAAAGGGTGGTGAAAACATTGTCTCTTCTTCAGGTTCTTCCTTTTGATTTGATCAAAAGGGCTCCTTAGGTTGGATTTATGATCAAACTAATTCCTCTATGATGAAGTGGGGGAAGTTGAGAGATTATTTGGGCAGGTTTTTTCCGAACAAAAAGGCTTTGAAAGTGTGAATAATTGGATAGAAGTGGTGTCCTTTTATAAGGGGGAGGAGGGGCACCTTAGGAAAATCTAAAAATATTATTTTATAATAAATTAATATTCAGTTTTTAATGGCTCCAATGTGGATTATTTAAAGTTTAAGGTGGGGATGGGTCGAAAACCACTTAACCAATAGAATTTAGACAGGTTTGGGTCATTATATTAACCTTATTTTTTAGTTTTAACTCTTAGTTAATTAGTTTGACACTTACCATGTCACTTTGTATTTTTATATTATATAGTTAGTAAAATTACTATATACCTCCAAGAGACCCACAAGTGGTCCATTAATGATACACCTATCATGATATAAGTCTCTTGGACGAACCATATCTTTTTAGGAATTGAATATAAATTAATAATATAATATTTGTTTTAAAAACTCTTTTATGTCAATTTTGACAATATTGGGTATTTTGTTTCTGATAAATTCATAACAACATTATTACTTAGGAAAAAATTTATATAAACAATACTAATATGTCATAGTAACCTAGAAAATTATTTGAATTTATAAAAATTCTCAAATTACATTTATTTGGGTATTTATAATATCAATTATCTTAATCTTTCAATAATACGGTAATTACTGCATCATCATTGTGTCATAAATAAATTAAATTATTTAATGTCTAAAAATTATAAATAAAATACCATTATGTAGGAAATCTTTTTATATTTTCAATTCATATTTATAGTCTAAATTATAACATATAAAACCCTATGTAAAATTTTTTTTTCTAAAAGATATATGCTCATGTCATTTTTGTATTTACTTTAACTTAATTAATATAAAGTGTCCCTATCACCAAAAAGTGGCTCCATGGGGTCCCAAAATCGACCCAAAGATGCCCATGGTCGGACATGTATCAACCAATAAGGTTAGAACACATTTTAGGATAATTTATTATTATTATAATATTATTGTTTACCCTTATTTACCGGATTTACCCTTTAACCATGGTAAATAAAATATTTACCGAAGTAATTATTCAAAATGTGTAAAAATAAAAGTTACCTATTTACACAATTTGGACATCCTAATTCCAAATATCGAATCCATTTTTCCAAATTCAAAACATAGAAGTGGCAGAAATTAATTCAAAATTAATTCCTGCTGTTAAAACAAAAAGCGCGTTTTTAAGAGATAATAACTATCAAAAGATTGACACTTGTTTATGTCCGGTTTAATTGTGAAATTATGTCCAATGAATAAAATTGTATTATATGGTAACAATATATTTTAAATATACTTTAAAACTACTCAAATTCATTATTTATCACTATTAATTATTTCGATTAAAAAAGTTGTTTTTAATTAAAATTTAGTAATTTTCACTATTCATCAAAATATAAAAGTTATCCGAAAAGTTCCAAAATTTTACCCTAGGATAATTTCAATATTTTGAATCCAAAAATGAAGTCCATTTTGAGAGATAAAATTTATAAAATTTCAAAAAGTGGGTATGACTATTCATAACGGCTAGTTTGATTGGTTGTGGTGTGTGTTAGAACTCGAAGTTGCGTACAACACACACTACTATATTATTCAAAGAGAAGCGTACCGTGGAAGCTTGGGGTGTTACATTCTCCCCTAATTCAAATAATTTCATCCTCGAAATTTCTAGAATACTACCGCATGAAAAGACTTGGGTGGTTTTTCATCATAAGTTCCTCGGGTTCCCACGTTGCCTCTTCCATCTTATGGTTCCTCCATAGAACTTTTACCAGACGTGTCGTCTGGTTTCTCAGCACTTTCTCTCTTGTATCAAGAATTTTAAGAGGCTCTTCGCAATAAGACAGATCAGGTTCCAGTTCTAGTTCCTCATAAGTGAGTACATGCATTGGGTCAGACATGTATTTTCTCAACAGTGATAAGTGGAACACATCATGAACTTTGGAGAGACTTGGCGGCATTTCCAAACGGTAAGATAAATCCCCAATTAGTTCTAGAATTTCGAAAGGACCGATGTACCTGGGACTCAATTTACCTTTCTTGTCCAAACGTATAACTCCCTTCCATGGAGATACCTTTAAGAAAACATGATCTCCCATATGAAATTCCAAATCCTTTCTTCGGTTTTCAACATATGTCTTTTTCCTACTTTGAGCAGCTTTTATAAGGTTTTGGATTACCTTCACCTTTTCCATCATTTCCTCTACCAGTTCTGGGCCTACAAGTTTTCTTTCACCAACGTCATCCGAACAGGTTGGTGTGCGATATCTCTTTCCATATAATGCTTCATATGGTGCCATCCGAATACTTAAATGGAAGCTATTGTTATAGGAAAATTATACCAGAGGTAAATATTGATCCCACATACCCTGAAAGTCAAGTGAGAAAGATCTCAACATGTCTTCTAAGGTTTGAATAGTCCATTCTGATTGTCCATCTATTTGAGGGTGGTAAGCAGTGCTCAAATGAAGTTCAGTATCCAAGGCCTTCTGAAGACTCTACCAGAATATTGAAGTAAAATGGGGATCATGATCCGAAACAATCGATAGGGGTACTCCATGAAGTCTCACAACTTCATTAATATATAGTCTTTCTAGATGCTCTAGTGGTAGATCTTCTCTTATTGCAAGAAAATGTGCTGACTATATAAGACGATCAACAATAACCCATATTACATCGTTCGTTCTAGGAGTCTTTGGTAGCCCCATGAAAAAGTCCATCGTAATATTGTCCCATTTCCACTCTAGTATGGGAAGAGGTTGCATGACTCCTCTAGGTTGTTGCCTTTCAACTTTCACTTGTTGAAAAACCATACATATTGACACAAAATCAGCAATCTCTCTCTTCATGTTGTCCCACCAAAAATGTTCCTTCAAATATCTATACATTTTGGTGGTCCCAGGGTGTATAGAGAAATTAGAGCTATGAGAATAATCTAATAATTCCCTTTTCAGATCAGTTATATCAAGAACACAAAGTCTCTTCCCAAATTTCAAAATTACATCTTCATAAACAAAGTCTTTCAATCTCCCATCATTCACAGTGTTAATATTCTTTTGAAACTCTTCATCATCAGTCTGAGAACTCTTTATCATTTCTAGTAAAGATGGTTTGGAAAACATTTGAAAAAGCATTGATGTTTCACCTTCCATGGTGATTCCCATATCCAACTTGACTAGATCCATAAAAATGGGATCTCTTTCAATTCTCATCATGTTCAAAACTCCATGATCTTTTCTGATAAAATCATCTGCCACCTTTTTTGCCTTCCCTGGGTGGTAGTGTATCGTGCAATGATAATCCTTGAGTAGTTCAAGCCACCTCCTTTACCTCATGTTGAGTTCTTTTTGTGAGAAAATATACTTCAAGCTCTTGTGATCAGTATAAATCTCACATTTTTCACCATAGAGGTAGTGTCTCCATATCTTCAAAGCAAATATCACAACTTCTAACTCGAGATCATGAGTAGGATAGTTTTACTCATGAATTTTCAACTGTCATGATTCATAGGAAATAACCCTATCATTCTGCATAAGGACACAACCAAGTCCTTTCTTCGATGCATCACTATAAATAACGAACCCATCATTCCCCGATGGTAGAGTAAATATAGGAGCATTGACTAATCTTCTCTTCAGTTCTTCGAAACATTCTTCACACTATTTTGTCCAAACAAATTTAACCCCTTTACATGTGAGCTTTGTTAATGGGTTAGCCAATTAGGAAAAATTCTGGACGAAACGTCGATAATAACCTGCTAACCCAATAAAACTGCGTACCTCAGTTATACTCCTAGGTGCTGTCCATTCTTGGATTGCCTTGGTCTTAGAAGGATCAACAAAGATTCCATCATTAGAGACAATATGGCCAAGAAAAGAAATATCCTGAATCCAGAATTCACACATGCTAAACTTCTCATATAATTCATGTCTTCTCAGAGTCTTCAGGATAATGCGCAGTTGATTTTCATGATCTTCATAGATTTTGGAGTATACCAAGATATCATCAATAAATAACACCACAAATTCATCTAGATATTCCTTGAAAACTCTATTCATTAGATTCATGAATACAGAGGGCGCATTAGTCAGCCCAGAAGGCATTACTGTAAACTCGTAATGCCCGTACTTGGTTCGAAATGCTGTCTTAGGAATGTATTCCTTCTTCACACACAACTGATGGTATCCAGATCTAAGTTCAATCTTTGAAAAGTATTGAGATCCATGAAGTTGGTCAAATAAATCATAAATGTGAGGTAGGTGATACTTGTTCTTTATTGTTATAGCATTGATCTCCCTGTAGTCGATACATAACCTCATAGATCCATCTTTCTTTTTAACAAAAAGAACAGGGGCTCCCCATGGAGAAACACTAGGGTGAATAAATCCCTTATTACTTAATTCCTCTAGTTGTTTCTTTAGTTCAACTAATTCTACAGTGTCCATTCTATAAGGGGTCTTCGATATAGGCCTTGATCCAAGAATTAAATCAATGGAAAACTCAAATTCTTGTTCTGGAGGATGTCCAGGTAAATATTCCAGAAACACATCTACATATTCTTTCACAATAGTTAAATCCCCTATTTGAACATTACTTTCCTCACCCATAGTAATTTCATTCTATTCATCCATAATAATTGAATTTAGTTGAGCTACTGGGGGTGGATCTAGATGAGAATTAGGTGGTGAAAATTCTACTCTAAAGATAAGGTGTTCCTTATCATCATCATAAAAATTTGTAAACTTCTTTTCTTACATTAAATTTTCACATCATGGTCCAAAAGTCAATCCATACTGAGGATTATATCAAACTCAATCGTATGTATGATTATGAGATCAGTGGATAAAGAACATTTATGTGCTCTAATGGGGACTGATTCACAAAACTTTGTTGTAATGATACTTCCCTTAAGAGTTTTAACTGACAAATCCCTTGTTAAATCAAATTAGAAATATCTAATTTTCTTAGAAAACTGGAAAGATATGAAACAATGCGATGATCCAGAATCAAATAATGCATTTTCTAAACTTGAGGAAACTATTAAATTACCTGCCACCACATCTTTCGGAGCTTCTACCTCAGTAGTAGTGATAGTATAAGCTTGGACTTGATCCCTTGGCCTTTTCTGAGGTAAGTTCCCCTGAAACTTAGGACATTCATTTGCATAATGTCCCATCTCCCTGCAATTGTAGCATTGGACATCGGTAGCTTCCTTCTTCCCCTTGCAATCACGAGCTTGGTGGACTTTTTCACCACACTTGTAACAGACTCCCATTCCTTTTAAGAAAGTACCGGGGTGTTTCTTCCCACATTTACTATAGGATGGATATTCAACTTTTACCTTCTTCCCCTTATTTCCATTCCCAGATTGATCAGCAGATCTCTTCTTCTCATGCTTTCCTTTAAAGTCATAAGACATAGAGAATTCCTTTTTTGTCTTGATAGCACATGAGACAATGTCTTCGTACGACGAGAAGGATTGTGAGACTAATGCTCAACAGAGAAATGGTTTTAACCCATCAAATAAACGATCAATATTACTTCTTGGGTTACGTATATAATCTCCAGTATACCTTGTTAACCTTGTAATGTTAGACTCATACTTTGTGACATTCTCATCCCCCTTTTGTCTCAGACTCAGAAATTTCCTTTCCATATCTGCTCGATGGTCACGAGGAAAGAATTTTTCTAAAAAAAAGGTCTTTGAACTCCCTCCATTCCATATTTGATACTTCATCATCTTCCTTCGTATCTTGAATCAAGGACCACCATTGATCAGCATCTCCAGTGAGGCGGTAAACTGCCATGATAATGTTTTCCCGTTCACTACTCCCCAAAGCCTGAAATATTTTCTCTAGGTAATTTATCCATTGCTCAGCTACTAAGGGGTTTGTACTCCTATTTAACATTGGTGGTTGTTGCCTCATGAAGTGATCTAACATTGATCCTCCATGTTGCGGATCAGGGTGCTCCATATGGGTAAGGTTATTATTCATAACCTGAGTGAGTTTTCCCAGTATGGTGATAAGCTGATCAGCACCAGTTACATCACCAGCTCCACTATAATTATATTGAGCAGGAGGGAAATCCCTACATGGAGTGCGTGAATTGATATGGTTTCCGTTTCTTCCACTAGGTTCCATTTCTAAACAATGTCATAAACTAGATCAGTTTATGAATCAAAATACATAATTCCATACTTATAAAACACTTAACATAAATTGAACTATTTATGGATGTAATCCATAATTATAAAAATGTTTTCTTTGAGGAAGTATATACTCATAACCCCTTTATAATGATTTGTAAAGAAAACGAGAGTCATCCTAAGCATATCCCCCGGGAGTGTCGTAACCAAGAGTGCAGCAAGGCCCGTTGTCGTGCACTAGTTCCCATTCGAGTCTAGCTCCAAGTGGTGTTTTCAGTTTTTACCCCTAGGTACATCTGTGCTAGAGCCGCCTCTACCTGCTCATATCCAGACATGGATGTATTGCTTAGAAAACTCACAAAATCTCTACAATACCAAAATTCTAGGAAGTTCTTCTATACTAATCCTAAAATTCCATCTTAGATCTATGTGCTCTAATCAGAGTTTATCTAAATATAGCTTACAAGGTTTGTAATAAACTTCATCTGATACAAACTGTAACACCCCGACCCCAGTTACCCAGAGTCGGTGCATTATCACATAACATTGGCATGATCAAAAAAGATCAAGTCTCAAAAGACCGATTAGTTTAGTTGTATTGAATACACTAGATTCATTAATAAAGTTTACATTACATCATAAAGTGAAAACTACAACAACATCTTGTATCCACACTCATATACCCTTATACTATCCCTACAGGTCATTCATAAAATACTTCTTCACATCCTGGTAAAAATAAAACATAAAAAGGGGTGATCTCAGATGCCCAGTAAGGATAACAATATAGCAGAAACTTTCATAAATAAGCATAAACATTTAAGGAAATGTACAACTAAAACAAAAGACTTTTAAACTTGAACTTCATCATAATATGGAAGAAATAAAATTATATAATTCAATTTACTTATTCACAAGGATATTCTACTAGTCGAATAATCACATGCAATATCAATAACCACTTTCATAATGATGGAATGCATAATGTCAGACTATCATAACCACATAGTCAAGGCCTCGTGCCAAGACGACAAATAAGATTTTGTCAAGGCCTTGTACCAAGACACTATTTTGTCTCATGATACCTACCGATGCATCCAGGAGCTATACCGGGCTCCACCCATCACTTATTAAGTCCAATTCATTCCTCATATGAACAGGTTTCAACATAACATAAACATTCGTATTAAAACTAGCATCCGAAATGTCAATACCTTCACCATAAACCATGAATGGTATAAAAATAACACATCCACAGTCAAACATATCACAAAAACTTCAATACAATATGGATTTTTTGTATCTTAATAAATCAACTTCAAATAAACTTAAAATCCATCAAAGGATGTCGACATAGATGAAATCAAAACTATTTGAGAGAAATATCTATTTTTTGAAATCATTAAAAAGTCACATAATTATAAAATAAAAAATTTAATTTGAAAATATCCTTTTAATCTTGTAGGGGAAGCTTCGACGATTTTATAACGGCAGAAAATAGCCACACCCACTGTATAAGTTAAAAAGGACAGTCTTACCTTAATTCTGTCGAAAAGGTTAAAAAAGACCTTGTTTGGAAAACGACAGAAACATTCGGTTATAAACTTCTTACAAAAAGTCAACAAGGGTATAAATGACTTTATCCCATAGTCTTTAAAATATTAATAATGATTTGAAATACATTTTTAGGAAAAATGGATGTGGATTATAAAGAGGTCCCAGTAGATAATTATGTATAAACAACTTCGGATAATGAAGAGATTGTGAAATAAACCCTTACCTTGTACTTTTCCTTAGTCGATGGTATGTTAACCTCCTGTATAATAGTTAAAACATTGTTATTAAATTATACAAGAACCATATACATAATTATGATATCATATATGATGGTATTCTAATAATTCTTCGTTAATAATACTTTAGTATTATCTTCGTTTTGGGTGTTAACTTACTCATTTTATTTTATATGTTTTGTTACATAAGTCGTGTTTGTTATGGATAGGTTATATCTTATTCATATCCAGAATTATATCTAGTCCTTAAACATTAGTTTTAATCATTAAATGATAATTATTCTTGAATGGATACAATTTGGACTGAATCTCATCGCGTTCGTGGAGACGGTAGTCCGTACGTACGCACGAGCGACAATATCATTCTTTTGATATTAAAATAATATATAATTGGATGGTATATAATATATACAGAATAATTATCATGTTATATTTATTATTTACATGAATTACACATCATTATTATACCCATTCAAATAATAATATATTGAATAACAATTACACCATGACGTGGAGACGGTAAGCCGTACGTACACACGTATGGTGACATGTAATTCAAAGGATGCATAGAATAATGAATATGGTTGTACCATATTTATAATAATATCACAGTATATAGGAGATATTGGAGTTTTTATTTTAGATTGGTAATAACAAAGAAATAAGAAGTTGAAGAAGAAATGAACTTGAAAAAGGGTGGTGAAAACATTACCTCTTCTTCAGGTTCTTTCTTTTGATTTGATCAAAATGGCTCCTTAGGTTGGCGCTCTGATCAAACTAAGGACTCTAGGATGAAGTGGGGGGAGTTTAGAGAGTATTTTGGTAGGATTTTTCCGAACCAAAAGGCTTTGAAAGTGTGAATAATTGGTTAAAAGTGGTGTCCTTTTATACTGGGGAGGAGGGGAAACTTAGGAAAATCTAGAAATATTATTTTATAATAAATTCATATTCAGATTATAATGGATCAGAAGTGGATTATTTAAAGGTTAAGGTGGGTATGGGTTGAAAACCACTCAACCAATATAATATAGACAGGTTTGGGTCATTATATTAACCTTATCTTTTAGTTTTAACTCTTAGTTAATTAGTTTGACACTTACCATGTCACTTTGTATTTTTATATTATATAGTTAATAAACTTACTATATACCTCCAAGAGACCCCCAAGTGGACCATTAATGATTCAAATATCATTTTATAAGTCTCTTGGCTGAACCTTAGATTTTTAGAAATTGAATATAAATTAATAATATAATATATTTTTTTAAAACTCTTTTATGTCAATTTTGACACTATTGGGTATTTTGTTTATGATAAATTCATAACATCATTATTACTTGGGAAAAAATTTATATAAACAATCATAATATGTCATAGTAACCTATAAAATTATTGTAATTTATAAAAAGTCTCAAATTACATTTATTTTGGTATTAAAATATCAATTATCTTAATCATTCATTAATACGATAATTACTGCATCATCATTGTGTCATAAATAAATTAAATTATTTGATGCATAAAAATTATAAATAAAATACCATTATGTATTAAATAGTTTTAACTTTCTAATGAATATTTATAGTTTAAATTATAACATATATAACCCTATGTAAAAATTGTTTTTCTAAAAGATATATGCTAATGTCATTTTTGTATTTACTTTAACTTAATTAATATAAAGTGTCTCTATCACCTACAAGTGGCTCCATGGGGTCCCAATATAGACCCAAATATTCCCATGGCCTGACATGTATCAACCAATAAGGTTAGGACACGTTTTAGGGTAAATTATTATTATTATTATATTATTTTTTACCCTTATTTACCGGATTTACCCTTTAACCATGGTAAATAAAATATTTACCGAAGTAATTATTCAAAATGTATAAAAATAAAAGTTACCTATTTACAAAAATTGGACATCCTGATTCCAAATATGGAATCAATTTTTCCAAATTCAAAACACATAAGTTGCAGAAATTAATTTAAAATTAATTCCCGTTGTTAAAACAAAAAGCGTGTTTTTAAGAGATAATAACTATCAAAAGATTGACACTTGTTTATGTCCGGTTTAATTGTGAAATTATGTCCAATGAATAACATTGTATTAAATGGTAAAAATATATTATAAATAAACTTTTAAAACACTCAAATTCATAATTTATCACTATTAATTATTTCGATAAAAAAGTTGTTTTTAATTAAAATCTAGTAATTTTCACTATTCATCAAAATATAAAAGTTATCCGAAAAGTTCCAAAATTTTACCATAGGCTAATTTTGATATTCTGAATCCAAAAATAAAGTCCATTTTAAGATATAAAATTTATAAAATCTCAAAAAGTGGGTATTAATATTCATAACTGCTAGTTTGATTGGTTGCGGCGTGTGTTAGAACTCGAAGTTGCGTACAACACACGCTACTGTATTATTCAAAGAGAAGCGTACCGTGGATGATTGGGGTGTTACATATTCCACAAACTTCAATAACAAAATTTGAATATGAACCCCTTGAAATGTGCTTTTGGGGTAACCTCAGGAAAATTTCTCGGCTTTGTTGTACGCCATCATGGTATCAAAGTAGATCCTGAGAAGACAAAGTCAATCCTTGTTATGTCACCTCCTCGAAATTTGAAATAATTGAGAGGAATTCAAGGAAACTTGGCCTATATTAAGAGTTTCATCGCCAATATGGCAGGCAAAAGTTTACCCTTTACCAAATTGATGAAGAAGGGAGTCACTTACCAGTGGACTGAAGAATGTCAAGAAGCATTCAATATTCTCAAGAAATATCTCTTGAGTCCACCGGTATTAATGCCACCTATTTAAGGAAGGCCACTTATTCATTACGTGACAACTTTAGATTGATCATTGGGTGCCTTCTTTTCCCAAAAGAATGATACTGGGAATGAAAACAGCCTTTACTATCTCAGTCGGACTATGCTTGAAGCAAAAACCCGATATTCAAGTATTGAAAAGTGATGCCTAGAATTAATCTGTGCAGTTCAGAAATTGAGACACTATCTGAAACATCATTAGTTCTACTTGGTATCTCATAATAACCCACTCAAATATATCCTTAGTCGTCCAATGCTTACAGGATGTCTGGCAAGGTGGGAAGTTATTTTGCAGCAATTTGATATCTAGTATGTCTCTCAAAAGGAAATAAAGGGACAAGGTCTGGCTGATTTCCTTGATGAGCATCCTTCAGTAGAAGATACATCTTTAGATACTGATATTCCTAATGAGGAAGTCTTCTCTATTCAAGATAATCTTCAAACATTGGAAATGTACTTTGATGATGCTTCCAGAAGTCTAACAGGGAAGAAAATGGAATATCCTAAATTCAACAAGGTTGGGTGAGGAATTGTGATTATTTCCCTAAAAAAATCAGTGCTACCCTATTCCTTCTTATTGTGGGAAGGCGGTACAAATAATGAAGTATAATACCAAGCTCTCATCATAGGATTGGATTTGGCGCTTCAGGCACAAGTGAATCACTTAAAGGTGAAAGGTGATTCAGACCTGGTAATAAAATAAGTCAATGGGGATTATGGAATCAGAAAAGAAGAGTTAATCACTTTGTATGATTATGTCAGAGAGTTAAAGTCAGAATTTCCTTCGGAACTGACATTTTCTTTTGTCCCGTGATCACAAAATGCCCAATCTGATGCACTGGCTAATATAGCCATAGCTCTGGCAGATCCAAATCAGGACGAGACAATCATCATTATTGCCCATCGTCGTACAATTTCACCTTATGTTCAAATCATAACAGAGTAAATCAATGAAATTAGTCCCATTTATGAACCATATGGTCATACTACAGGATGTATGACACCTATCAGGGAATTCCTTCAAAATGGAACACTTCCACCTGATAGAGCTGAGAAAGAACAAGTCCGGCGACGTGTGGTCAATTTTTCAATTTATGATAGCCCATATCACCATCAAATTCTCTACAAGAGAGGTTTTTATGGAATTATCTTCAGATGTACTGATGGTGAAGATACAATGGTTGTCATGAAATAAGTACATGCAGGAGTCTGTGGTGCCCACCAGTCTAGACATAGACTATCTGATCAAATTTGAAGGCTTGGATATTTTTGGCCTTCAATGATACAATATTGTGTTGATTTCACTAATAAGTGTAATTCTTTCCAAGTACATTCCAACCTCATTCATCAACCCCCAGAGTTTCTTCATACAGCTAAATACTCATGGCAATTTTCCTCATGGGGAATGGATGTAGTAGGACCTTATCCTTTGGCTACATCCAAGCAGTTTAAGTATATTCTTACTACTACTGACTTCTTTTCAAAATGGGCAGAGGCAATACCTCTCAAAGAAGTCAGTTCTAAAAGAATTTTTAGCTTCATCTAGTCTAACATCATTACCAGATTTGGTGTCCCTCATACCATATTGATGGACAATGGCACCAACTTCTATTCATCCGAGGTAAGGAAGTTATATCAAGAGTACAACATCAAATCCAACCATTCATCTCAGTATCATGCATCGGCCAATGACCAAATAGAAGCCTTCAACAATACTCTTTCAAACATACTACAAAATATGGTGGATAAAGATAAGAAGTCATGGCCTGATAAAATTTTTCATGCTTTATGGGCTTATCGGACCACCACCCGCACTACAACGCGGTCAACTCCATATTCATTGGTGTATGGAACAGAAGCAGTCTTTCCCATTGAGGTTCAATTACCCTCACTCAGAGTAGCTATTTGTGATCATTCATCTATAGATGAACAATATCAAAAGATATTGGTTGAATTGGAACGATTAGATGAGAAAATGTTGTACACCTTGCACCACTTGGAAGTCTATCAGAATCAAATAGCATGAGATTTCAACAAAAAAGATCGTCTTCGTTCATTCATTCATGGAGAATTGGTATTGGTTCTCAGAACTCCAATGATACCAGGAAAGAAACCTCCCAAGCTTGAACCAAAGTGGGAAGGACCTTACTCAATACATAAGGTCTACTCCAACGAAGCTTATTCTTAAATCTCAATGGATGGAGAACTCATCATGACTCCAACCAATGCCAGATTCTTGAAAAAGTATTTTGTGTAACACAAATACTTACGTCCAGCAAGACGTTAGATTGAATAATACGTCCAACATGACGTTAAACTATGTCTCTTTTGTCCTTACTTCATGACATTAAACTGCACAGTACCCCTTTCATCCAACATGACGTTAAACTATATTTTCCCCACGTCCTAGCTACATGACTCTAAACTATACAACACCCTTTTGTCCAACATGACATTAAACTGTGAAAAATTCCATAATACGTCCAACATTATGTTAAACTATGTCTCTTTTTTCCATACTGCATGACATTAAACTGTACAATCCCCCTTTCTTCCAACATGATGTTAAACTGTGAAAAAGTCCATAATACATCCTGCAAGACATTAAACTACATCACCAACGTCCTAGATACATGACTCTAAACTGTGCAGCACTGGTCCATGCATATGACCTTAAACTATTTTAGTACTCAATTCAAGAATTTAAATTGCATAGTCCCCATAATACATCCTACATGACGTAAAATGGAAAAAAGTCCCTTAATACGTCCTACATAATGTTAAACTGTATTTTGTCCCTGCTACATGACACTAAACTGTGTAGCACCAATAGTCCTTATGGAAAGACTTTAAACTTCATAGTCCCCTCATTCATCCAACATGATGTTAAACTGTGTTCCCTTTGTTTTATCGTCCAACATGACGTTAAACTATTCGTCCGAGCTGCAAGACATTAAATTGACAAGCACCCCATGTCTGTGGCACATGTCATTTAAACTGTGAAAGAGTCTCTTATGCGTCCTACATGACGTTAAACTATGAATCGTTAGGGTTGTTTTTACCTCTTGTTTCTCACATCGAGTATAAATCATGTGAGCTTAGAGAAAATTTCAACCATAACACCCTCTCTGTCCCGCTAACTAAATGTAAGTCCCAACACCATTTTTGGGTTGTTTTCCTCAAATAAAACTCAGTCACCAATTCATTATTAATTGAACTACATAGACTTTGATCCTTGCCTTCTAGGCTGGGTACGTAGGCAACCTCCTGAGGTTCAATCCCAAAACTATTCTCTTCACATCGGTTCACCTCTGTCTCATACGATGTTGATCCGTGAACCAGCCCAAAACCAATTTCTTCACATTGGTTCACCTTTGTCTCACATGACATTAAACTGTCTACATCCCTTTTATCCCTACTACATGACATTAAACTGTGCAACACCATCTTCCTTTTTATATGACATTAAACTGTACAACCCCCCATTTTCCCTCACCTGAGAGGGAATCATCATTGACATTGATCACCAATTATGTTATATTTCAAAGACTACGTGCATACATGGCCTTTAATCTTGGGTCAAACCATCATTACACTAAATTCCCCTTTTCACCCTTCACCTATACGAACCAAATCTGTACAAAGGGTATTTCTAGAACTATGTGCGGCTTGATTCCCATCCTTATGGGATACGTAGGAACGTTCGAGCATCCCTCGAATCTAGCCCCAAGTCTTTGGGCTTAACCCCAAATTCCACTTTTAGTACCTTAGCTAAAAAGTCCCCCCTGTGAAAACATGAATGTGGTATGAAAACTCTAGTCTTCATTCACATCATGTTTATAACAAACACACAATGTGTATTCCTCATTATAGTCCAAGCTCTATGACCCTAAACTAAGATCTCATACACTCTCTTACCACATGACGTTAAACTGTATTTCAAGAACTACATATAGCTTGATTCCCATCCTTATGGGATACGTAGTGAAGTCCAGCACCTCAATTCAAGACTCAGCCCCAACATGATTATGGTTAGAATTGGTCTATGTTTCTTCTTTATGCATTGAACAATACTCATTTTCATGTGTCATAATCCTAACATTAAATACTTCTAGATCTCCATAACCCTTTTCTTGACTTCTGGTCACAAAATGTATAATACCCAAGAATTCTTTTGTCAGACTATGCAGTACATGCCCTTAGGAAGCCTTGCATAAACAGTCTACATAATGGACCTATCAGCCAAAAGATGCTATTATTTGACTATACAACCAATTCCCTTAGGTGGCCCTGCATAATTGAACCCCCTAACTGGTTTTTAAATAGTGGTAACTTCATTCTTGGGAGGAAAACATATTTTGTACTTATTTTTCTTAATGAAAATATGTATGGATCCTCTAAAATATCCATCCTTAACATATTTGTCCCATACTATTTTTCATGATTTGAAAGTATTAAAGTCTATGGTTTATATTTCCCTTCCCTACATTGAGATCAAACCTTTATAAGAGTGACGTTCATCCAATTCATTGACAATCTTGATTGGGAATATCCTCTCCATATTCAAGTACCTCTTTCCATACAGCAAACTCTATGCTTTGGAAAATATGAATCTCCATAAACTTTCGCTGGCTTTTTAGCAATAGAAAAGTAAAATTTCCGAGTGTTCTTTTGCCTGACTATAAAGCATGTGCCCTTAGGCGGACTTGCATAAGTAGTCTACATAATGGACATGTCAGCCAAAAGATGCTATTATTTGACTATGCATCCAATGCCCTTAAGTGGCCCTGTATAATTTAACCCCCTAACAGTTTTGTTAAATAGTGGTAACTTCATTCTTGGGAAATAATTCTTCTAATTCCTTTTATCCTTTTTTTCATATCATTCCTCAGATTCAAAATTTCTTAATTCATAGTTTACATTTTTCCCCCATACTTGAATATGGTAATATGTTTTTAGATAAATTATCAAGGAATTAAGTCAATTTTAATCCATTCGGTCAAATCTATTTCGACGTTAAACATTAGCCTTTTTATGTCTGATGTGCATGACTTTAAACTGCCCACAAAAGAAAAGGGAACTCTGAACAAAAGTCAAGTCCCAGATCACTAAAAATACATTTTGTATGATTTAAGTAATATTGAGCAATTAAAATATTCAATTTTTTGGGTTATTTTTATAATCCTTAAAAAAATCAAACTGTGCTTACTAAGACTATTGGATTAAGTGAAAATTTTAAGCAAGAAGAAAAATAATTCAAGTATAAATGACTGAAGATGAAAGTATTTTTTCATTGATGCACAAGAGATAGAAGGACATCCATAGACTAGAGTCTGTTCTCTTTTTTAGGAATTACAAGAGGCTATCAACATAACTCTTCATTTGAATTATGGTATCCCGAGCTTCATCAGCAACCACCTGGAATTCATTCATTCAACTAGATACAATAAGAGACGCAGTGATACCGGCTCTTCTTGGAACAATTGTAAAAGAATGTTCTTGAGTGTGGTTTGAGAAAATTTTCTTCTGATCAAATAGTGACTCCGTTTCTGTCCAAGAGACTTGGAAGATGGATACATGTATTTGAGAATGGATCATTGTAAGTAAAGAGCCATTTGGAGAGAGTACTATTTTCAGATCTTATTCTAATTCCATGATAGTCTTCTCTCCACCAACCAGCAGCGGAAAACATATCAGCCCATGGGTTTTTCATTTTCATATCTACAAGGAAATGGCATGGAGGAAAAATTTGAAAGTTCACACCATTGTTGCTGCTCTTAATGCACAGTATAACCAAAATATAGGGATAGCAGTGGGCTGCATCTCGGGCGTATAGTTATTTGCATCTAGAAGGTTGACTCCATGCAGATGACCATGGCCATATAAAGGAAGATAAATGCTCTGTGGTAAATTTACATGGTACTTCTTGAATTACTTGGCTAGATCTGGGAGAGTGTTGTCGCAGATATTATAGTAATCATGGCCAATGATGCAAATCATGTCATCAATCCTCTTTCTAGCCAGTTCATCAGTCCTTCCAATTCTTTTGGGAGCCATTGAATCTGCACAAAGGTTGAACGGTTAACTTTTAAGTAAGTTTATTTTTCATAAAATTTCTGAATAAATTCAAAAAAATGGCTAAGGCATTAAGGCATGAAAGTCTCATGATTGGCGCGCAAGTATGGGCACGCAGGTATCACCGCGCAAGTCCAAATACCTCTATAGAAGCACGACATAGTTTAGAAGAAGTAAAAAACCACAGATAGCAACACTTGCACGATGAGAGATACTTGTGTGCCGAGAGCTCGAAGATTTGGAAGCTGGGTGCTTTGCACGAGAATGGAACCTGTATTTATAGGCAAGGCCGCACCTCTGCGCATCGAAGCCTGCGTGTCTCGCACCTGTGCGCTCAAACCTGCGCGCCCAAATTTCCTTGGTTTTCTCCTTTACCTCAGAGTCAAATCCTCTTTCCTTTTTTCAGATCCAACTCTGAGGGGGGACATTTTTTGATGCTCCCTTTCGTCACAGAGTCCATAGATTGACCAAGGAGAGTACTTCAAGCAAAGAAGAAGGAAGAATCATAAAAAAAGTGTAAAGTCATTATGGCGTGCAAGTGTACCTGCATGCCATACTTGGGCGCGCATGTCACTTGCACGCCAGACATGAGGCACGCAAGTCACTTGCGCACCCTAAGTCAAATTTCACCCAAGCCTTGGGTAGCCCATAAATACCCCTGGTGGGCCCCCCATTTTGGGGACGAAAAATTCTAAAATTCAGAATTAAGTTCTCGGTGCCCTAGTATCTGCTTGAAGTCTTCCGAACACTTCTAAGGTAATTTCTTACCTAGAATGGAAGAACTAAAGATGGGAAACAAGGCCTAAGTTTTGAAATTTAACAACACTTGCGTGCCTAAGTGTTTAAACCTTAAGGGAAAATGGCCCCACATGCGCACTACATTATCCCTTCAACAGAACTTGCATGACACTCTTTTGGAAGCCTTTAGGGATAATACTAAGGGTTTGAGCCAAGCCTCGCCCAAGTATTACCCTATGGGTTGACCATTGCGCAAGTATACATGTGTCGCGCAAGTATACTTGCGCGACCAGGACTTGCGCACCCAAACAATACTTGCGCGTCTGCCTCTTTTCAGGTTCCTCTCCTACCTATTCAACTCTTTTCTTCAAATCCACCTCTCCTCTTCAAGATTTAGCCTTCAAAACCCTCTTCAAATCCACTTTTGGCATGGTTCCTTTGTTGGATTCCTTATTTGAAAGGAATTATGTGGAACATCTCTCAAAACCTAGTGATTTACATATCTTTATGTCACTGAGGTTAGAGATTTCATCCATTCAACCTCGTCCTATAAGATAAGAAGATTTTTAATATGGGAATCCTATTTAGGAGTAATCCCCAAGTCTTAAATTCTATTTATAAGGTCCTCCTTTTCAGGAGTAAGCCCCAGATCACAAGTCCCTTAACCTGGGCCTCCTTTTCAGGAGTAAGCCCCAGTCCAAGTTCCCAAATATGGGAATCCTCCTTAGGAGTAAGCCCCAAATTCCAAATTCCCTTAACCTAGAAATCCTCCTTAAGAGTAATCCCCAGTCATAATTCTCCTTCACCTAGGCCTCCTTCTTATGAAAAATCCCCAGTTCTCAAGTCCCTTTAACCTAGGCCTCCTTCTTAGGAATAAGACCCAAATTAAGAATCTAAATCTCCATATACCTTTATGGACCTTGTTAATGGGAATCCTTCTTAGGAGTAAGCCACAATCCCCCTTTAACTCTTGGACTCCTTCTCAGGAGTAAGTCCCAAGTTATAAGTCCTTCCTGATTCAGGCATCCTCCTTAGAAGTAATCCTTAAGTTAGAGTATCCAAATCTCCACAAAGCACAAATACCTTTATGGACATTTTTCCTAGGTTTCTTTCCAGAAGTAAATCCTAGTATCCATATACTTGGGCGGTCACACATACATAAGCCCCATATCATTCCTTGTGACCATATCTTTCATGGCACAAATTGTGAGGTTTACTAATACCTCTTGTTTCTCACACCGAGAATGACTCACGTGAGCTTAGAGTGTAAAAGTAACCATGACACATCTCCTGGGGCCGTTAATCACACGTAAGCCCCAAAATTCTTAAACAAACTACATGGACTTTGATCTATACCTTAAAAGTAGAGTACGTAGGAATCCTTTCTAAGGTTAAAGCCCATCACCCATTAATTTTTATCTGTCCCATATAATGGTAAACTATATCTTAATTCCCAAACTACGTGGGTTATGATTCCTTTTCTAACATGGATACATAGGTAGCCCATCTGTGAGTATGATCCCAACTTTGAAATAATTCATGTCCTTCAGAATGACAATAAAATTCAAGTGCCCCCCTAGGTGGATTTAAAACCAGTATGGTTATCATAATGACTAAGAGATCTCTATATAATGTATTGAAGGATACCATTTACTAAGAATATCTAACAAATACAGATGATTCTCTATCGATGAAGAACATCAAATACATATAAAATATTCTCTAAATCTCATACATATCAATCATTGATTGTCAGATTTAATGGAATTCCCATTTTCATACTTGGTAATTTAATAAGGATTCATGAACATAACTCAAATCTATAAAGAGAGTCCCAGAGTAGACAATAATTCCCCCCAAAAATGTGTGATGAGTCTGACTTCCCATCCTCTCAACTAATGAAAATTCCTAAGCCTCACCAGTCCACAACTAATGAGCACCTACCTTTGGAAAGTAGGTCCAAATGGATATAGAATCATTAGACGTTTCTGGTTTTACGAACAAACCCATTAGAAACCAATTGGAATTTTTGAACCTTAAACGAACAAGGTCATCCCCATTTCTAAGAAGAAACAGTATCATGACAAATTTCGTGATTCCTGCTCCCATCAGATTGGTTATCCCATTAGAAAAGTCATCACATTGATCTTCGCATCAATTGTTATCCCGAGTCCTCCTATTACCAGCCACTAGTTAGAATAAAAGGAAAGTTATGGGTAACACATAAAGGGTAATCCAAATACAAAAATAGATGACTTATAAATTACTTTTTTTCCTTAACTTATGAATGTATAGTCTTTAATATATATTATCCATGATCTACTTCCCAACATATATTCTTAGGGACATATTTTTTTATTACCTTAATAATGGTTCGTACTAAGCTTATGAATTTACCAAATAATATCCCATAGGATTGTTGAAACCAAGAGTGCAGTAAGGCCCATTGTCATACACCAGTTCCCATTTGAGTTTAGCTCAAAGAGGTTTTTTTGGGTTTTACCCCTAGATACATCTATGCCAGATATGCCTCTACCTGTTTGTATCCAAACAGGGATGTATTTTCATGATAAACCAATTATTCAATACTCACCAAAATTTAGGGATGTTTTTATTATACTTAGTCTTATCACTAAGTCTTTCACTGGGGTTTTCTAATCCTAATCCCAATAATAACTAAACCTATCCTATTATACCCACTATAACAACCCTTCTCTTTATTACACACTTAAACTTGATATATTACATAAAATATTCACTTGATACAACATATACGATCAAGATTTCTAGTGTATTTGGGTTCTGTGAACACTACATAACAACTTAAAACATTAAATACACATCTTTATTGAAAAATTCTTTTACATGACCATACACATTTCTTCGTACTTAGAATTGAATGGGATAACCTGAGGACATGCATAAAAAAAGGGTGAGCTATAAAGATCAGTAAGGGAGTAAAAAAATAATAACATGAAGAATATAGTACATGTTAAGAAATAGTCATATCAATGAAGTGCAAGAGAAACATGAACATAAAGTCATGATATAGCATGATTATCATAACATGGAATTGTGGGAATAACATTTAACATGATATTTCCATGAACCAAGGACCATTGGACACAGATCATGAGTAAAAACTCATTTAACATGAATTATCATGAGTAAACCCTCATTACACTTGATGTATCATGATACTTATCTTTACCCAATGCATTGGAGCACTATCAGGGCTTACCCTTCATAAACATTTCATTTTTTTTTGCATAAGTGTGTTACATGGATCATATAACATAGAATCATTAAACATCATAATTTATTCCATGATAAAGGAATGTGGAATATATGCATGAAAATTTATAATCAATAAGTTTATGTTCATAAAGGTGAATACTGTTGATAGAGGAATGGGCATGGTATTCACTACACATTAATTTTCACATGGAAAATCGCGGTGCAATTTTAGCAGCATAACAACGTGACATAATTATTCATAAAAATGGTTGATGAGAAAGAAAGGGATATCTCATAAAATTTTCATGAAATGGAAAGTAATGGGGTCATATATATACATGTACCAACACATGAAACTTGGAAATAGAAGGCATAACATAATAAAAAAAATCATGAAGAAAGAGGAGAAAGGGAATAACTCTTATGAAATTTTGGCATGGTAATGGGTGTAAATGGGAGGTATTAATGAGAGATAAAGAGGTATCTCATCATTAAAACATAATTAAGGAAGTATGTTGGAGGTTATAAATCATACCTCAACATTGGTAATTGAAAATACAAGGGTATATCAACATAAATAAACATCCACAAAAATGAGAAAGGAAGAAATCCCTTACTTGGAAGTGTGATCCCAAAGGCTTGGGAGAGGCTTTAGAGAGGCTTATTTGGAGCTTGAGGCACCTTGGAAGGATTCTAGATTGAGAAGGTCATAGGTTGGTCGAGCTCCAAAGTCTTTTAGTGAAGATGAACTGGGATCTTACGTGGATTTATATAGGAAAAGGGAGGGAATTCGTTATTATTTATGTTTTGGACCCAACACATTAAACTAATCAAAACCACAAACCATGTCATGGTTTTTACCATGTTTTTTGAAAAAGGGGTGTATAAAACATTATTTTATATGTAAAATGACCGAAATTATTAAAATACTAGGCTTTCTTTTGTGAAGGTGAGTCACACTCTCAAACAAATCATTTTAAAATAATAAATCATTTTAAAAGTCTTGGAGTGTCCACTAAGGCTTTGTAAAATAAATAAAATAAACCTAAAATCATATTATTTTAATGTTAAAAAATATATTAGCCAAAAAACCCATTTATAGTATTTTATTACATCACTATTGGGTCATTATGATGTCATAAACACATTATATATTTAAACGGTATTTATTTTTTACCAAAAAATTCGGCTTTCTCTGAAAATTATGAAAAATTCATCATTGGAAACTTTAGACATCCTAATTCCAAAAATAATATTCATTATATACATATAATTTTCTAAATATTTTAATTTTTACTTTTAAAATAAAAATTGACATTTATTAAAAATTGATGGGTTTTGATAAAAACAACTTTCAAACCTTAATAAAAATTAAAATTCTATTCATAAAAATTATACAATAATTTATATTTAATAAAAAGTAATTTAGTAATAATATTTTATTAAAATATTTCTTTGTTCAAAAATCCATTAACTCATCAAAATAGACTTCTTAATTTAATATTAACGAAAATATTATTTGTGCTTTGAAAACTATTTACAAAGTAACAATGATAAAATGAATGTATATTATTTATTCAATACAAAAAAAATAATGCACATAATCATAGTGATAGGGTCTTATTACATAACCCCTTATAACACCCGCATATGACCTAAGGGAATGGTGTGGAATGGTGACATACTCTTGGGGTGGCTTGGATAACATCGCTCGGGTGGTAATATCTATCAACTTCCACTTCTCTTGTTGTCGGTTCTGTTCGAGCTTAACGTGTTGAAGCTCAGCTTGGGATTCACCAAGAGAAAAGCCTAGTGATGCCACCTCTTTTCTAAGCTCTGAAAAATGGGCCTCATGTGGAGCAATTCTATTGGATGAGGTCATCAGTTTCTTTGTCTGAGTAAATTTGATTTGTTAAAGCCTTATATTTACACTAATGGTGTGACCCTATTCAAAAACTATATTAGAAATGGTAAAAAAAAATTAATGGTATTTTAAAATCCAAAAACATAAAATCATGTATTATCATATGTTATAAGACCATTTTACATAATAAGACATTTAGTTAGATTAATAGGAATTTTTATTAGTAAAATTTTGGGTCGTTGCATTCTCCATGGACTTCCACATTAGTTTTTTAACTAATTTGTCACTTAAAGAAGATATACTATAATGAAATTATATTTTTTTTCATAAATAGATTGATGTCACTCACCCAAATGATCAAAAACAGAGTAGAATAGATTCTCAACTATTTCTGTAGACACATTTTCTAATATGATCATCTATTGTTCTTCTTGAATAGTTATCTCTTCCTCTTGGACAATTGGAATAACAACACATTTAAAATCTTGAATTTTACTTTCAACTTGTTGTTTCTCCTCAATAATAGGTTTGTCTAAATGAACCAACCTAGTAGCTTCTCCGGAACACAACACTGGTTCTTCAATAGGTGAATCTACTCTTTTCCTTGGTTTCATAACGAATTCTACTAGGATAATTACGTCTTCTTCTTCTTTTGAAACATTATATCAAATCCTACTCTTAGTTGGCTTGACAATACCATCTATTCTTGATTCAACAACTCCTTCTTTTCTTATAGTCCTTTTCTCCCCCTGAGCAGAAGCTTCAGAACCCTATTTCTCATTACTACCAACAGGTAAAAAGTTTCCTTTCACAGTACTCCAGAAAAATAATAACTTCCTTTGAGTTTCTATATTGAGTACATTACTGTGATAACAATTTATTCTAGAATAAATTAATCAAATAATATTTTTCTTATGAAAAATATAACAAATTATCCTTATATAAGGATAAAAAGTCATCCTTGCATCTGGTTGACAGAAGTATTGAAGATATCTAAACATATAACTTGGAGAATTCATCTTTATCTCACTTAGAAATAGAAACATGATATACATGTCTGGATAAATAATTTATCCATTTCATCTATCATTGCAGTAATTCCAATTTTAATAAATTTAACTAAAATTTTCAGGTATGCCTCAAGATCTTTGAAAAACATCTTACTTATGTTTATTGAACCAAAAGGAAAAGACATAATTTTTTCAAAATTATGATCCTTATCCCCAATAGTCCCTAGATCAAAATGAAATACTCCCTCATGAGGATAGTTCAAAATTTGGTAAATTTTAGTGGATGAAATGGAAAAATCCTTTTCTTCTATTCTCACAAAAATAGTATCTTTAGAATCATAGAAACTAAACTGTATGTTATTGTAGAAAGATTTTAGTTCTACCTCATAGAGAAACTCTAAGTTCATTTCATTAAACACTGATTCTCGACCATGAAATTCTAATGCCTGTTTCAGGAGTATATTATTCTGGTAGATCCATTTGAAATCTATCACTTTTCCTTGAATAATCTTTCTTCTAGAAAATAATTGTTTCTTCAGATCACTAGCTTCACCTTCTTCGGTTCACTTGGGGTTCCTCATTTTAGAGAAATGAAAGCTCTCAGGTTCTCAGGTTCCATTTTTTTGAAGATAGATGAAGGTAGAAGAAGGCTTTGTTATTCTGAAAGGATTTGCGAAATGAACATTTAAGGGAAGTTGAAAGGTTTCTGATAGTACCTTGTTTTCCATTTAATTATGTAAGATAATTATAAAAAATTCTTGAAAACACGC
This sequence comes from Viscum album, assembly GCA_963277665.1. Lineage (NCBI taxonomy): Eukaryota > Viridiplantae > Streptophyta > Magnoliopsida > Santalales > Viscaceae > Viscum > Viscum album. The sequence goes on from OY728166.1 coordinate 387,447,248, forward strand.
AGCGCAAATAAATTTAAGATAAAATAAATAAATTAAAATATATAGAAAAATAAAATAAATATTAAAATAGGTCATATTTAAATTATTCAAATAATAAATTTAATATAAGTAAATTGGAATAAATAAATAATGAAAAATAATTTAAATAAATAGATGAAAATATTAACATTTATTTAAAGATTAAATAAACCTAACCCCCCTCCCCCTTAAAAAAATAAAAACATAAATTGAGAAGTAGTTTAGTAAAAATATCAGCTAGTTGATATTCAGTATTGACAAATTCTAAAGATATATCCTTTTTAAGAACATAATATCTTAGAAAAGGATTCCTAATATCAATATACTTAGTTATTAAATGGATTTTTGGATTTTTTTTAAATATTTATATCACTTGTATTACCACCTAAAATAGGCGTAATACTAAAATTTATTCCAATGTATATTAGTGTGTTTGTCATCCACAATACTTGTGCACAGAAACTGCCTGCAGATACATATTCTGCCATGGATATTGATAGGTAAATTGAGTGTTGTTTATTACTTGACCATCATACTAAATATTTTCCTAAAAAGTGATAGGTTTCTGAGGTACTTTTTATATCTAATCTACAACCTCCAAAATCTGCATCTGAATATGATATTAAATTAAAATCAAAGGTTTTTGGATAAAGAAGTGATTGTAAGACAATTCCTTTTAAATATCTAAAAATCCATTTAATAATAATAAGATGGGATTCTTTAGGATTTGTTTGAAATCTAGCAAATAAAAAAATAGAAAACATAATGTTAGGTCTTCTAGTAGTAAGATATAATAAACTACCCATTACACCTATATATAACTTTTTGTCCATTGGTTTTCCAGCCTCATCCAAATCATGTTTTATATTAGTAGACATAGGATTTGAATATGTATTTTTGTTCTCAAGACCAAACATTTTCAATAAATAAATATTAAATTTACTTTGCCTTAATATACTTTCATAATCTTTTTGATATATTTGAATTCCAAAAAATAAATTCAATTCTCCCATCATCCTCATTTCAAATTCATTTCGCATAAGTTATGAAAAATCATTACAAAGTTTTTCATTAGATGAACAAAAAATAACATCATCAACATAAATTTGAACTAATAAAGTATTAGAACAAATGGTTTTCTTAAAAATATATAGATCTTACAATCCAACAGTAAATTAATTTTTTAAAAGAAAAGAACTTAATCTTTCATACCAAGATCTAGGTGCTTGATTAAGGCCATAAATAACATTAGTAAGTTTGAAACCAAAATTTGGTTTCAAGAATTTTCAAAAAAAAAGAGGTTATTCAACATAAACTTCCTCTATTAAATAACCATTTAAAAGGTAGATTTAACATCTATCTGATATAGTTTAAAATTTATATGAGATGCATAAGCTAAAAGGATTCTAATTTTTTCTAATCTATCTACAGGGGGAAAGCTTTCATCATAATCTATACCTTCTTCCTAATTATATTGTTTTGATACTAATCTATATATTTTAATAGATATAATCCCTTGATCATATTTTTTATATCTAAATACCCATTTAGTTCCAATAACTGGATAATTTGATGGTCTTTCAACTAATTCCCAAACATCATAATGTTTGAACTAGTTTAGATCTTCTTGCATTACTAACATCCAACTATGATCTTCTAAGGATTCTTCAAAATATTTAGGTGCAAGTTGAGATAGAAAGGAAGAGAATTAAACTAGGTTTCCTACATTTCTTCTAGTTCTTATTCCTATGTCTAGGTCTCCTATAACTATTTCTAAAGGATGATTCTTTAGGGTTCTAGGCTTTCTAGGTAAAACACTTTTCGGTTCATCAATATTATGTTCTTCTGAACTGGACTGAATTTTATTTATTTAATTTTCAAAATCATTTTTTAGGTTTTCAAGTCTCATATTTTCAAAAGAGTCAGTCATTTCCTGAGTTTGATATTTTTATTTAATAAAAGGGTAAGTTTCATAAATCTTCACATGAAATAATTTCTCAATAATCCTTGACTTTTTATTAAATACACTATAGGATTTAAAGGTAGAAGAATAGACTAAAAATATCCCTTGATCATATTTTGGGTCTAACTTAACAAGATTTTCCTTGGTGTTTAGGATATACACCTTGCATCCAAAAACATTAAATTACTTCAATTTAGGTTTTATGTTATTCCAAATTTTATAGGGTGTATTTTTTAAAATATCCCCAATTAAAACTCTATTTATGATATAGCAGGTTGTTCTTAGAGCTTCTTCCCATAAGTAGGAAGAAATACTGTATTCTATTAGCATAGTCCTAGATATTTATTAAATTGTTATATTTATTCTTTCAACAATTCCATTTTGTTGAGGTGTTCTTGGTGTAGATAAGGTGTATTTAATACCTAGATTTGAAAAAAAGTAATTGAATTCATGATTCTAAAATTCTCCATGAAATTATCTTAAAACCTTTTTCATTTTGAACAATTTTACAAAAATATTTAAAAATAGTAAAAGCTTCGCTTTTGAGTTTTAGAAAATAGACCCATGTAAATCTAGAATAATCATCAACTAAAACATATACATAAAATTTTCTAGCTGAACTTGCTACTCTTGATGGTCCAAATAGATCCATGTGGATATGTTCTAGAGATTTTGATGTAGAAATTTTGTTAATATATTTGAAAGAAGATTTGTGTTTCCTTCCAATTTGGCATGCATCACAGAATCTAGTACTATCAAATTTAAGACTACATAAATCAGAAACTAATAGTTTCTTAGATAATTTATATAATGCATAAATATTATAATGACCAAGTCTACTATTCCATATCCATGACTCATTTATCTTAGCTGTTAAACAATTCACTTTATATTTACACAAGGAATTTAGATCCAATGTATAAACATTATCAATTCTAAGTGCTCTAAACTTAATAAATTTACCTTTAAACACAAAGAAGGAATTTTTAGAAAAATCAACATAATATTCATCATCACATACTTGAGAGATACTTATTAGGTTTTTCTTCAACCCTTGTATATATAGTACTTTGTTGATTGAGACAATTTTGGGATCTCCAACAATTCCAAGTACAATTATTTTTCCATTGGAATTGTCACCAAATGTGACTAAACCTCTATATGTTTGAGTCAGTTTGTTGTTGTTTGATGAGTTTCCACTCATATTCCTGGAGTATCCACTATCCGTATATTATATAGATGTTCTTTTTCGGTGAATTGTCTCCAATAAAGGAAATTTATAAAAAAAATTATTTTGGTACCCATATCCTCTTAGGTCAAACAGTGTTAGCTTAAAGAGATCTGGGAATCTAGATCTATTTTTTTTCATAACTCATATCATTTTCTTCAGATAATTTTTTTGAAATAAAATCTCTTTTAATTCCACTTATTTTAGGATTTCTCAAATAATAGTTTTTTGTTATATGTCCTTTTGTTCTACAAAAAAAGAACAAATAACACGTTTTAAGTTCAAAAAAATTATAATTATTATATAGTTTAGATTTTTCACTCTTAATTACTATCCCAAATCTTTCCTTTTTAATGACATTTTTACCAAGAATTTAATTTAGAATAAGTTATCTTTTTGTAAATAATATATCGGCAATTTTATAATTTTCTACATCATTTTTTAATTCTTTAATATTATTTTTGTGATCAGCATAGTTTGTGGTAGATGGGTTAAAATTTCTAATTAAATCCTGATGTTTTTTTATATAAGGTATCCCTTTCTCCTAAAAAGAGAACTATGAATATTCTTTAAAGATTTTTTCTTCATTAATAAAGAGTCGTATTTTTCTTCTAGCATTGTATTATAGGCATCCAATTTATCATTTGAACAGCTATAATCATAATCATAATTAGTGGAATAATATGTTTGTACCTTATCTTCTTCAGCTATGAAGAACATATTTTATATTATATTTGATTTTTCCTTTTCTAAATCAGATATTGATGAGCTTATGGAGTCTTCAGAAACACTCCAAGTAGCCTTCATTTCTCTTTTTAATTTTTCTTCATAATCATAATTTTTATGATATTTCTTTTCTGTATTTCTATTTACACCTTTTAGTTGAGGACAATCAGGTCTTATATGACCTAATTTTTTACATTCATAGCATCTAAATTCTCTTGATGATTTCTCATCCCTTTTAAAGGGTTTTATGAGTCCCCTTTTCTTCTTATAAAACATGCTAAACTTTCGGGATAATTGAGATAGTTCTATTTTAGAATCAAATGTATCTGAATTATTTTTTCTCTCTAACTTATTGCTTTATTCTTATTCTTTGCTTCTGAGATGTTACCTTTAGAGAAGTATTATACTTTTCACTAATAATTTATGATTTCAACATCATCTTGAATTACAGCTTCATAAATCAGTAATGTCTCAAATAATTCTCTCATTGTTAGATTTTTTATAGGTGATGATAGTCGAATTGTAGCTGATATCCCATTCCATTTAGTAGGTAGTACACTCAGTAATTTCAAATCTTGATATGATTTTTTAATTGGATCACCTAAGGCTTTAATATTATTGACAATCTCTTTAATACTTCTATTCATTTAAGTGATACTTTATCTATAAAACATTATAAATGTGTCAAATTTCATCTTTTCTATTGCATACCTCATTTATCTTACAATATATATTCCTTCATATGCAACTGCAATGGTTTTCCACATTTCATAAGTAGTAGGAAATTGGGAGACATGATTGAATCCATCTACTCCAAGACCATAGATAATAGCATTCATAGCTTTAGAATTCATGTCATACTTAGCCTATGTAGCAGTAGTCTAAGTTGTAGGATTTTCGAGAATTATATAAGGAGTAATGATATTTGAGTAGACTTTAAATCTAAGATTCTTCAAATAGATAATCATATGTGATTTCCAACATCCATAAATTTAACCATTGAAATAAAGTGCACAAACCATTAACATTATTTCTCTTTGATCAGTCATTTCCATATTTGTATAGACCTTATACTTTTATCTTGTTGTAGCTTTGTTCAAAAACCTCCCTCTATTACAAATTATTAAGTAGAAATATAAAAATATACACAGAGGGGGTTGAATTGTGTCCTATCAAAAACTTTTACAATTCTACCTTTTGATGACAACTGTAGATCATGTGAATAAGCAGTGTTTATCTTTTGTATGAGAGTATGAGCAATGAATAAAATAGAAATATAGAAAATGACTATTTATAGTGGTTTAGGGAATAAAGACCCCCTAGTACACTCCACCAGTTACTCTCTCTGTGAGTTTGGTTAGTTTCACTAGTCAGGTCATCATATCATAAGACCAATCGACAACTGAGTGTAGGGTAGTTGACACCTTTAAAAATAAGGCTAAAACATAGCCTTCTAGTTATTTAACAAATAACCAAATATCCACAACTTAGATCAATAATCTGATACTCCACCACAACTGAGTACGAGAAGTTGAAGCTTTTAATAAAAAGATCTTGACTTATAAGGTTTTTATTAAACTTCACATTTGTAACAAAAACTGACAGTTGATGGATCTTCTTCTTCAGAAAATAGTTTCTTCAAGAAATAGTAGTTCCAAAGTGATCTAGTTGCAATAGATCTTTGAAAAAAAAGCAGCAACGATTAGCAGTAGCAGACTTGTAGCAAATACGAGATTCAAAACATGTATTCTCCAAAGTGTAGCATCTTTTACAGATAACATATTATGATCGATTATTGCAGTAGATTTATGAAATATTTCTATAAGAATACCACTGAATAGAAATATGTGTCACAATATATATATATATATATATATATATATATATATATATATATATATAATCACGTACACATATATATTGAACAAATATAATGATAGAATAAATAAATTTGAGATCATGCTTCACAATTTCATATCCAGGAAAATTGCCTGATAAATCATGAGAATTGAAATTCATAAGACAAATTAGAATAGTCGTAACTTCCCTTAAGAATATGATAGAAATTCTCCAATGAATAATATTCTTTAAATCAATCATAATGATATTTTATTTGTTTGAAAATGAGCTGTAAATCAGTCTAAAATTCCATAAATACCGTTGCAAGAAACTCTGATAAAAACATAAATTCATATCTTTGATGTTTAAAAGTCAAACGTAGGGTTCCATCAAAAAATGTAAAAATACCAAATTTAGGGTTAAACTACATAGCGTTCATTCTACGAATGTAGGGTTGAAAACTTAAGGTTTATCACAAAAGTAAGGTTGAAAATGAATATGTTTTCTTCTCAAACATAGGGTTCCATACTTACGTAGGGTTCTTTAACCATACAATTTCTCTTTGTCAAAACAGAAGGTTCCATCCAAACATAAGGTTATTTATCCATACGTTTATATACATACAGAAATTGCAACATAAGGTTTAATACAAACATAGGTTGTGTTCCTTATATTATATTCTTTAATGTAGGTTGTGAATTATGTTTCAAAAATATGCTTAAGAGCATTCTGAACACTTTGATAAATATTCCACATGAATAATAAGATTGAATATAATTCCAAAATAAGGATCATAAAGAATATCAATTTCTTGAAATACACCTTAAGTAATATTATTAGTAAAACAAACAATGGTATTTTTGAGAATAAAAATAAATAATATATATTGAGTATTGTTGAGACAATACATGACCAATAGTAACCAGAGAGAGAACCATCTCATAAACCTTAAAAATCCAACATCCAAAAATGATAATTATAATAAGATAAGAGCTAAACAATAAAAATTTCAAAATACTAATCATGTATGTATGATTAATTTTAGTAGGTCATATTATACACACCAAAAGGTCAGCAAAAGATATAAACCAATGGAATAACACACATGTGAAACACCTTCCACTGAAGGTTATGGATCTCTATAGGCCACTCCTTGAAGGTCGTATCATCATAAACATTGATCTCAGCCCAATAAATGATGAGATATTCCACATGAAGACAAATTTGAACTGGTGACACATGAAAGACATAATTTTTATGGCTCATCTATAGGGTATGTTTTATATGATATTCTATGACTCCAACACAATCTAACACCTCGAAAGGCCCAAAAAACTGGGAAGAATGTTTACTCCAATGAACAAACCTCCAATGTATGTGAAGAGGAGTCTCCTTTAGGAATACATGATCTCAAAATTTGAACCTCATAGGTATCATCCTATGATTTATATCAAAATTTTTATTATCCTATACAGATTTCATCCTTTCATGAATTACCTAAACTGTCTCTTTCATTTTATATACCAGTTATGGCATGAGAATTTCTGACTCTCCAACCCCAGTCCAACACAATGGAGAAAAAAAAGGTTGGACATAAAAAACATCAAATGAAACCATACCAATGGTGTAGTGAAAATTGTTTTGTATGAAAACTCAACCAAAGGCAGGTTCCCCATCCACGAACCTCCAAAATCCAAAATGTGAGAATGAAACATGTCTTTTAGAGTTTGGATGGTCTGATCTATCTAACCATCCATATATGGCTGAAAATAAATGATATGGAATAATTTAGAGCCAAATGAATATTGAAGGCCTCTCCACACTCTAAAGGTAAAATGAGGATCTTGTTTAAAGATGATCATCCTCAAGACTTCATGGAGTCTCACCACCACCTCCATGTAATTCCTCGAAAAAAACACAATTGAAATCAAATCTTTAAACACTTGGAATTGGTATTATTTATTCAAAAGATCCAATATCACCCATATAGTTTCATAGAATCCCTAAACTCAAGGTAAAATAGTAACAAAGTCCATCATGGTTTCCTCCCACTTCCATTAAGGAAAATCTAATGGCTGGAAAAAACTTCCAGGAACACGATGCTCAACCTTCACCTTATGGAAGACCAAACAACAAGAAACAAAATTTGAAACTTCACACTTTAACCTAAGCTACCAATTTTTTTTATTAGAGATAAGTACATATTTATCATGCTATAATTTACCCCTAACGGTGATCTATTGAACTGAAAGAGAAATACCTCACAAATAAAAAAATGGATGAAAATATTACCATGGAACAAAACCAGATGCTTCTCATCCTTAGTCCAACCATTATGGGCATCACCAATGAAATATTGGTCTCTATAGACCTCTACCTTATAATCCCCCAGCTATGACTTCTCCACTTAATGAACCAAAGATGGCTATACTATCATTTGGACAACATTTTACAATAACCTATTCCATTTCAAAATTCATCACTGATATCTCTTAAATAAATAATCAGAAATCGCCAAATTGACACACAACATCACTTAGTGACTTCCTACTTAGCGCATCAGCTACTGCATTTCCCATTCATAGTGTATATGAAATCGTAAAGTTGTAATCCAACAATATGTCCATCCAATTTCATTTTTTAATGTTCAAGTAACACTATGAGATTACATACCTTAGGGTTTATAATCGATAAAAACCAAAAAATTCTAACTGATGAGGTAATTTCACCACAATATCAATGTAAACATGACTTCTTCGAACTCAAGATCATGGTTGAAATAGTTACACTCTTTGGGACCTAACTTCCAAGAACCATAGAAAAAAAACTGATCTCTACTACTCCAGAACAAAACACAAAAAAATATGTGAAGTGTCATATAAAACAACCAATTAAACTCCCTCATCTGGAAGATGTAGTACTAGATCACTAACCAACTTCTCTTTTATGTACTTGAAAAATGGATAACACCGATCAATCTAAAAGAACACATGATCCTTTCTATAAAATGATTTTAGAGGGGTCACAACCCAAGATAAATTGGGTGTGAACCTCATGTAATAGCCTATAAGACCATGGAAAATTCATAATTATGTAACTTTTATGGTGACTACCCATGAAATGATCGCCTTAACCTTTAAATGATACATAACTACTCCCTCCTTGGATATTAAATTACCCATGAAACAAACATCATGATCTCAGAACTCACACTTTGATATCTTATTGAATATCTACTGATAACAAAGGACACCAAAATGGAACACATATTCTCTATATGATTATCCTTAGATGCAGATTACACCATAAATTTATTGATGAAAACTATAATGAACATATATATAAAATCCTTGAACACTATGTTCATCAGACCCATGAATACAGACAGAGTTTGTTTGACAATGAAAGGAATCACAATGAACTCATAATACCATGATGAAATTACAAAGAAGTTTTTGGAATATCATTATCTTTCACGCACATATGATGATTTCACAATCACAAATTGATCATTGACAACCAACTAAATCAGTGATCTATACTCATATTTATCACAACTTAGAAGGAACTATACAATACAGAGACATCAATATAGTAGAAATTCTTGGTTGTAGCTCAATCCTAAACTCAATCTCCCATCGAGGGGGTAATTCCACAACCTCATCAGAAAAAACAATAGGGTAATATTCCACATCCCCAAGAATCACCATTAGTTGATCCTTCAATGACCTCATTATCAGCTCGGCTATCAAGGAAGGTACAGTTGAAACTAATTTATGAACCATATGATGGTAATGTTCACCAATGTGCACTCTAGGATCCCCATCATCATTATAGAACAACACATTCCTTTTGAAGAAATCTATAACAACATACACTAGATATAACCAATCAATACCAAAGAAGATGTCATGGGTATTTATCCACTAACATAGAAATTGTCCCTAAGATATGTGCTACCAAAATACAACTTCACAGTCTCTGAATACATCATATATTTAAGATCAATCTTTACTTTCAATAGTAAATTATAATGTAACTGGAATCATATCTACCTGAAGTATCAAATCATGGACTAGGGTAGGTGATATGAAGTAGTGTGGGGCTCCTAAATCAAACAAATCAAGCAATGATGTAGAAAAAAAAAGAAAAGGGTACTTCAAACAACTTTGGGCTCACCCAAAGATGGAAATGATAAAGTATAAAGATGAAAAAAATGGGCCCTATGGACTATATAAAATTAATGATGTCCACCTCCATGCCTGAACTCTTCTCTCTGAGTTTGAAAAGGAATATATAGGATATCATCTTCTTATCCCATCTCCTACCTATTGATCCGAAGACGGAGCATTATGCTGCTACCACCTCGACGAGAACTACCTCACTAGAGGATCTTAATGCTGAACACCTGGCATATTTTGACTATTTATAAAGTTCAAAATCACTTGTTATGGATAAACTTGGATTCCACAAGAAAAAAAAGCACATGATCTCTTATAATAAGTTTGAGAGAAACCAACCTTGGAGAAATGAGATGATGAGGGATAAAACCTACCCCCGACTGTCCGAAATATCTTTTGTCTAGGGAACTAGGAAACATGAAAGATATCTTTTATTTGAGAGGAATACTAAGGACTCCCCTCTCAGGATGCTCTAGTTCTTTCCAACTTCATCTCTTTCCATCACCTGAAGGCATGTCTACAGAATAAATGGGGTGACCAAGCATTGGATATATAGATGAAAATCCTCCTCAAAATTCATCTCCCTATCATTGTCATCTACAAATAGGTCTGAATAAAATCATAAAGGGGTCTTGAAATAGATCTTAAACCCCAACACACCGGAACTCCCATGTTGAAGGGTAAGAAGATCCCAGTGGCCTACATCCTTCATGGTCTAAGAAATAAACTCTTCTCAAAACTAATCACTAAAAATCTCCCATTAGACCTCTAAATACTTTTTATCTTAAAGGAGAAAGATCCACCACTACCACACTATTCTATAGAGAATCATCACACCCAATGAAACCCATTTCTTCGTTTGATCATGGATCGAAATGAAAGGTATAACAACCTACTCTAACCAATATTATATCACTGAGTATAAAATAGATCCATCATACTACCCTAGACTATGAAATTGAAAATCTCAGATTCTCCTCCTCCAAGTGTCATCATTATCGACTTCTCCTCTATGATGATTTTCTAGAACATCCTGCTGAAATATTTTGGTGTGAACCTGATGAGGATGTTGACTTGGAGCCATTCCTATAAGAAGAAATAATGGTTATAGAATCCAAAACCTAGAATATAAAATATTTATAATTAATTAATTAATTAACTTTAATATTTTATGTTTTAACCCAACTATATGTCTATCCATTTCAAACAAATGTTTAAAGATGAATGGTGCATGATCTTTTCCTATGTCTCTACCCTACAACCAGTATCAGTTTTTTCTATGTAATATATAATCATAAATGTTGTTTTAGACTCTTTCATAGTTGGGGAACACATTATTGCAACAACACATATTTAATGCCCCATATTATTTCTTTCCAAAGGATGTAATCCTTCACCACTATGGTTGGTGATGTCATCTCCCTGATTGAAATAATATGATGAGATTTTGGTTATTTCTTCCATGGATTCCTCCTTGAATCTCATCACCTAGTCCAGGTGTTCCTTGTAAACTTGATTCATGTTCATGAAACTCATTCCTTGTGCCATCTCATGGTGGAATCCAATTAATTGCACTGCTTCTGTCTCAATAGGGAATCAACCTTAGGTCAGAGTAGATGGTGACTTTGGGAATTTTTTGGCATCTCTATACATTTTTTGTATTGGATACCAATAAATTATTCCTTTTTTGGAGGTAATATCCTGTGTGAGACATATTAGGCACAAAAACCAAGGCATACTATGTTGACCATGAGGTAGTTGATGCTAGGGGCGTAAGTCTTCAAAGGCTATTTTACCTCAGGAATCCCACATTTATTATATTTGATAGGTATTATAGATTAGGTCATGAGTTTAACATCTTATGAAAATGGATCAAGATTCCTTGTAGAGGCAGATCAGGTCTTGATTTTGACATATTGTAGAGACGGTTTAGGCACTGGTTTAACATTTTATAGGGATATGATAGTTGCAGGTTTAACGTCTGGTGGGGATAGGATGAGAACATGGTTAACGTTCCATGGGGAAAGGATGGTCGCAAGCTCAACATAACATGGGGAAGAGATGGGAACACGTTTAATGGCTTTCAGGAACATGATGGGTACATGTTTAATTTCTTGCAGGGATAGGATAAGTGCATGATTAACTTAGTATAGGGACATGATGGGACTGAGTGTGTCACCAAGGGGGAAGTTTTCACACTTGGATGATGTTAAGATTTAACATCAGAGAGGTGTCCTACATACCGTGTTTAAGAGATCAAAATCTAAATTTTTCAATTCCATAGTTTAATTGTGTATGAAAGGAACAATCCACGTAGTTTAACATCGTATAGTAATGACTCTCATGTCAAAGAAGGATTGTTAATAAGGGGTTGTGTGGGTATTACATAGGGAAGATTACAAAGTGCTATTATCGATAAGAAATGATGGTAATAGGGATTATTTGTGGGACCTGACTAGGGTTTTTCTAGGATCAATGGTGATGTTGTTAGGGATTATGCATAAAAGCTGACTGGGTGCTCATATAAGTGGATATAGTAGGATCATCTCATACTTATCACATGAGGAATATCTTTCTCATCGAATAAAGAATACTATGATTATTTCACATGGAATCACATGTCTAATTCATATGTAAAGACCATTATTTAACATCATTTCTGAGGACATTGTGTGTGGGGATTATGTATTGATCTACCCATGATTTCATCCTCAAATCGGGTCTTGAGGGAATACCATGTTCCTTGCATATGGTAAGGTTATAATTTAACATCATGTGATAGGATGTGGTGTTTGGGGATTATGCATTGATATTCCAATTCTATCTTCCTCATGTTGGGTTATTAGGGAATATTGACATGTTGAAGGTTTGAGAGATATGATTGGGGATTACACCTAATGAGGTGTCCCAAGGGGGCTTCTTGGGATTAGCATAGACACATATTGGGTGTGTACTCTAGGGATTCCAATTCATCATTCTCGTTTCAGGTCATGATGAAATCTTAACTTTATGATGGTTTGAGGGATACAGTTAGGTCTTATAGCTGGGAGTATCAAGGATACATGTGGAGATTTCACTATAGGGTTTCCCATTAAACCTCCTCATGTAGCATCATGAGGGAATTTCAACATACTGATGGGTCAAGGGATATGATTGGGGATTACACCTGAGATTGATGACGATGGTGGTTGTTTGGTGGACATCTTATGATTATTACATGATGAATATTATGATTGATTCAAAAGGAATATTCTATTTGTCACTAGAGGCATCATATTATTTTAATATATGGTATTATATAGTTTAACATCATTTTTTAAGGACTATGGATTTCATTTCACGATCATGGCATGAGGCATCTTATGCTTGATGCAAAAGGCATCTCATGTTTTTTACAGGAGGTATGTTGTGATTTTCATATGGTATGTTACAATTTAACATCATGTAGGGAGTAATATAGATGTCACCTCATAATAATGACATGAGGCATCTTATTCTTGATGTATAAGGCATCTTCTGTTTGTCACAAGAGGCATCCTATGCTCGGAATATATGGCATACTGCAGTTTAATGGAATGTAGTGAGAACTATGGATGTTATATCATGATCATAGCATGAGGAATATTACACTTGATGCATAAGGAATCTTGTGTTTCTTACAGGAGGAATCCTGTGCTTGGCATACAGGGTATACTATAGTTTAATGTTATGTAGTGAGGACTATTGTGCATAAGATTCCTAGAAATGGCTTGTTTCGGATGCCCTTTTTGGTTTGACCTGAAATGGGAGTGAAGTGATGGGGTTTCATGAGCTAATTGAGGAGTATTTCAACTCATGGTAATTTGGGAATCCAAGAAGATAATCTCAACTCATGACACAAAGAAGGGTCTAAGAGGATCATCACAATTCAAGGTATTCTGGGGAGTGTGGAGGTGTGTCTAAACTCATGGTATTATATGGGGTGGTTGTTGGGATCATATATGGTGAAACCCAAAATTTAATTGACCTGGCCCAAAAAATCCTGGTGTTATAGGAAATTTTTCATGTGGGTCAGTGATGGTAGTGAAGGGACCATGGAACACAACTATGCACTCGGGTGCACAACTTTGCATAGTGTCGCAAAACTCTATAATTTCCTGAAAAAAAGGAGTTTGTGAAAGTCATGAACAACAATAATGATTTTGGAAAAAAATACGGTGAAAAACATTTCAATTGTATGAAAATAGATTTTTTGAGAAAGATATTGAATTTTTTCAAAATTGTTTTCCCAGAAGATAATGTCTTGGGAAATGTCTTAGACGAAGGCTATCATTTGAGGGACATCAAAGAGGTAATTTCACATAAGCTCAGGAATTTGGGGTTGCATGAAGTGAAAAAACCTAAGTTACATTAGAGAGAGATCTTCCAATAAAATACTAGATGAAATCTTCTAAATAAGGTTCTGATGTCATATTTATGTGCATTTTTTTTGTTTCGTGCTACTTTACTTGTATCGCGCAACTTTTGGTTGTGTTTCACAACATTATAAAGTTGCACAAAAATGAAATTTTTAGTGGCTGACTCATGTAAGTGTAGAGATTATAAGTTTTATATTTCCTTCTTCATGAACTATATTTGTGAAACCTTGATGGGGTTTTCATGCGCTTTTGGAATGTTACGTGTAATTCCATACTTTTCTCTATAATCACCCCAAATGACCTTTTTTAATAGTCTGACTTCAAATGACCATAAATTTCATTCTGTACATCCATTCAGTTATGAATGATAGTCAAATTTAATCCTATGAAATGATATATACTCCTAGAACATGTTTTTTAGATTTTTTCCATCATTAGATTCATTTTTTCAGTTCTAACATAGATCTTTGAATAAAATCACGGGGGGTCCCTAAATACTCATGTCTTAGCTATCATCCCTTTTCTAAATTTCTTATAAAAATTAATTGAAAATATTTCCTTACCAAGCCATGAAGTCCTCACCCATGACTAACTCAAAAATACATCCTATCCTTCAACCTTTACCCTCTGATCCCACTATGTCATGACCCCTCCCCCATAAGGGTACCCCTCTTATTCTAATAATGAGAGGAGGGTCATGATGACTATCTGAATCCCGACTCTAGTAGGCTATGGGTTGGTAAATATAATTGAGGTTATATCATACATAAAAATGGGAGGCATTAAACTATAAGAGAATATGTGAAAGAGAGAGATAATAAAAATACGAACAAACTAATTCTCATAATGATAAAATAAATTCCAATTACACACATGTAAAGTCATACAAGACTAATAAAAATGAATGGAAAACTAGAAGTTCCAAAAGGGAAAACTCAGTAGTGACCACATTGCTAAAACAGATCCTATAAAACCATGATCTAGTAATATCAATCCTGATATCCAAACATATCCTACTAATCTAAAAAACTATTTATATATATGTCCAGTGAGAATAACAGTATACTCAGTTGGATCCTCTATAGAGCCTCTCATGGAAAAGATAAAGAAATCATGAAAAATCATAGTAAAAAATAGACAAACTAACTCATAATCTAAATAGGTATACTAATTTCCCTACCTCACCATAGATATCTCTCACCAATTAACACATACAAGAGATAATATATTATAGTAATGAAAAAACAAGGGTACACTGATACCGCTTCCCCACTGGTTTGATACTCTTCCCCAACATCATACATCTTGATCCATCTTTATCTAAGGAAGCTACCCTGATGAAACCCATGATAGGTATCATAACATTCACCTCATACATAAAATAAACACACCATGCTATCCACATATCCATACATAGTAACCTAGTGGGTTTCACGATCCACTATAACCTTTATGATGTGTATCATACATTGGGTATTATACCTCAATCAATCATATCCCATAAACTAAGTACGTATCACAATCTGTTAGAAACCACACACATCATACATATAATAATCATTTGGATACTTTATTTAGAGATACATGTGTGTGGAATAACCAGAAGCCATTACAACCCACTAAATACATATATAAAGAAAACTAACCATCATATATATTAGAACATTGTATTACCAAGAGAAGAGATTGGGGATATATGGGGTAGTCATCCATCTATCCCCCACTAAGATGTTGGGGAAAACACCCTCCCAGAGTCCACTCGATGTCATTCACCCTAATTGACATGGGTTAGGTAGCATATGATATCATAAAACATACAATATATATAATATTGCTCAAAAACCCACTGTGGGTATAAACCAGTCTTATGATCAACTACAATTAATGTATCTTAGTCTCAAGGATACCACTAATAAGAACTAGATATCCTATAAGAACATAAGAATTATAAATCTTTCACTAAATTTAATTAATTTTTCCATTTTACATTAAAACTTTTGTTAATTAATTAATTACCCATTAATTAACTATCAACATTACAATAACAATGATATTGAAGTCCATGACCTCTAGAAATAAAAAATTGAGTCCATATTTTCCAAATATCATTTTATTTACATTCTAATAACACCAATACACTGAGTTATGTGTTTTTTTAAACTTGGTTAAACTTTACATAATTCTAGTTACTCAAGGAAAACATCTTAAGCTACCACAAGAGATATGCATAACCAAGAACATCCATCTACCTCAAGCAGTGGGGAAAAGAGTGTAGATAAATAATAAACTCAACCACTGAGCCATATAATAGATTACTTCACTTGAAAAAATTCAATATTTAAGAACAATAATAGACAATCACATCTCTAG
Source organism: Viscum album (assembly GCA_963277665.1). Taxonomy (NCBI): domain Eukaryota; kingdom Viridiplantae; phylum Streptophyta; class Magnoliopsida; order Santalales; family Viscaceae; genus Viscum; species Viscum album. Next base: position 387,463,970 of record OY728166.1, read on the forward strand.
TTTGTTTCCTCACCCCAGTTCCATCCCTAAAACTATCATGTGTATCACCATGCTTCTCTCTGTCATAGGCATAAACTCCTACCACAACCTAAGGACTCCCCACACATATATCACTAGCTACCCAAGATCACATCATATCACATAGTAAGGCTCAAATCTATAGCACATAACAGAATACAAAAAAAACTAACACAATCAACATGTAAACTTTGTCCAAAAATAATATATTCAACCTTTACATGAATGTAGGCTATCATGGTCCTGAACACAATAAACTCATATTTTATGAGAAAATAGGCTCTATCATCCCCAAATGTTTATATAATGACCTGAAATTCCAAAAAATAAATTACATTTTTGAATAAATAAATTCATTATTAAGTAATGTATCTATAGAAAACAAATTCACTACATTGGTTTTTAGACCATTATAAGTTATATATTTTCATATTTAAAAGACCATCAAGAATCATAATCATTGATAATATATTTATTGTATAGTGACCATTATTATAATTATATATAGGGTTATGATAACTCCATTTGAAATAGTCAAGGGAAGTGATATCCTTGACCAATAGGATCATATATAATGAAACCCATTTATCAGATTTTTTGAGGGTGATAGTATCACTGGGAGTTTCTATTGACCAAGCCCAGGTTGATATTAAAAATCTATAGAAAAATCAAAATCATATATGGGATATATTCAAGATCAATGAGATCATGACCCAAACCATGTTGGCTAAACCAGCCCAAGAAAATGTCACCCTTAAAAAATTTACCCTTAGGTATTATGCAAGTGTAATAAGGTGTTATGTATATAGACTATAAAATAATGAATTTTTATATTTCTATTTTTTAAAAAATAAAAATTATATTCAAGATTTTTAGTATTACCTTTTATATGATTAAATAATGAGTTTGACATAAATTATATTTTGATACGGTGAAACAAAAATCATATTCTTGGGAAATATATAGTTTCACTAAAGACTCACTTTTTTATAAATTCATGAATTTTTTAAATAAATTATATTTTAATAAAATATTATTATTAGATAAAATGTATTTAATATATGTGTAAATATAATTTTTTTGAATTAAAAAATAATTTTTATGAGGTTCAGAAAACTACTATTGTAAAAAACCCATTATTTTTTAATAAATATGGATTTTTTATTTAAAAGGATAAATTATCTTATTTAGAGATTTATTTGGAAAAAATAAATATTATTTTTTAAATAAACACATCAAAATTATCCAACTTTTTTTCATTTTTTTATCTAACAATGGAATTTTTAGGTCGAAATTAAATACGGTATTGATATACGATATGTATTATGGCATCATAATGGACCAAAAGTGACATAATATTTTCCATAAAAGGTGTCCAAAACAAAATATATATTTCCATTTAAAATAATGTTTTTTGAGGTGATTTTCTTAACTTTATTAACTCTTAATGAATCCTTTAAACCCTATATTATATTTTATGGTTTTAAAATAAATTCTTTATAAACATGACTCACTTCCACATCACCAAGGGTATTATATTAATGAATTTGGTTCTTATAATTATAAAATAAGTAGAAAAAATTTTATTTGGAATAAACCATAGGAAAAACCATTAAAATTTTGTTGGTTTTGATTACTTTATTATAGATTCCAACACCCACGTTTTTAGAAATTTATAAATAACTATCCTCTTTTTTATGTATAAACCCAAAAAACCACCTGTTAATCTTCACTAAAAACCCTTGAATCATAATATTACTCTTACATTCCCTCTCTAGTGCACCCATAATGTTACTTTAAGCTCTAAATAATCTCATAAAAATCTTTAATAAGCACCCTATCAAGGTAAGGGACCCCCTTCAACTCCTCTTTATTCAAGTTCCTTCTTTATGTCATGCCTTTTGATTTACAATTTTTAAATTTTGGATATGTTTTTACACAGCCAAATTACATTACAGAAATTTCCCAAGTGATGATAGACCTATTTAACTCTCATTCATCCCCTATATAAACACTTTATGTACACCTGTTATGCTGGTGAAATTATCCTACAATTTTCCATGCCAAACATTTGTGTAGTGAATACCCATACCCATTTATAAACAAGTGTATACACCTAGATGTAATGATCCATAATTGATTTGGGATATACATGTATGTAACTAGAACTCCTAAATTTTGGGTTTAAAAATAATGAATTATATACTTATGTTTTATGGCATGTGTGGAACACTTATGCATGTACATTATATGAATGTGATGGGTGGGACCAAAATTATATTGCCCTCTAATGCATTGGGTAATGTTTTTATCTCAGGATATGTCATTTATGTAGCATTAGAGGTTATCCTAAGAAAATATGTTCTGTTTTCTTAGTGGTTATCCTGAACTTATGTTTGTGATGTCATGTTTTATGTTGTTTCTACAATCCCATGTTGACTTTATTCTATCATGTTATATGATGAATCATTGTTCAATGATATGATTCTAACCCATTTTATTGTACCTTTTTTATTCTTATTGGATCATATGTAATACGTTACCTTAATATATGCTTTTTTATTTCCTTACCAGTCTTTACAAAACACCCATTTCTTATGTACATCCCTGAGTTATCCCATGAAATTTTAGAAGAATGATGGTATTTTAAGAGCATGTTAAGGAATTTTTCATTAATTTTGTTGAATTTATATTACAATTTTCATGATATGTATCCAATTTCCAAAATAAATTAGGCTTCATGATCTTCTGGGATTGTATAATGTGTACCTTTATGTAATAAATCATGAATTAAGGTGTATTAATGATATGAGTTTTCATAGTTGGTATCAGAGGAAAGTCTAGTTATTTTTGGGATTAAGATTATAAAAATATAGTGAAAAACACAGGGATATGAAAAAACATAGTAAAACAAACCTACATTTTGTTAAAGAATATAGTAAGTGGTCTTAGAGAAAATACATTCATATATAGATACTAAATGTGGATGTGGCTCTAGCAAAGAGGTACCTAGAAGTATTAACCCCGAAAAGGGTGCCTTGATCTGGACTCAATCATCACCTAGTGCATGAAAATAGGCATTATAGTACACCTGACTTGATACTCACGGTAGATATTTTTTGGTAAATTCACAATCTCTTTATAAACCATTATAAAGGGAATAAAAATCCCATGAAATTTTATTTTAGGAAATATATTATGGATAACATAGATTGAAACCTATAAATTCAATGGTTAAAGAATATATGTAATTTATGATTTATCCATTTAATGTTAATCATTTCCCATTTATGTTTTTAATATTTTAAAAATTATCATCCCTAAGTTGATTTTAGATGAAGTAAATGATTAAAACCATAATGAAATAGTGAAATGATGAGTCATCATCCACAGTTATTTGCATTCTTTCATAATATCCAAGTTTAGTAGAACTATTCAAACACCTCCTCAAAACAAGGATGTCTAGTTATTAGTGAATATGGAAAATGGTTCAGTTGTTTCATCCAAATATTATAAATCATATCTGATCCAATTTTATGGAATGAATTTTCCAACAAACCTTATGATACTCACCTTAGTGGAATATGATTTTATTCTCTGCATGGATTGACTTTCCTTTTATAGATCCAATAATAATTGTCATAAAAAGGAAATAAACCATTGTATAAAAAATATCCCTCCAATTGTATACAATTCAAAGGATGAGGATGAATCATATTTGATACCAACATCTCATTCATGGATATTATTACCTTGCAAGTAATAATATATAGCTCAAATGACTAAGAGTAAATAAAATATCATCCTTTATGACATGCCCATTGTAAGGGTATTTAATGATATGTTTCTTGAAGAAGTACCTGGTCTTCCTCCATGTCGTGAGGTTGAGTTCTTAATTGAGGTTATACTTGGATTCTTTTTAATGTCCAAGACTCTACATAAAATGGCTATTTTTGAATTGGAAGAGCTAAAGAATTAACTATAGAAGAAGCTGGATAAAAGGTTTATATGCCCAAATGATTCACCATGGTGTGGACTAGACCTTTTAATTAAGAATAAGGATGGGTTAATGAGCCTCTATATTTCATATCCTGAGATCAACAAGATCATGATAAAGAATAGGTATTAACTTCCACAAATATATGAATTGTTTAATCAACTACTTGTATCCCAATACTTAGTTAAGGTGGATCTATGGTTTGGATATTAAAAAGTAAATATGAAGAAAGAGGATATCCCCAAGAATAATTTTCCTATAAGTTATGGCTACTATGAATTCATATTTATTCTATTTGGACTCACTAATTCCACAAAAATATTCTTGTTCTTGATGAATATAGCCTTTAGGGATTACCTTGAAATTTTTCTGGTAGTCTTTATAGATGATATTATTATCTAATCCAAAATAAATGAGGAGCATAAAAAGAATTTTAATACCATAATTAAGTCCATGTAAAAGAACAATTTATATTAAAAGTACTAAAAATGTGATTTTTGGTTAGATAAAGTAACTTTATTGCGGCATGTTATACCCAACAAAGAGATATCCATAGATCCTTCAAAAATAGGGGCTATGGAAGGATATCCTAGACTGACATATGTTAAAAAATACCAGTCTCCCTTAGATTATATGGGTACCATCATTAATTTGTGATACAATTATCATGATTTTCAATGAAACTAACCAATATTACTCAGAAGGGATCCATGTGTTTCTAGACTGATGAATGTGAAGAACGATTTAAAGAGCTAAAGAAGAGGCTAATCACTGTATCTATGATCAAATTACCCACCAGTGGGGAAGTATTTTTTATATATATTAATGCATACAAAAATTTCTTGGGTTGTGTACTCGTGTAAGATGAAAATGTGATATAATATTCCTACCACCAATTAAATATCCATGATCATAACTACCCAATTCAGGATCAAGAAATAGTGCCAATGATCTTCACATTGGGGATTTTTTGACATTATCTCTATAGAGAAAAGTGTGAAATATATTAGAATCTTAAAATCCTAAAGTATATATTAAAAAAATATCTTACTATGCACCAAGGAAGGTGGCTATATCTGATCAGGGATTAGGATTGTTCTATCCATTACCATCCTAGGAAAGTAAACAAAGTGGTAGATGCTTTGAGTATAAAGGATCCTACAACTCTTCCCATGATGATGATTTTATGGGATCTTATCTTCTTGGACATGAAAAGGATGGATATAGGAATAATAAAAATATCTTCATCCAACATTGATCAAATAATTACTCAACAATATATTCTTGAGAAGATCAAGGAGGTCCAGAAAGATGTTGAGTTTCTACAGATGAAGGTAGTGAATATTCCAAAGTCGAACTTTAATAAATATGGATTAATAAGGTCTAGAACCTTGATATGTGTCCCATCAAAAAAAGTATTGAAGAGGGTATTTTTGAATTATTGGCATAATTTATACTTCTCTGTTCATCCTGGAAGCAATAATATTTATAGATATTTGAAGGAAAACTTATAGTGGGATAACATGAAGAGGGAGATTAAAAATTTTGTATCTCGATTCTTGGTATGCTAACAAGTTAAGGATGAAGGAATAAAGTCTAAGGTTATGATGCCACCATTACCCATACTAGTATAGAACTGGGAAAATATAACCATGGATTTTGTTTTAGGACTCCCTAGGACCCCTAAAGGAAATAATTCCATCAGGGTGATATTTGATCACCTAACCAAGTTAGTTCATTTCATTTCTATAAAATATGACTTCTCTATTGACCAACTCACCATGATAAACATAAGGTAATTGTTAATACATCAGGTAGTTCCACTCTCTATTGTATCTGATTGAGATATGAGGTTTAACTTGAGGTTTTAATGAAGCCTTCAGTAAGTGTTTGATATATAATTGATTTTTATCACTCCTTATCACCATTATAAAATTGTTTAGTTGGAAAAAAAGATAAAAAATTTGGAGGATATTCTGGGATAATGTTTAGTGGATTTCCAAGTATGTTGGGATAAACACCTTACCCTAGTGTAGTTATCATATAATAACATTTTCTACTCTAGAATCCAGATGTAACCTTATGAGGATTTATATGGGAAGAGGTATCAGACTCCAACATGTGGGGATGAATTAAGATAGTGAAAGCAGATGGGACTGGATCTTATCCAAGAATTGATAGAGAAGGTTCAAACCATTCAATATCATATGAAATCTATACAAACTCAAGAGAAAATATATGAAATTTTTTTAAGAGACTTGGAGTTTGAGGTCAGAGATAAGGTTTTCCATAATATATAACCATGGAAGAAATTCAAGGAGGTTTGGGAAGAAGGGAAATCTTAATCTGAGATACATCATCCCCTTTGAGATCTACGATCTCATCAGAGTGGTGGACTATTTACTAGCACTCTCCCCTAACCTATCTCAAGTAGATTATGGGTTCAATGTATCTCTATTGAGGAAGTACATACCAGAACCATCACCTGGACTAAATCTAGAGGTGGTACTATTAGAGAATTATCATTCATATGAGGATAATATAGTGAAGATATTATATCATAGACACAATGTTGTACGAAATAAGACAACTCCCATGGTTAAAGTGTTATGGTGGAACCATAAGTTTGAGGAAGAGACACGAGAACTTGAATGTGTGATGAAACAAAAGTACCATCATCTATTTTAGTGTATGAAATGAAAATTTTGAGGGAAAAATTTATAAATGGGGGAATAATGTAATGACCTGGACTTTTATAAATACAATTCCATTTTTCAATGAATAAATGAATTATTTAGTAATATAGCTATAGAAAACACATGAACTAATTTGTTTCTTTATATAATTATAAGTTATATCTGGTAAGATTTAAAATAATGTCAAGAAACATATCCATTGATAATATAGAAATTTTATAGTGAAAATTATGATTAGTATATATATAGGGTTATGATAAATTCATTTTAAAGAGATAAAGGAATTGATTGTCTTGACTTGTAGGATCATACCCTATAAACCATATTTATTGGATCATACATGTAGATAAAATCGTTGGGATTTTACCTTGACAAATACCAATATAATATTCATCATAAAATCATGAATTACACCATTTATATGAGAAGATCAAGCTCATCTAGATCATGTCCCAAACCATGTTATCAGAACCACCCAAAGAAAATATCAACCTCACATACCTAAATCATAGAGTATGTGATGGCGTAATAAGGGGTTATGTATCTAGTATCTAAAATTATTAGTTTTTATAATTCTATTTTTAAAGAATAGTAATTATATTAAACCTTTAAAATATTATCTTTTAAATTATTAAAAAATGAGTTTGACAAATATTAGATTTTGATATGATGAAACAAAAATAATATTTTTGGGAAATATATTATTTCAATCAAGAAAGTATTTTAAAAAATATATTTTTTGAAATTAATTAAATTTTAATAAAATATTATTAACAAATAATATTTATTGAATAAATTTTATAATATAAATTTTATGAAGTCAAAAATAATTTTTATAAGGGGTAGAAAAATGTTATTGTCAAAAACTAATTCTTTTAAACAAATGTGGATCTTTCATTTAAGAGTGAAAATTATCTTAAGTATATAATTTATTGGGTAGAATAAATATTATTTTTTAAATCAACATGTCAAAATTATAAAATGATGATTTTTTCATAATTTTCAGAGAGATTCAAATTTTTGGGTCAAAATTTAATATGGTATAAATATACGATGTGCATTATGACATCATAATGACCCAAAAGTGATGTAATATTTCACATAAAATGAATCCATAGATAAATATATATATTAACCTTAATATAATTTATTTTCTAGGTTATTTTTTTACTTTTATAAACCCTTAATGAATTCTCCAAAATCTATATTATATTTTGAGGTTTTAAAATCAATTCTTTATAAACATGTATCACTTCCACATAACGAAAGGTGTTATATTAAATATTTATGATATTATCCTTATAAAATAATCAAACCACTATTATTTGGATTAAAAATTGGGTATAAATTAAGGTAACTTTTGTGTGTTTTAATACATTATCATATAGATTCCAAAACCTATGTTTCGAAATTGATAAAGAAATATCCTTTTTGTTTCTATATAAACTCACAAAAACTCCCTTTAATCTACACTAAAAACACATATAGAATGAAATAAATATTCCTTAACCTAAATATATCTCTAAAAAATATTCCCATAATAATTTAATATGCACATCCCAAGCTTTAATGATCACCCTCTCAAGGTAAAAGATCCTCTCTTTCTCCTCTTTATTCATGAACCTTTTTTATGTCATGTCTTTTGTTTTCGATTTTTTCAAAATGAAATATGATTTTTCATATCCCTATTATTATAATTATGATTTATAAGTGATTATATATCCCTTTAACTCTCATTAAACCCTTCTATAAAATATTTATGCACACCCTCTATGCTTCCAAAATTATCTTGTGATTTTCTATGCCAAACACTTGTGTAGTTAATAACCATTACCATTTCCACTCAAAGGTATTAAACTAGTTATAACTATCCTTAATTTATTATATATATATATATATTTATAATATAATCCTTAATTTTTGGATTAAAAATGATAAATTATATCCTTAGGTTGTATTCTCTATGTAGCACACTTATGCATGTAAATGATATGAAAGTTACAGGTGGGGCCAAAATTATATATCCCACCAATGAATTGGGTAATGTTTTTATCTCATGAGATATCATTTATGATGAATAATGGAATATAATATGCATGATATGTTATTTTTTCTTATCGGTTATCCTTAAATTACATTTATGACGTCGTGTTTTATGTTTTTTGCACATTCCCATGTTTTCTTTATGCTATCATGTTATCTTAGGCCTCATTATTCAATATTATGATTATCACCCATATTATTTTAACTTGATATGACTCTTGGATCACATTTACCACATTAACTTATTCTATGATTTGTTTATTCCCTTATTAGGCTTTATATCTCATCCCTTTCTTATGCACGTACCCAGGTTATCTTATGCACTTTTAGAAGAATGGTGAAATTTTAAGAGAATGTTAAAGAAATTTTCAATAAAGATTTTATATTTTTGTTGTAGGTTGTTATGGTATGTACCTAAATTTAAAAATACACATATCATCACAATCTTTTGGGATTTTATAATTTATACCTTTATGAAATAAATCCTGAATTATGTTTTATTAAATAGTTGGGTTTTCATGGTTTATCTTTATCAAACAACTATTTTTATTCCATATTGAATTAAGTGATTCATTATCCTAGGTTCCAATTATGGGTAACCTAAGGCATCAAATATTAGAATATATTAAGAAGAAAAATTCTCATTTGACATATCTTTAATCAATAATATCATTGGTAATCATTAAAAAATCAAGTTCTTTTTCTGTCCCATTAACACGTGGAATAACAGATTTAATTAATCATGCACACTCACATCAATTTTATTATCATCAAATTATAAGAAATACAATATTTATTAAACATGTATCTTATTTAAATTCTTATTCCAACCCATTATTTTACTATCTTTATGTTATTTATCAATTTCATCAATAACAATATGTTAACCCAATAATATCAAGATGCTAACAAAGAATAATATTGATAATATCCTATCAAGAAAATCAAGAGTGAAACCATTATCATTGTGGAAAAAACATGAGATAATTAAACCAAATTATTTATAAATCAAGTTAAATATTTATTAGGGAGGTTATTAATTTATTAATAACTTTTTATTTTCCCCCTTTAATGATTTTCAATGAAAAGTGCATAATTGGTGTTAAATATGCATGTTTTAATATTGAATACAATTTTTTAGCATTATTTTTATTAATCAAGATTCAAGTAAGTTTAATATTTTAATTATAAATATGTAAATAATATTCCAAATTGCATGATTTATGATTTTTAATGTTCTTAATTCAATTTACTATGAATTATTTAGCAGGATCTTGGGACAATTCGACCATTTGTAGGGTTATATACACCACACAAGAAGGCATAACGAAATTTTCAAAGAAACTAGACCAACCGTGAAGATATAATTTATGGGCTCAATAGAGATACCCAAATTTGATGAAACTCCATAATATTTTATTAGGTATCCAAAGGAATAATGGAAAAAAATTAATGCCCCAAATCAACAAATAAGAGGCCCAATTATTCTATGAATGTCCACCCAACCATTCAATCCAAAATTTAAAAGCAACTCAAAATACATGAATTTTATCCTGATATAGATATAAAATTGAGGTGATATTTTGTAGTGTGAAATAAAATATATAGGTGGAATACTTTTTAGAAGAATTTTTTTGGATTTTATGGCATCTTTATAGACATAAATTCATTCCTATATAGACAAGGGGAATAACAAAAATAGACAACAAAAAATTATTTAGTAAAATTGTAATAACATTAACTAAATAAGTCCACTAGATGACAAAATTTTATGGTATAAATTAGACATCCATATATACATTATTTTATGAGAAGTTATAATGAGATTAGGTTGTCTGAATGGCCAAATTGTTGAGGCAATTGAAGAGGTAGTTTTGGAATTCAAATGGTTCACCACATTGGGATATAAATACATCCCCATCTCCTTACAATGAGTTTGAATTTCAGAATATAATAGGATACATTAGAATTAAAAAATACTTTAAAAAGGTCTCGTATGACCTTTCAAACTCAATTTTTCACTTGAGATACCTTTCATCCTATCTTTTTTTTATGTTATTTTGTGTTCTTCATATTTGTAATCGTTATGTTTTTTTCCTTTAAATTTAATTTAATTTATTATTTATTTATCATCATCTATTATTCTCATCCACATTTTATTTAATAATACTAATGGTCTTAAAATATTTTAAATCAATCAAATTAAACCATTTCTAATTTCTATCTCTTATTCAATCCGAATTGTATTCTTAACTCTCTTGAAAGTATGTGTGTGTGTTCAGTGCACAAATCCTTTATTATCCCATTGTTTTCAGTATATTTATAATTCATTCCCATAAAATATTTAACTAGATTAATAACCATCTTAATGGATTAGTAAATCATTAATTGGGTTGAGTCATAATTTGGTGGTATTAAGTGACTTAGAGCTTTTACTCGTTGAATATTCTTTAGGTTAACTTTGTGTATGTTAAACTTAAAATTTCATGGATTCATGAAATGTTTTGTTTTATGTGTGGATTTAATAGATTATTGGAACCATAAATACACTTCAATAAAATATTTTAAATTGATATTAGAACCCTAGTTAAGTTATGGTTTGGATTAAATCCATAACAATTGAGAATTCTGATCAAAATCATATTGTGAAGTGAGTGTTAATTTAATGCAATATAAATCATAGATCAAGGATATCATAAGATTAAATCAAAAATAATGAAATCATCCCAATATGTATAAATTTTTTAAATCAAAAATCATTCATCAATAAATTTAATTATTCTCTGCAAACAAACTCCATACCCATTAAAAATACAAACAAAACAGAATCAATTTAATCTAAAATTTGTACCATCATCAAGGATTCATCTCGAGTACCACTATATACATTAAAAGTGTATCATAACTTTGGATACTCGATAGGATACAATTAGTTATTCTTCAAATTTTATCATTTTTATGATAGTATTTTAATTATTTAATAGTTTTTGTTTTATGTAATAATATAAAAAAATATAAAAAAAATTACCAACTTTTTAAAAAAACGCAAATAAAAACATGCCTTCCTCATCTAGCCAAATTTTCTCTGAATTCCCCTAACCTCCCAAAAAATATCTCAGATTTTTTTACCCTAAAATTAGTCAAACACTTTGTTAACTTAGGAGGACCATTTGGATTAATCAAAACATTTCACATCTAATTGAATTGGATATGGCCAATCTTAGGGAAAATTCAATTAAAGAACTCTTTACCCATAGTATGATTTACCAACCACTTGGTATTAAATATACAAACATCGAGGATAATTTATAAATCAAATTAGGTTTGATTCATCCTATACCTTATTTTCATGGGCTATCTGATATGGATCCACACATTCACCTAAAATAGTTCTAAGTGGCGTGTTGTACTAGGAAGTCTCAAGTGGTTTCTGAAGAACAAATAAAACTTTTAGAATTATCTTTCTACCTCACTAACTCCACAAATTCATGGATCTAATACATACCTCCTAGTTCCATAACCACATATAATGACATGAAGTGTCTCCTTTTAGGGAGATTATTCCCAGCTTCTCGAACTGGTTCTATCTGAAATTAAATAAGTGGTATCTGTAAATTCCCTAATGAATCACTCCATGAGTACTGGGAGAGTTTAAAAAATATTATGAAAACCTTCTCACACCACTAAATAATTAACCAAATCTTAATACAATAATCATGTGAGGGGTTATTGGATATTGAGTGAACAATCATTGATATTGAAAGTGGTGGTGCTCTTGTTCACAAAACTCCTATAGCTGCATGAGATCTCAAAAGCATATGGTTGCAAACATGCAACAATTCCATATTCAATCACATGATCAAACCAAAAAAGTCCACAATAATCAATCCATATATCCCAATAAGATAAATGAGTGGATAATTGAACTTTAATGTCTTTTAAGACAACTATATGTGGTTGCCACAACCCCAATCTCATCTTTTTTACAATCTATGTTCCCTAGACCTATCAAAAACTGTGGAATCTGTAGCTCAAAAACTCATCCTACTAAAACATGTTCACAAATAAAAGATGATCCATTAGATTCACATGAAAAAATGGAGATCAATTCAGCATAATCTCAGAGAAACACCAACCCTTAACAATTAGGTTAGTTCATTAGAAAATTCAACGAACCCCACTTTTAGCCCTTATCTTCTACCTTTATCCTAGTATTGATGTATGGTAATCCCATTTCTAATCCCCCTCTATTCCTTCCTCAAAATCAAAACCAATTCAAATATATTCAAGGCGGTGGTAACGTCTAACAACTTTATCCTTTGGTTACTCAACCTCAGTGGATCAATCCCACTATTTCTCCTTTTATATTCCACTATCCTAATGAGCCTTCCCAATTTTAAACCCAATATAAGAACATTCCCAAAAACCCAAATCGAGGCAATAAAAATGTGATAAATTCCTCTTCTTCCAATAAACATTAGGAAAGTGCTATGAAAGATCTTTCCTCATTCACTCATTCCAACCTTAAAAACATTAAAACCCATATTGGTCAATCTGTATCCCACATCAGCCAGTAGTAACAATCCAATTCTTTCCAATTACCAGCTCAACCATTTCCTAACCCTAAGGGTAATGTAAGTTCAATTTCACTTAGATCAGGAAAAAATAAATATTCCTCACGATGAATCCAAAAAATACCCTTTAAATTTTGATTTAGAAAATAAAATGACCAAAAATCAAGTAAAAGAACTTGATTCCACTTCCTTACCTCCTTCCATTCCCTTAAGGAACCGAATCCATTTTCCTTAAGTTTTATCTAAGTGAAGGAAGTCCTTTGAACCTGATCCTAAAATAATTGACATGTTTAGGCATGTTGAATACAAAACTACCTTATTAGATATCATCAAAAAATTCATAAGTATTACAAGTTTCTTAAGGCATAAGAGGAAACTTAGGAGCATTGAGAATGTTTCAACCCAATAGTACATACACATGAAGTGCAAAGATCCAGGGACCTTTATGGTTTTCTTCCAAATAGGGAGTTCCAATATTGATGATACACTAATAGACCTGGGATCCTCAATAAATTTCATTCCCAAATCCATATTATCAAACCTTGGTCTAGGTATCGTAAACCCAATGAGTGTTGTCATCAAGTTAGCGAATCGAAGCAAAACTAGTCCTGAGGGAATAATTAAGGATTTCCTTTTCCAAGTTAATGATCTTATATTCCTAGCTTATTTTTATAACCTTGACATGGAAGGTAAGACTACAACGTCTTGATCACCCATAATTCTAGGTATACCATTCCTCCTAATAGATATAACTAATATTGATGTCCATGCGGTCATCTTATCCGTGTAATTTTGTTACCAACTAGACAAGTTCAACATTTTTCAATCCATGAGATACCCACCATTGGATCACCCTGTCGTCTCAATCCATTATTCTTGAGGACACTTGTGAGGGTGGATTCACCCCCATTTCATCATGTTTTTCATGTTCTAATAATAGAGGAGTTTGTTAATATTTCATCCTTATTAAACAAGTCATAAATGTAGTAGTTGATGTTGACAATTCAAATGAAAACTCTATAGATCTAAGGGATATTGAAAATTTATCGAAATACTATTTAACATATGATCCCCACAACTCCAACTTGGATGATAATGAGGAAAATGAACTAACATGCTCATTTGTTGAATCAAATTAGATTATCAAACATTCATCATTTCTCATCCTTGATTCTGAAAATTTTGTTATATATGAGGTGAACCCTGAACCAAGGTTGTTATCTTGTCCCAATGGTAGTAAAGTGTGTTCAATTTTTTCCCTAATTAATAAAGTGATCACTGTTGAGGTTTAAATTGAACATTATTTGAAAAAAACATTGATATTATTGATCTGAAAAAAAAATATTGAGTCTCATGTACCCTTTGACCCTCATTACTTCATATTTGAACGTAATGAAAAAAATCTGTTTAAAAAAACTGTGATCTCATACACTGATTTCATATTTTATGAACCACATAGAAATTTTCTATGATAATTGAAACATATTCCTAAATTTCAAAACATAGAAAACCATGAATTTTTTGATAGAATAATTCCTCAAGTTTAACACCAAATGTAGGATACCCACATTATCTTTCAACCCCCATGGAATTTCGAGTCCAACAACAAGGAAGGGAATGAATTATCCAATGAAAAATTGGACATCCCAAAGCAGAAGTTTTTTTGGAAGCACACTAGTGTTTAGAAAATACAATGGCCACCATCTGACTATGGGTAGTCCACAACAACTTTCTAGTTATAGAAAAAATAAATGAAATGCTTCTTGGGATGAAACCCATGTTTTCTTTTACTTTTATGATATTTTAATTTCTTTTAAGTTTTTTATTATCTAATTAATTATTTTTATTTTATAGTAAATGGAAATTTTACACAACATCACCTGAGAGGACACATACCAGAGGAAGTACATCTACTTCCATCAACCCACCATTGGATGGAGACTAAAACCCACAAAATCAAGAATAAGGGGAACCTATTTACCTTTAACTCCATGTTTATCTCTTCATCCTACATATCTCTCTCCCAATCTTTATTAATATTTTTATCTATTACATTTTTTACCACTTCTTCATCAAAAACTTTTTTTCTATTTCTTCTTTTTATGGGTGTGTATTTTAATAAAAAATCTAAAAAACACTAAAAAAACTTAAAAATAAAAAAATAAAAAAGGGTCCAAATTACTCACAATTACATATCAAATTTTTCCACGCTTTTTGATGAGTCCAATGACTTACTTTCATCTCATTTTTTTATTTTCATCTTAAATATGGATAAATATTTTTTGTTAAGGAAAATAAATTTGTAATGATCAATTTTTTTTAGAAAATGATTCTTCCCCAATCATGAGGGAAAAATAACTTTCATGCCAACTTAACCTATGATTATCTTTTCAAAATGTCTCTTTATCACCCCCAATTAAGAGTCTTGAGTTTGTGGACCATTGAGATAATTTTTATACCTTGGTGTACATTAATATTACAGATGCATTTTCTGAACCACATGAGACTCACAATAGCCAAATAGCCTCCCACTACCCTTACATTAATCCTCCATTTCAAATCCCCTTAGATCCTATGAATACTTTTTTTTATATCCACATTAAATTTCCAATAACTTATCCCACCCAACAACTATATAGATTTTCATTGAATAATTTAACAAAATTTAAATTTATCGTAATTGATTTAATTCTGGTTACCTTTTCCTTAATTTTAAATATATCATCTCATTCTTGAGGGTAATCATACATTTAAGTGTGGGGGAGAGGTTATCATTCGGTGAATTTTGGGAATAGCTTAATATTTATGTAATTTTGTACATGTTAATAGAAAATGTTCAAGAAAATAAAAAAATGAATGGGTTGTGTCTTGGGTAGGTCAAAAATCACTCTTCCTCAACCTTTGATCTTATTATAACTATTAAATTTAGTGTCTTGAGGAGATAAAATATGGGTTGATAAATGGGTGTGAAATTTTTTTCAAGTTCACCTTTCAAAAAAACATATAAAAAAATAAAAATAAAGAAAAAGAGAACACTTATGTCATTGGATTATGTTTTGTGTTTTGTAAATATTTTATCTTTTCATACCTTCAAATTTTATTCCATTTCTATGTCTTCATTCACACATTTGGTCCCTTGTAAATATGTGTTTTTATTTCCTTCCATGTTTAATTTCAAAAAAATTGTGCAATGTCTTCCCTATATTGTTGTTTTACCCCCTCTTTTCCTCTCTTTTGGGTATTATATTCCTACCATCCCATTAAACTGAAAACCCCCTAAAATACCTTTTGATTCTTTTTCACGTTATAATAGTTAATGGAAACTTATATCTCTTACAAACCTTAAGATTTCACTTTTGGTTGGAGAATGAGTGAACCTATAGAAATAAATTTTTATCATCTTAAGAGTAGTGAGTTATGAGTGCCCATATTTTCCATTTCTAATTTTTATCAAGAAAAATGAATTTAATTTGGAACATTACTTTTGAAAAAAATTGTAGAGGAAGTCATTATGGATGACTAAAGTATTCTAGATACCCCTGATTGGAGAAAATAAAATTTTAATATTTTTTGGTGTGTAAAAATGATTTAGTTATGTTTTTATTTGATGTACATGAGAAATTATACAAGAATAAGTGTGGGAGAATTGATTTTATTTATTTATTCATACCTTTATATTAACTCCCATTAATTATTTTAATTGAAAAGAGAATAATTTTTGTCAAATATAGTTGTTTTAATATTTAATATAATTTTTTAGTATGATTTTTTCTAATCCAGATTCAAATCATTTTACTATGTTAATTATAACTCTCATCCTACTTATCCAAATTGTGTGATTCTTGTTTTTTAGGGTTTCTAATTAAATTTCATAAAAAGAGTTCAGTTGGATATTGGGCTAATTCAGCAATTTTAATGGTTATATGGACCATAGAATATGGCCCAAATAATTTGTTAGAGAAACTAGACCATCCATGAAGATAGATTTTATAAGCTCAATAATGATGCCCGAATTTTGTGAAACTCCAGAATATGTTTTGGAATATCCAAAAGAATCATGGATAAAATTATAAAGGCCCAAATAAAAACATAAGTGGCCAAATTTATCTATAAAATTATATCCCACCATTAAGTCTGATATTTAAAAGTAGCACACAATCTTTAACTTTTCTCCTGATATAGACATCATATTGAGCTGATATTTTAAAGAGTGAAATAAAATATATATAATAACGAATTTTTAGAATAAATGGTTCTTATTTTATGGAATCTTAATAGACATAAATTCATTTAAATCTAGACTAAGGAAAACTTCAACACAAAAATGGGCACATAAACTTATTTAGTAAATTTGTCATAACTTTGGCTAAAAGAATCCAATGGTCTCAAAATTTTTTGTTAGAAAGTAACAATACATATATACAATATTAAAAAAATAATATATATATATATATATATATATTCATATTTATGGGTTTCCAAATTTTCAATCCCGCTGAAGGGGAAGTTCTGGAATTCAAACTATCCACCACATTTTGGCTATAAATACACCCCCTCCCCTCCTTGTAAAGATTTGGTATTTCAGAATAGAGAAGGATACATTTTAATGAAAATTTTATATTTAATAATATTAATGGTAATAAAATAGTTTATATTAATCAAAATAAACCCTTTTATCTTTTTCTTTATCATTCACTCAAAAGTGCGTTTTAACTCACTTCATTGTTTGTGTGTGTGTGTTCGGAACACAAATACTTTCTTATCTCATTATTTTCATTCTCTTTATAATTCACCACCATAAAAATATTTAACCAGAGTAATGAAAGTCTAAATGGATGATTAAATAATTAATTGGATTGAGTCATAGTTTTAGGATATTAAGTGATTGAGAGCTTTTTCCTATTGAATATTTTGGAGGTTAACTTTAGGTATGTTAAGCTTAAAATGTCGTGGATTAATGATTTTTTTTGTTTAAAGTGTGGATTAAATTGGTTATTAGAACCATAAATACACTACCATAAATAGTTTTTAATTAATATTATAACCCCAGTTAAGTTAAGGCTTGGATTAAATCCTTAACACTTGGTAATTCTGATTAAAATGAACTTGTCAAGTGGGTGTTAATTTAATGTAATATATATAAAAGATGAAAGATATCATAATATTAAATCACCAATAATGAACTAACCATAATATTTATTAATATTTCAAATCTAACATCATCCATAAATAAATTTAATTAAGCTCTGTAAACAAACCTCTCCATTAAAAAGGCAAACAAAATAGAAACAATTGACTCTAAAATTTATACCATTAATGAGGATTGGACCCGAGTGATGCTATACATGTTAGCAAAGCTTCAAACCATTTAATGGTCAATATGAGATAATCATCCTCACTTAAATTATGTAAATTAAATTGACATAAAAAGATCTAAACCGTGATCATTTTATGATTTCATGTAAATAAAAAAGGAGAATCAATGAATATCCTAACTCAAACTTCTGACACTCTTGAATAAAATATAACATTGACATTGATCAAACCTCATGCAAGTTTACTATGATACCCTAAATACTTTGTTCCACAAACACACCAAAAGAACAAGGAAATCTTTATTAGGATGATGGATATTGTCCTCTATATAATAGAAAGAATAAAAGGAGGAAAACAAGATTAAATAGAGAGAAACCAATATAAAAAGTAGTAAAAATCAAATTAGATCATCTCAGATTGATCTCTATAAATTGATAATTTAATCTAATCAAAAGGGAATTAAAAGTCCATATAAATGAATTATGGGGCACCCATGGTTTGAGATTTAGATTTGGGGTTGAGGTACTAAGGGGTTTTTATAGGAAACTAACTTTTTTAAGACCATGATGTAACCTATATGACCATGCTACAGCCTATAAAAAAGAAGGAGGACTATGATATGATGAAAGGAGACCATGATATAGATCCCATTAATTGGTGTGTCTAAGAATCCAATTTCCCTCTATGATGTAGATCTCATATAACCAAGGGAGGACTATGACAAAGCCTGTTACCCACATCTCATAATACCCTTTGTAATAGGGAGTCTATTATGAATCCCAAATCCCTATGACGTAGCAACCCATGAAATGGTACAGATGTACAAAGTAGATATGGTGGAGACATAATCTTAATTATGTATCACTCGACCCCATGGAAGGGAATACAATATATCTAACCACCATGGAATAACAACCTCTATTTTGAAAGTAGCCTCGATTTTCCTCAGTAATCCTTCTTATGCTATAAATGATCACTCCATGTCATATAAGCATACACTATAGTGAATTCTAAGGATCCACACCATAGTCTACCACATTTTTAACCCTTACTCCTTTAAACTTCTTGGAACCAACTTCAGACACCTAAAACAACCAAAATTCACAAAGAGAAGTGCTATCGGGATCCGAGTCTTTATAACATAAAACTAAACCAAGTGACAATTAAAGTAGAAAATGGAATCCCATATGAGTTATGATATGAAAAAAATTAATTTTATTAAACATTCTTTTATGTGGATACAAAATGGTTGTTGATTATAATCCTAATAACAAATTTTCATCATAATGAACAAAGTAAATCTTTATAGGTTATTATAAGAGAATAAAGTATATTATATATATAATATCTTAGATAGAAAAGTCATGGTCAAAATATAGTTCGTACTTATATAAAGGAAAAAAATTATAAGGATAGATAGTTTGATTAAGGTATACTTTAATATAAGTCGTAGATGACTTTGAACTAGAGTTGGTATAAGAAAAAATTATACCAAAACCAATGGAAGAGGTTTTTCTAGAGACACGAGTACTATATATGAGTAATAAATAGGTTGTTTAAAAAAAATATTTATAGATTTTTTATTTTTAAAGAAAGTGAAACATTATTCATTGAGAATAATGAACCTATATCCTATAAAGAAGTAGTATGTAGCTCAGAAGTTGTGATTTTGAAATAATCTATGAAATTTTAAATGGATTAATTATACTAAAATAGAGTATAGAATTTAATTGATCAACCATTTGGATTGAATCCCATCATGGTTAAATGGTTATTCAATAAGAATATTTAAATTGATGGTAATGTTAGCTCAAATAAGGCATGATTAGCTTCTAAAGGTTTCTCTAAATGTACATGCATAAACTATGTTGAAACATAATCACCGATCATAATGAAAAATTTATTAAAATGTTATAAGCTATATAAACATTCCATGAATATAATATTTGGAAAATGGATGTCAAAGAAACTTTCATTAATGAAAATATTTTTTAAAATGATTATATGAAACAAATAGAAGTGTTTGTGACACAAAATAATGATAACATGGTATGAAAGTTGTAGAGATCCAATTATGGGTTTAATAAAGCATCAAGATCATTGATTGTTTATTTTTATGAAGTCATAATGGTGTTTTGTTTCATAAATAATGAAAATTATACATATATCTATAATAGGATTAGTAGGAGTGTTATTATTTTCCTAATGATATATTACTAATGGGAAAAGAAATAATAGTATAAAATTCAGTTAAGGAATTGTTGGATAAATGATTCACTATAAAGGATTTAAGAAATGTGACCTGTATTTTAGGTATCCATATCCATAAAGATAAATCTTTGGAGTTGCTTGGACCAAGTTAAGACACATATTTTGGCAATGTTTTGAAAATATAGAATATAGAACAATCCAAGAGAGGGTTATTTAATGTATCGCAAGGTATATACCTCTTCAATAACATTTATTCTAAAACATTATAGGCAAGATAAATAATGAGTAGTGTCCCTTATTCTTTTATGATTGGGTTAATCATTTATGGCATGCTATGTTAAAATCCCAATGTTTCCTATGTCTCGGGCTTACTAGGAAAATATTAATCAGATCCATGTGAAACACATATGATGGCTGTAAATACTATATTAAAGTATATGATTCATAGAAAGGATATGTTATTAGTTTATAGAGGAGATAAATAAATATTTTTGAGGGGGTACATTGAAACTAGTTTCAGAATGGATCATTATTATATAATATTTCAATCAAAATATGTGTTTTTTCTCAACAAAGGAGTTGGGACCTAAATAATTTATAAGAATATAGTGGTTGATGATTCTACAATAGAATATAAGTATATTTCAGATTCAAATGTAACTAACAAGGTAATGTTGACATGACATTTTGTTTAAGAGTTTTGTGTTTCCATAATAGTATAGATCATATTAGTTTATATTATGATAATATTACTACTATGGTTATAGCTAAGGAGCCCAATACACATCAATGGAATAATCATATACTTCAAATGTATCACCAATTTAGAGATTTTACTCAAATTAGTGAATTTTTAGTGAGAAGAGTATCTATAAAGAAAATATTTATAGACCTATTGACTAAATCCATACCTCATTCAAAGCATGGGACTCATATGAGAGTCAGTATATAAATAGTTGTTAGCATTTGACTCTAATGCATGTCAGGGTTTATCGGAGGTGGTTTCCTAGAAAAAAGTGCCTTTTGTACTTTTTATTACTAGATCATTTATTTTTATTATTATTATAACACATTGGATTTTAATTCTTTATACCTTTATATGATAATGTATTTAAATTATTCATCACATTAATAGGTTATAATAGTTCCCCACATTAATGATAACATCAAGTTTATATGAAGATATTCTTAAAGATATGACTTGTAGTCTATATATATCATATTAATAGGATATAGTTGATGTTTGGATATAATATGGAAGGTATCATAAGAATTAATACCTAATCCCATGAATTTTACACTTGTTTATCTCTCGGAAGGGAGGTAATCATTACATACTTATAAATAGGAACATTAATTATCATATGTGTCATTGGTTATTATTATCTATGGACATGTGTATTATTCCTTGAACTATAGATCACTAATAATATATGACATGACTAATTTACCTTGATTCATAATGAAAATCTTGTTGTATTTACATGTTGAAATATAACTTGCGTTAGTTGCATCAAGATTGGTATGAAAGTAATTGAATTACCAGGATAGGATTTTTCCCTTACAAGTTTAGGGAGAAGATTCATTTATCCATTTAATTAAAATGGAGCTATATGGTATAAATCCATGGACATGGTAGTTTATAGATAATTTTATTTTAAGAAGTCAGGATTATAGATCAAGCAATAAGGATGGTGACACATGAAAACATCTTGATTGATGAGATATCATGAGACCAAGGGATTATATTAAAAGGTGAAGTATTCTTTGGAAGGTTGTTATTGTTGTCGCTTCGAATTATTCTTATTATCTATTTTTGTACTCGATGTGTTTCTAGATACCCCTCTTGTTATATTAGGTTGGACCAACTGCCACATAGTAATTAACCTAGAGGGCCATACACTAAGTGTGATGAGAAGTTCACAAATAAATAATTATATCTAATGTAAGAAAATATTACTTATTTAATGTTATATTGAACTTATTAATAAATAAATATTATTATCACATAACATTAATGTAATATATATTTTTCTTTAATAATATTTATTATTCAAGGGTTTTTATTATTTAATGAAATTAATGAATCAATTTTTATGATTCTATGGAAGAAATAATATCATTTAAAAAAATGATTTATTTAATGATTTTAGGCATAACATAGGTTGTAATCAAATAATAATTCTTATTCATATTTAAAGGTGTGACATGTGGTATCTATTATATTTTAATGAAATATGTGGGCCTTTGTGAACATTATTTTAGTTTAACATAATTATAAGTACATGTTTAATTTTATTTTCAGTGGTGCTTTTAATTTTTTATTTTGACACACATGATAGGGAATTCTTTCCACTAACTCTAATGATATAGAGAGATAATATTGATAGAATATAGGAATATCATAGGTGATTTTATCAATAACAGAACATGGTGGTTGTATATTTATGTTATAGGAGATTCATGGTGCATGTGTGTAGGAATATCAAGAGGGGTTCTTGTTTAGACTCTCTGATGGCAACATCGACTCTCAATGGTCATGGTTAGATCCATGAAACATGATTTTATTGGAACATTTGTGGGTATCATGAATCAAATTAAAATCCATTTGAATTTAATCTTTATTATTTAATTAATTATATGTGATCAATAGGACTATTTGGAAACTATCTTATCAAATCTATTGTTTCTTGATAGATATGATGTAAAAAAAATTAAAATTAATTCTTTCTCCATGACCTAGATCATTTACTGGATAGTTTCACCTAGTGTAATTTGCACCCTAGCTAACAGGTTTTCACCTCATGATTCTATGAGGGTAATTCATGGTCAGTGTTAGTTGGTATGTATTATAGGATGAAAGTTAGTCACATTAAATAGGTTAAAGAGAGGTGTGTTGTGGGTCTATTATAAAATATAGTTTATAAAGTTTAATTTCAATGTAAAAGTAGTGGGACTTGGGTTTCCTTCTGATAAGAGTGTGTTTTTGGTGTATTATACCCTTTTTAATGATTTTGATGTTTGAAATAAGAGATTGGATTTAATTGGTTTTGAATTTATATTTGAAAATAGTGTCCTAACCCCAGATATCCCCCATATCATGTTAAATCATGATTCCATTTATTTACTCTCATTTTTTCTCACTAATAAAGTGAAACCTACCTTTATCCTCACCAAGAAGATTTAGTTTTATGAAATGGATATAATGATCACTATAATCTCTAATCAAAATTATCTTATTGATCATAAATCTCCAATCACACATAGATTAATCACCTACTCATGATCACAGGAAGTAGAGAGAACCTAAGTTTCTTGAGTATAAAATCTAGTGCCAAAGGGGATGTGTAATTGAAATGAAAAGTATTAAAGGAAATATTCTAATTCATAAATAATTTTAATAAATTCAGAGATATTAACAAAAGTGATTATCAATTACAATTAAAAATTCATTAATAGGGGTAAATGGAATATAAGGGGATCATACACTAATGGATTAGTGTGTCATCACTAAGGAATTATAGAAAAATATAAAATAATAAAGTAGTAAATAATAACCTAGATCAATCAATCAATAACATAACCATATCCCCTTCTCGGGTGAAAAGTTATTTATTTATAAATGAATGATCCCATTAGAATTTCTTAAAATTCATTTTCATGAGTCCATTTTTCATTAGATAATTGAAACCTGTATAGATCAAGGTTAATGATTTATCTAGGTTTGGAAATATCAAGAGTCGCCTTCTAGCTTCTTATTATTCTTATGATCGATATTCAGAAATCATCAAGGAGAATTAGGGGTTGATATGCGTCACTATGTTATGGCCTCAATGAAAGACAAGTATTGATTGACATGCTCATGTGACAAATAAATAATATGATGCATATAGAACATGTATTGGATTATTTGAGTTGGGAAGGGATTACATGGATGTTGGGACTAATTTGATGGATTTGGTTCTAGTCTTACTTAGATATCAGTGGATCATGAATTTATATCTTGATACCTTATATAAGATGAATTGGAAAATCTATACCTTTATGTAGCATTTGTAGTGAACCCTCTACCCTTAAGTAGTAATTTAATCAATGATTTTAACTTTATGTGAGTTTTATGAGGTGAATATGATCCTTCCATAGGAACTGCATTGATCTGGGTACCTTTTCTTGGTGCGAGGCTTGTATAGAATTGATATAGGGGTTGATTTGGGTGAGGTTAGAAGTGGTGAGGATAATAATGATTTAAGTGATGTCATTTTGGTGATGTTTCATGCATAAAATTATCCTACCAAGAAAAGGGGAGGTAGATCAACTGACCATGTAGAGGTGGTTTATCTTTGTTTTATAGGTTTTCATGAGTGTTGGAGCTTGAGGTGTAGATTAATATTCAAGGAGAGTTTCAAAATAGACCATCTGATGTTTCCTGGCAGTGGTTTAGTTATGCTTTAGTGAGGTGAAAACTTTTTAAGTGTGTTTTTAGCTTTATATTGGACTTTATTGAGATGATATTTAGTAATTTTAATTCTTATTATTTCAAGGTGGATGATGAGACCCATATACATAATAGTTTTATTCTTAGGAAGATGATCCAGGAGATATGATTGAGTGGTGTGTGATATCTTTTAGGTATTGTTTTGATGGTTTATTGAGTCTATGGGTGGTTATCATTATCATTGTAGGTAAATTATCTGAGTTTGGAGTTCACAGTCACTTGATTTACCGAGGTGGATTGAGTTTCCATGATTGGTCAATGACTCACGGTTACTTGTGTTGGAATGATTAGATTTACGAGTCTTGTAATTTCTCATATTTTTCCTATGTCATGATTTGAAATATATCTAATAATATTTTTATCTATAGGCACTGATACAGAGTTAGATTTTGGGGTCTAGTGATCCCACAATTGTTATATAAATTTTTTTAAATATATTAATATTACACACATGTAGTTTTCTTTAAAAATTATAATAACTCTTAAATGGAGTCTCAAGTTGGAAATCTATGATTGTTATTGTGTACAGAATGTGGTCTTCTTTCTAGGTGTGACATAATCTTTTTTTTGCATCGGGCATTTGTGAAAAATTTGTTGTGGGTTCAAACAATAAATTAATTAATTAGTTAATTAATTTTATTATAATGCACAATGGCCCAATTCCTCCTATATAAATACCTTGTTATGGGTAAATATCAATATTATATATATAACCCTAGATATCTAGAGAGTAACTGTTAGAGAGATATTGGAAGATGACAATGTATCAAGGGGTCCAATTGAGATAGTAGGGATCGTCTAAATCATCGGAGTTCAAGGATCGTGCCAATGACTACAACACATTATTGTTATTCATTAGTGATAGATGAAAAATAAAGTTAGGAAATTTTATTATTGTGGATTTATACCCATTTTATTTATCCCATGGTTTATGTGATTCAATAAACCAACAAATTAATTCACAGGTCAATCATATTACAATTATGTGTTTTTTAACTTGGTTTTTGGGGATTTTTATTATTGGTTAATTATATATCCTCATTCAACATTCTAATAGAAATTAATCGATGCTAAAAAAACTTTGGATGAGGTTTGTTACTAACATTTTTTGGTTTGTTCATTTATTTACCCATTCTTCATGCATTCATTGTTGGTGTTTTGCTTAACCGATTGTTTGAAAAAATAACTGGAAATCAATCATTTCACACCTTTTCTTCATTGAAATAGATTGATACCAAGGATCTGGTTTCTATTTTGATGATGGATTGAGATATAATGACAGTGATGAATAATCAGTACCAAATCTAAGGATCTCATTTTATTTGTTTGGTGTGAAACAATGACACATGAAATGGATGAGTTTTCTAGATCAATTTAGATATCCTGAAATGGATATCCAATAACACTGAGGTTCAAATAGACCATATATGTTATTATTGGGTGTGATTGGAAGCTAAATCGACAGTTGTAGTTGTGTACTATGATTCATTGAACAACCTGGAAATTTTGGAAATTTCCTAACTACATGGAATGTAATCCAAAGATACACATCGTTTGGGGACCCAGATAAGATGCTTGGGTTTACATGGAGAATAAATCATTAAATTTTTCATGATAAATGCTACAAACTATGGGCCTCGACCTATTGAATGGTTGGACACCCTCATGTACATGGGCATGGAAAGAGTACATAGGCTAACCCGTGTACTCAGACCCAGACATAGCACATAGGATGCGCCTTGTACTTATACATGACCAAGTACATGAGCATGGATCAGGGTAAACTGACACAACTATATGTACATGAGCATGACTCTGAGAACATAGGAATGGGCTAGATCACACATTAAGACCCAATACTTAAAATACATGTCGTGTACTACTATTACAATCCATGTATTTTACTAGAGAGATATGAAGCCCTTGTTCTCTTCATCTTGGACTAGAGTTTTTAAGGTTCATTACCTTAATTTTTCCCTATGAGGGTATAGTTTGGAATTATATCATGGACAAAGTATTGAGATCCTATTTAAGGGATTTTTCTCATATATAGTGATCAGTGTCCCTCCATGGGCTTGTGAAAGAACCTCTATTATCATATTATCTAAGTGGGGATCTCAGAATCAACATGTAGAAATTTAACTAGGCATCGCTCCCCTACTTAGAGGTTTAATCAAGATTAGATTGTTAGTTTAACCCATAACTATGGGTGTGATCCCAATATGTGTTTCAATATCTTCTGACATCGAGTATATAATTTATTATGGTGAGACCTGATGAAAGAAAAATATCTTATATGGAAGCCATCAGTGCTGTTAGACTCTTGGAGTGAGTTCTCCTAGGCATGTGTTTCTATGGACTCTTGATCAAAATCTTAAGTAGGTAATGATATTTTTCCATTAACTTGAAGCATTGTGCCTACCATTAGTATACCTTGATGTTTTATTGTATGTATAATATTAATATTGACATATCCATGTGATGAGATGAATAATATTGATTCTTTATACATAGTGATTTTTGGGTGTCCTACTAGGTATTATTGTACTTATCCCTAGATGGTTTATGCCCATACATGTCATATCTTTTGCATAAGACCATCCATTCAATATAGTTCATTATGTATTGAGAGTAAACAGATCTTATATTGGTCTATACAAACCATATTTCATTCAAGGAGTCACATTTGACTATAGTCCCCTCTTTCTAGAAGGTTTGACTTCTTTACAGATTTTGGTTGTCTTGTATTCAGAAATTTGTGATTTTCCATTATTATTTTCATAATTTGATTATAGTATTTAGATATTTTCAATCATTGATACTATTTATTTTTTATTTCATCATTGTATGGGCTTGGATATTTATGTATGTATACATTTACCATAGAATAAGGCCTCCCATTTGAGTGTTATTCCTACTCAGCACTATTCGCTAGCCCCTAAACAATTGGATATGGGTTTGGGGTAGTCACACTCGACTTATCATTGGCCAAGAGGGTCCCAATGGGTTAGGTCATGACAAGGTGGTATTAGAGAAGGTCCATCTTAGGACAAGAGTTTTGAGTTTTGTCATGTTTTGATATTAGTTTTGGTTTTATAGAAACAATTTTAAGTGTTGGAAATTCATCTTTCAGGCCAAAGACTCTAGTATTGGTGTGAAATCCGACATATCCAAATACTAGGACATTAACTATCCACCTTTAAACTTGGTACATGTTGACATTTTTTGTAGGGAAAAAATTGGTACGTACATAATATTGGTGTGAGTTGTGTTTCCATTTCAATCTTGAGTTAAATCCCCATATATACTAATTGATATTTATATATATATATATATTCTATTTAAATAATCCTCCTTGATGACTTATAGAAAGGATTTATTAGCACAATTATGAGGAAAATTCTCTTTGTGAAGAGGCTTTGATACATAGACATGTTCATGAGTTAGTGCCTCCAGGTTATTTTCTAGCCATACCTCCACCCTTTGATCATCATATGGTTCTAGTGGTTTTAGTGGATGAGGAGCACATAATTAGCTTACTACATGGGTTGCAGTATAAGTTTTCCCTTATGATCTGATGTGATCCAAACTACCAAGTATATGAGGATTAGATCAAGGTGCTTACATGAGTGATTTTCCTTATCATGACACCTACACACCAAATGGTGGTCCAACGTTGAGCCTTCTTCATGATTTCACATGGTGTTGGTGGAACCCGGTGGTTCTATCATATGATGAGGAAACTCTATCATGAACAATTTTTTGGTGCCTATTCATTTTTGAGTACTCTCTAGCTATGATATGAGTAGTGAACATCTAGTATATTTTACACCTTCAATAGGGTAGCATGATTATGGATGATTATTCATTGAGTATTACCAAACTCTCATGACACTTGATGGATATAGATTGACATCCATTACTTTAGGAACAAAAAATAATTTTGGATATATATAGAGAAATACAGGCCAGTATATTACCTCAATGAATTTCTACCTATTCTGGTGTGCTAGAGTGTTCCTTAATGATACAAAGATTTCTAGCCCATCAGACACCATTTGACAACCCTTTTCTTTATTACATGTTAATTAATGATTTAGTACATAATAATACAATTAATACAACCTATAAGATCAATAAGTATTGTGTATTTGGGTAATTAGGTACATAAAAAATCAAATTTATACATGGATACAATGAAATTATTTAAATATTTCATAACTTGATTCAAAAATTCCATAGATTTAAAAAACGTACTAGATAACCAGGGGAAATACATAAGAAATGTGTGAGATATAATACCTAGTAAAGTAATAAAAAAGAAAAACATAAACAATGTATTAAATTTTAGACAATAGGAATTTACATGGGACATAAAGGGGCCAGAATCATAAACATCAACAATGAGGCATGAAATAGTATGATAACATAAAGGTAAAATGGGAATGTGGAAATAATTTTAAACTTCACATAATAAACCTAATTAAAATTTAAAAAACAAGACTCTATAACATAATTTTCTTAGGATAACCTCCCATACACTATAAATTTTATCTCTTCAGACTAAAACATTACCCAATTCATTGGAGCGCTATTGAGGAACACCCATCATAATCATATAATTTAAATTCATAAGTTTTCAGCATAGATCGTACAAAATAAGAAGAGATTTAATCACATTTAATGACATGATTATGTATTATGGGTTACATACATGTAAGTACCTAAAAAATTAATTATAAGTACAACTAGTTGAATACCATTTAGTAGAAATTGTTATGGGTGGACACCTCACAAATGTTCAGCATTAAAAATCACAGTGACATTTTAGGCAGCGTAATGATACTACATGAAGATTCATAAAATTGTTCAATGAGAGAGAAAGTGTTATCTCATAACCTATAAGTAAAGAAAAATTAAATTATGAGGGATATGGAAGAACATAATACAACATGAAAATTTTGGAATTAGTAGGCATAATTCAAGGAGGGTTATTGAATAAAATCTAGGCATTGAAAAATCATTGGGTACTTTTAACAAAGTAATGGGGGTATATAATGAATCATGCGAGGGATTAATGAGAGTGAAAAGTGTCACTAATAAATTTTACATAAAAATTGTAGTAATCGGAATGTGTAATATCATATCCCACCAATATTAAATTTATTACAAAGTCCATTACATAAATAAGGTTCTTGAATAAATAGGAGAAAGAGAGGTACCCTTACTAAATTTTGGCATAGAAATAGATTTGGTAAATGATATAATAAGAAGAGATAAATGATCCATAATTATTAAGAAATAAATTGGTTAGTATAGAGATATTTATAAATTCATTAAATAATGAAAAATTGAGATTCAAAAGGATAATTAAAAATAAGGTTCTTGAATTGAAAAGAAGATGTTGAAATCGCTTATTAAATTTCAATATAGTAACTGCTTAGGTAAATGATATAATGAGAAAAGATAAATGGTATATCATTTTTAGGAAATAAATTTTATATTATATATATATATAGTCATGTAAAAATAACCAATTGAGATTCAAAAGTCTAAATACAAATAAGGTTCTTAAATTGAAAAGAAGAGGGGAAACCCCCTTACTAAAATTCAGCATCGTAAAGGATTAGGTAAATGTTATTTTGAGAGGAGATAAATGGTATAAAATTATTAGGAAATAAATTTTACATTATATGGATATTTATAGAGTCATGATATAAAACAATTGAGATTCAAAAGGCTAAATATAAATAAGATGCTTCAATTTAAAAGAAAGGGGGAAATCCCTTACATTGAGAGGGTGATTCCAAAATATTCGAAGGAGCTTCTAGAGGGATTAGGTGAACCTTGTCAAACATTATAGAAGGTAGGGTAGATTAATTTAATTATTAAATGTTTTTAGTGAATATGAAGGGGTTTTTGGGTGGTTTTATATAGTAAAGGAGAGGAGATTTCTTTATTATTTCTAAAAATTAGGTTCTATACAATAAAATATTAACAACCAAAAACTTAAACATGGTTTTTCCCACGATTTCAAAAAAATAAGAGTGGTTTTAATTATTTTATAATACCATGAACTGAGAATATAAAAACAATACCATTGGTTATGTGGAAGTGAGCCATGTTTACAAAGAAATGATTTTAGAACCTTAAAATATAATATATATGTTTTGGAGGATTCATAAAGGGTTCATAAAATTAATAAAATAAACAAAAAATTTGTTTAAAATTGAAAATATATATTCAATCATGCATACCTTTAATTCCATTTTTACATCACTTTTAGGTCATTATGATGTAAAATACACACAATATATTTATAACTTATTATTTTTTTACCAAAAAAGTTTGTTGTCTTGGAAAATTATGAAAAATTCACTATTAGATAATTTTTACTTGGTGATTCCAAAAAAAATATTTATTTTATCTAAAAACTATTTATTTTATCAAAATAATTTTTTAAATATGTGAATTCTTTACTTTTAAAACAATAATTGACATTTTTTTAATGCAGGTCTTTTGTCAATAATAGTTTTCTTACCCTTATGAAAATTACATATGACTTCATAAAAAATATATTATCATTTAAATTAAATAAATATTATTTAATAATATTATTTTATTAAAATATCATTTATTTGGAAAATCTATGAATTCATTAAAGATTAATTTCTTAATTAAAATTACTTATTACATAAAAATTCAAGTTGTGTTTTATTGTATCAAAATAAAATTTTTATCAGAATGATTTATTAATTATCCATAAAGTAGAAAAAAAATATAATCACTATTTTATGAAAATATTCATTCTAATACTATTTATGTTACCTTTTTATCATATATAAATTATTTTTTACCCTTAATTAGCTTATTTTCCTATTAACATGGTAATAAATATTTACTACAGTTATTATTCATATTGTCCAAAAATTAAGTTTAACATATTACCTAAGAATAATTATGATTATTACAAATATAGAATCCATTTTAACAGAGTCAATTTACATAGACGGAAGAATATAATTTAAAATAAAACTCTAATGTGTGAGGGGAAGTGGTTTTCCTGAAACAAAATTATTTTTTCAGGGAAAAAATGATTTTACATTGACTCTATAACTAGTAATCTTAAATATATAAATTGAAATTCATAATAATATATATATGATAGATAAATTTAATTTAATTCATTCCACATTATAGGTTATTTTAATTAATAAATAATGAGAAACGTTATTCATTTTAAAACTGTTTTCAGATAAATGTGTTTTCTAACCTAGAAATAAACTTATTATAAAATCAAGTATAAATATGATTTCAATGTAATTAATCAGAATAAATATAACACAGTAGTAATTATGTTACATTGAATAAAAATTAATATAATAACGGGTCTATTCAATTACATAATATATCAAAAGGAATGATCATTTTAAACAAATAGGTATTTTTTTTAATATTTATTAAAATTCAATATTTTTTGGAAACCAAATACTTCACCCTAAGATAATTTTGATTTTATGATTTAAAAAATTATGTTATTTTTAAAAAAAAATTTAAAAATGTTATATAAATTAATTATAATATTTTTTCACAAATAGAAATAAAAATTATTTTTTAAGAAAATGTATTTTTTTGAAGAATAAAATAACATTACTAAAAATTGACTGATTATTTACTAAGAATTTATAAATATATGTATATAGAGTAGGGAATTTATATATATATTTCATAGTTTAGTAAATATTATTCCAATCTAAAATTTAATTTCTTGGTTATAATAGTCATATTTAAATAATCATTATTTGTTTGGTTTTGATGTTTCTTATAACATATGTTATTGAACAAAATTTTCTCTTTTAAAAACATAGGGCATCACATTATTCCCCATTTAATAAATTTCACCCTTATAATTTTATCTTGGTAAAAAATGTTTTAACACCTGAAAATTTCTTTATTGAAACCCACATTGTAAAAAGGGTTAATAAAATATCTACTTGAAAAGAGAGAAAGGTATGTATGATGTTCATCACATAACTGGGACTCCAAGTAAGAGAACATTAGTAGGAAGTGAAAATATAGACAAAAAAGGTAAATAATTTCCAAAAACTAACAGATAGTGATGGAGAACATGGTTAGGGTAAATTCAATTACCACAAAACCATAAATCTGTGATGGTTAAATAGACAATCAATTTAAAATATGAAAATATTTATTTTTATAATTATTTTCCTAAAATTAAGGAATTACTTTACCATATAGACTAGTAGAATAAGTAATTAGACTTTCTTGATAATTATAATTTCATCCTTTTATCAATTTCAAGAAAATATCATAATTTTATCCAAATGATGTGTACTCAAGATTATTTTTTTCTTGAAGTAATATAATAAGCTTCTAACAAATCACATAATCCACTAAATAATAACAACCTATTTCTAATGTCTTTACTAAATCAAAAATGGTTTGCATAGTGTAAGATAATACCCAAAATTAATAATCCATAAAACATTGTTCTCAAAAAATAAAAATAAAAACCAAATGTTTAATATAGATAATTCCTTGAATAAATACCCATATATCACAAATAACATTAATAACCTTAACATTAAATATTTTTTAACCTTAAATGTTATCTCATACATTTTATCTTACAAATATATAAACATAATATA
Organism: Viscum album; assembly: GCA_963277665.1. Classification (NCBI taxonomy): domain Eukaryota; kingdom Viridiplantae; phylum Streptophyta; class Magnoliopsida; order Santalales; family Viscaceae; genus Viscum; species Viscum album. Next base: position 387,497,992 of record OY728166.1, read on the forward strand.
ATTCTTCTAAAATAATCACTTATATTATACGTAATGGTTATATATACCTAATACTAATAAAATATATACTTAAATATCATTAATCTCCTCGAAATAAAAAAGCTTTTTTCTTGTAATAGGTTTCCTAAAATATCTTTAATCATGATAAACATCCATCACAAAAATCTCTGAAAGTGTTATAAATGATTTATAATCATAATATTATAATTAGAAATACCATCCCATGACTCTTTAGTTTCATCCAAATATCAAACACATATTTGGGGTTCTCAAACCCTCAATCATGTTTTTTCCAAAATATCACCCTATCACTAAATCACTTTTAGAAGTTATTGGTACCATTAAATATATATTTAATATACTTAAAGAAAAAAATCCCCAAATTTATCATGATTCTTAAATCCATAATTTCATTGATATAATACTTATAAACCAAATTTCTGAAATATCAATACATAAAAACATTAATCCTTACACATCAATTATTTCAATAACATCAGTCCTTGGTCTATGATTTAACACTTGGATTAGGTAATTTAATCATTTAATTCCCATATTCTACAAACATAAGGCATTGAAAAATAAATGGTTCCATATGATGTAATTTATTCCCTTCAATCATACTCTTCATTTTTTATGGAAACTATCTACTTTATCTCATATTTTTCCACAAGTAAAATACCTTCGAGTTATTTTCTAAAGTTTCTCTTGGTATCACTTTCCTTATTTTTGAAATGTAAGAAGTTCAATATTCATTCCTTTATCACCATTATCTATTGAAATTCATTGAGGTTTATTCCTCTTATTCTTTGATATCTTCGGACATTAAACTATATACAAGATGTTAATTATGATTCTTGATATCTGGTTTGGCATAATCACAAGATGTATTACTTGATCTACCATCATGTTTGGTATCTTATTTGGGAATTCATCACATTTCCCATCACATTGGGTATTTACTATGTTCTTTCTATTTCTATCCATTGACTATAATAAACAGAAAATTAGGGATGATTACTTTTAAATTATTAAACATACAAATGATAATTCAATAACATTAAAAGGATAACTTATAAATTAATTGTATTTCTTTAACTTATGAATTTATAATATTAAATCTAATTTATCCATGATGTATTTCCTAACATAGATTCTTATAGTAATCTTTTTTCCCTTTACAATGTTTTGTAATGATCTTGCGAATTTTCCAAATCATATCCACAATGAGTTTCAAGACATGTTTGTAACAAGGATCATTAATATGCACCAGTTCTTGATTGAGTCAAGATAAATATGGTGTTTTGGGTGTTAAACCTAGGTACATCTATTCTAAATCCACCTCAACTTGTAATATCTAGATATGGATATATTTTCTTGGAAAACACTTACTCAATACTTTACTATAACATAGGGATTTTTTCCTATACTTATTGTAATCCCTATGTCTTTCGCTAGAGTTTTCTAATCATAATCCCAAAAATAAAAACACTATACTTTGATAACATCTATGATAATCGTTATCTTTATTGTACATTAATTCATGATTTTTTACATAAGAATACACTTAAAAAACTATATAAGATCAATAATTATAGTTTATTTGGGTAATTAGTTACATAAAAAACAACATGATACATGGAAAAAAATATTATTTAAATGTTCCTTTAAATGTTTCTAAAATTCCATAACTTTTAAAAATGCATAGGATAATCTGAGGACATATATAAAAAATGGTTGATCTATAAATACTAGTAAGGGAATAAAAAAATCATAACATAATGAATGATTTAAATCTTAGACAATAGGTATTTACATGGGAGATAAAAGCGGTGAGAATCATGAACATGAACACTGAGGCATGATATAACATGATAAGATAAAGCTAATATGGGAATTTGGAAACAACTTTAAACATGACATAAAAACATAAGTCAATGTTAAGTACCGAGAAATCATAACATAATGTGCTTAGGATATCCTCACATGAACCATGCATGTCATATCATGAGAATAAAACATTACCTGAGGCATTGGATCACTATCTGGGCGCACTCAACATAAAAATATCATGTACATACATAACCATGCCACATAAATCATATAATATAAGAACATATTTCATCACATTTAATCCCAAGATTAAGGATTGTGGGTTACATAAATAAAATTCCCCAATAAATGATTTATAGTAGAAAATAGGTTAATAACCATGATTGTAGATGGTTGTGGGTATATAACTCACAAATGTTCATCATGGAAAACTACAGTGACATTTCTGTAGCGTAACAGCAATACATAAAGATTCAAAAAATGGTTCAATGAGATAGAATTTGATCGCTTGATACCTAGAAATAGAAATAAAATTATGAGATATATGTAATAACATAATCAAACATTAAAATTATAGAACTAATGGACATAAGACAAGGATGGTTTTTGAATAAAAAACATGGCATGAAAAAAACGCTTGATAATTTCACCAGCGTAATGGGGGTACATAATGAATCATGAGAGGGATTAATGAGAGTTAAAGGTGTCACTAATAACATAGTAATAATTTGTTAAGTAATATAGATGTGAAATATAATATCACATCAATAGTAATTTTAATACAATGTGCATTACATAAATGAGGTTCTTGAATAAAGAGGAGAAAGAGAGGACCCCTTACTAAATTCCGACATAGAAACTACTTAGGTAAATGATATAATGAGAGGATATAAATGATCCTTCATTATTAGGATATCAATTTTTCAGTATAAGTATCATTATAAATTCATTAAAACTTAACCAATTGTGATTAATAAGGTTAATTACAAAGAAGGTGCTTGAATTGAAAAGAATAGGGGGAAATTCCTTACTAAATTTCAGCTTGGTATCGGATTTGGTAAATGATATAATAATAGGAGATAAATGTTATAGAATTTTTAGGTCATAAATTTGATATGAGATTTATATTTATACAGTCATGAAAACATAACCAATTGATATTCAAAAGGATTAATAGAAAAAAGGTTCTTGAATTGGAAATAAGAGGGGGAAATCACTTAGTAAATTTCAGCACAGTAACGTCTTAGGTAAATGTTATAATGATAGGATATAAATGGTCTATAATTGTTATGAAATAAATTTTACAGTATATTTATCTTTATAAATTCTTTTAAACATAACCAATTGATATTAACAAGTCCAAATAAAAATAATGTTCTAGAATTGAAAAGAAAAGGGGGAAATACCTTACTTTGAGTGGGTGATTCCAAAAGCATGGAAGGAGAATATTTGGATCTTGATGGAACCATGAGAGGAATATAGAGAATGTAGGTTAGATATATTTTGTGTTACAAGGTTTTTAGTGATGTTTAATGTGTGACTGGGTGGGTTTTTATAGGAAATTATGAATGATTTATTTATTATTTCTAAAAGCTATGTTTCAGACTCTATACAATAAAATAATAAAACCCACAAAACATACCATGGTTTTTCCCATTTTTTAAAGAAAATAAGATTTATTTTAATTATTTTATTAGTCCACTAACCATGAATATTAAAAAAAAATCCATTGGTGATGTGGAAGTGGGTCATGTTTACAAAAGAATTGATTTTAAAATATTAAAATATAATATAAGTTTTGGAGTATTCATAAAGGGTTTATAAAATTAATACAATAACCTAAAAAGTTAATTATTTTAAATTGTAAACATTTATTTTATCATTTATACATTTAATTCCATTTATTACATCACTTTTGGGTCATTATTATGTCATAATACACATAAAATGTTAATAACCTATTTAATTTTTACCAAAAAATTTGACTATCTCAGAAAACTATGAAAAATTAATTATTTGAAATATTTGAAAACGTTTATTCCTAAAATAATATTTATTTTTTCAAAATAATTTTCCAAAATATGTGAATTTTTACTTTTGAAACTAGAATCTATAATTACTAAGAAATAATGGTTTTTTGTCAATAAATTTTTTTAAACCCTTTAAACAATTAAAATTGAATTCATAAAAATTATAATATTATTTAAATTCAATAAATACTATTTAATATTATTATTTTATTAAAATTTTATTTATTTTTAAAATCTTGGAATTCATAAAAAAATTATTAATTGAAATTGCTTATTACATAAAAAGACAATTAATGTTTTTTTGTAAAAAATATAATTTTTATAAAAAAGATGTTCTTAATTATTCAAAAAGAAAAAATATATAATTATTATTATATGAAAATATAAATATTCATACTATTAAAGTTACTTTGTTTCTAGTCGTTGTTAAATTATTTTTACCTTTAATTAACTTATTTTCCTTTTACCGTGGTAAAAAATATTTATTGTTGTTACTATTCATGTTGTCCAAAACATAAGTTGAACTTATTACATAATATTAATTATGATTTTTAAAAATATGGAATACATGTTTTCAAAATTAATTCCCAATGTTGGAATAATTTCAATTAAAATAAAACCTACAAGCATGATGGAAAATAATTTTTCTGAAGAAAAAAAATATTTTATCAAAGAAAATATGATTTCACTTTAACTCTATAACTATTAATATTCACTATATATAATTAAATTTATAAATATATATGATCCATAAATTTAATTTAAATCATACCCAATTAGGGGTTACTTTTAATTAATTTAAAAACAGAAATTCATTTTAAAATATTTTTCACACAAATATGTTTTGAAGCCCAAAAATAAACCTATTCTAAAATCAAGTATAAAGTTGATTTTAATGTAATTTGTTGAAATATATATAACTAAAGAATATTTATTTTACTTTAAATTCAAATTAAGAGAATAATGGGACTTTTAAATTACTCAACTTATCAAAATAAATGTTATTTTTAAACAAACGGGTATTTTCAATATTCACTGAAAAATCAATATTTTTTGGAAAAAAAATCATCCTAAGATAATTTTGATATTATGATTTAAAAAATGATGCTAATTTTATCAAATAAATTTTATAAATATTATGTGAATTAATAATAATTTTTTTAAACAAATAAATAATAATCATTTTTGAAGAAAACATATTTTTGAAGAATAAAATGACATTACTAAAAATTAAGATATTATTTAATAAGAACTTATAAATATATACATATTTATTAAGAAATTTTTATATATTTTAAAATATCATCATTCATGTTAATATCCACAAATTTAATGGCTAGTTTATAAATGTCAAATTTAAATAATAATTTTTTGTTTGGGTTCGATGTTGCGTTTCACATACACTTCCAATCATAATTTTCTATTTTAAAAATGTTGGGATTTACAAACCAGTAGTGGGTGATATTTGTGGTAACACAGGTAATGATACTTCATAAATAGGTTTATAGTAGCAGACATAGTGACCCAGACGTGCAAAATTTCTCAAGAGGCATTCTCAGGATAGATAGTTTGTAGTTCAGGGATCTCAGGATGGTTCTAGTCAGCCTATAGAGTAGTGTTGATACTCTTGTTATAGTCAATGAAATATCAAAAAGGATTTTATAACTCATCATTCATTTGGTAGAGATATAGTGGATGGGCCACCTAGGAAGAGACAACAATAGGAGCAGGGAGGTCTGAAGGAAAGAGGGTGTGGAAAAGGACCAGGGAGAGCATATGGAGGTGGAAGGCAGTTTGAATTATTGCCACCACCACCCTGAGGTGGTCCTCTCTGTGTTTAGGGTGATGGTAGAAAAGGGAGAGGGCAGCTGCAGGCCATAGAGGCCTATAATACAGAGGCTTCAGTGATGAGTAGAGGTACGATATGTGTTTTTTAAACATTATCTATAGTTTTTATAGATACATACATGAGACAATATTTTTTTATACATCCCTAGTTCGAGACCTAGATGTTTTTGTTAATCCCTTGGGTCAACCCTTATGCTTGGAGACTCCTACTGAAGATGACTCAATGATCACACACTTTTTTCAAATGCATGATCTGATGCTTGTAGGAGATATTTTCTTACAAAATCTCTTTATGGTAGTGATGGGGCCTTACAATGTCATATTATTAATGGAATGTATATACACAATTCAAGTATATATTGACTGTTTTACGTGGAGGATGCAATGTATATGAATTGATGGGATGAAGTTTACAATCGTTGGTGAGAAGAAAACCCAAGCGGAGAAAGATGGGCTCATACATAGGAGGGTGAAACTAATTAATCACCAGTTCGATATTATGAATCTTAAAGAAGTGGATGTTATAGGATACTAATTTCATTCTATAGTGGTTGAGTACAAGGATGTCTTTCCTATGAACGTACTAGGCTTACCTCCCCATAGAGAGGTGAAATATTTCATGTATTTACACCCTAGGATGACCCTAATATCTGGAACAACGTATGGGATGGCACCCATGAATTTTTACAAGATGAGGGTGTAATTTGACGACTTAAAAATGAAGTGATTTTTTAGACCCAATGTTTCCTACAGAGAAATCCCCAGTTTTTTTCAAGGAGGACAGAAGATTAAGGTTTTGAATGGATTATCACTACCTGAACATGGTGAATATGAAGAATAATTATCTAATACCAATGATTGATGATCTCTTACATAAATTGAGAATAGTATGATGATTCTAGAATATTGACCTCAGAATAGGCTATCAGCAGCTATGAGTATGGGATGAGGATATACAAAAAACAACATTTAGATTTCACTATGGTTACTATGATTACTTAGTGATTCCCTTTGGAATGATAAACTCCATAGTAGTGTTTATGGGACTCCAAAACTGGATATTCCAACATTTCTTAGTCCAGTTAGTGGTAATATTCCTAAAAATATCCTAGTCTATAAGGTGTCCTAGGAGGATCATGTGAATAACTTAAGGATGGTACTGGACATACTCTAAGAGAACTATCTTTATGGGAAACTATAAAAGTTTCACCTATATATTCAAGAGGTCCACTTTTTAGGACATGTCATATCAGTGAAGGTAGTAGTTGTGGACCCAAAAAATGGTTTAGGTAGTGTTATCTTAGGATACACGGAAGATTGTGATAGAGGTTCGAAGGTTTATTTGGTTTGTAGGATACAATCAGAGATTCACACATGACTTATATAGTATATAAAACCATTGACTGCTTTGACCCAAAAGGGGAAGCGTTTTTTTAGATATAAAGGTTATTGTTGTATTTTCATAATTTTTGGTGGAGAATTATGAGCAACCCCATACTAGGTTTTCTAGAGGAGTTTATGGAGTACATAGTGTTCTATGATTTTTCTGGGTCCAAACATGGTTTTTTTTATAATGCATAGATAGGTGGTGATTGCCTATGGGTCTAGGAAGTTGAGAACTCGTAGGAAAAAATATGTGACACAAAATATTGAGTTTGTAGAGGTAGTATTCATGTGGAATATGTGAAAAAAATACATTATAGGTGAGTAGTTTACCATTTACTCCACCCACAACAATCTTAAGTATAGATTCTATTAGAAGGATATTAACATGAGATAGAGGGAATGGATAAATTTCATCCAAGACTATAACTTTGATAAAATTAACACTCTAGGGAAGGGAAATTTGGTAGAATACTCTATCCATTGGAGATCATTTTCTCAGTTGTTGACAGAGGATTCATAGTAGTTAACCTCATTGAAGTTGTCCATAGTGGAAAAGGACGAAGCTTCATATCCACAGTTGATGGTAGTAACCCCACCACTTCTATAGAATGTTAGGGAGGATCCCCAGGGATTAACTGACTATGAGACCATGTATACTCTAATATCCACTGGACATGATCCTAATGTATTTTATGAAGGTTGGTAACATGTTATCCATTTCAGCGGATAGATAATGGTACCAATGATGTTATAGGATGAGATGATGAGGAATTTATATACATCCCATTTTACAGTACATCCAGGTCTAGAAATGAAGTAATAGGAACTCCAACATAAGTTCTAGTTCCCAATCATGAATAATTAAATAGTGGAGTTTATCTCTTAATGCCTCACTATTCAGTAGGTGAGGGCGAAGTGCCAGGTTTCACCAGGTTAAGACCAATACCTTGAGGCACTATCATGGAAGTGGTATGGTGTATCAATGGAATTTGTAATGGGTTTACCATTTAAATACATAGGATACAATCCAACAAAAGTTATTCTAGAATGTATCACCATGTTGGGAAAATTATTAGTTATACAAGAGTAGAGTTCAGTAGTGATCTTAGGATTATTTTACATGCTGGACATAGTAAGACTTCATGGAGTTCCCCTGATGATTATTTCAAACCATAATGCTTTATTCACATAAAAATTATATATATGATTGAAGGATAACTTTGAGACTTAGTTATTATTGAGTACGTAGTTTCACCCCCAGACTGAAGGCTAGATAGATCATACCATTTAGGTTTTGGAGGACATATTATGGGCTTGCATGTTGGGACTTCTACTATAGTTGAGAGGGTAATCTACCCTTCATGATGTTTGTCTAAAATATCAACTAACATTACACCATTTCTATTGAACCATTCAAGGATTTGTATGGGTTCCCTTTTTAGTCACCACTATATTGAAATGATCTAGGAGAGTCTGCATTCAAGGGCCCAGAGTCGGTGTAAACTATAACAAAGAAGTTGTAGGTATCCAAGAGTGGATGAGGACTGCAACGAGCCATCTAAAGTCTTATGTGGATATAGGTATCAACTAAATGTGTATTACATTGATTTTTTCTAGGTTAGAAAGCTATCTCCTAGATTCAATATCCCTTTCTAAATACTGTACAGAATTGGGGAGGTGGCCTACCGCTTGGCCATACCACCATAAGCCTCAGCTAAGGTGATATGTACATGAACCATCATATTTTATTGACTGGGGAGAGATGGAAATCATAAATACCACTACCTTTGTGGAGTGTTTGATGGAGATCAAGTATTGGAAGGATAAGATCATCCATGGGTGAGTGATTACTTTGGTGTGTTTTAGGCTCCATCATGAGAATATTCCGGAATGGTTTCTCACTTTTTCCTCAAAAGTGTTTTCATAATAAAAAAAATTAGTCAGTCATGAGAATATTCAGGAGACTACTTGGGAGTGGGAGACTCATATTCAAGATCAGTACCCACACATTTTTATGTAGTATTTTTTCTATTTGGGAAGAAAATCACTAAGGTGGGGAAAATGTGATATCTATGATTTTCTCCATGTAAGGTTTATAAATATATCTAGTAATATTTTCAGAGCCAAGTGATGAGTAGACATCATATTTTGAGGCCTGGTGATCCCAGAGTATATATTTTAAAAATAATAAATATATTAATATCAAATGCATGTAGTTTTAATAAAAGGATGAATAACTATTAATTTATATCATGTATCAGAAATATGAGACCTCTGTTGAGTTTAGAATGTAGGATTTACCCTAGGTGTAATATAATCATTATCGGCATCAAGCATTTGTGAAAACATTATTACAGACACAAATAATTAATATATAAATAAATAAATTTATTTTATTATAATGATATATCAACCTAATTAATTCTCTATAAATACCCTGTTATGGGTAAATCTTAGGGTTAGATGTATAACCCTAAAGATCTTAAGAGGATCTATTGGAGATACATTGTCACATTACTACAAAACAGAATTTTAACATTGTTATTAATAGAATTTATCAATGATTAAAAATCAATGAATACCAAATATAGGTTAAAATCAAACCTTTATAGGTGATAGAAAAAACATTGAGAAAGGTTTCCTTTATCAGCGCTTTTTTGGAGATGATAAAGGGTGAGTTTATCAGCGATTTTTTTCTAGTGATGATAAAAAATTTAAAACAATATATACCCTTTGTCAGCACTTGAGACCTTCATTCTCATCATTCCGACATTTATACCCACACCAAACCCCTTCCTCAGTGCTCATGACCTCCCTTTCTTAGTGCTTGAAAACTGCTCACCAAACTTCGTACACGCCTAGATTTGATCCCGTAACCTCCATGTGCCAAGAGAACCTCTTTAGCACTTCCCTGAATTATTTTATCATATACTATGATATAATTTATTTGTATTTATATATATTTAAATACAAATTTATTATTTATATATATAATTATTTTTAAATACATTTATAAGATATATGTTTTTGTGAGTGTGAATGTGTGTATGATATATATATACCTAAATTAATTTAAATATATTTTATATTAATATTCATTGACATATATTAGAATATAAATATAAATATATATTTTTTTATCAATACACACACATATGTATATATAAACATTATATATATATTCATATATTTTTACAGTAAATTCATTTATATACTATATTTAATGACAATGATATATTTATATTAAAAAACATTTATATATTATGTATACACACAATATTGATACACACATATACACATATTTACACACACAAATAAACATTTATATTTCTCATATACACACACAAATATTTATATATATATATATATTTATATACATATATTAGAATATACCCACATATATATATATATATTAACACACACATTTTTATATGTAAACAATACTTGTATAGATTTATATATACATATTAATTCATTTTTGTAAGGTAAATAAAATGAATAATTATTTATTTTAAAATAAGTGAAAAAAATATTTATTTCTATATGGTTTTAATATTCGACAATACATTTTTATGTAAATATGTATTTATACATGATGATATATTATATGTAAATATAATAAAATAAGCACATATTTAATTATAAATTAGTCTACAATATGAAAACTAATAAAATTTCAAAACCTCAATATTAATATAAATGTAATCGCTTCGGAAAAAGTCAGTCTCCACTGAAAAAATACAATAATAATTCCTTAAACAACGATGATATACTATCGGAGATGAAAAAAATTGGATATCCAAAATAAAAACTCAGATCTTGAGGCCTTATAAGCCTACTTTGACCTCAAAAATGGTGATTTATCCACTAGATTAACACAATATATATCCCTTCTTAGTCTTTAATTTGATATGTGTTAGAGCCTAGACCGACACATGAATAAAAATTTATGGATATTTGAAGTTCAAGTCATGTTTTCAACTTATCTTAGACCATTAATTAATTAATATATGTTTAATGTCATCCAATTATCATTAAATGACTATTAGTCGATAATAATTAGAAATTTTTAAAATAATAATTTTTTTAATTATTTTATAATACATTTTCACTAAATATTTTATATATTAAGAGTAAGTGTGTATTTACCATTATCTAAATCACTATTTAAAAAATATATTATATTAACACTTATATAAATTTATTTATATATTATATCATTATAAATATTTTTATATATTAATATATTATTTTTAATGAAACGTATTTTATTTTATGAAATATAACATTTATCTGCACTAGAAAAAAAATCTTTAATAAAGGGGGCCTTTATCCGCAGTAGTAAAAAAGTGCTGATAAAGGCCCCACCCCCTTTATTAGTGATTTTTTATTAGTGTTGATTACAAGATCCCTTTATCAGTTCTTTTTTATTAGCACTAATAAAGGTCCCCCTTTATCATTATTTTTTATTAGCACTGATAAAGGATCCCCTTTATCAATGTTTTTTTAGCGCTGAAAAAACGCCCCTTTATCAATACTTTTTTATCACTTATAAATTCCCCTCTTTATCAGTTATTTTTCTACCATTGATAAATGATTCATTTATCAATGATTTTAACTAGTGATGATAAATCCTTGCACAAGATAAACCTGAATTTTTAGTAGTGGAAGGAGACAATGGATTAAGGGATTAAATCAATAATGTAGAGATTTTCTACGACAATGGAGTTCATAAATCTCACCAATGACTATGATGTATGAAAATTATTCATCACCCATTAATCAAACTCAAGGTATGACATTTTATTTATGTGTATTTATCCCTATTTTATTTCTCCCAAGAAGAACACAAATCAATGAACCAACAAATGTATTCACAGGTTGATCATGTTATGAATGTGGGTTTGTTTTTCCGGGGCTTTAGGGAATGTTATTTTTGGTTAATTATATCTCTTAATTCATCTCTTTAAAATAAATTAATATATTCTAACATAAACATTGTATGAGGTTCATTCCTTATGTTTTTGGTTTGTGCATTTCTTTCCCCACTCTTTTTATGTTCATCTCTGGTGTTTTTTTTGACCGGTGGTTCAACAAAATACCTAGTAATTAATCATTTCATACCCATTATTTGGGTAAGTAGATTGATAATTCTGATCTGGGTTCAGTTTTGACTATGGATCAAGATACGAGGATAAAATTGATGAATCATGAATGAATTAGAGGATTCTATTTTTCTGGTTTGGTGCATGAAAAATTCACGAGCAATAGCGGCATTTTCCCAATCGATTTGGGTAGCCAAAAATGGATATTCAGTGATACCAAGGTTTTTTCAGACCAGATACACTATTACTAGGCATGATTGGAGGTTGAATCGATGGGTGGAGTCACATGTGATGATTTTTTGAACAACTTGGTAACTATGTAAAGTTCTATACTACATAATGTGTAAATTAAAGATAAATACCATGTGGATCCTTGGATATTTTGATAGGGTTTCTGTAGATAAGAAAGGGTCACATGCCTTGTGAAATGCGTCACATGCCATGTGACCTGACCTAGAAACTCACCATTCACCCTTGGGTATACATGCATGGATAGAGTACATGGGATAAGACGTGTACTTGGACCCGGCCAGAGCGCATGGGTTGAGCCATGTACTTGGACATGGCCAAGTACATAGGCATGGCCTGGGGTATATAGAATATTTTAATATGTACATTACCATAGTTAAGTGTACACGAGCATGGGCTGGAGCACCCCAAAAGACCCAAGACTTACAAGACACATATTGTACTAGAATTACACACTGTGTACTTTTACAAGTGTGGTATGCGTCTATTATTCTCTTCATATTGGACCAATTTCCTTTGGGTGCATTCACATGATCCATACCTATGTGGGTATAGTTTGGAAATACATCTTGGGTAAAGGATTGTGATTCTCTCTAATGTATTTGTCTCAAATATATTTCTTAGTGTCCCCCTACGGCCCTATATAGGATCCTCTATTGTCTTCTATCAAAAGTGGGGTTCTTGGAATTGGCATGGTAAACTTTACCTAGATGTCGATCACTTAGTTAGTGGGAAAATATAAATTGGGTTGTTGGTATACCCCATGCACCTAGGTGTGATCCAAATCCATGTATCAATCTCTTAACACGCCCTTTGTGTAATATATTATAGAGATGCCTAATGAGAATGAAATCGCAGATGGATTTGATAAGTGTTATCAGACTCATGGAGTGAGTTCCCTAAGGGAGCGTTTCTAGATATTCTTTTATAAAATATTAGGCTGGAAATGTGGTTGTAATATTACCTTGAGATTAGTGTCTACCATGGTTATATATGGATGTTGTGTTGTATGTCTCATATTGTGATTGACATATCCCTCTGATGATATTACTACTTTTGATGATTTATGATTAGTTATTTTGGGGTGTCCGGTTTTGTATTGTTATACTCAACCCTACATGGGATCTTCCCACACATGTCATTATTTATGCATCTGAATGACCATTTTATGAGGTTTTTAGTGGTATATGAGTTTATTTAGGAAATGTTGGGCTAGAAAATCCGTGGTTCAAACTAGAAGTCACATTTGACTATAGTCCCCTCTTTCTTATAGGATAGACTTATTTACAATTTTTGGTGGGCCTTTATTTTTCCCTTTATTATTTCTAGTATTATTGTTATACTCTTATTGTGATAGTTTGATTTTTATATACATTCGTATCAGTTTTTTTATTTTATCATTATTTGGGATTAGAGATGCGTGTGTGCATACAATTTCCTTAGGCTAAGGCCTCCCATGTGAGTTATATGCCTACTTGAAATAATTTTCCAACCTCATACGAATTGGAGGTGGTACTGGGGTAGTCACACTTAGCTTATCACTAGATATTCGATCCCTAGTAAGTTGGTTCATGACAAGTCTCATGATATATTTTATCCTTACATGGTGTGGTTGGTTGACTACATGCTTGTAGTAGGTTGCATTGTTGTGGTTAGTTAAATTCTTCATGTGTTCAATAAGTATCTTCAATGTTTGGTAGCTAAATTCCTTTTCAATTTTAATCATAAAACCTTTATTCACATTCCATTCAACCTTACACAATAGCATTTCCTCGCATAAAGGTAAATCAAAACCTATAAAAAATAAAAATTCTCAGTGTGTGGATTGTCTAAATAAATTCCATAGTTGATAAATTTAATAATATGTATATACAAAATACTTTAAACAAATAAATTACAAAATTAAAAACTAATTTTTTTGTTTTATTTAATTCCAACAATCAATAAATCATGTAAAAAACAAGTTTAAATTATTTTTTCCAAATAATCCAAAATATTTTAAAGTATCAAACATTAATGATTAACATAGTTTTTAGATTAGTTTTAGGGGATTTTAATAGTGATAAAAATATTTTGATTTTTGAAATTTCATGTTTAATCAGTGGTCATGGTTAATCTCGTCAAGCATGGGGTTTTCATCATGTGTGTTACTTTTGGTTTGTAACATGTCTTATAAATTGATTCACATGTGTTGTTTTAAGTATGATGATATTATTCTCATATTATGCTATTTTTTCCTTATTAAACATGTATCAATAATTAGTTACATTATTTTATATCTAAAATTACTTTATATGATTCCATAAGATGTTTATTTACTTACCTCATGCTCATTGCTATTATTTTTAATGTAACGAAAAGCAGTTATAAAATGAAAACATGATGGGATTTGTTTTTTACAGAAAAGACAATTCAATTATTTTATAATTATATTTAAAATTATCATGATGAGTTTGTATTATTAAATGGAAAACATAAATTCACTATTTTATCCTATTGGGAGTTAAATCACACCCTTCATACACACGTTAGTGTGTATACAGAATTGTAATTATCTTGATATATTTTATAATAATGATCATTGATCGTGTACGAGTAGACCATTTGATAACATTTGGACTAGTGAAATAGGTTTCAAGTGAAGTGGGAAGAGTAACACATGGTGTTAGAGATGTACTTTTTATTTTAGGAAATTCATGTAGTCATCTAAACTCTATTTGTCACTTATATAGTTTATTATGATGTTTATAGTTTATTATATAGTTTATGAAATGGTATTTATATTGTTCAATTTATTATTTATTATGTGATAAAGGGTAAATCATTTTCATGTTTATTATGATTCACTTTTCACTATTTGTTTACCCATGGTGATTGGTAATGCACCTTGGGCTTTGAGACATCCTATTCTAGGAATGATGACTTCAAATCCAGGCTAGTATGTCACAAAATCTACATACACACATTTTTTTGTATGTAGGGAGTGAGTATAAACTTAGTATGATAAATCCAACTATTCTATACATTTCCATTAATAAGAAAAACTAGACATGATATTTTTAAACAATGAGAGAAATACACATATAATTTTATAAAGGAATATTTTAAATGAATGAGAGTGTATTTCAAATTTTCAATAAAAAATATTTTAAAATAAGTAAATATTTAATTTGAAGAATTTGAAATCCAAACACACACCCAAGTACATCACAATGAAAAAAATCATGGAGTGGCATACTAAGCTCTATGGGATATCCTAGGACCAGGCTATAAACAATGGACCCATTTTACTAGTAGTAATGATAACCAAAAACCCAAAATTTGCTGATAAAATCATGATCAGGTGGTCCCGATAGAGAAAATGAAATAAAAATTAGGGTTACCCATTAGTTATAGAAAAATAATAACTAATATAGATAGTCATATAAAAATACTGACAAGCTAACAGTGTCACTAGAATTTCTCAATTTAATGACTATCACTTCTATGAATTATCAAAAAAATAAACTAGAAAACAAATAAAAACTTTTAATATCATTCATACCAACCCCTAGAAACCATCACAAAGAAGTAACCCCTTCACATTAAGTATAATACATTAAATTCCATGGTAAATGCATATTTGAGCACAAAAATATTATGATCATGACAAAATAACATAGTAAATTCATACTCTTAGTGAATTCAAACATTCCCATTTATAAAAATTAGTAGTTTGTGTAATGTTATAATAAAAAATAATAATTTTTAATTACACATGTATTTTCAAAATAAATAATAACCATTCATAAAAATAAAAATTAAATAGTCTAAATAATAATTATAAACCAAAAACACCCTTTTTTAAATCCCAATCACTGTAGGATATTAAAAAGAAGAGTAAAAATTTATATTCACCTACCATATATCAAATAAAATTGAATAAGTTATCAAAAAATTATTAGATCAGGGCTAGAGAATTATTTTTCACACCCTATAAACAAAAAACCCTATATTTGATAAGCCACAATTGAGTAATAAAGCAGATATAATAGATTAGGGAGGATTAAGATAATAAAATAGGATGAAGGAAGTGATAAATTAGATAAATTCCCTAACCATGAGTTTTATTTGATGAATCACTGAGAAATAATCAATAATCTGACCAAGAGGAATAGAAGTGGGAGTAGTGTGTTTTGTAGTACTCATAGGTTGATTCTTTCTACCTCTAGAAGAAAATATAAGAACAAAATTATATAATTGGATATTTAAAATTAATTTTATTATAATCTTTTAAAATTATTCATGGTTTGACTATATGGTTTTCTAGGCTATACAAGTTACCATGCATTTTCTACCTAAATATTCCACTAAACTTGAATAGTAAAAGATGCATGGTCTCTATGATCATTAATTATGAACATGCATTCTATAAAAACTCAATAATTTGTTAAAAATTCACCTAAAATTTATAAAACACAGTAAAATAAAATGTAACTAAAATAAATATATTTTAGTGACATCATGGGTGTCATAATTCTCCATACTCTGATAATTTTTGACCCCATAAAGTTATTAGAATTACATATTAGAAAATAGATTAAGCTATTGATCCCTCATAAGAAAATATCATTTCCAGGTTTTACATGTATCTTTTCCATGTTTAAAAATTACAAAAATATAAGGAATAAATTTACCCTATAACACTTTATTTTTATGAACAAGAAAATGGATAGGTTTCTCTAAAAAATTGGAATCATGTTCTAAATTTAGATTTTTCTAATAAACAATATGAGATTATTTAGGATGATAATTATTTAACAAGAATTTATAAAACACATTATAAATATATTTCAACTCATGAGGTAGAACAATTTGATATTCCTCTTCTCTAAATCATTTCATGATCTCAAAGAAACTGAATTACCTTGAAAATAACTTACCTTTCTTTCAAATATTCTAATTCAAAATTGTGTATAAACATTAAGAAGCACATTACCACACACTATTAATTACATTAGTTATTTTTAAGGATTATCATAATATTTCTAGTGACTTTTAGTTATCACCAATATTTTCTAAATCAACTAGATCATTTCAGTCATCTCCTACATAATGCTCAATCCCAAGAATAAGGGTCCACCCACTTCAACCCTACACAACAACGACTAGTATAGATGACCATCAAGAGATTCAAACTAATTAAATCATAATAATTTTTATAATATTAAATTATATTAAATTAAATATATTTCTCCCATGTTCCTCCAAAATCAATAAAACAAGTGAAAATCATATCTTCAAAAATTTAAATAGCCTATTTCATTTGACCATCAGTTTATGTGTGACAACTAATGTGAAATTTCAATTGAGTTCCCGTATATTCTTTATGATTCCTCTAAAAATTATATTTAATATATGGTTATCATTTAAAGACAGTATAAGAGAGTGTTATATGATTTTTCAAAAAAAATCTATTCATACAACTTTTCCAAGATCTCTTACTTTAAAACTCACTTTAATGGGAATAAAATGATATAATTTAATATAATGATCAATAATTAGTAATATCACATTTTTTCCATAAGTATATAAAGGTAATATACCAATAAATGAAATGGATATATCTTCCCACTTTCATATGATAATATAAATAGGTTGTGATAAATTAATTGGCTTTGGATGATCAGAATCCAATTACTAAAAAATAAGGAAAAAACACAAAGTCAATGATTTCATGGCTTATAATAGGAAACCAATAAAGATTTTTTAAATCATAATATATCATGGTATTATATGTTATAATACCCTAATTATAATTATGACTATCTTTATAAATTACCACCTCAAATAATGAGGAATTATGAGAAACTTCCTGAAATAAATATTTCCTCTAGAGTAACAAAATACTTCACCAGATATCTCCCCGCTATTTAAAATTACCCAAAAACTATAGAATCAATAATTTAGTATTTTCTTTAGTCAATTTTGATTAATAAAATAATTAATTAATTTAATATTATATAAAGACACCAGTTTATATTCTTTCTACACCTCTAAAATACATTCAGTAAAAGTATTCATAAAGTTTCATTCATCACCAGAATCAAATTGCTTGTTTATGTAACATCCTACAGAGAGAACCAATGAAAACATTTCCTTTACAATGAATGTAATACATATCAAAATAAAAACATTATAATTATTCAACCCACCATCCCTTCCTAAAATTAAGGTCATTCTATTAAAATATATACTTTAGGGTTTTGGTATATGTATATACATTAAAATTATCTCTAAATAAATAATGTCTCTAATATTTCAAATCATACATCACAATTGCCAATTCGAGGGCGAAGGTTTGATTGTAATTATTATGTTTTTTTAATTTATGATAACATTATACCACCAAATGATAATTATATATAATAAAATATCCAAAGAAACCATTCATAATGCATCATAATAAGTTATTAAACCATCATTAAGCTTATATAGAATCAATATATGGGTTAAAATCAAACTCTTATTGATTTCATTAATGTATTTATGAAATTCATCACTGTATTAATAATTAACTCCTCTTGTGTTAAGGAATTAAAGGGAGATTAATATTCCAAGATGTCAAAAAAAATATCCCATAATAAACTTCCAATAGATAGAGGGTTATAAATTCAAATACATTCCTAGGGTTTTACAATGTCACCACACCATTACTTTTCTCCAGGAATAGTTATATCCACATTCTAGAAACTACATAGCCTAAATTTTTATCCTTTTTAATCCATAATTGGTGTTTAGATAGTCTATGAAACATATGATGATACTTTATAGGCTTTAACACAGTCACACGTTGATCATAATTCTCTTCCTTTGATTTGGATTAAAATAAAATATCATAAAAAAATACAAGAAAATAAGTGTTTAGGTATCAATTGATGTTATGTTTTATCAAATCCATAATGATTTTAAGATCATTCGTGATCCCATTATTAATATCCATGTATTTTTAAAACATATACCTACTCTCGATGAACATCATAATAATATTATATTCGTTTAACCTCAATTTTCATATCCTAAGATGAGGTTAATTATAAAATACCATTTCACCCCAATGCTAAAAAATGACATAAATATAAGGTAAAGTGTAGTTATTTTTCACTCTCACACTAGTAATCTTCTAATAATAAATTTATAAATAAATTATTACATATACCTTTTTAACAAAGTGAACTAAAACTACCCAGGGTGATACACTCATATGTAATAAACCCTTTCCTTCAAAGAATTCAAATGAGGTTTTCAAATCATTTAATTATATACAATCTATATAAAAAGAGGTTAAAGAGATGAGTTGTTCCCTATTTAAAATAAATCAATAAGTCTACTCCCCTATGTGGAAACAATCCATATAAATCATTAAGTAAAACCTTTGGATAACTATCCACTAGTAAAGGAAATGCATTTCTAGATTTCTCCTCTATATAATCCCAAATAAAATTAATTAATTGAAAATATATGGTCCCAATATTCTAAATAACCAGTCTTTATCAACACCAAATTATACCCCACTCTCTTTTAAAGATGTTTTCATTCCCATCAGGTGATAGAAATGAAACTTTTCAATTATAGTGATCAATATATCCCATTGATATAATCATCCAATATATTACTTGGATAATGCCAAAGAAATCTAAATCTACAAAAAAGAAAATTATATAAGATTTCAACATCAAAGATAACAATATTTAAAAAAGTGAACTTCCATCCCTGCTCTTTTTTCTTTCATAAAATATTAGTGATCACTATAAAATCGAACATATGTTCAACTCAAAAAATCATTTAGTCAATTTGTTTATTTGATATAAAGGAATAAAAAGGACATGTATCAAATAAATATATAACATAAAATAAGAAATAAGCACAAAACCTCATACCATCATAGGATTGTTCTTTTAGTCCATAGTTATATACTTTTTAGTATATAATCACCTAGATTTAGGCTAACTTAGATATATTACACTAGGTTTTGAGCCTTTCTACAACCAACCTTGTCCTCAGAGAGGTCCATTTCTTCCTCCATGTCTATGTGAGATAATATCAATAATTTTAGATATATTAGACTGCATAGATAACCTTTTAAAGTAGTCTAAATTTTTATACTACCCTTCTATGTAGGATAACCAACCATCCGCATTGATGGTCTATAATTGGGGTTTTATAACAATCAGGACTTGCATAACTTTGATTTATATATTCCTAGAACACCAACGATCTTCTCCCCGATGAGGCTAAAGAAAAAGTACAATATTTTCATTTACTACTACCACTTACCTCTCACCAAAATTATTCATTCTTCCTCTTATAAATAAATATAGCAGTATAAACTTTTATAGTTCTAATAGATACACTTCACATACAAATAATCACCAAAATTGTAACTCTACATCTCAGTTTACCCAAGTAGTACCAGATTTCGGGTCACCATGTATACTTAAGTGTTCCTAACTATATATCAAAGGCTATTGAATAGTTATGAGGACTTTTAATAGTAATTTTTAGACTATTCCATCAAATAAGAAAACGTTTCCTACCTAAATTAACCAATGATTTCACATGACCCATCCATATAAAAAACATAACAAAAAATTTCAATAAGTAATAAAATATCAAATAGGGTTCCCTATAATCAATAATATAAATTAAAAACCATAGTCCATATATGGCCTTATGAAAAATAGAGTTAAAAAATAGTAATATATAACATCTTCACCATTGATAAAAATAATATAATCCCTTAGTGTAATATAGATACAATATTATTGAAATAAATAAAATGTACAAAATCATCTCTAGGATAATTCATAATAGATATCCTTCCAAATTAATGACCTCTAAAGAATTTATCTTCTTTTTCCAAACATCCAACTCTAAGTAGATACCAATTTTTAATATTTGAACATAAATTCTACCCATGTATAAAAAATCCCATTCCATGTACACGTGTAGGTTTGAGTTCAATTACTTAGTAATATTTCCCCTCTCACCTTGACCCCTTGAGTGATAGTGATAAAGTGAAATCATAGTGAATTATATGATGGATTCAAGGAATAATACTCAACCCACTAAAAAAAATATATCGCATAATAGATCATATAAAGAAATATGTATATTCAATTATTCCTAGAAGGTACACACACACACCAACACCTTAGACTCAACAAATGCTACATGACTCAATATAGGTCCCCAACATCCTATACTTGTAAACCCATCCACCTTAATGGAAAAATGAGGTATACCCCAAAATATATAATGCATTATAATAGAATTCCATCAGGAGTTATAATAATAACCAAAAAAAAATTCTCACCAGTATCCCAGTATATCCATGTATTATCTCACTTCCCATAAGATATTAAAACCAGGAAATATCAAAGAAAATATTTATAACATCTTGAAATTGAAAAATAAGAAATTAAAATGGGCACAACCACCAAAAAAACATCAAAAATTAATGAAAACTAAATAGAGAAGTAAAAAAGGTTCCTAAGCATATAATAACATCTAAATAGAAATATCATGAAAAAATAAACAATCAATCTATAATAGATCCAAACCATATGAAATAACAATCTCAATATTATTTCCCTACCTCATCTCAACTCCTAAATCATCACCAGAGTAATCACCAGACTACCCATAGATCACCTATGGCCCTGCCTCATATATATCATCTCTCCATGGGGTTTATCTCCCTTTGTGTGGTTGTACAATCCTATGATTATATATTGATCCATCAGATCCTATATCATCATAACACATTTCCATAGATCATGTATTAATTCATCATTATAATAAGTTTGTGAGACAGATATGGTCTCAACCTGGAGAATCATGATGGAGGATAACTATAACATCCCAGGTAAATAATGAGTAAAACATTTTCATATTTATTAATATTTACGAATTAAATATTAATTTTACTTTAAAGGGGTTGCTATGTTCGATTGCGTACTCGATACGCAACGATGAGTTTCTTTGAAAACTTACGTTGCACACTAGTAATATAATAATATTATTTTAAATGGTAGTTAACATGTAGCCGTTGTATTGGAGGGAATGGATAGAAATAACTAAAATATTATTATATATGTTTTTTAAATGTTTTTACATTTATCCAATAAAAGATAAAGGCTTAAAATATGGAAAGAATTCAATTTTAGGCATTTATACCCTAATTTTCACTAAAGGTTCACTTATCACCTTTGGATGGAGAAACATCATTAAATATAGTTTTGATCACTCTTATAAATTCTATTAGACCAACTATAACTCTTCTTTATAATCGGGACATCAAAATTTACTTTGTGTAAATTTTTGGTATTTTTCCAATAAAGTTCATTTTTTAATGAATAGTGTAAAATGTTGTATTTTAATTCAAAACCAATTTTTAATCTAATTTATTTATATGATTAGATTATCTTTTGAATTGGTTTTAAAGTGAAATTAGAATATATTTTTACCATTTAATCCAATGGTGGTCATTGGAATCAATTTCACTTTGAAATTGGACTTAAACTAGTGTCAATCTTTTGATACTTATTGTTTCATAAAAACACGTTATTTGCTGTGACAGTGGGAATTAATTATTAAATTAATTAATGCAACTTATATGTTTTGAATTTTGTAAAATGGACTTCATTTTTTAATTCGGAATATCAAATATAGCTTAGGGTGAAGTTTTGGTATTTTTCTGAAAAACTTCAATTTTGATGAATAGTGAAATCACTAAGTGGTAGTTTAAGAAACTGATTTTTCGTTTAAATGAAATTTTATCACTTATGTGTTTTGAATTTCAAAAATCCGACATACATGGTTGTCATTAAGAAGTAAAATGTGGTTCAATGAGATTAAAATAATTTTTTGGTGAATAGTAACTTTTAAGTTCTTAATCGCGATTAGAGGCAATTAGTGCAATTTAAGGCAAAAATGATATTATAATAAAATGAAAATACCTAGAAACATGTCCTACCCTTATTGGATGTGTCATGGCTGACCGAGAAAAGCCATGGGTCAACTTGGGGACCCCATGGAGCCACTTTTTTTGGGAAATGACATAAATAACTTTTTATTTAATGTTAAAGTAAAAATAACCCAAACATGAGATGTTTTACTAAAACAATTTTTACATGGGGTTATACAAGTCATATTTTTTATTATAAATAGTCATTGGAAAGATAAAAAGATTTCCTACATCATGATAGTTTTTTTATAATTTTTAGACTTTAAATAAATGAAATTATTTATGACATCATGATGATGCAGCGATTACCTCATTAATAAAGGATTTAAATAAAATGAAATGATAATGTAAAATCTATGACCTACACATGTCCAAAACCTATTATATGGGTGTATTTCGAACCCTTATCACCTTAACCTAGAATTATATCAATTTGGGACCTTTTTAATCAGAAACTCTTTTTAAAATAAAGTAACTTATCTTTACTTTCCAAGAGTTCCCCTCCTCTCCTCTTATAAAAGGCCCCCACCTCTACCTCCTTACCCACACTCCCAAAGCCTTTGGCTCGGCCAAACCCTACCCATTTTGTCTCTAAACTTCCCTCTCTTACTCCTTAAAGCCTCAAATTGTGCATAATTCTTCCCAAGGAAGCCTTTGAGCTCAAACCAAATGGAGTTACTCGATTTTAAGGTAATGTCTTCACTTGAGTCCTTTTGTTTTATTTTGCTTCTCCAACCCACTAAACTCTTTTTATTCATTTCTTTTGTAACAACTCCAGTATCCTCAATATACTAAGATGTTGTTATAAGATGGATTCTAGCTACACTTACACACACCTACATCTAATGGTTAAAGAACATACTGTTTCTGTGGATGGCGAATTTCGGCCTCCCGAAACGATGATTGTTCAACATTCTTTTAACACCTTCAAAGGTGGCCATTAAGATGACACTATATTTATATATGATATATAATATGTTTATGTTTTCCTTAAGATTATTTATTTTTCATTTTGGGCATACCTTTATGGTTTCCATTATGGGTAAACGCGATATCTTCATTTAAGGAAGTGCGGACTACCGCCCCCTCAAAGTGATTTGATTCGTTAATGCCATATGTGGGACGTATAAAGGATGGATTTAAAGTTATTATATATGATTTTATACTGGAATTATAATATACCTCTATATCATTATTATTTCTTCCCATTAAATTATGAGATAGAAATGAAAGTAGTGTTCATGCGTACGTACGGCTTACCGTCTCCATGAACGGTGCATTTCATTTCTTATCCCCAAATGTAATGTAATATTATAAGTATAAGTATATAATGGATATATATAATGAATGATACATATAAATGATAAATATAATTCTGGAATTAAAATATACATACCTCTCATTTAGTTTTAATTCCATTAATATGACAAAGAAATGAAAGTAGCGTTCATGCGTACGTACGGCTTACCGTCTCCATGAACAGTTCATTTCATTTATTACCTATAAATGATTAAGTAATATTATAAATACATATATATGCTGGATATATATGATTTCCAAATCAGGAATGTCATTCTGGATATAAAGAACCTTTTACCACATGAACAACATGTAATTGTAAGAAGTCCACTTTCGACTAAAGAACCAAATATCGACAAAACAAACATTATTAACTTAAGTGGTTTAATAATGTTTATAACATGGAAATAAGTGATATAAAAGGAATAATTAACTTGAAAAAGGTTCTTAAGAAAATACAAATTAACTCAAGTTTATTATTCAGGACGTTAAAGAACGATTGAGTCAAGTCGGACCCATGGTAAGGGACTTCGTCTCAATCTCCTTTCATTGAGGCATATTTCGTTTTATACACAACTTTCTTTTATACGGTGTATAAACCCCTTTGAATATTACTTTTATACAAAAGGAATCTTTTTCTATGAAGCATTTTACAAAACGACAAAAAGGAATGTTTCTTTTAATGTACGCGGTGACAACGACCTTTTCAGCCGCCACGAGTATTATTTGGTCTTTGGCTTCCTGACCAAGCCGTAATGTTTTTTTTAAAACGAAATAAATCACATATACTCTTTTATGTATTTTTTTATTGAAAATTGTTTTTATAATGGATTTGTTATGTCAATATATTTAAGTGATATATTGTGATCAAAGTGTGGAAATGTTTTCTTTCCATTATATTTTTTTATGTCTTATGATTTTTATAATGGTACTTGGATATTTGACGGGTGGTTATGTGATAAACCATATGACGGGTGGTGCCGTGAATACCAGGATGGGTGGTTACGTTATAACCTCCAATGCATTGGGTATAGAAGTCAGCCGTATGGCTATTCCATTAGGTATGTATGGAAGTTGGCCATATGGATATTCCATTAAGTGATATGTGTGGAAGTCGACCGTATGGTTATTCCACTTAAGTATGTTTATGTCCCAAGTTACCTTTATATGTTATGTGTTCTTTATATGGGTTTTATGGTAATCCTTTGGTTACAAAAAGGTAATTAATGATATTTTATTCAGTGAATAGTTTTTACTACTTCATGAAGGTGAAGGTATTACTTTGATAAAGTTATACATGGTTTACTTGATGTTTGAAAAACTAACAGTTTTCATTATTTGTGTATCCCTTACTGAGCTTTTTATGCTCACCCCAAGTTTTTTGAAATGTTTTTCACAGGACTTAATGTGGAATAGGGTCAAGGATGGGATCAAGGTAATGTCATGCTATATAAAACATGGAACTAGACATGTTTCTTTTTAAGAGTTTTTATTTTATGGAATCTTAGTAGAAGTTTATACTTTTTAATCTTTTGAGATGTAATAGTTATGTCCTAATTCTCTAAAACTATAAACCTGAAAAGTTCCTCAATGTGAATTATTCATTTAATTCAATATTAAGTAATGTTTAAGGCCATGGCCTTATAGTTGGTATCAGAGGTCGGTTTAGACAACTTTAGGAGTTAGAAAATTGTTAAATTATAAGTTAATTTATGGTATGATTGAAATGATATAGCATTTAAAGATTACCATGTTGCTTCGCCTAAGATATTTCTGTGTTCGGAATGGTTTTCTGTAGATGAGACAAAGCAGCTATGTTGGGATGACATCAGGAGGAAGAAAACCTTCCAAATCAGCAACCTGAGATGGTCGGAATTGGAACTGAACAGTTAGTTGCAGTGATGGAATAGTTGACTCTGGCTATAAATGGTGGTGGTATCCATGCATGAGATCAGCCAGATCAACCGCAGAGGAACATGTCAGTGGTGGAAAATTTCATGAGGCAACATCCCCCATCATTCAGAGGATCATCTGACCCCGTGCAAGCTGAAGGGTGGATTAAAGCACTGGAGAATATTTTTGATGTCATGGGGTGTTCAGAAAATCAAAAGGTTAGTCTTGTTGTTTACCATTTTGAAGGTGAAGCTTATCAGTGGTGGTCGATGGTGAAAAATATTAGGGATAGTGATGAGATTGAGGATCTTCACTGGGATGAATTCAAAGGTATGTTTCTTGAGAAATATTTTCCTAAGGTGGTTCATCTTAGGATGGAAAAACAGTTCCTAGAGTTGAGGCAGGAGGATGATTCAGTGGCTACTTATGAAGCAAAGTTCACTCGTTTGGCAAGGTATGCACCAAACTTCATACGAGATCTTGATAGTAAAATAAACCGTTTTTACTCTGGGTTAAATCCAAAGTATCGAAGGGCTTTAGCTTCTCGTGAGTTCAGAAGTTATGAAAAACTTGTTCGATGTGTGGAGAAGGTGGAAATGGAGTTTGCCGATGATCAGGTGTTCTATGACAAACAACAGAATAAGAGGTCCAGTTGGCAGGAAAAGGGGAAGAATTTATCAAAGAAGCAAGGAGGTAAGAAAAATGAATATCCATCCTGTGAGAAGTGTGGTAAAATGCATCC
The DNA here is from genome assembly GCA_963277665.1 of Viscum album. Taxonomy (NCBI): domain Eukaryota; kingdom Viridiplantae; phylum Streptophyta; class Magnoliopsida; order Santalales; family Viscaceae; genus Viscum; species Viscum album. The sequence continues at coordinate 387,525,385 of OY728166.1, forward strand.
TGGGGAATGTTTATCCAAGTCTGGTAAGTGCTTTCGGTGTGGTAAGTCTGGTCATATTGCTCGTAACTGTAAGGAAGATGATCAAGCAGGCAATGAAAAGCCAACGGTAATATGTTTTAAGTGTAATGAAATGGGTCATTATGCAAACGAGTGTCCAACGAAGAACTCAACTGGGAGAAATCAGCCAGACTACAAGTAGAAAGGGGTGGTGAAATCCTTTGCAACAACTTCAGAAAATGTTGGGCCATCGAATGAAGTAGTATTAGGTACGCTGTTTGTTTGTTCAGATTATGCCAGTGTTTTGTTTGATTCAGGGTCTATACACTCTTTCATTTCTGAGAATTTTTCTAGTAAATTGGAAATTCCATCTCAAGATATGAATCCTGAACTTATGGTAAAAACACCCGGAGGGAACATTGAGACAAAAAGGAATTATAAGAACCTTCCTATCCTTGTGTGTGGAAAGAATCTACCAGTAAACCTTATTGTTTTGCCTCTAGTAGAGTTTGATGTTATTTTGGGCATGGATTGGCTTTCTGTTTATCATGCTAAGATTGAATGAAGAGCTAAAATGGTTTCTTTTCAGAAAGATTTTCAGTTTGTGTACAAGAATGAACCCTTAATTTTGATAACATATCATGAAGTTGAGAAACTAGTAAAAGATGGAAATGACTGTTACTTTACACATATTGTTGAAAATAAAGGAACTATTCAGATTAATGATGTGCCAGTGGTAAATGAGTATCTTGATGTTTTTCCTGATGAGTTGCCTGGTATTATTCATGATCGGTAAGTTGAATTTACTGTTGACTTAGTTCCTGATTCTAAGCCAATTTCAAAACCCCCTTATCGAATGGCTCAAGTTGAACTTTTAGAGTTAAAGAAACAATTGCAGGAGTTATTAGATAAAGGTTTCATTCGACCTAGCACATAACCATGGGTTGATCCTGTCTTGTTTGTTAAAAAGAAAGATGGCTCAATAAGACTTTGCATTGATTATAGAGCCTTGAATAATATTACTGTTAATAACAAGTATCCTTTGCCTCATATCGATGATTTGTTTGACCAGCTCCGGGGAGCTCAGTATTTTTCAAAGATTGACTTGAGGTCGGGGTACCATCAGTTGAAAGTAAAATAAGCAGACGTTCCGAAGACTGCGTTCCGTACTAGATATGGCCATTATGAATTTTTAGTTATGCCTTTTGGGTTAACCAATGCACCTGCTGTATTCATGGACCTTATGTATAGAATTTTCCATGAGTTCTTGGATAAGTTTGTGGTTGTTTTCATCGATGATATTTTGGTGTTTTCTAAAAGTAAATAGGATCATGAAAGCCATTTAAGGGTTATCTTGCAAACCTTAAAAGAAAATAAACTATATGGAAAATTCAGAAAGTGTGAGTTTTGGTTACAACAAATTTCTTTCCTGGGTCACATTGTTTCAAAAGATGGCATAACTGTTGATCCTGCTAAAACAAAAGTTGTTGAAGAATGGCCAAGACCCACAAATGTAACCGAGATCCGTAGTTTTCTTGGTTTGGAAGGTTACTACCGAAGGTTTGTTGAAAATTTTTCACGGTTATCTATTCCAATGACTAAGCTAACTCGGAAGGGTGTTAAGTTCATCTGGACAAAAGAATTTGATGATTGTTTTCAGGAGTTGAAAAGAATATTGGTGAATGCTCCAGTTTTGGCACTTCATTCCAGGAATTGTGATTTTGTTGTCTACAATGATGCTTCGTTGAAAGGACTTGGTTGTGTCCTAATGTCGAATGATCAGGTAATTGCTTATGCTTCACGACAGTTGAAAAATCATGAGGTAAATTACCCTACACATGATTTGGAATTAGCTGCTGTTGTCTTTGCTTTAAAAATTTGGAGGCATCATTTGTATGGAGTAAAGTGTGAAATATATACTGATCACAGAAGTTTAAAGTATATATTCACTCAGAAATAATTGAACATGAGATAGAGGAGATGGCTGGAATTAATCAAGGATTATGATTGTACAATTCACTACCATCCGGGAAAAGCAAATAAAGTGGCTGATGCTTTGAGTCGAAAAAGTAATGCTTCATTAACCATGCTACGTTTGGAACGAGATCCTTTGGTTTTTGATTTGATGAACTTTGGCATATAAGTTGTTGGTGCAGGATGTCCTCCTGTTTTGTTTCAGGTATCAGTGAGATCTTCTCTATCAGATAGAATCAAGCAAGCATAGAAGCAAGATAGTGAGTTGCAGAAAAAGGTAGACTTGGTTCAGAAAGGTAAGTTGCCTAAATTCAACGTTGATAATGATTGTGTTTTGAGATTTGGGAAGAGATTGTGTGTACCTTGTGATTCACAGTTGAAGAGAGAGTTGTTATGTGAAGTTCATAGTTCTCCGTTTTCAGTTCATCCTGACAGTACTAAGATGTACAAAGATCTGTGGGAGTATTACTGGTGGGATGGAATGAAAAGAGATATTGCTGATTTTACTATGAAGCGATTGACTTGTCAGCTGGTTAAAGAAGAGCGGAAGTTACCGAAAGGGATGCTTCAGCCTTTACCAGTGCCAGAGTGGAAATGGGAAAACATATCCATGGACTTTTTTGTGGGATTACCGAGGACATCTTGAGGTAATAATGAAATCTGGGTTATTGTTGATCGCTTGACTAAATCTTCTCATTTCCTTGCTATACGAGATACTTTTTCCCTAGATCAACTTTCCCATTTGTATCTTAAAGAGATAGTTAGGTTACATGGAGTTCCTCTCTCCATTGTGTCTGATCGTGATCCCAGGTTTACTTCTAACTTTTGGAAAGGCCTTCAGAAGTCATTGGGTACTGAATTAAATTTTAGTACAGCTTTTCATCCGCAATCAGATGGGCAGTTAGAACAAACAATTCAGACCTTGGAGGATATACTAAGAGCTTGTTCGATGGATTATCAGGGAAGTTGGGACCAACATCTTTCTTTGGTTGAGTTTTCATATAATAACAGTTTTCATTCTAGTATACAGATGGCACCATTTCAGGCATTATATGGGAAGCGGTGTCGAACTCCAGATTTCTGGGATGAAGTGGGTGAAAGGAAGTTGATGGGACCAGAATTGGTAGAAGAGATGGCAGAAAAAGTTCAGATGATTCAGAAACACATGATAATAGCTCAGAGCAGGCAGAAGAGTTATGCGGATAACCGGAGGAAGGATCTATCTTTCGAGGTAGGTGATCATGTTTTTCTCAAGGCTTCTCCATGGAAAAGTGTGATGAGATTTGGTAAGAAAGGAAAGCTAAGTCCAAGGTTAATTGGACCACATGAAATTCTGGAGAGAGTTGGATCAATTGCTTACCGAGTGGCTTTACCTCCGAGTTTATCTCAGGTACACAATGTTTTTCATGTCTCGATGTTGAGGAAGTATATGCCAGATCCATCTCATGTTTTGAGTCCAGAGGTAGTTCAGCTGGAATAGAACCTATCTTATGAAGAACAATCAGTCCAGATTCTTGACCGAAGAGAGCAAGTGTTGTGAAATAAGGTAATTCACCAGGTAAAGGTTTTGTGGAAAAACCATATGGTTGAAGAGGCAACGTGGGAATCTGAAAATGCTATGAGGGATAAATACCCCCACTTATTTTGATAAGTGAATAAAATTGCGAGGACGTAATTCCCAAAAGGGGGGAAGGATGTAACATCCCAGGTAAATAATGAATAAAACATTTTCATATTTATTAATATTTACGAATTAAATATTAATTTTACTTTAAAGGGGTTGCTATGTTCGATTGCGTACTCGATACGCAACGATGAGTTTCTTTGAAAACTAACGTTGCACACTAGTAATATAATAATATTATTTTAAATGGTAGTTAACATGTAGCCGTTGTATTGGCGGGAATGGATAGAAATAACTAAAATATGATTATATATGTTTTTTAAATGTTTTTACATTTATCCAATAAAAGATAAAGGCTTAAAATACCGAAAGAATTGAATTTTAGGCATTTATACCCTAATTTTCACTAAAGGTTCACTTATCACCTTTGGATGGTGAACCGTCATTAAATATAGTTTTGATCACCCTTATACATTTTATTGGACCAAATATAACTCTTCTTTAGAATCGGGACATCAAAATTTACTTTGTGTAAATTTTTGGTATTTTTCGGATAAAGTTCATTTTTTAATGAATAGACTAAAATGTTGTATTTTAATTCAAAACCAATTTTTAATCTAATTTATTTATATGATTAGATTATCTTTTGAATTGGTTTTAAAGTGAAATTATAATATATTTTTACCATTTAATCCAATGGTGCTCATTGGAATCAATTTCACTTTGAAATTGGACTTAAACTAATGTCAATCTTTTGATACTTATTGTTTCATAAAAACACGCTATTTGCTCTGACAGCGGGAATTAATTATTAAATTAATTAATGCAAATTATATGTTTTGAATTTTGTAAAATGGACTTCATTTTTTAATTCGGAATATCAAATATAGCTTAGGGTGAAGTTTTGGTATTTTTCTGAAAAACTTCAATTTTGATGAATAGTGAAATCACTAAGTGGTAGTTTAAGAAACTGATTTTTCTTCTAAATGAAATTTTACCACTTCTGTGTTTTGAATTTCAAAAATCCGACATACATGGTTGTCATTAAGAAGTAAAATGTGGTTCAATGAGATTAAAATAATTTTTTGGTGAATAGTAACTTTTAAGTTCTTAATCGCGATTAGAGGTAATTAGTGCAATTTAAGGAAAAATGATATTATAATAAAATGAAAATACCTAGACACATGTCCTACCCTTATTGGATGTGTCATGGCCGACCAAGAAAATCCATGGGTCAACTTGGGGACCCCATGGAGCCACTTTGGTTGGGAAATGACCTAAATAACTTTTTATTTAATGTTAAATTCAAAATAACACAAACATGAGATGTTTTACTAAAACAATTTTTACATGGGGTTATACAAGTCAGATTTTTTATTATAAATAGTCATTGGAAAGATAAAAATATTTCATACATCATGATAGTTTTTTTATAATTTTTAGACTTTAAATAAATTAAATTATTTATGACATCATGATGATGCATCGATTACCTCATTAATAAAGAATTTAAATAAAATGAAATGATAATGTAAAATCTATGACCTAAACATGTCCAAAACCTATTTTATGGGTGGATTTAGAACCCTTATCACCATACACTCTGATTATATCAATGTGGGACCTTTTGAATCCGAAAATATTTTTAAAATAAAGTAACTTATCTTTACTTTCCAAGAGTGCCCCTCCTCTCCTCTTATAAAAGGCCCCCACCTCTACCTCTTTACCCACACTCCCAAAGCCTTTGGATCGGCCAAACCCTGCCCATTTTGTCTCTCCACTTACCTCTCTTACTCCTTAAAGCCTCACATTGGGCAGAATTGTACCCAAGGAAGCCTTTGAGCTCAAACCAAAGGGAGTTACCCGATTTTAAGGTAATGTCTTCACTTGAGTCCTTTTGTTTTATTTTGCTTCTCCAACCCCCTAAAATCTTTTTATTCATTTATTTTCTAACAACTCCAGTATCCTCAATATACTAAAATGTTGTTATATGAATTATTCGAGCTACACTTACACACACCTACATCTAATGGTTAAAGAACATACTGTTTCCGTGGATGGAGAATTTCGGCCTCCCGAAACGATGATTGTTCAACATTATTTTAACACCTTCAAAGGTGGCCATTAAGATGACACTATATTTATATATGATATATAATATGTGTTTTTTTCCTTAAGCTTCTGTATTTTTCATTTTGGGCATACCTTTATGGTTTCCATTATGGTTAAACGCGATATCTTCATTTAAGGAAGTGCGGACTACCGCCCCCTCAAAGTGATTTGATTCGTTAATGCCATATGTGGGATGTATAAAGGATGGATTTAAAGTGATTATATATGATGTTATACTATAATTATAATATACCTATATATCATTATTATTTCTTCCCATTAAATTATGAGATAGAAATGAAAGTAGCGTTCATGCGTACGTACGGCTTACCGTCTCCATGAACGGTGCATTTCATTTCTTATCCCCAAATGTAATGTACTATTATAAGTACATGTATATAATGGATATATATAATGAATGATACATATAAATTATTAATATAATTCTGGAATTAAAATATACATACCTCTCATTTAGTTTTAATTCCACTAATATGACAAAGAAATGAAAGTAGCGTTCATGCATACGTACGGCTTACCGTCTCCATGAACGGTGCATTTCATTTATTACCTCTAAATGATTATGTAATATTATAAATACATGTATATTCTGGATATATATGATATCCAAATCAGGAATGTCATTCTGGATATAAAGAACCTTTGACCACACGAACAACATGTAATTGTAAGAAGTCCACTTTCGACTTAAGAACCAAATATCGACAAAACAAACATTATTAACTTAAATGGTTACATAATGTTTATAACATGGCAATAAGTAATATAAAAGGAATAATGAACTTGAAAAAGGTTCTTCAGAAAATAGAAATTAACTCAAGTTTATTATTCAGGACGTTAAAGAACGATCGAGTCAAGTCGGACCCGAGGTAAGGGACTTCGTCTCAATCTCCTTTCATTGAGGCATATTTCGTTTTATACACAACTTTCTTTTATACGGTGTATAAACCCCTTTGACTTTTAGTTTTATACAAAAGGAATCTTTTTCTACGAAGCGTTTTACAAAACGTCAAAATGGAATGTTTCTTTTAACGTACGTAGTGACAACGATCTTTTCCGCCGCCGCGAGTATTATTTGGTCTTTGGCTTCCTGACCAAGCTGTAATGTTTTTTTTAACGAAATAAATACCATATACTCTTTTATGTATTTTGGTATTGAAAATGGTTTTTATAATGTATTTGTTATGTCAATATATTTAAGTGATATATTGTGATCAAAGTGTGGAAATGTTTTCTTTCCATTATATTTGTTTTATGTCTTATGATTTTTATAATGGTACTTGGACATTTGACGGGTGGTTATGTGATAAACCATATGAAGGGTGGTGCCGTAAATACCAGGATGGGTGGTTACATTATAACCTCTAATGCATTGGGTATGGAAGTCGGCCGTATGTCTATTCCGTTAAGTATGTATGGAAGTTGGCCATATGGATATTCCATTAAGTGATATGTGTGGAAGTCGACCGTATGGTTATTCCACTTAAGTATGTTTATGTCCCAAGTTACCTTTATATGTTATGTGTTCTTTATATGGGTTTTATGGTAATCCTTTGGTTACAAAAAGGTAAGTAATGATATTTTATTCAGTGAAGAGTTTTTACTACTTCATGAAGGTGAAGGTATTACTTTGATAAAGTTATACATGGTTTACTTGATGTTTGAAAAACTAACAGTTTTCATTCTTTGTGTATCCCTTACTGAGCTTTTTATGCTCACCCCAAGTTTTTTGAAATGTTTTTCACAGGAAATAATGTGGAATAGGTTCAAGGATGGGATCAAGGGAAAGTCATGCTATATAAAACATGGAACTAGACATGTTTCTTTTTAAGAGTTTTTATTTTATGGAATCTTAGTATAAGTGTCTACTTTGTAATCTTTTGAGATGTAATAGTTATGTCCTAATTCTCTAAAACTCTAAACCTGAAAAGATACTCAATGTGAATTATTCATTTAATTCAATATTAAGTAATGTTTAAGGCTAGGGCCTTATAATAACCCACTCTACGGTAGGTATTTTCACAGTCACCAATGAATCACCCAACTTAGCTAGAGTATAATCTTCTATTGCACCATTTCCAATCAAAAAATGGGAAAGGTATTACTAAGAGAGGAATTATAATTATCTATGAATGTCATCAATTCATGAAACCTTTCATGTTACATAATCATTCTACAAGAGAAAAATATAAAATTTTAAGGTCATCCTAAACATCACCTCCAATAATCCTCACATCACAATCATGATTTGCATCACACAAGTATAATTTCCTCATAGGATATGTGACCAATTTCTCTATCCCATATAGTCCTAATCCTATATCATGTTGGAAAATTATGCTTTACTCTTATTAACACTAATAAAGAGTGAACTTAAGCACCTCTTAAACCCATATCTTAGTCCATAGTAGTGATAAATCATAATATAGGGAATACTACCACTCTACCTATCCATAAACACAACTGAAACCTCATAAAGACTATATACCATCAAAAAAATTGAGTTTCAATAAAGATGGAATTAATAACAAAAAAAGGAGTCTAAATACTAAAGAATTGTATAATTTTATCAAATTTTTAAAATGGATATCTATAAAGATAACTTAATCAATGTTATGATATCTCATTCCATCTAAAGGTTATTCCCCAAACATGATCACAAACTTTATGTGATCCTGCAATCAAAAGAAACACTTGAACCCATAATCCAATGAAAATATTATGGGTATATTAAGAGTTAAAGACTTTATCACATTATGAAAGTGTACCTATCAAGGTTCCATGAAAATAAGATCACAAAAATATCATTGTCCATCCCATCCTAGACTAATCAACTTATCACCTAGGATATTGTATCATACATATGAATCTTATAATATCAATAATCATCATGAAAATACAGATAACATAAAAGGAAAAAATAATCAAGAGTCACATACATAATCATCTATGATTTGTAAAACTGGGATATCCTTCATGTTGTAAAAAAAATATCCTTCAAAAAACTAAAATCTCTTGGATTTTATCAAAACAAAACTGTGTCCCTACTTTAGAAAATATTAATGAGTAAATAAAATAACCAATTTATAATAACAAGGGAATAATTCCAAAATATATAGAATTCATAATTTAAAAATACACAAAGAGACCCCATTTATTTATTTTTAAAACAATCAAAACCACTTTGGAAACTGATTATTGGTAATAAAATTTAATTTCAAACTCATTTTTAAAATCAAAACTTTTTTTAGAAAGTGTCCCTTTCGAAACATTCCAAATCCAACCCTATTTATAAACCAATTTAATGGTATGGTTTATTCTATTTAAAAATATTTTTTAATATAAAAAACTTTTAAATTGTTAATGGTTATCTTTTTATAAAACCAATCCATGGATTAACTCGCGACACTATGTGAGCCATAAAATATTCCTCCAATACTTTTTCAACCATGGAACCGCCAAATTAATGTTTAATAAGCTATAAATAATTTATAGATTATTATAATAACTCAAATTCATCTCATTTATGGATTAATGAAACGTTACAAGATCATACCATAATATAATAATAAATTAAATAAGTATAAAATAACAACAATCAATAAAAAACACCACACCAAATGGGTAAAGGAAACTTACCTTTATTCATATTCCATTTATATAATCCATGATTTAGTTAACCCTTTAAATGACCATGAAAACCCATATCCTCTACAACCTATAATTAATCAAACACAAAACCATATAAAATGAATTTTTGATATAGGTATAAGAGGTCCCAAACTTATCAGGTGACCCTAGTACACCAATATCATGAGAAAAATGGTGTGGTTTACTCTTAATACACCTCAAGAACAAATCCATGAAAAATAACCAATTCATATTATCAATTAAACCATTAATTTAATACTAATTATTTTAAATTTATAAAATAATCCAACAAGAACCATACCACTAGTGAAATGATGAATGATGAAAATATTATATCATTCTAAAAGTTCTTCTATGATCTGTACACAAAATCCCCATGAGCTGGAATAGGTCCAAAATGACATGGTTTAATCATTATCCAAATATATAGGAATCTATAATAAAATCAAGGGAGAATTAAGAATATGATTAAGGGAGGAATAATTGAGAAATTACCTTTAATTGGTATGACGAACTAGCCCTGAACCAATTAAATCAACATGGGAGAAATATGGGTAAAGGTGGAGAGATAGGGGATTCTACCTTATATTCCAATTATCAAAATGAAGAAGGGATTTAGGGGGTGGGGTATGTTATAAAAAAACCCCAAAATATTACCTCCTTTATTTAAAAAAGGGAGAAGGAGGTCACTGAATATTCGATGGCCTACCGCCATACTTTTTTGGTAGGGGTAGTGGGATTTCCCCAATACCCAAACCAGTGGGATTTAAGTTGGTCCAATAGTGTCCCACCAAATATCTAATGCTTCTTCCCAATAAAAATTCTTATTGTTAATCTTTTCCATGACTAACTCAATATCTAAAATATCTATTTTAGCTTCCAAAACAAGACTAAACAGCCTCTATCTCAATTTTATCTCAAAATTTTAAACTCCACTATCCAATAAAATAATTCCAACATGATTCCTCATTTTGTTAACTAATATAAATATGTTTGGGTTTGCACAAACTCATTTCAATAATTCTTCCCATCCCCTAGAATCCCACCCAATCATTCAACCATAAATCTCAACTTACCATAGTAAATAATCTATCAAATATCTACTACATCTTATTTCAAAATCATCATCATGATCCCTTTAAATTACTCCAGTTATTAAGATTATAGTTCTTCAATATCCCCACTATCATATCACCAAGACTTACTCTTATCCTCCAAAATCACAATCTCATTATTGAAGTAATCCCATAATAAAACATACATACATTCTCTTATAATATAAAACTGACCCTCAAGCATTTTGCTTTTATTTTTCATTAAAACCACTAAAACATTACACAAAACACCAATAACTAAATAATCTCTATACTTTTTCACTCTCCAACATAATGAATCACTATATAAACTCAATATCACCTAAACTTTCTCCCTAACATAGGATTGACTTATCAAAAATACATCCCAAGCTATCTAAACTATGAAATCATTGAAAAATTATATTCTACTACTCAATACAAACACTTAACATATTCCCTATGAGTATAATACACATAAATATTTTAAATGGTCTAAAAATATAACTCTAGGACATCATTCAAAATGCTTGGTTTACTTCTAGTAAAATCATGTAAAAGTGAACAACATAGTCACACCCACCGATTTCTTTTTTGAAAAAATACTAAAATAATTTTACATATACTAAAGTTAAAATGAGTTTTCATAAAATCTTAAATATCAAAAAAAATTAAAATCTTAAATATCAAAATTTCTATATTAATTGATATTTACTTGAAATACATTTCAATTCTAAAACCCATTTTGGAATACAATTTAAAGATCAAATTCTTTAATGTTATAAAAATCATCGAATCCTCAAGTGACTAGATTCAATGAAATTTTATAAAAACCGTAGTTTATATTCCTTGTTATATTATACATTTTTCTTTCAATATATTGGATATATTAAAAACCCAAAACAACCCCAATTTTCTCAATTTAGTGGATAATAAACAAAACCAACAACAATATCACAAAACCCTATATAATCTATATTAATATATTTATTTTCTTATAAAGTATTTATAAAAACATAAAATAAATTATAAGAATATTTAATTAATATAAAATAAAGATATGGAATCATAGAAAAAAAACCACCATTAGGTGTATATATGTAATTTTCTAATAAAGTCACTAATATGATGCATGGATAAGGAAAATAGCTCATAGAAGAGAGACACATCCTAAGTCCTTTCCATATTGGAATTCTCAAAAAAAATCCTCAATCAACATAGAGTACTTACCCCTAATACAAGAAATCCCTTGGTGAATTGGGTTTCAACTATAGATATAATGGCTAGTTATGATCATGGTATATCTAATAAGTCTCAATATCCTATATCCACATCTAACTAACTTTTTCCCAACAAAATTCTGGATTTGATGACACAATGTATAATCTATTCTTGAATTAACTAAACAATACCTGAGTTGAGGTCCCCAAGTAACATCATGGTTGCCTCCAAAAACACTAGAGTTTTATGGATAATGGTGAGGTCTAGAATAAATCCTAGGGAAACTATGACCTGAAATATATATCATGAGTGTAATTTCTAAAAATTCAAAAAAATTACGCATGTTTCATTTATATAAAATACATTCCAAAACATATAGACAAATAAATAAGAATCCAAGGGGTAATAAAACAATATATAATAAAAAATAAAACCACAATTTTTATGATTCCTTAAGAAAAATAAGTGGAAGTATTAGTAATATACAACATAGGTATCACTAATAAAAAAATAGAAGTACCTTAGGATAATTTACATAAAGTATAATTAAAATACATAAAAGGTATAAAATGGATTTTAGCCCAAATCTCAATGGATCTACTATTGAATCTTTTCCCTCTAATACAATTCCCATTCATTTCTATACATATTTCCCTATGTCGATACCTCTAGAAAAAATAAAATCATGATGTCTATCTATGAAAAAAATCATTCTTTGTAAATAGTCAGGCGTCAATATAATGACCCAGTAGAATTTACCCCACTCACCTCAATCCATTAAGTTCTAGTGAACAAGTGTATTTATGAATAATTCTATGGTGTGTGTAAATCTATTAGGAGTGACACTCAACCCACCTAAAAAAGATATCCGATTCATGTTTATATAAATACATACCAATGTTTGACCATGTATAGATGAAAAATATATGTTATAGAATTAACCATAATAACCCAACTCAAGCTAGAAACCCACATACCTATACATTCAAACACATATAAAATCATGACCCAATGAGGCATACCACATAATATTTTTCATCTTATCAGACAAAGTTGTCAAGTGTTCTCACCATAACAACAGAACTCACTCATTAGAGTCTATCCACACCCATCAGTAATTCAATTACTCATAGTTAAAAAATCCAAAAAATACTTTGGGAAATATTGATCATATAATGAAATACAACAACATGTAATTAGATCAGTTCCAACCATCAATAAAAACTATAAAAAATACCATGATTAAATAAATAGAAAAATAGAAATGGGTCCCAACCATATCAAATACGAATCTTCGAGCTCCAAATTGAACCTATCTCAAATTATCATTCCTCATCAGAGTGACTTATAGAATACATATATAGAATTCTAACTATGTCTCATATATCAAAACTCATCATAAGGGTTATATTCTACTCAAATAAAGTGTAGGATCGAAATATGAATATAGATGCTCAATTACAAGAGGGGTTGAATTGTATACATTAAAAATTCCATTGGAACCTTTAAAGATGGTATTAAACTTTCATTTTTAACCTTAAGGAAAACTATGTTTAACAAGGTTAAACAAGGTAAACTCACAAGGCCTCTTAGTTCTACAAACTTGATACATTCCATAGATATGGTTCTGGAAATGAAACTTAAGAAAAGTTTACAAGGTAAAGATTCTACCTTAAATCGTATAGAATCTCATTAATTAGTGTATACAAATACAAGGAAGTGTAAGATAGTTATAATTTCTTTATTAATCAAAATACAGCAGAAAATAAACTTGAAACAAAAATAGGTAACAAGTATGAAAAAATTTAACCCAAAGAGTAGGGTATCCAACAACCTTGGATAAAGGTCCCTTGATTTATACTTTCATGAAAGTCTGTCTTACCCACACCATGGTAAGCCCTTGATAGGAATATTGGAATCTGTCTTGATATCCCTGCAAGACCTTGAACTACAAGGCAGTCGACACCTCTGTCTTCTTAACCAAGGAAGTCCTAGAACTTTAAGGTAGTTGGAACCTCTATATTCCTATCCTCGGAAGCCCTTGATAGTACAAAGCAACAATCGAAGTCACACAAAGCAAGCTGAACAAGATGTTCAGTATGCACAAGGCATTTGAGTATCTCTCTCTAGAAATCACTTCAACAGCATGTGGTCTCTAGAGTTATGTAACTATCATTATGTATTGAGCTCGTTCAAATGAGCTCCTATTTATATTCACTTCTTCAACAGTCGACTCCCTCCTCCAATGGTCATATTTTTCCTTGAAACTCGGAGGGACTTGTACATGTTTCACTCAAAAAATGGTTAGTTAGAAATAGAATTTATTACATTATTTCATAACTTTAACAAGGGTAAGAAAAATACGGTTGCTTAACCAAAACCATTCTTCCAAAGTCTATGAAAAAAATAAAAGTTCGGAGTCTAATAAAAATATCAATCGGTGTCTAAAATACATGAATATTTGGATTCTTTTTTCCAAAGAATTCAAAACCTAAATTCTATAGAATTCAGAGTCTGAATTTTAGAGAATTGAGAGTCTGAATTTCAGAGAATTTGGAGTCTGAATTTCAGAGAATTTGGAGATTGAATTTTAGAGAATTCGGAACCTGAATTTCAGAGATTTCAGGACATAAATTTCAGAGAATTTGGAACCTAAAAACAGAATAATCTATATCTAAGTATTCATATAATTCTGAGTTTTTACATGTAATCCCGAATTTTTCACTTAGGAATAAAAATAGTTAGATTTAGAGAAACTATAACATGAACAATGAAAACAAAGGTAAGGAGAAAATTTCCTTGGGGATAAATTTTTTTTCTTATTAAGATAAATATTAGGGGAAATAAAAATATCCTTGGGATAGAGTGTTTGTGATTTTAAAAACATAAAGGAATGGAAAAATTATAAGGAAACCTTATTGACTTAACAATCTCCCCCTTTTTGGAAAGCACAAACAACCTTATGAAAAAGAATATAAGGAAATAGAATTTTTATGGACTTGTAAATAAAAACATATCTCTATTTACTTATGGATCATAGTGAATACGACTAACTCCCCCTAAGGTTTTGAAATCCCTAAGGATTTTATTCTTGATTTCCTAAATGATATTTTTGCATTATCTTGTATATGAAAATCTTCATTGATAAGAACTTTCCTTTAGATAAACTCCCCCTTACTTAGGGAAATCTCTTCTTTTCTTAGTATTCTTTTTTATCATTCCTTTCTCCCCCTCTGTGATTTTCAAAAAGGAATATAAGGAATGAAAAAATTTGGTATCTAAAATATTAGTACTAGATATCCAAAAATCTATGAAGAACAACGAAAATTTCACTAAGTTTGAAGGAATTTGTGAAATGAAGAAAATAAAAAAAAATATCGGAATGGAAATAAATTATCCTTCTTTCTCCTTTGGAATTAGATTCTTGGCAATGTTTTTTATCTTCTTGATCTCCTTGTGATCCTCTTCTGCACATTTAAGCAACTGATCTTGATATTCAGTTTTCTTCTCTAAGGATTTTATATTTTCTTATTGGGCCTTAAGAATGTTTTCCTGAGCTTTCAACATTTATTCTTGCTTAACAAACTTTTTATCAAATTCAGCTCTAAAATCACTTTCCCACTTCCAATTCATGGCTACAGAATTTAGCTTCCCATTCAGATCCTTAACATCCTAATTCCATGTTTTTTGTTCAAGGGTTAGATTTTCCTCAAAACTATTAGTAAGATCCTTTATCTTCACATATTTGGTATCAAATGCATCCTTTAAATTATCATTAAATTCATCAAAGATTCTAATTTCTTCTATTTTCTTCCTTAAACAGCTTATATTCTACTTTCAAGATCTTTTATGAGCCTAATAACCAACGGGAAAGGGTTTGAAATCTACCTTTAGTCTGACACATTTGTACATAATCATGGAAACTGAATCTAATTTCTGATTTATCATATGCTGAAGCATTTGGAATCTTGAGTATATACTTGGGAATAAGGGAATAGTACCAACCATCTTTTTTAATGACTAGACAAAAAAATCATTTCTAATATAGGATGATTCTGAATCCGAGTGTTTGGTTTGTGAGGATTCTTTTTCTCTGTATTCATATTTTCTCTTCGATGAAGCACTAACCTCTTTCTTCTTAACCACAGATTTAATAGGTGTATCTACTACCATCTAATTTCCCTTATTAGCTCTCAGAATGATGTCTTCTTCTTTAGGGGATTTTTGTTCACTATCTGATAGCTAAAAAATCTTATCTTCATCTACTTCTTCTTTCTCGGATCCTGTCTCAACATCCTCTGGCTGGATAAAATCATGATTGCTACTTTACTCTTCAGAAAATTTATTCACTTCTTCCTCACCCTTATCATATTTTCATGGGGTAGAAAGTTTTGAAGACTTGGCTTCAGAAGTTAGGATTGATAATTTCTAAAAAAGACTTTCCTTCTCATGATAATCCTCAACTTTCCTTATCATGTCCTCAGTATCTCCACTAATTTCTTCTTCTCCTTCTTCTTACACTTCTTCCTATTGAACTATTTCTTCTTCATGATGTGATTCCGAAATCACCACTTTCTTTCCCAAAGTTACAGGAAGTGTTTCTAGAAAAAACGATTCTGGCACTAGAATTTGTTCAAATTATTTCTTAGCATCCTTGAGAAAAGATTGTACTATATTAACATCAGACATCTTCTTCTTTTGCTTCTTCTCTTTTTTGTTTCTTCTCAAGATATTCACCAGCCTTTATCATTAAGGATTTGGCCTCAGTAGGGTCCAATCGAAACTATGATCCCCTTATTTCTTATTTTTCTTATCCTATCTCCATTTAGCCACTACTTCATTACGGTAGATTTTTTTTTGCTTCTTTGGCTTCGGTGGTGCTGACTGAGTTTCCTTAGCCACATGAGTTTTTCTTTTCCCTTCCAGTTCCTTATCCTTCCTCTTCCTTTAACCTTTCTTAGAGGTTTCAGCCACTTCTGGATTCTTTGACCAAGCTTCTACTTCTTATTCAGAGAGATCATAAAATTCTTCGGATTCATTAGATAATCCAACCTTCATCATCCTTAAGGTATCATCACCTAACAACATTACCTTGTAATTTCTCATCTTGGAACTGCATGGAATTTTGAAACATTCTAAACAAATAACTATAATATTCGATAGAATAGTTGGATACATAATGATTTGAGATTTCATATTTCCATTCTTGATATTCTCAATCATCATCAAGATATATGTAACCAAGTTTTTCTTCTTGAGGTTCACCGAGAAATCCAATATATAGATATCACTCTTCTTCTAATTATCCTTACCTCCTTTCCTTGGAATTATAAAGCCTTGAAACCACAATTCAAGAATCCGTAAGTTCGTAGACAGATGAACAATCTTCGGAGTCTTCACTCCTTTATATCCAAGACACTCTATAGCCTTTTCCTTATCAAAAGATCATGATACATCAGGTAATTTGTGAGTATAGAATTATGCTTCTCCTTAATAAGGAATTTCAATTAGACTTGTTGCCTTATTGTATGATAGAGAGTAGATCCTTCCATAACATGTAAAGTTCAAGATGTACTTTTACTATCCATTCTATATCCACCAAAGACTGCATCTAAAAATATTTTTAAAACAAAATCATTTCTAGAAGTATAAAATAGTCTTAAATCTATGGTTCCCTTTAAGTAGTGAAAAATTATTTTCACTACCTTTAAATGAGATTCCTTAGGATTGGATTGATATCTTGAACATAAGAATACTAAAAACATTAAGTCTAGATGACTAGATATCATGTATAGTAAGCTTCCTATCATACCTCTAAATGATGTTTGATCTACTGGTTTCCCAGTTTCATCAAGATCAAGTGAATTTGAGGTACCGATTGGAGTACTTATAGTCTTAGTGTTTTCATATCCATAATTTTTAAGAATATCTTTAATATACCTATGTTGAGATATGTAAGTTCCTTCTAGTTTTTGAGAAATTTGAAAACCTAGAAAAAATTTTAACTCATCCATCATACTCATTTCAAACTCAGATTTCATTAGATCCGTAAAAGAATCAGTTAAAGATTGCTAAATTGAACCAAATATAATGTCATGAACATAAATTTAAAAAATAAAAACATTTTTCTTATCTTTTTTTATAAAAAGGGTTGGATATGCATTTCCCTTAACATAATTGTTTTGAAGAAAAACCCTATAAGTATATCATACCAAACTCTAGGGGCTTGTTTAAGTTTATATAAAGCTTTGGTAAGTTTTAGAACATGTTCAGGATGTTTTGTGTCTTCAAAACCAAGAGGTTGTTCAATAAAAACTTCCTCTTGAACATAACCATTAAGTAAATCACATTTAAAATCCATTTGAAAAGGTTTTAAATTAAATAATACTGCAAAGGCAATTAGGATATGAATAGATTCAATTATATCTACAAGAGAATATGTTTCTTTATAGTCTATTTTTTCTTGTTGATTATAGCCTTTAGCAACTAATCTATCTTTATTTCTTAAAATGACTCCATTTTCATCCCACTTATTTCTGAAGACCCATTTTACTCCAATAATAGAAGATTACTTAGGTCTTTCAACGAAGGCCGAGACCTTATTTTTTTCAAATTCATTTAGCTCATATTGCATGGATTTATTCCAATAATTATCACCTAAAGCTTCATCAGTGATTTTTGGTTCTAATTGGGAAATAAATTCTAGATGTTATACTTCATTTCTTAAGGAAGTTTTGGTTCGTACAGGTGGATTTACATCACTAATGATTCTATCATTGGGATTATTTTTGAGAAACAACTGATTTGGGTTTTGTAATACTTGTTCATCAATATATGGTAGGAAGTCTTCTGGGGTAAATGCTTCAGAAATATTTTCTTGAGAATTTTCCTTATCAGAAGGATCTTCTATCAGGGGTTGATAATTAGTTTTTCAAAACACATCTAAAGATGTAGGTTGAGGTTGTTTAAAAACAAAAGGACCAGTTTCATCAAATTTAACATGTATTGTTTCTTCAACAATACAAGTATTTTTTTAAAACTCTATAAGCCTTAGAAGTTGTGCAATATCCTAAGAAAATTCCTTCATCATATTCGGGTGCAAATTTATGTAAATTATCTTTAGTATTTAGAATGAACACTTTGTAACCAAATACTTTGAAGTAGGACATTCTAGGTTTTCTACCATTCCACAATTCGTAGGGGTTTTATAAAGAAAACGTCTAATCAAAACTCGATTTATAGTATAATAAGAAGTACTTACAGCTTTAGCCCAAAAATGTTTAGCTATTGAATATTAACTCAACATGGTTTTAGTTATCTCTTGAATAATTCTATTTCTTATTTCAAGAAAACCATTCTGTTCAGGAGTTCTTGGTGTTGAGAAGTTATGATTAATTCCCTTTCTACTACAAAAAGTTTCAAAATCCAAATTTTGAAATTCTCCTCCAGGATCACTATGAATAGTTATCAGTGGAAGATTTTTCTCATTTTTAACTTAGCCTCTAAAACTTTTAAAATAAGAAAAATCTTCAGATTTATTTTTTAGAAAATAGACCCACATAAATCTAGTATAATCATCAACTAAAACAAATACATAATATTTTCCTCCACTTCTTTCAATTTGTGTTCGACCAAAAAGATTCATATGCATCAAATGTAATACATCAGTACTTGAAACTTCACCAATGTATTTAAAACTTGATTTATGTTGCTTTCCATATTGACAAGGATAACAGACTTTTGAATAATCAAATCTAAGCTCTGGTATATCCTTAACAAGTATCTTCTTAGAGAGTTTACATAGGTTTCCAAGGTTACAGTGTCCTAACCTTCTATTCCATAACCAAGAATGATGTTCCATTACACTAAGACAAGGTAGGTCTTGGATCCTAAGGTCTTCTAAATTTAGTGTGTATACATTCTCTTTCCTATGGTCAGATAGAATAAACTCTTCCTTGGAATTGTGTACTAAGCACTTGTCATTCATAATATTCACAAGGTAACCTTCATTACATAATTGAAATATGCTAATGAGGTTGTGATTAATACCCTTAAAAAATAAAACATTTGAAATAAAATATTTTCCAAGAAGAACAATGTTACCTATACCAATAATTTCTCCTTGAGCATTGTCTCTGAAAGTTATTTTTCCTCCTTTTATCTTGATAATCTTTTCAAAGAAGTTTTTGATACCAGTCATATTTCGGGAACATCTACTATCCATGTACCATGTATTATTTTTGGTACTTTCTTTATTTTCTTGAAAATAAGAATGTTATACTTTTGGAGCCCGAACATTCTTGGTTCATAAAAATTAAGAAAGCAAGATTTTGGGTATCCATATTTTCTTAGAAAAATAAGATTTATGAAATCAAAAAGACTGTTTTTTATTTAAAGAACAATTTTTCACCAAATTTCCACCACACTAACATTTAGTATAGAATGGAGCACATTGAGGAACAAAATATTTATTACTAAAAACTGGTTTAGAATGAGTATAACCAAAACCAGAATGATTCATTAGAGGTCAAATTTAGGAATACATCTTATTAAAGTTTTCCTTACCTGAGGTAAAGTTTGAAAAAAACTTACTCAAGGAAAATATTTATGACTTTCGTTTAATAACCAAGTTTTTATCCTAAAAAACATTAGTTTTAGAACCACAGTTAGTCTCTAAAATATTTTTCTTAGAAATTACATTTTCAATATCCTTAGAAAGTTTATCCTTCTCAAAATTAACTTTCTCAAGGTTTTTGTAAATACTTTCAAAATAAAAAATTTTCTTATCAAGATCTTTAGAAGGATCTGATATTTCCTTAGTAAGAATAGTATTTCTAGAGTTTTCCTTATCAAGTATTTTCTTGAGTTTAGAATTTTCATTCTCAAGATGTTTAGCAAACCTAGAAACTTCTTCATAAGTAGTTAAAGTATTATCTTCTGATGAGGAAAACCCATCATCTGAAGATTCATAGTATTTATCATCACTATAATTTGAATTCAAAGATACATTTTTGATAGATTTAGAATTGTTCACCTTATCCATTAGACAATGATTTTCAATGGGTATTCTGGCTAATAAGCAAAGATTCTTCTGACCAGACGATTCATACTCTGAGGATTCATCAAAAGAGTCACCACCACTAGAACTCCATGTGTCATTTTCTTTAAATACTTTCTTATATTTATTCTTGTAGTACTTATTTCTATCCCTTTTAGAATTATTTTCGTTTCTATCCTTTTTCTTAAGCATAGAAAAATATGGCCTGATATGTCCAGCTCTTTTTCATTCCTAACAATTGACTTCCAAGTCTTTCTTGTATTTTCTTTCTTTCTTCTTATATCTATACTGAAAATATTTCTTTCCAACTATCTTGTTCATCATTCGAGGAAGATTAGCTAGTTCATTCTCAGAATGTTCACTTTCACTAGATTCATATAAAATAGTGACTTTCTTAGATTTGGATCTTGTGACCCTTTCAGGAGTTTTGGACTTATTAGTATTAAAGGCTACACTTACATTTCCATTTTTCTTCTTATTCATATCTGCATCACTTTTCATTCTTGCCTCATGTTAAATAAGAGTTCCAAAAATCTCATCAAGAGTGATTTGAGATACTTTCCTATTCTCATCAATAGTTGTTCTCTTTGATTCCCAATCATTAGGCATGATGTCTATAATCTTGTCCACAAGATCTTCATTATCTTTACATTTTTCACCCCTAGATTATAAACTATTAACAATAGTTATAAAACTTTTTTTCACATTACACACTGGTTCTCCATAAGAAAATATAATTCCATGATATTCTGCTCTAAGCATAGCTATTCTAGTTTCTATAAATTTGGATGTATCAAAATGAGTAACTTCAAATTTCATCCAGATACAGTTAGCAGTTTCATATGAAAAAATCTGACTATATATATTCCTGGTCATGGAACACAACAAAGTATTTTGTACCTTGTAGTTTAGTTGATATTCTGACTTTTCTTGATTAGTAAAAGTTCTGAATTCCTTATGAGTAATCTTGTAGTCTGTAGTAAGCATAAAAAATTTGCCCAATCCAGTATTAATAAAAAAAAGTCTTCATACAATCTCTCCAATATTAATAATCATTCCCATCAAATATAGGTGTTCTAGTAGGATTTATATTTTCAATTGAACCAACATTCATTCCTTATATCTTAACGAAAATATATTTCCAGAAAAACTTGTTAATAAAAAAAGTTAGTAAACAAATATAAAAATCCTAAACAATGAAAATATTAAGAACAATGAAAAATGAGCATGAAAACTTATATGTGGATATAAGTATTTTAGAGACCTCCTTTGATACCGATTTTAGGATCGAAATATGAATGTAGATGATCAATTACAAGAGGGGGTGAATTGTATACTTTAAAAATTCATTTAGAACCTTTAAAGTTGGTATAAAACTTTCATTTTTAACCTTAAAGAAAACTATCACTACTAGAATATTGGTCTTTAGCAACTGCAAAAAGCAGCCGCTATAGGTCTTTAGCGACCACCTTGCGACCGCTTTTGGCGATCACAATTGTTTCGTCAGTAAAAACCAACAACAACTGCCTAAGGTGGCCCCTAAATGTCCATTATGAAAACATTGGTGTTCTAGTGGTATTTGGCATTGCCAACACAGCGAGGCACCAAGGGGTGTTGGGGGAGGGAACCAAAAGCTTCGCCACCAGCCATGGAGGATATGCGGTGGACGGAGGGAATCAGCTACACCGATAGACATCGATGGGTGGCTGGGGAATGTCATGATAATGAACGAGGACCACTCAGAGTTTTTTGGGGGTGTCCGGTTGTGATCATTGGGTGTGAGGGGTTAGAAAGGGTTTCATGGCTACAACGGCGCAATGGTAGGGGAAGCAGGGCTAATATTGCAGCGGATTATCAGGGAAGAATATGCTTGGGTCGGGAAAAATCCCGCGTTAATTAATTTTAGCAATAGCTACCGCCAAAAAGCTGTCACTATTGATGGATTTAGCGACCTCCATTGGCGGTCGCGCATTCCGCTCAGCACAAAAGCTCAAATTTGTGGTAGTGTGTGTTTAACAAGGTTAAACAAGGTAAATTCACAAGGCCTCTTAGTTCTACAAAATTGCTAGAATCCAGAAATATGGTTCTGAAAATGAAACTTAAGAAAAGTTTACAAGGAAATGATTCTATCTTAAAGCATGTAGAATTTCATTAATCAGAGTATACAAATAAAAGGACTCATAAGATAGTTATACTTTCCTTATTAATCAAAATTCAGTAGAAAATAAACTTGAAACAAAAACAAGTAACAAGTATGAAAACTTTTAACACAATGAGTAGGGTATCCAAAACTTTGGATAAAGGTATCTCGATTTATAATTTCAAGAAGGTATGTCTTTCCCACACTAGGGTAATCTCCTGATAGGAATATTGGAATCTGTCTTGCTATCCCCGCAAGCCCTTGAACTACAAGGTAGTCGGCACCTCTATCTTTCTAACCAAGGAAGTCCTCAAACTTTAAAGCAGTCATCACCTCTATCTTCCTATACCCGGAATCCCTCGATTGTACACAGAAACAATCAGAGTCACACGAAGCAAGATGAACAAGATGTTCAATATGCACAAGGTATGAGAGTATCTCTCTCTAGAAATCACTTCAACAGCATGTGGTCTCTAGAGTTCTGGAACTATCATTATGTGTTGAGATCTTTCAAATGACCTCTTATTTATAGGCACTTCTCCAATGGTCAGCACCCTCCTCCAACAGACATATTTTTCCTTGAAACTTAGAGGGACCTGTACACATGTCACTCAAACAACAGTTGGTTAGAAACAAAATGTACGACATTGTTTTATAACTTTAACAAGGGTCACCAAAATATGGTTTCTTAACCAAAACCATTTTTTCTAAGTCAAAAAAAATAAAAGTTCAGAGTCCAATCAGAAAATCAATCATTCTCTAAAATACTTAAATATTAGGATTTTTTTCCAAAGAATTCGGAAACTGAATTCTATAGAATTAGGAGTCTGAATTCTGAGTAATTCAAAGTCTTAATTCTGAGGAATTCGGTGTCTGAATTTCAGAGAATTCAAAGTCTTAATTTTAGAGAATTAAGAGTCTCAATTTCAGAGAATTTGCATTCTGAATTTTAGAGAATTCAGAGTCTGAATTTAAGAGAATTCATAACCTAAATTTCAGAGAATTCGGAACCTGAATTTTGGAGAATTTGGAACCTAAAAACAGAATACTCTATATCTAAGTATTTATAGAATTCCAAGTTTTTAGATGTAAAACCTAATTTTTCACTTAAGAATAAAAAGAGTTATATTTAGGGAATTTAAAACATGAACAATGAAAACAAAGGTAAAGAGAAAATTTCCTTGGGGAAGGAAAATTTTCCTTATTAAGATAAATCTTAGGGGAAATAAAAATATCATTTGGATTGAGTGTTTGTGATTTTAAAAACATAAAGGAATGGAAACTTCATAAGGAAACCATATTGACTCAATATAAAGTACACCCATATGACTATACACTGATCCATAAAATCATTTATCATTATAAAACTAATCCTTAGGATAATATATCATATCATCATCATAATTTTTTTTTTCTATTGACCTAGGCTTACCCATGCACATCATGATGGAGTGAAACCACCTTTAAGGAATGTATTTTCCCATTCAACAACAAATATCCCTATTCACTTAGAGTTTAATCTACCACCTTTCCTTGACCAATCTCTAATAGACAAGATTCCTTCTTAGAGAGTTATAATTAGAAAATATGTATATCATTTATGAACATGACCTCTCATGTGACATTATCATGATCCAAGATCCAAAGATAATATCCCAAGGTAATCCTAGAAGTCACCTCCCATAACAGCTATATTTAAGTTAATAGTTTTATCATGAAAGTATCATTTAATCATATTTTATGTTCCTTATCATTGTA
Organism: Viscum album; assembly: GCA_963277665.1. Lineage (NCBI taxonomy): Eukaryota > Viridiplantae > Streptophyta > Magnoliopsida > Santalales > Viscaceae > Viscum > Viscum album. The sequence continues at coordinate 387,550,014 of OY728166.1, forward strand.
TCTCATACTATATTAACCCAATATCACTTAGAATGACCACACTCTCATCCTATAAATAATACTAAGGAGGGAACCAACTTACATCATAAACCCATATCTTCGTCTATATTGATGATTGATCAATAATTAAAGACCATTACCCTCAATGTGGTCATTTACACATAGATATGTTATAGAGACTATGTCCCACCTCAAAAACTAAGTCTGAATCAAGAGGGAACTCCTCTTAGAAAAAAAGAGTCCAAATTCTCATCATGATTACCGTAATTGGATGAAAATCTAATGGTGAATAGACATAACCATCACACAATCAATATCAATATATCGTATACCATCCCAAGGTCACCCCCTGACCTGATCACACCCCACATGTGATTCCTAAACCAAAATAAATACTAAAACTCATTTCACACTCCATGTAAGAGAGGTATACTATGAATCCTAATCCCAATCACATTACAAAAGTGTACCTCTCAAGATCCCAAAAAAATCCCATCAAAAAAACCATACTCAATATCCCATCCTATACTAACGAACTAATCACACAAGGGATGGTGTCATAAAAATTGATCATACACGATCATGGAGTGGTCATTGTCACACTGATCAAATTGTAAATTTTTAATCCTATTTACTACAAGATAGCAGCAAGTAGGGTTCATCTATAGGGAAGGCTGATGAATGTTCTAAAAGATTTCTTAATTGTTTTAAACTATGAAAATAGAAAATAGTGAATGAGAAGATGATTAAAGGTAGTGGACATATGTGAAAAATGATGAAGATAAAAAATTCAATGTTAATTTGGTTAAAACTATCAATGATAAGGAGAATACAAACAAATATGAAATAGTGCAAGATGAATTTCAATTTTATGGTTTTAAATGAATTTCTTCTTAACCAAGAATTTTATTTGAAAGTTCATCCCTGCAAAGAATAGGTCAAATTCCCTCACCTGGATAAAAAACCTACTTATGAATGAATCTTGAAGGTCTTTTATTAATGAATCATCCAAAAATAATAAAATTGAAGAATCACTGTCAGAATCAATCTCACTAAAAGTTTATTATAGAAGAAAATGAAATCCCAATAAGTGAAAACAACTTATACGTTAATAATGATTCTTTCTATAAGGATCTGATTCAACAAAATGGTAATGTAAAGATATAAAAGAGAAACCTAACAATTTTATTACTCAAAAAATGAAATTGTTTATGAATTTTTAGTTAAAGAAACAAGAATAAAAAAATGAATTAGATATATATAATAAAGAGGAACAAAATATAGATTCTTCTATATTAAGTCAAAATCAATCTCTTCCTAATTTATCTTCAACTTTCACCCTTAAATGAATCCTAAACCGTGCATTGTAATAGAGTCGTCTGATCTTGGCTCTAGAGAGTTAGTATCCCATATCTATAAATGTGTGCATCGAAAGAATTATGGGGGTCATTTTTTCATTCATTGTGTTCTTCCTTTTATTTTCCAAGATTCCACAGACATCATTTTCTCCACTCACATGTCTGTAATTACTAGAAGTGTAATTTTCCTCTTCCCTTTTCAGACCACCACATCACTCTAAAAAATATTTCCACAACCCTAACACATGTGCATAAAATTAATGATTTCTTATGAAAACAACATGATGTCATCAAATTTCATCGACCTCTACTTTTCACTTCCTCAAAATCTTCCCTCATGAAAATTTGGTAAAAAAATCCAAGAACCCCAGGGGAGTTTTTTTGACATCAAACCTATCTAATTCCATGGGAAACAATGATAATCAAACTTTTCCTTAAACATGCATAGAGACAATCAATGAATGCAAAAAAAAAAATTAATTCCTAGGAAATAAGCTCAGAATTTCCTCATCTATGATGCTGAGAAAATAATTCTATCATAGGGTCATCTCATTCATCCTAAAAATGATATGCACAAACCCATTGTGGAATTTATTGATTTGGAAAAACACCATATTCTACTAGTTTCTTGTGATAATATTCATTCGAGCTTAAAAAATATTAAATATCAAAATATTTCATTCTTCAAAATACTTTAGATATAACCAATTAGTGGCTGACTCGAGTACCTTTAATAGATTCACATTTCATTTACTCAAGAACATCGTTCATATAGTGGCCTTAAAAATATTAGTCTTGATGAATGTTTTTCTTTGCACGAGATCGACCCAAGAATCAACAACATAAATTGATAGGGTTCGATGTCTTCCACACATATTTATGACCATTTATGGAAACATCTTTAGATATGGTTCACACACATCCACAAATCTAATTAGGTTCCTTCCATAATAGAGATCTAGCCTCAGAAGAAGCTTTAGGTTCCGAACATGCATCGACTCATCATCTTATCAAGCATCGAGAAACTTCTTATTCGAGGTCTGACCTCATTAATCATCTAGTCTTAATGGATTTATTGATCACTCATAACCAAGGTCCTTTAATGTCATCTTATCCACACATTCAAATCCGGTCTGATCTCCTTGAAAGTTAGATCTTGGAATTGTTTTTTTATGGTTCTGGATTGAATGGTTGTGGATGGTTAATCCTCAACCTCTGGATGTCGATGGATAATTCTTCATTCATTCCTCGATGCTTGGGTTCTATCTCCAGTAAACTTCCAAATTTTGGGTTTATCGAAAAAAAATGTTAGATGACATCCTCAGTTCCCTTGTTTATTAGCATCAGAAAAAAATCCACGAATCGTATAAAATATTATATTACACGGAGTTCATTTTTCTTATTCATTGAATATGTTTAAACTATAAATCTTTGAATTATCCTCCTTATTATCACAAGATTATATTTTTATATTACATGGATGTTAACCAATTTCATTGACTTAGAAAATTCTTTTACTCCGAACCCACTACCCAGCAAATATCTTACACAAAATTATTAAAAAATAATTTACTTTAAACAGATTGTACCGCAAATAAAAAATAAAACAATTAAGGAATAAAAAATAATAATTACAGAATAAAATAAAAACTAAAATTGAAATTAAATTAATGCTTAATGAAAATTGTAACAGACAAAATATATAAGATAAATTAAACTAAACACTAAATGTTCATTATTTAATTTTTAACAAGAGAAACAAATAAAATAAACTAATACCAAAGATTATATCATTATATATAAAATTAAAATTTTAAAAGAAAAATTAATAATGATGTAAACAAATTAAACAAATAAGGAAATAAACACTAATTAAATGATACATTAATAACACATTAATAAACAATTTACTATTTAATAATAAATAATTATTAACACTATAATTATCAAAAAATACAAAGTGGGACACTAAAAGAAAAAATTATTTATCAAAAGAGATATAGAACAAGATGTTATTTAACGCCACATCAATATGCTATCATGAATCATCGTTAAAAGTAAAATAGCATACAAAGAAACTAAAATCAAATGGCACATACACAAGTATATAAGCTTTATAAAATAGGTTATATACCTCACTAGGTTAAATATGTCAAGCCCTTTAATAAAATGAGAGTTCTCAAGATCCGTACACCCAGATACGGTACTAAAAAATACATTCATTACATACTATTTTTGATACCAACTGAATTGAACATTGTTTAACCATAAAAATTGCAAAATAAATATTCAACATTGAGCCACATACATACAAAATAGGTTTAGAGTTTTAGATAATTAGGAAAAATAATTTAAGTCACAAGACCCATATCATTCTCATTAAATGATAATTTTTACCATTATACCCAGATTTCATTGTTCCATAAGAAAATTTCAACATCTCCCACAAAATTATCCACACATGATACACTTCTTAATATATATTACATAATATTATTATTCATAAACTAGAAAAATTGAAACATAATAAAGGGTGAGCTCAGATTCATAGTAAGGGTGAACTTCTGAGATATCAATCTATGATCATATGCTAGTATATGATAAGAATAAGTGAATGATAACATGATCCTAACTTAAGAATTACATACCTGGTCAATTATAGATTGTAAATCAGGATCCATGACATAAATATTTTATATTTCAAAATACATGAGTCATAAGAGTGAGGAATCACCATTAACCAATCATGATCCATGAGAGTGTATCATAAGAAAAATAATATGTCATAGGAATTTTGGAAAATCATAAGAATTGAAAATCATTTCATTAGTCAAGGTTCACTCCCATATCTATCACAATGGAAAAAGTCTGATAGTGGATTGGGTTCAAACCACATTCCATTATTTACTTGTTAGAGGTTCACTCCCAAGACTATCATAGTGTATAGGGTCCCTTACTAAACTGGGTTCACTCTCCAATATAGTACATATTATCTTATTACAAAATTCATAGAAGGTTTATATAAATTCAAGACTAACCTTAACATAATGAAATCTATACAAGTGTGTCCCACAAGATCATAAAAAGTTCATCATTTCATCATAGCATAACCCATAGAATGGAAATAGGTTTCATAAAAATTTCATATTTCATTATTGCATAACCCATGGAAAATAAATCGGCTTCATTAATATTTCATCATAACATAATCAACCTTTGGGAAACAAATATGTTATATAGAATAATCATTGAATCCTCATCATCATAAGTCACCCAAAGAAAGATATTTTATGGTATCATAGGATAATATCTCCATTGACTCATAAAAATCCTTAATGTATTTTGAGACAAATGAAAAGTTCAATTAAAAGAACATTACATAATTTCCTAAAAAATAAAGAAAAATTAATTTTCCTTAAGTATCATAAAATACTAAAAAAATATTGAAAAATATATATTTAATAATAACCCTAGAAACTTATAAAATAATATTCAAATTAAAGAGTTTTTATGATGGTAGGAAAATATGTTCATATCATATACATTAAAAGAGAAAAGTTTTAATACTTTTGAAAAAATTCAAAAGTGATTCGTATGTAAAATAGTTGAAATGATTCTTTTTAATAATTTTTAAATAAATTCAATGGTATTAATAATAATATTTTAAAAAAAATTATTTACCACAAAAAATATCCATAAAACATTTTAAAGAATGTGGACATGGAAGAATACTTTTATCGATCGAAGAATAAATATGTTCAGTTTTTCTTTAAATCATTTTATCAATCATTTTAAGTACCAAAAAGTGAAAAAGAGTACTAATACATTTAAATTTGAGGAATAAAAAATAGAGAAGAAAATATCTGGGGTTTAAAGGATAAGGATCATTTAATTTCTCCCAATGGAAATGTAATGTATACAATCCTAAAAAGTAAATGATATTGTAACATAAACCCTTAACTATTTGGTAACTTCTGAATCATAATCCCATTAAAAGAAAATTATTAAAATGAAACATTAAATATACTTAATATAAATATATTCATAGTATATAATGTCAAATAGGAAGTATATACACCATATAAACAAAAATAGGTTAATAGCATTAAACATGTCTCAACAAAACAATATTGAGATGAAACCCCCTTATAGTTTTGGCAATCTCTGGATCAAAACCACATAAAAGATGGAAAATCATATGTTTTTATAAATTCAAATAATTTTTATGATAGAAATCATAAATTACATTCATGGTCAGTATGTACACCACAAAAAAACAATTAGTGAATATGACATATGTCTCATATAAATGAAAGTGAGACAAGAAGACATTACCTCAATCCAAACATGCCTTATACGTGATCTTAACCTACTTTATAATAACTTTATATTTACTATAAATATATAATATCATCATATTAGTAGTTATCATACAATATAAAATTAAATAGTATAATCTTATCACCCATTTATTAATAGTCCTTTATTAAAATCATCATTTTGAGTGTTGATTTGTGTATTTTTCATGCATGTATTAGAATGGTGGTTTCAGTCCTTTAACCCTGGTAGTGATTTTATTATCTATAGAATAATAATCATTAAATAATTATCATGTTTATTAATTATAAACAATTTTATACCCATTCATATAATGTGGTTATGAGAAATTAATTACATCATATCCAGGAGACAGTAGGTCATACACACATGAGTGATGTTTTCACTTTTTGATTGATGGAATGAAATAATGTTAAATACTAATTCACCCTTAAATATTCATAATTATATCATATATATTCATTAAATATATTTTATGAAAATGTATATATCAATAATATTTGAAAAACAAATCACATTACATCATGGTGGTGGTATTTTATACGTACGAACGAGCGATGTTATCACCTTAAAAAGGATACGAGGGTTAGAAGATAAATAAAATTTTAATTTAAAATAATAATAATAAAGTTTTAAATATCATATAAAATCATTTAATCCATACATATAACCATCCAATATAGTCAATTATGAAAAATAAAATATTTCAGACATGGAGACGGTTTCCCGTACATATGCAATATGATGTTTTCATTTTCTAATGGGATGAATGATAAATAGATAGTGGTTATTGTAACAACCCAAAGTTTTCAATGTAAATTTACATCTTATAATTATTTCATATAATTACATGAAATCACAACATAATGAAATACTAAGTGCTATGTGAACTTTAAACATAATTTTGTCACTTCTATGATTTGAATTTTGAAAATCTGACATTCATAGTTGCGATCATTAAGTTATTTGGTGTCTAATATGACCAAAATAATTTTTGGTTAATAGTAACATACCCTTAGGAATACTAATGTTACCCTTATGAATAGTGACATAACCTAATGAATAGTAACATTACCTATTATAGTATATAAATAAGATTCAATTGGAAGTACGATATACCTATATCTGGGAATAAGAAAATAAATGTTTTAAAATTGTTATTTTTTGAGTAAATTATGTTTTTAATTAAAAATTAAATTAATAAAATATATAAAATTATGTTTTGAAAAATTGATTTTATTTTTTGATTCTACATTTCAAAAAATGGTTAGGGTGAATTTTTTGGACTTTTCTAAAATACATAATTTTTTTTAATAGTAGCATATGATAATTTAAGATAAATGATAAATACATGGATTATGAAGTCATCATATGATGTATGGATAATGTAAGGCCATTATATTGAACTCATATGCAAACATTTTTATTTTTGGTAATGGAATCATACTATTTCTGGTCTTGATGGAAAATAATAAACTAAGGAATTAAATATTATAAAAACTCTCCTCTCCACCACTATAAATACCACCATTCATTATCTCTTCTCTTCACACCTCTCTTTCTTAAATAAATGTCAAAAATCTCCCCAAAAATATTTCATATCCCCTCCCCCACTTCCTAGATCTTATGTTATCATTAAAAGACTAATCCAAGGTTCCTTAAGGAGGATTCAGGAGGTAATTCCCCCCTCTCTCTTTTCCTTTAATTTCCTTTCAATTTCAAGTTCTTTTCATAAATATCTCCCCACCCATCCTTATACACATGGTATGGTAACTAAAATATCTTAAATATATTTTAATTTTAGTATAATTATGGTATAATATATCATCCAACCCCCTTCTCTAATTTTTTTTATTTTATAAAGGAAAACATTGTCTGTGAGGTATTAATTTATCACCTTCAAGAACGACATGTCTTCCTTTTCCTTTATCACCTTCAAATATGGTCATGAAACTATTTTTATGGTAAACCAGGATATTAAATATTTATTATATCCTATTTAATGTTCTATAACTAACTTATGTACATATTAAAAAATTATTAAACAAAACAAGTTCGTTGTGGTCAAAAAATTGCCCGAATTAACCCAAACGATCATCATTAAATTCTTATCTAATGATTCATTCTCATGGTATATAAAAAAAATATTTATAATATAATTTCAATTTTTTAAACATAATTAATAACTTATAATTATAATTATGGAATTTTATCCACGTTTTAAAAGAACTTCCACTGATGAATACAAGTGAACCATTCAAGGAAATGATAAAAACGAACGTTCTCGAACACTGAAATTGAACCAATTAACCCATTAAAAAGAACATGAATGAACTTAAAATGGTATTATAAATAAAAATAAATATTTAATAGGTTCTTTAATTACTAATTATTAAACCTAATTTGTTTAGTCATGTTATTGATAACATGAGAAGAACACCTTCGAACATAAGGTAAGGGATCCTCTCCACTTCACTTTCATTCAAGAATGACCTCTATTCTATGACATTTTTTTATGTAATCCCTAATGATGAGGTATGAATTTTTACCTCCCCCATACTTACATAATGATTTATAAGGGATGATAAACCCATTTATATCTCATTCCTCCCTCTTAAGCACACTCGTTACCATGCAGATAATCCGTAAGGAATTCTACACGAATATCCTTCATTCCTTTGGGTTGCCTTATCTTTCTTTATACCAAAATAATTTTTTCTAATATAATTATTTTCGTATTATAAATTCTATTTACATGTACAAATATCATTTATCAATACCCTTCCATCATTATCATTTTGGTATATACATGTTTTTAATTGATTCCCTCCTCTATACTTCCCTATAAGCAAACCAATTTTAGGAGAACTTACCAAATTATTACATGATTCCAAGTGAACAATATATTCTATTTTAAGCCACCAATGTCTTTATAAAATTATTATTTTTATTAGGAAAAATTTTTGAGTTCAGTTCTATTTTTTATAAATTATTTTTTTCTTTTCTATTTTAAAGGCTCTATAGTATTTTTCATTAAAACCTATCAAAAATGTTTTAATGCTAAAATTTCTTAAATAATTTTCTTACATGTTGTCACTAATACATGAAATCACATCCCATGATACATTACTTTTTTACCTTATTAATTTCCATGTATATCTTAGTCCTTTTTTTTCTTGGACACTTTTATGATACACCCATTTTTTATGCTTTATGTCATGATTATGTTACCCAATCCTTTTCATGGGTGACCCTAATGCCTATATATGATTGATTATATGTGATTCATTATATGGAAAACATATTCATGGAAATTAAGATGGGTGCGCCTAGATAAATCTTTAATGCATTGGGTAAAGTTGAGTCTCATGAGACATTATGTGTGACGGTCTTGGCGGTTAGTCTTGTCTTGTGATACTATGTGAAATGATCTTGGCAGTTAGAATTGGATTGTGATACTATGGGAAACGGTCTTGGAATTTAGCCTTGATTCATACAAAATTCTTGTTTTATGTTTCTACCACATTACTATAACTCCATGTTTATATGATTCCATATGTTACATTCCTTTTTTTATATCATCATGTCATGCCTTATATCCCATGTGCTAATGCATTATTATTATGGTTATTCCCTTACTGGGATTTTATCTCATCCCTTTGTTATTTTTATACCTAGGTTATCCAATGTATATGTATGAGGACAATAGATGATATGATCTCATTATGGAGTTTAAATAAAAATTTGTTTTTATAATGTTTGATTATGTTTGTTGTCTTCCAAGCCACTAGAATTTATGATCCTTAGCTTGTACTATGATGTATAATTATACTAAAAATCATGTAATGTTATATGTAAAACTCTGGGGTCTCTATAGTTGGTATTGGAGGATGGTCTAGTTATTTTTGGGGATTAAGAATAGAGCACCTTAGTGAGAACCATAAGGATGAGACTAAGTATAAGAAAACATCCCTAAATTTTTGTAAGAATATAGAAAGTGGTTTATCAGGAAAATATGTCCCTTTCTAGATACAAACAGATAGAGGTGGCTCTGTCATAGATTTACCTAGGAGTGATAAATCCAACAATTGTTTTCAGGCTTGACCTGGGGTATCCTGGTACATGACAATAGGCCGGTCTCCACTCTTGGTTTGACACACCTGGGAGATATACTTTGTTAAATTCATGAGCATATTATAAACCATTATTAAGGGAATAAAAAAATCCCATAAGAATATAAGTTAAGAAATATATTGAGGATAACCAATATTTAAACCTAAGGAATCACTAGTTAGGATATACTTCTCCTCTATAATTTTAACCTTTTATGTTCAAAAGTTTCCTTTTCTATGTTCAGTAACTAAGTATTCAAGCCCTCTAATTATATGTTATTTTTATTAGTTAATAGAGGTAAATATAAGAACATTTTATAAAAACTAATGTGATAGGCAATGTGAATATTTCTCTAATGATATGCCTGATATGATGAAAATGGGTACTCAAAACTTCATGAAAATACTTACTCAGCTGGTTCAAGTTATGAATAATAACTTGAATCATGTGAAACACCCTCCTCCTCCAAGGAAAGAGAATGTTTCCATAGAACCTTTCTTGTGGAAAAGTCCTCCCATGTTTAGCAGATCTTTAGATCCCCTCCTCATGGAACAGTGGATTAACTCCATTGAAAATATATTCTCCATCCTCCAGTGCTTAGAAGAATAGAACGTTTTACTGGTGTGATATCATTTTAATGGGGAAGCTAATTATTAGTGGACACTGATCAAGAATATAAAGTCCCCAGATGAAATTCATTCCATGGATTGGGAGGAATTCAAGAGTATCTTTTTCAATAAAAATTTTCCTTGAACCCTCCATCTCAAGATGGAAGGAGGAGTTCGTAAATCTCATGTAGAAGGAGGATGAGTTCATCAGGGTGTATAAACAAAACTATAAAAGGCATGAATGGTACACCTCTGGATTTATCATGAACACCAAAAGTAAGGTGGGTCACTTCTTTAAGAGGATAAATCCAAGTATACAGAAGGTGTTGGAGATTCGATACATTGACAGTTATGAGGATATTTTTAGTTGTTCCCTCAAGGTTGAAATAGATATTGGAAACTCTCAATGGTCTTGTCTTCTTGGTGAAAAGAATAAAAAATTGGAGAAAAACATGGGTGGTTCAACAAAAAAATCCCATGATGGAAAGAAGACCAAATATCCCACTTGTAAAATTTGTGGGAAGAAGAATCCTAGGAACCGTCTAAAGGGAACCAGGAGTTTTTTCGAATGTGGAATGTTGGGACATCTGGACAATAACTACCAAAGGGATATGAAAAATCCTTCTAATTTGGAAGATGAAAGGAAGGTTTAGATCAACTCTCAGCTAGTGGTGCAGTGTTACAAGTTCATTGAGCATGGGAATTATGTAAACAATTTCCTTAATCAAAGGTTGTCGGAGGAAATAAATAACAACCTACAAGAAAACAAGGAAGGGATTATGCTATCACTAATACTAAGGTTGAGTTAGAAAATGATGTGGTGACAGGTATTCTAGTTATTCATTCAATAATATAGAACGTACTATTTGGTTCTGTTTCTATGCATATTTTTACATCTTTCAAGTTTAGTAGAACTATTCAAACACCACCTCAAAATTTGGAGGATAAGTTATCTATGAGAATAAAGAATGGGGAAATTATTATGTCCATGGTTTATAACTCCTCCCCATATAATGTTTGTGGACTGAACCTCCCAGTAAATCTTGTCATACATATTTTAGCAGAGTTTGATGCTATCTTGGGCATGGATTAGATATCTTTATACAAATCCAATATCAAATATTGGGAAAGGGAAGTCACTCTTCATATCCCGGAGCATCCTACAATTCTTTACAAGTGTAAGGAAAAAAATGAATCTCCTTTAGAATCATTATCTCAACTGTGGATATTAATTCCTTTTGAGAAATCATGTCTAGATCAAATTATTGGAAAAAATAAGAGAATCATGTTTGAGGAAATTCTCATCGTGATGGATTACACTGAAGATTTGCCTGGTATTCCTCATGACTGAGTGGTTGATTTCTCAATTGATCTTATTACTGGATCTCTACCTATATCAAAGACACCTTATATAATGTCCATCGTAGAGTTGGAAGAGCTGAATAAGCAATTACTGGACAATCTGGAGAAGGGTTTTATACACCTGAGTGCTTCACCATGGGGTTCTCTAGTTCTCTTCATCAATAATAAGTATGGATAAATGTGCCTCAAAATTGATTATCGGGAGCTTAATAAAATCACAATAAAGAAAAATCATCCCCTACCACAGATAGATGACTTGTTCGATCAGCTTTGTGGGTCTATTTACTTCTCTAAGGTGGACCTTCAATCAGGATATCACCAATTAAAGGTGAGGGAGGAATATATTCCTAATACTACATTTTGAATGAGGTATGGATATTATGAGTTCATATTGATTCCCTTCGGACTCACTAATGCTCCAAAAAATTTTATGGATTTAATTAATAAAGTCTTTAGATATTATCTCGACAAATTTGTGTTAGTATTTATTGATGATATTCTGATATACTCTAAGAGAAAAGAAGAACATGAGGAGAATTTGAATATTGTGTTAAAAACATTGAAAAGGGATAAGATGTATGAAAAGTACAGTAAATGTGAGTTATGGATGGAGAAAATATCATTCTTAGGGAATATTATCACCAGAAAAGGGATATCTGTGGACCCTTTCAAGACAAAGGCAATTGAAGAGTGGCCCTGGACAACTTCGATAATGGAGATCCATAGATTTTTGGGTCTAGATAGGTGATATTGATGATTTTTGAAGAACTTTTCCGGATTGTAAAACCCAAAGACCAAGATGACACTAAAGGGAGCAATTTTTTTCTGGACTCAGGAATGTGAAGACTATTTTAAGGAGTTGAAAAGTAGAATAATCACTATGACAATACTCACACTCCCAACAAGTGGATAACTCTTTGTGGTGTATAATTATGCTTCAAATAATGTATTGGGATTTTTACTAATGCAAAGTGATAAAGTGATTGCCTATGCCTCAAGGCAGCTGAAAATCCATGATCAAAACTATCCCACACATGATCTGGAGTTGGAGGCTGTGATATTTGCATTGAAAATCCGGTAGTATTATCTATATTGGAAGAAGTGTGATATATATACTGATTATAAGAGTCTCAAATATATATTCACACAGAAAGATATTAATACACACAAAAAATATGGATAGATCTCATCAAGTATTATAACTTCTCAATCCACTACCATCCCAGTAAGGCAAACAAGGTGGCATATGCTTTAAGTAGAAAGGATATTGCATCTTAATCAATGGTGATAATTGAAAAAGATCTGATATTATTAGATTTGAAAGGGATGTACATGGGAATAATTAAGGTAGTAACATTAGAAATCCTTTCTCAAATGATTTCCCAACCATCCCTTGTGGAGAAAATATTGGATTCTTAAAGAAAAGATATGGAAATTCTAAAAATGGTGGAAGCTGTTAAAAATGGGAAATCCTTTGAGTTTATGATTGATGAAGAAGGAGTTGTAAGATTTGGGACACAATTATGTGTAATATCTAATTCATAGATAAAGAAGGAGAATTTGAATGATGCACATAGCTCTACCTTCTCTATTAACCCAGGGAGCACAAATATGTGTCGACATCTCCGAGAGAACTTTTGGTAAGACAATATGAAGAGGGAGATTGCTGAGTATACATCAAAGTGTCTAGATTTTCAACAAGTGAAGGATGAAAGATATATGTCTAAGGTGATGATGCAACAACAACCCATACCAACGTGGAAGTGGGAGAACATCACCAAGAACATTTTCATTGGACTTCCAAGGACATACAGAGGAAACAATGCTATATGAGTCATTGCGGATAGTCTTATAAAGACAGCTCAATTTATCGGGATTAGAGAGGACATAAAATTGGATCAACTTGCACATATATATATCAAAGATGTCGTAAGGATTCATAGAGTACCACTATCAATAGTATCTGATTGAGATCCGAGATTCACCTCGAAGTTATGAAAAAGTCTCCAACATGCTCTAAGCACTAAAATGAACTTCAGTACGGCCTATCATTCTCAAACTGATGTCCAATCTAAGAGGACTATATAAAAACTAGAAGATATGTTGAGAGTGTGTTCTATGGATTTTAAAGGAGGATAGGACAAACATCTTCCACTGGATGAATTATTTTACAACAACAGTTTCCACTCGAGAATCTGAATGTCACCATACAAAGCGATTTATGGGAAAATGTGAAGAACACTTGAATTTTGGGATGAGGTCGGTGAGCGTAAGCTTTTAGGACCTGAAATGGTTGATGAAATGGTGGAGAATGTGAAAACCATTCAACATCACATCAAGGCAGCTCAAAGTATAAAAAAGAGTTATGCAGAAAATCATTGACGAGACCTTGAGTTCAAATTTAGAGACATGGTATTTCTATGTATATCTCTATGGAAGAAGGTTATGATGTTTGGAAATAAAGCGATGTTAAGTCCCAGGTGCATTGTCCCCTTAGAAATTATTTACCGTGTTAGTGTTGTGGATTATCGACTAGCACTTCCACCTACCATTGAAAAAGTACATGATGTCTTCCATGTGTCCCTCTTAAGGAATTACATACCAGATCCTTCACATGTACTCTCTTCAGAGGTGGTACAGTTGGAGGATGATCATTCTTATGAGGAGTAGGTAGTAAAGATATTGGATTGTAGAGATAAAGTTATATGTAACAGGAAAACTCACCGGGTCAAAGTAATGTGGTGGAACCACAAGTACAAAGAGATAACATGGGAACTGGAGGAGGCAATGAAGGAAAAGTACCAGAACCTGTTTATGGATTAGAATGTAAAAGGAAATTTTGAGTGTGAAATTTCATAAGGGGGGATAATGTAACAACCCAAAGTTTTCAATGGAAATTTCCTTCTTATAATTATTTCATATAATTACATGAAATCATAGAATAATGAACTACTAAGTGCTATGTTAGATTTAAACATAATTTTGTCACTTCTGTTATTTGAATTTCCAAAATCTAGCATACATAGTTGCGATCAGTAAGTTATTTGGAGTCTAATAGGACCAAATTAATTTTTAGTGAATAGTATCATACCCCTATGAATAGTATTGTTACCCTTATGAATAGTGACATACCCTAATAAATAGTAACCTTACCTATAATAGTATATAAATAAGATTAAACTAGAAGTAAGATATACCTATATCTGTCAATAAGAAAATAAATGTTTTAAAATTGTTATTTTTAGAGTAAATTATGTATTTAAATTAAAAATTAAATTAATAATATTTAGAAAAATATTTTTTGTAAAATTTATTTCATTTTTAGATTCTAAACATCAAAAAATGGTTAGGGTGAATTTTTGGGATTTTTTAAATACTTTAATTTTTTATAAATAGTAAAATACGATAATTTATGATAAATGCTAAATACATGAATTATGATGTAAGTTAATTATCTCAAACTCAAATGCACAAATTACTATTTTTGTTCATGTAATCATCACTATTGCTGGTCTTGAGGGAAAATAATAAACTAAGGAATTAAATATTATGAAAACTCTCCTCTCCTCCACTATAAATACCACCCCTCTTTACCTCTCCTCTCCACACCTCTAAAGCTTAAATACTTGTCTAATATTCCAAAACATCTTCCCTATCCCCTTTACCACATCCTAGACCTTCTGGTCTCATCAAAAGCCTAATTCAATGTGTCTTAATTAGGATTCAAGAGGTAATTCCCCTCTCCCCATTTTCCTTTAATTTCCTTTCAATTTCATGTTATTTTCTTAAATCTCTCCCCAACTATACTCATTAACATGGTATGGTAACTATAGTATCTAATAATGGGATATTATATCATCCAACCCCCACCTACTCTTTTTTATTTTATAATGGAAAACGTTGTTTGTGAGGTGTTAATTTATCAGCTTCAAGAATGACATGTTTTTATTTTCCATTATCGCCTTCAGATCTGGTCATGAAACAATTTTTATGGTTGATATGCGATATTTTATATTTATTATATCCTATTTAATGTTATTTAACTAACTTATTTACATATTACTAAATTATTAAGGAAAACAAGTTCGTTGTGGTTGAAAAACTGTCTGAATTAACCCAGACAATCATCATTAAATTCTTATCTAATGATCAATTCTCATGGTATATAAAGAAATATTTATAAGATAATTTCAAGTATTGTAACATCATAAATAAAATATAATTACAATTTTGGATGTTTATCCACGTTTTAAAAGAACTTGAAATCATGAATACAAGTGAACCGTTCAAGGAAACTATAAAAATGAATGTTCCTAAACAATGAAATTGAACCACATAACCCCTTAAAAGACCATAAATGAACTTAAAAATGGTATAATAAATCAATTACATATATTATAGTTTATATAATTATTAATTAATAAACCTAATTTGTTTATTCAGTTCATTAATAAAAAGTTAATAACACCTTCAGACATAAGGTAAGGGATCCTCTCCATTTCACTTTTATTCAAGAATGTCCTTGATGCTATTCCATTTTATGTGAAATACCTTAGGATGGGGTGTGATTTATCACCTCCCCAATGCTTCCATAATGATTTATAATTGATTAGAAACCCCTTTATATCTCATTCATCCCTATTAAGTACACTTTATACGATGCTGATAATCCGTAAGGAATTCCACCTGAATCACCTTTATTCATTCAGGTTGCCTTGTCTTTCATTATAACAAAATAAAGTTGTATTATCTATTTATTTGAATCTTATTAGTGTTGTGTACATGTAAAAAATTCATTTATAAAGACCCTTACATCATTATGTTTTTTATATACATGTTTTTAAGTGATTCCCTCCTCAATACTTCTTGATAAGCAAACTTGTTTTAAAAGAACTTCCCGAATTCTTACCCGATTTCAAGTGCACTATATATTCTATTTTAAGCCACAAGTTTATTTATAAAGTCATTAATTTTATTATGAAAACCTTATAGGTTCACTTCTGGTTTTGTATAAAGTATTTTTCCCTTTTCTATTTTAAGGATCTGTAGTATTTTCCTTAAAACCTCTCAAAAAAATTTTAATAATAATTTTTTTAAATACTTTTATTACATGTTGTCAGTACTAATTGACATCACATTCCATGATACATGCCTATTTTTCCTTATTAATTTCCATGTATATCTTAGTTTCTTTGTTTCATGGACACTTTTATGATATTCCCATTTGTTATGCTTTATGTCATGATTATGTTACCCAATCCTTTTCATGGGTAACCTTTATGTTTATATATGATTGATTATGTATGATTAATTATGTGGAAAACATATTCATGAAATGTTAACATGGTTGTACCTAGATATATATCCAATTAATTGGGTAAAGTTGAGTATCATGAGAAGTTATGTGTGACGGTCTTGGAAGTTAGCCTTGGCTTGTGCTACTATGTGCAACGGTCTTGATGGTTAGCCTTCGCTTGTGATACTATATGAAATGGTCTTGGTGGTTAGCCTTGACTTGTAAAAAATTCATGTTTTATGTTTCTACTACATTAAAATTATTCCAATTTTATATGATTACATATTTATATGTTATGATTCTATATATTACATGCATTTTTTATATCATCATGTCATGCCTTCTATCTCATGTGCTAATGCTTTGTTCTTATGGTTATTCCCTTGCTGGGATTTTAGCTAATCGCTTTGTTCATGTTATCCCTAGGTTATCCTATTCATATGTATGAGCACAATGGAAGATAGTAGTTTATTATATAGTTTAAATAAAAAGTTTCTTTTATAATGATTGATTATATACCTAGTCTTCCATGACACTAGACTTTACGATCCTTGGATTGTACTATGATGTATAATTATGCTTAAAATAATGAAATATTATATGTAAAAGGATAGGGTTGATATAGTTATAATATTAACATAATTTAATTTTAGTAATATAAATTTACTTATTTCACTATGTTAATATTGTTAAAAAATATTTTTAATAGGTATTTCAAGAAATAAACTTAAAAGGAGTTAGTGAAGATGATTACATCTTCTTTGAAAAACCTCCTTTGGATCTCTTCTTATAGACACGTGATTTGGACTTTTAAGAGGAACATAAGCTATAAAATATGGATAGAGTCTTTAATAAGAGTTTTCTTAGAGTTGTTTTGAGCTACGTGGATCAATATGGGGTGTATAAGAGATGAGAGGAGGTGACTTTTTATAAATGAGGTGGGTGAAAATCTTGAAAGTACATGAAATATTAATATAAAATATGGTTCTAACTCATGTAAAATCGCTCAAAAGTTATATATAATATAATATTAGGATTATAAGGCTGAAAAAAATCAAAAAATAATATATGGAAAAGTTTAAGCATTGTTTTGAATCTCATCTCTTAGTATAACACCTCTCATTATCCCTTTTAAGATTAACTGGGGTAACAAAATTTTCAATCTCTAATGGTCATGAAAGTAATTTTAGAAATTAAAAGTGGGCCATTAATATAGAATCAAAAATTTCCCATAAATTTGAGTTAGTATATATATATATATATATATAATTTTTAATGTTTTAAAAATAATTTTTAAACATTAAATACCATTTAAATTTATTTTCAAAAATATTCACAAAATTTGACATTAAAGTAATCAAGATAATAATGGAATTATAATATTAATACTTAAACAATAAATAATAATTTATATTATTCCATGGAATTATTGGAACTGCATAATTCATCAATATAATAATACTTTTAATGTTTTTAACATCATTTACTTTATTTTCTACTTCTTAAACAAGCACTTCGTCGACGTTGTGTAAAAGTTCTGTGTAATTAAAACATCACTAAGAATTAAAAATGAATTACTATAATTAATATAGTTTATTCTAAATAAAATTTAACATCTATTTTCATTCATATATCATTTTTATCTATATCCATATCATGATATCATAATAAGTGGGAGGGGGTGACACTTAGTAATTATCATTAACATAAAATAATATAAATGTTATAATTAAAGGAAAGTGGAACTAAAATTCCTTATATTAGAATATATGATAATTATGGTTGAAATAAAATCATTCAACGAAATGGTCATGTTTTGGATTATTTTTTTCCTGATCAAATTAAAAGTGATTTACGGAATTTTTTAGGCTTAACCCCCTAGTATTAATCCCTTTTAACCTATTTATTTTCTAACATTGTTATAAAATTTTACCATTTTTACTATTCATTATGATTAAAAATGAAATTCACCAAATTAAATAATTATAATATGATGATTACAAATATGGAATCCATTTTATATTATTTAATTTATATAATTTTTTGAAAATAACTTTGATATGAGTATGTGAAACAAAATGAAAAATAGTATTTAAAAAATACACATTTTAAGAATGAAAAAGATTTTATTCCAAAATCATGTATAATGTTGATTCCCTTTGAATTTATTGGATTATGTTTAATAAAATGGGAGTGATTTTACATTAAAACTAATCCAAAATATAACAAGACTTTGTAATCACTTTAAAATAAATGGAAGTTTTTATTAAAAAAAATCATTATTTTTCATTATTCACCCAAAAATATACATTTTCATAAAAATACCACAAAATCAACGTATGATATGTTTCATTTTAAAAATGATATCCATTTAATAAAATAAAATTTCAAATATTTATAAATTTTCTTTTTTAATGAAAATAAAAAATATAAGGAAACTTTGGTATGGTTATGTCGATGGCACCCACTATCAAACATAGTATATTTTTTAAAAGAAAATAAATAAAAAATATTAGAATGATACATTCTGACCCTTAAAAAACATCTTCCTCAAAATGTTTTCTCATTTTTGATAAAAATTGATTAAAAAATGTTCAAAATAAATTCCAAGATATAGAAGATAAATGTACATAAGTGGAAATAAATAACTTTTAATCATCATTGATAACATTTATTTTTTAAATAGAATTAAATGTATCAGTTTATACTAGGAAACTTTTCATTTCCTAAGTATTTATTAAACCATACATTTAAATTAATGGGACTTCTTCTAGTGAAAGATTTTAATAAAATTTAACTTTAAAACTGAGCTAGATTTTATATATAAGACTCGGTATACTTATCTTAATCTTTCTTAAGTTGAAGAATTATTTTACCATCAAGATTTATAACAATAAAAAATATACCTACTTGGCTTTATTCCATACCATAATAATAACTTTATCCTTAAGTTGGTTTTTGAGTAGTTTACCACCTCTGTTTTATCTAATATTATAACTGATGAAATTTTCATGCCTGGAGCACTAAAATTACCTTTCAAGGGATCATAAGATTCAAAAAAGGATGCAAATTTATTTAAACCATTTCTATAATTTAATGAAAAAAATGGTTATCATGAGATAATATAATATCTAATATGAATAGACCTTCACATGAAGAAATAATACATTAATCTCCAAAGCCTAAACATTAACACCAAAAGTTCAAAATTAAACATTCCATAAATAACAAACTATAAAGCTATTAAAAATACACCATACCAAATTCGAAACCTAAGAAAAATCAAAAATATTTGATCACATATTCATAAATTATAAACAAAACATTTATCTATAAACAAAATCATTCAATCATAAAATCACTTACCAAATATTTATATACCCAAATAATATAATCTCCAAAAAAATATGCTAATTTTTTCATAAATAATATGAGTCACTATAAAGCCTCAACAAATCCATATATAACTTCAAAAGGTAACAGAACCCTTATAACTCAAATAAAATCCCATAATTTTAAATAATATTATATTTAACATAATTATATAATGTTCAAAAAATTGTGAACTTCTCTAAAAATAATGTTAACCACTTAGTCACCAAATCACTTATAAATTTCATATATTTCAAAAATATCATAACCCCTTTATTCCCATTATAAATAATTACATTTCATAAATAAATATATTAACCTTAACAGTTATATTTTTCTTTCAACTTATGTATCCAATAACGTTATTCCAAAATAACTTCACACTAAATCACATATTAAACCTATAGCTTATATATACCTCAGTGATCTATTAAAATCTGGTAAACATTTCACAATATTTCCCCACTAACATTAAAATCTCATAACATAAAACCTAAAAAGGATATATATTACATTAAACTTAATATCATCATTAAACTTATCAACCCCAAAATTCCCCCAGTCACCTTAAAATCCCATGACATAAAACCTCAAAAGGGTATCTATGCCTTTAAAATTGTGACAATACTTAAACATAACAACCCATATTGGTGTTCTTAACTCTTAAATTATCCTCATATGTTAAATTCCTAACCTATAAAGTTATCTAATACTTTGTCTAATACCTATTAAGATATCCAAAGACTCGTACACCTGAGAGTGGTGCCTAAAAACAAATTCTTTACATACTGAATTTGACACCAACTAAAGTTACCCAATTGTATCCATACACTATTAAAAAATCAATAGTCAACATTGATTCAAATACATAACCAAGACATTTTTGGTTTAGAGTTTCAGGTAATTATGAAAAATACAAAACCCATATATTTCTCATGAAATGGTAATTTTCCTATTATACCTAGATTTTATTTTTCCTTAAGAATACTTTAACATCTCCCAAAAAATTATCCACATGTGATACACTTCTAGAAATATCTTACCTAATATCATTCATCAAAACCTAGGGAAATGAAAACATAAGAAAATGGTGAGATCAGATTCACAGTTAAGGTAAAAGGGATATATTAATCAATTATCATATCAAATATTAAGGTAAACATAAGGGTATGACAGTATGATAATAAATTACAATGTTTATACATAATCATTCTTAGATCATAAATTATGATTTATGGCATAAATCCATAACATTTCAAAATACACAAGTCATAAAAGTGAGGAATCATCATCAATCAATCATGATACATGAGAGAATAATAAGAATATACCATATAAATTGTGTCGCAATCATAAGAATATTAAATCATTTTATTAGACAATGTTCACTTCTATGATAATCAGACTGGAAAAAGTGGGACCCATAGTGGATTGATTTCTCACCCCATTCCATCATTTCCATAGTCAAGGTTCACTGCCAAAACTATCATTGTTGATGGGTTACCTTATTGAATTGGGTTCACTCATCATTCCAATATATATTATATCATGATGTATCAAACATTACCAATGCATTAGAGAGCTATATAATTCAAGGAGCACCCATCACATATATAAAACCATTCATATATGTGATATAAGATCATAAAAACATTCATCATTTCATCCTAGAATTATTAATGGAAAGGAAATGGGTTTTATAAAACTATCATCATTTCATCTTAGTATAACCTATGGAAAAGAAATAGATTTTGTTAAGATATAATCATAACTTGATTAACCCATTAGAAAGAAATAGGTTTCATAAAATCATACTTAAATAATCATCATCATCATAAGGAATCTAGAGAAAAAATTTGTTTGGTATCATAATATTTTATCTAGAGTTAATAATAACAACCCTTAAAGGATATTTACATAGATGAAAGTACCTTTAGAAGATAATTTTAAGATTCATTTTAAAATAGAAAAAATATACCTTTCTTTCAGTACCTTTTGAAGAAAAAAACTCCTAGAATACTGAGAAAAATAATTCATTTGAAAATATACATATAAAATTATAATATATGCGTCAAATCAAGGATTGATCATGATATAGGAAAAAACCTACCTAATTGTATACATTAAACAGAACATTTGTTTCACACAATTATAAAAAGTAAAAAGTGATTCATACATAAAAAATTTGAAAATATTAATTTTAATTATTTTTAAAGAATGTAAAAGGTAGTAAAAATAATATTTCTCAACCATTTATATAGAGATAAAAAATATCAAAAAATATTTTAAAGAACATATATATGGAGGAAAACATTTACTAACCAAATAATAAATACATTTTTTTTCATAAAATCATTTTATCTTCCATTTCAAGTACCAAAAAAGAAAAATGGTACTAATACTTGAAAATTTTTATAATATTAAGTATACAATAAAATAGATGAGGTTTAAAGGATGATTATTATATAATTTACCTCAATTTAAATTTAATATAAATAATCTTGAAAAGAAATTAGATTATAACAAAAACCCTTACCACTTTGGTAACTTTGGAATAATAATACCCCTAAAATTAAAAATACAAATGAAACATTAAATAACATTTATATAAATATATTCAAGATATAATATATAAAATGGGAATTATATAAATATATAAATACAAATAGGTGTATAACAGGAAACATGCATGAACAAAATAATATTGAGGTTAAGATCCCTATCAGTTTTTAAAATATCTGAATCAAAATCTCATAAAAAATAGAACGTTTGTTAGAATTTTAAATTCTCATTATTTTCATAAAAATATTTATAAATTAACTTCATTATTACAATATATACCACCAAAAAATAAACAAATGATAAATTTAGGATATGTCTTATAGAAATAAAAGTTAGCCGAGAAACCCTTACCTGAAGTCCTAACTTGCTTTGCACATCCTCTTATCCTCTTATATAATTAATTTATATATATTATATACATATACCAAATCTATATTAATAATATCATACCATATATTATTAACTTATAATAACTTATCAACCATTTATTAAAAGTTTATTATTAAAATCATTGTTCCCTGTGTTAATTGTTCTTATATTTATGCAAATTTTGGTATGATTGTCTAAATTCATGAAACATGGTCATGGTTTCATTGTAAGAAGAACCTTAATAATTTCATTATTATCATATTTATCTATTTTATAATTTTTATAATCATTCATATAAGGCTGTCATGAGAAATAAATGACATCACTTAGTGGAGACGACTGTTCATACGTACGCATGAGTGATGTTTTCACTTATTGATAGATAAAAATAGAGAAAGGTAAATTGTAATTAAAATTCACAAAATAATAATTATATTATATATATTCATTAAATATATAATTATGAACATCTATATAAATAATTAATGGAAAGCGACTCACATCACTACATGGAGGTGGTAGTTCACACGTTCGCACGAGTGACATTATCATCTTACAACGAATGAGTGGGTTAGAAGGTAAATAATATTTTATTTTTAAATAATCATAGTAATTTTATGAAAAACATATAAAATCATTAAATCCATCTATATAACTAACCATGTTAGTTAGTTATGAAAAATAAAATACGTCGATCGTGGAGATTGTAGTCTATACAAACACACAATAATGTTTTCATTTCCCATTTGGATGGATGATAAATATATAATGTTTAGTATATTAACATAATAACATTTCTATAATATATTTATACTGATATAACCATTTTAATATAGATAAATAATATTTTGGGTCATTAGGTGAAAAAAAATTAAAATGATTCTATGAAGATGATTACCTCACCTTTGAGGAAGCACCTTTGGATCTCTTCTTAAGAATGATTAGGTTTGTATTTTAAAATAAAACAACCTCTATAAGGTTTATAGTTATGTTTATAAGAGTATTCATTAGGTTTTTTTCAAGATACGTGTCTTAAGAATGTATGTAATAGAGAGGAGAGTAGATATATTTTATAAATGCATAGGGTGGTAATCTTGTAAATACATAGAATATTAATATATAATATGTGTGTAACTCATGTAAAATGTATAAAAAGTTACATATATTATAACATAATGATTTTAATGTCTAAAAAAATTCTACCAACAATATTTATACATGTTTAAGTGACATTTTTAACCTTATCTATTTGTTTAACCCCTTGTTAATATTTTTAGCCTTAACCATGGTAATAAATTTTTCAATATCAAGGGGTCATGAAATTAATTTTAAAAATTAAAAGGGGTATATACATAGAAAAATTATGATGTACTATAAAATTTCCCATAAAATGAGTTAATATATATATATTTAATGATTTTATAATGATTTAAAAATATTTTTTAAACCTTAAATACCATTTTATGTCATTTTGAGGATTTTTCCAAAATTTTGAATTTAAAGGAATCAAGATAATAATTAAAGTAGAATATAAATATGTTTATAATAAATAATAATTTATAATATTAAATTCATATAAACCTATAATTATTCTAAATAATAATACATTTGATTTTTTTAAATTCATTCACTTGATTTTTCTACTATTTTCACAAGCACTACGTCGACATTGTATAAACATTATAGGTAATTATACGATCACTAAAAATAAAAATAAATTAATAAAATTAATATATTTTATTATTAATTAATTTATTCATATATATTAATTCATATATAATTTCTATCTATATAAATATCATGAGAACATAATAAGAGAGAGAGAGAGAGTGACATTTTATAGTTATCCTTTACTTAAAATAATATAAAGGTTATAATCGAAGGACAGTGACACAAAAATTACATATACTCATATATATGGTGATTATGTCCAAAATAAACACATACAATGATGTAAAGGAATGTTTTTAGTAATTTTTAGACCATATCCCATATACTTAATCCCATTAAACCCATTTTACCCTTTACCGTGATGATAAACTTTTACCATAGTTACTATTTATCATGACTAGAAATGAAATTAAAATTATTAAATAGTTTAAATATTTTTATTAAAAATATTGAATCCATTTTATATGATTTAATTTCCATAATTGGTAAAAAATAATTTGAATATAAGTGTGCGAAATGTAATGAAAAATTACTTTAAAAAAATACATGTTTTAGCATAAAAATAATTTATACCAAAATAATTTATAATAATGATTACCATTGACTTAATAAGATAATTTTTAATCAAAGGGGACTAATTATAATTTAAAAAAATCCAAAATATCATGGTACATTGTAACCACTTAAAAAGAAATTTCATTTTTTACAAAAAAATGGTATTTTCACTAATCATCCAAAATTAAATCATTGCATAAAAATACAAAAAAATAACCCTAAGGTATATTTGATATTATGATATAAAAAATTATGTCACTTTTTTCTAATAAATGTTCAATAATTCATAAATTTTTCTTTTAAATGAAAATATAAAATATAAGGGAAACACGTCTTTATAGAAAAATTACCCTTTTATACTTTTAAGGGTTTTGATCCTTATCTAATTTAATTCTTATTATTTAAAATTCAGTACTTTTTTCATAGGAACTAATCATAATATTTTAATAAGGAAACTTTTCCATCATACATTTCATAATTTGGTTACTTCTTTTCATACCAGCCAAACCAATGATTATATTATAACAATCATATTTAAATAATAATATATTTATAGTATATCTCGGTTCTATTAAGCTTGTTTTTGCATGTGGCACACTCTATAAAACATATTATTCTTTTAAAAATAAAATAAACTAAAATTTTGTGGTGTTAAATAAATAAATCCATCTTTTTATTTTATCAAAACACAAAATAATTCACTCTTTGGAAAATATTAAAAAGGGAATAACATACCCACTTTATAAGAATAAAGGCCTTCTCCCAAAGGTGATGTAATTAATCCTTGTGAATTACACCTGAATACATTAATTATTTCTTGAAAAAAGACCAAAACCTATTTTGAAACAAACAACTAGTTTTGAAATTTCATTTTAAACTCAACATTAAAATCAAAGCATTCCCTTTAGAATGTTTTACCTTTAGACTATTCCAAATCCCACCCCTTTAAATCCTAATTTAATGTTATAATTAATTATAATTATAATATGATTCAAACCATTCCTATATTGAAATACTATTTAAAAGGTTAAAAATTCTCTTTTTAGAAAACTATGACATTTCTAAACTCATGCTACCAAACATGCTATAAAATGGGACA
The DNA here is from genome assembly GCA_963277665.1 of Viscum album. Lineage (NCBI taxonomy): Eukaryota > Viridiplantae > Streptophyta > Magnoliopsida > Santalales > Viscaceae > Viscum > Viscum album. Next base: position 387,576,717 of record OY728166.1, read on the forward strand.
CTGAACCTTGTTCAGCCAACGCACCATCAAAATAATTCTTATCAATATATAAATCCTTTTGTGATTATTATACAATCACATTTATAGATCAATAAAATGTTACATTATTAAGTTGTAATATAATAATAAATCATGTAAATATAAAATTCCCTTAGTCAAGAAACACAACCAAACAATCATTATACTCAATGGGTAAAATCTATCTACCTAGTTTTTTATTTTGTTTTTATAATATATACTCAATAAGACCATTTTAATCCTCAAAACCCAATATTTCATCACTATCCACCAATAAATCAAACAAAAAAATATAAAAACCAAATATAATATAAATGAATAAGTCGTTCCAAACTTATAGAGGTTACCCTATGACATCAAAATCATGAACAAAATGGTGTGGTTCACTCTAGATGCATCTATAGACCTAAAACACATTAAATTCAGAATTCATATCCTCATGTAAATCATTAATTTAATCCTAAATCATTATAATCCTCAAATAAATCCTCCAAGCATTATAACTTAAGTGAAATAGTTAATAATGATTGGAATACCATTTTATTTAACTCATGATCTTGTGGAATCATCATCCCAAACCCTAGGCATTCGTAAAAAAATAATATTCTAGTTATGAAGCTTTAAGAGTATAGGTGAATTGAAGTTTATAAAAATATTAAAATCTTCCTTCTCAATGAAAATTATATTTCAAATTCATAGGCTATGAACTAATCATAGCAAGAAAAATATTAAATGCAATATAAATAAACAATTAAAAATTTACTCCCGTAAAAATTATTACTAAAGGATATTCATCTTCCTATAATTATACCTCTTTTATTTTGATCTAAATAAATAGGATGATCAATACCTGGATCTAAATTATAAAATTTATAAAAACCCCCAAAACTTATTTGATCAGAGGATCAGAGGCACGAGTCTTTTTCCAAGACTTCTTCAATAAAGGTTAGCAGTTACACGCACTTACTCAAGAGATAGTTTTTGATCAACATATTTAAATCATCCCAGTCATTATTCCAATAAATTCTTCAAATAGAATTTTCAAAACCATTTCTTCCTATTCCCAGAAGTCTTCTACCACATGATGATCAGAATCAAATAATTATAATAAAAATCTTATAGCTCTTATAATGAAACCTCATATAAAAATATATCTTATATCACATTGAAAAAAAAAATTATAATATTTCAAGTCACTAAAGAAGTAAACAACTCTTTAAAGTGATCAATTATATGTGACTTATTCTAAAGGATTCCTTGTCTATAATTTTTTGAGTTGATATTGACCTTCTTTCGAAAGTCATGTAGTCTCTGAGACGTTACCAATTACACCTTGGAATGTATGATGGTTGAGTGGACCAAAGGTCACAATGAACCACACCTTTTGAGGGGAATTATTTATTAGTCCTAGGATCTATTATAGATTTGATATGTATTCATAAATCCTTCTTGAATCCCAGTGTGGTATTGGTTATCCCTATGAAAAGGATTCAATAAAAACCATGCATCAATGTGAAAAACCGTATATATTAAAGGTTCTCCATCGATGGAATTTTCTGTATGTATAACTGATTCTCCATCAACAAGAACATATATTCATATAAGATTTAATATATATTTCTTTTTTTAGTTTCTTATATTATGGTTTAAATACACATATCTAGAATAGTGGAATTTATCTCTATCTAGGAATGTGGTAGGTGTTGTGATGTTGGGATTGGGACCATCATAGGGGATTCCTATGTATGCTTATGAATGGAATTAAAACCCTCATAGTTCATTGTCATTTAATGGAACATGTTTTATGACAATGTGATAAAGATAAAAAAGTTCCTTTTAAGGTCATACAACCTTGACTATTACAAAAAAGATTAAAGTCAATCAAGGTGGACTACTAAATGAAAGGTTCCTAGAAATGGTTGATGTAGGAATTATTTATGATTATCCCTTTATGGTTCCTATAATAGATAATATGACTATTTAAGGATGGTTTATATGTATATTGAGGAATATATCACAAAAAAATACTTTTATGGATCACAAAAATATAATGTAGAGAAGACAAGTCTTATAAGGAATATAGCCTGGTGATATCAAGTTTCAAAGGGAATATGGCTGAGTGAGAATATGATTTAAAATTTATAACATTGTATCATTAATAATATTATCCAATGAGAATGTTTTGTATATAATATAACCCTAATAAGGAGATTATGTCTTTGTATGCTAGTTTTGAACCTTGGAGTGGGGTTATATGTATCCTAATTAACATGAATCAAAGCCCGCATAGTTCTATTTTCATAATTTAAGGTCATGTGACTGAATCATACCATGAAAATTAATTTCATGTGGTGAGGATGTTTTCCAATAGTTTTCATCACATGATAAGGAAATATATGTTCTAAAAGGGGGATAAAAAAGGTTGAGTGGGTGTTATTAATGGTCCTCCCATTAGCGATTTATCTCACATAGAATATAGCTCATTTGAGGATATAACGACTTGTAGGGAATATAGACCCTTGAGGAATGAGTTGGGACTTATGTATAATTGTACTAGATGCATGTATACCTACTTTATATTTTTAATTTGATTAGGAATGGTGAGTGGAATCATGGAAGTATAGACTAATGAGGATAATATTATGTCTTGTAAGTTTTTTATTCATCTAGTGATTAAGTGAAGTTGCCGTAGATTCTTCCTATAGTTACAAGACATGGTCATTGAATCAGGTGAATATAAAACATTAAACATTAAGTATACATGGTGATACTTACACACATTCTTAAGAGGTATTCATTTAATGGGGAATATGACCCTTTGAATGAATGAGTTTTGAATTAAACCAAATAAGGAGGCCCAAAATCTATGTTGTTTTGACTGAAAATTCAATTTTTATTTGATTTTGAAAACCGCTTTTTGGGTGAGCGGGAACCATACACAAGATTACCAAATCACCAAAATTCAAAAACCGCGTAGACGAAATTCACGTTTGATTCAAAATTCACAACTGTGGTCAGCGAACCACCTCGGGATATGGATCCACGATCTGCCTCGAGCCACACACCTGACGCCATCATCACCATCATACAATCAACTGAACATCAAAAAACATCATCACCTTGGAAACTATTGTCGTCACCGCCCATCATCGAAGCGGGTGACTAGAACAAACAAATCGTAGCAGAACATTCAAAATCAGAAAACTTCCTTCGTAGTCATAGCCCTCCACCGAACTCAGTCCATCACCAGCATCACACACCAACCACACAGATCATCAACCATCACCGCAAAAAAAAAACTCCCGGAATAAGGTTTCACTGGAGCCAAGAGGTAGATAAAAGAGCCCCAACTCAACCCAGCCAAATCCAAACTGTGATCAGAGTCACATCCAAAACTCACATCCAAGATCAAAAAATGCAGACCAAGGAATAGACAACACAAACAATCACCGTAAAAGGATCACCCGAATTCTAGAACAAACCAGAAGAAGCCAGAACAAACTGGGAGAAGGCTAACCGCAAACCTGAACTGCAGTCCCGCCGTCACCTTCATGCTTGCACACGACGACCAGATCTGCCCAACGCACCAACAGATGACGCAGAAACATGATGAAAAACTCACCTCAGAAGTCAGAAACTCAAACGATGGATTTAAACCATTCCTCCACGAGAGTCCAGCAAATGGTGAGATCGACGAGATTTTCGAGCCCCAAAGAGTCGATGAGGTCACCAAAGGAGAACCGCTCGTCACGAGCTTGCTGTGCTAAAGCATCGAGGAGAGGGAAGCTGATCTTTTAGGGTAGAGGAAGGTGGCGGTGGAGGTAGGCGTAACCTCATACAGGGGTTCCACATGGATCATTGAGTGTAAAAGGTCAAAAAAACAAACACTTAAACAACTATGATGGGTAACCTCACACAGGGGTTACCTCACTAGTATCTTCATGATAGGATCCCTCATTATCAAGGGATTACACTATAATTTTTACCCTTGGGGTCTTATTGTATGGGGTGGATTTCATGATATATTCCTTTTATTAAGGGAATACATTATTGAAGGAGGGAAATCTAGCATTCTTGATGGTCTGATCGTATTTATATGGTGTTTTTGTGGAAGGTTGGTAAAGATGATTTCCCAGGTTTGATCCTTAGGGGAAAATGGGATCTACCTTAAATCTAGGTGAAGTATGGTTCCCTAGTGTGGATCTAGGTGATGGTTCACTTAGTTGTAGGATTTGGTGAATTTTTCACCCCAATAGAGGAAGAATAAGGTGGTTCTCCCATGTGTAGGGAATATGCGATGATTTTCTCTAGTAGGGAGATGACAAAATGACTTCTCTCTAGTGAGGGATATGTTTAGGGATTCACTGTTAGACCACCAAAACACCCATATATGGGAGGGGTAAATTAGGGTGTCAATTTTTTCATAGAATAATATGTATTTTTTCCCCACATTGGTAAGAACATGATAAACCTATCTAACAGAATCATGAAATTACTTAACACACATATACATAAATAAAAATACAACACAACAGTTAATATTGGTAACTACTAAGGGATAATCCAAGGATAATACATTTATAGTCTATTTATTTCACCTACATCCACTAAGATTTAATAGATTTTGTGGATTAAATTTTTTCAGTAATTGTCACTATATTATAGGATCACTACCTTTATAATAATTTTAGATATAGAACACTACTTCCATCAGATAACTTATTTAATCTCCATCACATTCAATAAATTAAGTAAAGTCTTTTTTAGTTTATTTAATTTAATTTTTCTTCTATATATGAGTACATGAATATGATGTTTTTTATCATGAAGGTCCAATTATCCAAATCCAATATTATTTAATTTTTAAAAAAATTTACAAGTTATGTGTGAACCCACGCAAAAAAAACCAGAATAGATAAAACCCAACATAAAATTCACCCAAAAATATTCAATAGTTAAGTTCATCATCACCACAAAACCATTTATTCCCATTCATCCATTTCACGCAAGTAACTTTCACAAAACACCCTTCTTCACAAAACCCCTTTCTTCCATCACAGAATAGTCAACATTCATGAAAATCTATTAATTTATGAAAATACTATAATTCATGAGAATTATATATTTCATGAAACCCCCTTTACTGAAATCAATTTTCAATAATTAGTTCTCAACCATTACTTTCAAAAAACCAATGTTCGCGTAAAGTTACTGATTCATGTAAGAATTATATTTCTGTAAAACTTTCATGAAATTAGAGAACTGGTAGATCTTATAAAGTCCCAAAAAAATAAAATGAAAAGAAGAAACGTATTTATAGGTGAAAGTCACTATTTACTGATACTCCATAGATTTCATGAAACTCCATGGATTTCACAAAACTCATTATCCTTAATGAAACTCCATAGATTTTTCAAAACTCGATTAGTCCTGAAAATGAATCACCTCTAATTTGACAATGTTAACATATCTTTCGCATTTTCATGAAACTTGATTTTTCATAGAACTCAAAATTTTCACGAAACATTTCCTTTGTGAGATAATGAATTCATTGTTTCTGAGAACTTGAATTTCACAAAAAAAATTTCTCTTCCTTTGAATTTTCAGGGGAAAAACATTGGTTGAAACCGAAGAACTGTACCACCCTTAGCACTAAAACCACATACACTATAAGATTACATAGATTGAAAAATCATTGATCAACCTAGTATGGATTGAAATCAAGAAAAAAATAGTTTACATTTCCATCTATAAATACCCTTTCTTCTAATATTTTCCCTAGCGGGGGATAAGAAAAGTGTTACCCCATAGTAAGGGTTAGGTGAAGGTTTTCAACTAAGTAGAGGTAAGGAAAAGTGGCTACCCTAGTTTTGAGGTAGAATGTAGTGATCTTCCAAGTTTGTAGGTAGGAAAAAAGGGTTTTACCAAGTTTAGAGGTATGGTGAAGGGTTTTTCCCTAGTTTGAGGTTACCCAAAAGGATTTTAGATAATTTTTCTTTAGTGTGGTTCCTACCAAGGTATCTATGCACATGGAGATCTAATGTTGGTGAATTGGGGAGTACATTTCCCATGTTTATAATTACTAGGTTCAAAGTGGTTTTTTCTCAAAGGTTCCTTTGGATTAATCACTCACATATTCCTTTGGTTATTTCTCTAAGGTTTTAAGCTTCATAAGATACATTAAGTGGGTTTTGGAGACATAAGAAAAGTGATATTTAGGTGTCTCTTTGTATTACCCTCCTCCTATTAAATAGGGAGACAATGGGGTCTATTTATAGGCCCTATATGAGCAGGGATAAATTATAGGTAGATAAATTCCACTATATCCCTTTGAGGTAGTGTGATTTGTGCTAGGGACATATACGATCAACTTATTTGTGTTAAGTAAGAAACACACTTGTGAAAGTGTTATATACCTATAGAATATAACACACCTATAGGGGGGTGAATTTGGGTTGAGATGTTATAAAATAAATTATTTTATATGACTAAATATTTTTCACTAACCTTGAGTTAAATTTCAATTTCTCTCTATCTTTCATATAAAGGGGGATGAAATAATTAAATGACAAAAGGGATTATTTACATTGTTTACCAGCACTGGTCTAGTAAAAGAATAATGAATAAAAAAATAATTTTGAACCAAATTTCCAAAGCTCACTGATTTAAAATTTTGAGCAGTCTCATAGACCCTCTTGGTTCACTACCATGAATAATTGAAGAACTTGCTTCTCTTATTCTACATGGAACTCACTACTACACCCATTGACACATTATTTATTCACAAGATGATAATAATGATATAAAACAATGATGTAGTTTGTCTTCATCACAATAAATTATAATTTCTAGAGAGAATGAGATTCATGGTATTAATCCTTTGAAAAAAATACAACCACCATTATCAAATTTAGAAAAATTCTCTAAACTACTATAATTTAAAAAATCTATCTATGTATCTCTGTGTGTTGTGAATGTAATTATTCTCCCACTTTTCATATCAGTACAATGATTATAATTGACTATACTATCTCTAGGATTATACAAAATACCCTTGTGTTTATTGGGGTCACCTTCCATATTAAAATCTAAATTAAACACTAATATTTTCAACCAATAACTCCCCCAATTAAAAATAGTGATAGGACTAAAAATAGTCTAGTTATAGTGTGACCATATATTAAATGATGTAGTATCACTCATTTAACATTTACTATGGTTTTTCCATAATTAATACATTTCATACATCTCTTCGTTTAATCTTAATGTGGCATTTTTATCATATTTGTTATGTGGAGTCCTATAGTTTATTAGATCCACTTATCTCAAAGATATTACTTCTCTTAACTCTTCCTTTTAACTACCTCACACTAAGGAATAGACATATAATTTTCAGCATTGACTAGATACTTATTGACTGCACTTCTATAAGAATGATAAATCCATGTTCTTACTTCTTCCAATTTCAGACCCTCCACATTGAAATTCATTTCTACAACATGGATTCCTTCACACCAAAAGGGGTTATGGTGTAGTTATCTTTTATGTGACATCAGAACCTAAAAATTTATAGAGGAACTAAAATCTATTAGTTTTTATCCACATCATGGTCTCTCTAAATGTGGATATCATTCTTATACAGGCTTAATTTTCTGTAAAGTCATGGTTACGTAGTTTGGTCTCATGTGATAAAGTCCTACAAGTTGTGGAGGTTGGTCTGCGGTGTAGGCTCCTTCTTTACCATTTCATTTAAAATAACTCATTAACACTCCAAATGGATTCCAGACAACAATATCCCCCTTTATGTTTGTTGAAAATTATTCACACAATCCAACTTCTTTCAAAAATTATATCAATGAGACACAAATCATAAATTTTATGCCCATGTTATCAATGCTCAGTTTGATAAACATGTATTTAATGAAAAAAAATCATGACCACCTTGGAATAATTTGAATAACTAGGGCTCCCCCTAACTTGTTTGTTATATAAACTCCCATTTATTTTATTTATCCTCTTATAAAACATTGTTTGATATTTCTCTCCATTTTTGAATAAACCCAAATAGATCACTACTCTAAAAATTTATGAAGAGGAGAATATAAATCCATAAAATTGAGGTAAAAAACATATCTTTATTATTAACGAAATTATAGAGAGTGTGATTCCATCCTATAAGAAATTAATTTAATTGATTTGGTTATATTGCAAGATCCAGCCTATTCTTCTAAAACTTTACATTGGATTGTGCCTTTATCAAGATATCGATAACTTGATTTTTATTTGACACATACTCTAGAACCGTAATTCCATACGATACATTCTCTTATATGAAGTAATATTTGATCCCAATGTTCTTGGTACATGAATTTTTGATATGATTTTTTATAATATTTAATTCAATTGAGTTATCACACATAATTGGAATATGAGAAATCACCTCAACACCCACATCATCAAGAAGTTGTTTCATCCAAGGAAATTGGTTGCAAGTTTGTGTGGAAACAAAGTGCTCAGTCTATAGGGTGGCCAAAGATATTATATCCTTTTTTCAAACATTTAAATAATATATATAAATCACTATGTTAAAAGGAACCACCTAAATTTTATTACCAGACACCTATATAACCTAACCAATCCACATTAGTAAATCTATTTAAACTCTAATGTGCATCATTTTCATAGAAAAAACAATAATATATTTTTTATTAATATATTGAAGAATTCTTTTCACACATTTTATGCAGACCTCCAGAAGATAACACTGAAAATGGGCATGTTGATTAGTAGTAAATAATATATCTGATCGAGTGGAAATCAAATAGAGTAAAATCATAATAATTTATTGATATATGGTCACACCGACCATTTTCTCTAGCTCATCTTATGATAATTTTAATCTTAACACCATTTGAGTTTCTATGGGCCTTGATTCCTCCATCTGAAATATTCATAAAACCTCCTTGACATATTTTTTTAGATAAATAATATATTCAATATCTGAGTGACCTATAAGATAAGGAAAATTGAATTTCATAAAATTTAGACACCCCAAATTTTCATCTCATGAGTTATGAAAACTAATTTCATTTGTTTTAATCCAAACCTCCAAAAATTAAGTCATAAACATTGATAAGAACCATTAACCATTGTTCTTTATCCATCATGATATAGATATTGTGATCAAACACTCCTTTGTAGAAACCAATCTTTTTTAGGCATTGGTATAATTTGGAATACCACACTCTTTGTGCTTCTTTGATTCAATAAAAAATTTCTTCAACCAACACACCTTAACTTTATCTTTATAAATGATAAATAAATAAGGTTTCTTAATATATACTTCCTATTAAAGGATAATATTTAAGAAATATGATTTGATATCCATTTGAAATAATTTAAAAATCCCTTTAATTACTATTTTTAATAATAGTTTAATGGTTTTGAGTCATTATATGGGTGAAAAAGTATCATCAATTTAAATTCTTTCAATCTTGGAATACCCCCTACACATAATCTATGATTTTTCAAAATCATATTTTTATCTTCATTTAGTAAATTTCACAACACTGAGTTTTTTATGATGACATTTTTGTCACTTTTACTTGGAAAAACATTCCAGGACTCATTTTTTTCTATTTTTTCTAGATCTTTATTAATATTCTTGACCAAACTCTCATTACATGTAACTTATTTCAAAAACATTGGTTCCAACAATGATAGAAAATATACATGCTACTGAGTATTCATTCTTCTAGTATGAACTAGGGTTGTTCAGTCCCCAATAATGTTTCTTTTGGTAATTTCATCCCTTCTCATTTCTCTTTCTGATCCTACTGTAGTTTCTACACCTTCATCATTAGATGAGTGTTCATAAAAATTAATTTCGTTTTTTATAACTTCCCCTGAACCTTTACTTCTTAATCACTTTTGGATTCATAAATTGGTGGTTTTTCATGCGAATATTCACATGGGATGTTTTAATTTTCCCACTCTCAATCACCTTAATGTCATTTCTCTCAATCAACTTCTCAATTATTTTTTTGTTACACTAGTAAGATTTACTCTTTGAAGAGTACCCAATAAATATTCCCTAATTACCAAGATCTTAATATTTTCTTCTCTTCACCTTATTAATAATAAAAAAATTACTCTTAAATTTCTAGAATTAATTTTGTGTAAGTTTATTTCCATACAAAATTTCATATGTAGTTATCCTTAAATTTTCATATAAAAATGATTTATTTAATACATACATTTCTATAAGAATGGATACTTTCCATTATTTTTCTAGAAGATAATTTTCAATAAAAAAAATTAGTACATGTTTTTGATAATGTTATTTCTTCTTTCCACTTCCCCATTTTTCTACGGAGTTAAGACAATAATAACTTTATGTTTAATTCCATGATTTTATTGATGTTATTAACATGATGATTTTTTAATTTATTCTAATTATCAGTTCCGGTTTTCTAAATTTGTACACCAAGAATATTTTCAAATATCCTATGATATAAGGTGATATATCTAAAAACATTGCTTTTGAGTGTGATAGGCATAATCCATGCCACCATGAAGAAATCACCAAAAAAACACAACACCATTTTTTATTAGTTTTCTTAAGTGATATCAACCCACAAACATCCACATACACAAGATTAAGTAACCTTAATGCCATCATCTTATTTGGATTGTATGTTTATAATAAAATAATCCCTTTTTGATCTGAATAACATATGTGTGTGTGATCACACATGGTATGGGGAATATCATATGCTCTGTTTATCTTTACCAACCTCTTGAGAGATATTTGGCTCAAATGGTCAAGTGGACCTTTACAAAGATATTTATCCTCCTATTTGGAAAGAATGCATAACTTATCCTCATTGAAAAGGTACAAATTATCTATAGTTCTTCTTAAATTTATAATTATTGAACTATATTTTTATTTGACAGAGCATAAACTGTTATTTAATTCAACCACATGTCTATATTCACACAATAATATAACACTAAGAAGATTATAATTAGTCCATAAACTAAAATAATATCAATACTCCTGATATATCTTCATCAAAATTTTGGACTTACTGAAACTAAGAAACTTAATAATCTCATCATTCTTTAAGTGAACAAAATCTTCTTTTTCGAGCTTGAAATTCTTTATGAGGTCTTCAATTCTATTCATATGTGATGTGAATCTATTTTCCAATGTCTATGAGCTCAACTTGTCAATTTCCCTAAAGTAATTCTTACCAACATTACCCTTCTCTGAATTCCCTCTCATTACCCATGTTTTTTATGAGTGCACCTTCCCAATAGTTGGCTCTATAAGGCTTCTTATTCTTACAGAAATGAAAACATATTCTGTGTTTCAATATATTTGGGACATGGTTCCATTTTTCTCTTTTTTCTACTTCAATTCATTATTGATGAAAATTCACTAATTATTTAAGTAAAAATAATGGACTTATGTCTGATGAAATCATATAAATAAAATAATCATCAAATAGAAAAGAATGATTAGAAATTCCTCTTACCTGTTTTGATTAGTCTTTCTCCTGGAAGGACCCCAAGTAAATAGATAAAAAATAGTATGTAAGTCCCAAATTTAGAGAACAAAAAACATCTAATTATCTAGGAATTAGAATTTGTCTTAGACACATGATTAGTTTTCCTTCCAATATTGAAAAGATATACCTTTTGGGATATTGTTTCTTATGGTTTTGTGACAACCATGGATTTACCTTTATCTTTTAATTTTTGAACTTGAGGGATAAGAATTAATTATTCCACAAAAATTTTCATATCTTAACTTTTTGATGATGCATCTATTTTTTATGTCATTATTTCAAGTGATAATAGTCATTCCTTATCTTTACACTTCTGACTGTAGTTAAAAAATTCCTCTTCTAGCTCCTCAATTCTATTAACTATTTCATTGATAGTTTTAGCCCAATCATATTTGATTTGGGTTTTTTATTAAACTTTAAGACTCAGTTCTACTTCCTTCCCTAAATTTCAATATATATTTTTTTTTCAATTTCTAAAATAATCTCTAATTTTTTCTTCTTGATGTATATATACATATATATATATATGTAAATCATGCACTGATGTATTTTCATTCTTAGTCTATTCTATCTAAAAATCACATTATTCAAAGGATACCTCATGTTCTGACTATAAATCAACCCTTTCAATGAATCATTAATTCTCATAATCACTATATAAATTTATTAGATTATTTTTAAAATCCATTAACATAACTTCTTAATTACAATTTTAAACTTCTTCTAGTTCTCTTTCTCAAGAACTATCTTCTTCTTTAGAATGAAAGTTATTCCTTTTAAATGAAAACCATTTTGAATTCTTTTAGTCTTAAATTTTCATATTTTTTTGTGATGTTTGTCTTCATAATAATTATATTGATTTTGTTTTTGGATATTATCCTCAATATGCACCACTTTCCCAGAATTCAAGAATGCAAGAGGGTGTTTACCCTTAAATATTCCTCTTCCTCTTTTAATATTACATGGAAGAAATGAAATAACCAAATCAACTTCATCATCCTCTGAATAATCATTGACTGAATATTTATTCATGAAATTAAAATCCATTTCTTTAGTAATTTACATAATTCTTGAATCATTATAATTTTTTTCTCATCTTATAATACAAAGAAATTACAATGAAAACAATCAAGAGCAATCTATTTTATATATTTTTTATATATAAATTACCATTTCTTATTGAAATGAGGTGGATGTATTCTCATATTTCTCTTTATGATATTCTAATCTTTGAGTTCTTAAATGGGGGCCCACATATCTTCAAAAACAAAATTTATATGATGAAGAAAACCATCACCCATATCATTTAAAATCATTATAAAATCTTCATATTCATTTTATAGGACATTGAAATTTTCCTCGCTAAACTTTATATCACCTTAAAAAAAATTAGGATCCTTTTATACATATATTGATAGATTTTAAAGGATATTACCTTTGTAAAAATTTGATTTTAAAGATCACTTCCAAAAGAACGTATAGATTTTGAATTTACATCCAATTCATGATGATTTATCTTTATTATGGATCCACTTTCAATATTAGTAGTGATTCCAAAAAATGGTTATTGTATAAAAATCAATGACCAAGGATATTTAATAATGTTTCATCTTGCTGTTCCATAATAAGAAATTACTCCCTTCAAATATGGGAATATCTTTATGATTGAAAATCATTTTCATGATTCTAAGAGATAAAAAGAATAAATTTCACCCTCTAATACCACATTTTACATTCCTATAAAAGATAAAACCCTGAGAGGGTGGGGGTAATCATGGTAGAAATATTTAAAACTCAATAAATTCTTATGATATGATCTTATTATTTAACCTTAAAGATTATTTAAATTTCTCTCTATCTTTACTCTCAAGAGAGATGATAGTAGTAAATGACAAAAAGAATTTTTTTTCATGGAACACTCATAATGGGTGAGTCTAAAGAGCTTGCACAACAATGTGTATATGTTGACCCAATACTTTTACACAAATTATTACATTATTATTAAACATAAATATATAATAATTACAAAAAAGGGATCATAATGTACTAATGCCTTTGGAGTATGATTTTCATAAAATAAAAAAAATACTAAAAATAAAACATTCTATATTATTCTCTAAAACAAGGTCTAAAATCCTTTTGAGCTCTTAAAATGCAAAGTGTAACCTTGGGAAACATAGAAAAATTGGATGAGAGAAAAATCCCTATAAGAGAATAAACATGATTAGGAAACATAATGTGTGAGTCAAATTACAACATGATATCATAAATATAAGACTCGTGAGTAATCACATGAAATAATAATATAAAGAAAATTATATCAAATGATCATTGTAGCATATGAAATGTTGCAACAACAAAAAACATGACATCATCACGAGTAAAGGATAACATCCTAGATAAAATAAAATGTGGGAAAAAGTATCATGATGGATTAGGTTTACTCCCTAATCCCATACATGATTTATCGTGATACTAAAGCTTTACCCAATGATTTAGAGTGCTATCTGGTAAAACCCATTATAAAATGTTCATAATTTATGTGAGACACATAAAGGAAATCAATCATAATGCTAAAATTTAAATTACCAATAGAAATAAAATGGGTTTCATTATTTTTCTTCAAATAATATGAAAATGATATTTCATAATGATTGAATTTTAGAAATGATCATAAGGCATGTATTACCCTGTCAAAGGAAGAGAGAATAAACTAGGTATATATATGAAAGTAATACATACATAATTTATAATAAATGAATAACATAAAATTTTATTTTCATTGATGAAAATAATTTTAAAAATATTATAAAAATTATGCATGAAAACAACATTTTTACTTTTAATAACATCAAAGGATGTCATATTATATGGATAATGATTTTAAATGATTACACGAAACATTTCTTGATGAAAATATCCTTTCCATTTTGAAAACTATTATTTAAAATAAAAAACATTCTCAAAAAATAAATAAATATTTTTTTTGAAAATAACATTTAATAATTAAAAAGGAATCTATAAAACATTTAGTGGTCATTATATTAGAAGAGTTTCATTTATGTTGATATGTTAAAAAAATATTCCTTTTACATCTTTATAAGAAAAGAAAAAAATTATTTTTTTTGGAAACTGATAGGAAGATTACTTTTAAATAATTTTTCTAACAATCTAATTATTGATAAAAATTAATTTAAACAAACATAGTAAAAAAATATTTAATTTTTTTTATAAAACATGGATTCATACGTAAAAGGACATTTGATCGAAGTGATCAACAATGTCAGATTTTAATAAAAACATTTTTATCATTAATTTTAACTACCAAAGAGAGGGAAAATTTACTATTACTCGTAAAAATCATTAATAAATATATGATAATAAAATGGAATGGTTTAATTTGTAAATGATAAAATAATTTCTATTAATGGATGTTCAAGCATAGACAATTATGATTATAATGAGATTGAAATATGAATCTGTACCACTTCATTAAATTTTTAATCATAACTACCAGGAATGAAGTAAATAAATTGAAACTTAAAATAGAATGAATTATAAATTATTCATGACATATTATGTAAAGGTGTAGTATATACACCATTTAAAATAGATAAGGTGTATAAAATAACATGTTTCTCAAAGAATGAGGATTTGAGATGAAACCTTTATAAGGTTTGTATCATTGAAGTGAGAGTTAATAAATAAAGTGATTATGTGTAAAAAATATAAATCCAGAAACATAAAAGTGGAAATAGAATAATTAATCAACTTAAGACCATTTCACATATAATATTTGTATAATATAATCAATTAATTAGATATATAACACAATGAATAGAAATCGAGTTAAGAAACCCTTCACATCATGATCCCCTTTAGTTAAGTTCTTTTTAAACTCATTTATTGTGGTTTTAAACATTTTATTAACTTATAAAATCATATTATTATTTTTTATAGTATAATATATGATACTTTTATAACATCTTATTATGTTTTTGTTAATAACCTTACATTATCACTATTATTTCTGACATTGTTTTCCTTTTTTCTCTTGCACGTTTCATCGTGAAGGTTCTGAATCATGAAAATTGGTTATAGTTACATAATATATTGAGTTATATTAATGTTATTAATATAATTTTTTTCATTACATGTATCTTTATAATCATTATTTAATTTTAAATATGGATAATGAATCACATCACTTTGTGGAGATGGTAGGCCGTACGTACGCACAAGTGAAATTATCATTTCCTTAAAATGTGAAAGGTTAAGGAAGTTTATTTTTTAAATTTTAAATAATCAATATCATTTCATATACATATCATATATTAATTAAATTTACCCTTTTACCTTCCATGTAATCCTCTATACACATGAACGACGTTATAATTTATTAAATGGATGGTAAGGTAAGAAGTTATATGATTTATTTCCTTTAAGGAATGATTAATATTTTATAAATATCATATATAAACAAAAATTAATCCTTATTTCCTTTCATGTGTGTTTTATGTGAAAAAAACAGATCACATTGTGAGGCTGTAGTCCGATGTACACACGAGTGATGTAATTGTATTCTCCATAGAATGTAATGTAAGAAGGTATATGTAAAATTATAATTCCTTATGTATATATATATATATATGTAATAAATAATATATATATATATATATATATATTAAATACATAATTATATACATCTATGAGAAGCGGTGACTTAAAATGAACTATGTCGGTTCTCGAGGTAGTAGTCCTTCATACATATGATCAACAGTTTTGATTCCCTTCTGAGGGAGGTGGATATGGTTTTAGTTAATGAAAATAGAATAAATAAATATCAATATTTTTAATATAGTGATGTTTTCATATTACCATGGTTTAATATTCTTTGAATGAGGTAGAGGAATAAATAAAACAAAATGCTCGGTTAAGGATGTTACACCTTCTTCAGAAAACATCTTTTTTATTTTTAACAAAAACCTTCCTAGGATATATCTTTGAAAAAAAGGAATATATAATGAGTATAGTTAAGTGAGGAAATTATTTGGCTAGTTATTGTATAAAATAATTTTTTATTTAATTGTATAAATAATAGGAGAGGAGGTGTCCTTTTATAAGTGGGGGAGAGGACATAGTTGGAATTTTTGAAAAGAATGAATTCTACCAATGTTTATCTCATGAAAAAAGACTAAAAATGGACCATTTTAGAACCTTAGAATATATATGATCCAAATATTACCAGAAAAATATTAATTAGATAAGTTTTGATTCATTTTTAACACTTATCTTTGATTTTAACCCCTAGTAAACTTGTTTTTCCTTGATTATGATAAATAATTTTTACTATTTTCATTATTCATTATGTTAAAAAATAAAGGTAAACATATAATGTATTATAAACTATTATGTTGAAAAATATGTAGTCCATTTTTCAAAATTAAACAAAAAAAAGTTGGAAAATTTAATTTAAAATTAAACCCGCAGTCGTCTCGAAAAAACGGTTTTTCAAAAGTATAACTTTCAAAAGTTTAAAAAGTTTTTATATCAAAATTTATTATAAAATTGATTAAAATAAGATAATTTGGTTTAATAAATTTATAATTTAAAAAAATAATTTAAATTATATTAAAATAAAATAGGTCTTTTAAATGATTAAAATGAAAAGGAAGTTTATAATAAAAAGGCATTATTGTTCAGTATTCATCAAAAATGAAAATTTTCTGAAAAATCTAACAAATTCACTGTATTATGATTTTGAAAATTGGAATCAAAAAATTAATTTAATTTTTGAAATTAAATTTTCTAAAATTTCTAAAAATTAAATTTAAATTATTTTCACAAAGCACAACAAAACCACATCTTAGAAAATACAATTTTTTAGAAATAATCTATTTTTATTTCAAATGGTTCTTATTTTATTTATAATAAATAGATAACCATTGAATTTATTTTGTACATGTAAAAACCATATAATTTTCACAATTTATTTATTCTTTTTTATACCTTATAACTTAATGAAAAGGTAATAATGTTCATTTTTAAATAATAATATTGTAATATAGTATCATGTTTTGATTAAACCCAGTATTGTGTGAATCACAAGATATCAAAGATATTGAATTTACGTGAAGATAAATTTATCGTTAAGTCTTGAGGTGTTATGTCCTCATCTAAGCTTGGTGTTGTGTGTCATATGCACTATAGAAGATGATTTTCCTCTTTTATAATCTCAAATTGTTACATTCTACCCCTCTTAAATATATTATGTCCTCACAATTTATCTTGATCTCGGAAATCGAGGGTTTGAAATTTGGAAATTTCTTTATAGAATACCCCATATCATAAAAAGTTTTAATAAAACATTATCTTAAAAGTGGGAAATAGAAATTTGTAAGTCATCACATAACCAAGTTTCTGCATAGCAGAACATTGGTGATAAATGAAGATATGGACATGGAAGAAAATAGTAAATAATTATAGCGTGTAACAGATATCATTGATCATAAGAAATTTAATGATCAATGAAAAGTTAATGATTTAAAAACCATAAATATATGATGGTTTAAAAGACTGTTTGATTCATTTGATATGAATGTAATAGGATAACATTTTTTTCAAGATCCTTTTCCTATAGATGATGAGTTTGTTTACTATCTTTGAATATATAGAAATATATTTACTTGATATGTTTCTATTTCATATGAATAATTTCATCATTTTTTTGTTCTTTGATCAATTTATATTTCATCTCTTACTCCGAGAAATGAATATCCAAAAATGAAATTTTTTTACCTGAATCACTAAAATTATCTTTTAACAGGTCATAAGATCCATAAAAGAGTAACAAGTAATTCCTACTATATTTATTAAAACCAAAATGGTTAAAACAGGGTAAGAAAATATCCAAAATTAATATGGATATATTAATCTTTAGAATTCAATAATTAAACCCAAGGTTTAACATAGATCATTCCTTAAATAAATGACCTTATATCCCAAATAACCTCAATATAGAAGATGATTTTAACCTAAAAGGTTGTATCATACCCTTTCATGTTACATCTAAAAAACATAATATCATTCTTCCCAGATTTCTTTATATTAAAATATATATATATATATATATACTTCAACCTAATAAAATGTCTCCCTAAATAATATTTGTCATCCCAAAATCAAATGACTTGATCACATTATATGTTTTTGAAAATCATCTTAATATTTAACATTCAAACCATGTAAATAAAAATAATTCTATAATAACCAATACATCACATAGGCCAGGGGTAGGCGCTACACCATTATCACCCTTTGGTTGTGGGTTTAAGCCCCATGTACTTATTGGATGATATGGGTTATCAGTTGACTAGGAGGATTTCCTTTTTATAAAACTATGGAAAAATATATTTGATGGTCATATTAATAATTCTCCATGATCGTATATCATTCTCAATAATATGATCAGCATCTTAAAAAATAGCATTAGTCATAAAATCACTTTTTTAACCACATTTTTTTTCTATATTTCTCATTCTATTCGAAATAATCAACTAATTATGTTAATATCAATCACATATCCCAAATTATGTTTTACTCAATTATGTGTTTTTTCTATAGAGTGCCAGCTTACCATTAAATCACATTTCAAGATCATTGGTACCATTCAAAATATTCTTTTAAATACTTAATGAAAAAACTTCTACCGAACAATCCTTATATATATATATCATGATTCAAATAAATCATGAATTCTAGTACATAAACATTTCAATCCTTCCAATTCATTATTAAACCATTAAATAGGGTTTATCATCTTATTCCTCGATATCTATTTACTTTAATATGTCTTTTTTAGTCTCTTCATCAACAAAATAAAAACCTTTACTCGTATAACATTATTTATAATTTCTTGAGATTTACCCTTAGGACGTCAATTTTTATAATTTCTATTATTTCCACATATAAAAATTTAACCATTGATGATTCCTTAAGGAAACCATTATTTTTATCCATTGCATTAATTGAAATTTTCATTTTTCCTTAACAATTACTTTCTTTTTTCCCTTCTTATCCACACATAAAACATCTAGTAATTCCTTTTATACTTTACATTGAGCGATTATTCCCACATTATCGACATATTGGAAACTAGATATTCTTTCCTCTATTGTATCCACCACCCAAACTCTCAGAAAAATCTATCCATTTTTTCTATAGAGAGTCCAAGAGTTGGTTAAGGTTCCTGTTGTTAATCACATATTATGATAATTGATTAGGAATAATCATAATATCCTTTACTCTAGTCATCATCCCATTTGATTTACCATAAATACATTATCTATAACATTTAATGTTAACCCAGTTCCTTTTGGTTCCCACCATTTACAAAAACCGTAAATCGTAGTGTGAGAAAAAATATTCATAGTGTAAAATAACATAACCATGAAAAATTATTTATAAGAATTCTAAATCATGAAACCTTAATTTCAATATAATACACTTTAGTTTTAATCATTGATATCCATGATCATCACCTATTTAGATCTTTCATGATGTTTCATAAAGAGTTTGAAAATTTTTAAAGAATATCACCCAAGAGTTTCAAATCAAGTAAGCAGTAAGGTGTATTTCCATGTTCTATGTAACAATTGATTCTAGTCTAAAGTTCCTTTTTTGAATTTATTACCCCTAGGTACATATTTACTAGAACCACATCCACTTTTTTTATCCAAACGGGGATGAAATTTTTCAAAAACCACTCACACTATACTTCACCAAGATTCCAAGACATTTTTCTATACTTATTCTTCTATATATCCCTAGGATTCTCAATAGACTTTTCTCATCCTATCTTAAAATTATTTAATAAACCTTTCCTATCATACGAACAATAATGATCCATGCTTTCTACATATATTATTACATGATTCATAGACAAAAATTTCCAACAATTACATTACCGTGATCGTAAAGTCCTTGTGTCTTTGGAAGAAAAGTTTCATAAAACATCCAAGTGAGACTAAAAATAAAAACCTTTTATTTTATTATTCATATTGTGATCCTGGATCCTTTATAGGTCCTAAACTATATAGGATAACCTAGGGAATACATAGATAAAAGGGTGAGATAAATATCCTTGTAATGAAATATACTTGATAAGAAAACATATTTTCTGATTCAAAAGTATAACATGACATTGTAAACGTAAGTCTAGTGAGTAATTACATAGGAGAATAACATAAATAACATGGTATAATAAGATCATGGTAGAATATGAAATTTGGAAATAGAACAAAACCTGATATACACATGAGTCAAGGCTAACTTCCTTCACAAAATCACAAGGCAAACAGAGTCCCATAATGGATTAGGTTTACTCCCAAATCCCATACATGATGTCTCATGTGAAAAAATCATTACCCAATGCATTGGAATGCTATTTGGGTGCACCCATCGTAGCATGTCTATGATCTATGTGTTCCAACTAAAGGAAATAAATCATAATTCAAAGAAAAAAATTATCAATAAAAACAAAATGGGTTTCATAATATTGCCACATATCATACTCAAAGGTAATTTTATAATTATGGAATTTGATAAATGATCATAAGGTATATATTAACCTTCCAAAGTAAGGTATAATTAAATATAAATATATGTGAGATGCATAAAAACATAATCTAGAAGCAATCCATAATATCAAAGGTTATTTTTATTGATGAATATACTTATAAAAAGATTATAAACATTCCTGAGGTAAATAAACTTTTGACTTTGACCAACATCAAAGGATGTCATCTTAGATGGAAAATAATTTTGAAAGATCACTTTTAAAATTTATTGAGATAAATATAATATCCATTTTGAAAACTATTATTTAAAATATAAAAAATTCTCAAAAATTAAATATATTTTTTGAAAATTATCTTCGAAACTGAAAATGGAATATTTAAAATACTGAGTGGTCATGATGGTGGAAGAGTTCCTTTCATGTTGAATACATTAAAAAAATATAGATTCCTTTCACATTTTTTGTAAGAAAAGTAAAAAAGTAGCTTTTTTGTAAAATGTAAAGAAGATTACTTTATAAAAAATAAAAATATTATTATGGGTATAAATAAATTTAAACAAATATAGTAAAAAAATTGATAATTTTTTTTAGAAAACTTAAATTTGGAATAAAATTTATTTTTAGCTGAAGAGGGAAATGAAGTTAGATTTTATTAAAAACATTTTATCAATAATTTTAAGTACCATAGAGTGGGAAATTTTATTATTACCAGAAAATTTAATTAATAACTAGAGAAGAATAAAATGGAATGGTTTTATGAATAAATAATCAAATAATTTCCAGTAATGTAAATTTAATCATAGGAAATCCTCGTTAAAAGGAGATTGAAGTAGAAACACTTACCACTTTGGTAATTTTTTAATCATAACTTTCTATTGGAACCTCCTTGTTTTAATGATAACTAATTCATGTTTCTTATGATATTAATGATTTTTCTATGTTATATTATCATTTTATAATATAAGATAGATTGGTGAAAATTTGGTTAAGACTGGTAAATACTCACCGTTGAAGATGAGTCACCACCAAACATGACTCATCATTGAAGATGAGTCGCCATCATACATGATCAATGTTGGTGTGGAAAGTTGACTAAGTGTTGGAATCACCCACCATTAGCTATGTCTCACCACCAGAATGGGTTTTTTTTCTATGTATGGAGAACACATACCATCAAAGATGGCCTGTAGAAAATTATATGAAAGACTCACTACCATAAGGTGACTCTTCATTGAACCAAATATTTGAAAATGTTTTTAAAACACCTACCATGTAAAGACCTATAAATTTCAAGGGAATTTTTTTCTTAAATACTTTGTAATTTTACGAGCCTGTGGCTTCTGACGGCACTTGATTCCGAGTCCCGGTGTGCCTGGAATCAATTTCCAAAGTTTAGCTTGGATACATTAAATAAACGAACAAGCGGGTTTTTCTATCTTTTGAACTAGTGCTCGGAATTAGAATCTGAGGGCACCAATGAGATCGCAGCGCTGGTAATTACATAAGGGGACCTTTACCGCTGTTTCATTTTAAGCGGGTTGAGAATTATTATTTGGGGAATTAGATTAAAGTAAATAAAATTGGTGTAACACAATTTTATTTTTAAGGATGGTGGTTATATCCTCCCAAGGGGAGTTAGAGGTGGGGTCCACACCCATATAACCTCCCATGAGAGGATATTTGTGGGGTGGGGCCCACATGTGACCTAAACCCTTGAACTTTCTATATCTCTCATAAACCCCCATTAAACTCCCTTGTTTAATGTTGACAACTCTCCCATATTTATGAGATCTCCTCACCTTCTCCTCTCCCATTAATTCATGCCAATGCCTTAATTAATAAATTGAATCCTCAAATTTATTAATTAAGTGTTTTAATGTTTTAATTTTAAATGGATTGTGCTAATAAAATAATTGTAGTAGCTTATTATTTTATTTTTGCGGGGCTTTCATTGTGTTAAGGGAGAGATCTCTTGAGAGAATAGTTTTCTTCTCCGACGAAGAACGGCGACTTCTTCGACGAAGAACGCCAGTTCTGATGAAGAACGATGGACCTTCCTTTCTCTTCTCCGTGACAAGTGAGGAGACGCCGCTTCATCCTTGGACGCACTCTGATGTCGTCTACGAATCCTCTCCCCACGAAGCTCGAAGTCCAATGTCAATTTTCGAGGTAGGGGGTTTGCTTAATTTATTTTAAATAAATTACTCCTCTGTTCTTGTTGTATTCAAGTGAACATATTTGGCCGATTGTTACCGCCTAACGCAGAGGGCACAGTCTAAACACACACAGCCCGGCGACCCTCCATTGTTCCTTTTCATGTTTGGAATCGGGAAGTGGTGACGATCGAAGGTGGTGGCCGCATGTGGAGGAACTACGGCCCGCAACAGCAGGCCGCTCGACCGAGGAAGAACCAGCCATCCATAGCTAGCCGGACTGAAGGGAGACATCGTGGCACCCCACGGCACCACGCTGCAGAAGACCGCGGCCCGCCAGAGCAGGCCGCTTCAGCAGAAGAACCGACCGGCCCGTCGGCCGGCCGAGCGGAGCAGAATCATGGCGCTAGGAGGGCGTCACGCTGAAGAACCCGCAGCCCGCCGGAGCGGGCCACTTGTGCCAGAAGGACGGTCGGCCTAATCGGCCGGTTCGGTAGGGCGGCACTACTGGTTCGGGTAGCCGGGGGGCTGACCCCCCCCCCATACAGCTCGGCCTTCGGGACGAGCCCACCGGGTCGCGTCGGGCCGTTCCGACACCCCTACTGGTTCGGACCCGCCAAAACTGGGTGACCCGACCCGCCAGCCCACTGGGTTTAATGGGTCGGGCCCATTATTCACTTAAACTTCAATAACTTAAAGATCGTGTGTCCGATCGACGCGTCGTCTATGGAACTAGGATCCTTTCAATGAGGCGTTCCTTTTGAGATACTCTAAGTGAGTTTTAGACATCTTTGGTAAATGGCCGGATTTGGAATGAGTATATTTCCAACAGGGCATGATTAGTCACTGAAAGTGGCTAATATTAATTGTTAATATCATTATATTCATTGTTCCAAAGTCCATAAACATTGTTTTTAGTGCATTACATAAATAGAACTTCATTTCTCATCAAAAATGCAATTCATGTTTAAAATGAAAATTTGGGCCCAATAGTTCATTTGTTTGTGGACAATATTATATTCATTTTCTGAATTTGAAATTTTGGGATATGATTTATCACTTTGTTTGTAACATTTTATCTTTTAGGTCTGCTGGATGAATCCCAAAGGAAGATGGAGAATTTTTCACCTGAAGGCAGAAACTTGCTGGAAAAAGCATAATGGGCCTAAGGCCCATCAAACAAATGTGGGGCCCAGAAACCAAGCCCAATGAAGCTCAAATTTATACAGTAGAAAGATAAAAATATGAGGATCATTTTATTCAACTGTGGCCAGAGCTAATTATGATGTTTTCACGATGATAAAGGGATCTGAAGTTGAGATTTAAATGGTGGACTCGTCATTAATGCACAAAACTCCGTCCCACCATTTCGACCATAACTTCCAAACGGATGATCCAAATTTCCTGAAATTTTGAGAGAATCTAGAAGATACATTAAAGAAGATATTTATCGTCTAAAACCCCTCCGGATTCGGCTTTCTTCAATTTCGAATTCACACGTCACAATGGTGGATGAATCTGGACAGTTTTCCGGGTCAAATTCAAAACATCAATTTCCTTTTGATTATTCACCCTCCATTTGACTCTATTAATTGTTGGGAGTGAATTAATTGTTGGGGGGTGAATTGATTATGTGGGATGGACCTAAGGCTCCTAATATGCCTATATAAGGATATGGTGGTGAATGAAATTATCATCTAACATTTTTCTTTGAATCCATATTTTCCTTTCAATTGTAATTTTCTGCTTTCCTTTTGTAATCGTATCGTCAATTTTTCCCATGTAAGTTTTTCTTTCACATTGAGTATCTTAATAAAATTTTTTCTTATTCTTTTTTTTTCTTTTTATTTTATTCACACGTTGATACCGTTGAATCTAGGTGTGAATTTATTCACACCCGCACTTGTGAATTCATCACACAACGGTGGAGTGTTCGTTCTTTTAATAATTTTCTTCTTCTTCAATTCCGCCCCCATAAGTCTACATCCCGCTTCCATTGGTAGAATAGAATCAATGGAGGGCTAACCTCTTAAGGGTTGATCCAAGGGAGTAGCAAGGTCATGGATTGAATGTTATTTCATGTAATTAATATTTAAATCTATTCGTTATTTTAGGATTTCCATTTGATGAGTTACATTCTTTCTCATATTTGACAACTTTAACGATGACACATTTTGAGTGCTAGTATGATCTATTTCCTTTGAGTGCTCATTAAAGTGATCCTCAAATTGAATTATTGATTGGCCTTGGAATTGTGTAGGGATTAAATTGGTGAATGATTTGGAAGAATTATCTCATTGTATGGATATGTCTTGAATTAATGACATGAAATTTTCTAAGAAAAGAAATTCATCCAATCCACCCCAAGAAAAACCATAAGATCAACCCACCATCAATAATTGTTTAGTTCACATAATTTTTTATTATATCTCATTTAAATTATATAGTTAGTTCTCCAATTAAAATCAAACCCAAAGTTGGCTACATCAAAGCCATCCCGCACCAAATCATAGCGTCTCAAGGTTACTTCTTCGGTCCCTGTGGATTAGATCCCTACTTGTACTTCAACGACCGCTTTTACCAGTAGGATAAATTTGGGCGCAACCAGGGCCCCTGGAACGGAAAAGCCAATATCTATCAGACCAGGTGTTCGTTTGACGCACCTCTTGTCGTGTTGAGTTCCTTTTGACGAGACAGAAATTCGGGATACATAAAATCTATACTTCATGACAGTTGATGTATCAACCCCTTTTTACTCAAGGAGCGGACCCTCCCAGAATCCAGTACGCTGTGTGTGGGAACCCTAGAGTTGGATGTGACTGCGACGACTACCGAGCTGGGATCCTCCATGAGTTAGACAACGAAGATGACTGTACTTGGATCCTACGTGGGTTCGGCAGTGAGGACGACTGTACTTGGATCCTCTATGGGTTTGGTAGTTATGACGAATGTACTTGGATCCTACGTGGTTTTGACAGCAATGGTTACTGTACTTGGATCCTATGTGGGTTCGGAAGCGACGACTTCTGTACTTGGATCCTACATGGGTTCGGCAGAGGAGATGATTCAGAGGCTACATCTAATCATCTCCACCCCTCTTCATGAGTATTATACATGTGTGAGCTGAGTATTCTCTTTCAAATCATTATCATTGATGTGATTGACTTCTTTCCTGTGTGAATCGAATTGTGATTGGGCTCAGAAGTTGGAGCTGAATTGAGATTGATGACTTGGGTATATGTATGGGAATATACCTAAGTAGAGTTGGTTGATACTTCGTGTTTGTGTATTTACTTTTTGGTTTATCCTTCGTGGATTCTGGGAGACCTTAGGGGGTCTCGGGGTCCCTTCTGAGTATCGTTATACTCACTCCTACATGGGCAATGCCCACACTAAATTGTGTTGGTTGCAGATGATGGACAGCACTGATCTTGGTTGAGGCTTGTGGAGTTGGACGGTACCTGGAGGTGGACCACCTAGAAGGACGTACACGGAGTGGAAAGATGGACTTGAGGTAC
The DNA here is from genome assembly GCA_963277665.1 of Viscum album. Classification (NCBI taxonomy): domain Eukaryota; kingdom Viridiplantae; phylum Streptophyta; class Magnoliopsida; order Santalales; family Viscaceae; genus Viscum; species Viscum album. The sequence continues at coordinate 387,603,556 of OY728166.1, forward strand.
CGACGAGACGATCTATATCCACCCTTCAGGTGGGATTCTAGGAGGACAACTCAGTGGTTGCCGCATTACTTTACTGCTGTTGTACTTTCTTTCTCAGTTGTACTGTACTTTCAGTTGGGTTTGTATACTGGCCCATTTACTTTCCAGCACTTACTTTTTTACTCATTTTTACTTAGTTCTTAATTCAATTGCGTACTCTGTTGTGTTTGTTTACTTTTATAAAGGCAATGCCTTCCCTTTTTACCAGTATTTATGCCTTTGGTTCTAGTCGCCAGCCCCTAGCCTATGGAAGGCGGGCTTGGGGTAGTCACGGCACGGGCCCCGAGGATGGGTCGTGACAAATTGGTATCAAAGGAGTTGGTTCTACTGCAGAACTCAGGACTCTGATAATTTCTTCTCTATGAATCAATAGTGTTAAGAGTATTTAGTGTGGTTATCAGTCTAGGGAGTCCAGTGTTGGTGCGGCGGCCGACATATCCATACACCAGGACCCTGACTTCTGATTTCCGACTCAATGCACGAATACATTTATTGCATGTGTGTTTCAAATTTTTTCTCTGTGATTACTTTGTGTCAGCTCACCAGGTATACTATTTGACCATAATGCACATGTTTCTTTTCAGGATGGCCCCATGAAGGCAACTATCTAGGGTTCCGAGCTATGTAAGGGATGGCATCCCACCGAGCGATGAGGCCTCGGTGCAGGGCCCCATTACAGCAGAGGCACCAGCAGTACCACTACCCGCTGAGCCACTGATACCACCAGCCCCAGCAACAGAGAGTGCACACTGCTTGAGTGTGTTTCATGAGTTTCAATGACAGAGGCCGCCCAGGTTTCAAGGAGAGACCAATCCTCAGGTAGCTGAGGATTGGATGGAGGCTATCGTTAGAGTCTTCAGATTGGTAGGGACACCAGTGGACCTTATGGTGAACCTCCCTGCAAGTCTCTTGCACATAGCAGTATGTAGATGGTGGAGTCTGATGCTCCAGGTGCACGACGAGGCATCTCTACTTTGGACGGACTTTGAGAGCCTCTTCCACTCGGAGTTTGTTCCAGCCACCCTCCATGCGGTGTGCATACATGAGTTACTACATCTGCGGCAGGGCAGCATGACAGTAGCCCAGTACTTGGCGAGATTTACCGACCTCTCACGCTACTCCACAGACATGGTACGAGACCCATTCTTCGGAACATGGACCATTGAGTAGGGACTGAGGCATGAGATCAGGGCTTTGATGATCTCCCTCAGCATTCCGACGCAGGAAGGAGTACAGGAGCGATCCCTTCTTGTAGAGAACTTTCTTGTTGAGCCGACGCCAATAGCGAGACCCACAACAGGGAAACACGTAGTAGAGTCTTCTGCAGCCGACAGTAGACAGATTTCGCAGAGTTCTAAGCGAACCAGGCCATCTGGTGGGCGACCTCAGGATACTGGTTCGGATGTGTGGGGAACACGAAGCAGAGCTATCCATACAAGGGGCATCCAGTGCTATGCATGCGGCGAGCAGGGCCACATGGATCGTGACTGCCCGACCCGCCATACAGGCGAGCAGCAGATAGTGGAGGGACCTCCCAGGCAGAGGTAGAGGTTCGACCATGGAGGTCCGCAGGGAGTAGGCGGACGAGGCAGAGGAGCTATCCAAGCAGTGGGTGGTAGACGACGCTTTGAGGCTCTACCACCACCACCACCAGGAGGACCACCCCGACCACAAGGAGCTGGCAGACAGGGGCACGATCAGCTCCAGGAAGTCAAGGTCTATGACCACGGCGCACCTGAGATGATTCGAGGTACTATCTGTGTCTACTCCATCCTTGCTGCAGTTCTTATAGACACAGGAGAGAGTCATTATTTTATTTTCGCTGCCCTTATTCAGAGCTCGGAGATTCTGACAGAACCGTTGGCTTGATCCTTACGGCTAGAGACTCCTATGGGAGCAAACTCGACGATTACACACTGGTGTCGGAAGTGTGAGCTTACTCTAGGAGGTGAGAGCTTCGGCTGGTATCTTCTTGTAGAAGCGTCGAGGCCTTACAACATCATCTTGGGTATGGATTGGTTATCTACAGTCCATGTCCATATCGACTGTATTAGGTGCAAAGTGTGGCGTGTCCTCACAGATGGGAGCAGGTTCATCTTCACCGGTGAGAAGGGAACCTTTGCAGCACAGGATGGACTTACGCAGAGGAGAGGGAAGTCGATCACATATCAGTTGGATAGTCTCATTCTAGGAGCATTTTATATATGGAGTCCGAGTTTTCCTGTTTTGGTGGATCAGTATGCGGACGTTTTTCCTGACAATGTTCCGGGACTACCTCATCCCAGAGAGGTAGACTTCTACATTGACCTGTACTCAGGACAACACCGATATCTACTCCAACATATTAGATGGCTCTTGATAAGATTCATGATCTGCGGGTACAACTAGAGGACTTGTAGGGAAAGGGATTCATCCGACCCAGTGTTTCACCCTGGGCTTCTTCAATTCTATTTTCCAAGAAGGCGGATGGGAGATTACGACTATGTTTCGACTACCTTCTCTTGAATCAGGTGACCGTGAAGAACAAGTATCCACTCCTGAGGATTGAAGACCTCTTTTATCAGCTCAATGGAGCAAAATGGTTCTCGAAGATAGACCTCAGGTCAGGATATCATTGGCTCGGAGTTCGAGACAAGGATGTGCAGAAGACAGCCTTCAGGTGTCGGTATGGCCACTACGAGTTCTTGGTTATGCCCTTTGATGTAACCAACACTCCAGCAGTGTTCATGAGTCTTATAAAATGGATCTTCTAGCCTTACCTTGATCGTTTTTTCGTAGTCTTCATTGAAGACATATTGATTTACTCGACTACTGAGGAGGAGCACACCTACCACTTGCGGGTTGTACTGGACACACTCCGAGAGAACCAGATTTATGGTAAGCTCTCAAAGTACCAGTTCTGGATTTGAGAGGTTCACTTCTTGGGGCATGTCATCTCAAAGGCTGGGGTTGTAGTGGACCCAGTGAAGATCGAGGTGGTACTTTCTTGGGAGCCACCCAGGAGCGTGACGGAGGTGCGGAGTTTCCTAGGTCTGGCTGGGTACTATCGGAGATTTGTGCCAAACTTCTCCAGAGTTGCAGCACCGCTTTCAGCTTTAACAAAGAAATGGAAACCCTTTATGTGGTCAGATAGATGCTAGCAGAGCTTTCAGGATATGAGACAGATATTGACCAGTGCACCCATCTTGAGGCTACTGGAGGAGGGCATTGGGTACATGGTTTACTGTAACGCATCAGGGACCGGACTAGGGTGTGTCCTGATGCAAGAGCAGGCAGTGATCGCCTATGGTTCACGGTATTTGAGGAAATATGAGCAAAACTATTCTACCCATGACCTAGAGTTAGCAGTAGTGGTCTTCACCATGAAGATGTGGTGACACTATCTGATGGGAGAGCGCTTTACAGTCTATTCTAATCACCAGAGTCTCAGGTACATTTTCTCACAGAAGGACCTGAACCTGAGACAACGGTGATGGCTCAAGTTCCTATAGGACTATGACTTTGAGATAGTATATACTCTTGGGAAGGAGAATGTAGTAGCGGATTCTCTCAGCTGGAGATCGGGCATACAGCTGCTAGGGGAGGCGACGGAGCAGATAGCCGCGTTGTAGATATCCTTCATGGATAGAGATGGGGAAGCCTTTCTACAGTCTCTCACAGTCAATCCCACACTACTTCAGCGGGTTAGAGAGGCACATCTTGGGGACATTGACTGTGAGATGCGATGTTCTCATATTTCCACAGGGCAGGCACCTGGTGAATTTTTTGAAGGAGGAGAGCATGTCATCCTATTCAGGGGACGTACCATGGTACTAGTTGCACTGCAGGAGGAAGTGTTGAGGGAGTTTCACACTTCCCCTCTAGAGGTACATCTTGGAGTGATGAAGATGTACCAGGACCTCAGACAACAACACTGATGGCCAGGTATGAAGAATGTTGTAGCAGAGTTCGTTTCACGATGCCTTACTTGCTGACAAGTAAAGGCAGAGCACCAGGTACCAGCAGGCACTACGGGAAATATCACATATACCCAGGGTTTAGAACCGTGGGTATAGCCCATGAAACCGTGGGTATAGGCTATACCCACAGTTTCATGGACCGTGGGATAGAGCGGCATCGCAATAGCTCTATACCCACAGTTTCTATAAAATAGTGGGCATAGCCCAAGTAAAAGTCAGATTACCCACGGTTTACCAAACCGTGGGTATATATCTTTATCCACGGTTTTGTAACCGTGGGTATACAGGTTTCCAGCACAGCAGAATTACCCGCACAGAAAAATTACCCACGGTTTACCAAACCGTGGGTATAGATATATACCCACGGTTTGGTAACCATGGGTATACAGTTTTCCCCACACAGCAAAATTACCCACGGTTTAATAAACCGTGGGTATAAACATTTTACCCCAGAAACTGCATCTTCTAGATTACCATCCTGCACCTCTGCAACTTCTAGCTTCCTACCATCCTGCACCTATTCCTACCATCCAGCACTTAAAAACAATAGAAACCAAAATAAAAAATAGATGGATTTCAATCATGGTGGTGGGAAAATTAAAAATTCCAACTTGGATGGAGAAAAAGTGATAAAATTCCAGCATTCCAAAATGATGCATATCTTAAAATGATGAAAAAAAGAAGACATTATCTATTTTACTAAGGTTATTACTAATCCAAATTCAATATTCCCAACGGTGTTATAATCAAAAGAAAATGTAGGAAAAATCATGTCACACAGGATTTCCCAGAACAAAACTGACTTACATTATCAATAATGATTACTACAAGACTAAGTTAAATCTAGGATATTATAAACCAACACAATACTAACCATTTATATTGCTTCATGTCCAAGATTGTGTAACTATCTGTATTGCCTCATACTAACTAAAAGAACATAAAAACAACTAATTATGAACCTTTATTTCAAATGCTAACAACAATGAAGTATGATAAATCCAATACTGAACTTGCATGAATAATAAAAGATCATTTTTGGTCAAGGATCATGGAAATCAGTGAGGATCTATCCCAAATGAAAAGAAAAAATATAATGGAATTTCTGCTATGTCAAAAAATTAAAATCAAAACAATAAGACCATGTTTTTAGCAAACTCAAGTGACCATCCAGATTAAGGAAATTTGGAGTGTACTAACTCGAATATAGAAACTGCTAAAAAAAGTGAAGAAAAATATAGCTAATAATATGTTGAATATGAATAAGGAAGATTCAGACGTTCACCAAAATTATGGTTTTTATAGAGGATCTAAAAATAATTGTGGGAATAATTTTGATTTTTGTCTAGATGCAGTGGGTATACAGTTAACGCTTCCAAAATATATGATGAAATGGTCATGACCGGGTTTACTCAATGTATCAAGACTTATAATGCACTTCTCAATGAACTGGCTCAATTGGGAAATTGGAAAGCAGCAGAATCCATCTTTCTAGACATGAAAATAAATAACATGCTACTCTCAGACACTCAAACTACTCACTAACTCCATGCTTCTTGTTGTCCGACTCTTCACTATCAAAGAATGAATTTACACCAACATAGGTGTATCAATTCTTCTCCATGTTCATCTAATGATGAACTCAATGACTCTCCAATAGGAATACCTCCTAGATCTCCTTAATCTAACTTTTCATCCCACATATGGAAATCTTTAGTTCTCTCTTTCTCCATGCTTGTTGTTGTCCTAATCTTCACTAACAATGAATGAATTTACACCAACATAGGTGTATCAATTCTGCTCTACATTCAAAAGATGACTCGTAGACAAAAGCCCTCCACCTGCCCAGCCCTCCCCATCCCTCCCCACTGCCCAACCCCTCCCCATCCCTCCCCACTGCCCAGCCCTCACCCTCCCCCCCTGCCCAGCCCTCCCCCTCCCCCCTGCCCAGCCCTCCACCTGCCCAGCCCTCCCCCTCCCCCTGCCCAGCCCCTCCCCCTCCCTCCCCACTGCCCATCCCTCCCCCCTGCACAGCCCTCCCCCTGCTCAGCCCCCATCTCCCTCCCCCTCCCCCCTACCCAGTCCTTTCCCTGCCCAACCCCCTCCCCCTCCCCCCTGCCCAGCCCCTCCCCATCCCTCCCCACTGCCCAGCCCCTCTCCATCCCTACCCATTGCCCATCCCTCACCCTCCCCCCTGCCCAGCCCTCACCCTGCCCAGCCCTCCCCCTCCCCCTTGCCCATCCCTCCACCTGCCCAGCCCTCCCCCTCCCCCCTGCCCAGCCCCTCCCGCTCCCTCCCCACTGCCCATCCCTCCCCCCTGCACAGCCCTCCCCCTGCCCAGCCCTCCTCCCCCTCCCCCTCCCCCTCCCCCCTGCCCAGCCCTTTCCCTGCCCAGCCCCCCTCCCCTCCCCCCCTACCCAGCCCCTCCCCATCCCACCCCACTGCCCAGCCCCTCCCCATCCCTCCCCACTGCCCAGCCCTCACCCTCCCCCCTGCCCAGCCCTCACCCTGCCCATCCCTCCCCCTCCCCCTGCCCAGCCCTCCACCTGCCCAGCCCTCCCCCTCCCCCCTGCCCAGCCCCTCCCCTCCCTCCCCACTGCCCATCCCTTCCCCACCCTGCACAGCCCTCCCCCTTCCCATCCCCCCTCCCCCTCCCCCTCCCCCCTGCCCAGCCCTTTCCCTGCCCATCCCCCCTCCCCCTCCCCCCTGCCCAGCCCCTCCCCCTCTCTCCCCACTGCCCAGCCCTCCCCTGAATCTCCCTGCATGAAATATGTAGATGTATGACATGTTTTATTTGGATGCAGACCCAACTAGGTAAGGTACTGTAACTGTTAGAAAACATCCTAAAATTTTGATAAGGTACTACAAATCACTGTATTACAGAACAGATTATAACAAAAAACAAATCTAAAATCGGATGTCCAACTAAATATGTTCCCTTAAGGTATGTTTATTTAAGGTAATACAACTCACTGTAATACAAAACAGATTATAACACAAGAAATACCAGTCAAACAATATAAACATTCATACATCTTATCCTGTTGAAGATTTAGTTGGGAAAAAAATACCTTCATCAATCCTCACTGAGACATAAATGATACACATCTCTTAAGGTTCTTCTCCATGCTTGTAAATCGAAGGCATTCATTCCATCAGCCCATGCACATTCACCAATATTTTGGTTCATCGCTATGCTGGGATGAGAACAATCAAAGTATTTCTAGCAACTCTTAGACATGACCCACAAAAATCAATATATAGTGGAGTCAATAGTGAAAACATATCACTTGCATTCATATGTTGGATGAAAGGGAGGTTAACTCCATGATTTTACGACCAATAACATGCATTCATATAGTGTCTAAATGCAAATGAAAAATGATGCATGGTAGGGAGGTTAATTCCACAATTTTAGGAAAACATACCTGTTGTAGAGATCTGGCACTTATTAGTGCAGGATTCCCTTGATCTCTTCATGTGCAGAGTGAGTCACCAGCAATATATAAATAAAAAATAATCAATATTCATCTTAAAAGATGAAGTGCGTAATAACGTATGAAAAAGTATTATGCGAAGGTAAATACTGCAAATTGTCTAGGAGATTATTTCAACAATATTACGAGAACATACCTATTGCGGGGTGAGAAACACATCGGTCAAGATTCGATTTAAGTTGCTGCTCTGGGCGGTTTTGTTAATATCCACCTCACCCGTGCACTTGCTTTGTGTTTTCAGCGCACCCTTCAAGAACACTTTCAGCTTCCAGAATGTTGATTCACTCTGCATACCACATACCAATTATGGCTGGAAACAGAGAGGAAATAGAGCATTTGTGCTGCAAGGAATAGTCAAAAATGTCAGGTTTAATGATAGCAACCAGAAGTGTTTACCTTCAACTGGAAGACAGTGCCCCATTGATGATTGCTCAGAAGGCGTTGAAGAAAGGTGATGTCCTGAGAGTGGTCGATCCTCTAATGCGCCATGGTAATCAACTAAATCAGCTGTAAATTCATTTCTGGGAACACTTGAAGTCCTACTGCATCATATTGTGAAAATATGAGTCTGGGGTTAAATTGGATATTTGAGGATGCAGTTGACTAAAAAGAAAACTTGTCATGATGTAAAAAATGGTGTGGTAAAACCATACCTTTAGCGACGGTGGATAAGTCGACACCGTGTCTAGCTCCTCCCCCAGCCCCTCCCCCTCCTTCCCCACTGCCCAGCCCCTCCCCCTCCCTCCCCACTGCCCAGCCCCCCCTGCCCAGCCCCTCCCCCTCCCTACCCACTACCCACCCCCCTGCCCAGCCCCTCCACACTGCCCAACCCCTCACCCTCCCTCCCCACTGCCCAGCCCCTCCCCCTCCCCACCTGCCCAGCCCCTCCCCCTCCCTCCCCACTGCCCAACCCCCCCTTCCCAGCCCCTCCCCACTGCCCAGCCCCCCTGCCCAACCCCTCCCCTCCCCCCCCACTGCCCAACCCCCCTGCCCAGCCCCTCCCCACTACCCAACCCCTCCCCCTCCCTCCCCACTGCCCAGCCCCTCCCCCTCCCCACCTGCCCATCCCCCCTGCCCAGCCCCTCCCCACTGCCCAACCCCTCCCCCTCCCTCCCCACTGCCCAGCCCCTCCCCCTCCCCATCTGTCCAGCCCCTCCCCCTGCCCAGCCCCCCCTGCCCAGCCCCTCCCCCTCCCTCCCCACTGCCAAGCCCCCCCTGCCCAGCCCCTCCCCACTGCCCAACCCCCCCTGCCCAACCCCTCCCCCTCCCTCCCCACTGCCCAGCCCCCACTGCCCAGCCCCCCTGCCCAACCCCTCCCCCTCCCTCCCCACTGCCAAGCCCCCCCTGCCCAGCCCCTCTCCACTGCCCAGCCCCCCTGCCCAACCCCTCCCCCTCCCTCCCCACTGCACAGCCCCTCCCCACTGCCCAAACCCTCCCCCTCCCTCCCCACTGCCCAGCCCCTCCCCCTCCCCACCTGCCCAGCCCCTCCCCCTCCCTCCCCACTACCCAGCCCCTCCCCCTCCCCACCTGCCCAGCCCCTCCCCCTCCCTCCCCACTGCCCAGCCCCCCCTGGCCAGCCCCTCCCCCTCCCTCCCCACTGCCCAGCCCCCCTGCCCATCCCCTCCCCACTGCCCAACCCCTCCCCCTCCCTCCCCACTGCTCATCCCCCCTGCCCAGCCCCTCCCCATTGCCCAACCCCTCCCCCTCCCTCCCCACTGCCCAGCCCCTCCCCCTCCCCACCTACCCAGCCCCTCCCCCTGCCCAGCCCCCTCTGCCCAGCCCCCCCTGCCCAGCCCCTCCCCACTGCCCAACCCCTCCCCCTCCACTGCTAAGGCCAAGATTAGATGGAAAGATAATAATTAACACACCAAACCATAAAAAAAATGGAATGTGAATATTACCTAAAGAATTGTCAAATAACACCCCCGATGAAAACATAATCCAAAATGCATTTCTTTGCATAAAGAAATTCACATACAAGCAGTCCACCAATACAAAAAAAATTAAATCTCCAACACAAGTCTCTCTGCTAAGTCAAAAATGGAGGGGATTAATATCCCCCCCCCCCCATAACCATCATCGTCATCCCCATGTCCAGCATCATCAGCTGCAGCAGCAACATCGTCAGCATCATCATCACCTGCAGCAACATCATTATCATCATCATCAGCAGCATCAATCTCATAACCAACAACAGCATCAACAACATCCTCTCCAGCTCTATCGCCACAACCGTCATCGCCACTAGGACCCTCATGGGAATCACCCAAGGCATTATGTAAAGAGCGCATTGATTATATACATGAATCAAAAGTGGCAGCAACCTCTGGTGGTAGTGACTGACTCAACATTGACATAGCTTTCATGAAATGTTCATTCATTAGCTTACTTTTTCACGCTACTCTAATACTATTTTCTTTGTCGCAGCTAATTCAGCATGCGTACTTTCGAACTCAGAGGCCTTAGAGGCATTAGAGGAGTCCGATGATGACCAATACCTAGAGGGGACAATGTTTTTTCCTGGTCTACAACGGACTCTTCCTGGATGCTCCACACCTAACACCTGACTCAAATGATCATTTGGCCCTAAGTTGTCAGGTTCCTCATCCATGGCCTCCAAGGAAGACTGTTGAAATTATACACATATTAAATTATGAATTTCGTATAAATGTTTGAAATATATATAAAAAAACTTACAATTTTATCTTGTGTTTGTGAATTAACTACAGTTCCATCTTTTCTTTTCCTACTGAAGGAGAATAATTTGGCATGAGGTACAGGACCTTCAATGCCCCATTCAGCTTGCTGCATATTAGAAATGCACAAATTTGGATTAAAACCATATATGATAAATGAAAAAAATTGGATTGAACGTACCAGCCGCTTCTCATGATCGGGCATTGTAGTGCGCCCCAATGTGTGTAGATATATCATTTCATCTTTGTTTTTTTTTGTTTTTCACTGACACTTCCTAAGAAACAAAAAAACAATACAAGTAATAAGAATTAAATTTTATATAAAAACCATTAAATATGGGTAGTACCTTATACTGTTCAGTCTTACAATGTGCGATCATTTTTTGATATTGACTTTTTGGACAGTCAGGGTTTGTGGGTACACCCACTAACTCGGTACCCACTCTGCTCCTCCAACCAATATGTAACTCATACTTGTATGACCGCCAATACTCTCCAAGATCACTAAACCTAGCAGCTTTGGCAGCTTCACCATTAGGAAAGTTAAATCGACTCTGCAATGAAAATGTTATGTCATATAAATACATTACTAATATAAATATAAATTTTTAAAATTTTCGTACCCATATCTGCGCCCATGCCCTATCCTTGATGTCAGCACTGATATGTCTCCATGAGACCGGTTCCACTGGAATGATATCATGATATTTGGATAAAGTATCCATGAAACTTATACACTCCTTAGAATTTTTACCTACCATTTGATTTTGAGGATTTTAATCCACCATAATCTGAGTTTCGCGATTCCAGGAATCCCGCATTCGAGTGCGCCCACGTCGCCTACTAGAAGATCCCACTAAATAACAGAAGAGGTGAAAAGAGAAGAGTTAAGTGACAATACAATAATACAAAGGTGAAATGCTATAATTTGAAACATTTATAATAATAAAACCTGATGCAGGCTCTTGAATAGGCTGTGAGGCATCCGTGGACTGTGCTGGATCAGCATCCTCTGAAGGAAGTATCTGTTCCACAGCATGCTCTGGCTGATCTTCATGAACAGGAGTGGAAACTAAAGGAACAGACTCAATATGTGCATGATGGATGGTAGGAAAAGGAGGTGGCGTAGACGTGTTAGAATATGCGTAGTAGGTATGGGGATACATGAATGGATATGGAAATTGTGGAGGTGAGAACATCGGTCGAGTCGGCTTGGACAAGGAATGGGAAAAAGAGGGTAAATGGGATGATGACGGCAGCATGTATGGGAACATCCCAGGGGTCTCAAGAGGAGGGCGGACATGTGTGGTAGATGGGATTTCCACTGATGGGTCAGTGTGGGGAGTGGTAAGACGGGAGCTCCGCCTAGGTCTAGGAGGATCCCTGCTCGGTCCCATACTAGGAAGAGGAATCTCTGAAGTTATATATCCCTAAAATAAATTTGATCAAAAATATGAACTTCATATTATACGTAATGCGGAAGATAAATATTAGAATTATTATACTCACTGAAGAAAACTCACGCTCACCCTTAACAGGATCAACATCAAATAATCTTTTCTTGCGAGCTTCTGTAGTTTTCTTCATAATCTGCATAAGAATGAAATAAATATTTTTTAGCAACAATTTTTACAAATAATACATACAACTTAAAAGCCAAAGAAGACAAAAAATGTCATAACATCTTTCAGTAATGATAATTTACGACCAAGTTATAAAATTTTTAAAACCGCATTTTAAACCCAGTTTTCTGAATTGAAATAAATATAATTAAATGAAACGAAACCAAACAATACTAAAACAGACATATCATTCCAAACTAAAACTAAATTATAGTAATTACATTTGTACCAACATGAGAAACTCATGTCAATGTAAACTGAATGAACTCTGAATATATATGGTTTCTTTTATATATTACCCTCCACTACCTCAGGTTCAACATCATCTCTCACAATGGGACAATTTGTGTCCTCAAATACAATATTTTGGCTAACACCAATGGGGGCGTCAATGGTAGCAATTTCATCCCCATCATCATGAAAAATATTTCTTGGGATTACTTCATTAATGACACCGTAATCAGGTTTCAGATGATCTTTCACATAAAACACTTGTTTTTCCATTGATGCCAAAATGTATGGTTCATCGGTATGCAGGAATCGACTCATGTAAATAACTCTAAATCCACAATCATCAATAAATGTACCATGTCGCATCATTGAATCAAACCATTTACATTACATCATTGTGACTCGACCTTGAGAGTAGTAATCCAATAACAATATTTTCTCAACCAGACCATAATAATACACATCCTCATATCCAGTTCGACTATCTGATGCACTGGCATAACAATCTGTTCTAGCAGTTAACATAACGCCATCATGTTGTGTTCTCATTTTCACCGCTTTATCAGTTGTAACAAATTTATATCCATTGATTATTAAAGATTTGCAGTCACGAACCAAAGAATTGGGACCAAAAGCCAACACTCTTAATTCTTGAGAACTGAAGTCAGCAGATAAACTCAATACCTGAAATACATATGAGTAATATAATTAAATATATATCTATATTTTAAGGTATATAATGTAATGGTCATACCTTTGATTTCAACCAAGCTGGGAACTCTTGGCTATGCACAGCCTCTCTCCTTCTCAATGGCAAAGACCGATGAACTCTACTTATAATTTGTTTATGTTCTCTACATAAAATGACAATAAAAGTATAAGGTATATGTGATATGATATCATATGAGATAACATATATATATTCAAATTACTTACATGATATAGGCATCGAACAAACCACAATTAAACAATACTGTTCGATGTGCCATATTCTTCTCTTCAAAGCTCAATGTAACCAATGTATATGACCCGACAATTCCACCTGTTTGGGGAAGAGATGGAAATGAGGGCTGAATTTCCTCATACTGCTCATCTTCATTTCTCATTGGTCGATTATGTCTTGTGCTCACATGAGAAAAATACATTGAACAAAAATCCATACATTCTTGGGCCAGATAACTCCTCATAATGGAACCTTCAGGATAATTCTTATTTTGGACATATGATTTCAAAGTGCACATATTTCTTTTAGTGGGATACATCCACCGAAAAGCGATTGGTCCCCCAAGAAGTGTCTCAGTTGGAAGATGAACTATTAAATGCAACATGCAAGTGAAAAAGGATGGAGGAAAAAAAATTTCCAACTCACACAGAATTAACGGAGCCTCTTGCTGTATTTTTATCAACAATGATTTGGATAACCTTTTAGCACAAAGGTCTCTAAAAAAATGACACAACCGAATCACTTCCACTCTTACATTATTGGATAGAAAATGCCGAATTTATATTGGAATCAATTCATGAAGCAGGATGTGATAATCATGAGTTTTTAGGGATTTCAATTTCAAATGTCTTCTGTTGACTCGTTTAGATATGTTGCTGGAATAGCCATCTGGAACCTTGATATTCTCTAATATTTCCAGAAATTGATCTTTCTCTACTGGTGTCATCACATAAGATGCACATGGAACTTTCCATTTGTTTTCACTGATACAAACAGGATGTAGTTCTGGTCGAATATCCCAATCCAATAAATCCCGACGAGATCGGAGGTCATCTTTGGTCTTCCCCTTAATATTCAAAAGAATTGCAAGCAACATTTAACATATATTTTTCTCAATATGCATTACGTATAAACAATGACGTAACAAATTAGTAGACCAATATGGCAACACAAAAAAAATACTTCTCTTTTTCCAATTGTAAGTGACTTCAGTATCATCATTCTTCCTCTTTCGAGATTTCAACTGACCTTTCCCTAATGAAAATCTGAAATCTTTCAATTCATCAAACACATCACTTCCTGACATACGTTGAGGTGGTTCTTCAGTGTCAACATTATTATCAAACCTCCTACGATTCTTCCTGTATTGATGATCCATTGGCAAGAATCGGCGATGCCCCATGAAACTAAAACTACAACGATATTTAATCCTTCTCGATCATGTATTCTTCATACAAACGGGACATGATAGTTTTCCCTTCGTGCTCCACCCAGACATCATTGCATAGGAAGGGAAATCATTTATGGTCCATATAAGGGCAGCACACATCTAAAACGTATTCTTTGAAGAAGCATCAAATGTCTGCACAGCTAAATCCCAATGTTGTTTCAACTCTTTTATTAAAGGCTGCAAGTTGACATCTATATCATTACCAGGATCCAAAGGTCCAGATATCATTATACTCAAGAAAGTTAAAGGTTTTTTCATACACATCCACGGAGGAAGATTATAAACATGAATAAAAACCAGCCACGTGCTATGAGCAGTAAGCATCTGACCAAACAGATTAAAACCATCACATGATAGGCCCAATCTGACATTACGCACCTCAGCTGCAAAATCAGGATGTTGTGCATCAAATGTCTGCCATGCTAATCCATCTTTAGGATGGACCAGCTCATCATTACCTTTAATTCTCTCAACATCATGCCATCGCATATTAACTGATATTTCTGGAGACATGAATAGATTTTGAAGTCTGGGAATCAATGGAAAGTGCCACATGACTTTCTGTGGAACATGAGATGGTGTTCCATCTGCATTTGTCTTCCATCGAGATGTACCACATTCTTTACAGTCATTACGATCAGCTGTTTCCTCCAAATATAAACTGCAATATTTCAGACAAGCATGGAATTTATTAGTAGCAAATCCAAGCTACTTAATTAACTTCCATTCCAGGTAATGATTGGACGGAATATCTGCACCATCAGGAAGAAAGTCCTTCAAAAATGTAAGAATATAATCAATGGCGGTATTAGAAATCCCATACATGGTTTTTCCATGATATAACCGCATTAAAAATTCCAACTTGGTCATTTTAGTACATTCTTGATATACTAGAGTTCTGGCATCATCCAATAAATTTTTCACTCTTTCAACATCATCGTCTTCAACATTTTCCTCGTGTGTACTGATATCATTGTCTTCTTGCACCGGCATGTTATCTCTCTCGGAATGATGCACATATGGAAACCGATCAAATATTAAATTCTCCATGTCACTTCGTTCATTTCGTTTATGAACAGTCGAAGATTGACTCGTCTCTCCATGGTGAAACCAAACATTACAGTTAGCCTAAAATCCAAATTTCGTTAAATGGTAACCAACTTATTCTCGTCTTAACCATGGTCTTCCAACACAATTATAGCAGGGACAATGTATACATCCTCCATCTGATGCATTGTTAAATGCAAAATCTAAAAAATTCTCCAAATTACTTTGAAACTCAGTTGAAATCTGATCGGTACGATACATCCAGCTTCTATCCATTCTATAGCAAGAAAAAAAATTATCATTCAATCCAAAATGTAAATCATATTTAAAAAATTCATTACAACCAATTTTATTATTAAATTAATCAATGCATATTAGTATCTAGCAAAACATATTTAATGACAAGAGGAGTCCATGATTTAATAAGTAACAATAATAAGAATGATCAGGATAAACCATCTTTCCATATTTATTTTCCATGTAAATCTAGAAAGGATCACATTGGATATCATTGTAAATAATAAACCTGGACAAGAAATCCGAGATCTATTTCCTTTACAAGGATAATAAATAATATCTAGCAATAATAAGAATAACAACAAGCAAATGATAAATTATATTTAAATCTCAAGGACTGATTAAATTCTATGTAAATGGTTTGGTTGCTTGGCTTAAAAAATCATGCTCTAAACCGTTACATGTCGTTCAATTCACCTTTAAATATAACATTGAAATGTTACGTTAATACATAGTAAAAAACTTTAAATTTAAAAAAAATATTTAACTAATTGTTTTTCATAATTTATGGAACATACATTATCAAGATTTGAAGATGATTTCCATGTGTTACTGGTCATAAAATTTAGTATGTTAATTATGAATCATTCTATGATTGGTTTAAGAATTATGTATGTACTCATATAATTATGTTAAAAATAAATTATAAATGGTATTTTTAGATAAAGCACTATATATGATCATAATGTGTCTTATATAGTCTAGCATGCTTAAACAATTAATTGAGCATGATTTTCCAAATGCATTCAACTAAAATATTATTGTACCACTCAATAAAATAATGAATTATTTATTTTGAAATACAAATGACTGTTAATTTCTCATTATTTAGGTTGTTCAAAATAGGTCAATACAATACAATAATATTTTGGAGTTTGTTTTAGCTTGGTGTTTAGTGAAAAGTAAGATATCAAAGAGAAAAAAATTTAGACATAGAAAAAAATCTTGGTGTGTTACAATGAATATTAAATTATTCCTCCCTATGTGTTGTGATCATTATTGGTTTGCAAATCTATTCTCTTAGGATGGTATGAGCTTGGTCTTCCTAGTTTCGCATCGGATGGTTTGCAACAGGTCATGACCACATGGAACAGCCCCAAGAGATGATTTAGATCTTTCAATTCATCTATACAGAGTTTTTTGTATTTGGTCATTTGAGAGGGTATGGAGTCAGCCATCAGATCGAGATTGTGCTTTGACACAGGACACTTGCTTGTTGAGTCACTTTGCAATGGTGGAGAGCTTCATCACATTCAAATGTTAGAGAGGGGCAGTTTTTATGTTGTCAATCTGGTTTTATTTTCCTTGACCCTTAGGGAATTATTTGTCCCAATTCATGATGTCTTTGGGTTTTCCCATTCATCCCTTAAAATGCAGTCTTATCTTAATAAAAATTTTAAGGCCTTCAGGCCATTGGAGGAGGTATGAGCTCAGTCAAGTGTCTTTCGAGTCATCTATTTATCGAACATTTTTTACACACATAGTTAGTTTTTCTTGATAGTCACCCTCTTCTTCTGGTATGGGTAAAGGTTAAATATGCCACCTATGTTGGGGCCTTCTCTAATATCATCTATCTATAATCAACTGTGCTCTTCAAAATGTCATTGAAGACAAATCAGCCTTAAATGGTGTGGATCAATCTCCTATAAAAAGAATAGTAGACATGATGGTCTGTGAGGTTGACCTCATTAGGTTTCTTAGGTTTTTTTATCTTGATTATGTTATTTTCCATGTATGTAAGGAAATAATTGTAAAACTTCTCCTTTAATAAGTAATACACTTTTTCCATCCGTTCCTCAAGTCATGGGTGACCCAGATCACTTTTTTCTTCCATTCAAGGGAGAATTTGTTGTTAATGCCACTCAATGGGAGGTGTCATGTGATTTAGGGCCTTCCTAGCTGATTGAATTGGAACTACTACTGTTTTTAGGGTAAGAGAAGTATTATCTACCACATTAATTCCTATACGCAGGGGTGTGGAGACACTTGTCCATTTCATTCAAGTAGGTAGCTACCACATTAGGCTCTTCTTTGGTCAAAATAATGGTAGGAGAAATTGGTCCCCAAAAACCTGGAAGGTTGAAACATCCTCCCGGAAGAAGCCTCCAAATATCTTCATGTTAACCATTTACCCTTAATTCATCCTAGTCACTCCAAGCATCCAGAAATGCAACCATGATTGGGATGACCATCATTGGGAGGTTGGTGTAGTGGAGCGGAGTAGGTTTCGACAACCAAAAATGTTTCCTAGGTGTCCCCACAAGCTTAGGACCTCGAGAAGATAAATGATTAGAAGACGTTGGGTGAAAGTAAGCATCTTTTTCCACAGTACCACAATAGGCGAGTCATCAACATCGTCGTACTCATCACCATTTTCTGGCCGCAACATGGAAAGTACTCAATGCGAGTATTTGCAGTGACCACTTTAGGAATGTATGAGGGCATAGAGGTTCCCAAGGTAATGACCCACATTTTCAGGATTCTCATAAAATGAAATGACAATGGGCACTAACACATAACCAATTATAGTAAGAGAAACTTCCCTAGTTTAGAGGAGCTTCCATAAAGCACTAGGGGGACGGTTGTGAGTGGATGGGAGGCCTTTGAAAAGGTCCCATTATGTCCATGCCATTGGGAAATCAGCCTTAGGGGAATGAATGGTATACTCCCAGAAAGAGCTTTAGTAGCTTGTTTGGACTCCCTTGAGGTCATGACCCCATATTTTACAATTTTCCTCGGGGGGGGGGGTGAGTGGATTTCAAAGGACTTTTCCTAGACAATAGTTTCCAACAACTCCCTTTTTATTATCCTTCAACTTTTCACCATATGCCTTGAAAGCTATCATGAGGGGAACTGGATAAACTAATTGGTCATGGGTATATGATTTAACACAGGCCTCAGCATTGCTATTGGTGAGGAAGGGTATGAAATCCCCAGAGTTTGGATGTTTGGCCTGGCACTGGGTGTCCTCCTGGGTGAACATCAGCCATAATTGACAAGCTATCATAAGATGATTCTCTTGACAGAAACTATTGAGAGTTGGAGGACACAACTTCAATACATAGTTAAATTGAAGAATAAATTTATAGGGTGAATATCCTTTTCAAATAAGATCTCCTCCAATATGGGCTACCCAGATGCCTTATCTCAAAGAAAATAAGTAACCTTGGTTGACAAATTCTTCAGATGCATTATTCGTAATAGTAGCGGTAGGGAAATCATAAGGATGATAATAGAAATGCTAGTATATTTTGAGATAAGAAATTAATTCCTACTAATTCTTTATAGTTTTCTCATCTTTCTTATCCTTTGAAGCCCAAACTACCAACATAACCCCACTGGTACTCTGAAGATACGGTCGGAGGGTGGAATGCAGAATTAGTAAGGATTTGATAATGTTATAACCTCATATAATCAACCAAGAATCATCGATATCTTCCCATAACATTAATGGAGCATCACAAGTAAAATTACCTTGTTTAAGAGATGTCGAGGCGGAGGCGAAGGCCAGGGGGTCCAGGTCGGGAGCAGGGATGCGGAGCCGGGACGCGGAGCCGGGAGGCGGAGCCGGGACGCGGAGCCGGGACGCGGAGCCGGGACACGGAGCCGGGATGCGGAGATGGGACATGGAGCTGGGACGCGGAGCCGGGAGGCGGAGGCCGGGGAGGGGAGTCAGAGAGGGGAGGAGAGGGCCGGGAGGCGGTGGTCAGGGAGGGGAGGACAGGGCCGGGAGTAAGGGTCGGGGAGGTAGGGTTAAATGGCAGGAGCGCCGAGTGAGGAGGAGCCCGAGGAGGAGCCCGATAGTTCGGGCAATATGCTATTTTAATACCCACGGTTTTAATAAAACCGTGACATACAAGTTTAAACTACATCTATAAAGATAATAATTTTCATTTTCAATTAAAACAAAAAATATGGGAATGGAATTTTAAGGAAGCTATTAACATTAAAAAAAATAGTAAATATAAAAAAAATGCAAATGAATTAACATGAAATTTCTTAAATTAAAGTAAATTGAAAGCCAAGAACATGCCATATGAGAATACTTATGTGTATAGGTTTAGAAGACTAGTATCCTTACTAAAAAAATTGCCATATGCTATATTTGTAGAGATCTACAAGGTAGAGTCTCATCATTCCCTAGTGTTGACCATCACGGGCAGTACAAGTAACATCCACTAGTCATGACCTATCATGCACTAGCATGCGCCCGATGGGAAGTCCAAGTAGCATCCACAACCCATGACCTATCATGCACTTGAATGTTCCTGATGGCCCGTGAAACCAATATTTGTTGGGTCGGGAGGTCCCGTAAACCTAGAGGAGTACTTGTACTAGGTTCCCCCATAAATACCCAAGGCTTCCCATGTGCCACTATTTTGGTACAAGTAATCTAAGAAGTTCAACCATGATAAAAGGTACCATCTATAATAACAAAATGCTAAGATTCCTTAAAACTGGTTTTCCTTACATAAAACAAAGTCCTCAGCCCATAATAGACAAAACCAGCATTAATTTGGTCAATACTATCCACTTTGGCCAAATAACAGATTTCCTAAGAAATTTCTCTCCAAATTTTTTTTATAAATCAAGGGTAATCATTCCACTAAAACACAGCCATGTATTTCATGGAAAGTCATATGATGCATTACATCAAACACATGGTGGGCGACATGTAAAACCAATGTGTTTTTATAATTTTAAACAACCCTTACACCACAGATTTAAAAAATCAAGAGTGAATGTATGATTAATAGCAATCCTCATGAACATTAAATGCCATAAATTTACATTAAAAATTCTTTTAAAATCGTCAAGAATGTGTCGTTCGATAAATGACAGAAAATACAAAGAGTCACCTACCTTTATACGGAGCGTGATCAATTTCAGAGGGAATCATCCATGGAATAATACTCTTAAAGAACTATGAAGACATATTTAACAAATTAGAAACCCAGATACAAAGAATCAAGCAATCTATTGGGACCCCAGAAGTGAGAACACTTACCAATAAGCCATGGGTTAAAAGCACCCAACTGGGTGCGGATGACACATATAGGGATAATCTTACTCCCAAGATCAAAAGCCCTATAATGTTTTGGTCATCGATTGAGTAAGGAAGTCGCTCGACCTAAAAGAAATTGCTCAACTTCAATATGTCATCAACTGGAGGAGGGGGGAGCACGTGGACCAGAGAAGGAGGGGGGATGTGCATGGACTGGAGGAGGATGAGGATGGGGGATGTGCGCCGTCTGGAGGAGGGGTGATGATCGCCGACCGGAACTTTAATATGTCGTCAACTGGAGGAGGGGGGAGCGTGCGGACCAGAGCATGAGGGGGGATGCTCATGGACCGGAGGAGGATGAGGATGGGGGATGTGCGCTGTCTGGATGAGGGGTGATGATCGCCGACCAGAGGTGGGTAAGGGGATTCAATTGAAGGAAACACAGGGGAGGGACTAGATGGGGGGGAGTTACGGCCTGACGAGTGAAGGAGATCGAGCAGAATATCATGCCCTCTATTTCAACGGTTCAATAAAAACCGTGGGGGTATAATTTCTATACCTACGGTTATTAATAAATCGTAGGTATAGATTACCTTGATTCAGGCTATTCCCACGGTTTAAAAAACCATGGGTATAGCTCTGTGGGGATAACCCCTCTTTCCATTAGTGAGGTTTGGTATATACCTTAGAGGTTCCAGAGTGGAAGTGGGATGGGATATCCATGGATTTCATGATGGAGCTTCCACGTACTTCCAGAGGACACGACTCCATCTGAGTGATCATAGACTGACTCACCAAGTCAGCCCACTTCCTTTAGATCAGAGAGCAGGGCTCATTAGAGAGCTTGGTATGCCTATACATTCAGGAGATCGTATGGATTCATGGTGTTCCATCTTCAATTGTCTCTGATCGAGACGCTCGATTTACTTCCTGGGTTTGGAAGGGGTTGCAAGAGGCATCTGGGATGCAGCTACGCCTAAGAACCGCCTTTCATCCTCAGACGAATGAACAGATGGAGAGGACCATTCAGACTCTCGAGGACATGCTTCATGCATGTGTCCTTGACATTGGTCGCAGCTGGGAGGAACACTTACCCTTGTTGGAGTTTTCATAAAACAACAGCTACCACTCCACCAATGGGATGACACCTTACGAGGCACTCTACAACTAACCATACAGATCACCTCTGTGTTGAACTGACCCTGGGGAGTCAGAACTTGTAGGAACAGAGATGGTCCAGGATACTATGGAGAAGGTGCAGATCATCCAGGAGCAGATGAGGACTGCATAGAGCATACAGAATTCCTATGCTGATAGGAGATGGAGACCACTGGAGTTCGAGGATGGTGACCACGTTTTCTTATGGGCCTCACCTTGACGTGGATTATGGAGATTTGGCTAGGGTGGAAAGTTATCTTTGTGCTTCATTAGACCATTCTAGGTCCTCAGCAGGGTAGGTGAGGTGGCTTACAGCATGGCCCTTCCACCTCAGTTGCACCGGGTGCATGACGTCTTCCATGTATCTCAGTTGATGAGATACATGAACGACCCAAACCACATCATTGATCATGGGTATCTGGACATCGATGATAGGGATACATTCAAGGAGGTCCCTATGGAGATCGAGGATCGAAAAGAGTGGGTCCTAAGTGGACGGTCGATTCCTCTGGTGTGCATTCATTGGTAGCATGGGAACCTCCCGGAGAGCACATGGGAGCATGAGGCTCTGATGCATGCTCAGTACCCTCATTTGTTTCCCTAGTTTATGATGTAGATTTATGGGGATGTAAAGCCCTGAGGTGGGAGTAATGTAAAGACCCAAAAATTTCAAGGAAAATTTTTTCTTAAATACTTTGGAATTTTATGAGTCTGTGGCTTCTGATGGCACTTGATTCTGAGGCCCAGTATGCCCAGAATCAATTTCTGAAGTTTATCTCAGGTAAGTTTTGTAAACGAATGAGTGGGGTTTTCTATCTTTTGAACGGTGCTCGGAATTGAAATCTTAGGGCACCGATGAGCTTGCAGTGCCGGTAATTGCTTAAGGGTACCTTTACCGTAGTTGCGTTTTAAGCGGGTTGAGAATTGTTATTTGGGGAATTAGATTAAAATAAATAAAATTGGTGTAACACAATTTTATTTTTAAGGATGGTGGTTATATCCTCCCAAGGGGAGTTAAAGGTGGGGTCCACACCCACATAACCTCCCATGGGAGGATATTTGTGGGGTGGGGCCCACACTTGACCTAAACCCTTGAACTTCCCATAACTCTCATAAACCCCCATTAAACTCCCTTGTTTAATGTTGACAACTCTCCCATATTTATGAGATCTCCTTACCTTATCCTCTCCCATTAATTCATGCCAACGTCTTAACTAATAAATTGAATCCTCCAATTTATTAATTAACTGTTTGAATGTTTGAATTTTAAATGGCTTGTGTTAATAAAATAATAGGAGCAGCTTATTATTTTATTTCGGGGATTTCGTTATGTTAAGGGAGAGAGCTCTTGAGAGAATAGTTTCTTTCTCCGATGAAGAATGGCGACTTCTTCAACGAAGAATGTCGGTTGCGACGAAGAATGAAGCACCTTCCTTTCTCTTCTCCGCAACAAGTGAGGAGACCCCGCTTCCTCCTCGGACGCACTCTGACATCGTTTACGAATCCTCTCCCCACGACGCTCGACGTGCAACGTCAATTTTCGAGGTAGGGGGTTTGCTTAATTTATTTTAAATAAATTACTCCTCCGTTCTTGTTGTATTCAAGTGAACATATTCGGAAGATTGTTACCGCCTAACGCGGAGGGCGTGGGCTGAACAAACATGGCCCGACGACCCTCCATCATTCCTTGTCATGTTTGGAATTGGGAAGTGGTGACGATTGAAGGTTGTGGCTGCACACCGGCCACATGTGGAGGAACCGTGACCCTCAACCGCGGGCCGCTCGGCCGAGAAAGAACCAGTCTTCCATAGCCGGCTAGGCTGAAGGGAGAAACTGCGGTGCCACATAGCGTTGTGCTGCAAAAGACTGCGGTCCGCCAGAGCAGGTCGCTTCAATGGAAGAACCGGCCGGCCCGTCGGTCGGCTGAGCGGAGCAGAACCACGGTGCCAGGATGGTGCCACGCTGGAGAACCCACGGCCCGCTCGAGTGGGCCACTTGCGCCAGAAGGCTGGTCAGCCTAGTCGGATGGTTTGGGAGGGTAGCGCCACTTGGCGCCACCGATTCGGGCAGCCTCCCCCCCCCCCTCGGACTGCTCGGCCTTCAGGTCGAGCTAGCCGGGTCGCGCCCAGCCGGGTCGTGCCCAGCTGGGACACGCCCCACCAGGCCGGGCTGCGTGAATTTTTGGGCTGTTCTGACACCCCTACCGGGTCAGACCCGCCAAAACTGGGTGACCCGACCTGCCAGCCCACTAGGCTTAACGGGTCGGGCACGTTATTCACTTAAACGTGAATAACTTAAAGATCGTGCATTCGATCGATGCGCTGTCTGCGACACTGGGATCCTTTAAACGAGGTGGTCCATTTGCGAAACTCTAAGTGTGTTTTGGAAAACTTTGGTAAATGTCCAGGTTTGGAATGAGTATATTTCCAACTGGGACCTTGGAATAAAAAGCCAATATCTCTCAGATCGGGCGTTCGTTTGACGCTCTGCTTGTCGCGTTGAGTTCCTTTTGACGAGACAGAACTTCGGGATACATCAACTCTGGACTTCATGACAGTTTATGTATCGACCCCCCTTTACTCGAGGAGCGGACCCTCCCAGAATCGAGTACGTTGTGTTCAGGAACCCTAGAGTTGGCTGCAACTGCGACGACTACCGTGCTGGGATCCTCTGTGGGTTTGACGATGAAGACGACTGTACTTGGATCCTACGTGGGTTCAGCAACGAGGATGACTATACTTGGATCCTCCTTGGGTTCGGCAGTGATGACGACTGTACTTGGATCCTAATTGGGTTCGGCAGCGATGGTTACTGTACTTGGATCCTATGTGGGTTCGGCAGCGACGACTTCTGTACTTGGATCCTACGTGGGTTCGGCAGAGGAGATGATTCAAGGGCTACATCTAATCATCTCCACCCCTCTTTGTGATTAGTATACCTGTGTGAGCTAAGTCTTGTCTTTCAAATCATTATCATTAATATGATTGACTTCTTTCCTGTGTGGACCGGATTGTGCTTGGGCTTGGAAGTTGGAGTCGAACTGAGATTGATGACTTAGGTATATGTATGGGAATATGCCTAAGTAGAGTTGGTTGATACTTCGTGTTTGTTTCGTACCTTTGTGATTTATACTTCGTGGATTCTGGGAGACCTTCGTGGGTCTCGGTGTCCCTACTAAGTAACTTTATACTCACCCCTGCATGGGAAATGCCCGCACTACGTTGTGTTGGTTGCAGAATATAGACATCACTGATCGTGGTTGAGGCTTGTAGAGTTGGACTGTAACCGGAGGTGGACCACCTGGCGGGATGTACACGGAGCGGACGGAAGAACCTGAGGTACCGATGAGACTATATGTATCCACCCTTCAGGTGGGATTCCCAGAGGACGACTCAGTGGTTTCCGCTTTGCTTTACTGTTGTTGTACTTTCTTTCTCAGTTGTATTGTATTTTCAGTTGGGTTTGTATACTGGCCCATTTACTTTCCATCACTTACTTTTATACTCATTTTTACATAGTGCTTACTTCACTTGCGTACTCTGTTGTGTTTGTTTACTTTTATAAAGGCAATTCCTTCCCTTTTTACCAGGATTTACGCATTTGGTGCTAGTCGCCAGCCCCTGGCCTATGGAAGGCGGTCTTGGGGTAGTTACGGCATGATCCCCGAGGACGGGTCGTGACATACCACTATAGAAGAGTCATCGTTAAAGATGATTTTACTCCAATATATAATTTTTTCTACATATCAGAAAGACTTACCGTCATACCTAAGTCACCATTGATGATGTCATATAGACAGAATAGAAATCTGAAAAAGTGTTGTAATGACTTACTACCAAGATATCTCACTGTTGGTCTAACTCATCACAAACCTATGTCACCATTAAAGATTGTCTCATCGTTCAAAATAGTCACCTCTATTGTTTCAGTTTTTGTTTATTTTCAATTAAATAGGTATAATGACTATATTTTCAAATTTAATACTCAGATTTATTTGAATTATTATTCTTAAAACTATTTTAGTGATTTATTAATGTCTGTGTCAGTTGTCTAGTATAAGAAGCAGAGGATTTGGTCGATTCTCCCTGGTTGATGTTGTTAAATGAAGTAGCAAACCCCCTCATGTGAGGAGGGTGTAAAAATATAGAGATAATAGATATGTAAAGAGTTCGACTTCCTGATAACTTACACACTGTATCTTTCTTACACATTACAGAAGAATATTGGAGCTTACAGAACATTCAATTCCATCTCATAGTCATAAAAAAGGTGTTTATGAAACACTATTCTACTGTAAATTTTAGAAACATGAATTGAGATTCATTTCAAGTTACGTTGAAGGATTCACAAGCTACATATCATATAAGATAGAGAAAGACACATTTTCTACATATTTTATTTTCTATTTATGTCTATTTTCAAGAAATTAAGAGTATTTGTGTGTATACTTTGTATTTAACACTCACACTATCTCTTTCTCCATAACTGTAAGATACTAGATACCTTCTCAAACTATTTTTACTCTTCTTTTCCCATGGTGTTGTGGAAGAGGTCTCTATGTGGCA
Organism: Viscum album; assembly: GCA_963277665.1. Classification (NCBI taxonomy): domain Eukaryota; kingdom Viridiplantae; phylum Streptophyta; class Magnoliopsida; order Santalales; family Viscaceae; genus Viscum; species Viscum album. The sequence goes on from OY728166.1 coordinate 387,629,846, forward strand.
TGTGTTTATTTTATTCCCTTAGATTTTGTGGAAGAGGTCCATTCGTGGCCTAGAAAACATTATTGTTGTATACTTGATCCATCTTTTGGATTATATAATATTTTATATAATATTATTATACATAGGATAATTCCAAGTGGATAGGATTAATTCTCTAATTGAGATTTAACTTCTTGTATTCTTTCCACTATGTGTTTTTTGTTTTATTTTATTTCTATGATTTAAAATGAATCCATTTTAAACTATAGAAAAACCAGTACTTTGATAGTTAGTCTTAATTAATTCTTGTATAAGGTTTGGATTAAGTAAATAGTTTTCAAAAGTTAAATAAAGTTTTTCATTATTGTTTTAACTGAGACTTAATCAATCTTTTGGAAATATTTTAAAATATCAAAACTTATATCAATATTATATTTTTATTAATATCGGATGTTTTAATTATTCGGGGGATTTTACTTAAAATGGTTTTAGACAAAAAGAAATATTGGGTACTCAATTCACCCACCTCTTGAGATACTCACTCTAATAAACATTTGGTATCAAAGGATTTTAAAAATATTTTCACCTATCATTTTAGTTGTGTTTTAATGGTCTAAAATTTATGTTATTTCTATATTTATTTTTTAAAATGGATTATAGAAAAGAAGGTTCTACTTCTAAAATACCTCCTTTTTTAATGGCAATGACTATTCTAAGTGGAAAATAAAAATGAAAATTCATATAGATAGTATGGGTTTTGAAATTTGGTCTTCTATTGAAGATAAGTATGAGTTACCTGAGACTACTAGGAATAATTTAAATGATGAAAATAATCATTATTATAATAATAATTACAAAGATATTAATTCCCTTTACTATTCTTTAGGAGATGAAGAAATCAATATTATAGATTCTAGTAAAACTTCCTTTGAAATTTGAGATACTTTAGCTATTTCACATGAAGGAACCACTAATATTAAGTAGATGATATTGAATATTTATACAATAATTATAATACTTTTAAGATGAATCCTACACAGTTTATTTCTGATATTTATCTCAGGTTCAATGAGATATTCAATATAATGATCTCATTGGGTAATCCAATGTTAGATAAAGACCAAATCATGAGATTATTGAGATTTCTTCAAGAAAGATAGAGAGGGAAATCTGTTTCTTGAAGAGAATACAGTGACATCGGTAAAATATATATCAATTAATTGATTGGAAAATTGATTATGTATGAATAAGAGATCAATTTTTTTGTTAAGGGGGTGATGAACTGAAGAGAAAATATTTTTCTTTCAAGTTTACTACATAAAATAAAAAAGGAAAGGAAAAAGAACAAGCTAAATGGTTTAGTTATGAGTAATCATAATCATATAGTGATGAGGAAATAGACCATCTAAAAAATATATAAATAATATTCTATAATAATAATAAATTCTTCATGAAACCAAGTTATAAAGGAAATCATGAAAACAGATGAACTTGGAAAAATGATAGGAAAAGAGATGAAAAATTGAATAATATTACCCGTTATGAATATAAGAGAAAAGGACATGTTATGGATGATTGTCCTATGTTAAAATATTGAAAGAATTATGAGGAAAAAGATAGAAAATATTATAAATCTATGGATTTCACATGGTGTTCCACTGAGGACAACTCCAGTGACTATGATTCAACTCATGAAGATAAACCTAATAGAGAAAACATTTTCTTCAAGAAAAATGTCTTTGAGGTACCAATTGTATCCCCAATACTTAATTATAATCACTCTTAAAATTATGATGATATTTCTAGAGAATAAAATTTTTAATATTTCAACATGTTAAAGGATACTTTTAATGAGATTAAATATGAATATAAAATTCTAAATAAATGACATGTTTTGTCTTAAAATATTAAACTTGATATCTATATAAAAAAAGAGTGATCACCTATTAAGAGAGAATACTAAACTGAAATTTTTAAAAGAGTATCTAAAGAAAGATATAGAGAGATTTAAAAGATGTTATAGAAACTCTAACCCAAATTCTAGGAAAAAAATTGCTCCTAAAAATATTACTGGTATAGGTTATCAACCTAGATAGAGAAAAATAGTTAAGAGAACATTTGTTCCTAAATCCACTTCTAAAAAATATACAGCTAGTTATTTTTCAAAGGGACCAAATAAATTTTTTATTTCAAATAGTTTTCAATATACTTATTGTAAACCTATAACAATAACATGGGTTCTTAAAGACTTAATTACTAACTTCTCTAGACCCAATAAAATATAGGTACCAAAATAATTTAGGCTGTAAACTTTGTTTTGTATGAAACCTGTATGAAGAGATCATATATGAATCTATGGTACATGGATAGCTGATATTTCAAGTATATGATAGGAGACTACTCAATCTCCATGAACCCTATAAATGTCAATGGTGGTCATGTGACCTTCGGTGATAATGCTAAAGGAAGTATAATTTTCCTCGACCAAATTTGAAACACTAATTTAGTTTTAATTTCTAAAGTAATTTTTGTTTATGCCTTAAAATATAATTTCCTTATCATCTCACAATTGTGTGGTCAGGGTTTTCATGTGATGTTTGAGAATAGTTCTTGAAATATTTTTAATTCCAAAAATATATTAGTATTTACATATTTAAGAAATGAAACTGTATATGATGTTAATATTAGTTATTTTATTACTAAAAATGTTTTTTGGTTATGTGGATTTTATAGAGAATCTTGGATTTGGAGTGAGAGACTAGTCCACTGTTACATTCATTGACTTTGAATTCTTACTTGGAAATAGTTAGTCAGGGATCTACCCAAACTTGATTTCTGAAATTACAAAGACTATAACCTCTGTCAAAAGAAAAAACACCACAATATTTCTTTTAAATTAAGGAAATAAGTGTCAAATTCTCATCTAATTGGGTTGGTTTACATGTACTTGTTTGGACCATCCAGAGTTATTAGTCAAAATGGGATGCACTATGGCTATGTACTAGTAGATGACATTTCTAGGTATACTTTGTTAATTTTCATAGCTTGAAAAAGCAAAGGTTGTTCTTATTTTACTAAGTATTAAAAATACTTAGAAAACCTAAGTGGACTTATAATTAAGACCTTAAGAAGTGACCATGGCTATGAGTTTGAAAATAATGAATTTGAATCCTTTTTTCTATAGAACGACTATAGTCATAACTTCACTGACACTAAAAACATGTGTTGGTGACTCACTTGAGTCACTGACACCCCCATTTTTGAGTTACCAACAACTCCCTATTAGTGAATCAAATGAGTCACTAACACTGTCATTCCCATCCACCTACCGATGCATCCATTTTTATCAATCTACCAAAACACTCCATCCACTACTGGAAATATGATCTATACCAATGGTTTTGGGAAAACCGTTGGTGTAGTTCACTAATTTGGACCTATACTAATGGTTTGGCCAAAACCATTAGTATAGGTCACTTATATGGATCTATACCAATGGTTTTGGCCAAAATGTTAGTATAGGGGGGGACCTATACCAACAGTTTTTCCAAAACCGTTGGTATAGGTCCATTATAGAGACCATATACCAACGGTTTGTCCAAAACCATTAGTATAGGTCCCAAAAACAAAGAACCTATACCAACAGTTCTCAAAACTGTTGGTATAGACCTATACCAACGATTTTGAGAACCATTGGTATAGGTACATGTATTTTTCGTGGAATCTTATTATAGTGGACATTAAATAAATAAAATTTTAAAATACTTATGATAATAAATATATATATTTATGAAATTATGTTAACAGAAGTGAGTTAGGTTAGTGTTTAGGTCATTCAATCACAAACAGGAGGTGCTGGGATCAAAACCAACCGGATGATTATTTTTTGAATTACATATACCAACGGTTTATGGAACTGTTGCTATAGATTTTCATATTACTTATACCAATGGTTTTCAAAACCGTTGGTATAGGTATATACCAATGGTTTTCCCAAAACCGTTGGTATAGACCTATCCTCACAGCTTACATGGAAACAGTTCTCTAAACTGTTGGTATAGACTATACCAACGGTTTGGAGGCCTATACCAAATGTTAAAAACCGTTTGTATAGGGTATGTTTTCAGTAGTGATCTACCGTAATCTCATAATTATCGACATTTACTTTCCATGACTCATTGATAGCCTTCTTTCCTATCAGTGACTCAAGTCACTGATACCTCCCCACTCCCTTATCATGTGCTATTGATACACCCAATATTGTGCTACCGATACACACCCACCATTCTAACTCACCTACAGTGGAATCCTATCTCACCAATACCCCAACCCATGTCTCAGCGTTGCTGAACCACTCACCAATGCCCCTTCCCTTCCTTTTCATTCTCTATATACCCACTATCACTGCCCCATCACTCTCCCACTACCACTATCTTCCCTGCACCTCAGCACCAGAAAAACAAGAAAATCACAGTAGTAGTAATGAAATGAAAACCAAACTACACAACAAATAACCAACATAATTAAACTAGAACACCATAAAATCAACCGTAGCACTACAAAATAAAAAAATAGCAACAAAAATCCCTTGCAGAATCAAAAAAACTAGTAGAAAAATCAAATTGGAAGTATTGAACTAACAAGCATAATGAAGTAGCCTTAGAAATCAAAATACCCCAAATCTTACTCCTGCATGACCAATCTGGAAGGTGAGATTGAAGAGGTTGATCCATAGAAGCTCCACGAGCCACCATCAACCCAATATATCATATTTGTTTCCTCCCCTTCATTACCTAACCTTATCCACCACAAGCTAGCTCGACGCACCGCCCTTATCTCACCTGAACTGAAACCCTCACCATCCCTCTCTTGCACCATATTTTATCACATTCACCGCTTCCCTATCCTTTTCCATAGCCCTCCACACCTCCTAAAACCACTGTAGTCTGAGTCTGTTCTCCGAGCCCCACCATTCTTCTGCCTCTATATACTCCAAGCTGAGTAGACCAGATCACCGCCTCCCCTTGTTCCATCCACCAATTTCCACCACCTCACATCTTCATTTTATTTTTATTTTTTATTTTTTATTTTATAACATATAATATATATATATATATTATAATATGATATACCATACAATACATAATAATAATCCATATATTTATACAAATAATAATAAATTTTATTTTATTTACTTATAATTATTATATATAATAATTATATTAATTATATATATGTTAATATATATTATAACTTTTACATTTATTATAATCATATATTTATTGTATTTTAAATTGTTAATATAAAAATAATATATTTATAATTTGTTTAAACAATTTATCGGTTGATTATAAATATTTATTTTTATTTTTATTCTTCTCTTTAACTTTAATTTTTATATATATTTAAATATTTGTACATATTTTAAGTAATAAATATTTTCATTATTTATTTTTTTCTTAATTTTTATACTTTAAATAAATTAATTATTTAATTTATTTTCTCATTTTATTTATTCTATTTATTTATATTATAATATAGTAGGTATTATCAATAACACATACTTTGAATTTTATCTAATTCTTTTGTTTAAATTCGGTTGTTTTCTATTTCAAGGGGGGTCCTGGCCCTTAGCATGCATATTTTTTCAGTTTGTTACAAGGATATACTTTAGTGATGGTTGAGGAAATAATATTGTAAAAGAACCATCTGGAGGATAGGTAAGACTTTCGCATGATTCAAGATAATTCCATTCATAGAGTAGCAGTTATGAGCATATCAATCCAAAAGTTCCACTCACCACTTCCAATTCTGTACAAAAATTCATGATCCATGATCAATACTCACTTTTATCCATCCATGACTGACATCCGATCATTTCTATAATTCTAGTTGTTTACTTCACGAGTAGATTCACATATCACTTCTAAAGAGCAGCAGATCATACCATACAACCACATATCTCGATTCCCAGGGAGGGAGATCAAGCAAACATCATATCATTTACCATCGGGGATAAAACAATGGAGATTGGTGATCTTATGGATATTGACCAGGGAGAGCAAGAAGAAACTTTTTTATTACTCTATTTTCAGTATTTTTTTTGATATACAACATGAATTTTTTACATTCTAAATATTTTTATATATTGAATTCAATCATTATTCTTGGTTGATTTCCTTTGGGGGGAATACACTGATTCAGTTAAATTCATTTCCCTTGGTTCATGTATGAATTACTAACTCGATAATCTCTCTCACACTTTTTACCAGATAGTTTTACTTTCAAAACATTAAGATTAAGTGAAAACCAGTATTTCTTGAATATAAATTCAAATTGTTTTCAACTTGGGGATTTCATTGAAAAAATATTCATGCTCAAACCATAGAGATATAGACTGAGTTCAATCAACAAGTTAAACTCAGTGATTCGTGATTTTTTTCTCAACTAATGACTACGCGATTACTATAGTTGATAAACTGTAGCATTCAAACAATCACAGGCTGATCAAATGAAAAATATGTTCAACCACTTTGAATCATCTAGGTATTTTGGTTTAATTGAATAAACAAGGTAAATCAAATTAATTTCATCCAGTGGATTTCCACCTTCTCATACATTGATTGTTTCACAGTCCACTACTACTTGTCTATCTTCTTATTTGTTGGAACTCACTCACTCGCATTCAATTCCTCACACATAAGCTTTAATCCACTCCATAGTCTCATCATCACCACTATTGTCTCACGACTTCTTGGTTGTTTTTGTGTGTTGTTTTTTGTCTTGTTTTACCTTTATATGGTCACTTAAGCACAACATCAGTCCTCCCTATGGCTCGACCCTCTCTTACCAGCGTACTAAGTAGTCAATAGGAATCTATAAAATTTAATGTGTTCACTTGTGATCAAAAATTTGTATTATGGAAATTTTGGTGTTGTTTCCTAGTAGGTCACGTGCGATCATAAAAAACAAAAAGAAAAAAAATCACATAAAAAATAATTTTTTTTAAAAAAAACTAAAAAATATAAAAATACAAAAACTGTATAAAAAATTGTTTTGAACCTACTGTATAGAAACTATTTCCAAATCTAAGACTATATAACCTAAAAATCCTAAAATTGAAAAGCACTTGAATACTTGAAAAAGAACAAAAAGGAAGTCAATATGGAATATAATAGAGAAGATGAAAATCAAAACCCGAATAATCCAATTCTTGAAAACATGAAACCACATGGAAATGAAATTGCTGATAGGCACAGTCTGAGAGAGTACATATTTTCCAAGAAAGGTAGAAGCAAGGAAAAAAATACATGCAAGACAAGGATAGTGGTGATCCAAGCAGAGAACAAAAGGTAATGGAAGAGGAGGTAGAAGAGTGTTTGAATCGCATATTTCACTCCAAGGGAGAAATGATTGAAAAATGCATTCTGCCTAATGCCTCAAATGAGGATATTGCAATAATTTATGAAATATGGTTGCAAGTTAAGGCCACCTAGGAGTAAGAAGTGTGGATTTATGAGCAAGACTGAATAATAGCCTGGGGTTTCAATCAAGGAAAAATCTCCCTAGAAGAATTCATTCAGACAATGGATAGGATGGATTCTCACCTCGAAGAACGTCTCCGAGTGGATCTAGAAACACGGGTTAGTACTTTTCACTGGGAATTATATAGAGTGTATGATTCAAAAAATATTAGTATGGTTTTTAATAACTTTGTGAGTTTTTTTAGCTCATAATGGTTTTGTTTTGTGAACGATGGTTTTCCTATTTTCCTTAGAGTGGCTTTAAAATAAAAATTTATATTTGGAGTGAAGAGAGTACCTATTTCCTTATGTCTCTAGAAACCCCTCATGAATTATTCTTTCCCCTAAATCTAGGAACCATGAAATCAAGTAGTCCATGCTAATTCAGCTATGGACCTTCAATAGAATGCCTTATAAAGACTCCCTTGACTTCATTAGGGATTTCTATTATAGTGTCCAGTATATTCCATTGAGAGGCCTTAGTAAAGAAGATCTAATGTTGAGAGTTTCTCCCTTCTTCCTTAAGTTAAATGATAGATCTTGGTTCCAACAGTTAAAGGATTTGATATTTTTCACTTGGGATCATGTGTACAATGATTTCATCATTAAATTATATCCTAGGAGGTTGACATCTGAGATTATACATAATATCATTGGATTCTTGTAAGCTGAGGATGAGTTGTTTCATGAAGCCTGGGGTAGGTTTAGGGGACTGCTGAGGCAGTGTCCAAACCATGAGTACACACCCCGATTCCCCATAGATACATTCTAGAATAGCCTCATCCCTTACCACCAAACCTTGGTGGATTAGTCTGCTGGAGGGGAATTTAGAGGTAGGACAGGTGAGGAGATCAAACAAATTTTCAATACTTTATCTCAAAACTCCCAACATAAGTGTTATAGGAAGAGAACCATTGTGAGGAAGGAACCAAACTCAGTTTCTTAAGCTGAATCCCAAGCTGTTTGGTTCTTCAATGAGAATACCTACACCATCTTTTAGGAGTACTTCCACCACTACGACATGTATGGCCATTCATACACTTTCTATCCAAACTTTGACATGTCTGTCCAAACTCATGAGAGTTCCGGTTTTGTTAGATATGGTCATAGGATGCAGGCTAGGGAATATCCATTTTCCAACACCTACAATCAGGGGTATAGGAACCATCCAAACTTTTCTTGGATGGAATATGGAGTCATTAAACCTACTTCTCCTTTTAGATTCTAGTAGCCTCCTATGTTACAGTTCCAACCCAAACCCAAGGATGAGTTTTTCAATTCCAAAGGATACGTGTAAGAAATGTTTCAATAGTTTATAGAAATATTTTATGTACAAAAGACTAAAAATGATTTTGATAAAGTTTAAATGGATACAAGAATGAAGAATCTAGAAATTCTAATGGGGTAGTTGGGTGGGGATTCTATTAGTAGAAAAAAAGGTAGGCTACCCAGTACCACATAAGACAATCCTAGGGAAAATGAAATGGTTGTGACAACTATTATTGGTCTCCAAACCCACAATGATCCAAACAAATAACCCCAAATTTCTTAAAATGAAAAATTGGATGATGTTGAAAATTTAGATCTAGAAAATGTTGAATCTGGAAAAGTAGACAGCAATACTGGAACCCTATTAGTTCCTCTTGTTCTAGCCAAGAAACCAATGGAAAATGGCTTGGAAAAAATAGATAATAAAGAGATAAATTTTTTTGAAGAAGAGTTTATAGGGATGCCCCCAATTTTTAATAATTTTTCACCTATCATCCCCTTTACTGAAATAATAAAAAAACCAACCCATGATTTTGAATTGCCTAAATTTCTCAAATTGGTTAAGAAGTTGAACATTGACATCCTATTCCTTGAATATCTCATTAAAATCCCATCATACTTAAAATCAATCAAGAAAATATACTCAAATAAAAAGTCGTTAGAAGAATTTTCCACCTATATTCTAACAGAGGAGTGTTGTGCTATTTTGTAGAATAGGATACCTCCTAAATTTTAGGACCCAGGGAGCTTTTTCATCACCCACACCTTTGGAGATAGAGGTGGTAAATTTAATTGTCTGTGTGATTTGGGTGATAGCCTAAATCTGATTCCTCAGTCACTTTTCCAAAACTTGAGATTAGGAGTCCCCCATCCCACCACTATTGTGTTACAACTTGCTGATAGATCTATTACTCATATAGTGGGTAGGGTTGATGATTTGTTATTGGGAGTAGGTAAACTCTTATTTCTTACTAACTTTCTTATTCTTGATATGGAGTGTTACCAAGAGGTTCCTATCATCATTAGTAGTCCCTACCTGGCCACAGGGGGATTTTTGATAGATGTCTCTAAGGGGTAGTTAATAATGAACTTATGATAGAAAAAATATGAATTCAATGTGTTTAAGAAAATCAAAGAACCCACCCATCCAATATTTCACAAGGATGAGAAGCTAGTTTCTAAGGGTATTATTTATAATGACGAAGTGGAGTTTCTAAGGATGATAGAGGAAATCAATAGTGAACCTGAGATCCCTACTTCCACTTGCATATGGATCAGCTCAAGTAAGGAAAGAGAATTTATTGATGAGTTTTAGGGAGAGTTTTTGGAGAATCAAGATGAGTTTCCTTTGTAACACATTTTATACCTAAGAGAGGAGTCTAAGTGTGAGGAATGTTTTTTGGATGATTTATTAATGAGGAGAAGGCCTTTTTTACTGCCTTCGTCAAGACATGGCCTGAAGAACTTGGGCCACCTAGGCCCAAGTTTCTTCTATCTATTAAATCACCAACCATTATTGAACTCAAAACCCTACCTTCACGTCTCAAATATTCTTTTTTAAGAGATATTTCCACCCTTCCTGTGATCATTTCATCTAATCTAGAGGATAGAAAAAAAACCAGTTGAGTGTTTTAAAGAAGTACATGTCTGTCATGGACTAGAAAATAACTAACATAAAAGGGATAAGACCATCCTTTTTTATGAAAAAAATTCCAAAGGAACATGAGAGTAAGCCTATAGTGGAAGCCCAAGGCAGACTAAACCCAAACATGAAGAAAGTAGTTATAAAAGAAGTGATTAGGCTACCTTATGTTGGGATAATTTTTCCCATTTCTGAAAGCCCTTGGGAAAGTCCTGTCCAGGTGGTCCCTAAAAAGTGTGGAGTGACAGTGGTCACCAATGAGAAGAATAAGAAAATCCAAACAAAGTTATTGAACAAATGGAGAGTCTATATAGACTATAGAAAGATGAATACTTCCATAAATGGACCACTTTCCCAAGCCATTTTGGACTAAATTTTGGATAGGTTGGAAGGAAATGAGTATTTATTTTTTCATTATAGTTATTTTGGTTAAAAACAAATTTCTATTTATCTTAAGGATCAAGAGAAAACCACATTCACTTATCCATTTGGGACATTCACCTACTGGTGGATTCCCTTTGGCTTGTGTTGTGCTCTTGCCACTTTTTATAGATGTATGATGGCCATATTCTCAGAAATGTTTTAAATAATAATTGAAGTTTTTATGGAATATTTTTTTTTTATTTTGGGAAGTGATTTTTAGAATGGTTTGGAAAATCTAGAACTTGTGGAGGAAAGGTGCCAAGAGGCCAATCTAGTCTTAAACTGGGAAAGGATACAATTCATGGCCACTGAAGGTATTTTCTTGGGTCATAAAGTATCTAAGACGGGGTTGGAGTTCAATAATTCTAAGGTTGAGGTTATCCAAAAGTTTCCCCCACCTGAAAATGTCAAAGGAATTGGAATATTTTTGGTCCATGTTGGGTTCTACATGAGTTTCATAAGGATTTCTCTAAGATTACTAGACCCCTGTGCTCCCTCCTAGTTAAGGACATGCCATTTTTTATGGAAATGTATAGAGTCTGTTAACCTGCTTAAGGAGAAACTTACAACCTCACCTATTATCACTACCCCTGATTGAAATATCCCTTTTGAGGTAATGTGTGATGCTAGTTATATAGTGGTAAGATCTGTTTTGGTGAAGAGGAAGGATAAAAACTGCTTCTTATTTACTATGCCAGCAAATTCATGGATGATGCCCAAAACAATTATTCCACCACTAAGAATGAACTGGTTGTTATGATGTTTTCTTTGGAGAAGTTCAGGCAGTACATGATAGGGTCCAGAGTTATTATTTTCATTGATCATGCAGTCCTCAAGTACTTGCTGGCTAAAAAGATTCAAAACTAGATTGATGATATGGACTTTGCAGCTTCAAGAGTTTGATTTAGTCATTAAGGATAAGAAAGGGGTTGAGAATGTTGCGCCAGACCACCTGTCTAGATTTCCCAACACCCAGAGTGAGGATCCAAAAGAGCTAAACACTTCATTCCCTAATGATCAATTGTTTGCTGCTTCTGTGCAGCAGTCTACTTGGTTTGAAGACTGTGCCAACTTTCTGGTAGTAGGTGTCGTGCCCAAGGACCTCTCACACAACCAAAGAGAGAAGTTCATATCTGAATTGAAATATTGTTTTTGGGATGACCCTCTTCGCTTTAGGAGGTGTGCTGATGGGATTTTAAGAAGGTGTGTTGGTGAGGAAGAGATGTTGCACAAACTTGAGCTATGTCATTCATCACCTTGGGGTGGCCACCATGGAGGAGAGAGGACTACTCAAAAGTTTCTACAGGATGGTTTCTCTTGGCCGAAATTGTTTAAAGATTCTAGAAGTTTGATTATTAGTTGTGAAAAGTGTCAAATTCTTGGAAATATAGGATGAAGGCAAGACCACTACGGGAAAAATTGCTTTTTGCGACGGGCTATTTGCGACAGGAATAAATCTCATCTCAAATAGTATGTCCAAGAGGTTATTTATGACGGCGGAATCGACCCGTCACAAATAATTTGTTATTTGCGACGAGAATTGGGGTCCCGTCGCAAAAATTTAGGAGCGGTATGCGCACCAAACCGCAGGAAGGTTATTTGCGACGGGGGGATTCCTCCGTTGCAAAATAGTGTGTCGATCAGAGAGTATTTGCAACGGGTCCCGTCGCAAATACCCGACAGCGGTAAATAGGTTTTTACGACGGCATGTTGTCCCGTCGCAAAAAGTGTGTCGGTAGGCAGCTATTTGCGACGGGACCTATGGCAAATACCCTTTTAACCACCGACAGTAATTAATGCGGGTGAAGGTATTTGTGACAGGTCTCATCGCAAATAGTAGTATTTGCAACGGGTAGCCCGTCGCAAATAGTCTTGTCACAACTAATCTATCCTATATATACCCCTCATCAGTTTTTTCTATTCTTCTCCTCAATTCTCACTCTCTCTCTCTCTCTCTGAACTCTATTTTTAGAGTAAAAAATTCTCTGAGTTAGTTGTTTTTTATGAAGAAGTTGTGAAGCGGTCTACATCAATAGGAGATCAAGTTTAAATGTATTTATATTTTATTTAATTTAGTGTTTATTTCATTTTTTATGTTAATATTAATTATTGTTGATTAGTTGTAATTAAATTAGACTTAAATTGTTTTGTCATCAGTATTTATTTGTAATAATAAATTGAAATTATTAGTACTAATTCTTAATAATTGGCAATAATGAATAATTATTAACGATAATTAGTGATGTATATAAAAAATTAGCAGTAATTAGTAATTAGTAGCTGTAATTTGTAGTTATCAATAGTAATTAACGCTAATTAGTAATAATTAGGGGTAATTAATAATAATTAGGGCTAATTAGTAATCATTAGCAGTAAATAGTAATAATTCGGAAAAAATAGTAATAAATAGTAATAATTGGTAATAATTAGTAATAAATAGTAATAATTAGTAATAATTAGTAATAATTAGTAATAATTAGTAAAAAATAGTAATAATTAGTAATGAATAGTAATAAATAGTAATAATCAGTAATAAATAGTTATAAATAGTAATAAATAGAAATAATTAGTAATAAATAGTAATAAATAGTAATAAATAGTAATAATTAGAATAAATAGGAATAAATAGTAACAATTAGGAATCAATAGTAATAATTAGGAATAATTAGGAATAATTTGTAATAATTAGGAATAATTAGTAATAATTAGTAATAAATAGTAATAAATAGTGATAAATAGTAACAAATAGTAATAAATAGTAATAAATAATAATAAATAGTGATAAATAGTAATAATTAGAAATAATTAGTAATAATTAGTAATAATTAGTAATAAATATTAATAAATAGTAATAAATAGTAATAAATTGAAATAAATAGTAATAATTAGTAATAATTAGTAACAAGTAGCAATAATTAGTAACAATTAGTAATAATTAGTAATAATTAGTAATAATTAATAATAATTAGTAATAATTGGTGATAATTAGTAACAGTTAGTAAAAGTTAGTAAAAATTAGTAAAAATTAGTAATAATTAGTAATAATTAGTAATAATTAGTAATAATTAGAAATAATTAGAAATAATTAGAAATAATTAGTAATAATTAGTAAGAATTAATAATAATTATTAATAATTAGTAATAATTAGTAATAATTTTTAAAAATTTGTAATAAATAGTAATGATTAGTAATAATTAGAAATAAATAGTAATAAATAGTACTAAATAGTAGTAAATTGTAATAAATAGTAATAAATATTAATAAATAGTAATGAATAGTAATAATTAGTAATAATTAGTAATAGTTAGTAATAAATATTAATAATTAGTAATATATAGTAATAAATAGTAATAAATAGTAATAAATAGTAATAAATAGTACTAATTAGTAATAACTAGTAATAACTAGTAATAAATAGGAATAAATAGTAATAAATAGTAATAAATAGTAATAATTAGTAATAATTAGCAATAGTTAGCAATAATTAGCAATAATTAGGAATAATTAGGAATAATTAAGAATAATTAGGAATAATTAGGAATAAATGAAATAATTAGAAATAATTAGCAATAATTAGCAATAATTAGGAATAATTAGGAATAAATAGTAATAAATAGTAATAAATAATACTAAATAGTAATAAACAGTAATAAAGATTAATAATTAGTAATAATTAGTAATAATTAGTAATAAATATTAATAAATAGTAATAAATAGTAATAACTAGTAATAAGTATTAATAAATAGTAATAAATAGTACTAAATTGTAATAATTAGTAATGATTAGTAATAATTAGTAATAATTAGTAATAATTTAGTAATAATTAGTAATAATTAGTAATAATTATTAATAATTAGTAATAATTAGTAATAATTAGTAATAATTAGTAATAACTTGTAATAATTAGTAATAATTGGTAATAATTGGTAATAATTAGTGATAATTAGTAATAATTAGTAATAATTAATAATATTTTTTTATAATTAGTAACAATTAGAAATAATTAGAAATAATTAGAAATAATTAGAAATTATTAGAAATAATTAAAAATAAATTTTAATAAATTTTAAGAATTTGGCACAATTTCCAGTGGATTGACGACACACCTTTTGTTTGATGACTCTTCTCCTTTTAATTCTCACCGACTCAAGACATTATAAAAAATGTGGTCCTCTGTATGCATATCCAATCTCATATGCACGAGATTTGATATCCATTCGTAGGACCATATTTTTTAAAAAAAATTCAGGTAGTGACAGTTAGAAGAAGACGATTCATCGACGAAACGGGGGCTCTTTTTTCTGAAAGCTCATTTACTTGCATCTTTCTCACACTGAAATCACAATAATGATTCTGTTTGGAGGTATGCTTATGCATTCTCATTTTCATGAGAATGGATATGCATACCTCCAAGAAGATTCTTCATTGTGATTTCAGTGTGAGAAAGTTGCAAGTAAATGAGCTACCGGACAAAAGAGTAGGCGTCAATCCACTGGAAATTATGTCGGCCTTAATTAATGGTAATTATTAAGAAGTAGTTGTAATTATTTATCTTTTTTTATAGTGTTTTTCTAATTTCAAATTTTTCAAAAACAGTAATGATTTTATATTTTTTAGAAAAATATGGAACAAGGAAGTCGACAATAGTCATTATTAGATGATCATGCTTGGATAAATCAGAGTAGAAATCCAAATGGTTCTGGTTTAAATCCTATTTATTTTTAGGGTGTTTAATCATTCTTATCATTTGCATCATCAAAACAAAAAAAAATTTTACAAGTCACAATTAAGTTTACTTGTAAAAAATGTGCTCTGAGAACGTTTGACACATTTGACAACATTGGGGAACATCTCTTGTCTTTGGTTTTCAATCAGATTATTTTTTTTGTATCAACACGGTGAATACAGTTCTAGAGAAGATACAAATAATTTGATTTTGGATCCATCACAGTTTCAAAATTTTGTACATGATGTTGCAGGTCCATCTGTTAAACAAAATGAAACTCAAGATAATATTGATTTAACTCCTGAGTTGGCACTATCTGAATTTTATGAGTTGTTGAGGTCAGCTGAAGATGCAGTATATCCTGGTTGCAAGATAAGAAAATCAGAAGTGGTTGCAAAATTTATGGCTATTAAATCAGATAATGCAATGTCAAACAACTATTTTGATCAAATATTTTCTTTGGTTAAAACACCGTTACCTAAAGGAAATGTGCTTCCTACAAATTACTATGAGAGCAAGAGGCTGGTTTGTAATCTGGGGCTTAGTTATCAGAAGATTTTTGTATGTGGAAATGATTTCATCTTATATTCTGGTGAAAATGAGTCGTTCAATAGGTGTCCCACATGTGGAAAATCAAGGTATAAATAAGCCCAACTAGGGATGTCTGGATCGATTCCTGTAAAACAGTTGATATATTTCCCCCTTAAATTTTGGTTGCAGTGTTTATTTATGTCCCAGAACACAGTGTCAATGATGTCATGGAACAAAACCAAGATTTCAACCGGTAAAAGCTTGAATCATCCATCTGATGGTGATTCATGGAAAAATTTTGACCGACTGCATCTGTCTTTTTCTTTAGAAGATCGAAACGTGCGATTGAGTCTTTCTACTGATGGTTTCTGTCCATTTGGTTCTTATGCTAGTCAGTATTCATATTGGCATGTCTTTATAACTCTGTACAATTTACCTCCATGGATGATGATAAAGAAGCCTCATATATTTTTGACGTTATCAATCCTAGGACATCCGAAAAGGAATATTGATGTTTATTTGAAACCATTTATTGATGAGTTAAATTCATTGTGGAGTAATGGTGTTAGTACTTATGATGTTGTTGCGAAACAAAATTTCATATTAAAAGCTACATTGATGTGGATGATTAGTGACTTCCCAGCATATGGAATGTTATCTGGCTGGAGTACACATGATCTAAAATCATGTCCTTACTATATAAAAGAAAACAAATCATTTATGCTCGTCAATGGAAAAAACCATGATATTTTGACTGTCATCACATATTTCTTCCAACCGATCATCCTTTTAGGAGGAACAAATCTTATTTCAGAAAAGGAATAATTGAAAGGGATGAACCTCCAAAAATGATCTCAGGTATAGAGTTAAAATCAATTGTATTTTCATTGCCTCTATTCACATTTGGACCAACAATAAACTAACATAAAATTCATGGCTTTTGGAAAGAACACAATTGGATAAAACAAGTCATTTTTTGGGATCTTTCATATTGGTCTGATTTGTTAGTCCATCACATGTTGGATGTCATGCATATTGAGAAGAACAATTTTGATAATTTATTTCATACTTTTCTGGATACACTAGGTAAAACCAAAGATAATGTAAAGGCATGATTAGATCTTGCCCAAATTTGCAGGTGACCAGAACTTGAACTATTTGAAAATGTCAGATCATAGAGGTTATTGAAGCCAAAAGTAGATCATACACTGTCAGAAGAGAGTCACATATTATTTTGTCAGTGGATTGAAGATTTGATACTTCCATATGGCTATGATCCCAATTTGGGAATATGTGTTAATAATGTTCATGTTACGATATTAAAAAGTCATGATTGTCATGTTTTAATGGAAAGACATATACCGATTGGGATTAGAGGTTTGTTGAATTCTATGGTTTGGGATTCGATAATAGACATATCATATTTTTTCAATACATTTTTTCAGCAACAACAGACTACGATGTGATATGAAATATAGAAAGAAATGTTGTTATAATTATATGTAAACTGGAAAAAATATTCCTACTAGCTTTCTTTGACTCAATGGAACATCTGATATTACATTTTCTACATGAAGCTAAATGTGGAGGTCCATTACAGTTTCTATGGATGTACCATTTGATAGATTCATGTAGAAATTGAAGAAAAAAGTATGTAACAAAGCATCAGTTGAAGGATCAATTATTGAAGCTTATTTGCAAGAGGAAATTTCTTTTTTCTGCTCTCATTATTTTGAATATGAATATCCCTTAAATAAAAACTGCATGGGAAAGAACGAGGATAATTTTGATGATGAAATGGTCAATCAATTATAAGTTTTTAATCAGCCAAATTTTGGTTTCGGTGGAGTTCATGAACGCTGGATTTCAGACGATTAACATCACAGAGCTCATACATATGTTCTACTTAACTATGAAGAAATGACATCATTTGTACTGTGAGTGCTTATATAACTTATTCTATAATTTATGTTACAATATGTAAGCTTATTTTATTTATAGGTTATATGATAATCATATAAAGAAACAACTTTCACAAATTACAACAGCTGCTCTTGAAGACCGCAGACAAAAAAAATTCTTAATGGTTTCAAAAACTGGTAACATAAATTATTGATGGTTTAACATATCATTTCAGTTTCTTATTTATTATATTGATAATTGTTTTACAACTTTTCAGGTGTCTCAACATGCTGATAAAATTTATAAGCAATTGTGTATATTGAGTAACCCACCATCCAAAATGGTTAAATATTATAATGTATATGTGGTGAATGGTTTTCGATTTCATACACGTGCATATGGGGAATCAAAAAAAATAATGAACAATGGAGTTTTCTGAAGAGGATCACATCATTGAGAAACTGAAGTTGACTTTTACGGAATTTTTGATGAAATTATTGAACTATGTTATTTAGGACATAATTACATAACGATGTCTAAATGTCAGAGGTTGGATACTGAGAGAGATTTGTGTGTTCATCCGACTCATGGAATCATCGATATTAAATTTAAAATTCTTCTTGCAGTAAATGAACCATTTTTACTGTCTCAACAGGCACATCAAATTTATTACGCAAAGTATTGTGCTACTTCAAGACACCTGAGTGATTGGTGGATCATAATAAAAATGAAATCTCAAGAAAATCAGTTTACTCAAACTGAATTTGTTTCTGATGAAATGGAAGGAATTGAAATTTTTCAAGATACTACTCAAAATCCATTTTTTCACAAAGAGACATGAGTATCGATGATGACATCCCACAATTAAGGGTAGATGGTGATGATGATGTTAATGATGTTAAAAATGAATTTTAAATGACAATAGATGATGAAACTGAATCTAATATGGATATTGATTATGTCGAGGAGGAATATGAAGACATTGACATCGTCAGATATGAAGATGATGATGAAGGTGAACATTGACACAGTTAAATGCTGGTTATAATCATAAATAATATATATCTATATATAATAGTTATTTTCAAATATCTTCTAACAACAATCATTTTGTGTTTTAGATGGACCCTAATCTATTTCGTGAGTTGGAAGAGGCTGAGCTACCTTTGGATGAGGGGGACTTGGGGTCATCTGACCCTCAGCCTACTGGCGGTTCAGGTGGTACGCGGAGGGGGTGCGGTCTTGCTCGACTGAGGATTCCTGACCCTATCCCCAAGCAACGTCCACATCTTGGCTTCAATCCACGCACACTGAGGTATTATAACCTATATATTTTAGTTATCTTTTATTAATTTATTTATATACTAATTGTTTTATTATTTATTCTTTTTTCATAGTTTTTCACATGTAACTGTTGGACAGGGGAGCGCTATCTTGCACAATTATTTTTCTCAGCTATGGATCACATGGGAACAGATTCTCATTGATGTGTATCTCGACATGTTCAATCATTGGCTGGTATGTAAATAAATAATATTTATTTTGAAATTTATTTTATTAATAATAAGATATTATAAATTATTTTCTTGGTTTATGGTATCTCATCGATGATATCATGCGTGACGATATCCATGCGGCATGGGAGGTGTCTATGTGTGACCGTTTCCATCAATTTTTTCACAATTTGAGAAGGACAGCCTTTAAAAAAGCAGGAGTGACAGTATTTGATGAGTCGTGTAGAGCCCACCGACCAGAGTACATTTCATCTCACGTTTGGGATGGATTATGTTCACATTGGTTGGGTGGTGGATTTCAGAGGAGATCTTCATTGGGTCGATAGAACTAGGGGAGACAGGATGTGACACATTGAGCTGGTAGTCGTACATTCAGTATGCATAGAGAGCATCTGGTAAGTATCTTTTTTAAATATTTTATATAACTTCAAATATAAACAGTTTAGTTTATATTCTATTAGGCTATAGAGCATCCCAATATTAGAAAGTATGATGTTTATCGGAGGATGTATAGTGATCCGGTGACTAGAAAGATTAGAGGTGATCGCCAGTGTCAGATTGTGGTTAGTATTATTTTTTTTCAGTTTGACAATTAACTGTATATAATATTTTCACAATTTTAATTTCAAATTGGAATTGAAGGAGTCATATGAGGTTGTGACCTCTCAGAAACGGGCTGAGAGTCAGGACGAGACGACTGATCAGACTAGTGCCCACCATTTCGATGAAGCGACATGGATGCAGGTGATTCAGTATGGATTTGAGAAGGGCCGACTAGTTAGTATCGGCTCTTATTTGACTCCTGTGACTTATTATGGTACTGCTGCGATGTCAGTATCCAGCTCGAGAGGAGCTCATGGAGAGTCATCATCTTTTGGATCACAGTATCAGGAGTAGTTGCGAGCTCAGAGTGAGATTATGTAGAGTTTGCAGAAGCAGCATGAAGAGATTTGTCAGTAGTAGAAGCAACAATACGAGGAGGATATGCGTCAATGGAAACAACAGTAGCAGTAGCACAAGGAGGAGATGTGTCGATGGCAGCAGCAACAGCACGGGCAGATGGAGTATGTGTGTTGTCTGACTCATAGTTAGGGATGAAGTTTCCTCCACCATCTCCTTCAGCTCCTCCACCTCCTCCAAAAGATGACCCCCCCTCCAGTGATTTTTTTGTTATGTTAAAAACATTTGAATTCAATATTTGTTGTAATTTGAACTATTTACAGTTTCCGTCTTTTATATTGGTGGGAATATTGAATAATTTAATTTTTTTTAATATTTTATTATATATTATTAGTATTATATTTTTAAATGTTTTTTTATTTTAATAATAATAATAATAATATTTTATGATTTTTTTATATTTTTTTGTGAATATTGAGAATTTTAATATTTTTTGTTTTTTTATTATTTTAACAATATTAATATTATTTTTTCATTAATCCTAATTTTATTAAATATATTTTTTTAGTATTATATTTTTTAATGTTTTTTCATTTTAATAATAATAATAATAATTTTTTTATATATTTCTGTGAATATTGAGAATTTTAATATTTTTTATTTTTTTATTATTTTAATAATATTAATATTGTTTTTTTCATTAATCATAGTTTTATTATATATATATATATATATATATATATATATATTACTCTATTTAGTATTTTCTACGGGACCTGTTGCGACGGGATCCCGTCGCAAAAAGGTTATTTTTATATAATGTATATAATCAGAGACTTATTTACGACGGTGTAGTTCCCCGTCATAAATTATATTTTTTTGTGATGGGACCCCGTCGTTAAAGCTTATTTGTGACTTGATCCTATCGCAAATATCTCAAATTCTAGTAGTGGACGTGCCTCAAAAAGAAATTCTAGAGGTTTAAAATTTTGATGTTTAGGGCTTGGACTTCATGAGACCTTTCCCATACTCTTATGGGAACGAGTATATTTTCGTTGATCTGAACTCTATGTCTAAATGGGCTGAGGTAGTGGCCCTTCCCAACAACTCTATTTCTAGTGTTGTGATATTTATGAAGAAAAACATATTTTCTAGTTTTGGTGTGCCTAGGGAATTCTTCACTGACATTGGTATTAATTTAAAAAATTACAAGTTTAAGAGTCTGATGGAAAAGTATGGATGCTCACATAGGAAAGGTACAACCTATCACCCACAATCTAGTAGGCAGAAAAAAGTTTCAAACAGAGAGCTCAAATAGATTTTAGAGAAGACATTGCCTAGCTCTAGAAAGGATTTGTCAGCTAAGTTGGATGAGGCACTTTAGGCCTATAGAATTGCTTACAAGCCTCCCATTGGGAGGTCACCATACAAGCTTCTTTTTGGGAAAACATTTCATCTACTTGTGGAATTATTGAAGAAATCCTATTGGGAACTAGAGGCCCTGATCATTGATTTCAAATCTACTGGTTAGAGAAGGATGTTAGAGATAAGTGATCTGGAGGAGATTAGAAGAGAGTATTATGAGAATGATAAGATTTACAAGGATAGAACAAAGGATTTTCATGACTCAATAATTTAGAATAGGAATTTTAAGGTTGGTGAGAGGGTCCTACTTTTAAATTCTAGACTTAAATTTTTTCCTTGAAAGTTGATGACCAAGTGGTCAGGACCCTTTACCATAGTGAGAGTATTGGTTAATGGAGTTGTGGAGCTAGTTTGAGAAGAGAATATTCCCTTTTTAGTCAATGGTTATATAATAATGAATTTATTAGAAGGGTAGAAAAATGGATTGGCTTCTATATCTTTTCTGGAAGAATAATTTGTCTCGAGTCTAATTGAGGACTATATACTCAGTGTTTAATGGGAACTAACCCATGATTTTTATTATGTTTTCTTTTTGTCTCTGTTTATTTTTCAATAAAGATAACTCTTTTTTATTGTTTCTATAATTTTTTTTGTTGACTATATGATGGTGTCAAATGACATGCTACTAGTGAAAGACTTATTGCTACCAGAAAATCATCATAGGAAAACCGAGGGAGCATTCTTCTACATTATATGGATAACATTTATTTCACTCATCCCTAGGTTTGAATTTTCTTGAGCTCAAAATTATGAATTCATATTCTCCACTTTATGATCTTGCAGGTTAATGAAGAGGAGTAACCAATCAGTGCTGTAGAATAGGATCTTTCGATGGAAGTAAATGTTAAAGCTCTAGCTTGTTAGAGAAGTGTTTTTTAATTGAAGGCGGCTTTGGTTAAGGTTTTAATTCCATTTGATTAAACTTTCCACCACTCCTTGAATCAAAATGTGATTTGGAAATTGAAGTAGGACAGTTAATGAGTTCATTTATGAGGCATAAAATGTTGAACCTGTGACACTCCTGAAAATGGACCAGAACCCCGTAGAGCCCACTTAGTGGGGATGCACTCAACTGGGCCACTAACTGGGCCGGGTTCAAACACTATCCCCCTGCCAGTGGGGGATTTAATCTCACCTCCCCAGAGATTCGAACCCAGGACTGACTGGCATAATAGCCACTGGGGAGCATCTCTGGTACCACTAGGCCAATGGCTTAGTGGTACTTGTGACGCTCCTGAATGGCAGTTAAGCCTGAGGTCTCCGGTTCGAATCATGAGGGAGGCGTATTAAATCTCGGTAGGTCCCGGGGATAGTACTTTGCAGCGACCCAGAGAGTGGCCCAGATGAGCCCAGTTCCCGAGTTAGGGGCTGGGGGTGCATGACCAACAACCCAGTTAGTGGCGTATGGTTTGATAAAAAGGTGCCTTTTTTGTTGGACCTGTGATGCTCTCGAAAACGGACCAAAACCCCAAAGATCCCACTCACTGGGTATGCACTCAACTGGGCCACTAACTAGGCTGAGTTCTTGGATATCCCCTCTATCCAGCTGAGGGTTTATTTCGCCTCTACGGAGATTCGATCCCGGGGCTGACTAGCATATAACCAACCGGGGAGCATCCTCAACTACCACTTTATTAGACCCGTGATGCTCTCGACAATGGACCTGAACCCCGTAGAGACCACTCACTGGGGATGCACTCAATTGGGCCACTAACTGGTCCAGGTTCAAGCACTGCCCTTATTGGACCCATGACGCTCCTAACAACGGACCAGAACCCCACAGAGCCCACTCACTAGGGATGCACTCAACCAGGCCACTAACTGGGCCGGGTTCAAACACTATCCCCCTACCAGTGGGGGATTTAATCTCACCTCCCCAAAGATTCGAACTCGGGGATGACTGGCATAATAGCCACTTGGGAGCATCTCTGGTACCACTAGGTCATTGGCATAGTGGTACTCGTGACGCTCCTGGATGGTTGATAAGCCTGAGGTCTCCAGTTCGAATTACGGGGGAGACGTATTAAATCCCAGTAGGGCCTGGGGACAGTAATTTTCACCGGCCCAGAGAGTGGACTAGATGATCCCAGTTCTCGAGTTAGGGTCTGGGGGTGCACGGCCTGCGACCCAGTTAGTGGCATATGGTCCGATAAAAAGGATCCTTTTTGTTGGACTTGTGACGCTCCCGACAATGGACTAGAACCCCGCAGAGCCCACTCATTGGGGATGCACTCAACTAGGCCACTAACTGGGAAAAGTTTAGTGGTAGTCAAGGATACTCCCCATTTGGTTATATTCCAGTCAAACCCAGGTTTGAATCTCGATAGAGAAATAAACCCTCAGCTGGCTAGAGGGGATATCCAGTAACTCGGCCCAGTTAGTGGCCCAGTTGAGTTCATCCCCAGTGAGTGGGCTCTGTGGGGTTCTGGTCTGTTGTTGGGAGCGTCACAGGTCCAACATGAAATACTTTAAAGTGTATGAATTTATGAGACCTTTCATTTCAAGTGATTTTTTTGAAGCTAGGAAGGACCACCCATTACAACACATTCTTGAAAAGGCTGACCCACTGCATGGTCATGTTTCTATCGTTGTTAAAGTTTAGTCATTCACTTTTTGAACTCAATGTTCCAAATCATACTTTATGTTTATAAATTTAAAAAGAATTCATTTGTTTGAGGATAAACAAATATTAAAGTTTTGGGGAGTTTTATGTGGCTATTTTCAGTACTTTTTACCACATCCTTTTTTAGTTTTTCTTTTCTTTTTTTTATTAAAATAGTTTTTTTTGTAAAATAATTACAATTGTTGTCCACTTTGTACAGAACTGTTACGAATATGATTTTGGTGTCAAAATCATGTGTTTTAGTGTTTATTTTTGTGGTTTTGAATAATTTTCAAATTAAATAATTCTTTTTGTTTTTTTAGAA
Source organism: Viscum album (assembly GCA_963277665.1). NCBI lineage: Eukaryota > Viridiplantae > Streptophyta > Magnoliopsida > Santalales > Viscaceae > Viscum > Viscum album. The sequence goes on from OY728166.1 coordinate 387,654,609, forward strand.
TTCAATGTTATTATTATTTTAATTAAATTATAATTTTTTATTCTTTTTCATTATCTTATTTATTTTTCGTTGTGTTTGTTTTTAAAAATATTTATTATAATAGTTCTTTACTTTAATTAATTATAAGTAAATAAATGTTACATATATATTTTTAGTACTTTAAAAAATTAAATTAGTTTTAACAATTTAATATTATTCATTAAATACTTTAATTTTAATTTAATTATTTAATTTCATTAATTCCTTTAATTATTTAACTATTTAATTAATTTAAGAAACTAACTTTAAATCTGTTTCCGATCTGGAAGCTGATATCGAAGCCATCGAGCCATCAAAGCTCCACCTGATCCTTCAAATCTGTTTCCTCCCCATCATTGCCTGACCTTAGCCCCCACGAGCCAGCTCGACGCGGCACCCTTGTCTCACCTGAATCGAACCCCTCTTCGGCCCGCTCTCCCTCTACCACATTTTACATCCACCACTTCTATGTCCCATTCCAAAACCCTCCGCACCACCTAAAACCATCATCATCCGAGTCTGTTCTCAGAGCCATTCCATTCTTCTACCTCTCTGTTATTCAAGCTTCACCGACTAGGCCACCCCCTCCCCCTGTTCGGTTTTCTGATTCCACCCCCCTCACAACTTAATTTTTTTTTATTTTTATATTTATTTTTATAACATAAAATATAAAATATATATAATACAATATGATATATCATACAGTACATAATAATAATAATAAATTTACTTTTGTTTACTTATAATTATTATAATTAGTATATATAATAATTATATTAATTATATATATGTTATCATATATATTATAACTTTTAAATTTATTATAATCATATATTTATTGTATTTAAAATTGTTAATATAAAAAATAACATATTTTTTAACTTGTTTGAAAAATTCATTGGTTGATTATAAATATTTATTTTTCTTTTAATTATCCCTTTTTAACTTCAGTTTTTATATGTATTTAAATACATGTACATATTTTAAGTAATAAAAATAATATTTGTAATAAATATTTTCATTATTTATTTATTTTTTATTTTGTATAATTGTTATAAATTCATTCATTAATTTCTTTTCTCTTTTTATTTATTCTAATTATTTATATTATAATATAATATGTAGTATTAATAACATGTCGTTTTAATTTTCTCTATTTCTTTAGTTTAAATTATGTTGTTTTCTATTTCAAGGGGGTGGGGGTCATTTCTCTTGGCGCGCAAATTTTTTCAGTCTGTTATGAGGATCTACTTCTGTAATGGTTGAGGAGGAAATGAGATTGTGAAAGCACCACATGGAGGTTGGGGAAGAAATCTTCATGATTCGAGAGACATCCATTCATGGAGTAACAATGGCGAGTAAATCAAACCATGAGTTACACTCACCAGTTCCACTTCTATATAGCACTTCATGATCCATCCTCCAGAATCACTTTAATCCATCCATGACTTCCATACAATCATTTCTAGAATTCTAGTTGTTCAATTTGCGAGCAGATTTACAGATCACTTTGAGGGGGTATCAGATTAGAGCAGACAACCACATCTCTTGATTCCCAGGGCAGGAGATCAAGAATACTTCATCTCATTCACCATCTGGGTGCAAACATCAGAGATTGGATATTTTCTACAAATTGAGAAGGGATAGGGAGAAAAAACTTTTCTACTTACTCTATTTACTGCATTGTTTATATACAACATGAATTATTTATATTATAAATCCTTTGATATGTTGAATTCAATCATTATGCTTGGATGATTTCCATTGGGGGGGATACACTGAGCCAGTTAAATTCATTTACCTTAGTTCATGTATGCATTATTAATTGGATAATCTCTCCCTCACTTTTTACTGAACATTTTTACTTTCAAAACATAAAGATTATATTAAAATCAGTCTTTCTTTAATATGAATCCAAACTATTTTCAACCCAGGGATTTAATTTAAAAATGAGTCATGATCAAATGAGATAGATATTCACTGAGTTCAATCGACAAGTTCAACTCAGTGATTCCTGATTTGTTCTCAATTTATGACTATGAGATTGTTGTAGTTGATAAACTGTAGCAGTCAAACAATCACTGGTTGACCAAATGATAAATATGGTCAACCACTTTGAATTAGATCCAGGTATTTTGGTTTAAGTGAATTAATAAGGGAAATCAAATTGAAGTTGTCTAGTGGATTTCCCCATACTCACCCATTGATTTTTTTCACTATCCACTGATACTTTTCTATCTTTTTTGGTTGGAACTCACTCACTCACATTCACTTTCTCACATACATGATTTTAACCACTCCACAGTTTCACCATCACCACCATTGTCTCACTATTTCTTGGTTGTTTTTGTGTGTTGTTTTAGTCTTATTTTGTTTTTATTTTGTCACTTAATCAAAAAATCATTCCTCCTGGTGGTTTGACCCGATATTACAACTATAATAAGTAGTAAGTAGGAATTTATAAATTTTAATTTGTTCGGTCATGCTCAACTAAGTGTGGTGTGTATAGTGTTTGTGCAGAAATATGTTGAGTGGATGGGTGTTGTACCAACCATTATTAAGCATGAAACTGTAGACCATCTAGTTGTGAAGACATATGATAATCCTTCCATGTAAGTGATTGACCCAGTTCTTGATGAATGTGATAAGTTCTTAGGGTATTTCATACTTGGTCTGGACTACTCAGACTCGGATGATGAGATGATAGTTAATCGACAAGTGATGGATCCTAAGGTATATTTGGTAGATTAGATTGATGTTGTAGGGTAATTACATAGGTTTTCTTCTAATGTGAATCAACCTTCCATTTCATCTATATCAGTGGATTTTCTCACCAGAGGTAACTTGGAATCCTTTAGAGAAATGATGCTTTCTAATTTTAGTATTTTGTTAAGGAATTAGGCCGCTATAGTCACTAAGTTGAGTTGGAGGGATGAAAGGTATTTGTTTGAGATTTTCATACATCATATTCAACCAAAAATGATGCATCATATCCAAGAAGTTTAGGAAGATAATATAAGGTTGGAAAATGAGTTGGACTCCTTGAGATATACACTAGATGAGATGAGTACTTCGTTTGTAGATTCCATTGAAGCTTTATTAGAGAGCGTGGATAACCATACTTTTATAGCTTCCTCTTCCAGTACTAATCCTCTTGTTGTTGATGTTGATTTGATCTAGACAATTGCTAGGGAATAACTTCCTATAATTATTTATTCATGTAATGTACCATACCAACATCCAAAAAGTTTGGGAAAAATAGTCATAATAGTAACCATGTTCATATGAAAGTTAGAGAGTACATGAATGACATGAAATCTAATAGAGAGACCACCACAAATTTAATTAATTATTTTCTTTCTTGGATATATACTAAGAATGATATGAATTCCCATTTCTTGTTCTTAGAATAGAACCCAATCATGCCTCTAGTCAGTCCAGCCTTTACAGAGTAAGTGAATCAATTGAAGTTCATGACTCCAGCGCTTAAGCATTTTATGGAAGAAAAGAATGATTTCTTCAGTGATATGGAGAGAGGTGGAAACATCATTATGGATTTCATAAATCTTATGAAATACTTTTTCATTATTGTGAAACTATTGTGGTGGCTCAGGATGCAATTCATATTATATATTATCTGACCCCTCTAGTTTCTACTCAAGATTTAATTTGGCTTGGTGTCACCAGAGATCCTAATGCTCGTTTTTTAGCTCGATTCCATCCTTTCTCTCTCTCTCTCAGAGTGGTAGTGTAGCTTCTCAGACCAGTTATCATCATAGAGACTCCTTTTATAACTGATTTCACTACTACTATTCCTCAAGTTCCCTCTACCTCACCTTATGAACCTTCTTCTTCAGAAAAAGGGAAGAGAAATGCACATCTTTATTCTTAAACTCATCCCAAAAAGCATTGATATTAGGATTTTAGTCTTTGATGGGTATATTTTATTGTATATTTTTTTGTATATTTTATTTGTACATCACTTTATTTTCAATGTAAAATATTTTATTATTCATATTCTGTTTTATTGCATTTTCAAATTTTATTATAACTTTTTGATAATCCCAAAAGGGGGATAATGGATCTACGACCTTTATTTATTTTTTTCTTTCATACTTTCCTTTCATACCTTCCTTAGTGGACATTTATTTTCTTTGATGCCATTATTATCTTTGAAATTTTTTTCACATAGTAGGAAAATATATTTTAAAACCATAGTTATTCTATACATGTTTTATAAAATGTCCTGTTGGAACCTCCTTTTTTTAATGATCACCAAATCATATTTCTTGTGATATTAATGAGTTTTCTATGTTATGTTAGAATTTTATAATATAAGAAATATTGAAGAAATTTTGGTTAAATATAGGAAAGACTCACCATTGAAGATGAGTCACCGTTATACATGACTCACCATTGAAGATGAGTCACCATCACACATGACTCAACATTGGATTGGAAATTTGACTAAGTATTAGAATCACCCACCAACATCTATGTCTCGACACCATATTGGATTTTTGAAAATGTATAGAAAACAACTACCATCAAATATGGCCTATGGAACATTATGGGAAAGGATCACCACTGGAGAATGAATTTTCATTAAACCAAATATTTGAAAAAGTGTTGAAAACAACTATCGCTAGAGAAGAGTCACCGTTAAAGATGAACATACACCATGATACAATTTTGAACTACCATCAAACATGAGTCACCTTTAAATATGACCTAAAACCAATATAGAAATATGATAAAGTTATATAATGAACTACCACTGAGATGTCGCACAGTTGGTCTAACTCAACACCATCCCAATTCATCGTTATATATTGTCTCACTGTTCAAAAGAGTCACCGCCACTATTCCTATTTTTTATTTTGAATTAAATAATTATAATGTATATGTTATCAAATTTAATGACGAGAGTTATTTTAATTATTATTCTTAAAACTTTTGTAGAGATTCAATAAAGTTTGTGTTAGATGTCCTATACAAGGAGAAAAGGCTCCAGTTGAATCTCTTTGCTTTCTGTTGTTAAATAAAGTAGCATACTCCCTCATGTGAGGAGAGTGTACACACGTATAGATAACAAACATGTAAAGAGTGTAACTTGTTGATATCTTACATTTTTTATCATTCCTACTGATGATAGATGAGGAGTGGATCTTACATAACATTCATTTCCTTCCCATAGTGAGAAATAAAGAGTTTACGACACTTTTTTTACTGTAAATTTGAGAAACACGACTCAAGATTCATTTCAAGTTACAAGAAAAGAGTAAAAATCTACATAGAATATAAGATAGATATACATGAACTTTATGAATTTTTTATTATTTATTTCCATTTATTTTATTTACATAATGAGTAGTGTGTGCATACTCTTAATTTTATTCCCATGGGTTTTGTGGAAGAGGTTCATGTGTGTCCTGAATAGATTTTTTGTTGTATTCCTAATCCAGATTGTAGAGAATTGATTATTTTATATAATCTACTTGGAAGAGATTGATTGATAAGTGGAGATAATTAAGTATCAGATTAAGAATAGTCATCTTATATTCTTTTTATTGTGTGTTTTTTTTTATTTTGGTGCTTTAAACTGAGTCTTTTTTGAACTATAAAAAACCACTACTTTGATCGCTATTATTAATTAGTTTTTATATAAGTTTTTAATTAAGTAAATTGGTTTCACAAGTTAAATTATTTTTTAATAATTTCTTTAAGAGGTACTTAATCAATCATTGAGAGATTTTTTAAAATATCAAAACTTATATCAATCTACTATTTTTATTATCTTGGTATTTTTTAATTATTTAGAGGATTTTATTTAAACCCATTTAGACAAAAAAAATTATTGGGTACTCAATTCACCTCCCTCTTGAGAAACTCACTCTGATCAACACTTCCCATGAATGATTTAAATCAATTGCAACATAAATATCATGAATTATGTAGGATTAATTAAATAGTTTTCAAAGGGGATGTATATATACCATTTATAATATATTAGGTGTGTAAAAAAACATGTGTCTCAAAGAATTATGTTTTGAGATAAAACCTTTACAAGGTTTATATCGTTGAAGAGAGAGTTAATAAATTAAGTTATTATGTGTTAAAAATGTAAATTCAAAAAAATAAATTTTTTAATAAAATTATTAATCAATAAAATTTCATTTCACATGGAATTTTTTCATAATATAATCATTGATGTAGATATATAACATAGTGGATGGAAATCAAGTTAAGAAACCCCTAACATTATACTCCCCTTCAGTTGAGAACTCTTTATAATACTGTATATTGGTTTTAAAAATTTTATTAACTTATAAAAAATAATAATATTATTTATAATATCATATATGATACTTTTATAATATCTTATTACACATTTTTTAGTAATGTTACATTATCACTATCGTTTCAGGTGTTAATTGTCAGGTTTTCTCCTGTATGTTTCATCTTTAATGTTTAAAATCTTAAACATGGGTATAATTATATCATATACAGAATGATATTAATGTTAAAAATATAATTATTTTCATTATATACATCTTTATAATCATTATTAAATTTTGAACATGGATAATGAATCATATCACTTCGTAGAGACAGTAGGTCATACGTACATGCGAGCGATGTTATTATTTTCTTAACGGGTGAAAGGGTAAGGAATTAGATTTTTTATTAATTTTATTTAATAAATATCATATTATATATATGACATATATTCATTAAATTTAACCTTTTTTACCTTCCATGAAAAAGGTAGTGAAAAATGAATCACATCACTTCGTGAGATGGTAGGCCACCATACACATGGATGATGATGTCATTTATTCAATAGATGGTAAGGTAATAAATTATATAATATATTTATTTTCCATAATTATTAATATAAAATTAATATAATATATCAATATAATATTAGTCTTTATTACCTTCTATGTAAATAATAAGTGAAAAATGAATCACATCGCTTCACGAGGTGATATTCCACCGTACACGTGAGCAATGTTAACGTATTTCCTAGTGAATGGAAAATAAGAAGGTATATGTGATATTATTATTAAAAAATTATAATTATATCATAAATATCATATATAAACAATAAATACATAATTATATAAATTTGTGAGAAGTGGTGATGGAAAATTAATTTCATCGGTGCTCGAGGCAGTAGTCTGCCATAAAGACGATCAATAGTTTTGTTTCCCATTTGAGGGAGGAGGATAGGGTTGTAGGTAATGACCTTGAAATACAAAATTAAAAACATATGGAAGATAATTAGGTTATTATATCATCATGTTTTAATAATATTTTAATAATGTAGAGGAAGAAATAAAATAAAACGCTCAGTTAAGGATGTTACCTCTTCTTCGAACAACTTCTTTAGGTTTTCCCCAAAAGACATCCTAGGTTGGATATTTAACCAAAAAAGGCTTTTAGTATGATGGTAGTGAATTAAGTAATTATTTTTGTCTGATATTTTCCAAACCAATGGGTTTTATAAGTGTGTAAAGGAGAGGGTAGCATTGGTAATTTATAAGTGGGGGAGAGAACACACTTTGAATTTTTTAAAAGAAATAATTTCACCAATGTTTTTATCTTTCCAAAAGGATAAAAAATGGTTTTTTTATAATTATAAAATAAAAGGTCTAAATATTACATTAAAATAACAATTAGAAAACATTTAGGTCATTTTTAACCCTTGTCTCTTGAGTTTAACCCCACCTAAAACATGTTTTTACCTTAACTGTGATAAATAATTTTTTCTATTTTTACAATTCATGATAGTAAAAAATTATGTAGAACTTATTAGATATTATAAATTATTTTATTTAAATATATGGGATCCATATTTATAAGGTAAACTCATATAAGTGGTATAATTTAATTTAAAATTAAACTCATAGTTGTGTTGAATAAATGATTTTCCAAAAGAAAAACTATCAAAAGTTTAAAACAATTATATAAAAAAATTATGAAATTAAAAAAATGACCTAATTTGGATTAATAAATATATAATTTAATTAATTTTACTTTTAAAACCAAATGAAAAAAAAACTATGCTTGTAAATAATTTAAACAATAGGGAAGTTTTTAATAAAAAATAATAATTTTCACTATTTATCAAAAAATAAAAATCTTTAGAAAAATCCCAAAAATTCACCCTAAGTTAATTTTTATATAATGATTTAAAAAATGAAGTTAATTTTTTAAAAAAAAAATCAAAAAATTGTTAAAATTAATTTTAATTTACGTTTGTAAAGTGTGTCTAAAGAGCCTTTTAGAAAAATACGGTTTTCATGAAAAAAAATTCCCTTCAAATGGTTCTTATTTTCTTTCCAATAAATATATAAACATTGAATTTATTTTATATGTGTGTAAAAAATATAATTTTCATAATTTAGTTATTTATATTCATACCCTCCAACTTAATAGGTAAGTTATAATTATCGTTTTTTAATAATGATATTTTAATAGGGTATCTTGTTCATTTTAAACCCAATATTGTGCACATCACAAGCTATAGAAGAGATTGAATTTATTTAAAGATAAATATATAATAATGTTTTGAGGTGTTTAATTCTCTTCTAGTGTTGTTTTTTAATGACATATACTCTATCGAACATGATGTTCCTCTTTTAAAATCTTGGAGTTTTATAGTTTCCTTGCATAAGATTACTAAATATCACTACATTGCAATTTTGAGTAGTCTCACTAACCCTCCGGGTTCACTACCATGAACAATTGAAAAACTCACTACTCTTATTCAACAAAAAAACTCATTGATCCACCTATTTATTCCTTCCTTATTCACATGAAAATATGTATATACACTAATGAATATGCTTATCTTCAACATAAGAAAAGTTTATTTCCAGTGAGAATAAGAATCCAAGAATGAATCCTTTGACAACCTTCAGCCTTTTAGATAAAATCCAAAAAAAATTAAACTACTACAACTGGAAAACTCCCTCTCAATTTCTCTATCTTATAGGTACAACAATATTCTTCCATTTTCTGTATAAATCCAATGGATAGGATTGATTATATTTTATCTAGTACTATTCCAAGAGTCCCATAATTTTATTAGGGTCATCATCTACCATAAAATCTAAATCGAACACTAGGAATTTCAACCCATAACTCCCCTTACATAAAAATATCAGTAGACTGAAAATGTTCTGGTTGTGACATGCCCATACATTCCATATCATAATATAACTCATTTAACATTCACTATGGAGTGTCCATCAATACTATGACGCAATAATCTATTCCTTTTAACTTCATGTGGAGTGATCATCAATGCTACGATGTGGAGCCATGTGGTTGATTAGATCCACTTCTGCCACATAAATATCTTCACTTAACTTGTACTCTTAACTTCTTAACATTTTTGAATGGAAAAATATTTTTTGGTGTGGATTATATAATTATGGTGTGGAATCATGTAAGAAATATAATGTCAAAATTTTGACTTCTTACAATTTGAAACCCTCCACATTGTAATGATTTTATTTGGAGTGGATGTCTTCACACAAAAAGGGACTATGGTGTAGTTATGACAACCCTGCTTTTATTACAAATTTAAACATGATTTATTATATAAACTATTCACTTGATACAACATAAAAGATCGAGAGGTCTAGTTTATTTGGGGCTTAGGATCATTACATAACAACTTAAAACATGAAATACAACATCTTTATTGAAAAATTCCTTTACATGACGACTATATTCTCTCGTACTTAGCATTGCATGGGATAACCTGAGGACATGCATAAGAAAAGGGTGAGCTATAAAACCCAGTAAGGGAATAAACACGGAATAATTGAGGAGTAAAATACATTTTTGACAATAGGCATATCAATAGATCACAAGTAAAACATGAACATAAAGGCATGATAAAGAATGATAATCATAACATGGAAATGTGGCAAAAACACTTAACATGGAATTAACATGAGCCAAGGATCATTTCACATGGAGCATGAGTAAATTCTCATTGCACATGAAGCACGAGTAAACCCACGTTGCACTTAAATTAGCATGAGTCAACACTCATTTCACATGACGTATCATGATACTATACTTTACCCAATGCATTGGAGAGCTATAAGGGTGCACCCTTCTTAAACATTTCATTTCATGCATAAGTGTGCCACATGGATCATAAAACATGGATTCATAAAACATAATAATTTATTCCATGATAAAATTATGTGGAATTAATACATGAAACTTTATAATCAATAATTAAATGTGCATAAAGTTGAATACCCTTGATGGGGAAATGGGCATGGTATTCACTACACAATGGCATTGGCTTAGAAAATCGGTGCAATTTCGGCAGCGTAATGGCGTGACATAAGAATTCATAAAAATGGTTGATGAGAGAGAAATTGGTTCCTCATTATATTTACATGTAATGGACAGTAAGTAGGTCATATAGATACATGTCCCAACAATTTTAATGTAATTTAGATTCATGATACAAAAGTATTGCTTGAATGTAAATGAGGAGAGAGAAGTTCCTTTCGGAATTTCGGCATAGTAACAGGTGTACATGGGAGGCATTTAATGAGAGAGAAAGGGACTCCCATCATTTAAACATAAATATGGAATTATGAGGGAGGTGATAAACCATACCCCGACATTCATAATTGAAATTAAAAGGTAAAAACAACTTAAAGAAAATTGGACAAAAATGAGAAAGGAAGAAGAAACCCTTACTTGGAAGTGTGCTTCCAAAGGCTTGAGAGTGGCTTGAGAGAGGCTTCTTGGGAGCTTGGGGCACCTTGGGAGGATTCTAGAGAGAGTAGGTCAGAGTTTTTATTAACTCAAAAGTATTTGAGTGAGGAGGAAGTGAGAGCTTGGGTGGGTTTATATAGGAAAGGTGAGTGAATTATTTGTTATTTAGGTTTGGGACCCCTTATACATTAAACTAATCCAAACCACAAATCAGATCATGGTTTTTTCCCATGGTTTTTGGAAAAGGGGATAGGAAAGAAATATTTTATATTTCCAAAGTCCTAACTTCTTAAAATAATGGGGCTACTTATGTGGAGGTGAGTCACACTCCCATGGAAAATAATTTAAAAAGACAAGATGTTTAATAAGTCTTGAGGGGTCCATTAATGATTTTTAAAATAAGTGAAACAAACCCAAAATCACATTATTTTAATTCTAAAACATATATTGGATGAACATAAAGCTTATAGTATTTTATTACAACACTATTGGGTCATTATGATGTCATACAACACATTATATATTTAAATGGAATTTAATTTTTACCCAAAAATTTGATTATCTCATAAAATTATGAAAAATTAACCATTGGATAATTTCGACATCCTGATTCTAGAAATAACAGTTATTTTATCTAAATAATTTTCTAAATATGTTAATTTTTATTTTTAAAATAAAAACCGACATTTATCTAAAATTCAGAGGTTTTGACAAAAATGGCTTTCAAACCTTAATAAAAATTACAATTGCATTCATAAAATTATAAGATTATTTATTTTTAATAAAAATTAATTTAATAATAATAATAATAATTTATTAAAATATTATTTAATTCAAAAATACCTTAATTTAATAAAATATAATTCTTAATTAAATAATAACTAAAAACACTATTGGTACTTTAAAAACTATTTACAATGTATAAATAATGAAAAGAAAGTATATTCATTATTATATACAAAAATAATGTACATGAACATAGTACTAGAGATTTGTTACATAACCCCTTAAAACAGCCGCATAATACCTAAGGGTAAGGTGTGCGATGGTGAAAAACTCTTGGGGTGGCTCAGATAACATCACTTGAGTGGTAATCTCTATCAACTTCCACTTTTCCCATAAACAATCTCGTTCGAGCTTTACATGGTGAAGCTCAGCTTGGGGTTGGTCAAGAGAAAAGCCCAAAGACACCACCGCTTTTCTGAGCTCTGAAAAATGGGCTTTGTATTGAGCAATTCTACTGGATGAGGCCATCGCTTCTTTTGTTTGAGTAAATTGGGTTCGTTGAAGCCTTATATTTATACTAATCATGTGATCACTGTTCAATGGATATAAAAGTAACGGTCACAATTCATAACATAAAACTAAATAAGTTGACATTTTATATAAAAGTTTTATATAAATATACATATAACTAGATCAAGAGGAATTTCCATTAATAAAACTTTGGTTCGTTACAATATTCCCCCCTTAAGAAATTTTTCCCTTGAAATTTCCTTTTCCCACACTAAAACAGATGTGAGTAACTCAGCTTCATCATTTATTCCGATTCCCAAGTCACTTCTTCAAACTTGTGGTTTCTCCACAACACCTTGATGTGGGGCATTGTCTTATTTCATAGAACTTTTTCTCTACGATCTAAGATCTTCCCTGGTTGCTCCTCATAAGAAAGATCATCCTCCAACTGTACCACCTCAGAAGAGCGTACATTTGAAGGGTATGGTATGTACTTCCTGAAGAGGGATACATGAAAGACATCATGTACTTTGGCCATAGTAGTTGGAAGTTCTAGTCGATAGGCCAAAGCCCCGACACGATCAAGAATATCGAAGGGGCCGATGTACCTTGGACTTAACTTCCCTTTATTTCCAAACCTCATGACCTTCTTCCACGGAGATATGCGTAGAAAAACGATGTCTCCAACTTTAAACTCAAGGTCTCATCGACGATTATCTGTATAACTCTTCTGTCGACTCTGGGCTGCCTTGATATGCTTCTGAATAGTTTTCACCTTCTCCACCATTTCCTCGACCATTTCTGGTCCAAGAAGCTTACGTTCACTGACCTCATCCCAACATGCCGGTGTTCTGCACCTTTTCTCATATAGGGCTTCATAAGGTGCCATTTGGATGCTCGAGTGGAAACTATTATTATAAGAGAAATCAACCCGAGGAATATTTTGATCCCATCCTCATTTAAAGTCCATTGAGCATGCTCTCAACATGTCATTAAGTGTTTGGATAGTCCTCTCGGATTGGCCATCAGTTTGAGGATGATAGGACGTACTGAAGTTTAGTTCAGTATTCAGAGCATGTTGAAGACTCTTCCAAAACTTAGAGGTGAATCTTGGATCTTAGTGAGACAAAATAGATAGTGGTACTCCATGCAGCCTTACCACTTCCCTAATATATATCCATTCCAGTTGATCCAATGAGAAATCCTCCTGAATAGCAATGAAGTGTGCAGTCTTTGTAAGATGATCCACCACAACCCAGATATCATTGTTGCCTTTGGTTGTCCTCGAAATTCCGGTGACAAAGTCCATGGTGATGTTCTTCCATTTTCATTCTGGTATGGGAAATGGTTGCATCATCCCCTTATACTTCTGCCTCTTTGCCTTCACTTTCTGGAACACCAGACACTTTGATGTATATTCAGCGATCTCCTTCTTCATATTATCCTACCAAAAAATTTCTCTGAGATCTCGATACATATTTGTGATCCCTGGGTGAATAGAGAAATTTGAACTATGTGCATCATCCAAAAGTTCCTTATTCAGTTCAGTACTTGATGGAACACATAATCTTTTTCCAAATTGCACAATTCCTTCTTCATTAACATTAAACTCCAAGGATTTCCCTTTTTCAATAGCTTCCACTTTTTCATGAATTCCCACATCATCCTTTTGAGCATCCTTTAACCTTTCCAAAAGAGACGGTTGAGTAATCATTTGTGAAATGATTGATGATGTTCCCTTCTTTATGATTCCCATGTCCATCTTCATCAAGTCTAAGAAGATTATATCCTTCTCAATTCTCATCATTGATAGAATTGCTGGGTCCTTTCTACTTAGGGCATCTGCCACCTTGTTCACTTTCCCAAGGTGGTAATGTATTGAACAGTAATAATCCTTGATGAGATATATCCATATTCTCTAGCTCATATTAATCTCTTTCTATGTGAATATATATTTAAGACTCTTGTGGTCAGTATATATCTCACATTTCTCCACATAGAGATAATACCGCCAGATTTTCAAGGCAAAGATTACCACTGCTAACTCCAGATCATGCGTTGGATAGTTTCGCTCATATATTTTCAACTGCCTTGAGGCATATGATATCACTTTATCATTCTGAATCAGCACACAACCTAAGACCTTCTTTTAAGCATCACTGAATACCACAAAAATTTCCCCACTTGTGCGTAAAGTGAGCACGGGCATAGTGATAAGCCTCCTTTTCAACTCCTTGAAGCTTTATTCACATTCATCACTCCAAGAAAACTTTACTCCCTTTTGAGTTATCTTGGTAAGAGGTTTGGACAATTGTGAGAAATTTCTCACAAATCTTCGATAATATCTAGCTAACCCCAAGAAGCTATGGATATCTGTTACCGATGTTGGCCTCGACCATCCCTAAATTGTATCTGTTTTGAAGGGATACACAGATATCCCATTTCTTGTGATGATATGGCCCAAGAATGAGACCTCCTTCAACCAGAACTCACGCTTTCTGTACTTTTCATAGAGCTTCTACTTGCGCAAAGTCTCTAGTACAGTTCTTAAATGCTCCTCATAATCCTCTTTGGTTTTGGAGTATATTATAATATCATCTATAAAGACTACCACAAATTTTTCAAGGTAATCTATAAAGACTCTATTCATCAAGTCCATGAATATTATTGAAGCATTAGTGAGTTTGAAAGGCATTAATATGAATTCATAGTGCTCGTATCTTATAAGAAAAGCAGTCTTGGGGACATCTTCCTTCTTCACCCTTACTTGATAATATCCCAACCGCAAATCTACATCGAAGAAGTACTGTGCTCTGCGCAGCTGATCGAACAATTCATCGATCCATGGAAGAGGATACTTGTTCTTTATCATTATTTTGTTAAGTTCACGATAATCGATGAAAAGCCGCATTGAACCATCCTTCTTCTTGATGAAGAGGACTGGTGCACCCCATGGTGAAGCACTTGGGCGTATAAACCCTTTATCCAGATTCTCCAGTAGTTGTTTCTTCAGCTCTTCAAGATCCACGATAACCATTCTATATGGAGTCTTGGATATTGTTAGTGCCCCTGGTATAAGTTCAATTTAGAATTCAATGTCTCTTTTAGGAGGAAGACCAGGCAGTTCCTCGGGAAACACTTCAGCAAATTCCCTCACAATAGGCATTTCCTCAAGGGTGGTTTCTTCCTTGGACTCAATCATCTGAGCCAGATACGTGTTCTCATAGGGCAGTAATATCCATGCTTGAGATGATGGAGCTAAAGGATATTCATCTTCCTCCTTACACTTGTAAATAATCGAGGGTCAATTCTCCATATGGAGTGTGATTTACCTCTCCCGCCAATTTATGTTGGCTCTATATAAGGAAAGCCAATCCATGCCAAGAATTGCATCAAATTCCACTATAGGGAGTATGACGAGGTTCTCCGAGAAATTCAATCCACAGATTATAACATGGGAGGAATTATATTCATGGGATGCAATGATTGACCCAATTTCCATACTCACAGACATCTTCACTTCCATGATTTTTGGTGGTGCTGGATTGTTCTACTAAACTTTTGAGATATAAAAGAATGCGTAGAACCTGCATCAAAAAGTATGTTCTCTATTCTTGAATGAATAACTAGAATAACTATCACAACTTCATTGTCGGGGTTCATTTCGGAAGAAGTGGTGGAAAAATCTCTTCCTTGCTGCCTTGGAGGTTATTGGTTGCCTCCAAAAACCCTTGGATTAGGGAACTGATTGGAAAAATTCCCCAATTCTTTGCAGTTGTAGCAATGAACAATGCGTTGAGGTTCTAACGGAGTGTTCCTCTCCTCTGTCATGGTCGCGGGTCTTTCTTGCCAATAGTTAACAGCTAGGTGCTCTTCTCTTCCACACTTAAAGCATTTCCTCGTCCCCTTGAGGCAATTTCAAGGGTGCTTCTTTCTGCACTTTTGGTAAGTGGGGTTTTGGATCTTCTTAGCACCGTTGGATTTATCCATCAGACTTCCAGCATTGAAGTTTACCTTAAGCTTCTTGTCCCCATGATACCCCTATGATTCCCTGATCTCCATTTCGACCTTGAGGGCACATCGGACAATTTCCTCATAGCTGTCGAAGCCACATATCGCTAATTATTTCCACAGGCTTGGATTCAGCCCACCAAAGAAGCAGTCAACCTTGCATTCGGGGGTAATGACAAAGCCGGAAGCATATCGTGAAAGCCTTGTGATGTTTTCCTTGTACGCTCCAATAGTTTCTTCATACTTTTTCTTGAGGGAAAAGAAGTCCCTTTCCATCTTAAGCCGGAGGGTGCATGGAAAATATTTATCAAAAAACATCTTCTGGAAATCCTTCCATTCCAACACCTCGATCTCCTACTTAGGCTTTGTATTTTTGATCAACGTCCACCATTGATCAACTTCACCCTCCATACGATAAGCCTCCAGGAGAACCTTCTCTTGTTCAGAACATTGAAGGATGAAGAAGATCTTTTCAATGGATTTGATCCATTGTTCAACGATCGTGGGATCAAATGATCCACTAAAAGTTGGAGGCCTTTGTCTCATAAAGCTCTCGATAGCAACTTGTTCCTTATTAGGGGGGTTTGGACGTTCCTCTTGACCCGTGTTTCTATTCAATGCTTGAGTTAGCTGAGAGAGAAGCGTGACAAAGTTCACGATTCCCACTCCCATTGGATTGGGAATCTCATTAGTACAGTCATCACACTGATCCTCACATCGGTTGTTAGCCCGAGTCCTCCTATTATCGGCCATTGGCTGGAATAAAAGGAAAGTTAGGGGGTAACACATAAAGGGTAATCCAAAAACAAAATTTGATGACTTACAAATAAACTTTTATTTCTTTAACTCATGAGTCTATAGGCTTCAATCTAGGCTTTTCATGATATAATTTCTAACATATATTCTTAGGGACATTTTTTTATTCCCTTAATAAGGGTTCATACTAAGCTTGTGAATTTATCAAAACATATCCCCCGGGAGTATCGTAACCAAGAGTGAAGAAAGGCTCGTTTTCGTACACCAGTTCCCATTCGAGTCTAGCTCAAAGTGGTGTTTTCGGGTTTTACCCCTAGGATACATATGTGCCAGAGCCACTTCTACCTGCTTGTATCCAGACAGGGATGTATTTGTTTCATAAACCACTAACTCAGTAATTACCAACACTTAGGGATGTTCTTATTATACTTAGTCTTGTATCTAAGGCTTTACTAGGGTTTTCTAATCATAATCCCAAAAATAACTAAACCTGTCCTTTGATACCAACTATGACAACCCTGATTTTATTACAAACTTAAACATGATTTATTACATAAACTATTAACTTGATACAACAAGGAAGATCGAGAGGTCTAGTGTCTTTGGGGATTAGGATCATTACATAACAACTTAAAACATTAAATGCAACATCTTTATTGAAAACTTCCTTTACATGACCACTACATTCCCTCGTACTTAGCATTGCATGGGATAACCTGAGGACATGCATAAGAAAAGGGTGAGATATAAAGCCCAGTAAGGGAATAAACACATAATACATGAGGATTATAATACATGTTAAACAATAGGAATATCAATAGATCACAAGAGAAACATGAACAGAAAGGCATGATAAAGAATGATAATCATAACATGGAAGTGTGGCAATAACACTTAACATGGAATTAGCATGAGCCAAGGATCATTGCACATGGAGCATGAGTAAATTATTATTGCACATGAAGCATGAGTAAACCCTCATTTCACTTAAATTAGCATGAGTCAACACTCATTGCACATGACTTATTATGATACTATACTTTACCCAATGCATTGGAGCGCTATAAGGGCGCACCCTTCTTAAACATTTCATTTCATGCATAAGTGTGCCACATGGATCATAAAACATGGATTCATAAAACATAATCATTTTTTCCACGATAAAGGAATGTGGAATTCATACATGAAACTTTATAATCAATAAGTAAATGTGCCTAAAGGTGAATACCCTTGATGGAGAAATGGTCATGGTATTCACTACACAATGGCATTGTCTTAGAAAATCGGTGCGATTTCGGCAGCGTAACGGCGTGACATAAGAATTCATAAAAACGGTTGATGAGAAAGAAAGGGGTTCATCATCATATTTACATGTAATGGAAAGTAAGGAGTTCATATAGATACATGTCCCAAAAATTGTAATGGAATTTAGATTTATGATACAAAAGTATTGCTTGAATGTAAATGAGGAGAGAGAAGTTCCTTTCGGAATTTCGGCATAGTAACGGGTGTACATGGGAGGCATTTAATGAGAGAGAAAGGGTCTCCCATCATTCAAACAGAAAGAGGGTAGTATGAGGGAGGTGAGAAAACATACCACAACATTCATAATTGAAACTAAAAGGGAAAAACAACTTATAGAAAATTGGACAAAAATGAGAAAGGAAGAAGAAACCCTTACTTGGAAGTGTGCTTCCAAAGGCTTGAGAAAGGCTTGAGAGAGGCTTCTTGGGAGCTTGGGGCGCCTTGGGAGAATTCTAGAGAGATTAGGTCAGAGGTTGGACGAACTAAAAAGGCTTTGAGAGAGGAGTAAGTGTGATATTGGGTGGGTTTATATAGGAAAGGTGAGTGAATTCTTTATTATTTAGGTTTGGGACCCCTTACATTAAACTAATCCAAACCACAAATCAGCTCATGGTTTTTGCCCATAGTTTTTGGAAATGGGGAGAGGAAATAAATATTTTATAAGGCCAAAATCAGAACTTCTTAAAATAATGGGGTTGCTTATGTGGAGGTGAGTCACACTCCCATGGAAAATAATTTAAAAAGACAAGATGTTTAATAAGTCTTGAGGGGTCCATTAATTCTTTGTAAAATAAGTCAAACAAAACCAAAATAACATTATTTTAACTTTAAAACATATATTGGCCGAAAATAAAGCTTATAGTATTTTATTACATCACTATTGGGTCATTATGATGTCATAAACAACATTATATATTTAAACGGTATTTAATTTTTACCCAAAAATTTGACTGTCTCAGAAAATAATGAAAAATTCACCGTTGGATAATTTCGACATCCTGATTCTAGAAATAACATTTATTTTATCTAAATAATTTTCTAAATATGTTAATTTTCACTTTTAAAATAAAAACTGACATTTATCGAAAATTCATGGGTTTTGACAAAAATGGATTTCAAACCTTAATAAAAATTACAATTGCATTCATAAAATTATAAGATTATTTATTTTTAATAAAAATTAATTTAATAATAATAATAATATTTTATTAAAATATTATTTAATTCAAAAATCACTTAATTTAATAAAATATAATTCTTAATTAAATAAAAACTAAAAACACTATTTGTACTTTAAAAACTATTTACAATGTATCAATAATGACAAGAAAATAAATTCATTATTATATACAAAAATAATGTACATGAACATAGAAATAGAGATTTTTTAAATAACCCTTTAAAATAGCCGCATAAGACCTAAGGGTAAAGTGTGCGATGGTGACAGACTCTTGGGGTGGCTCGGATAACATCGCTCGAGTGGTTATCTCTATCAACTTCCACTTTTCCCGTAGACGGTCTCGTTCGAGCTTGACATGGTGAAACTCATCTTGGGATTGGTCAAGAGTGAAGCCCAATGACGCCACCTCTTTTCCGATATTTGACAAATGGGCTTCGTATGGAGAAATTCTACTGGATGAGGCCATTACTTCTTTTGTCTGAGTAAATTGGGTTCGTTAAAGCCTTATATTTATACTAATAATGTGATCACTGTTCAACGACTATAAAAGTAACGGTCACAATTCATAACATAAAACTAAAGAAGTTGACATTTTATATAAAATTTTTACATAAAGAGACATTTAACTAGATCAAGAGGAATTTCCATTAATGAAACTTTGGGTCGTTACAGTAGTCCTTTTTTCTATGACATGGGTAAATCAAAATTTCCATAGGCACTGAAATACATCATATTTTCTTTTGTGCATTGTTATCTATGATTTCAACGTATACTTCTTATATTTTCTACATTTATAGTGTATTAATGGTGATTATGGTTTGGTCTCATATGACAAAGTCCTTCACAGTGTCGAGCATGGGCTGTGGTGTAGAAACCTTCTTCACATTATAAATAAACACAACTCAAGAAAACTCCAAAGGGATGTTTTCCAATAAAAATATATATTGGATTCTTTTACGAAGCTAGGTAAAGTGATCCTGGGTAAAGAGTAATCTGGTAAAATAATTGGGGTTTAGAAAATAGCATGTTAACTTGTGATAATGAATATCTGGGTCTTAGTGAATGATTATGTAGGTGAGAAGACTAGGAAAAAACGTTCTAGTCAAAAGAGTAGATTTGAGTTCCATTTGATCTTTCCCTTTGTAATATTCTTAAATATTGGTATGATTTATCATTCATCATGAGTGGTAGCACTAAGAAATTCCCCCCTTCGAATTAGATTTGATAAAAATGAAGAGAATTTAATTATAAGATAAATTAGATTCTAGTGTGGAAATTATACCTAAATAATATTTATATTCATAACTCAAGGGTTCAATCATGCATCATTCTAGTATTTGGGTGAAGGATGCACTGAGACATGGGGGAGCTTCATGCTGAGGCTTGGGTGAATGATGTACTGAGTCTTGAGAATATTATAAATTAAGGATTTGGTGAAGGATGAACTAAGACATAAGGAAAAGAATCCAGCTTCTCAAAAAAATTGTGAGAAAACCTCCTTTTACCATATATTCACCTACTTGGGATAATTATGAACCTACATTCTCATCCTTTACTTAATTAATTAGTTTTAGTATGTTAAGTGTGATAATTACCATTTTCTTTAGCCTTTTAACACTGATTTTTGGAAATTTGAATGGGTATCCTTGGATTAGTGAATAGGATAACAAGATATGTATAAAAAATGGTGGAATGAATAGGGTGGAAAACCTAGGAAAGAGACATGGGGGAATAACTATAGTGAAAATATTAATTTTTCAAAAAAAATCATAGTTTTCCTCATTTCCGACACATCTTTATCTTTTGGAATTTTTTGTGTATATTTTTTCAATCCATTATACCAACACCTTTAATTTTTTTAGGAAGTAATGGATTATTCTTCAAAGACATTCTCAAATGTTGATTCCTATTATTGAATAAAATATATGGTTGAGGGCATTAGAAAAAAATTCATAGGGAGTGCATGACCCGCATATCATCTATTTTGAATACAATACAGAAGCATCACCTAGAATATTGGGAATCTAACTTATTATAATTGTATAACCAATTTATATAAATGGATGTGAACATTCCAATTACCATTGAAATCTTTTCATACTACTGGTTTACCAATTACCACTACTAAGGAGTGCCAACATATCATCCAGGGTAGTATATATCAACAAGGGCGAAGTCACTAATGCCTAAATATTTCATCATTATAAAGATACACCATATTTTTACTCCTATATATCATATCCTTAGTCCCACTACTAACCATAAAACTTTTGAGGATAATCCATAGACCAACTCAATGGTTGGGTAAAATATTTGGACCAATGTCCTGGGGGTGGTGTGAAGGCTGAATAGATATGGGAATACTAGGTTTGTCAAATGGGCACTATATTCAAGAATGAGTTAAGGGAGGTAGTGATTAATGAGGCTAAATAGGTTTCATAGATCTGCATTTATAAGAATTATAACCTCATTCCTGATATTATTAGTCATTAGATCCCTTATAAAAATAGTTTCCAACTAGTCCGTGGAGATCTGGGAATCAACATATGGGATTTATACAATATTTCTAGGGTTCCAATCCTTGGATCTGGATATGATGAACATTTTCCCCCGAAGTTTTCATGGTGGGTATAATGATGAACAACCCCACAAACACAATAATTACTAAAGGAGGCCACAAAAATTACATGGAAGGATCCCTCCCCACAAATTGACATTGACTTTAAAGCTTGGATGAAGGATTTATAAGTATCTCTTGGGAATGGGCCTACTTGAAAATTAGGAATTGGGTTCCCCTTAGTATAGAAAAGGTGATCCCCAGTCACATAATTGATGGAGTTAGAGAGGGTTCAATATGATTAATGGTTGTATTAAATCAACCTTTTCATCCATCATCAGACCTGATTGGTAGGATTTATGGATATGTGGATAAGTGGATTCTTTCTTTCAATTCATGAACCCCATAATGATTTTTGAATTTGAATATTTTTAATTCAAACCAAGATTAAAAAAGGGGATATTGTGATTTTTAGTGACTATATTGGCTAAAATTCACCAGTGCCTGTTGTATATTTACAAATGGAAGGCACCCTTTTGAATCCCATGACAATTTTAGGTATTGTGGGTGTCACTAACCAGATCTGGTCACCATCAAAATCAGAAACTGACCAGGACCGTGGCAAGGACCGAAGGGAATTCTATATCCCCATAGGCTGACATAAGTTCTTGGGTATCACAAAATGGAATTTGGGAATGATTTACCCAAGTTTATAAACATAAAACAACAAATAGATACAACATAATAAATATGGATTTTTCAAAACAAGCCATCTTTTAAAAAAGTTCAGAATTGAATTACATAATTTAAAACAATTATCAAATAATATAACAAATGAAGAAACCCAAAATGGATAGCCCAAGAACCTCCTCATGGAAAGGGGCATCGCCCTCAATCCATCTCCATGACACTGTGCCTAGAAGGACCGCTAGAAACCCAAACCACTTGCACTAAAAGATTTACCCAAAACTATGACAAAATAACCAAGTCTACTTACACCCAAGGGTGTAAGTATGGTGTGAGAAAAATCCTAGTAGGATTCCACCACTAAAATATTCTATGTGATAAACTTTCAAGGATGAAAATCTTGCAAGTTTTCATAAACATAAAATTCTAATAAAAATTTTAATGAGATGAAACTTCAATAAAAAAAAGTTTTCCAGTGGGGTACTTTAAAGAATCAACACTTTTAAATAGAATGCCAAATATACTTAATTTTTGATCCAAACATACCATATGATAACGGTGAGCATAAAGTATCTAATGAGCACAAGCAATGGAAAATAACCCCTAGGCACTAGTTCGATGTGGGTCTCAGGAAACTCGTATCTCTGTGAAAGTAACCATACAAATATATGTTCTTGTGCACACGAACCACTAGTAGGGATCATACTCATAACCTATTGGTCCCCCAACAGCATCATCATCATCATCATCATCATCATAGTTTAGTTAGCGTTTTCATCGTCAAACTTGATACGTGAAACTAGGGCCAAATCCCATGGGATCACTAGCATACTACTACACGTTCACCCACTTAGATACCTGGGTTTTATCTCTTGTTCTCAAAAAACTTCCACAAGCCATTAAATACAATTTTCACATGAAAATACTAGTTCCAAGTCACCCACACACCAAACATCCCACACACACTTCACATAATACTCCTTTCACAAACAAATATTCATTTTTCACATCATACTCACAAAAAACAGCCCACAAACGTGTTTCACGCCTTTCTTGTAATTTGATAAATCATTTAATAAATTTATAAAACATTATAAAAATGTTGTACATATTAAATCACCACTTTGCCTTTCAAAAATACATCTTAAGAGAACACACTCACCAAAACAGTACATGCACATCCTTTTCCCACTTTGTTTAAAACAATAAATCACTTATAATTTTCATAAAACAATCCCAAGGGGTATAACCATGTTTTTCACACAAAATCCATTTAAAACCCCTCTTTCAAGGCCAAAATCACCCCAATACAAATAAAAAATTGAGTTGGAATCCCTATAAACATTTATTAAACCCTTTAAAATGTTATAAAATTACCTCAAATGATACAACAAAAGATACACATGGAAAACACACATTTTCAAACAAATATGCAACTTTGAAACTAAACACTTAATCAATACTACAAAAATGGTTCCCACACCAAAAATATTTTAAGAGGATCATGATAAAAATATGAATGAAGCATAGCTAACTCATCTTAGTAAGATTACACATGGAACCACCTACCTTTTGTGTCAAAACACCAATTCATTGTGCGAAACTTCAACTGCACCACCACCGCACCACAAGGGAGTGAAATACAACTTAAAACCCCAATATTTTACCAAAAAGACACCAAATAAAACTCTAGGTATTAACCCTAACTTATGGAAATTTTATAACTTCATGAAAGAGGGAGGAAACCCTATAGAGAAGGAGGATTATGAAGAGATAAACACTTACTTGAAGAAATATTGAATAAAACGACCCAAATATACTAGTAGATGAATTTAAAAAAATCCAAAAATTAAATTAAGGTTCCAATAAGGATGGGGAGGTAATGTAGGAACTATAATGTGGTAAAATAGTAAAAATTAAAGGATTTATGAAAGAAACAATTTACCACTTCAAATCTGGGTGATTTTGAAAAATATAGAGAAGTTTCGCCCAAATTCCCAATGAATCTGAGCCCTAAATAGGGGGAGGAGAGCATGGAGGAGCGCCTTGGGTAAGTGGGCTTGGGTGAGAGTTGGAATGACCTAAAAACCTTAAAATTTTAATGAGCTATTAAATAAAAAAAATAATTAAGGAAATGGGCTTTCGGGCTGGCCCAATACCTTAATAAAAAAACCCAAATCCATGGATATGGTGGTTTTAATATACTAGGGTATTCCATTTGGGAAGTGTAATGGGTGTAAAATGTTGAAAATTAAAGAGTTGTAAAAGAAGAAAAACAATTTTTTAAATCTGGAAATGTGCTCACGGTTTGGCCCAAATCATGAAAACTCACCCTTTCCTCCCAAAATGTATTGGAAACCCACACAACAAAGTAAGAATAGAAATTAAATGAAACAATACATTTAAAAGAATTCATATATGTGGCAATTATCCCCACCATAAATCTTTCCACCCTTAGAAAGCCACAACAAGGCCAAAAGCAAAAAACCAAACCCAACCGAAAGGCTGAAATGGACTCCTTTTCCAAGCTTCACCCCTAAAGGCCAAAACACCTTCAATTATCAATTAATGAAGGAATAGTCTCAAAAACCAAAACATACACCACTTTCCTAAAAAAATCAAGCACATTCATACTTTATCCCAAAAGAAAACTCCTCAAACACTATCCGAATAAGACTCAAGAAATTTACCCAAAAGAACAACAACATCAAACAAGGTTACACTTACCTTACTTTAACTAAACCGTTGGGTGATCTCCAATCCCAAAATTTACCCAAGGAAGATGTCGGTAGTTAGATAGCTCCAAATGAGACTACCTACTGCAAATTTAAGACCAAGGAAAAATCTGAATTTCTAGAATGGGGGGACATAAATGGGCTCCCCACCATAAGAGACAACCTAAATTTTTCCCGAGACAGAATCAAGACACTAATAGGGGAGGCCTGAACGGAATCCCTGGTACAAGGGGTAGACTTTCATTATACCTTTACAAAAGAACTTACAAAAGACTCGTAGTGGGTCTCCCCACCATAATAACCAACTAGCTCGGACCGACATAAAACAAACCCAAAATTTAGAGAGTTGGGACGACCACACAGTTAGTCCGCACAGTTTGGGAAACCATACGCTAACTGTGGGGATCCTTCTATCTGCATGGTTCTCTAGATAATGGTTACTAATAACTGTGAACACAAATTGTCTATCCAAATCTCAAAACTTTCTCCAAAAACTCAATAGAAACCAAATGTGGAAGGAATTACATTGGGTGATAACATAGACATGAGGTCCTCCCACCTCTTCCCATCGAATGGGAACAACAAAAGAAATATGACTACACCATAGGTTTAAACTATTCCAATATTTCATACTGAAGATAGGAATTTTTATAAGGGTTTGAACAACCCTGGGATTTACCCTGACTATGAACCATCTTCACTCTTGGACCTATGGATGAAGCTCAAATGATTGAAGCATCTTCAGCCTCGTAGTTAGGCTTTAGTACCCCCCCCAATGGAATTTCTTAATTTGGTGCCATGAAAACTATACCCAAATCCAGGATGGGTTCACCAAGACATAACACATTCCAAACTCACTTTACCCGAACCCAACATTTCACTAAAATAAGATCTTTTAATAGGCGCACACATCACACCTTGTTTCTTCGGATGAGAAACAAAAAGAAGAAAGGATATATAGAAACACCTTCCTATAAACATAGGATGTTTATATTTTCTGAAGGGAGACACACTTCCTACAAAACATATACTCTTAGATGATTGAACAACCTTCACCTTTATAGTCAAATGAGTACACAACATCACAAGGCATCACCGAACAAGACCATTATGACTGATAGAAACAATACATGGAGGGGGACCTTATACAACATCCCAAAACATCATAGAATTCTATAAAGTTTCCATAACAGCCTCTCATTACCAAATTTCCTATGCTGGTGGTTTAATAGAAACCCCTTCTTTAAAAAGACTATGAAGGATCCAGAGTCCCTCTTAGACACCATCCACACTGAAAACCCCGTACTACTTTCATCTTCAATGAATCAAGTACCTTAAGAAACCATGGTCTCTTTCAACCTTCCACGAGAACTCACCTGCCACCAGAGGATCCCCAAAACATGGAAAGGTAAAGGGGGTATACTCAATATCCAAAACTCAAGAATAAATTCCTTATGTTGATCAACTGGAGGATTTTCCAATGGCGAAACAATATGGGATGCACTTCATTCATGCATTAACTCTTAGTGGGGGCATACCTTATCCAACGAGAGAACCCAAGGACCCAACCAATCTGATCCATTGGTCAAAAAGTTCCACAAACTAGAACCAAACAGATGAGGGGAACCACCATAAAGTCTTCCTAAACTTTTCTCAAAAGGGACCACTAACCAGCACTTAAACCCAGCTTACCAACCAAACACAAACCCAAAACACCATTTAAACAAGAGGGGTTCTTGGACTCCAAACATCCCACAATGACAACCTTTCCAAAAACAAATACGACACACCATCCAAAACCATTCATCAAGACATCATCTTTTCCTTTAAAATCTTCTCTTTGAAAATAAATGGTTCAGCGGTTAGCGTATCCACCAATGGTACCAATGGGCCTCACACATGCATCTTTTCGTGCCACACCAGGAACCCTCCTCATATCCATCCCTAAACTCATCCAGACATTATATCAACCATCCATCATCCCATGAAACCCCATTCATTTGTTATCCCATGGAAATAGAAAAGGTTAAAACAGAAATTATTTCCACTTTTCAAAACCAAAACAGTCAACCAATACTTACTTTTTTCTCAAGACCGCTAGCCACGAAATCAAAATCCCAATTCACATCTAACCAAAATATTTTTCTTGAAGGTCCCAATCATTAAAATAAGAACTCACTTTCAAGTTATAAAAATTTATTTCAAAACATCTCATCCCATTTCAAAACACTCTCGGTTTTATGAAAACTCCCTTTCATCAAACTCCATTCCTTTGAAATCTTATCTCTTCTTATTTAAAACAGGGTTCCAATGATTCGTAAAACTTTTCAAAAGATCACCAATCATTCTATAAAAAATCACTTTCAATTCATTTACATTAATTTTAACACATTTCACCCCATTTCAAAACACTTCTAATTTTATGACAAACTCTATTTCATAAATTCATATTAAATTAGAAACTCAACTTTTCTCACTTCAAAACTAGATTCAAAAATTTCATAAAACTTTTCAAATGATATCTAGTTACCATATAAAAATCCATTTCCAAACTCCACACATGACCTCCAAAACATTCCATCCCATTAAAAAACTTTTCAATAGTTTATAAAACTCTAATGGAAACACTTTTTCAAAACCAACATTAACATAATTTCTTACTTTCAAAAAAGGTGTAAACACACCATTCTCTGTTTCAAAAAAATTATGAAAATTTAGATCTACCATTTCAGAAATCAATCCACTTCAACTTTATTGAAAAATATTTTCAAAAAAGTTCACATTTATTAAATCAAGTCTTTTATTCCCTTGAAACCAAGTTCCAAGATTACAACATGAAGAGACACGAGACAATGCGAGAGGAAACTAGTTTCAGTGGGTGACTTGGACATATGGTTGGCGGCCATATTCCAATTACTTCAGCATCACGGAGAGTGTTCTAGGGAAATATCCCCTGCTCTACATGGCTTTCCAGGACCTTCGATCTCACTGAGACCATTAACCTAACTCTCTTTCCATTTCCCCTAATCATCATTAAACCAAGAAAAGCAAAGGACTCGGATAAATCCCGACTTACCCTAGTGACTTGAATCCATCCACAAGGTGTGTTTTCTAGGCACACTACCCATAACCATAATTTCAAGTCCTAAAAATCCTAGCTCCAGACTATCCTAACTCTTCCATAAATAACATGACCCAAAGAGTGAACATAACCACCCTCTAATACCATTTTGTCACAAACCAGATCTGGTCGCCATCAAAACCGGCACCTGACCTGGACGATGGAAAGTTATGAAGGGCGTTTTTGATCCCCACAGGCTGGCACAAGTTCCTAGGTATTACAAAATGGAATTTGGTAATTATTTACCTGAGTTTATAATCACAAAACAACAAACTAATCCAATATAAGAAATCTGGATTTTTCTGATCAAACCATCTTTTAAAAAAAATAAGAATTGAATTACATAATTTAAAACAATTATAAAAGACTATAAAAAATGAATAAAACCAAAATGGATAGCCCAAGAACCTCATCATGGAAAGGGGCACCACCCTCAAGCCATATTCATGACACTATGCCAAGAAGTACCGCTAGAAACCCGAACCACTTGCACTAAAAGCTTTTCCCAAACCTGCTATAGAATAACCAAGTCTACTTACATCCAAGGGTGTAAGTAGGGTTTGAACCAAATCCCAGTAGGATTCCACCACTAAAATATTCCATGTGATAAACATTCAAGTATGAAAATCTTACAGGTTTTCATAAACATGAAATGATAATAATAATTTTAAAGATATTCAACTTTAAATAAAAACATATTTCAAGTGGGATGCTTTAAAGAATAAAAACTTTTAAATAGAATGTCAAAGCTACTGAATTTTATAGGCAAACATACTGTATGCCAACTATGAGCATAAATTATCTAATGAGCACAATAAATGGTAAATAACCCCTAGGCACTAGCTTGCTATGGGTCCCAGGTACCTCGTATCTCTATGAAAGTAACCATACAAACATATATTCTAGTGAACACGATCCACTAGTAGGGATAATACCCATAACCTAGTGGTCCCCCAAAATCATCATTATCATCATCATATTTTATTTAGTGTTGTCACCATCAAACTTGCAATGTGAAACTGGGGCCAAACCCCACAGGATCACTAGCATACTTGTACACTTCCACCCACCTAGATACTTCGGTTTTCCCTCTTATGCTCAAAAAAGTTCCAAAAGCCATAAAATAAAATTTCAACATGAAAATACTAGTTCCATGTCACAAAAATACCAAACATCCCACACACATGTCACATAATACTCTTTTCACAAACAAATATTCATTTTCACATCATACTCACACAAAACAACCCACAAACGTGTTTCACACATTTCTTGCAATTTAATAAATAATTTTAGAAATTTATAAAACATTATAAAAATTTTTGACATATTAAATCAACAATTTACCTTTAGAAATCCATCTTAAGTGAACACACTCACCAAAATAGTACATGTACATTCTTTTCCCACTTTGTTTAACTCAATAAATCTCTTACAATTTTCATAAAACAATCCCAAGGGGTATAACCATGTTTTACACACAAAACCCATTTCAAACCCCTCTTTCAAGGCCAAAATCACCCCAATACCAATTAAAAGTAGAGTTTTAATCCCTATAAAAAATTATGAAACCACTTTCAAATGTTACCAAATTACCTCAAATGATACAACAAAAGATACACATGGAAAACACACATTTTCAAACAAATATGAAACTTTGAAACTAAAATCTTAATCATTACTACCAAAAATGATTCCCACACCAAACATAATGTAAGAGGAGCATGATAAAAATATGAATGAAGCAATTATAACTCATCTTAGTATGCTTACACTTGGAACAACCTACCTTTTGTGTCAAAACACCAATTTGTTGTGCGAAAATTCAACCGCACCACCAACGCACCACGAGGATTGAATTCCAACCTAAAACCCCCATATTTGACCAAAAAGACACCAAATAAAACCCTAGGTACGAACCCTAACTTCTAGACATTTTAGAACTTCATGAAAGAGGAAGGAGACCCTAAGGAGAAGGAATAAAATGAAGAGAGAAACACTTACTTGAAGAAATATTGAATAAAACGACCTAAATACACCAGTATCTAAATTTAAAAATAACCTAAAATTAAATTGAGGTTTGCATAAGTATTAGGAGGTAATGTAATAACTGTAATGGGGTAAAATATTAAAAATTTAAGGAGTTATGAAAGAAACAATTTACCACTTCAAATCTGGGAGATTTGAGAAATCCAAAGAAGTTTCTCCCCAATTTACGATGAATATAAGCTCCAAATAGGGGAAGGAGAGGATGGGGTCTCTCCTTGGGTATGTGGTCTCGAGTGAGAGTTCAAATAACTGAAAAAACTTAAAATTTTAATGAGATATTAAATAATTAAATAAAACATTTAAAGCATGAAATGGGCTTTTGGGCTGGCCCAATACCTTAATAAAAAAACCCAAATCCATCATGATTATGGATTCCTATGAGGTCCAAATGGATATTTTGGTTTTAACATACTAGGGTATGCCAATAGAGAAGTGGAAAGGGTGTAAAATATTGAAAAATGAAAGAGTTATAAAAGAAAAAAAACTGGTTTTTAAATCTAGAAATGGGCACACGATTTGGCCCAAATCATGAAAACTCACCCTTTCCTCCAAAAAGGTATGGGAAACCCCCAGAAAAAAATCAAGAATGGAAATTAAATGAAACAAATAACTTTAAAATAATTCATTTATGTGACATTGGACCTAGATATTAGTTCATTTTATGGTATACGATCTACTTAGTAATGTTCAAATTCCACACTATACATTCAAACTGTTCAATCAATCCATATTTAACATCACAACACTATTTATAAGGGTAGATCTGGATTTGGGGATCCTAATAAAGAATTCATAATGATTTTTTTCTATAATTTACCTTCCACTGGTACAATAATAGTTGATTTAAGTGGTTAGTATGAGGTGTGTTCTTATAAGAGGATAAGGTGGATTGTATTATGGAAACTCAAATTGAATTTTATATCATTTGTGAATCCTTGTACCGGTTTACATAACAATTATAGTGAAACAAAAACCGAGTAGTTTATCTATTAAAAAAATAAATAAATGGATAAGAATCCCATGGAATCATTGTAGTTGTGGATACTAATGGCCAATAAAAACAAACAATTCAAAATTAGGTTACCCTCATTAGATAAAGTTATCATGTTGATGCCTATATATAACCATTCATAGAATTCATCCTATTCTTGTGGGATCCTAGTGACTGACATTCCCCATGTCACATAATCTTAGGACTTTGATAGAGGTAAAAGGTCCACTAGAAAGTCTTATAAAAAAGATACTTCTCGTGAAATGTCTACACTCATTGATCAATCTAGCCCACAATATTTTGCACATCCCTTGGTCAAGGAGCTGGTACATGAGGGGTAAGAACTAAGGTGGTAAAACTAGATTCAACATACTAGTGTTCCAATTTAGGATTTGAGTCATGATAAGAAAATTAAGATGATAAATTTAGATTCTTCTTCATCGTATTAGGAATTTCCAACCAATACTTCCCTAAAATTATTATACCTATAAGCCATTCACTTTTGGTTAAGGTTTCCATTGGAAAATGATGTCTTGGGGATGTGGTCTTTCCTCCAAAATGTTTTCCATATTGACCATATAGAAACATCAAGGAACCTTCCAACATTTTTTTTGAAATCACTCATCATGAGGATAGGAACAACAACATGGAATTAGAAATTTTAGTGTATGTGGTAGGTAATAAGGTTTCAGTGATAAGAGATGTTGGATCTTGACCACCTGGAAGTAACAACCAATCAATCTCTCAGTTAAGAATGATAAAACCTTATCAAACTTGAATAAATAATATGACTACCCTTTCATGGATACAAGTTTCTAATTTTTATTTTTTTTATGAAATTTCACTCTTCTATGTGTTCAGTGAGAGAATACAATGATAGTGCCAATGAATTATCCTAAGTAGATGATATGGGTAACTTTAAAAGGCAATTTTTCAGAATAATCCACTCTCAAGGAGGAGGAAGATCTATCTCCTGATAAATAGAATATGCAAAACATGAAATAGGAGGGTATATTAATGTCTTCCACCTGCATATGCTAACATATTTATAGAAATTATATGAACCTTCACCATCTGAAATTAAGCACTGATGAAGGGAAAATATACTGGCCATGTTTATTTCTAAAGATGAGAGGGGTTATTTTCCAAATCCATTTTTGGTTTCTTTCTCATTTGTTAAATAATGAAATCATGGAATTATGATGGCATAATTTCTCTCCCTTAACAAGGACTACATTGAAGTGGGCCTCAAGAGTATCAAAATGGGGTTCATGATATCTATATATATCTTGTTTCCAAAAAATTTATATTTTTGGTGGAATAATCACTGATGGTGGTTGTCCTAACTGCCTCTTCCTTTGAAAGAAAGAATGAATCAGGTATGAATAACAATATAAAATTTTGGCTTTATGTCACTCTTACAAACTTCCCATGTCATGATAGGGGTCATTTTATTGGAATAATCCACAAATATGGTGGAGGAACACCTATAAAATATAAATATCCCTACCTTCTTAGATGAATTCATTAAGATCAATAAGTAACTATAAGGATGTGAGTTTATTTGACTTACATTACTTTACATATTTTTATATAGTGTGATGATTCAAATTTTTGACTCATACAAATTTTTATACATATAACACTGTGAGGTTACTTCATAAATGAGAGACTAGGTCCTTTTATTCCATTATAGTGGAGGTATATACAACTGTGTAGTTGAAAAGGGTAAATACTTCAAAGACACCTAGGGTAGATCCTGAAGTTCCTATTAAGGGTTTAATTCATTCAGACACTTTTACCTCACAAACTAATGAGGTCATCAACATGGAGGAAGGTCTAAACCCACCAAAAATCCATTCCAAGGTAAGATATTGGGGCTCCCCCATAGTTCCACAAGATTAAAAACCATTAATAGATAAAGTTCCTACCATTATGAAGGATGGAAACCACATTAAGAGTGATACTTAGGATATAACACTACTAGATCAAGAATATTCCAAATAAAACATAGATCTAGGAGTTGGTGAGTTCTTCTAAAATCAATAACATAATAGTTAACATTTTTATACAAACATATGAAGATTCACATGTTATTCATAGTAACATTGGTCTATGATGTGGTTATTATTAAAGAGTTCTCCACCCCCACAACTCAACTATTAGAGTGTATAGAAGACAATATTTATTTGGGATCTACTAGCTCAAAGATAATAACATGAGAAGTCCCCTTGAGTTCATTGATTCTAGAGTACATTTATCCTTCTGAGATTGGTGATTAATCTAACTAATTGGTCTTTGGTATAGAGACATGTGGAGGCTGGGATGATAGAGTCCTTGGAGGATTTTATCATGTAGATTGATTATCTTCATTACATGTTCATGATGACATGATACAAAGGGTTTAATCATATCATAATTAAATACAATGTTAAGAAGATCCTTTGATTATGGGAATAGGAGCAGCCAATATAAAAACTCCTATTATAAGATTAATTAATAGCACAATTGTAATGTCTTGGATTTTTCCATGTGTTATTTTAATATTATATGGGAATTATTTTGAGACTAGGATCTGAGACGGCGTGCAGTTCTGAGGCCCAGTGAGCCTGGAACAAGTGTTTGAATTTAATTTAATAATTAAATTACGCGCGTGTGCGTTTTTCCTGAAAACGTGGAATAACTCCTGAACGGGTGCTCGGATCAGAAATATGAGGGCACTGTCGCGTTCAGAACAACGATTTTACCTTGGGTGAGGCCTAAGTTTGGTCGGCACAGGTCGGTGGTGAAATATGGTTTTCGGGACGTAACTATAATAAAATATTTAATTTAAATCTTGTTACGTCAAGTATCTCTTATCTTTTAAATAGAGATTTCACAAGGGAATCAGGGTTACAATCCCCGTAACCCTGAAATATCTCTGGAGGCTCTAGAGGAAACCCCTAGTGCGGTGGCGACGTTCTTGACAGATTTCGATAGCGACAACGACGTGGCGGGCAGATCTTCACCGGCAAACGCAGTGAATCCCAGTAGGATATTGATTTTGATTTTTCATTCCCTGTTTTTGATTTCCACGACGAATGCGGACTAATCCACGAAAAGATTAGCCCACGGATCGATCGTTCTTGCGGGATGGGATTTTTAGGGGATTTGGGGGGAATTGATTCTTGAATTTTGTTTGGTTTTCTTCAACCTTCTAATGGTGACGAACCAAGATCAACACGAACATCGATCGAGGTTCGCCCCTCTCGTTTTTCTGTGTGTTCTCCCCCAAATTCTTCACGTTATTCATGAGCATTCGTCGTGTTCTTCACGGGGCGATGAACAACGGATCATTGCGCATCCGTTCTGCGACGCAAAGATCCCAAATTGAAGGATCAACACCACAACAGTCTTGCGGAGGTGTGACAACGGTTTCGGTGGACGGATCAGAGTGGATAGAAAGAAATCGTTCTTCGGACGATTTCCGCTCGGATGGCCGGAATCAGATTTTGGAGCCGATTGAAGACCTGAAACCCATGGATTCGGCTTCATGGAGACGAGGCGACCCGGTATCTGGAGTTTTGTGGTGAACGGATTACAGAATCAAGATCCGAAAGATCGGCCGAGGTGCGTGGAGGAAGACGCGGTTCTGGAAATTTTCTCGACTACACGCCGTGTAGTATGGGCTACAAGGCATGTGTTCATAGGTAGGGTTACCCGGCGTGTACTCCGGGAGTACACGGACACGGGTAGGGAACCCGGCCATGGAAACGCCATGTATACCCCTCCTCAGCCAGACCAGACCAGATACACGGGGTACCCCGTATACTGGTACATGGGCCGAAGACACGGACACGGGCAGAGACCGTGTACGGGCACGTGGCCAGCATACACGGTGCGAGTCCAGCTGCTCAAACACGGTGTTTGATTTCTTCTATACACCGTGTAGTTGCTTTCGACAAGCTGAGTGACACGGGCCAGTTACACGAGCAGCACCTGGGGTCAAGGAACACAGCGTGTACCTTTTCTACACGCCGTGTAGTTTGGTTTTGCATGGCTTGAACGAAGGACACGGGCCGTTCACACGGGAAGTACCCAGGGTCAAGGAACACAGTGTGTAACCATACTACACTCCATGTAAACTTTTTCTTCATGGCTTGAGCCACCTTCCATCTGTGACTTGTACTAGTTCTTAGGGTTCTTACCCTTGGTAATCCCCTGAAGGTTCTGGCATCAACTCCTTTATACAGGGGTATGATCCCTTCAGCAGACCTCCCTGAATATAGTTGTTGGAATACCCTCTGTGAGACTTAGATCCGGATCCTCTATTCATTCTTGGAACCCTAGGTAGAGTTCATGGTATCGACGTGACCAACTTTACCCGGGCCCCGATCCTCTGCTTAACGGATTAGCTCAAATTGAGTTGTCGGAATCACCCCATGAATTGGCTGTGATCCTCATCTGAGCATCTTGTTCCCAAGGTACTTGTGGAGTGTATTCTCCCGGAACAAGTACTTCGTGCCTCTCTCTTCAGACCTAGGAGTATGTCCTCCCGATGGTATGCTTAGTGGAATCTTCGAGCTGGATCCTAGTGGCGGTTTTCGCGATGGTCATTTGTGTATGAGTATATCTGGATATTCTTGTTATATGTTCCGTAGACATATACTGTGTAGAGATGACTGTACCTTTCTTTGGGGTATTTTCCTTTGTTGTATTTCCTTTCTGGTTTTTGGGGTGTCCTACTGGGTATTTTTATACTCAACCATGCACGGGCTTTGCCCGCACGTGTCATGTCATGTGCAGACGAGCGAGCCTTTGACAGGATTCTAGGCGGACCAGGATCGGACGGTGCTCAGTGAGATCAGACAGGCCGAGGTGCGTTCCTTCGGCGATGGGTTGCAGTCCCAGTACCTTTCTCTACAGGTTGGAATTATGGTAGACTTTCTTTTGGTGGGCTTGTACTTTTGGGCCAGGGTTTTACTTTATTGTACTTTACTTCCTATCGTACTCTGTTGGTTGGGTTTTAGTGTATGAATGCATCTTTTCCTTTTGATAGTTTTTACTTTGCAGCTTTGTGGGCTTGGAGATGTGTGTGTGTGTGTACAAGTTATAGGCAATGCCTCCCATGTTAGTAGCACGCCTACTCGGTGCTAGTCACCATCCCCTGGCCTATTGGAGGCGATCTTGGGGAGTTGCGGATCGGGCCCCACTGGGACGGGTCATGACAGAGTGGTATTAGAGGTGGTCGGCTCTACCTTAGGACCGAGAGTCTGTGAGTTGGTTTGGTGCAACGGTGTTAAGTGTTTCAAGTTCTGCTCTCAGGCCAGGGACCCCAGTGTTGGTGTGGTGGCTGACGTATCCATACACCAGGACTCTGATAACTTGCTTTTCAACTTGGAACATGAAAACACTAGTTGCATGGGGGAAAATAATGGTACATGCATCATATAGGAATGGTTTGTGGTTTCCATGTCCTTCTTGAATCAGCTCTCTAGATATACTCACTGACTATGATACATCTTGTTTCTTGAAATGGATTCTTCCGTTACGTGCACCTGCTAGGATCCAGCAGCTCGATCATGAGGATGACCCCTCATTGATGAAGCTTCGATACAGGGACCATATCCCCCAGTTCTATCACCAGGTGGCGTGCCAGTTATTCTGCCCCCTGTGGAGAAGTGTTTAGAACCTACTGTACCAGTGGAGGAGGAGCGCAGGCTGAGCACACTCCACGAGTTTCAGAGACAGAGACCCCTCAGGTTTTGAGGTGAGCCTGACCCTCAGGCAGCAGAGGACTGGCTTGAGGCAGTGACCAGAGTCTTCTGTTTGGTTAGGACGCCAGCAGACTAGATGGTGATCCTGGCAGCGAGCCTTCTGCAGGGCTCGACAGGGCGATGGTGGAGTTTGGTCATCCAGACTCACGACGAGGCAACTCTTTCATGGTCGGAGTTTGAGCATCTATTTAGATAGGAGTTTTCACCGGTTACCCTAAGAGCAGTACGCATACAGGAGCTCCTTCAGCTCCAGCAGGGAACCATGTCGGTGGCTGACTATTCATCAAGGTTTACCAACCTCTCGCGGTACTCGATGGATATGGTCAGAGATCAGTACTTCAGAGCTCGGAATTGTGATCGGGGCTTGCGCAGAGATATCTGAGCTAGTATCATCCCTATGAGCATTCCTACTTATGCTGGGGTGTTCGAGCGGGCATTGGTGGTCGAGAGCTTCCTGGAAGAGCAGGGACAGCCGGCAGTTGTCAGTAGTGGGCGAGCTGGAGCAGAGACCTCGGTGGCAGGGAGTCAACGTCAGGGACCCAGGCGTGGGAGATGTTTCCAGAGGAGATCCCAGGAAAGGGGATCAGCCGTGCATGGTTCATAGGGCGCTTCCATCCAGCCTCGAGAGAGGTGATGTTACTCATCTGACGGCAGGGGAAATCTCACTCGAGATTGTCCGACCCGTCATACTAATGACCCAGGAGCAGTGGATAGACCACTGAGGCAGAGGCAATGTGTGGAGCAGGCAGATCTGTGAGGTGGTGGACGTGGCGGAGGATCTAGGAGAGTAGCTAGAGGTGGTCAGTGTTTGGACCCTTTACCACCACCACCCCCAGGAGGTCCACCCCAGGCTCA
The DNA here is from genome assembly GCA_963277665.1 of Viscum album. Taxonomy (NCBI): domain Eukaryota; kingdom Viridiplantae; phylum Streptophyta; class Magnoliopsida; order Santalales; family Viscaceae; genus Viscum; species Viscum album. The sequence continues at coordinate 387,692,627 of OY728166.1, forward strand.
GGGAGCTAGTGTACAGAGGCAGGGACAGCTACAGGCGGCAGAGGCTTATGACCCAGGTACTCCCATAATGATTAGAGGTACTATCTGTGTCTTTTATACTTTGGCTGCCATATTGATAGACACAGGTTCTAGTCATTCCTTTCTGGCTGCTTATCTTGTTCGAGACCTTGAGATTCCAGTTGAGCCGTTTACTCGACCCTTACGCTTAGAAACACCGACTGGAGAAGATTCAGAGATCACACACCTTTGCAGGCAGTGTGACCTAAACCTTGGAAGTGAGAGTTTCGGTTGGAACCTCTTAGTGGTAGCGTCGAGGCCTTACGATGTCATTCTTGGCATGGATTGGTTATCCACAGTTCATTCCCAGATTGATTGTTTTAGGCGAAGGGTGCGGTGTGTCCGCAGTGATGGAATGAGGTTCTCTTTTGTCGGTGAAAGAGAGACCCAGGCAGTGCAAGATAGACTCGTGCATAAGAGGGAACATCCGATTTCACACCAATTGGCTAGCCTAGCCTTTGGCGCGGTAGATGTTACGAGTTTCCAGTTTCCAGCAGTGGTGGCTGAGTACGGGGACGTCTTTCCAGAGGATGTCCTTGGGCTACCTCCCCATCAAGAGATAGATTTCTGCATTGAGTTTCAACCCGGGATGACCTCGATATCAGCATCAGCTTATCGGATGGCTCCTACAGAGCTTCGTGAGCTGAGGATGTAGCTGGACGACTTACAGAAGAAGGGCTTTGTGAGACCCAACATTTCACCATGGGCGGCCCCAGTGCTATTTTCCAATAAGGCGGACGGGAGATTGAAGCTGTGTGTATATTACCGGCGCTTGAATCAGGTGACCGTGAAGAACCGGTATCCGCTGCTGAGGATCGATGACTTCTTAGACCTGTTGAGAGGGGAACGATGGTTCTCGAAGGTTGATCTACGATTAGGCTATCACCAGTTGCGAGTATGGGAAGAGGATATATCGAAGACGGCTTTCAGATGTCGCTACGGTCACTATGAGTACTTGGTGATGCCCTTCGATGTGACGAACATCCTGGAAGTGTTCATGGGACTCATGAACCGGATCTTTCAGCCTTATCTAGACCGGTTTGTGGTGGTCCTCATTGATGATATCCTTGTGTACTCTGTGTCCGAGGAGGAGCACGCAAGACACCTAAGGATGGTTCTGGACACACTTCGAGAGCACCAGTTGTATAGAAAACTCTTGAAGTGTCAGTTCTGGTTACAAAAGTTCCAATTTCTGGGACACGTTATCTCAGCGGATGATGTAGCAGTGGACCCAGCAAAGGTAGAGACATTGCTAGCATGGGAGCCACCTCGGAGCGTGGCGGAGGTGCAGAGTTTCCTTGGGTTTGTGGGATACTATCGGAGATTCATCCATGATTTCTCCAGGATTGCAGCACCCATGAAAGCTTTGACCCAAAAGGGATAGCCTTTCGTGTGGACCGAGAAATTCCAGTAGGCATTCCAGCAGTTGAGACAGAGTCTGACGAGTGCCCTGATCTTGAGATTACCGGAGGAGGGTGTAGAGTACATAGTGTTCTGCGACGCATCAGGAACCGGGCTTGGTTGTGTCCTGATACAGAGGAAAGTAGTGATTTCATATGGATCACGTTAGTTGAGGCCACACGAGCAAAACTACGCGACCCAAGATCTTGATTTGACAGCGGTAGTCTTCGCATTGAAGATGTGGCGGCACTACCTGATGGGAGAGCGGTTTACCATCTACTCTGATAACAAGAGTCTCAGATATATATTTTCTCAGAAGGATCTGAATTTGAGACAGAGGTGATGGCTTGAGTTCCTCCAGGATTACGACTTTTAGATCGTTTATACTCCTTGGAAGGGGAACGTGGTGGCAGATTCTCTTAGTAGGAAATCCAGTTTGCAATTGCTGGATGAGGCGACAAGGCAGTTGGCCTCTTTACAGTTGTCCTTCGTGGATGGATATGAGGGAGCTTACCTTCATTCGATGGTTGTTACCCCTCCACTCTTACAGCGAGTCAGGGAAGCACAGTGCAGAGATGCTAGCTGTGAGACTCTACATGCTCAGATATCCACAAGTGATGCTGCTGATGGATATTCAGAAAGAGGGGAACACGTTGTCCTTTTCAGAGGACGCACGGTAGTACCAGTGACGTTGCGGGAGGAGGTGCTGAGGGAGTTCTATACATCCCCTTTGGCGGTGCATTTAGGCTTGGAAAATATGTACCAGGACCTCCGACGTCAGTTCTGGTGGCCAGGGATGAAGAAGAGTGTGGAAGAGTTTGTTTCTCGGTGCCTTACTTGTTAGCGAGTAAAGGCTGAGCACCAGGTGCCAGCAGGCTTGACTCAGCCCCTTGAGGTGCCAGAGTGGAAGTGGGATGGGATATCCATGGACTTTGTGAAAGGTTTACCACGCACGTCCAGGGGACACGATTCCATCTGGGTGATCATTGATCGACTCACCAATTCGGCCCACTTCCTAGCCATATGGAAGCAGAGTTTGGTAGAGAGCTTGGGACACCTCTACGTGCAGGAGATAGTTTGGATTCATGGAGTACCATCCACGATCGTCTCAGATCGTGATGCTCATTTCACATACCGGTTGTGGAAGGGATTGCAGGAAGCTTTTGGGACTCAATTACACTTGAGCACATTGTTTCATCCCCAGACTGATGGGCAGACAGAGCAGACCATCCAGGTCTTGGAGGATATGCTACGAGCTTGCATACTTTACTTCGGTTGTAGCTGGGAGGATCACCTACCACTGGTGGAATTTTCTTATAACAACAGTTATCATTACACTATTGGTATGGCACCATTCGAGGCTCTATACGGGCGACCTTGCAGGTTGCCACTTTGCTGGACTGACCCAGGAGAGTCAGCACTCATTGGCCTAGAGATGGTGAGAGATACTACAGAGAAGGTGCAGGTCATCCAGGAGCGGATGAATACTGCACAGAGTCGGAAAAAGTCTTATGCCGACCAGAGGTGGAGGCCTTTGGAGTTTGAGGAGGGAGACCATGTGTTCCTTCGGGTCTCACCTCGATGGGGATTGCGGAGATTTGGCCAAGGTGGCAAGCTATCTCTGAGGTTCGTTGGCCCTTTTCAGATTTTGAGTAGAGTTTGAGAGGTGGCGTATCTCTTGGATCTATCTCCTCAGATGGACCGGGTACACAACGTCTTCCATGTGTCGTATCTACGGAGGTATGTGCATGATCCATCGCACGTCATCGACTGGGGTGAGCTGGACATCGATGATGGAGTGACCTTTGCTGAGTACCCAGTGGAGATCGAGGATCAGTAGGAGAAGATCCTTCATGGATGAGCTATTCCCTTGATGCATGTCCGGTGGAAGCACGGGAATCTCCAGGAGAGCACGTGGGAGCAGAAGGCTCAGATTCGCATGCAGTACCCACATCTTTTTTAGTAGCCCTTGTTTTGGATTTTTGGGGACATAAAAGCCCTAAGGTGGGTGTGATGTAATGTCCTGGATTTTTCAATGTGTTATTTTAATATTATATGGGAATTATTTTGAGACCAGGCTCTGAGACGGCGTGTAGTTCCAAGGCCCAGTGATCCCGGAACAAGTGTTTGAATTTAATTTAATAATTAAATTACACGCGCGTGTCTTTTTCCTGAAAAAGTAGAATAACTCCTGAATGGGTGCTCGGATCAGAAATCTGAGGGCACCGTTGCATTCATAACAGTGATTTTACCTTGGGTGAGGCCTAAGTTTGGCCGGTGCAGGTCAGTGGTGAAATATGGTTTTTGGGACGTAACCGTAATAAAATATTTAATTTAAAGCTTGTTATGTCAAATATCTCTTATCTTTTAAATAGAGATTTCGCAGGGGAATCAGGGTTACAATCCTCATAACCTTGAAATTCTCTAGAGTCTCTAGGAAAGCTCTGGAGGAAACCCCCAACGCGGCGCCGACGTTCTTGATAGATTTCGACGGCGACGACGACGCGGCGAGCGGATCTTCGCCGGCAAATGCAGAGAATCCAAGTAGGATGTTGATTTTGATTTTCCATTCCCCATTTTTGAATTCCACAACGAACACAGACTAATCCACGAATAGATTAGGTCGCGGATCGATCATTCTTGCGGGATGGGATTTTGCGGAGATTTGTGGGGAATTGATTCTTGAATTTTGTTTGGTTTCGCTCAACCTTCTGACGGTGACTAACCAAGATCGACACGAACATCGATTGAAGTTCGTCCCTCTCATTTTGCTGTGTGTTCTTCCCAAAATTCTTCACGTTCTTCGTGAGCGTTCTTCGCGTTCTTCACAGGGCAATGAAAAATGGATCTTTGTGCATCCGTTCTATGACGCAACGATCCAAAATTGAAGGATCAACACTGCAGCAGTCTTGCGGAGGTGAAAAGACGGTTTCGGAGGACGGATCAGATCGTCTCGGAAGAAATCGTTCTTCGGACGATTTTCGCTCGGATGGTCGGAATCGGATTTTGGAGCCGATTAAAGACCCAAAACCCACAAATTCGGCTTCATGGAGACGAGGCGACCCGGTATCTGGAGTTTCGTGGTGAACGGACGACAGAATTGAGATCCCGAAGATTAGCCGAGGCGCGTGGAGGAAGATGCGGTTCTGGAAATTTTCCCAACTACACACCGTGTATTATGGACTACACGGCGTGTGTTCATCGGTAGGGTTACCCGGCGTGTACTCCGGGAGTACATGGACATGGGCAGGGCACACAGCCATGGACACGCCATGTATACCCCTCCCCAGCCAGACCCGACCAGATACATGGGGTACCCCGTGTACTGGTACATGGGCAGGCGACACGGACACTGGAAGAGACCATGTACGGGCATATGGCCAGTGTACACGGAGCAAGCCCAGGTGCTCGAACACGGCGTGTGATTTATTTTACACGCCATGTAGTTGATTTCGAAAATCCGAGTGACACGGGCCGGTTACACGGGCAGCACCCGGGGTTAAGGAACACAGCATGTACCTTTTCTACACGCCGTGTAGTTTGGTTTTTCACGGCTTGAACGAAGGACACGGGCCGTTCACACAGGCAGTTCCCGGGGTCAAGGAACAGGGCGTGTAACCATACTACACGCCGTGTAAACTTTTTCTTCATGTCTTGAGCCACTTGCCTTTTGTGACTTAGACTAGTTATTAGGGTTCGTACCCTTGGTAATCCCCCGAAGGTTCCGGCATCAACTCCTTTATACAGGGGTTTGATCCCTTCAGCAGACCTCCCTGAATAGAGTTGTTGGAATCCCCTCTGTGAGACTTAGAGCCAGATCCTATATTCATTCCTGGAACCCTAGGTATAGTTCTTGGTATCGACATGACCAACTTTACCTGGGTGTCGATCCTCTGCTTAGCGGATTAGCTCAGATTGAGTTGTCGGAATCACCCCATGACTTGGCTATGATCCTCATCTGAGCATCTTGTTCCCAAGGTACTTTTGGAGTGTATTCTCCCAGAACGAGTACTTCGTGCCTCTCTCTTCAGACCTAGGATTATGTCCTCCCGATGGTATGCTTAGTGGAATCTTCGAGCTTGATCCTAGTGGCAGTTTTCGCGATGGTAATTTGTGTATGAGTATATCTGGATAATCTTGTTATATGTTCCATAGACATATACTGTGTAGAGATGACTATACCTTTATTTGTGGTATTTCCCTTTGTTGTATTTACTTTTTGGTTTTCGGGGTGTCCTACTAGGTATTGTTATACTCACCCCTGCATAGGCTTTGCCCGCACATGTCGTGTCTTGTGCAGACGATCGAGCCTTTGACAGGATTCTAGGCGGACCAGGACCGGACGGTGCTCAGTGAGATTAGACAGGCCGAGGTGTGTTCCTTTGGCGATGGGTTGCAGTCCCAGTACCTTTATCTACAGTTTGGACTTGTGGAAGACTTTCTTTTGGTGGGATTGTACTTTTGGCCCAGGGTTTTACTTTACTGTACTTTACTTCCTGTCGTACTCTGTTGGTTGGGTTTTAGTGTATGCATGAATCTTTTCCTTTTGGTAGTTTTTACTTTGTAGCTTTGTGGGATTGGAGATGTGTGTGCGTGTGTACAGGTTGTACGCAATGCCTCCCATGTTAGTAGCATGCCTACTCAGTGCTAGTCACTAGCCCCTGGCCTATTGGTTGCGGGCTTGGGGAGTTGCGGCTCGGGCCCCACCAGGACGGGTCGTGACAACAATCCAGTAATCATTGAGATGTAGTACTCTAAGAAAAGTCTCATTATGTGTGCATTGTGGAATAACATAGGTTTCTAGTTGAAAAAGAATCCACTTAGGCGAACCTCCTCCAGTGAGAGTAAGATTCTAATAAGGATAGGTTTTAATCGCACGAATAAAAATCCAAATAAGATAAGACTAAAGAGTAGATTTATACTACTAAAAAATGAATCTATGTATTGTGGTGGAAGAAAAGGCTATGGAGTTAGAAAAATATCAATTTAATGTATATGGACTTAAAAAATTAATTTATGAACTCCAAAAATTCACAGAGTGAATCTAGTAGTGACTACTATTTATAAATACTCCAACATGTGTATGTGCCTCTTAATTTTTCGATACAAATAATAAAAATGATATTTACAATAATTTCAAATTGTATGATTCTTATTCTACCCTGATCATTAATTTTTGAAGACTTGTTATACTCTTGAAGGGGAAACCCCAAGATAATCGAAATCATCTAAATATTGAATGATGATGGCTTAAAAAAATCACAATAACCAACTACTTGATTCCTGAAATTTTACTCCTAAATTTTTTCTCATAGATGGTATAGGTATCCATATCATTTCTGTAACTCTATATTTGGTCCATTCAGATATGAATGATGGTTTCCATTTGAACGCGTGATCATATATAGTTATATCCATGTGTACCGTCACTATAAAACAATAGTTGTTTTATTCAGATATGAATGGTGGTTTCCATAGTATAATGAAAACCCAAAAAAGATATGTTTAGATAGAGGATTATAATGTTTAAAATGGATTAAATACCACATAATCGCACCTTTATGAGATCTGAATAGACATATAAACTAATATTCTAGGAAAAATGAGTGATCTAACTTTTTCCTAGGCCAATGAGCCTAGAGAGCATGTATTGAATTTTACTAGGGTCAAATGGTGGGCCTCGCAAGCCTTGATTTTTTTTAAATTTTCCCAAAATTTTACCTCAACCTCATTTAGAGGATACTTAGTAGCCAGGAACTCATATTTTTATAAGGTCTCCCTCTATAAGTTTTCTACCATGTAAATTTTATACATTTTCCATTTTTAAGATCACAATTTTTACTAAATCACATGAGGTGAATGTCTAGAGAGTGAAGACTTTCATTTTTACTAGGCCTCCCTTTATGGTTTTTCAACCTGGTCAGTTTTAGATATCTTCTCCTAGGAATTTTAAGGTCTTTGAAGCTGGGCTAATATAGCTAGTGTTTTAGGACAAGAAACATTAACCAAAAGGTGAGGCAGTATGTAGAGAGAAACAAGTGAATAAACCTAATTTGAATTAAGAGAACAAGGTCATGGATATAGATAATCTATAGGAATGGTATATGTGGTTTACGGACACTGTTCTTAGACCAATGGTTTCTACTATTTATGGTCTAAAAAAATTGAGAAAAAGGATGTGATGAACTACATATTAGAAAGGGTGATACAAACCTGATGTCAATGAAATAACCATTCTGTTATATCCAAACATATAAAAAGTGAATATTTTTTATGGTCATAGTTCATGGACCATTGAAGGTTATAGTGTAAGGTCACACAACTTTGACCAAAGGTGGGGCAATCTATCTAGTAGCATGGGAAAATAAAGACCCATTGTGAATGGAGAGACCAATGTTTCTAACATAAACAACCACACATATGAGTGCATAAAATTTAGGGTCATGCTGGTCTGACTGACATAGGGGTTGTGATATAACAACCCACATGTGACCCAAAAGCTAAGAGCATTCCAACACCATAAAATTGGGAATGAAAAAGATTTAAATCACTATATAACGCATTTAAATCATGAATATTAGGTAATACAAATATGATAGGGGTAATGTTGAACAAAATTCAAATAACGGGTTCCATGATAATATCATTGGGGAATATGAATATTATAATATCTTATCCTTAGGATTTAGATGCCTTTAGTTTACTGGTATAAATATGGAAACATCAATAATCATTAACATGAAGATATGTTTCCTAGAGTCAGATACACTCATTATTGATAACCGATGAAATTTATGCGGTGAATTAAACACATGTGTAATGAAGTGTGATATATAGAAGGAAACATCAAATAGGTGGTTGGAATGTTCCATTCTTGAATTAACCATCCTTAGAATATTTAATAATTATGAAGGGAGAATAAAGATTGATGATGATTTATGACTGGGTTTGAACTATATAGTTCAGACAACACTACATATCCTAAAAAAATAAGAATCAATCCACACATATTTATTATACATTCCTATTGTAAGATGGTTGGGTAAATACCCGACGTGATGGAAGTAGGCCCCACACACTAGGATGAGAAGGGGTGAAGTGGATTTAGATTTTAAATTGGGACAAGGATAGAGGATCTAATAATCATTTCATTTCCTAAGGTAACAATAATAAATTCAAACATAGTTCTAATATACGGGAGACTTGTTTAGTTCATAACATAGATGGACCAAGACATTTGTAGAGGTATATTAGACTATATCCATAAAAACTCTATATAAATAGATATTTTTGTATTAAGATAATTATTATCAGAGGTTAATAGATAAATAACTATATACTGAAAGATCCTACATTGATTAAGTTCTTACATAGAACATAGAGGTATTTTGTTTCACCATGGAATCGTGAATAATGATCTATATGTTGGTGAAGATATTACATGGATATAACAATCATGTATGAAGATTAGGCCACCCATGGAATCCCACTCAAAGTTATTTATGTTATGTATATTATCATTATGTGATGAGAACTATATGATAAATATTTTATATGAATGAAACAAAGACTTATATATCATACAATTTAGGGTCATACAACTTGGACCAGCAGAATTAGGGTACATTTTGACCAAGGCATAGGTTTAGAGATATAAACCCATATGCTGAATGTTTTATGCAGGTATGGTTTGTTTGTATAATAATATTGAAATGTCTCAAGGCTAAATCCATTAAAGTGAAACCCAATAAGAATGGAGAGGATCCAAATATCATGATGGGGCCATGATTTTTTTGAGAATCATGCCTATTCCTAAGATGGGATATTGGGGAATCATTACATATCTTTTGGTATCAAGAATCAATCCACGCATTATTATGAGATATAAAAGGATATTTTATCTCAATGTAGACTATATTGTAACATGACTGAATGTGAATAATGAAACCATACAATGATAGGATGTTAAACACTAGGTATTTTTTAACTAGGACTATGATAAGAATCTAGGAATTTAAATATATCCCATAATATTGGAATCAAACCTCATGAAGTTCTTGTGAGGTACTTGTGTAAAAGGCCCGGGGAGAGACCCCACATGAATGAATTTGGACCCAAACATTAGGATAAAAACATGTTTAAGTAGAAGGATATTGGAAACTGGGCCAAATATAGATGATATAATAGTCACTGCATATCCCAAGGTCAAGGGAATAAATACACGCATAGTTCTAACATATATGGAGGCATTTAATCTTAGTTAAAATTGATAAACACACTAATAATTCTTACATAGATCTATATCACATAAAAGGATGAATAGGTCTCATAGACAAGCTAACCCAAATAAATTGAGATTTTATGTATAGTTAACGTTTATGACTTTCAGTTTAACATCATGTGATGAGGACTAGGATTTTTAGCCTTGTAGTTTAACATCATACGATGAGGAAAAGGGCATTATGTAGTTTCAGTTCACATGATGAGGACTATTCTTATGTAGTTTTCCATCATAAAGTGATGAAAAGTATGATATGGGGAATTTTAGTCTTCATGTAAACTATTAAAAGTAGAAAAATAATACATCGACAACTCCTAAATGGATCAATATCTTGTATAGGGGGATTTAGAGTGCTGAGGATATATGTCAGGGTCAAGGGTGAGAGATTCGAGCATCACTATGTGTTTCGAGGTGATGAAGATCAAGACAAACATTGTTCTTATAAAGTTACCCTATGTTGATCTAGCTCTTTCATAGGGGGAATTTTTTACTAGAATAGGTTTATAGATAAATAACCATATTATGAGGATTATTACATTGATATGGATCATATGTAAGATAAATATTTGTATAATGTGGTGTATTGATCAAAATATTTTCAAAATAGCTTCATCTGAGTGCTGAAACTATGGAAAGACACCCAATATGAATTAATAGATCAAATCATTGGGATAAAGTGGGGAATTGGGTCTGAATTTATAATTGGTTATCAAAAAGTAAATCTAGGTTTCACTCTATATCCCATAGTAACAAGAATCATGCCGCACATAATTCTTATAGTATAGAGGGGTATGGGGTCAACTTGACATAGTATTGAGAAAAAAAGTGGGAAACCAACATGAATATCTTGAGGGTTCTCTCACCAAGACTAAGTGAGTGAATTTGTTTAGATTTATCCTATGGATTGTTCTTGTAGTTTGTACATTAGTAAAATATTACAAAAGAGTAATCAAGACATACGTATTTTTTATAAGGGGTTTTTTATTTATTTTATGAAAAATAGATGGAGGAATGGAATGAAAATTGATAAATCTTAAACATATCTGACTCTCATAAGGAGGATAAGTCTCTTATACCATCCCATATACTTTTTGACATATCATGTATGGAGGAACTTACGCCATGAAATTATATGTCATGAAATCATGATGGGAATAATTTTCTTTAAAAATGATACATCTCTATTATGCTAATCTGAGAAATAAACCAAGACCTCTAAGCTCACATGAGTCATTCTCAATGTAAGAAATAAGAGGCACATGGAGGATTAATCATATAGCAATAGAGAACATGTTAGGGTGGATGTTTTTGTGTAGTTTTAAGTCACACGACAAATAAAAAATTCATATAGTTTAACATCATATGACTAGGACACATGAGATATATAGTTTTTTTTATACATATAAAGATTGGGATATATTTTTCAATGTCTTGTAGCAAAGATTAATATATCTAACATGAAGTTATGAAAAATAACTCTTTATAAAACTTGTATTGGGGTGTTATAGTTTTACACTCTCTATATATTATGATAAGGTTGTATGGTATATTAGAGTAAATCATGTTTATGACATAAGGTCCCTCCCACTTCAGATAAAGTTTTAGAGGCTTCTACTCATGTATCATTAGAATTTTGACATATAAAACTATTCCTCCTAGGAGGAATTAATGAAGGTGAAATATATTATTTAATTCTCATGAAATATTGTTTTTATGGATTTATAGGTTGTAAAGTGTCTGTAAACTTTTCCCATCAAGTCATTTCAACTCATCAAGCTACTTATAGGTCTATTCATCATCATATATCTCATTTTAGATAGTGAAATGAAATAAAGTAAACTAATATTTGATGGTTAGAACTGCCTTTTTACTATATACAACCCATAAGGAATTCATATGTTTGATAGACTAGGGAAATCACGAAACTTCCTGGTGAATTCCATGTAGTCATGTGTTGTCAATGGATAGAAGAATCCAAGCCTCTTGGTTTGATGGGAGAGCATGAATATTGATTGATGAGAACCATAGTTTCCTACATAAACTTCTTTCACAACTGTAATAGTTTCTCATCCTCCAATTCATCTAAGGAGAAATATTTCAAATTTGTATTTAAAGTATTTTCTAAGAATTTAATCCATCGTAGAGGATGAAGTTCAATACCCATCATTAGATTTGTTCATTACTGGATCAATCTTATGGAATAATTTTTCTTTTGATATATTTCATTATAGGGGACATCCATCCTATAATGAAATCATTTGGTGAGAATTTTAAATTTCATTAGTTAGGGGTGGTGTTGATCTCATTTCTTTATTTAATGTAATCGTTAAAGGATTATGATACCACCCTACGATGTGTTATGTGGATGATTGTTTCCACATGTTTTGGATTTTATAAGGTTGTGGATAATTTTTATAATTCATCTTCAAAAGTTATCTACTAATTTTTTATGTTAGGAAGTGTTGGATCAGAGGGGAATTATGACATCAACCCTCATACATAATCAATAAGGGGGATCAATTATCCCTTTTATGGAATATTCACCAATAATTTTCTTGATTACCGACTAAAAATCACATTGTATGTTTAAATAGACCTCTAGTATCTATAAAGATAACTCCAATAATACAATGAGATCTTGATGTTATTCTTCATTTCTGATGAAACCCTTTAAAAACAAGAAGTAATATAGAAGAAATAATTTTACTAGGGAGACAATAACAATCCCCAAGCCAACACTGTTGAGCTTCAGATTCTCCATTATTCCTCATGTTAGGCTCTTAGAGGCACCATAAAAGTATATCTCCCATAGTTATAGAGTATCTAGAATATAGAAAACATACCAATCCATGAGTTATTTATCTAGAAGTGAATATTTATGGGTAGGGTGAACTCTAAGAAACACTATGAACCCTTCTCTTTTAATTTCATTTTATTACACAAATCAGATTCCCAATTATTGTAATATGACTTCCCACTATGCTGAATTTCCAGTTAACATCGAACAATTAAGATTATATTTTAGTGGGTAAATTCAAGTGAACAAATGTACCCCAGGATGATATAAGTATTGTCTCAATTTCTTCACCACAAAGATAAGTACGATAAATTTATTCTCATTATCATAACACAAATTTTCAATATCTATTATTTTCATACTGAGATTGTAGAGACTATTATCCTTCATCATATCATTATTTTTCATGAGAAGGGAATTGCATGATATCTCCATAGTTTCAACATACATGATGAGTGACTTTCCATATACCAATGACATCAATATAGGTGGTTATAGGAGACACGACTTGATATTATTGAAATATTACTGAAAATATTCATCCCACTAATAGGTGACTCTATTCTTTATCAACATTTTAATGGGTAATATCTTTATAGTAAGGGTGGATATAATATGCCTCATGTAGTAAATATATTACTATATACCTCAAATTTCTTTGAGGTTTTGAAGGGGGGATTGTTAAGGGTCACCATGATCTTCCCAATATCATCTTTGATGCTATGATGATGTACAATGAAGCTAATAAATTTAATTAATTTCACCCTAAAAGTACATTTCTAGGTATTCATCTTCAAGTTATGTTGTCATGATTTATTGAAAACAATATCAATATCAACTATATGGATACAATGATATTGGGATTTGACCACCAAATCATTAATGTATCATTCTAGAGTTCTCCCTAGGAGGGGTTTTATGATATGGTTCATGGAACATTGTTATGAATCTTTTGAGTTCTTTAAAAAAATGGAATTACTTGATAGAAATATAATCCTTAGGGTTCCCTTGAAGCATATACCTCCTTATATTTTTGATCCACATAGATTTTTTTATATCCTGAATACCCATATATGAAAGAGAGGGAATAGAAATCAATTTTTTAATTAACCATAACTTCCATGATTAGGACTGAGAAAACTTCTTTTGGATAGTGTAGGTTGAGATCCTTGAAATCAATTGAAGCTATGATATTCACATTCTTCTTCTTGATGAGGAAAATTTTGGTGATATATTTTTGGTATTGAATATCTAAAATTAATTTTTCATTGATAATCTTATAAATGAATTCGTCGACATTGGTAATGTGGGTAAAATTTATTCTCCTAGTTGCTTTCCTAAAACCATAACGATCCTCAGGAATTCCAAACTGATGGGTGGTCACATTAGGGTCCAATTTGGTCACCAAAATATATTTTCAAGTGAATATATCCTATTTTTTCTCTAAGAAATAGATATATGTCTCTTTATACTCAAGATTCATTGAAAAAATGATAAATAAAGGCATTGTATCTTTATTTTTACCCAAGTTCACTTGTATGAGAACATTAATAGCATTATAGAAACCTTCTTTAAATGATGTAGGTAAAATCTAGGATCATATACCTCTCCTTATTCTTCCTAAATATCATTATAAGTGGGAGATGGAGGGACATATTTGGATCTATAAGATGAAATTGGTACATTTTTATCTTCTATGAATTATGGGGAGGTTTATTTGGATCCTGAAGGGGATAATGAAGGTGCTTAATTATTATAATCATTGTGGATAATTTTTATTTCCCATCTCCATCATTGTAAGTAGATGTTGTGATAAAATCCTGATATTCTGGAGATGTTATGAGAGTTTTTTAGCTTCTTAGGATGATGTTTAAGTGTCTTTTGATCCTGAAGATGACTTCGGGGCCTCTTCATATCCTAGATATAATTAGGAAGAATTCATGTATGGGATAATGTTATCTTTACTACAATTAAAATTCTATTTTTACAGGTGAGGTTCAGTTAACATAGCTAGTATAATGAGGATAGGTGTGATTAGTATGACCTAATTACTTAGAAAATATATAGTAATTTCAAATATTTTATTGATGGGAAACACATATTATTCCCCAACTTCATTAAATAAGATGATGTGATCCATTCTAAAACCACTGGGGGAAGTAATTTTCATAATATTTTCATTCATCGACCGCTTCCCCTTTCTTTTATAGAATCCTACATCGACAAATTATGATTCTAAGACTCAAAGGGGGAATTATCACCATCCAATACATCAAATTTCATTTTTACAGATGTATTCTCTAGTGAAGTACTCAAGAGGTGGGGATTTATAATACAATATAAAATTATAATAAAACAATTTAAAACCAAATCCCCCGATTTAGAAAACACACGGTTAACTAATAAAATTGGTATAACTAATTTGATGTTTTGAAATAACTTTTGAAGGGATTGATCAAAACTCAATTAGAATAACATGAGATTATCATAATATTTTGAGATTACTCCACTCACATTAAAAAATATATATATCACTGTTAAATGTTATCTATCAAAGTATTATTTTGTGAAAAGTGATTTTAAAAAAAAATTTTAAAATAGAGCAAGTGAAACATAAATAATCACACAGTGGAAATATAAAAACAGGAATTTCAATATCAAGACAAGACTTATCAATATCCACTTGACATTAAATCACTACAAAGAATGTTTATTAAGATAAACTAGGTGATCCAGAACCTAGATCAAGTATATAGGATATAAAAACATACAGGGTTATCTGGGCTTACAAAAATCCTAATACATAGTTGTTTATAAGGATAAAAAAATTATGGAAATAAAATAATGAGTATTAGAGTAATATGTAATGTTTTATAAGAGTATTCGCATAACAGAAACATGAAATAGACAAACCATAACTCAAAAGTAATGTAAAACAAAGAGAGATAAATGAAGTTTGATGAAACTTTGATATTGATCACGTTTTAGTTTTTTAGTGGGGTTATCCTATATTCTCAGTGTCTTCCTTATGTTCTGAGATCATATTAAATGAGAATAAATTTTCTCTCAAATATTTTAGTGAAGCATAGATGAAAACATAGTGCCTTAGTTTTTTGAAACAGAGAAATAAAACATGCATTCTCTTTTTCAAATATCTATTCTATTTTACAAGTTTCTCATTTTAAATAGAGACAATTATTCCTCAAAATATCCATTCAAGAATATTGATTAAAGATAACTGAATTCAACATAAAATATATAATTATTAAATAACCTTACTTTTTATTAAATGTTTCAGCAATGGGAATTGAAATATATTACATAAATATAATTCTAGTTATACTTGGTTTTTCTAAATTTCTATTATCATCTTTATTCCTCATGGTCTATTCAACACTTAGGAAAAAACGCTGATAAATTCCCGTGATAGGTAATTTGATTAATCCTTTGTACATCTGTCATTTCACTCTAACATGGGGTCGCTCAATGTTTTTATTTGACCACTTCAAAACTTTTTCCAAATTCAATATTTTCCATGTGGTAACTTGATTACATCATGAGGTTTATTGGGTACAACATACATTTTCTGGAGGATTTTGTGAAATTTCTACCATGGCCGGTCAATCGGGTATACTTTCAATCCAATGGACTATGTGGTCGCTTCCATCCTCTTCAAAATTCTATTGAGTTCGATATTACTTCATGTGGTCAATCGAATCCCTTTGTATGGTAAATCCAACACTCTTATAGTCGATCCAATACCCATGTTATTGATCTATTAATTTCACAATTTCCACTTATCTGATATAAAATCACTTGTATGTTCATGCGGTAAGTTTATGTTCTTAATATAGCCTATTATTGACTTTATGGTTAGTCTGGCACTTATAAAAAAGATATATTTATGAAGAAAATATATGTTTCATACATAGAACTCAAAAATCATTAATAAT
Organism: Viscum album; assembly: GCA_963277665.1. Classification (NCBI taxonomy): domain Eukaryota; kingdom Viridiplantae; phylum Streptophyta; class Magnoliopsida; order Santalales; family Viscaceae; genus Viscum; species Viscum album. Next base: position 387,709,116 of record OY728166.1, read on the forward strand.
AAAATAAAAATTATTTGAGATCATTAAAATATGTAATTTCTAGACTAAGATAAAAAATATATTTCTTTTTATGATCAAAAATCATGATATAAATAAAGAAAAAAATGCAATAATAAATCATTTTAATAAATAATTATATTAGCACAACAATTCCATATCATTATTTACTCATTCTTTTTGGTATTATAAAAAATATTTCAAGATGGAGTTTGGAAATGCTAATGAATTCAACAAAAAGATATTAGAGGATGGTATTAAGAAACATAAACATAAGGATATAAAGTATAATATATTGGGAGACAATAATGAATAAAATATATATTAACTAACTACAAAAGGTTAAAATAATTACAATATCCATATCATATTCCTTAATCAAAATATGAGTTTGTAGGATCTTGAATTATTTAAGGATCAACAGGTTTTTTCCTTTTTTCTTTAGATGGAGGAGGAGATATTGAATGAGAAGGTCATGGATAATAAGAATCTACTATAATAAAAAAAATTATAGATATGTCAAATTTGATGGATATCTAGAGGAACACTAAGACCAAAAGGATTTGTAAGATATGTGGAAGCTATAGTGGAAGCCATAGAAGTATTGGTCTTAGGAAGACATAGATGAGTAATAATTGAAGTGTTGGATAAATAAATTTAAGGCTCAAAAAGTTGAGTGATATCAAACAAAACCCTTAAACCATGCTCTATGATCTGTATTAATTCATCCTTATCAGTCATGACCTGATGTAATAGAGGAGTCATAATAAATATTTTTTCTAAAATAGACTTAAGTTCTTAGGTTAATGGAGGAATTATTAAATACTTATCCAATGAACTGAACATTTTATTTTGGTCAAACTTGGTAAAAATTCAGTTTAGTTAATACTTGAAGAAACCTTTTATAATATCTTCATCCTTGGTAGTATTAACTATATTAACTTGAATCATATAAAGTAGTTCCTAAAAATGATAAATTAGGTCCATATGTATCAATTTTGTGTCTTATTTTAAACATTCCAAAAGAGTCTAAATCTCCTCATACATAACCCTTCAAATGATACATTCATCAGTAGAAACATGTATAGGAAGAGGAGAAGAATGATCTTTGGTAGAAATTATTACAACATTGAGATATCTTTGGTCTAAATTAATTACCATGTCTATCCAAGCTTCTTAGAGAGAACTAAATTTTTATCTAAGGTTTTTAATATAATGAACATATGATCAAATTTGAGAAAGAACTTCTCTTGAATGTGAGCAATGAGTAATATCCTCCTTTATACCATACTCACAAGCACTTCCCTGACTCACAAATATTTCTTTCAAAACATACAATAATCCATTTTTAACTAAAAAAAGTCGTCTAAAGAAATATAGGAGGAATAAGTTGCTAATTTAGATGGAATAGGGCTAGGAATGGATTCATTGAAAACCTTATCTGATGGTCACACTATAGATACTTAGTCATATGATGAGTCAAAAAAGGTATATTAATATCCTCAATTGAAAGGTTGGAATCTTCTATAGTTGAAATTTATTTTCAAGGAGAAAAATCATAAATTGTATTTCATTGGATGGAGACATCTAAGTTATTAATTGTAGTATAAGTCTTAGATGGTTCTATAGGAGTTAAAAAAACATATTTTTCAAAACATCATTACCTAGGAGGTTTAACTTTCCTTTTCCCTCAAGAATAGGGGAGAAGGGAGCATGAACATTTTTATCAGGAGCATGTGGTAAAAGAGGTATGTATTGTCCACCATGTTTGGGTGAACTCCCACCAATAGGATCATCCCCACCATCATTTTCCAGAGAAGAGCGATCTAAAATCAATAAGGGGGTTTCAGGACACTTATCCTCTCTAAGAGGTTTAATTTCAATGATAAGTACTCCATATATTTCAAACATAGTAGGAGTATCTTCAACTAGAGGATCATTTTCATCACTTACTGAATTTATGGGATTTGTTCTAAAAAGAAAAGATCTTGGATTACTCTCCCCCTCAAGAGCTACCACTCCTTCTATGGGTCCTGTATCTTTTTCTAACACTAGAAAGAGACTCGTTATTTACTTATAATCCCTAAAGGATTCCATTATAATGACTCGTATTTTTCATGTGTTATTTTTAAATATTATGTGGATTAATTTTGAGGCATGGCACTGAGACGGTGTGTGATTAAGAGGACTGGTGTGGCTGGAATTTGAAATACATTAGAATATTAAATAGCACACACATGTGGTTTTCTTGAAAAATTGTAATAACAAATAAATGGGGGCCCAGATCAGACATCTGAGGGAAGTGTTCCATTAAAAATAATCTTTTTACCCTATGAATGACCTAACATTGGTTGGCTCAGGTCGATTGTGGAAATTCTTCATGAATGTTTAAATGAATAAAAAAATTAAGAAAACTTATTTTATTTTATTGATGTAGTGATGAAGTGAATTTATATTTAAATGTATCCTTATGTTAGATATCCACAGTTAGCCTCATAACCCTGGAATCCTCTGGAGACCTTGGAGATAGATATTTAGAGAATTATCTTGAGAAAGAGATGATGAAATTCGAATCAAATATTGGCACACACCAATCATGACAGATCTCGCCAATGAGGATGATGCGAAGACCATTCTTTGTTAGAGAGTGATCTAAATCTAGATAAGATGAATTATATTTAATTTTCTTCCTATTATTGATTCCTATGCTAATCACAGACCAATCCACGGACATACTAATCCATTATTTGATCATATTTGATGGATGGGATTATTCTGCTGGTTTATCAGGATGATAAAATCTTTTTTATTATAAATTTTTATTGATTTGTTTACCATTATAATGGTTATAAACCAATATTGACATGAACATCGATCAAGATTATTCCCTCTTAATTTGATTGTGATTTTCTTCCTTGATTCTGTCATTCTTAATTAGAAGTTATTCATTCTTCTCTGTATTTGAACCCATTGTGAAAAATTGATCATTGAAACTTAGATTCATGGCACAAAAATCTGAAACCATATATCTGGAATCGAGACAACTCTTTGGAAGAGTGAAGGTGGGCGTGACAGTGGATCGAATGACGGTGGGTGCTGAATCCGTGTTCTTTAGTGGAAATTATGAAAAGCTACAATTGAGTTTCCCGAGCTGACTGAAGGCCAAAATCTCATCAATTAAATTTTTTTGTAGAGAAATGGTCTTGGATCTGGAGTTTTGAGTAGAACAGACCATCAGAATGGAATCTGGGTGGTTGTAAGCATGAGCAGGAGGAAGAAGATGGGATTTTAGAAAACCTGATACACACAACGTGTAGTCCCTAACTACACGGTGTGTAGTTCCCTATTGAATGACTTGACATGTACATGGGAAGTACACAAACATTGGGTGGAGTACATGGGTTGCCTACATGGCGTGTACTCCCCCACACGGCCTAGCCTAGATTAGCTACATAGGCTACCCTATGTACTGGTACACAAGAAGGGATACATGGGTTGATTCTATGTACTGGAACACATTCATAGTACATGGGTGGACCCCGGATGTAGGGACATAGCATGTAACCCATTCTACACACTATGTATCCCTCTTCTGTATGACATAGTTTTGGAAGACATGAGTTGTACACATGTAGTACCCAGGGTCAAGGGACATGACATGTAACCCTACTACATGTCTTGTGAACATTTCTACATGGATTGAGCCTCTCTTCCTCCGTATCTTGGGAAAGTTTTTTTTAGGGTTTGTTCTTTTTGTGTTTTCCCTGATGGTTGGTATGAATCATTTCTTACTCATAGTATTATGATCCCTTCAGTAGGAATTCCAGGAGAGATTTGTTGGAATCCCTCGAGAGGCCCAGTTTGGGATCTTATAATCATTCTTCATGCACTAGGTGGAGCTCTTGGTATCGACATGACCACCACCATTCTAGTATCGATCCTTTAAATATCACGTTAATCTATATTGAGTTTTTGGTATCACCCCATGGACTAGGTTATGATCCTTATCTGTTGTATCATATTCTCTTTGGACTATCGATGTATCTTTCTCATGACATTTCCCAATGAGAAATACCTCTCAGATGGGTGTCATTAGTGTTATCGGACTCAAGAGATTGTTCTCCCAGATAAGTGCTTCGTGGAATCTTAGAGATAAATTTTTAGTGCTGGTATGAAGTGGTTGTGACTTACCTCTAGATTGTGTGTCTTGGATCAAGTATATCTGTAAATTCTTGTTATACGTGTTGTAAAAATAAAATTTGTTAGAGATAACTGTACATTCATTTATTCTATTGCTTTATGGTTTTGGAGTTTCTTATTGAGTAATATTATACTCACCCATGCACAGTCTTTTCCTAAACATGTCATGTTTTGTGCAGATGATCGACCATTTTATAGAGTCCTAGGCGTACCAAGACCATATGGTGCTTTGTGAGATCGGATAGACCAAGATATGTTTGTGCAGCTTTCAAACAGCAGTCCCATTACATTTTCTTACAAGTTGGACTTGTTTTACAGTTTCTTTGTGGTGGGATTATATTTTTACTTATTTCACTTTACTTTACTTCCTGTTATACTCTGGTTGTGGGACATAGTTGTGTGCATGCATTAGTTACTTAGTGGGTTTTTACATTTCAGTATTTATTAGGATTGTAGATGTGTGGGTGCATATAGGTACATGTGGAATGCCTCCCATTTTAGTGATATTCATACTCAGTGCTAGTCACCAGCCCCTGGAATATTGGAGGTGGGCTTGCAGATTTGTTGCACGATCTCCACTGGGATGGGTCATGATAGAGTGGTATCAGAGTAGGTCAGTTTAACATTAGTACTGAGAGTCTATGAGATTAGTTTTGGGAAATAGTGTTAAGTGTTTAGAGTTTGGATTTTAGGCCAGAGACTCCAGTGTTAGTGTGGCGACTGAATTATCCATACACCAATACTCTAATAACCTACTTTTTGACTTGGTACATGAGAACACTAGCTACAAGGAAACAATGGTACATTCATCATATAGGAATGGGTTGATGTTTTCATTTCATTCTTGAGTTATCTCTCCAGATATACTCATTAGCCATGGTACAACTTGTTTACTTATAAGATTCCTCTATGAAACATACCAGCTATGATTTATTAGTTGATCATTAGGATGTCCCCCTCGGTGATTTGGATTTGATACAGGGATCAATTCCCTAGATGTTACCTCCAGGTGGTGCAACAACCATACCACCACCTGTAGATCATCAAGTGGTACCCATAGTACTAGTAGATGAGGAGCACAATATGATCATGCTTCATGAGTTTTAGTAATATATACCCCTCAGGTACTGAGGCGAGACTAACCCATAGGCATTTGAGGACTAGCTTTAGGTGGTGACATGAGTTTTCCATCTATTCAAGACACCGACAGATCAGATGGTGGTCCTTGAGGTTAGTTTTCTACATGGATCAACAGCAACATAATGGAGTTAGGTTACCTAGAATCATTATGAGGCTACTCTTTTATAGACAGAGTTCGAGCGCCTCTCCATAGTGGATTTCTCACTAGTTACGATGAGGGTTGTGGGTATCTAGGAGCTTCTTCAACTCCAGCAAGGCAACATATCAATAGATGATTATTCATCAAGGTTTAACAACATTTATAGGTACTTTATGGGAATGGTTTTAGATTATGAATTTAGGGATTTAACCTTATAGTGAGGTCTATATAGAGACATCCAAGCTAGTATTGTCCCTCTATAAATTCTTACTTATGATGGGGGTTCTTGAGCGTGTTTTGGTAGTTGAAAGTTTATTGGCTAACTAGATACATCCGGTAAAAGTCAGTAGTGGGAAAGTAGTAGTAGAGACCTCAGAATCTAGGAGCCGATTTTAGTATTAGGTACCTGGATTTGGGATATATGTTATAATGAGGTCCTAAGATAAAGGATCTATAGTTTGGGGCTCACAGGGTGGGTCCAGTCAGTCTAGAGAGAGGTGGTTCTATTCATGTGACAACAGGGGAAATCTCACATGATATTGTCTGACCTGCCATACTACTAATAGGGAGACTATGGACGGACCCCCAGGGAATAGACAATGATAGGAATAATAATATATACATGGTGTAGAATGTGGAAGATTATCCAGGAGCGTAGCAAGAGGTGGTTGACATTTCTACTTGTTACCACAACCACCCCAAGGTGGTCCATGCTAGGATCATGAACTGGATCATTCATCCTTACTTAGATCAGTTCATGGTGGTCTCCATCAATGATATCCTTGTGTACTAGGCATCTGAGGAGGAGCATTCAAGACACCTACAAATAGTTCCAGACGTACTCTGAGAGCACTAACATTAATTAAATCTCTTTAAGTGCCTTTTATAGATTCATGCATTCCACTTTTTGGGGCCAGTAATCTCATAAAATGTAGTGGGAGCGGACCTGGCCAAGGTCGAGGTGGTGTTATACTAGGATCCACATAAGAGTGTGATGTAGGTGTGGAGATTCACACCTGATTTCTCCAGTATATCAGCACCTGTGACATCTTTGTCTCAAAAGGGGAATCCATTTCTTTGGATAGATAAGTTCTAATAGGATTTTCATCTATTAAGGTAGAGTTTTACAAGTTCTCTGGACTTGAGATTTCTGGAGGAGGGTGTCGAGTACGTAGTTTTCTGCGATGCAACATGAATCGGGCTTGGTTGTATTCTAATGAAGATGTGAGCAGTGATTGCATATGGTTCACATTAGTTGAGACCACGTGAGTAGAACTACATGACCCATGATCTTGAGTAAGTAGTGGTTGTCTTTGAAATGAATATGTGGTGACACTACTTGATGGGTGAGTGATTTATCATCTACTTTGATCACAAGAGTCTCAAGTATATCTTCTCTCAAAAGGACCATAACTTCAAAAAGAGTCTTTCCTACAGGATTATGAATTTGAAATTTTTTAAACTCCTAGAAAGGGGAACATGGTAAAATATGCTATCTAAAAGAGATATAGTTCATATTTGTTGAATGATAAGTCAAAGAAATTAGCCTCATTGTAGTTATGCTTTGTGTATAGATATGGAGCAGCTGACCTCCAGTCGATGGTTGTTACCCTTCCACTCTTGTAGTGAGTTAGAGAGACTGTTGGCGCCAAAATGTTGCATGAAAGGAAGGGACGGAAAAGAAGGTCGGCATGCTGCCTCGCAAAGCACCGCCACGAAGCACCCCGAGCATCGCGGTCTCGCGAAGCTCCGGAGGTGGTAACTCTCCGCGAACGGGTTTGACGTTCGTGAGCCCTCCGTGAAGCTCTGGAGGCGGTAACTCTCCACGAACGCGTTTGACGTTCGCGAGCCTGCCGCGAAGCACCTTTGGCGGTGCGCGATTTCGGCTTCACGGTGCCCCTTGCCTATAAATACGGGGCTCCCCCTGAGTCCCAGGGATGGACAATCTGACCTTTCGGCTTCTCCTCTCCCGAATCACGAAGCACCCTTTGCCCCCAGGAATCATGAGCTCTGTGAGGTACTTCTACTTCGTGTGACTCCTTTGCTTTGTCTCGTTTTGAGCCCCTCTTCCGAGAGGGATTCCCTTCGCGAAGATCAAGGGCATTCACGAAGGAAGGGGATTCCCAAGGGAACCCGGGAAGCCGCGGATCATTTATGCTTCGCGAAACACCCAACCTATACTAGTGATCCCTATGCTAAGGCAGGATCGCTACACATCGTGAAGCACACTGCTTCGTAGCACCTTTCTTCGCGAGGTAGTGCTCCAAAAATACTGTTCCACTTCGCGAAGCACCCTCCATTCACACTTATTCCCCATACTAAGGCCAAGGCACTCCTCTTCGCGAAGCACACTCCTTTTCTTGGAAATTTCGCTACCCGTGCGACCCTCCAAGTATGCACGATGTGATTTCAAAGTCCCAGAGACAATACCACTTGTAGCGTTGCTTCGCCTAATGCTTCTTCGCATAGGCATGCTAACGGCTATTGATCTTTCTCATAGCCACGCTAATGTGGACCCCTCGATGTTTCGCTCCACAACCCCCCTTGACCATGGCCTTGCCGGTACCTTCCCTCCCCCAAGGACCAGAGGGTACCGGTTATGTAAGTCCTAGGGGTGCGGAGTGAACCCACCTCATCCGAGCTGCAGGACGTTAAACTGCCAAGCAACACGTCCTCAACACATGACGTTAAACTGTGACCCGACCTCGTGCCTCTCACGAAGGGTCCCCCCAGCTTGAACATTTTTTACGCCACTCGTCTCCACGGGAGGGGAATCACCCATCCACAAGGGATGATATCCTCCTTACTGGAGTGTCGTATGTTCTCAGGAGAAGGGTAACCCTAGTTCCCCAACAGATGGCTGCACCCCTGCATCTCCGTACTTCCCCACTACCAAGGTCAGTGGAGGGCATGATAGGGAACAAGACACCTCCCATCATTGGTCCCAAATCCCTCTTTTGTTGCACTCTGTCGCACTTCGGGCCTCCATCCTGGAGTAAGTCTCAGCACCATGGGCCGCCTAACGTGTAAGCCCCTCTTCGCTTCTCACGGATGCACCCTTCGCGGCGTGATCATCAGGTCCTTGTTGTCTCTTGTTTCTCACACCGAGCATGACTCACGTGGTCTTAGAGCTGGAATTGGCTATGACAATACTTCGTCCAGCATGACGTTAAACTGCACGCCCTCGTCCAACATGACGTTAAACTGCACGCCTTCGTCTAGCATGATGTTAAACTGCACGCCCTCGTCCAGCATGACGTTAAACTGCACGCCGTCATCCAGCATGACGTTAAACTGCAAGCCCTCGTCCAGCATGACGTTAAACTGCACGCCTTCGTCCAGCATGACGTTAAACTGTATTCCCTTGTCCCACATGACATTAAACTGTACACCCATTTGAACTACGAGGTCTTTGATCCATGTCAATGCATGGTACGTAGGAAGCCTTCATGAGGTTCAATCCCACCCGTCATACAATTCACGTCGAGTTCTACCTTCGTCCAGCATGACGTTAAACTGCATTCCAGTCCGACGGCAAGCCGTTGTGACCATCCTGAACTACGGGGAATTTGATCCATGTCAAGGCATGGTACGTAGGAAGCCTCCCAGAGGTTCAAGACCATCTCCCATCGGACCAAGGTCTTTACGTCGGTTCGCCGACACCCACCTCCATTCCGAACTACGGGGACTTTGATCCATTCCGAGGCATTGTACGTAGGAAGCCTCCACGAGGTTCAAGCCCATCGCCCGTTGTTTATTCACATCAGGGTTCACTACCATCCTACATGACGTTAAACTGTATTCCATCAATCCTTTGAACTACGAGGACATTGATCCATGTCAAGGCATGGTACGTAGGAAACCTTCCCAAGGTACAAGCCCACCGCTAGTGGACCCCAGGGTCTACTTTCACGTCGGTTCACCGATGACCCACTGTGAACTACAAGGTCTTTGATCCATGTCAAGGCATGTAACATAGGAAGACTCCCCGAGGTTTGAGCCCATCTCTCATTGGATCAAGGTCCACCTTCACATCGGTTCGCTGACGAATTCCACCATCCCGAACTATGCAGACTTTGATTCTCTGCCACGGGGATACGTAGGAAGCCTCTTCAAGGCTCAAGCCCAACTTCATCGTCTCCCTTGCAATGGTTCCTTGCCATTCCCCCCTCCACTTCATTCGTTCATCCATCATCCACCCTGATTCTCGCCCGAACTGTCATATCCCTGTGAGACCATGTCGGTACGCTCCTCTTCACAGCCGCCCATGGGCTGGTCCTGGTATCGGCACCCCTTCAAGGGAAATCCCTCAATCTGATCTACTCTAGATAATGCTCCGACCGGGCTGATCTGTCTCCGCTGGACGTTAAACTCACGGTGTACCCTGTGTTAAACACGGGAAGCTGAGGAAAACCTCAGATATGTGTCTATGGCATATAATTCCCCACGCTTGATGTGGGATGCCTCGGGCCTCCACGCCCTCGGGAAGCCCTGTGACCAGGGATAATAGACAGACATGTCAGGTCCCCAGCATCCAGACATGCTACTGATGCCTCAACGTGACTACTCCCCCGACTGAAAGTTACTGCCCTGACCGAACCCTTTGAAATGTCCCGACAGAAGCAGTGTAATTAACCAGCGTCCATGGAAACATGGAACTGGGAAGAGTTTCACGAACAACGTATTAAATCTATGAGGGAGACTCGGACTAGGTGATGAGTTCTGAGGAGGAATCCACAGAAGGAGGAACCAACATCCCATCATCCCGTTTCGATCAAGGAGAAGACGTCCCTGAATAAGGAGTGAATGTCGTCCGCCTTTGGAAAGCGGGAATGCGGGGAAACAGCAGCGCGCCCTCCACAGATGGATGTGCGGGCCCCGGAGAAAGCATCGGAAACAGAAATGGTGAACCCGACGTGAATTTTCTTCTCCTCAATGTGGAGATTAGTAGCGTTCAAGACACCAGTAGATTGACGTGTCACCGGATCCAGATATCTGGCGCCTGGTCACGCCAAGCAAATGGCGGGCCTGTCGTGAAACTCACCGGAAGTCGGGGCAGTAGAACGTGGGGCACTCCGTTATGCAGCGTTTTGGCGTGGATCCTTCTTACAGACGTGGAGAATGGAAGGACGCTGGGGCACTGGTTGTCAATCCTTTTCCTCTCAGTGCTGATGAGTTGATCCCTTCGTTTCTCAGGAACCAGGTTTCTGTTACAGAGACACAATCACCGCCCGCTCGCCTACACAAGGGCAGGGGCAACACCGCCACAGCCACCCCGCATGGCGTCGCTACCGCCATGACGGCCTCCACATCACAGAATACGGGGCGCCCACGTCCCCTTTCCCCATCAGAGGTCATCCAGCGAAGGGTGATCAACAACCTCGTACGCAGGTACGAGGAGGAAGGGGTCCTCCCAACTCGGGATATGGCCCACCTGGACCTGGAGGCATCCAGGCCCCGCCGACAACGCCGCCCTAACAGGCCGCGCAGGGAGCCCCTGCTACCGACCCCAACGTTCAACCGTTTTGGGAGTCTGTCCCCGAAACGCCTCGACGACTCCTCGCCTTACGCTGATGAGGTGGGCGTTGTCCGGCTCGGCTCGCTCAGGGTCCTGACCCAAGGGCTCCAAGAAAGGGCTCTCGTCCGGCTGCATCAGTACTGTCGTCCGACTCCGCAGGAGGAGCAGGCAGGCCATGCCCCTGCACCACCTGCGCCAGCTCGTCTGACCCGACGTCAGCGTCGGGCCCGGGCTGAGGACGCTTGCCCAGGTGCGTCGACGTCAACAGCTACAGTGGCTCGAGCCACCACCGACGTGCCTCATGGGTCCCCTGCATACGCTAAGCAGGGGCACTCCTTCACCCAACCAGGATCGAGACCCCAACCGCCCCACGGGCAGGCTGGGTTGACTCTCCGGGTTTCAGGCCTGAGTGATGATCACCGCAAACTAACCCGCGGTGATGTCACCTCGTACAGAGGCCCTCCCCGTACCACTACTCCACAGAGCGTGGGCCTTCCCCGCTCCGAATCTCGTCATGGAGGTATGCCTCGTGCTACCCCCATCCCGAAGGAAGACCTACCCCGCGGCAGTGATGCTCGGCGCGGAAACCTTTCCCGTGCCCACTATACAGGGTATGGAGTCCATCCTCCTGCCCCCGACCACCGATCTGAAGGCACCGTCCATCCGGTCCTTCTCCAATGTGGGGGCCCTCCCTACGTCCTCTCTACAACCGGCGAAGGTCCTCCTCGCCCCAACAACTCAAGGAGTGAAGGTCAGCCTCGATCTGCCCGCATCGACCATGATGGTCCGCCCCATGCTCCTTCCGGTTCCAACAGAGGCTCCACCACATGGGTGATGTCCATGGAGGTCCTCCCCATGTACCCTTCAACATTTGCCCTGGTGCCCCTCGCACTTCGTCTATCTCGAGTGGGGGCCCTCTCTGCCACGGTGCCAGCGCCGCCCCGAGGCTACATGATGAGAATCAACCGTGTCCCGAAGAGCCACCCCGGGGCAGGAGAGTGGGTCGTCGCCGCCACAAGAAGAGTCCTGTGAAGGCCCGGGTGGAGATCAAACCTGCCTGCTTCTCCGACTCTGAAGCAGAATGCGACTCAGTGATGAAACCTTCTCCCCTGTCCTCTATATCAAGGACTGGGGCAGGAACCAGGCGCGTTATCCTCATTCTCTCGGAATATGAGGTCCACCAGATTCCCATCTCTCTCCGCAGGTACATCCAGGAGGAAGAAATCTTGGGAATTCCACAGGTCTCGACCGCGCAATCACCACCATTGTCACCAGAAGCACCCTCTACCTCTACCAGAGATCACATAGAGCTATTTTGGGGGCCAACGGCAGTAGAGCAACGACATGACCTGTCACCAGTAGCTGCGACTCCTGTGCCGGAAGCTGCGGCTATCAGCCCATCGTATCGTGACATCATGGCCAGGTCACCTTACTCTTCAGAGGATGGCCCGGAATTCGGCGGCAAGTCAGTTCGTTCGCCGTATTCTCTACCGCCGAGTTTACTATCCTAGAACTCCGCCTTAGTACCGCTACTGGTACCTCAGCCGCCCCCGGTTGACGAGTGGGGCAATACAGGGCCAGACCCCGAGTCCAAACCCAGGAGCTTCTGGAGTATTCTCGCAGCGGATCACTTCTCAGAGAAATTCTGGCCGACGGCGGGGCTGAACTTTCGTGCACCAGAGTCACTTACCCCTGAAGAAGTGGGGTGCTTTTGTCGAACCCTATGGGCGACACACTTCCGCCTTGGTTACGAGCAGGTGGTGTACCCCAGAAGTCGAGAGCACTTCGAAGAAATCAGCAAGAAATGCAGCCTGATCGATTTGGTCGCACTCCTTGTGGCCCAGCACCCTGATTCGCCAAGCCGTCAGAGCGCCCTTCAATGGAAATGTGTTCAGAGTTTCAAAGTACTCCGCAGAATTTTCAGGGAAGCTACCCCCCATGTGCAAGTCCGTGGTTGGGGACACTATACCGCTCTCCTCTTCGACCCTATCTGACGACAGCCTGATTCGTTATGCGACATCGAGGACATGCCCTCAAGAGGGGTCCCGGTCCACATGGCTGACGTAGTGGACAAGGAAGATGAGCTTGAATTCCTTGATGGAGACTTACCCCCCGAGGGCGTACCGCCACTGCTGGACCCATCAGGGAGGGTTACTCGTCAGCAGAGGAACCTGTTAGGCCTCCCCGTACCCACCGAGTCTCTAGTACTTGGTCGAAATACCGGTAAGGGTAAGGAGCACGTCGGAGCTGTCAAGCACTCCGACCCGTCTGCCTCTGTGCAGAAAACGGACGAAGATCCATAGAAGGCCACGTTATGCCAGCAGCTTTCTGAGCAGAAGATACTGGTTGACGAACTCTTGGCTGAGCGCGCTGCGGAGCGGCGACCCGACTATGGTAATCCCAGGCCGGGGCAGCAGGGGCAGGAACAATTTCCCCCCAGTGAGATGCCTCCAGGCAACCCTGATCATGCTACTTCTGCAGACAGGGGCAGAAGCCGGAACTTACGGCAAGAGGGCGTGATAAGTCTCGCCAACCCCCCCCCCCCCCCGAACGACGGGGCAATCTGAAGAATCCAGTTCGGGTTCCCCCAGTCGCCCCACAGGTCGTTCCGCCAGTTGATACACGAGCTGCCGAAGCCATCTACCGTGTTGAAGAACCTGGAAACACACTTGTGATCAGGGATCCCCGTCAAGATAGGTACCCCCACCCGGATGATCTGATAGCGGCACTCACAGCCCGCCTCGAAGCGTTAGAAACGTGGCAGGTGGCGGTCCCACCGGATGGCAAGCCATATCCCGCGTGGGTGGATGATATGCCCACGCCCCCGGGTTTTGGGAACCCCACTTTCTCACCCTTCAACGAGACAAGGGACCCGCCACAGCACTTGGCTCATTTTTCTTCTAGGTACGCCCCATGCTGGGAACCCTGGCTCCGCAGGAAGCTGCCAAGCTCCGATGTTTCGTACAGACATTGGAAGGTCCAACATTCGTCTTGTACAGCCAGATCCCTATCGGATCGGTGACCGGTTGGGAGGATCTCTGTCGGCAGTTCCTATACCATTTCAGCTCCACCACGAGGAAGAATAGCATTGTAGACCTCTTCAAGTGCAATCAAATGCCTGATGAGCGAGTCGCAGATTTCATCGCCCGGTGGAAGGGACTTACGTATTCCCTCGATATGCCACTGACTCAAGAGAAATTACTGACGATGTGTGTGGGGAACGTCAAAACAGAGCTGGTACCCTCCCTAATTACCCAAAACTACCCTGTAGGGTTTAAATATTTCTCAGATAAGGATCAGCGCCTTGAGGATGCTCTACAACAGGCTAGTCAGGCACGTTCGTTGCCCCCTATGATCCCAGCCAGGAGGACCGCCAGGGATGAACCCGCCGCGGTGGCCCAAATAGAAGCCCCTAAGCATCTGGAATTACTGCCAGTGGCACCATCCCCGCAACCCCGCAGAGGTCCTCCACCTCAAGCACAGGCTCCCACCCAGCAGCGACCGCCTCAGAATTGACAGGTTCCCCCACGAAATGTGCCACCTCCACCTAGGCAAGACAATCAGGTGTTTCCTCCTCGGTAGGCCCCTCCGGCCCCTCGTCAGGGCCAGGCCCCCAGGGCCCCCTATCCGGAAAGAAGGCACCAGATTTATTCGTTCAACGAAAATCAGATCCCTGGCTACTTCCGAAGTGCTCTAGAGCAAGTGATTGTGCGCCTGCCCGAGTGCAGAAGGCCGGCAGAGGTGCATCTCACCGATCACCCCAATTACTGTCCTTATCATTGGATTTTGGGGCACACCCTCAAGCAATGATAGGTGTTTAAAGACTGGCTTCAAGACCAGGTCAACAACAACATAGTCAGGTTGAGCCCAGCACCATCACAAGTGGCGGGTGTCTTTGCAGGATAAGAGATCGGCAGCGACAGCGAAGGTGAGTGGCAGCAGGTTCCCAGCCACGGATCCTAGGAATACAACGACTGGATTACTCAAAAAACCATTGTTCGTGCCCATGTTATCATCTGGGCACGCCTGAAGCATCCAGAGCCTTCAAGAGAAGTAGCTGGTACCTCTACATCATCTTCACAGCCGAACACTTCCCAAAAGGGCAAGCAGCGACGGTGTAAGAAGAAGCAATGCGCTCCGCCGGTGCCATCGTCATCCCGCACTCTCAGCGAATTTATGCCCCCTGAAATAGGGATTCCTCCCAGAATCCGCCTGGTGATGGATGACTCCTCGAGTGATAGTCAGGGGTACGCTTCGGTTAACACTGTGGAGCTGGTAAAGCCCTATATGACTCCCGACGAGGGGGAACGCCAGGCGAACCTCCCCAACGTTTCCAGCCGCCATCAACGTCAGTGGAATCGCAACCGCACCGATCATCGAGGTACGTTAGCAGGCACTTTCAGCCAAGCCATGCATGCTACTGAGACCAGACAGTAGGCTCAGCGCAGAGCTCATCACGCGCACCCCCATGTAACGCCCTCGGCTCTACCTCCATCGTCGTTTGTGCTACTAGATCAGGGAGAGTTGCCTTGTTCGTATCACAGTCAGTATTTCCCGGCTACATGCCAGCCTCCGTTGTCCAATCCTAGTCCGGCAACTAATCTCCAGTCTTCAACTAGTAGGCAGCAGAATGCACCCAGTACTAGCCAATCTCTGGTTCAACCGGCAGGACACGCTATGCCTCCAACTGCCGAACGACCTCTTGTAGGCAGAGGTTCGCGTTTGGCACGAAAGTATGATGTCCTGAAGCACCTGGCCGTCATTCTGGCAAGGCTTTCTATCCTTGAGGCCCTTCGCCTGTCATCTGAAATGCACGAGTCACTTGTCGAGGCCCTAAGGATCCCCCTCCATTTTGAGACAAAGGTAGCAGCTGCAGAAGCCTTCCATACTGAGACGATTGAAAACGCCGAATGTCAGGTGGTTATCTCGTTCTCCGGTGAAGATGAGGACCCTCCTATACAGGGGCACATTCACCCGCTGTACATCACTGGCCACTTCAATGGTGTGGTATTCCGCCACTGCCTCGTTGACACGGGTTCCAAAATCAACCTAATTCTAACTCAGACGTTGCGAAAGCTGGGTCTGTCTGAAGGCTATTTAACTCCCTCTAACCTCAGAATCCAGGGGTACGACAGGACCGAGCAAACCCCATTCGGAAAGATCCTCCTGAAGACTCAGTTCGGTGGCTTAATTTCTAGCACCGAGTTCATGGTCGTCTCTCAGGACACCGCCTACAACGCGTTGATGGGTAGGCCATGGCTCCATCTGCATGCAACGGTCCCTTCGTCATATCACCAGTGCCTCAAATACTCACTCAACGGTCGAGTAGGCGTGCTCCAAGGAGATGCGTCTCCTTTTGCCTCTTGTGAGGCCCGCTATCTGGATGCGGGTTATTACAAAAGTAAGGATAATCAAATCCTAGTAAGTGAAGATGAACCCGCCCCGGTCACAAGTGATCCCTGGGCAAGCATGGATGATGCCTACATCCTCCTGATCCACCGATTGGAGGCCACGACCCCCGACATGGGGTAATGTTTTGTTGTTTCGGGTACACAAGGAAGGCATGTTCCCGTATCCAAGCGGCGGCGGAAAATCACCTCGTACTCCTACATCAACCAGACTCAGATGATCCCGGAACCTCCTACCCTTGTACGGTACCGGAATGTCATGATTATGACAATCGAGGTATGCCATATGTGTCTCTTTCGCCAGGATGGAATCCACAAACTCAGGCTGACACGTCACCACTGCTTTGATATCATCAAACGTGGCCCCTTAGGTTGAAGGCTAGATGGGATAGGGTCGACTGCCTTCATTGTTATGGTCTCAATGACGAGTGAGTCTCCTGATATGATGACCACTACTTCCCAAGCCGGCACCAGCTGCCCCTCAGGTTTTAATAGCCCAGAAGTATCTCCCGTCGCGGGAAATCCCCCCACGGGTGGAGAGGAAGACCTGGAGGATGCTCCCCCCGCCTTTGAGGAAGGCGTCTCTACCACGGTTGATGAACTGGTACAAGTGAACCTTGGTAGTGAGGCAGATCTGAAACCCACATTGATCAGTGCAACCATGTCCCCCGAGGGGCCGCAGCAGTACGTAGACTTCCTCAAACAACACCGTGATGTGTTTTATTGGAGTTACAACGAGATGCCAGGACTAGATCCCCAGGTAGCTGTTCACCGTCTGGGCCTCCCGGAAAACCATCGTGGATTTAAGAAGCCTCCCAGGAAGATGCACCCTTCTCATGGTGCTATGGTTGAGGCCGAAGTTGACAAGATTATCAAATCCAACTTCGTCAAGGAAGTCCAGTACCCCAAGTGTCTTGCCAACATTGTGCCAGTTAGGAAGAAGAATGGGCAAATCAGAGTCTACATCGACTTCTGCGATCTTAATCGCCATTTCCCAAAGGATGACTTCCCACTCCCGGTGACGGAGTTATTGATTGATTCCACGGACGGGTTCCAAGCTCTCCCTTTCATGGATGGGTATTCCGGGTACAACCAGATCTGAATGGACCCTGGAGACGAGGAGTCCACTGCCTTCAGGGCTCCCCAAGGTACCTTTTTCTACCAGGTTATGCCATTCGGTTTGAAAAATACAGGTGCCACTTATCAGAGGGCCATGCACCGCATATTCAAGACGATTCTCGGAATGTTGGTGTAATGCTACGTAGATGACCTAGTGGTCAAATCATGTTAGTGCCAGGACCATCTCAAAGACATCGAGAAGGTGTTCGGTTTCCTCCGTTCCCGTCACCTGAAGATGAACCCATTTAAGTGTGCCTTCGGGGTCACCTCTGGGAAGTTTCTGGGCTTTGTTGTTAGATACCGAGGTATTGAGATCAACCCAGAGAAGATCAAGGCCATCAGCCAAATGCCTCCCCCGAGCAACATTCGGGAACTTCGAGGCCTCCAAGGCCACTTAGCCTATATATGCTGATTCATCGCGAATCTGTCCGGCAAGTGTAAGCCATTTTCCTGGATCATGAAGAAGGGCGCCGCCTACGAATGGGATGGGGAGTGTCAGACCGCCTTCAAGGAAATCAAGCAGTATCTGCTCCAACCTCCGGTTTTGATGCCACCTGTCTCCGGAAAGCCGCTGGTCCTTTACGTGACCGCCCTGGAAAGATCCCTCGGTGCACTGCTTGCCCAGAAGAATAACGAGGGTACCGAGAACAGTCTCTACTATCTCAGCCGCATGCTTCTCGATACGGAGGTCAGATACTCCCCTATCGAAAAGAGCTGCCTTGCGCTCGTCTTCGCCGTGAAAAAGTTGTGACATTACCTGTAGCACCATGAGGTGCAATTGGTCTCCTGGGTAGACCCACTGAAGTACATCCTGAACCGCCCCATGCTGACTGGTCGACTAGCACGGTGGGCGGTGATTCTCCAGCAGTTTGATATCAGGTTCATACCTCAGAAGGCCATTAAGGGACAGGCGTTGGAAGACTTTTTAGTTGCCCATCCAACCTCCTCGGATCAATCCCTGGAACTATATTTTCCTGATGAGACAATCCTCTCAGTCAATCATGTCGTCCCGTGTTGGAAAATGCATTTTGACGGTGCCTCCCGGAGCCCCATCGGTAGTAGGCTCAACGATCCTAAGCTCAACAGAGTGGGCCTGTGTATTTTCTTCATTACCCCGACGCAAGCTGTCCTGCCATACTCGTTCCTGTTGTTAGAAGGTTGTACGAACAACGAGGCAGAGTACCAGGCTCTCATCACCGGTCTCGAGTTGGCCCTTGAGATCAATGTGCCCCATCTACAAGTGAAAGTAGATTCCGAGCTGGTAATCAAACAGGTTAATGGCGACTACGTCGTCAGGAAGCTGGACCTTGTACTGTTTCTGGAGTACACCCTCCACCTGATGGCCCAGTTCTCTTCTCGACCAGAGATTACCCATGTCCCACGGTCACAGAACAGTCAGGCAGACGCCTTGGATGGCTTAGCCGCGTCACTCGCAGAACCCGAGCAAGATGATTTGATCATACATGTGTCACACCAGAGAGTCATTTCCCCCATCACCCAAGAGGACAATGATGGCATGCGGGTAAGTCATCTCACCATCGGACCCTCTACGTCAGAGGTCCTGGGTTCGTCAGACACAGTGGTTGAAGCCACTCCCGACTGGAGGGCACCTTTTGTCGAGTATCTCCAAAATGGTCTCCTCCCGGATGACCGGGCCGAGCGCGAGCAAATCCGACGCCGCGCACTACAATTTACCCTCCAGAGCGGCCCCAGTCTTGAACAGATCCTTTATAAGCAGATCTTCGATGGCGTCCTCCTCAGTTGCATTCAAGGAGTAGAGATTCCTCAAGTTATGCAAGAGGTTCATGACGGTTCCTGTGGCGCCCATCAAGCTGGGCCAAAGCTGTCTCATCAAATCCGGAGGTTGGGGTATTTCTGGCCCTCTATGATCCACGATTGTATTGTGTATGCCAAGAGATGCCACGCGTGCCAAGTTCACGCCAACTTCCTGCATCGGCCACCGGAGCCCCTCCACCCCACCAAGTACTCTTGGCCATTTGTGGTATGGGGACTTGATGTAGTGGGACTGTATCCACCGGCAACAGCCCGCCAGTATAGGTTCATACTAACTACTACAGATTTTTTCTCCAAGTGGTCAGAGGCAGTTCCACTCAAAGAGGTCAAGGCCCGTTCTATCGTTGACTTTGTGAGCTCCAATGTTATCCACCGATTTGGGGTCCCTCACACCGTCCTCACCGATAATGGCACAAACTTCCGAGCGGCTGAACTGAAGAAATTGTACGCTAAGTATGACATCCGTTCGAACCATACCTCCCACTACCACGTGCAGGCAAACGGACAGATCGAGGCGTTCAACAAAACCCTCTCTAACATTCTGTAGAAATGGTTGGTCAGAATAAGAAAATTTGGCCAGACAAGATCCCTAACTCCCTCTGGGCTTATCGGACAACGACTCGCAACTCTACCCAGGTGACCCCATATTCCCTGGTGTATGGAGTTGAGGCCATCCTACCCATTGAGATCCAGCTGCCATCGTTACGCACTGCAGTCTATGATCCCCAGACATCAGATGAGGTAGCCAAAATCCATCTAGCTGAATTAGAAGCACTAGACGAGAACCGACTTCGTGCCATGTACAATCTGGAAAGGCATCAGGATAAGATAGCTAGGGCCTTCAACAAAAAGGTTTGTCTCCGTTCTTTTCTATAGGGCGACCAAGTACTGGCCCTTCGAGCACCAATTATTCCCGGTAGGAAACCACCCAAGTTAGAACCCAAATTGTAAGGGCCTTATATCATCCATAAGGTTTACCCCAATGGAGCATACTCCTTGGTGACCACGGATGGAGAGTGCATAACTCCTCCCACCAACGCCAAGTTCCTCAAGCGATACTTTGCCTAGGGAAAAAGGGTCCTGCACGACCTTAAACTGCATCTTGGTCCTGCATGACCTTAAACTGCATGGCAGGGTCCCGCATGACCTTAAACTGCACGTTATGGTCCAACACAACCTTAAACTGTAAGCTCCTGCGCGACCTTAAACTACATCTTCGTCCTGCAAGATGATAAACTGCAAAATGGTCCAAGCTCTACGACCTTAAACTAAGATCTCCCCCCGTCCTTACTACAAGACGTTAAACTGCAAGCTAGTCAGGCCTTCCTGACCGAGGCTCAGCCTCAGGCCCCTTGGCCTCCTCGGGCCCACGGCCCCCGTCTTCACTGCGAGACATTAAGCCGCAAGGTGGTCAGGTCTCCCTGACCGTGGCCCAGCCTCAGTCCCCTTGGTTATCCCCGACTTACCCTCTTGCAGGATTGTACGGTTTGGTGTAGGATTACGTCCTCATTCACGTCAGATTACTTGTCGTACCTTACATATCCCTAAATGAGATGCATCCTCTTCCCGCATGACGTTAAACTACATCTCAAGAACTACGTGTGGCTTGATTCTCATCTTGATGGGATACGTAGGAACGCTCGGATGCCTCGTCTTGAGCCCAGTCCCAATCTTTTCTCTTCCACTATCCCCCCTGGGAATAGTTTCCTTGGAGGATCTTTGTGTAGCAGGGAGTAGGCTTTCTTAGCCCGCTCATACAACCCCGCTCACACAAGGATTGTAAGGGTTGCACCATGTGCCGACTCCCGTTCTTCTATCCTCCCACGTCCTCACTGCATGACGCTAAACTGCATGGCCTTCAAGAACTATGTATGGATTGATTCCCATCCTAATGGGATATGTAGGAACGCCCAGGAATTTTGTCCGTTGGCCCAGACCGAAAGCCAAAATCTTCCCCTCGGGTCAAGACATATGGCAGGGTGCACACTTTTGCCCCAAATCACGTCGAGCAAGCCTCTACCCAGCTACACATCCCCCCTAGAGACGTTCGCCTCTTTTGTGGATGGATACAGCTATGCTTCACCCACTCCTTGACTGGGATTCCATCATTTTTCACACCCAGAGAGACCCCCAAGAACGGCCTGGATACTACGCCCAAGGGCTCTCAAACCGATACGGGCCAATGCCCCCGAGGGTTTTCAAGAAACAAGCCGATACAAGTCCCGCGTTGCGAATTTGGTCAGCGGTCGACGCTCATTTGTTGCTCCCATATCAGGTCACCATAGGAACGCTGTGTTTCGAACATGGTCAATAGTGTCCTGGATCTTCGGGTCCACCCCGAGATGTCCCAAACATCGAGTGTAGTGATTCGTTCTACCCCATCCCGAAGTGACAAACTTCCCCCCGAGTGGTGCTAGCGGTCGGGACCACGGCTTCGATTCCCCTATAAGGGGTGTACGGTGTGGTGTGGGACTATGTCCTCATTCACGTCGGGGTCATGTACCATGTCGTACACCTTCCCTTACGAGGCCCAGCCTCAGGCCCCTTGGCCTCCTCGGGTCCCCGACCCTCATCCTCACTACAAGACGTTAAACTAAAAGAAGATCAGGTCTCCCTGACCATTGCCTAACCATCAGGCCCCTTGGCCTTCTCGGGCCCCTCCGCCCAACCTCTTACCCAGGGCCACGGTGTGGTGTGGGACTACGTCCTCATTCACGCCGGGATCATGTACCATGTCGTACGCCTTCCCTTATGATGCCCAGCCTCAGGCCCCTTGGCCTCCTCGGGACCCCAACCCCCGTCCTCATGTAAGACGTTAAACTGCATACCCGTCAGGCCTTCCTGACCAATGCCTAACCATCAGGCCCCTTGGCCTTTTCGGGCCCCGGCCCAGGACCTCTCTCATAGGAGTGTATAGTGTGGCGTGAGGTTATTTTCTCATTCACGTCGGTATCGTAATGACCAGGCCATGTACCTCTCCCTCCTGAGCTATTTCGTCGATCCCTTTTCGGCAGTTCACCAATGCGCCTAAGAGTACTCTGGTTTATTACCTGGAGTGCCAAGCTTTACTCGGACACGTCTGCACCCGCTCTCCAGGCTTTTTGTATCCTTGCATCAGGGCTTCCATCATCTTTCACACCCGGAGGGACCCACAAGAACAACCTGGATACTACGCCCAAGGGCTCTCCTACCTTTACGGGCCAACGCCCCCGAGGGTTTCATACAACAAATCGATAAAATCCCGCGTTGCGAATATGGTCAGCGGTCGATGCTCGTTTGTTGTTCCCACCTCAGGCTAACGCGATATGGACGCTACATTTTCGCCATGGTTAATAGTCTTCCTATATCTCCATGCCAACCCATTAAGCCCAAAATGTCGGGTAAACAATTCACACCCTTCATCACTTCATCGTATCCAAGTAGAGTCTCGGAACTCTTGGTACTTTTCCTCCGTGCACGTCTGCGCGTTGGGGAAACAAGCTGCATCAAAGGTGTCCTTCAGGGCTCTCTACCAACTCCCCTCTGATGGACGCCCCAAGTATCACGATAAGGATCTTCCCCCCTTGTTTCCCAGACTGAGTTTAACTCACGTGGGCTTAGGGATCGGGTTGACATCTGCGCTAACTTGGGAAGTTGTTACCATTCATGGTCCAAGCTCTAAGACCATAAACTAAGATTCATCCGGAACTACGTTCAGCTTGATTCCCATCCTCATGGGATACGTAGGACCGCCCAGATTCCCTGTCTTCGGGTACATCCCATTTAGGGAGCCAGTCTCTCCCCCCGGTTTCACCTCTTACCTCTATATAGGCCCCTTGGCCTAAGATCTCCCTCTCCGAGTGGCGTACAACGTGATGTGGGAACATGTCTACATCAATTGTGTTTTATAACACTACGCACGTTCCCCACCTAGCATCGTCTCTGCTACGTCTACGCTGCTTGACGATAAAATGCATGCTTGGTCCTATCATACGACCCTAAACTGTGACATTATCGTCCTGGCCGCATGATGAAAAATAGAACTACATTTTGGTGACCTCGTTGTAGAGGACATCACGTTGGGTAGTAGTCACGTGCCATACCATTTTTCAACGCTCATCATGGCTTGATCCTTGTGGTGATGCCATGGCCTACTACTATAGGCTTGTCGCTTCACAAAAAAAACCACTCACCTTAAAGGACAAACAAGATTTATCAAATTCCACTTCTTTTAGTGCAAGGGCCACGGCCGCACTCCCCTTTTCCCCTGGCACTGGTATCTTACCATGTCACCCTTAAGAACTACGTGTGGCTTGATTCTCATCCTCATGAGATACATAGGAGCGCCCGGCCACTTCCTCGCGGGCCCAGCCTAACCTTCGTGTTCGGTCCCTCAACTTGAGCATTTCCCCAGAGAATGCATGGTAAGTAGGGCTTAGGTCCTCCTTCATGTTGGGTTTTTTTGCCATGTGTCCCCTGCTCCCTTTACCCATTTATGGTCTAAGGTCCCTCAAGAACTACTTGAGGCTTGATTCTCATCCTTATGAGATATGTAGGAGCGCCCGGGCACTTCCCCGCGGGCCCAGTCTAACTTTCGCTTTTGGTCCCTTGACCTAAAACCTCTCCCAAGGGGGTCACGCGATGTGACATGGTATTACGTACTCATTCACGTCAGGTTGTTCACTGCACTGTACACATCCCCCCATTCCCATTCACGCCAGGTGTTTGAGTTACTCCACCATGTGCCTCTTATGTCTCCTCCCATCCATGGTCCGAATTCTACGACCCTAAAATAAGATCTCCCTATGGGAAAAGAATCTGCTCCCTCTATCTAATACGTCTCGTTGTTGTATTCAGATGTGTTTTGACAAAGAGCCCGAAGTGTGGGATCTTCATAGGGACATCCTCCTCATCCCATGACCATGCTTCGTGAGCTCTCTATTTGGATCCTCATCCTCTTCCACATCCAAAAGGACCCTCGGACGACATGGATACTAGGCTTAAGGGCTCTCCATGAATTCTGGACCTAAGGGCCCTCCAATTGTTTTGGGCCAACATCCCTACGGATCTCTGGAAACATTTATGACATGGTCCCGTGTTTCGAACATGGTCAACGGTCGACCCTCATTTATTTGTCCCCATTCTAGGATAACGCGATATGGATGCTGGTTTTCTGCCACGGTAAACAGTCATCCTCCATCATCATGCCACCATCATCATGATCTGAATCTCGAGCGCCATTATTCACACATTTCCACTTCCTCATGTTCAAGTGGAATTCCATCATACTCGGCTCTTTCTCTTCGCGCATCTAGGTGCGCTAAGTGATCATGTTAGTATCATTTGGTCCAGTATTCACTGAGCATACCTTTGTCCTAACCTGACCCCTTTATGTGTCGGTAAATCCCCACCACTACTTCTTGTTTCCCACATCGAGCACGACTCACGTGAGCTTAGTAGTTTTGGTAGGATTTGTACCAACACGGTCGGGCTTCTCATCGTCCTGCATGACGTTAAACTGTGCTTCCAAAACTACGTATGGCTTGATTCCCATTCTCATGGGGTATGTAGGAACACCCGACCACTTTGCTTCGGGCCCAGCCTAATTCTCACTCTTGGTCCCTCGACCTGAAGAGTTTCCTCCGGGGGTACGTGGTGTGATTTGGACTCCAAGTCCTCATTCACGTCAGTTTCATATCTACCGCACCATATGCTCCCTGGGATCTTCCCTTTTATTCCATGTCCTATCATATGACGTTAAACTACAGGAGTCCATGTGTCCTCAACGCATGACACTTAACTGCGGTTCTACCCTGAACAAGCTCAAGATGCCCCATGTTAATCATGGGATGCACCAAAGCCTCTATCAGAGAGGATTTCACCTGCCAGTGTTAGTCTTTGACTGCACTGTGCTTCCAAAACTACATATGGATTGATTCCCATCCTTATGGGATACGTAGGGACACCTAGGCATTTCACCTAGTGTCCAGCCCCAGGAATCGTAAAATCCTATTCCGCCCCCTGGTCGGACCCCTCATAAGGGACCGTGTAACTATGACTCTGCCCTGAACAAGTTCATAATTCCCCAAGATTACATTGGTAAGCGGTAAATCCCCTCGCCAGAGAGACCCTGTCTGAAAGAAGGAATGATCCATGATCAAACCAATGTGCCCATATGGTGTACTCCCACCACGGTGGTGTAACTACCTAAGTGCTGGATTCTGTTCAGACAAACCATCACTCCATATTCCACACTTTGCGTGCCCCTTATTCGGACCCCCGTCCCCTTTCATTTCTCACAGGACCCCCTAACGGCCTGGTCTCATGCCGCATCGGCTCACCTACCGTCCTGGGCCAACGTTCCGGAAGACTGGTCATGTTTGGAAGGACCCCCTAACAGTATGGATGTTTGACCTATGGTCCGCCAACTATCCTGGTTCAATGTCCTAAAAGATTGACCGACAATATTTGTGACATGGTCCTGTGTTTCGAACATGGTCAACGGTCGACCCTCATTTTTTTCCCCATTACAGGATAACTCAGTAAGGATACCTCTTCTCCACCATGGTTAACGACTGTCCTTTATTGTCACGCCATCCCCACAGTGCTCCAATCGTAATTCACGCTTCCCGTTTCTGTCTGTTCGGACTGATTCCAGTGTCCTTGGTGTTGCACCGTTCGTGCATAAGAGCACGTTGAAGAAACGGTAACTCGGCTATCCTGAAAGTTCCTTCTCCTGTCAAGCCTCTCCCATATTTTGGAAATCCGGACTGGTAATTCGAATCCCGGATTCTCGGAGCATGGTCTCCACTTATATGTTAGGTGGGACGAGAAGGCAACTATCCCCTGTTTCTCACATCGGGCTTGACCCACGTGGGCTTGGGGAATTATCGCCGAACGTCTCGCAAATATTGTAGGGATGTAACAAGGCAATTCAAATAGTGGAAATCGTGCGCGCTACGGCATTCAAAACAAAGAAAGAAAAAAATTGAAGCACGAAATTACCAATAAAAGGTTTTTGGTTTGTTACAATACTCGGGGGTCGACTCCCCCCATGGACGGGTTGACCCCGTCAAAAGAACGTTGCAGCTCCGCCACCCATTCGCTTGTGGAGTCCAAGGCTTGCTGCCGCTGACTTAGCTCCCGCTCGTCCTCAGCAGCGGCGGGGCGCAGTTCGTCAGCCTTGGCTTTGGCCCTCTCTACGCCAGCTTGAACGACATCCATATTTCCAGAGGCCTGCCTCATATGCTCTTCTGCCTCTGCCAGCTGGGCCTTCAACCGTGAGATCATCTCAGATTGTGCATTAAGAGAGGCTGAAAGCTCATCTGCCCGGGTCTGCATCTGTTGGACCTCACCTTCAGCCTCCTGGAGCTTCTTGATGTTGGTCGCCTTCCTCCGCTGCCAGCCCACGCTAAGTCCACGATCCGGGTCCCGGATCTTCTCTACCATAAGATCTCGGATGAGTGTGTGAGGACGTTGGGCATCCACTCCCCCAGTTCACAGTTCGCACAACCACTAGCGAAGTCTGTCCATTTCGACCAGCCATTGCGCTTGGGGGTGCCCTTGATGAAGCGCATGATTAGCTTCCACAACCGGCGGCGGACTATGCTGATGTCTTCCTCGTCGGAGGCTATTTCGTCCCAGTCTGCGTGATTGGTAGGCTCGTACGCGGGATATGCCCGCAAGAAATCCTCGGCAGGATCTACATCTGGTGTTGAATCCAGTACGGCATCTGGCGCCAAAGCAGGCGTGACAGGACTGGGACCGACCGGTTGATCCTCTTCATCGGAGTCCACCTCAATGACCTCAGGCATGACCCTGCTAGTGGTCCCGCAGGTGATGATGTGCGTTGCAGCTTGAGGAGATGGCGGGACTATCGCCACCATCACTGGCATGCCCCTAGGGGGGACGCCACCAGACATCCCAACTAGCCTTGTCGCAGCAGCCCACGCCAGTCGTAGAACTGTACAACAAAGGGGGACATAAACGTTAGTTGTCATAGTCTGCATATGACGACAAGGAAACCGGTAGAGGAAACTTATAGAGATCGACCTCCTGGTGCTTCTCTTGAGCTGGTACTGACGGGACCCTGAGGCGAGGCCCTCCGTATACTGTTGGAAGGTCTAGAGATTCCGGAGGAGCCACCTCGGGTGCTCTGGTCCCACCAGACGTGGAACTGGACGCAGCCATAGGTGCGGGTTCTGAAGGTCCCGCATCATCACCCGCCGAGGAAAAAGAATGAGGCCTGTGAACAAGTTCCTCCTGCATGGCTCAAACATCGGTGAGAAGTCCATAGTGGCCCGAGAATGGATTGGAAGGAAAGAAGTTCGGAATGCTACCTCGAGATCCTCTGCGAAATCGTCGGGATCTGAGCCTTGATCTCCGACCTCACCCTCCTCCAACGAGCTCCCTCCTCCAGCCTCATCCTCCCGAGAGGAGTCCTTTGATTCTTCCGGCAGGGGGAAGCGCTCCCTCAGATCGGTGGCTGATAACTATGGGGGGACCATTCAATTTAGCAGTACCCTCACCCGGTCTGTCATTGGGTGAGGGACACCACTGGAGTGGACGTAATCCTCCAGCTCATCCAGGTATTGCTCTGCCTCTGTCGGAGACGCCATGAATCCAGCCCGAACTGGGCCTATGCCCGGTAGTTCTATCCTGAGGCGATTCAGGTGGGCCCATATCTCAGGTGGGTTGAGGAATTGTCGGTTGACATCCCAAATGTCCCAGGCTTCCGGGAAGACGACATCCTCTTCCATGTCTATATGACGCAGGCACTTCCCCGGAGCCTAAGTGGATATCCTACGAAATCCCCTCGGTGGCTGCCCCTCCGGATGGCCCTGCTCTTCCGAAATCACCGGGTCTACCACTGCTGCCACACCCTCGGCCGATACGGGTCTCACCGCCATGGCAGCCCCGCCACCGCGAGAGGCCCTAGTTGCCCTCTGACCCCGACCTCGAGATATAGGAGGCCCACCATCACCGACCCGAATAGTCAGTTACTTCAGCATTTCCCCTAGGTAAGCAGCCTACCAACTAATGGAATACTCCCTCACCAATCCGAAAGCGGCAGTGGATAGAGGCAATGCAATTCGCATCTTCCCATCTTCCCCTGTGAACATGAGCCACAGCTGCCTCATCACACACAGGTGCTCCTCGTGACGCACCTCCCAGTAGACCTGCGGGGTCATCCACTGGAGGCACCGGAACTGCCTCACAAACCGATTCGGGGTGTACGGTTTGCAGAGTGGCTCACGATCTACTCGTGCCACCAAAACTCCACCTCGAAAGGCCAGGAGGTAAGCTCGATGTTCTTCCGTTCCCTGCCCGTTGTCAGTAAGTATCCCCATCGACAATGGGAAGGGGTGGAAATTAAACTCGTCCGCCCTCCACACCCGATTCAGCACCATCGACACGGCTAGTTTGAACGGGAAGCTCCCGGCCGCATTCAGGATGGAGGGGAGGAAGTTCGATCTCGGTGGAGAAATAGGTTTTTGATACTCATAGATCCCCCTGATGTGCGCTGCAATCCACCCATACAGGAGGTGGAAGGGCCCGCATATCCTTGGCGGCTTCTTGCCCTCGCTAATGTGCCGCAGCATTCTGTACAGTTTGGCGAGCATTGGAATCCCCAGATTGATCTGCTACCCCATGGCCAACATGGACACCATAATAAACGAGCTGGGTCGCACCCCCATGCTTGTATCCTTCACTGGTAGGATCCAACCGCAGATGAGAGCCGCGATGAACGCCGCCAGCCTGACTATCGGCTGTTGTTCAGTGCTGACACTGAAACCCCAAGTCTTCCATTGGCTGTCCTCCAAGACCCGCCAATACGAGTGCCCCTTACCCCATTGGGCCGCCCTCGGACAAGTTCGAGGCCTCGGAGGGAACTCTCGATTCTCTGGGAAATTCAGGAATCACTTGAACCATCTCCTAAAGTGGACATCCCTCACTTCCTCCTTGTCCTCTCCAGGGACGAATGCCATCAGCACTGACGCCAGTCACGGCATTTTCTCGGTATCCTCCCACGTGCTCATGTCGGGGAGGAACTCATCATACATGGCCCCCAAGATCGGAACCCCAGAAATCTGGTGGACATCCCACAGGCTGATGCCCACCTCCCCGTGATGCAGGTGAAAGGTATTGGTCCTAGATGACCATCTGCTCAGTAATTTCGGCATCAGTTGCTTTGGTTGGTAAATGTGGAATTGGGAGGCCCATGTCGCCTCATATAACCTCACTCTCCTCAGCTCGGCCCCAAACTCCTCTCATGAGGCGCCTACCCAGTAGGCCCAGGCCCAGTCATCAATAAAGTTGCCGCTCTGGCATAGGTCCCACTCATCGGACCATCCCTTCTTCGAATCCTGCAAAGCCGCCTTCAGCATGGTACGATAGAGAGGAGGGGACGTCTCCGGTGGAAATGGATTCCCGTCAATATCATTTACATGGTTGTAGAGACAATCAGCGGTGACAGGTGTGAAGTCCTCCCATGCGTGACGATTGGCCGCCCTGAACCATTGGTGCTGGCATGGTGTACTCCTGAACCAGCAAGCTGGTTCATCTCTACTCGCCTCAGGGATGAAGACGGCATCCCTCAACCCGAAGCCATACAATGGCATCTTCTTAAACTGCGGATAATTCTTCTGACCCTCCAATAGCAGATCTGTCAAGGAATCATGGTCTGAATGGCTTCGGACCATCTCCCCAAGGCCTGGACAGTTGGCCATCTCTCCCGACGGGCGGCATCTGCAAGCACCCCCAATACAACTTCTTGATGGGCCATTTCGATTCCGACCCTCAGAAAAGAATTTTTTCATAATGGATTGCGAAGCTGGATAATGAAGCCGGATCGCGAAGGTCGGTCGTGAGGCCAAACCGCGGAGTCGGACCTAGGTTGGCAAGCAGAATTTTGATTGGCGCAGTCGCGGAGTCGGAGACCCGCGGTCCGCCGCGAAGCTCGATTCGCGGAGAGTAGTCGCGGAGTACACGGAGCTTCGCGAAATCGAGAGCACAAAAAGACAAGGAAATTGCATGAAGACAAAAGACGTCGACCCCCCTATTTATAGGTGGTGACCCTGGAGCATCACGGCACGCCTCACCCGTGCGGAGCATCGCGGCGCATCCAGATCCATGGCCCCGGTCAGCACCGTGGGCCCTCTTCGCGAAGTCACATCGTGAACCGCCAACAATTTTGGCGATTTTCCCTCAGACTTTGACCCTTCACCCTCTGCGGCTCCAAGTCTGAGGGGGGGCATTTGTTGGTGCCAAAATGTTGCACGAAAGGAAGGGATGGAAAAGAAGGTTGGCACTCTACCTCGCGAAGCACCGCCGCAAAGCACCCCGAGCATCGCGGTCTCGCGAAGCTCTGGAGGAGGTGACTCTCTGCGAACGGGTTTGACGTTCGTGAGCCCGCCGCGAAGCTCCGGAGGCAGTAAACGGGTTTGAAGTTCGCGAGCCCCCCGCGAAGCTCCGGAGGCGGTAACTCTCCGCGAACGCATTTGACGTTCGCGAGCCCGTCGCGAAGCACCTTTGGCGGCGTGCGAGTTTGGCTTCACGGCGCCCCTTGCCTATAAATACAGGGCTCCCCCTGAGTCCCAGGGATGGAAAATCTGACCTTTAGGCTTCTCCTCTCCCGAATTGCGAAGCACCCTTTTCCCCCGGGAATCATGAGCTCTGCGAGGTACTTCTACTTCGCATGACGCCTTTGATTTGTCTCGTTTTGAGCCCCTCTTTAGAGAGGGATTCCCTTCGTGAAGCTCAAGGGTATTTGAGAAGGAACGAGATTCCCAAGGGAACCTGGGCAGCCACGGAGTGTTTATGATTCGTGAAACACCCAACCTGTACTAGTGATCCCTATGCTAAGGCAGGATCGCTAGACATCGCGAAGCACACTGCTTCGTAGCACTTTGCTTCGCGAGGCACCTCTTCTTCGTGAGGTAGTGCTCCACGAATACTGTTCCACTTCGCGAAGCACCCTCTATTCACACCTATGCCCCATGCTAAGGCCAAGGCACTCATCTTCGCGAAGCACACTCCTTTGCTTGGCAATTTCGCTTCCCATGCGACCCTCCAAGTATGCACGATGTGATTTCAAAGTCCCACGGACAATACCACTTGTAGCGTTGCTTTGCCTAATGCTTCTTCGCATAGGCACGCTAACGGCTATTGCTCATTCACATAGCCACGCTAACGTGGACCCCTCGATGGTTCGCTCCACAACCCCCCTTGACCATGGTCTTGCCAGTACCTTCCCTCCCCCAAGGACCAGAGGGTACCGGTTATGTAAGTCCTGGGGGTGCGGAGTGAACCCACCTCGTCTGAGCTTCAGGATGTTAAACTGTCAAGCACCACGTCCTCAACACATGACGTTAAACTGTGACCCAACCTCGTGCTTCTCACGAAGGGTCCCCCCAGCTCGAACATTTTTTACGCCACTCATCTCCACGGGAGGAGAATCACCCATCCACAAGGGATGATATCCTCCTTACTGGAGTGGCGTATGTTCTCAGGAGAAGGGCGACCCTAGTTACCCAACGGATGGTTGCACCCCTGCATCTTCGTACTTCCCCACTACCAAGGTCAGTGAAGGGCGTGATAGGGAACGAGGCACCTCCCATCATTGGTCCCAAATCCCTCTTTCGCTGCGCTCTGTCGCACTTCGGGCCTCCATCCTGGAGTAAGTCCCAGCACCATGGGCCGCCTAACGCGTAAGCCCCTCTTCGCTTCCCACGGACGCACCCTTCGCGGCATGATCATCAGGTCCTTGCTGTCTCTTGTTTCTCACACCGAGCATGACTCACGTGGGCTTAGAGATGGCATTGGCTATGACAATACTTTGTCCAGCATGATGTTAAACTGCACGCCCTCGTCCAGCAAGACGTTAAACTGCACGCCCTCGTCCAGCATGATGTTAAACTGCACGCCTTCATCCAGCATGACATTAAACTGCAGGCCCTCGTCTAGCATGACGTTAAACTGCACGCCTTCATCTAGCATGACATTAAACTGCAGGCCCTCGTCCAGCATGACGTTAAACTGCACGCCTTCGTCCAGAATGATGTTAAACTGTATGCCCTTGTCTCGTATGACATTAAACTGCACACCCATTTGAACTACAAGGTCTTTGATCCATGTCAAGGCATGGTACGTAGGAAGCCTTCACAGGGTTCAAGCCCACCCGTCATACAATTCACATTGAGTTCTACCTTCGTCCACCATAACGTTAAACTGCATTCTAGTGCGACGGCAAGCCGTTGTAACCATACAGAACTACAGGGACTTTGATCCATGTCAAGGCATGGTACGTAGGAAGCCTCCTAGAGGTTCAAGACCATCTCCCATCAGACCAAGGTCCCTCATTTACGTCGGTTCTCCGACACCCACCGCCATTCCGAACTACGGGGACTTTGATCCATGCCAAGGCATGGTACGTAGGAAGCCTCCAGGAGGTTCAAGCCCACCGCCCGTCGTTTATTAACGTCAGGGTTCACTACTGTCCCGCATGACGTTAAACTGTATTCCATCAATCCTTAGAACTACGAGGACTTTGATCCATGTCAAGCATGGTACGTAGGAAACCTTCCCAAGGTTCAAGCCCACCGCTAGTGGACCCCCGGGTCTACTTTCACGTCGGTTCACCGATGACCCACTATGAACTATGAGATCTTTGATCCATGTCAAGGCATGGTACGTAGGAAGCCTCCCCGAGGTTTGAGCCCATCTCTCATTGGATCAAGTTCCACCTTCACGTCGGTTCGCTGACGAATTCCACCATCCAGAACTACGCGGACTTTGATTCTCTGCCACGGGGATATGTAGGAAGCCTCTTCAAGGATCAATCCCAACTTCACTGTCGCCCTTGCAACGGTTCCTTTCCATTCCCCCCTCTACTTCATTCTTTCATCCATCATCCACCCTGATTCTCGCCCGGACCGTCATATCCCGGTGAGACCATGTCAGTACGCTCCTCTTCACAGCCGCCCATGGGCTGGTCCTGGTATCGGCACCCCTTCAAGGGAAATCCCTCAATCTGATCTACTCTAGCTAATGCTCCGACCGGGATGATCCGTCTCCAATGGACGTTAAACTCGTGGCGTACCCTGTGTTAAACACGGGAAGCTGAGGAAAACCTCAGATATGTGTCTATGGCATATAATTCCCCACACTCGATGTGGGATGCCTCGGGCCTCCACGCCCTCGGGAAGCCCTGTGACCAGGGATAATAGACAGACATGCCAGGTCCCCAGTATCCAGACACGCTACTGATGCCTCAACATGACTACTCCCCCGACTGAAGGTTACTGCCCTGACCGGACCCTTTGGAATGTCCCGAAAGAAGCATTGTAATTAACCAGCGTCCATGGAAACATGGCACTGGGAAGAGTTTCACGAACAACGTATTAAATCTATGAGGGAGACCCGGACTAGGTGATGAGTTCTGAGGAGGAATCCACAGAAGGACGAACCGACATCCCATCATCCCATTTCGATCAAGGAGCAGACGTCCCTGAATAAGGAGTGAATGCCGCCTACCTTTGGAAAGTGGGAATGCGGGGCAACAGCAGCGCGTCCTCCACAGACGGATGCGCGCGCCTCAGCGAAAGCGTCGGAAACAGAGACACATCTTGTGGATACTGAATATAAGACACTACATGATCAGATATCCACATGGCATGATCTTGATGATTTTTCTAAATGTGGGGAGCATGTCGTTCTTTTCAGAGGACACATGATGGTACCAGTGACATTACAAGTGGAGGTTCTGAGGGAGTTTCATATATCCCATTTAGAATTACATTTTGGCATGTAAAATATGAACTAAGACCTTCAAAATCAATTTTGGTGGACAGTTATAAAGAAAATACTTTCAGAGTTTGTCTCCCGATGACTTACTTTTCAGCAAGTGAAGGTTGAGAACCAAGTTCCAACGAGTTTAGCTCAACCCCTTGAGGTTCCAGAGAGGACATTGGATGGGATATATATATAATTCATGATGGTTTTTCCACATAAATACAAAGGAAATTATTCTATATGGGTGATCTTTTACTAACTCACTAAGTCATCCCACTTCCTAGCTATCTGATATCAGAGTTCAATAGAGAGCATGGGACACCTCTACATTTAGGATATAGTTCGACTTCATGGAATTCCATCGATTATTGTTTCTAATCATGATGATTTATTTATATCCTAGTTGTGGAAGGGGTTTCATGAGATGTTTGGGACACATTGATTCTTGAGCACAACATTTCACCCACAAACAAACAGTTATATGGGACAAAACATTTAGGTTCTGGAAGACATTCCATGATCTTGGGTTCTAGATTTTCACTATATTTGAAAGGATCACCTAACATTGGTGGAGTTTTTAGAAAAAAATCTACCATTCCACAATCGATATGGCCCCATTCAAGGATTTGTATGGGCGACCCTACATGTTACCACTTTTCTAGATTTAATTTGGAGAGTTAGCACTCATGGGACCAAAGTTGGTGTGAGATACTACATAAAAAGTTCTTATCATCTAGGAGAAGATAAATGATGCAAAAATCCATTATAATTCTTATGCTGACAAGTGACATAGGATTTTAGAGTTCAAGGAAGGATACCATGTTCTCCTATAGATTTCAACTTGACATGGATTACAGATATTTGGTTGGGGTGATAATCTATATCATTGGTTCATAATCCCTTTACATATACATCAAGGAGTTTTAGATGTAGTGTATCACTTAGATTTACACCCGCAATTATAACTGGTACATGAAATCTTCCACATGTCGTAACTGAGGAGGTACGTGCATGACCCATCACATGTTATCGACTAGTTAGAGTTGGACATCAATCATGGAGTGACTTTTTCTGTGTAACCAGTGGAGATCAAGGATCAGAAGGAGAGGATCATTTTTGGTTGGTTAATTCTTTTAGTGCAAATCCAATGGCAGCATGTGAATCTCCAAGAGAGCACTTAGGAGTGAGAGGCTTTGTTTCGTGCTCAGTACCCACATCTTTTTTAGTAGTATTTGTTTTATATTTTAAAGGATGTAAATCCCCAAGGTGGGGAGAATTTAATGAATTTTATTTTCCATGTATTATTTTTAAATATTATATGGATTAATTTTGAGACCATTCAATAATATGGAATGTGATTTCGAGGCCTGGTGTGCTAGGAACAAATGTTTGAAATGTATTAAAATATTTAATAGTACATGTGCATAGTTTCCCTAAAAAAGTTGAATGAAATATGAATGGGTCCCTAAATTAGAAATATGAGGGAACCATTTCTTTAAAAATAGAGGTTTTACCCTAGGTGTGACCTAACATTGGTCGAAAAGGGTCGATTTTGAAAACTCATCACAAACACTTAAATGAATAATATAAATTAAGAAAATTTATTTTATTTTGTTGACGTAGTGATGAAACAATTTTATATTTACATGTATCCCTATTTCAGAGATCTAGGGTTAGCCTCATAACCCCTGAATCCTTTAGAGACATT
This sequence comes from Viscum album, assembly GCA_963277665.1. NCBI lineage: Eukaryota > Viridiplantae > Streptophyta > Magnoliopsida > Santalales > Viscaceae > Viscum > Viscum album. The sequence continues at coordinate 387,744,911 of OY728166.1, forward strand.
GGAGAGAGAGATCTAGTGAATTCTCTCAAGCAGGAAATGATGAAATTCGGATCGAAGATTGGTGTGCACCAATCATGATAGATCTTGCTAATGATGACGACGTGAAAAAATTTCTTCATCAGTGATCAATATGAATCCAGGTAGGATGTGTTTTTTTGATTTTATTTCCCTATTCTATATTTATATGATGAACACAGACTAATCCATGAACAGATTGATATGAAATTCGGTCGTATTTGAGGGTCGGGATTATTCTATGGGATTATTGGGATGATTAAATCTTTTTTATTAGAACTATTGATTGATTATTTTACCATTCTAACAGTGATGAACCATGATCGACATGAACATCGATTGAAGTTTGTACCTTTTGATTTGATTGTGCTTTCGCCCCTGATTCTAGCTTTCTTCATTACACAATCTCTGTTCTTCCCCATATTTGAACCTTTTATGAACAATCGATCATTACACCTTTGATTATTAGTGAAATGATACAAAACAATAGACTCGGCATTGGGACACCTAGATGGAGGTTCAATGGTGGGTACGATAGTATATTGAATGATGGTGGGTGCCAAATCCACATTCTTTGGTAGAAATGAAGAACGGATACAATTGTGTTTTCCAAGATGATTGAAGGCCTGAATCACATCGATTTGGTGTTAGGGTGTAAAAAAGGCCTTTGATCTGATGTTTTGAGGTAAAAAACAACCAGAATGGAATCCAGGTGATCAGTGGTGTGATCGGGAGGTAGAAGATGGGTTTTTGAAAAACTTGATACACACTATGTGTTGTCCCTGGCTATACATCGTGCAATCCCTAGTTGAACAACTCATCATGTACATGGAAATTACAAGGGCATGGGGTAGAGTAAACAAGATTCCTACATGGCGTGTACTACCCCACACAACATTACATGGATCAACTACACGGGCTACCCTATTTACTAGTACACAAGTATGGATACACGGGTTTACGTCACGTAATCGCACATGGCTGGAGTACACGGGCAGACACCAAATGCAAGAACAAAGTGTGTAACCGCTTCTACACACGGTGTATCCTTATTTTACATGACATTGTTTTGGAATACATGGTCCATTATACATGGGTAATACCTGAGGTCAAGGGACAGGGTGTGTAACCCTACTACATGTCGTGTACACCTTTCTACATGGATTGAGCCTCTTTTTCTTCGTATCTTGGACAAGTTTCATTAGGGTCGGTTCCATTTATTGATTCAATAAAAGTTGGTACGAATAATTTTATACTCCTAGGAATACTATCCTGTCAGTAGTACTTCCTGTATAAAGTTGTTGGAATCCCCCAAGAGTCCCATTTTGGGATCCTCTATTCAATCTTCGTGACTTTGGTGGAGTTCTTGGTATTGACATGACCAACAACATTCTAGCACCGATCATCTACTTAGCAGGTTAATCTAGATTGAGTTGATGGTATCACCCCATGGCCTTGGCTATGATCCTCATCTATTGTATCATATTATCTTCGGACTATCAGCATAAATATTTCATGAAGGTTCCTAATGAGAATTACCTCTCAGATGGACGTCATTAGTGCTATCAGACTCAGGAGTGTGTTCTCCAAGACGAGTTCTTCGTGAAATCTTCACGATGAATTTCTAGTGCATGTATAAGGTGGTTGTGACCTACCTCTAGACTATGTTTCTTGGATCGAGTATATCTAGATATTCTTGTTATATGTGTTGCAGACATATACCTGTGTTGAGATGACTATACTTTCCTTTGTTTTATTTCTTTGTGGTTTTGGGGTGTCCTACTGATTATAATTATACTCACCCCTACACGGGATTTTCCTGCACATATCATGTCTTTTACAGACGATCAACCTTTTAACGAAGTCCTAGGCAGACTAGGATCGACGGTGCTTTGTGAGACCAAACAGAACGAGGTGTATTCTTGTAGCATTCAGACAACATTCCCAGTACTAGTTCTTACAAGTTGGACTTGTGTTACAAAATCAATGTGGTGGGATTTCATTTTTCCCTATTTTACATTAATTTACTTCTTGTCGTACTATAGTTGAGGCATATAATTGTACGCATTCATTTATTATTTAGTGGTTTTTATATTTCATCATTATTTTTTCTTAGAGATGTGTGTGTGAGTACATGTACATAGGCAATGCCTCCCATGTTAGTGATATACCTACTTGGTGCTAGTCACCATCCCCTGGCCTATTTGTGGATGTCTTGGGGAGTCATTTCATGGGACCCACTGCGACGGTTCGTGACATACTTAATAAGATCAAATTCTATATTCTCATCACTGTCACTACACGAGTGGTTAGCTTCAACTAGTTCATCAGTTTACAAACCTGGATCAATAATTTCTTTTGGTCAATATGGATTCTTCACAGGATTGTAATGCTCATAAAATTTATTATCACCCTCAACCCACATTTGTTTCCAAGGTTTTAATCCAAATTTCAGTCTCTTTAAGGTGGTTTGATATAGAAAAATAATATTCCAAGAAGGATAATCCCCCCTAAGAAACAACTCTCTTAAGCTATAATAGTGTCGAGATGAACTTTGGATAAGGTATAGAATTGAATCGACATAATGTATCACTTAACTCATCCATGTGACTCATAATAAAACTATTCAAACTTATCTACACTCGATTCACCATTAGATTAAGGAATATCAAATCTATATGCCTTACAATGCAAAAATTTCCTTTTTCTAATACAAATAACATGATGAATAAACTTAAGTAACAATATTCACTCACCACTGTACAGAACAAAATTTTGAATTCTAGGATTTCTATTATTATTAGAATATTATACGGATTTTCAAACTCAAATTAAGGATTACAGATAGGGTAATTGCATTTATAGTCCTCATAATCCCCTTTATATGGTATACCTAAACTTACATCCCATAAAGTTTAAGAAAATATATTCTCTTTTCCATCAATAAATGTTTTAATTTTATCCCATATTTCACTCTATTCAAAAATAATATTCAAATAGAAATATTTTACTAAAAACTATCCATGAACCACTTAGTTTTACCTTTCTACCACACAAATCTCTATACTAAGGATCAAATTGATTTAATCCATTTTAAAATGATTTCTTTTTCTGTAATGACATCACAAGACCACATGTGCATCTTTAAGGATTTTACTGTTCTACTAGATATTTATTTCATTCTTTTAGAAGTAACCAAAGCTTTAATACTTTCATCCTTAAGAGAAAAATTAATTATAACTATTCTAAATTGATATTAAATGGTTTTAATGCAAGCATTTGGTTAACACAGAGAGGTCCTAATCATGTTAGGCATAGGTTTCAACAAAAGTGAGATAATTTAGTTTCTCTTTAGGGAGATTTATAAATCATTTAAGGATTTTTTAAATAGTAAATATTGATAATAGAATAAAATAGATTTTAATATAATAAAAAATATATGATAACTTTAAATAAGGAACAATAGTATGTTTTTTTAAAAATTATGAAATATAATGGAATGAATTTCAATTGACCATACATTCAACTTGGTTGATGGTAAGAACAATTCTTCAAGATAACTTAATTATAAAAAAAATGTTACTTAATATCACTATATTAAAGTTAAAAATAAATTAATTAGTTCATATAGAGTGAAAACCATAAATTAATTTAATAATTTTTAAAAATATATCAAATTTAGCATAAAAGAATTAGACATAGTTAATCATTCCTAATTCATTTCTATTATAATTTGATCTCTTAAAATTCATAGGACTTATAAAAGATTTTAGAAATATAATATTTAGTTCCAATGAATTCAAGAGTGATATCCATTTTTTGAAAATGATCTCTTAAAAATTGATTTCTTATATTAACATGCTTATTCATGGAATGAGATATAGGATTCTTGTAAATATTAGTAGCCCTTGGGTTGTCACAATTTATAGGGTCATATCAAAACTGATATCCATAATCAAGAAATGTGTGTTTCATTTATATAATTAATGCATAATGGCTTCTCTTTGTTACATATTCATCTTTAGTAGTGGATAAAGGAATAAAGTTCTTCTTCTTACTACAACAAGATGCTAGATATTTTCCCAAAAAAGTGACATGTTCATAAGGTTATTTTTCTATAAATATTTAAACCACCAAAATCAACATCAGAATAACTAACTAATTTAAAATAAAATAATACAGAATAAAAAAGTTCAAAATTATTTATATCATTGAGGTACTTAAAAATAATTTTAACTTCATTAAGATCATATTCCTTGGGGTTTCCTTAAAAATGAGCACACACACACAAACACTCTACATAATATCAGTCCAACCATTGGATAAGTATATTAAAATCCCAATCATACCTCTGTAAGTTGTTTAGTTAACTAATTTTCTATTTTCATCTAAATATAATTTTTAGTGTTTACTCAGATGAGTGTCATGACCTTTTTTTATCCATGCCAAAAACATTTTAAAAGATATTTTTTTTACTTTATTTGATTTAAAATAATTCCTTATTGTTCTTGGAAATTTGAAAACTAAGTAAGAACTCTTACTCAACTATTAAATTCATTTATAATTCATTCTATATCATTTTATAATATTTAATATATTATGAGTTTTTATATGTGAAAAAATAATATCATCAACATTGATTTTAATTACTAAAATATCTTTTGATATCATTTTTATAAATAGGGCAGGAAAAAATATTCCTTTTCAAAAACCTTTAGAAATTAAGAAATATTTGAGCCTAACATTCCAATATTTAGAAGTTTAATATAAGCCATAAAGAGATTTATAAATTTTAAAAATTGAATTTTGAAAATTATTATTTTGAAATCCATTGGTTGTTCAAGAAAAACATCCTCAAAAATATAATCATTAATGAATTCCCTTTTGATTCCCATTTGAAATAATTTTAAATTTATTTATTTTTATATAAAATTAGTATTATAATGGATCCAAGTCTAGCCATTAGTGAAAATTTTTCTTCATAATCAATTAATTCTTATTGAATATTACCTTGGGTAGTCAATCTAGAGTTATTTATAACTATAGTGTTTGAGTCATCTAACTTGTTTCTAAACACCCATTTAGTGGAAATAGTTAGACAGTATTTAGTTAATTCCACTAGTTTCTAGAATTTAATACTTCCAAACTAATTTAAATCCTCTTTCATATCCATGAACAAAATTTCATCATTGATATTCTCAGTAATGTTTTAAGGTTCGATATGTGATAATAAATCTTGATGTTTAAACTAGTTTCTAAGAGAGGATCTAGTATGAGTACCTTTATCTAGGTATCCAAAAATATCTAAAGGATGATTGCTATGGTTTCTAATGGTTTTATTGTAAAAATTAAATGGTTATTTATATCCTTCCTCAAGATTAGGTTGGTTAGATTGGACAGATTTGGTATATTCGACATTAAAATATAAAGATTGGTCATGTGTTTTTAAGGTTTTATTGATATTATATTTGACATATCATCCTGAAGGTATTCAAGAGAATATTTAGGCTCATGTGGATATATTTTATCATATGAGATATGTAAATATTCTTTTATAACTTTGGTTCTTTTACTGAAGACTTTATTTTTTTCTAATGGTTGAATAACATAGGAAAATACTTCACCTCTCTTTAGAGAAATTTTTTCTATATTTTCTTTTCATAAATAATAAATACTTTACATCCAAATAATTTAAAATAATTAAATTTAGGTTTTCTACCATTCCATAGTTCATAAGGAGTCTTATTTTAAATAGATTTAATAACAAAACCTATTAATAATATAACAATCTATATTGATAGATTCAGCCCAAAATTAGACAAGTAAGTCATACTCATTAAGTATCATTTAAGAAATTTCTTAAATTGTTCTATTTATCCTTTTAATCACTTCATTTTGTTGAATATTACCTATATAATAAAAATTGTGATTATATAAATGATGTGAATATAAGGTCTCAAAGTTTTGATTATCAAACTCAGGGTATTGATCTCTTATTAAGATATTGATTTTAAGTCTAATTTGATTTTCTACAGACTTAGCATATTTTTTAAAACATATACAGGATAAAAAAATTTGAGCCATGAAATACACCAATATGAATTTTGAATAATTATTAATAATCAGATAATAATAATGATTTCTATCTAAATTAGAAACTCTAGATAGTCCAAAAAATCCACATAAACTAGTTTTAGGATTTTAGATGTAAAAACCTCTTTATTTCATTATAAATAAGTATTATGATGCTTACCTTTTTGAGAAGGTTTTTAGACTTTATCTCATTAAAATTATAGTTTGGGTAGATCCCTGACTAGAGCTTACTTATTATTCTTTCAAAGTGAGTCTGTATTGTAGTGTCCTAGTCTCCTATTCCAAAACCAATATTCTTTATAAAAATCACTTAAGTAAGAAACATTTTGAGATATCAAATTATCCCTATTAAAAAAATATACATTATCACTCATTAAATCATTAAATACTAAATTATTCTTAGAATAATAAATCCTACAGAATTTTTTTAAAAAAATTAACATTAAAATCATTGTCACATAATTGATAAATACTGACAAAATTATTTTTTAAATGATTAATATAAAAAAATATAGAAAATTGATTTGATACAAATATATTAATTAGTCCAAGGAAAATAATTTTACCCATAATATTTGTAACCAAAAGTTATATGCCAACCATCAACATTAACAAGATTTTTGAAACTTGAGAAGTCCCTATTCATATGTATTGAACATCAACTATTCATATGTAAGAATTTATTACTAGTAATATTCTAGCATTCACCTATACAAATTTTATTAACCAATGATTTTGGTACCAAAATTTTCTTAGGTCTAGAAATATTCTCACATAAAACATTAGGAATCCAAAGTTCCTTAATAGATTTATTAATATAAAAATTAATACTTCTAGATATAAACACCATCTTTAGACTAAAGTCAAATAATTTTTTCTAAAGATAGTTGATTTTGAACTAGGAAGGAAATTATTCTTATGAAGCTTCCTTTGATCGTGCTGGTAACTAGTCCCAGTTGTATATCTAGTGGTAGTCTATTTACCTAGAAACATACTCAAAGTTTCTCCTCCCTCAGTGAAAATTTCAATGTCCTTATTCTATTATTAATTAGAATATTTATGTTTATTTTTCTCCTTTATCATCGCAACATTATTTTCTTTTTCAATACATATATAATATTTTAAAGTAATAGAAAAGAATATTGCTTCTTCAGTTTTTTTATATTTATAATTTATATCATTAAATGTTTCTTACATTATATTGTAGTATTCAAATAAATCATCCTTAGTCATTTCAAATTCATCATAGTTTTCATTTTCACTAGGAACATGAATAATATTTTTTACCTGAGGTATAATTTCTATAATAATATTTTTTTCTTATTATGAGAATCATTCTTGAATGAGTCTGAATAACTTGAAATATCCTTCAAATCACTCTAAGTTTCCTTCGTGTATTTCTTTTGTTTCTTTACTTGATCTTAATATTTATTCTAATACATCAATTTTGGACAAATTAGTATTGATGTGTCCTTTTCTTTTTCCCTCATAACAATTAACTTCTCCAAAGTTATTACCCTTCTTCCAATTTCCTTTATTATCATATTTTCCTTTGAAGTTTTATTTTATGAATAAGTTTTTCTTATTATATGGTTTCTTAATCCTTATGGGTAGAAAAACCATCTTCACATCACTATTTGAATCAACTTCTCTCCCACTGGTTTTATTATCTTGAAAAACAACATTTTTATTTTTATTAATATTCTTCAAAAGAAATAGATTTTTATGATTCATAATTATTATCAGTGTTTAACCTAATTATTCCTCATATATAATTTATTTTCTAATAAGTTCCTTGAATAAAAAATTACTAATGTCACATGACTCTCTAATGGAGACAGAAGTGCCTCTCTAGTGATTAGGTTTAAATCACAATAGCCTCAATGATTGAGCTTTATCATTCAGTTTCTATCCAAGAGAAAACACGATATAAATGATTTAATTGAACTTGAGATACATGTTACAAAGATGTTCCTTAGATATCATTTTGAATGTATCATATTTAATTTTATATGTATTCAATATAATTTCCATAACATTTTAATTTCATTTATTATATATAGAAAGAGTATCCCATATTTTAAATGAAATATCACAAGAAGATACTGTATTAAATTCATATACTCTTAAAGAACAATACAAATAATTCATTGAATTTATGTTACAGTCATAATAAACTATAACGGAATCACTTGATTTGGATTTCAGATATCTTGGTTTTCAAAATTGATCCTCTATTATAGTCCATATATCAAAACCCATGATCTCAAGATTAATTTTTATTTTGATTTTCCACTGAGCATAGTTTTTTCATTAAAATAGTGTGGTTTATTTATAGTATGAACTTTAGATCTAGAGGGATATATAAGTAAAAAATTCTAAAAATAAAATAAAATAAAGATCTTTTACAGGTGAATTTAATGGTTTTTGATACAAAAGGATCAAATGACAATAAATAAACAAGCTTTGATAACAAATGTTGGTCTCGTTGGAGTTCTCAATTAGGGTGGGGGGGATTGAACATCCAGTAAAAATTTATGTTAGAAATAATTTTAAAAAAATCTAATAATTTATGAAATACCCAATTAATTAATATATTATATATAACTAATTCAATGTTTTGAAATAACCTCATAAGTGATTGATCACAAATTAGTTTTAATAACTCGATATTATCATATTCATTCAATATTACTCAACTCAAATCAAATAGTATATTTTTATCAATTAAATATATCTACGAGAGTACTGTTTTTTGAAGAGTGATTTTAAAAATAGTTTTAAAATATAATAAGAAATACTTAAATAATTACACCGCTAAAATATAAAAACAATAGGTTCTTTCTAAAGATGAAACTTATTCCTCTCCACTTTATTGTAACTCACTTATAATAAAATTTATTAAAATAAATAAGGTGATCCAAAAACTAGATTTTGTATATAGGTTATAACTACACAAAGGGCTATCTAGGCTTATCACAAATAATATTTCATGGTTTATCATAAGGATATAAAAAATGAAGAAAATAAAAGAAAGGTTATCAATGTACTCTTTAATGTTTTACAAAAGTATGATCTTAATAGATATACAAAATAAAATAATCACAAATAAAAAGTAATGTAAAATTGGGAGTGTGTGTGTGAGAGAGAGTGAGTGAGAAATAAAGTTAGACATAACTTTTACACTAAGTGAATTTTGTTTGTTAAACAAGTTTTTATTCTCTTCCTAACATCATCCTTTGGTTATGAGAGTAGATAAAATAATCATAAATATTATCTCATATCTTTCAGTATATAATAGTTGAAAATATAGTATCGTATGTTTTTTAAATAGTGTTATAAAATTTCTATTATATTTTTCATGATATTTAGTATATTTAACCTCTTTCTCTTTTTAAATATATAAAATAATTATTTAAAATATCAGTTGAATAATAATCATTAAATATCCTCACTTTATTAATGAAATTCAGAAGTATTAAATTACCTTACATGAATTTAATTCCTTAGTGATGTCTATTAGAATATATTATATAAATATAATTCTATTCTCACATGGTTGATTTAGATTATCCATGTCCACTTGAATCCTCATGGTTCAGAAAAACGTTAGTAAAAACTATGATCAATTCCAAGTTAAGGTTTTGTGGTAAATCCTTTTCACATATGGCCACTTCAGTCTAATAAGTGATATCTCAAAGTCATCATATAGATGCATCAAAACTATTCCAAAATTCTAACTTTTTCATGAGTTATCTTGATTACATCATGTGGTAAATTTGGAAAAACATTTAATTTATATGATACATTTGGTTACTTCATTTGGCCTTGTCATTTCTTGGGTTGTTGTGTAAAATTTCCACTACATTCGATCAATCAGGAATATAGTTCATCCACATGACTATGAAACTGATTCCAACCTTTATATAATAATTATGAACTCTATATTACTTATTTATATCAATCGAATACTTTTTTGATTGATCTATTACTCATGTAGTGGATCCAATACCTAGATAATTTTCACTTATCTGACACATGGTTTCTTGTTTATTCATGTGGTCAGTTGAGATTCTATATATGGTAAATTATTATCTTTATAGTTTATCCAATTGTTAGGAAAATTTTAATATTTATCTAGAAAGTATAATTTAATAAAAAAACATAAAATTCATTAATAATAAAATAAAAATTATTTTATACCATTAGAACAAGTAACATATGGAATAAGACACCAAAAAAATACTTGAGGCATTGATTCTATGATGAAGGAACTTCTATATAAAAATAAATCTATAGTCTTCCCAATATAGTGTTAAAATCTATATCTTGGAAGATGAACATGAATTAATATTCAAAGATGAGGTCTTAGAATTGATCTTTGATATTGATTTGGTCAATATGTTTCTATTTTCTTTTTTCGTGCCCTTATATTTTTGGATTGGAGAGAGATAATCCAACCACACTATAGCCCAAGCATCAATGGGTATCATATGATATGAAGTCAATTCCAGAACCATAATTAATATGATCTCAATGGATTTCAAGGTCATCTAGCTTGTGATACATGTACAAGGGTATGATGTGTCTGAGTATGGTGAATTAATTTTCTTCTTCTATGAAGGAGATGACTATGTGATATTGAATAGGGTTGGTCTCTGTATGATACACCTCAAAACCTTCTACTTTATCCTCAAACACTTGAGGAATTTAAATGGCCTTGATGAGTTCTAACCACAGTTCCTTTGAAATATAAAGGGAATATAGGATTCAAATCTTAGCTATAATGAAAATATAATGTTCCAATTCATGTTGTTTTTCCTTTTCTTGAGGCTACATATGCTAGTGGTTTCATTCTATAATGATCATTTGAGTTTATTTTTCCCTATGGGATAAGTTTAGATCATTTATAGCTTTTCGTTGAAACTACAAATTTATTTAATTTATTTCTAACTACTTAATAATAATATAGTACTAAGTAGGGTCGAACCCACAAAGGAGGTTTGTGTAAAATCCATGAAATAAAAAAATGATCAATGAAAAGAACACATTACTAGAAAACTATTAATGATGAAATTGTGGTGAAATGATGAAAATAAATCAAAAAAAATAAGAAACTATGAGAAATAACAACAATAAAAACTAGAGATAAATTGGTTAGGAAAAATTTTAATTGTTTTCATTTTAAATTGACATTACATAATTGAGAAGGAAATAGAAATCAAGAGAACCACTACCATAAAATAAACCAAACCCAAATTTCAATATAGGTGGGTGTAAAAAAGTATACTCAATAGTTTTTCTACTACTTAGTATATATAGTGAGTGAAATAGTGAAGTTGATCCCACCATGTTCAAATTATAATATGTTCTTGGGTCATTAATCACATGATCAAAATACCTTTAGTCAAAAATATTTTTTGAAGATAGATTCTTGAAATCATGAATATTACAATAAATACAAATGGTTGTTGGAGCTTGAAGGTTTAGAATTTGAAAAATATAAGAGAAAATGAAGGGGTTAGAAATAGTATTGAGTCAATAAGAAAAAATTAAATGAATTAAATACATATACATTTTATTTCCCCCAAGAAATATTTATCCTATAATCATATTTGATTCAAATATGTAAAATAAATTCAAAGTAAAAGGAATTAAATAAGGAAGAGTGGAATAGGAATTTTCTTTATTGAGGTGATTAGTTCCGGGTTAAACTTCCACCAAATCTCTTGGTTCTCCCTCTAAAACCCCATTGATTGATGATTGATTATTAAATGATAAATACTAATGATGCATAGGTTCTCCTCCTTTTAAATGTAGTCACACGCTAACTCCCTTTCATCATAGCTCACAGTTAGATCCTAGAATAAATCCTTCTTATCCACTTGTCAACTATCACTTTCACTATGTTCTATCGGTCACCCATGTTCCACCCAACCTACAAATATTGAAACCTCAACATATTATTCTTGATTCAATTTATTTTACCTTTTCCTATAATCTTTGAGTTCTACCTTACCTTCTTCAATATCGACATAATCTAACATCTTTTATTTGAAGGTAATTTAAGAAATAAGGCTTCATGTACTCCATTAATCTTTCAAAAAATATTTATGTTGCTCTTGAAATCTCCATATGGCCATGATGTTGAAACTCAATTACGTTTTTTGAAAGTCCAAAAACATATGAATACCATTACATAAGTCTCTAGTTATCCCTAAATAGCTCTATGAATCATGTAACTACCCTTACAAAGCTATTTTATTCCCATTATATAAGCTTCAACCATTTGATTATACCCCTACATAACCAATTTAGCATGATAGAGTACCTTGGTATGAGCTAGAATTACCTTTAAAAGAGTTATAGAATAGTGGGCTTACCTTTACATGGGTCTTGGTTACCCTTATGAATCCTTTCAGAAGTGTTGTTCTTACCTTATTATTGGGTCCTAAAAATTATTCATTTAAGAAGTGAATTATATCAGGATATAAAAAGGGTATAAATGAAACCCAGAAGAAGATTGAAGAAAATATTGAAAGGGACGAGACCGTGAAGCACAAATTGCTTTTATGGACCGCCACTCTGCATCACGTTCCACCATGACATGAAGCATCCATGTAAAAAATAGTTCACAGATAGAAGAAGTTCTACTGATGCCTGTAAATGAATCCAAAGCCGTTTTTAGGAGTGAGGAAGTGATATCTGCCCCGGAAAATGATTATCCTCAGCAAAATGAAGAGTTCTCCAGACATGGTGGATTGAAAGATCCCACAAATGAAACAAAATTTATTTGTGGGACCGAGGCAGTGATTTCTACCCCTGTAAACAACAGCCACCCTCCTTGAATGAATTATCTCCACTAACTAAGTTGTTCAAGGGCCAGTGTGTCCTCCAAGGATCCCAAAAATGATAGCCCTTAGCCCACTACGAATGATCATCTTGGAGTGTATATGTTCCATATATTATTCTATAAATAGACCTAGAGGGTGACCAAAAAATGACTGATGAGATAGAAATTTGGAGATATGAAGGAGATGAGTGATGAGATTACAAAAAATGGGATCTTTTCATCAATTCACTATAGGTAAAACACCATAACAAAGTAGTAAGGAAGAAATAATAAATCTACAACATCTGTGAACTCAAAAACCCTTTTTGGACACCATTCCATGCCAGTCCGGACCTTGGGGTGCTCATGTGAACCTCCTCATTCTAGGGATTGAGGGGAACCACTGGACTTTCCCTTCAAGGAGGTATAGTGATTAACATTACTCTCCCACCCAAAACCAATTTTAGGTAACTCCTACTATCCTTTCTTGTGGATGGCATCACTTTTTCTCCTCTCCACCCTAGCTCAGGACATAGTCAGATGGATCACTAGATGTGATCACCCTGGCAATGAAAATTAAATAGATGATAGGTAAACTCAACAACCTATACCTCTAACTTTTGGCTTTACCAACTTGTCTACCAATGGGAAGAACAGATCGTGTGATCATTAGATATAATTATTCCTCTTATTTATCACACCAGTACTAACTCACATGGCCTCAAAAGTTAGTGAAGATCATTAAATCCACATGACCCCAAAAATCAAAATATCCTCATATATTTTATATGACCCAACCATACCCACTCAAATGGTCCTCCTATATGGTATAATCCCAATCCATACCCAAATCCAAAGGCCTAAATAGTAGATATAAGCACCAACTTATATTTATATGGGCATCCTTTTTAGTGTAAGACCCAATCATGCCCCCTTAAATGTGTATCTCCCATGAGTAAGCCTAAATTTAATCAAACTACATTGGCTTTGATTCCTACCTATTTGGGATACATAAGAATCCTCTTTGAGGTCCAAACCCAACACCCAAATCTACCATAATATTATCTAGGCCATATCCTTAGTAGGGCTGATGTTATTAATATTTTCATGACTTATTATATTCCCCATTTACTTATTTTATATGAAATTTTCATAATTTGTGTGAAATATTAATGTTTTAATATTAAGTATAATTTTTGAGCATTTTTAGAAGTAGTCCAATTGAGTCAGTTTAATATTTTAATAATAACTGTCACTATACTGATCCAAATTGTGTGGTTATTTTTTTTAGGATTCTCCTTTCAATATAAAACATTTCATTAGAAGGTACCATGAGCCAATTCTGCCATTTGAAGGGTCATATGGTCCTCACAAACAAGACCAAAGAATCTGTGAACAAACTGGACCAGCCTTGAAGATTGATTTACTGGGCTCCATAAAGAAGTCCAAAAACATTAACTCTCCACCATAATTCGGAGGATACTACATGTCATCATGGATAAAACTTTCAAGTCCCAACTCCAAATAAAAGGGGCCCAACATATGCTTTGAATTCCAGCCCACCATTTTGTCCGAGAATTAAAATCAGTATATTATGCATGACATATCTCATGATGTAAGCATGAAATCGAGCTGATATTTTTCAGTGTGAAATAGAAGATATAGCCGGCCGACTTTGTTTAATAAGTCATTCGGATTTAAAGCCATATTCCTATTCCAAAATCCATTCACATTTTGGCCATCGAAAAAGCATGGATAGAAATGGACAGTTTACCTTTGTTTAATAAAACTGCCATAACTTTGGCTCCAATTGTCCAAATGCCTCCAAATTTTTAAAGTAGTCGTCCAACTTTATTATCTACAGCTTTGAAGAAGGAGATATTTGGATATTAGGCTGTCTGAATATCCAAATTGGCGATGCAAGTGGAGGGACAGATTGGGAATGCAAACAGTCCACTCCTTGGGCTATAAATACTCTCCCCTTCTCTCCTTGAGAGGGGTTGGCATTTCAGAAGAGAGGATATCATATTGGCACGACCAAATCCTTTCCAAAGGCTTGGGAGGACCTTCCATACTCAAGTTTTCACTTGATAGACCTTTCCTCCTTCATTTATTTCCATATATTTCATGCTCTTTCCTTTGTAATTGTTTTAGTGTACTTGTAATTTCTTTTGAGTTTTAATGCAAGTTTCTCCTTCATCACTTATAATTATCATACACCTTCTATAGTTTAATATTAATAGTTTATTAATTGTTAAAAATCAATCTTAAAACCATTTCCTTTAAGTTATTTCTTATTCAATCAAAACACGTGTTTCATTCACGTTCTTTGTAGTTCGTATGTGTGTTCGGCACACCACTCTTTTCTTGTCCAATTCTTCTTCCTCTTCTTCTCATACCCTAATACTATAAACATCCCTACCAGATTAATAACCATCCTAATGTCTGAGTAAATCTCTCATTGGGGTGAGTTTTAATTTAGGTATGTTAAGCGATGGAGAGCTTTTGCTCGATGTGTATTCTTTGAATTAACATTGCGTATGTTGGACTTAGCATGTCATTGATTAATGACTTGTTTTGTTTAACATGTGGTTTACATGGATTATTGGAACCATAAATATGCTACCATAAACAAGATATGATTAAGATTAGAACCCTGAGTTAATTCAAGGCTTGGATTAAAGCCTTAACACTTGGGAATTCCAATCAATGTCAACTTGTGACATGGGTGTTAATTTAATGCAATATAAAGCAAAGCTCAAGGATATCACAAGCTTAACTACCTAATGATGAACTCACCCCAATATTTATCAATTTGGTAAATCAAACATCATCTATAAATCATTTCAATTAAGCTCTGCAAACAAACCCCCCTAATCAAAATACAATCAACTAAAAAAAACGACTATTACAAAGTTCCATCGCCGAGGATTCGACCCGAGTGCTGCTATACACATTAGCAGAGCACTGGAACCTTGAACGGTCGATAGGCGACAATCGGCCGCACTTTCAAGGTCCATATCTTCTCAGGAGATCATATATCTCTCCGGTCCCTCGGGCTACCTCAGCATAAGTCAAACACCACCATTGAATAGGCACATTCCACCTCAGTGTCCTCATAACATGAATTTAAACTGCATGGTTAGGTCCTTTTCACAAGACCTTAAAGGTGATGTGCCATGTTAAGAGTCACTGAAGTAAGTGGGTTATAATTCCTCTCAGGAGGATGCACATGAATCTCATCTTATGGGTTGAATCCTGATAAAAAAAATATTACATCTCCCTAGATGAAAAAAAACTCCAGAGCACCTCACTAAATGAAATAAAACAAGAATCATCCTAATTAATGTATAAATAATATATAATCATTCCATAAAATGATACCACTGATGGAGAACCTCATATATATATAGATATCCCTATCAATAGAGAACTCGAATACATACAGATGATTCTGAACCCATGCATATTTATGATCGACCATTACCTAGGCATAATCCGTATATGCATACGTGGGAATGAATAAAGGATTCGTGAAAATATCTTAAATATATAATAGAGTCCTAGAATATTCAATAGTTCCACCTAAATTGGTGTGACGAACCTAAATTCCCATCCTCTCAACCAATGTGAGATCTTAAGTGTCATTGGCCAATTTACTCAATGAGTGCCTGCATTTGGATAGCAGGTCCATGATTCATGGATATGAGAGATGTTAAGAGTTTCTATATCCACGAACAAAAACCATTGCAGACTATTAAAAGGGATTGTACCCAACATCAATGATTGCACACAATTTTACCCCTTTCAATAAACCACTCAGGTCAGAAATGATCCTTTGAGGGAAACAAAATGGTGAACCTAATGTGAATCCTTAACATAGGTGGCAGTTTTATCCCACATTAGTCCCCTTTCAGATCTGAGAAGGAAGAAGAGGCCCCAACAAGGCCATCAATAATGTATGTGGTCATAAGATGTTACTTTGATGAGGTTTTTCTATCTGTATCTATCACATATATTTCAGGTATCCTTTATATATTTCTTCAATCCAATAGAATCTCAACAAATGTCGCAATCATGTGTGCCAGCCACTATAATGGTGTTGTCCTAAATCAATCATAAGAAACCATATCACACACAACATATTCAAATATGGGGTTCAAATGCACTGGTTCAAGAGTATCACCATGAGGGTACTCTCCCCACCCTGGAGGTAGCTATGTAGGCCCTCCAATATATGAATTCCCATAAGCTGTCTTCCCAGTGATGATCGGTGGTCTGAAACTAGATGAACCCACTAGCTATCTCCAAATTTTTCAGAAGCCTATCCCTAGAATGTGATAATGAGTTCCTCCCTTACCTTTTAGGGGGGTGATGAAGGCATCACCAATGACTTCTTCCCAGCGGCACATGGGTCCTACCCAAGGGCCCCTTCCGTAAATCATCACTGTTAACACCATGTGGAACAACATAATCACCAAGAATAGGATGCCAACTTGTTGGTCCCTACTGAATTCAAACAGACCCCGATCTATAGGGAGTCCCACAGAGGGTGACGACCAAAAAATCAGAAATATACTATCACCCTAATTCCAACTAAAGCATCCCATCAAGGAAATATGGTAGCAGATTATGGGAAGATGTATATTCCTACTACCTATTGTGAAGCCCGTTAGTCAAATATGATAAAAATTACGAGTAGGTGCAAATTCCTATTATTTATTTTCAAGCACTCCATGCAAATAGGATAGAAAACTTCAAGCAGACACATATCCCTACCAACGTACCTGAATATCATCATCCAAATAGGGTGGAAACCATCTATGATCAGATTTCAATTCATGTTGATACAGATAAATCCCACCATCTAAATAGGGTGTCAATCAGAAATGAGAATTTGAGAATTCCTACTCATACACACCAGGCCCATCAGCCAAATAGGGTGGAAAACTATAGGCATATGCATATCCCTACCGATGCATATGAAGCCCATCAGTAAAATATGATGGAAAAAAACCAGTGGAAAATTATCACAGATGCATGTCATTCCCATCAGTAAAATATATTGGAAACCGACAAGAAGATACAAATTCATGATATCAAATTTGAATCCCACCATTAAAATATGAAAAAAATTGGATAATATAGTTGGTGTATCCCAATTACAAGTTATGGGCAGGTTCATGTCTCTACCCCCCACCCCCCCTCCGCAAAGGAGAACTATCAGTACTTACTGGTAGGAAATGGAGGACCAGAGTAGGCACATATACCTTCTCTAACACTGGAATGGGAATATATTCTCATTCCCATAAAGGACATCTCTAAACACATGTTATCAATGACGGAGGATCATAAATCAATTGCTGACCATATCTTATAGACTTGTAAATATATAGTCATTTCCATGAAATAGAAAAGATTCAGGCCCACAACCCCACCCCCTTAAGTGCGGTTACTTATCACACAATGAGGTGGTTACTCTAGGGTAGACATGCATCCCTACTCCTATTTAGGTGGGTCATTAGAAATATTCCATGATAAATGGACAATAAGATCATGTACAATTAATTATTCCAACTGGGGTACACCAGTCCACTTTAGGGGCCACTCCAGGGTAGGAAAATATCCCTTCCAGAACTCAAAAGGATCATTGGGGTATCCCACAAGAACCATGGGAGACACTTCGATAGGCACCTATACATGAAGTTCGTCACCTATAGAAAGTGGCTTCATTCACCTGCAAGAGAGTGACTAAAAATGAAGCATGGAAAAGGAAACTGGAAAATGAAGAGTAGACTCATGAACCTTATCTATTGGAAGATAGATTTCAAGAGGCCATCAAGAACCTATCTATAGAGGCCCATGATCTCACTAACCTTTTAAAAAATTATGGAAGTCACAATTGTAGTTTAGAACATCCCCCCTACAACATTATTATCAATTACTCTAAAATTCCTCAACGTAGAATCAAAAATGATGGATCCCTTCGTTGATGCAAACTGATTGATCATGGGATCCTATCTCTATATGGGAATCATGGTATTCCTCCCCATGGATAGAAGATAAAATAGTTAGAAGTTTCTACCCTCAATATCATCCACCCTAAAGGTCCTCCACAAGGTATATGCTGGATATATTCTCCCTGTAGTTAGAAATTAATATATGATGGTAGTCATCTCTATTGTGGCATGCACTGTGATCATTCTCCCTACAGTGAAATATCATTTTAGTAAGAAGGTACTCCGCTTACTAGAATCCACCCTAAAGGTCTTCCCTAGGGTATACATTGCAAAAATTCTCCCTACATCCATACATAATGCTATGATGGTATCCCTCACCATTATGGTATGTGTTGTGAAGTTCCTCTTTATAGTGACATCTCATTACTATTAGAAGGTCATCCCATTTTTTTCTTCTACCATAAAGGTCCTCCCCATGGTATACGCTACAGATATTCTTCCTACAGTTAGACATCAATCTATAATGGTAGTACTCTCTATAATAACACATGTTGCGAAGATCCTACCCATAGTCACATCTCATGTTGGCAATAAGTTCCTCATCTTTACAAGATAAATACAAGAAATCCACCATATGTTGAGACTGTTGGAATGATGTAGTTAGAAATGTTAGATACCATATCAATAAAAAATGACATACTTTCTCAACCAAGAGATGGCCTATGGAAACACTCATCCTCTAATCCACCCCCAAACTATTCACATACCAACGAGACACCAAATAACATTGTTCCTTGTGAAATGATAGTTGAGAAGCATCCTTGTTGGGAATATTAGGTAGATGGGTCTCTAGGGGAAGAACAAAAGGATATGTTTCTCATGAGAATAAAATTTTCTAGGGATGATATACCTATTATGTTTTGTCCCTTGGACACTTATCAGTTTGACATACCAAGGTCATTTTCAGAAGAATGCATACAAAACATTTTTATTAATCTCTAGTAAACTCTCCACCACCTAAAAGAAAAATTATTACCTTATGATGGGTATTTAGACCATGTAAAAATATTGGGGAAGATTTATCGTCAAATAAAATAAGAAGACATTCCTTCTACATGATGACTATAATCAAAGATTTGACAGAAATATCTCGAACTAACCTACCTCAATGAACTGTATAAGTCGCATCATCTAATCAAAAACGCCCCACCCATTGTTCATATTCCGATATGGGGAGAGTATGGATATTTTCATTTCACCCCATGACCCATCCAAAATAACCCATTGGAAATGGAATCTTATAATTTAATTTTTCAAAGGTAGATATCAATAAAATCCATTTCTCAAGAAATAAAGAATGCTCAATAAGAATAGAACTTGAATAAGTCTCTAAAGAGTTAGGCATGATGACATCAATCCATTGAAAAACTCCTGAACTAGGAAACTAAGAACATTTAGCAGGCTTCCTGCCTAAGGGAATCCAATCATTAAGCACAATTGATTCCTTAAGAAGAAAAATTCTCATATGCAGACCCAAAATCATATTCAAATCACACTAGAATAAGGATGTGTGAAATTAAGAGAGTAGTGACAATAGTAGAAATTTCTATAGTATGGGATCATCCCCAAACCATAGGTCTGAGGACATTTTTAACACAAAATTCCCCCATAAGATAAAAAAAATTCAGGCCAAGGCATAACAATAAGAGAATGGGATCAAACCCATCCTACAGGGTTGGGATTATTTTAACTTTAACAACCCTCTCAGAGTAAATCAACCTTTTCCCATTTTGAGAGGACAAAAAGAGTCAAGGTCCCCCAGTTCACCCCATATCATTGTCCAATCGACTATAAGGAAGGTGTATGATAAGTCAACATAGAGGTTCACTTTGACCTACTCTTCACCAAGAATCCCAAAAAGGGTACTGGAAAGGAAGGAAGAGGTCCAGAAAAGGACACGAATAGAGATTCTACCATTAAAAATATAATAATATGCCTTAAATTCATTATGCCTCGGTTAATTTCATGGACATCAGTCCTACCTATGACACCAAAAATGATGAAAATATAGAAGAAAAATAAGAGGATGATTCTGCTCGTGATACAATCCACACCGATAATGAAGGTGTGCATACTCGGAACCGGAGACTCGCCCAAAATTTGATTTCTCCATCAATCTATCTCATGATACCTCCTCAAAAAACCTATGCCAGGGAGAGGAATAAAAGATAGGTCACATATGACCCACCTCCTCCTCTAGATGAGAATGATCATCTGACACTTGAAGAAAGATTCGATCAGTATGGGGAGTAAATTAAAGAGTTATGGTGAATCAACCCAAAGATACTCTAGGGTATCCATCCTACCAAATATGTTCCCCAGTCAGAGACTCAATGTGCACTCTAGCAGGTGCACCTCAGCCACATGAGTTCATCCCAGTGATTTAATAAAGGTCAATACATTCGTCTGACATGGTTCCTGGACCATTAGTCTACTTGGACCTGATCATGGATAGATATTAGAATTTACCTTCGTTAAGAAGGCAACCTAAATAGGTTCTGGTAAATCCTAAAAAGAGGTATCCAATCAGATATCCACCACAAATAGAGGCAGAACCTTCATGAAAAATCTGACCCATTGTTTCACATGTTTAAGCCCAGGATAAAAAATACACATTAAGGGCTTATCGACACCATCAAGGCATTGACAACCCGATTAGAAGCTGTGGAGGAGAGGTGTTGACCAGTACAGCAGTAAAAACAACCTTACCCTAACAAGGTAAGAGTCACCCTACCACTACCAAATTTTGGGAGTCCTATGTTTGCAGTTTTCAATGGATCATGTGATCTGGAACAACATTTGACCCATTATGCATCCCATTCTGATCCCATAATGAGAACTCTAGAGCAACAAGACGCAAAAAAACTCATATGATTTGTGAAAACCCAGTAAGGGATAAACTTTGTGTGGTACACAAGCTTACCTAATTAGTCTATCGCCATATGGGAATATTTCCATTGGGGGTTCATCTTCTAATTCTGCTCAGCACTGTAGAAGACAAAACTCAGTGACCTCTTGAACTAGAAATAACAAGAGAACAATATATTCTTTGACTTCATCTTCTAATGGAAAGGGTTTACCTACTCCATGAACTGGTCTCTCCCCTAGGAATATATTCTTTCTCTATTAATTGATAACCATTGTGATGAGATACAATCACCACTCATCCTATTGAAATATACAAGTGGGTTCCAGGATTTCTCTTCCCTTTCCCAAATAATTGAGGACTCCATACATAATAATATGTTTAACTCTCAGATAACCCCATCGATACTAGGTAAAAAAGTAGGAAAGGAGGTGGTGGCATCAGTAACACTTAATCCAACCCCCATGCCCTCTATATCTCTTAATCCTGCGCCATATCATGCAGCACCCCCCATACATCAACAGTGATCCTTTCCTAAGTGGGAAGAGCTTAGGGGACCCAAATGAAATCAATTCAATGAATGAAAGAATACATTTTACTCATTCCAATATGATCAATTATGTGGATATTTTATATCCACTATGTACTATGACATACTCCGTCTACCAAATCCAAAAGGGTCAATGAGGTGGGTCTTGGCGACCAACAATATTATTACCCATTCCAGTAGGTACTGGGACACACCATTCAATAATTTTTCATCTTCAAATACCTACTAAAAAATGATAGATTCCAGGAAAGTAAAACTTGGACTGCCTCTAGTTGTAGTGGTTTATATTTCCAATATAACCCTTAAGGAAAGAGGTGAGTGGTAAGAAGTTGTTAGTAGAAGGGAAAAAAAGTTTGATAGTTTGATGACTTAGAAAGAAATAAAATGAGATCATTGAACACTCCATTATTAGCTAAAACAACCAAATATTCCCCTAACATCTTATAATACAATAGATTCATCGCCATTGGAGCCACAAACCTCCAAATTACATCCCTTAAAAAAGTAACTTGTCTTGAAAGATAGAGAGAAAGTATAGGAGGATGAAATTACACCAAGGCCAAAGTTTTATTTGAAAATCTTGGATTTTATTCCCTCATATCTGAAATAATAGAAATCGCCCCACCAAATGGTATAATAAAAAACTTCCAACTAGTAAAAGTCATCATCTGATGACGAGTTGATCTTTGGATCCATTAATTTCATTCACTTCATGTATCCCTTCTACGATGATGAGTATGGCTATGAACTCATGTTCCACATGTCTGATCGGGGAACAAAATGAAGAGGCTGCAAGATTCTATGATATCAGGGAATACATAACTGTGATAGGAGTAAGACTTTTAGGCGCACCCCTACTCAGACCATCAATGTTGCAGAAAATCATAGAAGATTCATGCAGTGGGTCCAAAAGTAATAGGAAAATTCACCTTTACCTTCCAAAAGCCACTCGGAAATGATCACTCAATAATATATATCAGGAGTAGAACATGTATCATATCACCCTCAGTGAGCATGAATACATACTCAACCTAACCCGTCAAGGGTGGGAACGCATCCAGCTCATATCCCGTGGGATGATCTATCTTCATCAAATACTCAAGCCCCTAAAGTGCCTATAAAAATTCATCCCCACATTGGAAAGTGTAGGAATTTACACCAGAAGTATGACATTATAAAATAGTTATTCTTGGTACAAGAAAAACTATCCATCCTGAATTCCATGAGTTTTTCAAAAGACCTGAAGGAAGAACTCATAGAATCTTTGCTAATCCATCAAGTGTTTGAATATGAAGTAGCCGATGCCGAGTTCTATCAGACAAGGAACAATTCCAAGGATTTACAAATGGTTTTCTTCTTCAAAAATCAAGATGAATATTTTATTATACAATGGCACATAAAACCAATATATGTTTATGGCATAGTAAATGCGGTCGATGTCCAAAACGTTTTCATTGATAATGTCTATAAAGTTAATCTCATTCTAGTACGAACACTTCACCAGATGTGATATGAGGAAAATAAATTATATCCTTCTTCCAAACCATTTAAAGGATATGAAAAAATCTAATAGAAGCCATTGGTAAAAATTAAGATCAAGGAATAGTTTGGAAACCTTGTAATTGACTCAAAATTTTTGGTGGTTTGGCAGAACATGACCTTCAACATCTTTCTAGGAAGTCCTTGGTTGCACTAATAAGAGGCAGTACCCTTCTCATACCATTAATCCACTAAATAATACATAAATAGACAAATCATGACATTGTGCATCGATAATTCCTTGTTCAAATGTTATGATTTTCATTATATCAATGTAGGATTCTATCAAGGGAAAGGAAAACAACCCATGGTTGATGGTGTTGAATGGGTCACCACATGGAATGGTCTCGAAATGATCCCGGATGACCCCTTAAAACAACTCAATGAAGAGTATGTTCTACCTATCAACCAAATTGATTTTATGAGACCAATGTTAGGATCATATTCATTAATCTTTATGATTTCAGTCATGGACATCGAGTCCAGCTGCATTGAAAAGTTTTCTAACTACCCAGACAATGGTGAAAGCTCGGATGAAGATGAATCTAGGTCAAACGTAGAGATCCAGAAAATCCTTTACTCACTAGATGAGGCATAAGAGGACATATCATCACTCAAAGTGTATGAATACACTACACCATATCTCACTCCATCATCTCTAAAGTTTCAAGGAAATCCCTCACTATCAGCTAGGTCAGAAGAAGTCACTTTATCTTCTGAATACCAAGACATCAAATCCTCTATAAAGTCTTTAAAACGCATCCTAATACTTGTTTACCATCAGAAAAGTAATAATAATATGAATAGGTGAAGATTAATATGAGGAATCAGACCTTAGGGAAACCCCTCCAATGTTTGAGGAGGGCATATCTACTAACATTGATGAAATCAGATAAATAAATCTAGGTACAGAGGAAGATCAACAACCCACATCGATTAGTGTGGCCATGTATTATGATGAAAAAGTGGTATATAACTATTTCCTAAGGCATCAATGATATGTATTCTCCTATAAATACACATAAATGCCACTCTTTGATCCTAAGGTGGCTACTCACCACCTCATCCTTCCAGAGGACCACTAGGGCTATAAACAAGTAGCTAAAAGGATACACCTGACATATGATACCAAAATAGTGGTTGAAGTTGACAAGATCCTTAGATCCAAATTCATTTGGGAGCTCTAATATCTCAATTGGCGAGCCAACATAGTCCCCATAAAAAATAAGAATGGTCAAATCAAAGTCCTCATCGATTTCATAGATCTCAACTGGAACTACCTGGAGGATGATTTTTGAGTACTGATCATAGAAATTCTAATTGATGCAACAACCAGATATAAAGGTCTCTCCTTCATGGATGAATATTTAGGATACAACCAAATCAGAATTTCCCAAGAATATGAGGAATCCGCTACCTTTAGGGATCATAGGGATAATTTATCTATTGGTTAATTCCCTTTTTCTTGCAGAATGTTGACACTACATATCAACGTGTCATGCATCACACCTTGAAACTCTTCTTAGGAAAGTTTTTCGAATTTTATGTTGATGACCTGGTGGTTAAATCCCAATAACACTAGAACCACCTAGAGGATATTGAAACCATCTTCAAAAAACTATTAAAACATAGACTAAAAATTAACCCCTTGAAATGTGCTTTCAGCCTTACCTTGGGAATGTTTCTCAACTTCAACTTGCACCATCATCGCATTGACATTGACCCCATGAAGACAAGGCTATGATTGGAATGTCACCTCCTCACAACCTCACCAAGATGAGATAACTTCAAGGACACTTGTCCTACATTCGGTGATTTATAGAATTCTTTGTAGGAAAATGTTTTTCCTTCACCAGGTTGATGAAAAAGGGGTTACATATCAGTGGACTGATGATTTTCAGGAAGCACTCATCATCGTCAAGAAATAAATCTTGATATTTCTGGTGCTAATGACCCATATTGAAGAAATACCACTTATTTTCTATGTGATAGTATTAGAGTGATCGTTGGGTTCATTCCTTGAATAGAAGAATGATGTTGGTATTGAGAACAACCTTTACTATCACACTCAAACCAGGATCAATGATGAGACCCATTAATTAGATATCGACAAGATCTATCTGGTGATAATCTTTTTAGTCTATAAACTGAGGCACTATTTTCAGCACAAAAATTTCTATTTGGTCTCTCATATAAACCCACTTAAATGTATCATCATCCATTAGATGTTGACCTGGCATCTATCACAATGGGTGGTCATCCTGCAACAGTTTGGCATTAATTTCATGCCTTAGAAATCTGATAAAGGCCAAGCGTTAACAAATTTTCTAAGAGAGAACCCCTTGGAAGAAATGACATCATTGGATACTGAGTTACCCAATTAAGAGGTATTTTATATTCAAGAGGATCCCAAAATATGGGAGATGCATTTTGATGGTGCATCTAAAATCTTGATAAGAAAGGGGATAGAAGACCCCAAGCTCAAAAAAGTGAGGTTGGGTGTCGTACTCATATCTCCATCAAAGGTAGTCCTGCCTTACTACTTCATATTATCGGAGGCATGCATGAACAATGAATTAGAATATCTATCTCTCATTGTAGGTCTAGAGATGACCCTTCAAGTACAAGTCAAAAACTTTACGATAAAAGGTGATTCAAAACTAGTTATCAAATAGGTTATTGGCGATTATGATATAAAAAAGGAAGAGCTAATACAAATATAAATCACATATGAGGTCTAATGGTAGAATTATCTTTTGATATAAAACTGACTCATGTCCTACGACCAAAAAATATGCAAGCTAATGCATTGGAAAATGAGCCCACAACTCTAGAAAATCAAGATTGGGATGAAACAATCATCAGTGTCGCGCACCACCAGATGGTCTCACCTTTCGTTCAAGATAAAATATAGTAAATTTATGATATTATCCTCATCCTAGAACCATATGGTCACACCAATAGTTGGATGACACCCATTTTGGAATACCATCAAAAGGGATAACTACCATCAGATAGATCTAGGAGAGATAAAATCTGAATATGAGCAGTTAAATTTGTTCTATATGACGGAACAAATCATAAAAAGGTCCTCTAAAAGCTAATCCTTGACAAGTTCCTTCTTAGGTGCATTGAAGGAGAAGATATTATCATTTTAATGAATGAATTTCACACTAGAGATTCTAGTTCCCACCAATCAGGATCAATGATTTCCCATAAAATTTGAAGGCCTAGATACTACTGGCCTATTGTAATATAGGACTGCACTAAATTCACCAAAAAGTTCCATTCTAGCTAGGTTCATGCCATCTTCATCCACTAACCCCCCCCCCCCCCAAAGTTATTTCACATAGCCAAGTAATCATGGAAATATTCCATTTGGGGAATGGACATCTTGGGACCATATCCTCCCTTTATGTCCAAGTAGTTCAAGTATATTCTCACTACAACCAACTTCTTTTCCAAGTGGGCCAAAGCGATACCCCTTAAAGAATTCAGGGCAAGGAACATTATTAGCTTCATAAAAGATAAAAAATCACCATATTTTTTGTCCCTCATACAATACTGATAGACAAGGACAAAAATATATAATCTGTTGAATTGAAGAGGCTATACCCAGAATATGGTATCAAGTCTAACCATTTTTCTTACTATCATTAATCAACTAACAGATAGATAAAAGTCTTCAATAAGACCCTATAGAATATATTCTAGAAGATGGTAGATAAAGATAAAAATTATTGGACAGAAAACCTCCTACATGACTTATGGGATTACTGTACCATGACCCACACATCTATATAGGTGACCCCATACTCATTATTATAAGGGATAGAGGTAGCCCTTCCCATCAAAGCTCAATTACCCTCGTTGCACATTTCTATCTATGATCAGCTATATATATGTGATAATTCCCAGAAACAACTGGATGAATTGGAGTGAATCGAAGAGAAGATATTACATACCATGCACCATTTAAAGGTTTATGAAAACCAGATTTCGTGATCCTTTAAAAAAAAATCACCTTTAGTGTTTCCTTGAGGGAGAGATGGTGTTGGTTTTCATAACTCTGATGATATTGGAAAATAAACCTCTAAATTTGAAGCCAAAAATGGGAGGGACCCTATAAAAAAACAAATTCTAATTAAATGGAGCTTATTCATTGATCTCGATGGGCATATATCTCACCATATCTCCCACCAATGAAAGGACCTTAAAGAAATATTTTGTGAAACCATTAGAACATCTTCCTGATCACACGATGTCAAACTGTAGGTTGAATCGTATTGAATGCGCAATGTTAAATTAAAGGTTTAATCATCCTAATTGAACAATGTTAAATTAAAAGGTGAATAATCTTGATCACATTACATTAAAATATAGGATAAATCATCTTGATTGTATGATGTTAAACTATAGGGTGAATTTTCTTAACCACATGACGTTAAACTATAGGGTGAATCATCTTGATCACAGGACGTTAAAATGCAGGGTGAATCATCATGATCGCATGAAGTTATGTTACAGTGTGAATCATTATGATCACAAGATGTTAAACTACTAGGTAAATCATACTGATCACATGATGTAAAACTATAGGGTGAATTGTCCTGATTTCATGACGTTAAACTACAGGGTGAATCATCCTAATCTCTTGATGTTAAACTGAATGTTGAATCATCATAGTTTCATGAAATTAAAATACATAATACCCATATTCCAAACCATAAGACATTAAAATATGTACATGAGTCTAAGAATCATGAATTTAAACTATGTGCAAGCCTGTTTGAAATGTGTGGTGTGGAAATGGGCCTCTCGGGCCCTTACTCATTTCATGTTTGTTACTCCAACACATCATGCATACCCCTTTTGGAGTGTTCTCCCCATGGTCCAAACTCAATGACCTAAAATTAAAAGTTACTTTCCTCATTGAATGATGTTAAACTATATGGTAATCATCTTTTCAATTGACGATTCTCCACATATGAGTTGGATCTGTATGGGAGAATAGAAAATTTCCCCTACCCACCGCGTCATAGTAAAATCCACGTAGGGAGTATCTTTCTCAAGAACTATGTGTGGATTGATTTCTACCAATACATGATATGTAGTGACACCTATACATCTCATGTTGGTTCTAAGAACAAATTTATCTCCACTCATTGGTTAATTTCTTATCAGCCTCTCACCTTAGAGCCTCTTTTTTTTACTTTGGGATTGTGTTTCTCACTCATCAACAAAATCATCCTTCCTATAAACTATGAGATCTTCATCCTGATCACACAACATAAAAATACATGATAAATTTTCCATTTCGTAAGACAATTAATTTCATAACACAAATTTTCTCAATTTATGACATTAAACTGCACAACACCATAATGTTCTCACCCGAGAGAACATTACCCTTGATATCAGTTATCTACTATGCTCTGTTACCAAAATACGTAAGGATTGATTCCCATTCTATGGGATATGTAGTGATGCCTGAATTTTACCTCCTGGTCCATCCAACCCAAATTTAAAAAATCCCCCTCCCTGCTTACAGGCTAGACCTATGCATAGAACTTTCCATCAAGAACTATAGGCGTATTGAATACCATATTATGGGATACTTAGTGAGGTCTATGTCCTTCAATCATGGACTTACCCTCAATATATGGGATAAAATGCTCCTAATTTGTATGGATTAGAACTATATAGAGATATTTCCCATTCAGAACTACATGTGGTTTGATTCCTATTCATGCAAGATACGTAGTGACAGTTGAATCTCCAATATCGGTTTCAATGACAAAAAAAATAAAAGCATTCCCTCTTACTTATGTATGAGTTTGATCTACATAGGGAGACCTTTTAAAAAACTAAATTCAAACTGATTCCTATCCATATAAGATATGTAGCGATGCTCAGATTCTACATCCTGGTCTAGTCACCACAAATTTACAATGCCTATATCCTTTGTTTTATCACCAATTCATATCAGATAAACCTTTTCCAACCCTTGTTTCTTACAATGAGAATAGATTATGTTGGCTTAGTAGGTTTGGAAGGGGATTCCCCACATGAAAAAGGCATATCAATCCATGTGATGGATTCCATGGTCTTGGTAGAGAGACCTTAAAAGGCACATCAAACTTCCTTCCTGAATGATATTAAATGGAATAGATCCACGATTTCCATCTTAATTCATGTCGGTTGACCTGTGTACTCAAAACATGTCATTAAATTTCATGGTTTTTCAAGAAATAATTGTGTATGGATTCTTGCCATCACATGATACATAGTTATGACTAGGTATTCTAGTCCCAGGTTCAGCCATAATATTTTCTTTTTACGTCAGGGATCCTAAGTCCTTACCATATGAAATTAAACTATACGGTACCTCAAGAACTATGTGTGGCTTGATTCTCATTCTGGAAAGATACATAGTGATGTTTAGTCTTTATGTCATAGTCCCAGTCATAGATAAATGAAAAAGAATAAAATATCCCCATCTTTTGTATGAAAATACAGATCTATGTAGGGTATCTCATGTTTGGGTTCCTCATTTAGGGTTCTATCAAGGAAAAAAATTCCCAATACATTTGAGTAAGATCTATGTTGTAAATTTCAAACTTTATAGACAATCATGGTCAAAATGTTTCTTGCATACTCGAAAAAATTCCTTCCATTTTTCAAATACTATTCCCCAGGCAATTTCGGATCTTCGTAATATTTCTACGACTATCAGAAATGGAGGGTCAGTGTCCCTGTGAAATCATTGTTTGACTATTCATAATATGCCCCAATTGTCTCTATATAAGTTCCCATAAAAAATTATGCTAACCAAAGTCAAATTTATCCTCAAGAGAGGCATCTTCCATCTTTGTAATACCCAATGTATTCCATGCCTCATTTCATTTATCATGATCCAAGAATCCATGGGATCATGGATTACACCTTCTTCCCCCATCATGTTTGGGGAATGTCAGAGCATCTCGGCCCAATAGGCCTCTAGTTACTTAGGGTTTATATGATAAATGAACCTAGTTTTATGACCGTAAACTGAAAAAATCTATGTCATACTCACTGTATAATGTTAAAATGTAATCCTGATGTCATAGTCACATGATGCTAAATTGTATGATATTAATATATATGTGTGGCTTGATTCATGATTTCACAGGATACATAGTTACATTCTGATCTTCAATATTGGGTCCAGCTGTAGTACAAATTAAAAATTCCATTTCCCAATGCATGGTTCATACCAGCATATGGGAAACTTCAAAGAAATATGTTGGGATTGATTCTTGTTATCACAGGATATGTAGTGTAATGCCCTGACCCCAGTTACCCATAGTCGGTGCATCATTTTAATACATTGGCATGATTACAAGGAATCAAGTCCCGAAGGACCGATCGGTTTAGAAGTCTTGGAAAATATATTACATACATGAATGTTACATTACATGCAAAACAACATAAATAATCCTTTATGAACGTCGTTATTCACTTGTCTTAACCCTTCATATCAATCACAATAAACTTCTTGGAATCCTGGAAAAATAAAACACAGAAAGGGCTGATCTCAAACGCTCATTAAGGGTAAGTAATACAGTAGAAACATTAAAAAATAAGCGTAAACATTTAAGGCAATGTATAACTAAAACAAAAGCCTTTTAAACTTGAACTTCAGCATAATATGGAAGAAATAAAATGAAATAATTCCATTTACTTATTCATATGGATATTCTACTAGTCGAATAATCACATGAAATATCAATAACCACTTTCATAATGATGGAATGCATAATGCAGAACTTTAATTTCTGTTTCAAGGCCTCATGTCAAGACCTAAGGGATAACTGTAAATGGAACCCAACCTGGAGATCCTCTGTAACCGGACTCCATCCTGGAGTGCCTCTAATAACCGTACACCAACCCGGAGTGCCTATAATAACAGGACACCAACCCGGAGTGCCTCTAATAACCGGACACCAACTCGGAGGGTCTTCTGTAACCAGACCCCAACCCGGAGGGGTTACTTTTACTGGTCCCCAACCCAGAACATACTAGTCCAACACATTCATCTTAAGAAGAGGATGAAATATAACATAAACATTCGTATTAAAACTAGTATACTAAATGAAAAAACATTAATCATAAACCATTAATGACATAAAAATAACTCATCCATAGTCAAACATATCACAAAACCTTAAATACAGTATGGATTATTTGTATCATAATAAATCAACTTCAAATAAGTGTAAAATTTATCAAAGGATGTTGACATAGACGAAATCAAAATTATTTGAGAGAAATATCTCATTTTTGAAATCATTTAAAAGTAACATAATTATAAAATAAAAAATTTACTTTGATAATATCCTTATTAGCTTATAAGGGAAGCTTTGAAGATTTTATAACAGCGGAAAATAGCCGCACCCACCGTATAAGTTAAAAAAGACATTCTTACCTTAACTCTGTCAAAAAGGTTAAAAAGAACCATGTTTGGAAAACGACATAAATATTCCTTTATAAACTTCTTATAAAAAGTCAACAAGGGTAAAAATGACATTAACCCATAGTCTATAATATAGTAAGAATGATTTGAAATACATTTTTTAAGAAACATGGATGTGGATGATAAAGAGATCCCAGTAGATAATTACGTATAAACAACCTCGGATAATGACGAGATTGTGAAATAAACTCTTACCAATTTGGTAACTTACGAAACATACACCCCATGAAAGAGTTATCATACAATGAATATGTAGATACACATAAATTAAAGTGTATTACACAAAGAATACAATTATGGGCAGTACATACACCACACAAAAGGTAATAGTGGCAATATGGCATGAATCTCATGGAAATAAGGAGTGAAATGAAAAACCCTTACCTTGCACTTTCCTTTAGGCGAGGGTACGTTTATCCTCCTATATGAAGACTATAGTATGTTATTAAATTATAACAGAACCGTATTAATATTTATGATATCATACATTATTCATTTATGACTTTATACTACCCATTTAATAATAATTTCTATGTTATATTAATATTTCAAGTAATAATCGCTTTCTTTATCGTACGTGTTTTAACTTGTTACTCTTGATTGTATCACTTAGATAATGATTTAAATACTTCCAGAATATAAAACATGATTTATTTATCATATTTATTTAGAATATAAAAATTTATAATAGACTTATATATGAAATGGAAAACACAGTTTATGGAGATGGTAGTCCGTACGTACGCATAAACGCTGTTTCCATTTTTATATAGTATTGAATGGAAGTAAGTGAATAAGATATATGTAAGTAAATAAATAATTATATATATAAATATATACATCTCCAGTAGCATTATTATGTCATATATTACATACTTATTAGTAATATATATTTTTATAATCGTCGATGAATGGTGAACTTGGAAATGAATCTCATCGCGTCGTGGAGACGGTAATCCGTACGTACGCACGAGGGAAAATATCATTCTTTTGATATTAATATAATATATAATTGGATGGTATATAATATATATATAATCCTTATCATGTTATATTTATCAAATACACATCATTATTATACCCATCCAAATAATAATGTATTGAATAACAATTACACCACAACGTGGAGATGGTAAGTTGTACGTACACACGTATGGTGACATGTCATTCAAAGGGTGGATATAATACTGAATTTGTTTGTACCATAATTATAATAACATCACAGTATATAAAATATACTGGAGTTATTATTTTAGAATAGAAACAACAAATAAAAATGAAGTGGAAGAAGAAAGGAACTTGAAAGAGGGTGGTGAAATCATTACCTCTTCTTCAGGCTCTTCCTTTTGATTTGATCAAAATGGCTCCTTAGGTTGGCTTTCTGATCAAACTAATGCCTCTAGGTTGAATTGAGGGATGTTTAGAGAGTATTTGGGTAGGGTTTGGCCGATCCAAAAGGCTTTTAATGTGTGAATTAGTGAGAAGGGGGAGTTCCCTTTTATAAGAGGGGTGAGGGGCACCTTTGGAAAAGCTTGAAATATTATTTTATAATAAATTCATATTCAGTTTAAAATGGCTCAAAAGTGGATTATTAAAAGTCTAAGGTGGTTATGGTTCGAAATACTTTCAACCAATAGAATTTAGACAGGTTTAGGTGATTATATTAACCTTATCTTTTAGTTTTAACTCTTAGTTAATTAGTTTGACATTTACCATGTCACTTTATATTTTTATATTATATAGTTAATAAAGTTACTATATACATACAACAGACCCCCAAGTGGTCCATTAATGATACACCTATTATGATATAAGTCCTTTTGACTAACCGTATATTTTTTAAGAATATAATATCAATTAATAATATAATATTTGTTTTAAAAACTCATTTATGTCAATTTTGACACTATTCAATAATTGATTTTTGTTAAAGTCTTAACAACTTTAATAATTCTAACCAAATTAATTTAAGCAATCCTATAATGTCATATTGACCAATAAAATTCATTTATGTCATCAAAACTTTCAAATTATATTTATTTTAACATTTATAATACCAATTATTTGATTCTTTCATTAATAAGGAAAATACTGCATCATTATTGTGTCATAAATAATATTAATTATTAAATGTATAAAAATTATAATTAAAATACCATTATGTAGGAAATATTTTTTTCTTTCTAATGAATATTTATAGTTGAAAATCCAACATATATAACCCTATGTAAAAATTGTTTTTCTAAAAGATATATGATTATGTCATTTTTGTATTTATTTTAACTTAATTAATATAAAGTGTCCTTATCACTTACAAGTGGATCCATGGGGTTCCAAAATCGACCCAAAGATTCACATGGTCGTTCATGTATCAACCAATAAGGTTAGGACACGTTTTAGGGTAATTTATTATTATTATAATATTATTGTTTTACCCTTATTTACCGGATTTACCCTTTAACCATGGTAAATAAAATATTTACCAAAGTAATTATTCAAAATGTCTTAAAATAAAAGTTACCTATTTACACAACCTGGATATCCTGATTCCAAATATGGAATCCATTTTTCCAAATTCAAAACACAGAAGTGGCAGAAATTAATTTTAAATTAATTCTCGTTGTTAAAACAAAAAGCGTGTTTTTAAGAGATAATAACTATCAAAAGATTGACACTTGTTTATGTCCAGTTTAAATGTGAAATTATGTCCAATGACCAAAAGTGTGTTAAATGGTAAAAATATATTCTAAATATACTTTAAAACCACTCAAATTCATAATTTATCACTATTAATTATTTCGATTAAAAAAGATGTTTTTAATTAAAATTTAGTAACTTTCATTATTCATTAAAATATGAAAGTTATCCGAAAAGTACCAAAATTTCACCCCAAGATAATTTCAATATTTTGAATCCAAAAATGAGGTTCATTTTGAAAGATAAAATATATAAAATTTCAAAAATTGGGTATTACTATTATTAATGGGTAGTATGATTGGTTGTGGTGTGTTAGAACTCGAAGTTGCGTATAACACATGCTATTGTATTATTCAAAGAGAAGCGTACCGTAAAAGATTGGGGTGTTACATTCTACCCTCCTTCAATAAATTTCATCCTCGCAATTTAGGCTCATTATTGGAAACTTGAGGTTGACATTTGAAAATATCATAGTTGAAATCCCACATCGAAAAATGGATTAATGAGGCCTTTATTTAAAATAAAGAGTGGTAAGTATGAAGGTTACCGAAAATAACACATACTAGGGTTACATGTTGGAAAATATGGATATGTAAGAGAAATATAACCATCAATATCTTATGGAGAGTGGTAGATAACATGGCTATGAAAAGGCCAACAAACCCAAAGCTATAAATTTGTGATGATCTAAGGTACCATCTAGGACAACATTTTTGTTCTAAGTTCCTTTTCTTAATGTTCAGGAATTTATTTATGATATTGGATAAGATCATAAGGAGATATACTTACTTTATAATTAGAGTTTTTTTCATTAATAAATTTCTACCACAAACTCATCTCTCACCCCAAAACATAATACAACTCAAAAATACTCTATTTATCCTAATCGTATAGGGTTACAAATATAATGAATTTATAATTCACATATCAAAACCTTTAAAAAAACTACATTATACCATCCAGGAACTTCACATAGTCCAGTGGTAGGCAATAAATCCCAAATTTACTATGGTTGTGGGTTCAATTCCCGCAGCTTTGTCCGACGCGACGGGTTGTCACACGGTCTGCGTGTTGTCCTTTTATATAAATCCAAAAATACCCTTTCAAACTTAATCCATTCCAACCTTTAGAATTATCTAAAATACTACTATCCAAACTCACAATACTAAATTTATAAGGAAACTAAACACAATGAAGATTCTTTTTGCCATGTAATAACATTTGAACACCTTCACCATGTATTATTTTAAAACATGGTAACTTCCTGAATTACCATAAAACCTTATTGATTACATTCATGATCCCTTATTCTTTATAGAATACTGGATATATTCCTTCTATCCAAAAATGTTGTAAACTCCAACGATGAAAAATCATTAATCAGTTTCAAGGTAGTCAAGAATATCCAATATAATTTATCCAAATCAATCTTGTATTATTCCAAAATCACTACCTCAGTATCAGAACCATATTATGGTTTATCTTTCTATCAGCCATATATTTTCCAAAAATTTAACCTGCTATTGAGTCACTTTTCTTGGTTCCACACAATCTCAAGTCCTTAATAAAATAGTACTACAGTACAATCCTTATATACTCAATAATTATTATAACCAGTACATTATTGATACAACACTCAAATGAAATAATCCTATAATAACAACATAAGAACAATAGTCATTATTCTTTATCTGAGGTAGTATCATAACTTGATTATCATCCAATAACATCATTTTGGGGCAAACTCTGATGATTTTGACATTGGTTAGTGTAGTTTCCCAACTCCTTGCAGATGAAGCATTGTACATTTGAAACCTTTTTCTTACACTTGCAGTCACATAATTGGTGTGCTTTTTCTCTACACTTATAACATACTCTCATTCCCTTCAAGAATTTTCCAAGGTGATTCTTTCCACCATTATCACATATTGGAAAATCCTTTTTTACCTTCTTCCCTTTATTTTTCCTTCTCACTACCATCCTTTTCTTCTCTGGCTTCCCTTTAAAGCCATAGGACTCTGAGAATTCTTTACTTATCTTATCAACACAAGATATTATTTATTCATATGATGATAATATGTGGCAGACTATTTCCCTTCTAAATTATGGCTTAGGACCATGAAAGATATGATCCTTCTTACTCTTTGGATCATGTGTATTGCTGGAGTTCTCATTCCTTCTACTGGGTGCCATTTATAAACAATGGCATACACTAGATTAGTTTATGAATATAAATACATAATCCTAAACTTTTAAAACACTTAACATAAATTAAATAGTTTATGGATATAATCCATAATCATAAATTTTTTTTCTTTGGGTAAGTATATACTCTTAAGCCCTTTATAATGGTTTGTAAAGAAAATGAGAATTATCCTAAGCATATCCCCCAGGAGTGTCGTAACCAAGAGTGCAGCAAGGCCCATTGTCGTGCACCAGTTCCCATTCAAGTCTAGCTCAAAGCGGTGTTTTAGGGTTTTACCTCTAGGTACATCTATGCCAGAGCCGCCTCTACCTGCTCGTATCCAGATAGGGATGTATTGCTCGGAAAACTCACAAAATTTATACAATACCAAAATTCTAGGAAGTTATTCTATATTAATCCTCAAATTCTATCTTAGGGATATGTGCTCTAATCAGAGTTTATCTAAATCAAGTTTCCAAGGTTATTTTTAAACTTTCTCTGATACCAACTGTAACGCCCCGACCCCAGTTACCCAGAGTTGGTGCATTATTTTAATACATTGGCAGGATTACAAGGAATCAAGTCCCGAAGGACCGATCAGTTTAGCAGTCTTGGAAAATATATTACATACATGAATGTTACATTACATACAAAACAACATAAATAATCCTTTATGAACACCATTATTCCCTTGTCTTAACCCTGCATATCAATCACAATACACTTCTAGGAATCCTGGGAAAATAAAACACAGAAAGGGGTGAGATCAAACACTCAGTAAGGGTAAGCAATACAGCAGAAACTTTAAAGAATAAGCGTAAACATTTAAGGCCATGTATAACTAAAACAAAAGCCTTTTATACTTGAACTTCAACATAATATGGCAGGAATAAAATGAAATAATTCCATTTACTTATTCACATGGATATTCTACTAGTCGAATAATCACATAAAATATCAATAACCACTTTCATAATGATGGAATGCCTAATGCTGAACTTTAATTTCTTTGTCAAGGCCTCGTGCCAAGACCTAAGGGATAACTATAACCAGAACCCAACCTGGAGAGCCTCTGTAACCGGACTCCATCTTGGAGTGCCTCTAATAACCGGACGCCAACCCGGAGTGCCTCTAATAACCGGACACTAACCCAGAGTGACTCTAATAACCGGACACCAACCCGGAGGGTCTGCTGTAACTGGACCCCAACCTGGAGGGATTACTTTTACCGGTCCCCAACTCGAAACATACTAGTCTAACACATTCATCTTAAGAAGAGGATAAAATATAACATAAACATTTGTATTAAAACTAGCATACGAAATGCAAAAACATTAATCATAAACCATAAATGACATAAAAATAACTCATCCATAGTCAAACACATCACAAAACCTTACATATAGTATGGATGATTTTTATCATAATAAATCAACTTCAAATAAGTGTAAAATTTATCAAAGGATGTTGACATAGATGAAATCAAAATTATTTGAGAGAAATATCTCATTTTTTAAATCATTTAAAAGTAACGTAATTATAAAATAAAAAATTTACTTTGATAATATCCTTATTAGCTTGTAAGGGAAGCTTTGAAGATTTTATAATGGCGGAAAATAACTGCACCCACCGTATAAGTTAAAAAAGGCATTCTTACCTTAACTCTGTTGAAAAGGTTAAAAAGGACCTTGTTTGGAAAACGACAGAAAGATTACTCTATAAAATTCTTATAAAAAGTCAACAAGGGTAAAAATGACATTAACCCATAGTCTATAATATAGTAAGAATGGTTTGAAATATTTTTTTTAAGAAACATGGATGTGGATGACAAAGAGATCCCAGTATATAATTACGTATAAACAACCTCAGATAATGATGAGATTGTGAAATAAACCCTTACCAATTTGGTAACTTATGAAACATACACCCCATGAAAGATGTATCATAAAATGAATATGTAGATACACATAAATTAAAGTGTATTACACAAATAATACAATTATGGGCAGTACATACACCACACAAAAGGTAATAGTGGCAATATGGCATGAATCTCATGGAAATAAGGAGTGAGATGAAAAACCCTTACCTTGCACTTTCCTTTAGTCGAGGGTACGTTTATCCTCCTGTATGAAGAAAATAGAATGTTATTAAATTATACCAGAACCATATTAATATTTATGATATCATACATTATTCATTTATGACTTTATACTACCCATTTAATAATAATTTTTATGTTATATTAATATTTTGGGTAATAATCGCTTTCTTTGTCGTACGTGTTTTAACTTGTTACTCTTGATTGTATCACTTAGATAATGATTTAAATACTTCCAGAATATAAAACATGATTTATTTATCATATATATTTAGAATATAAAAATTTATAATAGACGTATATATGAAATCAAAAACACAGTTTATGGAGACGATAGTCCGTACATACGCATAAACGTTGTTTCCGTTTTTATAT
Source organism: Viscum album (assembly GCA_963277665.1). Lineage (NCBI taxonomy): Eukaryota > Viridiplantae > Streptophyta > Magnoliopsida > Santalales > Viscaceae > Viscum > Viscum album. The sequence continues at coordinate 387,784,699 of OY728166.1, forward strand.
AGTATTGAATGGAAGTAAGTGAATAAGATATATGTAAGTACATAAATACTTATATATATAAATATATACATCTCCAGTATCATTATTATGTCATATATTACATACTTATTAGTAATATAAATTTTTTTAATCATCGATGAATGGTGAACTTGGAAATGAATCTCATCGCGTCGTGGAGATAGTAATCCGTACGTACGCATGAGAAAAAATATCATTCCTTTGATATTAATATAATATATAATTGGATGGTATATAATATATATATAATCCTTATCATGTTATATTTATCAACTACACATCATTATTATACCCATCTAAATAATAATGTATTGAATAACAATTACACCACAACGTGGAGACGGTAAGTCGTACGTACGCACGTATGGTGACATGTCATTCAAAGGGTGGATAGAATAATGAATTTGGTTGAACCATAATTATAATAACATCATATTATATAGAATATACTGGAGTTATTATTTTAGAATGGAAACAACAAAGAAAAAGGAAGTGGAAGAAGAAAGGAACTTGAAAGAGGGTGGTGAAATCATTACCTCTTCTTCGGGCTCTTCCTTTTGATTTGATCAAAAGGGATACTTAGGTTGGCTTTCTGATCAAACTAAGGCCTCTAGGTTGAAGTGAGGGAAGTTGAGAGAGTATTTGGGTAGGGGTTGGCCGAGCCAAAAGGCTTTGAATGTGTGAACTAGTGAGAAGTGGGAGTGCCCTTTTATAAGAGGGGTGAGGGGCACCTTTGGAAAAGCTAGAAATATTATTTTATAATAAATTCATATTTGGTTTAAAATGGCTCCAAAGTGGATTATTAAAAGTATAAGGTGGGTATTGGTCGAAATACTTTCAACCAATAGAATTTATACAGGTTTGGGTCATTATATTAACCTTATCTTTTAGTTTTAATTCTTAGTTAATTAGTTTGACATTTACCATGTCACTTTATATTTTTATGTTATATAGTTAATAAAGTTACTATATACATCCAAGTGACCCCCAAGTGGACCATTAATGATACACCTATCATGATATAAGTCCTTTTTCCAAACCGTGGATTTTTAGCGAAAGAATATCAATTAATAATATAATATTTGTTTTAAAAACTCATTTATGTCAATTTTGACACTATTCAATAATTGATTTTTGTTAAAGTCTTAACAACTTTATTAATTCGAACCAAATTTATTTAAGCAATTCTATAATGTCATATTGACCAATAAAATTCATTTATGTCATCAAAAATTTCAAATTATATTTCTTTTAACATTTATAATACCAATTATTTGATTCTTTCATTAATAAGGAAAATACTGCATCATTATTGTGTCATAAATGATATTAATTATTAAATGTCTAAAAATTATAATTAAAATACCATTATGTAGGAAATAGTTTTATATTTATAATGAATATTTATAGTTGAAAATCCAACGTATATAACCCTATGTAAAAATTGTTTTTCTAAAAGATATATGCTTATGTCATTTTTGTATTTATTTTAACTTAATTAATATAAAGTGTCCTTATCACTTACAAGTGGATCCATGGGGTCCCAAAATCGACCCAAAGATGCCCATGGTCGGTCATGTATCAACCAATAAGTCTAGGACACTTTTTAGGGTAATTTATTATTATTATAATATTATTTTTTACCCTTATTTATCGGATTTACCCTTTAACCATGGTAAATAAAATATTTACCGAAGTAATTATTCAAAATGTCTAAAAATAAAAGTTACAAATTTACAAAATTTGGACATACTGATTAAAAATATGGAATCCATTTTTCCAAATTCAAAACACAGAAGTGGCGGAAATTAATTTGAAAAGAATTCTCGTTGTGAAAATAAAAATCGTGTTTTTAAGAGATAATAACTATCAAAAGATTGACACTTGTTTATGTCCAGTTTAAATGGGAAATTATGTCCAATGACCAAAATTGTGTTAAACAGTAAAAATATATTCTAAATATACTTTAAAACCACTCAAATTAATAATTTATCACTATTAACTATTTTGATTAAAAAAGTTGTTTTTAATTAAAATTTTGTAATTTTCACTATTCATCAAAATATGAAAATTATCCGAAAAGTACCAAAATTTTACCCTAATCTAATTTCTATATTCCGAATCCAAAAATGAGGTTCATTTTGAAAGGTAAAACGTATAAAATTTCAAAAAGTGGGTATTACTATTCTTAATGGCTAGTATGATTGGTTGTGGTGTGTTAGAACTCAAAGTTACGTATAACACACACTATTGTATTATTCAAAGAGAAGCGTACTATAAAAGTTTGGGGTGTTACATGTAGTGATTCTTGAACCTCATTTATTGGGTCCAGGCATGATGTAAAAATGTCCCCTCTTTTCTTGTGCATGGGTTAGAACTTTATAGTAAATTTTTAGACACAATAGTAAGGAAACAAATTCCCCCACATTCCTATGTATGAGGTAGATCTTTATATGAGAGTCCAATACGAGCCTCTCCCCATTAATGAGCTTGTATTCAAAAAAATGTTACCTTACTTGTACATGGTTTATAACTGCATGGGGAAACCATCCTAGAACTATGTATGGATTGATTATCATTTCAATGAGATATGTATTGACTTTTGATCATCATTTCTTGGACCCATCCATATAAAAAAACAAAAAGAAAAACTTTCCTATATTTGGGTAACACCAGTGTAAGGGAATTTTTCCTACCTATTCTTAGGAAATTTCAACTTGGAACACCCCTCTCATGCTCAAGAACCCTCCTTTTACAAAATATACTCTATTTTTATAAATTTTTGGATCCCCATAAACCTCTCTGATCATTTGAAATAGAGGGTTAGTGTCATGGGGACACCTTTGATTGGCTATGAACAATATTCCATATTGGTTGTACATAAGTTACCCAAAAAAAGTTATATTAACCAAAGGAAAATTCAACACCAAGATTGGATTATCCTACCTGTGTACACCCTAAATGATGTTTACATTCCATTTCACTCCTTTGATTTCAAACCCACCAAATTAAAATTTACGTCCTTTCCCCCCTTCATGCCTAAATATGATAGAACATTACTAGTCAGATTAATGGGAAAGGGGAGAATTGTTTATCCATTTTTCAAAGGAAAGTAACCTTAAGAATTAATCCTTGGATATCCTAGTTTCACGTTGTTAAACTTCACCATGTTTCAACCCTCCTTTACATAAGACAAAAAATGTGTATAATTGGTTTCTCATTCATTGAAAAAGCCAATAAAATTCCCCTCATTGTTTTCAAAAATCACTCCCTTGATAAGACACCTTTTGTGGCCTTATAAAATCAAAATTTTGATAAAATTAACTAGCCATAAAAAATGGATGGTCAGTGTCATGAGGAAACCTTTTTTTGAATATTCATAATATTCCCAAATAAGCTATGTATATGTTTCCAAAAAAAAGGCATATCAACCAAAGGAAAATTAGTCCTTAGGATATGAATTTTCTACCTTTTTATGCCCTAGAAACATCATGTTGGAAAATATTCTTATATTTAACCCTCACATAATTGTCCCATATATTGTATTGGGTTTTAGAAATCATAAACCTGTAGTCAAGAAAAATAGTACTTTGGTGAGAGATGATGCTCCTCGGTAAGGATGCCCTAGCGAAAATTCCCTTGCGACGATGGCAGATGCGGCGGCCCCTCATCTGCTTGGGGAGGGGTCTCTTTCACGTGATGATCCTCAACAGGGATATCAGGAAAGAGGTAGGGTTTCTAGTTTGTTACCTCCAGTAGCATACTTCTCGTTCATCCCTAGAATTCTCATCTCCCCAAAGGTTCTGGGGGTCCTCTATCGAAAACCCGTGGTTCTTATTTCTCTGCAGGAGTTCACCGTAGCCTCTGCGCTTCTTTCTTCGTCTCTGGTGGCTCAGTTCATTCAATGACGCCCCCAGTTGATTTGTTTGATAGGCTTGTGAATGAGGAGTGGGGTTTATCTTAGTGCGCAGTTGTCGGGTTTCTAGGGCCGCGATAGATTCTTCTCAGCTTCTCGGGTGAGGAAGATTTGGTGCGAGCGTGGTCTAGACCATGAAGATCTATTCGAGGCTTCTAATTTCATATGCTCTGCTAGTCATTTGATCTTCACATGGAGTGAGACCCTTCCACCGCAGTGATTTGGATTCAACTTCCCAGACTCCTGTTGCCTTTCCAGTATTCGGCGTTACTCCCTTCTATAGAGAACTCAATTGGGTGATTTCTCTGTGCTGATTTGTAGACTTTCTCTCTGAATCATTTTATGGTGGCATGGTTCTGTGTTGAAATGGATCTCTCTCAGCCCCCTCCTTAAGTAGTGAGGATTGTGATAGAGGGGGAGTACAGGTATTGCCAACCGATTGTTTATAAATCTTGGACCATGCTTTTCTCATACTATAATAAACAGGGCCCTAGTCATTTAGACTGCCGGAAGAAGGCTTCAGGTTCTCATGAGATCACCCAATCTGGTTTATCATCTGGGACCATTTCACAGGTGGAGGCTTAAGGGGATGCACGCCTGGAGGATTCTTCGAATTTCTAGAATAGGGGGGTCCCTATCTCCATGGGTGGGGATTTTTCCTGGAAAGATCCAGCGGTTACAGGCTGGGGAGGTGCTTCAATTTCTGTTTTGAAAGGAGTTACAGAGGTTTTAGGGCCTCTTGTTTCAAATGTTTTTGACCAGTTGCATTATGACCTGGGTGGAGGCTCTTTTCCAAGTAGTTCAGGTGGGGACATACAGGCATGCATGCTTCGGCATGACGAGAGGCCCTTGCCCGCGGATGCTGATCAGGACAGCTGAAGGGAGGGGCATCCAGTTAAAAAGGTCCCCTGGGATCCTTCTGACGTATTAACAGAGGTCAATCCATCAACAATCGAGGGAGATGTATTGATGGATGATAGTAAGGGTCTTGTCACCAGTGAGGATGCATAGCGACTGGTTTTGAGAATCAGCCCTAACTATCTTCAATTCATGGCTTGTGGTCTTGAGAAGAAGGAATTTCTGGTCAAGTCAAAGCAGGTCCTGCATGTATCCTCTTATGCTGAGAATTTCAAATCAGGGGGGCCAATAGGGACCTCTCAGAATCGTTTTACAGTGCTGGGTGAAGAACACTGCATTAACAATGAGGAAGCAACAAGGGGGGATCATGGACAAGAAACTCTATTTGAAACAGAAACATCCCCAGAGGAAATGGTTGAGACTTCAGACCATGATGAGTCCAAGGAATTATCCTTATAGGAGGAATACTTTAGATCCTCTTTACGGAAGGGAAAGAACAAACCCATGAATTCAGACGGCTTCATTTCAAACAATAAAAGGGTGCGTATAATGAAGGATTACTCCAACCTCCCTAGTCCTCCCATTACAAGATCTGTGTGCAAGGGAAAGTTATCCCTGAAGGATTCTACGAAGGCTGGCACCTCAACTCGGAATAGGCCCAAAGATCCTAGCCAAAAAAGGATAATTCCATCACTAAGGACCTGGTTAGAGCAGGATGTGAGGTTGCTTCTCCCATTCCTCCCGTAGGTGTAAAGTTGGGTGATCAGGGGCAGCAGCATGAAGAAGGTTCCAAAGATGATTCTCAGTTCCATATGGCCTTAGTGCTGGAACATAGGGATTTACTCTTGTATTAGGATGAAGAAATGGTTGAGGCTACCTTAGATATTAAGTAACTAAAGATGATGAGACCGATCCACGTGGCCACTACAAAGGAGAAAGGCAAGTGGGCTGATAAGAAGGCTTGCATCCTACGTAGAGGTATCAATATGGGGAAGATTATCATGGAGGAATACAAGAATGCTTGGGACAACTTGGAACTTCAATTCGATGGTACCTTCAAAGATCCCCCCAACACTCAGGTGAATTCTATTCCCCAGATTTTGTTTAGGGAAAATGTTTCCAAACAACTCACTCTTTTCTTTAACAAATCTGTTGTGTCCTTTGGTACTGAAACTATTGAGCTATGAGGGTTCCCACTTTCCCCTTAAAAGTGCTTGTGTGTTTTTGATGAAAAATTATTGTTGGATATAGTTAAGAAAAATACCTCATTTATGTCTGAATTTTTTTAGAAATTCTTGGACAATAATCCTATTAGGGCCCTCATCCTATAAATTACAGTCAAAGCTATTTGACCAAAAACTTTAGTAACATTAGTCCGGTTTACAAAACTCTAAACTGCCCATGAAGAGAGACAAAATTATCCAGGTGGAAAACCTACAAAGGGAACCCTGGATAAAAGTTGAGTACTAGATAGTTAAACCTATTATACATGTGTTTTAGGAAAAATTGATCAATGAAAAAAGTAAAAGAGACACAATGCCCATTGGGTCGAAAACCCACAAAGGGAGACCTAAGAAAAGTCAAGTTATACCCGCTAAGACTACACCACATTGGACTTAAAGAAAAATTAGTATGGAAATAGAAAAGATATAATGTTTTTATGGTTTTCCATGTGACTCTATAAATAGTTAGAACTACGCTCACTAAGTCTCTTGGATCGGGTAGAAATTAGATCATTACATGACCATGACACTTTGGTTATCCCAGATGGTAGTTGAAATTGGTATCCAGTAATAAAATGGTTCAAGTTATCTGAGAGATTTTTCCTTCAAAGCACATTGAAAATTTTGATCAATGGACATTGATGGGAATAAGTAAAGGATAACCATTGGATGAAAAATAATTTTTTTATTCGATAAAAATAGAGGAGAATCCACAAAATGGAGTCTCTCTATATGAGTAGGACATTGTGATTATAGGAGTCTCTTGGTAGATGTGCAAAGTTTTAGTAGTGCCTGGTCCGAGTCCTCTATGGATCATCAGATCTCCAAAAAGGTTGTGGTATCAGCCTCTACACTGAACCACATTGCCTCTGCCTCCTCAAAAAAGTTCAATACTTCATTTTTCATCATCCTCAACCAACCATTTCCTTTCATTGATGGTTACCTTAGTGTGATTAAATTCTTTCTTAATTTATTTCAGTTCCTAGATAATCCATTCCACCTCTTGGCGAAGCCTCTCTGTTGAGGTCCTATGCTCTGTAAGTACACCCTATCATCACATGACCATCAAAGCATGTTCAATAGCTTCATCAAGAAGGACCTTCTTGATTGTGACAGGATGAGCGATGGACTCTTCATTTAAAGGAAAGAATGGAGTGTTCTAGTCTTCTATAGGAAGCAACCACCTGCATTACTATATCATGGATGACATGATAGTGAAACCCCCTATACCCAAGATATGAAAACATGTGTCATAATTTGGGATGTTTTTTCAGCATGTTTGCAAGGGGTATTTGAGAAATTGGATTCCAGATGTATTTCCATATTTTCTAATGGGCAGTGTGAATGTCATCCAGACCCTCATGGTATGCCTCATAATTATCTTGGATTGTAATATATATTCATTAATAAGATCCACCACAGAAGTTCATGACTCAAAAACCTCAGTGTGTATTAACCCCATAGTATCCACTTCCCTTGCAGTTCCAGCAAGTGTAAAGATCAGAATGTTGGTTGTAGCCACAGAAATGTGAGGCTATAATTATGAAATTAGAAAAGTAAAGGAGTCAATGCCTAAGTTTATAAAAAAATAGGAAATGGGTGGAAGAATGGAGAGATAACTTCAAATTTAGAAAAATTATAATTCTTTCCCACTAGTGCTTCATCATCACCCAAAAGAATGGAGGTTGCATCCTCAGTATACAAGTGGACCTCAGGTTATTCAAGAAACACCCATGGTGTGGGACCATGCTCATCCAGGTAAATGGTCTCCAAAATATCACTCACAAAAAAAATTACCTACCAAAATAATCATCATGAAACAAAGGGTGACAATTGATTTCGACTCTCATTTATCATGAATCAGTCTCTCTTCTATGGTTGTGTTCCCTATAGAGGAAGGATCAGTATGTTCAATATGAACATCAACCCCTGGAGACAACCCCTATATAGGTACATAAGTCATTTTATCAAGAGATTTTGTCCTCCTAAGGCTTGGGGTCTCCTTGATATCCTCATTTTTTTGGGGCTACCCATTCATCTCAGTTATCGATGGTAAATTCAATACATTTTTCTCCACGAGAGTAGCTTCAATATTCTCAATTGAATCTTCGACCCTTGAGGAATCTCCCACTACAAGGATAGAGGTTGTTTAATCCTAAAAATATGCCCCCTTGGGCTTGGGATTCCCCCAATGGAATCAATCTTCCTGGATTCCCTATCATGTTCAGCTATAGCCACCAATGATATCACATATACATTCAAAGAAGTAGGGGTTGTAGATCCCTGAGAAATTGTTGCCTGGTTACTCATCGGATCTAAACCAAATTATGTGCATGATTATTAGTTAGAAAATAAAGACAAATAACATGAAAATAAAAGAAATACAATAGTCAACCACTATCATAGATTTCAGATGTATCACCCACAGTAATGTCTGTCGATGCTTCACAGTATGCCATAGAGATGGCCCTATGGATGAGAAAATGGATGGGTCCTCCATATGTATTATCATTCTAGGGGATCCCTCTCTAGTGACTCCCACATATAAAGGTATATCCTCCTCATCAGCGATGTCCCTTGGGGTGTATTTTAGGGAAGCAATAATCTCTTAGATCTCCCCAGACTTCTACAAGTACCAGTAGTAGGGGTCCAAGATCATTATGATGATAAGAAAAAAAGTTGGTGCAAATTAACTCTTTATAAGTATCATCAGACTTCGTTATGATTATCTCAATTTTCTCTACTCAGTCAGACCAATAAGGTCTTCCCTTGAAATAATAGAGATAGGTGTCCATTTTATCCCAATATAGAACCACCTCACATGTATTTTCATGAGTTAAAATCCACATAGGTGCAATGATTGATCAAAATCCTATAACACTACTACAAAACCAACCATTAACAATGCTAAAAATATGCTTTATCAGTTCTAGAAAAGTACAAATGACGTGAGAAATGTTAAAATCCCAGAACTTTTATTAGTGCTAAAAAGGTGATGATAAATGTAACCATTATCAATGCTTTAGAAAGTACTGATAAAAAAACACATTTACATGTGCTTCTTAAAGTGTTGTTAAAAGATTTATTTATCAATGCTTTTTAAAGTGATGATAAAGCAGCTATTTATCAGCTTTTTTTAAAGCACTGATAAATAATCTCTTTATTAGTGATTTCAGAAGCGATGATAAAAAATCCATACTGTTGTACGCTATAACATCACACTACAACACCACTACAGTGTGCTGTTACAGCACACCGCAGCACTAGAAGCACCATAAATACACCAGATTTATCCAAAAAAACAAGTCCCAATATAGAATTTAAATTAAATGAAATTTACATAAAAAATACAAGAAAAAAATTATATTATAGAAATTTCAAATATTTTTTTATTTAATTACATAAATAAAAATTATTACATTCATTAAAAAACAATCCTAATTTTCAATGCTACAATGATTTCGATTGACATTATTTTTTGAACTGACAACACTGCATGTGATGCTTCGAACAAACAACATCAACTTGAACTAAATAATCCACCTTTATAAGAAAAATTATTATTATGTGAGTAATAATAAGATGAAATAAATTAAATATAAATATGAAACAATACATTAATTATATGGACAATAATTTTACTATGAAAACATCATGATTACCTATGTGATTTAGCAGAGACAGTGTTGTTGATCTTCCTTCAAAGGAAGTAGTGGTTAATTAAAAAAAAGTGATAACTATACCACTGCATGGGTGAAAAGATTTTAAGGGAGAAGAATCAATAATGTTGGAAAGATCACCCCAACTCAAACAAAAGAATCCACTTGTATAAGAAAATAATTATTATTTGAGTAATACTTAAAATAAATTAATTAAACATAAATATGAAACAATACATTAATTGTATGGAAAATGATTTTATTGTGTAAACATCAAGATTACCTATTTGATTGAGCAGAGGTAGAATTATTTATCTTTTTTCAAATGCAGTGTAGGTAACTTAAAAGATAGTGATAAATGCACCATGGCATGGGAGAAAATATTTTAAGGTAGAAGGAGTATGAAAGTTGGATAGAGAACCCTAACTTGAACAAAAGAATCCACCTATATAAAAAACAATTATTTTTTGAGTAATACTAAAAAGAAATGAATTAAACATAAATATTAAATGATACATTAATTTTATGAACAAAAATTTTACTGTGAAAACACCAATATTACATCTTTGATTGAACAGAGATAGCATTATTTCTCTTTCTACAAAGGAAGTAGAGGTAACATGAAAGAAAGTGATAAATACACCTCTGCATAGGTGAAAAAAATTTTATTGGAGAAGAAGCATGAAATTTGGACAGATCACCCCAACTCGAACAGAAGAATCCACCTGTATAGGGAAACAATTATTATGTGAGTAATACTAAAAACGAATGAATTAAACATAAATATGAAACAATAAATTATTTCTATGGACAATGATTTTACTGTGAAAACATCAAGATTCCCTTAAACAACATAATAAAGTTACCCAGTTACCCAGGATTCACTTCTATTTGTGCTAAATAAATTTTCACATTCACATGTTACAAACACAACACATTTACAAACACAAGTCTTTCCAAACAAAGTACACATAGTGTGCCACTACTTGCACACCCAAACCCCATTTTAAAACATATGAACACAAAATTATTTCACAAAAATGAATTACACCTATTATTTATGTTAATAATTTGTTTAAAAAGTTTTCTAAAATAACTCCCGAAGGCACATCAATGCTTTACATCAAAAACACACCCAAGTTCACAGGAAAATGATACTTCTAAAATCAAACGCACTACATAATTGCATTGAACATAATTTTCCACACATACATGATTTAATAAATATATTTAATTTTTTATATGATACTTCCAATTAAAAAACCAGAGTTTACACCAATTCCATAACAAGTCCCTTATTTTAAAAATTTGTACACAACCCGAAATCATTTTCCAAACATGCCTTTTATCCTTTAAAAAAATGCAATTCACATTAAAAAAATGGTACAACATTTTCAATAAAAAAAATTATGTCAATTTCCTTTAAGAAGTTACTTCCAAACCAATCCTAATTTATGCGCCATTGAAATAATGATTTTCACCTTTCAAACAACCCATAAAACCCTTCCACATAACACCACACTAAAACACACACACACACACACACATCATAGCCATTTTCCATTACAAAACCCAATCCCAACACAAAGCATGCCAAACCCTTTGAAAACACATTTCACATCACTCACTCTGTTTAATAAACCATTTCCATATCTCAAATTTCATTTCTAAAACAAATTATTCATTATTTTAACACTTCGCAACTCATACTAAAAAACATAAAAGAAGAATAACACACCCAAAATGATCCATTTCCCATAAAAAATAATTTTCAACACACGTGAACCTTAAGCTCCCACAAAAAGAACATTTCTCACTACTAAAAAAAGTTAATTGAACAGTTCCACTAATTTTTCACAACAAGAGTTGTATAGAAACATACCAATTTCTCTTTAGAAAATTTATTTTTAACACAAATTAATGTTAAAGAATTTTAAAAACATGTTTTCATCACCAAATTAAAATATATAACTTGTGAAAGTTAACCAAGAGAGCTAATTAAATTACCTAAAATTTTTAGGGCATGGAACCACCTACCTTGGGTGGGGAAATTACTAGAAAGTCATGTGAAACCCCACCCACATCGCTACCACAATCGAAAACCAGATGTCGGATGAGATGTTCATGCAACTGGAGTGCCAAAAATAGTCTAATGGTGTGATTAGAGCTTCGATTCACTGAGGAGGAGTGTCAGAAGCAGGTGGATTTCACAGAAATCTTCTGATATCACGATGAGTTTTCAAATTGTTAGGGTTTTTAAAATAGACCACGGCACTTTATCAGTGCTTATAAATAAGCACTGATAAATCTTATTTTTACTAGTGCTTATTTATAGCTAATAAATCCTCATCTTTATCAGCATTGTTTCTACACTGATAATGATTCTTTTACTAGTTCTTATTAACAAAGCGTTGTTAAAGGATTTATAATTACAAATATAAATATAAATATTGTAAAAATTTATAAATACTTAATAAATAATTATAAATATCAATATAGTAAATATATTCCATTTTAAATATATTTATTATAATTTTATAATTATTTATTTCTAATTATAGAAATATTATAAAAAATATTATTTATATAATTATATATATTTATATAATTATACATATATATATTTAATATATATATATATTTAATATATATATATATATAGTTAATATATATATATATATAGTTAATATATTCCTTATTTAAGTAAATTTATTATAAATATAATAATTTTTTAAATATACATTATTATTTATTTATAATTACATAAATAGTTTTAAAAAAATATTTATTTATTTATAAATATAAATACATAATGGTATAAATAGAGTGACTGTATATTTATAAACATATTCATTTATAAATATTTTTTACAAATATAATTTTAACATTATTAATTAATATTTACTTTTAAGTGCATGAATCTATGTTAAAATTGAGTGAAATTGAATAAATTAAGAATTTATACACTAACAATATTAAAAAAATAGATAAGTTTGGTGTCTATGCACTGTATATAAAAATGTATTAATTGTGTATATGTAAAATCAATATAACACACATCTGATCTATGTTAAATTTAAAAATCAAACAACATTCAATTATACATCGAGTACTATCCAACTATAGTCAATATTTTTAATTCATATTAATTTTTTATTATAAACCATTATTTAATAAACATGTGACTATTTAATGTAAAGCATATAAATATTTTGTAATATATAAATCATATTTATATACATTAATATATATCTATATATCTGATATAAAACTTTAATAACATTAATTATCATAATTATATAATTAATAAAATGTTTAATAATTAATAATTTATAATCAATCTATTCATTTTTATCAATAATTCTTTAATTAATAAAATTTTAAATATTTTTTTTAATAAACACATTTTTTATTTTTTATTTTTTTAATTATTTCATTTTATTTATATAAATACAAGTCAGCATTAAAAATAAAGTCATGATAAAGGATACCCTATATGAGCGTTAAATTAAATTGTCAAAAAAGGATACCCTTATCAACGCTAAAAATAAAGAACTGATAAATAATACCCTTTATCAGTGATAAAAATAACGCGTTGATAAAGGTTTTCTTTATCAATGCTAAAAAAGATGCACTGATAAAAGGTTAAATTTATCAACGCTTTATTTAGCATTGATAAATATTCCATTTATCAGTATTTGGTTATAGCGCTGATAATTACCATAATTGTTAAAGGAATGTTTTGCAGTACTGTAAGCTTAAGTGGCCCGTCCTGAAGTGTCTCCCAAATATCTTCGGAATACGTGATTTCCCTCAAGGTATCCCATTATTTCCAAGCCTTTGGGAATTCCATTGTAATGGGGATGATTAATGATGGAGGATCTTCCTAGGGAAGTGAGGTGGGTTCTGGTAGCCGCAATTTCTTTTTTGCTAACTCATCCACCCTAGAGACCTCTGTGGTTGGGAACTTATGAGTCTCTAAAAGGAAACTAGGAATATCCCCCACTCTAGTTTTGATGGGAGGGTCAACTTCATCTGTACCCCTAGAGTAATTTCTATCAACATCACAATCATCATTAATATCATACCTCAACCTAGAAATAACTTGACTGTAATACCTATGTCGTATCTTCCAGGAATGTATTGAGGCATCAAGCTCTTGAATATAGGCATCCACCCTATCATGGTCTTCATCACAAGATATGCCAGCGGGAACTAATACATAGCCATACCCAATTAATGCAACCTACTTCTCTTGAAAAATGTTCCATGGGGTGAGAGATGAGTGGGTACCCCTCAAATAATACCATTGTCTCCAAGCCATTGGAATGGTGGCGTTATGAGGAATCGATGCTTGACCTGGAGGAGTAGTGCCGGCAGCATGAGAGGCTGAACCTCAGGCTCTCAAAACCAACCATAAAGGTTCATAAATGAGGGATTTCCTTGGTTTCTTCCTATTACTAGAATGATCAATTGTTTTATTTCTCTTCCCTCTATCCTTAGATCCTTTTTTGTAACACCCCGAAATTCTAAAGTAAGAACCTTGTATTCAATAGTGTGTATGACACATGACACCAAGCATGTAAGAGAATATAATACCCAAATACTTTATAATATAGTTACTATTTAAAATAGATTATATATATTTTAATGCATGCAATACTAAGTTAGTGTGTGTTACACGTAAGAGTGACCTTTTTTGATGGATTGTGTTACAAGCAAGACCGAGTTTTAAAGAACACTAATATATTATTAAAATATTATTATTTAATATAATATGATATAACCTAGACGTTATTTTAATGTTTATAAATAATATTACCTAACTTATGAGAATTTATGGTTTATATAAGTAAAAAATTAATTCATTGGTTAACAATTAATGAGAAATAAAAATAATAACCAACTGAATATGAAAAGAAATATTGTTATATTTATGATTCCAAATGATTTTTTTCATAACAAAAATAATTAATTAGAATTAAGTAATAATTATAATGAAATATATATTTTATATATTCAATAAATTTTTTACATTCATCTATTAAGTTTTATAGACATAATATAAGAACAAACTCTATTTTACCAAAAGAAACCTATATTTTTATAAAATAAATTTTACTTCCTTTTAATGGAATACAAATTTTAAATATTAATTTTGAAATTTTAATTGATTAAATATTTCAAAATAAACTTCATATTTTAATTAAAAACATATTAATTAGGTTAGTATGAATTTATGATGTTTTTTAGAAACATTCCATTTTTTAACGAATAGCTAAAAATACTGAATTTTATTTCAAAACTTCTTTTTCATTTAATTTATTTATAAGTATAAATTATACTTTTAATTGGTTATAAACTTTAATTAAATAAATTTTTTACCAATTAATACAATTTATTCCATTGGAATCATTTTCACTTTTAAATTGATTATAAAAAGATAGCAAAATTTTGGACTTTTTTACTTTAAAACCCCGCATTATCGTCCTGCCTGTGAGATTAAATTTAAATAAAATTATACCACTTCTATGATTGGAATTTTAAAAAATGAATTAAATATTTGGAATCATAATAATTTATAATTTATAATAAGACTAAATTTGTTTTTGACCAAGTATATTAGTGAAAGTGATTAAATTAATTACAATTATTAAGAAAAAATTAAGATTAATAAAGGACTAAACCTTTAACTTAGAGGCCCAAATGACCTATCTACTTGTCCAAACCACTTTTTATGGACATAAATCTAGAATTAACCTTCCATTATTGAGTTTTTTTATGTTTTTAATGAATTTTTTTAAAAAAACGTGGGTACACTTAACTTGTTTTTAAAATACCAAGTATGTCCTTTTCCTCCACTATAAAAGGCCCCCACCTCCACCCATTACTCACACATCTCAAACCACCTATGTTTTAACATTATCTTCCAAATAAGCTTCCCTAAATCCCTCATCCCTAACTTTAAGACTTTATTTGGTCATAAATATTTCCATGTAATCTATTTGGTATAAACCAAACGGACTTACCCGAATTTTTTTGTAATGATTTCCAATGATCACCTTTCTTCTATTTACTTCTACACCACATAAAATATTCTTTTTCGATGTTCGTATAATAAAAAAAGTATCCTAAATATACGTATATGTTTCTATGTTATTGTTTTTACCTACACCTATACACAATTCCATCTAATGGGTAGTGAACATACTATTTCTATGTACAATGAACTACTGCCTCATGAAATGATGACTATTCATTTTTCCTTTACCACCTCTCATGATGGCCATTATTATGAAAAATATGTTTAAATAAGATATATATGATATTTATTGTGTCTTTAAACTTATTTAATACTTTTATAACACATACTTTAAATACTTTCTATTTTTCGTTAATATGATAACATTGTTTGAGTAAGTTTGGACTACCACCCCCTTAAAGTGATGATATTCGTTCACACAATACATGGAATTTATAAAAGGAGATTATAATTAAACATATGATATATAAAATAATCTATATGATATTCATTAATTAATTTCATTTTTAAATATATATAAATATATCATTTTATTTATTACCCTTTCACACACTTAAAAAGTGATAATTTTATCTGTGGACGTGTGGACTGCCACCTCCTCGACATGATGTGATTCCTTTTTCATCATAAGATTTATATATATAAGTATATATGATTAAATTATATGGTATTTATGATATAATGATCACTATGGAAGGATATGTTGTTACCTACCTTCTTTCCATAATGATCATTGAAAAGTAATAACGTTACTCATGCGTACATACAGCCTATTGTCTCCATGATTGTAAAATTGATTCATTTTTCATAACTGTATGTAATATTTTTTTATAAAAGTATTTTGGATGTATCAATATGATAATTATTTTATGATTATTATTCTGTAGAGGTTATATAATTAACCCTTTGACCAAATTTTAACTACCAATGTTGATTTGGACACATAAACCGAATTTGGTCAAAACACAAGATGTAAAATTAATTATTTAAGTAGTTGTATGAAACATAGTAATAAGTGAAATAAATGTAATGATAAAAATGAAAATGTTTCTCAATAAATTATATAATTAAAATTAGTTTATTATATATTAATTTAAAGGATGTTTACCTAAAAGGAAACACGAGGCAAGGGATTCTCATCTTAGTTTTTTACATCCATGAGATAAATTCCATGTTCACTACATACATATTTTGGGTGGTGTATCTACAACTAATTTTTTTATATTATGTCAATAATAATTTTATCTTCATGTTATTTTAAACTTTTATTTAATATTATTACATAATAGGGTTTATGATTAAAAATGTTAAAAGTGTCATGGGACACTTTGGAATGATTAAGGAATATTTTCCTCAATAATAACTTTAATTTTATTTCAATGTTATTTACATTCAATAAATTTATATGAAACTTATTCAATAAAACATTTCATTTTATCTCCTCTAGTTATTCATGACAATTTTCATGTATTAGTACCATTTTTTCACTCTTTGGTACTCAAAATGTTTTAGAAAATGTTATTAAGAAAACCCGTTTTCATTTTTCTCTTTAGTCAGAGAACATATTTTATTTTGAAAACCATGTTTGATTAAAATGTTTTTAAAATGATTCTGTAAAAACATTTGTACCCTTTTTCCTTTTTACCAGTGTTTTTGAAGGGATCTTCTTGTCACTTTCTGAACAATTCATGTTTCTAACTTTTATCTTTGAAAAAGGAATGTTCTTTTTACCACATACGGCTTGTACAGATTTACCCGCCGAAATTTCTTTGAAGGTTCAGTTGCATGTTTTAAAGGTTACTTTTCAAAGAAAATATTTAAAAAAGTTATTATCAAATAAAATGTTTTTAAAAAGGTTTTTCATAATAAAGGGATATTTTCCTCAAGAATATTTTTAAAATATCTTTTTATAATGTTTCCATTCATCACTGACAATAACCCTTTATTTTTTCCCACTTAGGGTATGTTGTATTGATACCATCCTTAATCTTCCTCTTAATGGTTTATGTTTGATTTAGAAAAGGATAGTATTCACATTTACTTCCTTGATTCCTTTTAGTACAAATTTAATATTCAATTTACTATGATTATTAAACATTTAATTTCCCCTAATTATCCATAAAATCAATCATAGATATGTTTATTTTCTAAAACGTATACCATTTTTCATATGGTGTTTACTTGGAAAGTTATTTTGTTATTCAAGGAAATTATGATAAATCTATATACTTTATTCAATATGGATAATTGATAAGGAATATTTTTTATTCGAAATGAGGATTTCTTTAAACATGTAAGACACGGGTTGGAGAACATTTAAGGTAAGACCTATAGGTTGCGGACCAGTTAATGAAATCCCCTTGATGCATCGGTAGTCTCATGAGATGAATTAGTTGCATAAATGAAATGGGTTTCTAACATATATGATAAACTGTCTTGATGGTAATGGTTCCACATATCTAGGAAACATGGCACCGAATAATTAATAATTTCCTTCATATTAGTTTAAGTTATTATTCATCCATGAGATTTTGTGTCGACATATCTATAGATAAATTATATTTTTAGTTCATTGATTAAATGGAATATGTTTTAGTTTCTTACATTACCATATTTATTTTTCCTTATTTTTTTATTTGAATGGAATGTGTTTCCATTTTTTAACTTGACATATTGTTTACATAATTGCATTCAGTTTATTGATTACATAGAATGTGGGTTCTGTTATTTACCTTACCATACTGACTATTCTCATTGATTCATTATTGCTTTCACTAAATTTTCCATTACAGAAAATTTGAGCTCACCCTTATTATTTTTCTTTCCCCAAGAATCCAAGAAGGGTACTATGAATGATATTCAAGGATACACTAGATGGAATAAAGTTATTCTCGAAGTTATTTGTTTATAAAGAAGAAAAAAATAATGATGTAATTAGTGTATTCATTTGTGATACAATGATCATTTATGTATCTATTTTACCAATACTACAAAATTGATCGTTCCTTTGGGGATTGATTCCTTGCAATCATGCCAATGAAATTAGTTACAGACATCATATTTGGGATTTCTAGGTTCGATTGCTACATTTTGGGCATTAAAATAGGTATCAATTGCGATAGTTGGTCTTCAGGATATGACCAGTTTCAGATATCAGTATAGGATCCAATAAGTTCTGGCTCAAAACCCATAGAAGACGGAAGCCCAATCCAGCATCGAGTATCCTACCAATTAAACATCATCCAAATCTATCCATATATCATTAATTTTTTTTCTTGGCATGCATTGTTTAGGGTGGGAGGGCATCTCATCTAGATATAGTTGAACAGGTGGGAAAATATGTAGTGTGCATACCCCTCACAGAAAAGTTTCTCATCAATCCTAGAATCCAAAATTCCTTCTCATAAAGAGTTAAGATAGTATTGATCAAAAAATTACCTAGATCCATCATTTACCAATGTACTAGAGGGGGAACATAATGATCTTATGTAAAATGGTCATGGTCATTGAGTTGGTCCATCACTTCCTTCTCACTCCAGTTTGATGGTATATGTAACACCCCAAGCTTCCATGGTATGTTTCCCTTTGAATAATGTTATAGCTTGCATTGTATGCAACTTTGAGATTCTAACACACCGCGACCAATCAAACTAGCCGTTATGAATAGTAATACTCACTTTTTGAAATTTTATAAATGTTATCTTTTAAAATGGACTTTAATTTTGGATTCAGAATATTGAAATTATCTTAGGGTAAATTTTTGGTAATTTTCTGAAAACTTTCAATTTTTGATGAATAGTGAAAAACACTGAGTTATAGTTTAAAACCGAATTTTTATTTAAATAATTATTTATTTTATTTAAATTTATTTTAGGTTAAAATATATACATAATTCCTATATAATTTCAATGTAATTCATTGGAGTCATTTTATAATAATTTTCGATATATAAATATTTTATTGAACTTTTAACCGTCTTTTACCCACCTCCTAGGAGCATTTTCAAATTTGAATAAACCATAATTTTACCACTTCTGTGAATTGAATTTCAAAAATCTGAGATACATGGTTGATATCAGTAAGTAAAATGTGGTTCAATGAGATGAAAATATTTTTTGGTGAATAGTAACTTTTTACTTTTATTTACCATGGTTAAAAGTAAATAGGGTAATTAAGGGTAAAAATGATATTATTATTACCCTAACACATTTCATAATTCTATTGGATAAGTATAATTCGACCAAAAATAACCTTAGGAATAAAATATGAACCTATTTGGTCCACTTGGATTAGATTAGGACGTTTATAATTATTTAATTCAAAGAGGAGTTAAAAGATTAAAAATCAACATCTAATAACTAAAATAATTTTAATATAGGGTTACACATAAGATAAATTCTACTATAAATATTCATTATAAATCTAAAAATATTTCCTACATAATAGTATTTTTTTAGAGATTAAATAATTTAATTTATTTATGACACAATGATGATGCAGTAATTACCTAATTAATGAAATATTAAAATAATTGATATTATAAATATCGAAATAAATGTAATTTGAGTCTTTTTTATGAATTCCACTAATTTTATAGGTTAATATGACATGTTAGGGTTGGTTATATGAAGTTTTTTCGAAGTAATAATATTGTTATGAATTTAGAAAAAACAAAATACCAAATAGTGTCAAAATTGACATAAAAGAGTTTTGTAAATAAATATTATATTATTAATTGATATTATATTCCTAAAAATCTAATGTTTGAAAAAAATACTTACATAATTATATTATTATCATTAATGAACCACTTGGGGTTCTCTTGGAATTTTATAGTAAGTTTATTAACCATTTAATATAAAAATATAAAGAGACATGGTAAATGTCAAACTATTTAACTAAGAGTTAAATCTAAAAGACAAGGTTAATATAGTAATCAAAACCTGTCTAAAACCTATTGGTTTAGTGGTTTTAGACACATACCCACCTTATCCTTTAAATAATCCATTTTGGATCCATTAGAAACCGAAATTGAATTTATTATAAAATAATATTTCTAGTTTTTTCTAGGGTGCCCCTCACCCCATTTATAAAAGGGCACTCTCCCTTATCTCTAATTCACACCTTCAAAGCCATTTGGATCGGCCAAACCCAGCCCAAATACCCTATAAACTATACTTCCTTCATCATAAAGTCCTTCCTTTAGTCAGAAAGCCAACTTAAGGAGCCCTTTTGATCAAATCAAAAGGAAGAACCTGAAGAAGAGGTAAATATTTCATCACCTCTTTCAAGTTCCTTTCTTCTTCCACTTCCTCTTTATTTGTTGTTTACATTATAAAATAATAAATCCAGTAACTTCTATATAATTTTATGTTATTATAAATATGGTACAACCATATTCATTATTCTATCCATCCTTTGAATGACATGTCACCATATGTGCGTACGTACGGCTTACCGTCTCCACGTCGTGGTGCAATTGTTATTCAATACATTATTATTTGGATGGATAAAATAATGATGTGTAATTGATTTAAATAATAAATATAACATGATAATTATTTTTTATATATGATATACCATCCAATTATATATTATTTTAATATCAAAAGGATGATATTGTCGCTCGTGCGTACGTACGGATTACTGTCTGCACGAACGCGATGAGATTCATTCCCCATCGTATCCATTCAAGACTAATTTTGATTTGATGATTAAAAATAATGTTTAAATATGTGATATCATTCGGGATATGAATAAGATACATCCCATCTATAACAAATATGACTCACATAACAAAGAATATAAAGGAAAATGAATCTGTTAACACCTAAAATGATGATAATACTAAGATATTATTAACAAAGCAGTGTTAAAGGATCATATATGATATCATATTATTGTATATTATTCTTGTATAATTTAATAAAAATTATTTCATCATTATACAAAAGGTTAATCTACCATCGACCAAGGAAAAGTACAAGGTAAGGGATTCTTATCTCACTTTCAAGTCCGTGAGATTTCAATTGTTCGCCACTTATCTCTTGATTGGGGTGTATTATGTACTTACATTTGGTATATATTATCCTGATTCCCTTTATATTCATGGTATTCTGTAATTCATTTGGTGGTTATTAACTTTTGGTCATATAACTCGATTGATTACAATGTGGTAAGGTATTTTCATCTCACTTTTTATTTCCGTGAGATTCATGCTATATTTGCCACTATTTTCCTTTGTGTGGTGTACATGCTGCTCATGATTGTATTATTTGTATAATATACTTTTATTTATGGGTATTTACATCTTTATTTAATGATACTTCTTTCATGTGGTGTATGTTTCCTAAGTTATCAAATCGGTAAGGAAACTTTTTAACCCAATTTTAATTTCCTTGGGTTAATCTTCTAATTCATAATTATGTCATGTTATGATTATGTGTGGAATAATTGTTTATTTATTTATGTTGAAATTTCCACTCCCATTTGTGTGGATATAATTTTTATACACATAATCACTCTATTGATAAATTCTCAAGTCATCGATATGAACTTGATAAGAGTAATTTTAACTCAATTCCCATTCATTGAGTCAAACATCCAAGTTATTGGTTTTGTCTTAAAAAGAACATGTGTAAATGTACTCTGATTTATTTACACTAAATATACAATCATATTGAGTGTATTTATATTTTTCACACATTATTATGTAATTGATTTATCCTTAATCTAATGATATCTTTTTTATAAGGGATTTCATCTCAATTTACATTTCATTGAGACTTCATTGTTGTTATGCACCAATTCACTTTTATATGGTGTATATAATGTCCTTTGGTATAGTATATCATGAATAACTTTATTCTCATGATATTATAAAGTTTTGATTACCTCAATTATTTTTATTCAAGCGTCTCTAATTTGGTTAGGAACTCTAACTAAAATATCATTTCAAATGTTTTAAAAATTTATTCTTCTAAATCATTCTCATTAATGTCCATTTTTAAAAGTTGTTTTAAGGTTTTATTTATATGGACATTAATGTTTTAAAATTAAAATTCATTTTAAAAGTTTAAATGTGGTACGGGACACTTTGATTAAAAGATCTATTTTAAACAACTTCTTGATAAAAAGTGAGACTTTTAAGTGATTTCAAAAAAAAGGGGATATTTCTCTCATATATTTTTGATGATTATTTTCATCTATGTCAATATCCTTCATTATTATTGATTGAGATTAATCAATTACAATACAATATTCCACATCGTATTGAATGAGTTATGTTTGACTGTGGATGTGATATTTTTATACCATTCATGATTTGTGGATAAAGTATTGACATTTTGTATGCTAGTTTTAATACGAATGTTTACGTTATGTTTCAAAATTTTCATATGAGGAATGTATTGGACTTAGTAAGTGACGGGTGGAGCCCGATATAGCTTCTCGATGCATCGGTAGGTCTCATGAGACAAACTAGTGTCTTGGCACAAGGCCTTGACAAAATCTTATTTGTAGTCTTGGCACAAGGCCTTGACTATGTGGTTATGAAAGTCTGGCATTATGCATTCCATCATTATGAAAGTGACTATTGATATTGAATGTGATTATTCGACTAGTAGAATATCCATGTGAGTAAGTAAATGGTATTATTTTGATTTTATCTTTTCCATATTACGCTGAAGTTCAAGTTTAAAAGGATTTTGTTTTAGTCTTATACAATGCTTTAAATGTTTATTCTTATTTATGAAAGTTTACACTATATTTCTATCCTTACTGAGCATCTGAGCTCACCCCTTTCTATGTTTTATTTTTTCCAGGATAAGAAGAAGTATATTATGACTGACCAGCATGGGATAGTCTATGGGATCTTAGTGTTGTCTATGAAAACAATTTTGTTGTAGTTTTTCATTTTATGATGTAATGTAAACCTTATGAATGTATCTAGTACTTCCAAGTCTAATAAACTAATCAATCTTTTGAGAAATGATCTTTTGTGATCATTCTAATGATACATAATAATGCACCGACTCTGGGTAACTGGGTTCGGGGCGTTAAATTTCGTATCAGAGAAAGTTTATTACAAACCTTGGAAACTAGATTTATATAAACTCTAATTAGAGCACATATCCCTAAGATAGACTTTTAGGATTAGTATAGAAGAAATTACTAAAATTTTGGTATTGTAGAGATTTTGTGAGTTTTCCAATCAATACATCCATGCCTTGATGCACTCTTGGTTATGAAACTCCTGGGGGATATGCTTAGGATTATTTAAATTTTCTTTACAAACCGATTTGAAGGATTTTAATATAAGATGAGAATAAATGACCTTGGTTAATCCTAAGGTGTTTCAAATTGAAAATATGGTGTCATGATATTCTCTAAATGATTTTATGACTACTCTTACTCACACAATGCTTTCTGGTTTTAGTCAATGGTTGGATTCCAAGGTAGTCATAGTAACTTTTAGGATGATGTACGAGGTGGGAATGGTGGTTTAAATGATCAACAAAATGGAATGTTGATAGGAGTAAAAGATATCGTGTTCATGCCAAATCAGTTTTCCAAAAATATGATCAACAACATATATATTAACTGACTCCTGGACTCAACAAAGAATAGAAAGGTGATGAGTGATAAGAACTCCAGCAGTGGAGACCATGGAGAAAAGAATCCTCAATTTCCATCATTTAGGAAATGTGGAAGGAGACACCTAGGAAAGTGTCTCAGTGGAACAAATAAATTCTTTATGTGTGGGAAAGAAGGACATAAAGTAAATAATTGCCGAGGAAAATTGAATACTACTATGGAAGAAAATAAAAATGGTCCCAAGAATCCATTTACATTCATTTTTTGTAAATATAGGGGACCTGGCCATGCACGAGTGAATGCCTTATTCTGTAGGATATTTTCTTGGTCAAAGAAGAAGCTATGTGGAAATAAATGTTTGGAGAAACGTTTAAAATTATTAGTGCTCCTTGTTGATGGGATCACTTTGGAATAATTTTCTCTTTTATTTGTAACCCAGTAGTCTGTCATGTGAAAATGATATTTGAGGAATAATTATCTTTTCTCTTGTGGATATAGTTATAAATAAACATTTGGTTTTATATGATCATTATGTTTGAGGCAATTACAAGTTATTATATTTTGGGATGAAAATGCAAGGTATGAGATAAAATTTGTGGTTAAATTATGTTATGGTTATTTTGAGGAATTTATCTCATTTTGGTAATGTTATAAAATATAGTTTTTGAAAAAGTACAACACGCAGACTGTGTGACAAACCGTCGCATCGAACAAAGCTGTGGGAATCGAACCCACAACTAGAGTGTGATTGGGATTTATCACCTACCACTGGACTACGTGAAGTCCCTGGTTAGTGTGACTAATTATTTTTAGTTAAATAATTTTATTGATCAATAATAAGTTAATTTGGGATCTTATGTCTTATCAAATGAATACCCTTAGTATAGGAAAATGATTTGGTGATTAAGTGATAAATGTTATTTTTGAAGACGTTCACTCTATTGGGAACACTATATGCCTAAGGAAAATAGAATACGATGGGATTTCATTTGAGGAGTAATGGTGGATTTTTATCTATGTTTTTTTATTGTATATTTATAATGATTAGGATTATTTATGGAAATGATTAACGTATAATATAGAATATGTGATTAGGTTAATTAATTTTAAGTATGTGACTTTAAAAGTAGTCGATGTCATTTGGAGATACAATTTAATGTGGAAGGCTACATAACCAAATTATCCTAAGTTTTGGTTTTCAATATTATTTTGTATTATATTGAAGGATTTTAAGGACAATTGTTTATTCAATAGTATTTATTTAACTTTGGGGTAATGTTGGTTTAATTTTAGAAATTAATATTAGTGTTTATTTATCTAAAGGAATATCCTTTTGGGGGATCATCTGATATTGTACTAACCGTTTTGGTTTTGATTAATCTCTAAAGAAAAGGTAAATATATAGTTTATCCTTTGTGGATCATGTGATTATCTAGAAGTTGATTCTAGCTCTTCTGGTGTGACCAAGTCATCTTGAATACTCATCGTTTGAAAATAAATATGAGATAGTAGTAGAAATTTATTAAAGAATTAAAATCTACTTAAAAAGTAAGTATATCTCTTTATGTTCTTGGTCAATATCATAAATAAATTCCTCATCTTTATGAAATGTAACTTAAAAAAACTTTGTCCATTTACTTTTACTAATGGGAAAATAATGACCATTTTTCCCATCACAAGTTTATGGTTTTCATATTGTTAACTTTCTACTGATCATGTTTTCTATCCCTCTCCATTAGAACTTTACACTTAGTTTATCTTCCATATCCATGTTTTCCTACAAGGAATCCTAGTATGGTTTATCTCAGGTGACCTTTGTACTTTTCTTTCTTTCTTTTAAATTTATAGTTTTATTGACTATTTTTCTGATGTGGGACTTTCAATTATGTTCCCAAACCCAATTTTAAAAATTGTGGGGAAGCAATTTTCAAAAGGGGGGAATAATGTAACACCCCAAGCTTCCACGGTATGTTTCTCTTTAAATAATTTAATAGCTTTCATTGTATGCAACTTCGAGATTCTAACACAGCGCGACCAATCAAACTAGCCGTTATGAATAGTAATACCCACTTTTTGAAATTTTAAAAAAAAAATATCAAAATGGACTTCATTTTTGGATTCGGAATATCTAAATTAGCTTAGGGTGAATTTTTGGTATTTTTCTGAAAACCATCAATTTCCAATGAATGGTGAAAAACACTGAGTTATAGTTTAAAACCAAATTTTTATTTAAATAATTATTTATTTTATTTAAATTTGTTTTAGGTCAAAATAGATACATAATACCTATATACGTTCAATTTAATTCATTGGAGTCAGTTTATAATAATTTTAGATATATAATGATTTTATTGAACTTTTAACCGTCTTTTACCCACCTCCAATGAGAATTTGAAAATTTGAATAAAACTTAATTTTACCACTTCGGTGAATTGAATTTCAAAAATCCGAGAGACACGGTTGATATTAGTAAGTAAAATTTGGTTTAATAAGATGAAAATAATTTTGGTGAATAGTAACTTTTACTTTTATTTACCACGGTTAAAAGTAAATAGGATAATTAAGGGTAAAAATGATATTATTATTACCCTAACACATGTCCTAATTCTATTGGATAAGTATAATTCGACCAAAAAAACCTTAGGAATAAAATATGAACCCTTTTGGTCCACTTGGATTAGATTATGACATTTATTATTATTTAATTCAAAGAAGAGTTATATGGGTTAAAATCAAAGTTTAATAACTAAAACATTTTTAATATAGTGTTACACATAAGATAAATTAGACTATAAATATTCATTAGAAATATAAAAATATTTCCTACATAATGGTATTTTATTTATATGTTTTATAGATTAAATAATTTAATTTATTTATGACACAATGATGATGCAGTAATTACCTAATTAATGAAATATTAAAATAATTGATATTATAAATATCCAAATAAATGTAATTTGAGACTTTTTATGAATTAAACTATTATTATAGGTTAATATGACATTTTAAGGTTTGTCAAATGAAGTTTTTTGGAATTAATAATACTGTTATGAATTTAGAAAAAACAAAATACCAAATAGTGTCAAAATTGACATAAAAAAGTTTTTTAAATAAATATTATATTATTAATTGATATTCAATTCCAAAAAATCTAAAGTTTGGATAAAAGACTTATATAATGATAGGTGTATCATTAATGAACCACTTTGGGTTCTTTTTTAAGTTCATAGTATGTTTATTAACCATATAATATAAAAATACAAAGAGACATGGTAAATGTCAAACTATTTAACTAAGAGTTAAATATAAAAGATAAGGTTAATATAGTAACCCAAACTTGTATAAAACATATTGTTTGAGTGGTTTTAGACCCATACCCACATTATCCTTTAACGAATCCATTTTTGAGCCATTATACACTGAAAGAGAATATAATATAAAATAATATTTCTAGTTTTTTCTAAGGTGCCCCTCACCCCTCTTATAAAAGGGCACTCCCCCTTCTTTCTAATTCACACCTTTAAAGCCATTTGGATCGGCCAAAACCTACCCAAATACCCTTTAAACTATCCACCCTTCATCCTAGATTCCTTCCTTTAGTTAGAAATACAGCCTAAGGAGACCTTATGATCAAATCAAAAGGAAGAACCCAAAGAAGAGGTAAATATTTCATCACCTCTTTCAAGTTACTTTCTTCTTCCACTTCCTCATTATTTTTTGTTTCCATTCTAAAATAATAACTCTAGTATCTTCTATATACTGTGATTTTATTATAAATATGGTACAACCATATTCATTATTCTATCCATCCTTTGAATGACATGTCACCATACGTGCGTACGTACGACTTACCGTCTCCAGGTCGTGGTGTAATTGTTATTCAATACATTATTATTTGGATGGGTATAATAATGATGTGTAATTGATGTAAATAATAAATATAACATGATAATGATTTTTTATATTTGATATAACATCTAATTATATATTATTTTAATATCAAAAGAATGATATTGTAGTTCGTGCGTGCGTACGGATTACCATCTCCACGAACGCGATGAGATTCATTCCCCATCGTATCCATTCAAGACTAATTTTCATTTTATGATTAAAAATAATTTTTAAAGACTTGATATAATTCTGGATATGAATAAGATACATCCCATACATAAAAAATATGACTCACATAATAAATAATATAAAGTAAAATGAATCTGTTAATACCCGAAACTATGATAATACTAAGATATTATTAACAAAGAAATGTTATGAGATCATATATTATATCACATTAATTTATATGATTATTTTATAATTTAATAACAATTATTTCACCATTATACAGAAGTTTAATCTACCCTCGACCAAGGAAAAGTACAAGGTAAGGGATTTTTATCTCACTTTCAAGTCCGTGACATTTCAATTGTTCACCACTTATCTCTTGATTGTGGTGTATTATGTACTGTCATTTGGTATATATTATCATGATTCCATTTATATTCATGGTATTATATAATTAATTTGGTGGTTATTAACTTTTGGTCATACAACTGGATTGATTATAACGTGGTAAGATATTTTCATCTCACTTTTTATTCCCGTGAGATTCATGCTATATTTTCCACTATTTTCCTTTGTGTGGTGTACATATTTTCCATGATTGTATTCTTTGTGTAATATACTTTCATTTATGTGAATTTACATCTTCATTGAATGATCCTTCTTTCATGTGGTGTATGTTTCGTAAGTTACCAAATCGGTAAGGGAACTTTTTAACCCAACTTTAATTTCCTTGGGTTAATATTCTAATTCATAATTATGCCATGTTATGATTATGTGTGGAATCATTGTTTGTTTATTTATGTTGTAATTTCCACTCTCATTTGTGTGGATATACTTTTGAAACACATAATCACTCCATTTATAAATTCTCAAGTCATCGATGTGAACTTGATAAGAGTAATTTTAACTCAATTTCCATTCATTAAGTTGAACATCCAAGTCATTGGTTTTGTCTTAAAAAGAACGTGTGTGAATGTCCTATGATTGATTTACACTTAATATCCAATAATATTGAGTGTATTTATATTTTTAACACATTATTATGTAATTGATTTATCCTTAATCTAAGGATATCGTTTTTATAAGGGATTTCATCTCAATTTACATTCCATTGAGACTTCATTGTTGTTATTCACCAATTCACTCATATATGGTGTATATATTGTCCTTTTACATAGTATATCATGAATCCCTTTATTCAAATGATATTATAATGTTTTTATTACCTCAATTATTTGTATTCAATCATCTCTCATTTGGTTAGGAACTCTAACTAAAATATCATTTCAAATGTTTTAAAATTTTATTCTTCTAAATCATTATCATTAATGTCCATGTTTTAAAAATGGTTTTAAGGTTTTATTTATATGGAAATTAATGTTTTAAAATTAAAATTCCTTTTAAAAGTTTCAAATTGGTATGGGACACTTTGATTCAAAAATCTATTTTAAATGACATTTTGATAAAAAGTGAGACTTTAAATTGTTTTCAAGAAAAGGGGGATATTTCCCTCATATAGTTTGGATGATTATTTTCATCTATGTAAATATCCTTCATTATTCTCGATTGAGGTTAATCTATTACAATACAATCTTCCACATTGTATTGACTGAGTTATGTTTCACTGTGGATATGCTATTTTTATACCATTCATGGTTTGTGGATAAAGTATTGACATTTCATATGCTAGTTTAAATACGAATTTTTATGTTATGTTTCAAAATTTTCATATGAGGAATGCATTTGACTTAGTAAGTGACGGGTGGAGCCCGCTATAGATCCTTGATGCATCGGTAGGTCTCATGAGACAAACTAGTGTCTTGGAACATGGCCTTGACATAATTATATTTGTAGTCTTGGCACAAGACCTTGACTATGTGGTTATGAAAGTTTGGAATTATGCATTCCATCATTATGAAAGTGACTATCGATGTTGCATGTGATTATTCGACTAGTAGAATATCTATGTGAGTAATTAAATGGAATTATTTTTATTTTATATCTTCCATATTATGATGAAGTTAAAGTTTAAAGGGATTTTGTTTTAGTCTTATACATTTCCTTAAATGTTTATGCTTATTTATGAAAGTTTCTTCTATATTTCTATCCTTACTGAGAATTTGAGCTCACCCATTTCTATGTTTTATTTTTCCCAGGATGTGAAGAAGTATATTATGACTAACCTTCAGGGATAGTATATGGGATCTCAATGTTGTCTATGAAAACAATTTTGTTGTAGTTTTCCATTTTATGATGTAATGTAAACCTTATGAATGTATCTAGTACTTCCTAAGCTAATAAACTAATCGAACTTTCCAGACTTGATCTTTTGTGATCATGCCAATGATACGTAATAATGCACCAACTCTGGGTAACTTTGTTCAGGGCGTTATAGCATACCCCAATTATTCTTTGGAGGTATGGTCAGATAGTAGTTTATAGGATATTTTAAGACTTGATATATGTGTATCATCCCATATGAGTTTCTACCCAACCCTAGATGACCTAGAAGGGACCCACCATCCACTATGGTGGGATCCCATCACTAATCCATCTCAATAAATTGTATATTTTCACCAATGGTGGGATGAAAAGATTAATACACCTACTGGTGGACAATTAAGTCTCCATGTTGAAAGTTGTGACAATGAAACTGGTACCAAAATCACCAAATAGTAGAATCTATCCACTAAAACACCTGGAAAGAAATGCTTCCAACTAGAGTAGCTGGTCATAATTAAAAGGGATCTTCTAGGCCCATTCATTGATCTAACCCTCTTCCAAAGTGGGCCAATAGTCACCCATATGCCTTCAAGTTTCAATGGTTTGGAAAGTCCTTGGTTTATATGTTCAAGGCTCTTGGTCACTTTATATAGCAAAGGAATTAATCAAGTCAGAAAATGGAAAGACTTACTTTGGATGGGGGTCATAATTTAGAAGGGCCTTTTCCTTAGAAATAATATTCTCAGTAAGGGGAGTTATTTCCTTTTCCTCCTAGTCTGAAGAGGGAGGTGAAAATTCTTCATACATAACACTGATGATGAGAACCACTAAAACGAGTCAGATATCCCAAAGGTAATTTTTGACCTCCAAGCATAGAAAGTGGAAGATGTTGGGGTTTGGTATCCACCTTCTAAAAAGCTTCAGGATAAGTTTTTGGTTCCAATGAGAGTAGGTCTGCAATACCCATACTTACTTTTAAATCCCCATGACCTGCATCATGACATTTAATTCCTCACATTTCTGGGGAACCAAAAAAAGCCACCCCCAGTCCAAGCTAAATGAGACCCATGGAGAAGATCCCATTTTGATGACCACTATAGTTTCTCATTCATTATGGACTTCCATGCAATGTTATGATAATAATGGAATTTTTCATCTATCACACACACTATTTCCTCCAGCGATCAAGGAGAATAGTTAAAAAGATACTCGGAAGAATGGGTCATCCATATGAATATCAATTTTTCTAAAATCTTGGCTCAGGGAATATTTCTATTATTGATTATCTAGGAGGTATATTGATTTTCTAGGCCCTGTTTCAGAATCACTATGTTAGACGGTATCCTGAATCCATAAAGGGGAAACCTATATGAGACTGGATACCCTTATTGGCATGCACTAAGAAGTATCATCGGCAGTTGATGAAGAAGTTTGATGGGAATTGTTTTCCACATAATTGATCATAGACTTCATCCTTTCATCGCCAACTGAGAGGGTAGCATAAGCAGTAGTATAAGAATATTGTGAAGGGTCCATCTTTTTGTCTTCATCAAAGTTTAGAAGAAAATAATCAGTTTTATATAAAAATGGAAAATTATGAGACCCCATGAACTATCATTTTACAAACCATAAACCCCATGAACCCTGAGTTCGTGAAAATACTAGACCATGAAACAAAAAATTGTGAAGTCATTCACCCACAAACCATCAGTTCACGGAGGTGTAGTCCTGTGAAGTTTTATCCAGTGAAGAAATGGTTTGTGAAATGCTCAATCCACAAAGTATTTCCCGTCACTAAGATGATCAAAATTACCATTCATGGGTAAGGATTTCAAATTGCAGGTAAATAAACTCAGTTCGGGGAAAGATCCATCCGAAAAGGATGTGCTACGTGGGAGCAAAGGTGATCGGAGAGTCTACAAAGCACCAAGTTTTCTGAGAAATCTAGTAAATGAAAAATGATTTGGGGACCCTATTTATAGGCGTGGTCTCCTATTATGAGTCCATTTTTATACTTGAATCTGGGTCAAAATAGGACTACTTTCATCATCGAAATAGTCTCCTCCTCATCCCAATTAGAACCCATTTCCGATGGGGTGAATTTGTTGGGTCCTAAAAATTATACATTTAAGAAGTGAATTGTATTATGATCAGAGAAGGGTAGAAATAAAACCATAAGATGATTAAATAAAATATTAAAAGGTAAGTGACCATGAAGAAGTAATCGCTTTGCAGACCACTACTCTATATGGAGTTCCATTATATTTTGAAGCATCCGCAAATGAAATAGTTCATGGATGAATGTAGCATCACCAGAGCCTGAAATCAAAACTGAAGTCATTTTCATGATTTAGGTGGTAATAGACACCCTCGAATATGATTATACTTTGTGAACTAAATATTTTGAGGGATGAGGTTGACCAGTGACTCCCATAAATGAACCAAAAGTCATTTTTGGGAGAGAGGTGTTGATTTTCACCCCTATAAATAATGGGAGTCATCAGTGAATGATCGCTCTCCACTGACTAAGTTTTTCATTGGCCATGGTTTCCTCCAAGGATCCCACAAATGATATCCCATAGACCACCATTAAGACTGTCCAGGATGGTATCATGTCCCTCCATTATTCTATAAATAGACCTTGTGGGGGACAGAAAGAAGGACCGATAAAAGAAAACCTAGGAGAACCTAAGGAGATGATCAATGAGGTTATATTAAAATAGGATCTATCCATTTATTCCCTACAGGTAAAAAAACTTTGCATAGTAGTAAGGAGGAAATAATAATTCTCCAGTATCTATGAACTCAAAACCCCTTTATGAACACCATTCCATAGGGATTAAATGTATGACCTCTTTGCAGATAAGCACTCCACATAGAAAAAAGATAATTGAGAGAAACCCTGCTCCATGTAACTAAACACTAAATGGAAGAAACTCAATTCTACATAGAAATACACTATGTGGGTGGAAGCTGACCTTGTAAACATCACACTATGTGGGGAGAACCTAGGAACATTTCGAATAGTGCTACATGGATGGTTCCCTCACTCACATAGAAACATGTTGCATAGAGGGAACTCCATCCCACATATGAACCTAAAACATTGAATGGGGAACCATATGGAGTTATACCCTCTAGCTCCCATCATTCTCTTTTGCCATGTCATCAACATCCCATGTTGGCCCCTCCACAATATAGTCGAATGGTATCAGGCCAAGGGCCCTTCCAAATCCTCCTAATATGTATGAATAGATCATCTGGAACATCATCATGTACTATCAGGTATACATACCTATGGTAAGTGGAGTCACATGAGTAAACTGCATAGTAATTCAGATCCATGGAACATCCTCGGATTTACATTCCCACAGAAATAGAGGTCCCAACCTTCGGTTTCTCATGTGAACATACCCGTTATATGGATTGAGGGGAATCGTTGTCCTTTCCCTTCATTGAGGGCCGATGATGAATATTCCTCTCCCTCTAAGAACAAATTATAGGGCACTCCTCCTAAGGTAATTCCATAGCATTTCTTGCAGGAGGTGTCACTTTTGATCCTCTTCACTACAGCTTCTGACGTAACTAGATGGATCACTAGATATAACCACCCTAGATATGAAAATAAAAGATGAGGTGGGTACACTCAATGAACTCCCCCTCTCCCTTTGGGCTTCAACATCTCATCCACCAGTGGGAAAAGAAGATCATGTGATCATCAGATCTATTACTTTCTCTTATTTCTCCCATTGAGTGTGACTCACGTGGTATAACAGGTTAGTGGGGATCAAGACATCTGTATAGTCACAAAACTCAAACGAGGCTCAATTATGGTATAACTCCCAACCATATCCACTCAAATGGGCCTCTTATATGGTATAAACCCCAACCATACCCAAATATATAGGCCTTATCAGTAGATGTAAGCCTCAAATTCTATTTATATGGGAATCCTTCTAAGTGTAAGCCCCAATCATGCCCCCTTAAATGGTAATATCCCATGTGTAATCCCAAATTTAATTGAACTATGAGGCCTTTGATTCCTAACTAACTATGATACGTAAGAAGCCTCCCTGAGGTCCAAACCCAGTACCCAAATCATTCCTAAAGTTATCTGGGCCACATCCTTGGTAGGTTCATATCTTCTTAGAAGACCATATATCTCCTAGGTCCCTTGGGATACCTCATAATAAGTCACACACCATCCTTGACCAGGAACCTTTTACTAGGGAATTATCCCCACATAGCATTAAACTAATTGGTTAGGTCCTTGTCACATGACCTGAAAAGAGGATGTTCTCTATTAATTGGCACCAAGCTACATGGGTTCTGATTCCTCTCACAAGGATATGTAGGAAACCCATCTTATTGGTTTGATCTTGACGTCAAAAAAAACTTAAATCTCTCTAGATGACAAAAAACTCAAGAGTGCCTCACCAAATGGCTTAAAACCAGCATCATCCTAATAAACAACCAAAGAATCTATAATCCATTAATAAATGTGTACAATTTATGGAGAACCTCAAATAAATATATATATCCATATCGATGGAGAATCCATGATACATACAGATGATTCTAAACCCATTCATATTTATGGTTGATCATTACATAGGGGTAATCCATGTATGCATACATGGGAATGGTCAAAGGATTCCAAAAAATATCTTAAATCGATAAGAGAGTCATGGAATTGAAAATAGTTCCCCCAAAAGGTTTTGATGTGTCTGACATCCCATCCTCCAAACCAATGTGATTTTTTAAGTGTCAGTGGTCAAGTTACACAATGAGAACCTACCGTTGGAAATCAGGTCCATGAATCATGGATATGAGATCCATTGTACATTTATGTATCTATAAACAAACCACATTGGAGACCATTTGAAGTGATTGTACTAAATATCAGTGATTTCACGCCATTTAACCCCTTGAATTCAACCATTTAATCCACAAAATATCCTTAAAGGGAAATAATTATGTAGCCTTTGTGAAGTGCTTGATACTTGTATGAAATTTTCACAACTCCAAAGGTACCTTGACATAATCTCTTTCCAATATAAAGTACCTTTATCTGATTGAATGAGATATGACATGAGTAACTTGACATAACCATTTTAAAATAAAAGGTCACCTTTACTCGTGTAGGATCTTACCCTTACATGAGTTATACCTTACCAGAATTACACCTCTCCAATTTTCTCCTTCCTTAAGATCTTATATAATATCTCAATCGGAACTGATTTCCAATTTCTTATAGTAAATTCATGTTGGGTACATTCATCTCCTACACTCCATCCATAGAATTAGTTAACTAGAGGCCCCCATCATCTTCAAATTTATCATTCATAGGGATCAAACTCTGTGAAACATAGGTTTCGTCCCAATCATTATCTTGGATTCTATTAGCATCGATGCAATATGTAATCCATTTTTCTCAAAGATCTCAGTGGAAAACAACATCTTCATCATTGGTCGAGTTTGTGAAGATTTAGAAAAGTTTGAGTGAAGTCTTGTCAACTAGATTGAAGTTATAGAAAATTGTGGACGATTCATATGATATAGTGAATTTATCATTTTTCTATCTAAAATCTTATGAAATTAGAAAACTACATACAAAAATGGAAGGACTGAGAAAAATAGAGAAAATTCAGATGAGACTGTAAAAAATTCATATGTAATAACTATAGAAGTATTTTGAAAACATGACTTAGACAAATTAAGTTTCTATAATACATTAAAATTTTTACATAATTTAACCAAAATATTTTCTTCCATGAAATTTAATCTATGATAAGATCATGGGACTTTTAATATTTAACTTCAAAACTCAAATTATATACTAATTTCTTTAAAATTATATTTCAATGATTATTCCACTAAAAAAATGTATGAACCTAACAAATGAAAAAATTAACCTAAGAATCATTTTAAATATTTGAAACTAAAAAAACACAACTTCATCAAGATATTCAAAGAATAACAATTTAAATAGAGATTAATAATTGTTTAAAAATATCTCATTTAAAGCACAATTTTACATTAAAAAGTAAATCTATTATTCAAAATGGATGAATGAAACATGTATCAAATAAATCCACATAAATTTACCTCACACTTAATTCATTTATTATCCTTGTGGAATAAATCAATCAATTTTAGTGAAAGTGAATTAATCTTAAAATTGAAATATTTGTATTCTTAATATGAGAGTGATTTTGAAAAAAAAATTCCCATGGATTTTCTAAAGTAATTAAGAATGATTTATCTTCTAAAAATAAAATTAATTGTCCAAAATTTTGTATTTAGTTTTACAAAAATAATTGTATTTTAATTGTTTTGAAAATATTTAAACAAACATCACTTTTAATTTAAATAATATTCCAAAACCTTTATTTTTCTCCAAGGTGAATAGAGAAAAATAATTAGCAAAGAATTGTGAGACATAACCAGTGGATTAGTGATTTTAGAAATTAAGGGGATTCATAATTAACTCAAAAACTATTTTTATCTTAAAGAATAAAAAATACACAAGGATTGGGAGTTGATTTCAAAGAACATTTAAAGGAAAGGATTACGAGTTTAAAATCCAATAAAAATTAAAAACCAATAATGTTTGTAAATATTACATGAAAAGTTTGATCAAAATAAATAATTTTTAATAGATAAATTAATTTTTTTTAACAATATTGATCCTATAGTAGAATAAAAATGATAAATCAATCTAAGTAGAAAAAATAGTCCACAAGTTCAAGAAATATTTACTTCCACTAAATATGAAAATTGAAGCTTGAAAGGCTAAATTTTTTAAAAATATTTAAGTGAATTTTGATGTGTACAACATTGAATCACAATTTAGCATAATGAAGACCCCTCAAACCCACTAAAAACTTATCATTACCCCCAATAATAAATTATAATGTGAGAGAGATAGGTAAAAGATTCAATCTCAAACAAATTTGAAATTAGAAGTTCAAAATCATGTTCAAGGGTAATAAGGAATTCCCAAAACAATAGTATTTCCACTAAATCAAGGTAGCTTTCCAAAATAGATTTTAAATTCCACATGATTTTTCTTTAAGGATTATAAAAAATAATTTTCAATAAATCTAATAATGTATAATTTTTATGAATTTATTATAATAAGTGACAACGTTTTACATATATTTCGATATAAATAATGTTTTATATTAGGGAATCCCCCCCCCCACACACACACACACTTATTTTCATGCAGTGGAAGACTTAAAAATATCAAATACTCATAAAAAATTCAAATAACTAATAATAATATTGAAAAAATACAACCATAATGATATGTGAAAAAAGGTATAGAACTTAAACACACCTTCTTTGATGTATAATCCATTCTATTTTAAATTCAACCAAAGACACCTTTAATATTTCTCTATGTATATTCCCCCTAGTTAGTCACTTTAAAATACCTAAAATTTGAGATAGTTTATCATTAGAGTCTAATATATTCATCTCAAAAAAAGAGAAAAATAAAGAGTTTATATTTGAAGAAATTGCGGTTTAGGTAGCTTCAACATGAAACTCCTTTATGAGTTTAAAATAAATGGGATTATACTCTATTGAAATGAAAAGAATGTTTAGATTACAAAAAATCATAGAGGACTAGATTCTTAGAGGCATAAAAACTAAAAATAATAACAAAATAAATCTCAAAAAGATTACTATGGGAAAAGTAACATGAAGCACATAGATTTATGTCCTCAATTAGACTCAGTTGAAGATCAATTGTTAATCATAATGATAAAATCCAAGCCCTTTGGATACCCTTTAAAACATTCTTAACCTTTTTTATATTTACTAATAATTGAATATTATATTACTTTTTTAACTCCAAATATCCATTAACCAAAACTCTTAGGAAGGATAAAGTTCCAAACCATTTATTTTTTATTTTTTTGAGAAAAATCCTTAATCTTGAATTGGAAATAATAACTCTATGTCTATCCTTAAAATACC
This sequence comes from Viscum album, assembly GCA_963277665.1. NCBI lineage: Eukaryota > Viridiplantae > Streptophyta > Magnoliopsida > Santalales > Viscaceae > Viscum > Viscum album. The sequence continues at coordinate 387,823,288 of OY728166.1, forward strand.
CATTTTGAATGATTGATTTAATGATTGGTTCTTTTCTTGTATATCTTAGAATTTTCATATGATTCCCTTCCAATATCATGTATCTCACTAAACTCTATAAACATTCTTTCACCGGTAGATTTAATGTCAAATTTTAATGCCTTAACATTATAATAAGACTTGTATCTAAGATTTATAGGTAGATAACATGATTTAATAAATAAAAACATATAAAGATACATTCATATGGTAAATTTAAAGGAATTAATATAGTCCCACATGGCCTTATATAACATTAAATACTAGTGCTTCCTTGATCCACACATATATTTCCCTAAATTTGTTACAGTTCCCTATTTGAAACTTCTATATTCCCACTAAATTTTGGGTGATATGTAGTTTCAGTTTTGTGTACACAAACCTACTTTTCCATCAAACCCTTTAATTTAATGTTCTTAAAATGGGTTATATTATCAGGGATGAATACTCTAGGAACACAAAATCTAGAAAAAACATTCTTCCAGATAAATTCGATAATAATATTAGTATGGTTATTATGAAGTTACACAACTTCCACCCACTTGGAGATATGGATTACATCCACTAATATGTATTTCGTCCCATGATAATATGGGAAAGGTACCATAAAATATAATATCCAAAAATAAAAAACTCAACTACAAAAATTTCATATTGAATGAACTTATGTTTTATACCAACATTTCCTATTCTTTGGCATTTTTATCATCTCATAGATAAGCTCCTAATATCTTTGAAAATTTTAAGTTAATAGAATCCATCTTAGATAAATATTTGAGGTTTTTTTCTCAAAATAGTTTTCTTCCAGGGGTGAAGAGTGAAAACCTTCAATAATGGAAACATCTCTTCCTCAGGGACACACCTCCTAAGGATTCTATTAGTACACCTCTTGAACGATAATGGGTTTTTACAAAATTAATAATTAATGTCAAAAATAAAATCCTTTATTTTATTTTGTGTGATATCCCTTGGAATTACTCCTAAAACTATAAAATTAGATAAATCATCATACCATGTCATTTAATTAACCAGTACTACAATAATTTTTCATCTATAAATGAATAATTTAACTCTTTAGGGTCATCATTGGGGTATTTTTTCACCCATATAGATGGTCAGCCACTAAAGTTTTAGCACCCCGCTTGTCTATAATATAGACATCAAATTATTGCAACAAGAGGATCTATCACATCAATATTGGTTTTCCATATTTCATTAGTAGTAGGTACCTCGTAGATGAATGTTTATTGAGTACAATAACCTTAGACCCAATCAAATATCATCTAATTTATAAAGAGAAAAGAAATAATAAATCTTCCCCAATTGTGGTGTAATTAATTTGGGTCTCATATAGAAGCTTACTATCAAATTACACTGTATAGAGTCTTTTTTCTTTAATATAACCCCAAACAACACATAAAGAAAGATCACTTTCATCACACCTTAACTCAAATGGTAAAATTCAATCGGGGGAAGTGTTGATTAATAGATAAGTGAGTTTTTATTTGAGAATATTGGATGAATATAAACATTTTTTACCAAATAAAAAAGGTTCATATTTAAGAAATATAGAACATAAGGGACTTATAATCATTTAAATGTGTTTAATAAATATTATGAGGAAACCGAAATTTAATTAAAATATTCTAACACCCTTGAAACTTTTACGAGGAGGTAAATTTTTAATAGATTCTATCTTGGAATTGTCTACATATATTACCCTCCTCGAGACCTTATCATGAAGGAAAATTTCATATATAACAAAAAGTTGTCATTTTCCCAATTTAGAACAAGGTGGTTCTCTTGAAACTATTCCAAAACTAGTTCCATGTTCTCATGTAAACTCTCAAATGTGCTTCAAACTATGGAAAATTCATCTATAAACACCTCAATAATCATCTCAATCATGTTTGAAAAAATGGTCATAATACACATTTGAAAGATTGTTTGGGAACCATACAATCCAAATAGAATTAATAATTAATCCAATTTCTTAAAGGAGAATGTGAACGTCTATTTGTACATATCCTCTATGCTATGGAATCTGACTATAACCAGAATATCCATCCAAAAAAAGAAAAACTCATTCCCAACTAGCCTCTCAAGCATTTGGTCCATGAATGCCAAAGTAAAATAGTCCATTTTAGTGACTGAGTTAAGTTTCCTAAATTCAATGTAGGCTCTCCATTTGGTTATTTTTCTGACCTGAATTTCATCACCCTATTTTTCATGATAGTTACACCTCATTGTTTTAGGAACTCATGGGATAAATCTGACCAAAGGGTTATTATAAATAGGATATATGATCCCAACATCAATAAATTTTATTAATTATTCTCTAAAAACTTATTTCATGTTTGGATTGATCCTACTTTGGACTCCAACCCTAATCCTATTATTAGGATCCATTAAAAAATTATGCTTGTATAATGAAGGGATTATCCCTTTGATGTTAGCTATGGGACATCCTATGGAAATATTGTTTCTTTTTATCACAACTAAAAGTATTTCATCTAAAATTTACCTAAATACATATATATTATAAATATATATGTGAAATTACCACTAAAAATGAGTATTTCAAGTGATATGGGAGTAGTTGAAGCTCTAATTGTGGTACTTTTTGGATGGAAGGAAAACTATTGGGACTGAGTGGAGAAAGGTATTAAATGTGTTTCTTAAAGAGTTAATGAGAGTTAAATAAATCCTCACATTTACTATTATCTTGATTTTAATGCTTCTAAAATTTAGATTCTAGGGGTGTTTTTAAGATATTTTCCATAGAAAATTTATTAGTATATTACAAAAAGTCTTCCTCATAAGAATCAAATGGATCTTCTTCCTTAATAGAGTTTATTAAATTGAACATTTTAGTAGTTGATTGTCTAATATTAATCTCTTCCATCATTTTTTTTAAATCATATTTATCAAAAGGTTCTTAAAATTCCAAAATCTCATTCATTACATGGTTATTTTTAGCTATAAGTAATTTAGTGCTTTTAAAAAAATTAAATTATTCCTTTTTAATACCAAAATAAAAATTCATTTTTCTATTAGAGGAATAAAATACTAAATGTAATGTATCCATGAATGGTCTTATTAATATGATAGATACATCTTTATCACATTCCATATTCAAATAAGGAATTCATGGGGAAAATGGACTCTATGTCCTAATAATAAATTCATACACTATTCCTATAGGGTGTGTGATAGAGTGGTCCAAATCTAAGACAGATGTGGTAGGAAAAAGGTCTCTCAATCTTAGTTTTAAAATTAGTGATTAAGGGGGAAATTGTTTCTAGATTCAAGGTGAAAAACTAAATTGAGTTTCTTGCTATTTACTAAGGTTTATGGAATTAAAAATACTTACAACATTAATATTTGAAGGTATCCTATTCTGAATAACAAAACTTTACTACTCTTTTTTTTGTAGGTAAAAAATTATTCCATGATATTTTTGTTACACATGATTTTCTCTACATTTTCTGGAATGAATGGATTTGAACCAAATCTTTATAAAATGTGATATTTATGTGAATCTTCTTAGATAAATCATGGAACTTGATCATTTTGGGTTATTGTTACACTTTATTAAATCCTTGATGGAAAGGGATCTGTAGGGGTAAGATTCTTAAAAAAATTAAGCAACCACTCATATTCTTCCTTAATATTTTATTGACCTTTATTTTTATTTATTTTAAATCCATTTTTATATTTTTTTCAGGTGGAACATCATATTTTAAAGTGATTTTATATTTTCTTTCTAGATTTAAAGATTCATTGTTACCCTTATTTTGGTTTCTATATAGATTCAAAACTTTAGTTTGGATAACCCTATAATTATTCCCATCTTATTAATGTTTTTTTAAACCACTTATAATGGTGAGAACCATAAATTTCTCCCTAGTTGTAAATGTTTTTGGCAGTTAACTTCAATTTATACCTAGTATTTATTTCCCCATATGTATTTCTCATTTTAACTCAAGATTACATATCCCATATTCTATCTGAGCTTTGTCTGAATCATGTGGGTTTTTTAATAAAATTTATCTTTCATATTTTCCTCTTTAAAATCTATTCTATGTAACATTTGAACCATCCTAGAGAGAATTTTTTTCTTAAAAAATCACCTATGAATTGGAATAATTCCCCCTTTATTGGTTTCAGAACTGTTTCCTATGTTATGGTTGTAATATAGGAGCATTAGTTTTTTTAAACACCCCAAACTCTCCCCATGATATTTTAGGGTACTTTTTATACATTTGATTATTGTTTTTGGGAAATGGGTCATCTATAAACTCCATATTAGGGCTATATCCAACAAACTTTTATATTATAAGGGTTTTTTCTCATGTTGATGTTTTGGAAACAACTTCTAGAGTGACCAAACATGCAACATTGATGAAATTTCTCTCTAAGGGATTAGTTTTGACTTTGACATTCAATTTTCTTAAAATATTGTCTAGAATTTTGGCTCATAAGTGACTTAATTTTTTCTTTCATTTTTGCAAGATGTGAATCCACTTATATCCTTGAACCAGTGATACACTCACTCTTATTCACTATTCTTCTCATAGAATATTTTTTATGTGAATTGAGGACTATAGTGTGAAATATTTTTCTTAATTATTCATCTATTTTTTTAATAGAAAATAGTAGATCGGTCAACCATATTACACCATGAAGGTGAAAAAAAATTTAAAAGACTTTGATTAGGATATGGGTAGAGAGTTGGCATGGGGAAAATTCCTAAGAAGGTTTCTAAATCTATCCCAGACCTCATAAAAGGACACTACATCCTCTTAATAAAAACTTGTAATTGTTTTTCAAAATTATCCTTTAAGAAACTTTGGGTAATATTCCATTACAAATGATTCATAGACCTATTCCCAAGTTTTAAAGATGTTACCATCAACAGATAACAACTACTTCCTAGAATTACTCTTTAGAAAAAAAGGAATACTCCCATTATAAGATCATTTTCATCAGTCCCTTAAAGATTTAACTGATTCACTATATTATAGAAGTCCGTAATGAAGACTATGGAATCCTTTTTAGGTAATCCATAAAATGATGGAAGTAGTAAAATGTTTGACTATTTTATTTCATATTTTTGAGCTATAGGAGTAAGCCTAATTAAATATGGGTCATTTGAAACTTGAGGAAGTTAAAAATATTTCACCCTACACCTTTCTATGTTTTATTTAATGAGGCTAGGTTGATAGTTTTTTACATTCCCTATAGTGACGCTCTCACTCATCTCATCCATTTCTCTTTTTTTACTTAAATATATAAGGTTTTGGTGAATTTATAGAATTATGGTCTCTAGGTTCTCTAAACCTAGACCTAGTGTGTATAAAATATATTTCCAATAACATTCAAAAAGATTTTGGTTTTTTAAAATATAATATAGTTGTTTTTTAATTTATTTTAATATTTTCTTGGTCACACAAAGCCTTACCCATCAATTGTGGATAAATTTGATAAATTTTCATTTAAAACATCTATATATTTATTTATTTATACCTATATAATAATAGTACAATAATGATTAATCTTAAATCCACTAAGAATATTTAAGGAAATTCTTGAAAATAAAAAATTCTCCAAATATAAGAACACAAAAAAATTAAGACAACAGTGACAAAATTGTGTTGAAATGATGAAAATAGAGTTAATAAATAACAAAACCAAGAGAAACATTAATAGTATCAACCATAGATAAATAGGTTTTTTGATATTTCAATTGTATACCTTAAAATTTTTGTTACTTTATTAAAAATAAATGTTCAATTTATAGAACCACTTTCAGAAAATAAACAAAACCAAACTGTTGAGAGGTGTACATATGAATTAGTAAACTTAGTATATTTTTTGCTACTAAGTACAAAAAATGAGTGAAATATTTAATATGGTCTAAAAAATATCAAATTTTCATTTGATCTTGTTGTTCTACCCCCATGATCAAAACAAATGTTTTTTAAAAATATTTTTTTAAGAGATATTATCAACAGTTTTAAAATTTCAATCAATGAAAATGGTTATTTTTTTGAAGGTTTTAAAGTTAAAAATTGTAAGAGAAAATGGAGTAATATCAAATATATAAATTAGTATAATGATTTAAAATAAATAAATACATATAGATGTTATTTATCCCAATGATGATTTATCCCATAAATATATTTTATGCAATTATGTAAAATAAGTTCATAGAAGAAAATAATAAATGGGGAAGAGGGGAAGATGAATCTTATAAGTCGAGGAGATCCAGTTCTAGGTCAAAATTACACCCTTCTTATCAGTTCTCTTTATGCTTTCCCCATTGCTCAATGATTTAATTTTGAATGATAGAAATTGATAATGCACAATTACTACCCCTTTTGAATGTAGTCATGAACTAACTATCATCCACTACAGCTCACTGTTAGCTCCTAGGACGAATCACTGGTCTCAACATGTAAAATGTCACTATTCATCAACTTTTTTTCTGTCATTTGAGTTTCTATTAGTATGTGAATATCAAATTCTTTATATGTGATTATTGGTTCATTTTATTCTATGTTCTCTTAAAATATTTAATTTATTCATCATATTATTCGGTATCAACACAATATCACATATTTCATTTTAAAATGATGTTAGAAATATATATATTCACAAACTCAATTGATTCTTTACAGATCCTTTATATGGATCTTAGAGTCTTAGGTTGACCCTGACATAATAACTAGTTTACCTTTACATGGGTACATAATCACACTATTCCTTTTACATAAGTCATCGGTTACCCTTACATAGTCATGTGAATTGTTAAAATACCCTTACACAGCTCTGATATGAAATTTAAAAGGGTTTTAGTTGCTTTATTATACGCTTACATGATAAATTTCTTGTGAAAAAGAACAATAATGTGAGATAGAGTTACATTTATATGAGTTATATACCATTTAATTCCATTTATGTGGGTATTTTTTACCATTATTTAGCATTTGAGAAGTGTTGTGGTACCCTTACACAACTTTTGTGAAGCACATTATACCTTTACATAACTTTCACAACTCTGGTGGATCCTTCGCATAGCCTCCTTCACTATGAAATACCTTTATGAGAGTAAATAATATATGGGATAGGTACCTTAATGTAGACTTTGTGAAATGTGAGGTCACCATTACATGAGAAGGAACCTACTTTTATGTAAGCTGACCATTATTATAATTTCATATCTTTAATCATTTCGTCCATCAAGCTTGACTTCATGCCCTGAATCAAAATAAACCACTAATTTTTTATATATAATTCTTGAAGCATGGTAGGTTCATTCATATCTCATACTCAAGTTTCAACATTAGAGAACTAGAGGCCCCCATAATCCTCAAATCAATATGGTATAGGGATCAAACTTAGTGAGACATAGGTTGTTTCTTGATCATTATCAAAAATTCTATTTGTATTGACATAATATTTAGTCATTTTGTCTCGAATATCATGATGAAAACTGACTACTTTAGCCCCAGTTGATCTTGTGATGTTTTTTAAAAGTGTTAGTGAAGTACCATGATCCAGCCATAAGTCATACATAAATGGTGGATAATTCACATGAAAATAGGGGCTTTATAATTTTTTGGCCCAATTCTTATGAAATTGGGAAAAGTAAAATGAAAATTAAAGGATAATGAAAAGGTGTGAAAAGTTATATGATAATGGAATAAATTCATATGTAATGTCTTTATATGTCTCATAAAGACACGAATTAACCAAATCAAGATACTTAAAAAATTTCCATGTTTTACATAATTTAACAAGAATATTTTATTCCCCAAAATATATTATATGATAAGATCATGGAACAGTGACATTTAAATTCCAAAATTCAACTTCCTAATAATTTCTTGAAAACTATATTTCATTGATTATTCTAGTAAAAAAATCTTAATCCTAATATATGATAAAAATATCGCAAGAATCATTTAATTAATTTTGTACAAAAAAACATACAATTTAATCAAGATATTAAGAGTATAATAATTGGAACGAATATTAACCAATATTCCAAAGTCTATCATTCTAAGAATAATGTGGAATTAAAAACTCAATTAATTCAAAAAAATGGATTTGGAAAACATTTATCAAATAAATCTATATCACTAACCCTCATAAATTTTGATTTAGACTAAACAAGCACTCATACACTAGTCAATATTACAATATAATTAAATCTAATCAGAAATTAGGCGATGTAGAAGTAATTTTCTACTTTTTTTATATTATTAAAGTGTATACCTCTGAGTTTCTATAACATATAGAAATTTAGTGGAAACATTTCATAAATACCATGATCTATATCAACTATATATTCCTTAACCACCTTGGTCTTTATCACTTATTTCTCATCATCACTAATTATGGGTGAGGAGATTAAGTTTGTATATATATTGTTTATTAAAGACATGATCTATCAAGTGAATCTCATTGATAGAAACATATTTTTATTTCTTTTCTAATGAAAATTCTATTTTGTGAGGCGGTTCTCATCCTCCCAATGAAGAGGGAAGAATTCTTGAAGAGTTTGAGCTAGTTTGGAATCCAAAATGGGGTTTTTCTCATCTTCCTTATTATTTATAAACCAATTATGATTTTTTTTAAGATTAACCTATGGGAGCCTATAAGGCCAAAGATTCTGACTGATTTATTTCTAAGGGAGATGGGGTCACAACAAGTTGATTTATTTGTACCCTAAGTATAACATGTTCCCATTTGACCAAATTGTTAGTCATCTAGTAATCAAACCTTTATATTCCTTTACCTTGGATTTACTTGTATAATATCCTCCATTTTAGAGGGATGAAAGAGATATAAGTCAAATTTTCCAGTGTTTTCCTAATTTTACTTACCCATAATCAATGATTTTTTGAAGTATGTTTTTAAATATGATGATCTACAAGATGTTGTGCCCCAACATCCAATGGTAGTGTTTGTAACCCAAATGGTCATTGATACTAATCTCATTATGTTAATTGGGATCATGAAACTTGAGCATGTTTTTTCCATGTAAGCGATGAAGTACCCTAAGATATTATTATTTTAGATAGAATACAATTTATTCTTCTAGACATTTAATGGATGACGCCTCCTGTACATTATTCTCTCATATAAAGAATATTTTTTTTATTTTTGTCATTCAAGGGTAGGTACTGTGTGATAATATGTGGTTTTAGGTCCCATAGATGTCATTATAGACAGATTGAGTGTAACCATTTTTGTTTACACTTTTCTAACCCTATTTCTTTGAGTTGTTAACATAGTTTGATAGTTGGCCTTTGAGTATCTGATATCATCCCCCAAACTTTATTCTATATCATAGAACTTCCAAAATTCACATGGGTATTTTAATGCGATAAATGATGTCTGAAAACGATCATATATATTTTCTATGTGTATCTCCATTAATTTTTTTTGTGGGAGTTTCATTTTCAAAGAGTAAGTCACCCACTTCCATCTACAACAGAATTTTGAGGCCCTATCATTCTCATGTTATGTGCAATTTGAGAGATCAAGGACCATAATATTTCTCATAATAGAGCTAAATTGATATATAAATTATTTTTTTACATTATCCAAACTTATGAAACATCTAAGTAGTGGGTTTTTATACCAAAAAAAATTATGGTCTCTCAAATGTTTAAAAAAATTAGAGTTTAGCTACCTCTTACAATTCAAGTGTTCTCATTATGGGACATTATCAAGACACAATGTGTATTTATAGATAATATAGGTATTTGGTTCCATTTAATATCATTAATTTTGGTTTTATATGTTGGACAGAGGATTATTTTCATCAACCCATTGAGGATATGTTTTCATCTTTGGTTTCATTGGTGCACATCATCCTTTTATGACTTTCATATGAGTTGATAAGGACTCTATAGAGTTTATAAGTTCTAGAGGGAAGGTTTTATGGTAATATAGATGAGTAGAGGTGGTGGGAAAAGCCTAATATGGTTATATTAACCATGTTTTTTGTTTATATTTAGTATTATTTGTCCTAAGGAAATGATCGCACAATTATTCACTAGTTTATTCAAACCTTATACCACTATGATAACCTATTTTTTATGTTGAAAATACCAATTTAATAATCAATTTCACTTCCCATTTTATTCAATTTGTTAATTATAAATAATTTTAAAAAGGACAATTTCATATGTTTTTATTTTTATAATGTAGGTGGAGATGACTTGGAGAGCCGCAGATAAATTTGGAGAAAATGGGCCAAACTCTATGGAATCCTAAGAACAGATGTACACTAATTTTCATATTCTAAAATTTATATCCATCTAATTGGGATGAATGTTTTTTGATAGATTTCCAACAATGTGGAATATAACTCATAAAAAGACACCAAATCCAAATATACCCATTTAGTGGTTCAACCAAAGTTATCTATCCAAAAAATAGAATCTTCTCGACTTCAAGAGTACTATTTGGTATTTTGACAATATCTCTCATTATAGGAATTTAATGACCACCAAAGGTTTTAATGAAATATTAAATTGACTACAAACCAACACTTTATTTTTAAAAAATTTGGATTAGTCCATTTAGCAGTCCAAATTTGAAGTAAAATAGTATTAAAAAAGTTGGGTGCTTAAAAACACCTTCTGCGTTGCCTATAAAAAGTTTCCCTGGGAACCTCATTTTAAATTTCAATCATAGAGTGATACTCTACCATTTTGGATCCAAATGGGCCTTCTTATCATCCAATAAATTCTATAGTTATCTATTATCATTGGGGGGATAATGGATGAAGGATGAGTTTTATAGAAGCCTTCTTTTCCTATCGATGGAGATCTAAATGGAGCACGATCGTTATGAGGTAGATACACACTCATAAAGAGAGTTATGACACGCATATTAGCTACTGGTTTGGTGTAATTTTGGATGAAAAACATTTCATTTAGTTTTATCTTAAATTATTTTATAACTGAATTATTGTTTTGATGCATGTGAATAGAATTCTCTTTATTTGTAACCAATCAATGTGAGATTTTGAGTGTGTGACTTGTGTTGTTATAATTAGAAAACATTGGAATCCTTTTCATTACAACATTTTTTATATAATTATGTGAGTGAAAATGTTCTAAAAAATAAATTATTCATTTAAAATACCCATAATTTAACTAAAAATAAAGTAATTTATTTACATTTTGGTAACTTTTAAAATATGGACTTTAATAGAAAAATGAAAAAATTGTTGGTTTTTAATGATTAATTCATTTTTTAATTAATTTTTAGCCATAAATTTTTTTGGAACCTAAAATAAAATTATTTTACTTGATCTAGATTTAATATTTGAAAATATATTCAATTTTGAATGTTAATTTCCTTAATAAATATTAAATTAATTGAAAATCCATAACTTGACTTATTAAAAAAAATAAAATGTGATTTTTAAATTGTGAAATTAAAATATAGAATTTTTAAACATGTTTTTAAATAATACACTAGAAATTGATTTTAAAAAAATTGATTAAAATTGACTAATTTAAAATGTGAATTGTATGTTATTTTTGGAAATTGGTTCTCATTTTTTATTCAATTTAAAATTTAATCAAGAAAAATCATACACTAAAAAATATTTGGATTGTGAATTTATACATAGGTGTGATAAAAAATATATAATTTCGCTAGAAAATTTTTTTCTACCTCCCCTTTATACCATCCCATTCTACTACTTCTCCATGTTCAACTACCTCTCATCTCATATGATACTACTACTTCCACTTTTTCTGCCACCATCCCCCCACTATCCATCTATTACTGCTCCCCTATATACTACCTTTGGGGCACTACTACCAACAAAAAACTCTAATACCATCACAAATCCCCTACTGGATTAACCATATGTCCTACTACCCTTCTCATTTCGTTTGAACACCACATCACTATAGGCCAAGCATAAATCGATTGAAGTTCTCCCAATTGAATCCAACGTACTATAGTACTAATCGATGCATTGAAATATACCTTTTAGAACAAAAGGCATACCACCTATGACCAGATATGAATGTTGTAGACAAACCAGTTCATGCCTGAATCAATTTTTCACATGGGTAATGAGAATAGAGGATATTGGATCAAGAACTTGGAACCACTGATAAATTGAAAAGTGGGATGTCTGTGACTGAATCCTTTCCATGGTAATTTATATGCTCCCAAAAAATAAATTTTGATGAGCTCAACTAGACATAACAAACCAAATGGATGGAAATGGTAGACCCAACATTGTCATTGGAGAAACTAAAATGAAACCAGATGAAAACCTGATGAAGGATTATTGAAATAAAACCCCATGTCGACATCTTAACTGGATAAAAAAACTAATAAGCCTAGATTGAGTGATTTTTTAATTTAATGATAGAGAAATTTTTATATTATTGGATGGTTATTTGTTCCATGTATATGATAAGATCAAATTATAGGAGTATCATTCTTCCATCTCATCAGATACTAAATCAATGATTGGTGTTCATTAGGTGCTCATAAAAATGCCTTAATAGACTATCAATTAAATTTGAAGGATGTTCTGAAGATAAATAATATTTTTTTAGATGGATGGTTAAAATATTTTGAAGATATTGATGATAATAAGAATAAGGGTAATGTTGATCACATCAAGAAACTCATGTATTGATAAATTGTGTCACCCTCATTCAATGAAAAAGAGTTTTAAGAGCTACATCAAGGCAACACATAGTCTACGGAAGAGTAAAATGAATCTATGTAAGGGTGTTTACATGAATCCATATCCATGTAAGGGTAATTAATTGTTTTTAATGGAACCTCTAGTGTTTCAAGGGCTACATCAAGGTCATAAAATAACCCTGAAGCTACTTAAGGATGCATCCATGAATAAATATCCATATAAGATAAATTCACTATTATTTAAGGGTACCACCTGTGTTTCAAGGGTTACACCAAGGTCACAAAATAACCCTAGAGATATTTAGTTGTACATCATCCATTTCCAAAGTGAATATAGGGCATAACTATTTATCACTTACACATTCCATTGGTTCGACCAAATCATGGAATTCCCCAATAAACATTGCACATAATGATCATCCATTTCAAGAAAGAGAAACTGATTTTGGGGTGAGAATGTTTTAACAAAAAATATCCAAGTTCACTAATTTGATGAAATATTTTCTATTGAACCATGGACATGGTGAAAATATGATGAAATAGAACTAGTATTAGAATTTAAGGAATAATTTGGAAATGTTGAGTTCATTGGAACAAAAACTCATGATAATAGCATAGGTCGAGATAGAATATTTAAGAACTCAAGGAATTTATTTATAAAAAATTATTCACTTGAGAATGTGGGTGGATTCTTAAATCCTTATACTAGAGATACTACTACATTTTCCCTTCTTTGTTTTAATTTTTTCCTATAATTCTCTTGTGATGGAACACTAAGTTGTTAAATTCTGATCAAAGGATATTTAACTTAAGCCCTATAAATGAATCTAATGTTCTAATTGGGTTTTTATTATAATGATATCTAAAGATTTATTTGAACTTGTTTAGTTATTCGGATATTTATTTTTTCTTATTCAATTTAAAATTTTCTTCCTTCTATCTCTAGATTTCATCAAAGGGATACTCGAAGTCAATGCACTAAAAAAATTAGCAATAAGTGGGTGAATAGAAGGTATATTAGAGATATCCAATAACCATGATAGGTGAATGTGGAGTTTACAGTTATCATATTAATCTAATGATCAATACGACACTTCCATAAAAGGGTAATCTAAGTGAGGTTTCATTGGGTTTGAGAGAGTATATGAGATAATTAAAATGGAATTTTGACTTTATAGGAAATGTAAGGAGATGATATGGGGTTAGGCCACTATCTCCAAAAGTGATTTTAAAATGAATTTAATTAATCTCACACACTATTTTCAAAAAAATAAACCCAATAAAAGTTAAATACACCCAAAATATTGGCCTCTTTAAGAGAAAACCTTAGACCCACTACTACTATATTTTAATTGGGTTCAAAAACTATTTTATTTATCACCCCATGATAGGTGACTCATCAAACCTTGAATAGTTTTGAGGGGGACAACATTTGTGGTCTTACATAGTTTTTAAAATTATTTCAATAAATGACCACATCTAGTTCATCTCCCCTCATTATTTATGATTCATAGGTCAAATGAACTATTCTGGATAGACTAAGAATCCTAAAAATCATAAAACATAGGGAGATATAATTTGTTACATTTCCATTGACAAGCTCCCCATCCTCAGCTTCTTCTTCCACCAGATTATATTTAGTAAGTGAAAACATGGACTTTTTTTGAACAATTGAATAAAAATTTGAGAGAAATGTATACATTGAATTTCAATAATAATAATCAATTCCAAGAACCCAATAATCAAAAAAAATTGAATTGATAATTTTAATGAACCTAATACTTCTTGAATATTCATGTCTTCGATGGAGAGGACCCTAACTAGAATCCAAGATAATTTTCAAATGTTTTCAGTAATTATAATCCCAATGGAGTTTCATATGATCAAGTGATTTGGAAGGTCTTACTCTTATATCTTGGATGGGGGGCAAGGAATGGATATAAAACCTCTTTAGGGAAGTTACCACATGTGATGGTGTATATAAGGCATTACTCTAGAATTACTTCCCTAACTCAAGAACTACTCATATATGGAATGAGATCTATGGGATCAAGAAATAAATTGGAGTGAATATTTATGAGTTTGGGGAAATATTAAACTGATTGAAAAAATAATTCACACATAAAAAATTTGAATATAACCATTTTTAGAGTTTTTTCTCTAATAGATGATGGAAAATGATTAGAATCTGGTAGATTCTTCCTCTAGAAGAGAATTAATAGACAAGAACCAGGAGAACTTCATCAATGGATTACCTCAAGTATAAGGAATATAGAGTTATAATTCTATGTACCATAGAGAGTTCCACGATCAACCAACAACAAACCAAGGATTTAGATAATTTTATAATACTTATGTTGGAGCTGTGAAGAAATAGTAGTAAAGAGAACCTTTCTAGAAAGGTTTCAAACAGACCTTCTATCCTCCTTTATTTCATAGAGGTATTTCTCATCCCTTTAAAATATACAAAAAAAATATTGGGATCAATATACCTCCAAAAAGGAGTTACATAATCAAGTTGTGGCTTGATAAACCACTCATGATACTACTCTAAACACCCATGAATCAACACTGAAGGAGATACACAGATGGTATAGTTAGATTATGAATTTCATTAATGAATTGAAGAATCAAGTCTCAGGTAATATTTCTACTCAATCCATTCCTAACCCTGAGGTAAATGTTAGTTATATTACTTTTAAGAGTGTCAAGGAGTGGGAAGCTATGATGAATCACTATCTCAAGAGGGACCAGTAAACGGAGAACCCATTGTACTTGATGAATTTGCCTTGTAAAAAGAAGCTAAATCACAAATAGAAACACCCCCTATGATGAAAGAAAAAGAGAAATCCAAAATTGTTGATTCAAACTAACCCTAACCATCCTTAAGAAGAAGGACTAAACCAAAGAGAATGCACTAAAATATGATATCCTATAAATATTTAAGAAAGTATAGATTAATATCCCTTTAAAGGAATCTATCCACAAAATGCATTGAAATAAAAAATCATCAAATACATGTTTACTATGATAATGATATTAAAATTAAATATAGTGGCTTGATTAGGTAAAAATGTTTCTACTATTATTACCAAAAAAATTCCTAAAAATGTTAAGAACTAGGTACTTCTACTATCTCCTATACTATAAATCACTTACCTTTTCCATTACACTGTGTTATTTAAGATCATCAATAAATGTAATGTCATATTCCATCTAATATTCTATAAATATGGGGGAAATCAACCCGGCCTAAGTGGTTGTAAATATTTCCAATAGATCCAATAATTACCATATAGGTGTTCTTGAAGATTTTTTTGTAAGTGTACAAGGATTTCTATTCCCTACCAACATCTACATTATCAACACGAGAGAAGGAAAAGGTAAAGATAATTATATCATCATTTTAGAAAGGAATTTTCTAAAGACTTATAAAATTATAATAAATGTCAATGAAGGAACTCTTTTAAGGCCTTTTATTGAGGAAACATTGGATTTCAGCATCCTTGACTAAATGAAATACCCACATGTATAGAAATCTATTTTTATATTAATTTTTTTGAATTAATATGTTATTCTATGGAGTAAATTGAATTTTTTGATGATATAATCAGATTAGTAAAAGCTTTAAAGACACCAGATTTTACTAATGAATATATTTTTTTAAATGGTTTTAACCTGGAAACAATTTTTTGTGTCATAGAATATGAAGAATTTGAAGAACTTTATTTTGTTTAGTAATTCAAATGTGATAATAATACATTTATTTAAATGTGTATGTTACAAACATGGAGAACATTGAGTGTAGAACATCACTAGAAACCCCATGAACTGTAACTTAAAATTATTCTATAAAACATGAAACATTCCTTTTTAAATAAAAATTTATAAATTATAGTAATAATTTCAAATAATTTAATACACAAGAAATGTAATTAATTTCTAGAAATTTTGAACAAAAATATAGATAAATAGGATGGACATTGGGGGAATTCCAATGATTAGCCCTACTACCTGCATACATTGAATTTTGTTGTAAAGTGAATCCAAACTAGTGAGATAAACCTAAAGAATCCTTAACTCGAACTTTTGGGAGTTGTGAAAAAGGAAGTTGAAATAATTTTAGGAACTGGAATAATTTACTACATCTAAGACTCCCAATGGGTGAATCCAATCATAATTGTCCTGATGAAAACTAGATACAAAATTATATACAATAAAAATAATGAACTATTTTCCACAAGAATCAAGAATTTCCATAGAGACTTAATTGACTATAGTAGATTGAACCATGTTACTAATAAATACCACTTCCCAAAACTCTTTGTAGAAAAAATGTTAGAGAGGGTAGTTGGTAAGGGTCACTATTGTTTCTTTGATGGATTTTATAGGTACTTTCATGTTCCAATTTCTATGAAGGATCAAGACAATACCACCTTCACATGTACCTTTGGTACATTTTTTTATAGAAGGATGCCTTTCAAAATTTAAAATTACCTAGGTAACTTTTATTGTTTCATGGTAAGTATCATCTTAAAACTAATTAATAGCCTATTATAGTTATTATTTATTACTTTACTATCAATGGAAATTGTTATCATTGTTTTCTGTAGAGTCTGAATTTTTTTTTGAAAGATGTATTGTGAAAATCTTGGTTTTAAATTTTGAAAATAGTAATTTTATGGTGGAAAAAGAAATTTTTTGGGCTATATAATTTCTAATGATGGAATTTAAGTGTTAGTGGTCAAAATTTATGTTATTTAGACCCTCTCTTACTCCACCACTATAAGAAACATTAGATTGTTTTTATATAATACTAGATTTTATAGAAGATTTATTAGGGACTTTTACACGATTTATTTTCCCATAGATAATATAGTGACCCTATCCTTTTACACATAACATTACATGATTTTAATCATATTTATACCTTAGAGTAAAATACAAGGATCGCAAAGTCTAGTTTCTTGTAAAATTAGGTACATAAGAAAACATTATAAAAACAAATTTTTATTTAAACTCCATAATGAGCTCCTATCTACCATTGTGCCCATACATCTACATAAGATAACTTGGGGATAACATGAAAAAAGGATGAGGTAAAATCCTAGCAAGGGAATAACCCTAAGAACAAAGCATTAGCACATAGGATAGAAGGAAAGTCGTGATGATATAAAAATGTATGTAACATATATAATCATAACATATAAACATGGGATAATTTAAACATAGAATCATAAAAATATGGTAGAAACATTAAACATTAATTTAATATGATTCAAGGCCAACCACCAAGACTGTTTACTACAGTATCATAATCCAAGGTTAACCACCTAGACCATTGCACATAGTAGCACAAGCCAAGGATAATCACTAAGGCTGTTGCACATAAAGTCTCACGAGACTCAACTTTACCCAATTCATTGGAGCGCTATCTGGGTGCACCCATATTAAATTTAATGAATATTTTTTCCACATAATGAATCATACATAATCAATCTTACATAAACATAAGGGTTACCCATGGAAAGAATTGGGTACCGTAATCATGACATAAAGCATAACCAATGGGCGTATCATGAAAGTGTACATGAAAGATTTGAATTAGAACATACATGGAATTTCATAAGGTAAAATAGGAATATATCATGGTAAGTTATTTCAAACATAAGTGACAACATGTAAGAAATATATTTGAGAAAGTTTAGCATTAAAATATTTTTGTACGGTTTTAAGGAAAATACTATAGAGATTTTAAAATAGAAAAGGGAAGAATATTTTATATAAAACCAGAAGTGAACCAAGAATGATTTAATAATAATAAAACTGATTTTATAAATACAATGGTGGATTAAAACAAAGGATATGGTTCACTTTAAATTGGGTAAAAAATCAGGAAGTTCCCATAAAATGAGTTTTCTTATTGGGGAGTATTGAGGAGGGAATCACTTAAAAGCATGTATATCCCTGAAAGATAATGAGGGGTGGATATTGAATCATGAGTTTGGAACATATAAACTGTATGTATAAGTTGTACATAAAAAATAAAAGACAACTTCTTTTGGGTAAAAATAAAGATAGAGCAACCCGAAGGAATTAAGGTAGCTAAGGTAGAATTCCTTACGGATTATCGGTATGGTATCAGGGGTACTTAAGAGGGATTCATGAGAGAGAAAAGGGTTTCTCATCACTTATACATCATGAGGGAAGTAAGGGGGAGTTGTGATATCATACCCCATCAGTGGGGATTGTGCATAAAATGCAATATCATAGAAGAAATTCTTGAATAAAAGTAAGATAGAGAGGATCCCTTACCTTAAGTCTGTTGGTTTTATCCACTTGTTATTAATGACTTGGATAAAAAAATTAGGTTTATTAGTATATTATTTTATAACCTATTCTGTATGTAAAGGATTTAGTATAACCTTTTTAAGTTCATCCATGACCTTTTTTATGTGTTAGGTTGTTCAATTTCATTGTTCAGGTCCGTTTGTTTTCTTGGTTTTTAGGATGGATTTACATATTTTCATGACCAGATGAATGTGGTTGTCCAGAATTGAAGTTATATGAAATTAGTGAACATCCAGGAGATTACATGGTTGTAAATTTAATTTGGTTACTTGGAGTGAAGTTGAATCATTATATAAAACATTAATGATAAACACTTGAATTAATTTTAGCGATTTTTCTCACAATTAACTTGTTTTTTATTATTATTTTATATCCTGAGTGCATAAGAATTAAAGAACATTAAATAATAAAAAATAATTATATATTAGTCTGGTTCAACCATAAAAATTATTTCATGACCAGAATTTAAGATAGTAATAGAAATTGATAACTCGTCGTCCTTGATTGTGCTAAAATAACACATCTCAAACGGTGTTTTCATTTCTTTCAAATAAAAGGTGGGTAAAAGAGATATGATAATGAATTATCCTATTAGAATAATGGAATTATAGTACACTTATGTTACTAGATTCATCATACTATTTGGATGGAGGGAGGTGAGGAAAGAAACAAGAAAAGAAAAGAACTTAAAATAATTGTAAGGAAAAATTTACTTTTTGAGTTTATCTCCTTTGAGAGCCTCTTAAGGAGAGAGGATTTGGTATTTTGAGTAAAACAAGGGATTTTTTACCTGGAGGAGGAGCTTGAGGAGTTATTTGGGTAGAACTTAGGTATGTAATATGGCTTGAGGGTAGTGAGGACAAGAGGTAAGGAGGGGTGCTATTTATAGTGGAGCAGAGGAGAGTTTGCATAATATTTAATTCCTTAGTTTATTATTTTCCCTAAAGACCAGAAATAGTGATGATTCCATGACCAAAAATATTAAAAAGTTCATGTGAGTGAAAACCAATTAGTCTTACATCAAAAGATAATTTTTAATGAATCAATAAATCCATTATTTAGCATTTATTGTAAATTATTGTATTTTACTATTCATAAAAAAATCAAGTATTTTAGAAAAATACCAAAAATTCACCCTAACAATTTTTCAATGTGTATAATACAAAAAAGAAATCTATTTTTCAAAAATAATTTTCTAAATATGATTAATTTAATTTTTAATTAAAATCACAATTTACTAGAAAAATAACAATTTTAAAACATTTATTTTCTTATTCCCATATATAGGTATATCGTACTTCCACTTGAATCTTATTTATATACTATCATAGTTAAGTTTACTATTCATTATGGTATGTCACTATTCATATGGGTAACATTACTATTCATAAGGGTATGTTACTATTCACCAAAAATGAAGTTGGTCATATTAGAATCCAAATAAATTATTGATCGTAACCGTGTATGTTAGATTTTCAAATCCCATAAGTGACAAACTTATGTTTAAAGGTTACATAGCACTTAGTAGTTCATTACGTTGTGATTTCATGTGATAATATGACATAATTATAAGAAGGAAATTTTCATTGAAAAATTTGGTTCGTTACACTATCCCCCCTTATGAAATTTCGGCCACAAAATTTTGTTTTAAATTCTAAGGCATAAAAATGTGTGGGTACCTATCCTTCATTGCCTCTTCCAGTTCCCAAGTTTCCTCTTCGTACATATGGTTCCACCATAGTACCTTTATTAGGTGAGTAGACTTGTTACATAGAACTTTATCTCAACCATCCAAGACCTTCACTGGCTACTGCTCATAAGAAAGATCATCCTCCAACTATACCACCTCTGAAGAAAGTACATGTGAAGGGTCTGGTATGGACTTCCTTAAGAGGGATACATGAAAGGCATCATATACTTTGGTCATGGTAGGTGGAAGTTCTAGTCGATCGGCCATAGCCCTGACACGATCAATAATCTCTAATGGGATGATGTACCTGGGCCTTAACTTTCTTTTCTTTCCAAACCTCATGAACTTCTTCTACAAAGATATGCGTAGAAATACCATGCCTCCAACTTTGAACTCATGGTCTCATCGACGATTGTCTTCACAAATCTTCTGTCAACTTTGGGCTTCCTTGATATACTGATGAATATTTTTCATGTTCTCCACCTTTTCTTTGACCATTTCAGGTCCTAGAAGCTTACGCTCACCGACTTCATCCCAACACACTAGTTTTCTACACCTTTTCCCATAAAGGGCTTCATATGGTTCCATTCGGATGCTCAAGTGGAAACTATTGTTGTAGGATAATTCAACCAGTGGAAGATGCTGGTCCCATCTTCCTTTGAATTCCGTAGAACATGCTCTCAACATATCTTCAAATTTCTGAATAGTTTTCTCATATTGGCCATCAGTTTGAGGATGATAGGTTGTACTAAAGTTCAGTTTAGTGATTAGATCATGTTGGAGACTTTTAGAGAAAATCAAGGTGAATCTCATATCATGATCATATATAATAGATAGTGGTATTCCATGCAACCTTACCACTTCTTTGATGTAAATCCGTGAAAGTTGATCCAATGAGAAGTCCTCTCGAATTGAAAAAAAGTGATCTATCTTCATAATACGATCCACAACAACCCATATAGAATTATTCCCTCTAGATGTCCTTGGAATTCCAGTGACAAAGTCAATAGTAATGTTCTCCCACTTCCACGTTAGTATGGGTAGTGGTTGCAGCATCCCCTTAGACTTAAGTCTTTTAGCCTTCACTTATTGACAATCCAAGCACTT
Source organism: Viscum album (assembly GCA_963277665.1). Classification (NCBI taxonomy): domain Eukaryota; kingdom Viridiplantae; phylum Streptophyta; class Magnoliopsida; order Santalales; family Viscaceae; genus Viscum; species Viscum album. Next base: position 387,845,159 of record OY728166.1, read on the forward strand.
TGATGTATACTTAGCAATCTTCTTCTTCATATTGTACCACCAAAAGCTCTCTCAGAGATCTCAATACATCTTTGTTCTCCCTGGGTGAAAAAAGTTTGAGCTATGTGTTTAATTCAAAATATCCTTCTTTATCTCGGGATCAGATGGTATACATAATCATGACCCAAATCTTACAACTCTATCCTTTTCAATCACGAACAAAAAGGATTTCCCATTTTTAATGGCTTCCATCCTTTTCTGAAGTTCCACATCTTTTTTTTAGCATCCTTTATTTTATCTATGAGGGATTTTTGAGAAATAATTTGAGAAAGGATTGATAATGTTCCTACCTTAATGATTCCCATGTACATTCTCTACAAATATAAGAAGATAAGATCCTTTTCAATTTTCATCATTGATGAAGATGTAGAATCCTTTATACTTATAGCATTTGTCACCTTGTTTGCCTTACCGGGATGGTAGTGGATTGAGCATTCATAATAATTGATGATTTCTATCCATCTTTATTGGCACATATTAATCTCTTTCTATGTGAATATATATTTGAGACTCTTTTGATCAGTATATATCTCAAAATTCTCTCCATATAAATAATGCTACCATACTTTCAATGCAAACATCATAGTTGTCAACTCTAGATCATGTATGGGATAGTTTTTCTCATGGAGATTTATCTCTCTTGAGGCATAGAATATCACATTATCATTTTTCATCATCACACACCCTAAGGCCTTCTTTGAAGCATCACTATACACCACAAAGAGTTATCCACTTGTTGGTAGTGTGAGTACTGGAACAGTGATTAGCCTTTTTTCAACTCCTTAAAACAGTCTTTAAATTCCAAAGTCTAGAAAAACATTACTCCCTTTCATGTCAGTTTGGTCATTGGGTTTGAAAATCATGAAATTTTATTCACAAATCATCAATAATACCCAGATATACCCAAAAAGCTTCGGATCTCTGTTACAGATGTTGTCTTGGGCCACTCTTCAATTGCCTTTGTCTTGGAAGGGTCCATAGATATACCTTTGTTGGTGATAACATGCCCCAATAATGATACTTCCTCCAACCAAAACTCACATTTATTGTACTTTTCATACAGATTACCCCTTCTCAAATTCTTTAACACAGTATTCAAATGCTCCTCATGTCCATCCTTTCTCTTGGAGTATATCAGAATATTTTTAATAAATACTATCACAAATTTGTCGAGGTAATCTATAAAGACTCTATTCATTAAATCCATGAAAATTTCTAGAGCATTAGTGAGTCTAAAGGGCATCAATATGAACTCATAGTGTCCATACCTCATTCAAAAGGAAGTCTTGGGAATATCTTCCTTCATCACATTTAATTGGTGATATCCCGACTGAAGGTCCAACTTAGAGAAAATATTGGCCCCGTGAAGATGATCAAACAAGTCATTTATCTATGGCAGGGTATATTTGTTATTTATCGTGATTTTATTGAGATCGTGATAATAAATGTAGAGGATCATTGATCCATCTTTCTTACTGACAAAGAGGACTAGCACACCCCATGGTGAAGCACTCAGGAATATAAAACACTTCTCTAGATTCTATTATAACTACTTCTTCAGCTCTTCTAACTCTATAGTGGCCATTCTATAAGGTTTCATTGATATAGTCAGAGATCCAGGAATAAGTTCAATTGAGAACTCAACCTCTCGGTCAAGAGGAATACCATACAACTCTTCGGGGAATAGATCAGTGTAATACCTCACGATTGGCATGTCCTCATGGATAATTCTATCCATTGTCCCAATTATTTGAGCTAGACATTATTTCTTAAAAGGAATTAATATCTACACTTGATAAAATGATTCTAAAGGAGATTTATCTTCCTCGTTACACTTTTAAAGAATTGGAGGATGCTTTGGGATGTGAAGAGTGATTTCCCTTTTCGTAAATTTGATATTGGATTTGTATAAAGATATTCAATCCATTCCCAAGATAACATCGAACTAAACTAAAGGAAGTGTGACAAGATTTTCTGGGAGGTTCAGTCCACAAACGTTAACCAGGGAGGAGTTATAAACAATGGACATAATAATGGCCTCATTCTCTGTTCTCACAGATAACTTATCCTCCAAATTTTGAGTTGATGATAGAATAGTTCTAATAAACTTTAAAGATATGAAAGAATGCATAGAACCATAATCAAATAGTACGTTCTCTATTCTTGAATGAATAACTAGTGTATCTTTCACCACATCAATGTCTAGCTCAACCTCAGTAGTAGTGATAACATAATCTCTTCCTTGTTTCTTTGGAGGTTTTTGTTGATTTCATCCAACAACCCTTGGATTAGACCAATTGTTTGCATAATTCCCATGCTCCTCGAAGTTGTAACACTACACCACTGGTTGAGCATTGATTTGAACATTCATTTCTTCTTCTACATTAGTGGGATTTTTCATATTCATTCAAAAATTATTGTCCAGATGTCCCAGTGTTACACATTTGAATCAATTCTTGTTTCCCTTTAGATAGTTCCCAGGATGCTTCTTCCTACAACTTTTATAAGTGGGTTATTTGGGTTTCTTTCCATCGTGGTATTTTTTTTAATGAACCACCCATGTTGTTCTCCATTTTTTTGCCTCTTATCATCTGGTCCACAATACCACTGAGAGTATCCAATATCCATTTCAACCTTGGGGGAACAATGTAAAATCTCCTCATAACTGTCGAATTCTCGAATCGCCAAAACCTTCCATAGACTCATCTTTATCCCTCCAAAGAAGTGATATACCTTGCTTTTAGTGTTCATGATAAAGCTAGAGGTGTACCTTGTAATCCTTGTAAAGTTTTCCTTATACACCCCGATGGAATCATCTTCATTATTCTTGAGACCAAGTAACTCTCTTTCCATCTTGAGATGGAGGGTTCATGGAAAATAGTTATTGAAAAACATCCTCTTGAATTCCTCCCAATACATGGAATAAATTTCCACTTGGAAATTTGTATTCTTGATCAGTGTACACCACTGATCAACTTCCCCATCAAAATTATAGACCACTCATACAACTATATATTATTCTAAGCACCGGAGGATGGAGAAAGTATTTTCAATGGAGTTAATCCATTGTTATTGGAGGAACGGATCAGAAGACCCATTAAACATGGGAGGCCTTTTCTGCATGAATGATTTTATGGAAACTTTCTCTTTCTATGGAGGGGGAGGGAATTCCACATGATTCAAGTTATTATTCATCACTTGAGCCAATTGAGCAAGTATTGTCATGAATGTTTCAGCATCTGTTCCCATCATATCAGGCATATCACTAGGGAAAACTTCACATTTCCTATCACATTTGTTTTTGGAACATGTTCTTCTATTTCCCACCATTAACTAAGAAAAATAACATACAATTAGAGGGATTGAATACTTCATTATTGAACATAAAAAAGGAAACTTTTTAACCTAAAAGGATAAACTTTTAGATGATAATTATATCCTAACTTGTGATTCTTTAGGTTTAAATATGGGTTATCCTAGATCAATTTCTTAACTTATATTATTATGGTATTTTTTTTATTCCCTTAATAATGATTTTTACTATGCTCAGGAATTAACCAAATCATATCCCCTAGGAGTGTCAAACTAAGAGTGCAACAAGGCTCGTTGTCATGTACCAAGACACCCTAGGTCAATCCCAAAACTCCTTGTCAGAGTTTTCACTCCTAGGTACATCTGTTCTATAGCTGCCTCTACCTATCTGTATCCAGACAGGGATGTATTTTCTTGATAAACCACTTAATCTATACTTACCAAAATTTAGGGATGTTTTCTTATACTTTGTCTCATCCTTAAGGTTCTCAATAAGGTTATTTATTCCTAATCTCCCAAAATAACTATACCATACTTGGATAAAAACTATAGTGACCCTCTCCATTTACATATAACATTACATGATTTTAAGCATATTTATACATCATATTACAATCCAAGGATCATAAATTATAGTATCTTGGAAGTCTAGGTACATAAGAAAACATTATAAAATACAAATTTTTATTTAAACTCCATAATGATCTCCTATCTTCCATTGTTCTCATACATCTTAATAGGATAACCTAGGGATAACATGAACAAAGGGATGAGATAAAATCTCAGTAAAGGAATAACCATAAGAACAAAGCATTATTAATTGGGATAAAAGGTATGCCATGATGATATAAAAAGGCATGTAACATATAGAATAATAACATATAAACATGGTATCATTCAAACATGGAATCATAGAAATGTAGCCAAAACATAAAACATGAATTTAGTTTGATTCAATTCCAACCACCAAGACCATTTCACATAGTATCATAAGCCAAGGCTAACTGCCAAGGCTAACTGCCAAGACCATTGCACATAGTAGCACAAGCCAAGGCTAACTGCCAAGACCGTCGCACATAATGTCTCATGAGACTAAAATTTACCCAATGCATTGGATATATATCTGGGTGCACCCATATTAAATTTCATGAATATGTTTTCCACATAAATAATCATACATAATCAATCTTACCTAAACATAAGGGTTACCCATGAAAAGAATTGGGTACCGCAATCATGACATAAAGCATAACTAATGGAAGTATCATGAAAGTGTCCATGAAAGATAGGAATTAAAAAATACATGGATTTTAATAAGGTAAAATAGGCATATATTAGGTAAAGTGATTTAAAATAGAAGTGACAATGTGTAAGAAATTTATTTAATAAATATTATCATTAAAACATTTTTTTCGGTTTTAAGGAAATACTATAGAGAATTTAAAATAGAAAAGGGAAAAATCTTTTATGTAAAACCAGAAGTGAACCAATAGGGTTTTAATAATAAAAATATTGATTTTATAAATGCAATGGTGTCTTAAAATATATGATAGATTTCACTTGATTTCCTAGAACAAAGTCTTGAAGATTATTGGGATGACATTTTATTTGAGGAGCTTTTAGGTCGGAAAGAGCTCCTTTCAAACCTCCTCCTGAGACAAGAGCGCCAGGCTAGGGAAGACGCTAAGATTCATTGGCCTAAAGAAGGCGATCGGAATACGGCCTTCTTTCGTGCTTTTTTGAAGGAGAGGAAACGTTGGTCTAAACCGAATATTGTATTGGAGGATGGTTCCTATTCTGATGAAAGGGAGGTGGTGGGGGAGATGGCTTATGCCCACTTTCATGAGTTGCTTGCAGGTTCCAACGTTCAGCATCCGAATGGTTATCCAGGAGATGATGCAGGGTTCTTTGATGTTATTTGTTCTGTTTGTTCGACGCAGGATAATGAGGACTTCGGCATCATTCAGCAAGAGGATGAAATTTATAAGGCCATGCTGAGTTTGAACCCCGACAGTGCACCGGGACCGGACGGGTTCCCGGGAGCTTTCTACAAAGCCTCTTGGGAGACAGTAAAGGATGATGTTATCGGATCTATTCAAGATTTTTTTCGAGGGGGTCCTCTACCTTGTTCTTCTTGCACTACTAAGGTTGTTCTTATTCCCAAGTTCAAAACCCCCACTTCTATTGAGCATTTTAGACCGATTAGCATGTGCAATGTACCGTACAAGATCCTTGCTAGTATCATTAACACTCAACTTTCTGATCATCTTCCAAACTGGATATCTCTCGAACAACATGGATTTGTGAGGGGGGGCTCCATCCAGGGGGAAATTGCTTTGGCTCAGGAACTTACCAGAGATATCAACTTAACAACTCGAGGTTCTAATATGGTGATCAAGATGGACATGAGCAAGGCTTACGACCAAATGGAGTGGAGCTTCATCATCAAAATTCTGGCAGGTATGGGGTTGTCCTCTTGGAATATCGATATTTTGTTTCGATGCTTTAGTTCGGCCTGGATGTCGATTACTTTCATGGGAAAATCTTTTGGCTTCTTTAAGGAAACGTGGGGCCTTCGACTAGGTGATCCTATATCCCCAAGTATTTTCATAATAGCACAAGATATGCTGAGCCAACTTCTCCACAGTGGAATCAGCAGCGGATTGATCACCTATTTTCGTAGGAGGATGCACCGTCCTTTGATTTCTCATCTCATGTTCGTAGATGATTCCATTATTTTCACTAATGGATCATGTAGGTATATTCAAGGGCTGAATAAAATCCTGGAGGACTACAACTACTAGAGCGGACAAGTTATTAACAAGGCGAAGAGTAGCTTCTTTATTTCCAATAGATGCTCTGCCAGCCATGCCCTCACGACGAGTCTATCTTTGGGTATTCAGAGAGGCGACCCACCGATGTTTTATCTGTACACTTCTCTTTTAGCGAAGAGGTTGTGCATTTGCGACTTTGACCCTCTTGTTTGCAGAATTTTGGAGAAGATCCTTAACTGGAAAAATCGGTATTTGTCCTTTGGAGGGCGGATTTCTATCGTTAACAGCATGCTCCTGGCCACCCCTGTCCACATTCTTTTGGCCGTCAAGGCCCCTAAAGGTGTTATTCGTAAACTGGATAGTCTTCTTGCAGGTTTTATCTAGGATCCGATGTCCGAGGGTAGAAGGCACTGGGCTTCTTGGAAAAAGATGGCAAAGCTGATCAGCGAAGGTGGAATCAATGTGCGGAGTCTGAGTGATACCATCGCCTGAATGCATGCCAAACTAGCATGGGAGGTGCTCGAACGACGCTCCTTATGGGGAAAAACCATGCAGGACAGTTTTGTGGGGCAAGGGTAATTTCAGACCGTCCAGGCCTCACCTCTCTGGGGTGAGATCGATCCCCTTTTTCCTCCATGCTGCCTCACTCGCGCTGGATAGTCGGGAAGGGCGATGTCTTGTTCTGGCATGACAATTGGTGTGGGGAGATTCTCAGATTTCCTAGCTGTCCGATTTCTAATATTTCCTTTAGAGAGGCAAGCCTTCATCCGTCGTTTATTACGGCCGTTCTGGAGCGCGATCATTTGGAAAAATTCCACATCATTGAGATGAACTCGACTCCAGATAAACTAGTTTTTGCTCCGTCTTCTTCTGGTGATTTCTCAACAAAGAACTACCGATGGGTTTTCTTCACACCGGCTGCCGGGGATGAATGGAATGAGGTTTTGTGGAGCAAGAGAATTCCCACCAAATTTAATTTCCTAACGTGGTGGCTTCGGCATCAAGCAGTCCCCACAGATGAGAATATTAAGCGATGCGGGGTGAGCATCTCGTCCAGGTGCGTCTGCTGTAAGGGGTATAAGGAGGAGCGCTCGACTCACATGTTTTTTGAGGGGGACTGGGTGAAGGAGGTATGGAGTTTCTTTGGTGAATTCACAACTTTTTATGTTTCTAGTATAGCCGGGATGCCATTCTTTGATCGCTAGTTCCATGGTGCAGGGAAGGAGGGTCCCGAGCGCAAGGCACGCACTTTAGTCCTGCAAGCTGGTTATTGGTGCTTGTGGCAGGCGTGAAATAAGTGGCGTCATGAAGGGGTGATTTCATCCAGTCGTGCGATTATTCTTAGAACACGAACTCTGCTAATTGATATGGTCAGGACCCTTTCTTCATGGCGGGAGGCCCCCACTTTGCAACGTCTTAATCAGGTTATTCAAGGTACCTCATCGGGCATTCACTCCTCAATTGGTAATTGGGTCTGTTGGAAGCCTCCTGCCTGGGGCCTCAAATTGAATACAGATGGTTTGTGTGCTAATGGAGTCATGCGAGGAGGGGGAATCGTACGTGATAGCCATGGCTCTGTCTTCATGGATTTATCTATCTGTCTAGGACAGGGCTCATCGCTGGTTGCGGAGGCGCAGTCTATGCTGGCGAGTCTTAATGCTTGTAGACAGAGGAGATTGGAACTCATGGAAGTGGAAACAGACTCAAAGCTGGTTTATAACGCGAGTTAGGGGATGGGTGTCACACCGTGGTCCATTGAATACATCATTCTCAAATGTCGTCGATGCTTGGGTAATAACATCAAAGTGTCTCATACGTGGCGTGAGGGGAATGGGGCTGCCGATTACCTAGCCTCCTTTGATAATCTAGGCTTCGAAAGAATAGTTTTCCATAATCTTGATACTTTGAAGCCTATCGGGATTAATATCATTAAAGGGGATGCTCTTGGTCTTCACTATTTTAGACCCCCGTAGTTGTTCTCTTCTTTCTTTTTTTCTCTTTCTTGGGTCATGAGTGTACTTCTTTCTTTTTTTGAATAAAATTTACAATGATGATGATGATGAAATGGAGAGGATCGCTTACCTTAAGTCTGTTGGTGTTCTCCGCTTGTTATTAATGACCTGAATAAACAAATAAAATTTATTAATTAATTATTACATAACCTATTATATATTTAAAAGATTTATTATACCTTTTTTAAGTTCATTCATGACCTTTTTTTGATGGTTTTATAGGTTCAATTTCATTGTTTGGGTCCGTTTTTTTTCTTGGTTTTTATGATGGATTTACTTATTTTCATGAATGGATAAACATGTAAGATGAAAGTGTTTTTCCAGAGTTGAAGTTATATAAAATTATTGAACATCCATGAGATTAAATAGTTGTAAATTTAATTTTTTTTACTTTGATTTAAGTTGAATCATTATATAATACATTAATGATAAACACTTGAATTAATTTTATCAATTTTTCTCACAGTTAACTTTTTTTGTATTATTATTTTATAACATTAGTGAATAAGGATTATAGAAAATTAATTAATATAAAATACACATATAATAGTCTGGTTCAACCATAAAAAATTTTTGATTTCCATAATTGAATATAGTAATATAAATTGATAACTCGTCGTCCTTGATTGTGCTAAAATAACACATCTCAAACGGTGTTTTCATTTCATTCAAATAAAAGGTGGAGAAAGGAGATATGATAATGAATTATCCCATTATAATAATATAATTCTAGTACATTTATGTTGCTAGAGTTATCATACAATTTTGGTGAATTGAGAGGAAAGAAACAAGAAAAGAAAAGAACATAAAATAATTGGAAAGAGGAATTTACCTCTTCAGTTTATCTCCTTTGAGAGACTCTTAAGGGGAGAGGATTTGGTCTTTTTTGGAGAAAAATGGTTTTTGGACGTGGGGTAGGATCTTGGGGAGTGATTTGGGAAAAAAATAGTTAAGGAACAAGGCTTGAGAGGAGTGAGGATAAGAGTTAAGGAGGGGTGGTATTTATAGTGGAGGATAAGAGAGTTTTCATAATATTTAATTCCTTAGTTTATTATTTTCCCTCAAAACCAGCAATAGTGATGATTCCATGACCAAAAATAGTAATAAGTGCATGTGAGTTCGAACTTATTGGGATTACATAATAATATCATCATCAATGACTCAATAAATCCATTATCTATCATTTGTCGTAAATTATCGTATTTTACTATTCATTAATAAATCAAATATTTTAGAAAAAACCCAAAAATTCACCCTAACCATTTTTCGATGAAAAGAATCAAAAAATGAAATATATTTTTCAAAAATAATTTTCTAAATATGATTAATTTAATTTTTAATTAAAATCATAATTTACTCGAAAAATAACAATTTTAAAAAAATTATTTTCTTATTCCCAGATATAGGAATATCATACTTCCACTTGAATATTATTTATATACTATCATAGGGAATGTTACTATTAATTAGGGTATGTCACTATTAATAAGGGTAAGATTACTATTCATAAGGGTATGTTACTATTCACTAAAAATTTAGTTGGTCATATAAGACTCTAAATAACTTACTGATCACAACCGTGTATGTCAGATTTTCAAATCACAGAAGTGACAAACTTATGTTTAAAGGTCACATAGCACTTAGTAGTTCATTATGTTGTGATTTCATGTTATTATATGACATAATTATAAGAATGAAATTTCCATTGAAAACTTTGGGTCATTACAGATAACCTAATCAAGAAGGAAACTGAGTTTTTTTTAATGATTCATGTAAGATAAATTTTGATAAGTTAAAAGAGATATTGTCGGCTACCCCCATAATCTTCCCACAAAACTGGGAACACCACATTTATATATTATATGATGCTTCCATCAGATCTGTAGGAGATTTACTCTCCCAAAATATTTATAGACACTCACAAATGATAGCATATGCTTCACTGACCCTAGAAACAGCTCAGATCAAATATAAAACAACAGAGAAGGATTTTTTGTATTTGGTGTTTCTTTAGATAAATTTTGGTCTTATTTGGTAGGAATTAATGTGATTATTTTATCTAATCATGCAACACTCATGTAATTGATCAAGAATCCTAATGAAAATATGAGTCTAGTGATATAGTTGTTACTACAAAAATAATTAATCTTAGAGATTAAGGATAATAAAGGCTATGATAATTTGTTAGTAGACCACATGAGTAGAATTCCCACACCACCAAGGTAGAATAACCACCTAAAACAAACATAGATGAATCATTTCCTGGTACGAGGTTGTATAAATACACTCAAGTTCTTAGGTGTGATGATTTAGTGATTTTTTTTTCATATCAAAGTTACCTCCTTTCCTTTCCAAATATAAAGTACTCAAATTAAAATCTGAATCAAAATTTTATGTTTGAGAAAACCCATATGTTAGTAGTGATCATGTAATGAGGAGTTTTATCCTTGAAGAAGAGTTTAAGTTTGTTTTTAAATTTTCAAGAAACTTTCATGTGGAGGATATTTTTTACCTCAAATAATAGGTAGGTATGTTTTAGAAGCTATATTATTTTGGACCATAATTTTTAAAGATTCACATGATTTAAAAAAAAAATAACCAAACAACCAGTTTACTTGTGGAAGTTCCAAAATAAATGAAATGTCTCAAAAACCATTGATTTTATAAGAAATATTTAATGTCTATGGATTATATTTCATGGGCCCAATCTCTTGTTTTATATGGATGTTTCTACATTTTTTGTAGTATATTATTTTTCTAAATTAATTGAAGAAAAATCTACAAGAATTGATTATTCCAAAATATTGATTTAATTTTTAAAATAAAAATTTTTATATTGATTTATAGTTCCTTGGTCAATAATAAGTTACCAAGTCATATACTTATACAACAAGTGTATAGAATACTTGATAAATAAATATGATGTACAACACAAAACATCCACTGCCTAACACCCACAAACCAATAGGATGGTTGAGGTGTTCAACAGATAGAAAAAAAGGATCATATAGAAGATAGTGAAACCCAACCAGAAGGACTCGATTAAAATGATATAGGAGTCACTATGATCATACAAGACTACTTAAAAACCCCCTTTTAGTATGTCTTATTATATAATAGTTTATGGAAAACATTGGCACCTATATGTTGAGTTGCAGCACAAAACCTACTAAGTTGTTAAGAGAGTGGTTGTGGAGTTCGAAAAGGATATAGAATAGATGAAGCTATATATTATGGAGCATAAGGAGCTGAGAAGAGAATCATATGAGAATTACCTATTTGAAAAGTAGAAATCAAGATATATCTATGAAAGATTCATCTAGAATAGATATTTTTAAATTGAAGATAAATTATTACTCTTCTACTCAAGGATGAAACTCATGATAGGTAAACTTCCTTCCAAATAGGATGGAGCCAATATAGTGATGAACAGTTTTCCTTTTGGTACATTTGAGATCAAGAAAGATGATTCACATATCCCCTTAAAATTAAATTCTCAGCAATTGAATCTTTATCATGAAAATTTTTGTAAAGAGCTAATGGAGGATTCCAAAATACTCTCTACTTTAATTGAATAATGAAAATGAGGTTTTATATTTCCTTCACACTATTTTAGATTATTTTATTTGGAACTAATTTTATTTTATAAAATTAATGTAGGGAACTTAAATGGAATGGTTTATAAGACAAGTTTGGGGGAGAGGGACAAAGTAGTTTAGGTTGTTAATATCCTTTTTTCTATTTTAAAATTTTGTTTTAAAACAATTCTTTTTGTAAATAATACTAAGTTTGTTTTCATAGTTTTCATTTTGTATTTTGAGACAATATTTGAACTTCAATGTCACCTTTACCAGTGAATATTTTATTCTAGAGTTGATGAATTCACTAGTTCTAAAATTGTGAAGTTTATATGATTGTTGAGTGATTTGATCACTACTTTCATAGATAATTTAAACGTAAACCCAGGAAAGTGATTGTGAGTGAAAATATTTTTATGGAATCAAAATTATAAATTAAAATATAATTGAATTTTTTAACATAATCCAAGGTAATGTGTTTTTTTTTTTAAATAACATCTTAGAGATCCAAATGAAATTTAATTGATAATTCATTTGAACCTGGAGTAAAATGGGTGATTGAGAACCCATGATGAATCCCTATGACATAAGGAAGAAGGTTTTTGAGTTTAATCCATATGTATATATTCAATAAGTGTATTTCATAGTTTTATACACATACATGGCTGGGAAAAATCAAAAAAAGGAATAAATTCCTAATAGTCAAAAAATAATTCATTTGAGTGAGGGGAATATTTAAATCAAATGAAGAAGGAGAAATTGACTTGTAATGAATTCTTTTGAATTGTATAAATAAAGTGAAAAAACAAAACTTTGATCTATGACACATAAGAAAAAGGGATGAATTCAAGAACCTATTGTTAAAATTTTGATTCCACCTTTATCTAATTTGATCTACTCTTGGACTTAGATCTTTGATCACATTGAAATGAAGAAGTGGTTTGATTCACAGTGGTGGAATGATAATTTTTACAATGGATGAACCTATGGTCATATTTAATTAGGGTTTGTTATATTTAGATCTAGTTAGGATGAACCACTTTGTTTTTCAATTTAATAAATTAAATTCAATGGTAAAATTACTCAGTGGTTAAATAGTTCAACTATGGGGGAGTGATGTGAACCTAAATTTCTAGAAAAAATGGTATATTATTAATTTATAAGGCCCCCTAATTTAATTTAAAAACCAAGTAATTAATTCAATTTTTGGTTACATTGAGAATCTGGACTTTAATCGATAAAAGGGTCAATTTTTTGTTTTTTAATGATTCGTTCATTTTTTGAAATAATATTTAGCCATACATTTTTTTGGATCTTGAAATAAAATTGTTTGAATCAATATATGTTTAATATTTTCAAATGTATTCAATTTTAAACATTAACTAATGTAATAAATCTTTAATTAAGTAAAAGTCCACTCCATGAATTTTTTTTGAAAAGGAAATGTGATTTTTAAATTATGAAATGCCCATTTAGAATCCTTAAATATGTTTTTAAATAATACACTGAAAATTGATAATGTTTTTTAAAAATTGGATTAAAATTTATAAATTTAAAAAGATAATTAGAAGTATTTTTTGGAATTTTTTTTTCAATATTTATTCAATTTAAAATTTAATCTAGAAAAATACTACACTAAAAAATGGTTTTATTGTGTACTTTAATTTTGATGCGATAAAAAATACACTACCACCAGATAATTATTTTACCGCCCCTTGCTACCATCCCATACTATCATCGCCTCTTCTACTACTCATACCATATGATGCCACTACCACCACTCAACGTTTTACCATTCCCCTTCTTGTTCTCCCCTATTTGTTATGGCCAAGGCACTCCAACCTGATGGACCTTGTGCTTTTCCAGCTACCATGGTAGCTGGCTGGTGCACCAACCATAGCCACCATGGAGGACTTCAATAGTAGGTGGATGCCCATTGTGGAAGTCCAATGGTGGGTGGAGGGATTGGTGGGGGAGTTGTGTCAAAATTTACACCCCCACCATGGCTACTTAAGCAAGGCCAAGTGAGATTTTGGAGCAATTAATCCAATCCAAGAGAACTCACTACATCCAATAGAGAGATCCAAGAGAGATTCATGTTAGAGAGAGAGAGGTGTAGAGAGGGAGTTTGTTAAATCATTGTTCATGTTGAAATAAAGGATGGTAGTTTCTCTACACTTCTCTATTCGTGACCAGCGTATCACAACAAGTGGTATCAAAGGGATTTATGGTGCAATGGTGGTGAGAAGTTGAGTTTTTATGGTGACCAAAAAAATCAAGTTACTCAGAAGCCTATTTTGAAGGTAGATTCTGAAAGTTTGTGAAAAGATGATTCCAATGGTGAAAACAAAATCGAAAATGGAGAAAAAATAGATTACCAGGCTTGGTCAACGTTCGGTCAAAACTTTGGAGCTACAATACCCCCTTTCCAAAGAAGAACGTATTGTTCCGGTGCAGGCCACTATTCCTATGAGTTTTTGATAGATGATCCATCATGCCACATCAGTTCCATGTCATCATCACATCAGCACCATGTCATCATTTGATCTCATACTTTGATGCTATTTTGATCATATCTTGGTCAAATCGTGTCAGATTTCAATGATACAAGAGCATATTACATAATTTTTTACTATTTCGGATGCATAGGTGTGCTTCATTTTTTCAGATTCGATGCCTAATTTTTTAGAATTAAAATTCAATGGAGGGATGATATTTTTGACTTCTTCAAACTACTCCATTTGGAAGTCTTTAATGGAAGATATAATCAATGTTAAGGATCATTTTGACCCCATTGAGAATGAGGGAGTAAAACCCAATTCCACTAAGGAAGTGGAATGTAAAATGATAAATAAGAAGATGATCGGTCAAATCTACGAATGGATTGATCATTGCATTTACCACCATGTTTCTCAAGTGACTGGTGCGTAAAAACTTTTGATGAAGTTTAAAATAAATACCATTCAAAGAACACTCGAAAAAAGATCATCTTATTGAAGCAGTTGATGAGTCTTTGACTAAAGAGTGGAATCTCTATAGCTGAACACACCAGTGAGTTCCAAATTCTAGTGAACTAGTTAGTGGCTTCCGGTAAGACTCTAAATGATAAATATCAATTAAACCATTTACTCTACACACTTCTTTATAGATGGGATACACTTGTGATCTCACTTAGAAACTCGATAGTTGGAGGAAAATTTACCATCGTGATGGTAAAGTATACACTTTTTAAAGTGGAGTCTCAGAGGAAGGATATGAGTTACAACCAGACGCAAGCACTCGTTCTGGAGAAGTGAGAGAGAAAACAGGGAGGGGTTCATTGGGAAAGAACTAGAGTTTGAATCAAGAATAAAGGAAGGTCCACATATGGAAGGAGGCCAACATATAAATGCTACCATTGTGGCACAGAGGGACACATGAAGAAGAACAACTAAAATTTTCTACAAGAAAAGGGTAAAAGTAGAAACCATCAAAGAATAAATGGAGATGTGCATGTGAGAATAACTAGAGAAGTTTTTATTTGCTCCAAATATAAAAAAGATACATTCTTTCATACATCAAGGAAAGAAATTGAATAGGTGGTCGATACTACAGCATCATACCATGTCACTCCACATCATGAGTATTTATTGACTTATCAAAATTGTGACTTTGGTGCAGTCAAGATGGGGAATACTAGTTTGGAAGATATTATTAGAATGGTTGATATCCAACTTAAGACAAATGTTGGGTACACAATCACCTTGAAGTATTTTAAGCATGTTCAAAGCCTTCAACTCAACCTATTATCAGGTATATAATTTGATTGACAATGCCATGACAACATCTTCAGTAATGGAGCATAGAGAATGAAAAAAAGGCGTCATCATCATTTTTTTAGGACACATATGTGGTACATTATACAAAACTCATGTGAAGATATGTATAGATAGCCTCAATATGGTGGAAGGGGATACATCCAATATGTGGCATAGGAGGCTTGACTACATGAGTGAAAGAGGGTTATATACCCTGATAAAGAAGAAGTATGTCATTCTTGATAAGGATGAATCACTTGATCCTTGTAAATACAGCTTGTATGGGAACCATCATAGAGTCTCATTCAATACTGATTCATCAAGTAGATCAGATTTTTAGGATCTGGTTCACTCTGATGTATGCGGACCCATAGAGGTGGATTCACTTAGAGGTAACAAATATTTCCTATCCTTTATTGATGATGCATCTTGAAAGGTGTGGGTGTTCTTATTATGGATTAAGGACCAGGTACTAGACTACTTCAAGATGTTCCATGCCTTGGTGGAGCATGAAACTAGAAGTAAGTTGTAGTGTCTTCATTCAGACAATGGAGGAAAGTAGACATCCAAGGAATTTGATGCCTATTGCAGGAGTCAGGGAATTCGACATGAGAGGATAGTCCCACGCACCCCACAACACAACATAATTGCAGAAAGAATGAACAAAACCATAATGGATAAAGTCAGAACCATGTTGATTTTAGCTAATCTCCTTAAGCCATTTTGGGGAGAAGCTATTCAGGTTTCCTGCTACCTCAACAACAGATCACCATCAGTCCCACTGTATTTTGAAATTACACAGAAAATATGGTTTGGTAAACATCTGTCTTACACTCATTTATGAGTATTTGGATGTTTAAAATTTTCACATGTATTCAAGGAGTTCATGCAGAAGATAGATGGGAGATCTACTCTATGAATCTTCATTGTCTATGCAGATGAGGAGTTTTTATACAAGATTTGGGACCTGAAGGAGAAGAAGGTGATCAAAAAAAGATATATCGTGTTCCATGAGTATCAGATGACCAAGGACATTCAATATGCTAGAATTTCTCGAAGGGAAAGTGTCAAGGACTCAATTAATGACTCAATACCTATACCAGCACCACCTATCAATGAAAATTAAGAGGTTCAATAAGAATTATCAGCAGTTGACCGGTAGGCAGTAGAGGAGGATATTGAGTAGGGGAGACTCAATCCTCTCCACAAGAAGTTATATAACCATCACAAGAGCTATGTGATGTTGTGCCTCCCGAACTTAACATTTCACAGGTTCAAATATCATGACAAGGAAGGATTCTATAAAAAAAATATTTAGAGTCACATTATCTATTGTTAAATGATGATGGGGATCTAGAAGGATTCCAGGAAAAACTGTCTAATCCTGAAAAAAATCAAGTGGTTGCATGCAATAGAAGATACGATGGATTCGTTGATGAAGAATCATACATATGATTTGGTGGAATTACCCAATGGTAATATGGTAGTAATGAACAAATGGGTGTTCAGGCTGAAGAAGGATGGAAGCAAAAAGGAGTTTATGAACAAAGCTAAGTTAGTTGTTAAGGGATTCCTTCAAAAGAAAAGGGTTTAATTTTACGAGAACTTTTTACCCATCATGAAGATGACTTCAATCCGAGTCATTTTCAGATTGGTATTTAGCTTGGACTTAGAGCTTCAACAAATGGATGTGAAGAAATAATTTCTTCACAGTGAACTCCTTGAGGAGATCTATAAGAAGCAACCTCAATGTTTTGAGGTTTCTGGACAAGAAAAACTCATTTTAAAATTGATGTTGAGCAAGAGTTCATGCCCTTCATCAAAGGAAGAAATTGTGGTGATGGAGATGATACCATACTCCTCAGTAGTTGAAAGCTTCATGTACACTATGGTGAGTACAAGACCTGAAATTTCCCATGGAGTGGCAATCGTGATCTAGTTTCTTTTCAATCTTGGGAAGAAGAACCGGGATGCATTCAAGTGGATTCTGAGGTATCTTACAGGTACTTTAAAGTTATGTTTTTTCTATAGGGGAGATGAACATATCTTGGTGAGATATATAGATGCAGATATGGCCAGATATCTTGATATTAGGAAGTCTACATCAGGATACATCTATAACTTTATAGTAGGAGTTGTATCATGGAAGTAAAGGTTGAAAAAAGTGAATCCATTTATCTACAACATAAGAAGAATACATTACTTCTTCGAAATTTGGAAAGGAGATTTTGTGGATAAAGGGTTTTCTTCAGGAGATCGGATTCAGTCAGAAGGAGTACACAGTTCATTATGATAGTCAATGTGCTTTGTACTTGAGAAAGAACTCCATGTACCATTCCCAGATGAAGCACGTCAACATTCACTATCATTGGATACAGGAAGTGATGGATTGATAGACGTTGAAACTTGTGAAGATCCACAAAAAGGAGAACTTAAAAGATATGTTAACAAAGGTTGTTTCTCAAGAGAAGATGGACCTTTGAGGATGCTCTAGTAGATTTCATCTGGAGGGATATAATTGATGGACCTTGTGATTCTTTCTACTACCATGGTATCTAGCTGGTGCACCAACCATAGCCATCATGGAGGACTTCAATGGTATGTGGCTGCCCATTATGGAAGTACAATTGTTAGTGGAGGGATTGGTGGAAATTTTATGTCAATAATGACACCCCCACCATGGATTTTTAATCAGGGCCAGGGGAGCTTCAGGAACAATCAATACAAGCTAAGATAACTCACTGTATCTAATAGAGAGATCCAAGAGAGATTCTTGTTAGGGAGAGAGAGGTGTAGAGAGGTAGTTTTGTAAATCTTTTTTCATGTTGAAATAAAGGCTGGTTTCTCCCTCCATTCTTCTCTATTTTTGATTAGAGAATCACAACACTACCACCGCAAAACTCTTCCATGAAAATTTCTATTTTCCTAGATGGAACACAGCACCACTGATAAATTGATGTCGAACTGTCCGAGAATGAATTCTTTCCATATAAATTTCTGGGTCCCCAGCTGAGAGATACAGATGAGATCAATGATCCAAACCAAAAAAAAATATAAATAAGATGATATTGGCTTCATGACTAGTAAAACTGAAATGAAAAAGGATGAAAACCTGATGAATTGTTGTTGAAATCAAATTCAATTCCGATATCTTAACTATTTTATAAATCAAAGAATCCAATATTATGATATTTTCTTATTGAAGGAAAGAAAAAATAATATTTTTGAATTGTTATTTATTCCACGTGAAAGAGAATAAAATGTAATAGGGGTTTCATTATTATTTCTCACCAGCTATTGAATTGAAGGTTTCTTCTCAGCAAGTTCTTGAGAAAGTGGATTAATAAACTTTGAAATTAACTAGGAGAGTCTAAAGATAAAAATAACTTCTATCGGATGGATGGTAAAATTATATTCAAGATGATGATGATTATTGGGACAATGGTAATCCTGCTCACATCAACAATATCAAATATGGGTAAATTGTGTAACCCTCATGTGAATAAAAGGAGAAGGTAGGACACATTCTATGAAAGTGTAAAAGGAAGCTACATAACAGTGCATCTACAAATTTGTATCCACTCAAAGGTAATTCACTTTTGTATAAGGTCACCTCTAATGATTCAAGGTCTATGTCATAGTCATCAATGAAACCCAAATATATGTAAGGGTGCAACCACAAATTTTCATCCACATAAGGGTAATTCACAATCATGTAAGGGTACCTTAAGTGTTTAAGTGGTTATGTTAAGGTCAAAAAATAACCCTAAAGCTATGTAGGCATATATTATCTACTTACAAGGTGAATTAATGTCTTGATTGGGGTTCACATTCACACTCTACTGGTTCATCCAAATAAGGGAATTCTCCATAAAATTTTCAACATGGAGATCATCCATTTCATAGAGAAACTAATTATGGGGAGAAAATGATTTAAAGTAAAAGATTATAATAGAATTATTTGAAGAAATATTTACCATTGAACCATATACGTGGTGACAATCTGATGAAATGGAACTAGGATCATAATTTAAGTAATAATTAGAAATTGCTAGGTTCATTGGAATATAAGATTGTTCTAATCACGTGGTTGAAGATAAAATATTGAATAAATCAGTTTGTTTCTCTATAAAAGGAAAAACTATTCAATGAATAATGGGGGCCACTTCTATGCTCATCAAACCAGAGCTGTTTCTATATTTATTTTTTATTTCTTTTCATTTTCTCTTATTCAAATTCTCTGGTGATGGCACACTAATCCATTAGTGGATGATATGAGGAGATTCCCCTTATCCCCTAGAAATGAATTCAATGTTTAAATTGATTTTATCTTTTATTGATCACCCTAGATTTATTTGAATCTGTTTAGGTATTAAGATATTTCCTTCTGCCTCTGGATTGCAGGCATATGCCACTCATATTTACTCTACTGTACACGATAATATGATGTGTGTGGAGAGGAGGGTTATTAGAGATATCCAATCATCAGGACATGTAAAAGTGGGGTTCAAAATGATCATTTTACTCTCCTTCTTAAGCTAATACTTCTAGGATAGGTTAATCTAAGTAATGTTTCTCTAGGTTTCTGAGAGAATTGGGGAGACTTGAAATGGAATTTTAATTTTAAAAGAAAGGTAAGGGGATGATCTAATGTTAGACCACTATCTCCAAAACTATATTTAAAACTAATCTAAGTAATCTCACACACTATTTTCATAGAATATAACCCACAAAAAAATCAAAACATACTCATAAAACTATCATCTCTGAGAGACAACCTGATTCCCACTGCTACGACATTTCACATGGGCTCAAAATAGTGCCCCATAACAAGAACCACACCTGATACTAATTTTGATTGAAAGATATTATTCCATGAATAAGGGATATACCTTGTCGATATTATTGTTATTTCATGGTTTGGATCTACATGATATGGTATAAAGTCTTAGAGGGTAATCAAGATTGTTAACTTCAACCAAAGACTTACTCAAAGCCTAAATAAACTTTTATGAACAATAAATATGAAATGTTGTATAGTGAACATATAATCGTCACCTCCTTCCACTTATTCTAAAAACCACTTCAATTTTTCAAATATTAAACCCTTTAATTAAGTTATTTAATTTTGAAACATTATTCAAGCCCCCCAGTTTTTAGTTTTATTTTTTTAAATTTTGTTTAAAATAAAAAAATTAATCATCCAATGTAACTTTAGATATGAACTAGGTTCTTTCATATACTATAAATTTTCTTTAAAAACTTAATTAAATTAATTTCTCCTGAAAAGTGGTCAAATTTGAACACTTATACCAGGTTGATTTTTTGGTTTTTAAGTGTGTGTTTTTTGATAATATATTTGTGTATTTAGTATATATATATATATTTCCTTTTGGTTTTTTATGTAATTTTGTTTTCTAACTTATTATTTATATGGGTTCTATACTTGATGTGTTCTACTTCAGGAGAAGTACCTCCATTTTACCCTAAACTAGAGAGTATCTTACATAATCAACATTGAGACACATAGAAAGATCCTTTATAGGAGGATACAAAAATATGGAAAACATTTCTTATATTTTTTTCTTCTAGAATTCAAGTTTAAATTAAAATGATTATTTGTCCCATACTTTAAAAAACCAATCATTGAACTAAAATCATGTCTAATTCATTTTCTACCAAAAATTCATGTACATCTTATAGAAGACCCACACAAACACTTAAAGAAATTTCTTACTATATGCTAAAAATTAATACCTTCTAATGTTAATAAGGAAATTGTAAAATATATGGATTTCCAATTTTATCTAGAAGACATTATCGAATACTGGATTTACAAATTCAACTACCTAATTAGAGCCTAGGATAACATTAAATACATTTTCATTGAAATATATATCCCTCCATCTCAAAATGAAATAATAAGAAAAGAAATTTGTGGGAGAAAACAATCTAATGGGGAAACACTACATTCATACTAGGAATAGTTAAAAATAATTGACTCATGTTGTCAGAATTCCCAAATATGTGACGATATTTTAATATAGTATTTTTATAAAGGTTTAATTCCAATTGATTGGAATAAAATTAATGATGTGATAGGTGGTTCCATAGTGGATAGGACTCTAATTTTTTTAATACCCTAATGAAAAACATGGTGCAGAACAGTCAACAACTTGGTTCAAGGTCCAACATACACATTAGAGGTTTCCATGAAGTGAATATTTTGCACTTTGAGAAGAATTTAGAGATGAAGTTCAAATAGGAAAGTATATTACTCCAATAACATACTCTTTCTCAAGGAAAATTCCAACCTCCCCTCTAATTCATGGTGGTATATGTGCCACTGGCATGCACTAATGTGACCAATTACCTTAATTGAGACCCTTTTGAGAGTTTTTAAGAAACTTTCACAGGGAATCCATATAACTAACCCATTAGTTAAGAACCATATTACTCATCCAACTATGGATGAAAAGATAACCAAGATTATAGACAAGTAGGGTATCCAAACCAACCTCAATAGTTCTTTAACCACCAAGTTTGTGTTAGTCATAAACAAAACCACCCAAAAAACCTTAACCACCACAAAGGCATTTATAAAAACCCCTACAAAGCCTGAGTTGATCATAGAAAACCTAATTAAACAAATGGACAAAAATATTCTTCAATTCTAAAAAATAAAAAAAATTCCATCCAAGATCAAAAAACTAAATTAGGAGAAATCCCTACCCTAATAGGGTATATCCAAAATTAAGGACTTGGTAAACTACCCTATCAGCTTATAGTTAACCCAAGGAACTAAAGAAATTTCTATCCAACCACCCTTTTGAGTGGTAAAAAACATAAAATCCAACTGGAACTACTATTATATTCTTCCCCTCTAAAGGAAACCATCATTACATTAACCTCTAAGGATCTGCATGAGGAAGAAGATTATCCATAGAGAAGTCACGCCAGTGAAAATAGTTTTTCAATTGATAAACCCCATAGTCTAAAAAAATACACTTTTATTCCATTAAAGGTCCATCCAAATAGGGAAAAAATAAAATTAACTTGAAATGGAAATATTAGTATCATTAAAGAAAGTATAAGTTAACATTGGTTTGATTTATGCTAAAAATAAAATTTCACAATATTCCAAGTTCCTAAAGGAGATGTGCACACACCAAATTTGACATCGAGGGATTTAAATGTTGAGATTTGGGAGGAATGTATCCACATTTATCCAGTCATAAATTCCCACTAAATCCAAGGATCGTGGAACATTCTTAATTCCATGTACCATTGTGGAGTATTTCTTTTTTGATGCTCCAATTAATTTGGGTGCCTCTATAAATATCATGAATCACTCCATTTTCTCTTCATTATAGGTTTAGGTTCTATTCCCCCTATAATAGTTGTTCAAATATAAAACCATAGTGTCGCACACCATATTGGTGTGCCAGAGGATGTTCTTATGAAGGTTAAAATTTAAATTTTTCCTACTGATTTTTATGTGTGTAAAATGGAAGATGATAGAATTAATGGACGTTTCACAATTATACTATGGATTCATTTATTTAAAACATTAAAAACAATAATTAATATAAAAAATGTTACATTATCTACTTATTATGTTGGTAACATTTTACACTTCAACATCCATGATTCTATGAAGCACCCATCAGAAGATAATTCCTCTCATTCAGTTAATTTTATTGATGTAATATATCTCCCTAATGAAAATTATCCTCTTTACCATTATCCTATTTATGAGTTTTCATCATTGATAAAAATTATATAAATTTCTTCATGTGTTGAATGTTGTAATGTTCAATGAAAATTTGATTCTTGTTCATTAATTTATGATTTCTTGTGCACTAAGTACACAATAACCAACAATGATTCTTCTTGGCTGTTAGGACCAATCTGGGCCAATATACCCTTAGAGGGGGGGGGGTTGAATCAGGGTATGGATATTCTTTTTCAAAATTCCTCATACCCCACTAGATCTTCACCTCTTTATTACAAGGGTCGCTTTTTTTGCTCTTCTGTGTTCATTATTATCTCTTCTTTCCTTATTGATCTGATGGTGATGCTTTGAATGCAATGTATGTAAGCAGCCAGGAAAACACATAGATTTTTACTTAGTTCACCCTCACTGGGCTACATCCAAGGAGCATACAACGACGATGCGCTGCTATACCAAATCCACTAAAGCTCACTGCCAAAAATGTTTTCGGGCTAGATCACTTTTATGCCCAGACACACTGACTTTACAATGTTTAGGGTCATCTCACTACTTTCCCAAGGGTCACTCCCTATTTATCTCTCACTGGCTCACTGCCAGTAGAAAGGATTACCTTATTCCTCTTCCTTTTCTCACTGCACTTAGAAGAGATCCAATCATAGTTTATAGACATGTAGGTCTCTTCATTTTCATGAATACATGCATCCTCAACTATTGATAGATGCTTGGTTAACGTCCAATTTTCATCCACAGATGAATACCCCTTGGCCCTTAACCACTGGGCACTGAACTTTGGCAAATACCTTCAAAAAGTACCCTACATCACGAAGCTCCCAATTTCTTGAAGCTCAAACAGGCCTTCGCGAAGCTCCTTCCTTTTCGTGAAGCTCAAGAATTCATAGAGAATAGGACATTGCAGATCTCAAGTCATCGCAGAGCGAATTCCCTTGCGAAGCTCACTGAGCCAATGCGGAGTACGCTACTTTCGTGGAGCTAAAATAGCTTCTGTGAAGCTCCTTCCTTTCGTGAAGTACATTGCCTTCGCGAACCACATTCGCGAGTCGAGAGAAAAATATTTTCTTCAAAAACTCTTTGTCTTCTCTCGAGGGGGTGGAGGCCTATTTATAGGCAATTCCACTGACCCTGGAACCTTCCACACGAAGTCAATTCCACATCATCACAAATCGCGAAGCTCCAAAAATTCTGCCAGAAATCTCTCAATATCGCAAAACACCATGGAAATTTTCTGATCGTGGAGCTCGTTATAATCATGAAGTGTCACGTTAATTCCTTCACGCCTTCACCATGAAGCTCCCTCACAAATCCCTTCACCACCACGATGCATTTCAACCTTTGTCGTTTGTGAAGCTCATCGTAATCGCGAAGAATCATCATCAACATTCTTCTGGTCTTTGCGAAATCCAAACCATGAATCCTATCTTCACGAAATTAATGCCTTTGCAATATTTTGATCAGATATTCAAGGATATCAACTTTTCACAATGCTCACCAAACTCCAAATTTTGGACCCCAAAAATTTGGCAAACACTGTAAAACGGCACCACCTTGTACTTTTCTTTTTGTACTGCCTCCAGATCGTCCATTCTTTTGTCATGGTTCTTTGCCAACATGTGTTGTCAACAACATCTCTGGAACATGACAATTCACCATGGAAACTTGCTTTTTCAACAAACACAATCAACCCAAAAATGTTGCAATGTTACCTTAAGGGATTTTTTCACAATATTGGCCTATAAAAGTTGAATCATACTCTAAGAATAAATCCCTTGAGTAGATATATGAGTTCAATGAAATAAATTTTACATTATTTATTAGTTTATTCACAAAAACCTATATGAAGGATACAAATGTATTTATACTCATTTTTACTACTTCATCCCATTTAAGAAATATCTTGAATTTCTTGACCCTGTATGAGAGTGTGAAGAAGAATTGATATTGGAATTCATATACAGTCTTTGTTTTGGACCAGCCTATTTTAAATCATGTTTTTCAATTATTGAGGCTAACCCAAAAATTTAAACACACCAATTTATAAAAATTTAACTGTATATATTAGTTTTTATAAAATTAATTAAATAACTACTTACATGGCATATATCAAGATTAAACAATGTCGATATATAATATATGTATTTTATATAATAATAATATATTAGTATCATATATAATTATATATATAACTATTTTATAAAACATATTGTTAGTAAATAAATAAATATACTATAAATATGTATGTAAACCATGAATAAAGCCTGTATTTAGGGATGTGCTGTTTCATAAGAAGTTCCTGGTCACTAGTTTGATTCCCTACTCTATCCATAAGTGCATGATTCATTCTTTTCCATTTTTTTCATGTTGTTTATATTTATGAAAATTGTTTTAAATAATTATATGAATTTAAATAAATAAATAAATAAAACATTAGAGGAATGAATGAGGCTCTACTAGTTATGAGTGTTATATAGTATCAAGCTGGTTGCTTGTTTGAATCCCACCTCGACCAGGGGAGTCACATCTATCTCGCTTCTTCCCATTTTAAATTTTAAACATCATGTAGTGCGGGAATCTATTATTATTATTATTATTATACAACATTTTATATTTTATTAAGTATTAAAATGGTAAAAAAAAAAAATAGGAAGCCCATTATGGGATTGGATTGGCTGGTGGGTTCACAACCTAGGGTCTATAAGACTCAGGTTCGAGTCCTTCCAACAAACTTGATTTTATCCTATTTCTAAAAAATAAAAACACAAATCATGTATATATAAACATCATTTTTTGTATGAATTTATTATTTTTATTAAATATAAATAAATAAAAGAATAAATTTACAAGTAAATATGTGGTTGGGTTGATGATAAGTGTTTTTGTCCAGATCCCTTAAGGCCTAGGTTTGAGTCCTTAAAATCTTCATAAATTCGACAATTTTCTATAAGTTAAGATCATATATCATGTATATTATTTATTTTCATATTTTTTTGGTAATTTTTTTAAATATATATATAAATTACCAAAATAATAATAAAATGTTAGAGGAACAAATATTCAACATATGGTAGTAGTGTTCCATGAGATTGGACCTATCTCCAGATCGACCCCCCCCATTAGCATTACAGCAATGTTTATTCCCTGATTTTTCATTTTAAAATTAAATGAAGTGTATATATAGACTACATTAAGTGTATATATTTTTTATTAATATAATTTTTTTCTTTTTATTTACTTGCTGGTTGGAAAATAAAATTAAGGAAAGAAAACTCACATATAATGGTTGTCCCTTTTCTTGTTTCTGGTGTGTTTTCAAATTTTTAAAAGAAATAATAATAAATTAATTAATTAATTAATTAATCAGGTATAGCCACCAGGTTATTCTATTGATTCTCATATTCTCTTCAATTAAAATACAAGCAATGAAAATTATAGGTGTGGAGTAGTGGATAGATTTCTGATCTTATTAGGTTTTTTATCACCATTCATCTTTTGTCTATTTTTTTCATGTTGAAATGTATTTTTATGTCATTTTTTCTCTCTCATAATTTTTATCTAAATTTTATGCCATAATACTTACATTAATATCCAATATAATAATGAAATTTACTAAAAATGCATGAAATTTTTTTATTCTCTACAATGTTTTAACATTTTAAGAAAATTTATTTCACCGAATATATGTGAGTTTTTGCATAGAATTAACATTTATGGGTGATTTTAAATAATAACGGTTATTATTTAATTATATAAATGATTATATATCTATAAAACCTTTGATATATTTATAATTTTTGTGTAAATATTTTATGGGAAAATCATATCATTTAATATCTCCACATATTATTTCACACTTATAGGAATGTTAAACTATTATACATAATTGAAGGTATAAGTATATATTAGGTTAATGTTAGTCAGATTTCCAAAATTATTTTCCTTATGTTCATTCATTATTTGATTAGTTTCACTATTGTACCAGATTAACCTATGTGTGTGCACATTTTATTTGTCTGTTGAACACCCTAAAAAATAAAAAGAATAAAAAATATATTAAATATGTAATTATTTAATATTTATTGGATTGATGAAGTTTAATTTTTTTGGATACCTAGGTCAGGAGTTTGTGGTTTGACTTTTTAGAATGCTTAAATTAGTTGTTTTTGAATTTTTTTAAAGAGTGTAGGGATGGTTTGGTGGAATGAACCTGGTAAGTTGGAATTTTTTAAATTTATCTATATTTACTGGATATAATGTGAAAAGTTTATCATGAATTTTTTTTGCACAAAAACATGCACACATGGGGATTTAGAGGCATTTCAGCTCATGGATTTTCTTATTAGGTATAATATCATGAATATCTTTGAATTTTTTCTGATATAATTTATAAAAAAATAATTTACATGCTCATTTAGATAAAATATTTGATGTGGTTCATTATTTTCTCACATTTCTATAATGATTTAAATTTTCTATGAATTTTAAATCAATATAAACTAATGAATATCAATATTCTAGATTTTTTATAACGTGACATTGCTTAGGAGTGAAAATTTTCTAGTGTGGGTATGTAATCACACCACAATTCACTATTCTATTTCAACCCTATACCACTATGTTAAACTATTTTTTGAATTGATAATAATAATTTAATAATAAATTTCATTTACCATTTTATTTAAATAATTAATTTGAAATAATTTTAAAAAGGGAAATTTTAATTTTTTTTATTTTTACATTGTAGGTGGATATAACGACCTGAAATATATAAATGATATTTGTTTCCTGAATAAATGTTTGTTATATTTAATATCATTATACACATACACCACATAAAGAAACTAAAAAAACTATTTTAATAATTGATATCCTTACATTAGTTGGTAACTAAAACTATGAAAATTCCAAATATTACGATTAGGGAAAAACATTAAAAAGAAAAAGTAGAATGGTAAAACTGAGAACATTACACTCTGCTAGAATGATCACCCCATGAACAACACTATAGAAAAGAAATATAATCTTAGTAAAATAATCAAAATATTAAAAAAAGTAAAATATAGAACCTTGGGAGGAATTATAGAGAATGTTTAATTAAATAATTAAGTGGCATTTATAGAAGGTAATGTGGCTGTTGAAATAGTAACCTGACCATTGAGAATAGTAATTAGGCATTGGGAATAGTAACTACTCCTAAAAAAATAAAATATAATTTAAATAATATTTATCAATTATAATTTATGAAAATATAAATATTATAATCCCATAATATAAATATCAATAATTAAAACTCAAAGAAAATATAAACACAATTTGAAAAAAATGTATTTTAATGTATTTAATAAAATTATTTTTTTATGTTAATAATTAAAATTATCTATGATTAGAAAATTAATTTAATAATATTAATTAATTTTTTACAATCATCACATTGAAATTTTATATGGGTGATTTTTTTTATAATTTTCTGAAATACTTGATTTGTTAGGTGGATAGTAAAAACAGTTTTTTATCGAAATAGGTTTATTTTAAATGACATCATTCATGATGTAATAAGAAGATAATAAACTCTATAAATATTATTTTGTATAAAAACATATTTAATAAGATAAATGAGTTATTTAAATAAAATTATAATGTTTTCCAAACCTAGGAAGCGTTTTCCAAAAGTCTAAACTCTAAAGTATTCCATTAAATAACATTTTATCATTTTCCAAATTTTCTTTAGATTAAAATAATAAATTTAAATTATAAACTATTTTAAAGTATTAAAATTCTTCTTATTTAATTAAAATAAATTTCATAATGTCAACAATTATACTATATATAGGTTTTCCATGGATATACTATTTTATTCAGTATTATAACTCAAAATTCGCCTCTCCTCGAGGATAAATAACCCCTCACCCATCCCTTGGAAAGACACTTACCTTACACATTAAAAATTAAAATATCTACCCAAATCCCCAATCTCTATCCAATTATCATACTTAGGGATATTCTAAAGTAATCAAACTCCATTATTTCAAGATGTTAAGGGTGTTAGAATAGAAACAACTTCAAGAAAGTGGTAATGTCCATTCCTATTTTAATTTGTTTCAATTTCTAAAATATCTATCATCCTTTTATCTTCTCATACGATACTTATTAAAACAATTAAATATTATTTTAACATGATCTTTAAAATGTTAATGTCCTATAAAAATAATTCTTAATATAATCATATAATATATATCCCTCGCCTAATGTTTGGATAATGTCCTATTAATGACCGGTTAACCAACAACAATGATGCTGCCAATTATTTTCTTATCACCACCCATGCTTATTGATATAATAAATTATTTAGAATATATAAATTCATAAATATATGTATTTATAAGCTTATTTTATTAATATTAAAATTTTATAAGTAGCAATAAATCAAGATCATTAAATCAATGCAAGACGAGATATTTTAAGGAAAATATGATACAAAAACATTTTATCTTTGACAATGAGAATTCAGAAATATAATTAAATTATTATAATTAATCAATAGTGATAAAATTAAAATAATTTAAATATTATTTTATGTTTTAATAAACCTATGATTATTATTAAGGTGGAAAAGTGATGAAATAAAGTAGGATTTAAGGTAAGGGGAATCTCAAACCCAACACCTCTTTTGGGGTACCTCTTATTTAAAATAATTATATATATATATATATATATATGTACTTAAAATAAACTTAGTATTTCATTCCACTATTCTTTACCATTTATTTTTGGTGAAACACCTATACCTAGCCATTGATAATTTTCTCTAAGTCATTTACTATGCTTTTTCAAAAAGACATTAATTTCCAAAAACATCACATTAACTCCTCTTGATTTATTTATCATACACTAATAATTGATGATGTTTTATAAAAAAATATGATTTAAATTATTTATGTAGGAACCTCAAAGGTTATTCAGGAAATTATTCCTTTTAAAATAATTATGAAACCCCTTCCTTTTAGTGGTTTTATTTAATTACTATGATTGTTTTATGTTCCATGTGGCGTGCATTATTATCTTCATTTTATGATGTGATGGATGGGACTAGAATTACATAAGCTTTAAATTCATTGAGTGATATTATATATCTCATGAGATTATATATATTATCCATGAATATGATGCAAGATTTGTGAACACTTATAAAGTTTTGATTTATACACATATGTTAAGCATTAAAATGATGGAAGCTTTGTTTACAACTATGTATGGTATTTGACCACAGTGTTATATTGTTTCACTATTATGTATATTCCACATTCAATTACTTTATAAAATGTTTCCCTAATGCTTATAGTGATGATCCCATACATATTAAATGATGAATATGATTATGATCACCTATATACTATTGACTTGTGTCCCTTAATCATTTTATGTTATCCCTCCCCTTATTGGGATTTTAGCACACCCCTTTATTGATTTACATACTCAAGTGAATAAATGTACTAAAGAGAATATGATATATTTTAGGGAGAATAAAGAATAAGGATTTAAAAAATGTTTATTTTTTATTTTTTAAAAGGGATTGTGGCTAATTTTCCCAAGATACTGAACCTTTGGATCCTATATTATATTACTATTATGTTTTTTGAAGAAATGAGACAAGTGTTGGTCACCCAACCCATACCTAAATAAAATTTATAACATAAAAACGGTACAAAGAATACATGAGGTGTAATGAGATTGCATAAAAAATAAATTGGAAGTTATTACACAGACTTATAAAAAATAGAAAAAAGATTCATTTTAACTATAAAAGATTCGATCCTTTAGAATTTAAATTTCCATGCACCATTCATCCAACAAGAGTTTTAATAAAAATCATTGAATAAAATCCAAATTATTAACATTCCTCAAGGTGATCAAATTTCTTTTCATTTCAAGATAAGTTTCACAGTACAATCGCAAAACACCCCAGATTACAAACACAAACTAGGTGTAATGAGATTACACCATCATGAGAATTATAGTGTTACATCATATATAAATGATAATTCCTTAAAAATTTAGAGATTTATAATCTGTAGAATAGAAAAGAAACCAATACCATATCCAATATACTATCCACCAGATCATGACACATTTTAATAGCTCAAAATCAGACCACAACCATTAGAGGAAAACATAAACATTCTTTCTTAGTGTATACATAGAACACTCCTAGTTACAAACTCAGTTGTCAGAAATGATAACCAAAATAAAAAACCTCCAAACTCATTATTTTGAAGGATACATAGCTATAAAATCATATTCATACTGATTAAAAAACAAAGAATGTAGATAACATATCTTCTAAGGTATAGTTACTTCTGAATTCAATGAAAACCAAAAAAATAGAGATCCTAAACATCCGAGGAAGATAAAGAGAACAAGAAGCCTCAAAATCATTGAAATAATCTCTTCAAAAATATATCACAACCATATGTGGGGTTTGGAATCATCAAATCAACAACCAAAAACTAGTCCCAGATAGAGCCTTAACTACCACAGTTTTTAACACCCATAGTTTTTATGAATTATTTTCAAAATATATATATCTATGATGGATTTAATTGAATGCTAAAGTAAGTTATGCTTTATTTATATGAAACACCGTGTTAATATTTCACTACACAAAAAACATAGATTATATTATAGTAAATTAAACACTATCTTTTTCTTGTGTTACACACAATGTCAATCTCCTTTGATATCTTGAGTTACACGTAAGATCGAGTTTTACCAAAATACAATATATTATTAATAATATTATTAAAATATTATCATAGTTATCACCTAGCCATTGGAATGGAACATAAGAATAATATTAACTATATTATAAAACAATTTTTTGGAAAAGTTTATAAAATTAATTTTTGGTTAACAATTAATTATAAATGAAAATAAAAACCAATTGACTATAAAGGATGAGTTTTTATAAAAAAAAAAATTATGCCCATGAAGGAATTTTATCTTACTAAATTAAATTAATAACTATTATTGAAATATATTAATGAAATTTATATATATTATAAATTCAAAAAAAAATTACATTTATCCAATATGTTTAACAGGCATAAAATAATAACAAATCAAATTTTAGGCATAAGAAGTTGTATTTTTCTAAAAATCAGTTTTGCTGGCTTTTGATAGAAGACTTGTTATAAAAGTAACTATAAAAACTTTTATAATTTTTAGTCAAAAAAATAAACTTAACTTTTTAAAGAATAATATCAAAATTTACTTTGGATTAGTTCTTGTTATTTTTCTAATAAATTTCATTTTTGATGAATAGTGAAAATACCAAATTTAAATTTGAAAATGAATTTTCATCTAATTTATTTATCTAGTTAAATAATATTTTTCTAAAATTATATTTAGATAAATTATACATAAAATAATCCAATTTATTTAATTTTAATCAATTTCACGCTGAAATTGGATATAAATATTTTTTAACTTTTGAACATTTTAACTTTAAAAACCCATGGTCTCATTCGGTATGCGGTATTAATTTGAAAATAATTTCTTGAAATTTTGAATTTATAATTTCAGAAAATGGTTCCCAAATTCGGAATCATAATAATTTATATTTTCTAATAATTTTAGCTATGTTTTCTACCAAAAATATTAGTGAATGAAATTAAAATTAATTACAATGGCTAAGGTAAAAACATGTTTACCTATTGCTTAAACTTTAATATTAATGGGATAAATGACCTATACAATTGTACAAAAGAAATTTAATGCCACTAATTAGTACATATAACCTATTGGATCTAATTTTTTTCATTATTGGAGGCCAATTATGTGAGGGATACCTCCCAATAGTGTTTACGTTTTTGTATTCACAATAATGTAACTCTTCGTCCAGTATAAAAGGGAATTCACCCCCATCTCTTATACAAACCTATTAGGACATTTGGGTCATCCAAAACCTGAAAAAAAAACTCCAAAATTACCTAATATAAACCAATAAAAGTCAATTTTTGTACAAATTCAACCAAGGAATACTTTTTTTTCAAAACCAAATGGAGTTACCCAAAGAAGAGATAAGGTTCTTCAATGAACACTTTTGTTTTATTTACTTCTCTAGTCCTAAAATTATTTTTATGTAATTATTATATAATAACCTCATTATATTCATTATACTAAGTTGTTTTAATGTTATGGTTAAAACTAACATTTTCACAGACTTCCATCAAATGGGATACACAATCATCATTTTTGTGTATTTGGACTACCACCTCGTGAACCGATGTCGTTTTTTATTCCATTACCACCTATAAAGGTTGGGTATAATGATGTAAATAATATTTTTATATGATATTTATGATTTATATATGTTTATTTATTTATTATATAATACAAAACTTTATGTTTTCAATTTTTTTTGGAATATGATAACATTGTTTGTGGACAAGTGGACTACCGCCTCCTCAAAGAAAAGTGATTCATTCATGCTTTACATGGAATATATTACGAATAAATTAAATAAAAATATGTGATATATATGAAATAATAATTATAATATAAATATAATATATATATATAGATATCTTTTTCTTTTCTTCTTTCAAAATATGACAAGAAATTCGAAACATCGTTCAAGTGTGCGTACGACCTACCATCTCCTTGAATGGTTCATTTCATTTCCTAGTTATATATTTTATAGATTATTATAAATAAATATTTAATGAATATATATGATATTTATATCATGGTTTACATTATTTAAATAAGTAAATAGTGATCTAATTAAGAGGATGAATTATCTCAAGTAAAAACATTTATGAAAAACAAAGCAGTTATTTCCCAAAACACAACTTTAACATAGAATTGTTAATAAGTGGGGAATATAAAATCATAATTAAATATTATATGGTATTATATATATAAATATTTTTTTGTTATAGATTTATAATAAACTTATATTTATTATATAGTATATTTGAACAAGTACGATGAGTGTTATGACTTAAGGTAAGGGGATTTCTAGTCTCACTTTTATTTCGGTGAGACTTATGAGATATCCCCCACTCCTTTTTTTGTGTAATTAATACCCATGAATGTATTATATTATTATTACCCTTAATTTTATGGGTATTTACATAACCATTTTTTGATATCTCTTTCATGGAGTTTACGGTTCAAAATTTACCAAATCGGTAAAGTAATTTTGTGTCAATTTTCCTTATTTCATAGACATGTTATTTTATGCACCTAAATTCTTTTAAGAGCTGTATATACTTCCCATTTTAATGATATATCATGAATAAACATCATTTAATGATATTTTAGTCTTCATTTAATGTTATTATTTCATGTATATTACGATTCAATGTTACCAAAGAGGTATGAGTTTATTACAAAAATCTCATCATTTATAGGGATTGTTTACAATTATCTTTCCATTGATAAAATATTATGACATATATATAAATAAATCTCAATAATTGTATTATACTTTAGTTATTCATGATATATTTATGTAATGATTCCATTTTCCAATCTTTTTTACTTAAGACAATTGAGAATTGTTCTTAGAAAATCTTACATTATTTCACTCTTCGGTCGGAAATATGTTTTATCCCAAAACCGTGTTTTCTATAAATTTTTTCAATTTTTTTAAATAAAACTTTATGATTATTTTAAAACAAAACGAATTTATTTTGTATCAAATATTTTTTTATATGATTTCATAGCTATTTTCAAATAAAAAAGTTTTCAGAATGTTTTGTGTTTTAAAATGTGGTTTTTAAAGAGGAAATGATATTTTCCTTAAGAAATGTTTTTAAAAGATATTTCAAAACTATTTTATATATAATATGACATCCATTGGTCTTATATATTCATTAATGGGATAAATCCCATGAATAACATTGAA
Source organism: Viscum album (assembly GCA_963277665.1). Classification (NCBI taxonomy): domain Eukaryota; kingdom Viridiplantae; phylum Streptophyta; class Magnoliopsida; order Santalales; family Viscaceae; genus Viscum; species Viscum album. The sequence continues at coordinate 387,880,329 of OY728166.1, forward strand.
ATAATTTCTATGAATGGTTTATTTTTTGATGAACTGTTGTTTATGACACCCATTTCTCTTCTACAGGTTATACCTTTATTACACACTCGTGAAAATTGATTCTTTTCATGGGTTATGATTTGAAGTAATGATTAAAAAAACTATATATTTTTAATAGGTTTTGATATTATGACATGTTTATGATATCCATTTCATTTCATGGGTTATGATATGATTATTTTTTAGGATTTTGTGGCATACATATATATGATTTTATTATGTGATGGGTGATGCCTATATCTCCCTCGAATGAATTGGTTAAAGATTTATATCTCTTGAGATAAATATGGGAGAAAAGTATATGGTATTTATCCATAATGGGATATGGGTACATCCTAATACACAATGTGAAATGGGTGCGTCCTAATCCACAATGGGAAACACGTGCATCCGGATCCACAATCGGAAATTGGTGCGTCCTGATCCACCATGGGAGATGGGTGTGTCCTAATCCACAATGGGAAATGGGTGAATACTAATCCATAATGGGATACATTTGACTCCAGATCCACAATGTAAAACGGGTGAAACTAGATCCAAAATGGGAAGTGGGTGAAACTAGATCCAAAAATGGGAAGTTGGTGCATCCTAGTCCATAATGAAAAACAAGTGCACCCTAATCCACTATGTGAAGAATCTATAACCTGATCCACTATAAAGAATAGACTGTGACTTTGGATGGTAGTTTCTTCTTCTTAATAGGTGTATCCCCCCATTAAGTACCTAAATAGGTTTTGTCAATGATCCTTTACTTATAGATAATGATTTTACATGTTTATGTGTCTACCACAAATTCTATGTCTTATTCCAATATTATTCTCTCATGACTCTTGTTATATGATTTAATTATGATTCATGTCCTATGAAATACTGATATTTATTCCATGAATCATGATTATAATCTTTGATATGTATTTTATGATCTTTAAATGTTATTATCATGTTCTCATACCCTTATATCCATGTTATGATTATGTATATCATTTATTTTTACCCCTAGATCATCTAATCTCACCCATTTTTATGTTTCCTTTTCCCAGGTTATACATAAAGGTTTTAAGTTAGATTGTTAAAGGGAATTATCTTTATGAGATATGTTGAATATATTTCTCCAAATTAGAAGAATGTGTTTAAAGTTACCAAATACACAAAACCATTATGGTTTTTAGGAATGTACTTCTGTAATGTGCTAAATATTCATCTAAAATGACGTAATATCTATGTATGTTAAGCCTGGGTCACTATAGTTGGTATTAATGGAAAGGTGTTTTCAACCTTTGTAAAATATGATTTAAAAACTTTGGTGATGTCTGTAGGGATATTTCTAAGGTAATTTATAGGGATGTCTCTAAGGATAAGTCTAAGGATGAGTTAATGTATAAGAAAAATGTCCTAGAATTTTGGTTAAGGATAGAGAAACTGGTTTCCTAGAAATACATCACTGTATGGATACTACAATTAGATGTGTATCTATAATCACATAGGGGTAACAACAACAAGAACAGTGTATTGAGGTAGACTCAATTGGGAATTGGTTTATGACAACGGGTCTTGATGCACACCTAGTTTGACACTCCCAGGGGATATGATTTGGTAATTAAAAAAATATTTATGAACCATCATGAAGGATTTAAATACATGATGATCATGTATGATCTAAGTATAAGTTAATGTTACATATATTTGAAATAATGTTTCGTGATTTAGACATCTTATAAGTAAATTTTCATGATTTTGTGGTTTTCTACTATGAAAAGTGTTTCTCACCCTAAGCTTTCTGGATTTAAGTCAATGGTAGGAACCATAAGGAATTGGGTTAAAATTGAATGCGGTATATAATTTTTTATTGAGAAGTAAAATGGGATGATCAATAGAGTTAAAGGCATTATAATCATGCCTAATCAGTTTTCACTGAACATGATTAACAATATATACCTCAATCGTCTCTTAGAATCACCAAAGAAGAGAATGAAGGAGTTCACTGAGTATTTAGAAAATATATACCACAGAGGAAAGAATATTCAATTTATTTTGTGCCGAGACCATTGAAAGAAAAACCCAAGTGAATGCCTTAGAGTAATAGGAATATTTTTTTACTATGGAAAATAAAGACACAAAGAAAGTAACCGAAAAGGGAAAATGAAAAGTTTATTTAACGCAATGGATGAGAATATTGGTCTCCCTAATGTATTATCAACATTTGGATGTTTTATATGTGGAAAGTATGGCCATTATTAAAATCAATTTCTTAGGTGGAAATATCATGAATTAAATAAACAAGGTTGTATGAGTAATGGTTTTTCTGATGATGATTAAGAGGCTATGAACAACATTTTAAATGTATGTGTTATTAAAATAGTATTATTTATAAACATTGTTAAATTGTGTTTTATGAATGCTAATAAATTAATTGATTTTTATATTTTAGTAGATGGTTATTAAGGAATAATACAATGAATCTTAGTTAATTGTATGAGAATAAAGTGGTATGAATAAAGAATTTAGGTTTTTGAATTCAAATAATATGTTATACAAATCATGAAATATATAAGTATTTTTAGTATAAGTTTTTGATTAAGGGTTTAAAAGGATATGTTTAATGGTTCTTATTATTTATAAAATTGGTTTAATGTAAATGTGATATTTTGATTAAGGAAAGGTAAACTTTAATGTGTTTTTTATTTTGAAAAAATTGGACTTAGCTTGGATAAATTGTTGATTGATTTGGATAAAATAAATTGGATAGTATTTATGACCTAAGAACTGGTAAAGTATTTTTTGAAAAAGTGGTTTATGCTATCATGGATGGAGTTTATAAAAATTTTGGATCTAAGGAATATATCCAATAATATTTAGAATAAGAAATAATGAATTTTATCAACAATTATTTATGGTAATTTAGGTTATTACCATGTTTCTAGAGAATGCATGATGAAGGTATTCATATTTTTTCTATGTGAAAACCAATAGATACATTATGATATATGGGGGGTCATTCTTAAGTTGATTTTGAAAAATTTAGTGAACTTATTTCTAATTTTTTGTATTTTCATATTTTATAAGGGTTATAAGGATAACCTTTTATGGAAATTTAAGATAAACATCATATTAAATTTTAGAGATCAAAGTATTGTCTCAAATATGAGGATTTATGCATACTAGACCTGTAATAACCATTTTAGTTTGATGATAACTAAAGAAATATGGAATGACTTATAATTATATTTATTGATCTCGTGATTTTTTAGTTCTTCAAGAAAAAAAATTACCATTATTTATTAGTGTAAGAGATGAAGCGGAAATTGACCTAGGCACAACCAAAGGGTTAGATTTTGAATATAAAATGGAATGAGATCAAGTAAATATATCTTCTTGCAAAAAAATATACAACTCTTGGGGAAGGACCTTGAAGCCAAAAAAATATCCTAGTACCTTCAATTTTTATAAGTAAAATGGTCTCATAGATAATCATAGATTTATGTTTTTGTGATCGTTTACTTTCTATGGATCACTCACTTATACTGATCAATGTTCTCTAAAACTATCTATCAATATTTGAGTGTTATGCTTCTCTAACATATCCATGTTTCCACTTGAAACCTATGTTATCCTATGTGAAAACCTATTTATGAGTTACTTTGGGTAACCTTTATGTTTTCGACTTTCTATTTTTAAAGAGAGTTTTAGTATTTATTTTTAAGATGTGGGTATCTATGAAAGGAAATTTCAAGTATTAATAATTTTATAGCCTCGAATAATTTTTAGGGATAAATTAATATTAAGGGGGTTATAATGTGACATCCATAATTTTTATGAACTAGTTTTTTTCAAAAAAACAAATTCATTGATGGACTGCATTGCACGCTGCACCAAATTATGCATGATTTATACACAACACCAAGTTAAACTGACACTACACAAAAAACATATATTAGATTATGGCACACACAACACTATATTTTTTTATTTTTTCACAAATAATGTTGAGTTACTTTGATAGCTTGTGTGACACGCTAAACTAAGTTTTACCGAAATATAATATACTATTTATATTATTATCAAAATATTATTATAGTTGTCACATATCCATTAGAATGGAATATATGAATAAGATTAAATAAATTATGAAATTTTGGATTACATGTGTTTATAAAATTACTTTTTTGGTTATAAATTAATTATAAATGAAAATAAAAACCAATTGAATATAAAGGATGTGTTTTTATGAAAAAAATATTTTTATGCCCACAAAGGTGTTTTATCTTAATAAATTAAATTAATAACTATTAGTGATATGTATTAATGATATTTATATATATTATAAATTCAACCAAATGTTTTTACATTCATACAATAATTTTTATAGGCATAAAATAAGAATAAATACAGTTTTATACATAAAAAGCTGTATTTTTTGTAAAAGATAGTTTTGCCGCCTTTTAATGGAAGAATAGTTTTAAATATAATTTTTGAAATTTTTATAATTTTTATTTGAAAAATTAAACTTCAATTTTTAAATCAGAATATAAAAATGTATTTTGGGATGAGTTTTTGGTATTTTTTGGAGAAATTTCATTTTTTAATGAATAGTGAGAAGAACTGAATTTTTATTAAAAACTAACTTTTCATCTAATTTATTTATATAGATAAATTATAATTTTATTTTATTTTAAAATATATTTAGATAAATTATAATAAATTAATCTATTTTATGTCATTGTAATCAATTTCATATTGAAATTTGATATAAAAACATTTCAAACTTTTGAACATTTTCACTTTATAAACTCATTGTTTCGTCCCGTCCACGAGATTAATTTAAGTGAATTTATGAAACTAAAATATTTATAATTTTAATAATGGATTAAATATTTAGAATCATAATAATTTATAATTTCTAATAAATTCAACTTAGTTTTTGACAAAAAATATTAGTGAAAGTAATTAAAATTAATTATAGTGATTAAGGTAAAAACTAGTCTACATAGTGGTTAAACTTTAATATTAAGAGACTAAATGACCTAAAAACTTGTAAAAAATCCAATTTATGCCTTTATTTAGACCCAATATTTTCTTTTCTTGGATTTGGTTCATTGTTGTAGGAACATTATGTAAGGGAGACCTCCCAATAGTGTTTACCTTTTTATATTTACAAGAATGTCACTCCTCATCCACTATAAAAGGGAACTCACCCCCTCACTTCTATACACATATAAGGGACTTTTTATCATCCAAAAACTACCCAAATAAGATATAAAATTATCTCTTATCAACCTAAAAACCTCAATTTTAGTATAACCCCAACCAAGGAATCCCTTTGTTGCAAACCAAAAGGAGTTTCTCGAAGAAGTGGTAACATTCCTCAATGAGCACATTTATTTTATTTCTTTATCCATCCATTTATTTTTTTATATAATGATTATATAATAAAATAATTATATTATATATAATTATATTTTATATTTTATGTTTATAACCTACATCTTCACGAACTTCCATCAAATGGGATACACAATCATTGTTTTTTATGGTGGACTACCGCCTCGTGAACCGATGTCGATTGCTCTTCCATTACCAAATCTCAAGGTTGAAAATAATGATGGAATTAGTATTTTAATATTATATATATGATATTTGTGGTATATTTATTCTTTTTTTCTTTATTATATAACACATACGTTCATTCCTTCCATTTTTTGGGAATTGAATCACATCATGTGTGGATGTGTAGATTACTGCCTCCTCAAAGTGAAGTGATTTGTTCACACTTTACATGGAATGTTTTATGGATGAGTTTAATAAATATATGTGATAGATATGAAATAATAATTATACTGGAAATATAATATATATATATATATATGTATATCATTTACTTTTTAAAAAAATACGACAAGAAAATAGAAACAACATTCATGCGTGTGTACAGCCAACCATCTCCATGAATGGTGTATTTTATTTCTTATTTTTATCATTTATAGATTATCAAATATAAATGTATAATGAATATATATTATATTTATATCAATTTTTAAATTATTAAATAAGGAAATAATTATTTAAGTAATGGTATGAATAATAACAAGTCAAAACATCTACAAGAAACAAAGCAGCTATTACCCAAAACATAACTTTAACATAGGATTGTTAAAAAATAGGTAATATAAAGTTATAAATAAATAATATATGGTATTATATATATTATTATTTTTAATTTATATATTTATTATACACTTATATTTATTATACAGGATATTTGAAGATGTATGATGAGAGTCAAGACTAAAATTAAGGGGATTTCTAGTCTCACTTTTATTTCTGCGAGACTTATGTCATATTCACCACTCATTTTTTATGTGGTGTTTAAACTAAACATGAATGTATTAATTGATTATTATCTTTAGATTTATGTTTATTTACATATACATTTTATTATCTTTATTTCATGGTGTTTACAGGTTAAAATTTACCAAACCGGTAAGGTAGTTTTTTCTCAATCAGGCTCCTATAAGACACATATTATGTTATACACCGATATTATTTTACAAGGTGTATATACTACAATTTGTAATGATATATCATGAATATAATTACTTTAATGATATTTTATTCTTAATTTAATGTTATTCATTATTTTTTATCATGATTCAAAGTTTCCAAAGTGGCGAAAATTTATTTCTACAATCTCATAGTTTATCAGGATTGTTTACGATTATGCTTCCATTGATGAAATATTATGACCCATATGTCAAAAAATCTCATGAATTTTGTTATAATATATTTATTAATGATATATTAATGCAATGGAACCATTTTTCACTCTTTGGTACTTAATATGATTAATAAAATGTTTCTTAGAAAATCTGATCTTATTTTTCTCTTCGGTCGAAAATATATTTTCTCACACAACCATATTTTCTAAAAATGTTTTCAAAAATATTTTTAAATGATATTTTAAGATTTTTTTAAATGATAAATATTTCAATTATTTTAAAATATTACATTATAAGTTTTCAAATAAATTTTCAAATAAAAATATTTTTAAATGTTTTATGTTTAAAAAATAGTTTTTCTAAGAGGAGAAGATATTTTCCTAAAGGATATTTTTTAAAATATCTTTCAAAATTATTTTCCATATAAGATTAAATATGTTTGTGTTACTTAATACTTATTGGGATATAATCTATGAATAAAATTCGTATCCTTTCTCTGAATGGTTTATGTTTTGATGGCATGATGTTTATAAAACCTATTTCTCTTCCACATGTTATACCATTATTACACGCTCATGAAACCCAATTCTTTTCACGGGTTATACTATGATGAAATTATTATTAATTTTTTATATTTTACATAAGATATGATATGGTATGATTATATATTTATGATACCCTTTTTATTTTAGGGTTTATGATATGATGATTGTTTGTGATCTTCTAACACGCATATATATGATTTTTTTATGTGGAGGGTGGGAGATATATCTCTCACCAATGAATTGGGTAAAAATTTATATCTCGTGAGATAAATATGGGAAAAAAGTTGAAAATATTGACCCATAATTGAAATGGGTGTGTCCAGAACCACAATGGGAAATGGTTTCATCCTGATCCAAAATGGGAAATAGGTGTCTCCTGATCCACAATGAGAAATGGGTGCATCCTGATACACCATGGGAAACTAATGCATCCTGATCCACAATGGGAAACATGTGCATTACAATCCACAATATGAAACAAGTGAATCCAGATCCACAATTTGAAATGGTTGTGTCCTTATTTAAAATGGGAAGAAGGTGTAACCTGATCCACTATAATGAAAGGATTGTAATTAGGGATGGTGGTGTGTCCCACCCTATTGGTGCAACCCCCATGAAATTCCCAGATATGTTTTGGAAATTATCCTTTATTTATATGGTATTATTTTACATGTTTATGTGTCTACCACATATTCTATGACTTATTCTAGTGTTATGATCTCATGAATCATTTTCTATGATTTCTTTATGATTCTTGTCTTATGACTTGCCAATATTTTTTTCATGACTCAGGATTATAATATTTGATATGCATGGTATGAACTTAAAATATTATCATCTTGTTATAATAACCTTATGTCCATGTTATGATTATGTATCTCTTATATTTTTTTACCCTTAATAAGAATTTTATCTCACCCATTCTTATATTTCCTTTACCCAGGTTATGAATAAAGAAATTTAAATAGGAATACTAAAGGGGAATATTTTTATGTGATATGTTTAAGATCTTTCACCAAATTAGAAGAATGTTTCACGAGTTTCCAAATACACTAAACTTTTATGGTTATTGGGCATTTAATTTTGTAATGTGATAAATTTTCATCTAAAATGAAGTAATATCCATGTATGTTAATCCTTGGTTGCTACACACTTTCCATATTGGAGAAGTAAAAATCGTTGATTTTTTCATCAAAGACAAGTGGAGAAAAATATGATTATGATCTAGATGATTGAAATATTACATTATTCTAAACAATGTTCCAGCATAGAATAGTAAAAAAACCATGCCAATACATCCTATTAACATTATAAATTATCTTCAAATTAAAAACTAAAAATAAGAGGGGCTGCAAAAAAGCAAGAAAAACCAAGGTAGAAATATTAATAATCATTTCCATGAAATTTTCCTAAAATTAGGATTATGATTTTTTCTGAATACCTACAATAATATTTTATTTATCTAAAATAATGTTTTAATATTCACATTAATAAAATTTGGGTTGCTATAGCTTGTATTGAATAATAGTTTAGTTAATTTGGTCATTAGGATTAGAAAAGGTTAGTTAAAATAATAAGGATAGGTATATGTATAGGTAAAAATTATATATATTGGTAATGTATAAGAGAAAATTATTTTCGAGCAATGAAATATATGTATGGATACTACAAGTGGGTGTGGGTTTTTCACAGATGTACATAGGGGTAATAACCCTAAAAAGTATGAATTGAGAAATAACTCGAACATCACCTGGAGCACGATAAATAGCACTTACTACACACCTAGCTTGACAATCTCGATGGATATGCTTTAGTTAATCACAATATCTATAAAACCATTTATAAAAGATAAATAACTAAAGTAATTATTCCTCTTAATGTTAGAAATGTTTTAAAATACATAATCTTAGAAATATCATTTGTGATTACGGATAAACATAGGGATCACATAAGATATGACTTTAGAATTAATTTTTCATTAATAATAAATTATTAATTCATTCATTGTTGAATTAAGTTTTGTTAAAATATTTTCTATTTTAGAAAATGGTGGGATCCAAGAGAAACCTGACCACTAACCCATGTGAGGGACATTGAAAATATTTTTCGAATGACATCCTCAATTCCATGGGAGGTGGAGTTCAAAACTTCATGGAAATTCTTACCTAGATCCATTAGAATATTAAAAATAACTTAAATGACATGGAATATATTCCTTCACCCATGATGGACCAACTTGGAATTGAGAGCTTTATGTAGTAATGACCACTAATTTTTAGTGGATCTTCTAATCAACTTGTTGTGTAATAGTGGGTTTACTCAATAGAGAATTTATTTTATTGTTCTCTAATTTTTTGAGAAGGATAAATTTACCTTGGCTATTTATCATTTATATAGAGAGGATAATAAATGGTGGGTATTGATAAGGAATACCAATCAAAAGGATGAATTAGAATAAATGGAGTGGGAAGACTTTAAGAAGTTATTTCTTAATAATTATTTCCCTAAAACTCTTAAATTTTTTTGGAGAAATCCTAGAGCTTAAACAAAAGAGGGTAAATTTTTCATGGATTATGAGGAAACATTCATAAGGAATTCAAGATATGACTCGTGTTTTTCTATCAACGTTGATAGAAAAATAGATATATTATTTAGTGGTTTAAAACCACACATTTCAAAGGATCTATATATCTATGACTTTGGGATTTAATGAGAATTAGTTTGATGTGTTGTCAAAGAATAAATAGAGTATGTAGAATGGTATAGTGGTTATTGAGATGAGAATCAAAACATGGAGTTTTAAGATGGGGTATCAAATAAAAAATGAGGAATGAAGATCTAACCACCCACATGTCAAAAATATATGAATAATAATATTGGGAATTTCCCCAATGATATAGATAAATTCATCAAGTGTAGGTGAAGAGGCCACTAAGATATTGATGTTTAAGAGACTTGTAGAAGTCGGCCAACACGATAGGGGAAAGGAATGCACCTCTTAATGCACCAACCATGTTTCAATGCTTCAACTATAGGGAGAAATTTAACTATGAAATATAGTGCACTATACCAAGGGAAATTTAGGGGAATCAGCTTCAAAAACAACCAAATCCAATGGAGCAAGTAAAATATTATTCCATCAATACCATTGAGGTGGAACATGAAAATAAAGTCGTAAAAGGTACACTTCATAATCTCTAAATATTGGAAGAAGTTTTATTTGATTAAATTTATATGAATTACTTTATATCCTACAATTTTTCTAGAGATATTGAATCAAAATATAAATACCTTGAAATATTGATATCCATAAAAACACCTATTAGTGAAATAAATGAAAAAAAGTGTTTGACACTTCTCATTTTTTTGTCTATGGGACGATTCCTTTAGTAAATTTTCTAATCCTTCCCTTGTTGGAATTTGATATTATACATGGCATGTATTGGATCTATTTTTATAGATTTCACATAGATTTTTTTGAAAAGGAAATATCTTTCCATATTATGAACCATCCCAAGCTTCTATACAAATGAAATGAAGAGCAAGAATATCCATTGGAAAATTCCTCAATGTTGTGGATGTTGATACCAAATCTAGAATCGTACCATGCCTAAATGGTTGGGTAAAAGGAAGGTATAACCCTTAAGGAAATTCCAATTGTAATGGAATATACTAATTTATTTACTGAAGAGTTACCCAGCCTCCCCCAAAATCATGTGGTATAGTTCTCAATAGATCTTATACCAAGACTCACTACTATCTCTAAATGCCTATATAGGATGGCCCCAATAGAACTGGAGGATTTAAATAAGTAGTGTTAATATAATTTAGAACAATGGTTCATACAACCTATTGTATCTCCCTAGGGCGTTCCAGTAATACTTTTCAAGAGAAATTATAGATTAATAAAACTGTGTATTTATTACTCAGATCTCAAAAAGATCACCATAAAGAACAAGTATCCCCTATTAAGGATTTATTAAATGATTGGTCATCTAGAAGGAGATCAATATTTATGAAAGGTAAATCTTTAGTACTTATATCATCAATTAAAGGTAAATAAGGATGATATTTATAATTCAGCCTTTTGTACATGGTATGGAAACTATGAGTTCATAGTGATTCCCTTCAGACATACTAATTCCACAACAATCTTCATGGATTTGGTGAATAAAGTCTTTAGATAATACCATGCCAAATTTTTTGTAGTATTTATAAATGATATTCACATTTACTATAAGAGTAATGAAGAACATGAAGAGAATATATGGATTGTTTTGGAATCATTAAGAAAGGATAGGATGTATTCTCAATTCAACAAGTGTGAATTTTGAATGTAGAAAGTCACTTTCATGTAGTATGTGATCACAATAAATTGAGTTTCTATAGATCCCTAAAAGACAATGGCAATTTAGGTATGACTTAAACACTAATTATTCATGTAAATACATATTATTTAAGGTTTAAATGGTCACTATTGATTATTTTGAAAAACCTTTAATGATAATATATCCCACTAACTAAGTTAACATGGAAAAGAGTAAAGTTTTTATTGATAGAAGAATGTGAGGAAATATTTAAGGAGCTCAAGAAGAGGATAATCCATATGAATGTAATCACACTACCATCAAGTGGATAAGTTTTTGTGATATAATGTGATGCTTCAATGAAAGTCTTGAGTTGTGTACACATTTATAATTATAAAGTGGTATATTATGCCTCATGATAGTTAAATATCCATGAGAAAAACTAATTGAATCATGATATTGAGTTTTCAACTGTGATATTTTTATTAAATATTTGGTAGAATAGCCTATATGGTGAGAATTGAGACATAAATATAGATCACATGGGTCTAAATTATATACACACACAAAAATAGTTGAATGTGTATAAAAAATGATGGTTAGATCTAATCAAGGACAAATATTCTCTATTCATTATGTTTTAGGAAAGGTGAATAAGGTAGATGATTCTCTAAGTAGAAAAGAATCTGTTAAATTATCCATGATGTCTATTGTGAAATAATTTATCTTCATACATATATAAAGTACGGATTTTGAAATCATTAAGATAAGAAATACATCATACATTTCCCAAGTTATTTCCAAAAAATCTATCTAAGAGAAGATCAAGGAATCAGAAAGGGATGATCTAGAGCTTTAAAACATGGTGGAAGCTATAAAAGAGGATAATATTCATGATTTCTATATTAATTAATATGTTTTAATTTATTTTGGAAGTAAAAATGTTGTTCCAAAATCACCTAATATAAATAAAGATTTACTGGATAATTCACATAGCTCATGTTTCTCCATCAAAACTAGATGTGCCATGATGTATTGTGAACTTTGAGAGCACTTATGGTGGGAAAAAATAAATAAGTAGATTAGTGAGTACAACTAATTTTTTTTAGTATGTAAGAAAGTTAAATAATAGGGATAAAATTATAAGGGGATGACACAACCATTTCCCTTACACCCATGGGAATTGATAAACATCACCATGGAAATTTTCCTCAGTCTCCTAAAGACATCCAAACAAATTAATGCGATATGGGCTATGTAGGATTGAATAAACAAGACTACACAATTAATATCTATTTAATAAGATTTTTGTATTCATAAAATAATTAAGATATACATAAAGTAAGTGGCATGGTTTCATGGGTAATCACTTTTGATAGTCTCTGATCATGATCCAAGTTTCACTTCTAAATTTTGGAGAATTATTCATCATTCTTTGACTAATGAATTGAATTTCTATAAAACCTATATGAAAGTACCATTTTGAAACTTGAGGATATATTTAGAGACTAATAAATGGAATTTAAAGGTTTTGGGGATCAAAATATAATATAATTTGTGTTATCATACAATAATTGCTTTCAATCGAGTTTTAAATTTGCGTCATATGAATCTCTATATGGGAAGTGATGTAGAACTTCTAGTTTTTTGGATGAAGTAGGTAAAAAAATCTACTTATACCCAATATTATTTATGAGATTAAATAAAAGTTTCAATATATCTAATAGAAAAAAATATGATCAAAGTTGAAAAAAGTGTTATGCTAACAATCGTCGAAGGGACATGGAGTTTGATGTTGGAGATAAATTTTTCCTTTGAATATCACTATGGAATAGTTTCATGTAGTTTGGAAAGAAAGGAAATACCAACCTTATGTAAATCTTCTCCTTTTATATCCTTTATCACATAAGAGTAGTGTCCTATAGACTATCACTTACACCAAAAATGACACAAGTTCATGATGTGTTTCACGTATCTATCCCAAGGAACTACATAACTTGTCCCTCATATGTATTGAATATAAAGGTGGTATAACTAAAGAATTACCTCTCTTATGAGAACCATATTCTGAAGATCTTTTACCATAGAGACATTGTTTTATGAAAAAATACAATTCACCTTGTAAAATTTGTTTGGAGAAACCATAAATGTGAAGAAGTATCATGGGAACTAGAGGAAGTATTGAAATAGAAGTACCCTCTTTATTCTCAATCAACAATATGAGTTGAAATTGTAGGGATGAACATTCTAAATGGATAAAGAATGTAATGACCCATACTTTATAAATGATATTTTTTTCATGAATAAATGTGTATTATATTTTTTATAATTATACACATATGTCAAAAAGAGAAACTAAAAACAATTTATTTCATTAATTAGGATAATTACTCAGCAATTAAACCCATTAAAATGCCAAATTTTACAATGGGAAAATATTAAAAAGAAAATTTTGAATGTAAAAACTAGGATCATTTAATTTTCTAGAATTATCACCCCTATGAACAATAATATAGAAAATAAAAAAATATTAGTTTACTAATTTACATAGTATAAAAATAAAAATCTATAACCTTGGGAGTAATTATATTAAATGTTTTATGAATTAATTAAGTGGTTTTTATTAGAGGTAATGTGACAGTTATAATGGTAACATTACCATTGGGAATAGTATCATAACCACAGAGAGTAATAACATGACTATTAGGAATAATAAATTTACCTAAAAATAATAAAATGTAATGAAAAAAATATTTATCATAATTAATTTAAAAAAATATAAATATTATAATCCAATAAAATAAATATCAATAAAATAAAATTAAAGTAAATATAATCAAATTTTTAATAAACTTTATTTTAATTTATTTCATAATAATAATATTTTTTATATTAAAAATTAAAATTTCCTATGAATAGAAAATTATTTTGATAAAAAAATAAATATTAGAATCATCACATTGAATTTATATAAGGGTGATTGTTTTTGGTAATTTTATGAAATACTTCATTTTTAGGTCAATTGTAAAAATATAGTTTTTTCTTTATCAAAGTATTTTAAATCACATAATTCATGATGTAATTATGACCTAATAAATTCTATAAATATTATTTCATTCAAAAACATATTTAATGAGATAAATGAATCATTTAAATACAACAAACATGTTTTATAAACATATAATTTATTTTCTAAAGTCTAAAACATTCCATTAAAATAATATTTCGTCATTTTTTCACCTTTCCATTTGATTAAAGTAATTAATTCAGATTATAAATTATTGAAAAGTCCTAAAATATTGTTATTTAATTTTAAATATGTTTCATAATTTCAAAATTATTAATATTTATGTTTAACTTTGATATAATATTTCATTTGATATTATAGCTCAAAATACCTATGTCTTCAAGTATAAATAACCCCTCACCCATTTGGTGGAAAACCACTTTCCTTATAATTTATAATGAAAAATATCTATCCAAATACCCACTCTAATGACCCTTAATCAATAGGTACATTAGGAAGTTGTTAAAATCCAAGATTTCAAGAAGTTAAGGGTAGTAGAAAAGGAACAACTTCAAGAAAGAGGTAATGTCCTTCCATGTTTTTTTGCCTTTTCTAAAATCCATATCATCCTTTTCTTTTCTAATCCAAACCTACTTAAAAAATATTTAATGTTTTAAAATGATCTTTATAATATTATTTTCCTATAAAATTTTTATTTATAATATAATCATATAATATATATCTCACACCTGATCTTTGAAAAATTTCCAATTAATGGTATGTTAACCGCCAATGAGGATACGATCATTTATTTTCTTATCACCACCACCATGGTTATTATAATAAATTATTTATAATATATAAATTTATAAATATATGTATTTATAATATTATATATTTAATATTAATAATATATAAGTATCAATAAATAACGATCATTAAATTGAAGCAAGATGAGTTATTTTAATGAAAGTATGATATCAAAACATTTCACAATTAACAAACGGAATTGAAAAATATTATACAATGATTATAATTGTTCAATAGTGAAAAAATTAATATAACTAACTTCTTTCTCCATGTTGTAATAAATTAGTTTTTATTATTTAGGAGGTATAAAAGAGATGAAATAAACCGGGATTTAAGGTAATGGGAATCTTGAACCCAACTTCTTCTTTTTGGGTTACCTCTTCTTTCACATTATTTTCTACATGTAATTCCATCAAATTTCTTGAAAATTTCCTTCCACTATTATTTTAATATTATTTCTTGGGTGATACTTGTACCTACCCTTTCAAAACAAATCCAATCCATTAATAGTGGTTTTTTAAAAAGAATCAAAATTATAAAAACATCACATTAACTCCCCTAGAGTTATTTCATATCCACTCAATATTTATGTTGTTTTATTCAAAAATATTATTCACCTTATTCATTTCAAAACCCCAAAGGTTATTCCAAAATCTATTTCTTACGAATACTTTGTAAAACACATTCATTTCAATGAGATTATTTCATGACTATGACTGTTTTAAGTTATACGTGGCATGCATGATTATGATAATTTTATGATGTGATGAGTCAGTTCGACATTATATAGCTCTAATAAATTGGATAATGTGATATATCTCATGATATTATGTGTATTACTCATGAACATGGTTTTATCTTTGTTTATAATTATGAAGTTATGATTTATGCACATATGTTATGTGTGAACATGATGTTGTCTTTGGTCACAACTATGTATGTTATTTGACCACTATATTATGATTTTTCATTATTTTAAATATGCCACATTACATGTATTTGTTAAATATTTCAATCATGTGTATGATGGTGATCCCATTCTTATGAGATGATGATGATTATTCTCACACATATGCTATTGATTCTTATCACTTATTACTTTTAAATAATCCCTCCCCTAATTGGGATTTTAGATCTCCTTTTTATATTTATTTACGTAGAAGAATACATGTACTAATAAAAATATAGAAGCTTTTAGTTGGACCAAGAAGAAGGATTTAAATAGTGTTTAAGTTTTATTATGTACAAGTGATGTGTGTGCATAATTTTCTCAATATACTAAACCTTCAGATCCTATATTTCCTTAATATTATGTTTTTTGTCTTAAAAACGATTTAATAGTCATGTAAGAAAAAATTATTTCACTATAGTGTAGGTTATTTGGAGTGCCCATGATGATGTGGGAGAAAATGGGTGAAACATAATAGAATCCCAAAAATAAATGTTCATTGAATTTCATATTTTGAAATATATCTCCATCCAATTAGGATGATATGTTTTAGATATATTCCAAAAAATATAGCTTAAAACTCATAAGAAGACTCCAAATTCCAGTTATTCTATATGGTGGACCAACTAAAGTGATCTTCCTAGAAAATAGAATCTTCTAAAAGTTAAGAGTAGTGCTCAATATTTGGAAACTTTATCCCATTATAGACATTCAATGGAATCCAAATTATATAGGGATACATTAAATAATTTTTCCATCAACAATTATATTTTTTTAAAATCAACACTAGTTCATTTACCAATCAAAATATAAATCAGAAGTGGTATTAAAAAATTATGGTGCTTAAAACCACCTTCTATATTTCCTATAAAAACACACATTGGGAACCTCATTTTAAAGTTCAACCTAGGAGTGATAATTTATCATTATAGTGACCCAAAAGATTATTATTATCATCCTAGAAATTTTGGAGTTTCCTATCCTCCTAGGGAAATCAAGTATAAAGGAATAGTTCCATATCAGCCTTATCCTTCTTTTGATGGAGAGATAAATGGTGGGTGATCATTATTAGGAAGATATATACCTTTCAAGGGATTTTCGACAAAAAATTAGCTAAGATTTTAGTGTAATTTTATTTTTAAAACATTTTATTTAGTTTTACCTTAAATTATTTTGGATTTTAATTATTTTTTTCATGCATGTGAATTGAATGCACAATATTTAAAATCGACCAATGTGAGATTTTGAGTGTGTGACTTATGTTCTTTAGATCAGAAAACTGAAGAATATTTATTCACATATTGCATATATCAGATTTTCTTATATGATATTATTCCATGCATAAGCGTTGAACCTTGTTCATATGGTTATTATGTTATGGTTTGTCTCTAAAGAAATTAATATAAAGGATTAAAGGGTAATTATGATTTGATTTAACCTCAACAAAAGACTTACTCCCAACCAATATAAGTTTTTATGAACTATAAACATGAAATGTTGTGTAGTGAAATTATAATGATCAACTCCTACTTATTTTAAAGACCACATGAATTTTTTAACTATTCATGCCTTTAATTATGTTATTCCCCTTAAAAACTTTATTCAACCCCACCCCCATTTTTTAGTTATCTTTTTGTAAATATTATTTAAAATACACAATTTAATCACCCAATGACCATTTACAGATAACTGAGGGTATTCAATATAATATAATTTATCTTTAAAAACCAAATTAATTATATGTGTTTGGTTTGACCTAGGAAAGGGTGGCATGATGTTTAGTTTTGTGAGGGTCTATGTATGACTACACAATCCTCACATAAGGCAACTACTCCTATATTGAATGGTTTAAAATAGTGTTTATTTTTAGAACTGTAAATACCCAATGGTTCCCACATCCGTAATAGGCTACATGTATTATTTCCAAAGGTAGGTGGTCATTGGGTTTTCTTACCAATGACACTTAGGAACTCACATTGGTCAAGAGGATTGGAGGTTGGTCTTATGAAACATTGTTGGGAGGAATTATTTCTTACTATACTATGGGACCCTCTTACATATTTAATTCATTTTGGTGAATCTTTTATAAATAAAAATATGAGAATGGTTAACATAATATTTAATAATCCATTATTATTATACACTGATGTGAATATAGATACATATGAGGGTTATCTCATTGATCTGAAAATGTATATGTATTATAGGTTTTACATATATTATAAAATATGTATGTATCAAAGGTTATCTATATTATTACTTACTATTACCTAGTGAAGTTGGTTTGAGTATTGATATGTTTTAAATCCATATATCTCAGTTCTATAGAGCTTATCACTGTCTAAGAATGAAGTTAATGTTTAAAGTGTTTACATCCAGCCCATAAAGGGGATTCTTTTGTATCCTTTTGAAAGGAATAAAAAACCACTTAGTTCGATTCCTATTAATGGGTAATGTTGTACCATTTATGTTAGTGTAAAAAAGACTGATCCGTGTAGTTTAACATCATGTAGTAAGGAAAAAATGTCTAAAGATTCCTAAAAATGATTGGTGTGGGACATGTGCATGAGCGACCCTTTCTGATTGACACTGTAGGGAATATGGTCCAATGAGATTGGGTTGGTCTCATAAGGAATATGTCCATATGAAAATAGGTCTTCTCTAGGATTATGGCCCAACGGGGATGATATGATCAGAACTAAAATGAATATAGACCATTGATTTGGGGCATGATTGTATCATAAATATGGATCGATGAGAGGATGGACTATAGGGAATATGTTCCCAATGGAAAAGATGTCCAAAATCAAAGGAGTATTTCTAGGTGATAGAGGGACATAAATTTTCACATGAGTAATATGAATCCATGAGGCTAATGTTGGGTTTGAATCACCAAGAGGCATCCAACGTATCCTACCAAGATACGAACCAAATCCTACATAGTTTGAATGACACAATTTATAGACATGTGATTAGACTATACCATGCAATTTAATGTCATGTGTTATAGATATTTTCCACATAGTTTAACGTCATATTGTGGGGATGAATGTGTAGAAATTAGGGTTTTGAGACTTATATAGTCATCTTATAAATCCTTTGAAGATAATAATTAGATTCCACTTAGTTTTTATGTTAAGGATATCTATTTCGTAAAATTAACAAAAAAAATAGTATTGAGTGGGGATTATGAATAATAATCTTCCCTGACGTGATTCAATAGGAATAAAACCCTTTAAAGGAGTGTACTATGGTGAATATGGCCCATTTAAGAGGAGAAGATATGGTCAAGGTTTACACCAAAGAAGGAGGCCCATGAGGATAGATTGAATTATTGTGCTAATGGTAAAATCAACTCAGGCCTCTAAGACTCCAAGAGTAATAGTTAGTTTTGGAAAATGAGAGATAAGTAAAGATTAGGTATGTTGGATAGGAATGTAGTTCTAGATTTGAATGGGTCTTACATGTTCAGTCTTCCCATGATAAATCCAATCCATATCTATTAAAGGATGGGGGAGGGGATATAGAGGATAGGATGGATATTTCATCCTTTAAGAAAGGCTAGGGGCTTACACCCGAAGTGGTGACCTTTTCCATATTCCTACTTATTTCTAAACCAAGAAATGGTATGAAGGTAGAAGATTATGCCATATGATATTAACCTTTTTTCATCTTAGATGAATAGGACAGAATGATATGGGGTTGATCCCATTAATAGCCCCATCGTTAGATCATACTCATCCATTGATTAGAAGAAAAAAGTAGCAGATGTTGCAAACTTCACTTCAAGTTTAGGAAACATATAGGAGGATAGTTCCACTTACTGAGTTGGGAAATTTCCATCAAAACCCCAAGTATCGGGGCCCTCATTACCAAGGGAATGCATGATTTCAAATACCCTAAGGCCCCTAGATGTTATGGGGACATGTGGGAAAAAACCTTTACCAAGGTTATGCATGATCTAAAGGGAGAATATTGATTTTCATGATACCCTAATCATACTGAACTAGTGGTTATGAGGGAGGCCTTAATAGTGATATTTCTAAGTAGAAAGGTTAGGTAAAGTTATGTGGTGTTTTAGGGATAACGAAACCTAGGGAGATAGTTCACCCTAATGGGAAACCCCAAGTGATGAGTCACATAAGTGTGAACCCTTGGGTGATGGGTCACTTAGGTGGGAACCTCCGGGTAGTAGGATGTTCATGTAATGATCACTGGGTAATGGGTCACTGAGTTAATGAGTCCCAAGTGGTAGGTCGACCAGGTGATGAGCCTCGGGCGATAGGTTTCCTAGGTAATGAGACTTGGGTAGTGGGTCACCAAGTTCATGGATTTGAATAACCCCTACCACTACTAATGTTAGTTTTCCTTAGTATTAGAGTGGAATGGTCTATCTAGGAGAAGCTTTGGAGGCCTGGGAAAAGTGTATCTAGAAGGAAATATCTCTTTTTGAAGTGGCGAACTTGTGTGCTATTAATGGTAATGAGATATATTTGACGCAAAATTTAAAGTCCATGTGGATAAAACCTTAGAGAGGAAGTTGGTTTGTATAGGTGAAATGGGTTACATAGGATGAGTGACTGAAGGAGATCTACATGAGGCTAAATAGGATACCATAGGGGACTTGGGAGAGGTAGATTTGGAGACCACAAAACACCTAGGTGAGGTGTTATTAGTGATTAGAATGGATCCTAGGATATACAATTAGACTTCTCCTGGGGTTTATTGTATGTATCTTTTCCTTCTTTTTCTTAAAAAGTGAGCCCCAAAAAATCCTCCCCTCAAAATAGGATTTGACTGGAATGACGATGATTGTATTCTGAGGTCAAATCCACACAAAAATACTAGTAGAGAAGTACATTCACAACCTACCCATTGAGGTGGTTGGGTTTAATAGTGTTGGCCATTCTAGGTGGCCCATGTTGGCCTTTCTTAGGGAGAAACACAGGCTAGTCTTATCATGTAACCATCTTCCATATAAATAAGGGTGATCCCATCATCACTTGAGCATGTGATCATATTTTCCTTTATTTCTTTCATCTCATTCGTTGCCTCATGGTGATCACTTTCACCCTTTTTCCCTAGTGGGTCCACCCTATTGGGGGGTCTTTAATGGGGATACCCTAGAAAGGGGAACTTGGCGGGGCCACCTAAGTGAGAGTACCTTGGTGGGGTGACCCTTGTTAGGGGACCTTGGAGGGGACACCATATCAAGGGGTCCTTAGTGGGGACACTCTAGTGAGAACTTTCACCCTTTTTCCCTAGTGGTTCCACTGCAGTGAGGGGGATTAAATGGGGTTACACAAGAGAGGGGGGTTTGGCGGGGCCACCCTAGTGAGAGGGCCTTGGTGGGGCCACCCCAATGAGGGGAACTTAGAGGGGCTACCATATTGATGGGGCCTTTGAGGGCCCACCCTAGAAAGGGGGAATTTGAGGGTCCACCATATCAAGGGGGACTTAGTGGTCCACCCTAGTGAGGGGGGCTTTGTGGGTCTACCCTAGTGAGGGGGCCTTTGTGGTACCACCTAGGCGAGGTCACTTGGGTAAGGCCATCAGTTCAAGGACACCAAGTTGAGGTCACCTGGGTAAGAGTTTTTTATTTTTAAAGTTATTTCCTAGTTTCCTTCACCCCTAGATCATCCTCATTTTAGGGATACCGCTTATTATATTCTGATTTATCATTCTAACATATTTGTTAGAACCCTTTGTAGTTTTACAACGGTCATTTTTTCCAATATTGTCTCATATACTAAATCTACTTCTCATATTAAGCTTATGGTTCTTAAAGTTGATCAAGGGTGCTCTGGTTGTTAAGAACCCACCCTATCAGCCATATCAAATGTCATGAAGAAGCATCATAAGGAGTACCCAGCATCATAATATTTACCCTTATATGGGTATGGACTACTGACTAATATGGATATACCTTATCAAGATACCTTTATCTCAAGTTCATGGGATTGCTGAGTACATCAACTTGGGTGGGGTGAACATATCAGAAAAGTGTGTGTAAATCCCTGAAGGAACTAACTAATAATTGTGCATGGTTCACCATAATAAGTCTAACCTAGAAAAAAAATAAGCTCATAACAGAATTTTAGATTCACATATACTCCTCCATATTTCATCTCTTTAACATTGATCAAACTAAGGTATGGAATGATGAGTGGGACCTTCAACCTAAGGTAAGATTCAATGATAAGTGGATGTCGGCCTACTGGGTCCATGTAACATGTGTAGAGTTTGAGATTTGGCTCGACAAGGATATTATATATGAATCAATCTAGATTTCCTAGATATATTTCTATAAAAACAATTGGATAATAAATTGTCTTCTAAGAAATTTTAAACCTCAAACCAACAACATCCATCACACACACAATGGGGTGGTAATTAGTTTATAGGACACTTACAAGAACATAAGGGGAACCAATCCTCAATGACATGAATGATGAGTTAACCCCTCTATGGGCCGCATTTGGAGATCTCCAACGAGTGTTTTACCTATTAAAAGAGTTATCGAGAATTTTTAGGGATGCCATAGAGAAAGAGACTATTCCCTAGGCCGATATCAAATTTGAGTCTTTGATGAATGCCTTCTTCATCCCCCATGAACAAAAACATACATGCAAGGGCCCAAAAATATTTCCTTTAATTCATAAAATATGATTTTTTGGGATATATAGGACAAAGCTTGAGCATGGTGAGTATAAAAAGTGGGGATATGGTATAATCCCAACAATCCTGGTGGAGACTCATTTGGAAGGGTTCTTGTCCATGTGGCTAAGAATGTATCTCCTCCCAGTTTGTGATTCCAATAACAGTGACATAACGTGTTCCTTTTTTATTGTATACATACTAATAATGAGAGAGATTATGGGATTGGACACACTAATATTGGTGAATATATATTGGTTCTTTCTTCATGTCCATAAAAATATGTCCCCTTTCATGTCTTTGGGACATTCTAAAATTAGTTGGTCTTGATGAAAACCCACATTAATTCTTATGACCTTCTTAGTACTGTGGGGATCCCATGATGTTAGTTCTGGTCATTTATGTATGATTTTTCTAGCATTAGGATATTATCATAGATCAATATTTCTACCCTTTTGACCTTATTTATGCATGTGAAATTTAAATTTGTTCCATAAAGACCATTTATTATTGTTATAACCACTAATGATAAAAAATCAACATATGAGTTGCAGTCCTATATGATGTTACTAAGGGATAGCATGATGGAGGATTAGATTTATTGTGTTATCATTTTCAAAACTTACACAACCTACTAAATTTCACATAAATTTTGATGACCTCAATAAAAAAAGGTCACAACTAGCGGGTGTGAGATAGGTGGAATATATTATGATAGCATAGAATCTTTGGGTGATGATGGTCTAGGAGATGGTGGGTGATATCATCAACCTCTCCCCTCCCGAGGGAGAATTTTTTAGGATGTTCTCTAACTATAGATTCACTTGAATATCATCATACCTTGGGGGAATAATATTTAATACCATCACCCTAATTCACCTTCGAGTCTCCTTCGATTATATGGAAGATATTATCCAAGAATTCCTCCAATAAGAAACAATAATTAAGGTTCATAAGTCTCAAAAAATCTTAATCCCTAAAATTTTTATCCAATAAGGTTCAAGACCATTCATCAATAAGTTTCAACAAGAATATCTATCTAACATCAATATTAAGAGGTCCTAGACATGGTAGAAATACCCAAAAATTGGCTCAGGTCAACGATTTCTTGGTATTATTTTAGTCAACATGATAAGCCAGTGGATGATTTAGAAGATACATATCTAGAGGTGCTCAAGTTTTGGCATGTTGGTTCCTCCCTGTCAATAATTAGAACTTATGGGACCCACTTTAAAGTGGTATTAATATTCTTTATACCATCAATGTAAAGGCTCTCTTAGAAAAACCCTGTAAAAGTGTTGAAGAATATTCATGAGATGGATATACTGATTTGGGTAACTAATTTGAGGGTTCCTATCACTCTACAGGTGCAATCCATGAACGACCAATGGAATCTTGAAGGGGTACTCAACTAGTGTGTATTGGATAAGGAGTGGGACAAATTATTATTTTTTTCAAACTATGAAAGTCCATTTCTTTGTGTTTTTTAATGTTTTATCATGGATTATTTCTTAACATTCAACACTATGTTCTATTTACAGGAATGGTAGAAAGGGGAAACATGAGTAACCATGACAATGGTCAACTACCCTCAGTATATATTTGGGGAATCCTATGGATATGATAATTAAGAAAAAATCAAGGAGGTAAAATTTTCACCTGAAAAAGAAATGACATGTAAGGATGAATGTGAAGGTATTTATTCTATTATCCCTCTACCAATGTTTTTTCAATCTATGGTAGGGTATGTCTATCCATTTCTTAGGATAAAATGTCATTGGAGGGCCAAAGAACTACCCAGGTTTATTTTTATTAAATAGAGTGGTAGGTTTATAGTCATCTTTCAATATTCATTAGGCATGTGGGTGTTTAGGCACATCTAAATATCAACACAAAGAATTATTTACTATAGGATCCATCTCTTTAGTGATGTATAAGGATAAACCCAAGGATTCTAATAAATGTACACCAAGTGAAGCCCAAATTCTTTCCATCAAAATGGACATGCCCACCATGGAAGAGATGCTATCAGTAGAGGGTTCATAATTAGAGAAATAATTTCCTTTAAAAAGGGGACATAATTAGTGTTACTTGTGTTATCTGAGTCCCCATACACAATGAAATATCTCTTAGTGTCCATTTATGTCCCCACCCTATTAGCCGAGCTTGGAGAGGCTATCAAAGTGGTAGAGTAGCCAGAGGACAAATCTGAACCTCTTCTAGTTGACTCATCCTTTCCATAGGTTTCTGCCCACTTGGTCTAAGTGGCAGCCACTGTAGTGGACAACCAGGGTCTAATAGGTGGTTAAATTTTGATAGGAGATGAATTTGCCCCCATGGATCCAATAGGTGAGGCTAACATGATAGTTAGAACCTCTATTACCATTGACAAGTGGGGGCCTTCTAAAGGACATTCCAAGGTTGTTCTGTTCATTGGGGTAACACACATCGTGGGAGCCAATGTAGCTTCCTAGAAGGGTGAGTGTCTATACTACTACATTAATACAAGCTGATCAGATTTACACACACACACACACACACACACACACATATATATATATATATATATTACATCTTTCACATCATTACTATAAAAAATGGATGACCCCAGTATGGAAGATTAAGCCTCCATACCAATTACCCTAGAAGAAGGAACCCTAATCTATATTAGATACCTTGTTACAAATTATATTTTAGATTCTAGGAGTAAAACTGATCTAGACTAAGAGACCCTTGATTATTAACTAACCAATGATTGATGTCGATGGAAAGTCATATGGAAGATAATCTCGAACATCCCCATGGATAAGTTTAAAAAATATCTGCATCGGATTCAATGTCACTTCATGATTACAGGTATTAGGGGATTGATTATTGAGATTTACATGACATCATAAAGGACTTTATTCAAGTTTGTGAGCACATAAGAGAAACTAAGGTATGCCTTCACCAAGAAAAAAAGTCATGGTCCACCAAACATTAGGCTATGATTGTTCAAAAATCATCCCATTAAGAAACTATGTAATTAAAGTAACGACTACATACTGATGAAGTTACTTCCTGAATAATACTACTAAAACAGGAGCTAGAATGTTATAGGGAGAAGATATTGGGCTATCAAAAATTTGTAAAATCCACTTAGAGTGAAAAGAAAATTGTATCTGCTAAGGTGGAGATCCATCACCTGATAAAATGATTAAAACTCACATGTATATACAAATATCATCGTATCATTGCGAAGGAATAATAGTCCCATGGTGAGATTCAAGATTCTATGGAGTGTCTATTGTGATAAGGAACTTATAATTAAGTGATACTCCATCCTAAGGATTTTACTTTTTTTCAATGAATAAAAAGTTTATTTTGTTATTTATTTTCCATTTACATATTTCTACTTCATGATTAATTCCCAATCATTCATTCCAGATGAATTATTCATGGGCATGGTTACTAGAAAAATATTATTATAAACACAAGCATTGATGCACTGGATCTAGTTCATTTGGAATGATAATTAATTATTTGTATCTATGAGGTGATCTGGGTGAGGATATCATAGAAAATGGGTGTTCTAAATCTTTCCTAGGCCAGGGGTCTAGAGATAACAACATGACTATTTTTGGGACCACATTTTGGCCCCCATAAGGTTTATGTATATTTCTCTTATTTCGTTTACTTTTTACTAATATTCTTATGTGAAAGGATTAATAGGCTGGGACTTGGATTTCTCATAGGATTCCCTTTACGAGTTTTCAACTTAATAAAGTTTATGCATTTTTTTATTGTTGAATTTTTCCTCGATACAGTAAGGTGAATGTTCAGTGAGTGGAGACTCAAATTTTTCCTAGACCACCCTTTCTGGGTTTTTATCCTAGAGATTACTATGAATCTTTCTCTAGATAGTTTAAGGTCTTACAATTCGAATCAATGTATCTGATTTTTAAGGTCGTGTAACATCACCCATGGTGTTTCTGCAATATAATTTCATAAATCTCTGACCATGTGTTGTTGTAGTTTAAGGTCATATAGTTCTAACAGTGTTTTTTTTTAGTTTAGGGTTGTATAGGTTTGACCATGTACTATTATAGTTTTTGATAATATAGATTTTACCTTGGGTTTCTATATTTTAAGTTCATATAGCTTTGACCATATGTTTCTATAGTTTAAGGTTGTATAGATTTTATTTTGTGTTATTGTGGTTTCAGTTCATATATATTTGACCTTTTATTCTATAGATTAAGGTTATATAAGTTTTATTCTATGTTTTTTCATTTTATGTCCAAATAAATTTGACTATTTGTTATTTCATTTTAGGTTCTTTTAGGTTTGATTGTGTGTTGTTACATTTTATGTTCATATAACTTTGACTATAGTCTGCTATATTTTAATATCATATATCCTTGACATTTTTTATAGTTTTAGGTTTTATATATTTCACCATGTGTTTATTTATTTTAAGTTCATATGTATTTGATCAGATTTTCAATAACAATGAAACATGTCTTAATAAATGGACTTATAGAAAAGGAAAATCATGCCTCAAAGAGATTTAATCAGTGTTATGAGATGAGACATACATGTTAGGGATGAATTCTAATCACAATGGGGTGAAGAGGCCCACTTTTGTGTTTTCAAGATATATGAAGACCATATGACCTTTTGTAAAGGAATAAATTACTTTGGTTTATAGGCTAAACTAGGGGTGAATATGTAGGATCCAACATGGGGTATGTATGCATATTCAATATAAATAGTTCCTTGAAGTTGGATATAATCCTTATTATCAAAATCCATGAAATATTTGAGAGGGTTCAAATGCTATGTAATTGAAGTGGGTCATGGGAGATGAGTATTCAAAAAAATTTGGTGCCGTAGAAATAGGTTATTCAATAAGGGAAGAGGAAAACTTGACCTGAATATAGATATTATTATTGGTATAAAATACATTGGAAAAAAGTGGGTATTCCATTTTTAGTCATGAAGTTTATTTCATATGTTACATGATTTAGGGTCATGTGATGAGGACCATAAAAATATTCAATAATGAGGTACAACATCATTTCTCTAAGAACAGTTATGGTATATAGTGGATTAGCATCGAGGATGGGCAATACACATTAATAGTGGGATTATGAGTTTTACACTATAACATAAATCGCCTTTAGAGGCAGTGTTTTGGCGGTGGTTTACAAAAACACTGCTAAACCTTTCATTAAAATGGTATTTCGGCAGTTTATTAAAAACCTCCGCGAAACCCATTTATTTTTTTTACAGCAGCGACACTCCCCCCCCCACCCACCCACCCGAGTCGACGCTCTTCTCCCCCCAACCCCATGACGCTTTTCCCCCCGACGATCCCTAAACCTAGCTTCGCTCCCCTCTCATGCCGCCGGTGACCTCACCGACAGTCGCTGTTGACCCCTCTTCTCCCCCCGACACCTGCAACGCCCGCTTCCCCCCGACCTCATTGAGTTCCTACCCTAGGTCGGCTCCCCTCACCTACTACCAGTGGTTTTCTCGTATTTAGGTATGTTTTTTTGTGTAATGGTTAGAGGAATCTAGTATAGGAAAAATGAATAAGGTTTTATGTAGTTTCATTATTGTTGAGACATTTCCATAATTTACTTTGGTTTATCATCAAATTTGGATGAATTAATTTAATGTATTGACATCATATATTTGGTTTTTGTTCAGAAATTATCTCATAGGTGTTCCAAGAGTGATCCATACCCCATTTATTGAAGTTACAGGGAGGATACATAACTGTCCCTAAAGTATGACTAATTGGATTAATATGGATTAATTCTCTTAATTAATTATTATTGATTTATAATATATGTTGTAATTTTATGAGTTAGGGGATTGAGATGGTGTTGGTTCCTAGAGATGGATTTGATGAGGATGTAATGATATTTCTTAAGGGGATAACTCTATGGTCAAGGTAGTTTATGACTAATATTACCATAGGATATGGTTATGCATTTATTATGTGGATTGAAATTTCATGTAGGTGGGTATGTGACATGAATGGGATTCATGAGTTATTTACCTTATGATACACGACGATAGAGATTCATGTTGGGTTCATAGAATTCCCTTTAGTATGATACATTTATTATACAATCATTGATGGCTATGTTATATATGTGAGAGGCTTAACTATAGGGAAATTAAAACCCCAATAGGGTGTCCATCATGTATTTATGGGTCAAGTTATCTATAAAGGTCTTGTTTTAGGTAATTGATTCTCTCCTAAAGAAATTTCTAGGGGCAAGGTTATGGGATGGTGTGGTAATGGTCATCTATGGTATGATAATCTATGAGAACATATGAATGACCTAGTATAGAACCAAGTTAGGTTCCTTTGCTTGATGATAAATCAATATGGACTATATGGATAATGATAGGTTCTCCAAACCTTATGAGTAGGGAATGTGGCCCATGACAGACATTTATCCCTTAGGTAGGGGTGAGATACCTAGGGAATGGAATTGTAAGCGGTGTCTTTATCATCCACATTAATCAATTTTCACAATATCAATATAACTTTAAAATTAGATTCATCATGTCAATAACAACTTACCAATCACACTGAAACCACACTAATGAAAGTAAGGGAATAACAACTTCCTCCTCTAAATTTTTCTTCTTATTAGTGTTCTAATTCTACTAAATTCAGTGCTTGATACCCCTTGTTATAAACCAGATTCAATATGACATCATTGATTCTCTTTGTTAAGGCTTGGAAACCTCTTTTTATTCTAGAATAATCCCTTTTTTATGTAATTCTAGATTCAAAAAGTGACATTACTTCAACATGAAACTTCTAGATCAAGTTTTGAAGAAAAAAATTCGTTTCTTAACACCACTTGCTAAGTCATGATCATCCATGACACGTTTTTATCATATTTTATATCAAATGAGACTTGAAATAATTATTACATAACCTATTTCATGCATTTTTTGGATTTAATCAGATCTTCCTTTAGCTGAATAACATGTACTTTATTAGCACATCCACCCCATGGATCATATCTCCTCCTAAATATTGGGCCACTTCAAACAATGGTTAGAATTACTTAATTTAATGGGAGAAGGGAACCTCCAACTTTCTTAAGTTGATTGATGTGGTTGGACTTTGTTCACTCACCCTAATCTCATAATTTAATTCTAATCCTTTGTGGTGGTACTACTTTATATGACACCACTAGTGGGTTATTTACCATATGTATTGATATAGGAAAACCTTATGTAACATATTTATATATTTTTTCAACTAGTATATATGAATCTCTTTCACTATTTAGTAATATTTATGTGTTTTAATTTTTTTTTAATATTGTGTAGGTACATTGTGATATACATTAATAAAAGATGGATCACTTTACTGAGGAACGCATCTCATTATATTAAGGGTTTGAATGAGTTTTTAGATTTTTCAATTTCCAATTGATCCGTTGAAGGGAGAATAAGATGTCCATGTCCTAGATGTAAATTTATAATATGGTTGAAGAGAGATGAAGTTTATGAACATTTAATATTGAAGCAATTCCCTGGTCAACATTAGCATTGGATTTGGCACAGAGAATTGAATGTTATAGAAAGGTTGAGCACTGATTTCAATCTACAGAATGACCTCCCAACTTCGTCAACAATGGAAAATGAAATGAAAAACCTTATAAATGATGAATTTGGCACTGAAAGAGACCACCATAAACATAAAAACATATCATAACAACTGGATGAGGGTTATACAAATAGCAACAAGACAAGTGATGTTTTTGAGACTGTAGGACAACCATATCAAGATTGTAACATATCAGTGGATCGTTCTCTTGATTATGTGGAGACTAATGTAAGAGAAAAATTCACTAAGGAAAATGTGTTCCATGATTTAGTTGATGATGGAAATCAAGAGTTGTATATTGGATGTTTGAAATATTCAAAACTTTATTTTATGCTGAAGTTGTACCATATCAAATGTATATGTGGAATTACAAATAAGGAAATGTCCATGATATTAGAATTGTTGCATGATGCATTTCCTGAAGCAAACATCCCCGAGTATTTTTATGATATGAAAAAAGTTGTTAACATGCTTGGTTTGAATTATACAAAAAAACATGTGTGTCCCAATGATTGTATGTTTTATTGGTGAGAGGATTTAGATAGACAGGATTGTAAAAAAAATTCTTATTCTAGATGGTAGTCAATGGGTGATTTTGGAAGTCTGAATCAACATACTTTCATGAAGAAGAAGAAAAGGAACCCACCTGCAAAGTTTTTGCGTTACTTTCCTTTAAAGCCTCGATTGAAAATATTATTCATGTCATTGAAAACCACTGAACACATGAAGTGGAATTCTGTAGATAATAACAATGATGGGTTAATGAGACATCCACAAGATTTACAATCGTGGAAGAAATTTGATTCATTACATCTAGATTTCTCAGTTGATCCTAGGAATGTTTGATTGGGATTGGCTACCGATGGATTCAACCCATTTGGGACTTTGAGTACTAGTTATAGCATTTGGATACTTGTTTTGATCCCTTACAATCTGCCTCCGTGGATTTGTATACAACAAACATCTTTTATTATTTCGATGATTATTCCTAGAAAAAAATTCTTGGAAATGATATTGATGTATACTTGTAGCCTTTAATTGAAGAATTACAGGATTTGTGGAGAAATAGTGTTGAGAAATTTGATGCTTCTTCTAAGACAATGTTTAAAATGCATGCTACTTTAATGTGGACAATTAATGACTTCCCTAGGCTTCGGAATTTATCTGGTTGGAACACTTAAACGGTTTTGGATTGTCCTATTTGTAACTTTGATTTTGAGCCCAAATGGAAACCTCACATTAAAAAATGGTGCTTCTTGTGCCATATAATATTTCTCGATGCATCTCATAGATTTTGGCTGAACAGATCAAAATTTAATGGGTTCATTGATCGTAGACCACCTCCAAAGTTGTTAACTGGGTCTGAAATATTGACACAACTTATAAATGATGAAATAGAATTTGGGAAGGTTCGTCATTTAAATGATAGCGGGAAACGTGTTCGAAGTGCATTGTAAAGCGAAATCAGAACGCAACAATGGAAGAAAAAAGGTTTATTCTTCAAACTTCCGTATTGGGAATTTAATTTGTTGTGGCATAATCTTGATGTGATGCATATTGAGAAGAATGTATGTGAAAATTTTATTTTCACATTGCTTAATGAGCATGGAAATTCGAAGGATCATCTCAATGATCACAAAGACTTACAAGCAATGAACATAAAATGTGATCTCTGGCTAGATGAGAATGAAAAGTATCCTCCGGTAATTTTTGCAATGAAAAATAGGGACAAAAATACATTCTTTCGAATTTTAAAGAATTTTAAGGTATCTAATGGGTATTCAAGTAACATCTCGAGGTGTGTTGACTTGAAAAATCATAAGTTACATGAATTGAAAATTCATGATTCACATATTTTGTTACAATAGTTACTACCATTGGCATTGCGTACATTATTACATGAAAAAAATTACTGTTGTTGTATTGAAATTTTTCACATTTTTCAGACAACTATGTGAGAAATTTCTACATCCATTTTAGCTTTAAAACCTCCAGGAGAGGTTTTTATTAACCCTTCGTGCAATGGAGATGATCTTTCCTCTGTTGTTTTTTACTGTAATGATACATTTAACTGTGCATTTGGTTGAGGAAGCTAAATTAGGAGGCCCTATTCATTATCAATGGATGTATCCAATTGATAGGTACTTTATTTATATGTTTTTTAGTTAAGTAAAAAAAATTTCACTTAATTAAATGCATAATTATGTTTATTTTATTTCCCATATATCTTGAGCATTTAAAATCATACACGAGAAATGAAGCTCAACCAGAAGGCTCTATTGCTGAAGTCTATTTGGCTGAGGAGTGTCTTACCTTTTGTTCTAGATACTTGGATGACATTGAGACAAGATTTAATCGAGTTGTATGTGTTGATGACACATCGACTCAATCTCAAATACATCAGAAATCCAAAATATTTCCTATTATTTGCCAATCAGTTGGGAGGACCTCAAATGTGACACTGACAGAATTGGAATTATTACAGGAATATAGATATGTGTTGCTGAATAGTGAAATTGAAGATCCATTTATTGAAGAGTTGAGGATACAAATAAAGAGAAGAATGAGAGGCTGAACACTAAATGATAAAGATATAACGAAAGATATTAATAAAGAGCTTGTAGAATGGTTTGCACGACGTGTAAGTTCATAAATATTGAAATAAATATGAATATTAGTTTGACACATATATTTTGTAAATATAATAAAGTATATTTCTTTTTTAGATCATTAATACTGATACTCGAGAAGAGGTGTCAGAAGATTTGAAGTTTCCTGCTCAAGGTCCTCTAAAAAAGTTATAAAGTTAGACGCTTACAACGTGAATGGCTTTAGATTTTGTACAGTCGATTGATAAGAGGGTTTGAAAACATAGAATAGTGGTATATTTAAATTTTTTGAAGTGAAATACTAAGGAATGCTGACTGATATTATTGAATTAAACTACCATGAGCATTTTTCAGATGTTTTATTCAAATACAATTGGGTCGATTATATCAGAGGTGTTAAAAGAGATTCCTTGCAATTTACTTCTGTGAACTTCTCTCGCTTGATGGATGTTGGAGATCGTGAGCTTCATGATCCATATATCTTATCATCGTAAGAAAAAATGGTATATTATGTGAATGATATTGTGGATGAAGGGTGGAGTGTATTTTCTCAAGTAATACAAAGAGATTTGTATGATATCGGTGCTGAAGTGGAATATTTCACTACTGGAATTTGGTCTTTTCCCAACGGTAGTATACCAATGGTTTATTTAAACCGTTGGTATAGTGAGCCTTTGCCAACGGTTTATTTAAACCGTTGGCAAAAGGAATTTCGGTGGACCCTTTCCCAACGGTTCCAGTGAACCGTTGGGAAAGGTGTGCCTTTGCCAACGGTTTTTATAAACCGTTGGCAAAGGTTTTCCCCAAATTGCAGATCGCGATCTCCTCTCCCCATTCGGACAGAGCCCTAATCTATTCGCTCTGCTGCTCTTGCGAACCCCATCCGAATCTCTTTTGCTCCACTGCTCTCGCGAACCCCCCATCCGAACACCATCACCCCCCATCCCAACAGGTACACCCCCATCCGAATAGGTAAAATTTGATCTCAACCATATTGTTGTAGTTGTTTTAATGAATAGATTTTTTCCAGGTGTTGGTGGTCTACTTGATTATTGAAATTAATATCTAAATAGGATATTGTTTGTGTTTGTGAAGACTTCTTTAATGTTTTTATATTCTATGTTTGGAAGGAGAGTGTTCAAAACATGTAAATCAGAGTTAGGGGAGGCTATCATGAACGTTTACATGTTTTGGATAATGGATTGTGGGAATTATGGATTGTGTTCAAACCAATTTGATATGTTTTGGATAATGGATTGTGGGGGTAGGGGGTATCCACGGGGGTGGGTGGGTTGTCCACGGGGGTGGGCGGGGCTGTCCACGGGGGTGGGAAAGGCTGTCCACGGGGGTGGGCGGGGCTGTCTAGGGGGTGTGGGCTGTCCTGGAGGTCTGGGTGGGGTGTCCTGGTGGGGGAGGGGTGTGTAGGGTGTCCAGGGGGGGTGGTATGTCTAGGTGGTGGTGGTGGGGTTGCAGGGGAGGGGGGTGTGGGCTGTTTGGGAGGGTGGGCGGGGCTATCCAGGGGGGGTACGGGGTGTCCAGGGGGGTACGGGGGTGGGCGGGCTGTCCACAAGGGTGGACGGGCTATCCACGGGGGTGTACGGGCTGTCAAGGAGGGGTGGGCGGGCTGTCCAGGGGGGGTGGGTGGGCTGGCCACGGGGGTAGTTGGGCTGTCTAGGGGGTAGGGGGTGTCCACGGGGGTGGGCGGGGCTGTCCAGGGGGTGTGGGCTGTCCTGGGGGTCTAGGTGGGGTGTCCTGGTGGGGGAGGGGTGTGTGGGGTGTCCAGGTGGGGTGGTATGTCTAGGTGGTGGTGGTGGGGTTGTAGGGAAGGGGGGTGGGCTGTTTGGGAGGGTGGATGAGGCTATCCAGGGGGTACGGGGTGTCCAGGGGGGTACAGGGGTGGGAGGGCTGTCCACAAGGGTGGACGGGCTGTCCACGGGGGTGGTCGGGCTGTCAAGGAGGGGTGGGCGGGCTGTCTAGGGGGGGTGGGTGGGCTGGCCACAGGGGGTAGGGGTGTCCAGGGGGGTGGGAAGGCTATCCAAGGGGGTGGGGGATGTCCATATGGAGAAGGGGTGTCTAGGGGGTGGGTGGGCTGTCAACGGGGGTGGTTGGGCTGTCTAGGGGGTAGGGGGTGTCCACGGGGGTGGGTGGGTTGTCCAAGGGGGTGGGCGGGGCTATCCACGGGGGTGGGAAAGGCTGTCCACGGGGGTGGGTGGGGATGTCCAGGGGGTGTGGGCTGTCCTGGGGGTCTGGGTGGGGTGTCCTGGTGGGGGAGGGGTGTGTGGGTTGTCCGGGGGGTTGGTATGTCTAGGTGGTGGTGGTGGGGTTGCAGGGGAGGGGGTGTGGGATGTTTGGGAGGGTGGGTGGGGCTATCCCGGGGGGTACGGGGTGTCCAGGGGGGTACGGGGGTGGGCGGGCTGTCCACGGGGGTGGTCGGGCTGTTAAGGAGGGGTGGGCGGGCTGTCCAGGAGGGGTGGGTGGGCTGGCCACGGGGGGTAGGGGTGTCCAGGGGGGTGGGCGGGCTATCCAAGGGGGTGGGGGGCTGTCCATAGGGAGAAGGGGTGTCGAGGGGGGTGGGCGGGCTATCCAAGGGGGTGGTGCTATAGTGGTTTTGGATTGTTTGAGGTACTCTTAGTGTATTATAAACCCTCATTTGTTCCATATTCATTTAAATTGATTTAATATCATTTTTTTCACACACACCATTATATCCTCTCAAACTATTTTTAGATTGTATTTTCATTCGTATGGTGTTAAATATTTTAGTAAATGTTCATACTAGCTTCTTTTATGTGTTCTAGGGGTTTAGACTAATGACAGCGCTGCATGATTATTGTGGGGGTATTCTTTTCATATAAATATACCTATAC
The DNA here is from genome assembly GCA_963277665.1 of Viscum album. Classification (NCBI taxonomy): domain Eukaryota; kingdom Viridiplantae; phylum Streptophyta; class Magnoliopsida; order Santalales; family Viscaceae; genus Viscum; species Viscum album. Next base: position 387,916,459 of record OY728166.1, read on the forward strand.
ACCCCGACCCCCTTAGACAACCTGACCACCCCCACGGACAGCCCGCCCACCTGGACACCCCGACCCCCCTAGACAGCCCCCCACCCCTTGGACACCTCCGACCCCCCGGACGGCCCCACCACCCCCTAGACATCCCGCACCCCCCCCCCCCCCCCTGGACATGCCACACCCCCCTTGGACAGTCCCGCCACTCCCATGATCCTCATCCTACTCCTCTTCCTGATCTACTTGAAGAAGTTAAAGTATAAAACTCATATACTCCCAACAAGACCCTTAAGGATTATGTATTCCTTGATTCACTTCCAATATCTTATTGGTCAATCCGTGAATATAGGCATTATAAATTTTTTATCTTATTTTCTTATATACACTGTATTTTGTTGTATTTCTTAATATGATTCTCATATAGAGTAATGTGTCAGTTATGATTTTATATAGAGTAAACAATTTTCATTTACGTAAATATTTTTTTGATTAAACTTTAATATTATTGAATTGATTTGAAATGACTTATTGCGATTTTTTACAGAATGGATAGAAGTTGGATGTACGAAACTAATCGGATTTCAACCAATTTTCAAAATAATTTGAACATCTTTCTAGATTTTTCATTTGACAAGGCTTCAGATAGTGGTCGCATACACTGCCCATGTTTTAATTGTGTTGGAAGACCTTGGTTGAGCCGTGAAGAAGTTAGCTATCATATAACCAAATATGGTTTCCAAACAAACTATTATGTGTGGTATCACAATGGAGAGAAAATGGAATCTCAAAATGTTGATGATCCAAATGATAGGACTGAATTGTAGAGTTTGATATATGATCGGTTTCCATTTATTCGACATCATGAGAAGGAAAGGATGTCCAGCCAACAAGATTTCAATACAATCACACATGATGCGTCCAATGAAAATGATGATGTTGATAGGGTGAAAAAATTGAATTATGCTGCGACGACTCCAGTATATCGGCAATGTGATAAAATGAAAAAGTTGGAATTTTTAATCCGATTGTTTCATGGGAAAACTATGTATGGGATTTCAAATACTGCAATTGATTATATTCTTACCTTCTTGAAGGACTTACTTCCAGATGATGCAGATATTCCCTCAAACCACTATATGGCATGGAAGTTGGTTGATGAACTTGGATTCTCAAAAAAAATTCATGCTTGCCCGAATGATTGTAGCTTATTTTGGGAGGAAACTGCTGAAAGAAATGATTGTATAAAATGCAGAACCTCCTGATAGAATCCAAAAGATGATGGAACACCATCTCGTGTTCCACAAAAAGTATTGTGGCACTTTCCATTGATCCCCAGATTATAGAACCTTTTCATGTCTGATGAAATATCCATAAAAATGTGATGGCATGACACCGAGAGAAAAAAGAATAATGAAGAGTTGGTTCACCCTGCAGATGGATTTGCATGGCAGATATTTGATGCTCAATATCCTGAATTTGCAGCCGACGTGCGTAATGTGAGACTGGGTCTTTCATGTGACGGTTTTAATCCATTTGGGCAGATGCTTACTTCGCACAGCACATGGCTGGTTTTTATACACATTTATAACCTTCCCCCTTGGTTGTGTATGAAAAAGCCTTACACTTTCTTGAGTATACTGATATCTGGCCCTTCTGATCCCGGCAATGATATAGATGTATACATGAAACCTTTAATAAAAGAGTTGAAACTTCTTTGGGATGTGGGTGTGCCCACATACGATGCATGTTCGAAAGACATATTTCAGATGCGTGCTGCACTTATGTGGACTATCAATGATTTTCCTGCTTATGCAATAATGTATGGATGGAGCACAAAAGGAAAATTTTCAAGTCCTGTTTGTATGAAGAATACTCGATCGAGAAGACTGAAATATCGTCATAGTTTTAGTTTTATGGGACATCGAAGATTCTTGCCAATGAACCATCCATATAGAAACAATCATCGAAGATTTGACAATACCATGGAGAATGATGATCCACCTCAGCGTATGTCTAGAAATGATGTGCTTAATGAATTGAAATATTTCAGTTATTCATTTGGGAAGAGTGTAATGAAATCTAGAAAGAGGAAAAATGTTTCTAATGATACTTGTTACAATTGGAAGAAGAAGAGTATATTCTTTGAGTTGTCATATTGGTCAACCAACTTGTTACGTCATTGCTTAGACGTAATGCACATTGAAAAGAATATATGTGAAATGTTTCTTTCGATTATTCTAAATGTCAAGGGGAAGACAAAAGATTATTTACGATCTCGACGTGACTTGGTAGATTGGGGGATCAGACCAGAATTGCATCCTGTCTGTATCAGTGAAAATAAATGGCAAGTTCCATGTGCTTCTTATGTGACGACTCCTGCTGAAAAAAATCAATTTCTGGAAGTGCTAGAGACTATTAAAGTTCCTGATGGCTATTCAAGCAATATATCAAAACGGGTCAACAGAAAAGAGTTGAAGTTGAAATCTTTGAAGACTCATGATTATCACGTCCTTTTTCATGAGTTGATTCTAATAGCAATTCGTCATCTCTTGTCCAATAATGTTAGAGTCTCAGTTATTCGGTTGTGCTATTTTTTTAGAGATCTTTGTGCTAAGAGGTTGTCCAAATCCCTCGTGCAAAAACTGTTGGCAGAGACACCATTAATTTTGTGTGAGTTAGAGAAAATATTCCCTCCATCATTTTTTACATGCATGTTGCATATGACTGTCCATCTTCCGACCGAAATACTTCTTGGAGGACCCGTTGCTTTCTGTTGGATGTATCCAACTGAAAGAAACATGTGCACATTGAAATAATATGTTCGGAACAGGAATTATCCCGAAGGTTCTATTGTGAACGGTTACTTGGCTCAAGAATGTATGGATTTCTGCTCAATGTATTTGTCTGATCATACTATGAGAATAAATAGACCAATGAGAAATGAAGAAGAATAGTATGGGAAAATTGAACCCAGTTTTCCATCACTTCCTCAGACAGGAGGAATTCTAGGATCATATACATTGACAACATTAAGCCTTGAAGAGCGAGAGATGGCACATCGCACAGTGTTGTTCAATTGTGATTTGTTCGATGAGTATATAAAGTAAGTTAATTGTACATGTATCTCTTATCTTATCTCTTGGAATTTTAAATATTTGTTAAACTATTATTATTTTTATCTACAGGGAACATAAATAATTGATATATAGAAATCATCATTCTTTATCTTTGAGAAAGAAGGAGACTTTGCATAGCAAAGGGTTTTCTTCTTGGTTGAAATTGAAGGTAAAAATATTTCTGTAATAACTAAATAAAAATAATATTTAATTAAGTTTACTATTTGTTTATATTTCAGGTATCGAGTTTGCCTACAGACTCTGTTTCTGAGGAAATAAGAGCTTTGGATTTTGGTCCTAATACCATGGTTCGTGCTTGTAAATCACTTGTGATCAATGGATACAAATTTGTTATCACTGAACGAGCAAGAAACATGAGAACACAGCATAATGGTGTTATGCTAACTGCCACAACAGACTGTTATGCCAGTTCATCGGACACTAGACCTCGTTCTGAAAATGTTTCTTATTATGGTGTCGTGGAGAAAATAATAATTTTGGATTATTACTCGCATGGTCGAGTCACGATGATGAAATGTCAATGGTTTGATTCAATGACGAGGCAAGGCACCTTTATTGATGATTGTGGATTTCGAGTTATTGACATGACTCGCACTCTTGCCACCGATGAACCATATGTATTGGCATCAATGGTGAAACAAGTTTTTTATGTCAAAGATCATCGTCATCCTAAATTCGGTGTAATTATTGAAGTAAATCCCAAACATGTTTTTGATGATGGTGATGATGAAGTTGACACTATCCCTACTGCAATTGGAAGCAATCCTTTTATTACTTATGATGACCCCAACAGCTCAATTTTCAGAGTTGATTGTGAACCCGAAGTTGTGGTGGGAAATATATAGAATCATACAGTCGTTTTCTCACCTACATGTTTCACCTACATCATTAAGAGTGTGTATCCTATTACTTACCTTCATAACACCATAAATCTTCTGTTTCATTATGTTCTTTTTATCATAATGGTTTTTCTATATTTTGTTTTTTGGGTTACACATTAGTTATCTGTTTCTAATTACTTCCATATTTGTTTTCATTGCAGAAAATGACACCCATTGAAGAGAGGCGGCGGAAAAAGATGACAGATAATAATCGTCGCATGGTACATATGGGTGTTCCTCCACTCATCCCTGTTGTGAGTATTTTATTTCAAATATAAATATTCCAATAACTTATAATATCATGTGTTTACTTTTCTGTCAAACTTTTTTTCAGGATCCACCCCCTAGACGACAGATATCTGACGAGGAGCCTGATATTGCTCCCAGTAGAGAGGTTGGTGGTACGAGGGCTTGTGGGGTGAGAGTTAGATGATACACTACCACAGACGTATCTTCTATGCCCTATTTTGATCCCGGCGTGTCTTCAGAGACATATGAGATATTTAGACCTCTGATGTTTACACTACCAGCTGGCCAGACGTCTATGCCATCATCTTTTGCTTCTGGTTCATTATCTCCAGGTTATTATATTCCACCTTCTTCGACTCCTGCTGCGACACAGTATGTGGATGAGGAGCATAAACTGAGGGACACTCCACCTGTACAGGATATTCCTTTAGCTTCTACACCCATTGATCCGACTACCACAGGTATATTTATATAACTCTATCAAATTTTTATACCAAAATTTATTTTTATTATAACTTGTATTGATATTATTTTTCTTTAATAACAGATTCATCTACAGATAGGAGGAGGGGGAGGGGGCGTACTCGCTTGCGTGTGGTATGGAACCGCTAGACACAGTTGATGATAGAATACAATGTTTATGGACAAATGATTGAGAAATCTGGGCAGTAATGTCGGGGTTTTTTGGCGATGCTAGCCAAATACTCCGATATCATTCCGATCATCCCTCTCTCTTGGAGACATCTGCCACCCGAAGTCAAGGATAACGCGTGGGCACAAATATGGGTAAAAAATCTATTGGATTTAATGTAGTATATTTTTTTATTTAAATGAAATAATTAATTTGGTTTCAGCTTCGGTTTAACTTCCCTGATGGCGAAGGTGCACGACCAGCGCGTTTAAAAGAGCTAGGAGAGATTTGGAGAGCTTATAAGCATGAGTTGTATGTTGGCTGGTGTGATAGAGTGGGCACGAAGTTAGAGACATTACCTATCGTGGATGACTGCCCGATAGAGCAATATCGCCAAATGATTACCCATTGGGCGACTGCCAAATTTAAGGTATTAATCTCATTTGAGTTATTTAAATGAGAGTTTTCATATTTTGCATTAATATAATCTTATTAATTATTAATCATTATTTAGGAATCTTCTGAAAAAAACAAAAAAAACATTGATTCAAAGAAATACCTCCACACTTTGGGGCGCACAACAATGTCAGATCATGAGAGGCAGCAGGTACGATATAGTTGTTTATAATTTTTCTTTAGGACTTTCCCTTTTTATTGGATCCTACTTAAATTATGTGATTTATTGAATAATGAATATATGATTATACTTTCACTTTATATTGTTTCAATGTCATTACAGAAGCACAAAATGAATATTAAAGGACGTATCCCTCGAGCAAAATTGTTTTTCTCAAGTAGAAGAAAAAAAGATGGAACTGCGGTAAATGAACCGACCCAAGAGAAGATTGTAAGTTTTAATTTGTTTATTTCAAAGTTTAATATCTAATTTGAAATTTAATAATCTATTAATATTTTTTACAGGCTGCTTTAGAGGCTCTTGATTCCCAAGAGCCTGACAATTTTGGGCCACACGATCATTTATATCAGGTTTTGGGAGATGAGCACTCTGGTCGAGTACGCTGCCGACCAGGTAAGAATATAGTCCCGACGAGGTATTGGTCGTCTCCAGGTATCCATTCTAGTACCACCGAGTTGGAACAGGTCAAGGAGCATGCAAGACAGTCTGATAAAAGGGTCACAGAGTTGGAATTACAAGTTCAAACAAGAGACAGAGAATTTATGAAACTGATGAGATCTTTATCTTCATCACTTCCACCAGAGGCTAGTGCGGCTTGTTAGACATTTATGTCGTCGATGGGTGCATCATCCAATGCACCAGGCGGCAGCTCTAGTGGTGATCGAGATGATGACGTTCCTGGTGATAACGAGGATGATGAAGAGGAAGAGGGCGAGGATGAAGATGTGGACGAGGGTGAGGATGGGTCCGAGGGCGAGGATGGGGCCGAGGGCGAGGATGATGCCGAGGACGAGGACGACGACGAGGACAGAGATGGCGGCGAGGATGAGGCTGATGATGATAGTAGTGATGGTGATGGTGATCAGAGGCAGATTGATCCATTACATTTTTAAATTCTGTATAACTCTTTATTTTTTCACATGGTTTTCCACTTTGGGGTTTTCCTCTGCTTCATAGGGACGTTGCATTCAGATTCTGTTTTTTGCACTTGATTCTTATTGTATGATTAGTCTACTACATAGACCTTTAGTATTCCTTGGTACTGTGATGCTCATTTTTCTATTTTTTTTACTTAGCTTTCTTAGTTAGCCATGTATTTCATGTTTATTCATGTGGAAGATGATATGGAAAATGTGCTTTGAAGTAGTGGTCGGCACCACTCAAAGTGTCTAACATTTATTTGAAATGGACAGGATTTTAAGTGAAAACAACAACTGGCATACGGAAAACAGACCAAACACATTCGGATTCTGTTTAAACTATAGGAAAACGATCCATGGGTCATATGTGACGTGTACGAGTCAACCCCGCCTCAATCCGAGGTCCGGTGTGGCTGGTATCACTCAAAGTGTCTTTCTTTTGTTTAAAATGGATGCGCTTTTAAGTAAAAAAAACCACGTACGGAAAATGGAAAAAACACATTCAGAAACTGTTGATACTTTAGGACATGTATCCATGGGTCATTTTTGGCGTGTAGGAGTCAACCCCGCCTCAATCCGAGGAGCGGTGTGGCCGGCACCACTCAAAGTGTCTAACTTTTATTTGAAATGGATATGATTTTAAGTGAAAACAACAACTGGCATACGAAAAAACGACCAAAGACATTCGGATATTGTTGATACTTTATTAAATGTATCCATGGGTCATATGTGACGTGTACGAGTCAACCCCGCCTCAATCCGAGGGCCGGTGTGGCTGGGACCACTCAAAGTGTCTTTCTTTTGTTTAAAATGGATGCGCTTTTAAGTAAAAAAAACCACATACGAAAAACAAACCAAACGCACTCGGATATTGTTGATACTTTAGGACATGTATCCATAGGTCATTTGTGACGTGTACGAGTCAACCCCGCCTCAATCCGAGGCGCGGTGTGGCCGACACCACTCAAAGTGTCTAACTTTTCTTTAACATGGACAATAGTTTAAGTTAAAACATCAACTGACATATGGAAAACCGACCAAACGCATTCGGATTCTGTTGAAACTATAGAAAAACGATCCATGGGTCATTTTTGACGTGTATGAGTCAACCCCACCTCAATCCGAGGGCCGGTGTGGCCAGGACCACTCAAAGTTTGTCACTTTTCTTTGAAATGGACAACGGTTTAAGTTAAAACAACAACTGACATACGGAAAACCAACCAAACGCATTCGGATTCTGTTGAAACTTTAGGAAAACGATCCATGGGTCATATGTGACGTGTACGAGTCAACCCCGCCTCAATCCGAGGGCCGGTGTGGAAGGGACCACTCAAAGTGTGTCACTTTTCTTTGAAATGGACAACAGTTTAAGTTAAAACAACAACTGACATACAGAAAACGGACCAAAGGCATTCAGATATTGTTGATACTTTAGGAAATGTATCCATGGGTCATTTGTGACGTGTAGGAGTCAACCCCGCCTCAATCCGAGGGCCAGTTTGGCTGGTACCACTCAAAGTGTCTTTCTTTTGTTTAAAATGGATGCGCTTTTAAGTAAAAAAAACCACATATGGAAAACTGACCAAACGCACTCGGATACTGTTGATACTTTAGGACATGTATCCATGGGTCATTTTTGACGTGTATGAGTCAACCCCGCCTCAATCCGAGGGCCGGTGTGGCCGGTACCACTCAAAGTGTCTTTCTTTTGTTTAAAATGGATGCGCTTTTAAGTAAAAAAAACCACATATGGAAAACTGACCAAACGCACTAGGATACTGTTGATACTTTAGGAAATGTATCCATGGGTCATTTTTGACGTGTACGAGTCAAAACCGCCTCAATCCGAGGGCCGGTGTGGCCGGTGCCACTCAAAGTGTCTTTCTTTTGTTTAAAATGGATGCGCTTTTAAGTAAAAAAATCACATATGGAAAACTGACCAAACGCACTCGGATACTGTTGATACTTTAGGACATATATCCATGGGTCATTTGTGACATGTACGAGTCAACCCCGCCTCAATCCGAGGGCCGGTGTGGCCGGTACCACTCAAAGTGTCTTTCTTTTGTTTAAAATGGATGCGCTTTTAAGTAAAAAAAACGACATACGGAAAACCGACCAAACACTTTAGGATTCTGTTGAAACTTTAATAAAATTATTTATGGGTCATTTTTGACGTGTAAGAGTCAACCCCACCTCAATCCGAGGTGCGGTGTGGCCGACACCACTCAAAGTGTCTAACTTTTATTTGAAATGGACAGGATTTTAAGTGAAAACAACAACTTGCATACGGAAAACCGACCAAACGCATTCGGATTCTGTTGAAACTTTAGGAGAACGATCCATGGGTCATATGTGACATGTACGAGTCAACCCATCCTCAATCCGAGGGCTGGTGTGGCCGGGACCACTCAATGTTTGTCACTTTTCTTTGAAATGGGCAACAATTTAAGTTAAAACAACAACTGACATACAGAAAACCAACCAAACGCATTCGGATTATGTTGAAACTTTAGGAAAAAGATCCATGGGTCATATGTGACGTGTACGAGTCAAACCCACCTCAATCCGAGGGCCGGTGTGGCCGGGACCACTCAAAGTGTGTCACTTTTCTTTGAAATGGACAACAGTTTAAGTTAAAACAACAACTGACATACGGAAAACGGACCAAAGGCATTCGGATACTATTTATACTTTAGGAAATGTATCCATGGGTCATATGTGACGTGTATGAGTCAACCCCTCCTCAATCTGAGGGCCGGTGTGGCCGGGACCACTCATAGTGTGTCACTTTTCTTTGAAATGGACAACTGTTTAAGTTAAAACAACAACTGACATACGGTAAATGGACCAAAGGAATTCGGATACTGTTGATACTTTAGTAAATGTATCCATGGGTAATTTGTGACATTTATGAGTCAAACCCTCCTCAATCCGAGGGCCGGTGTGGCCGGTACCACTCAAAGTGTCTTTCTTTTCTTTAAAATGGATGCGCTTTTAAGTAAAAAAAACCACATATGGAAAACAGACCAAACGCACTCGGATACTGTTGATACTTTAGGACATGTATCCATGGGTCATTTTTGATGTGTACGAGTCAACCCCGCCTCAATCCGAGGTGCGGTGTGGCCGGCACCACTCAAAGTGTCTAACTTTTCTTTGAAATGGACAACAATTTAAGTTAAAATAACAACTGACATACGGAAAACCAACCAAACGCATTCGGATTCTGTTGAAACTTTAGGAAAACGATCCATGGGTCATATGTGACGTGTAAGAGTCAACCCCGCCTCAATCCAAGGCGCAGTGTGACCAGTACCACTCAAAGTGTCTAACTTTTCTTTGAAATGAACACCAGTTTAAGTTAAAACAACAACTGACATACCGAAAACCAACCAAACGCATTCATATTCTGTTGAAACTATAGGAAAACGATCCATGGGTCATATGTGACGTGTACGAGTCAACCCCACATCAATCCGAGGGCTGTTGTGTCCGGTACCACTCAAAGTGTCTTTCTTTTGTTTAAAATGGATGCGCTTTTAAGTAAAATAAACGACATACGGAAAACCGAACAAACACTTTCGGATTCTGTTGAAACTTTAAGAAAATGATTTATGGGTCATTTGTGACGTGTACGAGTCAACCCCACCTCAATCCGAGGCGTGGTGTGGCCGACACCACTCAAAGTGTCTAACTTTTATTTGAAATGGACAGAATTTTAAGTGAAAACAACAACTTGCATACGGAAAACCGACCAAACGCATTCGGATTCTGTTGAAACTTTAGGAAAATGATCCATGGGTCATATGTGACATGTACCAGTCAACCCTGCCTCAATCCGAGGGCCGGTGTGGCCGAGACCACTCAAAGTTTGTCACTTTTCTTTGAAATGGACAACGGTTTAAGTTAAAACAACAACTGACATACGGAAAATGGACCAAAGGCATTCGGATACTATTGATACTTTAGTACATGTATCCATGGGTCATATGTGATGTGTACGAGTCAACCCCGCCTCAATATGAGGGTCGGTGTGGCCGGGACCACTCAAAGTGTCTTTCTTTTGTTTAAAATGGATGCGCTTTAAGTAAAAAAAACCACATACGGAAAACTGACCAAACACATTCGGATACTGTTGATACTTTAGGACATGTATCCATTGGTCATTTGTGATGTGTACGAGTCAACCCTGCCTCAATCCGAGGCGCGGTGTGGCCGACACCACTCAAAGTGTCTTTCTTTTGTTTAAAATGGATGCGCTTTTAAGTAAAAAAACGACATACGGAAAACTGACCAAACGCTTTCGGATTCTATTGAAACTTTAAGACAATGATCCATGGGTCATTTGTGACGTGTACGAGTCAACCTCGCCTCAATCCGAGGCGCAGTGTGGCCGGAACCACTCAAAGTGTTTCACTTTTCTTTGAAATGGAAAACAGTTTAAGTTAAAATAACAACTGACATACGGAAAATAGACCAAAGGCATTCGGATACTGTTGATACTTTAGGACATGTATCCATGGGTCATTTGTGATGTGTACGAGTCAACTCCGCCTCAATCTGAGGCATGGTGTGGACGACACCACTCAATGTCTCTCTTTTATTTCAAAAGGAAATCATTTTAAGTGAATACAACTGAAATTTACACTCATCAATGACTCTTTTTCATGAGTTTGGTAGTTTCACTCATGGGGTCATAAGTGACGAGACTCCTAAGAAAATATCTTTTCACCATATATTATAAACAATACAAGTTCAATGCAAAATTCATCACAAATCATTACATACCCAAACCTAGTATCACAAAAAAAATGGGATTTGAGTCAATTTGAATGTCTTATTCAACTCTAATAGATATTTATCAAACTATTTTGCCTATTAGAATTTGATGGGTGAGGTGAATTACCACCAGATGATTGTTGTCATATGTGTTTTTTTGGGCTATTTTAGGTGTTTTTTATACTGTTTGAAGTCTGTATGTGGCTTTTGTGATATTTTTTATGCAGGTGTATAGTGGAGGGTATACTGAGGGCTGTTGTGCACTATTTTTTTATGCAGGTGTAGCTTCTGGGGGGGCTTCTGGGCGCTGCTGTGCAGCAGTTTTGGGAAACTCTTTACCAACGGTTTTGAACCGTTGGTAAAGCTTTTTCCAGAAATCTGGAAAAAGTTGTACCAACGGTTTAGAACCGTTGGTAAATTGTTTTCCAGAATTCTCGAGCACCTATACCAACGGTTTAAATGAAACCATTGGTAAAGGGCTTTCCCCACGCCTTACTGGCCAACGGTTTGGAAAACCGTTGGTATACCCTATACCAACGGTTTTCCAGCCTATAGCAACGGTTATAAACCGTTGGTATAGCCTACGTTTCCAGTAGTGTTTGACCTCTAAAATTGAATCTCATCAACAACAAGAAGAAGAATTATTTGTCCATCATGATATTGAAAATATTAGTCTAGCAAGGATGAATGAAGTGGATGAATTAATGGATTAGGAAATAGACATGATTGAAGGGGAAAATGATTATATGTATAGTTATTTATTCATTCAGTACCCACTTATTTCATTAATGAAGTCATTCATTATCATTGTTATGTATATTTTGTTTGTTAGTAATGGGCATATATTATCATTTTTAATTTTTTTTCTGCATAATTTTTTTGAAATATATGTTCTGAACTTAATTTTATTTGATTAAATTACAGGAATGCCAAGGAGGAAGTGATACACTGTTTCATCCACTACTGCGACAGATGATGATCAATCTGTCTCCCTCCCTACGGCATCTGAGCCACCAGCTGCCTTCCCCCTGCACCATGTCCCCCTGAACCATCTCTCACACCCTCTGTGAGCATCCCTTTATAAGCTGAGTCGTCGACTCCCCCTTCAGCAGCCTCATCATTTGGGTGGCGGCGTGCCACTTCTAATTTATCACGGACATACTGGAGGGTCACTGTTATAGGTACAAATTTTAATATAAATAAATTTATTGCACTTTTTTTATACTAACTATTTTTTCATTAAAGATGAAAAAAATGAAACTATGTAGAAAAATATAATAAGTTCAGATGTGTGGAATATTAATGGAGAGAAGATAGTTGTCCTATTCTATTCATATGGGGTCCCTACAGATGATGACGCGGGATTACTTGGACAAATTCTAGGCCAGCTGGAAGCAGAGCCAATTTCCCTTCCTGATTCTTATGATTATTGGAGACATATGCCTCCAAGTTGGAAAAATGAAGTTTTTGATTCCCAAATAAAGGTAATTTTAATACATTATGGTGTAATTGAATGTCATGTTATTAATATGTTCAAAATGAATTTATGTATACAGATGTTTTTCCACTTTATAGTTGCTGATGTGATAGCACAAAAGTGGACGTTGAAAAATCTTGGAAAGAAATGTAAAGACTTAAAATGGAGATTATGGGGTTATTTCAATGATACTTCATTGACCGTCCAACAAATGTGCGAGAAGCTACCCAATGGGGTACCCAAAGAACTGTGGAAAGTTTTTGTTGACAAACATCATGATGTGAAGCAGATGGTATTTAAATATATATTATTATATTAACCTCATTTTACATTTATACATGTATATTAAGAGTAGATGACATTGAATACATTACTATTGAATTTCATTTTATTTTTTTCAGGATCTCTCAAGAAAGAATGCATCTAACCGGGCAAAGCAAGTCTTCCCTCACACTGTGGGGTCAAAAAGATTTTCTAGAATCCGATCAAATCTGGTAATATTTTCTTTAGTTTAAATATTTATAAGACAATATTATCTGTTTAATATATTAAATTGTTGATTTATCTTTGTTTAATTCATTCATAGAGTTTAGGGCATGAAGCATTCCAAACTAAAGTGTGGTTGGATGTTCACAAAAAATCTGATGGAAGTTTTGTTAATGATCCTACCAAAGAAGTTGGGGTTTGAACTCATTTTTTCATTATAATAACTTATTACCAGTTTTTACTATATTAATATATATTGATAATTTATTTATAGGTAAAAATTAAAGAACTATAGGATTTAAATCATGATCAGTCCTACTCAGTCTCCCAGGATGACCCGGTTGCTAAAGTCCTTGGGAAGGAGCATCCTGGTAGAGTGTGTGGGCTGGGTTTGGGACCCATACCATCTGAGGTTTTTGGAAGGCCACTGGGAATTTCAGCTGCATCTACTCTTGGTTATATTCAGACCATACCTGGAGATGCTAAGAAAGAGATTGTTTCTCTACAAAACACAGTTCATGAGCAGGGGGATCAGATATCCGCTTTGTAGAAAGAGTTGACTAATATACATCAGCAGATGAGAAGATATACCCCCGGTGGTACTGTATCGACTGGTGGTGAGCAGGTAAATCACAAAAATTCAAAATCATTTAGTTTTAAATCTTTTATTGGTTTTAAGTTTAAATATAAATATGCAACACTATTTAATTTTCAATATAATGTTCTTACAGGTGGTAGCCAGAAGTGGAGATGGAGGTGGAGAGGGTGACGATATGTGTTCATTATCAGACAGTGATTAGTTTTATTGTTGATATGTTGGAGGTGGAGAGGGTGATGATATGTGTTCATCTTCAGTTTGTATATGTATTATGTGTGGCACATAGTTTCCACCAAACATTTTCATGACCTAGCATTTTCTTGATTTGTCATGTTTCCTTTTATGTATTTTATTGATTTCTGATGTTTCCTTTTATGTCTTGATTTCTTGAGTGTGGTGTGCATATTTAGGACACAACATCCAATATCATTCCCCTACTAAATCATTAACAGAACTAACCATTCTCTTTCTAACAACTTTACCATAGTGAAGAATAGGGAAAAAATTAGGAATGAAAGGGTTAAGGAATGTCATGGTATGCAAATTATATAGTGTTTTCTCATATATCTTAATTATGTTATTATACATAACAAAAAGTTGTGGTTATGCGGGTAACCATGAAAGGTTTGAGGAATGTCACGGTAATTTAGTGTTCATGGGATGAGAAACACTCTGAGTGGTTTTGGTATTTAGTTCAGGGGAGAGGGTAGGGTCAATTTAGTCCCTTGAGAATTGTATGTAGGTACTGTGACTCCTAGTGTTATGTTATGGTGACCTTGTTAATGAATATTGATATCTTTTAATTCATCCATAGTTTTTTTTTTATTTCTAAAATTGATTCATATTTAGTCCCTTGAGAACTGTATGTGGTATAAGATGCTATGAGGTACCATCACGTTGTGATGGATCCATGACACATTAGCCTTCCTTATTTCATGGAGATATGTTGTGGAGTGTTGATGAACATTACAGATGATCACTCTTAGGATATGATTGGGTACTAGATGAAGGTGTGAAGGTTCTTGACACCTTGTCTCGTATATGAGTGTTGAACTTGGAATAGTATAATTCTTTAGCTAACGTAGGGTTATTATATATTTTTTATTGTATGATGTGGGAACTGATTATGTGACTGATGATTTTAACATGAAAGGAAGTATATGAGTGGATTGGATTGATTAGTGATGTCTTCAGTGGTAATACAAAAATTATTTGATATTATAAACCAATATATTTTTTGAAACTACTAATGAAGTTGGATAGAATTCGTAGTGGAATTGAATACTGAAATCACATGGTAGTGACAGTGATCACTAGATTTTTTGTTGTTTCCTCTAATACTAATCTTGTGAAAATGATTATTATTTTTTTGTTTTTTTTTTGAATATTGGTTATGTTGATTATGTAATTATTAATGTCTCAAAAGTGAGGCTCACGGGGTGGGTATTTTTCAATGCGTCAAGAAAGGTCTCATGCATATCAGTATTGAGATAACTTTTTGATTTATGGATAATAGTATAAAGGATCAATGGTGTTGAAATTATATAGTGTAAATCCACCATTATTATATTTTCAATTCCAAACCTTCATTGAGTGAAATATACAGATTATCTGATAATTTAAATTTGAAGAATATAGACTGAAAATGGTTGTGGTTCTCTATTGGTACATTGATACAAGAAGTCTATATGCATGGACATATCTTCTCTATGGGAGAGGCAAAAATTCTTGTATTAGATATATATTAAATAGATGTTTTGGTTATTCAATTACTAATGTATGGGAATTTGATACATGGATGGATATTGGACCAGGTTTCTGGGTGTCAGTATTCATATTAAGTTAGAAGACCTATGAAATAGATAATGTATGTTCGTTTTGGTTGTGTCAAAATTTTAAGACTATAACTTGGATTCATAGGGGTGAAAGTTTGTTATTTCTCACATGTAGTGGTCTGATTTAGATTATTCGTGTTGAATTTGGGTGTATGACATTGGATGTTTTAGAATCCCTGATTCATTAGTATTCTTGTAATTGTTTTTTTTTCAGGGAACTAGTACAGAAGTAGTAGAAGTTTCTATTTTTTGGTAAAAGTGGTTTTAGCGGTGGTTTAAACTGCCGCTATATGTCAGCATTCTTCAATTAGCAGTGGTTACAACTGCTGCTAAATGTCAGCATTTTCTATTAGCAGCGGTTGTAATCACCGCTACGGTGTTAAATTTCACGACGGTTTTAACTGCCGCTACAATGGCCCATCTTTTGCATGGATTTTACAGTGGTTATGATGCTTTTAGCTGTGGTTTTCCCCGCCAGGGGATTACATTTTTTTAGGGTCAGTTTTAACCGCCGCTAAAAAAATAATCCCCTGGCCGGGAAAACCACCGCTAAAAGCATCACAACTACCACCAAATGCTCTATCTAAAATGTTTTCTAAAAACTGTCACGAAATGTCTATAACTGCCTGAAATAGTGTCCTGACACACAATTTAACGATGGTTTTCAGAAACCGCCACAGAAGCATATAGTAGCGGTTTAAACCACTGTTATACCCAAAAAAACACCGTGAACGGCGAATTTTCCTGTAGTGTTATAAATCATGTGTCAAGTGTTTGAACCAAAGTTGATGAAATGGTAATGAAATGATAAGGATGATCTTCACACATGGGTGATGAGTTCTGATGTTATTTTTTCAAGGAACGTAGGGATCGTAAAAACTTTTCGTGGGAAAAAAATTTCTCTGGTTAACCGGCCAAACTAGGTGCGTAAATGTAGGAGACAATGTGGGGAAAGTATGCATAGTCAAGAAAGAGAGTCACTTGAAGCTAGATATGATCCTTATTGATGGTAGAGAAAGGTTTGTGATGATTTAAACCCTTGTATAGTGAATTTGGATATGGATAAAAGGCTACTCAATGAGGTTTTTGGCACTATAAAAGTTGTGTTGCCGCATGGTGAACACATTGCCCAAGAGAAGGGATGTGATAAATCATTTATATTACTTTTTCCTAAACCAAAATTGTTTAATGATCATTATTAAACTTTTTTATAGTTATAATATAGTCCCTATGATCTTTTATCCTTTTTTATTTACACTCTAACTTTTTTATATTCTCTTGAAGATTTACTCTTAGTGAGTATATACATGAATTTTTCTTAGACCTCGATTTATGGTGTTTTAGTCTAATAAGTTCTATGTAAATTTCACCAGTAGTTTAGAGTCATATGATGTGGACAGTCAATGGATAATGTTTAAGGTCATACAACTTTGACCAAAGTAAAAATAGTTTTAGGCCATGATGTGTGAACTGTGGAAAAGGGGGACGTGTGACACAAAATCCCAATTAGGATTCCCAAGTTCAATAATACTACAACACCATTTTGAACTAGGGATTTGGTTGTTATAAATCATGGATCTAGGTAATCGAGTCATGAGTAGTGGTATGGGATACACATTCTAGGGATAACCTCGAATCACATAGGGGTGAATGATTCTACTGTAATGTTTATAGGGAATACAAGGATTAGAGGACCTTTTTAGAAGTAGAAAATCCATCAAGTTTGAAGCCCAAATTGGGGGATCATATGAAAGAACCATGTGGTGCATACATGAATATCCAAGACAAGGTGTCCCTTGAAGCTGGATACATTCATCTTTGATATCCAAGAAAGGTTTATGGGGAACCAAGATACTCAAGACATAAAGTGTGATTTATGGATTGAGTTGTTTATAAATTGTGATTAAAGTACCCCAAACCTCAGTTAACCAAGGTTAGGCCATTATAGTCCTTTTATAAGAAGTGATAATGCATGGTGTTCTATTCAATTTAATATCAAGCAATTTATATGTTACAGTCATGTAGTTTAACATCATTAGACAAGGAATTATGTTTTTTATAGTTTAGGGTCATGTAGTGAGGACATTATTTTACATAGGTTAGTTTTATAATGATAGGGTGGGATATTGGGTATTAATTTTTATATTTTCACTAGGTTACGGGTAAATAACCATATGATAGGGCCCTTAGATAGATCTAAATCACACGTAAGCAATGTGAGTCTATAGGACATTCCCATTCTTGAGTAGTTTAAGGTATTTCTGGGTGGACCATTATTTCCTCCCAATTTTACTCATAATAAACCTAGTTATGACAAATTGTGTGAAAGAACAGGACCTCTATGATCACGTGGGTCACGCTTGAGTTGAGAAACCAGAGTTGATTGAAGAATATACCATACAATAGTTCCATAAGATTCATGAAAATGATGATAGAAAATATGGGGTACATTTTATCATAACACAGGTCTATAATTGTGTGATATATTCTATAAGGGGGAATTTCCATGCTCTCTCTTTCCTTTGTGTAGGTTTGTGAATGGACCTACACTGAAAGATCCTTTGTATAGGAGAGGAGGGTAGTTTTGACTATAAAACTCACATTTGGGCATTTAATGTAAGATCAATGTGTATCTTGGTATAGAATTCATCAAGGGATGTGTATTTATCATGAACAGATCCCCTCACATATATTTGACTCATTCTTAGGAAAATAGAAACTTAATAATAATAGGTTTATAAATGAGGGAACCCATGTCAAATTCTCCTCTGCATATTTGTTTCAATAAAGGTGGGGGCCTTTTCCAGTTTCTATTTTTTCATGGATCTGATTTGTGCATGTGGTAAAGAAACTCATATTAATTCTAAAAAAGGATGATACCCATTGTGGATACTGGGTGATTTTATTGGGAACCAAGATGAGTTGGTGGAATTTACAATCTCTATGGATGGACCTATCAAGGTTTTGATATGTAACATATAAACATAAGAATCGATCCATGTGTTTTTAATGTAATAAATTCACCTATTTAGATCAATATGATCAATATCATACATAGGTGTGAAGATATTTTTATTGTAGGTTTATGATGAACACAATTGTAAAGATTCCAGCATAGATCTGGCTCATACGTAAGGGGGAAGTTTATTTAGATTCTTCTATAAAAAAATTTCATGTGTGTGGGAAGAAATATAGGTTTCACCATAGTATGGTGCTATCTTGAAAATAGGTGTGTCTCTAGAATAGCTAAAATACTAATGTTAAAGGATGAATTTTTGTTAAAATTATAGTTTTGACTTGGATAGGGAGTCATAGTGTCACTATGTATCCTATAGAGATATGAATCAATCAACACATAGTTCATACATGGATACATATATATATATCATGATCTCATGTTGGTAAGGGTCATTTTTAGTTAGAAATTGTGGCTAGGATATGGGTAAGAGATCCAAGAATCACTATGTATGTTGTTTTGATAAGAATCAATCCATACATATATCTTAAATGTTCTCTACATCGATCAAACTCATATAGAGGACTTGGAATTTTGTCAAGACATACAAAAATACCTTGTGAGAATTGTTATAAATAGATCAGGGTCGTGTGTAGGGGAAAAGATATTGAACCTCTCCTTAGTGCAGTTCCATCTAAGAAATGAAGTATCATCATCATTTTTTTAAAAAAAATGTTTCTAGGACTAGGATAAGTGATTTGACCATCACTACATATTATGTAATAATGGGAATCAAAACATTCATAGATATTTTCATATGGTCTGGGTTCTTGGTATATGGCTATTGATTGTTTTATGAGGGTGAAGGGATCTCATATCAGGAGAGACTATCAATTTTGGGGTAATATTCAAAACCTTGAAGTCAAACGGGGGTGACTACTTTAAATTTGGACCAAACACCAAGGATGGATATGATGGTGTTGAACCTATAGATGGGATTAGGATAATTTACCTGAGAATAGATATGCATCTTGGGGAATCATAAATCAATCCATACGTTGTTCTTGAAAATAAATCCCCTACATGGATGTGACACACCTAAAAATAGAGAAATTTTTTTAAGATATTATTATTGGGCCTAGGATAAAATATTCAGACGTCACTACATACCCATTGTTTAGATGAACCAAACTAGACATAGTTTTTTAAGAGAAGTTCCCCTACATAAATCTAACTCCTATAAAGGGGAAAATGGCATTTATTTTTCAAATGAAAAACCATCCACTATAGTGAAGTGAAGTGGGAATATGATTTGTGACTAGGCTCAGAGAAAGGGATCTAAATGTCATTATGTATCCTGAAATAATAAAGAATGAAGTCACACATAGTACTTTTAAAATATGATTTCATATATATATCTGGATCATATATGAAAAATAGGGTCATTAATACTCTAATTGGAAGGTGGATTGTTTGCCAAAGGCTTATACATGGATGAATCCCTCATTTATGGTAGAAATAGACAACAAGTAATGGGGTAATTTTAGAAATTTAGAATAAAACAATATTAATTTACACCTCATAGTTTAACTTCATGTGGTGGGGATAGTAACCATGTAGTTTAAGGTTATATGTTAAAGACATGGATGCTATACAGTTTAATGTTTTTCTACCCATATGTGGATGTTGTGAAGTTTAAAGTCTTGCTACTAGGACTTGGATGCTATGTAATTTAATGACATTCTACTAGGACTTGGGCTCTCATGTAGGAATTATGAAAATTATTTATTGAGAATATTTGCATTGGCAGGAGGTGCGACGTGTTCCCTATGCATTATGGATAAGGAGTAGACTCCATTGGAATAGAGATTGTGTATGATCTAAGCTCTATCTCATTTTGGTTCTAGCTTTGGAGGCTTATTCCCTGGTATCATTAGAGTTCTATAAACTTGTACCAACTATCCTTTAGTGGATGAATGGAGGAAGTCCTTTTCCTTGAATCCACACACAATCTAATTCTGATTGAATTCATGATTATGAAACATATAAAATCACTTCTAATTGATTAATTCTAACTCATCACATCACTTCTATTATTGTTCATATTCTATGTTTTGGCCAAAAATAGTGATTCAAACTGAGGTAAATGAAAATTTAATGGGAATCACTTCCTTTGTTCCATATGCACATGAATATGGGGTCACTTGTGTTGTATTACAGGTTGTTGTATGATAATCCCACAAGGCATACAAGAGTTTGTATTTCCAATATTTCTTATCATTAAATAACATTTTTTAGAGAATATTTGATAAACTATTATTAAAGGCATTTATCTATCAATTTTCTACTATGTTATAGCAAGATGAATGGATTCGATGTTGTATTAATGAAACAAAATTTTCATATCATAAGAACAAAATTTTTCATCATAATCTATATATGTTTTATAAGGGACACAAAATGTAGTGATGATGTTTGAATTTGCTAAGTTGACAATTTTCTTGGTATAAAATTCATTGAAGGGTATGACCTCAATCCATTTAGAAAAGAATTAAGTGGTAGTACAAATGCACTTGAACTACTTAGTTGTAGTTGGAGGATATGTCCCCATGACATTCATTCCTCATATGATAAATTTCTATGAGTACTTGAACATATGAAATAATTCTATGGGCCAGTGAATAGAGTTTACATTTATTTGATAGGAATGAAACTTCTTGGAAAATTCCTTGAAGTCCTATATCATTTTCAGTTAAAAATAATGAAACCTGCTCAATTGGTGGGAGAGAATGGTTCCTAAATGATGTGCACTACAATAGCCTTCATAAACTTTTTGTATTATGGATAGAGTCTCTTATTCTTCGATTCATATTTGGAGGTCTCCATCAAAACCCCATTTTTAGAAGAATTTCTATTCATTCGTCTCATCATAAGGCTGAAGTTCACTTCTCAATGTTGGATATATTCCTTTGTTGATCAATGTCATGAGAGGTTCTCATTTTATAGGTAGTCCATTATGATTATTATCCACCTATTAAAATACATCATCTCAACATGCCCTAGGGTAGTGCAAACCTGATTTATTTATTCCATGTCATAGACAATGATTGAGGAGACTACCCTTTGGTCTAAAATTTGGAAGACTGTATAATCTTGATTAAGGTCATCCAGGTTTGTGGTCATGTTAGCTAATTCATCTACACAAGAATTATATTATATGAGGACATGATTAATTGTCTGTTAAAAAGGTATTTCATCCATCATTACAGTCACATAAATGATGAGAGGGGTTAACTCTTCCTTCATGATGTCATGTTCACCATTGATATGATTGATCACTAGTTCTAAATCACCTTTAATATTAAGATTTGATATATGTAGTTGTAAGTCTAGTTCTAGGCCTATGATAATGGATTGGTATTCCTCATCATTTTTTGTAAAACCTTTAGATGGTAAAATGAAATATAGTAGAAAACCTATTGTCGAGGAGATAAATAAAATCCCTAAAACAACCTGGTTGAGCTTCGATCTTTCCATTCATTTCCCAATCAGACTTTGAGATGCCCCACCAAAATATATATCCCATGTTTGGGGAGTATCATGAGAATGGATACCCTCTTCATTTTGGAGCTCAATGTCTATTATATTCTTACCGAGGCATGATTTTCTATTAGAAAATCAGCTAGCACTTACCCCTTGACTGAATTCTGGGATTTGAATTTTGACGTTGTATTGTTGCATAATGGTCTCCCATCAGGCCAAATGTCTTATTAGCATGGGGAGGTTGAGTATTTTCTTAAGAAGGTCAATATGAGAGACCAATTGGACATCATGGTACTACAATTAGTGCCTCTTATTTTTCTTAATGTTGATGAGGTTAAGGAAATTATTCTCAATATCATAATATTGGGTCTTAGTATTTAACATCATCTGGATAATATAGTAGTGTTTGGTTTCTTTCCATGCTTAATTATTTAATGTTATAAGTGAATCAATTGATCATTCTACATTGGCCACATATAATTTGAGTGTATTACCATCAACTAGTGACATTAAAACAGGTGGTTGTAGCATATATCACTTGAGGTTCTAAAAATATTCTTGGTAATACTCATACCATCAACAAGAAACTTCTTTATTCACCAATTTCCTGAAGTGGAAGAATTTTCCAACCAAATTGTCTATGAATTTTCTAATTTATGAGATTCATCCTTGAATCCCTCTCGACATCATAATGTTTCTTGAAGGTAGAATTCCAAGTATTTTGCTAACCTTCTCAGGATTAACCTTGATGTCATGGTGACATATCACAATGCTAAATGATTTTCCTGATGTTACCCTGAAATCACACTTCAAAGGTTTTTCTTCAAGTTTTTATACTAAATTTTTCTAAATATTGAATTGAGTATAGTGAGATGATAAAAACACCACAGATACTTGATCACCATATCATTGGCATACAATTATGTGATTCTTACCTAAAAGAGTTTGAAAATACAATTCATAATGTGTTGGTAAGTGGAACTAACATTATTTAAAGTGAAGGGCACAACTTGGTAGTATAATATTAATTGAGGCTCTGTAAAAGAGATGGATTCTTCATATTCAGGGTCCATCATGGTTTGTATGTACCTTAAGTTCCCATAAATAAATTAAATAGATTGAAATCCTATAGTTTCAGCAGTTAGGAGTTCCGTAATTTGAACCGGGAAATCAAAATTTGAATAGTGTCGATTGAGATCCAAGAAATTGATGCATATCATGATCTTCACATTATTTTTCTCAATAAGTAAAATGTTTCTTGTCTATGTTGGGTATTGTACCTCTTTAATGGAGTTTTATTTAATAATATTATCAAAATTATAATCCAACTTGATGTTAGGAAAAGGATTCATTCTCTTGGTTGCCTACTTGAATCCTTAATGATCATTTGGTGGAACCATGTAATGAGTGGCCGCATCATGATCTTATCCCAACATCTCTATGTAATTATAGGTGAGAAAATAGTAGTAATGTTTTAAGAATGATATTTACATCTATTTCTCTTATATTGGCATGTGAGAATTGAACAATATGGGCCATATATCATCTTATGCATTATAATTTACCTGTCTGAGCTCATCGATTGTGGTAGAGACATCTTCCTAAAATAACGAAGGAATATATCTAAGGTCATCCTATTCATCTTTTATTTCAATATTGATGTGTGTCTCCTCCTATATGGTAGATAATACGAGATCATATTTTTCATTTATGGAGTACATAAAGTCATCCCTATATCCTGAGAGTGTCGGGGCATGGCTATTATGAATAAGAGCACTTTCAGATGCTCACTTTGCTCTTTGTTTTAATTGAAAGCGTGATGAACATTGACAACCTAAATTACAAGGGACTTCACTGGAAAATTTCCAATTTATTCATATGGTAGAGGTGATTTATTTGATATAGATGATAATGTGGAATGATAACTCTTATTTGAAGAATTTATCTGACATTCATTTGATGAGACTTCTTTGGAAAGTTTGGATTCTATTATATAAAATGAGGCCAGAAAAGTTTTTAGGCTACATCATGTCATTGGATTTTAACATAATACCACAATGAGGTTTATAGGTAATACATATTCATTACCAATAAATCTATAGGGGTTTACAGGAACGGTACCCAAACCATTGGGATTTCATGTCACTTTTTTAATCTATTGTTTTCCTACTCTCTTATAGAAACCCGCCTCAACGTACTCGGATTCACAAGATTAAAAGGGTGTTCTATCACCATATAGAATTCCAACTTCCCTATTAATAAATTACATCAAGAATTAATGATATGATGATGGAACCTCCACATGTCTATGAATCCAAGGTATACTAAGTATATCATTAAATATTTTTTCCTTCTAGATAACCATAAAATTGACATTAGACACCAGTTCCCAAAATGGTGTTTGATTTTGATTTAATAAGGTGATTTATCTTGAACATGTCAAACACTTGGATGGTAATCTTAAAGGGGGGTTATACTAACTATACCCCAAGCATCATAGAGTCCAAACTAAGAAACTATTAATATCAGATCCATTATCAATTAGATCCAATATAATTTCAACATTGTGAATCTTGAATAATCTGTACAGGGGTCTGATATGTCCTTGGATAGATTATTCATGATTCTTCTCTATGAATGTGATAGTGGTATGGAATTATAATGAATTATTTTCCACTATATACAACTCATCTAAGAAGACTTCTTTCCTAAACTCCTAGAGGATCTAGAGGTCCTTGATTGGGGAGTTCCAATAGTGTTGCAAAAATAAGGTCAGGTAACTCACCTAACATGGCTCTAATTGTCACCCTAGTGGATTTAATCCATGATATTATTCATCCACCAAAATTAAATACATCATTTTTCTATACCCATAATTCATGAGATTATTAGACTCAAACTTCCAATATTGTATAGATTTCTTAAGTTGAACCAGATCTATTTGATGAGATATATTTGTTTTTGCCTATAAATTATGCATAATAGGAATATTTACTATCTATAATTCAACATTAATTCACCTTATTTTATTTAATCATATTCATATTAGGACACTTTATCCTCTGTTGTGAGATTATCAGTTACCTAGGCTTATGGGTGGGATATGTCCATGCCCTTTCCTTTATCCTTAGCTAATGATTTTTGAGGAGGTAGTGGAAAGTTGTTTAAAGGATCTATATGGTTTAGAGACTACCTCTAATGTCAGGTACACACAACTTTATCAAGTGTTTTAGTATGTACTGTATCATAGACCAAGACTTCGACATCATTCTATTTTTTGTTGTAATCAAGATTTGATTTATCTACGGGGAGAATGCTGATGACATTCACTAATGTGTAATACACTACAAGAACCGTGTATTCATCATAAGTATAAGGAAATTGGTCACATTTTTAGAATTTATTAGGAGATAAATTGTAATCCTCCTTATTATCTTCTTTATTTAGGGGATTATTTAGCTTTATACCACTATGGTATCTTGACTTTTCTTATCAATGATCCCATAGAATATATTTATGAATAATTATCTAGATGTAGTCCCCAATTGACTTCACTGATTGTATCTATAAAGAGGAGGAGGTGTTATGCAGTGGAAGGAACTTTGAGGGATTTAGTAGTATAGTTTCCCCTAGTATAGAGAACACCAATTTCTGAGGGGAGGATGTGGTGATATAAATTCCCTCATCGTTATGGGTTGGGTTTTAATTGGTTTGTCCACCATCATATCATCGATTCCATGGGGAATTTTTGATATTCGGGGTGGTGGTGGTAAAAATTACCACCAACCCTATGGGATAGGACTTCTACCATACTGTTATAGAGGTGTCTATCATAGATACCTTCTTGATTTTTCTAGATTTAGTTTGAACATGGAATGGATGCAACACATGTTATGAACTTGAGATTTTTTCACTAAGGGTTTCTCTATAATTAAAGGAATGTCTTTCCTCATATGGGAGGACCATTTGACTCTCTTATATCTTGTTTTAATATCCTATCAATAATCCATTCTTATTGAGTATTCCATTTTTAAAAATTAGATATGGTGAGATTTTTCTAGATAGACTATCTATAATATATAAAATCTAGTCTTGGGACTTAGCCTAAAGTGATAAAATAGCATGACATCTTTTTTTGTGGGATCTTCTAGCTGTAGAGCAGGGTAAAATACAACACTCTATGTTCACCCCATCATCTGTTGTGTAAATCAGTTGGGGAATTAGAAATCAACTAACATAGGATCTTCAAATCATTAAGCACACATGTTCGAGATCTTTGAGCTAATTTCAAAGATTTATATACCATTTAGTTGAACGGTAAGAGAAGTCTATTTAAAGGTAGAGATCACTTATTGCCTCAACATGGAGTATATACTCCCCATATGACTAGTGTTTCTTTAGGAGATGACAGAGAGTTTTCAATAGACTCTAGCATAAGTAATATAAGTTTTCCTCTTTAGATATCTATGGAATGTATTATTGAGATGTTTTTGTAGGCTAGAAAATAATCGGTATATTATCTATAGTTTTTTCTTTTCTTCGTAACCATAACATTATTTTCATATCCTGAGAGGGATTCCTCCACATGACTCAACTATAGTTAGTGTTTCCCAACTTTCTTATCAAGGGAATCATGATTTTTATCAATATCCACCATTTCATTTAAGGGTAGTGATCTGAAGGTTTCACATATGACTATCATTTCTTTAGTATATTCGTCAATTGAGAAGAGATATCACCAGTCACATGTGAGGTAATTAGTGTAACCAACCACATTTTATCAAGTGCCTCTTAATATGAGGGAATTATCATAGTGACTTTGACAAGGGGAGGAATTTCTTATCAGAATGGGTTGTCACTATGAGGATAACCTTCATAGTGAATTTCATGTGGATGAATGTTGTGATCATCTTTATTTTCTATATCATGGAGAGGAAATCCACTCTAGCTTAATTTCATGCTACAGGGATGACATCTGCAGCATAATCCCTATAAAGGAACTACATGGTGGATGACCTTGCTTCCTTGTGAAGGACCCTCATGATTACCAATTTATAGTTTATTGTAAAGGGTAAGTCCTTCTTACTGAAAATATTTTGGCTACAAATTTGATTTTTATGGCTCACATCATGAGAAAAGTTACCATGTTTGATCGTCATGTTTCCACAAAGAGGACCTCTAGGGAAGAAACTCTAGGGAGGACCTCCATATTGCTGATCATGGTAATGTGGGGAATACATCAATGACTAAAAATTATTTATTCTAATGAGGATGTGCCATCATATTATTGGGTTAGTATTGAGATATGTTGAACAGACTCAAGAACATTTTCATCTAATATGAAATAAATATGATCTTTCTCTTGGGTTGTGTGGTTCCCTTAGTGATATTTCTTTTTATACATTCTCTATCAGGCATCTGGGTTTTGTAATGTTCATAAAATCCTTCGAAGGAGTGATCCCTCCTAGGAAAATATAATGATTTCATCATAATATACATCCAGAATTATTAAGAGTGGGAAGAAATATGAGCATGATATTTTCTTATGACTAGAATATATCAACGAGTGTCTTTAGAACATGAAGAAATATATTTCTTCTTCGTAGTTTCTATTAGGATATTTAGATAACCTTCCTTTGTTTAAAGATAAGAAGGAATATAATTCTACTTTTGAGTGACCACCAGAATACATCATTGAGTTCATGTGTGGTCGACTAGGATATAAGCCTACCCTGAAGTGGCTGACTAGTTATGTTGGTGAAATTCATATGGAACTGTAATATGAGTCTTCTCACATTATTCAATATCTAATAAGACATATTAATGATCTTCTTGAATGATATAGGAATATGAGCCCACTCCTACGTTTCTGATGGGAAATGATGATGAGCTGGTTCAATACTAGAGGGTGAAGGAATGTGGGACTTCACCATGAAAACTATAGGAAAATTCCAATGATCATCCTCATTTGATTCCATACTATGTTGTCAGATTTTTAAGATATGGGTCAAGATATAATCGTTCCATTACATTGAAGATAGGATGCGTTAATGGTATTCTACTATAGGAAAGGTGATATGAGTCCACTCTTAAATTTGAATGGGAATTTAGTTCTATTAATATCATTTGGTTATAATTAGGATTTTCTAATGGGATTCATTTGTAGGGAAAATAATATATGTTTTTCCATGGTGGAGTAATAATATGCTAAAATACTACTCCTAACACTTCTAAAACAAACTAGTAGAATTTTTTTGTATTATAAGGGATATGAACGTACTCACCAGTCTCCATCATGATGAACTAATAGATTTCATCATGGGGACTAAGTATATGGGAATGTTCTCATTTTTGGTGAGTCTACTGCCCCTATAGGTACACCTCCTCTTAGGATCCCTAAACTAAATAATTAGTACATGGGTCTACAAGAAAACCTATTTAGTGTAATCCTAAGGAACTTGGGCTGCAAGATATTTATGGTGGTGAATAATGGTGGCAAGATCCCTCTTAGGTGGATCCTAGTTAGTAGTGATGATATGGTTGTCCTCTTGATCTGTATCCCTAAGACATGGGAGGTACGAGTTACTTTAATCTAGGATATCAAAGTGATTAGAGGTTGGGATAGACACCAACTACTTCTCCTCAACTAATATTTGATTGTATGAATTATAAATATTTATTTCCTAGAGGATATCATACTCATCCTCTAAATTCATGATGGTACCATTCATATGATACTCCCAGATTAGTAGATTTTTCACCTGGTTCCGAAGGAACTGGGTAAGTAACATCGTCGTTCTAGGCTGTGGTGCCACAACCTTTATTGCAGTCATGGAATATGTCTGTAAAATATGATGAAAATTAGCTAGAATTTTTTTGATGCTTTAATTTCTTTAGATTAAAGGGAACTCTGTAAGAATTCTTGGAAGTCATGAAGGATCTGCAAACATAAAAAATAAAACCCATTGGGGTAGTATCATCAGTAATAGCATGTATGAATGATCAATTTAATAGTTAAAGGATTAAATTCGAGTTCATCATTTTGTTTTTTATGAATTCTTATGATGTACTATTTTGATTCATTATAGATCTACTTTTTCACGGCATACGATCATTGGGAATTTACTAGTGATACCTCCAAAAGTGAATTGGTCGATAGGATGGAGTTTCAGGATCATCTTCACCTTCTAAAGGTGAATAATTTTATAATTATTCATTATCTTATGGATTAAGACATATTCATGAATATTTACCAAATTCCTAGTGCAGGAATGGTTACCCCAAAACTAATGATCTGATCGATACCATGTATCAATGTGAACAACTATATGAATTAAAGGTTCTCAACCATTGTAATTGTATATATGTATCAAATATTCTCCATAAATGGTATCTTTTATGAATATTATAGGTTTCATATATTTATTTTTTTATTCAGTTACACCATAGTTTAAAGACATATATTTGGGTGCTCCAAAATTTATCAACATCTAAGAAGGAGGTAGGTTTTTTGATGATGGGATTGGTACCATCATAGGTACTTTCTATATATCCTAGTAAAGGGAATCATAACCCATATAGTTTATTTTACCTTAATAGGACACATTTCACTTTTTAAGGTAATGTGATAAAGACCAATGTGGTTCATTTTAAGTTCGTGAAACCATGACCGCTTATATAACATCCCGTCTTTTTATAACATAATTGATCATTAAATTTTACAAAACCGAGGATCTTTAAGGTTTAGTGTCTTGGAAACTAGGAACTTAAAACATGAAAACATAAAAAATTCTTCTTAAACACTTGAAAGGTTTCTCCTTATGTTCATCCGAGGTTCATTACTTCATCTCATAACCTGGGGACATACATCAAAAGAAAGGGTGAGCAGAAGGCCCAATAAGGGAAACAAGGGGAAACATTTAACATGTGAACTTGAGATACATCAATAAAGTCATGAAAAAGAACTTTAAGGCATGAGAAAGAAATCATGAGGCATATCATAATAAAAATAACATGTTTCATAACTTGAAGATGTGGCTACAACATTTAACTTAGGCAATCATGAACATATCACCAAGGTCCATCCCCAAGGTGTTATTTGAAAATTACCAAGGCTATTCACCATGGTATCGTTAAAATTGTAATCTCTAGTGGTTACATCATTACTCAAGGTATTGGAGCGCTATCAGGGCGCACCCTTAAATTTTCCTTTATTATCATGTGAGCCACATATATAATCATCAAAAATTTCATAAATAACCCATATAGCATAAAAGAAATGGGTTTAATTTCATAATCATAACATTTTAAAAACTGCTTTAAAGACATGATCTTTATGTCACTTTAAACCCATGGAAAAGGAAAACGAGTCTCATGTATGTAAATCCAAGAATTTAAAATAGAACATTTTGATATATATGTGAATACCCTTATAGACGAAAGATCTTTGAGTATTCACTTAATAAAATATAAGAATTTGAGAAAAAGAGAGAGAGATTTTGAGATGGAAATTCGGCAGCATAACGGCTATGTTGTAGGGTTTTAGAAAACATTGAAAAGAGAGGGTACATGGGTAACCCAATCATAAATGATCCATAAACCAGTAGGGGGACAAAATATAAAGGATTTAAGAACATGGTAATGAAATTTGAAAGATATACCATATGAAATGAAGAACATGAAAGAAAGACAAATATAAGATTTCTCTTATGAAAATTCGGCAGCCTAACGGCGTCACTTAAACTTCAAAAAAATGAATTGACGAGATAAAATAGGGTCTCTCATCATATGAACATAAAAGATCAGTATGATAGATATAGAGATCATACCCCAACATAATTAAAAAGAACTTGAAAGACTTGACAAGAAAATAGAACTTGAAAATGAGAAGGGTGAAAGAATCCCTTAAAAATTCAGCAGTCTAACGGCGTCACTTAAACTTCAAAAAAATGAATTGACGAGATAAAATAGGGTATATCATCATATGAACATAAAAGATCAGTATGATAGATAAATATATCATACCCTAACATAATAAAAAGGAACTTGAAAGACTTGACAAGAAAATAGAACTTGAAAATGAGAAGGGTGAAAGAATCCGTTACAAAAATTTTGGAAGCCTAACGGCGCCACTTAAACATTCATAAAAAGAAATGATGAGATTAAGAGGGGATATATAATAATATGAACATGAAAAGGGAAGTAATAGGAATATAAAAGAACATCCTCCAACATAAGAACATGGATCATAAAAGAAATGACTTAAAAGAGAGAATTTGAAAAGAAAGAGAGAGGTTGGATCCCTTACCTTAAAACGTAACTCTTAAAACTCAAAGGTTGGGACCTTGACGGATTGGGGGCACCTTAGGAGGACTCTTTGGGAGTTAATGAGACCATAGATTAGTTGGGGGAGAGTTGGGAGTGAAAACTAAAGGAGGAAAGGGTGGGTATTTATAGAGAAAGTGAGGGGACAAGGCATTAATGGCCAAGGGACACCTCATTGGTGGTTTTGGCAAAACCATGGGCTTGCCCATGGTATTTGCCCATGGTTTTAGCTACATGGGACCCCTCATACAATAATTCATCCCCTTTAGTTGGTCATCCCTTAAAATTTCTCATCACATCATCATGATGTAGTTATGATGTCATTAAACACCCGTAACTTAAAAACCGTATTTTCACTATTCATTGAAAATTCAACTTTCTCGGAAAAATCCCAAAATTTCACCTTAACCAAATATCGATGCTCTGATTTCAAAAAATGAACTTCATTTTATAATAATAATTTTCTAAATATTTTTAATTTAATTTTTAAATAAAAACGCTATTCACCGAAAATTCATTTTTTCATAAAAATCCCCAAAAATTACCTTAACATAATATCATTGTTCTGAGTTCAAAAATAAATTCCATTTTATAAAAATAATTTTCTAAATATTTTTAATTTAAATTTTAATTAAAAAAACATTATTCACCTGAAAAAACTAATACTTGACTAATAATTTATGAACCCGTTATTTAACCATTTTATTAAATCACATTACTTAATCAAGGTGCCTAAATTATATTAATACTTTCTTTAATTGAGATTACTAATCCATTTGGTCACATTACTAATCCTTAGCATAAAATCACTATTCATAATTTACTATTCATAAAAAATTAAGTTGATCTTATTATACTCTAAATTTCTTACTGAACATAATTGTAGAAGACCATTTTTTGAAAATCATTACACATAATTAATTATCTAATGTTTACATAAATATTTTCAAATATCTTTTTTCTAGAATTCATCAAAAATATGCATACTATATTTATCCGGACATTTGAAAAATTTACAAACTTCATCATAAGAAGAAATCACAATTTTTATTTAAGTCAAAGGATTACACAAGGCTGTTACGGTCTCGTTACATAGCCCCTTATAACATCAGCATAGGACCTAAGAGTAAGGTGTGCTAGGGTGATAGAATATTGGGGAGGCTCAGCCAACATTGCACGAGTAGTAATTTCTATCAGCTAGAACTTCTCATGAAGGTGATTCCGTTCTAGCTTCACACGATGAAGTTCGACTTGGGTTTGATCCAGAACAAATCTCAGTGGTGTTACCTCCTTCCCAAGTTCCATTATATGGGCTTCGATTGGCCCGAGACTACTAGATGAGGTCATCGAATCTTCTTTCTATATTAATTAACCAAGATCACTTGTATTTAGATACAATAATCGAAACATTTAGTTTTCAGTGGTCATATTGACCAATGGTCATATAATAGTCAAAACCCAATGGTCTCATTTTAATTATACTCATGTTATCAAATGAAACAATTTTGTTGAGTATAAAATAAAATAACACACAAAATTAGGAAACAATATTTTTTCAAAATTTCGGGTCGTTACATTATTCCCCCCTTAAGAAAGTGCGCCCTCACAATTTTTAAATTTGGGATTGGAAATTTCATTTAAAGTCCCACATCAGAAAAGGAGTCAGTAAAACTATTACTTTAAAAGAAAGAAAGGGAAGTACAAAGGTCACCCGAATTAACCCACACTAGGATTCCATGTAAAAAAACATGGACATGGAAGAGAAAACAAAGGGTCAAGTTCTGAAGGATAGTGATAGAAAACATGATTTGGATAAAGTTAACCACAAGAAAATCACAAACTTATGATGTGTGTAAACGGTCTTTGATTACCCAGTAGGAAACATAATCCAACAAAGTTTTTGTCTTACGGTCCTTTTAATAATTTTGAGGAATTCATTTACTACATAGAATAAGAACACAAGGAAATATACCTTAAAGTAGATATTCATCCTCTAATAAGTTTCTACCAAGACTAATCTTTTCTCCAAACGATGAGCATTCAAAACTACTTGGTCTCATCAAAGCATAAGAATCATCTTCTATAGAATCACATAATCCACAAAATATTAACTATATATTTCTTCTATCTTTAAATGTTATCCCAAAAACAGAAAGGGTAAGATAAAATAACTCTTCAAAAATAAAGAACCCCATAGGTAGGGAAACAATTTTAAATCTTCAAAATTCCACGGTACTACCCAGAGTTCATCATAGACCATTCCATAAATAATTGTCCTTAAAATTCATCAAAATAAATCAAACTAATATTGAAACCTAAATACAAGAAGGATTTGATAGCATAGTCTTCCAAGATAAACTTTATCGTTCATCTCCAAACAACATCAACCACTCCTAACATCTTATAACAAAAGTAACTAACCTAAACATATTTTCCCCAAGATAGGTTAATCATTTCCATAAGTAACCAAAATTACTATAAGTTTATCTTAAATTCATCGATTCTTCAAAATATAATTCAACCTTTACTCCTCAAAGAAAATACCATAGTAATTTATTTACCTCGATCATATAGGGTTCCCAAAATAGTGAACGTATTCTAAAATAATAATCATCTTTTAATCCCCTAATCACCCTTGAAGAACAGCTTCACTACATCAATATGTGGTACATAACAATAGATGTTTTCTTTAATGATATAAAACCATATTAGGTAGTGACTCGATGTTCTTAGAAAACATTAAATATATGCTCATAGGGCATGAACTAGAATACAACATGACATAGACAATTATTGCGAAGAAGTTGCATGTACTTTAGTCATCATGATCCATCTCAGCATAGGACTTGCATTGTTCCCTTGTCCTTGAAGATTGTTGATGCTCATCATGCTTCTCATCCCTTCCAAGAGAGCATTTCCTTGAATAATGTCCAACTTCTCCACATTTACGACATTGAAAAGTATAAGGTACATTAGATCGAACCTTATCTCTATTCATCACATTATCCATTTTTTTGAAGCAATTGGATACTTTATGCCCTATCACCCCACACTTAAAACATCTCCCGGTTCCTTTGTGACATTCTCCTGGGTGCCACTTTCCACACTTTTTGCATAAAGGAAATTAGGTCCTCTTTCCCTTACCAATTTTATCAGATGAACATCCTTGAGACTTTGTCTTCTTCTTCCTTGATGAATTTGGGAATTCAACTAGGTACCAATTATTATTTGTGATTTTTGATAGCTGGTTTGGCATAATCAAAATATGTTCAACTTGATCTCTCGTCATCTCTGTCATATTAATTGGGCAATCATCACATTTCCTATCACATTGGTTTTTGGGACATGTTCTTCTATTTCCCGCCATTAACTAAGAAAATAAAGTATAATTAGGGGCTTAAATACTAAGCCAATAATCATGAAAAGGAAAATTTAAGCATAGAAGGATAAACTTGTAGAAGAAAAGTATATCCTAACTTGTGATCCCCTAGGTTCCAATCTAGGTTATCCATGATCATATATTCTTATTTGAATCTTTATTTTATTTTATTTTATCTTTGTTCCTTTAATAATGGTTCATACTAAGCTTATGAATTTACCAAAGCATATCCCCAGGGAGTGTCGTAACCAAGAGTGCAGCAAGGCCCGTTGTCGTGTACCTATTCCCGTTTGAGTTTAGCTCAAAGCGTTGTTTTTGGGTTTTACCCCTATTACATTTGTGCTAGAGCCGCCTCTACCTACTTGTATCCAGACAGGGATGTATTTTCTTGGAAACCCCTTACTCAATACTCACCAAAATACCAGGAAGATTTCCTATATTTAAACTTTTCTAAAGGGTTCTTCCTAAAGTTTTGATATCCTAATTTCCACAAATAACTAAATCATCCTTTGATACCAACTATAACATCCTTCCTTTTTATAACATAACTTTTCATTACATTTTACAAAACTGAGGATCTTTAAGGTTTAGTGTCTTGAAAACCTGGAACTTAAAACATGAAAACATAAAACATTCTTCTTAAACACTTGAAAGGATTATCCTTATGTTAATCCTAGGTTCATTACTGCATCTCATAACCTGGGGACATACATCAAAAGAAAGGGTGAGCAGAAGGCCCAGTAAGGGAAATAAGGGGAAACATTTAACGTGTGAACTTGAGATACATCAATAAAGTCATGAAAAAGAACTTTAAGACATGAGAAAGAAATCATGAGGCATGTCATAATAAAAATAACATGTTTCATAACTTGAAGATGTGGCTACAACATTTAACTTAGGCAATCATGAACATATCACCAAGGTCCATCCCCAAGGTGTCATTTGAAAACTACCAAGGCTATTCACCAAGGTATCATTAAAATTGTAATCTCTAGTGGTTACATCATTACCCAATGCATTGGAGCGCTATCAGGGCGCACCCTTAAATTTGTCTTTATTATCATGTAATCCATATATATCATCATAAAAAATTTCATAAATAACCCATATAGCATAAAAGAAATGGGTTTAATTTCATAATCATAACGTTTTAAAAACTGCTTTAAAGACATGATCATTATGTCACTTTAAACCCACGAAAAAGGAAAGTGAGTCTCATGTATGTAAATCCTGGAATTTAAAATAGAAAATTTTGATATATATGTGAATGCCCTTATAGAAGAAAGAGATTTGAGTATTCACTTAATAAAACAAAATAATTAGAGAAAGAGAGAGAGACATTTTGAGACGGAAATTCGGTAGCATAACGGCTATGTTGTAGGGTTTTAGAAAACATTGAAAAGAGAGAGGACATGGGTAACCCACTCATAAATGATCCATAAAATAGTAGGGGACATAATATAAAGGATTTAAGAACATGGTAATGAAATTTTAAAGATATACCATGTGAAATGAAGAACATGAAAGGAAGACAAATATAAGATTTCTCTTATGAAAATTCGGCAGCCTAACGACGTCACTTAAACTTCAAAAAAATGAATTGACGAGATCAAATAGGGTCTCCCATCATATGAACATAAAAGATAAGTATGATAGATATATATATCATACCCCAACATAATAAAAAGTAACTTGAAATACTTGACAAGAAAATAGAACTTGAAAATGAGAAGGGTGAAAGAATCCCTTAAAAATTCGGCAGCCTAACGACGTCACTTAAACTTCAAAAAAATGAATTGACGAGATCAAATAGGGTCTCTCATTATATGAACATAAAATATCAGTATGATAGATATAGATATCATACCCCAACATAATAAAAAGGAACTTGAAAGACTTGACAAGAAAATAGAACTTGAAAATGAGACGGGTGAAAGAATCCGTTACAAAAAATTTGGCAGTATAACGGCGCCACATAAACATTCATAAAACGAAATGATGAGAGTAAGAGGGGATCTCTCATAATATGAACATGAAAAGGGAAGTAAGAGGAATATAAAAGAACATCCTCCAACCTAATAACAGGGAGCATAAAAGAAATGACTTAAAAGAGAGTATTTGAAAAGAAAGAGAGAGGTTGGATCCCTTACCTTAAAACGTAACTCTTAAAACTCAAAGGTTGGGACCTTGAGGGATTGGGGTCACCTTAGGAGGACTCTTTGGGAGGTAATGAGACCAGAGCTTCGTTGGGGGAGAGTTGGGAGTGAAAACTAAAGGAGGAAAGGGTGGGTATTTATAGGGAATGTGAGGGGACAAGGCATTAATGGTCAAAGGACACCTCATTGGTGGTTTTTGGCAAAACCATGGGCTTTCCCATGGTATTTGACCATGGTTTTAGCCACATGGGACCCCTCATACAAAAATTCATCCCCTTTAGTCGGTCATCCCTTAAAATATCTCATCACATCATCATGATGCAGTTATGATGTCATTAAACACCCGTAACATAAAAACTGTATTTTCACTATTCATCGAAAATTCTACTTTCTCAGAAAAATCCCAAAATTTCACCTTAACCAAATATCGATGCTCTTATTTCAAAAAATGAACTCCATTTTATAAAAATAATTTTCTAAATATTTTTAATTTAATTTTTAAATAAAAACGCTATTCACCGAAAATTTATTTTTTCAGAAAAATCCCCAAAAATTACCTTAACATAATATCGATGCTCTGAGTTCAAAAATAAAGTCCATTTTATACAAATAATTTTCTAAATATTTTTAATTTAATTTTTAATTAAAAAAACACTATTCACCTGAAAAAACTAATACTTGACTAATAATTTATGAAACCGTTATTTAACCATTTTATTAAATCACATTACTTAATCAAGGTGCCTAAATTATATTAATACTTTATTTAAGTGATATTACTAATCCATTTGGTCACATTACTAATCCTAAGCATAAAATCACTATTCATAATTTACTATTCATCAAAAATTAAGTTGATCTTATTAGACTCTAAATTTCGTACTGAACATAATTGTAGAAGACCATTTTTTGAAAATCATTACACATAATTAATTATCTAAGGTTTGCATAAATATTTTCAAATATCCTTTTTCTAGAATTCAACAAAAATATGCATACTATATTTATCCGGACATTTGAAAAATTCACAAACTTCATCATAAGAATAAATCACAATTTTTATTTAAGTCAAAGGATTACACAAGGCTGTTACGGTCTCATTACATATCCCCTTATAACACCAGTATAGGGCCTAAGAGTAAGGTGTGTTGGGGTGATAGAATCTTGGGGAGGCTCGGCCAACATTGCACGAGTAGTAATTTCTATCAGTTTGAACTTCTCACGAAGGCGATTCCATTCTAGTTTCACATGATGAAGTTCGGCTTGGGTTTGGTCCAGAGCAAAGCCCAGTGGTTCTACCTCCTTCCCAAGTTCCGTTAGATGGGCTTCGATTGGCCCGAGACTACAGGATGAGGCCATCAAATCTTATTTCTATATTAATTAACCAAGATCACTTGTATTTAGAGACAATAATCGAAATGTTTAGTTTCCAGCGGTCATATTGACCAATGGTCATATAAGAGTCAAAACCCAATGGTCTCATTTTAATTATACTCATGTTATCAAATGAAATAGTTTTGTTTAGTATAAAATAAAATAACACACAAAATTAGGAAACAATATTTATTCAAATTTTCGGGTCATTACAGCTTCTAAGAAATTTAAGTTATTATTGGTGGACTACTTGGAAAATGGAAACTAGAAATGGTTAGTGTTGGACTTTTATATGAGAGGCCCTTTCTAGTTATTTTTTTATAGAATATTTCCCTCTGAGGAAGTTTCATATGTCTATTGGGTAATATGTCTTGATGGGGAGTGGTATGGCTTATAAGGAATATGGGTTGGTGAGGATGGTTCTTTTAAGGAATAACTCCAGATTAAAACAATATTCATAGGTAATATGGCCCGGTGAGGAAATGATTCGGAATGTCAGGTGTCATCTCATCAGGAAAATTTTCCAATAAGATTGGATTATAGGGAATATAGACCTAATGAAGGGATATAAGTTTTAGATGATGTGTTTGAACCTCAGAGAGGCATCCTTCATATCTTCATGAATAGGAATTGAATCACACATAGTATGATTTTCATAGTTTAATGTCATGTGATTGGACCGTATTGTGTAGTTTAATGTCATGTGGGAAGGATTTTGTCATACATTTTTACGTAATGTGACTAGGATTTATGTGTTTTAAAATGGATGAAAACAGATGATTGAGTAGGGATTATGTATGGTTTTACCTTAAATGATTCATCTCATAGAGAATATTTCCCTGTTGAAGATATGATCACTCATAGGCAATATATACCTTGGAAGAATG
This sequence comes from Viscum album, assembly GCA_963277665.1. NCBI lineage: Eukaryota > Viridiplantae > Streptophyta > Magnoliopsida > Santalales > Viscaceae > Viscum > Viscum album. The sequence goes on from OY728166.1 coordinate 387,955,696, forward strand.
TGTTAGGGATTATGCACGGGTGGCCCAGATGTGTGTCTAACTCATTTTTGTTGGTAACAAGAAAATGATAAAGTAATGGAATCAAATAGAGTATATCCTGATGAAGATGATATTGGGGTTTACATATTTATTTCTTAATTCATGGTTGAGTGTAACAGGCATGGATATTTCCCATAGGTACCTAGAGTGGTTGATGACTTAGGTGAAGGTAGGATTTTTGGACTTACACCATGTAGGTGGTCCATACCTTACCTATATATATGAATGATTCATGGTTTATATTACACATATGTTTCTCAGGTTTGTATTTCAGGGGGGGATATGGACCTTTGAAGTAATGATTTAGGGATTACACCTAATAATGAAGACCACAATCCGTATCCTTAGATCTTTGAGGAATTATAGTGTGGAAATGGTCAATGGAAATATGGTTGGGTCTTATGCATAGAATGGAGTCCCAATTCTCGGGTATCTCATTTATTGGAGAAGGTAATTCAAGTTAATACTTTGATATCCATGATTGGAATCCAGATCTAGGGGTCACCTCACTAGTATCCTCATGATAGGATCCCTCATTATGAAATTAATACATGATAATTATTACCCTAAGGGTCCTATTGGTTGGGGAGAATTTCTCAAGTGATTTGTTTTATCAATTGAATGCATGATTGAAGAAGGTAACTCTAGCATGCTTGATAGTTTGACCATGTATATCAGGTGGTCTTGGAGGAGGAGTGGAAAGTTGGGTGCCTAGGTAGGAGCCTAGGGTGAAAATAGGATCTACCATGAAACAAGGGCGGGTATGGAATCCATGTGGGGATCTGGGAGATGATTCACCCAAGTATATTGATAAGAGAACATTCCACCCTAGTAGGCGGAAGAAGAATTAAGTTTTCACAGGTGGATCCAGGCAATGGTGTTTACCCTGGTGCAGGGCTTGGGTGAGGATTTACCCTATTAGGAAGTTGAGCAAATTGATTCTATCTAGTGTGATCCAAGTATAGGGGTTCTACCTAGTGAGGGAGAATTGAATATTTTATCCATAGTAAGGGATGGGTGAAGGGTTTCAACCTAATAGAGGTAGGGTGAATTTTCGCCCTAGTTTGGAGGTATGGTAAAGTGGTTACCCTTGTTTGGAGGTAAGGAGAAGGGGTTTTCCATAGTTTGGAGGTAGGGAGAAGGGGTTTTATCTATTTTGAGGTTTCCATAAGGTATTTGGGCTAGTATTTTTCTATTGTGGTGCCTCACAAGGGAGCCAGTAATGTGGATATTTGGTGTTTGTGAATTTGGAATTCCTTCTTCCTAGTTTAGGAAAACTAGGGGTGAAGTGGTTTTCCACAAAGTTTTCTTTGAATGGATCAATTACCCCTTTGGTAAATTTCTTTATGTTTCAATCTCCATAAGAAACCAGAAGTGGGTAATAGGGACCTGGGTGAAGGGATATTTGAGCAATTCTTAATCTTCCCCACATCCTCTTAATAGGGTATCCAAGGGAGTCTATTTATAAGTCCCAAGTGACTAGGGTGAAATTCCAAGCACATAACCACCATTACACCCTATTGAGGATAGGTTATTCATGATAGGGACCTATACGGTTATCTTAGATGCACTGATGCCTTAATGTAGAGGAAGAATAATGCTCATTCAAGCCAGTCATGGCATATTCATAAAGTTGAGTAAAGATGTCATGGTTGAAGGGTAACCCCAATGAAGAATCATGTCTGGGAAAACTGTGTGCTAAGGCATGGTCATGAAGACCCAGGCATGAGGGACTAAGCATGAAGAAGAGGAGACCATGGATGAATATCCTAATAATAAGAGTAGACCTGAGAACTAATTGATCTTACCATTCTAAAGATTCTTTTATCTTGGTTTGAGCCCACATTTTTCATGAAAGGTGTAGAACCACCTATAGGAAGTGAGGGGGAGGGGGTGAATCAGTTATCATAATGTTTTTATGTTTATTTTGAATCAAACATCGTATCTAGTTAAGATGAGTGATGCTTTATATCTACATGAACTTTCAAACGCACTCCAACAAAAGGAGCATAATGATTTACAAGGTTCACCTCTCAATGTAAGAAGGTTAGTCCATGGTGTGATTTGAATTCCTTTGAAATCACACTACAAACTAGAATCAACCTATAGGTATAATCAGTAAGGGTTGATCCTTAAACATTAAATAAATGTCTCCTAGTAAAGTTTTGGTTCATCCCATACAAAAGTTCATCCCACACATTATAATGATATAAAATTGTTGATAACAGCTGAATAGACTTTCACTAAATAGATTGATATCGACTTATTCATGTGTTGAGTTTGTATTCCTATTCTCTTATAGAATATAAAGTAACTTATTCACTTGGTGAAGTTCCCAAACATATTGTTTTATTGTATTTGTTTTTATATAGTTTTATCAATGAGATAATGAAAACATGAGGTCTCAGGTGAAGAAATTAGAATCCATCCATGTTTGAGGAGTCACTTCCATTAGGAATAAATAGAAATGAAAAGAAATTTGGAATGATTGGTTGGATAGATTCCTTAGATTCCAAAGATGAAAACCCATACAAATAGTAAAAATTATCTTGGTTTCTATGTAGATAGTTTTTATACAATCCATATTAAAGGTTTGAGTGAATAGAGATGGCTCAGGATTGATGGAATAATAGACACCTGAGATGGTAGATATTTTAATTTAAATACTCTTATTTTTGTATTATATATATCAAAAAACCTTTTAAATGAGCAAGAATAAGTTGGAAATTATTCTAATAATTCCAAAATTTAATTTAAGAAGATTTGAGATGATTTGTTGAAGTTTGTAGAATCCACATAGATTAAGACCAAATCCGTTCAAAATTACTCATAGAAGCCTTCATTTTGGAGTTCATGAAAAATAGGTAGGTCCAAGTGTAAGGATTATCCTACTTTGATTGTAATACTTATATCAAATTTAAGACTTTATCAACTAAGCATAATTTATTGAGGTGATTGTAAGACTTTCAGCATCATCGTATAACTCTGTTAATTTTAAGTCTCTTTTTTGACCATGTGACTTCATCATAAGACTTAAAATCTTATTGAGAATTGATAAATTTGTGATCATGAGACTTTAGCTGCATCACATGTCTTGATCATAATACTTCACTATAAGCCTTTTTTTTCACCATATGAATTTTTTTAAAGATAATACATCACGATAATGAAAAAAAAAAGTGTAATGCCTTTTGAGCTAAAAATAAGTATTATATTATTGGGCATAAGATTATAAAAATAAATATTTTTCTAAAAAAAGGCTTTATAATTCTTAGAATAAGACTTCAACACTTAAGAAAATTTTAAGTTACAATTGGATGGAGGATTTAGTTTACGAATTTTGAATCTGAAAAAAATGAAACTAGCTAGGATGTTACAAGAACTGATCATTCATGCCATAAAAATATTAAAAAACTAGAAATGGAATTGATCCAAGCATGATAAGAAAGAAAATATGATATTCATCCATGTAAAAGTAAGATCAAATATTAACGAGAAAGGATAGTTTCTAGAATTATATAATTATGAGGAAATACAATTATTCAACATTAAAGTTGTTCTTTCAATATCAAAACATCATGATACTTACATATGCCATCATATGAGCCTAGTTTGAGGTAGTTCGAAATGAGGAGAACCACTTCATATGTTCTGGATGATAAAAATGACATAATTGAGTTTTCATGGGTAATGAAAATGAATTTCCATCTAGCTTCAAACTCTTGTATATCATAGCTTATATATTTTGATCCAATATATGGAGATTATTTCTTTAAAAATGGTGAATACATATAACTTGAGGTTAAGGATCATAGAAGGAATGTCCAAATTGAAGTTGTGATATATTTATTTAGATTTATCATGACAATTCAAAATTAAAAGTCACAAATAGAAGTGGATGATGTAGTATAAGATAGATTGGAAAAGATGATGAGCTCTATCTGTACTCTCACTACGCTATTAAAATACATGGTAGAATATGTGCAACTTTGTAATGAAAGAATGTATTTCGTTAGTGAAGAATTTCAAAGATCTAAATGTGAGAAATATGTTTTTTAGAATGTGTAGAATGAAGTACTCTGTGATTTGGAGAAGATTTACAAAGATGATGGATTTCATAACATCCCAATTTGAATTTTACTAAAGAAGGGTAAAAAATTTTGGGTGACACCTTAGTGGAAACAAGAAAAATACATCAGGATTAGGTTGGGAGGTATAAGAAACAATGGAATACCATAATGATATTAGATGTGGAAACAAATCATGCTCCTAATATAAGGTTCCTAAAGTTGGAAATTAAATTAAAAATCTAGATTCAACCCAAGTTGGAACTTCAAAATATGTTGAGAAGAAATGTGTTTCCACAAAAACATCATAAGTGAATCTTATAATAAAGGAGGCTCATAATAGTGGAAAACATAGATTGAGATCGTGCTGAGATGAATCCACCTCAAGCTCTTAAAAAAGTATCCAATTGCATAGAAAAAGTGGCATGCAATAAATCTATAATTTCTATAAGTTCTATACATAAATTAAAATATATAAAAACATGGAAGTAGAAGAATTCTAGAAATCCCACCAACATACCAAGGGTGGAATTTATTATGTCTTATAGAAGTATCTCCCCAATCTAACCTAAATATGTTGGTGAAAAAAATTAAAAAACGAAAAGACAATGAATTTGGATAGATTGTACCTATAAGAGAATGAAGAAGATCTGCGGGACATTGTTGGTTCCTATGGAGGTTCCGGAACAAGGATATAGATTCTTGGAATAACATATCAGCATATGAAATATTGAGAAGGGAAAAAGATAGGGGTAGAAAAGATATAAGTGATAAGAATTCTAATATACAAAAGAAATAGGTTTCAGAGAATAAGAGAAATCTTCCACTGAAGAGCATATTTGAAAAAGCTAAAAAAGTATTGTGACACTGGCAATATATATGGCCACACATATGATGAATTCTAGTATGTTCAATCTTACCAGAACCCGTGTATATATGTGAAGAAGATTCTATAATAGAATAAGCATATGAAATATAAAAAGAAGGTGAAACCTACTGGAAAGATATGATTTTACTATGGAAAAAGAGTCCACATCATAGAATAATGTATGATGTCCATGAATTTCAATGAAAATTGAAACAAAGAGAAGGAAATATAACACACACACCAACAAAAGAATTTTTCATTAATTCAGGGAAAAGTAACTCAAAGGCCTACAAAGAAAAACCATTTAAGGAGGTCTAAAATAATGAAAACCAAGAGCATCAGCCCGAACAAAATGAAGACCCCTCAGAAGAAACAATCCCAAATTAGAAAAAATAATGAGATTATCATTCTGAGAAGCATTCAAAGAAAGGAATTCTGACACCATATTTCCCTCACGCCAGGTATGAAGGATGGACAACTAAGAATTAATAAGACTCCAGCATCTTCTGACTGAATACTCAGTGGGACAAGGGATAGAGCCTTTGCCTGAAAAATCACTGTAAACTAATAAAGAATCCCTCTCAATCTCCGAAAGTTAAATGTGATGATGGTTACATAAGAGCAGTCCTGATAGCAAGGCACGCTATTCCGCCAGGAGAGAATCGCCACTCCTATAGAAGGCTGAGAAATAAGCTACAACTGAGCCTCTGGTATCTCTGATAACACCACCACCAAACATTAAACCCAAACGGTAGGATCCAACAGTATTAAGTTTGTATCTGAGGATAGAAGGTCTCCATTGTATCCAAGAACCCCGGGATGAAGGATTATTGGTGAGGGAGGAATTTGAAGGACATAGTGCCTCGGTGGAGGGAGCATCGACTACCTCCCTACATAGCCTGCCAAGATTGAGAATCTGGTTCCGAGCTTTAAAGATGATACCCATGGGAGAAAAGCCTAGCTGTTGATGGCGACTATCATTCCTAGAGGACCACAGGATCCAGCAACTAGCAGTGAGGATAACCACCCTGGCCTTTCTATCTGCACTAGGTTGAGTTGCATTCTGAAACCAGTACTGGAGGAAAGACTCAGTTGAAAGGGGTTGATCAAACCAACCTGTAAACTATCCATAAGAACTCCAATGAATCTTGTCCCACTCACTGTTGAAGAACATATTTTCCATAAACTTTGAAGACGGCTCCCTGCAATATAGACACCTAGAGGTTAGGCTTATTCCCCAATACTGAACATTACCATCAGAAGGAAGGGCATTGCACATTACCCGCCACACCAGGGAGACAAATTTTGTTGAAATATCATTGCACCATAAAACATCACTCTAATAGTCCTGTGAAACACTTGAGGAATGAATATTAATTAAAGATTTAACAGAGAAGGACCCGACCGAAGATCCTGTAAAGACACATTTATCAGGGCGTTGGTCAAGAAAAACTTTTCAAAGAGAGCCATCAGATAGTTATCCAAGACCGCACGCATGAGAGTGGGATGGGTACAAACCTCCCAGAAGCTCATAGATGGAGTTGGACAACCTGAAAACCTAAGAACTTTCCTCGACTAGTTATGAAACCAGAATCTTATCTCACCCTTTCCAATAAGTCATCAGGAGTGCAGCTGGAGACTGGGAAAAAAAGTTGGATTAATCGCTGAATATGAGATGGTATATGCCTTGAACTATTCCCATCCAGGCCAGAGGTGTTAATCATATGTTTTCCCCACAAAACACTTCCCTCAATCATCTTCCAAGCTAGTTTTTCATGAAGACCCTCCAAAGTATCATCTATACTCCTTATGTTAATACCTCCATCTTTAAGTGGCTTAGCCACCTTGCTCCAAGAAGCCCAATGGCATTTTCCTTGAAGCTGAGCACCCAATAGGAAGGTTAACAAATTACTCCCAATATTGGAGATCACCTTCTTAGGAACCCTCAATGTGGAAAGGATGTGCATAAGAATCGATGAGAGCACTGAAGAGATCAAGGTGATCCTCCCTCCAAAAGATAACAGTTTGTTTTCTAATTAAGAATACACCCCATAATCATATCAGTGACCATGTGAAAATGTCCGATGAGGAGATGATTAGGGGACACTAGAGCACCCAAGTAATCCATGGTCAATGAACCATGTTTCATTCCAAGAAGGTCTTCCAAATATCTAACCATTCTCACTGAGCATTTATTAGGGACAAAAAAATTACTTTTCTCCCGATTGACCACTTGCCCACTCCAAGAACAGTATACATCTAAGGTAGTATTAACCCCCCTGAATGGACCGTCTGATTCCATTGACTAAAAGGATGGTATCATCAGCAAACATGAGATGAGAAACGGACCCACTCATCTACTTATTGTGATAGGGGTCAATCTTACCCAAAGAAATATAATTAATAACATATCGACTGAGAACATCTTAGGCCAAGATGAACAGAGATGGGGAAAGGGGGTCTCCCCGCCTTAAGCCTCAAACAGTTTTGAAAAAACCAAATTGCTTACCCATAAAAGATACAACCATCCAAGAAGAGCTCAAGCAACAAAAAAGAAAATCAATCACCCAAACTGAGAAGCCCATGCTAAAAAGGACCTTCAAGAAAAAATTTCATTCAACTCAATCATAGGATTTTCTCATATCTAACTTAATGGCCGCATTACTAGCGAAGGTCCTTATATTAATGTCACCGATCACTTCTTGGGACAGGGCAATAGCTTCTTGGATGGATCTACACTTCACAAAACTGTGTTGCCCCTTAGTCGCCCAACATGGAAGAAAGGGAGAAAGCCTTGCAATAAGAATACCCGCCAATACTTTGTATGGTACATTACATAGACTGATAGGATGGTATTGGTTATGAGATTGGGGATATTTGACCTTAGGTACCAAAACCAGCTTAGTAGCACAAGCCACACGAGGGAGGTTTCCTCCTGAAAATAGTCTGGCACCGCACTAACCAAACTCCTCTTGACAGTATCCCAATTAATCCTACAAAAAGAAGCAGGAAATGAGTTCGATCTGGGAGCACTTTCTGGGTTTAAGGACTAGAGAGCACTATGAACTTCCTCCTCATTATGGGTGGCCATCAATTGCTCATTAATCGCATCAAAGATAGAATCATAGATACAGTAAAACAAATCAAAGGAACCGCTAGGGTAACCACCAGACAAAGACGGGTTAGCATCTGCTAGTAAAGACTTAAAATGAGAGCACGCCATACCACCTATAAGAACCCTATCATTAGTATAGAAACCATACTTCAAAAGTAAATTTAGGTTCGAATACCTGCATTTTTCTTTGATGCACACATGAAAATACCTGGTGTTCCAATCTCCTTCCTTGAGCCACTTGACTCAAGATTTCTCACGAGAAAGACATTCTTGTCGCAGTAACAGATCTTCCAGAATATCTTTCTTGCTACGTAAAATCGCAAAAACCTCATCATCCCAAACAACCACTAGACTCGACTCCAACCTCTGGATACCCTTGTTGATAACTTCAATTTACAGATCTTTAGGAGTGAGGCACTTGACCAATGATCAAAGAAGACCCTTCCGACGTCTCAGGTTGTTATGAATGGAAAGCCCCGGGTTAACACTTAAATGAGAATCCCATGCGCTCCTAACAATATCCAAGAATTCAAGATTGGCAGACCAAGCATAAGAAAAGTGGAAGAAATACTCATTACTGCTACTATCCTTCAAGGTAATACGAAGAGGAGAGTGATACGATAAACCCTGAACCAGGTGGGGAACATTGATGTCCAGAAAAACAGATACCGCTGCTTTGTTAACTAAGCACCGATCAAGATGGATTCATGACCGATGAACCCCATGTTGATTGTTGCACCACGTAAATGGGTCATCCGAGAAACCCGCATCCAGAAGACCGTTTGATGACATGAACGAGATGAATGTCTGACTTGCATTCCTTGAAAGGGGTCACATCCCTTTTTCTCTTTGGGAGGAGGTACAATGTTGAAGTCCCCTCCAACTAACCAAGGAGCGTCTGGGTTGAAAATACTCAAATCCTCCCAAAGGGACTCCTCATAAAGTGCCTCACATTTAGCATAAAGAACATCTTATCTCTCATAGAATGCTTTAAGTTGATGCTTTAATCAGATGAAGAAATAAAATCAATAGACACACCTGATTTCCAAAAAAAATCCATATGAGAGTTGGCAGGGAAGCCATTAAGAAAACCATGGGAAAATATCTTAATCTTAGAGGAGACCTTGGGTTAAAAAATAGCAACCAATGATACCGAGTGAAGTGGAAACTCATTGGAGATAAAATCCAACTCTACCCGAGAGCCCAAACCCCAGGCATTCCAGAGGAGGATATTAATCATCGAAGGAGAAATGTTTGGCACTGGCCCCAGACCCTTGGCACTGAACAATCATAACAGACCTGACTTTAGACTTGGACTTCAACTGGGACTGAGATCTTGTCCTAACCCCATTTAGAAGACGGTGGAGCTAAGGAGTTGAGGAGCGTTTTGTGGATACCAAAGCCTTCAGAGTGGAAGGGGGTTTGGACACAAGGGAAGAAACCACTGGAGTCTGTCCCAAAAATGGCTGGAGCCAAACTGGGAGCTGGAGAGGAGGAGAGAACCTTAGTGGAATCCCCCGGCTCCAGCTCCTTAATGGAGAGGCGCGCGGAGGGCGGGCCGAGTCACCACGTACGTATTTGAGAAGCAGGAAAAAAGGTTCATACAGCCAAAACAAGCCGGGACCAGGAGTTACACATTTCCAGGGAAACTTGAGAGGAGCTAGATATTGGCATTATGTAACCGAGTTCAGCAGAGGAGGAACAAAGAAGGAAGAAGAAGCTTCCCCAGCTAGAGTAGCAGTCGAAAGAAGCAAAATTTTCCCCCGATCACGAGGATCCACCATAGGTCGAGCTGGAGAAGCAGTCTGAGCTGAGGAAGACCCCTCAGGACTGCGGCGAGGCTTCAACCAATCCAGAGGCTTTGGCTGTTGGGATTTTTGGATTCAATGGTCAAGTGACCTTGGAGATGGCAGCTCGAACAAAACCATGATGGAAAGGGGCAGACGGTAGGTTGAGGGCAGGTTGGCATTCCTTCAACTCTGAGATGAAAAGTGGACGGAATAGGAGACGATAAATCCAGTTCAACGCAAATTCGTGCTGTCACCGAGTCTTCTAGGTTGAGAGATCACTGATCGGCGAAATGAAAGGAACCCAAAGAATTCCCAATACTACTGGGAAACCCCGGAGACATGAAGGGAAGCGGCAGACCAGGAAGCGAGATCCACACCGCCACCCTTGAGGAGTCTCTGCCCAGATGAGCATCCATCGACCAACGAACCAACGAGAATCTCCACCGCCCAACAAAACGTGGACCGAAGCACCAAGAAGAGATGAATTCTTCCTGATAAGAAAGAAGAATGCAAAAGCTTTTCCGATTGAGAACCAAGACCCTAGCCGGAGAAGCAAAATTCCACTAATTCACGAAACGTTGGAATAGCGGAAGAGGAGCCTTGAAGGACCTCCGAGGCCTCGCCAGATCCCTTTTGTGGGAAAGCATCCCAAAACAGAACCTCTTGAAAGAAAGAGCATGCGGAGGCCGAAGAGGAGCCTTGAAGGACCTCCGAGGCCTCACCAGATCCCTTTTGTTTTATTTTTGTTTTCTTTTGTTTTTTTTTTTCTGGTTTTGTTTTCTTTTTTTTGCACCCCTCCCTTTTATTGTTTTTTTTCTGTTTTGTTTTTTTGACACCTCATCCCTTTTTAATAAATAATTTCAAAATAAATAAATAGAATTTTAAAAATAAACTTATAAATATGTATTTAAAAATGTTAAATTAATTATTATTATATTTATAAATATATTTATAATTATATAATTATATAATTATATTTATATAGTTATAAACCTTATTTAATTATTTAATAAAATAATGAAATAAACCATATATATAATTATTTATATAAATTTATAAATTTATATATAATTTTGTAAATAAAAAATATGTATTAAATTAAAAATATATGGTTTATTTATATTTATATAGTTATATTATATAAAATATAAGGGGTTTTTTCCCGATTTGTGTGTTTTATTTATATATTTACATATAAATATTATAAATATTATAATTATAAATAGTTATATATATGTATGTGTATAAATATAATTATGTATATATATAATTAAAAATAAATATTTATAAATATAAATCTATTTATATATATTTTTTAAATAAAAAATATATTTGTAATTATATAATTATAAACTAATCTTTATAAATATATATTTATAATTATATAAATATGAATATATTTATAAATATATAATTATGAAAATATTGTTACATATATATTTAAAATTTATTTATAAATATATTTAATATTCATATATAAATATATATATATGTAGAATTATATTTATAATTATATTTAGAATTATATTGTAATTATAGTTATACTTATATATTTATAATTATATATTTGTACATATATATATAATTTTAAATCTATAATTATTATTCTATGTTTACATAGTTATAAGTAATTATTTATAATTTTTTTTTGAAATATTGTTAAACATATAGTCTTTCAATACCACCTACTTGAAACTTAAAAATGTTTCAAGTATGTGACTTTGAAAGCCTATAAAATATAATCTATATGACCAATATGAATGAAACTTAAAACATGTATTAAAAATATACTAAATAGATGAAAATAAAAAAATTACGTAAAAAATGTCGATAGAAAATATTTTATAGGCTTTCAAAACCACCTAGTTGTAACTTAAAAATGTTTCAAGTATGTGACTTCGAAAGCCTATAAAATATAATCTATATGACCAATATGAATGAAACTTAAAACATGGATAAAACATATACTAAATAGATGAAAATGAAAAAATTACCTAAAAATTGTCGATAGAAAATATTTTATAGGCTTTCAAAACCAACTACTTGAAACTTAAAAATGTTTCAAGTATGTGACTTTGAAATTCTATAAAATATTATTATTTAATATACAATAATTAATTAGTTAGTAATATAATTATTAATTATTATTTGTCATTATAATTATTAATTATTAATGGATAATTATTAATTAATTAATTACAAATTAGTAATTTACATTTATAAATATATTTATTATTATACAATTATAAATTTAATGTTTTTAAATATTTAAGTAGTCGTGTAAAATATTTTTTGTCCACTATATATATGTTTTTCTTTTCATTTTTCAAGAAATTATCAGATGTTTAGTTAGTGTGGCAAATTTTGTTTATATTGTACTTGTACTTTATAATTTAATAGTTAATTGAAATCAGTTTGTATTTATTATATTTCTGATTTTCTTGTTATTTGACTTAAACAACAATTACTTATCATAGTGAATAAGTTTTTTAATATATACAACATTACATCCAAAAACATCAACGACGATGCCCCCTGATACCACAACGCGACGTCTGAATCTCACGTCCTCTCCGCATCCGACGTCTGTGTCGCTCCGATGTCCTCTCTGCAGGTTCCTCCTCTTCCGGTGCTTCTGGTGCTTCCCCATGGTGCTGTGTAGAGGACTGACCAAAACCATGTGATGAGGACGCCCCAAAATCATATGGGGTGTCATATGGCTATGAAGCTCCTATAAATGGTAGAAATGGGGTACTGAAGAAGGTCTCGTCGGGAGGAGAGGGGGCCGCCATAAGTTGTGTGTCTGCACCCAGATCGAAGTCCATAGTAGTCTGCAAGACGCCATATGTGGTATATAAGCGTCTCCCTGCATTGCAAAATCATCAGTCGGTTGGGCCGGATTGTCTCTCTGTGGTGCGACAACATCTGCAGGAGACGCTCTCGGATGTCAATGTCGTCGCCTCTGCCCCTCCAGATGTGCTCCTCTCTGTTGTCCAGCTGGCAGCGGTGGTGGCGGTGCATCCTCCTCAGCAGGCATAGCAGGGACATCATCATCCTCAGGTGCTTCTGCCTGAAGATATGGATCAGGATATATCTGTGGCTCCTCATCAAAAAACTTTCACGTATCAACCGGAGATTATCCAATAGAGCCACCACATCCCGATGAACTACCTCCCGCAGAATATATGCATTATCCTGAGGCTGTGTGGAATGTGCAAGTTGACCAATGGCGTCTGCCTGCAAATGAAATAACAATCAAATTAATATCAAAAATGAGTTAAACAAAATTAATAAATCTTAGTAAACATACCAATCGCTGGATGCCAATCCCCTGATGTGTAAGGTGCGTGATGATGTGACATCGACACCAGTGTGCATAATCCCCCTGATCAGATAAATGAGAGTGTGATGTGGTATATCCATGTGGAAAGATACTGAATCGGGCACGCCTGTCCCAAAGCTGGATATAAGATGCATGATGTCGCCGCCAGTCTGTCGTCTGTCTACCTATAAGCACAATCGAATGTAACTCGGTAGACTGTCGCGGTGCCAAGGGGATATGCTGTATAAAACCGAATTGGCACATGACCCGGTCTGGCTAGTGTCACTCAATGATGTGGAAGTGAATGAGTGGCACCACTACAGCACGATCTCCAGCCATAGCTGTGCAGTATAGTGGAAGTGATGCGTAGACATAACCTGTATAAAGAGTCCATGAAACCTAAAATGTAAACTCAAAAAATAAGTCATATAGTAGCATGAAAATGTTACTAAGATTATATTGAAATAAGTTAAAATAGTGATAACAAAACAAATTTTCCTACAAAAAGTACTGTTCAACTTACATCAGCTGACACTATAGCGTCGAATATCTGTCGGAAGCTGTGCACACTATGTCTCGGAGTATGTGCAAACTTCTGAGACTGACTCCACCTGGTGAAAAAATATTAATCTACGGTAAGTTTATAAAAAACAATAACAAAAGTACTAAATAACCGAAAGTAATGACGTAGACATACCATCATCCCCGAGGATAGTCCTGAAGTAGCTCCGGTGCAAGCGGTGCGACAACTCAAGGAGCGATGTGTGAAAAACGCTCTCAGGCCCACATCTGTACTAACACCATGAAACCTGCAATATTATGTGAATCAGCCTGACAACTGGTGCAGAGAGATCTGTACAGATGTGCTAATACAGCGGACCCCCAACTGTAGGTAGCCATCTGATCCAGATCCTCAAGTAATGGGAGGTACATCATGTGTACCAAAGTGGTGGAGTAGTCGACGCACAACATGCCTCCGAGCAGCCGCAAAATGTATGCACGTGTGTGATGAAGAAGCGTCTCCTTGTCTGCATCATCAAGAATGATGTTGAAATGCTGATCAAGCCACCTCATGCGCAAGCGCGAACCCTGGAGGACACCCCGTGTGCCGATGACGTCAATGCCTAGCAGCCTCTGTATGACTGCAGCCCAATCGCCAGTACTGGCACCCGTAACTGCATCTCCATGAATAGGTAACCCCAGCATGTAGGCGACGTCCTCTAATGTAATAGTGATCTCCCCCTATGGGAGGTGAAATGTGTGTGTCTCTGGCCGCCATCTCTCAACCAACGCAGCTATCAAATGATGGTCGATGGTATTGAAGTCACACATAGCGACTCTATAAAAGCCCGCACGTCTAAGGTATGGAAAAATAGCTACCAGTGGTGCCTCATGATGGAAATGATGCGCTCTCCGAACATGAAGATGTCTAACAGGTCGTCGCGCCAACACATCGCGTGACACGTGCGTCTCCTGGCCAGATAAAAGTGGCTGCTCCATCTGAATGTGCAAACAGTAAAACATTAATTTCATGTAAGATATGAAATTTATCATGTAAGATATGCAATTTATCATTTAATATTGAAATAAGCATAAACACATTGGGTTAGTTGTTGTCTCCCGTGTTGGGGTGTTGGGGTGAAGATGTTCAGAGTTTCCTCGTTTTTATTTTGTGGTCACTGTAAGTTCATCTTTCATTATAAAAAACTGATGAAATTTTCATTTAATAGTTCAAATTGTTTTGTTTTCTTATACAGGTACATTCCTTTTTTTGAGTTGGTGTTGTCTGTTTAAAGCTACTCATGTAATGTTGATCATTCGACAAAAAATGTCATGTGAAATCGTGGTACATTTTCCAAAAGTTACCCTATATACAAGTAAGACAAATATGATTAAAAATGGTGAAAATGATAAAAATGATTACATGTACAAATTTTTACAGTAACTGATAGATTACATGATTCATTTTAACCATTAGATGATTGCCCTGTGTGTCTAGGGAAACGTGTCTTCATATAACCTTCCTGGCGGCATATGTTGCACCGCCGTCCAGCTGGATGTTCACTAGGCCAATCCATCTCATTCCAAATAAGAGTCGACTTTGGCCTCCCTTTAGGTCGAAGTCTATTGTTGTTCGGTAGAAGCGTGGGTGCGCCATCAGGCAGCCGGAAATTCTGATATTCCTCAATTGGCATCCACAGAGTACTGTAGCAGGAGTTGATGCTCTCGAGTTGATAAGCCGGATCAACGAACTGCTCCCAAGATACGTGTATGTAAGCACATGCAGCAATCACATGGCCGCATGGATATCTCAGTGCCTGAAAGTTGCCACAATCACAGTAACGCTTCTCCAATAAAACAACTCAGGCACGACCATTGCTGCATGCCACAACATCACCGGGCTCAACGACCAAAAATCGTTGCTCTAGACGATTAAATGCAGTTACACGATAAGTTGCGGCCTCCTGAAGAACTATATCTATATCGCCTTGGAAATGGTGTCCATAGCGCATCCCTCAGTTCAAGCCCTATTCAGCTTGCTTTCCTCGTTCCAGAAAGTACTTTGCACTATGATAGAAGGTCTCTTGTACCAACCCTGAAATTTAGATTTACGACATTATACAAATATTATATTATAATAGTAGCTCTTCTGAGTAACATATATTCAAATATTCGTATTTACATGTGATAGATAGTTTTCGAACTCCCTTGAAAACTCCATTTATACATTTTATGATGTTGGTCGTCATATTACCATATCTCCTCCCATCATCATATGCCAACGACCATTTCTGATTTGGAATTTGCATCATGTAATCATACACTTCCAAATTCACTCTGTGAATATCTTGAAGACGCTCCTCCATCCTTTGTTATTGAGACTCATATGCTATCATACAAGCAGTCATCTGAACAGTTATGAAAATAACTATGAAAAAAACATTTTAAACAGAAAAGGATGTTCATACCAATTTTTAAGATTGCCTTTTTCATCGACTCATTCTTGAAATTCTTTCACAAATTGCTGGCAATGTGTCGAATACAATATCGATGATGGGAATAGGGTGGTCTCCACAAAAGACCCTCAGACTGTATCACCACCTTGATTGCATGGTGGTGATCAGAAATAAGACAAATCCCTTCTGCATCCGTAACAAACTCTCAGAGACATGCCAGAAACCAGCTCCATGATGAGAAGTTCTCTTTCTCCACAATTGCAAATGCTATAGGCAGAGGGGATCGATTTCCATCTTATGTTGCGACAATCAATAAAGTTCCTATATACTGTAAGAACCCGGATCTTCGTTCAGGTATGTTTTTCCTTTTTCTGGAGTTTTTTAAGAAAAATGGTTTTTCTGGAAATTTTCAAAGTACACGCCGTGTAATTTATGAGTACACGTCGTGTACTCTGTTCCGGCTCGAAGCCGTGTGTTGGCCGTGTCCGGGTCACACACACGGTGTGTAAGGCTGAGGTGGAGGCCGATTATTTCGGAGTACGAAAAATTCGAAGTACACGCCATGTACTCAAAAACTACATGCCGTGTACTTTTTTTTTCATTAAACGGACCGGGGTCGCGCCTAACCCCCATATTTGTCTTCTTCTTCAGTTTTTGACCATCCGGGAGCGTCCGTACGGCTGAATCTTCTTCGAGCTCCTGCCACGCCGTCCGTTCTCCGATTTGAGCATGGTTGATTGCGTTGGAATCATAGCGGTGAGTTCTTCCTTCTGCTTGAGCCTTGTTTCTTTATTCCTCCTTGTTTTCAAGTTATCATGGGATGAACGTTTTGTGCGTTTTCTCAAATCTACGTCGTTCTAAGGGGAATCTGTCATTGAGGTTCACGTATATCGATCTCCTAGGATCGAGGTAGGTGGTTTGTGCCTTTCCGCAGAAAGTTGATGGATATTTGTGCAATTTCCACCAATAACCTTGAACAGGGTATTGCGTGTTTCCTGTTTTTACCTTGTTGCTTGCCTGCTTTGCTTGATTGCTTTAGTAGAGGTTATTGCTTGTGATTAGAGTAGTTTGTTTGTGCTCAGATTTTTTTGCCATATTTTTTCTGCCTGTTTGTCGTTTTGCTAGTGCCATGCCTAGTTGTAGGATTGTGGACTGTTGTTTATTTATTGTTGTTGAGCCTTAGTTGATAGCCAAGTAGTTCTTGAGGTTTACTTGGACGATACACACATGTTGAGCATGTTTAGTTATACTCAGTACTGTGAGAACCTAGAGTAGCAGACCAAAGGGAGAATTGACGGAAGGGATTCTCGAGAGTGTATTTTAATTACGATGCGAGACTATAGGGGGAATTGACGTTGAGTGCTTCCCCAGAGAGTCTATAGATCCACAACATGGGACATAGGGGGAATTTACGTTGAGTGCTTCCCTAGAGAGCCTTTAGCACGATACGAGACTATAGGGGGAATTGACAGTGAGTGCTTCCCCGGAGAGTCTGCTTAATTACGTAGCTGAACCAGAGGGGTGAGACTGTGTGTGCCTCCCAGAGGGTTGCTAGTACTTAGAGGTTGAAACATAGGGGCTAGACTGTGAGAGCTACCTAGAGGGTTACCTGTTTTCTCTTTTTTTGTTGGCTGCTTACTTGTGTTCTATACTTGTTAGAACTGTGGATTGTAGCTGTTTGTGCTTTTCCGTTTACTACTTCTTGTTTTATTATTGCCATGCATTCATTGACTCTTAGGCACAAATATTTGGGTGATTGACTACTGGGATTATATCTCACACCCTGTTTGGGCCATACTTTTGGGCCCAAGCAGACTATGTTGGTGCAGGTATAGATAAGGGCAGGCGCCCTTCTACTTCAGGATTTTGACTGCATCAGGAGCTTGGGGCATGGGACCGAGCCGTGGCTCACGATGCTGAGGAGATTTCTTTGTTTTATTTTTCACTTGGTTTCAGTTGTATTTCAGCACGTTGTTGTGTTTTCTGTTTTCCTTAGATACTTGTACCTACTGCAATATTATCTTCATTGTTATATATCTGCATTGCTTCCGTTGTTTGGTTTCTATTGTTATGCATGTTGGTTGCTGCTTCCACTATTATTGTGGTTTTCTTACCTCGTATACCTTACTGAATGAGGGAATAGTTTCCCCACTGACTCACCAAGGCCCTCGCTGCTAGTCGGCAGCCTCTGGCGTTCGGAGAAACGCGCTTGAGGTCATGTGGCGAACTAGGTACGGGGCACCAGTGGAGGGGCTCCAGAATCGGGACGTTACAAAGTGGTATCAGTGGAGTTCTTTTCTCTTACTTTACTATTTGGAGACCTTATCCAGGGATAGGATGGATTTGGTACTTGGAATTAAGATGTGCTCGGGAGTAGCTAACCCATGTACAGGGAAAAGCCATACTACCTCGTTAATTGCAGTTTTCTGGTTTTGAGATTTTATGGTTGATATGTTTTCACCTAGAGTGATTCGTATGACTTGTGCGGTTATTGTTTTGATATTTCAGTTCTATTTCTACCGCAACCCGATGAGATGAGGTTATGCCATCTCATGCATCATATAGGCACTTGTAGAAATCAAATTTCATGCATTCTTGCCATGCCATCTAGGGTGCATTAGCGATTGCATGCTGTTGTGATATGCTCTGTGTAGATTATGCATGCTGTTGTGATAGATTCTTGATAGATTCTCTGTTGTTATGTTAGAAAACTGTTTGTTTTTTTCCTTGCTTAAAAAAATGAACTCCGAATTTTGGTTCTTGAGGTGTTATGGGCCCTCACGGATCAGAATTTGGCACCTTTTCCCTTGTTTTAGTGTTTCTGGAATTCTGCGCAGTTTCTAAGCTACTGCCCAGAAAAACCCAGAATACACGGCATGTACTTTTAGATACACGCCGTGTAGTTTTCAGGACGTGTCACTGACCGTGTGAGCAGAACACAGTGTCATAGAAGTAACTTCAGGAACACTCCGTGCACCATTGGTACACGCCGTGTGAGTTCAGAGGCGTGTACCCAGCCGTGTCACTAACAACATCGGCTGGGGAAGCTCGGGTAGAACACGCTGTGTCCTTAGGGAACACGTCGTGTGGTCCTGTCCAGGTGCCCGGCTGTGTCACGAACAACATGGGCCGGTGTGACCTTCTTTTCCACACGCCGTGTTTGTTCGGAACATGCCGTGTAGTCATGCCCAGGTACCTGGCCATGTCACGAACAACACAAGACGATGTCACCTTCGACTATACACGTTGTATTTGTTCGAAGCATTCCATGTAAGGTTCAGCCATGTGGACGACCGTGTGCTTAACAACACGGGCCGCCGAAGTCTTGTCTAGTGCACGCCGTGTTTGTTTCGAACACGCCGTGTAGTCTTGGGTTGAGTCGGACCGTGTGGGTTAGCTGTGTAAGGAGACTTGGGCAGGGGAATAGTTTTCAAGTACACGCCGTGTGTTGGGGTCAACACGCCATGTAGTTTGAAGTGTACACGACTTGTAGGGCAGGGGTACACGCCCATGTCAGTGGTTTAAAAAGACACACCGTGTAGTTTTATACACGCCGTGTAGTCGTGTATTCCAATCTTGTGTGTTTTTCTTCCCCTGTTCCCGTTTTGTGCTCTTGTGTTCTTTGTCCTTGTTTTTTTTGATCTGAGGTGTGCTTTTTATCTTTCAGAGCTATGCCTCCGAGACGTCCTCTGGTCGTACGTCTGTTGTCAGGCAGTGATCAGATGCCAGATAGGGCTGATCGAGAACTTCCTGTCGATCCCCCATTCGAGCCAACCTTGGCACCGGTTGTCATACCAGTTGCGGGCACCGATGCGCAGTTCATGGAAGGTTTCATGAGGATGATGCAGGCCTTCCAGGGAGCACCGCATCCTACCTCATCTATGGCAGACTTGACACGGGTTTTCCAACAGCAGCATCCTCTCACGTTCTTAGGGGAGGGAGGACCATAGGCTGCAAAGTCATGGATGGAAGCCATGCTGACTATATTCGAGCATCTAGAGATGCCTCTAGAGAGGCGGGTCAAGCTCTCCACCTACATGCTCTGAGACTCTGCCAAGAGGTGGTGGGACGTGATCTCACAGGCGGGTCAGCAGCAGGCTATGACTTGGGAGGAGTTCCATCGCGTGTTCTACGACTACTTTTACCCGGAGACCCTGAGGGCCGATTGAGCCCGGGAGTTCATGATCTTAGAGCAGGGTACTTTATCTATCATGGAGTATTCCTCTCGTTTCACTGAGTTGCAGCATTTTACACCCATTCAGGATGGGAGTGGGGTGTTTTTGGCGAGGAAGTTTGAGGATGGACTCAGGCGGGAGATTCTCTCACAGGTGAACATCTTCTAGCAGACTTCCATTACTTCCATCGTCAACCAGGCACTGATTGCGGAGCGCAATCTGAGAGACTCTGGAGCTACGAGTCAGGGCGATTCTGCTCCTAGAGCAAGCTTTCCTTCAGATGACAGCAAGAAGCGTCGTAGGTAGCCTACGCGCGGTGATTCGAGGAAGCGAGACGCATCATCAGGCAGCCATGTGACATGATACCAGTGTGGCTGGACATGGAACACGAGGCCGCAGTGCCAGAGAGACCCCATGGAGTGCCGATCTTGCAGTAAGTTGGGTCACCTTCAGTGTTTCTACCAGGTTTTCTCACCAGCAGTAGGTGACCAGGGTTCTTCCATGACTCCTTGTTCAGGATCAGCCCCACCAGTCTCTCACCAGTCAGGGAACTGGAGTTCTTCCAGCCGTTCGGGCCGAGGTGGAGGTTGAGGCCGTGGCGGTCAGCCACCATTCCCTCAGCACCAGTAGGGAGGTTCAACTCAGAGCGGTCAGTCAGGGGCGTAGGGCCGCGGTGCAGACCAGTCTTTTGCCATGGAGCAGACTTATCATGAGAAGGATCCCGACGCTTCTACTGTTCGAGGTACGATTTTAGTAGCCTCAGTTTTATCTTCAGCCCTTTTTGATACTGGTGCTACGCATATCTTTATCTCTATTGCTGTTGTGGAGAGCCTTGGACTCTGCATCTTTTCTTCTGTCGACTCATTGACACTAGACACACCTTTGGGAACGAGGACATCTAGTGTACGCCAGTGTAGAGAGTTCCCTCTCGAGGTTGCAGGGTATCACTTCTTATGGGATCTCTATGTCCTAGAGATGACAGGCTATGATGTCATCCTTGGCATGAACTGGTTGATTCCCTTCTGGGCAGTCGTCGACTTCTATCGCCACAGAGTCAGTTTCATTTTACCAGAGGGTGAATCATTCCTTCATAGAGGCGAATGGGACGTTTGGGTGAGTCGGGCAGGACTCAAGCATCTTGGGATAGGAGGAGTGATGACCCAGATTTTTAGTCTTTATCTGGATGATCAGGGGACTCCACAGTTGGTCTTTCCTCCAGTATTGGATCGCTTCCGGGATGTCTTTCCAGAAGACTTTTCAGGTTTGCCTCCGGAGCGTGAGGTAGACTTTTCCATTGAGCTCGTTCCAGGAGCGGCACCGATGTCCATTCCTCCCTATAGGATGTCCACAACTGAGTTGCAGGAGCTCAAGAAGTAATTGGAGGAGCTACAGGCTAAGGGTTTCATCTGACCCAGTACTTCTCCTTGGGGTTCGCCTGTCCTGTTTGCAAAGAAGGCAGACGGTACCCTTCGGCTTTGTGTGGATTATCGGAAGCTAAACCAGTTGACGATCAAAAACCGATATCCATTTCCACGGATTGATGACCTTTTTTATCAGCTTTGAGGAGCCCGGGTGTTCTCGAAGATCGACTTGAGGTCCGATTATCATCAGTTGCGCGTTAGACCATCAGATATACCTCTGACAGCCTTCAGGAGCAGGTATGGTCTTTACGAGTATACAGTCATGCCTTTTGGACTCACGAACGCACCTGTAGTTTTCATGGAATTGATGAACCGAGTGTTCCATCCTTACTTGTATTCCTTCTTCGTGGTCTTCGTGGATGATATCTTGGTGTACTCTCACACTCGACATGACCATGCCACCCATCTTGAGATCGTTCTGAGTACACTGAGAGATCATCGGCTTTATGCTAAACTCTCTAAGTGCCACTTCTGGATGGATCAGATTTACTTCTTGGGTCACGTCATCTCAGAGGCAGGAGTATCTGTGGACCCAGAGAAAGTGAGAGCTGTAGTTTCCTGGGAGCAGCCGAAGAATGTTTTTGAGGTACGGAGCTTCCTAGGGCTGGCTGGATACTATAGATGCTTTATTCGGGACTTTCCCGTTTAGCAACACCCTTGACAGGTTTGACCAAGAAGGGGGCGAAGTTCTTATGGTCAGATTCTTATGAGCCAGCCTTTTAGGAGATGAAAGGGAGGTTTACGTCAGCACCGATACTAGTCTTACCAGAGCCAGGCAAGAGCTACACTGTTTACTATGATGCTTTGGGTATCGGGTTGGGAGCTGTTCTTATGCAAGGAGATAGAGTTGTTGCGTATAGGTCTCGACATTTGAGGCCACATGAGAGGAACTACCCTACGCACGATCTGGAGTTGGCAGTTATTGTTCATGCCTTGCGCTGTTGGAGACATTATCTTCTGGGAGATCACTTTGTGGTCTTCACTGACCACAAGAGTCTCAAGTATATCTTCACTCAGCATGATATGAATCTAAGGCAGTGTAGGTGGGTTGAGTATCTACAGTCTTTTGACTTCGAGCTTGCCTATATGCCGGGAAAGGGCAACACCATGGCAGATGCGTTGAGCAGGAGAACTCAGATTCAGGCAGTTCAGGAGGCTAGTAGTGAGTGGAAGCTGATGGCTCTGTTCTCTGAGATGCATCTATAGGTGCACGACAAACGGGGACAGACTTTTCTATCTTCTGTAGCTGTTACCTCCACGCTACTTGATCGGGTATGGATGAGGCAACTATCAGACTCGGAAGGCTTAGTCCTGCGGGAGACTGTGTCAGGAGAGGACCCTCTTCCTGGATGGACAGTGGGTGAGGATGAGATCTTGCATTTCCAAGGATGCGTATGGGTGCCAGCAGACATGCGTGAGGAGATGATGCGGGTTTTCCATTCCTCTGTTTGGGCAGTTCATCCTGGCATCACCAAGAAGTATCGGGACCTTCATCGCCAATACTGGTGGCCATGTATGAAGAAGGATGTTACTGGTTTTGTCATGAGATGTTCTACTTTTCAGCAGGTGAAAGCAGAGCATCAGGGACCAGCAGGTCTTTTACAGCAGTTACCCATTCCGGAGTGGAAGTGGAACGATGTTGCAATGGAATTCGTGACTGGGTTGCCGAGATCACCTCAAGGGAACGATGCTGTTTGGGTTATCGTCGAAAGACTTACAAAGGTTGCTCACTTATTACCGATCAAGGAGACCTTCAGTGTCGATGATCTGGGGCGACTTTACATCAGAGAGATTGTGAGTCTGCATGGAGTTCCGCGCTCTATTGTTTCAGACAGAGATGCATGCTTCACCTCTAAGTTCTGGCAGGGACTTCAGAAGGCCTTGGGTACACGAGTACTTTTGATTACAGCATACCATCCCCAGACTGATGGCCAGTCCGAGCGCACGATCCAGGTGCTTGAGGATATGCTGTGAGCTTGCATCCTTAACTTTGGAGGTTCTTGGGAGAAACATATTCCTCTGGTGGAGTTCGCCTACAACAACAGTTTCCAGGTGACCATTCAGATGGAGCCATACGAGGCTTTGTACGGTAGGCCATGCCGATCACCCTTATGCTGGATGGAGGTAGGAGAGGCAGCTTTGCTGGGACATCGTCTTGTTCAGGAGATTTCAAAGCAGATAGAGTTGATTCGGAAGAGGATGGATACAACGCAGTCTCGACAGAAGTCTTATGCTGATCAGCGGAGATGACCTCTGGAGTTCGAGGTCGGTGATCAGGTTTTCCTACGTGTCACACCTAGGTTGGGACACAAGAGGATTCAGATACATGGTATGCTTTCGGCATGGTACGTCGGGCCATTTGAGGTTTTGGAGAGAGTGGGGCTAGTCGCCTATCGATTGCAGCTACCTCAGAGGTATCGGGCCATGCACGACGTCTTCCACATATCTCAGCTCCGACGTTACTTTTCAGACCCGTCTCATGTCTTTCAGCCTGAGGAATTCGAGCTTTAAGCGGATGCGTCGTTCGAGGAGCATCCTATCCGGATTGTCAATCGTAGTATGAAGGTTCTCCGCGGGCGGTCTGTTCCTCTGGTACGAGTGCTATGGCAGCACGGGCGAGTACAGGACGAGACCTGGGAGAGGGAGGCCGATGTACGATCACAGTGGCCGGAGGTATTCAGGGATTCTTCTTCTCCACCTCATTAGGGAAATTCAGGGATGAATTTCTTTAAGGGGGGAAGTTTTTAAGAACCCAGATCTTCGTTCAGGTATGTTTTTCCTTTTTTTGGAGTTTTTTTTAAGAAAAATGGTTTTTCGGGAAATTTTCAAAGTACACGCCATATAATTTCTGAGTACACGCCTTGTACTCTGTTCTGGCTCAAAGCCGTATGCTGGCCATGTCTGGGCCACACACACGGTGTGTAAGAATGAGGTAGAGGCCGGTTATTTCGGAGTACGGAAAATTTGAAGTACACGCCGTGTACTCAAAAAGTACACGCCGGGTACTTTCCTTTTTTTTCATTAAACGGGCCGGGGTCGCGCCTAACCCCCATATTCACCTTCTTCTTCAGTTTTCGACCGTCCGGGAGCGTCCGTACGGCCGAATCTTCTCCGATATCCTGCCTCGCCGTCCGTTCTCTGATTCGAGCACAATTCATTGCATTGGAATCACAGTGGTGAGTTCTTCCTTCTGCGTGAGCCTTGTTTCTTGATTCCTCCTTGTTTTCAAGTTATCGTGGGATAAACTTTTTGTGAGTTTTCTCAGATCTACATCGTTCTAAGGGGAATCTGTCGTCGAGGTTCACATATATCGATCTCCTATGATCGAGGTAGGTGGTTTGTGCCTTTCCATAGAAAGTTGATGGATATTTGTGCAATTTCCACCAATACCCTTGAACGGGGTATTTCGTGTTTCATGTTTTTCCCTTGTTGCTTGCCTGCTTTGCTTGATTGCTTTAGTAGAGGTTATTTCTTGTGATTATAGTAGTTTGTTTGTGCTCAGATTGTTTTTCCATATTTGTTCTGCCTGTTTGGCGTTTTGCTAGTGCCATGCCTAGTTGTAGGATTATGGACTGTTGTTTGTTTATTGTTGTTGAGCCTTAGTTGATAGCCAAGTAATTCTTGAGGTTTTCTTGGACGATACACACACGTTGAGCATGTTTAGTTATACTCAGGACTGTGAGAACCTAGAGTAGCAGACCAAAGGGAGAATTGATGGAAGGTCTTCTCCAGAGTGTCTTTTAATTACGATGCGAGACTATAGGGGGAATTGATGTTGAGTGCTTCCCCAGAGAGTCTGTAGATCCACAATGCGGGCCACAGGGGGAATTGACATTGAGTGCTTCCCCAGAGAGCCTTTAGCACGATACGAGACTATAGGGGGAATTGACGGTGAGTGCTTCCCCAGAGAGTCTGCTTAATTACGTAGCTGAACCAGAGGGGTGAGACTGTGTGTGCCTCCCAGAGGGTTACTAGTACTTAGAGGTTGAACCATAGGGGCTAGACTGTGAGAGCTACCCAGAGGGTTACCTGTTTTCTCTTTTGTTGCTGGCTGCTTACTTGTGTGCTATACTTGTTAGAACTGTGGATTGTAGCTATTTGTGCCTTTTCGTTTACTGCTTCTTGTTTTATTACTGCCATGTATTCATTGAATGTTAGGCACAAATCTTTGGGTGATTGCCTAATGGGATTGTATCTCACACCCTGTTTGGGCCATGCCTTTGGGCCCAAGCAGACTTTGTTGCTGCAGGTATAGATAAGGACAAACACCCTTTTACTTTAGGATCTTGACTGCATCAGGAGCTGGGGGCATGGGACCGAGTCGTGGCTCGCGATGCTGAGGAGATTTCTTTGTTTTCTTTTGCACTTGGTTTCAGTTGTATTTCAGCACGTTGTTGTGTTTTCTATTTTCCTTAGATACTTGTACCCACTGCATTATTATCGTCATTGTTATATATCTGCATTGCTTCCGCTGTTTTGTTTCTGTTGTTATGCACGTTGGTTGCTTCTGCCGCTGTTATTGTGGTTTTCTTACCTCGTATACCTTACTGAATGAGGGCATAGTTTCCCCACTGACTCACCAAGGCCCTCGCTGCTAGTCGGCAGCCTCTGGAGTTCGGGGAAACGCGCTTGAGGTCATGTGGAGAACCAGGTACGGGGCACCAGTGGAGGGGCTCCAGACTCGGGACGTTACATATACTTTCCATGCAGAAATGTGCCATCAATCTATATGAACTGCTTCAATGTCTAAAAGATGCCACACATGGTAGAAATGTCCAAAATAATCTATCAAACACAACCATTGAGCGGTCAAGTTGGTTATGTTGGTTAACATCTTTAACAGTATGTAACCGATAGACTATTTGATTATTGTTGCGTAGAAGCTCCAACAGTTGTGGTAAAACTCGATAAGAGCCATCCCAATCACCGTACACTTTCACCATAGCCTTTTGTCATGCTGCCCATGACTTCTAGTAAGAGATTTGATACCCAAAAAGTTGTTTGATTCGCTCAATGACCAGAACCACAGGGACGTCTTGACATGCTCTAATCATTTCAACAATAATAGTTGAAACAAACTCAACATATAATGAAGAGTGTTCCTGTTCCAAGCTTGGGTTCACACAAGTGTGTGGAGTAAATCTAGTGATGCGCCAGCTGTGAAAAGTGTTATCAATAATAGCTCGTAGACACATTTGACAGTTCAATTCATATTTGTCACAACAGATCAAATAGTAAGATCTCTTTGACTCTTCTACAACATATGAGTAATGTCTTTCAATGTGATATTGTTTTATCACATTTTTCATTGCTTCTTTTCTCTCAAACTCTCTACCAATATACAGAACACCGTCATCTGACACTCGATTTGTGCCACCAATGATTCCTGGATATTCTGAAATGGGTGTAATAACTGAATAATCAAATTTTGGCAAGTGATTCATGCCTTCAGTCGACCATGAAGCCAATAGTGGAGGATGGTTCAATGGTCGGTTGAACCTTACATGAGTTGGTACAGACTGATCTTCCACATTCTATTCTTCTTCTTCAACTTCCTCTTCATCTTCTTCTTAAAAATTGCCATCATCCTCAAATTCATCAACCAATACATCTAAAGTATGTGGAGGACTATCCATTGAAACTGTGGCCGATGGAAATGGTGGAACAACTACCGATGCTGATGGAACTTCTTGATGTGAAGGAGCATATGACATAGTCTCATGAATTTAAGATGGGTCAACTTCCAATGTCGATGGAACCTCCATTGTAGCTATAGTGACATACAACTCCATCATTTGATTCTCAGGTATATACTTAACCAATGAAAGTATATATTCCCAATCATCATCATCATTTACTGGATAGGGCACATTCCAAAACCTATCTATAAATTGGAGATGTCTGAATGTGATGAACTCTATCACTTGATTCCTCGCCAGTTTTAACTTCCAATGAATTTTCCTTGGCACAGCTTCCAAAGTAGTACATCCTCCAAGAATCAAAACAGCTTCTGGATGTATACTATAACTACATTCTTGTTCTGTCTCAATTATTTGACCATTTAAATATAGGCAACGACCATCTTTTTTATCTAAAAGAAACCACTGTTATTAATTAAATCTGATTAAAGAATCAATTTATGTATGCATGCTTCTAGTAATTTAGGTTGGAATCCTAATCCCTCCACCAAATCAATATGTTCAAACCATATTGATGTGTAACTATTTACACAACCCACAAGTTTGTGTAACTTACCCAAAAATAGAAGTCAAACATATTTATACATATCCACATGCATTATATGCATGAGGTACACGAACACATCATGTAAAATCATAGAGTTATATGAAATTGAAAATCTCCACATGAGTAAGCCCGGAGCGACAGATAGCCAACCCCATTCACTTTCCTAGACAAGGCAAGCCTCCAGGAAAGAAGGTGGTCCGACCCAAAGCCCCTCTACCTGAGGATACTTTACTCAAGAGAGAAATTATTTCATGACAAATCTAACACTTAATATGAAAAAAATATATTGAACTACTAAATTGAAGTTCATAACTTCAATTAAAAACCGCGGTCAAGGTAGATTGGAAACTAAATTCATTATCATACCTAGAATGTAATGCAAAGGTATATTCCAGAAGCAATTTACTACTACTTCGCTAATTAATATAACTACTTTACTGATTTATATAACTACTTCGTTGATTAATATAAATACTTCTCTAATAACCTCATAATAATTAATTAATAACCTAATAATAATTAATTAATAACCTAATTACAATTAATTAATAACCTAATTACAATTAATTAATAACCTAATTACAATTAATTAATTACTTAATTATGATTAATTAATTACATAATTATGATTATTTAATAACCTAATTATGATTAATTAATAACCTAATTATGATTAATTAATTACCTCATAAGAATTAATTAATAACCTAATTACAATTAATTAATAACCAAATTATAATTAATCAATAACCTAATTATAATTAATTAATAACCTAATTATAATTAATTAATAACTTAATAATTATTAATTAATAACCTAAGAATTATTAATTAATAACCTAATAATTATTAATTAATAACCTAATTATGATTAATTAATAACCTAATTATGATTAATTAATAACCTAATTATGACTATTTAATAACCTAATTATAATTAATTAATAAACTAATTATGATTAATTAATAACCTAATTATGATTAATTAATAACCTCATTATCATTAATTAATAACCTAATTATGATTAATTAATTACCTAATTATGATTAATTAATTACCTAATTATGATTAATTAACTACCTAATTATGATTAATTAATAACCTAATTATGATTAATTAATTACATAATTATGATTAATTAATTACCTAATTATGATTAATTAATTTACTAATTATGATTAATTAATTACCTAATTATTATTAATTAATTATCTAATTATGATTATTGAATTACCTAATTATGATTATTTAATAACCTAATTATGATTATTTAATAACCTAATTATGATTAATTAATAACCTAATTATGATTAATTAATAACCTAATTATGATTAATTAATTTCCTAATTATGATTAATTAATAACCTAATTATGATTAATTAATAGCATAATTATGATTAATTAATAACATAATTATGATTAATTAATAACCTAATTATGATTAATTAATTACCTAATTATGATTAATTAATTAGCTAATTATGATTAATTAATTACATAATTATGATTATTTAATTACCTAATTATGATTAATTAATTACCTAATTATGATTAATTAATTACCTAATTATGATTAATTAATTACCTAATTATGATTAATTAATTACCTAACTATGATCCATTAATTACCTAATTATGATTAATTAATTACCTAATTATGATTAATTAATAACCTAATTATGATTAATTAATAAACTAATTATGATTAATTAATTACCTAATTATGATTAATTAATTACCTAATTATGATTAATTAATTACCTAATTATGATCAATTAATTACCTAATTATGATTAATTCATTACCTAATTATGATTAATTAATTAAATAATTATGATTAATTCATTACCTAATTATGATTATTTAATAACCTAATTATGATTACTTAATTACCCAATTATGATTAATTAATTACCTAATTATGATTAATTAATTACCTAATTATAATTAATTCATTACCTAATTATGATTAATTAATTAGCTAATTATGATTAATTAATTAACTAATTATGATTATTTAATAACCTAATTATGATTATTTAATAACCTAATTATGATTATTTAATAACCTAATTATGATTAATTAATTACCTAATTATGATTAACCTAATATTTATTAATTAATAACCTAATTATAATTATTTAATAACCTAATTATAATTAGTTAATTACCTAATTATGATTAATTAATTACCTAATTATGATTAATTAATTAGCTAATTACGATTAATTAATAACCTAATTATAATTAATTAATTATCTACTTATGATTAATTAATAACCTAATTATAATTAATTAATTAATTAACTAACTAATCATTTCATTACCTAATTACATTTAGAAAAACTATACTATTTATATAATACAAATATTATATACTAATTCTATAAATTAAACAACTAAATTATTAAATCAAAAAATTAAATAAATTTAAAGAAATAGTTACCTCAAATTTGTGGAGATGTAGCTACACAGGCAGAGCAACCGGAGAGGCAAGGTGCAAAGCAGGAAGAGATTTTTAGAGAGAAATTTGAGAGAGAGAGTAGGGGAAGTGAAGAGATGAGAAATGGGGTGGGCGATTATAGGTAGTGGTGATGTTTCAGCACCACTTCAAGTGGCGCCGAATGGAGAGGGAGTAAAAGTGGCGCTCGGCCACCGATTCCTTTGAGGGCCACTTCATGTGGCGCTCAAAGACCCCATTTTCCTATATTATAGAACCATTAACCCATTAAAAAAAACCCCTATCACCAAATCAGTCTATAACCAGACAAGGCACATAGATAAAAGATTCATGACAATTTTTCCTTGTTCAGATGAAACAAAAAGAAAATCATCTAGGAGATCAATTTAAAAAATATTATTCCTAATACGGTACCCACACCCATGGAAAAAGGTGAGCATGTGCGCAAGGGTTGTCTAACCATATAGCCAAATCAGTTATAATCGGATATAAAGATAGAGCAACATAAAAAGAATGGTATTTCTATATTTTATACAATTAAAGATCCGGTTCCATCTAAGAAATTAATTTAAAATGGAAATCATACCTTTCCACTGATATTTTATCAAATTTTGAATGTGAAGGGTGAAGTAATCATAAATAGGTTTAGAAATTATAGGCCTATAGGCAAATCAGTTTCCGGTTTGAGACACATGTCTCATCCCTATTACTCATATTCAGGAGATGTTGGAAGCTCCAACCTCACTAATTATATTTATGATGGTTTTTAAATTATAGGAGGATAAGGGGATTAAAACTAGAGAGTATTCCCTTGAGGGGTGACATAAAAATGAATGAAAATGCCAAAATTTATCAAATCTGATTGGATTTGGAAATCTGAATAGTATCTTCAAAATTTGAAGGATGGGTTATGATTTTATTCTACCACAACTTTTTAAACATTTATTTATTAGGTTTATAATGGTGGAGTGATTATCTAACTAATTGGGAAGACCTAGAACATGAAATCTTTTAATAGATTTTTTCAAGTGAATGAATGTTCCTGATATTTTGTTGAATCTATGTATGTGCTGTCACCAAAGTAAGAGACATAAAACTGGTATAAAATGCTAAATATGTGGACAACCATTTTTTCAAAACTTTTGACTCGTTTTTTCTATAAATTTCTAGCCCATGTAGAAACTGAGATGATTTTTATGGAACATTTCTAAGAAAAATGTGACTCCATGTTACATCAGACAATGCTAGGATGTTATATAATTCCCACAATCACTGGAAACTGGTACATAGAAATTCTCAAAGAAATTCAACCTGACGGTATATTAAAGGGGGCGTAATTTTTAGAAAACCGTTTCCTTATATTTAAATCGATATTTCAAGTGATCTCAAACTATAAGGGGGGGAGGGAGGTTGAAGGATGGAATTGTTGTGTTTAAAAGGGGGAGACTAACTTACCCTTTACATTTATAGTTAATTAGGGGGAGACATGTTATATAGGATACACATCACATTGAACACAAAAAATATATGTGTTGTTATTGGGATTTCCATCAAACACAATGGTAGAGATTTTAGTTCCCAAAGGTAGTATTTCATTGTATTTTTTTTCCAAATTGTTTTAACAATGTGATAATGAAAACGTGAGGACTCGGGTGAAGAAGTTAGATTCCACCTATGCAAGAGGAGTTATTTTAATGAGGAATAAATGGGAAAAAAATGTCCTTGGAATAACTAGTTGGGAAGATTTCATGGAACTTAAAGTTATAAAACCCATTCTTGGAGTAAAAATCATGTGGGATTTTGTAAAGATAATGTTTATACATGCTATGTTGAAGGTTTAAGTGAATAGAGATGGCCCATGATTGATTGAATAAGATCCACACCTGATCTAGAATATATCTTCATTGAAATAAGTTTATTTGAGTATTCTATATGCTACAACACCTTGGAACTAAACAAGGAGTTTAGAATTATTCAATTAATTTCAATAATCACTTTAATAAGTTCTGAGACGATTTGAAGAATTTTGGAGAATCCCTAGAGAGAGACCAAGTTTGTTCAAAGCTGCCTATATATGCCTATATTTTAGAGTTCATAAAAATGGATAAGTCCTAAATGTAAGGATTTTCTTACTGCAATTATTTTCCTACTTTAAACGTAAGACATTGAGGTGGTCATATGAATTTTTACATCATCATATGAATCTTCTAATGGTGAGTATTTTCTGACTATATGAATACATCATAAGAATTTAATGTCTACGGAAAATTGATAAAGGTGTGATTATAAGACTTCATCCACAAAATAATTCTTGATTGCAAGGCTTTAACACAATTATTCAATCCCACCACCATATGACTTTTCTGGAATGTAATACTTCAGCGAGATACATAAAAATGGAAAAGGAATAAAATAAAAATTCTGGAGCTGAATTTAAGTCTTATGCTATGAGCATAAGACTTTGAAAAGAAATCTTTGTCAATGATAAGACATTGTAATTCCGGGTATAAGTCTTTAACATATATGAAAATTTAAATTTTATACTGGAAGGAAAATTGAGTTTTTAGATTTTGAATCTGATGAAAATGGAATTTGTTGGGGTGATGTAAAAAACTGATCATTCATGGTTTAAACACCACAAGAACCTAGAAAGGGTTGGGATCCAAGCATGCGAAGACTAAGGATTTGATCTTCATACATGTAAAAGGAAGAAAAAACCTTAATTAAAAAATGGATCCCAAAATTCTATTATTCTCATGAAATCGAATAAGTCAATGTTATAGTCGTTCTTTCAATATTGAAATATCTTGATGCTGACTTAATCAATGATATGAGCCTAGTTTGAAGAATACTGAAATGAGTATAACAACTAAATATGTTCTTGGCACTAAAAACGAATGAATCATGATTTTAATAATAATTTATGTGAATTTCCATCGAACCTTGAGATCATATTTATCATATCCAACATCGTTTGATTCAAGGATGGTCGAGTGTTCATGAGAAACTGAGGTGGAATTCTAGGAATTTTTACATGACTGAAATCATGAGAATAAAGTCAAGATACAACTATTATGTGTAGATACAAGTTTATAGGCTATATTATTTTCATGGTAGCTCTCACACTAAAATTAAATGGGTCACAAACCCCAAGATTTGATAATTATACATTTTATACAGCTAAGGAAATTGAGATATACTTATTTTTTGAATTGTTTTGAGAAGAATATATTAAGACTACTATGGGTTTTTCTAAAAATATAATATTTGTCAAAGCCATGAAAAATGAGGAATAATGAGATGAAGAATAATCCATTTCTATTGAAAATATATGGTGAAGATATTTTGGGTTAATTTTCAAAAACATTAAGAATTAAATGAGGATATTTTGGGAATATCCCTTCAGTTTTAAAAGCATCACATAAAGTAAAATGGGAACCCAAAATGGGTATTCATTAATGGTTCTTTATAGCCAATAGTGAGAAACCCCCTTGATATTCCATATATGGATACTTATTTATTTGAATCTATTTAATGCGCTTAAATGAATCCACTCAGGCATAAGAAAAATAGGGAGATTGAAGAAGAATATGTAAAATAAAGAAAAAAAGTCACTTCTATTGTGTTGGTTAATTTTGGAGGATCCAAGTGATGAAAATTTCTAGATCTCTCGAATAAGAATGACCTAATGCATACTCCATCAATGACTAAGAGGAATCTGATATGGTTCTAGAGTTTAAGATTCTA
This sequence comes from Viscum album, assembly GCA_963277665.1. Classification (NCBI taxonomy): domain Eukaryota; kingdom Viridiplantae; phylum Streptophyta; class Magnoliopsida; order Santalales; family Viscaceae; genus Viscum; species Viscum album. The sequence continues at coordinate 387,989,907 of OY728166.1, forward strand.
TTTGTTTCAATGTTGAATGAATTGAGAGAATATTTAATAGATCTATATGTGTAGATTTGGATGATGTTTCTGAAGATGAGTAGGGTGGTAATCTATTTTCAGGTGCCTCTCTTGAAGAGCCATTAGCATTTGAAGACACTACCATGAGAAGAAGGTGACATGATCTTCTGTATGTAGAATAATATTTTACTAAATAGGTGTTCTACTTCAATGGAGGAGCTTGGAAGACAAAAATTTCAAATAGATAGTGGGATGTTATAGAACTTGTGTGTCTTAGATTATGCTTAGACAACACAGTGTGAAGCTATGAATTTAGTGTAAAGATGGTGGTGAATGTCTTATGGGAAGAAGGAATTTGAATTTCCTGTGTGAAGCATGTAAGTGTATACACATGGATACTTTCTGTATGTATATGAACTACAAAACAACTATATTTATATATTGATTATACAGTGAAGAATCCATGTTGGGGTGAATAACTAACATGTAATGGAGTAGACCTTTGTACCAAACCTTGTAAAAATACTATTCACTTTTTATCAGCTTTACTTTCATGCAAACATTTGATGATTTCTTGGTGGAACTAAAAATAAATTTATATTCACTAATAGAAATTAGGGGTTAAATTATAAAAGGGGGCATAGGATAGTTTGAAATTTCATAAAAAGTAAGAAACACCTAATTCTCTCCCACACTCTCTCAGATGTATCCACTAGTCCACTGGGTACAACACTTGGTATGCATAACAAATGCACAAAACCACTACACTATCTACTTCTTCTTTAACTCTTCTTCCTCTTTGTTTTCTTCTTCTCCCTCTCTCTCTTATTTTATGGATAATCTCTATGTATCCAGTATTAAATTCATATCTAGTATCTATATTATATATTCTCTTTTGTGTTTCTATTTCTATCACAATGGTTGTAAATACACCAAGTTCAAATTCAAATTCAAATAATCAACTAACTCCTAACATACTGTACTTATTTTAGATCCATTAGATCAATTTTAATCACTAAGTTAATAATGGTGAAATCAAATTACTTAAAAGATATAGTTTGAGATGCTCATCAGTCATCAACAGATCCACATCATCAAATCCACATGAAATATTAACTTAATTTTGACCATGGATTTCACCATGATATGTTGGACCCCATTTTGGTCCAACTATACTGAACTAATTGGAAACCATTCTCAAAACACCCAACATCTTAGAACATCCTACCCTCATTATTTCAGACAAGTATATTTCTTTCAAACAATAGATCATCCCATAACATGTCACTACCTGTGTCAGACCTCAGATAATTAATTCAATTAATTTTCAAAGAATCAATTGAGTTGAAGCATGAAATGTTTTACACTCATTGTTTTGGACAAGTTAATATTTTTTTCACTATGATGTGTAACTTCTTATTTAAATATTCCAAACCATTTACTACTTCTTGTAAAACCTTAAATGTTTTTATTTTTTCAAAAAAGGTCATCAATTATAGAACATAATGCACAGATCACCATTTATGATATCAAAACACAATTATTCTATAAGTGACCCTGATAACCTCCATGACCTAACCTATCACACTATTTTACTCATGTAGAACTCTTATCCAGCATGTCTTAGGAAAAAATCATTTAACTGATGAAATCCCCATTTTTTGTTGTGCTAAATTTTACAAATCACTATGACATGTCACCATTGCACCATAACATTAATAATTCAATCTACTCTAGACTAAAGCCAACCAAAATTCCCATTATTCTATAAAATTTCACCATTTTTGAATTAACATATGGTCTCCATGTCCATTTTGATATAATTTGATGGAATGGTGATGTCACCTACAACTTCCATCTCATCTCTCAAACCTTAAAGATTTTCCCATGCACTTAAAATCATTCCAGAACATCAAAATGAACTTCACCTCTAATGCATCATAATTAAATACTTGTGTTTGAACATGATTTATGTGTTGATAACAAAAGAAAACACAAAAAATAATATCCACTTCATATCTTTTTAAATTTTCTTAAACCAAGGGATTAAAAAACATTCCAAAATAACAAGATTCCCAAAATAGATCTTGGTATCATGAATACCCCCCTTTGGATTATGTTGGAAACTAAGGACCATAAATCACTTTCTAGCATACCTATCTTAACCATGAACCATAATTTAATATTTATACGCCTACATGAGCAAACAAGATGTAGGAAACAAGAAAGTTGAATTATAATATCATGTTTCCCAAAAAAAGTGACTTGCATTCATCCCAACACTACTCAAAATATTCTTGAAACCTCTTAATGAAATTAACTTTGATATCACTTTGAGAATAAAATCTCCAACCACTTTAAAACTTAATACACTTTTCAAAAATGTACATATAACCCATAATAATGAGATCCTATATTCATGCACATAAAACATAATAGAAAAAGTCAAAAATTCACACAAATCATATGCTTACCTCATAGATTACCCCATTTCCAAAATCTATCTAATTACAGTCCCCCCTAAATGTAACGAATATCAATGGATTACTCCCCCTATAATTTTCACCCTATTATTATCCCCCTTTTAGGATATATTAGGGATAAAGCATAAGATATTTGTATTTCCAATTTTTCTCACCTATTAACAATAAGAATCCAAAGAGTAAGATGATAGAGTGTACTAAAACATACATACCTTATCCTATGATAATTAAAGGTTGAGAATTCCCATTTAAACTCTATGTATTAGTACACAAATCCCCCTTTGACTAAAAACCACCTTAGTCGATCAATTTATTCCTTAAAAACCATTTCATATTATGAGTACACATATTCTTCTTAGTTTCAAAAAAATAACACTCTAAAGTATATTTCTTCTTGCTTCACTTGATTTCTTTATTTTTGGAACATTTACAGTTTCTACCGAAAGAGAAATCATATTCATCTTCACCATTTTTCTAATATCCTTTTTTTATGAGATCAATTTTTCATTTTTACTTTTGTGTATACATTTTTGTCTGCTCCCTTGGAATTCAATAATTTCAAAAGACTTATTAATATCCTGTTTTGTCTTCTTATAAGAAATTTTCTCTTTCATAGTTTCACTAATATGAAACAAGTTTTTTCAAGTATGCTACCATTTAATCACAACACTTCTATCTTTAAACTTATTTACAGAAATGATTTCTTTTGGAATGCCACTTTATGGTTTTGGTCATGGTGATGAAATACTCTTATTAAAGTTTGTTTCTTATCATCAAAAAATAACGTGTTCTTCAATTCCATCATTCCTTATTTGTCGATTGTAGGAAAAATACCTTTAAATTTGAGTTATCAACTATTATAAAAGTTCATTAATGGTTTCATAAAATTATCAAAATTCTTCAGGATATTCAAATCTCTTATCATATGTGAAATTCATCCATCGACCAATATCTAAAAAATCGGTTTCTTGATTCTTTGTGTTAAACTCCAACAATCAGTGATTTATCCATACCTTTTACATATTTTTTTGGGCTAAAAAAGTACGAGGCAATAATTTTCATGGGGACTATGCCATTCACATATTCCACTAACTTCTTCATACTCGTTAAACACATTTTATGATTTTTGTTAAGATTTTTTAATTTGTTTCAGAACATCCTTTATTTGAGAGTATAGAACCCCAATCAAACATCATATCCCTAGTCTTATAGAAGTATTATAAAATTTGTAATTAAATAAACACATATTTTTTATATTCCTAACACCTCCATAATATTAGTAGAATCTATATAAATCATACATTCCTCTGTATACAACATACTGTAAAAATATTATATTTACTTCCTTCCAAAATTGAGTAAGAAATCTTGGATCATTATAGTGAACTAAAATTTTAACACCCAATTATTTTAAAAGGAATAAAATTTCATTTTATAGTGTATGAAACACACAAAACTAGGATTAAACAACCCATGAAATATATTTCTATAAATTTAATATTATCTATAGTTTGTGAAAACCGCAACCCTAAGACTAAATGAATCATAATATAGTATACCATTATAACCTAAACATTAAATTTAAAGGTGTGAATAATAATAACAAAATTATGAAAATTATTGTTATCTATATATTATAAAAAAATAAGAACCATTTAAAAGAAAAGTAAATGTTTTATGAAAAATGCTATTTTTCTAAAAAATGGTTTAGTCGCGCTTTGTGAACATAATTCAAAATTAATTTTTACCACTTTTGAAAAATTTAATTTAAAAAATTAACTTTATTTTTGGATTTAGTATATCAAAATTATCGTAGGATGAATTTTTGGTATTTTTATAAACAATTTAATTTTTTGATGTGTAGTGAAAAATATTGATTTTTTTTAAAATACCATTTTCATTTAAAAAATCTACAAGGATAAATTATATTTTAGATTGATTTTAAAGTTATATTATTTAAATAATAACAAAATTTAAATAACTTTGGCAATTGGAATCATTTTCATATTGAATTTGATATAAAAACATTCTATGCTAATGAGAATTTTCTCTTCGAAAACCCACTTTTTCATCACCTCTGTAGATATAATTTTAAATTGGGTTCATCCACATATGTGAATTGAATTAGTAAAAATAGACTATGTCACAACCCATCCCAGTGGGGCCCATTACACAACTCGCTAAGACCATATCCAATAGGCCAGGGGCTAACGACTAGCAACGAGAAGGTATATCACTGACACGAGAGACCTTATCCTAAGTACCTGTACACACACACACACACACATCTACAATCCTATAAAATTATGAAATGTAAAAAACAACTGAACAACCATGCATGAATACATCTAAATCCTGTAACCATAGTACAATAGGATTAAAAGAAATTAAACATGGGAAAATACAAGCCCACCACAAAGAGTCATAAAATACAAGTCCAACATGAATGTAAGTACTGGGACTGTTGTCAGAAATCCACATGAACACACCTCAGTCTTTTTGATCTCACTAAGCACTTTCTGGACCTAGTCTAACTAGGACTCTGTCAAAAGGTCGATCTTCTGCACAAGACATGACGCGTGTGGGAAAATACCATTCATGGTTGAGCATAACAATAATTATTAGGACACCCCGATATCAGAAAGAATACAATAAGGAAATATAGTTAGATCTACACATGTATATTTCTACAACACATATAACATGAATATATAGATATAATCAACAAATACACACAATATAGAGGTAAAACACAATTATATTATTCTAATCTAGGATTCTATATTGAATATTTTGAAAAAGTAATCTTATGGGAGAACAAAATCTTGAGTTGGATAGTAATGATGATGTCCGTCCAAGTGGGTACTGATCATTAGGCCTCATCATGAGAAATAACACGCTGATAGTTTGGAGAAAATATGAAACATAGATGGGGATAACTGTGCATGCCATAGGGTGATACCAAAAAATAAATCTATATTAACCTAATAAGATTAGGATTGATGAATTCATAGTGTTGTTCGCAAGGAAACCAAGGAATAATCCTAGGGAATTAAGATGAATATAGGATCCCACTCTAGGCCTCTCAAAGGGATTCCAATGATTCTATCCAGGAAGTCCTGCTGAAGGGATCATAGTCTTAGGAGTAGGATATGGTTCCAAAAAAATTATAAGGGAAATGATAAGGGGAACATAGCCAAAAAATATTATCCAATATACAGGGGAAGATTGCTTTAATACATGTATAAAATATTGCACAATGTGTAGTAGGGGTCACATGCTATGTAGCTTGACCCTATGTCATGCCTGTGTAAATAGCCCATGTCATCAAGATTTGTCCATGTATTATTACACAATGTGTATACTTACCATGTAGTATACTCATGTGTTATTACATGGTTCCATCCCGTTTACATTTTACAATGTTTCAGTACATGACTTAGCCCGTGTACCAGGTCCAGGCCGTGTCCGCATGGGAGAGTACACAACGTGTAGTCTAATCCGTGATTGTGTATATTCTAAAGTACACACTTAGTCACCCAGGATATAAAAAACACCATGTGATAGTGGTCACATGCCATGTTATACATAACTTTATCCCAAAACCCTATCCACCACAAATAGGGTCCCACATGACATGTAGATCTGACTTACACCCCGTGTAACACAGGATTTTCCAGAAATCTAGATCTGTGCTCTAATAATCTTATATATCACTTTGGCCATAGTTCTGTCCATGCCTTTCCATGAAACTCAAGTGGAATACTCATCCAAGCCTTTCCATTAATAAGAAACAAGTTTCATTGTAAGATATGCTTGGAAAACAGATCAAATATTCATTCTTCATTGTGCGCCGAAGAATGCCGAAGAACTTGAAATAGGGTATAACCCATCATCTGAATCACTCATTCTCCATCGTCTCACCTCCATCATGTCATGTCGATATCATATCCACAATATCAGATCATTGCACTATGAAATGGGTGCACAATGATCAATTGATCATGATATTTCGAGTCATGGTCCAAACGAAGAATGCCTGTGACGAACACAGAATCAGGGAAGAAAAGCACAAGAATAGATAAGAGGAACAAACCTAGATTGATGTTCCTATAAATCTTAATTAATATCAATTAGATCAAAATTATAATAATCAAAAATCACAAATTTATTCTCCCATAAAAACCCCACACAATAAACCCGCCCACAATAAGTTCAAACCAAAGATCAATTTAATCCATGATTGATTCATGTTCATTAGATAAATCATGAACATTGAAGAATAAAATAAAAACACATTCTCTAACTTGTGTTAGATTGACCACTGATGATGAACGAAGCTATGCAATGTTTTTTTGGAGAGATCCTTCAAATCTGATGTGTGTCGATCATCGATCCATGATCACATCATCGTTCGCATGAGAGAATTATCCAACGATCTCTCAAAAGTTTCTCCAACGTCTCCAAGGTTATTTGGATAACCCTATAATTTTGAAATAATGATCTATTTAAATATTTTTAATCATTGGATCAACACAAATAAAATAAAATAATTTTATTTTATTATTTTATTCATTTCCATGCCCATGATGAATTTTCTACAAACAACACAAGTCAACTAATGTTAAGTTGTTTCTAGGGTAATCCTCATGTTCAGAACTCAATGATACCCTTATATTTTTTATCTAGGAAACCGTTTATAAGCTATTACACTTTTTTAAAAAAACCTACATGCTTGTGCTATTTAATATATTTAGAATATTTAAAACATTTATTTTAGGCACATGAGGCCTTGGAATAACACGCCGTCTCAACACCTGGTCTTGAAAATAATCTATATAATATCCAAAAAATAATACAAAGAAAATTTGAGACATTAAATTCTCCCCACATTAGGGCTTTACATCCCCAAAAATCTAAAACAAGGGATACTAAAAAAGATGTGGGTACTGAGCATGAATATAAGCCTCCCGCTCCTATGTGCTCTCCTGGGGATTCCTGTACTGCCACCACACATGTACTAAATGAATCGATATCCCATTTAGGATTCTCTCTTGGAGATCCTTGATCTCTAATGGGTACTCAACAAAGGTCACTCCATCCTCAATGTTCAGATCCCCCATTTGATAATGTGTGATGAGTCATGCACGTACCTACTCAGTTGTGACACATGGATGAAGACATATACCAAGTATAACTATGGAGGTAGATCTAAACAGTATGATGCCTTTCCAACTCAACAAATTATATGGAAAGGGTAAATGAAACTCAAAGATAGTTTACTTCCCCAACCAAACATCTATAATCCATGTCTAGGTGAAACCCATAGAAGAACACAGTCTCCTTCCACGAACTCCAATGTCCTTCATCACCTATCAACATAAGACTTCTTATGGATTTGTGTAGTCTTCATTAAATCTTGGATGATTTGAACCTTCTCTATTGTAGCTCACACCAACTCCAGACCCATGAGTGATGACTCCCATGGTTCAGTCTAGAAAAGTAGTGGCCTATAAGGTTTCCTGTAAAAATCCTCAAATGGTGCCACACTGATGGTGGAATGGTAGCTGTTGTTATAAAAAAACTCCACAAGTGGTATGTGATCCTACTAAATATAGTCAAAGTATAACATGAAAGCTTTCCACATGTCCTCTAGAACCTGGATGATCCACTCAATCTGACCATCAGTTTGGGGGTGGAACGCTGTGCTAAAGTGTAATTCAGTCAAAAAATCCTTATGTAATCCCTTCCAGATCTGGGATGTGAAGTTATAATCATGGTCAAAAACGATTGTTGATGGAACTCCATGGAGTTGGAATATCTCATGAACATAGAGGCATCCCAAGATCTATACTCAACTCTACGATCGCATTGCTAGGAAGTGGGATGACTTGGGGAGTAAGTCTATGACCACCCATATGACATCATGTCTCTTAGATGTACGTGGTAATCCCATCATGTGGTCCATAGAAATCCAATCCCACTTACACTATAGAACCTCAAGAGGATAAAATAAACCCACTAAAACTTGGTACTTAGACTTCACTTACCAACAAGTAAGGCATAGAGAGATAAACTATGCAACTTATTTTATAATATGTGGACACCAAAACTATCTTCAGATATCTTTCTACATATTTTACACACCTAGATGTACAACCAAAGGAGATGTATGAATCACTCTCAGAACCTCTTCCCACAATGTCACCAGTACCATCATGCGTCATCTAAAAATAACAACGTGCTCCCCACCTTTCGAAAATACACGAGGAGTATGTCTAGTGGATATCTATGCATGTAAGGTCTCACAGTAGGTATCCCGAAGTTGTGCCTCCCTAACACACTGTAAGATAAGATGAGAAACAACCATCGACTAGAGGTATGCTACTCCATCTCCATCCACACAGGATAAATTTAATGGGGACAAATTCTCTGACACCTCATTCAGCAACCGCAAACAAGATCGCCTGATGAGATCATCTGCTACCACATTCCCCTTCCCTAAAGTATAGAAAATTTAAAAGTTATAATCCTAGAGGAACTCTAGAAATAACTTATATCACAATTTGAGAACCTTCTAAGAGAAGATATACTTGAGACTCTTATGATAAGAGTAGACGATAAATGGGTTTCCCATCAGGTAGTGTCACCACATCTTCAATGCAAATAATACCACTACTATATCAAGATCATGGGTCACATAGTTATTATAATGTGGTCTCAAAAATCATAAAACATGTCCAATCACTTATTTCATATGCAACATAACACAACCAAGACTGATTTTTATGCATTGAAGAACAATACATACTCAAAACCCTCTTATGAAAATCTCAAGAAGGGAGAGATCGTGAAACTGTTCCTCAACTACTGAAAATAGTTCTATAACCTCTATGTGCACACTAAAGGATACCCCTTTTGAGTTAAAGATGTCATGGGTGATTATATTCTGGAGAAATAGGGTATGAATATCTGGTAATTGCTTGCCAACCCCACGAAGCTTTGCACCTCTGTCACACTTTTGGGTGGCTTCTAAGCTAATACTTCCTCGAACATGGCTGGGTCTACTACCAATCATCTGCTGAGATAATGTGTCCTATAAAGTGAAATAAATGAATCCAAAACTGAAACTTCAAGAGATTTCCATAAATCTAGGTCTCTTGGATTATATCAAGAATCATCCTCAAGTGTCTCGTGTGCTCCTCCTCAGATACTGAGTGCACAAGGATATTGTTGATGAAGACTACCATGAACTAGTCTAAATAAGGCTAAAATATCTAGTTCATGAGTACCATGAACACTTTTGGGGAGTTTTTTCACACCAAAGGGAATCACCAAGTACTCATAGTGACTGTAGAGACATTTTAATGTTGTCTTCGGTATATCCTCATACCATACTGATAGCTGGTGATACCCTAACATGAGGTCAACCTTCAGGAACCGTCACACCCATCTCAAATGATCAAAGAGATCATCAATCATCGATAGTGGATACGTTTTCTTCAAGATCACATAGTTTAAGTACTGGTAGTCCACACACAACCTCAAGATCCAGTTCACCTTTTTGGAAAACAAATATGGGCCTACGGTGAAACACTGGGTCTAAAAAGTACCTTCCTCTAAAAGTCATCCAAATGCACCCTCAGCTTGCAGATCTTTGCGAGATCCATCTGATAAGTTGGCATATATAATGGTGTTATCCTAGGGTGCAGATCAATTACAAAGTCTATCTCTTGGTGGTGAGGTAAATTTGGAACATGAATAGGGAATACATCCTCATACTCCTCCACCACTATATGAAAATGGGAACTCACAACATCCACTACACCAAGGGTTAGGTTACCCAATTAATGAGTAATCAGCTGAACCATCCTATACATGAGTCCATCCAGTACTGCCTAGGTTTACTTTTCACTAACAAAGCAGAACCTGGTTCCATCATTGTGGAAACTCAACACCCTTTTATTAAAATAGTCAATCTCATCATGAAATATATATAACTAATACATATCAAAAATGAAATCATAAGGCCTTGACATAGCTACCAAGTGATTCCAATAGAAACTCCTGCCTCCAAGAGTCAGGTCACACTATTGGAACAAGTGCGTGATCACTGAGTCTTCTCCAGTTGGAGTCTCCAAGCATAAGGGTTGAGCTAAAGGTTCATCCGGAATCTTTAAGTCTTATACAAGGTATGTTTAATGAAAGGAATGACTATCACCTATGTCTATCAGTACTGTAGCTAAGGTCTAAAAGACATAGATCATACCTTGAATCATTCATATAGCCTCTGGGTCATAATCTTTGACTACTTGTAGATATCCCTACCCCTATCCTCAAACTCCTTGAGCCTGGTGTGGATCACCAAGGGGTTGGGGTGGTAACAAGTCAAAATGTAGACTGCCTGGTGCTACTCTCCAAACTCCTCTAACATGTTCTCCACCCTATAAACCTTCCTTCTCCTGCCACTATATTTTCATCAGTGGCCCATCTATGGTCTATCTGTCAGCTGTATGGTGGGTCAGACATTCTCGGAAAAGATATACCCTACTATCACATGAGTAACAATGCCTCTCTCTAGGCTGACCGAACCCACCCTATGAGTCCTAAACTAAAAATCCTATGTTCAAGGACCTCCTCTTGAAATGTCTCACACATCTATGTCCCTGAGACTAAAGTAGGCTCCCTATTCCAAGGTCTATACTCTTGCTTTTCCACTATTGAAAACTACTGGTTGTATCTACTCATCCAAGAAACTCTTAGCCACCATATCTCTCTCTAGAACACCATCATGGGTAGGAATTCATAGATGGATAACACTAGCTCAAATATCTCTACGCACACATTTCTAGAACCTTTGAGCCATGAATAACTGGTTGCAAATAACATCCATCAATAAACTGGAGAGGTTGGTAAACCTTGATGAATACTCATCTAGTGTCATGATACCCTAATGGATCTATATAATCTCTAAGATATGTATATCCCTCAGGGTAGCTGGTGATAACTCCTCTATAAAATGGAACTCAAACTCTATCCATGAAATAATTTCCTCATCTTAAGAATGGGTCACTAACCCCCACTATAAGGATATGCCCATAGTTTCCCAGAGATAGTGCTTTGTTTTAATACATTGGAATGATTAAAAGGAATCAAATCCCAAAATAATGAGTAGTTTACTAGTTTTGTAAAACTAGATACATACATAGATTAAACATTACAACTTGAAAATAAATACAACATATAAGTTTTTTTGGGAACATCCAAAAATCTAAGTTTATCCCTGTAGGTCATTCATAATAAACTTCTTCATGTCTTGAGAAAATTAAACATAGGAAAGGGGTGAGATCAGATACTCAGTAAGGGTAAGCAATACAACAGAAGATATCATAAACATAAATATTAGGCATGTTGAATAACTAAAAACACATGCCTTTAAAAATGAACATGAACACATTATGGCATGAATAAGAGATAAATAAATAATGCCATAATAAAACATAATCATGGGTATTATACTAGTTGAATAAACATAAGAACTATCAGTACTATTTTCATAATGAGGTAATTCATAATGCGGGACATCATAACTATACTATCCAGGCCTTGTTCTAAGACCATAAATAATAATTTTTTCAAGGCCTTGTGCCAAGACCGTAGTTTGTCTCATGAGACCTACCGATGCACTAAGGGGATATAGTAGGCCCCACCCAACACTTAATAAGTCAAATTCATTCCTAATATGAATGGGGATAAAAATAAACAATAGATACATTCATATTGAAACTAACATATGAAATGTAAATAACTTTCCCCGAACATTAAGAAAAAACTCTAACCATTCAGAGTAAATTGGTGAATGATTTTAAGATAGCACATCCACCGTAAAAATAATCATAAAACATTCAAATAAATATGGTAGATTATATCATAATAGATAAACCTCAATGAAGTACAATATTCAATAAAGTATGTTGACATAGATGAAGATACTTTTAAATGAGACCATTGAAAAATCCTTGAGGAAATAACCCTTACACATTCCAAAGTGTCCCATACCACCTTGAAACATTAAAATTATAATACCTTAGAGTATCATTATAATAAGGATACTCTTTATATTATATAAAAAAGGGGATTAAATACACCACAAGAAATAAATAAGTGGAGAACAAGGCATAATCTCATAAAAGTTAATGTGATATGAGAAAAATCATTTTTACTTTGGAAAGAAGAGTTATTTTGGAAAATCATTTTTATTTGTCATAAAATCAGATTGTAAACATATAAATCCTAGAAAAGAAAATTTAATGTCATTGAAATTGTTTTTGAGGCTTAAATAAACACTTATTGAGGTGAAATCATTTAAAAAGATTTTTTAAAGAAGCTTTAGAAATAAAACATTTTAGTGCGGTTTAAGGAAGATATTAACGGATTTTAAAGATAAAAGGCATGTTTGATTTCATACAACCAGAAATGAACCAAAATATCTTTTCATGTTAGAATTTTTGATTTTATAAAGATGAATTTGGATTAAAATATATTATAGAGTGAACTTCAAAATAGGTAAGAATTCAAGAAGTTTGTTTAATCGAGCTTGCATTTTGAAAGAATTTTTAAAAGATTATTTTAAAACATATAACTCCCCATAAATTGAGGTATGATTATTATTGGAACACATATATAGAAAATTCAAATATAAATTATGATGAGTACACATGAATTAATTATAATTTAATTTAGGTAATTAGATAATAAAATTAACCCGAATAAAAATGGAGGTTCGGGTGTAAAACCCTTACGACTTTGTAATCAATTGAATCATATGACCTAAAATTAATAATAATAAAATTATAAATTTAATATCATGAAAATAAATAAATTCATGATATTAAAAATCAATGGGTATTATACATACACCATACACAAGTAATAGTAGTGAATACGGAATATCTCACAAAAATGGAAGTGAGATGAAGAAACCCTTACCTTAAGTTTGTTGGTGTTCTACACTCGATCATAGTGTACTGGAAAACCAAATAAAATTAATTAAATAATACTTCCAGAACCTCTTATTTATTTAATTGATTTAGTAAATACTTATTAAGTTTGTTCATGGCCTTCTTGATAGGTTTAAGGGGTTCAATTTTATTGTTCGGGAGCGTTTTCTTCATGATCAGTATACTTATATACATGAATCGAGAATCATGTAAAATGAGGATGGTTATCCAGAATTGAAGTTATATGTTATTATTTAACATCAATAAGGTTACATGGTATTAAATTTCATTTGGTTACTTTGAGTGAAGATGAATCATTATATAAATTATTTAATAAAAACCATTTGGGTTAATTGGCGGTTTTTGAACACAACGAACTCATTTTGATTTAAAAATCAAAAACATGTGTACAAAAAGATTCTATAATCATATATGAGGAATTATAAATATATTATATTCTTTTTTAACCATAATAATTGTTTCATGATCTAAATTGAAGATGGTAATAGAAATTGAAAATCCACCGTCCTTGAATGTGGTAAATTAGAACATCTTGGATGATCTTTTCATTTTTAGTATAAAAGAATGCGAAAGGAGAGATGTTGAAGAATTATTACTTTATCATGAAAAAATTCTAGTAAATTTAAGATAACATATTCATAACAAAATCTGGAATAAATGAGGAGAGTAAAGAAAAATAAAGGAACTCAAAATAAAAGAAAAGATGAGAAATCCCTTATGAAAATCCGGCAGCCTAACGTCATCACTTTCAAATTCATAAAATATATTGATAAGAGAAAAAGGGTATATCATAATTATTTCATAATATAGACAGTAAGGGTGATATTTAATTACATAACACAACATAATACAGAAGAAATTAAAAGATAATAACATAATAAGAGTTCTTGAAAAAGAGAGAGATTTGGAGACAAAAATTCTACAGCATAACGACTATGCAACATGGTTTCAGAAAACATTAAAAAGAGAGGGGAAAGGGGTAAAAAATTCATAGAAGACTAATAAAATAGTATTTTGATAGAATAAAATGTAAATAAGAACACGGTATGAAAACTTTAAATACATACCACATAAAAAAAATGAAAAGAGGAATTTACCTCTTGAAGTAATCTTCCTTGAGAGCTTCTTTAGGGAAGAGGTTTTGGTATTTTGGAAATACCAAGAGCTCCTGGATGTGGGGAGTGACTGAGGAAGGTTATTTGGGAAGATATTAGACAAGTCATAAGGCTTGAGGTGTGTTGGAGGAAGAGGAAAATGAGGGTGGTATTTATAGTAGAGGAGATGAGGTATTTTACATTATTTTAATCATTATTATAATATTTTTACTCAAGACTATGAATATTATTAATTCATGTGATAGAAAATAATAATAATGGTGTGTGAGTTCTAACCAAGTGGTATTAAATAACTTATGATGTCATAAATAGTGTATTTAACTAATAATTTGAGTATACCGTATTTTATTGTACTTCACTATTCATTAAAATTCAAGAATTTCAAAAAAATCCGAAAAAGTCACCCCAATAATTTTTATGCGTAGAATTAAGAAACAAACTCCTTTTTTGAAAATAAATTTCTAAATATTTTTAAATTAATTTTTAAATAAAATCATAATTTATTTGAAAGAACAACATTAAAGTTATAACTCATTTTATAACACATTGAGGAATTAATCAAGGTCCCATGAAATTATATTATAACCATAAGAAAATAAAGTAAAAATTTCTGAATACATTTTATGAAAATAGATTTCCATTTTAAATTATTAAATTTAATCATAAAATTTTAATTAAAATATTTATGAAATAAAAAAATACCAATACTTATACTATGGTCATTTTTTTACTTTTAAGATGTCTAAATTGTATTTATATATTCATGGGTAAAGTTTCTATTTATTTTGATGATTTACTATTCATTACTATTCATTACTATTTATATGGGTATGTTACTATTCATAAGGGTATGTTACTATTCACTAAAAATTATGTTTGTCTTATCAGACTCTAAATATATTACTGAACACAACCATGTTGTCAGTTATCGATATTGAAATCATAGAGGTGGAAAAACTATGTTTACTTGGCTTGGTTATAAAAAATTGGTGTTTTGTAGAGACTCATTGTTTCATGAATTCTATATTAAATCTATATATAAATCCTTGGGGTGTTACATTATCCCCTCAAAAAAAATTCATCATCAAAATTTGAAATTGAACTTCGAAGTTAATAGTTGATACTTGAAAATTCCATTAGGAAACCCACATCAAGAATATGGTTAAAATATCCTATTAATAAGAGTAAAGGGAAATGAATTGGTTACTAGAAAACAATGTATTCTAATTGGAAAACATGGTCAAGTAAAAATAATCAAACCATCAGGTAGTGACATTAAACGCTAAAAACCCATACAACGATCAACTTAAACAATTTCATAAATGGTTAAAAATTTCAAAATATAATGATTCAACACATTATAATGAAGGAATATAAATTTCCATGATGAACTTATCATTAACCCTTAATCAACAAGAAGCATCTCTAAAATTGACATTCCAAACATGTGAATGACTTCATCATGTATCCTCTTGAAATATTATAATAACTTGAATTACCATAAAAACCATATTAGAAGCATTCATTATTCCACATTAATTAAGTAAGATAAATGTTATTGGATATATTCCTTAAATACAAAAGTGCTATAAACTCCATTGATGATAGCATAGACCACTTCTCGACAAGTTAATAATCAGTTCCAAGGTAGTCAATACTTACCTGAATCAATCATTTCTTCATCATTATCTCAACATCAGATATATATTAAGGGTTTTATTTTCCTCAATATTGTTTTTTTAAAAATTTATCTTTCTACTGAATCACTTTTCCTTTGTACCATTCATCATACGACCTCAAATCCTTAATGAAATATTACTATAGTACAATCCTTATATATCCCATAATTCTTATAACCAGTACATTACTGAAAAAATATTCAAATGAAATGATTCTTGACTAGGCATATTAATCATTATACTTCATCCGTGGTATCATCATAACTTGATCATTATCCAAAATCATCATTTGAAGTATATTTCTTTGACACTTGGGACATTGATTCTCACAGTGTTCCTTATCCTTGTAGTTAAAGCATTGAATATTTGAAAATTATTTCCTTATATTGAAATTATGAGTATGGTGGCATTTTTCTCACAGTTTAAGAAAAATCCTTTTCCTCTCAATCATATACCAAGGTGTTTCCTTCCACAATTATCACATGTGAAAAAATATATCTTTTCCTTCTTCCCTTTATCCATGTTTTCCCCTGCCTTCCTCTTCTTGTTTCTCTTCCCTTCAAATCCATAGGACACATAGAAGTTTTTACATACCTTGTCAACACATGATACTATTTCCTCATATGATGAGGATACTTAGGAGAGAATATTCCTTTGAAATGATGGATTAATACCATTAGAGATATGATCCTTATTACTCTTCTCATCTTGTGCATTGGTGAAGTTGTCATTCTTTATTCTAGGTTCTATTTCTAATCAATTCCATTTTATATATTAGCTCATAAAATTAAGAACTCTCTATATCTAAAAACATTGTATAACACATAACATAAATTTAATCATCATAAATCCTAAAAACATATACTTTAGTTTCATTGGGGGAATAAATCCTTAATAATTGTTTGTAAAAAAATTAGGAATTTACCAAATCATATCCCCCGGGAGCATCAAACCAAGGGTGTAGCAAGACCCGTTGTCATGCACCAGTTCCCATTAAATTCTAACTCAAAGTGGTGTTTTTGGGTTTTACCCTAGATACATCTATACCAGAGCCACCTCTACCTATTCGTATTCAGACATGGATGTATTTTCTTGATAAACCATATAATCTATTCCTTACTAAAATTCTAGGATGTCATTGTATTCTTATCCCCAAAGTTTATCTTAGGGTTTTGTTCACTAATCTACTTTTCATACATCTAATTTCTATGTTTTCTACTAAACTTAATTTGATACCAAATGTAAGGATCCGACCCAAGTTTTCCAGAGAAAATTCCTTATTTTAATACATTGGCATGATTAAGAGGAATCAAATCCAAAAGAACTGATTAGTTTAGTAGTTTTTGAAAACTAGATACATACACATGTTTAACATTACAACTTGAAAAGAAATACAACATATAAGTTTTATTGGGAGCATCCACAACTCTAAGTTTATCCCTGTAAGTAATTCATAATAAACTTATTCATGTCTTGAGAAAAATGAAAAATAATAATGGGATGAAATTAGATGCTCAATAATGGTAATAAATACAACAAAATATGTTATAAACATAGACAGTAGGCATGGTGAATAACTAAAAACACATACCTCTTAAAATGAACATGAACACATTATGGAATGAATAAGAGATGAATAAAAAATGCCATAATAAAACATAATCATGGGTATTCTACTAGTAAAATAACCACAAGAACTATCAATACTATTTTCATAATAAGGGACTTCATAATGAGAGACATCATAACCATACTGTCCAGGCCTCGTGCTAAGACCATAAATAATCATTTTGTCAAGGCCTTGTGTTAAGACCATAGTTTGTATCATGAGACCTACCGATACACTAAGTGGATATAACGGGACCCACCCACCACTTACTAAGTCCAATTAATTACTCATATTAATAGGGATAAACATAAAATGTATACACATTCATATTTAAACTAACATATTAAATGTAAATAACTTCCCCCGAACATTAAGCATAAACACTAACCATTCAAAGTAAATTGGAGAATGGTTTTAAGATAGCATATCCATAGTCAAAATAATCACAAACCATTCAAATAAATACAGTATATTATATCATAAGATATAAACCCCAATGAAGTACAATATTCAACAATGGACATTAACATAGATAAAGACACTTTTAAATGAGACCATTAAAAAAATCCTAGAGGAAATAACCTTTAAACATTCCAAAGTGTCCCATACCACCTTGAAACATTAAAATCATAATCCCTTATAATATAATGAGAATATGTATACTCTTTATATGATATACCAAAGGGCAGTACATACACCACAATAAAGAAATAAGTGGTGCATAAGGCATAATCTCATAAAAGTTAAAGTGAGATGAGAATAATCATTTTTACTTTGGAAAGAAGAGTTATTTTGGAAAATAATTTTTATTTTTTAGGAAATAAGATTGTAAACATGTACATAAAAAAGGTAATTTCATTGAAATTATATTTTATACTTAAATAAATTCTTATCATGGGGAAATCATTTACAAATAGTTTTTTAAAGAATCTTTAGAAATAAAACATTTCAGTGCTATTTAAGGAAGATATTAAAGGATTTTAAAGCGCAAAGGAATGTTAGATTTAATAATGCCCAAAATGAACCAAAATATATTTTCATGTTAAAATGTGTGATTTTAGAAAGATAAATCATGATTAAAATAGATTATATAGTGAACTTCAAAATAGGTTAGAATTCGAGATGTTTTTTGAATCAGGCTTTCATTTTGAAAGAATTTTTGAATGATTCTTTTAAAACATATAAATCCCCATAAATGAAGGTATTATTCTAGTTGGAACACATATATAGAACATTCACATAGAAATTACGAGGAGTACATATGAAATAATAAGAATTTAATCGAGGTAAGTAGATAATAAAAGTAATTCGAATGAAAATGGAGGTTCAGGTGTAAAACCCTTACAACTTTGTAATCAATTGAATCATTTGACCCAAAATTAATAATAATAAAATTATACAATGAATATAGTTAAAATAAAGAGATTAATGATATGAAACATCAATGGGAAGTATACATACACCATACACAAGTAATAGTAGTGAATACAGAATATCTCACAAAAATTGAAGTGAGATGAAGAAACACTTACCTCAAGTCTGTTGGTGTTCTTAACTTGATATTAGTATCATGGATAACCAAATAAAATTCATAAAATAATACTTATAGATCCTATTATTTAGGTAATTTATTTATTATAGACTTATTAAGTTCATTCATGGCCTTCTTGATGGGTTTAAGGGGTTCAATTTTATTGTTTGGGAGTGTTTTCTTCATAATCGGTATAATTATATACATGAATTGAGAATCATGTAAAATGAGGATGGTTATATAGAATTGAAGTTATATGTTATTAGTGAACATCCAGAAGGTTACATGGTAGTAAATTTCATTTGGTTACTTTTAGTTAAGTTGAATCATTATATAAATTATTTAATGAAAACCGTTTGGGTTAATTGGAGGTTTTTGAAAGCAACGAAATCATTTTTCTTTATAAATCAAAACCATGTGTAAAAAAAGATTACAGAACCATAGATGAGACAAAATAAATATATTATATTATTTTTTGACCATAATAATGGTTTCATGATAATAATTTAACATGGTAATAGAAATTAATAACCCATCATCCTTGAATATGGAAAATTAGCACATCTTGGATGGTCTTTTCATTTTTAGTATAAAAGAACATGAAAGGAGAGATGATGAAGAATTATTACTTTATCATGAAATAATTCTAGTAAATATAAGATAACAGATTCATCACAAAATTTTTAGGAAATGAGGAGAGGAAATAAAAAGAAAGGAAATCAAAATAAAAGAAAAGATGAGAAATCCTTTATAAAAATCCGACAGCCTAACAATCTCACTTACAAATTAATAAAATATATTGATTAGAGAAAAAAGGGTATATCATTATTATTACATAATATAGAAAGTAAGGGTGATATTTAATTAAATATCTCCACATAATACAATTGAAATTAAAAGATAATAACATAATAAGAGTGCTTGAAAAAGAGAGAGATTTTGAGATGAAAATTCTACAGCATAACGACTATGCAACATGGTTTTAGAAAACATTAAAAAGAGAGGGGAAATAGGCCACCCATTCATAGAAGACTCTTAAAATAGTACTGGGTCAGAATAAAATGGAAATAATAATATGGTATGAAAACTTGAATACATACCACACAAAAGAGAACTTGAAATAAAAGAAATGAAAAGAGGAATTTACCTCTTGAAGTAATCTTCCTTGAGAGCCTCTTTAGGGGAGAGGTTTTGGTCTTTTAGAAATACCAAGTGCTCTTGGACATGGGGAGTGACTAAGAAAGGATATTTTCGAAGATATCAGACAAGGAACAAGGCTTGATGGGTGTGGGAGGTAGAGGGAAATGAATGTGGTATTTATAGTGGAGGAGAAGAGGTATTTTACATTATTTTAATCATTATTATAATATTTTTGCTCAAGACTAGGAATAATCTTAATTCATGTGACCCAAAATAGTAATAATGGCATGTGAGTTTGAACCAAGTTGGATTACATAACTTATTATGTCATAAATAGTGTATTTAAATGATAATTTTAATATACGGTATTTTACCGTATTTCACTATTCATCAAAAATTCAAATATTTCAAAAAAATACCAAAAATTTACCCTAACCATTTTTCAATGTGTAGAATTAAAAAATGAACTCATTTTTTTTGAACATAAGTTTCTAAATATCTTTAATTTAATTTTTAAATAAAATCATAATTTAATCGAAAAAAACAACATTAAAACTATAACTCATTTTATAACACATTGAGGAATTAATAAAGGTCCCATGAAATTATATTTTAACCATAATTAAATAAGGTATGAATTTATGAATACATTTTATGAAAATAAATTTTCATTTTAAATTATTAAATTTAATCATAAAATTACAATTAAAATATTTATGACATGCAAAAATACCAATACTTATACTATGATCGTTTTTTCACTTTTAAGATGTCTAAATTGTATTTATACATTCATGGGTGAAGTTTCTATTTTTTGGCTGATTTACTATTCATTACTATTCATAAGGGCATGTTACTATTCATAAGGGTATGTTACTATTCACAAAAAAATTATGTTTGTCTTATGAGACTCTAAATATCTTACTGAACGCAACTGAGTATGTCAGTTTTTTGAAATTGAAATCATAGAGGTAAAAAAATTATGTTTACTTGGCTATGTTATAAAAAATTGGTGTTTTGTAGAGACTCAGTGTTTCATGCATTCTATATTAAATATATTTTTAAATTATTGGGGTGTTACACCCACCATCACCTTGTTGGGCCATGTAGAAGGATCACCACCAGGACCACCATCTGATCTACTGGTGTCCTAACTAGATGAAAAAAATCAAGTCACCACATTAATCTAGTCCTCATCCTCCTATGGGTCAGGCTCTCCTTGAAACCTAAGGGTATCTATCCCTAAAACTCATAAAGCTCTCTTAGCCTCTACACCTCATAAACTGGTACTATGGGTACCACATGACGCTCTATAGGTGGTGATATGACTGGTGCAGCCCCTAGAGGTAATATATTGGGAACTGGTCCCTATATTGATTCCTCATCACTGATGAGATCTTCCTCAGGATCCTAATGCTAAATCCTAGCTAGCATACGTTGTAGAGGCATCCTGAAACAAACATGATGTACCATGGTCAATGAGTATATCTAGAGAGATGACTCAAGAAGGACTTGAAAACAAAAATCCATTCCTATATGATACATGTACCACTATTTTCCCTGAAACCAATTTTCTTATGTATTGAGTCAAAAATCAAGTGATGAGAGTCATAGAGTATCGATACATCGGCTGCCACACCAACACTAGACTCCAAGGCCTAAAATCCAAACTTTAAACACTTAACACTATTTCCCCAAACCAATCTCATAGACTCTTGGTCCTAATATGGAACTGACTACTCTGATATGACTCTATCACAACCCACCCTAATGGGTTCCATGCCATGACTCCCCATGACTACCTATAATATCCCATGGGTTGGAGACTAGCACCAACATGGAATATCACTGACATGGGAGGCCTTATCATAAGTACTTGCACACACACAATCATCTTCAAGCCTATACAATGATGAAATGTAAAAAATAAATGAACAACTGTGCATGCATACATCTAAATCCAGTAACTAGATCATGATAGGAAGTAAAATAAAGTAAACAAGGAAAAATAAAATCCCACCACAAAAAATCTGAAAATACAAGTCTAACCTAAAATTAAGTATTGGGACTCCTGTCAAAAAGGTGTAAGAACACACCTCGGTCTATCTGGTCTCACTATGCTTCGTCTTATCCTGGTCTACCTAGGACTCTATTAAAAGGTCGATCATCTGCATAAAAAATGACACGTGAAGAAAAATCCCATGTAGTGGTGAGTATAAAAATACTTAATAGGACACCCAGATACCAGAAAACACACAACAATGAAATACATTCAGCTCTACATAGGTATATTTCTACAACACATATAACAAGAATATCCCAATATACTCAATAAATCCAAACAATATATAGGAAAACCATAACCATAGTATACTAGACTAAGATTCCTGCTCGAATATTCCAAAAATTACTCATCCGGGAGAACACACTCTTGAGTCTGATAGCACCAATGAAATCCATTCAAGGTGTACAACCAGTCAAGTCTCGTGATGGGGAAGAATACACTAATAGTCCAAAGAGAATATCATAAATAGATAAGGATCGCTTCCAAGGACATGGTATGATACCAACAACTTAATCTAGATTAACCTAGTAATTATAGGATTGATGCCCATGTAGTTTTGGTCACTAAGATACCTAGAACTCCACCTAAGGAACAATGATGAATAGAGGATGTCACTTCAGGCCTCTCGGGGGGATTCCAACGACTCAATCCAGGAAGTCCTGATGAGGGTATCATAGTCATAGGAGTAGGAAATATTCCATACCAAACATCATATAAAGGATAATGGGAACATAACCTAATGAAACTTGTATGAGATACAAAGGACAAGGTCTCTAATCCATGTATAAAATATTACACGGTGTGTAATATGGGTCACACGCTGTAACCCTTGACACTAGGTCCTACCAGTGTAAACAGTCTGAGTCATCAAGATGTGTCTATGTTTTACTACATGGAATTTAAGATACCCATGTAGGTTAACTTATTGTTAGTATATAGCTCTATCCTATGTAATTTTGTCTATGTACCAGTACATGACTTATCCCTTGTACCTAGTCTAGGTTGTGTCCATGTGGGAGAGTACACGACTTGTAAGATGCCCGTGTACTCCACCTAGTGTCTGTGTAATTTCCAAAGTATATGCTGAGTCACCCGAGAGATACCACACTCCATGTGATAGGGTCCAAACACCATGTGATATTTAACTTTCTCCCAAAACCCTATCCACCACAATGGGGTCCCCACATGGCATGTTGATTCGACTTACATGCCTTGTAGCCTGGGATTTCCAGAAATATAGATTTTCAATTTGGTCGTCTTATCTATTTCTCCCACCACCATTATGACCATGCCTTACCAGGAAATGCAAGGGGAAGCCTCTTCCAAGCCCTTCCATCAGTAAACAATAAGTTCTGCCATCAGATGTGCTCAAAAAATGGTTCAAATCATTATTCTTCATTTTGCATCGAAGAATGAAAAATTAGGT
Source organism: Viscum album (assembly GCA_963277665.1). Lineage (NCBI taxonomy): Eukaryota > Viridiplantae > Streptophyta > Magnoliopsida > Santalales > Viscaceae > Viscum > Viscum album. The sequence continues at coordinate 388,013,976 of OY728166.1, forward strand.
ATCCTCCATCATCTGAATCACTCTATATCCATCATATGACCTCCATCGTGTTGTGATTATCTCATATCTATGATATCAGATCATTGTACCAAGAAATGGGTGCAAAATTATCAATTTATCGGGATTTTTCAAGTCACGGGACAAATAAAGAACGTCTGCGGTGAACACTGGATCGTGGGAGAAAAAAAGAAGTCTATATAATAGGAATGACCCTAAATTGATATTCATGTAGATATTGATTCACTGTCACTATACTTATAATAGAATTATAAAAAATAATAGATACATTCTCCCATTAAAACTTTAAAAAATAAACCCATCTTACAAGATGATTGAAATGTGGATCAATCTGTTCATTGATTGATTCACTTTTTTCGTAAAAATCATGAACATGGAAGAATAAAATAAATAAACATAACCTACATCAATTTTGATCAATTGCTGACAAAGAAAGAAGCTATTTCGAGTTCGTTGGTAGGATCCATTGAATATCATGTGCGTCGATAGTTGATCCACAATCACATTTCCATTCGCCCGAGAGAATTTTCCAACAGCCTCTCCATGGGTTCTCCAACATCTCTAGGGTTATGCAGAAAACCTTGGAATTATAAAATAATGATATATTTAAATTTTTTTAATCACTAAATCAACAGAATGAAATAAAATAATTTTATTTAATTATTTTATACATTTCCATGCCTATGATGGATTTTCTACAGATGACATGCACTGACTAATGTTATCTCACGCCTAAGGTAAACCTTGAGTTTTGAACTCAACAGTGCCATTGAAGTTTTGATCCATTCAACTGTTTAGAATTTATTCCATTTTTTCAAGAAAACTATGTGCTATTTCTATTAAATATATTTAGTATATTTAAAACATTTATTTTAGGAACACCGGGCTACGTAATCACACACTGTCTCAGCGTCAGGTCTCAAAAATAATCCATATAATATCCAAAAATAATACATGGAAAATAAGAGACATTACAGACTTAATATTTGGAATCATCATAATTTATATTATCTAGTAAGTTCAACATAATATTTGACCAGTATGAATAGAAAAAATAGTAAAATATAATTACCATGGTTAAGGAAAAAACTGATATAGTGGGGCTTTAAAATAAAAATATATGAGCTAAAATGACCTACTAACTTGTTCATAACCCACTTATGACCATATATTGACATTATAACCTATAATTTTTTATAATTCCCATTTTATGGCATTTTCATGATATAAATTAGGGTGTTATTGAATCTTTTCAAAAATTCCATATGTGTCCTCTCCCCCATTTATAAAAGGCCATCCCCTCTCCTCTACTATTCACACTTATACATAAATTTTTTTAGACAATACCTGAAAACATATTTTCCTTATTTCACTATAAAAATCGTAGATCCCTTGGTTTGATCATAAATTCATCAGAGGAAGGATTTTGGTGCATACATAAATAAGTTTTCTGAAGAATATGTAACATTCTTATACGAATTTTTTTATTTTGTTTCTTCTTCCACCTATTAAAATATTGTTAAACCATGATTATATAATAACATTAGTATCTTAAATATACTTATATGCTATTATGTTAAGGTAATAACCTATATACATCTCTTCTTCCATAAAATTGGAAATGAAACCGTAAATCCTATCCACAACAGACCACCACATCACTAACTGCTGTAACTTATTTTCCATGAAAACCATTCACGGATATATATGTTGATTGATTTAAAAATCTTATATTATATTTAGGATATTATTATGATTATTTAATTATAATATAACATATACCTTCTAACTTTTTGAGATTTTTAAAATATCATAACGTTGCTCATGTGTACGCCGCACTACCACCTCACGAAGTGATATGATTCATTTTTCACTTATGCTTTACATGGAAAGTAATAATGATAAATTTAATTAATAAATATGATATATATGAAATTATTTTTATTATTTAAGATTAATATATTACTTAATTCCTTATCCTTTCATTTATTAGTGTAATTACTTAATCGCTCATGCGAACGTATGACCTACCATCTGCACGAAGCGATGTGATTCATTTTCCATATACAACTTTAAATAATGATAATAAAAATTTATATACCAAGTCAATATGATATATATATAAAATTAATATCATTATATATATGATTTATATATATATATATATCATATACCTAATAAATATAAATTTCATGACAAAACATGCATGATAAAACAAGACAATTAACAACTGAAAAAATGAGAATAATGAAATACTACTAATAAATGTTTGGTAAAATGTTATAATAGGATGATGAATGAAATTATAAATATGAATATGGTTATTTTATAAACTAATAACATGATTAAAATATTATAAATAGCATTAAATTTCGTTCAACCAAAAGAAATCATGAGGTTAGGGACATCGTTTCAATTTCCCTTCCTTGAGTCATAACAAAATGTTATACACCTAATTTCATTTATATAGTGTATATAATTCCCCTTTAACATGTAATATCATTTCTAAATAATAACTCACAGTATTTTATGGTTAAATTTTAATTATTTCCACCAAGGATATTTGACTTGAAAATTACCAAGTGCTAAATAATTTCATAACACAATTTATTTTCATGGGGTTATATTACTTCTACATTATATTTGATATTAAATGATTATGTGTGTATTAACTTTTGAATATATTATGTTTTATATCCAATTGTATTATTTTTATTTAAATTTTAAATATATATTCAATTCATTGGTTTATTCTCACTTAAATGTTATGATCTTTTAAGGGTTCATTTCACAATATCATTTTAATCAGGATTGTTTATGCTTGAATTTACATTGAAGGAAATTATTTAAAAATTTTATAATAGAGAAATTGAAATTTCTTATCCTATGGTTATTCATTAATTTCTCATGTAATAGTACCATTTTACCATTATTTGGTACTTAAAATTATTTATATTTTTTTAATAAAATCTCACTTCATTTCTCTCTTCAGTCGAAAATCCATTTTCTTCCAAAACCATGTGTTCAAAAAAATGTTTTGAAATATTTTTCAAAAAATTTCCGAATGATTTATTAAAGAAAGTTTCACCCATTTATGAATTTTTAACAAATTTTCTTGAATGAATCATCGTATCATTTTCCAAACAAGGCATGTTTGGATTTTCTAAAAAAGTTAATGGAATATTTGTTTTAACATGTACAACATGTTTTGAATTTTCTACTATCATGACCACTAAATTTTTTAAAGTTTAATTTATAATTTTAAAAGGTTATTTTAAATTAATAGTATTATAAAAGTATTTTTTGAACTTATAGTTTTAGAAAAATTTATTTTCATATCAAAAATTATATTTTCCTCAAGAATGTTTTTAATGATATTTTGTGATATTTCTATTCATTAATGAAACATACCTCTATTTTAACCATACATCATTGGGGATGTGTTTTATGGATACAATACTTATTCTTTCTTTAGATGGTTTATGATCATTTTGACCAAGGAAATTATTTAAATTCACATTAAATATTTTTTAGTCATTAACTTTCCCTTGAAATAATCACTTTATTGTGATCATTAGTCTTTAAATCTATCCTAAATATCCATATTATTTATCATGGATATGTTTATTTCATAAACCGTATATCATTTCTATACAAAGTATTATACATTTAAAGTTATTTTTTTATCCAGGAAAATGTTGATAAACCTATATTCTTTTATCAATACAAATATTTGATGATAAGTCACATTGTATGTCAATTAAATCAATTATTCAATATATATAGAATGAGTTGGACATGCAGTGATGTGTGGGGACTAGAATTATATATCCCCATTGTTTCCTCAGTAGTATCATGATTTTTATTGGTAATATAGCATTAATAAGGTTTTTAACTATAGTTTTAAACTGTCTTGTGAAAGGTATTTATAGTAGAGGTATCACAATGCTTGAGATCATTACGTTAAAATAATAGTATGTCCTTCATTAAGAATTAGTTATTATTATAAATGATAGTTTCACAGTGATATTATATCTGGATACATTTCATTCTCAGTTATTGATTAAATGACCTTTTTTAGTTATTTACCTTACCATATTTATTATCCCTCATCTATTCTTGACAGTCAGATTATTTAAATGGAATGTATGTTCAATTATTTATCATAACATATTGATTATTATTTATCTATTCATGATGGTCAGGTTATTGGAATGTAACATGTGTTTAGTTATTTACCTTACCATATTGATATTCTCTATCTATTCATGATAATCATGTTATCTAAGTGGAATGTTTGTCTTGTTATTTACCTTTCAATATTGATTATTCCTTATCTATTCATGACAGCCAAGTTATTTAAATAACATGTGTGTTAAGTTATTTACCTTTCTATATTTATTATTCCTTATTTAGTCATGATAGTCAAGTTATTTAAATTTCATTTATGTTGAGATATTTACCATTCCATATTGATTATTCCATATTTATTATTCTTCATTTACTAATGATAATTTCCACTTTACACAACTCTTAATAAGCATTTGGGATCACCCTTATTTTACTTCCTTACCTATAAATCCAAGAAGTGTACTATAAATGATATGAAAAGATATTCTAGAGGGAATAATTATATTCTAAAAAGAAAATATTTTGTAATTTTAAGATTTAAATGTAGAATTGGAATCATATATGTATCTAGTTTACTGAAAATTCAAAACTATTTAGTCCTTTAGGATGTGATTCCTTGTATCTTATAAAAATGGAATAAAGTAGAATCCAGCTTTGGGTTACTCGAGTTGGGGTTGCTAAAGTTGATGTCATAAAAATTTTAGTAGAAACCTTAGTAACTAGATTTAGGAAAAAATAGATTAGGTAACATAACCCTATCATAGAATTTAGGGATTTGTATAGAAGAACATAATAATGTTTTGGTAAGGTAGATATTATGTAGGTTTTCCTATAAATACATACCTGTATAGATAATAAAAGTGGACGTAGTTTTGGTAAAGATTCATCTAGGGGTTATAACTCTGAAAAAGTCATGTAGTCTTGAATTGATAATTACCTGGTACATGAAAATGGGTCTTACTGCACACCTAGTTTGACACTACTAGGGGATATGCTTTAGATAATTCAAATTTTCCTTACAAACTATTACAAAGGATTTAAATATATGATGAAAATGAATAACCTAGGTTAAACCTAAGGATTATTTTATTTAAAATAAATTTTCATGATTAAGTTATACTTTAAATGATTATATGGGTTTTACACTATGATTATTGTTTCTCACACTATAATGTTTGGTTTTAGTCAATGGTTGGAACCCAAATGAATCATGTAAACATTTAATATGAAGGAAAATGTGGTGAATATGAGATACCAAATGGGATGATGAAAGTAACAAAAGGTATCATTATTATTCATAATAATTCATCCAAAAATATGATTAAAAACTTATACATTAACCAATCTTAGAATTTCCAAAGAAGAGAGAGATAGAGTTCGTTAATAGTTCAAGTAGTGGAGACCAAGGTAGAAAGAAGGTTCAATTTCCTTCATGTCAGAAATATGGAAATAGAAAACCATAATTTTTTTTAAATGAATAGGAAGATATTTCGTGTAAATAAAAAAAGGTTATAATGTAATGAATTGCTGAGGAAAAATAATGAGTACAATGTAAAGAAATAAATTTCATCATAAGGATAAAAATATATTTCTCTATATTAAATGTGAGGAACCTAGTATTTGTTTGATTTAATTACCTCTTTTAAAGGTTAAAACTTAGACCAAGGAATGAACTATATTGAAATAAAATGGCTTAATTATTTTATAGGATTCCTGAATTATATTGTATACGTATTTTTTCCAGTGGTATTTTGGTTATAATAATCATGAAACATATAAATATTGTGTAATTTTGGAAGCATATATGACACCATTAACTTAAGAGATATAGATGCCATCATGGGTTTGTGAGTTTAATATTTATCATAAGTTCAAAGTCTCAAACACCCATTTTTAGTTTTAATGTGATGGAATTCTAATATAATTAAAGATATTCTTGAAAAACATTTATGGGAATAAAACCTATTGGTTTAGTACATGAAAAATTTATTTGTGGAATAATGAACTTTATTTTTTGGGAATAAGTTTATATTTATTATTAAAATATAGGCTTTATATTATCTTTGTTGTTGATTTAACTATAGGTTATAAAACTTTGGGAATGTTATAGGAATTATATTAATATGGTCTTTGAAAAAGGAAAAACCACATGATGAGTGACAACCCTTCGTATCTGGCAAGGTCATGGGGCTTGAACCCATAATAGAATAGAGTTAAAAGTTTAATGATTACTACTAGAATATGTGATGTTTTGGTTAATATGTAATTGTTTTTAATTAAATTATTTGATGGATAGATATTAATGATGAACCATTGGTATTACTGTTGATATTTAAATATTAATGTATTATATTGGATAACTTATTCTAACCATATTAGTTTTGAAAAATAGTTGGAGAGAGATGGAAAGACTTGTCACTAATTTATAGATCTTATGATATATTTAATGTAATTTTTATTACATTAGGTATCAAAAATCATTTTTGGATATTCATTTCTTAGAGTAAGAGATGATGTGGAAATTTATTAAAGCATAACCAAAGGATTAAATTGTTCTTATGAAATAGAACATATCTTGAAAGTATATTTCCGAATATTCTTAGAATGTAAAACAATTCATCAACATTAGGAAATAAATATTGAAAAATATGTTATCTTATTACCTTTATATCCGATGACTCAATTATCATTTGAATCATAACATATTTATGGTTTTGAGGTTCTTAAATTTCCATTGATCATTCAAATTATTGTGATCAATGATCTCTATCAATATCTAAAATTATTTACCCTTTATCCCATTTACATATCTTCAATTTACAACAATTTTATCCTACTCAGAATCCTATTTATGTGTTATTCTAAATAAACTTCATATTTCCTTTTCTATATTTTCAAGAGGAACTTTTATTAACCATTTTACGATGTGGGGTTTTTTAAAAATAGTTTTTCAAAATGTCAAACCCTTGATTATCAAGATAAAGTTTAAACTGTGAGGACACACTTTATTTAAGGTGGGGAGAATGAAAAAACCTAAGAATTTAAAATAAGAACATTTTATTTGATATTGTATGCGACATGAAACACTGAGCTTAAACAACCCATGGAATATATTTCTTTAAATTTAATCTCTTAGATAGCTTGAGGAACACACAACCCCGAGCCATAATGAATGGTAATATAGCATACCATTATGACATAGCGATTAAATTTGTTTTTATTAATAATATTAACCAAATTATGAAAATAATGGTTATATAATTATTATAAACAAAGTAATTATTATTTAAAAGATAAAGAAATGTTTTTTTGAAAAACATCATTTTTCAAAAAAATAGTTTATTCATACTTTGCACACATAGCGACGGGCGACGAGCGATGGGCGACGGGCGATTGGATTCCCTAGCTTCCATGGCGGCGGCAACGACCCCTCCCCATTAGGGGGAGGGGCTGGTTTCTTCTTCTGGAGATGCTGTTATCAGGCGGCGCTCTTTCTTCCCTGACATTGAGGTCACTCCAAAGGTGCCTGGAGTGTGTAATGGTCACCCTGTGGTCCCGGTCTCGTCCAAGGAATTTTCTAAAGCTTCGTCGCTTCTTTCCACAGCCTTGGTTGCAAAGTTCACCCACCGTAGGCCTCCGGTTGAGGTTTTCTAGAGGTATGTGAATCAGGATTGGGGTTTAGGTCGTCGTGCGGTTTTCGGTCTTCTTGGGCCGCGAAAAATCCTTGTTTGCCTTACTGATGAAGACGACATGGCGTTGGCCTGGTCTCGAGCTAGCATGTCCTTTAGAGGGTTACCGTTCCATCTTAATCACTGGAAGTTTGATTTGAACATGAATTGGGACTCTTTCTCTTCAGCGATCTGGATTCAACTTCCAGGGTTGCCACTTTCCTTTCAGAATCCAGCCCTCCTCCGCTCAATAGGTAACTCCCTGGGTCGCTTCCTCTGTGTGGATTGGAAAACGGATTCAATGGTGCACCCGATTGTTGCGAGAATCTATGTGGAAGTAGAGCTCTCCTGTCCTCCACCCGACAAGGTGTGGATTGTGATCGAGGGGCAATATAGGTACGTACAAAGTGTGTTCTACGAATCTTGGTCTTCGTTTTTCTCTTTCTGCCATAGACAGGGCCACCGTCTTGAGGAATTCCGAAAAAGGGCTTCGGCTGTGGTGGTTGATACTTCTGCGGTGGATAAGGGTGTCTCAGTGCATGTCGAAGGAGATGGGTTAGGCTCCGACCATAGTTCTGAACCTACTGTGTGCAACCTGAGGTCTGTCGAGACTCTTCGGGGGGATCAGGAGCAAGGGACTCCTTGTCAACCGGGGTTGGGGTTGCACTGTGTGTCCAATGATTCGACGGTGGATCCTTCTGGCTCAGGGAGGGCGAGATCTGCCGGTTCTATCTTGAAGGAGACTTCCAGGGACTCGGAGCCTCAGGTGAAGGCTGTGTTTGATCGCCTCAGGAATGACTTAGGTGTAGTCTAGGCGGCCAGTAGCATGGGGAAGGAGAGTCTGATTCATGCGGATGAGGCCTTGGTGAGGATCTCTCTACCTCCAGATGAATATAGGGGTTGGGAGGTTTATAATACTCATCCTCAGTATATGGGTAGGGGTTTCGAGCAACCAGATTTACAGGATGGGTCTGGGATTGGGGAAGCTTGTGTCAGGGAGAAGGAAGGGGGCAATGGGGTTGGGCCTGCCTTGGGTAACACCCCTGGTCAGCTGAATGGAAATGGGGCGGAGGTGCAGGATCAGACCAACATTGGAGACCCAGAGGGTTCGAGTTCTAGCATCCTGCCAGAGAGTGTAGCTCCATCCCAGATTCCAGTTGTTTTGAGCAACAGATTTGCAGAACTGGGTGAGGTGGATTCTAGAGTTGAATCTTCTGCTCTGGTTGTGGATGATAAAGACTACAGGAGGAACACTGATGGCCTCGGGTTGGAAGGTCATATAAGGGGGCATGTTCTCCCGGAGTGTGTTGATGGTGGAGGGGAAGCAGGACTTGATGCGATATGTAGAAGTTTTTCTGAAGCTGAAACCGAGTCAAGGAGTTACAGGAGGAAGAGGAGGAGGAGGGGTAGGAAGTATTACTCCTCCTTACCTCCTTCTATGAGGACCCAGTCAACTAAAAATCCAACGGTCGAGGTGCTGGATAGGGAGATCATGTGTCATCTTAGCTCTCCTGGACAACATGAAATCTCCTCGGACTTGGTGTTAAGCTCAGAGGATGTGGTGTTAAAACAGGTGTTATATCTTAACACATCGGAAGAGGATGCATCCAAAATGATGGGCCAGAACCTTGAAGTGGAGCTGAATGAAGAGCAATATGTTTGGGTTGACAAGCAGGATACGATACTGGTTGGAGGCTTCAACAAGGGGTTGATCAGTCTCGTGGAGTACATACAGGTTTGGAATAGATTGACCACTGCCTTTGAGTCCTTGATAAGGGGGGACCCCCTGTTGCAGGTCTGTGACTTATCCTGGAAGCTGTTTAGGGACACGGCCTCTGGTGGAATTCGACTTGTTTTCAATGAATCTATTTATATTCTCTCTTCCTAATGCGTTGTCAAGTTGCTGTTCTTGTTGTGTGTGGAAGGTTGGAGGGCCAGATCGGCTCGGATGGGTTAGAGCACACTGCTCCTTCTTTGGCAGGTCACTTGGGAGGTGGCTGATCGGAGGGATGGCTTTCCATCGGGAGGGACCATGCTTGCATGGGGTCGGTGAGTAGTTCTCCCTTGGAGTGAGCGGCGCTGTTTTTGCTTGGATGAGGTGATTTCTGGTTTTTGTTTGTTGCTGTTTGGGTCTGTTGAACTTTTGGTTTCCCACTTCCTTCCTCAAAAGTGGTCTTATTAATAAAAAATAATTTTAAGTTAGTACTTTGCACACATAAATTAAAATTAATTTTTACCAAATTTACAAAATATATTTTAAAAAATTAAATTAATTTTTTAGATCATCATATCAAAATTATCTTAGGGTTAATTTTTGAGTTTTTTTGGAAAGTTTCATTTTTTAAGGAATATTAAAAAATACTTATTTTTATTAAAAAATATCATTTCATTTAATTAAATTAAAATGTTAAAATATATTTTAAATTGTTTTTAAATAGAAATTAGATAAATTATATAAAATTTTCACAAAATTAGGTCATTATAATCATTTCCATATTTAATTTTTATATTAAAACCGCCAATACTTAGGATAATGTTTTCTTTAGAAACCTACTTTTCCATCGCATCTGTGGGTATAATTTTGAATTAATTTCTCCCAATTATATGAATTTAATTTGGAAAAATGGAATAATTTTTTATAAAAAAATAATTTATATTATTTAATAAGTTAAAATTAATTTTTGACCATTATGAATAGTAAAACCAATATAAATTAATTATCATGGTTAAGGTAAAAAATATTTTACTAGGGGGTTAAACTAAAATGATAAGAGTTAAAGTAACATAACGACTTGTAAAAAAACCATTTTATAGAAATTTGTAGACCTTGAACCTATAATGTTTGATAATTAACCATTTTCATGCTTTTGGAATGATAAAATCTTCGGTGTAATTGAATCTTTTCAAAAATTCCATGGGTGACCTCACCCCCACTTATAAAAGGCCAACCCCTATCCTCCCCTATTCACACTTACAAAGCCATATTTTTAGCCTAAACATACCCAAATAAATTAATTACTCCAATACCATCAATCTTGATCATTTTTTGATCATAAATACAACCTTTTTAGGATTTTGGGGCAAACCTAAAGAATATTTCTAAAGAAGAGGTACCATTCATAAACGAGAAATTTTATTTTTTTCTTCCTCCATATCATTAAAATATTTTTAAAAAATGATTATATAATAACTTCACTTTATTCCATATACTTTTATGAAATTATGTTCATGTAATAACCTATATCCATCTACCCTTCCATCAAATGGGATATGAAAACGTCGATCATTTGTACAGAGGACTACTACCCCATGAACCAATGTAATTCGTTTTCCATCACCACCTTTTAATGATAGATATAATGATGGATATAATATATTTATAATATATTTATGATATTATTACACTTCTTTAATTATAATATCACATATATATTCTTACTTTACATTATTTTTAAATTGAGATAATGTCGCTCTTGTGTAAGACGAACTACCACCTCGTGAAGCAAAGTGATTCTTTTTTCACTTATGCTGTACATATAAATTAATAAGGATAAATTTAACGAATATATGTGATATATATGAAATGAAATTAATACTTTAATATTAATATATTTCTTACTTACTTATCCTTTCACTCATTAATGTAATGATATCATTTCTCTTGAGGACCTATGACCTACCGTCTCCACGAAGTGACGTGATTTATTTTCTATATATAGTTTTCAAGAATTATTAAAAAGTTGTGTATAATGAGTCAATATTATATTTATAACATTAATATAATTTTTTATACAATTTATCTATATCCTATATCCAATAACTATAAAATTTCATGTCAAAACACGCATGAGAAAACAATACAATTAACACCAAAACAATGAAAAAAATGAAATATTATAAACAATTGGGTTATAAAATGTTATAAGAGGATACTACATGGTATTATAATTATGAATATTGTTCAGGTATAAATTAATAACAATATAAAAATCATTATAAAGGACTTTAAATCATGTTCAACTAAAATTAAGTGTGAGGTAAGGGACTTCATCTCAATTTCCCTTCATTGAGGCATATTGACATGTTACACAAATAATTTCTTTAATATGGGTTATATGCTAAAAAATTGACTTTTAATATCAGGATTCATAAATTATTAATTGAATTTTAATTTTTAATTTAACATATTTCATCCATAGAGATTTTAATTTAAAATTACCAAGTGGTAAATAATTTCATAACTCAATTTCTTTTTATTTGGTTATATTACTTATTAATTTTTGTGTGTGTATTTTATTTTGATTATATTATGTTTTATATCAACTTGTTTTATATGAATTTAGATTTTATACATATTATTGATTCATTTATTAATTCTCATATCAATGATATGATTTTTTTAAGGGTTTATTTCAGAATCTCATTTTAATCGGGATTGTTTATGACTGAATTCTCATTGGATCAAATTATTTGATCATTGTTTAATTAACCCCTTTAACTTTCTTATCCTATGCTTATTAATGAAGTTATAAAGTAATATTACCATTTTCCAAATCTTTGGTAGATAAAATTATTGATATTTGTTTAATAAAATTCAACTTTATTTCTCTCATAGATCTAGAATCCCTTTTCTTCCAAACCAATGTTTTCAAAAAATGTTTTCAGAAAATGTTTTCGAAAATGATTTTAAAAGTTTACAAATGATTTATGAAAGAAATTTTCAACCATTTTATAATATTTATAAACTATTTTAAAAGTAATATTCATGTCATTTTCCAAATAAAGCTCTTTGGTTTTACCGAAATTGTGAAATGAATATTTTTTTTACATGTAAAACACATATGGAATTTCCTGCAATCATGAACACTGAATGCTTTCAAGATTAATTTATATGTTTCAAAGGGTATTTTAAAATAAATGTATTTTCAATGTATTCTGTAAAATTTTAATTTTATATAAATATTTTTTAAAGTGGGACGGATATTTTCCTCCAGAAAGTTATTAAAGATATTTTTATGGTACTTGAATTATTCAATGACCAAACCCTTTATTTTTATCATACTATTTAGAGGATATCTTGTATTGATACCATACTTATTCATTCTAAAGATATTTTATGATCATTATTACAAAAGAATGTATTTACATTCACTTTCTTGATTAATTTTTTAGTAATTAACTTTCCCTTGAAATATTCACTTTCATGTGATCATTTAACATTAAATTTCCCTTAAATATACATATTATTTATCATGGATATGTTTATTTAATATACTAAAAATCATTTATACATATGGATTTATACATTTAATGTTAATTTTTTATCTAGGGAAATATTGATACGTCTGTATTCATTACTCAACATGAATATTTGATGATAAGGCGAATTTTTCATGATTTTAATCGATTATTTGATATATGAGAAATGATTTGGACATACAGTTATGGGTGGGGACTAGAATTATATTTCCCCTCAATCAATTTGTAGTATCTTGTGTAAAATTAGTAATATAGAATTAAATGGGGTTTTACCCATAGTTTTAATCTATATTATGAAAGGTATTTACAATATATGTTTCATGATGCCTCAGATCATGACCACCAATAATTAATCATTTTGATCATTAATAATTAAATTATTTTTATCCATGATATTTTCAAAATGATATTATATCTAGATGCATTTAATTCTTAGTTATTGATTCAATTCCATATGTTTCCAGTTATTTACTATTACATATTGATTATTCCATATCTATTTATTATAGTCAAGTTATTTAAATGGAATGTGTGTTTATCTATTTACCTTTCTATATTGATTCTTCCTTATCTATTCATGTTGGTCAAGTTATTTAAATGGAATGTGTGTTCAATTATTTTCTTTTCTATATTGATTATTCCTTATCTATTTATTATAGTAATGTTATTTAAATGACATGTGTTTTCTATTATTTAACCTTTGGTATTGATTATTTATTATCTATTCATGATATTCAATTATTTAAATAAAATGTGTGTTAAGATAATTACATTTAAATATTTATTATTCCATATTTATTATTCTTTATTTACCCATGATAGATTCTGCATTACGTAACTCTTACTAATAATTTGAGCTCACCTTAATTTTTCTCCTTTCCCAGGAATCCAAAGAGTATAATATGAATGATATTCATGAATATTCTAGAGGGAGTAATGATAATATTTAAAACAAATTATTATGTGATTTTTAATCAAATTTAATATGAGAATCATATATATATAAAGTTTACCAAGGCTATTAAACTATTATATCCATCAGGATGTCATTCCTTGTATCTTATGCCAATGTAATAAAGTAGACAAAGTTTCCAAGTTATTGGAGTTGAGGTCAGTAAAAAAAATTATTTTGAACTCATAACATATTATTTTTCATGTAAGTATTATTTTTATTCCTTTTAGAGTCAGTAGTTGTAGAAAGTTTTATCTTCATGTTCTTGTTCCTTGATTTTTGAGGATCACCAAATCATACTAGATATTTGGCCTTCATGAAATTATTATTCTTCTCTAACTCTTCACCAAAAAATTTAGACTTATTTTCTCCTTATTTAGATTATTTTTTATCCTATAGTGTCTCAAAATAATTTGAACATTATTAATCTTTTGAAGTTGAATTATAAAAGTTAGATCTCAATTTGTTCAAATGTTCTTCAATTTTGACAAACTTATATTAAATATGGTAAAACTCCTTCTCCCTATCATTATATCTATATTTAATATCGATGTTAAGAGTATTATATTCATCAAGAAAATTATTTAAATATTTAATATACTCCATTATATATATTTTTTCTATGATTTTAGGTTCCTTGTTATAAATAGATAAATTACTTTTCTTCAAAGTGCTGATCTCTTTTTTCCTATTGAGGGATATTTGAGAGTTATTATTTCAATTATTTCTTCACCGTGAACTCAATATTAGAATATTTTTCTATACATTTAGAACATATTTTATCACTTAAATATTTAATATCATTTACATTTTAAATAAGTAGTTTTTTACCATCTCCATCACTAGAAGATCCAAATTCATCTTCATATTCAATGACTTCACTTTAATTAGAAATTTTTTTCTCCATTTAAATTTATATAAATTATTTCACTTATTATTGGAAGAAATATTTTACTTATTGGATTTTTTATTTATGAATATTCTAGGATTAAACTCTTACTCTCACTATCTTCTTTATTTTTTTTCTTTTGTTTTTGTAGAGAAATTTCCAATATATCCACATTTGAATCATTTTAAAGGGATATTTACCTTATAATATTTTTTATATATTCTAATTTTTCTATAGATAAGGGATATAAATTTATCAAATATATTCTATAATTATTCATCATAATATGAACTATGAGATTCTTCTTCAAATTATTATGCTCTAAGGCTTTAAAGGATATCTTTTTTCATCATTTCTCTTATTTATGATAATATTATCTTTTCAAAAATCATTATAAATCAAAATAATGTGTATGTTTTCAAGAGGGAATTCATGTGGATATTTATCTTCAAAAATAGATATTTTTTCATGAAACCTTTTAGTTAAGATACATAAGATCTTATCTACAATAATAGAGTCTTATAACTTATAAGTATATTCTCTAACCATGCTTACAATCTCATTTACTCTTGTGAAGAGGCTATCAATAGTTTCATCATCATAAATATTTAGGTAATCATAATTTGACATGAAAATCTATATCTTTCCCCTCCAATATAATATTTCCTTCATAGATATTCTCTATCTTATCCTAGATATATATTTTTTATTTTGATTCCTCTGACTTTCATAGATTCACTCTAAGAAATGGAAGACAACGTAGAATTATGACAAAGTCTATCATTCTCTAAATTTTTCTTATATGATTCTATCATAGTTGAACCTTATCATGAGAGGTAAATACATAATTTCAAGTTTTTAAAATATAATAACTGATAGATTAAAGTTATGTGAAATGTTTTCCCATCTATATGTGATAAACTAACAAAAATTGTTGAAATCCCCTTACTATTCACTAAGTTTAAACTATCCATTGAAGATAATAAAAATTATTGACTAAATCTGTAACCAAAGAGACTTCAAATATTGATCATTTAGATAACCCATTTAAAAAAAAGAGAGGATTCCTATAATAACACTTTTAAAACCACCATTAAGATCCATGAGATATCCTTGTGTGGGGTTGGGAATAAGTGATATTAATTCTTTTTATGGTTCTTTTTACCAACCTTACTTACCTATTAAGATGAGTGATGTTTTTGATCCACAAAAACATTAAAACAAACACCATGATAAAAAGAACACAAATTTACAAGGATCACCTCTCAATTTGAGAAAGATATATTATAGTGTGATATGGATTATTATGATATCACACTATCCATAAGAGTCAACCTATATCTACAAGGTATATATGGTTATACTTGGACTCATATTACATGTATCCTGATGATGTTTCAGTACATCTTGCACACAAGTGCATCCCAATCATTACAATGATATAAAAATATGGATAGCAATTGAAGAGACTGTCACCAAATAAACTATTTGATGAGTTGTTCATTTACTTATTTATTTTTATTTCCTTTCTTAATTAAAATTAACTTATTCCCTTTGTATGCACAACACTTTCACACAGACACTTCTCACATTATCTAGTAATTAGTCACTTGTTATTAAACTTTCTCCTTTTCTTTTCCCCTCTCTTCTTCTATGTACAATCTATAATCATTCCCCATTCAATTCATATCAATTATATATCTTCTCCTATCTATGATTTGAATTAATATCTTAAACAAAATCATCAAATTAAACAAGTTCAAATTCTAAATTCTAAATTTAATTTTTAATATTCAACTTCTCTAAACTATCATTTAACTTCTCCCACTTCATTTTGAACAATTGGATCATATTGAATCTCATAGTCACCATTTATAAAATAAAACGACTTCATTGATAAATTTTTAGAGGCTCTTTAGTAATTAATTTAGACACATCATCATATACACTAAAAATATGAACTCTTCTCTGACCAAGGATGGCACCATAGTGTCTTGGAGCCCATTTTGGTCCAATTTTACTAAACTTCTTGGAATACATTATCAAAATTACCAACACCAAGAAATAGTATACCCTCACCATTTCATATATATATATTTATTTTTAACTATGGATTTTCCATGGTGTGTCACTAACTAGGTTGGACCTCATATAACTTATTTAAGGACTTCCCAAAGAAACCACTAATTTGAACCATGATGTGTTGTACACTCATAATTTCAAATACATGATTACTTATTGAACAATAGAATTATCAATGATATGTTTCTTATAATTAAAAGCTTCCCAGCTATTTCCTCTTTCATAGAAAACCTTTTATATTTTTAATTATTAACAAAACATTCATCAACGATACACTATGGTGTGTAGCTTACCACTTTGTATCCCAAAACACAAATTTTCTATAGGTGGACCTGAAAACATCCATATTACAACCTAGATCACCATTTTCTACAGGTATAACTCTCAGAAAATATTCCTTGTGAAACTCCTATTTCACTGGTGAACTCCCCTTTTTATTCTATGCTAAATTATTCAAAGTACTAAAACATGTAACTATTTCACTATGTAATGTACATGGATTTATATATCAGATAAAGGAAATGGGAATTACCATTTTTTTGTGTATATTTGAAAAATTTCACTTCTTAAGTAGTCTCCATTCCTTTTTTGAAACACTATCATGGCATGGTGATGTAACAAATGACTTTTATATCCTCTCTACAACAATAAAGATTCTTCCATGTACTTCAAATAATCACCAAACATTGAAATGAAATTCACCTCAAATGCATCAATATAAAACAATTGAGTTTGAACATGATTTATGTTTTAAGAACAAAACACAACACACTAATCATATCCACTTTACCCCTTTCCACATCTTCTTCAAATAAAAAAAACATCCCCAAATAAAATGATTCTTCAAATAATTCGTGATCTCAACAATCTACCCCTTTGGAGTTTTTTTAGTAAACAAATAACATAAATAACTTTCTATCATAACTAACTTAACCATGAACCATTATTTAGTGGTTTTAATCACATGTGAGTGAAATAGATGTAGAAAAAAGGAATAATAAATATAAATATCATACTATCTATAAAAATTGTCTTATATTAATCCCAACAATTCTCTTAATCCAATTGAAATATCTTGATGAAATCAACTGTGATTCCACTATGAGAATCAAACCTTCTTACACATTTTAACTTATTACAATTTTAAAAAAACTATTCATCAAACCTACATGAACAAGTTCCTCTATTCATGTGCAAAAAACATATTAAAATAGTTCAAAAACATACAAAACTCACATTCATACATCAAGGCTTACCCATTTCAGGAACACTCTCTAAATAAATGACCCCTAAAGGAAACACATATCAAGGGATTACTCCCCATATATTGTTTCCATTATTTCTATACCAATTTTAGGAAATATTAGGGATAAAACATTATATATTTACATTGTTAATTTTTCTCCCCTTTAATAACAATAATCTAAAGAACAAGATGAGAGAGGGTATTTAAACATACATACCTATGGAGACCCAAGATAAACATAGAAAAATAATACATTGATACTATGGTTTAACAAACACATCTCACAAATAGTCACACAACCTAATTACTTAAATTTTTAGTGTCTTGGAGAATAGATAAATAAATATCTTATTTTAAAACAATTGTTGATGTTTATCCATAATCATGATCCTCTAAATGTAACACCCCAAGCTTCCATGGTACAATTCTCTTTGAATAATACCATAGTGTGCGATGTACACAATACCGAGTTCAAGCGCACCACGACCTATTAAACTAGCCTTTTAAAAAGTGGGTATGAATAGTAATAACCACATTTTTAATTTTATATATATCCCATATAATTTTATCATTCATATTTTATGTTTCTTAGAGATAATATAAGGACAAATTCATTTTTTTAGATAAAAGAAGTATTTTTCAAAAAATATAGTTTTTCTGCCTTTTAATTGAGAACCCTTTCTAAATCCAATATTTGACACTCCAATGGCTCGAAGGCCTTCATTTTTTATTGATTTTGATAATACACATTTCAAGGGGTGAGGTGGAACCCTTACAAGGCCTGTAGGCATAAGTATTACATGGCCTGTAGGCCTTAGAGGAATTCATTTGCCCGTAGGATTTAAACATTACCAACAACCCATACTAACTACTTGGAATTGCTCCTCCCCAGCATCTTCATCGTGAAATTAGATCTCCACCTTCGCATGGCTGTTCGGATAGGCATTCAGTGCATGTAGAGGCTTATCCCGATGGCAGGTGCCATACCCTCTCATTCTTGCAATCCGTTTAGCTTCTATTGCGGTGAAAAGATCCTTGCTCATCCTCCTTGTAGCGCTCATAACTTGTTGGTCATCTGGTTTTCATATGCACTTAAGGTGGCCCAAAGGCCCAAACAGGGGCATATTCCCGACTGCTATAGTGCCAAACAGTACCTGCTACAATACTGCCCAGTTCCCGCTTTATGGTTTTGACAATGGGAATTAATTTTAAATTAATTAATGAAAATTCTATGTTTAAAACTTTTTAAAATAGACATCATTTTTGGATTTGGAATATCAAAATTATCTTATGGTGAATTTTTGATATTTTTTTGAAAACTTTCAATTTTTGATAAATAGTGAAAAACACTGCGTTATTGTTTAAAAACCGAATTTTTATTTAAATAATTATTTATTTTATTTAAATTTAATTTAATTAAAAATAGATACATAATACCTATATTAGTTCAATGTAATCCATTAGAGTCATTTTATAATAAAATTAGATGTATAAAATTTTATTGAATTTTTTAACCTCTTTTACCCACATTCTAGGCACATTTGAAAATTTTCATAAAATGTAATTTTACCACTTATGTGAATTGAATTTAAAAAATACTAGAGACACAGTTGACATAAGTAATTAAAATGTGGTTCAATGGGATGAAAATAAATTTTGGTGAATAGTAACTTTTGAATTTTATTTACCGTGGTTAAAAGTAAATAGGGTAATTAAATTTAAAAATGATATTATAATTACCCTAATACATGTCCTAATTCTATTGGATAATTTTATTTCGATCAAAATCAACCTTAGGAATAAAATATAATCTTATTTGACGCACTTGGATTAGATTATGACATTTATTATATTTATTTAAAGAAGAGTTGAAAGTGTTAAATTCAAAGTTTAATTACAAAACCATTTTTAATATAGGGTTTAACATAAGATAAATTTGACTATAAATATTCATTAGAAATATAAAAATAGTTAATACATAATGGTATTTTATTTATAATTTTTATACATTAAATAATTAAATTTATTTACAACACAATGATGATACAGTAATTACCTTATTAATGAAAGATGAAATAATTGATATTATAAATACTAATATAATTTTAAATTGAGACTTTTGATGAATTAAAATAATTTTTATAGGTTAATATGACATGTTAGGGTTGATTAAATATTTTTTTTTCAAATTGATAAAGTTTTTATGACTTTAACAAAAACATTATACCAAATAGTGTCAAAATTGACATAAATGAGTTTTTAAAACAAATACCATATTATTAATTGATATAATATTCCTAAAAATATGAGGTTCAACAAAAGGACTTATATAATAATATATATGTCATTACTGAACCACTTGGTGTTCTCTTGGCTCTTTATAGTAAGTTTATTAACCATGTAATATAAAAATACAAGAAGACATTGCAAAAGTTAAACTATTTAACTATGAGTTAAATCTAAAAGATAAGGTTAACATAGCAACCTAAAATTATATAAAACATATTAGTTGAGATACTTTCTACCCATACTCACCTTATCCTTGAAATAAATCCATTTTGAGCCATTATAAACTGAAAATGATTTTATAATAAAATAATATTTCAAGCTTTTCATAAAGTGACCATCATCTCTCTTATAAAATGGAACTTCCCCTTCTCTCAAAATCACACCACCAAATCCATTTATCTCAGCCTAAACTAGATCAAATTCAATAACAACCACCCTAAATTTAACCTAGAGGCCTTAATTTGATCATAAATTCAATATAAGGTTCTTTTTTTATCAAATCAAAAGTAATAACCCAAAGAAGAGGTAATAATTTCACCACATCTTTCAAAGTTATTTTCTTCTTCCCCTTACTCTTTATTTGTTGTTTCCATACCATAATAATAACTCAATTAAATTCTACATACTGTGATGTTATTATAAATATGGTATAACCATATTCATTATTCTATCCATCCTATTAATGAAAAAGTCACCATACGTGCGTACGTACAACTTACCGCCTCCACATCGTGGTGTAGTTTGTTATTCAACACTTCATTATTTGGATGAGTATAATAATGAGTATAATTACTGTAAATAATAAATATAACATGTTAATTATTCTGTATATATGATATACCATCAAATTATATATTATTTTACCATTAATTTAATGATATTGTCACTCGTGCGTATGTACGGATTACTGTCTCCACGAACGTGATAAAATTCATTCCCCATTATAACCATTCAAGAATAATTTTTATTTGATGATTTAAAAATAATGTTTAAGAACATAATATCATTTTGGATATGAATCAAATACATCCTATCCATAAAAAAACATCACTCACATAACAAAACATATAAAAGAAAACAAATTATTTAACACCCAAAACAGTGATACCATTGAAATATCATTAACAAAGAAATATTAAAAGACCATATATGAATGTATTTGGTTCTTGTATAATTTAATAACAATGATTTCACCATTATAAAGGATGTTAACCTACCCTATAATAAGGAAAATTACAAGGTAATGGATTTTCGTCTCACTTTTATTCCCATGAGATTAATGCTATATTTTCCACTATTTACTTTTTTGTGGTGTATATACTACCTATGATTGTATTATTTGTGTAATATAATTTAATTTATGGGTATTTACATATTAAATGTATGATCCTTCTTTCATGGGGTGTATGTTTTGTAAGTTACCAAATCATTAATGGAATTTCTAATTTCGATTTCCACTCATTAGGTTTTACGTAAACTTCATTGATTATTTTACTCCGAGATTATGTGTGAAATCACTATTTATTTACTTATGTAGTAATTTAAACTCCACTATCTATGAATATACTTTTTATACACATAATAACTCTATTGATAAATTCTCAAGTCATCTATATGAACTTGATAAGAGTAATTTTAACTCAATTTACATTCATTGAGTTAAACATCCAAGTCATTGCTGTTGTTTTTACAAGAATATGTGTGAATGTCCTATGATTTATTTACACTAAATATCCAATCATATTGAGTGTATTTATATTTTTAAAACATAATTATTTCATTTATTTATCCTTAAAATAAGGATATGGTCTTTATAAGATATTTCATCTCAATTTACATTCTATTGAGACTTATTTGTTGTTATGCGCCAATTCACTTTTATATGGTGTATATACTATACTTTGACATATTATATCATGAATACCTTTATTATAATGATATTATAAAGATTTTATTACCTAAATTATTTGTATTAAAGCATCTCCCATTTTTTTAGGAACTCTAACTAAAATATCATTTTATTTTTTTTAATGATTTATTTTTCTAAATCTTTCTCATTAATGTCCATGTTGTAAAAATGGTTTTAAGAATTTATTTATAGGGAAATGAATGTTTTAAAATTAAAATTAATTTTAAATTATTCAAAGTGGTATGGGAAATATTTATTCAAAAATCTATTTTAAACATCTTCCTGATAAATAGTCATACATATAAATTTTTTCATGAAAAATAAGTTATTTATCTCAAATAGTTTTAATGATTATTTTCATCTATGTTAATATCCTTAATTATTCTCGATTGAGGTTGATTTATTATAATAAAATATTTCATATTTTATTGAATGAGTTATGTTTGAATGTAGATGTGCTATTTTTATACCAATCATGGTTTGTGGTAAAAGTATTGACATTTCTTATGGTAGTTTTAATACAAATGTTTTGGATTATGTTTCACCATTTTCATATGAGGAATTCATTGGACTTAGTAAGTGACGTGTGGATCCCTCTATAGCTCTTCGATGCATTGGTATGTCTCATGAGACAAACTAGTGTCTTAGAACAAGGCCTTTATAAAATCTTATTTGTAGTCTTGGCACGAGGCCTTGAATATGTGGTTATGATGTCTGGAAGTATGCATTCATCATTATGAAATTAGATATTGATATTACATGTGATTATTGGACTAGTAGAATATCTATGTGAATAAGTAAATGGAATTATTTTATTTATCCTTTCTATTATGATAAATTTTATGTTTAAAAGGCTTGTGTTTTATTCTTATACATTTCATTAAATTTTTATGCTTATTTATAAAAGTTTCCGCTATATTATTATCCTTACTAAGCATCTAAGTTCACCCATTTCTTATGTTTTATTTTTCCCAGGATGTAAAGAAGTATATTGTGACTGAATGACAAGGATATGCTAATATATATGAGTGTGTTCATAGGGGACACAATATTTTTGTTTTTACATTATATAATGTAATACAAAACATATGTATGTATTTAGCACTTCCAAGGCTACTAAAATAATCGGTCTTTTGGGACACGATTCCTTGTATCATGCCAATGTTATGTAATAATGCACCGACTCTGGGTAACTAGGGTCAGGGTGTTAAAATAAACCCTCTTCTAGACATATCATATGATATAATCATCGTTATAACTAGTGGAAAATAAATATAAGAAAATGTTGAGCTCAAAATATGAGTAGGGGAATCTTATCAACCAATCATAATTGTTATATCATAAACACAAGTGAGAACATGAGTAAGGGATAAATATGAGGAAAAAATATTGTGGGATTAGAAGCGACAATAATAAAAAATGATTTACCATTATGGATCATTAAGTATAACACAATACCCAAGAAAGGTATTAATAAACATGTATTAGAATCATATAATGAAAATAAAACAAAAAAAATGAAATCATAAAATAAGAAAAAAGAATATATTTAGAACATAGAAAATCATAAAAATTTGGAATATCTTAGAAATAAATCATATTTTATAAAAAATAAGTGGCAAAAACATGAGAATATATAGACATAACATATAAGGGAAGGATTCACCACCTAATTACCATAACATAGTGGAGCAGAAATCTCCACTTGATTCCCATAGTGGATTAAGAATCACTAATTTATTCCCATAGTTGAATAGGAATCACTAATTTATTCCCATAGATTAGTGATAATTCCATACTTGATTACCATAATTTTAACATAAGATATAAATCCTTAACCAATGAATTGGAGGGAAATATAAGACTTTACCCCTTATCATCCACACATATGAGTTCACCTAAAATCAAATCATTAATCTTATTATAAATATCCAATGGAAATAAAAGGGGTGTCATAAAATTTCCAAATGGTACCACATAAAAAACATGATTGTTTGATAATAAAAACATGATAACATAAAAAGAGTATTTAAAAAGAGAACATATAGGGTGATTTATGAACTATTAATTAATTGGAGGATAATCCTCTAAAAATTGAAGAGAAATCACAAAAATGATTTTCCTTAAAAAAAGATTTTTAATATCACCTTCAAATATGTGATTTTCATGTCACTTTATAAAAACCATTTTTTGAAGATGAAGAAAAAAAATCATTAAACTTTACAAAAAAATAAATTCCAACAAGTAGACCTTGATAAAAATAAAACAAATGTAAAAATGTGAAGTGAAAGTGAATAATATAAGATCATGGTAAGGAAAACCCTTTTAAATAATTTAAAAATCCTATATTGAAAACTGACATCATTAAGGGTTATCGAAACATTTGTTATAAAATTAATAAAGTGGAATAAAAAGGTCATTGGTGATAATTTTTTTTGTTTTTAATATGTAAAGTATAACATTATCAAGATGTAAAAAATATGAACATGGATAAAAAAATCCATTAAAAGTGATGGGAATTATTATCAATGAAATTAATTTTTTTTAATGAAACAATAGATTAATCAAGTATGAATACTTCAATGTGAAACATGATTTCCATAAAAAATAATATTTAAATAAAAAAATTATATCATACAAGGGTAGGATAATTCAATATTTAAATATTATAATTTATGTGGAGTAATTATAACTCAAGAAAATGAATTGAGAAAAGAAAACCCCTTACCTTAATTCATTATTAATCAAATTCACTCTAACATCTAATAAAAAACATTAATATAGTAATATACTATTTTAGAACCGCATTCTTACCGAAAAATGTTTATAATTTTAATTTATAATGATTATTTACATGTATGTTAGCAAGTTTTTTTCTTAATTTTCCCTCATCAGGTGTTTATAGTTTTGATCATTTTTACTAGTTTTATAGAAGTGGTATCAGTATTCATTATTCAAAAAAAATCATCATTAAATTTTTATTAAATTCAATAAAATGGATTAATTATAATTATTTATGAAGTCTCAATTTACCTTTATTAGTGTTTCACTCTTTATCATTTAAGAGGAAATCGACACAAAATAGACTTTGATGATTTTATTAACCAATGAAAGGTGTTTTATTATTTATTGAGTTAAACATTGATGTATCCTTTTCAGAAAAAAAAAATTAGTTAAATATTTATATTATATTATATCATTGATTATTTTCCATATTCATTTAGGTAATAATTTCATAGAATTTCTCAAAGAGGTGGTGAAACTGACCAAAACATGAACGTACTATGATAATTGATGATTATGAGACAATTTTATAGAAATATTTTTCACCAAAAGAATAATGAAATAACACAGTGTTTATTCGTGTGATATATCATATATATAAATTAATTATAATATTTATTAATAGATATGAAAATATTACATAATTTGAATAATACATTTTTCTCTAAGCACACTTGTTTTAAATAATTGAATTAATGATGATTGTTTGTTGGTCATGTAATTAACAGGTTCTACAATTTTTCATAATATAACTATAATGATATCATATATATCACATGTATTCATTAAATACATTATCAAAACAAGTCATTTAAGGTAGTTATGGAAATCAAAATAGAAATAAATTGTTCTAAGGAGGTAGTAGTCCACACATACACATTGTTAATGATTTCATTTTCCATAGAACGGGAGAAATGTACAATATGTTTTATCATTTAAGAATATAAAACATTTTATAAATATCAAAATTATTTTATAAATTTAATATTATTATAATATGTTCAATTTGGGTAAGTAAAACAAAACATGAAACTTTTTGGAGGCAGTCGTTCATACACATGCTTGAGTGTCGTTTTCTTTATTCTTAAAGGAAAACTGGAAGGGTGGTTACTGATTGTATAATTATTATAATAATATATCAGTATAATTGTTATATTTATATTATAATTTTATGATGGTTTAATAATTTTTTTGAAAGAATAAGTACACATAAAGATATAGAAAATAGAAAGAGGGGTGAGGAACTGATACCTCACTTATTGGATTATCGCCTTTGAAAGGGGGTTAAGCCCTTGAGGGATGGTATTTTTAGAATAAAATAACCTCATTAAGGTGGTAATTAGTATTAATAAGAGGTTTGGGTAGAATATAAGACTAAATTAAGGTGTTTGTGGTGTGAGGGAAAGTAAAGAGAGGAGATCCCCTTTTACAAGAGAAAAGGGATTCCATTCCTGTAAATTCCAAAAAAATCCATAATAAGAAATAAATCACACAGAAAGTGGATCCAAAATTGGAAAATAATGGATTATGGAAGACATATGTTCATGCAAAACCTCAACTAATCAATTAAAAAATGTTTTTAACATGTTATCCCCACTACTTCTTAGGTCACTCATTTTTAACATTTTGGTTTTCACCACGGTAACTCATTTTTACCAAAGTTGACATTATATATATCCTTAAAAATAATGTGTAACTTAAGTAATTTAGACCTAATTATTAAAATTTTTAAATAATTTTCCCCTTTAAAAAATTATTAAAAATTAATTTTAACATAATAAATGTATAATGTATTAAAACAGTTTCTATGAAAAACATTAATTGTGTTCAAAAATATAAATCATAGGTTTTTGAATCATAATATCTATTTTTAAATTTATAAAATAAATTATAAAATAAATATTTTTTGAATAAAAATGTTTCATAAATTTATAACTCCTACTTTTATACTAATAATGGCATAAAATCATAGTATTTACAAAAACAATATTTTTCACTATTAACCAAAAAATAAATGTTTCTATAAAAATCTCAAAAGAAAATCTTAAGTTAATATTTAAATATTAAATATAGAAATTAATTTACTTTTTAAATTTCTAATCTAAATATTTTAAATTTTATTTTTAATTAAAAACCAAAAATATAAGGAAAAGTTAGTTTTTTAGAAAAATGAATTTTTGTATATTAACTATTATTTTTGAAATAAATTACTAATTAATATAGTTATAACATATTATTCATACATTAAATATATCATGTTATTATTAAATCATAATAAACATATTTCGTTCAAATAGAAATCCAATTTTTGGAAAATATATTTTTTAAAGCATAAAGTGAATTTGAAAAAAATGACATTTCATAAAGTACAAAAATTAATGATATATCTATACATATAGATATTTTATTACATTTTTATATAATCCTAATTTCTACTTATATAACCCCTCTTTATCCCTTTATAATATAAAACCATTTGATAAGCTTTGGTTGTAGTCAATGGTTGTAGTTTAAGAAGCATGGATCTTGTGTCAATATCCACGAGCTAGAAGTTTTCCCATTTATGATTTTTCTCAAATCCAAATTGATTGATTTTATCTTGGGAATGTTTTAGGGGAAACCCTAGTGAAGTTATATCCCTTCCAAGATCAAACAAAAGGGCTTCATCAAGAATACTTATATAATGACCCAAGATGTCCATAAATAAATATGACATCTTTTTAGATGGATATCCAATTAATTTCATAAACACAAACCCCAGAACCATAATAGTTTAGTGTGTTAGGATTTTAGAAACATTATCTTCTTATTTTGTGAAATATCTTCAACATCTCACACAAATATCTTCTCACATAGTACTGCTCTTAGGAATACCCTACCTTATTCTGGACTTCATTAGTAAACATTCAAAACTACTATATAATAAATATAATTTTAATAAAAATATATTACAGAACCATATTATATATTTAATACCAAATATGATTTACTTTTGAACTTTTATTACCCATTTATTGACAATTCCATGTTAAAGTCATGTTTTAGGCAATAACTACTAAAATTTTAATGTATGTTTTGATTTGTTATTTTTCATCCTATTACATTTATCATAGTTATATAATGTCTAGAATGTTAAAAATGATATAAATATTATATATATTCAATATATAGGTATTTATAGTGATCAATAGTTGTTGGAGATAGAAAATTAAATACACAATTCATGGAGACAATTGGTCGTACGTACACATGAACTATGTTTTTATTTTCCCTAAAGAAATAAATATGTAAAGGTAAATAATATATTTCCCTTAAAGAATATTTTTTATGTATTATATATCACATATTTTAATAAAACACATCCGTATTTTATTCCATGTAAAGAGTGAATAAATCACATTGTTTCATGTTGTGGTAATCTTCCGTACACACGAACGACATTACCGTATTCCCATAGATTGAAAGGTAAGAAGAAACATGTGATATCGTGATTCAAAAAGCAATGTAATATCATAAATATTACATATAAATTTAAATCCATCATTATATACATCCCTAATATGTGGTGATGGAAACAAATAACATTGGTTTGCGAGGCGGGAGTCCACCGTACACATGAATGATGATTTTGTAACCCATTTGATATAATAGGAGAATGATTTACATTATATCATTAAAATAATAAAATATAAGTATATTTAATAAAATTTGTTTTTTATATAATCATTATTTAATAATAATTTAATTCGGTGGATGAAAAAAATAAAATAAAATGATCTGTTAGGGCTGTTACCTCTTCTTTAGAAAAATTATTTTGGTTTACACATAAACTATTCTTAAGATGTATTTTTGACTAAAAAATGATTCCAGAATGATATGGGGGAATTAAGTAAGTGATTTTGTTAGTTAATTTCCTAAAAAAATGGTTTTGGATGTGTGAAGAGGATAGGATAGGGGGTGTCCTTTCATAAATTATGTGAGTGACACACTTGTAATGTTTGAAAAGAAAAAGGTGTACCCACATTGTACACATTACATAAGGTTCCTAAATGGAAAATTATTTAAGCTATAGGATATAAGTTCTAAATATTTTCATACAACAGGTTTTTGATACGTTTTGGGAAATTTTTAACCTTTACATTTTTAGTTTAACATCTCTACAAACCCATATTTACTTTAACTGTAGTAATTTTTTTTACTATTTTTACTATTAATTATGGTAAAAAACTAAGTTTGTAGAAAACCAAACTAAGAAGGCCTAGATATTTTGGATTCTACTATTTATATTGGCATTATTACAAGGAATGACATCCTGAAGGACCAAGAGTTTAGTAGTCTTGGTAAACCAGATACATATATGAGGAAAGAATACACTAATTAAAACATAATTTGTTTTCTTATTTAAAAATAAATAACTTTTGAGAATAAAATTATTCCATATAGTAAATCCTTTCATATATTCCACAATACTCTTCTTGGATTATTAAGGAAGGAAACATAATAAGTGTGATCTCAAATTCTCAGTAAGGGAAAAATATAGTGGAAACAATAATGAATTAATGAAAATAGTAATGATGACATGGTAAATAATTGAACTCACATGCCATATAATCAAAAAAATGAGAGGGAAGTTCATAAAAAATATGGAAAGTAATAAATAGAAGAAAAAATAATTCAAATAACTAGATAAGGAAAAATAAATATGGATAGGTAATAAACTGAAAAACATTCCATTTAATCAATGAAAAGTATTCATAGATATGTCGATGCAAAATATCATGGATGAATAATAACTAAAACAAAATGTGTGAAATAATTTCTTAATGGACATCATGTATAAGTAACATGAAAACCTATACCATCAAGACCTTTTATAAGAGTATTTAAAACACAGATATAAACCCATTTAATTTTCATAACTTATTTGTCTCATGAGAAGCTATCGATGCATCGAGGGATATATAAAGTCTGGGATCCAA
Organism: Viscum album; assembly: GCA_963277665.1. Taxonomy (NCBI): domain Eukaryota; kingdom Viridiplantae; phylum Streptophyta; class Magnoliopsida; order Santalales; family Viscaceae; genus Viscum; species Viscum album. Next base: position 388,044,182 of record OY728166.1, read on the forward strand.
CCATCATTACCATTCCATTGCATTCTTCATATTTAATAATAACAATAAATAATACGACTTATCAAATATCTATATTGAATAAACAATATATAATTATCAATATTTCCCCAAATAGTCAAATAAATATAAAAATAGACACCGTATGTAAAATGTTATACAGTTTAGGAAAGATTGATATCCATGATAAATGAATAGTTAGGGGGAAATTCTACGTTTAATGATCATAGGAGACTAAATATTTCTAGTGGAATAACAAATTATTTGAGCATGTTCATGTGAATACTATCCTTGGAAAAATAAATAATAAACCATATAGAGGAGGAATATGGATGGTATCAATATCACAAATCCTAAGTGGAGTAACAATAAAGGGTTATTGTTGTTAATTAATATAAATAATATAAAAATATATATTAAAATAATTATTGAGAAAAAAACTTTTTTTAAATAATTTTCTTGAAAATCACTTTGGAAAAAATTATCTTTAAAAAGTAACCTTTTAGACATGGAGAGGAAGATTTAATGAAATGACTACGATTAAATCCATACTTTCTGTACGAGTTTAAATAATATTCGTTTTTCATGATAAAAAGGTTTAAAAAACTCCTTTGCTAGAAAGAAACAATAATATTCCTTTGAAAAAATTGTTAAAAGAAAAACGGATAAAAATTTATTTACGAAATAATTTTAAAATAATTTTTGAAATCATTTTAATTAAACATGGTTTTTATAAGAAAACATGTTCTCTCACTAAATAGAGAAATAAAACTGGGTTTTATGAAAAACATTTTCTACATAATTTGAGTACCAAAGAGTGAAAAAAAATACTAATACTTGAAAATGTTCATGAATAACCAAAAGAGAGAAAATTAAATGTTTTATTTAATATATGGTTACATAATTTCCTTGAAAATAAATACCATAGAAAGATCATTAACATTACTATTGATGAAATAATCTTTAAACATTCAATAGTGTCCCATAACAATTTGAAACATTTTAAATCATAAAACTCATGAAGAAATTAAGTTATATTGAATTTTAAATACGATTAATGTAAAATAATTCATGGTAAAATATATAAAAATTGGCAATAGATAGACCATATAAAATAAGTAAGTGGTGAACATGGCATTTATCTCACAGAAGTAAAAAGTGAAATGATAATCCCTTACATTAAGTTTCATTTTGGGTGAAAATAATTTAAAATAATATATAATAAACTTAAGTTAATTTTATACTTTATTTAGAAAAATTTTCATGTTTATAATTACATTTATTAACTTATTACCATGTTGTGTACAACTACTTAAAAAATTAAGTTTATATTAGGTGTTTTGACCAAATTCGATTTATGTGTCAAAAACAAATTTGGTGGGTCGGTAATGGTTAAAGGGTTCATTATATAAGATATCCAGAATAATAATTATGACATAATTATCATGTTTATACGTTAATTAAACTTTTATAATCAATCATTAAATATGGTTATAAAAAATGAATCAATGTTACAATCATGGAGATAGTCGGTTTTATGTACACATGAGTAATGTTCTCATTTTTAAATGATCGTTATGTAAATAAGGTAAGTAACACTATATAATTATAGAATTATAATTATATCATATAAACCATGTTATGTAATCATATATAATTATATATATATATATATATAATTCATGTGACATAAAAGGAATCACATCATGTCGAGGAGGCGATAATCCACACATCCACAAAAGATGCTATCAATTTTTAAGTGTGAGAAAGGGTAATGAATAAAATGATATATATTATATTTCCATGAATGTAATTATGTAATTAATATAATATATTTTTTTATTTCAAGTATATTTAATTAAAACAATCCTTTATACATTCCATGTATCGTGTGAACGAATCACATCGCTTGAGGCGACTGTAGTCCACACTTCCACAAACGATGTTATCATTTTTACACAAAATTTAAAGTATAAAGATATATATTATAAAAGAATTAAATAATCTTAAAGACATAAAAAGTATCAAATATAATATATATAAACATATTTTACATCATAATTACCACAATGAGATGTGGTAAAGTAAGAACGAACCATTTTCATTTTGTGAGGTGGTAGTTCACTGTTCACATTAACAATATGTTCATCACCCATTAGATCGATGTGTGTGTAAGTATAGATATAAACCTTAATAAAAAAACATAAAATTATATTTATCATACTTTTGTCATTATATAATCACTATTTAAAAATAATTGAAGGGGTGGAGGAGTAAATGAAAGAAAAATCATCGTTTGAAACTGTTACCTTAAAATCAGGTAACTCCTTTTGGTTTATACCAAAAGTATTTCTTGGAAGAATTTATGAATAGAGAATTAAAGGTATAGTGTATGGTTATTAATCTATTTTTCAGATATTTTAAAATCCTAACTGGTTTTATAGGTTCGAGGAATGGGGGGAAGTGATGACCTTTTACAGTGGAGGAGGAGTGGCACTCTTGTAATGTTTAGACAAAGGAATTTCGACCACACTTTTCATATTTCAAGTGGATAAAATGATGGAAAACATTATATCCAAGAGAGTATAGGGTCTATATATGGCCATTAAATAGATCTTTTTAAAGTTTATAGGTTCTTTTGGGCATTATGATTAAGGTTTAGTCCCTTATTAAGTTCAATTTAACCCTAATCATTGTAATTACTTTTAATTACTTTCACTAATATTTTTGGTAAAAAACAAATTTGGTATTATTATAAATTATAAATTATTATTATTTCAAATATTTAATAAAATTTTCCAAATTACAATAATATAATTGATAGAAATTGATTTAAATTTAATCTCACAGGAAGGACAACAATGTGGGTTTTTAAAGTAAAAATATCCAAAAGTTTTCTATATTTTTTATAATAAATTTCAAAATGAAATTGATAAAAATGACCTAAATTTATTAATGGATAAAAATATTATCTAAATAAACTTTAAAACCAATTAAAATTATAATTTAACCTTATAAATAAATTAGATGAAAAAACAAATTTGAACTAAAATTCAGTATTTTTAACTATTCATTAAAAAATGAGATGTTTTAGAAAAATATATAAAATAAAACATAAACTAATTATTACTTTTCTATTTAAAATATTATTTTTAATTCAATATATTAAATAAATTAAAGTTTCAAAAATAAGATTTAAAATGAGGTCTCTATTAAAAGGCGATAAAATTGAATTTTTAAAAATATAGAGTTTTATGTGTAAAATAGAGTTTATTCTTATATTATGCCCATAAAATATGGTGTATGAATATAAAAAATATTTTATTGAATATATGACATATATATTTCATTAAAATCATTAACTAATTGTAATTAATTATGTTTATTGAGACAAAACTCTTTTGAAAGCATAAAAATAATATATTTCCTTTTATATCTAGTTAGTTCTTATTTTCTTTTCTAATTAATTGGAAACCATGAATTCATTTTATATTTATATAAAACATGAATTTTCTTAAGTTAGTTAATACTATTCAAAATCTCTAGTTTATATCTTATTATATTAAATAACAATATTTTAATAATATATTATTATTCGGTAAAACTCGGTCTTGCGTGTAACACAAGCCATCGAAGAAGGTTGATCTTGTGTGTAATTCATGATAACTAAGTGTTTCATGAATTGAAATATATAGAATCTATTTTAAATAGTAAATATAGTATAAATTTTCTATATATTATATTCCCTTACATGCTTGGTGTCATGTGTCATACACACTATCGAAGACAAGGTTCTTAATGTAGAATTTCAATGTGTTACAAAGGTTAAATTATTAGATAATATAAATTTTGTTCATTTAAAATATGCAATTTTTTTTAAAAAATACATTCAAATAATTTTTAAATTTTAATTTAAAATTAATACTACAATCGTGACGAGAAAGGAGTTTTCCAAAGAGAAAATGTTCAAAAGTTTATAAAAATATTTTATATCAAAATACAATGTGAAATTGATTATAATGAGTTAAACTATAATAATAGATATATAATTGAAATATTTTTATTTTAAGAACCATTTTGATATTTTAGTTTTTAAAATTATCTAAAATAAAAAATAATTCTAAATAAAAACTTTATTTTTCTCTATTCACCGAAAATGTTATCCCCTTAGAAAATTCTAAAAAATTAACTCCAAGATAATTTTTACATTAATATTTTAAAAATAAAGTATATTTTTTCATAATAAATTTTCTAAAATTGGGAAAAAATAATTTTAAAATAATTTCCCAAAAGGTGAAATAATTTATTTTTGAAAAACTATAAATTTTAAGCATATTTTTTATTATTATCTTATATCTAAAAAACTTATAAAATGAATTTTAAAAATTTATTGAATATCTAATTTATAAATCTTATTAAAATCACCCAACAAATTTTATTTTTTAATTTATTGCGGTAAAATATGTTTTTAACATAGAAATATTTTTACAAAAAAGGATTTCTTTTTTTTTGAAATGGTTTTAATTTTCATTTGTACTTAATTTGTCACCAAATAATTAATTATATATATATATATATATGTGTGTGTGTGTGTGTGTGTAAACCATATATTTTCATAACTTATTTAATCCTATTAATATCCTCCATTACAATGACTAGGTGATAAATATCATATTAAATAATAATATTTTAACAGTATGTTAAGTTTTGTTTAAGATCGGTGTTGTGTGTAATGAAAGCTAAAGTCGGTCTTACATTTAATTCAAGATAAACTCAGTTTTATGTTTATACAATCTAAATATGGTGTTTAATGTAAGTAAAAATATCAAAAATATTAAATTTATTTGAAAAATTTATATTTCACAAAATCTTGGGGTGTTGCATTGTACACCCTTAAATAAATTGCATCCTTACAATTTGAACTTTTGTTTAGTAAGAAATGGTTTAATATTTGAAAATAACATTGTGGTAAACCAACATCATAAAACAGGTTTATAAAACATCCTCTTACAAGTAGATAAATGGAGGTGTGAATCTCATCTAGAATAACACATACTAGGTTTCTAAATAAGAGAACATAGTTTGAAGTGAAAACAAGTACATATAAGAGAAAACTAACACCCAAATAATGATAATGAGTGATATAGAACATGGGGAGGAGAAAGTTAACGAACACAAATCCATAAACCAAAGATGTTGAAATTGTTTTATTGATATAATAAAAAATGATGATAAAGGGACAAAATATTATTTCAATATCATTTTCCTGATGTTGAAGAATTTTCTGGAGAATATATACTTACTTGATTTCCTTCAATTTCATAAGCACAATCTCATACTTTGGTTGTTCCTTGATCAATTTCAACTTTATCTTCTACTCTAAAAGATGAATTTTTCATGTCTGAATCACTAAATAAGATCTATAAAAGAATGACAAGTGATTTCATCTGTATCTAGTTACTATCAAAAACAAAATGGTTAACACAAGTTATATATAAATCTTCATATGGCGAAATAATACATTAATCTCTAAAACCTCATCTAAAATTAAACATAAAAATTCTATAAATGGTTAACCTTATAACTCATATAAACTTAAAAATTTCTAAATAAGGTCACTAAATTTCTCAAAATCCACATAAAATTCATCCCATAAATATAATAAAGTATCTATTGATTGTCACATACTAAATATGTACATTCGTTAGTCATATATTTTATTGAATGATGGTAATAACCAGAATTTCCATACAACCTCAATGAAAACATACATACATCATAATTCCTTTAATAAAACCAAATATTATCAAATATATTCCATAAATCCAATAATTCTTTATGCTCCACCAATGATAAAATACGTCACATTGTCAATAAAATCATTAATCAGTTCCAAGGTCATTAATACTACAAAATTCAATTTATTCAAATACCATTTTCTCAACATTAGGAAGATATTAAGTATTATATTACCTTAATAAAAATACAAAATTTCCATTAAATCACTTTTCTAGTTCATCATCACCATTCAATATGTTTCTTCAAATAATAAATGAAATTTTTTTACTAAAAAATACTTACATATTTCATGATTCATATAAAATAATTCATTAATTCCCATACATAAACACCTCAATCATCCAAATTACATATCAAAAAATTAACTAGGATTAATTATCTTATTTCTTAATACCTCTTTACTACAAAATGAAATATTTTTCATGTATTAACATTCCTCAACCTCAATTTAGTCAGGATTCTCATGTTTAACAAAAAAATACTATGAAAATAGCCCATAGCTTTCATATTCCATTTGTAGTATCCTCATCATCAGTAGTATAACCATTATTCATACCAAATTTTTGATTCTCTTAATGATATTTCACATTCAGAAATCAATTTTCATAATTCCCATACTTTCCACTTTTAAAACATTCAACCATCGATGATATCATAGAGATAAAATTATTCTCATGCATTGCATTAAGAATTTTTTTCATTTTTCCTAAAAAATTACTTTATTTGTTCCCTTATTTTCCACACTCAAATCATATTCACGTTCCCATAAAACATCCACTTGAGCGCTTCTACCCACATTCTCAACAAATAGAAAACCAAATATTTTTTCTCAATGGTATCCACCACATGAACTCTAAAATAACTATATCCTTATATTCATTAGTGAGTAAAAGAGTTGGTTAAGGTGAAATTTTTTAATCATATATCATGATAAATAATTAGTCATAATAATAATATCCTTCAATCTAGTTTTTATCCCATTTGGAATCTCATCAAATAATTGTCTATCAGATTCAACATTTATCCAGTTATTTTTAGTTCCCACTATTTACTAAAACCAAATAGCATATTATGAGAAACAATATTAATAGTGGGGAACCAAATATTCAATAAAAATAAATTATACTCTATATAAATCATGAAACCCTCTTTTTAATCTATGAAACCACTAGTTTATCATATGTAATTCATGGTCATTATTTAAATCCTTCATGAAGGTTCATAAATAGTTTGTGAATTTTCAATGTATATCCTACATTAGTGTCAAACCAGGTGTGATACAAGGATAATTTTTGTACACAAAGGAATGATGAAGTCTATTTTTATGTTCTATTTTTAGAGGTATTTCCCCTATGTACTTATGTGCTAGATACACATCCACTTTTATATACGTAGATGGATGTAATTACTTGGAAACCACTTTCTCTATCCTTTACCAAAATTTCATGATATTTTCCTATAATTTTAATCACCCTTAGACTTATCTTTAAAGTAATCCCTAGATATATACTTAGAAAAATACATAATTACTTCTCTAATTTTTTTCATCCTAGTTTTCAAAGGTTAAGTAAACATTTCATCTGATACCAACTATAGAAACCTAGGATTTTTATAAATAAATATCACTTCTTTTTTGATGAATATTAAATATATTTTCTAATAATATACCCAAGGACTATAATAGTTTAGTGTATTTAGATATTAGGAAAAAAATATTCCCATTTCATGAATTATATTAAACACCTCCCACAAAGATCTTCTCACATAGTACTCTTCTTAAGAATACCCTACCTAAACCATTATTCATAACTAAGGGAATGAAACATAAGAATGGGTGAGCTGAGATTCTCGATAATGGTAAACATAGGAGATATAAATATATGATCATAGAAATAATAAAATATGAATAAGGTTATGTGATCATAAACATAACTTATAAGGTTCATACCCAACCTATCATTAATCATAAACATGATTCAGTGCATAAAAGTTTATCATTTAAAAAAACATGGTCTATAAGAGTAATAAATCATCATAAATCAATCATAAACTATAAAAAAAGTTAATAAAAGTTTAACATAATCATAAATATATATAAAAAATTAATACGTCATGGTTAAATACCAAGACCAACAACATAGTGTATTAGAAATTATCACTTATTTCTCATTGTGGATCAGGACACACACATTACGCATAGTGGAACATGATCACCTATTTCCCATAGTGGATCATGCCCGTTGAATTGTTTCCCATTATTATCTCATGAGATATAAATCGTTACCCAATGTATTGTAAAGAGACAGGTTACAACCATATAATCATGAAAACCATACTTATGTGTGCCACAATATCATAAAACATTCATAATACCACCACATCATAACTAATGTAAAGAAAATAGGTTTGTTAAAACATTTCATCAATTCACGAAAGCATAATACATGAAAATTAATTGGTTTTTATAAAAATTTCGTTGACATAAACATTAACCATCAAAATAAATAATTAGGACAGTATAATTCAATATTATCCCTAGTAAATCATAAGTAATACCAAAGGATGTAATCTTATTTTAAAAATTATTTTTAACGATCACATGGAACATTTATTAAGGAATATATCATTTCCACATAGAAAAACAATTTTAAAACATAAAACATTTCCAAAATACTTTTCTATAATAATTACCTTGGAAACATATAAAAGGTGATTTAAAAATCATTTAAAATATTTCTTGAGGAAAATTAATTTCAAATTTTAGAAAAAATTTTTAAAACTAAAAATACATAAATAATTATGCAAATCCTTTGCTTTGAAACTAAAATTTGAAACTTATAATAGAAGCTTTAAAAATCATTTAAAACATTTCTTGAGGAAAATAACATCTCCATTTTGAAAATTATTTTCTAAAAAAAAGCATAGAACATTTTGAAAATCTATTTCTATGAAAATAAAATTTGAAACTTATAAAGGAAGCGTTAAAAAATTATTTTGTGATGATGGTAGGAAATTTTGTTCTTACCGTACATGTTAAAAAAAATATTATTTTCACATTTTCAATAAAATTCAAAGAGGTATTGTTTCAAAAAATCTATGAAGATTTCTTTAATTTTTTTTAAAAAATTTGAAAAATGGGTAAAAATTTATTTAATAAATCATTTGGTGTATTTAAAAACAATTTTATTTTTTTTATAAAAAAGTATTTTTTAAGAAAAAGGATTTTCACCAGAAGAGAGAATTAAAGATAGTATTCATTAAAATAATTATTTTGAACTATTGAGTACATAAAGAGAGTAAAATTAGTGGAAACAAAGTATTCTTATTAAATAACCATAGGATAAAAAAATTTATGAGTTTCTTGAGATATGGATCATAATATTTCATTATTAGAAGTGTAAGAAAAAAATTCCCAATAAATGATGAGATTGTGATCTAAAACCCTTACCACTTTCCCAAAATTTGTATTATAAACCTAATTAAAGAGATATACTCAATCAGATAAGTAAATCATAATAATTTTTAAGATAAAAAAAATAAGTTCATGGGATGTATATAAACTAGATAATAGAAACACATGGTTAATATGGTATGTGTCTCACAGAAAATAAAAGTTGAGATATAAATTCCTTACCATAATTCATGAATTACTTTATACACATTGAAACCTAATTTATAATAAATATAACCATATTATACATCCATTAAATAACCATAATTATATTTATCATAATATATATGATTTAATTATGATATTTTATTACTATTTTATTAACAATTCCATATTAAAGTCACATTTCGGGCAACAACTTCTTTGTTTTTCAGGTTTGTATTGATTTTTTATTTTTTGTACACATATATTTATCATGGTTATATAATATATACAATGTTAAAAATGATATAAATATTATATATATTCATTAAATATGTGCCTAGACTAATCCATAAAAGGTAAATATAGAAAATGAAATAAACTATTCATGGAGATGGTAGGTCGTACATAAGCATGAACCTTGTTTACATTTCACCGATGAGAATAAATAAAACAAGGTAAATAATATATTACCACTAAAAAATAATTTTTATATCATATATATCACGTTTTTTGAAACTCATCCTCATTATCTTTCATGTAAATCATGAACAAATAACATTGCTTCGCGTGGCTATAGTCCTCCAAACACATGAATAACGTCATCATATCCCATAGAATGAAAGGTAGGAAGTCAAATATGATTTAATATTTATATAATAAGAATATCATAAATATAACATAAATAATAAATCCATAATTATATATATCCATGATAGGTGGTGATGGAAAACAAATAACATTAGTTTGCAAGCCGGTAGTCTACCAGACACATGGATGATGATTTTGTAACCCATTTGATGGAAGATGAGAAATATTTAGGTTATATTATTAAAATAATAATATAAAAATAAATATAATATAATATTTTTATTATATAATTCTGGTTCAATAATAATTTAAGGATTTGGATGGAGAAATAAAATAAAATTCTCAGGTTGGGGCATTACCTATTCTTCAGAAATATTCTTTTGGTTTAAACAAAAAAGATTATTAGGTAAGAATTATGAATGAAATAAGGCTTATAATATTATATTATTTAAGTAATGAAGTTATTTTGTCTGGTAGTTTTATAACCAATTTTTTTTGTAAGTGTTAAGATACGAGGAGAGGGGGTGGACTTTTATAAGTGAGGCGAGTGACACACTTGTAATTTTTGAAAAAAAATGTACAACCACGTTATTCATAAACCACAAGGATAAAAAATTGTCCATTATAGAAAATATATGATATAATCTATAAATATTTCCATAAAATTGGTGTTGGAAATGTTTTGGGTCATTTTTAACCCTTATATTTTTAGTTTATCCCCCAATAAACCAATTTTTACCTTAAATGCGATATATAATTTTTTTTATTTTGGCTATTAATTATGGTTAAAATTTTATTTAACCTTATTAAATAACATTAATTATTTTGATTAAAAATTTAGAATCCATTTTTCTGACTTCAATTTAAATAAGTGGTAAAATCTAATTTAAAATTAATCCCGGAGTCGTAACAAGAAAGTATTTTTGCAAAGAGAAAATTCAAAAGTTGTAAAAGATTTTCATATCAAAAATAAATATGAAATTGTTCATAATTATGTAAACTGAATTAAGATATACATAATTTAAATAATTTAACTTTTAAAAACATATTAAAACATTTTTCCTATGTATAAATTCTTTTAAAGAAATGAAATATCTTAATAAAAATCATTATTTTTCACTATTCGTCGAAAAATTTCTCTTCTATTAAAATTCACAAAAATTCACTCCCTGAAAATTTTGATTTTTTTAAAAAATAAATTTTAGTTTTTCAATTAAATTTCCTAAAATTGTAAAAAATAAAATTTAAAATAATTTTTAAAAATGAGAAAAAACTGTTTTTAAAAAAATAAATATTTTAAGAATAAAATTGATTTGGTTATTATATATTGTATAAAAAAAGAATAATGTCAAAATTTTATTGAATATATAATATATAATGACCATTAAAATCATTTAAGAAAAGTGAATTTTTTAATTTATTAAGCTAAAACATTTTTTTGCGCATAAAAATAGTTTTTTCTGAAAAACATTTTCATTGTTTTCAAATAGTTTTTACATTAATTTATAGTTAATTAGTCACCAAATAATTAATTATATATATATATAAGTGTGTGTAAAAAATATATTCTAGTAATTTAGTTCATCCTACTCATTCCCAACATTCCAATTTCTATGTGATTATTATCATGTTAAAAAATAATATTTTAATTGTATGTCACATTTTTTAAGCTCAGTGTTTCATATAACACATGATAAACTTGGTATTGCATGTAATAGAAGATAAAATCAGTGTTAATGTAATGAGAGATAAACATAGTGTTTTATCTAATGAAAAATATCTAAAATATTAAAATTATTTCAAAAAATATATTTAAAAAAATCTAAGGGTGTTACAACATCCACTTCCAAAATAAATTTCTTCTCAATTTATTTATTAATTTTGTAGTATAATTACTTTAATTTATACCAGCTAATTTAATAATTATGTTTTAATGTTCATATTTAATATTCAAAATATATCATTTTTTTTCATTTTAGTTTGGTATAGTGTGTAAAACACGCATTTAATATATTATTTATTTAAAGAGAATATATAATGAAACATTGGGATGTTACAACACCTTATCCTCTAATGATTGAAGGCTAAGAATTCCTCTTCAACCTCAATGTCTTGGTAATCAATTCCTATTTGAATAAAAACAACCTTAGTTAATAAAATTCTTATTTAAATCCCATTTTATACTATAAGCTCAAATATTCTTCTTAGTTTTAGAAAAATGACATACTGAAGTATCTTTCTTCCTATTACACTTGATTTATTTATTTGTAAAACATTTACATTGTTGTCTAAAAGTTTCATATTCTTCATCTTCACATTTTTTATGATTTAATTTTATTTATATCACTTCATTTGTTTTGTTTTTGATTAGCCATGTTTTCTACCCTCATTTAATTCAACAATCTCCAAATATATATTAATGCCTTCTTTGTTATTCTGACAATATATTTTATTTTTCATAGTTTCACCAACATGAAATAGAATTTCTCAAGTATGTTAAAATTTAATGAAAATAATTAATTTTAAACTTAGTAAAAATAAATTTTATCTTTTAGAGAACCAATTTGTGTTCTTTGTCATAGAGTTCAAAGACACTTTTTAAATGTTGCCTCTTCTCATCAATAAATAACGTGTTCTTCAATTTCTATTTACTTTATTCTATGATAGTTGAACCAATACCTTTAACTTTGAGTGATCCACCATTAAAAACGTTTATTAATAGTTTCCTAAACTTATTAAAATTATTCAAGAGATTTATATATCATATCATATGTGAGTATAACCCACTATCCAAGATCCATATCCATTTTTTTCTTGATGATTTATGTGAAACTTCAATAATCATAGTGCTATCATCACCTTTAATATTTTTATTCTTATATTTTTGATTTTTTTACTCATATTTCACTAGGATGTTAGAATTATGAGATAATAATTTCATAGTTACTGGTTGGTCACATATTCCATAGACTTATTCATGTAACTCACACATGTTCTGTGATTTTCATCCATAATTTCTAATCTATTTATGAACTTCCTTACTTTGAGTGTGTATAATACCCCTAAAAAATCACCTCATAATACTTCTAGAAATATTGTTTCATTGGTTATTAAACCAAAACATATATTTCAATGCAAAATTTTAGTCATAGCACTAGTAGAATACATATAAAGCCTATTTTCTTTGTATACACCATACAATCCAAAATATTGTTATTGTCTTCCTTCCAACATTGAGTCACCAATCTTGGATCCTTATTGAAAAATAAAATTATTTTCAACCCCTGAAATATTCTTATATATATTATATTCTTTTTATAATTTTGTTATTCAATAGTTTTAGTAGTTTTTAACTTCAAGTTAGTGTTCCATTATTTTATATATTTTTCAGGATCACTAGATTTTGCTAGAAATTTGTCCTTTGTGAATTTATTATTCTTCTTTGACATTTTACCAATATATTTAATAATTTTTCTCTTTATTTAGTATATTTTGTTTCCTTATAAAATATTACACTTCTTTTAACATTCTCTAACATTTGAAATGGAATTCTATAATTTGGATCTAGATTTGTTCAACAGTATTTCCATTTGACCAATTTTAGTTGAATATAGTAAGGATAATTATATTTATCCTTCACTATTTATTAAATATCGATGTTAAAATTATTCACTTAATCAAGAAACTTATTTAAATCTATAATCTACACTATCAATTTATATTTTTCATCTTTGAGGGAAGGTTCCTTTATATAGATAGATTGATTAATTTTCTTCGAACTCCTAATATCTTTTTCCAGTTTAGAGATATTCAATAGATATTATTTCAATTATTTCATTAACATGAACACTATATTAGTATATTCTTCTATAATTTCCTAAATTATTTCACCAATTGAAATATTTTTGTCATTAATTTTTTAAATAATTGTTATTTGACAATCTTTATCATAAAAATATCCAAAAATATCTTCTTATTCAATGCATTTAATTTCATTATAAAAGATGTTTCTTCTTTGAAATTTAGATAATTTCTTACTCTTCTCGTGGGATTTAAACTATTACTTTTTGGATTTATTTTTTGTGAATCCTTGGGTCTTAACATTTTTTTAATACTATCTTCTTTAATTTTTGATATTAGTATGTTTTTAGTGAAATTACCAACATCTCCACACCTAAGTCGGGATTTGTTTCTTATAATTTCCATTATATATTTTCATTTTTGTAGAGATAAGATATATTAACTCATCAATTTTATCCATTTCATCATTAGATTCTAAAATACAATAGCATTCTTCAACTTATCAGTTATTAAGTCATTAATAGAAATCTATTTTTCATTATTTTTTATTCTTGACAACATTATATTTTCTCATATCATAATATATCTAAATAATATGTAAGTTATCATCAGTGATGTCACCTAGATATCTATCTTCCAAAGTAGATACTTTTTTCGTTAATACTTACAGGTAAGATATTAAAGATCTTCTAAATAATAATAGAGTTTTCTAACTTCTTAATATAACCTCCATTCATGATTATGACCTCATTTAACCTTGTGAATAAGCTATCAATAGTTTCATCATCATGAATCCTAAGGTCTTCATACTTTAACATCAAAATATAAAACTTTTCCCACTTCACTTTGGTATTTATTTTATATATATTCTCAAACTTATCCTAGATACTGTTGGATTTTTTGTCCTAGAACCAACTACTTTGTACTTTATTTTTTAATAAATACCTTATCACATCTTGATTATTCTTCTGTTTGACAATGCATGTGATAATTTCCTAAGAATAGCTATTGCATTAAAGGGTCATAACAGATCCCTGCTATGATGAGAACCTGGAAGTTCCATAACATTATTCTTGAAAATATTTTCAATGGCCAGATGATGTTATTTTAGGGACACAAATAATATAGTCCATTAGGGGTGAGGACTCATAAAACTTTGAGGCACCTTCTCATGGTGTGCGCCCTTGGTAATATCTAGGAGGATATTATGAGAACGAGACCCACCAGTAGGAAATCCACATTTCATAGTGTCATTGGATGTTCCTATATGTGGATGTGTGTATTGGTCCTTATAATTTAATATTATTATTAATGGGTATTAAAACTCACGCACTTAGATGTATTGATGAAAAATATTATGTCACACTGTTCATATCAAGGTTGGATACGTTGGGTGCGTCACGAGTGATACTGCATTAATAGATAATGCGAGAAAGGATTTGTCCCTTCTATCCCATAACTGAAGTAGATATCTCAGACCCTTTTATAAAATTGATATAGCCTAAGTAAATCCATGTCCATGGTAAGAAATAGGTGATTTCAATTTTGGGAATTCAAAGAAATAATAATCGAGCACATGGGTTGATGGCACTAGCATGAAACCCGCTTGATATGAGATATCGTGACAAAAGGATTACATTACATGGTAAGCATCCATAGGAGGTGACATGTCATTATGGTGTTAAATTTTTTATCTATGGGTGCCTTGTCATGTTGTTAGACGCTAACCTTGGACTTTAGGAAGGCTCCACCTAATGCCACTGAGAAAGAGGCCTAGAGGGTCACACACTATGTGTATCCAAGTATCTCAGTTAAATATTAATTTAACATGTTAAATAAAGATTATTTCCGATTGTGGTTTAATAATTATTTAAGGATGCCTAATTGCATTTATCTCGACACTAGTTATTAGAGTGAATATATTGTTGGAAAAATAATATATTTATTAGTGAGTAATGCAGTAATATTTATTTGAGAAATAAATAGCCATTATTCAAGGTCTAATGAATGTCGTGGAGAAAATAAGGAAAATGGAAAAATAAAAGTACAGGCCGTGTACATTAAATATACACACCATGTATTTTTTTCTGGGAATTTATGAGAAATAATATTATTAATTCGCTGGGCGCATGTCAAGTAATAATAATAAGTCAACTGTTATTATTAGACATGAAATATTACTAATAATTAATTTAAATAAATAAATGATTTCATGTAATTATTTCATTTTATTAATATATGTAATTAAAAAACCCAATTATATATATTTCTCATTATCCTAGCCATTTTTATGTGGTTGTGAACAACAGATTATGAAAAGCTCTCAAGCTAAGAGATAATTCCTTTTCCACTAAGAATGCTCTCAAGCTACGAGAGAGAGAGAGAGATCCACCTCCACCGGATCAAGGTGATCGAAGGTGGACATCGCAAGCAAAGAGTCTTCCATGCTAGCACCCGGATATCCCTTTGGCGATGTCTAGAGATACATGGAGCACGTGTGGATCACCGCCAGAGGAATCCTACACTTGGATTCTATGATGCAACTACGAATCACATCAGATCGTGACCAGAGACATAAAAGAAGAAAGAATTCCATCAAGGTAATTATTTTCAATTAATTAAATTAATTATAACCAACATATGATGATATTATCTATGGTTCTGGGACTCCCCTATTTCTTTTTTGTTTTTTGTTCTATTCCGAAGATCCGGCGTTTTGTTATCTTGATGGATCTCAGATTGATCATTTTTAATGCTAAAATTAAAGTTGGGTACACCCACCAATGCGCTTATGCTATGCCTAGAACCTACAAGTGTTATCAGAGTGGTCATATGTTTGATTATAATTATTTATGTTTTTTTGGTGATTTACACATTTAATAATTTAGTTGTTTCAATTCATGTTAATCGTTATTTAAAATCTAAATCTTGAGATCTGTTCCTCCCCTCTCATTTCTTGTTCACCTTATAGAAACAAATTTTTTCTTTTAATTTTGATTAAAATAAAACAGAGGATCTCATATGAAGGATCCAAATGTTCCTAGTCGTACAACACTGGAATACACAGTGTGTATTCGGAAGTACACATCGTGTAGTCTAGGTTCAATGGATTGGACTGATCCACCAAATCAAGTCGGGCGTTGGGGTATTCTTAATTCATAAATGACATTGTGTGTTGACCAAGAACAGGTGGCACACGGTTTCCTAATTACATGCCATGTGGTCCACTGAACACAAAGTGTAGTCCCTTCGGACTGGGGTTGGACCGTGTACCCCATACATGGATTTACCAGATGGAAACTGTGTAACGTGGATACTACACGGCGTGTTTCCAACTGAACACGCCGTGTACTTTGAAAATTTCCGAAGTACATCTACATGTCATGTCCCTGGGCGTGTACTTCAGATGGACGATGAACAAAAGTACACACCATGTAGTCAGAACTACACACTGTGTACTCATCCAAATTATGTATATTTATTAAATTTTATTATTACATTATACAAGCCCTTGAGACGTGTACCATAGTGAAATCATAAAGATGAGGCACAACATGTGATAGGTGTTTTATATATATGTGTTTAATTTAACATTTTCGTAATGAATGAGAATTCACCGGGTTGCCACCATGGTACAAGTTACGTACAAAGATAATTTTAAATGAATTTATTTGTTTAAAATTATGATGGATGAGAATATCAAGGAAATTCAGAAAAAGAGTTTAAGATAAAAGGTTTGATTAATTAAAGATAATTAATTGATTCGAGCATGATTTACCTTAAACAATAAAGATTAAAGAATTAAATGCTAGTTTTATTTATGTGTAAATATTGTTGCATGCATGGATGATCATGAGCTAGACCAAGACCTTTGTATGTGAATGGTTTATTTAATTTATTTATTTAAATTAAATTTGTTGGCCTACGAGCCTTCTCCTCATTAATATACAGGTCCTGGGAACCCAAGGTTTATTTTATGTAAAAAACACCTTTTTACCCCTCACCTGCATGTGAGATAAATTCATATATAATGGATGGAGCTCACAAGCTAGTGGAGGTGACTTAAGTCAAGAGCCAAGGTGAAACCAATCTAAGGAGATATAAAGGTGTACAAGTGGAAAGCTGTAAACACAAACCTAAGAGGTTCAAGGTGTTTCTCCCCTAGGTCTTGGGTTAGTTTATCAACCACTAGATAAAATAACCAATAAAAAAATCTCATGATCATACCATTTATTTTACTTCTTTCAGTTGCATGGTTTATTTTTTGTGGGTGTGTTGTCACGATCACACAATTAATGAATTAAACAAGCAGTCAAGATGGAACTAAAATAAGACCGTCTTATGCGTAAATATTATCATAGACATGGTTAATCACTTAATTATATCCCACTTAATATTAAAAATAATGTAATCAAAGGAAATAAATTGGAAATTTACATATAAGGATAAAATCCCTCAAAGAAATATTAGGTCGATATAGCCTTCCATAATCTTGGTTAGAATCGAACTACAGTTCAAAGTGCTTGAACAACCCTAGTTGGGGTGATTTCAATTATCGAGGAATTATAATTCAAGGTTTTAGGTTGACTTGACTTGATTCGTATCAAGGGTTAACTGCCACAACAGGACTTGGTGTGACTAAGAGGCAAGGTTTGAGGAAATCCAAAAATATAAGGATTTCAAGACTGGGGAGTCCGCTTAACAGATCAAAAAGCTGCGAGTTAATGCGGTTTGAATTTGTAATTCCTACCTAAAACCCTTCAAGTTTCTTGACCAACCCTAGTTAGAATAATGTGAAGGGAAATATTGATCCTTTTCACTAGAATATTCAGGCAACAGAATATTCCGAAGTCAATGGTGAGGGATATTGGATTTGATAAAATAGTGGGAGACTAATAAGTATTAATTTATTTATTTGTCTCAGTTTTAATAAAGTACTAAAACTTTGATCATCTTAAATTGTAGAAATAGAATGAAAAATGACTTCAAACATATCATTTCAAACCATACTCGAGAAGGAAAACCTTCTCACCAGCACCAATTTACAAGAGTGGTAGAGGCGTTTATGCGTCATCCTTCACCACGAGAGAAAATTGTATGTGTTGGAAGAGCCTATTCCAGTTGTGCCTGGGAAAGAGGCTAGTGATAAGGAACTATCTCTCTATATGAAACATATGAATTATTCCATAGATTTCCAATGTTTCATGCTATCATCCATGTCTAAAGAGCTCTTGAAGCAACATGAAAACATGGATGCGTATAGGATGATGTCTCACCTTAAGGATCTCTACCAAGATAAGGCAAGACAAGAGAGATATGAGATCTCCAACGATTTGTTGAAAATAATCTTGGATAGTTTGTGCTAGCTGGGCCTCATGTATTCAAGCTCATTGGCTACATTGAACACCTGGACATCTTAGGGATTAAGTTCCCGGATGAGTTGCGTACAGATCTCATCCTATCATCACTTCCCAAGACCTTCTCTAGCTTCATTGTCAATTATAACAAGAGAAACAATGAGAAGAGTCTATTGGAACTCCTGACCATAATTTTCTTGGTAGATAAGGACATGGGACAAGACAAACCCATGGTCCTTATGGAGAATAAGAAAAGGAAGGACAAGGAAAAAGGGATAAAGACTTATAAATGGTCTGAAGCCCCCGAGCACCGTCCCTCCAAGAAGGGGAAGATCCAGAGGTAGAGAAAGGAATAGGAGGCAGTATGTTTTGCATGTGGAAAGAAAGTCCAATAGAAGAGGAACTGCACCCAGAAGCATGGGGATGCTAAAGGTGAATTCATTATCGAGTGTAATCTTTCCATTTATACACATTGGGTATTAGATACAGCTTGTGGGGATCACATATGTATTCAAATGAAGGAACCGAGTAGATTTAGAAATATTTTCAGAGGATAGGTGGATCTTCGAGCTTCCAATTGCGCGAGGATGGCTACGTTATCCATTGTCAATTACCACCTCTCATTACCAACTGGGATGATTTTGGTTTTACATAACTATTATTATGTGAATAGTGTTACCAAGAACATAATTTCTGTCTCTTGTTTGGATACAGATGGATTTATTTTGATGTTTGGAAATAAGGTTTGTCTCTTTTATAAGAACAACATATGTTATGATATATCGCATTTTAATAATGTTTTGTATGTAATAAATTATGAAAACTAAGTGTTAGCAATCAATAACGAAATAGACTCACATGACTCATACATCACCCAGTTTTGGCATCACTGTCTCAGTTATGTAAATGATAAGTGCTTGACAAAGCTCTTCCAAGATGGATATTTAGACTTTACTGAGCTAAAACCACTTGATAGATGTCATTCTTGTTTACAAGTAAAAATGACCAAGCCGCCTTTCGGTGGACAAGGTGAAAGTGCGACAGAGCTTCAAGGATTGGTGCACACGGATGTGTGTGGACCATTTCTAGTAGAATCTAGAGGTGGATATTCTTACTTCATTACTTTTACTGATGATTTGAGTAGATATGGATATGTCTATTTAATGAGGTATAATTCAGAAGCCTTAGATAAATTGTAGGAATTCAAGAATGAAGTAGAGAATCAGCTTAGTAAGAAGATAAAGAAGCCTCAATCGGATCGAGGTGGAGAATATCTGAACCAAGAGTTCATCGATCTTCTATGGAAGTCTAGGATTATATCTCAGCTCACTCCTCCTTATACACAATAGTGGAATGGTGTTAGTGAAAGGAGGAACCGCACCTTGTTAGATATAGTGAGGTCGATGATGAGTCATGCAGATCTTCCATTATCCTTTTGGGGATATACCTTACAAACTGCATCATACACATTAAACCGAGTACCAACTAAGGTGGAAAATGGAATTCCCTTCGAGTTATGGAATGGAAAGAAACCCATTTTGTCACACACACATGTATGGGGATGTGAGGCATTTGTTGAGGCCTTATCAGGCAAAAAAATAGAACCCCGGGGCATGAGGTGTATCTTTATAGGATATCCCAAGGAAACGAAAGGATATTACCTATATAACCTTTCAGACAAGAAAGTGACTGCCGCTATACAAGCAGTAATTCTTGAGAGGGAGCACATCCTCAAAAAGGATAGTGGGATAAAGATTGGCTTCGAAGAAGTTGATGCCCAAGATACACAAAAGTTGTTACATGAAAAAGTTCCACAAGTCCCCATGGAAGAGGTTCCAGAAACATAAGTACTGCATAGGAGCTCAAGAGAGGTAAGAGAACCAGAGAGATTTGGTTTCCTAGTAATTGAGGATGGTGAATCCTTATTGCTGGACATGGATGAACCTCTCTCCTACAGTAAATCAGTAGAAAGCTCAAAAGATACAAGATGGCCAAAAGCTATGAATTCTGAGATGGATTCCATGTATCAGAACCAAGTCTGGGTTCTGGACGATGAGCCAATTGACGTAAAGACTGTTGGATGCAAATGGGTATTCAAGAGAAAGTTGGACATGGAAGGTCAAGTTAGAACCTATAAATCAAGGCCAGTGGCTAAAGTATTTAGACAGCGTCAAGGAATTGAATATGATGAAACCTTCTCGCTAGTTTCCATGTTTAAATCCATAAGAATCATACTCACCATAGTAGCTTACCATGACTACGAGATTTGGAAAATGGATGTAAAAACAACATTACTTAATGGTAATCTTCAATAATATGTCTATATGACACAAAAATAAGGGTTTTTGACACTAGGTGAAGATAAATGGGTTTGCAAGTTGCAAAAATCCATTTATGGATTAAAGCTAGCATTTAGGTCATGGAACATTTGATTTGATGAAGCCATAAATGAATTTGGTTTCATTAATAATGAATGTGATCCATGTGTTTATAAGCAGTTTAATGGGAATGCGATCGTTATCCTATTAGTATATGTTGATGACATATTTCTTATTGGAAATGATGTACCAGTCTTACAGTCAGTTAAGGACTGGTTGAACAAGTGTTTCTCCATGAAGGACTTGGGTGAAGCAACCTACATTCTAAGGATCAAGATCATTCATGATAGATCCAAGAGGATGCTTGGACTATGTCAGGGTACATACATTGACCAGATACTAAAGATATTTAGTATGTAACAATCCAAGAGGGGATTGGTTCTAGTGTCACATGGCCTACATCTTTCAAAGAAAATGTGTCCTCAGACACAACAAGAGAAAGATAACATGAGTAAGATACCATATGATTCAGCTATAGGATCCATCATGTATTCCATGTTATGTACCAGGCATGATGTTACATATGCACTGAGCATGGTAGGAAGATATCAAGTATATTCAGGAGAACAACATTGGACTTCTGTTATGACTATCCTTAAGTATCTGAGAATAAATAAGGATATGTTCATGGTATATGGAGAAGATGAGGAGCTTTTTATCAAAGGGTATGATGATGCGGGTTTTCAGATAGATCAGAATGATCTGAAGTTACGATCTGGATATGTTTTTTGTCTCAATGGAGGAGCTGTGAGCTGGAAGAGTTTAAAGCAGCTAGTTGTTGCGGATTCTACAACAGATTCTGAATATATAGTAGATTTTGATGCAACCAAAGAAGCCATATGGATTCAGAACTTTGTCCAGGAGCTTGATGTGGTTCCTAGTAGTAAAGATCCTATCACATTGTACTGTGATAATACTGTAGCAGTGGCTAGTTCAAAAGAACCAAGGTCACATCAACGGACAAAGCACATACTCCAAAAGTACCACCTCTTGAGGGATTTATATCAAAGGGGTTATGTTTCTATGAGTAGAGTGTCCACAGAAGAGAACGTGGTGGACCACATGACTAAAGGCCTATCTCAACAGAAGAATGAGTATCATGTGAGAGATAAAAGGTTAAAGGTTGTTAGTAGTTGGCTCTAGTCCAAGTGGGAGTCTGTCGGAGTTAGTGGCCTAGAACCAACTACTTTATACTTTCTTCATTAATAAATACCTTATCACATCTTGATTTTTCTTCTATGTGACAATGCATGTGATAATGTCCTAAGTATAGCTGTTGCATTAAAGGGTCACATCGGATCCCAAATATGATAAGAACCCAGAGGTTCCCTAACACTATTCTTGAATATATGTTCTATGGATGGATGATGTTATTTGAGGGCTATAAATAATATAGGCCATTAGGGGTGAGGACTCATAAAACTTTGAGACACATTCCCATGGTGTGCGCCCTTGGTAATATCTTGGAGGATATTATCAGAACGAGACTCTCCAGTAGGAAATCCAAATTTCATAGTGTCATTGGATGTTCCTATCTACAGACGTGTGTATTAGTCTTTAGACTTTAAGATTATTATTAATGGGTATTAAAACTCACGCACTTAGATGTATTGAAGAAAACTGTGATGAAACACAGTTCACAGTGAGGTAGGATACGTTGGGTGCGTCACGAGTGATACTGCATTAATAGATAATGAGAGAAAGGATTTGTCCCTTCTCTTCCAAAACTGAAGTAGATATCTCAGGCCCTTTGATAGAATTGATATATCCTAAGTAAATCCATGGTCATGGTAAGGAATGGGGGAGTTCAATTATAGGAAGTCAAAGAAATAATAATCAAGCAATGAGTTGATAACACTAGCATGCAACCCGCTTGATATGATATATTGTGAAAAATGGATTACATTACATAGTAAGCATTCATAGGAGGTGACACATAATTGTGGCATTAACTTATTTCTATATGGGTGCCTTGGCATGTTTCTAGATGCTAACCTAATAATTTAGGTAGGCTTCACCTAATGCCACTAAGAAAGAGGCCTAGAGGGTCACACACTAAGTGTATCCAAGTATCTCAGTTAAATATTAATTAAACAAGTTAAATAAAGATTATTCTTGATTGTGGTTTAATAATTATTTAAGGAAGCCTGATCACATTTATTTCGACACTAGTTATTCAAGAGAATATATTGTGGGTGAAATAATATATTTATTAACGAGTAATGCAGTAATATTTATTTGAGAAATAAATAGCCATTATTCAAGGTCTGATGAATGTGGTAGAGGAAATAAACAAAATGGAAAAATAAAAGTACATGCTGTATACATTAAATATACATTCCATGTATTTTTTTCTATGAATTTATAAGAAATAATATTATTAATTTGCCGGGCGCATGTCAAGTAATAATAATAAGTCAAATGTTATTATTAGATATGGGGTACTACTAAGAATTAAATTAAATGAATAAATGTTTTCGGGTAATTAATTCATTTTATTATTATATGTAATTGATGTTGGGGTTTTTTTCATGAAACTCCAGTCAATGATTTCCCCTTAAAATGTAGCACAGTGGTGACCACGGGGTTGTCTCACGAGGAGGTTGGAGGCTAAGTTATCAAACTGTCACTTTGTTAATTTATTTTTGTTAATGTCAGAATTAGAAATGGGGATTTGAAATTATATAAAAAATGTTAAATAACATAAAAAAACAGAATTCAACTATAAATATATGTTAGTGATTGTAAATCAAAAGCAAACTAGACTAAATAAAACAAACAAAAGAAGGCAGTGGTGGATAAACATCGATCCTTAGATACTCCCTCTATCCCTGTTTAATTGAATTATCGGATTATATTTCTCAATGATCACTCAAATAACTCCAATTGAACACCCATATTGACTATACACTATATCTAGACCTCAAATATGGGTGTTTATCCTCTTATGAAAGTGATTCAATTACCCAAAGACCTTCGAGCAATCAAAACTAATTAAACTTGTTGTGCTCAATGTGGAGACCTCTCCCAAAGAAGTTTAAACAATAAGACAATTATTTTACATTCATAAATTGATAAACAGTCTAGAACAAAATAGAATAAAGTGAATTCATGAAAGAAAAGATACCTCCATCATTCATGAAAACTAATTCCAGGAAAATATAATTTGAATACATTGAAGAACCAAACTCAAAAGGGAAGAATATTTAGATCTCTGCTGCCCACCACTACTTAGAGTTTAGCCCTTCATGTGATGATTATCATCAATTAAACTCCTATTCTCCATTATATTTCCTCCATAAAATCTCACTCCCTTGGTCCAACCCACTTAAAATGGATATCCTTGTAAAAGGGAGAGGAGACACATATTTATAGGGTAAATGGATTAAGAAATCTCGCTTCAAATTCTGTCCTCCGGATTGCATCGAATTTTAAACCCATTTAGTGCCAGAATTTGGAAATGGCCCCTTCTTGAAAGTTTTTCCATTATTCCTTCCTTGTGCCTCCACAAAATTTCAAGTTTATTGGTCCATGTAAGGAGTTATGGTGGTTTTGGTGCGGCACATTTAATCTGTCCAGGTGACTCTTTGTCTTCCAAAATTAGAACTTCCCATGCCATAATGACCATGAAAACAATAGATTCAGACGTGGCCTCATTAATGAAAAATTTTCATTAATTCCTTTTACATCTCTATGAAAAATTTCATCTCCAATGGACCGGTATTATTCAAGATAAAAGCTCATATTTAAAACAATCTAAATCTACGCACAATTTACGATGTCCGGATTGTGAGCTTAGTTTGGGCCTTCAAATGATTGATTGATCTGGGCCTCCATAAGGATGAAATGTGTCCAATGATGTAAGGAAACCTAAAAAAAAGTAATTGCACAATTTTTTTCAGTGTAGAAAATGATATGGCTGAAATAAATAAGACAAATAAAACAGTTAAACACCAAAATAAAGCCATTTTTTCATTTGAGCTCAAAATACAACTAAAACCTAAAAATATAACAATTGCCCATAAAATAACACTATGGTGGGTATTAAAACATTTAAATATAGTATATAATATGTGAAAATTCAAGATTTGTCTGTAACTAAAAATCCCAATTATATATATTTCTCATTATCCTAGCCAATTTTGTGTGGTTGTGCACAACAGATTTGGAAAATCTCTCAAGCCAAGAGATAATTCCTTTTCCACCAAGAACTCTCTCAAGCTATGAGAGAGTGATCCACCTCCACCGGATCAAGGTGATAAAAGGTGGACATCACAAGTGAAGGCTCTTACATGCTAGCACATGGAGATCCCTTCTGTGACGTCTAGAGATACTTGGAGCACGTGTGGATCACTGATAGAGGAATCCTATATTTGGATTCTACAATTCAATGAAGGATCACATCAGATCGTGACCGGAAACATCATGGAAGAAAGAATTATATCAATGTAATTATTTTTAATTAATTAAATTAGTTATAACCAACATATGATGATCTTATCTATGGTTCCAGGACTCCCCTCTTTCTTTTTCGTTCTTCATACTATTTCGAAGATCCGACATTTTATTATCATGACAGATCTTAGATTGATCTTTGTTAACGCTTAAATTAAAGTTGGGTATACCCACCAATGTGCTTCCGCTGCGCCCGGAACCTACATATACATTATTATATTTTTTTACATTGAGTTTTAAAAAATTAAATCTATGAAATAGAAGAAAATATATAATTCCATGCATGTCCATTATTCCCCAATTTTTATATATATTCAAGTATCATGGTAAAACCTGAGCGTGAGGGGAATATCCCCCAGTTGTAACATCCAATAAATCATAACTAATAGAAAAATGGTATGTAAAATTCCATCCTTCCACATGTGATAAACTTTTCGATAAAACATGGGAATTACCTAACTATTCACTATGTTTAAATAATCCATTTAAGATAATTGAAATTTGTGTCTACTTCTTCAACTAGATAAACATAAAACCCTAATCATTAAAATAACCAATCAAAAATTAATTTAACTAGGAAATAAAACAACTTATGGAACCACCTATAACATCTATGAGAGAAAACTAAGTGGAAGTGGAGAAAAAGTGATCTTAATTATTTTTATGTTTCTTAAAAAACATATTCACTAGTTAAGATGAGTTATCTTTTTTTTCTATATATACTTTAAAACACACTCTAATAAAAGAAACATAATAATTTAAGTGGTTAAACTATCCATGTGGGAAGGATAATCCTTGGTGAGATATGGATTCTTATGAGATAACAGTACCCACTAGAATCAACATATGGGTAAAAGCTATTAGTTTTTATCCTTGATCTCACATTACATATCCCCTGACAATGTTCCAGTGCATTTTTTACACAAGTTTACACCACACTTTATAATGACAAAAAATTTAATAATAACTAAAGAATATTTCACCAATTAGAATTCTATAAATCCATTCATGTGATGTGTTTTTCTTCTAATATTTCTCAATAACAAGTAATTTCTTCACTTTTTTGCACAAAACATACAAACAAACACTTCTTACACTGTCTACCTCTTTTAAACTTATTCTTCTTCTTTATCTTATAATTCTTCATCTCTCACTTATTCTATAAATAGTATTTATGTATTATCTATTTAGTATATCTCCAGTCTCTATCTTCTCTTACCACTATTGTGTATCTTATGTTTCATAGATTCAAAAAATAAGAAAAATAACATTTTAATTCAAATAATAAACTTTCTTCAACCAATATTAGACTTATCCCACTTCATTTTAATCAATTGGATCACCTTGAATCTTCTAGTCACTTTTGATGAAATCAAATGATCTCATAGATCAAGTTTGAGAGGTTCTTAACTCATAAATAGAGAAACATCATCATATCCCCTCAAAATATGAATTTTCTTATGGATATGGATGAAAAAATAATGTGTTGGACCCTAATTTGGTCAAACTATATTGAACTTTTTGGGAACCATTATCAAATCACCTTATAGAAATGAATATTATACCGTCACCATTTCAGATAGGTAGATTTATTTCAAACAATAGATTGTTCTATGTAATTTTAATACATATGTTAGACCTTAGATAACAACTTCAAGGACTTCTCAAAACATCCACTGATTTAAACCGTGACGTGTTATCCACTCATCATTTCACACAAGTGATATTTTATCATGTTATATCTTGAAGATCCCAATTTAAATCTTACAAAATATTTTACCCTTCCTAGAAAACCATAAATGTTTTAAAGTATTCAAAAAAATATTTAGTAATTATACAACACAATCTGTAGCTTACCAATTTGGATTTTAGAGCACAAATCATCCACAAGTGACCATGAAAACCTCCATGACACAACCATGTTCTTTATTTTCGAATGATATAATACTCACCCACTATGCCATGCGAAATTTCTGTTTCATTGGTTTAATACCTAGTTTTATACATTTAAAAATTCTCTAAATCACCACAACATATCACCATTGTATCACCGAATAGACAAGGATTTATGCTTCATAACAAGTGTAACCAAAATTTCAGTTTTTCTTTGTATTATCTCAATTTTTCACTTCCCATGTAGTATTTATTCCATTTTTGATATACCTAAATTGTGTGGTGATGTAACATATAATTTCCATGTAATTTGTTTAACCATTATGCCTCTTAAATATACTTCAAACCATTCCAAAATTTAAAAATGAATTTCACCTCAAATGCATCATTACAGAACACTTGAGTTTGAGTATGATTTATGTGTTGAAGAAAGAAGGAAACACAATTAATCATGTCTACTTCATCACCTTAAACTTCACCTTCCACTAATGAATTAAAGAACTTCCCCAAAAACAAGAATCTTAAAATAACTATTTGGATAAAAAAATGAGTGCCAACAATGAGCCAACCTTTTCTCCTAAAATTATTGATCTAAAATTTGTAGTCATTGATCATACCTAATTTTCAATGATAAACACTTATATATTCAATAAAAAATATCACTTCTGATAAACCCAGAATCCTTAATTTTTTTTCAGTATATTTAAAGGTATAAGTGACATCCTGATGTTTAGATAATTCATTTTTTATAATCAAATCATATAAAATATGTGATTTATAAGATAAAACTATATAAAAAATAAAACTATGAAAAATAGAAGTAACTATGAGTGATAAATAGAGTGTGTTGTGATTTATCAAAACAACAATTATAAGATTTCATTTTAGGAAAACAGATCAATAGTCACTACCTTTTTGATAATTTCAATACATAATAAATTTGTAATTTTAGATGAAATGAATTAAAGAAAAAAATACTTGTTATTTTTTAAATTTACCCCCAATGAAAAATAACATCCCCCCTTAATTGAAACAATATACCAAAGATCCCCCTTGATAAAACATCTCACCATACTATAATTTTATCAACCTTCAACACTTTTCTCACACTTACTAATTTACTATACTTTCCCAACAATATTTTCAAAATTATTCCACCTATTTGGTATTTTTTTTAAAAGGATATATTTAGAAAAATACTAATAAAGAAAGTATTCTAATAGGGAAAAAACATATAGGAATAATAAGATTCTATATAATAACAAACTTTATACATGGGTACTTTGTAAGAAAAGATCATTCATATAAGAATAATAATTCAGATATATAAGAATATATTAGAGAATGATAATAGCTATGTATTAATAACTTCAAGAATATAAATCTATGAAAGGATAAACTAAACTGTTTTGAGGAAGTCTTCCTGTGAATCTCCCTAAGATAAATGTTTAAATAAAAATATAAATTCTATAAATCAACCTATGATGTGCAAATATAGTAATATTCTTTTATAAGGGTTGGTTCTAGAATATGAAATAAATACATATTTAACTTATATTATTATGCCATCCAAAATTTAGGTTGCACCTTCACTATAATTTAGCAAAGTTCTACATAAACATAAAATTTTTATCCCCCTTTCTAAAATTCATTTTTCATAGACAATGAAATATCACTATAACTATCACCATGAGTAAGTGTGTTGGTCAGAAATTATGGTAGGCGGATAAATAGATGGATTTACTTATATAAAAACCTATACAATGGGGTTTATACAGTCACTAAAGGATAAGAAATAGATATAAGGTGATAGGGATAAAAATGAAAAATTATATCTAAGGGGCTATAAATAGAAATACAAAGGTGCAAGATAAAGAAAGAGGAAGAGAACAAGTGAAAAAAGAAGCTTAAATAAAGAAATATCAAAGGATATTGTTGATATTCATTGAAGATAATTCCTTGTATTTTTTCCTTAAAATAAGTTTAATTCACAAAAATGAAGATCTATTTTTCTTCTTTGGGAATTTTAGGAATAAGATGAAACATTAAAGCCTCTTGGATAATTGAGGATCTGTGGAAGATCAAAGATCATTCCACATGATGTACACAAATTATTCAATGAAGTTCCTTATCACTAAAAACTCTATTTATATCTTCCAAGGGGTGATGGGGTCTAATGAATCAAGACATGTCATTAAATACCTAAAACAAAACTTTTGTACCACATTAAAATCATCCTCGAACTATCCTGTCTAAAACCATTAGATACCTAATAACCTCCATCAGGTAGCAGATGGTCCTCCTATAGATCCGGTGATTCTGACACATGCTATTGACTTTCCGACATCAATGAACTGGCTAGCCGGTGCTACCTACTACAACCTCCTTCGAAAAAATGCATTTAAGAATATTTTGAAGCCTATATTTAGTTTGATTCATTCATTTCAAAATAACATAATATAACCAAAATAAATGCACTAGAGCCTTATTGAAATAAGTTAGAAATAAATTAAAGTGTTTTTGATAATTAACATAATAGTACTATGGGAGTGACCAATATCTTCCTTTTTGATGATCATAAGAAATTGATATAAAAATCAATATAATTAAGAGGAAAATATTGAAGGAAAATGTTTTACAAATAATCATGAAACTATGTCTCCCCATTTTTTAAAATTTGCAATTAAGTATTTCCCATTGATGAAACATCTTTTGAGAACAACATTATTTTAACTTTTACTACTAAAAAATACACTTCACCTCCTTCAAAAATTTATCCCCCTTTGATATTATCAAAAAGAACCAACAATTTATGGGTATTATAGAGATAATATAAGATAATAGAATTTTAAAAAATCAATCTCCATAATAAAGAGATTAAATGATCAAGCTCAAGAATCCCTGAATAAATACATTGATGGAAATTATAAAGTATTTTTAAATAATTAAAAAAGATCATACCAATACATAGACAATTTAAATTATTCTTTAAAGAAGATATTTCACATGATTTAAAAAAAGATAATCAATGAAATCATTATTAAATAAGAGAGAGGAGAAAATATCATTAAATCATAGAAAAATCGCATCATCTAAAATAAAAAATAAATGATAAAAAATGTTCTCAAGATTAAGATAATTAAAAAAACAATAAAAGAAGAAAAAATAAAAAAAAATTCTAAAATAATTTTAAAAAGGAAAAAGAAAATGGAATTTGGAAAAAAATTGATAAAGGAAAATGAAAAGGAATTTAAAAAATAAATTCGAAAAAGGAGAATGAAAAAAAATTAAAAGAAACTAAAAAAAATGAAAAAGAAATTTAAAAAAATTGAAAAAATGAAAAAAATTGATGTTTTTTTGAAAAATTAAAATTAAAAATAAATGAGAAAAAAATTCAAAAAAAAGAAAATGAAATAAGAATTGAAAAAAAATGAAAAAATAAAAATAAAAAAATTTGGAAAAAAAATTTTAAAAAGGAAAAGAAAAACAATTTTTGAAAAAAAAATTTAAAATAGGAAAAAAATTAAAAAAAATTGAAAAAGTAATATAAAAAATTTTCAAAAAAATATTGAAAAATAAAAAGAAAAATAAATTAAAGTGAAAAGTGTCCCCCTCAAATGATAACTCACTTGAGATAATCAGATCACAACAAAAAAACCGAGAGAGAAAAAGAAAAGACAAAGAGGAAGGCAATATGAATGAAAGGAAAAAAGAAGAACACAAAGAGAAGAAAGAGAGGATAAATTTAGACATAATATTCAAGAGGGAACATAAAATAAAAATAATGATGATCCTTTTTTCATTTACTTAATGATTAAAGTCTAATATTCTATTGAAATTAAAGATCTATGTCACCTCATTTGACGCATAAAACAAAAATCTCGATATGGAAATAATTGATCAATCACTTAATGGTTTAAAAAAACCATTTATGAGAAGCCACCAGTTAATAGATCAATAAGGTTATTTGAAAAATACCTATAATAAATTATTTAAAGGATACTTTTGGTACCATTGACAGTCCGACTCTGTTAGCACAAAAAGATTTGGGTAAACAAAATTTAGGTCCATAAATATTAGAAAGTAATGATTTAGGGACCCAAACTTAATATATTTTTTAATAATATTGTAATAAATATTGATAGCCTTAGGTCTTCTATATCTTATATTTTTACAATATCATTAATATATAATATTCCCATGTATATGAAAATATCTGAAAAATTTATTTTGGGAAACAAATTTAATAGATTTAAAGGTTTTTTAAGAGATTTTATTTTTTTTAAACCAAAACCAAGATTAATCATTTTGATACTTTGAAAAAAAATGATCATTTTAATTATCATCCATATAGGGTGAATTTTGAAAGAGAATTTCTGAAATCCTTGATATTTGTTTTGAAAAATTATAAATCAAGTTAATATTTTAATTTCAAAATCAAATTATCCTTTTCCTTTAAAAGTAGATATTTTTATTTTAAAACTTGAAAGTATTTCTAATTAATATTTTCAAAATCAGAATAATGTTTTAAGTAATATTTTCTAAGATCTTAAAAGGATATGGGTCATTAAGAAGAATAAGAATGAAAACAAGAAGGAGTGTATTATAAATTATAAAAAGACATGAGATTACAAACCTCATTACCATCCTCGATGTGTTCCATTTGACATTTCAAACATTAAATTCTTGTTGAGGAAGTATCACTCTAACTCAAAACATTTAGGCATTTCACACCTTTCATATTATTTTTTAACTTCTTTGTTGTAGATAAAAAAATCTGGCATTATATATATATATATATATATATATATCCCTTTTTGTTATAATTGCAACACATCACTTCTGGAACATCGATCGTATATTTCTTTTTGACACACAGATATGATTTCTTCTTCTTTAGGAGACTGCAAACCATTTTGAATTTCTTTTCAAATAACCCTTCATCATTAGTGTCACAATAAAAAAATAATTATCTCTAATTTATTTGAATGAAATATTTTTTTTGTTTCCTTGACCTCTATAGATTCTTTAACTATTTTCACTTCATCATTATTTTATATTTCATTAAGGATCTAATGAGCTCTTATACCGCTATATTTTTTTATATTTAGCTGTTTGGATCATCATGAATTTGGGAGCCCATGAACCAAGTAAAACCCAATGTATTTTATTTAGGAGAATTTTAATGTAAATTCATCACTGAGATATTTTACACCATTGAAAATGTGATTGAAAAGAGTAATAATGCTAGTAATATATTCATTTTCATGCATGAAGAAAATTTTGAAATCTTGATGATACATATAAAAAATATTTTCCTTTACTTTATTCATTAATTCATTGGTGGATTTATGTAACACCCCAAGATTTCATAGTACGTTATCTCTTTGAAGTAATTCAATAGCTTACACCACACACAACACCGAGTTCGAGTGCACAAGGACTTACCAAACTACCCGTTCAAAAAATAGTTATGAATAGTATTAACTAGATTTTGAATTTTATATACTCCATATAATTTTAAATTATGTATTATGTTTTTATTAGACATATTATAAAATCAAATTAAAATTTTCAGATAAAAAATGTATTTTTAAAAAAAATGAAAATTTACAACCTTTTAAGGGAGAACCCTTTTAAAATCTAATATTTGACAAATTTATATATTAAATTTGAAAAAATAAAATTATTATTTATAATCAAGACATTAAAAATTACATTGGATAAAATTTTGGTATTTTTCTGATAATGTTCATTTTTTAATGAATAGTGAGAAATACTGTATTTTAATTCCAAGCTGCCTTTTAATATAATTTATTTATATGGTTAGATTATCTTTTTAATTGGTTTTGAAGTTTAATTAGATTATATTTTTATCATTTAATCAAATTTTTGTCATTGGAAGTAATTTAACATTGAAATTGAACACAAACAAGTGTCAATATTTTGATAGTTATTATTTATTCAAACCATGCTTTTTTTGTTTTCACATCTGAAATTAGTTTTAACTTAATTAATGAAACTTATATGTTTTGAATTTGGTAAAATAGAATTAATTTTTGAATTCAGAATATAAAATATATCTTAGGCTGAATTTTTGGTATTTTTTTGAAAAACTTCACTTTTTGATGAATAGTGAAAACACTGAGCAGTAGTTCAAAAACCGACTTATTCATTTAAATGAAAATTTACCCCTTCTATGAATTGAATTTAAAAAATACGACATACATGGTTGTTATTAGTAAGTAAAATGTGGTTAAATAATATGAAAATAATTTTTGGTGACTAGTAACTTTTGACTTTTATTTACCGCAGTTAAAGGTAAATAGGGTAATTCAAGGTAAAAATAATATTATAATAATATTAAATTTCCTTAAAATGTTTCCTAATGCTATTGGTTGATATATTTCCAACCATGGAAATCTTTGGGTCTAATTTGGGACCCCATGGTGTCACTTAAGAGTGACAATGACACTTTATATTAATTAATTTAATGTTAAGACAAAATATGACATAAACATATACCTTTTAGTAAATCAATTTTTACATGGGGTTATATAAGTTATATCTTTGACTATAAATATTAATTTGAAATCTAAAAAGATTTAATACATTATTTTATTTGTTTTATAATTTTTAGACATCAAATAAATAAAATTATTTATGACACAATAATGATGCAGTTTTTACCTCATTAATAAATGATTAAAATAAATAAGATTATAAAAATTAAAACATTAGCCAAAACATTCCATTTATTATTGAATGATTTTATTTAAAACAATAGTCATATTAAAATTGACTTTAATGAGTTTTGGACCTTTAGAAACCGAAAATCATTATATAATAAAATAATATTTTCAATGTTTCCTAAAGAGCCCCTCATCTCCCTTATAAATAGCCCTCACCTATAACCCATTACTAAAACCTCTCAGTCCCCTTTAATCTTCCAAAATCTTCCCAAATAAGCTCTCAATATCCCTCTCTTCCACCTATAAGATTTAATTTAGGAAAAAGGCACTTGAATAAATCTTTTTGGTTCAAACCAAAGGGAGTTACCCGATTTTAAGGTAATGTCTTCCCTAAAGTTCTCTTCTTTTATCTTACTTCTAAAACCCCCTAATATATTTTTATTAATTTCTTTTATAAAAAAAACAATATCCTAAATATAATAGGTTGTTTTTATGAGAATTATTTGAGCTACACTTACACACACCTCCATCTAATGGGAAAAGAACATACTGTTTCTGTGGACGATGAACTACTGCCTCATGAAGATGATTGTTCAATTATCTCCTACCACCTCTTATGGTTGCCATTAATATGGAAATATATTTATATGTGATATATATTATATTTTTATTGTTTTTATTCTTCTGTATTTTTAATTTATTGCATACCTTAATGGTTTCCATAATGGGTAAATGCGATAATTTAATTTGACGAAGTGCGGACTACCGCCCCCTCAAAGTTATATGACTTATTCACGCCATACGTGGAATTTATAAAGGATAGAGTTACTAAAATTATATATGATTTTATAATAGAATTAAAATATACATATTTATCATTAATTATTCATTCAAATAAAATACTAAATTGAAAGGAAAGCAGCGTTCATGTGTACGTACAACTTACCGTCTCCATTAACGGTGCATTTCCTTTCTTATCTCCAAATGTTATGTACTGTTATAAATACATATATATACTGGATATATAATATATATATGATATCTAAATCATGAATATTATTATGGATATAAAGTACTTTTGACCACATGGACAACATGTAATTATAAGAAGTTTACTTTTGACTCAAGTACTGAATATCAACAAAACGACCGTTATTAACTTAAATGAGTACGTAATGTTTAAAATATTCTAATAAGTGATATAACAGAAATAATAAATTTGAAAATTGTTTTGAATAAATTATAAATTCACTTTAGTTTGTTATTCATGATATTAAAGAATGAACGGGTCAAGTCGGACACAAGGTAAGGGGTTTCTTATCTCACTCTTAATTTCATGAGATTTCTATTGTTCACTACTTATTTATTGCATATGGTGTATTGTGTACTTCCATTTGATATATATTATCATGATTATATTTATATTCATGGTATTATATGATTCATTTAGTGGTTATTAACTTTTTTTTCTATGACCTGATTGATTACAACGTGGCAAGGGATTTTCATCTCACTTTTTATTCCTGTGAGATTCATGCTATATTAGCCACTATTTCTTTTTGTGTGGTGTATATACTTCCAATGATAGTATTATTGGTGTAATATAATTTAATTTTTTGGTATTTACATCTTCATTTTATGATCCTTGTTTCATGGTGTGTATGTTTTGTATGTTACCAAATCAGGAAGGGAATTTCAAATTTCAATTTCCACTCGTTGGGCTTTACGCATAATTCATTGATTATTTTCCTCTAAGATTATGTGTGGAATCACTATTTATTATTTATGTATTAATTTCCCCTCCCCTTTCTGTGTATATACTTTTGATACATATAATAAATCCATTGATAATTTCTCAAGTCATTGATATTAACTTGATAAGAGTAATCCTAACTCAATTTCCATTCATTGAGTTAAACATCCAAGTCATTGGTGTTGTTTTTTAAATCATATGTGGGAATGTCCTCTGATTTATTTACAATGAATATCCAATCATATTGAGTGTATTTAAATTTTTCGCACATAATTATGTCATTGATTTATCCTTAACCTAAGGATATAGTCTTTATAAGGGACTTTATCTCAATTTACATTCCATTGAGACTTTTTTGTTGTTACGCGCCAATTCACTTTTATATGGTGTATATACTGTACTTTGACATAGTATAATATGAATCCCTTTATTATCATGATATTATAAAGTTTTTATTACCTCAATTATTTGTATTCAAGCATCTCTCATTTGGTTAGGTACTCTAACTAAAATATCATTTTAAATGATTTAAATATTTATTCTTCTAAATATTTCTCATTAATGTCCATTTTTTAAAAATGGTTTTAAGGATTTATTTATATGGACATTAATGTTTTAAAATTATTTTTTTTAAAAGTTTCAAAGTGGTATGTGACACTTTTATTCAAAAATCTATTTTAAATGTCTTCTTAATAAATAACGAGACTTTAAAATGTTTTCAAGAAAAGGGGGATAATTCTCTAAAATAGTTATATTGATTATTTGAATCTATTTCAATATCCTTCATTATTATAGATTGAGGTATATTTATTATAATCTTCCATATTGTATTGAATGAGGTATGTTTGATAGTGGATGTGCTATTTTTATACCATTTATGGTTTGTGGTTAAAATATTGACATTTAGTATGCTAGTTCAATAAAAATGTTTAGATTATGTTTCACACTTTTCATATGAGGAATGCATTAGACTTAGTAAGTGATGGGTGCATCCCGCTATAGCTCCTAGATGCATCGGTAGGTCTCATGAGACATTAGATGTGGAATTGGCTGAGGCCTTTTCCAATTTGATATAAAGTTTTCTCCAAGGCCTTAATCATTTTTAGACGTCTTAGCCGAGGTCTTGACAAAATGTTTCACAATGTACCGCATTGTACGTTCCCTCATTATGAAAATAATATTGATGGTTCATGTGGTTATTTGACTAGTAGAATACCCATGACTATGTTTTATTATGGAATTATTTACTCAAATCATATTCCTTCCATAAATTGTTCATGTTTATTATTTGTAAAGGAATGTCTTTTCAAATATTTACCATGCCTAATGTTTATGTTATCTTCCGTTTTATTTCCTATTATTACTGAGTATCTGAGCTCAACCGTTTCTTATGTTTTATTTTACCAGGATTCCAAGAAGTGTATTATGATTGATATGAAGGGTTAAGCTAGGGTATTAATGGAGTTCTCAAAGGATAATTTATATTCTGTTTTATTTTCTAATGTGTAATGTAACATTCATGTATGTAATCTATTTTCCAAGACTGCTAAACTAATTGGGATTTTGAGACTTGATTCCTTGTAATAATACCAATGTATTAAAATAATGCACCAGATCTGGGATTCTAAGGTCGGGGCATTACAGTTGGTATCAAAGGAAGTTTAGTACAAACCTTGAAATCTAGATTTAGAAAAACTCTGATTAGAGAACATTACCCTAAGATAGGATTTGAGGATTAGTATAGAAGACCTTCCTAGAATTTGGGTAATGTAGTGATTTTGTGAATTTTTCAAGTAATACATCCCTATCTGGATATGAGCAGGTAGAGGCAGCTCTGGAACAGATGTACGTAGGAGTGAACACTCTGACAATGAGTTTTGGGCTTGACCTAGGGTATCCTGGTACATGAAAATGGGCCTTACTGCACTTTTGGTTACGACACTCCCGGGGGATATTCTTAGGACAATTCACATTTTCTTTACAAACCGAATTAAAGTATTTTAATATAAGATCAGAATAAATGACCTTGGTTAATTATAAGGTGTTTCAGATTTAAAATAAGGTGTCATGATATTCTCTAAATGATTTTATGACTCACACTATGCTTTCTGGTTTTAGTCAAACTAGCCGTTCAATTACAGGTTATTACTTTTTGTATGAAAATATGAGGTATGAGATATAATTTATGGTTAAAATATGATAGGGTTATTTTTGAGGAATTTATCTCATTTTTGGGAATGTTATAAAATTATATATTTTCTGAAAAAGGACAACACACAGACCGTGTGACAACCCATCACGTCAGACAAATCTGCGGGAATCGAACCCACAACCAAAGTGAGACTGAGATTTAACGCCTACCACTGGACTACTGGAAGTCCCTGGTTAGTATGACTAATTATTTTTAGTTAAATTATTTTATGAATCAAGAATATGTTGATTTTTGGAACTTATTATTTATCCTTAATATAGGAAAATGATTTTGTGATTGAGTGATAAATGTTATTTTGGAAGATGTTCTCTCTTTTGGTAACACTATATGCCTAAGGAAAATAGAATACTATAGGACTTCATTTTGGGAGTAACGGTGGATTTTTATTTTGGAAGAATGTATGTTTTTATAGTATACTTCTAGTAATTTAGATTATTTATGGAAACGATTAACAAATCATAGAGAATATGTGATTAGGTTTATAACTTTTAAGTATGTGAATTTAAGATTAGTCGATGTTATTTGGAGATAAATGATAAGATTTATCCTGGAAGACTATGTGATCAAAAATTTCTAAATTTTGGTTTTCAAAATTAGTTTGGATTATTTTGAATAATTTTAAGGACAATTTGTTTCTAAATGATATTTTTTGAACTTTGGGTATTGTTTGTTTAATTTTGGAGATTAAGAGTAGTATTTATTTCTATAAAGGATTATCCTTTTTAAGGATCATCTAATCTTGTACTAACCATTTTGGTATTGGTTAATGTCTAACGAAAATGGAAATATATAGTTAATCTTTTGTGGATTATGTGATTCTTTATAAGTTGATTCTGGCACTTTAGGTGTGACCAAGTCATCTTGAATACTCATCGTTTAGAGAAAATATAAGTTTATGGTATAAATTTATTAAAGGATGAAACTCTACTTATAAGGTAAGTATATTTCCTTATGCTATCAGTTAATCTTATAAATAAATTCCTCAACATTATTAAAATAAACTTATAACAAAAAATTTTTCTGTTTACTTTTCTTACTAGGTAATCAAAGAACTTTCAAACCATCACAATTTTATGGCTTTCAGATCGTTAAATTTCTCTTGATAATTTTCTCGATCACTCTCCATTAGAAATTGATGGTTAGATTTGTCTTCCATATCCATGTTTTACTACATGGAACCCTATTATGTGTTATTTTCGGAAACCTTCATACTTACCTTTCTTTATTTTAAAATAGAGACCTCATTAATCCATTTTTGATGTGGGATTTCAACTAAGATTTTTTGAAATGTCAAAAACCATGTTTTCAATCCCGAGTTTAAATTTCGAGGATGCAATTTTTTAAGGAGGGGAGAATATAACACCCCATGATTTCATAGTACATTATCTCTTTAATGTAATTCTATAGCT
The DNA here is from genome assembly GCA_963277665.1 of Viscum album. Classification (NCBI taxonomy): domain Eukaryota; kingdom Viridiplantae; phylum Streptophyta; class Magnoliopsida; order Santalales; family Viscaceae; genus Viscum; species Viscum album. Next base: position 388,084,111 of record OY728166.1, read on the forward strand.
TGCACCACACACAACACTGAGTTTGAGCGCACAACAACTTACCAAACTAACCGTTCAAAAAACGTTTATGAATAGTATTAACTGGATTTTTAATTTTATATACTCCATATAATTTTAAATTTTGTATTATGTGTTTCTTAGACATATTATAAAAACAAATTCAATTTTTCAGATAAAAAATGTATTTTTCAAAAAAATGAAATTTTACCACCTTTTAATGGAGAACCATTTTTAAATACAATATTTGACACTTTTATATATTCAATTTGACAAAATAAAATTCTTATTTAGAATTGGGACATAAAAATTTACTTTGGATAAAATTTTGGTATTTTTCTGATAATGTTCATTTTTAATAAATAGTGATAAATACTGTATTTTAATTCAAAACTGCCTTTTAATATAATTTATTTATATGGTTATATTATCTTTTTAATTGGAATTTAATTTTAATTAGATTATATTATTCCAATTTAATCCAATTTTAGTCATTTTAAGTAATTTCACTTTGAAATTGAACATAAACAAGTGTCAATCTTTTGATATTTATTATTTCTTAAAAACACGCTTTTTGTTTTGACAACTGGAATAAATTTTAAATTAATTAATGAAAATTATATGTTCTGAATTTGGTAAAATAGATATCATTTATTAATTTGGAATATAAAATATATCTTAGGCTGTATTTTTGGTATTTTTTTGAAAAACTGCAATTTTTGATGAATAGTGAAAATAATGAGTAGTAGTTCAAAAACTGACTTCTTCATTTAAATGAAATTTTACCTCTTCTGTGAATTGAAATTAAAAAATCAAACATAAATGGTTATTATTATTAAATAAAATGTGGTTCAATAAGATGAAAATAATTTTTGGTGAATACTAACTTTTGACTTTTATTTACCGCAGTTAAAGGTAAATATGGTAATTCAAGGTAAAAATAATATTATAATAATATTAAATTACCCTAAAATGTGTCATAATCATATTGGTTGATACATTTACGACCATGGGAATCCCTGGGTTGAGTTTTGGACCCCATGTAGTCACTTAAGAGTGATAATGACTCTTTATATTAATTAATTTAATGTTAAGAAAAAAATTACATAAACATATATCTTTTAGTAAATCAATTTTTACATAGGGTTATATAAGTTATCTCCTAGACTATAAATATTAATTTAAAATATAAAAATATTTCCTACATCATGGTATTTCTTTATAATTTTTAGATATCAAATAAATAAAATTATTTATGACACAATAATGATGCAGATTTTACCTCATTAATAAATGATTTAAATAAATAAGATTATAAAAATTAAAACAATATCCAAAACCTGTCCAATTTTTATTAGATGATTTTATTTTTAAAAAGAGTCATCTTAACTTTTACTTTAATGAGTTTTGGACCTTTAGAAACCAAAAATCATTATATAATAAAATAATATTGTCAATGTTTCCTAAAGAGCCCCTCCTCCCCCTTATAAAAATCCCTAAACTCTAACCCATTACTAACACCTCTCAAGACCCTTGGATCATCCAACCTCTACCAACATAATCTATCAAGATAACTCCCTTCCACATATAAGCTTTACCTTAGGTAGAAGGAACTTCAAGAAATTCTTTTAGTTTAAACCAAAGGGAGTTACCCGATATTAAGGTAACGTCTTCCCTAAAGTTATATTCTTTTTATTTTACTTATCCAACCACATAAAATCTTTTTATTACATTATTTTATAACAAAAATAGTATCCTAAATATACTAGGTTGTTTTTATGAGAAGGATTTTAGCTAAACTTACACACACCTTCATCTAATGGGAAAAGAACATACTGTTTCTGTGGACGGTGAACTACTGCCTCACAAAACGATGATTATTGAATTATATCCTACCACACTTTATAGTGGAGATTAAGATGACACTGTATTTATATGTGATATATATTATATTTATATTGTTTCTATGCTTATTTATTTTTCATTTATATAATACCTTTATGGTTTCCATAATGGGTAAATGCGATAATTTCATTTGAGGAAGTGCAGACTACCACCCCCTCAAAGTGATATGACTCGTTTATGAAATACATGGAACGTATAAGGATGGAGTTACTAAAATTATATATAATATTATACTATAATTATAATATACCTATTTATCATTATTTTTTCTTCTAGAAATGGTGATGACCTCATTTGTTTAAGGTTAAAACTTTTCCAATCGGTTTCAAACAGGTTTATTCATAGAACCGGAAACATCCAATGATTCTATATCCATTTGAACCTACTTTCCAAAGGTAGGTGCTAATTAGTTGTGGAACAATGAGGCTTAAGAATTTTCATTGGTCGAGAGGATGGGATGTCAGGATCATCACACCTTTTTTGGGGGAATTATTGCCTACTCTGAGACTCTCTCATAAATTTAAGTTATGTTCATGAATCCTTATTAATTTACCAAGCATGAAAATGAGTTTTCCTTTAGATCTTGCAATAAATGATTGATATGTATGAGATTTAGAGAATATTTTATATGTATTTTATGTTCTTCATTGATGGAGAATCATCCGTATGTATTGGATATTCTTAGCCAATGGTATCCTTAAATACATTATATAGAAATATCTTGGTCATTATGATGACCATATTGGTTTTAAAGCCACTCAGTGGGGCACTTAAAGTTTATTGTCATTAATAATTACATGGATTATTTTAGATTTGGGATCTTACAAGCATATGGGATACCTACGTATCCTTGTTAGAAAAGGAATTATAACCCATGTAGTTCGGGAATTAATATTAGATTAACATCATATGGGATGGATGGGAATTAATGGGTGACAAGCTTGAACCTTAGAAAGGCTTCTTACGTACTCTACTTTTAAGGCAGAGATCAAAGTTCACGTAGTTCGAGTAAGAAGTGTGGGGCTTACATATGATTAACGGCCCAAAGAGATATAGCGTGGTTACTTTTACACTATAAGTTCACATGAGTCATGCTCGGTGTGAGAAACAAGATGTATCAGTAAATCTAATGATTTGTTCCATAAAAGATGTGGTCACAAGGAATGATATGGGGTTTATGTATGTGTGACTGCCCAAGTAGACAAAGACTAGGATTTACTTCTGGAAAGAAACCTAGGAACAAGGTCCATAAAGATAATCATGCTTTATGGAGATTTGGATACTCTAACTTAGGGCTTACTCCTGAGGAGGATGCCCAAATTAAGGGGGACTTATGATTGGAGCTTATTCTTGAGAAGGAGGCCCACTTAAAGGGAAATATGATTGGGATTTACTCTTGAGAAGGAAGCCCAATTTAAAGGAAATTATTATTGGGGCTTACATCTAAAAAGGATGCCCATTAAGAGGGTCCATAAAGGTATTTGTGCTTTATGGAGATTTAGATTCTTAATTTAGGGCTTACTCCTCAGGAGGATTCCCATATTAAGGGGAATTTGACTTATGACTGGGGCTTACTCCGGAAAAGGAGGCCCATGTTAAAGGGACTTGAGACTTGGGGTTTAATCCTGAGAAGGAGGCCCAAATCAAAAGAACTTCTCAGAATTCCTTTCAAATAAGGAATCCAACAAAGGAACCATGCCACAAATGGATTTGAAGAAGGTTTTGAAGACAAAATCTTGAAGAGGAGAGGTGAATTTGAGGAAATGAAGTGAATTGGATGGAGGCGCGCAAGTATTGTTCTGGCGCGCAAGTCTTGGTTGCGCAAGTATACTTGTGCGACATGAGTTCACTTGGGCGATGAAGAACCTGTGAACTTATACTTGGGAAACTTTGAATTGGATCCATTATTATCATGCCTAGAGGCTTTCAGGTGGGTGGCACACAAGTTTTTATGAGAGGACAAGGCGACACGTAAGTGTATCCATTTCCATTAATAGATGAACACTTAGGCGCATAAGTGTTGATGAGTTCTAATACTTAAGCTTTATTCTTCCTCTTTAGATCTTCCATTCTAGGTAAGAAATTACCTTAGAAGTGTTCGAAAGACTTCAATAAAAGACTAGGGTGACCAGATCTTAATTCTGAGTTTTAGATTTTTCGTCCTCAAAATGGGGGGTCCATCTGGGGTATTTATAGGCCATTGAGGACCTTTGGAAAAAAAGAATAGGGCACGAAAGTGACTTGCATGACCCATATGTGGTGCGCAAGTATACTTGCATGACCATAATGAAACTTGTGTGACCCATGCTTAAAGAGTTCCTTGTTCATGCCTTTGTCAATTTTTGATGTTCTTTAAAGGATGACTCTCTTTTTTGCTTACAGAATTTCCCTTTTTCATTCAGTAGACTCCATGATGGAAAGGAGAATTAACAAAAGTCCCCCCTCAGAATTGGATCCGAAAAAGGAAGGAGGATTTGACTTTGAGGAAAACCAGAAATAAGGTATTGTGGTGCGCAAGTACTTGGCACACATGTATACTTCTGGCGCACAGGGTCCGACGCGTAGGGGGATGACCTCGCCTATAAATATGGGTTCCACTCTCACACAAAGCACCCGGTTTTCAAAGAACCTCACTCCCATTATGCAAGTGAGCTCTCGTTCGCGCAAGTAACATGGATTTCACTTGTACGTGCTTCTATTCGTGTTGCGCTTTTGTAGTGAGTTTCTGACTTGCGCGCCAGAACTACCGCAGTAAAACTTGTGCGACCGACTTGGAATTGCACGCCCACATTATACTTGCGCGTCTTAATGACTTAGCCATTTTTTTCAAATTTCCTTACAAATTTTATGAAAAAAAAACTTACTTAAAAGTCAATTATCTGATCTATGTATAGATTCAATGGCTCCCAAAAGAATTGTATCGACTGAGGAACTGGAAAGCAAGAGAATAAATGACATGATGAACATCGTTGGCCACGATTACTATGATATCTGTGATAACACTCTCCCAGATTTGGACAAGTATTTGAAGAAGTATCATCTTAATTTTCCATAGAGCATTTATCTACCTTTATATGGCCATGGTCATCTTCAAGGAGTCAATATTCCAAAGCCAGAGAATTATCTCCCACATTATTGGTTTCAGACTTATACCAACTTTTCTTTAGCAAATGTCTCTGTTGGAGGATCATTTTTAAATGTTGGAAGAGTGGAGACGGTGTTTATAATGCATCATAGCTCGTGTTCCCCAGATCTGAAACCTCACAAGCCTGAGCTGTAGCCGCATTGTTATTCCTCAATCTTCCAAAATTCTCAGATGGATCAATCCAAAGGCTGGAAGAAGAGTTGGGAATTCCGTCCTGGAGGAGGTGTGAAGACAACTTGGACGTGGGAATATTGGGTGCGACAAACCTGTGCAGAGTTTGTTGAGGATCTGAAATATATGAACTCGTCTAGGATGGGCAGACATATGTCTACAGGAATGATGACTTTGTGACAGAGCTAATCAGTCGCTGGAGCCTAGAAACCAATTATCTCCATATGACTCATGGAGAAGTAGGCATTAGTTTGTTGGATGTCTACAAGATCTTGGGGGATCGAATTTTAGGCGATATGTATGATGAATTTATCCCCCCTAAGGAAACTTGGAATGATTCAGAGAAGACACCAGCTTTGGCTCAAGAATTATTGAAAAATTTCCAAAAGATCAAGAATTAAAAGACCACCAAAACTCATTCTAGAAAGGATATTCATCTAGAGGAGTGTATGGATATGTTTCTAAACAAGAAGAAGGAGAAGGTTCCCACCTGTACTCATCCTACCAACTGTCCTAGAATGGAGAAAAGGGGTTCTCTTGGCACATTCTGGACAAAACTGGAAGCAGGAGAGTTTGAAAAGTGGGCATATGAAGTGGATCAGAGAATCCAAGAAAAGACCCGTCTGGTGGGATTATTAGCCTTGTGGATCAGTGTTTATCTTCTTCCAGTTAGGGATTCGAAGGGAGGCGTCAGGCCAGGGACCTTCGTTGTTGCAACCAAATTGGCTGAGAGGAAAATGGTTGTGTTGGACACCACAATTTTGGAGAAGATTCACAGAAGCTTACTCCATGTATTTATGCATATGTATCCTTTGAGAATAGTGGGACCATTCCAAGTTTTGTGGGGATGGATCGCCACTCACTTCAGGACTTATGCTGTATAGAGCGGAGTACAGGTTCCTGGAAGTACTTTCAGTCCATTAGTGTAGGCATATTCTGGAATTTTTCCATTGTCCCTCAACCCCTATGATATGAAGGTGAGACTGAGCATGTTCAATGAATTCCATTTATTTCCTTATGGAAACCCACGAACCGGGCAGTTTGTTGATGATGGAATAGCTAGACTAGAATTGAGGTCTTACATGCTGGCTTGCAGAGATGGTGTATTGGCCACCAGAATTGACGGAGAGATTATATACGAGGCTTATGCTCTATATAGATTTTCATGCCAATTCAAATGTCTGCAACATATTGTTTAATCCCCACATGTGAATGTCATGTCAGAATAGCATCCAATGGTTTCTATACAACTTTGGTTGCTAACAGCTATGGAGAAGACCGGGGCAGTGTTTGATCTACCAGTTTCTAGAACGGTGAGTCACTTGACTATATGGTATGCCGAGAACTAGGTAGAATCATACCCTGAAGGGGTACTGAATCATATGGTTCCTTGGGTGGGGACAAAAAAGAGAACTGTAAGGAAAGAAACCCTTCATCTAGAAGGTGACACTTCTTCACCCGGAGCTGATTCACTGGGTTCCTTACCCAGGGATGACTCGCTGGATTCTCAGGATGGGGATGATGAGGCATGACATGTGTCAAAGTGGCCTCTTTCCATATATAATCCTCCTAATAGAATCAAGAGACCCACTCCATCGAATCTAGGTGAGTTACTTCATTGAGGCAATTTAATCGCCATTATTTTATAGAGAAACAAGTTTTATTTTCTTATCCCTTATCTGTGATTGCAGGAGCTGGTAAAAATTTGAATTCCAAGATTAGAGGACCCTTCTCATAGCCTTATGGTGTTCATGTTGAATATATATGACCAGAGGCTATCCAGACGTGGCGAAGTATATATTGCGATGATGAAACCTCCTGGATAGACATATGATAAGGGCTACACATCCTTGGAGTAAGGAATCTTCAGGCTTCTACTAATATCCATTTCAAGGATAAACCTGATGAAGTGTGGGATTACATTAGAGAGTTAGAGATGCTCATATATGACACTGATGATTCCATTCCTATCACCAAGTGGGTGAAGGAAATAAAGGATCGTGGCACCACTGAGGGGACTGGTGCTTCCGCAGATGAGGAGTGGCATGATTACGTGGATCCTGAAGATGTAAGTCTCTTTCCTTATTTTCTTTTCAACTTGATTTCAGTTAAAGCATTGTTACTCAAGGAAATTACTTTCTTGATCCTGCAGCTTGTAAATAAAGGAGCTGCTGAGGTTCCTTCACCACAGTATAGCCATGGTGGCACTGCCATCAGAGCTACTGAATCTCCTTGTGAACCGGGCGAGGTATCTCCAGGCCGACAATCCATGGACGAGGAGTTAGATAGGGCTTTTCATTCTCCAATTCCTGTATTTAGAGATGATGATGTCAAAACACTCAAAAAGCCAAATAAGTAATGGCATCGAAGGAAGAAGTCTGCAGCTAAATGGTTCATCAGTAGCGGTAAGTCCTTCGGATACTCATGAATCCTAACTCATGAAAATATTGCACATATTTCTTGGGATTGCAAGGGATTATTCAATTTATCCTCTAAGGGAGAGGACTGACCCTCCTCCGAGGACGATGGTGGGTGCTAGTGAATGGTCGCCAATTCATGCTGACCTGGCTGATCCTGTAGCTACTGCAAGGAGATAAGATCCTGCTTCTGTTAAATTAACAATACTTCATAGAATGTTGAATGAAAATATCAACTGACTTCTATTATGTGATGATTTAGGTTCAACACCTGCTCTAGAACATTTGGCGGCCACTGCAACTAACTCTACAATTTTCTGTGAAGAAGCTGTCTAGGGTCAAAGGCCGTAGGATGATGGTTTCCAAGATGACATATCAAATGCTCCTACTGGTGATACAAACCAGGAATTTGAGATATCACTGGATGGAATGATGAAACTTGGCGCATCTTTTGAAGAAATTTTAGATCATGTTAATTTACCATGTGATTTATAATATTTTGGATGTGAGTGTTATCCTTCATCCTGTTAAAATTTTCTTATTACATATCTGACCATGATTGGTTGAAATGTGCAGTTCCTTCTGAGCAAACTATTGATCTGCCGATGCCTGAAGGGGGTATGGACAACCCTATCATTGTAGAGAAGCTAGCTCAAGTGGAGCTTAACCCATCAGAGCTTCCTGAAACCCATCTTTAAAATCTTGTTGAAGCTAGGAAAGATGGGGAGGAGCCTTATCATACTTCTGATCTACCCTTGGGTAAGAGATAATAATATTTGTGGCTGCACTTAATTTGTAAGTCAGCTTAATCAACTTTTTTTTGTCATTTGGAACTAACCAAAACTTTCAATTGACTATGCAGGGCCGTCAATTTCAGTGGCTAAGTCTGGAGGTGAAGCCTAAGCCTCTACCCCAATGGGAGTAAAAAGTTAAGTAACAAGGGTCAGGGGGGAAGGAGCATAACAGAGAACTTATTTAAGTGCATTAATCCCATACTATATTCCCCCTGTGATAATGATGCTGAATCAGACCCAGAGGTACAAAAGGTGCTCTAATTCTCACATCACAAGGCATGAAAGAATATATGGAAGATCATATCTGAAGTGCCTCTTGAAGTGCTACCTTTGAAGATCCCGCAAATGTCATCCCTGATCGTCATGCTGGGACTTGGAGGTTTCGGATATCAAGAGATCCATGCCATGGTGAAACAAGTCATCTTAAGGTGGGAGCAGGAGCAAAGGTACCGTCAAGATCTGACCAGAGTGAGACTGTTGACCAATATCAGCGAATTTGAGGCTGTAGTATCCCGAGATGAGGATGATCATGCTGCAAAGTTGAAGGAGTTGAAGCATAAGATCAAGGAGAAAGTTGTCCAGTAGATGCACCTTTAGCAACAGTTAGATGATGTTTCTGGGGAACTTTACCAGCTTAACAATTCACTGGAAGGAGTTCAAACTAATGGTATGAAATCCATCATGGATTCCAAGAAATCACTCCATCAAGCTGAAAAGAGTGAAGCTGGTCGAGTGCATGAACTTCAAGTTGCTGCTGATGAAGCTCAGGATGCTGTAAATCAAATGAAGAGTTATTTTGAAAGCCTCTCGTAATTCTTGAAAAAGAGAAGAGACTCCAGTCTTTGGATGTCCTTCTAACTCTTGTGCCTCAATGAAAAACACTTTCATCTTCAATCATTTGGTGCCTGCATTATTTTTCTACCCGCTTTAAATAATTTTACCTAAGCCAATGGGCCTAGTAAACATAGTTTGATTTTTCCTAAGATTATAAAAATAACCCTACAAACTTTGAATCTTTTTATTTATCAATATTACCAAAATCATACAAAATGTATGTTTAGTGAGCTGGGACTTGACTTTTTTTCAGAGTTCCCTTGTCTTTTGTGCGCAGTTTAAAGTCATGCACGTCGGACATGAAAAGGATAATGTTTAAGGTTGAATAGCTTTGATCGAATGGATTAAAATTTACTCAATTCCTTGATAATTTGTTTGAAAACATATTTCCACATTCAATTATGGGGGGAGACATGTAAACTATGACTTAATAAATTTTGAATCTGAGGGATGATATGAAAAAATGGCTAAAAAGAATTAGAGGAAGTATTTACTAAGAGTGAAGTTGCAACTATTTAACAAAACCGTTAGGGGCTTAAACTATATAGGGCCACTTAAATGCATTAGCTATATAGTCAAATAATAGAATCTTTTGGCTGACAGGTCCGTTATATAGACTACTTATGCAAGGCCACATAGGGGCATGTGCTGTATATTCAGGCAAAAGAACTCTCAGAAATTATACTTTTCTATTGCTAAAAAGCCAGTGGAAGTTTATGGAGATTCAAATTTTTCAAAGCATAGAGTTTGTTGTAAGGAGAGAGGTACTTGAATATGGAGAGGATATTCCCAATCAATATTTTCAAAGAATTGGATGAATTTCACTCCTTTGAAGGTCTTACCCAAACGTAGGGAAGGGAAATATAAACCACAGACTTGAATACTTTCAGATCAAGAAAAAGATTATGGGACAAATATGTTAAGGATGGAAATTTTTGTGGATCCCTACATATTTTCATTAAGACCAATAAGGACAAAAAAGGTTTTCTCCCCAAGAATGAAGTTACCACTATTTGACAAACCCATTATGGGTTTGAATTATGCAGGGCCACCTAAGGGAATTGGCTTCATAGTCAAATAATAACATTTTTTGGCTGACAGGTCCGTTATGTAGACTACTTATGTAAGGCCACCTAGGGGCACGTACTGCATAGTCAGGTAAAAGAATTCCTGGGTATCAGACTTTTTTGGACCAAAAGTCAATAAAAGGGTTATGGAGATCTAGAAGTATTTAAGGTTAGGAGTATAACACATGAAAATGGGTATTGTCCAATATATGAAGGAGATACATAGAACAATGATGACCATAATCATGTTGTGGATGGGTCCTGAATTAAGAAGCTGGACTTTAGTATATATATCATTAGAATGAGTATCAAGCCAAATTCAGTTCTTGAAATACATTTTAACATCATGTGGGACGAGAATGTAGGTGATCTTAGTTTAGGGTCGTAGAGTTCGGACCATAATGAGGGAGACACCTTATGTGTTTTATAAACCTGATGTGAATGAAGACCAAGTTTTTTATACCACATTCATGTGCTCACAGGGAAAATTTTCAGCCAAGGGACTACAAGTGGAATTTGGGGTTAGGCCTGTAAGAACCCGGTTCTTATTTTTGAGGTACGAGTTTCTTCTTTTCTCCTTTCCTTAAGTGTTTTTGAGAAAATACGGAAAATGGGAAAAAATCCCAAATTTTGGAAAGTACACGCCGTGTAATTTTGGCCGTGTGGGATGAGTACATAGGGCGTATGGCCCTGCCGGTGATGAAGGGTATAGGAACCGACTACACGCTGTGTAGTTGTCCTTTACACGCCGTGTAGTCAGTCAGCAGGTGAATAGTAAGGCGGTGGCTAGCTGTGCAATAGAACAAGCCATGTGCTCATGAAAACACGCCATGTAGTCATGTCGATAGGTGAACAGTGCCACGCTGGCGGGAAACCGCCAGAGGAATAGTTTAAAAATGGGAAGTACACGCCGTGTACTCGGAAGTACACGCCGTGTACTCGGAAGTACACGCCGTGTACTCGGAAGTACATGCCGTGTACTTTGTTTTTTTTGCTTAAATGGGAAGTAGCATCCCCTTTTCACATGGAAGTCTTAGAACGGGAAGAGGGAGCTCAGGATTAGAGGCCACATCTTTGAAGATCCACCGAGCGCATGTCTGGAATCCGTTTCTGCCTCGGACGATCTCATTGGAACCACGCGGGTTAGTTATCCCTTCTCCTTAAGCAGTTCTTGCCAATTCTTCCCCTAATGGGAGTTATTTAAGTTTAAATAGAGTTTCTTCTACGTCAGATCTACATCGTTATTGGGAGTTTCTAGAATCGACCTCCTCGTATAATGTTTTTTGGCGTTAAAGGTAGGTGGCTTGGTGTTTATTTTCCAACAGTCATGTGTTTTTGTGTGATTTTGAGCAACAAGCTCATATTGTGGTGTCATACGGCTGGGGCCGTGGCTATTTTAATTCCTAGAATTGTATAGGTGATTGCATAAAGTTGTAAAACTGTTGTTTGGGATCAGATCTTGGATCCAAGACCACCCCGGGGGTGAGTTCCTCTGTTTAGTGGTCTGGCCAGCATACCCGAGGGTATTCCATGTTTAAATTATGCATTACTTTGACTTGAGAGGAATTATATGTAAATTTCATGTTTATATGTTGGGAATGGCCCGGTTACCTGTTTAGCCTGAGGGAAGTGTTGTGAATAGCCTGTGGGAATTGTACTACCTAGCCTGTGGGAATTTCTTCCGTGCCTGTGGGCAGCTGATTCTGTTCCTGTGGGTGACACTTCTTACACCTGTGGGAAATATCCGTATGCCTGTGGGAAGATTCTTGTGTTTGGTTGCTCTTTACCCGAGGGTAGGAGTTTACGTGTTTGAGGACATTGGCTATTTTCTTAGAATATTCACTGTGGTGATATTATAAATTAAATGACTAAATGGATATTAAAATGGAAATATAACTGGTTAAGTTAGTTACTTTCAGTACTGCTTACTTTATTTCATTTTGCTACTGCACCCTATTGTTTCATGCTTTCATACAGTTGGGCACGAGCCTTTGGTGGGTGCCTACTGGGAATTTATTTCTCACACCCTGTTTGGGTCACGCATTTCGGACCAAATAGATTACATTTATGCAGGTGTAGATAAGGGCAAGGGACCCTATACAGGTACTTGATTGCTGCTAGGGTGTAGGAGAGCATGGGACCGAGCATTGGATTGTGATGCCGCTGGCTGTTCTGTTTTTCTTTTCTGTACCTGTACTTCAGTTGTATTGTATTGATCATGTAACATGTTCTGGCTATTTTATAGAATAGTGACATACTGCATCTTTCTATATATATGATTGCTGGTTTCCTTCTTATTATCAGTTGTGTATGGTTTACTGCTTTTTCTATTGTTGTGTGTTTTTTTATTTATTCCGCTGCGCTACACTCTGGAAAATGAGGCATTGTTTCCCCACTATTAGACTTGGGCCCTCGCTTCTAGTCGGCATCCTCTGGCATTTGGGGAAATGCGCTTGAGGTCATGTGTAGAACCGGGTTCGGGGAACCTATTGAGTGGCACCTGGAACCGGGATGTTACAAAGTGGTATTAGAGGTGTTTCTTTTCTTTGACTTATTATTTGGAGCCTTAGTCAGGGATAGGATGAAAACGGTTGTTGGTAATAAGCTGTGCCCGAGCATAGCTAACCCATGTACAGGGAAAAGCCAATTTACCTCGTATTGCAATTTTAATGATTTTTCAATTTACAGTTGATTTGATTTTCACCGTTGGGTGACGCACTAGTGAATTTTCTATTTATATTTTATCTATGGGTTCTATTTAGTTGCAACCCGATGAGATGAGAGTATTCCATCTAATGCATCATTTAGGCACAAGCTAGAAATCACATGCCATGCATAGTTCCATGCCATGTAGGTGCATTAGAAATTGCATGTTGTTGTGATAGTTATTGTTCTAGAAAAGTATGCTGTTGCGATAGCTGATTTGATAAATAATTGCTTTGTGATAGGGTATTTTCTTGTGTGAGCCGGTTAGTAGAATGGATTCTGAACTTTGGCTTTTGGGGAGTATGGGCCCCCATTGACCAGAATTTGGTGGATCATTGACTGTTTATTTTATTATAACACAGATAAGATGTCAAACTTTGATTTGCAGGGACTATGGTCCCTCACAGATCGGAATTTGGAACTTAGGTGTTGTTTTTCAGTGTTTTTTGGGTTCTAGAAAAGTTTCTGAGGCATACTGTCTGGAAACCCAGTGTACAGGTCATGTAGTACATTAGACACGCCATGTATGTTCTTCTGTTCGGGAAGAAAAAAATAAACTTTTTGAGTACATGTCGTGTACCCAGATTAAACGTCGTGTAGTCTCTTACCATGTCACAAACTGTGTGGGCGGCGACACAATGAAGGGAAGATAATTGGGGTGAACACTCCGTGTTTCGGATGTCCATGCCATGTAGTGATGACCCGGAGACCCGGCCGTGTAAACTAACAAACACGGGCTGGTGTAGTCATTTCCGGAACACGCCGTGTCAATGAAGAACATGTCGTGTAGTGTGACCTGGGAACCCGACCGTGTACCAAACAACACGGGTTGGGGAAATCCTTTTGTGTACACGCCGTGTATATATAGAAAACACTGTGTATTTTTAGCCGTGTATTCGGCCGTGTAACTAACAACATGGGTCGGCAGAGCTCGTCTAGTACACGCCGTGTACCTGTGGAACACGCCGTGTAGTCTTGTCTGAGGATAGACCATGTGGACTTAGTCATGTGACTAGGAAATGGGGTGATGTACACGCCGTGTGTGGGTGTAACACGTCGTGTAGTGTCAAGCCGAGTAGTCGGCCGTGTCACAAACGACACAGGCAGTTGGAAATTACACCATACACATCGTGTAGATGATATACACGCCATGTAGTTTTTATTCAATGGGAGCCATGTGGCTTAGCCATGTCGAAGGACTCGGGTAGGGGAAGGGAAGTCAAGTACATGCTGTGTAGTAATTATACACGCCGTGTAGTCTTGTTTTAAAGATCTTGAAATGCCTTCTCCCTCTTATTCCATTGTGGTTCCTTCGCTTTCAGTCCTTGATAAATCTTGATCTAAGGTGTGCATTTGACCTTGTAGTGTCATGCCGCCTAGATGACCGCGCATTGTTCTCCAGGAGAGTGAAGACGACTATACACCAGAGATGGTGGGCCATGGGATACCATTTGATCCTCTAGCAGAGCCAGATGCGGTGCCAGCTGTTATACCGGACACAGGCGTGAAGGCGTAGTTCCGTGAAGGCTTTATGCAGTTCATGCAGACCCTTCAGGGAGCACCGCATGCTGCTACATCTATGGCCGAGCTAACTCGTATCTTCCAGTAGCAGCATCCTCCTATGTTTTCTGGGGATGGAAGACCTCAGGCTGCGGAGTCTTGGCTTGGATCGATGTAGACTATTTTCAAGCATCTTGAGATGCCTCTAGGGCAGAGGGTCAAGCTCGCGACATACATGATGCGTGATTCCTACAAGAGGTGGTGGGATGTTACCACCCAGTCAGAGAATCACATAGAAATGGAGTGGGAAGATTTTCAGGCAGTATTCTATGACTTATTCTTCCCAGAGACGCTGAGGGAAGATCGAGCTCGAGAGTTCATGAATCTGCAGCAGGGCGCTATGTTAGTGATGAACTATTCTGCTCATTTCATCAAGCTTCAGCGTTTTTCACCCGTACTAGTGGGTGATGAGATTTTGAGAGCCGGACGTTTTGAGGATGGTCTTTGTTATGACATCCGAGCACTGGTGAATGTTTTCAGGTTGCCTTTAGTACATTCTATTGTAAATAAGGTTCTGATTACCGAGAGGAACCTGCAGGAATATAGTGGTGTGGGCCAGGGCGGTTCAGCACCAGTTACTGGTACTATTTCTGCTGGCAAGAGGAAGAGACATATGGACTTCTCTCAGGGTGGCAGTACCAGCCAGAAGAATTCCTCAGGTGGCCAGGTCATGTGCTACCAGTGTGGTAGAGAGGGGAATAAGAGACCTCAGTGTCCACGAGACACAGTGGAGTGCCGAGATTGTGGAAGGATGGGTCATCTGCAGAACTTTTGCAGGGCATTTCCACCGATGGCTAGTGAGAGGGGTTCTGTAAAGAGTCCGCGTATGGGAGCAGGACCGGTGGCTTCTTACCAGTCAGAAAACTGGAATACGTCAGGGCGTGCAGGCAGAGATGGTGGTCGTGGCCACGGTAGCCAGACATCTGGATCTCAGAGGCACCAGGGTGGGACAACTCAGGGTAGGCAGGCTGTGTTGTAGGGCTATGACACTGGGCAGGCATATGCAGTGCAACTGACCCAGCAGGAGCAGGATCCCGAACCTTCTACAGCCAGAGGTACTATTCTAGTAGGTTCTGTCATGTCTTCATTACTTTTCGATACGGGTGCTACACATAGTTTCATATCTGTACCCGTTGTGGAGAGCCTTGGGCTCTGTGTTTCTACTTCTTCTACTATCATGATGCTAGACACTCCATTGGGGACTAGAACGGTTGGTGTGCGTCAGTTCAAGGAGTTCCCCCTTGAGGTTGGTGGGTGTCACTTTCTTTGGGACCTCTATGTCTTAGAGATGACGACTTATGACATCATTCTCAGTATGGAATGATTGTTTCCCTTCTGATCCTTTGTAGACTGATATCGTCGCAGGGTGCGTTTCACGTCACTAGAGGGCGGAGAGTTTCTATACAAGGGTGAGTGGGATGTTCAGGCGAGTCGAGCTGGACCAGAGCATCATGGGTGAGGTGGGGTCACAACCCAGATTGCGAGTTTATATCTGGATGACCAGGGGACTTGTCAGACAGATTTCCCTCCAGTGGTTGATCATTTTAGGGATGTCTTCCTGGACGACTTTTCAGGTCTACCTCCAGAGCGATAGGTGGATTTCTCTTTTGATCTTGTTCCAGGGGAAACACCGGTGTCCATTTCTCTTTATAGTATGGCCACACCTGAGTTGCAGGAGCTCAAAAGGAAGTTAGAGGAGTTACAGGAAAAGGGTTTCATCCAACCCAGTACTTCTCTTTGGGGTTCTCTGGTCCTTTTTGCAAAGAAGGCGGACGGTACCCTCAGACTCTGTGTGGATTATTGGAAGCTGAACCAGTTGAGGGTCAAGAATCGATATCCTATACCGAGGATTGATGATCTTTTTGATCAAATTCGTGGATCACAAGTGTTCTCAAAGATTGACATGAGGTCAGGATATCATCAGCTGCACGTGAGACCATCAGATATACCTCTCACAGCTTTCAGGAGTAGGTATAGTCTATACGAGTATACAGGTATTCCGTTCGAACTCACGAACATGCCAACAGTTTTCATGGATCTGATTAATCGCGTGTTCCATCCTTATCTAGACTCTTTTGTGGTCATATTCGTGGACGATATCTTGGTGTACTCTCACACTTGACACGACCATGACACCCATCTTGAGGTCGTATTTAGTACACTGAGAGAGCATCAGATATATGCTAAGCTCTCAAATTGCCACTTTTGGATGGACCAGATTCACTTCCTGGGTCATATCATCTCAGAGGCAGGAGTTGCAGTAGACCTAGAGAAGTTGAGAGCCGTAGTTTTCTAGGAGCATCCTAAGAACGTGTTTGAGATATAGAGTTTCTTAGGTCTGGCTGGTTACTACAAGCATTTTATACAGGACTTCTCCCACTTAGCAGCGCTGTTGATAGGTTTGACTAAGAAGGGTGTGAAGTTCGTTTGGACAGAAGCTTGTGAGAGAGCCTTTCTGGATATGAAAGGAAGGTTGAAATCATCAACTATCCTGATACTCCTAGAGTAGGGGAAGAGCTATACATTTTACTATGATGCATCAGGTATTAGTCTGGGAGCAGTGTTGATGCAGGGCGATCGAGTCATTGCGTATGGGTCTCGGCAGATGAGGCCACATGAGATGAATTACCAACACATGCTCTCGAGTTGGCTACAGTTGTTCATGAATTGCGCGGTTGGAGACATTATATGTTGGGAGAATGTTTTGGGGTTTTCACCAACCAAAAAAGTATCAAATATATCTTTACTCAGCGTGACTTGAATCTGAGACAGTGAAGGTGGGTTGAATACCTTCAGTCCTTCGACTTCGAGCTTTCCTTTACACCTGGTAAATGTAATGCAGTAGTCGATGCACTAAGCATGAAGACTCAGATACGGGAAGTGCAGGAGGCCAGTGATGAGTGGAAGCTTATGGATTTGTTCTCTAAGATTAATTTGGTGGTACACGACAGTCAGGGGAAACCTTATCTTTCCTCTTTATCTGTGACTTCTACTCTCCTGGATAAAGTGAGGATGAGACAACTATCTGATTCATAAGGCCTAGTTCTATGGGAGTCAGTGGCAAGTGAGGAACCTCCTCCTGGTTGGACGATAGGCGATGATGAGGTTATGAGTTTCCATGGACGAGTGTGGGTTCCAGGGGATATACGTGAGGAGCTGATGCGGGAGTTTCATGCTTCATCTTGGGAAGTTCATCCCGGAGTTAGCAAGATGTACCGTGACTTGAGACGTCAGTACTAGTGGCTAGGTATGAAGAGTGATGTAGCAGGTTTTGTTACGAGATGTTCCATTTATCAGCAAGTGAAGGCGGAGCATCGGAGGCTAGCCGGACTGTTAAAGCAGTTACCCATTCTGGAGTGAAAATGGGATGATGTCGTTATGGATTTCGTGATGGGGTTGCCGAGGTCACCTTGAGGTAATGATACCATGTGGGTTGTTGTAGATAGACTCCCAAAGGTAGCTCACTTTTTTCCAATCAAGGAGACCTTCGGTGTTGACGAGCTCAGAAGGTTGTATATCCGAGAGATCGTATGTCTTCATGGGTTACTCGTTCTATCATTTCTGATAGGGACTCCTGTTTTACGTCTCGTTTCTGGTAGAGTTTTCAGAGGTCACTGGGTATAGAAGTGCTTCTGAGCACAGCATACCACCCTCAGATAGATGGCCAGTCAGAGAATATGATACAGGTTCTAGAGGACATGCTGCGTGCATGCGTCCTAGACTGTGGGGGCTCTTGGGAGAATCATATACCCCTAGTCGAGTTTAACTATAATAATAGTTTCCCGGTGACTATTGAGATGACACCTTACGAGGATTTATATGGTAGGTCAGGCGGATCACCCTTATTCTTGTTAGAGGCAGGTGAGGAAACTTTACTGGGACCACGTCTCGTGCAGGAGACTTCTGAGCAGGTCCAATTGATTCATAAGCGGATGGCTACCGTACAGTCTCGTCAGAAGTCTTATGGTGATCGCCGCATATGACCTTTGGAGTTCATGATTGGGGATCAAGTTTTTCTACGTGTTTCGCCGAGGCTGGGACATAGGAGGATCATGTGACAGGGTAAACTTTCACCGAGGTATGTGGGGCCATTGGAGATTCTGGAGAGAGTCGGGTTGTTTGCCTATCGGTTGCAGTTACCTCAGAGGTACCGAGCCATGCACAACGTCTTCCATGTATCTCAGTTGCGCCACTATCATTCAGACCCATCTCACGTCTTTCAGCCCGAGGAGGTTGAGCTCGAGGCAGATGCGTACTTTGAGAAGCATATGATTTGTATCGTAGACAGGGGCACGAAGGTTCTTCGAGGTCGGTCAGTTCCTTTTGTACGGGTGCTATGGCAGCATGGTCGAGTGCAGGATGAGACCTAGGAGCGGGAGACCAACATACGTGTTCAGTGGCCATAGTTATTCTCAACTTTATCTTCGCCACCCTTGGAAGGGAAATTCGAGGATGAATTTCTTTAAGGGGGGAAGTTTGTAAGAACCCGGTTCTTATTTTTGAGGTACCGGTTTATTCTTTTTTTTTATTAAGTGTTTTTGAGAAAATAAGGAAAATGGGGAAAAATCCCAAATTTTTTAAAGTACACGCCGTGTACTTTTGGCCGTGTGGGATGAGTACACAGGGAGTGTGGCCATGCTGGCGATGAAGGGTGTAGGAACCAACTACTTGCTGTGTAGTGGTCCTTTACACGCCGTGTAGTCAGTCGGAAGGCGAATAGTATGGGGGTGGCCAGCTGTGTGACAAAACACGCCGTGTGCTCATGCAGACACACCGTGTAGTCATGTGGACCGGTGAATAGTGCCACGCTGGCAGGAAGCCGCCAGAGTAACAGTTTAAAAATGGTAGGTACACGTCGTGTATTTTGATTTTTTCGGTTAAATGGGTAATAACCTCCTCTGTTCACAGGGAAGGATTAGAACGGGAAGAGGGAGATTGAGAGTGGAGGCTGCAACTTTGAAGATCCGCCGAGCGCACGTCTGGAATCCGTTTCTGCCTCGTACGATCTCGTTGGAACCACGCGGGTATGCCCTCCCTTCTCCTTAAGCAATTCTTACCAATTATTCCCCTAACGGGAGTTATTTAAGTTTAAATGGAGTTTCTTCTACATCAGATCTACGTCATTATTGGGCGTTTCTTTAATCGACGTCCTCGTATAACGTTCGTTGGCGTTAAAGGTAGGTGGCTTGGTGTTTATTTTCCAACTGTCGTGCATTTTTGTGTGCTTTTGAGCTACGAGCCCATATTGGGGTGTCGTACGGCTGAGGCTGTGTCTATTTTAATACCTATAATTGTATAGGTGATTGAATAAAGTTGTAAAACTGTTGTTTGAGATCAGAGTATGGATCCAGGACCACCCTGGCGGTGCGTTTCTCTGTTAAGCCATTTGGCCCGGATACCCGAGGGTATGCCATGTTTAAATTATGCATTACTTTGCCTTGAGAGGCATTGTATGTAAATTACATGTTTATATGTTGGGCATGGCCCGATTACCTGTTTAGCCTGAGGGAAGTGTTGTGAATATCCTGTGGGCATTATACTACCTAGCCTGTGGGAAACTTCTTCCATGCCTGTGTGCAGCTGATTCTGTGCCTGTGGGCGACACTTCTTACACCTATAGGAAATATCCGTATGCCTGTGGGAATACTATTGTGTTTGGTTGCTCTTTACCCAAGGGTAGGAGTTTACATGTCTGAGGAAATTGGATATTTTCTTAGAATATTCACTATGGTGATATTTTAAATTAAATGAATAAATAGATATTAAAATGGAAATATAACTGGTTAAGTTAGTTACTTTAAGTACTTCTTACTTTATTTCATTTTTCTACTGCACCCTGTTATTGCATGCTTTCACACAGTTGGGAACGGGCCTTTGGTGGGTGCCTACTGGGAATTTATTTCTCACACTCTGTTTCGGTCACGCTTTTTGGCCCAAATAGATTAGGTTTCTACAGGTGTAGATAAGGGAAAGGGACCCTATACATGTACTTGATTGCTGCTGGGGTGTAGGAGAGCATGGGACCGAGAATTGGTTCGTGATGCCGCTGGCTGTTCTGTTTTGATTTTCCATACCTATACTTCAGTTGTACTGTATTGATCGTGTAACATGTTCTGGCTGTTTTATAGAATAGTGACATGATGCATCTTCTTATATATATGACTGCTGGTTTCCTTCTTATTATCAGTTGTGTATGGTTTATTGCTTCCTCTGTTTTTGTATGTTTTTTTATTTATTCCACTGCACTACACTCTGACAAATGAGGGCATAGTTTTCCCACTATCAGACCTGGGCCCTCACTGCTAGTCGGCATCCTCTGGCGTTTGGGGAAATGCGCTTGAGGTCATGTGGCGAACCAGGTTCGGGGAACCCGTTTAGTGGCACCCGGAACCGGAACGTTACAAGGCCCAAAGACTTGGGGCTATATTCGAGGGATGGTCAAACATTAATACGTATCCCATAAGGATAGGAATCAATCCATACATAGTTATTGAAATCCTCCCAATACAGATTTGGTTTGTACAGGTGAAGGGTGAAAGGGGACTTTAGTGAAATGATGGTTTGACCCAAGATTAAAGGTTCGGGCATTACCATGTATGCATGCAGTCCTTGGAATATGACATTATTTGAGATCAATGCCAATGATGATTCTCTCTCAGGCGAGGGATAGTGGGGGACTGTATAGTTTAATGTCATATAGCGAGGACGATGGTGCTGCACAGTTTAGTGTCATGTAGCAGGGACAAAAGGGATGTACATAGTTTAACGTCATGTGGGACGAAGGTGAACCAACGTGAAGAGATTGGTTTTGGGCTGCTTCACGGATCAACATCGTATGAGACAGCGGTGAACCAACATGAAGAGATTGGTTTTGGGCTGCTTTGCAGATCAACATCGTATGAGATGGAGGTGAACCAACGTGATGAGATTGGTTTTGGGCTGCTTCACGGATCAACATCGCATGAGACAGAGGTGAACCAACATGAAGAGATTTGTTTTGGGATTGAACCTCAAGAGGTTGCCTACATACCCAGCCTAGAAGGCAAGGATCAAAGTCCGTGTAGTTCGATTAAAGAATGAATTGGTGATCAAGTTGTACTTTAGGACAACCGAAAGATGGTGTTGGGACGTATGCATGGTTAGCGGCCCAGAGAGGGTGTTATGGTTGAAGCTTACTATAGGATCACGTGATTCATGATCGGTGTGAGAAACAAGAGGTATCAAAAACCTTAATGATGCACAATTTAATGTCATGTAAGGCATATATGGGACTAGTTCACAGTTTAAATGACATGTGTCACAGACATGGGGTGATTGGAAGTTTAACGTCTTGTAGCTCGGAAGAATAGTTTAACGTCATGATGGATGATAGTGGGGACACATTTTTACGTCATGTTGGATGATAGAGGGACCATGAAATTTAATGTATTACAGTAAGTACTAAAATAGTTTAAGGTTATATGCATGGACCAGTGCTGCATAGTTTAGCGTCATGTAGCTAGGACAAAAGAGAGACTGTGAAGTTTAAAGTCTTGCAGTAAGGACTATGGGGGACCATGCAGTTTAAAGTATTGCAGTAAGGACTAAAATATATTAAGGTCATATGCATGGACCAGTTATGCACAGTTTATCATCATGTAGCTAGGACAATGAGAATGTATTTGTGTTACACAAAATACTTCTTCAAGAATCTGGCATTGGTTGGAGTCATAATGAGTTCTCTATCCATTGAGATTAAAGAATAAGCTCCATTAGAGTAGACCTTATGTATTGAGTAAGGTACTTACCAATTTGAATCAAGCTTTGGAGGTTTCTTTCCTGGTATTATTGGCGTTCTGAGGACCAATACCAATTCTCCTTGAATGAATGAACGAAGACGATCTTTTTTGTTGAAAGCTCGTGCTTTTCGATTCTGATAGACTTCTAAGTGGTGCAAGGTTCACAATCTTTTTTCATTTAATCATTCCAATTCATCCAATTTCTTTTGAGATTGTTCATATATAGATGACTGATCAAAAATGGCTACTCTAAGTTAAGGTAATTAAACCTCAATGGGAAAGATTGCTTCTGTTCCATATACCAATGAATATGGAGTTGACCACGTAGTAGTGCGGGTGGTGGTCCGATAAGCCCATAAAGCATGAAAAAGTTTATCAGGCCATTATTTTTTATCTTTATCCACCATATTTTGCAGTATGTTTGAAAGAGTCTTATTTAAGGATTCTATTTGGCCATTGTCCACTGCATGATACCGAGATGAATGGTTGGATTTGATGTTGTATTCTTGATAAAACTTCCTTACCTCGGATGAATTGAAGTTGGTTCCATTGTCCATCAATATGGTATGAGGGACCCCAAATTTGGTAATGATATTAGACTTGATAAAGCTAACAATTCTTTTAGAACTAACTTCTTTGAGAGGTATTTCCTCTACCCATTTAGAAAAGAAGTCAATAGCGATAAGAATATACTTAAACTGCTTGGATATAGCTGAAGGGTAAGGTCCCACTACATCCATTCCCCATGTGGAAAATGGCCATGAGTATTTAGCTGTATGAAGCAACTCTGGGGGTTGATGAATGAAATTGGCATATACTTGGCAAGAATGACATTTCTTAGTGAAATCAACACAATCTTGTGTCATTGAAGGCCAAAAGTATCCAAACCTTTGAATTTGATCAGATAGTCTATGTCCATAATGGTGGGAAGCATAGACTCCTGCATGTACTTCATTCATGATAGCCATTGTCTCTTCACCATTAATACATCTGAAGAGAATTCCATCAAAACCTCACTTATAGATAATTTTTTGGTGATCTGGGATATCATAAAGAGTAAAAACGACCCCACGTCACCAGACTTGTTCTTTCTCGGCTCAATTAGGTAGGAGTGTTTCATTATAAAGGTATTCCTTGATAGGTGTCATCTATCCTGTAGTATGACCATATGGTTCAGAAATGAGACTGATTTCATTGAATTACTCTGTTCTGATTTGAACATAAGGTGAAACTACACGACAGTGGGCAATACTGATTATTGTCTCATCCCGGTTTGGATCTTCCAGGGTTGTGGCTACATTAGCCAGTGCATCATCTTGGGCATTTCGTGATCACATGACATAATAAAATGTCGGTTCCGAGGGAAATTCCACCACTAACTCTCTGACATAATCATACAAAAGGATTAACTCTTCTTTTCTAATGGCATAATCCCCATTGATATGTTGGATTACCAAATCTGAATCACCTTTTACCTTTAAGTGATTCACCTATTCCTGAAGCGTCAATTCCAAGCCTGTGATGAGAGCTTGATATTCTACTTCATTATTTGTACTTCCTCCCAATAATAAGAAGGAATAGGGTATCACTACCTTTTCTGGGAAAATAAGCACAATTCCTAACCCAACTTTGTTGAATTTAAGGTCTTAAAATTTCTTCCCCATTGGACTTCTGGAAGCACCATCAAAGTACATTTCCCATGTTTGAGGATCATATTGAATTGAGAATCCTTACTCATCAGGAAGTTCAGTATCTAAAGATTTATCTTCTACTGAAGGGTGTTCAGCAATGAAAATCATCCAAATCATGGCCCTTTATTGCCTTTTGAGACACGTACTGGATATCAAACTGCTGCAAAATATCTGCCCACCTTTCCAGTCGTCCTGTAAGCATTGGATAACTAAGGATAAATTTCAGCAGGTTATTGTGAGATACCAATTGGACCTCATGATGTTACAGGTAGTGTCACAGTTTCTGAACTGCAAAGATTAACACTAGGAATCAGTTTTCAATACTTGAATATCGAGTTTATGCCTCAAGCATAGTCCAAATAAGATAGTAAAAGTTGTTTTCATTCCCGACATCATTATTTTGGGCAAGGAAGGCACCCAATGACTGCTCTAAAGCTATCACATAGAGGATAAGTGGTCTTCCTTCAACAGGTGACATTAATACCGGTTGAATCAAGATATATTTCTTGAGGATATCAAATGCCTCTTGGAAATCTTCGGTCAATTAGTAGGTGACTCCCTTCTTCATTAATTTGGTGAAGGGTAAACACTTTCTTGCCAAATTGGCAATGAAATGCCGAATATAGGCCAAGTGTCCTTGAAGTCCTCTTAATTCTTTCAAATTTCAAGGATGTGACATACCAATGATTGATTTTTTCTTTTCAGGATCAACTTCGATACCACGATGGCATACAACAAAGCCGAGAAAGTTCCCTAAGGTTAACCCAAAAGCACATTTCAAGGGATTCATCTTCAAATTGTGTTGTCAAAGTTTGTGGAATATGATTTCTAAATAATCCAAGTGATTAAAACGTTTTCTGGATTTAACCACCAAATCGTCCACATATAATTTAGCAAATTTCCCTAAAAGGGTTTGAAGATACGGTGCATGGCACGTTGATACATTGCACCTGCATTCTTCAGGCCAAAGGGTATTACCCCAATAGAAAAACACACCTTTAGGGGATCTAAAGGCTATATATTCTTCATATTTTGGATCCATTCAGATTTGATTATACCCAGAATATCCATCCATGAAGGAAAGTTCTCCATAGCCAGCTTTTGCATCAATTAAGAGTTCTGTGATCGGAACTGGAAAATCATCCTTGGGACAATGCCGATCAAGATCTCTGAAATCAATGAAAACTCTAATTTGTCCATTAATATTTTTCAAAAGGACAATATTAGCCAGCCATTTGGTATATTGAACTTCTCTGATGAAGTTAGGCTTGATAAGCTTATCCACTTTAACTTCAATTTTGGAGGCATAAGTTGGGGGTGTTCTTCTTGTGGCTTGCTTGAATCCTCGATGTTCTTTAGGAAAACTCAAATGATGAGTGGAAACATCGGGATCAAGACCTGGAATTTCTGTATAAATCCAAGAAAATACATCTCAATTTTTCTTTAAAAATGAAATATACATTTCTTTCTCTTCAAGAGTCATGGCCAGACTAATTAAAGTGGAGCATGGATCTTCTTTTGTACCCAGATTTATTTCTCTGAGTTCACCCATAGTGGTAGAGTTACCCTCTTCAAATGATGGAGGTGCATCCCTGAGATCTTCCTCTTCTTCTTAAATATGTGTTATTTCTTCTGTTTTTTCTTGCACAGTAGATGATGAAGCAAAATTTTCATGATTAGGAGAGAATTTAAAATTTGAACATCTCGAAGAAGAGACTAACATTTCTGACCCTATTGATGATGAAGGGTCTTCCTTGGGTAATAAATAGGAGATGACTGATCGATAATTGACATAATTGTTCATATCTGACATTGCTATAACTTCTTCTGGCCTGGTCGATGAAGTATAGAATTGCTGGATTTCAGTGGATGAAATGAAGACGTCTCCATTTGAGCTTTCATAATTTCCTGGTGAATCAACAATTTCTACCATGCTATCTGGCTTGGTTACTGTAATTGAAATTATGGAAGTTTCCATAAGAGTATTTGGATTTGGGTCTACCTTGTCAATTTGACTGATAGGTAACACACAATCTGTACTCACATGTATGAATGGGTTTACTGGGAATCTTTTCTAAACCATATGGAGCATTAATTTTGGTAACCTCCTTTATCATGGATTTCTCCTTTCCCTCCATGTGATAGAATTCTACCTCAATGTATTGAGATTCACATGTTTTAAATGGGGCTTTATCACCAAACAATGTCCCAATTTGACCATTGAAACAATATTTGAGACACTGATGGTATGATGAAGGTACGACCGCATGTTGATGTAGATAAGGTCTTCCAAACAAAATGTTGAAGTCTATGTCATGACGAACAACCATGAAATTTGAGTTGGATACAAGGTCTCCAAACTGAGTACTGAGTGTAATCTCACCCAGAGGTTCTTGTTAATTTTTATCATATCCTTGCAACATCAAAGTTGAAGGAGATAAATCAGATTCGGTGAGGCCTAATCGACGAAGTGTATGAATAAGGATGAGGTTGAATCCTGAACCATTATCAATGAAATCTCATTGGATGTCTACATCTTTGACATTTCCAGGTAAATACAAAGGTCTAATATGTCTGTGCACAACACCATCTTCATCCTCATCTATAAAAGATATCAGTGCATGGCATTCTGCAGGATCATTCCTTATATGGTAGACTTTAGCCACAAAAATTTCAGTTTCGAAGTCCTGAGGACTTGAAAAAGCCTCAATGAGTGCCTCCCGAAGATACTTTGATAGATTCAAGGCATCCAGAATTGATAACTTTGCCGGTACTTAGGACAAATGTTTCAAGACATCACACTTTTGGTCCAAAGGTCTGTATTTCCCAAAAGGAACATGCGGTTTCTCAGGTGCCTTAAAACTTGATTCTTTGGAAGTAGATGCATCTTGTATCAGGGTAGGAGCTGGAAATACTCCTGGATTTGGATGATTAGACCGACTAGGATTATTTATTTTCTGAGAGGAAGAAGGTGTAACCTCTAACCGATCTTCCAAAATAACTGTACCAGGACTGAATTTTCCATGCGTGGAAGAACTTTCTTATTCTTATTGAGCCCGTTGAAGGTTCTTTCCATGAGTTTCAGCCACATATACAGTTTTGGAAGGGCTAAGATTGAAATAGTGGCCTTTGGAATATCAATTTCTTCCCCTGTATCCTAGAACTCTATCTCTTCCTCTAATTCCTCTGTTTGATACAGGGAACTCAGGCTCATCAAGATCAAAACTCTGGCTGGCATAAGTATCTATTAAATGAATCATGTTAACAGAACCAAAGATCAAATCTTCATCTGACGAAGACTCTTCCTGATTAACTATTTCAGGATGTGCCGTTTGGTGGGGTGGTGCCAGTTCTTTTGAGGTAGATGACATAAAATCTACCAGAGTCAAAGACAATTTCAGCTTTTACACAAACTCATCTTCTTCTGACTGTTCTTCTTTCTTTGAATTATGTCACCTCTTTGAAGATTTTCCTTCTGATGAAGGGGGTTTTCCCTAGAATTCATAGAAGAAGACACAATTGGTTTCTTCAATTGCGTTTATAAAATGTCATGAGTTAGGTTGATCATTTTCCTGACCATCCAATCATCATATTTTTGCGCATTTTTACTTTTGAATTCATGCCACTCGCCTTCTTCCTCTGGATTAGTAGTAGTAAAAAATGATACCTGGGCTGAATAACCTTTCAGTTTTACCTATCCAGAGTCCACCATCTTTTGCACGAGGCCTTTGAAAACAAAAAAATATTGAATAGAATGCCCCAACATCTGATGAAACAAGAAATAGTTGGAAAGGTCTTCATCTCCTTCCTTGTTCGGCCTTTTGGGCCTTGGCAACTGAACCATATTGTTTTCTAGAGATGAGATGAAGTATCCAGGAACATGTTCATTCTGGAAAGAATAAAATTTTTTCTTCGAATCATCAAAATGTTTCCACCTTTTATCTCTTTGATCATCTTGATGAGGTAGTCGTTGTTATTGACACTCAGGAGGTGGAGCCCTTCGATATGTCGAAGGTTTTGAAGTAGAAGTAGGCAGTGGTGCTTGTTTAAGAATAACTATAGTAGTCTCTGCTTTCCCTATTCTCCTTCCTAGAACTAATAGAATTACACGAGTTTTATCCTTAGCCTTTGTAATAGATTCTTCAATCTTCTGAATGATCAAAGTAAGGTCTCCAAACCCTCTTGTGTATTTCACAGGGATCAACGGTGTGTGTAATTCATCATGCAGATTTTCTACACCGATTGCCAACAATTATTCGTGAGGGAGTGCTAAAATTGAAGAATATGTTAATCCCTTCCATCGAGAAATGAAATTTTAAAATCTTTCATTCTCACTTTGCTTAAAATTTGTAAGATAAAAAACTATCATCTTTGGAAATGTTGAGATGAATTGAATAGGGAATTTTTGATGGAGATCCTCTCACATAGTAATGGACCGGGATTGCAAGCTTGTATACCAGACAAAAGGATGCCCTTATAATGACTGTACAAAACACCTGAGCTTAACTACTTATTTTTGTTGAGGAGTTCCCATAATAGGATCACAACGAGAAACAAAGTGTGTTAAGTGTTGTTATGGATCTCTCGAACCATTAAAAATTGGGAATGTGGTACTTGAAAAATTTGATGGGGGAGGAATTGCATCCACCCATTCAGGGTAAGATCTCTTCTCCAGTTGCACTGGTCCATGATTTCCTTCCATATCTTCCAACCGAGATATTAATGAATCAATGGTAGTCATTAATATTTTAGAAACATCTGGTTGAGCTTGGACCTATGCAGGTGAAATAACTGATGTTTTAACGGGTGTAGCGATCGGGACTGCCACTGATGGTAGTATTGTCGGTTGTTGTTGTGTATAACCCATAGTCTTGGACCTGTGAGGGTGTATTGGTAAAGGAAGATATTCTTGATCCATCATAGTAGCTGCAACAAGTTCCCTTGACTGACTGACTCCAGCACGCTTAGGAGGAAGACTACCTTGAAGTAGTTCTGTATTCGACCTCCTTAACTCCTTCATTTACACCTCTTGTTGTGCGAACCTTTCCTCTAATGAGAGTGATTTTCCTTCTCTAGAGGTAGGGTGGAAGGTAACCTGACTTTTTTCATTTCCCCTTTTAGGATGCCTTTCTAGGAGGGGAGTTCGCTATTTGAAGGAATACCTAGATTCTGGGTAATCCTTTGATTCTGGGTACGCACACCTTCCTCATTTGTTTCTGTGTGCACCGCTTCTTGAATATGAACTTCTTCATTTGATTCCTCTGAGTGAGCCTCATGTTCTGGGGGATCAGTGACAACGACATTGATGAAATTTATCGATGCATAACGCATTGCATCTCTTCTATCGGCATTTCTACGATATTGTATTCTTCTATGTCCTTTATGAGACATTGCCTTTTGTTGAGTTGATCCCTCAGGAACTTCTTGATGAACCGTAATTTAGAGGGAGTCTCCTGATAATTTGGCTTTGCGTTCCTCTTCTGGAGTCTTCCCTAATCGAGAGAAGACTGACTTTCACTGAGGAGTATATTGAGAATTTAAAAATGTCCCCAGTCCTGTGGACTGGGGTTATTCCTTCTCAACTCCTCAAATCCTATCTATTGATCCCAAGGGTTGGGTTAAAAGAGTGCCCTGTCTGGAAAGCTGATTTGGATCTTGAGCTTCTACATCTGAGACTTTTTTAAAATCTCTGCTGATTTTGAAGACTTTATTCCGAAAATTGGGCGGATACATCAACCTACATCCAATCAAATCACCTGGCTCAAATGACCATTGGATGATTTCTGACACTTATGTTACTTGATGATGTTCCTGCTCTAAACGAGAATCCTGTTCGATATTCTCATTTTCCTGATGCAAGAGTAATTTGACAACTTGTTCTTTGTATGAATGACTTTGGGAAGAACTAGTTGAGGTCTGTTCTTGGTAAAGCATCTGATTACACACAAAAATAATTGGCTGTGGCCAGCCATGGGAAATAACATTTCATGATACCATTTTTGGCAGACTTTGTTGATTGAAGAGTACAGTGAAATGCAGTGCTCCATGAACACCCCATCCCCTGATATAAATAATAGATGAGGCATTGGTAATTAACTGACACAATATTTTTAGTGCGCTAAAGCATGAACGTTGAAGGGCTCTCTACTGCTTTTCAACCTTTGGATATCGTGAAACTGAGAGATATGCCATATCAATTTGGTGTTGTAACCCTTCTATTATCTTGACATGATTTTCATATTCATCATAAGATAATATTTTATTTTTCAAGTGAAAAAGAGTTTTCCACATCTTGAGACGAATATTTTGAATACAATCTTCCGTCAACATTTCTGGAATATCATATTGAGAGTCAGCCAAAGGCCAAAACATGAATGGTAAGTCACCTTTCGCCAGTTGTTTTCTCATATTCAGCACTTCCTCCTTTTCATTCGATGAAGATTCTTCTACCTGATTAGACCAAAGCTGGTGCTTCTTTGTTGCTTCATCATATTTAACAAGATTTGTAGAGAATTCATTTGTCAAATTAGAAGATGAATGACCCAGGGGTGGTTTAGAGAATGACCTATGCCCCATGCTATCTTCTGATTGAGAAATTATTTCACCTGCTAGCGGTAAAGAATCAGACATGACTAGCTTCACATTATCAAGTGCCTCAAGATAAGAGGAATTTCTCGTTATTACATTGTCCGTTGAATAATTTTCCAGGAAATGAGAATTACTACTGCGGAGAGGACTTTCGCAGCTAAATTCATTAGCATGGGGAGGACCACCATGGTGGGTTACAACAAAAGATGAAACCTTTTGCTCCTTGGTCTTCTGGCCACGTAGAGGGTTATTGTGGCTCTCATCTAAATATGATACTTTGATATCTATTGAACTATCATGAAGCAAGAATTCATGAGGAAGTGTATGATGAAGACCTTTGGAATTATTGTTCCCACTATTGGGAAATGAGAGAGTAGAATCTTGAGTTGCAACAGACAATTTTATGAGTGCATCAATAACTCTAGTATCGAGCAAGGCCTTATTGCAGATTGGCTCTTGATTTCTTGACTGTGCTGGACGAGTCTTTTTCTTAGATTCCTTCTTACTGAATTTGGAAACCACTTGTTGATGAAAGTGGTTATTATGGGCTGGTGTATGTGCCTGCTCAAGAGAAGTAGTCAAGTTAGGCTGATTACCTCTATCCAAATCGGGTGTATATGCCTAAATTGATTATTCATATGACATGGGGGGAGTATGCCCCACAACCCTCTTGGACTCAAAAAGAGGTGTGTATCTGCTCCGAAGTGACATGTTGATGAGTCACTCCACTGATAGGGATAGATTTATGATTCCTTCCCTATGATTCTGCTAAAGTTGTCATAATATTCTGACAGGTATCCAGAATATGGGTTGGGATTTGCTACTACCCTTTCACCATTGTCAGAATGTGCTTGGTGACTTTAGCTGCCGAAACGGGGATATACATCCATTCCGTGTCTGGAGTAGGTGTATATGCCTACTCCTGTCCTCATTTTCCTATCAATGAATTTTGAAAGTATTTATGCATAGGGTTATAGAGTTGAGTCTGCTCCAAATTTGTCTTCGGAGCTTTCCGACTGACTTCTCCGGGTGCTACCAAACGAGACTGTTGGAAGACTTTATGAACATTGGAAAGTGTATGTGCCTACGGGATTTTCCTTGTCAAGTATGGTTGATGGATTTCCTTCAATACTGGCAGACGAGACTGTTGATATAATTGGTGATTTTAAGTAGGTGTATGTGCTTGTTTACAGGTGGTCACCACATTTGGTTGGCGAGCACCTTTGGATGCAGTCAGATGAGTATGCTGACTGGCTGATGAATTATAAACTGGTCTATATGCTTTCCTATATTACTCCGTCAGAATTTCTTGATGGGATTAGTGGTTTTCTTCCAGACGAGTCTGCTGAACAGTGGGATTATAACAGACTGGTGTGTGTGCCCGGTCGTTATTTGCCATCAAGTTGGCTTGATGGACTTCTCTGGAGTGGCTAGAAGTAATAACCTGCTCCCTGTTGGTTGAATTTCGCCTCTGGTGGTTCATCTTACGTGTTTGGGTCTGAGGAACCTGAGATAAACCCCTATAGGTGATACCCTCATCATGTTGAGGGTGCACTACCGCACGAGTCTGGCAGCGATTATTGATGGGAGTCCTCGGGAAGGATTCATGTCTTCTTGAATTGAGGCCTTGGGTGACCTCTTCATTCACCTCCCTGTAATATGGGTTGGACTGGTTGTTTCATTCTGGGGATAATGACCCGAAATGGTTGGATATGGTGGTTAGCACCGCCTCCTTCTTGATCACTGGTCGTCGCTATCCGGACAACCAGGGTTAGTTATTAACTTGGAGGGATTGTAGAGCGGCCTCTAGAGTCGGAATGGTACTGTGTTGATGATATTCCTTAACCAAGGCATTTGAAACCCAATGTTGCAGACGCTGGGTAGGTGATGTCGTCCTCAGAGTAGATGAGGATCCAACATAATTAGCAGCTGAGGCATTCACAGGTGTGAACTTTAAAGAAGCCATTTCTATAATGCAGAGAGATCTTGGAAAAGAGTGCATGTTTGATATAGCAAACATAATCAAGATAATTCTGGCCAGACTACATCTTTTGGATGAGCACATATGTTATTGATTGCTTTGTTGGCCCCCACATTAAGTTAAAAAGGGGCCTAAAAAATAAGTAAAACATCATTTAACTTGGTTAAGGATTCACGTCAGGTTCACCATTTTTGTTTCTTTTGGAAATGGGGATGACCTCATTTGTTTAAGGTTCAAACTTTTCCAATCGGTTTCTAACAGGTTTATTCGTAGAACCAGAAACATCCAATGATTCTATATCCATTTGGACCTAATTTCCAAAGGTAGGTTCTCATTAGTTGTGGACCAATGAGGATTAAGAATTTTCGTTGGTTGAGAGGATGGGAGGTCAGGCTCATCACACCTTTTTGGGGGGAATTATTGCATACTCCGGGACTCTCTCATAGATTTAAGTTATTTTCGTGAATCCTTATTAATTTACCCAGAATTAAAATGAGTTTTCTATTAGATATTGCAATAAATTATTGATATGTATGAGATTTAGAGAATATTTTATATTTATTTGAGGTTCTTCATTGATGGAGAATCATCCGTATGTATTGGAGATTCTTAGTCAATGTTATCCTTCAATACATTATATAGAAATATCTTGGCCATTATGATGGCCATACTAGTTTTAAAGCCACTCAGTGGGGCACTTGAAGTTTATTGTCATTCAGAAGGACATGGATTATTTTAGAGTTGGGATCGTACCCGCAGATGGGCTACCTACGTATCCTTGTTAGAAAAGGAATCAGAACCCATGTAGTTTGAAAATTAATATTAGTTTAACATCATATGGGACATATGAGAATTAATGGGTGATGGGCTTGAACCTTAGAAAGGCTTCCTACATACTCTACTTTTAAGGAAGAGATCAAAGTCCACGTAGTTTTAGTAAGAAGTGTGGGGCATACATATGATTAACGGCCCAAAGAGATGTGTCGTGGTTACTTTTACACTCTAATCTCACGTGAGTCATGATCGGTGTGAGAAAAAAGAGGTATCAGTAAACCTAACTATTTTTTCCATGAAATATGTGGTCACAAGGAATGATATGGGGCTTATGTATGTGTGACTTCCCAAGTAGATGAAGACTAGGATTTACTTCTGGAATGAAACCTAGGAACAAGGTCCATAAAGATATTCGTGCTTTATGGAGATTTGGATACTCTAACTTGGGGTTTACTCCTGAGGAGAATGCCCAAATTAGGGGGGACTTATGATTGGAGCTTATTCATGATAATGAGGTCCACTTAAATGGAAATATGATTGGGATTTACTCTTGAGAAGGAAGCCCAATTTAAAGGAAATTATGACTGGGGATTACTCCTAAAAAGGAGGCCCATTAACAGGGTCTATAAAGGTATTTGTGCTTTATGGAGATTTAGATTCTTAATTTGGGGCTTACCCCTAAGGAGGATGCCCATATTAAGGGGAATTTGACTTATGACTTGGGATTACTCCTAAAAAGGAGGCCTAGGTTAAATGGACTTGAGACGCGGGGTTTACTCCTAAGAAGGAGGCCCAAATCAAAAGAACTTCTCAGAATTCCTTTCAAATAAGGATTCCAACAAAGGCACCATGCCACAAATGGCTTTGAAGAAGGTTTTGAAGAATAAATCTGGAAGATGAGAGGTGAATTTGAGGAAAAGAAGTGAATTGGAAGGAGGCGCGCAAGTATTGGTCTGGCGTGCAAGTCTTGGTCACACAAGTATACTTGCATTACATGAGTTCACTTGGGTGATGAAGAACCTGTGAACTGATACTTGGGCGACTTTGAATTGGAGCCCTTATTATCATGCCTAGAGGCTTTCAGATGGGTGGTGCGCAAGTTTTGATGAGAGGACAAGGCGGCACGCAAGTGTATCCTTTTCCTTTAAGGGCTGAACATTTACGTGCGCAAGTGTTGATGAGTTCTAAAACTTAGTCCTTATTCTTCCTCTTTAGATCTTCCATTCTAGGTAAGAAATTACCTTAGAAGTGTTTGGAAGACTTCAATTAGAGACTAGGGCGACCAGAGCTTAATTATGAGTTTTGGATTTTTCGTCCTCGAAATGGGGGGTCCACCGAGGGTATTTATTGGCCATTGAGGACCTTGGGCGAAAAAATAATAGGGAATACAAGTGACTTGCATGACCCATATGTGGCGCTCAAGTATACTTGCACGACCATAATGAAACTTGCACGACCCATGCTTAAAGAGTTCCTTGTTCATGCCTTTGTCAATTTTTGATGTTATTCAATGGATGAATCTTTTTTTACTTAAGGAATTTCCCTTTTTAATTTGG
This sequence comes from Viscum album, assembly GCA_963277665.1. NCBI lineage: Eukaryota > Viridiplantae > Streptophyta > Magnoliopsida > Santalales > Viscaceae > Viscum > Viscum album. Next base: position 388,119,075 of record OY728166.1, read on the forward strand.
TAGAATCTGTGATGGAAATAAGCATTAACAATTATGTATTCATTCAATTAAAATAATAAATAGAAATGAAAGTAGCGTTCATGCGTACGTACAACTTACCGTCTCCATGAATGGTGAATTTCATTTCTTATCTCCAAATGTTATGTACTATTATAAATACATATATATAATGGATATATAAGATATATATGATATCTAAATCACGAATATCATTCTGGAGATAAATTACTTTTGACCACATGGAAAACATGTAATTATAAGAAGTTTACTTTGGACTCAAGTACAAAATATCAACAAAACGACCGTTATTAACTTAAATGAGTATGTAATGTTTATAATGTTATAATAACTGATATAAAAGAAATAATAAATTTTAAAATAGTTTTTATGTAATTAGAAATTTACTTTAGTTTGTTATTCTAAAGATTAAAGAATGAACGGTTCAAGTCGGACACAAGGTAAGGGGTTTCTTATCTCACTCTTAATTTCGTGAGATTCCCATTGTTCTCCACTTATTTATTTCATGTGGTGTATTCTGTACTTCAATTTGTTATATATTATAATGATTATCTTTATATTCATGGTATTCTGTTATTAATTTGGTGGTTATTAACTTTTGTTCATACGACTCGATTGATTACAATGCGGTAATGGTTTTTCATCTCACCTTTTATTCCCGTGAGGTTCATGCTAAATATTCAACTATTTTATTTTGTGTGGTGTATATAATTCCCAAGATTTTATTCATGGTGTAATATAATTTAATTTATGTGTATTTACATCTTCATTGTATGAACCTTGTTTCATGGGGTGTATGTTTCGTAAGTAACCAAATTTGTAAGGGAATATCAAATTTCAATTTCCACTCATTGGGATTTACCCATATTTCATTGATTATTTTACTCTGAGATTATGCATGGAATCACTATTTATTATTTATGTAGTAATTTACACTCCAATTTGTGTGGATATGATTTTGATACACATAATCACTCTATTGATAATTTCTCAAGACATTGATATGAACATGATAAGAGTAATCTTAACTCAATTTCCATTCATTGAGTTAAACATCCAAGTATTGGTGTCATTTTTACAAGAATATGTGTGAATGTCCTCTGATTTATTTACACTGAATATCCAATCATATTGAGTGTATTTATATTTTTCACACACAATTATGTCATTGATTTATCCTTAACCTAAGGATACATTCTTTATAAGGGACCTTATCTCAATTTACATTCCATTGAGACTTATTTGTTGTTGTAGTGACTCAGGTTTTGGCCTGGTCAGACTTTGAAATATTCCTATGAATAATTCCAGAGCTAGGTGTGAAGACGGCGTGCGATTTTGAGGTCCAGTGTGCTAGAAATTAATTTTATAAAAATATTAAGTATTTTTATACGATGCACATGGTGGGGGTGTGGTATCTCTTAAATGGTAGCTCAGAACAGGAATCCGAGGGTACAGTTGCATCCAGAGCGTGCTGTTTACCCTAGACGGGGTATAAACTATTCGAGCGCGAACCTGCTGTGAGAAAAGCCACCAGTGGTGTTTTCGTAAATAAATTAAAAAGGTTTATTTATGAGTATCGGCTCAAATAACTTTTAAACAGAGTCTCAGATCAAAAATCTGAGTCCGCCGTTGCGTTTAGAATGTCGTGTTTACCCTAGTTGCGACATAATTTTAGTCGGCCCCGGGTGTTGAGTCAGAGGCGTGTTGGCAGTGAGCTGAAATGGAGTTTTTGTTAAAAAAAATGAAAATCAATCTCCATCTCCCCCAACCCGTTGTATGCATATGCCACCCCCCTTTCCTCTTTTCTTTGCCGAATCGAGCCGTGGATGACCGTTTTCAGCATCGATCGTCAGCGGATCCAGCTCTAGCGCGTCGCAGGCGTCGTTCTGCTCCCAAAGCTTCGACGATCTTTCAAAAGGTAGGAGGTTTGAGTTTTAAAATACCAGATTCCAATTTGGTTGGTTTTTCTCTGTTTTGAGCCTGTAGATGCATAGATCCGATCCCGGGGGGCGCGCTGATGCCTTCAGATGCACATTTGGACCCCCTGGGGTGCCCCCGGCGGGTCGCGGTGGAGGAATCGGACCGCCGCAGGGCGGCGGTCCAGTCGCTAATTAGCAGCGATTCCCATAGTGGGGGTCGGACAGCTTCCCACGCGCACTACACCGCACCGCGGCGGTGTAGTCCACCAGCCGGAGCGGCCAGCGGCGGCGGTGGCCGGGTCTGCCAGTTCAGGCCGGTCCGACCCTTTCTTGGTATACGGGGGTTTTCAAACCCCCGTATCTTGCTCCATGGAAATCTAAATCACACTCCGTTTGCGGAGACACGACATTGGCGATGAGGCTAACCCTTTGGTGTGGATTTGGGAGTTTTAATTTTCGGGATTGTGGCCCAAGAGCTTGAAACGTCGAATAAAATAATAATATTTTATTATTATTTAACTTCGAGCCATTGTATCTTCTACCTGGAGTTTCCAATTGACATACCGTCAGTGAATTTGAGGCTATGATGGTACGAAAGACTTTTCTTGTTGGTTTTTGGGTGTTGGGACCGAGTTTGCGGTGTGGGCCCCACGAGGCCGGGTTTTGGGCGTTTACAGAGAAACACAACCTTTTCACCAGGAGTCCGATTTTAGCAGATGAATATTCGATCCTGTGTGTTTTTATGAGAGGATCGCAATGGTGTGATCCGCTTGACGAGTTTCAGGATCATCATGTGGGACCCACCCGGGCTGGCTTCGATGAATAATACCTTTTTCACCGGGTGTCTGTTTGGGACAATCAAGTAGTCGATCCCGTGTGTTTTTCCGAGGGGATCACAATGGTATGATCATCTTGATGAGTTTTGGGATCGTAGTGTGGGTCCCACACAGGCTGGTTACGGCGAATAGTTCCTTTTCACTGGTTGTCTGTTTCGTGCGATTAAACAGCCTATCCTGTGTGTTTTTCCACGTGGATAGTGATGGTGGCCTCAGTATCGGCCTTGGAGGTGTGCGGTGTGGCATTGTGGCGGGACGCTCGAGTTAGCGATGTTTGGACCAACAATGGTTGAGGGTAATCCCTTGGTTCGTTCCTACGAGGGTTCGCGTGGCATCATAACCTTAGTATAGGTTTGTGATCATCTCGATATTATGTTTAATCTGTTAGAGTTGTGGCATCCATCCGGTGGTCCCAGAGCGGGATCCTCTAGAATCGTTTCCCTAGATCGGGTTCTTGGTATCGCTGTGACCACTTATCCACGGGCGGTGATCCCCTATCTAGCAGGTTAACTTCGCAGGGTTTGTGGCATCATCAGGAATATGATCTCCTATACAGTAGGCTGTGCTCAGTAGGGTTTTGGCATCGTCAAGAATATGATCCCCTACTCAACATGAGGAGTATAGTAGGGTTGCAGTATCGTTCGTTATACGATTCCCTACTCAGCACGTGGTGTCGGTAGGGTTTCAGTATCGTCAATTCGATCCCCTATAACATGAGATGTACCAGATAGGGTTTCAGTATTGTTGTGACTGTCATGACACGGGTGACGATCCTCTATCTGTGTGTCATGTTCTTGTCGAGTGCCGGATCGGGTTGTGGTATCCACCATCGGACCCTAGGAGTGATCCCTGATATGTGAGATCTTCATATACCAGTGTGGGTTCTGGTATCCCCTAGTAGACCCTAGGAGCGATCCCATAATAGAGGATTTGGGTGTTTATATTGTTTTACAGAGGTTTCCTCGGTGACGATATCTGACGAGCGTGATGTCTCGGGTGAGCATATGAGATGTTTGGGTGTGACCTGATAAAGTGTATCTCTCAGACGAGGGTCATCTAGGATGACAGTGATCATGGAGTGTGATCTCCTAGTTGTGAACCATTGCTGGTGATGAGGTCGGTACCTCATGTGGCTTGGTGCGTGAGATGAGTATATATGGATGTTCATGGTGTATGTATGGGTGTACACCTGGATTGAGATTACTAGTTGTGTTTAGCCGAGGATGGTCATGAGATGGAGTTTCTCTCTCATCTGGGTTCCCTCTGGCTGGGATGAGTGGACAGTTTCCTTTTAGTTTCTCTCAATTTTTTTGGGTTTTTGGGATGCCTACTGAGTATTTTTATACTCACCCCTGTACGGGCTTTGCCAGAACATGTTTGTGTCTTGTACAAACCACATGCATTTTGACGGAGTCCCAGGAGGACCCAAAGCAGGTGGAGTTGAGTGAGTGGGTCTGAGCGTGGAGTCTTACCAGAGCTGTTCTGAGGATATTTCCAGTGCTGCTTTTGGCAGCGTCACCCTTTTTCTGAGAAGGTTGGACGCTTTTGTGGTTTTCCTTTGGTGGGCCCTATTTTTCCCTTTTGTACTACGGTTACAATCTGGTTGGGGATAGTTGTATGCATGCATTTAATTTTTGGTTTTATATATATCTCTACACTTTTTCATAGATATGTACGTGGGTGTGTGTGTATAGGTACCTTGGGCTAATTCCTCCCATGCGTGTGATAGCCTACTCGGTGCTAGACGCCAGTCCCTGGCCTATTGGAGGTGGGCTTGGGGATTCACGGTTTGATCCCGGTTGGGTCGGGTCGTGACAGAGTAGTATCAGAGGAGGTTCCACCTTTGGGATCTTAGAGAGTAGCTGGTCTAGCTATGAGTTTGTTTTGGGTTGCATAGCACCAATGTTATGATGTTTTGAGTTCAACTTTCAGGCCAGTGACTCCAGTGTTGGTGTGGCGGAGGACATATCCATTCAACAGGACTCTAACAACCTGCTTTTCGACTCGAGATGTTCATACACTGGTCAGAGAGGAAAAATAATGGGACATGAATCATATAGGATAGGGTTTTGGGTTTTCCTTGTCCTTATTGAGTCAGCTCTCCAGATATAATCTTTGACCATGGTGTTTCTTGATTGTATTTTAGGATGCCTCCACAAAGATAGCCAGCAAGAGTTCTACAGCAGGATTGTGGTGATGATCCTCCCCATGTAGAGGCTATGGACCAGGGTGCAGGTTCTGAGGCTGGACCTCCATGTGGTCCACCAGTTGAGCCACCACCTGTCGAGAAGCTGATTGTGCCGGCAGTGCAAGATGAGGTTGTGCGCAGGCTAAGTGTGTTGCACGAGTTCCAGAGGCAGTGAACTCTGAGGTTTTGGGGTGATCCATACCATCAGGCAGTAGATGAACGGCTTGAAGCAGCCACCTAAGTTTTCTGCCCGGTGAGAACACCCCCAGATCAGTTGGTAGTCCTAGCGTCGAGCCTTCTGCATGGTTCGACCGGGTGATGGTGGAGTTTGAGGACGCAGTCCCACGATAAGGATACGCTCATGTGGTTAGAGTTTGAGTGGCTCTTTAAGGAAGAGTTCTATTCGGTGATGCTGATGTCAGTGCAGATTCAAGAGCTTTTGCAGCTTTGGCAGGAGGGCATGACCGTTTCAGAGTACTCAGCGTTGTTTACAGAACTGTCACACTACTCCATGGATATTGTTCAAGACCCATTATTTAGGGATCAGACCTTCAAGAAGGGCCCACATAGAGACATATGGGAATGTGTGGTTTCCCTATGTTTGTCCACCTATGCTGGAGTGCTGGAGCGATCATTGGTGGTGGAGATCTTTCTAGCTGAGCAGATTGAGCCCGCCAGTGTTGGGCGCGTGGCAGATGAGACATCAGAAAATGGTAGCCAGTGGCAGGTGTATGGGGGCTGGATGTGGTCGATGTTTCAGGAGGCAACCCCAGAATGGAGGATCTGAGGCTCAGGGCTCGCAGGCCAGTTTTGGTCAGCCGTAGGAGAGGCGGTGTTACACTTGTGATGGTCGGAGAAATTTTGCTAGAGATTGTTCGACCCGTCATGCTGCTGAGAGGGATATGGTTGACAGAACGCCTTGTCAGAGGCAGCATCTCGAGCAAGGAGGTCCGCAGGGTGGCGGACATGGCGACAGAGCTGGTGCAGCAGCAGGAGGTGGTAGGTGGTATCAGTTGCCACCGTCCTGACCCCCAGGTGGTCCACGCCAAGCTCAGGGTGATGGAGGGATAGGATAGATGCATTCCCTAGAGGTTGTTGACCCAGAGGCTCTACAGATGGATAGAAGTACGCCTTGTGTCCTTTCTACTTTTTGCAGTAGTTTTGGTAGACACTGTTTACCGGTACTCTTCCCTTTCCATTGATTTCTTGAGTTTTGTTCAGGGAGTTGGTAAGACCCTATGTGGGTGTTGTTCGGAGTTCTTCGAATGTGTGAGGAAGAGAGATCCTTCCCCCACTGAGACGTGTTTTTGTGACGCGATCAAAATCATGCAGGTGAGTCAGTTCCGCCCAATGTGGATAGTGTTGAGGTGTGGTGGATGAGTCCCTCTGACTTATGTGTTCGGGCAGGGGTGTTTGTTGGAAAACTCACAGGTGTGGGAGGCCCAGTTGAGAGTCTAGTTTCTTTCCTTGTGATTATGGATTTTTGGGGACCAAAAGTTCTAATGTGGGGATGATGTAGGGACTCAGGTTTTGGTCTTGTCAGACATTGGAATATTCCTATGAATAATTCCAGAGCTAGGCGCGAAGATGGCGTGCGATTCCGAGGCACGATGTGCCTAGAATTAATTTTATAAAAATATTAAGTATTTTTATACTATGCATGTGGAGGGGGTGTTTTATCTTATAAACAGAAGCTCAGAATGGGAATCTGAGGGCACGGTTGCATCCGGAGTGTGCCGTTTACCCTAAGCGGGGTATAAACTATGTGGGCGCGGGCCTGCTGTGAGAAAATCCACCCGTGGAATTTTTGAAAATAAATGGAAAAGGATTATTTATGAGTGTTGGATCGAATAAAATCTGAACGGAGTCTCGGATTGAAAATCCGAGTCGGCCGTTGTGTTCAGAATGTCATGTTTACCCTAGGCGCGACATAATTTTAGTCGGTGCCGGGTGCCGAGTCAGAGGCATGTTGGTGGGGAGCTGAAATGGAGTTTTTATTAAAAAAAATGAAAATCAATCCCCATCTCCCCCAAACCCTTGTACGTGCAGGCCACCCCCCTTTCCTCCATTCTTCGCTGAATCGAGCCGCGGATGACCGTTTTTAGCGCCGATCGTCAGTGGATCGAGCTCCAGCGCGTCGCAGGCGTCGTTATGCACCCGAAGCTTCGAAGATCTGTGAACAGGTAGGTGGTTTGAGTTTTAAAATCCTGGATTCAAATTTGGTTGGTTTTTCTCTGTTTTGAGCCTGCAGATGCTTAGATCTGGTCTCGAGGGGCACAAATATGCCTTCAGATGCGCGTTTGGACCCCCCTGGGGTGCCCCCGGCGGCCACCGGAAGGTCCCCCGGTGCGGCACCAGTGCGGCGGCGGCCCGTGGTGGCGGTCCGCGGTGGAGGAATCCAAACACCATAGGGTGGAAGTCCTCCTTCTAATTAGCAGTGAGCCCGCGGTGGGGGTCGGACGGTGCGGGCCGGCCCGACCCTCTCTTGGTAGACGGGGGTTTTCAAACCCCCATATCTTGCTCCCTAGAAATCTGAATCACATGCCGTCAACGACGACACGACCCTGGTGACGAGGAAAACACTTCAGTGTGATTTTAGGAGTTTTAAGTTTCAGGATCATGTCCCGAGATCATGAAATGTCGAATAAAATAATAATATTTTATTATTATTCGACTTCGGGCCATTGTATCTTCTACCCGGAGCGTCCGATTGATGTTCTGTCACTGGCGTTGAGGCCCTGATAGTGTGGAAAAATTTTATTATTGGATTTCAGGTGTTGGGACCGAGTTTGGGGTGTGGGCCCCACGAGGCTGGGTTTTGGGCATTTACAGAGAAACGCAAATTTCTCACCAGGAGTTTGATTTTGGAAGATGAATTGTTGATCCTGTGTGTTTTTCTGAGAGGATCGCAATGCTGTGATCCGCTTGGTGAGTTTTGGGATCGTGGTGTGGGCTCCACCCAGGTTGGCTTCAGTGAATAATACCTTTTTCACCGGGTGTCCATTTGGGACGATCGAGTAGTCGATCCCATATGTTTTTCCAAGGGGATTGCATTGGTATGATCCACTTGATGAGTTTCGGGATCGTAGTTTGGGCCCCACACGGGCTGGCTATGGTGAATAGTGAATTTTCACCCGTTGTTCATTCTGGGTGAGTAAACAGCCTATGCTGTGTGTTTTTCTACGTGGATCGTGATGGTGGCCTCAGTATCGGCCTTGGAGGTGCGCGATGTGGCGTTGTGGTGGGTCGCTCGGGTTAGCGATGTTTGTACCAGTAGTGGTTGAGGGTACTCCCTTGGTTCATTCCTACGAGGTTTCGCGTGACATTACAACCTTAGTATAGGTTTTTGATCCTCTCGATGGGATGTTTAATCTATTAGAATTGTGGCATCCCTCCGGTGGTCTCGGAGCAGGATCCTCCAGCATCATTTCCCTAGATCAGGTTCTTGGTATCGCTGTGACCGCTTATCCACACGCTACGATCCCCTATCTAGTAGGTTAACTCTGTAGGGTTTGTGGCATAATCGGGAATATGATACCTTACGTAGTGGGCCATGCTCAGTAGGGTTGTGGCATCATCGGTTATACGATCCCCTACTCAGCATGAGGAGTATAGTAGGGTTGTGGTATCATTGGTTATACGATCCCCTACTCAGCGCGTGGTGTCGATTGGTTTGAGGTATAATTAGTTCGATCCCATACAACGCGAGATGTACCAGATAGGGTTTCAGTATCGTCGTGACCGTTATGACACGGGTGACGATCCTCTATCTGCGTGTTGTGTTTCTGTCGAGTGCCGGATCGGGTTGTGGTATCCCCCAGCAGACCCTGGGAGTGATCCCCTATCTATGAGATCTCTGTATACCGGTGTGGGTTCTGGTATCCCCTAGAGAACCCTAGGAGAGATCCCCTAACTGAAGAGTTGGGTGTTTATGTTGTTTCAGTGAGGTTTCCTCAGTGATGATACCCGACGGGCATGATCTCTCGGGTGAGAATATGAGATGTTTGGGTGTGACCTGATGGAGTGTATCTATCGGACGAGTGTCATCTAGGATAACAGTGATCATGGAGTGTGCTCTCCTGGTTGTGAACCAATGCTGGTGATGAGGTCGGTACCTCATGTGGCTTGGTGCATGAGTTGAGTATATCTGGATGTTCATGGTGTATGTATGGGCGTACACTAGGATTGAGCTGAATAGTTGTGTTTAGCCAAGGATGGTCACGAGATGAAGTTTCTCTCTCATCTGGGTTCCCTCTGGCTGGGACGAGCATACTATTGCCTTCGAGTTGCTCTCTTTTGTTTTGGATTTTTGGGGTGCCTTCTGAGTATTTTTATACTCACCCCTACACGGGATTTTCCCACACATATTTGTGTCTTGTGCAGACCACAAGCCTTTCGACGGAGTCCCAGGAGGACCTGGAGCTGGCGGATTTGAGTGAGCGGGTCTAACTATGGAGTCTTACTAGATCTGTGATGAGGATCTTTCTGGTGGTGTTTTTGGCAGCGTTCCCCTCCTTCCAAGCAGTTTGGACGCTTTTGTGGTTTTCCTTTGGTGGGCCCTGTTTTGCCCTTTTGTACTATGGTTGCACTCTGGTTGGGGATAGTTGTATGGATGCATTTACCTTTCAGTTTTATATATACCTCTACAGTGTTTCATGGAGGTGTATGTGGGTGCGTGTATACAGGTACCCTGTGCTAATGCATCCAATGTGTGTGATAGCCTACTCGACGCTAGATGCCAGCCCCTAGCCTATTGGAGGCGGGCTTGGGGAGTGGCGGCTCGAGCCCCGTTGGGTCGAGTCGTGATAGTTGTTATGCACCAATTAACATTTATATGGTGTATATACTTCACTTTGACATATTATATCATGAATCCCTTTATTCTCATGATATTATAATGTTTTTATTACCTTAATTATTTGAATTTAAGCATCTCTCATTTTTTTAGGAACTCTAACTAAAACATCATTTTAAACATTTTAAAGATTTATTCTTCTAAATCTTTCTCATTAATGTTCATGTTTTAAAAATGGGTTTAAGGATTTATTAATATGAAAATTAATGTTTTAAAATTAAAATTCATTTCAAAAGTTTCAAAGTGGTATGGTACACTTTGATTCAAAAATCTATTTTAAATGACTTCTTAATAAACAATGAGACTTTTAAATGTTTTCAAGAAAAAAGGGGGATGCTTCTCTCAAATAGTTATATTGATTATTTTCATCTATGTCAATATCCTTCATTATTCTCGATTGAGTTCTATTTATTATAATATTCCATATTGTATTGAATGATTTATGTTTGACTATGTATGTACTATTTTTATACCATTCATGGTTTGTGGTTAAAATATTGACATTTTGTATGATAGTTCAATATGAATGTTTAGATTATGTTTCACACTTTGCATATGAGTAATGAATTGGACTTAGTAAGTGACGGGTGGATCCCACTATAGCTCCTCTATGCATCGGTAGGTCTCATGATACAATTAGATGTGGAATTGGCTGAGGCCTTTCCCAATTTGATATATAGTTTGGTTGAGGCCTTAATAATTTTTAGATTTCTTGGCCGAGGCCTTGACAAAATGTTTCAGAATTTCCCGAATTATACATTCCCTCATTATGAAAATAATATTGATGGTTTATGTGGTTATTCGACTAGTAGAATACCCATTACTATGTTTTATTATGGAATTATTTACTCACCTCATATTCCCTCCATAAAGTGTTCATGTTTATTATTTGTAAAGGCATGTGTTTTCAATTATTCACCATACCTAATGTTTATGTTATCTTCCGCTGTATTTCTTAATCTTACTAAGCATCTGAGCTCACCCCTTTCTTATGTTTTATTTTCCTAGGAATCCAAGAAGTGTATTATGATTGATATGCAGGGTTAATCTAGTGGATTAATGGAGTTCTAAAAGGATAATTTATGTTGTGTTTTATTTTATAATGTGTAATGTAACATTCATGTATGTAATATATTTTCCAAGATTTCTAAATTGAATGGTCTTTTGGGACTTGATTCCTTGTAATCATGCCAATGTACTAAAATAATTCACCGGCTCTGGGATTCTGAGGTCAGGGCGTTACACTTTAAATAATTTCTAAATTTTATAATATATTTTATAAGAAGAGACATGATTAAAGTCAATATGATGAAGTCCATAATGTAAATAATTCATAGCTTTTCTATTAAGCTCAAAATTGGAAATAACATGATGATTTAATTTTTCTTTAGATTTGTCCATTAGAAAATACTCAAGTATTACCATTTTCCAAATGGGTTAATAAATACTACTAAGATAGGTAAACTTGATTTTTTTTCCAAAAGGGATAACGAGTCCCATCAAAAAATAGTATATTGTGAAAAAATATTCCATTTAAAGAAGAACATTAAAATCAATTAAATATTGAAAAATTAAAAATAATTTTTGAAAACAATAAAAAAATTAAAAAAAGGAAACAAAGTAACATTTGATACTAATTATAAAGATTTTTTCAGGTTCGATTCCTTCCTTCCATTATGAATAAATAGAATCACTAGAAAAACACTAGGAATAACTTTCAATAAGTTATAAAATATTTAAGTGTTTTTTATTATTAAAATAATAGCACGGTGTGAGTTGTAAATTTAAGAATCATGGCTCTTAGATCCTCTATTTATATCCTTAAAGGGGTGTCCAGTCCAATGAATCAATCCATCTCATTAAATACCCAAAATGAAACTTTTTGAAAACATTAATATCCTCCTCAGACTAGACTAACACATGCCACCATATACACGGTAGCCTCCTTCGAGTAGTCAGTTGGATGCTTAATGTTGTAGCTTTATTTTATGCTACCACTAGCTAGATGATGTCCTTTACTATGAAAATTATCAAAACTATAATGAAAAAACTATGCAACATCACTAATATATATACTGATAATGTGATGGGTTTTTAGACTTTAAACTATATCTAAATTTATTTTAAAAAATGAGAGTACTTATGATTTATATGAACTAAAATAAATCTAAGTAAATTTAGTGTACTCATCAATTAATACATTCACAAAGTGTCTCCCTTTGAAACATTATATTTATATTATCCTGAAATCTTCTATATAAACTAGATGAAATGGTTTAAATGTTAAGACATCAACACTATGTTTAAATATAGACTTATATTTCATAAAATTTTGGTATAGGTTGTTTAATATAGAAAAATTAAACTTATTCTTCAGAAGATCCTTCACAATTTATGTCCAGGAATGTTTAGCTAAATTTTGAACATCAGAGTTTCTTAATATTATATTACAATCCCAATACGTATCCTCTATTTCATGAAGGCAAGGAATATTCTATAAAGTATGGTTTAATAGGTCAATAGTGTATAAATTGTGATTATTATTGTGAGAAATTTTTTTAACTCAATTCTAATTAGTGATAGTACATCTTTCAATCCAAATGAAGATGAAGTAAACCTCATCACATAGTTGAATTATCTTGATATGTTTGTTCTTAATTGCTAGAACATTATAAACATTTTAAATTAAAGTTTCACATGTAATTATCCCTCACCCATTCATATGATTTGATAATGCACATTATCTCCAAAAGTAACATGTCCACCCTTTAATTTTTTCATGTTTCAGAAGTTATACTCATTTTCTATCTTGTACTAAGAATAACCTCTATTCATGTACCATGTGTTTTAGCTATAATTACTTAACATTCTATATTTAAATGAATAAATATAAAATATTGGTATCCAAACTTTCATTATTATTTAAATGTTAGAAAATAATTCTTTCTGAACCCAAATTTGACCAACCCTATAATGCGAAATAGATATAACTTATTTAAAAATATAGTCTGTAAATGTTACAAATGATTTAACTTTATTCAAGGAACTTATATTCTACCATTAACCTCCCCATTAAATTTTTATAAAAAAGGTTAAATTTTCAAAACAAATTGATTTTTGGAAAATGAAACTTAATAGAATATGTAAGACCAACTTAGAAAGATATCCGGTATGGTCTCAACTATCCTATAAGTTTTTCAAAATTATTCCTTCTAGATGTAAAATTGAAAATAAACTTCTTTAGACTATTAAATTTGGACATAAATTTTACTATTTTGTTATGATCATTTGAATTTAAATAGAAATATATTTTTCATTCAAATAAAAAATAAGTTTTTAAAAACTATCATTATCTTTATAAAGATATAGATTATATTGATCACAATTTTTCATCAAATTCTTATATCTCTTCTCAAATTTTCTCATATTCATCAAATTCTTCAAATGATGGAAAATCATCTTCATCATCCAATGATTAAATATAGATAGGTAGAATCTAGATACATGTTCTTAAAATATTCAAGAGCCACATTAAAGATAAATAATATCTCATCTCGATGGATTTTAGAAAATAATGTAGTGATCATATGGCTTTCATCACCATTTGAATCACTACTATTAGATGATGTCCCTTCACTTATGCTCCATCTATCTATATCTTTTGAAACTTAATTTCATTTTTTAGTTAAATGATACTATAGAATATATATATATATATATATATATCTTCTTTAACCTCAAAAATTCTAGTATGAGATGTCCCAAAGTCTTAAACTTATAATATATTACATCAAAAGAATATTTCATATCATATTTTATTGAAGAATTATTTTCTCTATCATTTTGTTAATCGATCTAGAAATTCTTCTATCCAATCATTCTATTCAAATATCTTACTACCTAAGTGAAATAACCTTCACTAAATCCAAAATACTATAATCTATATGACTATTAAAGTATAATATGATATAATATTCTAATATTTATTGGATCTATATGTTGTAGTATAAAAAATAACAGTATTCTCTCATTTTTTCTTTTGCACATCTCAATTAAAAAGATTATCTTAATGAATTAACATTTTTAAAGGATCATCAAGACTCAACTTCATGGGACTCCTCATATCATCAATTTTTTCTTATTAGTTTCCTAATCCTTTATAAATAAACTAATTATATTCTTAGTTAACTAATCATCATTAATATTATTCTCTATAAGAGAGAATATATTAAAAATATTTATAAATCTCAAATGTATCTATGTATCTGTCTCTATGGGTAGAAAATAAAATCCATGATAATCCATTTGAAACATTTCTCTTTTTATTTCCATAACTTTAAAAGTTATGATATGTGTGATTTCATGTTTCTCTCAAATTTAGTAATATATCACACGATAATATATCTTAATATATATATATATATATAGATATTGAGTCATAGTATATAAAATAGTATTCTAGAATTTATAGATTATATGATACTAATGACACCCTTCTATAGTAAAGAATTGAATTTATTTTTTTCGTATCTTTTAATTTTTGACCGTCATTTGGTAATTATTTACTATGATAACAATAAAAAAATTGTATATTTTATCTCTCAAGTAATCATAGTCACCACCATTAAAATGGGTGTTAGAATAGGATTTGGTTTATGTAATTTTTTGATAGGTAAATATTATATATAAAAAGAATCTTTTCCCTTATACATGTTAGTGTATGAAAAAAATGAATATCTCATATACTAAATATTGTCCTAGTATATAGGCTTCAAGATGGAGGGGCTGAGTTAAAGTTTATACAAACTCTAAAATTCCCCCTTTGGGAAAAAAATTGGTAAGAATTTATCAATTTCTAACTAATAAGATTGAATAAAAGATAAATTCCATGGAAATAAAAAATTAATTATTTATTAAATATCCTAATCAAAAAATTTAAATGAAACAAGTTGTACAATAGAACATAACAAAATGATGAGGTTTATGTTAACAATTTGTAACAACCCAAAATTTTATCAATGAAATTTACTTCTTATAGCTATGTCATAAAACACATACATCACATAGAGAACTCAATAAAAACATTATTCTTATAAATTAATAATGAGACATTTTTTAGAACATAATCCAAAAAAAATCCATATATTTAACAAGGGAAATAAATAGAAAATAATATAACAAGAAGGGGAATGTTTGGATCTGATTGATTTAAAAGAATGAATGCACTAGCAAACAATGATGTAGAAATAAAACATAATTTTAATAATAAAATATTTATTTTGATAATTAAATTATATATATAACCTTAATATAAAATATAAGTAAATGAATATTGAATGAAATAAGATATATTTATAGAAATTATGTAACCTATAATGTTGGAATAGTAACATCACCTTTAGAATAGTAATATAACCATTAAGAATAGTAATCTGGTCATTAGATGACTAATCTCACCTATGAAACTATAAGATAGAAATTTGGTATCTTATAAATGAAAATATGTCATATTTATATCATGGTAAATGTAAATAATTTTTTTAAAAATGATAATTTTTGTGTTGATATTTTTGGTAAAATGTGAATGTTTTATTTTAAATTTTATAATGAATAAATCTATTTAAAATAAAATTTATTTTTATAAAATGGATTCATAAATAAATATTATGTTGTATTATGATAATAAGATATCTTTATGAGACCATAATTAACTTTTAAAAGGGTTATAAAATTGATTATAATATTAAAATCAGTATTTGTAAAATAAATGATGAATTTGTTTAAAAATTAAATTTATCATATTTAGAAAATTATTTTCACAAAATAGATTCCATTTTTTAAATATACCTGTCAAAAAATGGTTTGGATTAATTTTTGAGATTTTTCTAAAATTGTTGAATTTTTGGTGAATAGTGAAATGCGATAATTTACAGTATTTAAAATTATAAGATAAATACCTGAATTTTTGAGTAATGGATGTTGTAATAATCCATTATTTTTAACCCACCTTCACTATTTACTTTATTTATTCACATAAATCAATTCTATTGATATTCATGAGATAAAATAACAAACTAATGAATATAATAATAAAAAACACCCCTCTCTTCTCCCTATAAATATCAACCCTCACCACCCCTTATCCTCACACCTTATAAGCCTCAAAAATTATAAATATTTTTCTTAATTCCATTTCAAAGCCTATTACCCAAGTCTAAGAGCTTTTTTTCTCAACAAAAGTCCAATTCCATGTTCCTTAAGAGGTCCTTCAAGGAAGTGATATTCATTAGGAAACTTTAATAAACCATCTCTTTTAATTTATTTTCTTCTTCTAACTTCTCCACATATCTTTAATCCATCAAAGAATAATAAATATAGTATAATTTGTACACTGTAAATTTATATTTATAATGGAATATTTTATGTACACTTTTTTTCTCATCCACTCTTATTCAAAGAAATGAAACCATTATCCAAATTATAGCATTTTACCATCTTTGTGGATAATGATTTTCTATTTTCCATTACCGAATTCAGGGATGATCATAAAACCATTACTACAGTGAAAAAATTAAAATATGTATATTATAATTTTATTCATGTTCTAGAACTAATATATACTCATAATATTAAATAAAAAAACTAGTTCTTGATGGTTGGAAAAATCACCAAAATAAGCTAAACAATTACCATTAACATTTTGTCAAATGAATCATCCTCATACTAGAAAACAATGATATATGGTACCATTTATAATTATGTATGCTAATTAATACTAATTCATTTCACTTTTGTAGAATTATTCCCATCTAAAATTTTACTCAAGGGAACCGACCATGTAACCCTGAAACAAATGCTCTTAGAATGAAGAAATCAATCCTTGTATCTCTTCAAAATGGATATAAATGAACTCAATAAGATAGTAACAAATCAGATATATGTGGATGAGATTATGAATTAAGTAATTAATGGATCTAATTTTATTATCCAGGACATTAAGTGAAAGTAAAGAATGCATTCATACCTATGGTAAGAGATATCTCTAAACCTCCATTTTTCATTTGGGTTACACTTTCTCTTTATTTCACCCCACGTAATTCATCATTCAGATTATAAAATTCTCAAATATTATATTTTTATGTTGCAAACATATATTTCTAACTCTATTCATCTTTATATTATAGGTAAATATATTTCTTAAAGAGTTCCCTTTATATCTCATGTCAATAAGAAAACCTGATTTAAGGGAAATTTTCTATTTCATACCCCCTTTCAGGTATACTCCATAAAATGTTTATAGCCACCCATATTTTCTAAAATGAATTATTTTATCATGAAAAACAATATTTATTCCACTCTTGGTTTTTTGAGATTATTATTATCTCACCCCCTTTTAAAGACTCTTTACCTTTTTCTGTAAAACCCCACTTAAGTGGCATATTTTTCAAGTTGTCTGACCACTATTTTATCATGTTTACACTTTAGTTGGACATCATTTATCATAAACTATTTTTAGTTTTAGTTTATTAATTTAGAATAATTATTTAATACCTTATTTCATATAAAAAATTATGATAATCCCTTTGTTTATGCCTTGTGATAATATTTTGAGACCCATTTCTTTCCATGGGTAACCCTTAAGTTCATTCCTTATGTTTGATTATTTATGTGGAACACATATTCATGATCTTTTTATGATGGGTGCAGCTAGATAGTGCTCCAATTCATTGGGTAATATCTATTCTCATGAGATGTTATGTATGGTATTAGGGATTAAACATAACCCATAATGGGACTTTAACCTTAATGTGATAGCCTATAGAAAGTTATCCTTGGCTCATGTTTATCTCATGTTATGTGTTGCTTAAACATTTTAATATTTTCATGATAATATTATTCCATGTTCTATATGTTATGCCTCCATATGTTTATTCATAATTTATTCCTTTTATGTTATCATTTTATGATTTCTAACTCATGTGTTATGCTTTATTCCCATGTTTATTCTCTTATTAAGTTTTTTAGCTCATATATTTTATCTATGTATTCCCAGGTTATCCTATGAAGATGTTGGAGCTCAAAAGATATTAAAATCTCATTGTGGAGATCAATAAAATTGTGTTTTATTCTAGTTTCATGTTTTCTAATTATGTACCTAGTCTTCCAAAGAAACAAGGATTTTCAATAATTGGTTTTCATTGAATAGATAATTATTCTTAAAATCATGTAGTAATATGCATAAAAGGCTAGGGCCACTATAGTTGGTATCATAGCATGGTATGGTTAGTTTTTGGGATTAAACCTATAAAACTTTATTAGGAACCCTATGTATGATTCTATCACTATGGATAACCTAGATTGAAACATAGGGAATCATAAGTTTCGAAATAATTTTCCTTTATATGTTATTCCTTATATGTTTATAATTTCCTTTTTTATATTCTCATTAGCTATGTATTAAATACCCCTAATTTTTTTTATTTTTATTAGTTAATGGTGGGAAATAAGATAATTCCCTCCAATAATCAATCTTATAGGACATGTGATGATTTCCCTAATGATATTAGAAAATAGATGGGAATGGAATCCTAGAACTTCACAATAGTACTTGCTCAGCAGGCTTAAGTTATGAATAATAACTTCAATCATGTAGAACACAATCATTCTCTTAATAAACAAAATGCTATTGTCAAATCCTTTACGCGACAAAGTCCTACTATATTTATTGGATCTTCCAATCCCCTCATCGTAGATAAATTTATTAATTCCATTGAGAAGATATTATTTATCCTTCAATGCTCAGAAAAAGATAAAGTTGTATATGGGCTCTATTAAATTTATGGTGAAGATTATCAGTAGTGGAAACTTATAAAGAAAAAGTATAAGGAGGATATTGATTTCATTTATTGGGAAGGATTCAATAAAATATTTTTCAATAAATATTTCCCCCAAACTCTCTATATTAATTTAGAGAGGGATTTCTTCAAAATTAATTTAAAGGAAGATGAATCTCTCAGAGTGTATGGGGAAACATTCCCAAGGTATGAACGATATGTCTTTAGGTTTTTCATGAAAAATGAGAGTATGAGGGATCTCTTCTTTAGTGGTTTAGAACCGAGTCTATGAAAAGACTTACAGATTCGGGAATTTGAAAGTTATGAGGAGATTTTCTATTGTTCCTTTAAAGTTGAAGTGAAGATCGAAGACTCTCAATCATCTTCTAGGATCTGAGATAAAAAGTGAAAAATATATTTTAATATGATAATATCAAAAAATAAATCTCATGAATGAATGAAATCCCAACAACCCACATGTAAAAAGTGTGGGAAGAAGCATCCTGTGAAATTCCTAAAGAGAACTAGGAGATGTTTCAAATGTGGAAGAGAGGGGCATCATGTCAATTATTGTGAAAGATATTTAAATAAGACTAATAATTTGGAATAATAAATGAAGGTTTAGATCAACCCTAAACCTTTAGTGTAGTGTTTCTACTACAAGGAACATAATAATTATGTTATCCAATTCCCTAAGCCAAGGGTTTTTAGAGGCAATCAATTAAAAAAAAATCCAAGGTAGTAAAATGGGAATATACTATCCCAATTGATGAGGTGGAGCCTAATAGTGATGGGGTGATAGGTATGCTGGTTATTCATTCAATAATAGTGAATGTACTATTTTATTATGGTTCAATGAATTGTTTTATATATTTTAATTTTAGTAGAACTATTCAAACAACACCTCAAAATATTAAGGTTGAGTTATCTGTGAGAATAAATAATAGGAAAATTATTTAATCTAAAGTATATAACTCATCCTTAGATAATGTTTGTGGATTGAACCTCTTATAAAATCTAATTTTATATCCTTTGGTTTATTTTGATGCTATATTGGGCTTGTATTGGCTATATTTATATAAACCCAACATCAAATATTGGGAAGGGGATATCACTTTTCACATCCCGAGGCATCCTCCATTTCTGTATAAGTTTAAGGAGTAGGATGAATATCCTTTAGAATCATCAACATAATTTTGGATATTATTTATTTATGAGAAATCATATCTAGCTCAAATGATTGATACAAATGAGAGGGTAATTCTTAAATACATTCCCATTGTGAGGGACTACACTGATTTTTACCTTATAAAATTTTATAGCATTCCTCCTGATCGAGATGTTGAGTTATCTATTGATTTTATACCTAGATATATATCCATATATAATAATCATTACAAGATGGATGCCATTGAGTTGGAGGGAAAAAAGAAGCAATTATAATATAATCTGGGAAAGGTATTTATACACTCGAGTGCCTCACTATAGAGTGCACCATTCCTCTTCATCAAAAAGAAGGATGGATCAATGAACCTATATATTGATTATCATTACCTTAAAAAAATCAAGATAAAGAAAAAGTATCCCCTACTATGGATAGATTATTTGTTTGATCGACTACCTAGGGAAAAGTATTTATCTATGGCGAATCTCTTATTAGGTTATCACCAATTAAATGTGAAGAAGGAAGATATTCCCTGGAATTCCTTTCAAACAATATATGGACACTATGGTTTCATAGTGATTTCCTTCAGACTCACTATTGATCCAACAATTTTCATGATCTTAATGAATAGATCATTTAGAGATTACCTAAAAAATTTGTGGTGGTCTTTATAGATGATATTATAATATACTCAATGTACAAGGAGGAATATGAGTAGCATTTGGATACTTTGATAAAGACTGTGTGAAGGGAGAAACTATATGCAAAGTATAGTAAATATAAGTTCTAAATAAGGGAAATATCATTTTTAGGGAATGTTATGACCAACCAACAGATATATGTGGACCATTCTAAAACAATGTCAATTGAGGAGTGGCCTAGGCCATCATCTATAGTATAGTTCTATAGTATCCTCAATCAAAAAGGCTATTATCGAATACTTGTGAGGAACTTATCATGATGGTAAAAACCACTAACAAAGCTAACTTATAAGGGAGTAAAGTTTGGCTAGACAGGTGAATGTGAGGGATACTTAAAAGAGTTGAATAATAGGATTACCAATACACCAATACATACACTACCCACATATGGGGAACTATTTTTGGAATACATAGATGATTCATAGAAGGGAATAAGCTATTTACTTATGAAAAATGATAAACTGATAGCCTATGAATCAAGGAAGATGAATGTTCATGAGAAGAACTATCCCACACATGATCTAAAATTAGTAGTTTTGATCTTCATGTTGATTTTTTTGGCATTATCTCTATGGGGAGAATTTTGAGATATATACTGATCATAAGAGAATCAAATATAAATTCACATATGAGGAAATTAATATGCGCTAGTGAATATGGTTAGATAATATAAAAGATTACAACTACTCAACTAACTATAATCTTGTTAAAGAAAAAATATTTATAAGGATCCAATCTTTTTAGACATTCAAAGGATGGAAATGGGAATCATAAATGAAGGTAAATTATCATTCCTCTCACAAATGATTGATCAACCATACCTTTTAGGTAATATAAGGGATGGTTAAAGAGATGATATATAAATTAAATAAAAGGATGAATCTATAAGAAAACAGATCTCCTCAGAGTTCAAAATTGATGAGGAAGAAGTTTTATGACTATTTGTACAATCTAATCCAGAGATAAAGAAAGATATTGTAAATGATTCACATAACTAAACCTTTTATATTCACCCATGATTCAAAAAGATGTATAAATATCTTCAAGAGAACTATTGGTGGGACAATATAAAGAATGAAATCACAGAATATTCATCAAAGTGTTTGATATGTCAACAAGTTAAGGTTAGAAGGAAAAAATTATAATGGAATGATTCAACCAAGACCCATAATTATATATGGATATGGGAAAACATGAAAATGAAATATATCACTAGTAATCCAAAGGTATCTAGAATAAATAATTCTATATGGGTAATTTTGGTTCTTCTTATGAAGACTAGTCACTTTATTACTATTAAATAGGAATTTTCACTCAACCAACTTTCATAGATATACATAAGAGAAGGGGTGATGCTTCACGTAGTACAATTATCAATTTTATCCTCTCATGATCAAAGATTTACCTCTAATTTATGGAAAATTCTCCAACATGATCAAAACACTATGTTGGTATTCATTATGTCTTATCACCCTAATATGATAGGACAATTCAGATATTGGAAGATATGTTGAGAGAATGATAAATGAACTTCAAAGGATGATTGGATAAAGATATTCCACTAGTTGATTACTCTTACAATAATAGTTTCCACTCAAGCATATAAATTTTTTAATATGAAGATCTTTATGGGAAAAAATTTAGAACATATTCATGTTTTGATGAATTTGTTTAATGTAAGCTATTGGGACCTAAAATGGTTAAGGAAATTTCAAAAAACGTGATGACCATCTAGTAGCATATCTGGGATTCATAAAGTTGATAGAAGAGATATGAAGATAATCATTGATGGGACTTAGAGGTAGATGTTGGTGACAAGGTATCCCTCTACATATCTCCATGTAATGGAGTCGTGATATCTGTGAAGAAAGAAAATCTAAGTTCCAGGTACATCGTCCCCTTTGAGATTCTTAATCGTGTTATAGATTTAGCCTATAGACAAGAACATACACCAACCATGTCTCTTGTAAAAGATTTATTTCATGTATAACTCTTAAGGAAGTACAAACTAGACCTCTCACATGTACTAAATTCACAGGTGGTGTGACTATAAAATGATCTCACTTTTGAGGAGCAGCTGGTAAAGATATTGGATTATAGAGATAGATCTGTATAAAAATACTAATAACCTTGTAAAATTACTATTGATAAACTATAAGTATTAATGGGATAAATTGGAATCATAGGAAGTGAGGAAGGATAATTACCTTCACATGTTTTCACTTTAGTATGTAAAATGAAATTTATAGGGAAAAGTTTTCAAAGGGGGAAGAATGTAACGACCTCGAATTTTTTCAATGGAATTTAATTATTTTAATTTTTTCATAAAACACATAAATCACATAGATAAATCAATGAAAACATTATTATAATAAATTAATAATTATACATTATTCAGAAAATAATCCAAAAATAATTCCAAATATTATAGTGAGACATTAAATAGAAAATAAGATAAAAAGAATGGGAAGATTTGGATCTTCTTGATCCACTAAAATGACTTCTATCATGGAAAAATATGTATAAAAAAACATTAAATTAATAATAAAATATCAATTTTGAATGTTAATTTATATATATAACCTTAGGAGAAAATATAATTGAATGAAAAATTAATGGAATAAGAGGTATCTATAGAAAATAAAGAACGTATATCATTGGAATATTAACATAACAGTTGGAATAATAATCTAACCATTAAGAATAGTAATTTGGTATTTCAAAGAGTAAACTAACCTATGAAAGTATAAAATAAAATTTAGATGTATTAAAATTGAAAATATTATATATTTATATCATGGTAAAAATAAATAAATGTTCTAAAATTGACAAATTAAGTGTTGCTATTTTTGTAAAATGTGAATCTTTTATTTTCAATTTTACAATGAATAAAATAATTTAAAATAAAATTTATTTTTATAAAATGGATTCATAAATAAATATTATGTTATATTATAATTATAAAACAATTTTATGAGATCATATGTAATTTTTTAAAGGGTCATAAAATCTATTATAATATTAAAATCAATATTTTTCAAATAAATGATGATTTTGTTTAAAAATAAAACTTCATATATTTATAATTTTTTTACATAAAATGGATTCCATTATTTAAATCTACATTTTAATAAATGGTGATGTTTAATTTTTAAGATTTTTCTAAAATAGATGAATTTTTAGTGTATAGTGAAATATGATAATTTATGGTATTCAACATTATAAGATAAATAAATGATTTTTTAAGTCATGGATGATGTAATCACCCATTAACTTGAACTTTCATTAAATATTTTTTTGTATTTATATATAAATTAATCAACATTATTGATAGTCTTGAGCCTAAAAAAAACTAACTAATATAATAATAAAAAAAATCTCTCTGCACCCCTATAAATACCACCCTCACAACCCATTCTCTTCACACCATATAAGGCTTTTAGATTATAAATATTCTTCCCAATACAATTACCAATAATATTCCACATACCTAATAGCTTATTTTATCAACAAAATACAAATTCCATGTTCCTTAATGGGTCCTTAAGGAGGTGATATTCAAGAGGTAACATTCTCAAACAATATCCTCTAATTTCTTTTCTTCTTTTACCTTCTACTCACCGCATTGATCCATAAAATCATAATAACTCCTGTATCATGTATATATTGGAATTATATATTTATAATTAAATATCTTATTTACACTCCTTTTCTCATATCCTATTGTTCAATGAAACAAAACCGTTCTCCAAATTATGGCGGTTTACCGTCTCTATGGATAATGATTTTTCATTTTCAATTACTACCTTAAAGGCCACTCATAAAACAATTAATATGGTTAAAATGGATTATAATATGTTTATTAATTTTTTTTTCATGTTATAGAACTAATATCTAGACATAATATAAAATAAAACAAAACTAAATCATGATGGTCAGAAAAACCACCAAAATAGACTAAATAATTGTCATTAACATTATATCAAATGAATCATAATAATAATATAAAAAAATTATATATGTTACAATTTATAATTATATATGTGAATTAATACAAATTAATTTCAATTATGGAGAATTATTCCCATTTTACAATAACATCCATAGTTTTACTCAAGGGAACCGGCTATGAAACCATGAAACGAACACTCCCGAAATGATGAAACTAATCCGTATAACTCATCAAAATGGACATAAATGAACTTAATAAAATTATAATAAATTAAATTTATATGGAAGTTGTTTTTAATTAATTAATTCATCTACTTTTTTTTATCTTGTGCATTATGTTCAAGTGAAAAATGCCTTCAGATATAAGGTAAGGGATCTCTCAGAACCTCCACTTTTCATTTGGGTTACTCTTTCTCTCTATTTTCCCCAATGTATTTCTTCATTATTATTTTATAATTCTCTTTTATTATATGTATATTTTCTAAAAATATGTATCTATCTCTATTCATATTTATTTTATGGTTAAATATATGGATTAAGATGTTCCCTTAATATATCCTCTTGTTAAATAAACCTGATTAAAGAGAACTTTTTTATTTCTTAACCACTTTCCAGTACACTACATAATTTTTATAAGACATCGATATTTTTAAAATAAATAATTTTATCATTAAAAATAATTTTTATTTTACTTATGATTTTATATAAATTATTATGATCTTACCCCCTTCTAAACACTCTAACTTTTTCCATAATACACCTCAGAAGTGGAACATTTCTGAAGTTACCTAATAACTGTTTTCTCATGTTTACAGTTTAGTTGGACATCAGTTATCATAATATATGCCTATATTCCTTTATGAATTTCAAATAATTATTTAATCCTTTCTTTCATGTAAACTATTATGATACTCCTTTTGATTATGAAATGTGACACGATTTTGAAACCCATTTCTTTCCATGGGTAAGCATTATGTTTATTCCTTCTATTTGAATATTTATATTGATAAAATATGAATAAACCTATTATGATGGGTGAAACCATATATACCTCCAATTAATTGGTTATTTTTTAGTCTCATGAGACGTTATATTTGGGATTAAAAAGTAAACATAATCCATTATTGAACTTTGTCCACCATGTGATACCATCTTAGAAGTTGTACTTGACTCATGTTTATGTCATGTTACATGATGCTGCTAAATTCTAGTATTTCCATGATCATATGATTCCATGTTATATATGTTTTGCCTCTATTTTTTTTATTCATGATCAATTTATTTTATGATATAATGTTACTCTTTATGAATCATGTGTTATGAATTATTCCCATGTTTATTCCCTTACTGAGTTTTTTAGATCATCCCTTGTGTCTATGTATTCCCATGTTATCCAGTGAAAATAAAGGAGATAAAATGATGTTTAGAGATCATTGTGAATATAAATAAAATTATGTTTTAATCTAGTTTCATGTTTTCTAATTATGTACCTAGTCTTCTAATGACACTAGGATTTTAGATCCTTTGTTTGTATTTAATGAATAATTATGCATAAAATAATGCAACAATATATTTAAACAGATAGGGTATCTATACAATATATATACCCTAAAAAATATTTCCAAAGGATATTCAAGCTCATATAACTAGAACACTTTGATTTTGATTCCAATAAGTACGAGGATCAACACCTAGATCAAAAGGATATAAGTTTCAAAACCTTGTAAATTCTTTGATTAGGGATGAACAAGTCCAATACCTATAATTCTTCAAAAATGGTCTACTGCTAAAATATTTTACCCAAAATATCCTCTTCGATCAAAAGAATAGAATTATTTATGTCCTTCTCCCGATGACTTATTCAAAAAAAAATAGAGGAAAATATTACTGTCCCTATAACTCTTCAATCACAAGATTATCAAAATCAAATTATTACAACATAAAACATAGATATTTACCAATAAAACATCACATATATGAATTTTGGAATATCTCACAGAAAATAATAACAATAAGAGCATCTCAATTCACAAATATAGGGAAAAACTCTTCAAGTTCATCGCTTTTGGGTGAGACAATATATGTTCTTCAAATCCTCGGTCATCTATACATAGGTGTTGTGTTGAAATTACCCACAATGGTAAAATATGATATCTTTAGGAATGTATTTAATTTTTAACAAACTCATAAGATATAATTTGATATTCCGTATATTCAAAGGTATAAGTTACTTTATGATGATCTAAAAATTCACAGTTCAAAATCAGCCCTTCCAAAACAAGTTATTAAAAAAAAATAAAACTATATAAAATAGAACTAATAAAAACTACATGTATTAGTATAAAACTGATTGTGTCATTATTTATAAAAAATATATTCATAAGAATTAATTTTAGGTAAATGAATCCATAAAAATACTG
The DNA here is from genome assembly GCA_963277665.1 of Viscum album. Taxonomy (NCBI): domain Eukaryota; kingdom Viridiplantae; phylum Streptophyta; class Magnoliopsida; order Santalales; family Viscaceae; genus Viscum; species Viscum album. The sequence goes on from OY728166.1 coordinate 388,145,962, forward strand.
GGTGAATAATGAAAAGGATAAAAGAAAGAATAAGGGAAAGAAAATACCTCTAATCGATATGATGAACTAGCCCCAAACCACCCAAATCAATAGAGTAAAAAAGGGGGAGAAAGAAAGGGAGTAAGTTATGGATCCTTTATATTCTTGTGGGAAAATAATAGAAGTTATCAACAAGGTTTATAGAAAACCCCTCAAAATTACCTCATTTCAGACATAAAAAAAGGATAATGAGGAACTAAAAGTTTTTTAAGGCTGACACCCTCCCACCAAATTCCAAGATCTTACTCCTATTATTAATTATTTATTTTAGTCTGTTTTCATGACTGATTCCATCTATAAAATATCTATTTAAACTTCTAAACCATGATAAAAAAACAATCCTCTTAGTCCAATCACAAAAATTCAAATTCACCCTTACTCTAAAATTTCTTGAACTTATTTTTCTATCTAGTTCACTATACTGTAATGGAATAAGTCATTAAAATAATATATGTATCTTAAATCACAAAATTTATGATATATTTATCATAAGTGGTTTGGAATAATCTGATAAAATTTGATATAAAATCATTCGACTATCATATTTTGATTTAACAAGACTTAAATGTGTCACTGAACATAAGAACATGTAAAAAATACACTAGTTCAATAAAACTGGAAGCATGCTACATTAATATAGGTTTTATTACTATATTTTTATAAAATTACTATCATTTTCTATTTTATGGGTCTCTAGAATTATTATTTTGGATTAAATATATCCTCAAAATAAATTTATGTTAGATCTATGTGGAACTTGTCTTATAGTACATATAATTAATATTTCTAACTTAGTCTTTTTTATATGTAAGTGATCAAAATCCCCTTCAAAATTTTAGATATCTAGAGAAAATAATTTTTTTAATATTCTCAAAAAAATATTTACATTAATGAGTCCATTAGTCACCTGAACAGTAGATAAGACTTTCTTAGTAAACTTTTGAGCACGATCCATAGATCAATCTAAATACTGATTTTATTCTCTACCCAAAGATAAAATGGCGTGAGTGACCAAATAACCTAGTTTAGAGTCAATATTAGTATTACCCAATGTAAAATTATCTATTACTTCCTCTAGAGGGGTTCATAATACTCTTTTGTGTAGAATATTTATGTATTCAACAAAAAATACATAAATAATCAAAATATATCTAAAGACAACCAAATATATTAAATATAATAATAATTAAATTCATTATTATTATAAAAACATTTAAAAGTAACTTTATAAAAGTAATAATTTCCAATAAATTCAATGTTACCATACAGAGGACAATTAATGCAAAACAAGGTTTCTTTCCCAAGTAACAGTTAGATATGAATTGTTTTATAATCCTGAGTTTGGACATACATCATCAATTTTATTCCCTAGAGTGAGTTTCATAGACCAAATTCATGGTCTACTAAATCATGTACGAAGACCATGAAAGCTATAGTTTCTTCCATTTCTCAACCCAAGTCATAAAATCTATAAAAAATAGTTTATAAGGATTATATATAAGTAATAAAAATACTAATTTATGTCAGTATATCATGAAAATAGTAGTTAAAATAATATTTAATATGAAAATTAATTTTCCCACTTCCTCTAGTAACTCATGAATTATCAATAAAAGTGTTATACAAACACTTATTTACAGTATAATACCTGATTTCTAAAAATAATATCATTTTTTGATAATAAATTACATAACTAACATATTTAAACATGAATTTGATATAAATTTATACAACACTAGCCTAAGTATTCTATCACAACAACTAAATTGAAATCTCACAGGGTCGAAAGAATATTATGGATCTCAATAGGTTGTCATAAGTACATAGTGTATAAACCATAACACATTGAGAATGATTTCACCCCAACACACACAATTAAAATAACACCTTAAATTTCTATGAAAAATATAGAATGAAACTTGTTGGGTTGTGTTTCTTGTTTCTTAGACATGAAATTATATCTCTAGAGTACCAACAGATCCACTAGAGTGTTGGTGGGGAAATAAATGGTGGAAACTTGTAGAAACTGAAAGATCAGCTTTAGTGAAATATTGTGTAGTTGAAGGAAATATTATCAATGCTTAAATGAATTTGAGTTATGGAATTATTGGTTTTTTAATATAAAAACAACATTAATATGGATGATTAAAGTATTAATAGTAATGCAGGAATATTCCAGGAATACTTGGTACAAATGATGAATGATTATTAGTAATAGTTTTTGAGGTTTTTATATAAATATATATCCCCCACAAGCATTTTTATAACTTATAATTACTTTAACCGAGTAATGATCAGTGAGATCACTTATAAATCAAGATTTTATCACTCTTTCTCAATTCTTGTAGCTTTAAAATGTTTCTATTTAGATATATATATATTTAAAATAACATAAATTTTTTTACGTGTTAGTTATATGTGTATGGAAACTTACTTTATTATATTATTATTCATTATTTTTTGGAGACTTATATGGTTTTTATATAGTTCATGAAATCTTTCTCAGATGTACTATTAGAAATCACCTTAAAATATCCTATATTTATTTAATATTTTAATTATGAATGTTTAATTTATGTTGCATACATTTATGATGACTTTGATATTGGTGGTTTAATCTTAAGAGTTCAACAATTGGTATTTGAGATACTGATTCTAGATAATTTATTCCTATTCTTGGAGGAGTTTTCAATTTTTTATTTTATATCTAATGTTCTATTTAAGTAAATTTATTCAAATTTTGTGACATTGGGAGTAGTCAAACCAAGATTCGACTAGTTTGAATAGATATATTTATATTTATATAAGATGAAAATATATGATTTTTATTATATAAAGATCTAAATTTTCAATTAATTAGAGTCAAGATAGAGATGATAGAGACAATTTAATAAATAAACTTTATAGAAATGAATTTAGAGTTTATAGATGACATTAGCATATAATTTTTCAGTCGATATTTGAGAGATGAATTACATGACTGAGTAGATCTTTACACATAGAAACAAGTATGATACGACAACTGTAATGAAAAAGGTGATTCTAATATAGAGATACTTTCGTCTAAAGATACTAAAAAAATGATGATGGTTGATCATGTGAATGAATTAAATGTTATCATATAAGAAACTTTTAATATGTGAACATTTAAATTTGGGAATAGAATGTGAGAATTAATTTCATTATCATCGTTATAATAATCCTGGAATGTGATGGTTATCACCTTGTGTATTTTAAGAGGATAGACTGACTAAATGTTTAAATATATATTGAATTTCATTCACATTACATAAATATGATGAAATATAGTATAGAAATATAATAGAATAGAATACATTATTGTTGGAAGAGGATTACTGACCTAATAAAGAAGTTATAAATAGATATGTGGGTCAATATAAAGGATCTAATGTAAATCTATATGTCTTGGTCCATCATGTAGGAAGTGTTTGAAGAAAATAAATATAAATGAACATTTTAAGGATTGAAGGGTAAAATCTAGAGGATCATATATAAATACTTCAGTTATGAAAGGTGATAATAGCTTTTTTTGAGTGTCTGTAGTCTATTGGAATCTTGGATTGTTGAATCAAGACAATAATTTCACTTTAAAATATATAGATTATTCATGATGTTTTTTTGTGAAAATAAAATTCATTAAGGTTTATTTTTCTAATGAGAAATATCATGATATTGTAGTAAAAGATGATTTATAGGTTTGGAAGAAAAGAAATTCTTGTTGAAGATGAAACGTGCCAGAAACCTTCCTTGAATAGAGAAGAATATGATTTTGGTAGGTCTGCTGGATGTTGTGGAATTCTATAATTTTTTTGAAAATATGGCATGGAAGATCTTCAATGATACAATGTTGGTCCCAAAATGTGTGAAAGAGAAAACATTTCATCTGGTGATGATTTCAAATAGGATAATGTATTTTGATATGTTTATTAGAGATGCCCAATTGTGTAATTACATCATGGTTACATGAGTGAAAAGGAGAAGAAAATCATGACTATTAAAGGCATAATATGACATTTTTTCACAGACTAAAGTCAATTAATGCCAGATATGGGGATTTATGGATTAAAAATTATAAATTTAAATCTAATAAAATAATCATGTAAGGGACACATGATTTTTCTAGCGGTTTGGATCAATTTAATCCTACTCCACTTTTCATGGATTATATATTCCTCAAGAAGTATGGTTATCAATAATGATTACTAACTTTTAAAGGGTTGTAATAACACTTTCAAAATTTCCTTTTTAAAAAGAGGAATAACCATAACTAAAATATTTTTCAGTTACGTAGCATAAATAATAAAAATTATCTTTTAGGGAGGTATAACCTTATTGTAGAAGCATTTTTTTATAAAGGAAAATGATAAAAATATATTACCACTAAATAAAAAATAAAAGTATAAATAGTTTTAGGATAGAAATAAAATAATTACATAAAAAATAATATAGTATTCAATATCTATAAGTAATAACTTCATCCCATCAAAACATCAATTTTATCAAAACTAATTGGTCACATCTATGATTATTAGAATGATCCTCTTTTTTTTATTTTATAAAAATATATATTCTAATGATAGTATTCACTGATTTCTAAACCAAAATGTTTACTTAAGAATCATAACGATAAGGATTTAGGTTTCCAAATAATAATTTTTCTATTACTGCATTGGATCAATTTTACTAACATAGTTTTATGTTAATTCAAACCCAATTATTTATTCCATTTCTCATTCCCATAGTTTATCCTTTTATGAAAATATCCCTTAAATTTTAGTTTGTATTGATTTTATGTATTTAATTTCCACTTTAGTGTAGTCTAGTTCCTTAATGTTATATATCATTTATGCTCGCTTGCTACCTATGTCAAAATTATAGTACAATATTCTCAATTTAATTTTTAGTGAAATATCACAATCCTATTTTTATTCTTTGAAACATTGAAATATGTAATATAAGAAAAAAGAAATAATATAACTTGTAATGATTTAATATCACACTATTCCTAATTAGTTTATAGCAAAAATTTAGAATAATTCTATAAAAACTTGGGATTATTAATCTAGTACTACATTTTCCAATTAATCTATAGCCAATAAAGATTCCATTGAAGTCAATTTATAAATAAAAAAACTAATCTTAACAAATAGAATAATAAGAATTCTATATTTTTCATATATAAGAAGAGATATCAATTTAAATTCTACTTGAAACATTGAAAATAGAGTATCATGGTAAATTGGGTGATAAAAGATGATGATATTTTGGGATTCAACATAGGCCATGTTTATTATAATTATTTCCTTTATAGAAATACGAAAGGAACTATACTTTTATCATCAAAATTTTCAAAATCAATTAAATAAAATAAAAAAATTGATGTATAAATTAGTGTAAAAACTAATGCTCATTGTACTCATAAAAATAAAGAATAAATTGATCATGGATTCATAAAAAATAATGAATAAAGAGTATAGAATATGTGAATAATGTATCCTTTTAAAAAGGAAATTTTTATTTTTCTATGAAAGGTTGAACACCTAAGTCTAAAAAGCTATATCTTATGCATGTAAATAAATGGTGATTAACTCCAATGCATTTTTATATTATTTTATTGTAATAAGTTAACATAATCAATGATATTACATTGAAAGTGTGGGTTTACATTATGAAAAATAATTATGAATACTTTAAAATGTTCTTAGATGGATATCCTTGGTAAAAATATGAGATAATTTTAAAAATCAGATGATTTTTCTCAAACATTAGTGGTGAGTAAAAAAAATAAAGAATTTAGAAAATTATACTTGAAGAAAGGAATTTGGTTTGAGAAGATAGTACCCTAGAATCCATAATAGAATAGTATAGAATAATGGATGAACAAGACACTAGATGTAAGACCCTGATGCATAATATGCCATTATGGTTTCCCAAAGATTTTTTTGTAGAAGTAGTGAATTACATAACTTATTTGATCAGCATTAGTTCATCCATTCTGATGGGGTATGATTTTCCTAAGAAACATAGTATAGGTAAGATAGTGGATGTACTTCACCAAAAATACATTTTATGTATCACCTATATCCATTCCTATAACAGTGAAAGCGATAATCTAGAAGTTCATTCAAAGATATGTTTCATTATAGGGTCACTACCACAGATCAGCGTAAGGGCAGCACCAACCTTTATCAGCGATGAGAAAAATGCGCTGATAATGGGGGGAATTTTTCAGTATTAGTTAAAATCTTTGATAAATTTACCCCTTTTTAGTGCTAAAAAACGTTGATAAAGGTGTACCCTTTATCAATGATTTTTTTAGAACCGATAAAATGTATATTTATCAGCGCAACTATTATCAATGATGCAAGTTTCTAATAAAAAACATTACTAATTTATATAGAATAATTATATTTATATTTAAAAATAATGTTTATTTATAACCATTAAATAAGAAATGCATGTTTGTATTTAATATATATTTTTTAATAATTTATATATATATATATATATAATGTTTTAAAAAATTATTTATTAGATTATATATAAATAATTAAATAGTTACAACCTTATAATAAATTTTATTAAATAATAAATATATTTATTATATTTATAAATATATATTTATAAAAACATATTTATATTTATATATAAATACTTTTAAAATACATATAATTATAATTATAATTATAAAGGAATATATATAGAATTAAATAAATAGACATTTCCAGTGAATTTGGTCAATAAATATATTGATGCGTGAGTATAATTGACGTGTATATGTTATGTATTCATCATGAATTAATGTTCATTTATATATTACACCCTTAGTATTATTATTCATGCTATCCATATGCGATGAATCATTTTTTATTATCTATATAATATACTATATATATGATTCAATCACGTTATGTCCATGACTATGTTCTCAAAAATACTTATAAAATTACAAAAAATATATTTAAATAATATATATATTTATTATATTTTTAATTATAATTATTTAATTATATAAAAATACTTTTGAAATATATTTATTTATAATTATAATTATAACTATATATACATTTAAATAATTATAAAATTACAATAGATACATCTATTATAATTTTAGAAATATATATACATATAAATATATTTATCATTATATAAAAAAATTTATAAATATATTTACTTATAATTATAATTATAATTATAAATATATTTATTTCTAATTATAATTATAAATAAATAGATATATATATATTTAAATAGTTATAAAATTATAATAAATATATTTATAATACTTATAATGTTATAAATATATATAACTAAATAAATATATTTATAAATATGTACATATTTTTATAAATAAATGTAAATATTTATAATTATAATTCTAAATAAATATAGATTTATTTAAATAATTTTAAAATTATAACAAATATATTAATTATATATATTTATAAAATTATAAATAAAATAAATATATTTGATATAATTTTATAATAATTTTAATAAATAAATATAATATATATAATTAAAACTATAAATAAATATATATTTATTATAATTTTTTAATTAAAAACACATAAATAATTATTTATAGTTATATATACCAAATAATTCAAATTTATTTAAATAATAATAAAATTATAAATAATATATTTATTATTCTTATAATGTTATAAATATATATAATTAAGTAAATATATTTATAAATATATAAACATATTTATAAATAAATAAATATTTTTATAATTATAATTATAAATAAATGTAGATATAATTAAATAATTATAAAATTATCCTCAAAAGATTCTGGAGACAGGTGAACCTGCTTCTAATGTTTTTAAAATATAAAGAAGCTAGAGGAAAGAGGATGGATAAGGTCAGATAAACAAATCACTCATCCAATAAGGAAAGCTATAAATCTATAGTAGGATCATTCCCATAATCATGATCAGAGTCATTATCATCATCAAGAGTTTCCTACTCCGACTATGATTTCTTTTGAGTGAAGCGCACACTGTACTTCTCCCTAATCTTTTGTTGCTCAATGGTGAGCCCTTTGTGAGAATTTCCACACCCTCGTGCATGTGCCCAATCATCACAACCACTTCCTCAGACACCGTTTTTTGGATGTTGACCCCATTGCCATGTCTTGGATGGTTGCCAAGCCCTATCAGGCTCTTCCCCTTTTTGATATGAGGGTCTAATCCTTAATTAGAGCTTCCTTCCCTAGAGATTCTGCGTGTTGTTTTATATTACCTTTGTGGTCTCTAGAAAAAATAAATTTCTATTCCATAATTCGGTGATAAGTAGAGTCCTGAATAATAGTTCTATAATGAGATTGATCACCCAATGAGTTTTCAAACAGCTTAACATCTATATCTAATGTTCCTTTCCCAGGCTAAGTAGATTCATCAGTAGAGGTTCTGTGAACTTCCAGAGATTTGGAGGGGGGCCTAATATATGCAATGACCGTTTCTTTATAAGAAAGTATACTCTTACCTATGGATGTGTCTATATTCACATCACATTAAGGAAGAGAAATCTCCTCATCAAATATAGAGGCTTCCACGAAAATGTGAGCCCATATTTTATTCTTCACATGGTCATCATGACTCAAGACCAATGCCCCTATTCACTGTTTCTAGGAACTTCATTTCCATTCTCATCAACAATCATTACATCCCCATCTAGAGAGAGGGGGTGGTTTTGACCTTATCAGGCAACATGAACCCATCCCTTGTAGACTTCCATCCAACCACATTCCTACATGGAGTGGACAATGGATTTACAATATTAGCAAAATGGGGGAAATTTATCATAACGAATCGTAAGATCAAAGTTATAATCTATAGTGGAAAGCCTCATAGAATCAATAGGGGTTGAAGTGAGACCAATTTCACCTGAAAAATGCACAAAAAAAACCCTATCATTTTCCTTCGGTCACACAATCCAATCTAATTAGAGTTCCAATCAATGACACGATATCAAAGAGTATCAAAGGATGCCACCATGCACAGATCAATCCATAAATTCAAACCCAAACTTGCGTCTTTATTCCACGAGGTGCAAGAGGATTAAATCTTGGATGCTAGTTTTGCAAATACACCATACCTAGCTTGAGGAAAATCAGACCAAGCCCCCATGCCTCATGCCTCAAATCATCTTATGGGAAAACGATATAGAAATAGCCCCTCCCAACCAGTATATACTTATAATCATGAAACCACCATTCAATAGAGAGCCTATGAACTAGGTCGATAGTCTTCCATGCACACTGTCCCGACCACAGAACTAGCCTCGCAACCAGTGATGATTCACAAGGATTAAACTGATCAATAAGAAGATCCTGATTCACATGGATGAGTGTTGAATTTATCCATTTAAATATCCTTTTAGAGGCCCCATCATTCCCATAAACAAAACAATCACTGTCACTCAGATCAACACATGACAGAACATACCCGGCTATCGAACGCTGATGCAGACATGTCCCAACACCTTTAGCTAATTCCATATGATCATGAAACTAACCATGGAAAAGGAGAGCTTCTGCCATTGAAGAACAATCCAGTAGAGCCGCAGTAATAGGTAAAAATGGATTTAGGATTCGTGAGTAGGGATGTCTTCCCAGAATTTGGATCTTGAATCATTAGAGTCAAAGTCGAGATAGATTGAACAGATTAACAACTAGAGGGTATCAAGCTGCATGATTGAAGATAAGGGGTCACGTTGAGAAACTGGATTAAAGTCAAGTCGGTTGAGGTTGACCAAATCGTCGATGACAAAGTAAGATGAAGAAATCCAGAATCCCTCCAAACCATCTCCTAAATATTTGAACTTCGACAACAGCAAGGGGTAATGTCATGATCGATGATGTCAAGGGGTATCAAGATGGGATCGACGACGGCCATGTCAAGAATTTACAATAGGTTCCATAGTTGCCTTCGTAGAGAGCTCCCAGGCCTACATTCTCCATTATTCATTATAAAATTATAATAAAAATATTAATTGTATATATTAATAAAATTATAAATATAATAAAAATATTTTTTATAATTTTATAATTAATTAATTAAATAAATAAATAAATATATATTTATAAATATAACTATAAATAAATATATATTTTTTTACAAATTTTCAATTAAAAATAATTATTTATTTATTTATAATAATAATTATAAATATACATATATATAAATATATATAATTAAATAATTATAAAATTATAATAAATATATTTATTATAAATTTAATTTTAAATAATATATATATATATATATATAATTAAATAAATATATTTAAAAATATATACAAATATGTATAGATAAAAGCAAATATTTATAACTATAATTCTAAATAAATATAGATATATTTAAAAAAAAAGTAAAATTAAAATAAATATATTAATTATATATATTTATAAAATTATATGTATAATAAATACGGTTCTTATAATTTTACAATCATTTAATTAAATAAATATATATTTATATAATTATACCTATATATAACTATATATTTATTATAATTTTTTAAATTATATATATATTTTATATATTATATTTACAATATTATAAATATATATAATTAATTACATATATTTATAAAAGTCTAAATATATGGAATATTATTATTATAATTTTATAATTATTTAAATAAATATATATAAATTTATAGCTATAAATATAAAAAATTTATATTTATAATTATATATAATTTTAAATATAATAATTATATTTATTGTAATTTTATAATTATATATAAATAAAAATATAAATATTTATAATATTCATAATTTTATAAACATATATAATTTTATAAATATATTTATTATATATATAAATTTGAATAAATATATATTTATTTTCAGTTATAATTATAAATAAATAAATAAATATATTTATTATATATATAATCTTACAAATATATATATTAATTTAATTTAATTATTAACATTATAGCTTTTTAGTGCTTTCTAGAACTGCTAAAGATAAGCCTTTATCGGCTCTAAAAAATCATTGATAAACTGTGTCTGTAGGGTCTTAGAAATTTCGCAAAGGGAAGGAAATACCCCCACAATCACTTTGCAGAAGGATGAAAATATCCCTACAAGTTTAGCAAGGTGAATGGACTCAAATCATGTGGAAAATTACAGAAGAAACTTGAAGAGATTCAAGTTTTCAAAGAAACTCAAGTGGCCCACGTACCATAACCAGAAAAGGTCTGTGGAGTGTCTAGATTGTGTATCACCATTGAGAAAGGTTCATAGACCGTTTGGATCGCAAACCAACCGGTACGCAGAATGGTCCGCAACACACTGGCCTACTAAGCGATGGCCAGTGAACCCAATAGACCGCGAACCATGGCGCCAAAGGAATCGTACGCCCAAAGGCCATTCACACACCATGCCATGAACCCATCAGTTCGCAGATGAAGCAAACCAATAGGGTTCCACAAACCATTATCGTGAACCAAAGCCTCTGCAAACCCCGAATTGACTAAGTCTTCTGCGGGTTAGGATATTGCTTCATGGGTCTCTGTAAATGGTGCCACGTTCCCAATAGATACAATTGCCTTGATGCTCTATAAAAGGATCATAGTAGAAGGATGAAGGATGGTCAAAGAAATCTTGAAAAGAACCTAGAGGTTGGAAGAAAGAGTTTGGAGAAGACTCCATCTTTAGTCTCGATTCATCGACGAAGCCCGAATCGTGAACCACTCTCTTCGCAGGTACAACTGTCTGTGAACCATAAAATGGGGGAATTTAAAAATAAAACGTGAACATCAAACCTAATTGGTGAACCGAGAACCACAAAATTCTCATGGATGAACTCCCCATGAAAGATTATCCCCCAGACCCTCCTTTTATATGGTGCTCCGTGAAGTGTACCACTACACAGATGGAACCCGATGCCGCGTACTGCATCAGAATGTGGATGGAACCCAAAGCGGAGTGATTATCTACATAAAAATATGGTACACGGTGGTCTCTACCTATGTATTTGTGCTGCATTGGTATGCGGACGACCCCTTTGCCTGCATACCACTATAGTATGCAGATCCTCCCCTATCCCACATAAGAAACCAGTATGTGTAATGGGGTGTTTTCGGGTATTATTTCATCTAGTCCCAACCTCACCCTTACATTACCTCACTAACCAGTCCTACGACATCAAGCCAAATCCTCCTCCAAAGCCACCAAACCTATAGGATCAGACCATCAGGTGCATCAACATAGCCCTTTGATTCTACATACCCATGGTAGGTGGAGTCACGAAGGCTCTCCCCACAACGGTTCAAGCTTCAGGAATTCCTGTGGGTCTACATTCCCATGGTAGCCAAGAGTCAAACCTTGGGATGTTGACATGAACCTCCCCGTTCTAGGGATTAAGGTCGATCACTTTATTTTCCATTTAATGAGTAATAGTGACTAGTCGAAGGGGTTATGTTCCCTCTCCCCTTTGAAGAGGATGACACTCCTCCCCTTCCTAGAACGTATTCTGGGGCCATTCTACTGAGGTAAGTCCCCAATTTTCGAAGGCCGGGTCACACAACCTTTAATTTCATCTCACATTAAAGGGTTCATTGCTTTACTCCCTCCCCCACGGTGTTCTCGACCTATTCCACTATAGTCTCTCCCTCCCCCACCTACAGGGGAGAAAGCGTGTGCTTTGTTGAATCTTTAAAATACTCTTGTTTCTCACACTATGCATGAATCATGTGGGATTATAGGTTTGTGATGATTATAACATCCACATGATTCTAAACTACTAGAACTATGATTCCTGATCAAATCGAGATACGTAGGACGTGTACTATAAGGCCCGAGCTCAAAAGGGTACCCATCCAAAAGGGTCCACCCAATCATGTCTCATCAAATGGGAAGATTCTATGTGTAATCCCCACACATTCCAAACTAAGTGGCTTTTGATTCCTCTCCTAAGGATACGTAGGGAACCCATATTATGGGTCCAATCCCAATATAAAATCACCTTTCATCCCCCCTGGATGAAAATAAACATCAGAGCGCCTTCTTATATGGATCAAGTCAGCATAACCTCCGTAGCATCAAATATATGCATTCCTACAATGATCTTGTAAATCAAGGATAGCCTGTGGAAACACTATTCAGGAATGAACCAAGGATTCATGAACATATGAACACGACTTAAATCTATAAGAGAGTCATGGAACAGATGATAATCCTCCCATGAAAGGGTAAAGTGAGTCTAAATTCCCATCCTCTCAACCAATGGATTTTTAAAGTTTTTTTGGCTGAATCATCAATCAATGAGTGCCTGCCTTTGGAATGAATGTCCATGAATCATGGATACTAGGGCCGTTGGGATGTAAGAACCCGAGTCTTCTTTTCATGTATGTTTTCCCTTTTCTGGTGTTTTTGAGGAAAAGAGGAGTTTATAGAAATTTTTAAAGTACATGCCATGTAATTTATAAGTACACACCATGTACTCGATTACCACGTGTAGCCGTGTACTGGCCGTGTAATATCCGTACACACGGCCATGTGGGGTGACCTAGAGACCACCTAAAGTAGAGTCCAGAAAAGGAAAGTACATGCCATGTACTTAAAAATCACATGCCATGTACTTCACAAGTACACACCATGTACTTTCATTTTTTTTCATTAATCAGACTGGGGTTGCGTCTAATGGATAGAATGCTCTCCTTCTCAACCTGTTTCATCCAGGAGTGTCGCACGACTGTAGATATTATCCGATCCCCTGATCGAGCACCCATTATCCAATTCGATCACTGTTTATTTTGTTGGGATTTCCACAGTAAGCTCTTCCTTCTTCAAGAGCTTCGTTTATTGATTCCTCCTCTTTATCAAGTTTTTTTTTGAATTGAATGTTTTAGATTTTTTTGTAGATCTACTATGTTCTATGGTGATTCAAGGAATTAGGTTCATGTATATCATTTGTAAAACGTTGAGGTAGTTGGTCTGTGAATTTCCATAGATTGTCTTTGAATATTTTGTGCAATAGTGCCCAATACCCTTGAACGGGGTATTGCGTGTTTACGGTTTTAGCCCTTTAATTTCCTGATATGATTGTATACCTAGATAGAGGTTAATTTAATGTGAAAAAGGTTAATTTCTATTCTTTGGAAGTGTTTTCCCATGCATGTTTTGGTTATGACTGTTTGGGTCCTGCTTAGACTGTTTGGCTGCCTAGTTTTCCCCCTTGGTTAGTAATTATAGGAGGGAGTGTTTATTTATCTGACATGTTTGATATGTTGTAGATTGTTTTTACAAGTAGTTTTGAGGTTTACTTTGGCTGAGGTTTATCGTTTGTGCATGATTTATTTACACGGGGCTGTGGGAACCTGGTGTAGTGAGACCATAGAGGAAATTGATTTTGAGGGCTTTCCAAGAGTGTCTATTATAATTATCACGCTTCGAGACCATAGGGGGGATTGATGTTTAGTGCTCACTCAGAGTGTCTATAGTTACGTTATGAGTCCATAAGGGGAATTGACATTGAGTTCTTTATCATAGTGCCTGTAGGATTCCATTAAAAGACTATAGGGGGAATTGATGGTGACTGCTTCCTCAAAGAGTCTTTAATCACTTTTGAATATAAGGGGAATTCACAGTGAGTTCTTCCTCATAGAGTCTTTGTTATATCCATGTAAATTGAACTAGAGGGGATAAGCTACGTGTACTTCCAAGTGGGTTACCTATTTTTATTATCTGTTTACCTGATATATGAAATTGAATGCTTAGAACTATATAAATGTTTACTGTTGAGCACTTCCTTGTTTAATGCATCCCCTTTCATATTACCTTCCATAAATATTCACTGACCATTAGGCAAAAATAATTTGGTGGTTACCTACCAGGATTAGTCTCACACCCTGTTTGGGTCATGCTTTTGGACCCAAACAGATTATATATTTGTAGGTATAGATAAGGGAAAGCACCCTTCTACTTCACGTACTTTAATGTTGTGGAGCTGGAGGGCATGGGACCAAGATGAGGCTTGCGATGCTGAGGAGTTTATCTATTTTCTTTTATACCTTGGTTTAGTAGTATATTCTATAATTTTTGTTTTTTGGTGATTTTCCTAGATATATGTATCATGCATCATTTATATATGTGGGCTCTAGTTGTTTCCTACTTTTGTTGTTTACTTATTTCATGTTTTATTGCTTCTTATATTACTATCTATTTTACTTCCGATGTGTTACTCTGCCAATGAGGGAAAAGTTTCCCCACTATCACACCCAAGGCCCTTGCAACTAGTTGGCATCCTCTGGAGTTTGGGGAAACACGCTTGAGTTCATGTGACCAACCGGGTACGGGGCGCCTCTAGGCGACTCCGAGAACCGAGATGTTACAAAATGGTATCAAAGGGTTATTTTCTTCTTGACTTACTGTTTGGAGCCTATATCCAGGGATAATAAGTAATAGGTACTTGGTAATAAGTTGTTCTTGAGAGTAGCTAACCCGTGTAGATGAGAAAAGCTTATCTACCTCATTATTTCAATTTTTCTAGTTTTTCAATTTTATGGTTGATTTGATTTCACCATTGGGTGATTCACATGTTTTGTGCTATTATCGTTGATGTTATTGAGGTTCTATTTCTGTTGTAACCCGATGATATGATGGTATTCCATCTCATGCATCATATAGTCACTTTCTAGAAATCACATTTCATGCAATCTTTCCATGCCTTTTAGGATGTATTAGCGATTTCATGTTGTTGTGATATATGTTGTTCTAGATATGCATGCTATTGTGATAGATAACATGATAGAATATCTATTTTTAGTGTATTGGAACATGTAAGGTTTTTTTGAATGAACACCAAACTTTGGTTCTTGAGGTGTTATAGGCCCTCATAGATCAGAATTTGGTGGATCATTACCTTGTTTTCCTTATATATGACATTTATAAGATGACAATATTTGATTCGCGAGGAGTATGGGCCCTCATGGATCAAAATTTGGCACTTTAAATGTTCATTTCAGTGTTTTATTGGTTTCTGGAGTAGTTTCTAAGGCTTACTCTAAGGGAAAAACCAGAATACACGATGTGTAATGATTAATACCTGCCATGTGTTCTTCTATTTGGGAAGAAAGTATTTTTATTAAGTACACATAGTGTATTGTATGTACATGCCGTGTAGTCTCTAACTGTGTCACAGGCTGTGTGGGCAGAGACACGGGGATGGAAATATTTGGTAGGACATGTTGTGTACAGGATGTACACGCTGTTTTGTAGAACCGTGTAACCGGCCATGTCACTAACAACATGGGTCGGTTGAGTCTTTTCTAATACATGCTGTGTCCACTTGGAACATTCCATGTAGTGTAAACCGAGTATCTAGCTGTGTAACGAGCAACACAGGTCGGTTAAATATTCCCAGTACACACTTTGTTTGGCACAAACACGCCGTGTAGTTTCAGCTGTGTTTCCATCCATGTAACTAACAACATGGGCAGTTGGAACCTAAAAAGTACATGCCATGTCCATCTGGAACACGCTGTGTAGTGTGAGCCGTGTAGCCGGACATGTGACTAACAATACGGGTCTATGAAGTTCATCTAGAACACTCCATGTCTGGCACTGACACACTGTGTAGTCTTCATCTAGGAGAACCGTGTGGCTTATCCATGTAAGAGAACTCGGTCAGGGGAAGAGGATTCAAGTACACGCCTTGTGTTAGGACAACACGCTATGTGTTTGAGGTGTTACATGGCCGATTTTTGTAGAAGTACACAGCCATGAAAGGGATTAATGGAACACACCATTTAGGCATTATATAGGCTGTGTATCCATGTTTTTGAAAAACATGAATTCTTTATTTCTCCTGTTCCCTTATTATGATTATAGTTTTCAGTCCTTGATAATCTTGATCTAAGGCGTGCATTTGACCTTTCAGAGTCATGCCACCAAGACGTCCTCCTGTTGTATGCCAGTTATAGGGCAGTGATCAGACACTAGATATGGCTGATCATGGACCACCAACAGATCCTCTAGTTGTGCCAGTTTTGGAACTAGCCGTTATCCTAGATATAGGTGCCTATGAATAGTTCATGTAGGTCTTTATGAGGATGATGTAGACCTTCCAGGGAGCATCACCTCCTGCCCTATCGATGGTAGAATTGACGTGGGTCGTTCATTAGAAAAATCCTCCCACCTTCTCAGGGGATGGAGGACCCCAGCCTACAGAATCATGGATAGAAGCACTCCTGACAATCTTAGAGCATCTAGAGACGCCTCTAGAGAGGAGGGTCAAGCTCACTACTTATATTATTTGAGACTCATCCAAGATATGGTGGTATGTGATCTCACAAGTGGGACGCTAGCAGGTTATGTCTTGGGATGAGTTTCATCACACCTTCTATGATTAATTCTACCCAAAGACCTTGAGGGCCGATCGAGCCCGAGAGTTCATGAGTTTAGATAAGGGTGCTCTTTCTGTTATGGAGTATTATTCTCTCTTCACCGAGCTGCAGCTCTTTACACCCTTTCTAGGGGGAGATGGGTTGTTCCTAGCAAGGAAGTTTGAGGATGGTATTAGGAAGGACATTTGGGCTTAGGTGAACATATTTAGGTTAACTTCGATATCTTTTATAGTCAACTAGGTGTTGATCATAGAGCATAACCTGAGGGATTCTGGAGCTATGAGCTAGGGTGGTTCAGCATCCAGAGTTAGTGCTTCACTGACTAATAGCAGGAAGCATCGTAGGGAGACTACACATGGAGATCCCAGTTGGTGGGATGCACCTTCAGGTAGCCATGTGGTATGATAAAAGTGTGGAATGGTCGAGTATACAAGGACACATTGCCCAAGAGACACAATGGAGTTCCAATCTTGTGACAAGATGGACCATCTTCAGCGGTTCTGTCAGATCTTCTCACTAGAATCGGGTGACGGGGGGTCTTCTATGACTTCTCATCTGGGAGAAGCCCCACCAGCTTCTCACTAGTCTAGGAACTGGAGTTCTTCCGGACATTCAGGTTGAGGTGTAGGTCGCAACTGTGGTAGTCAATCGCCAGGCTTTCAGCGACAACAGGGTGGATCAGCTCAAAGTGGTTAGGCAGGGTCATAGGGACATGGTGTAGGCCAAACTTTTGCAGTGGAGTAGACCCAACAAGAGTAGGATCCCAAACCCTCTACAGTTCTTGGTACCAATCTTTTTGCCTCATTTTTAGCTTCTACTCTTTTCAATACAAGGGCTTCCCATAGCTTTATATCTATTGTTGTTGTGGAGATTCTTGGGCTCTGTATCTTTTCTTCTCCTGATATATTAACGTTAGAAACACCGTTGGGGACTAGAACGGGTAGTGTACGTTAGTGAAAGGATTTACATCTTGAGTTTGGTGGGTGTCACTTCTTATGGGACCTCTATGTCTTAAATATGACAAGCTATGATGTCATTATCAAAATGGACAAGTTAGTTCCCTTCCAGGATGTTTTTGATTTATTTTACCGTAGGGTGAGTTTCACGTCACCATAGGGCAGATCGTTT
Organism: Viscum album; assembly: GCA_963277665.1. Lineage (NCBI taxonomy): Eukaryota > Viridiplantae > Streptophyta > Magnoliopsida > Santalales > Viscaceae > Viscum > Viscum album. The sequence goes on from OY728166.1 coordinate 388,164,520, forward strand.
CTTAATAACAGAAAATGGGATTTCCAAGCAAGAAGAGCGGGACCTGAGTATCATGGATTGGGAGGAGTTACGACCCAGATTTCTAGTCTATATCTGGATGACCAGGGGATTTAATAGTTGAACTTTCCTTCCAATGGTGGATCCTTTTAGAGATTTCTTTACAGAGGACTTTTCAGGTTTGCCTCCAGAGCATGAGGTATAATTTTCTATTGATCTTGTGCCAAGAGCAGCACCAGTGTCCATTCATCCTTATAGGATGGCTACACCTGAGTTACAGAAGCTCAAGAAGTAGTTGGAGGAGTTGTAGACCAAGGGTTTCATCTGACCCAGTACTTATTCTTGGGGTTCACCTATGCTATTATTGAAGAAGTAGGATGATACCCTTAGACTTTGTGTGGATTCTCGAAAGTTGAACCAGTTGATGGTCAGGAACTGATATCCCTTTCCAAGGATTGATGATCTCTTTGATCAGCTTCAAGGAGATAGGGTGTTCTCAAATATTTACCTGAGATCCGGTTACCATAATTTTCACATTAAGCCATCAGATATACCCTTTACAGCCTTCTAGAGAAGGTTGGTCTATAAAAGTATGTTTTTATGCTGTTCAGTCTCACAAACGAACCTGGAGTTTTCATGGCACTGATGAACCGAGTGTTCCATCCATACTTGGATTCTTTCGTGGTATTTTTCATGGATGATATCTTAGTGTACTCTCGCACTCGACACGACCATTCTACCCACATTGAGATCATTTTGAGTATACTAAGAGAGAATAAGTTATATGCTAAGATCTAAAAATTCCACTTTTGGATGGATCGTATTCACTTATTGGGTAATGTTATCTCAGAGTCAGGAGTATAAATAGACCTAGATAAAGTGAAAGCAGTAGTTTCTTGGGAGAAGCTGAAGAATGTGTTTGAGGTACGGAGTTCTCTAGGGCAGGATGGATACTACAGACGTTTCATACAAGAATTTTCACACTTATCTGCGCCACTGACGGGCCTGACTAAGAAGGGTGAAAAGTTCTTGTGGTCAGATTCTTGTGATTCAGCTGTTCAGGTGCTAAAAGGGAGGTTGACTTCAACTCTGATACTAATATTTTCATATCCGGGCAAGAGCTATACTATTTACTGTGATGCTTCAGGTATTTGATTGGGAGTTGTTCTTATATAGGGGAAGGGTTGGTTGCATATGGGTCTTAGTAATTGAGGAAACATGAGAAGAATTACCCGACGCATGATCTCGAGTTGGTGGAAGTTGTTCATGATTTGTGCTGTTGAAGACATTATCTTCTGGGAGATCATTTTGTGGTTTTCACAGACCAAAAAAGTATCATGTATATCTTCACTCAGCGTGACTTGAATATGAGACAATAAAGGTGGGTTGAGTACCTTTAGTCCTTTTAATTTGAGCTTGCCTATATGCCTAGGAAGGGAAACATAGTGGTTAATTTACTGAGTAGGAGGACTCAGATACATATAGTTTTGGAGGCCAACAGTGAGTGGAAGCTTATAGATATATTCTCTAATATGCATTTGAAGCTTCCCAACAGACATGGACAAAATTTTATTTCTTCTATATCTGTTACCTCTACTCTTCTTAATCGAGTGTGAATGAGGCAGTTATCAGACTCTGAGGGCCTAGTCCTATGGGATAGTGTGTCAGGAGAGGCCCTATTCCTGGATGGACCATATACGAGGATGGGATCTTGTGTTTCCAGGGGTGCATATGGGTGATTGCAGACATATGTGAGGAGTTGATGTGAGACTTTCATTCCTCTGTTTGGGCAGTGCATCCTAGTGTCACCAAGATGTATCGCAATCTATACTGTCAGTATTGGTCACCAGGTATGAAGGGAGATATTTCTGGTTTCGTCATGAGGTGTTCCATCTATCAGCAGGTGAAGGCAGAGTATCAGTGACCAGTAGGGATTTTTCAGAAGTTACCCATTCCTGAGTGAAAGTGGAATGATGTCACAATGGATTTTGTGACAGGTTTTCCAAGGTTGGATCGAGGGAATGATGTTGTATGGGTTGTCATTGACAGGCTCACGAAGGTTTCATCAAGGTATGTTGGGCCATTTGAGGATTTGTAAAGAGTTGAGTCAATTGCCTATCAGTTGTAGTTACCTCAGAAGTACCCAAATATGCATGATGTCTTCCACATTTCTCAGCTTTAACGTTACTTCTCATACCTGTCTCATGCTTTTCAACCTGAGGAAGTTGAGATAGAGGTGGACGCCTCGTTCGAGGATCATCCTATTCGGATTGTTGATCAAAGTAAGAAGGTTCTCCATGGCCGATCTGTTCATATTGTACGAGTGATATGGTATCATGGGAGAGTACAGGATGAGTCTTGGGAGAGGTAGGCCGATGTACGATCATAGTGGCCAGAGATGTTCAGGGTTTCTTCTCCTACGCCGATTTTCTAGGGAAATTCGGGGATGAATTTCTTTAAGGGAGGAAGTTTTTAATAACCCGGGTCTCCTTTTCAGGTATGTTTTCCTTTTTCTAGTGTTTTTGAGGAAAAGTGGGGTATTTGGAAATTTATAAATTACACGCCATGTACTTTATAAGTACACGCCGTGTACTCGATTACCGTGGGTAGCTGTGTGATGGCCGTGTAACTAACGTACACATGGCTATGTGGGGTGACCTAGAAAACGCCTAAAGTGGAGGCTGGAAAAGGCAAGTACACGCCATGTACTTCAAAATTACACACCACATACTTTCTTTTTTTCATTAAACGAGCCAGGGTCACGCCTAATGGATAGAACACTCTTCTTCTCGACCTTTTTTTGTCCAGGAGCACCGTACGACCACATATCTTCTCAAAGCCCCTGATCAAGTACCCATTCTCTGATTCGATTTCCGTCAATTATGTTGGGATTGCCATAGTTAGATCTTCCTTCTTCTAGAGATTCATTTATGATTCCTCCTCTTTCTCATGTTATCCTCAGTTGAATTTGTTAGATGTTTTTATAGATCTATATAATTATAAGGTGGTTCAAGGACCGCGGTTCATGTATATCATTCTTACAACATCAAGGTAGGTGGTTTGTACCTTTTTGAAAATAGTATTTGATTATTTTGGGCAATAGTGCCTAATAACCTTGAACGGGGTATTGGGTGTTTACTGTTTTAGCCTTGTTAATTTACTGCTATGATTGAATTCATGAATATAGGTTAATTAAATGTGAATAGGGTTAATTGCTATGATTTGGAAGTGTTTTCCCATGCATGTTTTGGTTATAACCGTTTAGGTCCTACTTAGCCTGTTAGGCTTCCTTGTATTTCCCCTTGCCTAGTAATTGTAGGAGGGAGTGTTTATTTATCTGACTGGTTTGATATATTGTAGATTGTTTAGACATGTAGTTCTAGAGGTTTACTTTGGCTACTGTTTATCGTTTGTGCACGATTTCTTTACACGGGGCTACGGGAACCTGGTGTAGTGAGACCATAGGGGAAATTAATGCTGAGGGATTTCCTAGAGCGTCTATTATAATTATCACGCTATGAGACCATATGGGGGATTGATGTTGAGTGCTCCCTTAGAGTGTCTATAGTTAAATTACGAGGCCACTGGGGGAATTGATGTTGAGTGATTCCTCAGAGTGCCTGTAGGTTGCCGTTAAAAGACTATTAGAGGAATTGACGGTGAGTGCTTCCTCAAAGAGTGTTTAATAACTTTTGAATATAAGGGGAATTGACGGTGAGTGATTCCTTAGAGAGTCTTTGTTATATACTTGTAAATTGAATGAGAGGGGATAGGCTATGTGTACTTCCCAGAGGGTTACCTGTTTTGATTATCTATTTACTTGATATATGAAATTGAATGCTTTGAAATATAGAAATGTTTACTGTTGATCACTTACTTGTTTACTGATTCTCTTTGATTATTACCTGCCATATATATTCAATGACTATTAGGCATAGATCTTTTGGTGGTTGCGTACTGGGATTAGTCTCACACCCTGTTTGGGTCATGCTTTTGGACCCAAATAGATTATATTTCTGCAGGTATAGATAAGGGAAAGTTCCCTTCTACTTAAGGTACTTGACTGCTATGGAGCTGGAGAGCATGAGACCAAGTTGAGGCTTGCGATGCTGAGGAGTTTATCTATTTTCTTTTGTACCTTGGTTTAGTATTGTATTCCAGCATTGTGTTTTTTTGGTTATTTTCCTAGACATATGTAACATGAATCATTTATATATGTTGTCTTCAGTTTTTTATTACTTCCGATGTTTACTTATTGCATGTTTTAATATTTTTGCTAGTACTATATTTTTTACTTCCACAGTAGTACTCTTCCAATGAGGGCATAGTTTCCCTACTATCACAACCAAGACCCTCACTGCTATTCGACACCTTCTAGAGTTCAGGGAAATGCGCTTGAGGCCATGTGACCAACCGGGTATGGGGCGCCTCGAGGTGGCTCCCAGAACCGGGATATTACATGGGAATTCTTGGATCCATGAATAAACCTATTGAAGACCATCTGAGAAAGTTATATCTGAGGAGGACCGATTGCACAAGTACTTGACCCCCAAATAATCACCTATTGGGACCAGTATTTCCTACATGGTTAGTCAAAACTCCTTCTAAAATATAATAACACTGAATGAGTTGAAACAAAAGGAATGGTGAATTTTATGAGAACTTGTCTCTATAGAAAAGGGAAGGATGACGACCCTCATCGTACCATTTCCTCTCCACTTGAAAATGCGCCACCTTAGAGGTGGAAAAAAAATTATGAACCCAATGTGAGTCCTTAAAAAAGGTGGAGATTCTAACCTAATGATAAGAAACAAAAGGAAATTTTCACATTGGACCATTTTATTCGCCTCAGTACATGAAAAATGAGCCACCTCAAAGGTAGAACAAAAATGGTAAACCCGACGTAAATCCTCAACCAAGGTGGAAGTTCTACCCTAATGATAAGACACAAAAGGACATTGCACGTCATCCCATTTTGTTTTCCCCAGTACTCATAAAACGCGCCACCTCAGAGGCAAAAAAAATGGTGAACTTAATGTGACTTTTTAACCAAGGTGGCAGTCATACCCCCCTCAAGCCCCTTCGCCCCACAAAAAAAAAGAGAGAGTGAGAGGGGGCCAAGCAGAATCGCCAAATATGAATATGTTTAAAAGAATAATACTTTGATGAGGTTTTTGGTATGTATGTAATATATATATATATATATATATATATATATCATAGGTTTCCACAAAGAAACCTTCGATCCAAATGACATACCGATGACCGATGCAGACACGTGCATCAGCGATCTCGCAGGTGGCCAAGGCCCCAACGAAGAGCAGGACCCCCTCGCCTACCCAACGTATTTAATGATGGGTATCCAACATGCTGATCAAAGAGTGAAACTAAAATGGTACTCTCCCCATGCTGGAGGCTGCGACACTAGCCCTCAAATCTGCAAATGTCTTCTAGCCACCTCTTCAGCCGCTGTCGGCACCCCAGCACAAGGTGGTACCGGTGGTCATCTCAAAGAATTTTGGGAGCCTGTCCCCAAAAAGTGAAAATGAGTACCTCCCTTATCTTAGGGAGTCAGATGAAGTCGATGCTGACAGTTTCATCTCAACTTCACATGGGTCCTACTAAAGGGCCCCACCAAAGAGTGTCTTCGTCGACATCAGACGACCAACCCTCCTCCCACCGAAGAGGACCTTATGCCGAGGGAACCTGCCAATGTCCAGGAGACCCAAGCCCCTTGGGATGCCCGCCAAGGGTGGTGAATATATAATCAGGAACATGCTATCAACCTAGATCTTGAAGAGAAACTCCATCATACTAACACAGTGGCATTCAACAGGCAGAAATATGACTCTGCCCCCTCCACTCAATCCCACCACAAAAATAGTGTGGCACAATACGCACACATGTGTGTTCTTGATAATGCTCACCTGTCCCGCCATGCAGAAATAGAGGAAAACTATAGGAAGATGTAGATATTTTCCGAGCCACATCAAGCCCACCTTTCAAATAGGGCAGAAACCAGCTACACACAGGTGAAAAAACCTGCTAATTCATTTCAAGCCCACCATCCAAATAGGGCCACAACCTAATATGAGCAGAGTTAGATTCCTACGGATGCATACAAAGCCCATGAGATAAATATAGTGGAAAGTGAGTAGATAAAAATACATTCTCATGTATATGAAGACCACCAGTCAAATACAATGGAAGCCAGAGAAGAAAATCAGTGGCATACTCGTTCCTCTATCCTGGTACAGGAGAACTGCCAGTATCTACTGGAGAATCATGGAGGACCGAAGCAAGCACAAACTCCGACTCTGACATCAGAATGGGACTACATACCTATTTCATCCAAAGATGTATCTCATGAAATTCTAGAAATGACGGAATATTAGACGTAGATTCAAGACCGTATCCTCCAAACATGCCAATATATCATTGCATTAGCGTAAAAGGTGAGAAATCATGCCTACAACCAGGTTTCCTTGAATAGAATAACTCAATAGAAAAATGAGTTAGTCACTCCGAAGCAGTTATGCATCCCTGATCTAGTCCAAGAGGTTTGACGACAATATCCCGCGATATATAGACAACCGGATCAGGAACAAATACTTGTTCTACCTGGGGGATGCTAGTCCAATGTGGTGGATGCTCCAAGGCAGGCATATATCCCTGCCAAAACTCAATATTCCCATCGGCATATCCCGATGACATCACGAGACCCAACAAGACAGGGACCCGTATATGAAGTCCACTACCAATAGCAGATGGCCTTGATTTCCCACAAGAGAGTGCTCAAAAAATGAAGTACGCCAAAGGAATACAGAAAAATAAGATCACATACATGACCCTTCACTTCTGGAAGCTGGGGTTCTTGACACCCTCAAACATATATCAATTAAGGATCAATAACCTTCTAGTCCATTAGAAAATTATGGAATTATAAGTAGTATTTGTGAAGGTCCTCTCCATATTATCCCTACTAGAATATCTAAAGGTCTTCTAGAGAGCACCCATGGGGGCTCACTCCATGGGCCAAGAATGATCGATCACAAGAGCCTATATCCTGATAAATTTTGGGGTAGCCCTCACCCCGACCTGAAGAAAAGACGGTAAGAATTTCCTCACCTTTCTATTATCCACCCTGATAGTCTTCCCCATGGGAAACAAGGCAAATATGCTTCTCCCTGTAGTCAGACATCATGTCATGATGGTAGTCCTCACCATGATGATAGTCATTACGAAGGCCCTCCCCGCAATAAAAGTTACAACGAAGATCCTCCCCATAGTGACGCCATGTAACAAGAAGGTCCTCCCCTCATTGTAGTACATCCTGAAGGACCTCCCCAAGATGTGCACTACATAATTTCTCCATACAGCCATATATCAAGTCATGATGGTAGTCCTCTCCATGATGACGGTCATTGCAAAGGCCCTCCCCACAATGATAGTTGATGTGAAGGTCCTCCCAAAAGTAACGTCGAGCAACGAGATAGTCCTCCCCTGATTATATCCCACCCTAAAGGTCCTCCCCAGGGTATATGCCGTAAGGAAATTTCCCATGGTCGGGCATCGAGTTGCAAGAGTATCCCTTTCCATTGCAGCACCAATTGACAATTTTCTCCCCGCAATCAAAATGCATACTAGTAGGAAGGTCCTCCATTTTTCGGAAAAAATGTGAGAAATCCCTCCTATGATGAGGCAGTCAAAAAGGAGTCAGACACATCAGGAACTCTGTCTATAACGAGTGATATTATTTCTCAAACAGAGGATGGTGTGGGACCACACTCATCTTCTAAGCCACCCACATGCCATTCACATATAGATAAGGCTCCCACCAACACAGTTTCTTGGAATAAAATTATTAAGAAGAGGTCAAGCTGGGCATATCAAGTAGAGGAACCTCCAAAAAAATAGTAGCATGATATGTTTCTTGTGAGAAGACTACTAGATAAGGATAATATACCGGTGATGTATTAGCCTACAACCACTTATCACTTATACATATCAAGAGAGTTGTCTAGGGAATGCACACATGAAATTATCTTCAATATATGGATGACTCTTTATCATCTAAAAGAAAAATTCCTATTGTATGAAGGGTATGCAGACCATGTCAGCATGATAGTGGATCTTTATAGTCTAATCGACCTAGAATCTCTCCCATCTGCATGATAGCCAAAATCATAAAGGCGAAAGAAAAACCTTGAACTGGCTTGCCTCTATGAACTACATAAGTTGTGATGCCTCATTGGTAACACCCCAAATAGAGTTCACATTCAGGGATGGGGAGAACATGGATCTCTACACTTCACCCCACATCTCATCCAGCAGGCCCCATTGGAAATGAAATCTTACAATGTCATCGACTAAGGGTAGAAATCAAGTGAAACCCCTTCTCAAGAAATATGGGATGCTAAACAAAAAATGTCCTGGAATAAGTCTCGAAAGCATCAATACTGAAGAGAGAAATCCATTGAAAATATTTTGAGTTAGGCAACCAAGAACATCCAGTAGGGTTCCCGCCTAAGGGATTCCAACCAGAAAGTAGTGCCCATGTATTCAAAATTCCATAGACACCATGCAGTCCTAATTCCATACTCAGATCACACCTTCACCAGAGTATGTGAAATTGAAAAGGTGGAAATAGCGGTGGCTGCCACCACAATGTGGGAAGAACCCCAACCCACAAGACTGGGGGATTTTTTAAATCAAAATGCCTCCATAAGACCAACAAATCCAGTCCATAGTACAACAATGGAAGAACGGGAACAACCCTATCCCGTAGGGTTGGGGGAATTTTTACCTCAAATCTTCACACAATGAATGTCTGTATTCCACCGTTTAGGAAGAGCGATAGACATATGAGTCACCCGTTCTACCCCTTCTCGTGGTTTGAACCTTCCAAGATAAAGGCACGTTACGAGGTCAGACCAGGGATCCCTTCAGGTCAATATTTTCCAAGAAACCCAAAAGTACCAAAGAATAGAAACAGAAAGTACAACAAAGGATGTAGAAATACTTCCTACCATTAAACACTGGGTACACCACCCCCAATGAGGTATTCCTTAGTGAACATGGTAAATGTCAACCCTATGGATCTGACAAGAAATGACGCAGAGGGAGAGGACACAAAGGAATATGGTTCCATCCTAGAGTCATCCCACACTGAGCCTGATAGGGTGCATACCCTAAACCATAGATTGGCCCTAAATCTGGGAACCTCCTCAGCTAATCGGTCTCTACCTCCCCCATGAAACCCCAAAAAGGAGAAGAATAAATCCAAGGTTTTCTATGACCCACCTCCTCCTCCTTTTGAGGGCGAGTCCCTCATTCTCAAGGAAAGGTTTTACAAGGAGGAATAAATGAAGGATATCAGGAAAATTAATGTTGAGCAGCATCGAGGTAGCTACCTCACCAGATGTGTTCCCCCCACGGAACGTCAATAGGTGCTCCCAGAAGAGGTTCCCATACCACATGCACTTATCCCAGTGAATGAATCCATGCTCAGAGGGCCATTCCAACCAACCCCGGAGGTACATCAAGACTTCTCCCACTAGGAAGGAATCCAAAATATATCTAGGTAAACCCACAAATGATACCCCAGGCTAGGTATCAACCCCAAATTCCAGCAGCACCGGCATGCCCAGTCTTGGACACTAATACACCAGCTCAAACTCAAGACCGAAAATATAGACATCAAGGGATATTTTAACACCGTTTATCAATTAACTGCTCAAATAGAAGCCATGGAGGGGCAGCGTGCTCAGATATAGCCAGAGCACAAACCCTATCCTGATTGGGTGAGCAATGTTCCACCGCCACCAAATTTTGGGAACCCCATATTCCTAATATTAAATGGCTTGGAGGACCATGAACAACATTTAATGCACTATTAATCTTATTGTGACCCCATTATGGGAACTCCAGAGTAGTAAGAAGTATTAAAACTCAAGTGTTTCATACGAACCCAGTAGGGAACAACTTTCGTATGGTATACTAGCCTTCCAGCCAATTCAATCACAAGTTTGGAGGACCTCCGACGACAGTTTCTCTTCCAGTTCAGTTAAATGCTGCCTAAAACAATGGCCAATGATCTCATGAACTAAAAACAGTGATATAATGAAAGAGTCTCAAACTTCATTTCCATATAAAAAGGCCTAACTTTTCCCTCAACCGGCCGCTCCCCTAGGATGAGATGCTCACCATGTGTATCGTTATCCTTCAGGATGAATTGTGAACACCGCTCATCTCGGTGAAGTACACAAGTGGGTTTAGATACTTTGATTCCATTTCCCAAAGGATAGAATACTCCTTAAAATAGAACAATATTATGTCCCGAGTGGCCCCATCAACCCCTGGAAAAAGAGTGGAAAAATATGAAGTGGATTCTGTCATGATTAAGCTACCCCGACACCAGCTCCAGTTGTGAGGCCCCCACCAAAATGTGTGGGACCCTCAAGATGCCAACAACATCCCCCAGCTTGGAAAGATGTGTGACAAGGTGAGAAAAGGAATAAGTTCAAATAATGAATAAATAATATTTACTCATTCCAAGATGACCTGGTCCACTTCTATTTCGTAGCCACCATGAATTTCAATTTGCTCTAGCTATCAGAGCCAAAGAGAGCCGATGAAGTGGGTCTCAATGACCATAAAAATTATATTCCTTATCATCATATACTGGGACATACTATCTAGGAATGATTTGTTTTCAAGGATATCATACAAAATATGGTGGATTCTGGGAAGGTTAAGTTGGGCCCGCTGCCAGTACAAGTGATGTATGTTTCCACATTAGACTCAATAGAGGAAGAAGAATGGTGAACAATCACCATTAAGAAGGAACAAAATTTTGACAATTGGATGACCTGGAAGACCATCAATCGAGCCCATGGAATCCTACAAGTGCAGTTGAAACAACCAATTGTGCCCCCAAAAGCTTCTAGTACAACACAACCATCCTCCTTGACACTGTGGTCCTCTAAAGGCCAGAAGGGAAGAAAGAAAGAGCAAGAAGATGAGATGATACCAAATCCTAATACAGTGTTGAATCTTTCAGACTTCATTCCATAAGAATTGGTAAAATGGGCACCACCCTGCCAAATGGTACAACGAGCACCGCTCTGCCAAACAACACCATCAGAAGGAGACATTCAGACAGAAATAATATCAGATAAAGAAATGATATTTGGATCCATTAATTTCATTCACTTGATGAAACCCTTCTATTATTAAGACTATAGACAAGAACCCAAATTCACTACACCCAAACAGAGAGCCGTAGGAAGTGGCTATAGAGGCTAGAGGTTTCTTGGAAGGCATGATTGTGGCAGGAGTCAAATTCCTAGCCACGCCATAAATCAAACCATTAACATTGCGGAAAATCATATAAGGACCCTCTAGCATACTCAATAAGAACCTGAATGCTCCTCCACCCCCATCAGAAGAAATCCAAGCCTAGTTATCTTGGAATATATATTAGGTAATGAAAAAATAGAAAATCACCCATGGAATAGAGGCATACAAGTTTGAAAAAATGTGGAAAGGACTGCAACATCACCAACCCCAGTCACAGAGGCCGAACCATCTGAGGCCAAAGCCCAAACCCCTAATGTGTCTATGAAAGAGAAAACCTGAGCTGGTAAGCGCCTACCTTTAGAGAAGAAATATGTTATTATAAAGAATATAGATTTAGTACCAGCAACATTTTTGATCCTGGAAGAATTGATCCTGTCCGAAGATCTTAGGGAGGTACTCATAAAATCCTTACTGAGTCCCCAGGGATTTGAGACTAAAGTAGCAGCATCTGAAGTCTATCAGATAGAGACCAGTCCTGAAGAATGTCATGCTGTCATCTACTTCATAGACAGGGATGAAGACGCCATCATGCAAGGACACATCATAACCTTATACGGGTATGGAAAGATAAATGGAATTGATGTCTGGAGGATCTTCATCGATAAAGGCTCTGGAGTCAATCTCCTCCCATTGTGAACACTTCATCGACTGGGATATGATGAAGAAAACTTGACACCCTATGCTACAACTCTGCTGGGATATGAAAAAAGTGAGCAGAAACTATTGGGATGAATCAATCATAAAAGTTGGACCGTAGACCTCATGTCAGATTCTAAGTTTTTGGTAGTATGGAAAAGTATGACCTTCAACATCTTTTTAGGGATTCCTTGGCTTTATCAACACACTGAAATTCCATTATCATACTATTAGTGCATCAAATATTTCACTAATGAAAAAAATGGGGCATTGCACACCGATAAATCCCCGTTTGAGTCATGTGAGTCACATTATATCGACGTAGGGTTCTATGAATCAGAAAAAAACATATTTTTTCCTATGACATTGATTGGATTACTACCCTGAATGGATTGGAAATGGATCCCACCAAACCCCTCCAGCAGCTTGGGGAAGAGTATGTATTACCCATCACCCAAGTTGACTGCATTAGTGCATGTCTGGATATAGACCCACTCATCTACATGGTCTCTTCTATGACCACCAAGTCCAAAGACATGGAAAAGTAGGATGAATCCCATGATGCCAGGAATCGCCCTATCAAATATGCTCCCATCCCATCCTTGGGACCCCAAAATGATATCGCCTTACTCACTAAGGAAAAATACGATCTCTCTCCCAACATTGGAGAGTTCATCTCAAAAATCCTCTCTCTATCAGAAGAGGAAGATGAAGAAGATGACGAAGAAGAAGAGGAAAAGGAATAATACCTCAATGTTTCCCCTCCTGCATTCAAAGAAGGTGCCTTTGCCAAAATCAATGAACATAAAGAGATAAATCTGGGAACCTAAAATGACTCATGACCCACTCTGATTAGTGTGACCATGCCTTTTGAGGAGAAGGAGGAATATAACTCCTTCCTAAAGAAGAATCGAGTTGTGTTTTCCAGGAACTACACTGAAATTCCAGGACTCGACCCTGAGGTTTCCACTCATCATCTAGGATTACTAGAAGATCACTATGGCTATAAGATGGCATCCATAAGAACCCACTCGATGCATGCTTCCAAAATAGAGGCTGAAGATGACATGATGATCAAATCCAAATTCATATGGGAGGTCCAATATCCAATCTATCTAGAAAACATAGTCCCTGTCAAAAATAAGAAAGTACATATTAGAATCTGTATTGACTTTAGTGACCTTAGTCATAACTTCTGAAAAGACAATTTCTCAGTCATGATCACAGAGTTGTTGATTGATGAAACAACTGGATATGAAGCCCTCTATTTCATGGACAACTATTCTAGATACAATCAAATCCGTATGGCCTAAAGAGATGAATAATCTACTTATTTTAGGGCCCCTAAGGGAGTGTTCTATTATCAAGTGATTACCTTTGGTCTAAACAATGATGACACCACATATCAGTGTGACATGCATCAAATATTAAATCCCTTCTTGGGAAAGTTCGTCGAGTGTTATGTCGATGATCTGGTGGTCAAATCAAAACAACACTCAAACCACCTGGCTGACCATGAAACTATATTAAAAAAACTTTAGTAGTACAGTTTAAAGATTAATCACCTAAAATGTGCCTTTGGCGTTACCTTGGGAAAATTGCTCGCCTTCATCATATGCTATCGCGACATCAAAGTCGACCCCAAGAAGACAAAATCCATTCTTGGCATGTCCTTTCCTCGCAACCTATTCTAGTTGAGAGGTCTCCAAGGGCACCTCACTTACATTCATCAATTCATAGCCAACCTACAAGGTAAATTTTTTCCTTTCACTAGGCTCATGAAGAAAAGAGGTACATATGAGTGGGATAATTATTTCCAAGTATCATTCGACAATCTCAAAATATATATCCTAATACCTCTAGTGATGATGCCACTAGTTGAGGGGAGGCCACTCATTTTGTACGTAACCACCCTAGAATGGCCATTAGGAACCTTCCTCATGCAAAATAATGATGCTGATAGTGATAAAAACCTCTATTACCTCAACAAAACAATGATTAATTCTGAAACTCAGTATTGAAAATTTTAAAAGAACTACTTAGACCTAATCTTCACAGTTCAAAATCTCAAGAATTACCTACAACACCATGAGGTTCAACTGGTTTCCCACTGCAACCCTGTCAAATATATCCTCAACCATCCCATGCTGAATGAATACCTATCATGATGGGCGGTCATCATGCAATATTTTGACATATGGTACATACCCCAGAAGTCTATCAAAGGACATGCGTTCACAGAATTATTTTCTAAGAACCCCTCGAAAGAAACAATACTTTTGGCCAATAAACATCCATATGAAGAAGTTTTTTCCATCCGAGAGGACCCCTAAACCTGAGAACTATATTTCGATGGTGCTTCCTGAAGCCCTACAGGGAAAAGTATGGATGATCCCAATCTCAAAAAAGTGGGGTTAGGAATTATACTTGTATCCCCCGAAAATTCCGTCTTGCCTTACGTTTTCCTACTTTCAGAAGGGTGTGCAAATAATGAAGTAGAATATAAGGCCCTCATTGTTGGCTTGAAACTAGAATTTCATGTGTGATCTAAACACCTAAAAATAAAGGGTGATTCAGAGCTAGTCATCAAACAAGTCAATGATGACTATCCCATCAAGAAGTAAGTATTGGCCCCCTTGATGAACCACATCAGAGAACTAATTCCAGAATTCCCAACAAAACCAACGTTGAATTATGTCCCTCAATCACAAAATTCCCAATATGGCACTTTAGAAACTGTAGTCCCAACCTTGGCTGATCCAAACTAAGATAAAATAGTCATCAGCATTTCCCACTGTCGAATGGTCTTTCCATTCATCTAGAGAAATACAGAGGAAATCGATGAAATTAGTCATATTTTTGAGCCTTATAGTCACCCCACTGGTTGAATGGCACCCATTGCATATTCCATTCGGAATGGGGAACTCCCACTAGATAGGGCTTGAAGGTAGAAAGTCCAAATATGGACATTCAACTTTGTTTTGTACAATGGGGTAAACCAAGAAAAGGTTCTCTAAAAATGAGGCCTTGATGGAGTCCTTCTCAGGTGCATTGATGCAGAAGACATTGCTGCTGTCATGAAATAAGTGTAATCCAAAGACTGTGAAGTGTACTAACTAGCAACAAAGATCTCTCACCAAATCCAATGGATCGGGTATTATTGGCCCACTATGATATAGGATTGCACCATATTCACCAAGAAGTGACATTACTACAAAGTTCATGCCAATTTTATACACCGCCCCCCAGAGTTACTTTATACATCCAAGTAATCCTAGCCATTCTTCATGTGGGGAATGAATGTTGTGGGGCCATATCCTCCCACCACAATCAAAAAATTTGAGTTCATACTCACAACTACTGACTTTTTTTTAAAAATGCGCTGAAGTCATACCTCTTTAAGAAGTCGGGGGAGAAAAAAATAGTTAGATATTTGAAGGCCAACATCATTACCAGATTTTCTGTCCCTCATACAATACTAATGAAAAACGACACCAACTTCTACTCTATTGAGTTAGACTACCATGAGTATGGAATTAAATCCAACCATTAATCCCATTACAATGCGGTAACTAATGGACATGTATAGGCTTTCAAAAAGACTCTATCCAACATACTCCAGAAGATGGTTGATAAGAATAAGAAATCATGGAAAAAATCTTCTTCATGCTTTGTGGGCTTATCAGACCACGACCTGCACTGCCACCCAAGAAACCCCATACTCACTAGTATACAGAGAAGAGGTGGTGTTAAATATCAAAATTCAAGTTCCATCACTTCATGTGGCCATTTGCAATCAACTTTCCATGGAAAATAAATCCCAGAGACGATTTGATGAATTAGAGCAGAAAAATGAGTAAATGATGTACACTATGCACCATTTTGGAATCTACCAAAACTGGATTGCACGAGCCTTCAACAAAAAGGTTCTCCTTCGATCTTTCCTTAAAGGAGAAATGGTGTTAGTCTTCAGAACCCTGATGATACTCGATAAGAATCCCCCAAAGATTGAACCAAAGTGGGAAGAACCATATGTAATACATAGAGTCTATTCTAATTGGGAATACTCCCTGATATCAATATACGATAAGCTCATCAGGACTCCCATGAATGCAAATTTCTTGAAGAAGTAATTTGCGTAATAGCAGTGCCCATGATATGGTACAAACTCTAAGACCTTAAATTATGAGTAATAGCCCCCCTTGTTACGGTCCAAAATCTAAGACATTAAACTATGAGTAATATCAATTCCCATGTTACAGTCCAAAATCTAAGAACTTAAACTATTAGTAATATCCCCCCATGTTATGGTCCAAACTCTATGTCCTTAAACCATGAGTCATCATAGCAACGCCTATTCCATGGTCCAAACTCTACGACCCTAAAAATGATGCATTATCATAAATACATAACGTTAAACTATACAGTATTAGTCCATGCAACATGAATGTGAACCATGATGCTATGGTCCAAACTCTATGACCATAAACTATGGTGACGTTAAAATTTGAGGAACTCATCCCCAAAACATGACATTAAACTATGACTCATGTCCTCATTGTAAGATGTTAAACTACGTGGAAAAAATCATCATAATCGCATGACAATAAATTGCATGATCTCTCATAGAACTACGTATGGATTGATTCATACCCTCATAGGATACGTAGGGACACCTCGATCCTCGATCTTGGTCGAGACAAAAAAAAACACCCCATCATATTCTATACCTCCCCACACTTGAGAAGGAGACCCTATTTCCACTCATTATTTCACACATCGAGTATAACTCATGTGAGCTCGGGATTAGTGGTAAGGATTCTCTTACCCAAATGAATTATATGGAGATATGGTAGACCGAACACCCATAAAAAATAAAACAAGAATGTCCCTAGATATGGACCAAGCCGAATCGGTATGTGGAATGTTCAGAACTATATGCGTCTTGATTATTTCCCTTAAAGGATACATAGTGATGCCTCGATTCTCAATCTTGGACCATCCCCCACAAAAAAATGACTCCATCATGCCCCTTATCTACCCATATTCATATGGGAAACCATTATCACTCCTTTTTTCTCACATCGAGTATATCTCAAGGGAGCTTAGGATCCGTGGTAGGGATTCTATTACGAAAGAAAACTATAGAGTAACATGGTAGAACTGGAAACCATGATGGATAAAATAAAGACGCCCCTACCCCTATGAATAAGCCAGATCAGTACATGGAACTTTCATAACTATGTATGAATTTATTTCTACCTTTGTAGGATACGTAGTGATGCTTGGATTTTGCATCCCAGCCGAGCCATCATAAAAAAATGCCTTCATGTGTCCCTACACATCGAGAAATTTTTTTAGGGAACATTAAGAATGATGTGTGGCGTGATTCCTACCCTTACAACATATATAGTGATGCATGGATTTGTCATTCCTGCCCATCCACCATAAAAAAAATTCCCCCTTTCCCCATACATAGGTCATACTTTTACAAGGAGTCCATAAATGGTCCTAATCTCATGACAATAAACTGCGAAATTCCTCAAGGGTTACGTGAGGTCTAGTCATTGGTGTTACGAGATCCTGAACATGCCCCCCACTCATGAGAAGTCAAAATATCCTGCTTTCCCCTATACATATGATTCAGACCTATGTGGAAACTCTAGTAGTTAACGAGTAATCCCAATATGAATATTTCTCACATTCCCAGGAACATATCTCCAGTTTGTCAAACTCCATACCTAGAGAAAACTTGGATCCCCATAATCATTCATGGTCATCTGATAAGAAAGGACAGTGTCCTGCAGACACCTTTATTTGACTATGCACATCATTCCCTAGAGGCTCTGTATATGTTTCCCATAAAAATGGTTGTCAATCAAAGGTGAATTAGTCCTCAAGAGAGTCCTCTTCTATATCAGTACGCCCAACAACTTCCAAGTCCCTTGTCATCCCTTCTAATTCAAGTTTCGCTTGGGACTATGGTTTACACATTCTATCATCACTCACGTCTAAGGAACTTGAGAATATCCTGATTGGGATTAACCAAAAATTATTAAAGATATTTATGACACTACAATCATCATCACAGGATGAATCTAAACTGAAAAACATCATGTCCTCAACACACGACATGAAGCTGTGAGTCCAAAATTCTCCTTGGTGTACAATGTTAAACTGTATAGCATTGGTTTAAGCCCAATGTTCCCTATGATGTTGATTTTCTATTCCTAGGAAATGATCTGGAATCCTCGTAATCCCTTGTTTCTCACACTATGAAAATCTCACGTGAGTTTAGGGATCTTAGGAAGAGATCCACTTTGAAATTATCACAAAATAGTACAGTAATTTTGTCTTAGCAGCATGACCCTAAAATGCATGTCCTGGTTCCCTCCCCCGAGAGGTGTCCCACATCTTGGCCATGTGACGATAAATGACTAGGTACTCCAAAGATGGGATTAGTGCCTCACCCTACATGTGAGACAGATCTACATAGGGAATACCTAATTCCATGAGTAAATTTCAGCCCAAATGTCCACAATATGCCCGGATACACTCCTTATATACCACAAACTATGTGATTTGAGTGATCTGGAATCCCCATAACCCTCCAAGGACATATTATATGGAAGGCCAGTGTCTTGCATACACCTTTTTTTGGCTATGCACATCATGCCTCCGAGGATCTGCATATGTTTCCCAAAAAATGGCCATCAATCAAAGGAAAAAATTGTCACCAGAAGAGTCTTCCCCTATCTCAATATGCCCAATGGCTTCCAAGACTCATTCCATCCCTCCTGATTCAGGGGCCCTCAATGTCATGGTTTACATTTTACTCCTTACGTACATCCCAGATATATTAGAACATACTGGCCCGATTCATATCTGGTCTCTTTTGAGGTTTCTAAGGATACCCCATCCACATGTGTGAAGTTGATCCACATACAAAATAAGAGTACCCCAACTCATTTCTGGGAGAAGTTCAGTTAAAATACCCCTTTTCATGTTTAGGTGCGCCCTTATCAAAATTCACAGAGTGTATTCAGAAAGTTCCCAATCTCTACAATCCTTCATAGACATCAGAGATGGAAGGCCAGTGTCCCGCAAAAACATTTTTAAACTATGAAAATAATTCCCCAACAGATCTGCATATGTTTCCCACAAAAGTGGTTGTAAATCAATGGAAATTAAGTCCCTAGGAGAGTCCTTTCTAAATTATGTATGATCAAATGACCTTCAGGTCATGTAACACCCTCAGATTTGGAAAAATACTAGATAACAACTTATATACCTTCTTCTTTCCAAATTCCCCTAACATAAAAAATACTTCTAACTAAACTGACTGTCCACCGGCTCTCCCTCATGCACATAAGAACCATGCGACAACAGTTTCCCCTAAAAGATGATATAAATATCCCTAATGTTTTTAGACAATACTAGTCAGGCCAGCCACCCACTGTGGCTCCAGACATAATAATAAATTCAAAATGTTGATAATACCACTAGGACATCAGAAATTTAAGGAAAATATACTACATACACAATTGACTTTTCACATCATGCCTTGGTGGCTCTACATATGTTTCCCACAAAAAACTTTCGTCAATCAAAGGAAAATTTGTCCCCAAGAGAGTCCCTTACTACCTCTGTACACCTAAAATGGTTCCCAATACTAATGAATGTTTGAATCCACAAATTAAGGGTCAATAAAAATCCATAATACATGTCTAAAGGATATTAGAACATTCCTGGCTGACGACCCTGAGTCAGGGCCCTTGCCCCATTCAGTTTGGTCAAAGATTTTTGAACTAAAACATTAATAGTGAGTTTTATTGGTAAGAATGTGAACCTATAGAGAAAAATAGACACCATAATTTCCATTGGGAAGATCCATAGAAGGTACATATGGGTAAAATTTGATTATTAGTTCATTTAAAAAAACATTGTACCATAAAAAAAGGCATAAATCTTGTAATGTAAAAAACCCAAAAAGGGAGGCCTATGAAAAATTAAATTTATTCCTGCTAAGCCTGTTCAAATCATGATTAGGAAAAATATAGTCTAATAATGAAAAACACATAAATGTTTGTGAGTTTTTATGTGAAACCCAATAAATAATCGAACTACGTTCACTGAGTCACGTGGCTCATGAAAAAATTAGAGCTCGATTTGATTATTTTAGTTTACTATTTTCAAATCATGGTTAAATATTAATGCCTGATTGAAATGATGTTGAAATGATAGGAAAAGACAAATAAAGAGAATTTAAAGGAAAATTATTTTCATTGAGTTTGACAAAAATGGAGGAGCATCCCCATATCAGAGTCTCTCCAAACTAAGGGGGAGAGAGTACATATCATGATTTGGTAAATAACTACAACAACGCTCAATTGGCCCTTTCCAGGAGGATTAAAAGTGATTTCCTCATACTGTCAATGGTTTTCTCAAAAGAATCTCTCTCCTCTATTTCAGACTTGACCATTAGATGCACCCACTCCAGAACAACTTTAATGTTCTAGCTAGATGTTTCTAACGATGAATAGAGCATCTTCTTACCACAAGGGCTGGAGAAGGAGGTGTATCCATCATGGCTGCTGCAGGGAAAAAATTAGAAGGCGTAGCTTTCAAACTCTTCACAATAGAAGGAATGTGTGGCATTGTCTTTGGGGTAAGGACAAGACATGAAATGGTTAAAGGTTTTTTCACTTGAAGAAGTGGTTCTTTCAACTTCCCATTGTGGTAACAATCCGCCCACAATAGAGAATACTGCAGCGATGGGAACATGGATTCTATTATACTGGGAATGATAACTTCCATATAAGCACCTTCATTCATCATCCTGAGCCATAATTAGAGAAGAAATATGGGGTGAGACTCTCCCCTTAATTGAACATCCAGAAGTGGTGCAGTCTATTGAGGCATCTTAATTTCCGTGAAAACCAGTAGGGGAGGTATGAATCAAAAATGACTACTCGATATACACGAGTAGTGAGCATCCCATCCTGAAGTGTGATAAGGTACGAGAATTCATCCAAAGAACCGTCCCTGTCATCTCTCAATGACCCGTGAGGGGTAGGATGTGGTAGAAATGAGAGGTGTCATTCAACAGCCCAACCAAATCAATAACACTTAGAGTATTTGGAAGAAGAATAAAAATATTGAGAAGGGTGGGTTGAAAGTCAGAATAAGGAACCTTTGTAGTATGCTGGTATTCATAACAGTGTATGTGTTCTTCCATCCACCCATATAAAAATTGAAATGATACGATGAGATGATATGGGATCCTGCCTTCTTGTATTTTTTCCAATGATTCATAAATCCAAGATAGGGTAGGAAGGGTCAAATTAATGGGATGATCCTCTATCAGTATGGACACCATCATCAAAGTACAAGAACGAACCTCGGTATATTCATCACGGGATGAGAAAATATATCCGCTGAAAAACATGGAAATGAAACCTATGAGTATAAGCATAAGAGATATGTCTGGTAGAAGTGCATATCCCCATATGGTATATCTCCCCTCTTCAAGGGTAGCAGAAAATGACCCTGGAGTTTGGCGAAACTGGCAGGATGGATTAGTTCGGCTGTGGCGAGCCCTCGACTTGGGTGTGTTCACCTACAAGAGTGATCCCATCCATTCCTTGAATGGGATGAGCAAGCGATACTGGAGGGGATGATCATGTCAATCCTATTCCATGACCAATGAACTTTTTGTCAAAGGAGAAACATGTTCAGTGTCATTATAGGTAGCGGCTGCCGGGAGAAACTCGTCTTACATCTCTCTAAGGATAGGGAGTCCATCAAGCTGATAGATATCCCATAGGATGATTCCCACCTCCCCATGAAATAAGTGGAAGGTGTTGGTTCTTGAACACCAGCGGATCAACAATTCCTGAAGGATTTTTCCTGGGGAGAAGATTTCAAACTGAGAAACCCAGGCTTCCTGATACAACACACCACCTCCAACTGGTCAGGGGACTCTAAACAGGTTTAATGCACCTAGAACACCAAGGCCCTCTCATCAAAGAAACTTCTTCTGAACCACATATCCCACTTGATTCTCCACCCATCGTTTGTATTTTCTTAGGAGATTTTGATAATGGATGGGTACTCCCAGGCATCTAGTCTCAGGAAACCATCGCGATACCCATGGTTTCCATGAGTCTATCCTAAGCCTATTATTATCAAGATGTTCTCTTGAATCGGGCCAGTGATAACGTCTCCTACTGGGGAAATGTTGGAACGATCATGACCATGCAGTGCCTCTAAGAGGATGAAAGGGGTATCGGGGTCATCCAACAATAAAAGAATGTAATCAGGGATACCAAAGCTATAAAGTGGAAACTATATAGATAGCGGATAGCCTAGAAGCTATGGCATCATGAAATCTCTTAAGAAGCTGTCATGAGGAACAATGTGATATCAAAGATGATCCTTGAAATTTCCCACCATGGTCACCCATCTTTTCATCAATTTTATCATAGCTCGTGAAGCAGCCATTATAACCTACAGAGGAAGATCCATAAGCCGAAAAAATATCAGTCCAATAAAAAGTGTTGGATAAAGGATATGGAATAATGGATAAAGGAATCAAAATATGTCCACATAATTCTCCTATTACTATTTCCAGAAATGGTACGTGGAAGGCACAATCCACGTACTAAATGATATACAGGATTAAACCCACCTATGGCTACGGTACACAGATGCATTTCACTGTGTACAACCATAGTACGCAAACCATCCGTGAGGCGTTGGCACTTGGATCATTGAACAGAGAAAAAAAAGGTTCCTAGAAAGTGGATACTGTGAACGTAGGCCTTGATTAAGTTCATGATCAGAAATTACAGATTAAAGTTTAAATTCCGATTATTACTTCTTAAAATTCTATTCATTGATCAAAGATCATTATACAAACATGCCAGCCGCGTTGCATCCTCCTACGCAGAATCCGGATTTTAATTTAAAAATTATGAAATTATATTCACAAAATCCAAAATATGGTATGAAAATAGATAAATGGAGAGATGAACGGTTCATGGTACGTATGAAGCAATTCGTGAACAAGATTTTTTCAAGGAGCACGGTACGTGCAAGAATATGAATCCGGGGAAGTAGAGAGTGCTTTTCACAAAAAGAAAAGTTAAAATAAAAATGACATGGCCCCCTATATATAGGTGTGGACCCCTCCTACCGGGCCCATACTTTCTATTGTGAACAATTTCATTTTTAGACCACTTCTACTTCAGAACAGTCTCCTTTTCGTTCCGAACAGACCCTATTCTGATGGGGGGGGGGCATTTGTAGGGTCCTGAAAATTCCTCCAAGGGAATAAAATACACCAAAATAACTTTGAAGAAGGAATAAAATACCCCTAGAAGTCTAGCATGGTGAATGGACTCAAATCAAGATGCAAATTTCAGAATAAACTTGAAGAGATTCAAGTTTTCAAAGAAACTCAAGTGCCCTACGTACCATCATTGGGAAAGGTCCACAATCTGTCTAGATCATGTACCATCACCAAGAAAGGTCCACAGACCATATGGATCATGAACCAACTGGTATGCAGAATGGTTTGTGGGATATTGGCCTACGGAGCAATGGATAGCGAACCCAGAGAACCGCGACACCAAAGGAATCGTGTGAACCAAGGCCATCTGCATACCATATTGCGAACCCATCAGTTCGCGAACGAATAATACCAGTAGGGTTCTATGAACCATTATCATGAACTAAATCCTATGCAAACCCCATATTGATCGAGTCTTACATGGGTTAGGATATTGCTTCATGGGCCTCCAAAAATGGTGTCGCGTGCCCAATAGATACAATTTCCCCGAGGTTATATAAAAGGAGAACAGTAGAAGGAAAAATTACAGATGATGAAATCCTTAAGGGAACCTATAGGTTGAAAGAAAGAGTTCGGAGAAGACTCCAACTTTAGTCTCGATTCATCGACGAAGCCCGAACCGCAAACCACTCTCTCCGCAGGTATAGCATGCCGCGAACTATAAAACGGGGGAATTATATACTAAAAAGAGAACCGTGAACTTAATTAATGATCCATGAACCATATACTTCTCACAGATGAACACCCCGAAAATGATAATCCCTTATACCCTCCTTAAATATGGTGCTCCGCGAAGTGTGCCGCTATGTAGATGAAACCCAAAACCACGTACTGCATCATTACGTGGATAGAACACAAATCGGAATGATGGGATGCATACCACTATGGTACGTGGTGGTCTCTACCCATGCCCAAATACTGAATCAGTATGCGAATGACCCCTTTGACCGCTTACAAATATGGTGTAACGACCCAAAGTTTCATTAATGGAAAATCCCTCTTGATCCAGTTAAATGTTTCTTTATGATTTTTTTATAAGATGTCAACTTATTTAGTTTTATGTTAATATTTGTGACCGTTACTTTTATAGCCGTTGAATAATGATCATCTGGGTAGTTTAAATATAAGGCTTTAACGAACCAATTTTCTACTCAGACAAAGGAAGCGATGGCCTCATCCAGTAGAATTGCCCCTTATGAAGCCCATTTGTCGGAGTTCGGAAAAGAGGTGGCGTCTTTGGGATTTTCCCTTGACCAATCCCAAGCTGAGCTTCATCAAGTCAAGCTCGAACGTGATAGTCTACGGGAAAAATGGAAGTTGATTGAAATTACAACTCGAGCGATGTTATCCGAGGAACCCCAAGAGTCTGTCACCATCGCACACCTTACCCTTAGGTCTTATGTGGCTATTTTAAGGGGTTATGTAACAAATAAGTAGTACCATGTTCATTCACATTACTTTTGTATATAATAATGAATATAATTTCTAGTCATTTTTGATACATTGTAATTAGTTTTTAAAGTACAAATGGTGTTTTTAGTTATTATTTAATTAAGAATTATAATTTATTAAATTAAAGGATTTTTGAATTAAATAATATTTTAATAAAATATTATTATTAATATTACATTAATTTTTATTAAATATAAATGATCTTATAATTTTATGAATGCAATTAAAATTTTTATTAAGGTTTGAAAGCCATTTTTGTCAAAACCCGTGATTTTTTTTATAAATGTCGGTTTTTATTTTAAAAGTGAAAATTCACATATATAGAAAATTATTTAGATAAAATAAATATTATTTTTGGAATCAGGACGTCGAAATTATCCAACGGTGAATTTTTCATAATTTTCTGAGACAGTGAAATTTTTGGGTAAAAATTAAATACCATTTAAATATATAATGTGTTTTATGACATCATAATGACCCAATGGTGATGTAATAAAATACCATAATCCTTATGTTCGGCCAATATGTGTTTTATCATTAAAATAATGAGGTTTTGGGTTTGTTTGAGTTACTTTTGAAAGCATTAATGGAGCCCTCAAGACTTATTCAACACTTTGCCTTTTTAAATTAATTTCCATGGGAGTGTGACTCACCTCCACATAAGCAACCCTAATTTTTTTAATAAGTTCGGACCTTGGCCTTGTAAAATATTTTTTTCCTCTTTCCTTTTCCAGAAACCATGGGCAAATACCATGGTATGGTTTGTGGTTTGGATTATTTTAATATAAGGGGTCCCAAACCTAAATAATAAAGAATTCTCTCACCTTTCCTATATAAACCCACCAAAGCTCCCACTTCCTCCTCACTCAAAGCCCTTGAAGTTCGTCCAACCTCTGCCCTACTCTCTCTAGAATCCTCCCAAGGTGCCCCAAGCTCCCAAGAAGCCTCTCACAAGCCTCTCTCTAGCCTTTGGAAGCACACTTCCAAGTAAGGGGTTTTCTTCCTTTCTCATTTTTTTGTCAATTTTCTTTAAGTTGTATTGCCCTTTTTATTTCAATTATGAATGTTGGGGTATGGTTTTGCACCTCCCCCATACTGTCCTCTTATTGTTTGAATTATGGGAGAACCCTTTCTCTCTCATTAAATGCCTCCCATGTACACCCGTTACTATGCCAAAATTCCGAAAGGAACTTCTCTCTCTTCTTTTACATTCAAGCAATACTTCTGTATCATGAATCTAAATTCCATTTCTATTGTTGGGACATGTATATATATGATCTCCTTACTGTCACTTACATGTAAATATGATGAGGAACCCCTTTCACCCTCATCAACCTTTTTTTATGAATTCTTATGTCACGCCGTTACACTGCCGAAATCGCACCGATTTTCTAAGCCAATGTCTTTGTATAGTGAATACCATGCCCATTTCTCCATCAAGGGTATTCACCTTTATACACATTTACATATTGATTATAAAGTTTCATGTATGAATTCAACATTACTTTATCGTGGAAGAAATGATTATGTTTTATGAATCCATGTTTTATGATCCATGTGGCACACTTATGCATGAAATGAAATGTTTAAGAAGGGTGCGCCCTTTATAGCGCTACAATGCATTGGGTAAAGTATAGTATCATGATACGTCATGTGCAATGAGTTTTTACTCATTCTAATTCAAGTGCAACGAGGGTTTACTCGTGCTTCAAGTGCAATGAGGGTTTACTCATGCTCCATGTGCAATGAGCCTTGGCTCATGCTAATTCAATGTTAAGTGTTGTTGCCACATTTCCATGTTATGATTATCATGCTTTATCATGCCTTTATGTTCATGTTTTTCTTATGCTCTATTGATATTCCTATTGCCTAACATATATTGTACTCCTCATGTTATTCATTGTGTACTCCCTTACTGGGCTTTATAGCTCACCCTTTTCTTATGCATGTCCTCAGGTTATCCCATGCAATGCTAAGTACGAAGGAATGTAGTGGTCATGTAAAGGAAGTTTTCAATAAAGATGTTGTATTTCAAGTTTAAAGTTTTTATGTAATGATCCTAAGCCCCAAAGACACTAAACCTCTCGATCTTATTTGTTGTATCAAGTGAAGTTTTTTTGTAATAAAGCATGTTTAAGATGTAATAAAAAGCAGGGTTGTCATAGTTGGTATCAGAGGATAGGTTTAATTATTTTTGGGATTAGGAAACCCTAGTAAAGCCTTAGATACAAGACTAAGCATAATAAAAGAATCCCTATGTTTTGGTAAATACTAAGTAAGTGGTTTATCAAACAAATACATCCCTGTCTGGATACGAGCAAGTAGAGGCGGCTCTGGCACAAATGTATCCTAGGGGTAAACCCCGTAAACACCGCTTTGAGCTAGACTCGAATGGGAACTGGTGCACGACAACGGGACTTGCTGCACTCTTGGTTACGACACTCCCAAGGGATATGTTTTGATAAATTCACAATCTTAGTATGAACCCTTATTAAGGGAAAAATGCCCCTAAGAATATATGTTAGAAGGAAGATCATGAAAAGCCTGGATTGAATCCTATAGACTCATGAGTTAAAGAGATTAAAGTTTATTTATAAGTCATCAACTTTTGTCTTTGGATTAAACTTTATGTGTTACCCCTAACTTTCCTTTTATTCCAGCCAATGGACGGTAATAGGAGAACTCGGGCTAACAACCGTTGTGAAGATCAGTGTGATGATTGTACTTATGAGATTCCCAATACAATGGGAGCGGGAATCGCGAACTTTGTCACACTTCTCTCTCAGCTAACTCAAGTTTTGAATAGAAACACTGGTCAAGAGGAACGTTCAACCCCCCCTAAGAAAGAACAAGTCACTATTGAAAGCTTCATGAGACAAAGGCCTCCTACTTTTAGTGGATCATCCGATCCCACGATCGTTGAACAATGGATCAACTCCATTGAAAAGATATTCTCCATCCTCCAATGCTCTGAAAAAGAGAAGGTTCTCCTGGCGGCTTATCGTATGGAGGGTGAAACTGATCAATGGTGGACGTTGATCAAAAATACGAAGCCTGAGGAGGAGATCGAGGCTTTGGAATGGAAGGAATTCCGGAAGATGTTTTTTGATAAATATTTTCCACGCACCCTCCGTCTTAAGATGGAAAGGGACTTCCTTTCCCTCAAACAGAAAGATGAAGAATCTGTGGGAGCGTACGAGGCAAACTTCACAAGGCTTGAACGATACGCTTCCGGCTTTGTCGTTACCCCCGAATGCAAGGTTGACCGCTTCTTTGGTGGGCTGAAGCCTAGCTTGCGGAAAGCATTAGCAATCCGTGACTTTGACAGCTATGAGGAAATTGTCCGATGTTCCCTCAAGGTTGAAATGGAGATCGGAGAATCACAGGGGTATCATGGGGACAAGAAGCGTAAGGTGGACTTCAATGCTGGTGGTCCGATGGATAAATCCAACGGCGCTAAGAAGTTCCAGCACCCCACTTTCCAAAAGTGTGGAAAGAAGCACCCTGGAAATTGCCTTAGGGGGACAAGAAAATGCTTCAAGTGTGGAAGAGAAGGGCACCTAGCTGTTAACTATCAGCAAGAAGGACCCGTGGCTACGACAGAGGAGAGGAACGCTCCGTTCGAACATCAACGCATTGTTCAATGCTACAAATGCAAAGAACCGGGTCATTTTGCAAATCAGTGCCCTAATCCAAGGGTTATCGGAGGCAAACAGCAACCTCCAAGACAACAAGGAAGAACTTTTGCCATCACTTCTGCCGAAGTGAACCCCGACAATGAAGTGGTGACAGGTATGCTAGTTATTCATTCAAGAATAGCAAACGTACTTTTTTATTAGGGTTCTACACATTCTTTTATATCTCGAATGTTTAGTAGAACAATCACAACACCACCACAAATCCTGGAAGTAAAGATGTCAGTGAGTACGGAAAATGGGGAAATCATTGCATCCCATGAGTATAAGTCCTCCCCTGTTTTAATATGTGGATTGAATTTCCCGGAAAATCTCTTCATACTCCCTTTGGTGGAATTTGATGCAATTCTTGGCATGGATTGGCTTTCCTTATATAGAGCCAACATAAATTGTCGGGAGAGGGAAATCACACTCCATATGGAGAATCGACCCCCGATTATTTACAAGTGTCAGGAGGAAGATGAATCTCCTTTAGCTCCATCATCTCAAGCATGGATATTACTTCCCTATGAGCACACATATCTGACTCAGATTATTGAGTCCAAGGAAGAAACCACCCCTGAAGAAATGCCTATTGTGAGGGAATTCGCTGAAGTATTTCCCGAGGAACTTCCTGGTCTTCCTCCAAGAAGAGATGTTGAGTTCTCAATTGAACTTATACCTGGGGTGCTACCAATATCCAAGACTCCATATAGAATGGCTGTTGTTGAGCTTGAAGAGCTGAAGAAACAACTACAGGAGAATCTGGATAAAGGGTTTATACGCCCAAGTGCATCACCATGGGGTGCACCAGTCCTCTTCGTCAAGAAGAAGGATGGGTCAATGCGGCTTTGCATCGATTATCGTGAACTTAACAAAATCACGATAAAGAACAAGTATCCTCTCCCAAGAATCGATGACTTGTTTGATCAGCTGCGTGGAGCACAATACTTCTCCAAGGTGGACTTGCGGTCGGGATATTATCAAGTAAGGGTGAAGAAGGAAGATATCCCCAAGAGTGCTTTTCGTACAAGGTACGGGCACTATGAATTCATAGTAATGCCTTTCAGACTCACCAATGCTCCAGAAATATTCATGGAATTTATGAATAGAGTCTTTAGAGATTACCTAGACAAATTTGTGGTAGTCTTTATAGATGATATTCTAATATACTCCAAAACCAAGGAGGACCATGAGGAGCATTTAAAAACTGTACTAGAGACTTTGCGCAAGGAGAAGCTCTATGCAAAGTACAACAAGTGTGAGTTTTGGTTGAAGGAAGTCTCATTCTTGGGCCATATCATCACAAGCAATGGGATATCTGTGGACCCCTCCAAAACAGATGCAATTGAGGGATGTCCAAGGCCAACATCGGTAACTGATATCCGTAGCTTCTTGGGGTTAGCTGGATATTATCGACGATTTGTGAGAAATTTCTCACGGTTGTCCAACCCTCTTACCAAGCTAACTCGAAAGGGAGTAAAGTTTTCTTGGAGTGATGAATGCGAGGAAAGCTTCAAGGAGTTGAAAAGGAGGCTTATCACTGCACCCGTGCTCACTTTACCCACAAGTGAGGAGCTTTTTGTGGTATTCAGTGATGCTTCGAAGAAGGGCTTAGGATGTATGCTGATGCAGAATGATAAAGTGATATCCTATGCCTCAAGGCAGTTGAAAATCCATGAGCGAAACTATCCAACGCATGATCTGGAGTTGGCAGCGGTGATCTTTGCCTTGAAAATCTGGCGGCATTATCTCTATGGAGAGAAATGTGAGATAAATACTGACCACAAGAGTCTTAAATATATATTCACACAGAAAGAGATTAATATACGCCAGAGAAGATGGATAGAGCTCATCAAGGATTATGACTGTTCAATACATTACCACCCTGGGAAAGCGAACAAGGTGGCAGATGCCCTAAGTAGAAAGGATCCAGCTATTCTATCAATGATGAGAATTGAGAAGGATCCAATCTTCTTAGACTTGATGAAGATGGATGTGGGAATCATAAAGAAGGGAACATCATCAATCCTTTCACAAATGATTGCTCAACCATCTCTTTTGGAAAGGATAAAGGATGCTCAAAAGGATGATGCAGGAATCCAAGAAAAAGTGGAAGCTATCAAAAAGGGAAAATCCTCAGAGTTTAATGTTAATGAAGAAGGAATTGTGCGGTTTGGGAAAAGACTATGTGTTCCATCAAGTTCGGAGCTGAAGAAGGAACTTTTGGATGATGCACATAGTTCAAATTTCTCTATTCACCAAGGGAGCACAAAGATGTATCGAGATCTCCGAGAAAACTTTTGGTGGGATAATATGAAGAAGGAGATCGCTGAATATACATCAAAGTGCCTGGTGTGTCAGCAAGTGAAGGCAGAGAGGCAGAAGTCTAAGGGGATGATGCAACCATTGCCCATACCAAAATGAAAATGGGAGAACATCACCATGGACTTTGTCACCGGACTTCCAAGGACATCCAAAGGCAAAAATGCAATCTGGGATGTTGTGGATCGTCTTACAAAGACTGCACACTTCATTGCTATTTGAGAGGATTTCTCTTTGGATCAACTGGCACTGATATATATCAGGGAAGTGGTACGGTTGCATGGAGTACCACTATCTATTGTGTCTGATCGAGATCCAAGATTCACCTCTAAGTTTTGGAAGAGTCTTCAATATGCTCTGAATACTGAACTAAACTTTAGTACGACCTATCATCCTCAAACTGATGGCCAATCCGAGCGGACTATCCAAACACTTGAGGATATGTTGAGAGCATGCTCAATGGACTTTAAAGGAGGATGGGATCAACATCTTCCTCTGGTTGAGTTCTCTTATAATAATAGTTTCCACTCGAGCATCAAAATGGAACCATATGAAGCCCTGTATGGGAAAAGGTGTAGAACACCGGCATGTTGGGATGAGGTCGGTGAACGTAAGCTGCTTGGACCAGAAATTGTCGAAGAAATGGTGGAGAAGGTGAAAACCATTCAGCAGCATATCAAGGTAGCCCAAAGTCGACAGAAGAGTTATGCAGATAATTGTCGACAAGACCATGAGTTTAAAGTCAGAGACATGGTGTTTTTACGCATATCTCCGTGGAAGAAGGTCATGAGGTTTGGAAAGAAAGGGAAGTTAAGTCCAAGGTACATCGGCCCCTTTGAGATTCTTGATCGTGTTGGGGCTGTGGCCTATCGACTAGCACTTCCACCTACTATGGCCAAGGTGAATGATGTCTTTCATGTATCACTCTTAAGGAAGTACATACCGGACCCTTCACATGTACTCTCTTTCGAGGTGGTACAACTGGAAGATGATCTTTCTTATGAGGAGCAACCAGTGAAGATCTTAGATCATAGAGAAAAAGTTCTACGAAATAAGACAATGCCCCTCGTCAAGGTATTGTGGAGAAACCACAAGTTTGAAGAAGCAACTTGGGAGTCGGAGGATATGATGAAGCTAAGTTACCCACATTTGTTTTAGTGTGGGAAAAGGAAAATTTCGAGGGCGAAATTTCTTAAGGGGGGAATGTTGTAACGACCCAAAGTTTCATTAATGGAAAATCCCTCTTGATCCAGTTAAATGTTTCTTTATGAATTTTTTTTATAAGATGTCAACTTCTTTAGTTTTACGTTAAGATTTGTGACCGTTACTTTTATATCCGTTGAACAGTGATCATCTGGGTAGATTAAATATAAGGCTTTAATGAACCAATTTTCTACTCAGACAAAGGAAGCGATGGCCTTATCCAGTAGAATTTCCCCTTATGAAGCCCATTTTTCGGAGCTCGGAAAAGAGGTGGCGTCTTTGGGCTTTTCCATTGACCAAGCCCAAGCTGAGCTTCATCAAGTCAAGCTCGAACGTGATCGTCTACGGGAAAAATGGAAGTTGATTGAAATTACAACTCGAGCGATGTTATCCGAGCAACCCCAAGAGTCTGTCACCATCGCACACCTTACCCTTAGGTCTTATGCGGCTATTTTAAGGGGTTATGTAACAAATAAGTAGTACCATGTTCATGCACATTACTTTTGTATATAATAATGAATATAATTTCTAGTCATTTTTGATACATTGTAATTAGTTTTTAAAGTACAAATGGTGTTTTTAGTTATTATTTAATTAAGAATTATATTTTATTAAATTAAAGGATTTTTGAATTAAATAATATTTTAATAAAATATTATTATTAATATTACATTAATTTTTATTAAATATAAATGATCTTATAATTTAATGAATGCAATTAAAATTTTTATTAAGGTTTGAAAGCCATTTTTGTCAAAACCCGTGAATTTTTTAATAAATGTCGGTTTTTATTTTAAAAGTGAAAATTAAAATATTTAGAAAATTATTTAGATAAAATAAATATTATTTTTGGAATCAGGACGTCGAAATTATCCAACGGTGAATTTTTCATAATTTTCTGAGACAGTCAAATTTTTGGGTAAAAATTAAATACCATTTAAATATATAATGTGTTTTATGACATCATAATGACCCAATGGTGATGTAATAAAATACCATAATCCTTATGTTCGGCAAATATGTGTTTTATCATTAAAATAATGAGGTTTTGGGTTTGTTTGACTTACTTTTCAAAGCATTAATGGAGCCCTCAAGACTTATTCAACACTTTGCCTTTTTAAATTAATTTCCATGGGAGTGTGACTCACCTCCACATAAGCAACCCTAATTTTTTTAATAAGTTCGGACCTTGGCCTTGTAAAATATTGTTTTCCTCTTTCCTTTTCCAGAAACCATGGGCAAATAGCATGGGATAGTTTGTGGTTTGGATTATTTTAATATAAGGGGTCCCAAACCTAAATAATAAAGAATTCTCTCACCTTTCCTATATAAACCCACCCAAGCTCCCACTTCCTCCTCACTCAAAGCCCTTGAAGTTAGTCCAACCTCTTCCCTACTCTCTCTAGAATCCTCCCAAGGTTCCCCAAGCTCCCAAGAAGCCTCTCACAAGCCTCTCTCTAGCCTTTGGAAGCACACTTCCAAGTAAGGGGTTTTCTTCCTTTCTCATTTTTTTTGTCAATTTTATTTAAGTTGTATTGCCCTTTTTATTTCAATTATGAAGGTTGGGGTATGGTTTCTCACCTCCCCCATACTGTCCTTTTATTGTTTGAATGATGGGATAGCCCTTTCTCTCTCATTAAATGCGTCCCATGTACACCCGTTACTATGCCGAAATTCCGAAAGGAACTTCTCTCTCTTCTTTTACATTCAAGCAATACTTTTGTATCATGAATCTAAATTCCATTTCTATTGTTGGGACATGTATATATATGATCTACTTACTGTCCATTACATGTAAATATGATTAGGAACCCCTTTCTCTCTCATCAACCTTTTTTATGAATTCTTATGTCACGCCGTTACGCTGCCGAAATCGCACCGATTTTCTAAGCCAATGTCTTTGTATAGTGAATACCATGCCCATTTCTCCATCAAGGGTATTCACCTTTATGCACATTTACATATTGATTATAAAGTTTCATGTATGAATTCCACATTCCTTTATCGTGGAAGAAATGATTATGTTTTATGAATCCATGTTTTATGATCCATGTGGGACACTTATGCATGAAATGAAATGTTTAAGAAGGGTGCGCCCTTTATAGCGCTCCAATGCATTGGGTAAAGTATAGTATCATGATACGTCATGTGCAATGAGTGTTTACTCATGCTAATTCAAGTGCAACGAGGGTTTACTCGTGCTTCAAGTGCAATGAGGGTTTACTCATGCTCCATGTGCAATGATCCTTGGCTCATGCTAATTCAATGTTAAGTGTTGTTGCCACATTTCCATGTTATGATTATCATGCTTTATCATGCCTTTATGTTCATGTTTTTCTTATGCTCTATTGATATGCCTATTGCCTAACATGTATTTTACTCCTCATGTTATTCATTGTGTACTCCCTTACTGGGCTTTATAGCTCACCCTTTTCTTATGCATGTCCTCAGGTTATCCCATGCAATGCTAAGTACGAAGGAATGTAGTGGTCATGTAAAGGAAGTTTTCAATAAAGATGTTGTATTTCAAGTTTAAAGTTTTTATGTAATGATCCTAAGCCCCAAAGACACTAAACCTCTCGATCTTATTTGTTGTATCAAGTGAAGTTTTTTTGTAATAAAGCATGTTTAAGATGTAATAAAAAGCAGGGTTGTCATATATGGTATGCATATCCTCCCCCATCCCGCATAAGAAACCAGTATGTAGAATGAGGAATTTTTGGGTATTATTTCCTCTAGTCGCAACCTCACCCTTCCATTAATGTTCAGTCCTCCATAATCCCTCTGCTAACCAGTCCTCCAGCATTAGGAAAAAGCCTCCTCCAAATCCACCAGACCCATATGATCAGACCATCAGGTGCATCAGCGTGCCTCTTTGAGTCTACATACCGATGGTAAGCAGAGTCACGAAGGATCCCCCACAATAGTTCAAGCTTCAAGAATGCCTGTGGGTATACATTATCATGGTAACATGGAGTCCAACCTTAGGATGCTGACAGGAACCTCCCCATTCTAGGGATTAAGGGTGATCACTTTCTTTTCCATTCAATGAGGAATAGTTACCAGTTGAAGGGGTTATATTCACTCCCCCCTTTGTAAGGGATGACACTCCTACCATTCCTAGAACATATTTAAAGGCCCTACCACTGAGGTAATTCCCTAATGTTTTCAGGTCCGAGTCGCGTGACATTTAATGTCATCTCACATTAAAGGGTTCATTGCTTCGTTCCCTTGCCCACGGTCTCCCCAACCTCTTTCTCCTTAGGCTCTCCCTCCCCCACCATCAGGGGAGGAAGCATGTATAATTTTGAATATTTCAAATCCTTTTGTTTATCACACCAATCATGACTCACGTGGGATTAGAGGTTTGTGATGATTAAACCATCCACATGATTTTGATATAATAGAACTCTGATTCCTGATCAAATATGGATACATAGGATGCATACCAGAAGGCCCGAGTTCAAAAGAGTGCCCATCCAAAAGGGTCCACCCAATCATGTCTCATCAAATTGGAATATTCTATGCATAAGATCCACACATTCTGAACTACTTGGATTCTGATTCCTCTCCTGAGAATATGTAGGAAACCCATATTATGGGTCTGATCCCAACATCAAATCACCTTCCACCTCCTGGATGACGATAAAATCTAGAGCACCTTATTGTATGGCTCAATTCCGCAACACCTCCATATCATCAAATATATGCATGCCTACAATGATCTTGTAAATAAAGGGTAGCCCATGCACAAACTCTTTAAGAATGAACCAAATATTCACGAACATATTAACATGACTTAAATCTATAAGAGAGTCCCATAAAAGGCGATAATCCTCCCCTGGAAGGGTGTGGTGAGTCCGAATTTCCATCCTCTCGACCAATAGATTCCTCAAGTGTCATTGACTGAATCATCAATCAACGAGTGCCTACCTTTGGAAATTAGGTCCATGAATTCTGGATACCTGGGCCATTGGGAATTCATGGATCCAGGAATAAACTCATTGGATACCATCTGAAGAAGTTATATCCAAGTAGTAACGATTGCACAAGTACTTGACCCCCACGCAATCGCCCTTTGGGACCAACAGTTCCCACAATGTTAATCCAACCTCATTCTAAAGGATAATGATGTTGAACGGGTTGAAACAAAAGGAATGATGAATTTGATGAGAACCTTTTTCTATAGAAAATGGATAGGTGATGACCCTCATCATACCATTTCCAGTCCACTAGAAAATGCACCACCTCAGAGGTAGAATAATGTCTTCATCCACACTAATTTTAGCACCGATAAAGATGAATTTTATCATCTGTTTTTAGCGCTAATAAAGGCCTATCTTAATCAATCATTAAAAAAAAGCTGATAAAATCATGTATTATCAGGGATTTTAATTTTAGAGCTAATAAAACATACCTTTATAAGTGACTTTTAACTATTACTGATAAAATATTTACCTGATTTTATAAATGAACCCTAATAGTGGACTTATTCTCTCATACACCTCAAGTTCTCACGAAAACCAACCTTTGCCACCACTGATCCCTCATTTGCTGTAGTTGACCCCTCCTCTACCCCGACCCCTCAATTTCATATGTGAATATTTTCTCTACCACCATGAACCACCCCTCCTTCGTGAACTTCACCTCTACCATGATCCCCACCTCCATTACGCACCGAACCCCACCTCCATTGTGAACCCCTCCTCCTCGATGAACCCACTTCTACTGTGAAACCCACCTCTTTTGAACCGAAATTCACTGCAAACCCAACCTCTATCCTGAACCCCTCCACGGCCTCCGCTGCTATCACCTACCCTGACATCACTGCTAGCAGACCCTACTGCTTCCATCGAACCTCTAAATCCCAGTTATTTTCTTATTTTATTTTTAATCCTTAGATAATGAATGATTAATTATAGGTTTTTATTGTTCAACATATTTTTGATGTATGAATTATTTGTTTGGTTTGATTCATTAGTGTGAGACAATGGTTTTTGATTGGTAAAATGTTCAATTGGTTTTTTGGGGCATATTTAATGAAAATTTTGATAATTTTCTATGTATAGTTGTATTGGACTTTGGTATAATTAAAATTTCTGAAATTGAATTGATCTAAATGTCATAACATGTTTGGATGAGGTGGTTTGATATATTAGAAATATTATTGGGATTTTTAGGTGAAAATTATAATGATTGGTGTTATAATGGAGTGATTCTAGTGAGTTTTTGGATAAAATATAAAACTTTCAATGGATAATTAAAATAAAAAACTTTTTTTTTGAAGTTATAGTGAAAGTGGAATCTGGTTTGAGGTTTTGGTTAAAATACTGATGATTTATTTAGGATGAATTGAGGTGTTTTATATGTATGGTTTTCTAATATATATTTGAAATTTTATCATGTTTAATTATGGGTTTTGATATGCAAGTGGTTGCTTCAATGTATTTTATACCATGTTGACATGATAGTATTATAAATATGATTCATTGGTTATTAGTGTTGTGATTTTAGAAAAACAACATGGGAATATTTAGGTAGAGATATAGGAAATCAAGATACATTAGTTATAATATTATAGTCACACATTTATAGTACCCCTATCAAAGGTCCCACAAAATATACATGAATTTACTTCTCAATAAGGCCATTAATGGTGAGTTGATAGTGTTGCATTTGTATTTCAACAATATTCTAGTGTGATGATTCCATTGATTTTTCAACATAGATTATCTTCTTAGGCCTTTGGTAGGTACCCCTTAATGGTTGATGCTTGATATTTTATTATTATTTTATCTTAAATTTGTATCTTTGCAAAATATATTTTCTTTAAAATAAAATTTTATATATTTTTAGTTTTATTTACTCAAACATATGTAATAAAATCATTTTCATTATTTTCCATAAAAATAGAATTTTTTGGTCTGTCTTAAAAAATGAATGGTAAAAAATATTTGATGATATCCTATAAGGCTCTTTGCTTACACCATACATATACACATTGGTGCATATATAAACTTAGTTTTCGATGATACATGTAAAAGTAAAGGGTCACACTTTAATAATGGTGTTCAATAATCACTTGTTAATGATATAATGATAACAGGATGTAGAGATCACCATAGGGAATAAAGAGGCAATATTAATTTTTTGTTATTTTATAATATTTACTATAAAGTTCCTCTCTTCCAAATAATTTTTTTGTTTTATGTTTTTATTTTGGATCATGTGTAAGCCTTTTATATCTTTATAGTTTATTATATTTTTATTATTTTTGATACATACATCTTTTATAAAGTTCCTCTCTCAGGATTTATGTCTTTGTGAAAATGCCTAAGTGGATCTTTTTAAAATATTCAAGTGTTTTTGAAATATTTCTTAAAACATTATACATGATAAACAAACCCTTATTTGTTTTTGAATAGATTAAAATTATTTAAACAATTGGCATGGACTTAGGTTCCATGCCAAGTGTTTTTCAACTCACCTGATTGGCTTTCATAAATGGTTGTGAATGTTTTGAAAGCGTATATAATGCTAGTTTCATTTTAACAAGGGGTTTGGGATGTTTTAAATGAAAATTTGTAAAATATATAGGGTTTTTTTTCATTTTAAATTATTAATACTATTGGGTCATGAATATTCCATTAATGGTTTACAAAAATGAATTGTGGTTTTGTGAAAGAGTGCTTGGAATTTAACGTTTTATTTTAAAAAGGGTGAGTTATTTTAAAGAGTAACTTATGTAAAAGTTTGGTTTTTTAATGGGATTTAAATTATGATTTTATAAACAGTTTTTAAAGTACATATGAAGTATAGTTTTTCTGTAATATTTTATCTTTAGATTTTTTTATAGAATTAGGAAAACCATTACATTATATAGGGAAGACAAGTAGATTGATAATAACACCATGGAAAGGGATTGTCACTAACTCTATATAACCCATATGATATCAATCATGACCTCAATCCTGTGAAAGTTGAATTAATGTTTAACCCCATTGCCACTCCAAAACCTACATTTCATCCAACATCACCAACATGTTTCAATTTGGAGAGTCCTCTAAAATTACATATTATTTTTTGTTTGGTGTAAGATTATATGGGGATGAGTCTCAGGAAACAAAATAAAATAATAACTACCATTCAAATGTTGAGTTCCCCTTATTTGAAAGGCCCCTTTTGTGTATTTACTTTGTTAAATATTAATATTATAAAATCAAATAGCATAGATATGAATAAAGAATGGATGGATTCCAATAAATTTCAAAACTAGTATGAAGATGGAGTGAAAGAGTTCATCAAGTTTGAAAAATATGAAGTATGAGACCCTTCAAAAATCCTTTTTCATGTTTATGATATTGTTATTATAGAATAATTAGTTTAGAGGAGTTGAAATAACACTTTATATTTCATGGAATTGATGGGAGTTATAAATATTGGAATAAACATAGGGAAAAAGAGAATATAGATGGTGGTTGTGATAACACTATGTTTTATGGATCATCTGATATGATTACAAGTGTGGATTATGAAGAAGACTATATAAAGTATGCGATTACAGATGTGAATGATGATAAAGATAGTATTCTAGAAATTAATGGGACAGTTGAAGATGAACTTCATGATTGCCAAATTTTTTTTTTTGAGAAGTTTAAGGCTTATGAAAAGACACAATTGTATAATGGTTCCACTAAATATACAATATTGTCATCCATATTGAAGCTGTATAATTTGAAAGAAGGAAATGGATAGAGTGACATGAGTTTTACAGAACTACATTCTCTCTTGAGTTATATGTCTAACGCCCGAAACTTTTATGAGAAATATTTTGTTTTTATCAAAGTAATCTTTCACTACACACAACACTAGCTTGGCTTGCTTTACACGCAACCGCGACCTTCCTCAATAGCTTGCGTCGTACGCAATACCGAGTTTCACTAAACAACGATATGCTATTAAAATATTATTAAAACTAGCCGTTATGAATAGTAATAACCACTTTTTAAAATTTTATAAATTTTTTTTCAAAATGGACTTCATTTTTGGATTCGGAATATCGAAATTAGCCTAGGGTGAAATTTTGGTAGTTTTCAGAAAACTTTCAATTTTTGATGAATAGTGAAACCACTAAGTGGTAGTTAAAAAACTGAATTTTTCATAAAACTTAATTTTACCGCTTCTGTGAGTGGAATTTCGAAAATACGAGAGACACAGTTAATAACAAGGACTAAAATGTGGTTCAATGAGATGAAAATAATTTTTGGTGAATAGTAACTTTTTACTTTTTTTTTACCACGGTTAAAAGTAAATAGGGTAATTAAGGGTACAAGTGTTATTATTATTACCCTAACACATGTCATAATTCTATTTGATAAGTGTAATTCGACCAAAAACAACCTTAGGAATAAAATATGACCATTTAGGCCCACTTGGATTAAATTAGGACATTTATTATTAATTTATTTAAAGAAGGGTTAAAATAGTTAAAATCAAGGTTTAATAAGTAAATCATTTATAATATGGGGTTATACATAAGATAAATTCGACTATAAATATTCATTAGAAAGATAAAAAGATTTACAACATAATGGTATTTTATTTATAATTTTTAGACATTAAATAATTTAATTTATTTATGACACAACGATGATGCAGTAATTATCTTATTAATGAAATATTGACATAATTGATGTTATAAATACCCAAATAAATCTAATTTGAGACTTTTTATGAATTCCAATAATTTTATAGGTTAATATGACATGTTATTATTGATTTAATTAGCTTTGTTCGAACAAATCCTTCTGTTATGATTTTCACAAAAATCAATTACTAAATAGTGTCAAAATTGACATAAAATAGTTTTTAAAACAAATATTATATTATTAATTTTTATTTTATTCCTAAAAATAAATGTTTAGGACAAATGACTTAGATAAGGTTATATATATTAATAATAAACAACTTCGGGTTCTTTTGGCTTGATATAGTAAGTTTATTAACCTTATAGTGTAAGAAAACAAGAAAACACGGCAAAGGTTAAATTATCTAACTTAAAATTAAATCTAAATGATAAGGTTAAAATTGATACCTAAACTTGTATAAATTTTATTTGATGAGAGGATTTCGACCTATACCCACCTTAACTTCGAAATATATCAATTTGGAGCTATTAAAAACCGAATTTGACTTTATAATAAAATAATATTTTTAGTTATTCCAAAGGTGCCCCTCTCCTCCCTTATAAAAGGGCACCTCCTCCCCCTCTTCCTCACACTACTTTGATCCTTCAAGCTCGGCCAACCCCTGAAAATTTCTTCTCTCCACTTTCCGAGAGACATCCTAGAGGTCCTGGTCTTCTTCAAATACCAATTTTAGTGCCCTAAAACGAGGTCTCAAAGAAGCGCTTCAAAGAAGAGGTAATGTCCGTTACCGATTCTTTCATCATTATTTCTTCTTCAACTTCTTCTTATTTAGTTGTTTCATTATGAAGTAATAACATAAGTATCACTCATATAATGATATGTTATTATATGTATTAAACAACCCTATTTTGCCATCTATCCATCCTACGGAAAAAGAAATCACCGCGCGTGTGTACGTACGGAATACCGTCTCCACGCCGTGGTGTAATCTATTTTCCACCAACACCTTACTTGGATGGGTATAATGGTGTAAATAATTACTATATATGATTATTATAAAGTGATATTGATTTTGAAATAGTATACATACACTCCAATACAATTCCACGATCATGGGAACGATATCATCGCTCGTGCGTACGTACGGAATACCGTCTCCACGATGTGATGTGATTCGTTCTACATGATCTTCATTGCATAATGATTATATAAATGAACTGAATGAATAAATATGATATATAGTACATTAATACCATTCTGGAAATGATGTATCTATAACCTAATGAGAAGAATAATAATTTATTCGATAAAACACGCATAAGAACAAAAAGTTATAAACACCCGAATAACAAGTAGAAATGAAATATTACTACTAAGAAGCTAAGAATATGACCCTATATGATATCATAACAATAATTATGATTCTGGAATAAGTCAATAACATTATTTAAATCATTATACAGGAGGTTCAGACACATACGAAGCAAATCGGACCTAAGGTAAGGGGAAATATCACAATCTCATTTTTATCCGAGATTGTTTATACTTTAGTATTTACTGGGGTGTATTTGATCATCCAAATCCATGTTTCCTCAATATGTAATATTATTTCCATCCACCTACAATTGTTTAAATCCAATTTTACCCTTTGGTGAGTTTTTAGTAAAGGTATATGAAAGGAATCTTTTGTCGTTTTTCGTACGAGGTACTTTTTGACTTTTCCGAAAAAAGTATGAAGAATGTTTTTTTAACTTATACGGCATGAATGGACTTTTAAAACATTATTTAAAATATGCTTCCTTTACAAGTTTTCATGTTTATTTTTAATCAAATTCTTTTAGTTTAGAATTGTACGACATGTTAAGAAAGGAAAAGTGTTTTTGAAGGAAAAAGGATATTTTCCTCAAGAATGGAGTTCAAGTGTTTTATCAAAATTATTTTCCATCTAAGATAATAAAGGGTTCTGTTTTTATTACTATTATTACATTTATTTGATTATGTTGTGATGGAATTATATTTTTATGAATTCCTTTATCTTATATGAATTGTTTTATGAAGTCACGATGTTTAAGATTCCCATTTTTATTACATGGGTTATGCTATGATGTATGGTTTATGATTTTGTTGCACACATAAGAATGGTATCATTATGAGATGGGTGGGACCTATATCTCCCTCCAATGCATTGGGTAAAGATTTTATATCTCATGAGATAGACATGGCTGGAACGGCAGGTTAAACCGGTTCAGTGAAACAGGACTGAAATGAGGAGTGAACTCAGTTCAGAAATGGACTTTGTCCACTAAGATAGTCTTGGCCATGAGTCTTGACTAATAAGAAATGATTCTCTATGATTATGTGTGTATGCCACAAAGTTTCATGTTTTAAGTTATGATTATTGGGATTACATTTCACTACTATGATTTATCCCATGTTATGAAATTATGCTCTCTTTTGCAGGTTAAGATTTCCAAAAAGTTATGTTCTTTTGAATATGATGTGATTGATATTTCTTTTGTTTACCCTTAATGAGCATTTGAGCTCACCCTTTTGTATTTTTTCTTTCCCCAGATCAGGAAGAAGCTTATTAAGTAAGATATGCCAAAAGGGACTATAGATATGATGAAATAAATGGGAGACAGTGTAGACGCTTTATGAACCAGTTGTTTATGTTTCCCAGTTTCTAAAGACACTATACCTATACGGTCCTTTCCTGGTTTTGTTATATGTTGTAATAAGTGTTCTTCAATTTTGAAGTAATAACAATGTATGTAAAGTATGGGTCGTTATAATATGATCATCAATGATAATGAGCTCTCAAGCTGAACATACGACACCAAACAAATGATATGATCAATGAGTATGATCTCTGAAAGAATTCACACCTTCCTGAATGACTATATACTATTTCATAAGGACCAAAAATATCTTATAGAATTCCCAAAGTGTGGTGACTATCGATATAAGATATTTTAATCTGGTCCTATGAAAGGTGTATAGTAATTTTACATTATTCCAAGGTTTAGGTACCTATATAGAAGTGAGTAGATTGCAGGGAAATTGACATGACACATAGATACAAGAATTAAATATGGGAACTATGTCGCCTAACAAACTCTTCTTAGTGGAAGATAATTGATAATGAGTATCCTGAATTTGGAAACAATCTATGAAACGTTCATCTTGTGTTATCTATAGATGGAGTGAATCCTTTTGGTTTTCAAAGAATTACTCATAGTAAATAGCTTTTTATGTTTGTAAATTATAAATTCCCACCATAGTTATACATGAAAGAAAAATGAATCATGTTATCAGTTATTATATCAGGACCAGAACAACTCGGTAATGATATTTATGATTATTTGGATCCATTGATTGATTCTTTGAAATTATTATGGGATTCAGGTGTGACGTTGTATGATGCTTAAAGAAATTAAGACTTAATGTTGAGATACATGTTGTATGGGACAATAAATGAATTTCCTACTTATTTGTTTTTTCAGGATATAGAATTATAGGAACTCAAGGGTGTCCCATTTACAAAAAAAGGTATATAGTCAATTTGGTTGAAACATTCATCAAAAAACATGTTTCTAGGACATCACGAATTTCTACCTCGAAGACATAAGTACTGATCTTGGAAGAAATTATTTGATGAAAGTATAAAAGAA
Source organism: Viscum album (assembly GCA_963277665.1). Taxonomy (NCBI): domain Eukaryota; kingdom Viridiplantae; phylum Streptophyta; class Magnoliopsida; order Santalales; family Viscaceae; genus Viscum; species Viscum album. The sequence continues at coordinate 388,208,840 of OY728166.1, forward strand.
TTTAAATCACCATATACACTAATAGGTGATCAATGATTTTATAAAGTAAAATATATAGATACTTATTTTTTGTAAACTATTTTTGAAAAACCTTACGAAACTAGATTGGAAAAAGAGATCAGTTTTTTTTTCAAATTACAATATTGGAATTGTCTGTATGTCAGACATTTTCTTTATATTATTATTATTGAAAATATATATGTGATAGTGTCATTTACATTTTTATAAATAAACCCAACAAACCAAAGAATGGAATTAAGGCTAGGCTGAACATGGCTGAAATGGGAATATGGGAAGATTTGGCACCAATAAAGGGTGAAAAATATGATTTTCTTCATCCATATTCTTATAGTCCTTCCAGGAAAGAGAGATATTAGTTTTGAAACTTCTTGAATGATGTAAAGGTTCCATAGGGTTATTCATAGAATATCAAGAACATTACATCAATGAACGATTTAATGTTAAAGGGTATGAAATCACATTACTACCACATTTTGATGCAAGTTATAATTCTATAGCTTTACATTTCATTTTTACCAAGAATTTACATTATACATTAACCATGTTCTGTTTCTTCTTCAAAGATATATGCAACAAATCTATAGACTAGGAAAAATTTCTGAATATGGAAATAGAAATTACAATCATATTTTGTGAACTAGAAATGTTCTTCCCACCAGTATTATTTGATATGATGGTTCATTTGATGGTTCACTTGGTGGGAGAGATTCGACTATGTGTTCCTGCACACTATAGATGGATATACCCCATTGAATTGTATGTGATGATTTTTAAAGGGTATTTAAAATATCAAAGTGGACCAGAGGGTTGTATTGTAGAGAGATATATTATTTAAGAAGCTATTGAATTCTATACTGAATACCTATTCGGTATGGAAAACATTGGTGTACTAAAATCTCGTCATGATAGGTGGCTTATGGGTGAAGGAATCTCTAGAAGAAATGTTGTCAGAATAAATATTATATATTGGGAGTAGACCCACATTTAGATTTTTGATAATAGTTTAGAGGTTTCACCATTTGTTGAAACCCACAAAGAAATTTTTAGGCTTTTGAATCCATCAAGTGAAGAAATATGGATATCAAATACACATAATAAATAGTTTATAGGGTGGTTTCAGGATATTATTTTTATGGAGTTAGATGAAAATACAGATTCAATTTTAGAATGAATTTGATTTCTAACTAGAGGACCAATATTGTATGTATTATCTTAAAATGTTCATGTAATTAATGGTTGTACGTTCTATACAAATGAATAATATGAATATAATACCATGAAAAATAGTGGAGTTACACTTGTGGATGAATAAACATATGTTTCTTTTATTAAGGATAGAAATTCAAGTTATGAGAAAATGTTATACATTAACATCATCAAAAAAATATGGGAGTTGTATTATATAATATTCTAAGTGATGATTTATCAATGAAAGTGGGTTGATAAAAATATTTATATTAGAAAAGTTGAATTAAGATTTGTTAAAGTTGATTTAAGTAAGGAATGGTACAATGAAGAACCATTTATAATGTTATTGAAGCCCGTACAAGTATTTATTGTTTTTGATCCAAAAAATTGAAAGCAGGACATTGTTCTATTATCAACCAAAACCACTGAAGGGTCAGATGAAAACTTACATGTTGATGACCCTTTCATTGGGATATCACAATAATTTTTCAGTTGTCCCAATGTAGATAGTGTTTTTTATATCAGAGGATACCATAATGAAAGGATTTGGATAGTTGATAGAGGGGGTCAAATCCCTTCAGACTTAAACAAAGAAAGAGTTCAATAATTAGGTTATATATTTTTGGTAATATATATCATGTTGCCTCATGTTAATTGTCCATTTACTTATTCATTTATGTACTCTAAATTCAATGTTAAACCACTTATATAGATAATTACTTCCATACGTGTTGGTTCTCCCAATATTGAGGAATGTTAGGTCTCTCAACCTGCTACTACTTACAATGCAGAGGAATAAAGACCTTCTGCAAGTGCTGGTGCTCCCAATACTAAGAAACAATAAGTTTATCAACATGTTGCTACTCCCAGTGAAAAGGTACAATGAACATCTGCATATGCCGATGCTAAAACTCTAGAGGAACATATTGACAATATTTAATTCAAGGAAATGGTAGGAGACAAAGGAATGATGACATAGAAAAAATATAAGCGCCGTAGTTTGATGGTTTTAGAAAAAATACATAAGGATAAAATAAAAGGAATCAAATAAAAGGTACGATCAAATGCACAAGGCCAACATGTTAATCCCAACAAGGCCATGCTCCGTTGTTACATTAGAATCATCACTCAACAACGTGTGAGGATTGAAATAGTTTCATGACACCAAGTTGTGCCCAAGATTAAGACAATGATTTGGGAAGAAATTATGGTAACATTATGATATTGTTTCATTATTTTATTAAAATATAAAATTATAAAACATTGACTTACTCATCATCATCCCTTGCATAGTGCATTTATAGTAGATGAATCCCACATGAAATATGTATTAATTATTATTGGAAGGATTCATAGAGTATTTCACACAATTTTAATGAGACATCATCTTAAATATGATGAAGAAAAAAGAAACCTACACCCACTACTAATCTATGCACACCTGATAAACCAAGAAGCATGGGATGTGTTTACCGACAGTCATGCATATTTTTTCTTTTCAGGTAAATTTTGTTTAGTAATACCTTTTTTAACAATACTTGTATCCCCCAATTTGATTGATAATTTTTTATTTATGAAACATCAACTGATTTCTTAAAATAAGGAAAGGGAAAAAAATTAACTTACCCCTTCTATAAAGCAAAGATGGGGTACGCTTTACCTGAAAAAATGGTATGTATTTTAAATATATTGTAATAATTTAATGTTAAATGAAAAAAAACAGAATTATGTTACTCTATTTATATGTAGGTCGATAAATCCAAATCCAAATCCACTTATATCCCATTACAAGTTCTCTGTATGGAGGCACATATAAATAAAGATGAGATTCTAATAGACGAAAACACCCAAAAGTTTTGGGAAACATGTGTAAGTAAGACATAATAAAAATTTGCTTTTCCTTAAATTGATATTATATAAAAATGATTACTTATTTTCTAGTATTTTATATCTGATATAGTCACAAGAATAAGAAACACCTATACTGGATGAACACATACTATCGGTGGACTTGAAGCGACTAGAAAAGTATGGACGCGTCAGAGGTGCATGTTTTGGGGTGACACCTCGAACATATTTTGAGAAAAAAACAAGATGAGGATCAAGGTAAAGAAATTAAATAGATGAGAGAAAGACTAGATACCATGGAACAAAAATTACAATGGTAGAGAGAGATGGTAGAAACATTTATGGGGGTTAATTAAATATAAGAACAAACTCAAGAACAACCCTTTCCCGATGATCCCCCCACCCCCACCAGCTTTGAGGTGATCCATTCCATTAAAAAAACTATCTTGTACATGGTAATAAATGTATTAATAATTATTTCTATGAAATGTGAATTAGATGTACACTGATACCTTTCTTATACAGATATTTTATAGGGTGATAATGACAATGATTTATATTTATCAATACCCACCCATCACTTTGTAGTGAGGGATGCAATGTTCAATATCCAAAATGAAATTCTACACAAATCACCACTTATAATAGGTCATGCAAGAGTGTTGATTAGAGTATCCCATGAGTCGAGAACTAAGCTACATGTTTTAATTAATGAGGAATATATTCAAAAGGATGAAAAAAATGTCATAACATTCATCACATGGTTGTCACATCTTGTAAAAAGACATGACAGAATGGAGGTATTCATTTCCAATTTTTTTTTTCAAGATAAACAATTAACAATTAATGAAAAATGTCTAAACTGAATAATGTTATCATAGATGGACAAATGGAAGATGGTTAAATGAAAGAAAGACTCAAAAACATCATAATGACTTTCCAACTGATTTAAAATATCTACCGAAATCACATTTAACCCTCCCGTTCTATATACCCATTTACTATAATTTAAAGTATCTCATGGATACAAAGTTAAAATATAGTTGTAGTCATATAGTTTCTTTTGAAGAAAATATGTATGAAGATGAAGTTCAATACATAATTAGTGTTGATAATTTAAGTGAAATCCTTGACTATGATTGGCTAGATGTCTCAGTTTTAAATGTATACATGAGGTATGTTTTCAGGATTTGATTTTACAAAAGATGATATACTATGTAAATACATTCCATATTTTTGGAAGGCGTATATATAAAAATTAATTGAAGGGATTTACCCATGACTTTTTGGACTCATTAGTCATCACATTTCCTCTAGAGAACAAAAAAAGAATAAAAAAAGGATGAAATAGTGGCAGGCCTTGTCAAGTAGTTTGAAAGTAATTTTTTAGATGATAGAATATTCTTATTATTAACGTTTTAGGGATAAAACTATACAATTTAATCATATTAAATATATGTTCAATTTTTTAATTAATTATTCATTTTTGTGTTTTTAGGAAATATTGGATGCTCATTATGGTCAATTTAGATACTCTAATGATTTATTTATTGGATTAAATGTAGGGATACCAACAAATATACCACACATGATAGACTTTTTCAAATTTTAATACACTACATCCAATGTTTTAGAACAAAACATCAATTTATATAATGTAGATTATTTTTTATTGAGGATTATATTATGATAGGGTGGGGAATCAATATCCTAAAAAAAAGGAATGAGACTCGGGGCTAAGAACAAGGATCATGAAAAGATCTATGACTAGACAAGTATCAGGGTATATATAATAATATTTCAATATGAAAACACATATCAAAATAGATTACGTATTCTCCTCAGTGTTTCTATAGTGTCCAAAACATAAAAATAGAAAAGATTGTGGTTATTATGTTTTTATATTTATGAGAGAGTTCATATTCCATCAAAAAAATATCATCCCTATATTTTTGATGATACATACTATTTCATTTATAATATTTATTAATAATTTGTGTATTTATATTTTTTAGTACTACTATGACTTTGAAAAAGCCTCATATTCACAAGATGATATAGATGTGCTTAGAAACAAATGGGTAATATACTTGAAGAGTAAATTTACAAAAATATATGATGATGTGACTTCTATAGAAGTAGTGTACTATTTCATATTTCTATTTAATTTATTGTTTTTAGTATTAATCACATTAGAATTGTTTTCTTATATTGGTTGATTACTTTGTTCGAGTCAGGGTGGTTTTTTCGAAGATTCTTATTCTCCCGAGAGATAGTACTTCAAGGTTGAAAATAAGAATAAAATGAGAAGTTAAAGTTATTTTTAATATATTATGTTTGACACATAATATTATCTATTATATACTACATTAACATAATCTAAATTAAAATTTTGAATACTTAATTTAAAAAGTATCACTGAATGAAATCCAATAAAACATGCTTGAATTGTATTTATAATTTTGGATAGTGATTAATAAATCATTTTTTATTTGTAGGAATGAGTCTCATTACAAAATGATTTGAAATGGTACTGGTATGACTCAAATGTGTGTTTATAGTTATAAATGAAATTTTAGTAAAAAAACAAAACTAACATACTGATAATTGATAAAACACATTCATATTGTTTTGATACATTATGAAAATGATCTATATGTCATTTATGACGAGTAAGAATCAAATTCACCTTAATGAAATAGACGGTGTGGCTAATATAACTATAACTGTCTCTTTTTATTTAAAGTTGACATTAATTTTAGTAAAAAGAACAAGTGAAATACTGAAAACCCATAAAATAATTTCAGATTGGTTTGATATTTTATGACAATGATTTATAAGTTATTTGTGATGTGTAAGAGTTAAGAAAACTTAAATAAGATACACAGTGTGATCAGTATGACCTGAGATATGCCTTTTTATTGAAAATTGACAACAATTTAATTAAAAAGAACAAGTGAAATACCAAAAATAATGAAAAATAATTTGTATTGTTTTGATAATTTAATAAAATGATCCAAACATTTTTTAATGCATATGAATCAACCCCACCTCAATCTAACACACAGTGTGACCTGTGTGACTCAAAGTGTCTGTTATCAGTTTAAAATTGACATTTTATTTCAAAACATGTCCCCCCTTGTAAAAAAATAAAACATTATCCTATTTGCTTGATAATTTAGGAAAATGAATCATATATCAATTTTACGTGTATAAAGTAGTCTCATGTCAAATTGATGGACAATGAGACCTATATGACCCAAAATTAATGTATCCATTTATAAATGTCATTTTAGTAAAAAAACACAACTGGTGTATTGAAAACCGTTCAAAAACATTATTATTGTTTTTATACTTTAGTAAAATGATATATATGTCATTTTTGATGTTTACGAATCAACCACACCTCAATTCAATGCTTGGTGTGGCTGGTATAACTCAAAGTGTCTCTTTTTATTTAAAACTAACATTAATTTTTTTAAAAGAACAAGTGACATACTAAAAACTGAGAAATCACATTCATATTGTTTTTATATTTTAGGAAAACGATCCATGATTTATTTGTGACATGTAGGAGTCAACAGAACATAAATATGACACCTGGTGTACTATTATGACACCAAGTTTGTCTTTTTATTTAAAACTGAAATTAATTTAAGTAAAAAAGAACAACTGAGATACTAAAAATAAAAAAAAAATATTCATATTGTTTTGATACCTTAGAAAAATTATCCAAGAGTCATTTTTGATGTTTAGGAATCAACCAAACCCCATCAAGATACACGATGTGACCAGTATGAGTCACATTGTCCATTATTAGATTAAAATTGAAATTTTAGTTCAAAACATGTGCATCACTATAAACCTAAAAAACATGCTCTGATTATCATGATAATTGAGGAAAGTTATTCATATGTATTTTTTGATGTGTATAAAGAAGTATCACGTCCAACTAATACACAATACAACTGATATGACTCAAAATGATTGTTTCCAGTTTGAAATGACATTTTAGTAAAAAAAACACAACTTGCATAATAAAAAGAGAGAAAACACATTTAGATTGATTTGATACTTTAGAACAATGATCCATCAATAATTTTTGAAATTAATTAAATATTCTCACCTAAATATGATTCATGGTGTGACTGGTATAAGTCCAAATGTGTCATTATTTAAAATTGAAATTAATTTTAGTAAAATAACAAGTGAAATACTCAAAACTAAGAAAAAACATTCATATTATTCATATATTTTAGGAAAATGATCCATAACTCATTTATGATGTACATAAATCAACCCCACCGCAAAAAAACTCATGGTGTGACCAGTACCATTCCAAAAGAGACTCTTTTTTTAAATAATGTCATTTGATTAATGTATTATTTCATATTAATGTTTAATTTTTTTATTTAAAGTATTAATAACATAATATTTGTTTTTTTATATAGGTAGAATCAATTTCTTAGGTTGGGATGATTTTTTCAGTAACTGATACCATGGGAGGACATTTCTGAGAAGGGATCATGTGAGTTAAAATATTTAATATCAATTTTTTTAAATTTTTGTTGGATAATTGTAACTGTAATTATATAAAATTTTGTTTGAAATGTATATAACATTGTTATTTATATACCATGGATTAATTTTTTTTGTATTCATGACGTTAATTAAATGATATCATTATTCAAAATTACATGTTTTTACTTGGTGTGATGTTATATTAACAACACATTGTAGCCAGCTCGGCCTTTATCAGTGCTAAAATAGCTATGTTAAAGGGATTCATTTATGAGAATTTTTTTTATCATGGATAAATTACACCCTTTATCAGTTCTTTTTTAGTGCTGATAAAGGGTACCCCACCTTTATTAGTGCTATGATTAATAGTGCTTTTTTAGTACTTTTATAATCCTTTCTACACGTTGTTGATGGGAATATGTGTTGTAGTGTGTTTGGATATGAAATATTTTTATTTTAGATTTAAGATAATTATGAATAGAATATTATTATAATTCGAAATTATTTCTTTAATGATGGGATATTTTCCAAGGATATTCACATGGTAAAATAGGCCACTGATAATAAATAATAAATAAAACATAATTAAATTGAATTGAATAAAAATATTAAAAACTAATTAGTTGAGGGATAATTGATTGTGAGTGGGTATTCTAATGATTATAAATATCAATATATGGTTAGGTTATGGTAGTACTAGTAAGTCTAGATGTACTGTAATGCTCAATGACAACTACAGAATGAATGAGTATTCCAAAGGGAGTAGTTGTGCCTTATGTTTAGTAAGGAATATTTATTTGGTTTAGAATATCAATTTATAGTTTTGAATCAAATATACAAAATTTTATTCTAATGGATAATGGATAAATCAAAATCTCAAAAGTGGAATCAATTTTGAGTGACATGAAACTATATGAATTGATAATGAAGTAAAAATATATTACTTATATGTAAACTTAACAAGAGAGCTTATAGATTTACCAAATTATAAATAAGAAAATTATAAGAAATGTGACTATTGGTTTATGAAACAAGTGGATTATTAGAGATGAGATAAAGATTTGTTATTTTAAAAAGGATTTTTGTAAAATGAAGTAATTTATTTCGGTGAAATATAATATCTAGTGGTGAAGTATATAACTATTCTAACTATGATTAGTGTGGTTTTATCAAAATTTCTATGTTATGATAAATTTGATGTCATGAATAAATTAATTCAAATTGATTTATAAGAGTAAATTTAAATGCACCAATAAGTACATTTCAAAGAAAACAAAATGTAGGATTTGGTGTATATTCTCAAAGTGATTTTGTTTTTGTTGAAATAATTACATAGGAAATAGAACATGAGATTTCATGCATTCATGAGAGAAAAATATTTCATTTAGTACAATGTGGTTCATTACTATTAATTTAGGTATTTTTATGATAGGAGCTTCACCACACTTATATAGTATGTAGATAATATGTCCTTGGTGGGTCTAAAGATAAAAGAGATAATATGGATGAGGTGAGAGCTAGACGAAACATTCCTAATGAAAAATATTGGAGTGAAAAAATGGTTTTTATTGATAAATATAAAAACTATGATTATGTCTCAGTCTAGGTACATGTTCATGGTTTTATAATGGTTTGTAATGTATATATCAAATATTTTTTAACCCCCATTTAATAAAAGGCACATAAAATGGATGATGATACTAAGTATATGGAAAGAGTTTTATATGTATCAACAGTAAAAATCATAATGTATTCCATAGTTTATATTATCCATTCCATTTAATTGTAGTGGGAGTTGTCAGTATTTTCATATCTAATCTAGGAATGGAATATTGTGAAGTAGTGAAGATGATACTCTAATATTTCAATGGGAGAATGGAATTATTTTTGTTTCTTTTGATGGATGAGTTGTTTCAGTGATGAATTGATATGAACATTAGGGGATATTTGGATAATTAGAGATGTATCACATTCCATGTATTCATTTATAGATTAATTATAATTAGATAAATGTATTAACTATAACTAGTAGTTGAAATTATACCATAGAAATTGATTATGTGGTAGGAACAACGGTGGAGATGAGTTAATGTTGGTATCATAGCATGCAACAGAATCATAAGAGTTGGGGATTTAAATTTTTTAATTTATTTATTAACATAACAACAACAAATACAATTAAAATTCATCCCATTAATATTTGTATGATCTCATGTGAAATAATTTAATCATGAAATTAAATCAAACAATTACCACATTAATTTTTGAAGTTGCATCCCACAACTACTCATTGTCGATGACCTATGATCGAAGGAACTAATGTCATATCCCTCTATATCATCTACACATGTTTCTAAAGTCAGTTAAAATATCTATATTTGGAATTAGGGTGATTGCACATAGATTTTATAAAGCCATATACATCAATAAGATCACCACTAAACTGATCCTTTGATCCATAAAAGAGGACTCAGATCAGTTACTTGGATCAAAATCATCCCTCTCTAGGTTGCGGGAGTGAATAGGGAAGACCTATAAAATTCATGTGATGAATAGTATGAAAAATTAAATAATCCTATTACATATATAGTAATGTATAGAATACACGAAAACGGATCCCCCAACCCTTGAATATGTATTACCCACAAAATAATCCATAAATAACATTTTATGACAAACTATATTCCTCAAAACATCATTTATATTTTTATTAATTTCATGGAATATAATAAATATATTATGTGATGAAATAAAATCAATAAATCAACTCATTGTTTTTTAAGTATTAAATTAACCTTGAATAATAAAATAATTTTTTTGTTAAATATTTTCCCATGTATTTACATAAATAAAAGTAAATACATTTAATAAATAAACCCAACTCTAATTATTATATACTCAAATAATAATATTTTTTATTTTTTTTGTGATCATTTACACTTGGAGATCTCTCAAACCCCATGGTGGGGCCCAACATGTCCTATATATTCAGTGATTAGAATATGCCAAAATTTTGAATATTCTAATTGTGACACCCTCTATTCCCTAATATCGATATTAGTGAATACTATTCATAGGCCAAGAGTGGAGTATAGTAATCCTTCAAGGGCCCTAAGGAGATAAAGAATATTTATAGAAATGACAACCTCCTATGAACACACATCATGTAAAATAATATCTTTATCTCAAGATATCTCATAATGTGTGATGAACACTATTTACCACAACCCATTTTTAATTTATTATTTTATTTCCATACTATATGAACTTTCCTTATTCCACAATTTACATGTATTTATTGAAGGTACTACCATCCTAATCAAATGGGCCTGAGATTCCACTTCCTTTTAGAAGTGAAAATCTCTATATTTATCATTCAATCAGTGGCATGCCACAAATGGAACTCCCAAAGTATGATACCTTGCCATGAAATAAATTTCATGGTTTAAATATTTTATAATAGTACATAATCAAATGTAATGAACTTATAATAATCTCAAACCAAGATATCATTACAAATGTTCATAGATAAGAACTACCAATTTCACCAGAAACATGTGGTGTACCTATTGGCGGATCAGTCATGATGATCCCTTCTACTCAAGATCACTAAGTTTGATCTTTATGAGAAGAAGAGTTAATAATTATGATTTCCTAATACCAGATAGTGATATATCATCCATTTCCCATCAAAATTAGGCATCTAGACCATAGGACATAAGTTTAATAATATTCTCATGGTATCTTTAGGTTCGCTTTATAGCTTGACAACTACTATAACCTTTTGATAACAAATTTAATATAAGAATACAACCATATAAATATATTGAATGAAAAATTATCAAAAACAATTATGGTAAGTTAAAAAATATATAAATAAAACTACACACACATAATGGTAATAAAAGTACACAAAGGAGTTAGGTCAAGGTCACCCACTCACAACACTCCCACGTTCATTAGAGCCAATTGCTAATAATTCTAAACCCATTATCTCTCACAAAATAAGTACACTTCTTCAGAGATATGAATATAGTTTGGGGATCTTGCACATTTTTCTCTATGGATACATTGTTAATTGTGACTTCACCTATCCAAGTAAAATACCATAAGAGATAAAACTTATGAAGTGTATAAATTGTCTTCTAGTGTGACCTCCACTCATTGTCAAGAACCATGCTGCGGTATTATCAAAATAAATAATAATAGGGTCTATAGTGCTAGGAACAACACCAATATATATGAAAAATATTTGTATCTAGACTAACTCCTTAGTTGAATCAAAAGCTATTATATTCAAATATTATACTATAGAATCAGTGCCCAAAAGTTGATTCAAGGTTCTCTATCTCACCACAACACCATTTATTCAAAATACACAGCCTAACTATGATTTCAGATCATCATGATCTATCCCGAAACTAACATCACTGTATCCCCTCATTACCAGTTACCCATATCCTTCATACACTAGGAACACATCCTTTATACACATCATGTACTATAGGATAGTTTTCACAGCTACCTAATAAATATTTCATGGATTATATTGATATCTACCCACCATGATTAAATTAAAGATAACATCAAACATATAATATAACATTCCATACATGATATATCCCTCTATTATAGCATAATGGATTCTACTCAAATTTTTTATCTTCTCCTATGTTTGTAGATACAAATTTTTTGGGAGATTGATACCATGTGACATAGGTAACAACACTCTCTTAAATTTTTCTATATTCTACCTTTTGAGTACCTTTTCAATTTATTTACTTTAACTTAATCCAAAAAGCCTATAATATCCATGTCGATAGATCTTAATCCCATGGATGTCAGCCAATTCACCTATTTATTTTATGGATAAGCATTCATTTAACAAATTCTAAACTGATAGTTTGACATTCAATTCTTTTCCCAAAATTGATATGTCCTCAATATATAATAATTGTAAAATTATGAAATTCCCACAAAAATTATTATAGACTCGCAACTCATTTTCATTCTTGATGAAACCAAATTCTTTTATGGAATCTTCATAATAAAAATTCCACAATCACGATGCCTACTGAAAGTCATAAATGGATATCTATAGACTACATACATTATTGGATATCATTGACTTGATGAAACCTTAAGGTCGGGTCATACATACATATTCAACCAACATCCCAATTATAAGAGCACTTTTGACATCTATTTTCTAAATTTCATCATCATAGAATTTTTCTATTTCAAGTAATATTCTAATGTATTTCAGCATCACTATGGGTTAGAAGGCTTCATCATAGTCCATGCCTTAACATTTTCTAAAACCCTTTATAACCAAACATTATTTATAGGATTTTACTTTACCATATATGTAATTTTTTTTATTGAATACCTATTTAAAATTAATTGGTTTTACATCATCTAGAGGGTCTACCAAAATCAAAACATGGTTTTGATATATATAAACTATTTCAAAATGCATTGGTTATTTCCATTTTGCATCATATTTTCCACATACCTCAAACTTTTAAGTTAGATGTTCATCATTATTTATGTGTAATGTGTCACATAACTTCGTGAGAATACACTCATAGATATCTAGTTCTCTAACATCTTTTTTAGACCTACACATTAGTTGTGTCTCGAGAACATCTTATTATCCAATTTTCTCTTATAGAGATTGTTCATGTACAAATTATTGTACATTTGAAGTAATAATTTCATCAAATTCAATCATGCTCTAACCATTTAATTTTGCAATGTGTTCCCTCAATATAAATATTTCATGTATTACAACAATCACTTTTATATCTAAAGGGTTATATAGGTAATTTAATTTAGTTTCTTTAAGATAACCTATAAATTTTCAATTCATGCGTGGGATGATAATTTTTCACTTGGTATAGTATTGAAAAATATTCAAGAATACCCACACTCATATGTGTGATAAACTGGGTTTATTTCTATACCATGACTCAAATATAATACCATGTGAAACTTTAGTTGGTACTTAGTTAAGGGTTTATACTGTTTTCTATAAAACATATCCCAAAAAAGGATAATGGAAGAGTATGAAAACTCATTATTTATCTTACCATGTTAATAAATGTTTGATTCATCCCTTAACTAACTCCATTCCACTAAGGTGTATATAGAGGAGTGAGTTGCCAGACCACCTCACACTCTTTTAAGTGATCATTGAATGTTTTGTTATAATAATTTCCAGATCAATCTAATAAATGTGTCTTGATCATATTACCAAGATATTTATATACTTCATGGAGGTATTATTTAATCCTATTATTGGAATATGACCTATACCTCATTAAGTAAATATTAACATATGTACTATAGTCATAAGTAAATTAATGAAGTCTGAAAACCCACTAATTGACTCTACTAAAAAAGGAACACACACATCCATGTGAATCAATTCTAATAGTTCTTTGGCCCTTATTCTTTTCTTATTCAAGTTTTCTTTGGTAATTTTCCCTTGTAATCAAGTGTGACAAACATCGAAGGGTTTTATCTTAGTAGATTCTTAATACCACGTTTAATGTAATTTTTCTAAACACTTTTCATTTATTTGTAAAAGCCTAAACATCCATATATGGGTATTATATAAGTCATTTTCATTGTTTTTGTCATTTATTTCCATTATGGGGTGTTCATGTTCAAGTATATACATGGTATTTTTAAGATTCTCCATATGATAACATTTTTTTATCATTATAAAATAGAAAATATTTAATTTAAACCTTGAAATAATTTCCTATGGTATATAGACTTGACATTGATATTATGATTTTGGTATCTAAAGGAACATAATAACCTTTGCTTAATATAATAACCAAACCACTTTTCCATTTCAGGTGTTAATCTCTAATGTACAAGGCTACTAGACTCACACTATTCTCATCTTGGAGATCAACCTCACATTTTTCAACATTCTAAAATCTAATTTTATTCTGTATGTGAAAAAATATTAAACCCATAGTCTATATCCTATACCAAACTTGTTAAAAATGATATATTTCATTCTATGAAAAAAATAACTGAGGTAGAAGCACCATCTTACATATTTTTCCAATCCATGCAATTCTCCTTATGATGGAATTTCTTACTACTTGAAAAGCAGACAACCTCTTTCTCATTGCCCTCCCACTGTATCTTTGTTTTATTTAATAGATGTTGTGTTAGGTTATTTGGCTGGTATTTATCCTTAGACCGGTTATCCTTTTATTTAATCATCTTGTTCTCCTTAAATATTATAGAGTTAGTATTATTCACATCCTTATATTTTTGGAGAAATAAATATAATAGGTCCTAGAGTGACTTTCTTATTATATTTAAGGTAAAATTAACAATAAAAATAAAAAATATAGATTTTAAAGAGAAAATAATGATATCTATTTCTAATTCCTTTTTTAGTTTAAACCCAAGAGACTACAATCACTCAATATACCCAATCATCTTAAGTACATGTGGTCCTTATTTATTCTCTATTACTAGACTACACCTATATAATGCACTTGAAATATCATATTTTTCTTGTCTTTAACCCTCATGATATAACTCTTATACATCAGATACCATCTTATAGTCATCTTCATCCTCATGTATTTTCTATAGTTAACTAGAACTTAATGAAAAAATGATACACTATACATCTATTACATTGTCTATGTGATTCCTATATTTATTAATATATATATTCATTTCTCTTTTACTAGGATCAGCAGGAAGTGAGGTCTCTAATACATAATTCTTCCTCACTTTTCATGGTACTATGTGCAAGCAACTATACTGCTCCTTTAATCTATGGTCGGTCTGGATATTTTCTCTATCCAATATAGATTAAAGTGGCATTTAATTTGTGGGGGTGATTTCCAATTTATCTACAACAAATAAATTTTTTATATTAGTACTAAATATTGATTACTGATTAGACATTATATCTTAATTAAATCATTAAATTCCTCCCACTATTTTTTCAAACCCTACTATCCCTCACTAATTGATTTAGAATACCCATTAACTTGATTATTCTATTGGTAGGTATCCTTAAAACCTCTCCTTATAGTCAATGTTATGGCTACACCACTTATTAGATAATTTCATGGTAGTATTTATAATACCCAACTAAATTGAATTATGTATCCTTAAACTATTTAGTGAAGTCCTAGCTTCTAGGAATTAAAACCTTGATTTACTCAAAACATCACCTTTAATATGGAAAAAAGAAACCTATGACTACTTATTTTTTTACAGTTTTAGTAAATTTGGACCATCAATCTCATTATAACTCCCAAGTAGTAGGATCCACACTAAACTAGGGTTTATGAGAACCTAGTATGCCCAGTTTTTTCATATAAAAGTGACATAAGGAATTATATCTTAATAAGACTTTTAGTTTTTTTATTATTACTGGATGAATGGATTAATTTTAAATTTCATATTCTCATAATATGTAATCACAATAAAAACTAAAAAATTCAATAAATTTTAAACATTCATAGGTTCTCCATTTGTTTTAGTCTATTATTTTTAGTTTATTATATTATGTGATCATGTAAACATGCATATCCAAAAAATAATAAACCATGCGTAAATTATATAAACAAAATAGCTGATCTTGAAAATTTACTATTGGTTTATCCATTATGCATAAAATGATCAACCATGACCCTAGAGGATACATTTCAGTGTTGTGTTTGAATTGTATCACAACTCACACCCATATCCAATTTAATCACATATTGTTTGTAATACCACCCCATATTATTGTTGTATTCATCTTATATTATACTGAGATTTTTCATAAATACATATGAATTATTAAAATACATGTAGAATAATTCACATGGAAGTTCAATTCATTATTAATATAAACTGAGGAAATCCGATGTGTAGACCATCAAAAAATAAATTAATTATTATATACATTTCTTGTAATTGAAATAATTAATTAAATAAATTAAATTTCATACATACATTGTTTGATAAATGATCAAGATCTATGGAAAGGTAATATAAAATTTAAATAAAGTTAATTTTGTACTAAATTATACTCAATGGAAATTTGAATTAATTAAAAAAAATTAATCTACTTTTAATTCATAAAATAATTAGAGCACGATCCCTATTTTTTAATATAATCCATTTGTTTTAATGTTTTGGTTAATTTTTTTAAAAATATTTCAGGTCCCAAGGGAACCCCTTAAATGGGTTTCTGGATGGGTTGGGATAACCGTTCCTACCAGTTATACTAGACAGAGGTGGCACATAAGGGAGTGGGCGGGGGGGGGGGGGGGGGGGGGGGCAGATTACCCCTCTTCAAAAGACCAAAAAAATTATACTTCCAACCCCCTATGATAGAAAGCTTAATAACCCCCCCATTTTTAGGGTCCAGGTACTTCACGGGGATGGCTAAGATTCCCATTAAAAAAAATTTTTTATATTTTTTTTACCACAATGCAAACAACCTCCCCCTTTCCTTTTATTTTTAATTATTTTGGTCCAAATAATATTTCTTTGTCTTTTGATTTTTTTTTCAAAAAATTAAAATTCCACAAGTATGTGGAAACTATTCTTGGTTTTAGAGTCCTATTCCAACCACTAGAATATAGATGAAATACTTGAGTTCATCATAAAATTCCAACAAATTCTAGAATAAATTTAATAGACATTGATGCACACACATGCACACACAATCACAAATTTGTTTTTGATTCAGTGTTCTTCAATTTAAACCTATAAAAAAATTAGTTTCGACCTCATTTAAATATTTGGAAGGTCATAAATTGTCTATAATAGATTAGATCAAATCCCTTTTTAGATGGATTACACCATGATGATTCCATCTACATTAATTTAACAAAAATATATATTTTTCCCTTGGATTAAAACACCTGAAAATCCATTTAATATAGATTTTTGGTACTAGGGTGCGTATTGGAAGAATATGGTCTCGATATTTAAATTTTTTAATCTATGGATCGATATCACAATAAAAAATTTAGTGAAAACATATCCCTATAATATTCTTAGGACATTTCATGAAAAATGTAATAATGAAATTAAATCAAAAAATTAACTCATTTTAATTGAAGGCATGTTCAAAAACTTCTCATTGTTGGTGATTTTTGCTCAAAGGAACTGACATCAGATCCATCTAATTCATTCACACATACCTTTGAAAATATCGATCGTCGATATTTGGGTTCTAGTGTGGGGATTCAATGAATCATTTGATGACTTGATGATCACCACTATGCCGATCCATCAATCCATGAAGAAGAACTCATATCCATTTTTTAGATCAATAACTTATATCTCTAAGATTTGGGAGTGATGGGCGAGTGTATCTTAAATTACTATGATAAAAATTATTCCAAATTATAGACACCTCATAATTAAATATTGATGTATAAAATACCCATAAACATCTCCCTGACCCCGCCAAATATGAATTACCCACTAAATAAGCCATACAAGAGATGTTAGGACCAAAAAACTATGTCATAAATTTAATTTAAATTTTTATCACTTATTTGTAATATAATAAGTATATTACATGATAAAATTGAGTCATTAACTCAGCCCGTTTTCCCCAAAAATATTAAATGAACATTGAATTATAAAATAATATTCATTATTTAAATATTTTCCCATGAATTCACTTAAATACATGTAAATAAATTAAATAAATTAATTTAAGTCTAATCATTATACATGTGAATAATGTTGAATTTAATTATTTCTTGGTGAATTTTTACACTCTGGAATCTCTTGGACCTAATGGTGGGGCCCACCATGTCTTGTACTCCAATTCATTAGAATATGCTAGAATCTTGAATATGCTAAATGTGTGACCCTATAGAGCCTTATCTCCATTGTAGGGAGTACTATTCATAGACGAAGAGTGTTTTCTATCAACCCATCAAGGATCTTAAAGAGGCAAGGATTCTTCATAATAATGATAGCTTACTATTAACACATTTCTTTTAATATAATCTCCTCATATCAATATATATCATAAAGTAGGATAAACACAATATGTCATCTTTCATTGTTGATTTATTATTAATTGACCATACTAGATATAATTACCTCCTTCTTCTATAGATATGAATTTAGTGAAGGTACTACCATTCTAATAAACTGGGCCTCATATATCACTTCCTTTTAAAAACAAAACAATTTCATCTTGATAATTAAATCAATTTCAAACTAGAAATGGATCATACAAAGAAAGCTACCTCACCATAAAATAAATTCCATAGTTTTTATCATGTATCAAAGTATATAATAAAATGGAATAAACTGATAATAATATCAAGTCATTAGACTATTACACATGTTCATAGATATGAACTAAAAATGTCACCTAAAACATAAGATGTTTTTATTGGATGGTCAATCCTTATGATATCATCTACTCAAGATTAACATGCTGAAAATTTATGAGAATATGTCTCAATGATTATGATCCCCTAGTACCTAATAGTAAAAAATCATCTTTGTCCTATTGTCATGACATATCTGGACTATAGGACATAAGTTTAAGATTACTTTCATGGAATCTCTAGGTTATCATTATAACATGAGAACCTCTATAACATTTTGATAAAACTTGTAATATAAGGACATTATAATATAAATACAGTGGAAATACATATTTGAAAAATATTTTTTTAAGAAAGACAAATGTTTAAATCAAACTATATACATGGAATGGAAATCAAAGTACACAAATAAGTTGGGCCTAGGTCATGCAATTACAATAAGAGATATTTATAAAGAGTCTATTGGTAAAAATTGTAATAAATAATGGGAACATAACATTATATTATGATAGTCATAGTAGAATTCATCTTTCTAAAAACATAGTGTATCATTAAAGAAAAAATCATATTCGGTTTTAATGTCACTTCATTTGTTTACCTATACCAGATGGAGTGAAGAATCTATAAAAATATAAATGTTTTGAAAACAAAGAAGATAGATTGACACATGCCATCGACCATGAAACTTTGGGGAAGTGTTGTGCCCCTATGGGAGTTGAATAAATCAAATGTGATAAAAATATTATTGGTACATGATAAGGTGGAGGAAGAGGGTTGTTCAGAAGGTGGTTAACTATAATCTTTGAAATAGTCTTTATATAAGGGATTATTGAGTTGAGAATCTTAATTCTCAACCTAGATGTTGGGGGGGGGGGGTGTTATTAAATCAACAGAAGTGTTGGTGAAGAAATCATGAGTGGTGAACTGTAACAATCAGAAGGTCAATAGAATTGCTCCATCAAACGGTGGATGAAAATTAAATCGATGGTTGGATGTAGTAGGTTAATCGATTTATACCCATTCTTTATAGGCTAAGATAATATATGAAACCAAACTAAATTCCTATTTTCTAGTTTTGTTTGTGTTATTTCTTCCATTGTTCTCTTTCTATACTTTAGTTATTTTAGGAATTCATGTTTTTAAATTTTCAATATGGTATGAGGAGTATTGTTTGGATAACCCATTATGAAGTTACCTTAGATGTCTGTTCTTTATTTTTTGTTTGAAGATAAGAGGGTGAATATGACTTTCATACCATCAAGTTGATTTTGTCTAGGGTTTTAGTTCTAGAGGGTACAACAAAATAACGTTATTATGGAAATTTTGTACTAAATATAAAACTAATCTTTAAATAAATTCATCCAAACATGCTAAAATATATATTTAAAATATAAAACAAAAATAGTTATAATTAATTATAAATAATGTAATAAAATACAATAATTATATAAAAAATCAATCAAATAAGGTATTATAAACATGAGAGCCAAATGAGAATCTTAAAGTAAAAAGGATATATGATGCATGTTTTATAAAGCCTATACAATTTTTCCAAAAACTAAACCAAAATGAAGAAAAAAACTCAATCTCCTTGTGATACCTAGTCATCACCTATATATCACCTCCATCATTACTCAGTACATACATCAACAATCCATTACCAAAATAGAAGGACAACTTCCCTTTAACCGTGTCATGGAGAGCATATTCAATTTAAAAATATTCATGTATATATATAGGGGTAAGTACAAAGCTTTTAAGATTCATGTAATGATTATATAAAATTCTATTCATAATATAAAATAAAAAAGTTTGTTTGATACTATGAGATAATTATACGTATACTTTTACAAAATAATAATTTAAAATTAATAGATATTTTTTTATATTTTCTATAGAGAAAGGGTTTAAAAATAAATATATTTTTATTTTAATGAATTTGAATGAAATACACACCCAAGAACATCTCAATGAGACCTAAATAATCATTGACTGAGTTACCAAGAACTAAGGTATTTTATATTACAGGGAAATAAATAATGAATTCATTTTTCTATCATCAATATGATATGGAAACTAAAATTTCAGGAAAATATATTCATAGTATGCTCCTACTGGTCCAAAAATCATAACCAGGGGTATATGTTTGTTGGATAAAAATCATAATTAACAATGATAATCATATTAAAATCAATTGAAGTGAAAAATATAAGTAAACGTTTTCCAATTATATGTATAAAACTTTTATTAGTTATAAAAAATTCAATAAAAACAATACAAAACCTATAAAATCCCTCTTATCAACCCTTATATACTATCACTGTAGAGACCCGAAGCTTGACGTACATTGACATTACATTACATTTGCGGAATACTTAGTACATAAAAAAAACACACACACACAAGGATCGTAATAGTTTAGTGTCTTTGGAAACTCGGAATATAATCTTCTAATCCTGGTGAAAGATCTTCAACATCTCCCATAAAGATCTTCTTTTTTTTATACCTAAAACCTTTCTTTATATCCTGGGGAAATGTAAACATAAAAGGGTGAGCTCAAATTCTCAGTAAGGGTAAACAAAAAAAATATCAATCACATCGTATACACAAGCACATAACTTTTGGAAATCTTAACCTGCAAAAGAGATCATAATTTCATAACATGGGATAAATCATGGCAGTGAAATGTAATCACAATAATCATAACTTAAAACATGAAACTTTATGTCCTACACACATAATCATAGAGAATCATATCTTATTAGTCAAGACTCATTGCCAAGACTATCTTAGTGGACAAAGTCCATTTCTGAACCGAGTCACCCTCGTTTCAGTCCTGTTTCACTGAACCGGTATAACCTACCGTTCCAGCCATGTCTATCTCATGAGATATAAAATCTTTACCCAATGCATTGGAGGGAGATATAGGTCCCACCCATCTCATAATGATACCATTCTTATGTGTGCCACAAAATCATAAATCATACATCATTGCATAACCCATGTAATAAAAATGGGAATCTTAAACATCATGACATCATAAAAAAATTCATATACGATAAAGGAATTCATAAAAATAATTCCATCACAACATAATCAAATCAATGTAATAATATGGATAAAAACAGAACCCTTTATTATCTTATATGGAAAATAATTTTGATAAAACACTTGAACTCCATTCTTGAGGAAAATATCCTTTTTACTTCAAAAACATTTTCCTTTCTTAACATGTCTTACAATTTTAAACTAAAATAATTTGATTAAAAATAAACTTTAAAACTTGTAAAGGAAGCTTCTTGGAAATAATGTTTTAAAAATACATTCATACCGTATAACTTAAAAAAACATTCTTCGTACTTTTGTCGGAAAAGTCAAAAAGTACCTCGTACAAAAAACGACAAAATATTCCTTTCATATTCTTTACTAAAAACTCACCGAAGGGTAAAATAGGATTTAAAAAATTGTAGGTGAATGGAAATAATATTACATATTTAGGAAACATGGATTTGGATGATAAAATACACCCCAATAAATGCCAAAGTATAAACAATATCAGATAAAAATGAGATTGTGATATTTCCCTTACCTTAGGTCCGATTTGCTTCATAAGTGTCCGAACCTCCTGTATAATGATTTAAATAATGTCATTGACTTATTACAGAATTATATTCATTGTTATTATATCATATATGGTTCACTTATGACTTTATATTACCCGTTCTTTTGTAAATTCATGTTAAAGTAGCGTTTTGGGTAAAATCGTCTCATTTGTCGTTCGTGTTTTAACTTGTAATTATTCATATGATTAATTAGATCATTATTACTTAATTATAGAATATAAAACATGATTTATATATAATATATATTCAGAATATACATATATATAATGGATCAATAAATGGAAAGAAATACACCATTCATGGAGACGGTAGGCCGTACGTACGCATGAACGCTGTTTTCGTTTCCTTATTGAATTGAGTGGAATTAAGTAGATGACATACATATATATACACATAAATCCAGTAGCTTTATAATGTCATATATTTCATTATTATTGCTTATATATACTTTATAATCATTCTTAAATGGTTAACATGGAGAATGAATCTCATCGCGTCGTGGAGACGGTAGTCCGTACGTACGCACAAGCGATGATATCATTTCCATAATTATTGAATTGAATTGGAGTGGATGATACAATATATCAGAATCATTATGATGTTATAATAACTATGTATAGTTATTCTTTACACCATAATACCCATCCATGTAAGTTGTTGGTGGAAAAACAGGTTACACCACGGCGTGGAGACGGTATTCCGTACGTACGCACGCGCGGTGATTTCATTTTCCGTAGGATGGATAGATGGTGAATTAGGATTGTTTCATACTTATAATAACATATCAGTATATGAGTGATACTGATGTTATTACTTCATAATGAAACAACCTAAGAAGAAGAAGTGGAAGAAGAAATAAAGGTGAAAGAATCGGTAACAGAAATTACCTCTTCTTTGAAGCGCCTTTTTGAGACCTCCTCTTGGGCACTAAAATTGGTCTTTGAGGAAGACCAGAACCTCTAGGATGTTTCTAGGGAAGTGGAGAAGAGAATTTTTCAGGGGTTTACCGAGCTTGAATGCTCAAAGTTGTGTGAGGAAGAGAGGGAGGAGGTGCCCTTTTATAAGGGAGGAGAGGGGCACCTTTGGAATTCTTAAAAATATTAATTTATAATAAATCTAACCCCACTTAAAAACCTCCAGAAATGAATCATATTCGAATATTATATGCGATAGGGTTGTAATTTCATCAACCAATCAAATTTAGACATTTTTGGATCTTATTTTAAACCTTATCATTTTGATTTATCATTATTTAATCTATTTAAGTTTATTTGTGGTAATAAAATTCTAAATTTTAAATTATAACAAATAATTACTTATTTGTTGTGAATTTTCCATAATTGTTTACTTTATAACATTATAGAACATATAAATTTAAATTTATAAGTTTTAAATATTTTTGTGATTTTTAAACAATTTTATAATATGTTATTTTTATAAAATAACAATAGTGTCAATTTTGACACTATTCATTTATTTGAATTTAAATAAAATATATACAGACGATATGTTCAAAATAAAAGCATTAATATATTAATAAAAGGTCATATGTATCTATAAAATTAGTGGATCACATTAAATAGTTCATATAATATTTATTTTATTATTTTTAAAACCATTTATTTGGTTTATCTCTTAATAAAATAATTACTACATCATTTTTGTATAATTATTTAATATACTTATTTTTTGCATAAAAATTTAAAATAAAATCCTATGATGAAGATAAATATATTACCTTTCATAATAATACTTTTACTCGAATTTAGCATCTTAAAATCACAATATTTAAATTGTTATATTTATTAAATTATGAAGGTGACAACTTTGGCATCATTTAAAATAAAATAATATAAGTGTCATAATTTCTTGTATAAGACTCCAAATGGTCAAATAGTATACCATTGGATGATTATAGTTTCAATTTACATGACCAATAAGTTTTGGTCAGGGTTTTGTGCCTTTTATGGTCACTATTAGTTTAATAAAAACTATATTTTTTATTTTTCGCTAGATAAATAATTTCTGCATCACTATTGTGTCACAATTAATGATAACAATTTAATCCCAAAAAATTCTAAATAAATTCTCATGATGTAGATAATTTTGTTATCTTTCTGGATACTATTCATGTTCGAAGTTTTATGATTCTTATCACTAAGTTAAAATTATTATACTTATAAGATTTAAGAAAGTGACATGTTGTCACTTTCTTTGGTTTTAATAATAATTAAATTATTTTCATGGTCAAAAGTCCATAAAATGAATCTAATCCGACCCTTAGTTGATATGGGTTTACTTTTAGCCATCAAATAGAATTTTGGCATGTGTTAGGGTAATTTTATAATATTATATTTACCCTTAATTACCCGATTTACCTTTAACTATGGTAAATAAAATTTACCGTAGTTACTATTCATAATTCTCAAAAATAAAAAGTAGCCTATAAACATAATTTGGACCCACTGATTCTAAATATTGAATCCATTTTTTAAAATTCAATACACAGAAGTTGCAGAAATTAAATTAAAATTAATCCCGTTGTCGAATAAAAACGGGTTTTTGTTTAAAACATTGCAAAAGATTGAATTGATTTAACCTATGAATTCAAGGTAAAATCATTGCTAATGACATAAATTATATTAAATGGTAAAAATATATTCTATTTATACTTTAAAAATATTCAATATTATAATTTAACCACATAATATATTATGATGAAAACAGTTGTTTTTAATTAAAATATAGCGTGTTTTTACTATTCATTATAATATGAAAGTTATCGGAAAAATATCAAAACATTATCTAATGTAAGTTTTTATATCCTCATTCAAAAGAAGAATTTTATTTTTTCAAATTGAACTTATAAACATGTCAAAAACTAGATTTAAAGTGGGTGCGCCATCAAAAGGCGGCAAAACTGCATTTTTTGAAAAATACTTATTTTACCCGAAACATTTATTTTGTTCTTATACCATGTTCTAGAAAATGTGTAAGATGAATAATAATGTTATAAAATTCAAAATTTAGTTAATACTATTCATAACGGCTAGTTCATGACAATATTATAATAATATATCATTGTTTATTAAAACTCGGTATTGCGTACAACACACGCTATCGAGGAAGGTCGCGATTGCGTGTAATGCAAGCCAAGTCAGGGTTGCGTGTTGTGAAATAATCCTTCGTTGTTTCGTATAACATAATCCAACCACATTTCATTTATACATTTAATATATATATATATATATATATATACTCAATGTTGCGTAGAATAACTATTATCAAAATTGTGTGTAACACGGTCCAAGACTAGTGTTGCGTATACTGCAAGATAATACGGTGTTGCGTATAGCGCAAGGTAATATTGGTGTAGAATACAACACAAGACATTAATGAAATTAAAATAATATTTTTCATAAAATCTCGGGGTGTTACATTCTACCCCCCTTAAAATGAATTTTGCCCTCGAAATTCGTCGAGGTTATAAATGGTTTACTATTTGAAAGTTTCTTTGATAGAAACCAACATCGTAAAAAGTAATACCAAAACTTATCTTTAAAAACTAAAGTATAAAACGTAATGGTTACCCAAGTTAACTAATCACTGGGTATCCACATAGGAGAACATAGGTGAAAATATGGACATGGAAGAGAAATCTAACCATCATGTTCTGATGGAGAGTGGTAGAGAACATGGCTATGGAAAAGCTAGCAATCACAAAGCCATAAATTTGCGACGATCTAAGGTACCATCTGATTAATCAGATATAAGAGCACTAGGACAACATTTTTGGTTTTCAAGATCGTTTCCCTAAAGTTGAAGAATTTTAATTAGAATAAATAATTACTTTATTTTGGTAAAATCTCACTGTTGTTCGTGCCTTGAACAATTTCCACTTCATCTCTTAAATAAATGAAGTTGAATTTGTTATTCGTGAAGTGTTAGCAGATCATGTGATAGAATGACGAGTCATTCCATCTGTTTCAAACAAAAGGTTAGCAAAAGTTATTAAATATACATAAGTCATTCTATAGTGATATTAATCATATATGGTTCCTAAAATGGACTTATAATTCATATATCATACTGCTTAATATAATAAAACTAGTTTCTACTAACCAGGGACTTCCTGTAGGCCAGTGGTAGGCGATAAAGGCCAGTCGCACTTCGGTTGTGGGTTCGATTCCCACAGCATTGTCCGACGCGATGGGCTGTCGCCCGTCCTACAGGTTGTCCTTTTTCTAAAACTACATTACTATAACATCCCATCAATAATATCAAAAAAAAGTTCTATCCTTAAAAAATACTAACTTATGTCCAACATAATCCATTCCAATCTTTAGGCTTATCTAAAATACTTCGGTCCACTCTCATAACATAGTGAAAACGATTACCAGAGATTTAATACCATCATTGATCCCCATATATTGTAATACTGCATTCCTATCTTGTTGGTCACATTCCAATCATTCGAAGGCCTTAATCATGTATTCAATTGAACCTTAGTGAAAACATGAATGCAGTTAAAAGTTAACACTTTCCACAAACCAAAATCCTCAAAATTCTTTATAATCAAACCATGATATCACTTAGTCCTTATATCAATCATGAGCTCATGAATACTGTCAAACATTTCATTTTCTCTTTATCACTTCATTATGCACATATCATCCACTTTCCAAAAAATATCTGAATAACCTTTCATTGTTACTCATACCATTCATCATAAACTTTCAAAACATAAGGAAAGACAACAGTGTAACAATCCTTAGATGTCTTTTTATTCTATAGTACAACATTACACTTGATAAACATGTAATCATTCCACTACCTTCTTAAACCATTGACCGAGCTTCAACAATTATTTCATCTCACATATCATTTGTAGTCTCTTCATCATCATCAACAAAAATACTACCCATACGACCATACCGATTCTCTTCATGAGACATTCCCTTAGGGAATTGGTTTGCATAATGCCCGTACATTCCACATTTAAAACATTTAACCATTGTTGATGTCGTAGCAATACCATTATCCTCATCCCTGCTGTTAACTGAACCTTTTCCTTTGCACTTACTGGCTTTGTGTCCTTCTTTTCCACACCCAAAGAATCTTCCAGTTCTTTTGAAACATTCTCCTTGATGCCTCTTCCCACATGATTTACACAGGGGAAATTGAACTTTCTTTCCTCTATGATCATCATGAAACTCCATCTTTCTCTTATTAGCCGAGTCAGGAAACTTACCAAATTTTACTTTATTGATCATATTATGAGATTGCTGATTCGGAATAATAATGATGTTTGGACTTCCAAATCCCATTACATTTGATTGCTTATGAAGAATATCATTCCATTGTCCATCATATCCTCCATTATCGTGAATCATCTTGTTTCAAGCCATTTTCTAAAACCCAAAAAGAATAGTGTGAGATGCAAAAATCATAATAAAGGGGGAGTAACTTCAATATCTAAAATCTTAGGTTAAATTATAATATTGTTACCGTAGTGCTAGGACTATATCCTATATTTATACTTATCCTTAGGGACATCCCTAGACATACCTTAGAAATATCTCTAGGGATCTCACTAACGTTTTCGCGTCCTAGTTTCCAAAGGTTGACTAAACCTTTCCTCTGATACCAACTGTAGAGACCCGAAGCTTGACGTACATTGACATTACATTACATTTGCGAAATACTTAGTACATAACAAAAACACACACACACAAGGATCTTAATAGTTTAGTGTCTTTGGAAACTTGGAATATAATCTTCTAATCCTGGTGCAAGATCTTCAACATCTCCCATAAAGATCTTCTTTTTTTTATACCTAAAACCTTTCTTTATATCCTGGGGAAAAGTAAACATAAAAGGGTGAGCTCAAATTCTCAGCAAGGGTAAACAAAAAAAAATATCAATCACATCGTATACACAAGCACATAACTTTTGGAAATCTTAACCTGCAAAAGAGATCATAATTTCATAACATGGGATAAATCATGGCAGTGAAATGTAATCACAATAATCATAACTTAAAACATGAAACTTTATGGCCTACACACATAATCATAGAGAATCATATCTTATTAGTCAAGAATCATTGCCAAGACTATCTTAGTGGACAAAGTCCATTTATGAACCGAGTCACCCTCGTTTCAGTCCTGTTTCACTGAACCGGTATAACCTACCGTTCCAGCCATGTCTATCTCATGAGATATAAAATCTTTACCCAATGCATTGGAGGGAGATATAGGTCCCACCCATCTCATAATGATACCATTCTTATGTGTGCCACAAAATCATAAATCATACATCATTGCATAACCCATGTAATAAAAATGGGAATTTTAAACATCATGACATCATAAAACAATTCATATACGATAAAGGAATTCATAAAAATAATTCCATCACAACATAATCAAATCAATGTAATAATAGGGATAAAAACAGAACCCTTTATTATCTTATATGGAAAATAATTTTGATAAAACACTTGAACTCCATTCTTGAGGAAAATATCCTTTCTACTTCAAAAACATTTTCCTTTCTTAACATGTCTTACAATTTTAAACTAAAATAAGTTGATTAAAAATAAACTTTAAAACTTGTAAAGGAAGCTTCTTGGAAATAATGTTTTAAAAATAAATTCAAGCCGTATAAGTTAAAAAAAACATTCTTCGTACTTTTGTCAGAAAAGTCAAAAAGTACCTCGTACAAAAAACGACAAAATATTCCTTTCATATTCTTTACTAAAAACTCACCGAAGGGTAAAATAGGATTTAAAAAATTGTAGGTGAATGGATATAATATTAAATATTGAGGAAACATGGATTTGGATGATAAAATACACCCCAGTAAATGCCAAAGTATAAACAATCTCGGATAAAAATGAGATTGTGATATTTCCCTTACCTTAGGTCCGATTTGCTTCGTAAGTGTCCGAACCTTCTGTATAATGATTTAAATAATGTCATTGACTTATTAAAGAATCATATTCATTGTTATTATATCATATATGGTTCACTTATGACTTTATATTACCCGTTCTTTTGTAAATTCATGTTAAAGTAGCGTTTTGGGTAAAATCGTCTCATTTGTCGTTCGTTTTTTAACTTGTAATTATTCATATGATTACTTAGATCATTATTAATTAATTATATAATATAAAACATGATTTATATATAATATATATTCAGAATATACATATATATATAATGGATCGATAAATGGAAATAAATACACCGTTCATGGAGACGGTAGGCCGTACGTACACATGAACGCTGTTTTCGTTTCCTTATTGAATTGAGTGGAATTAAGTAGATGACATACATATATATACACATAAATCCAGTAGCTTAATAATGTCATATATTTCATTATTATTGATTATATATACTTTATAATCATTCTTAAATGGTTAACATGGAGAATGAATCTCATCGCGTCGTGGAGAGGGTAGTCCGTACGTACGCACGAGCGATGATATCATTTCCATAATTATTGAATTGAATTGGAGTGGATGATACAATATATCAGAATCATTATGATGTTATAATAACTATGTATAGTTATTCTTTACACCATAATAACCATCCATGTAAGGTGTTGGTGGAAAAACAGATTACACCACGGCATGGAGACGGTATTCCGTACGTACGCACGCGCGGTGATTTCATTTTCCGTAGGATGGATAGATGGTGAATTAGGATTGTTTCATACTTATAATAACATATAAGTATATGAGAGATACTGATGTTATTACTTCATAATGAAACAACCTAAGAAGAAGAAGTGGAAGAAGAAATAAAGGTGAAAGAATCGGTAACGGAAATTATCTCTTCTTTGAAGCGCCTTTTTGAGACCTCCTCTTAGGGAACTAAAATTGGTCTTTGAGGAAGACCAGAACCTCTAGGATGTTTCTAGGGAAGTGGATAAGAGAATTTGGTAGGGGTTGGCCGAGCTTGAAGGCTCAAAGTTTTGTGAGGAAGAGAGGGAGGAGGTGCCCTTTTATAAGGGAGGAGAGGGGCACCTTTGGAATTCTTAAAAATATTAATTTATAATAAATCTAACCCCACTTATAAACCTCCAAAAATGAATCATATTCGAATATTAGATGATATAGGGTTGTAATATCATCAAACAATAAAATTTAGACATGTTTGGATCTTATTTTAAACCTTATCATTTTAATTTATCCTTATTTAATCTATTTAAGTTTATTTGTGGTAATAACATTATAAATTTTAAATTATAACAAATAATTACTTATTTGTTGTGAATTTTCCATAATTTTTTACTTTATAACATTATAGACCATATAAAGTTAAATTTATAATTTTTGAATATTTTTGTGATTTTTAAACAATTTTATAATATGTTATTTTTATAAAATAACAAGTGTCAATTTTGACACTATTCATTTATTTGAATTTAAATAAAATATATACAGAAGATATGTTCAAAGTAAAAGCTTTAATATATTAATAAAAGGTCATATGTATCTATAAAATTAGTGGATCACATTAAATAGTTCATATAATATTTATTTTATTATTTTTAAAACCATTTATTTGGTTTATCTCTTAATAAAATAATTACTACATCATTTTTGTATAATTATTTAATATACATATTTGTTGCATAAAAATTTAAAATAAAATCCTATGATGAAGATAAATATATTACCTTTCACAATAATACTTTTACTCGAATTTATCATCTTAAAATCACAATATTTAAATTGTTATATTTATTAAATTATGAAGGTGACAACTTTTGCATCATTTAAAATAAAATAATATAAGTGTCATAATTGCTTGTATAAGACTCCAAATGGTCAAATATTCGACCATTGGATGATTATAGTTTCAATTTACATGACCAATAAGTTTTGGTCAGGGTTTTGTGCCTTTTATGGTCACTATTAGTTTAATAAACAGTATATTCTTGATTTTTCACTAGATAAATAATTTCTGCATCACTATTGTGTCACAATTAATGATAACTATTTAATCCCAAAAAATTCTAAATAAATTCTCATGATGTAGATAATTTTGTTAGATTTCTGGATACTATTCATGTTCGAAGTTTTATGATTCTTATCACTAAGTTAAAATTATTATACTTATAAGATTTAAGAAAGTGACATGTTGTCACTTTCTTTGGTTTTAATAATAATTAAATTATTTTCATGGTCAAAAGTACATAAAATGAATCTAATCCGACCCTTAGTTGATATGGGTTTACTTTTAGCCATCAAATAGAATTTTGGCATGTGTTAGGGTAATTTTATAATATTATATTTACCCTTAATTACCCGATTTACCTTTAACTATGGTAAATAAAATTTACCGTAGTTACTATTCATAATTCCCAAAAATAAAAAGTATCCTATTAACATAATTTGGACCCACTGATTATAAATATGGAATCCATTTTTTAAAATTCAATACACAGAAGTTGCAGAAATTAAATTAAAATTAATCCCGTTGTCGAATAAAAACGGGTTTTTGTTTAAAACATTGCAAAAGATTGAATTGATTTAACCTATGAATTCAAGGTAAAATCAATGCTAATGACATAAATTATATTAAATGGTAAAAATATATTCTATTTATACTTTAAAACCATTCAATATTATAATTTAACCACATAAGATATTATGATGAAAAAAGTTGTTTTTAATTAAAATATAGCGTGTTTTTACTATTCATTAAAATATGAAAGTTATCGAAAAAATATCAAAACAATATCTAATGTAAATTTTTATATCCTGATTCAAAAGAAGAATTTTATTTTGTCAAATTGAACTTATAAACATTTCAAAAACTAGATTTAAAGTGGGTGCGCCATCAAAAGGCGACAAAACTGCATTTTTTGAAAAATACTTATTTTACCCAAAAAATTTATTTTGTTCTTATACCATGTTCTAGAAAATGTGTAAGATGAATAATAATGTTATAAAATTCAAAATTTAGTTAATAATATTCATAACGGCTAGTTCATAACAATATTATAATAATATATCATTGTTTATTAAAACCCGGTATTGCGTACAACACACGCTATCGAGGAAGGTCGCGATTGCGTGTAATGCAAGCCAAGTCAGGGTTGCGTGTTGTGAAAGAATCCTTCGTTGTTTCGTATAATAGAATCCAACCACATTTCATTTATACATTTAATATATATATATATATATATACTCAATGTTGCGTAGAATAACTATTATCAAAATTGTGTGTAACACGGTCCAAGACTAGTGTTGCGTATACTGCAAGCTAATACGGTGTTGCGTATAGCGCAAGGTAATATTGGTGTAGAATACAACACAAGACATTAATGAAATTAAAATAATATTTTTCATAAAATCTCGGGGTGTTACAATCACATAGAAGCAACAACTTTAATTAAAAAAGAACCATTCCATTATTTTTTATTATTATTTTATAATATAAAAATTAATTTCTTAAAAACATAACATAGTAAAATTTTAATTATAACATTCATATTAATAAAATTCATTTTGCAGTAGCATTTCAACATAAAATTAAAATGAGTAATTGAAAACACATGTAATTTCAAAATAAAGCATTAAAATTCACACAACCCAACTAGAAATAATAAAAACTATATTTATAGAAATGAAGAATTATTTTAGAAGTACTGAGAAAGTGATGTTATTATAATGGAATGAAAATGTATTGAATCACCTATCATTGATCAATGAAAATGAAAAAAAATTCTATATATGTGTAAATTGTGACTAAATAAGGGATCTGCACACATTATTTAAAATAAATTATAAATATAAACATGTCTAAGTGGAGTAATAGAACATCAATAATAGATTAGGGTGGAGGTGAAACAAATAAAAATAAAATTGGAAAAGGGTGGAGAAAATGGAAAAAGATGACTTAACCTTGAATTATTACAAAGGAATCAACAAAAAAAATCCATAATTCATCCAAGAAGAAGAGAATAAGGTGGAGTTACTCAATGATAGTTACTTAGTAAATGAAAAATTACTTTTTAAGAAATTTAAATAATAATTTTGGATAATTAGATAATAAAAATAAATTTTATTAGTGTTTTAAAAAAAATTCATGGTCTGAATGCATGGTTTTTGAAAACATAAAACATATTTTTAATCTACCATTAAAATCATTATCTAACATTTAATAATTAAAGATATATGGTCTCCATTAACATGAATTATTAAAATGTGTTCTGTGAAAAATTCCATAATTTATAAAAGTTTCACATGAACTTTATAAAACCAAATATAATGAAAAGTAACTAAAATAAATACATACAAATGACTATATGGGAATCCTAGTAAAATTATAATAAAAATGATATGTTATTATTTAAATAATTATTTTCTAATAAAGAAACAATAATCTCTCTATTTTACTATGATCATAAATCAAGATAAATTATAATTAAATAAAAAATAATCCAATATAAATCTTGCAATGGATCAAAGAAAAATTATGAATAAATTAATTAAATTTAAACAAAATTAATTGAATAAATTAAAAGTATAGATTACACCCATTACAAATGTGATAATACTTATATAAATATATCCTTCTCCCCCATTATGAATTATGAAATGAGATTTAATAAGAAAATAGATTAAAAAAGATGAGAAGATAATATGTAGTTTAATCAATAAAGTGATATTAAAATATATCAAAAATATAAAGTAACATGCACTAAATTAATTTAATTTTCATGAAACATGAATGATAAAAATGATATTAGAGTCTAGAGTATGAAAAAAATTAATGATCTAATACAAATATTCATAGTATTAAAGATATTGTGGCAAAAATATAAATCATTAAGAAAAAAAAATAAATATAAAGATATTTTATATATATGTAATTATCATGATTGAGCTAGAGATATGTAAATAATAAATATAATCTAAAATAATATTATTCGAATCATAAGTTTTAGCCAATTTATTTAAAATAATGTAAGGATCATAAAAAAAATCACAGGGATATAAAAAACATCTCTTTATTAATAACTTTTTGCGAAATCACTTACATAAAGTTTGAGATAAAACAAAAAAATAATGTAGAATACAAAATTCAAACACACATAAATAACATAAAATTAAATACCCCTTAAAAATTAGAATCATCACTATCATCAAACTCTGTGGAGCAGAAAATGGTGAATTTTTCTTAACGATTCAACTTTATTCAGAAGAAGATAATGGAAAATATGATTTATAATGAGTTGTAGAAGTTGTTAAATGATCTAAAATTAATGAGGGAATATAAAATGGTATAAGAAAAGGTAGGTTAATTCCATTTATAACTTATAAATCCTCTAAAAATTGAGATAAAAATAAAATAATAATCTCAAAATTTTATGATTCAGAGTCCATTAATCTCTTAAAATATCCCATTATTTTCAAGAACTTTTCCAAAATAATTTTTATTTTATTCATACTTGAAACTTATTCATTTAATTTTTAACTATAATTTGAAATTTTTAATTAATATACTAAATTATTGAATTGATTTTTTATATAACTCATATTAAATGAAATGGAACTAATTTCATTACAACTTTAACCACTTACTTAATTTCCTTAAAATGAGAAGCCATTATATTTTCCATATTTTCAAAGTTAATAGTCACCATTCCTTGAATTAGAGTAGGATTTGTTTTTTTCAAATCATTATTTTTTATTAATTTTAAATAGATCAGAGAAAATATTGTAATTTATATTTTAACATACACTCAATGGTTATAGATTATTTCATAATATAAATATAATTAACGACATTATGAACATTTTTTATCCTAGATACTTATAATATAAAGCATAAGTTTCTACTAGAGGAGTTTCTAATGATAAATATTTTAAACTAATTACTTAATCCAAAATGGTTTCCAAGAATTTTATATCAAAATAAAATGGATTTATAAGATCTACCTATGTAGTTTTTACTATATGATGAGTGTTTTCAACTATCTCCTCAAATATTTCATATCCCTCTAAATTACTTCCATATCATTTTGTATACCATATAAATTTATAGTTGCAAGATTAACTATTATTAATAGAGGAAGTTGAATATGAGTGATAATGTATGGATATTCCATGATGATTCCTTAGTCTATGGGTTCTTTATTTGGATAATCAAAATCCAAAAAATTACATAACCAATAATCAAAACAATAGAAGAGAAAAGGTATTCAGAGGCTAATTAGTAATTAAAGGACTAATATATATATATATATATATATATATTCTTGGGTAGTAAAATTAGTCAGATCACATCCCATTATATTATTTTCATTTATATGAGTTTATATAAAATCACTTTGAATATTTTTATTATAGGTACAACATGTTTAATTTCCTAACTAAGGGGATCAATTTAATCATGTTGAGGAATATAAACAAAATTAATAATAACCTTAATTCACTTAATAGTAAAGTGATCTAACATATGTATTTTAATGATTAATTTATTTTAGTTTTATTAATATTACTTTTAATTATATGTATTCATATAAATATTTATTATACAAAATTTTTCTGAGTTATGAAAAAATAATAAGATCTTTCATTTGAGAAAGAAACAGATTTTATTATAGACAATTTTTATTTCCATGTTATATTTTTTTATTTCAATATTAAATTTATAATTTTTATAAATTATGTTCTATAAAATGTAATTTATTTTTTTATCATGTATAAATTATATTAGTGTTAGTTTTTGGGATTTTTATAAGTAATTTTGTTTTTGACGAATAGTGAAAAAATACAGTTTTTATAGATAACTTAATTTCTATGAAATCATCCCGATAAAAACATGACTCGGAAATTTACAAAAAAATTATCTAAATTAAGAGATAAATATAATAAAATTATTCTTAAAATATCAACCAATAAATATATATTAATATTAATGTAAAGATAAATATGAAAACATTTGTTAGTTTCGACAGAGAACCTGTACAACATTAAAAAAGTAAAAATAAGTTCCTTTAAGATAATATTTATAAGGGGTAAGTATAGAATCAACTTCTAATATAAATATTATGTATACTAAATTATTTTTATGAATATTTAAAATTTTCTTAGATATATAACAATTTATGTATGAAAATGATTATCTGGTGCTTATATAAGGTAAGAAAAGTCAGAATAATAATGTAAATATATTTTCATGATAATGATAATAATTTAAATACACAATTAATGGTATTAGGTTATAATATTTATGAATTATAAAATATATCTATTTTAGTATTTTATTTTTAAAATTAAATAATTGTATGATTATCTTAATTTCTTGCGTAACGGTGATGCATCACTTATAAAGGCACTAGAAAAGCCATAGTAAATTGTTTCAAAAATATTAAAAAATTTATTATTTGGATTAATAATGGTATTAAAAAATAGTAGGTATCAAAATGATATTTAATTAATTATTTAAATGTTTAAATTTAAATTCCATAGTTATATAGATATTATTAAGGTCCAATAATGAGAATTACCATGAAAAAAACTTTAAAGGGTATTTAATATTAAAAAATAATTTATAAATTGATATAAAAATAATTATTTCTTATCATGAAAAATGTGGGTTTGATAATGGTGTATCATAGTGTACATTATCAATTTTTTGAACCATTTTAACTTTTAAAATAACATTCTTATCATTTAAAATTGAGTATTTGCATAAATTCCATTGAATGTTTCTTAAAAAAGGTGACTCATTTTTACCCTTCCAAACAACATCTAATGTTTGGTTTCACCTATAAATTCTAACCAAATATATCTTTGAACTACACATTCCATGTTCATAACCCTCTATCCTTTCAAAAATAACTTTCCCTAAAGGCATTTCACTCAATCCAAGTAATGTGGTTCTAAGATCAAGGTAAGAGTCTCCGATCATTTTTCTCCCTAATTATTTACAATTTGGTATCTCAAAAATGTTTAAAAATTATATTATTTTACTTAAATTATTTTATATACCTGGTGTAAGAATTTTTTTGATCCACTGATGATGGAATATGATCTATTACCCAAATTGAACTTTTTTTCATAAGTTATTAGTATGTTAAAATATGGGGTTTTTCTAAAATAGTTTATTTTAATTTCAAATATTATATAACTATTTTAAAAAGAATAATTAATATTTAAAAGTTTCCACAAATTTATTAGTTAAATATAATGTAATTTTTTTACAAAACTAAAATATTTTTTGTTTTTTATTTCTTTGAAACTCTTTAAAAACACAACTCACCGTAAAAACCATCTTATCAAGGAAGAATATAAAGTAGGTAACTTTTTAATATAATATTAAAATTATTTTATTATGTAATTTTATAAAAAAATAGCTTCACTATATCATCTAACCTTTTTAATACATAAAAATTTAATTATATGGTTTACCATTTAATAACATGAAGGATCTTTTGGGGTTTATTTTCTTTGAAAATAGGAACGCAATACATAAAAAAATAAAATTTATTCTAATATACGTGAAATTATCCATCATAGATTTATCCTAGGTTACTTTTACTATATAACATATCATGGTGGAATAACTTAAAATAAAGGGGTCATCATAAAGCCCAATAAGGGAACAACAGTTGAAATATTTAATATGTGATCATGAGTCAGAACAATATGAAATGATCATAAGAAAATTTTGAAAATCATAATAGAATGAACATTAAGCATAAAATTTAAATGTGGACTAAACATAATAATCATACACTCATAATAATATCATCAAGGTGTATCACCAAGGTATTATAAATCATAAATTCCGCGTTTATTTACTAAGGTATCATAAAAAATGTCATCTATAGAGATTAATTATTTAACCAATTCATTAGAGGGATATTGGGGTGCCCCATTAATATGTATAAATTAATTTTTTTCATAGATAATCAGAAAATATTTCATTAATAACTTGTGGGAAAATAATATATAGGTTTTATATAAAATAAAATAAATAAAAAATGATTAAATTCAAGAGCATTACATAATTTTTAACCCCTGATAAAGTAATAATGTTTTAATATTTGGAAATCCTTAATAAATAAATAATGGTTACATCTAGTTTAATACTCATGAATAGAGAAATTGGTTGAGTATTCCCGTAATAATAATATTTCATGAAATATGAAAAAATTCATGAAATGAATTCAATATCATGATGAGTATAAAATGTGGATTATATAAATGGAATAATGGGAGGGAATGAAGGTGTACCATTGAAAAAATATATTTTATAAGTAACAGGATTATAATAAGTGAATAAAAATAATTAGGTTCAACATTTATAATACATACCACAGAAGAGGCACTTGAACGGAAAAGAAGAAGAGGTGAGTTCCCCTACCTTAGAAACTAACATCCTAAAGAATGGGGAGGGAAACCATATGACAAAGGAGACACATTATAGGAACTTTAAAGTGGGTAGATGAGAATAATTTTATGTTTATGAGATTTGAAGTGGATATAAATGGTAGAATGTGTGGGTATTTATAGCAAAATATGAGAAATTGGTTAATAATTTATAAATATTGGTCTTGGAATTATAGGCTATGGAAAGTGAAAAACCACTGGTTTAACCACGGTTTTTTCTAATGTGTTTATAAATTTAGGTAATTTTTTATAATATTTTAATTCATTATAACTAAAATCCATTTTTTAATATTACTTTGGAGACGAAAAATTAAATTTTATGCAAAAAATAGTTTTTAAAATCACAATTTCCGTTTTCGAGTTTGGAAAGACATTTATAGGATTTGAAATAGATTTATAACCATTAAAATAAATAATATCAAGAAAATAAGATATTTTGGTCATTAATTTCATTTAATTAATTATAATATCCTTATTATACATATATGAAGTAATAAAACATATTAGAAATACATATTTTTAATTTTTATCTATTCATTGAAAATAATGTACTTTTAAAAATTCCCCAAATTTTAACCTAACATGATTTCAAAATGTTGATTTCAATGAAAATTTTTATTTTATGAAAATAATTCTATAAATATGATAATTTTAACTTTCAAATACACAATCTTTATTTATTGAAGAATAATAGTTTTTACAAAATAGATAACTTTCTGAAACATATAAAAATTTTCGAGGAAATTATAAAATTATATTATCATTTATATTTAAATAATTTTTTATAAAACTATTTCATAAAAATTAATTTTATGTAGTGTACCTGAATTATAAAATTCTATATATTTTCCAAAAATACACTAATGTTTTATTTATATTCAAAACTCTATTCATCAAATTCATCTTATGTTCATGTATATTTTATTACATAAAAAAATAATGATCATTGAATTGATGATGTAACCGCTTCATTTATATAAAGAAAATATTACTTTTATTTTATAAGTTATAGATATGTAACCCTTTATTACACCAGTATA
Source organism: Viscum album (assembly GCA_963277665.1). NCBI lineage: Eukaryota > Viridiplantae > Streptophyta > Magnoliopsida > Santalales > Viscaceae > Viscum > Viscum album. The sequence goes on from OY728166.1 coordinate 388,248,855, forward strand.
TTCTCTAAGGATGAGGTGTACGATTGTGGTAGTTTTATGGGATGACTCTATTAACATTGACCAAGTTTTGATCTCCACTAACTTGAACTTATCCCATTGTTGATTTCACTCAATACACACTTGTTGAAGCATTGATAGGGCTTGGTCAAGGGTGAACCCAAATTATGTTATCACCCTCAAAAGTTATAATAAATTGGACTCAAATGGCATGATCTTATTGGTTGATGCCATTTTTTATTCCTTCTATATTCGGTTAACCCTTATGATTACTGTTAATACAAACTAATCCTAATGGTCACTTTATAATGGAAACATTACCAATGGTCAAAATAAAAAATGTTAATTTTTACCAATGGTTTTATTGACCAATGGTGAAGTAATAGTAATGTAATTATCACATCTTAATAGTCAGATTTGTAATTAAATCCAATATTTATCAAGAAATATCAATATTTACTACTTCATCCACAAAGGTTTTTATGGTGGGTGTAATATACTAGGTAGTGTTATATCCTATGGAGGATACCATTGTGTGTTCACTTTTCTTTGGTTTCTATATCCCTGTACTAGTCCTAGCATTGGTGATTGGTATTATTACTTGAGATGTAATATTTTTTTGTAATATTCATTCTATTTACTTCCATTGTGAAAATTAATAAAATAACCATTATAAAAGATGTTTTCTTGTTAATTATATAATTAGTTTTAAGGACATTAAATTTAATTTTCTAGAGATAATAGAACCATTGGAAAATGGACCTTTTCTGTTACAACAATACCAATTCTATTTTTTATATTATGAATTGAATGGCCTAAGAGCGATCTAAATGAACAAAAATCTTTTTAAAAGGAATAAACTATGATAATTGGTTAATTATATGAAATGATAATATGGAAATTAACATTAAAAAGGGTTTGATGAAATTATATAATTAATATAATTATATTATTTTGGGGGAAAAGAAATATTAAATGAGTCATGACTTGAGGTAAAGATTTTTCTTTCAAAAAAATACTTTACAAGTTTTGAAGTCTTTATATAAACAATATATCTTCTATGTACATATTATTTATTATTTATTTATTATTTTATTTTTTATTCTTAAAGATTTCCTAAATTCACTATTTTGGACCTTGATTTTCCTTACTAAAGGATGAAATAAATGTCTTTTATCATTTTTTATATGGGTTATTCTTTACCAAGTTGTAAAAAGAGTATGTTTTTATATGCTTTCTGCATGATATTATTTTTACACTTTTATAACCATTTTTTCTTAATGAATATTAATATTAATTTTTTCAAGGTATATTGATGAAATTTTTATTCGTATTATTTTTTATTTTTTTGAATGAAATTTATTTGAAGCATAAAGGGTATTTAACCTTATTTTTATGGGTTAATTGTAATTTTTGTTCTTATGGGTTAAAAATTAATTTTTATTTGAGATTTAATCATGAAATGATTAATGTAAATATACTATATATTTTATTTATTTAATGGTACTATTACGTTATATATTACGATAGGATTTGAAGAAAAAGGCTACAGACTTTGTTAATTTTTATAAAGAAAACTTTACCAAATTTGTAAGGCATCTATCAAATTTTGGTTTGAACCATGAAAGTAAAATTGATTTATTTTAATTATGTTTGAAACATTATTTATGATAAGAATCAATTAATCATAAATTTTAATGTAATGGAATTTTTTTTTGATGTACTAAAATTGTTGAATTAGTGTATGTTGATTCTTATGTGTCTTTTAACAACAAGGAAAAGTAGCATTCAAGTTGACAATAATTTGGGAAATATTAAACATTAAAATATGTTTGTAAACTTATTTAATGTCTTAAATCTGCTAAAATATTTGGCTAATGTCTTATAAGATCATGGAAATTTTACCAATGTAGTAAAAATAGATATATTTCAAGTGATAGAAAAGAAATGAACAATGATGAAAAATTAGTTTGAAATTATTAAAATATTTTAATTATAATGAGATAGTCTATTTTTATGATGTGTGTTCAAAGATAGGTATAAAAGGTGAAAATCATCAATATCTTAATAAGAATGGTGTGGAAAATTCCTTTTCTACTATCTCAGAAAATGCTGGTTCATCAGATGAAGTGATATGAGGTACCTTATTTATTAACTAAAATCTAGTTAATGTCCTACTTGACTATGGATCTAAAAATCCTTTTTCTTTCTAGGATATTTATTAGAAATATGGAAATATCATCTCAAGAAATGGATACTGAAATTTTGGTACATACTCATGGTGGAGGTATTAAAGTAACATAGATTTATAGGAATCTTCCTATAATTATCTATGTAATTTAATTTCCTAAATGAAAAGTTGTCTTGACTATACTAGTTTTTGATGTTATTTTGGATATGGATTGGATTTTGGGTTATTATTTTAAGATATATTTTTAGAGAAAAATAAGTTATATTAAATTTTCAGAATAAATTTTGGGTTTTATATAAGAATGAGTCCATACCAGTGAAAACATATCAAGAAGAAGATAAAAAATTTAAATATAGAGGTGAAAGTTATCTTTCCTATATCTTCGAAAACAAAGAAATTATCAAAATTAATAAATTTACATTGATAAATGAATATTTGTATGTATTTGAGAATAATTTTCCTAGTGTTATTCATAATCAAGAGGTGGAATTCACTGTCTAATAATTTCTTGATGCTAAGACACATTCAAAATCCCCTTATCATGTGGATCAAATAGAGCTATTGGAATTGAAAACAAAAATACATGAATTACACGACAAATGTTTTATTCATCCTATCACATCACTTTGGGGTGTTCTTGTATTTTTTTGTTAGGAACAAAAATGAATTTCTGATGCCTTGAATTGATTTACATTACTCAATAACATTATTATTAAGAAAAAGTATCCTTTGTCTCATTGATGACATGTTCTACCTGCTTCCTAGAACTCTGTATTTTTTAATGATTGACCTTAGGTTAGTATATCATCAGTTAATGTTAAAGAAGAGGATAATCCTAAGATAATATTTCAAATAAGGTATATATTTTATGTATTTTTAGTTATTCCCTTTGGGTTAACGAATGTACCTGATGTATTTATGGATTTTATGAACAAATTATTTCAATTGCATTTGGATAAATCTATGGTTGTATTGATTGATGATATTTTTATATCTTCTAAAATTTTTGAGGATCACGAGAAACATTTTAAGATTGTTCCCTAGAATTTTATTTAAAATATGTTATATATAAAATTTATTAAATGCAAATTTTTGTTACAAAAAAATTTCTTTGACATATTATAACTAAAGATCTCATAATAGTGGACCTTGATTAAAATAATGTGGTGGAATTATGGCCAAGAAAAACCAATGTCACTTAGATTTTTAGTTTTCATAAATTAGTGTGTTATTACCGATGGTTTGTAGAAAAATTAACTCGATTAGATATCTCATTCACCATGGTTATTTTAAAGGGTGTTGAGTTATATTAGACTAAGGAATATGAGGAATAGTTTCAGTAATTAAAAAGAAGATTGGTTAATTATCTTGGATTATCCTTTACATCAATAAATTAGAATTCTTTTCATTTTTGCGAAGATTTATCAAAGTTTATTGGTTATATTTTGATGCAAAATTATTAGATAATATCATATTAATTGTTATAGTTGAGTCATCATGAGAAAAATTATCCAAGACATAAAATTTAGCATTCACCAATATTTTTTATATACAAATTTTGTGGAATGATTTATTTGGCACGTAATGTGACATATATATAGATCATAAATTTTTTGATGTATATATTCACTCAAAAGGAATGGAAAATGATAAAATGGAGGATTTTTGAATTGATAATATATTATGATTTCATAATTTATTATTATGAAGATAAATCAAATAAGCTATTAGATTCTTTTATTTATAAGGATAATGTACTGTTAACCTTATTCAGTTTTGAGTATGACCTATTAGTTAATGATTTAATGAAAATTGTATTGGAAATTGTGCATGAAAATAGTTATTCTAGTTTGGGTGAAGTAGTAATAAAATCATCCTTGATTTGGATAATAAATAATTCTTAGAAACAAGATCATTAATTGTAAGATAACATGGAATTTTTATTGGAAGGAATGATACATGAGTTTAAAATTGATGACTAAGGCATTATAATAATTTTAAAGAGGTTATGTATACGAAATGATTCTTAATTGAAACAATAATTATTGAGTGAGGCTCACAGTTATTCATATTCTATGTATCTAGAAATCACAAAGATGTATACATATCTTCAGGAATATTTATGACGGGAAGGAATAAATAAAGACATTACTAATTTTACCTTGAGATGATTTATTGTTCAATAGGTAAAATCTGAAATACATCTACAAAAGTGATTAATTTAGTCATTTACAATTCTATAATTAAAATGGGAGTATATAACCATGTATTTTGTGGTGGGATTACCAAGAAAACATTAAGGTGGTAATGAGATATGGGTTGTTATTGGCTGTTTAAATAAATCTTCACAATTTTTTCCCATTTTAGATAATATGAATTTGGATCAGTCAAGTTGACTATAAACTAAAAAGAGATAGTAAAATTATATAAAGTTCTAATTTATATTATATCTGAACATGATTCAAAATTTACATACCAATTTTAGAAAGGATTTCAAAATTCATTAGTTATGTAATTATGTTTCATTACCCCAATTCATCCTCAAAATAATGGATGACCATATTAATAACTTGATACTTTAGATAATATCATTTGAGAGTATTTATTATTTTATCATGGAGGTTGGGATCAATAACTTTAATTAGTTTATGTTTTTATAATAACAATTATCATTAAAATATAAAAATAAAACCTTTTGATGAACTTTATGGAAAGTTGTTTCTAACTAAAGCATGATGTGTTAAAGTTGTAAGAAGGAAGCTATTGGGTTTTAAATTGGTTATTGAGATAGTTAAAAAGGTCACAAATGATTCAACATAATTTTAGAAAAAATAATTATGAAAATAATCTAATGAAAGATATTTCATTTAATGTAAGAGATGATCTTTTCTAAAAATATCTCTATGGAAAGATTTTATGACATTTTGTAAGAAAAGGAAATTAATCCCAAGATTTATTAGTCTATATTAAATCCTTTAGAAATTGGTACTGATAGATTATCTTGTAGTCTAAACTCTAAGTTTATCTCAGGTTCATAACTTGTTTTATTTGTTCTATTTTTAAATTATGTACCTGATGTATCTCATATATCAATCTTATATGTTGTATATTTGAAAGAGAGTATTTCATAAAAGGATAAACTAGTTCATATTATTTATAGTAGAAAATATGTGTTGTCGAATAAGGTGAATCTCCTTTTAAAATTTCTCGAGAGAAAACTATATGATTGAATAAGAAACATAGGATCTTGAAGAATCTTCTAATGAAACGTATTCCTACCTATTTACCAATGGGTAGAAATTACAGGGAAGCAATTTCTTTCAATGGGGGTGAGAATACGAAAACCCATGTATTTTACTGATATTTTTTTTATTAAAATAAATTTTAATTAAATGAATTCATATTAATATTCATTGGAGTTTTTTTAAGTATGGTATGTAATAATAATATGATATTTCATTTGAAAAAAATAGTTTTTATTATAGATAAATTATTTTCCCATGTCTTATATGGTTTTATTTAAAAGTTAAAATTTATAAAATTTATAAATTTAATTTTATAATTTTTTTTTTGTTTTATTATACCAAATTATCATAGGGTGAAAGGTTCATATTTTTCTAATAAAGTTATATTTTAGTGAATAGTTAAAAAATAGTGTTTATAAATAAGGTACCTTTTATTCAATAATCATGATATATATATGATATAAATGTTTATGAATTATTTTCTCAATATTAATAGATTTATATCAAGATATTATACTCAAAATGTAAACCATGTAACATAAATTAATATTTATGTCAAGATAAATATGAAAAAATTTATTATTGTCGACGTAGTGCTTGCGCAACATTGGAAAAGAAAAAATGTTTTTGTTTAAGATAATATTTAGCATTAGATAAGTTTATAATCAACATAAAGGGTATATATTACGTATAATAAATTATTTTAATGTGTATTTAAGAACTATAGATTTATATAACAATTTAATTAAAAAAATTCTTATCTAGAGCTTCTGTAAGGTAGGAAAAGTCAAAATAATAACTTAAATATGTTTTCATGATAAGAATGATAATTAAGATGCACTATAAAAAGTTTATGAGTAAAATTTTAATGAATTATAATATATATTTATATGATTAATTTATTTTTAATATTAAATAATTGGATGAATTTCCAAAATACTTATGTAGATACAATGCAATGATTGTGCATGCATGAGAAAATTCATAGTAAATGGTTTTAAAAAAATAAAAAATTATATTATTTGGATGAATTGAGTTATTTTAATATTTTAAGAGATCAAAATTATAGGTAATTTTTTATTTAAATTTTATCATTTAGTTCCATATTTATATAGATAATATTGTAGTAAGATGATGAATGTAACCGTAAAAATGACTTTAAATGGTATTTAATGCTAAAAAATAATTTATAAATAGATAAAAATTATTAAATCATATCATGAGATATTTTTTAGGGAATGGTCAATAATAAAGTCTATTTTCCATTTTTTAAGAAGTTTACATCTTAAAAATACATTCTTTACCCTTGATGATTGAGTACATGTGGAAATGCCATTGAATATTTCCTATATAAATGTATTCATTCTCATATTTCAAAAAATTAACTAAAGTTAAATTTTATCTCTAAATTCTCACCAAATATCTCTCTAAACACTCTTTTCCACATTCATAAGGCTTTATCCTTTCCAAAATCTCTCTCTCTAAAGGCATTGGACTTAATCCAAGTGAGGTTGTTTAAGGAGAAATGTAAGACTCTCTATGCCTCTTCATCCTTTCTTATTTATGATAAATTTTCTTAAAAATAGTATTGAACTTATATTAGTTTACATCCATGATTTTATTTCCATTTTATTTGCATATTTTTGATCCACAAGTCTTTAAATATGATCTGTTACCCACACCGAACTCTTTTTCATAAGCCATTACTAAGATCAAATATGATTTTTTCTAAAAAAGTGTATTTTTGTTTCAAATCTTATCTTACCCTTTAAAAAATTAATCATTAAATTACCATTAAAATCATTGTATATTTTTTTTAAAAAAACACATGTATTTATGTGTTTTTCTTTCTTTTAATGTTTTTAAGAAAAAACATCACTCACCGTGGTGGTTTTACACCACCTAAATGAACATTGATGTTTTCATAGACATACTTATTTAAAGTATATTATTATAAATTGATTTTATGGTCAAATTTAAAATTAATATTAATTTTATTATTATTATTTTATAATTTATAAATATCTAAAATAAAAATGAAATAAAAAGTAAAATGTCATGGTTTTTTTAACCATTGAAAACATTCTTATTAAAGAAGATTCTATGAAAATTTACTATTTAAGGACCTATTAAACTTATATTCTTCTAGAATTATAAGTAAAAATACCTTTACACTTATGGATCTTATGGAACCATTTTAAAAAGAATATTTATAGTTACAAACAATACTGATTCTATTTTGAATACTATGAAATGAATGAACTTAGAATGACCGAAATAAATAATTAAATTTAGTAATGGAATTTAATATGATAATTAGTTAATTATATGGAAATATAATAAGTAAAACCACTTGTAAAATGGTTTTAATAAAGTATATAATTAATATAATTTTATTATTCATGGGATTCAAAGTTATACGAGGTGAATTGGGACTTGAGGTAGGGAGTTTTAGTTTAAGAACTCACTTTACATGTTTTTATTTATTTCACTAAAACCTTTATCTTAAATTTCCATATTATTAATTTTGATGTTTTAAATGATCTTTTCTAAACTTTAATGATTTCTTAAAGTTATTATCAATTGGAATATAATTATATACAAAATAATTAATGAAATATCGTTTCACATTTTCCAGATGAGTCATTATTTATAAGTATAAAAATTGTATCTTTTTATATGCATTCCACATGATAATATTCTCCCAATTTTATAAAAAATTATTAATTATTATTACTCTCTAATTTTTCAGGGTTTTATAAAAAAATTATATTCCAATTATTGTTTGAATTTTTCATTATAAAATTAATTTAATTTGAAATGTATAGTGTAAATCTTATTATTTTTATGGGTTAAATTTAATGTTAGTGATTATGGATAAAAAATTAGGCTTTTATGACTTTTACTCGTGAAATTTTGAAAATAAATATTCCATGTTTTTTATTTTTTTAATGATTCTTGGACATTATAGATGATAATGGGTGGAACTGAGATATATCCCATCAATGCATTGGGTATTCTCAAGAAAAATATACTTTGAATTAAATTATAATATGTTTGTATATTGTGAGTGAATATTGGTGATGAATACAATGTCTTTAGATTATTAAATGGTTTTTTTTATTTCAATGAGATTAAATTTTCTTATTGTTTCATGGGATAATGAAACTTTATAATCTTTTAAATGTGAGAAGTTTATTTTCTGGGAAAATATATTTACAGGATATATTGTTTTTCCAAGATTCTTTCATTATATTAAAATTTATTTAATAATTATATTAAATTTTTTATTAATATTTTAGAAAAGATTTTTTTCCCTAAGTTATAATCTTGTTACTTCAAAGATGAAATTTTATCTTGGGTTTTTTTCTTTCATGTTTTTTCAATGACCTAATTGGTTTACATTATGTTTATACTTTTCACTAAGATTTATTTTCTCATCCCATATATTGAAATGAATTTACAGAGATAAAGGATGAGTAGGAACACTTAAAATGTTAAATTTTCAATTTTAGATATTATTTTTAAATGAATCATGTATTTCATTTTACGAAGTGGTTTTTATGTAAAAAACATATATTGGGTGGAAGTGTATATTATGTAATGCAATTGGTTTTTTACTCTCTTAAAACTATAATATCGAAAGGTCATGGGAATATAAATAATAAAATATTTCCTATAACAATGGTAATTATAGAGTGGTTATACTTGGAGTTTAATCTTACTAACATGGAGAGATGTAGTTTATCATGACTCGGTGAACATTCCTTACTTAATTATCTATAAGGTAAACTGAGTGAAGTTAATAATAGATATTTCGACCATTGTATAGTTTTATCCTCATATTTGTGAATATATAATTAATTATCCTTTGATATTTTCGGATAATCTCACCCAAATAATGATACTTTATAAAAGGGTAAATCATATGTTAGGCCAGGGTGGAAAAGAAGAGGACAAAGACACAATAGTAGGGGTAAATTTTTCACTTCAAGTGACAAAAAAAACCAAATTGTAGGGTTGAAAACATAGGTTTGATCACAATAGTAGGTTTAATGTACCATATATTTGTTTCCTCAAACATAGGGTTGCTTTCAAATATAGGGTTGATCATCCATACTTTATCGACAATGTAGGTTTGATTATCTATACATGTTGTTTCAAATATAGGGATCTATCCTTATGTTACACTTTCTTATGTTGGGTATGAACAATGCTTCCAGAATATGTTAAAAATGAATTACAAACAATACTATGAATATTACTTGTAGATCAAAGACATGAATATAAGTCCTGAATAAATATTTAAATGAATATTTATTTCTTTAAATTTGGTTTAAATCAAAATAACTAGTAAATGTGGGTATTTGTGAGAAAAAACAAAAAATAATAATGAAATTGTTGAATCAATACATTATCGAGAATATACCCCTTCTTTGATGATCACGAATCCTATATCACAGGTCAATCCCATATTCCTATCACTCTAGGTTTTCTCCTTAATGTAAATTTAGAGGGGGAGGATCTTGTTCCTTGTTCGCCACCTCCCCCTCCCCCTCCCACCTTTCCCTTCTCACCCTTGATTCGATTTCTCACCGGTGATCAATTTTTTTATCTTCGTGATCCTTTATAGTGGTGTTGTTCTCTTAGTGAACCACTGTTTAATCCCATGGACACTACCACCCTTCTCTAACCTAGTGTTCTACATCTCCTCTCCAGGTCAAATCTAGAGAGATGGGACCTTAGTGGTTTTCAGTTTTTGGTTCGGTGGTTGTTGATTTTCCAAGCACCCTGAGTAAGATCGATCTTGTCATCTACTTCTGGTTTCAGTCTTACATCATTTTCATTGTTCAGAGAAATCAAAATTTAAATCCATACCCTAATATCATTTCCATTTTCCCACTCTTTGTTGGATCTTGAGAAGTGATTACTAAGAGGTTTTAGGATGTGGGGTTTATATGCCAATGGTGATCCTCTCACAACACGTGTTGGTTTTCTTCTTAATGTTGGTATGATTCATCTACTTGGGAGGACTTCAATGGTGGAAATTAAAATGTCATGGTAATGTTTTGGTTCTTTAGATTTCTTACTCTAGTCATTTTATAAGGTTTTATTGCTTCTTATGCAGCGGTTAATATATTTGATTCATTCGATGAAGGTTCTTATTTGTATAGCTAGTTCAGGTTTTCTCTTATTTGGTTTTGGTGGTGGTTATTTGTGTGGTTCATAGTGGTGCCGAGTTGAGGATTTATGTGTTTTAATGAGGTGATCTAGTTCTGTTTTGGTGCTTTATTTTTATTTGGTTTTTTGGGGGATGATGAATTCTTGGTGATGATTTTCAGCTATAACAGATTCCAATGGTATTTCTAGCGATCTGGTGTAGTTTTTGGTCAGAAACACCGATGGTGTCGATAAAATGTGATGATGACAGTAGTGAATCATAACATTAATGGCTATCTATGTGATTAGGGCTGATGCATGTGAATCCTGGTCAATATTTTCTCAGTTCCATATGTTGTTTTTAAATTTTCAACTATGTAATTAGCCATCTTTTGATTTTGGTTCCTACGTGGTGTACTGGTTACTACAAAACACAAAAGTGGGTTTTTGAAAATAAAATAAAAATGAATTTTCATCCCAAAAAATCCCATATCATAACCATAACATAAATTATTGCAGTTTAATAAATTTTTTTGGAAAATGAGAAAAAATGAAATTCTCTCCCTTTTTATTTAAATAAAATACCTTCTATAAAGATAAACATATAAACTTCTCCCTTTATTATTCATTTATATAATTTTATATTTTAGAAATATTCTACCCTAAGATAAAAATATTAATAATATAGGGTATAATTTTTTCTAATTTTATAATCATGAATATTTTAAAACTTATCCCATATAAAATAAAAATTATAAATTTTATCTTTAAAACAGAAAACCCATAAAATCAAAAGATAAAACTTCTTCCCCATTTTTTGACATCAAGAATATAAGAGTAGTAAAGGTAACTCATCCCAAATTTATAATTTCATTAAAATGAAATAAATATTTTAAAAAGTATCATATAAGTATGAAATATTTATTTTTTAAACCCCCCATAAATCATAACATACTAGTTTATTCAAGGAATTAAAGTATCAGAATAAAAATTTTGAATAAATAAAAATAAAACAAAAAAATTATTTATTTCCAGTAATAAGATAATCATGAAGATAATATAAATTCATGATATCATAAGAAAAATTATAATAATTTAAAAAATTATGAAGCAAATGATTGTACTATTTTCACAAAATAGTACATGAAACATTGATTTTTATATGAAAAGAAAAGAATGAAAATAGTTAAGAAGTAGACTGTTCGTTTGAAATTTATAAATTGTGGTCTATTTTTCTTAAAAATGCTAAAAGGCTTGACATATCTTTTACTTTTTTTGAACATATATTGTTATTTGATAAGAATACGAAAAAAACTATTAAACCAGAAAAGACATCTGTTAATCAAGATTGAGATTTGTAAAAACTTCTCTCTTGATAAGATATACTTGAATTACAATTTATGCATTAAATACTTCAATTCGTGATTTTTAAATTTAAATATATCTCATATTATGATATTTATTTTGTAAAAATTCAAAACAACTTTTAATATTGATGATTTCTGTAGATCATCATATGATTTTCATGACACATCCAACTCATCTTTTATCTTCATTATTTCTTCATTTAAAGTGATAACATTAAATAGAATACTTTGATAATACAAATGAAATTAAAATACTTCAAATTATTCAAAATTATGAATTTATTTATTTGTTTCAGAATACTTTGCACAGGATTCTTCAACAAATGATACTGACTGTTCATTAAACAAGTCATAAGGATTGCATTTTGTTCTTTTGTTAGAAATATTCTCTTCTGAACTTGAAGTACTTGAACTCTTAATCTTTCTATGACTGGTTTTCAATAGTGAATTTGATCAAAATATTTATATAATGAAGAAGAATTATAAAAATATAAAAATTCTTAATAAGGAGATGAAATTTCTGGTTTTGAAAAAATGTAGATGACATTTCATTTTATTTTTCCAAAAAATGAAGAATGATCATTATAGAACTCATCCCTCGAACAAACATGTTACGTAAGAAACAATTTTCTTGGTTATGTAACTATATAAAATTTTTAAGAATATGAGATATTAATATAAATAATTTTTTTTGAAAATTATAAACTTTTCATAAATTAAACAAGTAATGTATCAATCTAAAGAGTGAAACAATAGTAAAGATTTTTTTTTGAAAATTTTGATAAATAACTATAGACTAGGAGATGATTTACAAAGAAAAGAAGAATATTTATCAGTTTATAAGATATATTACTTATTACCTATATAAAAAAGTTAATGAACCAGAAGAATATAATTATTAACGATAAAATACTTCCTAGATCAGTGTTTATAGAATTTAGTATTTTTGAAAACAAACTATTTCAGAGATGCTCACTCATTTTGTAGATATGTTCTCATATCCATCTATCGACCACATCATTGATGTAATGATACAAGATAGTGGTGTAATACTAGACAACATCAATTAAAAATTCCTTCTCGTAATTATATAATTTTGGGTCTAGCTATATTAAAAAATATTTAAGTAAGAAAAGTTTATTTATATTGAGTTGGAATTCTACTATTTATGTTAGATAATTTTTTTGAGCAATAAACATGTTTAAAATGAGATATTTTTGGTTTTATAAAATAGAAATCATTTCCATATGTACCATTTATACCATAATAAAATTTTTTAATAATAGACCTATTTTTACTATTTAAACTAAGAAAATAACAATTCTTATATAGTTTTAAATTTCACCATTACTTTAGATTCCAAATTTTTATTTTGGTATTTTATTTTTTCCAATAATTTGATTTAAATATTTTTATCCTTTTTTTATAATACTATAAGCTTGTTTTAAATCATCAACATTAGCCATTAATTAATTAATATTAACATTATGTAAATTAAAATAAATTTTAGAGGAATTAGAATATAAATCTAAACATTATTTTGAAAAATATTCTATTTCAAGTAAAACATTATCATATGACTTTATAAATTTTCTACGATATTTTTTAAGTTTTTATATTTATCTTGTAGAATAAAGAAATATTTATTTCAGTTACAATAATAAATATTTTTAACTAGAGGTTTGAGAGTAAGATGATTATACCACATCAGTATCATCTATGAGACATAATTTTTTTTGATCAGCTTATAAATTAGTAGAAGATTCATCATGTTAACAAGAATAATTACTCTAGGTTGTTAACCTTTGTATGACCTTTTCCCTTTCAATTACATCATATATCTTTTTAGTACATTTATTTTTCTCTATGTGAATCTTTTCAAAAAATTTATCAAGATCAAATATATCTTTATCTGAATCTGAATGATTTGAATTAGATGATTCATCTATTATAGGTTCAAGAGCATCTTATTAATGTTTGATATGAATTTCATCTTCAAATAGAATCTCAACTACATACATCATTAATATCCAAATCAACTCCTTCAATATTAAGTAATTTACTGATGAAGACTTTCTTATAGATTTAGATATTCTATTCCACTTAGGTGGTAGTACTTGGAGTACTTTTAAATATTGATCTTATTGATAAATTGATTCTCCTGAAGTAGTAATATTATTAAAATTCTCCTTTAATATTTAATCCATTTGATTAATAGTTTCATTCTCATATATTATAAAAGTATCAAACTATACCTTTTAAATAGTTTAATTTGATTGTTAGATATTTTCAGTTCCATTATGGGAAATAGAAATAGTTTTTCACATCTCATACAAAGAAGTACATTGAGGTACTCTCCTAACTTCATCATTTCCTAAACCACGCACAACAAAATTCATAGATTTTGAATTCAGATCATAATATTTTTCTTGATCCATATTACAATATTACAAATCTTATTTAGGAATCTCATAAGGTATAAAAACATTTAAATATACCATTATTCTAATATTTTTGAAATAAATAACAATACAAGCTTTCCATCTTCCATAATTATTATCATTAAAACACGAATCATGAATTATAGACATAGCTTATCTAGAATCATCCATTCCAATATGTATTTATCTAAATATTTAAATTAGGATTTATAGATCCAATTAAATATTCTTTAATGAGAAGAGCATTTTCCTTTGATACAAATTATTAGGTATCAAATAGAAACAAAATAATTTCTAACAATTTACAAAAGGTGAAATCTATAAAAACAATACTTCCTATGATATTTCCTGTTGGTTCCAAGAAGAAACATATTTCTAGAATGAGAAATGTCACAAAAAATAATACATATTTTGATACTCATTATTAATATTAGAATAGAAATAAATGGATTTCCAAAAAAGGGAAATATTTCCAAAAGAGAACACCCTTTGATACAAATTGTTAGGATGGGTTGTTAATGACCAAGATAAAGAAAAAATATGGGTGGGGGTGAATTGTGCACTTAAAAAACATGGATGAAATATTAACACCTTTATTTTTATGTAGAGAATCATTCCTTTTCTCTTTAATATTAGCGATCATTGAAAATAAATAATTGAAATAAACACAGAGATGTGTATTTGTTCAGGGAACAAGGATCCCATAATCCACTCCACCAATGCTCAACTCCAAGAACCTGGTGATTTTAATATAAGGTACCATTATCATAATACCCTCAAAATACAACTGAGTTCTGGTAGTTGACACCTTACAATACTTAAAAAATCCTTATGGTTATTTTACAAGTAACCTAATATCCACAACTTAGTAAAAAATGTTAAAATTTAACCACATCTATGTATGAGAAACCGATACTCAAATAAATTAAAATTGTTTGATATGTTTGATTGTTCAAATTGAACTACATAGTTTTTAGCAACAATTTTCATATGAAACTAGATATTCAATGTAGAACAATAGAAAATACATCTTCAAATGTTGTATAGGATTTATTTAAGAAGCAGTAAAGAAAAAACTAGACAGATGTTTAAACATGTATATCTCTAAAGTGTATTTTCACCAAATTCTTCTCATTATTAGATAATATTACACAACAAGTAAATGTAGTAGTAGAGTTACAAATTACAATGATCAGATAATATAAATATAAACATGTATATCTCAAAAATTGTAGATCTAAAAAAACACACAACTTTTTATATATATGTATATGAATATATGTCTACTTTTATATATATATATTAATTTTTTTATTTATCTGTATATTATTTCCTTTGAAAAGTGTCTCAATATTTATACAGAAGATCAAACAACTCCAGGTCAAACGATCTTAAAAAAAACTACACAATAAATTATAAATATTTAAATTCAAAAACATTCACAAGAGTCATAACTTAATGTAATAATAGTAATTATTTAATTCAGTTAATATGATCCATAAAAACAATCATAAAATACCTATGAATTGGTCTCAAAACATATCTTTACTTCCATCAATACCATTTCATAAATCGTGAATAATATAATGGATTTGAAACCCCATCATTGAATAGTCAAATGTTGGGTTCCTTCAAGTGATGAAAAAAATACCAAACATAGGTTTGAAAACACAGGGTTGATCAAAAAAGTATTTTTGATGTACGATTTTTCTTCTTCCTCAAATGTAGGGATTCTTTCAAACATAGGTTTGATCATTTATACTTTCCCAATAGCTTTGGGTTGATGATCCATACACATTGTTTCCAATATAAGGTTCGATCCTTACATTATGCATGCTTTCATAGGGCATGAACAATGTTTCAAAAATACATTAAAATTCATTCCAAACACTTTAATGAATATCCCCTATAGATAAAATACTTGAATATAATTCCCAAAAAATATTTCAACAAAAATTAATTTCTTGACATTCACTTAAAAGAAAAACGATTAGTAACACAAATGTGGTAGTTTGGGAGTATCAAAAAATAAGAAGAAATTAACGATATTGGTGAATCAATAGATGATCAACATCACACTCATGGTAACCAAAAACTTAATAAATAAGAAGAAACTATTATCCAACAGTTTTGTTTTTTCTTATTCAAGTTTCCAGTCTAACTCTTCTACTCTAGAAGGACCACCAAAAAATATTTTCATTTTTTTCTCACCCACCAATATACATTTTTGGATCAAATCTAGGTTCTAATATTAAAGGTGTGGGAATTTTCACTATGGTAAAAATATCAAAAAAATAATTTTTATTATTTCAATACAACTCTCAATATTTGAATAATAATTTAATTTTAACTCATTCCATTATAAATATCATATAAAGATTCACCTTTACCAACTAATATATTAACATCCATGTCTATTGGTATAAATATTTCATAATGTATTATAGTATACTTGGAAGTTGATTTGTCCACTTATTCCATATGCCTCATAAAAAAATGTATAAAATATTTTTTTCTTGTCCCTATTAGATATAAAAAATGTATTATGATTAATATTATATAAAATATCACATTCTTATACAAATAGAGTCCTATAAAAGTTTGAATAATATCATATTTCTACCATCTATTTTATTTATATTCAACCTATGAATATCATTTTTCATATTAATAGAACGATATTTCTCATTCTACTTCAAAATTTTGATTTACCATTTGGAATGAGTTTTTAAAATGCTAAAATATTCTTTTATGAGGAATCCCAAGGGTTTTAATTCATAAAATGAATAAAAGTTTGTAATCCCACCATTAAATCTTGACTTAATTAAATCCCTATTATTATAAATATAATCAAAATTAAAATAAAAAACTTCAACTATTTTAAGATAAAATATATCATGTATATATTTAAATAGTTTATCCCAAGCTTTCCCTTTTATTATTTACAAGGATACTGATTTCATTGCTTTTAAACATTTCAAGCCAAGTGTTTTCTTAGGAGTAAAAAGACAATCTTTTAAATGGGGGTTCCCAACCCATGAATATACAGATCCACTTCATCTTGATTTTTTGAATGTCGGGTGACATCATATTAGGATAAATTAATAACCAAATGTTTTCGATTTTATATCCCAAATTGTATTGAGAGAGAAATAATGGTTTCAATAATGAATGTTTTTATGATATTGGGGTTTAAAAGGAAAATTACAATGGGTTTTCAAAATATTTTAGATACATTAAAGGTAAATTAAAAATATTCCAAATCTTTATAAATTTATATTTGAATTCCAATATAATTTATTTGTGGAAATATAAAGTAATAAATGATAAAAATTGAAAATAATATACATAAAAAAATAACTATGGAAAAAATAAGTTCATTAAGTCATGGTTTGTACTAAATAAAATCAGGATTTAGTGAAATAAACCATTCCATGGTTGTTCCCATAGTTTTACATGATTTATAAGATAATTCATGATGATATTTTTTTAATTATAGATAAATCTATAGTTATTTTGTTATAATATCTTGTGATTTTATCCAAAAAATTTATTAAAATTTTTAAGTGTTAAAAGTTTAATTCATAGTTTTCCAAATAATACAAAGTATTTGTAATATATTTTAATTGTTTGAATGACTTGAGACCTTAATAATGATTAAAAAAATGTCTTTCTATTTTAAAATAATGTAAATTATTAATGAGCTTTTAATGAGAGTCATTTATAATTATACAATGACGTTAATAATATGTTGGTGAGATTCTAAATTCATGAAAATCAAAAACCAATGCTCTATAATTTTTTCACTATCCCATTATCTTAAATATTCTAGATGTAATTGGTAGTTAGAGGGAGTCTAACCTAGATTTATTTTTATTTATTCACATATCATTTAAAATATCCTAAGTGGAAATAGTTTATTAAATATATATAAGTGATCTATCTCAATCACTTGTAAAGATTGGAATGTTCAATATTCATATTTATTGATCTGTGTTATTATTTATTTTTTCACTAAATTGAAATGAAATATATTTAGATCTTGTGGAAAATGATTTAATATTTATTTCAAAAATATGTAGAAAATGTTTATCACACTAAAACCTAACAATTTTATAATAGAGACTTTAATTTCATTTTGATTTAATATTTGGTAATACGATGATTTAAAAAGGTATTTTTTTTTCAGAACCATGATGTGATGAATATAAAAACAACCATGGATTATGATTTTTTTATAATTATTTTCAATGATTTAGAAAAATGGCCATGTAAAATGTTTCCAAAAAACCTAGAATAATATAACCATGTTTTTCATTTGGTGATTTTAACTAAAAAAGAATATAGTTTTAATGAGAATTATATTTTTATATAAAAAACCATGACAATATTGAACAAAAAAAAATTCCAGGGTTAAAATATTTCACTTTTTAAGAGTCTACCTAAAATAGATTTTTTAGATAAAAAACATTTTATTAATTATTTAGTAAATTTTCTACTATATATTATGATACTATCTATGGTAAATAGAAAAAATATATTGATTTTAAGAATTATTTATTTTTATAATTTATAAAAAAACTTTATTGGAGAAAGCCCTATAAGACCAACCCTAATATAAATAGGAATTTTAATTCTAAAAAAATAGATGACATCTAGGTTTAAATTTAATTTAAAGGGTATTTTTTTATAATGATAATATTAAGTGTTCATATTAAAATTTCAAATTAGTGTATAGCATGTTTATGAATTAAAAAGTAATGATAAATATTAGATAGTTATATTATTTTATTAATAATTCAAAAATTATAATATAAATTATTTAAATTAATTTTTTAGAGATCAATTTAAATAAATAAAAATAGTTTTATCTTATTTGATAATTTTTTAAATAAATATAAAATATATGATATTAAAATAATAGATATTATTTACTCTGTTAATATAAAGTAATCATAAATTAAAGAATATAAAGGGTTTATATTTTTTTATAGAATGATATATTTTAATATAAAGGAGTCCATATATTTAACTTGTAAATGGCGAAATATGAAGAGTTTATATTGAAATATAAATATGAATTGGTCATATTTATATTTTATGGAATGTCCATAAATTCATTTATAAATTATAAGTTATTTATAACTAATTTATTCATTAAATGTTTATAAATGGTTATCTCATGTATAAATATTTTAATTATTAATTTATTTATATTTTTACAATTTTTTTATTATTCTCAAGTATGATGTATTTATACTACGAGTAGGTTTATGATTTAGTTTAGAATTTTTTAACCACTTCTTATAAATTTTATACTATTAATATAAAGAGTTACATTCTAGGTGTGAAATAAGATTTGGTTTAATTTAACCGTGCATATGATTTTTTTCTTTAAAAATGTAATAATAAATGATAATTGTGATTTATAAATATTAGGTGTCGAATTTTTTTAGAGTTGGTATCACTATTGATCTATGGATAATGGTATTATGAGTAGAATTTCCCATTAGTTTAGGAGAAAATTTGTATTTTCCAACTTATCATGATATACTCAATCTTCGGTATATTTTTGTTTAATATGATTCTAAACATTAACATAAAAGAGATTCATGTGCCTTATTCCAAAGATATGTTTACTTATGTGTGTGTTTTTGACATTTTTTCTTTTTTATAATCACTAGAACAATTTTTAAAGTTCGATAGTCATTAACGTATGTTAGAAACACTTTAAATATCTTCTCCCAAAACAAATATTATGAGAGGTCAATTCATATCAATAAATAACTTATCAAATTATCTAAAAATCTATTATAAACACAAGAATATATTCATGAATACCTCAAAAAAATAATGCTGGTTTGTTTGAAATTTATTTTCATCTTTAATATCCACTAGAAAAGGGTTGGCTGATACAAACATTAGACATGAGCTATGACTTAATTAAATCATTTGGTGCTTGGGGAAAGAGGTATATAATGATTGTTTCATGGATATTAGTATGTGCGGGATAATGATTTAGTGTAAAACTATATAAGAGGGAACTCAATAATTTCACACCACCCATAAAGGAATTTGAATCCAATGGAATAGTAGTATATAAGACAAAGGTTTATTGTCTCATCACTAGTAGATTAATTATGAAACTAAGATTATAATGATGGATTTTTTTAATTTGGATGTTATTAAAATAATTTTTAAGTCATTTAAATATTTGCGAATTTATTGAGATGTTTTAAAAAATAATCACTCACAAACCCACAATGAACATGGAATGGAATTGTGGAGAAGGAAATGTCATGTGCAGTGATGTTGTGGGTGATTTGGAAATTTTTTCATCCTTGAAACACTTTAGTGAGAAATATATAGGTTAACCATGCCATAGTCTGAAGTTTTCTAATGAAAAAAATTATGTAAGATTTTCCTTTATCCATTGGATAAAATGTTAAAAAAATAACCCTTTTTATATATATAAGAGTAAATTATGAAAGTGGTAGAGAAATTAAGAAAGGCATCGAATTTCTAAGTATAATTGGCCAAAGAAGATAATACGTAAAGGTTTATATATTAGCATTTTTATGAGAAGTGTCAGCAACACCATAAAGAGGAAACTTAAAGGTATACCAATTATATAATATGATTGATAACTCATCCAAAATATGATTAATACCTGGTGATATTGAAATAGAACTCAACTTGTTCCACCTAATATTGTGACTAAAAAATGGGAAAATAATTAATTCCATTCCACAATAGAAGTCACGGTGGATATGAAATTGTGATATGATATAGGAAATGTCATATTAGAGAATTTATCGGGACTAAAAAATCCCTATGTAAAATGGGGTATAATAACATTGGTGTTGTGGAAACTGTTTCACCATCCAAACATGAATAAAACTATAATAACTAGATCAAAGAACCATATAACCTCTAGAATTCCTCCTCATATGCTA
This sequence comes from Viscum album, assembly GCA_963277665.1. Taxonomy (NCBI): domain Eukaryota; kingdom Viridiplantae; phylum Streptophyta; class Magnoliopsida; order Santalales; family Viscaceae; genus Viscum; species Viscum album. The sequence goes on from OY728166.1 coordinate 388,270,212, forward strand.
GAGTCTTATGACTAGTAATAAGGGTAATGTGATACCATGGTGAGACTATACTCTCATATCTGAATAAAAAAATGAAAATAAAGTACAAACAATGATCAAAACACCAAAATGAATAATATATAACATATCAAAGACACTAGAAACAATTAAAATTACCATTCCATAATAATGAACTATCTAAAATGTGAAATTAGTCAATAAAAAATCAACAAGATCTATTGTAATAAGATCATATAAATACCATACCAACATAAAATAAATTAAAACAAAACCACTTGATCCAAATTCAAACATTCTGCCCCATCCCCTGACTCAATCCAAGAAATACAACTCGGCTATCCACCCATGGTCTTATTCCCTACATGAAACTAATATTAGGAGGTTTTTTTGTTTACCAAAGTTCCTGGGATTCCTAAGAAGGTTGTGAATATAACTTAGTGGTCCACCATAATTGATTTACCAAAAATAACTAGTGAATAAAATGTATTAACAATGATATATTCATAGAATAATAAAATAATATGTTCAACAAAAAAAAACCATCTTTGATTCTTAATTTATAAGGTAACACCTAAGATTGATTATACCTACTTAATCCATTGTCAAATGTCTTTAAAACTGTCACATAATCGTGAATGGGGGATGTTGCACCTACCTAGAACCATCTCATTACATAAGAATCAAGGGGAATGGTTCCCCACCTTATAATCATGTCACCATGTTATTATAGCGGGTGGGGGATAGTTCCACAACCTATAATCATGTTATATTTATACACCCATTGAAAAATGGTTCCCCACATAGAAACCATATCAAATTAGTGGGATTGGTTACCATACCTAGAATCTCATATCACATCAGGGGGTAATGGAACCCCTCCACAGAATCTCATATCATAATAAGGGGTAGGAGACCCTGACTGTTACCTTATATATCATACACATCAGGGGGGAAAATCTATCCCTAAAACCTCATATATCATAATTAACAGAAATAGTTCCCACCTCAAAAATCATCATTTGTTATATAATCAAGTGGATTAATGCCTGAACCATATACCATCATATACCATCATATTAAAGGGGATTATAGACCTCCCCATAATTCCTATAATATAACATATCATTATGAGTATTATCTCCCAACCCATAATTCCCATAATATATCATATCACCAAGGAGATTTTCACCCACCTTGTAATACCTTTAACACCTAGAGATTTTAGTACGTATTACTTTAAGTAAATATCTTGTTGAATAGTGTGTGATATTCTCAAAACCAAACTAAATTGAGTAATAATTTATTAAAATTAAATATAAATATATTATGAATATGAAATTTTCAAATAAATAAATTAACACTCATTGGTAAATGATATAAAAAATGATTAAGAATAATTAATGTTTTAAAGGGGAATTTTTAAAGAAGCAGTTTCTCTTTTTATTTTATATAATTTAAAATAATGAATTTTGGAATTTTAATTTTATTAAATGAGGTTAATTTATTAATTAGTCATATCACAATTTTATTATGAATAATTTTTTAGATTTTTCCAAAAAGGTTCATTTTTATGTGAATATTAAAGAATACTGATTTTTTCAAACACCATCAGTTTTATGACATTATCATGATATAATAATGAATTGAAAGTTTATGAAATAACTTCTATAGAAATAATATATATTTAAAATTAATATAAATCATTTAAAAATATAATTTCAAACTTAGAAATCTATTTTGGACATTTTGAAATTCTAAGTAATGTTTTTATTAAAATAAAAACTTTTTTGTTATTTTATTTCAATAAATTAAGCAATATTTTTTTAATTATTGTTTGTTTTCAAATTAAAATAGTTTTAATTTAATTAAACATAATTCAAATAATTCCATGTTAATCATCAAGATACTTGATATTGGTGTGGAATCATTTTTATGATTAAAAAGGGTTTTTTTGGAAAACAATCATTATGTTAATTGTACTAATTTTAAAAATAATCTATAACAATAACATAAATTTAATTTTTTAAATTTGATTCAATATGGGAGATTATAATATTAAATTTATTTCATAATTCCCATTCCTCTTTTCATATTTAATAGTTACCATATTAAAAATTTTCACCACGGTAAAGGTTATAAGATTTAATGAGCTTGTTATTCAAAGAGATAAGGAAACAAATACCTCTAAAACCTATATAAAATTGATTTTATTAGTGTATTTAGGCCCTCAATTATTCTATAATTGAATTTATTCTATTTGGTGACACATTATTTGATTTTGGAATCACTTTTATTCTATAAATTTAATATAAACAAAAAGGAATATCTCACTCACATAATACTTTTTCAAAAAAACGGTAAGGATAAAAATAATTAATAACATATTAGATATGATAATATTTATTATTAATAAATTAAATAGAATTATTTAATTTAAAATTAATATAAAATGATTTTATAATTGTCTAAAATTCTTACACAGTGTTGGAATAATGCTTATGTAATAGAAGAAAAATTAATCTAATTATTATAAACACCTTAATTTTTTTTAGTTTCGATGAATTATGAAGTTCCATGAATTTTATTGATAATTATGATGTATAAGTTGTTTTTTATTTGATAATATTATAACCTATTTTTTATATTAATTTTTTAAATTCAAATTATGTGAATAGTCCTAAAAATGATTGAGGATATTTAAAGTTATCCAATTATTAATTAATTGATTAAAAACCATAAAAATATTATAATATGAAAAGTGGGATGATAAATGGTTTATAATACCATACATTTTACATTTATGTGAAACTTTTTAAAATTACCTTCTTGACCCTTAAAGGCTTAATATTTGAAAAAAACCTATTGATTTTTTCTTATAAAAGGAGACTCACTATAAATAATTCAAATACACATATGAGTTAAGTTTTATCTCAAAATTATTACCAAATAACTTTTAAATCATCAAATTCCATGTTTGTAATCCGATTTTGTAACCATAATATTCTCTTAAAAAGGCCTAAAGTTTAATCTAAATGAAAATATCTAAGGGAGAAGTAAAGTTGTTAACCAAATTATTTTATGTTTCTTTCTTATTACACCTACTTCAAATATATTCAAATAATAATAATATAATGAAATCATAATTATTACTATACTCAATTATTCTGATGTTTATTTTATAACCTAAAGGACCCATCCTCATTCTGAGTAATGGATTCCTCAAAATTTTAGTAAGCCTCGTTTTGGTTAGAGCCTCGAGTAACACCCTGGGAAGGGTGTGTTTAGGGTGTTTGGGTGTGTGAGTGGTGTTTGGGGGATAATGGACATTAATTAAAAAATATATCTAGGGGACTATAGTAGGATTTACTATTGTAATTACACATTATATCAGCTACAGATACACAAACTAGTTAAGTGCAATCCAGTAGCCCAATGCCAGCCAACTGGGGGGGGGGGGGGCATCGGCTCGATGACGGAGGAGACCAACTAGTAGGTAGCCTCCTTTTAAATTTTGTAATTATAGGTAGGCCCATAATTTTACACAAGGACACCCATTTTTGTTCCCACTCATGATTCCCCCTAGTCATCCTGTAATAACCTCTAACACACCTCTTCCTCTATTGAAGACCATGTCGTATCATCCCATTCAATGGTCTATTTTTTCCTAATTCATATACGATCAAGATATTAAGTTTATTCTAAGATTAATATTGATCCCTTTCATTATTTATTTCAGTTTCTAGTGATCCTAATCCTTTTTGAGATAATATTTCTTATTTTTAAGGATTTTTTCTAGTTTCTCAATATCTCCCATTTTAGGAGAAACCAAAAGCTAATTTTGGACGAGTGGTATTATCTAAGGATAATATAAGTGGTTAATAAATTTAACATATAGTGTATATATATTTTCTTGTAGTGGTGTATTGTGCGGTACCATCTTGTATATGTATCGAAAAAAATTTGTTAATGTTTTGAATTTTTTTTCCTTAGTATACTACCCCTTGACATGTCTTGAACCTTAAAAAATGGTGATTTATATTGGAATTTATTGGTGATGAAATTGACCATGGTATTTTATATCAAAATGGGAAGATATGTTCTATAAAATATAAATTCATTATATTTAAGGTATGGCTCCGGTTGATAATTTGACCTTAAATTGGCTTGAAATCATTAAATTATTAGCTATGTTTAAAGCATATAAAAAAGGAATTTTCATATATATATCGATTATTATGAAATGAGATTTCATAATAATTGATTTTGAAAATGGAATTATAATCTTATTAAATAATTTTGAAATGAAGGGTGATTATAAAAATAATTTCTATATTGGAATGTAACACTTCAGTTGGATATAATGAATCAATAATTGACAATTTTTAAAATAATAGATTTTGAATTGATGGGTAATATTTAATGGAATGATAATTATAGAATTATAAATTGAAACTAAATCGAAAATTCCAATCGATGTGGTCATGATACTTATATTTAAAATAGATTAAGGATTATTTTTTATACTTAAAGAAAACACTCAGGTGGTTGTGATATTTACATTGAAAATTACCTTGAGGATAGTCATGATACTTAAAAAACAAAAAGGCATCCCATGGGGTGGTCGTGATATTCATACAAAAAAATCCATATCAGGAGGTTATGGAAATACCCATAATGGTGGTCATGAAAACTCTCATTATTAGATGTTGATTAAACAACCTATTGGGTGGTTGTGATTCTCAGATTGAAATAATAAATATGGGTTGTCATCATACTATGGATGTCATAGTCACTATGAAGTACTTAGAAACACCTTAAAACTAGCCAATATAGGCATAGTCAACCAGACCCATGGACTGAAAGATTGATGGTTGTATATTATTATATTGGATTTCATTATTAAGCCTTAGAATATGTGGTTATTTTACTTCTTTTAAAATGTATATTTAAAATTTTTAAACTATAAAACGTTTTCATGAAATTTTATTTCAGACTGACAATTTTGGGATGTTGTTTGTTTGTTTCATATTGAATTATACTTACACACTACTTAGGATTCCATTACACTTGTGCACCTAAGAACATATCACTATTTTTTCAGATGTATAGACTTAGGGAAATGGATTTTTGTGTAATTATTTACTTTGTATTCTAAGATAGAGTATAGATGATGATACAAAGATGGACTAAAAACCTATTTTGGATGAGTTGTAGATAAGTTTATTTGTTCTTTTTTTTATCCTATGTATGTGATCCCCCTTAGGGGATCCATTGTGAAATTTATTATATACCTCATTGTTTTATAATTTTGATTATATAGTTATTTTGGATCTTTCCTTGTATTCTATGATTCACTTCTGATTAGTTCACATCATCCATCCAACTATAATTTTTTATTAATCCACTTTAAGGGCAAGTGGGAAACCAAAGTTCGCACACAAGGACTACGTGCTGAAAGATCTCACAGAATTGCTAAACACAAGACTAAGGTTATTTGATTCAGATTCTCTATATAATTCCCAGTGTAGATTACTAACTTGGATGTCTGGATCCTCCCTAATAAGTGCTTCAAGGTGATAAATCATTCTGTCCAATATCTGGATGAATTCCACCAAGGTGATTCTGCCTTGGTTGAAGCCTCAGAAGATGATTCGGTCTTGCTCATCTATCCACGCTTCTTGCTCCTCTATGGCCTCAGTATACACGCATCTTTCATAAATCCTTAAAATCTCTTCATTCAATGCATTTGGCCAAAGGAATTTTTCAAACATCGCTTCCTTTGAATGGCAGATGAGCCTTAGACACTCCTCACCCTCTTTCTCCATTACTCTTGATTCTCTTATTGGATCCCCACTTTCCCCGTCTTGAAGGCCTTTGCTTTCCTTTCTTCCACATTTCTTGGATGACCTGGTTTCCATTGGTTTCGACAAGTGAGAGTTGTCTTTGCGCCCCTTGGGGTTTCCCCCCTGAACCACTATGCATTTCGCCGTGTCGCGCTTTCCTTTTTTCCCCTTCTTCCTTCTTGGACTGTGGGGACCTTTCCCTTGGAGCTGGTCCAGGCTGTCAACTGAGAGTTGTATAAAACTATCATCACCTGAATCTGCATCCTATTGTGACAATGATTGTTCTTGAGTTTCCAGGCCTTCAAACCAATTGTTTACTTCAACCCCCGAACCTTCTTTCAGAGCCCTCGGCCTACCTGAAGAATCCTACTTGCCTGCTTTGACTGCCAAATCCTTCTTCTTCTTCCCCTAGCTCCCAGTCATCTGAAATGAGGACTTAAAAAATGAGCGTGTTTGGGTCAGGAGGACCCAATACGGTATTGCCTTCCTTCCTTCCTTCACCGTCTTGCCTTCCTTGACCATGGAGAGAGCTTGTAGCTACATGCAAAAAGGATTTCCCCTGCATTGCCTTGACAGATGGTTTGGCCTCCCTTCCAAATTGAGACTGATGGTTAGATCCCTCCTATTCCTGACCTTGAGGACCCCCTGGGCCATGGACCTCGCTAGCACCCTTCACCAAACCAATATCGAAAATTCTATCTGAGACCGGATTCTCTACCACATCCACATGCAAGGATAGCTCCTTTCCCACCTACACTACCTCCAATCCATTCTCCTGCAAGGAATTGATCCCCAAATCCCACCTTAACCGAGCTATGACATCCACAACCCGTGGCAAGGAGGAACTGTCCTCCACAACCTTCACTGCTGGAACCACCGGATAAGTCCCCTGCAAAGGCTGGCCCTCCCAAGGACTGCCTTCTGTTTCCAGCCTCGAAACCTCGCCTGGACCAAAATGAGCTCCTCCTGGATGTCGTTCCCCTAGATCAACCCCACACACCTCAGTAGGCTTGTCCAGTCCTTCTCCATCTGATAGATGAATCACACCAGGAATCGCCTGCGCCTGAGACTCTTCAGGTTGGGAATTAAAAGGTTGCTGAGCCCTTAGACCTCAATGAAATCCAGGGACCGAATGTCCTAGACGATGGCAACCCAAACAAAATGCTGGCCAAGACTCGAAGACCACCTGCTGTTTCCATCTGAATTCTTCGCCAAACAAAATCCAAATCCACTCTGTAGTAGGCTTCAAGACGTCGACCTCAACACAAACGCGAGGGTTGATAGGATGACAAACAGCAGCAGTCCTACTATCTGAACAGAGAAATCTACCAACCATGTTCCCTAACATGCTTATTATTGATGGAATCTAGAAAGGAAGTAGAAAATCTAGGGAGCTTACACACACCACCGTTGTCGGTTCGTCCCGATTCATGATGGATTAGAATGACCAGCGAAGGAGGTAAAATCTGCATCCATTGAGGGTTCGGGGGCATTGGACCATGCAGCAATCAAGTCTCTCTCAGAGGAAAACTGAACCATCAACTGTTGCTGTTCGAGCAGCCCAACCACCACACGGTCTTGAAGTCCCCAAGCTTTGAACACGAATAGGTCAAAGGCATCCACTGAAGGGTGGAGACCCCTAAAGCGAGCGACCAGCTTCGTCCTTAAGAGATCTGAAGCACCTTTGAATTCCTTCATGGACAGCGCGATCTATGGTAATCCCTTATGAAGGTTAGGGACCTTAGGGAACAATGAAATCATCGGGAAAGGAGGAAGGGAGAGTGGGGTTGGTGAAGGGGAGAAAACTCAGGAAGATTCCCCCTCCCCCTTTGGGGATGGAGGGGTCGGTGCGGCCGCCATCGTAGTTTACATGATTTTCAGTTATATATATTGTATTGTACTCTAATACTAGGGGTATATTCTTCCCACTACACCACCTTACACCAATTCCACTAGTTGGTAACTTCTAGAATATGTGGTGGTACACCTGAGGTGATGTGGAGACTTTGGTCAAGAAATTGATTAGTTCTCTCTCGACATGTGACAATACAATGTGAAATTAGATCAATATTTTTCGTTTTTATTAAAACATCAGCATAGAATATAGAAGGAAAGGATGTTTTAAGACTTAGTAATGATACTAGGTTTGAGAGTGATAAATCTACAATAGAGGAAAAGTTAATCTTTATGGTTATGACTGGTTTTTCATTTATTTTTCTTATTATAATGAGGATATTTCACCATGAGTGATCCACTTGATTTGTGATGTTATGATTTATGGGATTTTTAATCATGGTAAATACAATAAGAGGGTGTGAGAATTCATGCATCATGATTGGAAAATAAGATTTATATGTGTCATTTGTTTATTTCATTTGATTATATATGCCTATGATTTATGTCATCATGAAACCTAGGTTTCCTAAACATTTAGAGTAAAAAATGATAAAGAAGGGGTTGGTTATTTAAATTACCATCAATCAATTACATAGTGCTTCAAAAAATTATATTGTGGTACCTTACTTGACCAACTCCTTGGGAGGCTCCTAGATAATTGTGTTTGTGAATATTAAGTTATAAAATGATGGTATTGGTTAAATATAGTTACACTAAGCAATTTATATGGTTTTTTTAATTTTATCTTATAGATGAAACCCTATTTAATCAAGACTTGTAAATATTAAATGTTTTTAAATATTGGAAGAGTTCAAAATTTTAATGTTGGAATGAGGAAAAAGGAAAGAAAATAAGGGAAAGAAATAAAATTTTAATCCTTTATTAATAATGATTGATGTGTAGGGATAATAAATGTGTATTGAAAGTATGCCTATTTTAAATTCACTTAAATTGTATAGATGTTAATTATAGTCATTTGGAAATGGTGAAATAATAAATTCATGAGATGAAATAGACACCTTTTCTTATTGGATTTACCCTTTGTATGGGTAGTTGGGATGTTGAGACTGCATGAGTTATGAGATTCATATGATAAGTGGTGAATTTATAGTGGGGGTTTAGGCTTGCTATTTCTTCTTTGAATTGCGATTTTGGAAAGATATTTAATTAGAGTGTGTTATAATATGGGTATTATGTATAGAGATATGACCTGACCCAAGTATGGGTAGATGGGTATAGGGAGAGAACCTCGATTTTGAAAACCTCTTGATATGGGGTGAAAATGTAGTGGTATGTTGTGCCTCATGTGACCTAATTTTAATATATTACACTAATAACTTCAATATATTAGGATTATTAGATACCTTATAGGTTAATGTTTTGGTAGGTGATGTCATTATTCATGGGTTTAATAACCTGAGAGATGGGTGTTAGGCATGCTAGGTAACGTGTAAGTATGATATGGGAATGAGAAGGTAGACTATGGGTTTCAACCTATGTGAGATAGGATGTGAAGTATAGATGGGAGAACCTACTAAATATTATATGTGTCTCATGTTTGATTAGTTCGTGCAGTTTCATGTGCAAGGGTAACCTATGATAGGGGTTAAACATGTTATATGAGTTTCTTAGAGGTTGAAATCATGGGTTAATAATAAAATTTATAGATTGAGAATGAAAATTTCCTTAGGAATGTGTGTCTTAGTTAAGTAAAGATTCTATGGGGATGATAGCATAAGATAAGTGGGCTTGGTGGGTGTAATCAGATTGGGCATGAGGCACCTAATACAATTAGAAACCATTAAAATGGTTGAAGAATGGCATGCAAGTTGCCCAATGCTTTGGGATGAAAATTACCTTCAATTACATAGTTTCAGGTATTATTGTAGGGATTAAAAGGGTATTTCAAGCTAAGTTCCTGGCTGTAACACCCCAAAATTTCATGGTACATTATCTTTAATATTTTGTGTTGGACGTAATACCGACTTGAATTGTGTAACATTAAAGATTGCGTTTTTACAAAACAACACTTTAGTGTTAAAATTATTTAAATGATATATTTATAACTTATCCATTAAATATATTAATATAAATAGAAATAATTATTTTTTAAATTTTATTTATAATATTTTCACACAAATAAAACATATTTATAATGAAATGTATAAGTTTCATTTAAATAGTTATATGTTTAGAAATACTATATTCTTAAAAAGGTACTTTTTATATCCTTTTGTGAATAATAATAAAATTAATTTTGGAAACTCTTAGAAATTGAATTTAGTAAAATAGTTTAAATTTTTGAATTCAGAATGTAAACATTATAAAAGGGTGAATTATTGGTATTTTTATGAAAACATTAAATTTTTAATGAACAGTAAAAAACACTCCATTTATGTTAAAAAACTAACTTTTTCAATTAAAAAATTATTTTACATTAAAATAATTTTAAAGTCAGAGTAGATAAATAATACATATATTATCCCAATTTAGGTCATTGGAATCATTTTTATAATAGAATTAGATATAAAAATTCATTGAATTCTTTTAACATCTTTTTTCACGTCTTCTATCCACATTTACATATTTTCACTAAACGTAATTTTACTGCTTCTGTGAATTGAATTTTAAAACACAGAAATACATGGTTGTAATCAGTATGAAAAATGTGGTCTAATAGGATCAAAATAATTTTTGGTTAATAGTAATTTTTGAATTTTATTTACCACAGTTAAAGGTAAATAGGGTAATTAATGGTACAAATAATATTATAATAATATAAAATTTCCCAAAAACTCATCCTAATTTCATTGGATAAGTATTTTTAGACCCAAATAAAACTTATATAATAAATATGATTATTTTTTTGTGAATTTTTCTTGATTAGGACATTTATTATATATTATTTAAAGAAGAGTAAAAAATTTCACATTCAAATTTCAATAACTATTTTATTTTGAATATGAGGTTATATAAGTGATATATAAAACCATAAATAGTATTTATAAATATAATAAAATTATCTAAATCATAATAATTTATTTAGAAATTTTTAACATTTAATAATCAAACTAAATTGTGACACAACAATGACGAAGTAATTGTTTAATTAATTGAGGTACCAAATGAATCATAATACAAATACTGAAATATATATAATTTAACTTAATTAATGACATCCAAAAAAATTATAGACAGAATATACATTATAGTGACATATTGTAAGTATTGGATTATTGTTATCATGTTGTATTGATATTTTCAAAAATTCAAATATTGAATCGTATTAAAATTGAAATAAATGATAATTTAAAATAAATAATACTTTATTAAATGATATAAAAGCCATATAAAATATAAGGTTCAGAAAAATAACTTTTATATTGTTATATATGTCATAAATGATCCACTTTGAGTTCGTTTCACATTTTATAGTAACTATATTAACCTTATAGTGTAAAAATACCAGAAGACACAGTAAGAGGTAAAATATTTATCTAATGGTTAAATTCAACAGATAAGGATTATTTTATGATCCAAAAATGTGTAAAATTAATATTTGAGGGGATTTAGACCCATACTCAAATTATCCTTGAAATAAATCACTTTGGCGCTATTTTAAACCTAAAATAAATTTATAATAAAATAATATTTTAAGAGTTCCATAAAGCACCCCTCCCCTCCCTTATAAAATGGAACTTTTCCTTATCTTTAATTAACACCTATAAATACATTTGTCTTATCCAAACTATTAATAAATTGTTGTTTTCCAATGATATATAATATTTTTATTAAAATGGGGGAGATTGTTGAGTATAATACTCTATCTCTATGTTGATTTTGATGCTCACAAATACCCCTAATTGTTTTCTAATTATTTTTTTAAAATATATTTCATGAATTTATTATTTATTTTTTATTTTAGAAGAAATATTTAAGTTCTTGAAAAATTAGATTTAATTGCTAAAGTATTCACATTAGCGTGTTCTAGAAACACTGTTCATGCACTATATATTTGGGAATTGCTTAACCGTGTTCTAGAAACACTGTTCATACCCTATGTGGAGAAACATAGCATAAGAATGAAATGCGATGTATACTATATAAGATATCATAAAAGTATGGTTAGTCAACCATACGTTATCGGAAAAGTATGGGAGAGGAACCCTATGTTAGGAAGGAACCCTACGTTTGGGTTATAGAAAAAGTATGGAAGAAGAACCGTACGTAAGTTTTAAATGTTACGTTTGTTTCTCCAAAGTATGGTTCATCAACATTAATTTTGTAAACAATCTTACGTTTCATCAAAAGTATGGATCATGTACCTTATGTATGGAAGTTTATAAAAGTATGGATCATTTATCATATGTTTCATTATTGAAAAGATAAGTATGGTTCATCAACCCTATGTTTGTAATCAACCTTACGTTTGAAGAAAGAAACATCAACCCTACATTTGTGTTAAACCTTACGTTTGAAGGATGCATGCTATACAGTTCAACCTTACATTTGGCGTCAGAGAATTATAGATGATATTATTATGAAACGGTCTGCAAGCAGATTATTAGGATAATTTCAAGTCGTATTTAAATCTGATTTTAAAGTGCATCTTTGACTAATTCAAATCCATTTTATCAATGATTTAGAGGATCAATTTAAAATTATATTTTTATTCCGAATCTTCAGGGAAGTTACGACTGCTCTATTATTTTGAATTGTTGATTATCATGTGTTAGAAGGTGACTTTTGTGGATCTAAATTTGAAGTATAAGTGCTCATTGTTATTATATCGATGTGATATTTACAAAGAGAATATATACGAGTTATTTTGAACAACAACATCAAACATTCATAAAAAGAAGGGAAAAAGAGAATATCGAAAACACAGATCTACTGATTCAAAAGAGCAACAAATCTATGTTTATTGAAGAAGAAGAATCATGATATAATATTACCTCATTCTATATCAAAGATATACTATGTATCTGCTACTCCTGAAGTTGTGAATTATATTTTTATATCTACTGCAATAGGATCAACTCAGAATGACTCTTGTTTGAAGATCATTATTTCTGAAGGCTACAATCCATCTAATCTCAATTGCATTCTATTGCAATTGTGAAGAACAACTAGAAAGTATCTTTAAAGTAAAAATATCTTTCCTTTCTATTTTTGAGTGATCAGCTTCTCGTACTAAGTTTTATAGGTTCTGTGAGTGAACCAGAAGGATTTTTTTTCGGTAGATTGTAAAGGTTTCAACTGCCTGTACTTAGTTGTGGAATGGTATCTTGACAAGAGGACCAGATAGTGAAAATCACTAAGCTCGTGGAGTAGAGTGATCGTGGAGTGGACTAGGGTCCTTCTGTTCCCCGAACCACTATACATCGTCTGTCTCTGCTATTTAAATTTTCACTGCATTAATTCATCTGATTAAAGTTAAAGGGTAGAACCCATCCTTACAAAGATTTTATAAAAGACACAATTCACCCCTCTTGTATATATTTGTTATAATCCTATCCAACATTTGGCATCAGAGGTTGAGATTTCTGATAAAGCCTTAAAAATCTAAAAGTGATTATACACAGACCAAGATGACTGATATAAGGGGGGTAATTTCTATGGTCAGAGCACCATAATTCAATGGAGAAAATTATGGATTCTGGAAATCAAGAATGATAATATATCTGAAAAACATTGGATAAAAAGTATATTAAAAGATTCAGACTCCTTATGAAATACCTGACAAACTTGAGACACGGAGTGCAACTACTGAAGCAGAATATGATACGATCTCGAAGGCAATGAGTGCTATTTTATGTGGTCCAGTACCAGATGAATTTTATAGAGTATTTCAATGCCCAACAACATATGAGATGTGGAAAAATATTTCTGTTGCTTATGAAGGAATTGACAATGTCAGGAAAATGAGATATGCTACTACTAAGCTTAAATTAGACACATTCAGAATGTTTGAAAATGAAATAATTACTCAAATTAATGGAATATTGACAAAGATTTTCAATAATATAACAGCTTTGGGAGACCCAATCAAACAAGCTGATCAATATTTAAAAGTACTGAGAGTACTGCCTGCTAAATGAAATGGAATCTCTCCAGAAATCAGACAGTCAACACATGTCAAAGACTTAACCATTAGAGAGTTTATTAGACCACTTATGATGTATGAAGCCAAGATGCAAGATAAAACAAATGATCATAAGGTTCTGATCAAGAGAGAAGACAGTTCTTTAAATGTTTCATCTCAAGGGTAAAGAAAAAATCTAAAGAAAAAATAAGTAAAGATAAAATCAGAAAGTTTTGATTCATCAAATTCTGATATAGAACTGGCTCAGCTATTCAGAAAGTTTAGTAAATTCTATAGAAAGAAGAAAGGTTTCAGAAAAAATTTCAAAAATGATGAAAAGGAAGTTAGATCTTATGAGTGCAAGAAGATGGGTCATATCAGACCTGACTGTCCATAGATAAAAGAAGACAAGAAGAAGAAGTTCTTCAAAAGGAATGATTACGAGCAAAAAGACAATAAAGTAATGAAATCTATAAGGAGTGTGTCTAGAGACTCCGTCAGATCTTTAGAATCATACTCATAGAAGGAAGAAGTAAATTTGAAAGCCAACATGTGCTTTATGGTAGAAATAGATGAGGTACAAACATATTACTCTTTTGACTCTGACTCTAGTTTTGAAACAAGCTATCCTAATGAAAAACTTACATCCAACTGAAACATGCTTTAAGAAAAATATGACTCACTTTTTATGAAACATAAGTCATTAAAGAACATTCACAAGTTTGTTTCAGATGAAAGATATACAATACTAAATCAATTTAAGGAGTTAACTGATAAGTATAATTCAATTAACATTGACTATACAGATCATGAAGCTAAAATAAAAACACTGAAAATAGAAGTAGAAACATATAAAAGTGCAACACTTATTTTTACCAAAGGAGAAAACTTCTTGAATGAAATTCATGGAAAAAATGTTATTAATAAAAAATATTGGGAATTGGTAGTAAAGGTGAAAAACCTAAGCTATACAAGAATTATTTTTTTTTCAAGCTCAAAAAGATTAAATTGAAATTACTGTGGAACAAGGGGAAAAATTTCAAAAAACTATTTTTTAAGACAACCTCAAATAAGTGATATTAATAAAGTTTTTGTTTCAAATAATTTATTTGATTCTGTTGATTTTAGAAAAACAAATCAAGTCTAGATTCCCAGATCTTTGCTGGCTAACACAACTAGACCCAATAGAATATGGGTTCCAAAGCAACTTGTTTAAATTCCTTTGTAGGAAGCAGTTCACAGAAGCAAAAAAAACATATAGTATATGGACAGTGGCTGGTTAAGGCATATGAGTGGAAGCTCATTGAATTTCTCTACACACACTCAAAAAGATGGTGGACTTTTCACTTTTGGTGACAATGCCAAAGGGATGATCATTGGCATTGGAATAGTTGGCGATCCAGAAGCTGTCTCAATCAACAAAGTACTTTATATACAAGGACTGAAACAAAATATAATAAGTATCTCTAAACTATGTGATGATGGTTATGCTGTTGATTTTTTTAACAATTGTTGTTCGGTTTTCAAAAATAAACTTCTTAAATTTAGAGCACCTATAACTGGCGGTGTTTATACCCTAAATTTAAATTCTTTATGTAAACAATAAGTAAACTACTTAACTGCTAAGATAAATTAATCCTGGATTTGTCATAAAAGACATGGACATTTCAATATATATGATTTACATAAATTATCCAATAAGAAATTAGTTTCTGATTTTCCTATTCTCAAGTTTGAATGTGATAAATTCTGTGATTCATGTCAAATTGGCAAGCAACACAAATCATCCTTCAAATCTGTTAACAAAATTTCAACATCTAAACCTCTAGAACTTATCCATATTGATTTTTTGGACCTTCATGATTATAAATCCTGTTTGGTAAATTATATGTATATGTTTTGGTTGATGACTATTCTAGATTTACATGGATATTCTTTTTAAAATTTAAAAATAAATCTTTTACATTATTTGAAAGTTTTTAGAAAGATGTCCAAAATAAAAAAGGTTATAAATAATTTCATTAAGAGGTGATCATGGTGGTGATTTTGAGAATCTATAATTCAATTCCTTTTTCTCAAATATGGGTACTAAACAAACCTTCTCTGCAGTAAGAACTCCTCAACAAAATGGAATTGTTGAAAGAAGAAATAGGACTATTTAGGAAATAGCTAGGAATATTCTAAATGAATACAGTCTTCCTACATATTTTTGGGCAAAAGCTGTAAGCACAACCTGCTATATAATGAATAGAGTTTTAATTAGACCAATTTTAAACAAGACACCCTATAAACTCTTGAATAAAATAAAACCTAAAGTAAATTACTTTAAAGTTTTTGGATTCAAGGTTTACACATTAAACACCAAAAGAAATCTTGGTAAGTTTGATCCAAAATCAAATGAAGACATTTTATTAGGATATTATTCAACTTCCAAAGCTTATAGAATTTTTAATAAATAGTCAACGATTGTTGAAGAATTAGTTCATGTGAAATTTGATGAATCTGATCCCTTAGAGAAAAGAACAGATAAATGGATGAGCTTGATTCTAATAATAACATAGGACTTGAGAACTTGAAAGATGATTTTGAAAAATATATAAAAGAAATTCGGTTCAGTCCAGAAGAACATGAAACTGAAGAACCTATAAGTGTACTACCTAGAAAATCAAGGACCCTAAAGAATCACCCTTTAGAAACTATAATAGGAGACTTAGAAACATGAATAAAAACTAGGAGGAACATAAGAAATCTTGTTGATTTTTCTGACTTTCTATCCCAATTAGAACAAAAGTCTATAGAAGAATCTTTAGATGATGAAAGTTGGATGATATAAATACAAGAAAAACTAAACCAGTTCAAAAGAAATGAATTCTAAAAATTAGTTGAAATACCACAAAATTATCCAGTTATTGGAAACAAATGGGTTTTTAGAAATAAACAAGATGATAAAGGAATAATAACTAGAAATAATGCGAGACTAGTAGCTAAATGATATAATCAAGAATTAAGTATATATTATGATGAGACCTTTGCACCTGTAGGTAGATTAGAATCCATTAGAATCCTCTTAGCATATGCATCTCTTATAAATTTTAAATTATTTCAGATGGATGTTAAGTCTGCCTTTTTAAATGGTTATTTGATAGAGGAAGTTTATTTTAATCAACCTCATAGTTTTGAAAATTCTCAAAAACTGAATTCTGTTTATAAACATACTAACACTCTTTATGGCCTTAAAGAAGCACCTAGAGTTTGGTATGAAAAATTAAGCTATTTTATTTTGGAAAATTATTTTACTATTGGAATAGAAGATCCAAAACTATTTAAGAAAACTATAAATTCTAATATTTTATTGGTTCAAATTTATGTTGATGATGAAATTTTTGGGTCAACTAATAAATCCCTTTGTCATGAGTTTTCAAATCTAATGAAAAAATATTTTGAAATGAGTATGATAAGAGAATTAAATTACTTTTTAGGACTTCAAATTTATCAAAAATATTTTGGAAATGTTTTAAATCAAATAAAAAACATTACTGATTTACTAAGGAAATTTGGACTTGAAAATAGAAAGAAATATACAAATTCTATGTGTACTAATATAAAACTTGATTTTAATAAAACTGAAAAACCATTTGACAAAAAGTTATATAGAGATATGATTGGTATTTTATTATATCTTACTTCTAGTAGGATAGATATAATGTATTTAGTATGTCTTTGTGAAAGATTTAAATCAAATCCAAAAGAATCCCATTTAACTACAGTTAAAATAATTTTTAGATATTTAAAAGGAAATTTTTTTCAATCTCTTCTTTATCCTAAAACTTCTGATTTTAATTTAATTTCATATTTAGATGCAGACATTGGGAGTTTTAGATTTCATAGGAAATGCACTTCGGGTACTTGTCACATTTTAAGAATATCTTTAGTGTCATGGTCAAGTAAGAAACAACACTTAGTTTCCCTATCAACAGCCGAGGAAAAATATGTATCTTCTGGCAGTTTCTATGCACATGTTTTGTGGATAAAAAACACTCTTATGGATTTTGGACTAAATTTTTACAGTACGCCTATTTTATGTGATAATACTAGTGCTATAAATATTTCAAAAAAACATATTAATCATTCTAGGACTAAGAATATTGATATCAGACATCATTTTCGAAGAGATCATGTTCATAAAAAAGAAAATATATATTTGGTATTTTTGAAGAGATCATGTTTCATTTTCTACCAAAAAACCCTTCAAACTTGCGGTGCTTTACCGCTCTTTGTCTATTCGAACCTGAACCTTCAAAACCCTAATCCTATTTTGAACCTTCAGAGATTTTTTTGAAAAAAATGGCCAAGACCAAGAGAACCAATGAAGTTGAGACCAACACGACAAAGAAATAGCGCTCTGATGGAAGAAAATTTTTGCAAGGAAAGGTCATACACCTGGAATGGCTATTTTAGATGAATATTCTACTGAAATAAGCTCTCACTTATCAAAATCTACAGCATACCTTCAATGGTGAGAAGTATAATTTTTTGTATGAGATAGAATTATGATATTTATTTAATTTTATAAAATTTAGCCTAGGAGAAGATGAGGATACTATGGTAGTGAAGATTGAAGATATATATGTTTCGATATCCTCTGTAGAGATTGTTCAGATTCTGAACTGACCTCATGAGGGATTTTTTCATTTTGATTTGAAAAATATAGGATATTCAGTGTATATGTTTGAAGATATCATGTCTTTTTTTTTGTTCTACTCATATGAGGAACATGTTGATAAAGGACCTAGAGCCAGATCAGAAAATCCTAGTGAAATTAGTGAAAATAGGGATTGCACCGAGGATGTATTAGTTGGAGAAAATCTTGTATCCAGACATGTGTATAATGTTTCTGTTAATGAGTGATATAAGGCTTAATTTTACTAGGTACATGGTAAGGTATCTTCATTATTGTTGCCAATCAGAAGCCTGCTTGAATTTTTATCTGTTTGGTAGAATCATTTCAAAAATTCTATTCAAAAAGGATATGGTGAGGCTTGTGGAAGACAATGTTAGATGTCATCATAGTTACACTTTTGGTGCTGGGACCCTGAGAAATATTGGTTACTTCTGGAGCACATTGAAAGGAAAACTTTTGCTAGTAGGGGATGAGGAAGAAGAAGAGAGTGCTCAAGATCAGTCTGCAAATTCCAAGGAGGGATAGGCTGAATCAAGAGTGAGCACTACTGTAAGAAGAATAAGATTTGAAACTGAAGAAACTCAAGAAGAAGGATGTCAGGAGGGACTTTAGATTCAAAGAAAAAGAATTGATAATGGGGAACTTGTTTCACCTATTTTGACAATAATAGATTTACTCTCTCACAGTTTTGTCAAAGAAGAAGTAGTTTAGAATCCAAAAAAAGAGGATACTCCTCAAATTACAGTGACTCCTCAGGAACAAAATAAAATTGAACATCAACTTATAACTAAAGCTGATGTTACAATTGAAAAGGAAAAGGAGGAAGATCCTGGTAAGGAAGTGGCCAGTGCTTAGGAAAATCAAGAAGATATTATCTCAAAAAATCCAATGGAAGAACTGCTTACCTGTGTTTGATATGAGAATGAATCAAACAGAGGTAATTCATAAGGATTTTTCTATGGAAGAGTCTGGAAAAGACTTTGAGGAAAAGTCTGTGGACCAACCAGCTTAGGAGGAAAAAAAGAAAAATCTGATGCAGACTCCTTTCCATTAGTACTGCAACATCACATTGAAGTTGAAAATGAGAATCAAGAACAGGGTGCCTCTGATTTAGTGAATAAATAAGTAAAATCACTATACAAGAAGTTTTCTAATTTGGAATATGAAAATGTTTCTTTGAGGATATCCTTAGAGAAAGAATAGTTGAAATTTCAATGACTTAAAGGAATTATAATTTCCTGATAGGAAGTTAAAAATTTTATCGAAGAGATGTTGACATAGGTACACAAGATGAAATCAGAAACAGTGATGAAGTCAGATCTGTCAGAATTCAAAACCTATATGGAGACATAGTTTGCATTTATCAGAACTGGTGAAGCTATTGGATCAGGTACTTAACCTGATTTAATCAAAAGATTTCAGGATATCACAACATCAATGAGAAATATAAATGATATATTGCTTGATTTTCAATGCAATAGTGCCCCACTATCAGTTTTGTTAGATAATTAGAAGTTTTTGGTTGACCAGTTTACCTCAAGTGAACCACGTATTAGAACTGTGCTGACTCAGTTCATAGATAAGTTAACATTTTTTATGGAGAAGGAAGAGAGACTTCATGAGTTTTTTAGAGTAAAATTGAAAGAAGATATTCATATAACTTAGAAGAATCGAGATCTTATTATCAAACTGGGAGATGGAATGATGAAAAGGCTAAGGGAACAGTTAACCGAAATCAAGAAAGTTGTTTAGAGAAGATAAACCCTATTTCATACTCTTACCATACCGTGATTCCTGTGATCATCATGATTGTACATATTCCATGTTTTCAATGAAATTTTGATTCAATTTTTTTACTGTATTTGTTTAGATATGCTTGTAATCCATGTTCAATTATTGAAAAACAGTTATTAATAGAATTTACTTAAGTTCAGTGCTACATTAAATGTGTTCTATTCAAGATTTTTTAATTCTTTTTGATATCACAAAAGGGGGAGAAATTTGGATAAACACAACATTTTATTTCAACCTTTTAAAATATTAAACATTATCTTAATCCTTTAAAGGGGTGAGAAAATGAGTTATTTCTAATATTGTATTTATCTTTTCAAAATTCAATACTATATGTAATTAATTTTTTAAGTTAATTTCATTGGTTATTTTATGGGTTTTGTGATCATCAAAAAGGAGGAGATTGTTGAGAAAGTGTTTTTTTTCAATGATACATAATATTTTAATTAAATAGGGGGAGACTGTTGGGAACAATACTCTATCTCTATGATGATTTTGATGCTCATAAATACCCCAAATTGTTTTATAATGATTTTATTTTTTAAGTATATTTCAAGAATTTATTATTTATTATTTTATTTCTGGAAGAAATATTTATGTTCTTCAACAATGAGATTTAATTTCTAAAGTATTCGAATTAGCGTCTTCTAGAAACACTATTCATGCTCTATATATTCGGGAATTGCTTAAGCGTGTTCTGGAAACACTATTCATACCCTACGTGGAGAAACACAGCGTACGGATGAAATGTGATGTGTACTTTAGGAGATATCATAAAAGTATTGTTAATTAACCATATGTTATCAGAAAAGTTTGAAAGAGGAACCCTACGTTAGGAAGGAACCCTACGTTTGGGTTATTAAAAAAGTTTGAAAGATGAACCATACGTAAGTTTTAAATGTTATGTTTATTTCTAAAAAGTATGGTTCATCAACCTAACTTTTGTAAACAATAATATGTTTCATCAAAAGTATGGATCATGTACCTTATGTTTGGAAGCTTATAAAAGTATGGATCATTTATCATACGTTTGATTATTGAAAAGAAAAGTATGGTTCATTAACCCTATGTTTGTAACAAACCTTACGTTTGAAGGATGCGACATCAACCCTACATTTTTGTTCAACCTTAGGTTTGAAGGATGCATGCTATACAGTTCGACCATATGTTTGACATCGAAGAATTAAAGATGATATTATTATACAACGGTTTGTAAGTGGATTACTAGGATAAATTCAAACTGGATTTAAATCTAATTTTAAAGCGCGTCTTTGACTGATTCAAAGCCATTTTATCAATGATTTAAATGATCAATTTGAAAGGAGATTTTTATGCCGAATCTTCAGGGAATATAGGACAACACAGTTATTTTGAATTTTTGATTATCGCAAGTCAGAAGGTGAATTTTGTGGATCTAAATTTTTAGTAGAAGTGATCGTCATTATTATATAGATTTGATATTTACACAGAGAATATATACGAGTTATTTCGAACAGAAACATCAAACATTCATAAAAAGAAGGAAAACAGAGACTATCAAAAACAAAGATATGCTGATTCAAAAGAGCGACAAGCTCTATTTATTGAAGAAGAAGAATCACGATAGAAGATTAACTAATTCTATGAAGTTGTGCATTATATTTTTGTTGGGTCGGAAAAAAACGGGAATGATGGCAAGAGGGGGGTGAATTGCCTTTTAAAAAAAATGATTAACAAATTAAAAAATCAAAGTAAGGTGCAGCGGAAATAAAGAGGCAAGACACACAAAATTGATAACGGAGTTCGGCCAAAACCCGGCCTACGTCTCCGCTCCCAACTCAACCGTTGAGAGATTCCTACCGCTTGCTTTTCAATGGTTTTAGCAAGAAACCCACTAGGCTTTGAGGTAGCACTAGGACCTATTACAGCTTGCTTTTATTGGTTGAGCAAGAACCCACTTGCTTTTAATGGTTTAGCAAGAACCCACTAGCCTTTTTAACGGGTGAAGGCTAGCTCACCGAAAACGCAAGCCTTTTAAAAGGAAAGGCTTGAAGAAACCTCTTCACACCTTAATGGTGGTGTGAGAACCCAAGAGAAAGAGGGGATGAGAAAAGTGGGAGTTTGTAGGCACAAACTCAATTTAAGGCTCAATAAAAAGTAAAACAATAAAACCCGTATTTGGGAAGCCTTGGGCGCCTTTGATTGGATGGAGATGTTGAAGGCCGCTTCCAAGCTTCTTTGAAGGTGCTCTTGGATGTGGAATTGGATTGGAGCATGTTGGGTTCCTTGAGGAAATCCGCCGGAGGTTCGCCAAAATGATCAACAATGTGTCCGGTGGCTTGGGTGATGTTCCGGGGCTTCCTAGGCCTTTATTTATAGGCTAGGAACCTTCAAGTATCCGTTGGAGGGCTTTGGAGCCGTTGGAAAAGGCCTCGGAGCCGTTGGGAGGCTTTTTGGAGTTGACTGGTCAAAGCCAACGGCTAGTTTGACCAGGGCTACCGGCTGGCCGGTACAGGGCCACCGGCTGGCCGGTGCCTTGGCAGAGGAGAAGGCCTTTGGTCCAGGCTCCACCGGCTGACCGGTGGAGGATCCACCGGCTGGCCGGTGGCAAGACAGTAGCTCATACTGTTGCATCTGGGTGCCACCGGCTGGCCGGTGCTGAGGCCACCGGCTGACCGGTGGTGAGGCAGTGGCTCCCCTTTGAGTGCAGGTTCCACCGGCTGGCCGGTGGTCAAGCCACCGGCTGACCGGTGGTCTGGACAGAGGAATCCCTCTTGTCCAGTCCTCCATCGGCTGGCCGGTGGTCTTCCATCGGTTGGCCGGTGGACTGAATTTCAGTCCACTTTTGACTTCTTCTTGGCCTAAGACCTTGGCAACCTTTTGCCTATCAACACAAACACTTAAAACAAGATTAGTAAAATAAGAAGGTGATTGTGATCATGAAAATCAAACAACGAGGGGAACGAGATGTACAACAATCTCCCCCTATTTTGATGATCACAATCACCAAAACAATCAAAGTAAAAAAAACTGAAATTGAAAGGAAATGCAAAGCATGATGAAAAGGATTCTCCCCCAATCAATCAAGAAATTTCTCCCCCTTTGTGATTATCAAAATAGCTCGGGGCATAAAACTTGATTGAGAGAGGAATTGAAAATCAAGAATTTAAACCAATTGAAAATAATACCAATTGTTGGAAATTTTGAAATGAAAAATAAAAATGAAAGTTTGAATAACAGTTTGAATTGAAAGTTTTGAATCAAAAACCAATTGAAATTTGAAATTTGAAACCGAATGAAATTTTTGAAATTGAGAGTTTTGAATCAAAAAAGAATTGAGAGATTTGAGTGAGAAATTCGAATTGAATATTTTGAAATGAAAAAATTTGATACCAAGTGTTGAAATAGAAAGTTGGAATCGAAAATTTTGAAATTACAAAAAAGCTTAAAAGATCCTAACTCCCCCTAAATAAAAACAAAAAGTCACCGGGGAGAGGGATTTTGAAAAGAGACAATTTTAGGCCCGGAGAGACTCGCTAAGAGGGATTTTTCAATCCACACTTGCCTCATGGCGGGTCTTCTCCTATAAAATTCGTCCGAATAAAAAAAAAGATTTGGGTTGGCCATACCGGGCGTTTTTACAATTACATTCATAAATAAGGTGCCCGGGTTTCTTACAATAATTACAAAATTTAAAACAAGAGCTCCCCCTTACAAAAACAGTGGGTGCACGGGAGGAGGAGGCTTGGTTGGTGTAGCCAAGTCCATTGGTGGTTCTAGAAACTCTTTGAGAGCCTAAAAGTTTGGAAAAATTTTGTTCACCTTGGGTGAACTTGGCTAGGGATTCTCTAAGGTCTTTGATGGTTGATTCCATAGAATCAACATTTGGAAAATTTTGGATTTTTAGGGAGAGTTCCTCCTTCTCTTTGAGAAGTTGGTCTTTTTCGGAGGAAAGTTTTTTGAAATTCTTTTTTAAAGCAACAAATTTTGACGATAAAGTATGAAAACCTTTTTCAAGTTGGTCTCTAGCATGTGAGAGTTCTTCATAAGAAAGATGATTTAAAGAATTGGAATTTGAAGAGCAAGAGGATGAGGAGTCGGAAGATGTTACCTCATGGAATGCCATTAGGCATTTGTTACCGTTGTCGCTTGAGGAGGAGGAGGAGGATGATGAAGAGGAGGTGTCACTCCATGTCGCCTTGAGGACTTTTTTCTTTCCTTTTTCCTTTGGCATGGCCCGTTTCTTGTTGAGTGGGCAATCGGGCTTGTAATGGCCCTTTTCGCCGCACCCGTAGCATTTTACCTTGGGCTCGGATCTTGCGGTGGGTTCTTGCTTTCGATGCTTGCGGGATTTCTTCTTCTTCTTGTGCTTCTTCATAAACTTGTGCATTTGGCGGGCGAGATTCTCCATTTCCGAGTCGCCGCTTGATGATGAAGTAGATGAGGAAGGAGATGAGGAAGAAGATGAGGAGGAGCTTACTTCCTTTTGTACCTTGAGGGCAATATTCTTTGGTGTCTTGATTGGTGTGCCCTCCTTTTGAGCTTGCCTCCTCATTGTGATCTCATATGTCATGAGAGATCCGATGAGCTCCTCTACCGGCATATTTTTGACGTCCTTAGCTTCTTGGATCGCCGTCACCTTTGGTGCCCATGAGCTCGGAAGGACCCATAAGATCTTCTTGACCATCGTCTCGGCTGAAACATCATCACCAAGAGATTTCCTTCCATTGCAAATGTCAGTGAAGCGTGTAAACATATCGGTAATAGATTCGGAAGGATGCATAGAAAAAGATTCAAAGTCTTGTCTATACATATCTAACCGAGTATCCTTCACTTTATTAGTGCCCTCATGGGTCACTTCCAATAGTTTCCAAATCTCATGTGAAGTGGTGCAAGTGGAAACTCGGTTGAACTCATTTCTATCAAGGCCGCAATGTAGAGCATTCATGGCTTTGCCATCAAGCTCAAAGTTTCTAATATCGGCGGGGGTCCATTTGGATTCGTCGGGGGTAGACAAAGTGTAACCTTGCATGACAATTTTATATATGGGATATCCTATACTTCTAAGAAAAGTGGTCATGCGAGTTTTCCAATAATTATAGTCGGACCCATCAAAAAATGGAGCCCGACCCAAAGAGTAGCCCTCGGGGGCGAAAGAGGTTGATGCCATCTTAATGGATCTTGAATTTGAAACCTTTTAAGGTATTACTCAAATTATCCCTTTGATACCAAATGTTGGGTCGGAAAAAAACGGGAATGATGGCAAGAGGGGGGTGAATTGCCTTTTAAAAAAAATGATTAACAAATTAAAAAATCAAAGTAAGGTGCAGCGGAAATAAAGAGGCAAGACACACAAAATTGATAACGGAGTTCGGCCAAAACCCGGCCTACGTCTCCGCTCCCAACTCAACCGTTGAGAGATTCCTACCGCTTGCTTTTCAATGGTTTTAGCAAGAAACCCACTAGGCTTTGAGGTAGCACTAGGACCTATTACAGCTTGCTTTTATTGGTTGAGCAAGAACCCACTTGCTTTTAATGGTTTAGCAAGAACCCACTAGCCTTTTTAACGGGTGAAGGCTAGCTCACCGAAAATGCAAGCCTTTTAAAAGGAAAGGCTTGAAGAAACCTCTTCACACCTTAATGGTGGTGTGAGAACCCAAGAGAAAGAGGGGATGAGAAAAGTGGGAGTTTGTAGGCACAAACTCAATTTAAGGCTCAATAAAAAGTAAAACAATAAAACCCGTATTTGGGAAGCCTTGGGCACCTTTGATTGGATGGAGATGTTGAAGGCCGCTTCCAAGCTTCTTTGAAGGTGCTCTTGGATGTGGAATTGGATTGGAGCACGTTGGGTTCCTTGAGGAAATCCGCCGGAGGTTCGCCAAAATGATCAACAATGTGTCCGGTGGCTTGGGTGATGTTCCGGGGCTTCCTAGGCCTTTATTTATAGGCTAGGAACCTTCAAGTATCCGTTGGAGGGCTTTGGAGCCGTTGGAAAAGGCCTCGGAGCCGTTGGGAGGCTTTTTGGGAAGCCTTGGGCGCCTTTGATTGGATGGAGATGTTGAAGGCCGCTTCCAAGCTTCTTTGAAGGTGCTCTTGGATGTGGAATTGGATTGGAGCACGTTGGGTTCCTTGAGGAAATCCGCCGGAGGTTCGCCAAAATGATCAACAATGTGTCCGGTGGCTTGGGTGATGTTCCGGGGCTTCCTAGGCCTTTATTTATAGGCTAGGAACCTTCAAGTATCCGTTGGAGGGCTTTGGAGCCGTTGGAAAAGGCCTCGGAGCCGTTGGGAGGCTTTTTGGAGTTGACTGGTCAAAGCCAACGGCTAGTTTGACCAGGGCTACCGGCTGGTCGGTACAGGGCCACCGGCTGGCCGGTGCCTTGGCAGAGGAGAAGGCCTTTGGTCCAGGCTCCACCGGCTGACCGGTGGAGGATCCACCGGCTGGCCGGTGGCAAGACAGTAGCTCATACTGTTGCATCTGGGTGCCACCGGCTGGCCGGTGCTGAGGCCACCGGCTGACCGGTGGTGAGGCAGTGGCTCCCCTTTGAGTGCAGGTTCCACCGGCTGGCCGGTGGTCAAGCCACCGGCTGACCGGTGGTCTGGACAGAGGAATCCCTCTTGTCCAGTCCTCCATCGGCTGGCCGGTGGTCTTCCATCGGTTGGCCGGTGGACTGAATTTCAGTCCACTTTTGACTTCTTCTTGGCCTAAGACCTTGGCAACCTTTTGCCTATCAACACAAACACTTAAAACAAGATTAGTAAAATAAGAAGGTGATTGTGATCATGAAAATCAAACAACGAGGGGAACGAGATGTACAACAATTTTTAGATATACTACAACAAGATCGACTCAGAATGACTCTTACTTGAAGATCATTATTTCAGAAGGCTATGATCCATCTAATGTCAATTGAATTCTGTTGCAATTGTGAAGAACAACTGGAAAGTATTTTCAAAGTAAAGATATCTCTCTTTTCTATTCTTGAGTGATCGGATTATTGTACTAATATGTATAGGTTCTGTGAGTGAACCAGAAGGCTTTTTTTTCCCTTAGATTGTAAAGGTGTCAACTGCCTGTACTTTGTTGTGGAATGGTCTGTTAACAAGAGGACCAGATAGTGAAAATCACCAAGCTCATTGAGTAGAGTGTTGGTGGAATGGACTAGGGGACTTCTGTTACCTGAACCACTATACATCATGTGTCTCTGCTATTTAAATTTCTGATGCATTAATTCATCTGATTAAAGAAAAAGGGAAGAACACGATCTTGCAAAGAATTTGTAAAAGACACAATTCACCCCCCTTTTGTGTATATTTGGTATAATCTAAACCAACACAAAACCTGTCCATTTCGACTCCAAACTTCTCTCACTACATCTTAGAGGAAATAATTTGGGTAGAAATCCATCCTATGAAGTCCTTTTGTACAAATCAAAATGAGACACTCAAAGAAGAGGTAATCGTTTTATTAACGCATTCAATGTTCTTTTATTCTTCTATATCCAATTAATATATTTTTTGACATACTAAATTAATAAATACATAATATAATATATGATGAGATTTTTTTATGAATATGGTATAACCATATTTCTCCTTTTACCCATTCTATAAAAAACAATATCACCATGCATGCGTATGCACAACTTACCATCTCCACGCTGTGGTGTAAATTTATTTTCATCTATACTTTATTTATATGGGTATAAAGATGAATATAAATGGTTTAAATAATAAATATAACATTATATTGTTTTTTTAAAATTCATATTACATTAAATTTCATACCATTTAACCATTAAGTAAATGATATTGTCACTCATGAATACGTACGACTTGCCGTCTCCATGAGGTGATGAGATTCATCCTCCACATTAACCAGTCAATAATGATTATAAAAATATATATATTATGAATAAGTATGAAATATATGACATAATAATTCTAATATAATAATATATATTTATACATAAATATATATTCCATTTACTTTCTTTCATTTAATATGATAAAAACAGAAATAACCTTCATGCGTACGTACGACATACCGTCTGCATGGAAATTGTATTCCATTTTATATATCTATATATTATATATATATATTTATATTCAGAATATTTATGATATAAAAATAATTTTTTTCATTGCAGAAGTAATAAAATAATTATCTACTTAATATAATCAATAATAACAAGTCAAATCATGTATGATAAACAAAGCGATTATTACCCGAAATGTTTCTTTAACTTGGAAATTATTAATAAAAGAGTAATATAAAGTCATAAATGAATCATATATGATATCATAAATATTATTATTATTATGTTATAAGTTAATAATATGTCTAAAACCATTATATGGTAGTTTCAGACATTTATGGAGAGTACTAGACTTGTGGTAAGGGAATTCCATCCCACTATTAATTTTTGTGAGATATAAGCCATGTTCACCACCAATTTCTTATGTGTGGTGTATCTATTACCCTTACTATGTTTTATATCATGAATAAATTTATCTTCATGGTATTTAAATATTCCTTTGATGATATTGGGATTATTATTTAAATGTTTAAAGTGGCATGGGATGATTTAGATGTTTAAAGAATTAATCCTTTCTCCATTTCAGTATTCTTTTTATTATCATACATATTTATTTATATGTATGTAAAGGATTATAAATTATGTTTTATATCTATTTTTAATTTCATTAAAAAAAATTCCAAGGGATTATTTTTAATGTTTTATGTAAGGGACTCTTTAACTAGAACGTCAATTTAAATAATTAAAAAGTGTATTCTTCTAAATCATTATCATTAATGTCCATGTTTTCAAATGGGTTTAAGTATTTATTTATATGGACAAGAATGTTTTAAAATGTTATTTCATTCCATATGATTAAAAGTGGAATGAGACACTTTTATTCAAAAATCCATTTTTAAATGTCTTATTTTATAAGTGCATGACTTTTGAATAAATGATTTCAAATAAAAAGGGAAATTCGTCTCAAGATATTTTTAATTATTTTAATAGAGTATTTTAATCAATGTAAAAATCCTTTTTTGGATGTTATTCTCAATTGTGGTTGATCTCTTATGTTATCATTTACCATATTTTGGTTTATATTAAGTTCAATTGTGTAAGTGCTATTTGGATACAATTCATGGTTTACAATTAATGTATTCATATTTCATATACTAGATTTTAATACAAATGATTATGTTTTTTATGTTTCTTGATTTTCATATGAGGAATGTATTAGACCTAGTAAGTGATGGGTGGGACCTACTATAACCCCTTGATGCATAGGTTGGTCTCATGATACAAACTATATTTGGACTTGGATGAGGCCTTGCCAGTTTTTTATATGGATTTAGTTGCGGTTATAATCATTTATTTTTAGATGTCTTGGTCGAGGCCTATATGGTATGATTCAGATGTCCAACATTATGAACTCCCTCACTATGATATTTTGGATTGATATTAATTGAGATTATTGAATTATTAAAATATCCATTTGAATTTTTAAATGGAATTATTTGATTTATTCATTCCATATTATGTTCAAGTTTAGGTTTAAAAGGATTGTGTTTTAGTTTTATACTTTCTTTAATGTTTATGGTTATTTATGAATACTTATGTTATATTTTTTTACCTTAATGAGCATATGAGATCACCACTTTATTATATTTTAATTTTCTAGGATTTCCAGAAGTGTGTTATTATTTATATTAAAGGTTAAGCTAGGATAATAATCGTGTTCTGAAATAATTATTTATGTTGTATTTTATGTTTCTAACTGTAATGTAATGTTCATGTATGTAATCTATTTTCCATGACTGCTAAACTAATAATTCCTTTAGGATTTCATTCCTTGTAATCATTCAAATGTATTAAAATAATATATCGGCTCCAAAAACCAAGGGTTGGGTTGTTACAGTTGGTATCAGAGGATGTTTAACAACAAACATGGAAATTATATTCAGAAATTAAAGATTAGAAAGCATAACCCTATGAATGACATTGAGGATAAGTGTAATTATATGATATCATACTTTTGATTTGGTAGGGGATAAAATAGGTTAAAAATATGTATTTATGTGTTGATAATAAGATTTTATCATTTAGAGACCCTATAAACGTTTCTTCAAGACTATAACACATGATTAGTTTCTTTGAGACTGTGATTTAAGTTTTGTTTTATGATCAGAATCAACATGGTTATATAAGTAATGGTTAAACTAGTGATTATAAAGATATTAAAAAATAAAAATGAGATAAAGGAAGTATTAAGGAATAAGATGTTGAAGCGTATATAATAGAATTAGAATGATGTGGAATGATCAATGTTATCTTATATTTAGAATAAATAATTGTTACAACAATGGTTATAAGATTCATGAGGATTGTATTGTCATAATTATTCTTTAAGGATTTGTAGGCATAAAAGATTTCATTTAGTATTTAATGGTGAAAAAATACTTAGTGGGTGAAAGTAAGATCTACCTTACATTGTTTGGATAATCTGATGTTAATATCATTTTTATAAATTTAGAGACTTTTTTTGGGTATAATGTATTTGGACAGAAGTATTTTGGAAAATTTATAAGGTTGGAATAAAGTAAGTTGAACATTGGATGTTATTTATTGATGTTAAATTTTGATTTATTGGATACTTTGCACTAACATTCTTAGTTTCAATAAACATATAGAGGATGAATTAATAACTTTTGGGCCTTATGATTTATCAAAAAGTACATCAGACATGAAAAATTCATTTCAAAGTTTCATTTCTAGGAGTAAGAGATGAAGTGAAAATGGATCAAAGTGCAATAAAAGTATTATAGTATTCTTATGTCCTAGAAAGAAATAAATTAAGTGCTTATATTAATAGTAAAATAATTATTTAACTCTATAGAAAGGATTATGAAACCAAAAATTCTATCCTAGTAAATTTTCAGATGAATCAAATGATCTCTTATATCATCACATATTTAGAGCTTTTTGATTGTTAACTTTATCTAAATCATGATCTCTATCACTCTCCATCAGAATATGATTGTTAGATATTTCATTCATGTCCATGTTTTTTTACATGGAACCCTAGTATGTGTTATCTTTGGTGACCTTCTTACTTCCCTTTCTTTATTTAAAATGCTGGTCTCATTAATCCATTTTACGTTGTGGGATTTGAGTAAAGATATTTTGAAAAGTCCAATCCATAGTTTGTGATTCCAAGTTTAAATTGAGATGACACAATTTATTGAAGGAGGGTAGAATGTAACACCCAAATATTTCATGGTACTTTATATTCAATAGCTTGTGTTTCACGCAACACCAACTCGTCTTGCGTAACACAAAGTATTGAGTTCTTCGAAACAACACTTTTGGGTTAAAATTATTTAAATGATATATTTAAAAGATATATATTAAATAGAGTAATATAAATAGTAATAAATAATTTTAAAATGTTATTTTTAGTTTTTTTACATATATAAAACATATCCATAATGAAATGTGTATATTTTGGTAAAATAGTTCTATGTTTTGAAATGCTATTTTCATAAAAGAACTAATTTTTATTTCCTTTAGTGAAAAATAATAAAAATAATTGTAGAAAATCATAGAAATTGAATTAGGTAAAATAGACTTCATTTTTGAATTTGTAATATCAAAATTGGAATAAGGTGAATTTTTGGTATTTTTCTAAATACATTGAGTTTTTGATGGAGACTGAAAAACACTTCATTATTATTAAAAAATGACATTTTCAATAAAATAATTATTTTTATTTAAATTTATTTTAAAGTCACAATAGATAAATAATAAACATATAATTCCAATGTAGTTCATTGGAATCATTTTTAAAATATAATTATATATAAAAATCCATTGATATTGTTTAATGTCTTTTTACCCATTTTCTAGCAACTTTTGAAGATTAGCATTAAACATAATTTTAATAGTTCTATAAATTTTATTTCAAAAAATGGATATACATGTTTTTAATAATTATAAAAAATTTGATCTAATAAAATCAAAATAATATTTGGTGAATAGTAACTTTTGAATTTTATTTACCATAATTAAAGGTAAATATAGTAATTAAAGGTAAAGATAATTTTATAATATAATAAAAATACCCTAAAACTTGTATTAATTTTACTGTATAGGTATTTTTAGACCTAAATTAATATTAATTCATAAATATGATCCTTTTTAATCCACTTTTGTTAGATTAGGACATTTATTATATTTTATTTAACGAAGAGTTACAATGACGTATTCAAATTTTAATAACTATTTTATTTTTAATATGAGGTTATATAAGTGATATTCTTGAATATAAATAGTATTTAAAGATATAATAAATTTATCTACATCATGATAATTTATTTATAATTTTTATACATTAAATAATTAAATCAAATGGTGACACAATACTGATATAATAATTGTTTAATTAATCGTGATATCAAATAAATGATAATAAAAATATTAAAATAATTATAATTTGAATTAATTAATGACATAAATAATTTTAATAGATAACACAGACATGTTAGTGACATTCTGGAAGTATTTTTTCGAAGTTATCTTGTAGGTTTGATATCTTTAAAAATTGAAGTATTGAACTGTATTAGAACTGACATAAATGATTTTTAAACTAAATAATATTTTATTAAATAATATAAAATCCAAAAAAAGTAAATGTTCTGAAACATAACTTTTATATTTATATATATGGCATATATGATCCACTTTAAGTTCTTTTGGCATTTTATTGTAACTATATTAACCATATTTTGTAAAAATATAAGAAGACTTAGTAAGAGTTAAACTGTTTAACTAAGGGTTAAATCCAAAATAGAAGGTTACTTTTATGACCTAAATATGTATAAAAATAAATTTTTAGTGGATTTATACCCATATGTATCCTAGAACTTAAATAAATTACTTTGGAGCTATTTTAAATAGAAAAATAATTTATAATAAATTAATGTTTTACGAGTTTCCAAAAGTTACCCTCCCCTCTCTTATAAAAGGGAACTTTACATTATCTTTAATTAAAAACAATAAATCCCTTTTTCTTAGAAAAAACTAACCATTTCCTCCCAAAATTTCTCTCAATACATTATAGATTCAATAATTTGGGTTTAAATTCATCCTAAGGAGTCATTTTATGCCTATAAAAAGGAGACACTCGAAGAAGAGGTAATCGTTTTATTAACTATTGAAAAGTTATTTTATTCTTCTACTTCCACTTCATAGGTTTTTCCATAATAAAGTAATAAATACATAATTTACTATATTATTAGATTTTTTTAGGATTATTTTATAACCATATTCCTCATTTAACTCATTCCATGAAAAACAATATCAGTATGCGTGCGTACATACGACTTACCATCTCCTCCCCGTAGTGTAAACTGTTTTTCATATATACATTATTCAAACAGGTATAAATATGAATATAAATGATTTAAATAATAAATATAATATTATATTGTTTCTTTAAAATTCATATTATTTCCAATTCTATCCCATTTAACCATGAATGAAATGATACCGTTGCTCATGTATACGTACAACTTACCGTCTCCATGATGTGATGAGATTCATCATCCACATTAACCTTTCCCGAATGATAATAAAAATATATATTATGCATAATTATTAAATATATGAAATAATAATTATAATTTAATAATATATATTAATATATACACATATACTCCATTTACTTGGTTTTATTCATTACAATAAAAAATGGAAACAATGTTCATTCGTACGTACGGGCTACTGCTTCCATGTATGGTGTATTCCATTTCATATATCTATCTATTATATATATTTATATTCATAATATTTATGATATAAAAATAATGTTTTAAATTTTAGAATTATTTAATTCATGATCAAAGTAAAATGACCAAGAATAACAAGTCCAAACACGTATGATAAACAAAGGGATTATTACCCAGAATAATTCTTTAACTTGGAAATTATTAATAAACTATTAATATAAAGTCTTCAATGAATCATATATGATATAATAAATATTTTTATGGTTATAGTATAATTTAATAATATATAATAAACCATTATACTATAGTTTTAGATACATATAGAGTGTATTATATCTATGGTAAGGGAATTCCATCCCACTTTTAATTTTCGTGAGATATAAGCCATGTTCAACAGCAATTTCTTGTGAGTGGTGTATGTACTGCCCCTATTATGTTTGATATCATGAAAAATTTTATCGTCATGGTATTTAAAGATTGATTTTAATATATTGGGATTATTATTTAAATGTTCAAAGTGGTATGGTATGCTTTAAATATATAAAATATTAATCCTTTATCTATTTCAATATTATTGATATTTTTATACATATTTATTTATATGTATGTAATGGATTATAAATAAATATTTATGTATATTTTTAATTTCATTCAATTTTTTTGAAAAGGAATATTTTTAAGGTTTTATACAAAGGATTCTAACTAAAACATCATTTTAAATGTTTTAATGATTTATTTTTCTAAATAATTTTTATTAATGTTCATGTTTTCAAAATGGTTTAAAGGATTTATTTATATAGACATGTTTGCTTTAATATATTAATTTCATTCAAATGTTTCAAAGTCATATGAGACATTTTGATTCAAAAATTCATTATTAAATTCACTCTTTTATAAGTTCATGACATTTGAATAAATGATTTCAAAGAAAAAGAAGTGTTTGTCTTAAAATAATTTTAATGATTTTAATAGAGTATTTTAATCTATATCAATATCATTTTTTGGATATTATACTTAATTGTGTTTGACCTATTATGGTATAATTTACCATATTTTGGCTTATGATTAGCTTGATTATTGATGTGCTATTTAGATACCATTCTTTGTTCATGGTTAAAGTATTCATATTTTGTATACTATATTTTAATACAAATGATTATGTTGTTTATGTTTCATCATTTTCATATGATGAATGTATTGGACAAAGTAAGTGACGAGCATGACTCTATATAGCCCCATGATGCTTTGGTAGATCTGTTGAGAAAAAAAGATATGGACTTGGTCGAGGCCTTGCCCATTTACTTTAAAATATGGATTTGGCCATGTCCATAACCATTTATGTTTAGATTTCTTGGACAAGGCCTTGATGGTATGTTTCAGATGTCATACATTATGAATTCCCTCATTATGATATTAGTAATTGATATTAAATGTTATTATTCGACTAGTAGAATATACATGTTAATGTTAGAATGTAATTATTTGAATTATTCATTCCATATTATGTTAAAGTATATGTTTAAAAGTCTTGTGTTTCTATTTTATATTTTCCTTAAAGTTTATGGTTATTTATAAAAGCATCTTTTGTATTGCTTAACCGTAATGAGAATCTGATCTCACACCTTTCTCATGTTTTATTTTCTTAGGATTCAAAGAGGTGCATTATGATTTATATGAAGGGTTAATATATGAGAATAATGGAATTCTCAAAGGATTATCTATGATATATTGTATGTTTCAAATTATAATGTACATTTTATGTATGTAATCTATTTTACAAGACTGCTAAACTGATCGGTCCATTGGGATTTTATTACTTGTAATCATACAAATGTATTAAAATAATGCACTGAATCTAAATATTTGGGGTTGGGGAATTAAAATTGGTATCAATGAAAGTTTAGTGACAAACTTATAAATTAGATTTAAAAACCAATGATTAGAAAACCTGACACTATGAATGACATTGAGGATATGTCTAAGTATAGTATATCATCCTTCAGATTTTGTAGTGGATAACGTAGGTTAACCCTATGGAATTATGTATTTAGAATAGGATTTAATCTTTTAGAGACCCTATAAATGATTCTTCAAGACTATAACACTATTATTAGTGTCTTTGAGACTATGATTTAGGTTTTGATCGATGATTAGTATCATCATGGTCATACAAGTAATGGTTTTACTGCTAATAATATAGAGGTTTCAAATAAATAATGAGATGGAGGTCATATTAAGGAATAACATGTTGAAGTGTATTTAATGGTTTAAGAGTGAATTGGAATGATCAAGTTTAATTTTTATTTGGAATAAAGAATTATTACATCAATGGTTATAATATTCATGATGATTGTACTGTTGTACTTATTCTTTAAGGATTTTGAAGCATAAGAGCTTTCATTTAGGATTTAAAGGTGATCAAATATTCAGTGTGTGAAAAAAAGAGCTCCATTATGTTGTTTGGTGAATCTGATGTTATGTTTTATTTGGGAAATTTAGAGACCTTTTTTTATAGTGAATTTGGTCTAAATTATTTTTGGAAAGCAATTAAGGGTGTAATGGAGTAAGTTGAACATTGGATGATAATTTTTGAATTTAAAGTAAGATTCATTGGAAACTTTGGTATAAGATTCTTAGTTTTGGTAAGAATTTAGAGGATGAATGAAATACTTTTGGGC
This sequence comes from Viscum album, assembly GCA_963277665.1. NCBI lineage: Eukaryota > Viridiplantae > Streptophyta > Magnoliopsida > Santalales > Viscaceae > Viscum > Viscum album. The sequence continues at coordinate 388,306,968 of OY728166.1, forward strand.
CTTATGATTTATCAAATGTTATTCAGACATTAAAAATTCATTTTGAAGTTTCATTTCTAGGAGTAAGCGATGAAGTGAAAATGGATCTAATCATAACAAAATGATGAGATTATTCTTATGAAATGGAAAGAAATCAATTAAGTGATTATATGAATAGTAAAATAATTATCCAACTCTAGGGAAAGGATCTTGAAACCAAAAATTAAATCCTTGTACTTTTTTTTGGGTGAATCAGTTGATCCCTCAGATCATCGCATATTTAGAGCTTTCTGATTGTTAACATTCTCTTAATCATGTTATCTATCAATCTCCATCATAACATTATGGTTAGATGTTTATTTCATACCCATTTTTTCCTATATAGAATCCTAGTATGTTTTATCTTTGGTCACCTTCATACTTCCCTTTATTTTAAAATGGTGGTCTCATTAATCCATTTTCTGATGTGCGATTTCAACTAACGATATTTTGAAAGTCCAACACATAGTTTTTTATTATGAGTTTAAATTGTGAGGACTTATTTTATTGAAGGAGGGTAGAATGTTACACCCCAATACTTCATGGTACTTTATCTTAAATCTCTTTTGTTGAATGCAACACCCACTTGGCTTGCGTATCACAAAATATCGAGTTTCGACGAAACAACACTTTAGTGTTAAAATTATTTAAATGACATATTTATAACTTATCCATTAAATATATTAATATTAATAGTAATAAATAATTTTTCAATTTTATTTATAATTTTTTCAACTAAATAAAACATATTTATAATGAAATGTATAAGTTTTAGTAAAATAGTTATATATTTAGAAATACTATTTTCTTAAAAGAACCAATTTTATTTCCTTTTGTGAAGAATAATGAAATTAATTTTATATATTATTATAAATTTAATTTTTTAAAATATACTTCATTTTTTAATTCATAATATCATAATTAGAATAGGGTGAATTTTTGGTATTTTTCAAAAAATCTTCAATTTTTGATGAATAGTAAAAAACACACCATTATTGTTAAAAACTGAATTTTAATTCAAATAATTGTTTTAAATAAAATGTATTTCAAAGTTAAAATAGATAAATAATTAATATATTATCCCAATTTAGGTCATTGGTATAATTTTTATAAAATTATTAGATATAAAAATTCATCGAACCTTTTTGACGTCTTTTTACCCGCCTTCTTGCGACATTTGCAGATTAGCATTAAATATAATTTTACTACTTCTCTTAATTGAATTTAAAATAAAATCATACATTATTTTAATCAGTATTAATTATTTTTCTAAAAAGATCAAAATAAATTTTAGTGAATAATATCTTTTGAATTTTATTTTTCAGAGTTAAAGGTAAATAGGGTAATTAAAGGAAAAAATAATATTATAATAATATGAAATTACATAAAACATGTAATAATGTCATTTTATAAGTGTTTTTAGACCCAAAAAACCTCAGGTAATAAATAATATCATTTTAATCCACTTGTGTGAGATTAATACATTTATTATATTTTATTTAAAGAAGAGTTAAAAATGTCATATTCAAATTTTAAAAAATATTTTATTTTTAATATGAGGTTATATAAGTGATATGATCAACTATAAATAATATTTATAAATATAAGAAATTTATATACATCATGATAATATATAAATAAGTTTTAGAAATTAAATAATTAAATTAAATGGTAACACAATGATGATGCAGTAATTGTTAAATTAATTGAGATATCAAATAAATGATAAAAAAATATTAAAATAAATATAATTTGAATTAATTAATGACATAACCAAATTTTTTAGATAAAATAGACATGTTAGTGACATATTTAAGGTATTTTTTTTTAAATTATCATGTTGTTTTGATATTTTTAAAAATTAAAATATCGGATCATATTAAAATTTACATAAATGATACTTTAAAATAAATAATACTTTATTAAATGAAATAAATCCAAAAAGATACACGATTAGATAAAATAACTTGTGTATTCTTAAATATTTCATCAATTATCCTCTTTGGGTTCATTTGGAATTTTATAGTAACTATATTAAAAACAAAGTGTAAAAATACAAGAAGATGCGGTAAGAGTTAAACTATTTAACTAATGGTAAAATCCAAAAGATGAGATTACTATTATAACCTAATCATGTATAAAATTCATTGGTTGAAGGGATTTATACCTATAATAATATTATCCTAAAAAAATCAAATTTGATCTATTTGAAACCAAAAATCAATTTATAATAAATTAATTATTTAGGAGTTTCTTAAAGTGCCCACTCTCTTATAAAAGTGAACTTCTCTTTATCTTTAATTAAAAATTATAAATACATTTTTCTCTAACAAAACTTTACCATTTCCTTTCCAAACATACATCACTAAATCCTATATATAAACTTTGGCCAGAAATCCATCTTATAGAGCCCTTTTGTGCAAATCAAAAGGAGACACTCGAAGAAGCGGTAATCATTTTATTAACTCATTCAATGTTCTTTTCTTATTCTACTTCCACGTACTATGTTTTTTCCTTAATAAATTAATAAATACAACATATAATATATTATGAGATGTTTTTATGATTATGATACAATTATATTCTTCCTTTCCCTATTCCATGAAAAACAATATCACCATGTGTGCGTACATACGGCTTACCATATCCACGTTGTGGTGTAAACTATTTGTCAACAATATTTTTTTTCAATGGGTATAAATATGATTATAGAGGGTGTAAATAATAAATATAACATTATATTATTTCTATAAAATTCATATTTCATCCAGTTCCATACCATTTAACCATTAAGTAAATGATACTGTCGCTCATGCATATATACAACTTACTGTCTCCACGACGCGATGAGATTCATCCTCCACATTAACCATTAAAGAATGATTATAAAAATATATATTATGAATAAGTATGAAATATATAAAATAATAATTATAATTTAATAATATATATTTATATATATACATATATTATATTTACCAGCTTCCATTCAATATGATTAAAAATAAAAACAATATTCATGCGTACGTACGACCTACCATCTCTGTGAATGGTGTATTACATTTTATATATCTATCTATTATATAAATTTGTATTCAGAATATTTATGATATAAAAATCATGTTTTACATTCTAGAAGTAAATCATGATCTATGTTATAGGATCAAGAATAACAAGTCAGAACACCTACGATAAACAAAGCTGTTATTACCTAGAATGTTTCATTAACTTGGTAATTATTAATAAACGAGTAATATAAAGTCATAAATTAATAAAATATGATATAATAAACATTTTTATGATTCTGTTATAAGTTAATAATATTTCTAAAACCACTATATAGGTGTTTCATACACAAATGGGGAGTATCAGAACTATGGTATGGGAATTTTGTCACACTTTCAATTTTTGTGGGATATAAGCCATGTTCACCAAACATTTCTTGTGTGCGGTGTATGTACTACCCCTATTATGTTTTATAACAAGAATAAATTTATCTTAATGGTATTTAAATATTAATTTTAAGATGTTGAGATTATTCATTAAATGTACAATGTGGTATAGAACACTTTAAATGTTTAAAGAATTAATCCTTTCTCCATTTTAATATTCTTGATATTATTATACATATTTATTTAAATATTTGTAAAGGATTATAAAAAAAATTATGTCTATTTTTAATCTCATTAAAAGTTTTTCAAATGGAATATTTTTATAGCTTTATACAGGGTACTCTTTAACTAAAACATCAGTTTAATTTTTTTAACTATTTATCCTTCTAAATATTTCTGATTAATGTCTATGTTTTCAAAATAGTTTTAAGGATTTATTCATATATACATTAATGTATTAAAATTTAAATTCCTATAAAATGTTTCAAACTGGTATGGAAAATTGTGGTTCAATAATAACTTTTTAAATGTCTTCTTTTATAAGTGTGTGGTTTTGAATAAATTATTTCAAAGAAAAAGGGGAATTTATCTCAAGATATTTTTATGATTTTAATAGAGTATTTTAATCTACATAAACATCCTTTTTTTGGATCTAATGATGAATTGTTCTTTATCACTTATGATATCATTTACCATGTTTTATTTTATGATCTGTTTGATTGTGCATGTGCTATTTAGATACCATTCTTGGTTTATGGTAAAAGTATTAATGTTTTGTATACTATATTTTAATATAAATGATTATGTTGTTTATGTTTCACCGTTTTAGTGAGTGACAGGAGGAGACCACTATATCCCCTTCATATATCAGAAGGTCTTATGATAAAACTTTGATATGGGATTAGTTGTGGTCTTTCCAATTTATTTTTAGATATGGATTTAACCGAGTTCTTATCTATTTATTTTTAGATTTACTGGACGAGGCCTCGAAGGTATGTTTTAGATGTCTGAAATTTGTCATTCCCTCATTATGAGAATCTTTATTGATATTAAATGTGATTATTTGACTAGTAGAATATTCATGTGAATGTTTAAATGGAATTAGTTGATTTATTCATTCCATATTTTGTTCATGTTTTTGTTTAAAAGGATTATTTTTTAGGTTTATACTTGCCTTAAAGTTTGTGGTTATTTATAAAAGATTCTTCAATATTGTTTAACCTTACTGAGCGCATGAGATCAGCCCTTTCTTATGTTATATTTTCCTAGGATTCCAAGAAGTGTATTATGATTTATATGTAGGGTCAATCTAGGAAAATAATGGCATTATCAAAAGATTATATATGTTCTATTTTATGTTTGAAATTTTAATTTACTGTTTATATATGTAATATATTCCCCAAGAGTGCTCAACTGATCGGTCCTTTGGGATTTCATTCCTTGTAATCATGCTAATGTATTAAAATAATGCACCAGATCCATACATTTGGGGTCGGGGAGTTACACTGACCCTATTCATATTGGGTGCTTTTCAATGCATAGTGAAAGCATGGGTAAGTGATTTTGATTCAAGAAGGATGCTGGTTAGAGGGAAATCATGTGAATAACCATTATCCTGGTAAGTTATTATATGTTGAAAAGGATGCAATGAGGGTTACAGTATCTGAATGGGACTAGCATGTAGTAGTGGAATGGTTAGTGGTTTTAGTGTGTGATCCTAGTCATAATAAGATATGACTAATGGGATCCAGAGTCGGGTTCATTGTTTGGTCATAGGGATGTTTGAAGCCCTAGGTTGTAATGATAAGGAGGTCATATGTGGTGCCTATTATTAGGGTAGATTGGGTTTATGAGTGGGTTAGTTGAGTGATGTGGTGTTTAGGGTTCCATAGGATGCCTAACTTTACAGCTTCTCATTAGTGAGTCATGAGTTCATATTCAATTTTGATCTATAATCCCATCTAGGGGAGATGCAAACTAGGAAAAAAGTTAAATAAGTGAAGACATAATGTTTAAGTCTCTTGATGGTTAATTAAAAAGACATTTTATAAATGGATGATGTTAAGGGGTGTATAGGGATATTATGACAAGTTCAAATCATATTACCCATTCTATGAGAAGCTTTTTTAGGAAACGAGAATGGATCTGAAGGAGTGAAACATATGTTTTGATGAAGGAACCAATCCAGGAAACTCTCATTGAGTGGTTTCATTTATGTTATATAGTTGGTAACATTGTTTTGGGTAATGTGTTATAAACTTAATGTGGAAGCATTGTGAGTGTTATAGGTATAATTGTTAGTGATTTTTGTCTTAGGATACCAATGATAATGTGTATCTACTTTTTCATATTTATGTGGTGATGTCAAAGGAAAATTTTTATGTGACACTAGATGAGTTTAAGTGATATAATTTGGATTATAATGAGTTTACTGATACAATAATGGGTTGAATCATTAGTGTTTCGGTACTCTCATATGCAATAATGGTAGTTTTTACCAATTGGTGATTTAGTCTTGGAAATCACATTGAACATCATGCAAGAACATCTGTGTGAGTGTCTGGATGATTACAAGATTAAATTAAGTATTTGAGGCACCATAACCTAGTGTATTAATGTCACATTAGAAATGTAATCAAATAATTTTGAGATAGGTTGATTAGAGGGGGTTTGGAATATTTTCTTATGTAGAGTTTAATGTAGTGTCTTAGAAACAACACCAGAAAGATGTATTTAGATGTGAAAAATGTGGATAAATATTGGATAGGTATTTCTCTGGTAAAGAAAAAGAGTTTATTACATATTCATTGGCAGTGTTGGTATATTCAATGGTTTCCTAACATATTATTTATGTTTTATGGGGAAGTTATATGGTGGGGAGAGATCCATGTATGGAATTAGAGCATGATGCTCATTTCACGTAGTTCTAAAAAACATAAAAAGTAAATAAAAGATTCCATATATGGGTAGTGATTATTGTATTAGTGAGGAATATGTAGGATTGTTGACTTATAAATATAGGATATTGGTGATGGTTAGGTGGTACGACTTGATGTGACTATCAAGATGCATCATTATGATAGTGATTTTGGAGGGGTTTTTCCAATTTTTTTAGTTGAATTAAAATAGAAATATTGAGGTGATTCCATGTGATATAAGTAGTTTATGGGGTGAGAATGAACCTTGGGGTTTGGTAATGGGTGTTAATGAGATGTTTAAGACCAGTAGAATTAACCTATAAGGAATAATGTTTATAAATTGATAATTCAAGAATGCCACTGAGAGTCGGGAATAATAATGGAATTGGTTGAGTTATTGGTGCCATGATACATGGGCTGATGAGTTTTGAATAATTAATATGGTCATTGTGAGTTAGGAATGACCCTGACTAGTAAGATGATATTTAATGACTATTTTTTTGGATGAGACATAGGCAGGAGATGTCATACTGTGTTCATTTGATCTCATGAAATCTTGATAACTACTTAGGGTAGATGGATAGTGTATGTGGATTAGTTTTGCAACCTTGTGAGTTTTATATATAAGATTTTTTTTGTTTTTGTGGGTGTCACATAGTTTGGTATACTACCATGTTCCCACATTGAGAATATTATTCCCATAGGTGGAGTCATTTGTTGAAAATTATAGGTAATTCTCGAGAATAAAACTCGAGGATGACTTGTTTCATAGTGCAGTGGTTGTAAGACCACACCCCCTTTTGGGGAATTAGCTTCTTAAATTTTTATTGTGCCTAAATTTGGTTAGAGACTCTAGTAACAACATAGGAAGGGTCTTTTTAGCACGATTGGTTGTGGTAAGGGTTCTAAAGGGGCTTGGACTCATGATTTGAAATAATAATTGAGATAATTTAGCAAGAGGGAATATTTCTATTCCACTGAATAGAAAATACATATCCACTAGATAACTGGTGGGAATAGAATACCTCTATATGGGCACTTGGATCACTGACCAACCAATGATCCCAATACGAGCCATCCAAGAGGGTCACCAGCTTGGCAGTGGCATCATATCGGGTTTTTTAATTAGTATTGGCCCCTTAATTTTACTAGGGAAACCAATTTTTGTTCTCACTCAGGATTTTGGCCACCCATTTGGCTAGTTGAAACCTCATATTACCCTCTTCCTCCTTTGATGACCATGGTGGAACTTCCTCATCCATGATCAGTTTTTTCTACCACCAGGTAAAATCATGATATCAAGGCTATTTTATGAGTCCTATTTCTCCCATTCTATATTAATTTCAAAGGCCACTGATCTCTATCCTTTTAATTTTAATATATAATATTTCTCAATCTTTTTTCTAGTTTCTTAATTTTCTAGTCTTAGGTAGAACCATAATTCAATATTGGGTGAGTCAGCTTCTCTAAGGCTAAGGTAGGAGGTCCTTAAATTTATCTCATAGTCTCACTATATTTTCATATTATGGTTTTTTTGGTCATTCCATATTTTCCACATATCAACTTAATTTAGTTATAGGGTTTTAATTGTCATTTTCCTTATTTTTTCAACCCTTGATGTGTCTTGAAACATATAAAATAGTGATTACTAGTGGAATTACTTGGTGATATAATTGACCTTAGTTATTGAAAAAATGTTATTTTATATTTTATATAAATTACATGGACAATATTAATGGAATGTATCTATTTTATGCTTTGATAATGAATTAGATTGATATAATTATATGATTAGTTATCTTTAAAGTGGTAAAATATATAATTTGGATCTATATTAATGATTTTTAAATGATATTACACAATCATTGTATTGAAAATGCAATTGAAAACTTAATAATTATTTATGAAATTAAGGGTGATTCCAATGAGAAAAACTAAATTAAGTTTTCACCCTTGGTTTTTTCTAATGAATTGGTAAGTGTTAATTTGTAAAATGATGACTTATGAATTTAAGGGTACTATGAAAATGAATTAAAATTCTTAAATTATAAATTGGAACTAAATGTACAATTCCCATCAAAGTGGTTGTGATACTTGAATTAAAAACAAACTTCTGTGTGATGGTGATACTTAAATAAAACACCCAACTAGTAATAGTAGTGATACTTAAAGATAACACATAGTTGGTCATGATACATATTTTGAAAACACCCTCTGGTGTTATCATGATACTCAAAGAAAATCACACGTGGAAATGATACTTATATTGAGAACACCCTCCAAGGTAGTGGTGATATTGATTTGGAAAACTCCCTATGGCGATGACATGAAAATATCGATAAGGTGGACTTGAAAACTACCATTGTGGGAGGTTTTGAAAACACCATATGGGGTGGTTGTGATACTCATTGTATAAAAACTCTATGTAAGGTCATGATATTATGTTTGGAATATTCACGGTGTTTTTTATAAAATCTTGGAACTGGATGAAGTAGGTATAGTTAATTGAGGTCATGGACCTAAGGATCGATGGTGGTATAAGTAGTTCAATCTCAGGTGTCATTGTGGAGTCAGAAAAATAGTGGATATATAATTGTTTTATAAAAGTTTAAAACTATTCATCTATAAAAAATATACATGAAATTTTATTTCAAACATGTTATTTAGGGATGAAATTAGTGGTGGCATACTAATTTATACTAATACCCGGCTGGGTTTGTAAAGACCCGAAAATTCCTAGGATTTTTTTAAATACATGGGATTTTTAAGAGTTTGTGAAAATTTACAGTTATTGATTCTGAGGCCCGGTGTGCCAGGAATCAATTTATGAAGTTTTGTTCGGGTATGTTCAGTAAACGTACGAGAGAGTTTTTATAAATTTTGAGCTGGTTCTTGGAACTGAAATCTGAGGGCACCGTTGAACTCACAGTGCAAGTATTCTCTTAAGAAGACTTTCACTTTGATGGCAGTGAGTCTAAGATAAAAGTTAGTTTTTGTGTTTTCTTAAAAAAATAATAAAATAAAGTGTAACACTTTATTTTATTTCTTTAATCCACCATGTGAGTACAGGTAGTTGGAACCTCCACTTGGGAGTTGATGGTGGGACCACCACACCCCAACCTCCCATGATAGGTTATGGTAGTGGGGCCCACCGCAGCATAACCTCCCATGGGAGGATAATTGAGGTGCGGACCACCCAACCCCTATTGATGGTAGAGGATGATACCTCTTGACTCCCCCTCATTAATGAGGGAGGACCTCTTGACCTCCTCTGTGTAATTAATTGCGCCAATGCACGTGCCAATTAATTGTGCCAACACACGTGCCAATTAATTGTGCCAATGCGTGTTCCAATTAACTGCGCCAATGCGTGTGAATTTATTAACGGGAGTTTCTATATCCGTTTGAATTGCATGCCAACAATAAAATAATAGACAAACTATTATTATTATTTGTTAGGCATTATATTTTGGTAGAACGGAGGAAGAGGAGAGCTAGGGAGAACTGTTCTTCCAATGAAGAACGCGAAGAACACGAAGAATTCCGGTGACACTCTTTCTTCTTCGAATTCTTCCCCGGCCACCTACCGATCAACCCTCCGCAACATCGTCAATGAACCGACGCCGCTTGGAATTGAGGACGTGCGGTGAACACGACAAATGAAGGTCTCCTCCGTCATCCTTTTGTGACTCCATCAACAAATGATGAGCATCAAGTGACAAATCAAAAGGTAGGGGGTTTACCTTAAGAATTATTCCATTTCTTTTCTCATCTTCTTTTGAAAGGAATCTTTGTGATGTTTTGTGATTAAATTGTTGTCCATCGTACCTTTGATGAACCAACTGCTATCCTCTTAAACACAGAGGGTTCGGGCCAACCTCACACAGCCCGACACCCTTCGTCGATCTTTCTTTGTGGTGTTCTTCGAAGCGGCAACGAGGCAATGAAGATAGATAACAAAGGTTGTGCTTCCTGCGGCCTCCGCGGATCGCGCCGCCCTCGCGGCACCATCAACACCCTACCCCGCACCACCTGCCCGCACACCCTGCGCACTGCGCGTCTCCGCCGACACCCTTACTGGAACCCCAATGCCCTCATGGCCCCCAGCCGCGGCGTGCCCGGCACCCCGGTGCGCTGCCAGCGCCCCAGCGCGCTGCGCCGGCGTGCTGCCCAGCGCCCCGTCGCCCTATCCAGTGCCCCCACGACCCTCCCAGTGTCTAGCCGGCCTGCTCGTGCCCCACACAGCCTACCGCTGGCCTCCCAGCTGCCAACCTCCTAAGCCGAGCCCCTTGCGGTGTTGGCTGAACTGGCCCCGACCTTCGGGCCGAGCCGCCTGCATGGCAGCATCCGGGTCGAACCTCCCTCACAGTCCGCAAGGCCGGGCCCAGTGGACCGGGCCTAACATAGTGGGTTGACCCACACAATGGGCTGGGTCAGACCCATTGGGTCTGTCCGGGTTGACCCAGACCGGGTCGACCTAGACTAGGTTGGGCCGAGTCGGTCCGATTGGGATGGACATGTCACAACCCGTCCCAGTGGGGCCCGCGCCGTGACTCCCCAAGCCCGCCTCCAATAGGCCAGGGGCTGGTGACTAGTACCGAGTAGGCATATCACTAACATGGGAGGCATTGCCTAGGTACCTGTACACACGCACACATCTCCAAGCCCACAAATGCTGAAATTTAAGACACTAAGAAACAAACTGCATGCATACAACTGAACCCAACCAACAGAGTACGACGAAAGGTAGAGTAATAAAAATTTAACTGGTCCAGAATACATGCCCACCAAAAACAAACAATCAAGAGTCTAAAAACTGCAAGGTCCAACCTGTAAACACAAAAGGTATTGGGACTGCAGCTCGTAGCCGTAGGAACACCTCATCCTGTAGGGAACTCAGAAAGTTCGGTCCTATCCTGGTCCACCCTGGACACTATCAAAAGGCTGCTCGTTTTCACAAGACACCAGATGTGCGGACAAAGCCTGTGAAGCGGTGAGTATAACAATACTCAGCAGAGGACCCCGAAAACCACAAAGAAGTAAACAAAGTAATGGTACAGTCAGCTATGCACATTATATGTCTACAAAACATAAAAAAAACCAGGTATACTCAAAACCTAGACCCGTAGTCAAGGGACAAGTCACACAACTACATAACCTTGTTAGGGAATCATATCGAAGATTCTGTGATGCACTCTTCGAGAGAACAAACTCGACGAGTCTTATAGCTCTGATGACGTCCGTCCGAGAAGTTCTGTCCATCGGTAACCATCACGAGAAGTAACTACACTCATTACAGGAGACACACTCCTGAGTGGGAAGGTTAAAATAGAAGGAAAGCACTCATTAGGGGAGACACACTCTTGAGTGGGAAAGATCATAATACACAGATGAGGATCACTGTCAGGGCCATGGCCGATATCGCGACTCATCCAGATTCACTAGTTAGGTGATACACCAGCTAGGTAGAGGATCAATGCCTGGTGGAGTTGGTAACGTCGATGCCTAACTCTACATAGGGCCATGAAGGGATAGAGGATCTCGCACTGGGCCTCTCAGAGGGATACCGACTCTATCACAAGAAATTTTGGCTGAAGGGATCATAATTTTGTAGAAGGAAACGATGCCTGACCGTCAGGGGAATGAGAAGATGGGGAACTAACCCAAACAAAAGATATCCAGGATACGGTGAAAAAGAGTAGCATGCTATTTTCCAAAAAGTACATGGCGTGTAGAAAATATTCATGCCATTTTGTCTGACCCCAGGTGCTGCCCGTGTACAACGGCCTATGTCTTAGGCTGGTCATGTAGGAAGACTTAGTACATGGCATGTAGTATGACGTACACATCGTTTCTGAGTGACTGGGGTTGGCCCCGTGTCACTGGCCATGTGGCTGTACACGATTATCAACCCGTGTACTCTAACCCGTGTCCATGTACCCCCGTGATACACACCGAGTCCCGCGTAGCCGCCTTTTCCATGTTGTACACGCTGTGTCGCCTCAAGCCGTGTAGATCATCCAGTGTCCGTGTATTTCCCAAAGTACACGCCGAGTCTTCGAGGAAATCCCAACACGCCATGTCACCGGGGTCACACGCCGTGTGATTCTTCTCTGACCCTCGAATCCCTATACTCTACCGCCAGTACTACATGACGTGTTCTTAGGAAGTACACGCCATGTATTCTGGAAATTTCCAGAAACACAGAAATTCCACCATCGCTCCACCGGAGATGATCTGTTCATCGATCTGGCCATCCGATCGCCATGAAATCTTCAGGTTTTGGTCGCCTTGATGTTAAGAAGCTTCTCCCGATGTTTTTTGGACCTCCGATCGGTTCTGAAATCATGTTTTGATCTTCCCGCGCAAAGAACGCTCGAAGAACGCCTTTTTCCGATTCGTCATCCGCCATCATCGCCACACCTCCACAAGCTCGTTTCGTTGTCGAACCTTCAATTTGGGATCGTTGCATCGCAGAACGGAAGCAAAACGATCCGTTGTCCGTCGCCCCGTGAAGAATGCGAAGAATGCGTGAGAAAAGAAAAAGGGGGAGGAAATCCAATTAACAAAATTGAGGAACGAACCTCCGTCGTCGTTCGTCGCGGCATTTATCCGCACCATTTAATAGGTTTAAATCGAGCAGAGATCAACATAAATAAAAGAATGGATTATTTCCCCAAAATCATCCTAAAGAAAACCCTCCTGCAAGAACATATTAATCCGCAGAACAACTTATTCGTGGTTGATCTGCGTTCATTTTTTAACTCAAAAACAGAGAAAAGGAATTTAAATAACAAACCCCTACCTTTAAAAAGTATCGATCATTGATGAAGGTTTCGCACTGCCATCATCATCGAGATCCTTCAACGTCATTGGCATAGTGATTCGCAGCCTTGATCCGTCGTCATTTGTCACCGAGAAATTCTCCAACGCCACGGATTCTGCAGAGGTTCCTCTCAAACGTCGCCAACGATCAACAATTTCATAAAATGGGAAACATGTTGGAATTTAATTACGTAGTAGTATTAATTAATCCAAATTTCCATTATTTTGAGTTATTATGACACGTCATTAATTTAGGAAACAGATGTCTTGTTGCTGTGCTGCAACGGACGTTTCCATAAAATAAACATTTAGCAATTTATTTTATTTTTACTTTACTAAAAACGTCCGAAAATTTACTTTCTCCCCCAACCCGTGCCAGTTGAGGTTAGGCCCATTCCTAGGTAAAGTCGTCATCCCGGACGCAACAGTGTGCTCAGATTTTTAATCTGGGCATCCATTTGGAAACTGCCACAACCGCGCACAAGTGCCGACTCACTAAACTTAAAAAAATATCAAACCACCATTCCGGGATCACTAGACCTCGGAATGATGTGTCGTCTTCATGGCCAGTCTCTAAATAATTCTATATAACATTTAAAATAATAAATGGAAAAATCTGAGATGTTACATTCTCCCCACCTTAGGGCTTTTCATCCCCAAAAAACCAAAACAAGGGCTACCAAAAAAGATGTGGGTACTGGGCACGAATCTGGGCCTCCCGCTCCCACATATTCTCCTAATGATTCTGATGCTTCCACTGGATACACACCACGGGAATCAATCGCCCATGAAGGATCCTCTCCTACCGATTCTCGATCGTTATCAGGTACTCAACAAAGGTTACTCCATCCTCAATGTCCAGCTCGCCCCAGTCAATGACGTGCAACTGATCGTGCATGTACCTCCTCAGTTGCGACACGAGGAAGATATCATGTACCTGATGCAATTGTGGTGGTAGAGCTTGGTGGTACACCACCTCGCCAACTCTTCACAGTATCTGGAAGGGTCCAATGAACCTTGGAGATAGCATGCCACCTCGGCCAAATCTCCTTAACCCTCATCAAGGCGAGACCCAAAGAAAGACGTGGTCTCCCTCTTCTAACTCTAGAGGCCTCCGTCATCGGTCAACATAGGACTTATGCTGGCTCTGTGCAGTCTTCATCCGCTCTCGGATGATCTGAACCTTCTCTGTGGTCGCTCGCACTAACTCTAGACCCATGAGTACTGACTCTCCGGGGTCGGTCCAGCAAAGCGGTGACCGGCAGGGTCTCCCGTACAAGGCCTCGAACGGTTCCATACCAATGGTAGAGTGGTAGCTATTATTGTACGCAAAATCCACCAGTGGTAGGTGGTCCTCCTAGATACAACAAAAGTCCAAGATACAAGCTCGCAACATATCTTCCAGAACCTGAATGTTCCCCTCCGTCTGACCATCATTCTGGGGATGAAACGCTGTTCTCAAGTGTAGCTGAGTCCCAAAAGCCTCATGCAATCCCTTCCACAACTGGGATGTGAAGCATGAATCTTGATCTGATACTATAGTCGAGGGGACGCCATGAAGCTGAACTATCTCCTGCACGTAGAGACATCCCAAGCTCTCTACGAAACTCTGCTCCCTGATAGCTAAGAAGTGGGCCGACTTGGTGAGTTGGTCAACGATCACCCAGATGGAATCATGCCCCTTGGATGTCCGTGGTAAGCATGTCATAAAGTCCATAGATATTACATCCCACTTCCACTCTGGAACTTCCAGGGGGCGAGCTAGCCCTGTCGGAACCTGGTACTCAGCCTTCACCTGCTAGCATGTGAGGCATCGAGAAACGAACTCTGCTACTACCTTCTTCATGTTTGACCACCAGAACTGTCGTCGGAGATCCTAGTACATCTTTTCCACCGCAGGATGTAACACCAAAGGGGACATATGAAACTCCCTCAGGACCTCCTCCTGCAATGCCACTAGTACAACAGTGCATCCCTTGAAAAGAAGTATGTGCTCCCCACCTT
Source organism: Viscum album (assembly GCA_963277665.1). Lineage (NCBI taxonomy): Eukaryota > Viridiplantae > Streptophyta > Magnoliopsida > Santalales > Viscaceae > Viscum > Viscum album. The sequence continues at coordinate 388,322,125 of OY728166.1, forward strand.
GTGAATATCCATAAAGAGCATGTCCTATGGACAACTGAGCAGGTAAATCCACACAGTTGACATCCCCAAGATGTGCCTCTATAACTCACTGTAAGAGTGGAGGGGTGAAAACCATCAACTGTAGGTAAGTTGTATCCTCGCCATCCACTAAGGATATATGTAACGCGACTAACTGTTATGTGGCCTCACTCAACAGCTATGAGCTCGACCTTCTGCTAAGAGCATCCACCACCTTGTTCCCCTTTCCAGGAGTATAGATGATTTCAAAATCATAGTCCTGGAAGAACTATATCCATCATCTTTGCCGCAGATTCAAATCTTTTTGCGAAAAGATGTACTTAAGTCTCTTGTGGTCAGTGTAGACAATAAATTGTTCACCCATAAGGTAGTGTCGCCCCATATTCAATGAGAAGACCACCGCTTCCAACTCGAGATCATGGTTCGCATAGTTCTGCTCATGTGGCCTAAGCTAGCACGAACCATAAGCAATCACTGCATGCTACTGCATCAGGACACAGCTGAGCCTGGTCCCTGATGCATCGCAGAAAACTACGTACTTGACACCCTCCTCCGACAATCTCAAGACTGGGGCGCTTGTAAAACTTTTCCTCAATTGCTCGAAAGCCTTCTGGCACTTCTCCATCCACATGAAGGGCGGCCCCTTCCAGGTCAAGGCCATCATCAGTGCTAATACCCGAGAGAAATCAGGAATGAATCTCTGGTAATATCCTGCCAACCCAAGGAAGCTCCACACCTCTGTCACGCTCTGAGGTGGATCCCATGCTAACACAACCTCCACCTTGGCTGTATCTATGGCTACTCCATCTACCGAGATGACATTTCCCAGAAAGTGGACCTCCTGAATCTAGAACGGGCACTTCGAGAGCTTCCCATAAAGCCGGTGCTCCCGAACTGCATCCAGAACCATCCGCAAGTGTCTCGCGTGCTCCTCCTCTAACACCGAGTACACGAGGATGTCTTCGATGAAGACCACCACGAACCGGTCCAAGTATGGCTCGAAGATCTGGTTCATCAGTCACATGAAAACTACGGGGGTGTTCGTCACGCCAAAAGGCATCACCAAGTACTCATAGTGACCATAGTGGCATCTGAAAGTCATCATCAGTATATCCTCATCCCACACTCATTGCTGGTGATAGCCTGATCGAATGTCAACCTTCATGAACCACTGGGCCCCTCTCAACTGATCGAAGAGGTCATCAATTTTTGGCAGTTGATACTTGTTCTTCACCAACACCTGGTTCAGGCACCGGTAATCCACGCACAACCTCATACTTCCATCTGCCTTCTGGGAAAACAAGACTGGGGCCGCCCAGGGTGAAACGCTGGGTCTCACGAAGCCCTTGCTATGCAAATCCTCCAACTGCACCCTCAGCTCGCGAAGCTCTGAGAGAGCCATCCAATATTCCGATGAGGAAATCAGTGTTGTCCTGAGGTGTAAGTCGATACAGAAGTCAATTTACCAGCGGGGAGGTAATCCTGGAACATCTTCGGGAAAGACGTCTTCATACTCCGCCATTACTGCTGGGAACTGGGAGCTCAAAACATCTACTGCTCCGAGGGTAAGGCTAGCTGACTCATGAGTGATTGGACACACCCTCCTATGCATGATCCCATTTTGTGCTTCTTGGATTTCCTTTTCTCCGAAAATGGAAAACCTCATTCCATCATGGTGGACACACCACACTCTTTGCCTAAAACAGTCAATTTGGGCATGGACCAAAGATAACCAATCCATACCGAGAATGACGTCGTAAGGACATGACGCTATCACCAAGAGGTTCCAAATGAAACTCTCGCCTCCAAGGGTAAGATCACACTGTCTGCAAAGGTGCGTGATCATCGAGTCTCATCCCGTAGGTGTATCCAAGCGTAAGGATCGAGTCAAAAGTTCTACCGGAATCTGGAGGTTTTGTACAAGACATGTGGCTATAAGGGAATGACCGAAACCTATGTCTATGAGTACGGAAGCTAAGGTAGAAAAGACATAGATCGTACCTCGAATCATCCCTAGAGCCCCTGGGCCGTATGCCTTGACCGCATGCAGTTGTCCCTGCCCCTGTCCCCCAGCTCCCTGAGCCAGGTGCGGACCTCCTAGGGGTGGTGGTGGAAGTAAGTCAAAGCGTTTACCACCACCCGCAGCTCTCCCTGCTCCTCTACCACATCCACCGCCTTGCGGGTATGCCTGGTCTATTCTCAGCCTCTACATTAGTGGTCCATCCACCACTTCCCTTTCAGTAGCTCAACGGGTCAGGCGATCCCTAGCGAGATGTCCCCTACCGTCGCATGCCTAGCATCGCTTCTCCCTAGGCTGACTAGAACCAGCCTAAGAGCCCTGGATTGTCGATCCCCTATCCTGGGTCGTCCTCCAATGTCTCTCATGTCATGATCCCTATGTCTGACACCGACTCCCTGCCGCCGAGGTCTCCACACCTGTCTTCCTGTTGCTGACTGCCGGCGGCTATCTCTACTCCGCCAAGAATCTCTCGACCACCAAAGCTCACTCAAGCACTACAACATAAGTCGATATGAATAGAGGCATGAAACTATCTCGTATGTCTCGTCGTAAACCCCGCTCAAAGGTCCGAGCTCTGAAGTACAGATCACTGACCATATCCATCGAGTACCTGGCGAGGTTGGTGAACCTAGATGAATAGTCATTCACAGTCATACTGCCCTACTGGAGTTGAAGAACCTCCTGGATGCGTATAGATCTCAGCATAACCGGAGAGAACTCCTCTCTAAAGAGTCTCTCAAACTCCCTCCATGAAAGAGTCTCCTCATCGTGAGTCTGCATGGTCAGACTCCACCATCGTCCCGCCGAACCCTGAAGAAGGATCGCTCCTAATATCACCATCTAGTCTGCTGGTGTCCTCACTAGACAGAAAACTCTGTTCACCGCCTCAAGCCAGTCCTCAGCCACCTGAGGGTCAGGCTCGCCTCAGAACCTCAGGGGTCTCTGTCTATGAAACACATGGAGTGCGCTAAGCCTGCGCTCCTCGTCGGTCGATACTGCAGGTACCACTGGCTACTCCACTAGTGGTCATGTAAAGACCCGTAAAATTCAAGGTAATTTTGTTCTTAATTTTCATGGGAATTTTACAAGAACGCGGTTTCTGACGGCACTTGATTCCGAGGCCCGGTGTGCCCAGGATTTCTATCCGAAGTTTAGCTTGGGTACATTCAGTGAACAAACGAGCGGGATTTTCTATCTTTTGAACCAGTGCACGGAATCGAATTCCGAGTGCACCGATGGATTCGCAGCGCTGGTAATTGCTTAGGAACAAATTTTCCGGAGTTGCGTTTTCACGAGAGAAGTTGATAAAAAATTGTGGAAGTTAAAAAAACATTAAACTACAATTTTTATTTTCTAAGTGGTTAAAACCTTTGGGTGGAAGTTGGGGGAAACCACCCAACTTCCCATGGGAGTTTATGAGGGTGGTGGGGCCCACACGAACCCCACACCTTCATATTTTCTAACTCCATCAACTCACCATTAATTGGATAACTTAAGTTATTTAATTAAGTGAGTTTAATTTGAATGTTTGAAATTCAAATGCTTAAGTTATGTTAATAAAATAAGTGATGAACTTATTTTATTTTGGTTGTTTGCTTGTTGTGTGAGTCTTGGGAGAAAAGTTGAGGAGATTGAAGAACTTCTTCCTCTTCAACGAAGAACGCGAAGAGCGCTGGATTCCTTGGAGATCGGCGACGAGACTTCCTCCTTCCGCGGCGTCTTCTTCCACGACGGTTATCTCCGCGAAGAACCCTCGCTCAACATGTTTGACGAGTTAGGGGTTTTATGTGTTTCTATTTCGTGATTACTTCCGTTGTTTTATTCCTTCCAAATTGAATCGCCTGTTATCGCAATAACGTGAGGAGGTCGGACCGCACGAACACGGCCGACACTCCTCCCCTTTTCTGGTTGTTTGATATTGATGCAGCACGAGCAAGGAAACACGGTGCCGAAGCACCGCGCATGATTTGTTAAAGGAAGGGTGGAGAAGTGCAGCGCCGTCGCACCGTGCTGTTGGAAACACACTAATCCGCGGCGCCGTCACGCCGCGCTGTAGAAGAAGAACCAAAGACGTGGCGCCGTCGCGTCGTGCCGTAGGACCACAAAAGCACCGCAGCCGGAGCGGGGCCACGGCGGAGGGGCGCAGCGCCGTCGCGCCGCGCCGGACGAACCAAGGCCGCGGCTGGTTCCAGGCCGCGACAATGCAGGGGAACCGTCAGCCGGTACCGGGCCACCGGCATCGGAGCAGGGGGACCGGCCTTGCCGGTACCGTGGCGGAAACAGCCGGCCAGCCGGGGCGGGCCGGCCGGACAGGGAAAAATCCAGGGGTTACAATCCCCTGGCTGGCTAGTTGAGCGGCCCCATAATGGGGCCGCGGTTACAAAATGGGGGGAAGGCACCCCCCCCCCCTCATCCGCTCGGCCAAACTGCCGAGCAACCTGCTGGTGCCAGCGCGCCGGGCCGGCTCCCCCGGCCGGTCTGCCAGACCGGGCCGCCAGGCCGGACCGCGCCCAAGCGGGCCGAACCCGGGTCGGGTCGACCCGGTTCGGGCCGACCCAGGGGGTACCGGGCCGGGTCGGACAGGGCCCGAACCCCCTAGTACCGGACTTTATGGTCTGTTGCCCATAACTTGTGCTACGGACCCCCGATCGACGCACCGTTAGTTGCGTAGTGATCCTTGGATCGAGATGGTCGTTTTGGTATATTACACTCAAGGTTTTAGAGCACTTTGGGTTCGGCCGGGTTGGTTCGTACACGAAACCAACAGGGCCCTCGGAGTGGAAACACTTATAACTTGTGTTCCGGACGTCCGATTGACGTGCCGTCGACTTTGTTGGATTCCTCTTAGTGAGAAGGAACTTTTTTCTTACTCTTCTAGAGGTTTGGATGCAGTTGGAGTACGGTCGGGTTTGTTTTGACTTAAAAACCAACCGGGCCCCTAGAACGAAAAAGCCAATAACTCTCAGACCGGGCGTCTGATTGACGTGCCGTCTGTGACGTTGAGTTCCTATTGACGATACAGAACTTTTTGATACATCAACTTCAGACTATGTGTCAGTTGATGTATCAGCCTCTCGACTTGTGGAGCAGACCCTCCCAAATGAGCATGCTGTGTGCGGGAACCCTAGAGCTGGCTGCGACTACGAAGACGATGACGACTATTTAGGAATCCTACGTGGATTCGACGACGACCACTACAGCACTCAGTGATCCTACATGGATCAGTGCTACCGATCCTGTGTGGGTTCGATCCTGTGTGGTTCAGCGCTCAGCGGTCCTGTGTGGGACAGTGCCTACAGATCCTGTGTGGGTCTGATCCTGTGTGGGTAATTGCGGGGGTTAGCTACCTATCGATCCTTTGTGGGTCATTTCAGGGATTAGTGACCTATCGATCCTTTGTGGGTCATTGCGGTGGTTAGTTACCTATCGATCCTTTGTGGGTCATTGCGGGGGTTAGTTACCTATCGATCCTTTGTGGGTCATTGCAGGGGTTAGTACCTATCGATCCTATGTGGGTCCGATGGCTTAGATGAATTAGTGGAAATATATGATCATCTCTATCGTCTTACGAAGAAGTATACCTGTGTGAGATAAATCTTGACTTTCAATCCTTATCCTCGATAAGATTGACTTGATATCCTGTGTGGATTAAATTATGTTTTCCTGTGTGGATTGGATTATGATTTCCTGTGTGTACTGGGTTGTACTTGGGCTCAGATATTGGAGCCGAACGAGAATTGATGACTTAGGTATATGTATGGGCATATACCTAAGTGGTGACTGATGTTACTTGGTGATTGTATCTTCCTTTGTGGATTATCCTTTCTGGATTCTGGGAGACCTTCAGGGGTCTCGGGGTCCCATACTGAGTAGCTTATACTCACCCCTGCACAAGCTATACCCGCACTACGTTGTGTTGGTTTCAGACGACGGACAACACTGATCGCGGTTGAGGCATGCAGAGCAGGTCGGTACCCGGAGGTGGACCACTTGACGGGACGTACTCGGAGTGGACGGCTGGACCCGAGGAGCTATGGAGGCTATCTGTACTCACCCTTCAGGTGGGACATCCAGTGGATGACTTGAGGCTGTGGCTTTACTTTCAGTTACTGTTTTCCCTTTCCAGTTGTACTTTACTTTCAGTTTGGGTTTGTATACTGGCCCACTTACTTTTCCACACTTACTGTTGTACCCAGTTTTACTTAGTGTTTACTTCTACTGCTTTTTTGCTCTGTGGTGTTTGTTTACTTTACAAAGGTAATGCCTTCCCTTTCTACCAGGAATTACGCCTTGGTGCTAGTCACCAGCCCCTGGCCTATGGAAGGCCGGCTTGGGGTAGTCACGACATGGGCCCTAAGGACGGGTCGTAACAAATTGGTATCAGAGGAGTTCGGTTCTACCGCAGAACTCAGGACTTTGATCTTTTTCTATGTGAAGCAATAGTGTTAAGCGTATTGGGTGTGGTTATCAGTCCATGGAGTCCAGTGTTGGTGCGGCGACCGATGTATCCTTACACCAGGACCCTGACTTCTAATTTCCGACTTAATGCACAAAAAATTGATTGCATGTGTGTTTCATGTTTTCTTTGTGATTACTTTGTGTCAGCTCACCAGGTATACTGTTCTGACCGTGGCGCACCTGTCTCTTTTCAGGATGGTCCCACGACGGCAGCCATCTAGGGTTCTAAGAGTTGTGCATGACGACAGCCCACCGAGAGACGAGGACTCGGTATATGGCCCTTTAACAGCTGAGGCACCGGCAGTACCTCTACCCACCAAGCCACCAATGCGTCCAGCCCCAGCCGCTGACGATGCACATCGCCTTAGTGCAATGCACGAGTTTCAGCACCAGTGACCAACCAGGTTCCACGGGGAGATAGACCCTCAGGCAGCCGAGGATTGGCTGGAGGCAGTTGTACAGGTTTTCAGGTTAGTGAGGACACCAGCGGACCTCAGGGTGATCCTCGCAGCGAGCCTACTGCACGCGGAAACAGGCAGATGGTGGAGCTTGATGCTCCAGGTGCACGATGAGGCATGTCTCCTCTGGACGGACTTTGAGAGATTCTTTCGCTCAGAGTTCGTCCCAGCCACCCTCCGTGCGGTGCGCATCCAGGAGCTTCTTCAGCTGCAGCAGGGCAGTTTGACGGTCGCCCAGCACTCAACGAGATTTACCGATCTCTCACGCTACTCGACAGACATGGTACGGGACCCATTCTTCCGGTCCCGGACCTTCGAGCAGGGTTTGAGGTAGGAGATCAGGGCATCGCTGATCTCCCTCAGTATTCCGACATAGGCGGGAGTACTAGAGAGAGCCCTTCTGATCGAGAGCTTCCTTGCTGAGCCTACATCAGCAGCGAGAACTACCGTAGGGCAGCATGTAGCAGAGTATTTTGCAGCAGGCAGTCGACGGATGACTCATGGGTCTAGGTAGACCAGACCCTCAGGCAGACGACTTTAGGACACTGGCTCAGCAGTGCGGGGCACACATCGCGGAGCCAGTATTTTGAGTGGAAGACAGTGAAATGCATGCGGCGGGCATGGCCACATGGCTCGTGACTGCCCGACCCGCCATGCTGAGGAGCAGCAGACAGTTGAGGAACCACCCAGGCAGAGGCAGAGGTTCGACCGTGGTGATCTGCAGGGAGCAGGAGGACGAGGCAGAGGAGCTGGTCGTGCGGCAGGTGGTGGGCGACGTTTTGAGGCTCTACCACCACCACCACCAGGAGGTCCACCCCGACCACAGGGGAGATCACAGCTTCAGGCAGTTGAAGCTTACAATCTTGGAGCTCCGGAAGCAGGTGGAAAAGTGCAGGACTAGCTCCAGGCATAGAGGCCCTTGACCATAATGCCTCTAGCTTCTTTTTTTGTGTTGCCTTGTGTCCTTGTACTTTGAGTTGAATTAATAAAAGACACTTGCGTGGGTGACGTTTTCTTTCTTGTCTTTTGTATGTTAATACTAATAGATACAGGTTAAAAACTATTGACTTGACCCTCACTTATGAGATTCTTACTGGAAGAGACCCGGTGACCACACACTGATGCCGACAGTGTGACTCAACCCTTGGAGGCGAGATTAACAGTTGGATCTCTTGGTAGCAGCGTCGAGGCCTTACGACTTCATCCATGGCATGAATTAACTAATCATGACGGGACTGACTGTATTAGGTAAGGAACGTGGTTCATCCACGGGATGAGACCAGATTTCCCTTTTCAGCAAAGGAGAAATCTATGCAGCTTTGCAGAACGTTAAGGAGGAAGGGGCAACCCTTCGTGTGGTCAGATAGATGTCAGCAGAGCTTCCAGGAGCTGAGATAGATATTGACCAGCGCGCCTATCTTGAGGTTTCCAGAGGAGAGAGTTGGATACGTAGTTTACTACAATGCATCAGGGACCAGACTCGGATGTGTCATGATGCAAGAGAGGGCCGTGATCTCCTTTGGATCACGTCAGTTGAGGCAGCATGAGTAGAACTATGCTACCGATGACCTGGAGTTAGCAGCATTGGTCTACGCTCTAAAGATGTGGCGACACTATCTGATGGGAGAGAGCTTTGCAGTCTATTCCAGTGGAAGAGTTTGTTTCTCGATGCCTCACCTGCTAGCAGGTGAAGGCAGAGAACTAGGTACCAGTAGGCTAGGTACATCCCTTGGAGGTCCCGGAGTGGAAATGGGATGGCATAACTATGGACATCGTGACTAGACTTCCAACACTTCCAGAGGTCACGAATCCATTTGGGTGATTGTCGACCGACTCACCAAGGCGGATAACTTCTTACCCATCAGAGAGCAGGGCTCAGTGGAGAGCTTGGGATGTCTCAACGTTCAAGAGATTGTACGGCTTCATGGTGTGCCATCATCTATCGTCTCCGATCGAGATGATCGCTTTACTTCCCAGCTTTGGAAGGGGTTATAGGAGGCATTCGGGACGCAGCTACATCTGAGCACCGCCTTTCAGCCTCAGACGGATGGTCAGACAGAGAGGACCATTCAGACTCTCGAGGACATGCTTTGTGCATGTTTCCTTGACTTTTGTCGCAGCTGGGAGGACCACCTACCCTTAGTGGTGTTCGCGTACAACAACATCTACCACTCCACCATCGGGATGGAACCATATGAGGTGTTGTACGTCCGACCTTGTAGATTACCGCTGTGCGGGACAGACCCTGGGGAGTTAGCACTTGTGGGACCAGAGATCGTCCAGGACACGATAGAGAAGGTCCAAATCAGTAGGAGCGGATGAGGACATCTCAGAGCTGGCAGAAGTCTTATGCTGACAGGAGGCGGAGGCCATTGGAGTTTGAGGATGGCGACCACGTATTCTTGTGGGTCTCACCTCAACATGGTATACAGAGATTTGGCCGAGGCGGCAAGTTGTCTCCATGCTTCATCGGTCCATTCTAGGTCCTCAGTTGGATTGGCGAGGTGGCTTATCGCCTGGCTCTACCACCTCACTTGCACCGGGTGCACGACGTCTTCCACGTATCCCAACTGAGGAGATACGTGCATGACCCGATGCATATCATTGACTATGGGGAGATGGACATTGATGATGGGGTGACTTTTGCAGAGGTCCCGGTGGGGATTGAGGATCGACAGGAGCGGGTCCTACGTGGACAGTCGATTCCTCTAGTGCGCATCAGATGGCAGCACGGGAACCTCCAGGAGAGCACTTGGGAGCAGGAGGCTCAGATGCGTGCTCAATACCCACATATGTTTCCCTAGTTTTTTATATACCTTTACGGGGATGTAAAGCCCTGAGGTGGGAGTAATGTAAAGACCCATAAAATTCAAGGGAATTTTTTTATTAATTTTCTTGGGAATTTTACAAAAGGCGGTTTCTGATGGCACTTGATTCTGAGGTCCCGGTGTGCCCGGAATTTCTATCCGAAGTTTAGCTCAGGTACGTTCAGTGAACGAACGAGCGAGTTTTTCTAACTTTTGAACCGGTGCTCGGAATCAAATTCTGAGGGAACTGATGGATTCACAACACCGGTAATTGCTTAGGAACACCTTTTCCAGAGTTTCGTTTTCACGAGAGAAGTTGATAAAAATTGTGGAAGTTAAAATAAAATTTAACTAAAATTTTTATTTTCTAAGTGGTTAAAACCTTTGGGTGGAAGTTGGTAGAAACCACCCAACTTCCCATGGGAGGTTATGAGGGTGGTGGGGCCCACACGAACCCCAGCCCTTCATATTCTCTAACTCCTTCAACTCACCATTAATTTTATAACTTAAGTTATTTAATTAAGTGAGTTTAATTTCAATGTTTGAAATTCTAATTCTTTAGCTATGTTAATAAAATAAGTGATGAACTTATTTTATTTTGGATGTTTTCTTATTGTGTGAGTCTTGGGAGAAATTTTGATGAGCTTGAAGAACTTCTTCCTCTTCGACGAAGAATGCAAAGAACGCGAAGAGTGCCGGATTCCTCGAAGATCGGCGACGCGACTTCCTCCTTCCGCGACGTCTTCTTCCGCGACGGTTATCTCCGCGACGAACACTCTCTCAACGTGTTCGACAAGGTAGGGGTTTTATGCGTTTCTATTTCATGATTACTTCTTTCATTTTCTTCCTTTCAAATTGAACTACCTATTATCGCAATAATGGGGGGAGGTCGGACAGCACGAACACGGCCGACACTCCTCCCCTTTTTTGGTTGTTTGATATTGATGCGGCACGAGGAAGGAAACGCAGTGCCGAAGCACCGCGTGATATTTGTTAAAGGAAGGGCAGAGAAGTGCGGTGCCATCGCACCGCGCCATTGGAAACAAACTAATCTGCGGCGCCATCGCGCCGTGCCGTAGAAGACGAACCAAAGATGCGGCGCTGTCGCGCCGTGCCAGAGGACCACAAAAGCACCGCGGCCGGAGCGGGGCCGCGGCGGAGGGGCGCAGCACCGGATGAACCAAGGCCACAGCCAGTTCTGGGCTGCGGCAGAGCAAGGGTTCCGGTGGCCGGTACCGGGTCGCCGGCGTTGGAGCAGGGGGGCCGGCCTTGCCGGTCCCATGGCGGCAACAGCCGACCGGATGGATAGGGGAAAAGCCGGGGGTTACAATCCCTCGGCTGGCCAGTTGAGCGGCCCTATAATGGGGACGCGGTTACAAAACGGGGGACAGGCCCCCCCCCCCTCATCCGCTCGGCCAAACGGCCAAGCCACCTGCGGGCACCAGCTCGCCAGCGCGCTGGGCCGGCTGCTCCGGCCGGTCCGCCAGATCGGGCCGCCAAGCCGGGCCGCGCCCAGGCCGGGCCGGGCCGCACCAGCCAGGCTGGGCTGCACCCAAGTGGGCTGGACCCGGACCAGGGTCGGGTCGACCCGGTTCGGGCCGACCCGGTTCGGGCCGACCAAGGGGGTACCGGGCCGGGTCGGATCGGGCCCGAACCCCCCATAGTATCAGACTTTTCGGTCTGTTGCCCATAACTTGGGCTACAGACCCCCGATCGACGCACCGTCAGTTGCGTAGCAATCCTTGGATCGCGACAGAAGTTTAGGTATATTACACTAAAGGTTTTGGAGTACTTTGGGTTTGTCCGGGTTGGTTCATACACGAAACCAACTGGGCCCTCGGAGCGGAAACGCTTATAAATTTAGTTCCGGACGTCCGATTGACGTGCTGTTGACTTTGATGGATTCCTCTTAGTGAGACGGAACTTTTGGCTTACTCCGCTTGAGGTTTGGACGAAGTTGGAGTACGTTCGGGTTGGTTTTGACTTAAAAACCAACCGGGCCCCTTGAACAAAAAAGCCAATAACTCTCAGACCGGGCGTCCGATTGATGCACCGTCTGTGACGTTGAGTTCCTGTTGATGATACGGAACTTTTTGATACGTCAACTTTAGACTATGTGTCAGTTGATGTATCAGACCCTCGGCTCGTGGAGTGGACCCTCCCGAACAAGCTTGCTGTGTGCGGGAACCCTAGAGCTGGCTGCGACTACGACGACGATGACGACTGTGCAGGAATCCTCCGTGGATTCGACGACGATGACTACAACACTCAGCGATCTACGTGGATTAGTGCTACCAATCCTGTGTGGGTCCGATCCTGTGTGGGTCAGCGCTAAATGGTCCTGTGTGGGCCAGCGCCTATAGATCCTATGTGGTTCCGATCCTGTGTGGGTCATTGCGGGGGTTAGTTACCTATCGATCCTTTATGGGTCATTGCGGGGGTTAGTTACCTATCGATCCTTTGTGGGTCATTACGGAGGTTAGTTACCTATCGATCCATTGTGGGTCATTGCAGGGGTTAGTTACCTATCGATCCTTTGTGGGTCATTGCGGGGGTTAGTACCTATCAATCCTGTGTGGGTCCGACAGCTTAGATGAATCAGTGGCAATATCTGATCATCTCTATCGTCTTACAAAGAAGTATACCTGTGTGAGCTGAATCTTGACTTTCAATCCTTATCTTCGATAAGATTTACTTGATATCCTGTGTGGATTACGTTATGCTTTCCTGTGTGGATTGGATTGTGATTTCCCGTGTGGAATGGGTTGTACTTGGGATTAGATATTGGAGCCGAACGAGAATTGATGACTTAGGTATATGTATGGGCATATACCTAAGTGGTGACAGATGTTACTTAGTGATTGAATCTTTCTTTGTGGATTATCCTTTGTGGATTCTGGGAGACCTTCGGGGGTCTCGGGGTCCCTACTGAGTAGCTTATACTCACCTCTGCACGGGCTATGCCCACACTACGTTGTGTTGGTTGCAGACGACAGACAGCGCTGATCGCAGTTGAGGCTTGCGGAGCAGGTCGGTACCCAGAGGTGGACCACTGGACGGGACGTACTCGGAGTGGACGACTAGACCCGAGGAGCTGTGGAGGCTATCTGTACTCACCCTTCAGGTGGGACTTCTATTGGACGGCTTGAGGCTGTGGCTTTACTTTCAGTTGTTGTTTTCCATTTCCAGTTGTACTTTACTATCAGTTTGGGTTTGTATACTAGCCCACTTATTTTTCCTCACTTACTGTTGTACCCAGTTTTACTTAGTGTTTACTTCTACTGCTTTCTTTCTCTATAGTGTTTGTTTACTTTACAAAGGCAATGCCTTCCATTTCTACCGGTAATTACACCTTGGTGCTAGTCTCCAGCCCCTGACCTATGGAAGGCGGGCTTGGGGTAGTCACGGAACGGGCCCCGAGGACGGGTCATGACAGGTCGCATATCAGGTGCACCACCCGGTGGAAACTCTTGGGGAACTGGTCCCTGTATCAAAGCCTCGTCACTGAGGGGGTCATCCTCGTGGCCGTGCTGCTAAATCCTAGTGGGTATGCGTCGCAAAGGCATCTTGTAAGGAAACAAGAAGTACCATGGTCAAAGAGTATATCTGGATAGCTGACACAAAGGATATGGAAACCACAAACCATTCCTATATGATGCATGTACCTTTTTATTTCCCCGCAACCAGTGTTTTCATATACGGAGTTGAAAAGAAGGTTATCAGAGCCCTGGTGGATGGATACGTTGGCCACCACACCAACATTGGAGTCTCTGTCCTGAAAGCCAAACTAGAAACACTTAACACTATTTCCCCAAACCAAAATCACAGACTCTTGGTCCTACGGTAGAACCGACCACCTCTGATCCCACTCTGTCACGACCCGTCCTAGTGGGGCTCGTGCTGTGACTCCCCAAGCCCGCCTCCAATAGGCCAGGGACTGGTGACTAGCACTGAGTAGGCATATCACTAACATGGGAGGCATTGCCTAGGTACCTGTACACACGCACACATCTCCAAGCCCACAAATGCTGAAATGTAAGACACTAAGAAACAAAATGCATGCATACAACTAAACCCAACCATTATAGTATGACGATAGGTAGAGTACTAAAAAGTAAACTGGGCCAGAATACATTCCCACCAAAAACAAACAATCAAGAGTCTGCAAACTGCAAGGTCCAACCTGTAAACACATAATGTATTGGGACTGCTGCTTGTAGCCATAGGAACACCTCGTCCTGTAGGGAACTCAGAAATCTCGGTCCTATCCTGGTCCACCCTGGACTCTATCAAAAGGATGCTCGTCTGCACAAGACACCAGACGTGTGGGAAAATCCTGTGCAGGGGTGATTATAACAATACTCAGTAGAGGACCCCGAAAACCACAAAGCAGTAGACAAAGTAAAGGTACAGTCAGCTATGCATAGTATATGTCTACAAAATATATAGAACAAACCAGGTATACTTAAAACATGGACCCGTAGTCAAGGGATAAGTCACACAACCGCATACCCCTGTTAGGGATTCAAATCGAAGATTTCGTGATGCACTCGTTCCGGGAGAACACACTCCACGAGTCTTATAGCTCTAATGACGTCCATTCGAGAAGTGTTGTTCATTGGGAACCATCACGAGAAGTAACTACACTCATTAAGGGAGACACACTCCTGAGTGGGAAGGTTACGATAGAAGGAAAGCACTCATTACGGGAGACACACTCATGAGTGGGAAAGATCACGATACACAGATGATGATCATTTCCAGGGCCATGTCGGATACTGCGACTCATCCGGATTCACTAGTTAGGTGATACACCAGATAGGTAGAGGATCAACGCCCGGTAGAGTTGGTCACGTCGATGCCTGACTCTACCTAGGGTCAGGAAGGGATAGAGGATCTCGCTCCGGGCCTCTCGGATGGATATCGACTCTATCACTGAAAGTTCGGCTGAAGGGATCATACTCCAGTAGAAGGAAATGATGCCTGAACTTTAGGGGAACGAGAAGATGGGGCACTAACCCAAATAAAAGATTTCCAGGATACGGTGAACAAGAGGACCATGTTGTTTTCCAAAAATTACACGGCATGTAGAAAATATACACGCCGTGTTGTCTGACCCCGAGTACTGCCCATGTACAATGGCCTGTGTCTTAGGCTGTTCCTATAGGAAAACTTAGTACATATCATGTAGTATGATGTACACGCTCTGTCCGAGTGACTGGGGTTAGTCCCGTGTCACTGGACATGTGGCCGTACATGTTTATCAACCCGTGTACTCTAACCCGTGTCCGTGTACCCCCGGGATACACGCCGAGTCCTGCGTAGCCACCTCTGCCCTGTTGTACACGCTGTGTCGCCTGAAGCCGTGTAGATCATCCCGTGTCCGTGTATTTCCCAAAGTACACGCCGAGTTTCGGGGAAAGTCCAAAACGCCGTGTGACCAGGGTCACAAGCCGTGTGATTCTTCTCTGACCCCCGAAACCCTAGCCTCCGCCGCCATTACTACATGGCGTGTTCTTAGGAAGTACACGCCGTGTATTCTAAAAATTTATAGAAACACGGACTTCCACCGTCGTGCCTCCGGTGATGATCCATTCATCGATCCGGACGTCCGATTGCCACAAAATCTTCAGGTTTTGGTTGCCCCGATGCTATGAAGCTTCTCCCGATGTTTTTCGGACCTCCGATCAGTTCCGAAAACATGTTTTGTTCTTCCCACACGAAGAACGTTCGAAGAATGCCTTTTTCCGATTCATCATCCGCCGTCATCGGCACACCTCGACAAGGTCATTGCGGTGTCGAACCTTCGATTTAGGATTGTTGTGTCGCAGAATGGATGCACAATGATCCGTTGTTTGTTGCCCCGCGAAGAACGTGAAGAACACATGAGAAAAGAAAAAGTGGGAGGAAATCCAATAAACAAAATTGAGGAACGAACCTCCACTGTCGTTCGTCACGGCGTTGATCCGCTCCCGTTAATAGGTTTAAACGGAGCAGCGATCAACATAAATAAAAGCATGGATTATTTCCCCAAAATCATCCCAAATAAAACCCTCCTGCAAGAACGTACGAATCCACAGATCAACTTGTTCGTGGTTGATCTGCGTTCGTCGTTTAACTCAAAAACAGGGAAAGGAAATTTAAATAACAAACCCCTACCTTTAAATTATATCGATCGTTGATGAAGGTGTCGTACAACCGTCATCACCAAGATCCTTCAACGTTGTTGGAGTAGCGATTCGCAGCCTTGATCCATCGTCGTTTGTCACCGAGAAATTCTCCAACGCCCCGCAGATTCTGCAGAGGTTCCTCTAAAATGTCGCCAATGATCGAAAATTGCTTAATAAGGGAAACAAATTGGAATTTAATTATGCGGAAGTATTAATGACACCAACATGCCATTATTTTGAGTCATTATGACACATCATTAATTTAGGAAACAGACGTCCCGTTGCTGTTCTGTAGTGGACGTTTCCATAAAATAAACATTTAGCAATTTATTTTATTTTTACTTTACTAAAAACGTCCAAAAATTTACTTTCTCCCCCAACCTGTGCCAGTCGAGGTTAGGCCCGTTCCTAGGTAAATTCATTGTCCTGGATGCAACGATGCACTTAGATTTTTAATCTAGGCATCCGTTTGAAAACTTCCCCAATCGCGCACAAGCACCGACTCACTAAACTTAAAAAAAGTGCAAACCACCATTCCGGGCTCACTGGACCTCAGAATGATGTGCCATCTTGGCGCCCAGTCTTGAAATAATTCCATATAATATTTAAAATAATAAAAAGAAAAATCTGAGACGTTACATTTTTCCTCATGAAGGACTCAATAGAATGTTTTCCCCACATTTACACATTTGGAAGGTCAGTGTGATTCATGGATTGATAAAGTTATATAATCATAATAAAGATATTTTTTTTATTACATCACCCATAAAATTTATTGTCTCTAGGGTAAAATCATTTTTTTGCTCATCACATTCATCATTAACACAGTTCCTTCAGGTTTTATCCAATGACTAAAACCAAAAAACATGTTTTGAGAAACAATAATCACATTGGGAAACCACATGATCACGAAAAATAATATATATGACATCTAAATAATGACACCTTATTTTCAATACATGAAACCTTAGGTTTAATCTAGGTTAATCATGATCATCATCTTTTCAAATCCTTCAAAATGGTTCATAAAGAATATGTGAATTATCCCATGAATATCCCTTGATAATTTCAAACCAAGTTTATAGAAAGGGAACACTGACCATACACTATAATTATAATCAATATATAATCAAACAACTATTTTTGGGGGTTTTACCCCTATATGCCTCAGTTATAAAATCACATCCCCTTGTAGTATGAATATAATATTATTTTCTAGAAAAACTCCACACCTTTATTTACCATAACATTGGAATTTATTTTATATATATTATTATCCAAGGTGTTCTCACAAATGTATTCTCATTATAGTTTCCAATTGAAATTAAACCTTATTCTGATACCAATTATAATGACCCATAATTTTTATATATAATTATTACATCTTATTATATGAATATTTATTAAAAACACCATGATCCATTCTAGAACCATATAGGTTTAGTGTCCTTTGGGACTAGATACACAATGTTATTATTTCATGAAATATATTCCACATCTCTAATAAATATCTTCCCACATAACAATCTTATTACACAAGCCCTACATAAAACCTTTTTCATAACCTGGGGAAAATAAATATAATAAAGGGTGAGGTCATATGATCCATAAGGTTAATAAATGGAGATATAAATAATCATTTAAATACAAAATTAGAAAAAGGATATGATTACATGATCACAACCTTTTAAAATCATACCATGTAATTATTAGATCATAAAAATGAGTCGTGGGATAATGCTTGGTAGTTCGTAATACATGCATAATAAAAGGGTAAAAGAATATCATCTATGATAACATAAAAATGGAAAAAGATCAAGTCATTAAAGAGTGGAATAAAGTTTGGTATAATCAAAATAATAGAAATATTATCCCACGGTTACCCACTAAGTCATTTATAACATGTTATGATTGGGATAACCAACTATGTACCTTCTTTGGGATTTGGATAACATCTCGTGTACTATTTTTTTTGGCTTGGTATAACCTCATATGTGCCATATATTTTATGTGATTAGGATAACATATAATTTACCCTTTTATCATATTAAACATTAATCATTACTTAATACATTTTAGGGATATATAATTCAATTCCCACCCATCATTTAATCGTAAATCCATTCTTGTGTATAAAACAAAATCATAAAAAAAAATCATCATAAATTGACCTAGGGAAAAGAAAATGGGTTTTATCTATGTCATTATCATAACCATAAACTATAAAGATATATAATAACAATGGTACCATTAGATAATATTACAAGTAAAACATAACAAAAATCAAACGATGTTACCATAGATAAAAATTTCCTTAAAAATATCACTGGAATATTTCTTGAGAAATTTACCCTCTTTATATGTTTAAATAACATATTAAATATATAAATTTTCCCAACATTATGAAAAAACATTTCATTGAACATATGTTCAAAAAATTATAAAGGAAGATTAAAATCATTGAGAATTCATGGTGGTGGGAAATTTTTTTCATGTCATATATGTTAAAATTGAAGGTACCAGGGTGAAAAGTGGAAGGTGGGCCTAGGATATTGATTTTTTTCTTTCATCGGAGTGACATAGCTTCATCATATTTGGGGATCTAGACCCAACATGGTCCAAGGATAATGAATGGTTTAATCAAATCATAAAAAATTAAATGAATGATTACCTCTTTTAGATTTGATGTGAACTCATACTTCACAAGTTGTGAGCATTAGTTGCTTGAAGTATCTGACATTGAACCCTTCTAGATCATCCACACATACTTTTCAATTATTCAAGTACATCATTCATCGGATTCTGGGTACTAGAACTGAGCTCTAATGATCACTTAGATTCCATGTTGATCATTATGAACCTTGGCCTTAAATATATAAATATGAACTCGAATCCTACACTCCAGTTGAATGATTATATATCTAAGAATTAGTTGGAGAGAGAATAAATCAATAACAACATAGTGAATTCTATATTGGTATGAGTTTATCTATAATTATACAGAGGATGTCAAAATACCCAATTAGGGTTCGTGGAACTCATGCCATAAACATCAACTAAAAATGTAATATAAATAATTTATTATGACGAACCAACTATTCCATAATAATATATATGTTTTATCACATACTTGTAATATATTAAAATATATTATGTGATTTCTTGAGTCATTAACTCGACTCGTAACTCTTGATAATATTAAATGAACCTAAAACCTAATAATAATATTTTTTTCATGTAATATTAATCATTATATTTACTTTATCACTTATAAATACATTAAATATATTAATTTTACCCAATTATTATTTACATGAAAAATAATGAATTTATTTATTTATTGGTGATCGATAAAACATGGAAAACGCTTAGACCACATGGTGGGGACCATCAGGTCCTATTTCTTATTGAACATAATATAATAGAATCTAGAATATGAAATTATGTATGATCCTCTAGGACCTTATATTTATAGAAGTGAATTATATTCATAGAACCAGAGTGGGTTCTAGAAACCCATAAAGGACCCTAAAGAGATAAATAAAATTCATAGCAATGACAACCAACCTATGAACATGTAGTATCCAATATAATCTCCTTTTCCATATGATATCTCATATATTAGGATGCACAGTTTTGTAATAATCCTTTCCTTAATATTTTCTTTTCTGATAAAACTACATGGACTTACCTTCAACTTCCATGGACATTGATTTATGAAGGTATAACCATCCCGATCAACCTGACCAGAGACATCTCTTTCTCAACTTTGAAGTGAAAAATCATATCATTATCATTCAGCCAATGTCATTACATGAATGATATACCCATCAAAAACAACCTCTCCATGACTTCTATGTCATGGTTTTCCTCTTATATAAAAATACTTGATCAAAAAGAATATACTGATAATTATATCAAGTTATAAGAACAATAAATATATTTTTAGATAGGAATAACCAATAAAACATAAAACATGTGGTGTTTCTATTGGTGGGTTTGTCCTCATGATCTCAACTACTATATATCACCAAGTGTGAAATTAATGATAATAATTCTCAATGCTTAGGAGCCCTGAGAAACTGATTGTCACATATTTTATGGGGCATGTCAGTAATCCAAACCATATGAAATTACATTAATATTACTATGATAGTATCTCTAGGTTCCCATTATATCTTGGGATCTTCTATAACCCTTTGATACAACATGTAATCTATGGAAATTACCATAAATATAGTGGACAAAAAAGTATCAACACTATTATGGAATGATAAAATAATGTTTACATATAAACATATATAAATGTAGTGTTAATAAAACTAAATCAAAAGTATGGTCTAGAGAACCCACATTAAACACTCCCAAATGCTCTATATCTGACTTCTAACAATTCCGAATCCTCTATCTATCTCATGATATTCATGCTTCTACCAAGATATGGATTTATTCAGGGGGTATTCCTTGTTGTCCTAAATGGATAGTCTTATAACTTCAAATTCACCTCTCTAAGTAAAATCCCTCAAAAGATGTAACTTAACAATTATATGCTTTGTCCTGTGGTGTGTCATAGCCTCCTCGGAAAGCACCACTATTGTAGTATTATCACAATAAATTAGAATATGGTCTACACTAGTAGACACATCCCCATTGTCTGAGACAATGTTACATATCTGGACTACCACCTTGGATGCATTGAAAGATGATATATACTTAGATACTACTATAGAATTAGCGACCATAAATTTCTTTGATCTTCTCCATTTCATTTCACTATCATTAGGGAAAAATATATAAAATCACTGTGATTTCAAATCATCATAATCTATCTAGAAACTATAATTAGTGTATCCCCTCAAAACTAATTCCTTATATCCTCTATACATAAGGATTATATCCTTCGTACACCTTAAGTACTTTAGGATTGTTTTAACCGGTTCCTAGTACAACTCTCTAAGATTAGCTTGATATCTTCCCACCATGATTAATGTAAATGAAAAATGAAACCTAGTACATAGCATGGAATACTTTATAGAACCCATTGTAGAGTCATAAGGGACTCTACTCATTCTTTCAATCTCCTCTTGTGTTTGTGGAAACACTTTCATTGAGATATTTATAACATGTGACATGGGAAACAAACCAATTTGATTTGTTCCATATTTTACCTTCTGAGCACCTTGTCAATATATTCACATTTATTTAGACCAAAACTTAATTGACTGCAAGAATTTGACTTAGATTCCCATAATTAATATGAAATAAACATATAATACTTGGAAAACGACATCATTCCCATTAACCTTATTATCGTCAGAAGGACCCCTTTATTTTTTAATGAAACCAAATCCACTTATGGAATCATCAAAACAAAAATTATATGATTTTGATTCTTGCTTAAACCCATAAATGGATCTCTATAGCTTTCACACCTTATTAGAATCATTTGTCATATAAAACCTTAATGGTGAGTAAAATAGTTGTCTCCAACAAACCCCACACTGAGAATAGCCATATAGACATCAATATTTCAAATCTTATTATCATGTAAGACTGTTATTTTAAGAAAATATTTGATGGGTTTTTGTATTACTATAAGTGAGAATGTTTCATCATAGCTTATGCCTTGAAATTTTCAGAAACCCTTCACTTCCAATCTTTCCTTATAGGTATTAACCTTAACATCCATGTACAACTTTTTTCTTGAATACTCATTTTCACCCAATGGGGTTTACATCAGTTGGAGGGTCTAATAGAATCCAAACATGATTTTAGTACAAGGAATACATATAATAATCCATGAAATCTTTCCATTTAGTATCATATTTTCCTTATACTGCTTATTTTTAGGTTATAGGTTCATTATTCTCTAGGGGTAATGTCTCACCTGACATAATGAGAAGAAAACTATAACACTCTGGTTCTTTAACCTCTCGAGTGGACCTATGCAGTACTTGATTCTTGGGAACCATTTCATATCCCACAGTCTCTTGTGGATATTTTCCCATACAAACTCATGTGTATCTAGAGCATTAAATTCATCAAAGATATTCTTTCTATAGAGAACCTTTATTTTCATACATTATCATTACATAAATTTTTTCCAATACATAAAGTAATAAAAAAACAGACACCCAAGGACTATATTAGTCTAGTTCCTTTAGATACATGGAAACATGAACACTAGTACATAAGTGAGATACATTATCTCCCACTTGGTTGATGTTGACTAAAACACTTCTTAGACACTTCCAACATAGTACATATCTTCATAACATAGGGAAGGAAACATGAAAAATGGTGAGATTGGATGATCAATAAAGGTAAAAAGGGAGATTTGTATACATAATCATGAGCATAAGGGTATGAGAACATGAAAATGAAAGTAGAAGATCATACCATACATGTTAAAGATCTTATAAATGAATCATGGAATAATGATAAGAAGTTTATAAGACATGAATCATAAGTAAATAAAGAACACAATCCATGAAATTGTAACATAGGAATAAAACATGGAACTATGGAAAACACATAACCTATAATAATGATTTCTATTGTAGTAAAGCCATTGCTGTCAAGGCCATCTTACTGGAAAAGTCCTTTACTGAATAGGGTTTACACTACATTCATGCCCTGAATTACTGATCCAATTTCACTCCTCATTCTAGTCCTGTAATACTAACATGAGTTCATTTTTTATTCCAAACATGTATATCTAATGAGATATAAATCATTACCCAATTCATTGGAGGAAGATATAAGTCCCACCCATATCTAAATTAAACCATCCATACATGTGACACATGATCATAAATAATCATATCATAAGCCATAAGATGAAATGGGAATTATAATCATTTAATAATATCATAACCTATGGTAAAATGATATGTTTTTTAATAATTTCATCCAAATCATAAGCTGTGGAAAAAGCGAGTTTCAAAAGAATATTACCCATGAAAGAGAAATGAGTTTCACAAACATCATGCCATCAAAACATAATCCAATCAAAGAAAGAATATGAATGGAAACATAAAATAATTTTCCCCAAAATTCATGATTAACACCAACAAATGTTTTCTTATATGGGAAATAACTTTGAAATATCTTTTAATAACATTTCTTCATAAAAGTATTCTTTCTTCTTTGAAAAAATATTTTAAAAAAATAATACATTTTGAAAACATTTTTCATTGAAAATACTATTGAAAAATTATAAAGGAATCTTTGAATAGAATAAATCATTTAAAAAATTCTGTTTTCCTTGAAATTGGACTTCGAGGATCATTTAAAAAAATTTGAAATGATTTTTGAAATCACAGTTTCTAAATTAAAATATATTTCACACTGAAGACAAAAACACTATCAGATATTTCTTAAAAACCTTTTCTTAATTATATTTTGTACCAAATAGTGAAAAAATGGTACTAATATATGCATATGTATTTAATTAACATGGGATAAGGAAACTCATGATAGTTTTTAAGATATAGATCATAATATTTCATCAAAGGAAGCATAATAATTAAATATCTCGTAAAGAGATATGATTATTTCAATAAACTCTTTCCACATGGTTACATGGGATCATACTCTCCATGTAAAAAAATTAAATTAGATGAATCTTAAAAATATCATGAAAATAATGATATTTATGATATAACATGTCAAATAGAATTATATACACATTAAAAAATAATGTAGGTTCATAACAAAACATGTGTCTCAAAGATGGAAAATTGAGACCAAACTGTCTTGCTGATTTTGTAGCTTTTCAAACATTAACCCCATGAATAAAGATAATATAATGGATATAAAAATACCCATAAATATAAATATAAGAATCATATAATACATCCATGGTCAGTATACACACCACATAGAAGGGATGGGTGGTGAATATAACATGTATCTCATGGAAATAAAAGTGAGATTAAATTACCTTACCTTACGTCTTTACAATCTTCATACTCATACAATATTCTTATATAATAAATTTAATATTATTATAAATTATATATAGAAAAATATTCTTATATCTATTACCATTTATGGTTTGATAATGACCTTATATTACCCACTTTTTTACAATTCTACGTTAAGGTTTCACTTTAGGTAATATCCTCTTAGTTCATTGCATGTGACTTAATTTGTTAGATAGTTCAACTTTATACTTATATCATGATTTAAATAATGTAAAACATGATATAAATATCATGAAAATATATTATATGTGTATTATAATAATCAATATGATATAGAAGTATGAAATGAAATATATCATTCAAGAATATGGTATGTCGAATGTACGCAAGACCAGTGTTTCCATTTTACTGTTATATTAGAAGAAAAAGAGTAATTGAATTATATGAAACTTTATATGTATATATATAAGTATTATAGAAGCATTATTATATAATATATATCATATATGTTTTGTACACACATCCTTAATACATTTCATATAGTGTGTGAACGAATCACTACACTTTGAGGGTCCGGTAGTCCACACTTCCTAAAATGACTAAAAATTAACCTTTTCATTATAAAAACACTTTTAAAGGAAAAGTGAGAAACCGATATGTCCATCATACAACCATAAAACAACCATAACAGAAAGTAACCTAGAAAAAACTACATGATTTTCTCCTCCCCAGCCGCTGCACCATGACGACAAGCCATCACCAAAGCACGACCCTTCAACTAGCAGTCCCGTACCGAAGTTCATAGGCACATAATTGATGGAAAAGCTATACCTTCTCAGAATACAAATCCAAATGGAATTTTTCAACTAAGAATTCATTCTTTAATCACCATTTGGACAGGATCCATGTAGATTTCTGGCTGTGTAGCACCAAAATTCGCATCAAATCCAAACAATTATCTGAACAAACATAGACACTGTTCGTACTAGCATTCCTCTAAAACCAACCAACCAAGATCACCAACTTAAACAGAGTCATTAAAAATTATCTTGAGATTCCCAGAACCCACTTCTCTAAATAATGTCTAGGATAAAAAGGAAACATGAGTGGATGATACCTCAATCATTAGCATTTCAAACTCAAAAGCTAGTTGATCTTAAAACTGTATGTACCCCCTAATGCTGATATTCCCTTTAGTGATTCCCCTGACTAGAATTTGGTTTTTTTGTCAATCCATGAGTATTTATCCTCATTCAGAGTCACTCTTATAGAGTTCCTCATTATTTTATCTACCACTTATTTAGTTTCATTAAGCAACAAGACCTTCTTGATCACATCATCTTAAGAACTTAAAAGAAAATCCAAGGGAAGATCACCCTTGTCCCCTGGTCCCTGATGACTCAAGTTCCCCAAGACTATATTCTTATCATTTTCTTTTTTTCAGATTGTGTTTCCAAATGATGAGTTAAAGAGGAGTAATCCTTCCTTCCCTTCCTCCTTCTCAAACTCCTATTAATCTTCGGGCTTGAAGCTTCATATATCAAGTGGCTCGGTTCACTTCCATTCAGTTCCTTCAAGAAAACCGCATCTCCAAAAAATGGGTTAGCTAGATAATATTTCAAACCATCCTCTGCAAGATCTTAAACATGTTCCTCAAGTGTATTGGGGTCCAGATCAAAGAATCTGAACCCCCTGTTGTCCCAACCCTGTTTGGACCAACCACATCCATAGCAAACCACTGCTTCCCATTACACCCATCACTACTACCCGATCTTAACACCTCATAAAATGAAGAAGTCTAAAATACCTCCTCACCATTAAATTTTTTTACATACCCTCATTACACCCATTCCTCTAGTTTTCCACTCGACCCACCTCCTTCTGGACCACTCCATCACCCTTCTACACACTATGCTTTGAAGGGCTGGAGATGTCATACCTTAGTCTATTAAGCACCTCAGACACCTTCGATTTAACATGAGGCACTAAATCCTTATTCTCCATATCATCACCATGAGCGACCTCAAAAACCACATTATTGAAAACACTTTCAATTCATTCCTCCTCCACTGAAAACAATGACTAAAATCCCCGACATCTACCCTCCCTACTCGTCTCCATCTATTCCAAGCTATCCTCCTAACATACCTATAAAACCTCACCACTACCGTTGTCTTTCATCCTCATCAGAACCTAAGGTCCCCGTTGACAAACCTCCATCAAGTGACCCAACTGATTGCATATATAAAAACAATCCTTTACAATTACTCTACCCACCAATGTTGAAAACCCCTGATGAAAAATATCTGAAGTGTGCCCCAGCCGCATGCAGATAGAACAAAAGTCCGTCTAGTTCTTGTATATCACACGTTTCATTCACCTGTACTCCTCACCAATTTTGATCCATATATAATCAAAAGAACCTATAGACACATCCACTTCTACACAAACCTAAAGATTTATCAAGTTACATACCGACTCCGTGTGACTATCCGAACATAAAAATATACCGACGAGATTTCCAAGCATTCTGATAACTGAGGGTTTTGAAATGGTAAAAGAAGGTTAGGGAAAATAACCCAAAATATAGTGGAAGGAGAATCACGCTTCATGTAGAACTCAAATGACCAGAGAAATTGAAAAAATTAAATCCCATTGAAGCAAATGGGGGCACTCAACCATGCATTGATGAGGTCCTCCTCCGACACAAAATGAACCAAGAATTAATGGTTGTCGAGTAAGCCCAATGTCTACCTATCTTGAAGATCCCAAGAATTGAAAAAAACCTATCAAAGGAATCAACCGAAGGTCTCCACTTCTTAAACCTATAAACCAAGGTAAGATTAAGGATTGGGGACATTTATGTGAACTCAAAAGTCAAAATTTGGAGATTAGGGAAACTATCGATGATATCCGATACATTAGGTCACAACGAGGATTTTGGTATTTTAGGGCATAATGATATGTGTTTAAAAAGGATTATCTAAGACTAAAAAAATTATAAATATAACATATAACATATATAAACATATTTTCCAACATAATATTCCCTATGAGAGGCGGTAAGGAAAAAATGTTTAATCATCATTTCGTGAGGTGGTAGTTCTTCGTACACGTAAAAAAAATGTTTATTACCCATTAGATGGAAGTGTGTGTAATTATAGGTAGAAAATTTAGAATAAAAAAATAATAGTATATTTAGGATTATGTTGTTTCTATACAATTATGGAATAAAAAGTGTTGAGTAATTGTATAATTGAAATAAAATAAAATAACTCGAGGAAGAATTTAACCTCTTATTTGGGTAACTCCTTTTGGTTTGCAGCAATGGGATTGATTGGATTTATTGATGCCCAAGGTAAGGATTATAGGATAAGGGAGGTATTTTTAGGATCTATTTTGGCAGATTTTTTTGATCTAAAGTTTCTTTATAGGTATGAAGAAGTGGGAGGAGAGGAGATATTTTTATATTGGAGGAGGAGTGACACTCTTGTAATATTTTGAAAAGGGAATTACATAAACAAATTTAACATTAAATGTGGATCCAAAAATATAAAAATACTATAAAAATAAGTATAGGGTCTCAATAATTATATAAAATGGATCTTTGATAAGTTTCTAGGTTGTTTGGGACCTTAAGATTAATGTTTAATCCCTTAATAATCTTAATTTTACCTTAATCGTTGTAATTAATTTTAATAACTTTCACTAATATTTTTGGGAAAAAACTAATATGAACTTATTAAAAACTATAAATTATTTTTATTAAAAGTATTTATTCCATTTTTATAAATTCAAATCACATAAGTGGAAGAAATTAATTTAAATTTAATCCCACAGTCGAGTTGACAATGCAGGTTTTTAAAGTAAAAATGATTAACTGTTTGCTAATTTTTTTTTCACAATTTCAATGTGAAATTTCTTACTACGACCTAAAATGGATTAATTTATAATAATAAAATCTAATTAAAAATTAAAAATAAATTAAAATTTACTTTATCATTATAAATAATTTAGATGAAAAGATAGTTTTGAATTAAAATCTTGGGTTTTCACTATTCATCAAAAAATGAAGTTTCTTAGATAAATCACATAATTTTTACAAATATAATTTTGAAATTATAAATTTAAAAATTAATTTTATTTAAAAAAATTATAGTTAAAAATGTGTCTAAAATATGTTTTATTTTTTTTCATAGATGGACATTAAAATAAGTTCATTTGAGAAAATATTATTTTTAAACATATAAGGACACCGAAAATTATATCTTTCTCTGTAAATATGTTTTATTTATATAAAAGTACAATAAAAAATATATTAAAAGTAGTTATTACTATTAATATTTCTAATTTTAATGGCTAGTTTATAATTTTATCATTTAAATAATTATAACAATAAAATGATGTTTCATAGAAACTCAGCACTGTGTGTAAAAAACACCATGTTAGTGTTGCATGTAACATATGCGAAGTTGGCCTTGAATGTGAAATACACCATGTACATGTTTCATGTAATGTACTCAATGTTGATGCTTCATGTAACATACACCGAGTCAGTGTATTGTGAAAATAATGTTTGATTTAGTGAACTGAAAAACATAAATGATAATTTAATTTAATCAAGAAAAAAGCACATAAAAACTTAGGTTGTTACATTATACCCACATAAAATGAATTTAACCCTTTAAATTATTCACTTAGGTAAAAAGTAATGAAAATACTTATTCTTCATCATATTCTCATGTTACCATTTATCTTAATCTAACTAGTGATTTTTTCCACAAAACATTGACCAGGTGAGTGGTCTTGTTTCATTGAACTTTCTCAGTATGATCCATAATTTCAACTAGCTGTTCCTTATAAGAAATATCCTTATCTAGTGGTATGACCTATGATTTTAGAATATGTGAAGGGTTAGGTATTTACTTTTTAAGGAGGGATACATGGAATACATCATGAACTTGAGATATATTTGGAGGAAGTTCCAAGAAATAGGCTACCACCCCGATACGGTCAATAATTTCAAAGTTACTAATATACCTAGGGATTAGTTTTCCTTTCATAAAAAATCTCATAACTTTATTTGAGGGTGACATTCATAGATACACCTTTTCTTAAACTTATATTTCAAGATAACGACATTGTTTATCAGCAAAACGTTTCTACCGACTTTGAGCTATCGAGATATGCTACTGAATGGTTCTAACCTTCTTGACTATTTTTTATGAATCTCTAGTCCCTATAGATTTATTTCTCTAACCTCATCCCAACATTTTGTAGATTTACATTTATTCCCACAGAGGGCTTCAGATGGTTCCATATTAATGATTGAGTGAAAGAAGTTGTTGTTCGAAAACTCAACTAGATAAATGTATTGATCCCAAAGCACCTTTGAAGTATAAAGAACATGATCTCAACATATAATCTAGGTTTCTAATTGTTCTCTTAGACTAGACATATTTCTAAGGATGATAAAAAGTGATGAAACTCAATTATTTATCATGTTTTTGATGAATACTTCACAAGAACCTTGAGGTAAACTTAGATCCAGATCTGATATAGTATAATGTGGTACACCATGAAACCTCACCGCTTCTATAATGTATATCCTGTAAATCTAATAAAGAGACAACTCTCCTATAATAATGATGAAGTTTTATGATTTATTAAGAAAATCAATTACCACCCATATTTCATTAAACCTTTATAGGTTTTGGTTAATCCAAAGAAAAAATAAATAGTGATGTTCTCCAATTTCCATTCCGGTATAGGTAATGGATGCAAGATTCCCTTTGACTTATTTTCTTATAGACATAATTTTTGAGATTACCAAACACCAATATGAAAACTCCAGAATATATCTATTCATTCCATCCCACCAGAAATATTCTATCAAGTCCCTATACATCTTCTTACTTCCAATATGAATATAGAATGGAGAACTATGAGCCTCGTCCAACAAATCCATCTTCAATTCTGGTATATAAGGAACACATACATGGTTTTTTAACCTTATCATTCCATCATGATCATGGTCAAAATAAGTAAATTTGTAAATTTTTATTGAATCACTAAATATTCCTTATATGCATCCTTAATCATCACTTGGATAGAGGGTTGGAAAGTTATTTTAGAAATATAAGATTTTCCCTTTCCTTCATGATATATGGATCCATCCTTTTCAAATCTATAAATATTGGATATTTTTTTATCATCATCCTGGATAGGCTAGAAAGATGCTTTTTACTCAAATTATCATCCTCATTATTCTCTTTCCCATGGTGGTAATGTTTTGAGAAGTCATAATCCTTTATCAACTCTAAAAATATTCTCTAGAACATGTTTAACTCATTACATGTGATTGTATGTTTTATAATTTTATGACCCATATAAATATCACAAATTTCTCCAAAAATATAATGCCTCCATATCCTTAATGAAAAAAGTACCGATGGAAACTGCAAATCATGAGTTGGGTAATTTTGATGATTTATCTTCAACTATTATGAGGCATTAGTGATAACCATGTTATTATGTTTAATAAGACATTCCAAAACATTCTTGTATTCATCTATATAGATTAAAAACCCTTATCCACTATATGATAATGTAATAATAGGTTCACTGATTAACCATCTATTCAGTTCCTTTAATGTTTCCTTAAATTCACCTATCGAGATAGACATGAAACCCTTCCCAGTTAACATGGATATAGGATTATATAATCATGAAAAATTATCGACAAACCCTCAATAATATCCAACTAAACCAAGAAACATATGGATCTGTGTCACTATCTTTTGTCTAGGAGAACAGTCAATAGCCTCTTTCTTTTATGGATCTACTTCTATGCCATATATTGAGATTATGTAGCCTAAAAATGAACCCTTTTGATTCCAAAATTCACATTGTGTAATTTTTTCATGTTGTTTGTCCTTACATATGGTCTTTAGTAAAATTCTTAAGTTAAGTTCATTCTCTTCCTTACTCTTTGAATAGATAAAAATATTATCTATAAGGATTACCAAAATCTTATTTAGGTAATCTCTATTCACACTATTCATCAAATCCATGAAGATAATTGGGGAATTAGTAAGACCAAATGGCATCACCATATATTTTTAGTTTCTATACCTTTTATAGACTGTCATCTTGGTTATATCCTCTTTCTTGAATCTCAATTGACGATATCCATAATAAAGTTGGATATTGTAAAAGTATTGATAATTGTATAGTTGATGAAACAAGTCATCAATGCAAGGAAGAGGATACTTGTTCTTGATTGGGATCTTTTTCAACTCTTAATAATCAATGTAGAGTCGCATTGATCAATCTTTCATTTCCACAAAACAAACCAGTGCACCCCAAGGCGACACACTTTTATGAATGAATCTCTTATCAAGGCTTTCTTAGAGTTTATTCATCAACTACTGAAACTAAATTGGAACATTATAAAAGGGGGCTTTGAAATTTGTGTGGAACCAAGTATAATTTCTATTGAGAACCCAACTTCATATTTTGGTGGAAGTCTAGGAAACTCTTCTGTAGAGAATCCCAAAAATTCCCAAACAATAATCATTTCATCGATGTCGATAACAAACTTTTTGAATGGAAATTAAGACCCATAAGCTAGATTTAATCTCCATAAGAAGTTCATGCTTATATTTACATTTATGGATTGTCATAGGAGGGTTTGAAATATTAAATGTAACTACCATTCATGAAAATTTAGTGTGGTATTTTTTTATCGAAATACAATCCATGGCTAAGATGACATAAAATTCAACCAAAATAATAATGAAAGGATTTACAGGAAGCACATTTCCACAAACATCAATCAGAGAGGAATCCTAGACTTGGGATGAAATAGTTGTACCATTAGGAGGTTTCAATTTTAATTCCACATATAATTATTTTGGTGGAATATTAACACCATTATAAAATTATTTATATATGAAAGAGTGGTTAGATATTTAATCAAATGACATTAGTAGTTCTAGAGTGGATGGTAAGTGTACCTTTCTTCACGCTGTTATCACACCCCTTGTTAGAAATAGTAATTTCATGAGAAATCCCATTGTCCCTTAGCTTAAGAGGTTTCTGACATCAATCATCATCACTAGAACTTGGGTTTGGGAACTAGATAACACAATGACCATTATACTTACACTTGTAGTAATGATGCGGGTGAGGTATATTCTTTGAATCTTTCTCTCCATTAGAATTTTGGGCTAAATTATTCCCATCATTTTGATAATAAATTTCTTGGTGGCCTTTCATTACACAAATTAGTCATTTAAAATATGCCTTAAGATAAATTCCTCTATGGTTCATACCATATTTATAGAATAAAAGAAAACTCATATTCTTTTCTCCATGGTTTTTAGAGTTTCATTTGAACTCCATATTTATTTTATTGTCAAAATCATAAGGTTGATAAATGACTCCAACTTCCATTTCAACCTTTAATTCACATCACACAATCTCATCGTAGATACTAAATTATCTTATGGATAACACCATTCTAATACTTGGATTTAAGACACTGAAGAATATATCAACATTACATTTGGGTTTGATAATAATTTCTGAAGTGTAACTCATGTGTATCATGATATTATCCATTTAGGATAAAATAGATTAATCTTCTCTTTGATTAAACTCAAGTAACTATTTCTATATCTTAGTATGAAGAATCTGACGAAAGTACTTGTTGAAAATTATTTTCTTGAACTATCCTCAATCCATGGATTCAATCTCATCTTGCTACCTCATATTCTTGATTAGATCCCACCCCTGGTTTTCATCACCTTTTAATTGAAAATCGCCAGAATGGATTTCTCATGATCCGATCATGGGATAATAGAGAATATATTTTCATTAGTACTAATACATCTTTCAGTAATAAGTAGATTAGAAGACCATCTTAATTAAGGTGCATGTTTCCTTGTGAAGGAATCGATTGAATGTTATTCCCTATTTTTCTCATTAGGAAGACCACCATGATTCGTCTATTGGGAAATTTGTGTGATCATAGCAATGAGGTTTTTCATTCCTGCTCTCATAACACTTGGTTGGTCAGGTGGACAATCATTGCATTATCCTTTCCAATCACCAATCAAAAAGAAGGAAACAACTATCATAAAGAGGATCCAAATAATCATGAAAAGTATCTTATAGGATGTATAAATTATGACACCTTCCTTAATCTATGGAACCATTGTTTTAACCTAGGTTGTTCATATCCAACATCTATTTAAATCCTTAATGATTTCTTACTAAGAGTTTGTGAATTCCCAATGCATATCCCCCAGGTGCGTCAGACTAGGTGTGTAGCAAGGCCTATTATTGTGTGCTAGATTACCCAGAGTCAGGATCATGAAATATTGTTAGAGTTGTTAACCCTAGGTACATCTGTTCCAAATCCAAATCGACTTATAGTATCCAAACATGGATGTATATATAAGGAACCACTCACTCTATCATTTACCAAAATTCTAGGATACTTTCATATACTTGTACTTATCCTTAGACACATCCTTATACATGTCCTAAGGTTTCTCACTATGTTTTTATCATGTACGATTTCAAAGGTTAACTAATAATTTTCTTTAATACCAACTATAGAAACCCTGAATTTACATACATTAACATTACATAACTTTTTTGGAAAACTTGAAACATTAAAAAATGGATTCATAAAGACTGTATTAGTTTAGTGCCTTTAGAAACATGGAAACATGAACACTGGTACATAAGTGAGGGACATTATCTCCCACTAGAGTCATCATGACTAGAACCATTCTTAGACATATCAAACTCAATAAAAATATTCATAAACTCGGGAAGTAATCATAAAAATGGGTGATCTTAGATTCTTATTATGGGTAAACAAAGGAGATGTGTAAGAATAATCATGATAATAAGGGTATGATAACATGATCATGAAAATAGAAGACCATACCATTCATATTAAAGAAAATATACATGAATCATGGCATAATTCTTGGCAATTCATAAGACATTAATCATAAGGAAATAAAGAAAAAAATCCATGAAAGTGTAACCTAGGAATAAAAAATGGAATTGTGACAAACACATATGAATATAATAATGATTTCCATAATAGTCAAGGAATTACGTACAAGTCAATATTAGTGGACATAGTCTTTTACTGAACCGGGTTCACACCCCATTACATCCCTGTATAACTAAACTAAGTTCACTCCTTATAACATTATAATACTGAACTAAGTTAATTTCTCATTCCATCCTTGTCTATCTCACGAGATATAAATATTTTATCAATGCATTTTAGGGAGATATAGGTACCACCCATCACATATTGAAATCGTACATAAATGTGCGACAAGATAATAAATAATAATACCATAACCCATTGAATTAAATGGGTATTATGAACATGTAATAATATCATAACATGTAAAAAGAGATAGGTTTCATAATCATTTCATCATAAACATAACCCATGAAAACAACTAGTTTTAAAATAAAATAACCTAATAATGAGAAATAGGTTTCATAAACATCATGAAATAAAAACATAATACATTAAGAGAAATAATATGAATGGAAACATGGATTAATTTCCCCAAAAAATAACTAGTAACACCAATTATATTATCCGATATGGAAAATAATTTTGAAAGATATTTTAAAAAAATTTCTTGAGGAAAATTCCATTTTTTTAAAAAAATATATTTTTAAAACATAAAACCTTTTGAAAACCATTTTCTTTTAAAACATTTTAGAAAATATATAAAGGAATCATTTAAAATAATAAAACATTTTTAAAATACTTTTTTACTTAAAATTTAACTTCATGAATCATTTTAAAACCTTTTTTAAAACATTGCTTTTGAAATAAAAAATACTTCCAACTAAGAATAAAAATACATTCATATTTTTATTAATTTTTTTATTAATTATCTTAAGTACCGAAGAGTGTGAAAATGGTACTAATAAATGGATATATCTAGAATAAGAATAGGTTAAGTAAAATCATGATCTTTCTTGAGATATGGATCATAATATTTCATCAAAATAATAATAGTCATTAACAATCTCGAAAAGTGATGAGATTGTTTTAATAAACTCTTACCACTTGGTTACTTGGGATCATAAACTGTAACGACCCAAAATTTTATCAATGAAAATTCCTCTTGATTTAATTAAATATATTATTATGTAAAATGGTTATATAAAATATTCACTTATTTGGTTTTATGTTTTTGGATTTTAACATACCTTTCAGAATTGTGACTGTTGCTAATATAGCCGTTGAAATATGATCACAGGATTAGTATAAATATAGGGCTTTAACAAATCCAATTTACTCAGAGAAATAAAGCAATGGCCTCATCCAGTAGAATTGACCCATAAAAATATCATTTTTCAGATCCTGTAAAAGAGGTGGCGTCATTGGGCTTCGCTCTTGACCAATCCCAATCTGAACTTGAATACGTTAAGCTCTAGAAAAACCACCTACACGAGAAGTGGATGTTTATAGAGATTACCACCCGAGCGATGTTATCCGAGCCACCCTAAGAGTCGGTCACCATGGCACACCTTACCCTTTGGTATTATGCGGGTGTTATAAGGGGTTATGTAACAATACCTTATCACTATGATTATGTGCATTATTTTTGTATACAATAAAGAATATACATTCATTTTTTTATTGTTACTTTGTAAATAGTTTTCAGAGCACAGATAGTATTATTAGTTAATATTAAAATAAGGAATCTATTTTGATAAATTAATGGATATTTTAATTAAATAATATTTTAATAAAATTCTATTAAATTACTTTTTATTAAGTAAAAATGGTCGTATAATTTTTATGAATACAATTGAAATTTTAATTAAGGTTTGAAAGATGTTTTTTTTCAAAACCCATGAATTTTCGATAAATGCCATTTTTTATTTTAAAAGTAAAAATTCAAAAATTTAGAAAATTATTTAGATAAAATGAATATTATTTTTTGAATTAGTATGTTGAAATTATCCAATGGTAAATTTTTCATAATTTTCTAAGATAGTTGAATGTTTGGGTAAAAATTAATTACAGTTTAAATATATAATGTGTTTTATGACATCATAATGACCCAATACTGATATAATAAAATACTATAAATGATATGTTTGAAAAATATATGTTTTATCCATAAAATAATGTGATTTTAGATTTATTTTATTTATTTTACAAATCATTAATGGACCCTCCAATACTTATAAAACATTTTAGCATTTTAAATTGTTTTCCTTGAGAGTGTGACTCACCTCCACATAAGTAATCCTATTATTTTAAAATGTTTGGCCATTGGCCTTATAATGTATTTTTTTCCACTCCCCATTGGAAAAAACCATGGTCTGGTTTGTGGTTTTGATTAGTATAATGTATTGTGTCCCAAATCTAAATAATAATTAATTCCCTTTCCTTTCCTATATAAACCCACCCAAAATTTAACTTTCTCTTCACTCAAAGCCTTTGGTGTTTGTCCAACCTCTGACATAATATCTCTAGAATCCTCCCAAGGCGCCCCAAGCTCCCATGTAACACCGAAATATTCCATGATATGTAATGTCCCAGAATCTTTGTATAATTTTTTTTAATTATATAGAATTATTTCGATACTGTGAAATCTGACAGCACGCGATTCCGAGGCCCGGAGTGCCTGAAATGAACCGTCAAAGTTTTGTTAAAATTTAAATAACGCCTGTAAGTAGTTTTGATGAAAAAGTGGAATAAATCTTAAATGGTTGCATGGATGAGAAATCTGAGCACACTGTTGCGTTCAAAATTGTAGGTTTACCCTAGGCACGACTTAAGTTTAGTCAGCAAGGGCCTCCTGTGAGAAAACCCCAAAATGGAATAACTATAAATAAAATAATTAAATAAATTATTTTATTTTTCAGATTCTTATAACTCACAAACGGTAGCTCAGATTAAAAATATGAGACCACTGCTAAACTCATGAGTGTATGCTTTATTTAGGTAGATTCTATCTTCGGCCAGAACAGGCCATCAGTGAAAGTTAGTTTTTGACTGTAAATAAAATAATTAAGTGAAAATTATTTTATGGTAAAATTCATAACATCTAAATGGTAACTCAGATTGGAAATCCGAGAGTACCATTGGGTTCGTTGGGGAATGTTTCACTTAGGTAGAGCCTAACCTTGACCAATGAGGGTCGAGGTTGATTGTTAATATTTTTCTGTTCCTTTTTTTTGGTACGTTCAGTAAACGCAAGAGCAGCATTTTCTATCTTTTGAACTATTGCTCAGATTAAAAATTTGAGGGCACCATTGAATTCATAGTGTTGAGATTCACATAATGGAGGATTCATTACGACCACATTATTTCTAGAGGAAATGTTAGGTTTTGGGACTTTTTAAGGAAAGAAAATAAAATAATTTGATTTTTTTTTTGTTTCTATCTTAACCTCCAATGGAAAAATAATGGTGGGAACAATGATGTGTCAAGCCATTAAATGGATTAACCCATCAATCATAGTAATTTTTTCATTGGAGAATTTGTGAACCTTCCTATTAAATCTACTCCCATTAATTCCTGACACCGTTAGACACCCCCCTCTTATTTATTTAGAGCTTGGGGAGAAGTGTTGGTATAGCTTCGCCATGAAACGAAGTGCTGAAGTAGCGCCACAACATCGATCCCTTGGAAGATGGACCCGGTTCTGGCGAGTGGTGGTGATCGACACCGAAACTCCGAATGAGTATTGATGATCAAGAGACGTCATTGGAGGTTGTTGCGGGAACAACGAACACCAACCCACTTCCTCAACCATTGGTGTTTATCCATCATTCATGAGGTAGGGGTTTTAATTTAAAGTATGATGAAATCTATTTGTTGATTCTTCATATTCTTGATTCACATGGACGATGGCCAAACAAACATGTCCATCGTTCTGCACTTATACCTTGACCCTTTTGTTTCTTTCTTCGCATGTTCTTCAGGCGTTCTTCAAAGCCAAATAATTATGCACGCTAAAAACGCAATGTCTCATTGAGCGTGACATATGGATGCAGAGATCTCAACCTGAGGATCGTAAATATGTAGACATCATGTATTTCGGGCTTGGAATAAATATTCAATGACGTGTGGAAGAAGGGAGGCGCATGTCCTTCCTGCCAGTAGAGGAGGAGGCCATAGTTGTCGAGCCGGAGTGGCACACTGGAGGGAGGCTGACACCTGACCAACCGTGGTTTGAGCAGGAGGCGCACCGGAGGGTGCCCGACACTCGGCCAATTGCGATTCGAGTAGGGGTCCCACTAGAGGGCGGCCAACATCTGACCGGCTGCGGCTTGAGCCAGCGGCGCAACTGGAGAGCGGCCGAAACCCAGACGGCCGCAGGAGGATAGCGGTGTCGCCACGCCGCTAGGAGGAGAACCAGCTGGGAATCCGTCCGGCCGTGATGCACCGAGTGGGACCCGCTTCGGAGGGTCCCCCATTCTAGAAGGCTGAACAGTCCATTAGACCATTCAAGAATCTGGGGGGAGTCTCCCCCTGGGTGGTGGCTAGGGCAGACCGTGCCTAGCCGGGCAGAGCACACTCAGCCGAGCGGGCCGAACCGCAGCGGGCTGCACCATAGTGGGTCGTGCCACCCCATAGTGAACTGAGCTGGTCCGCGGCCTAGCAGTCCGGGCCCACCATGACCTATCCCAACCGTTCCGGACCCAAGTCAGGATGGGTAGACCCAAATTGGGTTGATTCAGTTCGGCCCAAGAGGGGTCGGACCGGGTCCGACCGAACTCGGGGCTAGTCGGACCCAATTTCTCCATTTTGGCTATATCTTGAGAACTGGACATCTGTTTGATGAACCGTCTGCGGCACCAGGATCCTTGGATCAGGTGGTCTTTTTCATATACTCCACCTGAGTTTTGTATAAGTTTGGTACATGGTTGGGTTGGATTGAACCCAAATCCAACCGGGCCCTCAGAATAGAAACAGTAATAACTCAAAGACCGGGCATCTGATTGATGCCATCTGTTGCTTTGGAACCCTTATGACATTGAGGTCCATTGGTTTACTCCATTTTGGAGCTTATTGGTGTTATAGGTATGACCGATATCTCTAGAGGTAGATTATATAGAACTCGAGCGAACCGGGTGCGACGAATCCAGTGGTAGACTGTAACGTGAAGGATGAACCTCGATCCTGTGTGGGTCAAAACTCAGCGATCCTATGTAGGTCAGTGCATACCGATCCTATGTGGGTTAGAACATTTATGGGTCAGAACTCATCAATATTGTGTGGGTCAACACAAGCCGATCTTGTGTTGGTCAGATCCTATGCATGTCAGCGCTCAATGATACTATGTGGGTCAGCGCATACCAATCCTGTGTGGGTCAGCAGGGGTTAGTTACCTATCAATCCTGTGTGAGTCAGCGTGGGTTAGTTACCTATCAATATTTTGTGGGTCAGAAGTAGTGCTACCTAATATAATAAGATAATTTATCCTTAAAAATAATCATTAGTACTTCTGTACTTAAGTTATACCTGATTGTGAGTTGATTCACATCTATATTAGTGGTGTACCTATGTGGTACTTCTAGCTTCGTGGTGTTACCTGTGTGAAACTTCTACCTTCATATTGTTACTTGTGTGGTACTTCTATCTTATTTGTGTTACATGTGTGGTACTTATGGATTTGTGGTGCTACCTTTGTGGTACTTCTACCTTCGTGGTGTTACCTGTGTGGTACTTATATCTTCAGGGTGTTACCTATGTGGTACTTCTATCTTCGTGGTGTGACCATTGTGGTACTGCTATCTTCATGGTGTCACCTATGTGGTACTCCTATCCTTGTGGTGTTACATGTGTGGTAATTCTACCTTCATGGTGTTACCTGTATGGTTCATCTATCTTTGTGGTGTTACCTGTGTGGAACTTCTACCTTTGAGGTGTATTCTCTGTGGTGTTACATGTGTGGTACTTCTACCTTCGTGGTGTTACATTTGCGGTATTCATCCCTCATGTATGAGATGGTTATTTCTTGATAACTTAAGTATATGTATGGGCATATAACTAAGTAGAGTTGATGTCTTGCTTTGTGGTTTTTCCTTTGTGGAACTCTAGGAGACCTAAGGGGGTCTCAGGGTCCCTACTAAGTATCATTATACTCACCCCTTCACAGGCTATGCCCGCCCCTTGATGTGTTCTGTGCATATGATGTACAATGTTGATCAAGGCTGAGGGAGCTAGGAATGGATGGTTCTTGGAGGTGTACTATTTGGCGTGATGTGACGCATGGACTACTATTCATGAGCTATACCTACCCTTCAGGTAAGAACCTCAGTGGATGATCCAGAAGCTGCATTGTAATTTTCAGTTGTATTTGTTCCTTTCAGTTGTACTTTTACTTTACTGTTGAGTTATTATTTCTCACCACTTTACTTTCAACACTCTTTTACTACCGCAGTTTACTTCGTGGTTGCTTTTTTTAGTGTTCTAGTCTGTGTGGTTGCTTCTTGTTGTGTTCTCGGACCGTGTGTTTTTACAGATTAAAGGAAATAACTTCATGTTTTATGGAATATGACTTTCGATGCTAGTCTCTAGCCCTTTTCCAATAGAATGTGGGCTTAGGGTAGTCACGACATGGGCCCTGGGGGATGGGTCATGATAGGGTACGCTTCTCTTTGAATAATACAATAGCGTGTGATATACACAACACCGAGTTAAAGCGCACCATGACCTATCAAAATATCCATTTGAAATGAGGTTATGAATAGTAATAAACACATATTGAACATTATATATATCCCATATAATTTGAACTTTCATCTTTTGTGTTTCTTAGATATAATATAAGGAAAAATTAATTTTTTCAGATAAAAGAAGTATTTTTCAAAAAATGTAGTTTTTTACCTTTTAATGGAGAACCCTTTATAAATAAAATATTTGACACTTTTATATATTAAATTTGATGAAATTAAATTCTTCTTTATAAGAGGGACTGTTGACACTCCTTTCGTCACAGAATCTAAAAAATCGGAAAAGAAAATGACTTAGCACAAATTGATTCATCCTTTGAAGAAAATATCAAAAAATCGACAAAGGGATGAACAAGGAGAAAATTACCCATAAGTCACGCAAGTTTCCCCATAGTAGCGCAAGTACACTTGTACGAAGCATTATGGTCGTGCAAGTGACTTGCGCGACCTAAGTGATAACCTCCTGGGGTCCTCTCCTGCCGATAAATAGAGCCTGTGGGCCCCCCATTTGAGGAGGAATTTTTTTTTCAGAAACTCAGATTTGAGCTCCCGGTGCCCTAGTCTCTTCTCAAAGCTTATGAAACACTTCTAAGGTAATTTATTACCTAGAAATGAAGATCTAAAGAGTGGGAGGAAGGCCTAAGTGTTGAAACTCATCAACACTTGCGCGCCTGAGTGGCCAGCCCTTAAGGGAAAAGGGCCACACTTGCGCGCCGCCTTACTCCTTCAATAGATCTTGCGCGCCCCTCTTCCGGAAGAACCTCAAGAGGATTCTAAAGGCTTTAATGAAGAGTCTCTCAAGTATTACCCTTCTGGTTAACCATCGTGCAAGTACACCATGTGTCGCGCAAGCATACCTGCGCGACCAGGACTTGCGAGCCCATGCAGTACCTGCGCGCCTGCCAGGACTTGCGCGCCCCTGCCTTTTCGGGTGCCTTTCTTGCCCATTTCACCCCTCTTAAGCCATTACACCTTTCCTATTCGAGATTCAGTCTTCAAGACACTCTTCAAAGCCATTTATGGCATGATTTTATGATTTTACTTCCTTATATGAAAGGAATTCTGTGGAATATCTCTCCAAACCTAGTGATTTACACATCTTTATGTCACTAAAGTTTGATATTTCATTCATTCAACCTCATCCTTTAAGATGAGAGAATCCTTAACCTAGGTCTCCTTTTCAGGAATAATCCCCAGTCATATGTCCTCTAATTTGGGCATCCTCTTAGGAGTAAGCCCCAGATCCCCTAACCTGGGCTTCCTTTTCTGGAGTAAGCCCTAGTCTCAA
The DNA here is from genome assembly GCA_963277665.1 of Viscum album. Lineage (NCBI taxonomy): Eukaryota > Viridiplantae > Streptophyta > Magnoliopsida > Santalales > Viscaceae > Viscum > Viscum album. Next base: position 388,364,030 of record OY728166.1, read on the forward strand.
GTTTGGGCATCCTCCTTAGGAGTAATCCCTAGTCATAATTCTTAACTTGGGAATCCTCCTTAGGAGTAAGACCCAATTCTTAGAGTTCCCAATCCTGGGAATCCTCTTTAGGAGTAAGCCCCAGTCTCCTAAATTGGGCATCCTCCTCAGGAGTAAGCCCCAAAACTTAATCCTTGACCTCGGCCTCCTTTTCAGGAGTAAGCCCTAGTCTTAATTTCTCTTAAACGGTCCTAATTTAACTTTGATCTGGGATTACTTTTCAGGAGTAAAACCCAATCATAAGTCTTCTCCAAATTTGGGCCTCCTTTTCAGGAGTAAGCCCCAAGTTAGAGTATTCAAAATCTCGATGAAGCACATAAACCTTTATGGACCCTGTTCCTAGATTTCTTCCCTAAAGTAAACCCTAACCTTCATTTATTTGGGCAGTCATACATACATAAGCCCCACATTATTTCTTATGATTGCATCTTTCATGGCACAATTGTCTAATTTTTACCAATACCTCTTGTTTCTCACACTTATCATGACTCACGTGAGATTAGAGTGTAAAAGTAATTGTGACATCGTTATTTGAGCCATCAATCATAAACATCATACTCCCTTACTCGAACTATGTGGGTTCTGATTCCTTTTATAAAAAAAGGATACGTAGGTAGCCCGTCTACGGGTTCGATCCCAACTCTAAAATAATCCATGTCCTTCTGAATGACAATAAACTTCAAGTGCCCCACTGAGTGGCTTTAAAACCAGCATGGTCATCATAATGACCAAGAGACTTCTGTATAAATGTGTCGAAGGGTACCATTGACCAAGAATCTCTAATAAATATAGATGATTCTCTATCGATGAAGAACCTCGAATACATACAAAAGATTCTCTAAATTTCCTACGTATTTAATCATTGATTGTCAGATCTGAAGGAAATCTCATTTTATACTTGGTAATGTAATAATGATTCACGAACATAACTTAGATCTATAAAGAGAGTCCCAGAGTAGACAATAATTCCCCTCAAAAAGGTGTGATGAGTCCAACCTCCCATCCTCTCGACCAATGCAAATTCCTAAGCCTCATCTGTCCACAAACTAATGAGCACATACCTTTGGAAAGTAGGTCCGAATGGATGTGGAATCATTGGATGTTTACAGTTCTACGCACAAACCTGTTAGAAACCGATCAGAATGTTTGAACCTCCCATCAAGGCGGTCATCCCCGGATTCCGAGGGAAACAAAAATGGTGAACCCGACATGAATCCTTAACCAAGTTAAAATGATGTTTTACCTATTTTTAGGCCCCTATTTAAAACTAAATGAGAGGGCCAACAAAAACAATCATTGACATATGTGCTCATCCAAATGATGTAGTGGATAAATTTATCTTGATTACGTCTGTTATATCAAACAGGCACTCTTTTTCCAAGATCTTCTGCATTTATAGAATGGCTGCTCTCAAGTTCACACCTATGAATACTGCTGCTGCAAATGCCACTACTGCTACTCCTGCTGGATCATCGTCCTCTCTTAGGACGATATCACATACTAAGCCTCTTCAAACCTAGGTATCAAATGCACTGGTTAAGGAGTACCATCAACACGGTACCATCCCAACTCTGGAGGCTGCCCGACAAGCCCTCAAAGTAAATAACTCACATCGGTCGTCTGGACAACGACGACCAGTGATCAAGAAGCAGACGGTGCTGACTACCGTCTCCAACCATTTCGGGTTGTTATCCCCGGAACACAATCACCATTAACTCCCTTATTCTAGGGAGGTGAATGAGCAGGTCCCTCAGGACCTTAATTTAAAGAGACAGGAGTCCTTCCTGAGGGCTCCCACCAACAATCACCGCCAGAATTATGCGACAGTGCGCCCTCAACATGATGAGGGTACCGACTCTAGGCATTCGGCTCAGGTTCCTCGAACTCGAGCAAGCAAGAAGAACCACCAGAGGTGGAATCCGATCAACAGTGAGCATGTTTTCATCTCTTCCATATCTGGAGAAGTCCACCAACCTAACTTGGTGGCAAGCAACGAGCATGCACATACACCTGCCCGTTTTAAACCCACTATCCAGCAGACTCATCTGGCAGCATCACGCCAATCCCGCCTGGAAATTCCGGCGGAGTACTAAAGGCAGGAACATACACCTATTTATACATCATCAGCTACTCAGCAGGCTCGTCTGACTACATATGATGGATCTCACCAATCACCTTTCGCGAAGTTCAATCAGAAGGCACATACACCTTCTAGTATTAATCAAGCCTACCAATAGTCCCGCTTGGTAGCATTCGGAGAAGTTAGTCAGAAAGCCCCGAAAAAAACTAGGAGGCAGACTCAACTCTCTGCCCCCACACTTGAGTACTATCAGGATTCACTGATAGGAAAAGGAGGATAGGAGGAGACACATACACCTGCTCCAAGCCCGGAATGGATGTATATTCCTGTTCCAGTAGCTGAAGTCACCAAGCATATTCTATCAATGGTGAAAGAGAAGAAGCAAATCCCTGCTCATATTCTGGATGCCTTCCAGGATATTATAACAACTTCAGCAGCATCTCAGGAAAAGACACATAAATCTATCCCTACCAGTGGAGTGATACATCAACAATTCACTCCGGAACAGACACACACATCTGTTCCAGTCCAAGAGGGTTATGGGGCATACTCCCCCATATCATATGGATGACCAAGTTAGGAACATACACCTGATTTGAGAGGAGATCATCAGCCTAACCTGACCATATTTCCTAATCAGGCACATACCCCTGCTCAGAGCAGCCACTTTCGTCAACAAGTGGTTTCCAAGGTGAGTAAGAAGGCATCTAAGAAAAAGACCCACCCAGCACAGTCAGGAGATCAAGAGCCAATCTGTAACAAGGCCTTGCTCGATGCTAGAGTTCTTGAAGCCCTCAGACAATTATCTGTTGGAATTCAAGATTCTACTCCCTCAGTTCCCAATAGTGGGAAGATTAATTCCGAAGGTCTTCAACAGACACATCCTCATGAAGGCTTGCTTCATGACAATTCAATCGATCTTGAAGTTTCATCTTCAGATGAGAGCCACAGGAACCCTCTGCGTGGTCAGAAGACCAAGGAGCAAGAGATCTCATCTTTTGCTATAACCCATTATGGTGGTACTCCCCATGATGATGAATTTCGCTGCGAAATTCCTCTCTGTAGTAGTGATGCACATTGCCCGGAAAATGCTCCAGTGGACAATGTAGTGCCGAGAAATACCTCTTATCTTAAGGCACTTGCAAATGCGAAATCAGTCATGTATGAAGCTTCATCGCTAGCAGGTGAAATACTTTCTCAATCAGAAGATATCCCAGCATGTAGGTCATTCTCCGAACCACCCCTAAGTCATGCATCTTCTAGTTTGATCAATGATTTCTCTACCAATCCTGTTGAATCCAATGAAGCAACAAGGAAACACCAACTCTGGTCAATTCAGGTAGAAGAATCTTCATCAAATGATAAAGAGGAAATGCTGAATATGAGAAAACAACTGGCAAAAGGTGAAGTGCCAGTCATGTTTTGGCCTCTGGCTGACTCTAAGTATAATATTCCAGAAATGTTGACAGAAGATGAAATTCATGATATTCGTCTCAACATATGGAAAACTCTTTGTCAGTTTAAAACTAAAGTATTATCTTATGATGAATCTGAAAATCATCTTAAGATAATAGAATGGTTACAAAGTCAGATTGATTTGGAATCTCTATCAGTCTCTCGATATTCGAAGGCTGAAAAGCAGCAGAGAGCCCTTCAACATTCATGCTTTAGCACACTAAGAAGATTGCGCCAGTTAATTGCCAATGCCCCATCTGGTATTCGTGTCAGAGGATGGGGTGTTCATGGAGAACTGCATTTCACGGTGCTCTCCAGTCATCAAAGCCCGCAGAAAATGGTCTCATACAATGTTATTGCCCATGGACGGCCATAGTCAATGGGCTTTGTTTGTAATCAAAATCTTTCCCAAGAACAGGCTTCAACTAGTTCCTCTAAAAATCAAGAATACAGAGAACAAGTTGTTGAATTACTCTTTCATCAATCAAATGAGAATATTGAACATGCCTCTCGTTTGGATCAAGCACGTCACCAAGTGACAGAAGTGTCGGAAATCATCCAACGGTTTTTTGAACCGGGTGATAAAAGTAGATACAGATTAATGCATCCAGCTAATTTCCAGACTAAGGTTCGCATGATCAGGAGGAATTTCAAGAAAGTCTCAGACATATCATGTCAAGAACCACCCCAGTTCGCCAGACTAGGGACTCTTTTAAACCAACCCTCAGAATTAACAAAAAGGATTCTGGGAGTTGAGCGAGAACAGCAGGAACAACCCCAGTCCACTGGACTAGGGACTTTTTCAAATCATCAATCCCCTCCTCAGAGAAAGTCGGTATTTTCTCGATTGGGGAAGAAACCTCAAGAGGAACGAAGATCCAAATTATCAAAGATTCCATCCAAATTACGGTTCTTCAATAAGTTCCTGAGGGATTGAATCAACAAAAGACAATGTCTTATCAAAGACATGGAAGAAGACAATATCACAGAAATGTTGATAGAAGGGATGCGATGAGTTATGCATCGATTAATGTCATCAATGTCGTTGTTTCTGATCAACCAGTTGAGGCTCACTCAGGGGACTCAGGTGAAGAGGTTCCTACTCAAGAAGATGTATGCACCGACACAAATGAAGAAGGTGTGCGTACACGAAGTCAAAGGATTACTCAGAACATAAGTAATCCTTCGAGTAACCCACTTCTCCCTCTCTGAAAAGGATCCAAAAAAGGGAAGGAAAAGAACCAGGTTACATATCCTTCCTCTGGAGAAGGTCAATCTCTATCACTAGATCAGAGGTTTGCACAACAGGAGGAAGAAATGAAGGAATTAAGAAGGTTGAATGCAGAACTACTTTAGAGTAGTCTTCTTCTTAAGCATGCTGGAGTCAGCCAGCCAAAGCAATTTGTTGCAGCTACTAAGATGGATCAAGAATATCCTCATCTATCAGTACACCCTCACAGGTCTAATCCTAAGGGTCAAGTGAAACAATAGTTGGAAGTGCTACCATCAGTTGTAGTGCCAATTTCCACATCTGTCCAAGCTCCAGTCATTGCACCTACCCATGTCCAAGTTCAACCAGATGTTTCTCAAAAGTTAATAACTACTATTGAGTCATTAATAGCTCAGTTAGAAATTATGGAAGGGAAGTGTGCGCAAGATCAACCAGAAAATAAAGTTTACCCTGATTGGGTAGATTCAATTTCTCCTACATCCAGTTTTGGGAACCCTGTATTCCCTATTTTCAATGGATCGGGCGATCCAGAACAAAATTTTACGCATTACATGTCTTGTTGCAATCCTATGATGGGAACTACGGAGCATCAAGAAGCAGTGAAACTCAGATGCTTCGTGCGAACCTTGCAAGGACCAGATTTTGTTTGGTATACAAGCATGCAATCCCGGTCAATTACCGGATGGGAGGATCTTCGCCAAAAATTCCTCCTTCAATTCAGCTCAACTTTTCCAAAGACAACAGTTTTCGATCTTACAAACTATAAGCAAAGGGAGAATGAAAGGGTCTCTGATTTCATTGCTCGATGGAAGGGATTAACATATTCCTTGAGTTTAGAACTCCCTCAAGAAGAATTGTTGCCAATCTGTGTGGAAAATCTGCATGATGAATTACGCACGCCGTTAATCCCTGTGAAATACACAGGAGGGTTTCGAGACCTTACTTCAATCGCTCAGCAGATTGAAGATTCCCTTATACAGGCTAAGGCTAAATCTCGTGTAATTCTATCAGCTCCAGGAAATAGAATGGGTAAAGAAAAAAATGCTACAGTTATGCTTAAACAAGCACCTGTACCTATTTCTACCTCAAAACATTCATCTTCTGGAAGGGCTCCACATTCTGAGCGCCAACAACAAAGGCCTTTTCGTCCAGATGATCGAAAAGATCAAAGACGAAAAAAATTTGAGGATCTGAAGAGAAAAACATACTGTTTCCAAAATGAACAAGTTCTTGGTTATTTCATTTAGGCTCTGGAAAACAATTTGGTTCAATTTCCAATACCCAAGATGCCAAACAAGAAAGGAGATGAAGACCGTCCTAATTATTTCCCTTTTCATCAAATGTTGGGGCATCCCATCCAGTAGTGTTTTGTCTTCAAAGACCTCCTACAAAAGATGGTCGACTCGAGACTGGTCACATTGAAAGGCTCCTCAACCCAGGTAGCATGTGTCACTGCTACAGTTCCAGAGGATGAAGATGAATGGCAGGAAGTCAAAAGCAAAAATGTAAAAAAGTATTATGATTGTATGGTCAGAAAGACAATCAATCGAACTCATTCTATTTTTCGAACATAATTAAGGAAACCAATTGTTTCTTCTGCCATGAATGTTACAGCGAAACCCTCTTCGTCAGAGGGAACGTCCTCAAAGAAACGACATGATTCCAAGAAAGAAAAAGAATCAGAAGAAGATGAGTATGTGTCAAGGCCTAAGTTGTCTTTGACTTTGGAGGACTTCATGCCATCTACTTCAAAGCCATGAGCACCGCCCCACCAAACGGCAAAGCCTAAATAGGCTAATCATGCAGAGTCTTCATCAGATGAAGAGTTAATCTTTGGCTATGTTAATATGATTCAATTAACAGATCCATATGCCAGTCGCAGTTTCAATTTAAATGACATGGAATTACTTGTATCAAACAGAGGAATTAGAGGAAGTTCAAGGGGCTCAGGATACCGGGGAAGACGTGGATCATTCAGAAGCCACTATTCCAATTCTACCCCTGATAGAACTGTGTACGCAGCAGAAACTTGTGGTAGAGCCCTTCAGTGAGCTCAGCAAGAACAATCAAGTTCTTCTACCAATAGCAAATTCAATCCTGGCACAATTATTTTGGAAGACCAGTTGAAGGTTCCATCTTCTTCCTCTCAGCAAGTAAATGGATCTAATCGGTCTAATCTTCCAAAACCAGGAATATTGTTAACTCCTATCCCAATACAAGATGCATCAACTTCCAAAGCATCTGCTTCCAAGGTACCTTCTAAAACACATATTCCTATTGGGAAACACAAACCTCTGGATCAAAATTATGATATATTGAAACACTTGGCTGAAGTACCATCCAATTTATCAATTCTGGATGCTCTAAATCTATCAAAAGATCTTTGGGAAGCACTCATCGAGGCTTTGTCAAGTCCTCTGGAGTTTGAAACTAAAATTGCTGCAGCTGAATTTTATCACATAGAGAATAATCCTGCATAATTCCATGCAATAATATCCTTTACTAATAAAGATTAAGATGATGTTGTGCATGGACATATTAGACCATTGTACTTGTCTGGCATGGTCAATGGTGTGGATGTTCGAAGAGCTTTCATTGACAATAGTTCAGGATTCAACCTCATGCCCATTCGTACACTTTGTCGATTAGGCCTCACAGAATCTGATTTATCTCCTTCCACCATGATGCTACAGGGATATGATAAAAATGAACAAGAACCACTGGGTGAAGTTACACTCAAAACTCAGTTTGGATATCTTGTATCCAATTCAGATTTTATAGTTGTTGATCAAGACTCAGCCTTCACCATTTTTCTTGGATGACTCTGGCTACATCAATATGTGGCTGTCCCTTCATCATATCATCAATGTCTCAAATATTTTTTCGATGGTCAAGTTGGGACATTGTATGGTGATAAGGCCCCATTCAAGACATGTGAGTCTCAATACATTGAGGCGGAATTCTATCACATGAAGCAAAGGGAGAAATCCATAACAAAGGAGATTACCAAAGTTAATGCTCCATATGGTTTAGAAAAAATTCCAGTAAATCCATTTACACATGTGAGTACAGATTATCTGTTTCCTGTCAGTCAAATTATCAAGATAGACCCAAATTTAAATACTCTTATAGAAAGATCCATAATTTCAATTACGATAATCAAGCCAGACAACATGAGAGAAATTGGTAATCTACCAAGCAGTGATGAAAGAACAAATAGTGACATCTTCATTTCATCTGCTGAAATCCAACAAGTCTATGCTTCGCCAATTAGGCCAGAAGAAGTTATAGCAACATTGGAGGTGAACAATGATGTTGATTCTCAATCCATCATCTCCTCTTTATTACCCAAAGAAGACCCTTCATCATCAATCGGGTTGGAAATGGAAGCTTCTTCTTCAAAATATGCAAATTTTGACATTTATTCAGATCATGAGAATTCTACTTTATCATATACTATGAAAGTAGAAACAGAAGAAATAAAACATGATGAAGAAGAAGAGGAAGATCTCCGAGATGTTCCTCCATCATTTGAAGAGGGTATCTCTACCACTGTGGATGAACTCAGAGAAATAAATCTGGGTACAAAAGGAGATCCACGCCCCACTTTAATCAGTGCGGCCATGACTCTTGAAGAGAAAGAGATGTATATTTATTTTCTAAAGAAAAATAAATATATATTTTTCTGGAACTATATAGAAACGCCCGGGCTTGATCCTAATGTTGCTACTCATCATTTGGGTTACCAGAAGAACATCGAGGATTTAAGCAAGCCGCGAGAAGAACAAACCCAACTTATGCTTCCAAAATTGAAGCTGAAGTGGATAAGCTTATCCAAGCTAACTTCGTCATAGAAGTTCAATATCCCAATTGGTTGGCTAATATTTCCCTGTAAAGAAAAAGAACAGACAAATTAGAGCTTGCATCGATTTCAGAGATCTTAATCGGCATTGTCCTAAGGATGATTTCCCAGTTCCGATTACAGAACTTCTAATTGATGAAACAGCTGGCTATGATGCACTTTCCTTCATGGATGGATATTCTGGATATAATCAGATCCGAATGGCCTTAAAAGAAGAGGAATCTACAGCCTTAGGATCCCCTCAGGGTGTGTTTTGCTACCGGGTAATGCCCTTCGGCTTAAAGAATGCAGGTGCAACTTATTAGTGTGCCATGCATCGTATCTTCAAACCCTTATTAGAGAAGTTTGTTGAATGCTATGTAGACGATTTTGTAGTTAAATCCAAACAACTTTCTAATCACATGGCTGATTTGGAAGTCATATTCTGCAAGCTTCGACAACATAATTTGAAGATGAACCCCTTAAAATGTGCGTTTGGGGTAACCTTAGGAAAATTTCTCAGATTTGTTGTAGGCCATCATGGTATTGAAGTCGATCCTGAGAAGGACAAGTCAGTCCTTGGTATGTCACCTCCTCAAAATTTGAAAGAATTAAGAGTACTTCAAGAACACTTAGCCTATATTCGTCGTTTCATCACCAATTTAGGAGGGAAAAGTTTACCCTTCACCAAATTGATGAAGAAGGGAGTCACTTAATAGTGGACTGAATAATGTCAATAAGAATTCGATATTATCAAGAAGTACCTCTTGATTCCACTGGTACTCATGACACCTGTTGAAGGAAGACCACTTATCCTCTATGTGACAGCTCTAGAGCGATCATTGGGTGCCTTTCTTGCTCAAAAGAATGATGCGGGGAATGAAAACAGTCTCTACTATCTCAGTCGAACCATGATTGAAGTAAAAACCCGGTATTTAAGTATTTAGAAGTGCTGACTGGCATTAATCTTTGTAGTTCAGAAGTTGAGACACTACCTGCAACATCACGAGGTCCAATTGGTACCTCGCAATAACTTGCTCAAATTTATCCTAACTCTTCCAATGCTTACAGGACGTCTGGCAAGGTGGGCGGTTATTTTGCAGCAATTCGACATTCCGTATGTGTCTCAAAAGGAGATAAAGGGCTAAGATATGGCCGATTTCCTAGCTGTACACCCTTCAGTGGAAGACACATATTCAGATATTGAACTCCCTGATGAGGAAGTCTTCTCTATTCAAGAAAGTCCTCAGGCATGGGAAATGTATTTTGATGGTGCTTCCAGAAGTCCAACAGGGAGGAAAATGGAAAATCCTAAATTCAACAAAGTTGGATTATGAATTGTACTCAGTTCTATAGAAAAGGCAGTGTTACCTTATTCCTTCTTATTGTGGGATGGTGGTACCAATAATGAAGCAGAATACCAAGCTCTCATCATAGGTTTGGAATTATCACTTCAAGCACAATTGAATCACTTAAAGGTGAAAGGTGATTCAGACCTGGTAATCAAACAAGTCATTGGGGATTATGACATCATAAAAGAAGAACTAATACCTTTGTATGATTACGTCAGAGAGTTAATGGCAGAATTCCCATTGGAACCGACATTTTATTATGTCCCAAGATCAAAAAATGCTCAAGCTGATGCATTGGCTAATATAGCCACAGCTCTGGCAGATCCAAATCAGGACGAGACAACCATCAGTATTGCCCACCGTCGTGCAATTTCACCTTATGTTAAAATCAGAACAGAAAAAATTAATGAAATTTCTCCCATTCCTGAACCGTATGGTCATACTACAGGATGGATGTCACCTATCAGAGAATACCTTCAAAATAGAACACTTCCACCTGATAGAGCTGAGAAAGAACAAATCTGGCGACGTGTGGTTAATTTTACTCTTTATGATATCCCAGATAACCTAGAGAAAATTCTCTACAAACGTGGTTTTGATGGAGTTCTCTTCAGATGCATTGATGGTGAAGAGACAATGGCTGTCATGAATGAAGTGCATGCAGGAGTCTGTGGTGCCCACAAGTCTGGACATAGACTGTCTGATCAAATTCGAAGGCTTGGATACTTTTGGCCATCAATGATACAAGATTGTGTCGATTTCAAATAGAAGTGTCATTCATGCCAAGTACATTCCAACTTCATTCATCAGCCTCCAGAGTTGCTTCATACAACTAAATACTCATGGCCATTTGCCACATGGGGAATGTATGTGGTGGGACCTTACCCTTCGGCTACGACCAAGAAGTTTAAGTATATTCTTACTGCTACGGACTTCTTTTCCAAATGGGCAGAGGCAATAACTCTCAAGGAAGTTAGTTCTAAATGCATTGTTAGCTTCATCAAGTCTAACATCAATACCAGATTTGGTGTCCCTCATACCATATTGACGGACAATGGCACCAATTTCTGTTCATCTGAGATGAAGAAGTTGTATCAAGAATACAACATCAAATTCAACCATTCATCTCGGTATCGTGTAGCGGCCAACGAACAGATATAAGCCTTTAACAAGAGTCTTTCAAATATACTGAAAAAGATGGTGGATAAATATAAGTGGTCATGGACTGATAAACTCTTTCATGATTTATGGGCTTATCGGACTACCACCCGCACTGCAACTCGGTCAACTCCATATTCATTGGTATATGGAACGAAAGCCGTCTTGCCCATTGAAGTTCAACTACCCTCGCTCAGAGTTTCCATTTGTGATCAATCATCTATAGATGAAAAATCTCAAAAGCGATTGAATGAATTGGAATGGTTAGATGATAATAGATTATGCACTTTTCACCACTTGGAAGTCTATTAGAATCTAATAGCACAAGCTTTTAACAAAAACGTTCGTCTTCGTTCATTCACTCATGGAGAATTGGTATTAGTTCTCAGAACTCCAATGATACCAGGAAAGAAACCTCCCAAGATTGAGCCAAAATGGGAAGGACCTTATTCAATACATAGGGTCTACTCCAATGGAGCTTATTCATTAATCTCAATGGATGGAGAACTCATCACTACTCCAACCAATGCCAGATTTTTGAAGAAGTATTTTGTATAAACTACAAAGTACCCTTTTCTTCCTTGCTATATGACGTTAAACTATACAGAAATGGTCCATACATATGACCTTAAACTATTTTTACTTTCATCCCACACGACGTTAAACTGTGAAAAAGTTCCCTAAATGGTCCAGTATGACCTTAAACTGCAACTAGGTCATGTATTACCTTAAACTGCATCATCAACGGTCCATGTATATGACCCTAAACTATTTGAAAATCCCTTAAGTCCAGTAAGACATGAAACTGTGATGTCCTAACTATATGACGCTAAACTATATAAAGTACCTTACGTTCGGAAAGACGTTAAACTACATAATCATCAAAGGTCCTGTATGACCTTAAACTACACCACCGTCCAGCATGACATTAAACTGCACCATCCACGGTCCATGCATATGACCTTAAACTATTCGCACTTTCGTCCAACATGACGCTAAACTGTATCGTCCCTTTTTTTCGTCCAACATGACGTTAAACTGTGAAAAAGTCCCCAATGCATCCAACATGACGTTAAAATGGTGCACTCTTTTTTCCTTACTGCATGACATTAAACTACACAGTCCCCCCCCCCTTTCGTCCTACCTGACATTAAACTGTATTTTGTCCCTACTACATGACACTAAAATATGAAGCACCAATAGTCCTAACTGCAAGACTTTAAACTTCATAGTCCCTTTATATGTCCTACATGACATTAAACTATGCATCGTTAAGATTGTTGTTACCTCTTGTTTCTCACACCAAGTATGACTCACGTGAGCTTAGAGAAAACCTCAACCATAACACTCTCCCTGGGCCGCTAAACATGTGTAAGTCGTAACATCATTTTTTAAGATCATTGTCCCCAAGAAAAACTTGATCATTAATTCATTATTTAATTGAACTACACGGAATTTGATCCTTTCCTTCTAGGATGGGTATGTAGGCAACCTCCCAAGGTTCAAGCCCAAAACCAATCTCTTCACGTCGGTTCATCTCCATCTCATACGATGATAATTCGTGAAACCGCCCTTTGAATCAATATCTTTACATTGGTTCACCTTCGTCCCTGTTATAGAACATTAAACTATACAACACTTTTGTACAGTATGATAATAAACTATAAATTTCTTTGATACCCTCACCTGAGAGGGAACCATTTTTTTTGATTTTTCAATCATGTATCATTTCAAAGACTACGTGCATACATGGAAATGCCTGAACCTTTTATCTTGGGTTAAACCATCATTGCACTAATGTCCCCTTTCACCCTTTACATGTACGAAACAAATTTGTACAGAGGGTATTTATAGAACTACGTGGGCTTGATTCCCATCCTTATGTGATACGTAGGAACGTTCGAGTGTCCCTCGAATCTAGTCCCAAGTCTTTGGGCCTAACCCCAAATTCCACTTTCAGTCCCTTGGCTGAAAAGTTCCCATGAAAACACACACTGTGTATTTCTTACAATGGTCCAAGCTCTATGACCCTAAACTAAGATCTCTAATCCTTTTGTCCCACATGACGTTAAACTGTAGTTTAAGAACTACGTATGTCTTGATTCTCATCCTTATGGGATACGTAGTGAAGTCCAACATTTCAATTCAGGACCCAGCCACAACATGATTATGGTTAGCATTGATCTATGTATCTCTGTATACATTGAACAATACCCATATTTATGTGTCATAAACCTAACCTTAAATATTTTCAGATCCTCATAACCCTTTTCATGACTTATAGTCACAATAATGTCAAACTTCTAAGCTGACTATGCAGCACGTGCCTATAGGTGGCTTTTCATAAACAGTCTACATAACAGACTTGTTAGCCAAAAGATACTATTATTTCACTATGCAGCCAATGCCCTTAGGTGGCCCTGCATAATTCAACCCCCTAACGGGTTTGTCAGATAGTGGTAACTTCATTCTTGAGAAGAATTCATCTTTTGTCCTTATTTGTCTTAAATGACAGTATATAGGGATTCGCAAAAATAGCCATCCTTAAAATATTTGTCCCATATCCTTTTTCATGATCTGAAAGTATTCAAGTCTATTGTTTATATTCTCCTTCCCTACATTTGGTTCAGACCTTTTTAGGAGTGATATTCATCCAGTTCTTCGATAATTTTGTTCGGAAATATTTTCTCCATATTCAAGTACCTCTTTCCATACAGCGAACTCTATACTTTGGAAGATTTGAATCTCCATAAACTTTCACTGGCTTTTAGCAATAGGAAAGTAAATTTCTGAGAGTTCTTTTGCCTAACTATGCAGCACGTGCCCATAGGTGGCCTTGCATAAACAGTCTACATAACAGACTTGTTAGTCAAAAGATACTATTTTATTTAACTATGCAGCCAATGCCCTTAGGTGGCCCTGCATAATTCAACCCCCTAACGGGTTTGTTAAATAATGGTAACTTCATTCTTGGAAACCACTTCTTCTAATGCCTTTTAGCTCTTTTTCATATCATTCCTCAGATTCAAATATTCTTAAGTCATGGATTACATATTTTCCCTCATACTTGAGTGTGGTAATATGTTTTCAGATGAATTTTCAAGGAATTGAGTCAATTCTAATCCATTTCGGTCAAAGCAATTTCGACCTTAAACATTAGCCTTTTTTATGTCCGACGTGCATAACTTTAAACTGCCCACAAAAGACAGGGGAACTCTGAAGAAAAGTCAAATTCCCAGCTCACTAAACATACATTTTTTTGTATGATTTAGGTAACATTGAGAAATTAAAAGGTTCGAAGTTTGTAGGGTTATTTACATTAATCCTAGTAAAAATCAAACTATGCTTACTAGTCCCATTGGCTTAGGAAAAATCTAAAGCATGTAGCAAAAGAGAATGCAGGTACAAATGAGTGAAGGTGAAAGTGTTTTTCATTGATGCACAAGAGTTAGAAGGACATACATAGACTAGAGTATCTTCTCTTTTTCAAGAATTAAAAGAGGCTTTCAGCATAAGTCTTCAATTGATGAACCACATCCCGAGCTTCATCAGCAGATACTTGAAGCTCATGCACTCGACCAAATTCACTCTTTTCAGCCGGATGGAGTGCTTTCTTGGCATTCGCAATGGTCTTCATAAAATTCGTTTGAACTCCCTCCAGTGAATTATTGAGTTGGTCAAGTTCCCCAGTAACAACATCCAACTATTGCTGAAGGTGCATCTGCTGGATGACTGTTTCTTTGATTTTATGCTTTATCTCCTTCATCTTGGTAGTATAATCAGCCTCATCTTGGGATACCACAGCCTCAAATTCACCAATGTTAACTGACAATTTCACACTGGTCAAATCTTCGCGGCACTTTTGCTCCTGCTCCCTCCTGGAGATGATCTGTTTCACTATGGTATGGATCTTTTCATATCCAAAACTGCCAAGTCCTAGTATGAAAAATTGGGAGGACAATCGAGGATTTTTCGATGATAAATATTCTAAAGGAACCTCAGATATGATTTTCCATATGTTGTTCCATGCCTTATGTCGTGAAAAGTAGAACGCTTTAAGAATCTCTAGGTCTGATTCAACATCATCATCATAGGGGGGCAGGTAATATGGGATTAATGCACTTAAGGAAGTGCCCTGTTCTGTTCTTTCCCCCCTGACTTGTGCTTCTTCGCATTCAATTCCAGTGGGGGCAGAGGCTGAGGCTTCACCTCTAGACTTATCCACTGTAGTTGACAGCCCTGCATAATTAATTGAAAGATTTGGTTAGCTTCAAAGGATAACAAAAGAATCGGTTGTCTTGAAAATTAAGTACAATAACAAATATTGTTATCCCTTACCTGATGGTGGGTCAACAACCTGAGAAGACTCCTCCCCATATTTTCTAGTCTCAACAGGATCTTTAAGATGTGTTTTAGGAGGGTTTACTGGGTTTAACTCTACTTGAGATAATGTTTCTGCAATGGCAGGGTTGACATCAATGTCCACACCCTCTTCAGGCATTGGCAGTTCAACAGTTTCTATGGATGGAACTGTGTATAATTTTCAGTCATGATTAGAAGTGTAAATTATAAGAAACTTTACTGGGCAAAGGATAACACTCACGCCCAAGGCCTTCTAAATCACAGGACAACTTAGTATGATCATAAAATTATTCAAAAGACATGCCATGATTCATCATTTCATCCAATGATATTTCAGAATCATGGTTAGTCTCACCAGTGGGAGCATTTGGTGTGTCTTCTTGATGACTTCATCCTGCAGCCCCTGACCCTGGACAGTATCTTCGGGTAAAATCATATCATCAGTTGCATCAGTTGCAATAGTCGCCAGAAGCTCTAATGCAAGATTTTAACCTGAAGTATCACAGAATAGAAATCAGTCGGTGTTTCATTCAACATTTTTATGAAGCATTGTTGACTTACCAGAAATAGGTTCTTCTCTTCTTGCAACAACAGTAGGAGGTATAATGGGAATAGATGCTGGCTCTTCTCCAGGAGCAGCCAAGTCAGCTTGGATCTGTGATTTTTCCACAGCACCCTCCGTGGTCTTTGGAGAAGGATCAGTCCTTTCCCTCAGGGGGGAAATTGAAGAAGCCCCTGTAATCCCCAGAAATATGAGTAACCATGTGGTCATGGGTATAAAATCATGATTACTCGAAGGACTTACCACTGCTAATGAAGCGTTTAGCTATGGACTTCCTCCTTCGTTTCCTTTGCTTCATTGGTTTTTTGGGAGTATTGGTAGTCTCCTTTATTGGTACTTGGATTGGAGAATGGAAGGCTATGTCCAGTGCCTCATTCATGGCCTGCTGGCCTGGAGATATCTCACCTGGTTCGTGAGGAGAATCAGCAGCAGCCCCGATGGCAGTACCACCAGGGCTATACTGTGGCGAAGGAACACCAGTTCCTTTCTTTGCAAGCTATAAGATAAAAAAAATAACTTCCTTAAGTAACAAATCTTCGACTGAAATCAAGTTGCAAAGCAAATAAGGAAAGAAAACTTACATCTTAAGGAGCCACATACTCATGCCACTCCTCATCTCCAGAACCACCATCCCCCACAGTGGCGCCACGATCAATCATTTCCTTCACCTTCCTGTTGACAGGAATAGACTCATCAGTGGAATATATGAGCATTTCAACTCTCTGTTGTAAGCCCTCACTTCATTGGGGTTATCCTCATATTGAAGATTTGTAGAAGCCATAAGATTCCCTATTCCAGGAAGTTGTAGGCCCTCAAACAAATCCAGCCAGGCTGTCTCAAAACCACAGTATAAACTCTGCCATAGCTGGACAGCCTCTGGTCTTAGATATGAAGGCTGCGAGGAAGTTCCTACAATTTTTGACTTCAATTTCTTCCCAACTCCTACAACTACAGATAAAGAATAAGAAAGTAAGACTTATTGCTTTATAAAGTAGCAGTGATTAAATTACTACAATGAAGTAACTCACCAGGAGTTGATGGAGTGGGTATTTTAATTCTGACCGGAGGATTATATCGGGCACGAAACCGCTTTGCCGCTGGTTGTGCCTCATCATCCCCATCATGGGAATCCGGTGAATCAGTTCTAGAGGAGGAGTCTGTCGAATCAACTTCATGTGGGGAAGAATCACCTTCATGAGGAAGGGTTTATTTCTCTACAATCCTCTTACTTTTCCCCACCTAATAAACTGGGTGATTTAATATCCCTTTGGGGTATGATGCTATCCAGTGTTCGGCATAATATTTAGTCAAATTATGTGCCGCATTTTTAACTGGTAGATCAAATACTGCCCCAGTCTTCTCCCTTGACGTCAGCAGCCATAGTTTCCGAGCAACCATTAGATGTTGCTCTAACCTAACATGTACTGGAGGAGATACATCAATCTATTGCAAACATCTGAATTGACGTGCAAATATATATGGAGCATATGCCTCACATATGATTTCTCCATCAATCCTGGCAACTAGCACACCATCCCTGCAAGCTAGCATGTATGCCCTCAAATCCAATTGGGATGTTCCATCATCAACAAACCGCCCGGTTGGCGGACTTCCATAGGGAAAGAAGTTGAATTCCTTAAACATGCTCAGCCTCACTTTCATGCCATAGACATTAACATCTAATGGAGAAAATCCAGAGAATTCTTGCACTGAAGGCCTGAAAGAACTTCCAGAAATTTGTAATCCATTCTATACATTATAAGTCCTGAAGTGAGTGGCGATCCATCCCCATAAAACATAGAATGGTCCCACTATTCTTAAAGGATATTTAACCATGAAGCCATGAAGTAAACTCCTGTGAATATTTTCTAAAATCGGGGTAGCCAACCCAACCATTTTTCCCTCAGCCATCTTTACTACAATGACGAAGGTCCCTGACCTGACGCCTCCCTTCGAATCCCTGACTGGAAAGAGATAAACACTAAGCCACATTGCCAAGAAGCCTGCCAGACGAGTCTTCTTTGGGATTCTTTGATTCACTTCATATCCCCACTTCTCGAACTCTCCAGCTTCTAGAGTTGGCCAGAATGTGCCAGGAGTACCCCTCTTCTCAGGTTTTGGGAAGGTGGTAGGACGTTTGGGCCTCTTATCCTTGGATTTCTTTTTCTTGGATCCTTTTTCTTTCTGCTCCTTCTCCTTTAGCACCCTCTATTTATTCTCAAGAAGAAATATATTCATCCATTCCTTCAGATGAATATCCTTTCTAGAATGAGTTAATGAGGTCTCTGAACTGTTGTGCCTGTGGAAGATCTTAAATAATTCCCGAGCTAAAGCAAGAGTTTTCTCTAAATCATTCCAAGTCACCTTGGGAGGAATGAATTCATCATACATATCGCCCAAAATTGTATCCCCTGATATCTTGTGGACATCCCACAAACTGATGCCTACTTCTCCATGATTCATATGGAAAGAATTAGTTGCTGGGCTCCAGTGGATGAGTATCTCCGACACGAAGTTATCATGTCTGTAAACATATGTTTTCCCAACCCAGACAGCTTCGTATATTGTAGCTCCCTTAAGATCCTCGACAAACTCTACACAGGTTTGTCGCACCCAGTATGCCCACATCCAAGTTGGCTTCACGCCTCCCCCAGGATGGAAGTCCCAACTTTTCTTCCAGCCTTTGGATTGATCCATCTGATCATTTCAGAAGATTGAAGGATGACAATGTGGTTGCAGCTCAGGTGTATGATTTTTTAGATTTGGTGTGCAAGGGCTATGATGCATCACGTAGGCCTTCTCCACTGTTCCATCACTTAGAAATACTCCTCCACCTGAGATATTTGCTGAAGAAAAGTTGGTGTAATTCTGGAACCACGAAAATGGAAGATATTTCTTTCCTTCTAGAATGGTTCCTTCTCGTAGATGACCATAGCCATACAAAGGCAGATAAGTGCTCTGTGGGAAGTCATGAAGATATTTCTTCAGATACTTAGCCAAGTCCAGAAGAGTTCTATCTTTGACAGTATAATAATCATGGACAATGATGTCCATCATATCATCTATCCGCTTGCTAGCCAGTTCATCGACTATTCTGGGTCTAAGAGCCATTGAATCTGCACAAAAGTTGAATAAACTAACTCTTAAATGGGTTTATTTTTCATAAAATTTGTGAAATAATTCGAAAAAAATGGCTAAGGAATTAAGGAGCACATGTATAAAACTTGACGCGTAAGTTTTCATGTGCCGCGCTAGTTTTTGACGTGCAAGTATAAACCGCGCAAGTACAAATACCTATACAGCAGTGCGACAACAAAGAAACATCGGAAAACAGAGTAACCTATGCGGCTCAGGTGACCTGCGCGGAGAGAGCTCGAAGGTTTGAAATCCGCAAATCCATATGCTTGTACGGAAGTGAGGCCCTCTATTTATAGACGCGGCTGAGACCCTGCGCACTGTACCCTACATGATCAAGGGCTGTATCTGCGCACCTACACCCAGTGCGCCTAGGCCCTATGCGATGCGCACATGCGCGCCGCCCTGTGCGCCATCAAGACTTGTGCACCACCTTTCCTTTGGATGTCTTCGACTTCCTCAGAGTCAAATCCTCATTTCTTTCTGATACAACTCTGAGGGGGGAATTTTCTTGACGCTCCTTTCATCACAGAATCTAAAAAATCAGAAAATAAAATGACTTAGCACAAATTGATTCATCCTTTGAAGAAAATATCAAAAAATCGACAAAGGGATGAACAAGGAGAAAATTGCCCATAAGTTGCGCAAGTTCCCCCATAGTTGTGCAAGTCCACTTACGTGACGCATTATGGTCGCACAAGTGACTTGCGCGACCTAAGTGATAACCACCTGGGGTCTTCTCCTGCCTATAAATAGACCCTGTGGGCCCCCCATTTGAGGAGTATTTTTTTCCAGAAACTCAGATTTGAGCTCCCGGCGCCCTAGTCTCTTCTCAAAGCTTCCAAAACACTTATAATGTAATTTCTTACCTAGAACGGAAGATCTAAAGAGGGGGAGGAAGGCCTAAGTGTTGAAACTCATCAACACTTGCGCGCTTGAGTGGCCAGCCCTTAAGGGAAAAGGGCCACACTTGCGCGCCACCTTACTCCTTCAATAGATATTGCGTGCCCCTCTTCTGGAAGAACCTCAAGAGGATTATAAAGGCTTTAATGAAGAGTCGCTCAAGTATTACCCTTCTGGTTAACCATCATGAAAGTACACCATGTGTCGCGCAGGCATACCTGTGCGACCAGGACTTGCGTGCCCACGCAGTACCTGCGCGCCTGCCAGGACTTGCCCGCCCCTTCCTTTTTGGGTGACTTTCTTGCCCATTTCACCCCTCTTAATCCATTACACCTTTTCTATTCAAGATTCAGTCTTCAATACACTCTTCAAATCCATTTATGGCATGATTTCTTTATTTTAATTCCTTATCTGAAAGGAATTCTGTGGAATATCTCTCAAAACCTAGTGATTTACACATCTTTATGTCACTAAAGATTGAGATTTAATTCATTCAACCTCATCCTTTAAGATAATAGAATCCTTAACCTGGGTCTCCTTTTCAGGAATAATCTCCAGTCATAAGTCCTTTAATTTGGGCATCCCCTTACGAGTAAGCCCCAGATCCCCTAACCTGGGCTTCCTTTTCAAGAGTAATCCCCAGTCTCAAGTTTGGGCATCCTCCTTAGGAGAAAGCCCTAGTAATAATTCTTAACTTGGGCATCTTTATTAGGAGTAATCCCCAATTCTTAAAGTTACCAAATCTAGTTATCCTCCTTAGGAGAAATCCCCAGTCCCCTAAATTGGGCATCCTCTTAGGAGTAAGCCCCAAACCTTAATCCTTGACCTGGGCCTCCTTTTCAGGAGTAAGCCCGAGTCTTAATTTCTCTTAACCAGTCCTAATTTACCTTTGATCTGGGATTCCTTTTCAGGATTAAAACCCAATCATAAGTCTTCTCCTAATTTGGGCCTCCTTTTCAAGAGTAAGCCCCATGTTAGAGTATTCAAAATCTCCATGAAGCACATATACCTTTATGGACCCTGTTTCTTGATTTCTTCCCTAAAGTAAATCCTAACCTTCATTTATCTGGGCATTCATACATACATAAGCCCCAAATTATTTCTTATGATTGCATCTTTCATGGCACAATTGTCTAATTTTTACCAATACCTCTTTTTTCTCACACCGAGCATGACTCACGTGATCTTAGAGTGTAAAAGTAATTGTGACATCCTTCTTTGAGCCATCAATCATAAACATCATACTCCATTACTCGAACTACATGGGTTCTGATTCCTTTTCTAAACAAAGGATACGTAGGTAGCCCGTCTACGGGTTCAATCCCAACTCTAAAATAATCCATATCCTTCTGAATGACAATAAACTTCAAGTGCCCCACTGAGTGGCTTTAAAACCAGCATGACCATCATAATGACCAAGAGACTTCTGTATAAATGTGTCGAAGGGTACCATTGACCAAGAATCTCTAATAAATATAGATGATTCTCTATCAATGAATAACCTCGAATACATACAAAATATTCTCTAAATTTCCTACATATTTAATCATTGATTGTCAGATCTGAAGGAAAGCTCATTTTATACTTGGTAATGTAATAAAGATTCACGAACATAACTTAGATCTATTAAGAGAGTCCCGGAGTAGACAATAATTCCCCTCAAAAAGGTGTGATGAGTTCGACCTCCCATCCTCTCAACCAATGCAAATTCCTAAGCCTCATCAGCCTACAAATTAATGAGCACATACCTTTGGAAAGTAGGTCCGAATGGATGTGGAATCATTGGATGTTTCTGGTTCTATGAACAAACCCGTTTGAAACTAATCGGAATGTTTGAACCTCCCATCAAGGTGGTCATCCCTAGATTCCGAGGGAAACAGGGACATATAAAATTAGTTTGGATAAATTTTGGGTGTTTTTTTGATGACTTTCATATTTTGATGAATAGTGAAAGATACTAAATTTTAATTGAAAACATATTTTTTAATCAAAAACATTTATATTGTTAAATTATAAATTTTAATGGTTATGAATTATAATTAGATGATACTTTTATCATTTAATCCAATGTTGGTCATTGGAAGTAATTTCACTTTTAAATCGAACATGAAACCATATCAATCTTTTGATAGTTTTTACATCCGAGAAACCCGCTTTCTGGTTTTGAAAACATGAATTAATTTTAAATTAATTAATGAAACTTATATGTATTGAATTTTGTAAAATATACATAATTTATGGATTCAGAATATCAAAATTAGCTTGGGGTAGATTTTTGGTAATTTTCTAAAAACTCTCAATTTTTGATGAATATTGAAGAACATTGCGTTATTGTTTTAAAACCAACTTTTTATTTCAATAATTATTTACTTTATTTAAATTTATTTCAAGTAAAAATAGATTCATAATATATATATTAGTTCAAAGTAATTCATTGGAGTCATTTTATAACAAAATTTTATGTATAAAATTTTATTGAATTTTTAACGTCATTTTTGCACTTTCTTGTCTCATTTGAAAATTTTCATAAAACATAATTTTACTGCTTATGTGAATTGAATTTGAAGAATATATGAGACATGGTTGACATTAGTAAGTAAAATGTGGTTCAATGGGATGAAAATAAATTTTGATGAATAGTAACTTTTGAATTTTATTTACCACAGTTAAAACTAAATAGTGTAATTAAAGGTAAAAATGAAATTATAATTACCCAAACACATGTCATAATTCTATTGGGTAAGTGTATTTAGACCAAAATTAACATTATGAATAAAATATGATCTTCTTTGACCCACTTGGATTAGATTTTGACATTTATTATATTTATTTATATAAGAGTTGAAAGTGTTAAATTCAATATTTAATAACTAAACCATTTTTATTATAGGGATAAACATAAGATAAATTATATTATTTATATTCATTAGAAATCTAAAAATATTTCCTAAACAATGGTATTTTATTTATAATTTTTAGACATTAAATAATTAAATTTATTTATGATGCAATGATGATGTAGTAATTACCTTATTAATGAAAGATTAAAATAATTGATATTATGAATATTAATATACTTGTAAATTGAGACTTTTTATGAATTACACTAATTTTATAGTTTAATATGATATGTTAATGTTGATGAAATAAATTCTTTTTGAAGTGATAAAGTTTTTATGACTTATAAAATGGTACTTCTCTTCTCTCAAAATCACACCGCCAATGCCATTTGACTCGGTCAAACCCTGCTCAAATATCCTCCCAACCACCATCACTTCAACCTAAAGGCATTAATTTGATCATAAAGCTATCCTAAGGATACCTTTTGATCAAATTAAAAGGAATCACCCAAAGAAGATGTAATAATTTCACCACATCTTTCAAAGTTCTTTTCTTCTTCCACATCCTCTTTCTTTGTTGTTTCCATATAAGAATAATAAAACCAGTACCTTCAACATACTATGATGTTATTATAAATATGGTACAACCATATTCATTATTATATCCATCTTATGAATGAAAAATTCACCATATGTGTGTATGTATGTCTTACCGTATCCACATCATGGTGTAGTTTTTTATTCAACACTTTATTATTTGGATGGGTATAATAATGAGTATAATTTATGTAAATAATAAATATAACATGTTAATAATTATGTATATATGATATACAATTAAATTACAAAATATTTTACCATCAATTTAATGATATTATCTCTCGTGCGTATGTATGGATTACCATCTCCACGAACGCGATAAGATTAATTCCCTACCCGAACCATTAAAAAATAAGTTTCAATTGATTATTTAAAAACAATGTTTAAGAACATAATACCATTCTTGATATGAATAAAATATATCATATTTATAATAAACATGACTTACGTAACAAAACATATAAAGGAAAATGAATCAGTTAACACCCAAAACAATGATACCACTGAAATATCATTTACAAAGCAATAATAAAATATCATATATGAATGTATTCAGTTCTTTTATAATTTAATAAAAATGATTTTACCATTATAAAAAAGTTTAACTAACCCTATACTAAGGATAATTATGTGGTAATGGGTTTTCATCTCACCTTTATTCCTTTGAGATTAATGCTATATTTGCCATTATTTCCTTTTTTGATGTGTATGTACTACCCATGATTGTATTTTTTGTGTAATATACTTCAATTTATGGGTATTTATATCTTCATTGTATGATCCTTATTTCATGGGGTGTATGTCTCATAAGTTACAAAATCAATAAGGGAATTTCTAATATCTATTTCACTCATTAGGTTTTACACAAACATCATTGATTATTTTACTCCAAGATTATGTGTGAAATCAATATTTGTTAACTTATGTAGAAATTTATAGTCCAAATTATGTGGATATAATTTTGATACAAAATATCAGTCCATTGATAAATTCTCAAGTCATCAATATGAACTTGATAGGAGTAATTTTAACTCAATTTCCATTCATTGAGTTAAACACCCAAGTCATCGGTGTTGTTTTTACAAGAATATGTGTCAATGTCCTCTGATTTATATACACTAAATATCCAATTATATTGAGTGTATTTATATTTTTAACATATAATTATGTCACTGATTTCTCTTTAACCTAAGGATATGGTTTTTATAATCGATTTCATCTCAATTTACATTCCATTGAGACTTTTTGGTTGTTATGTGCCAATTCACATTTATATGTTGTATATAATGTACATTGACATAGTATATCATGAATCACTTTATTCTCATGATATTATAATGTTTTTATTACCTCAATTATTTTTATTCAAGTGTCTCTCATTTGGTTAGGAACTCTAACTAAAATATCAATTTAAATGTTTTGAAGATTTATTCTTCTAATTCTTTTTCATTAAATTCCATGTTTTAAAAATGGTTTTAAGGATTTATTTATATGTAAATGAATGTTTTAAAATGAAAATTACTTTTAAAAGTTTCAAAATGGTATGGGATACATTGATTCAAAAATCTATTTTAAATAGATTCTTGATAAATAGTGATACTTTTAAATGTTTTTAAGAAAAAGGGGATATTTCTCTCAAATAATTTTAATAATTATTTTCATCTATGTCAATATCCTTAATTATTCTCTATTTTTGTTGATTAATTATAATATAATCTTCTATATTGTATTGAACAAGTTATGTTTGACTATGGATGTACTATTTTTATACAATTCATGGTTTGTGGTAAAAGTACTGACATTTGATATGCTAGTTTTAATACGAATGTTCTGGATTATGTTTCACCATTTTCATATAAGGAATGAATTGGACTTATTAAGTTCTATGTGGAGCCGTCTATAGATCCTAGATGCATCGTTATGTCTCATGAGACAAACTAGTGTCTTGGCACAAGTCCATGAAAAAATCTTATTTGTAGTCTTAACACGAGGCCTTGACTATGTGGTTATGATGTGCGGCATTTTGCAATCTGTCATTATGACCTTAGATATTGATATTACATGTGATTATTAGACTATTAGAATATCCATGTTAATAAGTAAATGTAATTATTTGATTTATCCCTGCCATATTATGCTAAATTTTATGTTTAAAATTCTTGTGTTTTATTCTTATACATTTCTTTAAAAGTTTACGCATATTTATGAATGTTTCAGCTATATTTTTATCTTTACTAAGCATCTGTGCTCACCCCTTACTTATGATTTATTTTTCCTAGGATTTGAAGAAGTATATTGTGACCAACCTGCAAATATAGGCTAAGATATATTAGTGTTTTCATAGGAGACACAATGTTGTTGTTTTTCCATTTCATAATGTTATGTAAAACTTATGTATATATGTAGAACTACCAAGTCATCTAAACTGATCTGTCTTTCAGGACAAGATTCCTTGTATCATTCCAATGTTATGTAATAATGTACCAAATCTGGGTAACTGGGGTCGGGGAAATATAGTTGGTATCAGAGAATGTTTAGTACAAACCTTGGAAACTAGATTTAGAAAAACTCTGATTAGTAAACATTACCCTAAGATAGACATTGGGGATTAGAATAGAATAATGTCCAAAATTTTTGGTAATGTAAATATTATGTGGGTTTTCCAAGAAATAAATCCCTTTATAAATTAGAGTAGGCAGAGGAAGCTCTGACACAAATGTACCTAGGGGTAAAACCCAAAAACACCGATTTAAGCTAGACTCGAACGAGAACTGGTGAACGACGATGGGCCTTGCTGCACTCATGGTTACGACACTCCAGAGGTATATGCTTAGGATAATTCACATTTTATTTACAAACCAATTTGAATGATTTTAATATATGATTATAATAAATAACATTGGTTTATGCTTAAGGTGTTTTAGATTGAAAATATGGTGTCATGATATTCTCTAAATTATTTTATGACTATTGTTACTCACACAATGCTTTAGGTTTTTATTCAATGGCTGGATTCCAAGGAATTCATAGTAACATTGAACATTATGTACAAGGTGGTAATGGTGGTGGAAATGATCAAAAAAATTGAATCTTGATAGGTGGAAAAGATATCATGGTCATACTACATCAATTTTCCAAAAATATGATCCACAACATATATATTAACCAACTCCAAAACTCAAAAAAGAAGAGAAATGAGGTGAATGATAAGATCTCTATTAGGGGAGACCATGGAAAAAAGAAATCTCAATTTACATCATGTAGGAAATGTGGAAGGATACACCCAAGAAAGTGTCTTAATAGAACAAAGAAATTCTTTATGTATGGGAAAGAAGGACATAAAGTAAAGAATCACTGAGGAAAAATTAAGGGTACTATGGAAGAAAATAAAAATGATCCCAAGAATCCATTTACATTCATTTCCCATAAATTTAGGGAACCTGAGAATTACCCAATTCAATTCCTTATTCTATAGGATATCCTCTTGGTGAAGGAAGAAAATATGGGGAAATAAGTAGATGGCAGAATGTTTAAAAGTATTAGTGCTCTTTGTTGATGGGATTACATTGGAAGATTTTTATCTTGTATGTGTAACCCTGTAGTTTGTTATGTGAAAATTCTATTTGATGAAGAATTACCATTTCCCTTGTAGATATAGTTATAAATAAAAATTTGGGTTTATATCATCCTTGAATTTGAGGAAATTACAGGTTATTAAATTTTGGGATGAAAATTCAAGGTATGAGATAAGATTTGTATTCAAATTATGTTATGGTTATTTGGAGGAATTTATCTCATTTTTTGAATGTTATAAAATATAGTTTTTGAAAAAGGACAACACGCAGACCATTTGACAACCCGTCGCATCGGGCAGAGCTACGAGAATCAAACCCACAACCAAAGTGAAATTGAGATTTACCACCTACCACTAGACTACATGAAGTCCTTGGTTAGTGTGACTCATTATTTTTAGTTAAATTATTTTATTTAAAAATAATAAGTTGATTTGGGATATTATGTTTTATCAAATGTATATCCTTAATATAGGAAAATGATTTGGTAATTAAGTGATAAATTTTATTTTCGAAGACGTTCACTCTGTTGGGAACACAATATGCCTACGGAAAATAGAATACTATGGGATTTCATTTGAGGCGTAATGGTGAATTTTCATCTATGTTCTTTGTGTGGACATATAGAGATTTGGGTTATTTATGGAAATGATAAACCTATCAAAGAGAATATGTGATTAGATTAATTACTTTTAATTACATGAGTTTAAGAGTAGTCAATGTTATTTGGAGGTACAATTTAACATGAAAGACGACATAATCAAATTCTTCTGAGTGTTGGGTTTCAATACTAGTTTGGATTATATTTAAGGATTTTAAGGAAAAATGTTTATTGAATGGTAATTATTGAACTTTGTTTATTGTTGGTTTAATTTTAGAAATTAAGATTAGTATTTCTTTTTCAAAAAGATTATTCTTTTAGGGGACCATCTGATCTTGTACTAACCATTTTGGTTTCGGTTAATCTATAAAGAAAAAAGAAATATACCATTCATCCTTTGTGGATTTTGTGATTCTATATAAGTTGATTCTATCACTTCACGTGTGACCAAGTAATCCTAAATACTCATCATTTGGAGTGAAAGATGAGTATATGGTAGAAATTATCTAAAGGATGGAACTATACTTATCAAGTTCTTTTTCTTATTTTATGATGAAATTAATTCTTAAACATTAGAGAAATGGACTTAAACCCAAAAATGTGTTATATTAATACCTTACATTATTCGTCAAAGATTTATTGATTTGAGGCCCTCAATTTCCCAATCACTTGTTTGTGATTGATGACCTCAATCACACCTATAAATATTTATGTTTTTCCTCCAATTATAATTTCCACCAGTGTTCTCCTATTCGAAATCCTAATTTGGTGGTGACTTTTTCATTTCCCTTTCCCTCTTATCGAGACTAAATTTTTTTAACCCTATTTCTGATGTGGGTTTTCCACAAAGGTATTTTCCATTTTTAACCTTTTATTTCTAAAGAAAAATTTCAAATTGAGAGGATGCAATTTATTGAATGTGGGAAGAATTCAAAACCCCAAGATTCCATGGTTTTCTTCTCTTTTAATAATATAATAGTGTGCGATGTATGCAACACCGAGTTCAAGCGCACCACGACCTATCAAACTAGCCATTTAAAAAGTTGTTTTGGGTAGTAATAACCAAATTTTTAATTATATATTTATATATCCCATATAATTTTAAAATTCATATTTTGTGTTTCTTATACATAATATAAGGACAAGTTCAATTTTTTAGATAAAAGAATATTTTTCAAAAAATGGAATTTTTCTGCCTTTTAAATGGTGAACCCTTTATAAATAAAATATTTTACACTTTTATGTGTTAAATTTTATGAAATTAAATTATTCATTTTAAGTGGGAAATAAAAATTTAGTATGGATAATTTTTTTGTGTTTTTTTTGATATCATTCATATTTTGATGAATAGTAAAAGATACTAAATTTTAATTGAAAACAACTTTATTAATCAGAAAAAATTAGTGTTAAATTATACATTTTAATGGTCTTGATATATAATTAGATTATATTTTTATCATTTAATCCAATTTTTGTCATTGGAAGTAATTTCACTTGTAAATTGTACAGAAACACATATCAATCTTTTGATAGTTTTTACTTCTCAAAAACCTGCTTTCTCATTTTATCAATAAGAATTAATTTTAAATTAATTAATAAAAATTATATGTTTTTAATTTGGTAAAATAAACATTATTTTTGGATCTGGAATATCAAAATTATCTTAGGGTGAATTTTTGGTATTTTTCTGAAAACTTTCACTTTTTGATGAATAGTAAAAAACAATGTGTTATTGTTTAAAACCCATCTTTTTATTTAAATAATATATTTTTTTAAAATTTAATTTAAGTAAAAATAGATACATAATACCTATATTATTTCAATGTAATTTATTGGAGTCATTTTATAATAAAATTAGATGTATAAAATTTTATTGAATTTTTTAACCTCTTTTACCCACCTTCTAGGCACATTTGTAAATTTGCATAAAACGTAATTTTACCACTTCTGATAATTGAATTTATAAAATTAGAGAGACATGGTTGACATTATTAAGTAAAATGTGGTTCAATGGGATGAAAATAAATTTTTGTGAATAGTAACTTTTGAATTTTATTACCATGGTTAAAAGTAAATAGGGTAATTAATGGTAAAAAAGATATTATAATTTCCCTAACACATGTCCTAATTCTTCTGGATAAGTTTATTTTGACCAAAATAAAACTTAGTAATAAAATATTAACTTTTATGACCCACTTGGATTAGATGATGACATTTATTATATTTATTTAAAAGAAGAGTTGAAAGTGTTAAATTCCATGTTTAATAACTAAACTATTTTTAATATAGGGTTACACAGAAGATAGATTCGACTATAAATATTCATTAGAAATATAAAAATACTTCCTACATAATGGTATTTTATTTATAATTTTAATACATTAAATAATTAAATTTAATTATGACATAATGATGATGCAATAATTACCTTATTAATGAAAGATTAAAATAATTGATATTATAAATTTTAATATAATTGTAAATTGAGACTTTTGATGAATTACACTAATTTTATAGGTTAATATGGAATGTTAAAGTTGATAAAATATATTTTTTAAGTGATAATTGTTGGATCTGAATCTACGGATTACACACAAGAGGGGGGGTGAATTGTGTCTTTTCAAAATTATTACAATCTCTTCAATTTAGACAAATTCTGTCCACTATACTTTAGCACGATTAAATATGCAGCGGAAAAAGTAAAAGCATGAACACACGGATGTATAGTGGTTCGGGGAACAGAAGGCCCCTAGTCCACTCCACCAACGCTCAAATCCACGAGCTTGACGATTTTCACTATCTGGTCCTCGTTTCCACAGACCTGTTCACAACTGAGTACAGGCAGTTGACACCTTTACAAGTTTCAGGCAAACACAGCCTTCCTGGTTCAAACACGAACCCACACAGCTTAGAACGAGAAGCTGATCACTCAAAAATAAAAAGGGTTTCGATAAAGAAAACACTTCTCCAGTTGTTCTTCACAATTGCAACAGAATGCAATTGACAGTAGATAGATCGTCGTCTTCAGAAAATAAAGATCTGTAATCAAAACAGTTCTGAGTCGATCCAGTTGCAATAGATATTACAAGAAACTTCACAACTTCAGCAGCAGTAGATTCACAACAGATAGTCGATGAAGAACACGTGAATCTACTATCAAGATCTTCCTTCGATAATAAAGGTTTTACACTTCTTCTCGATCACCAGAAAAGAACGCCTTCACACAGTCTCTGTTTCTTGCTCGTTAAAAGATCAATCTGTATATTTCATACACTTTCCTGTGTATATATATATCCGAAGTTTCCAAGATAAAACATATATATTCAAATCTGAGAAAATCTTCCGCATAAATAGATCCATAAAAATCTCTTTTAGATTCGCGATATTAAATAACAGAGCCGTTGTAACTTCCCTGAAGAATCGGCATAAAAAGCTCCGTTTTAAATCAATCATTAATCCGTTGAAAATCGTCTTTGATTCCGTCAAAGTCGTACTTAAGAATCGGCTCGAAATCCGCTTAATAATCCGCCTGTTTGACCAATGCAAAAGGAAATATCGTCTGTCAAAAATATCCCGACGCCAAACGTAGGGTTGATGACGTGGCTCCAAACGTAGGGTTCACAAACGTAAGGTTTACAAACGTAAGGTTCACAAACGTAAGGTTGAACATACATATTTTCTCTTCAGCATTCAAACGTAGGGTTGATCATCCATACTTTGCCTTGCTTCAACTCTCCAAAGAACGTACGGTTGATTATAAAAGTAAGGTTGATGATCCATACTTTTGAGAAACAAACTCCACACTGAAAGCTAACGTACGGTTTCTCTTCCATACTTGTCTAACAACAAAAACGTAAGGTTCCTTCCAAACGTAATGTTCTTCTTCCATACTTTTCAACAACGTAAGGTTCATTAACCATACGTTTCAAAATAACGTAAGGTTCCTTAACCATACGTTTCTTTTAACATAAAAAGTAAACTTTTCATCCATACGTTACGTTCATCAACGTAGGGTATGAACAGTGATTCCAGTACGCGCTAAAACTGATCTCGAACTACAGTGATTCCAAAACGCGCTAAAATTGATCTCGCGCTACAGTGATTCCAGAACGCGCTAAAATTTATCTCGGAATAAATGAAGTATGAAATCTCGTTATATGAAATAAATAAATAAAATAAATTCCTGCAAAATACTCAATGAAATAATTAGTAAATAATTAAGGGTATTTGTGAGCATCAAAACCATCATAAAGAGACAGAGTATTATTTAAAATAATCTCCCCCTTTAAAAAACATTATTTTGAATTGTTTGAAAACAATACATTGCTCAACAATCTCCCCCTTTTTGATGATCACAAAACCCATAAAAAATAATAGAACTAATTTAATTGCAATCTTTATTGAAAAATTAGTTTTATAAAATTTTAGAATTTTGAAAGGATTAAAACAATATTTAACTATAATAAAATTTCTCCCCCATAAAAATAAATTTTCAGCTAAAAATAGATAAAAGATAAATATCGTATATATCCAAATTCTCCATATATCCAAATTTCTTCATAGGAAACAAATGAATTTAAATGTTGTGTTTATCCAAATTCTCCCCCTTTTTGTGATATCAAAAAGAATGAAAAAATTACGGATTTGAACACATTCAATATTGCACTGAACTATAAGTAAATGCTATAGTTAACTGTGTATGAATAAGTGAATTTGTTATACTGGCTAACTTAATCATAAATCAATAAACAAAACAAAATAAATAAGAAAAGAATTTTCATTCACAAGCTGTTATATATAAACGATTGTGATATACAGAGGAATCAAGGTTCATAGATAAGACAGGGAAAAAGGTGTCTATTTCCTTTGAAACGCGGTCTTTATCTCTGTAAACTGTTCTCTGAGTCTCTTCATCATCCCATCTCCTAACTTGATGATAAGATCTCGGTTCTCTTGAGTCATATGAATATCTTCAATCAAATTAACTCTGAAAAACTCATGCATTCTTTCTTCTTTTTCAACAAAAAGAGCCCGTTTTTCTGATAACTGATTCAAAAGAATCCTAATCGGTTGCTCTCCAGATGTCAACTGATCCACTAAAAACCTATGATTATCTAGCAAAACTGACAAAGGGGAACTATTACACTGAAGATCGTGTAATCTGTCACTCATATTGCTCATTGCTCTAGTAATTGCTTGAAATCTCCGAATCAAATCAGGTGAAGAGCCAGATCCACTCACAGCACTGTTTGCAATAAACTCAAATTTATTCTCCATGTAAATATTCAACTCAGACAAATCATCTTTCTTTACCATATCTGATTTTAACTGATCAACAGCATGCAACATATCAGTCTTAAAAAAATCTACTTCCTGTCTTGAAACAGTACATTCTTTCAGCTTCTGAAACTTCAATTGCTCTAAGTCCAGAGAATTTCTGAGACTAACATTCTCAGATTCTAACTGAGAGATACGCTTGTACAACTCAACAACTTCTTCTTTTCTCGAATCAGGGGCACCCTGTGCCCGATTCTCATGTTCAGAAGTAGGTTGATGAAGCAGGGCAAGAGGTAAGGAATCTGCATCCGACTGTTCTTTGTCCTTGTCCTGACAAGGTTGATCCACTGAACTATCTTTTGAAGCCTGTAACTCTTCCACTGAAAAATCTTCTTGAAGTACCTCTGTATGAGCTTCAGAAGTATTTTCATCATGAACAGTAGTCTCTCTGACTTCTACTGATTCTTGAGGTTCGGCCACTTCTTCACCAGGCACTGCCTCCATAAGTTGTTCTTGTTGAATTACTTTTTCAACAGCCACAGCAGCAGATTGAGGTTCTTATTGAGTTTCTGTTTGAGCTGCTGGTTCCTCTATCGGTGCAGTCTGCTCCACAACAGCTTCTCTCACAAATGAATAAGAAATTACCGGTTCAGAGGATTTCAAGGCAGGAGAGATAACTTCTTCATCAATTGACCTCTTCCTTCTAGATTGAAGTCCTTCTTGACTTCTCTCTTCCTCAACTTCCTCCATCTCAAAACGAATTCTCCTTGCCACTGTACTAACTCTTGATTCTGCTTGTCCCTCCTTGGACTTAGCCGGTTGAGCCTGAGCACTCTCTGAGTTTTCTTCAGCTCCAACAGGTAAGAGTTTTCCTTTAATTGTGCTCCAGAAGTATCCTACTTTCCTTAAAGTTCCAGCATTGAAAACATTAATGTGGTGACATTTCACCCCAGCATCTACCAATCTGATCATTCCTCTTTTAAACAAAAACAAAGAAATGAACCTTCCATAAGGGAAAAAGGTCATTCTTGCTTCACTCTGACAGCAGTAACTCAGATATCTTATCATAAACCGCGGAAAATTAAACTTAATATCACACATCAGAAGATACATTATGTACATGTCCGGGTATAGGATTTTCTCCATCTCAGCCATTCTTGGTGCTAAACCAGTCTGAACAAATTTTACCAAAATTTTCTGATCGGGCTCCAAATCCTTAATAAATATCTTCTTTATCACTCTGGTTCCAAATAGAAAAGACATAATGTCTTCAGACTTATGTACAGAATCTCCAATATTCCGTAAATCGAAATGAAAAACTCCTTCATGAGGGCAATTAAGAATTTGACTTATCTCTACAGATGATATTGAAAAGTCCTTATCCTCTATTTGAGCCAATAAACTATCTTCCGTATCTCCAAGGCTAAACTGAACAGTTCTAAAGAAATGTCTCATTTCTGCCTCATATAGAAACTCAGAATTTGCACTATTAAAAGCTTGCTCAAGGCTTTGAAACGACAACGCTTGCTTCAACAGTAAATTAGTTTCAAACAGCCACTCTAAATCTATGACTTTACCTTGCAGTATTTTCCGACCTAATACCTTAGGTTTCTTTGCAGCATTGCTCTCGGCTTCATCTGGACGCTTAGTCTTTGCCATTACAACAACGATTTCTGAAGGTTCGTAAGTTTAGGGTTTGAAGATTCAGAAAAGGGTTTTGGAGCAGATGTGCGGTTTTAGGTTTTCGAAAGGGTTTCCGAAAAAGGTGAAGCAGTTTAGAAGGTGAAACGGTCCTGACAGCCTTGATTCCCGTGTAATCACTAATCATTACTTTTATTTAAAACAAAATAAAATTACTTATAGCGGAAAACAGAAATTATGCAGAATTCGAAAACAGAATAAGATAAAAAAAAACTATTTAAATTTAAATAAACCTAACTCCCCCTTAATAAATTCAAACCTTGTCGTGGGAAGTGGTTTAGTAAAAATATCTGCTAATTGATTTTCTGTATTTACAAATTCTAAAAATATATCCTTTTTAAATACATGATCTCTTAAAAAGTGATGTTTTATATCAATGTGCTTAGTTCTAGAATGACTAATAGGATTTTTTGAAATATTAATTGCACTAGTATTATCACATAAAATAGGTGTATTATTGAAATTTAATCCAAAGTCCATAAGAGTGTTTTTCATCCACAACACCTGTGCACAATAACTACCTGCAGACACATATTCTGCCTCGGCTGTTGACAGGGCAACTGAGTGTTGTTTCTTACTAGACCATGATACTAAAGACTTTCCTAAAAAGTGACATGTTCCTGAAGTACTCTTCCTATCTAATCTACAGCTTCCAAAGTCAGCATCTGAATATGAAATTAAATTAAAGTCAGAGGTTTTTGGATAAAGTAGAGATTGATAAATAGTACCTTTTAAATATCTAAATATTCTTTTAACAGCAGTTAAATGGGATTCTTTGGGATTTGATTGAAATCGAGCACAAAGACATACTGAATACATTATATCTGGTCTACTAGCAGTAAGATATAACAAACTACCAATCATACCTCTATATAACTTGTTGTCCACTGATTTTCCAGTTTCATCCAAATCAAGTTTTATATTAGTACACATAGGAGTTGTAAATGGATTGCTGTTTTCAAGTCCAAATTTCTTAAGTAAATCAGTAATGTATTTGCATTGATTTAAAACATTTCCAAAATCTTTTTGAAATATTTGAAGACCCAAAAAGAAATTTAATTCTCCCATCATACTCATTTCAAATTATTTTTGCATTAATTCTGAAAATTCATGACAAAGAATTTTATTGGTTGATCCAAAAATTACATCATCAACATAAATTTGTACCAACAAAACATTATTTTTCACAGTTTTCTTAAAGAGTGTTGGATCTGCCAGTCCAACAGTAAAATCATTTTTCAAAAGAAAAGAACTTAGTCTTTCATACCAAGCTCTAGGTGCTTGTTTAAGGCCATAAATAGCTTTAGTAAGTTTGAAAACAGAATCTGGTTTTTGAGAATTTTCAAAACCAGGAGGTTGCTCAACATAAACTTCCTCCATTAAATAACCATTTAAAAAGGCAGATTTAACATCCATCTGAAATAATTTAAAATTCATATAAGATGCATAGGCTAAAAGGATTCTAATGACTTCTAACCTGGCTACAGGTGAAAAGGTCTCATCATAATCTATTCCTTCTTCTTGATTATATCCTTTAGCTACTAATCTTGCTTTATTTCTAGTTATTATCCCTTGATCATCCTGTTTATTCCTAAAGACCCATTTAGTTCCTATTACTGGATAATCATGTGGTCTTTCAACTAATTCCCAAACCTTATTTCTCTTGAACTGGTTCAATTCATCCTGCATTGCTATTACCCAGCTCTCATCATCTAAGGCTTCTTCTATGGTCTTAGGTTCTTGTTGGGATAGGAAAGCAGAGAATTCAACTATGTTTCCAAGGTTTCTTCTAGTTTGAATACCAGTCTCTAAGTCACCTATCACAGATTCTAAAGGGTGATTCTTTAAGGTTCTAGACTGTCTAGGCATTACATTCAAGGGTTCTTCAGTGTCATGTTCTTCTGAACTAGACTGAATTTCTTTTATATCATTTTCAAAATCTTTCTTTAAATTCTCAAGTCTCATGTTTTCATTAGAATCAGGTTCATCTATTTGTTCTATCCTTTTCTCAAAAGGATCAGATTCATCAAATTTCACATGAACTGATTCTTCAACAATCCTTGACTTTTTATTATAGACTCTATAAGCTTTGGAGGTTGCAGAATATCCTAAGAAAATACCTTTATCAGATTTTGGATCAAATTTACCAAGATTATCTTTGGTATTCAAGATGTAAACCTTGCATCCAAAAACTTTAAAGTAATTTACTTTATGTTTTCTGTTATTCCATAGTTCATAGGGTGTCTTTTTCAAAATAGGTCTTATTAAAATTCTATTCATTATATAACAAGCTGTATTAACAGCTTCTGCCCAGAAATATATAGGTAGGCTATATTCATTTAACATAGTTCTAGCCATTTCTTGAATAGTTCTATTTCTTCTTTCTACAATCCCATTCTGTTGAGGTGTTCTTGGAGCAGAGAAGGTGTGTTTAATACCCATGTTTGAGAAAAAGGAATTAAATTCCTGGTTCTCAAATTCTCCACCATGATCACTTCTCAATGAGACTATATTAAAACCTTTTTCATTTTGAATAGATTTACAAAAACCTTCAAATAAACTAAAAGCTTCACTTTTAAATTTCAAAAAGAAAATCCAAGTAAATCTAGAATAATCATCAACTAATACATAAACATATAATTTATCAGCTAAACTTGCTACTCTTGAAGGTCCAAACAAATCCATATGGATAAGTTCTAGAGGTTTAGTTGTAGCAACTTTATTAACAGATTTGAATGATGATTTGTGTTGCTTGCCAAGCTGACATGCATCACAGAATCTGTCATTTTCAAATTTGAGACTAGGAAAATCAGAAACTAGATGTTTCTTAGATAATTTATGTAAAGCATATATATTGCAATGAAAAAGTCTTCTATGCCAGATCCAGGATTCACTTATATTAGCAGTTAAGCAGTTTACTTGTTGTTTACACAAGGAATACAAATCCAAAGTATAAACATTATCAGTTCTGGGTGCTCTAAACTTAAACAGTTTATATTTAGAAACAGTACAACTATTGTTAGTAAAATCAACAGTGTATCCATCATCACAGAGTTGAGAGATACTTATCAGATTGTGTTTTAACCCTTGT
The DNA here is from genome assembly GCA_963277665.1 of Viscum album. Classification (NCBI taxonomy): domain Eukaryota; kingdom Viridiplantae; phylum Streptophyta; class Magnoliopsida; order Santalales; family Viscaceae; genus Viscum; species Viscum album. The sequence continues at coordinate 388,401,830 of OY728166.1, forward strand.
ACATAAAGTACTTTGTTGATTGAGACTGTCTCTGGATCTCCAACTGTTCCAATACCAATAATCTTTCCTTTGGCATTGTCACCAAAGGTGACAAGTCCTCCTTCCTTTCGAGTAAGAGAAGAGAAATTAGCTGAAGTTCCACTCATGTGTCTTGAGCAGCCACTGTCCATATACCATATTTATTTCTTTCTTTGGTGACCTGCTACCTGCAAAGTCATTCAAACAAATTGCTTTGGTACCCATATTTTGTTGGGTCCAGGAGTGTTAGCAAGCAGTGATCTGGGTATCCAGATTTGCTTTGTTTTCTTAAAATTGATTGAATCATATAGATCATTGGAAATATAAGCTTTCTTAATTCCACATATTTGAGGTTGTCTTAGAAAACAGTTTTTAGCTATATGACCTTTTGTTCCACAGAATTTACAAATAACCTGTTTAGTGCTAGGAACAAAATAATTTTTGTATAACTTAGGTTTTTCTCCTTTACTTCCAATTCCAAACCTTTCCTTTTTAATTACAGTTTTTCCAAGTATCTCATTTAAGGCGTTTTCTCCTTTTGTAAAAACTAATGCTGCCTTTTTATAAGATTCTACTTCATCCTGTAGAGTTTTTATTTTTGATTCAAAATTAATTTTATTTGAGTCAGCAGAGTTGTATTTGTCAATTAATTCCTTATGTTGTTTTAGCAAAGTATTTCTCTCATCTGAAATAGCTTTATGCAAGTTCTTTATAGATTTATATTTTTTAAATAATGAGTCATACCTTTATTCAAGCATATTGCAGTAAGCTGCATGTTTTTTATTTGAGAAACCTGTTTCAGAGTTTGATTCATTATTTGAGTCAGAGGAGTAGTATGAGTGTACCTCATCAGTTTCAGCCATGAAACACATATTTGCTTTTAAATTGGCTTCCTCCTTCTCTGAGCTTGATTCAGAAGAATTACTTGAGTCTTCAGAAACACTCCAAGTAGCTTTCATAGCTTTCTTGTCTTTCTGCTCATAATCATCTCTTTTGAAGAATTTCTTCTTCTTTGCATCTTTCAATTTTGGACAATCCGGTCTGATATGTCCCATCTTTTTGCATTAATAACATCTCACTTCCTTTCTATCCTTCTTGAAGGATTTTTTGAAGTCTTTCTTCTTACTGTAGAACTTTCTGAATTTTCTGGCTAGCTGAGCCAGTTCTTCATCCGAATTTGAAGAATCAGAGCTTTCTGATTTAGCACTTACTTCTCTGTTCTTCATCTTTCTATCCTTTTGTTGAGAAGTCACTTTCAAAGCAGTATTTTCCCTTTTTATGTAGACTTTATGCTCATTTACCTCATCTTGCATTTCAGCCTCGTACATCATCAATGTACCAATCAGCTCTCTCATAGTTAGATCTTTAACAGAAGTTGATTGTCTGATTGCTGCAGAGATTCCATTCCATCGAGTAGGAAGTACTCTCAGTACCTTTAACGCTTGATCAGCCTGTTTGATTGGTTCTCCTAGAGCTGTTATATTATTGACAATTTCTGTCAATCTTCCATTCATCTGAGTGATGCTCTCTCCTTCAATCATTCTGAAAGTATCGAATTTTAATTTAGCAGTTGCATATCTCATCTGTCTTACATTATCTGTTCCTTCATAAGCAACAGCTATTGTTTGCCACATTTCATATGCAGTCGGGCATTGAGATACTCTGTTAAATTCATCCGGTCCTAAACCACAGATGATTTCATTCATAGCTTTTGAATTCATGTCATACTCAGCCTCTGTAGCAGCACTCCATGTATCGGGATTTTCAGGAATTTCATAGGGAGTCAGAATCTTTGAATAGATTCTGTAACCAAGATTTTTCAGATAAATAATCATACGTGATTTCCAGCAGCCATAATTATCTCCATTAAAGTAAGGTGCTCTGACCATTGACATTCACTCTCTCGTATCATCCATGATACACTATGTATAATCTTTAAATACTTCTAGCTTGATAAGACTTTAAAAATAAGAAGCTCCTCCTCTGATACCAATTGTTGGATCTGAATCTACGGATTACACACAAGAGGGGGGGTGAATTGTGTCTTTTCAAAATTATTACAATCTCTTCAATTTAGACAAATTCTGTCCACTATGCTTTAGCACGATTAAATATGCAGCGGAAAAAGTAAAAGCATGAACACACGGATGTATAGTGGTTCGGGGAACAGAAGGCCCCTAGTCCACTCCACCAACGCTCAAATCCACGAGCTTGGCGATTTTCACTATCTGGTCCTCGTTTCCACAGACCTGTTCACAACTGAGTACAGGTAGTTGACACCTTTACAAGTTTCAGGCAAACACAGCCTTCCTGGTTCAAACACGAACCCACACAGCTTAGAACGATAAGCTGATCACTCAAAAATAAAAAGGGTTTCGATAAAGAAAACACTTCTCCAATTGTTCTTCACAATTGCAACAGAATGCAATTGACAGTAGATAGATCGTCATCTTCAGAAAATAAAGATCTGTAATCAAAACAGTTCTGAGTCGATCCAGTTGCAATAGATATTACAAGAAACTTCACAACTTCAGCAGCAGTAGATTCACAACAGATAGTCGATGAAGAACACGTGAATCTGCTATCAAGATCTTCCTTCGATAATAAAGGTTTTACACTTCTTCTCGATCACCAGAAAAGAACGCCTTCACACAGTCTCTGTTTCTTGCTTGTTAAAAGATCAATCTGTATATTTCATACACTTTCCTGTGTATATATATATCCGAAGTTTCCAAGATAAAACATATATATTCAAATCTGAGAAAATATTCCGCATAAATAGATCCATAAAAATCTCCTTTAGATTCGCGATATTAAATAACAGAGCCGTTGTAACTTCCCTGAAGAATCGGCATAAAAAGCTCCGTTTTAAATCAATCATTAATCCGTTGAAAATCGTCTTTGATTCCGTCAAAGTCGTACTTAAGAATCGGCTCGAAATCCGCTTAATAATCCGCCTGTTTGACCAATGCAAAAGGAAATATCGTCTGTCAAAAATATCCCGACGCCAAATGTAGGGTTGATGACGTGGCTCCAAACGTAGGGTTCACAAACGTAAGGTTTACAAACGTAAGGTTCACAAACGTAAGGTTGAACATACATATTTTCTCTTCAGCATTCAAACGTAGGGTTGATCATCCATACTTTGTCTTGCTTCAACTCTCCAAAGAACGTATGGTTGATTATAAAAGTAAGGTTGATGATCCATACTTTTGAGAAACAAACTCCACACTGAAAACTAACGTACGGTTTCTCTTCCATACTTGTCTAACAACAAAAACGTAAGGTTCCTTCCAAACGTAATGTTATTCTTCCATACTTTTCAACAACGTAAGGTTCATTAACCATACGTTTCAAAATAACGTAAGGTTCCTTAACCATATGTTTCTTTTAACATAAAAAGTAAACTTTTCATCCATACGTTACGTTCATCAACGTAGGGTATGAACAGTGATTCCAGTACGCGCTAAAACCGATCTCGCACTACAGTGATTCCAAAACGCGCTAAAATTGATCTCGCGCTACAGTGATTCCAGAACGCGCTAAAATTGATCTCGGAATAAATGAAGTATGAAATCTCGTTATATGAAATAAATAAATAAAATAAATTCCTGCAAAATACTCAACGAAATAATTAGTAAATAATTAAGGGTATTTGTGAGCATCAAAACCATCATAAAGAGACAGAGTATTATTTAAAATAATCTCCCCCTTTAAAAAACATTATTTTGAATTGCTTGAAAACAATACATTGCTCAACAATAATGTATCTATGACATTACCAAAAACGAAATACCAAATAGTGTCAAAATTGACATAAATGAGTTTTTAAAATAAATACTATATTATAAATTGATATAATATTCTTAAAAATATATGGTTAGGCCAAAAAACATATATAATAATTTTTATGTAATTAATTAACCACTCGGGTTTCTCTTTTCTTTTTATTGTAAGTTTATTAACAATGTAATATAAAAATACAAGAAGTCTTTGTCAAAGTTAAACTATTTAACTAAGAGTTAAATATAAAAATAAGGTTAATATGGTGACATAAACTTGTCTAAAACCTATTGATTGAGATGATTTCGACCCATCCCCACATTATCCTAGAAATAAATCCATTTAGAGCCATTATAAACTGAAAATCATTTCATAATAAAATAATATTTTAAACATTTCCTAAAGTGACATTCACCTCTCTTAAAAAAGGATACTTCCCCTTCTCTCAAAATCATACCTCCAAATCCATTTGGATCGGCCAACCCATGATCAAATATCCTCCCAACTACCATTAAATAAACCTAGAGGCCTTACTTTGACCATGAATCCAACTTAATAATCCCTTTTTGTCAAATCAAAAGGAAGCACCCGAAGAAGAGGTAATAATTCCACTACATCTTTCAATGTTCTTTTCTTCTCCCACTTCCTCTTTATTTGTTGTTTCCATATAAAAATAATAACTACAGTACCTTCTACATACTATGATGTTATTATAAATATGGTATGACCATATTCATTATTCTATCCGTCCTATGAATGACAAAGTCACCATACAAGCGTACGTATGGCTTACCATCTCCAAGTCGTGGTGTAGTTTGTTATTCAACACTTCATTATTTGTATGGGTATAATAATGAGTATAATTGATGTAAATAATAAATGTAACATGTTAATTTTTCTTTATATATAATATAAAATTCAATTACATACGATTTTACCATCAATTGAATGATATTGTCACTCGTGCATACGTATGGATTACCGTCTCCACGAACGTAATAAGATTCATTCCCCATCGTAACCATTTATGAATAATTTTAATTTGATTATTTAAAAATAATGTTTAAGGATATAATATCATTATGGATACAAATCAAATACATCATATCCATAACAAACAATACTTACGTAACTAAACATATAAAGGAAAATGAATCAGTTAACACCCAAAACAATGATACTACTAAAATATCATTAACAAAGAAATATTATAAGATCATATATGAATGTATATGGTAATTTTATAGTTTATTAAAAATTATTTAACCATTATAAGTGATTTTAACCTATCCAATACTAATTAAAAGTACAAGGTAAGGGGTTTCTATCTCACTTTTATTCCCGTGAGATTAATGATATATTTTCCACTATTTATTTTTTGTGGTGTATGTACAACCCATGATTGTATATTTTGTGTAATATACTTTAATTTAAGTATATTTACATTTTAATTTTATGATCCTTATTTAATGGGGTGTATGTTTTGTAATTTACCAAATCAGTAAGTGAATTTCTAATTTTGATTTCCACTCATTAGGTTTTACACAAACTTCATTGATTATTTTACTTCAAGATTATGTATGAAATAACTATTCATTTATATATGTATTTATTGACACTACACTTTCTGTGGATATACTTTTTATAAACATAATAAATCCATTGATAAATTCTCAATTCATTGATATGAACTTGATAAGAGTAATTTTAACTCAATTTCCATTCCTTGAGTTAAATATCCAAGTCATTGGTGTTGTTTTTGTAAGAATATGTGTGAATATACTCTAATTGATTTACAATAAATATACAATCATATTTAGTGTATTTATATTTTTCACACATAATTATGTCATTGATTTATCCATAACCTAAGGATACAGTCTTTATGAGGGATTTCATATCAATTTACATTCCATTGAGACTTCGTTGTTGGTATGATCCAATTCACTTTTATATGGAGTATATATTGTACTTTGACATAGTATGTCATGAATCACATAATTCTCATGATATTATATTGTTTTTATTACCTCAATTATTTTTATTCAAACTTATCTCATTTGGTTAGGAACTCTAACTAAAATATCATTTTAAATGTTTTAAAGGTTTATTCATCTAAATATTTCTAATTAATGTCCATGTTTTAAAAATGGTTTAAGGATTAATTAATATGGACATGAATGTTTTAAAATTAAAATTCCTCTTAAAAGATTCAAATTTTTATTGGACACATTGATTCAAAAATATATTTTAAACAGCTTCTTGATAAATAGTGAGACTTTTAAATGTTTTCAAGAAAAAAGGGGATATTTCTCTCAAATAATTTTAATAATTATTTTCATCTATGTCAATATCCTCCATTATTCTCAATTGAGGTTGATTTATTATAATAAAATCTTCTATATTGTATTGAATGATTTATATTTTACTATGGATGTGCTATTTTTATACCATTCATGGTTTGTGGTAAAAGAATTGACATTTCGTATGCTAGTATTAATACGAATGTTTTGCATTGTTTTTTACCATTTTAATATACAGAATGCATTGAACATAGAAACTGAAGGGTGGATCTCACTATATCTCCTTTATGCATTGGTAGGTCTCATGAGACAATCTAGTTTCTTGGCACAAGGCCTTGACAAAATCATATTTGTATTCTTTTCATGAGGCCTTGACTATGTGGTTATGATGTCCGACATTATGCATTCTATCATTATAAAATTAGCTATTGATATTACTTGTGATTATTCGACTAGTAGAATATTCATGTGAATAAAAAAATGGTGTTATTTGATTTATCCTTTCTATATTATGATAATTTTTATGTTTAAAAGTCTTGTGTTTTATTCTTATACGTTGCCTTAAATGTTTACTCTTATTTATGAAATTTTCCGCTATATTATTATCCTTACTGAGCATCTAAACTCAAAAATTTATTATGTTTTATTTTTAACAGGATGTGAAGAAGTATATTGTGACTAACATGCAGGGATGGGCTAAGAGATATTAGTGTGTTCATAGGGGACACAATGTTTTTGTTTTTAAATTTCATAATGTAATGTAAAACTTATGTATGTATCTAGCACTTCTAAGGATACTAAACTAATCGGTCTTTCAGGACATGATTCCTTGTATCATGGAAATTTTATCTAATAATTCAATGACTCTAGGTAACTAGGTTTGGGGTGTTACATCAAAATAATCCTCTCTCATGCCTCTCCAAAGAATTTGAGATCCCACTTTCAAGTAAGGGTTTCTTTACTTTCTCATTCTATCCCAGTTTCTCAATATTGTTATTCCCTTTTATTTGAAATTATAAATGTTGGGGTATGATTTCAAACCTCCCCTATAATATCATCCTTATGTTTTAATGATGGGAGAACTCTTTCTCTCTCATTAATTCCTTCCATCTACACCCGTTACTATGCTGAAATTCCAAAAGGAATTTCTCTCTCCTCATTTACATTCAAGCAATTATTTTTTATCATGAATCCAAATTCCATTACAATTATTGGGACATGTATCTATATTATCACCTTACTTCCCATTTCATGTATATATTATGAGACAACCCTTTCTCTATCATCAACCATTTTTCTGAATTTTTATGTTGCGTCGTTATGCTACCTAAATTGCCCCATGATTTTTCCAAGCAAATGTCATTGTGTAGTGAATACCATGCCCATTTTTCCATCAAGGGTATTCACCATTATGAACATTTACTTATTGGTTAAAGAGTTTCATGTATGTACTCCAAATCTATTTATCCTGGAATAAATGATGATGTTGAATGATTCCATGTTGTATGACCCATGTGGCACACTTATGCATGAAATGAAATGTTTAAGAAGGGCGTGCCTTGATAGTGCTCCAATGAATTGGGTAAAGATTAGTATCATGATACTTCAAGTTAAATGAGGATTCAATCATAAAAATTCAATTTCAATGAGTATTTACTCATTCTAATTAAAGTACAATGAGGGTGTACTCATGCCCCATGTGCAATGATCCTTGGTTCATGCTAATTCCATGTTAAGTGTTTTTGCCACATTTCCATGTTATGATAATAAAGTTATATCATGAGTTTATGTTTATGTTTCCCTTGCACTCCATTTATATTCTTATTGACTAACATGTATTTTAATATTCATTTTATACCTTGTTTATCCCCTTACTAGGCTTTATATCTCACCCATTTCTTATGTATGTACTCAGGTTATCCCATGAAATTATAAGTACGAAGGAACGTTATGGTCATGTAAAATAAGTTTTCAATAATATGTTGTATTTAATGTTTTAAGTTGCTATGTAATGATCCTAAGCCCCAAAGACACTAGACATTTTGATCTTATATATTGTATTAAGTGATATTTCATTTAATAGATTATGAATAAGTTTGAAATAAAAAGCAGGGTTGTTATAATTGGAATCAGAGGATTGGTCTAGTTATTTTTGGGGATTAGGATTAGAAAACCTTAGTGGAAGACTTAGGGATAAGACGAGGAATAATAAAAACATTACTAAGTTTTGGTGAGTATTGAGTAAGTGGTTTATCAAGAATATATATCCCTATCAGGATATGAGCAGGTAGAGGCCGCTCTGGCACATATTTTCCTAAGAGTGAAAACTCCGATAAAGAGTTTTAGACTTGACTCAGGGTATCATGGTACACAACAACATGCCTTTCTTTACTATTTGTTACAAAACTCATGGGGGATATTCTTTGGTAAATTCACAATATTAGTATGAACCATTATTAGGGGAATTAAAAAAATCCCATAAAGAATGTATGTTAGAATGTATATCATGGATATGATAGAATGAAGCCTATAGATTCATACTTTAAGGATATAAAAGCTATTTTTAAGTTATCCATTTTTTCCTTGTATTTCCCTTTATGTGTTACCCCTAAATTTCCTTTTATTCCAGCCAATGGACGATAATAGGAGGACTCGGGATAAAAACCGATGCGAAGATCAATGTGATGACTGTTCTAATGAGATGCCCAATATGATGGGGGAAAGAATAACGTAATTGGTAATGATACTATCTCAGTAAACTCAATATTTGAATAGAAACATGGGTCAAGAAGAAAATTCAACCCCCCTAAGAAAGAACAAGTCGCTATCGATCACTTCATGAGATAAAGGCCTCCTAATTTTAATGGATCATATGATCCCTCAATCGCCGAACAATGGATCAGATCCATTGAAAAGTTATTCTCCTTACTTCAATGTTCTGAACAAGAGAAGGTTCTTCTCGCTACTTATCGTATAGAGGTTGAATATGATCAATGGTGGATGTTGATAAAAAATACGAAGCCTCAGGAGGAGATTGAGGCATTGGAATGGAAAGACTTCTAAAAGGTGTTTTTAGATAAATATTTTTTACGCACCCTCTGACTAATGATAGAAAGGGATTTATTTTCCCTCAAGAAAAAAGATGAAGAATCAATCAGAGCGTATGAGGATAACTTCACAAGGATTTCATGATATGCCTCCAGCTTTGTCATTACCCCTGAATACAAGGTTGACCACTTCTTTGGTGGGATGAAACCTAGCCTGTGGGAAGCCCAGGCGATCTGTGACTTCGACAGCTATGAGGAAATTGTCCGATGTTCCCTCAAGGTCTAAATAGAGATTGGAGAATCTTAGGGGTATCATGGGGATAAGAAGAATAAGGTGGAATTTCATTTTGGTGGTACGATGGATAGATATAATAGTGCTAAGAAAATCCAACACCCCACTTGCCAAAGGTGTGGAAAGAAGCACCTCAGAAATTGTGTGAAGGGGAAGAGGAAATTCTTTAGGTGTGGAAGGGAAGGGTACCAAGCCATTAACTACTATCAAGAAAAAGCCATAGCTGTGACAGAGGAGAGGAACAATCCATTCGACTCTCACGGATTGTTAATTTCTTCAACTACAAAGAACCAAGGAACCTTGCAAACCAGTGCCCTAAGACAATGGTTTTTAGAGGCAACCAACAATCTCCAAGGTAGAAAGGGCGGGATTTTTTCCATCACTACCGCTGAAGTGAACCCCAACAATGAAGTAGTTATAGGTATGCTAGTTATTCATTCAAGAATAACAATCTTACTTTTTTATTCTAGTTCTACACATACTTTTGTATCTCGAAGGTTTAGTAGAACATTAACAACACCACTAAAAATCATAGAAGTAAAGATGTTGGTGAGTACAACAAATAGGGAAATCATTTAATCCCTTGAATATAACTCCTTCCCTATCATAATTTGGGGATTGAACTTCCCAGAGAACCTCTTAATACTCCCTCTAGTGGAATTTTATGTACTTCCTAGCATGTATTGTCTTTCCCTATATAGAGACGACATAAATTGTCGTGAGAGGTTAAATTTCTCTCCATATGGAGAATAGACACCCGATTTTATTCATGTTCAAGGAGGAAGATTAATATTCTTTAGCACCATCATCTCAAGCATGGATATTACTACCCTATGAGGACGACTATCTAGCTGAGATGATTGAGTATAAGGAGGAAACTATCCTTGAATTCATGCCTATTGTGATGGAATTCAGTAAAGTGTTTCTTGAGGAATTTCCTGGTCTTCCGCCTAGAAGAGATGTTCAATTATCAATTGACCTTATACCTAGAGAGTTGCCAATATCCAAGACTTCGTATAGAAAGGATGTTTTGGATTTGAAAAAAACAACTACAGGAGAATTTGGATAAAGTGATTGTACACCCAAGTGCTTCAGCATGGGGTGCACCAGTCCTCTTCGTCAAGAAGAAGGATGCGTCAATACGCCTTTCCATTGATTATCATGAGCTAAAAAAAATCACAATAAAGAAAAAATATACTCTTATAAGAATTGATGACTTGTTCAATTAGTTGAGTGGATCACAATACTTCTGCAAGGTGGATTTTCTGTCAGGATTTTATCTAGTAAGGGTGGAGAAGGAAGATTTCCCAAAGATTTTTTTTCGTACAAGATACGGGCACTATGAATTCAAAGTAATGCATTTCAAACTCACTAATTCTCCAGAAATCTTCATTTACTTGATGAAAAGAATCTTTAGATATTACCTCAACAAATTTTTGGTAGTATTTATAGATTATATTCTAATATACTAAAAAACCAAGGAGGATCATGAGGAGAATCAAATAATTATACTAGAGACCTTGCGAAAGGATAAGCTCTATGAAAAGTACATCAAGTGTGAGTTCTGGTTAAAGTATGTCTCATTATTGGTTCATATCATCACAAGCAATGGGATATATGTGGATCCCTCTAAGAGAGCTACAATAGAGGGATGGCGGGGGCCAATATTGATAATGAATATCCGTAGCTTCTTGGGGTTAGAGGGATACTATCGCTGATATGTGATGAATTTCTCATGATTCTCCAACCCTCTTACCAAGATAACTCAGAATGGAGTAATGTTTTCATGGAGTGATGAATACAAAGAGATATTTAAGGCGTTGAAAATTAGGCTTATCACTACGCCCGTGCTCACATTACCCACAAGTGGATAACGTTTTTTGGTATTTTGTGATGCTTCGAAGAAGAGAATGGGTTGTGTGTTGATGAAGAATGATAAAGTTATAGCATACGCCTCAAGGTAGCTGAAAATCCATGAGAAAAACTACCCCACACATGATCTGGAGTTGGAAGCTGTGGTATTTTCATTGAAAATCTGGTGGAATTATCTTTATGTGGAGAAGTGTGAGATATATACCAATCACAAGAGCCTAAAATATATATTTACACAAAAAGTGATTAATATTCGCCAATGAATATGGATAAAACTCATCAAGCATTATGACTAATAAATCCACTACCATCATGGTAAGGAAAAAAAGGTGGTGGATGCTCTAAGTAGAAAGGATATTTAATCTTAATCAATGATGATAATTGAAAAGGATTTGATATTATTATATTTGTAGAGGATGGACATGAGAATAATTAAGGGAGGAAAATCATTAATCCTTTCTCAAATGATTGTCAACCATACCTTAAAGAGAAAATAAAGGATTCTCAAAGAAAGGATGTGGAAATTTTGAAGAGGGTAGAAGCTATCAGAAATGATAAATCCTTAGAGTTCATGGTTAAAAAGTATGGAATTGTGAGATTTCGGTCATAATTATGTGTACCATCTGATCTAGAGATAAAGAAGGAGATTATGAACAACGCACATAGCTCAACCATCTCTATTCACTCAGGGAGCACCAAGATGTATCTAGATCTATGAGAAAAATTTTGGTGGGACAATATGAAAATAAATATTGTTGAATATACATCCATGTTCCTGGTATTTTAGTAAGTGATGGCTGAGAGGGAAAACACAAAGGGGATGATGCAACCACTACCCATACCAACATGGAAATGGGACAACATCACCATAGACTTTGTCACTAGACTTCCAAGGACATCTAGAGGAAACAATGCTATATGGGTCATTGTGGATCGTCTTACGAAGACAACTCACCTTATCACGATTCGAGATGACTTCTCATTGGATAAACTTGCATGGATTTACATCAATGAAGTGGTAAGGCTGCATGGAGTACCACTATTTATTATATCTGATCGTGATCCTAGATTCACCTCGAAGTTATGGAAAAGTCTCCAACATGCTCTAAGCACTAAACTGAACTTCAATACGGCTTATAATCCTCAAACCGATGGCCAATATGATAGAACTATTCAGACAATGGAAGATATGTTAAGATCATGTTCTATGGACTTGAAAGGAGGATGGGACCAACATGTTCCACTAGTTGAATTATCTTAAAATAATATTTTCCACTCGATCATCCAAATGGCACCATATAGAGCCCTTTATGGGAAAAGGTACAGAATACCGGAATTTTGGGATGAATTTGGTGAGCATAAGATGCTAGTACCTGAAATGGTCGAAGAAATGGAGGAGAAGGTGAAAACCATTCGGCAACATATCAAGGCAAAACAAAGTCAACATAAGAGTTATGTAGACAACTATCGATGAGACCTTGAATTCAATTTTGGAGACATGGTATTTATTTTCATATCTTCATGGAATAATTTTATGAGGTTTGTAAAGAAATGGATGTTAAGTCCTAGGAACATCGGCCCCTTTGAGATTATTAATCGTGTCAGGGATGTGGCCTATCGACTAGAACTTCCACCAACCATGGAAAAGGTACATGATGACTTTCATGTATCACTCTTAAGGAAGTACATACCAGACCCTTCACATGTAATCTCTTCATAGGGAGTATAGTTAGACGATGATATTTCCTACGAGGAGAAACCGGTGTAAATATAAGATTATAGAGACAAATTGCTACGAAATAAGAAAATGCCGCTCGTAAAGGTGTTGTGGTGAAACCACAAGTTTGAAGAAGCGGTGTGGGAATTAGAGGAAGTGATGAAGCAGAGTTACCCACATTTATTTTAGTGTGGAAAAAATAAATTTCTACGCTGAAATTTCTTAAGGGGGAAGATTGTAACAACCCAAACTTTTATCGATGAAAATTCCTCTTGATCTAATTAAATTTTTTATTATGAAAAATGGTTATATAAAATATCCAATTCCTTGGTTTTATATTTTTGTATTTTAAAATACCATTTAGAGTTATGATCATTGATAATATAGTTGATGAACAGTGATCACATGATTAGTCTAAATACAGGGCTTTAACAAATCCAATTTATTCAGACAAAGGAAGTGATGGCCTCATCCAGTAGACTTAACCCATACAAAGCCTATTTTTTTGTAGCTTAGAAAGGATGTGGAATCATTGGGATTCACTCTTGACTAAGCCCAATCCGATCTTGAATACGTTAAGCTCGAGAAAAACTGTATATGGGAGAAGTTGAAGTTGATATAGATTACTACCCGAGCGATGTTATTCGAGCCACCCCAAGAATCTGTTACCATCACAAGCCTAACCCTTCGGTATCATGTGGGTGTTATAATCGGTTATGTAACAAGACCTTATAACTATGACTATGTGCATTATTTTTTTATATAATAAATAATATACATTCATTTTATTATTTTTACTTTGTAAATAGTTTTTAAAGCACAAATAGTATATTTAGTTCATATTTAATTAAGGAATAAATTTTGATATATTAATATATATTTTGAATTAAATAATATTTTAAAAAAATATTATTAAATTACTTTTTATTAATTATAAATTATTGTATAATTTTTAAGAATTCAATTTTAATTTTTGTTAAGGTTTGAATGTTGTTTTTGTTAAAACCAATGAATTTTCGATAAATGTTAATTTTTATTTTAAAAGTGAAAATTCACATATTTAGAAAATTATTTAGATAAAATGAATATTATTTTTGGAATCAGGACATTAAATTTATCCAATGGTGAATTTTTCATAATTTTATGAGACAGTTGAATTTTTGGGTAAAAATTAAATACCTTTTAAATATATAATATGTTTTATGACATCATAATGACCCAATAGTGATGTAATAAAATACTATAAACTAAAAATTCTTCCAATATTTGTTTTATCCTTAAAAGAATGCGATTTTAGATTTATTTGATTTATTTTACAAAGACTTAGTGGACCTTCCAAGACTTGTAAAACATTTTAGCCTTTTAAATTGTTTTCCTTGAGAGTGTGACTCACCTTTACATAAGAAACCCTATTATTTTAAGATGTTCGGCCATTGGCCATATAAAATATTTTTTTACACTCCCTTTTGGAAAAAAACGTGAGAAAAACCCATGGGATTGTCCGTGGTTTTGATTAGTTTAATGTGTGGTGTCACAAATCTAAATAATAATGAATCCCCTCTCCTTTACTATATAAACCCACCCAAGATCCCACTTCATCTTCACTCAAATACTTTGGAGTTCGTCCAAACTCTACCCTACTCTCTCTACAATCCTCCCAAGGTGGCCCAAACTCCAATGAAGCCTCCCTCAAGCCCCTCCCAAGCCTTTGGGATCACACTTCTATGTAAGGGTTTCCATCCTTTCTCATTTTATCCAAGTTTCTTAATATTGTTATTCCATTTTATTTTAAATTATAAATGTTGGGGTATGATTTTTCACCTCTAATATACTATCCTCCTTATGTTTTAATGATGAGAGACCCCTTTCTCTCTCATTAATGCCTTCCATGTACACCCGTTACTATGCCTAAATTCCGAAAATAATTTCTCTATCCTCATTTACATTAATGCAATTCTTTTATACTGTGAATATAAATTCCATTACCATTATTGGGACATGTATCTATATTATACCCTTATTTCCTATTTAATTTACATATTATGGGATATCTCTTTCTCTCTAATCAACTATTTTTATGAATTTTAATGTCATATCATTATGGTGCCGAAATTGCCCCATGATTTTTCCAATCCCAAGTCATTGTGTAGTGAATACCATGCCCATTTCACTATCAAGGGTATTCAACTTTATGAATATTTAATTATTGTTTAAATAGTTTCATGTATGTGCTCCACATTTCTTTACTATTTAAGAAATTATGATGTTGAATGATTCCATGTTATATGATCCATGTGGCACACTTATGCATGAAATGAAATGTTTAAGAAGGGTGTTCCCTCATAGTGCTCCAGTGAATTGGGTAAAGATTAGAATCAGGATACATAAATTTAAATGAGGATTTAAATATTATAATTCATGTGAAATGAGAATTTATTCATGCTAATTCAAGTGAAATGAGGGTTTAATCATTTTCCATGGGCAATGAGTCTGGATCATGCTAATTCCCCGTTAAGTGTTTTTGCCACATTTCCATGTTATGATAATAATGATATATCAAGAATTTATTTTAATGTTTCTATTGCACTCCATTTATATGACTATTTAATCACATGTATTGTAATCTTCATGTTATACCCTTTTTACCCCCTTACTGGGCTTTATAGCTCACCCCTTTCTTATGTATGTCCTCAGGTTATCCCGTGAAATGTTAAGTACAAAAGAATTTTGTGGTCATGTAAAGTAATTTTTCAATAAAGATATTCTATTTCATGTTTTAAGTTTTTATTCAGTGATCCTAATCCCAAAATACACTAGAACTATCGATATTCTATGTTGTATTAAGTGAAATTTCATATAGTAAATTTTGATTAAGTGGGAAAAAGAAGGGTTGTTATATAAACTCCATATAAAAAATGACACTACATTAATATTAATTATATAATTAGAATAATTATATTCATGATTTATCATGTCAAATGAAAGTATATACACCTTGAAAAATAATGTAGGTACGAAACAAAACATGTGTCTCAAAGAAGGAAAATTCAGATAAAAAAGTATTACCATTTTTTTTGGATTTTTAAA
This sequence comes from Viscum album, assembly GCA_963277665.1. Classification (NCBI taxonomy): domain Eukaryota; kingdom Viridiplantae; phylum Streptophyta; class Magnoliopsida; order Santalales; family Viscaceae; genus Viscum; species Viscum album. The sequence continues at coordinate 388,417,949 of OY728166.1, forward strand.
CATTAACCCCATAAACTAAAGATAATATAATTTATACTTAAATACCTATAAATTTTATAATAATAATAATTTAATACATACATTGGTAGTACAAAAAAATCACAAAAAGGATGGGCGATGAATACACCATGTATATCATGAAAATAAAAGTGACATGAAACCCCCTTGTCTTGTTTCATGACTATCTTAGTACTCATAAAATATTATTGTATAATAAATGTAAGTTTATTATAAATATTTTATAGAATCCTATTATTATATCAAATACCATTTTTCTTTTGATTATAACCTTATATTACCCTCTTGTAAACAATTTTATATTATGGTTTCACTTTGGGTAATATCCTCTTTGTTCATCACATGTGTCCTAATTTATTATATCATTAGTCGTTATACTCATATCATGATTTAAATAATGCAAAAAATAATATAAATATTATTTATATTCATTACATTTTTATTATAATAATCAATAGGATATAGAAATACGAAATGGAATACACTGTTTATAGAGATGGTGAGCCGTACATACGCATGATTGTTGTTTTCGTTTTATTATTTCATTATAAGAAAGAGAGTAAATGAAATATAAGTTTCTGTATATGTATATATATAATTATTGTAATATTATTATTATATCATATATATCAAATAATTTCAATAAACACATCCTTAATATATTCCATGTAGCGTGTGAACGAATCAAATCACTTTGAGGGGGCAATAGTCCATACTTCCTCAAAAGAAATTATCATATTTACAACAATTGGAATGTACATATATGTGTTATAAAAGTATTATATAAGTATAACTTCATAATAAATATAATATATAATTTATACAAACACACTTTCCATCATAATTTCCACCATGAGAGGTGGTAAATGAAAACTGAACAATCATTGTTTTGTGAGGTAGTTGTTCGCCATACATGTAAACAATATATTTGTTACCCATTATATGTATGTGTGTGTAAGTGTAGGTAGAACCCTTAGAAAAAAATACATGTTTATGGAGGATAATTTTTATGTTATAAAATCATGGAAGAAGAAGTGATATGAGGTGGATAATTGAAATAAAATTAAAGAACTTGAGGAAGAATGTTACCTCTTATACGGGTAACTCCTTTTAGGTTGCACAAAAGGTATACCTTGGATTGATTTATGCCAAAGGGGAGGATTATATGATAAGGTGAAATATTATTAGGATCTATTTGGTCAGTAATGTTTCAATCCAATGTTTCTTTATAAGTGTGAGAAAGTGTGAGGATATGAGGCCTTTTTTCTAGTGGAGGAGTGACACTCTTGTAATATTTTTAAAAAAATTCATACACATTTATCACATGAAAAGTGGATCCAATAATTGAAAAATATTATATAAAAAGAAGTATAGGGTTGAAATATGGAAATAAAATGGATCTTTTAAAAGTGTCTAGGTCTTTTGGGCCCTTAAAATTAATATGTAGTCCCTTATTAAGCTTAGTTTTACCTTAATCGTTGTAATTAATTTTAATTACATTCACTAATCATTTTGGTATGAAATTAAGTTGAAATTATTCAACATTACAAAATATTATAATTCCGAATATGTAATTCCTTTTTTTAAATTCCAATCATAGATGTTGTATAAATTAATTTAGATTTAGTCCCACAGTCAGTTCGACAATGCATGTTTTTAAATTAAAAATGATCAAAAGTTTGCTAAGATTTTATATTCAATTTCAATGTGAAATGAGTTCATATTACCTAAATTCGATTAATTGAAAAAAATAATCTAATTATAATTTCAAAAATTATTAAAATATAATTTACCATTATAAATAATTAATATGAAAAGGCAATTTTAATGTAAAATCTGATATGTTTCACTATTAATCAAAAAATTATGATTCTTAGATAAATACAAAAAAAATTAACTAAGATAATTTTGACATTATAAATTAAAAAAATGAATTTTATTTTATAAAACTAATATTCTAAATGTGTCCAAAATTAATTTATTATTTTTCAAAAAAGGATATTAAAAGGAGTTCGTTTGAGAATATAGTAATTTTAAATATATAAGAACTTTACCGAAAATTGTATCTTATATTATAAATATGTATTATTTATATGAATAAATTATAAAAAACATTTTATAAGTAGTTATTACCATTCATATTACTATGTTTAAAGGGTAGGTTATAATTATCTCATTTAAATAATTATTAAAATAAAATGATGTTTCATAAAAAATCAGTATTACATGCAACATACGCCAAGACGATGTTGTGTGTAATGTATTTCAAGTCGGTGTTGTGTGTAACCTACACCAAGTAAGTGTTATGTGAAACATATTCCTTGTTGATGTTCCACAATTAATTTTCTATTTTAAGGGTTATATATGTAATATCCTTTGGATTCTTTAGGATAACGTATAAAGAAGAAATTCATGCTTCGGGATGTCAATTTTTTCATGAGGTATAGTCCTGAAAAAAAAATCCTTTCATCCCCATACATGGATGTGTGATAGACTGGGTTTATTTTCATACCAAGACCCATATAGAATCATATTTATAGCTTTAGTTTGTGCTCAGTTAAGTGTATATGCTGTTTTCAGAAAAGTGTATCCCCAAAAAGACAATGGAAAAGTTTCAAGACTCATCATTGATAAGACCATGTTAAGAAAGATCCTATTACCCCTTTAAATAATACCATTACACTATGGTTTATAATTAGGGGTGAGTTGGGATACAATCCCACAGTCCTTCAAGTGATCAATTAAAACTTGTTTAAGATACTCTCTTCCTCGGTCTGAGCATAAGACCTTATTCTTCTTACCAAGATGATTTCCTACTTCATGGTGGTATTCCTTAAACATCCTAAATGAATATAAATTATAATGCATTAAGTATATATATTCATACCTAATATAGTCATCAGTAAATTTAATGAATTATGAAAACCCACCCCATTCTTATGCAGGAAATAGAACACAAATGTTAGTAGGAATTAACTCCAGTAATTTAGTGGTTTTTTCTCCCTTACTAGAGAAGGGTTATTTGGTCATTTTACCATGTAAACAAGAATAACATACATCGAAGGGGTTTAACTGAACCAGGTCTAAATATTAGGCTTGATGTAATTTTGGTGATTACTTCTCATTTAAATGAATTAGACAGATGTCCCATAGGGGGTATTATATAATTCATGCTCGCTGATTTGTAATTGATTTACAATACTTGGTTTTCAAGTTAAAGTATATATAAGCCATTATAATGATGTTCCATTATATAATTCATGTTATCAATATAAAAGGGCCAACATTTATTTCATAAATTGAAATGAAATCCCATCATGTCCAAACTTGAAATAAATATTATGTTTTTGGTGACAAAGGGTATATAATTACAATAATTTAATAAAAGAACCAAAACACTCGGTAACGTAAAGTGATAATCACCCACTGTCAAGGATACTAGACTTGCATATATTATAACTCAGAGACCCCCTTTTACCTTTACAATATTCTTGAATCTACATAGTTCTTATATATGAATTCATATGTTTGAGACAGATTTCAAATACAATACCCATATAGTTGATAATGAAAGATTGTATTCAATGAAAAAAATACCTAAATTAGACTCATCACCGTGATTCTTTTTCCCACCTATATAATTTTAATTTCAGTGTCCATTATTACCATTTAAAAATATAGAAGCATCCTTCTTCATTACCTGACTCTATATCCTTGTATTTGAGGAATGATGGTCCATTGGTGTCTTTGGAATGGACTTGGACTTAAACCCCTTTTCCTTACCCTTCCTTCTCTTTTACACCATAAAGACTGTAGAATTAGTATTATTTATATCTTTATTAGCTTGGTGAAATAATGAAAAAATATGTGGGAGTGACTTTATCATGTTATTCATGTTATAATTAATAATGAAAGTTGAAAAGATTAGTAGTAAAGAGGAAAGAATGAGATAATTTTCTAGCTCTTGGTTCAGTTTGAACCCAAGGGCTTTAGGCCTCTCAATGTACCTGCTCATCGTGAACACATTCTGTATTTATTGATTCTATTCTTCTATCATACGCCTATAAAGGAAACTATATATCTCATACTTTTATTGCTTTTATCTCTTCAAATATAATTCTTAGAGACGAGTCAACATCTTTTAGGCATCCTCATCCTCATGCATTTTCAACAATTAACTAGAAATGGATGACAACATGATGAAATGAACTTCTAGTGCATCATCTATAATCATTTTACATGTTTCTTTATCTTATTTATTTCACCCTAAGTAGGTTCTTTAGGAACTGAGGATTCTAGGACATAATAATTATTTTCTTGGACTAGTATATACACAAGTGCATGTACCACTCCTAGAAGTTATGGCCAGTAATAATATTTTCTTTATCTAGAATTGATCATAGTGATAATGTACTAATGGTGTTGGTGGTTGATAGTTTAGGTCTATAAAAAATAAATTTTAGTAGTTAGTACTTTATATTGATTACCTTTTATTAATTTATGATTAATCAATAAATATATAATTTTAAATTTCCCCAATTATTTTGTCGAACCTTAATAACCCTTACTATTAGACTTGGAATACCATGTCTCTTGACCATTATAGTTGGAAAGATCCTATAAACCTCTCTCATACTCTACAAGCTATGGATACACCACTACATGTACAGTGTCAAGGTAGTCTCTATACTGTCCAACCGGTTTAACTGGTGGTTCATTGACATGTTGAGTAAAGGCCCGACTTATTGGAATCGTAACTTGATTACCACAACTAGTTTACTCTAAAGTGATAGAAAGTTCTCTATGGATAATAATTAAATACAAAATTCAGTTAATTCAACCAAATACTCTCATGAGAAGTCCCTTTTAGTAAGAGGCACTCTCAACTATGGCTAAAAAGCACCCCAAACACCCAGTTTTGTTCAAATGTGAGAAATAGAATACATTACTACATAATTTATATTTGAGGGATTTTATTATTACTTGACTAATGTAATCCATTTTTAATAAATATTTTCAATCTATTTTGTCTCACTCACAACTAAAAATAAAAAATAAAAATATATGTCACAAATTTATGAATTTTATCTTATTTAATATTTAATATGATCACACAATAATCATGAACTTTCATAAAATAACAAACGATTCATAAATAAAATAAGTCAATATAACTGGTCATGAGCATCTAAAAAGGACTGATCCATAATAGATAAATCTTGACCTAGGGATTTTCAAATCTTGATGAGTCCTCACTCGTAGTGAAGCTTTCCCCTGATCCAATGTATTTTCTTCTCGTCTGGATTATCGACTTAACTTGGAGGGGTATTCATCTTAAAACATCATTATCTATGTACAAATAAACTCGCGCAAAGATGAGGGTGTATTGGGATGAAATGTAAAACAAGTGCATTTGACACATGAGCCCTTATACATGTTTGAATGAAAATAAGACAATGCAGAGATTGTCATTTAATTATCAACTTATTTCAACACTACAGGAAAATGACATATTTGCGACGGTCTATTTGTGACGGGAACCCGTCGCAAAAGGTCTGTTGCGACGGGGTTCCGTCGCAAATCGCCCGTTGCCAAAAACGGCGTCGCAAATAGTTTTTTTTGCGGCGGTCCCGTCACAAAAAGAGTATTTGCGACGGTATTTTTCCCCCATCGCAAATGGGTTTTCATTTATACATAAAAAAGGTATTTGCGAAGGGCCTTCGCATATATATTAGTTGTGACGGGTTTCTGACCCATCCCAAATGGGAAATTTAAAAAATATTTGCGATGAAGATATTTGCGACGAACCGTCGCAGAAATGTTTTTACGACGGGTATTCTTCCCGTCGCAAATGTTACAGTAAAAAAATTTTTACAATGGGAAATTCCATCACAAATATTCCCATCGCAAATACTAAATAAAATAAAATAAATAAAATAATTAATACAAATCCTATAATATTATATAAAAATAAAAAAATAATAATAATATAAATAAATTCTATTATTATAATATAAAATAAAATAAAATATAATTATGAAGTATTAATATAAAATAACAATAATATGAATATAAATAATATAATATAATATAATAATACTAATATTAATAATATAATAAATTTATATAATAATAATATTATTAATATGTATATAATAATAATATGAATATTAATAATATAAAAATATTATATTATTATAATATTAATAATAAAAAATATATATAATATAATTATGAAATATTAATATCAAATAATAATAATAATATGAATATAAATAATATTATTTTATATATTATGAAATATTAATATCAAAAAATAATAATAATAGTACTAATATTAATAATATAAAAATTTAATATAATATTATTATTATTAAAATAAACATACATATTTATGAAAAAATATTATTAATATTATAAATATTAATAAAATGATAAAATTATAAACTTCTCAATATTAACAATAAATATAAAATATTAAAAGTAATATTACTAAAATAAGCAGACATTAAAAATAATACTAATAAGTAATAAAATATAAAAAAAACAAATTAAATCATGCAATATTCATACCAATATGAAAGAGGAATTGTAAATAGTTAATATGACAATAAACTATGAACTCAAATGTTTATTACATCTAAAAAATCACTGGGGGTGGATAATCTGGAGGACCTGGAGGAGGTGGTGGAGGAAACTCCATCCCTAAACTATGAGTCAGATGACGTGTATACTCCATCTGCTCCTGATGTTTTTCCTCATATCGACATCTCTCCTCATCCTGCTGCTGACGCATCTACTCCTGCCATCGACGCATCTCCTCATCGTGCTGCTGACGCATCTGCTCCTTCCCCTAATGCAAATCCTCTATAAGCTGACTCTGAGCACGCAACTGCTCCTGATACTATGAGGCAGAAGATGATGTCTCTCCACAAGCTCCTCTTGATCTGGACGCCGTCATTGCAGTAGTACCATAATAAGCTGCAGGAGTCAAATGAAAGCGGATACCCACTACTCGGACCTTTTCAAAGCCATACTAGGTCACCTACATCCATGTCGTCTCATCAAAATGGTGGGCACTAGTCTGATCACCCGTCTCGTCTTGAATATCAGCATGTGTCTGAGAGTTCACGACCTCATATTACTCTTTAAGTTTCAATTAGAAATTAAAATAATGAAAAGATTATATGCATTTAATTTTCAAACTGAAAATAAAATAATACTGACCACAATCTGACACTAGCGGTCAACTCTAATCTCTCTAGTATCCAGATCAGTGTACATCCTCCGATAAACACCATACGTCATAATACCAGACTGCTTGGCTTCCTATATGAATATAAAATAAACTGTTTATATTTAAATTTGTAAACAATATTAAAAAAAGTACTTACCAGATTCTCTCTATGCGCAGTGAATGTACGACTACCGGCTCGATACGTCACCTTTTATCTCTCTCGATTCTGTCGACCCAATGCAGATCTCCTCTGAAACCCTCCACCCGAACAGTGTGTACATAATCCCTACCAAACGTGAGATGATATGTACTCTGGTCATTGGGCTCTATAAGACTCATCAAATTCTGTCACTCCATCTTTCCTCACAACCGTCTTTCTCAAATTATGTAAAAACTGACGGAAACGGTCACGCATAGACACCACCCATGATGCGTGGATAGTAGCATACATGCTCTCGTCGATGGGATACCATAAACCCTAATATAAAGTTATTAATGAATTAAATTTTAAAATAAATAATATTTAATTACGTACCAGCCAATGATTGAACATGGTGGCCTGCACATCAGGGGGAATCTGATCCCATGTGAGCCAGGGCTAAGAAAAATAATTGCGCAAGATAGCGCTCCCTTGTCCAATATCTATATGCGTAAAATTGTTGAAAAAAACAAATAATCAAACAATTATAATATAAATAAATTATAATGAAAGATAAACTAAAATACACAGGTTACCATACCACCGCATGTGCACATCGAATCCAAGAGGTGGACGTCGCTCCAGGATAGGATCTGGATGCATCAATATGGGAAGACCACACCCCCTCCGAGTGCTCCATGTAGAGCCAATAACCTTAGGTTCAGATGACTCAAGAACCTCATCATCCATAGGAAGATCAGCCTCCATCAACTAACGAAACGTTTTTGAGTCCATCTGAAACATGAAATGATTGTTATTAGCAAACAGTTGAAAATAACTATTATGTATAGATATATATTTGTTATGATTCTAACCAGAATTTTACTGTGTCAATGTTCATCTTCATCATCATATTCATAGTTGTCAATGTCAATGTCTTCATCTTCCTCATCAACATCATCAATTTCCATATTAGTTTCACTTTCATCATCTCTTGTCATTTCAAATTCAGTTGTAACATCATTGACAACATCGTCACCATCGACCCTTAATTGTGGGGTGTGATCCTCGATATTCATGTCTATTTGTGAAAAAGATGTGTTTTGAGGAGTGTCCTGAAAAATTTAATTTCCTTTCACTTCAGTGGAACCACATTCAGTTTGAGTAAACTAATTTTCTCGAGATTTAACTTTTATTATACTCCACCAATCATCCAACTCTTTTGAAGTAGCAAAATATTTTGCATAATAAATTTGATGTTCCTGATGAGCTAATAAAATTTTTTCATTTAATGAAAGAAGACTTTTATGTTTAATATCAACAATTCCATGAGTTGAATGAATACGCAGGCCTCTCTCAGTTTCCAGCCATCGACATTTATACATTGTTACATAATTCTGTCCCAAATAACACAGTTCAATAATTTCTTCAAGCATGCCATAAAAGTCAACTTCAATATCTCTATGATGTGATCCCTTCAAACAAACACCACTATTCATTTTTTTCTTTTATTCCCAATATGAACGTGTATGAAATCGATAACCATTTACCACATATGTATTATAAGATTTAACCATTTTGGAGGGTGGGATACTCAATATATGCAATCGACTATCAATCTTATCAGCATGTACAGATACCTAAAATTTTTTATAACATTTATCACTATTACAAGTAATAAATTGATTTTATATGTAAAACCAAAAATGAATGTATGTTACCAGTTTTTGAAACCAGTAGGAATTTTTTTTTGCCGACGTTCTTCTAAGCCAGCTGCTGTAATTTGTGGAAATTGTTTCTTGATATGATCATCATATAACCTACAAATACAATATGATTAATTTACTGTAACAGAATATATAGAATAAGGGATAAGAGCACTCACTATACAATTGGTGACATTTCTTCATAGTTGAGTAGAACATATGTATGAGCTCTATGATGTTCACCATCTGAAAGCCATCTATCATGAACTCCACCAAATCCAAGTTCGGGCTGATTGACAACTGATAAATGCTGTAACCTGGGTGTAAGCGGGAAATGTCTCAACTATTTTACAGGAATCAATGCAGACTTCCCTGATTGAGCTTCTTTATACCTCGATTTTCCACATGTGGGACAAATATCCAATGACTCATTTTCACCAGAATATGAGATGCAATCGTTTGAACATGCATGGATCTTCTGATAACTAAGGCCCAGATTACGAACCAATCTCTTGCTCTCATAATAATTAGCAGGAATCACATTTCCTTAAGGTAATAGTGCTTTAACCAAAGAAAATATCTGATCAAAACAGTTATTTGACATTCCATTATCTGATTTAATAGCCATAAATTTTTCAACTGCTTCTAATTTTCTTATCTTGCAACCAGGATATAATGCATCCTCAACAGACCTGAAAAACTCAGCAAATTCAGATGGTGCCAACTTGGGAGGTAAATCAACATCATCCTAAATTTCAGTTTGTTGAACAGATGACCCTGAAACATCATGTACTAAATTTTGAAACCGTGATGGATCCAGAATCAAATTATTAGTATCTTCTATGGAACTACGTTCACCGTGTAGATACCAAAAAAAATAATCTGATTGAAAACCATAATGCAAGAGATGTTTCTGAACGATGTCAAATGTCTCAAATGTTCTCAGAGCACATTTTTTACAAGGACACTTAATTGTTCATTCTAAAACAAATTCCAGGTTTGATGATGCAAATGATAAGAAAGCTTCAACACCATCGACATATACAGGATTTAAACTAGAACCATTTGGATTTCTGTGCTGATTTATCCAAGAACGATCATATAATAATGATTGATGTCGATTTCCTTGTGCCATATTCATATATATGTTTCTACAAAATTTAAGACGATTACTGTTGTTAAATAATTTGATATAAGAAAAACAATATCCTAAAAAGAGAAGATACATAATTACAGTTATTTCTTAGTAATTACCAATAATTATAGGCAACACAGTTAGTTTGTGATCATCCCCACTAATTATTATTAATTTAGCAATATTTAGCAATACTTGGAAAAATGAAATATGCTTGAATAATGAAATAAAATTTTGTAATCATCATTGTGGAGATTATATTACTAATTATTCTTATTTTTTCTAGCAGATTGGCAGCAGATATTTTGCCTAACGACTCATTTACTTGCAAGGAGATGAGTCGTCAGGGAAAAGAGCCTCTATTGTCCGATGACTCATCTCTTTTTATCTTTCTCCCGACTGAAATTATTATGAAAAGCTTTCTATGACATACGTTAGAGCAAATTTTTCATACTGATTTCAGTGGGAGAAAGTAGCAAAGATATGAGACGTTGAACAAAAGGTAGCCGTTAATCCGCTGGAAATTGTGCCAATTTATAACCATGTATTTGAATTTATTTGATTTTTGATTAATTATTACTAATTATTACTAATTATTACTAATCTCAATATTTCCAATAGATTTTTCTCTATTCTTAACATGTTCAAATCTTAAAGAGTCCTCAATTTTAAGGTCATTCCCAATAAAAAGTTTGCGTCAACCATGTCCAATTTAAAATCTATAATTGTCCTTACATGGTTGATCACCTCGCAAGTAGTGTTGCAATAGGACGACACAAGTAATGTCATTCTCGTCTTTAAGAATAATTTCACATGACCCTTTACATAGATCATTCTTCCTTGAAACATTAAGAGAACTTCAGTATCATTCCCATAATTTTTCAAGAAATAATTGTCTATATAAAAAGTCATGTGATATGATTCTTATAGATGAGAAAGACATGAATTGGGTTGTTCTATTGCAACGCTACTTGCGAGGTGATCAACCACGAAAGAACAATTATAGGGTTTACATTGGACACGGTTGATGCAAACTTTTTATTGGGCATGACCTGAAAATTGGCGACCCTTTAATATTTGAACATTTTAAAAATAAAGCAAAACTTGTTGAAAATATTGATAATTGTAATATTTTATAAATTTTTTATAATTTTAATAATATTAATATTTTTTTGTAAATATTAAACATATAATAATAAAATAATTATATTATTAGTATCATTTAATTATTAATATCAGAGTAATATAATATTTTATATTATGTTACTATTTATGTTACCAATTAAGTTACTAATTATGTTACTAATTAGTAACAAACGTGATTGACTGCTCCTCTACCTCAATTTTCTTTTCATTTGTGTGTTGATGTTGACATGAAACTTCTACCTCCACATGTAGTATTTACTTTTACTGTCAAAATTATAAACCTCTTCACCTCTATGCTGGTGAGGAGGTTTATAATTTTGACAGTAAAATCAAATATTATATGTGGAGGAAGAAGTTTCCTATTAAGCCTCAACACACAAATGAAAATAAAATTGAGGTAGATGAGTGGTCAATCATGCTTGCTAATTTTCCTAATTATTTTTAATTGTTTTTTAATTATTTTTAACTGTTTCTTAATTATTTTTAATTGATTCCTAATTATTTTTATTAGTTTCCTAATTATTTTTAATTGTTTCCTAATTATTTTTATTATTTTCTTAATTATTTTTATTAGTTTCCTAATTATTTTTTTACTTTCCTAATTATTTTTATTACTTTCCTAATTATTTTTATTATTTTCTTAATTATTTTTATTAGTTTTGTAATTATTTTTATTAGTTTCCAAATTATTTTTATTAGTTTCCTAATTATTTTTATTAGTTTCCTAATTATTTTTATTAGTTTACTAATTATTTTTATTAGTTTCATAATTATTTTTATTTGTTTCCTAATTATTTTTATTAGTTTTCTAATTATTTTTATTAGTTTCCTAATTATTTTTATTAGTTTTCTAATTATTTTTATTAGTTTCCAAATTATCTTTATTTGTTTCCTAATTATTTTTATTTGTTTCCTAATTATTTTTATTTGTTTCCTAATTATTTTTATTTGTTTCGAAATTATTTTTATTTATTTCCTAATTATTTTTATTTGTTTCCTAATTATTTTATTTTTTTATTAATTATTTTATTTGTTTTCTAATTATTTTATTTGTTTCCTAATTATTTTATTTGTTTCATAATTATTTTATTTGTTTCCTAATTATTTTATTTTTTTCCTAATTATTTTATCTGTTTACTAATTATTTTATTTGTTTCTTAAGTATTTTATTTGTTTCCTAATTATTTTTTCCTAATTATTTTATTTTTAATTGTTTCCTAATTATTTTTTTTCTAATTTTTTTCTAATTTTTTTTAATTGTTTCCTAATTACTTATAATTTTTTCTAATTATTTCTAATTGTTTCCAAATTATTTCTATTTTTTCATAATTATTTTTAATTGTTTCCTAATTATTTCGATAATTATTTCTTAATTATTTAATAATTATATAATTATTCCTAATTAAATATAACTATTTTTAATTATTTCTAATTAAATATATTTATTTCTAATTATTACCAAAATATCCTCTAGGAGTGTCGAACCAAGAGTGCAGCAAGATCGGTTGTCATGTACCAGGTTACCCAGAGTCAAGCTCGAAACACCTTGTCAGAGTTTTCACTCCTAGGTACATCTGTAACAGAGCCGCCTCTACTTGTTCGTATCCATACAAGCACTATTTTGTACAACCACTTAATCTAATTATACTATATAGCTACATAAACATTCTATTAAAAAAATTAAAATTAACAATTAAAAATAAAATTAACAATTAAAAATAATTTAACAATTAAAAAAACTATAAATACCTTTGATATTTTGAAGCAGTTTGCGCCTGCGCCTCCTAACTCATTCTCTGCTCTTCTCGTAAGAAAAAATTAAAATAAAATTAAATTTCTACTCTGAACAGAAATTTAAAGAGAGAAAGGAAAAAAGAGGAAGAGAAATCTGAATGATTTGAAAAAAATGGATGGTGGTATATATAGGTTAGAATATTTGGGATGGTGTACCGTCGCAAATACCTTTTCCTGCATTAATTACGGGCGGCGGTTAAAAGGATTTTTGCGACGGGCCCGTCGCAAATAACTGCCTGCCGACATACCATTCACGACGGGCGGATATCCCCATCGCAAATTGCTATTTATCGCCGTCGCTATTAGCGACGGGCCCCGTCACAAATACCTTCGCCCGCATTTAATACGGGCGGCGGTTAAAAGGGTTTTTGCGATGGGCCCGTCGCAAATACCTGTAGGCCGATATACCATTAACGGTGGATGAATATCCCTGTCGCAAAAGCCTATTTACCGTCGCTGGTATTGGTGATGGGACCCGTTGAAAATAACACCAGCTGAATAGTGTTTTTTGACGGGTAATTGTCCCGTCGCAAATAGTATTTACCACCTCCGAGTACTTGCGACGGGAAGAAGACCACCGTTGCAAATAGGATTCCCATGTTTTGGCACGCAAACCGAGCCCTACCTATTGCGACGGGTCCTTTATTCCCGTCAAAATAACTGACCTTTTGCGGCTGGCATATATGCCCGTCGCAAATACGCTTTTTGTTGGATTTATTATGACGGGATTTATTCCCGTCGCAAATAACCCGACGCAATAATCGATTTTTATCGTAGTGAAATCATTGCACGTAATAAATAAATAAATAAATAAATAAATCCAAACATACATGGGTCGATCACTTACTCAAGACCAGTGATTGTAAATATTAAATGTGCAATTAAAAATTAAATTTTTATAAATTTAAATAGTGTGAGGGTATTAATATAAATTAAATGAATTTAAATAAATTCAAATAAATTATTTTATTCAGTTAGTATTTAATTCAATTTTAATTATGAAAACAAAATTAAAATAATTAAAATAATTTTACCACAAAAATTATATTATTATTTCAGATTATTAAAATTTTTAATGAAAATTTATTTTTAATTAATTCAATTTATAACTAAACTTAAATCAATCAAAATAATTTATTTTTATCATTAATTAAATTAATATGGACCCGGAAAACCCTAATCTGGCCCATTTCAAGCCAAAAAAACCCTTTAAATGACTATTTCAGGAGAGATGAGATAGCCAAGTCCTATTTTAGGTCACTCAGACCCGCTTAGTCTATTTCAGGGTGAATCAGGTTTAATAGAAATTAGTGTTGTTGCTGCAAGGGTTACATATGACCCTAGTCCAACAAGGGTGTACAATGAGGTTTGGATTGACGAGTTAGGAGGAATCACAAAGTAGTTGGATGTGTGGGATTTGGATGATAGTGCGGAGTTTGTGAGTCGGCTGAGAGAACCATAGTTGGCCAGAACTCAGGGTGGCTGAAGGTGGTCTAAAAACTGGAGGAGGATGGATCAAATGCGGCGATGGATGAAATTTTTACTCATAGTGTAAAATGCTCAATGGGAGGAGGTAGGATATATATTCGGTAAACCATGTAATTTGGTGAGGAAACAGGTAGTGGATGTGGAACTGGGGTTGGCAACGGAGTCCCACAGTGGTTAAGGGGTCGGGGTGAGCGTGATACTCACGAAGAAGCGGGCTTTGACTGAGGAAAAAGGAAGAGGCCACTACCTTGGGGTCCATAAGAGAGGAGGTCCATGTGGGTAAGACCAATAATAGATATGGGAGGGTGGTCAAGAATTTTCAAACCATAGAGAAGTGAGGAGCTCATGATGGCGAGGAGGTAGGGCCACCGGGTGAGGTCACATACACGAGCAGTGTGACTACTGGGTAACAAAGTATTGATTTTTGTGTGTATATTTTACAAATTCAAGACATCTTGGCCTGTAGAGGAACAAAATATTCCATATTAAGATATTCATTTAGTTTTTTGTTTAGTTATTCAGGCTCCAAAACCTTTTTTCAATTGGTTCATTAAGGATCCTTTAAATTTCCACTTGCTCATTAAAGAGCCTTTTAATATAATCATAATAATCAGTATTATAAGAAAATAATAATGATTATTATTGTTATGTAATATCAACAAAACCGATGGAAAAAAATTGAAACCATTTAAATTTATATAACTTGTTCTTCAATAAATTAAAAATATTTGAATAAATTAAATTTGAAAACACCATTACATTCCATATTTTTTTTAGATTACCATAACTTGGTCATCTAAAATCAGATCGATGTGCAGTCAACATTGATGAAACTATTTTCATACAATATACATAAAAATTAATGAAAAATAAATAACTTGGATCAAATAAACCACATGATCATTATGATACCAATTTAAGGTACCAAGGATAACAACGGAAGATGGTGGGCTAGGGATTTGAAATTTTTTCAATCACCAGAGCAACAAAACTTTTTCACCTTTGGAGATCCATCCTCGATACGATCTAAGGATCCAACATTTTTTTAATCAAAGCACAATAAATTAAATTAACAATTACTCCATTTCACTTTTATGTGTGATATTATATCGTAATTATTCAGCATTTGTTGCTCGAAGGATCCGATGTTGAACCCCTATAGATCATCCACACATGCTTCTTGAATCTACCTGTAAACCATTAATCAGATTCTAGGTGCTATCACAGAGCTATGAAGGCCACTTCAATTTCATGTCGATCACTATGATACTCCTCATTCTAATTATGAAGAAGCAATTGGATTGTATGCTCAAATTGAGTGATTATCTCTTTTGGAATCATGAGGAGAGATAATATTTCAATTCAAAGTGAGTGAATTATCTGTTTGGATGATCATATTTGCACTTATATAGTGGATGTGAAAATACCTACTTATGTTTCCAGAACTTCTTGCATTAAAATTCCACAAAATAATTTATATAAATAATCGATTATGACATACCAACTATGGAATAATATTATTTATATATTATCACATACTTGTAATATATTAAAAATATATTACATGATAAACTAGATTCATTAGCTAAAATCATAACTGCTAATAATATTAAATGAACATGGAATATTATAAAAATATTTTTTTATTATATGAATCCTTGTGTTTACATACTAAATTATAAATACATTTAAAAAATAAATTTGACCAGATTATTCTATACTTGAATAATAATGAATTTATTTATTTATTGGTGATCGATAAAACTTGGACAACACACGAACTCCATGTTGTGTCCTACAATGTCATATATTCTTATTCAACAGAATAGGGAACATTATAAAATGTTCTATTGTGTGTGACCCTCTATTCCCTTATCTCAATAATATTGAATTATATTCACTGACCAAGAGTAGAGTCTAGTAACCCATTAAAGCCCCTAATGATATAAAGAAATTTCATAGCAATGAAAACCAACCTAAAAATATGTACTATGTCATATAATCTCTTTTTCATATGATATATCATACAAGAGGATTCACACATGTGACATCATCATTTTCTTGCATTATTAATTGTTGATCTAACCAAATGGACTTTCCTTCGACTACCTTGTCCAAGGATTTATGATAGTACTATCATCCTGATGAACCTAGATGGAGACATATATTCCTCAATTCAGAATAGAAAAAATACTATATTGATCATTCAACCAATGCGATTCCATAAATTACATACCCAAAAACATCTACATCTCCACAACTTCATTGTCATGGTTTTTATCTTTGAACCAAATACATGATCAAATGGCACACATTGATAAAGATCTCATGTCAAGAGACCAATACACACTTTTAGTGATCAGAAAATTCAATGACACTCGAATCCCGTGCTATTATTATTGGTGGGTTCATCCTAATGATATCAACTACTGGATATAACCAAGAGAGAACTTGACTAGAAGAAGTCTCAATGCTTATGACCCCCAACACTTGATAGTCTCACATCATCTATGTTATGTTAGTATGATGTATCTAAAACATATTAAATTAATTTAATATTACTATCATAGTATCTATAGGTTCTCATTATAACCTAGGATCATCAATAACCCTTTAATAAGACACATAATCTAAGGAAATTACTATAAATATATTGGAAGAAGAAGTATCAACACTATTATAGAATGATCAGCATGCAAATATATAAAAAATAGTATAAATGTAGTGGTAATCAAAGTACATCACAAGTTGGGTATAGGGGACCAACATTAAACAAAAACAAGGATTCCTTTCATCATCATGATCATTTAAATTTTTATTAAGGAAGAGAAAAAACATGAAGAAAACACGAACACATGACCACTTGAAAGGGAAGGAACCTAAGGTGGTAGAAAATGGTGACTACCGAGGGCATCCCATCTGATGAGGTTGACCCCACAAAGTTGTAAAGTGTGTACATTGTGCAAGCAGAACAGATTAGGACCAATTACCTCAAGTGAAGGTAGGTGATCCACAACTTGATTTACATCCATCCAGGAGTGTTTTACATTGGTGTCTTTGTTGATCATATTACTGCCTTTTATGATTATTTATGATATTGACCACATATTTGGGCAGAGTTCATGTGTAACACCCTGAGATTTTATGAAAAATATTCTTTTTAATTTCATTAATGTATTGTGTTGTACGCTACACCAAAATGATCTTGCACAAAACGCATCTTTGACTTGCCTTGTATTACATGCAATCGCGACCTTCCTCGATAGCGTGTGTAGTACACAATACTGAGTTTCACTAAACAACGATATGCTATTAAAATATTATTAAAACTAGCCGTTATGAATAGTAATAACCACCTTTTAAAATTTTAGAAATTTTATCTCTCAAAATGGACTTCAATTTTGGATTGAGAATATCGAAATTAGCTTAGGGTGAAATTTTGGTACTTTTCGGATAACTTTCATATTCTGATGAATAGTGAAAATTACTAAATTTTAATTAAAAACAACTTTTTTAATCAAAATAATTAATAGTGATAAATTATTAATTTGAGTGGTTTTAAAGTATATTTAGAATATATTTTTACAATTTAATACAATGTCGGTCATTGGATGTAATTTCACATTTAAACCAGACATAAACAAGTGTCAATCTTTTGATAGTTATTATCTCTTAAAAACACGCTATTTGTTTTGACGACGAGAATTAATATTTAAATTAATGTAACTGATATGTTTTGAATCTGGTAGAATATACATCATTTTTGAATTCATAATATCAAATATAGCTTAGGCCTAATTTTTTGTATTTTTCTGGAAACTTTCATTTTTTGATGAATAGTGAAACCACTAAGTGGTAGTTAAAAAACTGAATTTTTCATAAAACTTAATTTTACCGCTTCTGTGAGTGGAATTTCGAAAATCCGAGAGACACGGTTAATATCAAAGACTAAAATGTGGTTCAATGAGATGA
This sequence comes from Viscum album, assembly GCA_963277665.1. Classification (NCBI taxonomy): domain Eukaryota; kingdom Viridiplantae; phylum Streptophyta; class Magnoliopsida; order Santalales; family Viscaceae; genus Viscum; species Viscum album. Next base: position 388,436,584 of record OY728166.1, read on the forward strand.
AAATAATTTTTGGTGAATAGTTACTTTTTACTTTTTTTACCACGGTTAAAAGTAAATAGGATAATTAAGGGTAAAAATGATATTATTATTACCCTAACACGTGTCCTAATTCTATTGGATAAGTGTAATTCGACCAAAAACAACCTTAGAAATAAAATATGACCATTTAGGCCCACTTGGATTAGATTAGGACATTTATTATCAATTTATTCAAGGAAGGGTTAAAATAGTTAAAATCAAACTTTAATAACTAAAGAATTTTTAATATGGGGTAATACATAAGATAAATTCGACTATAAATATTAATTATAAAGCTAAAAATATTTCCTACATAATTATATTTTATTTGTAATTTTTAGACTTTAAATAAGTTAATTTATTTATGACACAAATATGATGCAGAAATTATCTTATTAATGAAATATTGAAATAATTGATGTTATAAATACCCAAATAAATGTAATTTGAGACTTTTTATGAATTCCACTAATTTTCTAGGTTAATATGACATGTTAGAATTGATTTAATTAACTTTTTTCTAATTAATCATTCTGTTATGATTTTTACAAAAATCAATTATTAAATAGTGTCAAAATTGACATAATATAGTTTTTAAAACAAATATTATATTATTAATTGTTATTTTATTCCTAAAAATCTAAGGTTCGGCCAAATGACTTAGATAAGGTTATATATATTAATAATAAACAACTTAGGGTTCGTTTGGCTTGTTATAGTAAGTTTATTAACCTTATAGTGTAAGAAAACAAAAAGACATGGTAAAAGTAAAATTATCTAACTTAATGTTAAATCTAACTGATAAGGTTAAAATAGGAACCTAAACTTGCCTAAATTCTATTGGATGAGATTATTTCGACACATCCCCACCTTAGCTTCGAAATAAATCAATTTTGAGCTATTTAAAACCGAATATGGCTTTATAATAAAATAATATTTTTAGTTATTCCAAAGGTGCCCCTCTCCTCCCTTATAAAAGGGCACCTCCTCCCTCTCTTCCTCACACCACATTGAGCCTTCAAGCCCGGCCGACCCCTGCCAAATTCTCTTCTCCACTTCCCTAGAAACATCATAGAGATTCTGTTCTTCCTCAAAGACCAATTTTAATTCCCTAAAAGGAGATCTCAAAGAGGCTCTTCAAAGAAGAGGTAAATGTCCATTACCGATTCTTTCAACTTTATTTCTTCTTCCACTTCTTCTTATTAGGTAGTTTTATTATGAAGTAATAACATCAGTATCACTAATATACTGATATGTTATTATAAGTTTGAAACAACTATATTTCACCATCTATCCATCCTACGGAAAATGAAATCACCGCGCGTGCATACGTACGGAATACCGTCTCCACGCCGTGGTGTAATCTATTTTCCACCACCACCTTACTTGGATGGGTATAATGGTATAAATAATTACTATATATGACTATTGTAAAGTGATATTGATTCTGAAATAGTATACATGCACTCCAATACAATTCAACGATCATGAGAATGATATCATCGCTCGTGCGTACGTACGGACTACTGTCTCCACAACGCGATGAGATTCATTCTCCACGTTAACCATTCATGAGTGATTATAAAGTATATATATAATAAGTAATAATTAAATATATGACATAATAATGATACTGGATTTATGTGTATATATATGTATTTCATCTACTTAATTCCATTCAACTCAATAAGGAAATGAAAATAGCGTTCATGCGTACGTACGGTCTACCGTCTCCATGAACGGTGTATTTCATTCCATTTACTGATCTATTTTATATATGTATATTCTGAATATATATTATATATAAATCATGTTTTATATTCTGGAATTAAGTAATCATTATCTAATTAATCATATGAATAATTACAATTCAAAACACGGACGACAAATGAAATGATTTTACCCAAAACGCTCTTTAACATTGAATTTACAAAAGAACGGGTAAAATAAAGTCATAAGTGAACCATATATGATATCATAACAATGAGTATGATTCTGGAATAAGTCAATGACATTATTTAAATCATATTACAGGAGGTTGGGATACGTACGAAGCATATCAGACCTAAGGTAAGGGATAATTTTGCAAATCTCATTTTTATCCGAGATTGTTTATTCGGAAGTATTTATTGGGGCTATTTCTATCATGTACATGTTTTATAAAAGTGTTTTCATGTATGTATAAATTCCTTTTTACCCATTTTTTACTTTTACTACATGTTATGTATGGAATCTTTCTTTTATTTACGTTTCAAGGTACTTTTTTGACTTTTCCGACAAAAGTACGAGGAGAATGTTATTTTTAACTTATACGGCGTGAACGGATTTTTACGGTTTTATAAAGCCTTTTTTTATGAAGATTCCTCCAAAATATTTCATGACTATTTTCAACAAAATCCTTTTCTTTTAAAATTGCATGATATTTTTTGAAAAGAAAATGATTTTCAAGAAGAAAGGATATTTTCCTCAAGAATTCATTTCAAGTGTTTTATCAAAACCATTTTTCATATAAGATGAAATTATTTCATATGTGTATGTTTCAGGTATAATGTCTCTATGATTTACATGGTTTCACTTTTCTTATTTAGAAATTATATCCATTTCTTTTATATTGATTATGTGATGATGGTATGATGTTTATGAAACCCATTTTATTTATTGGGTTTTTATGAATGATGTATGTTTATTTTGTGGCACAAGTATGAATGATTTCATTATGAGATGGGTGGGACCTATATCTCCTTCCAATGAATTGGGTAAAGTTTTTATATCTCATGAGATAGACATGGCTGGAACGGTAAGTTAATCCGGTTCAGTGTTACAGGACTGAAACGAGGAGTGAACTCGATTCAGAATGGGACTTTGTCCACTAAGATGGTATTGGAAGCAATGCCTTGGCTACTATAAAAATCATTACATGTGCTTAATGGATTCCACAATTACATGTTTTATTCCAATTCTATGTTATCATGATTTATGTTTCATTATGATCTATGCCTTATATACTTCCATGTTTTAAGTCGTTGCTCAAGATTTTGATGTTTAAACATTATGTTCATGTTTTTAAGATCAAATGTATATGGTATGTTTTATTTTATCCATGCTTACCCTTAATGAGAATTTGAGCTCACCCTCTTTATGTTTTTTCCCCCAGGATTAAAAGAAAGATTTCAGGTAAGGAAACAGAAATGGGAAGATCTTTATGGGAGATGTTGAAGATCTTTCACCACGATTAGAAGATTACGTTCCAAGTTTCCAAAGACACTAAGCTATTACGGTCCTTGTGTGTCTGTTTTTGTTATGTATTAAGTATTCCGCTAAAGTAATGTAATGTCCATGTACGTCAGGCTACGAGTCTCTACAGTTGGTATCAGAGGAAAGGTTTAGTCAACCTTTGGAAACTAGGATGCGAAAACGTTAGTGAGATCCCTAGAGATATTTCTAAGGTATGTCTGGGGATGTCCCTAAGGATAAGTATACGTATAGGATATAGTCATAGAACTACGGTAATGATCATATAATTTAACCTAAGATGTTAGATATTGAGGGTAATCCCCCTTTACAATGTTGTTTTCCCTAGCATGATTTTTGCCTCTCACACTATTCTTTTTGGGTTTTAGAAAATGGCTGGAAACAGGAAGATTCACGATAATGGAGGATATAACGGACAATGGAATGATATTCTTCATGATAAACCAAATGAAACTGGATTTGGAAGTGCAAACATCATTATTATGCCGAATAAAAAATCTCATAATATGATCAATAAACTCAAATTTTGTAAGTTTCCGGACTCGGCTAATAAGAGAAAGATGGAGTTTCTTGATGATCATAGAGGAAAGAAAGTTCAATTTCCCCTACGTAAGTCATGTGGGAAGAGGAATCAAGGAGAATGTTTCAAAGGAACTAGAAGATGCTTTGGGTGTGGAAAAGAAGGACATAATGCCAATAAGTGAAAAGGAAAAGGTTCAGTTAACACCATGGATGAGGATAATGGTATTGCTACGACATCAACAATGGTTAAATGTTTTAAATGTGGAATGTACGGGCATTATGAAAACCAATTCCCTATGGGAAAGTCTCATGAAGGGAATTAGTATGTTCATATGGGTAGTATTTATGTTGATGATGATGAAGAGACTACAAATGATATGTGAGATGAAAGAATTGTTGAAGCTCGGTCAATGGTTTAAGAAGGTAGTGGATTGATTACATGTTTATCAAGTGTAATGTTGTATAAGTAATCTCATGGTACAATGGAATAAAGAGACATCTAAGGATCGTTACATTGTTTTCTTTCCTTGAGTTTTGAAAGTGTATGATTAATGCTACCAGTATCCATGAAAGGTTATTCAGATATTTTTGGAATATAGAGGATATGCGCATAATGAAGGGATAATGAGAAAATTAAATGTTTGATAGTATTCATGAGCTTATGACTGATATAAGGAGAAGGTTATATCATGGTTTGAGTATATAGAATTTTTGGATTTTGGTATGTGGAAAGAGTTAACTTTTGACAACATTCAGGTTTTCACTAAGGGTTAATGGGTATTCATTTTTCAAGAGAATACATGATTAAGGTATTCACATGATTGGAATGTGACCAACAAGATATATGGGGGATAAATGATGGTATTCACATGCTTGGTTGATGACATTTCAAGTAATCGTTTTCTTTATACTATGAGCTTAGACCGAAGTATTTTAGATAAGCCTAAAGATTGGAATGGATTATGTCGGACATAAGTTAGTATTGTTTAAGGATGGAACTTTTTTTGATATTATTGATTGGATGTTATAGTAATGTAGTTTTAGAAAAAGGACAACCTGCAGGATGGGCGACAGCCCATCGCGTCGGACAAGGCTGTGGGAATCGAACCCACAACCGAAGTGCGACTGGCCTTTATCGCTTACCACTGACCTACAGGAAGTCCCTGGTTAGTAGAAACTAGTTTTATTTTATTAAGCGGTATGATATATGTAGTATAAGTTTATTTTTGGGACCATATACGATTAATCCAACCATAAGATGGACTTATAACTTTTGCTAACCTTTTGTTTGAAAGAGATGGCATGACCCATCATTCTATCACATGATCTGCTAACACATAACGAATAACAAATTCAACTTAATTTCTTTAAGGGATGAAGTGGAAATTGTTCAATTCACAAACAATAGTGAGATTGTACCAAAATCATGCAAGTATTTCTTTTAAATCATCAACTTTAGGGAAATGATCTTGAAAACCAAAAATGTTGTCTGAGTTCCCTTATATCCGATGAATCAGATGGTACCGTAGATCATCACAAATCAATAGCTTTGTGATTGTTGGCTTTTTCATAGCCATGTTCTCTACCACTCTCCATCAGAACTTGATGGTTAGATTTTTCTTCCATATCCATATTTTCACCTATGTTCTCCTACGTGGAAACCCAGTGATGAGTTAATTTGGGTAACCGTTACATTACATACTTTAGTTTTTAATGCCATGTTTTGGAATTCCTTTTTACGATGTGGGTTTATATTAAACAAACATTCGAGTAGTAAACCATTTATAACCCTGACGAATTTCGAGGGCGAAATTCATTTGAAGGGGGGTAGAATGTAACACCCCGAGATTTTATGAAAAATATTTTTTTTTAATTTCATTAATGTCTTCTGTTGTACGCTACACCAAGAGGATCTTGCACAAAACACATCTTTGACTTTCCTTGCATTACATGCAATCACGACCTTCCTCGATAGCGTGTGTAGTACACAATACTGAGTTTCACTAAACAACGATATGCTATTAAAATATTATTAAAACTAGCCGTTATGAATAGTAATAACCACCTTTTAAAATTTTAGAAATTTTATCACTCAAAATGGACTTCATTTTTGGATTCGGAATATCAAAATTAGCTTAGGGTGAAATTTTGGTACTTTTCGGATAACTTTCATATTCTGATGAATAGTGAAAATTACTAAATTTTAATTAAAAACAAATTTTTTAATCAAAATAATTAATGGTGATAAATTATTAATTTGAGTTGTTTTAAAGTATATTTAGAATATATTTTTACAATTTAATACAATGTCGGTCATTGGATGTAATTTCAAATTTAAACCAGACATAAACAAGTGTCAATCTTTTGATAGTTATTATCTCTTAAAAACACGCTATTTGTTTTGACGACGAGAATTAATATTTAAATTAATGTAACTGATATGTTTTGAATTTGGTAAAATATACATCATTTTTGAATTCATAATATCAAATATAGCTTAGGCCTAATTTTTTGTATTTTTCTGGAAACTTTCATTTTTTGATGAATAGTGAAACCACTAAGTGGTAGTTAAATACTGAATTTTTCATAAAACTTAATTTTACCGCTTCTGTGAGTGGAATTTCAAAAATCTAAGAAACATGGTTAATATCAAGGACTAAAATTTGGTTCAATGAGATGAAAATAATTTTTGGTGAATAGTAACTTTTTACTTTTTTTACCACGGTTAAAAGTAAATAGGGTAATTAAGGGTAACAATGATATTATTATTACCCTAACACATGTCCTAATTCTATTGGATAAGTGTAATTCGACCAAAAACCACCTTAGAAATAAAATATGACCATTTAGGCCCACTTGGATTAGATTAGGACATTTATTATCAATTTATTTAAAGAAGGGTTAAAATAGTTAAAATCAAAGTTTAATAACTAATGCATTTTTAATATTGGGTTATAATTACGATAAATTAGACTATAAATATTCATTATAAAGATAAAAATATTACCTAGATAATTATATTTTATTTTTAATTTTTGGACTTTAAATAAGTTAATTTATTTATGACACAAAGATGATGCAGTAATTATCTTATTAATGAAATATTGACATAATTGATGTTATAAATACCCAAATAAATGTAATTTGAGATGTTTTCTGAATTCCACTAATTTTCTAGGTTACTATGACATGTTAGTATTGATTTAATTAACTTTTTTAGAATTAATCATTCTGTTATGAGTTTCACAAAAATCAATTACTAAATAGTGTCAAAATTGACATAAAATAGTTTTTAAAACAAATATTATATTATTAATTGTTATTTTATTCCTAAAAATCTAAGGTTCGGCCGAATGACTTAGATAAGGTTATATATATTAATAATAAACAACTTAGGGTTCGTTTGTCTTGTCATATTAAGTTTATTAACCTTATAGTGTAAGAACAAAAAAAGACACGGTAAAAGTAAAATTATCTAACTTAATTTTAAATCTAAATGATAAGGTTAAAATAGGAACCTAAACTTTCCTAAATTCTATTGGATAAGAGTATTTCGACCCATCCCAACCTTATATTAGAAATAAATAAATTTGGAGCTATTTAAAACCGAATATGGCTTTATAATAAAATAATATTTTTAGTTATTTCAAAGGTGCCCCTCTCCTCCCTTATAAAAGGGAACCTCCTCCCTCTCTTCCTCACACCACATTGAGCCTTCAAGCTCGTCCAACCCCTGCCAAATTCTCTTCTCCACTTCCCTAGAAACATCCTAGAGGTTCTGGTCTTCCTCAAAGACCAATTTTAGTGCCCTAAAAGGAGATCTCAAAGAGGCTCTTCAAAGAAGAGGTAAATGTCCGTTACCGATTCTTTCAACTTTATTTTCGTCGTCCACTTCTTCTTCTTACGTTGTTTCATTATGAAGTAATAACATCAGTATCACTAATATACTGATATGTTATTATAAGTATTAAAAAACCCTATTTCACTATCTATCCATCCTACGGAAAACTAAATCACCGCGCGTGCGTACGTACGGAATACTGTCTCCACGCCGTGGTGTAATCTATTTTCCACCACCACCTTACTTGGATGGGTATAATGGTGTAAATAATTACTATATATGACTATTGTAATGTGATATTGATTCTGAAATAGTATACATACACTCCAATACAATTCAACGATCATGAGAACGATATCACCGCTCGTGCGTACGTACGGACTACCGTCTCCACGACGCGATGAGATTCATTCTCCACGTTAACCATTCATGAGTGATTATAAAGTATATATATAATAAGTAATCATTAAATATAATACATAATAATGATACTGTATTTATGTGTATAAATATGTATTTCATCTAGTTAATTCCATTCAACTCAATAAGGATACAAAAACAGCGTTCATGCGTACGTACGGTCTACCGTCTCCATGAACGGTGTATTTCTTTCCATTTAATGATCTATTATATATACGTATATTCTGAATATATATTATATATAAATCATGTTTTATATTCTGGAATTATGTAATCATGATCTAAGTAATCATATGAATAATTACAATTCAAAACACGGACGACAAATGAAACGATTTTACCCAAAACGCTCTTTAACATTTAATTTACAAAAGAACGGGTAAAATAAAGTCATAAGTGAACCATATAGGATATAATAACAATGAGTATGATTCTGGAATAAGTCAATGAAATTATTTAAATCATATTACAGGAGGTTGGGATACGTACGAAGCATATCGGACCTAAGGTAAGGGATAATTTTGCAAATCTCAATTTTATCCGAGATTGCTTATTCGTAAGTATTTACTGGGGCTATTTCTATCATGTACATGTTTTATAAAAGTGTTTTCATGTATTTATAAAGTCCTTTTTACCCATTTTTGACTTTTACTACATGGTACGTATGGAATCTTTCTCTTATTTACATTACGAGGTACGTTTTTGACTTTTCCGACAAAAGTACGGGGAGAATGTTATTTTTACCTTATACGGCGTGAACGGATTTTTACGGTTTTATAAAGCCTTTTTTTATGAAGCTTCCTCCAAAATATTTCATGACTATTTTAGACAAAATCCTTTTCTTTTAAAATTGCATGATATTTTGTGAAAAGAAAATGATTTTAAAAAAGAAAGGATATTTTCCTCAAGAATTCATTTCAAGTGTTTTATCAAAACCATTTGTCATCTAAGATGAAATTATTTCATATGTGTATGTTTCAAGTATAATGTTTCTATGATTTACATGGTTTCACTTTTCTTATTTAGACATTATATCCATTTCTTTTATATGGATTATGTGATGATGGTATGATGTTTATGAAACCCATTTTATTTATTGGGTTTTTATGAATGATGTATGTTTATTTTGTGGCTCAAGTAAGAATGATTTCATTATGAGATGGGTGAGACCTATATCTCCCTCCAATGAATTGGGTAAAGATTTTATATCTCATGATATAGACATGGCTGGAACGGTAAGTTAATCCGATTCTGTGTTACAGGACTGAAACGAGGAGTGAACTCGATTCAGAATGGGACTTTGACCACTAAGATGGTCTTGGCAGCAATGCCTTGGCTACTATGGAAATCATTACATGTGATTAATGGATGCCACAATTACATGTTTTATTCCCATGCTATGTTATCATGATTTATGTTTCATTATTATCTATGCCTTATATACTTCCATGTTTTAAGTCGTTGCTCAAGATATTTATGTTTAAACATTACATTCATGTTTTTAAGATCAAATGTATATGGTATGTTTAATTTTATCCATGCTTACCCTTACTGAGCATTTGAGCTCACCCTTTTTAGGTTTTCTTTTCCCCCAGGATTAAAAGAAAGATTTTAGTTAAGGAAACAAAAATGGGAAGTTCTTTATGGGAGATGTTGAAGATCTTTCACCACGATTAGAAGATTACTTTCCAAGTTTCCAAAGACACTAAACTATTACGGTCCTTGTGTGTCTGTTTTTGTTATGTATTAAGTATTCCGCTAAAGTAATGTAATTTCCATGTACGTCAGCCTACGGGTCTCTACAGTTGGTATCAGAGGAAAGGTTTAGTCAACCTTTGGAAACTAGGATGTGAAAACGTTAGTGAGATCCCTAGAGATATTTCTAAGGTATGTCTAAGGATGTCCCTAATGATAAGTATACATATAGGATATAGTCCTAGAACTACGGTAATGATCATAGAATTTAACCTAAGATGTTAGATATTGAGGGTACTCCCCCTTTACTATGTTGTTTTCCATAGCATGATTTTTTCCTCTCACACTATTCTTTTTGGGTTTTAGAAAATGGCTGGAAACAGGAAGATTCACGATAATGGATGATATAATGGACAATGGAATGATATTCTTCATGATCAACCAAATGAAACTAGATTTGGAAGTCCAAACATCATTATTATTCCGAATCAACAATCTCATAATATGATCAATAAACTCAAATTTTGTAAGTTTCCTGACTCGGCTAATAAGAGAAAGATGGAGTTTCATGATGATCATAGAGGAAAGAAAGTTCAATTTCACCTATGTAAGTCATGTGGGAAGAGGCATCAAGGAGATTGTTTCAAAGGAACTGGAAGATGCTTTGGGTGTGGAAAAGAAGCACATAAAGCCAATAAGTGCAAAGGAAAAGGTTCAGTTAACACCGTGGATGAGGATAATTGTATTGCAACGACATCAACAATGGTTAAATGTTTTAAATGTGGAATGTACGGGCATTATGCAAACCAATGCCCTAAGGTAAAGTCTCCTGAAGAGAATCAGTATGGTCGCATGGGTAGTATTTATGTTGATGATGATGAAGAGACTACAAATGATATGTGAGTTGAAAGAATTGTTGAAGCTCGGTCAATGGTTTAAGAAGGTAGTGGATTTATTACATGTTTATCAAGTGTAATGTTGTATAAGAAATCTCATGGTACAATGGAATAAAGAGACATCTAAGGATCGTTACATTGTTTTATTTCCTTGAGTTTTGAAAGTGTACGATTAATGCACCCAGTATCCATGAAAGGTTATTCAGATATTTTTGGAATATAGAGGATATGCGCATAATGAAGGGATAAGAAGAAAATTAAATGTTTGATAGTATTCATGAGCTCATGACTGATATAAAGAGAAGGTTATATCATGGTTTGAGTATATAGAATTTTTGGATTTTGGTATGTGGAAAGAGTTAACTTTTGACAGCATTCATGTTTTCACTAAGGGTTAATGGGTATTCATTTTTCAAGAGAATACATGATTAAGGTATTCACATGATTGGAATGTGACCAACAAGATATATGGGGGATAAATGATGGTATTCACATGCTTGGTTGATGACATTTCAAGTAATCGTTTTCTTTATACTATGAGCTTGGACCGAAGTATTTTAGATAAGCCTAATGATTGGAATGGATTATGTTGGACATAATTTAGTATTTTTTAAGGATAGAACTTTTTTTGATATTATTGATGGGATGTTATAGTAATGTAGTTTTAGAAAAAGGACAACCTGCAGGACGGGTGACAACCCATCGTGTCGGACAAGTCTGTGGGAATCGAACCCACAACCGAAGTGCGACTGGCCTTTATCGCCTACCACTGACCTACAAGAAGTCCCTGGTTAGTATAAACTAGTTTTATTTTGTTAAGCGGTATGATATATGTAGTATAAGTTCATTTTTGGAACCATATACGATTAATCTAACCATAAGATGGACTTATAACTTTTGCTGACCTTTTGCTTGAAAGAGATGGAATGAACCATCATTCTATCACATGATCTGTTAACACATCACGAATAACAAATTCAACTTCATTTCTTTAAGGGATGAAGTAGAAATTGTTCAATTCACGAACAACAGTGAGATTGTACCAAAATCATGCAAGTATTTCTTTTAATTCATCAGCTTTAGGGAAATGATCTTGAAAACAAAAAATGTTGTCCTAGTTCCCTTATATCCGATGAATCAGATGGTACCGTAGATCATCACAAATCAATAGCTTTGTGATTGTTGGCTTTTTCATAGCCATTTTCTCTACCACTCTCCATCAGAACTTGATGGTTAGATTTTTCTTCCATATCCATATTTTCACCTATGTTCTCCTACGTGGAAACCCAGTGATGAGTTAATTTGGGTAACCGTTACATTACATACTTTAGTTTTTAAAGCCATATTTTGGTATTCCTTTTTACGATGTGGGTTTCTATTAAACAAACATTCGAGTATTAAACCATTTATAACCCCGACGAATTTCGAGGGCGAAATTCATTTTAAGGGGGGTAGAATGTAACACCCTGAGATTTTATGAAAAATATTCTTTTTAATTACATTAATGTCCTGTGTTGTACGCTGCACCAAAAGGATCTTGCACAACACGCATGTTTGACTTGACTTGCATTACATGCAATCGCGACCTTCATCGATAGCGTGTGTAGTACGCAATACTGAGTCTCACTAAACAACGATATGCTATTAAAATATTATTAAAACTAGCCGTTATGAATAGTAATAACCAGCTTTTAAAATTTTAGAAATTTTATCTCTCAAAATGGACTTCATTTTTGGATTCAGAATATCAAAATTAGCTTAGGGTGAAATTTTGGTACTTTTTGGATAACTTTCATATTCTGATGAATAGTGAAAATTAATAAATTTTAATTAAAAACAACTTTTTTAATCAAAATAATTAATAGTGATAAATTATTAATTTGAGTGGTTTTAAAGTATATTTAGAATATATTTTTACAATTTAATACAATGTCGGTCATTAGATGTCATTTCACAATTAAACCAGATATAAACAAGTGTCAATCTTTTGATAGTTATTATCTCTTAGAAACACGCTATTTGTTTTGACGACGAGAATTAATATTTAAATTAATGTAACTGATATGTTTTGAATTTGGTAAAATATAAATAATTTTTGAATTCATAATATCAAATATATCTTAGGCCTAATTTTTTTTATTTTTCTGGAAACATTCATTTTTTGATGAATAGTGAAAACACTAAGTGGTAGTTAAAAACTGAATTTTTCATAAAACTTAATTTTACCGTTTCTATGAGTGGAATTTCAAAAATCTGAGAGACACGGTTAATATCAAGGACTAAAATGTGGTTCAATGAGATGAAAATAATTTTTGGTGAATAGTAACTTTTTACTTTTTTTTTACCACGGTTAAAAGTAAATAGGGTAATTAAGGGTAACAGTGATATTATTATTACCCTAACACATGTCCTAATTCTATTGGATAAGTGTAATTCGACCAAAACCAAATTTATAAATAAAATATGACCATTTAGGCCCACTTGGATTAGATTAGGACATTTATTATCAATTTATTTAAAGAAGGGTTAAAATAGTTAAAATCAAAGTTTAATAACTAAAGAATTTTTAATATGGGGTTATACTTAAGATAAATTCGACTATAAATATAAATTAGAAAGATAAATATATTTCCTACATAATTATATTTTATTTGTAATTTTTGGACTTTAAATAAGTTAATTTATTTATGACACAAAGATGATACATTAATTATCTTATTAATGAAATATTGACATAATTGATGTTATAAATACCCAAATAAATGTAATTTGAGACGTTTTATGAATTCAACTAATTTTCTAGGTTAATATTACATGTTATTATTGATTTAATTAACTTTTTTCGAATTAATAATTCTGTTATGATTTTCACAAAAATCAATTACTAAATAGTTTCAAAATTGACATAAAATAGTTTTTTAAAAAAATATTATATTATTAATTGTTATTTTATTCCTAAAAATCTAAGGTTCGGCCAAATGACTTAGATAAGGTTATATATATTAATAATAAACAACTTAGGGTTCGTTTGTCTTGTTATAGTATGTTTATTAACCTTATAGTGTAAGAAAAAAAAAGACACGGTAAAAGTAAAATTATCTAACTTAATGTTAAATCTAAATGATGAGGTTAAAATAAGAACCTAAACTTGCCTAAATTCTATTGGATGAGACACTTCCGACCCATCCCCACCTTACCTTCGAAATAAATCAATTTGTATCTATTTAAAACCGTATATGGCTTTATAATAAAATAATATTTTTAGTTATTCCAAAGGTGCCCCTCTCCTCCCTTATAAAAGGGCACCTCCTCCCTCTCTTCCTCACACCACATTGATCCTTCAAGCTTGGCCAAACCCTGCCAAATTATCTTCTCCACTTCCCTAGAAACATCCTAGAGGTTCTGTGCTTCCTCAAAGACCAATTTTAGTGCCCTAAAAGGAGATCTCAAAGAGGCTCTTCAAAGAAGCGGTAAATGTCCGTTACAGATTCTTTCAACTTTATTTCTTCTCCCACTTCTTCTTCTTAGGTTTTTTCATTATGAAGTAATAACATCAGTATCACTCATATACGGATATGTAATTATAAGTATGAAACAAACCTATTTCACCATCTATCCATCCTATGGAAAACAAAATCGCGCGTGCGTACGTACGGAATACCGTCTCCACGCCGTGTTGTAATCTATTTTCCACCACCACCTTACTTGGATGGGTATAATGGTTTAAATAATTACTATATATGACTATTGTAAAGTTATATTGATTCTGAAATAGTATACATACACTCTAATACAATTCAACGATCATGAGAACGATATCATCGCTCGTGCGTACGTACGGACTACCATCTCCACGACGCGATGAGATTCATTCTCCACGTTAACCATACATGAGTGATTATAAAGTATATATATAATAAGTAATCATTAAATATATGACATAATAATTATACTGGATTTATGTGTATATATATGTATTTCATCTACTTAATTCCATTCAACTCAATAAGGAAACGAAAACAGCGTTCATGCGTACGTACGGTCTACCGTCTCCATGAACGGTGTATTTCATTCCATTTACTGATCTATTATATATATGTATATTATGAATATATATTATATATAAATCATGTTTTATATTCTGGAATTAATTAATCATGATCTAAGTAATCATATGAATAATTACAATTCAAAACACAGACGACAAATGAAACGATTTTACCCAAAACGCTTTTTAACATTGAATTTACAAAAGAACGGGTAAAATAAAGTCATAAGTGAACCATAGATGATATCATAACAATGAATATGATTCTGGAATAAGTCAATGACATTATTTAAATCATATTACAGGAGGTTCGGATATGTATGAAGCATATCGGACCTAAGGTAAGGGATAATTTTGCAAATCTCATTTTTATCCGAGATTGCTTATTCGTAAGTATTTACTGGGGCTATTTCTATCATGTCCATGTTTTATAAAAGTGTTTTCATGTATGTATAAAGTCATTTTTACCCATTTTTGACTTTTACTACATGGTATGTATGGAATCTTTCTCTTATTTACAGTACGAGGTACTTTTTTGACTTTTCCGAAAAAAGTACGGGGAGAATGTTATTTTTAACTTATACGGCGTGAACGGATTTTTACGGTTTTATAAAGCCTTTTTTATGAAGATTCCTCCAAAATATTTCATGACTATTTTCAACAAAATCCTTTTCTTTTAAAATTTCATAATATTTTGTGAAAAGAAAATGATTTTGATGAAGAAAGGATATTTTCCTCAAGAATTCATTTCAAGTGTTTTATCAAAACCATTTTTCATCTAAGATGAAATTATTTCATATGTGTATGTTTCAAGTATAATGTCTCTATGATTTACATGTTTTCACATTTCTTATTTAGAAATTATATCCATTTATTTTATATGGATTATGTGATGATGGTATGCTGTTTATGAAACCCATTTTATTTATTGGGTTTTTATGAATGATGTATGTTTATTTTGTGGAAAAAGTAATAATTATTTTATTATGAGATGGGTGGGACCTATATCTCTCTCCAATGCACTGGGTAAGGATTTTATATCTCATGAGATAGACATGGCTAGAACGGTAAGTTAATCCGGTTCAGTGTTACAGGACTGAAACGAGGAGTGAATTCGATTCAGAATGGGACTTTGTCCACTAAGATGGTCTTGGAAGAAATGCCTTGGCTACTATGGAAATCATTACATGTGCTTAATGGATGCCGAAATTACATGTTTTATTCCCATGCTATGTTATCATGATTTATGTTTCATTATGATCTATGCCTTATATACTTCCATGTTTTAAGTCGTTACTCAAGATTTTGATGTTTAGACATTACGTTCATGTTTTTAAGATCAAATGTATATGGTATGTTTTATTTTATCCATGCTTACCCTTACTGAGCATTTGAGCTCACCCTTTTTATTTTTTCTTTTCCCTCAGGATTAAAAGAAATATTTTAGGTAAGGAAAAAAAAATTTGAATATCTTTATGGGAGATGTTGAAGATCTTTCACCACGATTAGAAGATTACGTTCCAAGTTTCCAAAGACACTAAACTATTACGATCCTTGTGTGTCTGTTTTTGTTATGTATTAAGTATTCCGCTAAAGTAATGTAATGTCCATGTACGTAAGGCTACGGGTCTCTACATCATGAAAAACAACATGGAGGATTTTAGAGTATGTTTACACCTCTGAGATAACAATTCCCTTTCACATTTTCAGTAAAAAGTAACAATATACTTTTTTCAAAATATGACATAAAAATTCCATTTATACAATTTTTTTAAATTTCAATAATGGGTAAAAATTTATTTAATCAACCATAGGAAAATATTAAAATGGTAATTTTTTTTGAAAAATATGGTCATTGAAGAGAAAGGATTCTCAAAATGAAGGGAGATATAAAGTCATATTTACTTAAAATATTCATTCAGTATCCTAAGTACATAAAATGATTGAAATTAATGGAAAAAATTCATTCTACTAAAATAATTATAAGAGAAGATAATTCATGAGATTCTTGATATTTGAATCATGAAACATCATCATAAAAAACGTAATCATAAACAATCCTACTAAACCTGAAATTTCAACATAAATCCCTTACCTCAAGTGTGTCTTACATTGAATTTTATCCAACCTATTGTATACAAAATTTAATTTTTTATAAATTTTTAATATAATCATGTACATAATTAAAATATTTTATATGATCACCTTAAAAAATTTCAACTCCAATTGTTTAAAAATTCTTTATTAAAATCATCGTTTCTTGGTGTTAAATGTTTCATTTTTCATGAGGATTTTGGTATTATAGTACTGGAACTTTTACATTGATCATAGTTCCATCATCTGCATAATTTTTATTATGATATAAATATCATATGTATTCATTATGTCTAAATTTATATTCATGCATAAAGGATAGAGATAGAAAAATGAAATACATCATTCATGGAGATGGTATGTCGCATGTACACATGAATAATGTTTTCACTTTTCAATAGATTGAATGAAGGAAAGGTAAATAATAATTTTACTTTAAGGGATTATTTTTATATCATATATATCTTATATATTAAATAAATCTATCTTTAATACCATGTATCTAAATCAAAAATGAAAAATGAATCACATTGCTTCGTGGATGTGGTCGTCCCCAGATACAGACAAACAAAGTTACTGTTTTACAAAAGATAGGAAGAAGGTTCAAAATGATTCTTCCATAAAATAGTAACAATTAAGTATATTTAAGATTATAAATTCATTATTTTATAATGGGTACCTTGTATTCAGCAGAGGTAGAAGGAGAAATAAAATTTGTAATGCTCTGTTAAGAGTTAAACCTCTTGGTTGAGAAACCTTATTTTGTTTACACCTTAACCCTTGAAAGGATTGTATTTGAAAATACAAGAAACTCTAGGATGTTTGAAAGTAATCTACAAAGGTATTATGGTATATATTTTCTCATCTAGAAGTCTCAGACATTGTGAATAATGGAGGAGAAGAGGTGTCCATTTATAAGTGAGTGGAGGGAGACTCTTGGAATTACATAAAGTATTAAATAAAATAAATTAATTTTTATGTAAAAATGTATAAAAATTGATAAAATCAAAATATATTATGATTATTATTTTAATAGTCACAATAAATAAAATTTTTACAAGTTTATGGGATGTTTTCATGCTTATCTTTTTGTTTTAACCCGGTTAACCCTTTTGACATTTACAAAAAAAATAAAAGCTTTTCAATCATTAAGGGTGAAGAATGTTACAATAAAAAGAATAGTGACCCATAAATGGAACATTGTTGTTATGTTAAACCATATCCTATTAAACTGGAAAAAGATAATATTTTCATTAATTTTATTTCATTTAATAAAATATTAGTTATTATAAAATATCATTAATTTCATTATCAGAACTATTCATTTAATATGATTTTGAAAACAAATTTAGAGTAAATTAATTCAATTCAATTTTTTTTTGAAATTTTCCAATATGCTATATTTATCTAAAAAATAAAAAAAACACAATAATTCTTCAACATTGTATTACTTTGAATATTTTGATAATCCTTTCTTTTTTGCGTCTGTAAATTGAATAAATATTGTGTTGAAATTCCATAAAAATTCAAAGTAAATTTTTAGTCAATAAATATTAAAATGTAATTAAAATTAGATAAAAAAATTATTTTAAAATAAACATGTATAATTGAACTTATATTTTATTTATCCTTACATACAAAATTTAGAGATATGTACTGACACCATAAAATGTATTTCATGCACTTTACCACAAAAGTGAACCTCACTTGGAGAATGAATGTCAAGTTTGAGTAGAGAAGTGTCTCCATTTCAGAATATGTTGAATGTTGTATTTCCATGTGCGACTATACAACTCCACAATGAGGTATAAGTATAACGAAACCCCACTCCAGGAGCAGGCCTTGGATTTCTACGATCGATGATAAAAATGTGTCGACACATTAAGATGAAATTTCCATGTTTTTTATAATATTGTTTGTAATAAACATATCAATAAATTTATATCTCTTTGAATGATTCAATTTTATTTGTTTTGGGTTACAAACAGATGAAAATATCAAAATTTATGGCTCTATGAAGTTGGAAAAATTTTGTATGTGCATTCCCCTTCGCACAAGCCCATTCACGCTGGCCCATTTTCACAAGAGAATTAATGAAATACCACTAGTGGGTCAATAAATTGACCCCTTTTACTCAAATATTTGGAGGAGATCTGAAATCTCATATAGTTAATTCAACAGAGGTATCTGGTCAAGCAGCTCTTTTTCCCATGTAGTCCATCACAACTTTGTTTGACCTACCATAGACCAATCTCACTAGGGTGATGTACCCATCCCAACACTTGGGAGACCTATACATGGGTGACCCATACGTGGGGAAACCACTTGGTTAACCCCCGCTTTGGTGACTCACACCTAGGTGGTCCATTCTTGGGTGAACCACCAGGGTAACTCGCCTAGGCCACCAAGACCTGGTTGACCCACAACTGGGCGAGGCCCACCTGGGTAAACCACAAATAGCAGACCAACACCTAGAAGACCGACACATTTGTGAACCACTTGGGTGACCCACACCTTGGTGACCCACTTGGGGGATCGATACCTAGCCAACCCATACATGGGAAACACCACTTGTCCATACCGCAGGGGCTGTTCTCTTGCACCCCTACATGGGTTCACTGTCATTATATGGTCCTAACCATTCATGTTAGTACCTTCACTACCATCACTGACCCACATGAAAAATGGAGACTCACACCATGAACATTTCGGCCTAGGACAAGGATGTTTTATGTTGCGACCCATACAACCCCACCTGTCATTCGAAATCACCATGTGTTGAGACACTAAATATGGTTTGTAAACAATGGGAATCCTCCTTAGGAATAAGACATAACTATTATAAGGGAATCCTCCTCTAGATTAATCCCCAACCAAACCTAAAATAGGAATCTTTATTAGGAATAATCCCTAAACAAACCTAAAATAGGAAATTTCATAGGAATAATCCCCATTCAAACCACAAATGGGAATCCTCCTTAGTAATAATCCCTAACCAAACCTCAAATGATCATAATCATTTGGAATAATATACAAACAAACCTAAAATGTGAATCTTTATCAAGAATAAGCCCAAACCAATCCTCAAATGGGAATCCTCATCAAGAATAAGCCCCAAAACAAACCTTAAATGGTAATCCTGATTAGGAGAAATCCCCAACCAAACCTCATTAAAATGGGAATATTTATTAGGAAAAATCCCCAATAAATCCTTAAAATGGATTAATTTTTATGAATAATACCCAACCAATACAAGTGAATCCATCCTAGATTAATCCCCTAGTCTTTCTTATTGTTGGTTTAAATATTTATCCTCCTCACCCCCTAAGGGTTGTGTATATATGGGTAGACATATTTGACTATGCTAGATACAAAATGGAAGAGGGGATGTGTGCATCGAAGACCCTTGTTATTCTTCCCTCACCCTGTCAACCTCCATCAATGGAGGAGGAGAGGTGTAGTTAATTGGATCTTCTACTACTTCTTGTTTCTCACATTCAATCATGAATTAGCATGAATCATGGGATTAGAGGATATACCTGACCATGGAATCCAAACAATCCAATACATGTTTTATCAAAGTATATTCTATTGAATCTTCCACTTTCCTTCCTTTAGAGTTCCTCTGTGGGAATAGATACTCAAGGACATGCATCCATTCTCATTTAAAAGTGTATTGTCTGGTTTCAAGGATCTTATGTTTCCTATAGTTTCTCACATCGAGCATGACTTATATGGGAATTGATGTTGATAATGGTCATGACGACATTGTAATCCCATATCTCATGGAATCCTCCTCAAGTGTAAGCCCCAATTCAACCTATGGTAATCATCCATAGGAGTAATCCGAAATCCATCCTATTGTAATCCTCCTCATGAGTAAGCACCAATCTGACTTATTGGAGTCCTCCTCAATATTAAGCCCCAAACCAAAAAAATACATGGGAATCCTTCTCAAGAGTAACCCCTAATCACAACCCCCATTCCTTAGGTCACCCTCCTTAGGAGTAAGCCTCAAAATTTAACCTACAAGATTCCTCTTCAGTAATAAACCCCTACCCTATCACCATACACATCCAAGGGCCTACTTCATAGATTTAATACCCAAAAAACATCTAAATCACCATGGGTTGAGACATTTATAATGTCCCCTTTTATTGAGAATCATTTTTAGGAATATTCCCCAACATAATACTCAAAAAGGGATATACTCCCCTATGATAAAAACCATTGAACTACATGGGGTTTGATTCCCATATAAATGGGATATATAGAAATCCTCCTTGAGTTTTAAACCCAACTCCCTAAATCAAACCTATTATCTTGAATCCACATTCCCAATAAGTTCTTATTCAACCTATAAATCCACATCCCTTACACGTTTCTTGGGTATCTTTGGCATAAGTCCCACACCAAACATTAACTAGCTATCCTTCTATTTGATTTCCTTCCACATGATGTTAAATTGTACTGTTAGTTCATTATCCATTGACCTTAAAATTCATGATCTTCTATATTTAGTGGCACAAAACTACATTGATTTTGATTCCTTTCACAAGGATATATAGGAATCCCATCCCATGGGTCTGATCCCAACATCAAAACAACTCCCTTATCCCTAAATGACAATACATTCTATAGCAACCCCTTTGTGGTTTGGAAACAAGCATCATCGTAATAATGACTAAAGAATCTAGAATATGTACATAAGAGGACACCATTGATAGAGAAACTATGATACATACTGATATCTACATTTATGAATAACCTCAGATACATATACATGATTCACAATTATATACATGCTACCAATTGATTGTTAATTCTAGGGTTATCCACATCGTACAAGTGAATTAAATAAAGGAATAATGAAAATATCTTAAATCAATAAGAGAGTTATAGAGTAGGAAATAGTTCCCCTCAAAAGGGTGTGATGTGCCCTGACCTCCCATCCTCCCTAATAATGTGAATTCTTAAGCATCATTGGAAAAACACCCCAACAAGTGCATGCCAATGGGAAACCATTCCCTTAAAGAAATAAAAATATTGGGCGTTTTATATTCCATGGAAAAACCTATTGAAAACTATTCAGAAATAGTTAACCCGATGTAACTTATTTCAAAAAACTAATACCTCTACAACTAATTATTAAGCGATGAATTTTATATGGGAAATAATTTTAAATTCATGAGAGTGACATTTGGTACTTATTTTTTCATAATTTAATAAAAATATATTAATCAATTGAAAATGATACCATGTAACCACGTATTTGAGTATTGGATAGAAATATCCAAACTCCACTCATCCAATAAGATAAAACAAACAACTACATAAATTTTAAATCCTTATCTTAATGTCTTAACCATATTTTACTTGTTTTACCATTACCATGGGGATAACAATTTACTATAGTTTCTATTAAAATGAAAAAGGGAAATATTTATCAAATTTTATCCCCTTAATCAAATATATGGAATTCATTAATAAATATTTAATTTTTGTAGGTGGGATAAATTCATTTTAAAAATATCATGTAATACGTGATGAAAATCATTTTTTTAGAAAAAACCATTTTGAATTATAAAACAAGATAAATACTATTATATCATTCCTAGAAAAAAATATTGGATGAATGATAAATTTTTTTATTTAATATATAATATTAAGATTTCATTTAAATTATTCATCAATAGTAATCAAGTTAATTTATTAAGCTAAAAAACATATTGCATGAAAAAATAATACTTTTCCAGAGAAACATATATTTTACTTTAAAATATTTTTTTATTTTCTAATCAATTTATGGCCATTGAATTTATTTTATATATGTGTAAACCATAATTGTTTTTAATATGTTTTTTCTATTCATACCCACAAATACAATGTATAAGTGGTAATTGTCCCATTAAATAATAATAATATTTCAATAGTATAATATGGTTCATTTAAACATGGTGTTGCATGTATCACATACTCTGAAAGATATTAAATTTATTTGAAAATTAATATATCATAAAACATTTTTATGTTACAATATTGTTAATTTAATCTTATTTTGGTTATATATATGACAAACTATTATCATTTTGGTATTATCTCATGTATGATATCATAAAATGAATCATTTAATTAAATGAAATAGTAGGGAGGAAATGCAGGATGCATTCGTACTAGAGTTAGTTGATATAGCATTTACTATTAAATTTTAAATTCATGAGTAAATTCATCATCCTATGTTTTGTTCTGGTTGTTTATATATCACTTACATTCAATGGAAATGGAATGTGCATGTGTGTGTGATCCCCTAATTCTTGGCCAAAACTCTACAGTACAAAAAAATCCCCCCTCTTCTATCCTAGAATATAAGGTACTAGAGAACAATGATAGGATGTTGAATCCCTTCCAAACATATGATGATTTAGGATAAAATTATGGAAAATAGGGGATTTATTTCGGCAACCATAATTAATCTGTCTAAATCCCATGTTATGGTGATCGAGATGTTACAAATTCTCTTCTATGTATGATAGGAAAATTTACTATGTAATTTATTTCTAGTTATGTAAAGGCTTTATATTCATTGTATTGATCATGGGAAATGGATATAATTTTTTTTTTCATGTTCTAATAATTTTTATTATACCCAAAGTATTCCATTAAGACATTTCGTCATGACATATCCATTATAAGGAGAGAATCGTGGAACGAGTCGATGTCTTTGGTGTGAATATTATTTTGTAAAAAATTTTACTCTTTATGGTTTTTTGATACTTGATTCAATGTTTTTTTAAATTTTTATAAGAAATGGACCTAGAAGTTACTGAATAAACAACTAAAACATGTTATGGAAGGTGGATTAAAAAGGATAGAGACCTCCCACCTAGTTTTTTATAACTTTCTCCATGAAAGATTCAATTATTATCCAAATTAATTATAAAAATAATTATGAAAAATAATCATATTCATAGAGATTTCTTTTGTATGTCTGTGGTATCATGGATAATTCACTACCTCTACCTTTTTTACAAAATAATAGAACTTATGGATCATGTCATAACATAGAATCCCCAAAGGAGATATGATTTATTGGATACTTCATTACTATGGGAAATAGCAAGGAATATTTTCAACATAACTATTATCTGAAGTCAATAACTTATGAAAATCAATCATATGAAAATGATATCAGGAACCATTTTATTATATTGAAAAAATACATTATCAATCTAAGAATCTGTTATAGATTACAAAAGGGCCACTACTCTAGGTGGAAATGTCCCAAGTTAATCGACATGTCTCTTTTGGATCCAATACACTTGTAGTTAATTCAAGGACCAACTAAAGGCTATAGGGATATATGGGGTAGTCGAGACGTATCACTATAAATGCATTATTTAGAATTTTATGCTAATCCAATTTAATGTTAATTGGTAACCTAACATACTAGTAACCCAAATCAAACAAAAATACCAGTATAAAAAACCTTAAATCATGAATTCAAAATTCAAAAAAATTAAAAAAAAACAAAGGAGGTGAATATTAGATATAATAAACTGACCATAATCTAGGAGATGAACTTGATCAAAATTTCTTATGTTGAGTGCCTACGTCATCCTTTCACTTACATCAACACACCCATATTTCCTCACTATAATAGACTGACTAAAAGATTCGGGACCAATGATCCAGTGACCCCAGCAAAAAGATTCAATGTAGAATACCTCTTTCAATATAACAACACAAAAGCTCACCATAAAATAAAAAAACCAAGAACAACTGATAAATATATATACCTTATCATCCACTACCTTGAAGAAGGTCGGAACTGGATGACACAACAGAAAAAACCACCACATTTTCTTAGATTTTAAAACCATTAAGAACACCAAGAATATAAATGTTCCATTAAAAAAATGTCTATTATTTCTACCATAGAATAGTAGAATATGGAAACTAAAAACCATAAAGAACATTGGAGTTTATGAGATAATGCAACTAAAATAACAAAACCCAAATAAATACATCATGGAACATCATTGAAATAAAACCATATATCAGCATATAAAGATTAATCCACCAATGTTTATCCCCCACAATCACTAGGAAGACCTGTTTCGGCAATAACCCAATGGAATGGAACAAGACTATGCAATATATTCCAAAAACACAATCAAAAACTAAAACCTCACATACTAAACCCCCCTTAAATTACACCACACCAGATAGAACTAGGAGAGGTGTAGTGGAATGTGATTAATGATAAGATTATGATGTTTTCTAAGAGAAAAATAGTGAACAAATACCTTTACTAAGAAAAATAACACCATTCCATTATAACCACTTCCATATAAACTATAACTACCTTCACTGAAGCTAAAATAGGAAATAAAATGGTAAAATTAATCCACCTATAATCATTTTCATAATTGATCTATAAGAACTTCCTACAAGCAAAAAATTCTCCAAACACACACCATTATAAAAAACCCACAGGTCACACCTCTTCAAACACCATCAAACAATCAACCCCCACATCCTAATACCACTATAAAAACCATAAAATCAGGACACAATTGGGTATAGTGTGGAAGAAATATAGAAAGAGTTGTAATAATGATGATATAGTCCCTTGATAGAGATCCATGACCTTAGAAAAAAACCCACAATGAATGAAACCCATATTTGAAGAAACCAAAGAACTGAACAATCACTACATCATCATGATCATAGATTCCATAAATCTCCATCACACTAGGATAAAAACGGGATTTTTTCTGATGGGTGACATATAATGGGAATATAATCAGAGAAATAGAACTTAATATGTGATGTATGAAACCCCAATCCATAATGAAGCAACTAACCGAAGTGATGAACCGTCATTAAATCGAGATAATTGACATGAAGGGAATAATAAAAAATTAGAGATAATGAGAGGAGGGTGGGTAGAATAGGAGTTAATTATAGTGGTATCTAAACCAGGAAACATACCACCTAAAAGTTATAGGGGGAGGGAGATTTTGAGGGAGAAAAGGGACATCTTTTTTAAGCCTCTAAATATATTGTTTAACATCATTCTATCATATCATAAGTACTTATGATTCATTAGCATTAAGATAAAAATAGATTTTTATTGATGTTTGGGTAAGTGGGTATCAACCTATGAGATATCCATAAGTTGAGTGTAGTTCCCATCTTATGATTCATTTATGATGAATTCTTGATTATGCAATGTTTCTATGAGAATATAATATAGAACCAGAAAAAAATAAACATGCTATTATGATAAATCAAGAAAGAAAAAAAGAGGGGAAACCACCATTAGATAGATATCCATTTCTGAGAATGGATTGATCTTATCATAATTTCCCTTGGAGAAGATATCAAAATAAAAACCACAAAGGGATATTCAGATACTATCAATCATGGAAAGAAAGTCTCATATTAGCATCGATTAGAAGTTGGAAAATATAAAAAATGTTTCTTTCGGGTGAACCAATACCTAAATATCCATATATAATTATTCCAATTTATTTATATTTTTATAATTGGTTGACTATTTTTAATCATGTATTCCCTTGTGGGTGTTTGGTACACCGATTTAATTAAGACTAAATAGATCATAAGTGGCCACTGGATTAATTTGGTAGTACTATTCTTAACCATGATATACTAAACTCTAGAACATGTCATCTATATATAGTAGTCAATTTATATTTTTAGTTAATTTAAAATATTATACACATAAATATAATCACATATTAGGATCTCTGAGATTTAGAACATCATTTTTATTACACATTCTAAATTGAATCCATCATTTTTGAACTGTATTGGCATTGGACCCATTCCCAAATTAGGTGAGAAACACGATTATATGTTAGGTCATCATAAATATTTTTCATTACTCCATTTGATATACTGATGAATTATTTTATCAACAAAAATTGAGGAAAAATTGTTGGGTTTTTATTTTTTCTTGAATTTCATGATGGAGTGTTTGCAACATATATTGATGAGGTGATTATATAAAATCCCCACGCACCATTCTAATTTTACCAAAAAATTTGGTGTCTCAAAAACATTATCCCATTACTATATTGTTATGTTTATTAGTATAGGAACCTAATGTTTTTTTGTAAACTATAATTTTTATCGCCCTAAAAAGGCATCAGGGTGAATATTTCATTTCCACTAATTGCTGCTAATATAGGCCTATTATAGAATTATGGACAAATATTGGAGATTGTGTACCTAGAACCTCTAATAATAGGGTTAATATCTTGGATTTATACTAATATTATCCAAAGAAATATATGGAGAGATAAAGTTTACCATCGAGTAGAGATAGCGAGGGAACTGTATCCTTTAATTAGACAATATAAATATCACAATGAAAAATTACTAAGGAATCAACTGCTGAAATTTCCTCTTTCTCTAGATGATTAAATGTTTATTTCTAGGGGGTTATCTAGAAGATTCATTGTGTATAGATCCATAAATCTAAAAACTATTAATTTATGTGGTTTATAGAGAGGAATACTTTGAAAATAATTGTAGGTCATATGATTCCTCCTCTTTATCATATATTCCAGATTACACCATAAACATTGAATAAAGAGTAGTATGAGACCCAATTAAAAGAGATTTTATCATTGAAGTATTTGGGGAATGATATATAATGGGATAATTATACCATAAATTTGTTACTTGAGGACCTTTATGGGCATGATATTTCTTACTTGTCCTTCTGGAATTTGCAAGAGCTAAATATTATGAAATTATTTACATTTGATATCAGAGAGGATAGTAGTCACATAGAAATTCTTATTTTTTCTAATAAAGATGATAATATAAATTTTGGCGAGGACGGATCATAAGAGTTATCTAAGGAGGGAGTAGTTTCCAAGGATAAGGAAAAACAGGTTGATAGTTAGGATGATGAAGTTATTTTCGAATCCTCAAGTACTCTATTGAATAAGGAGAGTTCCATTAATATTTTTTTCGTCCTATTCACATATTATCTAAACTATTTAACTTATAGTGTATGTATATAATAGTACATATAATACTATAGGGTTGTTCTCAATGGAACACCCCTAGTCAAACACTATCTTCTATGTATAGTGTTGAATCTTAGGGATAGATTACAATTCCCATGATTCACTAAAAAATAGACTTTAAGGGTATATGAATTTTACTTTTCTTCTCTTAAAATAATTTTAATATTACTACATTAACATTGAGTATTGAATTGGTTATTAATTTTGTGAAGTCATCATTATTTGGTGCTTGTAACTCTGTTTTCTTGAGATGATGTTCCTTTTATTGGGGCCAATAAAATATATGATAAGACATAAAATATAAAGTCATTGATTCATTTTCATTGTACACATACATAAAATTTATGATATATAATAATAATAATAATAATTTCACATTATATATCATAAAAGAGAAGAATGTATAAATGTCTCCTTGAGAATAGTTGTGGGTATTGATTCTCATAACTCATCCACTCTTTATTAGGGGAATAATTCATCCTTTTTCCACTCAATACAACATAGATCATATTTTGGAAAAGGGATAGGTGCAGTGGATGAAGTATTTAATAGGTCCAGTAGAATTGTAATTATAGATATTGAAGTTAAGAACATATAGGTATTGATAATAGAATATACCTCTCAGTGGGATACATATAAGGTTAAACCTGTATTTGATTAAAATATCATTGATGATCATATCTAATGATGATTTACATGTTGTTGATAACTAATGACCCCACATTATTTTTGGGTTATATGTATTATTAAAAAAGTAAGTGAAATAAATTATGTCAATATGAGATGAAATAGAAAATTTTGGAAGGAATGTGTAGAAACCAAACATTTTAATAAGGTTCATGAAGTTACCAAGAAATGTGTCACTTTGTCTTGAGTGAGTATTGGAAATATTCCTTAAGGAATGTAAGTGATGTAAGATGACACCTATGATTATGTGTAAAATAAATAATATTTAATTACTATTTTTCATGGTTCATAGAGTAAATATTATGATTTAACAAGTATAGACGACACTATTTGTTGAACTATGAATAATGGATATAGATTGGAGATGAAAAATATACAAAAATTGGATATATTTTTCATATTTATAAGAAAATGGTGGTACTTCCATTGAATTGTTCAAGATATTAATTCATTTATTTAAATGATGTTTTGAGTATAAGAGTTATTTATATTTCATTTTTAAATAATCAGGGTATAAATATGTTATTGATTGGTGTTTCACATGTACATCCGGTTCATGGATATTTTTTTTGAAAAGAAGAGGTAAATACTTCTAAAAATATACTTTGATGTAGTTGTAATAAGTGTGAAAATTTATGTGATAATATCCATAGAGTCATTACATGTGCGAGTGGAGATGGTAAAGATTTTTCCATAATAGTTTTTAAATATCGTCATGTGAATGTGCAACTACTTTTAAGAACATTGAGTAATACTGGTTTTAATGATTAATTTTAGCCTGAATAGAAGATGAATTATATAAGGAAATGATGAATCCATCCAAGGTGTATTTATCATTAACCAAATATGATGACTCCATGGATGAGGATTTGATGTTATTTAGAAAGGATTGAGTTTTTCATAAGAATTTATAAAGTCATTTGAAGAATGTATTCAACTTAGAGCATAAAATGAAAAATATGGAAAATTCCTTAAAGATAAAGGTTAAAACTAAGGAATTGGATTATTATAAGTATATTCTAATTATAAACATTGATACTAATTCATTTTATATTGATTTTATGTCTATATGTTTCATTGTATTTATTTGAGATGAACATATGTATTTGAGACGAAAAATGTAAAATGGAAGTCTTTGAATATATGTCTTTGAGTGAGAATGTAATGATTCATAATTAGTCTTTATGTTGATCATAAGACTTTATGACTTATTAATTTTTTTAAGGACCTCCTGGGTGAATATTTTAGATTCTAGAATTCAATTTCTGATTAAATAAAAGTATAATTTACTCAAATGATGAAAGAGTTATGTTCTTTGGGAATCAAACATCGTGATTTAATATTTTAAAATGATCCATATAGTGAATAGATGGGATGATCTAGCTAAAGAAGAATATTATACTTAACTTTGTTTTATTATACTTAAGAGGGTTTCCATATTGTAAGCATGTGATGAAGAAGAGGATCCCATGAACTTGTGTAATGTGCATACATGGATGTTTTGGGATATTTAAATAAAGGATAAGATATTAATAATTAATATATTAGATAATGGAAAGGAAAGAGATATTATCAGTCTACATTATGATTTAAAATAGTGGATTTGTTAATTTAAAGACTGGGATTTCATGATACTTGAATACTAAGAATTATGGAAACTGAGTTTTGAGTCTTCAGAAAGATTAATGAAAAAAGCGTACATAAGGATGAGATTTGTGGGATTTTAAGTATTAGTAAGATCTGATACTCTTATGACTATAATATATATAGTTAAATATATTTTTAGGTTTTTGAAAGAGTTATGAAATTTCATATTAGTAACAAAAATACATTATGTAATTAAAAATAAAGAGAATAACCAATACTATAACCTATTGAAAATAGTTTTTATCAAAGAGAAGAAGAATAATAGAGTTATCCTATAACTATTACTTTCTTTAGATGTACTACGAAGGAAGGGTTTTAGTGTGCTGTTATTGATTATATCTAAATCTGACGTTCTGAGGGGGCTGACCTATAATATTTTATATTAGATGTTTAAATAATCGTGAGATAGGCATCTTATGACTATGAGTGAGGGAATAATATCATTCATATAGTCCAAGATGGACTTAATCTAACACTGATGATCTTTCTTCAAGGATGTATAATCCCATTATATTGAATTAAGGGACAAAAAAACCTCGCATTATTTTTATCTGGTCGGTACCGGTATAATAGATTAAAAAACATAATTTTCCTTATTGTTTTTTTATTTAATATATTTTTGTGCCTGTGATAATAACTACATGTCATTAGGAGTGTAGTCATTCTTAGGGAGGGGAACCACATTAACAAAAACTAATGTTATTTTTTATTTCATTCCTATTCTATATCTACATATTGACCAAAGTATATATAAATATAATTTAATCCAATAAATAAACATGTGAATCGTTAATTATTAAATAAAAGACATATTGGATTAAAATTTACTCAAAAATGATTCATACCTACCCCACTCCCAGTTTGGACATATCCTAATGTGATCTTAAAAATTGGTATTTGAGCTGGTCACACCTTGATTTGGATTCTCTTTTATGATGATTTTTAAATGAAAATATCCTTGTAAAAATTTATATAAAGCATAAATTTAAAGAAACTAGTTATTTCCCTGTAAAATTAATCATCGAAGAAATATCTTCCAAGGAACTAGATAATATGAAAAAAATTGGTAGAAAGTGATTGTCAAAGAACTCATCAAACCACTATTTGAAGGTAAAATAAGTGAGATTATTTTTTGTTACAATTAGTAATTTAATTTATATTGAATATAATGGTGAAATGAAGAAAACCATGTTATCAAAGGAGGAGTAAATATGAATTTTTCTTTACACCAACCCAAATAAATAACGGTTGTTCCTGGAAGATGGATATATGGTGGTTTAATCCACCAGCGAGTAATTGAGAAATAAACTATCCTCTTTTAGTTTATCATATATGTCTGAATAGGGGGTATAAAAACTATCTTTTAAAAATCACCCATTTGAATATCCTTTTATTTAATGGGATGATCACAATATTTAAGATTCACAATGTGAATCAATTAGTTTTATAAAATATATTACATATAACTATCCCAAAGCAGTTATAACAAATATATTTTTGTAATTTTTAGGGTATGTAAAAGCAGTGAACCCAGCATGATGATGAGAATGAAAGAATATAAAATTATTTGAATAAAAGGGTTCAATTTTTTTAGTATATCCAAATAAGTAGGAGTCATAGGCGAAATTAATTTATAGCATGAAGGAAGATGCATCAGTTTTGAAAATGATTATCTATTTTAAATTTTGGGAATGGAAAATTCCATGAAATGGATTGAAGATAAGATTAAAAAAATAAAATATGTATCTTCTATTAAATATTATCAATTAGTGATTAAAAAAAAGATTAAATATATTATCAATAAACTAATAGAAAAAATGCATCGGGATCAAATTGAATAAATTTGAAAGGATTTTGAATAAAATATGAAAGTAGTATATGATTAGAAAATTACTCTCAATATGAAATTCATGGAGATTCAAATTAAATTGAAAAATCTAGAAACATTACAAGTAATTCCGTCCCAAAAAGTTGAATATAAAGCTTCTCCCATAAAAAAATTAAAGAATGAATCTTATGATGAAATAAATCTATCTAATGGAAGGTTCATTCTGATAAAATCTAATTACCAGTTTAAATAATCTAAAAAAGGGATGGAACTATAAACATAAAAAAATTACTTTTCCTATTCTATTTTTATACATAGTAAAAAATTAAATCTAATTTTTTTTAAAAATGGATGAAGAAAATTGATGAGACTTATAACAAAAATTCAAGGATAGAAAAAATAGTTTTTATGAGAGGTGGTTCCCTAAAATAATGTCCATTGAATGATCTAAATTCCAAAAAACAATAATATACTAGTTTTTAAAAACCTATATATCATGAACTCCAAATAAGGAATCAAAATTTTATTGTTTATTTTTTTATATAATATACATGCATAGGGAGTATTATTATTGGTAAAATACATCAATTTTAGAAAAGAAAATGAATCCCATTTTAAGGGGGAGAATGTTTCAGATGATACAATATCCATAGACTATGAAAAATAATCTATCCAAAATAATGATATTTTAAATTATGATTAATATTTGTGGTATTTTGAATGCAATTGGTCACAATAAAGAGTTAGGAAAATAAAAATCATTGAATAATTAATCTAAAACAAACAAGAATAGAACATAATAGAAGATAAATAATGTAGAAACCCTAACTTTGGGGAAATAATCATAAGAAAGATTCTAAAATTAAAATCTCTTGAAGTATGTGAAGAGAAATGGTTACTTATAAATGGGTAAGAAGCATAAGAAAAATATTAAAGTTCACAACAAGACTGTTAAGTAATACATGGAAGCATTTCAAAAGGGGAGAAGCAATTTTTTAATGTGTAAAAATATACATCATATACACTTGAACAAAATTTCTGTCTATTAGAGTTGAAATGAAAAATATTGAACATATTAGTAGAATAGTCTCAAGGATAAATTAAAGGACTATATTGGTGAATATTTTTATGTAAATCCTTGTGGAAAATTTAAGAAGGTTTATCATATTATATTATGATGCTTGGTAACCTAACCAGCCTATTTGGAAAAGAAAAAAAATTAAAATTAAAAGAAATGGAAATTACCAAAGGGAAAGAGAAGGTTCTATATGAATAAAAATTCAAATTTCAATAAAGGATAACAACAAATGAAAACATAATTTCATGAAAAGATCTCTGTGGGAGTTTCAAGGATGCTGGAAGAAACTCAAAAGATTGTTTAACATTTATTATAACCAAAATTATTTAAAAATATGAATAATGAACTAGGAGATGCATAAACCATGATGGATCATGTTAAAAGAATATCTCACAAAGAAAATAAGAAAAGAACTTATGCTTCCAAAATGAAAACAAGCATTTAATATTTATAGTGAAAGCATGACGGGACCATCTAGACATTGAGATAAATTGAAAAAGGAAATTTTTTTGAGAATAAATACTCAATAAAACTACTCATAGGGATGAATATGGAGGTCCACCTTATTTCCAAAATAATTTGTGATTGTATTTGTGTGCCAAACATGTAGGGTATTAATGATGATACTTGTTATCAATTAGATAACTAATGAAACTAAGTAATATAGAATAATAATTGCAGATACTAATAAATCACTATATTGGTATGATTTCTTAAATGTTTTTCTATAATAACATCTGAATAAAATACCTACCATCATGAAGGTGAAAATTCTGTCATAACAGGATGGTATAGTAATAAAATTTTATGTATTAGAAAGAATTAAATACTTGATATCCTGAAGAGTATTTGAAAAAGTGAATATTACCATATGAATAAATAATGAATGTTTAAATCTTGGTGTTATCAGAACAATTTTAGTCATAGAACACACATGATGATGAAATCCCAATTTATGATGTAATGGTGAAATTCATCCCTTGAGAGGCAGTTTCTTGAAAATATTCTAGAATTAGTCTATTCATACAATTATGTAAATTTTAGAAGGTGATTGATAAATAGTAATTAAATATCTATGATTTAATACACTTTCATACTTTTTTCTTAAAGAATTGGTTTTAAAATTAATTGGTATAAATTTATTTTAATTAATGTTAATAGTTTTATGAAACCTGAAGTGATCTAGGATGGTTGGAATTCAAGACCTACTGATTGAATATGAGTGTTTTAATCTATATGGTAAGTAAGTTCATGATATTTATGTCGTAAAAATATTACATGATATTTTTAGAAAGTGATATCAATAATAAATATCAATATGGATTCATGTGAGCAACCCCGGAGGAAAATAATTGATAAAGGTGATAATTATTATCTTATTCTGATTGGTTATGGATAAATTTTTTTCCATAAATTTGTCACTATTGTTTTCTACACTATGTATTTCCCCTGTATAATTTTAGTGGAATGGTTTATAATACATTTCATAAGAATGAAATGATACTATACTCTCATAATTTTTATTATTACTTTCATTAATGGAGAGAGAGAGAAGAAAAATAGTTTATATATTAACATTTTATTTTATATCATTGGTATTGATATAAAATATAATAGGGGACATTGATAAACCTACATTATGTTTTATATTTATTTTTAAAATAAATAAGGTGACATGTAATATTTAAATATGATATGAAGGGTGAAATAATATAAGGAGATTGTATAACCCAAGCATGTCATGAAGGTTCATGAAGTTCCAAAGAAAGGTTCCACTTTATGTTGAGTAAGTGTTGGAAGTATTCCATGAATATTGGACGTGATGTGAACTTCTATATTTGATTATGTGGAAATTAAATAATAAGGAATGAAGTTATTCCATGGTTAAAGAAGAAAATTTACCATGTCTAGATGACTATGTGTATTGAACTATGAACATTGTATGTGAATTGGTGATTCACAACATGGAAGAATTGTGAGTTTCTATAATATTTACATGAAATTGGAGGTACTCCCATTTAAATTTCATAGAGATCCATTAATGGATGTTAATTATGTTCTATTTATTGGAGTTTATTAAATGTAATTATTAATTAATTATTCAATTGATGATAACATTGGTCTAAAGATTTTTTTTCTTGGTTTTTCATATGTATATCTTGATTAATAAAATTTGGTGAAAATAATAGTTCCATATTTGTAAAATTATACTTAGATGAATCTAGAATAAGTGTGATGATTATTGTGATGATATTCTTAGATAAATAAAATTTCATGGTCTTGGGGAGGCACTATCTATAATAGTTTAGAAGGTTCCTGATGTACATCTGAAGATGTTTTGTATAATTTGGAGGTCTTTTTATTTTAATGGGGAAAAGTAGCCTAAATAGTAGATAGATTAGATGAAGCATTGAAAAATACATCCAAGGTATACTAAGTATGAAGAAAACAATAAAGAATCATTGGATAATGATTTTAAGTGATTTAAAAAATATGGAGTTTTCATTAAGAATCTCTAAAATAATTTGAAGAAATTATGAAACATGGACCTAAAACTAGAAAAATGGAAATGTTCCTTAACATAAAGCTTAAAATAAACACCTTTTCTAATTGTATGTCTTAGTTCATCATAAATCTTGAGTTTAAATATTTATATTCTGATCATAAGGATGTATGTTTTATTGAAATTCTTTGGTCTGAACATATTTCCTGGAGCTGAAATTTTGAAATTAGAAGATCTTGATCATAAGTATTTGAACCCGAACATAAATATCTATCATAAGAATTTGTGATGACTTAAACAAATTAACACTTAGGAAGATTCTGAGGGATATTTAGGTTAAAAATATGAGATTCCATAATTATTATTCTAAATAAATAAAAGAAGAATTTACTTAGATCATGAAAGTTAGATGTTCTTTATAAATAAAATATCATGATAAAAAATATAGTGATCCTTGATAAGATAAAAGGGGGTGAACTAGATAATAAAGACATTGATATTGAATTTTTCTCCATTCTATAGATGCGGGTTTCCAAAACTAAAATTATGTGATGAAGAAGATGATTTCATTCACATTTTGAATGTTCCAATGAATATTTTTTTTGGAATACATAAATAAAGGTGAAGATCATCACAATCCATATATCATTTGAAGGAGAAGAATTTGATAATTTGAGTCTATAATTTTTTTTAAAATAGAATATCTATGAATTTAAAGGCTGATATTTCATGAGATTTGAATATTGAGAATTATGGAATCTGAGTCCTAAGTCTTTATGATGTCTAAAGTATAAATAAAACCAAATGTTATTATTAGAGTGTGTTTAAATATAAAAATAATGTAATTATTTTCCACATATTACCTATGTATATAAATATATTTTATAGTTGAAGAAAATTAGTGTGAGTGATCGATAGTAAGAACTTTACATTCTTTTAGTCAATGGAAAGACAAGAACCAATACAATAACATATTTTAGATCTTTTGTATCCAAAAGAAGAGTAAGGAGAGAGACTTCCCACAAAAATGACATATTATAGACTTATAAACATACAAATATTTGAATGTTCGAAAACTTATTATATCCAAAGTGGAAGTTATAATGGATTTAGCTTATATCATCCAATATTAAAAGTTTGAAATTTTTTGAGGAAACCATTTGAATATTGCGAGTGATAGAGGAAGATCACTCATATAGTTCAAAAGGGACTTTAAACAACCATGGGGATCCTTTATCATTGAAGAAGACTCCATTGTCTTGTAAAAAGGGACAATTAGCCCTTACATTGTACATGGTTAGTACCAAGATAACAAATTCAAGATATCACACTTTCTTAAGATTATTTTGATAATATAATAGAATTTATGTTCATGGGATAACAACAACATATCATCCGAGAAGTAACCATCATTAGGAAGATTATCATCATTAATATAACTGAGTATTATTTTCTGTTTCTTTCATATTAACTATCTACATACTATCCAAAGGAGATAGAGATAGAGTGAGATATCCAGTCACTGATTATGTGTAGTGGAAATTATGGTATAATGCCAAAATTGGAAAAAAATTCACTCTACACATATTTATCCCTATAAATGTGGGAATATCCCATAGTGATCCTAACAATAAAAAAAATATTTATACATTATATCACTATGAGATCTCAAGGGAAATATGTATTGGTTATTCCATATGGAAAGGCCATAGAAACCAAAATATTGGATTGTTAAGAAAAAAGGGGATGCATGACCACCTATCTATTTCCTATAATTGTGATTAGTGAAGGTCATCCTATCGATTAAGATAAGAGTATTGTGGATTATCAACATCATTATAAAGCATCCCTAAATTTATCCCTTTTAAGATCACTAACATATGTCTTGTTAGGTAATTTCTCTATGAGGGTTCCATCTATGGTCATTATTATTTGGGATTATGATCCCTTATCATAGAATGGGGTGGATTTAGATATGAAAATTAATGTTAACCTCCCAATGGTAAGGAGTTCATCTTATAAAAAATAGTATGTACTGTTAATAAATACCCTATATCAAATATTAGTTGAATGATGAGTCTCATACAACACCAACTCATGAACCATGGTGATATATGTTTCAATTATTATTTGATTTATACAATAGCTTAAAAAAGTATACCCATATGAGAGATAAAGAGGACTCTAAGATATGAACTAGACAATGAAATAATTGTAAGATATTCTAACAAGCATCTAGATATGACCAAACAAAAATAAAATCAACAAGCAGAGGAAATTTTTGAATTTAGTCTTAGATCACTGTATCAGAGGTTAAAATTGGATGGATGTGGATAAAATTAGAAGATACTAAATAATATTTTTATGTGGAATCTTGTAGGGAAGATATAATTTAGAAATATAAATAATATTTAACTACAAAAGTGGAATAATGGATAACCCAAGTTGAATCAAACACTTCTTGACTATTGTAATTGTGGGGGTGGGTCCACACCTTCAATAAAAAATGAGATGACCTAAAAGACATAATAAAATGATTCAATATTTTTTCAAAATAACAAATTTACTTACCCAATTTAAATATAGGATCCTCGTTGATATGAGTACTTCTTTATAATATAAAATTACTCATTGTTTAAGTAGGATGGTAGAGGATACACTTATAATTATGGTTGGAATGATATAAAATAAACTACATTTCATCATGAGTGATGATGCATGATCACAAAAACACGAATTTAGGCTAATAACAAAAAAAATTTATAGGAAATAACATTAAATATAAATAAATTCCCTTTAATTAAAAGTTATTTGAGTTCTTATTGTAAATTATTATTCAAATTATATTGAGTAAATAATGTAAAGTGATATGAATGATTTGTTATCCTATGTATATACACCCTCAAATAGGTATCGGACGGTCATGTGTGCTCACATCATCCACTTAAACCAATATTAGTATACTAAATAGAAAATTATTATTCAATTCCATACTAAAATTATATACATGGATGAGTATTGGTAGATTATGTGAACTTATAACATCATAATTAAAAGAAATAACGAGTACAAAGGATATTTCCTCAATGATGTGGAACTAGGATGGGTGTTTTCTAGGTCATGTGTGGTTACACTATCACTATGGAATGAGGTTTTCCCATTATAATATTAAATGGTTTGAGAATTCATGGAAATTTTATGTCATAAAGTAGGTTTTATAGAAATGAATTTTTTTTTCAGGAGGGTTTCATGAACAGTGAAGTGATATTCCTATTTCCCCTTTTGAATCCATGATAATGTGTGTATGTGAAGAAAAATAAAATGATTTTACTTTTTACAAGATCTAGTGGTCCTAGAGAGGGTATATTGACATTTATTGGGTGTAGTTATTGGTCCCATGAGATTTATGTCTCATTCATAAAAAAGACTTAACTGTATCCTTATTTTGTTAATGATTTTTCTAAGCATGTAAAGTCTTGCCTTTTTATTTGTCCACCCTTTGGAGGTTTGTGACCTGATAATTTTTTTTGACTCTTTTAGTTTTCATATGAAGGTATTGTATTCTGGACTTGGGTAAAATTTGATGTTTAAGTTCATGTATGTTTAAAAATAATAATTTCTAGAAGTTTAAGGTTATACAACACTAACCAATGTAGGTTTTAAATTATTAAGGTCGTAAATATTTTACCAATATAGGTTATATAAGCTTAAGGTCATATAACGGGTACTGAAATAATTCTTTAGGTTAAGGTTTTTGAATTTGGACTTTGGTTCAATTAAACTAACCTAAAATAGATTTGGGGGAATTAAAATTGGGGGAGCCTTAATAGAAAAAAAATTAAAAGAGTGGAATTTTTAATTTAATGAATTTTTTTAAAAAACATGAATGAAAAATAATGGTATGAGATTTAAACATTTATTCTCATTTGGAAATATTGATACCATCCAGGTGTAATGTTTGTGAAACATTATATCTAGACTCAGAATATGAGATATAGGTTTCATGGAACATAATGCAATTATTATAATCAAGGGAAATATATTTCTATGATGGAAGTCCCTACAAATATATGATTCATGTACATAGAGGAGAAAAATGGTTTCTTCCTAGTGAAAAGTTGTTACAAAAGACCCAATGTGAATCGGTAAAAGGATAAACACTAAAATATATTATTTATATGTGAATTAATGGGTCATACTAAGATAGTATATTTGAGAATGATTTGATATCCCTATATTATATGAATTATTCCATATATTAATCTTAATAAGATGATTATATATATATTTGAATAATAAAAAATATCAAAGTAATTTATTTTATCATATGGAATATATTTTCAAGGAAATCTAACCTTAATTGATATGTTTCTCATACTATAGAAGGATATGTGTAATTTAAATTCTTAGATGAGCATAGGATAATATATCTATGAATTACTATATATCCTATGGTAATAAAAATCAACCCACATATATTTTTTGGGAAAAGAGGCCACTACACAAATCTAGATCATACAAAAGAAAAAAATGAAATGATTTAAATAGGTCACTCAGATGTATGTGAAGAGCTTATACTAAACATGAATTTTTTATACCTTATCACTTATATAGTATAAGAAGTAGATTAGGATATTTTATACTTTCTCAAGGCCATTTAAATAAACCCATCATGAATAAGAAGACCACACACTAGGAATTTCCTTCACAAATTGACCTCTTACATAAGGAAAATAGATCTTACAGAAAAACCGCTCTAAGTAATTTAATGGTCATGGGGAGTGTATTATGTGACTTATAGTTTTAAACTCATGTGATGAGGACCAAAATTTATGTAATTTAGAGCCTGGTGATAAAGTCCTTATGTTATTTAGTTTATAGACTTATAATTAGTATTATATGTTGTTCAATTTAACATCTTGTAGAAATGATTTTATGACTTTCTGTTTATAGTCATATGATGATGAACTTATATTGTGTAATTTGGTGTATTATAGAATGGACTTTATTCCTCAATGATTATAGTATATTCATGGGAAATTTATATTTCACAATTTATAATATTATTTTAAGGAAAGTTTTCCTTGGAATTTATATTCCTATGAAAAGGACTTATTATTGTTCATTTTAGCATCTGATGTAAGAAATTTTTGCCTCAAAATTTATATTCATTCATGAGGTACTTTATATTTTGATTGATTGTGAGAAATAATTTTTCCAAGACCACGTATTTTTGGGAGGAGTGATATGCACATTTTCATTAGTAATCAAGGAGTATTCTTTGTTAGAGTATACATTATGTATAATTTAGTGTAATGATCACCATCATTAAGTTATGTCATATATTTTATTTTTACCCCTTCATTATATTTTTGAATCTAGATGGAGTTGTTTTTTAGAGGTTAGAGGGGTATATTGATGAAGGAAGAATGGTGTGGGGGTAAAACATATAGGAATTGGACCTACCGTTCCATTGCATACCTGAAGGTGGGGTACTAATGAACCACTAAACAGACCAGAGGTTCATGTCCACTAGACTTGCCACAGAGTAGTTAGTGGACCACCACCATGTGTCTAGTGAGACACCATGTGGATAGTGATTTAGGTAAAGGTACGAAATGTTCTCTATGTTATGTTTTTAATAGGGGTAATTTAATCTTATCAGATTTTAAGGAATTTGTTCCTTACTTGGGACCCCTTTATTTTAGGGGTTAGTTGGA
This sequence comes from Viscum album, assembly GCA_963277665.1. Lineage (NCBI taxonomy): Eukaryota > Viridiplantae > Streptophyta > Magnoliopsida > Santalales > Viscaceae > Viscum > Viscum album. Next base: position 388,477,899 of record OY728166.1, read on the forward strand.
TGAATTTTGATGGATTTTTGGTAACATAAATCCCTCTCTTCATTCTATACCTTCAATATTTTATTCTATATTTATTTGAGATTGTTTTTGAGATTTTACTGGTTTATTTTTTTATTAAAGTATTTTAATGGTGTATCTTACAATTTTTTTGAGGATGATGAGGTTTAGTAACATTTTAATTCTAATTATTTTTATCTTGATCTTAGTTCCACAAAATCAAGAAATGTTGAGTTCCTGAAGTTTCTAAAGGCTTGTATCTTGCATGGATTTATTTTCTTCATTTTTTAGGTGATATACTTCTTTCGCATGGATTTTTTCATCTGTTTTTATGTTACTTATGATATTTTTGGAAACTTAATTACTTTCTTATTTTAATTATCTTTGAAATTGGTATTATTATTAAGGAATGAATTTACTATTAAAAAGTCTATAATTTTGAAATAACAAGGTAATTGTGATAATTACTTAACTTTTCCTAATAAATACACGTAATGAGTTTATATATTTTTTTTCACAAGTTTGAGTTTACTTAGAACCACCCTATGTGTGAAAAGTATGGTGTTGCTGCAATAGTTAGAATTGTCATGTTTGAAAATAATGAATTTATGGGAAATAAGGTAACATGGATGCATAGGGAGTTAACCTATACCTTGGGGTTTTTAGTGTATTTTTTGGAAGGTTAAATAATGGTAATATTAATATAGAAATATAACCATAAATGTTATATGTTATTAATTAATTAGATAAAGGTTAGAAAAATAACCTTGTTTTGAGTTATGAGGCAACGAGACATTGTTCAGGGTATTATTGTGTGTTTTCTTTCTAAAATTTTTGTTCTTTAATTTTGGATGTGGATTTTTACTAAAATTGGTTATAAATGATATTCAAGGAAAACAGAATGAAAACATGATTTATCAATAACTATAAATGATATAAAATCTTATAAAAAATTATTTGTGTGAGATTATTATCACTAACCTTATTGTACTATATTGAGTCATGATAATTATCACTTATAGGATACTAATGGTAGAATAAGATATGATATTACATGATAGTAAATAGTTTGCCCCAAAGGGATGTATATATAATATGACATGATATAACCCAGTTGGCCCTAAGGGGATGGATATATGTTATTCCATCATATGGAATTTTAGGACTATAGGGGTAGGAGGAATATTATGTTATAGTTCATGATCAGATAGGTATTATTATATCATGCACATGGTTACCCTGTACAAGGATGGGTTTTTCTGATTATCTACCAGTATGATTCTTGTTCCTCATATTTTGGCTTAGTCAAAGAAGGTATGACTTGTTTGGAGGAAATGATTGCAACATATATTTTTTTAATATAATAATATTTATAATAATAAAATAATTTCATCCTTACAATATTATTTATATAAAAAAAATCTCATTGAGTTAGTAGGGGTTACAACAATTCCTACAGAGGATTTTGTTCCCACTTGCATGATCTATACACCATGTTTGTGTATAGATTTCATGCCCAATATCTCATGTAACGGTATGGTGACTTTATTGCTGGGAGTTAGTGTATGGGGACATATTGGAGTTTATCTCATGGGATTTCAAATTATGGAGGTATGGTCTATTAGGACATCCTTTTTTTATTTTTAATGTCAAATATTATATTGTGGTAAAAAACATACCATTGGGTATTTTTTTGATTGCATGACTTTTATACGAATTTGGGGATATTATTTTTTAGGTTATTGAGTTTATGTCATTTTATTAAACTATTTAATGATGTTTTAGTGCTTATTTTTTTATATTATCAACCATTGGAGGGGAATTAGTCCCCAAGAGGCATTTCAGACCCTCAGTGGTAGTCGCCTAACCTCTAGTGGTTGAGGATTATACTTGAGGAAACATGTAATGTTACCCTATGTGGTATGGTATTACTATGGAATGGTGTTATAAATTGTGTAAAAATACTTATTTATTGGATTCTTGTTATATAGGTTGTGTTACGGTGGAGACTAAGAGTCAGGACTTGTTATGGATGTTATGTGCTGGATCTTAGCCAGCACGGACAAAGTTAAAGAACAAGATTCAAGGGATTATGGGATTGTATTTTCTTACTTCAATAATTTTTTTGGGTTGATACTCAGTCACTTGATGGTTTCTATAATGAATTCAATTCATAATTTTTGGAATACATGATCATGACAATTCTTTGTGCCCATATGTTTGGGGAATTAATTGGAATAACTAATTATCTCATGAACAATTGTCTAGGAGAACTCTGATGAGGAGAAATTTTTGGGGATATTAGACCATTTCCCTTGGTAGAGGAACCAAAAATCATAAGTGAAAATAAGTTCATAATTATTGTGTTAAAGTTGATCCCATGCTTGAAGATAAGGGTAACCCAGGAACTAGATATGGTCTTAGAAGTGGTTCAAGACTTTCTAGGACATCACCCACTTATTTATAAAGGTGATTTTGGGTCACAAATTTCAAAATTGTGAATATGTTATATGGATAAGATATTAAAATTGATTTATTTCATAGATGGGAGTATGTTTAAGCTAGTGTTATTTATGCTTGAAATATTAGTTATGTTCTAGTGGGACACATTTCTCAAGTAAAGGGGACTATAGTGTTGACCCTAGTGGATTTTAGGCTCCATTTATTAAGTATTTTTTCCTCATACCATTGGTCGGGATAAGATTTCTAGGGCTCATTGATTTGAGTATGGGTTGAGGGTGAAAATATATTATAAGATTTGTCAATTTCACTTTACTACCTTCATGTAGGTATCAAAAAAGTATATTATAGATGAGAATGAACTTGAGGAAGATATGGGAGAGTCAGAGGGATCATGTGGATCTAGAAGAAGTAATTAGAGAAAAGGTAATGATTTATTTGTATATGGAGGCCATTCATGAATTCATTGAATTAAATAATCATATACTTCTTTCAAGGGTAGGGAATCAATTGTATTATTTCATTGTGGAATGTCATTTCATACTTGTTATGTTTTTCCTTTTGATTCCATGTGTGTCACTCATGCTGTAAGATGGTCCATATTTGGATGTTCTATTATATTAGTTCCCAGGGGAGTGAGGTTGTTGTCTTGATTTTACATAGGAATCAGAAAAATGTTATAGTGATCCATAGTAGCATGTGTGCCTTATTTAATCTGAAAGATCAAGTAGATTTGTTGACATGGGATCTCATGGGAAAGAATCAATTTGTTGGTTCTAAATAGGCTCACTATGATGCTCAAGAAATGGATCTTGGATCTAGTTTAGAGAACTTGTTTCTAGTTGAGTTGGTGTTGATGGATCACAAAAAAGGTTCTGCTATGGGGATATTTATGATATTGGTTTCCTCTAATCAGGCTAGTGTGGGTTTCGATTCTGTTAAATCTTTTTTATGATTATCTCTCTGGTTTCTAATATATATATGTTTATTGGGATTCTTTCATGATTTTTCCCCATGAATAACTCATTGGGGAGTAGGGAGGAACCTGTTAGGGGGTTCTTATCATATGTTGTTGATATTTATAGGTGTTCTCATTTATGGGATTTATTTATTATTGAGGTGTGGTATTTTGATGTGATTATTGGAATAGATTGGTTTTTTCATTTTTAGGTGAATATAGGCTATCACTAATGACATGTGATGTTCTATCCATTTGGTGATGAGTCTCATAAATTTTTTGGAGAGTTAGATTATATTTCTATAAATACATGTGGTAATTTGGGTATGATAATGAATATTAAATCCTAGATGATGGAAATGTATCTTGGGTTGGGTGAGGGTTTTACTCGTACTATTTTGGCTCTAGTGTTTGATATGTATTGGGATGTTTTTCTATTAATTTTATGGAATTAATGCATGAGAATAAGGAGAAGTACTCGATTGAATTTTTATAATACTCAAAGACTATTTCTATCACTGCTTATCATATATAAATAAATGATCTTTGAGAGTTAAATCCTAAGTTAGAGGATCATGATTCCATAGGATTTATCCAGGAGATTATATATCTTATGGGTGTTCTTGTGATTTTTTCTCGAAATGTTGATAGGATTATTTGGTTGCATGTTGATTATAATAAGTTGTGCAATATAATAATCAAGAACCATTATCATGAACCATGTATTGATGATATATTTGATCCATTAATGGGTTCATGGTGGGTTTTTAAGACTGGAATCTAATTTCATTATCATGATCTAGGGGTAGGTATAAAAGATGTACCTAAGATGACCTTCTTGATTTTTTATAGTAATTATGAATTTTTAGTGGTTCTGTTTAAGATGATGAATACATGAGAAGTATTCTTGTATTTGATGGATCATGTCTTATATAACTATCTAGATCCCTTTTTTATCATGTATATGATGATATTATTATATATTCTTGATCATATGGGGATAATAGAGATAATTTAGGTCATTTTATAGATAACTTATGAGATAATAACTTATGTGAATAGATATATAATTTTTAATTTTGGATTCAAGGGGTAATGTTCCTTTGGAATGTTGTTTCAAAATCAGTTATATCAATGGATCTACAGAAGGTGGATGATGTTATTTCTCGAGTGTTTCCCTAGAATGTTTTTCAGATTCATAGTTTCTTATTTCTTTGGGGATATTACTTTTATTTTATTCAGTACTTATCTTGTCTGAATTTTTCAATAACCACATTCACTGGAAAGGGGTAGAAGTTATTATGGCGTGATAAATGTGATTAATATTTCTAATATCTGAGGAGTTGATTGACATCAGTAAGGATTATCACTTTATTAGGACATTGAAAACAATATTAGTTATATTATGATATTTTTTGTGAAGTGTTGGGCTATGTATTGTTGAAAGTGGGTTATTTAGTGACATATGTTTTTTGATAGCTTAGTACACACATGCAGAATTACCCAAATCATGATCTATATTTAGTTAACATTTTTCATTCTCATAAGAGCTGACAGAACATTCTATTAAAGGATAATATTGTGGTATTAACTGACCACATGAGCTTGAAGTATAAATTTTCTCACAGTTATTTGAATCTTTGTATAAGAACATGGGTTTACTATCTACAATAATTAAACTAAAAAAAGATATATACACCCAATAAATGGAATTATATAATCAATTCATTGATAAGGGAATTCAAAGTATAAGTTTTCCAGGATATTAAAATGGGGTGATTTCTTATTATACTTTTCTTCAAGAAGTATCATGATGTTGTTGGAGGAAGTTGGTATTGTTCTATTATCATTTTCTATCACCTCATACTTTATGGAGTGCATGAAGGAGCCTCAAGTTTCTAGTTTTATAGTTCAAGGTTTATAAATCAAATCAACATAATAGGAAGAATATGGTCATATGGGTGTGTGTTGGAAATTATTTACTATGATTCTATAGGAGGATTTATGACCTTGAAGATTTTTTAGAGGAGGTGCTGAGTGAATTTTATATGTATAGGTGTTCTACTCATCTCAATTTGATTAATAATTAACAAGTGTTTGATGAATATTTTTTTGGTATGGAATAATGTTTGATATTGTTAGGTTTTCTTTTAGGTGGTTTACTTTTCAATAGGAAAATGTTTAGAATCAAATGATAGAAGTTGTGTTTTATTCCTTACCTATTCCAGAATGGAAGTGGTAGAATGTAAATATTTATTTTTTAATAATATTTTTGAGATCATGGAAGGGGAAATATGTGGTATGAGTGGGTATTGATTAGTTGATTTTTTTTCATTTATTAGGGATCATGGAGACTTTCATGGTTGAGGAGCATGGTGGAACCTATGTTATGAGGTAACAAGGGACACCTATTAGAATCATGTATGATCATCATTCAAGAATTATGTCTCACTTTTGGAATTGAATTCAAGAAAATAAGTTCGGAAGAAATTTTGAGTACAACTTATCATCTGTGGTTGGAAAACAAGTCTAATCATACCTTCAAGACCCTTGAGGATATCCTCCAAGAATGTTTTATTTAATTTAGTGGTGCTTGTGAGGAATATATTACATCGATGAAGTTATATTATAATTTTAAATACCATGAATCATTTCATTTGGAAATATTTTACCTTTTATATAGGATTCCATGTCACTCTCCTTTACATTGGATAGAATTTGGGTAGGCATTCTTGGTTAAACCTTGATTGGTTCATGTGACTTGAAAACATGTAAATATGATTAGGAATATATTTTTTTATTGTTCAGGGTAAAAAGGTATTATAGAGAATATATAAATTTTCCTCCATTTGTTTGGTTATAGATCATGTGTTTCTTGGGTTCTCACCCCATTGGGGGCATTAGAGATTTGGAAAAAAAAATGCAATTTTCATATGTGGTAAGTTCATCCAATTGTGGTTTTTGGAGAGGACTGAACTGAGATACGTGTATTTTATATGTATATTTTTGAGTAGTTTATTTTGTTTATTTTTTTACTTTATTGAATGGTCTTGGAAATTTTGGAATGAGTTTTCTTGTTTTGTGTTTTATGGAAGGAAATAAAGTATTTGTGAAAAAGGAACGAATACGAGAAGAAAAATGAGCCGAATGACCCTTCGCACCACGAGTGTATGGAAGTGGTGGGACAACAGAATTTTGAGGGATTAAAAGAAATGGAAACTGGGGAAAAATGTAGTAAACCTCATGTTCCCCAAGTACAAGTCATGACCATTTCAAGTGGAACAGAACTGTAAAGGACAAGTCATGATGACAGAACACACTGTGAACTTCATGTACATGTCGTGTACCACTAATACACAATGTGACAATAGTCAAACTAGCATAAGATATTTTCATGAATTCAAATAGATGGTGGAAAATGAGTGTCTAAGTTACACGTCATGTACCCCAAGTACATGTCGTGTAGGTGGTGACACATAGAAAAAAAATGTGACGTGTGATGTGGGTTTTAATGGAAAAATCCTATAAATACCGACCCTAAACTCTATTCCAAGACACTCCTGGACCGACGAAGGACAAGGAATGCCATTCGAAGGAGGCGCACACACAAAGTGACGATTTAGGCCCATTCTTCACCACCATTCTTCCTTGGGTATCCAGGATGCTCGCCTCCACCATGAGAAAGTTGTCTCTCCAATACTAGGTGATGTGATTTGTAGGGGGATGTGTGATTAGGGAGTATTCTATTTTATTATTCAGGTTTCAGATTGTTGAAAACTCCATTTATCAATTCTAATATCCTTATTTCTACAAATTTCATAACCATTTCTTGTGAATTAATGATTTCTATTTTAGTTTTATCAATTAAACACTTTAGATTTTGTATGTACATTATGAAATCTAAGTCAGTTATGTTTAAACTTGGTTTTTGGTCACCTATCCTTGTGACTGAATCTAGTAGATAACCATTCCAATGGTCCAATAATAGGATTAAGGTCGGATACCAAGACCAAGGAACCCCATTGACCTAGTTACGAAACCGATACTGAATAAAGACACTCTCACATAAATCCCTAGCACACGACCCTGAACATCACTAAACCTGGAATATCTCCCCTATTGAATTTCAACCCAACCATTACTGTTGTTGTTTCTTACATTCTAAAAAAATAAAACAATTTCAATTTCTGATTCTAATTAATTTAGAACATGCAGATTATTTTTGTGGGTTCAACCCTCAGACTTTCTAGATACTACACTTTGAGTTAGGATTTTCCGAGTTTTATAAATTTTATTTTTGCATTGAACTATAGGTAATTAACGACGCCTTTCACGACTACCAAAATTGGCACCCTTTCCAGGGAAGGTATCTGTTATGCTTTTGTTAATTAAAAAATTAGATAGTTTTTTTTATTTTAATTCATTGTGTTACACTTGGTCTTTTCATGCTGTTACTTCAGGTAGTACTTCATTGCATGACCACACCAATCGAGGCAAGGAAAAAAATTAATGATCTTGATTTCAACCCTGAATTGCAGAAGACCCTACACAAGAAAAATAAGAAAGAGGAAGATACAAGGAAGGAAACAAAACTACATGGTTATAAGGTATCATTTTCAAGGAGTCGATCATGAGCTAGTCCAACCAGCAGAACAAAAAATTAAAAGATTAAATACATAATGCCAAGCGCAAATCAACTACGAGAGACCATAAAATGTGGGAGTCAAACCAAGCATTCTGATACCACCAGTTGCTTCCCAAAACTTCAAAATCAAGCCCACTGGTCATACAAATGGTTACACACTCACTGCATTTTGTTGGGCTACCTCATAAAGACACAAATGGGCACATATAAAGTTTTATAGATATTTTTGACATGTTCCCATTTCATAACATCACAAATGATTCTATGAGGTTGCTCTTGTTCATATTTTCACTAAAATATAAACCACGAGATTGGATCCAATGTCTACCGCCACATTTAATTACAACCTGGGAGGAACTGGTAAGAAAGTTTTTAACAAGTTTTTTACCACCATTAATGCTTATGGATTTTCAGGTAAGCATTTTAAATTTTGATCAATTAAATGAAGAATCATTATATTGTTCATGGGAATGTTTTAAAGGTTTAATTATACAATTTCCTCATCATGGTATCAAAATGTGTCCATTAATTCAAATGTTTTATAAAGGATTATCATAGGGAAATAATTCTACAGTAGATGTTACTGTAGGAGGTTCCCTAATTGAGAAAGTCACAGGAGGAATGTTATGAGATATTGGATGAGAAATCCAGCAATATTTTTCAATGTAATCTTGAATAAGGAAGAGTAAAAGATGTAAACATGGTGGAAAATAGATGGATGGATACTCAAATGGAGACAATGACAAGGAAGATAGAAGCGATGATGGCCAATAAAAAACACCAAGTAATGTACTGTGAAGGTGAAAATTATTTAGACTATAATCTTAAAATTTATGCATAGGGATGGAGGCCCCAACAACAACAACCACACAAAAAAAGAAGAATCATGTTCAAGGATTTCTGCTAGGGAAATAAGGTTACCAACTTCAACAACAAGGTCCCCCACTGACTAGTAAAGTACCTTCCCTGGAAGAGACCCTTACATTGTAGAGACCCGAAGCTTGATGTACATAGAAATTACATTACTTTTGCGGAATAATTAGTACATAACAAAAAAAGACACAGAAGGACCATAATAGTTTAGTGTCTTTGGAAACTTGGAACATAATCTTTTAATCGTGGTGAAAGATCTTCAAAATCTCCCATAAAGATCTTCCCATTTTTGTTTCCTTACCTAAAATCTTTCATTTAATTCAGGGGGAAAAGAAAACATAAAAATGGTGAGCTCAAATGCTCAGTAAGGGTAAGCATGGATAAAATAAAACATACCATATACATTTTTACTTAAAAAAAACATGAACATTAAAAATCTTGAGCAACGACATAAAACATGGATGTACATAAGGCATAGATCATAATGGAACATAAATCATGATAAAATAGCATGGGAATAAAACATGTAATTCTGGCATCCATTATGCACATGTAATGATTTCCATAGTAGCCAATAAATTGCTTCCAAGACCATCTTAGTGGACAAAGTCCCTTGCTGAATCGAGTTCACTCCTCATTCCAGTCCTGTAATACTGAATCAGATTAACTTACCATTCCAGCCATGTCTATCTCATGAGATATAAATCGTTACCCAATGCATTGGAGGGAGATATAGGTCCCACCCATCTCATAATGAAATAATTCTTACTTGTGCCACAAAATAAACACACACCATTCATAAAAACCCAATAAATAAAATGGGTTTCATAAACATCATCCCATCATCACATAATCCGTATAAAAGAAATGGATATCATTTCATAATAAGAAATGTGAAACCATGTAAATCATAGAGACATTATACTCGAAACATACACATATGAAATAATGACATCTTAGATGAAAAATGGTTTTGATAAAACACTTGAAATGAATTCTTGAGGAAAATATCCTTTTTTCTTCAAAATCATTTTATTTTCATAAAATGTCGTGAAACTTTAAAAGAAAAGGATTTTGTTGAAAATAGGCATGAAATCTTTTGGAGGAAGTATCATGAAAATAATCCTTTACAAAACCGTAAAAATCTTTTCATTCCATATATGTTAAAAAAACATTCTTCTCGTACTTTTGCCGGAAAAGTCAAAAAAAGTACCTCGTAACGTAAACAAAAGAAATATTACTTACATACCATGTTGTAAAAGTCAAAATTGGTAAAAAGGACTTTAAACATACATGAAAACACTTTTATAAGACATAGACATGGATGATATAAATAACCCCAGTAAATAATTATGAATAAGAAATCTAGGATAAAAATGAGATTTGCAAAATTATCCCTTACGTTATGTCCGATTTGCTTTGTAAGTGTCTGAACCTCCTCTTCTTTGAAGCGCCTCTTTGAGACCTCCTCTTAAGGCACAAAAATTGGTCTTTGAAGAAGACCAGGACCTCTAGGATGTTTATAGGGAAGTGGAGAAGAAAATATGTCAGGGGTTGTCCGAGCATGAAGTCTCAAAGTGGTTTGAGGAAGATAGGGAGGAGGTGCCCTTTTATAAGGGAGGAGAGGGGCACGTTTGGAAATCTTAAAAATATTAATTTATAATAAATGTAACCCCTCTTAAAAACATCCAAAAATGACTCATATTCAAATATTGGATGCGATGGAGTTTTAATCTGATCATTCAATAAAATTTAGACATGTTAGGAAATTATTTTAAACATTATCAACTTGATTTATCAATTAAATTTTATTTGTGGTAATAACATTCTAAATTTTAAATTATAACAAATAATTACTTATTTGTTGTGAATTGTCCATAATTGGATACTTTATAAAATTTTAGAACATATAAATTAAATTTATAATATTTATATATTTTTGTGATTTTTAAACAATTTTATAATATGCTATTTTTATAAAATAATAATAGTGTCAATTTTGACACTATTCATTTATTTGAATTTAAATAAAATATATACAGAAGATATGTTCGAAATAAAAGCTTTAATATATTCATAAAAGGTCATATGTATCTATAAAATTAGTTTAGTACATTAAATAGTTCATATAATATTTATTTTATTATTTTTAAAACCATTTATTTTGTTTATCTCTTAATAAAATAATTACTACAACATTTTTGTATAATTATTTAATATACTTATTTGTTTCATTAAAATTAAAAATAAAATCCTATGATAAATATAAATATATTAACTTTCCCAATAATACTTTTACTTGAATTTATCATCTTAAAATCACAATATTTAAATTGTTATATTTATTAAATTATGAAGGTGACAACTTTGGCATCATTTAAAATAAAATAATATAAGTGTCATAATCGATTTTATAAGGCTCCAAATGGTCAAATATTCGACCATTGGGTGATTATGGTTTACATTTACATGAACAATTAGTTTTGGTCAGGGTTTTGTTCATTTTATGGTCACTATTAGTTTAATAAGAACTATGTTCTTGATTTTTCACTAGATAAACAATTTCTGCATCACTATTGTGTCATAATTAATGATAATTATTTAATCCCTAAAAATTATAAATAAATTCGTATGATGTAGATAATTTTATTTTATTTCTATAGAATACTAATGTTCTATGTTTCATGAATTTTATCACTAAATTAAATTTATTATACTTATAAGATTTAAGAGAGTGACATGTTGTCACTTTCTTTGTTTTTAATAATAATTAAATTATTTTCATGGGAAAAAGTCCATTAAATGAATCTAATCCAACCCTTATGTGATATGGGTCGACTTTTATTCATCCAATAGAATTTCTTCATGTGTTAGGGTAATTTTATAATATTATATTTACCTTTAATTACCCGATTTACCTTTAACTATGGTAAATAAAATTTACCGTAGTTACTATTCATAATTTCCAAAAATAAAAAGTAGCCTATTAACATAATTTGGACCCACGGATTCCAAATATGGAATCCATTTTTTCAAAATTCAATACACAAAAGTTTCAGAAATTAAATTAAAATTAATCCCTTTGTCGAAAGAAAATGGGTTTTTGTTTAAAACATTGCGAAAGATTGAATTTATTTAACCTATGAATTCAATGTAAAATCAAGGCTAATGGCATACATTATATTAAATGGTAAAAATATATTATATTTATACTTTAAAACCATTCAATATTATAATTTAACCACATAAGTTATTACGATGAAAGAAGTTGTTTTTAACTAAAATATAGCGTGTTTTTACTATTCATTAAAATATGAAAGTTATCAGAATAATATGAAAAAGTTATCCAAGGTAAAATTTTATATCCTGATTCCAAATAATAATTTCATTAGGTAAAATTGAACTTATAAACATGTCAAAAACAAGATTTAAAGTGTGTGCGCCATCAAAAGGCGGCAAAACTGCATTTTTTGAAAAATACTTATTTTACCCGAAAAATTTATTTTGTTCTTATACCATGTTCTAGAAAATGTGTAAGATGAATAATAATGTTATAAAATTCAAAATTTAGTTAATACTATTCATAACGTCTAGTTCATAATAATATTATAATAATATATCGTTGTTTAATAAAACTCGATATTGCGTACAACACACGCTATTGAGGAAGGTCGTGATTGCGTGTAATGAAAGCCAAGTCAGGGTTGCGTATTATGCAAGAATCCTTTATAATTTTGTATAATATAATCCAACCATATTTCATTTACACATTGAATATATATATATATATACACTCAAAGTTGTGTAGAATGACTATTATAAAACAAACTTGAAATTGTGTGTAACACAATCTAAGAATAGTGTTGCGTATACTTCAAGCTCATACGGTGTTGCATATTGTGCAAGGAAATCTTGTTGTAGCTTACAACACAAGTCATCAATGAAATTAAAATAATATTTTTCATAAAATCAAGGGGTGTTACATTGTACCCCCCTTAAAATGAATTTCTCCCTCGAAATTCATCGGAGTTATAAATCGTTTACTATTTATAGAAACCCACATCGTAAAAAGGAATTCTAAAACTTAATTTTAAAAACTAAAGTATGAAATGTAACAATTACCCAAAGTAACTCATCACTGGGTTTCCATATAGGAGAACATAGGTGAAAATATGGATATGAAATTAAAATCTAACCATTAAGTTCTGATGGAGAGTTGTAGAGAACATGGCTATGAAAAAGCCATCAATCACAAAGCCATAGATTTTTGAAGATCTAAGGTACCATCAGATTCATCGGATATAAGTGAAGTAGGACAACATTTTTGGTTTTCAAGATCATTTCCCTAAAGATGATGAAATTGGAATTAGAAGAAATACTTTCGTGATTTTGGTACAGTCTCGCCATTAGTCGTTATTTGGACAATTTCCACTTCATCTCTTAAAGAAATGAAGTTGAATTTGTTATTCGTGAAGTGTTATTAGATCATGTGATAGAATGATGGGTCATTCCATCTGTCTTAAAAAAAGGTTATAAAAGTTATCAAAAATACATAAGTCCATCTATAGTGAGATTAATCATATATGGTTCCTAAAATGGACTTATACTTCATATATCATACTGCTTAATATAATAAAACTAGTTTATACTAAACAGGGACTTCCTGTAGGCCAGTGGTAGGCAATAAAGGCCAGTCGCACTTCCGTTGTGGGTTCGATTCCCACAGCCTTGTCCAACACGATGGGCCGTCGTCCCTCCTGCAAGTTATCCTTTTTCTAAAACTACATTACTATGACATCCCATAAATAATATTGGAAAAACTTTTATCCTTAAACAATACTAACTTATGTCCAACATAATCCATTCCAATCTTTAGGCTTATCCATAATACTACAGTCCACTCTCATATTATAGTGAAAATGATTACCATAGATTTCATATAACAAGCATGTTAATACCATCGTTGATCCCCATATATCATAAGATATGTCTTGTTTGCCACATTCCAAACATTCAAAGGCCTTAATCATGTATTCTCTTGAAAAATGAATACCCATTGAATCTTAGTGAAAACATGAGTGCTGTCAAAAGTTAACTCTTTCCACATACCAAAACCCCAAAATTATATATACTCAAACCATGATATAAATATTCCATTATATCAGTCATGAGCTCATGAATACTATCAAACAGTTAATTTTCTCCTCATCCCTTCATTATGCACATATCATCTACTTTCCAAAAATATCTGAATAACCATTCATGGTTACTGGTACCATTCATCATACACTTTCAAAACATAAAGAAATACAACAGTGAAACAATCCTTAGATGTCTCTTTATTCCAAGGTACCATGAGATTACTTATACAACATTACACTTGATAAACATGTAATCATTCCACTACGTTCTTAAACCATTGACCGAGCTTCAACAATTCTTTCATCTCACATATCATTTGTAGTCTCTTCATCATCATCCACATAAATACTACCCATACGACCATACTGATTCTCTTCATGAGACTTTCACTTAGGGCATTGGTTTGCATAATGCCCGTACATTCCACATTTAAAACATTTAACCATTGTTGATGTCATACCAATTCCGTTATTCTCATCCCTGGTGTTAACTAAACCTTTTCCTTTTCCCTTACTGGCTTTGTGTCCTTCTTTTGCACACCCAAAGAATCTTCCAGTTCATTTGAAACATTCTACTTGATGCCTATTCCCACATTATTTACATAGGGGAAATTTACCTTTATTTCCTCTATGATCAACATGAAACTCCATCTTTCTCTTATTAGCCGAGTCAGGAAACTTACCAAATTTGAGTTTATTGATCATATTATGATATTGATGATTCAACATAACAATGATGTTTGGACTTCCAAATCCCATTTCATTTGGTTTCTCATGAATAATATCATTCCATTGTCCATCATATCCTCCATTATCGTGAATCATCTTGTTTCCAGCCATTTTCTAAAACCCAAAAACAATAACGTGAGAGGAAAAATCATAATAAAGGGGGAGTAACTTCAATATCTAACATCTTAGGTTTAATCTAATATCGTTACCATAATTCTAGGACTATAACCTATACTTATACTTAACCTTAGGGACATCTCTAGACATACCTTAGAAATATCTCTAGGGATCTCACTATCATTTTCGCATCCTAGTTTCCAAAGGTTAACTAAACCTTTCCTCTCATACCAACTGTAGAGACCTGAAGCTTTACGTACATAGACATTACATTACTTTTGCAGAATACTTAGTACATTACAAAAACAGACACACAAGAACCG
The DNA here is from genome assembly GCA_963277665.1 of Viscum album. Lineage (NCBI taxonomy): Eukaryota > Viridiplantae > Streptophyta > Magnoliopsida > Santalales > Viscaceae > Viscum > Viscum album. The sequence continues at coordinate 388,493,142 of OY728166.1, forward strand.
TAATAGTTTAGTGTCTTTGGAAACTTGGAACGTAATCTTCTAATCGTGGTGAAAGATCTTCAACATCTCCCATAAATATCTTCCCATTTTTGTTTCCTTACTTAAAATCTTTCATTTAATCCTGGGGGAAAAGAAAACATTAAAAGGGTGTGCTCAAATGCTCAGTAAGGGTAAGCATGGATAAAATAAAACATACCATATACATTTGTACTTAAAAAACATGAACATTAAAAATCTTGAGCAAAGACATAAAACATAGAAGTACATAAGGCATAGATCATATTGGAACATAAATCATGATAAAATAGCATGGGAATAAAACATGTAATTGTGGCATCCATTAAGAACATGTAATGATTTCCACAGTAGCCAAGGAATTGATGCCAAGACCATCTTAGTGGACAAAGTCCCTTTCTGAATCGAGTTCACTCCTCGTTCCCGTCCTGTAATACTGAACCGGACTAACTTACCATTCCATCCATGTCTATCTCATGAGATATAAATCGTTACCCAATGCATTAGAGGGAGATGTAGGTCCCACCCATCTCATAATGAAATCATTCTTACTTGTGCCACAAAATAAACATACACCATTCATAAAAACCCAATAAATAAAATGTGTTTCATAAACATCATCCCATCATCACATAATCCATATAAAAGAAATGGATATCATTTCATAATAAGAAAAGTGAAACCATGTAAATCATAGAGACATTATAATTTTAACATACACATATGAAATAATGTCATCTTAGATGAAAAATGGGTTTGATAAAACAATTGAAATGAATTCTTGAGGAAAATATCGTTTTTTCTTCAAAATCATTTTCTTTTCATAAAATGTCGTGAAACTTTAAAAGAAAAGGATTTTGTTGAAAATAGTAATGAAATATTTTGGATAAAGCTTCATGAAAATAAGGCTTTATAAAACCATACAAATCCTTTCATGTCGTATAAGTTAAAAAAAATTCTTCTCGTACTTTTTCCGGAAAAGTCAAAAAATTACCTCGTAATGTAAACAAAAGAAAGATTACTTACATACCATGTAATAAAAGTCAAAAATGGGAAAAAAGGAATTTAAACATACATGAAAACACTTTTATAAAACATGGAAATGGATGATATAAATAACCCCAGTAAATACATATGAATAAGCAATCTCGGATAAAAATGAGATTTTCAAAATTATCCCTTACCTTAGGTCCGATTTGCTTTGTAAGTGTCTGAACCTCCTCTTCTTTGAAGCGCCTCTTTGAGACCTCCTCTTAGGGCACTAAAATTGGTCTTTGAAGAAGACCAGGACTTCTAGGATGTTTTTAGGTAAGTGGAGAAGATAATTTGTCAGGGGTAGGCCGATCTTGAAGTCTCAAAGTGGTTTGAGGAAGAGAGGGAGGAGGTGCCCTTTTATAAGGGAGGAGAGGGGCACCTTTGAAAATCTTAAAAATATTAATTTATAATAAATCTAACCCCACATAAAAACCTCCAAAAATGACTCATATTCGAATATTAGATGAGATAGGGTTGTAATCTCATTAACCAATAAAATTTAGACATGTTAAGAAATTATTATAAACATTATCAACTTGATTTATCAATTTAATTTTATTTGTGGTAATAATATTCTAAAATTTAAATTATAACAAATAATTACTTATTTGTTGTGAATTCTCCATAATTGGATACTTTAACATTTTGGACCATATAAATTTAAATTTATATTTTTTATGTATTTTTCTGATTTTTAAACAATTTTATAATATTTTATTGTTATAAAATAACAATAGTGTCAATTTTTACAATATTCATTTATTTGAATTTAAATAAAATATATACAGAAGATATGTTCGAACTGAAAGATTTAATAGATTCATAAAAGGTCATATGTATCTATAAAATTAGTGGAGTACATTAAATAGTTAATATAATATTTATTTTATTATTTTTAAAACCATTTATTTGGTTTATCTGTTAATAAAATAATTACTACAAAATTTTTTATAATTATTTAATATACTTATTTGTTGCATAAAAATTATAAATAAAATTCTATGATGAAGATAAATATTTTACCTTTCACAATAATACTTTTACTCGAATTTATCATCTTAAAATCACAATATTTAAATTGTTATATTTATTAAATTATGAAGGTGACAACTTTAAAATCATTTAAAATAAAATAATATAAGTGTCATAATCACTTTTATAAGGCTACAAATGGTAAAATATTAGACCATTGGATGATTATGGTTTACATTTACATGACCAATAAGTTTTGGTCATGGTTTTGTGCATTTTATGGTCACTATTAGTTTAATAAAAACTATATTCTTGATTTTTCACTAGATAAACAATTTCTGCATCACTATTGTGTCATAATTAATGATAATTATTTAATCCCTAAAAATTATAAATAAATTAATATGATGTCGATAATTTTATTATAATTCTGGAGACTACTCATGTTCGATGTTTCATGAAGTTTATCACTAAATTAAAATTATTATACTTATAAGAGTTAAGAGAGTGACATGTTGTCACTTTCTTTGGTTTTAATAATAATTAAATTATTTTCATGGAAAAAAGTTCATTAAATGAATCTAATATGACCCTTAGGTGATATGGGTCGACTTTTAGCCATCCAATAGAATTTTTTCATGTGTTAGGGTAATTTTATAATATTATATTTACCCTTAATTACCAGATTTACCTTTAACTATGGTAAATAAAATTTACCGTAGTTACTATTCATAATTTCCAAAAAAAAGTAGCCTATTAACATAATTTGGACCCACTGATTCAAAATATGGAATCCATTTTTCGAAATTCAATACACAAAAGTTGCAGAAATTTAATTAAAATTAATCCCGTTGTCGAAAGAAAATGGGTTTTTGTTTAAAGCATTGTGAAGGATTGAATTTATTTAACCTACGAATTAAATGTAAAATCAAGGCTGATGACATAAATTATATTAAATGGTAAAAATATATTCTATTTATACTTTAAACCCATTCAATATTATAATTTAACCACATAAGTTATTACGATGAAAAAAGTTGTTTTTAATTAAAATATAGCGTGTTTTTACTATTCATTAAAATATGAAAGTTATCAGAATAATATGAAAAAGTTATCCAAGGTAAAATTTTATATCCTGATTCCAAATAATAATTTTATTTGGTAAAATTGAACTTATAAACATGTCAAAAACAAGATTTAAAGTGGGTGCGCCATCAAAAGGCGGCAAAACTGCATTTTTTGAAAAATACTTATTTTACCCGAAAAATTTATTTTGTTCTTATACCATGTTCTAGAAAATGTGTAAGATGAATAACAATGTTATAAAATTAAAAATTTAGTTAATACTATTCATAGCGGCTAGTTCATAATAATATTATAATAATATATCGTTGTTTAATAAAACTCGATATTGCGTACAACACACGCTATCGAGGAAGGTCACGATTGCGTGTAATGAAAGCCAAGTCAGGGTTGCGTATTATGCAAGAATCCTTTATAATTTTGTATAACAGAATCCAACCATATTTCATTTATAAATTGAATATATATATATATATATATACACTCAAAGTTGTGTAGAATTAATATTATAAAACAAACTTGAAATTGTGTGTAACACAATCTAAGAATAGTGTTGCGTATACTTCAAGCTCAGATGGTGTTGCGTATAGTGCAAGGAAATCTTGTTGTAGCTTAAAACACAAGTCATCAATGAAATTAAAATAATATTTTTCATAAAATCTCGGGGTGTTACATACATCATTCATGACCACCACATGAGATGTACTTAAAGAGGTGAAGACATACTCAAGATATCATGGTACTTCAATCAGAGAACTGAGAAATGACTAATGAAACCAACAATCATCCTTAAAGAACTTGTAATGACAAGTCTGTCAGATTTTTGAAACCCTGAGAGAAAGACAAATATAACAGCTTTTAGGATGCCCAAAATATCATCCTCATGTAGATGTGAAACCCATATTTCTTAGAAGTGGAAAGAAGACACAAGGAATAGGAATATATTTTGTAGGACAAAAAGAACCACCACTAGTTGAACTAAGTCAAGAAATGAATACAGAACCTAAGGAAGATATGGAAGAAGAAGCACCACCACCATTCCAACCACCACTAGCATTTCCATATTGAGAAAAAAATACAAATATTGATTATAAGAAGAAAATATTTTAGATATTTTAAAAAAGATACACATCAACATCCAATTCACTGAGGTAACTACAGACATGCATGTGTATTGAAAATTCATGAAGGATTTGGTGAAAATCCAGAAGTAGCTTGAAGATTTAGCTACCATTCCCTAGAAGGAGAAAGTTCAGGAGTAGTATCAACCATCCTAGAAAAGAACCAGAGGGATCCATCTATTGTTTCCATTCTAGTTACCATTTGTACTAATGATTTTGGTCGTGAATTATGTGATTTAGGTGCCAGTGTGAACATAATGTCATATGAAACATTCAAAAGCCTCGGGTAAAAGGAGATTTAACCAACTAGTGTTATGCTTCAACTTGCTGATACAATAGTAAGATGTCCTCGAGGGTTGCTTGAATATTTCATTTTCAAAGTTGATGAGTTATTTTTCCCAAAAGATTTTATTTTGATGGATATGGATGAAGAGAAGCATTCAATAATCTTGGGAAGAAAATTCCTATATATAGGAAGGGCATTGATTAATGTCTAAAATGGAGAGATAAGTTTGAGAGTCAGAGGATCATAAATGAAATTTAATCTGTACTGAGCAATGGAGAAGTCAGATGGTCCAGTTGATGATTTATAGAATAGAATTTGATGAAAGAATAAGATGATGTTATGTCTATAAGGAGAGCCGATGTAGGTGCTATATAGAATAGAGAAGAAAGTAAGAACAAGCTGAAGAAAGGCAAGGAAGTGTTGTAAAAATCTGAAAATAATAGTGGAACATTCATTCTAGAAGAACAAAAATATAGAGAGAAAGTTTGGGCAATTAGTGAAGTTACATTTTGCTTTGTAGAATTGGATAAGAACCATTGGATTGGTCCTATGGTGGTAGAGATCATTTTCACCAATGGGAGAGTAAAGTTTGTTTCAGAGAAAGGGAGAGAACCAGTATACATTGATGAATCAAGGCTTGGAAAATTTTAAGATCTAGATCAGGTAAAATATTTCCTACCATAGATCACATAAGATGAAGAACTACGATAGATCCAATGATGGTAAACAAAAGTGCTTCCAGGAGGCTACCTGAGAATTTAGTATTTTTTAATGTTTATTTTCATTTTTTTGGAAAATCACTCATCCTTAATAATTTTGGAATTTAATTTATATGGCATGTGCTTTCACTTATGAATTTTATTTTTGAAGGAACATCAAGGCAGGACGAAGCAAGAAAGTACAAGAAACTATAAGATGAGTTACACGTCATGAAGGGAACATACACATTGTGAAAGGGTTCATGAAGAACTTGTATAACTAAATTTCCAAGAATCAATTTCAATGAGAGAGGAACAACATAAAATATGGGAAATACAATAGAAAATTCAGAATTATTGGCTCTATATATGTCATGAAGGGAACATACATGTTCTAAAGGCATGAAATTGAGTAAAGAATGATTCATTTGAAGGCATGCAATTGAAAATTACAACTCTAAAACTATTAAAATTTGGGGAATACAATATAAAATTCAGAATTTAAACTCTTACTCCCCTTGAAATTGATTCTTTGAAATTTGTTTGTACAGATTCTGCATGATCCCTTTCACGTTGTGTATGTGCCCTTCACAACATGTAACTATTTTGCAATTTCTTCTTCCTTCTTTCTTCTACCTTCTTTGATGGTCTGAAAAAAATAAAAATCACAAGTGAATGCACATTCCACATAAATTAAATTCAAAATTATTAGGTATGAGTGATTTTCAAAAAAATTAGAAATAATAAATGAAAAATAATAAAATATTCAGGTTGCCTCCAGGAAGCACTTTTATTTACTATTGTTGGATTAACCTTACCAATTCAACTATGGTGATCGATGGTAGAAAAGAGGTTACCTGATCCAGATCTACAAAATGTTTAAACCTTGATTCCTTAGTGAAGATTGGTCCTCTCCATTACTATGATACTAACTTCACTCTCACATTGGTGAAAACTTTCTCTATCTCTATAGTCTCAATCCAACAGTTCTTGTCCCTTATTACATAGCCATATGGAACTTCACTAATTGACCAAACATTATCTCATAATTTTAATTCTTATTGAATGAATGTTCCACTACTATTTTCATATTTTTTCAATGCTTCCTTGTATTTCTTCATCTTGTTCATAATTAATTATTTAGTCACTACAACAGATACTTCATCTCTCCTTCTACACATAACTACGTCCTATTATATCATCAAATTATACTTTAAAAAATCATCGACTATTCCATATGACTTCGGCATCACTTGGTGTAGATTAAATTTCAATTCCAATTCTCCAACTCTCAAACTTAGCTATCCATTTTGAACATCAATCAACACCCTTACTGTAGGTAGGAATGGTCTTCCCAAGTTTATTGAATGATTCTCTTCATCCATATCCATCACATGAAAATATTCTGGAAAAAATAACTCATCCACTTTGACAATGACATATTCAAGCATCCCTTAAGGACCTATTACCGTTGTATCAGCAAGTTGCAACATAACACTAGTTGGTTTCATTTCATTTAACCCTAGGCTTTTGAATGTTGAATATGACATGATATATAGACTGGCACCTAAAACACATAATGAACTACCAAAATCATTAGTACCAAAGGTAAATGGAATGGAAAAAATACATAGTTCCCTCTATTTCTTCTCTAGGATGCTTGATACTACTGTGGAACTTTCTCCTTCCAATGGAATGACAGTTAAATTTTCAAGATTATTATTTTTTTCCCCAAATCCTTCATGAAATTTTCATATATAAGAATGTTTTCAATTGCTTCAGTGAATGGGATATTTATGTGTATCTTTTTGAATATCTCTAAAAAATTCTTCTTCTTATCATCAATATTTTAATGCTTTACTAGATATAGAAATGGTAGATGCGATTGGTAAAGTTGTGGTACTTATTCTTCTATTTCTTCCATAAATTCTCAATTCTTTTCTTGACGTACTCTAGCTGGTGGTGGTTCTTTTGGTCATCCAAAATATATTCCTCTTTCTTGTGTCTTCTTTCCACTTCAAAGCAATATGGATTTCACATCTACATGAGTATGAAGTTATGGTCCTCTTAAAAGCTCTCCTCTTTTTCTTTATTTCAGTGATTAGGTAATCTGACCAACTTGTCTTTCCAAGTGCTTTAATGACGATTGTTGGTTTCGTGAGTCATTTCTCAGTTCTATGATTATAGTACCATGATATCTTATATATGTTGTCAGAACATTAATTGCAACTTATGTGGTGGTCATGAATTATCCACTGGTCTCTTCCAGCGAATGAACACAACTAATCAGTGAGGGCCCTTATTATTGAGGTTGATAACCTTGTTTCTTTAGCTGAAATCACTGGCCTTGATTCTAGTTTTTTTTGTTGTAGTTGTTGTTTTTGGGGCCTCTATCCCTGTTCATAATTTTTCCAATTTTAGTCTCAATAATTTTCATCTTCACTGTACAATCCTTTGGGTTTTTGGTTGGCCATAATAGTATCCATCATCCTTGTCACTGTCTCTATTTGAGTAGCCATCCATCTATTGTCCACCATTTATACACATTGTGCTCTTCATTATTTAGGCTTCCATTTAAAACTATTTTTAGACATCTGATCTAGTATCTTATAACTTTCCTCTGGTGACTTTCTCATTAGAGAACCTTCTACAGTAACATCTAATATCAAATGATTTCCCTCCAATAATCCTATATAAAATGTTTGAAATAATAGCCACATATCAATTCCATAATGAGGAAATTGTGTTATTAATCCTTTGATACATTCCCATGAACTATATAAATATTCTTTGTTTCATTTCTAAAAATTTAAAATACATAACCTCAAATTCATATACTTTGATGGTGGAAAAAACCTTATTTAAAACATTCTCACCAGATCCTCACTGGTGGTAATTGAATGTAGGGGTAGACTTTGGATTAACTCCTGTGCTTTATCTTTTAGTGAAGATATAAAAACATTAAATTTCACAACATCATTTTTTACATTTAGAAATTGGAAAGTGTCAAAAATCTCCAAAAAAAAACATCATATGTGTGCATTTTGGTCTTCATGACATAGACCGACAAATTGTAGTGAGTGAGTTATCATCTGAATGATCACGGTCTTGATTTCAATGTGTTTGGAAGAAACTGGCGGTATCAGAATGCTTGGGTTCACTCCCACGTTTGAGGGTCTCCTATAGTTGATTACCACTTGGCCCCAGGATTTCATCCTTGAATTTATGGTTCCACTAGTTGTCCCCGCTCATGATCAGCTCCTTGAAAATGATCCCTTCCAGTAATATTGTTTTGTTCTTTCCCAGTCTCTTCATTCTCCTTCTTTTTATTTCATAGGGACTTCTCCAATTTAGGGTTGAAAGAAAGATCTTAAATTTTGTCCTTGCCTCAAGTGTAGTTATCATGCAATGAATTATTACCGGAAACAATAGCATGAAAAGAGCAAGTGTAAAACAACGAATAAAAATAAAAATAACTTTCTAAATTCCTAAATAACTTAAGAATAAAAAAAACTGTCCCATGCCACAATGCCAATTTTGTAAACCACATAGGGCATCATTAATCCCCTATGGTGATGTGAAAAAATGAAATTTATAAAACTCAAACAACCCTAACTCAAAGTCTATTATCTAGAAAGTCCCAGTTTCGAACCCATAGAGATGATCCGTATGTTCTAAATTAATTAAGAAACAGAGATTGAAATTGTTTTATTTGTTTGGAAAGAAAGAAACAACAGTAGTAACGGTTGGGTTCAAATTCAATAGGGGAGACATGCCATGTTTAGTGATGTTCATGATCATGTGCTAGGGATTTTCATGAGAGTGTGTTTATTCAATATTGGTGTCAGAACTCGGTCGGCAGGGATCCTTAGTCTTGGTATCCCACCTAACTCTTATGATCAAACTATTGGAAGGGTCATATATTAGATTCAATCATAGGGATAGGTGAACCAAGAGCATCTTTAAACATAACTGACTTAAATTTCATAGTGGTCATACGAAATATAAAGTGATTAATTGATGCTACTAAAATATAACTCATTATTTCACAAGAAATAGTCATGCGATATATAGAAATAAGAAGATTAGAATTGATAGATGAAGTTCACAATAATCCAAATCATGAATAATAAAATAGAATAATCCTTTAGAACACATCCCCATACAAATCACATCACACAACACTAGAGAGACTACTCACTCATGGTGGAGACAAGCATCTTGGATACCCAAGGAAGAATGGCGGCGAAGAATAGGCCAAGATAGTCACTTTGTGCATGTGCCTCTTCCGTATGGTGTTCCTTGGCCTTATTTAGTCCCACATTGCTTTGGAATGGAGTTCAAGGATAGTATTTATAGGATTTTTTCATCAAAACCCATGGCCCATGTCACATTATTTTTTTTATGCTTCACCACCTACATGACATGTACTTAGGGAACACGACATATACCTCAAATCTTATTTTTCCCTCCATTGTGTTGAATTAATAAAAATATCATATGCTAGAATAACTATTGACACGTCGTTTATTGGGGGTACATGAGGTGTACTTGAAGTTCCTAGTGCATTATGTTGTCACAAATTTTCTTTCATGGTTCTGTTTCAATTGAAATGGTCACGACATGTACTTTTGGTACACAATGTGTACATCATGTTTCTGCAGTTTCCAGTATTTCTACTCCCTCAAAATTCTGGTGTCATGCCACTTCACATCGCTCATGGAATGAAGGGTTGTTTTTCTCATTTTTCCTCTCTTATTCATTCATTTTTTCATAAATCCTTTATTTCTTTCCATAAAACTCAAACAAATAAAATTCGTTCCAAAAATTGGAATGATCCTTCAATAAAGTACAAAATCAACAAATTTAGCTACTAAAAAATATACGCATGAAATACACATATCTAAATGTGACAAAAAAATTATAACTACCTTTTAAGTATGCTTATATGCATGATTTCAATCAGGTTCCTTGGTTATGGAAGTGTAAAATGGATCATTCTCATGTTTTCTAGTGTGATGATGTGGAGATAGAGTTTGATTATTAATTTTTATAGAAGTTGGTGAGGATTATTTATTTGATTGATAAGTAGTTGTAAGGTAATTTTCCCCATAAATGATTCATATTGTAGCATGAACATTTATAAGTTGATACATAGGAATGAGAATCTGAGATAATGTCCCAATATACAGATTTGTTCATTTGAGAGACTCAATGATTCTTCTTGAAGATGAAAAGTATTATGTTGTGGAGTTCTTAAGGAACCCCATTTTTAATGTTTGTACTACATTTAATTTTGAGAGAAAATTTATGTTTTTTAATCTTGCTAGATATTTTTAAGGGGTAAGATGTGTAGAATAGTTAATGGAGGAGGAAGTGGGGGCGGAAGATGTAGGAATTGGACTTCTTATTCCATGTGGTGCCCAATTGTGGGGTACCAAGTACTTTTAATATATAATATGGGTACAAGATCTCTATACCATCCAAAAGGTGGGTGGTGTACTAGAACATGGATGTAGGTGAGCCACCAGCTGTCCATTGATATCACGACCTAGCCCAAGCTGTGGCTCAAGCCACAACTATCCCAATCCCACCTTCATAGGATAGGGGGTGGCAATAGGAACCAAAGGCATAAATGTCATGGGGAGGCCTTTGACTAAGTACCTATATGCACACACACAACCATACTGATACATAAGTGATGAGAAATAATAAAACAAAACATAGGGGAAACAACCATTAATGAAAAACCTCTTGAAATTATAAGAGTATAGTAGTTTGAACTGAAAAGTAAAAAGAAAAACATACACACCATACCATAAAGATGTCCCAGCCTGAAAGAAACATGAAAAGTAAAGTATTGACAGAGCCAATTTCCCAAATACCAAGATGAAAATATGGTACACTGTACAAAGTAACTGGTATCATGACGATCCTATGAAGTCACCAATTACCTACCCATAATTTTCATATGAAATGAAACGAACGGGATAATCCCATGAAGGGGTGAGTATATACATAACAAGTAGGACCCCTCAAAATCTTTTGTGGGATAAGTAAGAGAAACAACATGAATATAGTGACTGTAGATAATATATACTGAAAGAGAATAGCTCAAAACCAAACCAAGAGTAAAATAAACATTGTCCAAACACAAGGGTCTCGACACAACGAGTAGATGAACTACACCCTAATCCTTATTCGTATATAGCAGGAGAGTAGACTCACATAACCAATAGAATATAAACAAAAAATCACATGGCATACCCCATGTGTTTTTTAATTTCATGGAAAGAGAGTAAACAAATCCCAGGGTATGGATACAAAATAATATATATATATATATATATAGTCTGTGAAAGAATCTAAAATGAGAGAGTAATTTGATCTCTATCTAACAATTGAGACCAAGAAGAAGAGTATCCAACAGTTTTAAATTTCTATCAAAGATACCTATCATCTAACATGTCTTCCCAGAAGTAACTATCCAAGTAAAACCATTCCTCTTCACTTTTCAATATAGTCGAGGGGACACAAACCAAGGCACAAAACTCATGACCTGGTACAATAGGAGGGATCCACTCAGATAATTGATGGTGGAACCACTACCTAGATCTACTAGAGGGTACTAATTGTTAGTCAGTAAGGACCCCAATACCAATCTCTACTAGAGGGTACCACTTGGTTGTCATTGAGGACTCTACTACCCAACTCTACTAAAGGGTACCACTCAGTAATCGTTGAGGCCCCACTACCCATATCTACTAGAGGGTACCACTCGACAATTTCATGGAACCACTGCCCAACTCTACTTGAGGGTACCACTTGGTAATCATCGAGTTCTCTGGTACCCAACTCTACTGGAGGGTAATGCTCAGTAGTCTTTGAGGACTCCACTTCCTAGATCTATTGGAGGGTACTACTCGGGGGGTATTGTGGACTCCACTACCCAGCTCCACTTGTGGCTACTACTTAGTAGTCTTTAAGGACTCCACTTACCGAATCTATTATAAGGTACCACTCGGTAAGTCTCTGGTGATCTTCAGTGATCACTAATATCATCGAGCATCTCCTAGCCTAGCATTGTGCTGGAAAAAATCTACATTGTATCTTGAAATACACAATAGATTTCACCATTATGTTCTATGTGGAAAAACACTAAATTTAGGCTACTCAAAATCCAAAATCAACGTTCAAATGAAGGGGATATATAAGATAGAAGATTCCTAAAAAGGAACCAAGGGGTACATAGTGTGTGAAGGGACACACATGGTGTGTGGTCCCACTCCACCACATGGTCAGGTACTAGCTAGTACAAAACTCCCAATCCATTTTGGGGTACATTGTGTTTAGATAGACTATATGACATATCCGAAATATCATGGATTGGGTTGTGTCCCTTTCCATATCTATTTACTTGACCATATGCCTATGTAATTTTGTACAAGGTGTGTCACTTCACATGAGATTACAACCATTTGATTTTGAAATGTCCATATACTTTATTACATGGTTGGGTCCCTATATTTCTACTCCCATATAGAGTCCTTCCCGTGTGACCCATTACATGACTCATACATCCAGGGACAAGGTACATACATTGTAGGATGACTACACATCATGCCATCCTTATGATTTCCCAAAACCTTAGTCATCACAATCAAGGGGCTACACGATGTGTGTTTATCATTTTACATAGTGTACATTTGGGTTTTTTCATAGACATATAGATATGTGATCCACATATTGATTCTATTTATTTTTCAATAGATCCTTCCTTGAATCCACCTTAGATTAGCAGATCAAGGTGTCATTTGTAAGAACACGGTTCTTATTTTATGGTATGGATCATTCCTTTTCAGTTTATAATTAAGGACCAGTGAGAGTTTTGTTCAACACACATGTTTTGAGGGACACTTTGTGGGGTCGTTTCCCTCAGATGACCATTTTTTGTCCATTAGGCCGATGATGCGAATGGTAATTACTTTTTCCTTTTTTGGGGTATTTTAAAATGTAATTGGTTAATTGAATGTTTCCCAGATGAGATAATAATTTCTCAAGCCTTGTGATAGTTAATTTCAAATTTTTTCTTGTTATACATAATCTTCCCATGTGAGTATACTTGGTTAAGTCTTGTAATTGTTAGATTACATATTAGGCTTGTGATATGAACTACTCATCTGAGTATAATTTTTTAAGCCTTGTGATAGTTTACATTCACTTGTTTCTTGTTTAGTATGAATTTCATGTGAGTTTTTATTATGTTAACCATATAATAATGTAGTTTACATGTGTTTCCTTTTATGCTAAAATGATCATATACTGGGCTTGACCCTACTGATAGTTATGCCTACGGGCAAGGATTTGTATTTCCTATGGGTGATGATTTGTTTTGCCTATGGGTGAGGATATGTTTTAGCTATGGGTGAGTATTTATTATTACTATGGGGGAGGATTTTTTATGCCTATGGGTAAAGATTTGTTATTCCAGATGGTGAGGATTGTTATGCCTGTGAGTGGGATTTTTCTACACCAGCGAATGAGATGTTGAATTGATAATTGAATAGAATATCTTATGACGCGTCTTCCAAGAAAAATCACAAGCTTGGATTTTGTATTGAATTTATTCATTTAGATAGACTTCTGAGGTATATGTTGATCATTATTTATATAGAGGTTTAAAGGGATTAGGCAAGATCTCAAGACTTATATAATTCAATATAATTAAATGGTTGAACTAAACACAATAAATGAAAATGGAAAACATGACTTGTAGGATTATTTACTTTTGAGTACTTCCTAGTTCACTATTCTTCCTTTTTGAACAGTACCTGTTGCATATACTCACTAATCGATAGAGACAAATCTTCGGTGGTCACCTACTAGGATAAATTTATCACACCTTATTTGGTGATCCTTTGGGGCCCAAATAGATTACATTATTAAAGGTTTCAATAAGGGAAATCAACCTTCTACAGGTAATTGAGATGCGGTTTAGGAGACGGAGAGCATGGGACTGAGCCGAGGAATGAGACACTTCTTAGTTTCTTTTATTTTTTTCTTTGGAAACATAAATTATGGATTCCTACAGAGCACCTATATTGGATGCTTTCTTAGAGCTTAATATGATGCATCATCTTTTGTATGAAATGATGCTTGGTTATTTATCTTATCATTCTTCCACTATTTATTTCAAATGTATGTTGTTTACTGATTCCTCTATTGTATTATTATTTTTTCCTCTATGTTACACACTTCCAATGAGGGAATAGTTTCCCCACTATCACACGCTTGGACCTCGCTACTAGTTGGCAGCCTCTGGTGTTTGTGGAAGTGTGATTGAGTCCATGTGGCCAATCGGGTAAGGCACAATAGTTGAGTGGCATCCGGATCCGAGACGTTAAAAAGTGGCATTAGTGGTATTTTCCATTTTTGGTTTGATTTATTGTTTGGTAACAATGGAAAACGATGGAAATTCAAAGGATTTGGTACAAAATGTGTTCGGGAGTATCTACCCCATGCACAAGGTAAATCCAAATAACCTTGATTGAAATTATAATTTTCAGATTTTGAGCTATTACAGTTGATTCGATTTCACTGTTGGGTGAAACACTTGTTTTTTGATTTTATTATTGATATCACTGTGGTTCTAGTTTGTTGAAACCTGATGAGATGAGGGTATTCCATCTCACATATCATATAAAAATTTCTTAAAAATCACATGCCTTGAATTCTTTCCATGCCATTTAGAGAGCATTACCGATTGAATAATGTTGTGATAGATGTCATGATAAATATTTATAATGTTGTTATAGGTACCATGACATATATTCCTTATATTGTGATAGGTGTACTAGTACATGTTATGGTTGAACTAGAAGGATGCCTAAATTTGATCCCAGAAGAGTATGTTCCCTCTTGTATATGAATTTAGTGGATCATGTTTCAGCCATGGGATATAATTTGTGTTTTTATGTGATATATGTGGATTCCAATATTTTATTAGTGGGGATTATGGGCCCACATGGATTATAATTTTCCACACTGTTGGTTTATTTGTCAAAAATAGGGGTTCTGGGGAAGTTTTTGAGGCTTTCTGTCCAGAAACCCAAACAACACGACATGTGATGTTATGAACACACGCCCTATGTTCTTCTGTTTGGGAAGAGAAAAATTTTCTTATGTATATTCCATGTACTCTAAGTACACACCATGTGGTTTCTGACCATGTGTCCGACTATGTGAGAGAGAACACGGGTTATTGGTTTTTGGTTAGTGCATGCTGCGTACGGTAGATACACACCATGTATTTTTACATAAGTAGAACCCATGTGGCTCTAGCCACATAAAAGAATATGGTCAGGAGGGAAGGCATGAGTACATTCCATCTGTCAACATGACATGCCGTGTTCCTAGGACATTTACACGACCATGTTAGGCAGAGTTTCACACCCATATGAGAGTTGAAAAGGACACACCTTCTGTTGGGATGACACAATGTGTACCGGGGATGATTACAATCCTAGGTCGGTGGGAGTACATGCCTATGTAAGGGCTTCAGTGTACATGCCATGTGTGGTTTCTAAATTCTGTATACTTATTTTTTGGTATCCTCTAAGGGTGTTTTCCTATTTTATTCCCATTTTTTAGTTTTGGACCTGAGATTTGTATTTCTTGAGTTGTTTTTCATGTAGATTGTAGTAGTGAAACCTGTGGAGAATTTTGATGACTTTTAATGGGTTTTTTGGGGATTATTTATAAATAGAGAGGTTCTTCCTCTAGTTACTATTTCCAGTTTTCAGCTAAGTGTGAACTTGGGGTCAGTGACCGGTTGGGTTTTTGGACCAACCTAGTTGAGACCTTTGATCTGAGATGAGCTATGAGCTATCGCTTGTGGACTATGTTTTTAAGAAATCTCCATTGAAAGAAGTTCCCTTCTAGCCAATGAATTAGTGAGACTAGAAGTTATCAAGGTTTACCTATATAATTTCTCTACTTATGTTTCAACCAAGAGGATCCCTATAGTAGGATGCCTCCATTGGTTATAATTCAAGTATCATGTGTAGAATTCCTCCTTTTCCTTTCAGAAAAGGATCCTGAGTAGGATTCCTTCACTCGTGTTTACCTTGAGGATCCCATGTCGGATTCTTCTCAGGGTTTGAGTCGACCAGACCTCACATTAGTAGTGTTATTTTGGTAGTAACTCTAGTTGTTTGAATCCTAAACCAGATCCATGGGGCAGATAAGAAGGGAAAGTGCTTAGAGGATGGTGTTGACCTATCCTATTTTGATATCTCCAATTTTAATATATGAGTTTTTCTCATGCCTAGAAACCCTCGTGTAAGGTTATTTTAATATTTTGGATTTATTCCTTGGAATAGAGAAGTGATCGATCATCTGTAGGCTATTTATTTTAGCATTGGATTGATTAAAAACGGGATTTTATCCTAGTAAATATGTTGTTCATGACCTACTACTGGGAGTTGACTCTTACTCTTCATAAGGGGCTAGACCATTGTAGGAATCACCCTTCAAGCCTATTTTTGTGGTTTCCACTATGATATTTCGGACAATGGTTCCGCTCAAGTGTCATTGTCCATGGAAGGACGTTTGGTTTTTAGAGAGGGCACTCTTATTTGGATGAGTGATCCTTGTATTTTAACCATTGATATAGTAATGATCATTTAGGAATACTCAGTTTATCAGGTTAGAAATGCCTTGGTTATGGTCAACCACTTAGTATTTCATGCGAACCTCTCTTTCTTTATGTTGTTAGCGACTTTTTATGTCGTCATCCATGTAAATGGTTGTGTAGATTATGTGATTTTGAGCCAATTATTTCATGATCCATCTAGTACTAGGATTTATAGGGTTGAAAAACATTGAATATAACCCTGAATGTTACATTTTATATTTTAAACTCAGGGTAGTATATGTTGACATATGAAGTACCATTCGATTGTTTAATGTTACAAAAGAGTTGTTGAGTTCAGTTAAATCATTGATACTTTAGATGTTATGTTTGTTATCGGTTATCTATAGAGTAGAGTGACCTAAAAATTTTGGAACCATGCTCATACCACTAATTAGGAGGAAATTCTGTGATACATGTGTTTTGACATGCTAGTTAGTTTAATTTTGTCTTTCATGAAATGTGATATGATGTGTGATCGTGGATGGTGGAGCGAAACTCATACGTTTAAGTTGGTTCTGAACTCATGCATTAGAGAGTGGTTGTTCCTTATTCCCAATGTATATGGGACTCCTAGGTAGGGATCATCACATTAGTGTTGTTTTAAGTATGCCATTCTATGTAGAAGGATCACAATAAAGAACAATTCATAAATGGTTGTTCTACTTGAATGCCTTTGAGGCTTACAATTCTTGTTTTATGTTGCTGATTTCTTGAGATGATGACAGTTTTTGAAGTTGACTGTGTGTGAAACCCTTATAATGTACCAATGATCATGGATGGACCTCGATGGATAAGAATAAGCTATCACATAAATTTCTTGGGATAAAGGTAATGTGGTCGGTTGAATGACAATGTGTTGGCAAGAGAAACAGAGTTTCTTTCAGGAGTTTTGATAGTAGTGGTTTGGCTGTCTTTTCTTGGTAATCATTGAAATCCTATTAATGTGATATTCCTTAAGAGATGATCATGTCCCCTATCTTGACATCGTCTTGGATGTACTAAGAGAGTTTTAGTTATGATCCGCACTACAGTTGAAAACTATTGGGGTAGTTCGTGATCTCTTTCTGTATTGTGAACTGGATGCGTAGTTTTAAATGAGGCTTTGTTAATCCTTAGTGATACTTCAGTTACCCTATATAAATGACTTGTATGGAATCAGAGATGCTTACAATTTTTTTTGATGTGACTTCCAGGTGGATGCCACTATGGGTTTGGTCAGTGTCTTTATGTGGACTTTTGGCTTAGTACCAATGTCTCACTTGTAACAGGGAGTATGAACCACCATGGTGAGTTCCTTGGACTCTGGGTTATTGAATATGAGGTTATCTCAGACTTATAGTCAGGATAATAAGTGATTCTTTGAAAAGATGTAATGGTTCCAGTGGGATGGATCTAGAATTATCCTTTTACTCATGATGTGGCATGGAATTTTAATTAACCAAGGGATGTCTTGACAAAGTATCTTTATAGAGAGATAGGTATGAGCTTCAGTGAATGGGATCGCTATGGGTGTATGGTTCCTTAGGAGCATGTGTTTTTTTCTATTGCAATACGTCGGCTTTATAAGTCAGGAATCTCTGAGATAACTCTTCTAGTGATGGTTTGAATCATTTCCTTTTTTTTCATGTTTGGTTCTATTGGACCAGTTTAAACCCTCCGTTGTTCTTTGTTGTGAGGCCACTGTTATGACCCCAGTTTTGTTCGGGTTTTCCCAGTTAAAGGAAAATCATGATGGGAGTGTCTCTAAAATGCTTAGGGGATTTGTTGGTGGAGTTTTATAATTGTGGAGGTGTTTTGGTAATGATGTCATTAGGTTTTTCTTAACAGACTCCTGAAGATTGCACTCTTCCTATTGATCACGGAAACCTGCAGTGTTTATGAGTTGGGAAGGTTGTACACAGTGAGATTATACGTCTATATAGGGTTCTATATTCTATCATTTTAGATAGGGATTCCTGATTTACTTCTCATTTATAGAAAAGGATAAAGAGGGATTAGGGTACATAGGTTCTTATAAGAACAACTTACCACCAATAGATGAATAACCAATGAGGGCGTATGATTTTGGTGCTGAAGGAAATTCTTCCACCATCCATCTTTGATTTTAGGGGTTCTTCAGAGAGACAAATACCATTATATGAGTACACATATAACAATAGATTTCATGATCCTATTCATATGGATCATTATTAGGATTTTCATGGTAAACCATGACGATCACCCTTGTGTTGGATGGATACAAGAGATAATGCTATGCTGGGATCTAGTCTTGTCCAGGAGACTACTGAGTAGGTTTAGTCGATTTAAAAGCAGCTAAAAACTGCACAGACTCGTCAGCGTTTATACACCAATTGCTACAGACGTCCTCTGGAGTACGAGGCCATGGATTGAGTTTTCCTACTTGTTACACCACAGTTGTTACACAAGAGGATCATGACACAAGTTAATCCTTCACCAAGATACGTCGATCAATTAAAGATTCTAGAAAGGGTCATCCTGGTTGCTTATCGGTTGCAGTTACCTCAGAGGTATTGAGCTACGAACAACATATTTAACATTTCTCAATTGAAAAATTACTTTTCAGACCTACCTCATTCTTTTCAACCCGAGGAGGTTGAGTTAGAGGTAGATGCATCCTTCGAGGATAATCATATTTGAATTGTGGATCGTAGCACGAAGGCCCTTTGTGGTCGGCCTATTTTTTTAGAATGCATGTTATGGTAGAATGGCTGAGTCTAGGAAGAGATATGGGAGATAGAGGCTGATGTATGATCCTAGTTGCAGGAGTTGTTCTTAGATAATTCTTCATCACCCATGGAAGTCTAATTTGGTGATGAATTGCTTTAAGTGGGGATGTTTTTCAAAACCTGATACTTCATTTGAGGTATGGATCTTTCCTTTTTAGTTTATACATAAGAAAATGGGGGAAAAGAAGTTCAGGCCTGGCATTAGGCCTGTTACGCGACGTGACTGGGAACTACACGTCATGTACTTACAGGTACATGCCGTGTATGTTAAGCTACACATCAGTAAATACTAGTACATGACCATGTTATGGTCTATCTTGAAATAGTGTAGACATAGTGTGTAGTCTCAAGTACATTATATATATTTTTATTTATTAATTAAATCAGGATGTAGAATCATTTTTTTGAATATAGGCATTGGATCTCCTGGGTGTATGAACAAGCATCACCAAATGGGATTTTTCATCCTGATTCTCTATCTAAACTCCCATTCAATTGCTGATAGAGGAATTTGAACCCAGTCAGTATGATATTGATTCCCCTTGAGCCATTATTAATGATTTTTTGTCTCGATGATGGTATTTGAGGTTTATAGTTTATCATTGTTTTGAATATCTTCATCATTTTAGCTTGAAGTGGAGGTTAAGGCTAGACGAGGAGAGTCTTACTATGATGTGGTAGGTGGTCTTGTTCCTTTCCCTCAATTTCAAGTTGTTTATATGTTCCATAATGCTATTATAACATTTTTGGATGTACTCTTGAACGGAATTTGAACCTTGTTTTTTCCTAATGATGATCAGGTCATAAAGTAAATTAAATAAAGCATGTTTGAGATTTTTGGTTTGATTAAGGGCCACCTCATGGGTGTGTTTCTATTGGATGGAAATTATTTGGAAATTTGTCCTAGGATTCCCATGAGAATGCATTTGTTTACCTTCATGGGGTTTTTAAAATTTAATTGGTTAATTTAATGTTTCCCACATGAAATGACAATTGCATAATATTTTTGATAGTCCAATTAACATGTTTTCTTGTTATAAAAAACATCCCATGTGAGTATATTTGGTTAATCCATGTAATTTTTATATTATATACTAGTCTTTTGATATGAACTGTCCATGTGAGTATATTTGTTTAAGACATGAAATAGTTTAAATTCACTTGTTGCTTTTTTAGTATGATGCCCACATGAGTTGTTATTGTGTTAACCACGTAATTGTGTAATTTACATGTGTTTCATTTTATATGGAAATGATGATATACTGGGATTGAAAAAGTTGATTATTATGCCTGAGGGAGAGGATTTTTTTACTATAGGAGAGGGTTTGTTTGGCTTGTGGGTGAGGATTTTTTTTTCATGTGAGAGAGGATTTGTTTTGCCTGGAGGTGAGGATTTGTTATGCCTGCGGGTGAGGATTTTTTATGCCTGTTTGAGAGTATTTGTTATCCATGTGAGCTAGTACTATTATGCCTATGAGTAGGGTTTTGGTATGTCGTGGCCAAGATGTTGAATTAATAATTGAATGGATTGACTTATGAAGCGTCTGTGAAACCAAAGCACAAGCTTGGATTCAGTATTCACTTTATTTTTTTAGATAACTTATGAGTTATCTATTAAGAACTCTTTATAGAGGGGATTGATGGGCTTATGATGGATCTTAATACTTATATAATTCAATGTAATTAAGTTTTTGAACTAAAAATAATGAATGAAAATGGAAAATAATACTTGTAGGATTATTTACATTTGAGTACTTCCCAGTTTACTGTTCTTCCTTTTTATACACTACCTTTTGAATATACTCACTGATA
This sequence comes from Viscum album, assembly GCA_963277665.1. Lineage (NCBI taxonomy): Eukaryota > Viridiplantae > Streptophyta > Magnoliopsida > Santalales > Viscaceae > Viscum > Viscum album. The sequence goes on from OY728166.1 coordinate 388,514,606, forward strand.
AATAGGAAATGATATTGGGTGGTTGTGTACTAGGATTTATTTCTCACAACCTATTTGGGTCATGATTTTGGACCCAAATAGATTATATTTTTTTAGGTGACGATAAGGGAAGGTGCCATTCTATAGGTACTTGAGATGTAATTTAGGTGACAAAAATTATGAGACTGAGCTGAGGCTTGTGATGATTCTTGTTTTCCTTTATTTTTTTTTCATTTTTGAAACATATATTGTGGACTCCTGTAGTGTACCTATTTTGGCTGTTTCTTAGAGCATATTATGCTACATAATTTGTTGCAAGAAATGATTCTTGGTTATTTATCTTATCAACCGTCTGCTGTTTTTTTCAAATGTATGTTTTTTACTACATCCGCTATTATATTATTATTTATTCCACTATATTACACTATCAAATGAGGGAATAGTTTCCTCACTATCACACCCTAGGAACTCGCAGCTAGTCAGCAACCTCTAACATTTGGGGGAATGCACTTGAGGCCATGTGGAAAACCTAGTATTGGGAACCAGTTGAGTGGTATCTGGATCCAGGATGTTACAATGTGGTATTAGGGGGGATTTTCTTTTCTTGTTTGCTTTATTGTTTTGCGTTGATGGAAAACAATGAAAATTTAAGGGATTTGGTACTAATATTCTCCCAAGAGTAGCTACCGTATATAGAATTTAAATCCCAATTACTTTAAATGATATTGTAATTTTTAGATTTTGAGCTATTACAGTCGATTCAATTTCATCATTGGGTGACACACATATTTTGTGATTTTATTTCTTATGACATTGTGGTTTTATTTTTTTGAAACCTGATTAGATGAGGGTATTCCATCTCATGCATCATATAAAAACTTGTTAGAAATCACATGCCATGCATTTTTTCCATGCCATTTAGAGACCATTAATGATTTCCTGCTATTGTGATAAATGTCAGGCTAAATATGCATGTTGTTGTGATATGTACCATGATAGATATGCCTGAAATTGTGATAGGGGTATTGGTACATGTTATGGTTGAATTGGATGGATGCAAAACTTTTATCACTGAGGAGTATGAGACCTCTTGGATAAAAAATTAGTGGATCATGTTTCGGACCTGGGATATAATTTGTGATGTTATGTGCTATATGTGGATTCCAAGATCTGATTTGGGGGAGTATGATCCCCCATGCATCAGAATTTGGCACACTGTTGGTTTATTTTTCAACAATAGGGGTTTTAGGTATGTTTTTGAGGCTTACTGTCCAGAATACCAAACAACACAGCATGTGATGTTATGAACATGCATAAGGTGTTATTACCTTCAGGAAGAGAGAACTTACCTTATGTACACATTGTGTACTCTGAGTACATTCTATGTGGTTTTTGACCATGTGTCCTACCATGTTAGAGAGAACATAGGTTTTTGGTTTTTGGTTAGTGCACATCTTGTACGGTAGATACACACCATGTAGTTTTACATAGGTAGAACCTATATGACTATGGCCATGTAAAAGTACATAGCCAGGAGGGAATACATGAGTACATGTTATGTGGAAACCTAACAGGCCATGTTACTAGAATGTTTACATGAAAAAGTCAGGTAGAGTTACATGCCCGTGTGAGAGTTTAAAGGAACACACCATGTGTCGGGATGACATTCCATGTGCCAGGGATGTTTACACGCCTAGGCTGGCGGGTGTACATGAATATGTATGAGTTTGAGGGTACACGACGTGTGTGGTTTCTATATGCCATGCACTTCTTTTCTAGTACCCTCTTAGGGGTTTTTATTGATTTATTCCCATTTTTCATTTTTCGAATAGAAAGTATTCCTTTCTGAGTATTTTTTTTGCATAGATCTCAATAGTGAAACTAGTGGAGCATTATGAGGACTCCTAATGGGTGTTTTGGGGATTCCATTTAAATGGAAATGTTCTTACTCCAGTTACTATTTTTAGTTTTTACATGATTCTGAACATGGCGTGAGTGACCGGTTGGGTGTTCGGACTAGCCAAGTTGATACCTTTGATCTGAGATTAGTTGTGAGATATCTCTCGTGGCCTATGTTTTGAGGATGTCTACCCAGAAATATGTGCCTTTCTAGCCTATAAGGTTGTGAGACTAGATGTTTTTGAGGATTCCCTATATAATTCCTATGCTTATGTTTCAACCAAGAGTATCCATATAGTTGGATGCCTCTATTTGTTATAATTCTATGATCCCGTGTAGGATTCCTCCTCTTCCCTTCATATATGGATCTTGAGTAGTATTCCTTCGCTCATGCTTACCTAGCGGATGCCAAGTAGGATTAATCTCACGGTTTTACATGACATTACCCAACCATAGTAGTGGAATTTTGGTATTATATTTTTGTTTGACACCAAGTCCTGTCCCATGGAGCTGGAAAAAAGGGAAAGTGATTAGAGGAAGGTGTTTAACTATCCTGTTTTGGTATCTGTGAATTTTAGTTTTGATTTTTTGTATTTGAATTCCTTTGAGGCTTGCGAGTCTTTTTTTATGTTTATTATTTCTTGACAATACGATAGTCGATGCAGTTGACTATGTGTGAAGCCATTATAAGGCACCGATGATCAGGGATGGACCTCAATGGTTAAGTGTAAGCTATCACAGAAATGCCTTGGGATAAAGGCATTGTGGTCAGTTGAATGATGATTCATCAGCAAGAGAAGTCGTGTTTCTTTCAGGATGTCTGACAATAGTAGTTCAACTTCCTTTTTACTAGTAATCCATTGATTCCCTTTAGTGTGGTCTTCCTTAAGAGATGATAATGTCCCCTATCTAGATGTCTCCATGGATAAACTAAGAGAGATTTGGTTATGCGCCGCGCTACAGTTTAAATTCGTTAACCTAGTTTGGGATCTCTTTCAGTGTTGTGCACTGGATGCATAGTTTTAAATGATTTTTGGTTAATACTAGGTGATACTTGGGTTCCTGTGTATGAACACATTGGAAAACATAGGGATGCCTATCATTTTCTTTGATGTGACCACTAGGTGGATTCCGCTTAGGTGTTAGTTACTGTTCCTATGGGGACTTTTGGTATAGTAATAAAGTCTCACTTTTAACGAGGAGTATGGACCACCATGGTGAGTTCCTCAGATTCCGAGTTATTGAATATGAGGTTATCTCAGACTTATATTCAGGATCATATGTGATTCTTTGAAAAGAGGTAATGGTTTCAGTGGGATGGATATGGAATTACGCTTTTACTCACGCTATGGTAAGACCTTTTAATTGATCAAGAGATAACATGAAAAACCGAGAGACATGTATGAGCTTCGGTGAATAGAATTTTTGTGAGCATACGGTTCCTTGAGAGTATGCTTTGTGTTCTATTGTAATAAACTGTACTTCTAAGCCTGGAATTTCTGAGACAATTCATCCTGTGATGGTTTGAATCATTTCCTTTTTTTCTTTGTGTTTGGCTCCATTGGAATAGTTTAAAAACTCCACTAGATTAAGGTTTTTATGGTGCAAAAGTATGCAATGTCTTTTGAGGAATGATTCTGTGACCGTTTTTGATGAGGTTAGTCAAGGTTCGATTGTTATTTGTTATAAGGATGCTATTATAACCCTAGTTATGTTCAGTTTTTCCTAGTTAAAGGAAAATCACACCGGAAGCATTGCAAGAATTCTTAGGGACATTATTGGTGGAGTTTTTAAATGGTGGAGGTGTTGTGGTAACTATGATATTTCATTGTTCTTAACAGACTCACAAAGGTTACACTCTTCTTACCAATCAAGGAAACCTTATGTGTAGTTGAGTTGGGAAGTTTGTACATCCGTGAGATTGTAAAACTGCACAGGATTCAATATTCTATAATTTTATATTGGGACTCCCAATTTACTTCTCATTTATGGAAAGGGATACAGAGGGATCTGCGTATTGAGGTTCTTCTGAGCATAGCTTACCACCTCTAGATGAATAACCAATTAGAGAACAAAATTCATGTAGTGGAGGAAATTATTTTAGCCTGAAACCTAGATTTTGTGTGTTCTTGGGAGAGACACATAACCTTGGTTAAGTTCACCTATTACAACAGAATTTATAATAATATTCAGATGGAATCTTATTAGGAATTGTACAGTAGACCAGGATGATCACCCATACGTTTTCAAGTGGAAGGAGAGGCGACAATGCTGGGACCTAGTCTTGTCTAGGAGATTACTGAGCAGGTTCATTCGATTCAAATGTGAATTAATACTACACAATCTCTTCAGAAATCATACACCAATATCTGAAGATGTACTATGGATTAGAAGGTTAGGGATCAAGTTTTCCAACTTGTTACATCAAATTTGGGATATGAGAGGATTAGAAGACAGGGTAAGACTTCACTGAGATACGTCAGGCTATTGGAGATTCTGGAAAGGTTCATCCTAATTCTTTATTGGTTGCACTAACCTAAGAGGTACCAAGATACGCATGATTTTTTCCATGTTTCTCAAATTCTGCGTAGCATTTAAAACTTTTATCATGATTTTCAAAACAAGGTGTTTGAGATAGGGGTAGATATTTCCTTTGAGAGCATCTTATTTGAATTGTGGATCATAGCACGAAGGTTCTCCATGGACGGTCTTTTCCATTAGTACAAGTTCTATGGAAGAACGACCATGTTTAGGATGAGAACTTGAAGGAGGAGATCTATGTATGATGATAATGGTTGGAGTTGTTCTCAGATAATTGTTCATTACTCTTGGAAGGGTTATTCATGGGTGAATTAATTTAAGGCGGGTAGTTTGTATGAACATGGTTTTTCCTTGGAGGTATGGATCATTCCCTTTTAGTTTGTACTTATAAAAATTGGGGGAAAGAGGTCCAGGGTTGGCTTCAAGCCCGTTACATGATGTGACTGGGAACTAAAAATCATGTACTTATAGGTACACACATAGTATATTAGGCTACATGTCAGGTAATCCACATACATGACTATGTAATGGTCTTTACAGAATTTGTACGAACATGGAGTGTAGTATCAAGTACATGCTGTGTACTTTTTTTATTGATTAAATTAGGAAGTAGCATTTTTATTTTGAAAACAGATAGGGGATCTTCGGGGTTGAGGAAATAGCAACAGAAAAAGTGATTTTCCCTCCCGAGTCTCCATCCGAACTCCGATTCGTTCACTTTTAGAGGAATTTGAACCCAATAGATAATATATCGATTCCTTTTGATCCATTCTTCTTGTTTTTTTCTATCAATAAAGTTATTTAAGGTTGATATTTTATCATAATTTTATATATCTACATCATTCAACATTGAATTGGTGGTTAAGGATGGACGAGGAGAGTTGTAATACAATGTGGTAGGTGGTCTTGTGACTTTCTCTCAATGTTTAGTTGTTTATATATTCCATAGTTACATTCAACCATGTTTAGGGTGTATTATTGAATGTAATTTGACCCTTGTTGTTTCTTTATTAAGATTAGATCATAAATTAAATTAAATTAAGCATGTTTGAGCTTGATAGATTGACTAAGGGCCACCCCATGTGTGCGTTTCCCTCTAATGACCATTGATTGGCCATTTCAACTAGGATGAATATGGGAATTCCTTTGTTTCCTTTTTTGGGGTTGTTTAAAATGTATATGGTTAATTGAATGTTGCCTATGTGAGATGAAAATTTATTAAGACTTATGATAGTCCCGTTCACATTTTTTACTTGTTATACATAAACTACCCATGTGAGTATATTTGGTTAAGCCTTGTAATTGTTATATTACATATTAGGCTTGTGATATGAACTTCCTATGTGAGTATAATATTTTAAGCTTTGTGATAGTTTAAATTTACTTTTTTTATTTACTATGATTCCCACATGAGTTATTATTTTGTTAACCATCTAATATTATAATTTTCATGTGTTTCATTTTATTCTAAAATGCTAATATAGAGAGCTTGATCCTATTTATTGTTATGCTTGAAGGCGAGGATTTTGGTTCCCTATGGGCGAGGATTTGTTTTTCCTACAGGTGGGGATTTATTATTCCTCCGAGCGAGAATTTTTTATACTTGTGGGTGAGGATTTGTTATGACTATGGGAGAAGATTGTCATGCATGTGGGTGGGGGTTTTCTATGTATACAGGAAAGATGTTGAATTCAAAATTGAATGGAATGGATTATGATGTATCTTCCAAGCCAAAGAACAAGCTTTGATTTGTTCTTCACTTTATTTGTTTAGATATAATTCAAATGTATCAGTTGAGAATTATTTATATAGGGGATTTTAGGGCTTATGAAGGATCTCAAGAATTATATAATTCAATGTAATTGAATGGTTGAACTGAACAAAATGAATGAAAATGGAAAAAAAATTATAGGATAATTTACTTTTGAGTTCTTCCTTGTTTACTATTCTTCATTTTTGTACACTGGTTGTTGCATATACTCAATAACAGATTAGCACATATCATCGGTGGTCACCAAATAGGATTTATTTCTCAACCTTATTTGGGTTATGATTTTTTTCCTAAATAGATTATATTGTTGTAGGTGTTGTTAAGGTAAAGATCCCTTATACATCTACTTGAGATATTGTTTAGGACCTAGAGAGCGTTGGACCAAGTCGAGGATTTCCATGATTCTTATTTTGCTTTATTTTTTTTTCTTTTGGAACATATATTTTGGATTCTGGAAGTGTACCTATTTTGAATATTTTCTTAAAACATAATATACTGCATCATTTTTTGGTATGAAATGAATCTTGGTTATTTATATTATCAGTCTTAAACTGCTTATTTCAGATGTATGCTTTTTAATTATTCTTCTATTGTATTATTATTTCTTCCACTATGTTATACTCTTCAAATGAGGGAATACTTTCCACATTATCACACCTGAGGCCCTCACTACTAGTCGAAAACCTCTGTCATTTGGGGAAATGTACTTGATTCCATGTGGCCAACTGGGCACAGGGCTTCAGTTGAGTGGAATTCGGATATGGGAAATTACATAATTCATCATATCAGAACAACATTCACCAAAAATCATATTCTGTTGCTCATCAGCGGTTTTGTTGCCCGAACTGTATGTCACAAATCCTTCCACCTTTAATTAATATGAAATCGATCATCCAAACAATTATCCAAAACATATAAAAATCCAAAATTTTGTCTTATATCTTTAATCCATTCCATTTTTGTCTATTCTTCATGATTCTAGGGGTCCGATCAGGATCAGTACTACCCATAAATGTCGAATTGGGACTATGGGGTCCTACCAGTGATGAACATGAAGAGAATTATGAGAAAACCACAAGAAATATTTTTAATGATCAATTCCATGTGTTCTCGGCTAATCAATCAAGAACAAGGAAACCTGGGTTAGGAAATAATTGAAATAAAGAAATTTAGGTGATACGTATGAGCGTTCCAAGGATAAAATTGGGCCAGATCAATAGAAGGGATTGATCTGATCAAACTATTAAATCGACAAGGGTATAAAAAAACTTACTTGTTCTATCTAGATATTGGATTTTTCTTCATCAAAGAACTTTCTCACAAATGATCGAAGGAAGTTATTGTGTTTGATGTATTCCAATGTGCTCTGATCTGATGTTTTTTTGTAGTCCGATTTGATATGTCAACGAAGGATAACATAGAGTGTCTTTGGAGAATCCAATATTATGAAGATAAACTTGGAAAATTCACCAGAATGATGTACTTTTAGAAACATTATAGGTAAAATGATATTAATTTATTAATTTAATAAATTGATTAATCCCTTGAAGATTCCTTCAAATGAAGAGATGTATGAACTCCCCATGTCGACCTATTTTAGGGCATTAATATGGTAAAAAACACATTCCAAACTCAACTATTGTCTAAGATTTATGATCTATTTTTTTTATTGTTTATCATATTTTATTTAGGAATATTCTAACATAATATAAAATATAATTAATATTTTTTATAAAATTAATTTCATGCACACTGAGCATCGAAATCACATTTCCACTTAGCTTCTAGATGTAGAAATATACATATAAACATTTCAATGTCTTAAAATGAAAAAACTAAATCTCTACATCATTACGTCAATCAAGATTTTCATCACCAAAAATTAAAACTAAACAAAAAAACTCATGAAATGAGACCACATATAGCCCTCCCTATCCTATAAACTATCATGCACATTAATGTGCTTCCATAGTATATGGAGAAAGGGGATGGTCCATCCACATATGTTCATCTCTTATTGATCCTTAATCACCAGTGGGTTTTATGAAATGGTGGATCCATCCATGATGTCCATACTATGGAAGTAGATGATGTGTGTGAGGTTATGCACATATATACTTACCTGTGACATGTGGAAGATGTCGTGCAACCACTCCAGATGCAGGGGTAGGGTTGGGCGGTAAGCAACCGCACCAACCCTCTGCACGATCTTGAATGTCCCGATGGACCTTTGGGATAACATGCCTCCCCAAGAAAACCTCCAAAATCCTTACAATTGGGAGACTCTCAAGAAAACATGGTATCACTGCTTGATATCCATGGGCCTATAAAGTCTATATTCATAAAACTTCTATCTACTCTAGGACATCCTCATCCCCATATAGATGACCTGGACCTTCTCCATCATCACCTACACCAACTATGGACCCACAAGAGATGTCTCTCTAATATCTATCTAGCACAAGGGTTAACTATACGGTGTACCGTATAGGGCCTAAAATGGTGACCTTATTATATTATAGTGGTAGCTATTTATGTATGCAATATCTACTAAAGAAAAGTGATCCTACCATCTCTAGCCAAAATACAGTACACATTCCCTCATCATATCCCCCAAAACCTGAATTGTGAACTCAGTCTTCCCATTTGTCTTGAGGTGAATGGTTGAACTCATCCTCATTAGGGTCCTAAATTCCTTTTATAGGACTCTCCAAAATAGTGAAATAAACCATACATCACAATCAAAGACAATCATCTAGAGAACTACTTGAAAGAAAATGATATCCCGTATGTACAACAGCCCCGAACTCTCCACTGAACTCTACTATCTTATAGAATGGAAGTGTCCCAAATTCATGACCCATTAAAATATCTCCCACATTGTGTCATGATCCTTAATTATGTTGGATTACCAGTAAGAAAATCCATGGATATTCCATCCCACTTTCACTCCATGATCTCAAGGGGCTATAATAAACATGTTGAGACTTGGTGTTCAACCTTCACCTGCTAACAGGTGAGGCACTAAGAGAGGAACCCAGTTACACTTCATCTAATGAAAGACCACAAAAAATTACATGAAACGTCTTTTTACATCTTCTCCACACCAAGATGTATATCTATAGAAGTGTAGAACTATATTATCACCTTATCAAACATCATTCTTCAAACAACAATATATACATAAAAAAATTATGTGATTCTATTCTTAAGAATATCCATCATGCGAGTCACCTATGGATATCTGGTCATGTAAGAACTAATATTCCATGTGCCCAACTAGGTATCTCTCACTTTCTTAATAAGAGAAGGATTAAAATAACAATTATAGAAAAACTACACCGTCTTGCTCCACCAGGGTCAGTTGTAGGAACTCTGACCAACGTCACTGTCTCATGTTCCAATCCCTCTGTATGAATACAGACCTAAGACTCTAATGGTTTTAATAAATGAAAAATAACTCTCCCATAAGGTAGTGTCTACACATCCTTAGTGAAAACACTACCACTACTAGGTCTAGGTCATGAAATGTCGAGTTCTGCTTGTGGGGTCTCACCTTCCATGGCATGTATGTAATAACTGCCTATAACTACCTAAACATGAAACCGAGCCGATATAACAAGGAATTACAAAAAAATATGAACTATATGCCTTCCTATGGTAGTCTCAACATTGGATCACTCATCAGGCTCATCCTCAATTCCTCAAAGGCCCTCTAGAACTACTCAGACAAGGTAAATGACTTTCCTTTCCATGTCAGGGAGGTCACGGGGGCTGTAGTCATGGGGAATTATACCAAAAACATCCTAAAGTACCCTACCAATACAAGAAATATCCAGAGATCGTACATGATATTGGGGGTATCATAAGAAAGTACTACATCGATATTCACTAGGTCCAAGGATAAACCATTCTAAAAAATTACATTCCCAATAAAGAGAACCTCATGAATCCAAAACTCGAACATTAAGAGTTTCTCATAAAGCCAGTACACTCAATGAAAATATTGAACCATCCTCAAGTGTTCCACATGTTCTTCCATTGATGTAGAGTATATGAGTATTTCATTAATGAGGAGGAAAAAAGCTGGTCTCTGTATGGCTGCAATAACTAGTTCATAAAATCCACAAACATAGGAGGGGAATTCACCACAACAAAGGGAATCACTTGTAAATCATAGTGTTCTTAGCAACATCAGAATGCTATCATTGGAATATCAACCATGTAGTCCCTCAACTAGTGGTATCCAGACCTAAGATTGACCTTTCAGGACCATCTCGCACCTCAAAATTGGTCATATAGTGCATCAATCCTCATCAAGTGGTAATTTTTCTTTATCTTTGCCTGTTTTTAGCAACAATAATCCATGAAAAGACATAAGCTCTTGTCCACCATTTTCAAGAACAACATTAGAGCTGTCTAATGGGATACACTGGATCTAGTAAAACCCTTCTCTCAAGGGTTATCCGACTACAACCACAGCTCCTGAATCATGATAGGGGACATATTATATTCAATAGAAGATATCACAGTGGTCCTAGTATTCAAATCAATGAAAACTACATATCTAACCTGATAGGTACTCCTAGAATTTCCTTGAATTATATGTTCATATAATCTTCTATAATTGCAGAAACCATATTCCTAAAGATCTTGCTTCCCCAATAGATACACTTTCTAACATATGGGTGATGGGATACAACCTACTACTAATAGAACCCACTCAACCCTCCATGAGAACTCTCTTGACCATACAGGTAAATCTTGTCCAATTAGTGGATATACATCTAACTCATTTGTGATGAAATTAAATCTATGAGCAGACCATAGAAAAAAAATCCATAACCAAGATTATGTACTAGGGTTCTATTATAAAAACTAGAAGGTACCATGTGAAACACTCTATACCATGTCATATCTCACACTTTAAATCGATAAATGATACATAAGAACTATTCCCTATAAGAACCCCAAGATAAAACTTTTGGGATAACACCTTGACCTTGAGATGTAGGTCCTCCACCAGGATTATAGAGATAAAGGAGGGATGGAAGCCTATGTATAATAATACATAAGAAAGATTATATTAAACATAGATCCTACCTTTTATCATCTCATGTGCTGCATGTCCAGAAGCCTCCAAAGCCTACTGCTGTCCACATCCCTAACCACCAGCTCCCAGAGCCTAATATGGGTCACCCGATGGTGTTGATGGAAGGGTCTCATATCGATATCCACCAACCATAGATAATCCTTCTTATCAACTAGATCAACCACAATGAGGACCATCGTAACCTCTCCTAGGAGGTCCCTGACCATAGTTCGACCTTTTCTGTGGAAGTTCGTCAGATATCTTCCAGTGCTCCTCAGCATGTATGTTCGAGAAGTAATGTACTATGTGATATCTCCCATCATAAGAAAAACAAAAAACCTCTCTGGGATTCTCTAGTGCTCTACGTTGTCCTTGCACTGCCTAACCTCAGACAAGAACTTGACTGCAAAGGGACTTCCTGTGTTGAGATCCCACCGATGGGCAGATACAAGTCGCTACAAATGGATCAACTCTGTGATGACCACTTCTATATATAGCTACTCAGTGTCACTCTAAAAAAATATCTGTTTCACTAGTGCTCACTCAAGAACCCATTCATTGTTGGGGATTCACAAAGGGACTATGCTTCCACATATTTCCGTATGGATTCCCAGATCAAACGTCCATGTTCTAAAGTATCAATAATGGATCATCTCAAATGAGTACCGGGTAAGTTCTTTAAACTTAAATTCATAATCAACCACCATCATCCCACCATAATATGGGTTTAGAAGATCTTGAATTATAATAGAGTGAAAATATGATGGGTATTACTCCACACAGAACAATTTTTTGATGATGGGCCATGATAGTGTTGACTCATCATGCATATTTGTAACATGGCTTGAACCACACCCAAATAATCCATGGAAAAGGTTATCTAACAATGAAACCACTTGATCTATTACGGTATGAACAAGACTAAACATATAGACCACTGACTCTAGACAATTCTCTAATATCTAAGGATCTGGCTTATCGTGGAACCTCATCGGCCTCTTGTGAGGTAACTTATGGAGTGCACTAAGCCTTCATGTATCCTATGACTAGTATAATGGGATGATCTATTGCTCGATAGGTGATGGTGTTGCTACCATCCCACCTGGTAGAAGAAGATCATGGGATGGGCCCTGAATTTAGGACACACCATTCATCAGATCTTGATCATGATCCGTAACTAGTATCCTTTCTAGTTGTCATCACATAGTCATCCTGAGATGTATCAAGATGCACCATAGTCCAATGATCATATTTATATATGTAATAATGGTGAGATAGATCAAGAAGTACAATCAATGACTCAATCTTATATGATGCATGTACCATTGATCCTTGAACCCCATTTCTCAGTATTCCATGTCGACAAGCATATAGTCAAGGACCGGGTGAATGGATAAATCCACTGCCCATAACATTAGTGAACAACCTAGTCTCAGACCCACACTTGAGACACATACACATTATCTCCCTAATCCAAACCAAAAAATCATAAGGGGACTACTCCGAACAATTTCCCAAGGAATGAAATTTATTTGATACCAATACTTCATAACCAAACCCAAGCGGGGGATTGATACCCAACTATCCCAAGTCCTCCTCCATAGGCCAAGGGGTGGCGACCAGTGTCGAAGGCATAACTAAAACGAGGAGGCCTTCTTATATGTACATATGAACTCAAAAAGTAATCTTGATGTAGAAGTGTAGTGTAAAAATAATAAAATAAAAATAGACATGGAAAAAACCATTCATGAAAAACCTATAGATAGTACGAGAGTATGTTAGTGTAAACTAAAAAGTAAAGGGAAAAAATGCAACCACACACAAACTAATGTCCCAACCTAAAAAAATTGTAAAAGTAAAATGATGGGAGATCCATGCTCATGAATCCCCAACTCTGACTACCGTTTGTTTTCCTTATTTCTAGGCATCCCTAAGAAACTCAAAAATTACCATTGAACTATAATTCCTTTTCATAAGACATGACACATATGGGAAAATCCCATGTAGGGGTGAGTAAATACATACCCAGTAGGTATACCTTGAAGTTGAAGGGGGATATGTAAAAGATACAATAAGAATATAAAGACTGTAGATAGTAAACAATGAAAGTGAATAGCATAACCCCATACCAAGAGTAAAAGTAAACTCATCAAAACACAAGTGGATTGACACGATCAGTATATGAACTACACATTGATCCCTCATCATCTATAGTAAGAGAGAAGGCTCATCTAACCATGATAAGATAAAAAGGAAATAACGTGGTATACCCCACAAATATTTACATATAATCGAAAGAGAGTAACCAAATACAAGGGTATAAATACATAATAATATATATATACTCATTCAAGGAAACCCAAACAAGGGTGTTAGGGTATATCCATATCACAACTCATCTTAAGAAGAAGAGTAGCCAATAGTTCTAATAGTCCATCAATGTTGCCCAACATCTCATGCGTCTACCCAAAAGTAACCATCCAAGTCAAACTATTCATCATCACTATTTCTCACAATCAAGGGGACATAAAATCTAGGTATAAGACTCATTAACTGGTAAAATAGGAGGTATGTATTCTGACAGTCAAAAGTGGACACACTTCTTAGCTCTATAAGAGGGATCCACATTTTAGTCATTGAGGAATCCACTTCCCACCAATACTAGAGTGTAAAAATCAGTAGTCATCAAGGACTCCACTTCCCAGCTCTACTGGAGGGTACCAATCAATAGTCTTTGATGAACCACTAACCAAATCTACAAGAGGGTACCACTCAGTAGTCATTGGGCATCTACTTCCCTACTCTACTATAGGGTAACACTTATTAGTCGTCAAGGACGCCACTTCCTAGCTCTGTTGGAGGGTACTACTTGGTAGTATTTTAGGACTACACTACCCAAATATAGTGAAGGGTAGTACTTGGTAGTCATCTTGGACTCCAATAGAAATATATAATAGAGGTTACCACTCGGTAGTCATTATGGACTCCACTGCTCAACTCTGCTTGAGGGCACTATTCATCCAGTCTCTAGTGATCCTACATGATCACTGTCATCATCATGTATCACCTAACCAATATTTATGCCATGAAAAATCCACATCATGTCTTGAAATCCAAAACGCAAGGAAATTTTTCATTCTGTGCACAAAAAATCTCAGGATAGGATACTCACAAGCAAAAATATCAGTTAAAACAAAGGATATATGGAAGCTTGATGTTTTATAAAAAGGAACCAAGGGATACATGGTGTGTGAGGGGAACCACATGACATGTGGTCCTTCTCCACTTACTGGTTGTATCCCTAAAAATGACATGGATTCCATTCCCTCTAGGTGTACGCAATGCATAGGTGGGCTACACGGTGTTTCAGTACTATTTGACGCTAGTCCACGCACCATTCCATTTCTGTGTACTTGATATAGTTTCTATGTACTTTTTTATATGGCATGTCTCTTCACACAAGATGTCACCCGTGAAATATGGACACATCAATGTACTTTAATACACAACCATGTTCCTAGTTGTGTACTCCCACACCGATTCCTTCCTGTGTGACCCATCGAATGAGTCGTCTACTTAGGGACGAGGTACAAAACTTATAGGATGGCTACACGCCGTTCCATCATTATGATATCCTAAGACCCTAGCTGCCATTCTCAAGGGGATACACAACATGTGTTTATAATTTTACATGGAATATATTTTATTTTTTCACAAAAATATATATATCTATGATCCACAACTTGAATTAGTATATTCTACCATAGATTCCCCCTCAAATATGACTGATATTATAGGATATGGTCACCTTTCATCATTTCTGGTCATCGTTCGCCAAAAATCAGATTTTGTTTCTCATTAGGGGTTTCATCACTTGACACATACGTCTCCAATCCATTCTCCTTGGATTAATTAGAAACTTATCATCGAAATGATCATCTACAACCCATAAACGTTCCAAATTTTGTCTTATTTCATCGATCCATACCTTTTCATTGAACCATAATGATTACAGGGTTCCAATCAGGCCTGGTTTCTCCAAATAATATAAAACCGGGACTATATGGTCATACCGTCGATGAACGAGAAGAAAATCAATAGAAAATCACAAGAAATAAATTATATGGACCAATGTTAGGAGTTATTTATAAGAACCCAAGTGTTTCTTGAGGTATATATCCTTTACATTCTTTCAATTCACAGTTTCTATTTTTAAATATGGACTAATGTTAATGCCCGTTGAGGTCATGGAAGTTTCAGTGGTGTATGGGGTTGGATCAGATCCCAGAACCTAGCTTTTGGGTTGAAAATAACCAGGTATATAGTTTGAATAAAACATGAGTGGAAATATGTAGGGTTAGATAAAACCATGGGAGGATAGACTGAGGGAGGATACCAGCTGCATGGTTATAGAAAACCATGCAATTTGGGCCACATGTCCATGAGGCCATGTATGCAATTTTGGTTGTGGTGTTTTTCACACTTTGTGCAGAGTTGGTCAAACCATGCGATGTGAACTTCCCTATAGCTATGCATGCATGGTTGGCACTAAACATAACCAAACCATGGAAACCTATAACTTCAGTGAATTTAAATTTCTTGCCTCATATAATATTTTAAATCAAACCTAATTATTATTCACTTTCATGCTAAGAAAAAATCTCATTTGGGGATCCTCCCTGAATCCTACTATATGATTTGTTGTTGGTTCCCTATCCGAGCATTGAATCAATAACCACCAGCCTCATTGGATCCACATCGGTAAGATCTTAATTCATTTTTTTACATTCTCTGTTTGGTTTGGTATCAACTACAATATTTAGGTGTAAGATAATTTACCCAATTAATAGTCTCTTCATTTATTCATTGATTTTATCCACATCTGAGTCAAATTAAGATCTTATAATAGTTGATATATAAATTATGGACCTATGGTTGGTGGTCAATGCATTTTGTTTAAAGTTAATGTTCTTATATATTTTCATTGTGTCGCATTCCCATTTCCTAGAGCATCCCCCTCGAAATGAGTTTTAATCCTTGAATTGAATTGTTTAGCATGGATTATGAAATTAACGATATTGTCATTGAATGGTTATTGGTTGATAACCTTTAACGGAACCACCCCTTTGGGTGTGTTGATTATTATAAATGGACCACCATGGGTGGCATGTGAATTGGATAACCTTGAGGTTGTTCATTATCCATTTTCATGGCCAAATGATTATTTGAGGTGTGAATTGATATGCGAATTGAATTGTGACATTAGTTGTAATTGATTTGATTAATGGTAAGGGATGAAATGACCATGAACCTTGGAGTTTCCCTTATAATGGATTTTTAAATAATGTGATGCTTTTTAATGAAATACCCAGGTGAGATGAGTAGAGGAAAGACTTCTAAGCTTGTCCATAGACTTGAGTCACCTTTTGAGATGGGATTGACATTACATTTTCTTGGTGTTGAACTTGACCTATTTGAATGAAAGTGATTAAATGAAATTTATTAAGGGGTTTTGAATCCATTGAAAGATTATATTCATTTTTTTGACACATAGATAATATGATAATTCCATGGATAGAATCAATTGGATTTTACCTTTTTTATTCCTTAGTGACACTTGGACTCCTGGTATGAAATTCTAATGATATATGTGTAGGGAATAATTTTAATATGCTGATTGATACATGGATTCCATATGGATTTACAAGGATGGACAAAAAGGGAATTTGATCATTATTCCATGGGTGATACATGGGCTCCCTTTGTGGAACACCACCGAAGAAATTGAATGGAAGAGATGTTGTACCACATATAAAAAGATACCTGGGTTATTGAGGATCACCATGGATATGATCATAGGGTGTTCGTTTATATTATACCAGGATTGAATCAAGGATTAAAAATTAGTAATTCCAAGGATGGAATTAAGTTCTAAATGTATTAATGAATAGAATGAGTTATATGAGATTCCTGTCAACCCAAATCCAAAGCTTGGATTTTGTATTTTTCTATACTTTATGGATGTCCTATTTAGGATTTCTTTTTTTTATCTATATAGACAAGGGATATCAGGCTATGTTTTGGGTCTCTAGAATTACTATTTAAATGGGATTGAACAGTTAAATGAATATGGTTATAAATGAAACATTCTTTACTATTAATTAGGAGACATTTTTATTTAATTGAGTTGATGAAATGAAATAGTTATAAAATTAGAACCTAGACATTATAGGATGTTTAATTGAGTGATTCCATTACATATTATATTTATTATTTCACACTATAGTTGTTATATACACACATACTATATGGAACTTGACCATGGGTGGTTGCATAGGGGGATTTAGTCTTATGCCATGTTTGGGCCGCCTTGGGTAACTGAACATACTATATGATTGCAATTATGGATAAAGGAAATTGACCTACTATAGGTTCTTGATTCATTATTAGGAGAAGGGGAGCATATGACTAATCTGAGGCTCATGATGTTAGTTGTGATACTTTTTGGCCTTTCTGTTATGTTGTTACATGTATTGTTCACCTTCCATGTATACCTATTTTGGATATTTTATGGAGACATATGAAATTTATCATTCTCTTGGTATATGTGGTTACTTTGTTTATTTTTATATATTCTTGATGTGTATATGTTTTCTGTTTGTTTTTAATACTTACGCTATATATATATTAATGATATTCTTCTAGGATACACTCTAGTGATGAGGGAATGGTTTCCCCATATACACACTTAGGCACTCGCTGCTAGTCATCAGACTCTGGAGTTTGGGGAGATGTGGTGGAGATCATGTGGCCAACTGGGTTTGGGGTACTATTGAGTGGCATCCCGGTCTAGGACATTACAAATTGGTATCAGAGCCTTCTTTTTCGGTTTACTTTACTATTTGGAAATAATATAAAGGGATATAAGGAATTGGAATTTGGTAATGATTTATGCCCTTGCGTAGCAAACCCACATATAGGGAAAATCCCAATTTCCTCGAAATAAATTGTTTTCCCCTAGATTGGTACTTTTATAGTTTATTTTATTCCATCTTTTGGTGATACACCTGGATTGTGATGTTATTATTGATATGATTTTGGGTTTTATTTTTTTTCAACCTAATGAGATGAGTGTATTCCATATCATGCATAATTTTAGGCACCTTAGATGAATCAAATTTCAAGAATTATTCCATGCCATTGAGGATGAATTATTGTTTTCATGTTGTTGTGATAGGTGTTGTGATAGTTATACCGTCTACTTTAATATACTTTCTGGAGCTGGTTATGGTGAGAATTGGGTGGATTCCATACTTTTTTTCCTAGGGATTATGGTCCCTCATGGATCAGAATTTAGAGAACCATTGGTTCATCCTTTTAAATAGAATTATGATATAATGATAATTGAGTATGAATTCAAATAGAAGTGAAAAATAAATTCAAGTGAAAATGAAATGGGAAATGAATGTGTTAATAAAATGGAAACTAAGATTACTTATAGTAGACAACATGTCCAATTATAAACATTAGTAGTAGGTAGTAGGCAGTATCTATAGAATTTATATATGATTCATATGATGCCTTTAACTGACTCTATGAGTAAGAAGAAGGGTGTTTTCTTATATAGGATTTTTTGTTCCTATAATATTTAATATTTGTTCTTTTCAGTTACGAACATTGATAATGATCTTGAACTGGGGCATGTGTTCCACATTATCGAGGCACGCTTCCAAGACAACCTCTAGTCATATTCTAAGAAGGTGGTGACGATCGTAATTAGGAGGTGGTGGGTTGTGGACTACCAGTGGATAATATAGTCATAACAGCTGTTACACTAAATGTTGTACTAGACATACGTGTTGAAGCATAGATCCATGATGGGCCTTTTCAATTTATGTCAATCATTCTGGGAGCACCGCGACATGGCCCATATTGGGAAGAGTTGACATGTGAGTTCCATAAGTATCATCTACCCACATTTCTGGGGGATGGAGGACCATAAGATATGAAGTCATGGATAGAGGCCATGATAGATACCTTATAGTTTATCGAGACACCTCCTTAGTGGTGATTAAATCTTTGTACGTATGTGTTTCTTAATTCCGCCAAAAGATATTGGGATGTAATAACATAACCATAATGTCATTGGGGGATGGATTGGAGGGATTTTAATATTGAATTATATTATTTTTTATATCCCAATACATTAGGGCCAATAGACCCTAAGAGTTTTTCCACCTGGATTAGGGAGTGTAATCAATTATGGGAAAATTCATCCCATTTTATTGAGCTCCATCAATTAGATCATATTCTAATGGGTGATGAGTTATCTAATGTTTGGTTATTCAATGATGGTATCAAGAATGAATTCAATCACATGTGAATGTATTTCAGTTGACTACCATTTCCGGAATAGTGAATCTTTCACTTATCACAGTGCGTAACCTGAGAGAGGATGGAGGTGAGATCCATTAAGGTTCGTGGATATATATATATAGCACTACATCAATCAGTAGTATGAAGGATCTTCTGGGGATTTCATGTGGTGATATTAGCATTCGTAATGCATACTTAGGCATCTAGGTGAG
This sequence comes from Viscum album, assembly GCA_963277665.1. Taxonomy (NCBI): domain Eukaryota; kingdom Viridiplantae; phylum Streptophyta; class Magnoliopsida; order Santalales; family Viscaceae; genus Viscum; species Viscum album. Next base: position 388,534,476 of record OY728166.1, read on the forward strand.
GTTCTACCAGTGTGGTTGGTCAGGATATATGAGACCACATTGTACAAGAGACCCAGTTGTGTGCTGATCTTGAGGAAATATGGGTCATCTGTAGCGCTTTTTTAGAACTTTTAATCTAGAAGCCAATGAGATAGGTCGTTCACTGACACCAATTCTACGATTAGGGTAAAAATGTTTTTATCTAGAAGTGTGATTAATTAAAAATAGTCGATCAGGCCTTGTAGGTGGTCATGGCCGTGGTATTTAGACATCAGTTTTTCATCGACTTCAAGGTGGATCTACTCAGGGTAGCTTGGTAGTATTATAGGGCCCCAGTTCAGGATAGATATAATCAATGTAATAGACCATTCATGGAAAATTTCTCAAATATTCATCTTTTATAGGTACTATTCTATTATCCTCTACTTTATCTTCTGCTATTTTTTTGATATAGAGGATTCACATAGTTTTATATATATATTCCTACAGTGGAGATCCTTGAGCACAATTTCTATAACTCTGATGGGTTTATGATTCTTGATTCTCCATTGGGTATTAGAATGGAAGATGTACGTCATTAATGTGAGTGTCCCCATGACATTGGGGGGTGTCAGAACATATCAGACCTCCTTGTCCTTGAGATGAATGGTTTGGTCATTATTCTCGATATGAAAGCATTGGTTCCATTTCTTTCAATCATTGGTTTCAATCAGAGAACAACGACCATTACAACACCAGAGGGTGGGAATGTTTAGCCATAACGGTGATTGGGATGTCAATAAAAGAAGATATGAACCCAGGAATCATGGGATGTGCAAGATGATAACCCAAATTGTGAGTTTATAATTGGATTATTAGGGATATGTCAAGAATATTTCCGTCCAGTGGATGATCATTTAAGGAATGATTTTCTAGATGAATTTTCAAGATTAACTCAAGTGAGAGAGGTATATTTGTTTATTGAGACATTTCTATAAGTTTCATGGGTATCCATTACTCCTTACAGGATGTATACTAATGAGATGGAATAGATCAAGAGTTAGCTAGAGGATTTATAGGCAAAGAGGTTTATTTAACCCAGTAATCATCTATGGGGTTTACTGATTATTATGAAAAAAATGAAGATGATATCATTAGTCTATGTGTGGATTGTAAGAAATTGAACCAACCGATGGTTAAGAAACTGTATCCTAGGCTGCAGATAGATTATCTTTTTTCCTAGCTATGAGGAGCTCATGTTTTCTCAAATATATATTAGAGATCTTATTATCCTTAAGAGTGTGTTAGACCATCAGACATACCTTACAAAAATTTCTTGTAGAAGGTATGGTCTATATGAGTGTTTGGTTATGTCATTCAACATCATGAACATAGAAGTTATCTTCATGAAACAGATGTACCAAGTGTTCCATCCTTATATTGATTCATATATAGTGGTTTTTGAGGATGATTACTTGGTGCATTCTCAAAATCAACTTTACCATGCCAAATATCTTGAGAAAATATTGGATACACCGAGAGAGAATTAGTTATATGATAATAGCACAATGTTTCATTTATTGATGGAAGTGATTAACTTGATTGGTCACATTATCTTATAGACAACTGTATTATTTTACTCAGATAAGGTGAGAGTTTTAGATTACTAGGTGCATCCCAAGAACATATTTGATGTAAGAAGTTTCTTAGGTTTAGTTGGTTACTAAATGAATTTCATACTGGACTTCTCATTACTAGCATTGCTACTTACAGGCATGATGAAAAAGTGTTTCATGTTTTTATGGTTAGATTCCTGAAATATGACCTTTTCGGAGCTGATGGGGAGGTTGACATCAGTGTTAGTACTGATTTTTTCAGATCCAGGAAGGAGTTACATTATGTACATCGATGCATCATGTATCAGGATAGAGATAATTCTTATTTAGAAGGATATATTATTGGAATACCAGTCTCAATAGTTTAGTCCACATGAGCATAATTACCAAGCACATGACCTCAAGTTCCCTGAGGTTGTTCACACATTGCGATGTTGGAGACATTACATAGTTGGATAGTGTTTTGTGTTATACATTGGCCAAAAAATCCTCATGTACAATGTTACATAGTGTGATATGAATTTGAGATAGCGAATATGGGTTGAATACATATAGTCTTTCATATTAAAGATTTCTCACATGCTTGGTGAAGGTAATGTAGTGGTCAATGCACTGAGTAGTAGGATTTGGATATAGGAAGTTCAGCAGACTAGTTTCAAGTGGAAGTTCAAGGATTTGTTCTCTAAGATGCACTTGGTGGTGAAGGAAGTTCATGGAAATATTTTTTATCATATTTTCCTCTTACATATACAATTATGGATAGATTCAGTATGAGGCAACTATATAATTTTTTTAACCCTAGTAAAATGGAAGAGTGTGGAAGGTTAGGACCCTCCTCTTAGTTAGACAGTAGGAGAGGATGAAATTCTTGGTGTACATGGTTGTGTTATTGTTTTAGTAGATATGTTTGAGTAGATGGTGAAGGACTTTCATGTTTTATCATAGGAAACAAAACTTAGAATAACAAGGATGTATCATGATTTACATCACCAGAATTGGTGATCAAGTATAAAAATAGATATAGCTTATTTTTCCATGAGATGTTGCACCTATCAGTAGGTGAAGGAAGAATGATAGTGACCATCAGGACTATTACAATAGCTTCCTATTCCCGTGTGGAAATGGGATGACATCATGATGGATTTCATGATAGGTTTATTGAGGTCACCTCAAGTTAATTATATCATGTGGGTTATTTTTGATAGAATCAAAAAGGTTTCACATTTTCTACCTATTAAGGAGACCTTTTTAGCTGATGAACTCAAGAGGTTGTATATCTGTGAGATAGTATGACTCCACAAGGTCATGTGAAAAATTGTTTCAGATAGGTAAACTCAGTTTAAATCTATTTTCTGGTAGAGTTTTCATAGGGAACTAGGTACATATGTACTTTTGGGAAGAACATACCACCTTCAGTCTAATGTCCAATCAGATTGTACAATTCATGTTCTTGAATACATACCACATGTATGCGTCTGTGATTTTGGGGTCTCGTGGGAGCGGCATATACCCCTAGTTAAATTCTCCTATAACAATAGATTTTAGAACACTATGTTAGTGGTTTATTTTTTGGAATTATATGATAGTCCTTGTCGATCACCCCACTTTTGGTTCGAGATAGGAGAGGAATCCATGCATAGATCTCATCCTGTCCAAGAGACCTTAGAGTAGGTGTATTTGATTTAGAAGTAGATGCATACTATGTAGTTTTATCATAAATATTACACCAATCATTGAATATGACCTCTATAGTTTGAGGTCAGGGAATGAGTTTTCTTAGGTGTTTCACTAAGACAGGGACATAGGAGGATTATGGGACAACATAAGATTTAACAACGTTATGTCGGTTCATTAAAAATTGTGGAGAGAGTTAGGCCAGTAGCCTGTCAGTTTCAATTACCTCATAGGCACCGAGCCTTGCACGATGTCTTCCTTGTTTCTCTACTGAAATGTTACTATTTAGACTCATCTAATGAATTTCTCTAGAGGAGGTTGAGTTACAGGTAGATTCATCCATTGAGGAGAATCATATTTATATTGCGCTTCGTAGCATGAAGTTTATATAAGGCCAGTCCGTTCCTTTAATATTGTTGATGTGGAAGCCCGAACAACTATAATATGAGACCTAAGAGCAGAAGGATGATGTACACTCATAGTGGATGAAGTTATTCTACAATATTCTTGACCACCCTTGAGAAGGAAGTTTTGGGATGAATTACTTTAAGGGAAAATTTTTGTAAGAATCTAGTTATTTTTTTATACGGATCATTCAATTTTTATTAATTATTTGATTATATGTTTATATATGGACTAATTTGAATGACCGTTGAGGTCATGGAAGTTCAAGGATGTTTGGTGGTGGTTCAGAGCCCAAACACCAATTTTTGGGTTGAGAATGTCCTGGAACACGGTTTTAAAATACAGTGTGGGGAAGGCCTCAATGTTAGACCAAACCATGCATGAATGGATAGGGGGAGGCTTTATGTCATGTAGTTTTATAAATCCATGTGATTTGGGTCACACGACCCTGAGACCAGGTATAAAATTTTGACAGTGGATTTTTCCACAGTTTGTGCATGGTTAGTCAAATTGTCTGATGTGTCATTCCCTATAGATAAGTTTTCATGGTTGGAACAAGGTTTGGAAAAACTATGTTGAAAAATAGTGTAACTCACTAATTTGGAAGAATTTACAATTTTCGACTCATTTAATATTTTAAATCAAACCTAATTATTATTTCCTATCTCTCATAACAAACCTCTCATTCATATCTCCTCCTTAATTCCTAAAGTAGGATTTTCCGCCTACTCACCATCTAAGCTCAGAAACAAGAACTATCAATCTCATTGGATCCACATCTATATGATCATGATTCCTTTTGTGTTTTCATCATTTTTTTGGTATTAGATATTCTATTTCGGTAAAATATAATTTTACCTATTAATAGGTTCTTCATCCAATCTTCAATTTTCTCATAATCCTAGTCGAATCATAAGTGGATAATGGATGAAAAATCAACTATGTACCTTTGGTAGGTGGCCTAATTACTTTCATTTAAAGTCGAAGTGTTTATATATTTCCATTTTTATGTGCATCCAATTCTCAGAGCATCACCTCTGAAATGAGTTTTAATCCTTGAATTGATTTTTTTATCTTGGCCTAGGTAATTAAAGGGTCCTTCATTGAATGGTTATAGGTTAATAATATTGAATGTAACCACCCCTTTGGGTGTATTGACTATTATAAATGGACCAACATGGATGGTATGTGAATCAGATACCTTTGAGTTGTGACAATACCCTTTATCATTGGATGGTAATACTAAGTTATCAAACAATGATTTGAGTTTTGAATTTATATGTGAATTGAATTATGATATCAGTTGTAATTGAATTGATTAATGGGAAGGGTTGAAATGACCATGACCCTTATAACTTTCCTTGTAATGGCTTGTTAAATAATGTGATACTTTTTAATGAAATTACAACGCCAGTTTATTATAGGAAAGCCTTATATGATTGTCTAGAGGCTTGAATCAATTTTTCAGGTGATATTGAATGGAAATATTAACGATGTTGACTTTGAAATGTTTAAATGAAAGTAATTAAATTAAATTTATTAAATGTTATTGAATTTATTGAAATATTATATGCCTTGGGTGATACATGGATTCCTATTTATAGGTAGAATCATTTGGATTTTACATTTTTTATACCTGAGTGACACTTGGACTCCTGACATGGACTATCAAGGAATGGATTGTAGGGTATGACTATTATATTCCAATTGATACTTGAATTCCATATGTATTTCCAATGATGGAATCAAAGGGAATTTGATCATTATTCTAGGGGTGATACTTGGACTCCCTTAGTGGAATGCAAAGGATGAAATTTAATGGATGAGATGTTATACCACCTCTAGAGTGATACATGGGCCCTTGAGGACTACCATTGATGGGCTCATAGGGAATTGGATTATATTATACATTGAGTGGTATGAGGATTCCAAATTAATAATTTCATGGAAAATCTTAGGTTCTAAAATTAATAATAAATAGAATTAGTTAAATGACGTGTCTTCCAATCCAAAGAAAAATCTTAGATTAAATATTTTAATATACTTTATGGATGGAATTTTTTGGTATCCTTTGTTTATCTATCCACATGAGGGATACTGGGATACATGATGGGCCTTGAGATTTTTTAATTAAATGAGATTGTGTTGGTGAATGTACTTGGTTTTAAACGACACATGCCTGGATGTTAATCTAAATACATATTTTTCAAATGGAGTTGATGAAATGAAATCGTTATAAAATGAGAACCCAGATTTTATAAGATGTTTAATTGAGTTCTTCCTTTACATATTATATTACATTATACACACCGTGGTTATTATATACCCATTGACTATGTAGAACATGACCTTGGGTGGTTGCCTGCTAGGATTTAGTCTCAAGCCCTATTTGGGATGACTTGGCTACCCAAACATACTATATGATTGCAAGAATGGACAAAGAAATGGTCTATACAACATTTTATTTATTGTTGGTTAGGAGTATGGGAGAATAATACCGAGATGTGGATTATGATTCTAGATTGGATACATTTTTTCCCTTTTGAACTGTTTTTCTCTATATTGTACACCTACCATGTATTCCTGTTCTGGCTGTTTTGTAGAGACCTATGACATTTATCATCATCAAAGTATATAAGATTCCATTTGGTATTGTAATCTATTACTATTGTGTATTTGATATCTTTTTTTTGTTACTATATCCACTACTTATTTATTATTAATATTCCATTATGATAGGCTATGGCGATGAGGGTATATTATCCCCACAAACACACCTAGGCCCTCACTGCTAGTAATAATCCTTTATCATTTCAAGAGATTCACTTGAGGCCATGTGGCCAATTGGGATTACAACACAATAGAGTCGAATATTGGTTTGGGACATTACATTCCTTGTACATTGATCAATAATAGGGAAACCAGGGTTATGAAACAATTGAAATGAAAATATTTATCTGATGTTTAAGAGCATTCCAAGGCTAAAATTGGTGCATGTAAATAGAAGGGATTGATTTTCTTAAAACATTAAATCAATAGTGGTCTAAACTAAATTTTGAATAGTTATTCCAAAATATTGGACCTTTCTTCATCAATTAATAAACTCACAAATGGTTGATGGAAGTAATTTCATTCACAACATCCCGATCTTCTTTAATTTGGAGTTTCATCATCATCCAATTTGATTATCCAATGATGGAGAAAGGAGAGAATTATTGGAGATTCTATGATTATGAGGATAACCCTGAGAATTTATCCATGATTATGTATTTGTAGGAACAATTTTCATCAAATGAGATTAATTAATTAAATTATTAAATTAATTACTTAAGTGTATGTACCACCCAAGGATGAGATGTTTGATCACACCACACAGACCCATTTTATGTCATGCTTAGCGTAAACACTGCATTCCCAACTCAACTGTGGTCTTGGATTTCTAATCTATGATTATATTTAAGAGTTATACCATTTTATTAAATAATCATTGTTTGTGGAATATAGAATATATTTAATATTTTAATAAAATTAATTCCAAACACACTGAGCCTCGGAATCACAATCCATCTCAGTGCCTAGCTCTAGAAATATATGTAGAAATATTTAAATATCAAACAAGGAAACAACCATGTCTCTACATGTCAGTCCAAATTGGGTACCCAGTGTGCTCAAATACTATTATTTTAAAAATTTCCATTTTTAATTATCCTACTTTTGGGAATTGGTTCTTAACATCAGATTCTTCCAATTCATGGATTATTTAGATGAATGTATATGGAATTTTTGACTCCTAAATCCCTCTTTCATTATTCACCATTGATCTTTAACTTTAGTTTCATTTGATCTTTTATTTTAGATTAAATTAGTGTGTCAGATATTTTTAAGATAGATTCTTTATGAATCTTAACACTTTATACAAAATTGATGAGGTTTCTGTTTTTTAATTCAAATTATATTTCTATAAATTCTATGTCACTGAAATATAAAATTATTCTTTTCAAGGAGTTTTTAGAGGCATGTGATATGGTTGGATATCTAATATTTATTACATTTGGTGACCAAATTATTTCTCATGGTTTTACCCCAAGTTTTTATGTGAATTGTGGGATTCTTTGAGATTGAATTTGTTTCATTAATTTCATGGAATAGTAATATGAAATATTATCTAGGAATGGAATTACTATGATTTTTTGAATGATAATCATAACTTGAAAGTTTTGTATTAGTGTTGGAAATAAGGTTTTCCATGCTTTTAATGTTGAATTTGTGTGGGAGAGACTAATTTGTTGCATGAAAATAAAATAGTAGATAATATGTGGGTTTTTAGATGGTCAATAAGGGATATAATAATAAAAGAATAGGGTAATTAATTTTATAATTTCTTAATATTTTCTAATAAATGAATGTAATGAGTTTATGGATTTTTTCACTTGTTTGAGGTAACTTGGCCCCACCTTATGTGTTCAAAATGTATTTTTATACCATAAATTTAATCTTTATGTATGAAAATAAGGAATTTATGAGAAATAAGGTAACAAGGTTTCATAGAGAATTAACCCCATTCTTTTGTGGTTAGAGTGTTTGTTTGGAAAGTTGAATAATATTAAGATAAATTTGGAAATGGAAACATAAATAGTTAAAGAGATTAATTAATATGATAAAGGTTAGGTAAATAACATTGACTTGATTTTTATTATATTAGGAACTTTTGGGGGGGGGGGGTTAATAGGAATCTTTTTATATAAATTTATGAGCTTTGATGCTAGATATAGAATTTTTTATTCACATTTATTCTGCATGTTATGTAGTGGAGGTATAATGAAAACATTAGTTGTCAAGAGATGGAACTGATATGTCTTAAGTGTCATGAGAGATGATTATCACTAACCTTGTTTTCCAATTTTGATCCATTAAAATGATCTCTTATATGTTGTATATTTTAGGTTTAGTTTTCATATGATACTATATGAAATTTTTTTCTTGAGGGGATAGATATATGTTATTCCATGATATGGAATAGTTGTCCTTATGGAGATGTTTATGTGTTATTTAATGATATATAATAGTAGACCATAAGGGTAAAGAGTCATATGGTGTTATAGGGCATGGTTTGATATGTGTCATTATTTTTTGTGAATAGATGGACTTAGGAAATTCTAGGATATCATGATGATCTATGAGAATTTTTCTTGATCCTATACTGCCATCATTGGATAAAGTAGGTATATATTATTTGAGTTACATGATTTCACCTTATATATTATCACCTAGCTAAAATACATATTAATTGAACCATTTTATCTTTAAAATCTTACACACACACACAAAAATATATATATTCTTATACTGACACATGGAGCTAGCAGGGGTTGTAGTGGTTTCCTCAAAGGATTTTTCTATTGATTACTATATCTATACAACTGGTGTGCATAAATATTAAATTTATAACATTTCATATAAAGTTATGGGGAATATGTAGGTATGAATTATTATATAGGAACAAATTGGATTTTAGTTCATTAGTTTATAGATTATGAAGGAGTGGGATTTCTACACATTTCATTATTATTTTTCCAGTTGTATTACATAATTTTTTCGAAGAATGACTTGCCATTGAATCTAGTTTAACTTCATGAATTTTGTGAGGTATTTGGGATATTATTGTGAGATTATTGAGTTGATGTTATTTTTTATACTATTTAATGATTTTATGATTCTTATTATGTTTTTATTTTATATGATTAACCATTTTGAGGGAAAATTTCTCACCATGTGTTATCTTAGACCCTCTACACTAATCTATATCATCTAGTAAACATGGATTTTACTTTATTCCATATAAATTTTTTCATTGGTGTCATGGTTGTACTTGGGAGATAAATTACACATAGATTCCCTTCCATTTGAGTTCTATTCTTATAGGTTTCCTCCTTGAGGACCATTAAAATCCTTATATCTAGTACCAATATCCCTGAACGAATGAAAAATAAAATAAAAAATCTTTTATTTAAAACTAAATAAATTTTCTTTTTATAAAATTTTATTAAATGAAGTGAATATGGACTCTTCTCATAAATACCTTAAAATAATTTAGGAAGATTCATGACTGTTCATCTTCAGTCATCTCTTCATAGCTGGTATTTATGAGTGAGGGTAGGTGAACCTCAATAGGATAGATGAATTCTATTATTTCTAATAAGAAATATAGAATTTACCATTTGATGGGTTTTTAGGGATGAAATAAAACTATAAAATATCAAGGATCATTTACATCCATGCCTTCTATTCCGTGTACAAAATAATTTACATAATGATCAATATCATTATTATAAACGTAAATATCTTTATGTGATCAAATAGATGATAGGGTAAGAGAATTTGGATCATATTTTATACTTCACATATAATCTATTAAACTCATCCACCAAAAAATTAATTTCATTATCCCTGAATAAAACACGAGGAACTCCAAATTTGGAGATTATTTTATATTTTATGAATGTAATAATGGCTTGAGTCCCAAATATACTTTCAGGAACTGCTTCCATTCATTTGAATAAGAAGTCTGTTATGAAGGGGATAAATTTATAATATCATGAAATTATTTCGTGATATGGGCCCAAAAAATCAAAAACCCATATGGAAAATAGTGGAGGGTACTTAATGACAAGAAGAAAGTACAAGGTTTTATGCATGAAATTCTAGGGTATTTGGGACATGTGATATATTTTATGGAACTAAATGTAGTCTTACATCATTAAGGTCTAGAAGGATTAAAGCCTTTAGATTTGGTTACCAATCTTATACCCTTCCTGATGATCCCCATGTTTTCTTATGTGGAATTCCTCCATTAAATTTTAAATCTATAGACATTTGAAGCACCTAAGATGGATCCCATGAAAAATCTATATATATATATATATTATTTTGGAAGAGTTTGGTTCATTACAGAGAAAAAATATCATTAATCATCTATGATTTTTTGAATTTTTATCTTACTAATTTTCAATATCTTGGGATTAGAGGATTCCCATTATTGGGAACATCTAATAGATTTCAATTACATTTTGGGAAGGAAGAAGATCTATCACCTATAGTGGATTTGTTCCATTTCCATTCACTTCGACTACTTCTTCATTAGAGTAAGAAAATATTGCCCATTGATATACCACAATAAAAATTATTTCAATTTAGTCAATACTAGTGAGGGGAAAAAATATTATAAATGAATTTATAGGGAAATTTCACAATTGTGGAATGTATAATTTCATGGATTATATAGAAAACCACTCAATTATGAGAAGTGAAAATTGATGAACCCATGATTTATAGTTATTGAAGTTGATTAATTTTCTGTCAACCTTTTATTTAAGAATGTATTTTAGTTATTTGTGAAGATTTATTTCTATTTTCTATAGACCAGAGATTAGAATATGTAATCTGAGAGGATCAAAAGTGAGGTTTCCAAAATATTCCTTGTTCTAGTTGATTAAGCAAACAAAAAATGAAGGATTATAGAGATATTTGAATGTTAGTACCTGGTAGTGATCATATGAGAATGATAAGAAAGTAGGTTTCTTAATATTAGAGGATCCAAGGTGAGTATTCTAGAAAGTGATAAAGTCTTGAGATTCATTTCATATTTTGAGTGCATAAGATACTTGTCCATCATGTAGGATATTGAGACTTTCTAAGATATGAAGTTAGTGTATATGATTTTTTAGTTATTTTATAATTGATTATTTTTTATGATACCTATCATTATTAATGTTTTGACCATATCGAGTTTATGAATATTATACTACCTTCAACATATCGATTCCCTATTTCGGGTATATATATTCCCTTAATTTCATCATATTTTTTCTGAGCCTTATTTTGAGTCATATTGGGTGACTTTTGGGAGTTTTTAGATTTTTTTAGGCATATGCTCAATTGGTGCATGGTTAATGAAAATTGTGTAGTTCATACCAAGAAACTGTGAACCATTTGTTTGAGTTTCAGTAGAGGGCCCATGGTTAGTGAAACTTGTGTGGCCTAACCCTAAAATCATATGACATGGGTAAATGGGGGGATCATGGTTGGCATAAGGTTTTTCAAACCGTGCATCCAAACCATGAATCCTCTTCTAGTAGACTAGGTGGGGGTGCATGGTTGGAACACAATTTTTAAAAGCATACAACCAAACCATGAAACTCTCTCTAGTATCCCAATAATAGGTTCATAGTTTTTTCATGGTTTTCCAAACCATGCCTCCAAACATAGTGAAAATAGTTTAATTATCTATTTTTTTAATTTAATTGTTGAGAAACCCAGTTTAAATTCTAAATTCATTAAAATAAATCCTAATATGGTTATTTGGAATTTGGAGGCTCTCTAGAAGTGTTCTTGGACCATAAAACTATATTCTTTAGTTATTATTATGTTGGTTTATACATTGACAATATAATTAAACAAGAATTTAGTGATGGTTTTTAGCCATGTTTTCAAAAATCATAGATAATTTAGCAATTCCAATTATCCATTTGTAAAATCATGGATCATTTTAATTTTAGCTATGGTTTCCAAAAACAATGCTAATTTAGCCACATTAACGGAAAATGTCACTAATTTAGTGATTTGTTTCAAGAAACTTTAATAAATTAGCAATTTTTTTCAAGAAACATCACTAAATTAAGGACATTTACTGAAAAAATGGATGATTTAGAAATGTTTTCAGAAAATTTCACTAATTTGGGAAAATTTTTCGAGAAATATGAAATTTTAAATTCAGTGACATTTTTAATAAAATGTGGTTATATTATTGACATTTTGACCACTATTTTAAATATTTCTAAATGTATATATGCATAGTAAAATTAATTTACATATATAAATAAAATTTTATAATTATATTTATTTATATTTATTTATATAAATTAATATTTATATACAAATAAATTAACCTATATATGAATATCATAGTATATATAGATATTTTAATATAGAGATGTAGATTTATTTTTTATTTTTTATTTAAATATAACTCAAAGTGTTGTTCAATGGTATCTTCCGCTGTGGGTATCACGGAGGTATTGAGTTTGAGGCTTGTTGTGTTCTTCCTAGCATATGTGTGATGCATATTTGTTCTGGTAACATAGCTCATTTCTCGGCACGAATGTAAATACACACACACATATATATTAATATAAATAACGATATATATATATATAATCTCACACACACCCATATATATATATATATATATTATAACACATATATTTTAAATTTAGTCACGTTTTTAAGAAAATGTGGAAATTATAGGGATATTTTTAACTGTGTTTTAAAACATGGATAATTATATAAATACAATTATAATTCTATTAATGTACATATATATATATATATAAAAGAAAATATATAAAAATATATATGTATATTTACACATATATAATATAATTGCACACACACAAATATAGATAATCATATATATATATATATATATAATGTAAACAGAGACACACACAAATATATATATATATATAACATATATATATGTATATCTGTATTAACATATGTATATTAATATATATAATTATTTATTAATAATATATTATTTTTCTTAATATTTAAATCTATTAATATATATTCATATATAGAATAATACAATTATATTATCAAATGTGTTTTAGGTGAGTTGGTCCAGTCATTATCGATGTGTTTGTAGGTCTGCATTTTGATTGTCATTATAGGCCAGTTTTTATGTTGTGGGTCCTACATGAAGTCATGGTGGGGTCCTACCCTTGTTGAGGGTTTGTGTTACAGATAATGTTAGGATTCATCATGCATAGGTATGTAATGATTGTGACAGGGTATCTCTTGGGAAGATGTTAGGGTTTTAAGAAAATAGGGGTATTAAAAATAATGAATTTAAAAAAATTATGAATTTCAAAAAAAAATAATTATACACATTTATAGAAAATGAAGCTAATTAATATATCGTTTACCATCATTTTTGAAAAATATCAGTAAATTAAGTGTCTTTAATTAGTGAATTTTATAAAAATCATGAAATAGTAAAATTTATAAACATAACTTCATGTGTTGATCATTTATTGGGTGATCATTTATCTTTTAAATTGTTGTAGGTGGTGTTGTAAGGAAATATTTACCAATTAAATAATTTTTTGTTTGTTTGATTTATATTAGTTTTCCAACTAAGTTATAAATATTGAATTGAGTCCATTGATAAATTATTTTAAATTAAATGGTGATCATGATGAAATCTCCTTGATAATGGATTATAAAATAAAGTTTCATTTTCATTAAAATGATCCTAAATTTAAATGAGTAACTTTAAGAATTAATTAGAAGTTTAATTTTGAGAGGAAAATCATAATATATTTATGATTATTTCAGATGAAATGAATTTATTTAATAGGAAATAGTTTTTGATAAAAAATATATTATGTTGGTTTTTGAAATAAAATGAATGTTTTTAAATAAAAAATTTTGGATGGATGAATCGATTGATTGAAAAATTGGTAATATTGAATAGTATCCCCAAGTATGAATGATTATCTAGAAGCACATGAGAGTCTGCAAAGTTAAAAAGATAGATATTCATGGTAGGTAAACTAATTTCTAGAAATCACTTTATAATGACAACAAAATATTTCTTTATTTAGGGAAGGGAAAATTTGTGTTGGGATCCTCTTATATTACTCCTAGGATTGGAAATCTAGGGATTGTGTGCATAGCTAGAGACATATTTCATTGAGATTTTTTAGAAAATTTTGGTCACTACTATCCTTGTGAATTATTTCTGTAGTGTAATAATTTATAGTAATTGAAAATGTTTTTACATTCCAATACTATAGAATTGATTTACTCATATATTTTTTGATATAAATTATAATTCATGGTTATTTTTATAAATATTATTATATATTCCTTAATGGATATAAATTAATATTAAAAAATATTTATAATTATCCTTTTATATTTTTTATAAAACTTATTTTGATAATACCCATGAAATGATTTCCTTTCCATGTTTGAATTAAAAATGAGAAAATTTGTTTTATTTTTGTAAGATATTGGTTTTTCTATGAGGTAAAGATCATTTAAATTTATGTCTAATTATTTATCTTGGACCTAATATGTATACTTAGTGAGTCTATGAAAGAAAATGGGGGGTTTTGGGGGCTTGTTCATAACCTAGATCCTCAGCTGGTGGAAGAAACCACTAGGCCACATGGTTAGTAGAAAATGTGTCACCCAACCTGCACAGTTTATCCTAACTATGTTGGGGAATTTCAGAGGAAAAATAAGGGAACATGTATTTCCCTGACCTTATTCTCGAGGCCACATGCCTATATATAATGTTTTAAGTTTTTAGTATATCAAAATGTAACAGTTGGAATATGGTTTCTCACAATTAATGGATTCCCTCATTGGGTATCGATCTATGCATTTTTGGTGCAGGGTCTGGCTAAACGTGTGACCAAAAGATGCAAACCATGAAAATTAATAAAAATTACCATTTTCACTTAGTGGGTTATATGTTTAATCACCTTTTCCACTTTCATATTTCCAGCAGTAGAGGCTCCCTTTCTTCCCATGGGAACTTACACCTAGTTTCTAACAGATTTCATGGACTACTTCCCCATTTTTACTCAAATTAAATAATTGTTCTTCTCATTGGATGTGCACTAGTAAGATCTAGTTTCATCATTCACCTTTCGTTCATTTTCATTATATAAATGGATATATTTTCATGCTTACTCATATGACCTATTTTTGTGGTCATTGAACAATTATTACATTTTCTTTTGATAAAGACCAAACTAAGAGATGATATTGGATATGCAGATTAATATGTGTATATAGTAGGTGGTCTATGTATTTTTTCTAAAATTATCGTTGTTTGTAAATTTTCAATATTGTTCACATGACGGTTTCACTGGGAATTTCCCCTTATATTCACATGACTTTGTTATAGTTGATAGAATCAAATTATAGAGAACTTAATATACATGATCTTGATGTCATTGTATGTTTTTATCTAATTGTTGTTCATCTCAAGTACAATGTTTTCCTTGTTATATCTTTACAAAACTTGTTATAATTATTTAAAAAACCATTCAGTTGTATTGGATTGATCCTTCTAATGCTACGTCCTTTTTATTATAACGATTTTGAGATTTAAAATGGTTAGAACATGTATTGTTTATATCATCACCACTTGAACCTTTATGTTAAGTGTTTCAACTCCAGTAATGATTTATTAACTTGAAATTATATTTATAAATATCACATGTCCTAGATAATAATAATTTTTAATTTAATTAGTTTCATGTATTATTTATCCTTTTCACCTTATATGAATGCTAATGTTATCAACCAAATAAAATAATAATTTAAAATTATATATTTATAGATATCAATTTTTCCTTTTCTTATAATTAATAGAACTTGGTTACCAGGCCTTAATTGGCGTAGTTACTTAAGTTGAAAGAAATGGAATTAACCTAATGGATTATTTATTGGCATGAGTATTATATATCTTTAATTGAATAAGTAATTATATATAAGGTTCCTACTGCATATGGAACATATTTTCTTTATAGAAATGGTCATACTTGAGCTAGCTTAGGATTCCTGAGGGAAATCCCTGATCACTCAAAGGACTAATTTATGATTCAAGGAGCTAGTTTACAAGGAAGATACCCACATTAGAACATGATACTTGTCTATTATAGGACTACCTACATGATTTTCTGGGATCCATTCAGAATCTCTTTTGATATTAGGATACCTCAGATACACTATTTGGATTCAGCTTTATGTATTCGGACACGTGGAGCCATGGATTCATCCCATTAGACCCAATCATAGTTATACAAAGATAAATATAGGTGAGAGCCATGCAATCAGTTAAACTCATTTACAATGGATTTCCATGGTCATATCCCCTAGATTACACTCAAACCCTCTATCGCTAGACTGCATGAGTTGGCCGACCACTGAGGTCAAGGATGCCTTGGTTACACCTTGGATACTTTTTTAATCATTATTATGATCTATTTGATTGTTTTTTTGAAAAATTCACATGATTTATATATATATAATAATCTTAAATCATCTAATTTAATGATTTCATGTTAAGATACATTACCAGCTAATGATGAAGAAGTTATCAATTATTATTTTGGCATCAATTTACATTAAAATATGTACATGTACACTGATCAATTTATATTCACTGACTGAATTTTTTAGACAATATTGTTGGTGGCCTACTAATATTTATCTCAAACCCTATCAGTTCCACCCTTGGTACCTAGTAATATTATATGATCAGAGGTATGTAAAAGGGGAGACATCCAACCGGGGACACCTGACTTTATTACTTTCATAAGACGGAGCTTGGTAGAAGATGACTGGGACAGTTCTCGGGATTCTTGGATAGTTTTATTCCTTTTTGTTCTTTTGTTTATAAAGTAATGTAATTTTTTATTTATTCAATGTATAATATATTCCCTATTTTTTAGGTTCATGGTATTACACCATCATATTTTATATATGATACATTTTCATCTGTTGATGATGTAGGTTCCAGGTGCAGCGGAAGCACAGTTGGGTCGGAACCAAACTTTAATTTTTACCATGATCAATGATTATTATGTGATTAATATGATGATTAAATTTAGTCTCCACATAATAGAATAAATGATTTAGATAAATAAGTAAGTGGCCCTAAACCTTTATATAAGATCTTTCACATCATGTTTATAATTAATTTAACTAATTTTATAGATAAAAGAATACATGGATCTTCCATATTTTCTTTTTTGATGATGTTGATCATTTGGAATGACCCTCACAGATTATCTCATTGCACTTGTGAGGATCCAAACTACAATCTCTCTAGTGGTGATACATATGTGATCTGATGGACTTTTATCGACACCACTCATTCTCTGGGTGCTAGTGTGGCGAAATGAGTGTCTTGTTTCAGTCATCTAGATCTCTTGTTATTCCTCCTTAAAGAACTTCTCTCTTTATTGAGAGGGGTCGGGTGATGATTTGAGAGATAAATTGTTTAGCTCAACAATTCCCAATTCACCAAACCGTGCAATGTGTTCTCTATGGCACAATAGACGTACCTTTTTTTATATGCACGGAACCTCAATTACAATATTTAATTGCATAATGGGAATTAAATAAATTCATAAACTTAGAGAAAACCCATGATCATAATAATAATACAGCTTTATTATTTATAGTGATCCAACATGCGCAAAATATAATTATGAATAAAATTCTACATCAAAAAATAATAGCATCATCATAATTATTTTAACTTGTTCCAACTAATAATTATTTACCATCTTGAAAGTAATTATTTTACTATCGGACTAGCCTTGGTCCTATCAAACTCTACTTCCATTTATTGGACACCCGAATAAATAAATATATAAATTGTTCTTAAATAAATATTTTATTTAAAAACTAGTAAATAAATATCTATTAAATTTTCAATAAAATAAATAAATATATTTTATTTAATTTATGCCAACATCTTAACCTGAATAAATTTTTTCCATAATCTTGAGAATAATATTTATTTCATTAATTAAATTCATATATAATTTAACCGAGACCACCAAAAACACTTGGTGTGTGACCCTCTAGGATTCTTTCTCACTAGAATTAGGTGGGCTTGCCTAAAGTCCAAGAGTACTATCTAGAAACGGGTCAAGTAACCCCATAGAAAGAACGGAATGTCAAAACATTTACATCCACATACAAACACTCACTGTGTAATATAATACCTTTGTCACAATCTCATCAAGAATGTTTAATGATTGTGCCATCATCCTTTTTACTTGATATATCATTTTTTGACTACCTAAAATAAACTCATTGTTACACCATGGCCATGGTATTTAGCATGATATTTTTATTTCAATCAAAGTGTCGAGATATCAAATTCCATAAATGGAAGGGACTAATCTTTCCTTGACTTATCCATTAATATCATGTCACTTGTGACGCACCTGACGTACCCTACTTCCCACCAACTGTCTGCATGACAGTTTTTGAAAGAAAATCAATGTGAGTGGGTTGTGACATGTATTAATGAAAATATTAAAGTCTAAGGATCATCACACACACTCGAAAATAAAAATTTACGATGTCACCAATACATGCGGAATTTCTATAGACAGGTCTGTTCTTATAATCTCCTATCTTGGAGATTACCAAGTGAGAACTTTAGGAGGGGAATTCCCATCTGCTTATGAGTACTCGCACCTGACAGACTTCATGATATATTCCCCTCATAGTATTTCATCCAACCGTAGAACTATATTTAATAATATTTTCATAGCATTTAAAGGTTATCATCACAGCCAAGAACTACAATGACCTAATCAATGCAACAAATAATATAGAACATTATTGCATCATAGTCATGTAGAACAATGAACAATATGTAATAGGATATTTAATATTTAAATACATTAAATATCCATGTAATCAAAGTACAAACAGTTGGTTCTATGAAACCAACTCTTACAAACTCCAACATGGACTAGAGCCAACTGCCTACATTTTTCCGTCAGCTAGACCTCACATGGTGATCATGTTTCTGCTGAGTAAAAGCTTTAGTCAAGGGGTCATCTAAGTTGTCTTTGGTAGAAACATTTCTCATTGCAACTTCATCTCTCTAAGAAAAATCCCACACTAGATTATAATTACGATTTATGTGCTTCATATGATAATGTGACCTTAGATCTTTTAAGAGAGCCACCGCTGTAGTATTATCATAGTACAATGTGATGGGATCTTTACTGCTAGGTATCACATCCAGCTCCTGGATGAAGCTTCTCATCCAAACTACTTCTTTAGTTGCCTCAGAAGCTATGATATACTCGAACAATGATATAGAATCTATGACCACACTATGCTTTTATCTCTTCCAGATCACCACACCTCCATTCAAAGTGTTGATGTATCCTGTTTTTGATGTCATGTCATCATGATCAGTGTGGAAACTAGCTTCTACATATCCTCTAATAACTAGTTCCTCATATCCTCCATAAAACAAGAACACATCATTTGTATGCCTATGATACTTTAAGATAGTCTTGAAAACCATCCAATGGTGGTCACCTAGGTCATCTTGATATCTACCTACCACACTTAATGCATCAGTGACATCCAACCTAGTAGATAACATGTCATACGTGACTAAACTAATTGCTAATACGTATGGAGTAATTTCCATTATCATTCTTTCCTAATGTTTCTGAGGACACATTTTCTTGGATTGATGAATGCCATGTAATGCTGGAAACAATCCCCTCTTAGATTGTTCCATACTGAATTTCTTCATTATCTTATCAATGTATGTAATATGACTTAATCCCAACAATCTCTTAGATCTATCATGATGAATCTAGATCCCAAAAACATATAATGCCTCACCCAATTCCTTCATGGAGAAGCAATGATTCAACCATTCCATAATATACTGTATGACTAATATATCATTTCTAATAAGTAATATGTCATAAAAATATATTGTTAGAAAAACAACTGCACTCCCACTACAACTTTTGTAGACACAAGGCTCACATTCATTCTTGATAAAAACAAATTCTGTTATGGATTCATCAAAACAAATGTTCCATGACCTAGATGCTTTATTTAATCCATAAATATATTTTTGCAACTTGAATGCCTTATTGGAATCCTTTAGAGTCACAAAACCTTTAGGTTGTGTCATGTAGACATCTTCCGGAAGGTTCTCGTTAAGGAAGGTTGTTTTGACATCCATTTTCCAAGTCTCATTGTCATGGTAAGATGCAAAGGCATGTAGAATTCTGATTTATTTTACCATTTCAATTGGTGAAAACGATTCATCGTAGTCAATTCCTTGATGCTGTTTAAACCCTTTTGCAACCATTCGTTCCTTATAGGTACTGACTTGTCCTTCCATTTTTAGTTTCTTCACGAATACCCATTTATAACCAAGAGGCTTTACATCAACCGAAGGATCTATCAAAATCAAAAATTGGATTTGATATATGGAATCCATTTTATAATTCATGGCTTCTTTCTAGTTGGAATAATTTGTTCCACTTACTACTTCCTTATTGGGTAGAGGATCATTATTATTAACTAATGATGAGTCACCATCCTCAATAACTAGAAAACCATACCATTATGGTTCTCTAAACTCTCTTTTACTTCTATGTATTACTTGTTTCTTTGGAAAAAATTATTCTTCCACGAGGCTTTGTGGAATATGTTCATGTACAATCTCTTCTGTAAATTGAGCCTCGACATCATTGAAGTCTATATCACTCCCAATATCTCTTTTGAAGATGTTCTCCCTCTCAATGAATATGGAATGTATTTCCACTATAACCTTTTTTCCAGAGGGTTTGTAAAGGTAATATACCCTCGTTTCCTTGGAGTATCCTATAAAGGTACACTTTGTGTGTTGGGGTGAAATTTTTTTAACCTGAATAGGCCTTAACAAATGATTTGCTACCCCACACATGTAAATTCAATAACATGGATTTTATTCCACTCTAGAACTCATATATAATACCATTTATCTATTTAGTTGGTAATTGGTTTAGTATGTGTGATACTATTTGTAATGAATATCCCCAAAAGTATAATGTAAGTCTCGCACGACTCATCATTGATCTCACCATGTCCAATAGGGTACATTTCCTCCATTCTCTCACACCATTCAACTGGGGAATGTATGGAGGAGTGAGTTGGGATAGGATCCCAAACTCCCGTCAGTAATCAATGATGTCTTGATTAAGATATTCTCCACCTCGGTCTGAGTATAGTCTTTTAATCTTCTTACCAAGATGGTTCTAAACTTCATTCATTTATTCGTTGAACTTATTAAAAGAATCCTACTTATACCTAATTACATATATATATCCATATATAATAAAATAATCAGTAAAAGTTATTAAGTATGAGTTCCATCCCCTTTCTTCAACTGGAAATGGTCCACACACATCGGTATGAACCAATTCAAGAAGTTATTTAGCCCTTTAAACTTTAACACTAAATTGGGATTTGGTTATTTTACCTTGTAAACATGCATGACATACCCCAAGTGGTTCTAGTTCTAAAGAATCTAAATATACATCTTGATGTAAATTTTTCATGCATTTCTCGATTACATGACCTTGCCAATGATGCAAAATTTTGGTGTGGTATGTGTCATGTGAAGTATCTTTGTTATCGATTTCCATTACATAGGGTGTTAAATACAACACGTAAAGAACATTGTATAAACTTTCCATAATAAAAGAATTTCTATTTTTGTAAAAGAAGAAACATTCATTTCAAAAAAATAAAAAAAATCCATCTATATCTTATCTGGATATAGAAATAAGGTTTTTAGTAACAGAAGGAAAACAATAAAAAACCTTTGACACGAAGATCATCCCAGTTGAAAATGTGAGGTGGTAGTCCCCGATAGCTATATGAGCTAGTCTGAATCCTTTGGTTGCTTGTAGATCTACCTCTCCTTTGTCAATCTTCTTGAATCTACAAGGTTCTTATATTTTCTTACATATGTGAGCACCACAAGTTATATCTAATAACCAATTTATAGAAACAGATAGATTGCATTTGATAACAAACGCACCTGAAGCTTCCCCATTCTTCTTAGGTTGGGTGCTATTCTTCATCAAGGGGCCCTTCTTGCCACATGTGAAACAAATATCTTTATGTTCATTTCCCTCCTCTTTGATCTTTCAGTTCTTGGAAGGTCATGAGGAAGATTTGGTCTTAATGCTCTTCACCTTCCCTTTACTATTATTCACTATATAGACAGAAGGCTTTTCACGCTTCATATACTTGTTCACTTGGAGAACGAGGATAAGAAGATCATATAGAGACTTCTCAATGTTGTTAATATTGAAATTGACAGACAAAGTTAGAAAATATCTGAGGGAGTGAGGCAAGAATGAGAGTAGTTCCCAGTTCTATAGGGAGTTTAAACCCTAGAACCTTGAGGTTCTCAATGTAGGAAATGAGTTTGATTGCATAAGGCCCAGCCGAGGAACCTTCTCCAAGCATACTCTTAAAGATTTCCTTATAGATCTTAAACCTTTCTTGTCTTACAATCTCTTGTTAAAGACTACAGAGGTGCTCAGTCATGCTATAAGAATCCATGTTTTCTTCAGACTTCATGAGCTCAATAGATATTAATGATAGCATCAAACATTGAACGTCAACCAAATCATTCATACGTTTCTCATAGAACATGAAATACTCACAACTCACCTCTTTGGTAGGAAGATTAGGTAATGATAAGTCCATAATGTAAAACTTCCATTCATGGCATAGAATAGCCTGAAGTCATCTAAACCATTTATGGAAGTTACTACCAGTGAGTATTTTGTCTTTATCTTGAATTAATCGTAGAGATAGTGTGGTTGAATAGCTTGTCATTTTTATTCTAAAATTAAAATAGAAGATCATTAGTACTTTCTTGATTACAATTTATGATAAATAATAAATTTTTATTAAGTCTCCGAATATTTTAACAAGTCCCAATGGGCCTCACCATTGAGCTCAGAATATCCAATTTCCATTAAATTCTATTGGAATGGATCCATATTACCATTCTCATAACCCCAAAAAGTGTTGGTTAATATATTATAAGTTATTTAAGTAGGAAGGTCTTTGCCAACTGTGGGATGTAGCTCCCTGATTGTTGAGTGGACTCCCCAACACTAAAATCATGATTTTTGGATTTCTTGAACTCTTTCCTCTAATATTACACCAAGTCTAGCAAGGGATACTCTTATTGATGTAATATAGTTAATTCAACCTGAATCCTTTTATAAGGGATTCCTATATAAAATTAAGTTTCCAAATAAGGGTTGGTCAAACACATATTTTTATTATGTTTTTCCCTTAATCAAGTAACGAAAGGCTTCTTATGAATTAATATTTTATTTGAGGTATTTTTATCTCATATGCATGAATTTATTATTATAATTATCACATTCTTGTTAATATAAAGTGGAATTTACTTAAGTGATTAACCTTGTATTGATAATATTTACGCAAAAGTCCAGATTATTTGAGTTCCATCATGTATGCTTGTTTAATTCATTAATTATATGATCGTGAAAACACATCCATAATGAAAAAAATTTATGTGACAGAAATAAAATAGAGGGAATGATCATGATATTTTATAATGTTTAGTTTATCTAGAGTTTGATAAACTAAACCTAACCTAGGGTAGAAACATCTTGATCCTTTTGGGTTCATGTTTACAGATTTCCACCTGTCCAACTCTGTATCTCCTGGGATTGGTTTCATCTCGGCTCAATCTTTAACCACCACCAATATCATGGGAGTTCCATCCATTACATATGACTTTCCAAAACTGAAATTCATGTTAGGGGTAAAAAATGGGTTTTACATAAGAGAAACCCTGGACACGCAAACCCTACATATTAATGAGGAGAAAGATCACATGACAAAACTTTTAATTTAAATAAACAAATTAAAAGAAACCATCCACATACAAAGGTCTTGGGCTAGATCATGATCATCCATACATGCAATGATATTTACGCATAAATAAAACTAGCATTCAATTATTTAATTGTTACTTTTTAAGATAAATCATGCTCCAATCAACTAATTATCATCTTTTATTAATCAATCCTTTTATCATAAAACTTTTAATGAATTTCCTTGAGATTCTCATCCATCATAATTTTAAATAAATATATTCATTTAAAATATCACTGCATGTAACTTGTAACTTGGAGGAAACCCGGTGAATTACATTCACAACTACCCATTGAATAGCAAAGAACATTACACAGATATTAAATTAAACAAATATATATAAAACACCTATCACTTTTTGTGCCTTAGATTTACGCACACACTATGGTATACATATCAAGGGTTTGTATAATATAATAATAAATTTTAATAAATATGTGTAATTTGAATGAGTACACGACGTGTAGTTCTGAATACAAACCGTGTATAGTCATTCACCATCCATCTGAAGTACACACTCGAGGACATGGCATGTAGATGTTTTTTTGGAAATATTCAGAGTACAAGGCATGTTCAATGGTCCACATGCCATGTAGTATCCACATTACATGGTTTTTATCCTGACAATCCGTGAATAGGGTATATGGTCTAACCCTAACCCACAGGGACTACACGTCGTGTCCAATGGACTACACAGAGTGTAATCCGGAAACCATGTGCCACCTGTTCCTGGTCAACACAAAGAGTTATTTAAGACATATAAGGACTCCAACACATGGGTTGGTTTGGGGAAATGGTTTGTTGCATTGAATATTGACTACACGATGTGTAAAACCAAATACACACTGTGTGTTTTGGTGTTGTATGACCTGAAATAATTGGCACCTATGGATAGGATAATCTATTTAATTTTAGTCAAAATTAAAAGAAAAGATCATTTCTGTAAGGTGAATGAGAAACAAAAGAGGAGGAACAGATCTCGAGATTCATATTTATAGAATTATTAACATGAATTGAAATAATTATATTAATAAATTCGTAAATCATCAATGAAATATTTAAATAATTATAAACGATGATGTAACCGCTCTGATACCACTTGTAGGTTCCGAGAGTAGCAAAATCACGGTTGGGCCAACACCCAACATTAATTTTTTCCATGATCAATGATTATTCCTAGATCAATAAGACGGTGAATGATAATCTATATGGAATAGAATCAAAAATTGAGATAAAGAAAGAATAGGCCCGAAAACAATAGAGATGATCTTTCACATCATGTTTATAATTAATTTAATAAATTTTATAAAGAAAAGAATACCTGGATCTTTGGTATTTTATTTGTTAATGATGTTGATCATTAAAAATGACCCTTCTAGATTTTATCGTTGCTCTTATGATGATCCATAATATAACCCTATAACAGTGATCCACATGTGCCCCAATGGCCTCTAATCAACACAACTCATTCTATGGGTGCTAGCACGGAAAAGAGGGTGTCTTGTGTCATTCGTTCTTGATAGCTTGTTCTTAAGCCTTGAAGAACGTCTCTCATTCTTGAGTGGGGAGGGAAGAGGATTCCAGAGAGAAATTGATTAGCTCAAAATTCTCAATTCACCAAGCGTGCGGTGTGTTCGCTATGGAACAATAGACGTACTTGTATATTTATATGCATGGAACATCGGTTAAAGTATTTAATTTCATAATAGAAATTAAATACATTCATGATCTTAGAGAAAACCAATGCTCATAATATTAATACTGCATCATTACTTATGGTGTGCCAACTTGTGGAAAATGAAATTATGAATAAAATTCCTCGTCACAAAATAATAGTAGCATAATTATTATTTTAACTTGTACCAACAAATAATTATTTACTGTCTTGAAAATAATTATTTTACTAATATTACATCCTTGGTTCACTCGAACTCCACATCCATTTATTGAACACCCGGATAAATAAATAAATAATTTATTCTCTTAAAAAAATATTTTATTTACGAAATAGTAAATAAATATTTATTAAATGTTCAATAAAATTAATAAATATATTTTTTTTAATTTATGTGATCATCTTAACTTGAATAAAATTATTCCACAATCATGAGAATAATTTTTATTACACTAATTCAATTATAATAGAATTTAACTGAGACCACTAAAAACACTTAGTATGTGACCCTATAGGATTATTTCTCATTGGCATTATGCAGGCTTGCCTAAAGTACAAGAGTAATGTCTAGAAACGGGTCAAGGCACCCAAGATAAAGAACATAAAGTCGCGAAAATGACATCAACATATGAATGCTCACTGTGTAATATAATCCATTTGTCACAATATATCCTCAAGCGTGTTTCATGATAGTGTCATGAATTTTTTTCTTGATACATTGTTCTTTGAGTACCTGTAAACTCCTCATTACACCCTGGCCATGGAATCTCACAAGAAGGTTCTATTACAATCAAAGGGATGAGATATCAAATTTCATAAGTGGAAGGGGAAATTCCTTCCTCGACATATCCATTAATATCATGTCACTCGTGACGCACCCAACATACCCAACTTCCCACCAACTGTCTGTGTGAATTTTTTGTTATTAAATAAATATGTGCGAGTTGTGACACATATTAATGATAATCTTAAATTCTAAGAATCATCACACATGCTCTTAAATAGAAATATCCGGTGACACCAAAACTTGCATAATTCTTACTGGTGGTTCTGTTCTCATAATCTCTCATCTGGGAGATTACCAAGTGTGAACTTTATGAGGGGAAGTCTCATCTGCTTATGAGTACTCACACCCGATAGTATAAATTCTATGCATACTTTCATAGTATGTCATCCAACCATAGAACTATATATAATAATATTGTTATAGCATTTCATGGTTCTAATCATATCGGGGAACTACCATGACCTCATCAGTGCAACCAATACTCTAGGACATTATTACATCATAGTCATGAAAAACAATGAACAATATGTAAAAATATATTTAATATTTAAATACATTAAATATCCATGTAATGAAATTACAACTAATTGGTTCCAGGACACCAACTCTTAAAGATGCTAATTCATTACATGGATGTTTATACTCACTTATGCTACCATATTTATTATATTGCTTCTATTTTTATACATATATTATATATCCACAATTCTCCACTATGAAATGAGGCCATAATTTCCCCCACAAATACACCCCTAGAATTCTCTACAAGTTGGCAGCCTCTGGAATATGGGGAGGTATGTTTCAGGCCATGTGGCCAATCAGGTATAGGGAAACTTTGAGTGGCACCCATGTCGGGATGTCACAAAGTGGTATCTGAGCCCCTTTATTTTATTTTGTCTTATTGGTTGGGAATATATATAGGATATTAGGAATATGTTTGGAACCTTTTTATATGTTTTACCTCGGTGTAGCTAACCAATGTCGGGGTAAATTCCATGTTTTCTGGGAATGGGAAATTATTGTTCTATATTTTTTCTATTAAAGTTGATAGAGATCAACATTGGGTGATGCACATGAGATGATATATTTGATATGATTTATGGATATTTTACGTGTCCTTGAATAGAATGGATCATTATTACATACATAAATATAGGCACTTATAATTCACATTCCATTCATATTCTATGCCATATATGTGCATTTCACAACTCTCATTGCCTATGTTTTTTGTGATTGTTGAGTGAGCTATGGTTTTTAAAAATGAATGTGTTTCTAAAATAATTTTTAGGGTACATTAGTTAGTTTGTTAATATGTTAAAATAATTTTAATCATTTTTTCCTATATAGTTTGGTGATAGAATCTTAAACATGATTTTTTCTACACATGGTAGCTATATACCCTTAGTTACATGAGATGAGATTTGGATGTTATTGAGTGACTACTAGTTTCAATAATTGACGTGTATGTGAAATTATATATTGTAAAGGGTAATTATCCAAGTCGACCCCTCGTATCTTTCAATTTACACTATGAGACTGAATGTATGGAGATCTAATTATAATTAAATTTTTGTTGATTTTAGTTATAAAGTGTAGATGACATTATTAGCTGGGAATAATAATCCATTTAATTGAACCATGATATATTTAAATAATAAAATAAAAACTTTTAATTTAAAAATTAACCATTAAAAAGAAATGGGTAAAATTAAATGAAGATTTAGAGTACAATTGACCCTTCAACTATTGGAACATTTGTAAATTTTACTTGAATGATTTCCAATACCCTGGCCTTATAGGCAATTAGTTGGGGTACTACCTTGGGTTTTGATACTTTATTATTATATTCTACATCTTCTAGTGTTATTATATATTTCCAAATGTTTTCTATGCTATGTGCTTGTAATTTGAAGAGCTAGTCTACCATGACGTCTATGTGTTGGGTGCTAGGAGGTTAGCAACGATCTTACTCTGGAGGTAGTCGAACCAAGGACACCAGTGATACCTCCAATAATTCCACCTATAGAACCACCTTTTTTACACAACTATTTAATAATGCTCATCATTGAGAGGGTGATATATGAATAATTATATCTATATAGGGTTCTCTATGACATGAAACTACTATGTTTGATATGAATCATGAGTTCCAGTAGTATCATCCTCCCATCATCTCATGGGGAGGAAGTAATAAGGTGATATAGTCTATGATAGAGGCCATATTATATATCTTCTATCATCAAGATAAACATACAGAGATGATGTTAAATATTTCCTCCTACATGTTGTGTGATTAAAGAAAATATTGTAGAGATGAAATTACTCTAGTCAATTGTCATGAGGTCATGGTCTGGGAGGCCTTTAAGTCTACCTTATATGATTTCTTTTTCTCATAGAAATTGATAGCTAACCGATCCAAGTATTTTATGCACCTAAATCAGTGTGTAATTTTCATCATGGAAAACTCATATTATTTTACTATGTTATATTGTTTTTCATAACTTTTAGTGGATGATGAGCTATCACAAGAGAGGAATTTTGGGGATGGGATGAAATAGGCCATACACTTGGAGGTGTTTTTTTCACCAAACTACCCTTTATGATATGGTAAACTTGGATCTTATCACTAACTAAAACCAAAGATAAGATGATAATATCGGGATCATAGGTTCAGTGCCGAGGCAGGGATGATTATCTTCCGATATTAGGAAGTGTAGAATTGAGTTTTCATATCAGAGTAGTGGAGACCAGAGTATCCTCACTAGCAACAAAATTATATGCCATTAGTGTGGATAGAAAGGTAATATTGAACCTCACTGTGATAGATACCCTCTTGGGTGTTGTTCTTGTAGCTTTATGTGTCATACTTTGAGATTTATCAATGTAACGACCCAATGTTTTTCAATGGAAAATTACCTTCTTATATTTCTGTCATAAAAACACAAAATAATGAAATACTAAGTGATAAGTGACCTTTAAACATAAGTTTTTCACTCTTATGTTTGGAATTTTGAAAATCTAACATACACGGTTGTGTTCAAGATTATTTTTGGAGTCTAATGAAACAAAAATATTTTTTGGTGAATTGTAACATACCTTTAGGAATAGTAACATACCCTTATGAATATTAATATGACCCTTATGAATAGAAAATAATCCAACATAAGAGTAACATTACCTAGGAATAATAACATAAAATTTAGACATCTTAGAATGTGACAATTTGACCTTAGTAAATGTTTTGGTATTTTGTAAGTCATAAATAAATAATTATAATTAATTAAAAAATTTAAAAAAATATTTATTTCCTTAAAATTTATTCATAAATTATTGAATCAATGTCTTATAGTTTTTAGGTAATTTTATAAGACCCTACGTAATTTTTGAAAGCACTATAAAATCAGTTTTAATTTTAAAAACTGTTTTTAAGTAAATTATGACTTTAATTAAATATTAAATTAATAATATTTAGAAAATTATTTTTGAAAAATGGACCTCATTTTTTTGATTCTACCTGTTGAAAAATGTTTGGGGTAAATTTTTGGGATTTTTCTAAAATACTTGAATTTTTGGTGAATATTAGAATACATTAAGTTACCATATAAATACATTTTAATTAAAACCCACTATTCCTGACATAACAAGTGATGTAAGAATCCAAATCTCGAAATCAAATGCCTTTTTTACTATTATTGGTCATTCATGACCCACTATTCCTTGTCTTCTGGGAAATTGATAAACTAATGAATTTTATATTAAGGAAACCCCTCTCCCCTCCACTATAAAAGCCACCCTTCACACCCTCATTTCCTCACACCTCTCAAGCTTCAAGCCTTCTCAAACTCTTCCTAAACACCTTCCCTATCCCCTCTCACACTTTCAAGAGATTCTGGTCTCATAAAAAGACCAAGCATAGGCTTTCAAGAAGGTTCTCAAGAGAAGGATTCAAGAAGTAATTTCCCTCCCTCTTCTCCTT
Source organism: Viscum album (assembly GCA_963277665.1). Classification (NCBI taxonomy): domain Eukaryota; kingdom Viridiplantae; phylum Streptophyta; class Magnoliopsida; order Santalales; family Viscaceae; genus Viscum; species Viscum album. The sequence goes on from OY728166.1 coordinate 388,565,135, forward strand.
TAATTTCCTTTCAAGTTCAAGTTCATTTCTTAATATCGCCCCATGTATCATCATCCAAATGGTATTGTAACTCTAGTATTATACATATAATGTAATTTTATAATTCTAATAGGATATTATATCATCCAACCCCCTTTCCCTCTTCCTTTTATTTTTTTAAAGAGAATGTTGTTTGTGAGGTGTTAATTTATCACCTTCAAGAAAGACAAGTTTTCTTCTTCCATTTATACCTTCATATCTGGTCATGAAACCATTTTTATGGTTGAACCAGAATATTTTATATTTATTATTTCAAATTTAATGTTATGTAACTATGTTATGACCATATTAATAAGTTATAAATTGAAACAAGTTCGTTAGGATAAAAAAACCACCCAAATTGACCCAAATAACCATCATTTAATTCTTATTTAACGATTCATCCACATGGATCTAATATAATTCATTATAAGATCATAAAAACTCCTGTAATATAATTAATGACATGTAATATCATTTCTATATGTTTACTCATGATCTACCAAAATATCAATTTAAGAATACAAGTGAACCACCCAAGAAAACCATAAAAACGAACATCCCCGAACAATATTTTTAAACTCTATAAGTCATAAAAAGGTATATAAATTCACTTAATGAAACAATAATGAACCATATTAATGTAAAAAACGGTTATTTATTTATAATTAATGAATATAATGTCATTATACAGGACATTAAAGAGAAGGAAGCATTCGAGTACAAGGTAAGGGGAAATTCTCGAACCCAACTTTCATCCTTCGGGTTCTACCTATTTCACTCCATTTTTGATATGTTCACTCATTAATGATCATTTTTTCATCTTTGAATTTCATTTTTTGTGATATACATGCTTTCTAATGAAGTTTATGTCAATCCAAATGTTAACCGAAATAACTATTCTCTTAAGAAATCATCTTTTACCTCTCATTCATGGTTAATGGTTCTTGTATCAAGTATGTTGTTCCCTCTTTCTTTTGGGAACCCAAAGATTATTAATGTATTATTATGAGATGAAAAACACTCCTTACCATGGTTTAGTTATGTTCACTTTTGATGTATGTTCCATGTGGTAAGCATGATAATGATAATGTTATGATGTGACGGGTGCGCCTGGAATTATACAGCGCTCCAATGCATTGGGTAAAGTGATGAATCTGATGAGTAAATGTGAAATGATGTGTCAAAAATATTCTATCATGGTTCAAAAGTATGTGTGGTAGTTAACTACAAAGGCATGATGTTTCATTTTTATGCATTTCCACATTTCAAGTCTTTTATTTATGCTCCTCTCATGTTCATCATATTTTGCCTATGTTATGAGTATGCTCACCCCATGATTTATTGTTCTTATCTATCCTCTTACTAGGATTATAGCTCACCCCTTTTGATGTATATCATCAGGTGGATACATGTACTTAGGAGAGGTCAAGTGCCAAAAAGAAGCAAGATAACAAGAAATTAAATTAATGTTTATGCTAGATGTTGTATTTGTTATGTGTGGTCCTAGTTTTCCAAAGACACTAAACCTTTGGATCCTCTATGTGTAATACTATTATGTTGTTTATCTTTGAAATGATGTAATAGTAATGTAAGAAAAGACCCGGTTGCTATAGTTGGAATCAGAGGCAAGGTATAGTTAATTTGGGGATTAGGATTAGTGAACCCTAGAGAAAACCTCTTGTATGAGACTAAGTAATAATATGCACACAATAATATTTACCTAGGGATCCCATATGTTATGTTTTTGGTATAATTGTTTAAATGAATATGTTATTCATTACTTGTTTAATTATATTGTGTTCTATCATTTTCTATTTTATAAAATGGTGGGAACTATGAGAAATTAGGCCAACAAATCATGCGAGGGCCAATGCAACGATTTCTCAAATGACATCCCTAATGATTTGGGAGGTGGAGTAAAAAACATCATGGCGATGCTTACCCAATTATCTCAGGTTATGAATAATAACCACAATAATGGGGAACATACTCCTTCACCAAAGAGGGTGCAACTAGCTATTGAATGTTTTATGTGGAAACAACCTCCAACGTTTAGTGGATATTCTGATCCACTAGTTGTAGAAAAGTGGGTCAACTCCATGGAAAAGATCTTTTCTGTTCTTCACTGCTCTGAGATAGAGAAGGTGACTATAGCCATTTATTGTCTAGATGGAGAAGCCGATCAATGGTGGGATTTGATTAAGAATACCAAGCGAAGGGAGTAAATTGAAGGGATTGAATGGGAAGACGTTAAGATAATGTTTCTTGATAAGTATTTCCCACGAACTATTCGCACAAAGATGGAGAGAGAATTTATAGAGATAAAGAAAAAAGAAGGTGAATCTATCACAACTTATAAAGAAAATTTCACAAGGCTCACGAGGTACGCTTCGGGTTTTGTTATCAACAATGATAGAAAAATTGATAGACTCTTTAGTGGATTAAAACCACACCTTCTAAAAGATCTTGAAATTTGAGACATTGGGAGTTATGAAGAAGTTGTTCGATGTGCTCTCAAAGTGGAGATGGAGTTTAGAGAATGGTCTCATGGATATGGGGATAAGAAAGTAAAGATGGAGTTTCAATCTATTGGATCTAGTGGCAAAGGTGGGAAGAAAAATCAACGACTCACATGCAAAAAATGTGGGAAGTTGCACCATGGGATCTGACTCAATGGGATGGGGAAAGTCTTCAAGTGTGGGAAATAAGGACACCATGCTCTATAGTGTTGAAAAGACACGAAAAGTAACGAGAATGTAGCAGATTAAAGGAGATAACCTCTCATGGTTCAATGCTACAACTGTAAGGAGCTAGGTCACTATGAAAACCAGTGCACAAAACCTCAAATTATCGAGGGTAATCAGCGTCAGAAACCACCAAAGCCAAAGGAACAGGGGAAGGCTTATGACATCACTACAGTGGAGGTGGATCATAATAATGAAGTCATACAAGGTACACTTCCTATTCACTCAAGAATGGAAAACTTCTTATCTGATTCTGGTTCTACGCATTCCTTTATATATTGCAAGTTTGCTAGAACTATAGAATCACTACAGGAAATGGGGTCTATCCCCATGAACCTATCCCCACGGTTCTTTAAACCATGGGGATAGTTTTATTTTAGCTGTCTATACCCACAGTTTTATTAAAACCGTGGGTATTCAACCATCCATCAGACCTAACTATCGGGCTGCTCCTCCTCAAACTTCCAACGTGCTCCCTGATTCATCCCTACCTCCCCGACCCTCGACTCTCGGCCGTGTCATTCCCTCACCGACCACAAAATTCCGGCCCTCTCCTCCACTCTCTGACTCCCCTCCCCGGCCTCCGACTCCCAGCTCCCAATTCCGGCTCCGAATCCCGGCTCAGCCTCCCGGCTTCGCCTCCAGGCTCCCAACTCCCAGCTCCGCCTCCCGGCTCCCGACCTGGACCTCCCGACCTTCGCCTCCGCCTCCACATCCTGACCATCACCTCTTAAACAAGGTAATATTGTACATCTTACTACGAATCAGGATGTAATTTTTAAATGTTTGAAGATCTATTGGTATTTGGTAAACTCCCGGGTAGTTCATCCTTTTGGAAATAAGTTCTGGAATACACAGAAATTAGTCAAATTTATCCCTATTGGGTGTGGATACTTTCACATAGAATTTTCTTCTCATGAGATAAATAAAAATGCATGAGTAATTGGTTATTGTATGAGACTGTTGATCTTGTGCCATTTTCTTCTTATTTTGGTTTCATCTACCTCCAGATGATGGGTTTTATGGTGTAAATTTGGATAACACATCAGGTGTAGAGACCACAATAAATTGAAAATGTTATGCCCTAATATTAGTATGGTATTTATAAACTATCTTCTATGTTATTCAGTCATCAAACATTCAATCATGTCTAGCTGGAACATATTTCTAGACACTTTTTCCCTTTGATTGGGCAGTAGAAACATGGTCCACTTTTGCTAAGGATTTTACAAGTATCACTTGTTCTAAATCAACCACTATCTATAGGATATATTTGAAGACAAAGAAGTATTGGATGGTGTGGAATGGACTCTAGTGAAAAGGAAAATAGCCATGATGATCACTAAGGACAACTTCCCTAGGTTTCCTAGGATCGATATGCCTAAGGAGATAATTTTTCATAATGAAAATAATATAACTAGGAACCTATTCATTTAAAAATAAATAATTTATCCTTTTACTCCTTAAATAATGGGAAACCCTTATATCGCTTTTCATCTTGACCAGAACAATTTTTTGTTTTGTTTTTCTGAGTGGGAGGTGTCAGGTGGTGTAGAGCTTTCTTGGGTTATCCAATAGTCACAGACACTAGACTGAGTGTAATAGCTACAGTTTCTTCCTTAGCAGTTTTATACCTATTTCACTAAATGGTTTCTTCTAGATGCTACCCCATGTATTTAAACTCCCAGAATCTACTTAGATATTTCAACGAGATTGAAAATTCCTACAATTCATCATGGATTTTCTCTACAAAAAGTTCAAAAAACATCCCCTACGGGAGTAGAATTTTGAGTGAGTAAATTAGGCATTTCTATCTAGAGATAAAGCTAGAGAACTTTTAATTTTCCTGATGTTAATTGTCCATGAGATTAACATCAATTATTTTCCTTATCATAGAGTTATGTTGATAATTTAAATTATGATTAAGGTCATCCTAGCATGTGATGGACCCCACAAGGAGGATAATATAGTAGAAAAAATCTGGGCCCACAAGAGTCTACATAACAAACCACATTTTTGAATCATCATTACAATGTCCATGTCTCAATTTATATCGTCTACCATATTGATAATGATTAAAATAATGAATGAATAACAGGAATAAGGAATCATATCATTATTATCTGAGTGAAATAGTGACTTTTCACTACCTGCTTCCCCTTTGAGATTTTTCTTGAGGTCTTTCCATCAACACCTATTCTCAATGGGTCTTTACTATTTTGAACTATGTGATGTTTGATATTATTCAGTGGATGTTACCCTTTTTTTTAGATAGATAATGTCCCTGAGGTAATTCTTCACTATCATCACCGAACGTTCTCCCAATGAAAGCTGTTTTTTGGATGATAGTATGAATCACTAGGGCATGAACTTCATGAAACCACTTCCCAACCTAGAAATGTTAAAATTTATTAGAAAATATGATAATAATGACCCCATCCTTAATGTATGGGGATGATGTGGGGCCCCCATTTATACTTCCTACAGAAAATAAGGATTTGATGATTTGATTAGCGACAGTCATTGAAAAAATTACCCCAGCCCTACGAGTTTAGATTAACTTGGAGTCAGCACTCATATCTTTTGGACTCATTGAGGATTTGATAAACCTAGTGGTGGAAGTGGTGGTAAAAATTATTTTATCCTCATGGGATGGGGTTTATTATGGATAATTGTCATGTAATATATAAATCTCATTGATTTGGTGCATTTTCACTTGAGCATGATCCTGGTGTAGTGCCTTATTAGAATGTGATCTACATTCCATGTGGAGTGTCTTTTTTAAATTTTTTCTTTAGTTTACATCTCAAGGTAGACCTTTTCCCCTTTTTTCCTACTTATTCAATCATAGACTCCTCTTGTCATTAAATATGCTTTGCTAGCTACTAATATGCTTTGATTAATTTAATAATAAAATTGATTGTATTGAATTATTTAAATATGATTTACATTGTTGATTGAATGATAATTTTTTTTCTTGTTATAGAATGGATAGAAGCTGGATGTATCATACCGATCGGATTTCTACCAAGTTTCAAAATAATTTGGAGAATTTTTTAGATTTTTCATTTAGCAATGCGTTAGATAGAGGTTGTATACAGTGTCCCTGGTATAATTGTGTTGGAATACCATGGTTAAGACGAGAAGTAGTTAGTTACCATTTAACAAAATTTGGATTTGAAGTAAACTATAATGTTTGGTTTCACCATGGAGAGACGAGTAAATCTTCAAGTATTCATAAACAAAAAGAACGAAGTGACATGGAGAATTTGATATTTGATCAGTTTCCATATGTGCATAACTCCGAGAGAGATAGCATGCTGGTGCAAGAAGACAATGATATCAGTACACATGAGGAAAATGCTGAAGACGATGATGTTGATAGAGTGAAAAATTTAGTGGATGATGCCAGTACTCCAGTGTATCAAGATTGTACTAAAATGACCAAGTTGGAATTTTTAATGCAGTTATATCATGGGAAAACCATGTATGGGATTTCTAATACTTCCATTGATTATATTCTTACATTTTTGAAGGACTTGCTTCCTGATGGTGCAGATATTCCCTCAAATCATTACATGGCATGGAAGTAAATTAAGTAGCTTGGATTTTCTACTAATAAAGTCCTTGCTTGTCCGAAAGATTGCAGTTTATTTTTGGAGGAAACAGCTGACCGTAATGACTGTAAAGAATGTGGTACATCTCAATGGAAGACAAATGTAGATGGAACACTATCTCGTGTGCCACAGAATGTCATGTGGTACTTTTCATTGATTCCAAAACTTCAAAATCTATTCATGTCTCTAGAAATCTTAGTCAATATGCGATGGCATGATGTTCAGAGAATTAAAGGTAATGATGAGATGGTCTATCCTGCAGATGGATTAGCATGGCGGAAATTTGATGCACCGCATCCTGATTTTGCAGCTGAGGTGCGTAATGTCAGATTGGGCCTATCATGTGATGGTTTTAATCTGTTTTGTCAGATGCTTACTTCTCATAGCACGTGGCAAGTTTTTGTTCATGTTTATAATCTTCCTCCGTGGATGTGAACAAAAAAACCTTTCACTTTCTTCAGTATACTGATATATGGACCTTCAGATCCTAGTAATGACATAGATATCTACTTGCAGCCTTTAATAAAAGAGTTGAAACAAATTTGGGATTTAGGTGTGCAGACATTTGATGCTTCTTCAAAGAATACGTTTCAGATGCATGCTGCCCTTCTATGAACCATAAATGATTTCCCTGCCTATGAAATGATGTCTGGGTGGATCATGAAGGGAAAACTATCATGTCCCGTTTATATGAAGAATACACGATCAAGAAGGCTTAAATATCATCGCAGTTTCAGTTTCATGGGGCATCGCCGATTCTTGCCAATGGATCATCAATACAGGAAGAATCATCGGAGGTTTGATAATAATGTTGACACTAAAGAACCACCTAAACATATGTCAGGAAGTGATGTGCTTGATGAATTGAAAGATTTCAGCTTTTCATTAAGAGAAGATCAGTTGACATCTCGAAAGAAGAAGAATGTTGATACTGAAGTCACTTACAATTGGAAAAAGAGAAGTATTTTTTTTGTGTTGCTATATTGGTCTACTAATTTGTTACGTCATTGTTTATATTTAAGGCATATTGAGAAAAATATATGTGAAATTTTGCTTGATATTCTTTTGAATATTAATGGGAAGACTAAAGATGACTTCCGATCTCGTCGGGAATTATTGGATTGGGGTATTTGACCAGAACTACATCCTATTTGTATCAGTGAAAACAAATGGAAAGTTCCCTGCGCTTCTTATGTGATGACACCAATATAGAAAGATCAATTTCTGGCAGTATTGGAGAATATCAAGGTTCCAGATGGCTATTCCAGCAACATATCTAAATGAGTCAACAGAAGACATTTGAAATTGAAATCCCTAAAAACTCATGATTATCACATCCATCATCATGAATGGATTCCAACAGAAATTCAGAATTTTCTATCCAATAATTTAAGGGTGGAAGTGATTCGGTTGTGTCATTTTTTAGAGACCTTTGTGCTAAAAGGTTATCCAAATCATTGTTGATAAAAATGAAGCAAGGGGCACCGTTAATTCTATGTGAGTTGGAAAAAAAATTCCTCCATCCTTTTTCACTTACATGTTGCATTTAACAGTTCATCTTCCAACTGAGACACTTCTTGGGGGACTAGTCACTTTTCCGTGGATGTATCCCACAGAAATAAATATGTGAACAATGAAATCATATGTCCGAAATAAGAATTATCCTCAAGGTTCTATTGTGAGGAGTTATCTGGCCCAAGAATGTACGGATTTTTGTTCAATGTATTTTTCTGATGTGAGAACAAGACATCATCGACCAATGAGAAATGAAGATGAGAAGTATGAGGAAATTCTTTTCTCGTTTCCATCTATTCCCCAAACAGGTGGAATTTTCGGGTCATATACATTGGTTACATTGAGCTTTGAAGAGCGGAATATGGAACATCGTATAGTCTTGTTTAATTGTGGTTTGTTCGATGCCTATATCAAGTAAGTAATTTGAATATATATATGTTATATCATACGATATCATATCACATATACCTTATACTTTTATTTTCATTTTATGTAGAGAACAGAAAAAAAATTATAAGTAGAGTTCATCGGTCTTTGCTGTTGAGAAGGAGAGAGGATATGCATAGCCAAGAGTTCCCAGCTTGGTTGAAATCAAAGGTATGAACATTAAATTAAATACCTTAAAATATAGATATATATTTAATTATATTACTCATATGTATTCCATGTATTGAGTTTACCTTCTGACATTATTTCTCAAGAATTAAGAGCGTTGGATTTTGGTCCCAATTCTTTGGTTCGTGACTGAAAATCTATAATAATCAATGGATAAAAATTTGTTACAACTGATAAAGAAGTGAAAATGAGAACACATCATGATGGATTTATGTTAACTGCTAGAAAGGATTGTTATGCCAGTGCATCAGATAGTCGACCTCGATATGAAGATGTGTATTATTATGGAATGGATGAGAAAATATTGTTATTGGATTACTACTCTCAAGGTCGAGTCACTATGATGAAATGTAAATGGTTTGATTCAATGATGCACCATGGTACATTTATTGGTGATTGCGGATTTAGAGTTATTGACATGAGTCGATTCCTGCATACCGATGAACCATACATTTTGGCATCAATGGAAAAACAAGTGTTTTATGTGAAAGATCATCTGAAACCTAATTACAGTGTCATTAATGAAGTAATCCCAAGACATATTTTTTCATGATGCTGGGGATGAAATTGTCACCATTGATGCCCCCATCGGTGTTAGCCAAAATATTGTATTTGATGACACAAATTGTCCCTTTGTGAGAGATGATGTTGAACCTAAGGTAGTGGAGGGTAATATATAAAAGAAAACATATATATTTAGAGTTCATTCAGTTTAACTTGGCGTGAGTTTCTCTGGTTGGTACTAATGTAATTACTTTAATTTAGTTTTAGTTTGGAATGATATGTCTATTTTAGTAATGTTGGGTTTTGTTTCATCTAATTATATTTCTTTCAATTCAAAAAACTGGGTTTAAAATGTGGTTTTAAAAGTTGTATAACTTGGTTGTAAATTATCATTACTGAAAGATGTTATGACATTTTTTAAGTTGAATGTATGATTTGTAAAAAAATTTGCTAAAAAATATTTATTTCATCTTATGCAGATTATGAAGAAAACTACAGAATCTCACAAGAAGAGATTATTTGATGTTGATCCAGTTAGACGTGAGCGCGAGTTGTCTTCAGTGAGTATATTAATTCTAATATTTATCTTCTTCATTACATATAATATCAAGTTCATATTTTTGATCAAATTTTTTTAGGGACATATAACTCCATAGTTTCCTCTTCACAGTATGGGACCGAGCATGCATCCTCCTAGACCTAGGCAGAGCTCCCGTCTTACCACTCCCCACACTAACCCATTAGTGGACATCACATATACCACACATGTCAGACCTCCACTTGAGACCCATGGGATGTTCCCATACATTCCACCATCATCATCCCATTTACCCTCTTTTTCCCATTCCATGTCCATGCCGACTCGACCGATGTTCTCACCTGCACAATTTCCATATCCATTCATGTATCCCCAGACCTACTATGCATATTCTGACATGTCTACGCCACCTCCATTTCCTACCATCCATCATACACATATTTATTCTGTTCCTTCAGTTTACACTCCTGTTCATGAAGATCAGCTAGAGCATGCTGTGGAACAGATACTTCCTTTGGAAGATGCTGATCCATCACAGTCCACGGATGCCTCACAGCCTATTCAAGAACTTGCATCAGGTTTTTTTATTATAAATGTTTCAAATTATAGAATTTTACTTTTTTCCTATTGTTTTGTCACTTAAATGTTCTCTTTTCACCTCTTATCTTATTTAGTGGGATCTTCTAGTAGGCGACGTGGGCGCACTCGAATGCGGGATGCCTGGAATCATGAAACTTAGATTATGGTGGATTACAATTCTCAAAATCAAATGGTAGGTAAAAATGCTAAGGAGTGTAGATGTTTCAGGGATACTTTAGCCAAATATCATGATATTGATCCAGTGGAACCGATCTTATAGAGACATATCAGTGCTGACATCAAGGATAGGGCATGGGTGTAGATATGGGTACAGAAATTTTATAAATTTACATTAATATTAGTAATGTATTTATATGATTTTACATGTTCGTTGTAGAGTCGATTTAACTTTCCTAATGGTGAAGCTACCAAAGTTGCTAGGTTGAGTGATCTTAGAGATTATTGGCGGTCATACAAGTATGAGTTACATATTGGTTGGAGGAGCAGAGTGGGTACTAAGTTTGAGGGTGTACCCAAAAACCCTGACTATCCAAAAAGTCAATATCAAAAAATGATCGCACATTGGAAGACTAAACAGTATAAGGTACTACCCATCTTTAATGGTTTTTATATAAAATTTAATTTTTATTACTTGTATTATTATTTTTTTCTTAGGATGTGTCAGTGAAAAACAAAAAAACCAAGATGAAATGACATATCTACACACATTGGGGCGCAATACAATGCCCAAAAAAGAGAAGTTGTTGGTACATTCATCTAAATTAAAATAATGTCTTTATTTATAACATGTCATCATAACTTATTAATGACTTTCCTTGGTTAGTCCATGTATCCTGTAAATCACATCTTATAATAAGAGGGATCTTGTCTTTTTTCCTAAACAAGTATTTTATTTCCTTGAAACCCACTTTAGAAAACCATTTCTAAAAACCATTTCAGAAAACCACCAATCGGTTATGACTGTCATTTACCTCAATGTTTGTAGGTCTTTGTTGCAACTCAATTCAATCCAATTTTTGGCATTTACCATATATGGTTGTAATCCAAATTTGTGCACTTCTCATATACAACAAGTTGATTTGGGCATTTAAGGTCCCGTACCTCGTGCCAAATTATTCTGCTTCACTAGGAAAAAAAAAAGATGGAACTGCAGTTAATTCAAAAACACAAGATAAAATTGTATGTTTGTTTATTTATATTTCAAAAATTTATAAGAAATTCATAATTTAATATGTTTATAGTTTCAACAGTATACCTTGGAGGCCATGGATGAGAAAGAAGCTGACAACTTAGGGCAAAATGATCATTTGAGTCAGGTGTTAGGTGTGGAGCATCCAGGAAGAGTCCATTGTAGACCAGGAAAAAACATTTTCCCCTCTAAGTATTGGTCATAATTAGACTCCTCTAAGGCCTCTATGTTGAAAAGTGTGCATGCTAAATTAGCTGCGACAAAGAAAATAGTATTAGAGGAGCATGAAAAAAGTAAGCTAATGAATGAAAATTTCATGAAAGCTCTGTCAGTTTTGAGTCAGTCACTACCATTAGAGGTTTCTGCCACTTTTAATTCATGTATGGAATCAATGCGCTCTTTAAATAATTCCTTGGGTGATTCCCATGAGGGTCCTAGTGGCGATGACAGTGGTGGAGATAGAGCTGGCGAGAATGTTGTTGATGATGTTGTTGGTGATGAGATTACTGATGATGATGCTGACGGTGCGGTTGGTGATGATGTTGCTGTCGATGTTGCTGCTGCTGCTGATGATGTTGGACATGGGGATGATGATGATGGCGATGGGGGGGATAATAATCCCCACCATTTTTGACTTAGAAGAGAGACTTGTGTTGGAGTTTAATGTTTTTTTGTATTGGTGGACTACTTGTATGTGAATTTCTTTATGCAATGAAATGCATTTTGGATTATGTTTTCATCAGGGGTGTTATTTGTAAATTATTTAGGTGATTTTCACATGACATATATTTTTTTATGATTTGGTGTGTTTATTATTATATCACCATATAATCATGGCCTTAGTAGTGGAGGGGAGGCCTGGGATGGGAGGGATGCAGTGGAGGGTTGGGGGGGGGGGGGTTGGGAGGGGATGGTTGGGCGGGGGGATGGGAGGGTTGGGGGGCTGTAGTGGAGGGCTGGGAGGGAGGGGGGTTGGTAGGGGAAGGTTGGGAGTGGGTGTGAAGTGGAGGTCTGGGGGTGCAGTGGAGGCTGGGAGGGTTGGGAGGGCTGGGGGGCTATAGTGGTGGGCTGGGAGGGGGGGGGGGGGCTGGGGGGATGTAGTGGGGCTGGGAGGGGGGGGGGGGGGGGCTGGGCCGGGGGGAGGGGGGGGGGGGGGTGGGAGGGTTGGGGGGGCTCTAGTGGAGGGCTGGGAGGGGGGGGGGGGCTGGAAGGGGAAGGTTGGGAGGGGTGGGGGTGCAGTGGAGGGGTGGGAGGGGGGGGGGCTGTAGTGGAGGGCTGGGAGGGGGGTTGGGATGGGAAGGTTGGGGGGGCTGGGGGCTGCAGTGGGGCTGGGAGAGGGGGGGGGGGGGGTGGGCAGGGGGGAGGGGGAGGGGGGTTGGGAGGGTTGGGGGGGCTGTAGTGGAGGGCTGGGAGGGGGGGGGGGCTGGTAGGGGCAGGGGTGCAATGGAGGGATGGGGGGCTGTAGTGGAGGGCTGGGAGGGCTGGGAGGGTTGGGGGGGGGGGGCTGTAGGGGAGGGCTGGGGGGGGGGGGCTGGGCAGGGGGTAGGGGGAGGAGGGGCTGGCCAGGAATATAATGGAACATACTAGAGTGTTCATTGTTCTTCCTCATAAATTTCAAGATTTACTTGTTTAAATCTGGTATGGGATTTCCATATTATGTATTTCTCCTCTGTGTATTTTCATATTATAGATGATGTTCTTTGGATTAACAAGAAATAAAAAAAATGAAATTTGAATAATATAAGAACTCAACATTATTCAAATTATGCACACAAATAAATTGACCCACTTCTCAATATGACTGCATTCTAATTGAATATATATAGAAGAATATTGTTGCAGGAAGATGCCAACTGAAGATAAAAAGATAATTGCTGCTTCCCTCACTAGGATGACTGCTGAAGATCTACGCAAGGTAGTGAATATTGTTGTGGATAACAACCCTCGATTTGAAGGTGTGGTATAATAAGTGGACCTTGACTTGGATGCTCAGGTCACCATCATAATTCTCTGCTGAACTGTCTTATGAATTAAGAACCTTTATTTATCTTCTTTTATACTAAAATCAATAAATTCATACTATACGTAATTGTTATGTGGGATGCAGAGTGAATCAACATTCTAGAAGCTGAAAGTGTTCTTGAAGGGTGTGCTGGAAACACAAATAAAGTGCACGGGAGAGGTAGATGTTAACAAAACCGCCCAGAGTATCCACTTCAACAAGAAACGGGCGATTTACAATGCCCTTTCCAGGACCACCAACAAAAATGCTAAAAGGGCCTTATTTTAATATTGGAAAGTTGTAAATTCCTTTTCCAATTCTATGCTCATTTTATGTTTTTTGGGTTTCATTTTCTTCTCCTCAACTTACTTTCAAAGATTACTCATGTTGTTTGCTGTTAAAGGTTCTCCTCAGTGTACTCCCCAAGAGACGATGGACAAATTGTTCATATCCATATTTCTGTGAGATGGGTCTTCTTTTGTAGTTATCCTTCTCCTATTCTTTGATGACTTCAAGATCTTATTTAAGTGAAAACAAACTTTTCATTGAAATAAATCTCACTGATAACTTAACACCAGTTTTTGAATTCATTGACAATCATCTACAAGTGTATGATATGAACAAAAAAAAACAATCAAAATTCCACACTGCTTCTTATAGTTTTTCTTAAATACCCCTATGTGAGACCTTACATACCTTGTACAATACTAATGTGGGAATATACATACATAATATATCATACCAAAAGTTCCCTTGACCTTTCATATGATTTTATTTCACTTTGAATCACATTCCAACTTATAAATTATCACCATTATGTATAAATAATGATTCCCTAATGACACATCCACGTATTATATCACAAGAACCCTAGGTTTCAAAACTTTTTACCAACAACTAGATCAATATCCTAAAAAAACCCAACACACAGTGACTCATGTGTTTCTCTCCCCATAATAGGTATGTTCTCGTAATATATTTGAAATAATCTCATAGACAATTTGCAGTATTTCCCTTCGCATAACACTTTTTCATACGTTATTATGCACTTCATCTTTTAAGATGAATATTTATTATTTATATTTATATATTGCTGGTGACTCACTCTGCACATGAAGAGATCAAGGGAATCCTGCACTAATAAGTTCCAGATCTCTACAACAGGTATGTTTTCCTAAAATTGTGGAATTAACCTCCCTGCCATGCATCATTTTTCATTTGCATTTACACACTATATGAATGCAGGTTATTGGTCGTAAAATCATGGATTAACCTCCCTTTCATCCAATATATGAATGCAGGTGATATGTTTTCACTATTTACCCCATTGTATATTGATTTTTGTGGGTCATGTCTAAGAGTTTCTAGACATACTTTGATTGTTCTCATCCTAGCATAGCGATGAACTGGAATATTGGTGAATGTTCATGGGCTGATGGAATTAATGCCTTCAATTTACAAGCATGGAGAAGAAACTTAAGAGATGTGTATCATTTATGTCTCGGTGAGGATTTATGAAGGTATTTTTTCCCAACTAACTCTTCAACAGGATAGGATGTATGGATGTTTATATTGTTTACAATTGAAAGCAGTAAATGATACAGTGATAATCACATTCTTCATGAGTTTGACTGGTATTTCTTGTGTTATAATCTGTTTTGTATTATAGTGAGTTGTATTACCTTAAATTAACATACCTTAAGGTAACATATTTAGTTGGACACCTGATTTTAGATATGTTTCCTTTTATAATCTGTTCTGTAATACAGTGACTTGTAGTACCTTATCAAAATTTTAGGATGTTTTATAACAGTTCCAGTACCTTACCTGGTTGGGTCTCCATCCAAATAAAACATGTCATGCATCTACATATTTCATGCAGGGAGATTCAGGGGGAGGGCTGGGCAGTGGTGAGGGGCTGGGAAGGGGGGGAGAAAGAGGGGGGCTGGGAAGGGAACGGGTTAGGCAAGGGGGAGGGGGAGGGGGAGGGGGCTGGGCTAGGGGGGAGGGGGGCTGGGTAGGGGAGGGATGGGTAGGGGGAGGGGGAGGGATGGGAAATTGGGAGGGAGGGGGAGGGGCTGGGCATGGGGGGGAGGGGGAGAGCTGGGCAGGGGGAGGGCTGGGCAGAGGGGAGGGGGGCTGGGAAGGGGGAGGGCTGCACAGGGGGGGAGGGGGAGGGCCGGGCAGGGGGGGGGAGGGATGGGAAGTTGGGAGGGGGAGGGCTAGGCGGGGGGGGAGGGGGAGGGGCTGGGTAGGGGGGAGGGGGAGGGGCTGGGCAGGGGGGAGGGGGAGGGGCTGGGTAGGGGGAGGGGGAGGATCATGTATTTAGCCATCAAAAAATTTAAATTAGATAAATATCGTTGAAATGGGCCAGGTTCCTCTTGGAAGATCCTAGTTCACTAGTCCTGGTGATAGAAGAAAGGGTCTCATCCCAATCACTCTAAAATGAATATGTTAAAACACTAAATAAAACACATGATGATTCTATGGAACTTCTAGAACAATGCCTTCATTTTCATGTACATGTTTGTGTACCCATATGAGACCTATGATTTTGGTTTAAAATATAAAGGATGAGTTCGGTTTCGATGCAGTAGGTCCCTTAGAGGGGGAGTACAAGTCATGTACCATTAAAATATCAAATGTGATCTTTTTAAAGGGTATGTGTGTTGGGCTATCAACATATGTAAATGGGATTGTGACAAGTCATTCAATTATGATTGAGGCTAGTATAGCCAGGATAGGTGATGCTAGACTCTGGGTAGTGAATCCCCTTGGTTCTGTACCTTGGAATCAATTAATGGATGCCTTATACCGGGGTATAAGTGTATGGTTTTATTCTTGGATGTTTAGGCCTTGAAATTAACATTTTGGCTCAGAAAGGGGTTGAATAACATTTCTCAATGATGTAGAATATTGTGGGGATTTTACTCTTTCTTTCATTGGGTTTTCAGTCATGATGATTCATGGGTAATTGTTGGATTCTTGGTGTCATAACGATCCATGTATAATCTTATATTCGGTTTTTAGGTGTAGAATATTTATAGGTATAGAATGTTTATAGGTGCAGAATCATAGAGGTGTAGAATTATAGAGCGAGGTGCAGCTGCTCTGCTGCAGGGGACCTGCCTATACCCACGGTTCAATGAACCATGGGAAATTTCTGGCACTGTAAATAAGTATACCCACGGTTTTGAAACCGTTGGTATATATCTATACATATGGTTCAAATGAACCATGGGGGAAATTTCTAGCACTGCTGTAAATTAGTATGCGCTTCTATAAATCAGTATACCCATGGTTATAAAACCGTGGGTATACATCTATACCCATGGTTCAATTAACCGTGGGTAATATAATGTTTTCCTGGTCTATACCCACGGTTTTCAGAGAACCGTGGGTATAGACCTATTGCGATGGCACTGAATCCCACGGTTACTGAATCCGTGGGTATAGGTTCTATTTCCAGTAGTGAATCGAGGACCCAAAACCTTGAAGTAGAGATATCTGTAAAAAAACCAAGTAATGCAATCATTGTAACCAATGTTTTTAACTCTTCTCCCGTTGGCGTATGTGGGAAGAGTCTTCCAGAAAATCTCGTAATACTTCCCTTGGTGGAATTCGATGGTATAATGGGAATGTATTGGCTCTCATTATTTAGAGCACATATCAACTGTTGAGAAAAGGAAATATCATTTCATATTTCGAACCATCCCATGCTCCTCTACAAATGCAAGGATGATCATGAATGTCCTTTGAAAAATCCTTCAATGGTGTGGGTGTTGATTCCCTATGAAGAAGCATACCTCACCCAAATGGTTGAGTCAAAGGAAAGTTACAACCTTGAGGAAATTCCCATCATGAGGCAATACAACAATGTATTTCCTGAAGAGTTACTCAGAATTCCCTCGGATCGTGAGGTAGAGTTCTCAATTGAACTCATACCCAGAGCTACTCCTATCTCAAAGTGTCCCTATAGGATGGCCCCTATCGAACCGGAGGAGTTAAAGAAGTAGCTGCAAGAGCATCTGGACAAAGGGTTCATATGCCCCAGTGCATCACCTTGGGGTGCGACAGTGCTCTTTGTGAAGAAGAAGCATGGAAAAATGTGGCTATGTATCGATTATCGGAAACTCAACAAGGTCACCATAATGAACAAGTATCCTCTCCCAAGGATTGATGACTTGTTCGACCAGTTAAGAGGAGCTCAATACTTCTCAAAGGTGGATCTTTGTTCTGCATATCATCAGGTAAAGATGAAGAAGGAAGATATTCAAAAGACTACCTTCCGTACAAGGTATGAGCGCTATGCGTTTTTGGTAATTCCCTTTGGACTTACTAATTCCCCTGCAATCTTCATGGATTTGATGAATAGATTCATTAGACATTTCCTTGAAAAATTTGTGGTAGTTTTTATCGACGATATTCTCATCAACTCCAAGAGCAAGGAGGAACATGAAGAATATCTAAGACTTGTTTTGGAAATATTAAGAAAGGAGAAGTTGTACAAAAAGTTCAGAAAGTGTGAATTTTTGATGAATCAAGTCACGTTCTTGGGACATGTGATCATAAGTGAGGGAATTTCTGTGGATCCTTCAAAGGAAAAGTCGATTGAGGAATGACCCAAGCCCTCTAGTGTCACATAAATCAGTTTTTTTCTTGGATTAGCTGGGTACTACCGACGTTTTGTGAGAAACTTCTTACGATTTTCAAGCCCGCTAACTAAGTTAACATGGAAAGGGGTAACGTATGTATGGTCGGAAGAATTTGAGGGAAGCTTCAAGGAGCTAAAGAGAAGGCCGATCACTACACCTGTACTCACACTACCGAAAAGTGGAGAAATTTTTGTGATATACAGTGATGATTCAAAGAAATGCTTGGGTTGTGTACTCATGAAAAATGATAATGTGATAGCCAACGCCTCACGATAGTTGAAGATCCATGAGCAGAACTACCCGATGCTTGATCTAGAGCTGGAAGCCATGATTTTTTCCTTGAAAATATGGCGGCACTATCTTTATGGTGATAAGTTTGACATATACACCGACCACAGGAGGATAATGTATATATTCACACAGAAGGATCTCAACATGCATTAAAGGATATAGTTAGAGCTAATCAAGGATTACGATTGCTCTATTAACTATCATCCTAGAAAGGCGAACAAGGTAGCTGATGCTCTAAACCGAAAAGAACCTGATACTTTATCCATGTTACGGATTGATAAATAACCTATCTTCTTGGATATACAAAGAATGGATTTGGAAATCATAAGGGCAGGGGATACATCCTACCTTTACCAAATGATTGCGCAACCATCCATCCACGAGAAGATTAAGGAAGCACAAAGGGATGATGGGGAGATACAAAAGAGGGTGAATGCAGTAAAAGAAGGGAAGCTACAAGAGTTCCATATCGATGATGATGGTGTGATTCGGTTTGGAACATGGATCTATGTGCCTTCATCACCCGGGATAAAGAAGGAGCTATTGGACAATGCACATAGCTCAACATTCTCTATCCATCCTGGGAGTACCAAGATGTATCGTGATCTCCGAGAACACTTCTGGTGGGATAACATGAAGAAGAAGATTGCAGAATATATATCAAGGTGCTTAGTATGTCATCAAGTTAAAGATGAGCGAAAAAAGTCCAAGGGTATGATGCAGCCATTGCCTATAACCATGTGGAAATGGGAAAACATTACTGTGGACTTTTTCATGGGTCTCTAAAAGACGTCAAAGGGAAATAATGCGATATGGGTTGTGGTTGATCGTATCACCAAGACTTCCCATTTTATCGCTATTTGGGAAGACCTCTATCTTGAACAACATGAAAAGATATATGGGAAGCAAGTGGTGAGACTGCATGGTGTTCCAATATCAATTTTCTATGACCATTATCCAAGGATCACATCTAAATTCTGGAGGATCCTTCAACATTCTTTGAGTACTGAATTAGATTTCAGCATGCCCTATCACCCCCAAACTGATGGCTAGTCTGAAAGGACTATTCAGATGCTTGAAGATATGCTAAGATCCAGCTCTCTTGAATTCAATGGTGGTTGGGATCTGTATCACCCATTGGTTGAGTTCTCATACAACAATAGCTTCCACTATTGTATTTAGATGGCTCCGTATGATGCTGTTTATGGGAAGTGGTGTAGAACACCAACCTGTTGGGATGAAGTTGGAGAAATAAGGCTGATTGGACTCGATCTTGTTCAAGAGATGATAGAGAAGGTTCAAGTAATCCATAAACACATCAAAGCTAATCAAAGTCAGAAAAAGAGCTATGATGACAACCGTCGAAGGGACTTAGAGTTCGACGTTGGAGATAAAGTTTTCCTTCGAATATCTCCATGGAAGAGAGTCATGTGATTCGGGTAGAAAGGTAAGATAAGCCCAAGGTATATTTTCCCCTCTGAGACCCTTGACTGCATAAGAGTCGTGACCTATCTTCTTGCACTTCCACTGAATATGGCTCAAGTTCATGATGTGTTTCATGTATCACTACTGAGGAAGTACATAACAGAACCCTCACATGTATTAAACTCAGAGGTGGTGCAGTTGGAAGATGATCTCTCCTATGAGGAGCTGTCAATAAAGATTCTAGATCAGAGAGATAAGGTTATACGCAACAATACAACTCATCTTGTCAATGTGTAGTGGAGGAACCATAAATTTGAGGAAGCAACTTGGGAACCAGAAGAGGCAATGAAGGAGAAGCACCCTCAACTGTTTGTGTAAAGTGAAATTTCAGGGTCGAAATTCCTTAAGGGGGGAATAATGTAACGACCCAATGTTTATCAATGGAAAACTACCTTCTTATATTTATGTCATAAAAACACAAAATAATGAACTACTAAGTGATAAGTGACATTTAAACATAAGTTTGTCACTCCTATGTTTGGAATTTTGAAAATACGACATACACGGTTGTGTTCAAGATGATTTTTGGAGTCTAATGAAACAAAAATAATTTTTGGTGAATAATAGCGTACCCTTAGTAATAGTAACATACCCTTATGAATAGTAATATGACCCTTATGAATAGTAAATCATCCAATATAACAATAACATTACCTATGAATAATAAAATATAATTTAGACATCTTAGAAAGTGACAATTTGACATTAGTAAACGTTTTGGTATTTTGTAAGTCATAAATAATTAATTAAAATTAATTAATTAATTTAAAAGAATATTTATTTCCATAAAATGTATTCATAAATTATTTAATCAATTTCTTATAGTTTTTAGATAATATTATAAGACCCTACGTAATTTTTGAAAGCACTACAAAATCAGTTTTAATCTTAAAAACTGTTTTTAAGTAAATTATGAATTTAATTAAATATTAAATTAATAATAATTAGAAAATTATTTTTGAAAAATGGACTTCATTTTTGGATTCTACACGTTGAAAAATGGTTAGGGTAAATTTTTGGGATTTTTCTAAAGTACATGAATTTTTGGTGAATAGTAGAATACATTAATTTACCATATAAATACATTTTAATTAAAACCCCCTATTCATGACATCACAAGTGATGTAAGCACCAAAATCTCGAACTCACATGAATTTTTTACTATAATTGGTCATTCATGAATCAGTATTCTTTTTCTTAGGGGAAATTGATAAACTAATGAATTTTATATTAAGGAAACCCCTCTCCCCCCACTCTAAAATCCACCATTCACACCCTCATTTCCTCACACCTCTCAAGCTTCAAGACTTCGCTAAACTCTGCCCAAACACCTTCCCTATCCCCTCTCCCACGTTCAAGAGCTTCTGGTCTCATCAAAAGACCAAGCATAGGCCCTTAAAGAGGTTATCAAGAGAAGGATTCAAGAGGTAATTTCCCTCCCTCTTCTCCTTTAATTTCCTTTCATGTTCAAGTTCATTTCTTGATCTCTCCCTACCTATCTTCATCAAAATGGTATTGTAACTCCAGTATTATACATATAATGTAATTTTATGATTCTAATAGGATATTATATCATCCAAACCCCTTTCCCTATTCCTTTTATTTTATTAAAGAGAACGTTGTTCGTGAGGTGTTAATTTATCACCTTCAAGAACGACAAGTTTTCTTATTCCATTTCTTCCATCAGATCTGGTCATGAACCAATTTTTATGGTTGAAACAGAATATTTTATATGCATTTTTTCCTATTTAAAGTTATGGAACTATATTATGATGGTATTACTAAGTGATAAATTAAAATAAGTTCGTTACGATCAAAAAACCGCCCAAATTGACCCAAATAACCATCATTTAATTCATATCTAATGATTCATCCACATGGATCTAATATAATTCATTATAGGATCATTAAAACTCCTGTAATATCATTAATGAAATTTAATATCATTTTTTGATGTTTACTCATGTTCTACCAAAACATAAATTTAAGAATACAAGTGAACCACCCAATAAAACCATAAAAACGAACGTCCCCGAACAATTTTTTAAACTCTATAAGTCATCTGAAGGCACATAAATTCACTTAATGAAACCATAATGAACCATATTAATTTAAAAAAGGTTATGGATTTCTAATTAATGAATATAATGTCATTATACAGGACATTAAAGAGAAGGAAGCATTCAGGTACAAGGTAAGTGGAAATTCTCTAACCCAACTTTCATCCTTCGGGTTCTACCTCTGTCACTCCATTTTTGATATAGTCAGTCCTTAAAGAACATTTTTTAATCTTTGTGTTTAATTTTCTGGGATATACATGTTTTCTAATGATGTTAATATCAATCCAAATGTTTTTCGAAAGAACTCTTCTCTTAAGAACTCAACTTTTACCTCTCATTCATGGTTGATGGTTCTTGTATCAAGTATGTTGTTCCCTCTTTCTTTTGGGAACCCAAAGCTATTGAATGTATTATTATGAGATGAAACTAATTCCTTACCATGGTTTATTTATGTTCACTTTTGATGTATATTCCATGTGGAAATCATGATAATGATAATGTTATGATGTGACAGGTGCGCCCGGAATTATATAGTGCAATTATGAATGTTTCAAAGTGACGGGTGCGCCTGGAATTATACAAAGCTCCAATGCATTGGGTAAAGTGATTAATCTCATGATTAAATGTGAATTGATGTGTGAAAAAGATTCTATCTTGGTTCACAAGTATGTGTGGTAGTTAACCACTAATACATGATGTTTCATTTTTATGCATTGCCACATTTCAAGTCTTTTATTCATGCTCCTCTCATGTTCATGATATTTTGCCTATGTTATGATTATTCTCACCCCATGATTTATTGTTCTTATCTATAATTTTACTGGGCTTCTAGCTCACCCCTTTTTGATGTATATCCTCCGGTGGATACATGTTCTAAAGAGAGGACAAGTTCCAATAAAAATCTAGAGAAGATGAAATTAAATAAATGTTTATTCTAGATGTTGTATTTGTTATGTGTGGTCCTAGTTTGCCCGAGACACTAAACCGTTGGATCCTATATGTGTAATACTATTATGTTGTTTATATTTTAAATGATTTAATAGTAATGTAAGAAAATACTAGGTTGCTATAATCCAGACCTTTCCACCTTCTTCTTGTGAAAGAGGATCCACGCTAGCTGCTCCTTCAATGATAGGATCAGATTCTCCATGTTAGGTTTGAAGTTGGGGTAGCATTGACAGGACATTCTAAAGAGGAGTTAATGGATTGATTATAGAGACTTCTGATTATCAGTTCAATTAGAGTGGACCATCTTAAGGTTTTCCAGTTATTTCATAGGGCCTTAGATTAGGTCAGTTTCATACTTTACAATCAATACCCAAGGATTAGAGTGCATGACCATCTACAGTATGAGGTAATATTATTGTATCCTCCAATATTGTATCTGATTTATTTGATACATTTTCTTCTAACACCTTTATATATTTATAAAATTTGGAAATTATTGGGATTTAAATTCTGTACTTCTATGTGGTTACGAATCTATACACACTGTTTAGACTGTGATCAGAGGGAATACACTGATGTAGGGACTTACTGCTTTAGTAAGGTAGATATCCCATATTATGGGACCTTTTTATACATGAGAAGATAAATTTTTATGTCATTATCATAAAGGATTATTTATTTCTATATCATGCCTATATGTAATCTTGTCATCGCAGGGTGTTGTTTACATCACTAGAGGGTGACAGTTGTCTTCACAAGGTTGAGTGGAATGTTTGGGCTAGGAGATCTGGACCAGAGCATCATGGGAAAGTTAGAGTGACCACCAATATTTATACTATCTTCATTAAGTAGTATAGAATACATCATATAAATTTTCCACCTATGGTATATTGATTTAGGGAAGTTTTATAGAAAAGTTTAATGGATTAGATCTTGAGAGATAGGTAAATTTTATGATTTAGCCTGTTCTAGGAGCATCTACAATATCTATTCCTCCATAAAAATGAAACTGACTTAGCTTCAGTAGCTCAATAGATAGTTGTAGGATTTAGAATCTATGATTTTTCTATCCCAACACTTATTCTGGGGGTTAACATGGGATTATTTCCAAGAAGAAGATTGAGGCACTTCATTTATCCATGGATTACCGAAATTCGAAATAGATTATTATTAATAAATCGTATATATTTACCTAATAAATGATCTATTTGACCAGGTTTGGAGATCTAGGGTATTCTAGAAGATTGGACTGAAATCATGATATCATCATGTATGCGTCAGGCCTTCAGATATACCACATACCACTTTCCATAGTTAGTATGGTTTATATGAGTATCTATTTATGTCATTCAGTCTTAATAAATCTTGATGTATTATCATACTCAGAGTGTCCATGTTAAAAATCATGATATCATTTTGAATTCATATAGATAAAATCATCAATATGATACGCTTCATATGTTCCACCTATGGGTCAACATAGTTTACATCATGGATCATATTATCTCAGAGTCAAGATTATTTGTTGAATTAGAGAAGGTGAATGTTGTGGTTTCTTAAAAGCATCTGAATAATGAATTTGATATTTAGAGTTTCTTTTAGTTGCATGGATATTAAATGTATTTCATATATTATTTATCAATCCTTAATTCACCTCTTACTGGTCTCACTAAGAAGGGGGTGAAGTTCTTGTGATCCCATGCATGCTAAAAATACTTTTAAAATATGAAAAGAACGATTGCCTTAGCAATGATACTGGTTCTTCCAGATCATGTAAGAGGATAAACAGTGTTCTGTGATGAATCATACATCACACTGGGTGTAGTAATGATGTAGGAGGAAACAATCATTGCATATAGATCTCACTAATTGATACCTGATGAGTATAACCACCTAATTCACATATTTGAGTTTGCAAAACTTTTACATTCCTTATATTGATAGAGAATGTATCTGATGGGTAAGAAATCTGTGGTGTATAAGGTCCACAAGATCTAGAAATATATATTTTCCTATAATCACTTGAATCTCAGATAGTGAAGATGGCTTGAATACCTTCAGTATTTTGACTTTGAGCTTTCCAATCTTCCTAGAAAGGGTAATGTGGTAGTTGACTCCCAGAGCCAAAAAACAAAAGTACATGCCATATATGAATCTAGGGATGAATGACAATTAATGGTCCCCTTTTTGATCTACACATAGAGTTTAACCAGATTCATGATCTACCTTTTCCTATGGCCTTAGTAGTTACCTCTTCACTCCTTGATAGGGTGAAGAGTATGTAGTTTTTAGATCCCGAGGGGTTGGTTCTCTATGAGAGTATATCAAGTAAGGACCCACCTATATATTGGTCTATTAATGAAGAAAACATCATATATATATATGGGAATGTATGGATTTCCACAGATATATGAGTGGAAATTTTGCGAGAGTACCACGCTTCTTAGTAAGTAATTCGTCTAGTCATATCAAAGATGTATCATGGTATGTGTCACTAGTATTGGTGGCATGTGATGAAATTTTAGATTGAAGATTTTATCACAAGTTTTTCCAGATGTTAGTAGGTGAAGGTGGATCATTAGCGACCTATTGTCTTGTTACAACCATTTTTAGTCCTGGAATGGAAATGGGATACATTTCGATGTATTTTTTGCATTAGCATACTGAGTTATCCTTGATGTGGAAACTCATTTTGGGTAATTGTGGATTAAATAATTAAAGTATCCTACATCCTTTATAACTAATATATTTTTTCAATTGATGAGATGAGAAGATTGTTTGTCTCTGAGATGATATGGCTACACGAGGTCCCTTGTACTATTTTTTCGGATAGCGATTCTCATTTCATATATAGGTTCTATCATGATTTATAGAGAGTTATGGGAACATAGGTGCTTCTAAGAATATATTTTCACCCAAATACCGATGGACAGTCAAAATAGATGATACAGGTGTTAAATGAATTGCTCCAAGAATGGATCCTTGATTTCAATGGTTCTTAGGAGAATCATATCCCTATCATTAATGTCTCATATAATAATATATATTGGGTTATGATTCTGATGGATCCATATGAGTCCTTGTATGGTAGGTCATTTCATTCACCCCTTTTTTGGTTAGTGGTAGGAGATGTAGTGTTACTTGGTCCTTGTCTCATGTAGGATACTTTGGAGATGGTGTAGATAACCAGAAAGTGCATGTATACTTATTAGTCTAGACAAAATTCTTATGCCAATTATTATTGAAAACCTATGAAATTTTAGGTTGGATATTTTTTCATATAGGTCTCACCCATAGCTGGTCATAGAAGAATATAGATGTAATGGAATTTTTCACCTTTATTTGTCCTGCCTCTTAATATCTTTGATAGAATTGAGCTATTAGAATATTAGTTTATATTACCTTGAAGGTATCATTACAAGTAAAAAGTCTTCCATGATTCACAGATTCATCATTATCATGTCGACCCATCTCATAATTTTGATCATGAGGAGGTTGAGTTAGATACTAAAGCTTAATTTTTGGATTACCCCATGTGTATCTTTGACCGAAGCATGGTGGATCTTCGAGGCTAGTCTATTACATTAGTATGGGTGTTATGGTATAAAACCATTACTATGATGAGACTTGGGATTAGGAGTCTGATGTACGTGCTCATTGACCAGATTTGTTCTCATACAACATTTCACATCCCTTGGAAGGGTAACTCAAGGATGAGTTTCATTAACATGGAGGACTCTAAGAGCCTGATTTTTCTTTGAGGTACATATCCTATAAATTTCACTATAATTCATTATCATGGAACTCATATGTATTACTAGGGTGTATGTGGAAGAAATTGGGGTTTCAAAGTATTTTTTAGAATATATAACCCTAACTGGTGGAGGAAACCACTGGGCCACACAGTTAGTAGAAACTTTTCCACCCAACCCGTTAAATTTCTCCTAACCATTTGTTGAATTTCATAAGGAAAAGAATGGTGAACATGTTTCCCTTAACATGCACCTAGGGCCACACACCCATGAAGAATATCTATAGTTTCTATTAAAGTAAAACGGCATGGTTAGTGTAACACCCCGGCCCTACCTCATTGGATTGAGGTGGCGGTGAGGGTTACTTGGCCTTAAGCGACGTTCCCAAGGCGCTAAAGGCTGGAAATAAATGCTGAGGGCTCTGAGAATAATTGGGGAACGATTTTACCTTGAGGCAAAACCAACCAAACGACCACAAATAAATGATGCATGTCGACAAAACCAAACTCATACATTATCCAAGACAACAAGATAATCCATAATCTCACATGCCAACACAACCCAATACATCATGAGAGTACAATGCGAAATACTCAACAAAAACACCACGAGCCATGACACCACCACCACTCCGCACCAAGATCCAAGCTCCAAGTTCCACCAAGACATCACAATGCCCCACTAATGGAGGTTAATGCCTTACCTTTTCCCACGTCACGGTACACAACATCTATAAGGACACCAACGTGCCAAAGCAAGGGGTGAGTACTAAAACTCAGTAGGATTTCCCCAAATGACTTCCCTACACATGCCACAAGGATAAAACCGTTAACACATTTATATAAAACATTTTATATAAAATAAACATGAATACAACCATTCTCTTACCAAGAAATCACACCCAACCCAATAAATCAAAGGAAAACCAACCGACAAGCCACAACCTTTCAAAACATTTTCCCATAGGAACAATAATTCCATCTTGCAAAGCATTACACAACAAAACAATCACAGCGGTGGATCTTCTGTCCAACCTATTTCATCCATTTACAACTACTGGCTCTTCCCGTCCACTTATCATTGATAGTGGCCCTTCCGTACTCTATCCATCCCCCTTTATTATAGTGGTACTTCCCTCCCACTTCCACACAAAAATTAAACCAATCACAACCAAGCATATAATCCATCACAGTCACAACAACATCATGTAATCAACCAATTCCATTACATGTCAATTCAAATCAATAAATCACCCATTTATTGAAAACCATTTTCCATGCCAAAAACTATTTCAATGAAAAAACCCTTTTTATTGAAAACTATTTCTATCGATCATTTTCACAAATCAACCATAGCATCTCATTTTATAATCCAGAACAAAATCATTTCACCAAAAAACCCTCTTTTCCCCAAAAATCCCAAAAACATCACCCAAGGGATTTTCTACCAATTTCACACATCAAAACACAATTAATTTCATGAATAAAAAATTAATTGTAACCAAAATCAATAAGTCTAACCATGTGGAGTTGAGAAAGAATCCACCTACCATTAGGGTTCCCGAGAAATCAACCCACGAACAACCACACCTCAAATCTGAAGAACGCACCACCAACACCTCTCTAGATCCCCTCCCCTAACAATAACAAGCCTCAAAATGATCATCCACGACAAACACAACCCTATATCGACACAAAAAATGTGTAAATATAGAAAAATAAGAAAGAGGGGGAAGTAGATTTAGAGGAAAACACAAGAGAAGCAAGAGGAGAGACTTACCCAGGAGAAACCACCTTGAAACCCATTTGAATCACTTCCAAAACGAGTGGGAGAGAACCCCTAACCCCTGAGAACCCAAAAAAAAAGTGAGGCTTGAGTGGGATGAAGATAGGAGTGAAATGAGGCAATCCTGAGTGAGCTCGAAACTTATAACCCTAACTTTAAGTGGCCGCACGGTTAGCCCGCAAGGTTTGGAAAACCGTGCGCTAACCGTGTGCACACCACTGCCTCGAGAGCCGAATTCTGCACGGTTTCCTCGCATGGTTTGGAAAACCATGCGCAAGTTGTGCGAGGCCTACTGTCTGAGAACAAGGGTCTGCACGGTTTCTTGGGGAACCCGAACGCTTTCCACTAACCGTGCTCAAACCGTGCACCCCTTAAAAAGCCTCCAAACTCATCCTAAACCATTCCAAACTCTCCCAACCTCTTTAAAACTCATTCCATGCACTTTGAATACATAAAAATGCATTAAAAAGGCCACATACTACAAACCAGAGGTGCTAAATTCTCCCCACCATTGGAATTTCCGTCCTCGTAAAGTAGTGAACCCGCCCCTTGCCGAAAGAGCTCGGGCCACTACTCGACCATCTCTTTCTCCTGCTCCCAAGTCTCCTTTTGAATCTGACCATGTTTCCACAAAACATGAACTAAACCGATGATTTTACCACGCAAGACTTTCTTTTTCCTATCCACAACCCGCACTAGAACGTGCACCAATGAAGCATCTGGTTCTAACTCTACATGATCCCATCGAATCACATGGTCACAATCTGGCTGATACTTTTTCAACTAAGACACATGAAACACAATGTGCACCACACTATACTGTGGTGGAAAATCCAAATGATAAGCCACCTCACCAACCCACTCAAGAACCTCAAAAGGTCCAATATACATTCGAGATATCTTTCCCTGCTTACAAAACTGACGATGTCTTAACCTAGGAGAGAACCTCAAGAACACAAGATCACTCACCTAGAATGACAATGGCCGTCGATGATGATCCGTATACTATTTCTGACGTCTCTGAGCTGTCACCATTCTTTTTTTGGTCAACTTGATATTCTTCGTAGTCTCCTGGACAAGACTCGGTCCAACCATCAAAGACTCACCCGTTTCCACCCGACATAGTGAAGAACGACATGACCGCCCATACAATGCTTCAAACGGATCCATCTATATGGATGCCTGATAACAATTATTGTATGAGAACTCAACCAATGACAAGTGATCCTCCCACGAGCCACCATAATCCATGACACATTCCCATAACATATCCCCCAGAGTTTGTATCGTCCTCTCGGATTGACCATCCATCTGAGGGTGATACACTATACTCATAGTCAACTGCGTTCCAAGGGCTTTCTATAAGGATATCCAGAAACAAGATGTAAACCTCAGATCTCTATATGATACAATCGATACTGGAACACCATGCCTCTTTACCACCTCCCGAATATAGATTTTGGATAGATCCTCCACCGTATGGGATTCACGACTCGGGATGAAATGGTCCGACTTCATTAGCCGATCCACTATCACCCAAATGGTATGGTGATTCTTGACCGTTCTTGGGAGACCTGTGACAAATACATCGCTCTCTGCTCCCACTTCCAAATAGGGATTGGTAAAGACTACAACATTCATGCTAGCCTGTGATGCTCTACCTTGACCTGCAGATAAGTAAAGCATCTCGAAACAAACTCAGCCACACTTCTCTTCATACCAGCCCACCAGAACTGCGCTTTCAATGATTTATACATCTTAAGAATTCTAGGATGAACAGACCACCTGGAATGATGATAAAACTTGAGAACATCCTCTGTACAAGAAACTGGTACAACCATCCAATTCCGAAAACACAAAACTGAATCTCCATTCAGTTTCCAACCCTCAATGGTCTCCCCACCATTGAGTCTCGACCCCACGGTCATACACTCAGAATCAGATATCTGTGCCTGTCTAACTAGGCCAACCAAGTCAAGAATCAACGAAACCGAAAATAAGACCACTCTATTTCCCTAGTCCTCACAATTCAACCACATATTAGCTATAACCGACATCAACTGCCACTGGTCCAATGCCTGTTTCACCACCTGAGCATATGATTTTCTACTTAATGCAACTGCCACCAAATTTCCCTTACCCGGTGTGTACATCAAGTCAAAATCAAACATCTGGAGATATTCCATCCATCTCCTTTGCCTCAAGTTCAAATCCCTTTGTGAGAAAATGTGTTTCAAGATCTAATGATCTGTATATACCGTGAAATTATCACCGAAGAGATAATGACACCACACTTTCAAAGCATGGACCACTACTGCCAACTCCAAATCATGTGTTGGGTAGTTCTTCTCGTGCATTCTCAACCATCATGAGCCATATGCAACCACATGAATCCCTTGCATGAGAACGCACCCCAACCCTGATCCTGATGCATCACAATACACCACATATCCATTTCCTGATTCTGGAAAAACCGAGATTAGTGCATATGTAAGACGACCCTTTAGATCTTCGAAACATTATTGAAACTCTTCATTCCACTAGAATGGAACATTATTTCTTGTCAAGGCCGTCATTGGCGTATCCAAATGTGAAAAATCATGAACAAAACGCCGATAATACCCAGCATGACTAAGAAAACTATGTATCTCAAACACATTCTTTAGCGGTTTACACGAGAAAACAACCTCTATCATTTCTGGATCCACTGAAACACCCCTTTTCGAAATCACATGGCCAATAAAACGAACTTCCTGTATCCAAAAGTCAAACTTTGACAACTTGGAATACAACAGATGATCCCTGAAGACCCCCATCACTATCGCCAAGTGCTGCTCATGCTCCACCATTGTCTTTGAATGCGCCAGAATATCATCGAGAAACACCACCACAAATGAATCCAAATATCTCTGAAATATCTGATTCATCAATTCCATAAACACCACTAGCGCATTCGTTATACCAAAGGGAATAACCACATATTCATAATGGCCATATCCAATTCTGAAATCTGTTTTAGAAATATCCTCCTTCCTCACCCGTAATTGATGACATCCTGACCACAGGTCGATCTTAGAGAACCACTGGGATCCCCTCAAATAGTCGAACAAATCATCAATTCGTGGAAGTGGATGTCTATTATTTATCGTAACATGGTTATGTCTATGATAATCAACACATAGCCTTAAGGTTCCATCTGCCTTTTTCACAAACAACACTGGCGCTACCCACGGAGACCTGCTAGGTTGGA
The DNA here is from genome assembly GCA_963277665.1 of Viscum album. Lineage (NCBI taxonomy): Eukaryota > Viridiplantae > Streptophyta > Magnoliopsida > Santalales > Viscaceae > Viscum > Viscum album. The sequence goes on from OY728166.1 coordinate 388,596,706, forward strand.
TAAACCCACTATTTTCTAACTCTTCCAACATGATTTTCTGTTCCCTCTATTCAGCTCGTGCCATCTGATAAGATGGAAGTGAGATAGGGCTGGTCCCTGGAAGGAGATCAATAGTAAACTCTACTTCTCTTACGGGAGGTAACCCAGAGAATTCATTAGGAAAAACATCCATGAACTGATCCACCACTACCGTAGGAACACTCTTCTCAACACCCTCTACTGATTCCAACGACAACACCACCAACTGATACAATAACGTACCCACTTCTGGTGCCAACAAACTCATTGCACCCTACCTTTCATGCTTCTCTCATCTAAAGAGATGTCTAATGCCATCGTGTGTCGTAAAAGCCACTATCCGTGCATCAAAATCAATGTGGGCCTTAAAATCCACCAACAAATCCATTCCCAGGATTACATCATAACCATTTATCTCAAGCATTGAGAAGTTCCACACTATCTCAATCTCACCCACAACAATACAACATTCTCTACACAAGAAATCTTGACACTCTCTTCGACCCAGAGGAGTTTGAAGTTTCAAAATCGAGGGCATCATTTCTACCCTTAAACCCAACAAATCAACCACACGTGCAACCATTAAAGAGTGTGAAGCACCAGTATCAAACTACACTTGCATCAAGGTAGAATTTAAAATAACAGTACCTCGCACTATGGATGGTCCCGAGTGATCATCCACCCCAACCTGTTTAGCTCCAAACACATGTATGCTCACCACACCCTGCTCTTTATTATTCTGCTGAGGTGTCATGGTATTTCGAGAATCACCATGACCCACTTTACTCTGCTGATGAGGGGTATGCTACTGCCCCCATCATGTTGAAGCATACGACGTCTGCAATCCCTGAGGAGTGTCAGGAACACCTGACCTTGGAGAATTCCGATAGTAACATTGTAGATGGCCCATTTGCTTACAATTATGAGATGCTCAAGGTTGGACCGTACAATCCCACTTGATGTGGCCTGTAAAACCACACTGAAAACATCCCATCTTTCTATGGGGCTTCGACTGAAGATTCACCGATCTTGCCATTGGATTATATGTTATATTCCCACCATGGGAATAAGTGTCCCTCTTCCGCTTGAACCCAGCACCAGAGTTCAAACTATTCACCATGGGTACTGCCATTATTCCCCCACCCGGAGCACCCACCAAATCCAACTCAGCCAATTAGGCTCTATTCAACATCTCCGTGTAATCATCTATACACAACACTACTATCCTTGAATGGATTTCTTGCCTCAACCCCACATCAAAGATCCTTTCCTTCAATGACGTGCTACCCGCCACCTCGGGTGCAAACTGCACTAAGTTCATAAAATTAGCTGCATACTCTGTCACCAACATCAGCTCTTGCTTCAAACTAAAGAAATCAGTTGTACGCTGAATTCTAAACATATGTGGGTAGAATTATTTTTTAAACAATCCCTCAAATCCTTCCTACATCATACCCTGGTCCATCCCAAATTGGACTACCAACTCCCACCATTGAAGGGAAAGATCTTCCAACATATACGTTGACAACTTCACTTTTAACTCTATTGGTGTTCCCAGGAACTCGAAGATCTTGTTTATTCTATTAAACCATGATTATGCCCTTTCTGTCTCTGAATAAACCATGAAGATGGGTGGTTTCTACTTTTGAAACTAAACCGCATGATCCACATGCCTTGGTTTATCCCCTTTATTTCCACTTCCCACAGCTTGGAAAGCTTGCAATATACTATGCACTGGATGCTGGTTCACCTGAGGCTCAGGTGCAACCACATTCTCAGCAGACTCCTCTAGTTGGTCTCTACGACTAATACCCAATAACATTTCTATAAAAAGAAAACAAACAACCATGAGTCTCACTTCCGTAGACATCACGAAATCCCATTTCAAATCACATTACACAACACTTTCACAACAAGGCTTTCCACCTGTTCACATTTTTCCACATGTGCTATGTTTCAGCATTTTGAAAACCAAACCATTTTCAAAATACCAATTTATTCACATTACGATTTCTCATTTCATTATAAATCATTATACCCCAATGAAATATGCATCCTAGAGGGAAGTAATTTCTACCATGCATGTCATGATCATCTCATTGGCTACACCCTCGACAATGAGATATCCCATGCCTATAAGTGTCTCCAAATCACTTATGTACCCAACTCCCTGGTAACTTGCATTTAAACATAAAAGGGTTAGCTACATCCTTGTATTCTATACATTAGAAGTTCTGAAAATACTATTCCTTGCTACCATCCCGACTCAAGGAGTATACCATAATGAATTTCAACACCAAATCTGTGAATCAACTCCAAAGGACTGAACAAAATGATACCACTTTTAACACCCTGCCCCTATCTCATTGCCTTGAGGAGGAGGTGAGGGTTACTTGACCTTAAGCGACGTTCCCAACTAGCTAAAGGATGGAAATAAATGTTGAGGGCTTCGAGAACAATTGGGGAACAATTTTCCATTGAGATGAAACCAACCAAACAACCACAACTAAATGATGCATGTCAAAAAAACCAAACTCATACATTATCCAAGACAACCAGATAATCCATAATCTCACCTGCCAACAAAACCCAATACAACATCAGAGTACAACGAGGAAGAGTCAACAAAAACACCATGAGCCATGACACCACCACTGCTCAACACCAAGCTCCAAGCTCCAAGTTCCACCAAGACATCACAACGCACCACTAAAAGAGGTTGATGCCTTACCTTTTCCCAGGCCACGGTACACAACATCTGCAAAGACACCAACGTGACAAAGCTAGGGGTGAGTACTAAAACTAATTAGTATTTCCCCAAATTACTTCCCTACACACGCCACTAGGATAAAACTGTTAGAACATTTATATAAAACATTTTATATAAAATAAACACGAATGCAACCATGATCTTAGCAAGCCATCACACCCAACCCAAGCAATCAAAGGAAAACCAACCGAAAAGCCACAAACATTCCAACATTTACCCATAGGCACAAAAATTCAATCTTTCTAATCAGTACACAACAAAACAATCATAACGGTGGCGCTTTCGTCCAACCCATTTCATCCATTTATAACTAGTGGCTCTTCCCGTCCACTTATCGTTGATGGTGGACCTTCCTTCCACTATCCATCCCCCTTTATAATAGGGGTACATCCCACCCACATCCACACAACAATTGAACCAATCACAACCAAGAATATAATCCATCACGGTAACAACAACATCATGTAATCAACCAATTCCATTAAATGTAAATTCACTTCAATAAATCACCCATTTATTGAAAACCATTTTCCATGCCTAACCCTATTTTAATAAAACAACCCTTTTTATTGAAAACCATTTCTATCGATCATTTTCAAAAATCAACCATAGTATCTCATTTTAAAATCTCCATTTTAAAATCCACAACAAAAGCATTTCACCAAAAAACCATCTTTTCCCCAAAAATACCCAAAACGTCACCCAAGTGATTTTCCACCAATATCACACATCAAAACACATATAATTTCATGCACAAAAAATTAATTGTAACCAAAACCAGTATATCTTACCCAGTGAAGTCGATAGAGAAGCCACCTACCTTTAGGGTTCCTGAGAAATCAACTGATGAACAGCTGCACGTCAAATCTGGCGAACGCACCATCGAAACCTCTCTAGATCCCCTCCCCTAAACATAAGAAATCCCCAAAATCATCATCCAAGGAATCCCCAACCCTAGATCTACACACAATAAGTCTAAATCTAGAAAACCAAGAAAGAGGGGGAATTAGATCTAGAGGAAAACACAAGAGAAGCAAGAGGAGAGTCTTACTTGGGAGAAACCACCTTGAAACCCCTTAAAATCACTTCCAAAACGAGTGGGAGAGCACCCCTAATCCCTGAGAACCCAAAAAACCAAGTGAGGCTCAACTCGGAGGAAGAGAGGAGTGAAATGAGGCAACCCCGAGTGAGCTCGGAACTTATAACCCTAACTTTAAGTGGCCGCACGATTAGCCCGCAAAGTTTGGAAAACCGTGCACTAACCGTGTGCATGCCACTGTCTTGAGAGCCAGGATCCACATGGTTTCCTCACATGGTTTGGAAAACCTTGCATAGTCCGTGCGAGGCTTACTGTCTCGATAACAAGGGTCTGCACAGTTTCCTGGGGAACCCGCACGGTTTCCACTAACCGTGCTCAAACCGTGAACCCCTTAAAAAGCCTTCAAACTCATCCAAAACCATTCTAAACTCTCCCAACCTATTGAAAACTCATTCCATGCACTTTAAATACATAGAAATGCATAATCAAAGGCCACATAAATCAAACCAGGGGTTCTACATTCTCCCCATGATTGGTCTTTCCGTCCTCAGAAAGTAGTGAACACGCCCTTTCCCGAAAGAGCTCAGGCCACTGGTCGACCATCTCTTTCTCCCGTTCCCAAGTCTCCTCTTGAATCCAACCATGTTGCCACAAAACACAAACTAAACCGATGCTTTTACCACACAATACTTTCTATTTCCTATCCACAACCCGCACTAGCATGTGCACCAATGAAGAATCCGGTTCTAGCTCAACACGATCCCATCGAATCACATGGTCACGATCCGACTGATACTTTTTCAACTGCAACACATGAAACACACTGTGCACCTCTCTAAACCATGGTGGAAAAGCCAAACGATAATCCACCTCACCAACCCTCTCAAGAACCTCAAAATTTCCAATATACGTTAGAGATAGCTTTCCCTGCTTCCCAAACCGAAGATGTCCCAACCTAGGAGAGATCCTCAAGGACACATGATCACTCACCTCGAACGACAATGGTCATCGACGATGATCCATGTATGATTTTTTATGACTCTGAGCCGTCTCCATTCTCTTCCTGATCAACTTGATCTTCTCCGTAGTCTCCTAGACAAGACTTGATCCAACCATTGAAGACTCTCCCATTTCCACCCAACATAGTGGTGAATGACACGACCGCCCATAAAATGCTTCAAACGGAGCCATATTTATGGATGGCTAATAACTGTTATTGTATGAGAACTCATCAAACGACAAGTGATCCTCCCACGAGCCCCCAAAATCCATGACATAAGCCTGCAACATATCCTCCAGAGTTTGTATTGTCCTATTGGATTGACCATCCGTTTGAGGGTGATACACTATACCTATCGTCAACTGTGTTCCAAGGGATTGCGGTTAGAATTTCCAGAAACAAGACGTAATCTTCATATCTCTATATGATACAATCGAGACTGGAACACCATGCCTCTTTTCCACCTCCTAGATATAAATTTTGGATAGATCCTCCACCGTATGAGATTCACGAATCAGGATGAAATATGACGACTTCGTTAGCCAATCCACTATCACCCAAATGGTATCATGCTTCTTGACCATTCTTGGGAGACCTATGACAAAATCCATTTCTATCTGCTCCCACTTCCAAACATGGATTGGTAAAGACTGAAAAATTCATGCTGGCCTCTGATGCTCTGCCTTGACCTGCTGGCAAGTCATGTATCTTGAAACAAACTCAGCCACACTTCTGTTCATACCAGCCCACCAGAATAGTGCTTTCAACACTTTATACATCTTCTAAATTACAGGATGAACAACCCACCTATAATGCTGATACACCCTAAGAATATCCTCCTCACAAGCAACTGGTATAACCATCTGATTCCAAAAACAACAAACTGAATCTCCATTCAGTTTCCAACCCTCAATGGTCTCCCCACCATTGAGTCTTGACCCCACGATCACACACTCGGCATCAGATATCTGTGCATCTCTAACCAGGACAACCAAGTCAGGAATCAATGAAACCGGAAAGAAGACTACTCTATCGCCCTGGTCCTCACATTTCAACTGTATATCTGCTATAACTAACATCAACTGCCACTGGTCTGATGCCTGTTTCACCACCTGAGCATATAATTTTCTACTTAATGCATCTGCCATAAAATTTCCCTTAACCGGTGTGTACATCAAGTCAAAATCAAACATCTGGAGATATTCCATCCATCTCCATTGCATCAAGTTCAAATCCTTTTGTGAGAAAACGTGTTTCAAGCTCTTATGATCTGTATATACCGTGAATTTCTCACCGAAGAGATAATGACGCCACACTTTCAAAGCATGGAACACTGATGCAAACTACAAATCATGAGTTGGGTAGTTCTTCTCATGTACTCTCAACTGTCATGATCCATACACAACCACATGATTCCCTTGCATGAGAATGCACCCCAATCCTGATCCCAATGCATTGCAATACACCACGTACCTTTTTCTTGATTCTGGAAAAAACAAGATTGGTGCTGACGTAAGATGACCCTTTATCTATTTGAAACATTGTTGAAACTCTTTATTCCACTGGAATGGAACATTATTTCTTTTCAAAGCTGTCATTGGTGAAGCCAAATGAGAAAAAGCACGAACAAAACGCCGATAATACCCAGATAGACCAAGAAAACTGCGTATCTCGAACACATTCTTTGGTGGTTTACACGAGATAACAGCCTCTATCTTTTCTGGATCCACTAAAAAACCCCTTTCAAAAATCACATGGCCATGAAAATGAACTTCCTATATCCAAAAGTCACACTTTGAAAACTTAGCATATAACCGATGATCCATCAAGATCCCCAGCAGTGTCGCCAAGTGCTGCTCATGCTCCACCCTTGTCTTTGAATACACCAGAATATCGTCGACAAACACCACAACAAATGAATCCAGATATCTCTGAAATATTCTATTCATCAATGCCATAAACACCGTTGGTGGATTTGTTAGACCAAAGGGCATAACCACATATTCATAATGGCCATATCTACTTCAGAAATCTGTTTTAGAAACATCCTCTTTCCCCACCCGCAATTGATGATATCCCGACCTCAGGTCGATCTTGGAGAACCACTGTGCTCCCCTAAAATGGTCAAACAAATCTCAAATTCAAGGAAGTGGATATCCATTATTTATCGTAACTTGGTTAAGTCTATGATAATCAACACATAACCTTTTGGTTCCATCCGCCTTTTTCACAAACAACACTGGCGCTGCCCACGGAGATGTGCTAGGCCAGATAAACCCTTTTTTTTTCTAACTCTTACAACTAGATTTTCAATTCCCATAATACAGATGGTTCTATCCGATAATATAGAAGTGAGATAGGACTGGTCCCTGGAAGGAGAACAATGATAAACTACACTTCTCTTAAGATAGGTAACCCATAGAATTCATAAGGAAAAACATCCATGAACTAATCCACCACTGCTGGAGGAACACTCTTATCAACACCCTCTACTGATTCCAACGACAACACCGCCAACTGATAGGATAGCGTACCCACTACTGGTGCCAACAAACCCATTGCATCCTTCATTTCATGCTTCTCCCCTCTAAAGAGATGTTTAACGCCATCGTGTGTTGTAAAATCCATTGTACGAGCATCACATTCTATGTGGGACTTAAAAGCCACCAGCCAATCCATTCCCAGGATTACATCATAACCATTCATCTCAAGCATTGAGAAGTTCCACACTATCTCAATCTCGCCCATAGCGATACAATATTCTCTACACAAGAAACCTCGACACTCTCTTCGACCCAGAGGAGTTTGATGTTTCAAAATCGTGGGCATCATTTCTTCCCTTAAACCCAAAAAATCAACCACACATGCATAAATAAAAGAGTGTGAAGCACCCGTATCAAAAAACACTTGCATCAAGGTTGAATTTAAAATAATAGTACCTCACACTGTGGATGGTCCCGAGTGATCATCCACCATAAAAGTTTCAGCTCCAAACACATGTTTTCTTGCCACACCCTACTCTTTATTATTTTTCTGAGGCGTTGTTGTATTTTGAGAATCACCATGACCAAATTTACTCTGCTGACGAGGGGTATGATGCTGCCCCCATCCCGTCAAAGCATACAACATCTGCGATCCCTGAGGAGTGTCACGTGCACCCGACCTTGGAGCATTCCAACAGTAACACTGCAGATGGCCCATCTTCTTACAATTATGACATGCTCGAGGTTGGGTCATACAATCCCTCTTGATGTGGCCTGTAGAACAACACTAAAAACATACCAGCTTGCTCTGGGGCTTCAGAGGAAGATTCACCGATCATGCCATCAGATTATATGTTATATTCCCATCCTGGTAATATGTTTACCTCTTCCGCTTGAACCCAGCGTTAGAGTACCCACTATTCTCCATGGGTACCGCCATGCTTCCCTTGCCTGGAGCACCCAACAAATTTCACTCAGCCACCAAGGCTCTATTCACCATATCCATGTAATCATCTATACACAGCACCGTAATCCTCAAAAGGATTTATTGCCTCAACGCCGATTCAAATATCCTTGCCTTCAACGACGTTCTACCCACCACCTTGGGTGAAAACCACACTATGTTCATAAAATTAGCTGTATACTCCGTCACCGACATCAGCTCTTGCTTCAAACTGAAGAAATCAGTCATATGCTGAATTTTAAATGTATGTGGGTAGAATTATTTGTTAAAAAATTCTTCTAAGCCTTCCCATGTCATACCTTGGTCCATCCCAACATGGACTACCAACTCCCACCACTGAAGGGAAAGATCTTCCAACATATACATGGCCAACTTCACTTTTAACTCTACCGGTGTTCCCAAGAACACGAAGATCTTGTTTATTATATTCAACCATGCCTCTTCCCATTATGGCTTTGAATCGCCCCTGAATATGGGTGGATTTTTCTTTTGAAACTAAACCGCATGAGGCATATTCCTTGGTTTATCCCCTCTATTTCCACTTCCCACAGCTTGGAAAGCTTTCACTATACTTTTCACTAGCTGCTGGTTCACCTGAGGCTCAGGTGCAACCACATTCTCAGTGGCCTCCTCCGGTTGGTCTCTACGACGTCTAACCAGTGCCATTTCTATAAACAGATAACAAACAAGCATGAGTCTCACTTCTGTAGGCATCGCGAAATTCCATTTCGAATCACATTACAAAACACTATCACAACAAGTCTTTCCACCTGTTCACATTTTTCCACATGTGCCATGTTTCACCATTTTGAAAACCAAACCATTTTCAAAATACCAATTTATTCACATTACCATTTCGCATTTCATTATAAATCATTATACCCCAATGAAATATGCATCCTAGAGGGAATTCATTTCTACCATGCATGTCATGCTCATCTCATTGGCTACACCCACAACAATGAGATATCCCATGCCTATAAGTGTCTCCAAAACACTTATGCACCCAACTCCCTGGTAAGTTGAATTTCAACATAAAAGGGTTAGCTACGTCCTTTTATTCTATACATTCCAAATTCCGACAATCCTACGCCTTGATACCATCCCAACTCAAGAAGTATACCAAAATGAATGTCAACACCAAATTTGAGAATCAACTCCAAAGGACCGAACAAACTGATACCACATGTAACACCACACCCCTACCTCATTGGCTTGAGGAGGCGGTGTGGGTTACTTGGCCTTAAGCAACGTTCCCAAGGTACTAAAGGCTGGAAAAAATACCAAGGGCTCTAAGAACAATTGGGGAATGATTTTCTCATGAGACAAAACCAACCAAACAACCACAACTAAATGATGCATGTCGACAAAACCAAAATCAAACATTATATAAGACAACCAGATAATCGATAATCTCACATGCCAACACAACCCAATAAAACATCAAAGTACAATGCGGAAGACTCAACAAAAACTCCACGAGCCATGACACCACCACCGCTCCACACCAAGCTCCAAGCTCCAAGTTCCACCAAGACATCACAACGCACCACTAAAGGAGGTTGATGCCTTACCTTTTCCCACGTCACGGTACACAACATCTGCAAAGACACCAACATGCCAAAGCCGGGGTGAGTACTAAAACTCAGTAGGATTTGCCCAAATGACTTCCCTACATACGCCACTAGGATAACACCGTTAGCACATATATATAAAACAGTTTATATAAAATTAACACGAATGAAACCATGATCTTACCAAGCCATCACACCCAACCCAAGCAATCAAAGGAAAACCAACTGACATGCCACAACCTTTCAAAAATTTACCCATAGGCACAAAAATTCCATCTTTCAAAGCAGCACACAACAAAACAATCATAACGGTGGCGCTTCCGTCCAACCCGTTTCATCCATTTACAACTAGTGGCTCTTCCCCTCCACTTATCATTGATGGTGGCCCTTCCGTCAACTATCCAGCCCCCTTTATTATAGTGGTACTTCCCGCCCACTTCCACACAATAATTCATGAAATCACAACCAAGCATATAATCCATCACAGTCATAATAACATCACATAATCAACCAATTCCATTACATGTTAATTCACTTCAATAAATCACCCATTTATTGAAAACCATTTTCGATGCCAAACCCTATTTCAATAAAACAACCCTTTTTATTGAAAACCATTTCTATCGATCATTTTCACAAATCAACCATAGAATCTCATTTTAAAATCTCCATTTTAAAATACACTACAAAATCATTTCACCACAAAACCCCCTTTTCCCCAAAAATCCCCAAAACATCACCCAAGATATTTTCCACCAATTTCGCACATCAAAACACTATTAATTTCCAGAACAAAAAATTAATTATAACCAAAACCAATAGCTCTAACCATGTGGAGTTGAGAGAGAAGACACCTACCTTTAGGGTTCTCGAGAAATCGATCCACGAACAACCACACCTCAAATCCGGCGAATGCACCACTGACACCTCTCTAGATCCCATACCCTAACCATAACAAGCCTCAAAATCATCATCCAAGGCAACCCCAACCCTAGATCTACACACAAAAAGTGCAGATATAGAAAACCAAGAAAGAGGGGGAATTAGATCTAGAGGAAAACAAAAGAGAAGCAAGAGGATAGACTTACCCGGGAGAAACCCCCTTGAAACCCCTTAGAATTGCTTCCAAAACGATGGGGAGAGCACCCCTAACCCCTGAGAACCAAAAAACCCAAGTGAGGATCGAGTGGGAAGAAGAGAGGAGTGAAATGAGGAAATCTGGAGTGAGCCCATAACTTATAACCCTAACTTTAAGTGGCCGCACAGTTAGCCTACATAGTTTGGCAAAACGTGCACTAACCGTGCGTACGCCACTTCCTCGAGAGCCAGGATCTACAAGGTTTCCTCAAACGGTTTGGAAAACTATGGGTAGGCCGTGTGAGTCCTACTATCTTGAGAACAAGGGTCTACACAGTTTCCTAGGGAACCCGTTCGGTTTCCACTAATTGTGCCCAAACTATGCACCCCTTAAAAAGCTTCCAAACTCATCCAAAACCATTCCAAACTCTCCCAACCTCTTGTCAACTAATTCCATGAACTTTAAATACATAAAAATTCATAAAAAGGACACATACCTCTATCTGGGGGTTCTACAGTTAGAATTTGGATTCTCGAACTGGGTGGACAAATTGTGTAATTTCCCTCTTTAAGTAGTGAGTGAAGCATGGTTGGTGCACAATTTGTCCAACTGTGTTTCTAAACCGTGTAACCCAAGAAATTTGGAAAAAATTAGCATTTTCACTTAATGAGTTATATGTTTAACCCCAGTTCATTTTTCCTATTTGTTGTAGCATAGGACCCCTTATTCATATTGGATCTCCCACCTTGGTTCTAACCTAGTCTCTTAGATTAATTTATCATCCCAACTCCAATCTAATCTTTGTTCATCTCATTGGATATGAATAGGAAATATCTATATTCGTCTTGGACCTTTTTTCATTTATCTTTCTCTCAATGGAGTTATTTTAGTGCAAGATGATATACCCTATTTCTCAGGGAATTGATATGTTCTTTTGTTTTTTTATGATTCAAGAAAAACTAAGGGATTATATTAGATGGTGAGGGTACAATGGGTATACGATAGGTTGACATTGATTTTTCCCTAAAAGTCTCAATGTATATAAATTGTAATTTTTTTGTGCATGGTAGTCTCTACATGATTTTCCCAATAATTTCATATTCTTGGGTTATAGTTGATAGACTCAAATTTTATGGTCTTTCATATACATGATCTTGAGGTCTTTGGAGGTTGTGGCCTCAATTACATTCACCTCAAGTATGGTACATTCCCCGTTATGTCCTTATAATCCTTGTTATAATTATTTGAGACATTGTTTGAGTGTTTTAGCTCGATCCTTTTAATGGTATGTCTTTTATAATTAAATTATTTATGAGTTTAATAATAGATACCACATGTATTTTGTTTAAAATAACCACTTTACCCCTTAAGATAAGTGTTTTAACTTAACTAATGATTTATTAGTTGGAATATATATTTAAAAATATAACATTCCATAGATAATTGTAATTTTGAATTGAATTGGTTGCATGTACTATATAACCTTGTCACCTTAGATGAATGTTAATAGAATGAACCTAATGAATTAATAAATGGAATTTATATATGTATTCTTATCACTTATAAATTTTCTTATAATTAACAGAATTTGGTTGCATGTCTTCAATTGACCATGTGACTTGGGATGAATAGAAATGGAATAAACTTAATGGATTATTTATTATAATGAGTATTACAAGACATAAATTGAATAAGGAATTATATACAAGGTTCATACTCTATACGAACATTTTAATATCTATACGAATGGTTTGAATTGACACATCCTTGGATTCCTGAAGGAATACCATGCACACTATGAGGATGAATTTCTGATTCAAGTAGCCAGTTCCCAAGGGAGATACTGAGTTTTGAACATGGTTATTGTCTACTAGTGGATGACTGCTAGGATTTAATAGGATCCCTTGACTATATCTCAATATATTAGGATGCCTTGGATACACTCCCTAAACTTTTCTTGATGTCTTCAGACACATAGTGACCTTGATTTTCTCTATTGGGCCTAGTCATAAATAGTATGGTATTAATATTGATGATATCCTTGGACTTAGTTAGAATCATTTATAGTTATATTACTTGGTGAATGTCCTTGGATTACAATTAGACCCTTTATATCAAGACATCAGAAGTTATTAAAATAATTTGGCCGACCCTTGAGGTTAAGGTTGCCTTAATTACGCCATAGATAATGTTTAATCATTATTATGATCTATTTCAATTATGTTGGACACATTAACATTATTTATCTATATAAAATGAACTTTAATGAGTTAATTAAAGGATGTCATGATCAGATACATTACTAGATGAGGCTGAATTAGGTATCAGTTATTATTTTTGAATCATTTTACATTTATATATGTACCTTCACACTTATTATTTTATATTCAAAAACTATATTTTTTAAACACCATTTTTGGTGGCCTAATGAGAATTATTTCAAAACCAGTCTAGGTTTCCATTCATACCCAAGAATATCATATGATTGCAGTTATGGATAAGGGGAAGAATATTGAATTGTATACTTGAATTTATTTATTTCGTAAGATAAATATTGGTAGCATATGACCGGGCCAGCGATCAGTATTATTTGATAGTCTTTGGTTTTTTGGTTCTTTTTTATAGCATGTACTGTGATTTTTTATGGAATCCATGTATACCTATTTTCTTATTTTATAAATACATTTAATCACACCATTATCTTTTTTATATGATATTGTTTTCAGCTGTAGATTCTTATTTATTTCCAATATTTTTATGATTTCTTCTAATTCCATATTTATTATACTACTTTGATTGTCTATTCATGAATTATATATCTTTTGTGTCTGACTCTATAATTATATAATACTCTCCCTATGGACACACTATAGGCTCCCACTTTTAGTTAGTAGCCTCTATCATTCAAGGAGGTACTCTTGGGACCATGTGGGAAAAAAGTTTGGGGTACCTTTGTGTGGAACCAAGGTCAAGACACCACAAATTTTTATAGATTACATATGAAATTATTGGGGATCTACTGCTGGGATTTTTTATCACACCATTCTTTTTCCATTTTGAATTTATAAATTTTCTTATTACATGTCTAGGTTAAGGGAAAGAATAACACAAAGGTGGAGAATGTTCTTGATTATAGAGACCTTGTGAGATGGCGGTGATTGGTGGAACATGTGATGCGCTTTTTTCTAAGAGATATGGGGTTGATTTATTTAATTGTTTTATGTGATGAATTTAGTTTATGTACAGTTTTCAGACTTTTATCTATCTATTTTTGGGTTTTCTATCTCATGGAGTGTTTGAAATACTGGTTGTTTGTTGTATTGTTTGCACTACCAAGTCTTGTTGAGCAATCTTTGTAGAGAAAATGTTCCCTCTAAATTTTTTGATTCCCATGAACTTGTGTCCAGCCTATGGGGATTGATAATTCCCTTTAGGCCACATTATAGTTAATAAGGGTAATATTTTGGAGGGTTATCTAGGTTTTTTTATTAAAATATTGGCATAAAATGCGATCATGCCTCTTTTTTGTTATCATTGTGAAGTGTGGGTTTTCTTAGAAGACAAGATACTAGGTTTTCAAGACTAATGGGTAGGTTATGAGTGAATTTCTCACCATATCTAATCATAACGATCATTAAGTAACCATGGTATATTTGAAAAAAGAATCTTTGAGGGGTTTCTTGATCTAATTATTGAATTTTTATGAAGCTTTGATTAGGGTTTTGTGTATACTTATTGAATCCTGATTGATTGAGTTGATGATATCTTATCTCTTGAATTATGTTTTCCTTTTTATCTATTGAGATTTTTTGTTACCATTCCCACAAGAATATGTTTGAATAAAACATGGGAGGGATTTTCCAATGATCCATGAAATAGAACCCTCTAATTGATTTGAACCTTATATAGGTTATCATGTGTGAATTCCAAGATCTAGTTAAGGTTACAATACTTATTCCTATTTAGTCTATAGAGTTTTTTCGGTAGAGAAATAATAGTATAGATAATTCCTAGTAGTTTATTCACCTAAAACTACTATATTTCCACATTAATAATGATCCTCATGAGGTAGAGGAATGGTTGAAAAAGGTTATGGAACTATTTGATTTTTAGTGACGCTTGATTTAGCTATGTTGAAATGTACCATAGATAAACTTGAAGGACGTAGAATAATATTTTGTTATTAAATTGTTCTAGCTAAGAATAATGTTGAATTAGCATGAAAATAATTATATAACATTTTCATGGACCAATTATATTCATAGTTAATTGTATTGGATAAGTAAATGGAATTATTCAGACTTTAGTATGATGTTTAGATAGTGTCCTATTATGAAAACCATTTTACTAAACTCGTTAATTTATCACCAAAGGAGTTATTGAATGAGATTCTAAAATCATAGAGGTTTAAAATTAATCTTTGAGAATATATCTAATCTAAGTTTTTCATGTTGAACATCACCTCGTATGATGATTTTTTGGATAGAGATTTGATGGATGAGCTTAAATTGGCTGGTAAGTTTGGGTTTGCATGAGTTATTCATACACTCATTCATAGCATGAGTGGTCCCTTTAAAGTTAATATGAAGTGGAATGTCTTCCATGGTGGAAATCATAGTAGTGGATCTTATAAATAGACTTTTTACTTATTTCCAGTGTGAAAAATTTAGGCTCAAAAAGTGATCTTATGGAGACACACAAAGGATCTATAGCTCTTGTGGACGCTAAAGTAACATCCAAGTCTTTATGACTCCATAGAGTTTTATGGGGTTTATAGTACTGGGAGGATATTAGGTGTAGTTAGATTTTTCAGGAACAAAGGGGTTCCCATTATAGGAACCATGAACAATGTTTTTTCACATAGTGGATGAGTCTCAAGGGGAAGCTAATGTGCGTCATGCAATCATGAGGGTACCATTACCATTTCTATATCATCAGTTACTACTTTATTTGATTCTAGTGTATCTATTTCCATCATATCAACACATTATGCAGTACTATTAATTCTTACTATGGATATCATGAATCATGTTACATATATTAATACACCTCTTTGGATGAAGAGAGTTATAAATCTTTAATTCTCATTTTGAATATTATATTTACAAAAAATCAAGCTTTCATGGGACTTTTTGGTCATAGATATGAATCATATAAATTTAATTATCAGGATAGAGTGGTTTATTACTCATAAATATTATATCAAAAGTTTTATTTGGCCTGTTTTTTTTACTTACCTAATGGGGTGTACCTTATTTTTCATGGATAATGGTACTTGAGTTCATGTAGAGTCAGACATTCTCATCTTGAGTTGGGTAGGATGATATCCATGTTTTAATTTGAAATGGAGTAGTAATATTTTTTTGGTGATCTTCCCTTAGTAGTAGATGAATTTTCAGATTTGTTTTGTCTGACATTTCTAATTTTCCGTCTATGAAGTAGGATGCGTTTTTTGTCTAATTTTTACCAGGAAACCAAACTATTTCTATTACCTCTTACTATATTGCTCTAGAAATACTAAATTAGTTAAATAATTTGTTGTGTCACTTGATATCCAAAGGCTTTATTCATCCTAGTGTGTCCCCTTAAGTAGAACATGTTCTCTTTTATACAATATTTGATGGTACCCTTCATCTTTTTAATGATTATCTAAATCGAAATTGTGTCACGATAAAGAATAAGTATTCATTTAAAAAAAATTCAAAACAAATTGACCAAATAAATGGGGTGTAATGGTTATCAAAAGCTGATCATTATTCTAGTTATCATTAGCTTAGGATAATGGATTCTGGTATCACTAAGAGAACCTTTAAAAGAAGGTATGGACATTATGAGTACATTGTTATGCTATGTGGTTTGAAAAATTGTTCTAATGTGTTTATGAAGATGACGAATATGATTTTTCATTGGCACTATGATTCTTTTTAGTGGTATTTTTAGATACATCTTTGTTTCCCTCAATACCACGAAGAGTCATGTGTGTCACTTGATATAAGTTATTGACATCTTGAGAAATCATAGACTTTATTCCAATATTTTTTAATGCAATATTTTGGACATATTTTTTTTTGAAATCATCAAATTTCACAGAGTTATATCTACTATCTTTTCTGATAGGGATCCACGGTTTACCTCTTAGTTTTGCAGATGCCTCCAGGGGTGATGGAATCCCATGTAAAGTTGAGCAATACATGTTATCTAAATATAAATGGTGGTTAAATGGAACATGCTATACATATTCTTGAATATATACTATATACTTGTATTCATAACAATTGAAGATCCTAGGATTTCCATTTGGTACTAGTTGGGTTTTTTAATAATAATATTTACTTATTATCCATCAAGGTAGAACACATTTTGGCCATGTATGGATGAACTTGTAAATATATTCATTGTTTGTCTAAGACTGTTGAAGCTTCACTTATGGGACCTTTTATGTTACAGGATATGATGGTGAAAATTTAGTTGATTGACCATAGTATATTAATGGCATGGATACTTTGTAAATCCTATATTGATTTTTGATGTCGACAATTTTAGTTCTCAATCGGTAAGTAGGTATTTTATAGAGTCTATCCATGATTGGGTAATTGAAAGCTTGGAAGAAATGGGATGTTTTACCCTAGATATGTGGGACCATTTGAGATTATTAATATGATTGGAAAGGTGAAATACCATTTGTATTTACCACCTCTGATGAATTAAGTCCATAACATGTTTCAAATGACTTATCAAGATAAGTTTCTTTTAAAAACGTCTCATGTGATGATCTTGGAGAACCTTGATGTGGAACCTGATTTATCCTTGACCAAGAAGTCATTTATGATTTTAGATTCTTATATAAAGGTTCATTATGAAAATTCCAAACCATTGGTTCAGATTTTATGTCCACATGGTTAAAATTTTCATGAGATATGGGGGCACAAGGATTTGATGACAGATTAGGGGCCTCATCTAATTTATATGGATTCGTCTTGATTGGATTTCATGGTGAATAAAGATTATATGGTGGGGATAATTCTAACCTCTCGATGTACGCTTTCAGATACTAACATTCCCTTAATTTTGTGATATTTTATTTTGGTCTTATCTCGTGTCATTTGGGGTTACTTTTGGACATTTTTGAAGTTTATGGGCATGTGTATAGTTGGTACATGTTCAGAGAATATAGTGAACATCATTTAAGAAAATTATTCTCTATTTTTTTACTTCTAAAGGTTAGTTCATGGTAAGCATATAGTTATTATAATCCAGTGGCCTTCCCCTCAGGCTGTGTGTCCTGGGATATTGGATAAGTATGGTTGGTGCATGTTTTTTTTCAAACTATGCATCAAAAAAACAGAACCTATTCTGCTAACCTAGGTGGGGGGGGGGATTTTTTAGTGCAAGGTTTGTCAAACCATGTGGTGAAACTACGCAGCTCTCTCTAAGAGCTCAGTAAGAGGACCACAATTTTTCAAAACATACATTCAAACCATGTGGTGGGAATTTAATTCATCTATTTTATTAATTTAATGTATAAGACCCAATTTTAAATTCTAAAATCCTCCCATTTTAACTTAAAACAATCCTTTAGACATTGGATGATCTCTAGAGGTGTTCTTGGACCTTCCAACTCCATTAATTCATGGATTCAAGTGTCAATGGATATTTTGATCCTCTTCTAATAAGTTTAATAATTTTTTTATGATTACTCCTCTTCACCTCTCTATCTTTTATCAAGAGTGTGGAACCTCATTTTTTTATTGGATCAAGATATTTACTTGTTGAATAATTATTTTGGGATCCTCCTTTGATAGATCCCATCCTTTGAACTATATTTGGGTGTGGAACCTATGTTGGGTGCTCATTGATCTCATAAATTAAGGTAGGATGTTTCTTAGGGAAAACATTATCAATTAAACCCATTAAATATTATTTTTTAGATTGGTTTTCTAATTAATTTTAAAATATTTAATTGATTAAATTTCTAAATGAATTTAAATTTCATGGTGTTAATGAATAAATACCTCTAAAAATTGATTACAAAATAATGTGTTATTTCTGATAAAATGATGATAAATTGAATTAATTATTTTGAAGCATGAACTTGATGATGCCTTTTGTGAAGAAAAATAAAATAATTTTTTTTATTATTTTCTATAAAATGAATAGATTTTAAAAGCTTGAGTTTTTGATAAAAACCATTTTATGATTATTTATGAAATGTAATGAATGTATTGAAAAAAAATCATGGGTCTGAATGAATTGATCGATAGATTGATTAATTATAGTGAATGATTACCCCATATATGATTGAGAACCTATTAGTATATGGGAGTATGGGTAGTTTGGAAAAAATTTCATTGATTATAATTACACTGATATTTAAAAATTACTTGATAATGATAAATAAACAAAGATATCTTTAGGGAAATGAGTTTATACTATGGTTTTGTCTCATATTCACCCATGAATTTTTGATATAGGGAGTGTGTGGACACCTGGATCCATATTCACTGAGATTTTGTAAGATATTATGGTCGGTACTAACCCTGGGTGTTATTTACACAGTTCAATTATTGATAATTATTGATAATGATTATACATGATAAAGAATGAATAAAATTATTTACATATTCCATTTTTCATAGAACTAATTATTCATGCTTTTCTCATAAAGATAATTATATCTATGTGATTTGATAGAAATGAACTTTGAAACCAATTTATTATTATGAATTGAAATATTTTATAAATAAATAATTGATATGAATCGTAAAAATACTTCCATACCATGTTTTATTTAAAATTGAGAATTTTTTTTATTCATTTTAGATTTATCAAAAAATTCCGGGTGAGATCCTAGTGGTCTTTTTTGCTCACATTGTACCTTTAATTTTGGTTATTAGGATATTTTCTTAGGCCGTGTCTAGGGTAAACAAAAACACCACTTGAATGTGGTGGGTTTATGTGATTAGTGAGACCTTGGGGTTTGGCGGTGATAGATGGAACATGTGATATACTTGTTACATGGAGATCTGTTGTTGATGTATTTTTTGGTTTTATGTGATGAGTTCAGTTGATATACTATTTTGAGACATTTATCTATCTAATTTTTGGGTTTTATCTCTTATATAGTGTTTTTCAAACAAAATATATATTCTTTTATTTATACACTTTGTGTGGTTGAGATATATTTATGATGAAATCCTTCCATATTTGTAGTTTTTGATTATAAAGCAATAGTCACAAGCCCTTGTGGATTGGGAAATCCATTTGGGAAATGCCATAATTGATTCGGGTGTCATTTATGTGAGTAATCTAGGTTTGTTCATGGAACTACTGAAATATGTGCTGAGTTAACTTGACCAAAATTTAATCGAAAGGTTAGTAGACTGTGAAAAGTATGATGATTGATTTATCTAAATGATTTTAAGACCATGTTAGATGATTTTATAATAATATATCAATGTACAATACATTAATATTGTTTTATAATTTTTTTTGATTCATGATAAGAAATTTTAATAAATGAATGGAAGGAGAGTTGGATGATAAATCTTGGAGGCTTTTGGAAGATATATGTAGAAAATGTTGTAGCTGAATTTTAATATAATGATGTTAATTATCATAATTTAGGTCGTTCTATGACAAATTTTGGATAATATATATTTGTAAAAACCATGAAGTATCCAGATTATGGTAAATTCCCTAAATTCAAGAAGAGATAAAGATATGTGGATAATGAATATAGAAGTTATTCTTAATAGATGTTATAGAATATCAGTTAGGTAAATTATAAAAAATATAAGTTTTTGAGTTCACAAAATTCAGAGTTTGAATTGATTAATTGGAGTAGTGAAATGTTAACACTAGATTCACATTATATTAGTATTGTTAGTTTAAAATTCAAATGGATTTAATTGATTAAGTGATTTGGAAGAAAAGGATGGGGCTAATATCTATAGAAGAATGTATATCATGGAATAAGAAACAATAAAGGTCAACAATTGTAACAATACAGATCTAGATGTCAAAGATAAAAAATCCATAATTTAAAGTTCCTGATTCTAGTGAGATTTTCAGGTGAATTTATGAATTTGAAGAGAAATATTTCACAAGAATTTGATAAAGTAAAATATTATATATTCTTATGAATTTAATGGTGGTCTATTGAGGATTGAATAAAAAAATATATGATTCTTAAATGATGGTCTTATAAAATCATTATATAAAATTAGATGACTTCTAAGATTAGTGATTGTGTTAACTCTGAAGGATATAATATAGAGAACCCAACCATAATGTTTTGAAAGAAATTATAAGTCTAAGAAGGATGTAGTGGAGTTGATAAGGAAAAACATAATGGACCCGTAGAATTAATTTCTAGATGGTTATGATCTATAAATTTGTGATTTTGAGTATAAATATATCTCATTAATCTAATTACTAGGTAGAGGATCTGTATTATAGTTAAAAAAGAATAAAGTAAAAGTTATTTAACATATCTTTTAAATTGGGAACAATTATAAACTAGCTAAAACCAATATAGAAATATCATTGGATCAAAGGTTATTAATAACCAAACTTTTGATTAGTAAATGGTGTTTCCTACAATATCTTATATTTTAATCTATGATTAATATTAGGGTAAATGTTTAGTCTCGCAGTGATACCAAATTCATCATGGTATAGGTACCCACATTGGGGAAAATTATTATAAAAATATATATTCATTTTGTTTATTAATACTATAGTTTCATACAAGTTATGTTGTGATTGAAATTTTGATGATCAAGATTCTAGAAAATCACAGGGGTTAAAATTAGTTTAAATTTAATTGTAAAAATAATACAATTGATTCAACCCCCTTAGTGGTAAAAACATACATGGGTATTAATCCCAAGGATAACCATTTTGAATTTATAGTCCTCCATTTTTTTCCATTTTTTACTATTAAGGAACCATTAAAGATAATCTCTCAGGTTTAGGAAGCTTAATATATAAAGAAAACTGATTTCTCATGCAACTGTATGTTTGGAGGTAATTATTTTATTAAATGATGGGTGTCCAAGAAATAATCAAGCACCATAACCTATGATTCCTTCTGAGAGAAAAACCAAATTTGAAAGATTTTCCAAATTATATCTTAGTTTACTATACTCCCATTTATCATTAGTAAATTGGGGATGCATTTTAATGGATCAATACAAAGTAACAAATGGAATTCATGATACTAAAAGTAGTAGAGATACATTTTTAATGAAAAAATAAAGAAAATTAAGTTCTTTTTTATTATAAGACATCTTCTATTAGGGTCCAGCATAGTGAGGCTAATGTAATATGTGTTTCTTTTATTTACCTCTATTTTTCATGTATACTACGGGTGAACCAAACAACCACTCAAGAGATAACACATAGAGGTTAACAAGTTTACCTTCCATGAGAATTATCAGTATTATAGGATGGGAGATATGTTTATTTATACTATCAGAAAAACTTTTTCATTATTCATCCCTGTGATAGGCCACACATTTTTTTCATATGTTTTGAAAATCAAAAGCATTTTCAAATGAGGTTTGGAATGAATCACCTAACAAAGGCGTGACACAATTAACAACCTCTCAACACTTTGATGTTCTGAGGAGGTAACATATCGATAATAGATCTATTTATTTTAGTATTAATTTTGATAACTCAATGTTTAAAGAAAAACCTATGGAATTTCATAGAGTTTTCCCCAAACATTAATTTTTGTTTAATTATCAGTATTTTATCTATTTGTAATATATTTAACACCAATTATCTGTTAGGGAAGTGATCACAACATTAGTAGGATTTCAGTCCTAGTTCATCCTTGTTGAATTACATGATTTTAACAAGAAGGGGATTGATGATATGATACATCTCCCACTGATATATTACCTTTTATTTTTTTTTAAACAAATTTAATCACATGATAATATTATACCTCTGGGAGTGCACAAAAATTTATATATTCTAAATCATCTTGGGATATCCATATTTGGTTGTATATAGAATATACATTCATAATGGATAAGTCTTTAGAATCGATAATATAATCCATCTCCAATTCCATTATTGGTGTTGGGAATTAATCCTTTAGGTAATGATATTTGAGGTCCCAGAAGTCGACACAAACTCAGATGTATCCATTCTTCTTCTTGGCATTAACAGTGTTGTTCAACCACTTGGGTGTCCAAACATCCATAATTAAATGAGGATTAATTATATTATCATCCTAGGACTAACCCATGAAATTATAATAACGATTAATTATTGTCATTTCAATTATGTAGATATGATTTCAATATGGGATAATGAAGTGATTCATGTAAACTTAGGGATATAAGCCTGGAATCATTATATAATCAAAAGAGAAATTTTCCATGTGTTTATTGACAAATAAAATATATGGATCATGTTCATTAGGTTACTGTGTTGAACTAATTAATGTGGGTTATTGTTCCTTCTCTATACCAAAATTCACTTATATAAGATCTTCTATATTTTTTGTTACTCACTCTATAAATGTAGGAGGGTCATCATCAAATTCTTTATTGAATATGGGAGATACCAAGGATTGATCTTACCCTCTCGTTTTAATGCAGGGGTTTCCTCTATTAATTCTTCACCATGGGTATTATTACTAGGTTAATTTAAAATAAGATATAATTGATGGGTTTATACCTCTAAAGAGACCATATGGATGGAGGAGGATCTTCAAAATCATGGAATAATTTTCAAGAAAGGATATTTAATTCCTTTAAACACCATAGATTATGTCAATTACAAATAAGTTATCATACCTTTTGGATAGGTTAAAATCATTTTAAGCACCATACAAAAAGAAATAATGGTACATTTTCATCTTAAATTAGCAGTGGATGGTTCAATGACCTTCTATGACTACCACTTATAGGGAAATAAGTTATTCTAAGAAAATTTCTATTTACAAGTAGAGCCAAAAAATATCTTTAGTTATTGTTTTTTTCTTAATATAATAAATGGAAAATAGTAATATATTTTTTACATCATTCCAAAAATTACCAGGGGTGAACTAAAATCAATTTGGAGCTTAAACTTGCACCACTATTTTAGTTTGGGGTTATTTTTCATATCTCTCATAATAATTGGCATAAAAATACTATGCTTCACATTAATAGAATGGGGAAAAGTAACCAAAATGCACTCATATTTGATCATTGAGGGAATACATTAATAATTGGTGAAATGTTGATGACACTAACACATGAATATAGTGCTAGGTTCGATCGAGCAGAGTGTTGAATATGGTATATTAACTTAAAACTAGTAATTCAATTTTTGAAAATAGAACCCCAAACTAGTCTATAGGAATGATACTTACAAGTGTATTTTTTACTCTATTTTTATATCCTTATATTGTTATATTTAATGGGGTCAATTTTACCTCCTTTAATCCAATGCACCAAAGGGTACGATATTGGATAATATTGATCCTATAACTATTTTTGAGTAATACCTAACCAAAATTATTTCATTACACTATCTAAAAACATATAGTGGAATAATGTTACCTTGTATCATGTTAGATGGATATTTTCCCATGAATTAAATCACAATATACCATTTAAATAATTCATTATCAACGTGATATCCTTATCCTCATCCACCATTATCTCAAACTCTAAAGGATTCACAAATACTTTGATGAGGACATCTTAAATTTCCTTATATTCATGTAGGGAACACAATATCAAGATCTATAGAAGAATTTTGCTTAATTTCTATAATATTTCATATTTTTGGGCTAGTGGACTAGGACTTTTACAACAAACCTACTTCTGTATTTGTGGTAAAACCTGTTTTTTTATTGAATATATGATTCTACCAAGTTCTAGGCTGATGGTGATTTTATTACATTGGGGATATAATGACTAAGAGAAATAAATCTTACAGGGGTTTCAAATAATGAAGAGTTAGATAAAAACATAACTAGATTAATGGAATCATGATTGAATTTATATATATTAAAATTAATCTAATGTTATCTGGATGATCTGGTTACATCACCAATACTATAGTTTCTACATCATGTATGACCAGCTATCAGAAAATTTCTTAAATCCCCGGTAACCCATGGTTACATATAACCCAACATCAACATTAGATGTCTCTCCCATGAGTTGAGTCAGAATTATCCAACTTATATAAATATTCATTTCTTTTATACATGTTTTTGAACAAAATAATTCTAAATGATGTATATTTCTCTTCCTCACTAAATGAGGGTTTATTTTGGTGGGATCGTTCCCCTTATCTCAATTCCAATGGAATGAAACCATAGAGAGTTTGGATGTGTTTTATGACCCTTGAGGGTACTTCCTCATTATAAATAGCATTTTACAGATAGTTTCATTTAATATAAGAGGGATTATATAACTTCTTAACCTAAATCACTCTATAGTAGTTTTATATGGGAAAATCTAGAACACAAGAAAACCTCCTTATACTCCAAATTCTACTAACCACTAGAGAGGGTACAAGGGTTGATTATGAGAATATTACAATCTATGAATATAGAGAATAATAAAAACATAACAATAATATATGCAGATATAATTATAAGTAATGATAATAAAATAAAATTATTTTAAATGAAGTAAGCATCTACAATTTGATGCACGACATAAAAAATTAAATGGATATTTATTGGGATAATCACATGTATATATGTACAAGGTTACCCAAAATAAGTATTTAGTTCAAAACCATGGAATCACTGAACCCATTTCTCAAACCACAATGTCTATCCCATGAAAAATATGTACTTCCATCTCCACTAAATTCTTGATGATGATCACTTACCCTCACCTATTCAATGAAAAATAGTCTACATGTGTCCTTAAGGGCCATGTATGTTGGGAGTGTTGCCTCTGTGGGAAACCATAAATGGTGTACTTGGGTAATATCCATACATATATGAGTGTATGTAAGGTGAAAAAATGAAAACCAAATCACACGACTCAAATTTCTATAATCAGGATATTATATCCATGAGTGAGCCTTTACATGCCTTATCCATTACTAGAGTAGAACAATGCATGCATAATATTCCATACTTAATGTGCCCCTAGACATTCAAAAATACTATACCATTAAACATTATTATCTCACCATATTCAATATAACCATATAAAGTGAACCAAAACACCCCAATGGTGCATCCACTAGTCATATCATAAGTCCCCGTGTCATCAGACCATTTTACCAACCACCAACTCAACATCCTAATGAAATCCAAGGCATAATGACACAAAACCTTTACAAATATAGGCCCATAAAATCCAGCATATCCCAGATATATAGTGACAATAATTCTCCCAACTGATGATCTCAATCACCACCAATATCTCATGGCCATCTACAATGTATCCCTATTCCATAATGATGTTCAACAACATCACCCAAAATTTATTAAATATATAGAGGATACTGGAAAATAAATTGGTAAAAACAACATCATGGGCCTTTTCCTATATGCACATGAACCAAGTGGCCTCATCCCTATGTTGAGTGGAAATAACCATAAAAATACGGCCAAATCATAGTGATCCTCCATCAACACATAAAAAATGTTCAATATAATATACATCACACCAATAAAACCCCATCAATTCCCATTAAAATGTTTAGGTACATATGTATCACACTATAAAAACAATTTATCCCAATTTCAAGTTATTAGCACCACCCATAGTCGCATAGGTTACACAATCATATTCCGAAGGAACCAAATTAATTACCACATTATAAGAAACATCATACACAACAAATGGAATCATTTTTATTAAACCCTTAAACACCACCATCATTGAAGAAAAGTTCTACCAGGACAAAATAATTATTTTTAAAATGAGTATACCCCTAGGTCTTTCTTAATAATAATGGAAATTTTAATTAGTTCCATTCCCAATCACTCACACGAACCTTCACTTAATCAGTTATCACACAATGCATAAACACATGTATAACACAATAGGAATTATGGCACTACCTACCCGGAGTGAGTAAGAATTTACTCACTATGAAACTTTGGTTGATTTGAATTTGATAAAATGAACTCAAGCAAAATATAAAAACTATATATTTGGGGAAAAATAATAAAAATGTCAGAATTTTTTTAGAAACCCAAATTAAAAACCTAAGGCCATCTAGATTTACCCATGAATACTCCCTAAAATGAATAACATGTATAATAGACAACAATTGAAAAAAATACATCGTAGGAAAAAATAGAAGAATATGAGAATTATAGGAATAAATTAACAAGTAACTAATGTACTTATAGAAAAAATCACAACACCGTCAATTTATATTAAAACTAACGAATTATTTAATTGTTAGAGAAAATAAATATAAAGCACATCCAAGCCTTACCACCAAGATCATGGAATGATTTCCACTCAAAACACATCACGGTCTGACCCCTAGTTTTTGGTTTGCTTTCCCCGACAAAGACTATCAAACTAAATTTTAGAAAAAATGGAAACTCATTGAAATTTTCACCATGTTTACCACCATTTTTTATAATAGGGAATAGTCTAGAAACTATTACATTACAAGCCATATAGGTTATAGGGTAACATACCAAACCTTATATATCAACCCCATTGCATCATATAGAGACAAGAATTACGTATCATCCCAATTTTTCATAGTTTATGGATCACCTATGTATCACCCATAAAACCATTATATATGCAATTCCACATGGGTAGGGATAGTTTTTTTTAGCTTCAAGTGAATTTTGAATTTTAATTTAATTGATGGGTCATATTTAGAAATAGTATTTGAAATCAAAATCTAGGGGTTTAAATTCACCAAATGAATGTTTTTGAATGGGGACAGAGAGTTGGATGATATCTTAGGGGATCACGAGATCCACATGAGAGGTTGAGCTTGATAATGAAACCTAGGTTGTAGTAAACAATAGGCTAGATGGTGGTTGTAGATAGAAATCCTCTTACCTATTGGAGACACCATCTAGTTAATGGACTAATATAAACTAGTTAGTAGATTAGTATTGGCAATCCATTGGACATAAAAAATAGAGGGAAGGAAATATTCTACCCCACAAGTATTAAGAGGGTAAAACCCATATTCAACACTTTACTTCTATTAATAGATCTATCATCACTTTCTCCATATTATCTCATTCATTTCCCTTAAATATTGCTATTTTAGATGGCTTTTATCATTGAACTAATTTGCATCTCCACCTCTGCTAATATCTTCCTTTCATATCCTTAATTATCAATTATTTTGTATTTATGATTATTTTTATTTGGTCCCAATTCCAATAAATCATGATTTAATCAGCTAATTTATCATGGATATTTTTCTCATCCCTTATATAGGACATGTTGTGATGATGGATGTCTATCATCACTCAATATTTTGGAGAAGATACATTACACAACCAATTTATTTAAGGGTTTTCTAGAAAATAAATCAAAATAATTATTTAATAAAATCTTTTTGTTCGGGATTTTTTCAGGAATGAGGTTGGAGAAATTCCCCAAGTTTTTATCATGTGTTTGGTTATAGTTTCAATGAGACAAGGTCATTAGTGATATTTTCAATGGACATTCCCTTTGAAAATTAAATTGATAGATTAATTTTAAGTGTTTTCTTTGGCCAATTGATGTTACTTATCATGGTTAGGTGGATTTTATTAGAGTGTGGTAGTGAATGTGCTCTGTAGAAAATGGACATGCTTGGTTATCATAATATGAGATGTAAAACCAATACTTTAAAAAGGGAATTGGATTAATAATGAGGTAAATAGACCATGTACTTTCCCTTTGGAATTCCTGATTTTTTGTATATTCATGTGGGTGTGTGTCTCTTCTCTAATTAAATTTCTATATTAAATTAACTAATTTCAATATGTCATTAAATTAAAATGTGTAATTTAAATCAAAATCATTGAATGGATGGAACATAGTGTGTATTCCACTTAAGGTTTAGTGCCCTGGTTGGATATCAAGGATCGTTGATAGCTGATGTCGTAAATTTAAAGTGGTATTCCTTTGCACCTGGACACCCCAAGGGGGGTGTTACTTAGTTAAAATTAAATTACCATATTGTTGTATCCCTTTTATTGGGTTCCCTTAGTAACATCCCTAGAGAGGTTTCCTGTGACTTTGAGTGAACTACTTGACTTTTGGCCACGTACGAGCCTTAGGGAAATTATACAGACTTTTGGAAGGTTGAGTTGATTATGGAGGGACCAATCCTTCATTTTGAGACTTTTTTAGCCTAGGTAGATAAAACATTGGCACGAGGGACTGTGGTTGGGTAAGATGAACACTATAGTTTACTAATGACATGGATATTGGCCACATTCCATCTCTTTAGTGTGTGATTACTATGGGGAATAACCATATAACCTTGAGGTCATGAGATACTCAAGCCCTAGGATGTGGGATGTGTTACCACAGAGCGGTGGGTTTGACCCTCATGTGAGTTGGATTAAAAAGAAACCCAACTAGGGTTTACTTCTTATGTGATGACATAGGGGAACCCAGTAGGTACCCCGGTGCTATACTAACCAAGATAAGGAATGTTTCGTATTTGCTAGATATGGTAGTAGGTTTCGTTATAGAACCCATACTAAACCTAAAATATCATGGGGATACAGACCATGGTTATGGGTTTAGGTTATTGGATATCCATAAGATTTTGTTTACACTTCCTTTTATTAATTTTGGTGAATTTGTTGATTCCCCTATGTAGTTCATGTGATATAACTTATGAGAATTCTATGATTTGGTGGTGATGTGGTGGATGACCATATTTAATTTTCAAGCCTTGAATTTTGAGAATATTTTGATATTGTATAATATTAATTTGCCGCAATGATGACATCAGGGATTCCCAGTGTTTATCCTAGGATTCAACTATTGATCCACATATAAAAATCCTAGGATATTAGGATCAACCTCAGCTTTGTATGGGATTCCCTGAACTACACGGGTCCCTACAATTCATAGAATGTCTAAGATATCATAGTTAATACTAGTGGATTATTATTATAAGTGTTATTATTATTATTTTATTTCTAGGTTACCCCTGTTATATGAATAATTAATACTGGAGATACATTCAATTTATTGGGATTCTTAAGATTCCTGGGATCCATCTGATTGGAATGATGACTTGGAGGATGATTATATTTCAATGATTTCTCAAGGTTCTAGGGAATAGTCTTTGATCCATTCATTATACATAGATTTTTGAGAGATGCATAATATTCCTAAGATCTTTATATTGAGCCGTTCATGATGAGTAGACGTATGTTTGAGCTATGTGATGGGGATTTATGGGTTACATGCTATGATCTTATATTTATATGGTTGTAATGAAATCATAATATACTAAGAGACATCACCTCACTAGCCAAAGAAAGTCTATTCGATTAGGGTTCTTGACCAGAGGATCAATGATGATTTATTTATTATTTATTTACTATAGTTTATTTATTGATTGAAATTAAGCATGTAAAAAACATGTATCAAGACATTCACAATTGTCTATGGGACCATGTTGGTGGTTCTCTATTGTGTTTTATTCTCACACCCTTCCCGGTCTTTCATTGCACTAGGGAACCCAAGTAGACTCTCAATAATTGTATGTACAGGTTGGGAAGAGGCCTAGGTTTTTTTATAATTGTAAATGATGAATTAAACTCATGAGATTAATACAATGTATTGATTGGAGTGTTAGTCATACCTAGAATTTTTATTCCATTGACCATTTAATTTTTTACAGGTGACTATCCTAGTGGGTGATCAACCATTTATACATTCTTAAACATAGTCTATTTTAATAAATTACATTTGTTTTTTTTTCATACTCTGAAATGAATGTTTCATGGTGATTTATTTATGATTGTGTATTCGAATACAATGGTTATAGACTCCCAATGATAACTCCTTAGAAATTTATTTCTATTTGGTAGCCTTTGGAATTTTGTGAGGTGCACTTAAGGTCATGTGGTGAACATCACTGGGGAACTGGTTGGGTGACCTCCAAAATGGGTTGTTACAAAGTGGTATTAGAGTTGTTTCATTTATCATTCTATTTGGGACTATAAATAAGGAGAGATATGAATATGTTAGATCATGGGATATATACTGAGTTGGAGCATCATGAACACTTGATTTGGTATGAAATCTAGCTTCTTAGGAATAGGAATGATGTTTTGGAGTTACAATATTACAATTCTATGATTTTGACCTTGGGTGATGAAAATTGTATTTTGATTTATGATTAATTATGGATTTTTGGATCTTATTCCATTGGAAAGGGACCAGCCATGGATTTGAATCTTAGCGTGCTGGGTAAGAGGAATATCATGCATCATGAGTTGGTATGTAGGATTCCCCTGATATGTAGGGGTATTTTAGTATGATATTTATCACTGATGAGATGTTTAGATCTTTAATGGGTCAAAAAATATTCATATGGTGTTTTCCAAAACAAGTTATTCATGGAATTATAATCAAATGGTCTTAAATATATATGTATTTTATTTTTATGGTAGTTCACATGGATATATGGTGAGATTCTTCTCAATAACAATGAAAATGACACTATGTGCTTGAGAAATAAGGTAACCCTAGTAGGTTAGCGAGGAACATAGTTCCTTCGGGGAAAACCCCTAGTGGGGTTTTTTACTTAGGTTCAATTATTTTAAGTTATAGTGACATCCTCTATTTTTTTAACATATTTTTTTGAATGAAACTACAAATAACTAAACAATGTGATGGTCGTTTGTAGGATTCGAGCCATCAGTGGGAGATAAATATTAATTGGTTGTTTCCATGTAATCTAATAAGATCCTCCAGGAAGTATTATGATGTTCATATTCTCAGAGAGGACGAGTTACCTAGGTTCAGTTATTTAAAATTTCAGTAGTAACCTATATGGTGTTTTACCAAATTATTTCTTGGATTGATATTCACGTTAATTGGGCCCATTTTTGTGGTTTCCCATGGTATGGATCATCTTGTATGATTTTTTTTTGTTATGAATGGGGTGATCCTAGAGGAGGAAATACCTTTGGGGGATTATCAGTGAGAAATGGTGCTTAGTAGGATATATTTTTTCATGAGATATCAGTTAGTATGTGATAAACTTTAGTGGTTATTAGAATGTATGTTTCCATAGACATTGAGGTAGAATAATAATATTTATTGTGACTTAGGAACATATGATATATGGTCTTTGGGATAGAAGGGAGGACCTAGAGACCCTTAAGATGTGATTTTTCATTTTAGTGAGTTAGTTCCTAGTGACATGTGTGAGGGTAACCTATGAAAGGGGTTATCATTGGAGCTTGAGTGCCATTGAGGAAGAAAGGTATGGGTAGTTGTCTTGTGTATGATATTGAGGCATGGATAGTGATATCAAGGTTTATGTATCACTACAAAAAAACATGTCGTTAACAATGTAAGAAAAAATTATGAAAAAGGTACCCTTTATTAGTGCTAAAAAAACCGTTGATAAAGGATAACTTTTATCTGTGCAATTTTTTCTAGCACTGATAAAAGGTACCATTTATCAGTGCATATTTTTTAGTGCTAATTAAAGGAAACCTTTATCAGTGCATCTTTTATCACTGATAAAGCGTGTCTTTTTTCAGTTCTTTATGATTAGTGCTGATAAAGGGCACCCTTTATCATGACTTTATTTTTTCACCCATAAATGAATCCTTTATTAGTTTTTTTGTGCTGATAAATTTATGAATAAAATGAAAAAATTAAATAAAAAAATTAATTTTTTATAAAAATAATATTAAAAATAATATTAATTAAATTATTATTGATAAAAATGAATACATTGATTCTGATATATATATATATTATAAAGAGTATATATTAAACATATAGATATATGTAAAATAAAAAATAAAAAAATAAAAAAAATATAGAAATTGAGTAAAATGTTGAATATTTTAATAGTGAAATAATTATCAATAATGTTAATAAATAGTATATATTAAATATATAGATATATATGATTGTAAATAAAATATTATTTATATAATAATAAATAATATTGGTTATTTACATTAAATATTAATATATTTAGTGAATAATGGGTTATCATTAAAAATTAATATGACTCTAAAATACATAGTAATTGCCTCAAGTAATGGACATATTTGAATATTGTTTAAAATTTCAATTTAACCAAGATAAAATTTATTATATTGATTTCACATGTACAAAATTAATGAATATATATATATATGTGCACACACAAAAATATATTTTCTGGAATTCAATTAATCTATATTATTTATTGTATATAAATATTTATTTAGAATGTTTTAATATGTTCAATATTTATTCATATTTATTTGAATATATATACATTTTTGAAATATTTATATTAATTAATATTATCCTAATTTTCAAAATTTATATAATTTTTAATTAATCTATTTTACTCATTTTTAACATGCATGCACTTAAGGTTAAATATTCATTAATAATGTTAAAAATACATTTTTATAAAAATAATTATACATAAATATATTTATAAATGTATATTTACTATTTTATACATTTATAATTATAAAAAAATAAATACTATTAGCATAAAAAGTATTTATTTAATAATAAATAAATAATTATAAAATAATTATATATTTATTTAAATAAGGGAAAAACGAAAAAATATCTATATGGATATAAATAGTATTTTTGAAAAATTATTTATATAATAATAATAATTAATTATATATACAAAGAATTATAAAATTATTACTTTATAAATAAAATTATTAAAAGTATTATAATTATATATAATAATTATAGTCTTTTTAAAATACATTAATTTTTTAGTAGTATTATATGTATTTATCAGTACTTTTATCGAATTGATAAACATATAGATTTTTCAGTGCTAAAAAAGCACTAATAAAATCAATCATTATCATTTCTTTTTTCAGAAGAGCTGATAAAAGCATCATGATCTATTTTGAGAACCCCAAACATCGTGAACCAGTTTGCGATATTTGAAGCTCTATGCAAAAGAGGCCTACTAATGGCTCACATCTTTGTTGAATCAATGCTCGAATTTATGAAAGAATCAAGGATCGAAATATTCCAAGGCTTGAATCTTAGGTTAGAGTGATCCAAGGGTTGAACAAAACCAAGGCTCGAACGAAATCCAATTTTTTTGATATCTATAATTTTCCTCGGTTATTCACTAAACCTTCTCATCCCACATTCATGTTCCCCAACAAGTCCAGTGGCAGTATCCTATAATAAAACAACCCAAAACTCATTGTGTTTTCTTTTGAATGAGGTTTGAGATTCATGAACAAGCCTCTATTGTTTAGATTAAAATAAATTACAAAATAGTTATACATGAAAACAATATCTATATCTCATTTGATCTCTATGTCATTTTCTTATATTATTCTATTTTATAAATGTCAATGAAAAATAGATATTCATATATGTGGATCCAATAATAGCTTTTTTGACAAGGTTAAAATTGAATGAATGAATAAAATATAATTACTTTTTTATTAATTGGCTATAAATTGTAGTCTTTCACAAAATTTTTGATTAGTATTACTCTTTATTTTTTTCATTTTACATCTTCTGTAACACCCCAGGTAAATAAAGAATATGTCATTTCATATTTATCCATATTTGTGAATAAAATATTTAAATGACTTTAAAGGGGACGCTATGCTTGATGGCGTACCCAACACGCAACAACGAGTTTCTTGGGAATCTTACGTTGCACTCTAATAATAAAATAATATTATTTTAAATGGTAGTTAACATGTAGCCATTGTAATGGCAAGAATGGATAGAAATAACTAAAATATGATTATATATGTTTTTAAATGTTTTTACATTTATCCAATAAAGGATAGAGGCTTAAAATACGGAAAGAATTCAATTTTAGGCATATATGCCCTAGTTTTCACTAAAGGTTCACTTATCACCTTTTGATGGCGAACTGTCATTAAATATAGTTTTGATCACTATTATACATTATTTTGGACCAAATAAAACTCTTCTTTAGAATCGGGACATTAAATTTTACTTTGTGTAAATTTTTGGTATTTTTCTGATAAAGTTCATTTTTTAATGAATAGTGTAAAATGTTGTATTTTAATTCAAAACCTCTTTTTAATATAATTTATTTATATGATTAGATTATCTTTTGAATTGGTTTTAATGTGAAATTAGAATATATTTTTACCATTAAATCCAATAGTGGTCGTTGGAATTAATTTCACTTTGAAATCAGACTTAAACTAGTATCAATCTTTTTAACTTATTGTTTCATAAAAACACGCTATTTGCTCTGACAGCGGGAATTAATTATTAAATTAATTAATGTGACTTATATGTTTTTAATTTTTTAAAATAGACTTCATTTTTGAATTCGGAATATCAAATATAGCTTAGGGTGAATTTTTGGTAATTTTCTGAAGAACTTCAATTTTTGATGAATAGTGAAACCACTAAGTGGTACTTATAAAGACTGATTTTCCATTTAAATGAAATTTTGCCATCATTGTGTTTTGAATTTCAAAAATCCGACATACATGGTTGTCATTAAGAAGTAAAATGTGGTTCAATGGGATAAAAATAATTTTTTGGTGAATAGTAACTTATTAAGTTCTTAATCGCGATTAGTGGTAATTAGGGTAGTTTAAGGTATAAATAATGCTTTAATAATATTAAATGACCTATAAACATGTCACAACCTTATTGGTTGTGTCATGGCCGACCAAGACAAGCCATGGGTCAACTTGGGGACCCCATGGAGACACTTTGGTTGGGAAATGACATAAATAACTTTTTATTTAATGTAAAAGTAAAAATGACACAAACATAATATGTTTTACAAAAACAATTTTTATATGGGGTTATAAAGATCAGTTATTTGATTATAAATAGTCATTGGAAAGCTAAAAAGATTTCCTACATCATAGTAGTTTTTTTATAATTTTTAGACATTAAATAAATTAAATTATTTATTACATAATAATGATGCAGCGATGACATCATTATTTGACGATTTAAATAAAATGGAAAGATAATGTAACATCTATAACCTACACATGTCCAAAACCAATTGTATGGGTGGATTTCGAACCCCTATAACCTTATCAACGAATTATATCAATGTGGGACCTTTTAAAACCGAAAAACATTTTCAAATAAAGTAATATTTCTTACTTTCCAAAAGTGCCCCTCCCCTCCTCTTATAAAAGGACCCCACCTCTACCTCATTTCACACACTCCTCAAGCCTTTGGCTCGGCCAACCCCTGCCCATTTACTCTCTCCACATCCCTCTGCTCATCCTAGAGGATTCCATTTGGGCATAATCCTTTCAAAATAAGCCTTTAGGCTCAAATCAAAAGGAGTTACACTTTTAAAGGTAATTCATTCTCTCTCGTTCATTTGTTTTATTTTGTTTATCCAACCCCCTAAACTCTTTTTATTTACTTATTTTGTAAAAACACCAGTATCTTAAATATAATAGGATGTTTTTATAAGATTTATTCGAGCTACACTCTCACACAACTACATCAAATGGTTAACGAACATACGGTTTCCGTGGTTGGCGAAATTCTGCCTCCCAAAATAATGATTGTTCAATACTCATTTAACACCTTCAAAGGTGGCCATTATGATGTCACTATTTTTATATATGATATATAATATGTTTATGTTTTACTTATGCTTCTGTATTTTTCATTTGTGTCTTACCTTTATGGCATCCATTATGGGTATACGCGATATCTTCATTTTAGGAAGTGCGGACTACCGCCCCCTCAAAGTGATGTGATTCGTTAATGCCATAAGTGGGATGTATAAAGGATGGATTTAATGATATTATATATGATATTATACTGGAATTATAATATACCTTTATATCATTATTATTCCATTCTATAAAATACGAAATAGAAATGAAAGTAGCGTTCATGCGTACGTACGGCTTACCGTCTCCATGAACGGTGCATTTCATTTCTTACCTCTAAATGATTATTTAATTTTATAAATGCGTGCATATACTGGATATATATGACATATATGATATCTAAATCATGAATACAATTCTTTATATAATAAACATTTGGCCACACGAACAACATGTAATTGTAAGAAGTCCACTTTCGACTTAAGAACCAAGTATCGACAAAACAAATATTATTAACTTAAATGATTACATAAATTTTTATGACATGGTAATA
Organism: Viscum album; assembly: GCA_963277665.1. Classification (NCBI taxonomy): domain Eukaryota; kingdom Viridiplantae; phylum Streptophyta; class Magnoliopsida; order Santalales; family Viscaceae; genus Viscum; species Viscum album. The sequence goes on from OY728166.1 coordinate 388,633,929, forward strand.
AGTGATATAAAAGGAATAATGATCTTTAAAAAGGATCTTAAGGAATTAGAAATTAACTCAAGTTTATTATTCAGGAGATTAATGAACGATCGAGTCAAGTCGGACCCGAGGTAAGGGATCCTACTCCTCTCTTTTTTTAAGTACACACTTTTATGTCATTCCTTTTAAAGCTCATATTTCTTTTTATTGGGATGATATTTTGAATTAAACTTACTGTAATTTTTATTTTCATGTGATGAGAGACCCTATTCTCACTCATCAATCCATTTTGGGAGTTTTGAGTGGCGCCGTTAGGCTGCAGAATTTTCGTAAGAGATCTAACCTCTCTCTTTCTTTTAAGTACTCTCCTTTATGTCACTTATTTTAAGCTCCTCTTTGTAATGTTGGGGGATGTTATTTTATATTCATATTTCTGTAAAATTTATGTTGATTGGATGAGAGACCCTATTTCCTCTCATCAATCCATTTTGGATGTTTTAAGTGGCGTCGTTAGGCTGCTGAGTTTTCGTAAGGGATTTTTCATCTCACTTTTATTCCCGTGAGATTTATGCTACATTTTCCACAATTTCCATTGAGTGGTTTATGTACTGCCCACTATTACAATCCTATTGTAATATAATTCCATTTATGGGTATTTACATATTCATTGTATGACACTTCTTCAAGGGGGTGTACTTTTCAAAAGTTACCCAAGTCGGTAAGGGAACCTTTCACCCTCCTTTTTTTAAAAAGACTTCTTTTGTTGGGTATTTTAATTTACATATTGTTATGTTGGGATATGTTCTCATATATCCTTATTGATGTAAATTTTATGTCCAAGTGATGAGATACCCTTTTTTTATCTCTCATCAACTCATTTTGATGTGACGCCATTAGGCTATCAAGGGAACTTCTTAACCCAATTTCGATTTCTTTGGGTTCAACATGTTGTTATTGAATATTTAATCCTTTGAATATGTGTGAATGACCTTTGATTATTTTACACTAAATATCCACTTATATTTGGTGTATTCATTTGTCACACATAATTATGTAAATTGATTTATCCTTAAACCAAGGATACCGTCTTTGTAAGGGACTTCGTCTCAATCTCCTTTTATTGAGGCATATTTCGTTTTATACACAACATTCTTTTATACGGTGTATAAACCCCTTTGACTTTTACGTTTCTTCAAAAGGAATCTTTTTTATACGAAGTGTTTACTAAACGACAAAAGGGAATGTTTTTGTCGTACGTATGCGGCGACAACGACTTCTCCGCCGTCGTGACCGTTATTTGAGTTTCAGCTTCCTCTACAAGCCATACCATCTTTTTAAAAGAAAAATAAATACCATGTTTTACTTTTATTTTATTTTGGTATTGAAAATGGTTTTGAAAAAGGATTCTATTATGTCAATATATTTATGATATATTGTGATTGAAATGTGGAAATGCTATCATTCCTTTATATTGGTTTTATGTTTTATGATTTTATATTGGTACTTGGACATTTTAATGGGTGGTTACGTTATAAACCATATGACGGGTGGTGCCGTGAATACCAGGACGGGTGGTTACGTTATAACCTCCAATGCATTGGGTATGGAAGTCGGCCGTATGGATATTCCATTAAGTATGTATGGAAATTGGCCGTATGGCTATTCCATTAAGTGATATGTGTGGAAGTCGACCGTATGGTTATTCCACTTAAGTATGTTTATGTCCCAAGTTACCTTTATATATGTTATGTGTTTTTTATATGGGTTTTATGGTAATCCTTTGGTTACAAAAAGGTAAGTAATGATACTTTTGTTTCAGTGAAAAGTTTTTACTACTTCATGAAGGTGAAAAGTATTACATTGATAAAGTATTCATGGTTTACTTGTTGTTTTGAAAATCTAACAGTTTTCATTCTTTGTGTATCCCTTACTGAGCTTCTTATGCTCATACCAAGTTTTTGAAATGTTTTTCACAGGACATAGCGTGGAATAGGGTCAAGGATGGGATCAAGGGAAAGTCATGCTACCTAAAACATGGAACTATACATGTTTCTTTTAAAGAGTTTTTATTTTATGGAAATTTAGTAGAAGCGACTACTTTGTAATCTTTTGAGATGTTATAATTATGTCCTAATTCTCTAAAACTCTAAACCTGAAAAGATCCTCAATGTGAATTACTCATTTAATTCAATATTAAGTAAGGTTTAAGGATGGGGCCTTATAGATGGTATCAGAGGTCGGTTTAGATAACTTTAGAGGTTAGGGTATTATCTAAGCACAAGTGACATTAACATAATGGTTAGGATTTCAGAAAGAGTCCTAGTTTTAGATAAAGTGAATGAGTAAGTGTATCTTAGTTTTTACCTTCCCCATTAGTACATGATGGTTTTGTTGATATACTCACACTGACATTTCTATTTTTGGTGAATGGATGGATCTAGAAGGCACCAAAGAGACAACAGGTTTGAAGGAAACTGTGGTGGTTCTCTGATTAAGATACTAGATAAAATGGAGGATTCAATGAGGAAACTCTTGGTTGTTCTAAACCAAATATCAAGGAGTCATGATCAACCACTTCAACCTTGGTGAGTTCTCTAATGCATCATGTACGAGATGGCCAACCCGATGTGGAAATTCAGGTAATAATTATTAAGGTAACCATTAGGGTTTATATGATACTTAATTTTTAGGTAATTATGGGTTACTCTATGATATGATGGAAAATGAAAGGAATGAGATAAACTTGAGGTTAAAATATGTTATGATTATTCTTGAAGATTTTATCTCATTTTGGGGAATGTTTTAAGAATTATATAGTTTTGGAAAAAGGACAACACGTAGACCGTGTGACATCCCGTCGCGTCGGACAAAGCTGCGGGAATCGAACCCACAACCAATGTGAGACTGATATTTATCACCTACCACTGGACTACGTGAAGTCCCTGGTTAGTTTGACTGATTCATTCTAGTTATATAATTTTATGAATTAAGAGTAAGTTGATTTTGGGTTATTTATGAAAATGATTAACCTATCATGGAGGATATGTGATTAGGTTAATTACTTTTCAAAACGAGACTTTAGGAGCAACTGATATTGTTTGGAGAAAAATATTACAATTTATCTTGGAAGACTATGAGACTAAATCCTTAAAATATTTGGGTTTCAATCTTATATTGGTTTACTTTGAAGAATTTTATGGAAAAATTGATTATAGAATGGTCCTCGTTGAACTTTGGGTTTTGTTGGACAAATTTTGGAGATTAAGAATAGATTTTCTTTTTATAAAGGGTTATGCTTTTCTGGATTATCTGATCTTGTACTAGCCTTTTTGGTTTTGGTTTTGGTTAAAGTCTAAAGACATGGGAAGTATATAGTTCTATTTTGTGGATTAGGTGATTCTCTAGAAGTTGATTATAGTACTCTTAATGTGAACAAGTCTTCCTAAATACTCGTCTTTTGGAGAAAATATGAGTTTGTGTAAGGAATCTAATAAAAGGTGAAAGTCAATATGATAAGTGATTATATTTCCTTATGAATAAATTCCTCAATAAAAAGTAACTTAAAACAAAAATGTTTTCTATTAACTTTTCCTACTGGGGAATCGAATACCGTTTAACCCATCACATGTTTGTGATTTTCTCGTGGTTAACTTTCTCCTAAACAAGTTTTCTATCACTCTCCATCAGAATATGACCCTTTGTTTTTTCCTCCATGTCCATATTTTCATACTTGGAATCCTAGTATGGGTTAACTCGGGTGACCTTTGTACTTATCTCTCTTTATTTTAAAGTGTTTGTTTTACCGGCTTTTGTTCCGATGTGGGACTTTCAAGGATGTTTCCAAGCGCAATTTTAAAATTGCGAGGACGCAATTCCCAAAAGGGTGGGAAGGATGTAACACCACAGGTAAATAAAGAATACGACATTTCATATTTATCCATATTTGTGAATAAAATATTTAAATGACTTTAAAGGGGACGCTATGCTCGATGGCGTACCCAACACGCAACAACGAGTTTCTTGGGAATCTTACGTTGCACTCTAATAATAAAATAATATTATTTTAAATGGTAGTTAACATGTAGCCGTTGTAATGGCGAGAATGGATAGAAATAACTAAAATATGATTATATGTGTTTTTAAATGATTTTACATTTATCCAATAAAGGATAGAGGCTTAAAATACGGAAAGAATTCAATTTTAGGCATATATGCCCTAGTTTTCACTAAAGGTTCACTTATCACCTTTTGATGGAGAACTGTCATTAAATATAGTTTTTATCACTCTTATACATTATTTTGGACCAAATAAAACTCTTCTTTAGAATCGGGACATTAAATTTTACTTTGTGTAAATTTTTGGTATTTTTCTGATAAAGTTCATTTTTTAATGAATAGTGTAAAATGTTGTATTTTAATTCAAAACCTCTTTTTAATATAATTTATTTATATGATTAGATTATCTTTTGAATTGGTTTTAATGTGAAATTAGAATATATTTTTACCATTAAATCCAATAGTGGTCGTTGGAATTAATTTCACTTTGAAATCGGACTTAAACTAGTATCAATCTTTTGATACTTATTGTTTCATAAAAACACGCTATTTCCTCTGACAGCGGGAATTAATTATTAAATTAATTAATGTGACTTATATGTTTTGAATTTTGTAAAATAGAATTCATTTTTGAATTCGGAATATCAAATATAGCTTAGGGTGAATTTTTGGTAATTTTATGAAAAACTTCAATTTTTGATGAATAGTGAAACCACTAAGTGGTACTTATAAAGACTGATTTTTCATTTAAATGAAATTTTGCCATCATTGTGTTTTGAATTTCAAAAATCCGACATACATGGTTGTCATTAAGAAGTAAAATGTGGTTCAATGGGATAAAAATAATTTTTTGGTGAATAGTAACTTATTAAGTTCTTAATCCCGATTAGTGGTAATTAGGGTAGTTTGAGGTATAAATAATGCTTTAATAATATGAAATGACCTAGACACATGTCCCAAACTTATTGGTTGTGTCATGGAAGACCAATACAAGCCATGGGTCAACTTGGGGACCCCATGGAGACACTTTGGTTGGGAAATGAAATAAATAACTTTTTATTTAATGTAAAAGTAAAAATGACACAAACATAATATGTTTTACGAAAAAAAAATTTATATGGGGTTATAAAGATCAGATTTTTGATTATAAATAGTCATTGGAAAGATAAAACGATTTCCTACATCATAGTTGTTTTTTTATAATTTTTAGACATTAAATAAATTAAATTATTTATGACATAATAATGATGCAGTGATTACATTATTATTTGACGATTTAAATAAAATGGAATGATAATGTAAAATTTATAAACTACACATGTCCAAAACCAATTGTATGGGTGGATTTCGAACCCTTAGCACCTTATCCACGAATTATATCAATGTGGGACCTTTTAAAACCGAAACAAATTTTCAAATAAAGTAATATTTCTTACTTTCCAAAAGTGCCCCTCCTCTCCTCTTATAAAAGGCCCCCAGCTCTACCTCATTTCACACACTCCTCAAGCCTTTGGCTCGGCCAAACCCTGCCCATTTACTCTCTACACATCCCTCTACTCATCTTAGAGGATTCCCTTTGGGCAGAATCCTTTCAAAAGAAGGCTTTAGGCTAAAATCAAAAGGAGTTACACTTTTAAAGGCAATTCATTCTCTCTTGTTCATTTGTTTTATTTTGTTTCTCCAACCCCCTAAACTCTTTTTATTTACTTATTTTGTAACAAAAATAGTATCTTCAATATACTAGGATGTTTTTATAAGATTTATTCGAGCTAAACTCTCACACAACTACATCAAATGGTTAAAGAACATACGGTTTCCGTGGATGGTGAAATTCTGCCTCCCGAAATGATGATTGTTCAATACTCATTTAACACCTTCAAAGGTGGCCATTATGATGTCACTATTTTTATATATGATATATGATATGTTTATGTTTTACTTATGCTTCTGTATTTTTCATTTGTGTCTTACCTTTATTTCATCCATTATGGGTATACGCGATATCTTCATTTTAGGAAGTGCGGACTACCGCCCCCTCAAAGTGATGTGATTCGTTAATGCCATACGTGGGACGTATAAAGGATGGATTTAATGATATTATATATGATATTATACTGGAATTATAATATACCTTTATATCATTATTATACCATTCTATAAAATACAAAATTGATATGAAAGTAGCGTTCATGCGTACGTACGGCTTACCGTCTCCATGAACGGTGCATTTCATTTCTTACCTCTAAATGATTATGTAATTTTATAAATGCATGAATATACTGGATATATATGACATATATGATATCTAAATCATGAATACAATTCTTTATATAATAAACATTTGGCCACACGAACAACATGTAATTGTAAGAAGTCCACTTTCGACTTAAGAACCAAGTATCGGCAAAACAAATATTATTAACTTAAATGATTACATAAATTTTTATGACATGGTAATAAGTGATATAAAAGGAATAATTAACTTGAAAAAGGTTCTTAAGGAAGTAGAAATTAACTCAAGTTTATTATTCATGAGATTAAAGAACGATCGAGTCAAGTCGGACCCGAGGTAAGTGATCCTACTCCTCTCTTTTTTTAAGTACACACTTTTATGTCATTCCTTTTAAAGCTCATATTTCTTGTTATTGGGATGATATTTTGAATTACACTTACAGTAATTTTTATTTTCATGTTATGAGAGACCCTATTCTCTCTCATCAATCCATTTTGGGAGTTTTGAGTGGCGCCGTTAGGCTGCAGAATTTTCGTAAGAGATCTAACTCTCTCTTTCTTTTAAGTACTCTCCTTTATGTCACTTCTTTTAAGCTCCTCTTTGTAATGTTGGGGGATGTTATTTTATATTCATCTTTCTATAAACTTTATGTTGATTGGATGAGAGACCCTATTTCCTCTCATCAATCCATTTTGGATGTTTTAAGTGGCGTCGTTAGGCTGCTGAGTTTTCGTAAGGGATTTTTCATCTCACTTTTATTCCCGTTAGATTTATGCTACATTTGCCACAATTTCCATTGAGTGGTTTATTTACTGCCCACTATTACAATACTATTGTAATATAATTCCATTTATGGGTATTTACATATTCATTGTATGACACTTCTTCAAGGGGGTGCACTTTTCAAAAGTTACCCAAGTCGGTAAGGGAACCTTTCACCCTCCTTTTTTTAAAAGACTTCTTTTGTTGGGTCTTTTAATTTACATATTGTTATGTTGGGATATGTTCTCATATATCCTTATTGATGTAAATTTTATGTCCAAGTGATGAGATACCCTTTTTTTATTTCTCTTCAACTCATTTTGATGTGACGCCATTAGGCTGTCAAGGGAACTTCTTAACCCAATTTCGATTTCTTTGGGTTCAACATGTTGTTATTGAATATTTAATCCTTTGAATATGTGTGAATGACCTTTGATTATTTTACACTAAATATCCACTTATATTTGGTGTATTCATTTGTCACACATAATTATGTAAATTGATTTATCCTTAAACCAAGGATACCGTCTTTGTAAGGGACTTCGTCTCAATCTCCTTTCATTGAGGCATATTTTGTTTTATACACAACTTTCTTTTATACGGTGTATAAACCCCTTTGACTTTTACGTTTATTCAAAAGGAATCTTTTTTATACGAAGTGTTTACTAAAAAACAAAAGGGAATGTTTTTGTCGTACGTATGCGGCGACAACGACTTTTCCGCCGTCGTGACCGTTATTTGAGTTTCGGCTTCCTCTACAAGCCATACCATCTTTTTAAAAGAAAAATAAATACCATGTTTTACTTTTATTTTATTTTGGTATTGAAAATGGTTTTGAAAAAGGATTCTATTATGTCAATATATTTATGATATATTGTGATTGAAATGTGGAAATGGTATCATTCCTTTATATTGGTTTTATGTTTTATGATTTTATATTGGTACTTGGACATTTTAATGGGTGGTTACGTTGTAAACCATATGACGGGTGGTGCCGTGAATACCAGGACGGGTGGTTACGTTATAACCTCCAATGCATTAGGTATGGAAGTCGGCCGTATGGCTATTCCATTAAGTATTTATGGAAATTGGCCGTATGGCTATTCCATTTAGTGATATGTGTGGAAGTCGACCGTATGGTTATTCCACTTAAGTATGTTTATGTCCCAAGTTACCTTTATATATGTTATGTGTTCTTTATTTAGGTTTTATGGTAATACTTTGGTTACAAAAAGGTAAGTAATGATACATTTGTTTCAGTGAAAAGTTTTTACTACTTCATGAAGGTGAAAAGTATTACATTGATAAAGTATTCATGCTTTACTTGTTGTTTTGAAAATCTAACAGTTTTCATTCTTTGTGTATCCTTTACTGAGCTTCTTATGCTCATCCCAAGTTTTTGAAATGTTTTTCACAGGACATAGCATGGAATAGGGTCAAGGATGGGATCAAGGGAAAGTCATGCTACCTAAAACATGGAACTATACATGTTTCTTTTAAAGAGTTTTTATTTTATGGAAATTTAGTAGAAGCGACTACTTTGTAATCTTTTGAGATGTAATAGTTATGTCCTAATTCTCTAAACCTCTAAACCTGAAAAGATCCTAAATGTGAATTACTCATTTAATTCAATATTAAGTAAGGTTTAAGGCTGGGGCCTTATATCTTCCATTAATCTTACAGTTATGATACACACAAATATCAGTGAGATTGAGTGAGTTTTTCATATGAGTTTTTCTTCTTAGAAGAAAAAAAAATGAAATACTCTACAATAAAGTAAGGGAGATTATCAAAATTGATTTAATGTAAATATTTTATTATTAATGAAAATTTATTTTATTCCAAGTATTTATTTTTATAATAATATTCATTTTAGAATTATTATATTTTAAAGAGATTAATTTTTAATTTATTTTAACATGGATTATTTTTTGATGCGAATTTATTTTCATATGTCAAATTTTTATTCTATTTGTTTCCTATAAAATTTATCTTTCACTCAAATTATAGTAATTATCTTTTATTAGTTATTTATTAAAACTATGTTATTGCAGGTTATTATTTTTTCATTATGTAAAGGCTTAAATTTTTTAATAACAATTACAATATCATGTTGATATATGTAAATTATGTAGATATATGTATAAGAAATTATTTTCAGGTTATTAAAAATTATAAATCCTCTTTTATATTAATTGAAGTATGTATATTTTTGAAATATTTTATAAATCCATAAAAAAGTCATTCTTGTTATTTTTAAGTGAATTTGATTTTATCAAAATATATGTTCATATTTCATAGAAGTTTTTTTTATTTTATGCCTCTAAAATAAATAAATGTTATTATAATTTTATGTTTATTATTTATATTATTTTTTATATAAATAAAACTATCATGTCATGTGGTTAAAGTGAATATAAAATCATTAATGTCATTTTAAATTTAATATATAGTCATTATCTTAACTCATGACTGAACATTCAAGAACTAGTTTTATTATTCATGTATATGTATGTGTTTTGAATGAATCAACCCTTTATGCCATCATATTATTATTCATGAACTAGTTTGATTATTCACAGTGTTTTGAGGTATAATTGGTGCCCAATACCTATATTACATGACATCTACCTCTTTGAAATCATCAACATTTGAAAAATTCATCTATATAGTGGCCAGTTTTGTCACGGGTTTGGAATATTCCCTTGAAAATCACATAGGAGACTCATTTCTATATCATTATTGAGAAATTAATATGCTATGACTTCCTTGATTCTACTATAGAACAAGGAAAATGTTTCACCAATCATAAACATATCTATATCATAACTCATATGATCCACAAAAAAAATCATTTTGCTTTGTCCAATCCTAAAATTTTACGTATTAGGAATATATGAAGACCAACATCCTTTTATCATTATCCTTTTTTGATGCAGAGGGTGTGATCAACAAAACATTCCTAAAAACCATGTTGTCTTAGGTATTGATCCACCCTTAAATACCAAATCCTTTGTTATTTCTTTATCTTATACAAATGATTCATTAACTAGAACACATTTTTCACATTTCAATCTAAAAAAACCCATATTTTTCTTAACGTATATTCCCTCATTAAGAGATCTATTGAGGAACATAGATTTGAATTTTATTTGGTACAATGTTAACTATATTTTCACTAAAATAGACAGAAAAATTAAAATAGTTTCCAACTGAGATATGGGTCATTAAATTTATTATAAATATAAAACCATTTAATCTATAATTTCCCCTTTAACACTCTCCACTCTTTATTTTTTGAAACTATTCTATATCCAATGAGTTATTTTCTGAACACCAACTTGGTTCTGATAAAATTTATGGCCTCTATCCAAAAAAATTTTCCCATGTCATATTGTTCTTATTAAAATAAATTTTCTCATGAATATATTTGATCCAATTATTATCCTTTACATGCCTCTCAAAATTATTTAGGCTCATATTGGAAAAAATGAGGCTTTTTAAAGAGTCTTAATCCTTCTTGTTTTCACTGAAACTATCTGATCACCAATGAAATTTGATTCAGAGATTTTAAATATGCTTGTATTTCATGGATTTTATAATCCATCTTCATTTTCCTCATCATAAATGTCTTATTTTGAGTCAATAACATACCCGTGTACTCCCCAATGTTCCACTCATGTCAGTATTAATTTAATATGATGTTTCATAATTTTTTTAATTTCTAACAATCTCCATATTATAATTAGAAAAAAATATCTATCAATTTTATTTTTTCATCATAAAAACTCTCAACCCACACTTTTATGTGATTATTTAATTGTATGATTATCTTATATGTTAAATTTCTCACTACCAAAAATCAATTTTCTATTAAAAAAATGTTTTAACATTAAAATAATTAGCCATATAATTAATGTATTATTTCATATTTATGTATAATTTTTTTGGTATTAATCATATATTTTTTGTTATCTTATACCTGTGCATTATTTTGTTCAAGTTGGGGTAGTCTTTTCAAAGCTGGTCATGCTCATAGGGGATTAGACTTTGAGCCATGAACCAAGATAATGACTATAAAGAAATGTGACAAGAATGTATACAACCATAAAGAAAAGGTGCATTCCCACTAATTATTTAATTAATTTTTTTCATAATTTTACTTACTATTGTATGTTAATTTCCTAATCATTTTTATCTAATACATCATTATTTTTTTTCAAAAATATTTTGTAATTTCATATTTTTCATTAAATTATATGAAACAAGATGTAAAATAGATAAAATGATTCGTTCTTCCAATGTTTTCATGTTTTTGATTTTCATTTCCTTTCATTGTCAAACTTCCAACACTGTATTTTGATTTGATGTTATTAGATGAAAAACCATTCTAATTATTGAGATCCAGAAGAATATAGGACTCTCATTTTCCCATTGTGGTAACTTATCATTATATAATGTGAACATGAGCTTCCTATGCTTTTATGACTTTCAACAATGAGAAATATTTTTTATCTTAGAACATCGATTAAATATGCAGTGTTGGAAGTTATAAATAAAAATAAAATTTAAACATGTTAACATTCATAGTTAGGATTGTTTTGAGACTTTGGAACATGTAGGAATCTAACACATCTCAACCTGGCACACAATGTGTCCGTTATGACTCCAACTACTTCAGTTTACTTAAAATCAACATTAATTATAGTAAAAAAGAAAACTGACCCACTAAAAACTGAGAAAATAAATTCATATTGTTTTTATACTTTAGTAAAATAGACCATGAGTCATTTGTTATGTGAATAAATCTACTTCCCCTCAATCCGATACACGATCAATCTGGTATGACTCAATGTGTTCATTAACAGTTTAGAATCGATATATTAGATCAAAAAGTGTCACTCACTGAAAACCAATTATGCAAGATCATATATACTTAATTGTGTAGTAAAACTAGTCAAATGTTATTTATGACCTGTAGGAATTTGTATCACATCAGACTAATGAACAATGTGACTGATACGAGTAAAACTATATGTTTCTAGTATAAAATGACATTTTAGTAAAAAGGACAACTGGCCTACTCAAAAATTATAAAAATAATTTTGTTTGTTATTATAATTTATGAAAAGGAGCACAAGTCCTTTTTGATGTTTATTAATCATCCTCAACTCAATCCGATACACGATGTGTCTATTATGACTCAGTGTGTCTGTTATCAGTTTAAAACCAACATTCTAGTTAAAAAAGTTTCACTCATTGGAAAATAATAAAATGAACTTTTATTGTAATTATACTTTATGAGAAATATTGATAATTAATTTGTGAAGTGTATGATCAGTATCAAATCCAACCGACCCATGATGTGTCCAGTATAAGTCAAAGTGCATGTTTCCCGTTTGAAATTGAATTTTAGTAAAAAGGAAACATGAACTACTAAAAACTAATATAACACATTATAATTGTTTTGATACTTTAGGAAAATGATCCATAAGTCATTTGTGATAAGTAGGAATTAGGTGAACCTTAATTCGATACAAGATGTTTCCAATATGCCTTCGTGTGTCCATTTTCAATTTAATGTCAATATTTTAATTCAAAAAGTTTTACTCACTAAAAACTAAGAACAAACACTTAGATTGTCTTTATAATTTATTAAAACTATTCATCAATAATTTTTGTAGTGTAGGAAAAATTATCACATCCAAACGACACACGATGTTGCAATTATTAGTCGAATAGAATGTTTCCAATTAAAAATGACACTTTAGTAAAAAACAAATGACCTACTCAAAAATTCTCAAACACATTCATATTATTTTTATAATTTTATAAATCAATCAATAATACATTTTTGATGTATAGTAATCATCCATACCTTAATATGATACTATATGCATCTCGTATGACTCAATGTGTTCGTTATCTGTTTAAAATTTACATTTTAGTTCAAAAAGTGCCACTCAATGAAAAATGAGAAAACATGATGAAATTTTCATTATACATTAGCGAAATGATTCATAAATAATTTTTTATGTGTAATAATTGGTATCATATCAAAATAACACATGATGTGATGGGTATGATTGAATGTTTTAGTTTCAAGTTTAAAATGATATTTTAGTAAAAGGGAAAACCAACCAACTCAAAACAGAAAAAACACAATAATATTATTTTGAAACTTATTAAAAAAGATCCATAAGTCATTTTATATGTGTAGGAATCAAAAACACATCAATATGATACACGATGTATCCATAATGACTCATTATATCCGTTATCAGTTTAAAATTGACTTTTTATCTCACAAAGTGTCACACACTAAAAACCAAGAAAGCACAGTCGAATTTTTATTATAATTTAGTAAAATGATTACAAATTTACTTGTCACATGTAAGAATCTATATCACATCATACTAACACACTATGTTATCGGTATGAGTCAAATTGTGTGTTTTGGGTTTAAAATGACATTTTAGTAAAGAGGAAAATTGGATTACTCAAAATCAAGAAAACACATTTGGAATGTTTTGATAATTTAGGCCAATTATCCATAAGTCATTATTACCATGTAGGAATCATCCATACCTCAATCAAAAACATGATGCATTCAGTGTGACTCAATGTTTCCTTTATCAGTTTAAAATATACATTTAAGTTCAAAAAGTGTTACTCACTAAAAGGAAAGAGAATTCCCTTTAATTTTCATTATAATTTCAAACAAATATTTATAAGTCATTTGTGACATGCAGGAATCAGTATCATTTGAAATAGACACATGATGTGATTGATATGTGTCAATGTACGTGTTTCTTGTTTAAAATGGCATTTTAGTAAAATGGAAAACTAACATACTCAAAACCAAGAAAACACATTACGATTATTTTGATTGTTTAGGTCAATTATCCATAAGTAAATTTTGTCATTTATGAGTCATACACATCTAAATATGATACCCTATGTTTCAGGAATGTCATAATGTTTTCATTTTTAGTTTAAAATTGAAATTTTAGTTCCTTTTATGACTCAATGTTTAGTTTAAAATTAAAATTTTCTTTTATTTTTTTTCTTTATATTATTATTAAAACAATTTTTTTTCTTATATATGTTATTTTTTTTGCTCGAGTAGGGTTTAAGATCTAAAGAAAAAGGAATGATGATATTTTTGAATGTATGTAATAATTTTCCCCCATGTAATTGTATAAACCAATATTTGAAATGTCTATGATATAGTTTTTTTTATTTTTTTCGTAAATTTTATTTCATTTAAATTATTTATTCATACTTGGTTTTTCTGAATTTGTGGTGTTTTTTGGTGCTATGGTGTGCTGCTACAGCATAATACACCAGTGATGTAGTTTGTGGTTACAACACATTATAGGATTCCTCCTTATTATTTCTCAATAAAGTGCTAATAAAGGATCCATTTATCAGTGATTTTTAGCACAAAAATGACTAGGGATTCTAATCTTTCTCAATATTAAAATCATATTTAGTGCTAAAATAGGAAATTTTTAGAATTTATAATGGTTTTTTTAAATTTTGTATGGAATGGTTTAATGTCTATTTTTATAAATGTTCACCTCCTTGAGTTCCAATTTTTTTGGTATCAAGACTACATTAGAAGGTCATGATCATTCTGGTGCCTAATCTTGTGGACCCTAGACTCATTTAAGAACATAATGGGAACATTGGTGGATGATCATGATTTGGAATATATACCAATGGAGCCTAAGAGGGTGGATGAACTTGGCACAAGTGAAGATATTGATTATGAATTGGAGTTACTAGGTAATTATTCATAGATGGAACTAAAATTCCATTGATCATGATCAATGTTATGGGATGTGATTGTAGTTGATGGTGTATAAGGCAGAGGATCATGATTATAGATGCTTTGTGTAGAAAGAAGATGTATTGTATCCAGGGATATACATTGACCATGATAATTTTAGATGCACCTACAGAGGTTCATAGGGACTGATGGAAATTTTATAAATTGCTTGCGGGATTTATAGCTTTGGAGTTAGATTAGAATGGCTTGGAATGAGTGACAGGTGGGTACTAATAATGGATTAACCTGATGATGTTTCCCTCGAGTGGTAGTATAAATAAATCCATATGTTGGGGTCTTCACCAGTGGCTTGTTGAGGTTGGTGGATCCTATTATGAGTTAATTTTTTTTTATTCTTTGGGTGATGTTCTTTTGGGATGAGAAGGGTTGATAAAATTAATGTTTTATAATGGCACTTAGTTGTGAGTGGTTTTGGACATATCTTATTATTATGTTTGGTGGAAGATATGATTTGAGAAGTAGAGATCTGGAAATGGATGCACTGATGTGATCAAAAGGCCACTCAAATGGTTGTGAGTTTGATGTTGGTTGTGGATATATGAACTACATGCTAGAGGGTCATAGAGATGTGGGACCAGTTTTTGGGATGTTTTCATGGAATTTTTATGGTGGCGAGTGAGTGAATCCAGTTTTATATGGGCCACTATGTGAATGTTAGCAAAAAACAATCAGGTATTGATAGACACATTTCATTAAATAAATTTTAATATTTAAAATAATGTTTTTTTGTAATTAAATTGTTAATTTGTGATCTTTTATTAATTGTTTTATATATTTTCGTGCATGATATATGTTAATAATATTTCAAGGGAAAATAAGAAAAATAGTGACAAAATTAATGACAAAAGGATACTAAAAAACCTGGCATTGTCCAAGACTCAATTCAAAGAACCCAAATTAAATAATCAAGTGAATACATATAAAAAAACTATAATAGGAATATTCACATTGTGAATATCCTATTCGTGTCATAAAATCCATCCGGATGAAATGAATGAATATGAAAATGATGAAAACAACACCAGGGGGAATACTAGAATAGTCATGTGACGACACTATGTTTCACATCATGAAACATACCCAACAGACCCAGTAAACCTCCGATCTTTAATGATTTCCCACCTAGAGCTACATTATAATGCCTCATGACTTGTAAGGGTGACTCAATGTGATTAAATGGATGATTTTATTAAATTTATAATTACTCTAGAAGTATCAATGTTTGAATTATCGGAGGATCAAATCCTACCCAATTACATTTTTTGTTAATAAATAATAGGGTTTCCACAATTTCAAAAACACAAGTTCAAAGACCATAACACCAAGGTGAGGTGCTTCAAATAGTTGAGTCCTCCATATGGACTTATCAACCATCACATTTAAGATTTTATTTTATTTCATTATTTCTCTCTCCCATAGATATAATTAGGGGATGATTTTATATTCATTCCATGGATGTAAATTGAATTAGAATTATAAAATAGAAATTATATATTATTTTTAAATTTGAATTGTTTTTTCTCATCAATTTCACTAAATTTATTCTCTTTATTTCTCTATGTGTGACCATTTCATGTTAAAATGAAATAAACATAATATTTAAAATAATTAAATAATTAGAAATAGGTTTTCACCATGAAAAATTGTTTAACTAAATTTTATGTTTAAAAATGGTTTTAGGTTGCCTATTTTATTAATTTTTTTGATGTACCATGACTATAGAGAAACGGTATTTTTAGTGAGAGAGTGAATAATAAATATGACCATTGAAATTATATGAACTAGATATTGATGAAAATTAGTGGAATTATAGATATTCTAATTGATTAATCACATGAACCATGATCTTTGTTACATGGTGAATTTTTTTATTATGTCCCCCATAATTATTAACAAATAACAACCTCTAGAGTTTAAATTTAAATTATTTAAATTTGTTTAATAATTTTGGTCTGTTTTATTAGATTAATAATTTTCTCCAAATATACTCATTTGATCAACATTGGAATTCCAAATATAATACTACATTAATGTAGAGTTGGTGATTGAATTTTTTGTTTTATATATTTATAAATTCGGTATCATCATGTGAATTCACTATGACCACATGATATCAATTTTTTTTTTCATTTACAATGATATTTTTGTAAATTACTTTTCATTTACCATTTTTGGACAATATTTTTCTCATATATTTCAATTTTGTGATTTTAATTTAGATTTTTTTTTATTTAATTATAATTACAAACTTAGGTATTTTCAATGTTTATGGAAGGACTTCAATGTGTATTGTCTAGGAAATACAGACTCTCTATTATTTTACAAGATCTAACACAATAAGTGGATAAAATTAAAAATAATAATTTATGTAAAAACTGCCAAAAGCCATACCAAATCAAAGAGGAATCACCCCAAGACAAGGAAACAAATCATAAAGATGTGTGTCAACAGAAAAAAATATATGGTAATCAATGCTTATATACGAATTATTCTCAAAGATTAATTTAATTATTTGGATGATGTTCTCAACAATATTGTTTAAGGGAAGGAAGAAGAAGTGTATACCTTAGAATGTGTCTTTTTTATGAACCTTATTGATAATATTTGAGAATTTCTGAAATAAGAGGAAGAGGAAGAGTATGATATGTACACAACATTTTTAAAAGAATATTCTAATGATTTTAGTTTTCCTTAAGAAGAAGAAGAACCAAGGTACCATACAACAATTATGTAGAGGAATAAGAAAATGTAGCCAAAGAAGAAGAAGAGCTATATATGGAACATGATGAGTCCATTATAAAATTTTAACATCCATAACCCATAATTAAATTACAATTTCACCAAGTCTAGATCGATGCTAAAATATTCTCTATTTCATTCAAACTAACTAGAATTTGGCCACCTCCTAAAAATTTCATGCAAATCACACTTATAAGGAAATGATAAGAGATTAATTGTCTCCAAAATAATAATATGTCCAACTTGAAAATGATATCCCAATATTATATGTCAATAAACTAAACTATGTAAGGATGGTACAAACAAAAGTCAAAAGAGTATCTTTCAAGAGGCAAACTGAGTTTTTAATTTTTCCCAAGAATATATGATTTTATTTCTTTTTGAGAAATTGATTATATATTAGGATTTTTTATTTCAATTCCCCATATTTTTTATAATCAATTAATGGACCATAAATGGAAGATTCTATTGAATTTTAGGTACAAACAAAGCATAATGCCATAAAGGAAAAAATAATAATAATAAAATAATAATAATTCCTAATCTGACACACACACCACAATATAGGGGAGTATTTTTTATTATTGACTATTTTTATGTCTCTTTTACATTTATGTATTTTTTTTGAAACAATATAAAAAAAATAATTAATTGAAAATGGATGACCAATGATTAATTTTTTTGTTTTAATCAATGATTGAGGAAATAAATAATGCCTTAGGGTAACAATAATATCAGGATTTTGAATATTTCTTTAAACATATTAAATGATTAAAATGGGGAAATAAATTTGTTGAGATAATTATGGGGAGATTAATTATACTAATCATAATTCAAGAAACTAGTTATTTTTGTAAACAAAATTTATCTATGTTTTTTCTATCCTTTTAAAATAAAGTATTTGTGTTAAATATATTTTAGTTGTGAATTTACTTATGTTGTTAAAAAAATCATTTATCCTCGTTAATAAATTGTTTTCAATCATAATATTTACCATTTTTTTTCTTGAGTATATTTCTTGAATGGAACTCAAGCATTTTTTTCTTATAGAACTTCCTTTTAATCTTGTTGAAGTTGTTACTATATAGGATCACATTTAAAATGATGGATGTATTTTTTTTGTTTACCCCTTATCATATATTCTATATTCAAACTAATTCTTTGTAAGCTCATACAAGCCATGAACAACCATGTTATGGATGTGCCACATCACAAGATAATTTTTTCCCATAATAACCTACTCAATTTATATTTCATGATTTTTAAAAAATCGAGGTGGGGAGAAAACCACATGGTTGATGGGATGTATTTATTATAAATAAATAAGTGTTAGGGGAATTTTTGTGGAATAATGGTAGTGTTCATGATTTCTTATTCATTGTAATTTATTTTTTACCTTCGTAAAATAATAATAAAAAATAATAAAAATGGGTTGTGTTTCAGGTGGTTAAAAACTAAAATTTTCTTGAGCAACGTTTTTTATAATTTGGGGTTGGGTAGTGAATGTGAGACATTTCTACGCTCAACTTCCTAAAAAATTCCAAAAAATAGAATAATTAAGAGGGTGTTTTATATAATACCAAATTACTTTGGGAACCATACACTGACTTTTATGAAAGAGGGTATGCCAATTTTTGAAGGTATAGTTTTTCATTGAGTTGTTATTTAATATCATGTAAAGTAATTTATATTTTAACCTGATTTTTCATATTTAATTACTTTATATCCTTGAACCACCAAAATAAAATGGTAAAAATAATTTTATCCTAATAGTTAATCCCATGAGATTATTTCTGATTTTTGTCTCTATAGGGTAGAGAATGTAGATACATTGAAAATATATTATAAGGATCATGATTTGAGGTATGTGTGAATCACCATTAGCATAATTTACTATGATGATTGGTGATACAAATTAAAGTGAGATAATTTTCAGTTGGCATGAATAGAGAAAACGAATTCAAAAATAATATTGGAAGAATTAACAAGCATGTTTAATTAAAACGAAGGCAATTAAAATACATTTTTGACATTTATATCTGAAAATTGAGGAGTCGATAAATTTTTTCCATTGATTAATGAAAATATATTTTCCCATATAATAGGATAATATTATTGAAATTAAATTTAAAATAATTTAAGCAGAGAATACTTTGTAATTTGTCAAGTTTTTATTCTTGAGGGAAATAATGAGATTATGTGTGGAGGATTTGATGTCCATGTTTTCGGCATATATTTTTAATAATTTAAATAATTATTTTTTCGATTAAGTTATTTTTTTCCAAATAATAATTTTTTTTATTTTGTGTGTAGGATACATGATAGATATTTTTAAATGGAATAAAGGAAAACACAGACAAAATTAATGTAAAAAATGAAGCTCCGGGACATGGGATATGTTAAGGCTCATTTCAAAAGCACTAAATTGATGAAAAAAGAGAATAGAGACCCAGAGACCCTAGAATAAAAATGATTCACATTGTGAATCGCTTATTTGTGATGTAAAAAAAACTCAAAATGATGTGATGGAATTATAAAATGATGAAAAACACCTAGGTTGATAATAGCTGAAAATTCATTATGTGAAAAAATATTTCACACTATAACACATCCCCAACAAAACTAATAAACTTGTAATCAATGATGTTTTTCCACTGTGCTAATATCCCAAAAGCTTTCTTTTTTATTTATTTTTGATAACCCCATTTCAAGGGATGAGGGGTAACCCTTACAAGGCCTGTAGGCATAAATATTAAATGACCAATAGGTATTAGTAAATATACAGGCTATAACTACATGGAACTGCTCCTCCCTAGCTTCTTTATCCTGATGCCGGCTCTCCAGCTTCGCATGGCTAGTTTGGATAGGCTTCTAATACAAGAATAGGTTGGTCCTATGGGAAGATTACATACACTCTATTTTTGAAAAGTCCGCATAAGATTGTTCTCTTTTGAATGTGAATTCTATGAATCCTCATCTAGATTCATCTCCTGGTACAGTCTTCCTAGTCGTTAATCCCAATTTCAGGTGGCCTGAAGGCCTTGAGGTGGCCCAAAGGCCTTGAAGTGTCCCTAAGGCCTTGTGGTTTCCTGAATGCCTTGACAGAATGGAGGCCCAAACTGGTGTCCTAAAAGCCCAATCAGGTAAATAGTCTCATTTGCTACAGTACCTTCTATAGTGCCTTTTATAGTGCCTACTACAGTAACCCAGAAATATGTCTCTGCCTGGTTTTGAATTCGGGTCTCTTGGATGCACTTTCTGAGTCCTCACAAACTTGGATAAGGATCTTGAGCTTGATGTTTTTCCACTAAGGCCCACATATGAATACACCATGACTCATGAGGTTGACTCGTGTTGATTAAATATATGGTTTTAATACATTAATGATTAATTAGAAGGAATCAATTGAAAAATTAGTGGAGTATTACTTCAAACTCAAGAACACTTGATACCTATAAATAAGAGGGATAACACTAATGGAAAAAAATTATTCGAAGACTAGAAAACCAAAGTGATCCACCACACACAACATAGTCCTCCACTAATCCTTATATTCCATCTCTTTTAGGTTATTTATTTATTATTCTTCACCCTCTCATAGATAACATGATTGGGTGACTTTAATTTTGTTCCATGTAAATAAATTAAATGGGATTTGTAATAAATAATTTGTTACATCATTTTAAATTTAAATTGGGTTTTTTGCTTTCTCATCAATTTTTCCAAAGAAAATTCTTTTCATTTAATTATGCATATCCATTGTCTGCCGAGATGAGAGGAAAATAATACTTTAAGGAAAGATATAAATAGTACTTGATTTTTACTATGAAAAAAGTGTTAAATAAATTCCATGTTTAAAAATGGTATTTGGTTACTTCTTTAATTAATTTTCCAATGTTCCATGACAGTTTAGAAAATGGGTGGTTAAAGGGATTGATAATAATTACCATGACCATTTACCTTATCTAAAACTACTCCTGATGAAAATTTAGAAAAAATTCAAGAATTCCATTATAGTAAATAAATGCACATGGAAAATTCATATATCATGAGTTTATTATTATTATCTTCTCCATTATTCTTAAAAAATACACATTGTCAGTATTTTAAATTTCAATTATCGAAAATAAATTTTTAATTTAGGTCAATTTTATAAAATTTATTATTTTCTTCAACCTTTCCTTATGGGGTCGACCAAAGAGTCTCATATCATATAATACATAAATATAGAGTCAACGATTGCAGTTCCATGTTTTAAAAATTTCTAAATTAATAATATTTATAGAAATTCACAACACACTATTGGTTGTCAAATTTTTGGCATCATTGTGGGGATTTTCTAAGAAATTATTTTCAATTTAATATTTTAAACCAAGACTTTCCTCATCTATTTTTCCCTTAATTTAATTTAGGTATTTATTTTGTTATTTTTATTATTTTTACACATGTGGGTGTTTTTGGTTTTTACAAAAGTATATAAATGTGTCTTGCCTATGAAATACAGATTCCCCATTATTTTATTAGATCCGAAATGATAAGTTGATAAACTAAAAAAATGAATTTTCATGTAAAATATAAGTTGTAAAAATATCGAATCATGGATAAAGAATCACCCAATAACTTGGAACTAGAACTCTTAGTGGCGTGGAAATAGAAAAAATTCATGGAAATAAAATATGAGATATGAATTATTTCTAAAGATGATTTTATTTTTTTGTAAGACACCCTTAACACTATAGGTTCAGAGGAGGTTGAAGAATAAATTGTCACGATTGGTTCATTTTTACGAACCTTCTTGAAAATCATAGAGCATAAAAGGAAGAGAAGTAGGAGGAGGAGAAGGTAACCACAACATTATTAATGTAATTTCACTATGTTTTAAGTCTATTAAAGGAAGAATAAGAACCATATTCACTCTACATTGACTACATAGAGGAATAAGAAAAAGAAAAAGAAGTAGTGGAGGTGCCAGCTGCAGAACATGACAAGACTATTAAAAATTTTCAAAAGACATGCCCTGTAATCAAAGAAGAAATTTACAATGTCTAGATATATATATATATATATCATCTCTTTATTCCAAACTAACAAGACATTGTTATCCTCTTCTACATTTAATTTGGATCACAATGAGTCGGAAATGAGTAGACCTAAATGGGCCCCATAGTTAGTATTGGGCCAACCCAAAAGGCCAGTCTTATATCACACACTATTTAGTTAAAATAAGTAAATTCAATCTAAATGACTATAAAAAATGAGTTACTTACAAGAGTCAATCTTAGTATTTTATTTATTCCTAGAACATTATATTTTGTGTTTTCTATAAATTAATATTATAGCTGTAATTTTTAATTTGAATCCCCTTTATCATTTTTAGTTTTAATGAAAGGTCATTGTGTTGATTATTTGTTCTATTTTTTAGATCCAAATGAAGAAAAAAAGATGTAAATAATGAAAATAATAATAATAATAATAATTAATACAATAACAAAAAAAAATGATGAAAATAATAATAACAATTATTCAATATGATATTCACTAAAAAACAAGGGATTGTGAGTTTCAATTTAACATTTTCTACTTCTCCACAAATTTTTAAAATATTTTTAAAGAAATAATATAAAAACGTTATTTAAAAAAAAGAATTCCCAATGAATAATTTATTTTGTTTTTATCATCATTTAAGGAGATAAACCATACATAATTATAATCATCACATACACTTTTTAAATGTTATTTTCAATAAATAAAGTTTGAAAATGAAGGAATAAATTAGTAAAGATAAATATGTGAAATTTAATATGCTGAATCATAATTTGATAAACTGGTTAATTTTTGTGAATAAAATATATTTTAGATTTTTCCATGCTTTGAAAATATTATATTTCTATTATTTAATTTTATTTCCATGAATTTCCATGCCAAACTTTTGAAGAAATTATTTCACAAAACAAAATTTAAAATGAATGGGGGAAGTTTTTAGCCTTTATCCTTGGAGCTAGGTTTACATTAATCCTTTTTAATCCAATAGGATCCTTGAAAATCTTTGTTAGAAAATATTTTCATTATACACAAATTTTATCCTTTCATACTCTACTTTACATATTTTGATTGATTTCTGAAAAAGGTGAGGGGTAACTGATATGTTGGAAGGGATGTATTTATTATATCTAGATATGTGTGGGGATAATTTTCATTGGATATTTGTAATATTATTTATTTGTCATTTTTTGTAATTTATTTTACATCATCTAGATAAAAATAAATAAAATGGGTTGTTTTTTGGAGGGTAAAAAATCACGATTTATTTGACCAATTATTTTTATCATTAGGGGTTGGGTGATGGATGTGAGACATGGAAAAATTAAAAATCTGAATGAAAGAAATAAATAATAAAAAATAAAGAGGGTTCTTAATTCATAATACTAAATTTCCTTATAATACTTACTTTGAATTTTGGGGAAGGGGATATGTTAATTTTTAAAGGGATCCTTTTTGTCACACAACTATTAGATATCATGAAAATTTCATTGGATTATAAACTCATTAATTATATTTAAATATTTTATGTAACATAACAACAAACCATAAATCATTAGGGTTATTTGATATTAATATTGAATATCCCATGATTAGATGTGATTTTTTCTCTACGATGTGGAGAAAGTAAATGGCCTGAAATCCTATAGCAAGTATCATGATTTTAGGCATGTTTGAAACTCCAATTTAATATATTACCTTGATGCGAATTAAAATAAAATTCAAATGAGGTAAACTTAAAGTGTAATTTATATTAGAAATTAATTGAAAAATATAAATTTAATATAGAAAATTCAGCGAAAATTCAAAAGGGGAAACGAAAAATACATTATTGATTTTTTATTTGAAAACTAAGGTGTTGATGAAACTTTTCCATGAAATTCATCCAAATTTAGTTCCCTATTTATTCAGATAATATTATTTACATTAAAATTAATTCATGGTAATATTAAATACTTTTTAATTAGTTGATATTTTATTCTTAACGAAAATCATAAGCTCATGTGTGGGGGGGATTTGATAGTCGTGTTCCATCCATAAATATTAATTTTTAAAATAATGATTTTTACAAACAAATATTTAATTATATTTGGGATATTAATTATTTTATTTTTTTTTGGTTTGATATCGGATAAAAATATTCAACGGAGAATCATGAAAATTAGGGAAAGAATTCTTGAAAAAAATGATGTTTCGAATTGGTACAGGATCAGTTCTGAGTATCTAGTTAGAAGAATCAGGTGAAGAAAGAGCCATAATCTTTAGAATATCATGATTTATAACTAGTATAATCTATTCACGATGATAAAAACCTCAAAATGATGTAATGAAATGTTAAATCAATGAAAAAATAACCAGGGGAATGACCTAAAAAGTCACAAAATGGCACTATGTATCACTATATGAAACATCCCCAACAGACCTAGTAAACCGTCGATCATTAATGTTTTTCCACTAGGACCCACATCTGGATGCCCCATCACTCTTGGGGATGAATTTTCATGATTTTATAGAATATTTTACTAAATTTATGATGAAGTGTTAGGAATTAGAGGCCATATTAATGTAATATTAAATCTAACAGAGGGGCATTTGATTCCTATAAATAAGATGGTTATCGTTGTAATAAAAATGCTGGTTCAGAGACCATAGGACAAGGTCTAAGTACTCTTCACAGTAGAGTCATCCACCAAGACATCTACACCACCCCTTATAGGTTTTTATTTATTATCTTTCTTCACCTTATGAAGTATATCATGAGGGGTGATTTTATTTTCATTCTATGTTTAAAAAATTCAGTGGAATTATAATTAATAAATGTTTTATTAATTTTTAATTTATATATAGATTTAATTTTCTTATCAATTTTAGAAAAAACATATTTTTTTGTATATAATTGTTTATGACCATCCTTTTTTGATATGAGAGATGAATTATATTTCTAAGAAATTTATAACTTGAACTAGGTTTTCACCAAGACCATTGGGTTAAGTAAATTCAATATTAACAAATGGTATTTGGTTACATATTTTAATAATTTACCAATTTAACTTGGACACTGAGAAAGAAGATGTTTATTGAGAGGGAAAATAATTTCTATGTCCATTAAAAATATTTAAACCTGATTTTGATGAAAATTTAGGGGAATTCTGGTTATTCGAAGTTATTAATTACATGAACCTATATATTTTACACATTTCTCATTGATTTTTATTATCACCACCATAATTATTTAATAATCCCTATCCTTTTAAGTTTAAATTTAAATTATTTAACTTTTTTAATAATTTTGGAATATTTTCTTGAATATATTATATTCTCCAACCTATATTCATGGGCTCAACCTTAGACTCACAAATACTATATTAATTAAATATTTAGTTAATTATTATAGTAAAATATTTTATAATTTTCTAAATTTGATATCCCCACTAGAGTTAATGATGTTTCCTGTGATAGAATTTTCTCTCTAGTGTTGCTAGTGACATGTGCATAATTTTCTTAATTTAATGTTAATACAGATACCTTTCTCATCTATTTATGTTTCCTAAATTTAATTTAGGTTTTTATTTTAATTTTTTTATTATTTTTACACACTTGGTTATTTTATGTTGTAATGTAAGGAATTCAATGTATCATGATTAAAAAAGATATATTTGTCATTATTTTTTTGATCTGAAAAGATAATTCAATAAACATTAAAAAATTAATAGTAAAGTAGAAAATATCCTGTAATAGTTTCTAAGCATGGAAGGTATATCACCCCATGAAATGAAACCAAATCTTAAATAAGTGGGTCAAGACTATAAAATGTGTGGACAAAGTATGAGGTAATCATTATTCTCAAATTTGAATTTTTTTTATTTGGAATACACCCTAGAAAATGTAGATTTATAGGAGTTATAAAAAGAGGATACCATGGATAGTGTGTTTTATATGAATCTTCTAAAAAATATGAAAGCACAACTAGAAGAAGAGGTGGGGATTTTGATGAGATATCCACAACATTTTAAAAAAATTCTAATGATTAAAGTAAACCATAGGAAGAATAAGAACTATTTGCATTTTCTATCGAATATGTAGATGAATAATAAAAAATAAGCGTAAGAATATGATGATTTGGATGAGAAATTAATGATTATATTAAGAAATTTCAATATCCAAAACCTGCACTTATTAAATAATTTTACCATGTAAGATAGAAACTAAATTCTCCTCCCTTTATTTTAAACTATACACACATTGGTCACATTTCATGCATTTAATGATTTTCAGAATGAGGAGGAAACGAGGGGAGATGAATGGGTTTAAAGATAAAATTGGAGAAACCCAAAATTTGTAGTTATGCATAATTCACCAATCATTTAACCTAGGTACCGTTGTTCGAAACTACCATAAAAAATCATCTTCTAGGAGGAATCCCATGTTTTTATTACATTTATGGACCTTAAAATTGTATTTATATTCTATAAATTAATTTCAAATTATATAATTTTTAATTTAAATTATCCTTATATTTCTTTGTCTTAATGAGTGGACTATACCATGATGATTTTTATTATTTTTTAGGTCCAAATGAAGGCACAAGGATGTCAAGAAATATAATAATAATAATAAATTTCTTAAGCCGATGCGCACCATAAAAGATCTGAGTATGAAATTTAATTTAACATTTCATTCTTATCACCTACATTTATGCATAGTTTTTTATGAAATAATACAAAATCAAAAAATGTTTAAAATAAAATACATTCCTTGCATGTAATTTTGTTTTTGTTTTAATATTCATTCGAAGAGACAAAAAATTCTAAAGGATAATCATTATATCAGTTTTTAACAGTTATTTCAATTTATTAAATGATGAAAAAGATATAACTAATTAGTAATCATAAATATTATGAATTCAAATTAAAGTATCATAAATCAATATTATGGTTACATTTTTTAAATTATATTTATCTTGGATTTTTCCTTTCTTTGAGAATCTAAAATTTGAGTTAATTTACATTATTTTCATTGTGTATCGACATGTGTTATTTTCTCAATTATTTA
Organism: Viscum album; assembly: GCA_963277665.1. NCBI lineage: Eukaryota > Viridiplantae > Streptophyta > Magnoliopsida > Santalales > Viscaceae > Viscum > Viscum album. The sequence goes on from OY728166.1 coordinate 388,661,645, forward strand.
TTTTCATCGTTGAGAAATTTTCCAAGCCTAGTATTTTATAATCTTTTATTTATTATCTTCTTTTATTGAAACTCAAGCATGTTTTTCTTTTAGAATGTGATTTGTATCTTTTTGAAGCAATTATTTAACAAAATCACATTTAAAATGAATAAAGATTATTTATCCCATATACTTATACCTACCATTACATAAATCCTTCATAATCCCATAGAATCAACAAACAAAATTGTCAGGGAAGATCTACATTACAAGATAATTTAATCCTTTCCAACCCAATTATATGTTTTTTTCAAGGTTTAAAAAAACTGTATAGGGTGGTGATGTCACGGTGGAAGGGATGAATTTAATTTAAACAATAACTGTAGGGGGATTTTTTCTTGGGATATAGGTAATGTTCATGATTTTTTGTTCATTGTAATTTATTTTTAACCCTCTTGAAAAAATAAAAAAAATCAGTTCTGTTTTGGAGGGTGAAAAATAGGGTTTTAATTGACCAATGATTTTTAAAATTTGGTGTTGGGTGGTGGATGTGATAAATTTCCAAAATCAACCTTTAAAAAAATTAAAATTATTAAAAAAATATAAATGTGGTTATTTTATTCATAATACTTTATATCTTCATGATCTTTACTTTATGTTTTGGGAAAGAGGAGATACCCTTTTTTAATGGTAGAATTTTTTTCAATATTTTATTTATTATCATGAAATGTACAATAGAGTTTTTCCTATTTTTTGGTCATCACTTATTTTACATCATTTACCCAGTAGCCCTAAAGCCTCTTATTTATATGATCATAATATTTAATCTTGCATGATTATTTATAATTTTTTTCTATAGGATGGATAAAGTAGATTAACTCTAATACTATGATAAATAGACTGATTAGAGGTATGTGGGAACCACTGATTTCATATAATACCATGATCATGAGGTAAAAAAATATAATGTGAGATAAATTGAAATTGGCGTACATATTGACAATAAATTGAAAAACATGAATGGAATAATAAAGACATAGGGTGAATTCAAAATAGGGAAATTAAAATATATTTTTTAATTGTTTTATTAACAATTTACGAGTCTATGAAATTTTACCATGTGATTATTGAAAATTCAGTTTCCCCTTTAATAAATTAATTTTAATTATATTAAATTGAAATCTTGTTAATATGTTCATCCATTGTAATTTTTTCATATTTCGTTCTTGAGGAAAAGAATGAACGTAATTGTGGGGGGGATATGATAGGCATGTTTAATGTATAATTTTTTTAATATTTAAAATAATGATTATGTACTTAAATTATTAATTATTTCCTCTATATTATATGTTTAATTTATTTTTTTAAGAATATATGATAAATGTATTTAACGTGAAACCATGAAAAATTGTTATCGAAATCATAACCAAAACAAATCTCTAGGACATGAGATAGGTCAAGGATCTTTTATGAGATTCCTAATTAAAAAATAAAGTTAATATGAAGCTAAAAACACTAGAAAAAAAAATTCACTTTTAATCACTTATTTATGACATAGAAACCCTCAAAATTAAGTGAAGAATAATGAAATGATGAAAAAAACCATAAAGAAGAACTAATAAATTTATGGAACGAAACTATTTGTCACATCAGGACACATCCACACTAGAACTAATAAATGTATAACCTTTTAAAATTTTACATTGGGTCTTGCATCTAAATACCCCATGACTACCGAGGTTGAATCAATTTGATTTAATGAAGTATTTTTGTAAATTTATTATGATTCGAGAGGAATAAATTCTCAAATTAAATGATAAATATATCCAACCCAAGTGAATTTTATTCCTATAAATAAGTGTGTTTTTTTCTTCTCTAAATACATTGGTTAGGAGACAAGAGAACTGCAGTGGTGTTCTGGAAAAAGTAGAGTCAACCATCTATTCTTCTCCACCAACACTTTTATATTTTACTTTATTTACTTTTCTTTATTATCTCATGGATAGAATGTGGGGGTGATTTTGTATTATTTCATTTTATATAAATTTCGGGGATATTTTAAATATATAAATGGTCTTTTAAATTTTAATTTTAAATTGGGTTTGTTTTTTTTCATTAATTTATTCAAATTTAATTTATTTATTTTATTATGCCCAACCATTGTATGCTGAGATGAGAGAAAGATATTTTTTCAATGAAAGTGATGACTAGAACTATGTTTTCACAGCAATCATTGGGTAAACAATATTCTAAATTGATAACTTATTTTGGTTACATATTTGATTAATTTAAATAAGTACCATGAACATTGAGAAAAGTTATGGTTAATTTAAGAGAGAATAATTACCATGACCAATGGAATTATTTAAACATGATTCTAATGAAAATTTAAAATAATTTAGGCCTTTTTGATTTATTAAATACATGAACCGGTATCTTTTATACATGTTTCATTTATTATTATTATCTCCTCCTTCATTATTAAAAAATTCTCATCCTATTTATTTTACATTTAAATAATTTTAAATCATTTAACAATTTAGGCTTATTTTTATTAAATTTATTATTTTCCCCAACAATTATTCGTGAGATTGACCTTAGAATTGAAACAAAACTCTTTAAAATAATAGTCCTCAATTTATGTTCTATGTTTTAAAAATTTCTAGATTAGAAATCTATAAAGGAATTAATGATACCCCATGATATATCAAATATTTGATTTCATTGTTGGAGAAGGTGTCCGAATTATTTCAAATTTAATTTTTTAGATTGAACATTTATCATATATTCATTTTTACGGATTTATGTTTAGGTTATTCTTTCCAAAAAATAAAATTCTTTAGACACATGGGTATTTTGGATTTTTATGGTAGGACTTAAATGTGTCTTAACAATAAAGGGATATTCTTCATTATTTTGAGGAATCTAAAATAGTAAGTTAACGAACATAGAAAATTAATAGTCAGGAAAAAAATAACCAATAACCATACATGAAACCAGAAGATGTTTCACCCCATGGTCTGGAACCATGTCTCAAAGAGGTCTGGAAAGAGTAAAAATGCATGTACAACAAAACTAATGGAATACTTATTCTGGAAGATAAATATATTAATTTGTAAGATACTATCAGTACTATAGTTTGAAAGGAGTAAAATGAAGAGGAGACCTCAGTTGGTGTATTCTTTATGAACCATCTTAAAAATCGTGGATCACAGCCGAATAAAGTGGATACGGAGGATGATATGGCCATAATATTTTTAATGGAATTTCACAATGATTTAAATGTGCTGTAGGGAGAATAAGAACCAAATGAACTCTAAAATAACTATAGAGAGGAAAAATGGAAAAGAAGAAAAATAATAATAGGATAGAGTTATAAAACATGAAGAGGACACTATTACTATTAAATAGCTATATCCCAGAAACAAATAAGAGTTGTAAAAAGACATGATAAGTTCTAAATTCCTCTCCCTTTAATTCAAAATATCTAGGATTTGGTCCCCTCCACTTCATTTTATCCCAAACACAATGAGGTTGACATGATTAGAGTTGAATGGGATCAAAATCTTGAATTGTACCAAACCCATAAGGTTATCCTTGTATCATATACCAATCATCCAACCCATGTAAGGTATAAGTAAATTTATTTAAAAGACAAATTCCTGGAGGCAAACCATGTTTTTATTACCTTATAATACCTTAATATTTTATTTCAATTTTAGAAAATAAATTTATATTAGAAATTTCTAATTTAGTTCCCATTTATATATTTTAGGGTTAATGAATGGACATTGTATTTATAAGATGTTGATTTTTTCATGTCCAAATGAATATAATAGGTTGTCCAAAAATAAAATAATATATAATATATTTTCATGCTCACACACACCACAAAACAGAAGTTTATCAGTTTAAATTTATTATTTTCTACATCTCCTTTAAATTTTTTCACATTTTTTTTAAAAATATTATAAAAAATAATAATTACATGAAATGTATATCCCCATGCATAATTTTTGTAGTTTTAATAATCAATTAAGGAGACAAACAATGCCTAATTATTATCATCATATAATTTTTGGAAATATATTTTTCAATAAATTAAAAGAAAAAATGGGTGAATAAATGATTAACGATAAATATTACGACATTATTTGATGAATCATAATTTGAGAAACATGTGAAATTTTTTATAAGAGAAATATATATGATTAATTTATTCTTTGAGAATATTATATTCGGTATAATTATTTTTAATTTTATTTTTGTTTTACATGGGTAATTTTCACAGCCATTAATTGTCATTCATGAAAAGTTTTCTAAGCCTATTATTTCATATTTCTCTATTGAGTATATTTCTTGAGTGAAACCCAATCATGTTTTTCTTCTAGAACCTTTTTTTCATCATAAAAAAGTTATGATTGAACGAAATCATGTTTAAAATGAATGTGGAAAAATTTTCTTTAGCCATAATACTTGGACCTACCTTTTAATTAATCCTTCATAAGCACATATAATCTAAGAACATACTTGATATAGAAGATATTTATTACCAATTTTTTTTTATTTCCTACCATTATCTACTTATTTTTAATTATTTAAAATAAGAACATGAGTAGGGTGACCACATTGTGAAAGGGAGGAATATATTGTAAATATACATGTGCGGGGGTTGTTTTGATGGTATATTGGGAATGTTCATGATTTTTAATTACTTATAATTTATTACACACCATCGTAAAAATAATTTAAAAAATAAATAATTGGTTGTATTTCAGAGGGTCAAATATCACCATTTACTTGACTAACAATTTTTATCATTCCTAGTTGGGTTGTGGATATGAGACATGTCCAAACTCAACATTCAAAAAATAAAAATAAAAAAAACATAAAATCAAGAGCATGTTTTATTCATAATACGTACATGGTGTAAGAACATTACTTTTTAGTTTTGGGAAGGGGACATTCCAATTTTTAAAGGGATAATTTTTTATCGAGATTCTATTGATGATTATGAAAGTAAATTAGTGTTTAACATAATTTTTAGATTTAATTATTTTAAATAATTTACCCAACAACCTTTAGGTTTCAAAGTCATTTTATCCTAATAGTGAATCCCTCACAATTATTATTTATTTTTTCTCAACATGGTAGAGAAAGTAGATGCACTACAAGCCTATGTAAAGGATAATGATTTTTGTAATGTGTGAAACTCCATTTATATATGTTATAATGATGTTGAGTAAAAAAATTTAATAGAGGAAAATTTAAATTAGTGTGTGTATTGAAAATAAATTTTAAATTATGAATGGAAGAATGAAAATGAATGTTTAATTGAAAAGAAGAAATGTAAAATAAATTATTGTTTTGTTTCTTTGAAAATTGAGGAGTTGATGAATTTTTTTCATGTAATTCGTGAAAAGTTAGTTCCATGTTTAATGAATTATTTTTACTGACATTAAATTTAAATGATGGAAATATTTTCATCCTTTGTAGTTTTTTGATATTTCATTATTGACAATAATCATAGATTTAAGTGTGATATAATTTTAATGTCTTATATCGTTCATAAATTTCGAGTATTTAAAATAAATACATTCTTAAATTAAATTATTAATTCTTACACAATTATTAATTTTTTAACTTATTTGTGGTTGGATACAACTTAAAAATAGTCATAGGGAAAATAAGAATAATAGAGATATAATTCATGAAAAAAATAAATCTCCAGGACATGGGAAAGGTCAAGGCTAAATTTTGATGTTCGAATTACTAAATCAAGTGAAGATAGAGACTAAAACCATTGAACATGAAGATTCATGTCATGAATCACCTATTCACTACACGTAAACCCTTTGAATAAAATGAAGGAATGTAGAAATTTGGAAAACAACACCCAGGAATAATACCCAAAAAACCATGGCATGAAACATAGTGCCACACCTTGACACACACCTAAGAGTCCCCATAACCTTTGATCTTTGGCAATTGTTCATAGAGACCCACATGTGAATTACCCATGAATCTCAAGGATTACTCATCTTGATTTAATGGTTGGGATTACTAAATTTATTTTGAATCTTGAGGAATCAATATCTTAATTAATAAAGAATAAAATATAAACCAAGAACATTTGACGCCTATAAATTATATGGATATAGATGCTAGAAAAACATTGGTTCAATGACCCGATCACCGGGTAAAGGTACTACACATAGAAAATTCCTCCACTGGGCCCTATCCATAATCTATTTTAGGTTTTTATTTTATTTATTTTTCTTTATCCTCTCATGACTAGCATGATGGGGTGATTTTAATTTCATGAAAATATGTAAATTAAATGGGAATTGTAATAATTAATTGGTTTGTTAATTTTTAATTTAAATTTTGTTATATTTTTCACATCAATTCTTCTAAATTTATTCTTTTTATTTTTTCATAGATGAGCACTGAAAGTTGAAATGAGAAAAATTTTATTTTAAAGAAATATATACCTAGAACTAGGTTTTCACCATGACCATTAGGTTAACTAAATTATATGTTTAAAATAGTTTTAGGTTACCTCTTTAATTTTTTTAATAAAAGTTCCATTACCATTGAGAAAAATAATAGTTAATGAAATAGAAACTAATTACCATAAAATTGTAATTATTTTAACCTAAATCTAATGTCAATTTAGAAGAATTTTGGGTATTAAAATTTTGAAAATTACATGAAGATGAATCTTTCTTAGATGGTGAATTTATTTTTATTATCATCTCCCTCAAACATAAAAAATACACATCCTCCATAGTTTAAATTTATATTCATTTAAATCATATAATAAATTATCTCTATTATTTAAAATCAATTATTTTCATCAACCTGTCCTCAGGTTATCAACTTCAGATTCACAAATCCTATCCTACTTAAATATAGATTTTTTTATTGAAGTATCAGGTTCTATAAATCTATAGATTAGATAACCCCATGGGAACTAACTATTCCACATAAGATTTCATGTGTGGTACTAGACGATGATTGAGAATCGACCTCAAGCTCATGATGAAGTTAGATAGTCCACATGTGTTGGATTAAAGGTGTGTTGGTTCATGTGGTATGGCATGAAATTAAATATTTTTTGGCTGGTTGGTGTTTTATCAATGTTAAATCACTAGTAAGTGAGTATGGACTTTGTGGGTCATATTTATAAGATCGTGGGATGGCTTTGAGAGTAGGATAATTAGGATAAGCTCTTCTAGTAACATCCTAGAAGGATTTATCTTAGTTTTTTAGACATGTCAGCATTATGAGGTTCGAATAGTCTTTTTACATTAAAATAGTTTTGGTATGAAAATATCCAAATCAGGTTAATTTTTTTGGATATGATATGGATGTTTTAGAAACTTTCTAGGGATTTTCAAGGAATATCCATCATATCCATGTATATAGATTACAAATTTTAAAACCATTGTATTTTTTATAATTAGAAATAAGGTTATTGTGTCGAAATTTAACATGAGTTTTCAAGAGAATTTTGGATTGGTTTTTCAGTAACTATATCGAGTAGGTTTTTGGACTGCTAGAGTTCAATTTGATAGAAAATTCATATGGAGGGGATCACTGGGGAGCGTAATTTTCTATAATTTTTTGTTCATGTAGGGGGGTACCAATGATCAAATGATGGATTAATTGTTGGTGTGATGCTGCTTCGGGGTAGATGGGTGTAGTTAGGTGTCTTATTTGAGTTTTATTAATTAATTAAAGTGGTGGCTCATGTTATTGTAAAAATATCTCATTGGATTTGGAGTTGAGATATAGGAGTATATATTAGAAGCATAATGTGGAATGTTAGTCATGAATTATTGACCTGAGTAGGCTGGATCCAATGGTGGAATAATTGATGGGTCAAATCAGGGAATAAAGTTTTATAGTGGGGATATTATAATACCCAATATTTATGGTTTGGTTTTGGAGATTAATGTAAATTTTGAAATTAAATTTTAGAGGATGTTTTAGTTTTTGAACTGGGATTTATAATTGAATTTAGGGGGTTTGGACTAGAAAATAGAATATATATGGATAGGAAACAGGGTTCAAGAGGTTTCCTAGGCACTCATGAGAGTATTGAGAGATACCAATGTGGCTTATTCATCCTAGGATACAATACACCATCGGTAGGATAGTGGAAACCACAAGCTAGATGCTGGCTCCTAACAATAGGCCTCAATACTACTATAAACATCAGCTAGTGAGTGGACCATTACCTAGAACCCATTGTATGTAAATAGAAATAAAATGTAAATCTTTTCCCTTGAAATATAATAGGATACAACCCCACTTATCCTCCATTATTTTCACATGTGAACTCGCCTCCCTTCCCACTTCTTCTCCCCTTCAATCCCCTTCAAGTGTGTTTTTTAGAGGGTGTTTGTTTTGTGAATTTAGGTACACCTCCACATCCATTGACATTCACCGTCCATATCCTCAGTTATCTAATAATCATGGTTTCTGGTTTTAGGTAATTTATATATATTCCACCAAAACACGATGGAATTTTACAAATTATCTGGGAATTTTTTCGCATCTCTTAGATATGATGTCCCATGATGATGTTTTCCTTCCACCATTCATCATTTTAGAGGAGGTAAATTGTGCTACCAATTTATTTATGGTTTTTATAGAACATCGTTAAAATAATTTTTAAATCAACATCACATGTTAGGGAGTTTTCTTTAAATGAGGCTGGTGGAATTCCCCAAGTCGTTTTCATGTGTATGGTGGAAGTTTAAGTGATACAAGGTTGGTAATAATATTTTTAGTGATTATGAACTTTTAGAATAAAATTTATAGACTAATTTTAGGTATAATAGTTTATAATTTGGGGTTTATTGGTTTAATTGAATGTATTCAAATGAGTTGTGTGTTTTTCATTATTGTTTGATCATGTATGAGATTATTGATTTTAAACGAAACTATTGGATCGTAAATTTAACAAGTGAATTTTCTTAACCAAGATATAGGTGGCCGATGTACCTTTCCTTTAGAATTTTGCATTCTTATTATATGCATATGGGTGTGTGGGATTTTCACTTATGTTGTTACCCTATTTAAATTATTAGTTTCATTAATTATTTAAATTAAAATGTTTAATTTAAAATAATTTCATTAAATTACTAGAAAAAAGTCTCTATTCCACTTTTTGTTTAGTGCCCTGGTCTAATCACCATAACCCCTAATGTTTAAGATCATAAATTTAAAATGGTAGTCATTGACAATTGGTCTCTCAATAAGAGTGTTCTATAGTTAAAATTAAATGATGATGTCATATAATTCATTAAATTGGGTTCCCTTAAAAACCATCCTAGAGAGGTTATCAGTGACTTTGAGTGAATGAACTAACATTTGGACCTGTATGAGCCTTTGGAAATGTGTAGAGCCTTTAACAGGTTGTGTGGATTAGGGGTTGAGAGATCCTGCCCCACGAGACACATTTTCCCTAGGTTGACATACCCTAGGACGGAGGGACTCAGGATGGGTGAGTGGTCCACCTTAGTATACTAAATGAATTTTTATGAGATATATACCTTATTATTAGTTTTGAATCCTATGGAAAATAAACATCACATTCATGAGGTCATGGGAGACTTAATCCCTAGGTTGAGGGATGTATTTCCCCTATGTGGTGGGTTTAAACCTCGTGTGAGTTGGTTTAATGGGAACCCCAAGTAGATTTTCATTCCCAGGTGATACCCTAGGGGACCCTATAAGGTACCTATAATGACATTCCAACTGGGAATGGGTATATTTGGGATTGGGTAGAGATGGTAGAAGGTGTCACCTTAGAACCAAGAGAAAACTAATAAGCTAGAGGGGATATGGATAATGTTTATGGGATTAGACATTATATAGTGACTCAAGCTTAACATACATGGATATTACATCATTTTAGATAAATATTCATCACATTACAAATGTACAAGACCAAGAACAGTAATACTTTAGTTTATTTGGAAACTTGGAAACATTATCCTATAACTTGGAGAATAATCTTCATTATTTCCCACAAAGATCTTATTTTTTAGTACTCATACTGAAAACATTTTGTCATACCATGTAAAAATGAAATATAAGAATGGTTGAGCTTGGATGCTTAGTAATGGTAAATAAAATAGATATATAATAATAACAATGAGTATAAGGGTAAGATAACATGAGAATAACATTTTAATATCATACCCTATATATCAAATATCATATACATGAGTCATAGAATAAATATTGGGAGTTAAAAATACATGAATCATAAGGGTGATAAATCATCATAAATCAACCGTGATGCATAATCTCATGTCATATATGTTTTTCACCATAAGAAATATTTAAAACCATTTAATGTTTCAAGGATAAACACCAATACAATAAAAATAGTTAATCCGGACACTCTTGATTCCCATAGTGGATCAAAACACACCTATTTCCCATTGTGGATCAGGACACACTAGTTTCCCATTGTGGATCAAGACAATTAAATTTTTTCCAATTATTATCTCATGAGATATAAATCCTTACCGAATTAATTAAAATAGATATAGGCACCAACCATGAAAAAAGAATACATACATATGTTTGGCACAAGATAATAAAACATTCATCATATCATGACCCATAAAAAGAGATGTGTTTCATACATATCATACCATAACCCATTAAATGAAATGGGTATCACAAACATTTCATCATGTTATAAACTATGAAAAATAGATAGGATTCATAATCATTAAATAATATAATCACTGGAGAAAAAGGATCACGTTTCATAAGATTTATATCATAGCATAAAATGTGGAAGGGAAACATGTTTCATAAACAACATGACATATTAAACATAAACCATTCAGAAAAAGAATGAGAATGGTTTCCTTTGGTTATATTCCTAGTAAATCATAAAATATTTAAAATGATATCATCTTATATAGAGAAGTATTTTGAAACACCACTAGGAAAATTTATGAAAGAACAAAATACATTTTTGGAAATAAATTTAATAAACATGATATATTTCAAAATCATTTTCATTGAAAACCACTTTGAAAAACATATAAAAGAAGTTTTTAAAATGATTTAAAACACTTCTTGAACGTAAAACAATTTTGAAAACCAAATTAAAAATAATAAAACTATATAATATTTTGAAAAAATTCAATCTTATAAACATGTTATGAATGTTTCAAGGAAATGACAGTAATGATGGTTGATAAATCCGTACATGTTGGAGAATCTTTTTTGTAGTATAACAAGTTTAGAAATGTTCCTCAATTTTAAAATGAAAAGAATATTAATTTTTTATAAATTTTTTTTATTAAAAAGTTAAAATATGGTTAAAAATATATTTTAAAGATAATATGAGAATATTATAATTTTATTGAAAACATGGTTTTAAAAGAACTTATATTTCTACCCTAATAGACATAAAGTTCAATTTTCTAAAAAACAATTTATTTGTTATCTTAATTACCAAAGTGTCTGGAAAATGGTAACAATAATTTAATATGTAAAAAATAATAAGTGGTGTAGAAAACTAATGGGATTTCTTGAGATATATATAATAAATTTTCATAAATGGAAGCTATATCGTAACTAGTCATAATAAATGATGAAATTGTAGCAATAAACTCGTACCATTTAGGTACCATTGAATCATAATACAAAAGAAATAAAAACAATACATGATTGTTATAATATAATAAAAGTAATTATATTCATTATATAACATTTCCAAGGGCAGTATATTCACCTTGCAGAAAAATATAGGTTCATAACATATCATGTGTCTCAAAAAAGGAAAATGGATACAAAATTACATTATTAATTTGGTAACTTTTGAATCATAAAACTCATGATAAGGAGATCATAGTATGGAGATGTAAATACCCATATATAATCATAATAATAATAAAATACATTAATAGTAATTATTTACACCACACAAAATAAATGTGTTTGGAATATGGTATAAATCTTGTAGAAATAAATGTGAGACTAGAAATCCACTTTCAACATGAGTAACTTTTTGAATTATGATCCCCATGAAAAATTAAAAATAATTATAACTTTTAATGTAATTAAATAAATTAAATTAATTATATAACATGTCATGATTTTTTATATGAACTATATAATAAGAATAAGTGGTGAATATAGAATATATCTTAGAGAAATAATTGTGGGACAAGAAATCTCTTACCTTACGTTTGGGATTTCTTCATACACATCCAAATATTCAGTATAATATAAAAAATTTTATTATAAATTTACCAAATAACCATATTATTATATATAATTAATTATATTATTTAACTATGAGATTATATTACCCATTTATTAACAATTCCATATTAACGTTATGTTTCCGGTAATATTCTCTTTGTTCATCGTATCTGTTTTGACATGTTATTCTTGATCCTATTACATAAATCATGATTTAATTATTTATAGATTTTTAAAACATAAAATAAATATCATATCTATTTATTATATAATTATTTATAATAATATATAAAACATATAAATATGAAATAAAATACACCGTTCATGGAGATGGTTGGTCATACGTACGCATGAATGTTGTTTTCATTTTCTTAGTGTATTGAAAGAGAGAAAGTGAAATATATATATATATATATCATCATTAATTTATAATTATTATTTCCAATATATCATATAAACTCACTAAACCAATCCTTAATACACTCCACTTAAAGTGTAAACGAACCACATCTCTTAGAGGAGACAGTAGTCCACACATCCATATACAAAGTTATCATATTCCCCAAAAATAAGGAGCATTATGTTATGTGATATATAATGATTAAAAAATAATAAATACACCATAAATATAATATAAATCACAAAAATATTAATTCCATAATTATTCCTAACCTTGAAAGGTGGTAATGGGAAAACGAACGACATTAGTTCACAAGGTGGTAGTCCGCTGTACACACAAATAATGATTTTGTATCCAATTTTATGGAAGTGTTAGTGATTCTGGGTCATATAAGTATCATAAAAAAATTTAGTATATTATTTATACTGATTATATTGTATAATCATGGATGAAAATAATTTTGTGGCTTAGCGAGGGAAACAAAATGAAAATTAAAATTTATGAATGTTACCTCTTTTGTAGAGAACATCTATTTGTTTTCACCAATGTGATTACTTGGTTACCTTACTTCCCAAATTGAGGCTTCAAGATTGATATTATGGGAGTATAGAGATTATTTTAGTAGGTTTTTGATGATCCAATTGTATTGAGAGGTGTGAATAAGTGAGGGGATGGGTGAGTTCCCTTTTATAGTGGAGGATGAGTGGAATTATTAATAATATTAAAAGGTAAACCTTATTAAGAGGTATCCCTTACATAATGTTCCAAAAATAATTTTACACTATCTATATATGGAAGGATATAGAATAAATATGGATTGAAAATGGATTTTGGATATTTTTCTAGGGTATTTGGACCCTTAAGTTAAATTTTAACTACTAACAAAACTCGTTTTTAACATAATTGTTGTAATTAATTTTAATTACTTTCACTTATATTTTTGGGAAGAATATAATATAACCTTACTAGAAATTATAAATTATTATGGTTCCAAAAATTAAGTCCATTTATCCAAATTCTCAACATATAAGTGGTAGAAATTAATTTAAAAACAATCTCACAGATAGGACAATACAACGAGTTTCTAAAGTGAAAGTTTTCAAAGGTTTGAATTGTTTTTATATCCGATTTTAATAAAAAATTGATTAAAATGTGATAAATTTAATTTATTTATGTATTAATTGACTCATTATAATTTTAAACTAATTTTATATATAATTTATATATATAAATAAATTTGACTAATATATTGTTTCAATTAAAATTCATTGTTTTTCAATTCTCAAAAAGAAAAATGAAAATTCTTAGAAAAATAAAAAAAAACGTTCCCAAATAAAATTTCTATATTCCAATTTCAAAAATGAAGTTAATTTTTTTAAAAAATAATTATAAATATGTCAAAAATTAGATTTAAAATAGGTGCATCATTAACAGAGGAAAAACTACCTTATATAACTATTCAAATTTTAATTTATAAAATTAAATTTATTTCTATCTTATGACTATCAAATATATTGTATGATTATAAAAAATGATTATGTAACATTAAACATTTATAAAACAACATTCATGAAAATTAGTTAGTTTGTTTTATTGAGATAAAATGTTTTTGTATATAGAAAAATTTATTTCTTTGGAGAGGAATTTCTCTATTTGAAATGGTTGTTACTTTCATTACAAATTTTTATAACCTAGAATTAATTTTATAAACATGGTTAAAATATAGTTTTATTATATAGTTAATACCTTTAATATATTCCATTATAATAGCAAGGTGATAATTATAATAATATTCATAGTATATTGTTGTTTGGAAAAACATAGTCTTCTATGTAATGAAAGTTATCGAAGGTACTTGAAATTATGTGTAACACAAGAAAAACATAGTGTTACATGTTCTGTAATATAATATATGTTTTGAGTGTAGTAAAATCCTAACATGGTGTTTCATATAAAGAATGCATAACTTGGGGTATAATTTTTATGTATTTTAAAAAAATTAATTCATAAAAACTGAGGGTGTTACACATTTGAAAAAAACTAATATTTTAAATATACTTAGAGACTTTTTTATGTATTTTTGGGTTCCCATATATACTTATTTGGATTCAGCTTATTAAACTTATATGATATGATGGTGACATGGCAGATTCCCAGATTTTCTTCCTTGGGAATATATTTTGAACATCTTATAATATTGTATGATACAACTTGGACATGATAAAATAATGATTGATTCCTAGTGCGTTTCCTAGGATTTGGATTTTAAATCTTGTAAATAATGACAAGGACATCAGGATTTGAGCTCGGGTCTATATGAGATTCCCATGACACGATGGGTCCCTTAGATTCCTAGAATTTCTAGGATTTAGTCATTCTATCTTGTCGATTATTACTATTACTATTACTATTTGATTAATAGCTCATCCCTAGGAACAATAAATTCGAACATATTGATACTTTCAATTGATTGGGTTGCCCTATATTCCATGGATCTTTCTAGTTGACAAAGTGACATTGATGATGATTATGTTTTAGTGATTATTTGGGGTTCATAAGATTTGGATACAGTCTATTCATTAAATTTGGAGTTTTGGGAGATGTCAGAAACCAACCTAATGGGCCTCAAGATAAAAATACCCTAAGCCTGCCTCCAATAAGCTAGGGGTTGGCGACTAGTTCCTAGAACACATATCACACACATGAGAGAAAGTTTCTGTGTGTAACTATATGTATGAACACATATCCAATAACATAAAATGTTTAAATGGGAAAAAATGAAAACAATGAATTCATACATCTAAATTCCAACAACCATAGTATGAAAAAAATAAATACAAAGTATAAAAAGGAGGAGACATACCAGCCCACCCAAAAATTGAATTTAATATCCAACCAACTCAGAAGAAGGGGACATATGTCAAATTGAACACTATTATTCACCCTAGAATTTCTATCCCAAACTAGATACACCTACTCCTAGCCCACCAAGGAATCAATAAAAGGCCATGCATATTTATAAGACACAACTTGTGTGGGATGTGACCATGAAGAGGTTAATATAACAATACCCAATAGGAGACCCCAAATTAAGAAAGCATAAAGAATCAAGAGTAAATTCCATCTCTACACATGTATATTTCTAAAAAAATATATCATAAAAACTTAGATATAATCAAAAAAGACATATAATATCATGGTAGGATCAAAAATGAAAATTCATACTAGGATTCCTACTCAAAAGTCCCATATAACAATCATTCGAGAGAATAAACTCCATGAGATATACTTCCATTGATGAAACTTAACCCAAAGGTGACACTCATATGGTCTCTACAAAAAGGAAACTGAGAGGGTTCATTCGAGATACAGACTCAATCATACTACTCCTCATAGAGAAGATCATTTATCAATACATAGATAGGTTTCAGTGTCCAAGGCTCACTTTGGGGACACCAGAACCTACTTGAAACATCTTCTAAGATAGGGGATTGACACCCATGTAAATATAGGTCACAAAAATACTAACACACCCCACATAAAAATACATGAATAATGTGATGATCACTCATTTCCACTGAGAGGGATAAATGCTCTAAGATGTTGATTGTTACATTTGAATAGGAATAAGGAAAATCATACAAAAAGAAGGTAAATCAGCCATACATAACTGATCAAGAAGAAGTTGTTGAGGGTCACCCTCTATGATGAGAAATTGATATTGCACCGAAACCCCATAGGAAACACACAAGGGGACACACTCACCCTATATTGGTTATGCATTTTTGAAAAATGTTTCTCTCTTACATAATCTCTTATCATATCACTGAGGCCAAAATAAAAGTAATCAATTAATTCTACTTTGTAACACATTTTAGGGTAGACTACTCGAGTTCCCACATCTTAGTTTTGAAAAATTCGGATGAGAGCATGAGGTTTTCCTTAGTCTGACTGGATTAAACATTAATCAATTTATATTTCACCCAAACGTCCATTAATGGTTAAACATGTCACATTATTGCGATCCTTGAGAAAAAAAATACTTAGGATATATTATTTCCTTCCCCCAAATAGACACCCCATAAAATTTTCATATTTCACCATATAATGCATGAATGGTGATTCATGGGCCCAAGACATGAATCCAAATTCATTGCCTGATATTAGTCTCAAACTTTTTTTCATCAATATTAGGTTTACAATGTTGACGAAGGTCAATCAATATGAAACCATATGAATAAGATATGTCAGATACTATATTCCACAACAATGATAATAATAATATTATTAGCTGCTTCATGGACATTGGCCACAAGATCAAAAAAGGTATTAATAATTGTTCATCAAATGTATGTCTCAACGTACGGTCATGATTATGTTGATGGATTGTAAATCCTACATCTCACCTTAATGATACAACTAAAACGTGGATTGATACCCATAATAATAATAATAATGAAAATAATAATATTAATAATATCAATATTATATTATAATAATAATTTGAAATGAAAATTCCATTCATGTAGCTGTCTCAAGCCATGTTCATGCACCCCATCCCTCTCTTCACACACAACAGGAGAAATCCCCTCTCTCCAATTTCTTAATTTACAACTATTATTATTACAATATTTATTATTTGATAATTAGTTCTCCCATCACTCATGCCCATCAAGAAATGTGCACCCCATCCTTTTTCTTATGGTAGGATACCACTTATATTCTATATTATTATTTACAAAAAATAATAAATATTCCAAATTATTACCATTAAAAATAATAATATATATCTCATGTTATTGTTATTAAAAATAATAATAACATTAACCATCCTCCACGGCTAGTCAAAAATTGGGTTTTATCCTCTCTTCACTAGAAAACCATACACAAATTTCCCTAGTAACCACACATCCCCAGTCCCACCTATCGTGCATCTTCTAATCGATCTCGATGCCCATATTGAGAGATCTTCAAAATTATAATTTGAAACCATTGATTCCTGATCCAAAGTGTGGTTCCCATAGTCATCATCACAACTTTTTTATGTCCCTAAAATTCAAATATGATCTGATGAATATGATATGTTGTTTGAAATAAAGAAAAAAAATGATCGATATTCCCTGATATCTTTAAATCACCAGTAATATTATAATATCAGAAAAACATGCATATAGAATAGAGGGAGAAAAGAATAAGTCAAAAACATGGGGAACATACCTCGACCAATGTTCATTTTTCTCCGATTCATTGTCATTGGATGACTGATAAATAGAAACATGTAAACTAAAACAATAAAAATTCCAATACTGTGGGAAGATATAGTAATTACCCAAATAAAATGACCAAAACACAAACTAATTTTTTAGGTAATTAATTCATGTTATTTAGGGGTAATGAAAATGGGGATAATGACACAAATAATTTACTACCTTTATTTGGATTAATCACTAATGAAGAAAAACCGAACGTCACTATCATTGATGATATCCCCAAGAAGCGTTGTCATTGGCATTCTTTATGGTACTCTGATCATTCATCCATGATCCCCATGTACGCCAACGTTTCTCTATCCACACCACTCAATTCTCAAGGCTATAAGGTTAACTTTATAAATTGGTTATAATAGAGTATTTATAGGGTGAAATATGTCATTTCACCAATTGAATAAATAAATAAATAAATTAATAATAAATTTTAATTTATTAATTACGTCATTGATAAATCTTTTATAAATTCTTCATGCTGACAAAGTTTATGTTAAACATAAGGAAAAAATAGTTTTTTGAACTCAATAGTGCCCTCAGATTTATGGACCTCAAAATCTCACACTGCCTCTATGTCTGGCTCCAAAAATATTTGTATAAATAATTAAATGTTTTACATAATAAAAACTACAATATTAAATTATACCAACCTTCAATGATTTTCGTCCACAAAAAGTACAATTAATAAAATTGTAAGGATAATGATCTTCTAACTAGGTCTCCCTCTTCCACAAGATCTCCCAATTATTGAATGTGATTTCAACAAAAACGCAACCAAAGAAAACACTCACCCACAAAATTCCTTTCTTGTATCGGTTCTCAAAATTACTATATCCCTGAAAAGAAAACTCCAATATCATGGCCCATATCACCCAGGTCACTACCTTGAAAATTTTCATGCACATTTATCTTGAACTGAAATATGTGGAGAACATTAAATATCAAAAACTATTTTGGTCAGTGAGTTTATAGATACACCAGCTCTCTATCCAACACAAAATTAGAAAAATAAAGGGTCTAATGTTTTTGGAGATAACCTACAACCTTGCCTAAAAATTCATAATTCTCAAAATCTAAAGGCCTCTTTCTTTAGTCCACTAATGTATCATGACATTTATATCATTTTCCTTATACTCCATTGAATGAACCACACACTTTTACAACCAAAACTATAACCAAAACGAGAACCTATGAATCGTTTACCACTTTCTCTAACCAGTATAACAATGTCCTATAAGGTCTCTCAAATAAGGACTTGAAAATGTGCGACTATGGAGGTGTCATGTAAATCATCATGATACAAAAACATCAATAATGGTAGATGATCCTACCAATTATGTCTCATAATCTAAAAAGAAAGCACATGGAATCTTCACTAGAACATAAGTGGTCCACTTTACATGACTAGATTGATGGGGTAAAACACTATTACCAACTAAAACTGAGTCCCAAAAGGCTTCCAACATCCTATTCATAATAATGCTATGAATTAAGTGTTACCATCTGAAATACTAATCAAGGAAATACTACAATGTAGGACTACCTTATTCTTGTATAGATGTCTCAAACTATCCACAAACCTCTGTTTTTCATCACCCATATATAGGTAAAACAACAAGAGTTTAACATGGAAATGTGTTGCAAGTCCATTATATTTTGAAATGATGCCAATAGATATAAGTAAATAATCACCTCTTCTAGGTGCAACACTAAGGGAAAACAACCTTATTAACCCATCTTCTCACATCATCATCATAATCACCATCTATCCCTAGAAAAAATATAGCGTGATTCCCTCCTTCGAGGAATTACACAAGGAATGTATCTAGTGGTTACAAGATCATGCAGAATCTCTTGGTCCATATTCCAATGTCTTGCCTCTCTATTTCAGTAATGAAGCAAAGGGGTAACAACTATTTATCATACATACATTTCAAAATATTCTCTAATAAGGTGCCAACTAAAAATAGGTCATCTGCCCTGTCACCTCTCTAAGAAACAACAGAAGGAAAAATTTACTGTTAGCATCTACTACCATGGACACAACATGTGTGGATCTGAATCTCATTATGAATTTCCATGATAGGGTACCCGATCACTCCAATGTATGAGAAGACATATTCTGAGGACTATCTCTAGGAGAGATTCCATAAAACTACCACACCCATAGCAAGTCTAGCAACATCTTCATGTGTCTCACATATTCCCACTCTGACACTGAGGAAACAAGGACACCATCATAGAAAACTACCACAAACTATTCTAGGAAATGTTAAGGATATTGATATTAAGTCTCATGAAATCGTAACACTTTGAAATCATTATTTCTATATCAATCTTGTTTACCACAACCAGGGATTTCTCTGACACGTTAGTGCATCAAAACCTCAACAACACATGACAAAGAAACTCATCAATAACCTAGGGAACTACTTAATCCCCATGCCACCCAGGAGAAGTCTCACCACATGGACCACCATCAGGGAGGGGTATCATCCCAACAATAGATTAACACCACATGTTCATGCCAATCATGTACTACCATATAATTTTTTCAAAGAAACCATGTACATTAAGTGATCTCTAAATCTAAAACTCATGATGAATACTCATTTTATGTGTTTCATCTATCGATACCACTAGATCCAATTGGTGCCCTACGGAGAAGAAAAATCATAATAAAAAACATCTGATCAGTTGGGATATATCATACATGGGATAAAATTTCCTTAAGTACCTATATGAAAAACGCATCTTCAAGCCCATAAAATGATGAAATATAAATCAATTGAAAACAATGCATGCATATATCTATATTTCTACAACCAAATTATAATGAAATGTTATGTAAATCATAAAAGTGGCCAAAAAAGACCACCCAAAGCTGTAATGTAATGTTTTTCCTCCTCAAAAGGGGGTACTAATGTCAAATGTAAACCTGGAAAACACCTCTTACTATTTATGCCAAAATATCTCCACATTATCCTAGTCCCCAAAGAACTCTATAAAAATTTCATTCTTCTAAATAAGTCACAACACATGAATGCAAATCCCATGCCTTGGTGAGTATAACAATACCCAATAAAACACCCAAAAATAACGAGGAAGAAAGCATCAAGAGTAATAGTCAGCTATACAGAGGTATATTTCTACATACCATTTAACAAGAAAACCCAAATATACTCAACAAACACACATAGTCTCAATGTAACATCACAACTATAAAGAAACCAAGGAGTCTTACTAAAATGTTCCATATAACACTAACATGGGAGAACCCAATCCATGAGATATACTTTCACTAATGAAAACCATCCAAGAGGTCACACTCTTCAGGACATAAAATAAATAAAACTAAGTGATTTCATCCAAGATACACACTTTATTGGACAACACCTCATTGGAAAGATCAGATCCCAATATACAGATAGGGGGTCAATAACCATGGCTCATTTAGGGGACACAAGACACCACTAAAAACAACCTCATAGATAAGGGATCAATGTGCATGTAAATATAGTGCACACGAATACCAAAAAAACCCCACCCAGATAATAAAAAAAATGAGGATCTCTCAGTGCCTCTTGGAGGGATATATGCTCTAAGACACTAAGGGGTATAATATAAACATACTAAGGAAACTCACAACATAAGAAGGGAACTCACCTATGCTACACTAAATAATAATAATTTGTTGATGGGTCACCCTCTATAATGATAAATGGATATTCCACCAAACCCTTATATAATTTGATCAAGGGGAAACAGTCACTCGATACTTGTTAAGTGTTGCTAAAAAAAGCATATTTCTTACATTAGCTCGCATCATATCTCTTATTCCAGAACAATTTCCATCATTGTGTTCTACATGGGAAAACTATTTAGGGTAGACTGTAAAGACTCGGAAATTGCAAGGAAATTTTTTTCTTAATTTTCTTTGTAATTTTACAAGAACGCAGTTTTTGACGGCGCCTGATTCCGAGGTCCGGTGTGCCCGGAATCATTTTCCGAAGATTGGCCCGGGTACGTTCAGTGAACGGACGAGCGGGTTTTTCTAACTTTTGAACCGTTGCTCAGAATCTAATTCCGAGGGCACCGATGGAACCGTAGTGCCGATAATTGCTTAGGAACACCATTTCTGGAGTTACGTTTTCTAGAGAGAAGTTGATAAAAATTGTGGAAGTTAAAAATAAAAATTTAACAACAATTTTTATTTTACTCTAAGTGTTTAATCCTTTGGAAGGAAGTTGGGTAACTACCCAACCTCCCTTGGGAGGTTATGAGGGTGGTGGGGCCCACACGAACCCCACCCCTTCATATCTTCTAACCCCATCAACTCACCATTAATTTTGTTAACTTGAGTTAATAACTTATGACATTAATGTAGTGAGTTTAATGTGAGTTTTTGAAATTCAAACACTTGAATTTCAAAAGCCATGTTGAGTTAATAAATTAAGTGTGGCTTAATTTATTTTGGGTTAGTTCCTTTGTTGCTTGAGAGGACTTGGGGTAAAAATAAGGCAAGGAGATTAGAGATCATATTTTTCATCTTCGATGAAGAACGCGAAGAACAAACAATTCCCACCGAAGAATGCTAAGCCCTCGGAGACCGTTTACCGCGACGCCATACCCACGACGTGCCACCCTTCGTTCTTCTTCCCACGTCAAAGGAAGGGAGACGACGTTCCAACTCGGACAATCTTCGTCAACGTCTTCGAATCCTCTTTCCGCGACGTCTCTTCCCGCGATGGTTTCTCTGCGACGAATTTCTCCGCGACGAAAACCTCGTTCAAGCCGCGCTCAAGGTAGGGGGTTTACGTGTTTTCTATACATGATTCTCTTTGGTCTTTTATCCACGAAATTTGGACCGCATTATATCAGTTAACGAGAGGAGGCCAGACCGAACAAGCACGGCCGCCTCCTCCCTTATTGTTTTTCTTGTTGTTACGGATCGAATGAAAATGGAGTGGTGTCGTCGCACCACGCGGGATCAAACGACAAGTAATGTGCGGCGCCGTCGCGCCGCGCTGTGAAGTTGAACAAGGATGCGACGCCGTCGCGCCGCGTCAAAGAAAAACGAAGACAACGTGGCCGGAGCGGGGCCACGACGGAAGGGCGCGGTGCCGTCGCACCGTGCCAGAAGAACCAATCCGCGGACGGTTCCGGGCCGCAGCGGAGTATTGTGACCGGCGGCTGGTTCTGGGCCGCCGGTGTCGGCGAAGAAGGGGACCGGCCGTCGCCGGTCCCATGGAGGCCGAAACCGGCCGGCCGGACAGGTGTGCAACCGGGGGTTCAAACCCCCGGCCAGCCTACAAAAATGACCCCCATTAAAGGGGGTCGCAGTTACACCAGGTGGGCAGGCTCCCCCCCTCCCCTTGCCAAACAGCTCGGCCGTTGGCCGAGCTGGCCAGCGCGTTGGGCGCGCTGTTCCTAGGATGGGCCGCAGCCAGGCCGGGCCGCGCCGGGCCGGGCCGACCGGGGGGGGTCTCGTGCCAGGTCGGTCCGGGCCCAAAACCCTCGTTTTTGGACCCTCTTTTGTCTTTTGCCCATATCTCGATCTGTAGACCTCCGATCGGCGCACCGTCAGCGGCGATACAATCCTTGGATCAAGGTGGTCGTTTTGGTATATTGCACTCAAAGTTTCGAAACACTTTGGGTTCGGCCGGGTTGGTTTGGATACGAAACCAACCGGGCCCTCGGAGCGGAAACACTTATATCTTGAGCTCCGGACGTCCGATTGATGTTCCGTCGACTTTGATTGATTTCTCTAAGTGAGACGGATCTTTTGTGTTACTCCGCTCAAGGTTTGGATGCCGTCGGAGTGTGGCCGGGTTGGTTCGCTCACGAAACCAACCAGGCCCCTGGAACGAAAATGCCAATAACTCACAGACCTGGCGTCCGGTTGACGCCCCATTTGTCTCGTTGAATTCCTCTTGATGAGACGGAACTTTTGCCATATATCACCCGAGTTTTGGTTGCTGTTGGATAGTGGCCGGGTTGGATTGTACCCGAAATCCAACCGGGCCCTTGGAACGGAATATCTGTTATCTTTCAAACCAGACGTCCGTTTGAAAAACCGTCTGTGGCGTTGGTGATCACGTTGAGAAACGGACTCCATTATTATACCCTATGAGAGTTCGGGGTACAGTTGAGATACAGCCGGGTTGGTTCGCTCAAGAAACCAACCGGTCCCTTGGGACGAAAAGGCTAATAACTTACAGACCGGGCGTCCGATTGACGCGCCGTCTGTTGCGTTGAGACCCCTATGACGAGGCTGTCCTTTGAGATACTTCTTCGTGGGATTTTGAGATACTGGGAGTATCGACCTATAGCTCATGGAGCGGACCCTCCTGGAGACGAGCGTACGGAGTACGGAGACCGTGTAGCCGACTGAGACCTGACGACTGCTTGACCGACTTGACTTGGAGTGAGTCGACTAGCCCAGTGGACGGAGCACTACTTTGTTTGGGGGCAGACCCATGGCGGACAGAGCACTACCTGTGTGACAGTGCAGACCCTCGGTACTCGTCTGGAGAGTACCTCAGCAGGCTACTAGGGGGTGTGCACTACTGTGTTTGGGTGGCATACCCCGGTGGGAAGGAGTACTGTGTTTGGGTGGCTGGCCCGCGGTACTCGAAAGGAGGAGTACCTCAGCAGTCTTAGGTTAGTGAGCAGTACCTCAGAGTCGTGACAGGACCACTGTACACTCCAGAGACGGGGCTCTTCAGTAGCTACAGTTTTGATAATGAAAATCCTGGTTTGAGCTGAGTCTATGACCTTTGTGTTTCCTCATGATTGAGATGGGTTATTTGATAACTTAGGTATATTTATGGGAATATACCTGGGTAGTGGTTATCTGTTGATTTCACAATCCCTGTGTTTCCTCATGATTGAGATTGGTTACTTAATAACTTAGGTATATGTATGGGCATATACCTTAGTAGAGGTTATCTGTTGAGATCTTCTTTGTGGTTATCCTTGTTGGTTTTAGTGAGAACTTGAGGGTCTCAGGGTCTCTACTGAGTATCGTTATACTCAACCCTACATGGGATATGCCCGCACCTCGTTGTGTTGGTTGCAGACGACAGGCAGTGCTGACGGAGGCCGAGTGTTCGAGGACTGGACGATACCCGGAGGTGGAATACACGACGAGTCAGTACCCGGAGGTGGACTACACGACGAGTCAGTATCCGAAGGTCGACTTCACGGCAAGACGACACTCAGAGGAGGTTGAAGGGCGAGAGCTTTGTGGAGGCTATCTATACCTACCCTTCAGGTAGGATCCGTGGTGGACGATCCAGGAGCTGCGCCATCTGTACCTACCCTTCAGGTAGGATATGAGGAAGACGACCAAGGAGCCGCTTCCGTCCTTCTAGCTGTTGTCTTTTTCTATTGTACTTTGTTCAGTTGTAGTTGTACTTTCTTTTGGGTTTTTATTCTAGCCCATTTACTTTTCAGCACTTCTCTTTGTACTTAGTGTTTTACTTCCGCTTGTACTCTATGGTGTTTTGTTTACTTTTATAAAGGAAATGCCTTCCCAGTTATCGGGATTTACGCCTTTGGTGCTAGTCGCCAACCCCTGGCCTATGGAAGGCGGGCTTGGGGTAGTCACGACACGGGCCCCGAGGACGGGTCGTGACAAATTGGTATCAGAGGAGTTGGTTCTACCACAGAACTTATAACTCTGATATTTTCTTTCTGTGAAGAAATAGTGTTAAGTGTACCGAGTGTGGTTTTCAGTTTAGGGAGTCCGGTGTTGGTGCGGGCGACCGACATATCCAAACACCAGGACCCTGACAACCGATTTCCGACTTTCTGCACAAAAACACTGATTGCGTGGGTGTTTTCAAAGGTTTTTCCTTAAATATCAGCTCAAACCAGGCCAGCTCACCAGGTATAATCATTTGACCATGTCACGTTGTTTCTTTCAAGATAACTTTTCTCAGACGACCAGCTAGAGCCCAGAGGGATGTGCGTACTGATAGACTATCGAGCGAAGAGGCTTCAGTACATGGCCCTCTTGTAGCTGAGGCACTAGCGGAGGCACCAGCGGTACTACCATACGTTGGGCCACCGATGCCACCAGCCCCAACAGTAGGAAATGAACGCCATTTGAGCGCGCTGCACGAGTTCCAGCACCAGAGGCCACCCAGGTTCTGGGGAGAGACAGACCCTCAGGCAGCTGAGGTTTGGCTGGATGTTGTGGTGAGAGTCTTCAGGCTAGTGGGGACACTGGCAGACTTCATGGTGATCTTTGCTGCCAGCCTTCTTCAGGCAGCAGCTGGCGGGTGGTGGAGCCACTTGTTCCTATTTTGTGATGGGATGACCTTCGCATGGGAAGACTTCGAGACCTTCTTCAGGGTGGAGTTTGTGCCAGTAGCTCTACACCCCGAGCGTGTACATGATCTTCTACCTTTTCCGCGTGTTTTTTGATTAGTAGCTGAGTCATCTGTGGGCAGTAGACAGAAGATGCGGAGATCCAAGAGGACCAGAGCCAGTCGTACGAGGATCAGAAAGTGTTATGAATGCGGCGGGAAGGGTCACCCGACACGTGACTATCTAACTCCTTGTATAGTTGATCCGCATGCTTTGGAGGAGCCACCAAGGCAGAAGCAGCGGCGGGTGCTTGAGAAACAGCCGAGTAGTGGACAGGGCAGTAGAGCTTCGGGAGTAGGTTGACAGGAGCGGAACTAGTGGATACGTCCCTTGTACTTCTAGTTCTATGTTGCGGTTGTATCCGTGTCTTTGTACTATGAGCTGCAATAAAAAAAAGACACTTATCGTTTTGATGTTTGCTTTCCTGTCCCTTTGTTTGGTTGATACTGAGTGGTCCCGGTTAAAATTGTTGACTTGACAGTCACATTCGAGATTTTTACTGGAGGAGATCCAGTGACCTCACACTAATGCCGACAGAGTGACTTGAACCTTGGAGGCGAGAGTGATAGTTGGATCTCTTGGTAGTTACGTCGAGGCCTTACGACGTCATCCATGGTATGAATGCATCATTCATGTCAGGAATGACTGTATTAGGCAATGGGTGTGGTTCATCCAGGGGATGAGACCGAGTTTCTATTTTCGGAAAAGGAGAAATTTTAGCATCTCTTCAGATCATAGGCAAAGAAGGTGCAGATCATCCAGGAGCGGATGAAGACTGCACAGTGCAGTAAGAAACAGGAAACTGGCACCAGTCATGGAGACTCGGGCATGTTAAATGTTTCCATAAGAGGAAGCTTTAAGGAGAGATGAGTCTGCGAAGCAGCAGACGTGGAGGCAGAGATAGGAGAGCAGCATGAGGTGGTGTACATCTTAACATGCTACAACCTCCTGCCTTAGTTATCCCCACCAGGCTCAGGGAGCTGAAGGGAGGAGGAAGAGTGCGGCTGCATGCGGTCAAGGAGTGTGACCGAATAGCTCTAAAAATGATTCAAGGGACAGTCTGTGTCCACTACTCACTGCTGTAGTAACAGACGTCGATATGAATCATTCCTTGCTTTCACGAATCTTGTCCCAGACCTAGAGTTTCCGATAAGCCGTAGACTTGACCCCCACGTCTGGAGATACCTTGGGAGAAGACTCGATAATCACACTTACGCCGACAATGTGGTCAGACCCTCGAGGTGAGAGTTTCGGTTGGAATCTCTTGGTGGCAGCGTCGAGGCCTTACGACGTTGGTTTGAGTATGGACTGGGCAATCACAGTTCATACACAGATTGATGGTATTAGGAAAAAAGGTTGTGGTTTAACTACAACGTCAGGTTGGGTTTTCCTTCGTCGGCGAAAAGGAAACCCCAGGTAGCACATGATAAAATCATGCACAGGAGGGTGCGACCGATCACTCTTAAGTCGGTCAACCATACCCTCGTGGAATCAGTTTTTTGAGTTTCAATTTCTAACAGGAATTGGAGACCTCTAGAGTTCGAGGATGAAGATCGCGTCCTTATATGGGTCTCACCTCGACGAGGTTTACGGAGATGTGGCCAGGGCGAAAAGTTATCTCTGAGGTTCAATGGACCTTTCTAGGTCCTCAGCTGGGTAGGCGAGGTGGTTTACCGCTTGACCCATCCACCTCAGTTGCACCAGGTGCACGATGTTTTCCAGGTATCTCAACTGAAGAGATACACGCTCGACCCTTCGCATATCATCGACCATGAGGAGCAGGACGATGGTGATGGGGTTACTTCCACAGAGGTTCCAGTGGGAATCATGGATCGATAGGAGCAGATCCTTTTAGGATGGTCGATTCCTCGGGTGCGCTTTCACTGGCAGTACATGAGTCTCTAGGTGAGCACATGAGAGCGGGAGGCTCAGATGCGTGCTTAGTACCGCTTTTGTATCCCTAGTTTGTGTTTAAGATTTATGAGGATGTAAAGCCCTGAGGTGGGAGTAATGTAAAGACCCGGAAATTTCGAAGGAATTTTTTTCTTAATTTTATTGGGAATTTTCCAAGAACGCAGTTTCTGACGGCGCCTGATTCCGAGGCCCGGTGTGCCCAGAATCATTTTCTGAAGTTTGGCTCGGGTACGTTCAGTGAACGGACGAGTGGGTTTTTCTAACTTTTTAACCGGTGCTCAGAATCGAATTCCGAGGGCACCGATGAAACCGTAATGCCAGTAATTGCTTAGGAACACCTTTTCCGGAGTTGCATTTTCTCGAAAGAAGTTGATAATAATTGTGGATGTTAAAAATAAAAATTTAACAACAATTTTTATTTTACTCTAAGTGTTTAATCCTTTGAAAGGAAGTTGGGTAACTACCCAACCTCCCTTGGGAGGTTATGAGGGTGGTGGGGCCTACACAAACCCCACCCCTTCATATCCTCTAACCCCCTCAACTCACGATTAATATTGTTTACTTAAGTTAATAACTTATGACATTAATGTAGTGAATTTAATGTGAGTTTTTGAAATTCAAACACTTGAATTTCAAAAGCCTTGTTGAGTTAATAAATTAAGTGTGGATTAATTTATTTTAGGTTATATCCTTTGTTGCTTGAGAGGTCTTGGGGGAAAAATAAGGCAAGGAGCTTAGAGATCATGTTCTTCATCTTCGACGAAGAACGCGAAGAACGAACGATTCCCAATGAAGAACGTTGAGCCCTCGGAGACCGTTTACCGCGACACCATACGCGCGACGCGCCACCCTTCGTTCTTCTTCCCACGTCAAAGGACGGGAGACGACGTTCCAACTTGGAAAATCTCCGTCAACGTCTTCGAATCCTCTTTCCGCGACGTCTCTTTCCGTGATGGTTTCTCTTCGATGAATTTCTCTGCGACGAAAACCTCGTTCAAGCCGCGCTCGAGGTAGGGTGTTTACGTGTTTTCTATACGTGATTCTCTGCCGTCTTTTATCCGCGGTATTTGGACTGCATGATATCAGTTAACGAGAGGAGGCTGGACCGCACAAACACGGCCGCCCCCTCCCTTATTGTTTTTCTTGTTGTTACGGATCGAATGAAAATGGAGTGGTGTCGTCGCACCACGCGGGATCGAACGACAAGTAATGCGCGGTGCCGTCGTGCCGCGCTGTGAAGTTGAACAAGGACGCGATGCCGTCACGCCGTGTCGAAGAAAACCGAAGACACCACGGCCAGAGTGGGGCCGCAACAGAAGGGCGCGGTGCCGTCGCACCGTGCCGGACGAACCAAGCCGTGGCCGATTCTGGGCCGCGGCGGAGCAGGGTGACCGGCGGCCGGTTACGGGCCGCCGGGGGTTTAAACCCCCGGCCATCCTCCAAAAACGGCCCCCATTAAAGGGGGGCCGCGATTACACTAGGGGGGCAGGCGCCCCCCCCCCCTTGCCAAACGCCGTTGGCCGAGCTGGCTAGCGCGCTGGGCGCGCTGTGCCCAGGCCGGGCCGCGCCGGGCCGGGCCGACCCGGACCTGGGTCGGGTCGACCCAGTTCGGGCCGACCGGGGGGGTCTCAGGCCAGGTCGGTCCGGGCCCGAAACCCCCATTTTCGGACCCTCTTTGGTCTTTTGCCCATATCATGAGCTGTAGACCTCCGATCGACACACCGTCAGCGGCGATGAGATCCTTGTATTGAGACGGTCGTTTCGGTATATCGCACTCAAAGTTTCGGAACGGTTTGGGTTAGACCGGGTTGGTTCGGATACGAAACCAACCAGGCTCTCAAAACGGAAACACTTATATCTTGAGCTCCAGACGTTCGATTGATGTTCCGTTGACTTTGATGGATTCCTCTAACTGAGACAGATATTTTGGCTTACTCCGCTCG
Source organism: Viscum album (assembly GCA_963277665.1). Taxonomy (NCBI): domain Eukaryota; kingdom Viridiplantae; phylum Streptophyta; class Magnoliopsida; order Santalales; family Viscaceae; genus Viscum; species Viscum album. The sequence continues at coordinate 388,691,770 of OY728166.1, forward strand.
AGGTTTGGATGCCGTCGGAGTGTGGTCGGGTTGGTTCGCTCACGAAACCAACCGGGCCCCTGGAACGAAAATGCCAATAACTCACAGACCGGGCATCCGTTTGACGCGCCGTCTGTCTCGTTGAATTCCTTTTGATGAGATGGAAATTTTGGCATACTTCGCCCGAGTTTTGGTTGCTGTTGGATAGTGACCATGTTGTATTGTACCCGAAATCCAACTGGGCCCTTGGAACGGAATAACTATTATCTTTCAGACCAGACGTCCGTTTGGCGAACCGTCAGTGGCGTTGGTGATCACGTTGAGAAATGGACCCTATGAGTATACCCTATGAGAGTTTGGGGTACAGTTGAGATATGGCCGGGTTGGTTCTCTCACGAAACCAACTGGCCCCTTGAGACGAAAAGGCTAATAACTCACAGACCGGGCGTCCGATTGACACGCCGTCTGTTGCGTTGAGACCCCCTATGAAGAGGCGGTCCTTTGAGATACTTCTTCGTGGGAATTTGAGATAATTGTAGTATCGACCTATAGCTCATGGAGCGGACCCTCCCGGAGACGAGCGTACGGAGTACAGAGACCGTGTAGCCGACTGAGACCTGACGACTACTTGACCGACTCGACTTGGAGTGAGTCGACTAGCCCAGTGGACAGAGCACTACTTTATTTGGGTGTAGACACATAGCGGATAGAGCACTACCTGTGTGACAGTGCAGACCCGCGGTACTCGTCCAAGGAGTTCCTCAGCAGGCTACTAGGGGGTGTGCACTACTGTGTTTGGGTGGCATACCCCGGCGGGAAGTACTACTGTGTTTGGGTGGATGGCCCGCGATACTCGACATGAGGAGTACCTCAGTAGTCTTAGGTTAGTGAGAAGTACCTCAGAGTCGTGACAGGACCACTGTACACTCTAGAGACGGGGCTCTTCAGCAGTTACGGTTTCGATAATGAAAATCCTGGTTTGAGCTGAGTCTATGACCATTGTGTTTCCTCATGATTGAGTTGGGTTACTTGATAACTTAGGTATATGTATGGGCATATACCTAGGTAGTGGTTATCTGTTGATTTCATAATCCTTGTGTTTCCTCATGATCGAGATGGGTTACTTGATAACTTAGGTATATGTATGGGCATATACCTAAGTAGAGGTTATCTGTTGAGATCTTCTTTGTGGTTATCCTTGTTGGTTTTAGTGAGACCTTGAGGGTCTCAGGGTCCCTACTGATTATCGTTATACTCACCCCTGCACGGGCTATGCCCACACCTCGTTGTGTTGGTTGCAGACGATGGGCAGTGCTGACGGAGGCCGAGTGTTCGAGGACTGGACGGTAACCGGAGGTGGAATACACGACGAGTCAGTACCCGGAGGTGGACTACACGACGAGTCAGTACCCGGAGGTGGAATACATGATGAGTCAGTATCCGGAGGTGGACTTCACGACGAGACGATACTCATAAGAGGTTGACGGGCGAGTGATTTGGGGAGGCTATCTATACCTACCCTTCAGGTAGGATCCGTGGTGGACGATCTAGGAGCTGCACCATCTGTACCTACCCTTTGGGTAGGATCCAAGGAGGACGACCCAAGAGCCGCTTCCATCCTTCCAGCTGTTGCCTTTTTCTATTGTACTTTGTTCAGTTGTAGTTGTACTTTCTTTTGGTTTTGTATTCTAGCCCATTTACTTTTCAGCACTTCTCTTTGTACTTAGTGTTTTACTTCCGCTTGTACTCTGTGGTGTTTTGTTTACTTTTATAAAGGCAATGCCTTCCCAGTTATCGGGATTTACGCCTTTGGTGCTAGTCGCCAGCCCCTGGCCTATGGAAGGCGGGCTTGGGGTAGTCACGACACGGGCCCCGAGGATGGGTTGTGACATAGACTACTCAAACACCTGCATCTATGTCTGAAAAAATTTAATCTATAGCATTAGTATCATCATTGGTATGGTGGGATTAAACATAAATCCATTTCCATTTCACCAAAAATGGACATGAATGGACAAATAGATGAAACTTTAGTGATCCTCATTGAAAAATAAATTGGATTCACTATTTACAGTCCTCAGATGGACACCTGGTGAAAAGGTAACATTTTTCCATATAATTCACGAAATGGGCTTCATGGGTCTGAGACGTGAAGTTGAATTAAATTCCTAATATTAGCCTCAGAATTTATGCCTCAATATTATGGTTGTGATTCCACGAATAGTTCATCAATCCAACCCCAAATGAAGAAGATACGTTGGATATTATATTCCACAACAATGATAATAATAATATTATTAGGTGATTCATTGACCCGATCCATGAGTAGACAAAAATATACTAATAACTGGTCTTGAAATGACCGTATCAATGTCAGGGTCCTGATGTTATAGAGGGATCATCAATATGATGTCTTAAAATAATGATATAACCAAAACATGGATTTATACCATTAAAATAATAATAATAATAATAATAATATTATTATTATTATTATATTATTATTATAATAGGAAGGAAAAATAGAAATGTCATTCACATATCCCCCTCAATTCATTTTCATGCACCTGGTCACCTATCTTCCAGCACAATAGATGTAATCCACTCTCTCAAATTCTATAATTTACTATTATTTTTATTATTATATTTAGTATTTTATAATAAGTTCTCTCATCACTCACATTCTGCATGAAAGACACACCCCCACTTCTTTATGGTGGATCCCCATTTATCTTATTTATTTTTATTTAAAAAAATAATAAATATTCCATATTATTATAATGAAAAATAATAATTAATATCCTATATTATTGTTATTAAAAATACTAATAAATACCTCATGTTATTATTATTAAAAATAACAATTACATGAACCACACTCGATGGATTGTTGTAAATTGGGTATCTCCATTATTCATTATAAATCCATCCACTTATATCCATAGTAACCACACATCCCTAGTCACACCTCTCGTATGCCTGTCATTCATTCCTAATGCCCCTATGGAGAGATCCGCTCATCCTAAATTACAAATCATTGATAACCAATCCATGGTAATGTTCCCATCCTCAATATAATTCCTTCTTCATGTCATTAAAATTCAAATTTGAACTAGTGACTATGATCTTTTATGAAAATGAATGAATGCACAATGATCAATATTCCCTGATATTTCCGAATCACTAGTCAAAAAAGAATATCAACAATGAAAAAACTAAGAATAGATAGAGAAATGAATGAAACAAAAACATGGGAAACAAACCTCGACCAATGTTCATTTTAGAATCAATTCATTGTTGTTGGACATAGAATAAAGAGATAGAAGTAATATAAAACAATATTAATTCAAGCACTGTAGGAAGACAATGAAATTACCTGAATTAAAATACTGATCAGTGAATTAATTTGTCAGATGATTAATTCACATTCATTGTCCGTAATGAAAATGGGGATAAAGACACAAAACAAACATCATACATTTATTTATATCCATTTATAGTTAATAACAATCACACATCATTGTAATTGAAGAGATCCCCAAGTAGTATTTTCATCGATGTTCATTACAGTACTCCGGTATTTGATCCACGATCCTGATGTCGACCAATGATCCCCAATGATCTCCACACAATTCAAAGGGTTATGAGTCTACCCCAGAAAATTGGTTATAAAAAAGTCATTATATAGGTAAATAGGTCACTAAACCAATGTAATAGAATACATAAATTTATTTATTTTATTTTATTAATCATTCCTGGGATAACTTTTTCACAAACACCTCACACCGACAAAGGTTATGTAAAACCTAGGGTAAACCCATGTTCTAAGCCTAACAGTTCCCTCGTATTTTAAATTCATACCTCCATTTAAGAGTTATTCAACTATTTTAAGAAAACTACACATGCATGATATTTAATATATTTAAAATATTAAAAAAAATTATTTCGGGAACATTGGGCCTCAAAATATCATGTCGCCTTAGTTCCTGGATCCAAAAATATTTTTTGAAATATTTCATAGGCTTACATGAAAAAAAAGACATTGAAAGAGATTAACAAGGTTACTGGTATATGTCTGTTGATTTTTTCACGATGAGTAGTTGGTTTTTTGAGAACGTGAGATATGGATTCATGGGTTACAGTATAGGATTCTGTATTTATATTTATGGAATGATATGATGAAACTTATAGAGACACACCATCACGAGTTGAAGTAAGTATGTTCAATTTGGGTCCTAGAACTGAGGATTAATGATGGTTTATTTATTATTTATTTCCAGCAGTTTATTTATTATTTTTAGATGAGAATGTAACAGACAAAAATCATAGAATTTATGATTATGTATGAGACTATGTCAATGGTTACCTATTTAGTATTTAATCAAAAAATGCTCGAGCTACCATTTCACTGGGGTACCTGAGAGGAGTATCACTAGTCATAGGTATAGGTTGGTCAGAGGGCTAGTTTTTTGATCATCAAGCAGGATGGATCCAACTTAGGATATTTACACGAGGAATGACATGGAGTGGTAGAAAAATGTAACATCTTTATTATTATATTCATTTTGTTTTATATATGTGATCAGGCTAGAGGGATGTAAAACATTCTATCCTTGTTGACTATATTTCATTTCACTAAGGAATGTTCGGTTTATTTTTTTTCTTTGTACGCTGATATTTATAATGTTTGGGGATTTAATTGTTGTTTTTCACTAGGATGTAAGGGTATGACCTCCCCACTATGCCCCTATAGAACATTGTTGATAATCAGAAGCCTCTTATGTTTGGGGAGGCATGCCTGAGGTTATTTGGTGATTTAGTATGGGTCACCGATCGAGTGGCCTCCAGAATGGGACACTGTAATGTATTATACACATAACTATTTTTCTAAATCATATTCTTAATAGTTACCCTTATTTATCATAAAAAATTATTATGTATCATAGTTTACACATCTCTAGTCCAGATCAACCCTTATTTATCATCGTGGTGACCTTAATGTATCAATCCTCATGTATCAATACTTTACCTTTATTATAATCCATCATAGGGTGACACTTACATACCATAGAGTTCAACTTTATCCATTTCCATTTCCATAGGGAATCCCTTAAAACTATGGTTTAAACCTTAAACATCACAATAATTTCAATATGTTACCAATTTTTCCTGAATAAGTAATGAATATTTATGCATGAGAAATTCACCCTTAAATATAATAACCCTTTTGTATGGTGACTTAGAAAACATTTCATCCCAACCCCACACAACACAAAAACATATCATTTTTACCAGAATTGATTTTTTGGACTATTAACTCATCTTTATTTAATTACATCCACTATAAATTATACCACAAACACAAAAAAACCTATAAAAATTCATCCTCATGTTTGGGAAAAAACTCAAGGATTCATTTTACCCATCAAAAACACTCCAAACAACTCAAAAGAGTCCAAATACAGATTTGCAGTCCTAGATTTGCCTCAAATGACATCTTCCCAATACTAGGGCCATTAAAAATTCCACACCAAATGATAGATCATCCCTGATCTATCTCATTCCCCATGTAAACCAACCCGTATCAAAACAACATGATCTCACTCACCCCATTCCCAAAACATTGAAACATCACCAAATGAATTAGACTCTTCCAAAATTTCTTAGATTAGCTACCCAACTAGAACAATTCCATCATTGGGAAATACCAATTGTAGGAATCACCTAACCAATTACCACATTGAACATAATTCTCGAACACAAAATTTTATAACCATCATACATCATTATCTTGAAACATAACAATACCTATTAACATACCACATCATACTTTATTCACACTAAAATCCCTAAAAATTCCTGATTTATAACATTTTAACAAATTCTAATTTTTCCCGCAATTATAATGCATCATGTTATACATGATACTATTCAATACTAGAGTTTTAACTCAACAAATCCGGTGCCTCAAATTATATCTAATGTCAATACATCCCATGGTTAGACACATCATATTTAATTCCTCACGTTATATCTGATATCAATGCATCCCAAAATTATCATGCATTATATATGATTCCTCTCATTATACCTAATGCAAATGAATCCTAATGTTATCGCACATGATGTCTAATTTATATACCTAAACTAAAATATGTTCAATCCATTTATCACATAAGTATATCATTCACTAATACTCTTCATGAAAAATAAAATTAAAAAGGCTCACGATGTAACTCTGAATGTCAATGGATTCCCAACATTTTTAAATATATTATCTCAATCACATGAAGCCGAATCAATTCACAACTATGAATTAATTTTTTTATGGAGTTGTACCCACAATCGGGCACTGCTCCCACTACTAGGTATCTCATCCACCACCTCAGCCCATACATGTAAATGTATCATAACTACTAGCTCTAGGTACCAGTCATAGAACGACTTGAGATGCCTATGTCTGATACAATCCATGACCTCTAGGTAAAAGTGATTTTATCTAATAATAGTGATTTAGATGTATCATATGGTTTCATTATCCACAATCCTTTGGTGGTCAATCACACTGGGATTGAACATGCCCTATCTACACACATTGAAATTATCTCTCCAAAAACCCACTCTATGGTGACATCATCGAATCACTACTCTGATTTCCCAACCATGTCTCCTTACTTCCCCACTTCTAGCTACACAGAGATGCACTAACTATCTCACATAAACCACTATCTAGCTTGTTATACTACCATTTTATAATTTACTATCTACCATTATTTCCTAGTTTGTTTCCTCTAAAAATAAGTCTAACCTAAATATATTTACCTTCTCCATGATAACATGTTGTAAACTATTCTTGAATCATTATACTTTTTCTATTACATATACCACCCACATCAATTAAAAACACATAAAATATTTGGACATTGTGGAAAAGTACATCACTAAACTATATCGTTAGACCATGTACGTGAACACTCAAAACTTATCCATCCTCAATGTCTTGGGAAATAAGTTCTCAAATAAAATAACCACAAAATATCCACAATACATCCCTTTTTCCTACATGCATGTGACTCTACATCCTATCAGTGTTTTTATAGTCAAATGAGAGTATAATTTTCTAACTTTATCCTCTACCCTAGTGGTTTCACAATCTGATAAATTATCATCTTTACTGACATAATCTAGTATTCCTCTTCTTGGGGTGATTCCTCTCCCTAAAAAGGGATGTTATAGCTGGAACTCCCATGTCAAGTATACACAGAATATATCATCTCCCTGATCATCATAATCAATACCGTGGATAACTTATATGAGTATCCCCATATTCTTCTCAAACAAAAAAAACCCTAGATCCTATAGTTACCATTGGTGAACTTCATATATCAGAACCTATGTATGCGGCTCATGCTCACCTCCACTATCTGGGGCCTGATTCGGTGCATACCTAAGTGGAACTATATATCATCCCTCATGCAGCTCCAACAGAGAATAACTAAGTGTAATCTCATTAAAAACCAAATACCGTACTTATGATAGAACTAATAGTGTAGTTATCTCAAACAGGGAAATATTGAATAGGCACTGTGACCCACTATCTCTTGCACTCCGAAACGATACCCATATTTTATAACATCCAGCCTCATGCCCCCACTACCCATGTTAGGTTCAAGTACCACACACAATATACAAACATAAGATCAATATACTTATTCACACCTTTACTCTAATTATTATTGTGGATAGTTATAATTTCACCAAGAATATATATTAGAAAACACCATATAAGTTGTTTCTGAAAAAGTAAATAGCAAAATAAATTTCCCTTCCAGAACTAAAATGGAATTAACAAGAATGAGTATACATGTCATGTGATCCCTACATGCCTCAAATCATGTATGAATACCACATCTTTCCTCTCGATTCTAAGAGTCGAAATCATAAATCAATAACCACTATTGTAGCTCAAGAAACAATGATAGTGGAGGGGGGAATAAAGGAGTGATTTTATGAAAACAAATAGAGATGTTGACCTCATGTTGGAAGAACATGTTGAACCCATAATTGTTTAAAAATAATTCACTATAATCACAAACAAATGTATAAATTTGAAAAAAATATTTTTTACATTGTTAACTAAAAAGGCCTTATCCATGGTGCATACACTGATGATGTGTTGGTTATAAAATAAACCACTTTTCTTCACTTGTTTTGGTGGATTAAATTTATTTAGTAAAATATAAAAAAATAATTCTTTTGAAAAAAATTATAAATTTCATTAATTCATATTCAATTTTACATAAACATTATTCCTTTTTCTTCAAGAACCTTTGATAAACCCAGAGATAGACTGTCAATAAACATAACATCATCACTAAAAACCAAACCAAAACACTTGGGCTTCATCATTCTCCCCTTTATATTGTTATCAACACAAAGTGAAATATAATTTCAAAAAAAAAACATTATATATAACCAATATAATTGATCTATCAATATATGTTTTTGTTGGAAATGATGAATGTATAAAATAAGAGTTTAAGAGAGTATCTCATGCCTCATGTTAGGCCTCACCCCAACACCCCCTATCATCATATCATTAACTGTCTCTTAATAAAGAAGTCTCAACACTAATGCCACATAATTTCAAAACAAAATACATCTACCCATTAAAAAAAATATTTTCCCCCATTTCATACACTTCTAATAAATTTCACTAGCATTTATCCCGCTTTTAAAATAAACCCAATGATTAAAGATCATATGAGATAATTATTACACAAAACTCAACATTGATCATATATCCTTATTAATTCTACGACACATCACAAACTATTATAATATATTAAATTCATGGGGAGACGGGTAGTTATGAAACTTCTAAAGATTATGGGGGGTGGTTGAACACCATGGTAAAACTAATTCCATTTGAACACTAGAGTGGTCAATGTTTTTTTCAAATATAGGACACTTGTATATTAGTTTCAACATACCTAATCTTTATTTTTCCATGATCCGCATTTTCATTGATAATACGTTAAAGGATCTCGATATACTTTGTATTTTAGTTTTTTATGAGATTATTCTTGAGTTCAATTTCACATCTTTTATCTCAGAGGATTCCCATAGGTTGCTTTACATATTTATTAATATCTTGCAAAAATTTATAAATCCATTTAAGCTTAGTAAAGGCCTTGGTAACCATGATATATTATGATTCTACCATTCTTAGTGATGTTAATTTTTACTCATTTTCTCAATAATCCCACACATTTATTTCCAATGAAAAAACCAACACAACTAATGAATTTTCATTTCAACCTTATCAATATCCTATTAAAAATATGAAAAATAAAAAAATTCATGACCCTTTACTTAAAAAAATATAAATTCAAAATTTAGAGTACCTTGGATGTACTTTATGGTTGATTTAACTTATATGATATATTTTTACTTCAAATTACATTAGAAATGAGCCACTAAACTTGTTGAAAGTATATTAACCAACTATGTTATAATAAAGTATAATAAGATTACAATTATAATCTTGTACATGGTGGGATATAAAGAATTACCAGCATTCTACTTTTCAAGGTTCGTTTTAAGTAAATTTAGAGTAAAAATGGTTTGGAATCATTTATGTATAATTTATCCACCTACACTCTCACGTACTTATTCGGAGATATAAATTTATACCCCATTTTATGAACCTCTTTCAACCCTAGATAATAGGTAAGTTCACCTATAATATAAAATTATAACATTGATATCGTAACCAAAAATAATTCATCCGTATAATTATTTTTTCTTCCATAAAATATCATACAATCCACATACACAAGCACCATAAATATTCCTTCCTTTTATGTTTTCACATATAGATTATGTTCAAAACCACACATATTAAATTTTAGTTTCGTCATTATCAGAAAATATGAGAATCCCATGATTGGGGTTTCTAGTTTAGAACATTAATGGGATTAATTAATCTATAAACTTTGGTTTCACCATCCCCAATTAACAAACCCACGGTTGGTTCAACTTATAAATCCTCTTAAATTAATCTATTAAGGAATGTTGTTTTCACATCTATTTACTCATTGAATTTACATGTCCAGAAAGTGATTAATCAACTCCAGTTTTTCAAATGGAGGAAATGATTCTTTAACATCAATGACTTCAATTTATACTTAACATTTTGATACAAAACAATATTTATTTATCATGTTACCATGCTAGTCTAATTTATTTTACCAGAGATCTTCCTCATTATGATCAAATTGTGTTTCTCCAACCTTTCAAAAATATATTATATACATTTATTATAAATTTTATCTGATTAATTATTAATATATTTAATCCATGAACCATCATTAACTAGTTCTATAAATGAGGTTATCATTAACAAGGATAATAGAGTACCATACTCTATAATCCTCATTATCCTCATTATCCTTCTTCGAGTTGGAGTAGACCAATATCCTATATTGTTAAATTAATCAATTATCATTATTTTGTTTATCCTTTTAGGTGATATATGACTATCTTTACAAAAAATATCTACTTTTGACATAGACTCAGAGTCATCATCATTTTTACATCTTTTTAAAACATCATGATTTGAACTATTTTCATTTTATTCTTCTTCAGTACAAAAGGAATCAACATTGGGGTTTATATAATTTTTTCACATATTTCTTATCAATGATTTGATTTCATTACTCCCTATAACTTTATTATAAATTTTTCAAAGCATTATGAGGTCTTAATCATTTTTTAGTAGAAAAAAAGATTCCTTAATATTCTTCATAACCATAATTTCCAATGTTTTCTCCTTTACTCTAAATATATAATTTTTTTTGACAATTCAAAAATGTTTTAGTGTGGGATTAGTTCCATTAAATATTTTATATGGTTTCCTTTATTCTCCTACTATAATAACTACTTAGTTTTGTGTGCCACCACAACTTTCACAACATCATTCAGTAATGTGGATAGAAATCATTCAAAATGAATACTCTCTTATCATTGTTTTAACATACCAATTTCATAATAAGACAACTCCATTCTATTTTGGAGTTAATAATGAAAATTATTCAGGATTAATGATATTTTTTTCAAGTTAAAATTTGAACTCAATTAACATGCATTTTATTCTACAATTAGATTATGGTTTCTTTATAGTGAAACTAGATTCTTTAAACACTTTTCTTCTATGCCACTTCATGTAGTACCTAAATTCCCTTTTTTGCTACATAATAATAATTCAATTCATAATAATATAGTCATAAAAAAATTTAATGAAATAAATTTAACTATATTTCCCTGATATGTTTATTTGACTACCAATATCTTTGTACAATAAGTCCGTGAGGTCAATTTGCCTTTTATTTTTTTTATCAATAGATATTTCAAACAATATTCCCCTCTATATTTGCATCAAAAGTATTCAAATGATCTCATTTTATATTTGGAATATATTCTATATATTTTAGATCGGATAATTTCTCCAATATTTTTAGTGAATGTGGCGAATTCAATAGTGACACAAGTTACTTTTCCCTTTAATTCTCAGGAATTTTTTTTACCTTCAACCTTTTATAATTTTATATTTATCCACATTCATTAAAGAGTTAGTTCTAAACATTTCCTTTGATAAAAAATACTTTTACTCTAAATGTAACTTAAATTCCAGAGTCATAGAGTTAACTTACACTTAATAAATTGTGTTATAATCCATCTACAAACAATACATATTTATTATTTTACTAAACAAATGATGGGTGGGTATTATAATTACCTTTGATCTTCAAACAAATATCATTGATGAAACACACTCTCTCATAAACTCTTCCAATCACATTCCTTATCAAGTTAATTTTCCTAAATAATTAGGATAATCACCCATTATCAAGGGTATAGTTTTTTTATTTATAACTAGAATATAAATTTCAGTGAGGCCTGTATTCCCTCTTTTATTATTTTACTTCCATGATATACCTAGTTTATTGGAGGATAAAGATAGACCCTCCTCTTTATCTTCAGTACAAATAGTATATTCATGATTTTCTTCTATTTATAAAAGGGAGTATCTATTACTCCATGGAATCTTTCCAAGATGACTAGAATTATATTTCCTATGAATTTTATAGTAGTAACCAACACTTCTTCACTATATAAAAACTATAGATTTATGCTTGAAATTAGAATAGTGATAAAAATATTCAAAGAAATATTTTCTTTTCGGTGATGAAGGATATGGCCTAATTATTCTATGAAAATGTCTAGGTTATTCTATAATTAGATATATGCACTCTTTTTAAAATTTAGACATGGTATAACTAAAAAAATCACATAATGGTCTTTTTATGAGAGGAAATATCTTATCTAATTATTTCCTCTAAACCCAAACTTTTTAAATATTACGTAATACAGTTGATTAACACTCAATGATTGTGGATTATTTTTTCCCTCAAATTTTCCATTTATAGGAGTTCTATTTTTATAAATAACTTGTGTTTTATATTTAATACCAGTAGTTCTATATTTATTTCTTTCCATTGTTCTGATATGATATTATTGCATCTTTTGAGGTTTTTAAATCAAGAAATATTCCAATTTTACCCACAAATATGGGACTTTGATCATTCATAATTTTTTTAGAATCCTTTAGAACATCAACTAAATTTTTCTACCAATTCATTGTATATCCACCTAAAGAATTGTAGATTATTTTGTAATCAATTGATTTCAATTATGATTAAATTTTAATTATGTATAAAAAAATCCTATTAATGGGACTCAACCATATTATCTTACTCTTTTAATAGATAACTATGGTCATTAATCACATTATCAGGTTATCCATGTTTCATCTTGAAATTTAAAACCTCGTATAAATTTACTTGGGAAAGTAGTTGATCCTCATGATCTTTTTATATCCATTAAATCTCATCTTTGATCTAACACTCATCTTCAAAATATTATTTTTTGTAATTGATTATGCTTTAAAGTATTCATAATTTTAATTTAAATCTCATAAATATCCCCTTTATGTTTCACAATGAGATCATAAAAAACTTTTACTTCATTGAAATATTCTCTCACTAATTATTGATTTTTTGTAAAATATAGCATAAAATATATGATATAAGTCATGAATTATGTGCATATATCTTATAAATATTCATTAATACCATCCATTTGTTTTTACCAATATATTATTTTGAGCCCTATTTCCAAATACATTTCCAAGATTGAATTCTCTTTTATGGGGAATGTACATGGTGTCCTCTACAAAAATTTGTGTTCATCACTATCATCATAAATTTTATCTTGAAACATTCTATTATTTGTAAAAAATTACTATAATAAAAAGGATACAAGTATTGTTTCCCTTCAAATCTAGAATTTATTATCTATGATTTTCTGGCCACAAGACTGAGTAATTCATCATCCACATCATCTTTTCCATAACCATCTTTAGATATGTAAATTTTATCCACAACTTCTAATTAAATATTATTATTTGAATGAAATGTTATTCCATTATTTATAGCTCTTATTTCATATTCTACTACACTACTTTTTAAAATAATCATGGGATAACTTTTCCAAATACCTATCTTTAAAAGATAATACTTTAAGATTATACAGAGGTGGTGGGTTTCACAAGATACACTCTATAATATCTATATATTTAATTTGATTTATATATACCTGAATAAATCTAAAAACATCAAATATTTGATTGATTAAACCATAATCATTTTCATTAAGGAGAATTTTCAAATCCTTAAATTTATTTTACATCAAATAAAACATAAAATCCCTGTATCTAATATCAATTTCTTAAATCTTGGTCAATTTGTACCATATAGACTTGTAACTAGTGCATATCATCACCTTTATATAAATAGAATTTTACTGAGCACATGATGGATCATATTGATATTTAAAATTAGTATTAAGAAAAAATATATCTATTATATTCATTGATAGTTCTGATTCGTCACTTATATGTATCCCAATAATTGTTGGTGAGAATACTTCTAAGCCAATAGTTCATAAATGTGATCTCATCCTATTCTTGAAGATCTTATATATACATCTATAAATAAATGTAACCCAGTTATAATTAACTATTTTATCCATAATGTGAATTAAAATTTGGATTCAACATCAGTAACCTTACATTGATTCCACTCTCTATACCTCCAGACACACTTGAAAGGGAGGAGATAATATGGTGTGAACTTTTTCTTTTTGTTATGATGGATCAAGTTCCAATGTTGGTAAGAGAACATTGAACCTATCACTGTAGAACCCTAAATCAACAAAATCAAAATTTATATTATAAATTCTAGGACATGTCAGTTTTTAATTAGTTATCTACAAAGGTCTAATCCATTTATCATAAACCGATGATGTATCAGACATACTAGAATTCAATATTCTTCAATAGTTTTTTTGGATTGTAATTATTCATTCACAGTCAATATATTCATTTATTGTTGAATTCATAATTAATTTAGGAATAAAACAAATGCAACCTCATATAACTTCTATAAAATCCACTTTTCACTATACTTTTGTTGAGTTCTACATAAGTTTATAAATAGAAAGGTGTCTTCCATTTTTTCATGATTTTTTTCTTTGATTTGAGTCATGATAGAGTGATTTTATTAAACATTTTACATTAGGGTCTACAAAATACCCGCATTTCATTTTCGTTTAAAAATACCTAAATAACTATTATACATAATGTAACCATATGGAATGCTTTTCATTGCCTACCATCCTTTAATACAATATTTTACACTTAGTGGATTATATGTTTCCCCTTAAGGACTGAAATTTTCACTATGTGTACTATGCGCTTAAAGAACCACTAACCCTTCATGCTCTACTTTCATGATAATTTTATTATACAACTACCATCGGAGAACTCTCCCCATAAACTGCCTTTATAGAATATACATTGAGAACCACATTTTTACATTATTTTTCACAAACATACTTCATGAAAAAGTGCCTGGGTACTCACTATATAGATCCTTCTATGTGGAGGATTCATTCTTTCATAAATATTTAAATTAATCTCAATATATTCATTAACTTCTGATTGAATATTAATTAATGCATTAGTGGGGTATTTATTTTAAATGTGCTCTGAGAAAATTACTAAACATATAAATTGTTGTTAAACCCTTTACTAAATACCATTCATGTACTCACTTCAAGAAGTGTCTATTGTGATCCTTTTTCATGAACCATCATTAATGAATATCCCTTGTGAACCACATACATCTATAACAGTTATCCAAAAATCCATATTTTAATATTGTTAACGGCATCATATGGACCATATACTTCCTTCACAATCGACAAAAAAACATCATTCCAAGAACACAAACCTCTCAATATATCAATGTAATTTATTCACAGTCCCAGACTACCAATATGGTAAATAAAACCACGTAATCACCTTATGTTCATATGGGTAAATCATGAACTTACTATGTGAACCATGTGCTAAAAATGTTAAATTCCATTGAAGAAACTTATAAAATTATTCTAGTAAGCTTCCATTTTCTATATACCTTCTTCTTTAGGCTTTAAGAAATGTTCATCTTCCTAGAAACAGATTATCAATAAAAAAATCCACACTGAGAAACATACTAGAACACCTTGTTTTAAAAAAAATGTAATATCCATTTATCTAAATCAAATAATTCAACTATAACAACAAAAATCAATAAAACGGACCCAGTGTTCCTTGTATCATATACTTCATTCAATACTTATGTTCGCTATGAACACTACATGACATGCATTCCAAGTTCAATTTATAGATATATTATACCAAATTTACAAAAAATATAATATTATAAAACACAAATTATAAATAAAATTAATTAAATCTAAATAATATATATGATATGTTAAATGTAACACAATGTGATTTTATGGTTTTTTTCAAATTAATTTCACTTTTTGATATTTTTCAATTCAAATAACACAAAATATAATTTTTTTATATGAAAGAACAATGTTATTATTTATTCTTACACTAAACCAAGTTAATATTTCATTATATTACACCCATATATAAGCTTACACTACTTTAAATACTAACATGTCTTGTGTTACATACAACAATGAGTTTCTATAAAACAACATTTTATTATCGTAATTATTTAAATGTAATAGATATAACATAGCCATAAAACATATTAATAGTAATAAATAATTTTTAAACATTAATTTAATGGTATTATATAATTAAACATACTAATTATAAATCATATAAATTTTTAGAGTTGTTATATTTTTGGAAATTATTCTTTTTTTAAATGAATTACTTTTTATGTCCTTTTTTCAATAATAATTAAAATAATCATAGAAAATTTTATGAATTTAATTAGATAAAATAAAGAATAATATTTTAATTCATTATTTAAAATTATCTTAGAATGAATTTGTTTAATTTTTTTGAAATATTTATTTTTTTTATAAATAGTGAGAAATGTTGAATTTTAGTTGAAAGCTGCATTTTTATTTAAATAATATTTAATGAAAAATTATAATTTAAAATTTTTTTAAAGAAAAAATATGAAAATTATATATCTATTAATACAATTTAGGTAATTGGATTTATTTTTTATAATTAATTTATGTATAAAAATTAATTTGCTTTTGAACATTTCATAATAAGAACCCACTATCTTGCAACGTCTGGTAAATTACCATTAAATTTAATTTATCCACATCAATGAATTAATTTTGGAAGATGGGAATGAATGGTTTTTATAAATATAATATTTATAGTCTAATAATATCCATTTATTATTTGACCAAGAAGATTCATGGAAGTAATTAAAATAAATTATAGCCATTTATGTAATATGAAGCTTAATAAGGGACTAAACCTTAATCTTGAGGGCCAAAATGTCCTAAAAACATGTCTAAAGGACATTTTATGCTAATATTTAAAACATATACTATCTTGGTTTGATTTTATTGAGATTTATGGACCCATTTTCAAGAAAGTGACCCATATAATATGTTAAATAAGGAAAAAGACAAAAAGGAACTGTCACAACCTTTAACATTTATAAATATTTAGCGTATGAAAGAAGCTACATAGTTTCAGTTATAAATATTATTTTGAAATAAAAATGTGATTTTTATCATGATAATTTAACTATAATTTCTATAGATTAATTAGTTACTTTAAACACTTAACAAAACGATAACACGTTGACTATTTAGTTAATATTTATGTGAAATAAATGATGCAAAAAAGATTTAAAATAATGTAAATTTAATGATTTATTGTGTTCCATTATTTTTTTAGAATAATATATCATATTAAAAATATTTTTACTCAATCTAATTTAATTACATAATTTTTCATTCATATTTTTAAATTTAAATTAAAGAAATAATATCAAAATTGACAATAATGCTATTTTTCAATAAATTGTTTTTTGATAAAAGAATTAAAATTAGTAAAACACCATTTTATGGAAATTGAATTTTAAATGATAATAAATAGATAATGTAGTCCAATAATGGAAAAAATTATCTTTTATAATTAACATATTGACTATTAAATACATAAAGAAAACATTGTTTACACGGTTTGGGTTAAAGTAGTGTTTTTTCACATAACAAGATCTTATTTTAAAATTAATTTCCAACACACATGGTATTTTTTTTGTAAATTAGATATCATATTCATAATTAATTGGGTATATATTTAATATTAAATCAGACTTTAATTTATCCTTCATGGTTAAATTACATATGTTATAAAACTAGTTACTATAATAAAAAACCAAAATGTTAATGTTGGGAAACATAGAAGTAAATGATCAAAAATAAAAAAATTAACATATTTTTTGTTTTTGGAGGTCTATATCATCTATAATTACAATTTATTCCATAATTTTTTCTATATTGAATTACATGTGTAAGGTAGACCTCCCAACAAGGTTTTACTTTTAATCATTACATAAATGTCACCCCTCCTGCTCTATAAAAAGGCATTCACTCTCTCCCATCCTCACACCTATCAATCCACATTGGTTCATCCAAAAACTAACCAAGTAAGATTTAAAATTACCTCCAATAATCATAGAATCCTCCATTTGGGCATAATTCCATCCAAGGAAGCCCTTTGGTTCAAACAAAGAGTAGTTACCGGAAGAAGATGTGACATCTTTCCACAAGGTCTTTTGTATATTTTCATTCTCCACAACCTAATTTTTTTTATTCCATGATTATAAAATAAACTAATTATAAAAAATATTTTGTGATGTTTTTATTCTAAGGGTTCATAATAAAATCACACAAACTTCTACCTAATGGGAATCAAACATACCATTAATGTGTATGAAAGAATAACACCTCATGAAATGATGTTGTTTGGTTTTCCTTTACCACATATCATCGATGGCCATTATGATGGACACTTTATTTTTATATATTATATATTATATTTATTATCTATTCATACATAAGTTTTTTTTATAAAATATACCAATATTCATTCCTTTTTTTATAAATACAATAACTTCCTTTGTGGTCATGTGGACTACCGCCTCCTCAAAGCGATGTGATTCGTTCACACATTACATGAAATGTATTAAAGGCGGTTTTAGTGAAATTGTATGATATATGTGAAATAATAATTATAATTTAATAATATTATTTTTATATATCTACATATATAAAATTCACATTATTTTTTCAAATATAAGGATAAAATGGAAGCAATATTCATGCATATGTATGACCTACTGTCTTCGTTAACGATGTATTCCATTTCATATTTCAGAACTTTATAAATTATTATAAATATATATATATATAATCTATATATATATATGATATTTATACCAGGTTTTAAATTATATAAATAATTAAATCATTATCTAATTATTAGGATCAAGAATAAAAAGACAAAACATATATTAAAAGAAAATAAGATATTACCTGAAACATAACATTAACATAGAGTTGTTAATAAATTGGTAATATAAAGTCTTAAACAAACATTACATTGTATTATATATAATAATATTTTTATTTTTTAGATTTATAAAAAACTTATTTTAATTATACAAAATATTTTAACATGTATAATGAAGGTCTAGACGTAAGGTAAGGGACTTTCATCTTACTTTTTATTTCAAGGGGATACGTTCCATATTCACCACTTTTTTATATCGTGGAGTGTATATAATTCCAAATTCCATGTTATACCATTAATTTAATTTTTAAATGATATTAAATGATTTAATTTATGTTATAATTTTATTGGCATCATGATTCTAATGTTACTCAAGTAGTGGTGGTTTTCTCATCTCACTTTTATTTCTATGAGACTTATATGTTATTCACCACTCATTTATTTTTTGTGATGTATATAATGAAAATTAATATATTATATTATTATTATATTTAAAATTAAGGTAATTTAAATATAAATTTTTCTAACATTATTTCATAGGGTTTAGGTTTCAAATGTTACCAAATCAGTATGATAATTTTCTCTCATTTTCCGTCTTTGAGACACATGCTATGGTATTCACCTATATTCTTCTATGAGGTGTATAAACTTCCATTTGACAAGTTATATGATGAATATACTTATGTAATTATATTTTATGTCTCATGTAGTGTTATTTTATCATATTTGTTATGATTCAATGTTACCAAAGTGATAATATCTTATTACTACAATCACATCGTTTGTCAGGATTGTTTAGGATTATGCTATAATTATTGAAATATTAGGATCCATTTATCAAGATCACTAATGAATTTTATTATCCTATGTTTATCCATGATATCTTAATGTATTTTTACCATTTTAACTGTTTTTTAAATATGAAAACTAAGTGTCTTTTTTCATAAAATCTGTCTTTTTCTATCTCTTCATTCAAGAAACTATGTTCTTTGAAAATCGTGTTTTCTAAAAATCGTATCAAAAATGATTTATACTTACAAAGTGTTTTAATTTTTTCCAATATTTCCTTATAATTTTTCAAATTGTTCACAAAAAAGGGTGCTAAAATTGTTCAAATATTCTTTAATATGTTTTCAAAGCTATTTTCCATGAAAAATGTTTTCAAAATGTTTTATTTTATATTAACGTATTTTTCAAATAAAAAAGATATTTTCCTCAAAAAAAATTTAAATGAAATTATAACGATTTATTTATAATAAATTGATGTTAGAAATGGTTTTATGAAAATTCACTTCGAAGAATGTCTATTTTCCCTTCAAAATGTTTCATGTGATCTTTAAAAATCCTTTTACATATTAGATGATATACTTTGTTAAAGTTTACGCATTAATGGAGCTATGATCCAAGAATACCATTCATATTCTTCTTCAGTGGATTATGTTCTAGTGGAATGATGTTTATGGAACCTGATCCTCTTCTACGGGTTATATACTTTTGAAACCCACTTTGTTTCACAGGTTATGATTTGATAAAATGATTATGAGACCTATCTATTTTTCATAGGTAATTATATGATGAAATGTTTATGATAAAAAATTCATTTGATGGGTCATGATATGTTTTTTATAAAACACATCACTTTTTCTGGGCCATGATATGATATGAGTTTTTTTATATTGTGTCACATGTATGTATTATTTTATTATTTGATGTGTGGGACCTATATCTACCTATAATTCATTGGGTAAAGATTTATATATAATGAGACAATGATGGGAAACAATTCGATGGTCTTGATCCAAAATGGAAAACATGTGCGTCCAAATATAAAATGAGAAACAGGTCTATCCTAATCTAGTATAAGAATATGGGGAATCCTAATACACTATGTGAAGATAGGGAAATTTTATCCACTATGGGATGATAGGGAAACACAGTCCACTATAGTAATATTCGAAAACACGACCCCTTATAAGGAAAGGACTATGACTAGGGGTGGTGTTGTGTCTTTCTTAGTAGGTGTAGTCCCCATGATGTTCCCTGATAAGTTTTTAACAATGATTCTGTACTTATATGTAATCATATTACATGTTTATGTGTTTTAAAAAAAATTAAATATCTTAGGAATATGATATTCTCACTTGGTTCGTGTTCATGATTATATTATGATTCATGTCGTATGAACATCAAATCCTTATTTTATGTCTCATGATTATGATCTTTGATATGTAGGGTATGATCTATAAATTATATTCTCATGTTCTCATACCCTTATGATCATGTTATGATTATATATTTCCTTTATTTACCATTTCATAACATTCAAGATCACCCATTTCATAGGATTCCATTCCCCATGTAATAAAGAAGGGTTTTAAATAGGTGTACTAAATGGGACGATATTTAAGGGATATATTAATGATCTTTCAACAAACTAGAATAATGTGTTCCATTTTTCAAAAGACAGTAAAATTTTATGGTCCTTGGGAATTTATTTTTATAATGTGCTGAATATTCATCTAAAATGATATAATGTCGAAGTATGTTAAGCCTGGGTCACTATAGTTGGTATCAAAGGGAATTTCTAGTCAACCTTTGGGAACTATGATGAGAAAACATTAGTGATATTCATAGGCATATTTATTAGGATAAGTATTGGGATATCTCTAAGGATATGCCTAAAATATTATAGTAAGGTGTCATAATTTAGAAATCCTATAAATGATTTTTCATAATTATGTGGTTTCCACTATGATAAGTACTGCTCAATATATGATTTATAGTTCCAATCAATGAAAATATTTTTAACTAACTTGGTTAACATTTAATTTTTTAGATGTGGAATGTATTGGAATTTTAAAAATCTATTTACTGAGTGGAAATTTTATAAATAGAATCAGGAAGTTCGTATGATAATAGTTTATACTTCTGAAGATAAAGGGTGCACAAATTATATGTGAATGGTAGGGGATGTTATTATAGAATATTTTTCATTAGACATAAGAAGAATGATTAGAATTAGGTTGAGTAACTTTATAACATGATTTATACTTCATATTCTTAGAAAGTGGTATTAATTAATAAGATAATGAATAATGAGTAATGGTTTAATAATAAAGTTGGATTATTGATTTGTATATGTTTTTGGAATTCAAACAATATGTTATACGAATCATGAGTTATATAATTATTACTAGTAATGTTTTTTATATAGTATTTAAAAGGGTATGTTGAATAGTTCTAAGGACATAGAATTTATACCAAATATAATGGTGATATTTTGATAAAGGGAAGGTAAACCTTAGTTTGTTCTCGATTTTTGGGAAATTATGTTCAGCTTCTATAAAGTGATGATGGATTTGGGAAATTTTATTATCAATGAACTCTAAACATATATAGGGTTTATTGAAAAAGTATTTTAAGCTATCATGGATGGATTTAATTATTTTTAGACTTAATGAATATGTCAAAATAAAATTTGGAATATGTAAAAATGCATATATTAATTAATGTTTTATTGCAATTCGTGTTATTACCATGTTTTAAAAGAAAATATGAGAATTTTATTAACATGATTGGAATGTTACAACAAATTACCAATTCAGAAATATGTGGGATCAATGATAAGATTATTTTTTTAAAATTTAGTGACCTTATTTTTAATTATTTTTACTTTCCTCTTTCAAAAGGGTTATGCAGTTTACCATTTATGTAATGTCTAAGGTTAATCATTGGATGAATATTGGGAGATTAGGGTAATAGCTCACCATATAAAGATTTATTCATGTTGAATAACCTGTTAAAATAGTTTTTTTTGTGATAAAGATATATGTAATGACCAAGAATTCTATTTATGGATCTTATGATCCACTAATTATTCAGGAATGAAAAATTCACCATCACTTCTTGGAGTAAGAGATGAACTGGATGTTGAGCAAGGAACAACCAAAGGGTGAGATTATGTATATGAAATGGAAGGAAATAAATTAATTATATTTTCTTATGTTCAATGATAGTAAAATAATTCCTTCAATATAAGGAAAAAATATTGGAAAATATTTATCCTAATACCTTCATTCCAGTTGAACTAATGGAATTATAAATCATCATAGATTAATGGTTTTAAGGACATTATACTTCAACTGACCATTAACTTGCTAGGGATCAATAATATTTATCACCCTATAGAGATATTTACTCTTTACCTCTATGTACAAAATTCACTCCCATGCTATGTTATCCTATGTGGAAAACATGTTATGAGTTAGTTTGTGTAACCATTAAGGTTCAAACTTTCCCCTTTTAATGGATGTTTAGTATTTATTTCTATAATGTTGGTTTCTATGAAATGAACATTAAAGTATTAATCCATTGATGAACCCGAATAATTTTTAGAGATATATTCATTTTAAGGTGGTAAAATGTAACACCATTATAATTTTTGATTTTTTTAGAATTACTTTAAATTTTTTGATATTTTGGATTTCATGCAACACTGAATATAGCTTGTGTTATGTGAAAGAACCAAGTTATTATTACTTTTTATGCTACACCAAGTAAATATTCCATTATATGATACCCCAAATATAATATTTTTCTACATAAAACACCGACTTTGTTTTCATTTCATGAAACATTGAGTTTCTAAAAAACAACATTTTATTATCATAATAATTTTAACAAGATAGTTATAAAATATCCGCCAAAACATAGTAATAATAATAAATAATTTTTAAATATTATTTAAAAAGGTTTTATATATGCAATAAGATTAATGGTAAGCCATAAAAGTTTTGGCATTGCCTTTATATGTTTAGAAATAATATTTTCTCAAATGAACAGCTTTTTAAACCCTTTTGTGAATAATAATGAAATTGATTTGAGACACATTTAGAAAATTAATTAGACAAAATAACATAATATTTGAATTCATAATTTAAAAAATATATTATGATTAATTTTGGTGAATTTTCTAAAATATTTCATTTTTTCAAGAATAGTGAATAATATTGATATTTTACTGAAAACTTATTTTTTGTTTAAATAATTAATTATGTTAAATTATATTTTAAATAGATATTTGATGTAAAAATAGATCAATTATATATATATATATATATATTATTCTAAGTTAAGTCATTGGAATTATTTTTTATATTTCATTTAGATATTAAAACATAATGAACTTTTGAACATTTCACATTAAATCGCCTTTTTTTCTCGCCACGTCAGTGGGATTAGATTTAAATTTAATTTGGACACTTATATTAATTTAATTAGGAAACTTTTAAATAAATGGTTATACTAAGTATAATATTTATATTATAATAAGATAAATTTATTTTTTTACCATAAATATCAGGGAATGTAATTTAAATTAATTATAGAGATTAAGATAAAATTAAGCTTAACAAGAGACAAAATCTTAAAATTAAGGGAAACATTTTTCTATATAATTGTCCAAAATAAATTTTCTAAAATTATTTATACCATAATACCTATTGGTTTTAATTTTATGAGTTATTGAGATACATGATCATGAAATTGACCCATATAATAAGATTTGTAAGGAAAAAGATGAAAAATGAACCTTCCATACCATTAACATTTATAAAACACTAGATTTTGGAAGAAGCTACAGAGTTTGGTTATAAAAGTTATTTTTAATTTTTAATGAGTTTTTTTTGAAATTATAATTTCAATATTATTTTTTGAGATGAATTTTTACATAAAACTCTTAATAATTTCTATGGGACGAACTATTTAGTAAAAAATTAGATAGAATGTATAATGCTAAAAATTTAAAAGAAAAGTAAATTTAATGAATTATTATGTTACAAAATTTTTATATATTTATATATCATTTTAATTATTTTTTAAATTATTATATTTTAATTGAAACTATTTTTTTATATATTTAAATTGAAATTAAATAAAAAAAGTCAAAATTGATATTAATATCATTTTATAGTAAATGATATTTTATTAAATGAATTAAAATTACTACAAACTAATATTATTAAAATTGATTTTTAAATATTAATAAATATTGAATATTCTACAATAGGGTACCTATATATCTTTTATAATAAATATATTTAACTATAAATTAAAAAAAATTTTATCACGGTTCACGTTTGAGTAGTGTTTTTGTGCGTTATATGCACATGTCATAAAGTTATTTTCCAAAATATGTGGTATTTTTTAAAATTATATATGATATTTAGAATTATATTTATATATATTTGAAAATAAACCTAACTTTAATTTATATTTTTTGGTCAAATTACTTAGTTTAGAAAACTTGTTACATTAGAAAAAACAAAAATGATAAAAGTGGGGAAATATTGATGTTAAGGAATACCATTATGAAAATTCACTTCTATTGTGTGGGGGAGGTTTATATGAAACATAATTCATATTTAATAAATTATGTTTCCATTTTTTATTCAAATTACATAAGGAATACCTCAAAATAGTCTCTTCTTTTTGATTTTTTATAAGAATTCCACCCATCCTCCTCTATAAAATGTCATTCACACTTCCCATTACTCACACATATGATGCCACTTTGGATTATATAAACCCTGTAAAAATAATCAATAAACATTCCTCTCATCATCATAAAAAATTACCTTTTTAATAATATCCATACAAGGAATCCCTTTGGTGAAAACCAAGAAGAGTTACCTGAAGAAGTGGTACCATCCTTCCACAAGATCTATTGTTTTATTTTCATTATAAGCCACATAAATTATTTTTATTAAATTATTATATGAAAAATTAGTAAAATAAATATTATGTTATGTTTTTATTCTATGTTTTTAACCTACATTTACACACTTTTCCATCTAACTGGTAATGAACTTACTGTTCATGTGTTCGGCATACTACCGCCTCACGAAACAATATTCTTCATTTTTCCATTAGCACCAGTGATAGGTGGGTATTATGATTGAATATATGATTGAATATATATATATATATATATATTATTTTTATGATTTATTTTTTATATAAAATATACCTTCATTATTTCCATTTTTGTAAATATGATAACTTTGTTTGTGGACGTGTTGAATACCACCTCTTCAAAGCGTTGTGATTTGTTCACACATTACATGGAATGTATTGAGGATTTAATTAGTGAAATTATATTATATATATGACATAATAATTATACTTTAATGGTATTATATATATTTATATATATATCATTTACTTTCTTTTTAACAATACAACAACAAATTGGAAATAACATTTATCCGTATGTACGGTCCACTATCTCCATGAATGGTGTATTCCATTTCAAATTTATATAATTTATAGATTGTTATTAACAAATATATTATATATACATATTATATTTATACCATGTTTTACATTATATAAATAATAATATCATGAACTAAGTAATAGGATAAATAATAACAAGCCAAAACATTTACGGAAAATGAAAGCAGATATTACCTAAAACATAACATTAACATTGAGTTGTTAATAAAATTGTAATATAAAGTCATAAATAAATAATATATGATATTATATATGATAATATGGTTTTTTTTATATTTATAGTAAACTTTTATTTATTATACATGAGTTTATTATGTGAATGAATAAATTCAATAAGTAATGTAAGGGAATTTCATCTCAATTTTTATTTCTGTTAGATAAATGCAATATTCACCACTTTCTTCTAGTGTTTGGTGTATATACTAACCTATGGAATATTATATAATTAATATCATTTATCTAATTATATTTAAATCTTTAATTTATGTTATTTTTCCATGGGGACCACGATTCTAAATTTTCTCAAGTAATGAAGGTTTTCTCGTCTCACTTTTATTTCGGTGAGACTTGTGACTTATTAACAAATAATTTATTTTTTATGGTATATATACATCCCATGAATGTATTCTATAATTATAAAACTTATATATATGTTTATTTAAATATCATTTTTATGATATTTTTAAGGGGTTTCATGTTTCAAAAGTAACCAAATCGTTAAAGTTATTTTCCCCCAATTTTCCTTCTTTGAGACACATGTCATGTTATGAACCTATATCGTTCTACAAGGTGTATAGACATTCATTGGGAATTTTATGTCATTAATATTATTATTTCAAGATATTTTATGCTTCATGTATATTTTTAACGTAGAAAGATTATTATTCCATGTTACCAGAGTGGTAATAGTTTATTATTATAATATCATCTTTTATCAAGATTATTAATGATTATGAAACCATTGATGAAATACTATGACACATATCTTAAGAAAACACAAGATGTTTTTTCTTTTCTATTTATTCATGATATATTAATTTATTGGTAAACTTTTTCCACTATTTTATATTAAGATAATTAATAAAGTGTTTTTAAGAATGTTCTACTTTATCTTTCTCTTTATCCAGAAAACTATGTTCTTTCAAAACCATGTTCTATAAAAAGGTTTTATATTTAAAAATTATTTTAAAATTTTTAAATATTTCTGAATATTTTTTCAAAATTTTTTAAATGAAAATGGTTTCTGAAAAATATTTCAATATTATATTATAAATCTAAAAAGTTATTTTAAATGAAAAAAGTTTTCATAATGGTTTATGTTTAAAAAAAAATTTCCCAAAGAGGAAAAACTATTTTCCCCATGAAGTGTTATTAATGAAACTGTTAGTATTTATAGATAAGAAAAGTATTTTTGAAATGGATATATGAAAATTATTTTAAAATAAAAGCTATTTTTTCTTAATAAATGTTTCATGTGATATTTCAAAATACTTCTCCATATAAGATGAAATATTTTGTTATAATTTATACATTACTGGGGTTATGATTCAATAACAGTATTCAAATTATTTCATTAATGTTTTATGTTTTTAATGAATCATTTTTATGAATCATTTTTCTCTTCAATGGGTTATATACTTTTTTAACCCATTTCTTCTCATGGTTTATGCTTATATAAATTTTATATGAGACATATCCCTTTTACATAGGTAAAGATATGATGAAATTTCTTTTATACCAATTTCATTTCATGGGTTATGATATGATGTTTATGAACACCATCTCTTTTTATGGGTCATGATCTCGTTCATGTTTTATTATCTTATAAAACATATATGTATGATTTTATTATATGATAGGTTGGACCTATATCTCCCTCCAATACATTAGGTAAATATTTTATCTCATGAGATAATGATGAGAAACAATTTTATGGTCCTGATCCAAAATGGAAAATAGGTGATTCTTGATCCATAATGGGAAACAAGTGTGTATTGATACACTATGGGTTGATGGGGAAACCTAATCCACTATTGGAAAATGGGTAAACTTGATCCCTTATAAAGAAAGGACTATGATTGGGGATGGTGGTCTATCGTGCCCGGTAGGTGTAGTCCCCCAAAATTCCCCGAAAATGTTTTTGACAATGATCCTTGACTTGTATGGAATGATATAACTTGTTTATATGTTTTCAAAAAATTCAATATCTTATGCCTCTGATATTATCACATGATTTATGTTCTTGATTATCTTATGATTAGTGTCTTATGAAATTCCAATAATTATTCCATGTCTCATGATTATTATCTTTGATGTGGAGGTTATGATCATAAAATGTTATGCTCATGTTCTCAAACCCTTATTTTCATGATATGATTATGTATTTCCTTTATTTACACATAATAAGCATTCAGACTCAGCCCATTCTTATGCTTCCTTTCCCTAGGTTATGAAAAACAGTTTTAAGTAGGAGTTATAAATGGAAAGATCATTAAGGGAGATGTTAATGATCATTCACCAAACATGAAGAATGTATTCCAAGTATCCATAGACATAGAACTATTAGGGTGCTTAGGCATGAATTTTTTGATGTGTTGAATATCAGTATAAAATGATGTAATATCCATGTATGTTAATCTTGTGCCTCTATAGTAACCAAAAATTATAATCCATTAAAGTTATTAAAATTTCAACTAATTGACCATATGCTAATCACATATGTAAAAACACCTAGTGACCTTAAATAAACACCCAGTTCATCATGAGTAAAACACAACACCCATCAAAAAATTCAAATTATCTAGCCTTTAAAACATCTGCACATCCATCAACTCTGGATTCATGTGGATGATCTCGTTCTCTTACACGTTTAATGAGACATAATGTTTTCACACATTCCAAACGTCCCGTATAACATGTGATAATTAACTCAGTTATAATCAACTAATAGCGTCCCTAGATAATATACATATATATATTCGAGTATAAGAAAATATCATTAAAATCTAAATTGACACCACACAACATGTTTCATGTGTTATCATCCATCTTGGAGTGATCCTTTTCCATTATTTTTTAATAAAGTATTATTATGATGCATCTAAAATTTTTCATACTATAATTTCCCTTGACTATCCAACTATTTTACACTATAAAATAGTCAACCATTATGCACCAAAAACATATACAGAAATCATATAAAAAATATCATGGTCATCCAAACCCTTTACTGACTATTGAATTACATTCCTAATGAATCCAAGGTCATGGTATCACCTAAATTTTACTAATACCCACATATCTAAACCATAATTGAGAACCTCAATCCCCCCATTCTTGGAGATTAACATCACCCATAGTATAATGGGTTAGACCCATCACATTCCC
The DNA here is from genome assembly GCA_963277665.1 of Viscum album. Taxonomy (NCBI): domain Eukaryota; kingdom Viridiplantae; phylum Streptophyta; class Magnoliopsida; order Santalales; family Viscaceae; genus Viscum; species Viscum album. The sequence continues at coordinate 388,721,411 of OY728166.1, forward strand.
AAGGTTCCATATTAATTACTCATTTCAATAATCATTATCCACAACATGCGACATCATGATCATCAAACCCTTAAAACACCCCATAACAAAATTTGAGACCAACTAATCCATTCCCATCATTTACACATGAGACTATTCCTAGGTATCTATTACAAAACATTAAATCACAAGTGGCTCTATTCTGAATCCCTCACACAACCCTACCATATTACATTCAACACATGCTGTATAAGAACATATAGAACAATTTTTTTAGAAACTACATAGAGTTAGTAGGCCTCCAGTATCCATGAAACACTAGATAATTTGAATTTGAACAAAATAAATCAACTAATTTAGAAACATTCATGATTTTGGGAGAAAATAATATAAAAACATAAATTTTGAGGGAAAACCAAAATTTAACACCCAAGGTTTAATATACAACTGTGTGAACACTCCCTATAGTAAATAACATGGAGAACATTCAAATATTTACAAATACACCTCTTGGTATAAAATATATAAACAAGGTAAATAGAGGGATAATTTTTGGCATACCTAGTAGACATATAGATGAAATATAACCCCCTATTATATTTAATTATTCAATTAATTAATTAATTTAAAATAGTGGTAATAAATAAAATCATGATGTGACAACCTTGCTCATGATGTTATTTTATCTCAAGGAATATCATGTTATAACACCCTGGTTCACATAATAATTTTCCCCTATAGAATGTCACACAAAATTATGATAAATTAATAAACCCTTATGTATCACCCCTCATATATCCATCATTTACATCTCTTAGGGAAAAATCTAGAATCCCTTTTTTATTCACACTAATGCATTACAAGGTAACTAATAAAATCTAACACACAATATAGTGACAACCCTTATGTATCATCCATATTTTTTACAATGTATTGATCCCCTATATATCACCCAGAAAACCGTTATGTGTTTGAAAGTAAATCATTTTTAAAACTCTTATTAATTAGAGAATCTAATTTGTATCATAATGAAAATCCTTACATATCATACTTGACCATATTTATAGTATATATCCACCCTTATGTATCATATTGGTGACCTTTACGTATCGATACTCACACATCAATACATAACCATTTTTTGACCATTAAAAAGGTTACTCTTTCATATCACATAGTTAAAACTTATGTATAGTATTTTCTTCGAGGAAACCCTTATATACTTAGTGTTAACCCTATTGTATCAATGTTCTTCAAAAGAAATCCATTTTCTAAAATAATTACAAATAGTTACACAAGAGGACTTCAACCATACTATTAATAACCCATACATATGGTGACTTAGGATGTTGTTTAGCCCTAAACTGTATAACAACAAAGCATCTCATTTTTAAAAAATCCAATTTCTGGTCCTCTCAACTCATATCCACTTAATCTCAGAAAACCCTAATTATTTCAAAACACCACCATACCTGGGAAAATTTTTATCCAATCCCACAATAACTCTTGATACTTTATTCCCAACCTACACTAATACACATAACACATTTATATGGTTCAAATACACATGGTCGATACAATATCTTGACTTAATCATTATCCCCAAAGAGAAGTCCTATTAAAAATTCAATGTTAAACTTAAATATGATAGGGTTTTATGTGGAATTTAGGTCATGAATTGATGGTTCAGCCATGCCTTGATTATGGAATATGTATGATTAACCATCTTATAGGAAATCCAATTTTTAAATTTCTAGTAAATATTATTTGATACATCTTTCAATTCTCTTTATTCATCAGAATTTATAGCTTCTATATGGGTCACATATTCTATTTATGTATAAAAAAGTTACCCCTCCCTCATGGACTAGTTTATTTAAGATATCATTGAATATAAAACATTCATGAATGGTTTTTATAAGCATATAATAAAAAAAGTATGTTTATAGGATTATTATCAAATATATGTCTTGGGAGTGGGTGAACCACTGGGAAAGGGAAGGATTAATTTGTGATGATAGTAATTTGAAATTTCTAAAATATTGAAATTAAACCATGTGGTATATTAGGATTTAATCCAATCCTATTTATCTCATTATTTATTGACTAAAATTATAAATGAAACAGATGCAATCTGACCAAAATTTTTAGAAGGTTCAGTCTAAGAATGGATACCTACCCCTTTCGATGACCGAGAAGACTAATTCACAAATTTTACACTAATACTGAACCACAAAATATAATTGGATAGATAAGTATCATCCTATACCTTGGTGTTTTCCATACACTACACAACATCCATATATAAAAACATCTCCACACTTTGTAAAATATGATTTGAATAGTATGAGAAAGATCAAAAGAAAATATAAGTTACTTAAATAAGTTTTATTGATGTTCCTCTAGAGCTTAAAAAACATATTGTATAACACTCACCAATAACTATTATTTATCCTGTGATATTCAATTTTTTACTTATAATAGTTTACTTTTATCACTTTATATAGAGTTAGTTGATGATTTAATTTTCAATCAGCTAATTAATCAATAAAAAAAAATAAGGCTCTTCATGTTTTATACTCTCTCCTAGTCTTCTAGTTTCAATCTCTATTTATCCAAATATTTATCACTTCTAGTTATATATTAGTTATCATGAAAACCACACTCCATTAATCTATAATTTTAAATATTAAAAAATTTATTTACTTTTGAAGTTAACTTATATCAATTAATCTTTACAATTCTTGTAATGGAATAGTATAATGAGATTGTTTTTTATGTTTCCTCAGTTGGCTATGCATGTGGGAATTCTTCCATAGTAACTAAATATTCTCAAATTCATTTAATTGTTTTCTCTATTGAAATTCAGGAACCATATTTAGCTCCTTTATTTCAATATTAGGTGAAAAGTAAAATTATAGGTTATTTCATTTAATGTTTTATCTATTTAAAATAACTCACTAATATAATAATTTTTAGTAACAAAACATTCTTATAATGATTTTCTATTAATTTCATTAGAACATATTCATTTCAAATCTTCATCAATGTTCTTCAGAGCGTGACACAACTAGAAATGAAGTAAAACACTTTATCACTCAACTTGAATCCCCACCAAATAATTTTCATGTGATTTATGAAATTTAGAATAGAAAAACAGTGGCCCATTTGATTTCTCAAAAATTCACTCAACTACAATCACAATTGATTTTTTTGAAATAAATTATTTTAAAAAATTAAACCCATTTTAATCATTGATTACTATTTAAAATTTTCACAATAACCATCATGAATCAAATTTATATTTTTTATATTTAACTACTGAATAATAGCTTGAGATTCATTTTATTTATTTTAACTTTGAATATATCATTATGAAATTTCATGAAAATTTAACTTTTCCTCATGATCCAAATTTCAAAAGGTAAATAAACTATATAAAGTCTCATGTGATCCTTCCCCAATAATATTTTTGTATTGAATCTTTTCCGTATGGTTAAATTAACCATTTAAAGTTGCCAATGAACCTTATGATATTTATAGTGATCTTTATGAAGTTGTCCCTTGATATATTTGATATATAAGTTAATCTTACTAGGTTGAAAGACAACCTTATAAAATTTTATATAACAATATTATGTTATGGAAAACATATTATGAATTTTAAAATCAATTTCAAAAAAAATCCCTATGACCTTAAAAAGTATCACATAAACCTTACTAAATTTAGATGAACCTTACGAAGCAATACATGAATCATATAATGATATGAAAAAACATTATAAAGTAATAAAATAATAACAATAAACTCATCTCTATTCCATCCACTCATACCTATGCTCAAGATTAACCGTGGAACGTCTAGAATTAACCTTATAAGGTCTAACAAATTTCAAGGTGTTTTCAAATTCAGAAAAACCTATATTGTCTAACATTAACCCAAATATTATCAAATCATTTCAAAAACAAAATATACTAATTCTAACTAATGTTTTACAACATATAATTTTTTTTAATAATTCCATTGGGGATTTCAATATACCCCTTTGGATTTATTTGCAACTTCATTCAACCTTATTAAATCATATTATCCACACTAATTTGTTTTGAATAACTCATAGAATACATTATAAACAATTGATTTTTCAAATGGAACTATATTAACACCAAATTAAAATATGATGCAATGTTTTTGAGAAAAATATATCTCCCAATGAAAAGAAAGTTTTGGTCATGTGACTTATATGTTCTTCACTACAATTCATGATATTATAATCATTTTCCCCCCATTTTAGAGAAAACATATCTCTAGAATAAAAACTGATAATGAAATTTTTTCATAACCACTGAAAAATATTCTTTAATCTATCTCTCCTCATTTTGAGAATATAATCCAATTCTTTTTTGTGAATTTATTTCACACACCCTCAGGTGAGAGGGAGAGGATGAATATGATGTTTTAGCCTCAAATTAATAATGTAACGAGCAGATTTTTTTCAATGGAAATCCCTTTCATATAAATATGTCATTTAATCACATTAAATTAAAACACAATGAACTAATAAGTTCTATGTGTCATTTAATTTTTTTTGACACTTTTGTGTTTTGAATTTCGAAAATCTGACAGACACGGTTACAGTCTGTAAGTTATTTAGTGTCTAATATGACCAAATTAATTTTTGGTGAATAGTAACATACCCTTATGAATATTAATATTACCCTTATGAAGAGTTATATACACTAATTAATTTTTACCTTACCTATGATAGTATTTATATAAGATTCATGTGAATGTATTATGTGCCTATATTTTAGAATAAGTAAATAAATCTTTTAAAACTGGTTTTTTAGAATAAATTTTGATTTTAATTAAATATTTTATTATTAATATTTTGAAAAATATTTTTGAAAAATGAATTTAATTTTTGAATTCTACCAATCAAAAAATGGTTAGGGTGAATTTATGGAATTTTTCTAAAATACATTAATTTTTCATGAATAGTAAAATATGATAATTTATGATTAATGCTAAATAATGGATTTATTGAGTCATGGATGATGATATACTAATTTAATCCCAATTGAATCAAATTAAAATGAACTTATTACTATTTTTTGTCATGTAATCATCACTATTTATAATCTTCAAGGAAAATAATAAACTAAGGAATTAAATATTATGAAAACTCTCATCTCCCCCTCTATAAATACCACCCATCCTTACCTCTTCTCTTCACTATTCTTATGCCTTGATACTTTCCTATATTCTAACCAAATCACTCACCAATATCACCCACATCTAACAACCATTTTTCTCATCAAAAGACCAAATCCTCTCCCTTTAAGAGGCTCTCATGCAAGAATGATTCAAGAGGTAAATTCCTATTTTCAGTCCTTTTACTTTCATTTTTATTTTCTTTCGTTATCTTTTATATTCTTACCTATACTCTCCAAATGTTATGAAAACTCTATTACCTTACATTTTATGATTTGTTTTAAGATAATTGAATAATTTATTGTCATCTATCCTTTACCCTTCTTTTATTTTAGTAGTGTAGACACCATCTATGATATGTTAAATTACCACATTCAAGGACGATGGGTTCTTAATTTCTGTTACCATCTTCAATTCTGGTCATGAAACCATTTTACTGGTTTAAAAAGACCATAATATATTTACTATGTCTCATATATGGTTCTATAATTGTTTGGTTCAAATGTTTTTGGTTTATAAAACAAAACATGTTCTTTGTTGACAAAAACCGCCAATTAACCCAAAAGGTTGTCAGTAAGGTTTTATATAATGATTCAACTTTACTCCAAGTATCCAAATTAAATTTTAAGGCAGATAACCTTATGAATGTTGAATAATAAAATATAAATTCAATTCTATAAAACCAAATTCATCATACATGATTATCCGGACATGAATATTAGTGAACCTATCATTAAAACCAAGTAACCAAACAGACCCGAACAATAAAATTGATCCTCATAACCAATAAAAATGGTTATAAATGAACATGAAAAGATTATAATAGATATATTAAATATATAATATTTTATGGAATTATTAATTAATGAACCTAATTTTATTATTAAGGTAATTATGTTCAAAAAAATAACACCACTGGATATAAAGGTAAGAGACCCTCTTTATTTCACTTTTATTTAAGATTGTCCTCTATATTATGCCCTTTTATGTGTAATTCAAAATGATAGGGTATGATTACCCACCTCACCCATATTATAATCATAATTTTTAAATTATTATAAACCCATTATCTCTCATTAATCTAGCTTAAGTACACATGATACCATGCTTATATTCTTTAAGGGATTCAACCCGAAAATCCATTATTCCTTCTAGTTTCTTTATCACTATTTTTACCTAAATTAAGTTATTTATTCATCTTATTTTAACTTATAAATGAAATTTTAATGTTATAAACTCAGGTAACAAGTTCCATTCATCATTATATTTCCGAGATAGACATGTTTTTATTTTATTCCCTCCTCAACACTCCCCGATAAGAAAACCTAATCTGAGGGAGCTTCCTGAATTTCTACCCAATTTAATGTGCACTCTATCATTTGTTTTAAGCCACTGTTGTCTTTATAAAATATTTAATTTTATTATGAAAACCTTCTTGGTCCCGTTATGTATTTATATAAATGATTTTTACCTTTTATATTTTAAAATATCAATATTAATTTCCATAAAACCGCAAAAACAATTAATGCTAAAATTTATCAAATACATTTCTTACATGTTGCTACGTCTATTTGAAATGAATTACCATGATATATGTATTTTTTCACCATATTAATGCCCAATTATGTTCTAATTCTTTTCATTCATGGACACTTACATGATTCTCCCATTGGTTATGCTTTCTGTCATGATTATAGTACCCAATGCTTTCCATGGGTAACCCTTATGTTTATGAAAGATTGATTATGTATGATTATTTATGTAGAAAACATATTCATGAAATGTAATATGGGTGTTAACATTTAGTTCTCCAATTAATTGGGTAATGATAAGTCTCATGAGATGTTATTTGCGATGGTCTTGGCAGTTAGCCTTGGCTTGTGCTAGTAAGTGAAACAGTCATGTTAGTTAGCCTTGACTTGTGATAAAATGGGAAACATTGTTTCCAATTAGCCTTTAATCATAATAAATTCATGTTTTATGTTTCTACCACATTTCTTTGATTCCATGTTTAAATGATCTCATGTTTATATGTTATAATTCCATATGTTACATGCCTTTTTATGTCATCATGTTTTTCCTTACAACCCATATGATAAAGCTTCATTATTATGGATATTCCCTTACTCAGCTATTTAGATCATCCCATTATTCAAGTGTTCCTTAGGGTACCATATCCAGATATTTGAGCAAAATGGATGTTGGGAGCTCAATTTGACGATTAAATAAAGAAGTTTTTTTAGACCCTTGTTTTTAGTTTTATGTACCTAGTCTTGAAGGACAATAGACTTCATGATACTTGTATTGTACTATAATGTATAATTATTCATAATATCATGTAATGCTATATAAAAGTCTTTCGTCTCTATTGTTGTATCAAAGGATGACCTATTTATTTTTGGATATTATGAATAGAAAACTATAATCATAACCTTCAGGATGAGATAAAGTATAAGAAAAAATCCATAAATTTTCTTAAGTATAGAAGAAGAGGTTTATCAAGAAAATACATCCCTATTTAGATAACAATTTGTAGAGGTAGCTCTGGAATAGATGTATCTAGGAGTGAAAACTCTAACATGGAGCATTGGGCCTGACCAGAGGTATCCTAGTACAAGAAAATTGGCCTTTTTGCACTCTTGGTTTGAAACTCCTGGGGGATAAGCTTTGATAAATTTATGAGCATAGTAAAAATAATTATTAAGGGAATAAAAAAATCCCATAAGGATAAAAGTTAAGAAATAGATCGAGGATAACCAAGATTTAAACCTTATGAATCAAAAGTTAAGATATACTTATCCTTTACACGTTTATCCTTCTATGTTTAAAGTTTCATTTTTACGTTCAATATCTACGTACTCAAGACCTCTAATAATGATTTATTTTTCTTAGTTTATAGTAGGAAATAGAAGAACATGTGCCAAAAATAAATGTGATAGGGAATTAAAATATTACCCTAATGATATTCCTGTTATGATGTGAACGGGTGATAAAAACATCATGACATGACTTGCTCAGCTGGATCAAGTTATGAATAAAAAAATTTATCATGTGGAACACCATTATCCTCTAAAGAAAGATCAATTTTCCATAGAATTATTCATGTGTAAAAGGCATCCCATGTTTAACAGATCCTCTGATACCCTCCTCACAGAATAGTTGACTAACTCAATTGAAAAGGTATTCTATTTCCTCTAGTGCTCAGAAGAAGAGAAAGTTATACTGGTGGTATACAATTTTGATGGGGAACTTGATCAGTGGTGGACACTGATCTATAATACAATGTCCCATGAGGAAAGATATTCCATGTATTGGGAGGAATTCAAGAGTATGGTTTTCCATAAGTATTTTCCTCAATCCCTCTGTCTCAAGATAGAATGAGTGTTCATTGGACTCAAGAAGAAAGAAGATGAGTCCATCAGGTGTTTGACGAAATATTTAAAATTCTTGAAAGGTATGCCTATGGATTTTTCATGAACATAGAAATCAAGGTGGATCGCTTCTTTAGAGGGATAAAGCCAAGTCTATGCAAAACGTTGGTGATTCGAGACTTTGAATGTTATGAGGGGATTGTCTGTTGTGCCCTCAAGGTTAAAATGGATATTGGAGACACTTAGTTGTCATGTGGGCCTAGCAACAAGAATTGAAAAATTGAGAACAACATGGGTGGTTCAACAAACAAATCCCATGATCCAAACAAGTCTAAATATCCCACTTGTATCTGTCGTGGGAAGAACAATCCTGGGAACTTTCTAAAGGGAACCAGGAATTGATTTAAATGTGGAAAGATGGGATATTTGGCCATGAAATTCCAAAGGGATATGAAAAATCCAACTAATGTGGAATAGTAATGGAATTTTTAGATTATCACTCATCATGTAGTGTAGTGTTACAACTACAAGGAGTAAGGGAATTATGAAAAAAAAAATTCTATGCTAATGGTTGTTGGAGGAAATCAATAAAAACCTCTAAAGAAACAAGGAAGGGATTATCCGATCACTACTACAGAGGTGGAGCTAGAAAACAATGTGACAATAGGTATTCTAGTTATTCATTAAAGAATAGTGAATGTAATATTTTATTCTGGTTCTACTCATTCTTTAATATCATGAAAGTTTAGTAGAACTGTTCAAACACCACCTCAAAATTTGGATGAAAAGTTATCTGTGAGAATAGAGAAAGGGGAAATTATTGCATCCATGGTGTATAATGCCTCCCCAATGAATGTTTGTCGACTAAAAATCCCATAAAATCTTTTCATACATCCTTTAGTGTAGTTTGATGCTATATTTTCCATGGATTGGCTGTCATTATACAAATCCAACATCAACTGCCAGGAAAGGGAGATCACTCTTCACATAATAAAGCATAATCCAATTCTTTATATGAGTATTAAGGAAGATGAATCTCCTTTAGAATAATCATGTCAAGTGCGGATATTTTTTCATTAAGAGAATGCATATCTAGCCTGAATTATTTAGACAAAGGAGAGAATCATGCTTGTGGACATGCCCATCGGGAGGGATTATATTGGTGTATTCCTTGAAGAGTTTCCTGGCCATCCCCCTAATCATGAGGTTTTGTTCTCAATTGAACTTATTCATCTATCTCTACATATATCAAAGACACCTTAGATAATGGAAACCATATAACTAGATGAGATGATGAATTAGATATAATTGAATCTGGAGAAGGGGGTTTTATATGCCCAAGTGCTTCACCGTGGGGTGTGCCAGTCCTCTTCATCAAGAAGAAGGATGATTCAATGCACCTCAGCATTGATTATAGTGATCTCATTAAAATAACGCTAAAGAACAAGTATCCCCTACCTTGTTTTGATGAATTGTTTGATCAGCTTCATGGGGACAATTATTTCTATAAGGTGGACCTTTGGTTGAGATATCACCACTTAAAGGTGAGGAAGGAAGATATTCCCAAGACTACCTTTCAAACAGGGAATGGACACAATGAGTTCATAGTGATGCCCTTAAGAATCATTAATGCTTCAGAAATTTTCATGGATTTAATGAATAGATTCCTTAAAGATTACATCAACAAATTTCTGAGAGTCCTTATTGACGATATTCCGATATATTCCAAGATCATGGAGAAACATGAGGATCATTTTAATACTATGCTAAAGACCTTGCAAAGGGACAATATATATGAAAGGTATAGAAAATGTCAGTTCTTGATGGAGGAAGTATCTTTCCTAGGGAATGATATCACCAGCAAAGGGATATATGTGGACCCTTCCAAGATAAAGTCAATTGAGGAGTGGAAAAGGACAACATCTGTAATGGAGATCCGAAGTTTTTTGGGTATAGTTGGGTATTATTGATGATTTGTGGAGAAATTACCATGATTGTAAAACCCAATGAACATGATAACACCAAAGGGAGTTACGTTTTTATGGACTCTATTATTTAAAGATTGTCTCAAGGACTTGAAAAGTAGGCTTATCACTATACCAGTACTCACACTCCCAACAAGTGGGGAACTCTTTGTGGTGTACATAGATGATTCGTATAATGGATTAAGATGTTTGATAATTAAATATGATAAATTTATAGCCTATTACTCATGGTAGATGAAAATATACAAGAAAAAATATCGTACGCATGATCAGGAGATGGTGATAGTGATATTTGCGTTAAAAATCTGGCGGCATTATCTATATTGGGAGAAGTGTGTGATATATACAGATCACAAGAGTCTCAAATATATATTAAAAAAAAATAGATTAATATTAACCAATGAAGATGTATATATCTCATCAAGTATTATGATTTATCAATCCACTACCATCCCGTTAAGGAAAAAAGGTGACATATGATCTAAGTAGAAAGGATTCTACATCATTATCAATGAAAAGAATTGAAAAGGATCTGAGCTTATTAGATTTTATGAGGATGGACATGGGAATCATTAAGGGAGTAACATTGTCAATCTTTTATCAAATGATTTCTCAACCATGTCTCATGTATAAAATAAAGGATACTCCAAGAAAATATGTAGAAATTGAAAAAATGGTGGAAGCTATCAAAAATGGGAAATCTTACGATTTCAAAATTTTGAAGGATGAAGTTGTATCATTTTTCCCATGATTATGTGTACCATATGATCTAGAGATAAAGAAGTAGAATTCTAAAGATTCAAATATATATACCTTCTTTGTTCACCCAAGGAGTAGAATGATGCATCATGAAATCTAAGAGAACATTCGGTGGGACAGTATGAAGAAGTAGATTTCTATGTATACATCAAAGTGCCTGGTATTTCAACAAGTGAAGGCTCAAAGATAGAAGTCTAAGTGGATGATGAAACCACTACCCATACCAACATGGATGGGGTGAAACATCACCATGGAATTTGTCATTGGACTTCCAAGGATTCTCAGAGGAAACAATGCTATATTGATCATTGTGGATTGTTATACAAAGATAGATCACTTTGTCACAATTCGAGAGGACTCTTAATTGGATAAACATATACGGATATGTATCAAAGAAGTGGTAAGGCTACCTGGAGTACCACTATCTATTATATCTTATCGTGATTTTAGATTCAACTAGAAGATATAGAAAAGCCTCCAATATTATCTAAGCACTGAATTGATAGTCAGTACATCCTATCATCTTCAAAATGATGGAAAATGTGAGTGAAAAATTCAAAAACTATAAGATATATTGAGAGAATTTTCTATGGACTTCAGGGGAGGATGATACCAAAATCTTACACTGGTTGAATTATCCTATAACAACAGTTTCTACTCAAGCATCTGAATGACAGCATATGAATTCCTTTATTGGAAACGTTGCAGAGCACTGGTGTGTTGGGATGAAGTCGATGAGAGTGAGCTGTTAGGACCTAAAATAGTCAAAGAAGTGGTTGAGAAGGAGAAAACCATTCAGTAGCACATCAAGGAATCCCAATGTTTATAGAAGAGTTATTTGTACAATCATCAATGATAAATTGAGTTCAAAGTTGGAGACATGGTATTTCACCACATATCTCAATGGAAGTAGGTCACTAGGTTTGGGAATAAAGGAATTCTAAGTACCAGGTACATCAGCCCCTTCGAGATCCTTGATCAAGTCTAATATGTGGCCTATCAACTTTCACTTCCACCTACCATGGCCAAATTACATGATATCTTTCATGTATTCCACTTAAAGAAGTACATACATGACCCTTCACATGTACTCGCTTCTAAGGTGGTATAGTAGGAGGATGATCTTTTTTATGAAGAGCAGCCAGTGAAGATATTGGATTATAGAGTTAATGTTCTACATAAAAAGACTACTCACATATTAAAGGTAATATGGTGAAATCATAAGTACGAAGAGGAATCATAGGAACTGGATGAGGTAATGAAGGAAAGGTACAAACACCTGTTCTTGTCCGAGAATGTAACATGAAAATTCGAGGGAAAAATGTTTTAAGGGGGGAAGAATGTAATGACCCAATGATTTTCAATGGAAATTAATTTCTTATAAATATGTCATATAATCACATGAAATTACAACACAATGAACTACTAAGTTCTATGTGACCTTTAAACATAATTTTTACACTCTTGCATTTTGAATTTTGAAAATCTCACATACACGGTTGTAATCAGTAAGTTAGTTGGAGCCTAATATAACCTACTCAATTTTCGGTGAATAATAACATACCATTATAAAAAGTTATTTTAACTTTATGAATAGTGATATACCCTAATTAATAGTAATTTTACCTATGATAGTATATAAATAAGATTCAAGTGAAAGTATGATGTACCTATTTTTTGGAATAAGTAAATAAATGTTTTAAAACAGTTTTTTAGAATAAATTATGATTTTCATTAAATATAAAATTAATCATATTTTGAAAATTATTTTTGAAAAATTTATTTCAATTTTTTATTCTTCATGTCGAAAAATGGTTAGGGTGGATTTTTGGTATTTTTCTAAAATATGTGATTTTTTATTAATAGTAAAATATGAAAATTTACGTTAAATACAAAATAATGGATTTATTGAGTCATGGATGATGATATGCTGATTTAAGAGCAATTAGTTCGAAATTACATGATCTTATTACTATTATTGGTCATGTAATCATCACTGTTTCTTTCCTAGAGGGAAAATAATAAACTAAGGAATTAAATTTTATGAAAACGCTCATCTCATCCACTATAAATACTACCAATCTTTACCTCTTCCCTTCACTACTCTCAAGCCTTGATCCTTGCCTATATTTTTTCCAAATAAATCCCCAAAATACTAACACATGTATAGAATCCCCTTTCCTCTTCAAAATACCAAATACTCTTCCCTTAGGATTCTCTCAAAGAAGATTGATTCAGGAGTTAAATTCCTCTTTTCAATCCCGTTACTTTCTTTTTATGTTTTTTTGTTTACTTTTACATCCTTACCTATCCGCCTCAAAATATTATGAAAATTACATTAAATTAATTTTAATGGAATGTTTTTATGATAATGGAATGATTTATAATCATATCTCCTTTACCCTTATTTTAATTTATTAGTAAAGACACCTTCCGAGATGTGTGAAATTACCACATTCAAGGATGATGGGTTTTCAATTTTCATTACCATCATCAATTATACTCATGAAACCATTTTAATGGTGGAAACAGAACATAATATATGTCTTATTTACCATATATTGTTCTTTACCCCTTTTTTACTCATGTTTTTGGTTTATAAAACAAAATGTGTTCTTTGTGGTAAAGAATCGCCAATTAACCCAAAAGGTTGCCACTCATGTTTTATAAAACGATTCACCTTCACTCCAAGGAACCTAATTAAATTTTCAACCATATAAAATTATGTATGATCAATAATTAAATGTAACTTGAATTTTGGAAAACCACCTTCATCATACATGTTTATCCGAACGTGAACACAAGTGAACTGATCATTAAAACCAAGTAACCAAACAGACCCGAACAATAAAATTGAACCTCATAACAAATCTAAATGGTTATAAATGAACATAAAAAGGTTATAATAAATATTTTAAATATATAATATGTTCTTTAATTATTAATTAATGAACCTTATTTTTATATTTCAGGTCATTAAGTTCAATCAAAGAACACCACTAGACTTAAGGTAAGGGATCCTCTCTATTTCAATTTTATTCAAGATTTTCCTCTATGTTATGACCTTTTATTTGCAAAATATATTGATTGTGTATGATTACACACCTCCCCCACACGTTCCTTATGATGTTTAAATGATGATAAACCTCTTTATCTCTTATTAATCCGTATTATGTACCCACGATACCATGCCGATATTCTGTAAGGGATTCAATCCGAACCTCCTTTATTCCTTCAGGTTTCATTATATTTATTTTTACCTAAATGAGGATATGTATTATTCTCATGTTTACATTATAAATGATATGTTAATGTTACAAACTCATTTAATAAGTTCCATTCATCATTATCTTTGGGGGATACACATGTTTTTAAGTGATTCCCTCCCCAATACTTCCCGACAAAAAAAACCTATTTTGAGGGAGCTTCCGGAATTTTTACCTGATTTGAAGTGAACTATATCCTCTATGTTAAGCCACAAATGTATTTATAAAATCATTATTTTTTATTATTAAAACCATATTTTTTCACTTCTGGTTTTATATAAATTATTTTCCCTTTTCTATTTTAAAATCTTTATAGTATTTTCCTTAAAACCACACAAAAATGTTTTAATGCTAAAATTTATCAAATACATTCCTTACTTTTTTTTCTTATATTTTACCTCAATTACCATGATATATTCCTATATTACCTTATGTCCATCCATTTATGTCTTAATTCCTTTCTTTCAAGGACAATTAAATGATACGACCATTGATTATGCATTATGTCATGATTGTGGAACCCAATTCATTATTTGGGAAACCCTAATGTTTATGTAATATTGACTATGTATGATTCTTGAAGTGGAAAAAATCATGAAATTTATAATGTGTGCACCAAGAAAGTGCTATAATGCATTGGGTAAAGTTTGATATCATGAGACATTATGTACCATGGTCTTGGTGGTTAGCCTTGGGTTGTGCTACTACATGCAATGGTCTTGGCGGTTATCCTTATCTTGTACTACTATAGGAAATGGTCTTGACGGTTATCCTTGAATCATACTAAATTTATGTTTTATATTTCTACCTCATTCTTATTATTCCATGTTTAAATGATACCATATTTATATGTTATGATTCCAAACGTTGCATGCCTTTTTATATCATCATGGTATGCCTTCTAACCTATGTGAGAAAGCATTAATCTTATGGTTGTTCCCTTACTATGCTATATAGATCATCGTTTTGTTCATGTGTTCCCCAGGGCACCCTATACATATTTTTGAGCACAATGGAAGTTAGGAACTCGATTTGATTATTAAATAAAAAAGTTTTTTTAGACACATGATTTTAGTTTTATGAACCTAGCCTTCAAAGACACTAGACTTTACGATCCTTGGATTGTGCTATGATGTATAATTATCATAAAATCTCATAATGTTATGTAAAAGGCTAGGATATCTATAAGTAAAACTCTCTCTTAGCAGGCCATTTGTAAAAGAACCTAAAATATAATATTGAGAGGAAATGTTTTCAGTTTTAACATATCCATGGGAAACTCTTTATTTATTAAAATGATATCTAATATGAATGTGATTTGATCTAGACTATAAGATTGGATTTTTTTATAAATCAATGTCCATGTAATGACCACAAGAAATTAAAAATGGATTCTTAACATAAAATTTTAAATCTAGTTGATGTACGTTTATCCATAGCATCTATGTAAAAGCATTTTTTACTTATCCATTCTCTAATTTGGATTTTTCTAATGAACCTGAATTAATATTCTTTCTATGCTAGCTCACATTGCTCACACAAAGAAAGAATGATCCACAACAGGTGGAGTTTTTTTCCATACAATATCCTACCTTGTTATTTCTTATATATCCATGTAAGTTTAATTCAAATATATTGATATACATGAGAACATAGGTCAATGTACGTTTTACATATCTAAAAATTTATTTAGTTTCTATAATATGGGATTAATTACTATCATTATGTAATATAGCACATATAAATCACTTCATATAAAATATTTGTTTTGGTTGTTGTTAGATAAAGAAAGTACCAAATGAGTATCTATAAATCCATTTGATTCACACTTCCTCAAGCTTCATCTTTAATTATATTACCAGCTGAAGTGGGAGTAGATATTTTTTTTAGAATCTTACATGTCATATTTCATCAACAATTAGATAGAATATTTCTCTTGGTATATAAGTTTATAGTGTTTTTGGTGTTATCTATTATCCTATTAAGTAGTTCATCCCACCCAACATTATTTGATACCATGATCATATTTCATTAACTAACATGGCTAAGACTTATATGCCATAATGTTTTATCATATTTTGAACTAAAGTAACATGAATTGGTTGGATAACCAATTTGGAGAATATTTCCAATTATTCTATCACATGTGATGATTATTTTTTGTATTATTTTAATACATCAAAATGCATGTAATTGTCTAAAAAACATCATTTAAATAATTACATAATTGTATCACACTTAAAATATTGTGGTTCAGTTGTTCAATTTTCAAACTTTGTAGTTGAAACTCCTTTAATTTTCATAGAACATTCATTTCCAATTGATTCTTCATCCTTATCAAGTTGTTCAATGTTTTTGAAACATTTTCAATCACTAGAAATTTGTGTGGGACATCATCCATGCCCGAAGGCTCTTAATTATTTTTTATTTAATATCCACTTTTTAATTGGGTTGAGGGGGAAACCTTACATGATTCGTATTGTAAGACCCCATGATTTCATAATACATCATTTCTTCAAAGTAATTCAATAACATCCACTACACGAGACACCGAGTTCAAGCGCACCATGACTTACAAAACTAGCCGTTCAAAAGAAGTTATGAATAATATTAACATAATTTTGAACTTTATATATTCCTTATAATTTAGAAATCAATATTATGAGTTTCTTATAAATAATTTATGAACAAATTCATTTTTTTCAGATAAAAGATGTACTTTTCAAAAAATGCAATTTTACCGGCTTTTAATAGAGAACTTTTTTTTCAAAAAATATTTTAAAATTTTATGTATTAAATTTTATTAAATGAAATTATTATTTAGAATTGGGACATAAAAATTTAGTTTGGATAAATTTTTGGTACTTTTCTGATAACTTTCATATTTTGATGAATAGAAAAAATTACTAAATTTTAATTTAAAAAAACTTTTTTAATCGAAATAATTAATAGTGATAAATTATGAATCTGAATGGTTTGGAAGTATAATTAGATTATATTTTTATCATTTAATACAATGACATTCATTGTAAGTAATTTCACTTTGAAATTGGACAAAAATAAATATCGATCTTTAGATAGTTATTATTTTTTAAAAATACAGTTTTTGGTTTTGACAATGAGAATTAATTTTAAATTAATTAATGATACTTATATGATTTGAAATTGGTAAAATAAAATTCATTTTTGGATTTGAATATCAAAATTATCTTAGGGTGAATTTTTGGTATTTTTCTGAAAACATTCAATTTTTGATGAATAATAAAAAAGACTAACTTTTAATTAAAAACAACATTTTTAATCAAAATAAAATATAGTTATAAATTATAATATTGAGTGGTTTTTAAGTATAATCAGATTTTATTTTTACCATTTAATCCAATTTTGTTCATTGGACACAATTTCACATTTAAACTGGACATAAGCAATTGTCAATCTTTTGATAGTTATTATTTCTTAAAAACAAGATTTATATTTTGACAAAGAGAATTAAATTTAAATTAATTTCTACCACTTCTGTGTTCTGAATTTATAAAAATTGATTCTATATTTGGAATCAGGAGGTCCAAATTGTGTAAATAGGTATATTTTATTTTGAGACGTTAGTAATATTTACTTCAATTAATATTTTATTTACCATGGTTAAAGAGGTAAATCCAGTAAATAATGTTAAACAATAAAATTATAATAATAAAAATTACCCTAACATGTGACATAACCCTATTTTCTGATATATTTCTGACCATGGTCATACTTGGGTCTATTTTGGGACTCTATGTAGCCACTTGGAAGTGATAATGATATTATATATTAAATAATTTAAAGTAAAGACAAAAAAACAAAAGTAAATATATTTTAGTAAAACAATTTTTATATGAGGTTATACAATTGATCTATTTGACTATAAATAATCATTAGAAATAAAAATATATTTCCTACCACATTGTATTTTATTTATAATTTTTAGACATAACATAAATATATTTATTTATGACACAATGATGATGCAGTATTTTCCTTATTAATGAAAGTATCAAATAAATGGTATTATAGATGTTAAAATAAATATAATTTGAAAGTTTTGATACCATACACAAATTTTATAGGTTAATGGGAAATATTATTATTGATTAAATAAATATTTTTTGAATTATTAATGCTGTTAGAAATTTAACCAAAACAAAATAGAAAATACTGTCAAAATTGACATAAACGTGTTTTTAAAACAAATATGATATTATTAAATGATATTCTATTCCTAAAAATATAAGGTTTGGTAAAAGGTCTAAAATAATATTAAATATGTCATTAATGAACCACTTGTGGTTCTCTTGGAAGTTTATTGTATGCTTATTAACCATATAATATAAAAATAAAAGAGACATGGTAAATGTCAAACTAATTAACTAAGAGTTAAATCGAAAAGATAATGTTAATATACTGACACAAACCTATATAAAACATATTGGTTGAATGTTTTTAGACCCATACCCACTATATAATTTAAATAATTAATTTTTCATCCATTAGAAATCGAAAATTATTTTATTATAAAAAAATATTTCAATCTTTTCATAAGGTCCCCTCACCCCTCTTATAAAAGGGAACTTTCCCTTCTCTAAAGTACAAAACTTCAAATCCTTTTGGCTCAGCCAAAAACTGACCAAATATCCTCCCAACTGTCCTAACTTTATCTTAGAGACATTCCTTTAGTTAGAAAGCCATCCTAAGGAGCCCTTTTGATCAAATCAAATGGAAGAAACCGAAGAAGAGGTAAATATTTCATTATCTCTTTCAAGTTCCTTTCTTCTTCAACTTCCTCTTTATTTGTTGTTTCCATTCTAAAATAATAAATCAAGTATCTTATATATAATTTGATGTTATTATAAATATGGTACAACCATATTCATTATTCTATCCATCCTTAAAATGACATGTCACTATACGTGCGTACGCACGGGTTACCGTCTCCACGTCGTGGTGTTATTATTATTCAATAAATTATTATTTGTATGGGTATAATAATGATGTGTAATTGAAGTAAATAATAAATATAACATGATAATTATTCTGTATATATGATATACCATTCAATTATATATTATTTTAATATCAAAAGAATGATATTGTTTCTTGTGCGTATGTACGGATTACCATTTCCACGAACGTGATGAGATTCATTCCTCATCATATACATTCAAGACTAATTTTCATTAGATTATTAAAGATAATGTTTAAATATATAATATAAATTTGAATATCAATAAAATAAATCCTATATGTAACAAATCATAGAAATGAAAATGAATCATTTAACACCCAAAATGAAGATAATACCAAGATATTATTAATAAGGAAATGTTAAAATATCATATATGATATCATATTAATGTATATGATTCATGTATAATTTAATAAAAATTATTTCACCATTATAAAATAGGTTAACCTACCCTTGACCAAGGGAGAGTAAAAGGTAACAGTTAATTTCACAATCTATTCATTATTCGAGGTTGTTTATATATAATTATCTACTGGGACATATTTATCGTCCACATCCATGTTTCTTGAAAATGTATTTCAAAACTTTCTAACTATTTTATATAATACAGGTTAAAGTCATTTATACCCTTGTTTGAATTTTATAAAATTTTTATAAAGGAATCTTTCAATTGTTTTCCTTACAAGGTACTTTATAACCTTTTCGACAAAATTAAGGTAAAAATGTCTTTTTTAAGTTATACGGAGGGTGATGATATTTTCTTCCATTATAACATCGTCGAAGCTTCCCTTACAAGAATATAAGAATATTTCCAAATATAAATGTTTTCTTTTATAATTATGTGAACATTAAATGATTTCAAAATAGAAGGGGATATTTCTCTAAAAAGGTCTTGATTTCATCTGTTTCAATATCCTTTGATGGATTTTACCTTTTTTTGAAGTTGATTTATTATGATACAAAACTTCCATATTGTATTGATGGTTTTGTGATATGTTTGACTTTGGATGTGTTATTTCATACCATTCATGCTTTATAGATGAAGTATTGACATTTCATATGCCACTTTAAATATGAATGTTTATGTTATGTTTAATCCTTTTCAAATGGAGAATACATTGGGAATAGTAAGTGACGGGTGGAGCCCGCTATAACTCCTCAATGAATCTGTAGGTATCAGGAGAAAAACTAGTGTCTCGACACAAGGCCTTGACATAATCTTATTTGTAGTCTTGTCACAAGTTCTTGACTATGTGGTTATGAAAGTCTAGAATTATGCATTCCATTATTATGAAAGTGGCTATTGATATTGCATGCGATTATTAAACTATTAGTATATACATTTGTGTAAGTAAATGGAATTATTTTTATTTATATTTTCCATATTATAATGATTTTTATGTTGAAAATGCTTTTGTTTTAGTTCTATACATTGCCTTAAATTTTTAAGATTGTTTATGAAAGTTTCTGCTATATTGTTATCCTTACTGGGCATCTGAGCTCACCCCTTTATATGTTTTATTTTTCTATGGATGTGAAGAAGTATATTATGACTGACCTGTAGGGATAGTCTATGGGATCTCAGGGTTTTCCATGGAAACAATGTTTTTGTAGTTTTCTATTTTTTGATGTAATGTAAACCTTATGAATGTTTCTAGTACTACCAAGGATACAGAACTAATCGGTCTTTCGAGACTTGATCTTTTGTGATCAGGACAATGTTATGTAATAATTCCCCGACTCTGGGTAACTAGGGTCGGGGCGTTACAGTTTTTATCAGAGGAAGATTAGTAAAAACCTCATAAACTAGATTTAGATAAACTCTGATCAGAACACATAGCCCTAAGACAGACTTTGGGAATTAATATAGAAAAATTTCCAGAATTTTTGTATTGTAGAGATTTTGTGATTTTTCCAAAAAATACATCCCTATCTAGATAAGAGAAGGTAGAGGCGGCTCTGGCACAGATGTACCTAGGGGTAATATAAGGACTCAGCCTTAAACATTACATAATATTTAATTAAATGAATAATTACCATTGAGGATCTCTTTAGGTTTGGATTTTTAGAGAATTAGGCCATAACTATTACATAACAACTTGAATATTACAAGTAGACACTACTACTCAGTATCCACTTTTTTCATAAAATAAGAACTCATAAAAAGAAACATTTCTAGTTCCACATTTTAGATATCATGACTTTCCCTTGATCCCATCCTTGACTCTATTCATATTTAATTCATATGATAAACATTTCAAAAAAACATGGGATGAGCATAAAAAGCTCAGTAAGGGTTATAAAATAATGAAGAAAAACATTTTCCCATCAATAAATACAAATCAATGAAACTATATTTTTCAATCTTAACATACCTTATGAAATCATAAAATTTATGAATAACACACACAAATCATAAATCATAACGGTTACTTATGGAATCCATATCAAACATACATTTTAGCTATCACAACTATGTAGGGAGTTACACTTGGAATACCCTTCAAAGTATATTCCCTAAATCTCTTAGGAGAAACATCACATTTAACTTTGTCACGTTACCCAATGCATTAGGGAGCTATCTCGGGTTCACCAGCCCTAGGTTTATCATGGAACCACCCATATATGTAAACAATGCCCAATAACCATAACATAATCATGACATATGAAACATGTATAAAGGAAAGATAACATTTCAACATTACAAAATATCAAATCAAGATATTGAAATAAAAAATGTTTTATCAAATCATTTTCAAAACCATTTAAAATGATATTTTTGAATCAAAGTGTCTCATTTCACTTTGATGATTTTAAATGAATTATCATTTTAAAAGATTATTGTCCATATAAATAAATCCTAAAACCCATTTTCAAAACATGGACATTAGAGAGAAATATTTATAATAATAAATATTTAAAACATTTAAAATGATATTTTAGTTAAAGAGTTTTTAACCTAAAGGGAGACGTCTGAATACAAATAATTGAAGAATAGATTTTAATCAGAAAATTATAATATGATAGAATAAATGGATTCATGATATAATATTTAAAAGGACATTATATACACCATATAAGAGTTAATTAGATCATAACAACAACGAAGTCTCAATGGAAATGTAAATTGAGATAAAAACCCTTATTAAGATGGTATCCTTAAATTAAGGATAAATCAATCACATAATTATGTGTGAAAAATATAAATACACCTAATATAAGTGGATATTAAGTTTAAAACAATAAGAATTCATTCACACAGATTTATAGGATGAAATATCCAAGAAGTACAAGTTGAACCTGAAGAATTGAAATTGGGTTAAGGGGTTCCCTTGTAGTAATTTGACAGCCTAACGACGTCACATTAAAATTAAGAAAATGCATTGATGAGATTCAAAAGGGAATCTCATCACATGTATATAAATCATACATAAATAAGGATATATAAGAACACATATTAACATAATAAGATGTAAATTAAAAGACATAACAAAAAGAAGTCTTTTATAAAGAGGAGGGTGAATGGTTCCCTTACCGATTTGGTAATTTACAAAACATACGCCACATGAAAGAAGGATCATAAAATTAAGATGTAAATACTCATAAATGAAATTATATTACATAAATAGTACAATCATGGTAAGTATACGCACCACACAAAAGGAAATAGTGGCAAATATAGCATGAATCTCACGGGAATAAAAAGTTAGATGAAACCCTTTACCACATTGTAATCAACTGAGTCGTATGAACAAAAGTTAATAACCACCAAATGAATCACATAATACCATTAATAAAATGATAATCATGATAATATATATCAAATGTAAGTACACAATACACCGCATGCAATGAATAAGTTGTGAAGAATGAAAATATCACAGAATTAAAAGTGAGATAAAAAAATACCTTACCTCATGTCCGACATGACTCGATTGTTATTTAATCTCTTGAATAATAAACTATAGTTAATTTATTCTTTCTTAAGAACCATTTTCAAGTTTATTATTCCTTTTATATCACTTATTAACATGTTAAAAACATTATGTAATCATTTAACTTAATAACGTCCATTTTGTTGATATTTGGTACTTGAGTCAAAAAATGGTCATCTTATAATCACATGTTGTTCATGTGGTCAATGGTTCATTATATCCAGAATGATATTCATGATTTGGATATCATATATATCATATATATCCATTATATTCATGTATTTATAATATTACATAACATTTGGAGGTAAGAAATGAAATGCACCATTCATGGAGACGGTAATCCGTACGTACGCATGAACGCTTCTTTCATTTCTATTTATTATTTTAATGGAATTAAAACATAATTATATATAGTTATATTATAATTAAAGTTTAATATCATATATAATTTCTTTAAATCCATCCTCTATACATCCCACATAAGGCATTATCGAGTCACATCACTTTAAGGGGCAGTAGTCCTCATTTCCTCAAATGATATTATCGTATTTATCCACTATGGAAACCAAAAGGTGGGATATAAATGGGAATTATAGAAGTATAATTAAATAATAAAAATAATATATATATCATATATAATTACAGTTCCATCATAATGTCCACCATGAGAGGCAGTAAGAGGTAATTGAACAATCATCATCTCATGAGGCGTCAGTTTTCCATCCACAGAAACATTATGTTCTTCACCCATTACATGAATGTGTGTGTAAGTGTAGTTTGAATAATTCTCATAACAACATCCTAGTATATTGAGGATACTTTTTTTTTACAAAAGAAAGTAATTAAAATATTTTAGGGGTTGGAGAAGTAAAATAAAAGAAAAACAATTTAGGAGAAAATGTTACCATTAATTTGGGTAACTACCTTTGGTTTAAACTAAAGGACTTGTTGAAGCGCCTTCAGTCTAAGGTAAGGCTTCTAGAAAGTGTAGAGGGATGTAGGGAGCGTAATTGGGAAGAGTTTTGATGATCCAAATGGCTTGAGAGGTGTGAGGAATTTGGTAGAAGTGGTCTCCATTCATAAGGGAGAGGAGGGGCTCTTTATGAAAGTGTGAAAATAATATTTTATTATATAATGATATTCGATTTATAAAGGTCCAAAAATCATTACTGTTGAATATAAGATGACTCATGGTGGAAATAAGTTCATCCAATAAGAATTGGATAGGTTTTGGATAATATTTTAATCATTATAATCATATTTATTTGAATGATTTATTAATGAGGTAAACAATACATCATTATTATGTCATAAATATTTAATTTATTTGTTGTCTAAAAATTATAAAAAAATATCATGATGTATTAAATATTATTATATTTCCATTTAATATTTATAGTTGAAAATATAATTTATATAACGCCATATAAAAATTAATTAACTAAATGATGTTTGTTTAGGTCATTTTTGCATTTACATTAAATTAGTTAATCAAAAGTGTCATTATTATTTATAAGTGGCTCTATGGGGTCCCAAGATCGACAAAATGATGCCCATGGTTGGTCATGACTCAACCAATAAGGTTAAGACAACTGTTAAGGTAATTTTTAATTATAATAATATTCTTTTAACCTCGAATTACCCTATTTACCGTTAACAGTGTTAAATAAATGTCAAAAGTTACTTTTCACCAAAAATTACTTTCATCTTAATGAACCACATTTTACTTATTGATAGCAACCATGTATGTCGGATTTTTGAAACTCAATTCACAGAAGTGGTAAAATTTTATTTAAATGAAAAATTCAGTTTTTTTATCTTCCAATAAGTGGTTTCAGTATTCATAAAAAATTGAAGTTTTTTAGAAAAATACCAAAAATTCAGCCTAATATATATTTGATATTTGAATTCTAAAATGATGTATATTTTTACAAATTAAAAACATAGAAGGTGAATTAATTAATTTTTAAATTAATTCCCATTATCAAAACAAATAGCATGTTTTTATGAAACAATAACTATCAAAAGATTGATACTTGTTTATGTCTAATTTCAAAGTAAAATTAATCCAAATGACCAACATTAGATTAAATTATAAATATATATTTTAATTTCACTTTAAAACCAATTAAAGAGATAATATAACCATATAAATAAATTATATTAAAACATAGTTTTGAATTAAAATACAATATTTCCATTATTCCTTAAAAAATGAACTTTATCAGAAAATTTCCAAAAATTTACACAGAGTAAATTTTGAGGTCCCCATTCTAAAGAATGATTTTATTTGGTCAAATAAAATGTATTAGAGTGAAAAATTTTAGATTTAATGAGGTTTTTCTATTAAAAGGAGGTAAATCGGCCTTTTAATGTAAATTATACTTAAAATTAGATTCATTCACATTTTAGGCCTCTAACTTTAATTGGATAAATGTTAATACATTTAACAAACATGTATAATAATATTTTAGTTATTTTTGTTCATTTCCACCAATACAACGTCTTGGAGTTAACTGCCATTTAAAATAATATTATTATATAATTAGTGTGCAACGGAAGATTTTAATGAAACTCATTCTTGCGTATTGGGTACGCTATCGAACATAGAAACCCCTTTAATGTAAAATTAATATTTAAATCACAAATATTAAGGAATATTAAAAGTGTATTATTCTTTATTTATCTGGGATGTGACATCCTTTCCCCCTTTTGGGAATTGCATCCTCCCAATTTTAAAACTGGGCTTGGAAACTTCATTAAAAGTCCCACATCAGAAACGTTTCAATAAAAATATCACTTTAAAACAGAGGAAGATAAATATAAAGGTTAACCGAGACAACAGATACTTGGAATCCATGAAAACATGGATATGAAAGAGATAAAAAATGTTCATGTTCTGATGGAGAGTGACAGAAATCATGATTAGGAGAAAGTTAAACACCAGAAAATCACAAACATGTTATGGGTTCAACGGTTCCTGATTCCCAGTAGGAAAAGTTAATAGAAAATGTTTTTTGTTTTAAGTTACATTTCACTAAGGATTCTATTCATGAGCATAACTAAAAAAATAAGGAAACACAATTACTTTTCATGTAGACTTTTATCCTTCACTAGATTTATGACACAGAATCATATTTCCTCCATACGATTAGTATACAGGATGACTTGTTTATATTAAAGTGATATAATCAACTTTGAGAGAATAAAATAATCCAAAATAGATGAACTATATATTTCCCTTGTCTTTAGATATTAAATAAAACCAAAACCTTTAGTACAAGATCAAATAATCCCAAAAAATGATAAACTTTTACATAATGAAAAACTACTCTTAATCTCAAAAATTTTTCTAACAAAACCCAAAGTTCAACAGTGGCCATTCAATAAACAGTTATCCTAAAAATTATTCAAAGTAATCAATGCTAATATTTAAACCCAAATCTCTGAAGGATTTAATCACATAGTCTTCCAAGGTAAATCTTAACATTTATCTCCAAATAACATCAGTTACTCTTAAAGTCTTATACTAAAAAGCAATTAATCTAATCACATATCCTCTATGAAAGGTTAATCATTTCCATAGATAACCCAAAATAAACTTATTCTTGATTCATAACATCATCTAACTAAAAATAATTAGTCATACTAACTAGGGAGTTCACGTAGTCTAGTGGTAGGCGATAAATACCAGTCGCACTTTGGTTGTGGGTTCAATTCTCATAGCTTCGTTCGACGTGATGGGTTGTCACACATTTTCTGTGTTTTCCCTTTTCAAAAAATACATAATTTTATAACATTCTCGAAAAGAGATAAATTCATAAAAAATAACCATAACATATTTTAACTACAAAGGTTATCTAATAACTTTCGTTTTGAATCCCAAAATGTATTAACTGGTAATTGCCTCAAATTCAAGGATCATATAAACCCAAATGGTTCTTTATAAATATATCCACAAAAGAGAAGATAATTATTCCTTGAATAAAATTTTCATATATCAAACATCAGGATTAAACAAACTATAAAAAGTCTTCTAATGTAATCCCATCATCAGAATATCCTTAATAATTTTAAGCATTTCACCATCCTAAATTATACCATAACACTTGAATCCCTTATATGTTGAATTATTACTCATTCAACGTTCTTCTTGATCCATTAACCATTACTTTCAAACTTATTCTGAAATACTTTCTTCCTACAAACAAAATCATGAATCATATCCTAATATTTCAATGATTTGAAAACATATGATAAGAAATAATCCATACATTTCATTGGTTATTGTCAGTTTCTTCATCCTCATTCAGAATGGAATAAGGTATTGGTAAACAAATATTTGTATGATCCTGGTGATCCCCTTTCCTAAACATCTTCATAGGACATATGTTTGCATAATGACTATGCTCACCACATGTAAAACATTCAATTGATCCTCCAGAAAGAGCTTATTTCCCTTTCTGAGATTCAACTATATGCTTCCTTTTTCCATGGAAGGTTCTTGCTTAATGACCTTCATTTCCATATCTATAGCATCTTCCTATACCTTTGAAAAATTTTCCCAAGTTTTTCCTTCCACATCCTTAACACATAGGTTTTTGAACATACATACCATTATAATTATTACCTGAACATCCGTGGGGATTTTTTTCTAGTATGTACAATGCCTCAAAAAATAACCAAGGATCAAGTTGTCAATCATGACTCCAGATAGTTGGTTGAGAATAACCACAAGAGTTATCATTTTAGATCCCATTTTATTCAATTTCTCATTCAGAAAACCATCATTGTTTTATTCACATCCATTGTTACTTTGATGCCTACAAGATCCAACCATTGACTAAAACCAGAATGGTAAGTGTGAGTATATCAGTAATATCATCATATAATATCTTAAGAGGAGGGTAAATACTAAGATATAATTATTCATGTTATCTTAAACTCATTCACTTTATGTAATTAAAATATGACCCTTTCTGAAATCCTAACCATTATGGTAATGTCACTTATGCTTAAAGAATAACCAAACCTCTAAAGTTTTCTAAACTGACCACTCATACCAACTATAAGGACCCGACCTTAAACATTACATAATATTGAAATAAATGAATAATTCACCTTGAGGAGATTTTCAGGTTTATAGTTTTAGATAATTACGCCATCACTATTAAATAACAACTTGAATATTACAAGTAAACACTACTACTCTGTATCCATTTTTTTCAAAAAATAAAAACTCTTAAAAATAAACATGTCTAGTTCCATATTTTAGACAGCATGAATTTTCCATGATCCAATCCTTGACCCTATTCATCTTTAAGTCCTGTAGAAAACATTTAAAAAAAACACGGGATGAGCACAAAAATCTCAGTAAGGGTTATAAAAAAATGAATGAAACATTATCCCAACAATAAATACAAATCAATGAAACTATATTTTTCAACCATAACATACCTTACGAAATCATAATATTTATGAACCACACACAAAAATCATAAATCATAAAGGTTACTTATGGAATCCATATAAAACATACATTGTAGCTATCATATCTATGTAGGGAGTTACACTTGGAATACCTATCATAGTATATTCTATAAATCTCTTAGGAGAAACAACACGTTTACCTCCGTCACGTTACCCAATGCATTGGAGAGCTATCTTGGGCTCACCCACCCAAGGATTATCATAGAACCACATTTATATGTAAAAAATGCCGAATAACCATAGCATAATCATAACATATGACACATGTATAAAGGAAAGATAACATTTCAACATTCCAATATATTAAATCAAGATATTGAAATAAACAATGTTTTATCAAATCATTTTCAAAACCATTTAAAAAGAGATTTCTGAATCAAAGTGCCCCATTAAACTTTAACAATTTTAAATGAATTATCATTTGAAAAAATTAAGTTCCATATAAATAAATCATAAAACCCATTTTGAAAACATGGACATTAATGAGAAATATTAAGAAGAATAAAATTTTAAAACATTTAAAGTGATATTTTAGTTAAAGAGATTTTTTAAAAAAAGGAGACACTTGAATACAAATAATTGAATAATATATTTTAATTAGAACATTATAATATCATGAGAATAAAGGTATTCATGATATAATATTTCAAAGGACAGTATATACACCATATAAGAGTGAATTGGTGCATAACAACAATGATGTCTCAATGGGAATGTAAATTGAGATAAAATACCTTATAAAAATGGTATCCTAAAATTATGGATAAATCAATCACATAATTATGTGTCAAAAATATAAATACAACCAATATAAGTGGATATTAAGTGTAAAAAAATTAGAGTTCATTCACACATATTCACAGGATGACATATTCAAGAAGTACAAGTTGAACCCGATGAATTGAAATTGGGTTAAGAGGTTCCCTTGTAAAAATTTGATAGCCTAACGACGTCACATTAAAATTAAGAAAAAAAGTTGATGAGATAAAAAAGGTAATCTCATCACATGGATATAAATCTTACATCAATAACTATATAGAAGAACATATCTAAACATAATAATATGTAAATTAAAAGACATAACAAAAAGAAGTCTTTTATAAAGAGGAGGGTGAATGGTTCCCTTACCGATTTGGTAATTTACAAAACATATGACAAATGAAAGAAAGATCATAAAATGAAGATTTAATACTCATAAATGAATGTATATTACATAAATATTACAGTCATGGTTAGTACAGACACCACAAAAAAGTAAATAGTGGTAAATATAGCATGAATCTCACGGGAATAAAAAGTGAGATGAAACCCTTTACCATGTTGTAATCAACTGTGTCATATGAAAAAAAGTTAATAACCACAAAATTAATCACATAATATCATGAATATAATGAGAATAATTATTATATATATCAAATGGCAGTGCACAATACACCACATGCAATGAATAAGTGGCGAACAATGGAAATCTCACAGAATTAAATGTGAGATAAGAAAATCCCTTACCTCGTGTCCGACTTGACTCAATCATTCTTTAATCTCCTGAATAATAAACTAAAGTTAATTTATAATTTCTTAAGAACAATTTTCATGTTTATTATTCCTTTTATATCACTTATTACCATGTTATAAAAATTATGTAATCATTGAACTTAATAACGTCCATTTTGTCGATATTTGGTACTTGAGTCAAAAATGGAATTCTTATAATCACATGTTGTTCATGTGGCCAATGGTTCATTATATCCAGAATTATATTCATGATTTGGATATCATATATATCATATATATCTAGTATATACATGTATTTATAATAGTACATAACATTTGGAGGTAAGAAATGAAATGCACCATTCATGGAGACGGTAATTCGTACGTACGCATGAACACTACTTTCATTTATATTTCTTATTTTAATGGAATTAAAACATAATTATACATAGGTATATTATAATTACAGTATAATATAATATATAATATCATTAACTCCATCCTTTATACATCCCACATAAGGGATTAACGAGTCATATCACTTTGAAGGGGTGGTAGTCTGCCCTTTCTCAAATGAGATTATCGTATTTATCCACTCTGGAAACCAAAAGGTGTGTTATAAATGGGAAGTACAGAAGCATAATTAAATAATAAAAATAATATATATATCATATATAAATATGGTTCCATCATAATTGCCACCATGAGAGGTGGTAAGAGGTAATTGAACAATCATCGTCTCGTGAGGTTTTAGTTTTCCATTCACATAAACATTTTGTTATTAACCATTAGATGGAGTTGTGTGTAAGTGTAGTTCGAATACTTCTCATAAAAAAATCATTGTATATTGAAGATAATGGTGTTGTTATAAAATAATGGAATAAAAATAGTTTAGGGGTTGAAGAAGTAAAATAAAAGAAAAAACATTAAGAGAAACCGTTACCATTAATTTGGGTAACTCCCTTTGGATTGAACCAAAGGATTTCTTTAAGTTCCTTCTGCATAAGGTAAGGCTTCTAAGTAGAGGAGAGGGATTTAGGGAGATTAATTGGGATGTTTTTGGACAATAAAAATGGCTTTATAGGTGTGAGGAATTAGATAGAAGTGGTCTCCTTTTGTAAGGGAGAGGAGGAGCTCTTTAGGAAAGTGTGAAAATATTATTTTATTATATAATGATATTCAGTTTCTATAGGTCCAAAAATAATTAAAGTTGAAGATAAGATGACTCATGGTCGATGTAAATTCATCCAATAATAAATGTACTGGTTTTGGATAATATTTTAATCATTATAATCTTATTTATTTAAATTATTTATTAATGAGGTAAACACTGCATCATTAGTATGTCATAAATAATTTAATTTATTTGTTGTCTAAAAATTATAATTAAAATACCATGATGTAGGAAATAATTTTATATTAACAATGAATATTTATAGTCAAGAATATAATTTATATAACACCATATAAAAATTAATTTACTAAAAGATGTTTGTTTATGTCATTTTTGCATTTACATTAAATTAATTAATCTAAAGTGTCATTATCATTTATAAGTGGCTCCATGGGGTCTTAAAATCGACCAAAAGATTCCCATGGTCTTCCATGACTCATCAAATAAGGTTAGGACAAGTGTTAAGGTAATTTTGAATTATTATAATATTCTTTTAACATTGAATTGCCCTATTTACCTTTAACCGCGGTAAAAAAAAGTCAAAAGTTACTATTTACCAAAAATTATTTTCATCATAATAAACCACATTTTACTTCATGAAAACAAACATGTATGTTAGATTTTTTAAATTCAATTCACAAAAGTGGTAAAATTTCATTTAAATGAAAAAGTCATTATTTTTTAACCACCACTAAGTGGTTTTACTATTCATCAAAAAATGATGTTTTTCAGAAAAATACCAAAAATTAAGCCAAAGCTATATTTGATATTCTAAATTAAAAAATGATGTCTATTTTTTCAAATTCAAAACATTGAATTGGCATTAATTATTTTTAAAATTAATTCCTGTAATTAAAATAAATAGCGTGTTTTTAAGAAACAATAACTATCAAAAGATTGATACTTGTTTATGTCTAATTTCAAAGTGAAATTAATTCCAATGAACAAAATTGGATTAAATGGTAAAAATATATTTTAATGTAACTTTAAAACCAATTAAAATGATAATATAACCATATAAATAAATTATATTAAAACATAGTTTTGAATTAAAATACAATATTTACAATATTCATTAAAAATGAACTTTATCAGAAAAATTCCAAAAATTTACACAAAGTAAATTTTGATGTCCCCATTCTAAATAAGGATTTTATTTTGTCAAATAAAATATATTAGAGTGACCAAAATTATATTTAAAGAGGTTTCTCCATTAAAAGGAGGTAAATCGGCCTTTTAATGTAAATTAAACTTAAAATTAGAATCATTCACATTTTAAGCCTATAAATTTTATTGGATAAATGTAAATAAATTTAAAAAACCTGTATAGTCATATTGTAGTTTCTTTTGTTCATTTATGCCAATACAATGACTAAGAGTTAATTTCCATTTAAAATAATAATATTATATTATTAGTGTGCAACATAAGATTTCAAAGAAACACGTTGTTCCATATTGGGTACGTTATCGAATATAAAATACCCTTTAATGTAAAATTAATATTTAATTCACAAATATTAATAAATATGAAAAGTGTCTTATTATTTATTTATCTGGGATGTGACTGGTATAACCCGAAAACACCTTTTTGAGCTAGACTCAAATAGGAACTAGTGCACGACAATGGGCCTTTCTACACTCTTGGTTATGACACTCTCTGGGGATATTTTTAGGGTAATTCTCATTTTCTTTACAAATCATTATGATGTCTTTATGAGTATATACCTTCTCAAAAAAAAATTATTATGATTATGGATTATATCCGTAAACTGTTCAATTTACGTTTGGTGTTTTACAAGTTTGGAATTATTTATTATAATTCATAAACTAACATAGTGTATGCCATTGTATAGAAATGACATCCAGTAGAAGGAATGTGAACTCTATCAGTACGTATGATCCAAAGATTAATAAGGATCATATCTTTCACGGTGTTAAGCCAACATTTAGAAGGGAAATAGTCTCCTATGTATTCTCAACATATAAATAAATAGTATGATGTGTTAATAAGATAAGTAAAGAATTATTTGAGACCTATGGATTTTAAGGAAAGAAAGAGAAGAAAAGGATGAAGAGAGAAAGATGGATAAAGGGAAGAGGGAAAATAAAGATTTTCCCATATGTGATAACTGTGGAATGAATCACCTTGGTAAATGCTTGAAGGGAATGAGAGTTTGTTATAAGTGTGGAGAAAAAGGACACCAAGTACGTGATTTCAAGGGTAAGAAAAAGGTTTTAAATGTATAATGCTTCATCTGCAAGGAGATGGGACACACCATGAATCAATGTACGAATCATCAAAGTATACCCCAAATGAATTTATTGTATAATAATCAATTTATGATACTATAGAAGATGAATAAAAATGATTAAGATATATTATGTTGTTATTAATGGATTTTACCATTTTAGAATTGTATTCACCTGCTAATCATTTATTTTGAATGTCAAAATCCGGTTTATGGGTTTCTGGAGCCCAAGTTTACAATCACAAACTCAAAACAAGAGAAGCACAAAATCAGAGAGCTCAACCAACACAAACTTACAAATCATAATATCCATACTCATCTTCGCATCCCATGCATGATTCATCTACTCTGGTAGCTGTAGCCGATTTCCATTCTGGCGATCTCCAGTAGCTTTCACTATGAACCTGAATACTAAGCTGATCAAGCATTGGATGTTCCGGTGATGTCCTTTTGACCATGCTACCCTTCTTAAAATCTGCATTCACCACACTATTCTGCTTAGACATAGATCTAGTTCACATTGGCCACAGAAGGCATGAATAATATCTCCTTGGTCATCTTCTTGGAGTAGAAGAAAAAGTCCCCTCAGCTGTAGACAATTTATGATTCCAACTTTGAAGAACATCACTGAAGGAGAAACCAACAGGGCCACTCAAATTTTCCTTCCCTCCCCCAGATATCTCCCGTCCTTTACATGTTTTCACCCCTAAACCCAAAACAGAACTCCCTACATTGTGCACCCTCCATTTACCTGAAGTTTTATTCTCGATTAAAGGTGGACGTTCACCCTCTATAGTCAACATCCTCGCAGCTACGACATGTACCTCTTTCATGCCACCACCACCCTGAAGATCCTCCACCATTAAAGTGGAGCTCATTGTCACATCGTGGCTGTATTCTACAGAAAAAACAACTGGATCGTGCCCCATGTCAATGGCCTGTTATTCCTCCATGACTTCCTCTTCAACTATAGAAGTTACATTTTCCAAGCCTTCAACTAGCTGCCTGTCAAGGACCTCCTCACCATCATCCCTTCCTCCAAGACCAGCCTCCCCCAGCTCCATGGCCAACATACCTCCAAAAAGTCCATAAAACCTGTTACTCAATGAAATAAAGGAAGCATCCAATGGATCCAGACCCCTATATTTCTTATCACCCACCAGGGAAACTACCTCCACTGAATTCAAATCCCTTCAATCCCAAACCATTCCTGCACTTACACTACCCATTGAGCTAGTAGAATCTCCAGCGTGCTGCCTAAACCTGTGAAATATCTCAGCAACTTCCATATTGTTCTTATGTATCTTTCCATCCAATGCTCTATAATCACTTCTTATCTCAATGTAAACATTACGAGACCCAACATTTTTACCTTCCAAATCCGTACTAGCCACATCAGAACACCTCCCTCTATCAGCAGGTCCTGTCAACCTCTGGTCTCGACTTAACTCCAAGTCTGCTTCCAAACAAGTAGAATTAGAAGTGCTCACAGGGATAGGCTGCTCATTGTGATGGATCCCCCTTAACCGTGGAGGATGTACCCTAAGACATACCTTCTTCAAATGACCCAACCTCCTACAAGAACCACAGAACTCGGTCCAATCTTCATACACAACTTGCTTCTTGAAACGATACTCTTCTCCAATTATTATCCAAAAAATGTCGAAAGGAGTGCGAGACCCTCAATTTCTACACAAACTTGGGGGTTTACTGGATGGAAAACCACCTCAGTTCAACTACCATCACAATGAAATATACCTACCATGTTTCCCAACATGGAAATATTTGAAGGGTTTTGAAACGGCCAAGGGAGTTTAGGAAAACTTACCCAAACCGTCATAGAAGGAGAATCGTAGTTCATATGAAGGTCGAAGGACCAGTGCAGAAGAAGGAAGAAATAACCCTTGAAATTTCTAGGATCCCTCGACCATGCTTGAATGAGGTCTGCCTCTATCTTGATGAAAATCATAATTTTTTTATTGTCAAGCAATCCAACCACTGCACGCTCTTGGAGATCCCATGAACCGAAGACGAAACAGTCGAAGTCTTCCACTGAAGGCCTCTTGGGATTGAACCAAGCCACAAGGGTGAGATTCAACAAGCTGGAAGATTCCATAAACTCGGATGAAGATATGTGAAGATTCGGTTCCCCATCAACCAGATCTAGGACCTTTGGGTTTAAAGTAGCTCTCAGAAACAGAGGAAGAATCTCCGGATTGAATAAAGGCTGGAAACTCATAGGTTTCCTACGAGACAGTGATTCTCCCTCCCTATCCATGGGGGGAGGAGCCGGTGCGGAGGCCGCCATCATCACCGAAGGGTGAGACGGGATGAGAGAGAAGATCCTGAAAGGATGATAGAGAAGCTCCATAGTTATCACATATGGGTAAATCCTTATATATTATATAAGGATTGTAATGCAGTACTATTTCATTAAATATTTGAGATTGTGTGGAACCATGAAAAGTGACTCAATGGAAGGTTAGATTTTTGGAAAATACATGGCTGAGAGAAATATAAACCCTTATTTGAATATAATACAGTGGTAGTGATTTATGAATAAGATATGATTGATTTGGAAAAATTATATTTTATATTCATGACTACCTTAAAACTGATTAATGATTTGTATATTTCATCATTGGTGGATTTTTAAACATTTTTTGATATAAGTAGTGTATCCAGTATTCTATAAAGAATAATGGACCATGAAAGTAATCAATATGGTCTTACGGTAATTCATGGTTTTACCATGTTTTAAAAGAATACATGATGAAGGTTTTCGCATGTTATTACGTGGATAAAAGGATATTCAGTGTGTTTAACTTATAAAATATGGATTGCGAGTTTCGATAGAAGTATTTTGGATATGTATAAATGTTGTAATGGATTACGTTTGAATCATGATAGTATTGTTACGGTTATTTTTGGATTGTTATAAAAAGGACAACACACAGACTGTGTGACAATCCATCGCGTCGAACAATGCTGCAGAATCAAACCCACAACCATAGGGAAATTGGGATTTATCGCCTACCACTAAACTACGTGAAGTCCATGGATTGTATAATCATGTTTTTAAAGGGTATGATAGGTGAATTATAAATTCATAATTTTTGAAACCCTATAATATTAGGATAAATATAATATTTTTGAAATCTTTTGGAGTGAAAGATGAGTTTGTGGTTGGAATTAGTTGAAGGATTAAACTCTACTTGTCAAGTATATATATACATATATAATTTTTTATCTTATTATATGGGTATATCAATTCTTAAAAATTAGGTAAGGTATTTAAAAAAAATGTGTTATCCTAATACATTATGTTTTGTTGAACCGATGGTATTTTAAATCATCATAGATTGATGGATTTGAGGCCCTAAATTTTACAATTGATTGTGATTGATGGCCTCAATCACTCCCTATAAATATTTATGTTTTCATTCCAATTGTGTGTCTCTAATTACCACCAATTTTCTCCCAATAGAGATCATAATTTTGTGGTGACCCTTTCATTTTCATTTTCCTCTTATTAAGACTATATTTTATTAACCCAATATTCGATGTGGGTTTTCCCACAAAGGTATTTTAAATTTTCAAACTTTTATTTTAAAAGAACAATTTAAAATTGAGGGGACACAATTTATTGAAGGATCCAAGAATGTAACACCCCAATATTTCATAATATATTATTTTTTGAATGCAATTAAATAACTAGAACTGCACGCAACACCGAGTTCCAGTGCACCACAACTTACCAATCTAACAATTTAAAAGCAGTTATGAATAGTATTAACTGAATTTTTAACTTTATATAATCCTTATAATTTAGGGATATATATTACGAGTTTCTTAAACATAATGTAATAACAAATTCATTTTTTCAGATAAAAGATGTATTTTTAAAAAAAATGCAATTTTATCACCTTTTAATAAAGAACTTTCTTTTAAACCAATATTTAACAATTTTATATATTCAATATAAAGAAATTAAATTATTCTTTAGAAATAGGACATAAATATTTAGTTTGGATAAATTTTTTGTTATGTTTTGGATAACTTACATATTTTTATGAATAGTGAAAATTACTAAATTTTAATTAAAATCAACCTTTTAATCGAAATAATTAATAATGATAAATTATAAAATTTGAATGGTTTGAAAGTATAATTAGATTACATTTTTTTCATTTAATACAATTATTGTCATTTTAGGTAATTTCCCTTTGAAATTGGACATAAACAAGCACCAATCTTTTGATAGTTATTATTTCTTAAAAATACATTTTTTGGTTTTGACAATTGGAATTAATTTTAAATTAATTAATGAAACTTCTATGTTTTGAAATTGGTAAAATAGAATTTATTTTTGAATTTTGAATATCCAAATTATATTATAGTGAATTTCTGGTATTTTTCTGAAAACATTCAATTTTTGATGAATAGTAAAAAATACTAAATTTTAATTAAAAACAACTTATTTAATCAAAATATTTATAGTGATAAATTATAATATTAACTTATTTTAACTAAAATTATATTATATGTTTTACATTTAATCCAATGTTTGTCATTGGATGTAATATCACATTTAAATTGAGCATAAGCAAGTGTTAATCTTTTGAAAGTTATCATTTCTTAAAAACACACTTTTTGTTTTGACAACGGGAATTAATTTGAAATTAATTTATGCCACTTCTTTGTGTTGATTTTAGAAAAATGGATTCCATATTTGGAATAAGGAGGTCCAAATTATGTTAATAGGTATCTTTTATTTTTAGTCATTTGGAATATTTACTTTAGTAAATATTTTATTTACCGTGGTTAAAGAGGTAAATTTAGTCAATAAGGCTAGAAAATAATATTATAATAATACTAAATTACCCTAACAGATTTCCTAACCTAATTAGATAATACATTTCCGGCCATGGGCATCCTTGGGTCGGTTTGGGGACCCCATGGAGCTACATGGAAGTGATAATGACATTATATATTAAATAATTTCAAGTAAAGACAAAAATAAAAAAGGAAAATATCTTTTAGTAAAAAAAATTATATGAGGTTATATAATTGATCTATTCAACTATAAGTATTAATTAAAATGAAAAAAAATATTTCCTACCTAAGGATATTTTATTTATAATTTTTAAACAGAAAATAAATATATTTATTTATGACCCAATGATGATGCCGTATTTTCCTTATTAATGAAAGAACAAAATAAATGGTATTATTGATGTTAAAATAAATATATTTTAAAAGTTTTGATTCCAAAAATGTATTTTCATTGTTAAGATGAAATGTTAGGACTGATTAAATAATTTTTTTTGAGTATAAATGTTGTTTGAAATTTAACAAAAACAAAATAGAAAATAGTGTCAAAACTGACATAAACGAGTTTTTAAAACAAATATTATATTATTAATTGATATTATATTCCTAAAAATATAAGTTTCATCCAAAAGTCTTAAATAATATTAAATATTTCATTAATTAACCAATTGTATTTCGTTTGATGTTTATTGTATGTTTATTAACAATATAATATAAAAATACAAAGAGACATGGTAAATGTCAAACTAATTAACTAAAAGATAAATCTAAATGATTAAGTTAATATAGTTCCCAAATAATTCAATTTTTAGCCATTAGAAACCGAATATTATTTTATTATATAATAATATTTCAATCTTTTTCTAAGGTTCCCGTCACCCTCTTATAAAAGGGCACTTACCCTTCTCTCAAATTCACACCTTAAAAT
The DNA here is from genome assembly GCA_963277665.1 of Viscum album. Lineage (NCBI taxonomy): Eukaryota > Viridiplantae > Streptophyta > Magnoliopsida > Santalales > Viscaceae > Viscum > Viscum album. The sequence continues at coordinate 388,761,091 of OY728166.1, forward strand.
CCTTTTGGCTTCGCCAACCACTACCCAAATATCCTCTAAACTGTCCTCCCTTAATCCTAAAGGCCTTGATTTGGTCATAAAGCCAACTTAAGGAGCCCTTTTGATCAAATCAAAAGGAAAAACCTGAAGAATAGGTAAATATTTCCTCACCTCTTTCAAGTTCATTTCTTCTTCCACTTCCTCTTTCATTGTTGTTTCCATTCTAAATAAATAACTCCATTATATTCTATATAATGTGATGTTATTATAAATATGTTATAACTATATTCATTATTCTATCCATCTTTTGAATGACATGTCATCATACGTGCGTACATATGGATTATCGTCTCTAGGTCCTAGTGTAATTGTTATTCAATACATTATTATTTGGATGGGTATAATAATGAGGTGTAATTGAAGTAAATAATAAATATAACACTATAATGATTCTATATATATTATATACCATCCAATTAGATATTATTTTAATATAAAAATAATGATATTGTTGCTTGTGCGTACGTACAGATTACTGTCTCCACGAATGTGATGAGATTCATTCCCCATCGTATCCATTAAAGACCAATTTTCATTAGATGATTAAAGATAATGTTTAAAAACATAATATCATTCTGAACATGAATAAGATATATCCTATCTATAACAAACATTAATTATGTAACGATGTATACAAAGGAAAATGAATCAGTTAACACTTGAAACGACGATAATACAAAGATATTATTAACAAAGCAATGTTAAAAGATTATATATGATATCATATTAATGTATATGATTCTTGTATAATTTGATAACAATTATTTCAAAATTATACAAGAGGTTAACCCTACCTCAACCAAGAAAAATTACAAGGTATGGGTTAATTTCACAATCTCTTCATTATCCGAGGCGGTTTATATGTAATTATCTACTGAGACCTCTTTATCATCCACATCCATATTTCTTAAAAATGTATTTCAAAACATTATTACTATTTTATAAAATATGGGTTAAAGTCATTTATACCCTTTTTTTAATTTTATAAGATGATTATAAAGGACTCTTTTCATTTTTTTCCAAACAAGGTACTTTATAACCTTTTTGACAAAATTAACGTAAAAATGTATTTTTTAACTTATACGAAGGGTGGGGATATTTTCCACCATTATAACATTATCAAAGCTTCCCTTAAAATCTTATAAGAATATTTTAAAATATAAATGTTTTCTTTTATAATTTTGTGACCTTAAAATTATTTCAAATTAAAAAGAGATATTTCTCTAAAATGGTTTTGTTTCATCTATATCAACATCATTTAATGGATTTATGTTTGTTTGAAGCTGATTTATTATGATACATAACTTCCATATTTTATTGAAGGTATTGTAATATGTTTGACTGTGGATGTTTTATTTTATACCATTCATGGTTTATGGATAACGTATTGACATTTCATATGCCAGTATTAATACTAATGTTTATGTTATGTTTAAACGTTTTCATGTGGGGAATGCATTGGACTTAGTAAGTGATGGGTGGAGCCCGTTATAGCTCCTCGATGCATCGGTATGTCTTATGAGACAAACTAGTGTCTTGGAACAAAGCCTTGAAAAAATCTTATTTGTAGTCTTGTCACAAGGCCTTTACTATGTGGTTATGAAAGTTTGGCATTATTCATTCCATCATTATGAAAGTGGCTATTGAAATTTCATGTCATAATTCGACTAGTAGAATATTCATGTGTGTAAGTAAATGGCATTATTTTGATTTATATTTTCCATACTATGATGAAGTTTATGCTGAAAAGGCTTTTGTTTTAGTTTTATACATTTCCTTAAATGTTTATGCTTGTTTGTGAATGTTTCCGCTATATTGTTATCCTTAGAAAGCATCTGAGCTCACCCCTTTCTATGTTTTATTTTTTTCAGGATGAGAAGAAATATATTATGACTGACCTGCAGGGATAGTCTATGGGATCTCAATGTTTTCCATGGAAAAAATGTTATTTTAGTTTTCCAATTTATGATGTAATGTAAACCTTATGAATGTTTCTAGTACATCCGAGGCTACTAAACTAATTGGTCTTTGGAGACGTGATCTTTTGTGATCATGCCAATGTTATGTAATAATGCACCAACTCTAGGTAACTAGGGTCGGGGAATTACACGTATGACCTGATGAATAAGGCCTTAGTACATGACCCCAAAGGCCCTAAGGATTTAAAATCATTAAATATTCCCTTACCCAGTGAATTGAAAAAATTTATCACGATCCCAACTCTTGTATGACTGCACAACTAGAAATGCTCCGTAGAAAGGTTCATAGTGCTTGGTCTGGATGGAAGATGGCATACCCAGTCATTCATCCAATATTGTATCCATTCAAATATGGGACATACACTCTCAATACATGTACCTATAATGTGGAGAGACCCAAAATATTCTTTTTCACTAGTATTCTAAATCATTCATCATTGGAAATAACTCCATACAGTCGAACACCTTCGCCGCCCATCGTGGACCACTGCTCCATCCAGTCGTAGCCACTGAGGAAGTCACCGCCACCTGAGCAAACCTATCACCATCCATCGACCTCTATCCCCCAAGGCCGACTGATATCACCCATTCATCCTCCTGGTACCCCCATTGTAAAGATAAACCACCCCCACCCAACATGCTATCACAGGACACCGGTTCCGCAATTGGAACCACCAAGATGACCCCCACTGATGGCTGTTTTCCAACCCAACACCCATGCCACTTGAAGCATCCCCCTCTACCGATAGATACCACCATCCCCAGCTACTAACATCCATGTTACACGCTTCTACAATAAATACCCAAATAATTATCCTTCTAGGGATAAAACCTTAGTTGATGCCGGATTAAAGGACAACCTTAACCACTAGGCCTAGACCCCAACTGGTATGTGTGGAATATCCACTCTATAAAATCTACGGGGTTCCATTCATGAAAACATTCTAAGAAAATTATATAATCATTGACTTTTATTCCTTATTTACCTTTGTAATATCCATATATTTTTTATTACAGTAAAAATTCCTGGGATGATTTATCATGTATTCCAATGCCTAATGACCCAATTGGTCACATCTTCTTGAAATTTTATCAAAATAGTCATTCAAATTCAGTATTGAGAAATTTGATTAATTATTATTTATATTGTACTTTATTTGAGACTTTAATTCAATTTTATTTAGTTTAATAACCTTTGATTAATGAATTCTCCCTAGTAGATACATATTTTCCCAGCATGAATAGGATATCGGCCCATAAAATCCATAACACTAGCAATATCCACTGAATCTTGTTATTCCATGATAAAATTTAATTATTCATGGATTTTATTTCTCGATATAATTACACTGCTTGATTTTTCCTTAGGGTAGATTTAATTATTACAACATTATTTCCATCCTGAGATATTGACGTGTGTTTGTCACTATTTTATGGACTAAATTTCTACAAACTTAACGTTTAAACCTGAAAAATAAATCACAATAGAATTACTTTCACACTTTTTAGGAGAATATTTAACATATTCCTTTATGTTCATTTTCTAAGATGGTTATTATTTTTAATCTTTGACTTACACTATATCAGGGTAGAGATACCTGATCTTATTCAATGATTTTATAATAGAATTTTTTTTGTTTCTTTATTAACTATTATTTTTTTTCATCCTGATTTTCTCATCATGATATTTCAATATCATTCCTTTCTCATCAAATTTCGTCTTGAGGTTTTTATTTCATCAACATGTTCATCTTCTTTTCAGAAAACCTCTTCTTTAGATTCGATGTTCTCTATTATCTAATTTCTTCAAAAATATTATTCAATTAATGATTTTAGTTTTCTTATCAAGAAATAATTCCATTTTTAATTTCATATTGTGTTCCATTTATGATATTTTACATTCCACTTCCTCACTTCTTCAGTATTCTTCACAAATCCCCACACAAGCCATGATTTGTTTTAATTTATCGACAACTTAATTTTCTAATTAGCTTCATGAATATTGATCATTCTATTTCCCTTTACTAATTAGACATCTAATTTTTATTATTATAAACTTCTTCTTTATATCAAATAAATTAGATACTGAATTTTATTTTGACCCCATTTCTTCATTTGATGGTCCACATCTTGACCATTTCATTTATACTCACTACCTTCCATCTTTATTTATTTCAACGAAAGGTTTCTAACACCACTCATTTTAAAACAATTAATCTTTATTTTTTATATATATTCCATTTCCTTTTATGAATTTATTTTAGTTAATAGTTTTTATTCTCTTATAATCTATATCCTCTTGTTCTAATTATCATACTCTCTAGAATCATTAGCTTTTTCATTTTTGACATTGAGTTTCCTCATGGCCTAAAAATTCATTACCTCCTTAATTTTATTTTAGAATGATGAATCATTTTTCATCTCTTATAGAATGATGATTTTATTTAATTCATAATAGGTAAGATCATGTCTACCTTCTATTGTAGAAATATGAAGATTAATCCTATCTAGAAAATTTCATCCTATTTTTTTTTTAAAATTATGGAATATTCAAGATTATATATATACTAATGTTACTAAAAATTTTATTGAAGCTTTTAAAGAAATAACCTTATTTTTATCGTTAGAATTTTTTTTATCATTAAACAAGCTTCACAATATTTGGAGCATGGATTATTGTACTTTCACATTTCAGTCAAACAAAATTTTATGTTTATCCAAAATCTCATTTTCTATTTTAAGTTGCAACACTTAAAAATAGATTTTTCAAAATATAGGCATAAAAATGAAATTTATATCCTTTCTATTAACATCAAAATTATTCAAATAAACAATGAGAATTAATGAACTTCTATGAATGGGTTAAAATGACACTATTTTCGAATTTTCCACTCATAATGCATGATACAGATTGTAGGGAAACATCATATCTTACATCCGTTATAGTTTTTCCATTATATAATGGAAACACACTAATATCGATTTAATTAATATTATCCCTGATTCACTACATGGGGATCTGACTAAGGGAACACAAAAGCACTGACACCATGTTATATGAATTTGGAATGGGTTTACCACTACGGGTGGGGATATGATGAATCAATAGTTATATTATTTTAAAATTTCCCAAAGAATGAAATTCACCCCTTTTATTTTTTAGGATCCAATTATATCAATTATATCAATGTATTTATCATTGAAAAATTAATTAAAAAAATGAAACAACATATATATATCTACATGGTTCGATCCATTTGTGGGTACACACAAAATGATGTTATCAAGGCATCTTAGTAAAATATTCTACACTAATAATAAATATTTGATCAGATGTGGATATTAATGTGTCATCATCCTCCTATGTGTGTTTCCTAGAACTATAAAACAACTTATTGGAGTCAAAATATCCCATTTGTTACAATATATTCAAAATAGAATAAATATGATCACAAGAAAATACAGGTTTCTTCAATAAATAATTTTTATCTTTCTCTAGAGCCTTAATGATAACAAGAATATAAAATTATCATCTATTTAAGTTATTAAACCTATGATATTTAGTGTTGATCTCAGAATACTCATCCATTCCCACTTCATATAGAATCATTTGATGATGTCATTCTAGAAAAAATACTCAATATGGAATCATTTAATATTCATGCTCTTGGAATCTTTCTATCACTCATAGACTATGGGATTTAGTCTCTATCATTTTAAAACCTTCTTAGTTTCACCTCTCGTAAAGCTATTATGAAAAAACCTCCCTCTAAATCTTCCATTACTAATATTATAATATTGATATTATTATGAAATTAATTTATAGCTCGGGTTTTAGAGAATTATCATAACTGAAGTGTACAATAATATCCTTAATTAATATCCTATTTCATCTATTCACATGAGTATACTCCCATGATCATATAATATTATCATATTCATAACTGTTATCTCTGGTAAAATTCTATAAATATTCTCCTCTTATCTCATCCCATTCTAAATAATAAATAAAATTACCAGGTATTTCATCAATAGTTACAAACAATATAAATAATTTACAAATATATTAATTTTCAAATTATAGAATGTTCGTTTAGAGAACATCTATTTTTTCTCTAGAATGTATTTTGTTAGCATCTTTGTATGTGTTAATTGTGTCATAACACAACTAATAATGATTCAACACACTTGATCACATAGGTTGAATAAATATATAATACTATGAATTCTATTTATGAAAATCAAAGTAATAAAACATCACCTCATTTTATTTTTTAGAAATATACTATATTTTAAAACATCAACACATTTCAACAGTGATCACAATTTTAATTTTTGACAACAAATATCTTGAATCATAATTTTTTTGTGATATTTAATCAATAAATAATTAATTTAGTATCATTATTTTTAATTTAAAATGAAATTATTCATTGTATAATTTTCAGACAATTGATTACTCAACAATCTCAAAATTTTACAAAGGGAGTGAATTTTATGAATTTCATTATGATTTATCCTATTTCTTATTTTTCATGATTTTGATCTCACAAGGATAAATGAACCTTGCAATGTTATCAATGAACCTCAAGAACATACTAGTGAATTTTTAAAACCACCATATGAATTCTAATACAATATTTTGAAGTTAATGTGAAAACAATAACAAGCTAACAAAACTTGTAAAGTCTTATGTTTACATTATAAATCATACCTGATCCATAAATTTTCTAACATGAAACTATGATGGAAAAAAAATCTTATGATGTTAGGAAATTTACCTATGATTTCATAAAAGAAATTTTTATGATTTTTCCTTTTCCCTTTTATTAAAATCATGTTTATGTAAAACCGTAAAATGTATAAAATAAAACTTATGGAGTAACATAATGATGATTTTTTTAAAATTCACCCTAATAAATAACATCCATAATCAACACAATAATTCTAAAATAATATAAAAAAATTTATCTCACCATTTAAGAAACCTTTTAAATAACATCCACTAATTATCAACAATGTTAAAAAAAATACAATCCATTAAAAAGCACTTTATGTTCTTCAATCAAGACCTACCTTATTATGCTTCTTCATCATAGGTGATGTGATGAAGTTGAGTTACATGGATAATAAAAATAATACCTAAACACAATTGGCCTATATGTCGTATATTCCAATATAGAAATTATCATTCCATTTTTCCACATTGGAATATTGTTACCTTGTGTTAAAGACTTCATAATATAGTTATTATGACTAGTGTGTAGGTGGAGGTGCCTCTGGAAACTAGACTAGCACATGGTTTGGGGTTAGCTTCACTATTTTCATGAAGGTATAAATGGATACTTCCACATTTTTATTTTTATTTAAATTATAATGGTGGTTTAATTCACATTATTATCATGTTTTTATAAAGTGAGACTATGAATCATCTTTTTAAATAAAGGAATTCATATAATCTTCTAGGATATTTTTATAGGTTTAATTTGGTGACTGACTCATCTTTAAAATTCTTCACAAAAAATTTTGAGATGTTTTTTATGGGAAAGTTCTTTCTATATAGAGTACATAAGACTATTCCATAGATTATTAATGTAAACAAACCTCTTATTATATCTTTTCCTACAATTTAGGAGTTCATTAATTCTTGTTTTCCTCCACATCAATTTGATCTTATTTAAGAAATTATGAAAAAGGTCTACCAAACTAGATATTGATGAAGTAATAATGTTTCAACACCATAGGAATCTATAGTTATACAACCTTCATCTATATAAAGATTCCAAAAAAAGGTCCAAAATGGGGGAACAAAGAGGTGAGATACTTACCTAGACCCCCTATGACATTAATGATCAAGAAGAATGTGTCATAAATATTTGTTTATCAATGAATTAATTTAAAACATTCCATATATGGAATTATCTATGACTTTAAAAGTGAGAACTTATATTTCATTATGTCTAATTGAGTGAAATGACCTCATATATTTCATTTATTATTAATTTTACTCCATGAATCATAATACTTCATGGGTTAGTCACCTTATATGGAGTTATATTATAATCTAATGATCAAAACTCTTGGGGATCCATATGATATGAAGCCAACCAAATTGACCGGCATGTCCTCTAGTATGTTTTTTGGGATTTTTTATTCCTTTTGGGTAATAAGCCCCTTTCAGGAATGGTGGATCACCTATAGTAAAATTTAATACTCTTAATAAATTTCATTAGTTTCAGGTTAATTTCAATGAGAAATCATAGAAATTATTTTTTAGAGTCATTAAATTTTAATATTAAATCTAGTAAATCCTTATTAAGCTCTGAGTATCTCAATATTATCTTGTACAGGGTAACTTAAAGTATAAAAATACCATTTATCCTTATTTTTTTGGTATGTGCTAGCTAATTATCCCGGAAATCTCATGAGGGATCCATAAATAATACGCCACATTAGGTTTCTAGTTCATGATCCCTACCCAAATTCCTCGACATGGGGAGGCTTTTTAGCTAGAGGATATTCCCCTATTAAATCATTATTTATGTTCTATTTAATGACCTTAATGATGATGAAATCATATAAAGAATAACTAAAGTTTACTATATTATAACCAGGATTGATAAATTAAGGGGTTTCAAATTGATCCTAATTCCATTATATGCATCATCATGATTGGTTGACACAACTGGATGATTAGACGATCTCACTCTTTTGTGCCCCCTATTATTTTTTTTAAATTTATTGCGTATGGATTTTTTTAATCATTTATTAGGTATTATACATAAAATGAAATTATGATGGTATCCCCCACCACATTTTATGAAAGATTGTTCGGGAAAAATTCAACATAATCATTTAATTATTGGATAATACCCCCATATTAGGGAACAATAATATCCATTACAGGTGTGTTAAAGATACCATTGGGTTTTTACTTTTCTTCCACCAAGGGTGTAGGAAGTGAATGTAGTTGAGATAAAACATATCATGGACCTATGGGTTGGGTAATGGAAGATTTATTAAAACTTTTTCCAGGACAATGGGATGGGGATTTTCCCAAGTTATCATTGTGACTAAGGCCTCTTATCACTTTTTTTGGGTCAGTATTATAGAATTAAACGAATGATGATATGTCCTTATGGGTAATTCTAGAATTTACATTATTAGATGAGGTCAAACTATGTGGTATGTGGTCTAGACTTTATGGGGGTTTACCTTCTCAAATACACTACTTCCACCAAATGGTTGGATTTATGAATGATTAAATCAATAACTTTACACTACCGATCTCAATCCCTTTAGATATGTGTGGTGTAGAGACAAAGAGGAGTGGAATGGATGGTGGAATCTATTAGACTTGAGGTTTCTTCATTTGTCACCCCATCGAATTCCTCACTCATTGGTTATTATAGAGTGATATTTGCAAATACATTCATAGAATCCTACTAGCACAAAACAAGAGGTAAAAATTGAAGGGAACCATATTTTCCACATACCCAAATATAGACATTGGGAGAGGAAAATTAAATTAATATCTATATGTTTCATTGGACTGAAATGTAACAACCTTAGAGGTGCTCATAATGCCTTATGAATGTAGGTATTTCTGCTATTAAAAAAATTAAACATGTTTTATTCCTATATTGATAATTTTTATGTGCTTTTCATATCTAGGATATAGTATAATGTGTCCACTAAATCTATTAAATGTTTCCAATTGATTATGATATATATACATCATTTGTTACTCCATTATCTATTGTGTTATCATGTTTTAAGAATTGAAAAAATGGATAGTGTGTGACTATTATTTTTTCATTCTCTAATTCAATCAATATACCATTGTGGAAGGATTCATATATCATGGATGATTTAATGGGTTATTCAACCTAAATTGTTCACTTCCATGTGGTTTTTTTTAAAAAGGCCATTCATCCCTAGGAACATAGTTTTTTATATAAGGTAAAGCATTCTAGTGGTGAAATGGGTAAGGATTACTGATTTTGGGAATTCAATATAAATAAAAAAACATAATTGGATAATAATTTATTTATTTAGTTTGGGAATTTTTTATTGTAAGAAAATATCCATATAGGATGATATATTTTGATCCAGGGTGGTATCATCTAGTTTTCTCATGGTTAGAGACACAATCTCAAACTATGAATCATAAATCAAATAGGATCATGGAGATGTTATCTATATTTTTGTTCTTGTGTTAATATACATTTATAGGGATTCTAAAACATGATGTAACTCCTTATATGGTATAATAAAGCCCATGAAATTGGTTATTAGTTGAAAAATGATGAATCCATTTCTTATTAGGGATCCTTATTTTCCACATATGAAGGATCTTCTTGATAGTGAATATATCAATGGGGGGACCTCCATAAATTATTTCTCCAATCACATAGGTATATTACATACACCATTTATTGATAACCTCATAGAATTAGTTTATATGGTATTGAGTCCCCCTTATAGGGGCGAGGTCAAACAATATGTCCACTCGATCACCCTAATAGAGAAACTAGGGACCTCTGGTAGTCATGAACTTGGGTTTTACTTATATCTCTACTTATATAAAAGGGATATATTCAAGGGTCCTAGACAATTAGTTGGGAGAGGCATTTTCCCTTTTACTAATAATACCGATGTGCATATGGTGTGACCTTATCCTTGGTGCCGAAGTTGGGACTGTCGATATTGATATTTCCTACAAAATTTATTGGGTAGTGGGGTCATTTAATTATGAATAGGGCCATAAGTAGTTGGATCCCTCCAAATAGACTCATAGTAATCCATTTGGACAACAATAAAATTATATAAATCCACCTCTAACCATGGTTTAAATTCCTTGTCTCACTCATGGGAGATACTTGAAAAGTAATTAGATTTTGTGATGGGGTAGGATTTCCCCTTAATGATCTTAGGCAATGGTCCAACATACACTATATCATTTACTCCAGGATATTTATGAAATATCACATTTTCGGATTATATATTCATTTATATACTATCACAATAGATCCTTAACCGTTTGGGGGTGAATTAATTGATTTATAGAGACTGATAGATGGTATCTAGATGATAAAGTAATGGTGTTGGTAGTTTTGGTAGTATAGGATCATGGAGTTTTGGAAAGATGCTAACAGATTAAAGGACCACTAGTAGCCTTCACAGAACCTCCATTCTTGAATGGAGTTAGAGAATCCTGGTTTTCACATGAATACATTTTGTATTGTTAGGGAGAATGATATTGGCTAAAAAAACAAGATAACCATCAAATGAAACATAAAAAACAATCAGGTATGATAAAAAAATCTAATAAAGAGAAAAGACTCAAGTCATGTTCACCCTTTTTATTTCTAATGTTTTTACATTATTTGATAATGAGACCACTTTCCAAAGGTGGATAATAGTTGTAACACCCAAATATTTTATTTTCGATTTCTTTTAAATAAATTTAATATATTGCGTATCATGAGGTACATGAATTTCCAATACATTAAAAGAGTAACACTATGGATGATAGTATATATGGAATGCAATACCAAGCTAAAACAAATCATGAGTTACTATTTAAATATGACCTTTATAACATAGCTATTGAATTGGAGGGTATAAATAAGATTAATATAAATTTGGAATATATATATATATAATCAATTAAATAAAAAATATTGATAAATCCTAAACAAACAAACACTCATTTTTTAGCAAAGACATTATATTCTTTGAAATACTTATTCTGAAAAAATGGGGTTATTTTGAACATAATATTTAGAATTATGATAAATTAATGTTTTTTTTGGAATTTTTATTTTTTATAAATAATATAATTTGTTATTTCATAATATAAAAATTATATTGAGGTGAATTTTTTGAATTTCTCTGAGAAGTGTAATTTTTCAATGAATAGTGAAAATACCACTTTTTATAAAACTAATATTTCTTTTTAATAAATTAACTACTTTAAAAGTAATATTTTCTTTTGAATTTTAATTTAATAAAAAATAAATTAAAATTAATTTATATTTGAAGTAATTAATTAAATGTTATTCATATGTATTACCAATTATAGAATAATTTTATTTTTAGGCTAAAAACAGTTTCCTAAAAAACATTTTAAGTTCCTAATGTTCCTGTATTTTAATTAATTAAAATAACAAGTAATAAGGGAATATTTAAATTAAATTTATAGATTATATATTAAAATAAATTATTTTTAATTCATATAATGATTATTTCTAGTCATATAGTTAATGTAAGAACATCTAATGCTTCAAAAATTAATTTCCTGAAAAACCCATTTTTCAGTTTGATTTGTGAGTTTAATTTAAGATAAATGTATCAACATGTGTGAGTATTATATTTTAAAATGGATTAAATATTTTTAATAAAAATAATTAATATTACATAATATGTTAAACCTAATTTTTGGTTATGACTATTAGTAAATATGGTAAAATTTATTTACCGCAATTAAGTTTAAAATAGGGTTTTGCACATTACATTACCTTGTGTTAAAATTAATTATCCAAAAAATGGAATTTTTAATTGATAAATATAATTTAATCTTAATAATTTTTGGGTATAAATTTTGTAATAGTTATCATATTATTTTAGTTTTTGGAGGATAAATTATAATGGTAAAAAATTAATTAAGGTGGAGAAATATAAAATAGTAAAAGTATGAAAACATAGAGGTTGAAGAATAATATGTTTAACAGATGCTTAATTTTTTTATGTTGGGTTTTTATAAATTTTAAATTCCATAGAATATATTAATAATTAATTTTCTAGGCACCTTTGTTAATACTAGATTCCCATTATTGAATAGTTTTAGGTATTTAAGAAATGCCACTCTTCATCAATTATAAAAGCGAACTCTCTCCCCTTACTTCTTCAGACATATCAAGAAATATTTCTAAATTAAATAAACAAAAAAATATTCCAAAATTAATAATTCGCACTATATTGGTGTTTTTCTCCTCATAATACAAACCCTAGGGTCCTTGATAAGGGATCAAAAGGAGGTTCTTTTTATGTGAATGTATTTGTTTTCACAATGGTATTTCTTATTAATTATTATTTTTACACCTTTAATTATTGATTAAAACAAAATTATAATTGAAAATTTTATGTAATATATTTATATGTCATTATATTAATTTCATAATTATTATCCATGTTCTCCTCAATCAAATGAGAAACAAATCCATCTCTCTTGTGTACGTCGAACTATCACCTCGTGGACAGATGTAATTTTTCCCCATCATTAAATCACATGTATAATAATAAAGTTCGAATAAATTAATTTATATATTATAAATTACTTGATATTAATTCAATAAAATTAATATACCATAAAATTCATTACCCTTTCACCCATTAATGGAGTGATATAGTCTCTTGTGTTTATGTATAATCTACCATCTCCACGAAGCGATTCGACTCATTTTTTATTAACAAATTTAAAAAATCAGATTTTAAATGAATCCGATAAGTAAATATTTTATTTATAAAAATTATATAGTTATGGATAATATGGTGCTACATTCTATAAAAAATAATACTAACTTTCATAATAAAAAATTCATGAGAAAGCACAAAAATTAACACCTGAAATAATAATATATGATTGTTAACAAACAAGTGGTATGTTATTATAAGATGATAACATATGAAATTATAATCATGAATATGATTCATTTATAAATTAATAAAATTATTTAAAACATCATTCGCGAGGATAAATCATGTTCAACCAAGAGAAATCGTATGGTAAAAGATTTTGTCTCAATTTCCATTATTTGAGGAATATTGTAATGTTGTGAACATAATTAATTTAAAGGTTGTATATACTATACATTTTAAAAGTAATATCATTAATCCTTCATTATTTTTAAAATTTTTTATTTTAATTTTATTTATTTCATTCAAATATATTTAACTTAAAAATTTCCATGTGATAAAAAATTTCATAACACAATTTGTTTTTATTAAGTTATAATACATATTCATTGAATTTGATTTTATAATCTTATTTGTGTTACTAATTTTTATTATGATATATTTTATTTAAAAAGTATTTTCTTTAGACCTAAATTTGATGAATTTGATTGATTCTTTGATTAATTCTCACATCAATGTTATGATGATTGTAAGGGATTCTCATATAAAATTGTCTCCATTAGGACATATGTCATGTTATAAAGATATATTAATTTATGATGTGAAGCTAGTTCCAATTTTATATTTTATATCAGGAATCATAATATTTTCAAGGTATTTAATGTTTCATTTTATGTTATTCCTTAAATAGGGCATACAATTAAAAAGTTACCAGAGTAGTTGGTGATTTATGATTCAATATCATTTTATTGAGGATTGTTTATACATGAATTTACATTAGAAAATTTATTTGATAATTTTCTAATACACCCCTTAAATTTTATTATCATCTAGTTATTCATCATGTTTTCAAGTAATAGTATCATTTTCCTCTTTTTGGTACTTAAAATGAATGAGAAAATGTATTTAAAAAAAATCCAATTTCACTTCTCTCTTTGATAAAAAAATATTATTAATAATCTATTTTTTAAAAAATTTATTTTATTTTTTGAATTCATTTTTCAGCATAATTATATATTTTTTGAAAATTAAAATGAATCTTCCTTATGTTTTCCAAACAATGTAATTTTTAATTTTATTACAAAAAAATTAAAATAAATATTTATTTTAACATGTTTAAAATTAACGAAACATTTCTTATTCCATGAACACTGATTTATTTGAATCATACATTACTATTTTAAAATGATATTTTCTTAAAAATATTTTTCCTAATATTCTAAATAACTATTGTTTGTTAAAATGATTTTCAACTAAAAATGATATTTTCCCCAGGAATGTTTTTAAATAAATTTTTAGGGTATTTAAATTTATCAATCAATGAAAATTTTATATTAAATATACTGCAATAAAGATATGTTTTAATGATACAATCATTATTCTTTATTTATATGGTTTATAATTAGTATGACCAGGGAAATTATTTACATTAACCTTCTTGATTAAATTTTGTAACAATTAAATTTCTTTTGAAATATTCAAATTATTATGATCATTGGACTTTAAATATCTCCTAAATATCCATATTATTTATCATGGATATGAGTTTTAGTTAAAACATATATGATATATATAAATATATTATTTTACTTTGAATGTTATATAATTTAGTGAGGAAATTTTGACAGTTTTTATTCTTTATTCATGACAAACATTTTTTGATAATGAAAATTATGCATAAATTAAATCAATCATCCTATATATGAGGAATAGTTTGTACATGAATATAATGGTGGCGTACCATAATTATATATCCCCTCAATTCATATGTTGGTATCATGAGACAAATCAGTTGTCCCAATTAAATGGGGTTTCATTGAGTTTTAAACAACCCTGTTAGAGGTCATGATGGTATAAAGGTGAAGTTTTATGACAACACGATGTAAAATATTAATCATTTAATTAATTAAAAAATTAATTATTACAATAGATTATATTATTTCACTGATATTATCCATGTACGAATTTTATGCAAAAGTGATTTATTAAGTGGAATGTGTATTTAGTAATTCTCTTTTCTATATTGATTATTCATTTTCTAATCAGGATAGTAATCCTATTAATTAAATGGAATGTTTTTTATATATTTAGCTTTACATATTTATTATGATTTATTGGTTATGATTTATTTATTTGTGATAGATTATATTTTTTTAACTCTTATTAAGCATACCGGAACACCCTTATTTTTTTCTCATCCCCAAGATAAGATGACAGAATCATTGAATGAGTTCAAGGATGCATAATTTTTTAGATTAACTATAATTTATTTCATGTTTTCAAATATATTATGTGTTTCAAGTAATTATCTAGTTTACCAAAAATATTAAAATATTCAGTCCTTTGGGATTTTATTTTTTATATCTTATGTCGATGTTATATTGTAACCACTGATTATAGGCTGTTGTGTTCAGGGACAATAAAATAGGTAATTTAAATCACTAACTCGTCAAATATCATCTACTAAAATTGATAGGATATGAGGTATACTCATATCATTTGTAACGACCCAAAGTTTCATTAATGGAAAATACCTTTTGATCCAGTTAAATGTTTCTTTATGAAAAATGTTTTTATAATATGTCATCTTCTTTAGTTTTACGTTAAGATTTGTGACCGTTACTTTTTAGCCATTGAACAGTGATCATCTGAGTAGTATAAATATAAGGCTTTAACGAATCCATTTCTACTCAGACAAAGGAAGCGATGGCCTCATCTAGTAGAATTGCCCCTTACGAAGCCCATTTGTCAGAGCTCGAAAAAGAGGTGGCGTCTTTGGGCTTTTCCCTTGACCAAGCCCAAGTTGAGCTTCATCAAGTCAAGTTCGAACGTGATCGTCTACTGGAAAAGTGGAAGTTGATTGAAATTACCACTCGAGCGATGTTATCCGAGCCACCCTAAGAGTCTGTCACCATCGCACACCTTACCCTTAGGTATTATGCGGCTATTTTAAGGGGTTATGTAACAAATAAGTTGCACCATGTTCATGTACATTATTTTTGTATATAATAATGAATATAATTTCTAGTCATTTTTGATACATTGTAATTAGTTTTTAATGTACAAATGGTGTTTTTAGTTATTATTTAATTAAGAATTATATTTTATTAAATTAATGGATTTTTCAATTAAATAATACTTTAATAAAATATTATTATTAATATTAAATTAATTTTTTCTTAAGTATAAATGATCTTATAATTTTATGAATGCAATTAAAATTTTTATTAAGGTTTGAAAGCCATTTCTGTCAAAACTCGTGATTTTTTTTATAAATGTCAGTTTTTATTTTAAAAGTGAAAATTCAAATATTTAGAAAATTATTTAGATAAAATAAATTTTTTTTTTGGAATCAGGACGTCAATATTATCCAATGGTGAATTTTTCATAATTTTCTGAGACAGTCAAATTTTTGGGTAAAAATTAAATACCATTTAAATATATAATGTGTTTTATGACATCATAATGACCCAATGGTGATGTAATAAAATAAAATAATCCTTATGTTCGGCCAATATGTGTTTTATCATTAAAATAATGAGATTTTGGGTTTGTTTGACTTACTTTTCAAAGCATTAATGGAGCCCTCAAGACTTATTCAACACTTTGCCTTTTTAAATTAATTTTCATGGGAGTGTGACTCACCTCCACATAAGCAACCCTAATTGTTTAATAATTTCGGACCTTGGACTTTTAAAATATTTTTTTCCTCTTTCCTTTTCCAGAAACCATGGGAAAATACCATGGGATGGTTTGTGGTTTGGATTATTTTAATATAAGGGGTCCCAAACCTAAATAATAAAGAATTCTCTCACCTTTCCTATATAAACCCACCCATGCTCCCACTTACTCCTCACTAAAATCCCTTGGAGTTCGTCCAACCTCTGCCCTACTCTCTATATAATCCTTCCAAGGTGCCCCAAGCTCCCAAGAAGCCTCTCACAAGCCTCTCTCTAGCCTTTGGAAGCACACTTTCAAGTAAGGGGTTTTCTTCCTTTCTCATTTTTGTCAATTTTCTTTTAGTTGTATTGCCCTTTTAATTTCAATTATGAATGTTGGGGTATGGTTTCACACCTCTCCCATACTGCCCTCTTATTGTTTGAATGATGGGAGACCCCTTTCTCTCTCATTAAATGCCTCCCATGTACACTCGTTACTATGCCGAAATTCCGAAAGGAACCTTTTTCTCCTCTTTTATATTCAAGAAATACTTTTGTATCATGAATCTAAATTCCTTTTCAATTGTTGGGACATGTATCTATATGACCTCCTTACTGTCCATTACATGTAAATATGATGAGGAACCCCTTTCTCTCTCATCAACCATTTTTATGAATTCTTATGTCACGCTGTTACGCTGCCGAAATCACACCGATTTTCTAAGCCAATATCATTGTGTAGTGAATACCATGCCCATTTCTCCATCAAGGGTATTCACCTTTATGCACATTTACATATTGATTATAAAGTTTTATGTATGAATTCCACATTCCTTTATCGTGTAATAAATTATTATGTTTTATGAATCCATGTTTTATGATCCATGTGGCACACTTATGCATGAAATTAAATGTTTAAGAAGGGTGCACCCTTATAGCGCTCTAATGCATTGGGTAAAGTATAGTATCATGATACGTCATGTGCAATGAGTGTTGAATCATGCTAATTCAAGTGCAACGAGGGTTTACTCGTGCTTCAAGTGCAATGAGGGTTTACTCATGCTCCATGTGCAATGAGCATTTGCTCATGATAATTCAATGTTAAGTGTTGTTTCCACATTTCCATGTTATGGTTATCATGCTTTATCATGCCTTTATGTTCATCTTACTCTAATGATCTATTGATGTTCCTATTCCCTAACATGCATTGTACTCCTCATGTTATTCATTGTGTACTCCCTTACTGGGCTTTATAGATCACCCATTTCTTATGCATGTCCTCAGGTTATCCCATGCAATGCTAAGTACGAAGGAATGTAGTGGTCATGTAAAGGAAGTTTTCAATAAAGATGTTGTATTTCAAGCTTAAAGATTCTATGTAATGATCCTAAGCCCCAAAGACACTGAACCTCTCGATCTTCTTTGTTGTATCAAGTGATGTTTTATGTAATAAAGCATGCTTAAGTTGTAATAAAAAGTAGGGTTGTCATAGTTGGTATCAGAGGATAGGTTTAGTTATTTTTGGGATTAGGAAACCCTAGTAAAGACATATATACAAGACTAAGTATAATAAAAACATCCCTAAGTTTTGGTAAATACTAAGTAAGTGTTTTATCAAAAAAATACATCCCTGTCTGGATACGAGCAGGTAGAGGCGGCTCTGGCACAAATGTATCCTAGGGGTAAAACCCGAAAACACCACTTTGAGCTAGACTCGAACAGGAACTGGTGCACGACAATGGGCCTTGCTGCACTCTTGGTTACGACACTCTCGGGGGATATGTTTTGATAAATTCACAATCTTAGTATGAACCATCATTAAGGGAAAAATTCCCCTAAGAATATATGTTAGAAGGAAAATCATGAAAAGCCTGGATTGAATCCTATAGATTCATGAGTTAAATAGATTAAAGTTTATTTATTAGTCATCAACTTTTGTCTTTGGATTACCCTTTATGTGTTACCAGTAACTTTCCTTTTATTCCAGCCAATGGCCGGTAATAGGAGAACTCGGGCTAACAACCGTTGTGAAGATCAGTGTGATGATTGTACTAATGAGATGCCCAATTCAATGGGAGTGGGAATCGCGAACTTTGTCACACTTCTCGCTCAGCTAACTCAAGTTTTGAATAGAAACACGGGTCAAGAGGAACGTTCAACCCCCCCTAAGAAAGAAAAATTCACTATCGAGAGCTTCATGAGACAAAGGCCTCCTACTTTTAGTGGATCATCTGATCCCACAATTGCTGAGAAATGGATGAATTCCATTGAAAAGATCTTCTCTATCCTTCAATGTTCTGAACAAGAGAAGGTTCTCCTGACGGATTATCGTATAGAGGGTGAAGCTGATCAATGGTGGACGTCGATCAAAAATACGAAGCTTGAGGAGGAGATCGAGGCTTTGGAATGGAATGAATTCTGGAAGATGTTTTTCGATAAATATTTTCCCCGCACCCTCTGTCTTAAGATGGAAAGGGACTTCCTTTCTCTCAAGCAGAAAGATGAAGAATCTGTGGGAGCGTATGAGGCAAACTTCAGAAGGCTTGCACGATACGCTTCCAGCTTTTTCGTTACCCCTGAATGCAAGGTTGACCGCTTCGTTGGTGGGCTGAAGCCTAGCCTGCAGAAAGCATTTGCGATTTGTGACTTCGACAGCTATGAGGAAATTGTCCGATGTGCCCTCAAGGTTGAAATGGAGATCGGAGAATCCCAAGGGTATCATGGGGACACGAAGCGTAAGGTGGACTTCAATGCTGGTGGTCCGATGGATAAATCCAACGGTGCTAAGAAGTTCCATCACCCCACTTGCCAAAAGTGCGGAAAGAAGCACCCTAGAAATTGCCTTAGGGGGACGAGAAAATACTTTAGGTGTGGAATAGAAGGGCACCTAGCTATTAACTGTCGGCAAGAAGACCCGCAGCTACGACAGAGGAGAGGAATGCTCCGTTCGAACCTCAACACGTTGTTCAATGCTAAAAATGCAAAGAACCGGGTCATTTTGCGAATCAGTGCCCTAATCCAAGGGTTATCGGAGGCAACCAACAACCTCCAAGACAGCAAGGAAGAGATTTTGCCATCACTTCTGCCGAAGTGAACCCCGACAACGAATTGGTGACAGGTATGCTAGTTATTCATTCATGAATAGCGAATATACTTTTTGATTTAGGTTCTACGCATTCTTTTATATCTCGAATGTTTAGTAGAACAATCCCAGCACCACCACAAATCATGGAAGTAAAGATGTCGGCGAGTACGGAAAATGGGGCAATCATTGCATTCCATGAATATAAGTCCTCCCCTGTTATAATCTGTGGATTTAATTTCCCGGAGAACCACTTCATACTCCCTTTGGTGAAATTTGATGCAATTCTTGGCATGGATTGGATTTCCTTATATAGAGCCAACATAAATTGTCGGGAGAGGGAAATCACACTCCATATGCAGAATAGACCCCCGATTCTTTACAAGTGTCAGGAGGAAGATAAATCTCCTTTAGATCCATCATCTCAAGCATGGATATTACTGCCTTATGAGCATGCATATCTGGCTCAGATGATTGAGTCCATGGAAGAAACCACCCTTGAAGAAATGCCTATTGTGTGGGAATTCGCTGAAGTATTTCCCGAGGAACTTCCTGGTCTTCCTCCAAGAAGAGATGTTGAGTTCTCAATTGAACTTATACCTGGGGCGCTACCAATATCCAAGACTCCATATAGAATGTCTGTTGTTGAGCTTGAAGAGCTAAAAAAACAACTACAGGAGAATCTGGATAAAGGGTTTATATGCCCAAGTGCATCACCATGGGGTGCACCAGCCCTCTTCGTCAAGAAGAAGGATGGGTCAATGCGGCTTTTCATCGATTATCGTGAACTTATCAAAATCATGATAAAGAACAAGTATCCTCTCCCAAGAATCGATGACTTGTTTGATCAGCTGCGTGGAGCATAATACTTCTCCAAGGTGGACTTGCGGTCGGGATATTATCAAGTAAGGGTGAAGAAGGAAGATATCCCCAAGACTACTTTTCGTACAAGGTACGTGCACTATGAATTCATAGTAATGCCTTTCGGACTCACCAATGCTCTAGCAATATTCATGGACTTGATGAATAGAGTCTTTAGAGATTACCTAGACAAATTTGTGGTAGTCTTTATAGATGATATTCTAATATACTCCAAAACCAAGGAGGACCATGAGGAGCATTAAAAAAATATACTAGAGACTTTGCGCAAGGAGAAGCTCTATGCCAAGTACATCAAGTGTGAGTTCTGGTTGAATGAGGTCTAATTCTTGGGCCATATCATCACAAGTAATAGGATATCTGTGGACCCCTCCAAAACAGATGCAATTGAGGGATGGTCGAGGCCAACATCGGTAACTGATATCCGTAGCTTCTTGGGGTTAGCTGGATATTATCGACGATTTGTGAGAAACCCTCTTACCAAGCTAACTCTAAAGGGAGTAATGTTTTCTTGGAGTGATGAATGTGAATAAGGCTTCAAGGAGTTGAAAAGGAGGCTTATCACTGCACCCGTGCTCACTTTACCCACAAGTGGGGAGCTTTTTGTGGTATTCAGTTATGCTTCAAAAAAGGGTGTAGGATGTGTGCTAATGCAGAATGATAAAGTGATATCCTATGCCTCAAGGAAGTTGAAAATCCATGAGAAAAACTATCCAATGCATGATCTGGAGTTGGCGGCGATGATCTTTGCCTTGAAAATATGGCGGCATTATATCTATGGAGAGAAATGTGAGATATATACTTACCACAACAGTCTTAAATATATATTCACATAGAAAGAGCTTAATATGTGCCAGAGAAGATGGATAGAGCTCATCAAGGATTATGACTGTTCAATACATTACCATCCTGGGAAGGCGAACAAGGTGGCGGATGCCCTAAGTAGAAAGGATCCAGTGATTCTATCAATGATGAGAATTGAGAAGGATCCAATCTTCTTAGACTTAATAAAGATGGATGTGGGAATCATAAAGAAGGGAACATCATCAATCCTTTCACAAATGATTTCTCAACCATCTCTTTTGTAAAGGTTAAAGGATGCTCAAAAGGATGATGCGGGAATCCAAGAAAAGTGGAAGCTATCAAAAAGGGAAAATCCTCAGAGTTTAATGTTAATGAAGAAGGAATTGTGCGGTTTGGGAAAAGACTATGTGTTCCATCATGTTCGGAGCTGAAGAAGGAACTTTTTGATGATGCACATAGTTCAAATTTCTCTATTCACCCAGAGAGCACAAAGATGTATCGAGATCTCCGAGAAAACTTTTGGTGGGATAATATGAAGAAGTAGATCGCTGAATATACATCAAGGTGCCTGGTGTGTCAGCAAGTGAAGGCAGAGAGGCAGAAGTCTAAGGAGATGATGCAACCATAGCCCATACCAGAATGGAAATGGGAGAACATCACCATGGAATTTGTCTCCGAACTTCCAAGGACATCCAAAGGCAACAATGCAATCTGGGTTGTTGTGGATCGTCTTACAAAGACTGCACACTTCATTTCTATTCGGGAGGATTTCTCTTTGGATCAACTGGCACTGATATATATCAGGGATGTGGTACGGTTTCATGGAGTACCACTATCTATTGTGTCTGACCGAGATCCAAGATTCACCTCTAAGTTTTGGAAGAGTCTACAACATGCTCTGAATACTGAACTGAACTTCAGTACGGCCTATCATCCTCAAACTGATGGCCAATCCGAGTGGACTATCCAAACACTCGAGGATATGTTGAGAGCATGCTCAGTGGAATTTAAAGGAGGATGGGATCAACATATTCCTTTGGTTGAGTTCTCTTATAATAATAGTTTCCACTCGAGGATCCAAATGGCACCATATGAAGCCCTGTATGGGAAAAGGTGTAGAACACCGGCATGTTGGGATGAGGTCGGTGAACGTAAGCTGCTTGGACCAGAAATGGTCGAAGAAATGGTGGAGAAGGTGAAAACCATTCAGCAACATATCAAGGCAGCCCAAAGTCGAAAGAAGAGTTATGCAGATAATTGTCGACGAGACCTTGAGTTTAAAGTCGGAGACATGGTGTTTTTACGCATATCTCCGTGGAAGAAGATCATGAGGTTTGGAAAGAAAGGGAAGTTAAGTCCAAGGTACATCGACCCCTTCAAGATTCTTGATCGTGTTGGGGCTGTGGCCTATCGACTAGCACTTCCACCTACTATGGCCAAAGTGCATGATGTCTTTCATGTATCCCTCTTAAGGAAGTTCATACCGGACCCTTCACATGTACTCTCTTCCGAGGTGGTACAATTGGAAGATGATATTTCTTATGAGAAGCAACCTGTGAAGAGCTTAGATCGTAGAGAAAAAGTTCTATGAAATAAGACAATGCCCCTCATCAAGGTATTGTAGAGAAACCACATGTTTGAAGAAGCAACTTGGGAGTCGGAGGATATGATGAAGCTGAGTTACCCACATTTGTTTTAGTGTGGGAAAAAGAAAATTTCGAGGGCGAAATTTCTTAAAGGGGGAATATTGTAACGACCCAAAGTTTCATTAATGGAAAATCTCTCTTGATCGAGTTAACTGTTTCTTTATGAAAAATGTTTTTATAAGATGTCAAATTCTTTAGTTTTACATTAAGATTTGTGA
This sequence comes from Viscum album, assembly GCA_963277665.1. Classification (NCBI taxonomy): domain Eukaryota; kingdom Viridiplantae; phylum Streptophyta; class Magnoliopsida; order Santalales; family Viscaceae; genus Viscum; species Viscum album. Next base: position 388,785,037 of record OY728166.1, read on the forward strand.
CCGTTACTTTTTATCCATTGAACAGTGATCATCTTAGTAGTATAAATATAAGGCTTTAATGAACCCATTTTTACTCAGACAAAGGAAGCAATGGCCTCATCCAGTAGAATTTCCTCTTACGAAGCCCATTTGTCAGAGCTCGGAAAAGAGGTGGCGTCTTTGGGCTTTTCCCTTGACCAAGCCCAAGATGAGCTTCATCAAGTCAAGCTTGAACGTGATCGTCTACGGGAAAAGTGGAAGTTGATTGAAATTACCACTCGGGCGATGTTATCCGAGCCGCCCCAAGAGTCTGTCACCATCGCACACCTTACCCTTAGGTATTATGCGGCTATTTTAAGGGGTTATGTATCAAATAAGTAGCACCATGTTCATGTACATTATTTTTGTATATAATAATGAATATAATTTATAGTCATTTTTGATACATTGTAATTAGTTTTTAAAGTAGAAATGGTGTTTTTAGTTATTATTTAATTAAGAATTATATTTTATTAAATTAAAGGATTTTTGAATTAAATAATATTTTAATAAAATATTATTATTAATATTAAATTAATTTTTTATTAATTATAAATGATCTTATAATTTTATGAATGCAATTAAATTTTTTATTAAGGTTTGAAAGCCATTTCTGTCAAAACTCGTGATTTTTTTTATAAATGTCGGTTTTTATTTTAAAAGTGAAAATTCAAATATTTAGAAAATTATTTAGAAAAAATAAATATTATTTTTGGAATCAGGATGACGAAATTATCCAACGGTGAATTTTTCATAATTTTCTGAGACAATCAAATTTTTGGGTAAAAATTAAATACCATTTAAATATATAATGTGTTTTATGACATCATAATGACCCAATGGTGATGTAATAAAATAACATAATCTTTATGTTCGGCCAATATGTGTTTTATCATTAAAATAATGAGTTTTTGGGTTTGTTTGACTTGCTTTTCAAAGCATTAATAGAGCCCTCAAGACTTATTCAACACTTTGCCTTTTTAAATTAATTTCCATGGGAGTGTGACTCACCTCCACATAAGCAACCCTAATTTTTTAATATGTTCGGACCATGGACTTTTAAAATATTTTTTTCCTCTTTACTTTTCCTAAAACCATGGGAAAATACCATGGGATGGTTTGTGGTTTGGATTATTTTAATATAAGGGATTTCAAACCTAAATAATAAAGAATTCTTTCACCTTTCCTATATAAACCCACCCATGCTCCCACTTACTCCTCACTAAAATCCCTTGGAGTTCATCCAACCTCTGACCTACTCTCTCTAGAATCCCCCCAAGGTGCCCCAAGCTCCCAATAAGCCTCTCACAAGCCTCTCTCTAGCCTTTGGAAGCACACTTTCAAGTAAGGGGTTTTCTTCCTTCCTCATTTTTGTCAATTTTCTTTTAGTTGTATTGCCCTTTTAATTTCAATTATGAATGTTGGGGTATGGTTACGCACCTCTCCCATACTGCCCTATTATTGTTTGAATGATGGGAGACCCCTTTCTCTCTCATTAAATGCCTCCCATGTACACCCGTTACTATGCCGAAATTCCGAATGGAACCTTTTTATCCTCTTTTATATTCAAGCAATACTTTTGTATCATGAATCTAAATTCCTTTTCAATTGTTGGGACATGTATCTATATGACCTCCTTACTGTCCATTACATGTAAATATGACGAGGAACCCCTTTCTCTCTCATCAACCTTTTTTATGAATTCTTATGTCACGCCGTTATGCTGCCGAAATCACACCGATTTTCTAAGCCAATATCATTGTGTAGTGAATACCATTTCCATTTCTCCATCAAGGGTATTCATATTTATGAACATTTACTTATTGATTATAAAGTTTCATGTATGAATTCCACATTCCTTTATCGTGTAATAAATGATTATTTTTTATGAATCCATGTTTTATGATCCATGTGGCACACTTATGCATGAAATGAAATGTTTAAAAAGGGTGCGCCCTTATAGCGCTCCAATGAATTGGGTAAAGTATAGTATCATGATACGTCATGTGCAATGAGTGTTGACTCATGCTAATTCAATTGCAACGAGGGTTTACTCGTGCTTCAAGTGCAATGAGGGTTTACTCATGCTCCATGTGCAATGAGCCTTGGCTTATGCTAATTCATTGTTAAGTGTTGTTGCCACATTTCCATGTTATGGTTATCATGCTTTATCATGCTTTTATGTTCATGTTACTCTAATGCTCTATTGATGTTCCTATTTCCTAACATGTATTGTACTCCTCATGTTATTCATTGTGTACTCCCTTACTGGGCTTTATAGCTCACCCTTTTCTTATGTATGTCCTCAGGTTATCCCATGCAATGCTAAGTACGAAGGAATGTAGTGGTCATGTAAAGGAAGTTTTCAATAAAGATGTTGTATTTCAAGTTTAAAGTTTCTATATAATGATCCTAATCCCCAAAGACACTAAACCTCTCAATCTTCTTTGTTGTATCAAGTGATGTTTTATGTAATAAAGCATGCTTAAGTTGTAATAAAAAGCAGGGTTGTCATATAATTTATATTACTATCCTACAGTATAAGAATCCCTTATAAATATAATCATATATTCATGAATCTTTCCGCATAATAATACTAGTTTTTACACGATTTTCTTCATTAGTGGGGTGAATAACCGTTGACAAGGGTTAGACTAATCATAACATCTTATAGTCCCTACAAATAAAGTAAATAATATTTTTCTCAATGAATGATGCATATCATGCTATTTGTGCGAGGATATGTATGTTTGTGATGACTATATAGTTTAAATCATTATAGGTGGGAGCTTTGTAATTTTATTCCAAAGTGGAAGGAATTTGAATCCTCTAGATTCTCACAAGTATACTTATGGTTTACTAATTCATCACAAATATATTGGATTATTAGCTCATAAAAAACATTTAAATATAGGTTACTAGCTCATTAATAGTGGTTTAATTTATTCGATAGTCACTAATGGTATGATATGAGTAATTGTCTTAGGATTAGTGGGATTAAATTTTGAATTCTCAACAATATTGAGGGGTATGTTGGAGTTACATTCCATAAAATAAGGGTTAAAGGGTATATTAGAGTATAATGTCATCCATGAGTTCTTAAGGGGCTATGAGGGTTTTCAACGGCTCATCATTATGAAATTTAGTATTTTTTGTTTCATCACCGATGTGTGGATTTCTCATGAAAATTATCCCTTTCAAAACATAATGAGCTAGAGGGGTTATAATGGAGTTTTTTGATATTCGTTAAAGATTAAGGGTTAGAGGGAGGATGAATTGTGATGAATTTGAAATTAGGACAATGAGAGGGGATTCATTTGCATCCTTATGAATTCAGTCAAAGACCATGTAGTTTTATGAATTTTAATGAAGCATGGTGAACATTTTATATTTATGAATCAATGATTATTGTCATGTATTATGATTTTTCTTCTATCTATGTCAATAGGTGTTACTTTTAAGGTTATTTGCATAGGACCAAAGTGTTTATTTTTTTAAGTCCATACAACTTTAATTATTTTTTAGCCGTTAAAATTAAGGCAGAATGGAATTTTAGATGCATGTTTTTATAAATGGTTTCATTTGGGGTTCATGATAACGAAACTTTTTTCAATTATTGATTTGATAAAATTAATGATTTTTTTAGATTCATATTTTATGTATTAGTAACTAGTCCATAGTGAAGGATGAATAGGTGCATGGTCTATATAGACTATTGAAGTAATGTTTTAAGCTTACACCAGATTAACAACCCACATAGGTGTATTTATTGTCTATTGGTAACTGGAAATGAGAGAAGGGTGAATAGACACATTGTTCTATGATGTAACTAGAAGATAAATTAGTGACCATGTTATATGGGTGTCCTATTGGGATCTATATCTCAATGAATGGATTAGGTAAGCCGACCACATGTTTCAAGTCTTTGAAAGTCAGTTCCGTGTAGTTGGTATGAGTGTATTTATCCAAGATTAGTTCCATTTAAATAATAAGGATTATTATTATCATTATCAAGGGAATAAATCATTTACCCCTAAGTAACCCTTTTTTTAGCAAGAAAAAATAGTGGGACATAGTCAACAAAATTCAGGATCAAAATTAACAAAGGATTACAAGATAGAGAAGTACCCATGAATGTGGTAAATGACTTGATCATACATTTAGTTGTCCATGAAGATATCCTATGTATAATTAAAATTTCTATGGTTTACTTGGGTGAAATGAAAAATTTATTTTCATTTAGCCCACTAAAGGAAAAATATTGAATTTAACCTACATAAGTAACCTAAGGGAATGGGGTTTTTATTAAAACTCTCAATTCAAAACCAATTTATGGGTTTGATGAAGGTTTTAACTTACTCATAATTAAGGTAGAATACCACTCAGTCCATTGGGGATTAATGATGGTAAAATGGTGACATCCATTTACTAAATTGGTATGATTTTTATTATAGATCCTCTAATTTTCCATGCAAGATTTTGAGATTATTATTGAAGACATCCATCCATTTTCAATATTAATGTCCATAGTACTTACGGGTGATGGAAAATTATACATTAACTTATTATCTTATTATGATTTTTTGTTTTAGTTCAGTGTTCTAGATGAATTATCAACCATAACTATTCTAGGAACTCATATTTTTTATGTGGGAAGGCCTTCTTGGGTGCCTCTAGTTAAAATTCATCAGTTAGATAAAGAATAGTCTTCTTAAGATAGCCTCATGGAGAGAATGATAGAAGGCAAGGCTTTGGATTCTGGGGTGTATCCACTCCTTTGGTAAATGTGTAATTATTATATTTTTTTTCTAAATTATCATTGAACTCCAACAAGGTGTGTTGTACTATATGGAATACTAAGGAGACTAGCATGGATCATAAGAATAAATTCATTTTTTGAAAGGATAAAAGTATATAGAACCTATATATTAGACTTTAACGGGTATTTATGTACAACTAGTTCTGGAATGCTGTGGTGGTGATGCATGAACTAGAGTATCCCATCACGCTATGTTGGAGGCACTAGACACTATAATGCACAATATGACGATTTGTTAGTATAATTGATTACTAGTGGGACCATATTTTGACCATATTACATTGTTTATATTGTCCGGAATTTGTGGAACAACTTATTTAGGTTCCCATGGTGTTTTTCAAGGATTTTCACCTAGGATGTTTTCATGACTATTTTCTAACATTATAAAAAATCATCACTCTAATAACCCAATTCGGTACCCAGTAAATTTTTATGAAACTACCTTGTAGATATAATTAGATTTTTAGATACGCAACAAAAATAATTAGTTTCATAAATTAATAAATACAAATATATTGGTAACATAATAATTTGGTCAAAGAAAAAATGAAAAAAAATAAATTCTTTTAAATCATTTATACATGTATATAATACATGAGTTAACATGGAATAATATTATAAAACCATTCACAAAATAATAAGTATTTGATTTTTTCTAAGGTAAAAATTTTCTATGACCTCAATTATCCCAAACAAGCATATTGCACTGAATATGCGTAACCCTGGAGTAACTTAGGTAAGGATAAAATAAAAGGGAGAACCTAATTGGACTATGTCTTTATATCTTACATATATTTTGGGTTATACATATCTGGTTGATCAAAATAAGAATAAGTATGCAGCATAATGGACATTGGATAACCCATGTGATGGATTTAATATATAAATTTTCTACTAAACTATTTTTGGGTCATATATGATATTATTAAAATTAATTTACAACTAATTATCTAAAAAATGATAGAAATTTCATTTTTTATAACCAAAAGGTCCATATAACCCTAAGAGGGTGAATGTAAATTTGGGTTAGTGGATTTATTTGTTGAACATATATTTTTATCATGATAGCATGAACATGAAAATAAATTAATTTAGGAAACCATTCTTAACATTCAGGGAAAAAAATAAAATTATAGGTACATAAGGATTTTACACGGTTCACATAAAAAGATTATATCCTAGGAGTATCCAATAGTGGTGTTTGATATAAAAATAAATAACTAGCTTAATGATGTGTGATTATAAGATTTAAAAATGTATCACTACCAAATACATGTTTCATTACCTCCCATATCTGTCATTTCACAATATTATGATAGGGATGTGTAAAATCTTACTCTCAAGTTATAAGAATGAAAAATTCAACAAATAATTAATACAAAAATTAAACATGGATCTTAATGTTTTATTGTATATTCATGAGTGAATGTAGATCTTAAAAAATATATAATTTTATTATAAAAAAATGGTAAAATATAAAAAATTATAGATTATTAATAATTCCTCTACTCTGTATTTGTTCAATTAATTTCCAATCATAATTCAAATCCTGGAATGAATATATTTAATCACTTCGCATAAAATATATAATTATTTTATATAACATGTATCTTCCCAATTGGTGTTAAAACCATTCATATTTAATATATTTAATCTCTAATTAGTCAATAAAATATTCTCATATATTAGAAGTATTAAATCTTTTAAAATATTCCTATATCTAAGATATAATATCCTGAATTCTTTTATGATGTGATTAATTCCAATTACCATATCTCTCTAATAATCAAAATCTAATACTTCTCTAATAAGCCTGAAAACTCATTATATTAAATATGATAAATATATCAAATAATAAAAATACCGCAAAATTTATATCATTTTGATGTAGTACGTTACTTTATGATAAATTACAACATATGACTATGGAGTGATGCACTATACCACAACATGTGGACTAATAAAATTATTCTAATAATATCCCTCACAAAAAATCATGGACTTTAGTTATGGGATTATTCATAATCTATAAAATATAATCTAGGAACAATTCTAATTATATGTTCATGTTGCGGTGTGATTCACCAGTCACAATGTACCCTTACTAATTATGGCTTGATTTTTTTACATCAACATTAAAATGTACTCCAAATCACCTTATAACATTTACAAACATCTAAAAAACCTCCCCATAGACATATTTTATCAAATAATATCTATTTATAACAAACACTTTCACTTTTGAACATATTATAATATTATCATCTTTTGATCTGTTAAGGATCCAATAATCATCCCTTTTGGGGTTGTTAGAAATATGTATGTTAATTTATAAGTTATTATGTGTCTCTAAAACACTCAATACATATTTAAAATCCAAATATAAAGTGAATATCATATATATATCCTTAATCCATTATGATCTACATGTAGTGTATAAAATTGGAGTTATTTCATTTATTTTATTCCCTCCTTGATCTTTCAGATCCATAAATCACTCGTCTCATATGGGTCAATCTTCCTTCATAAATCTTCAATTATTTTACCATAGGATCATATATCCCATATATATTATATCAATATAGTATGACTCATGATTATATTCTTCCCCCATTGATATGAGTGTAAAATATGATCTACTACCATATGTCTATCTCATCCTTATAAAGTCATCAATTTATTCATTTTCAACCACTTTGACCATAAAATAAAAAACATTGCAACTTTTCCTAAATTATAATCCAAGATAACAAGTTAATACATGTTGGGAAATGGGTTATGATAAAACTCTTCATGCTTTGGGAGCTATGAAAGATATATTTCATATTTTATATGAGTAGCTTTATTTTTTTTAAAACAATACTGCCTTAGGAAACATCACCTCACCACAATGGTTTTATAATAGTTTATACATCAAAATAAATAGGGGTGAATTACTTCATTTTCAAGATATAATCTAATCCAAATATTTTGATGAAGTGATTTCTAATTTTTTGATAATAAAATTTATAAAATTACTTCAAAAAATGAATTATACTATACTTATAGTATTTTTATTTTCAATATTTCATGAAGAGTTAAAATTTCAATATGAAACAAAATATAACTCTTCTCTTTTATAAAATATGAATACATAATTAATGTTTCCTTAAAAATATAACATGATCAGTTTTAATTCCAATAGTTATTGGTGTTCCAACCCATTTTTATCTTATATGTTAAACTTCTTTGATACCTTCCATGTATATTTATGTTTACAAATTAATGGTTTATTAATATCATTGATTCACTTGAAAACTTATAAAATAATTTATTACCATAATCAAAGAAATTGTAATATATGATCTCATCAAGCTTTAACCCCTCCCCCACTATGGGCTTATTATTACCAAAAACTATGATATCATGATCATAGAAGAGTAAAATGGATTATTCTTAAAATGATATTTTTATAGAGGGGATTTGATCGACACATAATATTTTGACATTTGGTTTATTGAAATACTTTTATAAATGAGAATAATAATATCATTCAGATTTATCATTACCGTATAATTTTTTCTTAACATAAAATTTATTCCATTCCAAATGACCTTTATTGCTTTTAAATCTTCCTTAATTCTCATTTTAAAAATCCTCTATAAGTAATCTATTAAAAAAACATCCTTAAATCTAGTAGATATATCTTTAATACCATTTTTAATTACCACACCCTAAAATAATTATATTAATTATTTCCTTCCCACTAGTGGAACCGTCTCTTCAAAATTAATACCCTTGATCGGAGAATATACCTCGAAAACCAAACTGACCTTATTTTGAATCACATTCCCATGTTCATAATATTTATTATCGAATAACAAATTGGTTCTTCTATCATTTTGATTATTTATTCTCATAAAAAATACCAATTTTTTATTTTTTATTTTTTCCATGGTCTTTATTGACGTCCTTAACCCATGATTCACATTTTTATTCTTCCACAAAGGACATCGACTCTACTATTGAAAAAAATTGATTTGTTGGCACTAATAATTTTTTGAGTTTGTATTGGATTCATTTTGTCACTAATTATATTATAATAATGAATTTTATATCAAAATATTATTATTTTAACCACAGATTAAGTTAATTAAACATTTATTTTTTCCTTATGATTCATTATTGTAGTCATCCTCTTGTTTTATGCTTTATTTTTATATCTAAATTATACTATGTTAATCACATTCCATGTAAATTTATTCTAGATTTTAATTTTGAGATATCCCTTCTCATAAATCTTATATTACTTTAACATCACTATATTGAATAAATTTATTGAACCTATTATCAAAGAACTTGTATACATAACTCATAGTAAAATAACAAAGAAATACCGCTCCATCAACTATATCAGCATAGTTTTATTATGTTCCTTCCTTTTATTTAATTTAACAATTACTTTTAAAGAACCTAAATTATTTTATAGTTGTATTTCTCTAATTCCACATATTATGGTTTTTTATTCCCTTTGAGACTTATCAATGTCTATTTTTGTGTTTCCACTTCAACATTCACTACCTCATTCAAAAAATGACATAGGATACCACTTTTAATATATAAACATATTTATGTTATGAAATATTTACATTTTATTTATAATAATTTTATGGTTATTTTTTAATGGAATTACGAGTTTTTTAGGATTTTATGATGTTTTTAAGAGTAGTTTAATGGATGGGTGGCTTTGAATTATGCCTAAAGGATTGATCATTATTTACAAGGTGAGGCAAGGGTAAATTCATGGTTATTGGGACCATGAATTTAAGAAAATACTGTGAGATAAAATGAAAGGTTGGTCTTATGGTCAGTAGGACCATTCCAACATACATTTAATTCACATAAAATGTTCTATAAGCATTCTATTTTTATATGATATTCTAAGGTCTAATTTCTCATTTTCACTCAAATATATCAATAACCCAAGAATATTTTTGGTTCCTCATCTCTCCCTAATATCATATCCCTTCATATACTTGGATGTTTATAAGATAGATTTAAATTTATTCAATTCATATCCCTTCCCTTTTATCTCATTTTTATTCCATTTTATTGAAGCTCTATTATTGATTTTTGTACAAATAATAATGGTGTTGGTTAAAATTAACTATTTTTTTGTAATTAAATTATTTAGAATACTAAGGGGTGCATGGATATTTATTTTTTAAAAGTTATTCTACATGAAAAATAAGTTTATATAGGTTTCTTAACATATACATTATTTTTTTTAAAAACTTTTCTAACCAAATATTTTCAACTAACATCAGGTCGGAATAATTTATAATTTATAATGCATGAGACTAAAAAAACTAAAATACTAAAATGTAGTATATTAATGTAATAATAATTTTTTAACACAATGAGGCTAGGTATATTATGGAAAATGTTTATATCAAAATGTAATTGATAATATATTACTCAGCTTAGCATAGTTCCAAGTATGTTTGATCGCATGGGATGGTGGGTGAGCTGTTTATGGTATTATTTAAAACCTATTTAACAAAATGTCAAGAAAACAATATATTTGAAATAATGACTATGCAAAATGACAGGTTAAATGATATTGAGGTGTTAAAAGTTTTTTAATATATGTTAAGGATATAGAGGAATTCCTAAGGATTGTTGAGAGTGAGTTTGATCGAGGAAACTAGAAGAAGTGGTTATGTTCAATAGAAATGATTCAAGATATCCTGAAAAATATGTCACTAGAAATGTTTATAACCATTTTCAAGAATATAACCATTACTAAATTTTAACTTAACCACTGTTGAGATAGCATTTTTATTCATTAGTTAGAAAATAATGTGATTAGATGTCATTTATAGCATTCATTATCATAAAACCATGTATTCAAATTTTTTCATATCTATTTACTCAATATGCTAGTGTTTTTTAAGGTAAATTTATTTAGAAATATCCATGATAGATATTTTCAACGATAGTTATATTGGACAAGAAAAAGATTTAAAGTAACTAGAAAATATAAGGAGAAATAATTGCAGCTAAGATAGATTATTTCAAGACGAAGTAACGTATTAACAATAAAAAACAATAAAAAATTATTCAAAAATTTATGTATAATAAATGTATAAAAATTTAAAATAATAAATCTAGAATTTTTTTTATAAAAATAAATATTAGAATAAATATATTTTATTATTTTTCAAGTTGACATCTCTTTATCCCCACTTCATCTTCTTCATTATCTATCAATAAAAATACTCATCTTAATTACAAAATAATTCTTCTACGCTTCATTTGAATTAGTTTTCTAATGAATATATTTCATGAAAATAAATTCTATCTATAATATATAATGAAATTTAGTCTCACATACATTTTTATCTATGATCCATCAATAGGTTTACTTCTCGATCATATTTAACTAATCATTCTGCGATATTATCTTCATCCTTATAAGCAATTAATTCATGCATGTGCATCTAGATCACTATGAATCTAGAAAACCTGTTGATCTCAATACAACTATCATTTAATCGTTATAAAATTTTACCTTTCAGTAGTAAGTATATACCTTTCACCTCTACTTCCACATAAAAACAATGATTCTACTTCTAAAAAACTAGCTTTGATTTGGGTACGAATAGTTTCATATAATATACTGAAGTCCCACACATGGAATCGTGAACTATCCTTCAACTCAGAACACAACAACATTTATGTTTGATCTTATCTTCCTGAGCTACTGATGAAAATTAGTCTCGTCACCTCAACTCAAATTTTTGATCCCTTAACTCGGATATCATCGGATAGAAACCAAAAAACCAATATGTCTCGATTTATTCTAAAAACCATTTATTCTCCCTCTAACACGATCAGTTGACCACAATCAAATACGGGTTTCCTCATTCAATATTTTATTCACTTGATTATACATTCAAATTAATGGAGGACAATCATGGAGCAGAAGGTGCGCAACCACCTTCTTCCTTAATGATAAATAATGAGACTGTAATGAGAGACCATCCAATTAAGTCTATAAATAAAATATCAGACTAGAGAAAAGAACAATCTTCCATCCCACAACATTAGTTTAAAATCTTCAACCTTAGTCTCTGTTCATCCTTCAGACTAGATTCATTGTTCGTCATATTTGAACCCATCATATAAAGATGAATGATTCTCAAACTTCAGTTGAGAAAGTATTCAATTTTCTATTCTGATTTTAACCTCCCTATAATTATCTAGACTTGAATGATTCTTTTTCTTGGATCTTTTTTTCAGTCAAGCATCTATTAATGAATTTTTTTTCATCCCTTTTTTATAAGACTTGATAGAGTTTTTTACTTATTTGATTAACTATAATTTGTTCTATGTTAACTTTCTCAGGTTGAGATATAGACTCTCTCAAACAAGCTTTATTTGGTGGATATACTTATTTTTGTTCATTTTCCCTTAGCTAATATAATTATTTTTTATGTTCACAAATTAATGATTCTCAGTCAATTTATATTTAGTCATACATAGGTTTTCATCACTAATATGGATTTTTGTAAATACATCATAAATGATTATGTCGTTTTAATCATATTTTTTAATGACTCATATGCAATTATAATTTAAATTAATTATTATGATAAGTTTTTTCACTCATATGTTGTATCCACAATGACACATACACACTTATAATTTCATCACATGTATGATACAACTCTAATGACTCGTAAAAAACATTAATTTACCATTATTCACTCGATCCTTCACTCATAAAAATATTCATTTCACTCATATATTGGAACATCATCGTATCTATTCTACTAATGAAATTAAACCTATGATGTTTGGAAATCATTCCTACTAAGCATAGACATAGTCAAATTTTAATGACCGGTTTCCTGAGAAATTTTATATTTTTCAAAAATAATCTATAATAAATTTAAAAAATTCAAAATTTATATTTATCATATTTTAATAGAAATAAAAAAGAATTTAAATTCTATAATAATTAAAATTATAATATGTTCCAAAATAATATTTTCAATGTAAAACATGGAATAAAAAACCAACATCTGAAACCATAGTCAAATAAAATTTCCTATAAATGATTTTTCAATAATTATTTCATCAAAACAATTTAAATACATTATTATTAATGTAAATTAAAATAAAAAATATAAATTTAAGTAATTAATCATCAAAAAATTATTTTCCTCCAAATATTAAAATATTTATATTTTCAATACCAAATGACAAAGAATGAATAAATTAATAATTAAAACTCATTTAATCAAAAAATTTGGTAAATTTTTTTATAAATGGGTGTGGAATAAAAATTTAAAATTAATTCCATATCAAATTCCAAGAAACATAAAATATTTATTTTACTCAAGAAATAAATTTATAAAATTAATTTCTTTCAATTTGTCTACAAAACACAAGATTTTAAATGCGTGATAAAAATAGTTTTAAAAAATGATTTCCCTCAGGTTCTCTTTCAAATAAAATTAATGATTTCTATTATAAAAATAAAATGATTTAGAGAAAACATTATTTCATGTTTTAAAAAAATGACTGAATTTAAAAATAATTGAATTAAATTAAATAAAAATTACATTACATTTACTTTTTCATCATATTGATCTTTTGTTTCATATTGAATAGATAAATATACTTTATTATTGATTAATTAGAAACAAATGAATGGATGAATGATTTTCTTAATTAGAAAGGAACCATAATTAACCAAAAAATGTTTTAGGTTAAATAATAACATGCCCAAGCATGATCAAGAGTTCATTCTATGAGAAATTTAATGAATTTTTTATTAGTTTTACTCCAAAAAAGAATGTCAAATTAACTATAACATTTAATACTTCCTCACAAATCCATACTACTATCAAATTTTTTAATATAAAAATGAAAATATATTCCAATACATAATATAAGGTTTAATAGAAATGGATAACCACTCGAATATTCAAAACCATGCCCAAATTAAATAAAAAATTACATCAACTCAAAAAGAAATTCAATCTTTGAAAATATCCATTTTGAAACAATATTTTATAAATATGTGATTTGTCCTCAATGAAATATAGTTAAAACAACATAATACCCCTACCCAACACTTAAAACCCATCATCGTATCCAATGTTGAAATTCAAAGTAGGAGAAACATTTAAATGATTTTAGTTAAAAAATATTTTCAAATCATGTGTTCTAAAAAATCATGGGTAAATGATAGAATAGAGATTGAAATAGAATGTATGACACTCAATAAATAGTATATATATTCCCATAATATTACAATGTTTTACTACTAGTTTCTAAAAATAATTTTTTCTTATCATCACAATATTGAAGAAAATTTTATGCATAACTAGAAATTTTAATGGGGGTTTTCAAATAAGAAAAATAGTATGAAACAAAAATTATTCAATAAATTGAAAAATGAAAACAGTATCAATAAATTGTCAAAATTTCTAAGTGATTTTATCAAGTAAAAAAACTTTAAAAATTAATCAAGAATTGGGATCATTAAAAAAATAAGTAGTTATTAAAAAAAAATTAAAAGGTATAAGAATTTTTTAATTGGAAATGATGATGGATTTTCAAAAAGTGTCAGAAAATTAACTTATAAATAAGATATTAATGTAAGAGGGAAAAATTAAGAAATATTTTAAAATTATATTGTAATTAAAATAAAATTTTTATGTTTTTGATTATGTTTTCAAATTTTGTTTCAAACATATATTAAAAAGAATATATTAAATGAATCATAATATCATGAAATGTAGCCAAGATTTCACTTGGAATTAGAATAAAATGGGCATATTTTCCCCATAATTAATTTTAAATATGTAATATTTGATAAAAAATGTTAAATAGATTTAAGGATAAATTTCAGGGAGGAATATAGTATGTAAAACAAAATTAAAATTCAGGCAAAATAAGGGTGTTGAAGAAGGAAACTCCCTGAAAAATTAGTGTTGATCCTTGATACTCAAACAAAAATGATCACTCTATTTTATATACTTGATTCTATTATTATTCTCTAAATTTATTCATCTATAATAGTGAAATAGATTAATCATTAAATGAAATAAAATATCATCAAAAAAGTGTAAATATGAGAGTATTTGGAAATGAAAATCTAAATTCAACTTAATGGAAAATATTAAAAAGGGAGTAAGAGTTTTAAGATGCATAAAAAATAAATTTGGGAGATTTTTATGCCAAAGAAGAGAAAGAAAAAACAATGTCTTGAAAAATCATTGGGTACCTTCCATACAATTCTAGTTTTAATGTCCTTAGCATATATTTCGTAAAAATATATCCATGTTCCCTCATGTTTTGTGGATTACTAAGTAATACAAACTACAAGTGTGTTAACCAGATTTTTTTAGGTGAAAAATAAATAATATGGGAATATAAACCACTAAAGGAACACTTTTATTCCTTAATAGTAACAACACCTCATGAATGTACCATTTAACAATGATAAAAAAGAATGTTATGTGGATTATAAATAAAAAATAGTTTGTTGTCCACTATAAATTAGAAATATAAATTAGACCAAATTGAAAAAAATTCAATTTAAATCACGATAAATGTATTGTACAAGTTATTGAAAAATATATCATGGTTTTACTTATAAAAAACCCCTCAAAATCATAATATTGGTGAAAACTAAAGTGTTTCGAAAATAAGATTCAAAATTATGCTTCTCAATTCCAGTAAAAAAAGGATTTAGATCATTTGAAACTAATTATATGTCCCCATAAACATATATATCGACCTAAAAAGAAATTTTTTCCAAATAATTATTCAATTCACTAGCCAATGAAATAATTTTTACTAAATAATTGTTAAAATCTTCCCCTTATAATTCCACTAAAATGAACTCCACAAACAATTAATCATAAACAATTTCAATTTTTGGAATTCTGGATTTCTCTTTTAATGAATGATAACTTATATCAACAATATGAGGTAATTTTTGAAAAACCAATATACGTATTTGTTTTCTTTAACCATAGATTTTTAACTTTAGCTTCTTGAAAAATATTATCATTTGAGTTCCAAAATTTCTTATTCATTTGATGACTTTTTCATACAATAGCTCTATATTACAAATTTTTACCGTAAATTTTAATATTTCATATCTCATAAATTTAGAACATGTATTTCCTTTCCAAAGGAAAATTTCTAACGATTATTCATTTAATGAGTCCAAGAATGATAAATTACCATTCAAAATTTTGGAGTTATGCATATCGACTCTTACTAATTAACCATATATTTCCCATAATTTCTCATCACAGTGATACAATTGGAATCCATTTGTATGTTTGTCTATAGAATATTGTTAATCGCCACTATATTGACCATAAAAGTAATTTAATTGAAATATTAAGGATAAATAAATATTAAGCAATTGAATAAGAATATCATTTAATCTATCTCATGGAACACAATAACCCTCTTTATGACACCTAATAAAGATGGTGATAAAAAAACAATACATTTTATGCCAGGAACACGTTATCCTATGACTTTTTCTACAATATTTTTCTATGATTAATATTTTAGATAATATAAAACATAAATAATAATTACCATAAAAAATAATATAAGAATCATATCACAATGTAACAAATCTTGAAAGAGTAACTACAATAAGACTTTTTTAAAACGAAATCACCCCAAAATAGGAACAACAAATGTATTTAAAAGGTTTGTTATTTTTATTTTTTACTTTTTAACCTTAATAATACACAATATCTCAATTCCTCAATAATGTAAAAAAACTTTTATAGTTTTTTTCACTATCAAAATGGAATTTAAAATTTCTTATTCATAATAGTATATTTGAAAGCTGGGTCAAAGTCATGGGAATGTTGGTTATTTATTTAAGTGATTATTTAAAAATTATTTGAATGAATAATAGTGAATAGAAAAAAGGTGATTTGGAATCATGAGAGTGAAAAATTATGGTAAAAATGAGGATTTTGGGTTAAAATTATTATATTTACACTTTGTTAAGTATAATGAGGCATTAACAAGGATGATTTTGAGGGAGCTTGACAAAGATAGCTAAATTAAGTAGTGATGTTAAAGGGACATGATTTTACATAACCTGGAAATTAGATAAATATAAGTTTTTATGTATTCATTAAGGATTATAAATACGACTTAAATTGAACATAATATCTATCAATATAGCATTTTTTTCATGCAGTGGTGAGAAAATAAAGTGATATAGATCCATTCAGGGAAATTAGTATAGTAAAATATTGAATTTTCAATTAATTATATTCTATATACTCTACCTTTATATGTTTACCAAAATGTAAAATTAGTTTCGAACATCCTTGAAAATTATTTGTAACTATTATTACATCAATCAAGAAGAATATTTAATCAATGTAAAATATCCAATAATAATAAATAAAAATGTAATATAGTAGATGTAAGGAATAATTAATGTGTGAAAAAACTACAATGATTGAAATTTCCTTGATAATTTAAGTACAATTTATCTGTATAAATCTAATGAAATCAAATGAGAAAGAAATAGAGACACATAATAAATATAAAGATAATAAGACAAAAAAACTTCTTTTTTTGAGTTGATGTATCTTTCTCCCCACTTCTACTTCTTCCTTCTATTTAATTGAATCTTCTACTTATGCTACATATATAATTTTTCTCCTCCCCATCAGTTAAAATTACAATCCATGTCCAGAATTAGTTCTCTTATGTGTATCTCTCCAAGAAATATATTACCTATATAATATATATATATATATATATAAATTTTCCCTCACATGTTTTTTATATAGGTGGAAGCAACTGGTTGACATTCATATCCTATTTAATAAACTATCATGTGGTATCAACATTATCCTTCCAACTAATTAATATAATAATGTGAATGTTTCACTACAGGAACCTAGAATTTTTTTGATATTTATATATCTATAAATTAGTGTTTAGTAGCATGAAATTTTCATTATTGATCATATATCATTCTCCTACCACCAAACAATTCAAATATTTAATGCAGTAAGTGTAGGAAACCTTACTAAACACATGAGACCTCAGACCATATTCAATAATAATATCAACATGTCTATAGTAATAGATCTTCTATTTATCATGAACTTTATTTTATTTGCGCAAGAATAATTTAATACAATAGAATGAATTCATTTACTGGGTAGCATGAACTAACCGTTAACTCAGATCGTAGAAACATGACTGTTTGGACCCAAATTCCTAAGCTTAATAGATACAATGAAAAATCAGAACCTCAAATAAAATCCATGATCCACCAACCCACCTCTCATTATCTTGAAACCAAATGACCAGTTTTCTTGAATTTTTTCGAAAACCCTCAAATCACACTTGACCATGCATAGGTTACCCCAGTCCAACATTAGTGTCCTCATTAAGCATCATATTCAATCAATTCAACCATCAAATTCACGAGAGAAAATAATATGGTATATGGAATGCGACCACTTTATTTTTCATGGAAAAATTAAAAGACATTATCAGGTCACCATAAAATTATTTACAACATTGAAACATTGAACTAGAGAATATTATAGTCTTTGATCCCACATTACAAGTTTGAAATCATTTTCCAATTGATCTTGATTGAAATTCATCCTTCATAACATGTTTTCCATTCATCATCTTCAAACTCAACATAGATGGACCGTAGACTCTCCAAATTTAATTGATAAAGTCTTCACACATAGTGTTCATATTATAATCATCCATTCATCAACCAAACTCAAATGAGCCATTAACCTTGATCCATGTTTAAATCAACCACTAATAAATGGATCATATCTTGTTCCATCATCATTAGACTTGATAGATTTTCCTATTTATTGGAATGACTAAACAGTATAAAATGTTTTATTTCTTGGTTCAATATCTAGTATCCTTTATACAAGGTTTTTTTGGTGGAGAATCTCATTCCATATCAGTTTCCTTGGTCTCACAGCCTCAGTTCATTGTCATTATCCAAATAACAAAGCTAATTTGAGCTCTATTTAATCATATGATATTTTTGATCAGTTATATGAAGTACTACACTTGAATCATGTAATTTATTAGTCAAGAGGACACTTTATTGGTTCCCCATATTTATTCTTCATAATACCTCATGTGAACCTTGTTATATTCCAAAGGGATCTTACATGAAGTATGGGATAAGGAGGAATTGTGAGGATTCTATAACCCCTTATTAGAAAGTATTAAAGTAGTGAAATAACCAAGTTCCAAATGCATAATAGAATATATAAATTGTAAAAAAAATGAACATTCTATAATAATATCAAACACTATATATAGACCTAAATTCTCAAATACAAAAACTAATCTCACACTTGGATGATCACATATATAGGACAAAACAATTAATTAAATACAAGGTTCTATTATAACTCTGATCCAAAACAACATAACTGAGTTCAATTAATGTTGAATTGATTAATTTTGGTCATAAATGAAACATTAGATTCTCTTCTCAATCAAGAAATTATTTTCATATACTGTATTCATCATTCATCTATGTTCTATCTGAAAATAGGCATCAGGTCTCTATGAAAACTGAGGTGATAGTAGATGGGGTGTGAAATGAATCTCAGTAGGCCACCCCAATGATGAACCTAAAAACTATTGTTGTAGTTTAATTCTTATGCAACATTCGCAGTCTATCAAATAAATAACTAAAATTAAATAAATTAACTAAAACAATACTTGATACTCAGGTCCACGACCTTGATCAACCATAACTAGTTAAGCTAAATTCGGGTTGTCTCTGAGTACATCATGATGATAGTGTATCCATATAAATACCATATCCATGTTTTTAACCATGTAATTTCATATACTCATGCTCAAATGGCCAACAACTCCTCCTAAATGGATAAACAACAAAATCCAAATACTCATAGGAATCTATCCAAACTCCTGGTATCGTTAATGGATCATGGGTGATTCCTATAATCATGGAAAATAATTGAAATAAATTTTAACCCCATGTCGACATACTAAAAAACTAAATCTCTGGAATCATGGGAATCCCAATCAATAAAAAATTATATCATCAGGATAAACTAGAAATATACAAGGGATGAGATAGGAATATCTTCATCAAGAATAAGAATAATAATTACAACAACAACAACAATAATAATAATAATAATCCCAAATATTGAACATCTAGATACTAGATAGACCACATATTCTATAGACTCTTCGCATCTAGGGAATCTCATATAGACCCAAAGTTGAATATATGTTTCCTAGAAATTGTTTACATGGATCAATAACAGAATACTATGCAAGAATAAGAATCCATGATGACATGATGGAAAATATATCACATATCAATATCAAAAGAGCCCCATGGATGGATCCTAG
This sequence comes from Viscum album, assembly GCA_963277665.1. Classification (NCBI taxonomy): domain Eukaryota; kingdom Viridiplantae; phylum Streptophyta; class Magnoliopsida; order Santalales; family Viscaceae; genus Viscum; species Viscum album. The sequence continues at coordinate 388,805,318 of OY728166.1, forward strand.
GAATCACCTTTGGGCATCCCTAACATTACCATGAAATATTTTCATGACTATCAGTCGAGTTCCAAGAAATTAATTTGGGAATCCATAAATACATTAAAAATAACTACATGAAAGAAAAATTAATAGAGTGGGGTTGGACTTTAACCCATTCCAATGAACCAATCCACATTCACTTAGGCTCACATATTTTATATGATTCTAAGGTGATGCCCGCTACAATATCTACCCATATCCATACACACCCACTCAAGGTTGATCTGTCTATGAACACCGAATTGGGTTATATGGGATTGAGTATATTAAATGTAAACCCTCTTGTAATCCTTTAAAAAATATTTCATATGGGAAAATCCTCCTTGGGATCTTTTGGATTAGAACATTAGTGAAGGTATCCCTCATGGGATTTTCAACCATAAACTAGTCTCTTAGAAAAACACTCATCTTTAGGGGTAACACATCCCAAAACCTAGTCTCTAACATCACATGGCGTAATAGGAAAAAAAGGAAAACCTCACATGATAGATGTACTCAAGACCATCCCCTTTCCAAGTCACTATAGGTTGTTTCTCACACCCTACCTATTACCTTACACATTTTATAACCAAGTCCCTCAAACTATGAGAAAACCTCCTTACTTCAACAGTAAAGGTCCCTAGAATTCATATTTTAATTCCTCTTATCATTATATTTATATTTACCTGGGTCTCATAACATATCATTCACAAGAGACCTAGAATTTCTTTTACTAGGGCAAGAACGTCTTATCATATCTAGCTCACCCCGATTCACCTCTTAAATGACCTCAAAAGACCCCTAATGGATCCACCATCATATTATAAATGGAAAAAACTCATAATGGACTACTATTATGTAAAATTATATATTTAATGTGAAAATAAAAAAACCATCAAACAGGTAATAAGGGAGGAGTACATGGAGTGTACCCCAAGTTCACAACATATAATCCAAAATATATCCCCTTCCCATGAATTTTTAGATGACCTAGTTAAACTCAATGTCTTTATGTGGACTAATACACATCCAAGGAACACATGGATTTTGGTTTTGTACTACTACATTTCCAATTCACATCGAGGGTCTTGAATTATACTACTACACAACCATGTACCACTTACATGTGGTTCATTCCTAAGTAACCAACCACAAATACATGTCCCACTATATGGTGTGTACTCATAGTACATTGTGCATAGTCAAAAAAACATCATCTTAACCAAATAGATAGAACACATAGCTTGGGTTATTAAAATGAAAAGTAATGTGATATGGTTTTCCAAATAATAAACCCCTATGATCATCTGAAAACCATTGTTTAGCCCAAAATAACCCAATATCAGCTCCCATGGGTCTCTATCTTCTCAAACATGGATTTAAAATGGAAATGAAACAACTATGGAATGATAAATGATTAAAAACCAAAAAAAAATCCTATCTTAGGTCATAAAACATCATAACAGCAATGTCAGATGCATGCCATGAATCCAATACACCTCGATCCATCTCTACATTGATTCCAGGCATGATCTCCCTCCTATACTCCCTCTCTTTCCACTCAGTAAAATTCAACACCTGGGGGGTTGGGTTCATGTGTAACAACTATAGGATTAAATAATGAAAATGAAAAACTGGAAAAGGATGAATGAAAATGACAAGAAAAAATGTTCTGGCTAGACAACGGTGCTTGGAAAAGGTTTATACCTCACCAAGGAAAAACCCCTAATTTGTGACTAAACAACAATGTCAAATTATAATGTTAAGATCTATTTAAAAGTTATAATTATTTGAAAAAATTTGAGTAAATTAATAATTACTTAATTAAATAGTAAAATATCCATGAAAATTTGAATGACCCATAATTCCACGAAACTCATATCATAGGGTAAACACCATATTCTAGGACCAAAATAGTGGTCAGAAAAATGATCTGAAATCATATTCTAGGGGAAAATGGAAAACTTTCTTCAAAAGAGCATCTAAGACCAAAAAATAAAATTTCTTCTCATTGTTACAACTCATAAAAACATGGGGTCTTATAATCTCCACACCATAGCACTTCTTACCCTCATGAGACCATTGTGTTAACATGTCTCCATGCATTCAATTCTAGTATTGGAACAACCAACACTATCTAGAACATCCACCATCCAATCCCACAATGTATACAAATATCTAAAGACGAGACACATTCAACCATGCCCAATATGATGATCCCCACCATATAATTATCCTATTCACCACCCCCAACTGATACCAATTTTTAATGGTCACTCTCGATCCATCATTGAATTTAATGACTGAATGTGGAAAACCTACTGACACCCGAGCATCAGTAAAAAACCATCAACCACCAATCCCTATCTCAGTAGTAATGGTGAAATTTGTACTTAAAATTCACATTAAATGAGGACCACGACCTCTAAACGACCATTTTTCACTCCCTACTATAGGGATTTACCCACACTTATTTGTATGAGATGACCTCAATAGGTCCACCAAGTTCCATTAAACTAATATTTCATCCTGATCCAAACAGATACAGTGGACCCACACACGTCCCAACTGGAACTATGCAAAAACTATGCACATAGTCCCTCACACAAGAATAATTTTCTCAATAAGCTATTTCAACTAATACTCTTCACCTTAAAGAAGAGTTTTTCCACAATGGAATCTTACATTATCTCCTTCTCACAAAAGAAACAAACTATAGACCTCTATTAATGAGCCTAAACTACTGAAAATTATCCTCATATAGGTTAGTTCCAATAATTCAGAAAACCCTCAACAACCCACATCCAAATAAAACATATCTATTTAACCAAAAATAAACACATCCTTAGCCACTATTAACATTCATACTAAAAGAAATATCATCCACCCACACATGTATTGATCCTATTAAGTGAATTCAGATTCAATGGGGTTAGGGACACGAGTAGTCCATCCCTTTAAAACACATATCTATACCCAAGCACTAAAGTTAAATTATCATAAACTAAAGGATTCATCATCACTATACTACAAAAACCTAACCACTTCTGATGCTTCAATCAAAATTAAAAGTTACTACCCATGAATAGATTTTAAATGATAGAAAATTCTTATTCTTTCTGTCTATAAGGAACTACGATTCCAAGAATAACCCTTTTATAGGTTTTCCCTGGGTCATCAAAAAATATCTAACTCCCTAAATATTTAGTCACTAACCATGTCCTCTATGTCCCCAAAAATATCCTAATGCAATCCTCACAATGTCAAAAACCATGAGAAACCTCATGTTACCATCTTAGTAAATCATGAAATCAACATTCCAATACCGTTTTTGGTTAATATTTATATAAAATTGTAACCTAATTCCAAAAATATTATCCCTATGGACACTGATTCTCACCATGAATCCACATACAAGACTGATCCATTGAAGATCCCAACTCATATAGGGTCATAAATACAAAATAACATAATTATAGGTGATCTTCATATAGGGAAAACACTATCTATAGCTTGGTTATGTAAAATTTAATTCCAAGATATAAGGAAAAAATATTGGCCGCTAATGTAATTTTAAGTAACTGGACCTAAAAAATTGTCACCCACTAGGGGTTTCCACTATGGAACCATGTGATTCGAAGACCTAAAAGGTCTACCTCACATACCATACACCAAGGGATCATGTCTTCATCATGAAAAAGCATATCACCATATATCAAGAATACCTTCCATTTAAATGAAATACAAATACATGTTATCCCATTACAGTAAAATTACACCATTTAATTATACGGGAAAAACCTTATGAGAAGTTTCTGATACATTAAATAGCTAAGCCTTAGTTATTAGTGTAAACAATGACAATAACAAGCATATATTACTGGAATCTGACATGGAAAATCATGATGCATGAGAAACTTCTTTCCTCTATGATATAATATTAAAATATAGAGAATGTATCTTTCTAATGGTTTGGGATCCAAAAATCTATATTAAATCATAAATAAACACACCAAGTGAATAACTCATGGTTAAAATAATAGAACTCATAACATAAAAAATTTAAAACATCATTCCCATCACTGGAAACCTGGAATTCCTACCATAAGGGGTGTTCATGATTCATCATCCAGACATACATCATAAGATTTTGAACAGATTACTATATATTATGAATACCATGTCATAAATAGTAAGAAAAAATGAAATGCTATGATACAAATTTGTAATATATTGGTTCAGAGACCCCTCAATTGGTTCTCCAGTATGGTTCACTATAAGACCTTAGGTGCACCTCCACAAATATTTGTGGATTAAAAATAATATCAGGGGTAAAATGTGGTGATTTTAAGAGACTATACTACTATATTAGAGTGTAAAATATTAGTGAAATAATCAAGAATAATACATATTCGAGTATGCAAAAATAATAAACAAACTGAACAAACTATAAAAAAATAAAATGCTACATACATACACGAATAGTCATGCTCACATACAATAAATTAACATCCACTAGGACAATCACATATATAAGGGGAAACCTTAATGAAATAAGAAAATCTAACAAAACTCCAATCCCAAAAAATATACATGTAACGCCCCGACCCCAGTTACCCAGAGTCGGTGAATTATTACATGACATTGGTATGATCACAAAAGATCAATTCTCAAAAGACCGGTTAGTTTAGTAGCCTTGGAAATACTAGATACATTCATATATCTTACATTACATGATAAAATGAAAAACTAAAACAACGTATTGTCTCCATAGACCACACTCATATCCCCTCATACTATCCCTGCAGGTCATTCATTAAATACTTCTTCACATCCTAGGAAGAATAAAACATAGAAAGGGGTGAGCTCAGATGCCCAATAAGGATAACAATATAGCAGAGACTTTCATAAACAAGATTAAACATTTAAGGCAATGTATAACTAAAACAAAAGCCCTTTAAATTTGATCTTCAGAATAATATGGAAAAAATAAAATGAAATAATGCCATTTACTTATTCACATGGATATTCTACTAGTCGAATGATCACATGAAATATCAATAACCACTTTCATATTGATGGAATGCATAATGCCAGACTATCATACCACATAGTCAAGGCCTTATGCTAAGACAAAATATAAGATTTTGTCACGGCCTTGTGCCAAGACACTAGTTTGTCTCATGAGACCTACAGATGCATCGAGGATATATAGAGGGATCCTCCCGTCTATTTCGAAGTACAATTCATTCCCGTATGAAAAGGTTTAAATATAACATAAACATTCGTATTAAAACTAGCATACGAAATGTCAGTAATTTATCCATAAACCATGAATGGTATAAAAATAACACATCCACAACAAAACATATCACAAAACCGTCAATAAAATATAGAAGTTTTGTATCTTAAAAAATCAACTTCAAATAAGCTTAAAATCCATTAAAGGATGTTGACATATACGAAAAAAACCTATTCGATAGAAATATCTCATTTTTTGAAATCATTTAAAAAACACATAATTATAAAATATAACATTTAATTTGAAAATATATTTATAAGATTTTAAGGGAAGATTCAATGATTTTATAATGGCAGAAAATATCCTCACCCACCGTATAAGTTAAAAAACGACATTCTTACCTTAATTCTGTCGAAAAGGTTAAAAAGGACCATGTTGGGAAAATGATGGAAAGATTACTTTATAAAAATATTATAAAATTTCAAAAAAGTGTATAAAAGACTTTAACCCATAGTCTGTAAAATCGTAAGAAGGAATTGAAATACATTTTTAAGAAACATTGATGTGGATGATAATGAGGTCCTAGTAGATAATTACATATATACAACCTCAGATAATGAAGAGATTGTGAAATAAACCCTTACCTTGTAATTTTTCTTAGTAGAGGGTAGGTTAACCTCCAATATAATATTTAAATAATTTTTATTAAATTATACAAGTATCATATACATAAATATGATATCATATATGATGTTTTAGTATTTCATTGTTAATAATATTTTAGTATTATCGTCGTTTCGTGTGTTAACTGATTTGTTTTCCTTTATATGTTTCGTTACGTAAGCCATGTTTGTTATGTATAGGTTGTATCTTATTCATATCCAAAACGATATCAAATACATAAAAATTACTTTTAATCATTAAATGAGAATTATTCTTGAATGGATATTATAGGGAAATGAATCTCATCACGTTCGTGGAGACGGTAATCCACACATACGCACGAACGCTACTTCCATTTCAATTTTCATTTTAAAAGGAATAATAACCAAATGATAAATAGGTACATTATTATTATAGTATAATATAATATCTTATATATGTTACTTATGTTCATTAACACCATCCTTTATACGTTCCATGTATAGTATGAACGAGTCATATCACATTGAGGGGGTGGTAGTCCGCACTTCCTCAAATGAAATTATCGTATATATATACAACATGAAACGAATAATGGTATGCTATAAAATGGAATTAAATAATATTATATAAAATATAATTATCATTAATATCATATTTATTTACAGTGCCATCATAATGGCCACCATGAGAGGTGTTGGAGTTAATTGAACAATCATCATTTCGTGAGGCGTTTGGTTGCCATCCACAGAAACAATATGTTCTTCACCCATTAGATGGAGGTGTGTGTAAGTGTAGTTAGAATACTTCTCATAAAAATATACTAGTATATTTAGTATACTGGTGTTGTTATAAATGAAAATAATAAGAATATTTTAGGGGTTGGAGATGTGAAATAAAAGAAAAGAAGCTAAAAGAAATCGTTACCTTTAATTTGGGTAACTCCTTTTGGTGTGAACCAAAAAGGACTCTTGAAGTGATTTCTACCCAAGGTAAGGATTCTAGGATGATGATATGGATGTAGGGAGCTTAATTGGGCATAGGTTAGTCGAGCCAAAATGCTTGAGATGTGTGAGGAATTGGTAAGAAGTGGTGTCCTTTTATAAGGGGGAGGAGGGTCTCTTTAAGAAAGATTGAAAATATTATTTTATTATATAATGATATTCGGTTTCTAAAGGTCCAAAACTCATTAAAGTTGAATATAAGATAACTCATGATCTAAATAAAATCATCCAATAATGAATGGGTAGGGTTTAGGTATTATTTTAGTCTTTATAATCTTATTTGTTTAAATCATTTATTAATGATGTAAATGCTACATCATTATTGTCTCATAAATAATTTAGTTTATTGAATGTCTAAAAATTACAAAAACAAAATACCATGATGTAGGAAATATTTTTAGATTTATAATGAATATTTATAGTCAAAAATATAACATATATAACCTTATGTAAAAATTATTTTTTGAAAAAGATATATTCTTTTATCATTTTTGTATTTACTTTAGCTTAATTAATATAAAGTGTCATTATCACTTACAAGTGGCTCCATGGGGTCCCAAAATCGACCCAAATATGACCATGGTCATATATGTATCAACTAATAGGGTTAGGACACGTTTTTGGGTAATTTAGTATTACTATAATATTATTTTGTTACCCTTATTTACCTGATTTACCCTTTAACCATGGTAAATAAAATATTTACCAAAGTAAATAGTTAAAATGTCTACAAATAAAAGTTACCAATTTACACAATTTGGAACATCTGATTCTAAATATTTAATCCATTTTTCTAAATTCAAAACACAGAAGTGGAAAATATTAATTTAAAATTAATTCCTGCTGCCAAAACAAAAAGCTTTTTTTTAAGAAATAATAACTATCAAAAGATTGACACTAGTTTATGTCCAGTTTAAATGTGAAATTATATCCAATTAACAAAATTGTATTAAATGGGAAAAATATATTCTAAATATAATTTAAAACCACTCAAATTCATAATTTATAACTATTAATTATTTCAATTAAAAAAGTTGTTTTTAATTAAAATTTAGTAATTTCCACTATTCATCAAAATATGAATGTTTTAAGAAAAGTACCAAAATTTCACCCTAGGATAATTTAGATATGTCGAATCCAAAAATGAAGTCCATTTTTAATGATAAAATTTATAAAATTTCATAAACTGGGTATTACTATCCATAACAGCTAGTCTGATTGGTTGTGGTGTGTTAGAACTCGAAGTTGTGTGCAACACACGCTACTTTATTATTTAAAGGGAAACGTACCGTGGAAGAATGGGGTGTTACATTCACCTCTCCTTAAAATAATTTTATCCTTGAAATTTCTAAGATATTACTGCCTAAAATTACATTGGTGGTTCTTCATCGTAAGTTCCTCGGGTTCCCACGGTGCCTCTTCCATCTTATGGTTTCTCCATAGAACTTTTACCAGACGAGTCGTCCAGTTTCTCAACACTTGTTTTATGGTATCAAGAATCTTGATGGGCTATTCGTAATAAGACAGATCAGGTTCCAGTTATAATTTATCATAGTTAAGTACATGGGTTGGGTCATGCATGTATTTTCTCAACAGTGATACGTGGAATACATCGTGAACCTTGGAGAGACTTGGAGGCATTGCCAAACGGTATCCTACAACCCCAATTCATTCTAGAATTTCGAAAGGTCCGATGTACCTGGGACTTAATTTACCATTTTTACCAAATCATATAACCCCCTTCCATGGAGGTACCTTTAAGAAAACATAATCTCCTACCTAAAATTCCAAATCCTTCCTTCGGTTATCGGCATAGCTCTTCTGCCTACTTTGAGCTACTTTTATGTGGTTTTGGATTACCTTCACCTTTTCTATCGTTTGCTCCACCAGTTCTGGGACTACGAGTTTTCTTTCACCAACATCATCCCAACAGGTTTGTGTGAGACATCTCTTTCCGTATAGTGTTTCATACGGTGCCATCCTAATACTTGAATGGAAGCTATTGTTATAGGAAAATTCTACCAGAGGTAAATATTGATCCCACATACCCTGAAAGTCAAGTGAGAAAGATCTCAACATGTCTTCTAAGGTTTGAATAGTCCATTCTGATTGTCTATCTATTTGATTGTGGTAGGGATTGCTCAAACAAAGTTTAGAATCCAAGGGCTTCTAAAGACTCTTCCAGAATCATGAAGTAAAATGAGGATCATGATCAGAAACAATCAATAGGGGTACTCCATGGAGTCTCACAAATTCATTAATATATACTCTTGCTAGAAATTCAAGTGGTAGATCTTCTCATATAGTAAGAAAGTGTGTTGACTTGGTAAGACGATCAACAATGACCCATATGGCATCATTCCTTCTAGGAGTCTTTGGTAGACCCATGACAAGTTCAATCGTGATATTATCCCATTTCCACTTAGGTATGCGAAAAGGTTGCATGACTGCTCATGGCTGTTGTCTTCTATCTTTCACTTGTTGACAAACCATAAATCTTGACACAAAATCAGCAATTTCCCCCTTCATGTTGTCCCATAAAAAATTTTCCTTCAAATCTCTATACATTTTGGTGTTCCCAGGGTGTATATATAAATTTGAACTATGAGAATCATCCAACAATTACCTTTTTAGATCAGGTATATCGGGAACACCAATTCTCTTCCTAAATTTCAAAATTCCATCTTCCTAGAAAAAGTCACTCGATCTCCCATCATTAACATCATTAATCTTCATTTAAAATTCATCATCATCGGTCTTAGAACTCTTAATCCTTTCTAGTAAATATTGTTTAGCAACCATTTAAAAAAGTATCGTTGTTTTAGCTTCCATGGTAATTATCATATCCATCTTCACTAGATCCATGAAAATTGGATCCCTTTAAACTGTCATCTGGTTAAAAACTCCATGATCCTTTCTACTCAAATCATATTCCACATTATTTTTCTTCCCTAGTTGGTAGTGTATAGTGAAATCATAATACTTGAGTAATTCGAGCCATCACCTTTGCCTCATGTTGAGTTCTTTATGTGAGAAAATATACTTTAAACTCTTATGATCGGTATATATCTCACACTTTTTACCATATAGATAGTGTCTAAATATCTTCAAAGTAAATATTACAACTGCTAACTCAAGACCATGAGTAGGATATTTTTGCTTATAAATTTTTAGCTGTCCTGATTCATAGGCAATGACCCTATCATTCTGCATAAGGAAACAACCAAGTACTTTCATTGAAGCATCACTATAAATAACAAACCCATCATTACCTGATGGTAGAGTCAAGATAGATGAATTGTCTAATATTCTCTTCAGTTCTTCGAAACATTCCTCACACTCTTTTGTCCAAAAATATTTAACCCCTTTTCGTGTGAGTTTCGTTAATGGGTTAGCCAATCGGGTAAAATTCTGGTCGAAACGTCGATAATAACCTTCTAAACCAATAAAATTGCGTACCTCAGTTATACTTGTTGGTGATGGCCATTCTTGGATTGCTCTTGTCATAGTAGGATCAATCGAGATTACATCATTAGAGACAATATAGAAAATAAAAGAAATACCCTAAACACAGAATTCACACTTTCAAAACATCCCATATAATTCATGTCTTCTCAGAGTTTTCGGGATAATGTGGAGGCGATTTTCATGATCTTCGTAGCTTTTGGATTATACCAAGATATCATCAATAAATACCATTAAAAAATCATTGAGATATTCCTTGAAAACACTATTCATTAGATCCATGAATACAGAGGGTGCATTAGTCAATCCAAAAAGGCATTACTGTAAACTCATAATGCCCACACCTGGTTCGAAATGCTGTCTTCAGAATGTATTCCTTCTTCACACACAACTGATGGTACCCAGATCAATGGTCAATCTTTGGAATGTATTGAGATCCATGCAGTTGGTCAAATAAATCATTAATGCGAGGTAGGGGATACTTTTTCTTTATTGTTATAGCATTGATTTCACTGTAGTCGATACATAACCTCATAAACCCATCTTTTTTCTTAACAAAAATGATAGGGGCTCCCCATGGAGAAACACTAGGGAGAATAAATCCCTTATTACCCAATTACTCTAGTTGTTTATTTAATTCCACTAATTCCACAATGGACATTATATAAGGGGTCTTAGATATAGGCCTTGAACCAAGAATTAAATCAATAGAAAACTCAATTTCTCATTCTAGAGGATGTCCAAGTAAATATTCCAGAAACACATCTACATATTATTTCACAATAGGTAAATCCTATATTTTAACATTCATTTCCTCACCCACAATATTTTCATTCTCTTCATACCCAATAATTAAATTTATTTGAGCTACTAGGGGTGGATCTAGATAATAATTAGGTTGTGATGATTTTTCTCTAAAGATATGGTGTTCTTTATCATCGTCATCTAAAATCGTAACCTCCTTCTTCTTATAAAAAATCTTATCATCATGGTCAGAAATCCAATCCATACCAAATATTATATCAAACTCAATCATATGTATGACAATGAGATCAGCAGATAAAGAACATTTATAAGCTCTAATGGGAACTGATTCACAGAACTTTGTAGCAATGATACTTCCTTTTGAAGTTTTAACTGACAAATCCCTTGTTAAATCAAAATTGAAATATCTAATTTTCTTAGAAAACTGGGATGATATGAAACAATGCGATGATCTAAAATCAAATAAAGAATTTTCTAAACTTGAAGAAACCATAAAATTACCTTCCACCACGTCTTTCAGAGCTTCTACCTCAGCAGTAGTGATAGCATAAGCTTGGCCTTGATACCTTGGTCGTTCCTGAGGTAAGTTACCCTGACGCTTAGGACATTAATTTTCATAATGTCCCATCCCCATGTAGTTGTTGCATTGAACATCAGTAGCTTCTTTCTTACCCTTATAATCATGACTATGGTGTCCTTTTTCACCACACTTTTAACAGACTCTCATCTCCTTCAAGCATGTACCTGGGTGTTTCATCCCACATTTACTATAGGATGGATATTCAACCTTTCCCTTATTACCCTTATTCACATTCCCAATGTGATCGGTAGATCAATTCTTCCCTTGCTTTTATTTAAAGTCATAAGACTTAGAGAATTCTTTTTCTATCTTGATAGCACATGAGACAAAATCTTCATACGACAAGAAGGATTATGAGACTATTTATCGAAGGATAAATGGTTTTAACCCATAAAAGAAACGATCAATCTTACTTCTTGGATTATGTATATAATCTGCAGCATGCCTCGCTATCCTTGTAATGTTAGCCTCATACTTTGCGATATTCTCATCCTCCTTTTGCCTCAGACTCTGAAATTTCTTTTCATATCTTCTCAATGGTCACGATGAAAGACTTTCTCTAAGAAAAGATCTTTAACCTCCATCCTTTCCATATTGGATACTCCATCATTTTCCTTCATATTTTGAATCGATGACCACCATTGATCATCATCTCCAGTGAGGTGGTAAACTTCCATGATAACTTTTCCCCTTTCACTACTCCCCAAGGCATGGAATATTTCCTTTGAGAAATTTATCCATTACTCAGCTACTAATGGATTTGTACTCCCATTGAAAGTTGGTGGTTATTGCCTCATGAAGAGATCTAACATTGATCCTCCATGCTACGGATCAGGGTGCTCCATACAGTTAAGGTTATTATTCATAACTTGAGTGAGTTGTCCCAATATAGTGATAAGATGATCAGCACCAGTTGTATCACTAGCTACACTATAATTATCTTGATCCGGAGGGAAATCCCTACATGGAGTGCATTCAATGATACGGTTTCCATTCCTTCCACTTGGTGCCATTTTTAAACAATGGAATACACTATATTAGTTTATGAATCGTAATACGTAAATCCAAACTTGTAAAACACTTAACATGAATTGAACAGTTTATGGATATAATCCGTAATAATAAAAATGTTTTCTTTGTGAAAGTATATAATCATAAACCCTTCATAATGGTTTGTAAAGAAAATGAGAATTATCCTAAGAATATCTTCCAGGAGTGTCGTAACCATGAGTGCAGCAAGCCCCGTTGTTGTGCACCGGTTCTCATTCGAGTCTTGCTCAAAGTGGTGTTTTTGAGTTTTACCACTAGGTACATATGTGCTAGAGCCGCCTCTACCTACTCGTATCCAGACATGGATGTATTTCTTGGGAAAAATCCAAAATCTATACAATACCAAAATTCTAGGAAGTTCTTCTATACTAATCCTCAAAGTCCATCATAGGTCTATGTGCTCTAATCAGAGTTTATCTAAATCTAGTTTCCAAGGTTTGTATTGAACTTCCTCTGATACCAACAGTAATGCCCCGACCACTGTTACCCAGAGTTGGTGTACTATTACATAACATTGACATGATCACAAAATTTCATGTCTCGAAAGACCGATTAGTTTAGTAGACTTGGAAACACTATATACATTCATATGTCTTACATTACACGACAAAATTAAAAACTACAAAAACATATTGTCTCCTTAGACCACACTCATATCCCCTCATACTATCCCTATAGGTCATTCCTAAAATACTTCTTCACATCCTGTGAAAAATAAAACATAGAAAGGGGTGAGCTCAGATTCCCAGTACGGATAACAATATAGTGGAAACTTTCATAAATAAGCATAAATATTTAAGGCAATGTATAACTAAAACAAAAGACTTTTAAACTTGAACTTCAACATAATATGGAAAATATAAAATGAAATAATTCCATTTACTTATTCATATGGATATTCTACTAGTTGAATAATCACATGCAATATCAATAACCACTTTCATAATGATGGAATGCATAATGTCAGACTATCATAACCACATAGTCAAAGCCTTGTGTGAAGAATACAAATATGATTTTGTCAAGGCCTTGTTCCAAGACACTAGTTTGTCTCATTATACCTACCGATGCATCGAGGAGCTATAGCGGGCTCCACTCGTCACTTACTATGTCCAATGCATTCCCATATGAAAAGGTTTAAACATAACATAAAAATTCGTATTAAAACAAGCATATGAAATGTCAATACATTCTCCATAAACCAAGAATGGTATAAAAATAACACATCCACAGTCAAACATATTACAAAACCTTCAATACAATATGGAAGTTTTGTATCATAATAAATCAACTTCAAATAAGCTTAAAATCTATCAAATGATGTTGACATTGATGAAATCAAAACTATTTGAGAGAAATATCTCTTTTTTTAAATCATTTAAAAATCACATAGTTATAAAAGAAAACATTTACGTTGAAAATATTCATATAATATTGTAGGGGAGGATTCAAAATTTTATAATGTCTGAAAATAGCCGCACCCATCGTATAAGTTAAAAAAATACATTCTTACATTAATTCTGTCGAAAAGGGTAAAAAGGACCATGTTTGGAAAACGACAGAAAGATTCCTTTATAAAAATCATATAAAAAGTCAAACAAGGGTATAAATGACTTTAACCCATTGTCTGTAAAATAGTATGAGTGAATTGAAATAAATTTTTTAAGAAACATGGATGTGGATGATAATGAGGTCCCAGTATATAATTACGTATAAAAAACACCAGATACTGAAGTGATTGTGAAATAAACCCTTACCTTGTACTTTTCCTTGGTAGAGGGTAGGTTAACCTCATGTATAATAGTTAAATCATTTTTATTAAATTATACAAGGATAATATACATAAATATGATATCATATATGATCTTTTAATATTTATTTGTTAATAATATTTTAGAATTATCGTCATTTCGGGTGTTAACTTATTCGTTTTCCTTTATATGCTTTGTTACGTAAGCCATGTTTGTTATGGATAGGTTGTATCATTTTCATATCCAAAATGGTATAAAGTCCTTAAAAATTAATTTTAATCATCAAATTATAATTAGTCTTTAATTTATATGATGTGGAAAATAATCTCATCGCGTTCGTGGAGGCGGTAATCCGTACATACGCATAAACGCTACTTCCATTTCATTTTTCATTTTAAAAGGAATCAAAAACAAATGATACATAGGTATATTGTTATTCCAGTATAAAATAATATCCTATATATGTTACTTAAGTTCATTAACACCATCCTTTATACGTTCCATGTATGGTATGAACGAGTCATATCACTTTGAGGGGGAAGAAGTCCGCACTTCCTTAACTCAAATTATCGTATATATATACAACATGAAACAAATAATGGTATGCTATAAAATGGAATTACAGAAGCATATATATAAAATAAATACAATTAAAATCATATTTAATTACAATTCCCTCATAATGACAACCATGATAGGTGGTAGGAGTTAATTGAACAATCATCGTTTCATGAGGCGTTTGGTTGCTATCCATAGAAACATTATGTTCTTCAGCCATTAGATGGAGGTGTGTGTATGTTTAGTTTGAATAATTCTCATAAAAATATCCTAGTATATTTATTATACTGGTTTTGTTACAAAATAAATAAATAAGAAGAGTTTAGGTGTTGGAGATGTAAAATAAATGAAAAGAAGCTAAGAGAAATCGTTACCTTTAATTTGGGTATCTCCCTTTGGATTGAACCAAAATGGACTCTTGAAGTGCTTTCTGACAAAGGTAAGGCTTCTAGGAGGAGTAAGGGGATGTTGGGAGATTAATTGGCCAGATTTTGGATGATCTAAAAGGCTTGAAAGGTGTGAGGAATTGGTTAGAAGAGGTGTCCTTTTATAAGGGGGGAGGGGCACTTTAGGAAAGATTGAAAATATTATATTATTATTTAATGATATTCGGTTTATAATGGTCCAAAACTCATTACTGACAAAGATAATATGACACATAATCAAAATAAAATCTTCCAATAAGAATTGGACATGTTTTGGGTATAATTTTAGTCCTTATAATCTTATTTATTTAAATCATTTATTAATGAGATAAGCACTACATCATTATTGTGTCATAAATAATTTAGTTTATCAGATGTATAAATATTATAAAAAAACCATGATTTAGGAAATATTTTTATCTTTATAATTAATATTTATAGCTGAAAATATAACATATATAACCCTATGTAAAAATTGTTTTGCTAAAAGATATATGCTTATGTCATTTTTGTATTTACTTTAACTTAATTAATATAAAGTGTCATTATAACTTACAAGTGGCTCAATGGGGTCCCAAAATCTACCCAAGGATATCCCTGGTCGGACATGTATCAGAAAATAGGGTTAGTACATGTTTTAGGGTAATTTAGTATTATTATAATATTATTTTTTACCATCATTTATCGGATTTACCCTTTAACCATGGAAAATAAAATATTTTCCGAAGTAATTATTCAAAATCTCTAAAAATAAAAGTTAACTATTTATACAATTTGGACCTCCTAATTATAAATATTGAATCCATTTTTATAAATTCAAAACACATAAGTGGAAAAAATTAATTTAAAATTAATTCCCTCTGTCAAAACAAGAAACCTGTTTTTAAGAAATAATAACTATCAAATGATTGACAGTTGTTTATGTCCGGCTTAAATGAGAAATTATGGCCAATGACCAAAAATGTATTAAATGGTAAAAATATATTAAAAATATACTTTAAAACCACTCAAATTAATAATTTATTAGTATTAAGTATTTCGATTAAAAAAGTTGGTTTTAATTAAAATTTAGTAATTTTCAGTATTCATCAAAATATGAATGTTTTCAGAAAAATACCAAAATTTCACCCTAGGATAATTTTGATATTCCACATCCAAGAATGAAGTCCATTTTGAATGATAAAATTTATAAAATTTCAAAAAGTCAGTATTACTGTTCATAACGGCTAGTTTTATTGGTTGTGGTGTCTTAGAACTCGAAGATGCGTACAACACACCCTACTGTATTATTCAAAGGGAAACTTATCGTGGAAGCTTGGGGTGTAACAATAAATGACACCCCGGAATATAAAATTGGTCCAAGTTGATCCTAAATGTCACCTAAGTATCTCTACTTGATCATGCAATCCTTGACCTCTTCCCTATCTATCATACATCTATGATCAACCTAAAAAATATACATCTGGTTTGCGCACGCATCGTGGTTCATGTACCAGGTTGATAAATGAATCTCAATAGGTCACCCAAAATGTTTAACTTACAATATTATATTATAAGTGCATGTTCGTTCAATATTATCAGCCTAGCTAATAAATAACTAAAATAAAATAAAATAAAAAATACCACCATCGATCCCTAGGGCCACAACCCCAATCGACCATACCTTATTTGGATAATTTAAGGGTGTCTCTAAGAACATAATGGTGACCATGAGTCCATAAATAATCTATATCCAAGGGTGTAGTGTAGGAATCCCAAATACTCATGCTCAAATGGCCAATAACATTGTATGAATGGATCAACATCTAGATACCAGGAATCATGGGAATCTCTCTAAACTACAAGTATAGTGAATGGATCAAGGATAATTCCAAATATCTCATGAAATCACTGAATCCGATTTCACCCCATGTCACTATGTGAAATGTCCAGATCCCAATCGTCATGGCCATCCCAATCAAGAACATGTAATGTCATTAGTCTCTATTGGAATGCTCATAAGGCTATATGTAACAGCCCAAGATTTTATAAAAAATATTCTTTTTAATTTTATTAATGTCTTGTGTTGTACGCTACACCAAAAGGAGCTTTCACAACACACATCCTTGACTTGCCTTGCATTACACGCAATCACGACCTTCCTCGATAGCGTGTGTAATACGCAATACCGAGTTTCACTAAACAACGATATGCTATTAAAATATTATTAAAACTAGCCGTTATGAATAGTAATAACCACTTTTTAAAATTCTGTAAATCTTCTTTTTCAAAATGAACTTCATTTTTGGATTCGTACTATCGAATTTAGCCTAAGGTGAAATTTTGGTACTTTTCGGATAACTTTCATATTCTGATGAATAGTAAAAATTACTAAATTTTAATTAAAAACAACTTTTTTAATCGAAATAATTAATATTGATAAATTATTAATTTGAGTAGTTTTAAAGTATATTTAGAATATATTTTTACAATTTAATACAATGTTGGTCATTGGATGTAATATCACATTTAAACCAGTTATAAACTAGTGTCAATCTTTTGATAGATATTGTTTCTTAAAAACACGCTATTTGTTTTAACAGCGGGATTTAATTATAAAATTAATTAATGCAACTTCTATGTTATGAATTTGGAAAAATTGACTTCATTTTTGAATTCAGAATATGAAATATAGCTTAGGATGAAATTTTGGCATTGTTCTGAAAAACATCAATTTTTGATGAATAGTGAAACTACTAAGTGGTAGTTAAAAAAATTGAATTTTTCATAAAACTTAATTTTACCGCTTCTGTGAATGGAATTTCAAAAATTCGAGAGACACGGTTGATGTCAGTAAGTAAAATGTGGTTCAATGAGATGAAAATAATTTTTGGTGAATAGTAACTTTTTACTTTTATTTACCACGGTTAAAAGTAAATAGGGTAATTAAGGGTAAGAATGATATTAATATTACCCTAACACGTGTCCTAATTCTATTGGACAAGTGTATCTCGACCAAAAAACAACCTTAAGTGTAAAATATTATCATTTAGGCCCACTTGGATTAGATTAGGACATTTATTATTATTTAATTCAAAGAAGAGTTAAAAGAGATAAAATCAAAGTTTATTTACTAAAACTTTTTTAATATATGGTTATACATAAGATAAATTCTATTGTAAATATTCATTAGAAATATAAAAAGATTTCCTACATAATTATATTTTATTTATAATTTTTAGACTTTAAATAAATTAATTTATTTATGACACAACGATGATGCAGTAATTACCCTTTCAAGGAAATATTAACACAATTGATGTTATAAATGCTCAAATGAATGTAATTTGAGACTTTTTATGAATTACACTAATTTTCTAGGTTACTATGATATATTATTGTTGATTTAATCAACTTGTTTTGAACATATAATTCTCTTATGACTTTCACAAAAATCATATATCAAATAGTGTCAAAATTGACACAAAATAGTTTTTAAATCGAATATTATATTATTAATTGTTATTTTATTCCTAAAAATCTAAGGTTCGGCCAAATGACTTATATAAGGATATATTTATTAATAATAAACAATTTGGGGTTCTTTTGGCATGTTATAGTAAGTGTATTAACCATATAGTGAAAGAAAACAAAAAGACACGGTAAAAGTTAAATTATTTAACTTAGAGTTAAATCTAATTGATAAGGTTAAAATAATACCCTAAACTTGTCTAAATCCTATTGGTTGATAGGATGTCTACCCATCCCCACTTTGGCTTCGAAATAAGACCCTTTGGAACCATTATAAACCGATTTTGACATTAATATAAAATAATATTTTGAGGTATTCCTAAGGTGCCCCTCTCCTCCCTTATAAAAGGGCACCTCCTCCCCCTCCTCCTCACACCAAATTGAGCACTCAAGCTCGGACAACCCCTTCCATTTTCTCCTCTCCACTTCCCTAGAATAATCCTAGAGGTCCTGGTCTTCTTCAAAGACCAATCTTATTTCACTTAGTGGAGGATTCAAAGAGGCGTTCCAAAGAAGAGGTAATATCCATTACCGATCTTTTCAATTTCTTTCTTCTTGAACTTCTTCTTCTTTAGTTGTTTCATGATAAAGTAATAACATCAGTATTACTTACATACTGATATGTTATTATAAATATGAAACAACCCTAATTCACCTTCTATCCATCCTACGGAAAAATGAAATCACCGCGCGTGCGTACGTACGGAATACCGTCTCCACGCCGTGGTGTAATCTATTTTCCACCATCACCTTACAAGGATGGGTATAATGTTGTAATGAGTAACTATATATTATTATTATGAAGTAATATTGATACTGAAATAATATATATATACTCCAATACAATTCCACGATCATAGGAACGATATCATCACTCGTGCGTACGTACGGAATACCGTCTCCACGATGTGATGCGACTCGTTCTACATGATCTTCATTTCATAATTATTATATAAATGAATTGAATGAATGAATATGGTATATACTACACTAATACCATTCTGGAAATGAATTATCTATAACCTAAAGATAAGAATAAGAATTTATTCGACAAAACACGCATAAGAACAAAAAGTTATAAAGACCCGAGTAACAAGTAACAATGAAATATTACTAACAAGAAGCTAATAATATGACCATATATGATATCATATCAAAATGTATGATTCTGGAATAAGTCAATAACATTATTTAAACCATTATACAGGAGCTTCGGACACGTACAAAGCAAATCGGACCTAAGGTAAGGGAAATATCACAATCTCATTTTTATCCGAGATTGTTTATTCGTAAGTATTTACTAGGGTGTATTTTATCATCCACATCCATGTTTCATCAAAATGTAATATTATTTCCATCCACATACAATTGTTTAAATCCATTTTTACCCTTCGGTGAGTTTTTACAAATATGTATGAAAGGAATCTTTTGTCGTTTTTCGTACGAGGTACTTTTTGACTTTTTCGACAAAAGTACGAGAAGAATGTTTTTTTAACTTATACGACACGAAAGGATTTCTACTGTTTTATAAAGCCTTATTTTCATGAAGATTCCTCTAAAATATTTCATGACTATTTTCAATAAAATATCTTTCTTTTAAAATTGCATGATGTTTTTTGAAAAGAAATTGATTTTGAAGAAGAAAGGATATTTTCCTCAAGAATTCAATTCAAGTGTTTTATCAAAATTATTTTCCATCTAAGATAATAAAGGGTTCTGTTTCTATCCATATTTTTACATTGATTTGACTATGTTGTAATGGAATTATGTTTATGAATTCCTCTATCTTATATGAATGGTTTTATGATGTCATGTTGTTTAAGAAACCCATTTTTATTATATGGGTTATGCAATGATGTATGATTTATGATTTTGTGGCACACATAAGAATGATATCATTATGAGATGGGTGGGACCTATATCTCCCTCCAATGCATTGGGTAAAGATTTTATATCTCATGAGATAGACAGGGCTGGAACGGTAGGTTATACCGGTTCAGTGAAACAGGACTGAAACGAGGGTTACTCGATTCAGAAAGGGACTTTGTCCAATAAGATAGTCTTGGCAATGAGTCATGACTAACAAGAAATGATTTTCCATGATTATGTGTGCATGCCACAAAGTTTCAAGTTTCATGTTATGATTATGGTGATATCATTTTCACTTCTATGATTTATTCCATGTTAACATATTATGATCTCTTTTGCAGGTTTTGATTTTCAAAAAGATATGATATGATTTTTATTTCCATTATTTACCCTTACTGAGCATTTGAGCTCACCCTTTTATGTTTTCTTTTCCCCAGGATATAAAGAAAGTTTTTAGGTATAAAAAAAGGGAAGATCTTTATGGGAGATATTGAAGATCTTTCACCACGATTAGAAGATTACGTTCCGAGTTTCCAAAGACACTAAACTATTACGATCCTTGTGTGTGTGTTTTTGTTATGTACTAAGTATTCCGCAAAAGTAATGTAATGTCCATGTACGTCAGGCTTCGGGTCTCTACAGTTGGTATCAGAGGAAAGGTTGAGTCAACCTTTGGAAACTAGGATGCGAAAATGTTAGTGAGATCCCTAGAGATATTTCTACGGTATGTCTAGGGATGTCCCTAAGGTTAAGTATACGTATAGGTTATAGTACTAGAACTACACTAACGATCATAGAATTAAACCTAAGATGTTAGATATTTAAGGTACTCCCCCTTTATAATGTTGTTTTCCCTAGCATGATTTTTGCCTCTCACACTATTCTTTTTGGGTTTTAGAAAATGGCCGGAAACAAGATGATTCACGATAATGGAGGATATGATGGACAATGGAATGATATTTTTCATGAGCAACCAAATGAAATGGGATTTGGAAGTCCAAACATCATTATTATGCCGAATCAGAAATCTCATAATATGATCAATAAAGTAAAATTTGGTAAGTTTCCTGACTCGGCTAATAAGAGAAAGATGGAGTTTCATGATGATCATAGAGGAAAGAAAGTTCAATTTCCCCTATGTAAATCATGTGGGAAGAGGCATCAAGGAGAATGTTTCAAAGGAACTGGAAGATGCTTTGGGTGTGGAAAAGAAGGACACAAAGCAAGTAAGTGCAAAGGAAAAGGTTCAGTTAACACCATGGATGAGGATAATGGTATTGCTACGACATCAACAATGGTTAAATGTTTTAAATGTGGAATGTACGGGAATTATGCAAACCAATGCCCTAAGAGAAAGTCTCATGAAGAGAATCAGTATGGTCATATGGGTAGTATTTATGTTGATGAAGAGACTACAAATGATATGTGAGATGAAAGAATTGTTGAAGCTCGGTTAATGGTTTAAGAAGGTAGTGGAATGATTACATGTTTATCAAGTGTAATGTTGTATAAAGAATCTCATGGTACTATGGAATAAAGAGACATCTAAGGATTGTTACATTGTTGTCTTTCCTTGAGTTTTAAAAGAGTATGATTAATGTTACCAGTATCCATGAAAGGTTATTCAAATATTTCTAGAATGTAGATGATATGCGCATAATGAAGGGATGAGGAAAAAATTAAATGTTTAACAGTATTCATGAGCTCATGATTTATATAAGGACTAAGTGGTATCATGGTTTGAGTATATAGAATTTTGAGGATTTTGGTATGTGGAAAGTGTTAACTTTTAACTGCATTCATGTTTTCACTAAGGTTCAATGGGTATTCAAGAGAATACATGATTAAGGACTTTGAATGTTTAGAATGTGACCTACAAGACATATCTTATGGGGATCAACGATGGTATTAAATCTCTGGTAATTGTTTTCACTATATTATGAGAGTGGACTGCAGTATTATGGGTAACCCTAAAGATTGGAATGGATTATGTTGGAATAAGTTAGTATTGTTTAAGGATAGAAGTTTTTTTTTCGATATTATTGATGGGATGTTATAGTAATATAGTTTTAGAAAAAGGACAACCTGCAGGACGGGCGACAGCCCATCGCGTCGGACAAGGCTGTGGGAATCGAACCCACAACCGAAGTGCGACTGGCCTTTATCACCTACCACTGGCCTACAGGAAGTCCCTGTTTAGTAGAAACTAGTTTTATTATATTAAGCAGTATGATATATGAAGTATAAGTCCATTTTAGGAACCATATATTATTAATCTCACTATAGATCAACTTATGCATATAATTTTTGCTAACCTTTTGTTTGAGATAGATGGAATGACCCGTCATTCTATCACATGATCTGCTAACACTTCATGAATAACAAATTCAACTTCATTTATTTAAGAGATGAAGTGGAAATTGTTCAAGGCACGAACAACAGTGAGATTGTACCAGAATAAAGTAAGTATTTATTCTAATTCAAATTTTCAACTTTAGGGAAATGATCTTGAAAACCAAAAATGTTGTCCTAGTGATCTTATACCTGATGAATCAGATGGTACCTTATATCATCACAAATCTATGGATTTGTGATTACTGGCTTTTCCATAGCCATGTTCTCTACCACTCTCCATCAGAACATGATGGTTAGATTTCTCTTCCATATCCATATTTTCACCTATGTGGAAACCCAATGATTAGTTTATTTGGGTAACCGTTACGTTTCATACTTTTGTTTTTAAAGATTGGTTTTGATTTTCTTTTTTACAATGTGGGTTTTTATTAAAGAAACTTTCGAATAGTAAACCATTTATAACCCCGACGAATTTCGAGGGCGAAATTCATTTTAAGGGGGGTAGAATGTAACAGCCCAAGATTTTATAAAAAATATTCTTTTTTATTTTATTAATGTCTTGTGTTGTACGCTACACCAAAAGGAGCTTTCACAACACACATCCTTGACTTGCCTTGCATTACACGCAATCGCGACCTTCCTCGATAGCGTGTGTAATACGCAATACCGAGTTTCACTAAACAACGACATGCTATTAAAATATTATTAAAACTAGCCGTTATGAATAGTAATAACCACTTTTTAAAATTCTGTAAATCTTCTTTTTCAAAATGAACTTCATTTTTGGATTCGTACTATCGAATTTAGCCTAAGGTGAAATTTTGGTACTTTTCGGATAACTTTCATATTCTGATGAATAGTAAAAATTACTAAATTTTAATTAAAAACAACTTTTTTAATCGAAATAATTAATATTGATAAATTATTAATTTGAGTAGTTTTAAAGTATATTTAGAATATATTTTTACAATTTAATACAATGTTGGTCATTGGATGTAATTTCACATTTAAACCAGTTATAAACTAGTGTCAATCTTTTGATAGATATTGTTTCTTAAAAACACGCTATTTGTTTTAACAGCGGGATTTAATTATAAAATTAATTAATGCAACTTCTATGTTATGAATTTGGAAAAATATACTTCATTTTTGAATTCGGAATATGAAATATAGCTTAGGATGAAATTTTGGCATTGTTCTAAAAAACATCAATTTTTGATGAATAGTGAAACTACTAAGTGGTAGTTAAAAAAATTGAATTTTTCATAAAACTTAATTTTACTGCTTCTGTGAATGGAATTTCAAAAATTCGAGAGACACGGTTGATGTCAGTAAGTAAAATGTGGTTCAATGAGATGAAAATAATTTTTGGTGAATAGTAACTTTTTACTTTTATTTACCACGGTTAAAAGTAAATAGGGTAATTAAGGGTAAGAATGATATTAATATTACCCTAACACATGTCCTAATTCTATTGGACAAGTGTATCTCGACCAAAAAACAACCTTAAGTGTAAAATATTATCATTTAGGCCCACTTGGATTAGATTAGGACATTTATTATTATTTAATTCAAAGAAGAGTTAAAAGAGATAAAATCAAAGTTTATTTACTAAAACTTTTTTAATATATGGTTATACATAAGATAAATTCTATTGTAAATATTCATTAGAAATCTAAAAAAATTTCCTACATAATTATATTTTATTTATAATTTTTAGACTTTAAATAAATTAATTTATTTATGACACAACGATGATGGAGTAATTACCCTTTCAAGGAAATATTAACACAATTGATGTTATAAATGCTCAAATGAATGTAATTTGAGACTTTTTATGAATTACACTAATTTTCTAGGTTACTATGATATATTAGTGTTGATTTAATCAACTTGTTTCGAACATATAATTCTGTTATGACTTTCACAAAAATCATATATCAAATAGTGTCAAAATTGACACAAAATAGTTTTTAAATCGAATATTATATTATTAATTGTTATTTTATTCCTAAAAATCTAAGGTTCGGCCAAATGACTTAGCTAAGGATATATGTATTAATAATAAACAATTTGGGGTTCTTTTGGCATGTTATAGTAAGTGTATTAACCATATAGTGAAAGAAAACAAAAAGACACGGTAAAAGTTAAATTATTTAACTTAGAGTTAAATCTAATTGATAAGGTTAAAATAATACCCTAAACTTGTCTAAATCCTATTGGTTGATATGATTTCTACCCATCCCCACTTTGGCTTCGAAATAAGACCCTTTGGAACCATTATAAACCGATTTTGACATTAATATAAAATAATATTTTGAGGTATTCCTAAGGTGCCCCTCTCCTCCCTTATAAAAGGGCACCTCCTCCCCCTCCTCCTCACACCAAATTGAGCACTCAAGCTCGGAAAACCCCTGCCATTTTCTCCTCTCCACTTCCCTAGAATAATCCTAGAGGTCCTGGTCTTCTTCAAAGACCAATCTTAGTTCACTTAGTGGAGGATTCAAAGAGGCGTTCCAAAGAAGAGGTAATATCCATTACCGATCTTTTCAATTTCTTTCTTCTTGAACTTCTTCTTCTTTAGTTGTTTCATGATAAAGTAATAACATCAGTATTACTTACATACTGATATGTTATTATAAATATGAAACAACCCTAATTCACCTTCTATCCATCCTACGGAAAAATGAAATCACCGCGCGTGCGTACGTACGGAATACCGTCTCCACGCCGTGGTGTAATCTATTTTCCACCATCACCTTACAAGGATGGGTATAATGTTGTAATGAGTAACTATATATTATTATTATGAAGTAATATTGATACTGAAATAATATATATATACTCCAATACAATTCCACGATCATAGGAACGATATCATCACTCGTGCGTACGTACGGAATACCGTCTCCACGATGTGATGCGACTCGTTCTACATGATCTTCATTTCATAATGATTATATAAATGAATTGAATGAATGAATATGGTATATACTACACTAATACCATTCTGGAAATGAATTATCTATAACCTAAAGATAAGAATAAGAATTTATTCGACAAAACACGCATAAGAACAAAAAGTTATAAAGACCCGAGTAACAAGTAACAATGAAATATTACTAACAAGAAGCTAATAATATGACCATATATGATATCATATCAAAATGTATGATTCTGGAATAAGTCAATAACATTATTTAAACCATTATACAGGAGCTTCGGACACGTACAAAGCAAATCGGACCTAAGGTAAGGGAAATATCACAATCTCATTTTTATCCGAGATTGTTTATTCGTAAGTATTTACTGGGGTGTATTTTATCATCCACATCCATGTTTCATCAAAATGTAATATTATTTCCATCCACATATAATTGTTTAAATCCATTTTTACCCTTCGGTGAGTTTTTACAAATATGTATGAAAGGAATCTTTTGTCATTTTTCGTACGAGGTACTTTTTGACTTTTTCGACAAAAGTACGAGAAGAATGTTTTTTTAACTTATACGGCACGAACGGATTTCTACTGTTTTATAAAGCCTTATTTTCATGAAGATTCCTCTAAAATATTTCATGACTATTTTCAATAAAATATCTTTCTTTTAAAATTGCATGATGTTTTGTGAAAAGAAATTGATTTTGAAGAAGAAAGGATATTTTCCTCAAGAATTCAATTCAAGTGTTTTATCAAAATTATTTTCCATCTAAGATAATAAAGGGTTCTGTTTCTATCCATATTTTTACATTGATTTGACTATGTTGTAATGGAATTATGTTTATGAATTCCTCTATCTTATATGAATGGTTTTATGATGTCATGTTGTTTAAGAATCCCATTTTTATTATATGGGTTATGCAATGATGTATGATTTATGATTTTGTGGCACACATAAGAATGATATCATTATGAGATGGGTGGGACCTATATCTCCCTCCAATGCATTGGGTAAAGATTTTATATCTCATGAGATAGACAGGGCTGGAACGGTAGGTTATACCGGTTCAGTGAAACAGGACTGAAACGAGGGTTACTCGATTCAGAAAGGGACTTTGTCCACTAAGATAGTCTTGGCAATGAGTCATGACTAACAAGAAATGATTTTCCATGATTATGTGTGCATGCCACAAAGTTTCAAGTTTTATGTTATGATTATGGTGATATCATTTTCACTTCTATGATTTATTCCATGTTAAGATATTATGATCTCTTTTGCAGGTTTTGATTTTCAAAAAGATATGATATGATTTTTATTTCCATTATTTACCCTTACTGAGCATTTGAGCTCACCCTTTTATGTTTTCTTTTCCCCAGGATATAAAGAAAGTTTTTAGGTATAAAAAAAGGGAAGATCTTTATGGGAGATATTGAAGATCTTTCACCACGATTAGAAGATTACGTTCCGAGTTTCCAAAGACACTAAACTATTACGATCCTTGTGTGTGTGTTTTTGTTATGTACTAAGTATTCCGCAAAAGTAATGTAATGTCCATGTACGTCAGGCTTCGGGTCTCTACACTATACTAGGCATATAGTCCTCGAGCATAATAATAATAATAATAGTTGTAAAAATCCCCAAGATTTAATGGATGGATCCTAGATATACCTTACATCATGGTGACTCATATAATCATGGTGATCCTATATAGACCCTTGGTTAAACTTTGTTATCCCAGACATTCTTTAAGTTGATCAATAGGTGGGATCCAAGCTACAATAGGCATCCATGATGACAACACGATCCATGATATCTCACATTCGTATCATATAAGCCCTAAGGAAATTTCCCAAGAATCACCTATGGGTGTCCCTAATATCACCATCGCATCTCCCCATGCCCATCATCTTGGTCATAGGAATTAGATATGGGTATCCATAGTTACACCAAAAATAACCATGTCAAAGAAAAAATTAAATAGAGGGATTGGAAGAATGACCATTACCATCACATTATCCATAGATACATAGGATAAAATGTTCATTATAGGTTCTAATGTGAAACACACCACTATTTTTACCCATAGAAATACACAATCACTTCGTGTTGGTCTATCACTAGGAACCGAATTAGGTCATCTATTTTAGAACATATATGATGGAATCCCTCTTGGGATCCTTGAAATCATAATATTAGAAGAGGCATCCCTTAGGGATCCTTTGGTCTATATTATAACTATAGGAATCCCTCTTGGGATTCATATTAAAAAATTATCTTCTTAGTGAAACAACCATCTCTTGGGGACGAAAAATCATAGAACCTTGTCACTAACATCACACAACCTCAGAGGCCTGAAAGTGAAAACCTTGTATAGAAGATGTCCTCAATACCATACCTTTTCTATGTCACTATAGGTTGGCCCTGAAACCCAACATATAAGATTCGTCGAGTCATAAAATGTCCCTTAAACAAGGGTATTACCTCATTCCTCTAACAAAAAATGGACATGGAGTTCTTATTCCAATTTCACCCATAATTCTCTCAATCCTTACCAAGGTATTATTATACTTCTCACATTGGATACATATGAATATATTTACCTAGGGAAGAACTTATCTATTATAGATCATCCACCCTATATAATGACTTATATGTTCTAAAAACACCCCAATGTCTCCAATATCATGTTATACATGAAAAAAATGATCATAATGGAATCATATTATGTTCAATTATGGATCCAACACACAAAATCACTGAAACCCCTCAAATGGGTAACAAGGGAGAAGTACATGACATATACCCCAAGTACACAATGTCTACACCAAAATATAAACCAAATCCAGTTACTTGTAAATATCATAGGCACACTTGGGTGCTAGTCATGAAATATTATATGTCAAGTATCTATATGGAGTCTGACTGTGCACTACTACATGACAATGAAAAAACTAGGGTGTGGTCGTCTACTACTACATGACCATGTCCCCATTAAATTGTGTGCCTTTTAAAGTATCTTTGCATATAGACATTTCCCACTTCATGGTGTAAACTTATATTACATAGAGTGTAGCCCCAAAAATATTATCTTCCCATAATATAAAGAACACATGTGTTGTGTTCTCAAAACTTCATTTCATGTTATTAGGTTTTCCAAATTGGAAACCAATGAGAATTTCTATAAACCATAGTTTATCACAAAATTACCCCAAATAGTCTCTCATGAGGTCCCTATCTAATAATATATGAATTTAAAATTGAAAATAAACAACTATATTGGGATTGGGAGTTAAAAATCAAAAAACATATTACCTTGGGGCGTAAAACATTGTAGCTATGATGTCGGATTTGCGACAGGAATCATCTACACTGTGATCAAGCACCACACCGACCCCTTGAGTGATACTCCTCTCCCACTCCCTATATTTCCCATCATGAAAATGAAACACCCATAGGGGAGAATCCATCGACTAAGGATGCTTATAAAGTAAAGAAAAAAAACTAAAAAAAGAATAAATAAGAAAAATTAGAAAAGAAAAGGAAAAAATGGGTATGGTCTTATCCCATCACTCGTAATAGGTTTATTCCTCACTTCGGAAAACACCATTTTGGACTCAAATATGTATTAAAAATATCAATCCAAACCATCTTTCAATATATATAACACTTCAAATAGATATGAATAAAATAATATTTATTTAATTATGTATTAAATATTCTATAAAAATTTGAATGGATCAGAATTATTCGAAACACCTATATTAGGTTAAAAAACATATTTCAGGACCAACATTTTGGTCATAAAAATTATATAAGATCAAATTCAAGGATAAATGAAAATTTTACCCTTCACAATCATTCAAAAACAATAATTGAACTTTTAAAACCTTTTCACAACCTAGAAATACATAGGATCTTAAAAATCACACATGATTGTACTTGTTCACTCATATGTTAGTTCAAGAGACTAATACAAACTTATAATTTTCTTTTCACTCTTATGATGTTTATTTTCCCTAATAATTTGTATCGACAATGAAACATACACACTTCTATTTTTTTCACACATATGATACAACTTCAATAATAAATACATAGAATTCATTGAATCATAATCACTTAATCCTTCACTCATTTGTAGAAATATTTCCCTCAAACATGAGAAAACCATTACACCTATGCTGATGAAAAAATGACACATACGTAGGCTTGAAATAAATCCTACGCAACATTAAATTAATCAAATTTCAATAACCAGCTACACAAAATATTTAATATCTTTGAAAATTATTCAATAAAAAATATAATGAATTAAAAAAATATGTCTAACAAAACATACTCAAATTGAACATGAATTTCCAAACTACAAAATTTAAATAAGACTACTTCATTAAAATATCCCCTTTATATTAAAGAACCTGACACAAATTAACCACCCTCCAT
The DNA here is from genome assembly GCA_963277665.1 of Viscum album. Taxonomy (NCBI): domain Eukaryota; kingdom Viridiplantae; phylum Streptophyta; class Magnoliopsida; order Santalales; family Viscaceae; genus Viscum; species Viscum album. Next base: position 388,835,928 of record OY728166.1, read on the forward strand.
GATACTCATGATATGTAGCATATTAGAAAATGTGTGGTGGAAGAACACATAGATTTGATTCTGGAGATATGCATCACTTCCAGGTATTCATAAACAACATCCTACATTATAATAGTCATCTATATAAAATCATATATTCATTATATCTACTCAATATTTTTTTCACTTTTGAGTGGCCTCCAATTCCCTTAGATTACCTACAATATTCACATGTAGAATCTATTATATCAACCTTAAATATATCTTAATAATTTATTCAAGAAATATGATTTATCTAATCTTTTGTATCTATTGGATATATAAACTAGGGAATAAATGGTTCTTTGTGGAACAAACCATACCCCTCTAAATATGGTTATAAATTTAAATAGATCATATTTTGAAATAATCATATGAACTTGAACCACTGCCTCCTCATAAACCTTCATGGTGCTGGGAACCCTTGAATTATAACCCCATAATATTCATGTAAATAACCTCACATTAATCACTTTTCGGGGGAAAATGAGAATATTGTGTATTTGGGATCCCATGGAGGATTCGATCTCCCTTATGCACACACAATTCAATGAAAGAATGAAACATACCATGAAACAAGACATATTTTAATATTGTGAAAGTATTTTAAATTTATACACCCACCAAAGACTCAAATTCACCCTTGGTTATGAATTATGAAAAATCCTCCTCATGAATCTGATGAAACTTCTTCATGGTGAAAGATCATGAACCGTGGAACAACACACAATATTTTCCTCACTATGAATGAATGCCTCCCGAAACTATATAGTGACTTTAACAAGTTCAATTGTCCACATGAATTAAATATCCCATGAAATAATCTCATATATTTCAAAAAGATGATGACAATATCTTATTGGTTCATGCATAATTGAACTGATAAACATATACATCCGGATGAGCCTCAATTCAGCTTCCATGGTCTTTTTTATTTTCATATTATCAAATAAAATCTTATTTTAGAGTTTTATATCACATATATATAATTTTCATCCTTGAAGTGGAAACAAAAATCCTTCACAATAGCTATTATGAGCTTCAGTGAATGAATTTAATGGTGGATGGTGGTGGCCTAATGTGGTATGTATATGGTGAGGTTTTTTATTAATGTAGACATGGGAATTATATGGATAATCAATTATTATATATACGGAATGGTTAATTTTATTCTTTGTCCTGCATTTAATCTATTATCGGGTTTGTTATTTATTTTATACCATGTCATGGCATTGACGGCTAAAATAAGCACTATCCGGGATATTACCCCCACTCCTTGAGTTTCCTCCTACCAAACACCAACATTCATGGGGCTACACTATATTTATATTAATCTCATTACTAGAACTTACCCACTATAGGAAGCTATTCTTTTCATTTTCATGTCTGTTCCCGCTATCATTGTCTAACTTGTGATGCTACAGACCTACACTCCCAGATATCTTTCTGTAAACACATTCATTATATACTCTCTTTGATACCTTCTATAAAATACATGATATAACCTTCCATAATAATAATAAAATATTATTATTTCATATCTTAAATATCATGTATTTTTTTAGGTTTAGAGATTTATATTCTTAAGACACATTATAAACTAATAAATCCCATTTTCTTTTTATAGAGAAACTATTTTTTCAACTATATATGAAACTAATTATCCATAATAATTTTTCAAAATCCCTCATAAATTATTCCAAACATGATATCCTTATAAACATGTCATGTCAATTAATTTTCTCCATAACTGAAGGAAATATAAATATAAGAAGGGGTAATCACGAATGACCAGTAACAGAAAAAATAAAACTAATAAAATCATTGAATAAACATGCCATAAAAATTATGGTAGGTATATATAAACAGAATGAATATATAATAAACATGAAAATGGGGAATAATATATCTATAATAATAAACTATAACAAGTATATAAATAAAATTGACCTCATACAGATGTAATTAATCATGCCAGACATCAAAAACCTACTATCAAGGCCTTGTGGCAAGACACTATCCTATTAGGGGAGGTGTAATACACCAAAACTCAACCTATTATTTCTCAAAATACTTTTAAACTAATTTAGGGGATATATAATTATTTGACCCATTATTCACCTGATTATGTCCATTGCATTCACCATAAGAGTCATCAAGACCTTTCATACAATTCTCTAAGGAACCTCTTCTTGAATAAAGCATGGTTATCCGTATAATGAGTAATATGGAAATCAAATCCATAATAAACCTTTGTTAATATTTAATGATCATTAATAATGTCAATAATTTTCCCCATTTTAAAAAATGTATAACATAACCCATTTAGATAAATAAGTTTGATGGTCAGATAATATATAGGCAACTTACTAAGAGTCATTTTTATTTCAATTACAATATACGAAATGCCAATACATTTTCCCATGTTAATAAAAGGGGTACCAAGATCATAATTAATCCAGAGGAATAATTTTGATGGTAGTAAACATAACAACAATTATCCATATTGAGATAAAAACATACGAGAGACAAATAAATTTCCCAATGTGAATAGAATCACATATATTCTAGGTGAATATCATCCAATCTAAATTATGTAAAAAGTGACATTCACACAATATTGTGAAATTAGTATATGGTTAATTCAATATTATAATTACAATATAATAATATATCCATAGAAAAAAAGTTTATGGTTTTAATAAAACATAAATAAAATGAAATAGGGGAAAATAAAATGGTGTTGATATAAATTAAAGACACCATCACAATAAAATTATTTGAACGATATCACAAGAATAAAATAGTTTTATACTATGAGTTCAATAACCTATTAAATAAAATATATATATATTAGGGGATAATTCATTAACAATATACCCCATTATGGTAATTCATTTGGACAATTAAAATGGATGAATAAATAAAAATATAAAACATTTTTTAGAAAACATTTTTAACATTGATGTAAAATACAAATTTACAAGTAACATTTAATGATAAATTATGAAAATTAGATTTGAAAGATTTTTAAAACATTTAATACTAATATATAATCTTTAATAATAGTGTCTTCAAAAGAAATAATGTTTATGTTCTAAAAATTTGCTGCGGAAGAAAATAATGTGAAAGTCAAAGGGAAAGACTTTTTATTATTTTCAGAATGGTATTGTTGAAAAATAAAACATTAAGAAGAGTAAAAAAATTAATTTATTTCAAAACATAACTTTAACTAATATAATTATAAAATTCCAAATAATAAAGAATTAGGGTGGTATCACCCAATAATGGGGAATCAAATTTCATGATGAAACATTCTAACTCAAAGAGAAGTGATTTGAGTCATCAGTATCCCTTGTGTTAAAAATACTCCATGAAGCATGAAATTTTTGAAAATGGTTTATATAGAAAATAAGTATAAAATTAAATAATAATACATTATAAATTAACAGGATATGATAATCCAAAATTATATGAAATATGTTCAATTGAACGATAGTATCTCAATGAATAAAAATTGAGTCACCATAAACTCTTACGACTGGTGTAACACTTGAGTAAATTGAAATTTAAAGAATAAAACATGATATTTAATATATTATACCATGAATTACAAGGAAATATGTTATATAACATTCATTTTAAGGTAATGAAATATAACACCATTCTATGGAAACATGGTGAATTACATGTAACATGTCTCAATGAATCAATATTGACACCAAAAAACCCTTGTGACAAGAGTAAAAATTTAATAAAAACACCTTGAAATAGAGGGAATTTAATTGGAATTAAAATAACATAATTAAAAGATAACTAATGATATTTGTTTCTAAAAAATGTTTTATATACACTTCATAAAGTAAATTAGGTTCATAATAGTAAACATGTCTCAATGATATGAGTTTCAGAGGAAAATCCCCACCTCAGTCATGATGCATTCTTCAAATGAAAAAAAAATCATGAATAATTAAATTAAATTAATTAAATATGAATCAAGAACCTTATTTAAAGTTATAACCATTTATAATAATCATTTAAAATTATTCTATACATATAAATATTAGCTGCTTTTTACCTATTTTCATCATCGGTTGTATGTAATATTTATCATATTGAACTAATTTCATAATAATAGTTTTGGCATTCATTCTTGTTACACATTTAATCATTAAAATATATTTAAAGGTAATTTAATAAATGTTCCACGATATTTATAAATGGTATAATTAAATCTAGGATAGTGTTTTCTTACAAACCCTAAAAAAGAAATCAATGATGTCATGTTTTGTTCATTCTTAAAGAACAAAAGGTGTTTTCTTAATCATTGTGTTATATTTGGATTTGAACTCCCCAAAAACAATAATATTACATTATTAAAATATTTATATCATATTATTCCATTAAAAATGCTATCATAGTCATTCATGATATAAATTCATAGTACTGTTCTAAAAGCTGTTTAAAGCACACCAAACGTGAACCTATTAGGGTGAATGGATGATTATATGGATGTTTTGTTGTAATTTCATTATAAAATAATCTTAATGAGATTAAATTAATATTATTAGTATGATAAAAAATAATTATAAAAAATAATTATAAATTATAATTTATATAAACATATTACATGGAAAGAATATATTATTTCTCTTTTAGTTCACTAATTTTAAACGATTGAACTAATGATAATAGTTTATTAACAATATCATTAATATGATATATAAATTGTGTACTAGAACATTAATTATATGTAATCATAATATTTATACATTAATACCATCATAAATAAGATCCATTAATTTCATTTTTGGAAATAAGAACAATGGTTAATCATTCTATAGAGGAGGTAGCCAACCCATACACATGGTTGATGATTTAGAAGAAAGATGTAATAAGGTTTATTATTTTAGAATCATAATAATTATATAAACATCATAATTATTTACTAAATTACCCTTTTATACTATCTTTATAATTTAGTGAATGAAAAAATATGTTGCCTCATGGAAGGGATATTTCGCATAATGCACGAATTACAGTTTCATTTTTCTTAATAAGAATGGGAAAATGTAATTAATGATTATTAATATAGTATAATGCAATTTAGAATATAAAAAACAATTATTTCATTAAAAATGTATTTGGAAATTATAATTTGAATGTAAAAATAGAAAGGAATGAATTTAAAGTGAACATAATTACACATGTTGAGCATTTGTAGATTTCCTTAGAAGATCCCTTGGAAATGGATATCTTAGGACAATATATAATGAACCCAATATAAAGAGAGTGATATATTATTCTAGGTGGAGTAAAATGTGTTGCATGTTATGAGTAAAGTTATTTTTTAGGATTTACTTTAAAGGGTGGTTTTAGTCCCCTTTTATAAGTGGTGAAAATGACACTTTTGTAAATCTTTCAATTTATAAAAGTGATAAAAATTAATTTTAAAAATAAAAATGTATAATGTATTAAAAATAATTTTTGAGAAAATATTACTTATGTTAGAAAACATAAAAAATTTGTTTTTAAATTAAAAACATAATTTTTTTAATTATAAAAATTCATATAAAATACATATTTTATCTTATAAAAATCTTTCAGGAATTTAAAATTTTTAATTATATGAAAAAATGTCATTAATGTCATTTTATTTGTAAAAATTGTACTTCACTATTCACCTAAAAATATATTATTTTAGAAAAATAAAACAAATTATTATTAAGATTATGTTATTATAATTATTATTCCAAAAATTATTTTCATTTTTTCAAAATAAATTTCATAACTTTTATTATAAATTATTTTAATAAAATCCAAAAATATAGGGGAAAGTTGTTTATATTGGAATATAGTTTTTTAAACTATTATCTATTTTTATTTGTATTTCCTATAAAATAATAATTTATTTATTTAAAATATATTATTAATATTTTCAATATATTTTATTATTATGTAGCCATAATATAATCAGTTTCGGGATATTAAACATCACTTTTATAAAATAAATTAATTTATAAAATGATTTTTTAGATGTTTTAGCTATACCAATTGAATATAATTCATATTAAAAGTTGTCATTATCAAAACATGAATGAATATTTTATATTGGGGTTAATTATATTCATTCCCACTAACTTAATGGATAGTTTTTAATTGTCATACATAATATTTTTATTTTTATTAAAACATATTGTAGTTATATAAAAGTAAAGTGTTTTGCATGGATAAAGAAATCATACAAACTGATATATTCAAATATAATAATATATTATCTTTTTTGGGGATATATTCTCCCCCTTAAATAAACATAATGCTTACAACTTTACTCATAATATCATGGTAATTCCAACATGAAACTCATAATTAAACATACTGCAACACCATCATGGGTTTATTTAATATGTGGAATATGATTTATCTATTTTTAAAAAATTATAACAATATCTTTAAAAATGGAGATAATTCATTTTTAATTTCACATATGATTATAATAATATAATAACATATATATTCATAACAAATAACTTCCCAAAAACAATGAAATTTTTTTATATGATAATCATACTCTAGGGGTTTTTATTTATAACTCAATATCAAAAACTTGGTGAAAACATACATGATATCGGATGCGAGAAAATAAATAGTTAAAACTCACTATTTGATAAATTAGTATTATTTTCATAGACTTTTCCATTTTCACATGGTTGTTGGTAATATTTCCTTCATTTCCCCATGTATTGGGTCATTAGATAGCATAATTCACTACTTTATTATAATTAAAGAAACAATTTTTATAGATTCCCTATTTCCCACACACTAGTGAATATTATGAACTTTATTTTCACACATATATAATTTAACATTCCCTTTAAGGAAAATCCCACCAGACATCCTCCCAAATTTCTATCATTAAGAAAATTGAGTCTTTTTTCTTTCTACTTCCTCATCACTTAATATTTCATGATACTCAATCTTTCTCTTCTTTGGTGTAAATGTGACTTATGCTAGGTTCATATTTTTAATAATAATTCATGATATTTTATAAACATTAATCACATGGCTATTCACTCCATCTCCCATTCTGATGGGTCATTCATTCATGTAATATCTGAATTGTTGATCACACTCATGGTTGTTTCTAATTCCAACCATTACGGAAACCAAAATGGTTTACATGAGTAATGAAGAATTAACATTATATATACCAAAGGGTATATATACCTTTCAAATTATTATCAACATAAACAAATAAACCATTAAATTATATTTAACAAACACTCTAATAAATAATGTTATCTAAAACATTCATTTGATAACTAATGTGACACCCAGACCTGCAATTGTGGTTCTGGTTCCATAAGCTGACAATATAAATAATCACTTTAATAACACCCATAAAATCCTAGTTATTTCAATATATAATCACAAAATAACAAATTATTTTTTAATCTCATATATTCTTGTTATATTTTCTAGTTTAGAGCTTTAGAAAACATGGATACATCATTAAATAATAAATCCTAAGTTATTAGTCTCATATATAAATGTTTCCACTATATATGAAAAAAAATTTATTCAGAATAAGTGTTAAAAATCTCCCATAAAATATTCCACACATGTTTTCTATATAAAAATTTCATGTGTATTACTTATCTTTATAATACGGGGAAATTGAAACTTACGAAGGGGTGTCCTCAAATTACCAAGAAGGTAAATATACAACTAATGAAATAAAATCATAAAAAAGGAAAAAATACTATGGAATCAATCGGTATATAATATGAATCAATTATCAAAATAAAACTATAATAATTCCATATCCATGATAATAAATTAAAACATGGATATAAATAATAATAATCTCATACCTAAGGATGAAATAATGTCGGACATTAAAAACATTTTGTTAGGGCCTTGTTCCAAGACAATATCTAGTTATAAAAATAGAAATACACCAAAACCCATCCACCCTTGTCTCTTTATAAATATTAATTAATCAATAAGATAAATAAATTTATTCCCCACCCATCACCTAATTATTTATAAATCATTTACCATAATATTTATCAATACCTTCAATACCATTCCCTAAGGAAGCTCTTTCTGAACAAAACCTGGATATTATTATAATGATGAATATGGAAATAAAATGAAATATAGCCTAAATTATAAAAAATAATAATCAATAATTTTAATACTATTAAATTGTTTCAATAAAAAGGAAAACATAACCAAAATACATCCATAGAAAAATGTGGATGTTCCAACAATACATATCCAACTTGCGAATATTTTTCTATATTTGAATAAAAATGTACAGAATGATAATACTTTATCCCATGTTAATAAAAGGGATAAAATGATCATAAACCATAAAAAGTAAGAACATGGATTGTTAAAAAATACATAGTCAAATTTTAAATAATTATATGTATTAGAATAACAACATATGGGAATCTAATAAATTTACTCATGACAATAGAATAACATACTTTCTAGGTGAACATAATCTAATATGAATAATTTAAAATGAGTTTTTCACACAATATAGAGAAATGAATATATGGATAAATCAATAATATAATAAAATTATCATAATACATTCAAATTAATAATTTTGTAGTATTGAATATAACATAACCCATGTGCAATAAGGAATTACAGAATGGTGTTGATATAAATGAAATCACACCCTCACAAAACAATTCTTTGAACTGCTTCACAAGAATAAATTTTTTAATGTTGTGAGATCAATAAACCAAATGATAAAATTTATATATTAAAAGATATATCATAATACATAAAATTAATTTGGGTAAATATTTTTTTTAAATAAAAAGGGATATGAAAATTAAAACTAAGAATATCATTTAGAAAACATTTTTAATTTTGATGTAAAATAAATATTTTCACTACGCTTCCAAGGGATACTTTTTTAAAAGGTGATATGAATGTTTTTTGTGTCCTTTAATTTTTTTAAAAAATAACCAATAATATATATTTTAAAATACATAATGATCATCTTTCAGAAATATTCAGAGTATGTAAAATGAATTGAAATTTAATGAAAAAATAATTTTTAATATTTGCAAAATACATTTGATTAAAACTCAAAAATTAAGAAAAGTAACAAAACATTAATTTTTATATGAAACTTATTTATTAGAATAGGTTTATAATTTAAATATAATAAAATATTAAGGTGGGATAAAAAAAATCATGGAGTAGGAAATTTTGTGATGAAACACTATTTCTCAAGAAGAGGATATTTGAGTTATGAATATCTCTTACGAGAAACATAATTCATGAAGCATGAAACATTTGGTAAGGGGTTTATGTTGTAAAATTACATACAATGTCCTAATTCCACATAATACATTCAAAGGGAATAACTTGTGGTAATTATATAAAATAATATCAACTAAATGATAAAATCATATTGAGTGAAAATTTATTTACCAAAAACACTTAAGACTGGGGTATCCCTCGATTCAAACTAAATTTTAAGAAAAGAAAATGACATGTATTAGTTTATCCAAATAATTAAAAGTAAGTAAGGTATAAAAAATTAATATGATTGTAAATCAACATAATTTAATACAATTGAATCTTGTTGAACAACATGTAACATGTCTCAAAGAATTACAAATGAGACAAAGAAAACCCTTGTAACTTGACAATTTTTTTTTGTAAAAACCCAATGACAGAGATGGGCTGTGATTCAAATTAAAATAAAATTATTTAAATATAATTAATGATATTATATTTAAAATATTAATTATATACTATAAATAAAATAAATTAGGTGCATAATGCTAAACATGTATCAAAAATTGGAATTTTAGATGAAAATCCTTACCTCGAACCTAATTAATTCCAAAATTATAAAAAAATTGAATAATTTAATTATGTTAATTAAATAAATACTCAATAATTTATTTAGTAACTATATAAATTCATACTTCTCTTTTACAATCATTCTATACATATAAGTTTTAGTTAGTTTTTACTAGTTTTCAACACCGGGTGATAGTAATATTAATCACTTTGATCTAGTTTTGTAAAAATGGTTTTAGTATTAAATATTGTTACAAATATCAGAGTTAAAATATAATTAAATGTTATATAATATTTTTCCCATTATATTAATAAATATTATAACTTATTATATGGTATTTTGGTAATAAACATTGAAGATGAAATCAATGATGATTATGTTTTGATGATTCTGAAAGAACAAAAGTAATTTTAATAATTACTGAGTTAAATGTTGATATATCCTTAATATAGAAAAAATAAAAACATTATTTACAAATTTATATAATATTATTAAACTATATAAGTTTTCATATCCGTTAACTAAATAAATTCATAGTATTGTTTGAGTGGGTGGTCAAACCGTCCAAAACATGAACCTATCGTTACAAATGGATGATTATAAGGCAGTTTAGATATAATATAATTATACCAGAAGTGTAATGATATTTTGTGGTTATTATTAGTGTGATATATTATAATTTTAAATTGGTATTAGTAGAATATAATGAATATAAATTCTTTACATGTTAATCAAATATCATTTTCCTCTTAGTTCTCTTGTTTTAAATGATCTAACTAACAATATTCATTTGTTAATCATATAATTATTTGGTTCAAAGATTTTTAATAATATAAAAATAATAAAATACTAAAAATAGTACTTATACTTTAATATCAGCCTCAATACCATCCATTTAATTTGGTTATGGAAAGATAAATTAAAACCAATCATTCCTTGGAGGTGGTAGTCCACACATACGCATGGTTGAAAACATCATATTCCATAGAACACGAGGAAGGGGTATTATTTTTTATTATTTTGTAGTCATAAATAATATATATATATATAATTAGGTATTAAATTACTCTTTTATACCATCATTATAATTTTTTAATAAAAATAAAACATATTGTGTTATTGAGGTGATAGTCCACACAATGCAGGGATACATATTTTAACATTTTCTTTTTAAAGGGACATCATGATCCTTATTAAAGGAAGAAATTGGGGAAGCAGGGTACATATAATAATGTTTCCACTATTGGAAATAGAAATTATACTCATACTAAGAACAATGTTCATGTTAGTCTCGATTCACCATAAATGGACAAGGAGTTATCTCCATTGATGACATAGGTGACTCCTGATCCATAGATGGAGCTGACACTAGTACGTAAACAAAAATAATGTTTCCAAGAAGATGAGGGTATAATTAATCCAGGAGTGACTGAAAAAGATCACAGTCTTCATGAGTTTACTCCTATAATTGTGGGTATGTAAAATCAAAGTGATGGAGGTAGTACGAATGATTCTTCAAGGAAATAATATTATAGCCAGGTTCTTTACAGTGGAAAAAATATTATTGTGGATATTTAAGGGGTGAATAATAACACCTTTAATACACCAGATTTGGGGACTAACACTGAGGGTCTCATTCCCACCCCTATCAAGAGAAGGATAGAGAAGGACTATTCCCACACACATTATACTACATCAACCAAATCATCTTCTAGTTTGTCACAAATGGTCAATGCAGCAATCCTAAAGAAGATCAATATACGTAAGTCTCAATATGAGTGGGAAACTGCTAATGACTCTAATTATTGAAATGACATGTCATTTTATTATCTTTGAGTTCTATTTGACAGATTAGGGTATGACCTTTTTTTTGACCCCGCCACATCCATTGTAACTTTTCTTTAATATTATTAAATGGGAAGAATCATTTCTTCTAATTAGATTTTTTTGGTATTAAATTTATGAATAAAATAGTGTTCATTTAATTAAAATTAATTTCTAAAATTTTATAATTTTACAGTTTTAAAAAAATCCAAAAATAAAGGGGAAAAGTGGTCATATTAGAAAATATGATTTTGAAATGTTATTTATGATTTATTTAATTTACTATAAATTAAAAATTAATTATTTGGTAATATATTATTTATATAATAAAAATATTTTATTGTAATCTAATCATAATATATGTAGTTTCATGAAATAAAACATAAATTTTAGAAAAAATACTTTTAAGCATAAATTTTTTATCATACTTATATTAGCTATACTAATTTAATTTAATTCATATTAAAAGTATTCATTACATTATATATATAAATATTTCATAGTTTTAATAATCTTATTCATTCTCCATAACTCAATGACTAGATTTTAATGATAATACTTAATATTTTTATTAGTATAAAAATATATCACAATTCCATTCATGATCGGTGTTTCATGTGTTGAAAGAAATGTAACACGTTGAATTATTTTAATGTAATAATATATTTTTATTTCAGGGAATTACATAGTTTATATGCCACAATTTTGTAACATTAATGAATATATTTACCTTTTAAAATTTATTCTTCAACCCTCATAAACATTCATATATTTTTATTTTTTCAAATTTTTCATAGTTGATGATCCCAACCGGGAAATACATAAAACCTTGAGTAAATGGAAAATAATTCTTAGGAAATTAATAAAATTAATTATCTAAAAATAAAAAATGTATGCATGAAATATTTATATCACAAATCCCTTATTATATTATTTCGTGTTTAATTAAATAACTTTATTGGTTTAAAATGATAAAATAATGTGAGTTTTTATTATTTAAAAAAGGGATTTTTTGTGAGTGTTTATGATAAAAGGGAAAATGGTGGATTGTCTAGTTAATGTGTAAATTTAAACTAATTTGACTAATTTATTTGTTGGGTTTTAAGGAGAAATTGTGTTGAACTATTTCTTTTTGATGCATTGATTTTGATATTGCGATTGGTATTGGTATGATTGTTTGGATGAGGGATTAGACATAAGTTTGAATTCCCAGTTTCAAGGGGTTAACATATACTATTGTAAAAGGATAATCTAATTCTCATTAAATTATGGGTTCCTTTTTTATGTTTAATAGCGACAATGGAAAATGTTGGCTGCTCGGTCCACTCTCATGTTTTATGTACAAATGGACTAATGATTCTTGTTTTTGGTAATGTAATTTAATAAGAAAAGGGTGTATATTGTAATAATTTATAAGTTGTTAATTTATGAAGTATTTGGCTATGATTTTTGATTTTTTTTAATTTTTTAAATTTAAATGTTTTACTTTGGTTTTAAGAAATTTAATGGGTTCAAGAATGTTTTATAAACACTATTAGTTTTTTTATTATTATAACATTCATGGATTCCATGATAAGTGTTATAAATATCCTGATGACTCTTTTTTTTACCCCATAATCACCCACCATAGTGAAGTTTTAGACTATATGTAATATTATATAGGTAATAATAGGATATCCTAATTCAAGAGTGGAGGACCATAGTGAAAGAGTAATGCTACAAAGGTGAGGAGATGGCCAATGATTGTTCATCTCATATAGCTTTAGGGAGGTGTGGAGGTGTTATTTTGATACTATATCATTCAAGGTTATACACTAGGTGGTCTTATCATATTTTATTTTGTGTGGTATACCCATTTCTCACTTTTTGGCTATTTTATAGAATTTCATGTTTTTATATCAATATTTCATGAATGATATTATATTTCATCAACTATGGTATTATTCTTATGTTATACTTATTTTGGCATTTCAATGATATTAATATATAATGGAAAACAATTTATAGGATCCTAGAATATATATTATGGTTTCAAAAAGGGGAAAAATCCCTCAATTGTATTTCATAATCACATAGTATTTATTTATAGCTATTTGTGATCATGGGGACCCACTTAAGGTGATATAACATTATTGATTGATTCTCTTGAGTATAATGGATGACATTACTAGTCTGTATTTTACAAAATGATATCAATTTTTTTTAGTATTATCCATGTTTATAGGATTTGATAAAAATAATTTTTTTGTTTAAAAAACTATAGATAACATATTTATAACAAGTCATCAGTTTCTAGAATGTATGGGTAGGACAAGTGTTTAGTGGAAAACATAAAGATTATATTGAAAGTTATTATTTTTATTTTTATTGGACCAAATACAAGGATGGTATTTATATATCGGATAATCATTCATGGGAAGAAAATGAATCTTATTTTTATAGTTTTATGAATTTTTTCCGCTGAACTAAAAAATGGACTTCAAAAAAATGGTTTAGTAATAATATATTTTCAAAGTGGATTTCAGAATGAGTTTTATCAAAAAAATTACATTCTTAACTATGATTATTCTTTGGAATATGATACATGAATGATATTGGACCTTTTCTGGGAGGGGAATATTGATAAAAATTTTTCATTGGAAGTTGGCATGTAATTCTTAACTAAAAGAGGAAATTCTTAGGAATTTTTTTTGGGGATAAATATTATTGAGTAATAGATTGAGGTAGTGAATTTTTCCTTGAAAATTATTGAAAAATCATACAAATTATACCAACTATCAATCTGAATAAAATATCTGTCAACATTAAATTTCCCAATAATCAATCATTGGATCAAAAATTCTTAAAGAATTTGGAACAATCTTATAAGACTATTTGTGGGGATGCACCACCTCTATAGCCTCAAGTGGATATGTCAACAAATTTTCAGTGGGAGGATACTCAAATATTTTAAGGGGATTTGAAGCCCAAAGTGTATTCTCATTTTTTGAATATAATTAATAAGAAAATTTAATTCTTACACACTATGGTGGTTGTGAATGTAATGTTTTTGTAACATACATGTTTGACAGCCATATAGGTTATTAGTGGGATTTGGTTGTTCAGTCTATGTACATAAAAGAATAACATGGAATTGGATTTAGAAGATTATTAATCAGCATTTATACCCTAAAAAGTATCAATTATCAAATTCAACCAAATTCATTATATTATAGAAAGGTCATATTATAGACATATAATATATTTCTCAGTTAATGACATCATGTCTATTTATAATGATGGCATCTCATAGTGAATCATTGAAGTCTAAAAGGTTATTTTCATGATTGAAACCTGACATATGATCACAATTGGTAATTTTTTTATGTAACACGTATTTTATGATACTAAAAAATATAGTTATAACTAAGAATAACATTATCAGTGATATTTAACTGGGAAACATCTTAACTCTTCTAAGTTGTTCCTTTGAATCGAGTAGAAATAAAAAATATGTTATGGTTAATCTTCTCATAAAACTAGATAATTTTATTCATAGGATACATCAATTAAATAATATATTGTTTAAAAGGATATATATTATGGGTCTTTTTAGTATAATTCATTTGACTATATGAGGAAAATAATTATAGAAAAACAATGGATTCTATATAGGTGTTGAAAACATAGAATCTTGTAATGATATTACATGAATCCACCTACTGTATCTTTAGTGAATGTGTCAAATAAAATTTTGGTCTCGATGGAATGGGCTACTAGGTCATTAAATTAATGTTCATTTAGGAAATCATGTTCTAGAAAGACTAATTCTATGAATACCTGAGCATCATAGTATAAGGGTTGGTGTCCTAGAACCAACTGGTTTCACATTGATTACATGAATATATAATATATTTAAATAATAAATATCTTATTACATATTGTTCGTTGTTCTATATGACTATAGTGTAATAATGACATCGAGTATTTTTCCCATTGACATGGTCATAACAGTTCCCCACTATTATGATTACCTTGAAGTGCTATGAGAATATTATTAAATATAGTTCTGTAGTTGGATGACATAATATAATTGGACACATAGTATATGGATCATTAGGTGTGAGTACTCGTAAAAAGATGAGACTTCCACTTATGAAGTTGGTACTTGGTAACCTCTAAGATCAGAGGTTATGAGAACCGACCTGCCAGTAGGAATTCTGGATGTTCTGGTGTCATCGGATATTCTTATCAGTGAGCATGTGTTATGATCCTTAGACTCTAATATTATCATAAATATGTGTCACGACTCATGCACTTCGATTTACTAAGGGAAATCGTCATGAAGACAGTTGATGAGAAGTACAATATGTTAGGTGCATAATGAGTGGCATGTTATTAATAGATAAGTCAAGAAATTATTTGTCTCTTCCATTTATAGAAGTTTATATCTCATCTATTTGATTGATATACAATCCTTGTGTGAAATTCCATGTCTATGGTGTAATGATGTGTTTATTTTAGGTATTTAAAGAACGAAGTATCAATCATAATGGTTGATGACACTATCATGAAACCAACATGATGAGATATTGATACAATGAGATTATATTACACAGTGAGCATTCATATGTGGCTATCATTGTTTTGAATTTAAGTTCATTCCCTTGGGTTCCTTGACTTGTTACTAGATACTAATCTTAGAATTTTCAGAATCCCACATAATTCCAACAAGAATTAATCCTAAAGGGACACACAATATGTGTTTTTGGTGGTCTCAGTTAAATTCAATTTCAATTTAATTAATCGAATAAATATTATTCTCAAGATAGTGGAACAATTTTATTCATGTTAAATAGATTTCATAAATTAAATAAATATTAATTCACTAGATTGTGGGTAAAATATATTTATTTATTTTATTGAACATTTGAAAAATACTTATTTACTAGTTTGTAAAGAAATATTTATTTGAGAGAGTAATTTATTTTTTTATTTATTTGGTTATAAAATAAATAGAAGTGGAGTTCGAGTGGACCAAGGCCGTTCTGGTAGTAAAATAATTATTATGAAGATGATAAATAATTATTTAACTAGTTGGAAGAATTTAAATTAATAATAACGCTGCTATTATTTTGTGATGCATAATTTTATATATAATTATATTTTGCGCAAGTGGGCACACCATAAATAATGATGATGTATTATTAATTAAATCATGAGATTTCTCTAAGGTTATAAATGTATTTAATTGTTGTTATGCAATTAAATATTGTAACTGAATCCCCATGTTTATAAATAGACACGTATATCTATTTTTCCATGTACTGAATGACACGCCCGGTGAATTGATAATTGTTGAGATAAATAATTTCTCTCTCGAATCCTCTTCTCTCCCCTCTCAAGAACAAGAGATGTTCTTCAAGGTCGAAGAACAAGCGATCAAGAATGACTGACAAAATAGACTTGCTTCTCCACGCTAGCACATGGAGAACAAGTGGTGTCTTTCAGAGGCCATCAGAGCACATGTGGATCACCGATAGAGGTATTTTAGTTTGGATACCCAAAAGCACAATGAGATAATCCAGAAGGGTCATTACAGATGATCAACATCATCAACAATAAAAGTACTTAAGATCGAGGTATTATTTTCATTATGATTTTAATTAAATTAATTATAGGCATGACATGAAAGATACTATCTAACGGTTTTGGTCCATATACTAATTTACCTAAATCTTTGATTATATTCTTCGGAGAGTGGAATTCATCATCATATTGATCCTGGAATAGTCATTGATCATGGTAGAAATTAATGTTAGTTGTGAGGCCAACCATGATTCTACTGCACCTGGAACCTACAAGTAGTATGAGAGTGGTTGCACCATATTTTATAATTATTTAAATATTTCGTTGATGATTTAAACATTTAATAATATAGTTGTTTCAATTAAGGTTAATCATTCTAAAAATCTGAATCTCGATATATGTTCCTCCTCTTTCATTTCTCATTCACCTAACAAAAACAATCATTTGTTTTAATTTTGATTGAAATGAAATTGAGGATCTCATCTGAAAGTGACAAAGGTTCCTATTCGTACAACACTAGAACACCCAGTGTGTATTCGTTAGTACACTCCGTGTAGTCAAGGATCAATGAACCAGGTCTAGTATGCCAAACCATGTTGTGTCATTGGAGTTTATCTAATTCCTAATGACTCAGTGTGTTGACCAAAGAATATGTAGAACGTAGTTTTCAGATTACATGATGTGTGGCTCACTGGACATGGAGCATAGTCCCTTCAGGTTTGGTTTGGACCATGTACCCCATACACGACTTTCCTGGTTCGAGACTGTGTAACAAGGATATTACCCAGTGTGTGGCCCACAGGATACGCCATGTACTTCGATGATTTCCAATTTACACTCACATGATGTATCCCCAAGTGTGTAATTCAGATGGATGATGAAAAATAGTACACGCCATGTAGTTAGACCTACACTCCATGTACTCATCCAAATTACACATATTAATTAAAATATATTATTATATTATACAAAACCTTGAGATGTGTACCATGGTGTGGGCATAAAACTGAGGCCCACCACATGATAGATTTTATATATATGTGTGTTTTATTTTATGTCTGTGTAATTATCATTTCTATTCATTCGTGAGTTATTAGTAGGAATTAATTGGGTTTCCCCAAGGTACAAGTTACGTACAAAGAAAATTCTAAATGAATTTTTTTTTAAATTATGATGTATGATAATCTCATGGATATTTAAAAAGGGTTTCAAATAAAATAATTGATTAATTAAAAAGGATAATTAATTTATTCGAGCATGATATATCTTAAAAATAGTGATTAAGAATTTAATGCAAGTTTTGTTGTTGCGTAAATATCGTTTGCATGTATGGTTGATCATGAACTTCACCAGGACCTTTGTAAGGGGATGGTTTCTTTTAATTTATTTATTTAAATTAGATTAGTTGGAATGCAGGCCCTCTTTTCATTAATATGTAGGGACTGAATTCCTAAGGATTATTTTAGGTAAAAACCTTTTTTACCCCTCACCATCGTGTCAGTTTAAATGCATATGTAATGGATGGAACTCCCATGCCAGTGGAGGTAGTTCAAGTTGAAGCTGAGACAAATCCAATACTAGGAGATTCAAAGGTGGACAGATGTAAATATGTGAACATGGTCACAAAAGGTTCAAGGTATTTCTCTCCTAGGTAAGGGTCAGTTTATCAAACTCTATATAAACTTACCATTATAAAATCTCATAATGATTCCCTTTGCTTTTATTTTTTTTCTGTTTGATGGTTTATCATTATGGATGTATTGTTATGATAAAATAATTAAAGAATTAAACAAGCAACCAAGATGGGAAAAAAATAAACAATACTAATGTATAAATATTATGAATACCTGGTTAATCACAAATGTAAGTTACACTTAATATTAATATGAATGAAATTAAGATAATAATTAATTCAACCTTATGAGGTAAAAATACCTGGAATAATATATTAAGTCATACCAAGCATTCAATTACTTGATTAAGTGAAAAACACAATAAAAACTATGTGTCTGACTAACCCTAGTTGGTACACTAACTTTTATAAAAGAATCCCTTATGAATGGTTTCAGGTTAAATTAACCGTATTACATCAAGAGGAGTATCCATTGTTAGACTTGGTGTAATATTGGAGGCAAGAGTTGAGGAAAACCAATGTCATGATTTCAGGATTAGAGAGTTTACTTAACAGATCATGGAGCTGCAAACTCGTAGTTGGAAATGACCATCCTATATAAATACTTTCAAATAAATTGATCATCCCTTGTAGGGGTTATGTTAAAGGGAATAATGATCCTTGATAATAGAATTCCATCGAATCAGAACATTCAGAGTTCAATGGTGATAACCACAAGGAGTTGAAAAATAGTGGGAGACATAATAAAATTAATTTATTAATTCACATAAAATGTAATCAAAGAAGTAAAAATGATTTGATATTTTAATTTTATAATAAAAATTACAATCTCTTCAACCACACTATGCATGTGATCAATTTTGGATAAAGACAACACACTCATTGGAATTAACATTTAGGAATGGTTTACACACCATTGGGTTATCCTACACTGTGAAAGGAATTCTAACATGTTGGAGTCAACATTACTTGATCCTCCTTCCAAATAAGTGAGTGATAAAGACTTTCTGATCTATGAGAAACATATGAACAATGCATTCAATGTTCAATGTTTGATTCTATCATCAATGTCCAATGAGATCATGAAGTCTCATGAAAACATGGATAAATATATCATTCTCGAGAACCTCTATGGTCTTTTCTAGGAGTGTGAAATACAGGAAGGCTTTGAGAGTTCTAAGGAACTCTTTTAGAGTGAGCTTGGAGAGGGTTCCCCACCTAGGACTCATGCAGTCAAGATCATTGGATACATTAAGTTCCTAGAGGATCTAGGGTTTAATATCCCTGAAGAACTAGGAACCGATCTCATTATCATATCACTCACCTGGAGCTACTCCATCATTATTGTTAATTTTAATATGAACAACATTGAGATCTATCTATCTTATCTTCTTATCCTCATTCTCCATTTAGACAAAGATATGAAGTGTGACAATCCTTCTGTCCTTAGGGTGAATAATTTGAAAGGGAAGAAAAATTTCAAAAAGCCCAATGTTTCTTCATTTCCTCCAGGAACAATAAGATAAAAGTGGAGGTAAGGGTACATGAGGTTGATTGTTTCACATGTGGCAAGAAGGGACACTAGAAGAAAAACTACACCCAGCCTAAGAAGTTAGGGGAAGCTACAAGAAATTGTTTTTTATCAAATAAAATCTATATGTTTCTACAGATTGTGTATTAGATACATCTTGTGGTGGTCATATATGTATCCAAATACATGTACCATATAGATTCAAGAAGATTTACCAAGGGAGGTTGATTTACGAGCATCCAATAGATCCAGACTTTCCACTGTAGCTGTTAGGGACTACCACCTCACATTGCCAATTGGTATGATCATGGTGTTAAAGGGTTGTTATTTTATTCCATATGTTACTAAAAATAATATTTTTTATCCAGATTAGATACAGATGGATTTCTTTTCATGTTTGGAAATGAATGTTTCTTCTTTTATAAATATATCATTTGTCTCGTTAGGGAACATTTTTATAATGGTCCTTATATTTTGGAATACACAAACCATGTAATGGAAATCGATAAAAAATATACTTAACATGACTCATAACAAACCCAACATTGATTTCACCATGTGGGGTTTGTAAATGACAGACACTTAACAAAGTTACATATATGTGGATATTTATATTCTTTCAACATAAAACCACTTGGAATATTTCATGCATGTTTACATGGGAAAATTACCAAATCCTCATATAGTTGGAAAGCTTAAACAGCTAAAGGGCTTCTTGAATTAGTTCATACCAATGTGTATGGACCATTTCCAGTGGAAGTAGGGGGAGGGTACTTATACATCATAACATTTACTGATGATTTTAGTAGATATGGATATATCTACTTAATGCTGTATAAGTTGGATTCTTTTGTGAGGTTTAAAGAAAGCAAGAATTAAGTAGAGAACCATCTTGGTAAGAATATTAAGAAACTCTACTCAGAATGAGGTGGAGAATATCTTAATCAATACTTCATTAATTACTTATGGGATTTTGGGATCCAATCCCAACTCACTCCTTATTAAACGCCATAGTGTAATGGTGTGAGAAAAATGAGGAACCACACCTTGTTTGACATAGTGAGATCAATGATGAGTCATGATAGTCCTCCAGTATACTTTTAAGGATATTCATTACAAACAGTGGTGCATATACTAAACCAAATAATAACTAAATCGAAAAATGGTATTTCATATGAGTTCTGGAGTGGAAAGAAAGCTATGTTATCAAATATACATGTGTGGGAAAGTGATGTGTTTATTAAGACATCTTCAGATAAAAAACATGCACCCTGAAGCATAAAGTGTACCTTTATATGATAACCTATGAAAAAAGGATATTACCTATACAACCCCTCAGACAAAAATGTTATAGTGAAAGACATGCCATATTCCTTGAGAGGGAGCACATCTCAAAAAGTGATAGTGGGATCGAGATAGACTTCGATAAAGTCGAGGCTCCAGGTAAACAAGAGTTGGTACATGAATAGATTCCACGAATACCCATGGAAGAAATAACTATTCCAGATACACACGAACTTTGTTGGAGAAAAATTGAGGTTAGTGACCCAAAATGGTATAGTATTATTTTTACTGAGGATAGTGAATTATTATTAGTTGATAACAATAATCCTTTAACCTACAAGGAAGAAGTAAGTGTCATAGATGTTTCCAAGTGGCATTAATCCATGAATTATGAAATGGATTTCATGTAACAAAACCAAGTATAGATTTGGTAGATTCTCTAGTAGATGTAAAGAATGTTGGTTGAAAATGGGTATTCAAGAAGAAACAGTACATGAAAGGACATGTCAGTACCTATATGTCACGACCGGTTGAAAAATATTGCAAGCAGCGTCAAGGCACTGACTACGAAAAAACCTTTTCACTAGTTGAAATGCTAAAATACATCAAGATTATATTGTCCATTGTTTCTTACCATGACTATGAGATTAGGAAAATGGATTTCAAAATAGCCTTCTTTAATGGGAAACTTTTGGAATATGTATACATCACATAACCTGAATGGTTTATAACTACAAAGGATGATAATAAGGTATGTAAGTTCTAAAAATCCATTTAGATATTAAAAAATAATCTCGTTCATGAAACATTCATTTTTATAAAGCCATAAGAAAAATTGGTTTTATCAAGAATGAATGTTAAACTTTTGTATACAAACAGTTTAGTGGGAGTGCATTCGTTTTCCTAATAGAATATGTTGATGACAAATTACTTACTGGAAATGAGATACCAGTCTGACAATATGTTATGTCATGGTCGAATCAATTCTTCACTAAGAAGGACTTAGATGAGGAAATATATATTCTTTGGATAATGATTCATAGTGATTGATCTCGTAGATTGTTGGGCCTATGTCACAGTACCTACATTGAAAAATACTGAAGAGATTCAGCATGGAACAACACAAGAAAAAGATTTTTTCTATTATCACATGGAATTCATCTTTCCAAGAGAATGTTCTAGATGTTTTCTATGCATTTAATGTGGTAGGAAGATATCAAGCTGACCCAGGTGACCGCCATTGGAAGGAAGTCAAGACTATGATAAGTATATGTGGCATAATTATGATACGTTCCTGGTTTATGGAGGAGATGAGGAACAAGTCATCAGCGGATATGCACATTCTAGTTTCCAAATAGACCAAGATGACATGAAGGCACAAACAAGATATATATTCACTTTTAATGGAGGTGTAGTGAGATAGAAGAGCTCAAAGCAGAGTGTGGACACAGATTCTATAGTAGAGTCTGAGTATATCTCACCTTCTAAGGTAGCTAAAGTATTAGTTTGGATGTGAAGATTCATCCAGTAGATGGATGTGATACCTAGAAGTAATGATCCCATCACTCTGTACTATGATAATACTGCAGTAGTGGCTCTCGCAAAAAAGCCATGGTCACATCAATAGACAAAGCACAGACATCAGAAGTATTATCTCTTGAAGGATTTTCCAATATAGGTGAAGTTGTAGTGAGGATTATTTTCAAAATAGAAAATTTGGTGGACCCCTTGACTAAAGCCTTGACTCAGCAGAAAAATGATCATCATGTGAGGTCTAGGGGATTGAAAGTCATAGGTAGTTGGCTCTAGTTCAAGTGAGTGTTTGTGAAATTTGGTGTCCTATCACCAACTGTTTATACTTCAATTACATGAATATTTAATATATTTAAATATAAATCATCATATTACACATTATTCATTATTCTTCATGACTATAGTGTAATAATTTCTTGGAGTATTTTTCGTAATGACAAAGTCATAGAAGTTCCCCGCTATGATGAGAACTATGAAGTAATATAATAATATTCTTAAATATAGTTCTACAGTTGGATGGAAAACAATAATGGGACACATAGTGTACATAATTTCAGATGAATGTACTCATAAAAAGATGAGTCATCCACTCATGAAGTTCATACTTGGTAATCTACAAGATGAGAGATTATGAGAATAGACTCGCCGGTGTTAATTCTGTATTATTTTGTTTCATTAGATATTTCTATCGTTGAGCATGTGTAATGATCCTTAGAATTTAATATTTTCATTAATATGTGTCATGAATCTCAAACTTTGATTTTTTGACCAAAATCATAATGCATATAGTTAGAGGGATGTATGGTACGTTGGGTGAGTCATGAGTGGCATATTATTAATGGATAAGTTGAGGAAGGATTTTTCCCATCCATTTATGGAAGTTGATATCTCAGCCCTTTGATTGAAATTGAACAGTCACGTGAATTCCACGGTAAGGGTATAACAATGAGTTTATTATTGGTAGTCAAAGAATGACATATCAGGCAAAAAATTTGATGACACTATCATGAAACCATCTAGATACGATATTGAGAAAAAGGGATTATATTACACAATGAGCGTTTTTATGAGGATGTCACTATTGCGACTTTATGTTATTTCTCATGGGTTCCTTAAACCATTTCTAATCACCATTCTTGGACTTTAGGAAATCCCGTATAATGCCAACGAGAAAGAAGCCTACTGGGTCACACACTATGGGTTTATAGTGGTCTCAGTTAAATTATATTTTTATTTAATTAAAGGAATAAATATTATTCTCAAGATAGTGGAATAATTTTATTCAAGTTACAGTTATTTCATAAGAATAAATAAATATTTATTCATTGGAATGTGGTTAAAATATTTTTATTTATTTTATTGAACATTGAATAAATATTTGTTAACTAGTTTGTAAATAAAATATTCATTTAAATGAATAATTTATTTATTTATTTACTTTAGTGTTCAACAAATGGAAGTGGAGTTCGAGCAGACCAAGGCAAGTCTAATAGTAAAATAAGTATTTGCTAGATTATAAATAATTATTTAACTAGTTCGAATGAATTAAAATAATAATAAAGCTGTTATTATTTTGTGACACAAAATTTTATTTATAATTTCCATTTGTGCAAGTTGGCACACCATAAATAATGACACGATATTATTATTAAAAGAATGAGTTTTCTCTAATGTTATGAGTGTATTTAATTGATATTGTGCAATTAAATATTGTAACCAAATACACATGTTGATAAATAGACATGTACATCTATTATGCCCTGTACCGAACGACATGCCTCGTGAATTGAGAATTGTTGAGATAAAAAATTATCCCACAAATCCTCTTCTCATACCTCTAAAGAACAAGAGGAATTATTCATGTCTGAAGAACATGTTATCAAGAAAAACTGAAAAAAGACACTCGCTTCGTCATGCTTGCACCATATGAATGAGTGGTGTTGATCAAATTTCATCAGAGCGTCTATGGATCACCACTAGAGGGATTATTTTTTGGATCCTCGCAATAAAAATGATATAATTCAGAACAGTAATTCCAGATGATCGACATCATCAACAAAGAAAGTACTGAAGATCCATGTATTATTGTCTTTATGAAAATAATTAAATTAATTATAAACATGATGCGAAAGATCCTCTTTAATGGTTTTGGGCCTCTGCCTTCTTTATATAAATCATTGATTCTATTCTGTGGAGACTAGTGTTCATCATCATATTGACCTGAGAATAACCATTAATCATTGTAAAAATTAATGTTTTGGTGCTGGCCTAACCACACTTCCATTGCACCCAGAACCTACAAACGGTAGGAAGAATAGTCTGAGTCTAAGAAGACTCAGGATCTCTTATTCACATTTAAATAAAACCCATCTTTGTTAGAGGTGGTACTGTTTAGGTTTAGATGTTCTATATTACATTATTCTACTATTTTATCACATTATATGATAATGGTTTTTTTAATTCAGTTATTATTAGTTGGGTTTATGAGTTCAAATGGTGAAATATTTCGTATGGATCTAGAGCAAAAGACCCAAGGATTCAAATATATGTGATCAACAATTATTATATACATCATGAAATAAATTTAAATATTCACTTTCCTTGGCATGGATATGTTCGATATCATTATATTCATGGAATGATAGATTGAATATAATGATAACATCAATATTTATAGTTAGAAAGTGACATTGTACACTCCAATGGGTGAGAAGAATATTTCAAATCACACATATGATGTGAATCCGGGTAGATTTTGATTCGTGGGGATAGTTGTTTGAAATATATCTTCTGAGTTAGTTGTGATGTTATTTGGGACATCTAAATCAATTTGTTGGGATATATTTCTAGAGATAGTTTACTAATATCTAATTGTATTTCTAGATTATTTCCCTAGACTCTCACTAGATGATTTTTTGAGTTTTCAATTTATTTATTTTTAGTTACAATTTTTATATATATTAGGTTCTTGGTTGTATAATTACATACAAACAGACACACAAAAACCACACACAAGGTAAAAAAGGTATGAAATATCCCCCTAAAGGGTATATACTACCCAACAAGCCCTATTTTTAAAAGCTAGGACCATAGGCCTATTGCATGACCTATATGCCCAATGGGTGTTGAAACCCATGACCTACCCATCCCATGGGTTATAAAAACAAACTTACTTGTTTGGAATGCACATTCCATTAGTTCACCCTCCCTCCTCACATGGACCACCATAGCCATCACCCACTTCACCACAATTTTCCCACTAAAATGGATGGTTATCCCCCCATGGTGGTCACCGTGAACCGTGCCACCATTTTTTCCTTTGTGACCTGCATCAATCCTAGGGTCTCTGCATCACCCTGAATGATACAAAATTCATGGCCCATGATCAGTTGCACAGATCTCCCCACCTTGATCGACACAGCTCTACAGTAGCAACACCACAGGTCCTGCCACCATCCAGCCACATATCCGTCTCTAGTTGTCATGAAATAGCCACACCTGCTTTACCTATTTCTTCACAGAACAACATCACCACTCACCAAGTCTCGCTTTGCCATAACCCAAGACCCTCCTTACTCACAGACCATAAACTCTGCAATATGTCGTGCAATTCCTACCAATACATTACAACCTCAAATAAATGAAATACATGAACCCAAGAGTTGAATTTTCAGTTATAGGACTTATAAAATAAAGGGTTCTTTAGTTAAGTATTATAGAATCATTTGTTATCATTTTTTATGTATATACCCTAATTATGAAATTTAATAGAAATTTTGTACCATTATTGTAGACTCATAAATTTTATAAATATTTCAAGGATTGTATGAGAAGGTTGAAATCTATCACCATTTTCATTTTTATTAATATGAGTGATGGTTGTGTTGTGTATTGTGATACCTTAGGAACCATACCTATATATATCATGATACATGGTGATTTTGTGGTAGAATAAATCTCACATTAGTTAATGTTTTCTTAAATAGAATTACCAAAAACATGGAATCAATCTTGCAGTGGTTATGAATGTTTTTAAAATAGGGTGTCACTATCAATTTGATGAGAATTTTTTACCATATACCAATCAAAATATTCTTAAATATATATTCTCTTAATTAAATATTAACTTAGGTAATATAGATAGATAATGTACCTACAAATTTTTTCTTTATTTATAATAATCAATTGGGAAAGGAAATATAGTATCTAATGTCTTAAGATAGATTTAACATGAGGGTGTGATTAGAGAAGCTAATGATAAGTGGGAACACATGAGATTATTTATCAAAATATGAATACATATAATAAATCCGAGTTAGAAGAAGATGTTTTCAATATTTTTTCTACTCCTAACATAGTGGATCAAGTGACGAAATATATGTTTCCCAAATCTGTGGTTATGAGGGATTTCATTAATGGTTGTGAGACCCTATATGAATTGTTGAAATTTTTGGATTTTACAATAAATTTTAAAAAAATTGGCTGTTCACTGCATAGTCAAAGTGGTTGTTTTGAAGGGGGATCTTTATTTTTGTTGGGTTATCCATCCTAAAACTAATAAAATTTATAAATACATTAAAATTAAATCTTTATGGCTCCGTCTAATGGAGATAAATTTATTTCTTGAGAAATACATTACATTTCATGTAATAAAGGTAAAACATAATCTCTTTATGGGAATATTGTAACGACATCCCATTCAGATATATATGTGGGACCAAATATCTATATATTTCATTGTTTCATTGTCAAATACATTGATTAATCATGATTCATTTTTTGTATTCAACGATATACTAACCAAATTGTTTTGGTATTCCCTACCAAGAAAGGTAGTATGCATTCAATTTCATGGATCTTCTATGGTATGTTTCTTCATAAAATATTAAACTGATAGAATTTTTTATTATTATGGATTATAATATACATACCAATAAATCGAAAACCTGTTCACATTCAAGAATTCTTCATTTAAAAATGTAATAAAATGAAATCATTATAACAATGAAAATAGTCACACTAGTCGTATAAAATACAAAAATAGATTAAATATTTCAAGATTCTCATAAAAAAACAAAATTTTCTATATTATGATTCAATAAAAAATAATCAATATAATAAAAAATTAAAATCATGATGCATATACATGCATTTCTAGAACTATCATACATCAAGGAAAAAAGAATATAGTAGTAGTAGCATTGAAAAAAAACTAAACAATGGATGAAATAACATATATATAGTAAATTAAATTCAATGGGAGAATCATATAAAAAACATTATGGGATATTTGAGTTCATTCAAGAAGCCATAAAAAATTTAAAAAATTTATAGGTCGATAAAAAAGTAGAAAAGTAAAGTATTAAAAGGTCAAAAATATTTACGTGAATCCTATAATTATATTATGTTCATGAGGCATGATTATCATGGGGTTTTCACTATAATATAGATAAGATTGAAAGTTAAATGAGTATAATAATACAAGAGGATGAATAAAAAATAAATAAACATAGAGACAAGAAATATACAACAAGTCATCCATAAAAAATACACAAATAAAACAAGAAATAGGACCAAAACCCTCTTACCTTGTATTGGACAAATATGTTTTTAAGAAGAAGGGTTGAACCAGCTATTGTAATCGTTGATTCATTTTACAAACCCTACTTTTCTTATATTACAATTACACCATTTTAGAGGTAAACAACATAAAATAATTACGAGGACATGATCAAAGGTTTATTGTCTTGGAAAAATTAGTACCATACATAACTTTTACATAATAAAACATAAAAATTATTTAATTCCTTTTTATCTAGTATCTCGCTGTCCAACATGTATTAATTAGTATATGTATTCACCTAAGGACGTAAAATAATGAAAGTGGTGAGATAAAATCCCAAAAATAGTATAAATAGAATTATTAATAAATATAAAGTGGGTAATCATAATAATCATCATCATAACATAAGTATGGGATCATCATCATAATCATAAGAGGAAGCATTCGATAATGGCATGGAATGTGGAAATGTATAAAAATGAAATGACCTGTCTTAGTGGTAAATACTAAACATAGTTTTGAACAAATATTGCATCATGTTAACATATAACGTATGCGAATAATCATAAAATCATCAATATGAAAAAATTTATCTTTATTTTCATGGATAGTTAGAATTATCTCATTAGATACATCAA
This sequence comes from Viscum album, assembly GCA_963277665.1. NCBI lineage: Eukaryota > Viridiplantae > Streptophyta > Magnoliopsida > Santalales > Viscaceae > Viscum > Viscum album. The sequence goes on from OY728166.1 coordinate 388,865,364, forward strand.
ATTTCCCAATTCATTAGAGCAGAATATTATTCTGGGTGCACCTATCACATCAGAACATTTATATAATCATGCATTCAACAAAGATCACATAACTATATTATTCATGGAATAAATCATTGAAAGGATTAGATTTCATTTTATAATTTATATATTAATGAATAAAACATGGAATTCCCAAATGAGAATGATAAAACATTCATAGTATATGATTTATCATTCTTGGTTGAAAAATATTCACCTCAAGAGAAGTCAAATATGTGCTTTTAGAGAGAAGAGTAATTTTGGAAAATATTTTTGTATGTTATAAAATCATGCAGAAAAGATTTATATCCTGAAAAATAAAATTTAATATCAATTATATTATTGTAATATAAAAAAAACCACACTAATATATGGCACAAGACAGTGATAACCCAAAAAATGGGAGTTGCATTTGAATATCCCTTTAACTTATATCTGAATGATTTATTCACTTTAATATCTTGGGTAATATAATTAGACAAATTAATTAATAAATTCATAACCTCTAATACATGAATTAGAATCATTATAATTTTATTAAGTTAATTTATGGCCGTTTTGACATGTTATTGATTTCAATTTCATCGTTTGAGCGTTTGTTTTCTTCGTCTTCATGATTTGTTCACTTATGTATATATGAAAGGAAGATAATGTAAAACAAGAAAAATTATCAAGAATTTAAATATTATATTATTTATTAGAATATATAATTGAAAATGGTCTTATTTTTTGTTTTGATATGAGGATGATACACTAGATAAAACATTAATCATAATCGTTTAGATTAATTTTGTTGTTTTTTAATCATCCCGAACTAGTTCTGTTTTATTATTTAGTATTATATATATATTTGTTAGTTCCAAAATGTAAAAAATGTTATAACATAATTTTTTATAAAATTAATCAAATATAATGGTTTTGTGATAAGGCTTGAAGGCTGTAATGGAAAATGAAAACTTGTCCTCCTCAATGGTGATAATTCAACACCTCAGAGATGATGCTTTTATTTTTAGAATAAAAGGGAGTGGAGAAGAAATTGGACAAAGTATTGTTCCAAAAACGTTACAAAATTATATAATATACAATATAATATAGTAATAAGGTCACATGGATAATATTAGGTGAGGGGGGAATAATAAAATAAAAGAAATTGAAAAGAAATTGAAAGAAAACATAAGAGGATTTTATGTCTTGAACACCTTCTCATTAAGGTCATGCTTAGGAAATTTAATTTTGACTTTTATTTAGACTAAATTCTCTAGGATGTGGGGAAGGGTCATGGTAATAGTGTTGGATAGAATTTTGATAGTCTTCAAAACTTGCATGATTAGAGGAGAAGAGGTGACGAGGGGTGATATTTATAGTGGGGAAGGGGTGTTTTTTATTATTTTATTCATTATTATTATCTCAAGTGTATCAGTAGATTTAAAGTTATCACTAAATATATTAAAAAATGAATTAGATTGAAATATTAAGTTCTTACATAATCTATACATCATCTATGAAAAACCAATTCAATATTTTGTTAAATACCCTAAATTACCATATTTCACTATGCTCAAAAAATTCATCAATTTTAGAAAAATTAAAAAATTATTACAAACCTTTCTTTACATGAAGAATTAAAAAATGAACCAAATTTATGAAAGTAATTTTTTAAATATGAGGAATTTTATTTATAATTAAAATAACAATTTATTCAAAAAATAGTAATTTTAAAATTGGAACTGATTTTATGACACTTTGAAAAATTAATTAAGATCTAATTTTTTATTATAATAATAATAAAACAAAATATTATTTTATGAATGTATTTTATGAAAATAAATTTTCTTTTAAATCATAATATTAACTATAACATTGTAAATAATCATTTTTATTTTAAAAAATACCGACACTTAATTTATCAATTTTAAATCATATATTTACTTAGAGTGTGATATAATTATATCATATTATCATTTATCAGATTCTTGAATTTAATAATAATTTTATAGGTGAGGTTAATATTCTATTGTCCAGATATCTATTCCTAAAGGTCATGTTCCTATTCCAAGGGTCAAGTTACTATTCCATCCGTATAGATTCCTTAATTTCTTTGAATATCACTTATCTAATTCTTCATTTTTTGGAATAATTTTTTTTCTATATACTCTATGTATAATTTTTATACAAAATATCATTTTTATTACTACAGAAATTATAATGATAATATTTTGGGTCGTTATGTTCATACCACATTTTGAAATTTCACCCTCAATATTTTGTTTTACATAAAAAGGTGATGATATTTCTCATTCATCGCTTACTCCAGTTACCAAGATGAATATTCACACATATGGTTCTACCAAAACACTTTGACAAGGTGTGTTATATTATTGAATAAAACCTAATCTATCCATTCCAGAAACATTAATGGATTCTCCTCATAAGAGATATTATATTCCAGCTGTACCGCCACTAGGTTAAGTATATTTGAGGGATCAGGTATATACATCCTTAAGAGATATACACAGAACATATAATGAAATTGAGTCACATAGGGTGGAAGTGTAAGAAGATAGGCAATTTATACTATGATATCATGCATACTATATGGGACAATGTACATTGTGAAAAGCTTCCTTTTCTTTCCAAACCACATGACTCTTTTCCACAGAGAATTCCTGGGAAGACTTTATCTCTAACATCGACCTCATAGTCCATTCAACGATTGTCAGCATAACTCATTTATAGATCCTGAGCATATTTTATTTTGTTTCTGAATAGATTGAACATTATTTTTCATCTCTTTTATGAGATCAAGTCCAATATGATTTCTTTCAATAAATTCATCCCAACCAGTTGTACATCTACATATATTTCTATACATAACTTCATATAGAGCCATACAAATACTTGTGTCAAAGCTATTGTTGTATGATAACTCAACCAATGGGCGATTCTGCTCCCATCCACCATTTTATTCCATTCATTAGGCTCTTATAAAGTCTTCAATCATCTAAATAGACTTTTCAGGCTGTCCATCATGTTGGGTGTTATAGGTTGTGTATAAATTCAATTATGTACTAAAATAATGTTGAAGGATACTCCAAAATTTAGTTGTGAACCTTGGATCAAGGTTATAGATGATTGAAAGTGGAACCCCATTAATCCTCAACACTTCCTTCATATATATATTTCCTTGTTTTCAAGTATGAGATCTTGCTTAATATAAATAAATTAGGCAGTCATGGTGATTTGATCCACCACAACCCATATCACATTCTATCCATTGGATGTCTTTAAGTGACTAATGACAATACCCATTTTGATATTCTTACACTTTCATGTGGGTATAGATTTTGGTTTCATAATATATTTGGACTTATGTTTCTCTTATTTAACTTATTTGCATACAACGAACATTGAGATATACTCCACAATCTTAATTTTTCTTGTATACCCACTAGAATTTTTCTCTAATATCACAATACATCTTGTTAATTCTAGGATGGATAGAGAATATTAAGCTATGTTCATTATCCAATAGCTCCTTATTTATCTAGGGTGATTAATGCACACATAGCCTCATTCCAAACTAAATTACACAATCATCATTGATATGGAAGTAGTATAGCTTTATTTCTTTTACATTATTCTCCTTTTTTGTAACTCCAGATCATCCCTTTGTGCCTCTTCAATCATATTTAGGATAAAATATTGGGAAATAATTTAGGAAAGGTTAGATGTATTACCTACCGCTATGATTTCCAAATCCATCCTTTGTATATATATGAAGATGAGGTCTTTCTCAATCCTCATCATAGATAGAGTAGCATGTTATTTTATTTTTAGATAATTATCTACCTTGTTTTCCTTCCCATGATAATAGTGAATAGATAAATCATAGAATTTGATTAGATTTAACCATATATTTTAACACATATTGAGCTCCATTTGTGTGAATATATAATTTAGGCTCTTGTGACTGGTATATATTTCAAATTTCACGCTATATAGATAGTGCCACCAGATGTTTAAGGGAAAACCCATAGATTCTAGTTGTAGATCATATATCAAGTTGTTATTCTCATGGATGTTCAACTGTCATGAGGCGTAGGCTATCAGTTTAGCTTATTTAATGAGTAAAAACCCAAGACATTCTATGATTCATCACTTCGTATCACAAAACATTATCCACTAATTGTTAATGTGAGTACAGGTGCAGTGATCATCCTCTTATTTAGCTCCATGAAACTTTCCTCAAATTATTCCATTCAGAAGTACATCACCCCTTTCCTTGATAACTTATTTAGACGGATATACAGTTAGGATAACTTTCTCACAAAACATTAGTTATACCCTACTAATACAATACAACTATGGATTTCAATGACACTAGAGGGTATATTTCATTCTAAAATTGATCTTTTTTAAGGGTCCATATAAATTCCCTCACATGTGATCATGTGTCCCAAGAATGTGACCTACTATATCCAAAAGTCACACTTTCCAAAATTTGTTTACATTCTATATTTCTTTAATGTCATAATCACACTTCATAGATATTCATCATGTTCCTAATATTTATTGATGTAAATGATAATATCATTTATATACATTATCATAAAATTTTCAAGGTAGTTTCTAAAGACCATATTCATTAAATCAATTATAATGGCTGGGGAATTTGAAAGATTCAATGGAATCACTAGAAACTCAAAATTCCAATACCTTTTACAGAATGTAGTCTTTTGAATATATTCTTTATTTAACATTAGTTTTTTATATCTTGAATGATGATCCACCTTTTAAAAGTATTCATCTTCTTGTAGGTTCATTGAACAAGTCAATAATCTTTGTAAGAGGATTCCTTTTCTTTATGGTATTTTTTTGAGTTCCTAGAAATTGATACACAACCGCATTGATCCATAATTTTTCTTGAAAAAGTATAATGTCACACCCCATGCTCATGCACTAGGTCCTATGAACCTTTTGTCTAAGTGCTCTTGAAGCTGCTTATTTAACTCATCCAGTTCTATAGGGGCCATCATGTTAAGGGAATTTTGTGAAAGGATTATGTCCGGGTATGTGTTATATTGAAAATTGTACCATACACTATGGGGGAAGTCTGGTTAAATATTTGGAAAATACATCATTTTATTCCATCACAATGGTATTTTCTACAATGTTGGTACCATCCTTTGAACCAACTATTTTACTGAGGTGCGCTTCTTCATAGAAAATAAACTCCCACATTATTGAAGAATTTTCCAAAGGATATACTTGATCTTCCGTGTATTTTTAGGGTAGGATGGGATAGTTCGAAATTGGAATGGATGTTTTTTTTCTAACAGTTGATGTGTTCTTTATATAATGACTTCCAATCTATCCATATTATAGAATTCATTTATACTGGGGAAAGTATCACATTATTTTTTTGGAAGAATATTCTCACATAGTCCAATATTAGAAGATACCAACAATTAGGTTTCAATGGCCACAAAATTCTGTGTTTTTATGGAGATCACTACTTCAAGGTATCAGATATTAGATTCAATAGTTCTTCATAAATTTCACGATATAAAAGAATTTGTAGAAGTAGAATGAAATATGAATTTTTCCATTATCGAGTGAATATGAAGTTTACCTTATAAGAATTAATTTTATTTCTCCACTTTATCTATAGTGATGGCATATGATTTACAATGATCCATTTTATTTTGTGGAAGTAGACGTTTGTTACCCTCAAGGACTCATGGTTTCTTGTACTTGCTTGCATAGTACCTCTAACAACCAAAGTATTTATATAGTAATAATACATTTTTAATTTATATAAATATTTATAAATAAGATATTAATTTATTTTAAAAATGAAACTTTGACGATATAATACATAACACTTAACAACAGGTTTCCTTGAAATATTACGTTCTACACAACATTGAGTTATACAGAAAAATTAAATAATAATAATACTATTTTGAATTGAAGTTAACTCATAGATGTTGTATTTCTGGGAATGAAAAAAACTAACTATGTTATGATTACTCATATTTGGTAAATGTTTTTACATTTATCTGATAAATTTCAGAGTCTTAAAATAATAATGAATCTAATTTTAATCATGAAATACTCTAATAATTTTAAGAGGTCGGTTTACCCGCTTTTGATGGAGAACCTTTTAGAAATCTAGTTTTTGTCACATTTATATGTTCCATTTGAAAAAATAATCTTCTTAATTAGAAATGGAGAATATAAAATTTACTTTGGTTGAATTTTTTTTATTTTTCTAATAATGTAATTTTTTTAATAAATATTGAAAAATACTGCATTTTAATTCAAAACATATTTTTAATCTAATCTATTAATATAGTTATATTGTAATTTTAATTAGTTTGAAAGTGTAATTTGATTATATTTTTGTCAGCTAGAAAAATATTTATCTCTTTTAAGTAATTTCATTATGAAATTGGACATAAACACATGTCAATATTTGGGTAGTTTATACCTCTTAAAAACACGCTTTTTGATTTTGACAACAGGAATTAATTTTAAATTCATTTTAACAACTTATATGTTTTGAATTTGAAAAAATGGATTCCATATTTAGATTCATGAGGTCCAAGTTTTGTAAATATGTGCATTTTATCTTTAGACATTATGAATAGTAACTTCAGTAAATAATTTATTTACCATGGTTAGAGGGTAAATATGGTAAATATGGGTAAAAATAATATTATAATAATATTAAATTACCCTAACACATATCCTAATCCTATTTTATGAGATATTTCTGACAATGGGAATCCTTGGGTAGATTTTAGGAATCCATTGAACAACTTGTGTGTGAAAATTAAATTTAATTACTTTTAATTTAAAGTTAATGAAAATATAACATAAAATTATATCTTTTTGAAAAAGGATTTTTATATATGGTTATATAAAATATCTCTTAGAATATAAATATTCATTACAAATATAAAAATAATTCCTAAATCATGGTATTTTATTTATAATTTTTATTAAACAAAAAAAAATTTAATTATGACACAATGATGACGTAGTGATTACCTTATTAATGAATGTTTTAAATAAATGACATTATAAAAATTAAAATAAATTTATTTTTAAACATTTAATGTCATTTAGTAATTTTATGGATATTTATGAATTTTTATCTTTGATGTAATGGTGATCTCTTTAAATAATCAAGTTGTTCTGGGTTTTTTAGAATTCATGTTATGAATAGTATATAAATTGACACAAATGTATTTTTAAAAACAATACTACCATATTGAGTGATATTGTAGTCCTAAAAATATACTATTCAGCCAAATTAATTAATTATGGTTTCCAATGTAATTAATGAACCACTTGAGGTTCTATTTTTATTTTATAGTAACTATATTAACCATATATTACGAATATACAAGAATACCTGGTAAGAGTCAAATAATTTAATTAAGGGTTAAAGCTAAATGATAAGGTTAACCATGAAACCCAAACCTATATAAAAACTATTGGTTGAGAGGATTTTGAATATTCCGCAACTTATCTTAGAAATAAATGAGTTTTGGTCCTTTTCAAAATGAAATTCAGTTTATAATAAAATAATCTTTCAAACATTCCTAATGTGCCCCTCCTCCCTCTCATAAAAGGCCACCACCTATATCTCTTACTCACACCTATCAAGCCCACTTGGATCATCAATCATATGCCAAAATAGGCTCCAAAAATCTCTATATTCCTTATATAATCCTTACCATGGGAATAAAGAAATTCAAGAAGGCCATTTATCTTAAATCAAAAGGAGGTACCTGATTTTAGTTAATATATTATCTCAAGATTCTTCCATTTAGTTTCCTTCTCCAACCCCCTAAACTCTATTTACTCAATTGTTTTATAAAAAAAACAAGTATACTCAGTATACTAGGTTTTTTTATGAGAATTATTCAACCTATACTCACACAAAACATTATCTAATAGATTTAGAACATACTGTTCCTGTGGACGGCGAACTACTGCCTCAAGAAACGATGATTGTTAAATTATCTCCTACCGCCTCTCATGGTGGCCATTATGATGGAAATATATTTATATATGATATATATTATATTTATATTTTATATATGATTCTGTATTATGAATTTATATCATACCTTTTTTCTTTTCATAACGAGTAAATACAATAATTTCATTTGAGGGAGTGTGAATTACCTCTCCCTCAAAGTGATACGACTCGTTCATTATACTCATGGAATGTATAAAGGATCTAGTTAATGAAATTATGTAACATATATAACATATATATTATTCTTGAATTATAATATACCTATGTATCATTAAGTTTTCATTCCTTTAAATAAGAAAAAAATTAATGTAACGTTCATGCATATGTACGACTTACCGTCACTAGGAACAGTCCATTTCGTTTCTTATATCCTAATGTTATGGAATATTATAAATGCATATATATAGGATATAAATACATATATAATGAATATATATTATATTTTAATCATGAATACAATTCTGGAGATAATGGAATTTTGACTAGAATGACAATTTTTAATTATAAGAAGTTCATTTTTTGACTCAAGTACCGAACATCGACAAAACGACAGATATAAACAAGAATAATTATACTATTTTTATAGTAAGTTAATAATTGATATAAAATTAATAATAAAATTTAAAATTATTCTAAATCAAGTATAAATTTACTTATGTTTATTAGTCAGGAAGAAAAGAGAACATACGCGATGAGTTAGACTCATGTTAATAGAAACATTCAACTTCATATTTTAGTCATAAAATTATTTTATATTATGTATTTTAAAATCAATTTTTTTATGTTGGGATATCTTTTCATGTATCCTTATTTATTTAAATTATATTCTTAAATGACAAGAGACCCTTTTTTCTCTCATCAACTCATTTTCTTAATTTATTAGTGATGCCATTAGGCTGCCGAATTTTCATATAGAAAATTCATTAACCCAATTTCAATTATTTGGGATAATATTTTACTTATTGATTATGTTTTTGTATGAATATGGGTGAATTACGTATGATTGTTCTACACTTAATATCCACTTATATTGGGATTATTTATATTTTCACACATAATTATGTCATTTATTTATCCTCAATCTAAAGATACAATCATTACAAGGGACTTTATATTAATCTATTTTCATTGAGGAATATTTTGATAATATACACCTATTTATTTTACATGGTGTATAATAATACCCTTTTACTTTTAATTTCATTCTAAGGGAATACTTCTTCAACAAATTGTTTTACTAAACGACAAAATGAATGTTTTAACATTTGGGATGACATTGGTCTCTCCACCACCATAATTACTATTTGGATTCCTCTATAAGAATTAATATTTTTAAAATAAAAATTTACCCCTTATAACCTTTTTAGGTTTTTTTGTATTGAAAATGGTTATTTGAAATGGATTTATTATTTCAATATCTTGAAAATATTTCTTGTGATTACAAATGAAATTTTATTAGTGAAATGTTGATATTTGAAATATTTTATGTGGTATGATTACATAATAGTACTTGGACATTTTATGGGTGGTCACGTGATAATCCAATGTCATTTGGTTATGTGATAAACCAAATTATGGATGGTTCCACTGTCACGACCCGACCCTACCCGGTCTTGAGCCGCAACTACCCCAAGACCGCCTCTATAGGCCAGGGGCTAGCGACTAGCGCCGAAGGCACAACAACTCGGGGTGGCCTTTTCTTATGCACATGTACAACACACACACAACACACTCAATCCAAAAGTGCAGAGTAAAAAAAGAAATGTAAGGGGAAACTACTATAAATAAACCACAAGAGTGCATCGACCTCTAAATAGTACAAGTAAAGTGCTGAAATGGAAAAAGGAAAAAACACGCACCCAACCAGAAAAGGTGCCACAACCCGGCAATAGGTAAAAAAAGAAAACCGCTAATAGGTCTCCCACCTGGAACCCGGCTACGACCACCGCACGCGGTCCAAGCACCCGAACTCCTAAGTTCCTCTAAAGTTACGACCAACCTATCCGCCATCTGCAAGGGCACACCAATTCTGGGAAAAGCCAAAGCAGTGGTGAGTATAAAAATACTCAGTAGGATACCCTGAAGGCTCGAGGGAGCAACAAAGGAAGCACCAAAGGGTGAGTAGTAGATCGAACAGGGGAATGTAATGGAGTACAACAAGGAGTGTGGTGAAGAGTACAGTAGAGAGTCCAGCTCAACCCAACAAGAGAAAGGTAGAATACTCGTCCAAGATCAAGGACCTAGGAATGATGAGAATATGAACTTCTCATCAAGATTTCTCTACCTAAAGTAGGAGAGTAGACTCGTCCAACTACGAGAAGCTAGACGTGGAAAGCACGTGGCATACCTCGCGCGTCTTCGCCCCTCCTAGAAGGAGAGAAACAAACCCCATTAAGTGGGTACCAAAACAATGTATACTCAAATCCATATTCTCTATCAAGAAGCCCGAACAAGATTGTAAGGGAATATCCACCCCGTAGCTCAACCCAAGAAAAATAGTAGCCAAAAGTCCTAGAAGTAACACCATTGATGCCCAGCATCCCGCACGTCTGCCCCGAAATACAAGCCCAGGGCTCAATCACCGCACCTCAACACTATCCTCTTTGGGCGGAACTAACTCGCCAGCACAGCTTTGGGTCGCGCCATAAGGACGAGTCTCGGTGTTGAAAGCGCTCCTCGTACTTCAGAGTTACGGGGGAACATCAAACCATAACTCATCACTGCCCGCAGTCGAGAGGTCTCCTCAAAGTCAAGATCGTTCCAACACTGACCCGTACAACCAAGGGTCCCGCTCCGATAATCACAGAGGAAATCCACAAACTAGCCTAGAAGAGAGGACTGAGTCTAGAATGTCAACAGGTGTCCCACTGCCCAGCCCTGCTGGAGGGTAATTCATAATAAGATATCGGGTGACCCACTGCCCAGCCCTGCTGGAGGGTAAACCATAATACATCATCAGGCGACCCACTGCCCAGCCCCACTAGAGTGTAGACCTTAATACTTAATCAGGAAACCCACTGCCCAGCCCCACTGGAGGGTAGACCTTGTATAAGTCGATAGGTGACCCACTGCCCAGCCTCGTAGGAGGGTAGACCTGGAACTAGACAACAGGCGGCCCACTGCCCAGTACTGCTGGAGGGTAGACCCTAAGAGGTTTTTGGGTGACCCACATCTGAGTCTCTGTTGGAGGGTAGACCCTATGAGTGTCGGGTGACCCACTGCCCAGTCTCTACTGGAGGGTAGACCCTAAGTGCGTCAGGTGACCCACTGTCCTGTCTCTACTGGAGGGTGAACCCTATAAGTCAGTGAGCAACCCACTACCCAGCCCTGCTGGAGGGTAAACCTGGAATAGTTCTAGCCATCTCTATTGGATGGTACAACACTGACCAACCGAGCACTGAGTGGGTACCGCCCAACCACTCAACTCCAGAACAACTCACCCAATAGGGGTACCATGCCTATTCCATCACTGTGTGTCACTAGCACCGCTACCGGCAGATCCATCGAGAACAAAACCAGGGGAGACCACTCAACCCTTCTCGTCAAACAAACAAGAAACGAGGTACCCTATACGTCACGAGAGGTCAAAGTAACGCAAAGAAGAACATGGCACACACTTGGGGCCCACATGACGTGTGGCCACAAGTCAACCCCAACCAAGCATGCAAACATTCTCAAGTACAAACCACACGTACCTCCAAGAACTCTCATATACTCCCAGTGTATACCACGTCTCCAGCCCTAAGGCTATCATCCACACGGAACCCCATCATCAATGCAAAGGGTGTAAACGCTACTCCGCCAACAAGCCACCTCATCGGCCGAGGCACAGTCAAGCACATCTCAGTAAGAATTTACTCCACTAACACGGGAGTGCACGCAATAACATGCCAGGGGTCCGCTATAAACATGGTTGAGGAACCGCCACCAGGGAAACTTAACATTTCCATATTTAATAAGATTGTGTATGAGGCGCCGAACAACCAAAAAGATTATACCTTTGTAATCCTCACGGAAAAACACGCAAGACAAACTACTTACTCGCCTCAAACGGGTATCCGACAGAAAGGTCGCTAACACCGCCTCACGCCCGAACGACATCCCGTGATCCGGAGCCTCGACCCCGAAAATAGTCGGGCGCGTGGAACCAATGCGATCCCCTTAGGAAAACGTGTCAAAAGCACTACTCACATGAGTGCAATGGATATCCGGAGAAAAAGATGCATTCCGGCGCACGACACACGAGCAGTGCTACGTGGGACCCGCATCCTAGTCCCAAAACGCAACAAACGGATCGCACCATTGTGATCCTCTCAAAAAAGAACAAAAGTTGAACTATTTATTTGTCCAAAATGGTCGCCCTGTGATAAAGATGGAAAATCACCGTCGACGCCCAAACAACCCTCGTGGACCCCGCACCATCGTGCCAAATTAGAGCAGGCAGATGGAACCATTGCAATCCCCTCAGAAAATAAATCCCAAAAAATGACTGCTCACACGCCCCGAACGGACACCCGATGAAAAAGTCACTAAATGCTGCTCGCAGCTCAGAAGACGGGCCGTGGGGCCCACACCTCAACTCCAGCCTCAACGTCTGAAACCATGCTGGAATGATCTGCCTCAGTTTCAGGGTCCCAACGCCACTGAAGGCACATGAATCGGATGTCGAACGTGTTCGCGCCGCCCAAAACAAGATCCCCTGGAAAAAGGTCGATTCACTTAAAGACGCGTCACGTATCTGAGGCCCTCGTTTCGCAAATTAAAAATTCCCAAAACCAACTAAAAAATTCTGCCTTGATTCAAGATCCATGCTGCCTCTAACGGCATGCAAAACGGACGCCCATAGCTAAAGATACGGGCATCCGAAGATAGAAGGGGAGAACCCCCTTGGGCCGCACCGGCCCGGTCCCGCTGGTCCGCCCTGCTCGGGCCGGCCGGCCTGCTGGGACTGCGACCCAACCACCTGGGTCCAGCACAGCCGAACCCACAGGCCGCCGCACACGGACCTCTGCCTCTTGCGAGTCCCCTCGCCCGCGCGCTGCGCGGGTGCTTCGTCCACCGACCTGCTATCATGGCCGGTTGTTTTCCACGTGGAGACCCGCCTGTGGCGGGTCTCGGTGTCCTCAATGGGGTCGCGAGCCGCGACGCTGATCGTTCCCCCTCAGGCGGTGCTCTCAGCCGGCCGTTCGCCAGGACGCCCCGCTGACCAGCTCCCCTCGCCGGAACCCCCTGTCGCGCCGCCGCCTGGAGCTCACCGGACCACGGTTGGAAACTGCCGGACCACCGTGCTAGCCAAAGAACCCGAAACACCCGCGAACTTCGCCAGAAGCTTGCGAACACGTCAGGACTTGGATTTTAAATCCTAGAAATGAGTTTGGGATCAAGGGATGATTACTATGAAAATATGGGATTTGATTTATGTTTTGACCAGGAATCGGTAATGAAAATTGAGCTCAAAGTAGGGGCGGGAAATTAAAAAAAACGAAACACACAATCCTACCTCAAAGGTCGTAGCCCGAAGCTTCATGCGGGGTTCGCTGGAGCCTCCTCGCTGGAGCCGCCTCACCGGAGGTGTGGAGAAGAGGAGGATTTCCTCCTTGGGAGCTGTTTCTAGGGAAACGAAGGAGAGGGAGGGGTGGTTTAGGTTTTAAAAAGAAAATTAAATTAATTAAATTTTAATTAAATTAATCCTCAATTTTGACCCACACCCGAAACACCTGACGAGGTCGAGGTTAAGCCTCTCATAGGGTAAAAACCACCTCCCGAGAACAACAGAGGTATCATAATTTGATTCTGAGCTTCCGTTTGGAAGTTATAAAATTTAACGTCTAAAGCCGCTAAATTACGAAAAGGCCCCTGGCTGCATTTTTCACAGACGGGCCGCGCCCGTGGAAGTTACACCCCTCCTAGGGTAAATGCCATGCTCCAAACTCAACGGTTCCCTCGGTTTTCCAATTCAAGCCACCGTTTAAGAGATACTTGAATTAACCCATTAAACGAATTAATTAATTAATTAATTTATCCGTTTAACGTTCCAGAAGTGGGCGAGGGGTCCAAACGTCCCGCGCCGACACGCTTTTTGTCGTTCCTAGGGTAAAAAACCCATTTCGGACTCATACTTGCACTCATATCTCTTATCCGGATCACAATTTATGATTTTTTCGGATTTATTGGGCGTGCCCAGTTTGAACGCACTGAAAATTTAATTCCAGCCACACCGGGGTCTCGGAATCGCACTCCGTCCGAGGTCACTGCCATGGAATAATATCAAGAATATGTCAATGTCCATTGTAGCAAAAAATAGGTTTCTTACATCATTCCCTCCTTCAAGCTTTTCATACCCGAAATTCAAAACCAGGGAACAACTTAGGGTATTAAGCCCACACCTAGCTCTCTCATACCCAGAAGAACTCTTGCACAGTTCTATGCCACCGCACATAGACCAAAGGATTTGATCTGTTCAAGTGAGGTCTTCCCTCACGGATGTTGTGCATAAGAGCACGCACACCTCTTCTCGGGTGAGTCACATGGGAGACATTGTGCACCCACTCCAGACCTTGGGTCTTGGGAAAGGCAGTAGGGAACCTCGACATCCCATTGCACGGTCTCAAATGACCCGAAGGCTCTTGGGGGTACCTCACCACCCCGATCGAACCTCTATGTGGCACGCCGTGACCAGAATCACCGCCCACACCTGGAACAAGGCCTGATGATTCCCTCCTTCAGAACATCCATATGGTGAAACACTGAAGGATATCTGGTCACGCAAGATTTCATAGTCGAGGTCTATCAAAAAATACTCTCTTACATGATCGAAAGGCGAAGGAGTCGACACCATCGACTAGAGAAAAAGGTCCCATGCCTTTTTCCTTACAAACACATGGTTACACCTGACGCCCTGCGTCACCCTGGTAACACCTCAAGAAAGGAACAGGGAGGAAATCATTCCACACACAGAGTCTAACAATTCTACTGCAAAAAGTTAAAGATTCGCAAGGGGTACCTCTCATCATCCCATGCTCTGTAGGATCATAGACATCCAAAGCTCCTAGCTATCTGCGGTCCCAACTGTCAGCTCCCAGAGCCTGACGTGGACCGCCTACTGGGGGTGGGGAGACCCCATAAGGTCATCCCCCACTACCTCCTCCTCCCACTCCTCTACTATCACCACCTCTCTGGGTACTACTCTGATCACGGCGCTTCCTCCGTCATGGTGGTGGACCTGCTGCCTGCCCGTAGCTTTCTGCATGCCTGGTTGGGCAGTCACGTGCCAGGTGACCTTGCCCATCGCAAGCATAGAACCAAATCACTTCGGGCTGCACTGGTGCCCTCTGGCGCCACTATGGTGTACAACCACGCCCCTGATCCTGGTTGTTAGAAAGCCACCTGCATCGAGGTTTTGCTTGCCGACGCCCGCTATCTGTGGTAGACGTCTTGACTCCGACGTCTCTGCCGCCACCACCAACTCTAGAACATGACAGGAAACCCTCTATCATCAGCGCCTGCTATAGCACCCCGACATATGTGGAAATGCCCAAGGGTACTATGACAGCATGAATCTCTTGGCAGAGACCCTACTTAAACTTCCGTGCTCGGATGTTGTCGTCACAGACCAAGTCTAGGTAAATGCGTGCACGGTCTGCGAAACTATCCGTGTACTCGACCATCGTCATCCCTCCCTGCTGAAACTGCAAGAGCTCCTGAATCCTAACAGATCACAAGAATGAGGGGAAAACTACTCATGAAACGACAACAGAAAGTCTCCCCATGAAAGCGACGACTCGTAAAGAAATCGAGTAACCAGGCTCTACCAACGCTGAGCTACTCCACGAAAAAGGTCGTCTGCCAAAGCCACCATAAGATCTGCCGGCATATGCACAAGCCTGAAAAGGAAAACCACTATCTCTAGCCAAACCTCTGCTGCCTGTGGTTCTGGCTCACCACTGAACCTCAGCGGTCTCTGCCACTGGAACTCACGGAGCTCGCTCAACCTGCGCTCAAGATCAGCCTACTCTGCTGAAGCTGTTTGCTACTCAACAGGTGGGGGTGCTGCTATTGGACCACCCGAAGAAAAGGGGATCACATGCTGGGTCCTGGACATTGGCCTCGTAGCTCACAAGGTCATCGTCACGAACCCAATATGGTATCTTGGCTGGCTGTCTTCGCGAGGGAAATCCTAAATATTATCAAGGAGTTCCGCGATCAGATGAGCATATATGTATATACCAATATCACCGATGGGAAGTTGACTCAAGAAGGACAGTCAAAGACTCGATCCTATGTGATTCACAAACCAATTTTCCCTGCAACAAGTGTCTTTTCATGATGAGTCGACAAGCGGGTTATCAAGGTCCTGATGAATGGATACGTCGGCTGCCACACCATCACTAGACTCCTTGGCCTAAGTGCCACTCTCGAGACACGTTGAAATTGTTTCCCTAAATCCCAACCAATTCCTTTTTAGGGACGTCCGCACAATGACCCAAGGAATGAACCACCTCTGATACCAATTTGTCATGACCCGACCCTACCCGGGCTCGAGCCGCAACTACCCCAAGCCAGCCTCCATAGGCCAGGGGCTGGCGACAAGAACTGAAGGGAAAAAAACTCGGGGAGGCCTTTGCCTATGCACCTGAACACACACACACACACATGCTGCACACTCAATGATAAAGTGTAGAGTAAAAACAAAAGTAAAGGGAAACTCTTATTAATAAACCACAAGAGTGCATCGACCTCTAAATAGTACATGTAAAGTGCTGAAAATGAAAAAGTGAAAAACACGCGCCCAACCAGAAAAGGTGCCACTACCCGGAAAGAGGTAAACAAAAGAAAACAACTGACGGATCTCACACCTGGAACCCGGCTACGACCACCACACGCGGTCCAAGCTCCCGAACTCCTGATCTCCTCTGAAGTCACGACCAACCTGTCTGTCATCTGCAAGGGCAGACCAAGTGTGGGTAAAGCCCAAGAAAGGGTGAGTATAAAAATACTCAGTAGGATACCCCGAAGGCTCGAGGGAGCAATAAAGGAGGCACTGAAGGGTGAGCAGTAGATCGAACAGGGTAAATTAAAGGAGTAAAACAAGGAGTGTAGTGAAGAGTACAGTAGAGAGTCCAGGTCAACCCAACAAGAGAAATGCAGAAGACACGTCCTAGCACATGGAGCGAAGAACGGTGAGAAGATGATCTTTTTGTCGAGATTTCGCTACCTAAAGCAGGAGAGTAGACTCGTCCAACTATGAGAAGCTAGACGTGTAAATCACGTGGCATACCCCGCGCATCTTCACCCCTCCTAGAAGGAGAGAAACCAAACCCAAGAAATGGGTACTGGAACAATGTATATACAAATCCATATGCTTTGTCAAGAAGCCCAAACAAGACCGTAAGGGAATCTCCATCTCGTAGCTCATCCCAAGAAAAAGAGTAGACAACAGTCCTAAAAGTTACACAATTGATACATGCATCCCACACGTCTGCCCCGAACTACATGTCAAGGGCTCAACCACCGCACCTCGACACTATCTTCTTTGTGCAGCACTGACTCGCCCAAACAGTTTTGGGTCGCGTCATAAGGACGCGTCTCGGTGGGGAAAGTGCTCTTGGTACTTGAGAGTTCTGGGGGAATGTCAATCCATAACTCATCACTTCCCCATAGTCGAAAGGTCTCCTCAAATTCAAGAACGTTCCATCACTGACCCGTAAAACCAAGGGTACCACTCCGATAATCACGAAGTAAATCCACAGACTAACCTAGTAGAGAGGACTGAGTCTGGAATGTCCATGGGTGTCCCCCTGCCCAGCCCTGCTGGAGGGTAAACCATAATACATCATCAGGCGACCCACTGCCCAGCCCTGCTAGAGGGTAGACCTTAATACATCATCAGGCGACCCACTGCCCAGCCCCGCTGGAGGGTAGACCTGGTATAAGTTGACAGATTACACACTGCCCAGCCTCGCTGGAGGGTAGACCTTGAACTAGACAACAGGCGACCCACTGCCCAGCCCTGCTGGAGGGAGGACCCTAAGAGGTTGTTGGGTGACCCACTGCCCAGTCTCTACTGGAGGGTAGACCCTAAGAGTGCCAGGTGACCCACTGCCTAGTCTCTACTGGAGGGTAGACCCTAAGTGTGTCGGGTGACCCACTGCCCAGTCTCTGCTGAAGGGTGAACCCTAAAAGTCAGTGAGCAACCCACTACCCAGCCCTGCTAGAGGTTAAACCTGAAACAGTTCTGGACATCCATACTAGATGGTACAACACTGACCAACCAAGCACTGAGTTGGTACCACACAACCACTCAACTCCAGAAAAACTCACCCAATAGGGGTACCACGCTTGTTCCATCACTAGGTGTCACTAGCACCGCTACTTGCCGATCCATCGAGAACGAAACTAGGGGGAGACAACTCAACCCAGCTGGTCAAAAAAACGAGAACCAAGGGAACCTCTACGTCGCGAGAGGTCAAAGGTACGCAAAGAAGAACACGACACACACATGGGGCCCACACAACGTATAGCCCCAATTCAACCCCAACCATGTGTGCCAACATTCTCAGGTATAAACCACATGTACCTCCAAGCGCTCTCGTATACTCACAGAGTATACCATGTCTCCAGCCCTAAGGCTATCATCCACACGACACCCCATCATCAACGCGAAGGGTGTAAACGCTACTATGCCAACTTGCCACCTCATTGGCCGAGGCACAGTTAACCACATCTCATTAATAATTTACTCCACTCGCACGGGAGTGCACGCGATTACATGCTAGGGGTCTACTATAAACACGGGAGAGGAACCACCACAAGGGAACCTTCACATTTACACATTTAATAATACCGTGTATGAGGCTCCGCACAACCAAACGGATCATACTATTGTAATCCTCGCGAAAATACACGCGAGATCGACTACTTACTCGCCTCAATGGGATATCCGATGGAAATGTGTCCAACACCGCCTCACGCTCGAACGACGTCCCATGATCCCAAGCCTCGGCCCTGAAAATAGTCGGGCGCATCGGACCAATGTGATCCCCTCGGTAAAACAAGTCAAAGCACTAATCACATTAGTGCAATGGATATCCTGAGAAAAAGGTGCATTCCGGCACACCTCACATGAGAGATGCTACGTGGGACCCGTATCCCGGTCCTGAAACTCAACGGAAGGTTCACATTGTTGTGATCCTCTCGAAAAAGCACAGAAGGTGGACTATTCATTTGTCCAAAATGGTCGCCTGGTGATAAAGATGGAAAATCACCGTCGACGCCTAGACGACCCTTGTGGGCCCTACACCATCGTGCCGAATTAGAGTGGGCAGATGATACCAATGCAATCCCCTCGGAAAAACACCCAAAAACGACATCTCACACACCCCGAACGGATGCCCGATGAAAAAGTCGCTAAACGCTGCTCGCAGCTCAGAAGACGGGTCGTGGCGCCCACGCCTCAACTCCAGCCTCAACGCATACAACCACCCTGGAAAGATCCGTCTCGGTGCCAGGGTCCCAACTCCACTGACGACGCTTGAATCGGACGTTGGAGGTGTCCGCGCCGCCCAAAATAGGATCCCCCAGAAAAACGCCAATTCACTTAAAGATGTGTCGCGCCTCCGAGGCCCGCGTTTCAGAAATTAAAAATTTTCGAAACCACCTCAAAAAGTCCGCCTTGATGCAAGGTCCCCGCTGCCACTGATGGCACACAAAACGGATGATCATAGCTAAAGATACGGGCGTCCTAATATATAAGGGGAGAACACCCTTGGGCCGGACCGGCCCGGTCCGGCCGGTCTGCCCTGCTCGGGCCGGCCCGCTCTGGCCGGCCCACTGGGACCACGACCCCACCACCTAGGTCCGGCCCCGCCGAACCCGCGGGCAGCCGCGCATGGCCCACCGCGCATGGCCCGCCACCTCGTGTGAGACCCCTCGCCCGCGCAGCGCGCGGGCGGTAACTCCACCGACCGGCCGATAAGGCCGGTCGTTTTCCAAGCGAAGACCCGCCTGTGGTGGGTCTCGGTCTCCCCAACGGGGTCGCGAGCTGTGACCCCGATCGCGCCCACTCTGCCGGCGCTCTCAGCCAGCCATTCGCCGGGCTGCCCCGCTGACCATCGCCCCTCCCCGGAACCCCCTGTCGTGCCGCCGCCTGGAGCTCGCCGGACCACCGCGCCGGCACCACTAGAAACCGCTGGACCACAGTGCCGACCAGAGAACCCGAAAAACCCACGAACTTTGCCGGAAGATTGCGAACACGTCGGGACTCGGATTTTAAATCCGATAATTGAGTTGGGGAGCTCGGGATGAGTACTACACAAATATGGGATTTGATAGAAGTTTTGATAGGGAACCGATAATGCAAATTGATCTTTAAGTAGGTACGGGAAATTAAAAAAAAACGAAACACACAATCCTACCTCGAAGGGCGTAGCCCGAAGCTTCATGTGGGGTTCGTCGGAGCTGCCTCACCAGAGCCGCCTCGCCGGAGGTGTGGAGGAGAGGAGGAGTTCCTATTTTGGAGCTGCTTCCAGGGAAACTAAGAAGAGGGGTGGAGAGGTTTAGGTTTTAAAAAGAAAATTAAATTAATTAAATTTTAATTAATTTAATCCTCAATTTTGACCCGCACTCAAAACACCCGATAGGGTTGAGGTTAAGCCTCCACTAGGGTAAAAACAACCTCCCAAGCACAACGGCGGTCTCAGAATTTGATCACGGGCTTCCGTTTGGATGTTATAAAATTTAACGTCTGAATCCGCTAAATTACGAAAACGCCCCTGGAGGCATTTTTCACAGATGGGCCGTGCCCACGAAAGTAACACCCCTCCTAGGGTAAAAGGCATACTCCAAACTCAACTGTGCCCTCAGTTTTCCAATCAGAGCCACAGTTTAAGAGATACTTGAATTAATCCATTAAACGAATTAATTAATTAATTAATTAATTCGTTTAACGTTCCAGAAGCGGGCGAGGGGTCCAAACATCCCGTGCCGACACACTTTTTGTCGTTCCTAGGGTAAAAATCCCATTTTGAACACAACTGTACACTTGGATCACTGATCTAGATCACCGTTTATGATTTGTTTCCCATTTATTGGGCATGCCCAGTGTTAACACACTCAAAATTTAATTCCGGCCACACCGGGTCTCGAAATCGCACGCCGTCTGAGGTCGCTGCCCTGGAATAATATCAAGAATATTACAAAGTCCTTTGTAGCCAAAAACAGGGTTCTTAAATCCATGATAAAACAAGTACGGGTGGTTACTTTATAACCTCTAACACATTGGGTATGGAAGTCAGCCATGTGGCTATTCCATTTAGAAATATGTGTGGAAGTCGACCGTATAGTTATTCCATTTAAGTGTGTTTAAGTCACAAGTAACATTTATATGTTATATATTCCTTTATATAGAATTTATGGTATTATTTTTGTTAAAAAAAGGGTTATCAATGATCTTATATTCAATGAAGTGTTTTTTCTACTACGTTAAGGTGAAACGATGTCATATTTCGTTTTATAGAGGTTTTGTTTTTTTAAAAAAGGATAGTTAGTAGAAGTGTATATTTATAATATTAAATATGTTAGGTATAAGTTATTCCCTAATTCTATAATGATACAAACCTGAAAAATCCTCATTTTGAATTTTGAACTTAACTCAATATTATGTAGAGTTTAAGACTGGGGACTTATAGTTGGTAGCAGAGGTCGGTTTAGAAAACATTCAAGGTTTGGGTGTTATTTAAGCATAAGTGACATAGTCATAATGGTTATAAAATTAAGAAGGGTCAATTTTGTTTTAGATATATGTAATAATTTTAAGATAACATGATTAAGCATATCTTAGTGTTTACCTTCCTCATACAGTATTATATGATAATTCTTTAGATATAATCACACTGAAATTTTTGGTTTCAGTAAATGGATGGATCTAGCATGAAACATTGTAAAAATGGATATGAAGATAACTATGATTGTTTTCTGAATGAGAAACAGAATGAAATGGGAGTTGAAATGAGAACCCTAGTTGTTATTCTTAACCAACAGTCTGAAGTCATGATTGACCACTTGAACCTTGGGGATTTTTCTACGACATCATATATTTGAGAAACGAATCCCTATGGATGTCTAGAAAATAATTGTAAAGGTATGTATATTCTAAAACCAATGTGTTAAGAATGTCGAATGAAACACCCAGGAAAATGTGTCAAAGGGATAAGAATATATTATTGATGTGGTAATGAAGGTCATAAATCAAAAACCTTCCATGGAAATGGAAGCATCCAGTTGACTCCAGTAAAAGGAAATAAGTTCTTTTTGAGGGGTAAATTGATTTATTTAAATGCGGTGAATGTGGTCATTACAAAAAATGTTGTTCTATAAAGAAGGTTCAGGAATGGGATCAGCAGTACCATTAAAATATATGTTTACCAGTTCCAAATTTCATTACAATTAGGATGAGGAGACTGGAAATGACTTATGAAAGGTATGTATTATTTCTTAGCTGATGATTCAATATTATTGAATCTTAGTATATTATTCATGTTTTGGTTTATAGAATTTATTTTTACAGAATAAGATGAAAAAATTTCTCACGGGGTCATAGAGAATGCTGGATGATTAAGATGTCTACATTTTAAACATTCGAGAGTTATATTTGATATTTGGGTGATGAAATGTTTAAAAGTAATAATGTTATTTCTTGATGGGATTGGTTTCGATGGACTTTATCTGGTATGTGTAACCCTGCAAGTTTGTTCTTTGAAAAATGATAATTGAGGAAGAATAGTCTTTTATTTTTTTGATATTTTTATAAAGAACCATTTGGATTTATATGATTCTTGAATTTGAGGCAATTATAGGTTATTACATTTGGGGATGAAAATTTAAGGTATGAGATAGCATTTGTGGTTATATTATGTTATTGTAATTTTGAGTAATTTATCTCATTTTTTGAAATATTATAAAATTATATAACTATTGAAAAAGTAAACCATGTATACCATGTGACAACTTGTATGGTCGAAAAAAGATGTGGGAATCTAACCCATAACCAATATGCCATTTGGATATATCGCCTACCGCTGGACTACATGGAGTCCCTGATTAGTATGACTAAATATTTTTAGTGAAATGATTTTATGGATCATGAATATTTTGATTTTGGGAACTTCTGATTTATTAAATGCATATCATTAGTATTGAAAGATGATCTGGTGATTAAGTGATAAATATTATTTTGGAAGACATCCACTCTTTTGGGATAACTATATGCCTAAGGAAAATACAATGCTTTGGGATTTTATTTGAGGAGTAATGGTGTAATTTTATTTTGGAAGAATATATGTTTTTACTGAGGAATTATATCAATTTGGGTTATTTATGGAAAATATTAACCTATTATAGAGAATATGTGACTAGGTTACTTACTTTTATGAATGTTACTTTAACAGTAGTCAATATTATTTGGAGATAAATGTTTATATTTTTCAAGGAATACTATGTAATCAAATCCTTCAGAATTTTGTCTTTCAAATAGAGATTGAATTATTTTGAAGAATTTTAAGGAAAATTGTTTATTGAATGTTCTTTGTTGAACATTGGGTATTGTTTGTTTAATTTTAGTGATTAAGAGTAGTATTTATTTTTATAAAGGATTATCCTTCTTGGGGATCATCTAATCTTGTACTAATCGTTTTAGTTTTGTTGAATGTATAAAGATAAGGGAAATATATAGTTAATCTTTTTTGGATTTTTTGATTCTCAATAAGTTGATTCCAATGCTTCAAGTGTGACTAAGACATCTAGAATTCTCATTTTTTGGAGAATATATCGTTTTGTGGTAGAAATTCATTAAATGATGAAACTCTACTTGACATGTAAGTATATCTCCTTATGTTATTAGTCTATATCATAAATAAAGTTTTCAAATTTATGAAATGTAACTTAAAACAAAATCATTTTCCATTCAATTTTTATACTAGGTAATAAAACATCATTTAACCCATATGATGTTTATGGTTTTCTGGTAGTTAAATTTTCCTGATCATTTTTTCAATCACTCTCTATCAGAGAATGATGGGGTTTTTTTCACTTCCATATCCATGTTTTCCTACAAGGAACCCTAGTATTGGTTTTTTAGGTGACCATTTTAATTATATTTGTTTCTTTTAAATTTATAGTTTTATTAACTCTTAAAATTATTTAGTACTTTCAATGAAGTTTCCAAGCCCAATTTTATAACTGCAAGGACACAATTTCAAAAATGGGGGAATGATGTAACGACCCAAATATTTAAATAATAATACATTTTTAATTTCTATTAAAATTTATGAGTAAGATATTACATTTTTTTAAATATTACACTTTGTCTGATAGCGTACTCAACATACAACAAAGGGTTTTCTTGAAATCTTACATTTTATAAAACATTGAGTTATACCTAAAAATTAAATAACAATTTTAATATTTTAAATGGTATTTAACTCATACCTGTTGTATTTCTGGGAATGAACATATATTTCTACATTATGATTACACATGTTTGATAAATTTTTTTAAATTTAACTGATAAATTTCAGAGACTTAAAATAAGAATGAATCAACTTTTTAGCATAAAATACTCTTATAGTTTTAAAAGGATAGTTTACCACCTTTCGATGGTGAACCATTTTAAAATATAGTTTTTGTCACTTTTATATGTTCTATTTGAAATAATAAACACCTTCTTTAGAATAAGGACATCATTACTTACTTTGGATAAAAATTTGGTATTTTTCTGATCAAGTTCATTATTTAATGAATAGTGAATAATATAGAATTTCAATTCAAAAATACCTTTTAATAAAATTTATTTATATAGTTATATTTTACTTTTAATTGTTTTTAAAGAGTAATTGGATTATTTTTTTATAATTAAATACAATTTTGGTCATTTTTAGAAATTTTCACTTAGAAATTGGACATTAACACATGTCAATATTTTGGTAGTTTTTACTTCTTAAAAACACGCTTTTTGGTTTTGACAATGAGAACTAATTTTAAATTAATTTCATCCACTTATATGTATTGAATTAGGAAAAATGGATTCTATATTGGTAATTAGGAGTTTCAAATTGTGTAAATATGTACCTTTTATATTTAGACATTATGAACTATAACTTTAGTAAATATTTTATTTACTATGGTTAAAGGTTAAATCTAATAAATAAGGGAAAAAATAATAAAATAATAATATTAAATTACCCTAAAACGTGTCGTAATCCTATTTTATGAGATATATTTGACAATGGGAATCCATGGATCGATTTTTGGACTACATGGAGCCACTTGTGTATAAAAATGACATTTAATTACTTTTAATTTAAAGTTAATGAAAATAAAACATAAACATATATCTTTTAATGAAATTTTTTATATTTTATTTTATAAGTGATATATTCCACTATAAAATTTCTTTAAAAACATTAAAAAATTACCTATATAAATGATTTTTTTACAATTTTAAGACATCAAAAAATTAAATTTACTTATGATACAATAATGATGTAGTGATTACCTTATTAAGGAATGTTTTAAATAAATTATAATATAATGATTAAAATAAAATTATTTTAAACATATTTGTCATAGAAGAAATTTAGGGATGTGTATGAGTTGCTATATTTGAACTAATGAAGGGTTTTAAAATGAATCAGGTTAATAATGATTTTTTAAATGTCATGATATGGATAGAATATAAATTGGCTTAAATGAGTTTTAAAACAAATACTATTTTATTATGTGATATATTAGTCCAAGAAATCAAAGATTTAGAGAAACTAATTATATAAGGTTTAACATGTAACTAATTAACCACTTGAGGTTCTATTGGAATTATATAGTAACTATATTAACCAAATAGTATGAATATCCAAGAAGACATGGTAAGAGTTAAATAAGTTAACTAAGGGTTAAAGATAAATGATAACGTTAAATTTAAAACAAATAGTTTTCTAAAAACCAATTTTTGAAAATATTTATAACAATACTCATTATATATTCTAATTAAATGAGTTTTCAACTTCTTAAATGTCGAAAATCAGTTTATAATAAAATAATCTTTCGAAATTTCATAAAGTTCCCATCCCCCTCTTATAAAAGGCCACCACCTCTAACCCTTAATCACACTTCTCAAGACCCCTTGGATCATCCAACCTCTGCCCGAATAATCTCACAACATCCCTATATTCTTCCTTGAAGCCTTACCTTGGTAATAAGGAAATTTATGAAGGCCTTTTAGCTTAAAGAAAAAGGAGTTACCCGATTTGAGGTAATATCTTCCATCAAGATTCTTCCATTTATTTTCCTTATCCAACCGCCTAAACTGTCCTTATTCCATTATTTTATAAAAAATATAGTATATTAAGTAATATAGAATTTTTTTACAAGAAGTATTCAACTTACAGTCACACACACACCTATGTAATGGATTTAGAATATACTTTTCTTTGGACGCCGAACTACTGCCTCACGAAATGATGATTATTAAATTCTCTCCTACCACTTCTCATGGTGGCCATTATGATGGAACTATATTTATATTTTATATATATTATATTTAAATATTCTCTATTATTATATATTTTTCATTTAAATCATACCTTTATTATTTCCATAACTCGTAAATGTGATAATTTCATTTGAGGAAGTGCGGACTACCGACCCTTCAAAGTGATATGACACCTTAATGCTATACATGGAATGTATAAATTATGGAATTAAGGGAATTATTTAACATATATAACATAGATATTATACTGTAATTATAATATAATTATTTATGATTTATTTTTTATTCTATTAAATCTTAAAAAGAAATTAAAGTAGCTTTTATGCCTACATACGGTTTACCGTCTCCATGAATGGTGCATTTCATTTTTTATATCCAAATGTTATGGACTATTATAAATAATTATATACAAGATATAAATACATATATACTATATATATATATGATATTTAAATCATGAATACAATTGTGGAGATAAAGGATATTTGAACACATTAAAAATTAGTAATTATAAAAAGTTAATTCTCGACTCAAGTACCAAACTTCGACAAAATGACCGAAATGAACATGAATAATTATAAGACTATTATATCAAGGTAATAAGTGATATAAAAGGAATAATTCACATGAAATAGGTCCTGAATCAGGTAGAAATTAACAGAAGATTACTATTCAGGAAGAACAAGGAATATACACGATGAGTAAGACCAAGGGTAATGAAAAACATTCACCCTCCTCATTTAGTCAAAGAATTATTTTGTATTATTTTTTTATTTTTCCATTTTATTATGTTGTTATATGTTTTTCTATATCCTTATTTCTGTAAATTTTATGTCCAAAAGATGAGAGACCCTTTTTTCTCTCATTAACTCATTTTCTAATTTTGTCAGTGACGTCGTTAGGCTACTGAATTTTCATAAGGAAACGCCATAACCCAATTTCCATTATTTGGATTAATCTTCTAATTCTTGATTACGTCATGGAATGAATGTATGTGATTGAACTCTTATTGTTTTAAACTTTATATCCACATATGTTGGGTGTATTTATTTTTTTCACACATAATTATGTCTTTAATTTATCTTTAATCTAAGGATACGACCATTGTAAGGGAGTTCATATCAATATCCTTTCAATGTGTCATATTCTTATAATATACACCTACATATTTTAAAAGGTGAATAATAAGCCTCTTTTACTTTTAATTACATTCAAATGGAATCTATTTTCTATGAAGAGTCTTACTAAATGACAAGAGGAATGTATTAACATTTGTAGAGACAATGACCTCTCTTCCACCAAAATAGTTTTTTATATTCCTATATAATCCATAATGTTTTTAAAAGGAAAAGAAATCACTTATTCCATTTTGGGGTGATTTCTTATAGAATTTGTTTTTGAAATGGATTGATTATTTCAATATTTTGAAGTTAATTATTGTGATTGTAAATGAAATGTTATTAGTGAAATTTTGATATCTATAATATTTTATGTGTTATGATTATAAAATAGTACATGGAAATTTGATGGGTGGTTACATGATAAACCCATTACGGGTGGTTACATGATAAACCAAATGATGGGTGGTTTTGTAATTAAACCAATGACGGGTGGTTACATTATAACCTCCAATCTATTGGGTATGGAAGTTAGTGTATGGCTATTCCATTTAGAGATATGTTTGGAAGTCGACTGTATGGTTATTCCATTTAAGCATGTTTATATCCCAAGTTTCATTTATATGTTATGTGTTTCTCTATATGGGCTTTATAGTAATCTTTTGGTTACATAAAGGGGTTAGTAATGTGTTTATTCAATGAAATGTTTTTTCTACTTCCTTAAGGTGAAAACTATTACATTATAGTAGTGTTTTCCTAGATTTTATGTTGACCCAAATCTAACAGTTTTCATTCGTTATGTATCCCTTACTGTGATTTTTATGATCATACATAGTTTTGAATTTTTGTTTAGAGGACATAATGAATAATGGAATCAAGGATGGGATCAAGGAAATGTTATTTCAATAAAACATGAAATGATGTCATATTTTGTTTTAAAGTGTTTTTTATGAAAAAAAGGATGGTGACTCAAAGTGTGTACTTGTAATATTCAAGATGTTATGCATAAGTTATGACCTAAGTCTATAAATCTCTAAACTTGAAAAGATCCTCAATTTGAATTCATGACTTCAATAAAGATTATGTAATGTTTACGGTTAGGTCCTTATAGTACCCTTATTGCTTATAGATAAAGTATTTAACCATGGGTTGTGTTATCATTTCATCCATCACATTGGAAGGACTATTCATGTATCTTTGGAATTCATGATCTTGGTGGGATTCTCTCTCACACTTGAATCATTTCTTCATCCCTTTGAGAAAAATCCCATGATGATTCTTCCAAAATTTTGACAT
Source organism: Viscum album (assembly GCA_963277665.1). NCBI lineage: Eukaryota > Viridiplantae > Streptophyta > Magnoliopsida > Santalales > Viscaceae > Viscum > Viscum album. The sequence goes on from OY728166.1 coordinate 388,894,396, forward strand.
GTGAGTGTTTCATATTTATTTATACATTTTTTATTAGATCCGATATCTTGAAACTTCATGTTTGTTTCTCCTCTAAATAGGCATCATACCATTATCCAAACACCATCTCCCCATTGAAATCACATCAAAAAACTTCTTCTTAACTCCAAAAGTGTCTGATTTCTAGAGCCTTTTGAATGTGTGGGATTATATCACTAAATAATCAATATATTTTGATATCATTTTTTATAACAAAACCCAATGATCACCTTATAAGACATAAGAAATTTTCCCCATAATTCATGATAGATTCCCCTTCATTTTTCTTCAGATATATGAATTCTCTCTCCATCATTGTCCAAAGAGTAATATGGAAATTTTTATTAAGGAATATTTTCTTAAATTCACCCCACTCCATATCTTAAATTTCATATTTGGAATGATGTTATTCATTAACACCCACCATATGTTGGCCTCTCCGTCTAAATGATAAATATCTATAGTCACCTTCTTTATCTCAAAATAGCAAAGAATGAAAAATATCTTCTCTATTGAGTTGTCCCATTATCTGTTAATAGTGTATCAGTATATCTACTTGATGCTAGTGGTTGTTTCCTTACAAAAGGATCGATATCCATTTTATCCCTCTTAGTGGAAGATGAATATTCCACATTATTCAGGTCATTATTTATAACCTAAGACATATAGTTAAACATACCCATAAAATTTTTAACTCCACCACCAAAGACATCGAGGATGTTATTCAAGAATTCACTACATTTTCCCTCATAGGAGGTGTTTTCCTTGTTTCTGATGGTTCCAAACATTTTATAAAATCAAAAAGGATTGGAGAAAACATAAGTCATCATGTCATGAATAAATAATTTATAAGGTTTTGAAATTAACATTAAAGACATATATTGTGGGATCCCAATGTTTACAATTTTTTTAAAACAATTATTCTTGGGTTCTTACATATACATAGTCTCATACTAAAGGTTTATACTAATGTAATCTAATAATAATTCTGAAATTATCTAAACCATGTTCTGATACCAACTATATTGTCCATAATTTTTGTTACATGACTATTACATCATTTTAGATGTAATCAACTTAAAATAGTTATAAATCCCATATTAAAGGTTTAGTGTCTTGGGAATGTTATAACCATATGTAAAATTCACACAATAAGACATAAAAAAATTTATTGAATTCATTATTTTATAGATTTTTTGGGTCCCTTGTGTACTCCTTCATATAAGTGGTCACCTGAGGAGGTACATCAATGAAATAGGTGAGCTAAAATCCCGGTAAGAGGATCGATAATAAAATGAATCAATATAAAATGGGTGATAATAATAATAATAATCATCATAAAATAAGTATGGTATCATCATCATAGCAATGATAGGAATCATTAGATAATTTAATGGAATGTGTCAATGTATGAAAATGAAACAACATGTCTTAGTGGTCAAATTCCACACATAGTTGTGAACAAATCTATCATCATGTTCATACATAACATATATTCGTATAAGTAATTTAATAATTGAGAAAAAATATAGCATAATTTTGATTTATACTATAAATTATCTCATTATATACATAACATTAATCCATTTATTGGAGTGATATATAATTTTGGCTGAACTCGTAACATCAAAACATTTACATAATCATTCAAGACATATAGAAAATATAAAAATATTAGTCATAGAATAACCCATGGAAAGAAATGTGTTACATTTAAAAAATCATAAATTAATGAATAAACTTTGGGGTTCCCAAATGAAAAATGGAATAAAAATTTTTGGTATAGGATTTATCATTCTTGAGCGAAGGAGAAACAACTTAAGAGAAATAAAAGTTGTGGTTTTAGAATGATGATTTTTTCAGAAAATATATTTGTTTTTTATAAACTGAATTAGAAAATTTTTTATATCCTAAAAATGAAAATTTATGAACAATTATATTTTTTGAATATTAAAATAATGTCCATATTGAAATTTGGCATGGAATAGTAATGATCCTAATAAAGGGAGTTTTGTTTGAGAATCCCCTTACCGTATATATGAATTATTTATTAACTTTAATATCATAGATAATAATTTTTGGATTCATTAATTACTAAATCAAAAAACACTTCTACATTTATTAGATTCATTATAATTTTATTAATTTCATTTATAGCCATTTTTGGAGTTATAGAGTTCAATTTCATCATTCGATAGTGTTCGTTCTCTTGGTCTTTATGATTGGTTCACTTGTAAATATGTACTAATGATCATCTAAAAAGAGAATAATTATCCATAATGGAAATTAAAAACAATCAATGAAATTTAATAAGTTCTAATGGAATTATTTTTTATTATATTCCATATATGAGGATTATTAATTAGATAAAAAGTTAATAATAATCATTTTCATTAATTTGACAGCTTTTCGACCATCAAAAACTAGTTTTGTTGAATTATTTAGAATTATATATATATATATATATATGTTATTTATAGAACATAAAAAGGTTTATAAAATAATTTTTTCGGTCTATTTCATCCATTATTATTGTTTTATGAGCATCATTTATGGTGATAATGGAAAATGATGAACTATCATCCTTGAAGTTGATGAATAAAATCCTCATGGATGAGGATTTAAATTTTGGAAAAATGTGGAGATATAAGAGGATTGACAATGAATCATTTTTGAAAATTAAAAAATAACAGTATATATAATATAATATAGTTATCATGATTCTTGGATAAGGGGAGTCGAAAAGAGAATAAGAAAAGAAAATAAATTGAGAAGAAACTTAATGAAAATAGAAGATGATATTACCTATTAAACATCTTCTCCTTGAGAACTTCCTTAGGAAATTGGATTTTGTATATTTTTTGAGACCTAAGGCTCTTAGATGTGATTAAGATTTTTTGGAAGATGATTCAGTATAATTTTTATAAGCTTCAAAAATTAGAAGGTGTGATGAGAAGAGGTGATAACGACGATATTTATGGGGGGAGGGGGTGTTTTTATTACCTTATTCATTATTTTATTAGTTTGGATCATGACTATTAGTTTTTTTGGACATTATCAATAAATATATTAAATAATGAATTATATTTCAATATTATGGTCTTATATCATCTATACATCATATATGACTCAATAATTAATGTATTTGTAAAATATCATAAATTACCGTATTTCACTATTCACAAAAGATTCATCAATTTTAGAAATATCCCAAATGATACCCATAACCATTTTTCAATGTGTATATTTAGAAAATAAACTCCATTTATTTGAATAATTTTTTAAATATGTGAAATTATATTTTTAATTAAGATCAACATCTATTCCAAAAATACGAATTTTAAAATTATAACTGATTTTATGACACTTTGGAAAATTAATTGAGGTCTTAATAAATAAAATTATAATTATAAGAAAAAAATATTAACTAATGAATCTATTTTATGAAAATAAAATTTCTTTTAAATAATTTTATTAATTATATAATTTTAAATAAAACATTTTATTTTACAAAAATACCAACACATAATTTATAGTTTTTAAATAATTTATTTACTTATACTATGATGAAATTATATAATATTATCATTTATAAGATTCCTAAATTCTATTTATACTTTTTCGGTGAGGATTAAATTCTATAGGCCGGAATATTATTCTCAATCCCCATTTTACGATTCCAAGGGTCACGTTACTATTCTATCGATATAGCTATCTTAATTTCTATGAATATAATTTATTTTATTCTTCATTTATCAGAATAATGTTTTTATTTGGTTCACTATTCTATGTGTTTGTATTATATAATATATCATATTTATAAGAGGGTAAATTTTAATGATAATAATTTGGGTCGTTATATTCATATTCCTAAAAGCTCGACACCATCAAGAACATTAAGATATTGGTTCATATCCTTTTTCCAAGAACTCCGTTGTCTAGGAATATGCACTGTGAAACAATATAGTTTCATCACTACTCTAGGATCCATTGAAGAACTCTATCAAGGAAACTGTTGGATTATGCACTGATACACAAGAACTATGGGAACTGGAGCTCTACTTGTAACTAATCTTCCTGTTCTTCTTGGTTTAGTATATTCCTTAGATATTAAAATTAATATAAATGAATAAGTGAATATATAAGCTCTAGACTAAAGGGTTTTTAAAACGGCACAAAACAATCTATAAAAAGGAGAGGGTGATAATAATCAAGACATAAGATCCTAATAAAAAATTGAACACTTGTTGTTGGACTCACCTGTTTTGATAATCCCAAATCATGTATAAATATTGGTCATAATATATTAAGATAGCCATTAATTGTTTTATTCTACATATACAATTATCTTATTCTAAACAATTTATATTCTTAAGACTCATGACTTTACTGCATCAACTTACAGTCCATATTTAACTAAATATAAGTTCACTATTAAAGGATACTACTAAGAGCCTTTTGTTCAAAGTCACTGTTATAGATTACTATCACTCTAATTCACTGATGCTAGAAGATCACCGTTGAATATTTACATTTTCTGTTGGAATTTACCAATACAAGGTTAAGGTCACAAGTCTATTGATGATATGATTATCAAAGCTCACAGACAAAGAGTTACTATCACAAGGTCATTGCTGTGAAAAGGCTTCTGTTAGATGTCCACTATAAGACTCTTTCTCAAGTATTCTATTGAGAACTTCACTATTCAAGTCTGCAGTTGGAAAGGTTACAGTTAAAGTGGCCAGATGTTACAGAACTATCGATTAGAAGCTTACTGTTAAAGGTCTACTATTGAGCATACCGATGGAGTTTACTGATAAGGATCCACTATTACAAAGAGTAGACAACTACCGTTACAAGACATATAGAAAGCACAAAGTTCACCGTTACAGGCCTACAGTCAAAGAGCCTACCGATGACGTTCATAGTTGAATAATCTACCGATGAAATCCACAGTTGAAAAGACCACAATTGAAGTCTACCGTGTGCCATGCATCGGCTACCAGTCAAATGATATTCTATTCATTCCTGTACCAATTTTATTAATATTATTATAACGGTCATGTATGGACAAATTAATGCACCTGGCATTATTTAATGTTATTTGCAGGGATATCAGGAGACAGTACGATCTACGAGGAAACATTTCTCTTGTCAGCCTCTACTGAACAACAAAACATGAAAAACAGGAGACTATATAAAAGATACAGGAGAGACACAAAAGAAGAACATGAATACCAGAAAGAATAAGAGAACACTCAAGAACTCATTCAGAAGAACATAGAGCCTCACAAAGATCTATTTAAAGAATCTTCTTCAATCTATCGTGGTGTGCTTTAAAGAGCTTACCATCCAAAAACCTGATCATCTCTACATCTGGAAGTCATAACCTGAAAGTTGCAACACTCTGTTATAGTGTCAACATGCAGAGAAGGACCAAAACATCATCTCATTCATTCCATCGAGTCCAGATCTGATCTGCCAACACATCAGAGCATTCTAAACTCATCCCCCCTATCTTTAGCTCTATTGTGTTTAAATACATTACATTTGTGAGCAGTGTGTTTGTTATACACACTGACTCTTGTAATTGAACTGAGGGATACTGAAAATCCCCATTCTAAACTCTCTTTATTTTTTTTCCCACATATAACTGTGGATGAAGACCGGTGTGGCTTGGAAGTTTATTTTTCCACATAAAACGGTGGTAGAGGTTGAAAAACCTGGACAGTTTGTGAAAGTTGTTGTAAAGCCTGATACATGCTGTGTATCACTTTTAATATAATTTCTTGGTGGCAAGTGATCACCAAGTGGAGAGGACTAGGTCTTTTCTTAAGACTGAACCTCTTGTTATAATTGTTGTGTTCCCCTTTCATTACTCTGTTTTATTCCTATCCGTTGTGCTTATATTAGCAAAAACATAAATATTTTTTTTCATTCACTATGATAGTTAGTTCAGGTTAGTGTGTATATCTGAGTTGTTTAGTAAACTTGTTTCAAAAGTGGAATTAGTTCTCATAATGACTCTACTGAGGAGTAATCAACCTTTGAGAAACCTGTTGAATAATAGATCACTTATATCTCTACTACCTTAATTAACAAGGCCGTTTTAATTTGGAGGAATTTAAGCCTAAAAGGTTTTAACAAAAATTATAAATTGGAACTCAATTCATCCCCCTATTTAGTATCCACTCCAACCAACATTTGGTATTAGAGGAAACATTCTTATTTATAAAATTTTTTCAAACCCTCTATTTTTCAAACTATGATTTTAGTTTTATCTTAACGATCTTAAATTTATGATAGTTCAAATTTTATCTCTTCAATATATTTTCTAAAATATAGTTATGGACAATCGACTAGAAGGTGCTGCTACTAGTAGGACACATTTCTTTAATGGTGTGAATTATTCTCAATGGAAAATCAAAATAAAAACTTATTTGGAAAGTATTGGTTTTGATATTTGGTCTGCTATAGAATCAGAATATGAAATTCCAAAAACTTCTAGATCTACCTGGGATGATGCTACTAAGTCTGACTATAAAAATAATTGTAAAGCTATGAATGCCCTTTACTTCTCTTTTGGAGATGAGGAATTCAACCGAATTTCTGCATGTAAAACAGCTCATGAAATCTGGGACACCTTGGATGTTTCTCATGAAGGAACAACCAACATGAATGAAATGAGATTAAATAATTATACTATTAAATATGATAATTTTAAGATGAGACCTGATGAACCTATTTCTGATATGTATCTAAGGTTTAATGAGATTGTCCACACTATGAGTACACTGGGAAAAGATGTTCCATAAAAGGAGCAGATCATGAGAATATTGAGATGTTTTCCTGACAGATGGAGAGGCACTTCTGTGTCTATCCGAGAGTCATGTGACATCAGCAAGCTACCAGTTAAGGAGTTGATTGGTAAACTAATGATGTATGAAGAGGAACTGAAGGTGAACAAAGAATAATATGACGAACCCAAAAGAAAATATATGGCATTCAAGTCTACTTCTTTAAAGAGCAAAGACAAGGAGAAAATGCATATTCCTACTGAAAGTTTAACTAGTGAAAATTTCAATTCAGACAGTGATGAAGAAATGGCTCAAATAGCCAAGAGATTTAAGAAGTTATATAGGAAGAAGAATTCTTTCAGAAAACCAAACTAAAAGGGTATGTATGATCAATAAGGTAAGTGGATGAAGGATTGGAAGAAATCTGACAAGGAAGATGATATAGTATGCATTGAATGCAAGAGTAAAGGACACATCAAGGCCAACTGTCCAACGATAAAATTTAAGAAGAAATATGATTATACGGACAAGAAGTATAAGAAATCCATGAAAGAAACCTGGAGTGCTTCGGAAGACAACACAAGTGAATCAGAAGCCACTGACTCTGAAAAGAATCATACCAACATGTGCTTCATGACTATCATATCTGAGGTACATGTTTCCCCTATTCTAAATGATTATTATTCTGGAAATAACAGTGATTCAGATAATGATGAAAATATGTCTCAGGATGAACTGATTGAATATTGCAATATACTGGAAGATACCTACAATGAACTAAAATATACATACAAATCTTTGAAGAAACCACATGCATTGACTCGTAACATTAAAACAGATCTAAGTGTAGTAAAAGAAAAAAAGCTCAATTGCTGAAAGAGAAAACCCAGCTCAAATTAGCTAATGAACAAATAAGAAAGGATATTGAGAAGTTCACTATTGGTAAGGATAAATTGACACAGTTTCTAGGAAAATATATTGCTCCAAAATATACAATTGGTCTAGGATATCAGCCTATACAGAGACACATTAGCAAAACCAAATTTGTTCCAAAATCTGGACAGTTCACTTCAAATTTTGGAAAATCTTTTGATAGATAATTATCTAAAGGACAGAACAAAGTATTTATGCCTCAAAATATGTTTTTTGATTTTATAAAACCTATAAATCAAATATGGGTTCCCAAAGTTTTACTGGATAACCTTTCTGGACCCATGAATATCTGGGTAACAAAATTATCTTATGTTTAATCTATTTTGCAGGGAAGTTGCTTAAGGAGTTCTTGTAAGAACCTATGGTACATGGACAGTGGATGTTCAAGACATATGACAGGAGACTATTCATGGTTCAAAAGTATAATTAAAGTTGATGGTGGGCATGTCATCTTTGGTGACAATGCAAAAGGAAAAATCATCAGCTTAGGCTAGATTGGTAACCCTGATACAATATTAATTTGTAATGTAATTTTTGTTGATGGATTAAAATATAATTTACTTAGAATATCTCAGTTATGTGATGATGGCCTTAATGATAAATTTGAGAATGTTCATGCAATGTTTTTAATTCAAAAAATGATTTAGTTTTCACTGCATATAGAAATGAGAATGTATATGCTGTTGATTTAAAATCTTTATCCAAACAAAATGTTTCCTGCTTAAATGATTTTCATAAAGAATCTTGGTTGTGGCATAGAATATTAGGAAACTTTAATGTGCACTCACTTAGGAAGCTATCTAAAAAATGCTTAGTTAGAGACCTACCTAAATTGAAATTCCCGAATGATAAAGTGTGTAATCCCTGTCAAAATGGAAAACAACACAATGTTTCTTTCAAACCAAAGAAAGAAGTTTCAAATTCTAAACCACTTGAGTTGGTTCACATGGATTTGTTTGGACCATGAAGAGTTTCAAGTTCAAATGGGATGTACTATTTTTATGTTCATTTAGATGACCTTTCTAGGTATACTTGGGTATGCTTTCTAGCTCACAAAAGTGAATCATGTTCCTACTTTGTCAAATATTCCATGTTTGTTGAAAACCATAGTGGAATTAAGATTAAAACACTAATAAGTGATCATGGCCGTGAGTTTGAGAATCATGAGTTTGAATCCTACTGCTCACACAATGGCTACAGTCACAACTCTTCTGCCCCTAAGACACCTCAACAAAATGGAGTTGTAGAAAGGAATAATAGGACCCTTCAAGAAATTGTAAGAACTATGCTTAATGAGTATGACTTACCTATTTATTTTTAGGCTAAAGCTGTAAATACAGCCTGATACATTATCAATAGAGTTTTAATTAAGACTATTCTAAAAAGGACCCCTTATGTACTATGGAATAATAGGAAGCCTATGTTTAATTACTTTAGAGTTTTTGGTTGCAAAGTCTTTATTCTTAATACTAAAGATAATCTTGAAAAAGTTTCTCCCAAAAGTGATGAAGGAATTTTTCTTGGTTATTCTGTTTCAAGTAAAGCCTATAGAGTGTTCAATAAGAAAAACAAATGTGTGGAAGAATCAGTCCATATCAAATTCTATGAGACCGATCCACATGAGCCTAAAACCTATCAAGGAAATATTGAGGATGATTTATCAAATCTGAACCTTAATGATAAGGATAGTGAATCCCCTGTAAAAGTATCTAGTTCTAGAAATTTTCCAAAATCTTCACCTGCTGATTTCGAACCAACAGACAACTATGAAGAATATAGTTCAACCCTTCCTAGAGGTACTGGGACTCTTAAAAATCATCATCCAGATGATGTTGTAGGCGATTTGAATAGAGGAACACAAACTAGAGCTTCTCTAAGAAACTAGGTTGAACATTAAGCTTTTCAATCATAGCTTAAACCCAAAAATATTAATGATGCTATCAATGATTAATTTTTTGTAATAGCAATGCAAGAAGAAATAAATAAGTTCGAAAGGAACAAAGTTTGGGAATTAGTGGAAAGACCCAAGGACACCATAACTATAGGTACTAAATGGGTGTTTAGAAACAAAGTAGATGAGTCTGGGAATATAGTTAGAAATAAGGCCAGACTAGTTGCAGAAGGATATAATCAAGAGGAAGGAATAGACTATGAGGAGACCTTTGCACCTGTAGCTAGATTAGAGGCTATTTGGACACTACTTGCCTATGCAGCTCATCTGAATTTCAAACTCTATCAAATGGATGTTAAAAGTACTTTTCTAAATGGGTACATAGTTGAGGATGTGTTTGTTGAACAACCTCCTGGTTTTACGAATCCACATTTTTCAAATCATGTTTTCAACCTATCTAAAGCATTGTATGGCTTAAAACAAGCTCCAAGAGCATGGTATGATAGGCTCAGCTCTATTCTTATTTCAAAAGGTCTTACCAAAGGGATAGTTGATCCTACACTTTTAATTAAATGGATTTCTAAAGATGATTTGATAGTAAAAATTTATGTGGATGATATTATTTTTGGATCTTCTAAAAATTCATTATGTGTGGATTTTTCAAAAATGATGCAGAATGAGTTTGAAATGAGTTTATTGGGAGAACTCAAAATTTTCCTTGGATTTCAGATATTTCAAAATAAAAATGTCATTGTTTTAAATACAAGTAAATATATTAAGGATCTTTTAAAGCTTTTTTATTTGGATGGTAGTAATGGTAGTGACACACCTATGAGTACCACCTGTAAGTTGGATACAGATGAATCTGGAGAACCAGTGGATCAAACCAACTACAGAGGTATGATAGGAAGTCTACTATATCTTACAGCTAGTAGACCTAACATCATGTTCAGTGTAAGCATGTGTGATCACTTTCAAGCCAATCCACAAGAGTCTCATTTAACTGCTATTAAAAGAATTTTTAAATATCTCAATCATACTCCCAACATAGGATTATTTTATCCAAAAGGACAATCATTTGATTTGTTGAGTTATTCTGATGATGATTTTTTCGGTTGCAAGATAGATAGAAAAAACACCTCTGGGTCATGTCACATTTTAGGCAAGTCACTATTATCTTGGTGTAACAAGAAGCAGAATTATGTTGCATTATCTAGTACCAAAGCTGAGTACATAGCTGCTGGTAGTTGTTGTGCTCAAATTCTATGGATGAAACAAACTTTACATGACTATGGATATCAATTCAAACATGTCTCTATAAAGTGTGACAATACAAGTACTATTAACATTTCCAAAAATCTATTATCTCATTCTAGGACAAAGAATATTGATGTGAGACATCACTTTTTGAGGGATCATAATCAAAAGGGTGATATCACTCTTGAATTCATTGGAACTGAACATCAATTGGCTGATATATTCACAAATCCCTAGAATTCTGAGAGGTTAAATTACATCAAACATGAGTTAGGTATGATTAATTTCAGCACAGTCAAACCTCACAGTTAGATCTCACAGTTGGACCTCACAGTTGGACCTCACAGTTAGATCTCATAGTTGGACCTCACAGTTGGACCTCACAGTTGAACCTCACTGTTATACCTCACCGTTGCACCTCACCGGTGTACCGAACTGGTACATCTCACTATTGATACCTCGCTGTTTGTTTTTATTTTTGCGAGAATTCGAACCATTTTTATTCCTATTTATTATATCCATTTTATTTTGTTTTACTTCCTAAATGATAAAATCAAAGGCAACGAACATATCTCAATCCAACTTCCTCTCTCAATCTCAAACCGTTCTCTCAAAATTCCTAAACCCTAACCCTTCACCTCAGCCCTAGATCCTCTCTCAATCTCTATGGCCAGAACAAAGCGACCCCCGACTGTCAATGAGGATGCTCCAAGGCCAAAGAGGACTCGAGCCGAATCCAATGGCACCAGTAATACTCTAACGAGACCTGTAAACCCACATCTGACCAAAAGATAAATCATTGTTGAGAAGGATTTAAGTGAAGAACGGTTGCTGTCGAGCAAGTCATTAGTACTGAAAGTACTTGATTCCCAAGGATGGACCGAATGAATTGCCAACAATAATTGACCTTACTACCCGAAGCTTGTGAAAAACTTTTATGAATATCTGACGTTATAAGTGGAAGAGGATGTTCATAAGGTAATATCCAGAGTCAATGAAAATCAAGTTAGTTTCTCATCTCCTGAGTGGGCTTCCTATTTGAGAGTTTCTCATGAAGGAATATTTGATTACTACTCTGGAGTATCTCCTCTAGATTGTGATTTTCCCGAGTATGAAAAAGCTCTGGAAGAACTGACAGGAGATGGAAAATCAAGGAGGACCATTGCAGTTGAGATGAATGGAGAAGCCATGCTCTTATTCAAATTCATTCAGCATGTACTTAGTCCAAGGAGAGGGGACTTTGCAGTACTGAAGTACCAGGACATATTCTTGATGTACTTACTAAAGCATGGAAAGAAGATTAACCTATGTAGGTTACTGATGAAAAAATTGGAGGATATGACCAAGGCAAGTTCAATGTCCAATGCTTTATTCCAAGCCAAGCTTATTTCAGTTATGATAAAGGTAAAGGGTGTGGCTGGAAATCAAGAAGAGATGATAGTGGCCAAGAACAATGTCTGTATCTCCAAGGAGATTTGAAAATTCATGAAAATTAGCTGGAATCCCTGGAAGAAGGCGTGGGTGAATGATGAGGGAAAGGTGTATGAAACGTTTGACCCTACTACTCACCCATCTAGGCCAAAAGACATAAGAGATCCAGGCCTGAAGCCTGATGAGCTAGAACTGGTTTATTCGGATGAGGAGGAGGCTGAAGGAGTTGTGGACCCTCAAAGAGAGAACACCCCAATTGATGATGGAAGTGATCATGATTTACCTCATAGTCCTGTAAGGATAGTATCTTTTAGAGTAGCTAGCCTTCCAAAAGAACTACCAATGAGAGAGATTGTTCTGAAGGACAGTGATACTGAGACCACTGAAGAGGAAGAAGAAGAAGCATATCAGAATGTTGTCAAAGACACCTCTGAAAAGGATGAGGCTACCGAATCAGATCATTTTTCTCATGAATAAAAGGAGGTTGTCGCTGAAGCCGATGATGAGGAAAATAAAAGAGAAGAGCTCAGTTTAAGCCCTCTGATAGATAGTACAGTCAGGATAGTGCCTGATCAGGAAGCATGAGTTACATCTACTGCCATTAATGAGGGAGTCATTGATTACTCAGAAAAGGATAAGACTCACCCTACTGTTGAAATAACAAATCAAATGGTTGTTGGATCTGCTGAAGTTGTAGAGGAGGTTGTTGAGGTACCTAGAGCAGAAATGTTAGAGGAGATTCCTCAGGAGAATGCTCTAAGTGTGGGGGAGCATCTTGGTTCAGTTTCTGTGTTGTATGACATCGAAGGTTGGTCATCAGATCCAGGATATATGGTTCTTGGACTCAATTATGAAGATTCTGATGAGGAAGACCAGTCCTAAAGGGATTCTGTTATCCTACCTATTGTGGGCGACAATTTGTCAACCAAGGATGACCTTGAGTTCTTAAAGGCTGAAATGAAAGAAACACTGAGAGAATCAGTGGAAGATTTGAAGAAATGCCAGGATGAAGAGATGAGGAGTGTGGAGAAATCCCTGGAGCTATCTCTGGGATGTGCTGTGTCTAGTCTAGTGAAAGAAATGATGAATGAAGTTAAATTATTCCATAATCAAATTGAGAGCTGGACAGGAGTTGTGGTTGCTCTAAGAAAATCGATTGCTTCATTGACTTCCATGAACAGTTCTCAAACCCAAGTGAATGCTGATATTAGATATATCAAAGAAGTAGTCAAGCAGTTTGTGGAAGTATTTGAGGCTTTTGAAACATCACTCAAAGAACATTTGAATAGTCAAGATGCACTTATTCAGAATGTGATTAGTAATTTGACTCAGTATTTTAAAGAGACAATACATTTCTCGGTCAAACCCCTTCCCTCATCTATCTCCAGCGTGAACATTGACCAGATCAGAACTATGATCCAGGAAGAGTTTGCTAAGGCCAGTACCCGTGGCACGTCATATTCTCAGATACTTTCTACCACTAGGGAAGTCAGCAGATTTGTTCGTGATCACCTGCGGGCAACTACTACATATCAAGAGGCCATTAAAAATAAGGTGGATGCTTACTTTGAGAGAGTCTATACCAAGCATCAAATGACCAACCATTTCAAGCTCTTAATTGAGAATATAAAGATGCATCCAGTGACTCAGGCATTCATGGAGCAGGTCAGCAAGCTGAGGGAATTGACACCTACTTTGGATATGTTTTTAGAGAATAAAGATGATTTTTTATCTGCTATGGAAAGAGGAGGAAGCATTATTATGGATTTCAGAAACCTTCTTCTACCCTTTCTCCATGTGGACTGCACCCCTGTAATTATTCGTCCTGCCTTACCTGCTTCTCAACCCAGTGGTTCTTCCACCATGTCTCCTGCTGACACTATCAGTATCCTAACTCCATTGACACCTCAATAAGCTACCCATTACAGACCCACAAGAGCATCTGTTGCTGCCCTTCGGTCAGTCCTGTAGGCATTCCTAAACCTACTGATCCACCAGCTCCTTCTCCATCTTCTTCTTCCAAAGGGAAAGACCCCTTACCGAAGAATGTTGTGGATTGAGTCTATTTCTGTATTTTGATAGGGACTCTATATTCTTTTTGGGTCATGTATGGAACTATTTATTAATACAAGATTTCTATGTTCTCTCATTTGTCTTTCTTTTTTCTAATCACAAAGGGGGAGAAATATTGTGCTAATTTGAGAAATATTATGCTAATTTGAGAAATATTGTGCTAATTTGATAAATATTGTTCTAATTTGAGAAATACAGTGCTAATTATAGACTAATCATATGATTGGGGAGAAATATGCTACTATGCTACTATGATACTATGTTGAATCTTATCTCTCTTTATCTCTGATACCATGTAATAATATTTTCTGGTTTTACACTCTTATTAATCTCTGATACTTATCTTAAATACATACTGACATAATTTGTGATTATAAAAAAGGGGGATATTGTTGGACTCACCTATTTTGATAATCCCAAAACATGTTTAAATATTGGTCATAATATATTAAGTCATCCATTAATCTTTTTAATATACATATACAGTTATCTTATTCTCAACAATGTATATTCTTAAGACTCATGACTTTGTTGCATCAACTTACAGTCCATATTTATCTAAATATAAGTTCCCTTTTAAATGCTACTGGTAAGAGCCTTCTGTTCAATGTCACCGTTATAGCTTACTATCACTCTAAGTCATTGATGCTAAAAGATCACCATTGAAGATTTACAGTCACCGTTGGAAGCTACCGATACAAGGTTACTGTCACAATTCTACCAATGATCTACTTATCAAATCTCGCAAACAAAGAGTTATTGTAACAATGTCATTGCTGTGACAAGGCTTCTGTTAGAAGTCCATTGTCAGACTCATTCTCATGTCTTCTATTGAGAACATCACTATTCAAGTCTGCAGTTGGAAAGGTTACAGTTGAAGTAGTCAGATGTTACAGAACTGTCGATTAGAAGAATTCTGTTAATGGTCTACTATTGAGCCTACCGATGGAGTTTACTAATAAAGAGACACTGTTACAAAGATTAAACATCTACCGTTACAAGACATCCACTAAGAAAAAAGTTCACTGTTACAAGCCTACAGTCAAAGAGCCTACCGATGAAGTTCACTATTGAATAATCTACCGATGAAGTCCACAGCTGAAAAGACCACAGTTGAAGTCTACCGTGTGACATACATCTGATACCAGTCAAATGATATTCTATTCTTTCCTTTACCAATTTTATTAATTTTATTATAACGGTCATGTCTGGACAAATTAATGCACCTGACATTATTTAATGTTATTTGCAGGGATATCAGGAGATAGTACGATGTATGAGGAAAACATTTCTCTTGTCGGCCTCTACTAAACAACAAAACACGAAAACAAGAGACTATATAAAAGATACAGGAGATACACAAAAGAATAAAACGAATACCAGAAAGAAGAAGAGAACACTCAAGCACTCATTCAGAATAACATAGATCCTCATGAAGATCTATTGAAAGAATATTCTTCAATCTATCATGGTGTGATACAAAGAGATTAACATCTAAAAAGCTAATCATCTCTACATATGGAAGTCATAACCTGAAAGTTGTGACACTCTATTTTGGATTCACCTTGCAGAGAAGGACCAAAACTTCATCTCATTCATTCCAATGAGTCCAGAGCTGATCTTCCAACACATCAGATCATTCTAAACTCATCCCCTCTATCTTTAGCTCTACTGTGTTTAAATACTTTACATTTGTGAGCAGTGTGTATGTTCCATACACTGACTCTTGTACCTGAACTGAGGGATACTGAAAATCCCCATTCTAAACTCTTTATATTTTTGTCTCCCAAGTATAACTGTGGAAGAAGCCTGGTGTGGCTTGGAAGTTTAGTTTCCCACGCAGAACTGTTGTAGAGGTTGGAAAACCTGGAAAGTTTGTGAAAGCTGTTGTGAAGCCCAATACAAGATGTGTATCACTTTTAATATAATTTCTTGGTGGCAGGTGAACACCAAGTGGAGAGGACTATGTCTTTTATTAAGACAAAACCTCTTGTTTAATTTGTCGTGTTCCCCATTCATTACTCCGTTTTATTCTTATCCACTGTGCTTATATTCGCAAAAACATAAATCTGTTTTTACATTCACTCTGATAGTTAGTTCTGGTTAGTTTGTATATCTGAGCTTTTTAGTAAAATTGTTTAAAAAGTGGAATTAGTTCTCATACTGACTCTACTGAGGAGTAATCAACCTTTGAGAAACCTGTTGAACAATAGATCAATTATATCTCTACTACCTTAATTAACTGGGCCGTTTTAATTTGGAGGACTTTAAGACTAAAATTTTTGAACCGAAATTTTAAATTGGAACTCAATTCACCCCCTCTTGAGTATCCACTCCGACCAACAATTGTAAAGGTCACTAAAAACAAATGTGTAAAGGTAAGAATATCGGATTCCCTATACAAAAGGGTAACCACAAAAGAGTAACCATGTAAGAGTACCACCCACATAAGGGTAATAGTGTAAATGTTAAATGACCTCATCAAAGGGTAAAAGTCTAGGATAGAGGACTTATGTAGGGGTAAATCCAATGCTAATTAAGGGTAAATAATAAAGACTATATGATGATGAAACAAGTAAAACAAATCATCGAAATATTAAATCCTGCATTTAATTACGAATACAAAAAATGAAACCCAAAACATTAAATCTCTTCCTTGAAAATTAAATACAAATTGGATTTAGTATGAAACATCATCAATCTCTTAACATTGAATATTTAAACCAAAACCACGTTATGATTCTTCACCACCAAACAATCTTCAATTTGGTAATTTCATAAATGGGAAACTAAAAATGGTGTAAAAGTTATACTACCTTAGTAATATTATCAATAAAATTACCTCTAAAATGAATCAACAGTAACAAGTGCATCCCAAATTGAATGATACAACCAAGCTATTAAAAAAGAACAGAATTTATATATTTATAAATAAATTAACGATAAAATCAATACCATCACATACATAATATTATTTATGATATTAAGTCATCAAGTAAAATTTAACCATAAAATCAAATTCACAATAGGTCCTCTCAACAACTCACAAGTGACTATAGAAAACAAAAAAATATATAACAGTATCTATCCTTATAAAAAAATAATAGAATAAGAATTTGATCTTTCACATATAATAAAACTCAATGAAATTAGTGAAATCATGAAACCAACAACATTAAGAAACTTCATAGAGAGAGAAATAATAGTAACAAAATAGAACTGGAAAATGCTTCCACTCAAAACCATAAAATTAATGGACCAAGCATCAAAAGTGGGATTAAGAACATAAAACTTTAGAGGAGTATTCCTAAAAACCCAAAAGGATAGATACTCAAACAAAGGGAAACTGTATGATCAAAACTATCCAAAAATTTAAATAATTAAAATGAGAGAGAGAAAATAACGAGTTGAATAGTGAAATTAAAACATACTTTAAAGTAAAAGACACTAAGAAATCCTTAAATGAAACAAATAATAAATTCATAATTTTAATAATGTAAAATTACACTCATTTATTCTATAGTAATACTTTTTTTGGGGATGACCCTATGGGGAGGCATTCCACACACACTAGGACATGATCTTATTTGGTATTTTGATTCATAAAATCCAAATCAAAAATAATTTTTATTATAATTTTTATAATTTAAAAAGTAATATACATAATACATGTTCACATACAAGAATAATTACTTTACAAATACAAGAAACTAAAATTATTACATCCATGAACATAGTCACACTAAAAGTAGAAAATATAACAACATATTTAAGTGGGAAATATTCTCAAAAATAGAAACAAAAACAGAATTATGTAAACTTTTATTCAAAAAAATATAATCAATGTATTAAGACATTAAAATCAAGATGTGCATTTTAATATTTCAAGAACAATTACATAACAAGAAAAAAATATAGTTGCAACAACATTTAAGTCTATCGTTAAAACAGATTAAATAAATTACATAAAATCAAATGAATTCAAATACAAAATCAAATACATAAGAGTCTGGTATATTTTAATGAAATAAATAAGCAAGTGAACATCCAATTATTTATAGGTCGATAATAAAAAGGAAAAGGAAAACATTAAAAGGACAAACATTTTTACATGATTTTTTAAATTGGCCAATAAAAATGGGGAAGTATCATCAAAGGTGTTTCACTATGAAAAATATAAAAGTACAGGGAGCAATGAGAAGAACTAGATAAGCTAGGGAGTAAAAAATTTATAGACATAGAAACAAGTGGTATAAAAAATAACGTCTACAAAAATCAATAAATAAAGCTGGAACCATGGATAGAACAACCAAAATGAGGCTTGGAAAAACATTTGGTGAGGAATTAAGATTTGACCAGATACTGTAATAATTTTTCTGTAGTATTAAAAGCATGAAATGATTAAGAACACATATATATATATATATATCGGTTTGACTACTATATATGATCATGTTCATTAACCCAAGGGGGTTGCAGCTACTCTGTGATCTATTAATGAACCTCATCAAACCAAAATTTGTATTCTTCTTTGGAGATCTTTGAACTAGGGTCCATAGTATCTATTATTATCTCTTCTCTCTCTCTCTCTCTATCAGTATAGTTGATTCCTTTGATCTAATCATTGATCTAGAAGAAGTGAATATATACCCTTCATAATCTAAAGTTGTTTTAATGACACTATAAATTGGGTGAATGGAGAGGATGAGATTAATTGATCCCTAATATCCTAATAAAAAACATAAAACAAACAATTCAAAATGGTCACTAAAATTTGAGGTATAATATTGAGAAGGTCATACCCCAGATGAGTAAGGATTACCACAAAAGAGTACCAACTGCATAAGGGTAACAAAATAAAGGTCTGATGACCTTACAAAAGGGAAAAAAGAAATGACAAAGGGACTTATATAGGGGTAAATCCAAATCTACATAAGGGTTAACAAAAATGACCATGATATTATCCAATATAGAAAACCAATCATAATCATATTATTTATATTGTTTAATTGACAACATAAAAATATTAAAACAAAAATAGTGCAATTCAATGGAAATTATATCGATTTTAGATAGAAATATAGTGGAATAATTGATAGTGTAATAATTTTAAGAAGTGGATAAACATCATGGAGTCCCACAACAAATCATTCCATATAGATATTCAAGGACCACTCATAGGTTTTGAAATGTATTATACTGACTGATGGATGTACAATTTAAATTTTTATCTAATTTTCATCCAAAAAAATAGGCAGTCTAAATGAACTATAAAAATATCAGATAACATGATTAAGGCATGTGTGGTGGACATTGACAGCTCATGGTTAGGATTTCCATCATTGGTAGAGTTATTATATTATAATATCCTCTGTATAACTATTAGTATGAATCCTTTGAGGTGTTTTATTCGTGGTCATTTCAATTTTCTCATTGCTGTGAAGAAGGAAGTGAAGTTTCCTTGGTTGGATTTTAAGAGATAAGAAAATATTCAATTAATTAATAAATAGATGTTATGATGTGTAGTAGTAAAAATTCATGTGTTAATAATCATCAATGAACTTTAGAGTTCATTATTGTAGACTATGTATTTTTTAGGGATTTATAACTGTTATGGCACTAAAGGCCTGTTAAACATGCTAATTTATCCTCTAGATTTGTGGTATCATTTTAATTGATCGATCATATTGGGGATGTTTCATACTATTCAGAATTACCACTCCATTAAAGTTACATACATGACATGTTTCACATATCATGGTTGTGGAAATATATTTTGGACCCTTAGCATGTTATAAGTTGTTATTATGGAGATTTATATATTGATACAACCATTATACATGAGCATATCCTTATTATTGAGTAATGGGAGAAAGATTTGAAAGGCCATCATACTCCCTTGGTATATATTCTTTTTCAATATGCTACCATGAATGAGAATACATTAGAGTATTTAGAAACCTCGGTTTTTTTGGGAAGAATACTTGGACTATTTTTGAATTTTTAATCCTCAAGATTTTAAAGTGGTGAAATGGAATATTTATCGAAAAAAATGATATCATAAAAATAATTTATGGTTTATTTGACTCCAGATTCTTGTTTCTACCCATCTAGAGAGTTGGCATGAATGGTCGATCATGACAGGGATATAAAATATTTAATAGAAAAATATTATTTATTTCCACATGAAACATTGATATCTTCTCGATAGATATTTAATCTCCATGATGAATTGTTTTATGTATGAGAGGTATAAATCCCCACATGGGTTTATGATTTCCAAAAGTGAATTTTTAAGGGTGTTTTAGTATTATGAAAGTTTTATCTCCCCCTCTTTAGTTTTCTTATACATGTCTTTTCTTAGATATTAATTAATTAAATTATAGTGGGTTCAAAATATTTTTAGAAATAATCTAGAATGAAGATAAGTACTTTATCACAATTGTATTTTCTAGTACAAGGCCAATGACATTTGGGCCCTTAACACCATTGTCAAAAAAATTGGGCAAAGGTGTTATGGGCCTTAAAGCATTTTTCAGAATGAAAAAAATTACATGTTTTAACTATACATCATTGTATATTTAATTTTTTTGTTTTTATTTTGTTTATCTCCATATATATATATACATATATTTTAGTAGGGATTAAATATTATTTAATATCTAGCATTAATTCCATTAAAGCAGTCTGGAATTCTAACCGAAACCCTCTACCATGGTTCCCTTTTATAAGGGGGCTTGCACTAGAAATCCTTCTGGATTTCCATTATGGGATTCATGCC
Source organism: Viscum album (assembly GCA_963277665.1). Lineage (NCBI taxonomy): Eukaryota > Viridiplantae > Streptophyta > Magnoliopsida > Santalales > Viscaceae > Viscum > Viscum album. The sequence continues at coordinate 388,915,577 of OY728166.1, forward strand.
CTCTATTTCTTATGCAGAATAAATAATATAATATTATTATTACTTATAAATTAATTAATAAAAAATTTAATAATTAAGTAATTAATATTGATAATGTTGTAATCAATAGTAATTAATAACTAATTAAATTTTAATTAATTATTTATATTTAATATTTACTAATAAATTAGTAATTATGAAATATTTATTTACTTTTTAATAACAGTAATTACTAACTTAAAAATAATTTTTAAATTAATAAAAAAAATAACAATGGTCATTACAAAATTAATAATAAATATTTAAAATTGTTATTTAGTTATTAAATATAAACAATAAAGATTGAATTATTAAATTACTAATTGTTAATTAATTATTTTGAAATTTTTATTAATTAGTTAACTAATTGTTACTAATTAATATTAATTACTAATAAATATTAATTAAATAATAATAATAACAATTTAATAATACTAATATCTAATGAATATTAATTACTATTTAATATTAATTACTAAGAAATATTTAAAATTATTATTTGTTACCTATTTATTTAAAATAATAATATAAATATTTTTATTAATAAATTAGTAAATGAGAAATATTTAATTATTAATTAATAACAGTAATTTCTAAATATGTAATTAGTTATTAATTATGTAATAAATATTAATGATAATTATTAAAAATTTATTAATTAATATTTAGAGTTATTATTTAGACACTAAATATTGAAAATAATGATGAAATTCTTAAATTACCAATAATTAATTAATTATAATCGAGTTACTATTAAATAATTAACTAATTTTTTCTAATTAATATTAAGTACTAATAATTATTATTTATTAATTAATAATAATTAAATAATTTGACTTAGTATTTAATAATTTTATTTTCTATTAAGTATTAATTACTAATTAATATTGATTGCCTATTTGTATTTAAAATTTTTATTTACAGACTAATTATTAAAAATATTAATATAATTAGTAGTTATTAATTAATTAGTATGCCTGAAATTTTTAACTAAATATTAAAAATAATAAGTAAAAATTAATTAATTAGGTATTTATTAATTAATAATTAATAATTATTATTATTATACAATTACTAATAAATATTTACAAATAATAATTTGTTACTAAATACCATTTTTAATGATTAGGTTATTAAAATTCTAATGAATATTTATTTAATTTTTTAATTATTACTATTTGATGAAATAATTTTTTAAATTAATTCTAATTATTAACAAATAATAAATTTTAATTAATAGTAATTACTAATAAATATTAAAATGTATTCTCTTTTTACTAATTTTTATATTTATTACTATATAATAATGATTTTTTATTTATTATTTACTTATAGTTAAATTTATTTTATTTTATTACAAATTAATTAAAAGATACTAATTATTAATGATTAATTAGAAATTAATTAGTTTTTCATTAATATTTTTAAAGAGTAACTATTATTTATTAGTATTTAATATTATTAATTAATATTATTCAAAATATTATTAATATTATTTTTTTAATTCTTAATACTTAATATAAAATATTAATAGTTATTTATTATTTAGGTTATAATATTATTATTTATTAGAAATTAATATTTGTTATTAATATTTAATAATTATTAATTATAATATATTACTTATTCTGCACAGGAAATAGAGGACTTAATCCGATATTGGGAATCTAGATGGATTTCTAGGTCTCACTCTCTTATAAAAGGGAGCATTATGAGAGGGATTGTATTAGAATTAAGACTATTTTAATTGATGTAATGCAGGATATTAAAAATCTATTGAGTTGTGTTGTTTTTTTTGTGAAAAATATATATATGAACAAAAGAAAACAAAAAGAGTAAAAAATTTAAATATACAAATATGTATATTTTTAATAAGTATTATTTTAATTTGGGGCATGGTGTTATGTCCTATAAGGCCTTTGACCATACATTCTCGAAAAGGTGGAAATTGCCTTCATGCCAATGGCCTGGATGAAAATAAGTCAAATATAGTTTTCCACCTTTTTACCCAAGTTTGGAAAATAATTTAAACCTAATAATATTTGAATTTCTTTTTTTTTTAAAAAAATATTAAAAAACATCCCCTCTCATTATATCATTTATTAAACATGAAAGGAGAGTCAGTTCATTATTGTTGCTGCTATATCTCTATCTAATGAGGTGGGAGGATTGATCTTTAGTTAGGATTGGAAATAATTGGGCCATTGGTATAATGATAATTTCAGGATAGATATTATGTACAAAAGTGAAGAAAAAAATAAACACCAGATGTACCGTGGAAAATCGACCAAATGAAAGGGAAAACATAATTTGAAAAATAAACGAAAATCAATATGGTTAAATATAGGTACAAACTCTCTAAATTTCCAGGAAAAAACACTCAAGAAAACATCTGTTGAAAGTATGGATAAATAGCCCACAAAATACTGTACTAAAAGATGCTGATATCTTGCTTGAAAATCCGATGATAAAAACTATTAGATGAGATATATTATTATATTCTTCCCTCAACCTCATTTGGTATATCCTCAATTAAATGTCTTTTACCAGATTAAATAGGGGAATAATGGTAGGTTGTCACCATCATTGAATGAAATTAATGAGGAGACCATCATCGCTATTTTCTTTCACTAGAATTTAATACAACATATCTTGCACCTGGAAATTTGATAAAGTTCACATCAGATCTCCACAAATCCTTTCTATCATCCAAACCTTATTCTCATGTATCATCAACGATGCTTGAGGCTCTATACATTTTGAACTTATAAAAACCAATCTATTTCATCCAGAAATCATCCATATTTTCTTTAGTGTCAATTTTCTGCATGTCCTCACTTCACTCCTCCACCATATCTCAGACTATGTGATATTATACACCAATGTGCTTTGTTTTGGAATGAAATTATTGATTTCTTGCAATGTTCAAGGCACTCTTACTACCAAAATCGATGGAATCTTCTTTTTGTGCTTAAGCTCCTCCAAAAAACCTCATCATCCAAATTTCCTATTTTCAAGCATTTTTAGCTCTCATATAATCCACCTCAATCATAGAAAAATTCACAACAAACTAAAACATTGAAATCCAGCTCAAAAATTTCCCTACAAGATTAATCACATAAACAGTAGTGGATTTTCTCCAGTCAGAATCACATGAACAATCTAAATCATCATAGCCTTTGATAATGAAATTTTATCCTTCATAACATAATGAAATATTAGAGGTTTTCTTGATGTATCTTATGATCTTCTTCACCATGCATCAATGCTCCTGTCCTCTATTATCAATGTATTGACTTACTCCTCCCACTACATGTACAATTTTTGATCTAGTAAAAATTATATCGACCATTAGAATCCCCACTATTGATGCATATAACTCAAAATACATTTCTATCTTCTATAATTAATTTCTACGAAACACCATGGAGGATAAATTTAAATTCATGGAGAGAGGGGTAAAAATTGGATTATATACATTAATATTGAAGAGTTTTATAAAATTCATCAAATAATTCTTCTTTGATAGAGAAATATTTATACTATTTCGAACATGTTAAATCTGCATCTCCTGAATCCTATTTGCGGGTCCCAAGTCCCTCATATCAAACTCTCTATCAAACTGTAACTTCATTACCGAGAATTGATCATTTATAGGGCTTAAAACCAACATTTCATCCACATACAGTTGTAAAATGAAAAAATAATTATCATCTAGTTGTGTAACATCCCGACCTGGAAGCCAGTAAACCAGTTCTCCGAGTCGGTTCTCCACAAGGCCTCAAGTGCGCCTCCCCTTACACTAGAGGCTGCCGACTAGCAGTGAGGGCCTAGGGTGTGAATGTGGGGAGACTATGCCCTCATAATAGAGTAAGAAAACAATGGGAATAACAAAGTATCATACACAGCGGAAAGTAAACAGAGTGCGGAAGCAGTAAACAACAAAAATAAAACTAGCTATAATAGTAAAATGCTGTAAATCCCGAACAACTATGCAATAAAATACAAATCTGGTCACCCACAGGGCCGACCATACAGATACAAGTACAAAAGAAACTAAAAGTAAAAGTACAGGGTTCTGCTACTAACTCCGATCCAAACCACACACCCGATATCCAGACACTTTCGAACTACAACAGCCCGATATCCATCACAGGTTCTGACACATTCTTAATACTCGTGTCTACCATATCCAAAATAGTAAATACCAGGAAAGAAAACTGCTCTGACACCACTTTGTAACATCTCGACCCGGAAGCCACTAAACCGGTGCTCCGAGCCAGTTCCCCCCAAGGCCTCATGTGCGCCTCCCTGTATGCCAGAGGCTGCCAACTAGCAGCGGGGGACTAGGGTGTGATAGTGGGGAGACTATGCCCTCATACCATAGTAAGCAAACAGAGGAAATAACTAAGTATCATACACAGTAGAAAGTAAATAGAGTGCGGAAGTAGTAAACAACAAAAATACAACTATCTGTAATAGTAAAATTCTATAAAAGCCCGAACAGCTATGAAATACAATACAACACTGGTCACCCATAGGGCCTACCATACAGATACAAGTACAAATGAAACTGAAAGTAAAATTACATGGATCTTCTACTAAATTCGATCCAAACCACGTACCTGATCTCCAGACACCGTCGAACTATTGTAGCTCGATCAGTAGTACCACTCGAGTAGCTCCGCTCGATCATGAAACACTGGGCCTCAGCCCTATCCACCATGCAACTCGTTCTCAACATGAAAAACAGACATAAGGTCTACACGTACACCGAGGTGTACCTTTAGGGGTGAGAAACAATCTCATTAGGGCACCCCGAAAACAACCTATAACTGTGCTGCTAAAAGTGTATGCAACAATAACGTGCTCAGCCTACCTGGAACATAATAAAAGTAAGTAAACCAAATGTGAAACCATAGTTGAACTCAATGTATGTAATCCCTGTCAACTGGTAAAGTTCCACCATGGATGTCCATATCTATATACGTACACATGTATAGTCCCATACCTATAAACATTTACATAAATATGAATATTCATGATTAGGTGATTCAAATAACATGAAATTACATCCGAAGTTGATCCTTGGGACTATATGCCTGATCTCCTGGACATCCTGTCCAAGGGAAATGATCTAGACATCATTCCACTCAAGCCGTGTATCATTAAATCGATCTCTAGGTCTGTAATCCCATCGACATGTACCTTCTTCGGCCAACGTTGGAAATATATCTCTGTACAAGTCAACCAGAACCAAGCCCTTAGGCTAAACAAAACCTTGACCTCAAGCTAAAAAAAACCACGCACTCAGGTTAACAGAACCCTAACCTCAGGCTAAAAAAACCACGCCCTCAGGCTAAACAGAATCTCACCCTCAGGCATAACAGAATCTATCCCTCAGGCATAACAGAATATCGCCCTTAGGCATAATAGAATTTCACCCTCAGGCATAACAGAATCTCACCCTCAGGCATAACAGAATCTCACCCTCAGGCATAACAGATGTCAATCTCTCAGGCACGAAAGGTTTACCTCTGGAAAAATAGAACATCTACCTCAGGCTAATACAGTCACACCCTCATGCTATTGTAAAACATCGCCCTTAGGCACAAGTAACTGGGTCATTCCCAACATATAAACATGCAATTTACATACAATTCCTTTCATGGAAAAAGTAATCCAAAATTAAACATGTCATACCCTCAGGTATCCTGGCCAAAAGGCTAAACAGAGGAACGCACCCCTCTGGATGGTCTTGGATCCAAGAAGCGATCACAAACAACATTTTATTATCACAATTAATTACGAATTCAATTCTAGCTATTTAAACTAGCCACGACCACAACCACACGACACCCCAAATATGGGTTCGTGGCTCAAAAACGTACAAAATGCACAACAGTTGGAAAATAAACACCAACCCACCTAATAATCAGGTACACAAGTAAAATTTGGTATCCCAACATATATGAAGACGCCTCACATTAGGCTCAATAGCCACCAACCCGAAAGCACCTCTGGTAACAACTACAACATCAACAACCCAAGTCAGATATAAACAAACAAGTGAGGGTGGCCAAACGCCCAACCCAACACTAAAAACATAACCCCACAGGATTACTAGCTTGGCACGGGTTCTAGATGACACCCAGACACCTTCTCTACCCCAACCCGACATAACAACCTAGGTCGGTCAAACAACAGGCACCCGCCAGGTCCCACAAGTCAAACACCAAGGATTCATCCTACTCAGGATCCTCCAGATAAATAGAGAGAAGGAATCCTACATGGGATCTTTATCAAAGATGAATCCTACATAAGATCCATGAGTGAAAAATAAAATAGGCAACCCATAACAGGGGTCCTCTCAAAGAAAACAAGATAGAGTTCCTACAAGGACTCCCTAGTTCAGCACACAAGCAAGGCATCCCTCAGGAGACCCTTAGAAGCATCCTGTGTCATGGAATCTTAGGCCATAAGGGAACGTCTCACTAGGGAAACATCCTCTAAAGGGAAGTTTCTGGAAGATAGCTCATAGCTCATCTCATATTAACGGTCCTGACTAAGTTGGTCCGAACAACCAACCTAACAGCCTCACCAAGTCTCACCCTCAGGTGACGACTGGGCTCGATAAATGGAGGAAGAATCCACTCTATTTAGATAAAACAACAAAAAACCATTTATATGACCTCTAAATGTCAAATTTAGTCCACCATTGTGATCTACGCAGAACTATCATGATAATTGACTACTCACATGCCCAATTCTGACTTCCAGAGCCCAAGATATCCCAAAATTACTAAGATGGAGTAGTACATGGCCAGAGCACATAGGGCCTGTCGGTGTAATAGTACATGGAGTGTACATTACTGTACATGGTGTGTACTATTAAAAAAAGGTACACCATGTCCATTTTCACCTGAACACATGCCCATGTACCACTACATGACATGTACTTTACTGTACGTGTCGTGTACTTCAAAAAAACCACTATTCCATGTTCTATTCCACACGACCAGACACACGTCCACCACTATACGGTGTGTACATAAAAAAACTCATCTTCCCTGAACAATAATAACACATGGAATGTTCCACTAGAACACACACCATGTATCTTGGGTTTTTCGACGGGAAATCCCTAAAAATGCCTGATTCGCCCATTTTCGCCCCCGAAACAACAGATCGAGCCCCATGGGCATATAAGCAAGAAATATAAGACTTTAAAAAATAAAAAAAAACATGTTTTAAGTGAATCTATTTTGAAAAAATAAACTTCCCTACCTTTGGGCGGAAACCGCCGAAGCTTCGGTTGATTTCATGGCTCTCGGTTGCCCTTCGCGGAATCAGCGCGTCGAGAGCTTCGAAACAGTACAACCCCCACCTTCCAACTCCCGCTCTTGCTCAATCTTAAAATTCACCCCATGGGACATGTCCAAGGATGAGAACACATGGAGAGTTTGCAAGGAGGAGGAAGGAAGAGATAGAAAAGAAAAGAAAAGAAGAAAATAAAGGAAGAAAAAGGGGCCCGGCCCGGCCCCAGTGCCCGACATGAGTTTATAGATTCTCTAGGCTAAACCCCTCCTTTAAGACTCAACGGCGCAGAAAAAATATCAATTTTACGCTCCATTTAAAATTTATTTCCAAACAAACCTACGCGAATAATTTAATATTTAATTTAATAATATTAAATATTAAATATTCCGCCAAAATTCGAACAGCTCAGATTTCAACCAAACTCCTCTCCTAGGGTAAAATCCGTATTCTGAGACCAAGGGAGTTGTTGGAAAAATTATCTGAGATCATTTGGCAGGGGAAAATGACCATTTTACCCCTCAAGAGCATCCAACAACAAAAATTCAAATTTTTGCTCAAAACTACTGTCCGGAAAAACACGGGTTCTTACACGTTGCCTAAAATATTCACAAGGATCTTAATTAACTATGTTGTATCCAAGTATCGTGATATTGTAATAAAATCTATTATACCAACACCTTGACACCTATTTGAGAATATACATATATGATTGAAACATGAAATAAATATTCTCTTAACCTTCTTTTGAAAAATATTCTTGATAGAGAATCTTGATATCTTTATCAAGATCACGATAGATAAACCCTATTTTCACATATATCATCTCTTTTATGTAGAGTGTATATAGAAAACATCTCCAGAACTACCTGAATAGTCTTTAGTCTGAGAATCGTGGAAAATATTACATTGAAATCTGAACCATCCTTCTATGAATATCCTTTGAACACATTTCTTTCACAATATATTTCCTCCTCATTTTTTTCATCCCTCTTAATGATGTAGATTCATTTTTTCCCCAATGGCCTTCCTTCTATGATGTACTGAAACAAGATCCCAAGTCTTATTCCTGTATATTTCTTGAAGTTCTTACTGCATCTCCACCATCGATGAAGATATATCTGGACTCTCGGTCACCTCAAAAAAGTTTGGTGGCTCTCTATCCTAATTTAATAAGAAAAATGAAACATTGCACTTAGTGACAAAATATTAGTTCCATATTGATTCCCTTTTCTCTCTACTTGAATTACTTAGTCTAGGATCATCCAATACTTGATCATCATGCTCCAGAAATTCCTCATAGGAAACCAATTTTACTTTTTTTCATCCTTAAGCTCTTCTGATGTAGTTTCTCTAGACTCTTTATATTTGACATTATGATTCATCATTTTCACCTTGTCTTTTGAAAAATTGACATCTCTTCTGATGATATTCTTTTTGGTAGTGGTATCCCACAAACAATACCCCTTCACACCATCAGTGTATCCCAAGAAGATTTTTTTAAGAAGGTGGTGGCATTAATTGGATTTCCAATTCATGCCCCCTAAGGAATTTATTAAAAACAAGAGAGTAACAATATAGACTCGAGGTGTTAATAACTTACACCAATAAGGAGTTAAATGGATAACAAGAAACAGAACTAAAAAAAACAGAAACATATTGCAGCAAGCCAAAGTATGTTAAACTTATTCCTTAAATCATTGGTTGTTAAATGTTCAAAACTATCCTTCCCCATCGACAATTCTGAAACATCATAAGGATTGAATTTTTTTTAAAGAAGTAGCATTGCATCTGGAATCCTCCCAAAATGGAATTCCAGCAAAATAGAGAGATATACAAACCTGTTTCAATGAAAAATCAAGCCAGCTAAACATTGACAAAATAGATTCAATTCTATTTCAAAAAAATCCCAACTGCAAAACTTTATAGTAGGAAATAAATGCTAACATGGGAAGAAATATCTCTAAAATTATTCAACACGGAATTCCACCAAATATCTTTGAAAATCAGCACCATAGAATCGAAGAAATACAGAACAGAAGAGCCAAATCAACCCATCCAAAGCCAGCACGAAGCAGAAACCATTAACAGATGTAGTAATGTCAAATCACCTCATTGATCATCATCCAAATAGTTGCTAGTATATACACAGCTTTTCCAGCAACTGGACAAATAGAGGTACCAATCTAGTGACATAAAAATTGAATGTAAAAAACTTCATAAGCTCCAAAGTCTCATTATCAAATAATGAGACTATTAGTAAAGCCAAAAGATTCTGCAAGAGAGTTCCAGAAGTTACCAGGTTTTCAGAGACGAATATAAAAAATACCCAGAGATCAGATAGATTTATATAGAAGGATCAATAGAAAAATAAAGATATAATGCATTATCATAACATAAAACCAGAAAAACCTCAAAGAACCAGGAAACAGGGATCATTGCCATGGTATTTCCTTAAAATTGATGTTTATATCTTTTTTAATTCATTAGCAACCCTAATAAAAATCATTTTTCTAATATCAAGATAATCATCGGTAGCTATTTCACCATTTTTAATTTTTCAAAAGCTATTTGTGTCATTTTACCTTAACCAGGAATCAAGTTCCATTGAGAAATCCAATTTCTATTTATATTGATTGGCATCCCTATAGGAAGGATCATTTTCATCATCCTCACTTAAAGAAGCTTATGAGTCAGAACAATCAAAATATTGTGGCGATTCAGGTAACGGGTCAATATGTATAGGTTGTGGAGGAACTTAATTATCCGTAATCTTAGAAACTAATTTTCTTGTGATAATAGTACTCTCGCTATTGACATTGTCCCTATGTTTTTGAGTTTTCCTAAGATTCGGGGTGATGAAGCCATCAGAGTCAACTATAGCTTTTTTCCATTATTGATCTTTCAAATGAAAATCCTCCTCCACTTGAGAGATCTTATTAACATATTCTTATAAAGTCTCATCAGATTCCACCTGTAAAGCATCATTATTCTCATGACCCTCTTCATTATTCTCATGACCCTCACGTATGGTATGAGGGAAAACATTTTCACAGGGATTGACCAATTGAGGATTTAAATCATCCTTTGAATTCAAGGTGTTATCTACTATTCTTAGGGACTTCAATCTGGTCAGCAGTCATCATTTCTAGAGAAATCTTTTCAACCCAAACCAACTTGAAATGAGGAAGGGAGTGAGGGGGATGTCTTTCAATCCCACATCCTTTTGTGGTATAGCCAATTCTAAAGCATGTATTACAAAATTCCAACGCATTCTCAAAAACCACATCCTGTATAAATCCATCCTCCCCATTTTGAATAGAAAATCTCGAATTCAATTCTTGAGGAATATAATTTTTCTTCCTTATCCTAGCAACTGAGGGGCCTTCCAGGTTCATTGTAGCATTATCAAGTATGAGAGGCTGACTAAATAGTGGAGAAATAGATATTAGATCATTCTATTAGAAGAAGTGTAATGGCATACATGAGAACCCAAGACAAATAGGAACAATGGGGTTCTCATCATCAAAATTAAAATTAGGTGGCTATTTAAATACTTTCATGAAAGAACCCCCAAAAGACCACGAAGCACGTGTCCAAAATATATAGGAGTCATTGTCCAATGTAAACAGAAATAAAACATGTAATGAATTCAAGAGACTGATATGGATGTTTGTAAATCTTATGCTTTCCATGGTTTTGTGAAGGAAAGCCGAAGATGGTTGACATTTTCAGAACATACCAAATAGAGAAAATCAAAGGTCCAAAGAGAGAAGATTTACCTATTCTGATGAAAATGAAGTTTCTGATAAACCTCGATACCTATATGTTTTAGGAGAGAGAGACTCGGAGGTCTTTGATTCATTGGGAGGAGGATGACTAGTGACGACATCTACAAAGGATCTCACATCTTGGGTCCCCATGTGAAAGCTAGGGTTTCTTACAGGAACGCTCGAGGTCAGAGGCTCCTATACAAATTCAATGAAAATCCCAACTTTCTCATTTCCCAAGAAGATAAATTCCTTTTATATCAAGTCAAGTGTCATTATTTTCTGATCATTTTGTAGTTCATATATTGGAATTTCAAAAGGATGCAATTTATAATAATCATTGGGCTTACCATTCCACATATCAATCAGTGTCTTCATCTCAATTTACACTAAAGGGGATTGATTGATAACATAATAGGTAATATTTAATTCTTTTTCACATAATGTCTTGGTAACATTTGTAGTCTTTGGAATCACCCATGTTTTACCCAACATGGTTCTATTCATCCACTCTGCCAGTCCATTCTACTGAGGAGTGTATGCCATTGTGAACTATCTCTTGATTCCTTTTTATTGAAAATAATAATCAAACACTTCACTTTTATATTATCCAACATTGTTAGTCCTTAAACACTTGATCTTTTTTTTCAGATTCACGATCTGACCTCACTTTGAATGTGTTGAATACATCCAAGACATCTGATTTACATTTGATTTGAAACACCCAAAATCTTCTAGAATAATAATCAATTAATGATACAATGTACCTTTCCCCTCCAAGGAATACAACCAGTGCTTTCCAAACATCAGAATGGATCAACTCATTGATATCCTTAATCCTATATATTTATGATCCAAACATCAACCTATGTTTCTTACTCAAAAAAATCTTAAAAAACAGTAAGGATACCTTTCTAAACCTATTTAGAAAATTGTGATAAGAAATAATCTTCAGTCATCGTTCAGATATATGGGCACGCTTCTAATGCCATAACACCATCAACTCATCCGTCAAGATAGTGGATGTGACATCTATCTCTACGTCCTTATACATTTTACCCCTAAGCACATACATGTTATTTGAGATCTTCTATGACTATCAACACAAGTACCCCCTTTACAATCATTATCATCCCATTCTTGGTGTGATTCTTTCATCTAATATCATCAATTTTCCCTATGGAAAAAATTTTCTTCTTGAGTTTGTGCACATGGTGTAATCCTTGAATAGTTTGGAATATATTTTCATGAATCCTCGGTTTGATGGTGAAAACTCCAATGATCTTAAATATATGATTAGGCCCCATGTATAAAAGTCTTATTAAGATAGATTAATATTGGTAAAACCATTCCCTTTGAGATTTAATGTTTCATGTTATCTTGAGTTAATAGTCCATGCGTTGTAGAGACCCGAATCTTGACGTACATAGATATTACATTACTTTTGTGGAATACTTAGTACATAACAAAAAAAACACACACAAGGACCGTAATAGTTTAGTGTCTTTGGAAACTCGGAACGTAATCTTCTAATCATGGTGAAAGATCATCAACATCTCCCATAAATATCATCCCTTTTTTTCTTACCTAAAACCTTTCTTTATATCTTGGGGAAAATAAAACATAAAAGGGTGAGCTCAAATGCTCAGTAAGGGTAAACAAAAGAAATATCAATCACATCATATTAATAAGAACATATCTTTTGGAAATCTTAACCTGCAAAAGAGATCATAATTTCATAACATGGGATAAATCATAGTAGTGAAATGTAATCCCAATAATCAAAACTTAAAACATGAAACTTTGTGGCATACACACTTAATCATAGAGAATCATTTCTTATTAGTCAAGACTCATTTCCAAGACTACCTTAGTGGAAAAAGTCCCTTTCTGAACCGAGTTCACTCCTCGTTTCAGTCCTGTTTTACTGAACCGGTATAACCAACCGTTCCAGCCATGTCTATCTCATAAGATATAAAATGTTTACCCAATGCATTGAAGGGAGATATAGGTCCCACCCATCTCATAATTATACCATTCTTATGTGTGCAACAAAATCATAAACCATACATCATTACATAACCCATGTAATAAAAATGTGAATCTTAAACATCATGACATCATAAAACAATTCATATATGATAAAGGAATTCATAAAAATAATTCCATCACAACATAATCAAATCAATGTAATAATAGGGATAAAATCATAACCCTTTATTGTCTTAGATGGAAAATAATTTTGATAAAACACTTGAACTTCATTCTTGAGGAAAATATCTTTTCTACATCAAAAACACTTTTCCTTTCTTAACATGTCATACAATTTTAAACTAAAACAAGTTGATTAAAAATAATCGTGAAAACTTGTAAACGAGGCATCTTGGAAATAATGTTTTAAAAATCCATTCATGCCGTATAATTTAAAAAAAACATTCTTCTTGTACTTTTGTCGAAAAAGTCAAAAAGTACCTCGTACGAAAAACGACAAAAGATTTCTTTCATATCCATTACTAAAAACACACCGAAGGGTAAAATTGGATTTAAAAAATTGTAGGTGGATGGAAATAATGTTACATATTGAGGAAACATGTATGTGGATGATAAAATACACCCCAGTAAATAACAAAGTATAAACAATCTCGGATAAAAATGAGATTGTGATATTTCCCTTACCTTAGGTCCGATTTGCTTCGTAAGTGTCCGAACCTCCTGTATAATGATTAAAATAATGTCATTGACTTATTCCAGAATCATACTCATTGTTATGATATCATATATGGTTCACTTATGACTTTATATTACCGGGTCTTTTGTAAATTCCATGTTAAAGAGCGTTTTGGGTAAAATCGTTTCATTTGTCGTCCGTGTTTTGACTTGTAATTATTCATATGATTACATAGATCATGATTACTTAATTACAGAATATAAAACATGATTTATATATAATATATATTCATAATATACATATATATAATAGATTAGTAAATGGAACGAAATACACCATTCATGGAGACGGTAGGCCGTACGTACGCATGAACGATGTTTTCGTTTCCTTATTGAGTTGAATAGAATTAATTAGATGACATACATATATATACACATAAATACAGTATCATTATTATGTCATATATTTCATAATTACTTATTATATATACTTTATAATCATTCATGAATGGTTAACGTGGAAAACGAATCTCATCGCGTCGTGTAGACGGTAGTCCGTACGTATGCACGAGCGATGATATCGTTCTCATGATCGTGGAATTGTATTGGAGTGTATGTATACTATTTCAGAATCAATATCACTTTAAAATAATAATATATAGTAATTATGTACACCATTATACCCATCCAAGTAAGGTGGTGGTGGAAAATAGATTACACCACGGCGTGGAGACGGTATTCCTTACGTACACACGCGCGGTGATTTCTTTTTCCGTAGGATGGATAGATGGTGAAATAGGGTTGTTTCATACTTATAATAACATATCAGTATATGAGTGATACTGATGTTATTACTTCATAATGAAACAACTAATGAAGAAGAAGTGGAAGAAGAAATAAATATGAAAGAATCGATAACAGACATTACCTCTTCTTTGAAGTGCTTCTTTGAGACCTCCTTTTAGGGTACTAAAATAGGTGTTTTAAGAAGCCCCAAACCTCTAGGATGTTTCTAGGGAAGTGGATAAGTGAAATCGATAGGGTTTGGCCGAGCTTTACGGCTCAAAGGGGTGTGAGGAAGAGGGAGGAGGAGGTGCCCTTTTATAAGGGAGGAGAGGGGAACCTTTGGAATTACTAAAAATATTATTTTATTATAAAGTCAAATTCGGTTTTTAATAGTTACAAATTGATATATTTAGAAGATAAGGTGGGTAGGGGTCGAAATAATCTCATCCAATAGAATTTATACAAGTTTAGGTATCAATTTTAACCTTATCATTTAGATTTAACTTTAAGTTAGATAATATAACTTTTACCGTGTCTTCTTGTTTTCTTACACTATAAGGATAATAAACAAACTATATAAAGCCAAAATAACCCCAAGTTGTTTATTATTAATATATATAACCATATCTAAGTCATTTGGCCAAACCTTAGATTTTTAGGAATAAAATATCAATTAATAATATAATTTTTGTTTTAAAAACTATTTTATGTCAATTTTGACACTATTTAGTAATTGATTTTTGTGAAACTCATGAAAGATTGATTAGTTAGAAAAAAGTTAATTAAATCAATAATAACATGTCATATTAACATATAAAATTATTTTAATTCATATAAAGTCTTAAATTACATTTATTTGGGTATTTATAACATCAATTATGTCAATATTTCATTAATAAGACAATTACTGCATCATTTTTGTGTCATATGAAATGATAATTATTTAATCCCTAAAAATTTTAAATAAATTCCTATGATGTAGATAATTGTATTATATTTCTGGATACCATTAATTTTCGAAGTTTCATGAAGTTTATCACTAAATTAAAATTATTATACTTAAAAGATTTAAGAAAGTGAAATGTTGTCACATTCTTTGGTTTTAATAATAATTAAATTATTTTCATAAACAAAAGTCCATTAAATTAATCTAATCCTACCCTTAGGGGATATGAGTCGACTTTTAGTCATACAATAGGATTTTTCCAAGTGTTAGGGTAATTTTATAATCTTATATTTACCCTTAATTACCCGATTTACCTTTAACTATAGTAAATAAAATTTACCGTAGTTACTATTCACAATGCCCAAAAATAAAAAGTATCTTATTAAAATAATTTGGACCCACTGATTCCAAATATGGAATCCATTTTTCCAAATTCAACACACAAAATTTTCAGAAATTAAATTAAAATTAATCCCATTGTCGAAAGAAAACGAGTTTTTCTTTAAAACATTGCAAAAGATTGAATTGATTTAACCTACGAATTCAAGGTAAAATCAATGCTAATGACATACATTATATGAAATGGTAAAAATATATTCTTTTTATACTTTAAAAACATTAAATATTATAATTTAACCACATATGATATTACGATAAAAAAAATGTTTTTAATTAAAATATAGCGTGTTTTTACTATTCATCAAAATATGAAAGTTACCAGAATAATATGAAAATTTTATCCAAAGTAAATTTTTATTTTATGATTCCAAAGAAGAATTTTATTTTGTCAAATTTAACTTATAAACATGTCAAAAACAAGATTTAATGTGGGTGCGCCACCAAAATGCGGCAAAACTGCATTTATTGAAAAATACCTATTTTACCCGAAAAATTTATTTTGTTCTTATACCATGTTTTAGAAAATGTGTAAGACGAATAATAATGTTATAAGATTCAAAATTTAGTTAATACTATTCATAAAGGCTAGTTCATAATAATAATATAATAATATATCGTTGTTTAGTAAAACCTGGTATTGCGTACAACACACGCTATCGAGGAAGGTCGTGATTGCGTGTAATGCAAGCCAAGTTAGGGTTGCGTGTTGTGAAAGAATCATTTGTTGTTTCGTATAACATAATCCAACCATATTTCATTTATACATTGAATATATATATCTTTATATATATTCAATGTTTCATAGAATAACTATTATAAAAATTATGTGTAACACGATCCAAGAATAGTGTTGCGTATACTGCAAGCTAATACGGTGTTGCGTATAGCGCAAGGTAATCTTGGTGTAGCATACAATAGAAGACATTAATGAAATTTAAATAATATTTTTCATAAAATCTCAGGGTGTTACATTTTACCCCCCGTAAAATGAATTTCGCCCTCGAAATTCTTCGGGGTTATAAATGGTTTACTATTCGAAAGTTTCTTTAATAGAAACCCACATCGTAAAAAGGAATACCAAAACCAATCTTTATAAAAAAAAAGTATGAATCGTAACGGTTAACCAAATAAACTAATCACTGGGTTTCCACATAGGTGAAAATATGGATATGGATGAGAAATCTAACCATCATGTTCTGATGGAGAGTGGTAGAGAACATGGCTATGGAAAAGCCAGCAATCACAAAGCCATAAATTTGTGATGATCTAAGGTACCATCTAATTCATCAGATATAAGAGCACTAGGACAACATTTTTGGTTTTCAAGATCATTTCCCTAAAGTTGATGAAATTGGAATTAGAAGAAATACTTTTGTGATTTTGGTATAGTCTCACCGTTTGTCGTTATTTGGACAATTTCCACTTCATACCTTGATGAAATGAAGTTGAATTTGTCATTCGTTATGTGTTAGCAGATCATGTGATAGAATGATGGGTTATTCCATCTGTCTCAAACAAAAGGATAGAAAAGTTATCAAAAAAAATACATAAGTCCACCTATTGTGAGATTAATTTTATATAGTTCCTAAAATGGACTTATACTGCTTAATATAATAAAACTAGTTTCTACTAAACATGGAATTCCTGTAGGCCCGTGGTAGGCAAAAAAGGCCAGTTGCACTTCTATTGTGGGTTCGATTCCCACAGCCTTGTCCGACGCGATGGGCTGTCGCCCGTCCTGCAGGTTGTCCTTTTTCTAAAACTACATTACTATAAAATCCCATCAGTAATATCGAAAAAGGTTCTATCCTTAAACAATACTTAGCATATGTCCAACATAATCCATTCTAATATTTAGGCTTATCTAAAATACTTCGGTCCAAGATCATAGTATAGAGAAAATGATCATGTGAATGCCATCATTTATCCCTCATATATCTTGTTCGTCACATTCCAGTCATGTGAATGCCATAATCATTTAATCTCTTGAAAAATGAATACCCATTGAATCTTAGTGAAAACATGAGTGCTGTCAAAAGATAACTCTTCCCACATACCAAAATCCTAAAAATTATATATACTTAGTCCTTATATCAATCATGAGCTCATGAATACAATCAAAAATCTCATTATCTTCTTGTCCCTTCATTATGCGCATATCATCTACTTTCCAAAAATATTTCAATCACTTTTTTTTCCGGGTTACCAGTATCATACAATTATTGAAAACCAATAAATAGATATTCCAAAATTCCACAATACCATAAATGAGATTCCATGATACTATTTTGAAATCCCATTACATAAACACTTAATCATTCCACAACATCGTTGTCATATTCAACATCGCTAATAGTGATCGCATGTGACTTCCCTTTGTCCTTTGCCTTAAGCGGTTGCTCATGTCGATCATCACTAACCCGTGGATTAGGGCATTTATTAGCATAATGACCCATTTCCTTGCACTTGAAGCATTGATGTGTTGGTGGTGCGTTCTTTGTAGTCTTCGCTTTATTCACATCATTAGAAACCCTTTTTCCATCACTTCAACACTCAACTGCTCGATGAACTTCTTTTCCACACTTAAAACATTTTCTAGTCCCTTTAAGACAATCTCCACCATGCTTCTATCCACACTTTGTGCATAAGGAAACATTCATCTTCTTTTCACCATTATTCTGAGATTTCTCCTTGAACTCTATCTTTCGTTTCTTGTCAAAACAATGAGATGGATATGTAACACAAACTTCCATTTCTACCTTGATAGCACAACGCACAATTGCTTCATAGCTACTGAAGTCTCTTATACCTAATTCCCTTCGAAGACTTGGTTTTAAGACACTGAAAAATTGATCAACTTTACTTTCAGGTTGGATGATAATGCCAGATGCATACCTTGCAAGTCTTGTAAAATTCACTTCGTATATTCCAACAGATTCATCATCCTTCTGCTTCAGCTCAAGAAATTCCTTTTCCATCTTTGTTCGAAGAGTACGAGGGAAGTACTTACTGAAAAACAAGTTCTTGAACTCGTCCCATTTTATGGACTCAATTTCATCTCTTGGCCTCGTATTCTTGATAAGATTCCACCATTGATCAGCTTCTCCTTCCAAACGATATACTTCTAAGATGACTTTATCATGTTCAGAACATTGAAGAACTGAAAATATCTTTTCAGTGGTACTGATCCATTGTTCAGCAACAAGTGGATCAGAAGACCCACTGAAAGAAGGTGGACGTTGCCTCATAAAGGACTCAATAGAATATTGTTCCCTTCTCTACTCATTTGGAAGTCCAGAATGATTCATAGCTTGTGTAAGTATAGAAATAAGATTTTGCACTCCATCTCCCATAACATTTGTCTGTTTAGGAGGACAATCATTGCATTGTCCATTACATTGATCAATACGGTTCCTTCGTGTTCCAGCCATCGTCTAAAACCCAAAAAGAATATTGTGAGAGGCAAAAATCATGATAGGGAAAACAACATAAAAAAGGGGGAGTACCCTTAATATCTAACATCTTAGGTTAAATTCTATGATCGTTACCGTAGTTCTAGGACTGTATCCTATACGTATACTTATCCTTAGGGACATCCCTATACATACCTTAGAAATATCTCTAGGGATCTCACTAACATTTTCGCATCCTAGTTTCCGAAGGTTGACTAAACCTTTCCTCTGATACCAACTGTAGAGACCCGAAGCTTGACGTACATAGATATCACATTACTTTTTAGGAATACTTAGAACATAACAAAAACAAACACACAAGGACCGTAATAGTTTAGTGTCTTTGGAAACACGGAACATAATCTTCTAATCATGGTGAAAGATCTTCAACATCTCCCATAAATATCTTCCCTTTTTTTCTTACCTAAAACCTTTCTCTATATCCTGGGGAAAAAAAACATAAAAGGGTGAGCTCAAATTCTCAGTAAGGGTAAACAAAAGAAATATCAATCACATCATATTCATAAGAACATATCTTTTGAAAATCTTAACCTGCAAAAGAGATCATAATTTCATAACATGGGATAAATCATAGTAGTGAAATGTAATCCCAATAATCATAACATAAAACATGAAACTTTGTGGAATACACACATAATCACAGAGAATAATTTCTTATTAGTCATGACTCATTGCCAAGACTATCTTAGTGGACAAAGTCCCTTTCTGAACCAAGTTCACTCCTCGTTTCAGTCCTGTTTCACTGAACTGGTATAACCTACCGTTCCAGCCATGTCTATCTCATGAGATATAAAATCATTACCCAATTCATTGTAGGGAGATATAGGTCCCACCCATCTCATAATGATACCATTCTTATGTGTTCCACAAAATCATAAACCATACATCATTTCATAACCCATGTAATAAAAATGGGAATCTTAAACATCATGACATCATAAAACAATTCATATACGATAAAGGAATTCATAAAAATAATTCTATCACAACATAATCAAATCAATGTAATAATAGGGATAAAAACAGAACCCTTTATTATCTTATATGGAAAATAATTTTGATAAAACACTTGAACTTCATTCTTGAGGAAAATATCATGTCTACTTCAAAAACACTTTTTCTTTCTTAACATGTCATACAATTTTAAACTAAAAGAAGTTGATTAAAAAAACATGAAAACTTTTAAAGGAATCATCTTGGAAATAATGTTTTAAAAATCCATTCATGCCGTATAAGTTAAAAAAAACATTCTTCTCGTACTTTTGTCGAAAAAGTCAAAAAGTACCTCGTACGAAAAACGACAAAAGATTACTTTCATATCCTTTACTAAAAACTCACCGAAGGGTAAAATTGGATTTAAAAAATTGTAGGTGGATGGAAATAATGTTACATATTGAGGAAACATGTATGTGGATGATAAAATACACCCCAGTAAATCTCAAAGTATAAACAATCTCGGATAAAAATGAGATTGTGATGTTTCCCTTACCATAGGTCCGATTTTCTTCGTAAGTGTCCAAAACTCCTGTATAATGAATTAAATAATGTGATTGACTTATTCCAGAATCATAATCATTGTTATGATATCATATATGGTTCACTTATGACTTTATATTACCCGTTCTTTTGTAAATTCCATGTTAAAAAGTGTTTTGGGTAAAATCGTTTCATTTGTCGTCCGTGTTTTGACTTGTAATTATTCATATGATTACATAGATCATGATTACTTAATTCCAGAATATAAAACAAGATTTATATATAATATATATTCAGAATATACATATATAAAATAGATCAGTAAATGGAAAGAAATACACTGTTCATGGAGACGGTAGGTCGTACGTACGCATGAACGTTGTTTTCGTTTCCTTATTGAGTTGAATGGAATTAAGTAGATGACATACATATATATACACATAAATACAGTATCATTATTATGTAATATATTTCATGATTACTTATTATATATACTTTATAATCATTCATGAATGGTTAACGTGAAGAATGAATCTCATCGCATCGTGGAGACGGTAGTCCGTACGTACGCACGAGCGATGATATCATTCTCATGATCGTGGAATTGTATTGGAGTGTATGTATACTATTTAAGAATCAATATCACTTTAAAATAATCATATATAGTAGTTATGTACACCATTATACCCATCCAAGTAAGGTGGTGGTGGAAAGTAGATTACACCACGGCGTGGAGACGGTATTCCGTACGTACACACGCACGGTGATTTCTTTTTCCGTAGGATGGATAGATGTTGAAATAGGGTTGTTTTATACTTATAATAACATATCCGTATATGAGTGATACTGATGTTATTACTTCATAATGAAACAACTAAAGAAGAATAAGTGGAAGAAGAAATAAAGATGAAGGAATCGGTAACGGACATTACCTCTTCTTTGAAGTGCTTCTTTGAGACCTCCTTTTAGGGTACTAAAATAGGTCTTTAAAGAAGACCAGAACCTCTAGGATGTTTATAGGCAAGTGTAGAGGAGAAATTATCAGGGGTTGGACGAGCTTTAAGGCTCAAAGTGGTGTGAGGAAGAGGGAGGAGGAGGTGCCCTTTTATAAGGGAGGAGAGGGGCAGCTTTGGAATAACTAAAAATATTATTTTATTATAAAGTCAAATTCTGTTTTTAATAGCTCTAAATTAATATATTTCGAAGATAAGGTGGGTAGGGGTAGAAATACTCTCATCAAATAGAATTTAGACAAGTTTAGGTATCAATTTTAACCTTATCATTTAGATTTAACTTTAGCTTAGATAATATAACTTTTCCCGTGTCTTCTTGTTTTCTTACACTATAAGGATAATAAACATACTATATCAAGCCAAACGAACCCCAAGTTGTTTATTATTAATATATATAACCTTATATAAGTAATTTGGACGAGCCTTATATTTTTAGGAATAAAATATCAATTAATAATATAATATTTCTTTTTAAAACTATTTTATGTCAATTTTGACACTATTTAGTAATTGATTTTTGTGAAACTCATAACAGATTTATTAGTTAGAAAAAAGTTAATTAAATCAATAATAAATGTCATATTAACATATAAAATTTGTGTAATTCATATAAAGTCTTAAATGACATTTATTTGGCTATTTATAACATCAATTATGCCAATATTTCATTAATAAGACAATTACTGCATCATCTTTGTGTCATATGAAATGATAATTATTTAATCCCGAAAAATTATAAATAAATTCCTATGATGTAGATAATTGTATTAGATTTCGGGATACTATTCATGTTCAAAGTTTCATGCAGTTTATCATTAAATTAAAATTATTATACTTATAAGATTTAAGAAAGTGACTTGTTGTCACATTCTTTGGTTTTAATAATAATTAAATTATTTTCATGGAAAAAAGTCCATTAAATGAATCTAATCCGACCCTTAGGTGATATTTGTCGACTTTTAGTCATCCAATCGGATTTTTCCAAGTTTTAGGGTAATTTTATAATCTTATATTTACCCTTAATTACCAGATTTACCTTTAACTATAGTAAATAAAATTTTCCGTAGTTACTATTCATAATGCCCAAAAATAAAAAGTATCTTATTAACATAATTTGGACCCACTGATTCTAAATATGGAATCCATTTTTCCAAATTCAATACACAAAAGTTGCAGAAATTAAATTAAAATTAATCCCGTTTTCGAAAGAAAACGGGTTTTTCTTTAAAACATTGCAAAAGATTGAATTGATTTAACCTACGAATTCATGGTAAAATCAATGACAATGACATACATTATATTATATGGTAAAAATATATTCTATTTATACTTAAAAACCATTCAATATTATAATTTAACCACATATGATATTACGATTAAAAAAATGTTTTTAAATAAAATATAGCGTGTTTTTACTATTCATCAAAATATGAAAGTTACCAGAATAATATGAAAATTTTATCCAAGTAAATTTTTATTTTATGATTCCAAATAAGAATTTTATTTTTTCAAATTGAACTTATAAACATGTCAAAAACTAGATTTAAAGTGGGTGCGCCATCAAAAGGTGGCAAAACTGCATTTTTTGAAAAATACATATTTTACCCGAAAAATTTATTTTGTTCTTATACCATGTTTTAGAAAATGTGTAAGACGAATAATAATGTTATAAGATTCAAAATTTAGTTAATACTATTCATAACATCTAGTTCATAATAATAATATAATAATATATCGTTGTTTAGTAAAACCCGGTATTGCGTACAACACACGCTATCGAGGAAGGTCGTGATTGCGTGTAATGAAAGCCAGGCCAGGGTTACGTGTTGTGAAAGAATCCTTCGTTGTTTCATATAACATAATCCAACCATATTTCATTTATACATTGAATATATATATATATATATATATCTATATATATATACTCAATGTTGCGTAGAATAACTATTATCAAAATTGTGTGTAACACGATCCAAGAATAGTGTTGCGTATACTGCAAGCTAATACGGTGTTGCATATAGCGCAAGGTAATATTGGTGTAGCATACAACACAAGACATTAAAGAAATTAAAAGAATATTTTTTATAAAATCTCGGGGTGTTACATGCTTTATATAGATGTTTTTTACCTTCAATGGTAATTGATGCCTCACTTACTAGTACGTTACAATTTATAGATGAACTAACCACATTTCTATGAGTTTTCTTCTCACGACCCATCTTATTCCAATATTATTTTTTGACATTCCCTCTCTTATTATGATTTTAACATCTAACATTTTTCTTATAGCTCCTTCATTTAGACCTACCATGATTCTGAATCCCACTGGAATCACACTCTATCATTCGTCCTCTTTCCATTGATAGAGATTCCACATAGTTTGATGTCGTTTGTATGTATTCTTTATTCAGACACCAAATTATTTCATTAGGAACTGTAACTTCAAAATTGTTGGAGCACAAAATATCTACTTGTATATTATTGTTAAGTTTTATGATATGTTTATTATATGAATTCAGAAAACTCTGGAGTAGAATCTCTACACGTTCAGATTTTAAACATTTATAGACCAATGTTGTAAGATGAGGAAAAGGGTTTTGAGGGTGTTGATGTGGTCGGTCATCAATGATGACTCCACCATTCAAAGAGTGTATAATTTTCTCATCAAAAGATTTCTTTTGTGTAGTGACTTTGTCTCATACAAATTTCTTAGTGTATACCAAATTTTCTTCACCCTCATTTTCTTTGTAATTCTAGATAGGACCCAATTTCCAAAATCGAAATTGATTTTGTAAATAGAATACCCATCTATGTATTTCCATTTCCCCTCTGCCACACCAACTAGTTTCTCTCTATCTGCAAGTAGGAAATTATCTTTTTGTAATGCTATTTTCATCTTACTTGTCCACAATAAAATCTTATTTCCATTGAATTTTTTAATCATGAATTTCAATACTATTTGGTAACATTGTAAGTTAATAATTTCCTCAATCCATAACCTCATCTTGGATACCACCTATTATTATTGTAAATAATTGGTTATTTGGTACAAAGATAATTTCATGATAGAAATTAAGTGGAAAAGGGAGTAAATAAAATGATCATCTTATATAACGTCAAAGAACAACAAAAATGAAAGGGGTAAAAAACCATGGGAAGAAAAAGGAATTTAACTTTGGTATAATTTTCATATCAACTCTCTCAATTATAAGAAGAAAACCCTTGTAAAATTTCTATTGAATATGTGTAGAACCACATAAAAATACTTTTGTCAAAGATGAAAATGTCTTTATTGAGAATACGATGATGAAAACTATTGGAGGATATCCCTTTTTATATCCTTCCCCCACCTTTCTTTGGTTTCATCAAAATTAATTTTCTTTTACCAAATTAAATGGGTGAATAATGGTAGGGTGTCACCATCTTTTAACGTAATTAAAGTGGGGACCAACATTATTATTTTCTCTCCCCAGAACCTCTTCAAACATCTTCATCTGAGGAGGCCGACCAAAGTCAGATTTGGATGTAGTGTGGATCAATCACAAAACCAAACCTGAAGTAATAGGTAATAATCACTGTTTTATTTTCATCCTAGTTCTCATTATTTACTGTTCAGTTTATTGATTTACTATGATATTTGGTTATGCGAAGTTGGTGGTGATGATCAAGGATGGAAAGTGGGCCAAAGGCATGGTTGATGATGGGACACCAGGGTCGATAGTGGTGGTGTAGTGAGCATTCGGTTAGGCCGCGTCAGATGAGCTTGAGAGTAGTCTCATTGCATGGGGTGATCCGAATCAACTGTAGCTAAGGTGGTCAGCATGGAAGAAGTACGGCTAGCCAAGATGGGTGGGTCACCGGTGTGCTTAGACACCCAAAGGGTGTGGGTTGTGGATCATGGAAGAAGACTGAAAGTAAGATAAAAATAAAAAAATGGGATCCGATAAGAGGGTATCATAAACCTTCCTGATTGGAGAGAGAAGGTCATGGGTGAGCATGATTCCCTCCCCTTTATTATATATATAGAAATATACATATACACAATTACTTATAGAAACATATAAATATTAATATATTTATATGTATATATACATATGTGCATTTATATATGTGTATATGTATATATGAATATGTGAAAATCTGTTAATGTATATGTATATATATATAAATTTATGTATATATATATGTATGTATATTTATATGTATATGTATATATATAATAATAATAATAACAAAAATAATAATATTATTATATACGATTTTTATTATAGCTTTTTACCCACACATAATATTGATCATACGCATGTGATATCATGACCAATACATTGTGAAGACCAATTTAAGACCAATATTTAGTACATAAACCCGACTTATGGCATGGTCCATGGGTCTATCCATGTAACATCTCATGTATTTGATATGATAAAATACTTGTATTTAATAAATAACATATCTTGAGTAATTTTCTTGTGTTGATCAGGATGGTGTAGTCCCTTCATCCATCTGAATCTATTTACCAGAGGAGATATGTGATATTTCAAAAATGACTCTAATGATGACATTTATAGATTATTTAGTCTCAGTAGTGAGCATTATGCAACAAGGTTTCTTGAAAGAACTTATAGATGGGTATGGATACATATGAGTTTCTCGTCATCACATGTTCTCGTGATCTTGAGCTAATGTGCCTGGTTTGGATTGTAGGATGGTAAGTTTGTGTATCCTCCATTCCATATAGCTATTGAGACCATTTTGTGTTAAAAATGGTTGGTGATATGATTATGACCATGAATCATTCTCTCTTGACCTTTTCTCATCAGACCACTGGTTCCTAGGATGTTAGAAAATAGTTGTGTGAAGAAAGGTTCTATATATTCCCTCAATTAGATCATACAAAAGGGTGAGAAGTGAGTTTTCAATTTTGATTTCTTGAGGTGGAATGATAATTTCTTGTCAATCTAGAAATTATTATTTTCCAGATGTTTGGTGTCTGTAATTTTCCCTTTTTTTTCAATGTTCCCCCATAGAGGTGTGATACCCCCAATTGTTGTATTTTGGTTAGTGACATGATAGTGGTGGCCTTCATGAGGAATGTATTGTGATCATTTGTTTGATGACTATAGTGTGTGGGGTTAATAGGTCCCCATTCGGTATGCCACTCCCATTGAGCTGGGTTGAGTATATATCAAACCCCCTAAAGGTTTGTTAAATAGTTACCCATAACATTTCATTAGATATAATACATCCTCATATCATATCATATTTGGGGAAGGGTACTTCCCCACCTTGTAGACTGGGACGAGCCATGGGTCAACCATTTGTGGGGCTTATATATTCTTGGAAACTATGTCATTTCTTAAGCGGGGAAGGTTCCCCACTCTAATTAGTCTCAGGTTTGGATTTCATGCATGTGGTGTTGAGATAGGCCTTATGGAATATGTCATTCTAGTAAATACGTTTTTTGGTGAGTTAATCCATTCACCCTATGTGATGGAAGAATGAATACGCGAACATATGAGGTGTGAAACATAGTTAATGAGCCACTACATATTGACTCATTCTAACTAGAACCATGAGGTTTGATGTGGTGTTCTTAGTTTTCCTTCATGTATGATGATGTGGTTTGATCTTCCATGTCATGTAGGATCTTGGAGGTTTACCACCATGGAACATTGGGTATCATCTATGGATGTATAGGGAGGGGTTTTACCCTAGTATTTATGACCTAGGAGGTGTGTACAGAAAAGGAATGGGTTTTTATGGAATCCTTATCCCACAGATTGAGCTAATATTTGGAGTTATCCCCAGGTGTTTTCCCATGACATCATGTTGGGGTCATACTAGGGAGTCAATTTGAATATTTCTTCCTGGATGGTTATTTCTCCCTTTTTGAGTTGGGTAGCTGCACAATTGTTTACCTAGTTATGTGTTTACGTACAAAAATATCACCATTTTTTCAGGGTTCCCTACTATATATTTTTATACAAACCATTTCACTGGACTTGTACCCAATTTTTTGTGACTATGAAGAAAACACATAGGTAAAAGGTGATATTAATGGGAATAGAGCTAGCGGTTCTAGTAGAAGAGAATATTACTACAGTCAATTGGACTCATGGAAGGAAGTTATCAGTATATATTTGATAAAATGTGGTGATTGTTTCTTCCTAGTCACTAAAGGCTATTTATTATCATCCTATCACGTCTTTCAATCTTCCAATTTTGTATGGCCATTTATATTGTATGCCTTGGAATGATTATCATATTTTTTCATGAAACTTTTAATTTTTAGTTAGATATTTTATTATAAAGAGTTGTAAATATTTTGTTCAATGGTGATGTTTATATACTATAACTGGTATAGGATAAGGAATACTATTATGGTTCATGCCTTCTGGGTGGTAGTCATTATCCTGCGGCCAATATGTGGTGGGATTGGGGGGGTAAGGGATATCTGGATTACCGTAGGCTTAGGTGGGGGACCAAATGGGTTTAATTAAATCATAGTAAGAAACAATTATGTGTTAGAAATCACCATGATTTTCTCTATTAATGATTCTCTTGAACATCCAAAAGATAATATGTAAAATGGTGGAGAGTATTTTTGGTACCTTTTATAGGTATAAAATAGTTATATTTTATGTATATCTTTGGTTGGGATGTTTAAGAGTATAATTATCAGTTTCTAAAGAATTTTGAAGTGATGTAAATGTAGGTTAATTACCTATGGAATGGGAATTGTTACCATAAGACTATGACTGTTTGAGAGAAACAAATGATTTAAATCCTAGTCATTATGATTTTTCATGTCTACTATGCATGCTAGAAAAAAATATAGGATGCAATGCATGGTAAGGATCATGATTACTGGGACCAAGAAGTAGATTTATGTATTCACATGAAAAGTACACCAATATTTATATTTTTATTTAATTTTTATATGGTTTAGAAAATTTTACCATGTCACCTATATCTCTCACACCAGGGTAAATATTATGTGACTTTTGGATGATTTTCTCTCCCCAAATCACATATTCCACCATATCCATAGATATTTTAGTGTTAGATCAATGGTGAGTGACTCTGGATCTCTCCCTTTTTCTGTTATATATATATTTATTCTTTAGTTTAACCCGGTCTATAGATAGATTATATGAATTTTGAGCCAGAAGTTTTAATTAATTATGGATTTTGTTTCTAGACAATTGAAAAAACTAATGGGAGTGAGGATTTTGAGTTTGGTAATGGGATTCCACATTATTTTCATGTTTAGAATGGTGGATTCTCCAATCATCTATTTTTTACAAAATCCTTTTAAAAATGATTTTATGTTTCAATAAAAAAAATTTATGCATTTAAAATGATTTAATACTTTTATTGTTTTGATGAGGATAAATGTGATTTAGAGTGTTTAGTTCCAATAAAAATAAAAATGGCGGATTTATTGGTGTAACGCCCCGACCCCAGCTACCCAGAGCCGGTGCATTACTTCGTAACATTGGCATGATCACAAAAGATCAAGCCTCGAAAGACCGATTAGTTTAGTAGCCTTGGAAACACTAGATACATTCGTAAACGTTACATTACATCATAAAGTGAAAAACTACAATAACAAAGTCTCCATAGTCCACACTCATATCCACTTCTGACTATCCCTGCAGGTCATTCATAAAATACTTCTTCACATCCTGGAAAATATTAAAACATTGAAAGGGGTGAGCTCAGATTCTCAGTAAGGATAACAATAATGCGGAAGCTTTCATAAATAAACATTAACATTTAAGGCAATGTATAACTAAAACAAAAGCCTTTTAAACATGAACTTCAACATAATATGGCAAAAGTAAAATGAGATAATTCCATTCACTTCTTCACATGGATATTCTACTGGTCGAATAATCACATGCAATATCAATAACCACTTTCATAATGATGGAATGCATAATGCCAGACTATCATAACCACATAGCCAAGGCCTCGTGCTAAGACCACAAATAAGATTTTGTCAAGGCCTCGTGCCAAGACACTAGTTTGTCTCATGAGACCTGCCGATGCATCGAGGAGCTATAGCGGGCTCCACCCATCACTTACTAAGTCCAATGCATTCCTCATATGAATAGGTTTAAACATATCTTAAACCATAACATAATCGTATCACATAAAACATGCATAAAGGAAACATAAAATTTCCACATTTCAATCACAATATATAAATACAACACATTGATATAATAAAAACACTTTCAAAACTATTTTCAATAAAAGAAAGTTATAACTTTGTATTTATTTTTCATTAAAAAAATGATGGCTTGTAGAGGAAGCCGAAACTCAAATAATGGTCACGGCGGCGGAGAAGTCGTTGTCACCGCATAAGTACAGAGAGAAAAACATTCCCTTTTTGTCGTTTAGTAAAACTCTTCGTATAAAAAAGATTCCTTTTGAATAAATGTAAAAGTCAAAGGGGTTTATACACCGTATAAAAGAAAGTTGTGTATAAAACCAAATATGCCTCAATGAAAGGAGATTGAGACGAAGTCCTTAAAAAAGATCATTTATTTTTAAATAAAGTACATCTATAATGTGTATTCACTATAAGTACACATAAATAATGTAAAAATACAAGATAGGATATAATAATATCATGACATAATTTGAAAGTAGGAGATTAACCCAAAGAATAGAAATTGGGTTAAGAAGTTCCCTTACCTCGTGTCCGACTTGACTCAACCGTTCTTTAACCTCCTGAATAATAAACTAGAGTTAATATATACCTTATTAAGAACCATTTTTAATTTCATTATCCTCTTTATATCACTTATTACAATGTTATGAACATTATGTAATTATTTAAGTTAATAACGGTCGTTTTGTCGATCTTTGTTACTTGAGTCAACAATAAATTTCTTATAATTACAAGTTTTTTATGTGGTAGAATATCCATTATCTCCAGAATTATATTCATGATTTAGATGTCATATATATCATATATATACATTATATACATTCATTTATAATATTACGTAACATTTAGAGGTAAGAAATGAAATGCACCGTTCATGGAGACGGTAAGCCGTACGTACGCATGAACGCTACTTTCATTTCTATTTCATATTTAATGGAACGAAATCATAATGATATAAGTGTATAATATAATTCCAGTATAATATAGTGTATAATACCATTTACTCCATCCTTTATACATCCCACATATGGCATTAACGATTCAAATCACTTTGAGGGGGCGGTAGTCCGCACTTCCTAAAATGAAATTATCGCGTTTTACCCATAATGGAAATCATAAAGTATGCCATAAATGAGAAATATAGAAGCATAAGTAAAACATAAACATATTATATATCATATATAAAAATAGTGACATCTTAATGGCCACCTTTGAAGGTGTTATATGAGTGTTGAACAATCATCGTTTCGTGAGGCAGAAATTCGCCATCCACAGAAACCGTATGTTCTTTAACCATTAGATGTAGGTGTGTGTAAGTGTAGCTCGAATACTTCTTATAACAACATCCTAGTATATTGAGGATATTGGTGTTGTTACAAATGAAATGAATAAAAAGAGTTTACGGGGTTGGAGAAGAAAAATAAAACAAAACAACATTAGAGAAGACATTACCTCAAAATCGGGTAACTCTTTTTGATTTGAGCCAAAGGCTTCCTTGGGAAGAGTTATGCCCAAAGTGGGGCTTCTAGGAGTAATAGGGGGATGTTGGGAGAGTATTTGGGCAGAGGTTGGCCGATCCAAATGGCTTGAAAGTGTAAATGAGGTGGGAGAGGTGGGGGTCTTTTATAAGTGGAGAGGAGGGGCACTTTTGGAAAGATTGAAATGTTACATTATTACACAATGCTTTTCGGATTCTAAAGGTCCCAAACTTATATAATTCGAGGCTAAGGTGATAAGGTTTCTAAATATCTTCATCCAATAGGCTTTGGACAAGTGTATGCCTTGGATTTTGCATTATCTTTTCATTTTATTTAAATCGTTAAATAATGAGGTCATCGCTGCATCATAATGATGTCATAAATAATTTAATTTATTTAATGTCTAAAAATTATAAAAAAAATACTATGATGTAGGAAATATTTTTAGATTTCTAATGAATATCTATAATCAAAATTTGGTCTTTTGTAACCCCATGTAAAAATTGTTTTAGTAAAACATTTTATGTTTGTGTCATTTTTTACTTTAACATTAAATAAAAGGTGTTTATGTCATTTTCTAACTAAAGTGGCTCCATGGGGTCCCCAAGTTTACCCATGGGTTGTCTGGGTCTCCAATGACTCATCCAATAGGAGTACGACAAGTGTCATGCTCATCTCATATTATTAAAAAATTATTTTTACCTTAAACTACACTAATTACCTCTAATCGCAATTAAGAACTTAAAAGTTACTATTCACCAAAAATTATTTTAATCTTATTGAACCACATTTTACTTCTTAATGACAACCATGTATGTCGGATTTTTGAAAATCAAATCACAGAAGTGGTAATATTTCATTTAAATGAAAAATCAGTTATTTAACTACCACTTAGTGGTTTCACTATTCATCAAAAATTGATGTTTTTCAGAACAAAGCCAAAATTTCACCCTAAGCTATAATTGATATTCTGAATTCAAAAATGATGTCTATTTTACAAAATTCCAAACATATAAGTTGCATTAATTAATTTTATTATTAATTCCCGCTGTTACAACAAGTAGCGTGTTTTTAAGAAACAATTTATATCAAAAGATTGGCAATTGTTTATTTCCAATTTCAATGTTAAATTAATTCTAATGACCACCATTGGATAAAATTGTATAAATATATTATAATTATACTTTAAAACCACTAAATAGTATAATTTATCACTATAAATTATTTTGATTAAAAAAAGTTGTTTTTAAGTATTTTTCACTATTCATAAAAAATTAGAAGTTCTCAGAAAAATACCAAAAATTCAACATAGGCTAATTTCGATATTATGAATACAAAAATGAAGTCCATTTTGAAATATAAGATTTCTATAATTTTAAAAAGTGGTTATTACTATTCATAATGGCTACTTTGATTAGTCACGGTGTTTTAGAACTCGAACTTGCGTACAATGCAAGCTATTGCATTATTGAAAGAGAGGCGTATCGTGGAAGCTCGGGGTGTTACATTCTCCCCTCCTTCAATAAATTGCGTCCTCGCAATTTGATATTTTTCATTGAAAATAAAAGGTTGAAAAGAGAAAATACCTTTGAGGAAAACCCACATCGGAAATAAGGTTAATAAATATATAACATTAAAAGAAAGCAGGATAAGTACAAAGGTCACCCGATATAGCCAATTCTAGGATTCTATGAAAATATGGATATGGAAGAAAAACAAACCATCAAGGTCTGATGGAGAGTTATAGAAAACAAGATTAGGAGAAAGTTTAACCACAAGAAAATCACAAACTTGTGATTGGTTAAACGGTCATTGAATCCCCAGTTGGAAAAGTTAACCGACAACATTTTTATTTTAAGTTACCTTTTATAATGTTGAGGAATTTATTTAGTAGATTTACTAAGAACGTAAGGGAATATACATACTTGTTATGTATACTTTCATTCGTTAATAAATTTTTACCACAAACCCAACTTTTACTCCAAATGGTAACGGAACTCAAAAATATTCTATTTATCCTAATTGTATAAGGTTCTAAATGTTAACACATACCATTTAGATTAGTAAAACTATTTTGTAATAACCAGGGACTTCCTGTAGGCTAGTGGTAGGAAATAAAGGCTTGTCGCACTATGGTTGTGGGTTCGATTCCTGCAGCTTTTTCCGACGTGATGGGTTATTCCCCACCCTGCAGGTTGTCCTTTTCCTAAAAATATAGTACTATACTATTCCAAAAATAATCTTCATAAATGTTTTAACCTTAAACAATACTATCCAAAGTTCAGCTTAATCCACTCCAACCTTTATAGTTATCCAAAATACCTTCGTCCAGACTTTCTCTAAAAGGTCTCTAAATTCCAAAATCAATTGTAACATCAGATTCCCCAAACAAAGAAAAGTTTCTCTTATTGTCACATACTAAAAATATGATTACCTTAATCATATTAAAACCTTACTGAAACCAACAAGTACTGCAGTACAATCCATATATATATCACATTATTCTTATAACCAGAATATAATCCTTGAGTCCAAAAGCACCAATACATTAATTATTCTGCTTCAACTGTAGTCACAGCATAAGATTGTCCTTGATCCCTTGGCCTTTTCTGAGGTAAGTTTCCTTGACTCTTAGGACATTCATTTGCATAATGCCCTGTTTCCCTACAATTGTAGCATTCAACTTTGACAGCCTCTTTCTTTCCCTTGCAATCACGAGCCTGGTGACCCTTTTCTCTACATTTATAACAAACTCCCATTCCTTTTAGGAAAGTACTAGGGTGATTCTTCCCACAATTATCACATAATGGAAAATCCTTCTTTCCCTTTTTCCCTTTATCTGTCTCTTGTTCCACCGTTCTCTTCTTCTCTTGCTTTACTTTGTTGTCATAAGACTTAGAGAATTCCTTTTCTGTCTTGATAGCACACGAGACAATATCTTCGTATGATGAGAAGGATTGTGATACTAATGCTCGACGGAGAAATGGTTTTAACCCATCAAAGAATCGATAAATCTTACTCCTTGGGTTACGTATATAATCAGCAGCATGCCTCGCTAACCTTGTAATGTTAGCCTCATACTTTGCAACATTCTCATCCTCCTTCTTCCTCAAACTCAGAAATTGCCTTTCCATATCTGCTCGATGGTCTCGAGGAAAGTATTTTTCTAAGAACAGCTCTTTGAACTCCCTCCATTTCATATTTGATACGTCATCATCTTCCTTTGTGTTTTGAATCAGCGACCACCACTGATCGGCATCTCCAGTGACGCGGTAAACTGCCATGACAACCTTCTCCCTTTCACTACTCCCCAAGGCATGGAATATTTTCTCTAAGGAATTTATCCATTGCTCAGGTAATATAGGATTTGTACTCCCATTGAAGGTTGGTGGTTGTTGCCTCATGAAACGGTCTAGCATTGATCCTCCACGTTGCGGATTAGGGTGCTCCATACGAGTAAGGTTATTATTCATAACCTGAGTGAGTTGTCCCAGTATGGTAATAAGTTGATCAGCACCAGTTGTATCTTCAGATCCACAATAATTATCTTGAGCAGGAGGGAAATCCCTACACGGAGTTCGTACATTGATACGGTTTCCATTCCTTCCACTAGGTGCCATTTCTAAACAATGGCATAAACTAGATTAGTTTATGAATCAAAATACATAATTCCATACTTATAAAATACTTAACATAAATTGAACTATTTATGGATATAATCCATAATCATAAAAATGTTTTATTTGAGGAAGTATATACTCATAAACCCTTCATAATGATTTGTAAAGAAAATGAGTGTTATCCTAAGCATATCCCCCGGGAGTGTCGTAACCAAGAGTGCAGCAAGGCCCGTTATCGTGCACCAGTTCCCGTTCGAGTCTAGCTCAAAGCAGTTTTTTCGGGTTTCACCCCTAGGTACATCTGTGCCAGAGCCGCCTCTACCTGCTCGTATCCAGACAGGGATGTATTGCTCGGAAAACTCACAACATCTCTATAATACCAAAATTCTAGGAAGTTCTTCTATACTAATCCTCAAAGTTCATCTTAGGTCTATGTGCTCTAATCAGAGTTTATCTAAATCTAGCTTCCAAGGTTAGTACTAAACTACCTCTGATACCAACTGTAACGCCCCGACCCCAACTACCCAGATCCGGTGCATTACTTCGTAACATTGTCATGATCACAAAAGATCAAGCCTCGAAAGACAGATTAGTTTAGTGGCATTGGAAACACTAGATACATTCGTAAACGTTACATTACATCATAAAGTGAAAAACTACAATAACAAAGTCTCCATAGTCCACACTCATATCCACTTCTGACTATCCCTGCAGGTCATTCATAAAATACTTCTTCACATCCTGGAAAATATTAAAACATTGAAAGGGGTGAGCTCAGATGCTCAGTAAGGATAACAATAATGCAGAAGCTTTCATAAATAAACATTAACATTTAAGGAAATGTATAAATAAAACGAAAGCCTTTTAAACATGAACTTCAACATAATATGGCAAAAGTAAAATGAGATAATGCCATTCACTTCTTCACATGGATATTCTACTGGTCGAATAATCACATGCAATATCAATAACCACTTTCATAATGATGGAATGCATAATGCCAGACTATCATAACCACGTAGCCAAGGCCTCGTGCCAAGACCAAAAATAAGATTTTGTCAAGGCCTCATGCCAAGACACTAGTTTGTCTCATGAGACCTGCCGATGCATCGAGGAGCTATAGCGGGCTCCACCCGTCACTTACTAAGTCCAAGGCATTCCTCATATGAATAGGTTTAAACATATCATAAACCATAACATAATCGTATCACATAAAACATGCATAAAGGAAACATAACATTTTTACATTTCAATCACAAGATATAAATACAACACATTGATATAATAAAAACGCTTTCAAAACTATTTTCAATAAAAGAAAGTTAAAACTTTGTATTTATTTTTCATTAAAAAAAATGATGGCTTGTAGAGGAAGCCGAAACTCAAATAATGGTCACGGTGGCGGAGAAGTCGTTGTCGCCGCATAAGTACGGAAAGAAAAACATTCCCTTTTTGTCGTTTAGTAAAACGATTTGTATAAAAAAGATTCCTTTTGAATAAACGTAAAAGTCAAAGGGGTTTATACACCGTATAAAAGAAAGTTGTGTATAAAACCAAATATGCCTCAATGAAAGGAGATTGAGACGAAGTCCTTAAAAAAGATCATTTATTTTTAAATAAAGTACATCTATAATGTGTATTCACTATAAGTACACATAAATAATGTAAAAATACAAGATAGGATATAATAATATCATGACATAATTTGAAAGTAGGAGATTAACCCAAAGAATAGAAATTGGGTTAAGAAGTTCCCTTACCTCGTGTCCGACTTGACTCAACCGTTCTTTAACCTCCTGAATAATAAACTAGAGTTAATATATACCTTATTAAGAACCATTTTTAATTTCATTATCCTTTTTATATCACTTATTACAATGTTATGAACATTATTTAATTATTTAAGTTAATAACGGTCGTTTTGTCGATCTTTGTTACTTGAGTCAACAATAAATTTCTTATAATTACAAGTTTTTTATGTGGTAGAATATCCATTATCTCCAGAATTATATTCATGATTTAGATGTCATATATATCATATATATCCAGTATATACATTCATTTATAATATTACGTAACATTTAGAGGTAAGAAATGAAATGCACCGTTCATGGAGACGGTAAGCCGTACGTACGCATGAACGCTACTTTCATTTCTATTTCATATTTAATGGAACGAAATCATAATGATATAAGTGTATAATATAATTCCAGTATAATATAGTGTATAATACCATTTACTCCATCCTTTATACATCCCACATATGGCATTAACGATTCAAATCACTTTGAGGGGGCGGTAGTCCGCACTTCCTAAAATGAAATTATCGCGTTTTACCCATAATGGAAATCATAAAGTATGCCATAAATGAGAAATACAGAAGCCTAAGTAAAACATAATCATATTATATATCATATATAAAAATAGTGACATCTTAATGGCCACCTTTGAAGGTGTTATATGAGTGTTGAACAATCATCGTTTCGTGAGGCAGAAATTCGCCATCCACAGAAACCGTATGTTCTTTAACCATTAGATGTAGGTGTGTGTAAGTGTAGCTCGAATACTTCTTATAAAAACATCCTAGTATATTGAGGATACTGGTGTTGTTACAAAAGAAATGAATAAAAAGAGTTTAGGGGGTTGGAGAAGAAAAATAAAACAAAACAACATTAGAGAAGACATTACCTCAAAATCGGGTAACTCTTTTTGATTTGAGCCAAAGGCTTCCTTGGGAAGAGTTATGCCAAAAGTGAGGCTTCTAGGAGTAAGAGGGGGATGTTGGGAGAGTATTTGGGCAGAGGTTGGCCGAGCCAAATGGCTTGAAAGTGTAAATGAAGTGGTAGAGGTGGGGGCCTTTTATAAGTGGAGAGGAGGGGCACTTTTGGAAAGATTGAAATGTTACATTATTACACAATGATTTTCGGATTCTAAAGGTCCCACACTTATATAATTCGAGGCTAAGGTGATAAGGTTTCGAAATATCTTCATCCAATAGGCTTTGGACAAGTGTAAGCCTTGTATTTTGCATTATCTTCTCATTTTATTTAAATCGTTAAATAATGAGGTCATCGCTGCATCATAATGATGTCATAAATAATTTAATTTATTTAATGTCTACAAATTATAAAAAAAATACTATGATGTAGGAAATCTTTTTAGATTTATAATGAATATTTATAATCAAAATTTGGACATTTGTAACCCCATGTAAAAATTGTTTTAGTAAAACATTTTATGTTTGTGTCATTTTTTACTTTAACATTAAATAAAAGGTGTTTATGTCATTTTCTAACTAAAGTGGCTCCATAGGGTCCCCAAGTTGACCCATGGGTTTTCTTGGTCGTCCATGACTCATCCAATAGGAGTAGGACATGTTTCATGCTCATCTCATATTATTAAAACATTATTTTTACCTTAAACTACACTAATTACCTCTAATCGCGATTAAGAACTTAAAAGTTACTATTCACCAAAAATTATTTTAATCTTATTGAACCACATTTTACTTCTTAATGACAACCATGTATGTCGGATTTTTGAAAATCAAATCACAGAAGTGGTAATATTTCATTTAAATGAAAAATCAGTTATTTAACTACCACTTAGTGGTTTCACTATTCATCAAAAATTGAAGTTTTTCAGAACAAAGCCAAAATTTCACCCTAAGCTATAATTGATATTCCGAATTCAAAAATGATGTCTATTTTACAAAATTCCAAACATATAAGTTGAATTAATTAATTTTATTATTAATTCCCGCTGTTACAACAAATACCGTGTTTTTAAGAAACAACTTATATCAAAAGATTGGCAATTGTTTATTTCCAATTTCAATGTTAAATTAATTCTAATGACCACCATTGGATAAAATTGTAAAAATATATTCTAATTATACTTTAAAACCACTAAATAGTATAATTTATCACTATAAATTATTTTGATTAAAAAAAGTTGTTTTTAAGTATTTTTCACTATTCATAAAAAATTAGAAGTTCTCAGAAAAATACCAAAAATTCAACATAGGCTAATTTCGATATTATGAATAAAAAAATGAAGTCCATTTTGAAATATAAGATTTCTATAATTTTAAAAAGTGGTTATTACTATTCATAACGGCTACTTTGATTAGTCACGGTGTTTTAGAACTCGAACTTGCGTACAATGCAAGCTATTGCATTATTGAAAGAGAGGCGTATCGTGGAAGCTCGGGGTGTTACAATTGGTGTATGTGTAAATTCTATAAAATTAAGGAAAATTAAAATGGAATTCTCAAATAGAACAATTGTCAAATAGTTTAGTTATCATTGAATGATTTATATGTTTTTAGTGATATTAATGGGATGGGTTGGGTGAGGGTTTGTTCATGAATAAGATTTCTTGTTTAAAAATCGTTGTATATTCAGGTTTGATATGGAAAGTATAATATAGACTTATGTTTTGGTTTCTACTCATTATTGAAGGGGATAATGAAATATGTTTTCTATTTAGTACAATCAATAAAAGAAGGTACCCATAGTTGTACTCTTATACAATGTTCTACCTCATGATTTAAAAAAATGATGTTTTCTTTGATAGTTTTGAAATGAAGAATTACTAATGTGATTGAATTTTATTGTTGAGAGATATGTTTATTTTTCATATATAAGTTCCCTATTTTTTGTGTAAATTTTCAGATGATTGGGTATATGTTATAGAAATCATTTAGATTTTTTAAAATTCTTAGATTCACAAGGCATATTATAAGTCTTGGGGATATCATACTGGGTATTGTATTCACCACCTACGTACAGACCATGGTGGATATAAGATTTTATGTTCCATGATAGTGGTAATGGACTTAAATTCATCATTACTGATGGTAGACTGTGGCTTGAGAGTGGATCTATAATGGTGGATGATCTATCTAATAATCAGTTGGCACTTATAGTTTTAAGAGGCATTGAGGTGTCATTTTGATTCTTTAGGATGAATTAACCATCACATAATTATATATTACATCATTTTACATGAATATATATTAATATAATAATACATTACACACTATAACATATAGGTTTAGTGACATTGAATATTGGATAGAGAAAAATTAAAATAAAATCAATATTCTACATTTCCCAAAAACAATCTACACTCATGAAACCCTTCTAGACATATAATAAATTATAATAATCTGCATAACCTATGGAATGTAAACATAAAAAAGGGTGTGATTAGACTCTATGTAATGGTTAACATAAGATATATAAATCAAATATAATAAGTGATCATAAGATAAACAGGTGGTCATGCGAACATAGTCATAGAACATGAACATAAAATAAGAAATTAATTCCAAATAAATCATAGATAAAACATCATGAATCATAACATATATATTTTGGAATAACATAAGATACACGTAATAGGAGTGTGTAAATATGATTAATTGATAATTATAAATTAATATTTAACTTAATAATATGAAATAACATAATAATATTCCACACACAAAAGCATATAAAATCATTTATTATGTGAATTCTCACTGTTAATACCACCATCGCATTGTGGACATAGTCCCATAATATAGTTTTTTATGTTCACTTCCTAATAACTTATATATCATATCATGATATATAAATATTCATATAATTATTTAAATGTATAATAAATCTATCCCCACCTATAGAATAATAAAAAACAACACATATTGGTTTCATATAGGTAGTAAAACATTCATGATTCCATTTAAACTTATTTTACCTACCAAAATGAAAAAAGCATCCTCAAAATCATCATAAATCATAAAAATGAATCCTCTAGAAAAGTAAAATGGATGATTCCATTTAAACTTATCCCTAGTGAATCATAATAATAATTAAATGATATTAACATCTATAAAAAAAATACATATAAGCATTTAAGTGCTACATATAAAATACGATGAAATATCATTTAAATTATGAAATATTTTAAGATATTTAATAATTTATATATAAATAGTTTAAAAAATAAATGGAAAGAAAATAAAAATTTATTTTAAGATTCATGAAAACATATCAAAGAAACTTATCATATATAAACAAACTAAAATATAGAAAAAAGTAATGATACAAATAATTAAAAAAAGATTTTTTGGACACCTTTTTTAAGAAAAGAAAAGTAAATAAAAATTTACCATAAAAATTATTTTAATTATAGATAAGGATATGAAAACTTTTATGAAAAATATTGAAATTTTTGACAATAATCATGACTGAAATCAAATTATATGGGTGGTTACCCATGGAAAAATATTTTTTTTTGACTTGAAAACTAAAAGGGAGAGGAAGAGGAAAAAATACATTTAAAAATATTTAACTAGAGGGAAAAATGGATGATATTTTAAAAATAAATAATATATAATTTAACATGAAAGAAAATTTTGTCAAATAAAATATTGATTTAAAAGTTCAATTAGAGAAGAAACTCTTGACTCTAATTTCTGGTTGGTCGAACACACTCCAAATCCATGTATAATAAATTTTAATGTATTATTAATATGTATAGGAAGATTATTAATTTTATTTTAATTATTAAAATTATCATACAATTCTTTATTACCCATATATTAATTATTTTTCCTTATATTTAATATTCATGAGTAAACTTTTGCATTTTTCCAGGAATGCTTCAGTTTTTCAGTTTCGATCCATACTGCTCAATTATGGTTTCATCACCTCAAAATTTTTTGTGAAGATTTATTATATGTTTTTATATAGTTATGTTGTCTCATTTTCTTTCAATGGACTTTATGGTAATGGTTCATAAGGAACACTTAAAATTTAATTTTTAGTTATTATTAAATTAACAAAATAATTGAAATTTTCGGTGAATATACATGGGAATCTTACCATTCATGAATTATTAAAAAAATAATTTGATAATTATTATATTATATTACCAGTATTTATTTTTCTTAGTAATTCAGGATATAAACATGAACACATTGATTATGTTGATGGTAAAACTGGCCTAAATAGTAACATGATATAACAAATTCATGAGTAATAACATGTTACTGTATAGTAATATATTAATTATATAGAAGATTAATGATTTTTTTTATTAAAATAAAAAATTATAATTAATGAAAATTGGATGAAGAAGATATGTAATAATGATTAAAGAGGGGATCAAAGTTAAATTTAACACTTTAATCTTCTCTTAGTGAGCCTCTTAAAAATGTGGGACCTATGAAAGATTTTTATGACTTGAGTTATAACATTCTCAATCCCACACTCCCAGATATGGTACTGAAAACATAAAGATTAAATTTTTTTCATTAATGCCAATTATGGTGACATAATTTTTTCCATCCAAAATAAACCACATCAAAAGGAAATATTGGATCACTTACATACCCAATGTCCTTTTAGGTTTATAGTTTTAGAGAATTATAAAAATATTATTACATAAACAATACCCATGTATTTAAAAGATAATTCCCACCACTTAACCTAAATTTTATTTTTTTACATTATGTCATCATCATCATACAAATGAAACTATTCATGAAAAAACTCATTAAAAATCATTCCGGATAACCTAGTGAAAAAGAATCATAAGAAGTGTGATCATAAATTCACATTAAGGGTAAATAGAAGCATTAACAATAAAATTTCATCAGTGGGACTAAGTTGAAAATTAGGGTTTGATAAAATAATAAAATATCATGATCACAACATAAGAGGACCCATGTCAATCAATACTTTGATAATGAAACATGTAATCATAGAATAACGATTTAAAAATAGTAGTCACTAAGACAAAGCTATAGTAATAGTACCACTCATGATCGTTGGACCAGTATCTACTTCCTCTGGAAACTCTTCCACAACATGAAGAATCATTATTCCGGATTCCTGTGGCTGAAACCTTTTTTTACAAGAATAATTTTATTTCCCCATAGTTTTTGAAGGTGTTTATAATCTCTTTCCATTTTTTGGAGTGGTAATGTTGCGACATAACATATACAAGTCTCCCAAACATTCGTAGGATCCTCAGTTCTTTGAGCCTGGTCAGGCTTGAAAAACTACACATCTTTGGATAACACCATTAACTATGGATAAAATTAATCTATTAAAGGAACCATGAAGTCCTTCCAATATAATCCCTCAGGTTTCTTTGTTGTCACTATCGTGTCCCCCCATCTCTTTCTTGGTACTTCCAACATAAAGATTGAACACTTCACCTTTATCTTGTTTGGTGTCTACAAGAACTCAACAA
This sequence comes from Viscum album, assembly GCA_963277665.1. Lineage (NCBI taxonomy): Eukaryota > Viridiplantae > Streptophyta > Magnoliopsida > Santalales > Viscaceae > Viscum > Viscum album. Next base: position 388,958,972 of record OY728166.1, read on the forward strand.
AGGTTTTATCCTGCCCAACCATTCCTCAGAATGTTGAGGATCAGTGGAGCATTTTAAAACTAGTGTTTTTTTTGTGAATGATATCTTGATATTTTTTTAAAGATCACTACATTCATAGATATGATCCGCACATCTTCTCGGAGGAATGATGTTACACAACATCAACTGACAATAAGAAAGACACTAGATAATTCTTGTACATAGCATCAAGGGAAACCTTATCTCGACCATTAGAACATACATGATTTGGATTTCAATATATCTAAATAAAAATAGGGAAAAGACTAGATGTAATTGACAAGATTTATTTTTCTAACCACCCCTAGTGACCTAAGGTTCATTGCGGTGAGAGCTTGCTAGGCACTCAATCGCAACTACCTCCTAAGTCCCAAAAAATACTCAAATGCATACTGCAATCAAGGAAAGATTCTTAATATTCCTTTGCAGATTTTATCTTGTGCAATGGATATTACTATACCCCTCAGTATAAAGAGTGAGTAGTGTCTCCGTAATTCCTCTTGTGTCTTCTCTCTATTAGTTGTCTAACATTCATGGTTTTTTTTGGTACTTGAAATAAAATCTCTTAACATCATATTCGGGATGGATTGGTTCATTACTAATAATCCCAGAATTGATTTTTATCTTCGATGGATCTACATTACTACACATAGTGGTGTGCCTCTTGTTCTTCATGAAGAATGTGACGCAAGGTCGAGCAGAGCCAGTCCTACTTATCCAGAGCTTGGAAAGTTTATCTGGTCTTCTCTGATGCATCAGGTTCAGGTTTGGGAGGTGTCCTTATGCAAGGTAATCATGTTGTTCCCTATGGATCTCGTCAGATTAAGCCTCATGAGAAGAACTATCCTACCCATTACCTTGGACTTGCAGCTATATTGCACGAACATAAGTGTTGGAGACATTAAATTTATAGAGTAAGGTTTAACATGTATTCAAACCACAATATCTTGAGTAATATATTCTCTCAAAAATATTTAAAACTCTCCCAAAGGAATTGGGTGGAGTACCATAAATATTTCGACATTGAAATTTCATATCCCCCAAGGAAAGATAATGTCATTGCAAATGTGTTGAGAAAGAAACTTCCAACACAAGATGTGAAATAATTTTTGGAATACTGGAGTTTGATGGCTCTTTTTGATCAATTGAATATTGGAGTTCAGTGGAAGGGGGATAAAGTTTCTTTTTCTAGTGTTCAGTTGAGATCTTATCTTCTTGAGTTAATTCTTTATGAATAATATATTGATGATGAATACCATAGAATTAGGGACTCTCTTTATGGTGGGGATATAGACACCTAGTGGTCGTTCTCTAAAGATGGTGTTCTGTGTTATCGAAACTATTTTGGTGTGCTGTTAGTTGTATGGAAGGATGTGATGGAGGACTGACATAAGTCCTTGTGGTCTATGCACCAAAAGACCATAAATATGTTCTACGATATGTAGCAATAGTTCTAGTGGACATGTATGAGATGAGACCCTGATGAGTTTGTATCCCTTTTTTATAAATTCAATCCTGTGAAATCCAAGCCCCAGAAACCTTCGAGTTTTCTTCAACAACTTCCATTCCCTACATGGAAGTGGGATTAAATATACATGGACTTTTTGGTTTGGTTACTACTAACCTAGAGGAAGAATAATGTGATATGGGTTGTGATCGATAGGCTAACCATGTCGGCTCACATTATACTCATTCAAGATGAATCCAATATTGAGTTATGAAATCTCTATGTGAAAGAAATTGTTCATTTACAAGGAGTTCCATCTGTTATAGTCTCTGATAGGGATCCTTGGTTTACTTCTTGCTTTTGGAGAGGCCTTATGGAGGCACTATAATCTCAGGTCCATTTTAGTATGGCCTACAATCCACAGTCATATGGCCAGACAGATAGAACTATAAATATCCTTGTGGATATGCTCTGTGCCTGTGTTCTTGACTTTTGTGAGGCCCGAGATGATAATTTGGGGCTGGTTGAGTTTTATTATAACAATAGTTATCAGTCCGAAATAAAAATGGATCCTTTTAAATCATTGTATGGTTGTACTTATAAATATTCCTTATGTTGGTTAGATATTGGTGAAAGTTCCTTGGTTGGAATGAGTTTGGTCCAAGAAACGACAACTACGTTCCAGTTGATTCATCAGAGAATGCTGACAACACATTGCTGGTACAAGTCTTTCGTCAATAATCACTAGATACCATTGGAGATATAATCTAGTAGGCTCACCAAAAGGTAGGTGCACCTTTTTAAATGATTAATTTCATTTAATCACTTGAAGCTTTATCATTTGGGGGTGTTACATTAACCCCCCCTTTAGAGTAGAATGTCCTTGTTGTTAGTCCTATATCTCGACCCATGCAGTGCACTGCACTTAAGGCTGTGTACAACCTCTGATACCAAATGAGACAACTGGGCCTTGGTGATAGCACTGACACCCTTCATTAACAAGGTTGTCAGGTCCCGACCTACCAGGTACCACAATTTTCCATGCAGACACGTGGTCCCCACCATAGGGCCCACCCACATGCCTTAATGGGTCATCTGACTAATGATAGTCCCAACAGGCCCACACATGTCCTTTCTGGTGTGATTTGTCCTCACATGCACACACCCTGGGAAACATCCCAAAAGGTCACCCATCCTGATCACTTCTCCAGGCCAACCACGCTGACTGTGGAGTTCTAATCTAGTAGGCTCCTGAAAAAGAAGGCGAACATTGTTGACATGATTCATGTCATTTAGTTATTTAACCCTTTATCATTTGGTGGTGTTACATTCACCCCCCTTAGAGAACACCACCCTCATTGTATCCCCTACATCTCAACCCAGAACGTTCACTTCACTTTATGCTAGGTACCACCTCTGATACCAAATGTGACAACTAATAGTGAAAAGAAACAATAGGGATTACGGATACCATGCTCTCTCTTTATACTAAGGGGTATAATAATATCCATTGTACAAGATAAAAACTCCAAAGGAATATTATGCATATTAACTGTACGGGTTGAAATAAACAAGTGAGATGCACTCGTATCAAAAGAGTAGTCATTATGATAGAGCTATAGTAATAGAAACACTCACGATTGTTGGACTAGTATATGATTCCTCTAGAGACTCTTCCACTGCATGAAGAAGCTTCACTTCGGATGCCTGTGGCTGGAAACCGTTTGTATGTGGAGAATTTGATTGCCCCGCAGTTTTTGAAGGTCTTGAATATCTCGTGCCACTGCGTGGAGTGGGAATGTTGTGGAAGAACTTCTGCATGTCTCCCAAATGTTTGCAGGAGCCATAGTTCATTCAGCATGCTCAGGCTTGAAAAACTCCACAGCGTTGGCTAACACCATTGACCCTGTATAGAACTGTTCGGGGAAAAGAACCTTGAAGTCCTTCAAATATAAGAACTCACATTTCTTTTTAATCACTATTGTGTCCCACCATATCCTTCTTGTTCACTCCAACACAAAGGTGGAACACTTCACCTTGATCTTGTTCGGTGTATACAAGAACTAAAACCAATGTTCTACCATTCCCAACCATTCCTCATCAAGTTGAGGATCAGTGGAGCCTTTGAAAACTAGTGGGTTTTAGTGAAATAACTATAGAGAAGTTTTTTTAAAGAGAACCCCCATCCTAGCTCTGATTCACACATCTTCTTAGAGGCATGATGTTACACAACATCAACAGAAAATTAGAAAGACATTAGATAATGTTCATACATATCAACAAGGGAAACATGATCCCGAATAGTAGAACATACATGATTTGGATTTCACTCTACCCAAATCAAAATAGGAAAAATACTAGAACTAATCCTCAATACAACATTCCCTAACCACCCTTGGTGACATAAGGTTCATTAAGGTGTGAGCTGGTTAGGCACTCAATCACAAGTATCTCCTAAGTCCCGACAAAAATAATCAAATGCATACTAAAATTAAGGCAAGATTCTTAACCTTCCTTTGATACCATTTTGTCACGAACTAGCCCAGGTACCCTGGTAACCCAATAACAGAGACAGACCTAACATATCCCAAAAGGCGTTCCTGATCCCCATGGGTCGATCACTTGCACCTGACATCACAAAACATGCAAGTGAGAACAATTTTTCCACCAACAATGCAGAAGCAAAGAAACCAGACAATATTCATCACAAAAAGATACTCCATAGGGAGTAATGTACCAGAATAAAAAGAGGCATAAAATCCAAATTACTAAAAAGGGAAAACAACCCCAAGGTTCCTAAGGACTCAACTCACCAAGACCAAAGATAAACAGGTGGATCCACCACCAAGAGATCCCTTCCCTTTGCTTGAACCTGGAAGACGAAAGTCTACAAACACCTGAAGGAAAAAGTAGGGTGTGAGCCTAAGGCCAGTAGAATACCACCAAATATTCTGTAAAAGATGCCAAATATTGATTATCCAAACAAAAGAATTCAAATTTCAATTAAAAAGGTTTGTGAATTCAAAAGAATATTTATACAAAACATGATATACATTTTCAAACGACAGAAATACATATTTAAATTAAGGATTTTACAAATGAGGGAATATTTCTAAAAAATGGATTATGTAAAACATTTATATAAAACAATTTATATAAATTTAGTAGACATGTAAGTAGTTCAAACAAACATTGGTGTGCATTTATGTCAATAATATAAATATAAAAACAAGAAACACGGTCATCTTTTAAAAGGTACGATAATATTAACCATATATAGGATTCCACAATCACTATGTGAACTCGGCATAATGTGTATACATACGTCCCTATGATACTGGCCAAAGGAGACTCATCACCAACACGGCAGGGATGTGTCTCACTGCAAGTATGTTTTAGAACATTGTCGTAACATAGAGTGTATCCAAATAACTCACTAACTAACTAAGTCTTACATGCACACTTACATGACGTGTGAACTATCATAATACTACTTAAAATATGATCAATTCCATTATTCCATTCTAAAAGTACCATTTTATTTCCATTTAAAAGTAAATAGGTTTTATTCAAAATCATGCATTTTTAAAAGATAAAACCACCGGGTTTATATTAAATAATTTAATCCATTTTCACCAGTTTGAAATCCATTCAAAACCAATTATATCATTACTCAATTTCGTTGCACAATTAAATTAAAAAATTTAATTTAATTCATTTCCTTAAATCGAAAATTTAAATTAAAAATTTTAAATCAGCCAATTTCCATAAAGACACCTAATTTAATGGATTTGGTGTTTTCCAAATTTCCATGCCAAAACCATTTCAAATATCTCAATTCACTGGAATCAAATTTTATCAATTAATTTGTATGAAAATTTGATAAATTGAATTTAAATAAATAATTGAAATAAATCAAGAAACACAATGATAATCAATTTGGAAATTCAGGACAGAACAACCTACCTCAAGGTCATCGATGTCTTCAGAAAGAATAAACCACCATGTGTTGTTCAATACACCTCCTCAGAACCTTATTATTATAATAGTCGACACACCTATGATTAATGTTCTTCAAGTATTCCTAGATAAAATTTAGTTATTTTATTTCAGAAGTAAATGAAATATCACATGAAATAAAAGTTTCTCTCTCGTGAATAATATCTGGATTATCATATAGATTATCACATGGGATGATAATTTATCTCACCAGGATAAGATTCAGATTACATATATATTATCACTTGTGATAATATTAATCTTTCATGGAAAATTTTCAGTTTAACATTAAGATAATTCATGTGCTCACTATAATTCATCAGAATATTTAACCTCTAAAAACTCACAATTATCGTTTTAATAATATATATAAATCACCTCTGACAATATTCAAATTATCATTTAATATTTATATTAATTATCCTTTGTTCATATATGTAAAAATTATCTTTGATATTTCCTTGTAATTGATCATTGATAATTTTTTTCAATTATCATTCAATAATTCATAACAATTATCTTTTGATAAATTCAAAGTATTAATCTTTTGAAATATTAAATATGATAATCTGATAAACATAATTTGATAATTTTATTTAAAAATTCATTTAATAATCTGGTGGTACTATCATTGATAATTATATAATATAATTATTTGAAAATTAATACAATTGTTCTTTGATAAAACACGTAATTATCCTATGATAATTTTGATAATCTAGTCTCATGATAATTACCTTATAATTATACTTTTATAATTTTAATAATTATAATCATACATTTTCATTGAAAAAAATAATAATCATCCACTGAATTAACTTATATAATTATATATTTATATTTTAACTGATAATCTCAATCGCATAATTGTTCAGTAATAATTTTATGAAAATTAATGTTTGGAAAAAATCAATAAATTATCACTCAAATATTTCTTGTAATTATCTTTGATAATTTCATGTGATTATCCTTTTGATAATTCGCACAATTTTTATTTTAATAAAAATATAAATTAACTTCTTATAATTATGAATAAATATCTTCTTATAATTCTATATAATTACCCTCCAATAATTTCATAAATTTCTCCTAAATAACATAGGTTCCACAGATTTATTTGATTTATTTTTCTATAAATTTTTTTGAATTAACAAAAATAATAAAATAATTAATCAAAAGAAGAAAATTATAACCTTGGCACAACTGTGCATAGTACCCAAAAGTTATGAATGGGATATGGGTAGCACAACCAAAAAATGATGTTGATTGAAACTGCTTGGCCAAGGTCTAAAAATCGGTTATAGGGAAATATTTGGGGGCACCTGGACTCAAATCAATAGTCCCACTAAAAAGGCTCAACCATTCAGCTATATGGAACCCCAAAAATTGCTAGAACCACCCACCCATGGTTTATCACGGAATCACCCATCCTTGGTTAATAATTTTTTTGCCCATAATTATTTTATGAAAAGATAAATCAATGGATTATAATATAACCACCTGTCCTGGGTTTAAAATGAAAACACTAGTCATTATATACTATGTTCAATAATGTATCATTAAAAAAGTCATTATAGAGTCTATTTCATCTAAAACTCATAGAAATAATGTTTATTATTTTTATAAATTTTTTCAAAACAATAAACATATGATAGTTCCATTAAAATATCTTGGAAACCAAATTAACTCAAAGATAATAAATGGGTTACTTGATAATATCTTGGAAACATGATTAACCCATGAAAAAGAAATATGTTCCATAACAATCTCATTAAAATATTCATAATCAATATAGAGAAACAATGAGGATGGTATCATTGAAAAAATATCCCTATTATAGCTAGGAAACATCATGTTTTGTTGACAATGTTGAACTAAAACATAGTTAAAATACCATTAAATACATTCCTGAGGAAGATATTATTTTATTTAATTTGAAAATAATTTTTATAAAACTAAAAATTCATAAAATACTATGAAAAAAAATTATTTCAATATAACCTCATAAAATTATAAAGTATTTTCAAATTAAATAATTTTTAAAATAGTGGGAAAATATTTTCAAGATATAGATGGTAAAAAAAAAAATTATTTTAAAACAAAAGTGTAAAAGGAGTCAAAAGAGGCACATTTAGAAAACATTAATAAATTTCATTTAAAAACCATTTAATAGAAGGTAAAAGAACATGTAAAATATAGTTTGGAATTTATTTATGTATATAAATTAAAATTTGTAATATTTTTTTAGAGAACAGAGGTATGGAAGAGAAATACTCCCTATTTGGAAGAAGATAAAAGATCGGTGTCACCTATGAACGACTATAGGGATATTTTTTCAATCAATAAGGGAGGAAATGAGAAATATTAATGTGAAAAAATTAAAAATAGGAGGGTAATAAAAGATATGTGTTTCAATAAAATATAATAATATTATTTCCTCTAATCTAGCCTCGATGATAAACAATCCTGAAAGAACATATATTTCAACATAAAGCGATTTCTACTTTGGTGAATTTTCAATTGTAAGGACCATGAAATATTAATTTCAATTAAAATGTTAATTATCTATTTTTTATTAATTATATAACATGTTCAAGGGTATGTATATAAACCAAATATAATAATATACGTGTGTAACTTTTCAATATACCTCAATGAATAGAATTTCAGATGAAGTCCCTTAAAGATTTTGTAATATCTATATTAGAACCCCGTTAAATAGAGAACCCTGAATATATTTTTAAATAAAAATTAATTTTATTATACATTCATAATAATTATATTCACCACACAACGAATATAATTGGTGAATATGATATATGTCTCATAGAAATAAAAGTGAGATGAGAAACACTTACTACTTTGGTAAATATTGAATCAAATCCGTTGAAATAAATAACGTGAAATGAAAATTTAAATACCATGAAGATAAAAACATTAATTAAATTACATATCTAGGGGAGGCATAAACAAAACAAAATACAAATTAGGTGTATAATAGAAAGTGTGTCTCAAAGGAGGAAAATTAGAGATGAATCCATTATCGCTTTGGTAACTTTTGAATCATAACACCTAGAAAGAAATAATATCAAATAAAAATTCAAATAATATAGAGATAAATAGACTCATGATAAAAATATATATTGGAATTATATAAACCAAAAAAAAATTCTCTAAATAAAATAATGTGTGTTTCCAATATGGAAACTTGTTAAGGAAACCCTTACCTCAAGTCTATACTATAACATCTCATGAAAATAAAGAATATGACATTTTCGTATTTATTAATATTTTTATATTAAATATTAATTTTAAAGGGGCTTTTATATCCAAGGTTTTACTTGACATGCAACAATGAGTTTCTCCAAAGACTTATATTGCACACAATGTTAAATCAAACTGAAATAATAATAATATATTATTATTTTAAATGGTAGTTAACGCCTAGAATTTTTATTAGAGGGAATGAACAAAACTAACAACTATATGATTATACATGTTTGCTAAATGTTTTTACATTTATCCAGTAAAATTTAGTGGCTTAAAATGAGAATGAATCCAATTTCGAGTACAAATAATCTAATATTGTTTAAAAGGTCGATTTACCACCTTTTGATGGATAACCCTATTTGAATCTAGATTTGGTCACTTTTATATATTATATTTTACCAAATAAAATTCTTCTATAGATTCAGGACATCAAAATTTAATTTGGGTATATTGTTTGATATTTTACTGATAAAGTTCATTTTTTAATGAATAGTGAAAAATAATGTATTTTAATTCAAAACATCCTTTTAATATAATTTATTTATATGGTTATATTACCTTTTTAATTTTTTATAATGTGTAATTAGATTATATTTTTACTATTTAATCCAATTCTAGTCATTGGACGAAATTTCACTTCAAAATTGGGCATAAACGAGTGTCAATATTTTGATAGATATTGTTTCCTAAAAACACGCCATTTCTTTTGACAACAGGAATTAATTTTAAATAAATAAATGAAACTTCCATGATTTGAATTTTTTAAAATATACATCATTTTTGAATTCGGAATATCAAATATATATTTGGCTTAAATTTTGGTGTTTTTATGAAAAACTTCATTTTTTGATGAATAATGAAACAAGTAATAATTAAAAAAACTGAATTTTTCATTTATATGAAATTTTACCGCTTCTGTGAAGTGAATTTATAAAATCCTACATATATATTTGTTATTTTTTAGTAAAATTTAGTTCAATAAGATGAGAATAATATTTTAGAAAATAGTAACTTTTGACTTTTATTTATCGCTGTTAAAGGTAAATAGGGTAATTCAAGGTAAAAACAATATTATAATAATAAAAAATTAACTTAAAACATGTCCTAAAATTATTTTATGAGTCATGGCCGAACATGGGAATCGTTGGGACGATTTTGGGATCCCATGGAGCCACTTGGAAGTGATAATGACACTTTAGATTAATTAATTTAAAGTAAAGACAAAAATGACACAAAAAAATATGTTTTTGTAAAATAATTTTTACATGGGGTTATATAAGTTATCTTTTTTACTATAAAAATTAATTGGAATTCTAGAAATATTAATTACATCATGGTATTTTTTATAAGTTTTAGTCATCATATAAATAAAATTATTTATGACACAAAAATGATGCACTATTTACCTCATTAATAAATGATTTAAATAAATAAGATTATAAATATTAAAATAACATCCAAAAGCTACCCAATTATTATTGAATGAATTTAGTTAGACTGTGATTCATATTAGCTTCAACCTTAATGAGTTTTGGACCTTTAGAAGCCAAAAATATTTATATATAAAAAATAATATTTTCACACTTTCTTAAAGAACCCCTCTTCCCTCTTATTAAAAGCCCTCAATTCTAACTCATTCTTCACACCTCTCATTCCTATTTTCTCATAAAACCCCTACCAAAATAAGCTCTAATTATATATCCTTTCCTTATAGAAGCCTTAACTTAGGCAAGAAGTCACTTCAAGAAGTCCTTTTGTTTCAAACCAAAGGGAGTTACCCAAATTAAAGGTAACATTTTCTATTAAATTATTTTCTTTTATTTTACTTCTATAACCCCTAAAATATTTATATTCCTTTATTTTATAACACCACCAGAATAAAAAATATACTAGTATGTTATTATGAGAAGTATTTTAACTACACTTACACACACCTCTATCTAATGGGTAAAGAACCCACTGTTTCTGCGGATGGAAAACTAACGCCTCACGAAATGATGATTGTTCAATTATCTTCTACCGCCTCTTATAGTGAAAATTATGACCGAACTGTATTTATATATGTTTTTTATTATTTTTATAATTTTTTTGTATTTGGTATTTTTAATTTATCGAACAACTTTATGGTTTCCATTATGAGTAAACATGATAATTTAATTTGAGGAAGTGCGGACTACCGCCCCCTCAAAGTGATATGACTCATTCAAACCACGTGTGAGACCTATAAATGATGGTGATTTTGAAATTCTTTATGATATTATACTAGAATTATAATATAACTATGTATCATTATATTTTTATTAAATTAAAATATGATGTAGAAATGATAGTAGTGTTCATGTGCACGTATGACTTACCGTCTCCATAAACGGTGCATTTCATTTCTTATCTCTAAATGTCATGTACTGTTATAAATACATATATATACTAGATATATATGATAAAAATGATTTCTAAATCATTAATATAATTTTTTAGATAATTTACTTTTCACCACACTGACAAGTTGTAATTATAAGGTGTTCATTTCTGACTCAAGTACCAAATATCGACTAAATGACCATTATTAACTTAAATGATTACATAATGTTTATAAAAAGGTAATAAGTGATATAAAAGCTATAATAAGATTTAAAAATGGTTCTTAATCAATTATAAAATTACTTAAGTTTATTATTCAAGAAGAATGAAGAACAAAAAAGTCAAGACACGAGGTAAGGTGTTTCTTATCTCACTTTTAATTCCGTGAGATTTCCATTGTTCACCACTTATTTATTGAATGTGGTGTATTGAGTACTGCCATTTTATATATATTATCATTATTATCTTATATTCATGGTATTATATGATTCATTTGGTGTTCATTAAGTTTTTTTCATATGATTCGATTGATTACAACGTGGTATGGGACTGTCATCAAACTTTTTTTTCCCGTGAGATACATGCTATATTGGCACCTATTTCCTTTTGTGTGGTGCATGTACTGCCCATTATTGTATTCGTTGTGTAATATAAATCATTTTATGCTTATTTAAATCTTTATTTTATGATCCTTCTTTCTTGTATTGTATGTTTCGTAAGTTAACAAATCGATAAGGGAACCTTTTAACCCAATTTTCATCCCTTGGGTTAATCTTCTAATTCTTAATTATATCATTCTATGATTATGTGTGGAATAAATATTTGTTTATTCATGTTTTAATTTATACTCAGCTTTGTGTGGATATACTTTTGATACAAATAGTCACTTTGTTGATAAATTCTCAAGTCATTGATATGAACTCAATAAGAGTAATTTTAACTCAATTTCAATTCATTGAGTTAAACATCCAAGCCATTGGTTTTTTCTTAAAAGGAAAATGTATAAATTTCCTATGATTTATTTACACTTAATATCCAATAATATTGAGTGTATTTATATTTGTCACACTTTATTATGTAATTTATTTATCCTTAATCCAATGATATAGTTTTATAAGGGATTTCATCTCAATTTACATTCCATTGAGACTGCATTGTCATTATGAACCTATTCACTTTTATACAATGTATATAAATTACTTTGTCATATTATATCATATATCCATTTATTCCCATGATTTTATAATGTTTTTATTGAATTTTATTCCTCAATTATTTGTATTCAAGCATATCTCATTTGGATAAGAACTCTTTAACTAAAATATTGTTTTTATGATTTAATCTTCTAAATGTTTCTCATAATTTCCATGTATTCAAAATGGTTTTTATGATTTATTTATATGAAAATTAATTTTTTCAAAAGATAATTAATTTAATATCTTAAATGTTGTATGGGAACCATTGACTAAAAATATCATTATGAAAAGTTTTAAATGGTTTTGAAAATGATTTTATAAATTATTTTTTATTTCAATAACATGATTTGATATGTTGTGATTGGAATGTGGAAATGTTATCTTTTCTTTATTCTTTTGTTATGTGTTTTGAATATGTTAAGTTTATTGGGAATTGTTTACATATACGGTTAGTTCGGTGATAATCCTAAGGTGGGTGAGCTCGAGATAGCTCTCCAATGCATTGGGTAACGTGACAGAGATAAACATTAATGTTTATACTAAGTGATTTAGAGAATATACTATGATGGGTATTCCTAATGTGACTCCATATGTATATGTGATAACTAAAATGTAAATATATTATGAGTTCCAGTAGTTACCATTATGATTTACGATTTTTGTGTTTTATTCATAAATATTATGATTTCATAAGGTATATTATGATTAAAAAGAATGGTTTCATTGATTTGTATTTATTAATGCTTTCCTTACTTATTTTATAACCCTTACTGAGTGTTTAATGCTCATCCCATGTTTTTGAAATGTTTTCAATAGGACTTAAATATGATTAGAGTCAATGATGGGATCAAAGAAAAGTCATGATTTCTAAAACATTGAACTAGACATGTTTATTTTTAGAGTTTTTATATTAAACAAAATTGATACTGAGTAGTAGTGTCTACATATAATATCCAACCTGTTATGTAATAATTATGGCCTAATTTTCTAGAACCCTAATCTAAAAAGATCCTCAATTTTAATTATTGATATAATTCAAGATCATGAAATTTTTAAGGTTGAGTCCTTGTAGTTGGTATCCGAGGTCGGTTTAGATAACTTTAGATGTTAGGGTGTTCTTTAAGCGTATGTGACATTACCATAAAGCATTGGATTTTAGAAAGAGTCGTAGTTATTTTAAATATAGTAAATGATTTTAAGATAACATGAATAAGTATATATTAGTATTTACCCTCATCATAAGATATTATATGATGATATTACTGATACACTCAAACTTTCCTTTTTGGTTTTATTAAATGGATGGATCTTGCAGGAATAAAAGAAACAATGGATGTGAAGAAAACTGTGGTAGTTTTCTAAATGATCAATTGAATGAAATGGGTGCTACAATGAGAACTCTTGTGGTTATTCTTAGCCAACTATATAGAGTCATGATTGACCACCTAAACCATGGTGATTTATATAAGGAATAATATACTCGAGAAAGAAATCCCCACAGATGTTCAGGTAATAATCATAAAGGTATGTATATTAAAAAACCTATGTGTCAAGGATATGGAATGAAACACGTAGGAAAATGTTTCAAAGGGAGGAGAAGATGCTATAGATGTAAAAATGATGGTCATGAAACAAGAACCTACCATAGAAAAAGGAAGCATCCAGTTGACTCTAGAAAAGGGAAAGAAGTTCTTTCTCAGGGATCAATTGAATGTTTTAAATGTGGTATGGATGGTAATTATACAAATATATTTCCTACGAAGAAGGTTATAGAATGGAATAACAAGGATCAGACAAATATATGTTTACTAATACGTAATTCCATTCAAATTGAGGATGAGGAAACTGAAAATGTCCAATGAAATGTATGCATTATTTCTTAACTTATGTTTAGGAATTATTTAATCCTAGGCTATGATTCATGATTTTGTTTTTAGAAATAATTATTTCAAAATAAGTAGGAAAATAATGGTTAATGATCATGAATAATGTTGAATGAGTAAGAAGTCAAAATACAAGGGATTCAATTGTTATAATAGATTTTAGGATAGTGAAATTCATAAAAGTATTAAGGCTCTTTTGATGATGGGACTACATTAGAAGACTTTTTATAGTATTTGTAACTATAATGTTTGATATATGAAAATTATATTCAAGGAATAATTATATTTTCTTTTGTGGATATAGTTATAAATAACCATTTGGGTTTATATGATCTATGAATTTGAGGCAATTACAGGTTAATACATTTTGGGATTAAAAATGAATGTTATTAGACAACCTCTACGGTTAAAATATGTTATAATTATTTTTGATGAATTTATCTCATTTTTGAGAATTTATTATCCAATAAAAACACATATTTTGATTACATTTTAAGGGTATTAAATGTTAATTTTTGATATTATGGGCCTGAGTTGGTGGATTTTAATTTTTAACATTCATTCTCATCATTTGGGCACTTCATGCCTAATATGCACCAATTTAGGCTCAATGTTTCATCTGATTTTAAAGAATTTAATTATCCATATTTTAATTTGATATTTTGGAAAATGGATATAAACATAAATATGAACATTTTTCATTCAGGGGTCAATGGAGGATTCAAAATATATGATGGGGATATATGGTGATGAAAGGAAACAATTCTGGAGAAGAATGATTGGATGTCATCCCACTGATGGAAATGTGGGGCCCACAATACAAACCCAATGAAGCCCAAAATTCATGTCAGGATAGAAGAAATAGATACGAACAAATAAATATGCGGGATCCAGTGTTAATTCGTCCTAAATGGTGGTTATAAAGGCATCCAAAGTTGAAGATTGAATTCTAGGCTAGATTCTGCGGTCCAGAAAAACAGCCCACTATTTTTATCATATCTCGTGAAAGGATTATTATTTTGAGCCGAATATTTACAGGATGTTAGATGACATTAGGTGCGTCAATTAAGTTTTCTAGGTCCTACTCAAATTCGGCCTTCTAGATGGTCCTTTCGGTGCGTATTTCCGGTGGATTCAAGCTGGCTGCAACTTCGGGGCAAGAAGTGGAAAAGTCTCTCTACATTAATGTTCCACCCACATTTACCCAAAACAATTAATTAAAGGCACATGGGATGTTGGGGGCTCGGCCAAGGATTCATTTTTTTCTATTTAAGGTAGTAGTGATTGAGTATTTAGGAATCATGGAGCATTGTTTTGATTGAGATGTCATTATGCCAAATTGTCATTGTAGCATTTTTCTTTCCCATGTAAGTTATTCAAATCACCTTAGTTTTTAATAAAAGTTCTTATCTTCTCTTGTTCTATTCTTATTCATATAACCTTGATATGGTTGCCTCAAGGTGTGAACTTTTTTATACCAAAATTTGTTGTTTTGTTCACGCAACGGTGCAGTGATCGTTTTTTTTGTTGTTTTTACTTCATCAATTTCACCCTTGTAAGTCTATTTTTCGCTTCCATTGAGAACTTGTCATCAATAGAGGTCTAGATCTTTTAGGGGTTTATCCAATAGAGTTTAAAGGTGCTATATTGAATGTTATTTATCACTCTCTAAATGTTATTAATTTGTTTTTATTGAGTTTCTTTCATTCAATTATTTTTATTCTTCCTCATCCGTATTGAATTTATTCACCCCAATTTCATGTGATAATTATATCCTTTACCTTGGAGTGCTCATTGTAATGATCCTACAAGTGTATTGGTGATTAGAATGTGTGTTGAAGGTGTTTCATCAGTAATTTATGAGGTTAGTTTGAATTAATTTCATGAATCATTCTCGAGTTAATGAAATTAAAATCGTAAAAAAATAATTCATTCAATCCACCCCGAGGAATAACCTAGGATAAACTCATTTTCTCATAATTTGTATTCACATAGATCTTTTAGTGCCCTTTTGAAACCATATAAAATCAACCCATGTTGTCCACTTCATTGCCAAAAATCCATCTCTTTTATTGAGTGTCTAATGGCTCTTCTTAGGACTCTGTGGATTCGACAACCCAAGCTAAACTGTAAGCGACCGCTTGACCTTTAAAACTTGGGTAAATTTGGGAGAAACCAAATTTTGGCACTGTTGCTGGGGACCAAGTAATTTTCGTAGACCAAAACCTTCTTTCCTGACCCCCATTCTTCTATTCTCACCCATGATCTTTTATCTTTTCCGTTTATCATTTTTTTTTCTTTGGGCGCATGTCCGCCTACACCCGTGATAACTCAAACAGACTAGTTAGGGTGGAATGTCATAGGATAGGGGAGTCAAGTACACCATTAGATCCCAATAATCCTAATACACCATAGTTAATTATTGAGTCAATTTAAATGGAGGGTCTTCAAATAAACCAACTCTGAAACCCGGGTGGGAACCAAAATGGAAATCCAAATGAGGCAGCCCCAAATTTGGGGAATGGAATCGATCAAACCATGAATGACTACCTTACACCTACTTAGACCAATGAACCATCATTCTTTAGGAATTATTCCATGGGATACACCCACTATGTCTTTAAACCTCATGTCCTAAACCACCTTCCAACCTTCCATGGGATGGAGTCAGAAATGCCTTACCTTCATGTCAAGGAGTTCAATGACATTGTTGAAACCATGTGCTCAGCACATCAAATTGAGTCTGCTATGATGAGGCTCTTTCCTTTCTCACTTAAGTATCATGGAAATAATAGGTTAAATAATCTGATACCTTCATCAATCCACAGTTGGAACCAAATGCAAAGAGAATTTTACAAAAAAATACTTCCCCCATCACAGAACCATTACACTAAAAAATAGCATCCAAAACATTTTTGAAAACGAGGGAGAGTCATTTTATTAAACATGGGAGAGGTTCAAAGACACCATAAACATGGTTCCACACCATGGTTTTTCTATTCCTGAACAATTAAGAATTTTCTATGAAGTTTTGGGCCCGAGGAACAAACAATTCATTGACATGATGTGTAATGGGACCTTTAAAAACAAATCCCCAAATGATGCTTATTAGTATCTAGAAATCCTTGCTGAAAAAAACCAAAAACATGGAACATCAGCTTATTTTGAAAATCCTCAAAGAACTGCTGTAATGAATACACTTAGAGAAGAGGATAGCCTTAGGGCGAAACTTGTAGCACTTTATAGGAAGGTTGAAGAGATAGACCATAGGAAAATCCCTGAAATCCAAACTGTAGACCCTATTTGCACAATCTGTGAGAAACATGACCACAAAACAGACAACTGACCAACTATTCCATCCATCAAGGATGTTATTTTAAGAGGAACACCTACTGAAGTCAATGCCCTAATCATTCAAAATCCCCAATACCCAAACACATTCAACCCAAGGTATAATGACCACCCAGGCTTCTGATGGAAAGATAACCAACAACCTAGCCAACCACAAGGACCAAACCCCTACCCTAGACAAAATTTTCAAAACCATAACCAATTCCAAC
This sequence comes from Viscum album, assembly GCA_963277665.1. NCBI lineage: Eukaryota > Viridiplantae > Streptophyta > Magnoliopsida > Santalales > Viscaceae > Viscum > Viscum album. The sequence goes on from OY728166.1 coordinate 388,976,706, forward strand.
ATCCTCCAGTACAATATGAACAACCCATCCCACAACCATAGTATCCATCTGAGATAACCCAACCAACACAAACCCCTTCGCAATTTGTCCCTCTCTCAATCCTTGAACAAATGTGCAAACAAATGGAAAAGATGAACTCATAAGTATCTTACCTAAAACAAGAACTTCAAACCATCAAAAATGGAAAGGTACCCATGACCACACATGCCATTCCACAACAAAAATAAAGGGGAGATACAAGTTTCACTCAAATAACTCATGAACAACTAAAGGCTTTGAAAATTTTGAGAAGTGGGAAATCAATTGATAAACCAGAACAAATAGTTCAAAACCCACATGAGGATTCAAACTCTAATGAAAATTCAAATGAATCACAAGAAAAAACTAAATATACTAATAAAAATGTGAAGGAAAAAACTCTTCAAAAAACAACCCCACAACCTTCCCGATTTCCTCAACGCATAAGGGGGAAAACAAATCCTGAATTGAGTGAAACATTGAGGGAAATATTCTCACAAGTCAAGTTCAACATTCCACTCCTTGATGCCATTCAAACCATTCCTACATACTCATAATACATTAAGGTCCTATGCACATTTAAATGGAAATTATGACATTAAACCAAGTCCCTCTAGCAGGAAATGTTAGCACAACAATCCAAGGAACCCTTCCCCCAAAGATGAAAACCCAGGATGACCTTGCATAAATGTTGAACTAGGAGAGAACGAATCTGTCAAAGCCTTGTGTGATCTAGGAGCCAGTGTGAACCTCATTCTTTATGCTATGTATTGTCATTTAGGGATCAAAGAACTCCAACCCACATCGGTCACTCTTCAACTTGCTGATCGTAGTATTCGATTTCCAAATGGGATCATAAAGGATTTTTTGGTGAATGTTGAAAATTTCATTTACCCAACTGACTTCATTGTTCAAGATAATCACCCAAGCTTAGGTCCTAGGGAAAAATCCCAACGATCCTTGGTTGTCCCTTCCTTTCATCAATCAACTCTGTTATCCGAGTCCGAAATGGGAACATGACCATCACCTTTGGAAACATGAGTCTAGACAAGATCATATATAATGAAAACTCTCAAGTTGGGGATGATGAAAAGATCCATGAGGTTAATTGTATAGGTAGTGTTGATAGTGAACTCAAGGAACATCAAGGAATTACTGAAGGATGTTCAAGTCAAGAAGAGATTGATTTTCTTTGTTCACATGAGGGGAATTTGTCTCCTTAGCTTGAATCTCTTTAAGATAGCTCTATTGATTATTTTTTAGAATCACCAATCAATGATACCATGTATGAAATCAATAACATCGAGTCCATACCCATTCATGAAACTACTCTAGCTAATTTAGTGGATGAAAATTATTTTCACAAGGAACCAATTTTTTCAAGAAATCTGAACAAAGAAACCGAGTTCAATACACTATCTCATCCTTTCTTGGAATGTGATAAACACTATGATCTTGAATTTAAGGTTTTACCTTCATCACTGAAGTATGCATTCTTAGGGGACAATCAATCCTTTCCTGTTTTCATTTCTTCTTCTCTTGAATCTGATCATGAGTGGATGCTTCTAGATGTCCTTAGGAGACAAAAGAAAGCCATTGGATAGACCCTATTTGATATTCCTGTGATCATCCCACTTATCAGGACTCATAGAATTGTTCTAGAATTTGATTCAAAGCCATGTCGTCAACCTCAGTGGCGACTCAATCCTAATCTCATGGAAGTAGTGAGAAAAGAGCTTTTGAAATTCTTAAAAGCTGGTATCATCTATCCTATAGCTGAGAGTGAGTGGGTTAGCCTAATCCATGTGGTTCCAAAGAAGGATGGAATCACAGTAATAACCAATAAGGATGGTGATATGCTTTCAATAAGGGCCAGTAGTGGATGGTGAGTCTGTTTTGACTATAGGAAGCTCAACTCTTGTACTAATAAAGACCATTTCCCCTTTCCCTTTATAGATCAAGTCCTCGAGCGAGTGGCGGTTTATCAATTCTACTACGTCCTAGATAGATTCTCAGGGTATAATCCAATCGAAGTCTCCTTAGAGGATTTAGGAAAAACAACCTTCACTTGTCCATTCAGAACTTTTGCCTTCAAGTGCATGCCCTTTGGGTTATTTAATGCCCATGGTACCTTCCAATGGTGCATGATGGGAATCTTCTCGGACATGGTGGGGGATTGTTTAGAGGTATTAATGGATGATTTCTCCATCTTTGGGGATACTTTTTATGGATTCCTTATAAATGTTGAAAAGGTTTTGTCAAGGTGTGAGGATAATAATCTCATACTAAATTGGGAAAAATGACATTTCATGGTAAGGGAAGGACATGATCTACGTTATCTGGTGTATGGTAGAGGGATTGAAGTTGATAAAGCTAAGGTTAACATCATTCGTCACCTTCCCTCTCCTAAAACTATTAAGGAAGTGAGTTCCTTCTTAGGACATGCTGGTTTTTAGTGAAGGTTCATTAGGAATTTCAGCTCTATTTCTCGACCACATTGTGCTCTATTGGTAAAAGATGCTCCATTTGTATGGGCAGAAAGCTGTGAGGAATCATTCTTTACACTCAAGTCAACTGTTATATCTCCACTTATCATGCAATCTCAAAATTGGAAACTTCTTTTTGAGCTCATGTGTGATGCAAGTGACTTCGCTGTATGAGCAGCCTTAGGACAACGGTGTGAGAAAACTCCATGATTCATTGCTTATGAAAGAAAATAATTAAATGATGCACAAATAAACTACACCACCACTGAGAAATAGTTTCTTGCTGTTGTCTTTTCCTTATAGAAATTCAGTTCGTATATCTTAGGATCACCAATCATTATCTTCACTGACCATTCATCCCTAAAATACCTTTTTTAAAAACAAGATGCCAAGGATTGATTGATTAGGTGGGTCCTTATTCTCCAACAGTTCTATTTAACCATTAAGGATAAAAAGGGTGTTCAAAATGTTGTGGCTAATCACCTCTCTAGGATGGAATTCAAAGAAAACTCACACCAACTCTCTGTGTCTGATTAATTTCCCGATGAACACCGCTATTCAGTGACTGTTTTACCTTGGTATGCTGACATAGAAAACCATTTGGTGACGCGTGACATTCCAAAATTCATGGGGACCCAACATAAGAGGAAATTACTTTCTGATGTCTAACACAATGTGTTTGATGATCCTTACCTCTTCATGTTCTGTCCTGATCAAATCATCAGGAGATGTGTTCCCGAGTCTGAACAAGAGTCCATTCTAAAATTTTGTCATGATGAGGCATGTGAAGTCAACTTTTCTACAGGGAAAACCACTATAAAGGTCCTCCAAAGTAGTTTCTACTGGCCAAACCTCACTAAGTATTCCTTTCAATTCTGCAAATGTTTTCCTCAGTGTCAGCAATTAGGATCCATTTCCAAAAGGGATCAAATGCCCCTCACTCCCATTCTGGTCATTGAAATCTTTGATTGTTGGGGAATTTATTTCATGGGACCCTTTCCAAACTCTAAGGGATACCACTACATCCTCTTATCTATTTATTATGTCTCAAAATGGGTTGAAGCCATTCCCACCAAGTCCAATGACCATCATGTTGTGATCCAATTTTTGAAAGAGAATATATTATCTCGATTTGAAATTCATATGGCTATAATCAGTGATCGAGGAACCCATTTATGTAATCACCCATTCTCTTCACTCATATTTATGTATGGAATTTCTCATAATGTTTCCACTGCGTACCATCCTCATACTAGTGGTCAAGCTGAGTTTACAAATAGGGAGATTACGCAAATTCTTGAAAAAACAGTCCACCCCTCTAGGAAAGATTGGTCCGAGAAACTATTGGATGCTCTTTGGGATATCGTATAGAATTCAAAACCATCCAAGGAATGTCACCATATATGTTGGATTATGGAAAATCATTCCATTTACCTCTTGAAATTGAGCATAAGGAATTTTGGGCAATCAAAAAAAATGAATTTTGACAGTTCTTTAGCCTAAGACAAGAAGAAATTAAATCTTAATGAACTTGACGAACTTATGATGGAGGCTTACAAAAATTCAAAGTTAAATAAAGCTAGAGTTCAAGCCTACCAATCTAGGAATATCAAAGTCAAAAAATTTGACTTGGTAAAACATGTGCTCTTGTATAGTTCAAGACATCATTTAAACCCGGGAATGTTAAGGTCTAGATGGTCAGGTCCATTCATAGTGCATCATGTGTACCCCCATGGGGAAGTAGAGATTCAAGATCCCACATGTTGTAACATTTTTAAGGTCAATGGTCATATGTTAAAACTATTCCTTGAATCATTCAATAAACAGGAAATAGAGGTAGAGTTAACAAAGCCAACCTTTGAACCAGGAAAAAATTGATAGATTTAGGATCCATGTCGGGCTAATGATGTTAAAAAAAGCGCTGCATGGGAGGCAACCCATGGTTTTCATGTTTCTAATCTTTTTGAATCATCTTTTGTTTCCTTCTTCTTCATTTTGTTATTTTAAAAAATATATAGACTATTGACCTGTTCTTATTTTACAAGTAAGGATGGGTATGAAAGGGGAGCACCGTATTTATCTGTGTCACGCGGTGTGATCCCTGAGTAATACCTTTCCCATAAAATATTAATGAGACAATGTGTCATCAGATTATTTTTATTTTATGTTTTTGTAGGTATTTAAAAAAAATAGACTATAGACCTATTCTTCTTTTATGAGTAAGGATGGGTGTGGAAGGGGAGCCCCGTATTCATCTGTGTCACGCAGTGTGATCACTGAGTAATACCTTACCTAGAAATTTAAGATAATACAATGTATCATCAGTTTTTGTTATTTGTACATTTTTTTAGGGTAAAAAAAATTAAAGGCATGTCATAGGTCATTGGTAAAAGATGGTCACAACCGTCCAAGCCATTGGGAGACAAACCAGAACTGAAGGGAGACAAGGGAATATATTTTCAACATCAACCACCAGGTGACTTCATTCCATAATTTTCATTTTCAATGTCTTCTTTGAACTTCTATCCTTACCCTTATATGTTTAAATTCTTTAAAAACTGGGGACAATGTTATTCTATGTTGGGGGGAGATGAAAATGTGTGGAAGGAAAAATATCATTAACCATGAACATGATAACACACATTCCAACATCTGAAATTGGATATCAAATAATTTTGCATGACTCGATTCTGATTTTAATGAATGTTTATATTCATGTGCATAGTTATTGGAAAGTGTGGTTGTCCGATGTAATTTTTAACCATTATATTTTCATCCATTTAATAAAAAATCACAATCCACGTCCTCTAGATTGTGGGGTTTTAGTTCGAGTTCTTGGGGACCCATAATAAATAGCATTGGATTGGCGATCATTTTAATTTTAACATGAGTATTAAAAAAAATAAATTGCACGTAGAGCAATGAATTGAAATAATGTGTGTCTTTCGGCACTTGGAGATTGTGACTCCATAGTTGTCTGGCCCAGAGTTGGGAATTTTATCTCTATTTGTGGTAATTTGAATTTGTTTTTGATTGAGTTAACTAGAGATGATTCCTGAGTATGCGAGCTTCACTTGGTGCCCTATAATATTTGATCCTGGGAGTGATTGGAAAAGTCTTGCTACATGGGTTGACTCAATTGACTTCAATTTCAATTACCATGGAAAAATTGCAAAAAAGAAAAAAAATCCAAAAAAATCCATTAAAAAAACAAATAAAATAAAAAATATGAGTACTCATATTATTATTAAAATTTTATTTCTCCTAGAGCTTCCATCTTTTCTCCCTCGAATGAAAATGAACCCCCATGTCTACTGTGACACACAACACTTCTTCATGCTGAATTGAATTTGGATGAAATATGGCGATATATTTGAACAAAGGAATAGGGTTCGAATTGAGATATGCCTATGAACATAGCTTATTTTAAATTATTTTGGTGGGTTTCATAATTTTTTGTTATGAGATCTCTGGGTGAGAAATGTGTATTAAAATGTTTTTGGACAAGGTCATTCAAATTTCATTTTTGTGAGATATATTTTTCTCAGGACAAGAAAAACTCAAGTTGGGGGGTGTGATTATCCAATAAGAACACATATTTTGATAACATTTTAAGGGTATTAAATGGTCATTTTTTTTCTTATGGGCCTGAGTTAGTGGATTTTAATTTTGAACATTCATTCTCATCATTTGTGCACTTCATGCCTAATATGCACCAATTTAGGCCCAATGTTTCATCTCATTTTAAAGAATTTAATTACCTATATTTTAATTTGATATTTTGGTAAATGAATATAAACATAAATATGAACCTTTTTGCATTCAGGTATCAATGGAGGATTCAAAAAATATGATAGGTATATTTGGCGATGAAAGGAAACAATTCTGGAGAAGGCAGATTGGATATCATACCACTGATGGGAATGTGGGGCCCACAATACAAACCCAATGAATCCCAAAATTCATGTGAGTCTAGAAGCCATATATAGAAAGAAATAATTCTTCTCGAGCCCATGCTAATTCGTCCTAAATTGTGGTGATTAAGGCGTCACAATTTGAACATTTAATTCTGGGCCAGATTTTGTGGCCCAGAAAAACAGACCACTATTTATATCATATCTCACGAAAGAATTATGATTTTGGGCTGGACGTTTACAGGATATTAGGGGACATCGGGGGATGCATTTAAGTCTTCTGGGTCCCTCTCAAATTCGGCTTTCTAGAAGGCGCTTTCGGTGCGTCTTTCTGGTGGATTCAAGCTCGCTGCAACTTCGGGGAAAGAAGTGGAAACGTCTCTCTACATTAATGTTCCACCCACCTTTCCCCAACACAATTAATTAAAGGTACATCGGATGTTGGGGGCTCGGGAAAGGATTAATTTATTCCTATTTAAGGCAGTATTGGTGGAGGATGTAGGTATCTTGGAGCTTTGTTTTGATTGTAATGTCATTATGCCAAATTGTCATTGTGGCATTTTTCATTCCCATGAATGTTGTTTGAATCACCTTAGTTTTTAATAAAGGTTATTATCTTCTCTTGTAATGTTCTTATTCATATTCCCTTGTTACTATTGCCTCAAGGTTTGAATTTTTTCACACCAAACCCTGTGGTTTTTTTCACACAACGGTGGAGTGATCGTTATTTTTGTTGTTTTTAATTCATCAATTCCACCCTTGTAAGTCTACATTCCACTTCCGTTGAGAACTTGTCATCAATGGAGGGATAGCTCTTTTTTGGGTTGATCCAAGAGAGTAGAAAGGGGCTGGATTGAATCTTATTTCTCACTCTCTAAACATTATTAATTTTTTTTAATTGAGTTTCTTTTATGCAATTATTTTTATTCTTCCTCTTCCTTATTTAATTTATTCACCCCACTTTCATGTGATAATTATATCCTTTACATTGGAGTGCTCATGAAAATGATCCTACAAGTGTATTGGTGATTATAATGTGTTGTGAAGGTTTTTAATCAGTAACTAATGATGTTAGTTTGAATTAATTTCACGAATCATTCTCGAGTTAACGAAATTAAAATCTTAAAAAAAAGGAATTCATTCAATCCACCCCGAGCAATAACCTAGGATCAACTCATTTTCTCATAATTTGAATTCACATAGATCTTTTAGTGCCCTTTTAAAACCATCTAAAATCAAACCAAGTTGGCCACTTCATAACCAAAAGTCCATCTCTTTTATTCAGTGTCTAAAGTTATTCTTAGGTCTCTGTGGATTCGACAACCCAAGCTACACTGCAAGCGACCGCTTAACCCTTAAAACATGAGTAAATTTGGGTGAAACCAAATTTTGGCATCATTTCCGGGGACCAAGTAAGTTTCTTAGACAAAAAAATTCTTTACTCACACAAATTCTTCTATTCTCACCCAATATCTCTTATCTTTTCCCTTTCTCATTTTTTTGGGCGCATGTCTGCCTACACCCGCGATAACTCAAACAGACTAGTCAGGGTGGAAAGTCATAGGATAGGGGATTCAAGTACACCATTGGATCCCAATATTCCTAATACCCTAGAGTTAAATATTGATTAAATTTCAATGGAGGGTCATCAAATAAACCAACCCATAAACCCGGGTGGGAACCAAAATGGAAATCCAAATGAGGCATCCCCAAATTTGGGGAATGCAGTCGATCAAACCATGAATGACTACCTGACACCTACCTGGACCAATACACCCTCTTGCATTAGGAATGCTTCCATAGGAGACGCCCACTATGTCCTTAAACCACAATTCCTAAAACACCTTCCAACCATCCATGGGATGGATTCAGAAATGCCTTACCTTCATGTCATGGAGTTCATTGACATAGTTGAAACCATGTGCTCAACACATCAAATTGAGTCATCTAAGATGAGGATATTTCCTTTCCCACTTAAGGATAATGCAAAGAACTAGTTAAATAATCTAATACCTTCATCCATGCACACTTGGAACCAACTGAAAAGAGAATTTTACAAAAAATACTTCCCCCATCACAGAACCGTTGCACTAAAAAAGAGCATCCAAAACTTTTTTGAAGAAGAGGGAGAGTCATTTTATGAATCATGGGAGAGGTTCAAAGACACCCTGAACATGGTTCCACACCATGGGTTTTCTATTCCTGAACAATTATGAATTTTCTATGAAGGTTTGGGCCCGGGGAACAAAAATTCATTGACATGATGTGTAATGGGACCTTTAAAAACAAATCCCCAAATGATGCTTATGATTATCTAGAAATCCTAGCTGAACAAAACCAAACATGGGGAACATCACCTTATTATAAAAATCCTCAAAGAACTACTAGAATGCATACAATTAGAGAAGATGAATGCCTTAGGGTGAAGCTTTCAGCACTATCTAAGAAGGTTGAAGAGATAGACCATAGGAAAATCCATGAAATCCAAATTTTAGACCCTGTTTGCACAATCTATGACAAACATGACCACAAAACAGTCAACTGTCCAACCATTCCATCCATAAAGGATGTTATTTTAATAAGACCACCTACTGAAGTCAACGCCCTAAACTTTCAAAATCCCCAATACCAAAGCACGTTAAACCCAAGGTATAATGACCACCCAGGCTTCTGATGAAAAGATAACCAATGACCTAGCCAACCACATGGACCAAACCCCTACCCTACACAATATTTTCAAAACCATAACCAATTCCAACATCCTATAGTCCAATATGAACAACCCATCCAACAACCAATGTTTCCCTCTGGGAAAACCCAACCAACACAAGTCCCTTCCCAATTTGTCCCTCTCTCAATCGCTGAACAAATGTGCAAACAAATGGAAAAAATGAACTCAGAAGTCTCTTCTCTGAAACAAGAACTTCAAACTGTCAAAACTAGAAAGGTACCCATTCCCACAAATTCCATTCCACAAAAAAACATCAAGGGGAGAGACAAGTTTCACTCAAACAACTCATGAAAAACTAAAGGCTGTGACGATTTTGAGAAGTGGGAAATCAATTGAGAAACCTAAAAAAATAGTTTAAAACCCACATGAAGATTCAAAATCTAATGAAAATTAAAATGAAACACATGAACAAACTGAAGATACTAATAAAAATGTGAATGAAACAACTCTTCAAAAAACAACCCCACAACCTGCCCCATTCCCTCAATGCAAGAGGGGGAAAACCAAGCCTGAATTGAGTGAAACATTGATGGAAATATTCTCACAAGTCACGTTGAACATTCCACTCCTTGATGCTATTAAAACCATTCATGAATACTCAAAATACCATAAGGACCTCTGCACATTTAAACCGAAATTCTCAAATAAGAACCAAGTCCTTATGGCGGAAAATGTCAGCACAACAATCCATGGAACCCTTCCTCCAAAGATGAAAGACCCAGGATGCCCTTACTTAAATGTTGAACTAGGAGAGAACAAAGCTGTCAAAGCCTTGTGTGATCTAAGAGCCAGTGTGAACCTCATTCTTAATGCTATGTATTGTCAGTTAGGGCTCAAAGAACTCCAACCCACATCTGTCACTCTTTAACTTACTGATCGTAGTATTCGAGTTCCAAAGGGGATCATAAAGGATGTTTTGGTGAAAGTTTCAAATTTCATTTACCTAGCTGGCTTCATTATTCTAGAAAATAACCCAAGCTTAGGTCCTAGGGAGAAAACCCCAATAATCATTGGTCATCCCTTCCTTGCAACAATCAACTCTGTTATCTGAGTGCGAAATGGGAACATGACCATCACCTTTGGAAACATGAGTCTAGAATTGAACATCTACAATGAAAAATCTCAAATTTGGGCTGATGAAGAGATCCACAAGGTTAATTGGATAGGTAGTGTTGATAGTGAACTCACGGAACATCAAATAATTACCGAAGGATGTTTAAGTCATGAAGATATTGATTTTATTTGGTCATAGGAGGGGAATTTGTCTCCTTGTCTTGAATCTCTTTCAAATAGCTCTATTAATGATTTTTTAGAATCACCAATCAATGATACCATGGGTGAAATCAATAACATCGAGTCAATACCCATTCATGAAACTAATCTAGATAATTTAGTGGATGAAAATTATTTTCAAAAGGGACCAATTTTGTCAAGAAATCTGAAAAAAGGAACCGAGTTCAATACACAATCTCATCCTTTATTGGAAAGTGATAACTTCTCTGATCTTGAATTTAAGGTTTTACCTTCATCACTGAAGTATGCGTTATTAGGGGACAATCAATCCTTTACTATTGTCATTTCTTCTTCTCTTGAAGCCGATCATGAGTGGATGCTTCTAGATGTCCTTAGGAGACACAAAAAAGCCATTGGATGGACCCTATCTGATATTCCTGGGATTATCCCACTTTTCGGGACCCACAAAATTGTTCTATAATTCGATTCAAAGCCATGTCGTCAACCTCAGCAGTGACATAGTCTTAATCTCATGGAAGTAGTGAGAAAAAAAATTTTGAAATTGTTAAAAGCTGGTATCATCTATCCTGTAGCTGAGAGTTAGTGGGTTATCCCAATACATGTGGTTCCAAAGAAGGCTGGAATCATAGTAATAACCAATAAGGATGGAGAGATGCTTTCAACATGGGTCAGTAGTGGATGGTGAGTCTGTATTGACTATAGTAAGATCAACTCTTGTACCAAGAAATACCATTTCCCCTTGCCCTTTATAGATCAAGTCCTCGAGCAAGTGTCGGGTCATCAATTCTACTACTTCCTAGATGGATTCTCAGGGTATAATCAAATCGAAGTCTCCTTATGGGATCAAGGAAAAACAACCTTCACTTTTCCATTCGGCAATTTTTCCTTCAAGCGCATGCCCTTTGGGTTATGTAATGACCCTGGTACCTTCCAGCGGTGCATGATGTGAATCTTCTCGAACATGGTGGGGGATTGTTTATAGGTCTTCATGGTTGATTTCTCCATATTTGGGGATACTTTTGAGGGATGCCTTATAAATTTTGAAAAGGTTTTTTCATGGTGTGAGGATAAGAATCTCATACTAAATTGGGAAAAATTCCATTTCATGGTAAGGGAAGGACATGTTCTAGGACATCTAGTATCTGGTAGAGGGATTGATGTTGATAAAGCTAAGGTTGACAACATTCTTCACCTTCCCTCTCTTATAATTGTTAAGGAAGTGATGTCCTACTTAGGACATGCTGGTTATTATTGAAGGTTCATTAGGAATTTCATCTCTATTTCTCGACCACTTTGTTCTCTATTGGTAAAAGATAATCCATTTTTATGGACATAAAGCTGTGAGGAATCATTCTCTACACTCAAGTCAACTCTTATATCTCCACCTATCATGAAATATCCAAATTGTAAATTTCTTTTCGAGCTCATGTGTTATGTATGTGACTTTGTTGTAGGAGTAGTCTTAGGAAAATGGTGTGAGAAAACTCCATGTCACATTACTTATGAATGAAAATCTTTAAATGATGCAAAAATAAACTACACCACCACTGAGAAAGAGTTTCTTACTTTTGTATTTTCCATAGAGAAATTCAGGTCTTATGTCTTAGGATCACCCATCATTGTCCTCAGAGACCATCCTAGGAATGTCACCATATAGGTTGGTTTATGGAAAAACATTCCATTTACCTGTTGAAATTGAGCATAAGGCATTTTGGGCAATCAAAAAAATGAATTTTGACATTTCTTTAGCCGAAGAAAAGAGGAAATTAGATCCTAATGAACTTGAGGAACATAGGATGGAGGCTTATGAAAATTCAAGGATAAATAAATCTAGAGTTAAATCCTACTATCTAGGAATATCAAAGTCAAACAATTTGAACTGGGAAAACTTGTGCTCTTGTATAGTTCAAAACTTCATTTACACCTGGGAAAGTTAAGGTCTAGATGGTCAGGTCCATTCATAGTGCATCATGTGTACCCCCATAGGGCAGTAGAGATTCAGGATCCAACAAGTGGTAACATTTTTAAGGTTAATGGTCATAGGTTAAAACCCTTCATTTAATCATTCAATAAACATGAAATTGAGGTAGAGTTAACAGAGCCAACCTATGAACCAAGAAAAAATTGATAGATTTAGGATCCATGTCGGGCTAACGACGTTAAACAAAAGTTTTGCACGGGAGGCAACCCGTGGTTTTGATGTGTGTCATGCTGTGCGATCCATGAGTAATACCTTACCCAAAAAATATTAAGTAGACAATGTATCATCAATTTATTTTTCATTTATGTTATTTTAGGTATTTAAAAAAAAATAGATTGTTGACATGTTCTTCTTTTATGAGTAAGGATGGGTATGAAAGGGTAGCACTGTATTCATCCATGTCACGCGGTGTGATCACTGAGTAATACCGAAACCAGAAATTTAAGAGAAGACAATGTATCATCAGTTTGTGTTATTTGTACAATTTTTTAGGTTAAAAAAAATTAAAGGCATGTCATAGGTCATTGGGAAAAGCTGGTCACAACCGTCCAAGACATTGGGAGACAAACCAGTACTGAAGGGATACATGGGAATGATTTTTCAACATCAACCACCAGGTGACTTCATTCCATAATTTTCATTTTAAATGTCTTCTTTGAACCTCTATCCTTCCCCTTCTATGTTTCAATTCTTTAAACACTGGGGACAGTGTTATTCTATGTTGGGGGGGGAGATGAAAATTTTTGGAAGTAAAAATGTCATTAACCTTGAACATGATAACACACATTCCAAACTCTGAAATTGGATATCAAATGATTTTTCATGCCTTGATTCTGATTTTAATGCAAGTTTATATTCATGTGCATAGATATTGGAATGTGTGGTTGTCTGATGTTATTTTTCACCGTTATATTTTCATCCATTTAATAAAAAAACACAGTGCACGTCCTCTAGATTGTGGGGTTATAGTTTGAGTTCTTGGGGAGCCATAATAAATAGCATAGGATTGGCTATAATTTTAATTTTAACATTAGCATAAAAAAAATCAATTGCACGTAGAGCAATGAATTGACCAAATGTGTGGGGTTCGACACTTGGGGATCATGAATCCATAGTTGTCTGGCCCATAGTTGGTAATTTTATCTCTATTTGTGGTAATTTGATTTTATTTTGATTGAGTTGACTCAAGATGATGCCCGAGTATTTGAGATTCACTTGGTGCCCTAAGGTATTTGAGCCTGGGAGTCATCGGCAAAGTCTTGCAACATGGGTTGACTCAATTGAGTTCAATTTCAATTACCACGAAAAAATTGAAAAAAAGAAAAAAAATCCAAAAAATACAAAAAAAAACATATAAAATAAAAAAATGATTAGTCATCTTATTATTAAAATTTTATTTCTCCTAGAGCTTCCATCTTTTCTACTTTGAATGAAAATGAACCCCCATGTCTATTATGACGCACAACACTTCATCTTACTTAATTGAATTTGGATGAAATATGGTGATGAATTTGAACAAAGGAATGGGCATGGGCTTGAGATATTCCTGTGGACATTGCTTGTTTTAAATTTTTTTGGTGGGTTTCATAATTTTTTGGTATTAGATCTTTGGGTGAGAAATGTGTATTAAAATGTATTTGGACAAGGTCATTCAAATTTCATTTTTGTGATATATATTTTTCTCGGGACTAGAAAAAATCAAGTTAGGGGTGTGATTATCCAATAAAAACACATATTTTTATTAAATTTTAAGGGTATTAAAAGTTCATTTTTATCTTATGGGCCTGAGTTAGTGGATTTTAATTTTGAATATTCATTCTCATCATTTGTGCACTTCATGCCTAGTATGCACCAATTTAGTCCCAATGTTTCATCTGATTTTAAAGATTTTAATTATCCATATTTTAATTTGATATTTTTTGAAATGGATATAAGAATAAATATTATCATTTTTCATTCAGGGATCAATGGAGGATTCATAAAATATGATTGGGATATTTGGGGATGAAAGGAAACAATTCTGGAGAAGGCAGATTGGATATCATCCCACTGATGAGAATGTGGGGCCCACAATACAAACCCAATGAATCCCAAAATTCATGTTCGGATAGAAGATATATATAGGAACAAATAATTCTCCTGAACCCAGTGCTAATTCGTCCTAAATGGTGGTGATTATGGCGGCCCAATTTAAAGATTCAATTCTCGGCCAGTTTCTACGGCCCAGAAAAACAGCCCAATATTTATATCATATCTCGCGAAAGGATTATTATTTTGGGCTTAACATTTACAGGATGTTATAGGAAATCCGGGGATTCATTTAATTATTCTTTTTCCCACTCAAATTCTTCATTTTAGAAGATCCTTTCGGCGCATCTTTCCGGTGGATGCAAGCTGGCTGCAACTTCAGGGCAAGAAGTGGAAAAGTCTCTCTACATTAATGTTCCACCCACCTTTACCCAACACAATTAATTAAAGGCACATGGGATTTTGGGGGCTCTTCCAAGGCTTCATGTTTTCCTATTTATGTTAGTAGTGGTGGGGTATTTAGGGATCTTGGAGCTTTGTTTTGATTTTAATATCATTATGCCAAATTGTCATTGTAGCATTTTTCCTCCCCATTTAAGTTGTTCGAATCACCATAGTTTTTAATAAAAGTTATTCTATTCTATTTTTTATGTTCTTATTAATATAAAGTTGATACCGTTTCCTCAAGGTGTGAAATTTTTCTTACCAAACCTTGTGGTTTGGTTCACACAACGGTGGAGTGATCGTTATTTTTGTTGTTTTTACTTCAATTCCACCCTTGTAAGTCTACTTTCCACTTTCGTTGAGACTTGTCATCATTGTAGGGCTAGATCTATTATGGGTTGATCCTAGGGAGTAGCAAGGGGATGGATTGAATTTTATTTCTCACTCTCTAAATGTTATTAATTTCATCTAATTGAGTTGCTTTCATTCAATGATTTTTATTCTTCATCTTCCTTATTGAATTGATTCACCCCACTTTCATGTGATAATTATATCCTTTACCTTGGAGTGATCATGAAAATTATCCTACAAGTGTATTGGTAATTAAAATTTGTTGTGAAGGTGTTTAATCATTACATGATGAGGTTAGTTTGAATTAATTGCATGAATCCTTCTTGAGTTAATGAGATTAAAATCGTAAAAAAAAAATTCATTCAATCCACCCCGAGCAATAACCTTGGATCAAATCATTTTATCATAATTTGAATTCACATAGATCTTTTATTTTCTTTTTATATCCATCTAAAATCAACCAATGTTGGCCACTTCGTTGCCACAAATCCATCTCTTTTATTGAGTGTCTAAAGGTTCTTCTTAGGTCTCTGTGGATTCGACAACCCAAGCTACACTACAAGCGACCGCTTGACCCTAAAAATGTGGGTAAATTTGGGCGAAACCAAGAATGTTATAAAATTATATTGATTTGGAAAAAGGAAAAAATGCAGACCGCTTGACAACCCATCATGTTAGACAAATCTGCGAGAATCGAACACCCAACCAAAGTGGAATTGGGATTTATCACCTACCACTGGACTACGTGATGTCCCTAGTTAGTATGTCTAATTATTTTTAGTTAGATGATATTATGAATCAAAAATTATTTTATTAAGTGTTATCTATGGAAATGATTAACCTATCATGGAGGATATGTTATTAGGTTAATTACTTTTCAATATGATACATTAAGTGTAACTGATGTTATTGGGAGATAAATGTTAAGATTTATCTTGGAAGACTATGTGATTAAATCCTTCTATGATTTGGGTTTAAATATTAGTTTTTATTACATTGAATAATTTTATGGACAAATGTTTATTGAATGGAATTTCTTGAACTTTGGGTTTTCTTTGACAAATTTTAGAGATTGAGAGTATTTTGTTTTGTAAAAGATTGTCCTTTCTGGGTATTATCTGATCTCTCACTAACCATTTTGGTTTTGGTTAAGGTCTAAATACCTAAAAATATATAGTTCTTATATTTTTGAGTATGTGATACTCTAGATGTTGATTCTAGTACTTCAGGTGTGACCAAGTCATCTTGAATATTTAGCATTTTGAGAATAGATGAGTTTGTGGTGGAAATTTAGTAAAGGATGAACGTCTACGTGACAAGTAAGCATGATTCCTTATGTTCTTATTCAGGATCATAAATAAAGTCCTCAACATTATGAAAAGGAACATAAAAAAACGTTTTCCATTTAATTTTCTTACTCGAAAACCAAGGACCGTTTAAGCCATTACAAATTTGTGGATTTCTTGTTGTTAACTTTATCATAATCATGTTTTCTATCACTCTGCATCAGAACTTGACACGTAGTTTCTCTTCCATATCCATGTTTTCATG
This sequence comes from Viscum album, assembly GCA_963277665.1. Lineage (NCBI taxonomy): Eukaryota > Viridiplantae > Streptophyta > Magnoliopsida > Santalales > Viscaceae > Viscum > Viscum album. The sequence goes on from OY728166.1 coordinate 388,993,464, forward strand.
GATTCCTATTATTTGTTGTCTCATATGACCTTTTTAAATATATTAATTTCTTTTAAAGTGATAGTTTTATTTACTCTTTTTCTGATGTGGGACCTTTATTGAAGTTTCCAAGCCAAATATTAAAATTGCGAGGACGCAATTTCCAAAAGGGGGGAAGGTTGTAACATCCCAAGAAAATACAGAATATGAAATTTTCATATTTATTAATATTTTTAAATTAAATATTAATTTTAAAGGGGTTTTTATGTTCAAGGGTGTACTTGACACGAAACAATGAGTTTCTATGATGTCTTATGTTGCACACAATGTTGAATCATACTGAAAAATAATAATATATTATTATTATAAATGGTAGTTAACACCTAGAAGTTTTACTATTGGGAATTAATAGAACTAACTATTGTATGATTATACATTTTTGTTAAATGTTTTTACATTTATCGAATTATAGTTAGAGGCTTAAAATGTGAATGAATCCAATTTTAAGAACAAATACTCTAATATTTCTTAGAAGGTCGATTTACCTTATTTTGGTGGAAAACCCTCTTTAAATTTAGTTTTGTTCACTTTTATATATTATATGTGACAAAATAATATTCTTCTTTAGAATCAGGACATCAAAATTTACTTTGGGTAAATTTTTGGTATTTTACTAATAAAGTTCAATTTTTAATGAGTAGTGAAAATACTGTATTTTATTTCAAAAATACCCTCTAATCGAATTTATTTATATGCTTATATTACCTTTTTCATTGGTTTTAAAGTGTAATTAGAATAAATTTGAACCATTTAATCCAATTCTGGTCATTGGAAGAAATTTCACTTTGAAATTGGGATTAAACAAGTGTCAATCTTTTGATAGATATTGTTTCATAAAAACATGTTTTTTGTTTTGAAAATGGAAATTAATTTTAAATAAATTAATGAAAATTCTATGTTTTAAATTTTTTAAAATATACATCATTTTTTAAATAAGAATATCATATCTATTTTAGTGTTAAATTTTGGTATTTTTCTGAAAAACTTCAATTTTTGATGAATAGTGAAACCACTAAGTATTAGATAAAAAACTGAATTTTTAATTTAAATGAAAATTTACACCTTTTGTGAATTGAATTTAGAAAATATGACATACATTATTGTTATTATTAAGTAAAATTTGGTTTAATAATATGGAAATAATTTTTTGGTGAATTGTAACTTTTGATTTTATTTACCGCGGTTAATGGTAAGTTGGGTAATTCAAGTTAAAAAGAATATTATAAAAAAAATAACTAATCAATTTTCTTAAACATATTTTAAGAGTCATGGAAGACTATGGGAATTATTGGGTCACTTTTGGGATCCCATGGAGCCACATGGGATTGATAATGACACTTTAGATTATTTAATTTAAAGTAAAGACAAAATTGAAAGAAACAAATATTTTTTAGTAAATTAATTTTTACACGAGGTTATATAAGTTATTTTTTTGACTATATATTTTTATTGGAATTAAAAAATATATTACCTACATCATGGTAATTTTTTTTATAATGTTTAGACTTCAATTAAATAAAATTATTTATAACACAAAAATGATGCACTATTTACGTCACTAATAAATGATTTTAATAAATAACATTATAAATATTAAAATAACATCCAAAACCTATCCAATTATTATTGGATTAATTTAATTATACCATGAGTCATCTTATATTCTACCTTAATGAGTTTTGGACATTTAGAATAAAAAAGTAACTATATAAAAAAAATAATATTTTCACACTTTCCTAAAGAACACCTCCTCCCCCTTATAAAAATCGCTCACTTATAACGCATTACTCACACCTCTCTAGCCCATTGGATTGTCAAAAACCTTCCTAAATAATTTCTGAAGATATATCTATTCCTCCTAGAATCCTTACCTTAGGCCGAAGGCACGTCAAGAAGTCCTTTTGGTTCAAACTGAAGGGAGTTACCAGAATTAAAGGTAACAATTTCTCTTAAATTATTTTATATTATTTTACTTCTCCAACCCCTAAAATAATTTTTTTCTTTTATTTTATTACAACACCAGTATCCGAAATATACTAAGATTTTTTTATGAGATTTATTATAACTACACTTACACAAACCCATATATAGTGGGTAAAGAACATACTGTTTTTGTGGATGGAAAACTAACGTCTCACGAAACAATGATTGATCAATTATATTCTACCTCCTCTTATTTTGGAAATTATGATGGCACCATATTTATATATGATTATATTATGTTTATATTTTCTTTTTTATTAGGTATTTTTAATTTATATCATAACTCTATGATTTCCATTTTGGGTAAATGCGATAATTTCATTTGTGGACGTACAGACTACCACCCCCTCAAAATGATATGACTCGTTCATACCATACGTGGGACATATAAAGGATGGAGTTATTGAAATTATATATGGTATTATACTGGAATTATAATATAACTATGTATCATTATTTTTACATTTAAATAAAATATGAAGTAAAAATGAAAGTAGCGTTCACGCGTATGTACGGCTTACCGTCTCCATGAACGGTGCATTTAATTTCTTATCACCAAAAGTTATGTATAGTTATAAATACTTATATATACTGGATATATATGTTATATATGATATCTAAATCATTAATATAATTTTTGGGATAATAGACTCTTGACCACATGGAGAACTCGTAAATATAAGGTGTTCATTTTTTACTCAAGTACCAAATATCGACAAAACAACCATTATTATCATAAAAGATTACATAATGTTTATAACATAGAAATAAGTTATATAAAAGGAATAATAAAATTTAAAAACGGTTATTAGTCATTTATTAATTAACTTACACTTATTATTCAGGAAGAACAATGAACAAAAAAATCATGTTGGACACAAGGTAAGGGGTTTCTTATCTCACTTTTAATTCCGTGAGATTTCCATTGTTCGCCACTTATTTATTTCATGTGGTGTATTTTGTACGTATATTTTATATATAATATCATTATTATCTATATTTTCATGGTATTATGTGATTAATTTAATGTTTATTTTCTTTTGGTCATATAATTTGATTGATTACAGCATGGTAAGGGATTTTTTTCTCACATTTTATTCCTGTGAGATTCATGCTATATTTGCCCCTATTTTCTTTTGCGTGGTGTATGTACTACTCATTGTTGTATTAATTGTGTAATATAATTCATTTTATGGGTATTTACATATTCATTTTATGATCCTTATTTCATGGGTTGTATGTTTCGTAAGATACCAAATCGTTAAGGAAACTTTTTAACCAAATTTTCATCCCTTGGGTTAGTCTTTTAATTCTTAATTATGTTATGTAATGATTTTCTGTGTAATCACTATTAATTTATTCATCTTGTAATTTCCACTCCCCTTTGTTTGGATATACATTTGATACACATAATCACTCCATTTATAAATTATCAAGTCATCGATATGAACTCGATAAGAGTAATTTTAACTCAATTTCCATTCATTGAGTTAAACATACAAGTCATTGGTTTTGTCTTAAAAAGAACACGTGCCAACTTCCTATTATTTATTTAAACTTAATATCAAATAATATTGAGTGTATTTATATTTTTCACACATTATTATGTAATTTAATTATCCATAATTCAAGGATACAGGTTTTATAGTGGATTTTATCTCAATTTACATTCCATTGATAATTCATTGTCGTTATGTACCAATTAAATTTTATACAGTGTATATACTATCCTTTGGAATATTATATCATGAATCCATTTATTCTCATGATATTATAATGTTTTTATTGAATTTTATTCCTCAATTATCTATATTTAAGAATATCTCATTTGGTTAAGAACTCTTTAACTAAAATAGTGTTTTAATGATTTATTATTCTAAATCCTTATCATCAATGTCCATGTTTTAAAAATGGTTTTTAGGATATATTTATATGGAAATTAATATTTTTAAATGATAATTCATTTAATATCTTTAATGTGGTATGGAACACTTTGATTAAAAAATCTCTTTATTAAATGTTTTAAATGGGTTTGAAAATGAATTGATAAATCATTGTTTATTTCAATATCTGGATTTGATATATTGTGATTGGAATTTGGAAATTCTATCTTTCCTCTATTCTTGTGTCATTTTTTATGAATATGTTATGGTTATTGGAAATTGTTTATGTATAGAGGTGGTTTCATGATAAACCTCGGGCGGGTGAGCCTGAGATAGCTCTCCAATGCCTTGGGTAACATGACGGAGGTAAACGTTAATGTTTATCCTAAGAGATTTAGGGAGTATACTGTGATGAGTATTCCAAATGTGACTCCCTATATAGCTGTGATATCTACAATGTAATTATGTTATGAATTGCATAAGTTAACATTATGATTTCTGATTTGTGTGTGTTATTCATAAATCTCATGATTTCGTAAGGTATATTATGATTGAAAATCATGGTTTCATTGATTGGTATTTGTTGATGGGAAAAGGTTTTCCTTACTTATTTTATAACCCTTACTAATATTTTTATGCTCATCCCATGTTTTTGAATTTTTTTCCATAGGACTTTAAGATGAATAGTGTCAAGGATGGGATCAAGGAAATTCATGATTTAAAAAACATGGAACTAGACATATTTCTTTTTAGTGTTTTTATTTTATGAAAAAATGGATAATGTGTAGTAGTGTCTACATGTAATAATCAAGTTGTTATGTAATTGTTATGGTTTAATTCTCTAAAACTCTATACTTAAAAAGATCCTCAATTTGAATTCTTGACATAATTCAAGATCATGTAATGTTTTAAGGCCGAGTCCTTATAAATACTCTCAATGTATGTCCTTTAACCCTTGAATAATAAAATTATATCAATTATTTGATTTTCTAAGAAATTTTCCCACGGATTAATAACTGATGATTAAAATTTTTTTATTTAGTTTATTGCAATATTTAAATACTTAATTAGTTAATTCCACATCATGTATTTTGAGGATGTTCGATTCATTATTTCAAAATAGCTTCGGTGTGTTGAGTGAGGTCAAAGAGGATAGTATTGAAAAATTTATAGAGTAAAAATCATGATATATATAAAATATTAAAATATAAATTATAAATTTAAAACCAATCATGAAATATGGTAATGGAAAATAAACTACATTACGATCATGGAGCAAGTTGGTCGTACGTATGCATGAGTAAAATTTTCATTTTTCAATGATAATTATGGAAATATAGAAAGGGTAATTTTTATATTTTAAGAAATATTGTTATATAATTAATATAATATTATTTTAATAAATAATTATATATATATCATCAATGTATTTTGGTGATGAAAAAATAATCACAACACTTCTTGGAGGTCGTAGTCCACACTTATACACAAATGCAATTTTCATTTTTCAGTGTAAGAAAAAAATGATATATTATATATTCATAAGGACAAATATTTAATTATAATCTAATTATTTTATTTATTTCTCAATTAATAAATATATTTGTCCTTATTTACTTCTCTGAATGTATTTAGTGAAAAAATTCACATTGCTTCATTAGGTGCTAGTCTGCCGTACACATGAGAAAATTCTATTGTATCCTTCACATAATGGAATGCAAGAAACTATATTTTATAAAAAATATACATATAAGAATAAATATTTTATAAAAATAACATGTATACTATAAATAAATCATTATATAAAGAAGTGTGAGACAATTATTGAAAGCGAATGACATCAGTTCGTGAGGCGGTAGTCCACCGTACACGTGAAGGATGATTTTTCATCTCATTTTATGGAAGAGCTGATAGATTTAGGTTATTAAATTAAAATATTATAATCTAAATATATTATATATAATGGTTTTTATATATCATAACAATTTTAGAATAGTATATGTTTGTCGAATAATAAATAAAATAAAAACATGTGGTTAAGCATGATACCTCTTCTTCAGACAACCTCCTTAGGTTATCACCAAAAGCCTTGTTATGATGGATTTATGATCAAACCAAGGGATCAAGATCATTTATAGAGAATTTAGAAATTAATTTGGGTTGGTATTTTCTGAAATAATAGGATTTTATTGTGTGAATATGAGATGGTAGGGGGTTAATATTGATAAGTAAGCTCAGTGACAGACTTGCAATTTTCAAATAGAAAAAGATAAAAACTCGGTTTCTCATTCTAATTGGAAAAGCTAAAACATTATTGATCTTTATAAATTATTATATTGATATATTTTCATGAAATATATTTTATACTTTTTTACACTTCAGTTTATCCCTTATTGTTTTAGTTTGACAATTGGTAAACCCGTTTTCACATTATCAATGGTAATTATTGTTTACTATTTTCACAATTAATTAATATAAAAATATTGTCTGGAAATTATTAGATATTATAAATAAATATAATTCATAAAATTAAATCCATTTCAAAAAATTTAAATTCACATAATTGGATAATTTTAATTTTAAGTTAAACCCATAGACATGATGAAAAAGCGAGGTTTTCATAATTATATTTTTCATGGAAAATATGATTTCATATTAACCACATAAATGATAATCATCGTTATGTGAATAAAAAATAATATTTATGCATATAAAATATATATTTTTATTTTAATAATTTTTAATTATTGTTTTTTAATTAATTAAATTTCAGAAACATTATGCACTTTAAAGCAATTTTCAAAAACATCACATTTTTAACCAAAAAAATAAACTGATAATAAAATACCATATAAAGATTATTAAAAATTAATTCAATGTATTAAGTATAACTAAATATTACTTATGTTAATTTAAATCTATTTAAAAAATAATTTAGGTTTTAAATCTCCTACTTTAATGAAAATAAATGACATTTTTAAAAAAATCGACATTTTTCACTATTCACTAAAAAGTCATTATTTTCTGAAAAATAAAAATAAATCAACCAATGTTAATTTTGTAATGATGATATAATTAAATAGTTTAACTTTAGAAAATATATTTTCTAAATCATTCAAAAGTTAATTACCATATGTTCTCATAAAAATCAATAAAATTAATTTTTGAAGAATACACATTTTTGGAGAATAAAATTACATTACTAAAAAATTGATTGATTATTTACAAATAATTTATCAATATTTAATATTGATTAAGATATATATATATATATGTCATATATTAGTTAATACTATCCATACCTACCAATTTAACAACAAGGTTATAATAGTTATATATTTTTCAGGTCATTAAAGCTCGGTGTTGCATGTTGAATATGCTATCAAAAAAATTAGTCATTTTTTAAAATATCATGGTGTTATATTATCCATAATTTAATAAATTATTTCCTCAAAATATTATCTTTATCTCAGTAATAATTTTCTCAACATTTGGGGAAAAATGTTTTATTGGAAAACAACATCGTAATAACGGTTAATAAAACTTCCTCTGGATAAGAGAGAAAAGAAAATACGAGAGTCATATGGAAAAACACAAACTAGGTTTACAAAGAAGATAAAATAGGTTGAAAGTAAATTTTTTTATATTTAATAAAATGGTAACATCAATATAATGATAGATAGTGACAGATATCATTAATCATTAGAATGTGAATGATCATGAGAAAACAAGAAAGCACAAAACCATTAACCAAAGTGGTGTGAAAAAGGTAATTGATATAATTAGAATTTATGGTAATAGATTTTTTTTGATTCAATATATTTTTCCTATATTTTAATAATTCCACTTTCATCTAGTCTATAAGAATAAATAAATATACATACTCGATTAATATAATTTTGATCCTATTATAAATTCCCTCTGAAATCTCATCTTTTTCTCCAAACGATGAGTGTTGAAGATATTATTTTTTTCATACCCGATACACTAAAATCAACTTATAAAGAATTAAATAACCATATTTGGGTTAATAATAAAATCACTATTTCATTAAACATTAACAAAAACCAAAATTATTAGCAAAATTTTAGGTAATTGCCAAATTGAATAATCAATTATAGGATGAAATAATACATTAATATTAAAAAAATGATGGTAGTACCAAATTTTTAAACTAAATAAGTTGATAAAAAACAACACAATATCCTTAATAATACCAATAACCTAAATATTAATGATTTTTTTTAACAAAAATGATATCTCATACCTTTTATCATTCATTCCCAAGTATATATCTATATTCTTTTGAAATAAACTTAATTTCTTAGTCACCAAATAAATTTTCAACCCGATGGTTACATATATTATAAGCCTTGTGATACCATAAATATATAAATACCCAAGATCATATAAACCATAATGGTTATCAATTCCATAATAACATTGTCTAAAAAATAATTTTATACTTGTATTTAAACCAATATATACATATAATTCAATCCAATTCAACATCTCTAAAAATTTCATTAATGAATTTTATATCTCATTCTTAAAACCTCAAACAGGTGTCTAATACATTGAACATATTATCAGAATTAGTGTAATAAATTTATTATTGTATCCATATATATTATAAAACACTCAAGAAAAAATAAATATATCTACTATTATCTAAACCATTCATTTTATACCAATTATAAGAGCCCTAGAACCACACGCCCAAATCCGGTTATAAAAAAATAAACATTAGATTTTGAGATTTGATACTGATTATGGCGGCCCAATTATCACCATCCAAAACTTATAACATATAAAATGAAATATTGGATCACATGAATACCCAAATATATTTTAGTTTTATAGTTCTTGAGAATTAAGACATTCTCTGACATAAATAATACCAATGTATTGAAAACAAGTTTCTACTAATTAACATATCTTTATTATTATTTCATATTAAGCCATAATTATCATATATATGAAAATTGTCTAGAAATAATTCATTCAAAATTATTATTGACAACCTAGGTAAATGGAAATATATTATTGTTGAGATGAAATAAATAGTAAGGGTAAACATAAGCGTTTACAATTAAATTTCATTAGTGAGAACAAGATGAGAATAAACGTTTGATAACATAAAAAAGTGTATAAGTATTACGTAATATAAATCATACCCATCAATACTTAGATCATCCAACAAGAAAAAATAGAATAAGGATTTTGCAAAGGCAAGGGTCATTAGAATCAATAATCATGAGACGTGTGATATCAATCTGGATTGAAGGAATCATTTATAACCATAGAAATCATAAAGAAAAAATATTGGTATCATGAAATATTATCTTCATATAACTCGGAGAAGTTGAATAACTAGTATGTTTGACTTTCATATATGGAGTACCCCATGCATTAGAGGGCTGTCAAGAACACAATCACTCTTTTTTATTATGGAACCACACATTATTGGTTTATCAAGGAACCATCCGCACTTGGTTTATAACATAACCACACATCCTTGGATTATAAATGAACCACCTATATTTTGTTTATAATGTAACCACTCACCTATGATTTATAATAGAACCATCCATTATCATAAATAATTTCCAAAATTCGTATCATGAATAAAGTAGATAAATAATTTTATTCATTATAAACTCATAGAAACAACCATTATTATTTTCAAAACAAGACTAAACCATGAAACAAAACCGGTTCCTAGAAAATCTATTTTAATTATGATTAACATATGGAAACAAATAAGTTCTTTGATAATCACTTTAAAACATAATTTACCGATGGAAAAGAAATGGGTTCCACAACAATCTATTTTAAAAAATCATAGTCAATAAAGAGAAATAATGAGGATGGTATCATGGAAACAAGTACACGGTGGATAATAAGTATCATCACAAGTTATCGACATTGATTAATAGAAATACCATAAAATTAATTAAGAACATTCTTGATAAAAATACCATTTTTTACATTCAAAATCACTTTTTAAAAACAAATTATTCACAAAAGATTTTGAAATTAATTTATTTTAAAATAATCTTCATAAAATTTAAATATAGGTTAAAATCAACTAATGGTTATGGTAACAGGAAATTATATTCATGTTCTTATTGTTAAAAATAAACATTTCATTTCAAAACATTTTATAAAAGGGAGTCCAAAGTTAACCATTTGGAAAAAAATATAAGACTTTCTTGTAAAATATTTTAAAAGATGAAAAAATACCATGTTAACTATATTTATTAAATAATTCAATTTTGAAAAGAAATTCTTTTAATTACACCTTCATAGAACATGTATGTGGATGATAAAAAATCCCAATCAGGAATAATATACAATATCGACATTACTTACAAATGGATTTCTTGATACATATTCATTCAAAAATAGAGGAAATGGAAATTAAACATGTTATCTGAATTCATAGCTATATTGGAATAAAATTTACGTGGTTCAATAAAATATGAGCATATGATTTCCTCTAATGTTACTTTCTACATAAACAATCCAATAAGAATGGAGATCATAGCATAAAGCCTCTTCCACTTTGGTAACTTTTCAATCATAATCCCCATAAAAGAATGAATTCAATTTTGATTTTAAATATAAATAACATAATTATATTAAATATATAAACATTAAAATTTTTTCAGATACACCTCATATAAATAGGATAAGTTTGTAACATTATAATGTTCTTCAATGAAGGGAAATTGAGACGAAGTCCCTTATGTATTTTGTAAGATCTAGATCAAAACCATATGAAAGAGATAACTGCATATGGATTCTTAAATACAAATAATTGTATTAAAAATAATACTAAAATAAATTCATGGGAATTATATACATCACACAAAAAAATATGTGGTGAATATGGCATATGTCTCATAGAAATAAAAGTGGGATGAGAAACTCTAACTGCTTTGGAATGTTTTGAATCATAACCCCATGAAATAAATATCATTCATTAAACCTTAAAAAAAATTATTGTAAATTAATTAGTCTTATAACATATAATGGCTATGTATGTACACCACAAAAAATAAATTATGTACATAAAACAATGTGTGTCTAAAATATGGAAAATTTAAGTTGAACCCCTTAATGTTTTGATAAATTTTGAATAATAAAACTATGAAATAAATAACATAAAATGAAATTTTAAATATCCTAAAGAAAAACATATTAATTATATAATGTATATAGGTGTATTATATACACCAAAAAATGAAATTAGGTGAAAAAAATAATGCATTTATCGAATAAAGAAAATTTGAGACGAAACCCTTACCTTGAGTCAAAACATTCCATGTGTTTCCTTTAACTCCTATAAAAAATATTATATAAATTAATTTAATTATTAATAATATTTTATAGGTTTCATAAATTATTTTTAAATAATATATTTTATTTATTTTTATATAATATTTAAATACTTAATCAGTTAGCTCCATGTCTGGTGTTTTGAAGACATTAACATCATTGTTTCCAAACAGCTTCAGTGTGTTGACTGTGGTAATTGAGGTCATTGAATAAAATTCTATATAATAATAATAATTAAATATATATAATATTTTTACATAAATTTATCTTTTAAAACCAATCAGGAAGTACAGTTATGAAAAATGAACAATGATACGATCATGGAGACGGTAGGTCGTACGTATGCATGAGTAACATTTCCATTTTCAACAATCATTAGAGAACGAATGAGAGTACTATATTATATTTTAATAATAATATTTCTATCTTAAAAAAATATTATTTTATGAAATATACTTATATATATAATCGATCTGTTATAGTGATGAAAAATGTATCACATCTATTCATGGAGGTCGCAGTCCAAACGTATGCACGCATAATGTTATCATTTATCAGTGTAAGAAGGAAAATGATATATTGTATATTAAGAATAAAAAAATATATAATAAATATCATAATTTCCTGATATATATTACATATATTCATTATTTTTATCTTTATTAAATTTCTTGTAAATAATTAGTGAAAAATGAATCACATTGCTTAGCTAGGTGGTAGTCTGTCGTAAACACGGCTGATGTTTTTGTTTCCCCCAAAGAATAGAGAGTAAGACGTTTTATGTGATATAATATCTGAATAAATATAAATATTTTTAAAATATCATATTTTTATAAACTTATATATGATTTAAATCCATCATTATAACAATCTGTGAGAGGCGATGATGAAAAACGAATGATAATGGTTTGTGAGTCGGTAGTCTACTGTACACATGAATGATGATTTTGTATCCCATTTTATGGAAGAGTAGATAAATTTTAGGTTATTTAATTAACATAATAATATCTCAATATTTTGTTTTTTGTTTTTTATATAATAATAATTGAAATATATTTGAAGGATGTGGATGAAAAAATAAAATAAAAACGCTTGTTTAGGAACAACAGCTCTTCTTCAGATAACCTCCATAGGTTTTCACCAAAAGACTTCTTATATAGAAATTATGATAAAATTAGATATAAGTAATTGTAATGGTGTTTAATAAGGTATTTGGATATTTATTTTTTGATCCAAAATTCTCAAAATGAATGAAGTGTAGAGGCGATTTGTTGAAGAATTATATGTGAGGTAGTTCCACAGTTGTATTTATTGAAAAGAAAAATGTGTAATCATGTTTTTCACATACCAAAAGGATCCAAAATAGGAAATTATAAATAATGATAAATTATAAGGACTAAATATGTACAAAACATAAATTTTTGGCATACTATAGGTCATTATAACCTTTATTTGTTAGTTCATCCAACGAAAAACCCATTTTCACCTAAACTACGTAATTAGTTTTTATTATTTTCACTATACATTATGATAAAAAATTAATTTTATATTATTAGATGATGTAAATTATTATTATTAATGATATTGAATCCATTTTACCAAATTAAAATTATTTAATTTTTTAATTTTAATTTAATATTAATGGAGTAGGCGTGACAAAAAGTGAGTTTTCAAGAACTGTATTTTTAATAGAAAAAATTAATTTATGTTACTTATATTACAAATAATAATAATTAAATAAATAGAAAATATTATTTATTGAAATATAATATATAAATTTCATGTAAATAATTCTTACTTATGGGCTGTTTTAATAAATTAAAAATGAGAATCATTGTTCAATTTGAAACATTTTTTAGAAAAACCCAATTTTTAAACCCAAAAATAAACTTATAATAAAATTCAAAATTAAGATTTTTAAAAATTTATTAAATATATTAAATATACATAAAAAATATTTATTTAAATTTAAATCATATTCAAAACATAATGTGACTTTTAATTTACTTAATTTACTGATAATAAATGACATATATACAAAAATAGTGATTTATCACTATTCACTATAAAGTCAACATTTTATGAAAAATAAAAAAAATAACCCGAATTAAATTTTGATATAGTGATTTAAAAAATAATTTATTGTTATAAAAGATCCAAATGTTTATTATAATATTTCCCTTCAAAATGTAATCAAAAATATATTAAAACGTATCTATGATAAATAAAATTACATTACTAAAAAATTGATTAAATATTTAAAAATAATTTAATAATTATTTATATTTAGTATGATATATATATATATATTATAATTTTGTTAATATTATTTACACCCTCCAATTTAATGACTAGGATATAATAGTTATATATTCTAGGGGTCGTTTAGGCTTAGTGTTGCTTGTTGAATACGCTATCGAACATAATGATCTTCTTATAAAATGTAAGGGTGTTATAAGAGGTTCCAATGAATGGAATGGGGTTTTTAGGGAAATAATTTCAAAATGATTCTAGCTTAAATAAAAGGGATGGTGTGGTTTATGTGTGTAGAGTAGGGATACGTTTATAGGTGAGGTTCAGTGGAAATTTTCTAAATACTAATTCTTTAATGTGAATGAAATATATATTTTCATGGTTGGAGGATCAATATAGGAAAAAGGATGATGGGTTGTCATGAATTACATCATAAAAACATTTATAGACAGTTATTCCTTTTATTATATGAATTTACCCTTATTTTAACACTCTTAATCCATTTTACCCTTTACTCTGGTAACTCACTTTGACATCAACAACTACTTCTTCTTTTTTGAAAATTTAAAATTAACCATATTAAATATTTTAAATTAAATAATTCCCAAGATAAAATATTTTTTATTAAATTTAATTTTAAAAAATTATAAAAATTAATTTAAAAAAATCAAAACATATAAAATTGAATCTTTTAAAAAACTATATTTTAATACAAAATGTAAAATTACTCAAATTATTTAAAAATTTATAATATATAAAAATTTAATAAATTATTTTATTTTTTATATGATAAATTCATTTCATTAAATTTTATACTCAAACATGATTTTTTTTTGTATTTAATAAAAATGTATAAAATATATTAAATATAATGTTATAAATAACACAATTTCATTAACCATGAATCATTAGATTATTATTCAGTATAACATATTAATTGTACATTAGATGGTATTTACTTATCTACCAATCATCGTTCCAAAGTTGTTAATTTAATTTTTCATAATTATTCTATTAAAATTCGTAAATTTAATTAAAAATAAATTATATAACAACAAAATTTATTTAAAATTTTAGATAATTTCCAAAATAAATTAGTATATAATTATATATTCTAAATTTCTTATTTAAATCACATTTAAAATATTTAATTCATAACTAAATATTCATTTCTAACTATAAAATACTCTATATACCTATTAGGTACATGTATACCCATCGACCACATTCTAATGACCATATTCCAATAACCATATATCAAACGACATTATGCCCAATGAATAAATAATAGTTGAATGTATATATATAACGTTCATATTACATTCATATATACAAACTCATATACATATCTAAAATCGATCACCATATTAACTAATTTCCTTTTCTATATGTGTAACATATTTTTAGTTTTTTCTAATTCTTTCAGCAGTTATCTTCAGCTGTATGATCTTCATTAAAGATCATGTTGATGGTAATTTTAACCCTAAAGTATTTTTATTTACGTTTGTATTTATTAATTTAGTAATATTACTAGTTATGTTTTATATTTTTATGTTCCAAGGTCTTTAATTTTATATTATACTACTCTACCATAACGAAATAATTCTTTGTTTATTTTATACTAAGGATTATTTTATCATAATTCATTAAACATGCATGGTTTTTTTAACGATAAATACATACTAAAATCACAGAGTGTTACATTCTACCCCCATGAATAGAATACAACCATATAATTTTGTTACATTGATAAAAAATTAAGGAACTTTTGTGTAATTAAGTTTTCTAGTTCTCACATTGATTCATAAAATATATGTTTCTTTAAAAAAAAATCAATGATAGGGTGGTCTTATTTTACATTACCTTATCACTATGATCAAATACATCTATAATTTATTCCTTATATAAGAGACAACATTCCAATTTTAATACCATTATGATCTATACATGTGAAAGTTCAAGTATGTACTTCATGAAAAGTTATATGTGGAACACATCATAAACTTGTCAGAGTATTTATGCATGTTTATGATGATACGATACCATCCCCATACAATCAAGTACTTATAAGGGGCCAAAGTATCTTGAGATAAAATTTATATTCCTAATTATTCTCATAACACTCTTATATGACTCCATTGAAAGTGATAACTTATCTCTAACTTAAAAAATCAAATATCACCGATGATTATTGGAATATATCTTTTATTGAATTTTTGCTTATTTTATATGTCACAGAATGGTTTATATCTTATCAAACATATCCTAGGAAAGTTATTGGTCCAAATAACTTCCTCTGTCTAACTCCATCTAAACATGTTAGTGTTCTACACTTTTTCCGTACAATTCCTTATATTTTGACATTTTAATGCTAGAATAGAGTTTATAGTTGTATGAGAACTCTAGTATGGGGATATATTGGTCTCATCCTCCATTTAAATCCATCAATCAATATCTCATCAAATATTTGATTGTTTAAAGTGTCCATTTTATTGAACATATATTTGGGGATGATTAAATATTGAAAAATATTATCTATAAATATATAATATTTAACTAATTCTCTATAAAATTTAGTTATGCCTCAAATATTGATCATATATAATTTTAAGTTGTAATATATGCATCCATGCCATTTCATTTATGTATACCATGTAATTTATATCAAGTGGATATATTATTATATATCAATGAAATACCCTGACTTCAAATGGTGATCAACAAAAAACCAAATGAAATTATATCCTTTAAAATTCGTGGGATTCATTATGATGAAATAACTTTTGATTGTTCAATATTTCCATATAGTTATGGGTAATGGTTGCATAATCCCCTTAAAATTTGGACATTAAATATATACTTAATGAAAAAAATCATTGAAATACATTCTCCACAATATCTATCTTCTTGTTGTCCAACCATAAATTCTTCTTGTTATCTCTATATATGTTTGTGATTCCAGGATATAAAGAGAATGATGATTTTGGTGCATAATCCCAAATCTACTTAATCAAATTTGGAATTTAAGGGACACATATTTGTATCAAAATTATTATAAATATTATCACTATCATGGTCAGATACTAGAACATACATTACTTTATATTATTTCTCTATATCCCTCGTATACAGTTCATTAATCTTTAATGAAATAAATGGTTGAGTAGTCACTTTAGGAACATAAGACTTTTACCATTCCTATATGATTTTTATGGCTATCCATTTGAAATCCATGCTTATTGGATATCTTTGAATAATCACATAAATAGAGTGGAATAACCCATATAGCAGAGAGAATTTTCCACATAATTATACCTCCCAAGGTGGAAATGTATTTAGTAGTCTTATCCCTTAAAAAACTACAACCATATCCCTTGTTTCATATTCAAATCCTTATATATGAATATAAAAATAATTCTCTTATGATCATTTTTTATATCATATTTTTCGCCATATATATAAATATTATATAACACTATTTAATAAATTTCGACTTCTATCTTGAACTAATGCATCAATTAGTTTTTCTTAGGGACCATTAATTAACATGAGAAACAATATAAAACCTTTTCATTTATCATAATGATGCATCCAAATCCCTTCATTTGAAAATCACTATATATCACAAAACCTTTTCCACTGCAATGTAGTGCGAGTACATACACAATGAGAAAAGTTTCTTTATGATTATTGAAATTACCTTGAAATTAATTATTTCAAAGTAACTTGACTCACTTCTGAGATAAATTATATAATGGATTTGAAAATCATGAGAATGTTTTCATAATGATTCGATTGGATCCATACAATACAAGGAAACTATAGATGTATGTTACAATAGCTAGTCTGGGTTATTCCTCAATCACCCATTTCATTGAAGGATCCACATATACACCCTAACATTTGACTTCATGAACTTATAATGATCATTTTTATATCTAAAATTCATTTTTTCAAAATTTTCTATTAAATTTCGCGTATCATAATGTATTTATTGAATTACTAAAAAACCCCATGATCACCATTGATTTGGGAATATGTGAAAATATCAGCTATCAAAATACCAGAAATGGAATGATGTAATTTGTAAATATTTTATTCATAATATCCATAATGTTACTGTGTGAGTTTATAACAATGAAAGACATCACAATAAATTTATTATGTTCATATATTTAATGAAATACTATATTGGGTATATCCTTTCTTTTTACCAATAATTGTTTTTATCAAAATCGAATGTATAACTTTGAGAAATATTGATCCCCTCATTGTGTATCAAATTATTTATCATTATAGGATGATGTACTTATTATTGATCATGATAATTTTTTGTTCATGATAATCAAGGTAGATATTCATTTATTTATCCTTATTCTTAACAAAGAAGAATAGTGTACCGCATGGAAATAAAGTTGGGTTTACAAACCCGTATTCAGATTCTCATGGATTTTATTCTCTATTTCATCTCGTTGAATAAAGGAAATTCTATAATGAGTACATTTATTGGAATAACATGAGGTATATTTTCTTTTTAAAATTCAGCAACAAGATCTAAGGAAATCCCAAAAAACATTTCAAGAAATACATTGACATATTCTTATAGAATTTTAATATCTTCAATATTTAATTTATTCAAAACCATATTAGTTATAGACCCCTCATTATTATGTTATAATAACCATACAAGGTAATAAGCTACAATAGGGATTTAATATTCATCCTTTTAATGATATATAATTTTATTTCGATTTGGGATATGGAATATTAATTCTCTATCTCATAAATTTTAATGGGAATTATGTAGAGAGATCCATTGCATGCCCATAATTATATCAATTTTTACTAAAGGGAGAATATTAGGAATTACATTATATAGATTCCCAGAGATAGCAATCTATGAATATTTGTAGACTTATAATGAAAAAAATGTACCACTAACTTCTTTTACTAATAACTAAAAGAGCAATTACTGGAGTGGTTATTTTATTCTCTTAGAAAATATTCTAGATATAAATGAGTGGTTGGGGCTAGAATCAATAGGAAATTTTCCTTTATTGAGTAGATAATGACTATACCTTTCTCGAAATTATTTTTTAATAACCCAACTATACTATTGTGATTACATAGGATTTCACTTTATTCCTAATATTTATTGGTATCTAACATAAATTACAATTATTGAAAATTGGAATGTAGCACTTGTAAGTATAATGTGCGTGCTCTTTTCAATTTAATAACTAATATGAGGGTGGTGAATTATGTTGTACTTTCCTTTAATTTTTTACATTTATTGGAAACAAAATATATCTTCATCACTAATGTGAATGATGGAATTATATAAGATGCTAGAATCATTCACCTTTTCCTTTATGGTAATTTTACCACGTATTCCTCCAATAGTTTAATCATATATGATGATAAATATTATTTTCACCATGGGTTTTATCATTCAAGATATTTCACATTTTTTTGTATCCAAAACCAAGAGAATAATGGGAGTATATAATTTCAATTTCCACCTTCAGATAATGTATAAACATCTGGTCACAACTAGAAAAGTACCATATACCCATCATTTTTCAGATACATTGTTTTACATGATTAAATAAAAGATTTTGTTTCTTTCAGGTTCAATTATAAAAATATAAGCATGCCATGAATGCCTTGTTATGTTTACATAAGATGTAATAATGGATTTATCCCCCATTTAAATCTGTTCAAGTAATTATCCATCCATTTTAATGCTATGATTTCAATGGAAATATTTGTTAAAAAATATTTTCGAGAAATTCATCCATTAGATGGTGTAAATTTATTACATTTGACTTGTATAATTAAGGATTGTATTCCATTGATAAACATCACCTTCTGATTGGAAAATAGTAAAAAACCTTTTTTGTTCCAATCACTGGAGAATGAAAATATTTATTTTCTATTGAGTTTCTCTATTATATAGAAATTAGTGGATTATAAAACCCACTATAAGGTGAAAGACATCACTGCATAAAGGAATTAATAGTTTTTTTCCTTTTCATTTTTGAGAGTTCAACATGGTTCATGTTATTGTTCACAACATGAGAAATAAGGGTGATAATCATCATAAGATTTTATAGTCAATATCCCATTATGTTTGGTTACTCATTTGTACAATCAGTATATTTTCCATCATACTCATTATTCACAAAGTTTCTCTTAGTTCTATAAATTATCTAAAACTAAACTAATTAATCGTAGTTCCATCAATTGACAAAACCCCAAAAATAAATCCTAATATTTCCAACCTCATGATACCTTCATTTCAATATATAACACTTAATGTTTTATTAATATCACTTTCTATTCAACAAATAGTTTTTTATGATTTATATAGTTAGTCGTTATAAAATAATCCCAAAAATTATCAAAACTCTTTTCTAAAACCATTCAGGATGAATCAACTATAAAATACAGACATATTATGTTATTTAATTTAATATTTATTACATATCACAATAAATAGAACACTAAAATATATAGGTTCAGTTTCATTTTGGATTAGATATACAACAAAATAATTTTATAAATAAATTCAATAATTCCAATAAACAATATCCACACATGATAAACTTACAGATCCATCATACATAATAATATTATTTATTACATAGGTAATGGAAAAATAAGAATGCATGATCTCATATGCTTAGTATAGGTAAACATCAGCAACATAAATCATAGATCATAATTGATAATAGGACGAACATGTGAGTATGCAGACATTATCAAGGTACATAAACATATTTTAAGGAAATCATACCCAATACAACATGGATAATGAACCATTAACCATAATATAAAAATTTTATCTTAACATATGATATAAATAATTAGAGTTTCAGAACATGATTCAATGATCTGGAACATGAAAACACAACATACAAATATTTCATAACATATAAATGTGGCACAAATATAGGCATAAAATAATTTCGTATGTGAATGATAACTTCCAAAAACACTATCATATAGTGGAAAGAGTCCCATAGCATAGTGGACTGGGTTTACGCCCCATTCATATAAGCAAAGTGGATGTGTTCACTCTACCATCTCTTACATGAAATCCCATGAGATATAAATCTTTAACTGATTCATTAGAGGGATGAATTTTTTATCTTGTCTCTTATGTAATGAAAAACGATATATATATATATTCCATATAAACAATAAAAAATTCATAGTTCTATCATAACATAATTAACATACTAAAATGTAATGAGGTTCATAAGAATCATCATTGGGTAAAAATAATGAATAATCCAAAGAATTAAAATAGATGATTCTATTTAAAAAAACCCTGTGAAGCATAAGAAACATAAATGTATATTAACATATATGAGAAAATCATTAAAATATTCTAAGTTAATTACATTGAAAATAAAATGAAATATACCCTAAATTTTGATAACTAAATAAATAATAATTATTTCTAATTAAGGGTTTTTAAAATATTATAAATGTAAAAAAATTCTTGTTATGAATCCTGAGAAATTAGGGAAGAATATTTGTAAAGATAACTAAAGAATGAAGTGAGAGAAAACAACCAAGTAGTAAATGTTAAAAATTATTTTTTCACATTTTTTTAATATAACTAAAATTCAATAGAAAATTAACTTAACAAATAATAGAAATATGGGTAAATAAATGACAAAGAAAACATGAAAAATGTGGACAATTCAGAAAAATATCCCCAATAAAAAAGAAGTGATATGGTAAGATACAATTACAAGAATCATTTTAGTTAAATTTTGAAACAAAGGTAGGGGAACCTGTATGATGACATGTAAAAAAATACAACATGAAGAGAAGGAAATATATTAATTTTTAAAGATAAATAATATAAAATTTCTCCATAATGGTAATGTATCCATAGACAATCTCTATTTCCAAGTGTGATTGGAAAAGAAACCATTGCCTCACATTTCCTCTTAGTCAAAAATACTCTAACACGTAGTACAACAAATTTATGTTTATTATTCATATGAATAATAAACTTATTCATATTTTTTTACATAGTACTATTCATTTTTAATATTTTATTACCCATAAATTAATGTTTTATTGTTAAAATTAATATTCAGGAGTTAATGGTTACATTTTTTCCACTCATGAGATAGTTTAGAAGTACTAGTCTAGGTTTCTTGATCATTGGTTAATCACGTGAATAATTTAAATGATGTATTATTATATGATTTTAATATATTTCTCGCATCTCAAGACTCTTTCATGGAATTTATCGTGAAGGATTTAAGGATTTATAAAAAATAAAATTTCTGATTATTATTGAATTAACAAAATAATTCTATTTATTAATGAATATACATTAGAATTGTAAAACTAAGTTATTATGAAAAATATTAAACTAATAATTGTTAAAAAAATTACCGTTAGTTGTGTTTTCTTATTCATGCATGATGTAATCATTATAACATTATTCATGTAGGTTGTCAAACTGACCGTCTCATGAACATGTTAAAACAATTGAAGGAGTAAGTATATTGTATTGTATAGTAATAATATCAATTTTGTAGAATATTAATCATTTAATTTTTTCTAAATTGATAAATAATATTTTAGAGGAGTTGGATGAATGTCATAATAAAGAATTATTGAGGAGTGGATTACACTTACATTATAGAGTTGAATTTTCACTTTGAGAGCCTCTTGAAAATGAGATATTCGGGAATCTTTCCAATGACAAGAGGTTAAAAAAGGGACAATATTTTTTGGGAGATTCTTTTTGTGGGTAATAATGAAAAAAATTGAGGAAATGTGTGGATTAAAGTGGGTGAGGGGGGGGGTGTCCATTTATATATGAGCTTGAGTGTAATATTCAGAAATTCACATTCCTTAATGTTGAAATAATAGAATTTCTCTTTAAAAGTGAATTAGTAATGAACAATGGATGAGGAGAAGGTGATCATGAACTCATCCACACATTTATCTATAATATTTTTTGATAATTTGTGACTTTATCTCTTACTTAAACCCTTTTACCTCAGTTTTTCCTTTATTATGGTAACTCATTTTCACCTTGGTAATAAATGTTTCCCTTCCAAAAAGTGAAATTGAAAATATTAACTAATTTAAATTCTATGATTCCAATAATGAAATACATTTTATTAAATAAATATTCCAAAATTTAATATTATTAATAATAAATAAAATTCAATTTCAATTTTTTTTGAGAAATCTATTTTTAAGTATAAATGTGACTTTATTCATATTCCGTAACAAATAATATAAATAATTTTTTTTTATTTTATTATATATAATACAAACATTTCATTATAGTTTTTATTCAAAATATAATAAATTTTGTTTTAAAAAACAATATATAATATAAAATAAAAAATGTTTTTAAATAAATCCTTTTTCATTATCCATGAATCATTATGTTATTATTATTTTTAACTTAATAATTGTATATTAGATGTTTTTCCATAATTACAAATCTTATCTTGAATAATTTAAATCTATTAAATTAATATTATTCTTAAAAAACCATATATTTAATTTAAAATTTATTATGCAAACAAACAAGTCTCTAAAATAATAAATATTTTCCAAACCATATTAGAAATTTGTTATTTTATTCCTAAATTATTTATATAAATTTTATAAGAAATATTTTATTTCTAATAAAAAAATTACAGCTAACTATAAGATACACAATATATGTACTAGATATTGGTATACCCACCAATCATATTTCAATGACTTTATACCCAATGACCACAAGTCCATTTACCATATAATAACCAAACATATATATAATGGTTATATAACATTCCTATATATAGCCTTAAAAACTTCTCTAAAATCAATCAATATATTCTCCAATTTCTTTGTCAAGATGTGTATCACATATCTAATATGCTTTATTCTTTTTATATTTTTCATTATAGGTATTTTCAACCCCTATGTATTATTAATAATAAAATATCTACATGATTTAAATGTTTTTATTTTATTGATTCATATTTATCATCATTTTATAAATAATTTCTTATGATTTTCAATTGAAAAGGAATAGTTTTATTTAACTAAATTTATTCTCCATGTAGTACATAGTTTTATTTAATAGATAAATTTCATGATTTTAGAAAATGAATATGGTAAAATGGAATTCATTTTTATATTATAATATAAAATATATCCTAGTTTTTTTTTATTTTTATGAAAAGATTGATTTTTGGGTAAATAGTAAAAAATATAGTAATTTATTTAAACAATCATTTATTGGAAAATATGTAAAGACCCGTAAAAATTCAACGGAAATTTTTTCTTAATTTTTTTTTGGAATTTTACAAGAACACGGTTTCTTACGGCACCGGATTCCGAGGCCCGGTGTGCTCGGAATAAATTTCCAAAGTTTGGCTCGGGTACGTTCAGTGAACGAACGAGCGGGAATTTATAACTTTTGATCCGGTGCTCGGAGTTGAAATCCGAGGACACCGATGAACTCGCAGCGCCGGTATTCGCTTAAGGAGACCTTTTCCGAGGTTGCGTTTTGTGCCGAATGAAAGTTAGTTTTGGGAAAAATTAAAAGAAGTTAAATAAAATGTGGAAACACATTTTATTTTTAACTTGTTGGTTAACTTCCCCCAAAGGGAGTTAGGGGTGGGACCCACATCCACTTAACCTCCCTTGAGAGGATTAAGTGTGGTGGGGCCAACACTAACCCTAACACTTCATCTTCTCTTTTTAAACTCCCTATAACTCCTCTTTAATTAACTTGACAACTTGGTTAATAAATTGAGTTGAGTTGTTTGAATTTCAAACCGTTGAAATTCAAGTTGATAATTGTGTGAATAAAATAAGCCTTAGTTTATTTTATTTTGGTTGGTCTCCTTAGCCATCTTGAGAGGTTTTGAAGAATTCTCTCCATCTTCTTCAAACTGTGATGAAGAACGCGAAGAACATTAGGACATTGACGAAGAACGCCACGTTCTCGGGAACCGTCTTCCGCGACGCCGTATCCGTGACACGACGTCTCCTTCTGCGTCATCTCTTCCACGACGGTTTCCCGCGAAGAAATCTCCGTCAAAGAGCTTCTAATCCTCGCTTCATGACATCGACGTCCTTTTTCCGTGATGCCGACCACCGCGACGCTCGTCTTCCGCGGGTCGTTGACGAACATCGTTCTTGAAACCGAGGTAGGAGTTTGTTGTTGTTTAATTTATTTAATCTCGTTCTTGGTTCTAGCATGACGATACTTGAGGTTAAATGATTAAGTGTTATCGTCTAACGAGAGGGGGGCTGGACCGCACAAACATGGCCAACCCCCCCTCCTTTGTTCTTGAATATTTTCTTGCGGATGAAACGAGATGGCGTGGTGCCGTCGCACCACGCAGGAATCACACAGCAATTATTGCGCGGCGTTGTCGCGCCGCGCCGTGGAAATATTATCATGAACGAGACGCCGTCGCGCCGCGTCGAAGGAAACCGAAGTCACCACGGCCGGAGCGGGGCCACGGCGGAGGGGCGCGGTGCCATCGCACCGCGCCGGACGACGAAGGCCGCGGCCGATTCCGTGCCGCGGCGAGACGTGATGACCGGTGGCCAGCCGGGCCGCCGGTGTCGGATGACGGAAGAGGACCAGCCCTTGTCGGTCCTATTGAGAAGAAGCCGGCCGGCCAGGTTGGGCCGGTCGGGATGGTGGAAACCGGGGGAATTTAATTCCCAGGGCAGTTAAATTGGCCCCCCATAATGTGGGGGGGGGGGTTTCACAAAGGGGGGCAGGCGGCCCCCCGTTTTTCCAGCAAGCTCGGCCTTCGGCCGAGCTGGCAGCTCGCCCAGCGCGCTGCCTTTTGCCGAACCGGCATGCCTGGCCAGTTCACTAGGCCGGGCCGGGTCGACCCTGTCCGGGGCGGGTCGACCCGGATCGGGCCATCCGGGGGGTCTCGGGCCGGGACGGCCCGGGCCCGAAACCCCCGTTACCGAGTGGTTTGGATTCAAATGCCCAGAACATGAGCTACGAATCTCCAAACGACACGCCGTCAGCGGAGATGTGATCCATGGATCCAGACGGTCATTTTGGTATATCGCACTCAAGGTTTTGGAATACTTTGAGTTCGGCTGGGTTGGTTCGTACACGAAACCAACCGGGCCCTCGGAGCGGAAACGCTCATATCTTGAGCTACGGATGTCCGATTGACGTGCCGTTAGCTTTGTTGTGTTTCTCTTAGTGAGACGGATCTTTTGTCTTACTCCGCCCGAGGTTTGGACGCAGGTGGAGTACGGTCGGGTTGGTTTTGACTTAAAAACCAACCGGGCCCCTGGGACAAAAAAGCCAATAACTCTCAGACCGGGCGTCCGATCGACGTGCCGTCTGTTGCGTTGAGTTCCTGTTGACGATACGGATCTTTTGGATACATCAACTCTGGACTTTGTGACAGTTGATGTAACAACCTCTCGACTCGTGGAGCGGACCCTCCCGAATGAGCTTGCTGTGTGCGGGAACCCTAGAGCTGACTGCGGCTGTGACTGCTACTGCTACTGCTACTTGTACTGTGACTGCGACGACGACAGTACAGAGATCCTTGGTGGATTCGACGATGACTACAGCACTCAGCGATCCTACGTGGATCAGTGCTACAGGTCCTGTGTGGGCCCGATCCTGTGTGGGTCTGATCCTGTGTGGGTCTGCGCTCAGCGGTCCTGTGTGAACCAGCGCCTACAGGTCCTGTGTGGGACCGATCCTGTGTGGGTCATTGCGGGTGTTAGTTACCTATCGATCCTTCGTGGGTCCTATGACTTAGATGGATCAGTGATCATCTTTATCGTCATCCGTAGAAGTATACCTATGTGAGCTGAATCCTATTGCTTTCCTATGTGGAATGTGTTGTGCTATCCTGTGTAGATTTCGTTTTGCTTTCCTGTGTGGAATACGTATACATTCCTGTGTGGACTGAGTTGTACTTGGGCTCGGAGGTTGGAGCGTATTGGAAGTGATGACTTAGGTATATGTATGGGCATATACCTAAGTAGTGTCGGTTGTTACTTCGTGATTGTATCTTCCATTGTGGTTTATCCTTTGTAGATTTTGGGAGACCTTTAGGGGTCTTGGGGTCCCTACTGAGTAGCTTATACTCACCCCTACACGGGCTATGCCCGCACTACGTTGTGTTGGTTGCAAACGATGTACAGCATTGATCGTGGCTGAGGCTTGCAGAGCAGAACGGTACCTGGAGGTGGACCACTGGGCGGGATGTGCCCGGAGCGGACGGCGGGACCCGAGGAGCAGTGGAGCTATCTGTACCCACCCTTCAGGTGGGATTTCCAGTGGATAGCTCAGTGTAGCGGCTTTTACTTTACAGTTGCAGTTTTCCCTTTCGAGTTGTACTTTACTTTCAGTTTGGGTTTGTATACTGTCCCATTTACTTTTCCGCACTTTCAGTTGTACTATGTTCTTACTTAGTGTTTAATTTTCCGCTTGCTTACTCTGTGGTGCTTGTTTACTTTACAAAGGCAATGCCTTCCCCTTTTACTGGGATTTACGCCTTGGTGCTAGTCACCAGCCCCTGGCCTATGGAAGGCGGGCTTGGGGTAGTCACGGCACGGGCCCCGAGGGCGGGTCGTCACAATTGTGTATTAGAGGAGTTCGGTTCTACTGTGAACTCTGATCTTTTCTATGTGAAGCAATAATGTTTTGCGTATTGAGTGTGGTTATCAGTCCAGGGAGTCCAGTGTTGGTGCGGCGGCCGACGTATCCGTACACCAGGACCCTAACTACTGATTTCTGACTTAATGCATGAAAACATTGATTGCGTGTGTGTTTCAAAGTTTTATTTGTGATTACTTTATATTAGCTCACCAGGTATACTGTTCTGACCGTGACGCACCTGTTTCGTTTTCAGAATGGCCCTACGACGGCAGCCAGCTAGGGTTCCGAGAGTCGAGCGTGATGAAAGCCCACCGATCGACGAGGCCTTGGTGCAGGGCCTTTTGTCAGCAGTGGAACCGGCGGTAGCTCTACCCGCCGAGCCACCAATGCATCCTGCACCAGCCGCTGACGATGCCCGTCGCCTTGGAGCTCTGCACGAGTTCCAGTGCCAGCGACCGCCTAGGTTCCATGGGGAGACGAACCCCCAGGCAGTAGAGGACTGGCTGGAGGCAGTGGTACGAGTTTTTAGGCTAGTGAGGACACCTGCAGACCGCATGGTGATCCTTGCTGCGAGCCTACTACACGCAGCAGCAGGGTTATGGTGGATCTTGATGATCCAGGTGCACGATGAGGCATCTATACTTTGGATGGACTTTGAGAGCCTCTTCCACTCGCAGTTCATCCCAGCCACCCTTCGTGTGGTGCGTATCCAGGAGCTTCTTCAGCTGCGACAGGGCAGCATGACGGTCGCTCAGTACTAGGCGAGATTTACTGATCTCTCACGCTACTCGACCGACATGGTACAGGACCCATTCTTCCGGGCCCGGACCATCGAGCAGGGTTTGAGACACAAGATCAGGGCATCACTGATCTCCCTCAGCATACCGACTCAGATAGGAGTACTAGAGTAGGCCCTTTTGATCGAGAGCTTCCTTGCTGAGTCTACACCAGTGCCGAGACCCACCGCAGGGTGGCACCTGGCAGAGTCATCTGCAGCAGGCAGTCGATGGATGACTCAGGGGTCCAGGCAGACAAGACCTTCACGCAGACGACCTCAGGACACTGGCTCAGCAGTGCGGGGAACACAGCACGGAGCCAGTCTTTCGAGAGGCAGACATGGCTACTCGTGCGGCGGGCAGGGCCACATGGCTCGTGACTGCCTGACCCGCTGTGCCGAGGAGCAGCAGAAGGTTGAGGGACCACCGAGGCAGAGGCAGAGGGTCGACCGTGGCGGTCTGCAGGGAGGAGGCGGATGAGGCAGAGGAGCTGGCCGAGCAGCAGGTGGTGGGCGGCGCTTTGAGGCTCTACCACCACCACCACCAGGAGGTCCACCCCGACCACAGGGAGCTGGCAGGCAGAGACATGCACAGCTCTAGGCAGCGGAGGCCTACGACCACGGCGCACCAGAGATGATTCGAGGTACTATCTGTGTCTATTCCACCATTTCTGCAGTACTTATAGACACAGGAGCGAGTCACTCTTTCATAGCCGCTGCCCTTGTTCGGAGCTCAGAGATTCCGACAGAGCCGTTGGCTCGATCCTTACGGCTATAGACTCCTACGGGAGCAGACTCGACGATTAAAAACTGGTTCCGGCAGTGTGAGCTTACTCTAGGAGGCAAGAGCTTCGGCTGGGATCTTCTTGTAGAAACGTCGAGGCCTTACGACATCATCTTGGGCATGGATTTACTATCTACGGTCCATGCACAAATTGACTGTTTTAGGCGCAAGGTGAGATGTGTACTCACCGACGGGAGTAGGTTCACCTTCACCGGAGAGAATGTAGCCTTTGCAGCACACGATGGACTTCCGCAGAGGAGAGGACAGCCCATCACCCATCAGTTGGCTAGCCTCATCCTTGGAGCAGTTGACGTGCGGAGTCCTGGTTTTCCTGCAGCGGTGGATCAATTTGCGGATGTTTTTCCCGACGACGTTCCGGGGATACCTCCTCGCAGAGAGGTAGACTTTTATATTGACCTGTACCCTGGGACAACCCCGATATCAGCTCCAGCATATCGGATGGCCCCCGCCAAGCTTCGAGAGCTACGAGTACAGTTGGAGGACTTGCAGGGCAAGGGGTTCATCCGACCCAGTGTTTCACCCTAGGCTTCCCCGATATTGTTTGCCAAGAAGGCGGACGGGAGCTTGCGACTTTGTGTTGACTATCGTCGCCTGAACCAGGTGACGGTGAGGAACAATTATTCGCTACCAAGAATTGATGACCTCTTTGATCAGCTCAAGGGAGCACGGTGGTTCTCGAAGATAGACCTCAGGTCAGGCTATCATCAGCTTAGAGTCAGAGACGAGGACATGCAGAAGACGGCCTTCAGATGTCGGTATGGCCACAATGAGTTCTTGGTTATTCCTTTTGGCATAACCAATGCTCCAGCAGTGTTCATGGCCCCCATGAACAGGATCTTTCAGCCATACCTCGAGCGATTTGTCGTGGTCTTCATCGACGACATACTGATTTACTCGACGACTGAGGAGGAACACGCATACGACTTGCGAGTTGTACTAGACACACTCCGAGAGCACCATCTTTATGGTAATCTCTCAAAGTGCCAGTCATGGATACGTGAGGTCCACTTCCTGGGACAAGTCATCTCTGAGGCGGGAGTTGCAGTGGATCCCGCGAAGATCGAGGCAGTGCTAGCTTGGGAGCCACCCAGGAGCGTGACAGAGGTTCGGAGTTTCTTGGGACTAGCTGGATACTATCGGAGATTCGTGTCAGATTTCTCTAGAGTTGCGGCACCACTCCCAGCTTTGACGAAGAAGGGGAAACCCTTTGTGTGGTCAGACAGATGTAACCAAAGCTTCCAGGAGCTGAGATAGAGATTGACCAGCGCACCTATTTTGAGGTTGCCTGAGGAGGGAGTAGGGTACATAGTCTACTGCGATGCATCAGGGACCGGACTCGGATGTTTTCTAATGCAGGATCGGGCGATGATCGCCTATGGATCACGTCAGTTGAGGCCGCATGAGCAGAAGTACGCTACCCATGACCTGAAGTTAGAAGTAGTGGTCTTCGCTCCGAAGACATGGCGACACTACCTGATGGGTGAGCGCTTTACAGTCTTTTCTGATCATCAGAGTCTCAGGTATATCTTCTCACAGAAGGACCTGAACCTGAGACAGCGGCGATGGCTCGAGTTCCTCTAGGACTATGACTTTGAAATAGTCTATACTCTTGGGAAGGGGAATGTAGTAGCTGATGCCCTCAGCAGGAGGACGGGCATTCAACTACTTGAGGAGGCGACAGAGCAGCTAGCCTCTTTGCAGATATCCTTCGTGGATAGAGATGGAGCAGCCTTCCTCCAGTCTCTCACAGTCACCCCTCCACAACTGCAGCGGGTCAGAGAGGCACATCGTGAGGACGCTGACTGTGAGACACGGCGTGAACAGATATCCTCGGGACAGGCACCTGATGGTTTCTCCCTTGAAGCAGAGCACAACATCCTTTTCAGAGGACATACCATGGTACCAGTCGCTTTGTGAGAGGAGGTGCTGAGAGAGTTTCAAACTTCTCTTTTGGCGGTACATCCTGGAGTGGCGAAGATGTACCAGGATCTCAGACGACAGCACTGGTGGCCGGGCATGAAGAAGGCTGTGGCAGAGTTCGTTTCTCGATGCCTCACCTGCCAGCAGGTGAATGCAGAGCATCAGGTACCAGCAGGCTTGGTACAGCCCTTGGTGGTTCTGGAGTTGAAGTGGGACGGTATATCTATGGACATCATGACTGGACTTCCATGCACTTTCAGAGGTCACGACTCCATCTGGGTGATTGTCGACCGACTCACCAAGCCGGCTCACTTCTTACCAATCAGAGAGTTGGACTCAGTGGAGAGCTTGGGACGTCTCTACGTTCAAGAGATTGTGTGGCTCCACGGTGTTCCATCATCTATCGTCTCTGATTGAGATGCTCTCTTTACTTCCCGGATTTGGAAGGGGTTACAGGAGGCGTTCGGGACGCAGCTACGTCTGAGCACAACCTTTCACCCTCAGACGGATGGACAGATGGAGAGGACCATTCAAACTCTCGAGGGCATGCTCCGCGCATGTGTCCTCGACTTTGGTCACAGCTGGGAGGACCACCTACCCTTGGTGGAGTTTGCGTACAACAACAGCTACCACTCCACCATCGGGATGGCACCGTACGAGGCGTTGTACGGCAGACCTTGTAGATCTCCTTTGTGCTGGACAGACCCTGGGGAGTCAGCACTTGTGGGACCGGAGATGGACCAGGCCATGACAGAGAAGGTCCAGGTCATCCAGGAGCGGATGAGGACAGCTTAGAGCTGGCATAAGTCATACGCTGACAGGAGGCGGAGACCACTAGAGTTCGAGGATGGCGACCACGTCTTCTTGCGGGTCTCACCTCGACGTGGTATACGGAGATTTGGCCGAGGCGGCAAGTTATCTCCGCGCTTCATCGGACCCTTCCAGGTCCTCAGCAGGATTGGTGAGGTGGCTTATCGCCTGGCTCTACCACCTCAGTTGCACCGGGTGCACGGCGTCTTCCACGTATCTCAGCTGAGGAGATACGTGCACGACCCGACGCACATCATTGACCATGGAGAGCTTGACGTTGACGATGAGGCGACTTTTACGGAGGTCCCGGTGGAGATAGAGGATCGACAGGAGCGTGTCCTACGTGGACGGTGGATTCCTCTAGTGCGCATTAGATGGCAGCACAGGAATCTCTAGGAGAGCACTTGGGAGCGGGAGGCTCAGATGCATGCTCAGTACCATCATTTGTTTCCCTAGTTTTTGATGTATCATTACGGGGACGTAAATCCCTGAGGTGGGAGTAATGTAAATACCCATAAAAATTCAAGGGAAATTTTTTCTGAATTTTCTTTGGAATTTTACAAGAACACGGTTTCTGACGGCACCTGATTCCGAGGCCCGATGTGCCCAGAATAAATTTCCGAAGTTTGGCTTGGGTACGTTCAGTGAACGAACGAGCGGGAATTTCTAACTTTTGATCTGGTGCTCGGAATTGAAATCCGAGGACACCGATGAACTCGCAGCACCCGTATTCTCTTAAGGAGACCTTTTCCGAGGTTGCATTTTATGCGGAATGAAAGTTAGTTTTGGGAAAAATTAAAAGAAGTTAAATAAAATGTGGAAACACATTTTATTTTTAACTTGTTGGTTAACTTATCCCAAAGGGAGTTAGGGGTGGGACCCACATCCACTTAACCTCCCTTGAGAGGATTAAGTGTGGTGGGGCCCACACGAACCCTAACACTTCATCTTCTCTTTTTAAACTCCCTATAACTCATCTTTAATTAACTTGGAAACTTGGTTAATTAATTTAGTTGAGTTGTTTGAATTTCAAACCTTTGAAATTCAAGTTGATAATTGTGTGAATAAAATAAGCCTTATCTTATTTTATTTTGGTTGGTCTCCTTAGACATCTTGAGAGGTTTTGAAGAATTCTCCCCATCTTCTTCAAACATTGACGAAGAACGCGAAGAACATTCGGACATCGATGAAGAACGCCACGGCTCGTGAACCGTCTTCCGCGATGCCGTATCCGCGACGCGACGTCTCCTTCCACGTGATCTCTTCCGCGACGGTTTCCTGCGACGAAATCGCCGTCAAAGAGCTTCGAATCCTTGCTTCACGACATCGACATCCTTTTTACGCGACGCCGACCACCGCGACGCTCGTCTTCCACTGGTCGTTGACGAACATCGTTTTTGAAACTGAGGTAGGGGTTTGTTGTTGTTTAATTTATTTAATCTCGTTCTTTGTTCTAGCATGACGATCCTTGAGGTTAAATGATTAAGTGTTATCGTCTAACGAGAGGGCGTCCGGACCGCACAAACACGGCCGAAACCCCCTCCTTTGTCCTTGAATATTTTCTTGCGGATGAAACGAGATGGAGTGGTGTCGTCGCACCACGCGAGAACCACACGACAATTATTGCGCGGCGCCGTCGCGCCGCGCCGTGGAAAGATTATCATGAACGCGGCGTCGTCGTGCCGCGTCGAAGGAAGCTGAAGGCGCCGCGGCTGGAGTGGGGCCGCGGCAAAGGGGCGCGGTGTCGTCGCACTGCGCCGGACGACGAAGGTCGTGGCCGGTTCCGGGCCGCGGCGGGACGTGATGACCGGCGGCCAGCCAGGCCGCCGGTGTCGGATGACGGAAGAGGACCGGCCCTTGCCGGTCCTGTTGAGAAGAAGTCGGCCGGCCAGGTCGGGCTGGCCGGGATGGTGGAAACCGGGGGAATTTAATTCCCCCGGGCGGTTAAATTGGCCCCCCATAATGTGGGGGGGGGGGGTTCACAAAGGGGGCAGGCGGCCCCCCGTTTTTCCAGCGAGCTCGGCCTTCGGCCGAGCTGGAAGCGCGCTCAGTGCGCTGCCTTACCCCGAACCGGCACGCCTGGCCGGTTCTCCAGGCCGGGCCGCGCCGGGCCGGGCCGGACCGTGCCGGGTCAGGTCGACCCGGTTCGGGCCATTCGGGGGGTCTCGGGCCGGGACGGCCCGGGCCCGAAACCCCCGTTACCGAGCGGTTTGGATTAAAATGACCAGAACATGGGCTACGGATCTCCAAACGATGCGCCGTCAGTGGAGATGAGATCCTTGGAGCGAGACGGTCGTTTCGGTATATCGCACTCAAGGTTTCAGAATACTTTGTGTTCAGCCGGGTTGGTTCGTACACGAAACCAACCAGGCCCTTGGAGCGGAAACACTCATATCTTGAGTTACGGACGTCCGATTGACGTGCCGTCAGCTTTGTTGTGTTTCTCTTAGTGAGACGGATCTTTTGACTTACTCCGCCCGAGGTTTGGACGCAGGTGGAGTACGGTCGGGTTGTTTTTGCCTTAAAAACCAATCGGGCCCCTGGGACGAAAAAGCCAATAACTCTCAGACCGGGCGTCCGATCGACGCGCCGTCTGTTGCGTTGAGTTCCTCTTGACGATACAGAACTTTTGGATAGATCAACTCTGGACTTTGCGACAGTTGATGTATCAACCTCTCGGCTCGTGGAGCGGACCCTCCCGAACGAGCTTGCTGTGTGTGGGAACCCTAGAGCTGACTCCGACTGTGACTGCTACTACTACTGCTACTGCTACTGTGACTGCGACAGCGACAGTACAAGGATCTTTGGTGGATTCGACGAAGACTAAATCACTCAGCGATCCTACGTGGATCAGTGCTACATGTCTTGTGTGGGCCCGATCCTGTGTGGGTCTGATCCTGTGTGGGTCTGCGCTCAGCGGTCCTGTGTGAACCAGCGCCTACAGGTCCTGTGTGGGCCCGATCATGTGTGGGTCATTGCGGAGGTTAGTTACCTGTCGATCCTTCGTGGGTCCGACGACTTAGATGGATCAGTGATCATCTTTATCATCATCCGAAGAAGTATACCTGTGTGAGCTGAATCCTGTTGCTTTCCTGTGTGGAATGTGTTGTGCTATCCTGTGTGGATTTCGTTTTTCTTTCCTGCGTGGAATACGTATACTTTCCTATGTGGACTGAGTTGTACTTGGGCTCGAAGGTTGGAGTGTATCGGAATTGATGACTTAGGTATATGTATGGGCATATACCTAAGCAGTGTCGGTTGTTACTTCGTGATTATATCTTCCTTTGTGGTTTATCCTTTGTGGATTTTGGGAGACCTTCAGGGGTCTCGGGGTCCCTACTGAGTAGCTTATACTCACCCATGCACGGGCTATTCCCGCACTACGTTGTGTTGGTTGTAGATGATAGACAGCGTTGATCGTGGCTGAGGCTTGTAGAGCAGAACGGTACCTAGAGGTGGACCACTGGGCAGGACGTGCCCGGAGCGGACGGCGGGACCCGAGGAGTAGTGGAGCTATCTGTACCCACCCTTCAGGTGGGATTTCCAGTGGACATCTCGGTGTAGCGGCTTTTACTTTATAGTTGTTGTTTTCCCTTTCGAGTTGTACTTTACTTTCAGTTTGGGTTTGTATACTGGCCCATTTACTTTTCCGCACTTTCAGTTGTACTCTGTTCTTACTTAGTGTTTACTTTTCTGTTTTCTTACTCTGTGGTGCTTGTTTACTTTACAAAGGCAATGCCTTCCCTTTTTACCTGGATTTACACCTTGGTGCTAGTCGCCAACCCATGGCCTATGGAAGGCGGGCTTGGGGTAGTCACGGTACGGGCCCCGAGGGCGGGTCGTGAGAAAATATTTCAACAGAAACATTTTTTTATATTGTATTTAAATCAAAATTTTCCCATTTTAATAAATTTAATACAATTAATTCCATACTGATAAGCATTAACCTTGTTTTTTAGATAATGTTTTATTCCAAAAAATGCAATTTTTATAAAAACTATTTTTTTAATGTTTATGTTTTCATATTTACGTTAATTAATCAAAAATACAGAAATTAAATCATGAAATTCTTTTTTTTGAATTAATCATTTTCAGTTTATTAGTTTACTAATTTTTATTCTCATAATTAATTCTTACAATGGTAAAACTTTTACACCATAGTAATGGTTAAGAGGGTTATGAGGAGGTGCTTAAAAAAATTGATAAGGAAAAACATATCATTAAAACATATATATTTTTATTTTCTGTGTATATTATGTCCTTAAACAATATTGGTTTGAAAGAAATTCAATTTTTTTCTACCTGACCTTGAAAAAGTCAAATATTATATTAAAAAGTGTAAAGTATTTACAAGGGTGCTACTCTCCTTAGTTATAAATGGGAAAAAATATCCTAACATATTAACACACTTTTGAGGAAACTACATGGAAAAATATTTCCAAAATACCATCCAAAACATCATAACCATTTCCATGATTTCATTGTCTTACAAAAATACGAAACTAATATGGCTTATGGTGTCAGGAAAGGGAGTTTTTTCAAGGAATATGTATAATTATTAACCAATAATTTCATGTCTATTTCTTATTCTAACTCCATAATATATTCCAGAAACATTATAAAATAATAACATATGTATCTTAAATAAACATAAATTTTATTATTATTATTTAAAAACACTTTTCACTTACTTTTTTAATCTTTTGGGCAATGAAAACATTATTTGTTCGTATGTATAGACCACCCCCTTCAAAAAACGATTTGTTTTTTTGATCACCAGCTTATATCGATTGTTTAAATGATGGATAAAATAAATATATATGATATTTATAATATAAATATGATTCTATAATGATAATATATTATCTACCTTATTAAATATTTGTCTCTTAAAAAAATATAACATTGCTTGTGCATATGTGTGGACTACCACCTCCACGAAGACATATGATTCATTTTTCATATCCACCATAAAAGGATAGTCATAAGAATATAATTAAGGAATAAATATAAAATATATATCACATTAATGATTATGTAAAATTAATATATTATAAAATTTATTTCCCTTACACCATGTAGAAAAATGATATGGCATTCTATCTTACGTACAAACTATCGCCTTTATGGAATGATGTGGTTCATTTTTCATGACCACCTTAAAGGGTTGATTTTAATAGGGTATATAATGTATAAAAATTATGTTTATAATAGGTCTAATTTTATTTAGTTAATAGAACCTCTTCCGATTTGAACATAATCAACATATTGATGTTATTTAGAGGTTATAAACTAAACATCATAATAATGACCAATGCTAAATTATCCATTTCAGTAACAAAATAATTCATATAAACAAATTAAATGTAGGGATTAATAATAATTTAAGGAAAAATAAATTTTTTATTAATCAATTATAAAACAATATATTTCTATTAATGTGGAGGGTAAAAATAAAAACAAAAAAACCCGGGACTATAGGCAAGAGACTTTATTTTAAAAAATTTATTCAACATTTTCCTTTAAAATATTTTTATTCTATGTAGAAGTTCTTTTAAATATGTTATTATTTTTATTATTTATACATTATAGGTTTATAATGGTCATTTTTATATATTTTTTTAATTCCATTCAATTAAATTATAAATGAATATTATTATCATTTCTTATATGGGTTATTTTTTAATTTTTATACAAGTTAAAAAAAAATATTTTATTATACAATTTATAGTTTTTATGCTTTTTTCACTATTCATATCCATTATTATTTATCATGATTCAGATAAAGTCAAAATTCCTCTTAAAATTACATATTATTCCCACTATTCCGGTAATTTCTTCATTTTAATAGTTTTAAATTATAAAGAATATTTATCCTTATGAGATTGATAAAATGAAATGTGTTTTTCATATGTAATTAAAATAGAGTTTATGATAAATATTTAAATTATTAAACATATTTTTTTCATGATAAAAAACATTAGAATTATATTTTATGGCACATGATATTGATATATGTCATGATGATGGTAATGTCCCAACCCAAGAAGCTGGGTGTTGATGAATTATTACATTACATTAGCATTATTCCAAGGAATAAAATTCTCGAAGGCCTATTTAATTTAGTATTCTTGGAAAACTAGATTAAATAAATTATACCCTTAATAATTTTGTGAATAAGTTATACAGACATGATCAGTAATAAATTGAAAAAAACTGCATCATTGAATGTTTATTAAAAAATTCCTTCATCATTACATGGGGAAAAAAAGATAATAAGGGTGAGATAAAATGCTCAATAAGAATATGTAATTAATAAGAAATAATGAATCATTGATAACAACTAACAATGAATGGTAAATTACTGATAACTCATTCCTTTCAAATGAAAAAAAATAAGTAAAAATCAATATGGCATGGTAAGAAGCTGAAACACATTCCATTTAATGAATGAAATAAAAATTAAATGTATTGATAGATATGTTGACGCAACAAATGTTGGATGAACAATAACTGAATATAATATGAAGGAGATGCTTTCTTAATGGACATCATGTCTAACGAACAGGAGGACCTATTATTATCAATATTTATCCTCCAGAAATTTTAAATCTACGGATCCATCATCCATTTAATTTTTCTAACTATATAATCTGATGTGAACATATCGATGCATCACGAAGCTATATAATGTCTGGTCTCCACACGTCACTACATTTCTAAATCATTCAATATATTTAATAACCAAAATAAATAATATTCATTTTCAAATACCTATATTGGATGATAAATACATATTTATCAAATAACTTCCAAGGTAAACACCATATGAAAAATGGAATATTGTTTTGGGAATACCAATATAGATTTAATAATAATTTGGATATTGATGTAAATTTCAAATGATAATTGATTAAAAAAAAATGTTACTGTATGATGGAAAATTAACAATCATAAAAAGAAGTGAGATTAATAACACAGGAGGATAATATACGTTGAACATTCTAAAGTGTCCCATAACACTTTAAAACGTTTAAATCACAATGGAAAGAAAGTAATGAAGTTAAATGAATCATATAATATCATGAGAATAATTTTATTCATGATATAATGTATCAAAATGGTCAGTAGGTATGGCACACAAAAATATGTATGTAGTGAATATGACTTTAATCTCATATATTTAAAAATGAGATGAAAATACTTAACTTAACCATCCTCTTCTTGTGTTGTCTTTAACCTCCTATATAGTAGTTTGAAACATGTTTCTAACTAATACAACAACCATAATTACGTTTATTATATCATATATTTTGTTCTAACAATGATTTTTTACCGGTTTGTTAACACTCATTTACTATTTTAAATATTTATGGTGTTAATTTCCTAGTTCTCTCATATATATTTTTACTTGTTAGTTGTTGTTATTATTAAATATACCATGGTTTTATCATATCCATAATTCAAACCATGACTAAATTATATTATATATATGGAACAAAAGTACTTATTATAGTCTATAATATTTGGATATTACAAAAAAGTGAACCATTCAGGAAGACGGTAGGTCGTACATACAAATGAACACAAAATTAATTTATCTATTATATTAAAATAATTAAAACCAAATAATACATATGTATATAACAATTTTAGTATAATATCTATGTTTTATATATGTTACATATGTTTATTAACACCATCATTTACATGTTCTATGTATGGGATTAACAATTCATATCGCTTTGAGGGGGAGGTAGTCCATACTTTCTTAAATGAAATTATCATATTTAAAAAACATGTAAATAATAATTTTATGTTTATAAAATAATTTTACATAATAATGGCCACCATGAGAGGTGGTAGGGGAAAATTGAACAATCAACATTTCGTGAGGCAGTAGTTCACCGTACATGAAATAATATGTTCACTTCTATTAAATGGGGGTGTGTGTATGTTTAGTTCAAAATATTTTCAAAAAAACGTCCTATTATGGGTAGGATACTGGTTCTTCAACTCAATAATTTAATAAAGGGAGTTGATGGGTTGAATAATGAGAATAAATGAAAGAATATTGAGCGAAGACATTACCTCTAAATCGGGTAACCCCTTTTGGTTTGTGCCAAAATGTTTCATTGAGAGGGTTTCTATAAAAAGGAAGGCTTCTAGGTCCTGTTGAGAGATGTTGGAATACTATTTGGTAAGTTATTGGACAATGATAGGTCGTTTTAGATGTGTCGGTAAAGGGTAGAGTTGGTGGCCTTTTATAATGAAGGGGGAGAGGAACTTTTTTAAATACTGACTGGTATGCACTAATGGGTTTCCTATCTCAAATAAAGTTCATTGAAATTGAAAAAATAATATATTAAAGGAGATACATGGTCGAGAAAAATCTCATCCATAAAAAAATATGTTCATTTAAATAATTTGTTTCCTTATTTTCAAAGATTCCAAAAAAATTTCATTTTTGTTTTTATTAAATCTTTTAGTTTTATAATAAAATGAATTTAACCATTATGGATATATTGAAGTGATATTTATTAAAAAAATGTATATAAACCTAATTATTAATATTATATCTAATTTATAAAATAAA
Source organism: Viscum album (assembly GCA_963277665.1). Lineage (NCBI taxonomy): Eukaryota > Viridiplantae > Streptophyta > Magnoliopsida > Santalales > Viscaceae > Viscum > Viscum album. The sequence continues at coordinate 389,033,520 of OY728166.1, forward strand.
ATTCTTTTTTGTGTTGTAAATCAATTTAAAAACAAGCGCATGTGATGCACTAATACGCTACATGAACCCAGACTACATTAAAAACGTTTTTATAGAATTTGGTACAATATGATAATTATAAATGATTAATAGGTCCATTAATAGAAAATATTTCATATCTATTAAAACATTCAAATAACTAGAAAAATATTGGTTTTTTATTAATTATAATTTATTTAATAAGATTAATTTATTGCAAAATAACAATAATATAAAATTAGAGATTATTTATTTAATATTACTTTTGAAATATAAATGTTATATTTAAATTAAAATATAATAGGTTTAAAAGTGTGTATAATGATATATTAATAATAAAAAAAATGTAGATAATAATTCAATCAATTAACTTCACTTTTAATGTTTATAGTATCATTTATTTTAGTTAATTAATAACTAAATAATAACTATATTGATGTTTATTATGAATTTAAGTACTTAAAACTTTTCTAAAATTTATTTATAATTAACTATGATAATAACAAATAATATATATTTAAAAATTATATCAATAACCTAATTTATGATGTTTTTTCACATATCTCAATGTTTTATAAATTAAAAAGGTAAGAAAAGATCCATTTTTGTCTTTTTCCTTACTTACCAATTTATATAGGGAACTTCAATTTAATAATATCACAGTAACCTATATATTTAGAACCAATTGGAGAAATGGTCAAATTATTTTAATTATATGGAGTTTGGACATGGTTAAATGTCATTTTGTTCCTTAATATTAAAGTTTGGTCCCATATTAAGCTTAACCATACCTTAATTACAATAATTAATTTTAATCACATTCAATAATAATGTAGGTAATAAATTGAGTTAATATTATTAGACCACAAATATAATTCTAATTACATATGTATATGTTATAATTTCAAAATTCAAGTCACAGAAGTGGGAAAATTAAGATTAATGCTAATCTTGCAGATGGGGTGAAATAATAATGTTTTATTGCAAAAAACATTCAAAAGTTTGTCAATTATTTATATTAAATATTATTGTAATATTAATGATAATGGAAATAATTGTATACATTGATATATAATTTATCTAATGGGACTATAAAACATATCTAAAATACAATTTATAATTTATAATTATTTAAACGAAAAGGATATTTTTAAATAAATTTCATTAATTTTCACTCTTCACCAAAAAATGATGTTTCTCAGAAAAATCAAAAAAATTGACACTCAAATAATTTTGATATTATGAATTCAAAAATGAAGATTTCATTTTAAAAATATATTCATTAAATGGTCAAAATTTGTTTTTAAAAAAGGATCTTGATTAAAAGGTTGTAAAACTCTATCTCGTATGTAACACAAGCTAATTCAATGTCATATGTAGTGTAAGCTACACATTCTGTATAAATAATTCTAGAAAAAAGAATAAATTTATTCTAAAAGGAAAATATTTTAATGTCTCGAGGTGTCCCAATTATTTGAGATACTGATATACCTCTCTAAAGTGTTGAGTAATGTTGTAAACATAGAGGGAAAAAAATAAGGGTATCATCAGTTGGTTAATTCTATATAATTAATTACACAATCAATTATTCTAATGCGAGTTAAACATGAATAAACATGAGTAATGAGTATAATTAGATAATAAATATATATTATTATTTTATGATGTGATATATGAAAAAAAAGTTATTTCACTAGTTAAGAAATTTTATGATATTTTAAAGGGGAAATGATCGTTTTTCAAATAAATGTTTTCATGAGTACCCTTGTTCTTCAATATGCCTTTTTATTATTTTTTCCTATTATTTATAACGGGTTTCAGGGTTTTTATTTATCCAATATTTATTTTCCACAATGGAAATGTTTTATTTATGCGATTAAATTTTTATTGTGAAAAAGGTAAATGACTTCATGGATTTCCATGCTTTACACAAGAATAATTGGATTCTTATATTTTAATATCCCTTACTTATATTTGTTTTTATCATCCCATATATTAACTTTTTTTTCATAGGATCTAATTATGAGTATAAATTTTATCTCATAAAAAATGTCTGCTATGTCGAATCATCTTAAATGAAGCCAAGGTGTCTTGAATAAAACATGGGTCTAAACTTAAAACCATGTTTTTATTGAAAAAATATACATTGCATGTAAGTGACTAATGTTCTATATATATTATTCATAAATATCTAAAAATAAAAACCTAAAAGGAAATGTGAATGATAAAATGTGAAATACTTTCATTCAAACTCATATTTTTAGGTAATTACAGTAACATGTTGTTATTGTTGGTATCATATGAATGTTCAAAAACCATTAGTGGTCATAATAATGATAAATGATAATTTTAAAGATATTTATATTTGTGAATATATTTTCCTAAAATATATTTTTTATATTTACATGTTTCTTTTTATAATAAATTTATTTTCAAAATGTTTTTTTTTGATAGAGGAAACAAGGTAGTTAATGTATGAAGGAATCTAGTGGATAATAACAATACAATTCATCCAAAATAAATAATTATAATAGTCCAGTCCATTGAAGTGTTAACTCAGTTGATGTAGGTTATTAATGTTATCACCCAAAAAAGAGAGTGTCTAAAATCTCCATAGAAGAACCTATATATATTCAATCATTAAATGAAATAATACCCTCCTTATCCATTCAGTTTTTAAGACCCAATGAAATTAAAAGGATGGATAAATTAATTTGATAAGATATTTTTTATCTTGGGTTGTATAGTCAATAAAATTTCAACTCTTAATATATATCATTTTAAGGAGAAAATAATCAATTACAACCTCTAATTAATAATATTAATGAAAATGATGATATTTATTCCATGGAGTAGATGATATTTAATGAGATTTATTGAGATCTATCTTCCTAATGTTATTTGATATTGAATAGAATGGATATATTTGGAGTTGATGAAAAATGAAGAATAGTCAATGTCATCTTTTGAAGAATATTTTAGTAAACTATCTAGGTATATATTTAATTTTATTATAGACCATGAGAGTAATATAGATATATTTTATACATGTTTGAAATAACTTTTATAGAGAGTGATTGTCTCTCGTGAATTTAAATGTTATGAGAAGGTTGTTTGTTGTGGTGATGTAAGATCTTGGACATTATTGAGGAACATTATTGTTTATGTTTTGATTTAAGACCCTTTATTTTGAATAAGTGGGGGTTTTAAAAATTTATAAGGATTATTAGGGGTGTTCTGGGGGCTTGGAACATAAAAGAAATGAAAAAGTGTCCATCTAGTGCATGTTCCATTGTTACCAGCAATCGTGCACCCTAACTGTGCATGCCATGAGGAGGGGTGTGAAATTTAATGAATCAATGAAAAGGGAAAGGAAAACTTATGTATCCTTGACACATCGATTCGACATGGTAATAGAATGTTTTTTCCAACCATACGGGATCTTGATGTGACCATGGGGCCAAACCCTCACTTAGAAAAAGTGTGGCACATGGGTTGGCCAACCATGTAGCCAAACATTGCACCACATTAAATGTGGGAATTTACCACTTTTTCGCATTGGACCATAAGTGTTATAACTCAGGATACCCCTAATTTATACGTCGTTCAAACATTGTGATGAACCAAAACTACCAAGACTTTACAATGATCAATATCATTCATCTTTAGGACATTTGTATTGTTTTTTATTTTTAATAGGAGCTCTGAGTGAGTCTAAACCCCCCTTACTTTTATTTTTTGGATTATGTATTGTATAGTTTCTATTCATCTAATGATTACCTAAAACCGTATTATTATAATAGATCTTATGTTGGGGTTTTGGAGGTTGTTCAGATCTCAATCAATGTGTACAATTATGTGATCATTCACCTTGAGAATCGAGGTAGGCGGTCTATAGTCTATATCCAATATAATTGTTGGTTATTTGAGTGTATGTGGCTGTGATTGGAGGATTTTTCTTTTTCAACTCGGTTATTCATGGAAGAGTTGATTAATTTAATGGGGAAATTTATAATTTAACTCCTCATGATCATTGTGGTATGTGTTTGGGTTTGTTTTGGCTGGGTTAATTGATCCCAAGGGGCAAGATGCTTCGTGAACCTATAAATTGGAAAGTGAAGTGTAGAAGTATATTTATATAACATATATCCTATAGAAATTTTTTTTTAATTTTTTCTTTGGTATGAAATTAATCTGATTGTAGTTTTTCCTATCTTTTGGAATGAAATAATTGGTTGTTTGGAATATTGTGAATGGGTGAAATTAATTAATGTGATTGCGTTAAATAACTCTAATGTGGATATTAAAATGAAAAAATGAGTTATCGAATGTGAATTATAATTTGTAAATATGTTAAGGAATGTACATGAGAATGTGTAAATGTGTTATTACATAAAGATGATTACTATGTTGAACAAACTATGAATATTGAATTTTATGTGTATTATTTAGCTTGATTTACTAAAATGGTTTATTTGATTACTGGTTAATAAAGAATGTTCACCTAGCTTGGTGGTCTATGGGGTATTTACCTGAGGTTCTATGACCACAGGGTGGGCAAGACTAAGCATCTAAACCCCACCCTAGAATACATGAGTTATGGTGTCAAAATGAGGCTCTATTCTCCTTAAGTTTTCATTGAATTAGACGACTTGGACTGAGTCTCCAAAGTTTGGGTGATGTATTTAATTATGAAGTGTTTACCCTAGTGAGATAGGGGAATTGTCTTACCACCCCCTCCCCCTATGCATAATGGTTGATATAATTAGAACATTATGTGATAAATGAATTTCTTATTCCATGGATTAGTTGACATAAATGATTTATGTAAACAATGATAAAAAATTAAACCTTTTTGATCTTTTGTGTATTTAATTTTTATTTCGCACATTCATACAATATATGATTATACATGATATTATTTAGACACTCTTGGTTACGGCCTACTATGATTTACTCACACTATGATCAGATCATCATTGGGTTCCCGAGTAGACTTCATGGTTGTAGGTTTTGAAAAATGAAAGGGACCTATACTAGAGGGTTGACTTGGGAATGGGATGTGCATGAATGATGGAATAATAATTGGTATCAGGACCCATTGTTGGGAATCATTATTGTGTCTTAATTTTTTGGGTTTTCTTTGCACTTGTAACTGGATAAAATTGTATAAAATATTTATATTTTGGTTTTGACGAGTTCTAGAAAATATTTAGTATTTCTTGTTTGTCATTTATTACTTGTTTTTATTGTTTATTTCTTCCTTATTTCATATTTATATACTATGTATTACTCTTATGATGAGGGTATTGACTCCTAATAATATCTATTTGACCCTCTCCACTTTTCGGTAGCCTCTTACATATAGGGAGGCAAGCCTGAGGTCTTGTGGAAACTCAGAATGTGGCACCAGTTTAGTGGACTCTAGGTTGGGGATATAACAATGTTTTATAAGAGTGGTTATTTTATAAAGTCTTACTTTTTATGGATGGTAGATTTTAGATTATTATTTATCAGGTCTTGGAAAATATCCCACGATTTTGTGTAGCTAACTCATGCACATGAAAAAAAGGTGCCCATGGTGGGATTGTTGTTCATGATCTGTGTTGTTAAATTTTAAAGATATTTCACCATTGGTAGATTCAATTTTTATGTCATGTAACTATTTTATGATATTTTTATCATGGATAAAATGGTACCAGGTAGGGTATTAATGCATTATTTTAGGATCCTAGGGATATAGATAACATGAATCTTGGTAAGAAAACACAAGGAGGGTGTGTGGAACATTAGTGATAAAAAATGAACTTAAATCTTCTTGATAAATTAAAAGAAATAGTGTCTAATAGATATGATGCAAATGGGTAAATGGAATGAATGTGAACATTTAGTTATAATATAATGTTTTATTATAATTGATATATGGGTTAAATCCTTGGAGGTAATATGTTGTAATGATGCAAAGGTGATTAAAAGAGAAAGATATTTTTGTGAAAGTGGGAATGGTTAAAAATAATGTAATGAAAAAGGAATTTTTATCGGGTGTGATAGCTCACCTAATATTGAACATGACCCACAAAACAAAAGGATATAGGTATTGATAGAAATGTTGTGATATCTATCTGGATAGTGTGTAAGAAACAGGTTGTTTATGGCTAGTTGGGAGCTTTCTTTTGTGAAATTTTTGGATGTTTTCTATTATGTGATCTGAGATGTTCTCTTTGAATTGTATTAATTTTCTCTATGAAATCATGTGATGGTTGGGTGATAAGAGGTCATCACCTGGAATGATCTCCTAGATATGGGAAAATAAAATGTTTTTATTATAGGTAATAGAGGATAGGATAAGTTCTATTTTAACTTTTCTATTTTTATGTAAATGGTGAAATGGGATCCATGTTGGGCTGTACTGAGTATGATGGATCTGAATAGGGAGTTTTATCTACAACACCCTATAAATTTTTCTATAGAGGGTGGACCTGAGTCATAAAAGTTCTAGATAGAGTCCAAAAAACACTTTATTATCACATAGAGAATCATCATGAGAAATGAGTTTATTTGGATGCTTACATGTTGGGTGGTCAGTAAAATGGATGATGGGATATCTTGGTTTAGACTGACTAGATAGATGGAATATTGTGAAAGTGTTTCCATGAAATGTTTCTGGAATATTTTTTTCTAGATTGCTTGAGGAAGAGGAATTTGGCATAGTTTATGAGTTAGACTCAATGAAATATGATAGTGATGTATTATGTTGAACACATCACTGACTTAGAACAATCCATTCAAAAATTAGTGAGGGATGTGGTAGCTAGGGAATGAATTTTCCAGGATAGATGTAGGCATGAGATTAAATCCCAAGTAAATATCTTCCACTTAAAAGGATTGATGAAGTGGTCGATTAGATCCTGATTCAAGAATGTAACATAAGATGATTTTGGGTGGTGTTTGTAAACATCCAATTGGACGATCAAATGGTGTGGCTTTCAATGTAAGGAAGCACCACTTTTATAGTTTTCACCTAGTCGATGTTGAATAGAGTTATTAGAACATAAAAATAGACTCACTTATTATTGATAGAGTTTTATGCTATTAGTGTGCGAGGTTGGGACACTTACAAGGTCAGTTCCCCCAATCACTAGTTGAGTGAAAAGCAGCAGATGTTTGGGGAATGCAAAGAGGTTCTGTAAGAACCCTAGACATTTGAGTGACAATTGAAGAAAAAATCTAGTATAGAACAAAGGCAGGAGGTTCGTTACCCCATAACAGGTAGATGATTGGAGCTCTGCCGGCCATAATAGTCATGTTAGTGGATATGGTTCTCTATTAAATGAGATCCATATCCATATGGTAGTGTATTTCTAAAAACTGAAACTTGATTCCAGGGATGACATACAAGTGAGCTTCATGCTGTTTAACCAGCACCAGGAGGTGGTCTGGTCGGACCATCAACAGTTTGATATATGATTCTTGTAGCTTCCATACAAAGACCCTGATTTTCTAAAATTTGTTTTACATAATTTGATTGATAAAAATATAAAATAATTACACAATTTCGATCCACAAGATTAGTGTATTTGAAAAACTATGACCATACATAACCATTAAAAAATAATGAATAAACCTTTATTTAATTCCTTCTTCTTTAGATTCTTATATGCCCTTGTGTACCCCATAGTACATGTTGTCACCTAAGAATATGCATCAAAAATGGGTGATCTAAAAACATAGTATGAGGAATGATAAGAACATGAAAATGCAACATGGCTTGATAATAATAATAACATAATTTATATAATATAATGGAATGTGACAATGCATAAAAATGAAACATCATGTTCAATTGGTTAACTACCACACATAGTTTTGAAAAAATATAGCATCATGTTCAAGTATAATTTCACTTTAAATCAAAATATTAATCACTTTACCGAATGCATTGATTCACTGTATAATTCCAGGTGCACTGAATTTCAAATATTCATATTGTTCTATATAATTTTGGGCGCACTCGTCAAATCAAAACAGTTACATTATCATGCATGATACATAGAAAATATGTCAAACATGAACATATAATTACACATAGAAAGAAATGGTTTTACAAAATATATATAAATTCATAAAAATTTGGTTCACAAAATAAAGGGGGAATATCTTTTTTGACATAGAACCATCAACCATGAGTAAAGAGTGAAACAATCCTTGGGAAGTAAAAAATGGTGTGTTTATTTTAAAGGAGAATTAATTTTGAAAACATTGTATTTTTCATAAAATCAATTAGGGAAAAACTATAACAAAAAAATTTAAGATAATGGTGGATAAATTATTTTTATGGTATATTCATACTAAAAATGGGTTGAATATGGAAAACCCAAAGAGAGAGATTTGGGTTCAAGAATTTCCCCTACCTTGTTTCTGAATGCTTTATTAACATAAAGTAGTGTATAATGAGATTATATTCATTAATTAATAGTTACATACTATTTAATACATTAATTTTATTCATTATGATTTTATTATGTTCTTTTAGGGACCTTTTGAATTGTTATAGATCTTAAATTCATTGTTCGAGATTGACCTTTTTCATAGTTTTCATGAACGGTTCACTTATACACATGAATGGAAGTTTTTATTGGGAAATGATAAAGGTATAGAGAATATATTAAATTTAATTAATGATATTATAAGATTTTATGTGATCTTTTAATGAATTGTTTATATACCATGAGGTTTAATCATTAGATAAAATTTTAATGACAATCGTTTGGATTAATTTGGGTGTTTTGATTACAATGAACTTGTTTTATATTATTGTTTTATATCATTAGTGTATAAGGATTAAGAAACATAAAATAAGATAAAATAAATATATTATGATCTAGTTAAAACACTAATACATTTTCATGACCGGTCTCTAAGATGGTAATACAAATTGAATACCCATCATCCTTGAATGAGATAAATATCTCGGATGGTGATTTCATTTATAGTATAAAAGGAGCAGGAATGTGAGATTATGATTAAATATCCCATTATCATAATATATTTATAGTATATATATGTCACACTAGTTATTATATCACTTGGGTAAAATAAGGTGACAAAATAAAAAAATTAAGGAAGTGGAAAAAAATAAATAAATCAGAAAGAGGAATTTACGTATTTAGTCTATCTCTCGTGAGAGACTCTTTAGGGAAAATGATTTGGACTTTTGAGGAGACAAAGGGATTATGGAAGTAGGAAAGGAGTGTAGGATGATATGTGAGTAGAATTTGGAGTAGTCACAGGGCTTGATAGGTGTGAGGGAATGAGGTTGTGAGGGGTGGTATTTATAGTGGAGGGGAGAGGGGTTTTCTCAATATTATATAAATTAATTTATTATTTCACCATAAGACAAGAAATAGTGGGGATTATTATAGCTAAAAATACTACTAAGTGCATTTTATATTTATATTTTTATTTTTACATCACTCATGATGTTAGGAATAATGAATTTAAATTAAAATGTATTTATACAGTAAATTAATATATTTTAATACTAACAAAAAATTCAAGTATTTCATAAAAATCCCAAAAATTCACCATAAACATTTTCCATGTGTATATTCAAAATATTTAATTTATTTTTCAAAAACTATTCTTTAAATACGGACAATTTAATTATTAATTAAAATCATAATTTACTTGCAGAATACAGATTTTAAAAGTAAAATTGATTTTATAATGCTTTCAAAAATTACAAAAGGACTTATAAAAAAATATTAAAATCAAAATAAATAAAATATTTTATTTATAAACACCTTTTATTAAAATAAACTTTCTTTTAAATTAATTAATTAATTATATTTAATTATCTCTGACTTACAAAAATACCTATACTTCTACTATGGTCATATTTTCACTTATAAGATGCCTAAATTTTATTTATACAATCATATGAGAGGTTACTATTATTTTAGATGACTCACAATTCATAATGGTCATGTTACTATTCACAAGTGTAGGTTACTATTTATAAGGGTATGTTACTATTCACTGATATTTTTGTTTTCCCTGTTTGACTCCAAACATCTCACTGATCGCAATCGTGTTTGTAAGATTTTCGAAATTGAAAACATTAAAGCGAAAAATTTATGTTTAAAGGCCTCATAGTAGTTCATTTAAACATGATATGGAATTGTGTTTCCTAATGTAATTTTATATGATTATGAGATTACTACAAGAAGGGAGAAATTGCATTGATAAATGTTTGGGTCATCACACTCTTCTCCCTTTTTGAAATTTCACCCTCAAGATTTCATTTTACAAAAAATGGTGAGGGTGATTCTCCTTCATCACCACTTGTCTTTCCCAAGTTTCTTATTCATAATTATGGTTCCTCCACAACACATTAAGAATGTGGCATGCCTTTTTTCATAGAACCTTATATCTCTGGTCCAAAATCCATACTGGCTGTTTCTCATAAGAGATACCATCTTCCAGTCGTACCAAATTTGATTTTAGTACATGTGAGGGACATTTTATGTACTTCCTTAGGAGTGATCTATGAAACACATCATGAACATGAGCCATATTGCGTGGAAGTTCAATTCGATAGGCCATGACTCATATGTGGTCATGGATCTTAAAGTGTCCAATGTACCTTGGTCATAGATGAAATTTATTTCAAAACCACATGACTCACTCCCAGGGTGATATAAAAGGAAGAATCTATCTCCAACATCAAACTCCAAGTCCCTTCATTAGTGGTCAGTATAGATCTTTTTCTAACACTGAGAAGATTTGATATGTTTCTATATGACTATAATCTTCTCTATCAAATCTTACTAATGATCATGTATAAGTATCATTATTTATCTAACTTCATCCCAATAGGTGGGAGTTATACATCAATTTCCATATAGACCTTCATATGGAGCCATCCGAATACTCGATTGGAAGTAATTGTTGTATGTGAACTAAACCAATGGTAGATGTTGATCCAATCCACCTTTGAATTCTAAGGAGTTGGCTATTAGTATATCTTCAAGCGTCTAAATAGTCCTTTCATATTGGACATCAGTTTAAGGGTGACAGTTCATGCTGATATTTAATCTAATACTCAAATCATTTTGGAGACTCCTTTAGAATTTTGATGTGATCCTCAGATCACAATTAGAGACAATTGATATTGGAACCCCATGCAGTCTCACCACTTCCGTCACATATTTCTTTCTATCTTTTTCAGGCGATAGATATTCCCGAATGGAAATAAAGTGGGCATTCTTGGTGAGTCGGTCAACCAAAACCCTATTGCATTATTTCCCTTATACGTCTTTAGGAGACCCATGAAAAATATTATAGTTACATTCTCCCATTTCAACATAGGTATATGCAATGGTTTCATCATCTCGTTGGAATTGTTTCTCTATTATTTAACTTGCTCACATTTCAAGCATCTCGAGATATATTCACAAATCTTTTACTCTATGTTGTACCAGCAAAAGTGTTCCTGGAGATCACAATACATCTTTCTGATACCATGATGGATAGTGAAAGATGATCTATGTGAATTTTACAATATATCCTCTTTTATCCTATGTGATGAAGGCACACAAATAAGTATTCAAAAACAAATTACACCATCATCATCGATAGGGAACTCGTGCAGCTTCCCTTCCTTTACTGGATTAACCTTCTTTTGTAACTATAGATCATCCCTTTGTGCCTGCTTAATCTTATAATAGATATATGGTTAGGAAATAATTAGTTCAAGATAGGATGTATTCCTTACCATTATGATTTCAAAATCCATCCATCTCATATCCATGAATATAAGGTATTTCTAATTCCCCCACATGGATAGTTTTAAAGGTTATTTTATACTCAGAGCACCAGATACATTGTTCACCTAGACATGATGATAGTGAATATAAGAATAATAGTATTTGATTAGCACCAACAATATCCTTTGATTCATGTAGATAAAATTTTGCGTGAATGTATACATTAGACTATTGTGATCGGTTCATATGTCACACCTGTCACCATAGAGGTAGTGCCACCAGATTTCCAAAGAAAAAGTCACAAATGCTATCTCTAGATGATGTGTTGCATAGTTCTTTTCATGGATCATAAACATTCTTGAGGAATTGGCTATCACATTATCATTTTTCCTGAGTACGAAACATAATCTTTCATTGAATCTTCACTATATGTCCCCAAAAATTATCAACAATTCAGTAATGTGAGTATAGGTTCATTGATCAACCTTACCTTTATCTCCTTGAAGAATCCCTCACATTATTCCTTCCAGACATACTTCACCCCATTCCTTGTTAACTGAGTTAGTGGTCTTGAAAATACAGATAAGTATTTCACAAAATGTCGGTTATACCCCACTAATCAAATAAAACTACAAATTTATTTGATAATAGAGGTTCTGGGCCATTCCTCAATTGCCTTTGTTTTTGAAGGGTTAACAAAAATTCCCTCACAAGTGATCACAAGTCACAAGAATGTGATTGATTCATCAAAAAGTGCCACTTGATGAACTTGGTGTACAAATTATTCTTTCTCAATGTCACCAACACAAGTCTTATAAGTTCTCCATGTTTCTACTTTCTCTTAGAGTAAATGAGAACCTTATCAATAAACAGTACCACAAATTTGTCGAGGTAATGTATGAAGACTCTATTATTAAAATCCATGAAGATTTTAGGTTAATTATTAAGTCTAAAGAGAATCATTAGAAACTCATAGTTCCAAAACATTTTACAAAATCCAATGTTTTAAATATGTTCCCTTTTTACCTTTATCTGATGATATCCAGAATGAAAATCCACCTTTGAGAAGTAATAATCTCCTCAAAGTTGATCGAATAAGTTATCAATCCTTGGGAGAGGACACATGTTCTTTATGGTGATTATGTTTAGTTCTTGATAATGGATAGACAATCGCATTGATCCATTTTTCTTATTCACAAAGTGCACTCGAACACCCCATGGTGATTCACTAGGGTGTATTAAACCATTGCCCAAATTCTCATGTAGATACTTCTTTAACTCCTCCAGTTCAATTGGAACTATACTATATAGAAACGTTGATATAGGATTAGCTCTATGTATACGTTATATAATGAACAATACCTCATTATATAGGGGATGTAAGGGAAACTCTTCTGGAAATACATCACCATATTCTATCATGATGGGAATTTCTTATAGGTTGATAATTTATATTGTCTCAACCAGTTGAGAGAGGTATTCCTTTTCACTAGGAATAAAAACCCACACAATTAAAGGATTTTTCAAATAAGATTAATGATCTTCCTTTCATATGTATAAGATCATGGGATTATTCATCAAATGGAAAGATATTTCCTTTTACCTATAGTTGATATGTGGACTATATAACGAGATCCAATCCATTCACATTACAACATAAAATTCCACGAATGGATGTTGCATTATATTAAATGGAATATTATTCTCACATATTCTAACATGATAAGATTACAACACTTAGGATGCAATTATTTCACCACTAGGTGTTTTTACAAATATATTTATTTCAAGGTTATGGGGATTTGATTCCATAGTTCTAGAAAACATGTAAGATACAAAGTAATTAGTAGAATTAGAATCTAATAAGACTATTTCCATTATTATGTGAATTTAGAGGGTACTATATACAACATTATTTTCTTTCCCAAATTCCTTAATATTAATGGAATATTCCTTCCGTTTTTCATTTGGATATGGTGGCTATTGATGATGATTACCCTTAAGGGTTTTGGGTTTAGTTCACTAGCATTCATAGTTACATTTCTCCCTATAGTTGTAGCATTTGACCATGGGTTGTGCTCTCCTTTGCATCACCAAATTCTCCTTCCTTCTCATGTATTTTCGACACTCTTAATTTGGGTGGCCTTCTCTCCAATAATTTAAACATTTCCCCATCCATGTGATTCAATTCCCATGATGCTTCTTCCCACATTTCTTACATGTGGGTGGTAGGGTTTTGTTTCCCCTTTTATCATTAGGTCCACCAGCAAGAAACCCCATCTATCATTTCTTATCACCATATCCATGGGACCATTCTAAAAAATCCATATCTACTTTGAGATAACATCGAAAAAATTCTTCTTAATTCTCAAATTATCGAATTACAATATTATTTTCATATTGTGGTTTTAACCCACTAATGAATCTATCAATTTTTTCTATCATTTTTTATAAAAAAACTAAATCATACCATTCAACCCTCATGAAATTAACTTCTTAGTAAATGACTCATTCTCTATCCTTTTCATGAGCTCTTAATTCTTTCACCATATTTGTATGAATACTTCTTGGGAAATACATGTTATGAAATATGATCTTAATGTATTCCCATCCCATATCATCAATTTTATTAGTTTTCTTGTTTTTAATAATCAAAGACCACTATTGATCAACCTCTTCATCCAAATGATTAATGGGTAGAATTGCCATCTCAATCTGAGAATAGTAAAGCACATAAAATATCCTCTCCATAGAGTTGAGCCACTTTTCTACGACTATTGTACAAGAGGATCCACAAAACATCGGTGGTCATTACTATATAAAACACTAGATAGCCTGTTTCTACCTTTTAGGTGAAGGATTATAGTCTACATTATTCATGTTATTGTTCATAACTTAATATGGTTGGGTAAGAATGACCATGTAGTTTTTAACTCCTCCTATCAAAGCTTTGGGGATTTCATTTGAGCAATCATATAATTTTCCATCACACGAGTTGTTGGGATGGTTTCTCCTTGTTCCCATCATTTTGTAAAATATAAATGGTTAGAAAGAAACACAATCCAATGATTCACTAATAAATAACTTATTAATTTGAAAATTTTACACTAAAAATATATCTTATGGGATCCCTATGTTTGTCAAATCCCATTGTTTGCATATTTTTACTTAGTATCAAACTAGAGGTTTTCTCTAGGGTTCACTAATCCTAATTCTCAAAATTTCCTAAAAACATACAAAATATAGTGAACTTGATTTTCTTACATTACTTTTTCATCATTTTATTGATAAACAACATAAAAATATTACACAATAAGGATACAAAGGTTTATTATCTTCGGTAAACTAAGAAAATACATAACATTTACAAGAAAAATCAAAAACATTTATTGAATTATTGTTTCTCTAGAATCTCATATGCCCTTCTATACTCCATAGTACATGTAGTCATCTAAGGATATACATCAAAAATGGGGTGAGATAAAAAACCAGTAAGAGGAAAGATAAGAATATGAAAAAATGTAACATGGGGTTAGTATAATCATAACATCATTTATATAATAGAATGGAATGTGTAAATTTATAAAAATGAAACAACATGTCTTATAGGTTAAGTACCACAAATAGTTTTGAAAAATTATAACATCATGTTCATGCATCAATTCACGTTAACTAATGAAATTCACCACTTTACCCCATGCATTGGAGTGATGTAAGATTATAGTCACACCCATCAATTCAAACATTCATATTGTGCTATATAATTCTAGGAACATCAGTCACATCCTAACATTTACATTATCATGCATGCCACATAGAAAATATTTCAAAAAATAAAATAAAAATAAACTATTGAAATAAATGGGTTTGACATCTTAAAGAATACATTAATAAAAATTTTCTTCCAAAATTAAAGAGGGAATATCATTCATGACTATTTCACATTCCTCAGAATGTGTATTCTTGTTATGAATCACTAATTCTGGGAAATTTTCATTAGATTTATTTATGGAACCAAAATAATACAATGGTTCTTTATCCAAAGAGGCATTTTTTCCAAAGTTAAGTGCTCATTAGGTTTGGGCCTATGTTACTTAAGAACATATATTGGTCGGTAGGATGGGAGGTTGGACTCATTACATGCTTTTGGGGGGAATTATTACCTTCTTCGGGACTCCCTTATAGATTTTAAGATATTTTCATGAATACTTATTAATAAAAAAAGTATAACATGGGTTTCCCTTGGAATTTGAAATCTATTATTTTCATGTGTGAAATTTAGAATCATATTTATGTGTTCAAGGTTCTTCATTAATGGAGACATCCGTATATATTCAAGGTTCTCCATCAATGGTATCCTATCATATAGTATTTAGAGATTTTGTTACCCATCGTTACAACAATAATGGTTTTTAAGCCACTCAGTGGGGAAATCTAAAATATATTATAATCTAGGGAGACAAAATTTTATTTCGATATCAGAATCACACATATAAATGGTCTACTTATGTATCCATGTTAAAGGAATCAGAACCCTCATAGTTCAGTGCCGCTTAATGGGACACATTATACATTTTAAGGTCATGTGATAAGGACTTAAAGTTCAATTTCATGTCATGTGGTATGGACATATAAGAGATAGGTTCTTAGTCAAGGCTTGGTTTGGGACTTATGCCTAAGAATCCCAGGGAACATGGAATGAAAATGAGTTTCCATGTTGGATTGTACCTTGTTGGGAATATGTCCCAAGAATAACAGGGTTGATTTGAATTTTTGGGTTTGAACCATAGAGAGGCTCCCAACGTATCCCATTAGGTTGGGAATGAAAGTTCACATATTTTAAAGATTTTTATAGGAGAGTAAAATCCTTTGAGAGAAATGAGTCTGGGATTATTTTCAAAAAGTGATGCCTTTTTATGGATAAAATGAGATTGAGCTCAGGCCCAAGTAAGGATTCTAACATATCCCAATTATGGAGGGAATTAGAGTTCTCATATCTCCAGATTTTGAGGTTTTCGTGCAAATATTGTGATCATGAAAAATATCTACACCCAAGTGATTCATGCTCGGTGTGAGATACAAGAGGATGTCAAATATTACACAAATAAACACACAATTTTCCTCTGCCAGGAGTGGAAGAGGATGGGACTATGGTGGAAAGGGAGGATGAGGATGAGGAGACCGTGGAATAGGGAGAGGTGACGATCCTTCCCTCTCTTTTATATAATAAATTTTCCCTCATTTTCAGGATAGGAACCACCAGGTTCAAAAAAATTATAGACGAGAAAAACTACAACCTCCTACATGAATGGTTAGGGGCTTCCACCAGGATTGGTTCCCAAATATTTTTCCTTGTGGGGGATGGAGACGTCTCATTTGTTGAGAAGGAAAATTAGGTCTGAACCATACATTCCTGACTAGAGACACGAGGTTCTAGGTTTTAGTGATGAAAAGGGGAGGTCATGACTCAAACCCTAATCCTCCAAATCGGGAACTCCCCAAAACAATTCTTGGGAGAATGGTGCTTGTGGATACAGATATAGAAACCTATATAAACTCTATGAATCCAATCCTAATTGAAAAATAAATGTGGGAAATATCTGAGTGTAGATATAAAAACCCAAATATGAGACACACTGGAGTTACCTTCCCAGAGGATTCATAATTCATGAGGTTTTTGTAGATGTTCCAACAAAATCTCTTTTATAAAAGGGATCCAATGAAGAATAAGTCCTTCCTGGAATTGATTTGAATAAGGCTTGATGGAAGGTTTTTATTGATTGAAGGGATAAGGTGAACCAAATAAGGGAACCTGTGAAAGTATATGGAACATATGTATGGGCTTGCAAGTAGGTTTGGGTGACCTAATGATTACTTATGTGAAGAACAACCTAGATTTTAATTCTGGGGAAATAGTTGACTCAAGCCTTCAAATGTATTCACGGGTATTCCCAGAGGTGGGCCTCTCATTATCCTTTGTGAGGAATAGGTGGTGCTCAAGTGTTTTTGATTTTGGGAGGCTGGGTGCTCTAGGTGTGCATTTTTTATTGACTTAAGACACTAAAGGGACTTAAGTCCTATGATCCTCCTCCAATTCCTTTTCACTAGGTGATAATGAACTACCTTGATGGTTTTATAAGAAATTGGTGAAGCACTAAGGAGACCATAGTAGCAATTAGACTTCTGTAAAATTATTCCACACAATTGAAGGACCCATCGGTCTATTTATTGGGAAAAAAGTGACCCTAGGCGAAATGGTGGAGGGGAGCACAAGTGGCTTGCATGCCTATCGATCCTCAGCTTCACTAAGTCAATACTATTTTCAAGCCTTTGAAAATATTGATATTTTTCAGGTGATTTCTCCTATTTTTCCTAATGCATTTTCCTTTGTAACTTTTTAGCCTCTGTTATTGAATAGAGTTTCAATAAAAGAACCACCTCAAAATTAGATATGAAATGACAAGAGGATCTAATACTAAGGTAAGGTTATAAAAAGAGTAAAAAAGAGGTTGAAGTTGTGCAAAAATGATAGCATGCAAGATATGTGCATGAAAGGAAATGGTGCATAAGGTAATCCTAATTACATGTCTATTGTGGATTCACTTCATCAAAAATTACAATGAATTTCAGAAATCTAGCTCTCTGCGTGTAAGTATTTTTCACTCAAATACTCCTATCAGTCGCACTTCTTATGTATGTTTTTTATTTTCATGCTAAAACAAGGGATCTATACTTGAGTTCTAAATTTATACTTACACGCCAAATCCATACTTGTATTCCTTAGTACATTTGTCAAATTTTCATAATTTCTATGTCAAAAATGTCAAAAATGAGATTACATTAAATATGATTTTTGATCTCCTTTTCAGGTTCAATGGATCCCAAGAGAATAAGAACTTTTGATGAAGTAAAAAATTAAGGTAATTGATGCTATGATGAAGATTATCGGTCATGATTACTTTGAAATCTTTGACACTACTCTCCCAGACATTGAAAATCATTTGAAGAAATACCACTTCAATTTTCCAAGGAGAATTTATTTCCCACTGTATGATTATGGCCATCTACAGGATTTCAACATACCAGCCCTGAAGAATTATATTCCTCTTTCTTTGTTTCAAGACCAAACCAATTTTTCTTCTACCAATATTTTTGTTACAAGTATATATGTCAAATTTAGGACCATATCTAAGTCCCATTTCATGAATCATAGCCTGTGCGCTCCAGATTTGAAAGCACATAATCCTGAGCTACAACCACACTTCTATTCATCCATTTTTCAAGATTCTCAGACATATCAATCAAAAGGATGGATGAAAAGTTGGTATTTTCTCCCCCGAGTGGGTGTTAAACCCATATGGATGTTGGCGTATTTGGTGCACAAGACATGTGTGGAATTTATTGATGATTTAAAAGGTGTTGGAATTTATGAGGTTTCATGGTTCAAAAAAACCTATTTATATAGGAATGATGATTTTGTTCTAGAGTTTCTAAGCTGATGGAGTCCAGAAACTAATTCCTTCCATTTGATACATGGATAAGTATGCATCTGTTTGTATGATGTCTACATGATATCTCAAGCACCAATCCTTATAGATACGTATGATTAGTTCATTCCTCCAAAGGTGGCATGGAATGACTCAGAAAATATTCCAAAATTGGATCGTGAGTTAATGAATATATTTTATAAATTCAAGAATATGAAAAAAAATCCCACACCAAAAGGGACATTCACCTAGATGAGTGGAATGAAATACTCCCACCGAATAAGAAGGATAAGGGTCCTACCTTAACTTGTCCAACAAGCTGTCCGAAGGTAGAAATGAGAGGTACACCTGAAAAATTCTATCCAACATTAAAGAAGGGATAGTTTGAAAAGTGGGGGTATGATGTCAATTACAAAATTCTCATGAAGACACATATTAAATTTTTCATGGCCATGTGGCTCAGTGTATATATATTCCCTATTTGAGATTCCAAGGGTGGGGTAAGGTAAGGAACTTTTTTTATCACGTCTAAGATGTCTGAGAAGAGGATAATAGGGTTGGATACCCCTATTTTGTTAAAGACTCATAGGATCTTACTTCATATCTACAGAGGGAAGTATCCTTTTAGAATAGTGGGACCATTCTTTGTGTTATGGGGGGTGGATCACCACTCATTTTAGAAATAATGTTTTTCAATGTGGGGTATAGGTCTTTGGAAGTTAGTTCTGACCATCTGTTTAGGAATTATCTAGTATTTTACCTTTGTATTTCATTGATTATGATAATATGGCCAGGTTGAGTATGTAAATGGAATTTTATCTTTTAACTTATGGGAATCCACCTACTGGGAGATTGGTTGATGATGGGGAGCTTAGAGCTAAGGGGGTATATGTTAGCTTGTATGGATGGTGTATTAGCCACCGGGATTGACCTGTAAATTATTTGTGAGGACTATGCTCCTCATAGATTTGAACGTCAATTCAAATTCCTATTAAAAATTAATGTATCTCCTCTAGTTCATGTTATATTAGAGAAACATTCAATGGTATCCTGACAACTATGGTTGCTTACGGATGTAGAGAAAACTAGGGCAATATTCAATTTAGTTGATGTCGATGCAACATGAAGATTTACTAAATGGTATACTGAGAATTGGGTCGAATCATACCGTGAAAGGGTTTTAAACAATGTTTTTCCTTGAGTAGTGGTAAATAGAAGGAGTAAGAAGGAACCATCTCATTTTTAAGTTAATTCCTCGTCAACATGGGTTGATTCATTGGATTCGGAAGGTGGGGGTGATGAGGATACCATCTCACCAACATTACCTCATGCATGATAGAATCAACCTGTCAGAGTCAAGATAGATACACCATTAATCTCAACTGAAGTTGTACTGAGGTGGTCTATTCACCATCATTCAGAAGAGAAACATGTCCCATTTTCTCATCCACCATCTATGACTACATGAATTTGGAATATAATCAAATATAAAATTTATGTATTCCCTTCAATACCATCTATAATGTACTTTGAATTTGTACAACTAGAGGTGGTTAAAACATGGAAAAGACTATACTGTGATGTTGAAACAATGTGGATAGATTTATGTGAAGGGCTGTGTATTCTAGGGATAGGGTATCTATGAGACTCTTTTGATATTATATTTATGAACAACCCTGATAAAGTGAGAACTTATATTTGAGAATTGGAGAAGCTCATATACACAACATATGAATCCATTCTCAACACAAAAAAAGTAAAATAAATGGTAGATCGTGGTGCCATTGAAGGTATTAACCTTTCATTATACAATGAATAGTGTGATTTTGGTGATCCTGAAGATGTATGTTTTTTTTCACACATTATTTTCTGATTTTAAATTTGAATTTAGTCAAACCATTATTACTGAGGGAAAATATCATTTTAAATTGATGCTAGGTAAGGGAAAATCTGATGACGTTCCATCACCACAATATAGCCCTGGAAGTAATGCACATATAGTTACTTGATCAGCCTGTGAGTTGGGAATGATATCTCACGGCCAACAGGCCATGGAGGATTAGACAGAAATGAGCTTGTGGTCTCCAATACCTGTTTTTTGAGATGATGATGCATGTCCACCCAATAAGGAAAAGAAATAGAAACATCGAAGAAAGAAAAATGAGGTTTGACTTTTTTTCAATAGTGGTAAGAATTCCGAACAACATGAAATTTAGCCTTATTTGTTTAATGTTTTTATAATTCATGAAACTATAGGATATTATTCTATTTATTCTCTTGGATAAATCATTGATGAGCTTTAGGGAACCATGGCTAGTTCATCCAAATAGTCACAAATTCCTTCCAACACAGTGATTCCTTTGACTGAAGAGGTATTTAGGCCAAAGGAATTAACAAATGTTCCTAGTATAACTCATATTCATGCTATCAGGAGAGAGGATACCTCTGGTAAATCAGAAGTGCTTCATGAGAAACTAAGTGTAACAACTACTGAATTCCACTCTATGATACTTTAGGCTTATCACATGCAGTAGAAAATAATACGACAACTGATACAGACCTGACAACAGTTTCTGATTAATCTGTTCGGGGTCAAAAATTGTTAGATGAGTGTTTTGAAAAAACCACTTCTTGGGCTCCTATGTCTGAGACAGACATGGGATCTTGGATATCATTGGATTCTATGATGAATCCCGACATGTCTTTTGATGAATTATTAGAACACATTAATATTCCAAATACTTTAGAATATTTTTATTTTCTTTGTATATAACCAAATGGGCGTGAGTTTTTATTTTTCTTCCAATCAATATTCTTAAAATTAATTTTCTAACAATGACTATTTGAAATATGAAATTATATATAAATAAATCGGTACACTGATAATGCCTAAAAGAATCATTAGCGTCACTGTTAATCCCACTGTTGTAGAGACATTGGATTAGGTGAATCATGAGACAACAAATCTTCTTAATATTCATTCAAGGGATCCTGAATAGGTTAAAGAATGAATTCCCCACTAAGCGACGTCATCCAAAATTTGTGAAGATGAGAATATTGGGGGGGGGGGGGTATTCTCAAGCTATAGTCCTACTATTAGGTAAGGGATACTGATATTGTGATAGTTCTCACTATTATTATTATTTGAAACTAACCATAACAATAATTTTTAATTCTCTATATAGGATTATCAACTTCAATGGAAAGATCTGGAGGTGATGCTTATGCATCAACACAAACAGTATTAGGAAGTGAAGCCACCACTGTCTGGGAAGGAGCAGAACATGTCACTTCTTTATGTGTATTAATCCTAGAATATCTTCCTCATTACGACATCAATTTGAGTTAGTCCCAAAACTGCAAAAGGATCTACATCATTCATGTCGCAAGGCATGGAAGAATATATGATGATAATATCTGAAATTCCCCGTGAGGAACTGCCCTCGTGAATTCCATGACATTCATCTCTATTCATTACATTGGGATTTGGTGGTTTTTAATAAAATGAAATTCATAACACAGTTAAATAAATTATCTAAAAAATAGAGAAATATAATAATCTTCAGTATGTTTTGATAAAAGACAGACTATTGACCAATATTGAGTAATTCCAAGTAGCATTATCCCATGATGAGTTCAATCGTATTGAAATGTTGATAGAACATAACCAGAAATTGAAAAAAATACTATTTAGAAGCTGCATCTTCAATATGATTTAGATATTTTTATAGGGGAGCCTTACCAACTTCGTTATCCAATAGCATAATTCCAGAAGGATGGGGGAAAATCCATTGCCGACACTATGTAAGCACTTTATCATGTTGAATAGAATGAGACGAGTAGGCTAACCAGACTTCAACATGCATTTCATGGAGATCAAGAGGCCATTAATCAAATGAGAAGTTATATTGAAGCCCTATTGTGATTTATGATAGAGATACTCCAGTTTTTAGACACCCCTTTGTGGATTTTTTTACTCACTAATAAAAAACGTTTTTTCATTAATCATTTGTTTATTCAACCATACATTATTTTTTTACCTAAGATTATGGGACTAGTAAGCATAGTTTTATTTTCACTAGGGTTATATAGAAATTCGCACAAAAAATTTATCTTTTGGATTTTATTGCTCAATATTTCCTATAACCTACAAAATTTAAGTATAGCGAGCTGAGACATATAGTTTTTTCTAGAGTGCCCATTATGGGTATTCAAACTGGTTAGTATAATATCCCTTTCTTTTTTTTAGTTAAGAGTCATCCATGTTGGACTAAAAAAGCTAGTGTTTATGGTTTAATGTCCTTGACCATAAATTTTGAAATTAGACCCTCTAAAAGGCTCAGAGGCTAAGAATTTCTCTAATATTCTTTAAATACTTTCTAAGATAATATTGAGCCATTATTTTTTTGGTCACAAAATCTAAATAATTGTTTAAACCTAAAGTGGTTCCTTTCCAATAGTGAGGTTACCATTATTTTATGAACCCATTATGTGGGATGTATTATGAAGGACCAACTAAGGAATATGATCCATAGACAAATAGTGACATCTTTTGAGTGAGAGGCATGTTATGTAGGCTACTTTATTCAAGGCCTATGGGGAACATACTATGTAGTTAAGCAAAAAATTGCTCAGTTTTTTAACATTTTATTATTGATTGGTAAGGGAAAATATGTTTTTTACAAGGAAAGGGATTTACAGAATAATGCTTTATCTATATTGACATATTTCATAAATTGGAAAACCAATTCTACACAAATTTGGTGTGTGGGGAACTGATAAAATTTGTTAGAAAAGGGATTTTTGATATCATTCTATGTAGTTTTAATGTCATTTTATGAGAATATTATGTTGTTAAATTTTAAGTCATGTAGTGAGGGCATTGAATTATGCATTTTTAAGTCATCCAGTGAGGACATTGGGTGGTTTTAATTTAAGGTATTTATAGGTGAACATGGGTTTGAGACTCTCCAATTTCTTGATAATTTGTTTGGAAACATACTACCATGTTCATGTTTGGAAAAGAATAATTGTAAACTATTAATTATGATTTTTTGGATCCGAAGAATGATATGGGAAATGGGATAAAGGAATTAGAGGATGTCGTTCCTAAAAATGATGTTATCATTATTTAAAAAACTGACGTGGGGGTTGTATTATATAGGGCCAACTAGGGAGTATTCTATATAGCCAAAGAGTGGAATATTTTGACTGACAGACCTGTTATATAGTCAAATTATGCAAGAACACCAAGGGGCACGTAATACATAGTCATGAAAAAGAGATCTCAAAAATTTTACATTCTATTCCTAAAACCCGAAGAGAGTTTATAGAGAGTTATATTTTCCACAACATAAATTTTGGTTTACGGAGAAGGGTACTTGAAAATTTTAATAGAATTTCCAATCATAATTGCCAAATAATCATAGGAATGTGTTTTCTACAAAGGTCTCAACCAAACGTAGAAAGTATGATGTTTGTAGTTTTAGTTTATACAACTAGGACTAAAATTGAAATAGTAGATGATATGTGGTCAAATAATAAAAGATTATTTCAAATTTATTTGAACAGATGGAGAAGGAAATGTGTAAGCCATGGTCTTGAAGACTTTTAGATCGAGAGAATGGTAATGGGAAAAATCTTCATGGATGACTTCTTAAAGATTTAAATTCTTGTATATTATCATCAATGTTTTAAGGGAACAAAAGAAACAGTAACCAAAAGCAAAGTTGCCATTATTTTAAAAACTTTTAGGGTGTTCTGTTATATAGGTGAAATTAAGAAATATTCTACATAACCAAATAGTTGTATTTTTGAATTACATGCCCATTATATAGGCAACTTATTCAAGGCCACCTAGGGGCATGTACTGCATAGTCATGAAAAAGAGTTCTCTGATATCAGAAATATTGCCACCAAAAAACCATAAGAAATATTTTGATGATCTTAAAATATTCAGGATGAAAGGTATGAAATAAAAATGTGTTAATTCTCAGTGTATAGAATAAATATTTGAATCAATATTGGCCATGAGTTTGGATTCCCTTAAATAGATCTGACTCATATCTAAAAATGAGGACATTTATTGCATCCATGGTGGGATCTCTAATGAGAGGTCCAAAAATGAAGACTGCCAAATAGATTGTTAATTATATGTGGAAAAGAGATAAAAATTTATCCCATGGATGGTACTAGAAACTAAGGCATTATTTTCACTACATATCCCAACAACATGAGAATCATTCCATTGGTAGTCATTTGGGTTCTTTACATATTAACGTCATGCAACAAGGACATTATGTTGTGCAATTTAGAGTCATGTAGTAAGGCCATGAAGTCATTCAGATATAGAAAAGGAATATTGCAGTTGAACTAGGGAATGAAACACAGGTTTCACTATATATATCACATGGATGATAATCAATACATACGTAGTTCTTTGAACATTACCTATGCAGGTTTGATTAATACACATGGAATAAAGGGGTATTTTTAATCATGGATTTTCCCAATATTGGAAATCCATGCGTCTCTACATATCTCATATGGATGATATGCAAGCCAAAAGTTATTCATGAAATAATAATTTCCCACACAAATTGAGTTTTTTGTGGGAGACGGGGGATTTTAACACATTTCGGAAGAATAATGGTTAAACATAATACACAAATTGGCATGAAGTTACAACCATGTTTCTTGAAAGATCACATTGTATAGATCAGGTTCATATATAAGAAGATAAAAGGGAAATAATATTTTTGGTTGCGGTTGGGCCCATGATTGATGATCTGGGTGTATCTATATATCCCATTTGAATGAGAATCATGACACATATATTTCTATAAAATAGGTCCATGTACATATATAATTCAATCTTTGGGAGAAATGGAAATTATGTGATACTAAGGAGAAGAAATTATGTAACTGTTTATTTCTAATTGATGTTCTTAACATCAAATAAAGAAGTCGTTAACCATACATTTTAATTTCATTTAGTGAGTAAAAACAATGTCATGCATTTTAGCGTCGTGCGACAAGGACAAAGATGCTACGCATTTTAACATCATGCATCATGGATGAAAATGGTTGTTATATAGTTTAATATTTTGAAACTAGGTGTTTTTTATTGCGGTTTAGAGTCATATAGAAAGGACATATGATGATGTCTAATTACCAAAGTACTTATTAATGAATATTTCATTTATTGGAGTTTTTATAAGTTTTCCATCCATTAAAACTAGGGAATAAGAACCGTTAGAGTAGACCTTGTGTACATAGTCTGGTCCTTACCACTTTGTCTCATGTTTCGGAGGCTTCGTTCCTGGTATCATTGGTTTCCTAAGGACTAATACCAATTCTTCATGAAGATATTATCAGAGGAGAACTTTCTTGTTAAAATCTTGTGATATTCTATTCTGATAAACTTCCAAATAACGAAAAGTATGAAATTTCTTTTCGTCTAATAATTCTAGCTCATCAAACCGCTTCTATGATTTTTCATCTATAGATAACTGATCACATATTGAAACTCAGAGTGAAGGCAACTGAATTTCAAATATGGAAATTGATTCTATGTTGTTCCCCCAATGAATACTGATTTTCCTGAGTAGTAATAAATGTAGCATTCCAATAAGCCTATAAAGTGTGGAAACGTTTATTTGGCTAACATTTCTTATCTTTATCCACCATTTTATGGAGTATATTTGATAGAGACTTTTTGAAAGCCTGTACTTTTCCATTATCCGCTCCATGGGAGTGAGATGAATGGTTGGATTTGATATTATGCTCCTAATATAACTTCATTACCTCAACAGAATAGAATTTGGTGTCATTGTCCATCAATATAGTATGAGGGACACCAAATCATGTTATGATATTAGATTTAAAAAATCCAGAAAATATTTTCTCCATGACTTCATTGATATGTATTACATCAACACATTTGGAGAAAAAATCAGCAGCAATAAGAATATAATTTATGTACTTATCAATAGATAGAGGATAAGGTCTAACAACATCTATTATCCATGTGAAAAATGGCCAATATTACTTAGCTATATATTGAAAATCCATTGTTTGGAGAATGAAGTTGGCTTGAAATTTTGAGGGATGACATTTCTTGGTGGAATATGTGAAATCCTATGCCAGAGAAGGCCAAAGGTATCTAATCCTTTAGATTTGATAAAAAATCATGTGCCTAGACAGGTGGGCACCACAAGATCTTGCATTTATTGTTTTCATGATAGCTACAGTTTCTTCTCTGTCAATACACCTGAACAGTAATCCATCAAATACACATTTTTAGATAATCATTTAGTTACTTGGACTATCATGAAGAGGGAAATTTGCCTCTCATCGTCGGATCTGTTATTTTTTTCAGCTCTATTCAGTTGAAGTAATCCACTTTGAAGATATTTTATGATGGGTGTCATCCTTCCCACGGTATGACAATACAACGTAGAAATAGGGATAATTTCATTAACTTCCTCCTTTCTAGTTTGATCTAATGGTGAAAACACATGACGATGGTAAATAATGACGATTTTATCATCTTGATTTAGATCTTCTATGAATGTGGCTATATAATCTAGTACATCATCTAAGGAATTTTGTGATTGTGGGATATTAGACAATTTGGGATCTATGGAAAATTCCTCCCTTAACCATCAGACATAATCACACAAAGGGACTAACTCGTCTTTTCTAATATCATAATCCCGATTGATCTGTTTGATTACTAATTCTGAATCATCTGTCACATTCTGTTGGTTTACTTATAAGTAAAGTACCAATTGTAGTCCAGAAATGAGAGCATGATATTCTACCTCATTTTTGGTAACTCATTCCGAAAACATGAAGAAATATGGAAAAAATACATTTTCTATGGAGATATGTAAAATTCCTAACACATGTTTGTTGAGTTTTTTGTTTTCAATTATCTTCCCCGTTGTACTTATGGAAGCACCATAAAAGAATATTTCCCATGTTTGGGGATTATCTTGAATAAAGAATATCTCTTCATCTGGAAGATTAGTATTCAATGATGTATCTTGTACAGATGGATTATTAGCAAGGAAATCTACCAAGGATTGGCCTTTTATTGCCTTCTGAGGAAAAAAATGAATTTTGAACTATTTCAAAATAACTGACCACCATTCCAAGTATCTTGTAAGCATTGAAAGACTGAGGATAAATTTTAGATGGTTATTGTGAGATACCAACTGGACCACTTGATGTTGCAGGTAGTGCCTCAATTTTTTAACAGTAGAGATTAATGCTAGGCATCACTTCTCCCTACTTGAATATTGAGTCTCCATGTTATGTATAATTCTACAAAGATGGTAAATTGTATTTTCATTCTTATCATTATTCCTTTGGGAAATGATGGCACCCATTTATAGCTCTAATAATGTAACATATATAATAAGTGGATTTTCTTAAAAAGGTGGCATTACCAATGGTGGAGTAAAGAGATATTTCATGAAGGTATCAAATTCATCTTGGCAGTCTTCATTCTATTGATATGTGAATCCTTTATACATTAATTTGGTGTAGGGTAAACACTTTCCTACCAAATTGGAAATAAAGCGCTAAATATAGGCCATGTTTATTTGAAGTCCTCTAAACTATTTAAAATTTTGAGGAGGTGGCATGCCAAGGATTTATTATTTCTTCTCAGGATCAACATCAATTCCATGATGATGTACAAAAAAGATGCGGAATTTTCCTTAAGTAACCCAAAATCACATTTTAAGTGATTCATATTCAAATTATGATGCTGAAGTTTACTGAATATGGTCTACATATCATCCATTTGATCTGTGAATTGTATGGATTTAACAACTAGATCATCCCTATTATATTTTACAAATTTTCCTAAGAAGAGTTTGAATATATCGTGTGTTTCAATTTGATACGTTACACCTACATTATTTAATCCAAAGGGCATTAACCATTATCAAAACACACATTTGGGGCCTTGATGGCTATAGAAACATCATCCTTTTTGTTCATTTATGTTTTATTTTACCCAGAGTAGCCAATCATGAAGGAGGGATCCATATAGCTAGCTGTTGCATGAATCAAAAGTTCTGTGATCGGAATAAGAAATAAATATTTGGGACAATGCTGGTTAAGATCTCTGCAATCAATTAAAACTCTAATTTCCCTATTTTTATTTTTCACCTGGACAATTTTGTCTATCCATTGGGGATATTTTACCTACCTGAAAAAGATATCCTTGATAATATTGTCGACTTCAGCTTCAATTTTTGAGGAAAAAGTTGGGTGCGTTCTTCTGGATGCCTATTTGAATCCTCGATAATCTTCTAGAAAACCTAGATGATGAGTGGCCACATCAGGATTGAGGCATGGAATTTTTATATATTTACAAGAAAATATATCTCAATGTTTCTTTATAAATTATTCATACTTCTCTTTATCATCTGAAATCATGGCCGCACTAATTAGAGTGGGGGTGTGGATCCTCTTTTGTACTAATATCTATTTCACTATGATCATCCATAGTGGTGGAGACGCCTTCCTCAAATGATGGAGGACCATCCTTGTGATCTTATTTTTCTTCCTTACATGTCACATATTTTGTTTCTACTTGAAAAGTAATTGGTGATTTAAAACATTTAAAACTAGAGTAGGAGTCAGTATTTGAACATCCTAAAGAAGAGGAAACCATTTCTGACCCTATTGATGATGATGGGTCTTCTTGAAGAATTGAAGAGAATATGATGTATTGTGACTCAACATCCTTTTCATCCATTATAATTGAGAAAACATCTTTCAGACTGATTTATGAAGTAATGACTAGATGATTTTTGTTAGATTAATTGAAGGTATACCCATTTAATCTTTCACCACTGCTTGGTAAATCAATAATTTCTCATCTGTTGTTCTGATCGATTTCCATAATTGACATTATGGAAGTCACTGGATGAGTTCTAGGATTTTTGTCTATCCTTTCATATTGATTAATAAGAAACACATAATTTATACTAAAATGTTTCAATGGGTTAAAAGGTATTTTTTCTAGTCTAATTAGATCATTGATTCTTGTTATATCCTTTTCCAAAAAACATATTCCCTTTGTATGATATAATTATGCCTAAATATACCAAGATTAACATATTTTGAATAAATCCTTGTCACCATACGATGTACCAATTTGACTATTGAAGTTATATATGAGACATTGGTGATATAATGAAGGAATAGACATATTTTTATGTAGACAAGGCCTTCCAAGAATAATTTTGAAGTTTCTGTCCTAACGGACAACCATAAAATTTGAATTAGATGCAGGATATCCAAACTGAGTTTTTAGTGAAATAATTTCTATAGGTTCTTGTTCATTATTTTCAGAACTCTGCAACGCTAAAGAAGAAGGAGATAAGTCAGACTCCATGAGAAACAATCGAAAAAATGTACTTATGGGAATGAGGTTGAATCCTTAGCCATTATCAATGAAGGATCCCCAGATGTATGTATCATTAGACCTTATAGATAGATACAAGGGCCTGATGTGTCCATGTACAACTTCATCCTCATCTTCATACGTAAAGTAAATGACCCCTAGCCATTTTGCAGAATCATTCCCTATATGGTAAACCTCATTGGAAGAAACTTAGATTTAAAACTCTTGATGAATTTACAAAGCCTCAATAAGTTCTTCTTGAAGATATTTTGATATATTCAAGGCATTCAATATTGAAATCATGGCTGGTACATTGGATATATGTTTCAAATCATCTTAATTTTGGTCGGGATTTATGAGTTTTCCAGGATCTAGATGCAGTTTTGTAGGTTCCTTGGAAGTTGATACTTCTGATGTGGATATACATTGTGTTTGGGGAGGGGCTTGAAATACATAAACTATTTATAAATTAGAATGACTCGGACTATCTAATTAATGAGGAAATGATGGTGTATCCTCTAATCAGTCTTCCAAGATAATCGTGTCAAGCTGATCCTGTCATGTGTAGGAGAACATCGTTGTTCTTGCTGAGCCCACTGAAGGGCTCTCCCACAAGTTTCTTATGCATAAACACTTCTTGTTGGGGAATAGTAAAATAGTGGTTTTGAAAATATCCATGTCTTCCCCTGTATTCTCATCCTTTTATTCTTCCACTATTTTCCCAATTAGGTATAGTGAATTTAGTCTCATCTTAACCAGAATCATCATTTTCATAGGGTTCCATAAAGTGAATAATGTTTATGAAACCAAAGATAAATTCTTCATCTGATGAAGATTCTATATCACAATTTGGTTATGGTTGTGCCATTTAGCAGGGTGGTGCCAATGATTTTGAGATAGATGTCCTGAAATCTTCTACAGTCAAGGAAAAATTTGGCCTTGACATGATCTCTTCCTCTTCTAACTGCTCTTTATCTTTCTAATCACGTCACTTCTTTGGGGATTTCCATTTAGAGGATTGATATTTTGATAAGGATGGAATTGATGTAGATAATCATGCATAATAAAAAATCATTTGTTTCATCTATGTTCGCATAATGACACTAGTTCGATTGACCATTTTCCTCATCATCAAATCGTCATACTTCTATGCATTTTTTTTGAATTCCAACCATTTAACTTATCCCTCTAGATCAGTAGAAATAACACAAGCTACATGGGATGATGAACATTTTAGTTTTAATTTCCCTACAGTATACCATTTGTTTAAGAGGTCTTTGAAAACCAAACACTCTTTAATGGGATTCCACAACATTTGATGATAGGGGAAATAATTTAGAATATTTTCATCTCCTTCCATGTTTTGTTTCTTCAGCCTTGGAAACTGAACCATATTTGATTCTGAAGATAAAATGAAGTGACCTAGAATCTATTCATTCCGAAATGAATAAAGATTGTTCATTAATTCATTAAAATATCTCTACCTTTGATCTTTTTTACCATCTTTATGAGGCGGTCGTTTCTATTGATGCTTGGGAGGTGGATCCCTTCAGTATGATGAAGGTTTTCAAGTAGAATTAGGTATAAGTGCTGGTTTGAGTGTGAATGTAGCATTCTCTACTTTCCCTGTTCCCCTTCCCAGATCTGCTATAATTACATGAGATTTATCTTTACATTCCACAACGGAATCCTCTAGTTGTTGGTGAATTGAATCAGGGTCTCAAAACCCTCCCGTGTATTTCACATGGATTAGTGGTGTGCATAACTCATCATGCAGATTTTATGCACAAATTAGAATAAACACTTATTTAAGGAGTGAATGATTTATTGAATTTGTTAATCCTTTCCATCGAGAAATGAAATCCAAAACACTTTCACTATAAATTTGGTTGATATCTGTATGATAAAAAACTATTATATTCAGAAGCGTTGAGCTGAATTGGAGAACAAATTTATGACTGACTTATTCACATCCAGTAATTGATCTTGACTATAAACTTGTATACTAGACAAAGGCTGGACACTAAAATTATTTCACAAATCATTTGATATTTATTGATTCTTATTTTTGAGGGTCCTCATCATGGAATCACAATAAGAAACATATTGTGTTATGTTCTTCTATGGATCCCCCAAACCATTATTGATTTGAAATGTAGTATTCAAAAATGTTGGTGGGGAAGGGATCTGATCCACCCATTCTAGGTAAGATTTCATTTCTGGTTGTACTGGTGCATGCCATTATTCCATAGATTCCAATCAAGTTTTTAATGTCCCAATTGTGTTCATAAGAATTTGGGGAATATATAGATTATTTGTAACCTATGAAGTTATAGTAGATGCAACTTGAACAGGAATGACAACTGGAATGACCATTAGTGGTGGTGCTGCCGATATTTATCATGGATAAACCATGGGGACAACCCTATATGGATGTGGCTTATCATACCATGGCTGTGTACCCAATGTAGGGAATTCATTATCTACATTTTTAGTTGAAAAAACCATCTTTTATGAGGAGTTACTATAGTATGAGAATGTCGAGGACCTTCTTAGGGAGCATGTATTGTAGAAATGATGCTTCGAAGAAACTCTATAGTGAGTCTTTTCAACTCCTTTATCTCCTCTTTTTGTTGGGAAATTTTTTTTATGCAATATATTGACCTTCTCTATTGGAAATTTAAGATGTGATATAACATTTACCTTTCCCCTTTTATACTCCCTTTTAAGGGGTTGGATTTTGTTACTTGAAGGAATACCTAGATTCTGAGTAAGCCTCTGATTTCGAGTACGCATGTCTTATTTATCTGCTTCGGTGTATATCATGTTATGAATTAGAACTTCATCTTCTAAATCCCCAAAAATAAATTCATTCTCTAGAGGATCTTCCATTATGGTATTAATGACACTTAATGGTTCATAATGCATTGGTGACATTCGGTCAGTGTTTTTGTAAGACCATCTCCTACTATATCATCAATGAGACATTATTCTCCTATATGCTGAATTCCAGGGAACTATTTTACAGATAGTAACATGATGGGAATACTTGGATAGTTTAGTTGTATATTTAATTTGTGTCTTCTTCCTAAATTAAAAAAAAACTAACTTCTTTTTAGGAGGGGATTTCCTATTTGAAAAATCCCCCAACCCCTTGGGTTGGGACTGTTCAGGTTCTTTAACACTTTGAACCTTTTTTATTAAATTTGAATGACGAGTTAAACAATCCCCCATACCTATAGGGCATGGTGGCTCTTGAACTTCTATAAATGAGATTTCTATAGCTGCTCTTCTGGTTTTTTTAATTTGGGTTCGAACATGGGTTGGGTGCATTATCCGACAACCATTTAAATTACATGTTTTAGAACACCATTGTGCTATTTCAGAAATTTTTTGCATCTGATGGATAACATCCTATAAGAAGGAGGCCTACATAATGTCATCAGATGATTGAATTGAATGTACCTCAACTTCTTTCTCTCGTTGTGACTAACTTTTATTAGATACAATTGAGGAAATTTTTTGACCATATCTTTGATTACACAAATAATTTGCTGATTATAGTTGACCATGGATAATAACATTGTATGATACCCCTATTAGTGAGAATTTCTAATTTTGGAGTATAGTGAAATGAAATGCCCCAAGTTCACCCCGTCCTCTAATAGTAACACTTGTTAGGGTTTCACTAATTAACTAGTGCAACCTCTTTAGTACATTATGGCATGCACGTTGAAGATTTCACTACTTCTTTTCAACCTTTGGATTTCAAGAAACTGAGTGAGGCACCAAATTGATTTGGCTTTGGAACCCTTATATTTCCTTTACATGACATTGATATTCATCATATGGTAATAATTTGACTTTAAAATGATAAATATTCTTCCATAAAATGAGGCAGATATCAAGAATGCAATCTTTTTCCATCAATTCTAGAATGTTTTATTGAGAGTTTTCCAAAGGGCAGAACATGAATGGTATTTCACCTTTACACAATTGTTTTCACATATTCAAAATATCTTCATCATCTTTTTCTATAGGTTTCTCCACTTGCTCTGACCAGATTGGATGCTTCTTGATTGTTTTATTACAAACAATGCAATCAGTTGTTTTTTCATTTGCAGTATTAGAAGGAAAATGATCCCAAGGAGGTTCAGTGGATGACCATCGACTTGGTATGTCTTCTAGTTGATAATGTATTTCTCCTGTTAGTGATAATGCATTATAAATTACTAGCCTTATATTGGAAATTTAATCGAGATAATAGGGCTTTCTTGCCACTACATTGTTAATTAGATAATTATATTGACAATGCTAACCACTAATGTAGAGTGAACTTTTGAAGAGAATACCATCATGGAGAGGAACACCATGGCAGATTAAAGCAAGGGATAAATCCTCTATCACCTTGGTCATATAGCCACATGGAGTTTTTCTGTGGCTCTCATCAAGATATAGGCTCTCTATATTATCTGAATTTTCATGAAGCAAGACTTCATGATGAAGTGTCTGATGGGGAACTTCAGAATTACTAATACTACTCGCATGATTTGGTAATTGGAGAGTGGGATCTTGAGTCCCAATAGATAAATGTTTTAGGGCTTCAAGAACACAAGAATTAAGAGGACATAGATTTACGATTGGATCTTCAATTTCCAACTATGTTTAGTGAGACTTCTTCTTAGATGATATTTTATACATATATGGGGCCACATACTGGGATAAGTGGTTATCATGGTCAGGTTTATGTTTCTACCTTGGAGTGATCGACAGAACAAGCCGATTATCTCCAATTAGAATTATTGTATGTTCCTAATCATGTTGCCTGTATGATATGGGGATGTATGACCTATAACCCTTCTTGACCAGAACAGAGGCCCACATCTACTCTGGGATGGCATTCTGATGAGTCATCCTAGGTGTGAGATAGAATTATTTGTATGTTCCCCTGGTAATATTGAATATTCCATTATTATATTCTATCAAATATTCTAGAATATGGTAATGAATTTGTTTCTTCCCTTTCACTATTGTTAAAATGGGTTTGTGACTTCAATGGAAAGAATGTGAATATACACCCAATCAATATTTGTATTAGATGTATATGCATTCTCTTGTCCTCTTTTTCCCGTCAGTGGGTACTTACAGTACTCATGTATGGGGATATGGAGTTGAGTCTACCCCAGGTTTGTCATCAGAGATTTCTGAATGACTTATCTGGGGGATTCCAAATGAGACTCTTAGAAGGATTGATGGATGTTGATAGTTGTATGTTCCTTATAGTTGTTTTCTTCCATTCATGGTTGACATAATTTTTTCAATGCTTACTGAAGAGACTACTGGAAGAATTGATGAGTGTAAGAATGTGTATGTTCTTACTGACCGGTTTTCCACTATATTTGATTGGTGTTCTTCCTTGAATGCAGCGAAATGAGCATAATAATTGACTAATAGTTTGTAAATAGGTGTTTGTGCATCTTCATGTTTCTCAAACAGATTTAACTAGAGGGATTGGTGGGTTATTATCAGATGAGTCAACTTTCCAGTAGAATTGGGATGGAAGGGTGTATGTTCCCATCCGTTTTTTCATTAATTTAGGATTATGGAATTCTTTTCAATAGAAAACACAATAACATGATCCCTATTGGCTGGATATAGTCCCTGGTGGTTCTTCTTGTGCACCCGGGTCTGAGGGACCTGGGCCGAACAACCGAAGGAAACAACCCCTTCATTTGGGGGTTCAAAGTCACACGATTCTACTGATGAAGAATATTTTTTGGATCCCTCGGGAAGGATCCCTTCGTATTTGATTTGATTCCACGAGTGAACCCTTGATCCACCTCCTAATATTATGGGTGTCACAACCCGTCCTCATGGCCCATGCCGTGACTTCCCCAAGCCTACCTAAAAGAGCGGGGACCACCCAGAAACCCGGCAAGAATGGTTCGAATCGGTTAGGTGGTCAGCCAGGCCCGGTGGGGCGTGGCCCACCAACGGACACGACCCACTGTTGTGGGCCGGTTCGGCTCGCCCAGCGGCGCCGAGCGGTGCCGCCCCTTCCTGCTACCTGGCCGACCGAAGCTAGCCAGTTTGTTCGGTGTGAGTGGCCCGCATAGTGGGCCACTGT
Organism: Viscum album; assembly: GCA_963277665.1. Classification (NCBI taxonomy): domain Eukaryota; kingdom Viridiplantae; phylum Streptophyta; class Magnoliopsida; order Santalales; family Viscaceae; genus Viscum; species Viscum album. The sequence goes on from OY728166.1 coordinate 389,070,348, forward strand.
CTCTCCCATGTGATGCCAAGAGGTGGAGCGACCTTCAACCTAGATGTCAGGTGGCCGACTGGTTCTCCCGCTGAAGTGGCCCGCGGAAGAGGGTCGTTGTTCTTCTGCATCCCAACGCCATGATGAGTCACGGTTCTATAGCCCTACCGGCTTAGCCGGCCGGTTCTTCCAGCAAGTAGCCCGCATAGTGGGCCACTGTCTTCCCGCAGCGCGGCTCCAATGAGGTGCCCTATCCCTCCAGCCTAGCCGGCTATGGCTGACCATTTTTCTTCGTCCGAGAGGCCCGCACAGCAGGCCACTGTTTTTCTCTACGCGGCTGGCACACAGCCACCGCTTCTTTCGTCCTCCGTGGCCTGCATGACCGTGGCCCCTTCCTTCCTCGAACACGGTGTGAAGACACCACACCTTACTAGTTCTTCCACTATCATCAACTGAATAAAAACAACGGAGGGTCATCAGGCCATGTCTGTTCTGCTCGCGCCCTCCGCGTATGGTGGTAACAAGAAGCCAACGTTGAACCATATAAAAATGAGGAATGGAGATTTAATTTAAACAATAAAAACCCCCACCTCCAATATGACATTTCACGTCAACGAGCCGTGGAAGATGAGAATTTATGTAGTCTGGCGTTGTTTCGGAAACTTCTGGGAAATTCATTGTCATTGGCGGTGTCCTTTGCAGGCCACATCTTCTCCCTTCTCATGGAGGATGAGGATGGAATACACTACGTCGTTCTTCTGTGGAATCGGTGTTCTTCGTTGAAGAGGATTTCGTTCTTTGTGATCTTCACAGGAGAGGATGAATTCTCCCAATGCCTTTCCACCGAATATTTTCCAAGGGATATGAAATAATAGGCTCCCAATATTATAATAATATTTCCATTCCTTTCAAAATATTTAAAACACAAAGACAATTAATTATGTGATTCACTTAATTAATTTCCATGGGTTGCCACGAATTTTAAAGGTCTCATAAAATTAAAACATGGGTGAGTTGGCACTTTAATGGGAAGTCAAATGGTTTAGGGGGTTAAACGGGGGTTAGGTGCTCATGTGGGCCCCACCACAAATTATACTCCCATGGTAGGTTATGTGGGGTGGGGTCCCACCTCCAACATCCATTTGGTGAGTTTAACCACCACCTTTATAAAATTTATATAACACATAAATTTTATTTAATTTATCAAGAATCCCTAAAACAACTTTCAACCTGTACAAAACACAACTGCGGTAAAGGTCCCCTTAGGCGAATACCGGCGCTGCGAGTTAATCGGCGCCCTCAGATTTCAATTCGGAGCACCGGTTTAAAAGATATAAAAACCCGCACGTACATTTAATGAATGTACCCAAACAAAAAATTATAAATTTATTTTGGGCACACTGGGCCTCGGGATCAGGCGCTGTCCGAAACTGTAGACTCATAAAATTCCAAAGAATTTAAGAAAAAAAATAACTTGAAATTTCTGTGTCTTTACAATGGGAGGGATAGATGTTTCATTCTAGGGGTAAAGACCAGAAATGGTTGAAGACGGTGGTTTGAATTGTCTTCTTGTTGACCACCGATCTTCATTGACCAGATGATTTAGGGTTGTTGTTAACTAGGAGAACCTTTTAGAAAGCTACTAGGGTTGGGATATTATCATGTTTACAATGTTCATGTACTAGTACATTTGATACCCAGTGTTAAAGATTCTTGATTGGTGATGACATCCTCCCAGTGGATAAGGATCTAGCTTGAGCAGCGACTAGATAATTCATAGGTGAAAAATTGAAGGTATCCATTTAGAGTAAAGGGAATTCCGAGAAAAGGTGAAAAAACAATTAAATCCATGAAAACAATGTCTTTTAGATTGATACATGCATGATAGATTTCTTTGTCTGGCCTTCCATTATCAATTGATGGGGGCATGAAAAATGGGAAACACCATTAGCTGGTTATGGATTCGCGTTGGGTTCACCATTTTTGTTTCGTGTCCCTCATAATGTGTGTTCTAGTTAAGAATCACAAATTCAGGGTGGTTTCCATTGGATTTATTTATGGAACTGGAAACATCCATCAGTTCTTTATCCAAAGGGAATTTCATTCTAAATGTAGGTTTTCATTAGGGTTGGACATATGATAATTAAAAACATTCATTTTTCAAGAGGATTGGAGGTCAGACTCATCACACCCTTTTGGGGGGAATTATTACCTACTCCAGGAATCTCTTATAAATTGTTGATATTTTCATGAATCCTTATTAATTCACCAAGTATAAAATAGAATTCCCTTGTAAGTTTCAATCAATTATATTTATGTATGAAATTTATAATCTTATGTATGTATTAAAGGCTCATTATTAACGACGAAACATGTTTGTATTCGAGGTTCTCCATTAATGGTATCCTCTCATACACAATTTAGATATTCATTTAACCATCTTTATGATAATACTGTTGGAACCAGGGTATTCAAAGAATGATTTGACGTATGGTTTGTGTTTGTTGTCAATCATCAGTGGATGTTCAGGATGTGTACCAACAAATAGATCATACCGTTCAAGTAGAAAACAGTAGTGAAGGTGGCACCGTTTCCCAGTGTTTGCCAAATTTTTGGGCCTGAAAATCGTCCAATAATGTAATGTGTTTTTGGAAAAGGTACTTGCGCGCCGAGCTCTTGCAGGATAAAATACTTGCGCGCCATATGTTTTTGAGGATAAGAACATCAAAATTTGGCTAAGGAAATAAGGTCGTGCAAGTATTGGTTGGGTCGCACAAGTGAGTTGCGCGACAGAGGTTACTGGAGACAAGACTTGCGCGCCGCTGAGGGACTTGCGCACCTCCGCGCAGGGGGTCCAGTTTGCCTATAAATACTGGACCAAACTACCTCATTTTTAACAGAGTTCAAGCCTTAGAGATTGTTCGAGCTCTCGTCGCGCAGGTGGTTGAGCCGCGCAGGTGGTAGTTTGGTCGCGCAAGTAGAGCTTGCGAGCCAGTTGTCTGCTGAGCGCACAAGGCGGTTTGGGAGAGAAAGGATGTGGACCGTGCAAGTTTGTTGTCGAGGAAGGAAGCGTCGCGCAGGTGCGTTGGTGAAACTTGCGCGCTAGTTTGGACTTGTGCGCCGTTTTGGGACTTGCGCGTCCATCTTGGAGAAGCACGCCAGGTATTGCTGAAGCCCGCCGGCCTGTTTGGAGCTGTACAAAAGCCAGGAGACTACCCGATACATTCGAGGGAAAGTGATATTCTGCTTCTGGTGAGAATCAGACTTCAATAGAGCATCTACATACAACAAAGGATGCATTCTTGTGCAAATGATGCAGAGACCTTCACGTCTATAAACTGAGTGAGACTTCACCAACGGTAGTGAGCTAGGGGGAGTCAACGGGAGTGACCCGAGGGACGCAGTGAGCTATCCCTGAACAATTATAAAGGCAGTGAGCCTGGGACAGAGTGTCTGTACCCGAACCTTTGTAATCTACAGCTAGTGAAGCATAGTGTATTTTGGTACGACCGAGAGCCTGTCGGCGTATGCTCCTTGGATTTTGTCCTTAGTGGTGAACCAAGTAAAAAGGGTTGTGTCTCCTCTGTGCATGTGAATGTTTGCTTTCTAATCATAATCATCATACAGGTTCAACGAGTTCCTACCAACGTGGGAACAAGATCCATCACATTAAAAGAAAAAGTGGTCACCCTAATTCACCATTCCCCTCTCAGGGTGTCCCGGGGTCCTTCAAATACTAGTTTATAAGCTACTCTATGGGGAACTCCAGAATTTATTGTCATCCTGGGAGATGAATTTCTATTTTTATATCGAGATCATACCTATAAATGGTCTACCTATATATCCCTGTGAAAGGTATTAGAACCCTCGTAGTTTGGTGTCGCTTAATGGGACACATCATACCTTTTAAATACATGTTATAAAGACCTAGCCATAGAATTTAATTTCATGATGTAAGGACATCTAAATGAATGTTTCTTAGTCAAGGTTTTGTGTGGGACTTATGCCTATGAAGCCAAAGGAACATGGAATAAATATTGGTTTCATTGTTGGATTAGGGCCGGTTAAGACTATGGCCTAGGAATAATAGGGTTGATTTGAAGTGTTGGTTTTGAACCTCAGAGAGACTTCCTACATATCCCATTTGGATTTGAATCAAAGCCCACATACTTCGATGAGTCTCATAAGAGAGTATAGTCCTTTGAGATAAATGAGTTTCGGCTTACTTATTGAAAAGGATGTCTTCTTATGGATGAAATGAGATGGATATTAGGCCTTAGGAAGGCTTCATACATAGCCCTATTATGGTGGGAATCATAGTTCACATTGTTCAATATTTTTAGGTGTTTGTGCAAATGTTTTGATCATGAAAATTCAATAAGCCCACGTGATTCATGATTGCTGTGAGAAACAAGAAGATTTTATAAATTCAACACAGGCACACACACTTTTCCTCCTCTTATGGTGGAAGAGGACGAGCCTATGGTAGCGAGGGTGGATGAGGTCGAAGTGTCTGTGGAAGAGGGTGAGGTGACATTCCTTACCTCTATTAAAATTACATTAGAAAAGGGTCCAATGTAATGAAGGAGTGAATGTGAAGGAGTATAGTTGAGAAAAACTGAAACCTAGTAATTGAAAGGTTAGGTTCTTACACCAGGATAGTTTCCCTAAAATTGGTCCTGATGGGGGAGGGAGGATTTGCATTTTATCAAAAAGAAAATTATGTGTTAACCATACGTTCCCAACTAAAGACATTCTGTTCCATGTTTTAGGGGTGAGAAGGGGATGTCATGACCCAAACCCGAATCCTCCAAACTGGGAACTCCTCGATACTATTCCTAGGAGAAAGGACCATGTGGCTACATATATAAATATCCAAAGACACTCCATGAATTCTAACCCCATTTCAAAACAAATGTGGAAAAAATATGACTGTAGATATACAAACCCAAATCAGATACATGTTGGTGTTCCCTTCCAAAAGGTTTTATTAGTTAAGAGGTTTTGGTGGTGGTTTGAAAATAATACCTTTCAGATAAGGGAGAAAATGAAGAATAATCCTTTCCATCAGTGGATCTGAAGAAGTCTTGATGAAAGTATTGTATTGACTTAATGGAAAAGGTTAATTAAAGAAGGATGACAAAGTATGTATCTAGAACACAGTTATAGGCGCACAAGTAGGCTTCAACGACCTAATGTTTACTTAAGTGATAGAAAACCTGGATGTTAATACTTGGGCATTACTTGAATCAAGCCTTCAATAGTATTAACAAGTATTCCCAAAAGTTAGACACTGAAGCTCCTTTGAGTGGAATAGGTGGCACACAAGTGTTTTTGATTTATAGAGGTTTGGAACATTTGGTGCACAAGTGTTATGGATTCCAAACACTAAAGGGATGTTCTTCTTATGATTATCCTTTTATTCCTCCACTTTAGGTGTTAAATAACTACCTTTAATATTTTGGAAGACTTAGGTGAAGCACTAGGGAGATGATAGTAGAAATTAGGATTAAGGGAAATTATTTTGTAAAAATTAAGGCCCCAATGGTCTATTTATATGAAAATTAGTGACCATAGGTGAAATGGTGGAAGGGCATGTAATTGGCTTGTGCTCCCAAATGAGGCGGGCAAGTACCTTGTGTGCCGACGGATCCTCCGATTGACTAGGGAGATCCAATTTTAAAGCATTTTCAAATAATGATTTTATTCATGTGATTTATCCTTTTCTTTTAATGAATTTCCCTTTTTCAAATTTTAGACTCGGAGACATAATATAGTGTCAATAATGAAAAATAACCACTATCCTTGACTGATAAGTGAAAAAATCCTCGAGAAGTGAAAACAGTGTGTTTATTTGAATGAAGAGGTATTATAGAAAACATTGTATTTATCATAAAATCAATTAGTGAACAAGTATATCACTGAAAATGTAATATGATGATGAACACAATATCTATAAGTCATATCCATAATGAAAATTTGTCTAAGAGGGGAAACCTATGGAATGAGAGCTGGGTTTGAGAATTTTTCCTTACCATATGTATGAACGCTTTCTTCAAATTAAAGTAATTTATAATGACATTATATTAATTAATAAACAATTAAATATACTTTTATGCATTAATTTGATTCATTATGGTTTTACTAAGTTATTTTATGGAACTTTTATGAGTTTTAAATCTTAAATTCATTGTTCGAGTGAGATATTTTTCTTAGTTTTGAGGAACGGTTCAGTTGTAAACAAGAATGGATGTTCGTGTACAAAATAGATAAACATCCAAAAATGATATTACATCTTATTTTTTATCTTAAATATGTTTAAATGATCTTATAATTATTTTTTATATACCCTGAAGATGAATCATTAGAAAATGTTTTAATGATAAACGCTTGGAAACATTTGGCGTTTTTCTCACAATGAACTTGTTTACTGTCATTATTTTATATCATGAGTGTATATGAATTATAGAACATCAAATAAGATAAAATTTACATATTATGATCTGGTTCAACCATTAAAATGGATTCATGTCCATTATCAATGATGGTAACGGAAATTGAAAACCTGTCATCCATGAATGTGATATATTAACACATCCCATACTATGTTTTCATTTACGATATTAAAGGGGAGGGAAGATGAAATTTTGATTAACTATCACATTAGCATAATATAATTATATAAAATATATTTTATCATTTTTATCATACCATTTTGGGGAAATTAGGTGAGGAAATAAAAAGAAAATAAAGGAACATGAATGAAAATAAATAAATCAAAAAGAGGAATTTACCTCTTGAGTTTATCTCCTTTGAGAGCCTCTATAGGGGATATGATTTTTCCATTTGAGGATACGAATGGATAATGGATGTGGGGAAGGATATTATGGTGGAATATGAGATAAATTAGGATTAGGAACATGGTTTAAGAGGTGTGAGGAAATGAGGTTGTGAGGGGTGGTATTTATTGTGTAGGGGAGTAGGGTTTTCGCAATATTATATTCATTGATTTGTTATTTCTTGAAAAACACAAATTGGGGATTATTATCACCAAAAGTATTAGTAATTTCATGGGATTTTTATATTATGGTTCTTACATTACTTATGATGTCAATAATAGTTGATTTAAATTATAATGCGTTTATACAACAAATTAATGTATATTAGTATTCACAAATAAATTCAGGTTTTTCAGCAATATCATAAAAATTCACCCTAAGAGTTTTTTTTCAACATGTAGAATCCAAATATGATGCCTATTTTTAAAAAAAATTCTCTAAAAAATAAAAATATAATTTTTAATGAAAATCATAGTTTACTTGAAAAATAGATATTTCAAAAATAAAACGTATATTATAACGATTTCAAAAAATACATACTACTGTATAAAATTATTTAAAACCAAAAGACAAAAAATTTTAAATTTATGAACACATTTTAGGGAAAAAAATTGCATTTAAATTATTTAATTATTTATAATTATTTATTTATTACATACAAAAAAACAAATAATTTTACTATAGTCTTATTTCCACTTATAATAAGCCTAAATTTTATTTATAAAATAATGTGTGAGGTTACTATTATTTTGGATTATTTACTATTTAAATGGGTAGGTTACTTTCATAAGGGTAGGTTACTAATCACCAAGAATTATTTTTGTTCTATCGGACTACAAACATCTTACTGATCACAACTGTGTTTGTCATATTTTTTAAATTTAAAACAAAAAAGTGGAAAATTTATGTTTAAAGTTCATATATTAGTCATTTAAGAATATTTTGGATTTTTATTTATTAATTTGATTTTATATGATTATGAAATTACTACCATAAGGGATAAATTTCATTAATTATTGTTTGAGTCGTTACATTCCATGCTTTCGTGTGCTTTATTTGATACAGGTGCCTCAAATTCTTTTATATCTGCTCATTTTTTTTAGTGTGTTGGGATTAGAGGTGGAATGTATGTGTATAGTTATGTCTATTGATAAACCATAGGGGGTTAGGGATGAAAATATTTTTCAGTGTAAGGGGTGTTCCCACAAGGTTGGTTTGTTTCCTATGGAACTTGTATTCACTCAAAATGTTGGAATTTGACTTGATATTGGGGATGGATTAGATAGTAATATAATATGACTATATTCAATGTTATATCCCTACAGTGATGTTAACATATCCAAAGGGAGAGGATTATGTTCACTTTGTGGAATGGGATTACAATAGGCACATGTAAGGCTATGTTTTCAGAAGTTGGCTGAATTAATAGCCCCTGTGGCATGTCTGGAGGTAGATGAAGGGGGAGTACAATAGTGCATCTTCCCTCCCATGGTGGTTAATTTTTCTATTGTGATTTTTGAAGACATCATGAGGCTTCCACATGAATGGTATGTTGATTTCAATATAGAGATTTTATTGGGAGTAGAACTAGAATCTATTCTACCAAATAAAATGGCACCAGTAGAACTCTATGAACTAAAAACTCATTTTTTGGAATTGGATAAGAAGTGGTATTTTCATCTGATTAAATTCCCCTGGGGATCTCCCATGTTGTTTACAATAAATATGATGAATCCTTTTGGTTGTGTTTCAATTATAAGAAGCCTAATCAAATGAATGTTAAGAACCAATATCCTATTATGAAAATTAGTTGTCTTTTTGAATATATAAGGGGTGATTTTATGTTCTATAAAATTTATTTCAGATCATTTTATCGTCAAATGAGGGTGAGACCTTATGATATTCGGCATAAAGACTTCTGTATTAGGTATGGTTGATATTAGTTTGTGGTGATGATCTTATAGATGATCAATGTGTTGATATTGTTTATGGACCTCATAAAATGCATATTCCACCAGTACCTAGATCAGTTTGTAGTTGTATTTTTTGAATACATCTTTGTGAAATTAAATAATCATGATGACCATGCCAAAATCATGACTAAGAGAGAATATGTTTTGTACCATGGAATACACATTTTATTTTTATATTGACAAGGTGCATTCATGGGTCATATCATCTCTATGAAAGGTGTGTTAGTGGATCCTGAGAAAGTACAAGCCATTGTATCTCTGGATTATCCCAATAAATTTTTTTACATCTGCTGTTTTTTAGTATTTTAAGGATATTATCGAAGTTTTATAAAAGTGTCCTCCCATTTTTGTAGCACCATTTTCCAGATTGACCTAGAAGGGAATCAAGTTTTAATGGTCTGATGCGTGTTATAATTCCTTATAGGACTAGAATGAATAAGTGGATAACTTCTACACCAATTTTGATCGTAAAAAATCCATGAAATGGGTATATCATCTTTTGTAATAGATCTAGTTTTGTACTTGGGGGAATTGTTGATGTAGTATGACAATGTTGTGTCATCTGAGTTATTGAAATGGAGGCATGATGAACGAAATTACCCTACACATGATCTTCAATTGGCTATGATGGTTTATTATTTAATGTTTTTTTGACATTGTTTATGGGAGAGATGTTTATTTTGTATACTAATAATAATATCATTTAAGTACATATTCTCCCAATATTGTTTGAATATTTGGCTATGAATATGGGTTGATTAGAAGAATTTATTTGATTTTGAATTTGAATACACACTAGGAAAATAGAAATCATTTGGAAAGTTCTTTGAGTTGAAAGACTCAAAATCTGGTGGTTCAAAAATCCAGTTCTAAGTGGACGATGATGGCGTTGTATTCTATGAAATATCTAGAGGTTCTGGATGGAAAATAAAATCTGAAACTTTCATCCATGGTAGTAGATTCCACACTTCTAATGTAGATCAAGGAGAGGGAGTGTGAGGATCTAGAGTGTTTGTCTTTAAGGTAATGAATTGAACTTGGGGAGATACCTTACAGTTGGACTATTAGTGATGATGAGATCATTTATGTTCATGGTTTTATTGATGTGCCTATATGTATGTGGGAAGAGTTGATGTGTGAGTTTCTTGAATCGAAGTGTGTGGTGCACCCTAGTTTGAATAAAATGTATCAGGATCTTCGTATGTTGTATTGGTGTCCTGGGATGAAGAATTATGTTTCATGTTTCATGGTCGGATGCTACACCTACTAGTAGTTGAATGTCAAGCATATAAAACTGGGTGGTCTATTACAACAATTTACCATTCCTTAATAGAAAGAGGATGACATGATTATGGATTTTTTAGTTTGTATACTTATGACTCTTTAGAAGAATTATTTGATTTGTGTAGTTACATATCCAATGACTAAGGGTGTCATTTCATATGAATTTGAGAAACCTACAATATTGACTAGTTGGGTGATTTTTATGTCTAAGAAATAGTATAGATGAATGAGGTTCCATGAACTATAATTTCATATCATGATACAAGGATTGCTTTAGGGTTTTGGAAATAGTTATAGTTGGTTAATTGTAACCATGTGTTTTGAGTTTGGATTTCCACCCACAGATGGATGGAAAGTCATAGCATGATATCCAGGTACTAGAGGATATCTGTCCAAGATTTTGGTGGATCAAAAGGGATTCACATGGATCTTCTTTAGTTTTCCTAAAAAATATTTATTAACTGAAGATACAGATGGAAACATATGAGGTGGTCTATGGTAGACCATGTAGATCACGATTTCATTGGATGGGGGATAGGGTGTTAGAGTTGTCGGGCCCGAGTCTAATGTATGAGAGATTAGAGAAAGTTCACTTGATTTGGAATCATATGGATATGACTTGGAGTATGAAGAAGTCTTACGTGGATTGATGTTGTTGGCCTCTTGAGTTTATTATGGGTTATCGCGTGTTTCTTAGAGTGTCTCTAATATTGGGTTACCTTTGGATTCAAAAATAGGGAAATATGGAACCTATTTATGTGGGATTTCTTGAGATAGTAGAGAGAATTAGACCGACAACATACTGATTAGGTCTTCCATAGTGCTATCATGTAAGGAATGATGTTTTTCAGTTGTTAAAGGATTGGAAGTATTACCCACACCCTTATCATGCAATTAATTTTTTTTATGTTGAGCTTGAGGATGATGCGTCCTTCTAAGAGAATTTGGTCCATATTGTTGACCATGGTGAAAAAGTATTTTAGGTAAATATTTTTCCTTTGGATCCTGTTTTATGGAAAAATGGTAATTTTTAGGAAGAGAAATAGTACAATGAGAAGGGTATGTAGGCCTATTATCATGATCTCTTTACCATAGGAGCTCACTGATGCTTGGAAGTGCCACTTGATGATGATTCATTATAAGGTGGGGAGGTTGTTAGAACCCAAACATTCTTGAAGTTTGTATGTGTTTTTTTGGTTTAAGTCCATTTATTTTGGTTAAGTGACAGTTTTTAGAATGAATATGGAGTTTCATTTTTGTTAGAGTGACTCTTAATATAAAATAAACTATAAAGTATCCATTTAGTAAATGTTTCCTTTACGGAGCATGATTAGAACTAACCCTGCAACCTAATTGTTAATTCGTGGAGGAGGGGTGTATATTATGAAAAAACCGTGAAGGGGGAAGTAAAAATTGTGTGCGCTTGAAAAAATCCAGTATGAATTGTTTTTCAAACTATTTGGGAACCCCATGTAACCATTAATCCTAGCCACCTATTAGATAGAGGGTGTCACACGGTTTTCGCACAATTTTTCCAACCGTGCATCCAAACCACATGCCCCATTAAAAGTTAAACATTACATCATTTCCCTCTTAAACCATCAATGTTATAACTCAAGATTCTGATCATATCATCCTACTATATTCCTAGTGAAAAAAAACTCCTAATACTTCTCAAGGATTAATATTCTTCACCTCTATTACATTTAGAGTGTTTTTTGTTGCGAGTCCAATTTCTAGGTGTGTCTAACACTCCTCTTACTTATCTTTTTTTATTATGGGGTTTATAGTGGTTTTTCATATAATGATTCCAAAAACGTTTTTTTCCAGTGGATCCTTATTTGAGGCTTTGAAGTGTGTTTAGATACAACTAAAAGGAAACTATTAAGTGAGCGTTCACTATTGGAATCAATATAGGTGGTCTACAAGTTATATCACATTGTCTTGTTGTTTATTTATGTGAATGAGGTTGTTCTTTGGTGTTACAACATTTCCCAGTTAGTTTGTCTTAGTATAGTTGATAAATTGAATGGGTAAATTTTAATTGAACCCATAATGATTTTTATGGGATGAGTTGATGTTGGTTTGGCTGGGTTAAGGGAATCCCAAGGGGTGTGTTGGTTCTTGAACATAGAAATTGGAATGTTAGGTGTAAAATTAAATTTCTATGACATAGAGACTATAGTAAATGTGTCCTAATATTAGGATGGATATGGAATGAAAGTAATGGTAGTTGTGTCTAGTTTTTAGAATGGAATATGGGGTTATATGGAATATTTTGAATGGGTTAAACAAATTAATTTGATTTTGTTAAATGACACTACTGTGGATATGTAATGAAGTAAATGAAGGCATGTGAATCATAATATGTAAATGAGTTAAGGAAATTAAATTAGAATGTGTAATTGGGTTAAGGCATGAATATGATTTATATATTGAACAAACTGTGAATAATGAATGATATGTTTATTGTTTACTATGGTTAATTGAAATGGTTTATGTGATTAATGGTTAATGAAACATGTGTACATGGATTAGTGGTTTGTGTGGAATTTACATGATGTTCTAAACCCAAGGGTTGGGTGGGATGGAGGCTCTAAACCACATCCCTACAATTCATGTATTAGAGAGTCGAACTGAGTCTCTTTACCCCTAACGACTGCATTAGATGAGACTACAAGGACCGAGGCACCAAGGTTTCTGTATTGTAGTTAATTGTGAAATTTTTCCCTAGTTATATAGGGGAATTAAAATACCCCCTATGCATTATGGTTGAATAATATAGGCCAATATGAGATAAATGAATTTCTTAACCCATGGATTTATTGATGTAAATGATTTATGTAAACAATTTTGACAAAAGATAGTAGGTTGATCTTTTTATTATTTCATTATTCATTAAGCACATGCATACACTATATAATTAGACTGGATATTTTGTAGGCACCATTAGTTATGTCTAACTAAATTTTACTCACACCCAACTCAGATGCCAGTATGTACCTAATCAGACATCATGGTTATAGGTTCGGAAAAGGGAAAGGTACCTCCACTAGAGGGTTTACTTGGGAATTTAATGTGTATGGATGAGGGAACCCAATTTTTTGTCTGGACATGTTTTGGGGATTCATTATATTTTCTTAATTTTTTGGTTTTCCCTACACTTGGTACTATATGACATAGAGTAACATATTTATTTATTGGTTTTGAGATTGTACCCCTTTTTTTGGAAATTATTAGTAATTCATGTTTATCATTTATTTCTTGTTTTTATTGTTTATTTCTTCCTTATTTACCATTTATACATAGTGAATTACTCTAATAATAATGGTATAGTATCCCCATGTGACCTATTTGACACGTTAAGCTATTCTGAAGCCTCTAGAATATAGGGATGTGCGCCTGAGTTCCTGTGGAAACCCAAATCGAGGAATTGATTTAGTGGACTTTAGGTTGGGTATGTTACTACTGAGAAAGTTTATATGGGGTTTTATGATAGTTATGTGCTTTATGACAATAGTGGTAAGAATTATTTAGGTGGAAAAAATGGATAATCATTTATCTAGGAATTATAGAGGTAATCCCCACCCCAAATGTTCCAATTATGGTAAAATAAATTTTAATGAATGTTTGATAGGATTAGGAATGTGTTACCAATGTGGTTATCTTGGTTAGTATTATTTTGATTGTAAGTAAAAGTGTTATGAACAGAAAATTAGTGGTAAAACATATTTTAACCCCATTATAATTTGTTTTATTTATAATGTGTTTTTTCATTATGCTAATGCATGTTCAAATAAAGTTATATAAGGTGATAATCTGGATGATAAAAAATAATAAGGTGTAGATAAGTATTTTGAAACTACCACAATAGATGTGGGTCCCTCAAATTATGTTGTAATAGGTATATTACTTATTTATTTAGATTATGTAATTATCTTATTTAATTTGAGATCAAAACATAATTTTATATTTATAAAATTTTCAAGTAAGATAGAAATGTCATCATATGAAATAATGTCAGAACTTTCGGTTAAAACTATTAGGGGTATTATAAATGAAATAATGATTTATAGATATCATCTTGTTATCATATATGTAATTTTTTCCTATAAGACTTATTATTACAATTTTATATATTTATTTCACTCTGGTTATATATTGGATTTTAATTTCTCATGATAAGATATATTTCAGTGATGGAGATGATATTTTTTAGAATGAGTTTCAATTTGTATATAAAAATGAATTCATATAATTGTTAAAATATCAATAATATGTGAAATTAATAAAACATGGAAGTGAAAATTATCTTGAAAACATTTTTGAAACTAAAGGATCAATTCAAATTAGTTTTGTGCAACTATTAAAAGAATATATGGATTTATTTCCTGATGATGTTTTGGTTTTATTTTTAATTACCAGGTTGAATTAACTATTGAATTATTGCATGAAGATAATGTAATTTCAAAACCTTTTATATCTAATGGATATAGATGATATTTTGAAATTTAAATAGTAGTTAAAAGAGTTTCCTTATTTGGGTTTCATCCACACAATCAGATCACATTGGGAGGATCATGTTTTGTTCATTTAAAATAAGGATGGTTCTATAAATATTTCCATTTATTATATATAACTGAATAAAAAAACTCTAAAAAAAATTATATGACACCTCATATTGATGGATTGTTTTATTAGATCAAGGGTGATAATTTTGTTCTAGTAATGATCTCATTTTTGGGTATCATTTGCTGATGGTTAAGGAGGAAGATGTTTTGCGGAAGGTGTTCTATACATTGAAAGAAAATTATGTTTTTGGTGTTTTGAATTTTGGGTTGATGAATAAACCCACTTAATTTATAGATTTCATGAATATTGTTTTCCACTAGTATCTGGGTAAATTTAAGGTAGTTTTCATTGATGATATTATGGTTTACTCTAAAATCCATGATGAACATGATAAATATCTAATGATTGGTCTGCAGACTTTAAAATATATTATGATATATGGAAAATTCTATAATTGTGAATTCTGGTATCAAAATATTTCTTTCCTTGAGAATATTTCATATAAATATGTAATAATTTTTCAACCTTGTCAATCTGAAGTGGTGAAAGAGTTTTCAAGCCCAAAACATTTCATTGAGATATGAAGTTTTCATTTATTAGTAGGTTACTACCAATGGTGTGTTGAAAAAAATTATTTTCTATCAATCAAACTGTCTAAGATAACTAAAAAATGTTTGAAATTTATCTGGAAAAAGAAATTTAAGTATGTTTCTAGAAATTTAATGGAAGATCGATTAATGATACCATGTGTTCTCTTCTAGTAATAAATGGTGAAGATGTTATTTACGTTGATTCTTCATTAAAGGGACATGGTTGTATCTTGATACTATAAATTAGAGTAATTGAATATTATTCATGTTAATTTAAGTTACATGAGAAAAATTATACGACATATGATTTGAGCTTGCAAAAATGGCTTTAACATAAAAACTTTTGTTTCATTTTTTCTATGGGGTAAAATGTGAAATATTTATTGACCATTAAAGCTTAAAGTATATATTCAATTTAAAACAATTTAATATGAATGCTCATATGGAAGATAATGGCACAAAGAAAAGGTATAATTGGTTAAAGTTAATTCTTTAGAAATAAATGTTAATAAATAAGGTTTTATCTATTTTACAAGAAGGTTATGTGTTATAGGTGATTCCCAATTGAAGAAGGAAATGTTATATAATGCTCAGAACTATACTTTTTTTGTTCATCCTTACAGTAAGAATATGTACAAATAAATATTATAATATTATTATTGGGGTGGAAAAAATATCATATTATTGAATTTACAATGAAATTTTTGACTTGCCAATTGGTTAATACTGAGAGAAAACTATCAAACAGGGTTTTTCAATCATTGAAAATTCATGAATTAAAATTAGATAATATATATTGGGATATCATGTTAGGATTTACAAATCCACCTTATGGTAATAATTTGATTTTTGATATTGTTTATTTTTTGAATAAATTTATTCATTTTCATTATATTCGAGATACTATGTCTTTGGATGAAAATTATAGACTTTATCTTAATGAGATATTCAGATTACATAGAGTCCCTCTCTCTATTCTATCTAAATAGAATCCCAGACTCACCTCAAATTTTTAGAATGGACTTCATATTTCATTGAGTAAAAAATTATATTTATTTAACAACTTTTCGCACTAAATCTAATAGATTTTCATAGTAATAAATTTTGAATTTATATAATATTCCTATGTATTGATCATTAGATTATGATATATATTGGTATCAACATCATTAATTGGGGTAATGTTATTTTATTAATAGATTTCATTCCAATATATAAATTGTTCATTTTAAATAATTATTTGGAAAGAAGTGTGGCACACATTCATGTTGAGAAAATGAAAGGGAAAAATGTTTTTGGGACCATAGTTGGTTGAAGATATATTTGATAAGGTAATGATAATTTAGGACCATCAGATTTCATCTTGGAGTATGAATAAGGCTATATATATTAATAGAGGGAAAATATATCATTTGAGTTAGGATTTCATGTTTTTAAATTATCACATCGGAAATGTTTAATGTGTTTGCTAAAAAGGAAGGTTATTCTAACTTTTTATTAGTCCTTATGAATTTTTTGAAAACATTGGACTAGTTTAATATATATTTTCCTTCTCTCTGATTATTCATTAGGAATATGATGTGTATCATGTTTTTTTCTATGTACGTCGCTGATGAAAATTATGTTTTTAGTTCTAAAGTTTTACCGTTAGATGTTAATATATCTTATAATTATAATCCAATTTATATTTTGGATCATAGAGATAAGGCACTAATATTTTTTTGTGATTCACTTGTTTATGGTTTTAGGAAAAATAACATGATGAATGAAACAACATGGGAATTATAAAATTATGTGAGGGAAAATAACCTAAATTATTTAAGTAGTGAATGAAATTATAACAACACAATTTATTAAAGGGGAGAGAATGTTAAAACCTACGCAATTTTAATAATAAATATATCTTATTATTTATAAGTATATATTTTATTTATTCATATTAATTTTTTTTATAAATAATTTTATATGACTTCAAAATTCGATAAATGAAAAATTTTATTTAAGTAAATGGATTTTCCATTTTTTACCTAGTTTTATTTATAATTTAATTTTACAAATTCTATAAATTTGATAACATAAAATTGAATTAATTTTTTACAACATCATATCAAATAATTTTTAGTGTGAATTTTTGGGATTTTACTCAAATGATTTATTTTTTACATGAATAATGAAAACCTGTTTTTATGTAAAAAATCATTTCATTTAATGTATTTATAAATTCTCATATTATTTTTAATTTTTTTAAAAGTGAATTTAGTCAAATTGTAATAATTATCATGCAATTAATTCAATAGTACTCACCATTATACTATATTTTGGTATAAAATCATATTTTTTCTAAAAAGGGTATTTTTCTAAAACTATTTTACGGTGGTTTGAGTTTTTATATTAAAATTAATTTATATAAATTATTTAAAATTATTTTTTGAAATGTTTATTTTTTATTTGTAATCATAAATTTCAAATATTTTATTGTATTCAATTTCATTTTTTTCCAAAAAATTGTTTCTATTGTAAAACATTATCATATTGGTAATGGTTAAAAGGGTTTTCATGGGTGGTTAAACTAAGAGATAAGGCAAAAAATATATATAAAACATTAATATATATTATTGGTCTATTTTATGTGATAATTAATCTTTATTTTATTATAAATTTCTCAATTTTGTGCCAATTTTACTTGAAAATGACATATATTATATTTAATAGTTTTGAATCTTTACAAGATTGTCACACCTATATAGAGAAGGGAACCGCCACTCTTCAGTTCTTCAAAAAACTATAAATCATCAAATAAATACCCAAATAACTTCCCAAATATTCCCTAAAAATTTTATAAATCGTTATATATCCAATATACCTACATAATATGGATTAATGGGTAATCCAAGTGACATTTTCCAATGAATATATATAATTATTAACTGTGTGATTCATGTATACATCTTTTCATACCTCCTTAAAATATTATTTAAAAATTATAAAATTAAAACATATGAATATTAAATATAGTTAAATGTTATTATGATTATATGAAAACCAATTTTCACATCCTTCTTCCATGCTATAGAAAATGAAATTATCACTTCTTTGTATGTGTGGACTACCACCTCCACGAAGCGATGTGTTTTTTTTCATCACCAAATCATATGGATGGGTAAAATGATGGATCAAATAAATATATATGATATTTATAACTTATTTATTTTTATGTATTTATAATATATTACTTACCTTCTTACCTTTACATCATTTGGAAAATGATAACTTTGCTCGTGTATACGTGTGGACTACCCCCTCCACGACGAGATGCAACTTTTTTTTCTTATCTACTTTATAATAATAGTAATAAGATTGAAACTGGTGAATAAAAATGTCATTTATTACATATTAATGATTATATAAAATTAATACACTGTCTAATTTGTTTATTTTTTTCTCAATAGGGCAATTAAAATGTCGTTCATTAGTATGCATGGACTACCGTCTCTATTAAAAAACAGGGGGTTATTTTTCATGGAAACCATACATTATTGGTTTCAATAAGTGTATATAATGTAAATAAATCATAATATATAAAATATTTGAGATTATCGAGTTAATTTAACCATAACCCCTTTGACCATTTTCAACACACTGATGTTATTCCGAGTTTATAAATTGAATGTCCTCAGAACATCCAATGTGGACTTAACCATTTCAATAACAAAATAAACCATCGTATCAAATAAAAAAAGGAAATAATAAAAATAAAATGAAAAAGAAAAAATTTATATTGAAATTATAAAACTAATATAATTTTATTACTCAATATTATTATGACACCCTTATATTTAATGATATATTTATTTTCGAATAAATTCATTTTGTTTGATATATTGTGATACATGAAATAGTGTTTTTAAATGTACTGAGGTATACTATTGAAATACTATTATGTGATAGTTACCAGATATATGTTGGATTTGAGTGTATAAGGATGAATAAGTAAATTATAAAAATCATATGGTTTAAAAATTTATTAATTTAATTCATTGGTTATTAAATTATTATAAGTTAGAAGAAAAGTCATTTGAAATTAGAAGTTATGTTTTTGTCAAAAAAATTGATTTATGTGTGAAATTTGTTTTTATATTAATAAATTCAATTAATCACTACTGATGAAATATTTTAATGAGAAATATATTAAATATTTAATAAATTTTTTAACATTCATTTAATGTTTTTTCTAGGAATAAGCTAAGAATAAATCTAATTTTATGATAATAATTAAATTTTCTATAGAAAATGGGTTTGGTCACGTTTGACATGGTTATTTTAAAATGGATTTCTGAAACATATAGAAATTCAATCATTGTAAATTGATTCTATATTTTTAACCCATATAATAAATTTTTTACATATTTCTTTTTTATTTTTGGTCTTTATGAATAGTAACCTTGGTAAAATTATGTTCCCTCAATAAGGATAAAATGGTTATAATAGTGTTAAAACCATGAGATAAAGTATCAAAATCATCCCAAAACATGAATTTATCATATTTTATAGTTTATTTTCATCCATTTACATAAAATTATAAAATATATTTTCATTTGGTTTCATTTTTCATTGATTATGACCATTATATTAATTTATAAAAATAATAAATTCAAAATGTCACTCAGATGAATTTACTACATCTAAATTTATTATGTACAGATAAAAATAGGATAATTTAATTTATAAATACTATATTGAACTATAAAATAAATTTTTTAATATAGTAATTTATTATTTTAATTATTGAATAATTAACCTAAATTCCTACGCAATGACAACACAATATTTTATCAAATAATATAAATTTAAAATAAATGATTTTTAAAATATAAAAATTCATAAAAGATTGATGAATTATCTTGTTCAGTGGAAATTTTACTTCAATGTAACTTATTAGATATGTGAAAAATTTTATATTCAAATTGATTTTCTATCACGTTATTTTGATATTAAAATTAAATGAATAGTTCCAAAAACTAAATTATTGTTATTTTATGATAAACATTATTTTATTAAATACTTTAATTTTTTTTGAAATCCTATATTAGAAAAAATTATTTTTATATGGTCGAAAATATCGACCAACATCTATTTTTTATACACAAGTATTTTTTGGTAACAATTTTGACCATTATATTTTGAGAAACAATTAATTTTTTGGTATTTGTCAAAAGGGTTAACAAATGTTAAAATAAAAAAATAAGGTTGAAAACATAATCAAAATTTTCCAAATATTATTTTATGGGATGATTAATTATATTACTCATTTTATATTTTAATTATATTAATTTGGATTCATTTATTATGAAATTTAATTTATATTAATTTAATACATTTTGGTAAATCCTAGAGCGCCCCTCCCCTAACTTATAAAAGAGAACCACTTCACCAATAATTCTCACACATATTTAGCCCTCTATATTAAAAAATAATTACCATAATACCTTATTATATTTCTTCAAAATATCCTAGAGATTATATTAGTTCTCAAATACTATTATTTCACGTATTAATGTGTAATCCAAATGAGATTTCTCAATGAATAGGTATAACTTCTAATCGAACACTTTCAATTTTATTTCTCTTTATAACTCCTATAAACCTATGATATACATTTTAAAATAATTAATTAAGTATATTAAATATAATATATTTTTATTATGATTATGGAACAACCATAATCTATAATCTTATAATCTCTTGGAAAATGATAATGTTACTTGTGCATACGTGTGGACAACCACCTCCACAAATCAAACTGATTCATTTTTCTTTTAAGGATTACATGTATAGAAATAAATATATTTTAATTTATTATATATAATATAGATGATATAAATTTTTTTAAAGTTTAATTATTTATTTCCTTTATTTTCTTCAATCCATCAAAAAATCAAAACAATGTTCATCTATATGAAAGAACCATCATCTCCATGAACGATGTAACTAATTTTTATATCTCTACATAATATAAATAAATATCATATATATAATTAATATATATGATATTTATATAATGATTTAAATTCTTATAATGATGGAATAATTACAATAGTATAAGTATTAGAACAACAAAATTGAAATTCTCAAGAAAAATAAAATAGTTAAAACCCGGAAACAATGATTTTAATAAAGAATTGATAATAATTTGTCGTTGAAATATTATAAGTGGATTATATATGATATTATAAATAAGTGCATAATTCTTGTATATATCTATAATAAATTTATATTTATTATAAAAGTGTTTAATGTACTTTCAGGGAAAGTGTAATTGACATTACGTTTTTATGTTACAATAACATTATTTTATGTGAATATTTATGATTAATTTTTTGATAATGAATCTTCATGATCTGCCTCTCGATAATTATCATATATCTTATCATAATATATTTATCTATATGTGTTACATTTATTCCACTGATTTTTTAACGTTAGGAACATAATATAGTAAAAAAAATTATAAGGAAAATTAACTTTATTTATCTCTCCGATAATAAATACTTTATCATCCATTTCCATGATTTCAATAATTTATTTTAAAAATGTTTCAATATTATTATCAAATTGTTTAATTTAATTTTAACCCATGTTTCATATTATCCAAAATAGTTTAAAATGAATACTCATTTCATTTTCCAAATGAGGGACTTTTTGATCTTTTTATAAAAAACTTTGAAAGTAATGTTTTATTTCAAATTATAAGGTAGGGAAATAATTTAACTCTATCATGAATGATAAATGTTTGGAATATTTATTTACAAGTTTCAACATCTATTTTTTTGAAAAACTATTTAATATTTGTGAAATATTTGGATTTTAATTAAGATATATCAAGGTTAAAACAATATTTTCCTTAAGAAATGTTCTAAGTGATCTTTCAAGGTATTTTTCATCTTACATCCATGTGACTTAAGGCTCGCTAGGGATATGATATAGTGATAACATCCTTATTATTTATATGTATTCTTTATGATTATGATGAAAACATTTTTTTGAGACAAATTTTATCCAAGGGTTATCTTATGATGACATGTTTGTAAAAATTATTTCCTTTTCATGTTTTATGTTATGATGAATTTTTAATTATATTGTGTCGGAAATATATATGTTTTTCATTATGTGATGTGTGGGCCCAAAATTATATAGTTCTATAATGAGTTAGGTAATGATTAGTAACTCATGTGATAATCAGGATTGGAATAGGGAGTGACACCATTTATTAAGGAACTCTTCCCACTATAATAGTCATGGGATTGAATTTAGACTAATATGATTGTTTGGGGGAGTTAATCCAATACACCATGATTTTCTAGGAAGCGGTCCTTAAATTCCAAAGAAATGGTTTTCTATGCCAATGATATTTCCAAAAAATCATATACCTTATGCCAATGCTAGGCTCTCACGGATCATTTAATTTTATAATGTTATGATTCACATCATATAAAAAGAAAATAATTTCTTCCATAATTTGGATTTATGATCTCTGGTATTATGGGTATGGTCTTCAAATGTCAAGATCATGTTCATATACCCTTATTCTTATGACATGCTCTAGCTTTCATTTATATCTCTCATTTTACCATTACTGGTCTTCTGAGCTCACCCTATGTTATGTTTCATTTACATAGGTTATGTATATACTTATTAAGTATTATAAGTCTAATAAGTGTAAAGTGTATGAAGAAATTTGTGGGATATGGTGTAGTTCACTTATAAAATGCTTGTTTATATATTGTTGTTTTCAAATATACTAAATCAATAGGGTTCTCAAATGGATAATAATGTTATGAAATGAATATTATTAAATTAAGATGTAATATTTATATCAGAAATGTATTGGTAGACATAATGGAATACATATGAATGATATGAGTTTATATTTGAGGTAAGTAACATAAAAAATACTATTCAAATGTTTTATGTCCAACTCTTTTCCTTCCATGAAAATAAATTATTAAATGTTTCCATAATGTTCTTATTTATAATTCAAAGGATTATAAATTTAATTTTGCCAATTTTTACTTACTTTAAAATTTATTAAAATTGATTCATTTCAAAATAGATTATGTGGGTTATTTTAGACTTTTACATAATCAAAAAATTATATTTTTAAATGTATATGTATTTTATTTATTTTTTCATTATCATAACTATTATTCATTATCACGTTTCCTCTATATGATAACCTGATTCTCATAGCAGTTATTAATAACATTATTATAGATTGTTTTTCATTTTTATGAGTTTTTATTGAAAAATGACATTTCTCATTATGATTGTGTGAAAATGAAATGTCTTTTTATTATGGATTTAAAATATCTTTTATGCTAAAAAAGTGATATTTTATAAATTTATTTTTTCTAGATACTGTAATATAGAATTATAGATGATTATAGGTGAGCTCGATATGGATCATGAAAATGGTTGAGATAGATATATATCTATAATTCATTTATTAATTATATTTTATTTAAAGGTGAAAATTTGGGAGAAAAATGGTTTGGTAACTTCTATTGAATTAATTTTGATTCAGTTATTATGAAATGGGATAAATATGATTGAAAGCATGTTAATAATATTATTCTCCAAGATACCTATAAATTTCTTATATAAATGGGTTTTATTCAAATATTTTCATTTCATGAGGTATGAAAAATTTATTTACTTTAAAATGAATTTTTTTTAAATGAAATTATTTAATGAGTTCCCATGTGCCTCAAGATGGATTTATGTTTTTTTATGTTTTCTAATGTGTTTCAAATTATTTCTTAATGAAATATTTATTTTCATATGTGGAGAATTTTTACTTATACTCTTAATGTATTATTGTGAAAAAGGTAAATTTCTTCATGGGTTTTCATGATTTTTATAAGAATAACGAGACCCATTTATTTTTTATACCACTTAATGATATTTTTTTTACTCATACCATGTTTGAAATTTTTTTCATAGAATATAATGATCAGTTTAAAAATTATGAAGTTAAACATTTCTATTATGGTTACTCATATTAAACCAAAATAATGTGTATTTAATGACACATGGGTGTGAACATGAAGTCTTGTTTTTTTCAAAGAAATATACAATGTACGGTACTAACAACTTTTTTATGTAATGATTTTACTAATTATTTAAAAAGTTAAACCTAAAATATCATGGAAATGTTAAAATGTAAAATCCAGACAATCAATGTAATTTTTATGGGTTGTAAATTGAACAGGTCATTACATGTATGTTCTATATAGATGATCGTGATGATAAGAATTTTAACCATGTAATATTTTTATTTTTGTGAAGTTCCATTCATTTAGTAATTTTAGTAATTATATTTAATTTTTCAATATTGTAATATATCTCATTTTTTGTTTTATTATTCTATAATAATGAAATATGACATTGTTCAATTTTATATGAACCTGGATCTTCATTTCAGGTATGGGTCTTGATTTCAGGTGTTTTTTAGGAAAAATGAAGATTTTGGAAATTTTCTCTGTACACGGTGTGTACTTATGAGTACATGTTGTGTACCTAGTTATCGTAGGTAGGAATGTATTTGCCGTGTAATGGCCGAGTACATATCCATGTCGATCGTCTAATGTGGGGTCCGATTGAGGCATGTACATGGCATGTACATTAAATGAACACACTGTTTTTTTATTATTCGAACCGATGTTGCATCTAATCTCAAAATTCATCTTTTTATGGCCTTGGTCATCCAGGAGTGAATGAGAGTGAATAATCTTCTCTGAGACACCATTTCTTAGTCTAAGGTCCGATTCTAACTCTGATAGGTGTGTTGGAATCCTAAATGTGTGTCCTTTCTTCTTCCTAAACCTATCTTCCTGATTTCTCATCTATCTAGAGTTATCCAAGGATGAATTTTTTTACCTTTTTGTAGATCTATGAAATTATAGGACAATTGAAGGTCTAAAGTTCATTATTTTTCATTGCATAACAATGAGGTAGGTGGTTTTTTTCCTTTCCGAGTTTTTTTTGAGTTAAATATACCAAAGTGTCGATTACCCATGATTCGAGTATTTTGAGTTAAGGAACTTGAACCCGACTATCAAATGCCTTATATTGACTGATATATTGGGGTTTTTCTGTTGATTTTTTATGATATATTTCATGTATATGGGACACCCTTTGGGTTTGTTTCATTGTTTGAATGTTTACAGCTATTTGGTCCAGGTTGCCTATGAGGCAGACCTTGTTTTCATTTCATTTCATGATAGGTTGGAATTGATTACTTGTTGATGCTTATTAAATGACCGTGTTATGAATTTTAACTTATTAGACTTGTAGTAGTTGAGATTACTTGGGTTATATCATATCATTTTAGGATTATTGTATTACATAGTGCTATGTGAACCTAGTATAGTGAAACTGAGGGGGAAATTGACATTGAGGGCATCCCCAGAGTTTCTGTTATGTTTACATTGAAAGAAAATATGGGGGATTAATGGTGATTTATCACATAGAGTATATATAGTATACCATTATGAGAAAACATGGGTAATTTAAATTGAGTGATTCCTCAGAGAGTCTATAGTTTATCGTTAAAAGACCCTAAGGGGGTTTGACATTGAGTGCTTCCTCATAGAGTCTTTTTTTGTTAGAACAAAGGGGTTAAACTATGTGAGATTTCCCATAGGGTCGTTATATATTTATTGATATGAATATTTTGTGAACTAGAGGGGTTATGATGTGAGAACATTCCCAAAGGGGTTCTTGTGAATCATTGATTTATTGTGAAGAGTCTTTCATGCCGATGAACATGATTGGAATCAGTCTTATATGATTTTTAGATGGTTTTCTGAGACACTTGTTGTTATATTACACAAGGAATAAAAGTAATTGGATAGATCCCCAAGATTCATTATTCAATAGTATTAATAATCAATAAATGAAAATGAATGTAATTGGAAAATGTAGGATTGTTTACTTTTGAGTACTTCCATATTTATTTCTTACTTTTGCATATTGTCTGCTATATATATTCACTAAAATTTATAAACAGATATTTTGGTGGTTTCCTACTAGGATTTTTATAACACCTTGATTGGGTCATACTTTTGGGCCCAAACAGATTATATGGTTGCAGTTATAGATAAGATAAATATCCCTTCTTCATCTGTTACTTGATTGGCATGGAGCTGGATAGAATGTGACCAAGCCGATGCCTGTGGTACTATAGGTGTTTACTTGTTTTATTTTGTACTTTGGTTTAGTACCTTATATCCAGCATTTTGATTTGTTTGGATATTCTCCTAGACATATGTGACATGCATCATTTATTTGTGTTCTCTAGTTGTTTATTTACTATCATTTTTCCTTTGTTTAATTCTGTTGAATGACATTACTTCTTATACTACTATTTATTATTTGTCTCCCCTATGTTACTCTTCCAACGAGGGAATATTCTCCCCACTATCACACCGTAGGACCTCATAGCTAGTTGAAAGACTTTGGAATTCAAGTAAATATGCTAGAGTCCATGTTACCAACCGGGTTTGGGGTACCTTTGAGCGACACCAAGTTCAGGGATATTATATAGTGGTATCCGAGTGAATCTTTTCTTATTTGACTTATTGTTTGGAGCCTATAGATAGGTATAGGAAAGAATATATAGTTAGTAATATTATTTTCTTGGGAGTAGCTTACCCATTTATAGGAAAAATCAAAGTTACCTCGAATATTGAAACTTTTCTGGTTTTACAATTGTTACAATTGATTTGATTTGACCATTGGGCGATTCACCTATTTTGTAATATTATCGTTGATGTTATTGAGTCTCTATTGTAGTTTCAACCATAATGAGATAATGGTACGACAAATCATTCATCATATATGAACCTTATAGAGATCACATATCATGTATTCATTTCATTCCATTTAGGATGTGATACTGATTGCATGTTGTTGTAATAGATGTCTTGATAGAATACATGCAATTTGATAGGGTATTGCTAAAATTTAAAGTTTCTTTTTGATGGATTCCTAAATTTTGTCCCTATAGTATTATTATCCCTTGTGTATCAGAATTTGGTGGATCATGTATAAACTTTAGTTTAATTGTTTCTTGTTATGAAGTGAATAAGGATGCCAAACATTGATTCGTGGGATTATGGGCTCTCACGAGTCATAGTTTTTCATTCATTGGAAAAAAATTTATGTTTTTAATTGTTCTAAATATGTTTTAGAGATCTAATATCTAGAAACCTAGACAACATGGAATGGGGTGTTATGAACACATGCCAAGTGTCCCTCTTTTCTAGAAGAAAGAACTTTTCTTAAGTACACGCCATGTAGTATGTGTACACACCATGTAGACTTTGATCGTGTGACTAAAAGTGTGAGTAGAGACACGAGGTTTGGAAACATGGGTAGAACACACTGTGTTCTGGGAGTACACGCCGTGTTGAAGAGTCCATGTGTCCGACCATGTGACTAATGACACAGTTGGATGAAACTCAGTCATTACACATTGTGTCCTACTTGAACACGTCTTGTGGAAGTCGATTGTGTCTTCGATCATGTGTGTAACAACATGGGTGGTTAAGGATTATGTAGTACACATTGTGTCTATGTTTAACACATCCTGTAGTGTTACACAAGAGAGGACCATGTGGTTAAGCCGTGTAGAATAACATGGGAAGAAGAGAAAATTAAGTACACTCCATGTCTTGAGGAGGAACACGCTATGTGTAGGGGTGTAACATGACCAGTTTTGGCTGAGGTACACACCAGATTAAAATAACAAGGGGGAAAAACTGTGTACGAGTCATACATGATATGTATCCATGTTTTAAAAAACCATAATGTTTTCTTTCTCTTGTACCTTTCTTGTATATCTATGTTTTACTCCTTGATAATCATGAATTGAGGTGTACGCTTGACCTTGCAGTCATTCCACCGATACCTCCTTGGATTTTATTCTAAATATAGGACCACGATCAGACACCCAAAATGGAAGATCAGGGACTACCAACAGATCTTCTCGTCATGCCTATCTTTGACTGGCTGAAATATCAGACACAGGTGATGAGGCATTGTTCTATAAAGTCTTTATAAGATGATTCATACCTTCCAGGGAACACCGCATCCTGCCCCATCTATGGAAGAGTTGGTGTGATGTTTTTAGCAGCCACATCCTCCCACTTTCTTATGGGATGGAATACCCCAGGCTGCAGAATCATGGTTTGAAGCCATCATGTCTATCTTCGAGCATCTTGAGACATAACATGAGAGGAAGGTGAAGCTCGCAACCTACATTCTTCATTATTCATCCAAGAGATAGTTGTATGTGATATCATATGGGGGACCCTAATGATTTATGTATTGGGATGAGTTTCAACGGTCCATGTATTACTATTTCAACTAGAAGACCTTAAGGGCCGACTGAGGCCGAGAGTTCATGGGTCTAGAACATGGCACACTTTCAGTCATGAAGTATTATTCTCACTTCACAGATCTTCCATTCTTCACGCCTCTACCGGGGGTGATTAGTTATTTATGTCTAGGAAGTTTGAGTATGGTCTCAGTCATGACATTCGGTCCTAGGTGAACATCTTCAGGTTGACATCCATACCTTTTATGGTCAATCATGCACTGATTACCGAGAGCCATATCAAGGAGTATGGAGCTGTGATCTAGGGTGGTTCAACATCCAGTGTTGGTACTTCTCTGACTAATATAAGGAAAATTTGCATAGAGTCTACACACAGAGATCCAAGTATATGAGATAATTCTTTTGGTATCTAGGTGGTATGATTCTAGTGTGGGAGGAGTTGGTATATGAGACCTCAGTTCCCGAGAGACCCAGTCGAGTGCTGATATTGCAACAAAATGGTCCATCATCAGCGTTTTTTTCTTTTTCTCACCACCAGCTAGTGATAGGGGTTTTATAGTGACTCTACTTTAAGGAAAAGGTCCACAAATTCCTCATCAGTTATGTAACTGGAGTTCATCTGGCCATTCAGGCTGAGGAGGAGGACATTGATGTGGTTTTCAAATGCATTCTTTCAGCCACAGCAGGGTGGATCACCTAAGGTTAATTAGGAAGGGTCATAGGGCCGTAGTATAGGCCAGAGTTTTGAAGTAGAGAAGACCCAACAAGAGTAGGATATCAGATCCTCTACGGTTAGAGGTACGATTCTAGTTTCCTCAGTTTTAGCTTCTACTATTTTTGATACAAGTTCTTCCCATAGTTTCATATATGTTTCTGTTTTGGAGAGCCTTGGTATCTTTATCATTACTTATGAGGATGTTATAATTGTAGAAAATTTTTTGGGACTTTGGGAAGCTAGTTTACGTTAGTGTAAGGAGTTCCCTCTTGAGGTTGGTTGGTGTCACTTCTTATGGTA
Organism: Viscum album; assembly: GCA_963277665.1. NCBI lineage: Eukaryota > Viridiplantae > Streptophyta > Magnoliopsida > Santalales > Viscaceae > Viscum > Viscum album. The sequence continues at coordinate 389,099,999 of OY728166.1, forward strand.
CCAATATGTATTAGAGTTGACAGGCTTTGATGTCATTCTCAGAATGGACTGCTTAGTGTCATTACAAACCTTTGTTGACTGCTATCATCTTAGGGTGAGTTTCACATCACCATAGGGAGGATATTTTCTACACAAGGGAGAATGGGATGTCCTTGTGAGTAGAGCTAGACCCGAGCTTCTATGGTTGGGAGGAATTACAGCCAAGATTTCTAATTTATATCTGGATAAACAGGGGAATTCATAGGTAGGAATTCCTCTTATGTCTGATCATTTCAGAGATGTATTTCCATCTGTCTTTTCTAGTTTTCCTCTGTAGAGAGAGGTAGACATCACTATTGATCTTGTGCTTAGAGTGGCACTAGTGTCATTCCTTTTTAAATAATGGGTACACCAGAGTTATATGAGATCAAGAAGTTGTTAGATGAGCTATAGGAAATGGGTTTAATCTTACCTAGTACTTCTCCTTGGGGTTCTGTTATCCAATTTAGAAATACGGTAGGCAGTAACCTCAGACATTGCGTGGATTATTGGAAGCTGAAATAGGTGACGGTCGAGATCCGGTATCCTTTTCCGAGGATTGATGATCTCTTTGATCAGCTTTGAGGTTCCTGAGTGTTCTCAAATATTGACTTAAGATCCAGTTATCATCAATTACATATTATATTATCATATATACCTATTATAGGCATTAATTGTAGGTATAGTCAATACGAGTATGTGGTTATGTCGTTCGGTCTCACGAAGATGCTTACAGTTTTCATGGCACTGACAAACCGAGTGTTTCATCCTTATTTGGCTTCTTTTTTTGTAGCATTCATGGATGATTTCTTGGTGTACTATCACACTCGACATGACCATGCCACCCATATTGATATTATTTATAGTACACTGAGAGAGCACCCATTATATGAAATGATATCAAAATTCCACTTTTGGATGGACCTGATTTTCTTCTTGGGTCATGTCATCTCAGAGAAAAGAGTATCAGTAGACCTAGAGAAAGTCGCAGTATTATTTTCCTAGGATCAACTGAAGAACATCTTTGAGGTATGGAGATTTTTGGTGCTTGATAGTTACTAAATACTTATTATACATGACATCTCATGCTTAGCAGCACAATAGATGGGCCTGACTAAGAAGGTTGAAAATTAATTTTGGACTGATTCCTGTGATTTATCCTTTTAGGATCTTAAAGGGGGATTTACTTCATCATTGATACTGAATTTTCTAGAGTCGGGAAAGAGCTACTCTATTGACTATGATGAATCTAGTATTGAGCGGGGAGTAGTTCTTATGTAGGGGAGAGGTGTCATTGTGTATGGGTCTTGACAGTTGAGGCCACACGAGAGGAATTACCTAACACACGATCTTAATTTATATGTAGTTGTACATGATTTATACTGTTGGAGACATTATCTTTTTTGTAGGGAATTTTGTGGTTTTCACTGACCACACAAGTCTCAAGTATATCTTTACTCAGCATGATTTGAATTTCGTATTTTATAGGTGGGATGAGTACCTTCAATATTTTGACTTTGAGGGTGCCTATACTCCAAGTAAAGGCAATGCAGTGGATGATGCGTTGAGAAGGAGGACTCAGATACAAGTAATTCAGGATCCCATTAGTGAGTGGTAGATTACGGATCTTTTATCTAATATGCATATGGAGCTGCATGATAGATAGGGGCAAAAATTTAGTTCTTATCTAGTTGTTACCTCTACTCTTCTTGATCGAGTGAGAATGAGACATCTAAAATATTATGAAGTCATAGTTCTATGGGTGAGTGTTCCAATAGAGGACCCTACTTCTAGGTTGACCATAGGTGAGGATGATATATTACATTTTCATGGGTGCGTATGGGTGTCAGGAGACATACGTGAGGAGGTGATGTGGGATTTTCATTCCTCATTTTGGGTAGTTCATTCTTGTGTCGCCAAGATGTATCGAGATCAACACTATCAGTATTGGTGGCTAGGTATGAAGAGAGGCATTGCTAGTTTTGTGATGAGATGTTCAACCTATCAGCAGGTGAATATAGGGCATTAGTGACCAAAATAACTTTTATAGCAGTTACCCATTCCCGAGTGGATGTGGAATGATGTCATGATGGATTTTGGGAATGGGTTATTGAGGTCTCCTCGAGGTAATGATGCATTTTCAATTTTCATTGAAAGTATCATGAAGCTTTCACAGTTTTTACCGATCAAGGATACCTTCTGTGTTGATGAGCTTGGAAGGTGTTACATCTGAGTTATTATATGGTTTCATGGGGTTATACACTATATAATTTTATAAACTGATGAATAGTTTACTTATTGTGTTATGTAGGGACTATAGAGGGCATTGGGTGCATAGATACTTTTGAGTACATCTTACCATCCCCCAAAATATGGCCAGTCTGAGCGCATGATCTAGGTTTTGGAGGAAATTCTTCAAGAATGTGTCCATGTTTTCCGGGGCTATTGGGAGAAGCATATACTCCTAGTGGATCTATCCTACAATAACAGTTTCAAGAAAATGATTAATATGGAACCTTATGAGTCTTTTTATGGTAGGATATTCTGTTCACATCAATGTTGGCTAGAGGTAGGACAAGTAGCTATTCTGGGACCTCAACTTCTCTAGGAGACCACTGAGTATGTGGAGTTGATTCAAAAGAGGATGGATACAACATATTCTATAAAAAAATATTATGCTGATCAATGGAGATGACCTCCAGAGTTCATGGTCAATGATTATGTTTTTCTTGCATGTCACACCAAGGTTGGGACAGAGGAGGATTAAGAGGTAGGGAAAGCTTTCAATAATAAATGTTGGAACTTTTGAGGTTTTGGAGAAAGTCATACAAGTTTCCCATCAGTTTTAGTTACCTTAGAGGTACCAGGATATGCATGACATATTCCATTTTTATCTGCTTCGATGTTATTTTTCGACACTTATCACATTATTTATCCTGATAAGGTTGATTTGGAGGTGGATGCATCCTTTTAGGAGCAACCCATTTGGATTTTGGATCACAACACGAAGGTTCTTTGTGGCCGGTCTATTCCTCTGGTATAGGTTTTATGGCAGCATGAGCGAATACTAGATAAGACTTAGGAGAGGGATGCTAACGTTTGATCCATGTAGCTAGAGTAGTTTGATGTTTTTTTACACCTTTGGAAGGGAAATTCAGGGATGAATTTATTTTTGGGAGATGTTTGTAAGAAAACTAAACTTCATTTTAGGTATGGGTCTTGATTTCATGTGTTTTTATGGAAAAGGATGATTTTGGAAATTTTCTATGTACCAGCCATGTACTTATGAGTACACACCATGTACCCGGTTTATCTGTGTTGTCGTGTACTATCCACGTAATAACTGAGCACATGGTCGTGTGGGTCCCTAAAGTGGGGTTTTATTATGCCTTGTACACTAAGTGAACATCAAATGAACATACCATGTACCATTATTGTTTATTTGATTAATCGGAATGGGGTCACGTCTAATATCCAGATTCATCTTCTTCTGGTCTTGGTCGATCCAGAAGCGACCGAGAGCAAAACATCTTCTCTAAGCCACAGTTTCCCCATCCAAGGTCAGATTTTAACACCAGAAAGTGTGTTGGAATCCCACTAGTGATTCCTTCATTCTTATTGAACCTCTTTTCTTTATTTCTCATCTCTATTTTGTTATCCAAGGTTTAATGTTTTAGACCATTTGTAGATCTACAACGTTCTAGGTCAATTAGAGGGTCTATGTTCAATATTTTTCATTGTATAACATCGAGGAAGGTGGTTTGTTAACTTTTAGATACTGTCTTTGAGTTGTATAAGCCAAATTTCCGATTACCCATGATTCTGGTATTTCATGTTAAGGAACATGGACCCTATTGTCAAATGCCTTAGAATGACTGATAGATTAAGGATTATCATTGATTTTTAATGCTATATTTCATGTTTAGGGGACACCCCATGGGTGTGTTTCCATGATTAAATGTTTACGTCCTTTCAGTCCATTTTTCTTTTGAGGCAAACCTGTTATTCCTTTCCTTTCTTGATAGGTTTGAATCGATTTCTTGTTGGTGCTAGTTAAATGTTTGTGTTATGTATTGTAACTACAAATCCTTATAGTAGTTGATATTACTTTGGATGTTGGATATTGTTTTTGAATGATTGTATTACATAGGGTTGTGAGAACCTGGTGTAGTGAGACCGTATGTCGAATTGACATTGAGGCCTTCCCCAAAGTGTCTGTTATGTTTACATTTCCAGACCATAGGGGGGATTGACGATGAGTGCTCCCTCATAGTGTCTATAGTATACTATTATGATACCACATATGGAATTGACATTGAATGTTTCCTCAGAGTGTCTATACTTTATCTTTAAAATACAATTGGGGGAACTGAAAGTTAGTGCTTCCTCAGTGAGTCATTGTTTTTGTGAGACCAAAGGGTTAGACTATATGAGATTTCCTATAGGTTCATTATATCATTATTTATTTGATGATATGTTGAACTAGAGGGATTAGGCTATGAGAACTTTCACATAGGGTTTCTTATGAATGAATGAATGATTGTGATGTCTCCTTCATGATGATGGACAAGTGTGGACTCTGTCTTACATGATTACTAGATGGTGTAATAGGACATTGGTTGTTCTACTACACATGGGATACAATGAATGGGCTAGATATTTAGATTTAATAATTAAATGGATGGAATAATAAATAAATGGAAATTAATGTCATTGGAACCTATAGGATTGTTTACTTTTTATTCATTCCTTGTTTATCAATTCTTTTTTTCATATTTCTTGCTATATATATTCACTGATAGTTAAACAAATATCTTTTGTTGGGTCCCTATTAAGATTCTTCTCACACCCTCTTTGGGACATGATTTTTAGCACAAATAGATTATATGGTTGCAGGAATAGATAAGGTAAATCACCCTTCTTCATCAAGTACTTTTTTTGTAGTAGATCTGGAGATCATGGGACAAACAAGAGGATTGTGATGCTTCAGGTGTTTACTTGTTTTTTTTGTACAGTGGTTTACTACTTTATTTTGATAATTGTGACTTTTTTTGGGTATTTTCTTCGATACATGTGAGATACATCATTTATATATGTACTCTAGTTGTTTATTTACTATAATTTTTATGTTGTACACTTCTATTGAATGATATTACTACTTTCTCTACTTTTTACTATTTTTTTCTACTGTGTTACTATTCTTATGAGGGAATAGATTCCTTACTATTACAACCAAGGCTCCACTAATAGTCAGAAGCCTTTGGTGTTTAGGGAAATGCACATGAGGCCACCAATAGGGTATGGGGAACCTTTGGGTGGCAACGGGATCTGGGACGTTACAATTTTAGTTTAGTGTCACATGTATCATAAGCAAAAAAACACGCATGATTTATTTAATCAGAAAGATATACTAAAATCAAGGGGTGTTACATTATAAAATTTTATATGTTATATACATGGTGGAATTATATATTATTATTTTTTACAATGAACACTTTTCAAACTCTATTGGATATGGTTTTTAACTGTTTTATGTTTTGAAAATATTATGTCTTGTATTATATTATAATTTTTCAAATATGGATAAATTATTTCATTTTATATGTTAAGGTATATCAAATATGTATGATTTCATCTAATCTATTTACTATTGGAAATTTTTGGAACAAATAGAGGTTGTTTTTCTGATGATGGGGAAGCTATTGAAGATATCGTGATGCCTGAAATAGAGAAAGAGGTTTTTTGGGATTATTTGGAAATTAATAGAGGTTTTATTTTTGGATATGTATTAAGGTACTAAAGATATAGTGATATAGTAAGGAATACTAAGTTGGTTCCCATACATGGGATTCATACATGGTTTATGATGTATATAATTGAGATTCATGGCTTTAAAAGATCAAGATACAATGAGATGATATCAAGACATAGAGCATGATGACTGATCAATATTCAATAAATGTTATAATGTGGTAAAAATTGTTTATTTTGGAATATATGGATTTATAATAAGTAAATTCATCATTTGGGTATTTGTAGAAGGACATATTTTTTGGGTGAAAGAGGGTATCACCATATAAATCTCCCTTATTTTATATAATGATGGATCTCAAAATGTTATTTTATCGAGGTGAAATCAATTTTAGTCCTCGTGTTGTGAATTTTATAACCCTAAAGAAAACAACTTGGATTTTATGTTGTATTGGTATATATTTTAAATAAAAATATTACGTCTTTGGTGTTTAGAGAGTGAGTTTTACAGGGTGTGTTTTAGTGAATCTATACACAAACATAAGGAATTGATGATGTAAATTGTATAGTAATCTATAATGGAATCTGGTTATTCTTACAATAAATAGGGAACCCAAAATAGGTGTCATTTATATCATGAATGTCTCATATATGAATAACCAAAATGGTCAACTATAAGTGGAATTTATTAAAGATAAAATAATTTTGATCACTGGGTTGTTTGTAATTATTTGGAAATAGGCCTCAAGTAATATAATAAGTCACAAAGTATGGTTTATATCCTCAAGAAGAACTATATTGCATTCTTGAGTGGATCATGATATACACATTCATGATTCAGTTCAGATTGATGTTTGAAATTAATACAGTTTATATGATGTGGTTTTTGTTATACCATGCATCATTGAGTTTGAGGATAAGGAAAGACTTTACCTTGGGTCATTCAGGGCATTTACATTATTTGATGAATGAATTTATTAAGAAGATCACTTTAAAACTGAATACAATAGAAGTGCATCTATATTTATTGGATAGAACCTATAAATATTTTTCATGTTTTTGGACACATATAGTAATTTGGTACACTTCTCATGATATTGGAACATTATATAGATAATAATTGATCATTACCATTGATTAATGGTTCCGAATATTATAATAAACATTATAAACTTCTATGGTAGTGTCTGGAGAAGTCAGAGCTTTGGAGTTTCATTTGGATTTGATATAATAATTGTAAAAACAACATTGAATATTCATATCATTGTGATTATATAATTTATATAATAATTTCATAGATGAAGAATGTGTTTCGTTAATTATATTATGTTTATTTTTAAGGAAATGAAGCAAAATAATAACAATTCTAGTACTGAAATATTCTTTATCTAGAAGATGTTTTTCATGGATGTGATCATGTGCAAGACATAAACCTTCCGTACTCAATGAGTATTAATTCTATTATATATTAGGAAAATAATAGTATGATAAAGGTTGAACTCCTTGAAGAATAAAATTTTAATAATGGGATACAAAATAATTAGTTTTATACATTAATCGATAATAGAACTAGAATCCTATAAACTGATTCCTTCTTTTTATAGTGAATAATGTTGGAATAGAGGGTAAGTGTCCCTTATGTAATCATTGATAGATCCATTAACATTTTAAAGGTTGTTAGCATTGGTGTAGAGTGACCATGACCAAATTTTACATTCATTTAATGGTTCTTTATATTGGATTATGTTATACTATCATAATTTCATGTACATATTCCTTAGATGTATTATAGTGAGCTTGATCCAAGTCTAAATATTTTCTTTTTCTATGCAATATTTTTCTTCATTTACTATTGATATTAGATTTAAGGATGATGAGGGAGAAATATATTGAATACATTTCCTTTAAATGAGTGTATAAGATCCATGTAAGAATGTGTTAACAATTTGATATTGAATTTAAAATGTTTAATTTGAATGTCACCTAGATTTACCCCCATCATAGGGTTCTACAAGACAAAAATATTTACCCATTAATCCTTATATATACAGTTACATCATTTTAGAGTTCTTGTAAAATATCAACATGATGTGTGTGGTTTATTATAAGGAAAACCATACAATATTGATATTTTATAGTCCCTTACTATATATTTTTAGTATTTGGTGATCAAGGGAAGGAACATAAGGACACTTAAAAACCTAAATTGAGTTGATTGGGGATGAGGGGAAATGTGTTGATTCATTATGTTAAACTCAATGAGTAAAATTTATCCAGGTTATTCACAATTTTATTTTTCCTTCAAATAAACAAATTATTCTATGAAGATATAATGCATAATAGTTTATGTTTTATTATATGGTTTTCTATACATGAATGTCTTAATTGATATGATTTTCATTTATTAATTATACCTTACAATTAAATGTGACTTTGTTTATCAAGTCACAACATTGAAACCACATAAATGATGTTTTATAGAATTCTATGTACATTTATCACATATTTATTTTTGAAATCAACTTTAGATAGTCACATTTTACATTGGTGTTTAATATTTAAAACTTCATTATATCCAAAATGAACCATGATATCTACAATATTCATTACGATATTCAATATGAACACATTATTGTTTGTGTGGGATTAACACCCATAATCATGTACCAATCTATTTTTTTCATAATCACCATGAGTTTGATTTTAGCCAATATAGATTTGAACATCTTCATATTTTGATTCTAGAAAGTGTTTTTGTTAAGATAAGATATATGTTGGTCTCTCATAACTACTTTCATCTAGTGCATTGATGTATCCCTCTTCATCTTATAATAGAGAAAATTTATTCTCAAATGGGATTTTTTTTATAATTTTGTTAATATTATTTTCAATATTCCATTGAATTCATCTCATAACCTCTATTTTATAAAATAGAAAACATATGTCCAATGTTAGAGTTGTGAAAATAATATCAATAAAAATATTTTCTTCTTTATTTTACTATATTTTTTTTGTTTCAACCAGAAGGTTTCTTGTTATATTTATTTAAAAATGGTCGATGTGTTGATGATTACAGCTAGATTTTTTAATATTTCACACCAATGACATATATTGAATTAATATTCTCAAAATTTCATTTAGTGAATATAGAAGTTGAGTTATTCTATAAGCCGTGTAACAATTGGAAGATAAAAAATTTTTATGGGTAGATGAGATGATTAGATATCCATAAGATATTTAAGAAGTGGTAATATTTTTAATGATTAATTATAATATATGAGTGTAAGTGAATAAACAAAATTTAATAAAGATCATTAAAATAAGTGGATGACATGTTTTTCTTTTATCTAACAAATGTTTCAAACGGGGTGTTGATTTAAATAATTTCTTGAGTCATGGTTGAAATAGATGGATTCAACTATGAATATAGAGTTAGATTAATTTATAAAATATTTATATTTATAATTATTCTTGATATAGATATGGTATATGTGAAAGGATATACATGTTCTATTTTGTGTAAGAGTTAAATTCTAGAATATTAAAAAGAGATTTAGTGGCTTCTAATGATTTTATCGGATATTGTGATATTTTTACACCAAAGTTTCATTTCTAAATAAGTTGTAGTGGATGAATACTATGTAGAACATTGGAGTTGAGGATATTATCATATCGATGATAGTGTTCTATAAGTTATTGTAGTTTCATAGAAGAGAAAGAATACTCAAGATGATATAATATCATTTTGAAATAAAGGACATATTCTTACAAAATTTATATAAACATTTATAAAAGTGAACATTGCATATATTTTTATTGTAAATGATGGATTCTAATACAATTGTGGATATGCATTATTTTGAGATATATATGATCTATTTTGGAGAAAACAAAGAATTCTGATGAAAGATTTCAATTTTACCAAGATAAGAATAAGAATTACAAACATGAAGGCATAGTTATGTAGTGTTTTGTTGGAAGGAGTTTACTATAATAATAAAAAACATAAAGGTGATGTTTTTTGATTTGGAGTTTCATGAATGAGACTGGTTGTGTAATTTTTCTGAAGTTGGAGTTCTGTGAATGACATGATTCATGATTTCATGAAGGGTTATTATTATCCTGTAAACACTATATAAATAGGGTATGAAATAAAAACATATTGTATAAATATTATTAATATATAAAAATTAATTATTTTTTCAGACTTAATGTTAAGATATGGTGTTACGTAAATCATCGTGGTTTACAAATGAGTTACGTGATTAACTAATTTCAATGAACTAAATATATTAATGAATATTTATTTTTTGTTAAGTATAACCTTTTCAAGAAAACTATCATGAAATAGGTTCATTCGTAGGGACATACCAGTCCACACAAACAATGCATGATGTAATGAAAAAATAGTAAATTAGGTATTCTCAATAAGTTATTAGAATAAAGAGAGAATAAAAGAATTGGAAAATAAAAATAGAGTTTCATTAATAAAACTTGTTTTTAGGAATTTGATAACCTATAATAAATATAATTCTAGTTCTTGATTATCTTCATATGTAATGGTTTATTGCTATTGTGATATTGTTCAAATCAACATTTCAACACAAAAATTGATATGTTTATATCATTGAGAATTTATAATGGGTTGACCATTCGAAAAAAGTTCAAAGGGGAATCACTTTAAATGATATGATCTTAAAAGATTCTCACACATAATAGAGATAGTCCCCCATGTCCTTAAACTATTAAAGGCAACCACAAGTATATAAACAAATTTTTTTCCTTCATCGAAGTTGTGATATGAGATATGAATAGGAAGTGTCCCTATGATTGATAATGTATATTTAATAAATTTTTTAAAAAATTTTAGTAAGGATAATTACACTTAGTTATGTAGACACACCATCAACATATGCTCCATGGATTATCCTTATATAGTGAACTATGTAAATTATATGTTTCATGTTTATGATTTATATTTCTATATTGAATTTTCTAATTCACTTATATCATATTCTTGAGAGGTTAGTATATTAAATGATATTATTTTAGGAACCAGATCCGTATGCCCTTGAAGAATAATAAATAAAATCGTTTTAATTGTTATCACTATTATTTACCCCCTTTTATAGTGAATCATGAAAACCTAGTCTGAATAAGTAGTTTTAGATAAAAAATTATGAGATGATGTTTAATATATATATCTATTCTTATTTTTTATACTGGTAGATTCGATTATAAATCCCCAATATTTTAGGAACAAATGTTTATGGTTGGAAAAAAATAAATGCTTATGTTCTTACATGATTGAGAAAAAGATACAAATAATTTATTATTTATTATGTTGATTTTAAAAATCATAATTAAAGAGTTTATAATTCTAAGATATAGAATATTTTAATTATCATTTTTCTAATGATGTATACTAGAGCACCTCTCATTATAATATTGTATTCAATTCATGAAAAATGTTATAAGTTATTTATGTGAAAAGTCAAGAAAAAAAATTCAGTTTCATATTCTACCTCATAAGATGAATGAAAACCATTAATTTTTTAAAATTAGTATGAAAATAAGAGGAAAAAATTGTTATATTAAAATAAAAGAATAGTATAAATACGAATAATACAAATGAGAAGAAGGATACACCAACATAGGTAAGTGAGATGGATACCAATGTTAAATAAATTCCGATATTTTTTTATATGATTATTTTACATTAAAAAAATCAGATTCAAATTTATGGAAAGAATAAAGTGACAAGTCTAGGGAGGACGTTGTAAAGACTTTCAGTCATATGTTTAGTGAATTCTTATGTTGTAATCATGATAATAAACAATCCTTCTATGAAAAGGTGGATCAATAGAAGATTATTTATGAAGTGGACTATGTTGTTATTAAAGATATATTCAATGATATCATAATGATGAATAGAGTTGTGGTGGAATTAAATATGGATATAATGAAAATTGGTGCAAAGATGAAGGATAAGAGTGACATAATAAAAAATAATCAAATGAAGTGGGGAAATGGATGACTATAAAAAAATAAATAAAAGTGAGTATTATCCTTCCCAAGACACAAATTTAAGTAAGGATAAAATATGTTTAAGAATATTAATTTATTATGAAATAAATGGATTCCCCATTTGAATGATAAATACAGGAATATCATGTTTATTGAATCAAATATCATCTATTCAAAGGGAAAAGGGAATCTATAAATTCTCCCTACATCAGCCTCAATAATTAGTCTTTTAAAAATCATAATCAATAATTATAGAATAAAATTAATTTCCCTGCTAAATGTGTAATAAAATACTCTAATAAAATGATATCTATAATTTTATACTTCTATATAAAAATGTGATACACTATTTTTTTGTTTATATATTACAAATGTCTCAAAGGTGCATTAAATTTGTTGTATTAACATCACAATTGATAAATGACTACACAATGTGTTATTTAATGAGAGATATTTTGTAATTTATAGTCATTGTAAATTAGAAATTAATTATAGTATAAATTATGTTATACTTTTATTGTAAATTCCATTGTTATCATGAAAATCATAGAGATAAGTTTTACAAAAAAAAGACTTGTCAGGACAAAAAAATTATTTACTACCCTAGAGGATGAAAATGGATCTCAATGAAAGCTTTAGTATACACAAATAAAATTGAATTACAAAAAAATCCATATTGATAATGAAAATTAATCAAGAATGGGAGGAAACAAATATTTCCAATTTTTTGGAAGAAGGAAGAATATTTTAAAAAATAATCACTAATTAAAATGAAGACTTAAAGGAATATGAAAACAATAGTAGATGATATTAATGAAAAATGCGTAAGTGGTTTTGTATGTAATACCATAAGTGAAGAGGTTAAGGCTGGTGGTAGATCCCTACATCATAGAGGAAGCATGTCCAAGGATAAAAAACTCATCCATTGAAAATTAAAAAATATGATTATTCATAATAAAAAAAGTAAAACCCAGGATAAAGAAAATAATAATCCTAGAAAAAATAATTTTAATGATATATTTATGAGTGGAATCAACCAATAATGGTCTGTTGGAATGTCCTGATGAAAAGATACAAATAAAGTGTTGGTTAACTATTAATGACCATTTTTCGTTACATAGGGATGTTCATTGGTACCCTTCTCCCTATATAATTAAATATTTATTGTCTATTAGATGTGGTGTAGAATTAAGGGGGAGACCCAATTCATGTGGTAGTTGTGATGAAAAATCATTCGTAAATGAGCTGAATTAATATTATTTTATTCTAAAAGTTGAATGAAATAACATGTGTAAAAATTCATGATGTTCAAAAATTGGTATTTATTTTGAATAGAAATATAAAATTGCGCCAAGGCCTTTATTTTATTCAAGTATTGGTTCCATGAAACCCATATGTATTTTGAATCCATATATGATGTTACATTCACAATTGAAGTAGTTAAATTGTTGATGAACCTAATATGAAATTAAATATGTTATTGAATCCTTATCTAATTCACCTAGTGGTATCAAGTAAAATATGATGATTGAAATGTGATATTTGGATGCATATTTAGTCGTATAAACTCACTTAGAAGAAAAAATAAAACTCACAAGGAAGAGTCTTCAATTCATGTGAATTTCATGTCTATTTGTTTACATAATAACAATTTAGTATCAGATAGAGATTCTTAGAATACAAAAACACAGTTAGAAATAAAATTCATTATGAAAATATGATCTTCCCATAATGATATCTATATTATTACCTATAAGTGAGTACCCATTGAATTTAAGAGGATATTGTGATGAACATTTAATGGTTGTTGAGCCTCATTTGATGAAAGGATATTCCCTATAAAGAAAGTAAGTTTTTTTAAAATTTTATGTGTTATCAAAAGTTTCTCATAAAAAATATGTATAAGTTGATATATCATGTGTTATGTATCAAAAACATTATAATTCATTAATTAACCACTAATGTTCTAATTTATGTTTTTCTACGATTACAATAATAAATTTACCAAAGAATAAGATGTTTTAGTTTCACTATTTGATGTATTTATTATTGTAAGATAGTGAAATAGATTCCATTGAGGTTATTGACTTAAACAATTTTTTCTTACAACAATTTCTGACTCAAAACACTTAGAAAATTTATCTATTACTCACATTCATGTGGTAAATAATGTCACAAAAAATATTTGTGAGGAATGATTCTATAATGGGTGATTTTTATGTTCATGAAAATTGAATATCCTTATATCTGTGAGTGATAAAATATATAGGGGCTTAATAAGAAAGTGCTCAGGTTAAAACAAAGGTTTTGTGGTAGAAATGGATCTAATAGTCCAAGTGCTGAATCTATTTTAAAAATATTAGAGAAATTTTTTTTAAAGATCTATTAAAAATATTTGGTAAATACAAAATGTTTATGATTTTAACAATTGGCATGTTAGGATCTAATGATGTTAGAAGTGACCCATTTCAAAATATATGGAAGGCGATTAAAATTTTAAGGGATCGATGAAATTATCAATAAATAAATTAGAAAATTATATATGAATTCTCTTTTCCCAATAATAACATTGTAGATAACATTAATTATATTCGATTATATATTTGTATTGACAAAGGGGAAGTTGAGATTCATGTGAATCCCCATGTAATTTAGTGATGATGTGGGAGATAAAGTTAAGATTATTATAGTAGTGAGGATGCCCTTTTCATTCTATTAAATAAAGGGTAAAGAGAAGAATGTTGGTGACAAAAATGAACCATACATTTTTATATATTCCTATAGTGTATGGAGTGATAAAATTGAACCATGAATGCACATAGTGTTTATAAATAATTTAGAGAAATAATTCATCTTCGGAATTATGGTAATGTTTTCATCAAAATCCAGAGGGATATAATATTTCAACTGAAGGGTATTGTGTTATATTTGATAAAAATTGTTATTTTATGTGTTGACTACAATTGAAATATTTTTTGAGAAATTGAGCCTATGGAATACACGATATTTAGTTTATTAGAAGTTCATTTGGTGATTCTAATTGTGGTGTTAGTTCTAAATTTGAGTATGAATTTAAAGATATTGGTGTTTTTTAAGTTGATGAGTTGATTGGAAATATAGAATTCGTTCTAGAAGTTTTGAAGTTTTTTTTGATTAGCACTAAATGAGGATTATAAGTCAAACATTCGAAGATAATAATGGTCATTTGATAAACTGGTTAACATGATTTATTTAGGTCCATCAGAAGTTGATCAATAAATGTTGATTTTAGATGATTTTATAAAAAAGATAAAAATTGATATATATATATATATAGACACACACATATATTTAACCTTATAGATATTTTTTATGCATTATTTAATTTATGATATGTAAGGGTATCCTTTGTAGAGTCCCGACGAGATTTTCCACATAAACTATGCCCAGTGCTAGTTGTTCACTGGGCCTTAGGCGTGCCTCCCTCAACACCATAGGTTGTCGACTAGCTATGAGGTTCTAGTTAGGTGATAGTGGGGAGAATATATTATCATGTGATGATAATAATTATGGTACATAGATATATATATAACATAAGGTAAGTACTATATATAGAATAAGAAATAATAAAGCTCCGCGGAAACATAATAATACAATTGTAGAAACAATTAACCCAAATGACATTATAACACTAGTAGATAATAAAAAATTCCATAACAGGTCATACATTACAATAAAAAGCGTTGTTACCTATGGATGACCATATAAGTATATATAGTAATCATGAAAAAACTCAAATTTAACTCTATATTGATGTATAGGAACCATCTACTCCACTTCCATCCATCCCATGAAAAAGGTATATCTTCGATCACAAAGGTACAACTCTACAACCTGAATCCTTACCTAACCTTAAAACCATAATGTTTACACACTTCCAAAGGGTCCATGTAGGGTGACAGTATTAACTCATTAGACCACCACCAACTTGTTTCTATCATACATCCATAATAATACAATGTATGGAAAATATCATTAAAAAATAAAAACATGAACATTTAATAATTAACCAACTCTGCTTGTTTTCAACAAACACAAGTGAGAATTTACCATACATGGAAAACATTGGTATATCTCTAATTATGTTGCCAAAATATATATTTAGCATACCATAAAGGTCTAAACATATATATTTGCTATGGTGAGGACCCAGGGATTACTACCCTAGTGTCCCATGAAGAATATAATGCATAGATATCCCTTGGTCACCTCCCATTAATATAAAACTAACACCTCATTCCATAATACATATCACATGCCAATAATCATGTATCCTACATCCTAATGGTTCACACAATAATAAGTTCCATGCACCACATGCTAGTATATAGAAATCCCCCCTTATCTCAACAACTCGACATCACAAGACAGAGCGATATTTTTCCTCCACTAAATAAATCAAAATTATATGAACATCCTATATCTTGAGGAATGAAAATATCTATCCTCCAATAATAACATGCCATTGGCCTCAAATATAATGGTGTGATATATCTCAAACGATGGTCCAAATACCATCTTTCAATGGTCTAGCACCATCCACCGTGGAATTATATAAAGAGAACCTCCAACATAACTTATGGTCAACACCACCCCATAGGAATCATTATTTGATGAGGCCTTCAACAATAATAAGTTGTTAAAACCACTTCAATTTAGTGCTCAATATGTACACCAGAATCCAA
The DNA here is from genome assembly GCA_963277665.1 of Viscum album. Taxonomy (NCBI): domain Eukaryota; kingdom Viridiplantae; phylum Streptophyta; class Magnoliopsida; order Santalales; family Viscaceae; genus Viscum; species Viscum album. The sequence goes on from OY728166.1 coordinate 389,116,519, forward strand.
TGGATCATTTACCACCAACAATTTTTTGTATTCAATAGCACATATCTACTCCACATTATCTAGAACCACATTCCCCTACGACAATTTCATTACATCCCAATGTTCAATACCATTTAAAGTCCCCATGAGCCATTCCCAATTTCCTCTTCACCTCAATTCTACTGAACTATGTCTCCAAAAACTGTTGATCATCAGCACCACAAGTATCATAGGCCAATCCAAATCTGAAAAAACACCTTAGCTAAATCCCAGTGATCATCATAACCTCAAATCCTCGGGCCATTCCTATCATATTCTCATAGAACCATAATAAGTCATATAATAATTTAATTAAATAATATTTACCAACCATCCTAACGTAAATTTTGTGTCAAATTCCCCTTACCTGAATTAACATGAATATAAAGTCTAGTATGTTCTCAACGATGTCCCATAACATCAATTTTTTTAATTTTATTGAGAGAATTAATTTATTTATAGACTCACTTAGTTAACCCAAATTTTGTATTAATAAACAGACCCAAAAATAATAATAAAATTATGGATGAATCTCAGAAATTCATACCCTATAATTTTAGACACCCACACACTAACAATCATCCTCTAATCCGATTCATATCGATAGAAAAATATATTTTAGATAAATTCTCTAAATATATGGAAAAAGATCATTAAAATGTGTAGAATTCCATATGGAAAAAGATATACAACAAAATGTAAAAGGACTGAAGAATATACCATTGTGCTTTCAATGAGACAATAATAGCTTGAATCAGATCTTGGGTGGAGAAGAAAAATACAAACCAAATATAAAGGAAGGGAGGTTTTGTGATACCCACTAGGCACTCCTACCTCTATGAATGAAGGGAAATGAGGGATGATGGGGACCAATCACCCTGTGGACCATTTAGAAGAATGTTTTTTGTAGGTTTCATAGTATGTAAATTTTACATTTCATGTATTAGATTCATGATGTGTAAACCATTTACAAATCCCGAATTTATGAGGTAGGTCAAAAAATCTTTCACACCCTAGTGCACATTTTTCAAATGACTTACATGTCAGGTATGATTTAAACAATGTGTATTTCTAGAAGGAGCTATTTTTAATAGCCTGTTCATTTTTCATTTCATTGATGTTCTCCCAAAAACCTAGTAAATCCATTAAACTGTAGTGAACACCTAAAAAATGGTCTTGGAAAAAACAAAACACTAGGAATTATTTTCTGAAGCATAGAATTTATGTTGGAATGACCACTAATTTCAAAAGTTCAAATTCTCCCTCAAAATGATATGTTCAAAAATCCAAGATGATAAAATATTCAGAACTTATAATGGCTTACAATACTAGAAATGGAGGTTTTACCAATTGATATATACAAATGGTTTGATGAAACTGTTGGTATATAATAAAAAGGCAACATTTTCCAACAGTTTGCTCAAACCTATGGAAACTGTGTTAAAATAGTTAATCATTCCCAATGGTTTTAAAAAACTGTTGGTAATGATTTAGTTCCTCTAACATAAACAAACATTTTTACTAAACTGTTGGTCATGAAAGGTTTTCCCAATGGGTTTTAAAAACCATTGTGAATGTTTTCTCTCAAATACCTAGCACCCCAGCTCCAACTCAGCCTGATTACAGACCTAATCTAGAGCTCCTCCCAAAGCCTTCTTGGCTGAGAAAATCCTTCCATTAGTAGTTTCTTCTTCAATAAAACAAATTTTAATTTCTATACTTCAAATTAGTAAGTTTTACCATAGTTTTAGTGTTCTACCTATTTTTTTATGTTTGGTGTTTTGATTTTGGCTAAATTAAAGTTATTACAGTCATTGGAGTACCAAACCCTTTGGTTTGTTTTATGTTTTTTTGTTCTACATTTCAAATGATTTTAAATGCTTACAATCATTTGGTGGATAGTTTATTTTTGCAGGTTATGACTCAGGATGTTATGGAATTTTCCTATGAATTCATAATTCCCTAGAAAAATAAATCCCTAAATCTTTATCCCGTAGGGATTATATAAACTCTACCCATATTTTATGATATTTGTAAATATGTCTCCAATGATTTTATTTCTAGGTTTCCAAAGTCACAAGATTATGAGGGAATTTTTTTGTGGTTGATCACCTATCAATGTATGCTCAATTATCATCCTTAAATAACTCCTTTAAATCTCATGATGTGGTTGATTTATTCATGAATGATCTTTTATGTCTCTGTGAAATGATGATTGATATTTTTAGTGATCACGAACCACTGTATACCAGTATTTATTGGAAATAATTATTTCATATTCAAGGCATAAAATAAAATATGATATCATATTATCACCCCCAAACAGATAGGAAATTGGATGTTTTTAACCATGTTATTTAAATGTATTTAAATTGTTTTTACTATTTAAATCAAATCAACTAGGAATAGTGGAGACCTTGTGTTGAATATAACTACAACACCTCCCCCACCCCCTGGACACCCCCACCCTTGGAAACCCCCACCCCCACCCTCCCTAGATACCCCTCACCCCCCATGGATACCCCCACCCCCTGGACAGCCCACACCACCTCCACCACCCCTACACACCCCCACCACCCCTAGATACCCCCACCCCCTGGACACCCTCCACCCCCTAGGAAATCCCCCCACCCCCTTAGAAATCCCCTTGGATACCACCACACCTCTTATACACCACCCCACCTCCTAAGTGCCATACCCAATTGTTAAATTTGAATTAACAATGTAGTTGATTTCCCCTTTTCCCATTGACATTTTCTAAGTGACCCATAGAGCCTTATAAATTGAATTTGTCATGTTTTGACAAATTGAATTTGTCATATTTTGATAAATTGAATCTTACATGTTTTGATAAATTTATTGGGTTGTTTGGAATGAAATTTTTAATGAATTATATTTTGGACATCTTAATGAATATAATGATTTTAAATAAAAATACCCTAAGGGGGCTGTAGGAAGGGTAGGGAGTTGTTCGGATGTGGGGGGTTGTCTAGGTGAGGGTGGGTTATCTAGTGGGTAGGGGATGAAGGAGGGTAGGATGGACTAAAGTGGTGTGGGGGAGGGGGTATGGGCAGCCCCAAAGAGGGGTGTGGGCTATCCAGGTGGGTCAGGGTGGGGTGTCCAGGTGGGAGAGGGGGTGTGGGTTGTCCAGGGAGGGGGGTCAGTTGTCCAGGTGGGGTGGGGGCTATCCAGGTGGGGGTGGGGGATGTATAGGTGGGAGTGGGCTGTCAAGGTGGAGGTGGGGGGGGGGGGTACATGGGAGGAGGGTGTGGGATTTCCAAGGGTCATGTCCAGGTGGGGGGTGTGGGGCTGTCGAGGGGGGATGTCGGGGTGGGGGGAGTAGGGGAGGGGGTGTGGGATGTCCTGGGTGGGGGTGGGTTGTCCAGGGGTGGTGATGGGTGGGTAATCCAGGCCTGGGGTGTGGGAAGTCACGAGGGGTCAACCAAGGGGGTGGGGATTGGTTGTTTAGTTGTGGAATGGGGGCGTTTGTGGTATAGGGAGGAGGGGGTGGGCTGTCCAGGTGTGTTGGGGGTGTCTGGGTGGGGTGGGGGGATTTCCGGGTGGGGGTGCAGGGGGTAGGAGGGATGCATTGGTGGGGGTGTGGGATGTCCAAGGAGGGGGTGTGTGGTCCACTATAACACTCTACAAATAAATAAGAATCAAATATAACAATTTTTTAGTTTCTTTCACATGTTAATACTTTTCATAAAGTTCCATACCAACACTCACTCTTACCTTTCCAATGAGAAGTGATCTATGAAAAGAAATATCACTCAGGTTGTTATCCACTATTCATATTGATCTCATAAGTATTTAACATTCATAAAAACCCATATCACCTAATGATATAATGTAACGCCCCGACCCCAGCTACCCAGAGTCGGTGCATTACTTCGTAACATTGGCATGATCACAAAAGATCAAGTCTCGAAAGACAGATTAGTTTAGTAGCCTTGGAAACACTAGATAAATTCATAAGTCTTTCATTTCATCAAAAAGTAAACAAACTACAATAACATGGTCTTTATAGTCCACACTCATATACTCTTATGACTATCCCTGTAGTTCATTCATAAAATACTTCTTCACATCCTGGAAAATATTAAAACATTGAAAGAGGTGAGCTCAGATGCTCAGTAAGGATAACAATATTGCGGAAGCTTTCAAAAATAAACATAAAAGTTTAAGGAAATGTATAACTAAAACAAAAGCCTTTTAAACTTGAACATCAACATAATATGGCAAAAGTAAAATGAGATAATTCCATTCACTTTTCACATGGATATTCTACTGGTCGAATAATCACATGCAATATCAATAACCACTTTCATAATGATGGAATGCATAATTCCAGACTATCATAACCACGTAGCCAAGGCCTCGTGCCAAGACCACAAATAAGATTTTGTCAAGGCCTCGTGCCAAGACACTAGTTTGTCTCATGAGACCTGCCGATGCATCGAGGAACTATAGCGGGCTCCACCCGTCACTTATTTTGTCCAATGCATTCCTCATATGAATAGGTTTAAACATATCATAAACCATAACATAATCCTATCACATAAAACATGCATAAAGGAAACATAACATTTCCACATTTCAATCACAAGATGTAAATACAACACATTGATATAATAAAAACACTTTCAAAACCATTTTCAATACCAAAATAAAAGAAAATTAAAAATTTGTATTTATTTTTCATTAAAAAAAATGATGGCTTGTAGAGGAAGCCGAAACTCAAATAATGGTCACGGCGGCGGAGAAGTCATTGTCGCCGCATATGTACGGAAATAAAAACATTCCCTTTTTGTCTTTTAGTAAAACGCTTCGTATAAAAAAGATTCCTTTTGAATAAACGTAAAATGTCAAAGGGGTTTATACACCGTATAAAAGAAAGTTGTGTATAAAGCCAAATATGCCTCAATGAAAGGAGATTGAGACGAAGTCCTTAAAAATATCATTTTTAAAATAAAATAGATCTTTTATGTGTATTCACTATAGGTACACATAAAGAAAGTAAAAATACACAATAGGACATAATAATATCATGACATAATTTGGAAGTAGGAGATTAACCCAAAGAATGGAAATTGGGTTAAGAAATTCCCTTACCTTGCGTCCTGTCCTGACTCGACCGTTCTTTAACCTCCTGAATAATAAACTAGAGTTAATTTATATTTACTTAAGAACCTTTTTCATGTTCATTATTCCTTTTATATCCCTTATTACCATTTTATGAACATTATTTAATTATTTATGTTAATAACGGTCGTTTTGTCGATCTTTGGTACTTGAGTCAAAAATAAACTTCTTATAATTACAAGTTGTTCATGTGGTGAAATATCCATTATATCCAGATTTATATTCATGATTTAGATATCATATATATCATATATATATATAGTATATACATTCATTCATAATGTCACATAACATTTAGAGGTAAGAAATGAAATGCACCGTTCATGGAGACGGTAAGCCGTACGTACGCATGAACGCTACTTTCATTTCTATTTCGTATTTAATGGAATGAAATCATAATTGAATAAATGTATAATATAATTCCAGTATAATATAGTGTATAATACCATTTACTCCATCCTTTATACATCCCACATATGGCATTAACGATTCAAATCACTTTGAGGGGGCGGTAGTCCGCACTTCCTAAAATGAAATTATCGCGTTTTACCCATAATGGAAATCATAAAGTATGCCATAAATGAGAAATACAGAAGCATAAGTAAAACCTAAACATATTATATATCATATAAAAATAGTGAAATCTTAATTTCCACCTTTGAAGGTGTTATATGAGTGTTGAACAATCATCGTTTCGTGAGGCAGAAATTCGCCATCCACAGAAACCGTATGTTCTTCAACCATTAGATGTAGGTGTGTGTGAGTGTAGCTCTAATACTTCTTATAAAGACATCCTAGTATATTTAGGATACTGGTTTTGTTACAAAAGAAATTAATAAAAAGAGTTTAGGGGGTTGGAGAAGAAAAACAAAACAAAACAACATTAGAGAAGACATTAACTCAAAATCGGGTAACTCTTTTTGATTTGAGCCCAAGGATTCCTTGAGAAGAGTTCTGCCCAAAGTGAGGCTTCTAGGAGTAAGATAGGGATGTTGGGAGAGTATTTGGGCAGAGGTTGTCCGAGCCAAATGGCCTGAAGGTGTGAATAAGGTGGTAGAGGTGGGGGCTTTTTATAAGAGGAGAGGAGGGGCTCTTTTGGAAAGATTGAAATGTTACATTATTACACAATGCTTTTCGGATTCTAAAGGTCCCACACTTATATAATTCGAGGATAAGGTTATAAGGGTTAGAAATCTCCTCATCAAATTGGCTTTGGATAAGTGTAAGCCTTAGAATTTGCATTATCTTCTCATTTTATTTAAATCGTTAAATAATGAGGTCATCGCCGCATCGTAATGATGTCATAAATAATTTAATTTATTTAATGACTAAAAATTATAAACAAAATCCTATGATGTATGAAATCTTTTTATATTTCTAATGAATATTTATAATCAAAATTTGGACTTGTGTAACCCCACTTAAAAACTGTTTTAGTAAAACAACTCATGTTTGTGTCAAATAAATTTTAACATAAAATAAATATATATTAATGTCATTTTCCAACTAAAGTGGCTCCATGGGGTCCCCAAGTTGACCCATGGGTTTTCTTGGTCGGCCATGACTCATCCCATAGTGGTAGTACAAGTGTCATGCTCATCTCATGTTATTAAAACATTATTTTTACCTTAAACTACACTAATTACCTCTAATCGCGATTAAGAACTTAAAAGTTACTATTCACCAAAAAATTATTTTAATCTCATTGAACCACATTTTACTTCTTAATGACAACCATGTATGTCGGATTTTTGAAAATCAAATCACAGAAGTGGTAATATTTAATTTAAATGAAAAATCAGTTATTTAACTACCACTTAGTGGTTTCACTATTCATCAAAAATTGAAGTTTTTCAGAACAAAGCCAAAATTTCACCCTAAGCTATAATTGATATTCCGAATTCAAAAATGATGTCTATTTTACAAAATTCCAAAGATATAAGTTTCATTAATTAATTTTATTATTAATTCCCGCTGTTACAACAAATAGCGTGTTTTTAAGAAACAATTTATATCAAAAGATTGACAATTGTTTTTGTCCAATTTCAATGTTAAATTAATTCTAATGACCACCATTGGATAAAATGGTAAAAATATATTCTAATTATACCTTAAAACCACTAAATAGTATAATTTATCACAAAAAATTATTTTTATTAAAAAGTTGTTTTAAGTATTTTTCACTATTCATAAAAAAATTAGAAGTTCTCAGAAAAATACCAAAAATTCAACATAGGCTAATTTCAATATTTCGAATCCAAAAATGAAGTCCATTTTGAAATATAAAATTTCTATAATTTTAAAAAGTGGTTATTACTATTCATAATGGCTACATTGATTAGTCGCGGTGTTTTAGAACTCGAAGTTGCGTACAATGCAAGCTATTGCATTATTGAATGAGAAGCGTATCATGGAAGCTCGGGGTGTTACATTCTCCCCTCCTTCAGTAAATTGCGTCCTCGCAATTTGAAATTTGTCTTTGAAAATAAAAGGTTGAAAAGAGAAAATACCTTTGAGGAAAACCCACATCGGAAATAAGGTTAATAAATATATAACATTAAAAGAAAGCAAGATAAGTACAAAGGTCACCCGATATAGCCCATTCTAGGATTCTATGAAAATATGGATATGGAGGAGAAACAAACCATCAAGGTCTGATGGAGAGTTATAGAAAACATGATTAGGAGAAAGTTTAACCACAGGAAAATCACAAACATGTGATTGGTTAAACGGTCATTTAATCACCAGTTGGAAAAGTTAACCGACAACATTTTTGTTTTAAGTTACCTTTTATAATGTTGAGGAATTTATTTAAGAGATTTACTAAGAACGTAAGGGAATATACATACTTGTTATGTATACTTTCATTCGTTAATAAATTTTTACCACAAACCCAACTTTTACTCCAAATGGTAACGGAACTCAAAAATATTCTATTTATCCTAATTGTATAAGGTTCCAAATGTTAACACATACCATTTAGATTAGTAAAATTATTTTGTAATAACCAGGGACTTCCTGTAGGCTAGTGGTAGGAAATAAAGGCCTGTCGCACTATGATTGTGGGTTCGATTCCTGCAGCTTTGTCCGACGCGACGGGTTATGCCCCACCCTGCAGGTTGTCCTTTTCCTAAAACTATAGTATTATAATATTAAAAAAATAATCTTCATAAATTTTTAACCTTAAACAATACTATCCAAAGATCAACTTAATCCACTCCAACCTTTATAGTTATCCAAAATACCTCTGTCCATACTTTCTCTAAAAGGTCTCTAAATTCCAAAATCAATTGTCACATCAGATTCCCTAAACAAATTAAAGTTTCTCTTTTGTCACATAATAAAAATATGATTACCTTCATCATATTAAAACCTTACTGAAATCAACAAGTACTGCAGTACAATCCTTATATATATATATATATCACATTATTCTAATAACCAAAATATAATCCATGAGTCCAAAAGCACCAATACATTAATTATTCCGCTTCAACTGTAGTCACAGCATAAGATTGGCCTTGATCCCTTGGCCTTTTCTGAGGTAAGTTTCCTTGACGCTTAGGACATTCATTTGCATAATGCCCCATTTCCCTACAATTGTAGCATTCAACTTTGATAGCCTCTTTCTTTCCCTTGCAATCACGAGCCTGGTGACCTTTTTCTCCACATTTATAACAAACTCCCATTCCTTTTAGGCAAGTACCAGGGTGATTCTTCCTAAAATTATCACATAATGGAAAATCCTTCTTTCCCTTTTTCCCATTATCTATCTCTTGTTCCACCGTTCTCTTCTTCTCTTGCTTTAATTTGTTGTCATAAGACTTAGAGAATTCCTTTTCTATCTTGATAGCACACGAGACAATATCTTCGTATGATGAGAAGGATTGTGATACTAATGATCGACGGAGAAATGGTTTTAACCCATCAAAGAAATGATCAATGTTACTCCTTGGGTTATGTATATAATCGGCAGCATGCCTCGCTACCCTTGTAAAGTTAGCCTCATACTTTGCGACATTCTCATCCTCCTTCTGCCTCAGACTCAGAAATTGCCTTTCCATATCTGCTCGATGGTCATGAGGAAAGTATTTTTCTAAGAAAAGCTTCTTGAACTCCCTCCATTCCATATTCGATACTTCATCATCTTCCATTGTGTTTTGAATCAGCGGCCACCACTGATCGGCATCTCCAGTGAGGCGGTAAACTGCCATGACAACCTTCTCCCTTTCACTACTCCCCAAGGCATGGAATATTTTCTCTAAGGAATTTATCCATTTATTAGCTACTATAGGATTTGTACTCCCATTGGAGGTTGGTGGTTGTTGCCTCATGAAGCGGTCTAACATTGATCCTTCACGTTGCGGATCAGGGTTCTCCATACGAGTAAGGTTATTATTCATAACCTGCGTGAGTTGTCCCAGTACGGTGAGAAGCTGATCAACACCAGTTGTATCTCCAGATCCACAATAATTATCTTGAGCAGGAGGGAAATCCCTACAAGGAGTTCGTGCGTTGATACGGTTTCCATTCCTTCCACTAGGTGCCATTTCTAAACAATGGCATAAACTAGATTAGTTTATGAATCAAAATACATAATTCCATACTTGTTAAACACTTTACATAAATTGAACTATTTATGGATATAATCCATAATCATAAAAAGAAATGTTTTCTTTGAGGAAGTATGTACTCATAACCCTTCATAGTGGTTTGTAAATAAAATGAGAATTATCCTAAGCATATCCCCCGGGAGTGTCGTAACCAAGAGTGCAGCAAGGCCCGTTTTCGTGCACCAGTTCCCGTTCGAGTCTAGCTCAAAGCGGTGTTTTCGGGTTTTACCCCTAGGTACATCTGTGCCAGAGCCGCCTCTACCTGCTCGTATCCAGACAGGGATGTATTGCTCGGAAAACCTATAACATCTCTATAATACCAAAATTCTAGGAAGTTCTTCTATACTAATCCTCAAAGTCTATCTTTGGGATATGTGCTCTAATCAGAGTTTATCTAAATCTAGCTTCCAAGGATAGTACTAAACTGCCTCTGATACCAACTGTAACGCCCCGACCCCAGCTACCCAGAGTCGGTGCATTACTTCGTAACATTGGCATGATCACAAAAGATCAAGTCTCGAAAGACCGATTAGTTTAGTAGCCTTGGAAACACTAGATACATTCATAAGTCTTTCATTACATCAAAAAGTAAACAAACTACAATAACATGGTCTTTATAGACCACACTCATATCCTCTTCTGACTATCCCTGTAGGTCATTCATAAAATACTTCTTCACATCCTGGAAAATATTAAAACATTGAAAGGGGTGAGCTCAGATTCTCAGTAAGGATAACAATATTGCGGAAGCTTTCATAAATAAACATAAAAGTTTAAGGCAATGTATAACTAAAACAAAAGACTTTTAAACTTGAACATCAACATAATATGGCAAAAGTAAAATGAGATAATGCCATTCACTTCTTCACATGGATATTCTACTGGTCGAATAATCACATGCAATATCAATAACCACTTTCATAATGATGGAATGCATAATGCCAGACTATCATAACAACGTATCCAAGGCCTCGTGCCAAGACCACAAATAAGATTTTGTCAAGGCCTCGTGCCAAGACACTAGTTTGTCTCATGAGACCTGCCGATGCATCGAGGAGCTATAGTGGGCTCCACCCGTCACTTGTTAAGTCCAATGCATTCCTCATATGAATAGGTTTAAACATATCACAAACCATAACATAATCGTATCACCTAAAACATGCATAAAGGAAACATAACATTTCCACATTTCAATCACAAGATGCAAATACAACACATTGATATAATAAAAACACTTTCAAAACCATTTTCAATACCAAAATAAAAGAAAGTTAAAAATTTGTATTTATTTTTCATTAAAAAAAATGATGGCTTGTAGAGGAAGCCGAAACTCAAATAATGGTCACGGCGGTGGAGAAGTCATTGTCGCTGCATATGTACGGAAATAAAAACATTCCCTTTTTGTCTTTTAGTAAAACGCTTCATATAAAAAAGATTCCCTTTGAATAAACGTAAAAAGTAAAAGGGGTTTATACACCGTATAAAAGAAAGTTGTGTATAAAGCCAAATATGCCTCAATGAAAGGAGATTGAGACGAAGTCCTTAAAAATATAACTTTTAAAATAAAATAGATCTATTATGTGTATTCACTATAGGTACACATAAAGAAAGTAAAAATACACAATAGGACATAATAATATCATGGCATAATTTGGAAGTAGGAGATTAACCCAAAGAATGGAAATTGGGTTAAGAAATTCCCTTACCTTGCGTCCTGTCCTGACTCGACCGTTCTTTAACCTCATGAATAATAAACTAGAGTTAATTTATATTTACTTAAGAAACTTTTTAATGTTCATTATTCCTTTTATATCCCTTATTACCATGTTATGAACATTATTTAGTTATTTAAGTTAATAACGGTCGTTTTGTCGATCTTTGGTACTTGAGTCAAAAATAAACTTCTTATAATTACAAGTTGTTCATGTGGTGAAATATCCATTATATCCAGAATTATATTCATGATGTAGATATCATATATATCATATATATATGTAGTATATACATTCATTCATAATGTCACATAACATTTAGAGGTAAGAAATGAAATGCACCGTTCATGGAGACGGTAAGCCGTACGTACGCATGAACGCAACTTTCATTTCTATTTCGTATTTAATTGAATGAAATCATAATGATATAAATGTATAATATAATTCCAGTATAATATAGTGTATAATACCATTTACTCCATCCTTTATACATCCCTCATATGGCATTAACGATTCAAATCACTTTGAGGGGGCGGTAGTCCGCACTTCCTAAAATGAAATTATCGCGTTTTACCCATAATGGAAATCATAATGTATGCCATAAATGAGAAATACAGAAGCATAAGTAAAACATAAACATATTATATATCATATAAAAATAGTGATATCTTAATGTCCACCTTTGAAGGTGTTATATGAGTGTTGAACAATCATCGTTTCGTGAGGCAGAAATTCGCCATCCACAGAAACCGTATGTTCTTTAACCATTAGATGTAGGTGTGTGTAAGTTTAGCTCGAGTCCTTCTTATAACGACATCCTAGTATATTTAGGATACTGGTGTTGTTACAAAAGAAATGAATAAAAAGAGTTTAGGGGGTTGGAGAAGAAAAATAAAACAAAACAACATTAGAGAAGACATTAACTCAAAATCGGGTAACTCTTTTTTGATTTGAGCCCAAGGCTTCCTTGAGAAGAGTTCTGTCCAAAGTGAGGCTTCTAGGAGTAAGATAGGGATGTTGGGAGAGTATTTGTGCAGAGGCTGGCTAAGCCAAATGGCTTGAAGGTGTGAATAAGGTGGGAGAGGTGGGGGATTTTTATAAGAGGAGAGGAGGGGCTCTTTTGGAAAGATTGAAATGTTACATTATTACAAAATGATTTTCGGATTCTAAAGGTCCCAAACTTATATAATTCGAGGCTAAGGTGATAAGGGTTCTAAATCTCCTCATCAAATTGGCTTTGAAAAAGTGTAAGCCATGGATTTTTCATTATCTTCTCATTTTATTTAAATCGTTAAATAATGAGGTCATCGCCGCATCGTAATGATGTCAAAAATAATTTAATTTATTTAATGTCTAAAAATTATAAAAAAATACTATGATGTAGGAAATATTTTTAGATTTCTAATTAATATTTATAATCAAAATTTGGACTTTTTTAACCCCACTTAAAAACTGTTTTAGTATAACAACTCATGTTTGTGTCAAATTAATTTTAACATTAAATAAATATATATTAATGTCATTTCCAACTAATGTGGCTCCATGGGGTCCCCAAGTTGACCCATGGGTTGTATTGGTCGGCCATGACTCATCCAATAGGAGTAGGACAAGTGTCATGCTCATCTCATATTATTAAAACATTATTTTTACCTTAAACTACACTAATTACCTCTAATCGCGATTAAGAACTTAAAAGTTACTATTAACCAAAAAATTATTTTAATCTCATTGAACCACATTTTACTTCTTAATGACAACCATGTATGTCGGATTTTTGAAAATCAAATCACAGAAGTGGTAATATTACATTTAAATGAAAAATCAGTTATTTAACTACCACTTAGTGGTTTCACTATTCATCAAAAATTGAAGTTTTTCAGAACAAAGCCAAAATTTCACCCTAAGCTATAATTGATATTCCGAATTCAAAAATTATGTCTATTTTACAAAATTACAAAAATATATGTTGCATTAATTAATTTTATTATTAATTCCCACTGTTACAACAAATAGCGTGTTTTTAAGAAACAATTTATATCAAAAGATTGGCAATTGTTTATGTCCAATTTCAATGTTAAATTAATTCTAATGACCACCATTGGATAAAATGGTAAAAATATATTCTAATTATACCTTAAAACCACTAAATAGTATAATTTATCACAATAAATTATTTTGATTAAAAAGTTGTTTTGAGTATTTTTCACTATTCATAAAAAAATTAGAAGTTCTCAGAAAAATACCAAAAATTCAACATAGGCTAATTTCGATATTCCGAATCCAAAAATGAAGTCCATTTTGAAATATAAAATTTCTATAATTTTAATAAGTGGTTATTACTATTCATAACGGCTACATTGATTAGTTGCGGTGTTTTAGAACTCGAAGTTGCGTACAATGCAAGCTATTGCATTATTGAATGAGAAGCGTATCATGGAAGCTCGGGGTGTTACATATAACAAGGCTCATAATCTTATGAGTAGTGTCCCATCGAATCATGGCTCATAAAATCTGATCCACGTAGGATATTTGGTGGTGTGTTTACAATTGGATGTGTTTGTGATTTATATGCATGATATTCATGGTTTAAACCAAAAGTCTTCATGTTCATATTTAATAGGCTTGAAATCATACTAAACTTAGATAAATATTGGATTTTACGACCCAAGTTAGTGGGTGGACAACCCCACCCCTTGGACAACCCCCACCCCCTTGGACAACCCCCCATGGACAACCTGCTACCTGGATAGCCCGGCCACCCCCGTGGACAACCCTCCCACCCCCCGCGGATAGCCCCCCACCCCACCCCCTAGAAACCCTGTACCCCCCTAGACAACCCCACTACCCCCGTGGACAGCCCGCCAACCCCGTTGGACACCCCTCCCCCCATGAACAGCCCCCACGCCCATGGACAACCCACCCTCCCCCTGTGGATAGCCTACCCAACCCCTGGACACCCCGTAGCCCCCGGGATAGCCCCACCACCCTTGAGGATAGCCCACCCACCCACCTCGTACCCAATGGACAACCTCACTACCCCCTAGATAGCCCGCCCACCCCCTGGACACCTTGTACCCCATGGACAGCCCCTACCCCCTGGAAAGCCCCCTTGGACACCCCCAATCCCCCTGGACAGCCCCGCCACCCCCGTGGATGGCCTTCCCACCCCCTTGACACCCCATCCCCCCACATGGACATCCCCACCACCATGGAAAACCCGCCCACCCCCTGGACACTCGCCCACCACCCCCAGACACCCCCTATCCCCCAAACACCCATACCCCTTGAAAGCCCCGCACCCCCTAGACACCCCCAACCCCCTGGACAACTACACCGCCACTGTGGATAGCCCGACCACCCCCATGGACAACCCACCCTCCCCCTAGACACCTCGTACCCCTTATAAAACCTTTCCACCCCCACCACACACCTTGGATAGCCTACCCACCCCCTCGACATCTCGCACTTCTGGACAGCCACTCACCACCTAGAATGCCCCCCACCCCTGGACACCCCCAACCCCTGGACAGCCCTACCACCCCCGTGGACTGCCCTCCCATGGCCTGGATAGCCCATACACACCTAGACAACCCCAAATCCATGGACAGCCCCAACCCCCCATGGACAACTTCTGACCACCCCCAGGACACCCCCATCCCCCCACAGACCCCCCCTAACACCCTAACCCTACTTGAAAACCTCGCCACCGCCGTGGATATCCCAAACACCCTCCTTGGATAGCCCACCATCCCCTGGATAGCCCTCCCACCCCTCTAGACACCTCGTACTCCCTGGACAGCCCCACCACCCCTATTGACAGCCCACCCACCCCCATGGACACCTCATACCCCCTAAACAGCCCCGCCCACCCCTGGACACCCCACTCACCCCACTAGACACCTCGTACCCCCATAGATAGCCCCCACCCCACCCATACAAATCCCCATACCCCACTGGACACTCCCGACTCCCCTAGATAGCCTCGCCACCCCTTTTGACTGCCTGCACACCCCCTAGACACCCCTTACCCCCTGGATAGCCCCCCCCCCCCACCCCCATGGACAGCCTGCCCACCTAGACACCCTGACTAACTAGACAACCCCCACCCCTAAAAACGTCCGACCCCCCTAGACAGCCCCACAATCCCCTCGACACCCCACACCCCCAGGACACCCCCAGGACACCCCCACCCACTTGGGAAATGCATGTGATCTCTCAAATTATGTACGAAAATATAAAATATCTTCGATCTAAAATTTATTCAACACGGGAATAATTCTCCTCCACAAGTTTACATGATCTTTCACACTCATTTGTAGTTATTTAGAGAATTTTTTTTATAAATATAGTATTTTTTTCTTTTATATTATGATTCCTATATTGATTAGGGTGTTAATTATGGTTTCATATAAAGTAAACAATTCTCATTTACATAAATATATTTTCGATGAAACTTCAAACTTTATGAATTTATTTTGATGAAATGACTTATAATTTTTTTTACAGAAGGGGTAGATGTTGGATGTATGAAACTGATCAGATCTCAAGCAATTTTCAAAACAATTTGGAGGGATTTTATATTTTTCATTTCACAATGCTTCAGATAGTGGTCACATACACTACCCCTATTACAAGTTTGTCATAATACCTTGGTTTAGCTGTGAAGAAGTCAGATACCACATAACCAAATATGGTTTTCAAGAAAACTACTCTGAGTGGTATCACAATGGGAAGAAAATGACATCTCAGATTGCCGATGATCCAAATGAGAGGACTTGACTAGAGAATTTGTTATATGGCCAGTTTCCGTTTATTCATCATCATGGAAAAGAAATTATTTCAACCTAAAAATATTCTTATATGAGAACACATGATGCATCTAATGAAAATTATGATGTTGTCAGGGTGAAAAAATTGAATGATGCTACCACGACTCCAGTATGTCGACAATGCAGTAAAATGAAAAAGCTACAATTTTTAATCTGATTGTTTCATGGAAAAACTATGTATGGGATTTCTAAAACTACCATCAATTATATTCTTACCTTATTGAAGAAATTACTTCTAGATGATGCATATATTTTTTCAAACCACTATATGGAATGGAAGTTAGTTTAGGAACATCGATTTTCATGAAACAAAATTCATGCTTTCCTGAAACATTGTAGTGTATTTTGGGAGGAAAATGATGATGGGAATGATTGTTTAAAATGTGGCGCATCTCGCTAAAATGAAAAGGTTGATGGAACACCATCCTGTGTGCCACAAAATGTAATGTGGCACTTTCCATTGATCCTTAGACTCCATAATCTTTTTATGAATGATGGAATATCAAAAAAATGTGATGGCATGATACCATGAAAAAGAAGACTAAGGATGAGTTGGTTCAACCTGAATATGGATTTTCAAATTAGATATTTGATGCTCGATATCCTTATTTTGTAGCTGACATGCGTAATGCAAGTTTGAGTCCTTCATGTGACTGTTTTAATCTGTTTGGGTAGTTTCTTACATCGCACAGCCCAAGAAAGATTTGTATACACATTTATAATCTTCTTCCATGGTTGTGTATGGAAATACCTTTCACTTTCATGAGTATACTCACATCTAGCCCTTCTGATCCAGACAATGATATAGATGTATACATTTATACATTAATAAAATATTTGAATCTTCTTTGGGATGTGGGTGTGCGCACATACGAGGCATGTTCGAAAGACATATTTCAGATGTCTGATGCTCTTATGTGGATGATAATTTTTTTCTTTCTTATGCAATGATGTCTAGATGGAGCACAATGGGAAACCTATCATGTCCTATTTGTATGAAGAGTAAATGACCCAAAATACTAAATCATTTTTATAGTTTTAGTTTTATGAGACAATGATGATTCTTCCCAATGGACCATCCATATAGAAATAATCGTCAAAGATTTGACAATACCATGGAGACCGATGATCCACCTCAGCGTATGTCTGTAACTGATGTGCTTAATTAACAGAATGATTTTAGTTTTTCATATGGGAAGGGTCAAATGAAATATGGAAATACAAATAATGTTCCCACTAAAACCTATTACAATTGGAAGAATAGAAGTATGCTCTTTTATTTTCCATGATAGTCAACCAATTTGTTACATCATTTCATATACATAATGTACATTGAAAAAAATATATGTGAAATGTTGATTTCAATTCTTCTAAATGTAAAGGGAAAGACAAAAGACTATTTACGATCTCAGAGTGACTTGGTGTATTGGGGCATCAGACTGGAATTGCATCATGTGCATATCATTGAAAATAAATGGAAACTTCCATGTTCTTCTTATGTGATGAAACCTATAGAAAAAATCAATTTCTGTAAGTACAATAAACTATAAAATTTCCTGATGTCTATTCAAGCAACATAACCAAATGGTTCAACATAAGAGAGTTGAACCTAAAATCTTTGAAGACTCATGATTCTCACATCCTTATACATGATTTGATTCCAAAACAAATTCGTCATCTTTTTTCCCATAATATAAGGGTGGATGTTATTTGGTTGTGCCATTTGTTTAGAGATATTTTTGCTAAATTCTTTTCCAAGTCTATCATGAAAAAAATGTTTCCAGATGACCCATTAATTTTGAGTGAGTTAGAGAAAATATTTCCTCCATCATTTTTCACAAGCACGCTGCATCTGACTGTCCATATTCCAACTTAAATACTTCATTGAGAGGCTTTTTAATTTCATTGGATGTTCCCAACTGAAATAAATATGTACACATTAAAGTCTTATGTCCATAATAGGAATCATTCTAAAGGTTCTATCATGAACGACTACTTGGATCAAGAATGTATGGATTTCTGCTCTATGTATTTGTCTAATATTACTACAAGACAAAACATACCAAAGAGAAATGAAAAAGAATAGTATGAGAAAATTGAACCCAATTATCCATAACTTCCTCAAACAAGAACAATTCATGGATCAAATACATGGTCGACATTAAGCCTTGATGAGCAGGAGATGGCACATCACATAGTTTTTTTCAAATGTGACTTGTTCGATGACTACATCTTGTAAATAAATTAAATATTTATATCTTATATATATATATATATATCTGTTAAACTATTTCTATGTTTATCAATAGGGAACATAAAGAGATGATAAATAGAAAGCATCGTTTATTATCTTGGAGATGGAGGGAGAAATTGCATAGAAAAGAGTTTTCTGATTTGTTAAAATTGAAGGTAATAATATTAATATTTAAAATAAATAAAACAATAATTAATTAAGTTTAATATTGATTTATATTTTAGGTATTTGGTTTTCCTGCTGACTCTGTCTCTGAGGAAATAAGAGCATTGGCCTTTAGTCCTAGTACAATGGTTCGTGACTATAAATCAATTATTATCAATGGGTTTAGATTTATTATCACTGAAGAATAAAAGAAAATGAGAACACAACATGATAGTGTTATGGTTACTTCCACACCATACTTTTATACTAGTACATCATAAAGCAGACCTCGATTTGAAAATGTAGGATATTATAGAGTTGTGGGAAAAATAATAATATTTTGTTATTATTCTCATGGACGCGTCACACTTATGAAATGTAAGAGGTTTAGTTCGATGATGAGGCATGGAAAATTTATTGGTGATTGTGGATTTTGAGTAATTGATATTACTCACACTCCCTCTACCGATGAAGCATATGTATTGGCATAAATGGTGAAAGAAATTTTTTATGTAAAAGACCATCTTTGACCAGAATTTGGTGTCATTATTGAAGTAATTCCAAGACATATTTATGATTATGGGGATGATGGAATTGACAACATCCCTACTACCATTGGAAACGATCATTTTATTAGTTTTTATGACTCCAATTTCTCAATTTTTATAGTTGACAGTGAACTTGATGTTGTGATGGGAAATATATAAAATCATCCATTCATGATCTCAATTATTTTTGTTTACCTCGACTTGGGATGTTAAGGTTTGTAGTATTCAAATTGATTTAATTAATGATTACAAATATGTTGTATCTGACTGGACAGTTATGTCAATTTTCAATGTTTATTGGTTGATTTTTTTTGAATTGTATTTTATAATATAGAATTGAACTCTATTCTAACCTAATAAAAAAAATTCTAACATGGTGAACATTTCGATGTTTCAACTGTGATTTGTGTAAAAGTTTTAGGACTCTAAGACCTCTCTTTAACATTTTACCAGGTAATGAACATGATGGTTTGTATTATTCTACAAAACATGTATTGAAACCAACATCATCTACCCGAGCTAAAGAAATTAAATTTTTCCGTAATTTTGACAACTGCTTTACCACTATTGAATCTGGTAGTATCAATGTTCCATGATTTTAATAGACTGATGACAATTAGTAAATAACCATCCAACTAAAAATTAAATTTCTTTATTACATCTTGTACGATTTATTGACATCGTTATATATTTTCTCAATCTCATCTAAAATTGTGGTTAGTTATATTATCCATGAATCCCCATATTCCCTCTCATTTATTTTGTTTTTTCGGTTACAAATTAGTTATCCATTTATATTTAGTTCCATATTTGATTAAAAAACTAGCAAATGAAACCAATTGAAGGGAGGTGATGAAAACATATTATGGACAACAATCGTCGCATGACTGAGCTGGGCATTCCACCACAAGTTTTTGCAGTGAGTATTATATTTCAAATAAATATATTTAAATAATATATAATGTAATGTGATTAATTTTTTAAAAATTTTGTAGGATGAATCTATTAAGAAATAGTTATTTGATGTGAAACCTAGTAGTGGTCCCATTACATAGGGTGTTCGTACGAGGGGTTGTGGTACGAGATCTAGAGAATGTGGTCGGCGTACCCGATTAGACCATGCCCATCCAACTAACATACCATCCATCCCACATGATGATACCGATGAGACATTAGGGACACACGAGATATTTAGGCCTCCAATTGTTTCATCACCATTTACATATGAGCCTCCTCACCCATATGTACCATATCAGATGATGATTCCCACTACCCATACAGTATTCGGCATCCATCCTTGTCAACTTCTTTTACTTCTACTTCCTTCTCTCTGGAATTTTATATTCCATCTTCTTCGACTCCTACTCTTCAAGTGTATGTCCCCGCAGAGCATAAATTGGGAACCACTCCATCTGTACATGGTATTCCTTTAGTTTCTACAGATCCAGTGGTGTCCATTTATTAGACTACCGCATGTATACATGTACGACCCTAACAAATTTGTACACCATTATTTATTTTCATTATAACATTTATTGATAAAATATTTGTTTTTCTTTCATAACAGATACATATACTTATAAGAGGTGGTGGAGGGGGAATACATGCGTACTTGGTGTGTGAAACTGTCATATGTAGTTTATTGTGGAGTACCAGGAAGATGGTTAGATGATTGAAAAATCAGGGCAGCAATGTCTGTTTTTTTATGCTTGTCTAATACTCCGACATCATTCCTGTCAGCCCACTCTCATGGAGACAACTGCCAAATAATGTCAAGGATAAATCTTTGGTATAGATATTGGTAAACAATTCTGTGGTATTTAATGCAATATATTAATTTTTTCATTTATATGAATTATTATTTTGGTGTCAACTGCAGTTTAATATCCCCAATGGTGAGGGTGCACGGCCAGCACGTCTAAAGGATTTAGGTGAGCTTTAGAGAGCTTATAAGCATGAGTTGTACATTGGATGGTGTTCAAGAGTGGGCACAAAGTTATAGGAGGTACCTATCATGGATGACTGTCTATTAGAACAGTACCAACAGATGATTACTTAGTGGACGACTAGCCAATTTACAGTATTAATCAAATTAAGGGCATTTGAATGAAAATTTCATGATTTATGTTAATTCTAATTATTGAATTTTATTTAGGATACATCTAGAATAAGTAAAAAAAATTGATGCTAAAGAATAAATCCACACATTGTGATGTACTATGACGCCAAATCATGAGAGGCAACATGTATGGCAATTTATAATCATTCTTTACAACATGCACTTTCTATTACTTCACCCATAATTTATTCGATTGCTAATGTTTTTATATAATTTTAGTTATGAAATTAATTTTTTTTGGAATATTGTTTTTAATTATGGTTTTCTACATTCAATGTCATTTAAGGTGAATAAATTTAATATATAAGGAAGTCTTCCTCAAGAAAAACTATTTTTCTCGAGTAGAATGAAGAAAGATGGACATACGGTAAATGAACCAACTCAACAACAGATTGAATGTTTTAATTTGTAGATTTAAAATTTTAATCACTGTTTTGTAACTTAATAATCTATTCATATTTGCAACAGGCTGCTTTTAAGCCCCTTGATTCATAGAAACCTCACAATTTTGGGTCAAATGATCAGTTACATCAGGCATTGGGAGATGAGCACCCAGTTATAGTACACTGCCAACATGGGAAGAGTATAGTTTAGATTAGGTATTATCCGTACACAGGTATGAGTTGTTGTTCCACCAATTTATAGTTGGTTAAGGTGTAGGCAGAACATGCTGAAACATCGCCACAGAGACAGCATAATATTTTTTTAGCTAAAACACTGCATTTATAAAACCGATGGAAGTTTTACATCCAACACTTCCACCGGAGGCCAACACTGATTGTGGTGAATATATGTCATCAATGCATTCTATATATAGTGTACCAAGTGTATGTTCTATTGTTGGTCGAGACGATGTTGAGTAGGAGTCTAAGGCGGAGGAGGAAGAGGAGGAAGGTGAGTAGGAGGATGATGCGGAGGAGGAGGGAGAGGATGAGGATGAGGTAGATGAGGAGGGCGATGAGGAGGTCGAGGCTGAGTACGGGGCCGAGGAGGAGGGTGGGGATGAAGATGGAGACGAAAATGAGGATGAGGGTAAGTGTGATGATGATGATGATGATAGTAATGGTGATGAGGGACAAATTGATCCGTTACATTTTTGACTGATATTACTGACCTTTGATGTGTATTGATTTATTGTTCCTGAATATATGTGTGATTAGGTAGGTCACATTATCTTTATTTTTTTATCTATAAATAATAAAAATTAAATTGATGATTTTTTGTGACTGATTCAACTCTCCCCTAGATATCCCCCACCCCTGAAGACCGTGTACCCCCTTGTACAGCCCCAACACCCCTATAGATAGCCCACCCACCCCCGTGGACAACCCACTCATCCCCCTGGACAACCCACGATAAGGTTAGGATCTTATACACTAAGAGGGGGAGGGGAAAATCAGTGATATGTTTTTCTTTTAATTATCTTTTCTATAAAAACAAGCTTGGCCTCATGTTAAAGAATTATCCCTTTTATAAAAACAAAAAAATCACACTTCCACAAGAATTAAATTATTTTAATGGTTCGCTACTCAACATGAATAGTTACATCCATGTTATGGTTGGGAAATATTCCAATACCGCACAGTCTATAAGAAAAAAAACCCTTTAGTGTGGATAAAAGAAAGTTTGATATAAAATTAAAGTTATATATGTCTACGATAAATATAACTGTGAATGTGTTTTTTTTAGAAAAATGGTGTTATACATGTTTGTGTAACATGTTAAGAACCTTTCAACAATTTATTCAAAACATGTAACTATTATTTATTTAACGTTAAATTTTGATAACTCTAGAAAATATTCTTCACTCCTGTGGACATCCCGCCCACCCCACTAGACAACCCCTACCCCCTGAACAGCCTGACCACCCCCGTGGATAGGCTGGCCACCCCCCACCCACTGGACACCCCCACCCAAGTAATGCACTACCAACCCCTGGACACAACCCCACCCTTAGAAACCACCCCACCCCCTGGACACCACCCCACCCAAGACATCACCCCACCCCCTAGACACCACCCAAACACCAACCCAACCTATAGACACCCCCATAGAGTACCCCCCACCCCACACACCCCCAGACACCACCACACCCCCGTACACCCCCCGAACACCACCCCACCCCTAGACATCCCCATAGATAGCCACCCCCACCTCTCCGGAAAACCCACTAGACACCCCCATGGACACCCCCATGCACCCCCCACATACCCCCTGGACACGCCGTACCCCCTGGACAGCCTTGCCAACCCCATTGAAAACCCTCTTACTTTCCTGGACAGCCCCTCCTCCTGTGGACAACCACCCCACCCCTTGGACACCTCGTACCCCTGGAAAGCCCCACCCACTCCCCTGGACACCCCATACCTCTTTGGAAATCCCCGCCCACCCCCATGAACAACCCCACCCACCCCCTGGAAAGCCACGACCACCCCATGGATAGCCCTTACCCAGTGGACATCCCCGCCCACCCCCATGGACACCCAGTACCCCCTGGACATCCACACCCATCCCCATGGACACCCCGCCCCCTGGACAGCCTTTCCTCCCCTGTTGACCACCCCCACACCCTGGACAGCCCCCACCCCCTTGGACATCCCCCAAACCCTGGACCGCCCCACCCCCCATGGACACCACCCACCCACTAGACACCCCCAAGGACACCCCCTGGATGACACCCCACCCCCTACCCACCCGAGACACCCCCATGGACCACACACCCCCACCACCATTGACACCCCCACCCCATAGATAGCCCCCCCCACCACCCTAGACAGACCCTACCACCCCAAGACAACCCCATCCCCCCCAAAACCCCCAACCTTCTAAACACCCCTACCCCCCTTTGACAACCACCCAAAACCCCTGAACAACCCCCAACCCCCTGAATTTTGAATTGAATTCTTTATGTATTTAATTAAATTATGAATTATGTGTTAATGATGTATGGGTATACTTGTTGTATATGTATACCTGGTGTAATTACCTTATGAATTATGTGTTAATTTGGTAAGTGTGTAGAGGGTCACTAAATACAGAATTGGAGGTATCAGATTTATATATGAATTATGTATTGGATGAATTCTGTATGAACTCATACAGAATTTTAAATTCCGTATGTATTATAGAGGCATACTTGTTAATGGTGTATTTTGTTACTTGTTTTGTGTGTATGTATAATGATGGTCTTTTATGTATGTATTCTTTTGGAATCACTACTACAAGGGGTTGCTTCACCAGCACATGGGGAGCCCAGCAAATCGGCTTGCTATAGGTACAAAGGATATGTCAAAAATTTACCACTATTGGAATATGTGTAACAGCAGAGCTTATACCAATGTCTTTATGTAAACCATTAGTATAATTTTATGCCAACAGTTTATAAACCATTGGCATAGATATATTTATTTTATACTTACAATGGTTCGTGGAAAAACATTGGTAAAAGTCTATACCAATGGTTCTGTAAACCGTTGGTATAGAGATACTTCATGGTATTACTCATGGATTAAAACTGTTGGAAAAAATATATACCAACAGTTTACTGAAACATTTGGTATATTATGATTTTTTCAGACATATCCCAATGGTTCTCATAGAACCATAGGGATCTGTTTATCCCTACAGCTCAAGGCCCAACGGTTTGGACAACCGTTGGTATAGTAAATACCAATGGTTGTCCAGCATTTTCCAACAGTTTTAAACCGTTGGTATATATGAAATTTCTAGTAGTGTTATCCCTAATATATCAGTATTTACCTAAAGATGGTACTAAAAACACCCATTTCAGAATATTTCCTTGATCTTCCCAGTCTTTCAAACACAGGTCAACTCCCCTCAAGGTTCTCCCCACCTTAGGAGTTATCCAATCAGTCTCCTCCCATCCGAAAATTAAATATTTGATGGTTCCAATGACCATCCTGAGACATAAAATTCCTACCATGATAGGCCTTCATCCCTATAACTCATCAGATGAACAATTTATTCCTCTTTTGTACATGACACCCATATCATCCTATTCCCATTTCATATATATATATATATATATATATATTCCCATCATAATTCCAATGCCTATACACTACATACAAAACACACATCATACTGATTCCTATAATAAATCTGGATTCCTCCACACCTCATACATACATATATATATATATATCACTTATCAAAACTAATGAAAAATACTAACTATCTCCTTGTTAGTCCAAAAAAATACACATTCACCTCGTGTACCAAAATTGGCCATGCCAAAAGAAAAGGTGATACCATGATCAAGGAATAACTCTAGGTGTTGGCAGCTCACCAGACTACCTAGAACCTAGTATATCAATCACATAAACATATACTAAAGCTCTACAACCATATGATTTACCTCATTGAGATGTTTATCGAGCTACCCACCACATACCCCATTGACAAGTCTCTCTATCTCTCCCATCACCACATCATGTAGTTGGATCCTAACAACTAGCACCTGGTACCACTCTTGGTCCTAACTCAGATCCCCATGTCTGAACTGGTCCCCGACTCTTGGCTTGTTGAGAATTATTATTGATAAAAATCTCTAGATTTCCCATATGACCACATTCTCATCCCTCCTTTGGAATCCAGTCACATTGAGTCCAAAAATTCCCTAGATGAATGCACTTGATGTACACCATTTATGGCCCAATCATTAGTGGATATCTTACATCTTTTTTATTATTTTCCTACTGATACTCCCCATGGTATCACTTCTAGATACTTGAAGCACCAGCACTATGCTCACCTAAAGTTATCAACCAGCTTTAATAAGACAAGTGCTTCCAGTTTACCTTCAATATCAACTCCGGATTCACCACCAATTTGAATGATTTTTTCCTGAAGATATGCACCTGAACCCAGATGTTGTGTAATAAGTCATCTCAAAATTTCCCACCATGGTGATGTATTACCCCACAATAGTATGTGAAATTTGGATAGGTCTTGATAATTGTATTGATAATTCACAATGGATGTATCTTTCTATTGGATTTTCATGAACTCATAGTCTTGATCTTCTCTCAACATCTCAAGGAATAAGTTCCCAAATGACCTAGCCTTGAAAACCTAAAAAACTAGTCCCTCATGTCTGCCTACCTATACTTGTACATCCCTATAGTGATATTCTGGTCCTTTAAGAATATACATATCCAACTTAACCCTCTTATCAAGGGGTGTCTTAATATTTCAAAATATATTCTTCATAAACACAATACAGTTCTCTACTACCATCATTCCACCCTCACTAGAAAATAATGGGGGGGGGGGGGTTATGAGGCTTGAAATAATGAGTTAAGTACACTATTGATGGATCAACTCCCTAAGCTTCACTATCGATGTTGTGTACGCCACGAACTGAGATCCCCATGTTTAACTCATCATGTCATGTCCCTAATTCTTCCATCTTCTACATATGAACACCCAACCTCGGAGCCTATAATTGTGGCTCATAATCATCCTGGCCCTCTGAGGCCTCTTCCCGTGTACGCTCTAGTGGAACGTTTTCTTTTCACTACTAACGCTCCACCACAATCCATCGAGGTGGAATAAAAATGAAGACCAGACACCATGGTCAAAATAATAATAATATATATATATCATGGATATGTAAATCTATATTTGGAAGTGCATCTCATCACCCTTACACTCACCTACCACACCCATGTCACATGACATCCGACCTCATGTGCCCCTACAAACCCATATTAGAGTTAGGTACCATGTATAATCCATCCTCATGGCCCCTTTACTACCCATATCTGAATCATAAGTCACATATCATCTAGCCTCATTGTCCCTTTACTAACCATCACAAAGTCATCCATCACATGTCATGTATATCAATTTGAGGTACCTGAATATAATTCCACCAAATAGGTAATAATGGAAATCATTGTTTGTATTCTTTTTGGAAACATTATGTGGATAACCTCTTTTATCATAACTACCTACCAATATCAGAGTTTGGACTATATAATATGCATGAATAACATCACATACTGATGACATCAGTAACCACGTGTTTGGGTTGGCTGAGTATAATTCCACCAAAAAGGATAAGCATAAAGTCATTGTTTAGCTTCCATGTGAAACTATAAAAAAATACAACCATTCATATGACATTGTATGATTCCAATGATGTTCTCATGTAAACATTCACATCACCTGAGCTTATGTTCCTATCATGATGCATGAACAATCCCCATTTCCGTACTGGGACAAGGGTTAAAACCCATCAACCAACAACATCACACCCAAGTCTTCCCATCTAAGTGGAAGTAAATATACATTAAAATTGAAAATAATAACATCAATTTTTTACCTCTATAAACTTGGTCTGTCTCTGGTGCATGGAGCTTCATGCATGCAAACATGATATCCTTACCCAGTTATGGCTACATCATAACCTCGGATCTACCATAGCCTAAATAGCAAGACCAAACATGAATAAAAACTCATATGATACCATTTCTAGCTTCCCAACTATATATTCCACTTACCCTGTAGTTCTTACTAGTTGAAAATTGCTCCTTATGTGCGCCTCCTCTTATACCAAAGGTTTTCAATATGTAGTGATGGTCTGGTTATGTGATTTTGGGGGGAATATACCCACATCTAATGGTAATAATAATGTTATATATATAACATAAGTAATGGACCATAAACAATTGAAGAAGCAATAAACATCATCAGAAGCATAATAATAATTCATCAGAAAAAAATCACAATGGAATAATGACTTTTTGTATTATAGAAATTTGCACAAAATATAGTATAAAATTAGGGTCGACCATGGACAACCATATTAGTACATATAATAATAATGAAGAAGCTCAAAATGGAACTCCATATAATTTAAAATGAACCACATGGTCCACTACCATCCATCCCATGAAAAATTAACATCTATAATCACAAAGGTCCATCTCGAAACATATATCCTTACCAAATATCAAAACCATAAAGTCTACATGTATCTCTAGGGGACCATGTAGGGTATGAGAATACACTTAGTAAGCCACCACCAACCTATACCTATCCTATATCCATAATTATAAACATTAGGAAAAATATAAATATAAATTCAATATAAAAACATTTAATAATTAACCAAATAAACATTTTTTCAATAGCCACATGTGATCATTTACCTGCTTCAACAAATGTCGATATATATCAGAATAAGTGCCCCAAAATATATATTATTAATATCATATAGGTATGAAAAGATATGTTTATAGTGGTGAGGACCAATGGGTTAGTGACTAGATGTCCCCTAGTGAATATAATTGCTAGATATCACTCATGAACCTCCTATTAATATAACACCTACACCTCATGCCATCTGAAACCTCACGTGACACCAATAATTTATACATCATCCAAATATAATGTGAAACAATAAGTATCAGGACCCTCAAAATTTCTCATAGAAATTCTCATTTTTATTAAGTTATTTACGTACTAAGAAATAACAATATATATCCTAGAATAATTAATTCCGCATCTAATCAATAGTATATGTCTAGAGGCATGATTATTTCCATCCTCTTATAATCTTGACCCATCAGCCTCAATTATTCCAAGAGCCCCAACCCCAAACTGATGGTCTCAAAACCATCTCCTTATAGTCCGTCACCATCCATTCTGTCTTTATATAGTGAGTACCTCCATTATAACTGATGGTCATCCCCATCCCCAAATATGAAATATCTACAAAGGAACCCACCAACAACAAGCTGTCAACACCACGTAAATTGAGTTAAATCTACATTAACATGACTTTAATGGGTTTCAGGAAACAATGGTGAGTATAATTCACCACAATATAAAAAATCCACATCATGCGACACCTCATTCTATTGTGGCCACATCATTAATTCAAGATAGTCAATACCATTTTCAGTCTATTGGTACATTACCTCATCACAATGACCTCATCACCTCAATCTAGATGAACCATGTCACCTCAACCTGGTGATCATCATAAACCCATGTATTTCAGACAGAGACCAACCTGAATAAAATGTTGCCTCAATCCTGGTGAACATCATCGCATCAAAATCTCAGACCATTCCCATCATGATCCCATTGAACCGTGACATTCATATATAAATTTAATTAATTATAATTAACCAATATTCCAAAATCTGAGAATTCTACATAAATTTACTAATAAGTCAAAAGACCTTTTCTTGGTTTAGTATGTATATATATACATGGGAATTTTAAATAAAATCACATTAAATAATTTTATTAATTTCAATGTGAGCATTAATTTTTTTATGGTCTCATTCGATCAACCCATCATTCATATTAAGTCATGAACCCAAAAACACATAAATAATCAGACATAAATCTAGAAATAATTTTCGATTTATTATTTTTCCCTCATTGATAAAATATCAACCTCTAATCAGATCCATGTCCTGAGAAAAATTTCTATTAATCAAATTCCCTAAAAATAAGATAAAATTGGCCTCAAGGATTTAAAATTATTTTGGGTGGGATAAATAAGTAAAATATGTAAGAGAAATAAATAAAATACATCTATACTTCTAAAGTGACAAACAGAGATAAAATTGGAGATCAGTTGGACATGAATGACTCAAACCTATGAGAAGGTAAGGGAGGCACTGCGAGACCCCATATGTGATCCTTCCACTATGCATGAGGAGAAATGAGGGATGAGGGGGGTGAAGCCCCCTATGGACCATTACAATAAATTATTCATGTATGTTTCGAGACATGTGAATTTTACATATCATGTATTAGTTTCACCACATATAAACCATTTACACATCTTGATTTCATTAGGTAGGACCCCCAATCCTTCATTCCATTTTACATGATGTGAAAATGACTTCAAAATCATGAAAGTGTTACATGATGTGTATTTCCAACTAGAGTTGTTTTAAAATTCCCAATATTATATCCTTTCCCTGGTGCTCACCTGAACACCCAAGGCATCCACGAATCTATAGACCAAACCAAAAAAAGGTCTTAGGTTAATAAATACTCTCAAAATTTGGTTCTAATCATAGAATTTAAGTTGTACCAACCACCAAACTCAAAGGTTTAAATTTATTCACCAAATGACCCATTTAAAAATTAATAATATTAAATTATTGATCTAGAATTGATACGTGGGAAACTAAATATAGGATCTCTTTTTTATAAGAGTTATATTCTAAAATATATAATATAAATATGATTAATCTTGTATATGTATTTGATGGACTGAGATAATTACAATAATATATCATTTCAGAATTGGTTATGATGGTTGATTCATATATATATAATTGTTGTTAATAATAATATCTTATTGATACAAATGTTCTGTAAGTTCTTGAAGTTTATTAAAAATGAATCTTACTCACAATGATATCATATAATTTTAAATAAAAGGTAATATTATCATAAATTTTTTCATACGTTAATGGATGTAGAGATTGCACATATTTTTTTTTTGAAAAGTATGAATTATAAAACAACATGGAGTTTTATGAGTATGGGATGTATAAAAATAATTTAGAGAAAAGGAATAATTCATGCGAAAAGGTAGATTAGTCTGAATTTAGAGATAGGAAGTAATTTAAAAATTGATATTTTAGTAGATCAAAGTTGAGTGATGTTTGTAACAATAAGGATTAGTGAAAAAGAAATT
This sequence comes from Viscum album, assembly GCA_963277665.1. Classification (NCBI taxonomy): domain Eukaryota; kingdom Viridiplantae; phylum Streptophyta; class Magnoliopsida; order Santalales; family Viscaceae; genus Viscum; species Viscum album. The sequence continues at coordinate 389,147,598 of OY728166.1, forward strand.
TTTTATGATTTGGAATTTCACAAACAAATTTATTTGTGTGGCTTGTGGGAAGGTGTAGTTTTCTGAATATAATATTGCATGAATTCATGAAGGGTCATTAGTTTACTATAAATAAACATTCAATATAGAATAAGATTGATACTTGAAAGATAATGATTTTTGTGAGAGATCTTTTTTATTCAATGTATTGTTTCATAAAAGATCTATGTGAATCAATATATTCTATGAGAAGCTTGTGTGAATCACTATGTTTTGAAAACATAATTTTTTTTGTGAAACTTTGTTTTATTTGCTGTTCTATGTTAAGAAATAAAATTATCTTGAACCCGATTCAGGTGTAGGGATGTACAAGCCCATATATCTGTGAATTAATGTTATGTTAAAGTAATAAATTTTTTATTCTCACTATGTGATCAGAACACAGAGAGAATATAAAACATTTTTAAATAATTTATCTTGGAAAAAAAGATAGATATTAATTAACACATTAGTAAAATTAAGGAATTAGGGATTGTTTATAAATGATATTAATCTAGTTCCAATTATCTTCATCCAGAGTGTTTTGTTACGTTTTTCATATTGTGGAATTCAATGGCATGAACCAAACATTCAAGTATTGATCTCATTAAGAATAGAGAATGGGGAGTGGAAAAAATAGAGTTAAAAGGATAATTTAATTAGAATCTATAATTTAATACGAGTTTAAATATAAATATATATCCACCGTAATATGTATAAATTTTTGAAAGACCGTCAAATATATGAACTAGCTACCACCATTACTAATGTAGTGAGTGGAGGGAAGAATAGGGAGTGTCCCACGGATCGATATTGCATCATTACTAAAGAGTTATAATAAATTAGGTGGGTAGTATTTCCCACAGGTACATTGATAAACTATGAATATATTCTCCTCAGATTATCCCTTTATGGTGAACCAAGTAAATTTCAGGCATCATGTGAATGATTTATATTTCTGAATTCGTATCTCTTATTTGGTGAGATCAGATACTTTAGAGGAAAAGAGATTTAAATTTTTCCTATGAACAAGGTAAAAATATATTAATGACTTAGAAGATAAAAATATGATAAATGTTTTGATTCGGTTTGACCCTAATTTACCCCACCCCCTCTTAGGGTTCTTTATGTCATCATACTCCCAACATGTTCACATCTTCATTTTCAATCCTTTATGTGAATTACCCAAAATAGAACACCTTAATATTTATTTATTAGTCATGGTGTGACCCATGTAACCATAAAACTTACATATCATTAATAGTAATAACATTTTCTTTCATTCTATATATTCATTCCTTCTATATAACATTATGATTTTAAAATAACTCTTGATAATTGGGTTAGTAAATTTTGGCTTATATTCTCATTTCCTATCACCAATGAATTTTATTTCTTATACATGGTTGATTAGCCTTCATATACAATTCCATTATTTCCCATGGAATTATACATTTAGTCATTCAAATAATTTTTGATGTTGCTTGTACCTCTTCTCGCTCTCTAGTTGTCTTTCTATTCTTTAAACATTCAAATTTATTCTTATTTTAATAACTACAAGATTTAAACATTGATTTAATATTTTTCATTAATGTAACCAATTATTATGTATGTATTTATATTTTTACTTATAATTCATTCAAATATCCATGTTTTGTAATAACTATAGAATATTCTTTAATTATAATCCTGAATTTATTCAATTGACCGGGAACTTTTGGAATAATAGATTATTATTATACATGAATCTCTAACTAAGTGATTTTAGTTTTTATTTCATTAATACACTATAAGGGTTTCTCATACAGTCCAAAAACCATTTTACTCTTCTTCATTAGAATATCTGCCACTTTTGAGATTTTATTTTGAGGTATTTTTCTATTTATTTTTGAGTTTAATATTTTTTTCCTTTTGGAACCATGTAATTTTAGAGAAAAATAGAGATTTTGGGATTGATAGTAGGTGGTGCATGGTCGGTGCATGATTAGGGGAAACTGTGCACACATACCCAATAAACCATTAAACCAAATGAATTTTGGAATTTGATGACTACATGGTTAGCATATGGGTTTTCAAACCATACAGACTATCCATGTGGAATGCTTCTACTGGATAATGAGGGGACCATGGTTGTTGTACGGTTTGGAAAACCATGAGTGCTAACCATGTGGCTTGTCCATGTAATTAAAGATGAGGATTCTACCCTTTTACCACTTCGATTTTTGACACTAAACCACTCCCATACACCTAGTTTGGGATTTAAATCCATGAGAGCATTCTACATGAATTCTTGAACCATTGGAATCTCAATCCTTGGGTGGTTTTGACCCTAATTATTCAATAAAACATCATGTATGTCCATTTCATGTTGATTTCTCCATCTATTTAAGGTCCATTGTCCCTCTTTCATGAGTTTATTTCTTCCAGTGTGGTGTATAAATTAATGAGGGATTTAAATTGTGGTTACGTGTAAAATCATTATGATTAATGTTCAACCTTTCCTTTTTAGGGACTTGTAGTGGTGCAGTTGTGGTTTCACATCATTTCTTGTAATATTAACTTTGAGGTAGGTATTTCAATTATTTTACATTATTATATGATTTTTATATGATTTCATAGTTTTTTAATTGTTTTATATGGATTACTTTTTGGGTAACAAACTTTCATTTGAAGGGTTATGAGTTTCATGTGTGACGAAATGGATTTTTCTAAATGAAAATGGTTTCATTTTATGTGTTCTCCATTGTTCCCCCACTTTAAATTGTTACATGATTTTTTAAAAGCGGTGAATAATGTATTAAAAGGTACTCGAGGTGAGAATGTGTTGAAAGTGGGTATTTCATGATGAATATATTTCTGTAGCATGTTATCTACCTTTATGTTCACCTTTATTCTGATTTGTGAATTGTGAAAAAGTTGGGAAAATTTTTTTAAAATGAGATTGGTTATTATGATGATTTTAATGGGGACATGCCGATGGAAATGGTTGGATTACTTGTGTGTTTTTCTTATAATATTTCCAAATGGACATTATGAATTGTGAAATTGGTGAATTCCTTTTTTTCTTATTATTCATTGAATGTAAATGTGAATTTTTTATTTATGTGATATGTGAAATGTAATTTGATAGCAAACAGAATCCAAAGTATCTTAGTGGGTGAACTAGATCTAGTATACTAGAAGATTTTGGATTTGGATGAGGACTGGATTCATCAAGAAGGATTGATTATTACAATATTAATAAGACATTTGGTATGATTAGAGACCACTATAACATGGGATGCATTCCCCTCTAGCGGATCATGCATGGGAATGCTATTTTAAATACCACTGGACCTTTGGATGAGTTCCACTCTAGTGACTAGTTAAGGAGGATGATGTTGGTAGTTTAGAAGAGGATTTTCATCACTAAGGTAGGAGGATTCAAGATTCCCACTAGATCTAGTTACCATTAGGGATCTTACCATGGTTATATCTGGTGACATGTTGTTTATATGATATGGTCCTAGCCAACAGAATATGATAGAACATGTGTATATTTTTTTTTCTAGTAATACTATTTTTGAAAAGGGGTTTCCTTGAAACCTATTTCATGGGAATATTTTTCCTAAAATGTTTTCCAAAAAATTATCCAAATGTTCTTCGGAAAATATTCATGTTAATTTTTATACTAATGTTATATAATAGAGTATTTTAATTTTAATGGAATCCTAATAGTATATGGATCACACCATTCACCCACCCATGGGTGTATATAGAATTTTCTATGTATGACCTAGTCAAATCCAAGATTTATCATTGATGAGAAACTGGATCTTGATACTATAGTTTATCATAATTCTAGTGTTGGTGGAGGTGGATTTTTGGTGATAACTCCCTTGTCCCAATGAGGTTTTCAGGATAGTTTGTTGTTCCTATTCTATTTTAGTGGCTTTGTTTTTATTTAATTTGTAAACATTGAGTATGAAATTTGGTGTACCATGTTTGGTTATGTTTGTCAGTTATTGTGTTTTTTATTTCTGTTGGCCATTATTACATATATAGATGGGAAAATTTGTTCTGAAAATATATTGTTCATACCCATTACATAGTTTCCAACCCGTGGGGATTAGGAACGCCCTTCGGGACATACCTTGAATCGGGATAGGTGTCGGGTTGGATGAAATATCATCATGGTTCATGAAACAATGATATCACCATAGGTCACTCTCTTTTTGTGTAAATTTATTTGGGAAAAAGTATATACATACTAGAGCTATTATTTTATTGGCATGAGATTCTGGTCTCAATTGGGGTTTCTAGCCATCACACCTCTTGATATGGATTGAGTCTCCATTGGATGTTGGGTTTTGGTTTTATTTCTCCTCCTAGTGAGATGTAAAGGTTACAGACTATATATGGACACTTGGTGGGGGTAGTGTGGTTTTTTTCCTTGTTATTATGATATAATTTTTTATGTTTTGATATATGATTTTTTTGGAATTTTTTTATTGCTAAAAACTTTCATAATGTTGTATATATTGTTTTCCTTTTTTACTATTATTTGATGTTGAAAGATTCCCCCTCAAAGATCACACATACTCCCACAAGAAGAGGACAAAGTGTGTTCTACCACACATGTTAATTAGCGGTCAGTGGAAGATGTGGTTCGAACTATCCACGTTTTTGTACAAAGTGTTTTCTCTGGTCCAGCATAGGCTAGAGAAGTTGAACAAGGTCTTGGAAAGAAAAAGGATTAGATGATCATCAAGAATAATACTCATTAATTCCATGGTAGCATGGAACCTCAGGAAGTATAGGAGTGGCTTGAGAGGATAGACACTATATTCAATTTTCTTGAAACTCATGAGGTTAGAAGAGTGAAATGAGATTCTTTAATGTTATAAGGACCCTATCAAAAGTGGTGGAACTCAATGGTGCAAGATATGAAGAATAAAAAGATGATTTAGAAATAATTAAATGTTTTATTCTATGAGAAGTACTGAACTAGTATATTGAACATTGCGAGATCTTGAGTGTTCTTAGATCTTAGACAGGGAGAGAGAACCATGATGGATTATGCCAACTGCTTTTCTGAGTATGTTTGGTATGTACATGTGGTCATTTCTAATGACCAGATGATGGATAATATCTTTGATATGGGGTTTTATCCATAAATCTGATCTTATGTATTCTTGTTCAAGATGAAAACCTATGATATATTGTTTGATAATTCTATGATGGTTGAAATTTATCATGGAAAATTGTCTAGTTTCTCTAGACCAGTACAATCTATGGGTATTGGAATTTATTTTGATATGAATAAGAAGTGATTCGAGTGGTTGAATAAGGGGATAATAGTTTATGATATACTTTCAAGATATCATTATCTATGGATTATGAAAATGGATCAATTGTGTTCCATATATTAGGTATCATTTGATTAGTGTGTTTGTCCCCACTAATAACTTTTCATCAGTGTGGAATTATGGGATGATTGAAGTGATTTTTCTAGGTGGTGTTCCCATATAAGAATGGTGTAGGACCTTTGGCTTCGATGGGGATTAAATCTAATCCAAGAAACATCTAGGATAGTTGTACCTTTTTTGGAGGTCGCAGAGGTAGGGAATGATCATCTTCTTGTTAGAAGTGTTAGTTTAGGGTATAGCCGCATTCCAAAGGTCATTCTCATGCTCATGATAGGATGATAAAACCTCATACGATGGACCTCGTGCTAGTGGAATTAGATTAGAGGCATGTGATAGTTATAGGTACCGTTATTATTCCATAATATTTAGCTATAGTTCTATTTTATACTCAAAATTTAGATTCTTATATTCCTCCTCACCTTGTTGATTTACTAAATTTACAAACTGAGCATATTTATTATGTGATTGATTTGTTAATGCATCTTGGAAAGAAGCGATAGAAGGGTATTAGGTATCAGTATTGTGCACTCACAATGTCAAGGGTCGAGTTGGAATGGGAATTTCAGGATTTAGATATGTTCCTCTTTGAGATAGTCATTGGTATGGATAAGACTATTTCTTTCAGGTGAAAAAAATTTCTATAGGTAGAAAGTTTATTTGGTGGCACCTGATGGGAGTACCTAAGTATTTCAAGGTTTATGGGATCCATTATCGGGCCTTTCTAAATATATGTTTTTTAAATTTTGTAATATTACTTATTATATCTACTAACTCACATTGGATAATGATGATGGTTCTCTTGAGGGTGGATTACCTACTGTGGTGGATGAGTTCCTAGTGGTTTTTCTAGAGTATTTCTCAGGTTTTTCTCTAGAGTGGGATGTGGAGTTCAGTATCACTTGGAACCAAGAAAACAACCGATATCTCTTCCCTAGTACTTTATAGTCCCCAACTAGTTGATGGAATTAATGTTATAACAATAATATTTTTAATTCAAGGGATTAATTCTCCAAATCATCTCACATTAGGCTTCTACGTTCTTTGTTGAAAAAAGGCCGATGGATATCTCCATTTATTCATTGATTACCTAAAGGTGAATAAGGTAATGATTACGAATAAGTAACATTTGAAAATTATTGATGACCTCTTCAATCATTTTAAGGGGGAAATGTGGTTTTCCATGATTGATTTTAATTTCGTGTATCACCAAGTAAGATTTAGAGAGGGGGATGTTCCAAAAACTGCCTTCTGAAGCAGGTATGATCATTTTAAGTACTTTCTCAGGACTTTCAAGTTGAAAATGTTCCCATGGACTTCATGGAACTAGTGAAAAGGGTTTTAAATCTATATCTTGACTCTTTTGTAATGGAATTTTTGGATGAAATCATGGTCTATCTTGGTACCGAGGATGTGCATGACCATTATTTGAGAATTTTGTAGGGAACTCTTCAAGACAATCGTCTCTATGTGACGTTTTATAAATGAACTTTATGGATAATGGAGGAGAATTTTATTTTCCATGTGATCTCATAACAAGGGTTTTGGTTGAACTTGAAAGGATTGGAGCATTTATGCTATGGTATAAACTGAATAATGTATAAGAAATCATATTTTTTTTGGGCCTAACAGGGTATTACAGGCAGTTTGTTTGAGATTTATCTTAGAGTTATTCATCAATGATGGGACTCAACATTAAGGGGGTTATGTTTTAATGGATATAAAATTAACAAGTGTCCTTTTAAGATATTATGCACTGATTTACCACCAAAACTATTTTAATTTTTCTAATTTTTGGAATGGGTAATGTGGCCTATTGCAATTTTTATGGAATTGGTCTTGGGTGTGTGTTTAACTAGAATGGCCATGTGGTGGCTTAGTTCAACTCTATCTCCAACCACATGATTTGAATTTCCTATACCATGACCTAGATTTACCATTGGTGATGAATTCATTAAATATATGGCTCAATTATCTTTGTAGGGAAAAAATTGTAGATTATTCTGATTATAAAACCCTAGGCTACATTTTCTACCAGAATAATTTGAATCTAAAGAAATTCCATTGGGTTGAGTATTTCTTGGGGTATGATTTGATATATTTTACACCACAGTAAAAGGAATTTTTTTAATATATTTGTTAAGTGGGAAAGTGACAATGCAATATTTTAAAATGTACAGTGATGAGCGGGCCTTGATGGTGATTTTTACTACGATCCACTTGATTACTGAAGAGTATAGTGCAGTGTGTTCTTGGCTAGTGTACAACCAAAACCATTATTTCTTGAGTTTATTTTTTAAGAGTATCATAGTGATAATCTATTCCAGCATTCTATGTTGTTTAATAATTATGGGGGACTCCCTGAGAATTCCCACTATCTCCTAAGGGAGTTTTTTGCTTCAAGGGTCCCTTTACGGTGTCATTGTCATTGTGAAAGGTAGTTATGTAGGGTAAGCACTAGTCTCAGTGTATTGTTAATCCTAGTGATATTAAGATGTACTATGTCATTCATCGGTAGTTCTAGTGGCTAGGTATGATGCGGGATGTGGATAAATTTGTATCTCGGTGTGATACATTTCAATAGGTTAACAAAAATCACCCAAATCTATTAGGTTTTCATCAGCTACTACCTATTCCTACCTTGAAATATGATGGGATCTCCATGGAATTTATTGTTGTATTTCCACATAAACTCAGGTGGAATAATTACATTTGGTTATTTATTGATCGTCTAGCAAAATTGGCTTATTTAATTCCAATCAGGTATTTAGCCATGGTGGATGAGATGGGACACTTCTATGTTTAGGAGGTTGTGGGGCTTCACGGTGTTCCCTATACAATTATTTCTGACAGGGAACCCCATTTTACATCATGGATTTCCTATGTACTTCATAATGATATAGAGTCGCATGTCAAGTTGAGCACGATATACCAACCTTAAATTGATGGTTAGACATAGTGGGTGAATTACGTTTTAAAATACATGCTTCAACCATGTGTCATGGATTTTGGAGGTTCACGGGATCACCAGTTGGGATTGGTTATGTTTTCATATAACAATATTTATTAATCCTAAATTTTAATGGATCCTTTTGAGGCTCTTTGTGGTCGGCCATTTTAGTCTCCATTGTGTCGGGATGAGGTTGGTGAGACCACATTATTGGGAACAAGCCCTATTAAGGAGTCCACAGATAATATTAAGTTCATCCAGAAGCATTTTTTTGATAACTCATATTCATCAAAAGTCTTATTCATATCAAAGGTGTTGATATTTGACGTTTTGAGTGGGGGATCATGTGTTTCTAAAAATGGCCCCTCGCTTGGGTAATCATCATTTACATAAGAAATGGAATCTTACGCAAAGGTATGTCAGACTATTTGAGATTGTTGAGTGTGTTTGTAAGGTGGAATACAATTTATATTTTTCTTCTTAGTTGACGTCAATTCATGATGTGTTCTATATCTCTCAGTCTGAAAAGTATAACTCAGATCCACTACATACAATGAATTGGGAAGAATTGGAATTGGATCCTGATTTTCTGTGTTTGAGCAGGCAGTACGTATTATAGATTATTTGGAAAAAATGATTCATTGGAATTATATAATGTTGGTCTATGTTATTTGTCATATTGGTTATGATGTGGATGATACTTGGGAGTGGAATTATTTGTTTCATAAATAATTTCCATTTTTATTCTCAAATCATACTATGTAATAACTTCCAGGGGTGGAATTTTTTCATGGTGGAGAGAATGGACAAATCCACAATCTGATTTTGTTTTATTTTTCAATTTATTATTTCAGTATAGAATTTCTCATTTGGGATGCCATTTAATTTTGAAAAAATGGTATTTTGGTCTTGAGAACAAGTGAAGCATGGGTGGAAAATGGTTAGGGGAAACCATGCACCCATAAAAAGGAAACATTCTGTCCAAATCAATTTTGAGATATTGGAAACCAGATGGTTCGAGGATGGTTTACTAACTATGTTGAATAACTAAGAGTAATGCTTCTCTTGGACATTTAGGGGGCATAGATTTGCAACATAGTGTGGAAAACTATGCGGGCTAGCCATGAGACTTGTCTATGACATTGAAAATGTGGATTTTATCCATTTACCTCTGAGATTTTTAACTGTAGACCACTCCCATTACCCCATTTTGGATTTAATCCATGGAATCCTCATCCAAGATTTGTAGAATCAATTTAACCTCAATACATTGGTGTTTTTGACCTCAATTCATAAATGAAACATCAATTAAGTACATTTCCTAATTATTTATCACTATGTTTAAGCTTCTTAATCCATCCATATTGAGTTTCTATTTTTCAGTTGTGTGAGTTAACTAAGGAGGGATTGATCACGTGTTTTCATTGATTTTTTATGATTAATGTTCAATATTTCCATAATAGTGATTAATGTTTGTGCAGTTTTGGTTTCAATTCATTTCCTAGATGTTTACTAGTGTTAAGTATGTGGTTCCATGCTTTTCCATTATTATGTGATTTTTATATAATTTCTTGGTCGTTTAATTGGGTTTATGGATTAGTTATGCATTGAAAACATGTTTTGGAAGGGGTTTTACATGCATGTGTCTTGAAATTGATGTTTATAAAAGAAAATTGTTGTGTTTTTATGTTTTCCTCATTGTTGTGACTCTTAAAAATGTTATCTGAATTTTGTAAAATGTGTGAATGATTTTTTCAAAGGTACATGAGTTGAGAATGTGTTGAAAAGTGGGTTTCCAAGTGAATTCATTTTTGTATCATGTTAGCTACATGTTTCCACCATTAATATGATTTTGGAATTTTTAAAATGATGTGATGTATGTTTTAAAAAGGGATTTCAATTATGTGAATATTTTAAAGGGGCATCACCCAAGGATATATTTAGATTACATGTGTGTTGTTCATGTGATTTTTAGAAATGGATTTTATAAATTGGGTAATAGGTCACATACATGTATTCTTATGATTCATGGCATGTAAATGTTAAAATGTTGATTTATGTGATATGTGAAATGGAATTTGAGAAGAAAGAGAATCTAGGGTATCTGGGTGGGAGAACTAAAAGTAGTATGCTAGATGATTATGAGGTATATGAGCTTGGGATTTATCTATAAGTAGTGATGATTACAATAGTAATTAAACATTTTATATGATCAGATACCAATAGACCTCTGGATACATTCTCCTCTAGTGGCTCATACATGTGAAATCTGTTTTGGAGTCCACTAGACCTTAGGATTCATTCCCCTCTAGTGGTTCATGTATGAGGACATAATTTGTATTTTAGTAGAGGTTTTTTATCACTGAGATATGATGTTTCAATATTATATCTAGATATTGTTTCCATTAGGGATATTCCCATAGTGCTCTCATAGGACATTATCATTACACAATATGGTGTTATCCATCAGTATATAGTATACAATTTGTAATTTTTTTTAATAATTATTCTTTGTGAAAAAGGTTTTCCATAAAAAAGTGTTTGTTGAGAAATTTTCCTTTAAAATGTTTTTTGAAAAATATTCTAGATGTTCTTTTGAAAATATTCATGATAATTTTTCATCTAATGTTATAACATGGAATCTTTTCTTTTCAATGGTATACTATTGGGTTTTGGATCACACCCTACATACATCCTTGGGTATATGTATACTTTTCTATATATGACCTAGGTAAACACAGGATGTATCACAGTCGGGATGGTGGTTATTGTGTCTAGATTTATACTTCCCATAGGTGTTGGTGGTGTGGGATTTAGGGTGATTACTCTATTGTAACATTGATCTTTTTTGTATATTTTATTTTTCACATACTATTTTGTTACATTTGGTTTTCTGTTTACTTGTAAAATTAAACATCTCAAATTGTAGTACTATGTTTTTCTATGTTTATCAGTTATTGTGGTGTTTAATTTTTTGATTGTTTTTTCTTATGTAAATGGGTAAAATAATTCAATAAAAATAGTTTTGATACCATGAAACTATTTTCATACCTATTGGGATCATGAATGCACTTCGGGCCATGCCATGAATCAGGCCGAGTGTCATGTTGGATGGCATCCTAACTTGATTTGTTACAATATGAATCCCATTTAATAGACTGTCATTTTCAACATTGAGATAAAATAAAGCTTATGGTTAATAATTTTCATATATTTTAAAATTGTAATTTTTTTCCATTTACAGCATATCAACCTTTTAATTTGATTCAAATTCAGGTTCAACATCTTCAAAACATATCTCTTCATTGTCTACACCCATTCTCACAATAATCTTCCTTTGAAATTTAATTTTAGAATTATTTATATATTTTATATTTCATCTAGTGGGTATATACATTACCAATAGTGAGCAAAGTATATCTAATAATATTTATAATCCTTCTTCATTTGATACATTAAGAAATATATACCTAAACACACCACACTTAAAGAAATCTATAGTCACTTTTCTTCCAAACCCACCTTTTCAATACCTAAACTTTCCAAAAAATATTAATAAAAATTCATCACCAACACAATATTTTACTTCATATCGAATGATTTTAAATTATTTGTTTCTTTAAAAGTTATATTTTTGGGTGAATAACATTTCAACCCGTCTAAATTCAACATAATATTAAAATCCACCCATCTAAATTGAAGTTATTTAAGGGAAATATTTTAAAAATTTATTCGAAAAAATATAAAATATATTGATTATAAAAAAATGGATTTATTATAAATATTTTACTTAAAATATCCACATCACTGATTTTATAACAAATCCCATGAATGGATCTAAAAATCTCAACGATGGGCTAGAAGAATTTATCGATTTTACCATTCTGGTATATATTAAAATCATCAATATTTTTGAAAAATATGAATTATTTTTTTAATGAAAATGTTTCATTTTAGAAAAACACACTCCCTCTATTTACATCAGAAAAATATATGTGAGTTTAAAATCTTCACTATAGATATTGAAAGGAATTAAAAGTGTAATTTGTTTGGATTTAAAACAAAAATAGTAAATTCAAACATAGATGTGATAATTTTAGAATGATTGATATGTGGCCAAGTAAAATTATATGTATCTAGATCTAGGTTGATGAATACACATACACCAACATGTGAATTTGAAAACACATGCGAGGGAGTGGAAATTCACAAACAATTGTATGTATTCCCTGTAATGACTTGAGTTTTTTCCCAAAGTACATCATAATATATTGGAATATATTTCTAGAGTCAGGAATTGAGTCGGTGTGGGAAGTCTGGGCATGGGGATCCTCGATGTGGAAATATTAGAAATAGAATTGTTTTTCATATGTACATTTTCTCTTGAAACATGAATAGCTCATGTTCAGAGTCCTAGATCAGATTTAAAAGATCATGTTTGACTCCAGAACATTATGTTTTTTCTAGGAACAACATTAGGTTGTCAGCATATGGAATTCTATTAGGGGGGACATTTTGGTGATGTGTAATAGAGAGAGAAACTAATTGGTTTTAATTTTTTAATTCCAATTTTCCCCCAACCCTCGAATTCACAGGACCAAACCAAGGGGAGTTACACCCCTCCTCCCTTTGGAGACAGAAAAACCGATGAAAAATCCATACTATCTGAGGTCATTGATCTCCATTTCTGAATAATATAATAATTAGATCAAGAAACAGAATCACTCGGGCCTCCTTCATAATCCAACGCTTTAGTTTTTCACTATAGAGGATAGAAGATTTGAGTTTTGGTCTCGATCCCTTTTGATTTTTATTTTTCAAAGGTTTTAGAGCCGCATTGCAATTATTTTTTAACCTGGTTTGGTAGATCTATGGGTTTTGTGTTGAATCAGAGAGAATATGGTGATTTTGAAGGTGATTCCCAATTGGAATCATCATATACACAATCTATAGTTTAGTGACTCATGTTTTGTAGCTTGTCATATTTTGGGTAGATCAAAATTTGGGACTATACACCATGTATAGTTTTTACACGTCGTATAGTTTCATAAACCATATAACCATGGGACATAGCTTGGGTTAGCCACGTGAATGTACATGGACATGTACTAATACAAATACAACATTCACAGACACGTGATATAGTTCACAGACACAGGAAAACTACATGGTTAGGTGTCCGTTTATCCAAACATGCCCTATAGTATGGGATATGAGACCTATGAGTAACACAGTCGTTGGTCAATGTCGATGAGGAACATGACCAGGGAATGAGAGATGAGGAACAAAACATGTACCTACTATAAATGTAGTTTTCCTTTGTATGGATTGTAATCTATGTGGAAAAGATAACCTGGGAAGGTGCTCGAGCGGGCTCACTTACCATGTGTTCCCCGTTTCACGCTATTCACTACTATGAGATCCTATGGGGATCTTCCTGCTTCCATATAACCATCTCTAGGAATCAGATTTAGGATTGTTTTTAGTCTACCCTGAGAGGATTTCCACATAGGTTGGATGGTGGCCACCATTATGGATTAAGAGATTCAAGGTGGTTTAAATCTATGTATGACACTTATGGAGGGATACTAAGCCGATGTTGGAGATCATTGTGGATTGTATATAGTGATTCCTAGACTGTGACTCCCATGATGGAATAGAGAGTGGGTTTTATTTACCTCCCTGATGAGGTGGATATGGTACTCTACATGGCATGGGTGTGGGTTTGTTACCTTTGGGTAGTTTCCTCTATGGGTGTTACTCACCTGATAGACTAGGGTTCAGGTTTCCCCTTGATGTTCATGAAGGTAGAGTAGGTACTCCCCTATTGGATCACGAACCCAGTCCTATATCTGTGGATTATGTACTCACCTGTTGGACTAGGGTATTTGTATTCCATATATGATGTATATATAGATTTGTTACTTCCATGTTTCACCAAGGTGCGGGTCCTCTATTCTAGGAGTCTGTACTCCCCTATCACTCCAAGGAACAAGTCCTCCATACGTTTTGTTTCTTTATAGTTGGTATTCCCATTCTATGTCAGGGAGAATGTCTGTGAGCCAAGGTTCGACACATCCCAATTGTACTAGGGTCCAGGTCCCCCATAGAAAATGAGTCGGCAGAGTCGATACTCCATTGTTGTTCCAAGGTGTGGGTACTCTAGCCACTGTGTTGTACTCCTATTCCAGGATAGGGTGTGGGTCCTCTATTTATGTGGTAATACTCTTCTAACGTATTATGGTGTTAGTCCATCATGATTATTACTCCCCTGTTGGATTTGGCTCGTTCCTCACTTATAAAGTATTACTTCTCAATCTCTTAGTAGATGTGGGAAGCGATTCCTCCATTGGGATTGGCGCTCCATCAGCTATGGGATACAATTACAAGGGTTGGTCCCATCCAATATATCTGGTTAATACCTAGATTGGGGTTAGTGGTACCTTGACATATTGAGGCGTGGTACACTCAATATAGGAGGTAAAAAGGTTTCACAATTATTTAGTACCATTACATCCTCGACTATGGGGAAATAAAGAGGTATGAGTATATCAATTCTCTCTTATTAGAGTGGATTCACATGGTTCATATTCTAGAGTAGTGATCCCTCAACTATGGGCATTAGTGAGAAGTGGGACTCTTCACATGGGTTTCCTTATCTTTTGTTGGGAACGACATAACAATTAGAGGACCTATGGTGTTGTGCACTAGATTCAGACCTAGTATGATGGTCCCTATCAAGCATGTCCTCTCGAAAACACCATTTGGAATGGTACAGTTGTTCCTAATGGTGTACATCTCAAGAACAGGTTCTATATGGGATGACTAAGCTCATAATTATGTTCTCCTTATTATATGATAGGTTTAGAGCCTATGAAGATAATCATGATACTGGATATGAGGTTGGTACCTCATTAGATTTCTTGTATGAGATGAGTATATCTGGATGATTTCTGGGAGTTCATTTGGAAGTGGAATCCCCTTGTAGTCTAAGAAAACATGTCATATAAAACTAGGGATGGATCAATATGGAGTTTATCTCCCGATTAGGTTCTCATCTATCTAGGTTGACTGGACAATTTCCTTTTAGTTTTTCAATTTGTATTTTATGGTTTTTGGGATCCCACTAAGTAATTTTATACACACCCATACATGGGATTTTCCTAAAAATATTTTGTGTCTTGTGCTAACCACATTCCTTTTGATGGAGTCCATAGAGGACCCAATGTAGGAATATCTTAGAGATCTAGATAGATTTAGGTGTTTTACAAATATTTGATGAGGTTCTTTCTTGTATTTTTAGTTGATAGTGATCCCCCCTTATATGAAATTTGGATTCATTTACATTTTTCCTTTGCTGTAATATTTTTTCCATTTTCTCTTTCAGTACTTCTATTGTATTCTAGATATCGAACATATATGTTTGCATGCATTGGATTCCTTTGGTTTTTATATTTCAGTTTTGTGAGATTCGAGATTTGTGCATGACTATTGGTACATATGAAAAGGCCTCCCATGTTAGTGATATACCATCTTGGAACTAGTACCCATATTTTAACCAATTGGAGGCGGGCTTGGAAAGATGTGGTCGGGACCCCATTGTTTGGGAACATTACAGAGTGCTATCAAATGTGGTCGATTTCGCATTGGGATCGTAGTGTCACGATCTTGGTTTGGGTTTAATATTTATAGTGATAGGATGTTTCAAGTTTGGTCTCAGGCCATAGTTTCTAGTGGTTCTATAGCATCAAATATATCCATTCACCAAGACTATGATTACATACTTTTAGACATGATACATTAGGATACTAGTCCTCGGTAAATATATGGTACATGAATAATATAGGATTTGTTTTTTTTCCTTTCTTTCATGAGTAATTGAAACACACGGCCGATTGTCACCTATCGACCGGTCAATGTTCTGGTGCTCTACTAATGCGTATAGCAGCACTCAGGTCGAATCCTCGGCGATGATACTTTGTAATAGTTGTTTGTTTTTAGTTAATTGTATTTTGATTGGGGGTTTTTTGTAGAGATTATGAAATAATTTATGGATGATGTTTTATTTAACAAATTGATAAATATTGGGGTGAATTCATCATTAAGTAGCTAATCTTGTGATATCCTTGATCTTTGCTTTATATTGCATTAAATTAACACCCATGTCACAAGATGATTTTGATCGGAATTCCTAAGTGTTAAAGATTTAATCCAAGCCGTAACATAACTTAGGTTTCTAATCATTACCATTAGTTTTTTATGGTAGTGTATTTGTGGTTATAATAATCCATGGAATCCACATATTAAACAAAACATTTCATTAATCCATGACATATAAAGTTCAACATACACAATATTAATTTAAAGAACATTCGTCGAGAAAAAGCTATCAATCACTTAACATACCAAAATTATAACTCAACCCAATTAAAGATTTACTCAGCCATTAAAATGATTACTAATCTGGTTATAATGATTATGATGATAAATTAAGAAGATACGATAAATAAAGGGATACGAAATGATTTTTGCGTCGAACACACACACACACACGAACGATGATGATAATTAAAAACGGATTTTCGATTGAATGAGGAAAAAAATAAGGGAAGGGGATTCAACTAAATTTAAACTATATTAAGAACACAAATATTAAACTATAGAAGTTGGATGATAATAATAGAAATTCATGAAGAAACAAGCACTAAAATTTTATTGAAATGAAAACAAAGTTACACAATTACAATTGAAAGAAAACATAAACAAACATGAAAGAGGAGTGGAGGAGTGGTCTCTCTTGTTAAAACCAGATCAAAGCATATCCTCCCAGAACCTTTTCAAAGATCTATTAATTCCAAACCTCATATTTATGTGCTGAAGTGCCAACCCTTTTGAAAGGAGAGGATGAGATGTATTTATAGCCCAAGGTTGTGGACTGTTTACATTCCATAAATACCCCTATACATGGCTCTCCGATATGGACATAAAGAAATACTAATCTCAAGAAATATCTTTCTTAAAATTTGTAGATAATACAGTTGGCCGACTACTCTCAAAATTTGGAGTCATTTGGACTTAAGGATCAAAGGTTATGGATGGTTGATTAAGCAAGGTTAAATTGTCTATTTCAATCCAGTCTTTTTAAATTTCAAAATGTGAAATGGTTTTTGAATATAAATATGCCTTCAAATATGAATTATTTATTCAATAATGTCGGCCATCTATATCTCTTCTTTCACACTACAAAATATTATCTCGATTGGATTCTTACATCATGATATATGTCATGCATACTATAATAATTTTAATTCTTGGCCAGAATGGTGGGATGGATTTTAAAGGTTTATTTGGGCCACTTGTTCTTATATTTGGGCATTGAAATTTTTATACAAAGCTTCTTGCATTGTACCCCAAACTGTGGTCGAGAATAATATAATTTGTACTTCTTCATGTAGCCCAGTAAATCAATCTTCATGAATAGTCCAGTTTCTTCACAGATTCTTTGGTCTTGTTTGTGAGGACTATACAAGCCTTCAAATGGACGAATTGGCTCATGGTACCGTCTAATGAAATGTTTTATATTTAAATTAGAATACTAAAAATCAAGAAACACACAATTTGGTTCATTATAGTAATAGTTATTATGGAAATAGTAAACTGACTCAATTAGACTACTTCTAAAAATGATTAAAAATTATACTTAATATTAAAACATTAATATTTCACACAAATTATGACAATTTCATAAAAAATCAGTAAAGGGAGTATATAATAAGTCATGAAAATATTAATAACATCAAATCCCCCACACTTAGTTTTGTGCATGTCCTCATGTGCAACAAATATAAAAACATGAAAAAATATTTTTCACTCACCAACAAATATTACAATTTTGTTTTCTTCAATCAGGGGAGGTTTAGAGTATTTCACTCATCCATTTTGAATTCCACCACAAGATGCTACAGAAATAGTGTTCCAAAATTAATTCAATTTTTCATGCTCAAATTTAGAAATGTAAAATGTGGACACTCAAAACTCACACCTCTCAAGATAATAAAATTCATTTGTGGAGGTTCACTCTTTCACCAACCAAAAGTGAAAATCTCAGAGTTTTAAAAGATGGACGTAGGTATCCGTGGCATGAAAGCAAATTTTGTTCCTCACGGTTCGGGAAAAGAATTTTCCAAATAAAAAATTGAGCATTCAAAATTTGTTAATTTTGACACCAAATTCTTTATCTAAAGTCATGATGAAAATACAAAATTTTTGAGATGAAAACATGTCTGTTAACTCCCCAAAATGGTTGGAAAATTTTTAAAAACTTGATAGTGAGTAAGCATGACTCTTTAATTTTTTGTATATTTTTTAAGTGATTATTTTCTTGGTTTTTTTAGTTTTTTAGGTTTTTATATTTTTTGTTTTTTATAAAGATACACCCACACAAAAGAGAAAGTGAAAAACAAAGGTTTAAAAAAAAGAAGGTGGTAAAAAAATTAAAGAGAGAGGAAAAAGAAGAAAGAGGTAGAGAGAGGAAGAGATAGAGAGAGAGTTAAAGGGAAATAGGTGCCCCCTGGTTATGATTTGGTGGGTTTCCATCTCCATCAAGTGGTGTGTCTACTGTGGATCCAATGGAATTTGATGTTGTTCCAGGATTGCATGTCCTCTCATGGTGATGTTTCAACCGATGTCCATTTACCATAAATGTCCTTTTGGAAGAGGTGTCTTGGACTTGCACTGCACCAAATGGGTAAACATTAGTGATAATAAAAGGTCCTTCCCAAAGAGAGTTAAGCATACCTGGGTGAGGACAAAATCGAGAATTGAAAAGCATTGCCTGTTCACCTTCATGAAATACCATTCTCAGGATGTGTTTGTGATGGAGTACCTTAGCGTTATCTTTGTAGAGATTGGAATTCTCATACGATTCAAGTCGAAGCTCCTCTAGTTCAGCCAATTGCAACAATCATTCTTCACCAGATTTTTTACGATCAAAATTACAGGTTTTCACAGCCCAAAAAGACTTATGTTGTATTTCAACTGGTAGATGACATGATTTACCAAAAACTATCCTAAAAAGAGACATCCCAATGGGTGTCTTATAGGCAATTAAATAAGCCCAAAGTGCTTCACCATGTCTTTTAGGCCAGTCTTTTCTGGTGGGTTTTGCAATTCATTCAAGATCTCTTTTCACATCTCTATTAGAAAGTTCATCCATTGCATTTGTTTGGGGTGATATGCAGTTGATGTTTTCTATACAACCCCATTATTTTTCAAAAGTGATTCCATGGTTCTATTATAAGAATGGGTTCCTAAGTCATTGATCAAGTCACGAGGCGCGCCAAATCTGTGGAAGATGTGTGTCTTTAGAAACTCACTAACAGTATATGAATCATCCTTTCTAGTGGGTTTGGCCTAGACCCACCTAGAAACATAATCAACCATAAGAAGGATATATGAGAATCCATTGGAAGGGGGAAAATGGTCCCATGAAATCGATGCCCCAAACATCGAAGATTTCACAAAAGATTAAGGGATTTTGGGGAATTTCATTTCGTTTAGAGATTTTTCCGAACTTTTGGAAAGTGGGACATGATTGAAAGAACTCATGTGAGTCATTAAAGAGTGAAGGCCAGAAGAATCTAGAGTCTAGGACCTTTCGGGAGGTCCTTTGTGGTCCAAAGTGGCCACCTCTGGGAAGTGAGTGACAGAATTCTAAGATGGAATAATGCTCATTTTCTTCAACACATCCCCTAATTACCATGTCTTCCCCATTTTTCCAATGTTTATTTTCTTCCCAAAAATAGTATTTTTAATTACTTATCAACTTCATTTATTTCTTTTGAAAAAAATTCAGGAAGAACACCAAAAACCAAATAATTTACAATTAGTGCATACCATGGTAACTTTTGAGTGAGGGATGAAAGGTTTTCAATGGGGAATTCAGGATCAATAATTTCTGAATGAGAAGAATTGGAAATTCTACTCAAGTGATCAGCCATAGGGTTTTCTTTTCTAGTTATATATTTGATTTCAAGGTCAAACACTTGGAGCATTAGGATCCATATTATTAGCCTCGGTTTGGAATCACTTTTCTTGAGTAAGAACATAATAACAGAAATGTCTGTGAAGATGGTGATTTTGGTACCAAATAGATAGGATCCGAATTTATCTAAGGAAAACACCACTGCTAGAAGTTCTTTTTTAGTCACAGTGTAGTGAGATTGAGTTTCATCCAATGTTTTTGAGGCATAATAGATTACATGAGGGATTTTTTCTCTTCATTGACCAAGAACAGCCCCAACAGCTCTATCAGAAGCATCACACATCAATTCAAAGGGTAAGGACCAATCTGGGGGTTGGATTATTGGGGCATATGTAAGGGAAGTTTTGAGTTCAATGAAGGCTCTCTTGCAAGCCTCATTAACATGGAATGTGACATCATTTTGGAGCAAACAAGTGAGTGGGAGGGAAATTCTACTAAAGTTATGGATGTATCACCGATAGAAACTGGCATGACTGAGAAATGAACAGATGTCTCAAACAGAAGTGGGTGGAAGAAGTGA
Organism: Viscum album; assembly: GCA_963277665.1. Taxonomy (NCBI): domain Eukaryota; kingdom Viridiplantae; phylum Streptophyta; class Magnoliopsida; order Santalales; family Viscaceae; genus Viscum; species Viscum album. The sequence continues at coordinate 389,168,534 of OY728166.1, forward strand.
TTGGATAACTTCAATTTTGGAAGGATCGACTTCAATACCATATTTTGAAACTATCTTCCCTAGAACAATCCAATTTGAAAACATGAAGTGACCTTTTTCAAAATTTAACACAAGGATGCACTTGACACACTTTTGGAGGTCAAGAGAGAGTGAATTCAAACAATATTCAAATGACTCACCATAAATGATGAAGTCATCCCGGAATAATTCCATGTAGTGTTCAATGAATTCAGAAAAGATACTCATCATACACCTCTGGAATGTTGCATGAGCATTTCAAAGTCCAAATGGCATTCTACTATATGGATATGTTCCAAAGGGGCATGTGAAAGTAGTCTTTTCTCGGTCCTAAGGTGAGATTAGGATTTGAAAATAGGCGGTGTATCCATCAAGAAAGCAATAGTGTGACTTTCTGGCTAATCATTCTAGCATTTGATCATGGAATGGAAGAGGGTAGTGATATTTTCTTGTTTCAGCATTCAATTTTCGATAATCGATGCATTCATGCCATTTATTCTTCACTCGAGTTGTGACTACCTCCCCAAGTTCATTTGTGACAACAGTTATCCCACCCTTCTTTGGTATAACATGAATTGGACTAACCCATTCACTATCAGAAATTGGGTAGATAATACCATCTTGAAGAAGCTTGGTGATCTATTCCCTAACTACCTCAAGTATGAGTGGATTGAGTCTTCTTTGTGGATGTCTAATTGGTTTGGATGTCTCCTCCAGATGGATGTGATGCATGCAAAGGGAAGGGTTGATTCCTGGTAAGTCATCTAGTGTCCAAACTAAGGCCTTTTTGTTTTCCTCTAACACTTGAACAAGTTTGGTATCCTCAGTTTCAGTAAGTGTGGCAGAGATAATGACAGGGTATGAGTGATCATGGAAGAGGAATGCATATTTCAGGTGCACCGGAAGAGGTTTCAGATCAGTATCATCTTTCACTTTTTGGTGAGACAACTTAGGAATAGAAGAAGGGACTTTAGTTGTTCAGATTTATTTTCCATAATAATGTCCAAGGTGGAGCAGTAGAGATCAGAATTGATGTGGAATTCAAGAGAGTTTTCAAGTTCCTATAGATTGATGGAGTCTATTAATGAAAGGTCCACATGAACTTCACCAATTATGACTTGGAAAATCCTAGTGCAGATTTCACAACATCCTATCTCTTCAGAACATGATGAAAATGATGGAATGGGGTTCAATTGACTCTTAGAAGTTTCCTTAGAAGCATTGATTGAGAATGCAGAGTGATACTCAGATGGGTATCTCATGGCTTGGAAAATGTTGAACTTGACCGGTTGGTCACCGAATTCCATGGATAGGATGCCTGAATGGACATAAATCTTGGTTCTCGCAGTCATGAGGAATGGTATTCCTAGAATTAGGGGAGATCGAGAAGAGTCCATCTCACCTTCCATGTCAAGGACATAGAAATCAGCAGGGAAGATAAGATCATTGACTCGGACAAGGACATCCTCAATTATTCCCTTAGGACTGGCTGTGATTTTATTGGCTACCTAAATGAAAACACACATTGGATGTAAGGGACTTAGACCAAGGTTGGAGAATATGGATTTGGGCATGACATTAATTGAGGCTCCTAGGTCTATGAGTGCATCATCAAAGTTCGGACATCCAATTTTGCATGGAACCGTAAATGTCCCGGGATCTTTGTACTTTATGGGAATCTACTACTAGGTGGAATCATTTTTGAAGGTCTTAAGTTGCCTATTGTAGGTACAAAACTCCTTGAGAAACTTGGCATACTTATGAATTTGTTTTTTGGAATCTAAGAGGGGAATGTTGACTTCAACACGTCTAAATATGTCGAGCATTTCAGGATAGGGTTCAAATGACTTCCTTTCTTTAGAAACAGCTTGAGGAAATGGAATTGGGTTCCTATGTGGAATAGAAGGAGGTAAGGGAATGGATTAAGGTTCTTTTTCAAGATTATTTTTCTTTTCATTTTCTATTTCAGCATTCAAAGGAGGATTGGAAGACTTATATTGAGGAATAACAATTTGCTTTACCAATCTAAGTGAAATTTCACTTACATTACCCTTGGGGTTGGGTAATGGTTGAGCTGGAAGTTAGGAAGAATTGTATTGTTGTTGCTGGATCAGGTGGGAAGCAAGTTGACCTATTTGAGTTTCAATGTTTTTAAGGCTAGAATGGGTGAAGGTGGAATGTTCCTCCACTACACTTTCCCATGGTTGCTTGGATGAAGACTCATGTCCTGGATTGGTATTGCCTAGATTTTGGTTCATGGGAAGTCGATTGTATTGGTTTTGGAATTGGGAAGGCTCACTAGGATAATGGAATCCAGTAGGAGGATTGTGCTTTTGAGGTTGAGGAACAAAAGGATAAGGTTGATGGAAGTTACCACCACCTTGACCATATTGGAATTGGTTTGGGTTTTGAGGAGGGAATTGAGGGGGGTGAGATATGGGATTGACATACCTAAGGCCTTGGTTATAGGAAGAAGAGAAGGGCTCAGAGTGATGTTGGTTGAAGTTTCTGACAAACTGACCTGATATTTGAGGATTGGTGATCCGCTGAGCAAATGTGGCATTGAGCTCCATTTGTTCAGATGAATTGGATTGATCCTCTTGAAGTTGTGGACATGAGTCAGTTGGATGAGATGGAGATTTGCAGATTCCATAGTTTTTGATAAGTCCAGGAAACATTGATTGTGGAGAAGACACGGTTGGGGATTTGGTGGCCACAGCTAGCTGTCCCACAAGACCCGTAAGTTCACTCATCCACTCAGTCATCTTGTTTGGCTGAATTGATTGATTATCTTGGGATTGTTTGACTTGAGCATGTTCTTGAGTGTGTAATTGTTGTGTATTTGCATCCATGTTACTTATGAGATCTCTTGCTTCTGCTGGAGTTTTATAATCAAAGCACCACCACGTGCGGCATCAATGAGAGTTCTCTCCATAGCCAATAACCCCTCATAGAAGTATTGGATCAAGAGTTGGTCAGGTATTTGATGATGTGGACAGGTTGCAACAAGATTTTTGAACCTCTACCAGTACTCATGGTGTGATTCACTTGGGAATTGACGGATACCACTTATTTCCTTTCAGATAGAAGCAGTACGAGAAGCAGGAAAGAATTTCTCTAAGAAGAGTCGCTTCATGTAATTCCATGTGGTTATGGAACCAGGAGGAAGGTAGTAGAGCCATGACTTAGCAGTGTCAGCTAGGGAGAAAGGGAATGCTCGAAGCTTGATTTTTTCTTCAGAATCCCCTTGAGGCTTCAAGGTAGAGCACACTACTTGGATCTCTTTAAGGTGGAGATGTGGATCCTCACCGGCTAGCCCGTGGAAATGAGAAAGAAGATGAATCAAACCCGATTTGAGTTTGAAGTCAACCTTTATTTTTGGATATTGAATACCAAGAGGGTGGTAATTCATATCAGGGGAAGCATGTTTTTAAGTGTTTTTTCCCTAGGATTGGCCATATCTAATTCAACTAGTTGGACAAGGACTGGTTCTTGAATTATTTGATTATCTCTTATGTTCATCCTAAGTTGGCGAAGTGTTCGCTGAATTTCAGGGTCAATCAAATCTGAGGGACTGTTTGGAAGGACAATGGGAATTCAGAGAGTTTTGGAAGATAGAGTAAGATGGGTATTTCATTTTATTTTTTCAGTTTATGATTTTTAATAGGAATATGGTTTTTTTTTTGTGTTTTTTTTTCAATTTTTTCTAAATTATGTTTTTTCGGTTTTTTTTACAATAACAAGAAACTAATGACTACATAAAGAACCATCCTTGGAAACGGTGCCATTTTAAATGCACGATCGATTTTCTCCTATCGACCAGTCAAGGTCCTGGTGCTCTGCTAATGTGTATAGTAGCATTCGGGTCAAATCCTCGGCGATGATACTTTGTAATAGTCATTTGTTTTTAGTTAATTGTATTATAATTGGGGGATTTTTTTGTAGAGATTATGAAATAATTTATGGATTATTTTTTATTTAACAAATTGATAAATATTGGGGTGAATTAATCATTAGGTATTTAAGCTTGTAATATCCTTGATCTTTGCATTATATTGCATTAAATTAACACCCATGTCACAAGGTGATTTTGATCGGATTTACCAAGTGTTAAAGCTTTAATCCAAGCCATAACTTAACATAGGATTCTAATAATTACAATTACTTGTTTATATTAGTGTATTTTTGGTTCCAATAATCCATTAAATCCATATATTAAACAAAACATGTCATTAATCCATGACATATAAAGTTCAACATACACAATATTAATTTAATGAAAATTCGTTGAGAAAAAGCTCTCAATCATTTAACATACCTAAATTATAACTCACCCCAACTAAAGATTTACTCAGACATTAAAATGATTAATAAGATGTTTTTAATTATTATGATGATAAATTAAGAAGATAAGATAACGAAAGGGATAAGAATATTTTTTTTGCATCGAACACACACACACACGAACGATGATGATAATTAAAAATGGATTTTCGATTGAATGAGGAAGAAAACGAAGGGAAGGGGATTAAACTGAATTTAAAATATTTTAAGAAGATAAATATTAAACTATAGAAGGTGTATGAGAATAAGGTAAATTGAAGAAGAAACAAGCACTAAAATTTGAAGTAAATGAAAACAAAGTTACACAATTACAATTGAAAGCAAACATAAACAAACATGAAAGAGAAGTGGAGGAGAGTTCTCACTTGTTGAAACATGATCAAAGCATATCCTCCCAGAACCTTGTCAAGGATCTATTAATTCCAAACCTCCTCCTTAAGTGCTGAAGTGCCAACCCTTTTGAAAGGAGAGGAGGGGATGTATTTATAACCTAAGGTGGTGGACTGTTTACATTCCATAAATAGTCCTATATTGGATCGCCTATATGGACATCAAGACAGCCTAATATCGAGAAATATCCTTCATCAAAGTTATAGATAATAAAGTTGGGCGACTACTCTCAAAATTTTTGAGTCATTTGGACTTAAGGATCAAAAGTTATGGCCGGTTGATTAAACAACGTTAAACTGTCCTTTTCAATCCAGTCTTTTTGAAGTCCAAAATATGAATGGGTTTTTGAATATGAAGATTCCTTAAAATATGAATGATATCTTCAAAAAATTATGCCTCCTATATATACTCTTTCAGAATGAACAATATCATCTCGATTGGATGCTTACATCATGAAATATTTCATGCATACTATACTGATTTTAATTCTCATCCAGAATGGTGGGCTGGATTTTAAAGATTCATTTGGGCCCCTTTTTCTTAGATTTGGGCCCCTAAATTTGCATACAAGACTCCTTGAATTTTATCCCCAATCTATGGTCAATAATAATAGAATTTTGACTTCTTCATGTATCCCAGTAAATCAATCTTCATGAATAGTCCATTTTCATTACAGATTCTTTTGACTTGTTTGTGAGGACCATATGACCATTCAAATGGCATAATTGGCTCATGGTACCTTCTAATGAAATGTTGTATATTTAATGTAGAATACTAAAAAACATGAAACACAAAATTTGGATCAGTATAGTCATAGTTATTATTAAAATAGTAAATTGACTCAATTGGATTACTTCTAAAAATGCTCAAAAATTTTACTTAATATTACAACATTAATATTTCACACAAATTATGCACATTTCATATAAAATCAGTAAAGGGAGTATATAATAAGTCATAAAAATATTAATAACATCAGTAATCTCCCTAGATATAATCTCTGACCATGCTACATCATTATTCTATTTTTGGATGCCTCCACGGAGACATCCAAACATGATTCTAAAATGAGATCACGATGCAGATATTCCTTGTGATTAGGCCTCAGTACATGGCACTGATTCTGAGGTGTTACCTCTGAGTGGTCTTCCAGTGGTTCCACCACAAGATGTGAAGTAGGTTTTACTAGTAGTTCTGGATGATGATGTGCATAGGTTGAGTGTGTTACATGACTTCCTAAGGAAAAGACCTCTATGTTACTTGTGTGATACAAACCCATAGGTGGATGATTATTGAATATAGGTAGCCACATGAGTTTTCTACATAGTTAAGACACCACCTGATAAGATGGTTGTCCTAGCATCGAGCATTCTACTGGGTTTAGGGGAGAGATGGTGAATCTTGGTGATAACGACTCCTAATTAGCATAATCTCAATTTTGATGAGTTCACGAAACTATACAAGGAAAAGCTTTACCCATGCCACATTGAGATCAATGTGTATCTAGGAGCTTCTGCGACTTCAGCATGGTACCATGATAGTGGTAGAGTTTTCATAGAGGTAGATATTCTTGTCATGATACTCTCTATATATGTTTTGAGATCTATTATTCATATCACCATCCTTTGAGCATCGATTGCATAAGGATATCAGGGAGTCTTTGATTATTCTGTTTATTCCCACTTTTCTAGAGTTCTGGAGTGTGCTCTAGTGGTAAAATGATTCCTGGTTGAGGAATAAAGAGATGTGACCCAAAGTAGTAGTCACAAGGCTCAACCCTCTGTAGGAGATGGAAGATTATATATATAAATAATATAAAAAAGGAGTCATACCCATTCCCAGACACAAATGAATGGGTGTTTAATCTTGGAGTAGCATTGAGGATTAGAGAAACCGTAGGAGAGGTGGTCTTTCTCTTGTGACAGTTGTGGGATTATCTCTTGATATTGTAAGATCCATCATGTTGTTGAGAGGGATCTAGCTAATGATTCACCATGGAAGAGGTAACTATTGGAAAAGGAGTTCCTCATGGTGGGGTATAAGGTAGACGATCTTGAAGGGCAGCTGGAGGTGGCCGGCAGATCAGGGTGTTTCCCCCACCACCCCCAGGTGGTCAGCACCAGGCTTAGGGAGCTGGAGGACATGGTCGAGGATAGCCACAGTCCATAAAGGAATTTGAATCATAAACTCGAAGGTATAATAGAGGTATGCCTTGTGTTATTTATACATTATTTTGTAGAAATTTTTATATACTTTTGTGGGTACTCTTTTTTTTCAGATTATGCTCGATGTTTAATTAGGGTGACATGGGGCATTGGTAGAACCCCATGTTGGTAGCTGTAATAGAGGGCCCACAAAGACCCAGTTCATGTTTATGAAACCCTTTATTTCATAAGTACCCTAATGTGTTTGGCTATATATTTTTACGTGACACGCTTGAGGTGGATGTGGAGTAGTTTGACATCGATTTGAACTCAGGAGTGATGGGTGGAACTTTCTCTACCGAGACACATTTTTGTGACATGATCATAACCGTGTGATCGAGTTAGTTCCACCAAAAGAGGATAGTATCAAGGTGTAGTTGATAAATTACATAATATTGTGAGTCTACTATGAAGTTATCCAACGAAGTGTCAGAGTAGGTCCTGGCCCTACCAGCAGAGTTTTTCCTACTCAACCCTTTTAGTTTTGTGGCCGTGGAAGAGGGAGAGGGCTTCTTAGAATCATTCTATAGTGGAAGAGTTAAACCCTAATATTATTGCACAATATGGATTGGTTGCCTAATATCCATAAGAATATAGGATTCCAATAGTGGGTGTGTTTGTGTTTCTATTTTGGCGAGATGTGTTGTAGCTAATGGTTCATAGAAAAAGGGTCTGGTATGACCCAATGTTAACTCATGGGAATACCTTTTCCATTCTTGAATACCATGAAAATGTTCAGCATAAACCATGAAAAAATGCTTTAGGATTCTATTGTACAGTCCCACAAGGGGATGATGTGAACTGTGGGGTTCTATTAGTAATTTCATCATGTTAGCAAGGTGGTGTACTGCTAGACCACATATCTATAGATGGAATGTGGTGCTTGGGGATTTCCCACCTGTCGCAGCTAAGGAGACATGTTCCCATTGGTTTCAGGTTGTTTTCCTGGTCAATGATGGACATAAGAGTGGTTTGATATTGGTGGTTCCACTATGTGAATGATTTTAAGAATCACAAGAACCCTTGATAAACTCACTAGGGTGGGAGTCTAGGGGGGAGCTTAGTTTTTTCCCTTGACCTCAGGCTTTTTGTTTTCGAGGATGAAGATCTCTTTGGTAGAAAGAATTTAAGGAATCTAGTTTTGACCTAATATACTTCATTATGTTTTGAAATAAACTTCTGGAGCTAAGAGCTATGCGTGTGAGGGATGTTGAGGCCCAGGGAACCTTGGTGTGGTGATATTAAAAACATTAAATATATTTCTTTCATGTGTGCGGAGTTTCACTCGAAACTCAAATAACATATGTTCGGAGTCCTAGAGAGGATTTATAGGTCTTTGGTTGATCCAAAAACATCATGTTTACTGTATTTGTGACATAAGGTCACCTTTATTATGAGGTTTGTTTGGAAGACGTTTTGGTGACGTAGCATTAAGAGAGAAATTATATTGTTTTTAATTTACTAAAACTAATTTTCCCCCAACCCTCATACACACACAACCCAACCATGGAGAGTCACACCTATCATCCCTTTTTTGATGAATAAAACAATGAAAAATCCATGAAATGAGGTTCTATTTATCATCATTTCCTAATTATATTGTCATTAGATCAAGAAATAAAATGATCCAGGTATAGTTCTTGATCCAAATCTTTAGAGTTTCACCAACGAGGATGGATGATCGGAGTTTTGGTCTTTATTCATTTCTTTTTTCAATGTTAGATGGTTATTGATCCCTATTTCAATTATTGTTGATCCCTAATAGGTGGATCTATGGGTTATTTGGATGAATCAGGGTGAATCATGTGATTTTTTAGGTGATTCTTGACTAGAATCACATTAAACACAGCTTGTAGTTTAGTGACATATGATGTGTATATTTTCATGTTCTGGGAAGGTAGAACATTTGGGACTACATCTCGAGTATAGTGGTTACACAACGTGTAGTACCATAAACTATGTGACCATGGGACATATATTGGGTTATCCATTTGAGAATACATGTTCATGTACTAATAAAAGGTCAAGATACATGGACATGGGTCATGTATATTGACATAAGAAAACTATAGGGGTATGAGGCTATTTATCCAAAAATGTTGTTTTGTATGGGATACACAGTTTGTGACTAACATGGTCGGCCAGTCCGTGTTGAAGTGGAACATGGATAGGGGCGGAGTGATGAGGGATATCATGTGTATCTTCTCCACACACCATCTGACCCTCCATGGGATAGAACCTGTGTTGACCAGATGAATGGACATGAGCGTGGGATGGCTCACACATCTTTGGTTCCTCGATGCATTCCATGTACTACTAATAGATTCTCTGGCAATATTATGCCTTCCATATCTCCTTTACTGAGGTTTGGATTCACCCTTGTGATTAGTATATCCAGAGCAGTTTTCCTCATAGTTAATGATAGGGCCTCTATTATGTCTTAGAAGATACGAGGTGGTGTAAATCATTTCAAGTATCTTATGGAGTGGTAATGAACCCATTTTTGAGATCACTGGGGTTCATATAGAGATATTCTAGAACTGTTACACCCATGTTAGTCTAAGGTGTGGGTTTTTCATGCCTCTCTACGTAGGTGAAGAATAACTCACCACATTGTGGGTGTGGTTTTGTTACCTTTGGGTTGTTTCCTCTGGGGGTGTTACTCCCCTAATGGACTAGGGTCTAAGATTCCCCATGTTGTTCATGAAGGTAAATTAGTTCTCCCCTGTTATACCAAGGATAAGTATCCTTATCAATGGAGTCAGAACACTCCTATTGGACTTGGGTGTGGGCCCTCCATATATGATGTATATATAGAGTGGGAACTCCTCTTTCGCACCGCGGTGTGGGTCCTCTATTCTAGGACTCGGTACTCCCCTATCATTTGAGGGAATGGGTACTCTATACATTTTTTATGTTACAGTCAGTACTCCCCCGACATGTTATGGATAAGGTCCTCGATCTTGGGTTAGTAATCCCTGGATGTTCTAGGTTGTGGTTATCCCATAGGGAACAAGTTGCATAGTCAGTCCTCCCATATCATTACAGGGTTCATGTCCACTAGCCAATGAGTGGTTGTCCCCTACTGGGTAAGGGTGTAAATCCTCAATATACAAAGTGGTAATCCCCTATTATATGATTGTGTAGGTCCATCATGAGTATTAATCTTATTTTGTATCGGGGTGAGTGTCCACACTTACGAATTTATACTCCCCCATCTCTGAGTAGCAGTGGGTAGCGGGTCCTCAATTGGGATTCTCCCTCCCTCAACTGTGTGATATAATTACAAGTAGTAGGATTATCTTTTAGATGAAAACAATAACAAGATTGTTTTTAATGATACCTTGCAAAAATGTGGTGCATGGAACTATATAAATGAGTGATAGAGGTTTCTCGTTTTAGTAAGAAGTATTACACCCTCAACTGAGAGTAATTGGAAATGAATGAGACCCTCTGTTCGCTCTTGATATAGAGGATTCACCCTGTGCATAGTCTAGAGCAGTGATCCCGGAATAATGTGTAGTGGTGAGGGGTAGGCCTCTTAATATGGGTTTATTTACCTTACGCTCGACCCATGGTAACAATGATAGGACCTCTGGTGCTAGGAACTAATGTCGGACCTAGTAAGATTTTCCTAATGGATCACGTTCTCTTGGACATACCATTTGGAATAGTAGAGTTGTTCCTAATAATATGAATATATTGGGAAGGTGACATCTGGGATAGATGAGCATGGGGAGTGTGTTTTTATGGTTTTATTTTAGGGTTAGAGCCTATGAAGAGAATCATATTTATAGATATGAGGTCGGAACTTTATAAGACTTGGAGTCTGAGATGCATATATCTGGGTGATTTCTGGGATTCCTTGTGGTGCAGTCACATGATTGCATTTAAACCCCTTATAGATGGATCTGATATTTCATGTAAATGGAGGATGGTTAAAGATTTATTTTCTCTCTCGATTTTGTTTCCCTCTTGATACGTCAAGAAGACTATTTCCTTTCAGTTTCTCACATTTTTCTTTTACGGGGTTTGTGGTTCCTAATGAGTATTTTATTTACTGACACCTGCACAGGATTTTTACACACATGTGTTGTGCACTATGAATACCACATGTCTTTCGATAGATTCCATGAAGTAAATGATTTAGGAGGATCTTTCTGATCTATACAGACATAATTCTTTACCATATATTGGTTGAGGAGCTTTGCAGTAGTTGCAGTTTCCATATATCCACTCCTTTTGATCAGTTTGGACGCATTTAATGTTTTTATTCGGTGGGTGTAGTCTTTCCTTTCATGCTTTCATTGCTTCTATCTTACTATGGTTGTGGGGAATAGAAGTATGCATGCATTGGTTTCCTTTGGATTTTACTTTTCATTTTTTTTGTTCTTGGAGATGTGTGCGTGAGTACAGGTACATAGGCAATTCATCCAATGTTAGTGGTATGCCTTCTTAAAACAAGTCCCCATACCTTAGTATATGAAAGGATGAATTGGGGAGTTGCGGCCCATTCCCCATCAGTCCTGGTCATGAATTTTTAACTAAAGAAGATTTTTTAATGATCACCCACAATTGGTTACATTTTTTATGTTTTTTAGAGTCATCCTAAGTTAAATCTAAGGGAATTGAAAGTCCCATTAAGGTTGTTTGTAAATACCAAAATATAAGCATGAATTAATTAATATATGATGTTGGTGAACTCAGACTGTTCCCCTTAGATTAGATATCCATTTTAGGCTTATAAATCCCTATAAGTGTAGTTTTCAATCATAGTGTATGGGTTAAAATCATTACACATCCCACACCAAGATATAAATGGAAACCCCCTATTGATAAATGTTTTCTAGTTCTTACATGTTACTCACACTTAATTAATCAATAAATAATTAACAAAATTGACATCAAGTGTGAAAATGAAATCCATATTTTACTTTTTTAATTACCCACACAAGAATCTATTTACTCCTGCAAAATATGACATAAAACTATAGTATGGATTCAATAAGAAAATAAAATTACAATAAGTTAATAGAGAAAAAAATTAATATCCATCTATATTTTATATTTTTTGAATATCCCAATACATTACAAAATAAAATATTAAATTAGAAAAATGAGTTAAGGGATTAGAAACATCATATAGAGAGCTCCACACTCGTCCAACTGATGGAGAGAATACTCCTCCCAACATTAACTAATTTAGGAAAGTACTCCCTATGATAGATCAATCATTCACATCATTCTAATATACACTATTATTCTCATCTTAGTAATCTACTTTCACTTTTACTTGACCTCCAATTTATTATGAATTTAATCTGGTGCTCAAGGCATGTGGAAATAGAATCATTTATCACTGCCTCATGGAATTATGTATTCATTATTGTGATTTAATTTCAAAACCTGATCCCAAGATATCTAATACCTATTTATCTCATAGATATTACACAATATGAATTTGAATCATTAACCACTTTTGTAAACAAATTTGAGGGCATGACTACTAAGATAGTCCCCTTGGCTTTATTATGTACCACATGGAATGCTGATGATCTCAATGGCTCTCTCTTGTCACTTTTTCAAATACCAACACATTCCCCAAACACTCGATTAATTAATTATCCTCATGTAATCACTCTCAATAAAATTTCTTTCACAATATTTGGTTCATGTAAAATAGTTTCCTAAGTAAATAAATGTTAAATGGAAATGGATTATTAGAATCAATGTTTTAATATAACTCACCTTAAAAAATACTTCTTCCTTAGATTCCTCATATACTACCCCATTTAAAACTACCACTATTCAAATTATACAACGATATTATACTTTATATACTCTTTATTTGAATTAATTCAATATTCTTATCATTCGTAATATCCATTAATTAAATGTTACACACTATTTTTGTTGTTTATATTCTATTTCATATGATGTTTTACTTATTTATTGAATATTTCCCACTTATAATTAAACTAACCCATATATTAGGTATCCTCTTGAACTAATTCTAATAGTTAGGGAATAGATGTCAGGTAAGTCTAGATAGTAATTGTACACATAGTTATGCATTTTTATTTTGAACAGACTAAGACACCATGTAGATGTTATATTATAAACATATACTCATATCCAAACTTCTCAATTTAATCCAATTTATATAAAATAATTTTTGGATCCATGAGGTGTAATTTTTTCACATCAATCTATTTTTTTATGTTTATGATAAAAAACAAGTAAAAATAAGTATTAAATTTTATATACCTAAATTCTATCACATTAAATTCAATTACACCAGTTTTTGAATAATGAATTTATGTTCCTGTGGTATTTTTATCTCTCATAGAACGATAGATATTATTTATCACATAGAATAATCATAAATGAAATATATATATTCACTTATCCCACCCTTTCTATTTAGTTTTTAAATTGAAAAAATATTGGAAGAGTAATTTAATGAAAGATATGAAATAAAATTCAAATTAAAACGAATACAATAGTAGAAGACACCCATCCCATATTGTTTTATTATCTTCCATGTGATTTATGTTTATTTTCCTCTTTCTGCATCAATTCTAAAAAAATAGGAATTCCCCATGTATATGATAATTTATTATTTAAAACCAAGTGAAATATAAAATAATAAATAAAAAGGTATATATTCATGTGTTTTCTTACATGTCAACTAGTTATTGGGTTTTAATCTCATCAGTTATGCTCTATTTGAAACTATCCCGAGGCAGTTGGGGGTTGTGGATTACTTATTTGGAACTACCATATATGGGGTTCTACTATCCTCCTTTATAAGATAATGAAAACTTGATATGATAGGGGATCATTGAAATCAACCTTTATAAAATATTTTATAAAACCTCTCGAGTTCTCTATATCCAATGAAATTTTAAAAATAGTTTCCCTCCTCTACAATGTATTCAAATTTGACTCATGATCTGGGGTGGTTGGTTATGTGGAAGGGTTGTCTTCTCCATGTTCACATTGATGTTGATATCCGTTTTCTACTTCTACTATGATCATTCCTTTCTCGTTTTCACCTTTGAAAATCTTTTTCATTAATTTTGTAGATTTGACACATCAATCCCCAAAAAAATGTCTAAAGTTATATAATATGTTTCAAATGCTCTCTTATAGATCATTCTACCCCTGAAAATCTATTTACAATGAAACCATATATAACAATTAAATAAAAGTTGGGTAAAATTAATGTGAGATAACATAACAAAAAATATACAGAAGATATTATCTATTAATTTTACATAAAATATTATAATAGTGTTTGTTCTTATGTTTTTTTACCTTTTAAAATCATTATTTTTTATTTTTTTAACTTTTATAAAAGTTTTTTAAATTTTATATTAAAGAATAAATGAAATTTCAACACCAAGAACAATAAATGATTTAAAATTTATTTTGTTAAAATGATTCGTTATGGAAAAAGAAACTCCATCTATCTAGTTCATTAAAATATTGATGAGTAAAATATCATATTTTCAAGAAAAATAAGATATTATTTGTGTAATTGGTTGAATGTTAAAACAAAATTTTTAAATTTAAAAGTAAAAGTGAGAAAGTGTGAATGCGAGATATATTTTGATGTAATACTATTGATCACATGATCTAGGATGATGAATAGGGAGTTTCCTCAACTATAACGTGATATAACATGTTATTTAATGGAAATAAAGTAATAAACCCATGTCTTCTCACTTCTAAATAAATTTAGAAAAGATACTAACTTTAGTTTACATTTACTACACTTTAATGAGATTTCAGGTCCATTATAATGGAATTTCAGACCCCCTGGAGGTTTTTTTCAGGACACATCTAGAGTAATGATGAAATCAATATATTTTTTGATTACACTAGAACTTAATCCATAATATTTGATGTCCAGTTTATGTTTTCTTTGAATACCTACTGAGGGAGTCATTAAACATTTTTTGCGTGCCTCACTGTATTCACATCCATTGCCATGTTATCAATGATATATCCATAGTGACAGATATTTTCACAGATATTAGTTATTTTTTACATTTCATATATCAATACCTAATTATATGAAGTAAAAATTAGATGTTAAAGAGAAACTCAGTGTCACTTGTTGAATCATCCCCACAAGAATCAACTTACAACTACTAAATAAGTATTCAGATAGAGGGATGGATTGAGCCTGTAATTCCCATTACAATAGTTTAATAGTGGAATATCGAATAAAAATAATTTTTCTATACATTATATGTATATTTATTCATTAAACTATCAAATATTCAATATAAATAAATATGGAGTAAGGGGATTGTAAAAATTATATAGAGAGCTCTTCACTCCTACTTTCATTGGGGAGAATGACCCTCCCAGCTTCAACATCTTATGGGATGTATCACTTTCCTAGAATCAATCATTTTCATTTTTCCCAAATGATCTGTAATTCTAAGACAAGTGAACACCCCTATATTTTTTCCTTATCCTCCTCTTTATTCTACATTTTATTTTCTATCCACTTCCATTACCATGACTTGTGAAAATGGATGATTGGATCAATTATATATGGAAGGATCAATTTTTTCTTAAAAATACTTGATTTCCATTAATGATCCCAAGATCAATAATATTCCCATCTCTCATGTATATTCATTTGGATGGATATTGATTTTGAAACATTTCTAAAATTTGTTCAAAACTTTGAATTTTGTATTAGTAAGATAATCCCTTTGGATTTCATGTGTAACACATGGATTAATGAATTTCTCAATGGATATCCATTTGTTTTCTAATAACTTCCATGATCAGTCATTAAAATGAGGAAGTAAATAGTGTTCAACCGATGATCCTAGGTTCCCAATGTGATAAATAATATTTTGAATTAGTGCACGATATTTTGATGGCATTACATAGTGTTGGGGTCATACATGAGACTATATTTGGGAACTAATAAAAAATAGTGTTACTGCATACTATTTCATTTGGTTGTGAATGTAATATTAATTATTGTATGAGGTGATGTTGGTAATTACACAATATCCATATTTTGGAATACTAGATTCCAAAAATGAGAAAGTACATATAACACTTTTTTTACCATGAGAACATATTGTACATTAGAAACTGAAGATATATTGGATCACATGAGATTATTATGTTTTCATTATAGTGAATCCTTGTATAGAAAAATAGAATGATGTTACTCTAAGGGTAAACATTAGTTCTCTTTTGTATTGTCATGGTTCACTGTGGTGATCTGTTGGATCTAAAAAACCTTTTCTGTTCCTTATGGCACAAGACATCCAGACATTCACATATTCTAAAAGAATAGAAACAGGTAGCATTATCTCTTGATCACCATATCTTATTAAAACCTTAAGACTATGACTGGGATTCAATGGTATCTCAATATCCAATTAACTCTATGTTTTCCTCCCAACCAAGTATATGTCTTTTTGTTGAATTATTGCAGTTTCAATTGATTTCTATATTTACCCTTCCCAAGAATGATCGACTAGAATATTATATATCAACACTATGTAAAATTCATGGACAGAAATATTTTTTGGTAAAATATTATATTCTCAATGAAACTCACCACATTAAGTAAATGTATAAAAATTAGGATCAAAATTTCCTAAAAATGCTCAAAGAATAATATAATTCCTATAATTAGTAGAAAATGAAACAAATTACTTGGGAAAAAACACTCAAAACAATGAAAACATTATTTTGACTACTTCCGCCTTCGACATTGTCGTCACCTAAAGGTGACCCATGATTTAAATACATAAATATTACTTTTTATTAGATGAATATTTAATACATTATATTATGATCCACACTAAAACAATTAATGTTTAGTGTCTTTTGAGATTGGATACATAATCTTTTCATTTCATGAAATATCTTCAAAATTTCCCATCTATTATATTTTTTACATATACACTACTAGTAAACACTCTTCTATTCCTAGAGTATTAAAAACATAAGAAAGGATGATCTCAGGTCCTCAGTATGGTTAAATGAGTTAGAAAATAATCAATGATCATAAATGATCATTAGATATGAAAATGTTATGAGATCATGATCATAAATAACATAGTTTATATCCAATCTATCATATATTATCAACATGAGTTAGAGAATAAAATATTATTATAATAAAAAAATATTCAAAAAAGTGAGAAATCATAAATAATCATTCACTAATCATGAGTTCAAAACATAGACATATGAATGTTGGAACATCATAAGCATATAACATTGTGAACCTGTATAAATGGAAACAGGTCCACCCAAAAAGTTAAGGACCTGGAATCAGGCCCTCAAATAAACATATGGGAATTAAACCATGTACACAAAACATCTCATGGATATAAAATCTAGGTCTATGTATAATCATATTGACATCAAATATATTTCACACATTATCTCATGGACATGAAAAATAGGTCCATGGATAACATTGTGAATATGAAAACATGTTCACACATAACATATTTATCTAACAAGTTATCCATATTTACCCATTGAATTAGAGGTATATAATGGACCCACCCATTATATAATCATAATACATTCATATTTACATCAAAATATCATGAAAACAATTCACATTTCATTATATATTATCACATGGAAAGGTAAATTCATTTTGTAAACATCCCACCTTCATAACAATAAATCACCCAATGAAAAAATAAGGATCATATTATAGAATCATATCCCCAGTGAAATATAATTAACATAAAATGATGTAATCCTAACTTAAAATACCTTTTCAAGATCACATGGAACATTTTTTTATGAAAATTCCCTTTTAATTTTGAAACATAATATTTAAAATCAAAATATTTTAAAAAAATTATAGAAAATATTATCTATGAAAATAACCATGTAAAATTTAAAAATATTATTCAATTAATTTAGTGGTTATGGTTACATGAAATTCTATTCAGGTGATATATGTCAAAATAAATATTCTTTTCACATTTTTGGTAAAAAGTAAAAAGTATGTCATTCAGAAAATGCAAAAAGTACCCCAATGTGAAATTTTTATAAAAATTAAAATATGGGTAAAGAATGAATTCAAACATTTATAAGAGAATAGTAAAACATTATAAAAAAATTTTAAATAAAACATGTACATTAATGAAAAAGGATTTTATATTGAAAATAGAAATTATGTAGTTGTTTCATTAAAAATATTCTTTCATTTTCTTGAGTATGTAAAGAGAAAGAAGTTAAAAGAAAAAAGGTAATCTATATAAATAAATAGTAGAGGATAAATTACATGGGATTATTATGATATAGATCATATAATATCATTTTTAAGATAAATCATATATAATAGTTATAAATAATTATATTGTAGCTTATATCCCTTACCACAAGTCTTGTATTTCATCATATGTGTTCTAAACTCCATTAAAATGAATATATATTTATTAGAAATTTATTATATAACATTAATCATATATATATATATATCATACGACATATAATTTACTTATAATAACTTGTTAGTAATTTATTATTATTATTATTATTTATTATCATTTTTCTAGGTTATAATTACTACGTTTTTCATATATGTTTCTATTAAGATGTCCCTATACTTTGACATTGATTATTGTACCCATATATACAAAATTTAAACCAGGATGTAAATATTTTATATATTAATTATATTTATAGATTCATCTATAATCATAAGATAAATAAAAATTAATTACAACATTCATGGATACTATAAGTCATACATACACATGAATGGTTCATTGACTTTTTAAAAGATATGAAGGTGAATATCAATTCAACTATAAATAATAATTATTATCATATCAAAAGTATATTTTATATTTAATAAAATTTTCCTTATTACCATCCATGTAAAACTAGAATGAAAAATGAATCACAATGCTTCGTAGAGGTGGTAGTCTACACGTTGGAACGAGCGACATTATACTTTTCTAACGGATGGTAAGATAAGATGGTAGATATGATATTATAACTTAAAAATAATTATTTTATGATAAATATAAAAAATAAACATTAACCCGATCATAATAATCATTCATTTAAATGGGTTATAAAATGAATTACAACACCATGTGGAGACGTTAAATCATACAAACGTGCAAGCCATATTTTCATTTTATGTAGGATTCAAAGAAGGTGGATAATGGTTTATCATTCATAATAATAAAAATTAATTACATTGAATTATATTTTAATTCATTATTTTTTAATATATACCATGGATTTAGTGGTGGTAGTAGAATAAATAAAATTAGAAATGATAGGTTAAGTGTTATACATCTCTACTGAGAAACCTCTTTTTTCTTACACTTTATGACTTCAAATAATGATATTTTGGAAATAACAGAAGGTATTACATGTTTTAACGAGTATATTATTATTTTATTGTAGGTATTATATTATATTTATAGATCAAAAATTATTTATAACGAATGATATGAGGTTCCCTTTTATAATTTAGGGGATATTCAATCCTGTAATTTCATAAAATATTAAAATAATATAAATTAATTTTTATTAAAAGATGGTTCATAATTAATAAAAATAAAATAATAGATATTTATTTTTTTAAATACCCATTTCCAATAATTTTTTAATGTTTACATTATTTTTTTAGATGTATCTATTTATTCTATCCCCTATTAACCCTTTTGAAAATTAATGTGAGAAAACAAATTTACTCATTAGGGGTGAAGAAAGTTACCTTAAAAAGAAAAAGTGACCCATAAATAGATCATGGTTGAAAGAATAAAGTTTATCCCATTTATGTGTCTTAATATAATATTTTAGGATTTTAAATTTATCTGATAATATATTGATTTCAATAAAATATCATTAATTTCATTTTTCTAAATATTCATTTAATTTGAAATTAAAAACAACAAGAAAGAAAACTATTTTTAATATAAAACATTAAAAAATTACTAAAATGTTAATTTTATCTATAAAACTTCAGGGATAGTTTAATTATCCAAAATTAAATTATTTTTATAGTTTTTAAAATTATTTAGTTGGTTTTTTTCACTCTATGCACAGGCTGTGTGTCAGATTTGTGCAAGAGTTTAAGGACATTATTTGATCACTAAAAATTAAAAATAAATTTCCATAATAAAATAAAATTATATTGTTAAAAATAATCATTTATTTTTTTTCAATATGTATATTTACACACATATATGTCATGAAAACTTATTTAATATTTCATTTTATCTTTCATAGCCCTACATAAGAATTACACAAGCATTTGGATAAAATTATAGTTATATAACTATAATGATAGATAAAACAAACACAAATCATAATTTATAAATAATAGTTACTATATAATTTGTAGAACTAATTGTTATTATACATTTATTATCATGAGGATACAAATTTGACCTTGCTAGCGCTCCACATGAAATGCGTCAATATTGAAAATGATTTTCTTATTCACCATGAAGTAAATTATAATTAATTTTTTTGAATTATTTTTATATAATATTTTTATTATATTATCATATATGATCCATTAAATAAGATTAATAAATTTTATATCATATTCATATCTTTTCTATATCATAAAAGATACCGTATTTCATAAAAAATTTATTTTTCTACTGTTAATTAAAATTTTAACATCGTGAGTAAAATTTAAACAATTCACACTCGGAAAAATTTATATTTTTTTATAAAAAATTAAAATTAATAACATTTATTCACTATATTTGAAATAAAGTATTTTTAATATAAATTTGAAACTGGGAATAAAAAATTACTTTTGGAAAAAATCTATTTTAAAGACAAAAAATGGGATTATAGAAAAAAATAAGTATAAAGATGATTCATACGTACTAAATTATACAATGTTTA
Organism: Viscum album; assembly: GCA_963277665.1. Classification (NCBI taxonomy): domain Eukaryota; kingdom Viridiplantae; phylum Streptophyta; class Magnoliopsida; order Santalales; family Viscaceae; genus Viscum; species Viscum album. Next base: position 389,189,392 of record OY728166.1, read on the forward strand.
ACTAAATGTGTATTATCTTATTTTATTTTAAAATTAAAATAATAAAGGAGGTTTTTTAAAAAAATAAATTATTATTTTATAAAAAAATGTTAGTTTTCATTGGACACATAAAATGAATTTTTTTTGGAAAATCCTAAAATTTCACCCTGATATATTTTTGACATTATTATTTAAAAAATGATATAATTTTTTTTGAAATTACATTTTTAAATGTTCGAATGAATAATTATAATATTTACTCACAAAAATAATATATTTTTTAATGAAATAATATTTCAAAGAATGAAATGAATTTACTAAAAATTGAATGGTTAGTTTCTAAAAATTCAACAATAAACATTTAATTATTAAGACCTTTAAATATAATTTATAAATATATTTTTTAAATTCATACCTAACAATTAAATGAATATGTTATTACATCCATAAAATAATAATATATTTTTTTCATTTTTAAATCTATTTATAGTGTGTTGCCTATTTTATTGACTATAGCATTCTTTTAAAATATCACGGTGTTTCATTCTCTACACATTTAATAAATTATATCCCTATAATATGAAATTTTTCTTGGATATCAATGGTTTTTAATTTTAAAATTAAATTTTTGAAAATCTACATCCTAAAAATTGTTAATAGAAATTACTATTGAAAATAGGAAAAAATATATACAAGGGTCATATAGAATAAAACATAACTATGTTTCAATATAAGAGAACATATTCTGAATACAAATACGTATACTAAAGAAAGGAAATTAATTTTTAAATAATGATGGGAAGATACATCAAATGTTGATCACAATAAAGTGAATTGTCATAATAATGTTAATGAACTGAAAACCATAAATCAGTGAGGTGTGAAAAATACAATGGATTCATCATAAATGAATATAACATGATAAAATTTTGTTTTCAAGAAACCATTACCTAAGATGAGGGATTCTTTTACTATCATGATATAGTAAAAAATGAAATATATTTACTTTATTTAATTCCATTTCATATGAACATTTCAATCCTATGGTTTTACTTCAACCAATTACACTTTTATCTAATCTCTTACTCCATCAAATAGATATTTAAGATGAAATTTTCAGGTATGAAGGAATAAAATTAACTTTTATCAAATGATTATATTAACAAGTAAATCCTTATTATTCTAATTATTTTCTAGAACCAAAAAAGTATAGAATAATTTATCCAATATAGATAAATAAAATACATTAATTTCGAAAACATCAGTGATAACCCAAAACGTTCTACCTAAACCATTCGGTAAATAGTTAACCTCATGGATATTCTAAAATATGTCTGAAAAATATTGGAACCCAAATATTATAATGGCTTGGTATCATATCCTTTCATGGTCATCCTAATAATTATCTTGCAAAATCTTATATCACTCATAAATTTATAAATAAAAATATAAATACATTAATAATATATTCTCCAAAATATAATAATCATTTCAAAAAAAGTATGAAAAAATAAAATATGATTCTAAACGATAATTCACCCTTAATAACATAAATGACCTTATATATTAGAAAAAAAATATTAATATATCATGTTCGTGTTCTTCCTTGTACCAATAGTTTATCATTTTTTATTCAAAATATCATATAAATGTTTTCTATTTTATCAATTTATATGGAATCATTGTAGATAGGGCTGGTAAATTCAATGAATGACAAAAATTTCACTAAAAGATGAATAATAATATTTATATAGTTATAATTCATAGAATCATATACATGGAACCACAAAATCTATAGTGGAATATAAGTGTTTCTTAATTATCATGATTCACGTCAATTGTTGTGATTACATATGCTTTCCATTTTTCATTGGAATTCAACGGGTTTTATGGATTATTATTATCGTCTTCTCATGGATTAGGGAATTTATTCACATAATGACCAATCACAATTAATTTATAGTACTTATTTGTGATTAGATTATTCTGTTCAATTCTCTCCTTATTTATTTCATTGATTGTCTTCTTCACATCATTTAGATATTCATTTTCTCAATGTCTAGTCATCCTAGAGTATAAACATCTTATTATTAATTTTAAGCATTCACCTAAGTTATCCTTACAATATTTTTATATAGTAAGAGGTTTATATTTTTCCCTCTACCTAACATATCATTAGAGATTCAATAAACTATATATTTTTTTATCACCAAAATCATGATGGTTTCCACTTCTCTTTACACTTCAAATAGAGATCAAATTATTTATTTATAGATTCCAAAGTACCTTATTAATAATTTCATTTGAAGAATTTGTTTCAAACCTATAAAAAATCAACCAATATTTATATCTAGGTCGATGATAAAACATGAATCACATTACACATATATTATATTTGTTTTTAATATGTACTAATGGATTCATCATATCTATATGTCGACTCTGGAAAGTCCCTCCCTATTTTATTCTAAATATTTTAGGGAATTTAATAATTGAGTAATACCATATTAATATTCTTATATTCCATGTAGTTTAGTTCTTCATATTTTTTTGTATTCTTGATAATATACCACAATTATTCAACCTCACATTTGTAAAAATTAAAAAATAAGAAACATTTCTAATGGTTTGAACACTGATGAACAAAAAATATATTTTCCATCCCATTGATACATTTCCAAGAAAATAGTGGATAATAAGATACCTAAAAGGAGGGTGGCTGTTATTAAATAAAATATTAAATGGAATGTTTCTCCCCCTATAGTGCATCTTTAATTCTAACATTATATACACCACCACATATAGATTGCGAGATTTGAGTGATTGTAGTCCCAAAATATTTCATCCTAGATACTAAAACATTTTCTTCTCATGAGGAGAGATGTTTCATTGGATGCCAAATTTTTTTTCACAAAATTACATCAGGTTCTAAACATGGAATGAAATATTAAATTTTAGTTTCAGAAAAAAAATTCATAGTGATAAATAATATATTCATTATACATAATTATTAGGATGTCTAAATCATGAAGGAATATATTCAATCCATTATACTATTTGTTTAAGCTAGTCTACCCATGGTCATTATCTATTAAAATCATTTATAATGGTTCATAAAGAAAATATTAAATAACCCAATCATATACAATGGGAGTGTCAAACAATGTTCAAATTACAGGAACAAAAATTGTATACTAGAATGATGATTGATATATACTTGACCAACTCTTTTTAGGGTTATAAAACTTAGATGCATCTATACAGAAAACATGTCCACTTGTATTATCTAGATAGGGATGCATTTCTAGAAATACAACATAATGTTTTTATTAAAAAACATTAACATGTTATCCTACTCTTAATATTATCCCGAAGAGTTTAACTAAATTTTTTGAAATATAATCTCCTATGATTAACTAAAACCATATCTGATAAAATTATAGCTGATTGATGATTTACATAAATAAATATGACTTCATATTTGGTGGAATTAACTAAATAAAATTATGATATATTCTAGATCCATAATGGTTTAGTGTAATTGGAGACTAGTTACATAACCCTCTTATTTCATTAAATATTTATGACATTTCCCACTTAGAAAACATATTAAGTATACCATAATCAAAACCATTATTCTTAACCAAGGGTAATAAAAACATAATAAAGGGAGATATTTTATACCCATTTAGGGTAAATAAGTGGTATATAAATCGATAATCATATATCAGAATAAAATAAGCATAAGCGGATGAGGTTATGATAAAAAACTTTAATGTTCATATACAATATATCATTGAGTATAAACATAATCCATGAAAATAAAAATTATCATAATAATATAAAATATTAAAATCATGTGAAAGTATCCATAATAATTCATGATCCATTACTGCATAACATAGATATTTTAATGTGAAAAAACATAAACTTATATCACTGGGATCGTCTATAAATAGAAATAGGTTCACTCATAATGTTAAGGAAATGAAACTAGGACCTCTCATAATCTAATAGACATGAATGTATGACATTTAATAATCTTATGGACATGAAAACTACGTACATACTTAATATTATTCACATGGAACCCAGGTTCATGGATAATCTTTTGGACATATAAAATTGGTCCATGTATAAGATTATGAACATGAAATTATGTTCATGTTTATCATATTTATCTCATAAGATATATATATATATATATTCTCAACACATTGGAGGACTATAATAGATCCAACCATCATATAATATTTATATATTTATGTGTGTTCCACAAGATATTGACAGCATTAAATATTTCTTCATAACTAATACCATAAAAAATAATAGTTGGGTCATATATATCTCACTATCATAAAAATAAACCAACAAAAATAATAATAATGACAATATCATAGAATCATATCCCAAGTAAAAAATAAATAACATAAAAGGATACCATCATAGATGAAAAATCCTTGAAAATTTCATGTTGAACATTTTTTGAGGAATGTACCCTTTTCATTTGGAACCTACTTTTTTCATATCAAAAAATTTATAAATTATTATGGAAAACATTTTATTTGAATATAACCATGAATAATTGTAAAATAATATTCAAATAATTAAGTGTTAATGAAACGAGGAAATTATGTTCCAACTGTATACTTTAAAACAAATATTTCTTTCATATTTTTTGAAAAATTAAAAAATCACCTCGTTTAGAGCATGATAAGATGATTTCTTTGAAACATTTATATAAAAATTTAAAATTGGGATAATATTAACATTTAAAATTAATAGAATAATATTAAAAAATTCTTGAATATTTTTTGAAACCATGGACATCCAAGAAAAATGGTTTTCGACTGAAAACATAAATAAAGTTAGTTTTCCATAAACCAAAATTCATTGAGTCGCTTGGGTACACAAGGAGATAAAAATGAAATGAAACATGTAATCTATATAAATTAATATATAATATAAAAATTATTTTTATTCTTGATAATAATGACATAAAATTCCATCATTGAAAACTAAATCATAAACAATCTCAATAAATAGTGAGATTGTAACATCAATCCATTACATCAAGTATTGAATTTATTTGTACAAGTTCTAACATTATGTATAATAAACATATATTTATTACTATTTTATTACATAACCTTAATTATATATATATATCACAAAAAATATTATTTTCTTATAATACATTTTATCATATTTATTAAATATTGGATATTAAAATCATTGTTTCGTGTGACAACTTTTTCATTTTCCATGTATGATTCTATTAAAAAATCATAGACCTTGTAAATCTATCAGGGATCTATAATATATATATATTAAATAATGATATATATATTATATATATATTCATTATATATATATATATTCATTATATATATATATTCATAGTCATCCAAAAAAGTTATATATAAAAAAATGAATTAGACCTTTTATTGTAACGATAGGTTGTACGTACAGATGGATATTATTATAACTTTTTGAAAGATTGAAAAAAGGTAAAAGATAATTAAACTTTAAATAATAATTATTATATCATATATTTCAAATATATTCATTAAATCCATCCTTATTACAATCAATTTAAAAAAATAATAAAAAAATGAATGACATCACTTCGTGGGGGTGGTTTTCGACACGTATGCACAAGTGATATTATCGTCATCAAATAGTTTAGAAGGTATGATGTTAGATAGGATATTATAAATATTTAGGAATAATTATATAATAAATATAATATATAAATATCAAAAACTCTATAATGGACACCCATGTGATGTGACGATGAAAAAAATGGCAATGATACGTGGAGACGGTAAATCGTACATACACACAAGCGATGTTTTTTATATATAAGAGTTAATAATTATGGATACTGGTTATTATATTATTTTTATAATATTTAATTTTATTTACGATATTTAATTAATTATTTTATAATATATACCATTGATTTAGAGTAGGTATAAGAAGAAATAAAATTGAAAATAATCAATTAAGAGTTATACCTCTTTGTTGAGAAACCTCATTTGGATTGCACCGTGTGTATTTAAAGAATAGTTTTTTGGATACAATATAAGATATATTATGTTTTTACAGAATATATTAAGATATTAGATTATTTATATTCTAATATATAAGGGTTAATTATTTTCAACAGTAAAGGAGATGAGGTCCCATTTTATATGTAAGGGGAGAGGTTGTCTTGGAATTACATATAATAATAAATTAAGGTAGACTAATATTCATGAATAGATGGATAAAAATTTATATAATTAAAATATAAGAGGACAATATATCTATGTAATATCATAAAACAAAATATTAATAATTTTATAGGATTATTTCACCCTTATCTCCCTGTTTTAACCTAATATTAAACCTTTTGACAATTACCATGATAATAAAGTATTTTACGCATTAAGAGTCAATAATTTTACTATAAAATTAAATGTAGCCCATAAATGGATCATTGTTGATATTTTAAATGACATAAAATTCAAGTTAATGTATATATTATTTTAATGAACATTAAATCATGTAAAAAAAGTTTTTATTATAAAATATAATTCATGTAATTTTGGGAAATATTAATTTAATTTGACTATTAGAACTACATGAAATAATTGAATTTTAAAATAAAAAAAGACAAACTAGATAATATGTTATATTTATATATAAAGTTATTATTACAGTATTAATTAACCAAAAAAATTTACTTTAGTGGTTTTAAAATTATTTATTTTATTTTTCTATAGTTTACACATGCTCTTTATTAATATTACATAAGCATTTAAGGTAATTATTTATCATGAAAAATAAAAAAATATTTTACCATCACAAAAAGGATAATTATTTTTTATTTATCCAATATTTATATTTATTCACATGTTCATTATGAAATATTATTTAATAAATCATTTTTTACTTTTTATGCCTTGCACAAGCATTCCAATAGAATTTGGATAATATTTATGTTATATATTTGAAAAGTGAAAAAAAAACAAAAATATTTACATAATATTAACTAAAAAAGTTGTGAATGTACTTTTTCCTAGTGATATTTTTCATTAGGATACGAAATTTTACTTTTCTGGTGGTGCAATGCACTACGACAACATTGAAAATGATTTACACATTTATCATGAAGTAAATTATAGTTTAGATATTTTGAATTATTTTTATATGTATTTATATTATATTAAACACATTATTAATTTCATCTTTTTAATTAATTTTTATATCATATTTTCTACTTGGTGATATCATAAAAGATGTCGTATTTCATAAAAACAACATTTTTTAACTATTCACCAAATATTTTCCTTTTTAGAAATATATTAAAAACTAAAACGTGGATAAATTTTAATTGTGGAGAGAATTATAAATTACAAGTCAAAAAATTAAATTTATATAATTTAAAGAAATTAATTTTAATATAAATTCTTAAAATGCACGGGAAAAATAGCTTTTAGAAAGAAAAAAATTTTAATCCCAAAAAGATTCTTTTGTTAAAAAAAATTATGAATTTCATTAATATATAATTAATTATATTTTTAAAAAATTAATTTGTATTATCTTAATTGAATAACAAATGTAAATAATAATGTATATTTTTAATGAAATGTGATTAAAGTTTCACAAAAAATGTTATTATTACTATTCATTAGAAAATCAAATTTTTTATAAACATATAAAAATATCTCCCTAAGAATAATTTTTTTTAATTTCAGAAATTATATAATTATTATGAAATAAATTTTATATTCCATATAATAATTATAATATTCAATCATATACTATAAAAATAATTTTTTTTAAGAAAACATATTCTAGAAAAGTAAATTGACATTATTACAAATTGAGTACTTAATTACAAAGAATTTATCAATACATTTTTATTGATTATGAAAAGTATATATATATATATATTATTTCTTGTGTTCGTACCCATATTTAAATTACTATATTTTAACAGTCATAAAATAGTATTCTTTTGTGGATCATTAATCCTTGGTGTTGCGGGTCGTATACACTATTGAACCAAATCCTATTTTAAAATGTCAAGGTGTTATAATAATTTATTAAACTTTAAATATTTTTTATAAATTGATTTGTGGAACTTTCTTGATCAATTAAAATTGAATTTTTTTTATATCATTATTTAAAGTGATTTATGTATTTAAATGCCAAAAAACCATTGATAACTATTAGTTTATTTATAATAAGATTAAATTTTTATTTTGGAAAAATAATGAATTTAATTGATATATTTTGTTAATTAAATGTATTAATATAAATTTAAAATATTTCAGAATTAATTTTATATAATGAAGCATTTTTTGAAATTAGTGGGAAGCCCTTTTATTCTTGTTGTTAGATATATATACACAACCTATAAATTATGATTAGTTATTTATTTTTGATAACATATTTCTCCACAAAAATATTTTTTATTCACCTTTTATACATATATAATTTATATATATATATATAGTTAAATAGAATAGATCCATTTTTATTTCATAATTTTCTCAATTATTTTATTTTTTTTTAATTTAACTTTTAGGTTAAATTATTATCTACGTTCCTATGATCACAATCAATTGAATTGAACACTAAGTGTTACAATAGTTAATTAGACTGACTTCAAATGAAGGCTAAACCATCTGTGAATAAACCTTACATTCAGTTGAACTGATTCTGACTATCTATTTATGTAGTTATCATAAAACAATTCCACTAAAATCACACCTTGGTTGGTGATGAAACTATTTATTACCCCTAAAGCCCACCTATTGCAGTACATGAGTTATTGACCAGGATTTATGGTATAATTAATATAAATGGGAGTCATTTCCCTCTATATAACATAATGAAACACTGTAAAAAAATGTAAACCACTAAACCATGGACAATAAATATTCTTAAATAAAATAATATCATGAAACGATGTAATACATGAATGTTATAAAATATAATAATTATTAAATACAACTAAATTTTTTGTAAAAACAAACTAAATAATTATAATGTAATGAAACCTGTCAATTTGTATTCATCTATGGTATATAAAACAATCTCCTAATACTAATATCAAATTATCAACCCCCAAAATCAAGTTAAATCACCCAAAAACTCTATCCACAAAACCTCAAAAACTTTTTATATAAGTATTTCGGATTATATTCATATAATTAACATGTTTTCCCCAAAATCATCAAACATACGATGTAATATTGTTAAACCATTGCAATGAAGTGCGTGAAAATGTTAATTAAATGCTTGATTTCACAACACTAAAAGAACAATTCAATGTCAACTAGTACATCATATTAGTTTTTATATAATGTATAAACAAGAGAATTTTTTTATCCTTAAGTATAATTAGTTAATAAGAGCCTATTTCACTCTAAACATTACACATCATTGTTATGAAATCTAGTCAATTAGTTTATTTCATTTATAATCTCACCAAAATCATCACACAAAAAATAACAAGTGTTTATAGTATAACACAAGTTATAAAAATATTTACAGTCCATTGAAAACCATATAATAAGATCCGGTGTCCTATATTTTCCCTGACACAAAATTATATGTGTCTACCCCAATATTGTAATTAGTAAAAATCAAGTTACTACAAGAAAATCAGATCCACAATCACCTAACATTCAGTTTCCTCACACAAACTAAATCCATATCTATTCAAAACAACTAAATATGATTAATGTGGGTTTAGTAAGATATTATCTTAGTTTAGATCCATGAAATGAATGTTGTTTCACACATGTGAATGTTTTATAGCATCATGCTACCTATATAATGTTATTAACATTGCTGAAAATCATAAAACTTTAATAAGAAATATTTCTCACAGTAGTCCCACGGATTAATTGATTAAATAGTTTGACTATTATCATTAACTACTCAACTAACAAAGTAAATAAATACATTTAATTTTTAATCATATTGGTCAACTAATACACATGACTATCCAATGTTTATGCCAACTATCCCTTACAAATAAAGGATAATAGGGGTTGAAAAAGAATTAATTGAGTTCCAAAATTTTTTTTCATCATAATTGTAATAACCTGGACCCATCGGGTCCATTACTTTTCCAAAACATGGCTCCACCAAAACGGTGGCACCAGTCATGGGGGAACCGGTTACGGTGACACTATGATGGTCGCACACCAGTCATGGTGGCATTGTGATGGTGGCACCAATGACAGTGGCACCACCACGGTCGCCCACCGGTCACTGTGGCACCGTGACGTTGGCACCGGTTACAGTGGCACCGTGATGATCACACACCAGTCATGGTGAGACCATGACAGTGGCACCATGATGGTGGCACCATGTCCTCACCTTCTAGTTTTCGACCTTTCCACTCATGTGGAATACCTTTGGACATAAAGATGATTTAATACCCCCTTTAAAATCCATTTAAAGCCCATAAATAATATCATAAATCCCCCAAGGGTTATGTAACCCTAACTTACCAAAATGTGTGGTTTTTTTCCTCTATGTCATGCCCTTCCCCCAACCATCTAGTTCCGCCCTTGTTATGCATTTCCTTGTGGTCAAATAAAGTTGTTTAACACATAGCTATTATGACCACCCCTCAGAGGAGAATTTTTAAATGACAATTAATTCCATCGTGCGTAACTGCCCAACATCGTGGGGAACCACGATCCGACTTTAAAGGCATTCAAATTTCCATATCCCATAACAACAGGATCTCATCTTCCGAACACATAGGAATTCCTTCTTTATCTTCCTCTTGGCTAGTCACCTTTTCTTTCTTTGTGCGTTTGGAGTTCTCCATCCTGAGGCAAGTGGTGCGCCTGTGATGGTGATTTCTAATCACCCTTGGAGTCCCCGACATTCCTCCCCTACATGTCACGCATCCCCAGTTCTTGGCACATGGAGAAGAACTTCGATCCTTGATCAACCATGTAGGGATCTTCCTTCCTCTCTCCTTACTATGTATCATGTGGGGTGGGTACACTACTATTTCTGTGGGACTGTATGACACCAACCCTTAACAAAGATAATAAACAGACTGTTAAAGAATGATGGGGTGCATTTGAAAATACTGTTTTACTCTTTTATATTTCTATATGTTGTGAACTATATGGGATTATGCTCACTGAAAATCATGGCCATTGGGTGTATTTTCTTGCACACTAATGAACCCTTGTCTTCTGTGATGATTAAATGACTGTAACATGGAAATTTGTTAATCACCTAAACTCAGTTGGTTAAATAGATTCCCAGTGAACATAAATCCATGTGTGGTCACCCCGGTTAACCAACAGGAAGAAGAACCTAATGAATGATGTACTTGAACCTGGAAGTTTCCCTACTCTGTTTTGGTAGTAGGTGTGTTTTTCTACTTAATTATTATGGGGTGATGTGGATGGGGATGGGATCCCATACTATGGTACAGTTGTTGGTTGTGAATCTGAAGCTATGTGGGGCTGTATCTCGAGGCTTGGTTTGGTTCTAGTACTTGAGGGGTCTCACGGATCCCTTTTTGTTGTTGTGACCTTACAAGAGAACCGGGTGTGAATTCTTAAATTGTTTTTTGGCCGTTGTCTTTCTCTGGCTTGTTCTTATGCCTGCTAGTTGCCCAGTATTGTAGAAATTACTTAAATCAGACCACTTTCACATAAAAAAATAATGGGATCAATGGGAAATTTCTTTCCAAGATGAGTGGTGACATGATCGTGGGTTCAGTATTTCTTGTGAATGAATAGTAATAGGGTGTTTGTGGGTAAGTTGGTTTTGGAAAACCCTGGTTGGGATGAGTTCTTGTTATATATATTATATAATTGTAGTTATTGTGTTTCTTATTCATTCCCCACCCAAGTTGAGCACTCAGTGCTAAACACCCCCATTTCATGGAGGAGGGTGTTTTTCCTAACACTCCTATGAGTGGCTGGTTATTGGATCATTTATGCTCCCTTTCCCGAATTTCCCAATACTCTTTAGGAAGGATGTGATGTCTTGAGGTCCATTTTTTACCATGATTTATCCGGCATGGTAGTTGTGGTGGTTGTTTCCCAAGTGTCTTTGAGAAGAGGCCCTGGTGTCTTTGGGGGTGGCAGTAGTTGTTTTGGCCTAAGTGTTTGCGGCCATGGTTATGCATGGTTATTGTGGCCAAGGAGTTTGTGGGCGGAAGTTTTGGTTGTGGAAGAGGTGTTTGTGGGCGGGATGTGTGGTTGTGGCCCAGGTGTTTGTGGTCGGGATTGGTGGTTGTGGCCCAGGTGTTTCCAGGCGGGATGCGTGTTTGTGGCACAGGTGTATGCAGGCGGGGTGGGTCTGTGGGACTGTAGTGAGAATGGAAGGAGAGGTTCGATGTGTAGGATGTCTTCAATAACCAGTGGGAATGTGGTTCGGGGTACCCAAATATCGATATGCTATTACTATAAATTACTTGACTTGCGTTATTTGGTGAGTCTGCCTTAGTGAGTCTTGGGTGGATAGTTTTCCTTTCTAGGTTCTTTGGGTATCTATTTTCTCAAAGGGAATTAGAATGCCTCCCCACTTGTGCACGAGAGCTTTTGGATTCCCTACTGAGTATACTTGTATGATCACCCTATGTATATAAATCTGTTTTCAAGTTTCCAGGAGGACATCTGGGATCGTGCAGGGTCATACTAGTTCAGACGTTGGGATAGTTTATGTTTTTGTTTTTCTTTCTTTTGGTACTTCTATTTGGGGTTTTCTTTCACTTTTGTATCATTTAATTTTGGAACATTCATATGAGAATGGTTTATTTTGGTATTTACTTTACTTCTACTTTTGGTGTTGTTGGGATTTATTATCTTATCTCCTGATCCTATTAAATAAAAAGGGTAATGCCTTCCATCTTATGTGTTATTCTATACCCATGGTGCTAGTCGCCACTCCAGGACCTATTGAAGGTGGGTCTCAGGGGTCATTATCTCTCATTTAACTTGAAGAAGGAAGGGTCTGGAAACATGTTGTTCCTTCTCTCATCTTGGTGAAGGCAGGTCGTGACTGATTGGTATGAGAGGCAGGTTTGGAGATATAGGATGGAGTTCGGATTTATGCATAGTGAGGATTTAATAGGATGGTAGGGAAACCGTGTTGGACAATCATGGTGTGTGAAATAGGCCAGGGAAGACTGGCTAGGAAACAAGATTTTAGGGTCCCCCATGATCTGATGCAAGGAATCTGGGCCTACCGAACGACCATGTGAGGCTACACTGATTGTTGTTTAGAGACCCTAGGGAAGGTACATGCATCATAATGACTTGAGTTCTTGTGTATTATGGGTATTTAAACTAATAATAAGTCTAAGAAAATTTGAGAATAATATTTTACACTACTCGGGCTTAGGCATTCCTTGTTTACCTTGCAACTATGGAACCTGGGAGATGACCATGAGTGGTTCTGGCGATCGAGGCCAATGAGGTTGACTTGGATGATTGAAAGAGGGCATACCGAGAGACGGAGGCTGATCAGTGGTAGAAGACTATTCGTTACTTTTAGCGGAAGACCCTCAGGAAAGGATGTCTAGAAGAAGGCTGAAGTGGTGGAAAGGATGCACATGCTCGGAGGTGTATCGTGAGAAGGAATCCAGTTGGGCTCATTGAAGGGGAAGGCCATCATCAGCTGGCCTCTAGCATCAGGTCCCTCTAGGTTTCGATTAGTAGGGACTAGGCCCTAGTAGTTCCGGTTTCGATCTCACAGTCCCCTCCAATTCCTTTCTGGCCCAGGACCGAGATGCTTCATCTCTGGTAGCCATGGACACCTTCAGAATCAATTACCGAATAGAGTACAGTACAATGGAGGTGGCCTAGTGCAACACCCACTATTGCTATAGCAGTTTCCAGTGAAGGCCTTTTAGCAGCAACTGTAGGGACAAAGAGCCCCCACTCCTCTAAGGGAAGACATCATAGGAGGAGGCAAACCTCAGGGTGCTCCTCAGGGACCTCAAACAGGGTGCGGTCAGGGAGGTGACTGACAGCCGAGGGGCAAGGGAGCTAGGCGTGGGCTGTTACATGCCGCGGAGGCTGCATCTCCAGCAGGGCCAGATGTTGTTCGAGGCACGATCAGGTTTTTTAGTACTCTTTCTTATGCCTTGTTTGATACAGGTGCTTCAGACTGCTTTGTTGAACTTAGTCTGGCCCCTGCTCTAGGTCTAGATGTTCAGAGACATCCAATACCCCTGGTGTTGAGTACATTAGTCGGAGGTAAAACCGACTTGTTTTATGTTTGTTGAGGGTGTAGACTCATGATCGGGCCACATCAGTAAATCAGGGATCTTCTACTATTGCATATACATCCATACAATGTTATCCTAGGAATTGACCTGATGTTCTCTGTATGTGTCGTTATTGTATGTTTATGAGGAAGGATCGTGTTTTCAGACTTGGGCAGACGACGTGTGACTTTCATCGGGGAGCGGGGTTACCAGGAAGGTAACAGGCGAGTGGAGCCCCTCATTTTCTTTTTTATCTGAACTGCCAGTGGAGTCAGTGAAAAAAATTATGGTGGATGTCCCAGGGATCATAGGGGAGTTTATGTCCATCTTCCTTGAAGTGGTGGTGGCTGTACCCCCTCGACGTGATGTTGTGTTCGAGAGAGACATGCAACCTGGTGCCCAGCCGATATCGATGGATCCCTATTGGATGGAACCTTCTGAGTTGCAAGAGTTGTGTATTCAGATTGATGATCTGTTGAAGAAGGATTTTGTTCGACCAAGTGCATCACCACGGGGTGCTCTTGTCTTGTTTTCAAAGAAGGCAGTTGGTGGTATGAGGCTATGCATTGAATATAGAAGATTGAATCAGGTGACAGTCAAGAATCTCTACCCTCTTCCGAGGATAGAAGATCTCTTTGACCAGCTGAGGGGAGCAGGTTGGTTCTCTAAGATCAATCTGCGGTCTAGATATCACCAGTTGTGGGTGAAAGAGAGAGACATATCAAAGACTGACTTCATATGTAAGTATGGAAACTTAGCGTTTATAGTCATGTCGTTCAGTGTTACGAATGGACCAGCTGTGTTCATGGGACTCATGACCTCTGTCTTCTAGGAATACCAGGATCGGTTCATAGTCATCTTTATTGACGACGTCCTGATCCACTCAAAATAAGAGGAGGATCACGCTGAGCACCAGATAACGGTTTTAGAGGCCCTCCAACAACACCAAATTTATGGGAAATTGTCCATGTGCATGTTATGGATGTGAAATGTGCACTTCCTCGGGCACGTGGTGTCCGAGCAGAGAATAGAGGTGGACCCATCGAGGGTCGAAGCGGTTGTTTCTCGGGCATAACCCAAGAATGTGGAAGAATTTTCTAGTTTCCTTGGACTAGCAGGCTACTATCGGAGGTTTGTGCCAAAGTTCTCCCGAGTTACAAAACCATTGATATCCTTGACCATGAAGGACCAGGAATTCATGTGGAACGGGCAGTGTGTGGCAGCCTTCAGCTATCTGAAGGGGAATTGGGTTAGTGCCCCAGTGCTGAGGTTTCCAGAAGAAGGGTTGCATATATTGTGTTCGGTGATGCTTCAGGAAAAGGCCTCAGGTGTGTGCTGATGCAACAACAAGGGGTGATCATTTATGGGTCTAGACAGTTATGTCCTCAGGAGAGTAATTATTCCACCCATGATCTGGAACTTACGGTAGTCCTGTTTGCACTAAATTTGTGGCGACAATACCTCATCAGGGAGCACTTCGTGGTCTTCACATATCACAAAAGATTGAAGTATATATTCTCCAAATGGGACCTAAACATAAGGAAGTGAAGGTGGATGGATTTCCTTCAGGACTACGACTTCAAGATTTCATAAACCTTTGGAAAAGAGAATGTTGTGGCTGATGACTTGAGCAGGAAGTTGCAGAAGGATGCAGTTCGAGAGTCGGCAGATTCTTAGAAGGTGATGGAGGAATTGGTTGCCCTGAACCTGGATACGAGGATGGATGGTCATAGGGGTTTCCCTTATCAGATGAAAGAGCAGTCTTCTCTGTTACGGTAGGTGGAGAAGTCTCAATGGGGAGACTCAAAATTTGAAGTGATGTGTGACCAGGTTAACCATGGAAATGCTCTGGAAGGGTGGAAGATGGATGGTCAGAATTAAATTTTTATCAGAGAGAAGATGTTTGTTCTGGGGATGATGTATGAGAGAGTTCTTGGAGAGTGCCACAACTCACCCCTAGCAGTACACCTGGGAGCTTCAAAAATGTATCGGGTCATGAGAGGTCAATTCTGGTGGCCCAGGGTAAAGCGGGCGGTGGCAGAGTTCGTGGCAAGGTTCCTAGTGTGTCAGTAGGTGAAGGTTAAACACCATGTTACAGGCGGTTTGTTAGATCCTTTAGATGTCCTTGAGTGGAAGTGGGATGACATCTAAATGTATTTCATCACATGGCTACCCGAGGTTCAAGGAGGCTGCGATGCTATCTGGGTAGTGGTGGACCGGTTGATGAAATCGGATCACTTTCTGGCGATCAAGGGGTTGGGTGCAGTGGATTCCTTAGCGTGGTGGTATGTTGATGAGGTGGTGGAATTGCATGGAGTTTCAAGGTCCATGGTATCAGACAGGGATGCATGGGTTACCTCACGAGTCTGGAGAGGATTACAGCATGCTTTTGGCACCCAGCTACGTCTTAGCACTGCTTTCCACCCCCATACAGATGGACAGATAGAACACACCATCTAGACATTGGAGGATATGCTACGAGCATGTATTTTGGACTCTTGGGGATCCTGGGAATGACACATTCCTATGGAAGAGTTTTCCTAAAATAATAGCTATCACTCTACCATTGGTATTCCTCCATTTGAAGATTTGTATGGAAGGCCATGTTGCTCACCTGTGTGCTGGACTGAGGTTGGGGAAACAGGGGTTCATGGCCCGGAGGTGGTGCAGAGCACATCAGAGAAAGTTCAGCTGATATCGGAGAGTTTGAAGGTCACCCGGGACTGATAGAAATCATATTCTGATAATAGGAGGAGACCCTTGGAGTTCGAGGTTAGAGACCACTTGTTCTTGACGGTCTCCGCTCGGCATGGGCAATGGATGTTAGACAGGGGGAGTATGCTTTCTCCCAGGTTCGTCAGACCGTTCGAAGTGCTGAGTCAGGTTAGTGAAGTGGCTTATCAGCTAGCTCTACCACCGCTGCTACTGAGACTGCAAGATGTCTTCCATGTGTCTCAGCTCCGATGATATCTACACGACGATTCACACATCCTTGACTGGGGAATGCTGGATATCGAGGACGACGTGAATTTTGTGGAAAGACCAGTGAGGATCAAGTATCGTGAGGAGAAGGCGCTCTGTGGATGGACTATTCCTTTGGTTTGTTTGTTGTGGAGGCATGGAGGGCTAAGGGAATGTACCTGGGAACGGGAGAAGCAAATGCTCGCCCAGTACCCAGAGCTGTTTTGATTTTTTTTTGTTTTGTTTGTACTCATTTGTGGAAATCTTTACCTTGTTATCTATGGAACATGCGGTTTTCCTTATTCTCTATATGTGTGTAAGGTGTCATGACAATGGGGAGGGTAGAAACCGATCCCTAATCAAGACGCATATAGGTGGATGCGATTAAACCTGTGTGGGAAAGCCAGTGCCACCCAAAGAGAATAACATCTTGATATGGAAGAAGAAACTCCCTAACCCATGTGACTGGATAGTTTGACCTTCAAATATTACCTGGTTACTTAAGAGAGAGGTGTTCCTAGATGTCTATGAGGTTTACTCCTCAGAGTTATCTTCGAGGCGGTTGGTCAGAACCACTCTTTTATAGGGTCTAGTTTTGATTCTCGAGGACGAGAATAGTTTGATAGGTATCTGATGTAATGACCTGGACCCAAAGGGTCCATCACTTTTCCAAAACATGGCTCCACCGAAACGGTGGCATTGGTTATGGGGGCATCGGTTACGGTGGTACTGGTTACGGTGGCACCGTGATGGTCGCACAACTGTCACAATGGCACCATTTCATAACCTTCCAGTTTACGACCTTTCCACTCCCGCGACATATATTTTGATGTAAAGATGATTTAATAACCCCTTTCAAAGCCATTTAATTCCCATAAATAAAATATAAAATCCCCCAAGGGTCGGGCAACCATAACTTACCAAAACGTGTGGTTTTTTTCTCAATGTCACACCATTCCCCGTACCTTCCAGTTCCACCCTTGTTACATGTTTCCCTATAGTTAAAGAACGATTTTTTACACATAGAAATTATATCCACTCCCCAGAGTATAATTGTTAAATGAAAATTAATTACATAATGCGTATCTTCCCAATCCAATGGGGAACCGCTATCCGACTTTAAAGCCGTTCAAATTTCCATATACCGTAACAAAAATATCTCATCCTTATATCGCACGAGAATTCCTTCTTATTTTTCCTCTTGGCCAGTTTTCTTTTCTTCTTTGTGAATTTGGAGTTACCCATCCCGAAGTAAGTGGTGCGGCTGTGATGGATCCTTTCTGCTCACCCTTGTAGTCCCCGACGTTCCTCCCCCACAAGTCACGCATCCCTAGTTCTTGGAGCGTAGAGAAGAACTTCAATCCTTTATCAAACAAGTAGGTATTTTCCTTCGTCTCTCCTTAATATGTATCATGGAGGGTGGGTATGATACTCTTTCTGTAGGACTGGATGAAACCAACCCTTAACAAAGATAATAAACAGACTGTTATAGAATGATAGGGTGTGTTTGAAAATTCTGTTGAGCTCTTTTAAATTTCTATATGATGTGAACTGTATGGGATTATGCTCACTAAAAATCATGGCCGATGGTGGTATTTTCTTGCCCACTAATGAACCCTTGTCTTCTGTGATGATTCAATGACTGTAACATAGAAATTGGTTAATCGCCTAAACTCGGTTGGTTAAATGGATTCCTAGTGAACATAAATCCTTTTGTGGTCACCCCGATTAACCAATAGAAAGATGAACCTAATGAATCATGTTCTTGAACCTGGAAGTTTCCCTACTCTATTTTGGTAGTAGTTGTGTTGTTCTGCTTAATTCTTATTGTGTGATGTGGATGGGTATGGGATCCTCTACTATGCCATGGTTGTTGTTTGTGAATCTGAAGCTGTGTGGGGCTGTATCTCTAGGCTTGGTTTGGTTCTAGTACTTGAGGGATCTCACGTATCCTTTCATTCTTCTTGTGATCTTACAAGAGAATCGGGTGGGAATGCTTAAATTTTTTTTTGGCTGTTCTCTTTCTCTGGATTGTGATTATGCCAGCTAGTTTCCCAGTAGTGAAAAATTTACATAAATGGGATCACTTGAACATGAAATCATGAATGGGATTAATGGGGAATTTCATTACAGGATGAGTGGTGACATAGACGTGGGTTCGTTGTTTCTTGTGAATGAATAGTAACATGGTGTTTGTGCTTAAGTTGGTTTTGGAATCCCTAGGTCGGGATGAGTGATTGTTATATATATTATATAATTTTGGTTTATATGTTTCTTATTCGTGCCCCACCCAAGTTGAGCACTCAGTTCCAAACACACCCATTTCATGGGGGAGGGTGTTTTTCCAAACACTCCTATAAGTGGCTGGTTATTAGCTCCTTTTCTGCTCCCTTTACCGAATAGCCCAAGATTCTTCGGGCAGGCTGTGATGGGTTGAGGTCCATTTTAGCACAATATTCTTTAGGTAGTCTAGTTGTGGTGGTTGTTTCCCAAGTGTATTCTGGATGAGGCCCAGGTGTCTTCGGGCGTGGCGGTAGTTGTTCTGGCCCATGTGTTTGCGGGTGTGGTTACGCGTGGTTGTTGTGGCCCAGGTATTTGCGGGCGGGATGTATGGTTATTTCCTAGGTTTTTGTGGGCAGGATGGGTGGTTGTGGCCCTGGTGTTTGCGGGTGGGATGCATGGTTGTGGCCCAATTATGTGCGGGTGGGGTGTGGTAGTGGGACTGCTGTGAGAATGGCAGGAGAGGTTCGATGCATAGTATGTCTTCAATAACCAGTGGGAAATAGGCACTATGTACAAAAATATCGATGTTCTATTACTATACATTACATGACTTGCGTTATTTGGGTAGTGTGGCTTGGTGAGGCTTGGGTGGATAGTTTTCCTTGCTTGGTTATTTGGATATCTCTTTTATCACAGGGCATTAGAATTCCTCCCAACTTGTGCACAAAATATTTTGGTTTCCCTTCTGAGTATACTTTTATGCTCACCCTACATATATAAAACTGTTTTCTGGTTTCTAGGAGGATTTCAGGGATCGTGCAGGGTCGTACTAGTTTAGACTTTGGGACAGTTGTTATTTCTGTTTTTCTTTCTTTTTGTTCTTCTTTTTGTGGATTTCTTTCACTTTTTTATCATTTAATTTTGGAACATGCATATGAGAATGGTTTGTTCTGGATTTACTTGTACTTCTACTTTTGGTGTTGTTGGGATTTACTATCTTATATCACAATCCTAATAAATACAATGGGCAATGCCTTGCATCTTGTGTGTGATACTATACCCTTGGTTCTATTTGCCACTCCAGGACCTATTGATGGGAGGTCTCATGGGTCATTATCTCTCCATCAACTTGAAGAAGGAAGGGTCTGAAAACATGGTGTCCCTTCTCTCATCTTTGAGAAGGCGGGTCGTGACAATAATCTATTGATGATACAAATATCAAGATGAATTATCCCATAAAATCCAATTAATTGATCATATAAATTTAATTTATAGTTAATTTAAATTAATAACTACACTATATAGGGTAATAATCCTTGATAAAAGTTCTATTTACACTCCTAATGGATTATCTATACAATATTGGTTCCTAAAAATTATTCCTCTGGTTTTATTCAAATGTTCTCTACTAATATATCAATAAAATACTTAAATCCAAAACCACTAGCACATAATTATCAACTGATTTTCATTGTTCATTATATACCTTAATAATGTGATGTCATAGTCTTTATGATCTTGAGAGAGAGGAAGTGATAATTTCTATATAGTTCTAGTTGGAATTCAGGAGGAATTTTTTACATTGTGTAGATGACCAAGAAATAAAAATATATATATTAGAATATATACCCAGTTTTTAATAATGAAAATTTATTAAAGGCCCTTATCTAATTTTTAATTTATGTTAATACTAGTGTAAAATTTTAATAATTTTAATAATATAATTATATACCCTAACATGTGTTTATAAAAACTTCGGTTCTTAAATAAATATATATATATTCAAATGGTATTAAATTTAAAATATCATCTACATCGTGTCTTTAAAATTTACCCATATTCTCCCAAAAAATATAATATTCACTGAAATTACTAATAGATATTTATTTTTGAAATCCATTTAACTTCTAATAATTATTTATTTTTATATAATCACTAAAATGTTGAATAAATAATCATTTATTTATTACATTTTCAATAATTACAAAAAAATTACCATTCAAACCATATATTCCAAACTTGAATATCTCATGAATGAACATCCATGATCAATATATTCTTAAAAAAATTATTTTTAAAAATACAGAATAAATTTATTCATATATTTAATTTAATGATAATGTAATGATATTCTAGATAGACATAATGTGTAACACTCTAATACCGCTTCTCAATGAAAATATGTAATCTTTCATAATTTCCAAGATTAGTGGTTGAAAACATGTCAACAAACCCATAGAGACAAATAATACTTTAGAAAGTACAACAATGTCCCTATGAATGATATTATGTAATATAATTCATTTTCGAAATGATAAATCATCAAGTAGGATACAAAGTTGTGTCAAAGTCATGTATACATTATTTTTTTCATTAACTTAATGAAATAAACTCATCAATAAAATACCATGTTCTTGGATTTCATATGAATGGTCCATTTCAATACAAGTTATATAGATGCGTTCTTATATTAATATAAAATAGAAAAATCCTATCTTGAATATTCAATTAATTCAACATCTCATTTGACATACTTGACACATAATACATCAATTTGAGTATATAACAACCCAAAATCCATCAAAAAATCAATGTATATGGTTCAGAATACACATTAATAATGATCTCAATGATAAGGAATAATCGACATGTTAGTGGCTATTAAAATTCCATGACACCTAGAACAAGTGGAAATGATATTATTTGGTCATTCATTATTATCTCCATTTGATGGAAAACATCATGTGTGATATTTTTGAGAATGGGTATCAATGGTTATGATCCCCGAACACCTGATAGTAAAATGTCCTATGTTTCCCATAAAATTTATGTATCATATCCATATTGAAAATTGATTAAATAAAATTTTTATAACATCACTACATTTTCAATATAGTGGGTAAATAACTATATCTATTTGATGGAAGAATATTCTGAGGAAATTATAATATTAATTTTCTATAGAAAAATACATTATGTGATAAGAAATATATATATATATATATATTGGAAATCAAAAGAACAATGTCAGTTGGTTCTATGGAGTGAACTATAACAAACTATCAATTTTCCTAGAGATAAATAAAAATAGTGTTTAACATTATAGAAATCAAATGGCATTCCTTCTTTTTCTGAGGTATTAATTTAATCAATGTATCTCCACCATTTTTATTTGGCTATTTTGATAAATATGACTTCACTTCCTAAAGTAAAATATATCAAAAAATGATACTTTAGTAGTGTAAAATATTTCTATCAATGTATCCCTGGATCTTTATATTTAACCACTACATTAGTTTCATCATAATATTAATTGATAATCTTTTCACGACTAGGTATAACACCATGCTCTTGGTTGAACTTGTGTATCCTTAATTCATCTTTACTTGCATCAGAAGATAAAAATTAAAAATATTATAATATAGAATTGGTGACCACTATATGCTTAGAACTATTTCAGTTCAATGATTCCCCTTTAAGAGAAACACATATCTTTAATGTGGTTTCAAATTATTCAGATATGTATAGAAACTATTATCTATGTATCCCCTCGTAACCAGTTCCATATCTCATCCAAACACTATTGAAATATCATTTATATACCCACGTTAATTTAGAATGATAATCTAATGATTTTATTTGGAGTTAAAATACATAATCACAAGTTCATAGCGGTTTGTAATGGTCATACCTGAGAGAATCTACACACACAACGGTCTTACAGTCTAAATTTATGGAGCCTATTATTGAGTAAACTCTCAACTACTCCAATTAGACACCTTTGGATGAAAGATGATTAGTTGAAATATCCCCCTCTTTCTAGGTGAGGAAAATCCCCTTGTCATGATGGATCATTTTTTAATATGCACTATAGTTATAAGAAATTATCCAATGGAAAGGCGGATACCTACTAGGGATAAACCACCAAAGTAGAGTCTGATTCAACCACAGATTGTATAATGTTATGAGTATTACAAAGAGACATCCTCACTAAAATAATATGGGATTCACCCAAAATAAATATTCCCACTCCATTAATAAAATATGATATAATAATTTTTGGAACATTAAGATTGACCTTATATCAAAATAATATGGATCCCTATGGTTTCTTGATACCTTCCCCCCATGCTCAAGGCATTTGATACATCAAAACACATACATAACATTACAAACATGATAGATCCAATTGTTGATGTGTATGTTATTCTAATAATTACTTCTCCCTCTTCTTATGTTAAGGGGTAATTTTTCTAGGAATGTTATATACCAGGTGGCATAGGAATTAATTCTATCTTAGATTATTACATACTATACCTTTTGAATACATTGTCAATATATGTACCATGAATTAGTCAAGGATTACTCGTAAATTTATCTTAATGGATTTTGATCTCTAGAATATATGCCATATCATGTAAGTATTTCATGGAGAATAATTTATTCAAAGGAATATTAAAATACTATAATATTACTATCTCATTTACCATTAGTAATATAACATCAACATATATCACTATGAAAATATTAGAACCCCCACTAGACCTCTGGTAGGCATAGGGTTCATGTTCATGATTTAATAAACCAAACAATATTATGTATTTATCAAAAGGAATATTCTATGAACATTATAATTTATTAAATGCAATAATGTATATATGAATCTTTTTTACATTATTATTAACTTTTTGGGTCTCAAACACTCAAGGTTGTGTCATATAGATATTTTTTACAAGATTTCCATTAATGAAAGAGGTCTTGAAATCTATTTTACAAATTTCATTATCTTGTATTATAAAATTATAATGAATTTTTCTAAAGATGATGATTGAAACTGACTTATTAGTTTATACCATGATGTTTCTTGAAACCATTATCAACCTATAATTCCTTATTGGTAAAAGAATATCTACATATAGTTTCTTATAGAATACTGATTAAACAATAATAGAATTTAAAATAAATGAATTACTAAAAAGTTTATAATATAATACATCATTTGTGATCCTATCCCATCTCAAATGCTTATTTTTTGATTGAATTCCATAAAAAATAACTCACCATGGAGAATGGAATCACTTCTAATAGTATTTTGTGATGGTCCATTTCCAAAATTATGGGTTCTAATTTGTTTCAAATGAAAATATTTATCATAAAAAGTAAAATTCATCAAGTATTTTAGATTATAATCAGGATTCCCATTTCAAATAGTAATTATTATGTAATTTTTACCCTATAAAAAACAGTATGTGGAAATATGATCCTTTAAAACTTTTTTAAAATGAAAAAAAATGAAATCAAAAGAAATTGAAAATTGAAAATTTAAAACAATAAAAACAAATTCATAAGAAAAATTAATAAGAAGTTCAACTATTAAATGTTGATATAAAAAATAAATAGTCACTGAGGGGGAAAGGGAGGTAGATCTTCTCTATTACTAGCAGGTGTTAGACTTATGCCTAAACCGTGGACATTTCAATACATTTACTTTATTATAATCTTAGTTTGTTTATCATTATGTTGATGATTCAATTACTTCTCATTGTACAATCACTATATAATCTCATCCGGAGTTCCATGACTCTCTTCATATAGTAAAATTTCGGATGATTATAACTGATTTCCTTTTAAATAAAATATATTATTTGTTTACATACAATTTAGTGATCAAACATGTGAAGTTGAACATCAACAAGAACCTGATCCGATGAAACCCACAACATAAAAAATAATTTTTCTGAATATCACCAACTGTCCCTATAACTATTTTAGAAAAAATATATAAATATAAATTGAATATAGGATAATAAGTATATATAAAATAAAAAATACATAATTGAACATACAGCTTCTAGTATGGATCAAACTCAAAAGGTGGATGCTGCTCTAGAATAGGATCTGAAATCATCAATCTAGATACGTCATGACACCTCCTAGTTAATGGTGTAGTAGAAACAACTTTTTTGTTGGATGGTAGTTTGTCAAGCTAATTAGTGGGTAGCACAACATCAATGAGGGAGTGGAAAATCTCTTCATAATATTATCTATCCATCTCAAATAAGAAAATATTGTCATATGGAAAAAAAATTAATACATATATCAAATATATATAAAAATATTAATTAAAAACTATATATTAATTATTACTATAAATAGAATAAAATACATCATTCTTCATATTTATCTTCATATTCATTGACGCCAATGACTTAATATTCTTCATCTACATCATTAATTTCAAAACAGTATTCAATTTCATCATCTCTAATTATTTCAAATTCATCAGTATGATCAAATATAATATTAACAACATAATCCCTTAACTTATGGGTCTAACTATCGATATCTATATCTCATCAACTAATACATTCAGTTGGTAATGATTCATGAAAAAAATATTTTTCCCTTATATAAAACAACATTCATTTTCAATGAACAAAATGTCTTCAGATTTATCTTTTATTACCCTCTATTAGTCATTTAAATATCCTAAAGTATAATAATTTGTATAAGAAACATGATTTGAAAAAAAGTACATTTATAAATTATTCATTATCTATAAAAAAGACTTTTATATTTATTTTCAACAACTCTATGTCACAGATGAATGTCCAAACATTGATGAAGGAAAAATTGATGAAATTTAATATTATTATGTAATTATATCATGAAAAAAAATAATTTAATTTTTCCAATATTCTATATGAAATTCATCATCACATTTTTTTGTGATGCACTATTTTAAAAAAAATCAATATTAATTGATTTTTTACCATATGTGGATGTAGTAAATTTGACTTTTTTAACAACATTCCGGTTATAAGATTTTACCAATTTGGATGGTGGGTTAAACATTGCATATAGCATACTATTAATAATAATTTCATGTTTCAATATGTGAGAAAAATAAAAAAAATTATCAACTGAAAAATTAATAAGTTTATTTCATATATCTTAACATAAACAATTTCATATTCGAGTCTTTGAAATAATAAGGAAAAATTACACCACTTGTGTTATTTAAGAGTAGTTGGGGTATTTCATGTTATTTTTTGATATGATCAATAAATATTATAAAAAATAGTTAATATAATTTTAGTTCATCAAAATATTTTAAAAAATATTGGTAAAATTAGTAATTTCTACCCAATTCATTTTATTTCATAATAATTGAGAGGGACATATATACGTGCCTTGTGTTGTTTGTCATCTAAAATCAAACGTTAATTATCGCCAATAAAACCTAACTCAATATAATTAAATAATTATAGAAAATTATATATAAAATGGTTAACATTAATCACACATTGATTTATTTGATTATGTTTTGAATGATATTCATATTGAATATAATAAGAGGATAAATTTGAAATTCCTTCTAAATGTATGTTTTTTGTAATTGACCATTCAAAAGATGCATTATTACTTATCTTATATTTTCATATGTTCATAAATATATCATATGGTTGAATCTATCCTAACTATGACGGACCTATATATTTTTATTCAAATGTGGAATGTAATGTTAAATTTTCCATCAGATCAAAGAAGGCCAAAAAAATATTATTTCCAATTTTAAAAAAAATTAGGAAAACATCTTCTACAATTTACTCAATGTATCATAGTATGTTGTATCCTCAAAATTTTACCAAACAATATGATAATTTTAAAAAAAACCAAAATCAATTATTTTAAAAACCCTCTAAGAATACATGAAAATAATACATCCATTATAACATGAAAATAATAACATATTTACCCAATAATGTGACCATTTATAAAACTAAAAGAAAAGTTATAACCATATCCATCTAGTATTCTCAAATCTGTAATCCATTGATAGAAAAATAAATCACATTTTTTGGAAGTTCATCAGATTATTTTGGATTCATTAATTATTATGATTTTTTAAAATGAATAATTTACAAGACACAAGTATGTTTGGAAAATATCTAACTATAACATTACAATATTTGTACTGTTTATAGGTTTGTAAAAAATGGTATAAAACATGTAATAAAATAGTTTTTATGAATATTCATTACATCCATCATATAGTAGACAAAACATCAAGCCAATATAAAAATTCCCATAAAATTATTCATTTTATCCAATTGTGATCTGTCCCAACGATACATATTTTTATTGATTTGTAGTTGGTCAAAAATTAATAGAGAAAAATAAAGAGATGATTGATTTTTACTAAATACCAAAGTAAACTATTGTATATGATTATATTTCCATTATATTTTTTTAAAATATTTTTATTCATTAAAAATGATAATTTTTGAGAAGGAATATCTGGTGATAATAAAAAATATTATTTTCTTAGACTAGTAAACCTTAATTCATTAAAGTCACTAGTGAATTAGGATTATTTTGGACCGTGTGTACTCCATACAGATAACATACCATAATCTAAAAAGTCTCTAATTATCAATATTAATACTGCATTTTATGTATAATTTTTCTCTATCAATACATAATATGTTGTTAAACCATCAATATATAATCAATTTAAATCCTAAAATTGTTGATTGCAATAAGAATAAACATTCATATTTAAATTAATTAAAATTAATAACCCAAAAAAGATATATAGTATATTAATCAACATTATATAAGGTAATTTATATAAAGTTATTAAAACAAGACAATATGAAAATTGACTTTGGAAATCAACAAATATATAAAAAATATCAATAGAAAGTTCTAACTGAAAGTTATGAGGCTCCGAGAAAAATTACAGATGCATCTTATCGAAGTGTTTTTATGAATAACCATCATAGGGTTGATTTAATGATCCTATTATAATAATATTAGAACTACTATAGCTATCAATGTTGTTTGGTAGTGAGAAATGAATTGTCATAATGTCTAGGCGTAATAAAGAAATTCCCCAATATTATATCATTGACGAATATAGTCATTTATTATTTTCAATTTTTTACCTAAACTTCCATATGTTGGAAAATAAAATATATAATAATTTATATTATACGATAATATATAATCATTTGAGAACATTTATGATAAAAAACACCCAAAAAATACAAAAACTTATTTATTTCACATAAATTTAATGGTAGTGTATTTACCTTCATAATCAAAGATCTAACAAAAAATATATTTGAATAAAAATATATGTTATATTCCAATATTATATTTAGAAACAATAAATTGTTAAATAGATTCTAATTTAATTATTTTTAATTCATGATATAAGGCCTCCTCATTAAATTTCATCAGATCATGAAACTAAGATAGTTCCAATTTATGATTCAAATTATCATTATTAATTTAGGATTCCATAAAATATGTGTTTGAAACCACATGTACAATGTTTTAAAATTCCGATGGTTCTTAAACCAAAAAATTTATATATTATTCAATACTAAATTCAATTTGCTGATAACAAAAAAAATAATCATTATGAAAACAAAAATTCAATAGTTGGACGCCAAAAATATCAAAAGATTCAAATAATCTAGGATCATATTTCTTACATGGAATCATAATTAGATATTTTCAATTAGATTCTGAATGTGATAATGAAAATGATACTATTGTTTTGAAACTATTAATGTATACCATATTTATACCCAACTGTGTTGGTTTTTAGTGACAATTTCTCCAATCAAGAAATTATAATAAAAATCAATGAATATTTTACCCATATATATTTTTATAAATAATAGAAATTATTTTTTTATTATATAAACTTTTTAATAATAATTATGTAATTTAATTTCACCAAATAAACTGTTTATTATTATTTTTAATATTTTAATAGTTATTATTATATTTGTATTATCTGTTTTTATTTTATAGGTTTTTAGTAATTTAATATATTATTTTCCATTGATATTAATAATTATTTTTATTCAAATATTTGTAATTTTTTTTTACATTCAACTAATTATCACATTCATCAAAGTATTATATATGAGATAATTTCTTTAATGAACTAATGTGTAGTAATTAATTATAATATATTCTTAAATTCATTGAATGTAATACAAATTATGATAGACATTAATTTTTCAGTATAAATGATTCTTACCTGTGAAAAACTATTTTTGATGATATAAAAATAAATAATATCAAATAATTTCAATGAATTATAATAATTTAATATTTTATAAAATTGCATATGTCAAACCCTGGCCTGATGAGGTCCGACCCTTGACTTCCCTATTCCCACCTTAAGTAGGATAGGTTTCAGCTACCAGCGGTGAGTATGAATATCCCAAATACATGTGGCACTAACTTAAGGTACCTGCATACATGCACACATATCCAATCCCACACATTTCTAAAATTTAAATCAACAGAATAAAACGCATGCATAAATCTATGATTCCATAACATAGTATGACAATAAATGACATAAAGACCAAAAAGAGGATAAATACTTGCCCAAAAAAATATTGTAAGGAGTCCAACCTACTCTAAGGGTGAGGACCGAAGTTAAAAAAATATCCTAATAAAATAACTTAGTTAGAATAATCCATCTATGATCCACCCTCTCCTAGTCCTCTTAGGACACAATCAAAATGGTATTCATCTTCATTAGACATGAAACCTGTGGGAAAATATCTTGTAGGAGAGAGAATAAAAAATCCCATTAAGACACCTTGAAAACACTAAACACAACCCATCAAGTATATAATCTCAATACAAGATATAATGATCAACGCATAATTTAAATTCCATGTATACTCAGGAAATATACCATTCCACCAGTAGGTCATAACCAACTACTAGAAAAAGGACATTGCTCGAAGAAATGTTCATTCTGGGAGAAAACAATCCTTGATCCATGCTATCAACACATATACTTATGAAATAGGATTGGATAATTTTTTACCACCCAAAAAAGTTCACTAGTCTAGGAAGAAACAGATAATAAAAAATGGGGGGTCACACCTAGAACTACCGAGGGAAACATGAACCAAATATATATCAAAACTCCATGTAGAATTTTATATTCCAATGATACCCTGAACAATTTGGACATGAATTTCTCTATGGAGGATCAATTCATTTCATAGAGAGGTCACACAGATTCCACAAATCCCACCATGGGAACAAAGATGATAGCAGATCACACTCCAGACTCATAGAGGGGAAAAAAATATATTTGGGACTCAACCACTTGTTGAGGTCATAATCCTGTTATTTTTATATAATTTTTCACTGTAAATTTAATGGAATGTACCAAGGGAACACACTCAACCATGACCTGTGTAATCTATGGAAACTAAGAGCTAGAAAACACTCTAGGGGGTTACTCGGTGTACATTAGGGGTACACAAAGTGTCTAGCTATCCCCAAGTCTTCTAGTGTGGTAAATTATCACATGTAATGTAAATATCATAATACATTGCATGTATGAAAACTACATAGCTTGTAGAGATCACAGGACACATGCCCATATGCCACTAGTTCTGTCCGTGTACCAGTGTCTGTGACTATGTACCAGCCCATCTAAAGGTTGTTGTGTTCACATCCATGTACACAATTTGACTCTATCCAAGTTCCACATGGATGTGTCATTTTACCTTCAACATTACACACCAAACCATTATGGAGGATTCCCACAATGTGTATTGTATAACTTTATCCTTAAACCTTAGTTTCAAATGAGAGGGTCTCACATGACATGTTATTCTAAAATAGACTATATGTTTCACGGGATTTTCCAAATCCATAAGGATCTATTTTGTATTATCATGTGATTATCTAGAGGAATCATCCTTTTTAGAATGTATAGATTTAGGTTATTCTAGACCTTTCCAACATCGATCAATTGATATATGGACTTGAATATGCTTGGAAATCACCTCATTGAGAAACTGTCACCATGTACCAAATATCTGGAGGAACAGAACTGAAAATCCATCGGATCCAGCTTTAATCATCTACTACCATCTTCGCACCTTGATCAAACCATTGATCTCAAACTACAACTTCACTATTGATCCATTGAAATAAATAATTGTTGTGAAACTATCAAATACTAGTTTTTTTAAACCACAGGCCAAAAGAAACTCCCACGATAATCATGTCAAGAATGAGGGAAGAAAACCATTGCTAAAAAACATGTGGAATGAACCTCATACATTTATTATTCAAACATAATCCTTTTTTCATAGAAAAATAATATTGAAGAAGAATAAATCCAAAACAAATAAAAAATTCTATAAAATTAAATCTACCAACAAGGTGTATATATATATTGTTCATGGAATTGATACATGTTCATATGGGATTATGTAATGGGATAGAAAATATAGAATCAAACATCATAACAATATATTGGTTTTATCATTGATGAGTAATAGTTCTATTGTCAACGTTGATTAGATCCAAGAAATCTGTTGGTGCAACAATCCACGATACGACCTCGATCTATCGTCATTTCCAAGAATGATATCTTTCAATGGCTTCCAGAACTTCGGGGTTTAGCAGCCAAACATGGCACACAATAAATTTCTACATATTTTAATAATGAGTAGGATGATGCATTGAAAAAAATGTATGTACTATTTAATTAATTTATTTTATTAATTTCACACCCTCAATAACATTTTCACAAACGGCCTATGCAGAAACTGATTATTCCACACCTAGGGTAAAACCAACATTCTTAACTCAATAGTTCCCTTAGATTTCTAATCTGGTCCCCCATTCATAAAATACTCTACGTTTTTCAGAAAACTTAGTGTGTATTATATTTATCATTTTAATATATTTAAATCATTTATTTTAGCCACACTAGTCCTTGGACTCACATGTTTTATATGAATTTGTTCTAAAAAATAATCAATTTAATTTCAAAAAAATAATATGTGGAAAACAAAAGTTATTACATTCTTTGAAACATATGGATTTTAATCCCAAAAAGAAAAAAAAACCCTAATCACTAATATGATGTTACTGGGATCACATCCAGGTCTCTAACAAACATGTTCTCTCCTAATGATTCATGTGCTACCATTGGACAGGGGAATTGAATGCCTCTAATGGATCCTCTATGGCTGATCCTCTATCTCTACAAGCTACATATAAAAGTAACTCCATCCTCAATGACTATCTATTCCCAGTCAATAACATGTGATGGGTTATTCACATACCTACTCAGCCATAAATCATGGAATATGTCATGTACCCAGTCCAACTGTAGTAGTAGAGCTACCCGGTACACCACCTCACTGACTCTATGAATTGTTTGGAAAGGAACAATGAATCTCATTAATATCTTGCTACCTTGGATAAATATATTAATTCCACATCGATCTGAGACCATATAGAAAATAGGATCTCTATAATCAAAATCCATAGGTCTCCATAGTCAACCAACATAATACCTATTATGGGGTTGTGTAGTTCACATCTCATCCTGGAAAATATGAAGCTTCTCTTCAATAGCTCACACCAACTAATATTCTATGAGAAAATAATCACCGAGATCATTACAACAAATTGATGAAATGTATGGTTTCCCACACATAGACTCAAAATGTTCCATTCCAATGGTGGAATTGTAGTTTCATTATTTGAAAAATCCACCATGGGTAGGTTATCATCCAAACTACGTACAACGTCCAACATGAAAACACACATCATGTCCTCTAAGACCTAGATGGTTTTTTATGTCTTCAAATTAGTCTTGGGTTGAAACACTACTCTCATGAATAATTTTTTACTGAATACCTCTTGAAATCCTCTCCATAACCAAGATGTTATGTTAGAATCATAGTCAATGATGATCTTCTAGGGAACTCCATCGAGTAAGACACTCTTTTATATGTAGAGGCATCTCCATATATCCACTAAACTCTACTCTGAAATGAATAATAAGTGGAATAACATTGCAAGTGGGTCTAGGATTACCATGATGGAAACATTTTTAATTGATGTATGTGGTAATACAATCATAAATTCCATGGAAACCCTATACAACTTTCACTTTGGCCCCACAAGGGGTTGAGGTTAACCCAATGGAACCTAGTGCTCAAGTTACACCTACTGACAAGTGAGCCATAGAGATAAAAACTCATAAACTACATTCCTAATTCCTAGCCACTAAAACTGATGTTATAGGTCCTATTACATATATTCCTCAACAATAGGTACCTCTAAACGAGATGTATGAAACTCTCGCATCACCTCCTTCCAAAACATCAAAGGTACCATTGCACATCCTATGAAAAGGATAATATGATATCCACGTTTAGAATATATCCTGTGATCATGTCAAGTAGATATCTAAATATATATGTTCTCACATATATCATAATAAAAAATTTCATATATCAATCGTAGAGAATAAAAGAAATGAGTACCATATCACAATCACGGTGTTTTAAAAATAGTGCACAAAGAAAATATCTTTGTGTCATTATTAACCTATGAATAATGAAGGTGGGTTTCATGTATGTTAATCACATAAATAAATAGATCATTTTAACATCTATTTTAATACCCCTACAAATGTAATAGGATTTCATATTCTGAAAACTAAATAAGTGACATTCATGAGAAATGAGAGGAATTTTGAGAAGACAATTCAGCAACACAACAAGTATAAAATATGGCTTGAGAAAATATAAAAAAGGCAAGGGAAAATGGTCTAAAATTTATAAAATACATTTAATATAGTAATTTTATATAATTAAAATGGAAAAAAATACATATTTTTGATAATTTAAATACTTACCACATAAAAAGGATAACTTGAAAGGAAAAGAGAAGTTGAGATTTCCCTTACCTGGAAGTGTAACTCTTAAATATCAAACATTGGGACCTTGGGGGATTGATGAATCCTTGGGAGGTAAAACTGTCAATAATTTTTTGAGGATGAATTATTAGGGAAATAAAATGGAGAAATGGGTGGGTATTTATAAAAAAATAGGCTGAATTGTTTATTAATTTCCTATGAAACCTATGTGGTAGTAGATGAAAACTAATGGGTTTCCCGTGGTATTCGACACTAGGGAAACCAATTAAGTTATTTTAATCCAAAATATTTAAAAATAAATTTATATTAATTATTACATCATTTTGACATAATGATTAAGTGATTAAACTTACAAAAAACTCAAAGTGTATTTTAACTATTAACAAAAACAAATTTATTTTAGAAAATTCTCAAAATTTCACCATAACTTAATATCCAGAACTATGATATCAAAAATTATATTTAGTTTCTCAAAATAATTATTTAAATATGATAATATTAACTTTTAAATATAAAAAGCATAACTTATTTAAAATAACATGAGATAAAAAATTCTTACTAAAATTTTTCACACATGTGAAAAAATATTTTGAAATTTATAGTTAAATTTGAGTATTTTAATTATACTATTACATTAAAATAAAATATATTAATATTAACTTAGTTCATTATAATAATTATATATTTCTTTAAATGTATAATTTTTGTCTGAAAATTCAATTTACCCAATTCATCATATTTTTATGAAAAAAATTTTTGAAAAAAAATCATTAAATGTATAATTTTTTATAAAAAATATTACACATTTAGTAACTATGGTATCATCACATATCCATTTATAACACCCTTAGAAGACCTATGGGTAAGGTGTGAGATGGTGATATATTCATGGGGTGGATCAGGTAATATCACATAGTGGAAATTTCATCAAACAAAAACTTCTCTTAAAGGATATTTAATGAAATATTCACTTATTGAATCTCATCATGGGATTGGTTAAGAGTAAATCCTAGTGATGCTTCCTCCCTGTCATGTTCTGAAAAATGGGGTTTTTAGAACATGACTTTACGGGTTGAGGCCATAGTTATTCCTTTATTCATTAATTTTCCTTTATAATTTATACTTTTAAATACAAATTATAATGTTAAAATTATTATCAAGAGTATTTTTTCAAATGGACATATTCACCAAGGGTCAAAATTGAAAAACTATCATATGACTGTCTAAACCTAATGGTCACATTTAAAACTATAATCAATTAATTATTAAAGAGATGTTATTTTTTGAGTACAAAATAATATAATACACTCATTTTTAGGAATGAATTATCAATGAAAAATTTTGGGTCATTACAATGGAGACTAATTGATGAATGATGTGATTTTGGTAGAGCATATTTTTCCAGAAATAACCCCCGATAGCCTCTAGATCAAGTGAAATAGTCTTACATATGAATGAATAAATAATCATCCATGTAGTTCCACAACAACCACAACCTGCAACACTTATAGAGAATTTAATCCCATTAAAGTATGTATAATCCAAGAAACTAAAATAAGTCAAAAAATCCTTATCTTTTTTATTTAAACCCCTATTTTGGATAAATATATATCATGAACTTGTTACATGGTGTGTAAATAATTATCACCCTATTTATGTTCATAAAATCTATCTGGAGACAAATACTCATCTTTTGACCTGCATAAACAGCATGCAAATATCCATAAAATTGCATGAATAGTAGGTTTATGTAGAAAAACACTAAGTAACTCGGGACATTATTCAAAATCTGTGATAAATCCTCTATAAAATAAATAGATTTATACCCAGAATCCATTAATTCAAATAAACCTACATCCTAAAAATTTATGTTATTTTCCACATCAAATTATATTTATCACTAATATTCCTAAAAAGACACTCTATAATGTATGTTAAACAAAATATAAAAAAGTGAGTACCAGAAAAGAATAAAGAGGTGTTACAATCTCCCCACCACAAAAAATTGCCTTCACATAGAAAGAGCTATGATTTTTGGACATGAAAAAAGTGACGGAAACTACTACCTCCTCAATAATTCCCTCTCCCATATCTCATTGATATCCAATCCATACTTCCAAAGTACATGGAGCTGAGGAATAGTTTTAACACACAATACCTTCTCTTAGTGATCCATATTATAATATTGTTTCCCAACTAAAGTAATGTCAGTCTCAAGATCAGTATCCTTCCATCCAATCACATGGGAAGGATATGGTATATACCTACTCAGCTGCAAAACATGAAACACATTGTGGATAGATATAATGTAAATGTGAATTCCAATTCATAGTCCACCTTTGCCAATCATCAAACAATATCAAAGGGGACCACAAACCTAGTTACCAAATTACCCAACTTAACCAAACGATGATATACCTAGGGAGGTGAATCTACTTGAAAAACCTAGTCATCAACTTCAATATCGCATGAATGGTGATAATGTTCTGTATATGATTTATTATGACCGTGTTCCATGATCAATATCGTTTAGATCAACTACACCATCTTCATTGTCTTGTGAAAAAGACTCAACCCAATCTAGGACCCCTCTCCATGCTCCGCCCAGTACAAGGGAGATCTACATGGCCACCTCTAAAATTATTCAAAGGGATCCATTATGATTTATGTCTGATTACTATTGTTATAGGAAAACTCAACTAATGGAAGATGATTTTACCAAGATCCTCAAAAATCACGCACACAATCCTGGAGCATATCCTATAGAACCTGGAAAACCCTCTCTGTCATTGCATCCTTATATGGATGATAATCCATTGTTAATTTAATAATGCATACCACTACCTCCTTTAAATCATTCCTAGAACATAGACGTTAACCATGGGTCCATTTCAGATACAACTGTAGAGGGTACCTCATGATGTCACACAATATCTCAGAAATAAAGGTCGCTATGTTTTTCACAATTATCATCTAAT
Organism: Viscum album; assembly: GCA_963277665.1. NCBI lineage: Eukaryota > Viridiplantae > Streptophyta > Magnoliopsida > Santalales > Viscaceae > Viscum > Viscum album. Next base: position 389,226,536 of record OY728166.1, read on the forward strand.
TTATAGGGAGGAACTGATATGATTTCAATAGTTTATTAATGATTAAAATATAACATAGTTCCCAATATGATCTAATGGATAACGAATTATTTAATCTATTGAAATATAATTCCACTTCTATTCAAGATTTGGTAAGGGTTGCGACAAACTAGTAGGTGTCTAGTGTTCCAATTCAATTAATTGAAAAGTAAGACACCCGATACAAAATCCTTAATTGAAATCCTAATCCCCGACCACTAATAATGTCATCCCAAGTCATGATACATCTTGGTAGCCCTAGGTTGCATGGACCAAAAATACCTAGGTATGATATCTTTCAACACCTACCTCAAGAAAAATATAATAACCAACCAGTCATGGAAGAAACAAAGCACCACTTGGAGGTCAAGACCACTCACGTAAGGTATTCCCAATATAAAGGATGTCACTAAATGAAAGGAAATTAGTTTTTATAACATTTTCTAGAGGAAATATATCATACAATGATGAGTCATCTTCCACTGAATCCAGAAATAGATATCCCCAACCACTTCAACATACAATCTTATCTTAGAAATTGAACTCATCAAATACCACTGCTCGACCAATTACGTCATGAATTATGTTGGTAATTTTTTTATAAATGCATTGGAAACCATATTTACATTCCTAGGAGTGTATTCTATATCAAGGAAAATTTTTTAAAGATAATCTACCAAACATCTCTCTGATAGGATCCAATCCCTCTGAGATAAAATATATTCAAGTTATTTTGATTAGAATAAAGTATAAATAAATCCCCAAGGAGGTTTTTGTTCCACATTTTTAGTGTTTTCATAGCCACTGTCAAATCAAAATCGGGGGTAGGTTAGTTCTTCTCATGAGAGAAAACTAGAATGATCCCTATGACACTACTCATTTCCCCTGCATAGAGACCTCTCCCAAACCCATATTAGAATAATTATAGAATACATCATAACCCAAAACCATTTCCCAAAGAATAATTTTTTTCTTGAAGTCATACTCATCATTAGATCCTCAATATATCTCTAACACATTTCATTCCACTCATGCATGAAACCCTTTTTTGATATATCAACTATAAAAGATGTGATCTAGGAAAAATACTCATCAAACCGCCTATTGTTATTAGCCAAACCCAAGAATCATAAAATCAAAAACACATTTATGGGTTACTCCTAGGATAAAACATCCAATATCTTTTTAGGATCCACTAAGATGTCCCTATCAGATATCACATGACCCAAAAATAGATACGAAGCTTAATCATTTGTGATAATAGACTATTTGTACATTGAAATTGATCATCCAATCCATTCTTATAATCTATTATAATATTTCAACAATAAGAACCACAATATCCCATTTTACCTTAAAGATATCTATCATTACCCAAAATGTGGGAAACTTGAAATATTGGTCACAAATATTTTCCAATAGTGTTGAATGATCCAAAAAGTAAAACATAATATCATATTACAAAACTAACACATAAAATAACATTAAATATATGAAAAAATGATTATCCCCTATATCAAACAAATATAGCACCATAGAAGATGAAATAAACATTGTACCTATAATTGTAGCTAGACCAACTTCAAATTCAAATGTAACATACTCATTCACATAAAAACATATAGTCTTAGCCTCATCAATATTCACCTTGGTAGGAGGATTTGAACCACCACCCTTGTAAGAATTGGTATAGAGCTGTGAAATATTGATAAGAGAGAATCCTACCTTACTAACATGGGATATCCTTTCACAGAAATGCTTTATATGGCCCAATAATACAAAAAAATTAAAAGTATTAGGAGAATACATAAAATTATATAAATTTTGAACAATCCTTCCATACTGATAAAAAAAATATTTTGATCTCTCAATGAATCCCCTGAAATTAGTTTTGAAGACAACTGACTAACCTTGCGTTTTGTTTTCTCGAAAGAAAATACTCCCTAGTTAACATTGACACTAACTGAATATCCACCCAAACATGTCTTCCCAACTATGTCCGCCTCATCCGTAGATTATTTATCAACTACCTATAAAAAGGTCATACGACACATGAGAATCAACATCAAACCAATATCAAGCCTCAGTCCAAACACAAACCTCTGACCCTTTGGCTAATCATTACTAAAAAGCACTGGTTTCATATGAGCCAATTCAAAAAAATGGGTATAGTACTTTATGAATGGTATGATCCCCCTGATAAATGGTAAGATGCTCCTTGGTTTTATCCACATGTAATATAAAAGGATAAAATACATGGTAAATGATATTTTAAAGAGAATCCCATGTAACACACTCATTCAACATAGACTTCAAAATATAGCCCCACTATATTCTTATGGATCCCTAAATATTTTATGTGGAAATATCACCTTAGAGTCTTTAGGAGTCTTCAAGAAACGGATGATACTCTTAGCCTAGTCAAGGAACTCTTTATATTCATGTGGTCCAATTTTTCCATGGAAATGGGTGGATCCTTAGAAAAATGAAAACCATGATCTACCATACCTCATGGGTTCCTAACACCCACTTGACCCAGATTCTAAATTATTCGAATTAATACATAAACCAAGGAACGATCCACTAATGGACTCACCTATAGAAGGTATCTCGTAGCTTCATCAATTTGATCTGGAAGAGATCATATTCATGACATTGTCTACTAAATATCACAAAATAACTAAATATATCTTGAACACATTCTAAAATATTAGTTCTATATTCAAAATTTAAACAAATGTTTTAAATCACCATGAATTTAAAGAAATTAATTATTATATAAATGAATGAAATTTCAAAAAAATTTAGGTTAATTTCAATAAAATTCACTTTCATCTCACTAAAATAACCCCAAACCCCATGTCTCAACCTGGTAGAGTCCATGAACAACCATGGTAACTCAATTTCAGTCACGGATGTAAGACAGATAGGCCCCTATTCCACACTTACAATATGAATTACTAAATCCCTATCTCTTGTCTACCAAAGACACAAAAACATACTCAGGTAGTGTTAGAAACCTAAGGACAACACTTCACAAAGATACCAAGTAGTAACAGACCAACCTATGTCAACGAACCCAAACATCTAATCCAACCATCACATGAAAAAGTGAAGTAAGAAAACAAAAAAAATCTTCCATATAATGAAACAAGAAATACAACCAGATAACTATGAAAAATATATAGATAAAAATAAGTCTATAAAATCAAATAAAAACTAGATAAACCATAAATTATGAATAATTTAAGAACAAAAAGGAATAAGGTGACCATATATCTCATCCAAACAACCCCAATATAGAGTCAATAACCAAACAAAAAGCGGACATACTACATGTTGGCCATCCCATTAATTATATCCTAGAATACATCATATATAAACACCAAATAAAAAATGAAAGGTGTGGGAAAAAATCCCAGTGGGATATCACCAGAGAGTATATATTGGGTCTAACATCAAGATATAAATAGTTTGACTATAAAAAAAATCATTTTTCAAAATAATTTTAATAAATCCAATACATTTGTAAATCATTTTCCTTTTGTTTTTCATTAAATTCATGCATATTTTTAATCATAAAATATTGAATTTATATGTGTTAAAATAGGAAGGCATATACATTAATATTAAGTTGTGAAATTAATCACATATATATTAACTACCATAATGGGATTTCATGTGTACAACTGCATATAAAAACCCCTCAAAGACAATCCATGATATGAAAAATCTTGTGATAAATAAACATAAATGAAAAAATAACCACATATTCTTCCCTATCCCATGGGACAATGTAGACTAGACACTCTATTTCCTAAACAGTCATAATGTTGGATAAAAAAATTATTCTTACTATATTCCATTAATATCCAAAAAGAATACCTCCCAGTGGTGCCACACACAATATGGATACCCATATATCTTTCTCGACACCTCTAGGGTAACCTTTCTCAAAATTTTATAAATCAATTTTAAATCCAATAAAATCTTTTTAGGTGTTTTAAAACCTATTTTATAAATAAAAAAAATACATTTTCAAATAAAAAACACTTTTTTCCTTTCCATGAAATCCCATGAAACAACATATAACTTCAAATCAATGAACAACACAATTTAATTTACCAAGGAATATAATAAATTCATTGAAGAATTTTTTTTATATAAACACATACATCATAATGGTATAAACCAAGATGCCTTTGAAAATGGAGATTAGAATCATGAGATTGGACATCAAAATACATGGCCTGAAAAGAAACTGAAATGTATTAGTAGAAAACAACATATGATTACAAATATGAAAGCTAACCACATCCAATAATATAATCAAATGAAGAGAAATGAAAAACCATAAGTAATACTTATGCATATAGATTAAACCCATCTTAAATGGATATCAATCACTTAATGTAGTGATTTTGATAGAGAAAAAGCCTCTAAAAATATCACTTAAGGGCCTCTATGTTAAGAGCCAAAATAATGTGAATAAATTAATAAATAATCTATTGTGATGTTCTCTAATAACTACATCCCATGATACTTACCTGTCCAATAATCCCATTACACATCATATAATCCATGTAGCTCAAATGCATTGAAAAACCCATATCATTTTTATTGAAAACCATATTTTCAACCATTACACGTCCGGGACCTGTTACATGTCACGTAAATCATTTTCACCATTTATAAATTCATGATATCTATCAGGTGATAAATACATGTCATGTATCACACTCAAATAGTGTATTAAAACCTCGTATACTATTGGAACTATAGGTTTATGAAATAAAACACCAAAGAACCCTAGACATTATATAAACTTGGGAAAAACCCCTCTTAGACATTGACACATTTATACCTAGAATCTATTAATTAAAATAAACATAAATCCATGAAAGTTATATAAATCTTAACAAAAAATTATATCTAACCCTGATAATCCTACAAACACAGCCAATAAAATATGATAAACAAAAAATAAATAAGGGAGTCCTTGAAAAGTGTAATAGGGTGTTAGAATCAAAATTTCTTAAACACGTTTTTGCATTGTGTTTTAAAATTTTTATTAAAAATAAATTCGGAAAATTATACAATTTTGTTTTTAAATATTTTTTTTTAATATAAGGTTCAAATTTATTAAAATGGTCGATTTTATTTTATTAGTTATTACGAATTTTAACCATGGTAAAAATTTGTCACCGTAGTACAATGGAAAACATGTTAATTAAGATAAAAACTATGTGATAAGGTAAAAAAATTATAATAATAATTATTGGATTATATTATTTTTCATCTTGTATATTTAACTTCGAATCTAAATTTTTTATGTAAAAATTCAACATGGGAGTTACTTAATAATATATTAATTCATTGAATAATTAAAATTATGCCACTCCCCTATATTATAAAAGGGAAACTCCTATCATTCATTCCTCAAAAATTTTTAAAACTCTAGTTTGTAAAATAACTAACCAAATATCTCCAAAAATTCCTCCCCGCATCTTAGAGGTCCTGGTGTCACCAAAAGATCAAACCTAGAATACTTAATTTTCATTACAAACAAGGTTTTTTAAAGGAGATGTATAATTCTTCACCAAGTGTTTATTTTTTCTTCTTACTAAATTTTTTTTATTAATGATGTTAAAATAATAAAATTATTATATTACATATATTTGACTATTATTGTGATTATTTTATAACCCTTTTTCACAAAGTTTACCATATTATCATAAATGAAAACATCGCTTGTGTTTATGTTTAGAATTCCACCTCAGTGAAGTGATGTGTTTTTTTTCATCACCACATTATATGGATAGTTAAAATAATGAAAAAAATGAATATATATAAAATTTATTACATAATTATAACTCTATAAAAGTTGTAAGTTACATACCTTCCTACCCGATCCACCTATTTGAAACTGATAATGTCACTCGTGTGTATGAGTGTAATACCACCTCAACAAAGAAATGTGAATAATTTTTTACTTAATCCATTTATGTATGAAAATCATGATGGAACTAATTAATAAATATGAAATTTATAACATATATATTATTGTTTAAAAGAAAAATATCAACTATTTTATTTAATTTCCTCCCGTTATGAAATTGAAAATGTTGTTCACTCATATATGTGGATTATCATCTCTATAAAATGACATAGTTAATTTTTTATGACCAACATACATGGTTGGATTTATTATTTTATTAAAGGAATTGATTTTATAATTATAAATTTTTTAAAACTCTATATTTTATGTATCCATAACAACTTAGACCATGAAAAACATGCTCATGTCGTTTGAGTTTATAAACCAAATGACCCCAAGATTCCCAATGTGTGATTAAATGTTTTAGTATCTAAATAAAACATGGTAATAAATGAAATAAATGGAATAATAATAATAATTAAATGAACATTAATAAAGTTATTAATAATGTATAAAATGAATATAATTTTATTCTTTATGAAAAATTATATTTATTTATATTATTATTAAAAAATAGAAATTGATTTGATAATAGATTCAAATGTGTTCTACTATGGTATTACGATGAAAATTAAAAAAAAAATTAAAATATTATTAATGATATGGTACTTGATCATTATAGATGATGATTTTTGGGATCTATAATTCTTATGATGGTGGGTGAGTTTTATATAACTCTATAATGTATCGGGCAGTGATTAAAATTTGAAGGACAAAAATGAGGGAGATAACTGAGTTTCTTACTCATACAGAATTAACTGGGACTTGGTTACTTTGATACGTGTTGAACATAAGATCAAATGGGTTATAAATATGATTATATAAATTAATATACCATTCTTTAAAAATTGATTTTTATAGAATTAATTTTATTTCATGAGGATAGGAATGTTTAAATGTGAAATGGTTATTTTGAAATGGATTATTTTCAGGATTTCACAACTGCCTTAGGATTCCATAATGTCTTTATAATGTGATTTTAAGGGTTTATATGGGTTTCTTTGAGAAAATATTTAATTTATCATGTAAGAATGTTATATTTATGGATAAATGGTTATATTTTTTAAATTATAACTTCATCATGGGTTTTCATGTTTTTCACTAGACCAATGAGATTCTTCTATTTTTACCCCTCATTGAAATTTTCTTTTACAATCCAAAACATTCCAATATTTTTCACAGGATCAAAGTAAGAGTAGAAATTCTAGAAATTTCATGTTTTATATTATGATTTATCTTCTCAAACAAATTGAAAGGGTCGTGAATGAAACCAAGATGTAAATATAAAAGAAATTTTTTTGGGAAAATTTATATTGTGCGAAATTATCAACTTTGTTATGTAATGTGTATACCTAATTCTATGATACTATAAATAAAAAATATCATTTAAATGTATGATATTTAAAAATTATTTTAAACCATATAATTATGGGTAATTTAGGTTATGTGTCATTATACATATCATATCATTTAGCACTTCCTTCAATCCTATTTCAAGTTCAGGATGTATGATGAGTATTGCTTTCGGGGAAGTACGTACCATATCCATCACATGTACTAATATTGAAATCAATAAAAATCAAACATGACCTTTTATATAAATAACAACTTATAGAGATACTGGATCGATGATCCAAGGTTATAAGGAAGAGGACCACCCATATAATCAATGTTATATGGTGGAATAACTAGTTTGAGAAGGCTATATGGGATCTAAAGGAAGTGGTGGGAGAAAGTTAACATATTTTTTGTTCTTTGAAATAAATTCATGAGGTTAGAATTCTATTAAAAGGGTAGAATTTAAAAAAAATGTGGTTTAGTAAATATTTATCCATAAATAATTATAGTGCCTAAAATATTGTTAAAAATGAAACACTAAACTAAATTATTTGAGACATAATAGATAATAAAATTATTAGAATACTTAATAGTTTGTATGGTAAAATTGTAATATAAAAATTATATATTCATAAAAAATAGGATTAAGATCACTTATGTCTTAAAGTGTTCATTTTAAAATAAAAGCTAATATATATATATATATATTAATAAACTAAAGGCACAATTTATAGAATTTAATTTTTTTAAAATGAATTCCATTTCATAATTATTCATTCCAATATAATTGAATGTTTAATTTCTATGACATGTCTAAAATAATTAATATTTAGGTGAATAGTGAAAAATTAAGATTTTTCTAATTTTAAAAAATTTGGGTAATTTTAATTATATATGAAATACCTATATGTTTATAAAACATTTTAGTTGATCAAATATATATTTATTGAGTAAAAATATGTATATTAAATGAAATTAAATAATCCTATAAAATCAATGTTAAATATTTTAGAACATAGGTAAGATTTTATTCTAATAAAAAAACTCCTTTTTATACTTTTTTTAAATTAATACTTTTAATAATGGTATTTTAATTTTTATTTCATTTAAATAAACATACCCATTATTGTATTTATAAAAAGAAAATTTGTTTAATTAAAAAAAATCACTTTTAATTTTAACGCACACATAAAATTTAATCTTAAAATACACATTTCCTAAAAAAGATTTTACATGTTATGTGTTCTAATATTGAAATTAATTTTGCTGATCCTTATTAATTTTATTTGTTAAAAATATTTTCATATTTGAAATTGTAATATCCCAATGAGATTATATATGTAATTTCAATTTTCTTCATTATAATTAATTACCATGGTTAATAATTAACTACAACATTAATATTTAATTTTGGTAATAGTTAATATAACCTCTGGAGAAAATCCCTAAATCACTCAAAATTGTTACTAAATTAATGATGGAAATAATTTTTTAACCATATAACATTTGGAATCTACTATTTCCACTTTTTGGTTACATTTTTCCTTGATTATTTTTATTCCATTATTGAAAAAATAGTTATTAAAATTAATTACCTTTTCTTAACATATAATTGGGTCACAATTTTACTAATTTATGAAACACCTATCCCAAATTATTGTTATTTTGGGTCATAAATATTTTCCAACACCATTCATAATCAAAGAGGTTTTCATGATAAGATTAATTTATTATATTTAAGTGTCTCTCTTCTCTTTAGTTTTTTCCATATTTTTTTCTTTTAGCACCCCAAAAAATATATTATAGTTTTCTTAATTAAGTATCATTAAAATTATGATATTTTTTTATATTAATTGAATATGCATTATTTATTTCACCCCATAAATTTAGAAAAAATAAATAACATTGATCATACATACACACAAACAACCACATCAACAAAATATTCTTTCTTATTCTTCAAAGAGAATTTGATTATTTATCAAAAAATCTTAAAAAATGATTCAAAAAGTTTTAATCATATAAATAATATCATTAAAAATATTTTATAATTGTATTTTTTAATATAAAAATGGTATTAACCCTAGACACCCTTTGAGTAATATAATTTTCATGTTTCGGTCAGTTTGACCACATAACTGAATAATAATAATAAACCTTATTATGGATGGCTACATAAACATAAATTTTTGTGTTATTCGATATTAATGAGTAATAATATTTTTTTGCTTATATTTTTCAAATGTTCATATTACTTTCCATCCCATTATTAGTTAACCACCTTTCACGTGTTAATAATCACAAAAATGATATTTTTATAATGTTTAATTTCACATAACTTAATAAAAAATATCATTGAATACTATAATAATGTTATAAATTAACGTAAAATATCTATTAAAATACCATCAATGATATAGGAATGATAATATCATTATCAATAAAAATTTATCGTTATCAACATTATAAAACATGTTTTGAACAATCAAATTTACTAACACATGGTGGTAAAGATAGGCCTTGATTAACTAATATATTTTCCTAAATGGTTATATGTGATGTATATAAAAATAAATATATATGAATAAGGTTACTAAATTGTTAATTAATATATTTATTTTTTTATAATAGGTTATAGTGTGAATAACTAAGCAGACAGTCAAGGTAAGGGTTTCACCAATTCAATTTCATAATCATTTGGTCATGGGATTTACACACATGTATATGTTCTTTAATGATCATTTGATTATACTATTACCCTTTTAAATAGGTTATTATTTTTTTATTATAAAATTAATTATCTTACCTGATAACTTTTTTAAATGAATTACCTTCTCAGTAAAATGTTTGACCATGGTATGAATTAATTTCATTCTTACTAATGGTTCATTCTCTTCCATGTCCATATTTTTAATAATTAAATTATTTTCATTATTGAAATTCAAATATTTTTTATATTTATTATTAAACTTATTTCCCTTTACCACTTTTAAAAAATCCATTTAAACATTAAACTCATGCATGTATCCTTTAAAAATACCCATGATAATTATGAAATGCATTTCTTTCCATCTTCAAATAAATATTTTTCACTATATATTAACTATATTATACTTTTTTCTATGAAAGGATAAAATATTTTTAGAACCTATAGTATGTTTCTCAGAATTAATCATTTTCTGTATAAAAATATTTGAGTAAATTTGTTACTGTTCCTTTTAATAATATGTTTTAAACTTTTTTTGGGTGAAAAGTTTCCTATTTTCACTATTTTTTAATCCGAGACTTTTCAATCATGATAAAATATTTTGATCACACTCTATATTATATCATGATATAATAAAATTTTATAATGATATAATTTATGTACTATTATTTCATAGTTTTATGTTATGTGATGCTTTTTTGAAAAGTTTGGGAAACCCTTTATTTTCTAAGGGTACTTTATAGTTTGATAATGATTAATTTTATGTAGCACACATATGAAAGGACGAAGATCGGTGGGGTCCAATAATATCATATAATTCATTTTTTATATTTTATATCCCATGATATATTAATACTTGTAAGAAATAATTTTTTTTCATAAATCCTTGGGTATAATTATATTTCTCACAATTTAATGCAAGAAAATAATGAGTTTGTTCAAAATGGTATGGGAATAATCAATTTTATCACATTTTAATTTGTGTAAATAATGATATTTTCACAAAGTAATGAGTATAATGACTTTTCTCCCATGTTTTCCAAATATTGTGATTGTGGAATATATCTATGTTTCTTTTATTTTCAAACTATGTTACATTCCATTTTTAGGTGTATTTTTTTAAGATATTGAACAATTTTATGATATAATCCCGTGATTCATGATTTTTTTATTTTTATAAGTCATGTTGTTATTGTTTTTTCTCTCTCATTTATTTATTATGGTCTTATGATCTGTTGATATTTTCATCATATATTTCTATCTGATTCATGTTTCTCCCCTATTTAAAATAAAACCATTATTGTGAATTGATATGTTCCCCATACTGAGCATCTAAGATCAACCATTTCATATGTTACCATTAATTATCATAAGAATATGATTATATCATATTATATTTGTAGAATATGTTCTAAAGTGGTGAAATTATAAACAAAATCAAAATATAATATAAAATATGATGTTAATGTAGTTAATCTCCAAGATACTAAAACATTAGTTCCTTAGGTTGTGTAGCTATTTGTGGGGTTTATTATTGAAATCATGGACTCAATTTATTTTTATTTACTTTTTAACTAGGATCACCTCACTAGAAAAATAAAAATAGTTCTTAAAAACTTAATATATTCCAGTAAATAGTGTAAGAATAAAGTCTCTTATGGCCAGAGTATCAAGAATTCTTCCAATGGATAATTAATGTTCCACCACAACTTTAGTAATATTTTGGAACCTACTTGGTTCTTTTATATATGTAATATGTTGAGAAATATTTACTTTATACAATTAATAATTTATAGAAACAGAAAGATTACTCTTGAAAATAAACATATATGAATCTTCCCTTTATTTCTTCAGAAAGGTAATTTTGAAATTGTACTAACCCATAAACCATAGTTATATCATAGAAAATACTACTCATTAGCCTCCAAATGTATCTTTAACTTATTTTAAGGGTATTACAAAGTGGAATTTTGAATAGAACCAACCATAAAACATTTAACATTTCCTTTAATTTTGTTCAATAAAATAATAGGAGGATTATCATGCATATTTTATTTATCCACATGTAGAATAAATTTTAAATGATATGATAATTAATTATATTTATTATTCATGATGAAATATTAAATAAATCTCAATAACCTAGGAATGCATGATGAGATTAAAAGGTTTATACACAATTTTTCGACTAGATTGAATCCCAAATTCCTAGATGCTCAAATAAACTAAACTGCATGTGGTCCAACATGGAATCTTCCTTACATTCACGTAAATGATTACTTGAGGATTTCATACCCCTATTGACATGATTTTTTCTGATAAAGAACATGTAGATGAGAAAACATGGTGTATTCATTGATGTATTCCAAAATATATTATAGGTAACTAGTCATATTTTATAACATGATGTGCTGGACATACAATGCATCATTCATGTGTTTCTAGAAGACAATTTTTCATCATAATTTTCCTCATTAGAATCCTAGACATGAATAGATTACTCTCGCACATATTACATCATTTCTTGGAATAACACAATGCACAAGTGCTTATACAATATCAAGATGATAACATTGATTAGGAGATAATATTCCTCTAGAATCAAATATAATGATATAATGATTTTATATATATTTTCAAAATCATTTAGAATGATATATTCAGTAAATTATCTTGATAATATGTTACAAAAAAATAAATAATTTAATTATGCCTTCAAATATATTTTCAAATCCTGATATCCATCATCATTGGATTTTAAATAAATAATTGTTCCAATATTACAATGGAGAAGATCCATATTTATATTTTCATAACCAGAGTATAGTCCTATAAATTACTCAAATGTATTTAGGTAGTCTTTTTTACCCAACAATATTATCATACAGTTCCTTTATTTATTGAGTGGACTCCCCAATGTTGAAAAAATATACCTTTATTTCATTAACACATAGCTCTAAATTGTATCTTATATACAATGGTAGTTAACCAGAAGACCAATCTAATTAAGTCAATATATAATAATTATTAAGAATATTTGATAATTTATAATTCCTCTGATTATTTTGAAAAATATTCTTTCAAATATGGTTCCATCATAAGTGAAATAATGGATGATGTTTCAAGTACCTAATATTGTATGTTGATATATTTTGTTAACTTATGTAAAAATATACTTTATTTAATTCTAAACATGATTATTAATTTTATATAGAACATACATAAATAATTAACCATGTTTAATGAAATAATTTATGAATATTAATTTTATTTATATACGATATCTTACATTATCCTATGTAAAGTTTACAATTAATTAATGTTTGAACGCATATAATTAATTAACTATAATTGAAAAATATATTTTATACCTTTTAATTTTTTTCTTAAAATTCTAGTTAATTTATTTATATTTTCTGATTGTGTTTATTTAACTAAATAATCCATGAATTACATAACTAAATAAATAAATATGTACTCATAAAAAATATAGGCATTGTATTATCATGAGATTTTTTCTACTGGTTAGTTTATTGAGTAGTGATAAAATGACCTTTAGCATAGGGGAAATAACTCCTGGAGCATTAGGTTGGATAAATTTTCAACATTAACCATTATTATATATATATATATTGTTACATTCATCTCAAATCATATATTGAACCATTCCCTCTATATGAGAACTCATTCCTTAACACATGTATAAGAACATGTAGGTGTGAACTACCGAGTGTTTAGGATTCCATAAAAAATTTCCATGGACATATATGTTCATACATAATAAATGATAGAGATATGACTCATATATCATCAAATTTAATATAATTAAATTTATCACATAAAACCATAAAATAAATAGTAAAATCTAACACATAGAGAAGATAGTGAAAGACCATTATCCATCATAACATATAATGGAAACAACATTTTCTTTTACTATAATTCATTTGAAATCATTATAATTATGATAAATTTAATTAAAATAATAAATTTAGAAGATAAATTTTTATTTTAAATTATACTAAATTACTTGTCCTTAAGACATTTTAAAAAATACATAAATTTTTAATAGATAAATATAATTTTTAATTTTTAATAATTATTTATATGACATGTACTTGGATGATATACGGTGTGTACTATATTTATGTCATTGAATTACATGATGATATTTAATATACTAGATAATGTAAACATCCTTTACCATGTATTACATGGCATTTAACCCCACCTATTTTTTCACAACATACATGATAAGTTGTTTCATGTGACCTAAAATCAGAGTCTTCATGACATGTATCATAAAATTACATCACATTAATATAAATTAAATGTACTATTATAATTACTGAGTATTAAAAAAATGTAACATATTTTTACAAATCAGGTTTTTTAATTAATATGTTGTATTTAATGATGTCTGATGTTAACTAACACAACCTAACAAAAATATTATATCATGCACCTATTGTGGAGAGAAACATGTCACATTCCATGTAAACCTATATACATTCCATGTGGAACATGTCTCACTATGTTTATTGGTCGGAAGTCAAGAATTGTGAAGTAGTGACATCATGTATTGATCCACATGAATCACTATAAATTACATAGTGTATAATTGATGTGGGGTTCCATGGTGTGTTCATTCCATATACAAGTCACGTAATACCCATTAACCCACATGTTTCACTAAAATATATTACATGTCACATAATAATGTTGCGCGTTGACCAAAAAATCACACTGTGAGAAACATGGAATATACCTTATGTGTTGATAAAGTAATAACATAGAATATACATTTCCATTACACACAACATAATATATTTATACAATCAACAACATTGGAACCTCTAGATGAGATTTCCAAGAATTTTAAATTTTATTTATCCCCAATATTTCTCATAAAAATTTAGATTAATGCATTTTATGGACCATTGGACATAGAAATAAATGAACATGAAAACGTGAAAACAATCACAAAGATTTAACCAAAAAAATGTAAAAAAAATTATAAATTATAAATTGAATATATTTATAACACATGAGTTATTTTGGGGCCAACCAATGCACATAAAAGTTGATAAAAATTACATGTTTATCAAAATTAATGTAAAAATATAAAAACTATGTGAATTATTTATTGAATCTTAAAGAATGATAACACAAATTGTTATCATTATTAATTTAATTCCAGAGTAACCTTATTTTTGGTAATCATCCCTAATCAATGTTTCATTGCCTCTTATTTATGATATCATTTCGATAGAGAATCTAAGAGTGGATCCTCATGATATATAACAACATGGTCGACGAATCATAGGGAAACATTATGAAAACCCTAGGTTATAGATCTAATATGAAGAAATAATAAAAGGGGTATATTGTACAATATTTCCATTATTTAAAAGTTTTTTCTCCCAAATAAACACACAATACCTGAACCGAAAGTTTTATTGTCTTTGAAGATTAACTATATAAATGTATTATTATAAGTTATTTATTGAAAATATCAGATATATAATTAAAAAAATTTAATTATATTACAAATGTTTAAATATATACTATTTTATGTAAACAATAAATCATATGGGAGGGGTCAAATGATCAGTAATAGAAAAACATATCAAATATTCATAGATGATTAGATTATTATCTTTTTTTTTAAAAACATAATGGAAATTCCTAATAAATAATATCCCAGGATCAAAAGATTTACTCTTAAGATATGAGAGAATAATTTGGATCATATAATGGGAACATTGGACCACAATGTATCATCACAGAAGAACAAAAATATAAAATGTCATGGAATCGTGTGACAATATCCCTAATAAATGGATTCAAAATATAGTAATGTAGAAACAACATAATAATAGGAATCATAACATATGTTAAGGTTAAATACCAATACAATTGTAACATAGTGGATCAGGAATCACTACATGTGTCCCGTAACATAGTTGATTATAAGTAACAACATGTGTCCCATAGTGGATTGAGAAATATTACTCACATTATATAATAATCTGATGATATATAATACATTACTCATTTCATTATAGGGATAAATTATACACACTCATCACATAATGACAAATCATACATCTGTGTGACACATGAAATAAATCATACAGATTATCATGAAAACACCATGTAATGATGAAGGGTTACATAGAATTCTAAAGTGGTATCCCATATGAAAGAATCAGAAATTGGTTAGTTGATACCAAAAATTCAATCACCCAAATTATTCTATCTTAAGGGATTTTAGAGGACAATTCATGAAAAATAACTATACAGAAGATATATCATATATATAGAGAGGTAAATTTAAGTGAAATAATAAATAGATTGTATAAAAAAGTTGGAATTATTATATAAATAAATTTATAAATCACTTTCAAAAATTATTTTTGAGACAATAATATGAAGGATTATTAAAATATTATTTTAAAATAATAAATAATTATGAATCCATGAATGAAATAATTGTTATGTAAATAAATGTTAACTGAAAAATATAATATATAATAGTGTGAAAAGAGATACCTTTTTAATAATTTTGGGTATTTTTAATGTAAACTCGCATTGATAAAAGAGTCAAAAAACATTCTTTTGCAATTTTATTAAGAGAAATATGAAGAACATATAATATAAAAAATATTTTTAATCTAAAATAATTCAATAAAACGTTTTTGGATTGAAATAATTTTGTAATAGTTTATATGTAAGAACCTGAATCTTTTCTTCAGGTATATTTTCCTTTTTTTAGTGTTTTTAAGGGAAAATAGGAGTTTCTGGAAATTTCCGATGTACACGTTGTGTACGTTATGAGTACACATCGTGTACTCGGTTACTGCAGGTAGTCATGTGCTGGCCATACAGCATCCTTCCACACAGCCATATGAGGGTGACCTAGAGGCCGCTTAATGTAGAGTTTTGAAAAGGCATGTACACACCGTGTACTTCAAAAGTACACACCGTGTATTTCCTTTTTTTCATTAAATGTACCAGGTTCACGTCTAATTTCTAGAAAGGGCTTCCTCTCGACCAAGTTCATCTAAGAGCCCCTGTACAGACGCAATCTTCCTCCGAGCCCCCGTTCGAGCATCTTATTTAAGAATCCCCCATCGTCAATTGTGTTGGGATCGCCTCGGTAAGCACTCCATTCTTCTTGAGCATCATTTCTTGATTCCTCCTCCTTTTCAAGTTATCCTCTGTTGAACGGTATAGATTTTTTTGTATATCTTCAGTGTTCTAAGTTGGTTCAAGACCTAAGACTCAAGTATATTGATCTCCCAAAGCCGAGGTAGGTGGTTTGTGCCTTTCCATTTAATTTATTTGTGTTATGTGTGCAATTTTTACCAACACCATTGAACGGGGTATTGCTTGTTTACTATTTTAACCCCGTTAATTTCCTGACATCCTTGTATGCTTGGGTAGAGTTTAATTTAATGTGAATAGGGTATATTTTTATGATTTGGATGTGTTTCCCTTTAATGTTACCTTTATGACTGTTTGGTCATGTTTATCCTGTTTGGATTCCTTGGTGTTTCTCCCATGCCTAGTACTATAGGATTGCTTGATTATCATTATCTGACATTCTTAATGTGCTGTAGACTATTTATACAAGTAGATATTGAGGTTTAATTTGGCCGTAATGCATTTCTATTCTATTTTGACTTACAAAAGGCTCTGAGAACTTGGTGTAGTAGACTATAAGTGGAATTGTCCCTGTGAGATTCTTCAGAGATTTTTTCATTACTTTTGGGCTATAAGGGGAATTGACTATGTGATCATCCTCAAAGAGACTCTAATAACATTTGGGATATAAGGGAAATTGATTGTGGGAGCTTCCTCAGAGAGTCTTGAATTGCATTTGGGCTATAAGGGGAATTGACTTTTTGAGATTCCTTAGAGAGTCTTGAATTACTATTTTAATATAAGGGGAATTAACCATGTGAGCTTCCTCATATAGTCTTCAATAATATGACTATAAGGGGAATTGACCGTCTGAGCTTCCTTAGAGAATCTTCATATATTATTATGACAGAACCAGATGGGATAGTCTATGTGTTCCTTCCATAGGGTTACCCACGTGATTAGCTGCTTACATCATATGTGGAATTGTTTACTACTGAATACTTTCTTGTTTACCACATCTTTTTTATTACCTTCCATATATATTCACTACTATTAGTCACAGATATTCAGGTGGTTGACTATTGGAATTTAGTCTCACACCCTGTTTGGGTCATGCTTTTGTTCCCAAACAGATTATATTGCTACTTGTATAGATAAGTTCAAGAATCCATATACTTTAGGTACTTGATTTGCTGTGGAGATGGAGTGTATGAGTCCATGTTCTGGCTTACGAAGCTGAGGAGCTGTTTTTCTATTTTCATTTGTACATTGGTTTGTTACTGGTTTGTATTCCAACATTGTGATTTGTTTGTCTTCTTTCCTAAACATATGTATCACGCATCATTCGTATGTATATGTGTTCTAGTTTATTATATCCAGTCTTCCACTGTTATCGTTCACTTGGATTATTACTTCTTCCACTCTTGCTATTTGTTTTACTTCCACTATGTTACTCTACCAATGAGGCCATAGTTTCCCAACAATCACACCCAAGGCCCTCGTAGCTAGTTGACAACCTCTAGCATTTAGGGGAATATTCTTGAGGCCATGTAACCAATCGGGTATGGGGAACCTCTGTGTGGCTTCCGAAACTGGGACATTACAATATAAATCAATTATAGAGAGGTTGATAATTATTCTGAACAACATCATAATTTTATGAATAAACTAATTCGTCAATGTATATTTTTTATAGTAAAATTTAATTTATAAAGATGAAAATAGAAAATACTATATAATCTATTTAAATATAATAATAAGAAAAACAAATATAAACAATGTCAAGGAAGAAATATTATAACACACTAAAATGTAAATTATTCAAAAAAACCCACCATCGATTATTGTATAGCCAGAATCACCCAGACATCATGTATAATCAATTTATTTTTATTAATAATCTATATGAAAATCATATTATTTATTTTTATTGATAAAAATATTTTATAATTTCTTATTATTCCTTTTTTAATCATTATTTCATGAAATTAATATTTATATCTTTATATTCCTATTTGTTTTGGGAAGGATTTGGAATGGTAGTCCAATTCCTTGATCCATTATCATGTGTTAATAACCTATATAATTTAGTTGGAGGTTAAATATATTATGTTGAAATGTTTTTAAAGTATAATTATCATTTGAGTGGATTTATTGTGTTGATTAAAAAAGATAATTTAAAAATCACTTTTTAGATTTAGAATCAATAAAAAATTGATTTCATTAATTAATATTCACAGATAAATTTCCATTATTGAATCCAAATAAAAAAATCACTCAAATATTAATTCTATATTCAATAATAGAATCAATTTATATGAATATAAAATAATTATATATTATTATGAAAAAGATAATCATCACATAGGTAGTGTAAAACAACAATGGTGAGTAATATATTTAAAAAGAGTTTAAAAAAAAGGTAAACCTCAATAAATAATTAATTTTTATAAAAAATATCTTATAAATAAGATACCTTTTTAGTGTCACTTTTAAAAATTCTTATCGAATTAGTCAATATAGATGTGCACTTAATTTATAATATTTATATATTTTAAATATAATGCCACACATATAAACATACAGTCCTTGAACTCATTTGTTGGGTGTGTTTTGGGGTTAGTTATATATATGAATTATTAAACATTATTTCTTCCACATCCCTAATATTATTCTCCTTATATGACTTTCTCATAATCATATTCCTATACGGAATGCGGTAGAGAAAATTGAAACATTAGAAAAAGTGATCTGAAATTTCTATCATTGGAATGAGTCATAAAGGGTTATATCATAAGTATTTGACAATGAATGATCATGGGATAAATATATAGTTATAAAAAACATGGATTCATGTTATTTTTATTATAAAATATGTTATAAAGTCATATAACCTCAAAGGGATTATATACCCTGACATAGGAATATGGGGATGTCACGAACCGTTCCCCTAGTCCTGTCAATGACTACCCCAAGCTTGCCTTTCATAGGCCATGGGTTGATAAGTAGCACCAAAGGCATATTTACCTAAAACTGGTAAGAAATTGCCTTTATAACCTATAAAAACACACACTAAGATACAAAAATGAGTAAACTGTATAACCAACAAGTGAGTACAATATTTAAAAAGGGGAAGAATGCAATTCCAACTAGAAAGTACTAGTACAACTGAAAGACAAGTACAACCGAGGAAAAAGGAAAAACAGCTACTGGGTCATCCTCCGATTTCCTACCTGATTGGTAGGTACAGATCGCCTCCTCACCACTTCTCATCTATCTGTGTCCCCTACGGACTGACATTCCATATGGTCCAACTCCGGGTATCATATAGTCCTGGTACTCTCATCCTTGATCTGTGCTCTCAATTATCTGCATCCAACACAACGAGGTGCATGAATAACACATGAAGGGGTGAGTATAACGATACTCAGTAGGTACTCGGAGACCCTCCAAGTCTCACAAGATCCAACAAGGATAAACTATATAGAAATCAACAGATAAACATACTTAGGTATATGGCCATACATATACCTAATTTATCAAGTAAATCCATCTCAATTATGATGAAAACACAAGAAATATGACTCAAATGTAACATCCCCAAATGATAAAGGGTTAAATGACTAAATGATATGACTCATGTCAACAAGGTTCACCTTCCTTTTCAGGAGCCTACCTGATTAGAACTCCACTTTTAATCATGCTTGGCCTAGAGTAGTGATCAGGATAGGTGACCTTCTGGGATGTTTCCCAGGATGTGTGCGAGGGAGGGCAAAGCACACTAGAAAGGACATGTGTTGTCTTGTGGGAAAATTCATTAGTCATATGACCCGTTCGGGCACGTGGGCGGACCCTAGTGTGGGCCCCACGTGTCTGCGGGGCAACTGGTGGTACCTAGTGGGCTAGGACCCAACGACAATGTCAAGGCGGGGTGGTTGTGCTGTCACCAGGACCTTTTTGTCACATTAATGTAAAGACACATATAATTCAAGGGAATTTATTTTCTTAATTTTCTTTGGGATTTTACAAGAACGCAGTTTTTGACGGCAACTGATTCTGAGGCCCGGTGTGCCCGAAATCAATTTCCGAATTTTAGCTCAGGTACGTTTAGTGAACGAACAAGCGGGTTTTCCTAACTTTTGAACCAGTGCTCGGAATTGAAATCTAAGGGCACCAATGAAACCGCAATTCCTGTAATTGATTTGGAACACCTTTTCTGGAGATGTGTTTGCTCGGGTGTGGTTATTTAAAAGAAAGGGTTAACAAATGAATAAAATAAAAGTTGTGCAACAATTTTTATTTTATGTTATAAGTATTTTAAACCTACTTATGGAAGTTATGGTGGGACCCACTATATCCTAACCCCTATTGATAGGATATTAGTTAGGTAGGCCCCACACGAGCCCCACCTTTTCAACTTCCTCAAACCCCCATTATTTTTGTAACACACTCGCACCCCCTTATTAAATGCCAAGTAAACTCTCACATTAATTGGACTCTTAAGACTCTTAAATTAATTCAATTAATTGAATGAATTCATTTGAATTTCAAATGGAATGTTAGCTTGTGTGTGTTAATTAAATAAGACAATGTCTTATTTCATTAGGGGTTGCTTCATTGGGTAGAGAGGGTGATTTCCACGAAGCAATTCATCTTCCTCATTGAAGAACACGAACAACGTACAGACACCGAAGAAGAACACCGGCCTCCGACGAACGATGACTAAGAACACTAATTGCTCAGAGATCAACAATGGGGCTCCATGTACCACGATGCCGACGATCCTCTTATCCGCGACGCCGTGTACCGCGACGTCGACGACGCTCACAGAGCCTCCTTCCATGACGAACCTCATTTGACGACTTCATCGAGGTAGGGTTTAATTTTTTGTTCTTGATTTATTTTCCTTTCATCGAATTTTATATTGGGCCTCCTGTTATCATAATAACGGGAGGAGGTCGGACCGCACGAACACAGCTGAACCTCCTCCCCCTTTGATGTTACACTTGTTGCGGCATGAGCAAAGGCAGCGTAGTGCAAAAAAACCGCATGGAAGCAAGAGGAACAGGCGAAGATGCGCGGCGCCGTCACACCGCGCCGTTGTGGCCGAACGAAGCTGCAGCGCCGTCGCACCACGCCGGAGAACCAAGAAGAAGCCATGGCCGGAGCAGGGCTGCGGCAGTGGGGCGCGGCCCTGTCGCGCCGTGCCGGTCGGATACGGCCACAGTGGTGCGGGGTGCAGCGGCCAGAACCGTCGGTCGCCGGTGCAAGGAGGGCAGGACCCGTGGGGGGGGGGGTCCCGCGGTGACACACCGGGCAGCTTGGTCAGCTGGTTTCCGAGAAATCCGGGGGTCGTAACCACCGGCTGGAAAAGAGGCGGGCCCCACGTGGGGGCCAAGGTTTCAAAATAGGGGGGCAGCGTGCCCACTAAGTGACGAGGCCTCGGTGTAGGGCCATTTTTCAGCAGAGGTATTGGTGGTACCTCTACCCGCCAAAGCCACCGATGCTACCATCCCCAGCCGGTGAGTGTACACGTCGCCTTAGTGCACTACACGAGTTTTTGCATCAGAGACCGCCCAGGTTCCATGAGGAGACGGACCCTCTGGTAGTCGAGGATTGGCTGGAGGCGGTTGTGCGAGTTTTCAGGTTAGTGGGGACACCAACTGACCTCATTGTGATACTTGCAGTGAGCCTCCTACACACGGCAGCAGGCAGATGGTGGAGCCTGATACTCCAGGTGAACGACAAGCCATCTCTCCTATGGATGGACTTTGAGAGCCTCTTCTACCCGGAGTTCTTCCCAGCCACCCTCTATGCGGTGTGCATCCAGGAGCTACTACAGTTGCGGCAGGGAAGCATAATGGTCGCCCTTTACTTAGAGAGATTTACCGATCTCTTTCGCTATTCGACGGACTTGGTACGAGACCCATTTTTCCTGGCCTAGACCTTTGATCAGGGATAGGGGCATGAGATCAGGGCATTGATGATCTCCCTCATCATTCCGACATAGGATGGAGTACTGGAGTGAGCTATTCTCATAGAGAGCTTTCTTGCTGAGCTTACACCAGCAGCGAGACCTACCGCAGGGCGGCACGTAGCTGAGTCATCTGTAGCTGGTAGTCGACAGACGTCACAGGGGTCTATACGGACTAGACCATCTGGAGGATGACTTCAGGACACTAGCTCAGAGGTGCGGGGCACACGGTTCAGAGCCACCATTCCAAGGAGCAGACAGTGCTACACATGCGGCGGGCAAGGCCACCTGGCTCGTGACTACCCTACCAGCCGTGCAGAGGAACAACAGACAGATGAGGGGCCACCCAAGTAGATGTAGAGAGTAGACCATGGCGGTCCGTAGAGAGGAGGAAGACAAGGAAGGGGAGCTGGCCGAGCAGCAGGTGGTGGGCGATTCTTTGAGGCTTTTCCACCACCACCACCAGGAGGTCCTCCCCGACCACAGGGAGCTGGCGGGCAGAGACATGCTCAGCTTCAGGCAGCGGAGGCCTACGACCACGACACACCATAGATTATTTGAGGTACTATATATTTCTACTACACCCTTGCTTCAGTTCCTATAGACATAGGAGCGAGTCATTCTATTATTGCCACTGCCCTTGTTCGGATCTCAGAGATTCTGACGGAGCTGTTGGCTCGATCCTTACGACTAGAGACTTTTACGGGAGCAGACTCGACGATTACTCTATAGTTCCGGTAGTGTGAACTTACTCTAGGAGGTGAGAGCTTAGGCTGGGATCTTGTTGTAGTGGCGTCGAGGCCTTACGATGTCATCTTGGGCATGGATTGGTTATCATGAGTCCATGCTCAGATCGACTATATTAGGCGCAAGTTGCGGTGTGTTCACACCAATGGGAGCAGGTTCACCTTCACCGGTGAGAAGGGAACTTTTGTAGTGCAGGATGGACTCACACAGAGGAGAGGACAACCCATCACTCATCAGTTGGCTAGCCTCATCCTAGGAGCAGTTGACGTGCAGAGTCCGAGTTTTCTAGTAGTGGTGGATCAGTATGCAGACGTTTTTCATGACGACATTCCAGGACTAACTCCTCGGAGAGAGGTATAATTTTATATTGACCTATACCCCGGTACAACCCCGATATCCACCCCAGCATATCGGATGGCTCCCGCAGAGCTTCGAGATCTATGGGTACAGCTGGAGGACTTGCAGGGCAAGGGATTCATCTGACCCAGTGTTTCACCCTGGGATTCCCCGATTTTGTTCATCAAGAAGGATGACGGGGGCTTCCGACTATGTTTCGACTATCGTCGCCTAAACCAGGTAACCGTGAGGTACATGTATCCACTACTGAGGATATACGACTTCTTCGATCAGCTCAAGGGAGCACAGTGGTTCTCGAAGATAGACCTTAGGTCAGGCTATCATCGGCTCAGATTTTGAGATAAGGACGTGCAGAAGATGACCTTCAGATGTTAGTATGGACACTATGAGTTCTTGGTTATGCCTTTTGGAATAAAAAATGCTCCAGTAGTGTTCATGGGTCTCATGAACAGGATATTTCAGCCATACCTCGATCGTTTGGTCGTGGTCTTCATCGATGAAATTTTGATATACTCGACCACTGAGGAGGAGCACGCCAACCACTTGCTTGTTGTACTAGACAAACATCGAGAGCAACAGCTTTATGGAAAGCTCTCGAGGTGTCAGTTCTGGTTAGGTGAGGTCCACTTCTTGGGAAATGTCATCTCTGAGGTGGGATTTGCGGTGGATCCTACTAAGATCGAGGCAGTGCTAGCTTGGGAGCCACCGAGGAGTGTGACAGAGGTGTGGAGTTTCTTGGGTCTAGCTGGGTACTACTGGAGATTTGTGATAGACATTTCAAGAGTTGCTTCACAAATATCAACTTTGACGAAGAAGGGGGAACCATTTGTGTGGTCAAACAGATGTCAGCAGAGATTCCACATGCTAAGACAGACATTGACCAGTGCACCTATCTTGAGGCTACCAGAGGAGGGAGTAGGGTACGTAGTCTACTGCGATGCATCAGGGAACGGACTCGGATGTATCCTGATGCAGGAGCATGTAGAGATCACCTATGGATCATGACCGTTGAGGCAGCATGAGCATAACTACATTACACATGACTTGGAGTTAGCATTAGTGGTTTTCGCTCTGAAGATGTGGTTACACTATCTAATGGGAAAGCCCTTTAAAGTCTACTCTGACCACCAGAGTCTCAGGTACATCTTCTCGCATAAGGACCTGAATTTGAGATAGCGGCGAAGGCTCATGTTCCTCCATGACTATGACTTTGATATAGTCTATACTCCTGGGAAGGGGAATGTAGTATCCAATTCTCTCAGCAGGAGGACGTGCATTCAGCTACTTGGGGAGGTGACAGAGCAGCTAGCCGCTTTGCAGATATCCTTCATGGATAGAGATGGATCAGCCTTTCTTCGGTCACTCACAGTCACTCCTCCACTTATTCAGCGGATCAGAGAGGCACGACATGAAGACGTTGACTGTGAGATGCGGCGTGCAAAGATATCCTCAGGACAGGCACCTGGGGGATTCTCTGTGGGAGGAGAGCACGTCATATTTTTCAAAGGACGTACCATGGTACCAGCTGCTTTACAGGAGGAGGTACTGAGGGAGTTTCACACTTCCCATTTAGCTGTATATCCAGGAGTGGCGAAGATGTACCAGGATCTCAGACGACAGCACTGGTGGTCGGGTATGAAGAAGGTTGTAGCTAAGTTCGTTTCTCGATGCCTCACCTGTCAGCAGGTGAAGACAGAGCACCAGGTACCAGCAGGCTTGGTACAGCCCTTGGAGGTCCCAGAGTGGAAGTGGGACGAGATATCTATGGATTTTGTGACTGGAATTCCCCGTACATCCAGAGGTCACGACTCCATTTAAGTGATTGTCGACCGACTCACCAAGTCGGCCCACTTCTTACCCATCAGAGAGCAGGGCTTAGTAGAGAGCTTGAGACGTCTCTACATTCAAGAGATTGTACAGCTTCATGGTGTTCCATCATATATCGTCTCCGACCAAGATGCACACTTTACTTCATGGCTTTGGAAGGGGTTGCAGGAGGAATTCAGGACACAGCTAGGACTGAGCACCACCTTTCAGCCTCAGACATATGGTTAGACGGAGAGGACCATTTAGACTCTTGAGGGCATGCTCCGGGCATGTTTCATTGACTTTGGTCGAAGCTTGGAGGACCACCTACCCTTGGTGGAGTTTGAGTACAACAACAGTTGCCACTCCACCATCGGGATGGCACCATATGGGGCATTGTATGACCGTCCTTGTAGATCACCTCTGTACTGGACAGACCTTGGGGAGTCAGCACATGTGGGACCAGAGATATTCTAGGCCATGAAAGAGAAGGTCCAGGTTATCCAGGAGTAGATGAGGACAAATCAGAGCCGAAATAAGTCATATGATGATAGGAGGCGGAGACTACTATAGTTTTAAAATGGCGACCACGTCTTCTTACAGGTCTCACCTCGACGTGGATTACGGAGATTTTGTTGAGGCGTCAAGTTGTCTCCGCGCTTCGTCGGACCTTTCCAGGTACTCAGCAGGATAGGTGAGGTGGCTTATCTCTTGGATCTACCACCTCAGTTGCACCGGGTGCATGGCTTCTTCCATGTATCTCAGATGAGGAGATACGTGCACGACCCGACACATATCATTGACCATTCGGAGCTGGGCATTGATGATGGTGCGACTTTTTCGGAGGTCCCGGTGGAGATGGAGGATCGACAGAAGCGGGTCCTACATGGGCGGTCGATTTATTTAGTGAGCATTAGGTGGCAACATGGGAACCTCCAGGAGAGGACTTGGGAGCGGGAGGCTCAGATACATGCACAGTACCCACATTTGTTCCCCTAGTTTATGATGTATCTTTACGGGGACGTAAAGCCCTGATGTGGGAGTAATGCAATGACTAGTAAAATTCAAGGGAATTTTTTTTTCATAATTTTATTTGGGATTTTACAAGAATGAAGTTTCTAACGGCACCTGATTCCGAGGCCCGGTGTGCCTAGAATCAATTTCCGAAGTTTAGCTTGGGTACGTTCAGTGAACGAATGAGCGGGTTTTCTTAACTTTTGAACCGGTGCTCAGAAGTAAAATATGAGGGCACCAATGAAACCGCAGTGCTGGTAATTACTTAGGAACTCCTTTTTTGGGGTTGTTTTTTCTCGGGTGTGGTTATTTAAAAAAAGGGTAAACTAATGAATAAAATAAAAGTTGTGCAACAATTTTTATTTTATGATCTAAGTAATTTAAACCTACTTATGGAAGTTGAGGTGGGACCCACTATATCCTAACCACTTTTGATAGGATATTAGTGGGGTGGGCCCCACACGTGCCCCACCTTTTCATCTTACTCAAACCCCCATTATTTTTGTAACACACCTGCACGCCCTTATTAAATGCCATGTCAACTCTCACATTAATTGGACTGTTAAGACTCTTCAATTAATTCAATTAATTGAATGAATTCTTTTGAATTCCATATGGAATGTTGGAATTGTGTGTGTTAATTAAATAAGACAAAGTCTTATTTCATTAGGGGATTCTTCGTTGTGTTGAGAGGGAGAGTTCCATGATGAACTTCATCTTCCTCCTTGAAGAACACGAAGAACGTACCGACACCGACGAAGAACGCCAACCTCCGACAAAGGATGATGAAGAATGCTAATTCCTCAGAGATCGACGACGCGACGCTGTGTATCATGATGCCCACGATCCTTTTCTCTATGAATCTGTGTACCGCGACATCGATGACGCTCACGGAGCCTCCTTCCACGACATCGTCTTCTGCAACCTCTTTTTTTCTGCGACGAACCTCGTTTGATGACTTCGTCGAGGTAGGGTTAATTTTTTGTTTGTGATTTATTTTCCGTTCATCGACTTTTATATTGGGCCTCCTGTTATCGTAATAACGGGAGGAGGTCGGACCGCACAAACATGGCTGAACCTCCTCCCCCTTTGATGTTGTACTTGTTGCGGTACGAGCAAAGGCAGTGCGGTGCAACGACACTGCGCGGAAGCAAGAGGAATGGGCCAAGATGCGCGGCACCGTCAGGCCGCGCCATTGAGGCTGAATAAAGCTGTGGCGCCATCGTGCCACGCCAGAGATCCATGAAGAATTCGCGGCCAGAGCAGGGCCACGGAGGAGGGGCGCAGCGTCATCGCACCGTTGCCTAGGGCCGCGATGGTGCGGGGATCGGCGGCCAGAAACTCCGGCTGCCGGTGCAAGGAGGGCGGGACCCGTGGGGGGGGGGGGTCCCGTAGTGACATACTGGCTGGCTTGCCCGACTGGTTTCTGAGAAAGCCGGGGGTCATAACCCCCAGCTGGCATAGGAGCGGCCCCAACGTGGGGGTCGCAGTTTTAAAGCAGGGGGCAGTGTGCCCCCCCTTCCACGACGGCTCGGCCAGCGCCGAGCTGGCCATGCGGGCCGCGCCAGCGCCAGGCCAACCGGCCGCCCAGGTCAGACTGGCCGCACCAGTCCGGGCATCCTAGGCCGGGTCGGCTGCACCCCCAAGGTCAGCCTGCACCATAATAGGCCGGACCTAGACCCGGTTCGGGCCGACCTAGGAGGTCTTGGGTTGGGTCGGTCCGGGCCCAAAACCCCCTATTTCTGGTCAGTTCCATTCAAACATCTATATCATGGGCTACGTACCTCTGATTGACGCACTGTCAGATGTGATGAGATCCTAGGAACGAGACGGTCATTTCAGTATATTACACTCAAGGTTTCGGAGAACTTTGGGTATGGCCGGGTTGGTTTGAACATGAAACCAACTGGCCCTCGAAGCGGAAACGCATAAAACATAAGCTCCGGACGTTCGATTGACGTCCCGTAGACTTTGTTGGATTCCACATACTGAGACAGACCTTTTGGCTTACTCCGATCAAGGTTTGGATGCAGTTGGAGTGCGTTCAGGTTGGTTTTGGCTTAAAACCCAACTGGGCCCCTGGAACGAAAGGCCAATAACTCTCAGACTGGGCGTCCGATTGACGCACCGTCTGTCACGTTGTGTTCCTATTTTTGAGACGGAACTTTGGGATACATCAAATCTAGACTACGTGTCAGTTGATGTATCGACCCTCTTGGATTGTGGAGAGGACCCTCCCAGAATCGAGCATGTTGTATGCGAGAACCCTAGAGCTGGATGCGACTACGACGACGAAGATGACTGCACTGAAATCCTTTGTGGGTTCAGCAGCAATGAAGACTACACTTAAATAATCAGTGTCTTCGGTAGTGATGAAGAAAGCACTGAAATCCTATGTGGGTTCAACAGTGATGAAGACCGTACTGAAATCCTCCGTGGGTTTGACGTTGATGAAGAATGCACTGAAATCCTCCATGGGTTCAGTAGTGTTGAAGACCATACTGAAATATTCCATGGGTTTGACGGTGATGACTACTTTTCTTGTATCTTACGTGGGTTTGGAAGTAATACTGTTCATGTATCATATGAGGGTCTGACAATGTTTGACTCTGTTCTTGTATCCCATGTGGGTCTTGCGGAGTAGTTGGTTTTTGTATCCTACGTGTGTCCCAACTTAGTTGATCAGTGGATATATCTGATCATCTCTATCACCTTATGAAGAAGTATACCTGTGTGAGCTGAGTCTTTAATTTCAATCATTATCTTCAATATTATTGACTTGCTTTCCTATGTGGATTGGGTTGTTCTTTCCTGTGTGGATTGGGTTGTACTATCCTGTGTGGACGTGATCGAACATGGGCTCGGATGTTGGAGCCGAATTGGAATTGATTACTTAGGTATATGTATGAGAATATACCTATGTAGGGTTTGATGTTATTTCGTGATTGTATCTTTCCTTTGTGGATTATACTTTTTGGATTTTGGGAGACCTTCAGGGGTATCGGGGTCCCTAGTTAGTAGCGTATAATCACCCCTGCACGAGCTATGCCCGCACTACGTTGGGTTCGATGTAGACGACAGACATCACTAATCGTGGTTGAGGCTTGTGGAGCAAGTCGGTACCTGGAGGTGGACCACTGGGCGGGACGTACACAGAGCAGAAAGCTGGACCCGAGGAGCTAAGGAGCCTATCTATACCCACCCTTCAGGTGGGACTTCCAGTGTACAGCTCGACATTTCTTCTTTACATTCAGTTGTTGTACTTTCTTTCTAGTTGTACTTTACTTTCAGTTTGGGTTTGTATTCTGACCCATTTACTTTTCGCACTTACTATTGTACCCAGTTTTACTTAATGTATACTTACTCTTTCTTACTCTTTGGTGTTTGTTTACTCTATAAAGGAAATGACTTCCCCTTTTTGTCAGGATATATGCCTTGGTGCTAGTCGCCAGCCCCAGGCCTATGGGAGGCGAGCTTGGGGTAGTCACGGCACAGGTCCCGAGGATGGGTCACGACAGATGAAGCAGGATTTTATTCACATTATCAAATCCAAGGCTTCTAGAGAACTCATTCTCTATCAAGTATAGTGGGACTGCCGCATCACAAATAGGAACTTCCCAATAATCTTGGACTATTGAGTTAATCCTCCTATCGAGTACCCTGAGTCTGCTGCATCACACATTGGTGCTCCCCAATGTGGGTCTGCCGCCACACCCAAGTGCACCCCCTCATAGCCTGCAGAGGTACTTATCCTATCGAGTATCATGGGTCTGCCATGTAACCAAGCATGCTCCCCCACCGTGGGTCTGCTGCCACAACTAGGATCTCTCCACTAGGCCATTCAAGCCACTCCGAGTCTAATGGTTAATAGTCGTCAAGTTGCAGCTGGCTAGTAGGTTCTCAGAGAAAATCTCACTGGTCTTTAGAATATCCTCTCCACAAGCTATTGGTCGATGATTCACTATCACAAAGTCCCAAAAAAATAGTATCCCAAATCCCCACCACGTCATATGGGTCTCAACACAATAGACGACACATCAATCGGACACTCGGTCTGTGAGTTATTAGCCTTTTAGTCCCGATGGACCGGTAGGATTCGTGCACGATCTGACCTGACCGTATCTCAACTATACCCCAAACTCTAGTAGGGTATACTGAAAGGTACCATCATACTCAAAGATTACCAGTGCCATAGATGGGTCATCAAATGGATGTCTGGTGACAATGATATGGCCAAAAGAAGGTAAAGAGCCATAGTGGGCCCAGGTTTAGTCCGACCCTGTCAGACCGACCCGGCCTGACCCAGTCTTGGACAAACCAATTCGAGTCAACCCAAACTATCCCGTTGGGTCTGGCCCAGCCCAGTGGGCAGGCCCACCAGTTAGGTTCAGCACAGCCCCCTGGGCCAAACCCAGATTGCTGTGAGGGATCGCGGAGGGAGGCGAGGGCGTGGATTGGTCGCCAGGGCTTGGACTGGCTGCGGGTTGGCACAAGGGTGGTTCGTCCCGGAGGGCTCCTTGATGGGGAGACTCAATCCAAAGGGTGCCACGATGGGATAGTGGGCTGGCGCGACTAGGGTGACTTGGGAGGCCGGTGGGCCGGTTCGGCCGGTGGTGGGGTGGGGCTATTGGGGCGCAAGGATGGCGGAGCCGTGTGGTGCATGGGGCGTGTGGATCTGTAGGGTACGCAGGGCATACAGGGCATGTAGACGGTTGAGCCACGAAGTGTGTGGGGAATGTGGGGCGCGCGAAGGCCGCAGGTGGCTTGGTAGGGGGCTACCACAAGGGTGCGGGCGGCTCAGTCGGGGCTGTCGGTAGGGCACGGTGGGGCGGCGTTGTCGTGGAGCGGTGTCGGGCGCCGTTTCATTTATCACAGCTAGTGGCGGTTCTGGATTCCATTCTTGTGCTTCTGTACATAAATTTTCATTCTTCACCATCTTCAAGAACACCAAAGGAGATTGGCAGATGGGTCAGGCCATGTTAGTTGGCTCACACCCTTCACTTTTAGAGTGGTAGCAAGTGGCTCTACTTTAATCATGAACCAAGAATGAGGATAATAATTGAAAAGATTCCAGAATTTGATAATAACTCACTTTTTGTTCGTTGATCATTGACGTTGGTGCAAGATGGTGGACATCGAGTGATTGTAGAGGAACACATCCTACGTCAAAGGAAGTTCCAACAAAGGAAGTCGAAGTCGAGGTCGTTCTTCATAATTGAAGGCATTCCTCATCGGTGTTCTTCGTCGGTGGAACATTCTACTTTGGTGGAGTATTCTTCATTGGGAGCTTTCTCCCAAGAGCACCTACCAATTATCTAAAGCCAATCCTTTCCCCAATATCACCTCGAAGGAATATAAATATCCAACATCAGAATAATTGATAGGGTTTAATTTTATATTGATACATAAAATTAATTGATAGCATTTTATTTTATGTTTACAAATAAAATTAATTGATATATTTTAATTTTTTGTTGAAAAATAAAATTTAGTGATATATTTTAATTTAATGTTGACACAAAAAATTAACTGATAGCATTTAATTGTATGTTGACACGTAAAATCAAATTGAAATCATTTAATTTTATGTTGACACAACTAAATAAATTGAAATCATTTAATTTTACATTGACACCTAAAATTAATTGAGGGAGTTTAGAGGATTCCTCTCCCCCACATTATGAGGGATAAACCTCAGGTGGTCCCCACCACCATAACTCATGAGAGGGTTAGTTGTGGTGGTCCCCACCACTATAACCTCTCGTGGGAGGTTAAGGTGTTGTGGTCCCCACTTCTAACATCCACATGGGTGGAAATTTTGGGTCCTTACATTCATCCCATCTCAGGGCTCTACGTCCCCATAAGCCACAACTTATACTAAGGGAACAAGTTGGGGTACTGAGCATGCATCTAAGACCCTCGCTCTCGTGTGCTCTCTTGGAGCATCCCATGCTACCATTGAACACATACCAGAGGTATCGACAGTCCACGAAGGAACCACACTTGTCGATCCTCAATCTCTACTGGAACCTCTGTAAAAGATGCCCCATCATTGATGTCCATCTCGCCATGGTCGATTATGTGAGAAGGGTCATGCATGTATCTCCTCAACTGGGATATGTGGAAGTCATCGTGAACCTAGTGCAATTGAGGTGGAAGATCTAAATGGTTTTCCTAATCACCAACTCTGCTAAGGACTCGAAATGTTCCGATGAATCACAGAGATAACATCCCACCTCAGCCAAATTTCCATAAACCTCGTCAGTGTGAGATCCGTATAAAGATGTGGTCACCATTCTCAAACTTCTGAAGTATCCATCTCAAATTAGCATAAGACTTCTACATGATCTGTGCATTCTTCATCTTCTCTTGGATGATCTGCCCCTTTTTTTGGTAGCCCGTACCATCTATGTCCCCACTATTGCCAACTCCCCATGGTCAGTCCAGCACAAAGGTGATTTGCAAGGTCACATATATAACACCTCAAAAGGTTCCATCCCAATGGTGGAGTGATAATTGTTGTTGTATGAAAACTACACCAAAGTAATGTTATCCTCCCATCTGTGATTGAAGTCAAGGACCCAAGCACGGAGCGTGTCCTAGAGGGTCTAAAAGGTCTTCTTAGTCTGACCATCCGTCTATGGATGAAATACGGGGATCTGTTAAAGTTGTGTCCCAAAAGCCTCCTGGAACCCCTTCCATAGCCGGGAAGTGAATCAAATATCAAGATAGGAAAAAATCATCAATGGCACTCCATTTAGCCGCATAATCTTCTTCACATATTGGCGTCCCAATCTCTTTGCTAAAACATGATCTCTGATCGGTCAGAAGTGGGCCGACTTGGTGAGTCGGTCAATGATCACCCAAATCTAGTCCTGTCCCGTATATGTACATAGAAGTCCCATCATGAAGTACATGGATATCCCATCCCATATCAACTCTGGGACCTTTAAAGGCTGAAAAAATCCTGATGGTAAATGATGCTCTATCTTCACTTGCTGATAAGTGAGGCTTTGAGAGAAAAACATTGCAACTACTTTATTTATTCCCGGCCACTAGTACTACCACCGGTGGTCCTGATACATCATCGCCAATCCTAGATGTACCACTAGAGGTGATGTGTGGATACATATCATCACATACCCTTGAAGTGACACTAGTACCATGGTACGTCCTTTGTAGAGGAAGACACACTCCCCACCTTCAGAAAATACATCTGGTGCTTATCCTATGAATATCTGAGCATATAATGCCTCGCAGTTAGCATTCCCATGATGCGCCTCCCTAACTCACTGAAAAAGTGGGGGAGTGACTATAAAATACTGAAGGAAGGCTGCACTATCTCTATCCACAAAAGATATCTGTAAAGCAGCCAACTGCTCTACCGCCTCACCTAGAATCTGTATACCAGATCTCCTTCGGAGTACATCTGCAACAACTCTCTCCATCCTAGAAGTATAGAAAATCTCAAATTCATATATCTAGAGGAACTCAAGCCAGCGTCACTATCTCAGGTTCATTTCCTTCTGGGAGAATGTATACATGATACTCTTGTGATCCGAGTACACGGTAAAACCCTTTCCCATCAGATAGTGTCGACTCATCTTCATGGTGAAGACCACTACTGCAAACTCTAGGTCATGGGTACCGTAGTTCTACACAAGATGTATCAGCTATCGTGACCATATGAAATCACTGCTTTCTCAAGCATCAGGACACATCTGAGTCCAGTACCTGATGCATCGTAGTAAAATACGTACCATATTCCTTCCTCTGGAAGCCTCAAGATGTGGGCGCTGTTCAGCCTCAGTCTCAAATCTTGAAAGCTCTACTGGCACCTCTCCATCCACATAATGGTTTTACCCTTCTTTTTCAAGGACGATAGTGGTGCTGCAGCTCTGGAGAAATCTGGCACGAATCTCCGGTAGTATCCAGCCAAACCCAATGAACTCCATTCTTCCGTCACACTCCTGGGTGTCTCCCAAGAAAGTACTGCCTCAATCTTTGTTGGATCCACTGCATCTTCTGATTTTGAGAAGACATGACCTAGAAATTGAACCTCTCAGATCCAAAACTATCACTTTGAGATATTACCATAAATCTGGTGATCTCGGAATGTGTCCAGTACTACCTGTAAATGATAGGCATGATCCTCCTCAGCAGTTGTGTAGATCAGAATGTTGTTGATGAAGACTATGACAAATAGATAGAGGTATGGATGAAAGACCTTATTCATGAGTCCCATGAACACTTCTGGATAATTTGTCACACCGAATGGCATAACCAAGAACTTATAATGGTCTTATCGACACCTGAAGGTCATATTCTGCACATCCTCAACTAGAACACTGAGCTGGTGATAGACTATTACGATATCTATTATTGAGAAAGACTATTCTCCCTTCA
Organism: Viscum album; assembly: GCA_963277665.1. Classification (NCBI taxonomy): domain Eukaryota; kingdom Viridiplantae; phylum Streptophyta; class Magnoliopsida; order Santalales; family Viscaceae; genus Viscum; species Viscum album. The sequence goes on from OY728166.1 coordinate 389,262,050, forward strand.
ATTGATCAAAGAGGTCATCAATACTAGCGAGTGGTTACTAGTTCTCCACAGTCACCTGGTTTAGGTGGCGATAGTGAACACAATGCCTAAATCTTCCATCTGCCTTCTTGGCGAGCAGAATTGGGGCTGCCCAAGGAGAAACATTGGGCCAAATGAATACCTTCACCTACTAGTCCTCCAGCAGTTCCCGTAGTTAACGAAGCTCCACAAGAGCCATCAGATATGCTGGTATAGATATCAATGTCATCCCAGGGTACAAGTCAATGTAAAATTCCACCTCTCTATGAGGAGGTAGACCTGGGACATCAAGAGGGAAAACATCCATGTACTGGTCTGCACCTACAGGATAAATCAGACTCTCCACATCAACATCTCCGAGGGTAAGGCTAGCCAACAGATGAGTGATGAGATTCACTCTCTTCCAAGCAAGTCCATCATGTGCTGCAAAGGCTCCCATCTCATTGGTGAAGGTTAAACTTGTCCCATCCATGCAGACACATCAAACTTTGTGGCTAATACAGTTTTTCGGAGCATGGACTGTAGATAACTAGCCCATACCCAAGATGATGTCGTAAGACATCGACGCCACTACTAGAAGATCCCAACTGATGTTCCAGTCTCCTAGAGTATGCTCTCACTACCGGAACCAGTGTGTAATCATCGAATCTGCTCCCGTAGGAGTCTCAAGCCATAAGTATCGAGCCAACAGCTCTGTCGGAATCTCCGACCTCTGAACGAGGGCAGTGGCAATGAAATAGTGACTGCCACCTATGTCTATAAGTACAAAAACTATGGTGGAGTTGACACAGATCATACATTGAATAATATTTGGAGCAGCATCATCATATGCCTTAGCTGCCAGGAGTTGAGCTCTCCCCGGTCCACCAGCTCCCTACTGTAAGGGTGAACCTCCTGGTGGAGGTGGCGGTAACACCTGGAATCGATACCCATCGCCAACTACAAGACCATCTCATTTTCCACGTCCTCTTATGCCATGTGGACCACCTCAATCAAATCTTTGCCTCTTCCTAGGCAGTCCCTTGACCGTCTGTTGATCATCCGAACGGAGGGTCGGATAGTCACGAGCCATGTGACCATTCTGGGAATATGCGTAACACTTCCCACTCTGGGCATGTCTTTCTCCGCTTTAGGTTCCCCACACAACTGATCTTGAGTCATGCAGTTGTCCACCCGTAGGTCTTGTCCTCTTGGACCTCTACGACATCTATCTCCTTCAATCTGTAGAAGAATCCACTATGTATCGACTAGTGGTGGATCTCGCTGTTAGAGACTACTCAGCAAGGAAACTCTCCACTAGGAAGGCTCTCTCTAACACCCTCGCATGTGTCGGGATCCTATGTGGGTTCACTGAAGCCCTAATCTCTCGCTTGAGTCCCTGCTCGAAGGTCTGGGACCTGATGAATGGTTCTCACACCATATCTGTGGAGTAGCATGGAGGTCTATGAACCTCGCTGAGTAATGAGTTACAGTCATGTTGCCCTTCATCAGATTAAGTAACTCCTGAATGCACACTACATGAATAGTATATGGAACAAACTCTACCTGAAACATGCTCTTGAAGTATTCTCAGAGAAGTGTAACCACGTTGTGGACCTGGATCATAAAGAACCACCATCTTCCCGTTGCTGCCTATAGAAGTCTGGTAGCAAGAATCGCCATGAGGTCTGCTGGTGTCCCTACATGTCGGAAAATTCTCACTACATCCTCTGTCAAATCCTCAACTACATGTGGGTCCTTCTCTCCCCTAAACCTGGGTGGCTTCTAGCGCTAGAACTCGTTCAATGCACTCATGCGGCGTGCACCATCTGCTTCTAGGGTTGGTGGAATCAAAGGCCCAAAGGAGAGTGGTGCTTCTGGTGCCTCTGCTAGAAAAGGGCACTGCACTGAGGCCTCGTCGCTCAGTGGGCTATCAGTGAATACAACTCTTAGAACTCTAGCTCGTTTTCTGCGTGGAGGGGTCCTGAAAAGAAACGAGTGTACTCCAGTTAAAATTTAACTTGGTGTGATTACCTAGTTGAGCTAACATAATGAAAACTTTTGAAAACACACACACAATCAGTGTTTTTATGAACTGAGTTAGAAATCAGAATTTAGGGACTTGGTGTATGGATACATCGGCCACTACACCAACACTGGTCTCCCTAAACACAAAATCCCAATCACTACAATAAACACAATTGCTTTGCAGAAAAAAATCAGAGTCTTATGTTCTACGGTAGAATCGACTCCTCTGATACCAATTTTTCCTGACCCGTTCCCATAGGCATGTGCCGTGACTACCCCAAGCCCGCCTTCCATAGGCCAGGGGATGAAGACTAGCACCAAAGGCGTATTTCCCAAAACATGGGAAGGAATTGGCTTTATAACCTGTAAAAACACACAAAAATATATAAAAATGTGTAAAATTTATAACCAACAAGTGAGTATAGTAAGTAAACAAGAGATAGAATACAAGCCCAACTGCAAAGTACAAGGTCAGTTGGAAAACAAGTATAACAGAGGAAAAAAGTAAAAACAGCTATTGGGTCATCCTCTAGGTTCCTACCTGATGTGTAGGTACAGATCCCCTCCTCTTCACTCCTCGTCCGTCTGTCTCCACCGTGTACCAACACGCCGTATGGTCCACCTATGGGTACCATCCAATCCTGGTACTCTCAGCCTCGATCGGCATTGTCTGTCGTCTGCATCCAACACAATGAGGTGCGAGCATAGCCCATGCAGGGGTGAGTATAATGATACTCAGTAGGGACCCAGAGACCCTCCAGGTCTCACAAAATACAACAAGGAGAAACCATAATGAAATCAATATATAACCTTACAAAGGTATATCCTCATACAAATACCTATGTTATCTAGTGATCCATCTCAATCATGAGGAAACCACAGAAAAACTGATTCATCTCAACCAGGATTTTATTATCATTATCAAAACCTCGGATTCTAGAGAACTCCTGCTGAATCGTGAATAGTGGGCTTGACGGGTCAAACAGAGGAACTTCCCACCAACCTTGTACTGTTGAGGTACTCCTCCTGTCGTGTACCATGGGTCTGCTGTGTCACAGAGAGGCTCTCCCCACCGTGGGTCTGCCGCCACACCCATGTGCTCGCCCTCATAGTCTGCTGAGGTAATCCTCATGTCGAGTGTCATGGGTCTTCCATGTCACCATGCGCCCTCCTCCACCGTGGTTCGGCTCCACAACCAGGCACTCCCCACAGGGCCAGTCAAGACACTCTGATTCAAATAGTCAGTAGTAATCATGTCTCAGCCAGCTACTAGGTTCTTGCACAAAAGGTCGCTCGTCTCCAGAAGTTCCACTCCACAAACTACTGGTCAATGATCCACTATCATTATGTCCCAAAAATAAGTATACCATAGGTCTTCCACATCATAGGGGTCTCAACACAACATACGGCGCATCATTTGGACTCCCAGTCTGTGAGTTGTTAGCTTATTAGTCCCAGTGGCCTGGTTGGATTCATGCACGATCCAACCTGAACGTATCTCAACTATATCCCAAATAAAGTGGGGGATACTCAAAGGGGCCGTCATACTCCACGATTACCAGCACTGTAGACAGTTCCTCAAACGGACGTCCTGTGCCAAACATATGGACAAAAGAAGGTAAAGGGCTGTAGTGGGCCCAGGTCCGGTCCTACCCAGTCAGACCGACCATGACTATCCCAGTCTGGGCCGACCCGGCCTAACCCGTTGGGTCTCTCCCTACCCATTGGGCGGGCCAACCAATTAGTTTTAGCCCGGACTGGTTAGCCCCGCCCACCTGGCCGCAAGGGGTCGAGGAGGGCAGTGAGGGTGCGGACCGGTCATGAGGTCGGGGACCAGCCGCAGGTTGGCGCAAGGGAAGTTTAGGCCATATGGCACCGTGAGGGGGAGGCTAGGCTCGGAGGTCGCCGTGAGGGCGGTTTTTCCCAAAGGTCATCGCGAGGGGGTGTGGCTTGGCCTGGTGGCTAGGGCCGGTTTGGCCGAGGCGCCATGAGGTGTCGGTGGGCTGGCATGGCCAGGGCGGCTCGGGAGGCCGGCAGGACAGTGCAGCCAGTGGCGGCGTGGGGCATGTGGGGCATGCGAATGGAAGAGTTGTGGGGTGCACGGGGCGCGCAGGGCACGCGGAACCGCGGGGTGCACGGGGCGCGCGAACGGCAGAGCCGCGGGGCACACGGCGTGCGCAAGGCATGCAGAGGCTGCATGTGCCTTGGCCGGGGGCTGCCACGAGGGTACAGGCGGCTTGGTCAGGGCTACCACGAGGGCATGGCGGGGCAACGGGACCGTAGAGTGGTTTCATGCACCGTTGCCTTTATCACGACCAACGGTGGTTCCGACCACCATTATTTTGCTCCTTCCCATAGGTTTCCATCCTTCTCAATCGTGAAGAACACCAAAGAAGATTGGTGGAGGGGTCGGGCCATGTTAGTTTTGCATGCACCCTCCATGTTTAGAGTGGAAGCAAGCGGTTCTACTTTAATCATGAACCATGAATGAAGATAATAATTGAAAAGATTCATGAATTTGATAATAACCCCTTACTTGTTTGTGGATCGTCGGCATTAGCGTGAGAAATGGACATCGATTCGTTCTAGATGAACACGTCCTACATCGAAGTATGTTCTTAGAAAGGTAGTCGAAGTCGAAGTCAATCTTCGTAGTTAAAGGCATTCCACATCGACATTCATTGTCAGGGGAGTGTTTTTCATCAGTAGAGCGTTCTTCATTGGGAGCTTTATCCCAAGATCACCTCCCAATTCTCTAAAGCCAATCCTTTCCCCAATTCCACCGCGAAGGAAAACAAATCGCCAACATCAAAAGAGTTGATAGGGTTTAATTTTATGTTGGAACATAAAATTAATTGATTGAATTTAATTTTTTTGACACATAAAATAAATTTATAGCTTTTAATTTTATATTTACACATAAAAATAATTGATAGATATTAATTTTATGTTGACACATAAAATTAATTGATAGAATTTAATTTTACATTGACACATACAACTAAATTGAAAGCATTTAATTTTAAGTTGACACAGAAAATTAAATTAAAAGAATTTAATTTTACGTTGACACATAAAAATAATTGATAGAGTTGAGAGGTTTCCCCCCCCCCCCATTATGAGGGATAAACCTCGGGTAGTCCACACCACCGTAACTCATGGGAGGTTAAGGTGTGGTGGTCCCCACCACCATAACCTCTCATGGGAGGTTAAGGTGTGGTGGTCCCCACTTCTAACATTCACATGAGTGGTTATAACAGATAAAATACAATAAAAAAATGTTTTTATTTTATTTTTCTATTTCTATGAGAAACCCAAAAACTATCTTTCACCCTCAAACAGATGTCATTGAGGTGAAAGTCTTGTTAAGCGAAAACTAGCGCTGTGAGTTAAACGGTGCCCCTATATTCATTTCTGAGAACTGGTCCAAAAGTTAGAGAAACCCACTCGTACGTTTACTGAACAAACCTGAGAAAACATCAGAAATTGATTTCGGGTACTCCGGGCCTCAGAATTATGCACTGTCAATTTTCGTTGACTCGTAAAATTTCAATTTAATTCAAAAAAATTACATGGGAATTATGGGTCTTCACAGGGGAATTGAGAAAAAAATAATGTTACATGGAAGCATAAAACATCATAATTTTGTGAAAAAACATATCCAAAAGTAGGTACATTCATAAATTTATGAAAATATAAATAGGTCCATTTATATATTTCTGAAAAAATATATACATAATCTAGTCTATACATGCAGTTTTGAACTTGAAATAAGGTCTACACATTGAATTGTGCACATAAATATGGGTGTGCACATAGTGTTGTAAAAAAAGATATATTTAATAATGTTCGAATAAATGTTTTGGACGTGAAAATATGTACACACATAGAGTTATAAACAATTATAAACATAAACAGGTCCACAAATAGAGTTTTGTTTGGGAAATAATACAATAGACATCAAATTGTAAACAAGATAAACACGATCAGGTTTATTCATAACCACATTACCTCATGAGATACAAATATTAAGACAATTAATTGGTGAGTTAAATATAATCTACCTATCATATAACTAATAACCATACATTGATGTGTGATAAGAAAATATTCATATGTAATATCATTATGAACCAAGGAAATGACCATGGGTTATATGAAATTTTCATATGGTATCACATTAAATGACATAAATATTTAAATTGGTTGATATAAAAAGTATTATGTCCCTTATATGTATTCCAAGAGAGAATTTAGAGGGTGATCATGAATATTAATCCACATATGATTGATCTGTTGGTGATAGAGAATAAAAAACAAGGGAAATTTTGAAATGTTGATTCCATGAAACAATTTTATCATTTTCATATAAACATAATGTCACAACTCACATTCAAAAATAATTTTTAAAAAGTTGTAATTAATATTTATTTTGAAAATATTAAATTAGTAGAAGCCATAATAATAGATCCTTGAAAATAACTAAAGTTAATGTAAATAAATATTTAGTGGAAGATGATAAATATAAATAATTAATAAAATAAATACGTTTTATGAATATTTGGAAGCTTTAAGAAAATATCATATCAATGAAAGAGTTAAAAATTTACGTTTAGAAATTTTATAAAATTAATTATCATTATTTAAAAATATAGTAAATATTAATAAATAAAAATAATATAAGAAAAAAATGTGTGTTTGGAAATAATATCGACATGGAAGAGAAATAGATAATAGAGATGATGCGAATCATTCTTACTAATATTATATTTTTCATAAACTAATTCATAATAATAATATTATGAATGGAAAAAATGTAATTTACACTAAGAGAAATAGAAATTACTATATTAAATATATAAAGTGAAGAATATAATAGATATTGAATATTTTACTCTCGAAAAAAATTATAATTTATGGTATAAATAATGATTCTTGAAAATTTAATACTATTTTTTAAAGAAAATTATTTCAAAAGGGAATAATTAAATAAATTTGAATTGAAATTAAATTAGAAAACCCTAAAAATATTTATAGGAATATTCTTAAAGAAATTTAATATATACTCTTATAAAATATTATCATTAAAAAATAATTATAAAATAAATATAAATCAAAAAAATGAATGTGAGCTAATAAACACCATTATGATTTTGGTAATAAATGAAAAAAAAAATGTGTCAAGGAATATAATTATATATACAATTAATTATTAATTAATTTCTATACATTAATTTAATAGGGTATAAATAATTCTATATATAAGATAACTTGGTGTGTAATATAAAACATTTTTCAATAAAGGGAAGTTGATATGAAAATGCTAACCTTATATTCTGGATTAGTTGTACATTCCCTAACTTTATTTATAATAAATTCAATTTAAAAGAAATTAAATTTATTTTACATCAGATTATTTATTTTAAATTTTTATAACCCATTTTTAATTATTTTTTTAATTTATAACCATGTATAAATTTTACTGTGTTTTTTTGTGCTTGCTTTGGTGTTTAAGTTCCAGTCTTCAATTATTGGTCAAGTTTAAATCACCCCTAGATTCGGAATATAAATAAAATAAATGTGTTTGATATATTATAGAATCTCAATGTTAATTTTATGGATGTTAAGTTCGAGTATCATAAGGATAAATTAATTTGTGTTTTTAATTTATATTGAATAAGAAGAATTAATTTTTTTATTTAATATAGTTAGATAAATTTCCATTACAGAATTATGAAAACATATTTAATTCATAATTAATATATCATTTTACATGTATCTATTTCTTTATAAGCCTTCATAATATATTAAACAAAATATAAATCATTTAGGCGATGAAACTAACCAAGATAAGGCCACATTACAATGACTAAATGAGAAATAACATGTCATGGTATAATAATAATATCACATATAAAAAAATATAATGATTTTTAAAAACTATTATTAATTTAATTATTAATTTTTTTATATTATTTGGATAAAAAATACAATGATAATGATAAAAGAAAGATTTATACTTCTGTTGAATACTTAAAATTCTCTTAAAAAGCATTTTGTAATTGAAGGATTTTGGATTGATTATTGTGACTAGATTCCACAAAAAGTGAGAGAATCATATTAGGGATATAATTTAGGAATGGATTTAAGAGTAAATTCAATGAATTTTATATCTTGAGGTGGGTCTAGGAGGCATTCCTTTATTACTGAACTTGAGTGGAATTATTGAAAATACAAATTTCTTAATGAGAAAAGAATGAAATTTATCATGAAAAGTGAATAAAAAATAATATTTGAGATTATAATATTATAGGTCTATAATTACCTCATTAATAAATTTATATATAATATAGAGTATATTTTAATCCTTTAACCCTTATTTAAACTCAATTACCTCATTTTACATTCACCATGGTAACTCAATTTTTACCCTGGTAACATATTTAATACCTAAAAAAGAAATTAACTTATTATATAATTTATTAAAGTTTATTAAAAATATTAAATCAAAATTAATTTATTTTATTTATGATATAAATAAAAATTAATTTTAATATAAGACAACATAACAAAAAAAGGGAAAAATTAATTTTCAATATAAAATAGATGTATTCATATCCCTTACCCTAAAATAAATATTATATAACTATTGCTTTATTTTATTGTATATATTATCAATAATTTTTATTATATTCATTATTAACAAATAATTATTTTAATTATTTTATGATTAAAACATATTACACAAATTAAAAAAAATTGTACAATATATACCTAATTAAATGATCTTATGTTTTTTAATATCTAATTTATATTAAATTCATAATTTCTATTTATATATATATATAATTATTTTTTAAAAATTTATTACCCAAAATATTGTAAAAATTTCTCATCAATTACATCATATAACATATAATAAAAACAATGTTTTTACAGAAAACATTTTTTCCTTGAATTATAGAATATTTATTCTATATAGTTATTGAATTATTTATTTATTATTATTAATGTATTTTAATAAAAATTTGTGGACTTTTATTAATTCATTTTGTTTATATATTACATTAAAAGTATTAAATATATGAAAAATACACCATTCAAAAAATAGATTCGTTATAATTATCAAAATTTTCACAAATGAATTAGTATCTTTTAATAAATTTTTAAAATAATTTATATGAGGGTAAAAAAATTATTTAAAAGGAAAAATTATATTTTTTAATATCAAAATGAATATTATTTATATGAACATTATTCCTGTAATTCTAAAAAAGAAACATGATTACTTATATTATATGCAATATATATTTTTCTATGTAAGAGTTATATTCTAAGAAAGACAATTGAGAATACATTTCAATTTTATTCTAGATATTATTTGTGGATGACGGTAAAGAACCAAGGTTATGTAATGAAAAGAGAGTTCTATTGAGTATACCAAATTTAAAAGCTTCCCATGAAGCTCCATAATCAAAGAACAGGTTGAGACATATTCAATTCTGATGGATTATGTGTATATTTAATCTGCTCTATCTATTTAACGTGGGTTCCAACATTTTTTTTTTGAATTTGAGAAATTTAAGGAATCATGATTTGATTATCATTGATCTATCCACTCAAATATTACAGGAGTTCTGATTGATTACCAAATCCTCCATTAAAACTATTTGATCTATAGTTCATAGCCAAAAAAATCATCCACCATGTTCACATACCTATGAGTAAATAGGAGGATAGCCCCATGATATTAATCATAAACATTTTATTTTTTTAGTAAATGTATAATATAGATAGGGGATTCATGTTTATTTTTTTGTTTAAAAAATTTTCTCTGGAAATCCATTTCTATAATCCAATTTGAGGAAACATTATTTTTTTGTATAACTGGAGGCATAAAAGATAGCTGAAACCTCTACCTATAACATTATTACAGTGAAGCTTTCTTAGTAAAAGAATTAATCAAAATATCCTACCATTTTCTAAATATGAAGAAAATACAGTTAGAGTCAATGTAACAAGAAGAAAAAATATAAATTCTCAAGAGGCCTTTATCTAGGAGGGACTGTGTCACTGTCCTAATAATAGGTTTATTTAATTGATCCAAACATATATGAAGGGTAAATTCATTATTTTCCATAATATAGTTGTCATGTTTTAATGGATGTGTATTCGATATCAAATTATAATGAAAATAAATATAAATAATATTAAATATAGCCAATGACTACAATTTAATAACATTAATATAATGGTTGTATTACCCCCTTTATATCATATAAATTCATATCACTCTATAATTAAAAAGAAATCATCTCATACATATAGTTTTCATTTATGATTTTACAAAATTACTTCTAAATTCATTTTAATTTTCTCTATATTTTTCATATTTCTACTAATGGTGATTCTCAAGGGTAAATATGATTCAATGTATTTTTTAGATATGAAAATATTAATCTTTTCTAGTTATTTAACCATTTTAATTTATTCACTATTAATGGATGTAATCATATATGGTTTGTAATAATATATGGTGAAGACAACTTAATTTCCTGTAAATATTTTTTATAGTTTCCATTATATGTGAAAAAGTGTTTTATTATTCATATCTTGTATTATTCATTTTCTACTCATGTTCAATTATTTTTAAATAAAATAAAGAAATTATTGTGAATTATAATAATATTTCTCATAGAAAAAATGTTCTTTAACACATGGAGTGTCAAATCCTCACCCTAAAAATAAATATGACCGTCATAATTATAAATTTATCACACTAATAAAAATTTATGAGGGTATCCATAAGATATATATGACATAAGTTAAAATTTATATTGAGAAATTTCCTCATTATTTGAGGTTGGACTAGGAAAATATTTTGGAAATACATAAATATATTCCCATATTGTTTCTATGGATTTAATGTTGATTTCCTGAAAAACCATTTGAGCCATATATATCATATATTTTTATATAATGACATATATAATGGATGTAATTTGCATAGAGATTTTAGAGATAAACTTACATTAGTAGGTGATCATTTTTATTTGGGACATGAAATGTGATTTCGTATGTTGGGAATAAATGTAGGATATATGTAGATATAGAAAATACTCCCCCAAAATGACATTAAATTTTACTAAATAGAAAATAATAATATTTTTTATAAGTGAATAAAAAAATACATATATTGGAGTGGATTTATATAATTCAGATGTAATAATTACAACAGAATTAGTATTCACCAATAATTTTATATCTAATCATTAGGTTTCTTATTTTATTCTCTTAGAAATGATGATATATATAAAGTATTTCATATAAGAATAATCAAATAAAAAATTTATAGTTATTGAGTGGATAATGACTATACATTTCACTCTTTTCTTATAACACACTTTAACAGTTGTGATTTCATAAGACTTCCATTTTTTCCTTTTCCCTAGGAGGTTGCTGATGCCCATTACCCTTATTGTCTCTTAGGTTAGGGAATTAATTTGTATAATTAAAAAAATACTTATATTTTAATCATTCATGTGTGTATGATTCATTATTTTGAGCATTATTTCCATCAATTTCATTGGTTTTCCTCTTCATATCATTTTTGGATTTATATTCTTGATGCCCCACCCTTTTACACATGAATTATTTACTTACTTTTTTATGGAATTTCTTGTTTTCTTCCAACAACATTTATTGAATATTGGTGGGTGAATTTTATTTCCCATATATTATTTGTCATTGATGCTTATATGGAAACCAATTTTCTTTCCTCTCTAAATCCATGAGAATAATGGTGGTTTACAATTTATATTTCCCCAATGATAGAACATCAAAAAATTCATATTCGTAAGGTTCTCTTTTGGTTAAGGCTTTTCAGATACATGGTCTGAATCCACTAATGAAATGATCTATTTTTATTTAAGGGTCAATCATAGAACCAGAATCATACCTTAAATGTCTTGTCATGTTTTATTTATAGATACAAACGGATTCAACCTACTTTTTTATCAACAAAATGAATTGTTCCCCAATTTTAGTGTGAAGAAATTGAGTATAATATTTATTTAAAAATTCATCCTTTTACTCCTCCAATTTGTTGAAGATGATTTCTTCCTATTTCATCATATTATTTATTAGATTCCACTATTAATTAACTTCACCTTCCAAATAATAAACATCAAAAGAATATTTTTCATGCTCCGAGATTTGTAAAACGAAAATATCTATTCTATTGTTTTTATCCATTCCCAATTAATTAGTGGAACGAAATATCCACTAAAATATTATATATATATATTCATTGATGAATCAATATCACATTTCTCATTATTTGGTTAATTAGGTATGTCAATATGTTTTAGTTATTGTTCATAATTGGAAATATCATTTAAATAATTTCTTTACTCTATCTATATTCCCATATGGTTTCTTATAAAAAAATCGTTCTATTTTCCATCACATGAATTTTTGACTTAATTACTCTTAATTCAATACATTTAATTAAGAATAAAATGTTTAACATGTGTAATAAACTATAATATCATATGAAAATCGTAGTGATCAATCTTATAAATTAATAAAATCAAACCTATAATGTAATAATTTATAACACCTTAATTTTACACTTTAATAATTTTGGATCAACCTTGGATTATTTATGTTGGGTTTTCAAATACATTTTATCATAATTGAAAAAAAAATTAAACCCAACTATGATACCAACTAAGATGAAAAATCAAAATATTTTTATGTTTTTCATCATTTATATGATTTAATCATTACATATATCAAATAAAAACACAATACTAGAACCCAAAATTTTAGCATGTTTAGAGATTTTACTATGTGAATACATAATTGCACATTATTTATTCACCTCTCCAACTAAATTATCCCCACCTGACTTCCTCTTAAACATATCCCTATGTATAATTACTTGGGAAAAACTGAATCATAAGGAGTGATGAGGAACAATCACTAAGGAAAAACATATCATAGAGTTGTGAAGGGTTAAATCAAAAAAATAAGAGAAATCATGAGAATGGGAGAAATATCTAGTTATAATAAACATGGAATCATATGATTTGTTCAAAAATCATCATAGAAGATAATTTAACCTCAAAATGAGAATACATATAACATAATATATGTTTGTGTGGACATGAGACAATATTCACGATTCATGGAGTATCAACTAGACAAATGGAATAGCATATAAATTTATTACAAACATATGTATAAGAAATCATAAAATTATGATCAATGTTATTCCTCATTTGATCCAAAAAGAAAAATTTCAAAATGAAAATATGCTTACACATAGAGTGAAAAAATACGAAATGAAAATAAATATGACACATAGTGTTGTGAACATGAAATATAGTCTATGAATAATATTTTGAACACAAAAAGGTACACTCATAGAGTTATAAGAAAATCTAAATGAAATTAGGTATATGGATAAATATGTGAATATGAAATAAGGTCCCCGCATAGTGCTACTAAAATTGATAAATGTAATTAGGACCACATATATATTTGTGAACATGAAATAGGTCCTAATCATAGTATTTTTTACCAAGATAAATGCAATCACATTCACAATTTTCACCACTATATCAGGTGATATAAATATTTACCCAATAATGTATAAAGATATCTTGGACACGCAAATCACATTATATCAATGCATATATATTATTTCTATTTTAAAACAACCATACATCTTATAAATTTGTACCCATGAAAATAAATAGTGTAAAATAACATTTAAAAAGTTTATCATATAAAATGGCATTAAGAATTTAATAGTTGAAATAAAAAATTCTACCCCCAAAGAGTAATAGCATAAGATAATTTAGAGTGTGATCATGGAAATAAATCAATAGTGGGTAAATATTTTAATTATAGAGAGAAACATTTTATATAAAAAATAAACATTAGTTTCCATAAAACATTTTCAACATTTTTATTAAAATTCAAAGTTATATGTTACGTTCAAATATAAATTTATAGGAGGAAACATAAATTTCTTTTAAACAAATTAATATAAAAAAATATGAAATAATGGAAAATTAAAAAGTAAAAAATCTTATAAATAAATTTAAATTGGAGGATGAAAACTATATTTCAGTAAAAATTAAATGTCTATTTAATGTTCATTAACAGTTTTAGAGAAAACCCACATTGATAAAAGACTTATAAATACTAATTTTTGGGAAGGTATCAAAACAAATATAAATATTATAGAATATAAGACATATTTGGTTTGGAAAATAATAAAATAAATAAAATGGTAATTAAGAATATATGTGTGGAGGATAAATAAATGAATGATTGCATAAGAATTATTCTTAACAACATCATATTTTTATAAAGAATGAATTCCAAAAAATAATTATATTACAATAAGAAAATGTAATTTCCCAATAGATAATGAGAAAATAAAAAATGAAATATAAATGTAATAATTTAAAAACCCATAATAATATAATCTTATAATAGAGATCAATACACATGTAATAATGATTGACTCAATAAAACCGCATACTACTTTTACTAAAATTTATTTTAAAATTGAATAATTTATAAAATAATGAGAATTGAAATTACTTTAGGATAATATTAAAACTCAGAGAGGAAGATTTATAATGAAAATTAATGTGAATTTAATGAAAATTGAATCATGTGGAATGACTTTTAAAAATGATTATAACATAGTAAAAGGAATTGGGTTAATAAATTCCCATTGGGATTTGGTAACCAAAAAATCCAATCAACATAAATTAGGGGTCATAAAATTTTCATTGATATTAATTTAATGAAACATGGATAATTATTATATAAATTCATAGGTTATTAAATATACTATATATAAGAAACCTTAGGGCATAATATGAAACACGCCCCAATAATAGAAAAATCATAAGAAAACCCTTACCTTGGATTCTCGTTAGGTTAAACACACTCTTTTAAATTATATAATAAATTTTAGATTATTATTTATATATATAAAAAATATTTTTCTTTATTTTACTTGATACTAGACATTTATAATTTCTTATTACCCATTTCAAAATCATTCATTATAATAATTTATATTCATATGTTGATTATCTCATTTTTTATGCAATAAATTTGGTATAGTAGTTCAAGTAGTTCATACATGATATTGTGTTCAACCACATAAATATTCCAATGGTTAAAATATAGTTTTATTGATATATTTATTACTTATAATAATCATTTTAGGGATGTTATAGTAATGGTTCACAAAGAGCGATAAAAATATCATTTTCTATGAATTTAAATTCTAAAAATTAATTTATTTAATTAATGAATATGCCTATTTATATTGTAATTATATAATTATAAAAACATATAAATTGATTAATATTTATATATATATATATATTATTTTAAATTTAATTGTCTTACTCTTCCATGATATAACCCTTCTAACATCATTCATATATGTGATAGAACTTACGCACATAAGAATGCATTATAATGACTTTATGAGAAATATATTGTTATAGTATAGTAATAATATAACTTCTAAAAAGGTGAATATTTTAATTTATTTTTTTAAAGGGATAAATCATATTTTAACAATTCATTGATGAGAAAAATAATGAAAATGATTTGTGATAATATGACATTTACATTGAATAATTCTTAAATATCTTAAAGAGACTCCTGTAAAAAATGATTTCGGACTCCTTAAATTGACTAGAGGTCTCCAAACATGATTGATAATTTTTACAGAGATATTTTTATTTATATTAAAGTGGAAAAGTAAGATTTTTGCTTTTATTTGGGTATAGGAGGAGTTCTTCTATATGTAAGCTTCAGGTTTTTTTGAATAATCATTCCTTAATGAGTAAAGAATGTAACTTCTCATGGAAAATTAATATAAAGTGTAATTATAAATGAAATAAAATAATGGTGTGTCTATAATTCCATTATAAACACCTTTATATTATTTTATATGACATTTTAGTCATTTACCCTTAATCTAAACCCATTTAAATGATTTCATCTTTATGTGGTAACTCAACTGTTACCATCTTATCCAGTTTTATTCCCAAAAAATTTACTTCATTAACTAATTTGGAAGTTGTGATTCTTGATATGATAACCACTTTACTAGATTATATTTTTAAAAGAGATAAAAAATAATTTTAATATATAAACACATAAGGCACAAAAACAATTTTTAGAAAAAGGTATTCCTAAGCATACAAGTATATTTATTATTATTAAATTTCATACAATAAAAAATTAGATGAATTATATTATATTTTATTATATATATTATTAATAAATTTGATTAAAATCATTCATTGTTAGTGATATATTTAATTAATTAAGATTATAAAATATATTAAAAAAACAAAACAAAATCATTGAAACATATCTTTTTTAAATATTCAATAAATGAATGATTATTCATATATTTTTATATATAAAAAATGGATTTTAATAAATGTAAAACCCTAAATATGATAAATATAAATTTTAATAAAAACATATTTTATAAATTAATTTAAAAAAAACAAATTTTTAGTGATGAATTATTAAATTCGTATTCTTTATAGTTACTTAATAAATTATTTGATGTTATTAATTTATTTTCATAATAATTAATTTAGTTTTACTAATACATTTTTTGATTTAATTCATTGAAAATAATAAAATTACCTAAAATTGTAAAATTCAAAAAAATATTTCCTTTATACTCAATTAAATTCTCACAAATGAATTAACACATTTTAATTATATTATAAATAACTTATTTTATTGAAAAAAATTATTTTTAAGGATAATGTATATATTTTCAAATTAAAATTAACATTATGTATACTAACTACATACAAATATATCAAAACTAGTAAGATGTTTATCAGTATTATACCAAAGGATTGTGTACCCTTTAATAATGGTTAGGTAATTGATATGTTAACCCCATTACATCCTATTAATTCATTCTATTATAAATTCATTGAGAACCCAACTCATTCATTTATATTTCCAATAAAATTTAACAAAACTATTTCCCCTTTCCAGATGTTTTTTATTATATGTTTAGTTTTACTAATGGGGATTCTCATGGGTGAATATGATCCACGTAATTTACTAGTTAGAATATTCGTATTGTATTATATATATTTTTTCATTTTATTAAAAGTAAATTTAAGGGATGACATCATTCATGGTTCTACTGCATGATTTCTTGAACTACATCTTTATTGTTCCATTATTCTAGAATAATTCACATTAAGATTGACTCATTTTTGTATTGATTATTTTTTACTCAGGTTTAATTCTTTCAAAAAAATAGTAACACATATTTAATTATTTTATACATATTTTTTGGGATATATTTTTCTAAAACATATTGTTCTATACTTTATATTATTTAATATATTAATAGAAAATTTTAAATGAAAAAGATGTGTTCTTAAAAAATTTATATTTGATGTAAAAAATCCCTATCAAAGAGAGTTTGGTAAGAGGTACTGTTGTAATTTATTAATTTTTTGATAAAAATAATTATAATAATATGATAATGTAACAATAGATATAAAATAAGAGCAATTTTATAAAAATTTTAAACCATATAATCACATTTAATAAAAATAATGAGGCTTTGAAACCCTTAAAATAATATTTGAGTCAACACTTTTGGAATGAGCCTAACACATTAGAAGGAATGAATTTTCATCCCAAAAAGAGATTATGGACATGGGAAGGAAAATTTAGATAGATATTTTTTTTAAATACATGTTAATTGAAGATATTTTGGAAGTGAGGAGAAATAGATGGAGAATGTGTGCTTAAATTGCAAAGAGGATGTGGTATTTAAGATAAAATTTGAATATTATACCATTTAGTCCCAAGACTACGAATAATATTGATTACCATAATATTTATTGGTTTATGAATAAATAATAGAGGTTTATTTAACTTTAAAAATAATCCATAACTGTCTTATATCACGGAAACATTAAAATAATGTTAAATAATCAAAATTAGTTTTATATGGGAATAAAATATAACTTAGGGTAAAAAATTTAAATGCAGGTTTATAAATTAAGATTAATATTTTTAAATTCATTATTTTACACTTTAAATAAATTTATTCTTCTGAATTAGATTTCATTATATTTGGAGTCATGTTTATGTCGCGATAATACCATAAAAGTTATGATATTTGTTAAAACTTTATTTTTTTATTCATCACATATAAAATAAATGTCTTTCAAAAAATAAAAAAAATTATCTTATGATAATTTAAAAATTATTAATAAAAATTTCAATTTAAATTTACTTTATTGTATTTCTAAAAGTGGTAAAAAAGAATATTAAGATAACAATGCATGACACATAATAAAAATATGTTTTAGGAAAAACATTTTAAGTATAGAAATGATTTTATTCTTATTCGATTCAAAATGAAAATCATTTTATAATTTTTTATAGAATTTAATATATATATATATATATATATAGTTAATTTAGTTAAAACAAATCAATAATAGATACATATTTAATTTATTAATATAAAAATACAGAAATAAAAAATAATTCAATAAAAAATAGGCATTTTTAACATTAAATGGTTTTATTGCCAATTTATTTTTTATTAATTATTTATTAATTAAAATTTTACCAAAAAAATATATTATAAATAGTAGCCCTAATTTAAGTGTATTTATTTTATTAATTTAATTTGATTTAATAAAAACCTAAATATTTTATAAAATGAAAATAATGGAAATATATATTTTTAAAGTCTCATTTATTTAATAATTTAAATATTATATGATCCTAAACTCTACAAAAAAAATCCTATAGACCTCTACATTAGTTATTTGGAATAGATGATAAACTATGGATTTCATTTGTAGTGATTCAAAAAATATGGATCTCATTGTGATTACAACAAGCTCATTATTCTCCTAGATATGATCACAATCAATTCATATTTTTATAATTTTAGCTTTGTAACCCTAGATATTGTACATTGGTTCAATGACTGACCAAAAAATCCTTATAAAAAATAATTATACAACTTTATTCCAATTTTTATTATTTATAAATATATTTCATAATGTGGTTACTTCAATTTATACCCATAAATTGAATATATATTGAGGTTACCCATATTATTAATCCTATAACTTGTGTTAAAAAACATACCTTAAAATTTTTATTTGATACACATCCTTAATTACATTATATTTCAGAGAAAATATAACATTAACTTTTCAATAACTGTATAAATTTTGGAGTTATGAAGACAATTAGGACAATGATTTAATTAGTAGAATATATGTAATTTGTATCAAAGGGTATTTGTATCAAATGGAAATTATACATTATATAAGAAATCACATAATACCAAACATTTCATTAATAGTTAAAACATATCCTCCAAACAGTATTAATATTTAGATAAATATTATGTATTAATTTTATTCCAAACATGGGAAAATGAAAACATAATAAATCGGAGATGTAAAATGAACAGTAAGTGTAAACATAATCAATAAAAATAGAAGGTAATAAGTAAAAATAAGATGAGAATATAAGTGTAATAAATATAAATAATAAAATCCTACCCACCAATATTAGATCATAAATCTTGAGTAATGGTTTACGACATTACAGAATATAAGAAATGAACAAAGAGAGTGTGGAAACATGATTCAATAATTATGATACATGCAATTATAACATTGTAATAGAAATAAGAATAAAACTATGGCATAAAAATAGAAACCATATTTCAAGGCTACCAACTATGAAATTCATCACATAGTAGTATTAAAATAACCACTAGTGTATGTTGTTAGTCTTGGGATAATACTCATATTTACCCTCTTTATTTGTATAAAGGCTACCATATACCATATTATATTCATATAAACCCCAACATGCAACATTTTTCATTGAATTAATCAACCCATATACTATTTAGTTTGGGGTAAATTATTTTGTTCAGCCTTAGTCTTGGTATCAATCATCCCATGCACCCATGGTCGGAGGATAAACCCTCTCATACACCCCTTTTGAGCTCATGAGACTTAACATTATACCAATTATTTAGATGTATTTATAGAATCCCACTTTTATAAATCCATATACATGTGTTCTATATAAAATAAAACATATCATAAATAATATATGAAATGAGAATGGGAATTATATAATTTATAAATGGAATCACATAAATAAAAGATTCATAATTCTATCAATTTTCATAGCCTGATATACCCATTGAAAATAATTCTATATCCAAATGTATTAAATATAATTATAGTAAAATACCATTAAATAAATATTTTACATCACATGGTATTTGAACTATATAGATAAATGTTATATGGTTTAGTTATTGATTTCCCTAAATCAATAAAAGTATGGAATCTTTATGAACACCCTTAAACCAATGGTACAAAAAAATAAGGTATTCAGAGAGGAATCGAATTAGAAGAAGAGTTATAGTTATACATAAAAGATTATTATAATGTAAATATGTATTGATTTATAATTTACCTTATAGAAATTTAATGTTTCACATTTGTGAAGATGTATATAGAGCATCAAATTCAATATTGAAAATACTTATAAAGGAAGAGTAAAATTTTACTTTGAAAAAAAATGATGAAAATTACCATTGTCTCATGAAAATAATATTAAATAAATCATAAAAGATAATGGAAAAATAATTTAATTTTTAATAACATGGTAATAAATTTCAAAAAATATGGGAAGTCAATTATTGTGAAAATATTTTAAAAATATGTTTCCTTTCTTATTTTTATAAAGGATTACTAAATGATAAAGTCACCTATTTCATTTGAAAATTAATTTTTAAAAAGGATGGAATAAAACCCTTTAAGATATATTAAAACATTATTTTTTTATGAAATATCCACTAATTGTTTCTTAAAAATTATATAAAGGTTTATAGGAAAAAACAAGGTGGGTAGGATAAAACATTTTATCATTAAAGGATGTAAAACCTTTTTAATATTTTGAAATAACATTGTTGAAAACCCACAACATAAGAAGAGTATCAATAAATAATTTTTAAAATAGGATTAGAAAAATATATAAATGAAATAAGATGACATATAATTTTTTCCCAATTAAAAATGAGATTGTTTGTGGGAAGGAAAATACGAACCATGTGGGGAAATTGACATTAAATAAGATATGAATTATTCTAAAAAATGATATACATTTTTTAAGTTAAATTTTATAATTGTAAATTATAATTTTTAGAAGTTAATTTTACAATATATTATAAAATAACTTACCATGAAATAAAATATTAAGGTGGATGAATCCAATCGTGGAATAAATAAGTTTAAGAGAAATCATTATAACTCGATATATGGAGATGTGTTAACAAAAACCCTTTAAAAATTGGTCTGTTTGGAATCAAAATCCATTTAATGAGAGAAGAATATATGGATCTTAAAAATCCATAAGGTTAATTGATGTGGTAAAATTAATTCAATAGTTATTAGATACACCAATATAAATATAAAATGATGTATATTAGAAAATTTTTCTTTGGGTGTGAATCTATGAGACCAAAAAACCATCACCTTGAATTCTGGCTTAGTTGGTCACACTATACCTCATGTATAATAGTTATAACCATATCAATAACATATTTAATAAAATAATCCATATATATAAACATTTCTCAGTTTCTTTTTCAAAAATTCTATACATTTATATTAGTTAGTGAAGAAATATTTTCAATATCGAGTGTTAGTAATCATGATCGTTTTGAATAAATTAAAAAATAATGGTGTTGTTATTGAATATTTCCTTATAGAAAATAATTACTAGATAATACAATGTACTTAATTATTTATAATTTTATAATTTCATTCTATGGTATTTTTGGTTATGATCCTCAATGATGAATTTGGAAATGATAATGTTTTTATGATTCTTAGAGAATGAAGACTGTTTTTTAAATACTATTTTATATTTTTATATTACCGTTGATGAAAAAATAGTAAAAAAATTATTTTTTTATTTATATCGTATATTCAAGAAATTGAATTATCATAGTCTTCTATGATATAAATTTATAAAATTGTTGTTGTAAGTGGGTAATACCAACCAAACAAGAACATATCACACTTAATGGATTATTATGAAGTGAATTAGTTGTAATAAAAATAAAACTGAAACATAATTATCTCATATAGTTTTTATTGGTGTGATATTAAAAAAATTAATGATTTATAATAATATGATAAAACATATAACGTTACTAAATAATGTTAAGATATCATTTTCTCCCTCAAAATTATATTTTGGATAGTTGAATTTATAAAGGTTGTTTATTTTTCATATAGTTAAAATATTGTCTAATTTTTCATTCAATGTCATTAATAATTTAATTAAAAATAAAAACATTCATTAAAAACATTATTATTAGTTTAATTTTAAGGAGATGATGGAAACAAATTGAAATTGATCGATCCATAGAGGTAGTAGTCCAGAAGTACGCATGAATGATTATTTCATTTTCTGAAAAATTATGAAAATAAGTAATTTAAATTATTATATTAAAATATAAATTATTTTATAAATTCCCCAATTATAAAATTAATTCTCTTATAGTACCATCATTTAAGGGTTATTAATTAAAAAACACATCTCTTCATGGAGACGATGGTTTACATGTATGCACGATTCATTATTTCTTTTTTCTTAAATGAAAAGTGAAAAGTGGTTAATTTTGTACCATAATAATAATAACATACTATTATTGTAAGTATATGGTTGTAACATTATTAATATAGTTAAATTTAATTTGAGGAATAATAGTTTTACACAATGAAATAGGAATTATAAAGGATTGTTTAGAAATTTATACCTCACATATTAGATTATCTTTATTAAAAAGGGGGTTAATCCATTGAGTGATGGTCCATAGAGAAGACCAAAAATTTTAAAAGGTATATTAGAATGTGGAGGTGAAATTTGGATAGATTTTGGGATAATCTAATTAGGTTATTATGTGAGTGTAAGTGAAGATATGAGTGTCACTTTTATAATTAAAATGGTGTGACATTTTTGAAATAACCAAAACACATTAATAATGGATGGTAAATCTCAAAGGAATTCATTAAAAGTTGTGAAATAAGGGATATGGTAAGATATAATATAAGTACCCATACTAAAACATTACTTAATATTGAATTAAATGAATAATTACCATTGAGGATCTTTTCAGGTTTATAGTTTTATATAATTAGATCATAACTATTTCCTATCAAAAGATTACACAGTAGATACTTCTACAAAGTTTTCTTTTTCTTTTAAATACATGAACTCTAAAAAAAGATCATTTCTAGTTCCATGTTTAAGAAATCATGAATTTTCCATGATCCCATTCTTGATCCTATTCCACTTTATGTCCTGTGAAAAAAATTTCAAAAAAACTTGGGGTGAGCATAAAAAGCTCAGTAAGGGATACACAAAGATGGAAAACAAGTAAACCATGAATACTTAATCAAAGTAAAAAAATTCACCTTTATGAACCATAAAATACTCTTCATTGAATAAAATATCATTACATACCCTTTTGTAACCAAAATATTAACATAAAACCCATATAAAGTACACATAACATATAAAGGCAACTTTGAACATAAACATACTTAAATGGAATAACCATACGGTCGACTTCCACACATATCACTTAATGGAATATCCATACGACCATATTCCATACCCAATGCATTGGAGTTTATAATGTAACCACCCATCTAGGTATTCATGGTAGCACCCGTCATATGGTTTATCACGTAACCACCCGTCAAATGTCCAAGTACCATTATAAAATCATAAGACATAAAACAAAAATGATGGAATGAAAAAATTTCAACATTTCAAACACAATATATCACTTAAATATATTGACATAAAAAATCCATTATAAAAACCATTTTCAATACCAAAATACATATAAGAGTATATGGTATTTATTTCATTTAAAAAAAACAATGGCTTGTTGAGGAATCCAAATATCAAATAATACTCGTGGTGGCAGAAAAGGTCATCGTCAACGCGTACGTTAAAAGAAACATTCCTTTTTTCATTTTTTAAAATGCTTCGTAGAAAAAGATTCCTTTTTTATAATATTAAATGTCAAATGGGTTTATACACCGTATAAAATAAAGTCTTGTTTTGGAACAATATATGCCTTAATGAAAGGAGATTGAGACGAAGTCCCTTACAAAGACGTCATCCTTGGATTAAGGATAAATCAATTACATAATTATGTATGAAAAACGAATACACTGAATATAAGGGAATATTAAGTGTAAAACAATCAGAGATCATTCACACATATTCATAGAATGACATATTCAAGGAGTACAAGTTTATCCCAAAGAATCAAAATTGGGTTAAGAAGTTCCCTTGCAAAAAATTTGACAGCCTAATGGCGTAACTTCAAAACTCAGAAAATGAGTTG
Source organism: Viscum album (assembly GCA_963277665.1). Taxonomy (NCBI): domain Eukaryota; kingdom Viridiplantae; phylum Streptophyta; class Magnoliopsida; order Santalales; family Viscaceae; genus Viscum; species Viscum album. Next base: position 389,286,606 of record OY728166.1, read on the forward strand.
ATGAGAGATAAAAATGGTATCTCATCACGTGGACATAAAATTTACATCAATAAGGATGTATAAGGACTTATCCTAACATTAAAATATGTAAATTAAAAGACACAACAAAAGAAGTCTTTTAAAAAGAGGAGGGTGAAAGGTTCCCTTACAGACTTGGGTATCTTTCGAGACATACACCCCATGAAAGAAGGAAAATACATCATTGATGTAATTAGTCATAAAAGAAATTATATTACACAAATATTAGAATAATGGGAAGTACATATACCTCTCAAAGGAAATGGTGGAAAATGTAGCGTAAATCTCATGGGAATAAAAGTGAGATGAAAAATCCCTTACGAAAACTCGACAGCCTAACAATGCCACTTCAAACTTCCAAAAATGGATTGATGAGATAAAATATGGTCTCCAATAATATTATCATAAAATTTAGATCAATAGGAATATAAAATAACATCCCAATCATAATAAATATGAGATTAAATGGAATGACATAAAAGAGTGTACTTAAAAAAAGAGGGGTAGGATCCCTTATGAAAATTCGACAGCCTAACGGCGCCACTCAAAACATCCAAAATGGATTTATGGGAGAAAATAAGTTCTCTTATCATATAAACATAAAAAATTACAGTAATAGTAATATAAAAGAACATCCCAATTATAAGAAATATGAGCTTACAAGGAATGACATAAAAGAGTGTTCTTAAAAAGAAAGAGAGGGGTAGGATCCCTTACGAAAATTCGGCAACGTAACGACGCCACTAAAAACATCCAAAATGGATTTATGAGAGAAAATAGGGTCTCTAATCATATGAAAATATAAAATTAAAGTATGATTAATAAAAAATAACATCCCAATCATAAGAAAGATGAGCTTAAAAGGAATGACATAAAAGAGTGTACTTAAAAAGAAAGAGAGGGGTAAGATCCCTTAACTCAAGTCTGACTTGTCTTGTTCGTTTCTTTAAATTCATGAATAATAAACTATGGTCAATATATAATTTCTTATGTACCTCCTTTAAAGATTATTATTCAGTTCATATCTCATATTATAATGTTATAATAATTGTTTAATAATGTTAGTTCATATCAGACGTTTTTGCCGATGTTTGGTACATGAGTAAACATATGAACTTGTTTGAAAATGATTGCCCATTTAGTTATAAGTAAATAATTTCCAGAATAGTATTAATGATTAAAATATCATATATATCAATTAAATATTAATTTTATACTATTCCATAACATATGGAGATAAAAAATGGAAAGCACTGTTCATGGTGATGGTAGGCCGTACGTATGCATGAACCCTACTTTCATTTTTTTGTCCTATTAATGGAACTAAAAATAAATGAGATATATATATATTATAATTCCAGTATAATATATATGTTATATAGGTCACATATTTTCATTAATTTCATTCTTTATACATTCCATGTATTGCATTAACGAGTCACATCACTTGAGGGGGCGGTAGTCCACACTTCCTCATATGAAATTATCGCATTTTCACAACATGAAAAGAATAAAGGTATGATTTAAATATAAAATAAATAATAATATAGTAAACATAAATCCCATATATATATATGATATATAAAATACATGGACATCATAATGGAATCTTTTAAAGGTGTTAAAAGAATATTGAACAATCATCATTTCGTGAGGCAGAAAATCGCCAACCACCTAAACAATATGTTCTTTAACCATTAGACGATGGTGTGTGTAGGTGTATATCTAATAAATCACATAAAAACATCCTATTATATTTAATATACTTGTGTTGTTACAAAGGAAAGGAATAAAAATATTTTAGGGGGATGGAGAAGCAAAATAAAATATAAGAACACAATAGAAGACACTACCTTTAAATCGTGTAACACTTTTTTATTTGAGCTAAAAGGCTTCCTTGGAAAGACTTATCCCAAGAGTGAGGCTTCTAAGAGTAAGAAAGGGATGTGTAGAGACAAAATGGGCAGGATTTGGCCGAGCCAAAGGCTTGAGAGGTGTGGGTAAGGTGGTAGAGGTGGAGGCCTTATATAAGTGGAGAGGAGGGGCACTCTTGGAATGTTATAAAAGGTTACTTTAATATAAAATGTGTTTCGGATTTTAAAGGTCCCAGAATTATATATTTCGAGTATAAGGTGATAATAGTTCGAAATCCACCCATCCAATAGGTTTTTTACAAGTTTAGGTCTTAGATTTTTCATAATAGTTTCATTTTATTTAAATCGTTAAATAATGAGGTAATCGCTGCATCACCATAGTGTCATAAATAATTTAATTTATTTAATGTATAAAAATTATAAAAAAAACATGATGATATAGGAAATCTTTTTATATTTATAATGAATATTTATAGTCAAAAATATGACTTTTATAACACCATTTAAAAATTGTTTTAGTAAAACAACACATCTTTCTGACATTTTTATTTTAACATTAAATAAAAAGTTATTATTGTCAATTTCCTACCAATGTGGCTCCATGGGGTCCCCATGTTGACCCATGGATTTTCTTGTTAGTCCATTACACATCCAATAAGTTATGGACATGTGTCAAGGTCATTTCATATTATTAAAACATTATTTTTACCTTAAATTACACTAATTACCTCTAATCGCGATTAAAAACATAAAAGTTACTATTCACCAAAAAATTATTGTAATCCCATTGAACCACATTTTACTTCCTAATGAAATCCATTTATGTAGGATTTTTTAAATTCAAACCACAGAGGTGGTAAAATTTCATTTAAACGAAAAATCAGTTTTTTTAAGTACCACTTAATGGTTTTACTATTCATCAAAAATTGAAATTTTTCAGAAAAATAACACAAATTCACCCTAAGCTATATTTGATATTCCAAATTCAAAAATGATGTATAATTTACAAAATTAAAAACATATAAGTTACATTAATTAATTTAATAATTAATTCCCGCTGTCAGAACAAATAGCGTGTTTTTGTGAAACAATATATATCAAAAGATTGACACTAGTTTTAGTCCAATTTTAAAGTGAAATTAATTTCAATGAACAATATTGGATTAAATGGTAAAAATATATTCTAATTTCTCTTTAAAACCAATTAAAAAGATAATCTAATCATATAAATAAGTTATATTAAAAAGTGGTTTTGAATTAAAATACAACATTTTTTACTACTCATTAAAAAATGAACATCATCAGAAAAATACCTAAAATTTACACAAAGTAAATTTTGATTTCCCGATTATAAAGAAGAATTTTATTTAGTATAATTATAACACATAAAATTGTCAAAAAGTGGATTTAAAAGAGGTTCTCCATCAAAAGGTGGTTAATCGACCTTTTAAAGAATATTAGAATGTTTACGCTTAAAATTAGATTCATTTGCATTTTTAATCCTCTAAAATTTACTGTAAAAAGTAAAAATATATGAAAAAGATATATAATCATTTTGTAGTTAGTTCTTTTCATTACCGTCAATTCAATGTCTAGGTATTAACAACCATTTAAAATAAAATTATTTTTATTATTAGAGTGCAACGTAAGATTTCAAGGAACTCGTTGTTGCGTATCGGGTAAGCCATCGAGCATAGAGTTCCCTTTAAATTAATATAACATTTTATTCACAAATAGGGATAAATATAAAAATGTCATATTCTTTATTTACCAGGGGTGTTACATCATTCCCCCCTTTTGGGAATTGCATCCTCGCAATTTTAAAATTGGGCTCGGAAACATCATTGAAAGTCCCACATCAGAACAAGAGTCGGTAAACATTACTTTAAAAAGAAAGAAAGAGAAGTACAAAGGTCACCCGAGTTAACCCATACTTGGATTACATGTAGGAAAACAATGATATGGGAAGAAAAATCAAAGGATAATGTTCTTAGGGAGAGTTATATAAAACATGTTTAAGAGAAAGTTAACCACAAGAAAATCACAAACTTGTGGTGGGTTAAACGGTATTCTATTCCCTAGTAGGAAAGTTAATAGACAACATTTTTGTTTTAAGTTACATTTCATTGAGGAATTTAATTTTGATATTAAGGAATCATACTTACTTGTCATGTTTACTATCAACTATTACAATATTTCTTACACAAACTCATATATTCTCCAAAAGATGAGTATTTAGGAAGACTTGTTCGCATTACGAGTACTATAATCAACTTTTTGAGAATCACCTAATCCACAAAAGAGAACTATATATTTCCCATGTCTTTAGACCCTTACCAAAACCAAAATTGTTAGAACAAGATCAGATAATCCAGAAAAGGATAACCCTTTATAAAAATAAAATCTATTCTTAATGTCCAAAATTTGTCCAACAAAACCCAAAGTTCAACGAGGACCATTCGATAAAGAATTTGTCCATAAAATTCTTCAAAGTCAACCAAACTAAGATTGAAACCCAAATATTTGAAGGATTTAGTCACATAGTCTTCCAAGGTACAAATTAGCACTTATCTCCAAATAACATCAGTTGCTCTAAAAGTCACATATTGAAAAGTAATTAACCTAATCAGATATCCTTCATGATTGGTTAATAATTTCCATAGATAACCCAAAATCAACTTACTCGTAATTCATAAAATAATATAACTAAAAATAATAAGTCATACTAAACAGGTACATCATGTTGTCAAGTGGTAAGCGATAAATATAAGTCACACTTTGGTTGTGGGATCGATTCTCGTAGCTTTATCTGATGCGACAGGTTGGCACACGGTCTGCATGTTGTCCTTTTTATAAAACTCCAAAAATAAACCTAACATGTTTTAACCTCAATAGTTTCCTTATACCTCTCATTTCCATCCTAATTCATTATGATCTCAAGATATTAATTCTTTAAGTCTTATTTCACCACCATAAAATAAAACAATTCCCAAAATGAATAACAACATACCTTGATCATGTCATCCACTCGGTTTCATCATCATCTTGTTCACGTAGGTAGAAGTCCCATTCATTACAGAAATAATTTATAGATCTTTCAAAATAATTTTCTTCCTCCATCCAAATACACCTTGTACAACATGGGTCATATGGGTGTTTATAGAAAAACAGTTTTGGAAAATAATCATGAATGACATATAATTCCAAAACATCTGATAAAACATGATTTCTATAAAATAGTCGGACATAATTTGAGTTGAAACTTTCTATTATTGGTCCTTTTAACGTACCATAAGTATGTACTGAGAGATTATATTTTAAAATCAAATATAAATAGGATCCGCAAGGGTCTCCTTCCCTAGCACCATTTTTAAAATCATAATATGCTTTAAATTCTTGTGATAAGGTTAAATATTTGAAAATACCTTGATAATATTTACCTTTCTTGAAAATATTAGAATATTGTGAAAATAGTATTTTCCTAAATACATCCCATGATACACGATGATAATGAGCTATAGTGGAGGTGTTTGATATCTCAAATAACTACTTGCAAGTGAGTTGTATGCTAGAAAAAGTTTCACAATCATCTGAACATGACTTTGCAATAATTATTGAAAGCATGTCATCAGGAAGAGATAGGAATGTCGTTTGAGATCCCCCTCCTTCCATTCGTAACTGACTTTACTTGACCAGAAAAAATTTATAAAACAACGAATTAACTGAAATAATAGATATAGGGACTAACCATGTGTCTAAAAAAACTCATAATCCCTAAAGTTGTCTAAACCGACCTATGATACGAACTATAATCACCCAGCCTTAAACATTACTTATTATTGAATTAAATGAATAATTTCCATTGAGGATCTTTTCAGGTTTAGAGTTTTATAGAATTAGATCATAACTATTACATTTCAAAAGATTACACAGTAGATACTTCAACGAAGTTTCCTTTTTCTTTTCAAAACATGAACTCTAAAAAAAGGTCATTTCTAGTACCATGTTTAAGAAAGCATGATTTTTCCTTGATCCCTTCCTTGACCCTATTCCCCATTATGTCCTTTGAAAAAACTTTCAAAAAAACTTGGAGTGAGCATAAAAAGATCAGTAAGGGATACACAAAGAAGGAAAACAAGTAAACTGTGAATACTTAATCAAGGTAATACTTTTCACCTTTATGATGCAGAAAATACTCTTCATTGATTAAAATATCATTAATTACCCTTTTGTAACCAAAATATTACCAAAAAACACATATAAAGTTCACATAACATATAAAGGTAACTTGGGACATAAACATACTTAAATGTAACACTACTATATATAAGGCCATTAGCGACCGCCATTGGCGGTCGCTAAAGGGCTTTAGCGGCCGCGCAGCGACCGCCAATGGCGGTCGCTGTTGCCTCGTCGCTAGAGGCCTTTAGCGACCGCCAATGGCGGTCGCTATTCTAAAAAAAAATATTTTTTTAAATTTTTTTTATTGAATTGAATATAAATATATATATATATATATATATAATATATTTTAAATGTTTTAATATATATTTAATATATATATAATATCAAATCATTGTGCTATAATATATATATACTATTAAATACAATATTTTAAATAAAAATCATTGTGCTATAAATATATATATATATATACTATTAAATACAATATTTTAAATATATATATATATACTATTAAATACAATATTTTAAATATATATATATATATATAATATATTTTAAATGTTTGAATATATATTTAATATATATTTAATATATATATAATATCAAATCATTGTGCTATAATAATTTAAAAACTTCGATTCAAGAAATAATCTCATTTCAGGTCGTTCGGAGCACGTTTGCTCCGAATCGGACCGCCGCACGCCGTTTTGGTTTTTAACGGCGCCGGAAACGCGTTTCCGGCCGCCGCGGTCACACGGAACCTCCGAATGAGGTTCCGTCTGGCCGACCATTTCACAATTGACGCCACGGATGTTGTCGTACGGTTTTGTGGCATTCGGAGGTCGTTCGGGTGGTTTTGACCCCCCAACGCGCCATTTCAGCGCGCGCCGCGCTGCTGAAAACGACACAATCGGGCGTTCCGCGCGCACCGCACGTCCGATGGTCGTGCGGCCTCCTCCTGCATCTCAGGAATAATATTACTATCATTCCCGTGCGGTTTCAGGTCGTTCGGAGCACGTTTGCTCCGAATCGGACCGCCGCACGCCGTTTTGGTGTTTAACGGCGCCGGAAACGCGTTTCCGGCCGCCGCGGTCACACGGCACCTCCGAATGGGGTGCAGTCTGGCCGACCATTTCACAATTGACGCCCCGGATGTTGTCGTACGGTTTCGTGGCATTCGGAGGTCGTTCGGGTGGTTTTGACCCCCCAACGCGCCATTTCACCGCGCGCCGCGCTGCTGAAAACGACACAATCGGATGTGCCGCGCGCACCGCACGTCCGATGGTCGTGCGGCCTCCTCCTGCATCTCAGGAATAATATTCCTATCGTTCCCGTGCGGTTTCAGGTCGTTCGGAGCACGTTTGCTCCGAATCGGACCGTCGCACGCCGTTTTGGTGTTTAACGGCGCCGGAAACTCGTTTCCGGCCGCCGCGGTCACACGGCACCTCCGAATGAGGTGCCGTCTATCCGAGCATTTCACAATTGACGCCCCGGATGTTGTTGTACGGTTTCGTGGCATTCGGAGGTCGTTCGTGTGGTTTTGACCCCCCAACGCGCCATTTCAGCGCGCGCCGCGCTGCTGAAAACGACACAATCAGGCGTGCCGCGCGCACCGCACGTCCGATGGTCGTGCGGCCTCCTCCTGCATCTCAGGAATAATATTCCTATCGTTCCCGTGCGGTTTCAGGTCGTTCGGAGCACGTTTGCTCCGAATCGGACCGCCGCACGCCGTTTTGGTGTTTAACGGCGCCGGAAAAGCGTTTCCGGCCGCCGCGGTCACACGGCACCTCCGAATGAGGTGCCGTCTGGCCGACCATTTCACAATTGACGCCCCGGATGTTGTCGTACGGTTTCGTGGCATTCGGAGGTCGTTCGGGTGGTTTTGACCCCCCAACGCGTCATTTCAGCGCGCGCCGCACTGCTGAAAACGACACAATCGGGCGTGCCGCGCGCACCGCACGTCCGATGGACGTGCGGCCTCCTCCTGCATCTCAGGAATAATATTCCTATCGTTCCCGTGCGGTTTCAGGTCGTTCGGAGCACGTTTGCTCCGAATCGGACCGCCGCACGCCGTTTTGGTGTTTAACGGCGCCGGAAACACGTTTCTGGCCGCCACGGTCACACGGCACCTCCGAATGAGGTGCCGTCTGGCCGACCATTTCACAATTGACGCCCCGGATGTTGTCGTACGGTTTCGTGGCATTCGGAGGTCGTTCGGGTGGTTTTGACCCCCCAACGCGCCATTTCAGCGCGCGCCGCGCTGCTGAAAACGACACAATCGGGCGTGCCGCGCGCACCGCACGTCCGATGGTCGTGCGGCCTCCTCCTGCATCTCAGCAATAATATTTCTATCGTTCCCGTGCGGTTTCAGGTCGTTCGGAGCACGTTTGCTCCGAATCGGACCGCCGCACGCCGTTTTGGTGTTTAACGGCGCCGGAAACTCGTTTCCGGCCGCCGCGGTCACACGGCACCTCCGAATGAGGTGCCGTCTAGCCGAGCATTTCACAATTGACGCCCCGGATGTTGTCGTACGGTTTCGTGGCATTCGGAGGTCGTTCGGGTGGTTTTGACCCCCCAACGCGCCATTTCAGCGCGCGCCACGCTGCTGAAAACGACACAATCGGGCGTGCCGCGCGCACCGCACGTCCGATGGTCGTGCGGCCTCCTCCTGCATCTCAGGAATAATATTCCTATCATTCCCGTGCGGTTTCAGGTCGTTCGGAGCACGTTTGCTCCGAATCGGACCGCCGCACGCCGTTTTGGTGTTTAACGGCGCCGGAAACGCGTTTCCGGCCGCCGCGGTCACACGGCACCTCCGAATGAGGTGCCGTCTGGCCAACCATTTCACAATTGACGCCCGGATGTTGTCGTACGGTTTCGTGGCATTTGGAGGTCGTTCGGGTGGTTTTGACCCCCCAACGCACCATTTCAGCGCGCGCCGCGCTGCTGAAAACGACACAATCGGGAGTGCCGCACGCACCGCACGTCCGATGGACGTGCGGCCTCCTCCTGCATCTCAGGAATAATATTCCTATCGTTCCCGTGCGGTTTCAGGTCGTTCGGAGTACGTTTGCTCCGAATCGGACCGCCGCACGCCGTTTTGGTGTTTAACGGCGCCGGAAACGCGTTTCCGGCTGCCGCGGTCACACGACACCTCCGAATGAGGTGCCGTCTGGCCGACCATTTCACAATTGACGCCCCGGATGTTGTCGTACGGTTTCGTGGCATTCGGAGATCGTTCGGGTGGTTTTGACCCCCCAACGCGCCATTTCAGCGCGCGCCTCGCTGCTGAAAACGACACAATCGGGCGTGCCGTGCGCACCGCACGTCCGATGGTCATGCGGCCTCCTCCTGCATCTCAGGAATAATATTCCTATCGTTCCCGTGCGGTTTCAGGTCGTTCGGAGCACGTTTGCTCCGAATCGGACCGCCGCACGCCGTTTTGGTGTTTAACGGCGCCGGAAACTCGTTTCCGGCCGCCGCGGTCACACGGCACCTCCGAATGAGATGCCGTCTAGCCGAACATTTCACAATTGACGCCCCGGATGTTGTCTTACGGTTTCGTGGCATTCGGAGGTCGTTCGGGTGGTTTTGACCCCCCAACGCGCCATTTCAGCGCGCGCCGCGCTGCTGAAAACGACACAATCGGGCGTGCCGCGCACACCGCACGTCCGATGGTCGTGCGGCCTCCTTCTGCATCTCAGGAATAATATTCATATCGTTCCTGTGCGGTTTCAGGTCGTTCGGAGCACGTTTGCTCCGAATCGGACCGCCGCACGCCGTTTTGGTGTTTAACGGCGCCGGAAATGCGTTTCCGGCCGCCGCGGTCACACGGCACCTCCGAATGAGGTGCTGTCTGGCCGACCATTTCACAATTGACGCCCCGGATGTTGTCGTTCGGTTTCGTGGCATTCGGAGGTCGTTCGGGTGGTTTTGACCCCCCAACGCGCCATTTCAGCGCGCGCCGCGCTGCTGAAAACGACACAATCGGGCGTGCCGCGCACACCGCACGTCCTATGGTCGTGCGGCCTCCTCCTGCATCTCAGGAATAATATTCTTATCGTTCCCGTGCGGTTTCAGGTCGTTCGGAGCACGTTTGCTCCGAATCGGACCGCCGCACGCCGTTTTGGTGTTTAACGGCGCCGGAAACGCGTTTCCGGCCGCCGCGGTCACACGGCACCTCCGAATGAGGTGCCGTCTGGCCAACCATTTCACAATTGACGCCCCGGATGTTGTCGTACGGTTTCGTGGCATTCGGAGGTCGTTCGGGTGGTTTTGACCCCCCAACGCGCCATTTCAGCGCGCGCCGCGCTGCTGAAAACGACACAATCGGGCGTGCCGCGTGCACCGCACGTCCGATGGACGTGCGGCCTCCTCCTGCATCTCAGGAATAATATTCCTATCATTCCCGTGCGGTTTCAGGTCGTTCGGAGCACGTTTGCTCCGAATCGGACCGCCGCACGCCGTTTTGGTGTTTAACGGCGCCGGAAACGCGTTTCCGGCCGCCGCGGTCACACGGCACCTCCGAATGAGGGGCCGTCTGGCCGACCATTTCACAATTGACGCCTCGGATGTCGTCGTACGGTTTCGTGGCATTCGGAGGTCGTTCGGGGTGGTTTTGACCCCCCAACGCGCCATTTCAGCGCGCGCCGCGCTGCTGAAAACGACACAATCGGGCGTGCCGCGCGCACCGCACGTCCGATGGTCGTGCGGCCTCCTCCTGCATCTCAGGAATAATATTCCTATCGTTCCCGTGCGGTTTCAGGTCGTTCGGAGCACGTTTGCTCCGAATCGGACCGCCGCACGCCGTTTTGGTGTTTAACGGCGCCGGAAACGCGTTTCCGGCCGCCGCAGTCACACGGCACCTCCGAATGAGGTGCCGTCTAGCCGACCATTTTACAATTGACGCCCCGGATGTTGTCGTACGGTTTCATGACATTCGGAGGTCGTTCGGGTGGTTTTGACCCCCCCAACGCGCCATTTCAGCGCGCGCCGCGCTGCTGAAAACGACACAATCAGGCGTGCCGCGCGCACCGCACGTCCGATGGTCGTGCGGCCTCCTCCTGCTTCTCAGGAATAATATTTCTATCGTTCCCGTGCGGTTTCAGGTCGTTCGGAGCACATTTGCTCCGAATCGGACCGCCGCACGCCGTTTTGGTGTTTAACGGCGCCGGAAACGCGTTTCCGGCCGCCGCGGTCACACGGCACCTCTGAATGGCGGGGGGCTGTACGGGGGTGGCGGGGGGCTGTACGGGGGTTCGGGGGGCTGTACGGGGGTGCGGGGGGCAGTACGGGGGTGCTGGGGGGTTGTACGGGGGTGCGGGGGGTTGTACGGGGGTGCGGGGGGTTGTACGGGGGTGCGGGGGGCTCTCCGGGGGTGCGGGGGGCTCTACGGGGGGGGGGGTGCGGGGGGGGGGGGGGGGTGGCTGTACGGGGGTTCGGGGGGCTGTACGGGGGTGCGGGGGGGGGGGGGGGGGGGGGGGCTGTACGGGGGGGTTTCGGGGGGCTGTACGAGGGTGCGGGGGGCTGTACGGGGGTGGCGGGGGGCTGTACGGGGGTTCGGGGGGCTGTAGGGGGGGTTCGGGGGGCTGTACGGGGGGTGCGGGGGGGGGGGGGGGGGGGGGCTGTACGGGGGGTGCGGGGGGGCTGTACGGGGGTGGGCGGGGGGCTGTACGGGGGTTCGGGGGGCTGTACGGGGGTGCGGGGGGGGGGGGGGGGGGGGGGGCTGTACGGGGGTGCGGGGGGCTGTACGGGGGTGGCGGGGGCCTGTACGGGGGTGGCGGGGGGCAGTACGGGGGTGCGGGGGGTTGTACGGGGGTGCGGGGGGCTGTACGGGGGTGCGGGGGGCTGTACGGGGGTGCGGGGGGGGGGGGGGGCTGTACGGGGGTGGCGGGGGGCAGTACGGGGGTTCGGGGGGTTGTACGGGGGTGCGGGGGGCTGTACGGGGTTGCGGGGGGGCTGTACGGGGGTGCAGGGGGGCTGTACGGGGGTGCGGGGGGCTGTACGGGGGTGCGGGGGTGGCTGTACGGGGGTGCGAGGGGTTGTACGGCGGTGCGGGGGGCTCTCCGGGGGTGCAAAGGTCATCCCATTGATTACAAAAGTGAAAAATAAAAGTGATAACATCTAATTAATACATATTTCTTTTATCGATACCATACAAAAATTTATAAAAAATATATTGGATAATACATAATCTATAATATCAGATTTATTGATCTGTTGGAATTAGTTCGACTTTTTCAAATGTAGAATCATTCAAGATTATCTGATCAAAAACTCAATATGTGTATAAAATATTTAAAAGACCACCATGGATGGTAATAATGCATTACTTAAATGAATAAATACAGTACATCAATGTCAACCCTACCAGTAAAAACAAAAAACATATCTCGTGAATATATGGTGCGTCACGCGTTGCCATCACTGTTACCTCCTTCTGGTGGGCCAGGTGCCTACAACAAATAAACATTATAAATATTTTAATAAAAAAAATAATTTAAATTAAATAAATAAATACAGTATATACCTGCGTCGTATGATCCCCTGTACCATCAGCTCGACGCACATATTCCCGCAGTGCTCTAACCTCAGCTGTCAATTGCGCATTTGTCTCCTCGGAAGCGCGCAGCCGTGCCTCAAAATCTGACATCTGCTGTGTCATATGAGCAACAGCAGGACCGACAACCGCAGCGCGTGACACTACAGAACGAGGAATCCCTGCTCCATAGGTCAAACTATAGCCATGCCCGTCCCGACCAATAATGCGATGAAAGATCTCATCCCGTCGCATGGGAAGCTGTCGCTGGTCCTCTGGCAGATGTTCTAACTCAGCTTCAAATTGATCCTGTGAAATATTTAAATATATATAAATATATATATGTTAATATAAAGATTTATGTAATTATTGGTAAGTACAGACACTTACTATCAATGCTGCAACCTCTGGATCATTGCGATCACGAGTCCTTATCCACACCGACATTTTATCAGTTGCTGCACCTTGCCCTCGCAACTGTATATTAAAAGAATATAAACACAAAACCATATTAATTAATAAATTAAAAAGTGAATAATATATACCTCATGTCGGATCTGAGACACGTGACGAGTCCCGAGCCTGTGAGCTGGTCCCTGCAAAGCTCGATTCTCCGAATGGCGTGTTGACACCTCCTACATTCAATTCATTCAAATTTCAAACAAATCACATATTCTTGAAAATATATATACAGCAAAATAATTAATATACAAACCGCAACACCCTCAGTAGACCAATATGCAACCAAGTCACGCCACTGAGCCGGGAGGACACCTCTCGGGACTTTTTCCAAAATGTCAGGGGCACCCACATTTGGTACTTAGTGGTCCCTCTTCACTTTTCCTTTATAATCTTTCCACAACTTACGGCATTTGCTCATACACACGGGCCGAAACTCTTCAGGGCATACTTTCAAATTTTGCTATAATGAAAATAATCAAACATATTAGTATTATTTATAAATAGAAAATAAAGTAAAATTATTTTCATACCTGAACCTCCCTCCATAGACGATCTAATGTGTCATGAGGGATAGAAGCCCAATCACGCATAGTCAATGGAAATCGATGTGGTTCACGCATGATATGACCCAGCTGACGAATAAAGGCCGGGGCATTCGGTCCCACGGGATGAAATACCTCATCAAATGAAACATCTATCGTCGTGTCGGAATTCCATGCTAATATGCCACGACCAGGGCCTCTCCTGCGAGAGGAAGAAGCAGCCGAGTCTAATCCTGTTGAAAACAATTTTATATATAAATTGACAAATGTTATATATATATATATATATATATGTTAATTACATAAATAATATAGATAATGACTGTCAAACATACCTCGACCCTGAGACGTAGATGCCTTAGATGGATGATGTGGATTTTCTGCCTCTTCCCGTGACATGTCTGCAATCATACAAAATATCAGTAATGAGTCCAAAGTGTTTAAAAGATAAATTGGATTGTTCTTAATAAATCAAACTTGTACAACTGTTAATCAAACAAAAAATGGATTGAATAATTAGTTGTGAATGAATTTTAAAAAATCAGAAAGTTAATCAACCTAAATATTTATGACTGAATTAACTTACAAAAGTGAGGATTAAAACTTATAAGGATTTATAAAATGATTAGATAATTTATGATATCCTAGGAAGCATTCTACTGAATAGCGGGAAAACAATTATACCTTTCATTAAGCATGCAAATCGACCGTTTCTCCTTCAACAGCCGCTCTGACCCAATAAATATCTTCTTCACGTTGAACTACGGTATGTTGATCAAGTTGTTGGTAACAAACGGAACAGTCTCGGGTTCATCTTCTTCAAATAAAAACACTCCTCGCCGAGACATTTTGACAACAACTTGCCAACTTGGATCCGAAGGCAAAGTAACGAAGAATACTTGTTCCGCTTGTGATGTCAAGATGAAAGGTTCATTCTCAACTCGTTCATTATTTCTATATAACATGTAGTTAAAATTCACCAATGAAAACTGATATTGATCGACTTTACATCCACGCACTGGATCAACCCAATTACACTTTAACAATATGTACTTCAAACCGTGTGTGTATACAACTTCAATGATGTCTATCAATTGACCATAGTAATAACCAGAATCGACAAAGGGACAACCGATTCAACTGTTTTGTGTTGCTCGTTTGTCGTCAACATCTTTAATGCGAAATCGAAAACCATTAGCATCAATAGATTTATAACGACGAGCGGTTATAGATGGACCCTCAGCCAGTTGGATAAATACTTCAGGTAACGTGGGGTCCCCTAACTCCCTCAGCTTACGAACCTACATAATTTATAAAAATCAATACTGATATATGTAGAAAGAATTAGTTTAATACTTCACTCATAATGAAAATCAATTTATACATACATAATCCTTGAACCAATCATGAAATGCCGCATAATGAGATTGTTGAATTTGCAACTCAGTCGCACGATGCATCTCTTCTTTTATCTCATTAATGTGTTTCCTGCAAATGATTACGCGATGTTTAAAAGATCAACTTATGCAAAGAAAACATGTAAAAGTTATACAAGAACATTGATAAGATACTTACTGCATTAATGGTGCAACTGATGGAGTATTGAACAAGATATATCGATGTGCTTGTATCCACTCGATGTTGTCCATATCAAATGTGGTTCCTTCTCCAACTGGACCATCATGAATCCGAGAGGGCTTATCTAATTTTGTTTCAACATCCGTAAGATATTCTGCACAAAAGGTAGTACACTCGTCCATCAAATAACCATTGGCTATTGATGCCTCTGGACGAGCTCTGTTGCGTACAAATCTTTTCAATGTACTCAAATACTGTTCAATGGGATACATCCACCTGAATTGCACTGGACCAGCAGCCATTACTTCATCAGTTAGGTGCACTGTTAAGTGGACCATAACATCGAAAAATGAGGGGGGGAAAAGTTTCTCAAAGTGACAAAGCGTAAGTACAATTCGGTCCTGCAAACTTTTTAAATCACTCATTCGTTGATTTCTTAAACAAAGCTGTCTAAAAAAATTACTCATCTCAATCAAGGGCTAAACAACATTGGGGGATAAACAATCACAAATTGCGATTGGAATCAACTGCTGAAGTAATATGTGATTGTCATGACTTTTCAACCCTTGAAATGTCTTGCTCGTCAGATTCACACACTTTGAAATATTAGAAGAGTAACCATCAGGCACCTTGACCATCTTCAAAATGGAAAGAAATGTCTCTTTCTCCTCTGTAGTCATCGAATACTGTGCAGCAGTCATATATGCCTTGTTTCCCTCAGCTAACTGTAAATGCAACTGTTTCCTTAAACCGATTTCTTCCAAATCACGGCGTGAATTAACATGGTCCTTTGACTTTCCACTGACACCTAAAATGGTCCACAATATGTTATCACAAACATTTTTTTCAATGTGCATGACATCCAAATTATGCCTCAACATGTTAGTTTTCCAATACGGAAGACTATAAAAAATACTTTTCTTTTTCCAATTGTGACTGCACTGCCTACCCGCAGCACGAATATTACGTACTGGAGGAGCCACCAAATCCTGAATTTCATATACCGTGCGGATGTTTTCTTCCTCAATCTGCGATAACATTTCGACTCCTGTCATGATCTTTGGTGCTGGGCTGAACTCTCTAGAACCATCAAATGCCACTCTGTCCTTTCTGAACCTGTGCTGGGGAGGGAGAAAACGCCTGTGACCCATGTATGCCCATTTTTTGGAATGTTTAAGCCATACATATTTTTTACTTTTATTGCAACAAGGGCAAGCAAATTCCCCTTTCGTACTCCAGCCTGATAAATTTGCATAAGCTGGGAAGTCATTGATTGTCCACAATAAAGCTGCATGCAGTTTGAACATTTCATTCGTTTCGCAGTCATAAGTCATCACAACATAGCCCCAAAATTCATTCAACTCATCAATCAATGGCTGAAGGTAAACATCAATCTTATCCCCCGGACTTTTAGGTCCATCAATAAGAGTGGAAAGTAATATAAATTGTTGCTTCATACAAAGCCACGGAGGAAGATTATATGGAACCAACACCACGGGCCATGTGCTATGAGTTGCACCAACCATAGACTTGAATGGATTGAAACCATCTGCTGCCAATCCCAATCGGACATTACGAACATCTTTAGCAAAGTCGGGATGTCTCTTATCAAAATCCTTCCATGCATGAGAGTCTGCCGGGTGGGTTAACATGTCACTTTCATGAACTCTTTCTGCATGCCATCTCATTAAATTAGAAACTTTAGATGACATAAAAAATCTTTTCAACCTCGGTTTAAGGGGAAAGTAACGCATTTTCTTTACGGCAATCGGTTTCCCCTATATCACAATCTGACTTTGATGAGTCTTATTTCCCCTGTTCTCTTTCCACCTGGAAGCGCCACAAACCGTACAGATATCCAAATGAGCAGTTTCATTTCTAAACAACATACAGTTGTTTGCACATGCATCTATAGTCTCATATGTAAAACCTAAGTTCTCTGTCAACTTACGAGCATAGTAATACGACTCAGGAATCTTAGCGTCAACAGGAAGAACTTTTTTCAATAAAACCAAAAGCATGTCGAATGATGTGTCTGACCAATTGTTCAAAGTCTTCAAATGCAACAACTCCACGATGAATGACAGTTTATTGTAAGAAGTACATCCAGGATATAATTCTGTTTTCGCATCATCAAGTACTTCATAAAACCTCCTCGAATCACGATCTACACCAGAGCGAAGATTTATCTCACCGGTCTCAAGATTCTGGATGTCAATGCCTTCAGGATCAAACCCACGTACCATTTCCGTAAGCATTTCATGCATTGGATCAGTCATCCTTGCATCAACATCCATCTGAGCTGCATCTGTATTTTGACAACGAACATATTCTTCTCCATGACGAGTCCAACTCTTATAATTTTTCAGAAATCCATTAATGAAAAGGTGCACCCTCACAGTATCTCATGTGAATTGATATCTGTTAGCACATTTTATACATGGAGAACTAATATAGTCACTTTCAAATCCTCTCGTGAAGTCAATAAACTGCATAATGCCATTGAAATATTCTCTAGACGTTCGATTTGGAAGATCAATCCAACTCTTATCCATAATAATATCTGTATAACAAACATTTACACAATACTTATTACATTTACATTTTTCAAATCAACTATATTCAAAATAAATATTAACCATTTGTTTATGAACCATTGATAAAATAATAATGTAACTGAAAGATCATGTTACCTGATTGAGCTACAAACCTGAAAGGGAGGGGAGACGAAGGCGGTGCTGCGAGGGAGAGGAGGCAGCGAAGGGGAGCCGGAGCCAAAGGCGGTGCGGCAAGGGAGGGGACGGGCGGCGGCGGCGGGGAGCTGGAGGAGAGGAGGCGGTGAGGGGACGGGGGACGGGCCGCGAGGGGGGGTGTCCGGGGTCGGGGGGGGGGGGGGGGCTGTACGAGGTGCGGGGAGGGGTGTCCGGGGTGTCGGGGGCCTGTCAGGGGTGTAGGCAGGGGTGTTCGGGGTGCGGGGGTGTCCGGGGTGCGGGGGAGGGGGGGCTGTCTGGGGTGCAGGGGGGCTGTCGGTGGTGTGGGGTGGGGTGTCCGGGGTGCGGGGGGCCTGTCCGGGGTGCGGGGGGGCTGTCCGAGTTCGGAGGGGGGGTGTCCGAGTGCGGGGGGGGGGGGGGGGGGGGGGGGGCTGTCCGGGGTGCGGGGGGGCTGTCCGGGTTCGGAGGAGGGTGTCCGAGTGCAGGGGGGGCTGTCCGGGGTGCGGGGAGGCGTCCGGGGTGCGGGGGGCAGTCCGGAGTGCGCGGGGGGGGGGGGGGGGGGGGGGCTGTCCGGGGTGCGGGGAGGCGTCCGGGGTGCGGGGGGCGGTCTGGAGTGCGCGGGGGGGGGGGGGGGGGGGTGCTGTCCGAGGTGCGGGGAGGCGTTCGGGGTGCGGCGGGCGGTCCGGAGTGCGCGCCGGGGGTTGTCCGGGGTGCGGGTGCCGTCCGGGGTGGGGGGGGGGGGCGAGAGGCCGGAGGGCGGCGGCCGGAGGCCCGAGGGCGGAGGGCGGCGGCCGGAGGGCGGATGGCAGGCGGCGGGGGAGGCCGGGCGGCAGGGGAGGGCGGGCGGCGGGGGAGGCCGGGCGGCGGGGGAGGGCGGGCGGCGGGGGAGGCAGGGCGGCGGGGGAGGGCAGGCGGCGGGGGAGGCCGGGCGGCGGGGGAGGCCGGGCGGCGGGGGAGGCCGGGCGGCGGGGGAGGCCGGGCGGCGGGGGAGGCCGGGCGGCGGGGGAGGCCGGGCGGCGGGGGAGGCCGGGCGGCGGGGGTGGCCGGGCGGCAGGGGAGGCCGGGCGGCGGGGGAGGGGAGGGCGGCGCGAGGGAGGGCGGCGAGGGAGGGTTAGGGCGAGGGAGATCGAGGGAGAGGGCGCGGGGGGGGGGGGGGGGGGCGCAGAAACCCTCCGAAATTTTTTAGGCAGCTTAGCGACCGCCATTGGCGGTCGCTAATGGTGAGAAATAGCGACCGCCAATGGCGGTCGCCCGAGTCTGGGGTGCTCCAATGCCCCCTTTTCTAGTAGTGTAATAACAATACGGTCGACTTCAACACATATCACTTAATGGAAAATCCATACGACTGTCTTCCATACCCAGTGAATTGGTGGTTAATACGTAACCACCCATCCTGGTATTCACGGAACCACCTGTCATATGGTTTATCACGTAACCACCCATCAAATGTCCAAGTACCATTTTAAAATCATAAGACATTAAACAAAAATAATGGAAAGAAAACATTTCCACATTTCAAACACAGTATATCACTTAAAAATATTGACATAACAAATCCATTATAAAAACAATTTTCAATAAAGAAATACATAAAAGAGTATATGGTATTTATTTCATTTTAAAAAAACATCATGGCATGTTGAGGAAGCCAAATACCAAATAATACTCCCGGAAGCGGAAAAGGTCGTTGTCACCGCGTACATTAAAAGAAACATTCCTTTTTGCCGATTTGTAAAACAATTCATAGAAAAATATTCCTTTTGTATAAAATTAAAATTCAAAGGGGTTTATACACCCTATAAAATAATGTCTTGTATTAGAACAATATATTTCTCAATGAAAGGAGATTGAGACAAAGTCCCTTACAAAGACGGTATCCTTGGATTAAGGATAAATTATTTACATAATTATGTGTGACAAAAAAATACACAAAATATAGGTGGATATTAAGTGCAAAACAATCATATGTCATTCACACATATTTATATCACAACATATTCAAGGAGTACAAGTTTATCCCAATGAATCAAAATTGGTTTAAGAAGTTCCCTTGCAAAATATTTGACATCCTAACGACGTCACTTCAAAATTCAGAAAATGAGTTGATGAGAGATAAAAAGGGTATCTCATCACTTGGACATAAAATTGAAATCAATAAGGATATATAAGTACATATCCCAACATTACAATATGTAAATTAAAAGACCCAACAAAATAAGTCTTTTAAAAAGAGGAGGGTGAAAGGTTCCCTTACTGACTTTGGTATCTTTCAAAACATACACCCCATGAAAGAAGGACAATACAACATTGATGTAAATACTCATAAATGAAATTATATTACACAAAGAGTATAATAATGGGCAGTACATATACCAATCAAAGGAAATGGTGGAAAATGTATCACAAATCTCACGGGAATAAAAGTGAGATGAAAAATACCTTACGAAAACTTGGCAGCCTAACAGCGCCACTTAAAACTTCCAAAAATTGATTGATGGGATAAAATAGGGTCTCTCATCATATTAACATAAAATTTATAGAAATATGAATATAAAAGAACATCCCAATAATAATAATGATTATCTTAAAAGGAATGACATAAAAGAGTGTACTTAAAAAGAAAGAGAGGGGTAGGATCCCTTACGAAAATTCTGCAGCCTAACAGCGCCACTCAAAACATCCAAAATGGAATGATGAGAGAAAATAGGGTCTCTCATCATATGAAAATAAAAAATTACAGTATGAGTAATATAAAATTACATCCCAATCATAAAAAATATGATCTTAAAAGGTATGACATAAAAGAGTGTACTTAAAAAGAAAGAGAGGGGTAGGATCCCTTACGAAAATTCGGCAGCCTAACAGCGCCACTCAGAACATTCAGAATAGATTGATGAGATTAAATATATTATCTCATAATATGAACATAGAAAAATTACAGTAATAGTAATATAAATGAACATCCCAATCATAATAAAGATGAGCTTAAAAGAAATGACATAAAAGAGTGTACTTAAAAAGAATGAGAGGGGTAGGATCCCTTACATCAAGTCCGACTTGTCTTGTTCGTTTCTTTATATTCCTGAATAATAAACTTTGGTCAATTTATAATTGTTTAAGGACCTCCCTTAAAGATTATTATTCAGTTCATATCACATATTATAATGTTATAATAATTGTTTAATAATGTTAGTTCATATCAGACATTTTTGTCGATGCTTGGTACATGAGTAAAAAAATGAACTTGTTTGAAAATGATTGCCCATGTAGTTACAATTAAATCATTTCTAGAATAGTATTAATTATTAAAATATCATATATATCCCGTAAATATTCATTTTATACTCTTCCATAACATCTGGAGATAAAAAATGAAAAGCACCGTTCATGGAGACGGTAGGCCGTACGTACACATAAACACTACTTGCATTTTTTGTCATATTAATAGAATTAAAAATAAATGAGATATATATATATATATTATAATTATAGTATAATATATATGTTATATATGTTACATATGTTGATTAATTTCATTCTTTATACATTCCATGTATTGCATGAACGAGTCACATCACTTGAGAGGGCAGTAGTCCACACTTCCTCATATGAAATTGTCGCATTTTCACAACATGCAAAGAATAAAGGTATTTTTTAAATATAATATACATAAGTATATAAAAAATATAAATATAATATATATCATATATAAAATACAGTGAAATCATAATTTCTACCTTTAAAGGTGTTAAAAAGAATATTGAACAATCATCGTTTCGTGAGGCAGAAAATCGCCAACCATAGAAACATAATGTTCTTTAATCTTTAGACGAAGGTTTGTGTAGGTTTAGATCTAATATTTCTCATAAAAAAATCCTAGTATATTGAACATACTGGTTTTGTTACAAAATAAAGTAATTAAAAGAGTTTAGGGGGTTGGAGAAGCAAAATAAAACAGAAGATCACAATAGAAGACACTACCTTTAAATCGGGTAACTCTTTTTGATTTGAGCTCAAAGGCTTCCTTAGAAAGACTTCTGCCCAAATTGAGGCTTATAGGAGTAAGAAAGGGATGTTCAGAGACAAAATGGGTTGGGTTTTTCTGAGCCAATGGATTGAGAGGTGTGGGTAAGGTGGTAGAGGTGGGGGCCTTTTATAAGAGGAGAGGAGGGGTACTCTTGGAAAGTTATAAAAGGATACATTATTATAAAACGAGTTTCGGTTTTTAAAGGTCCCACATTTATATATTTCGTGGATAAGGTGATAAGTATTCGAAATCCACCCATACAATATGTTTTTGATATGTGTAGGTCTTAGATTTTACGTTATCTTTTAATTTTATTTAAATCGTTAAATAATGAGGTAATCGCTGCATCATCATGGTGTCATATATAATTTAATTTATATAATGTCTAAAAATTATAAAAAAAATATAATGGTGTAGGAAATCATTTTAGATTTCTAAGGAATAATTATAGTCAAACATATGACTTGTATAACCCCATTTAAAAATTGTTTTAGTAAAACAACACATGTTTGTGACATTGTTATTTTAACATTAAATAAAACATTATTAATGTTATTTTCCTACCAAAGTGGCTCCATGGGGTCCCCAAGTTGACCCATGGACTGTCTTTGTCGGCCATGACACATCCAATAAGTGTAGGACATGTTTCAAGGTTATTTCATATTATTAAAACACTATTTGTACGTTAAATTACACTAATTACCTCTAATCGCTATTAAAAACTTAAAAGTTACTATTCACCAAAAATTATTTTAATCCCATTGAACCAAATTTTACTTACTAATTAAAACCATGTATGGTGGATTTTTTAAATTCAAAACACAGAGGTGGAATAATTTCATTTAAACAAAAAATCATTTTTTATGTACCACTTAGTTGTTTCATTATTCATCAAAAATTGAAGTTTTCAGAAAAATACCAAAAATTCACCCTAAGATATATTTGATATTCCAAATTCAAAAATGATGTATATTTTACAAAATTCAAAAAATATAGATTACATTAATTAATTTAATAATTAATTCCTGCTGTCAGAACAAATAGCGTGTTTTTATGAAACAATATATATCAAATGATTGACACTAGTTTAAGTCCAATTTTAAAGTGAAATTAATTCCAATGTCCACTATTGGATTAAATGGTAAAAATTTATTCTAATTTCACTTTAAAACCAATTCAAAAGATAATCTAATCATATAAATATATTAGATTAAAAAGTGGTTTTGAATTAAAATACAACATTTTTAACTATTCATTAAAAATGAACTTTATCGGAAAAATACCAAAAATTTACACAAAGTAAATTTTGATGCCATGATTCTAAATAAGAATTTTATTTTCTCAAATATAACACATAAAAATTTCAAAAGTGGATTTAAAAAAGGTTCTCCATCAAAAGGCGGTTAATTGATCTTATAAAGAATATTATAATGTTTACGCTTAAAATTGGATTCATTCACATTTTTAATCCTCTAACATTTTTTGTAAAAAGTAATTTTTTTTGACAAACATATATAATCATTTTGTTTTTAGTTCTGTTCATTCCCGTCATTACAATGTCTAGGTGTTAACTACCATTTAAAATAAAATTATTTTATTATTAGAGTGCAACGTAAGATTTCAAAGGAACTCGTTGTTGCGTATTGGGTAAGTCATCGAGCATAGTGTTCCCTTTAAATTAATATTAACATTTTATTCACAAATAGGGATAAATAATAAAAATTTCATATTCTTTATTTACCTGGGGTGTTACATATAATGTTGAGAAACACATCAAACATTCATTACCACACATGTTTTGAACATATTATTTTGTTTTACCTCTTGTTTAAACCATTTTTATCCCTTTTGATTTTTACAAGGGTTAGTAGTTTTTACCAAAGTAATTTATTATTTTGGTTGAAAATAACAATTTTTTATTATGTAATTTGTAAATAATGATTCATAATTTTAAATGTTTCATTATATTAAGCCTTTTTCAGTGGTAAAAATAAATTTTAAAGTAATAAATATATAATTTAATAAAAATAATTTTTAAAATATAAATTATGTTTTAAAATGTAAAATATGAGTTTAAAAGTTATAAAAAATTTAAAAATTATAAATTAACTTATAATATAAATATTTTTTCTTATAAAATTGTTATAATAATTATAAATTCATAATAATATACCAATAACATCATAAAAGTCATGTTAATTCTAAAATTAGTATTTTGTACTATTCCCCAAAAAATAAACATTTTTTGAGAAATACAAGAAAATAAACTTAAGGTAGTATTGAAATTTTTAATATAATAATGAATTTATGTTTTAAAATTTTTAATTATAAAATTGTAGCATTTTATTTTAAATTATAATACTATATACAATGAAAATTCTCTTTTATTGAAAAAAATTACGCTTTTAACCTTCAAGTGTTTTTAATCATATTTTGTATAGATTTATTAATAATTGAATTGTGATATATTAAGATATAAGAATCAATATTACTTATTATAATATTATTATATCTATGATAGACTTCATTTATTAAAATACAACACCCTATTTTTTAAATTATTTATTAAAGGGAATCATTTTTCAATATTAATCAAAAACATTATTTAAATTTATTATTATATTTTTATCTATTAATGATTATATTATTCATGATATTTTAAAATTTAATTGTTTTTTAAGGTTTCGTGTTAATTCAATGCTACATGTGACACAAGCTGAGAAATGAAATAATAGTTTAAAGGGTTAAAAATATCATATAATTATAGTTATGTTATAAAAGTCTAATTTTAATTGAATACTTCATCAAATAATCTTAAATCTTATACCATTAATTCCACTTCTGTATAATGTTGGTCTGAATGGACATATTATCCCTATAGTCAAATAATCCCAACTATAATATAATCACAATGACCATATACATATAAGGTTTATTTAATTTTTATGTTTAACCTTATATTGTTCAAGAAAATATTTCATCTCGTCAATTTATATCTATTCTAAACATGTTTCATTTACCTATCATATAATGTATTTCATTTTTTATTATAAATTTAATCCTTAATTATGTAACAAAATTATTTTTTTGATGTTGTGTGTAATCCATGCTATCACATCATTAATGGAAATTTAACAATATATGTTTTTGGAGTCAAATTTTACCAACTTAAAAGAACCTCCCCCAGGAAATTTCATTACAAATAGAAAAATGAGTTTAATTTTGTCTTTTTATATATTTTAGTTCCCACATTGATTCCTCAATAATATAATTTTTCCATAGATCATTTACCACGTGGGTGATCCTTTTTCGAAGCAATTTATCTCCATGATCTAGCATTTCCCCTAGTTTTTCCTCATTATAAAGATCATATTATAAGTTCATAGATTTTTATTTTAGTATATTTGATAGATAATCTATATACATACTTAACAATGATGCATGAAACAGGTCTTGCACCTCTGAGATGTTTGGTGGAGGTACTATGTGATAAGATAATATTCCTATATGATCATGAATATCAAAGGTACTGATGTAACTTCTGCATAACATTATTTTCTTACCTAATCTCATATAAAGAAATATATTAAGGAATGATTTTGACATAGTTTACAAATAATATCTCATCAATGTTTATTAATATATATCAGTTATGATATGTGTGCCTCTTTAATATAAAATTTAATGTATTCAATCTTATTTATAATTTCATTGAAAAGTTTGTGTCCTATTAAATTATTACATCAAAATTAACCTCACAATTTTAGATTTATGCACTTCCTAACATTTAGTTCCTCAAATGGAACAAATTAGATTCTGAAGTGGAAACTGTTATTTATCAGGACGTGACCAAGAGAATATATTGATCATAACTACCATTGAAATATATTTATAATGATATTATATTATCTCCCAATTTATGAATTGTAGTATTATGTATATAGTTAGGTTGATAAATATAATTTATGATAAAGTTTAGTTTTGTATCGAACAATTTTTGGACACTTCTCTAGTACATTGATGTGGACCACATATATAGATTAGATAAAATTGAAAGTGATCCTATTTGAAACCATATTTATTTTTTTAGTTATATAAATTAATGTAGATCGAGTGAGAACTGTGATCAAATAGAAATGAATTTCTATAAAATCACAGGTTGATCATCTCCAACCCAAGTGGAATTATAGCTGGTATTGATAATGAGATGACTTACAGTGAAATACATAGTGATATTTTCTTATTTCCAAACTGGTATACATAAGGGACAAATCATTCCCATATATTTATATTTTTTGACATATACATATAGTTATACCATGCATTAGAATACATATTCCAAAATTTATTTCTTCAATTTTTTCAACCTTAAATATGGCTTAACATCTTTGAAGATATTTATGATTCCTTAGTTAATAGCGATTGATCATATATATACTCATTTAAAATTAACATTGTGATATTTGTTATGGATCAAGAATATATCTATGTTCCAAATCATATAACTCAATCTCTATCAAGTAAGAACTCTGGAAAACATTCTACCTTTTTTAGATCTGTTCACATTTTTTGCCATCATTGATCCTAAAATTAATGGATGGTTGAGTAATAATTTTATAATGGTATGATTTAATCTATTCCTTTATGATTTACATTTCCATATTCTGAATATCCATAATTATTGGGTCCCTTTGGACCCAGATTAAGGTTTTTTGGCATGATCAATTATTCATAGACCATTATAAAACATATTTCCCTTTATAAGACAGATATTTATTGATAAATCAAAGTCATTTATTGCCTCAAACCATCATCTTTGAATAATTTTTAAATCTATATTTTTGAATATATGCATTAATATATTCTTATATTTATATATATTTTTTGTAATTTTCACCATAACAATAATGCCTCCAAATCATTAATGTTAAATTCTCCACTTCTATTAGTCATTCACATGTTACATAATTTTACTGATGGATCATCAATTGATACAAGGAAAAGTCTATCACCATATAATTTTTCATAAAGATAATCCTCAGGCACTTCTTTAGTGCATAGAAATTTCTCAAAAACACCTCTCCTCTATAGGGAAGTTTATGTACATGTGTAGAGAGAAACCTTTTCAAAAGATCTTTTCACATGTATTTACATATATCTATCTCGAGAAAATTGACTCCCTTTGTTTGTTAACATGGTTAGTGTACATGATAATCTATTGAGTTTCACCCAAATTTTTGATAGTATCTTCCTAATTGAATAAAGGAATAGTTTTTTGTTCTCAAATATTGGTCTAGGACATTTTTAAATCACCTATTTCCCTTAAAGTATCAACCAATATACCCTATGGTATGATTAAATTACCAAAGAAAGATTCATTATATAGATATTATACACACTTAACTAACATGAATTATAGTTTATCATTTCATAAGATATTTAGAACAATCCTAAAATACTATTCATGTTATTTATTTCTCTTTGAATATATAGTAATATAATTAATAATGTATATTAAGAATTTTTCCATGTAATATATAATGACTATATTCATCAAATCCATAAAGATGGAAAGGTTATTTGTATGTTTTAAGGGAATAATTATGATTTCATAGGGTCTATATCTTGTGCATAATGTTGAATTTGATATACATTATCTCTTTAAACTTATGTTATGGTATCCTGTATTAATATCCACATTTGACAATAATTTATCCCTTATAATATGGGAAAAATCATCAATGTAGGGTATAGGTGAAATGCCCTGAACTATGTCACTGAATCCAAACTAGAGTGTCACATGAACTTTTTATTTCCTACCATACATAATAGGATGAATACTATCAATGAGGGTTGGAAAGTGATTAGTGGGGAGACTATACCATCAATATGATGAAAGAGAAAAATTAATAATAACATAGGATAACAAAGTGGAATAAATAAGAAACAATGTACAAAATGAAATGGAATGTACCTTACTTCAAAAAGAATTTATAATAATGGATCCTAAAAGTGGTAGGTAAGAATAGAATACATAAAAGATAATAAATTAAATAAAACACTCTCGAATCCCTTTTGATTATATCTAAGTACCACCTTCAAACACCATGATCCATAATTTAGCCCCCTCTTGTTGGGCCTTTTCAATTCGCTTAGTTTCTGATCATGAAATATATAATGCATTGATATTTTCAGGTATAGTGTGAGTACAAACCCAATAGGGAACCTCCAATGAAATTGAACAAGATGGAAAATATATAATATGTGTATGGAATGATATAAGTTAAATAATCATGTAAATGTACAACCATACAATTGTTGAGTCATCTTATGCTATCCAAGCTATCACGAACCCTGACCCACCTTCATCAGAAAAATTCTAGTAAGGATTTCAATTCTTATAACTACAATTCCTAATATGTTCCATAATTCCCAACACTAGTTGGTACATTAAAAAATTAATTACTATTTATAACAACCTCTTTTAACGAAACACCATACTTGCCACCCCAACGGGGGTATTTGAAAAAAATCCACACACCCCACATGGATGGAAGTATTTCTCCTCAGATGATGATAAGTCATACCTAATATATTTGATTTATATAGATGTAAACATCACCCCTAAGTATATTTATACCCTATCAACCTAAAATCCATTGATTCTTACATTCCATGCATGGTCTACTACCACGTCAGTATACATATATGAGTTATGAATCGTACCATAAAATCATCCATAGTTCGTATCCCTTTACACATTATCATACCCCCACTATAATTGTACATATAAAAAATTATGAGAAAACTATTTATACTAACACCTTATTCATTTTTTATCAAATATGAAATATTGTAGGCAATATATTTCATATAAATAATGAATAAGGCATATTAAAATCATTTTGTAAGGGGATTCTCATACACACCAACATGTAAAAATAACCAACAATGGGATACATGGGATAGAAACAAATAAAACAGACACATAGCAAGTATGGGTCTATATGGACACCCAAACACCCACATGAATCATATATCATGCGTGGATTTCACGAACAATAACAAACTCGAAGAAACATCATATACAAGCCCATATATGATAAGGAAATTATTAAATCAAGATTATAGATTTCAATTTCATGGTTCACCAAGAAGGTAGTCACCTGAAACAAGATGACACCTAAGAGATTAAAAACCATATTTAAGATAACCTTAGAGATAATGAATGGAAGTTCCAAGAGAGGCATATAAAGGATCTAATTTAAGAGACATACTCAATAAGAGTTAGCAATATAATCACTAATAAGACACCATAAAATTACCAACATCCTCAACAAATGAAATTGTTATAACTATATTGGGAAACACCTCACTTCACAACACAATGAACCATAGATTAATACATTATAACCACATTTCATGATCATTTTAAATGAAATGTGGAAATTTTAACAAATATGACAGGCTCACTTGTGTTATCCACCTCTGAGGAATTATTATCCTCAATAATTATCTCTAGATTCACGCTCAACTAACTTGAGACACTGAGTTCAAATATAAAAATACCTCTCCCACGTATCCTCTTGGACTAGTTCCTCTCACCACATGATCTAAAAAATTGGCACCATTTTACCCTATAAAAAGTTATTTATTCACATAAATATACAACCCCACCATTGATCATATGATATTTTTGGATCCTATTATATTTTCTCACAACATATAACATGTGTAGGATTGGAAATATACATCAGATGATGTGATACATTAAAAAAATCATGAACACCATGGTATCACTGAGTAATACCCAAACAATAATCCACTATCTCTATACACTCAATTATCTTAGATAGTTAAAAAAATCATAGAACCAACATTTCATACTTATGAGGATGTTGATTCACAAAATAAGGAGTCACCCATACCAAAAATATATTTTCCACAATAAACTCAAAGGTATTATCCTATGGTCGACATATGATCTCTTTCTTCTTTGAGTGGTGGCCAACAATTCATGATGAAATGTACTATATTCAATGTCTCCTTCACTAGGCTCGGTCCCACAATACCTATATACACACCTTAATCAACTATAACTGTATGATTTATGGTTGACCATAGAGATCCTCATAGAGTTCTATATGAAAGTAATCTTCAGAATTCTTATTATAAAAAAATACACCTATATGACCATCCCATGATACCCTAATGTCTATGATACAATCTTGAAGAATATCCTTAATAATTAAAATCATCCTCTTATACATTGTATATATATCTGGTGTATATTACAAGATCAATCTTAGCTGAGTCCCCAAAGCATTCTTTGAGAACATATAGAACTAACATATTAAACATGAATCTCTATTTTATAATGTTCTTAATGGTACTCCAAAAATATTGTAAATCTCATAGTTATATATCTTTCCCAACTCAAAAATAAAAAAATCCCAACTCCGTAATAAATGATCCTCTTTAATCATCTGATTCACTATATCTGACTCAACATCAGGATTCCTTGAGGTCCATGGTAACAATGTCAATAAAAAGTTAAGATATCATTTCATTCGTAAAATTTTCATAAAAAGTGGATGGAGTAAAGAAATAGGACATTGATGAACATCCTTTACATTGTGTAAATTAAAATATCATGAAAAAAATAGTGATATCCCACTTTATACCTAGAAACTAGAATTTATACCTAATGTCATGATATATAATAATTTAATTGCAATGAAATATCCATAATGAAGAGTGGGAGTGTCTCATAGTATCATCCCAAATGGATATCAGAACTAAAATAATCTAATAGGATTATAAAAAAATGTTATAATTTAAGGACCAACATGGTACATGGATCATCTTTCATTAATCATTCTTGGATTACTGAACACATGGAATATACCTACTAAAAGCCCTTTCCCAATCCAATTAAGTTAACATGATTAAAAAGGTAAATATGTCATTTACTATCTCAACATAGGCACATGAATTCTTTTATTGACAAATAAAAACATAAAACATCACAATTCTTATGAAGGATGACCTCTATGCTCATATTCATCCAACATCTTCTTATAGAGAGAATATACAACAATGTTACCTATACCGAATGCATCATCCATATAAAAGTTGAACATCAGTAGATAATCCACTTAGTACCCCTGCCTTAAATTTGGGTTATACTACTAGTTGATATAAATAAACTCTTTTGGTCAATTTAAATAATAAATCTCCTTCTATGTAGATAGTTTCCCCAACACTTAAAAGCGTAGACCAAAATTGATTACTCCAGGTCATGGGTAGGATAATTTCACTATTATTGTTGCTTATATAGAGACCCATAATCAACTATATAATATTTCTACAGTATCATTTCTCCTAATGTATCTCCCATGGAATCATAAAATACCACATATCCTATCCCAGATTCTAGAAGAGTGTTCACTAGAGCTCTCTTCAACCTATTCTGTATCTCAAGAAATACTTCCTCACATAAATCTGACCACCCCAAATTTACCCATATCATTAATAGAGCATTCATTAGGGATTAAAAACTATAACTCCACATTATTTAAAAATAAATCTTTATTCTATATCATATAAAACATGAATAATTGATCTTTAACAAAACACAAAATATATATTATTTTATAACCATTATAACATAGCCATTTAAATGGAAGGTATGAAAAGACTTAATTGAATTATAAAATATAAATAAAGGAAATAATCAATAAATATATATTAATAAATTATAATTAAAAAAATAACTCATTTCTTATTATAATGATTTTATTCCTCAGAATATGTTTTGTTCTAAAAAATATATTAATTATAGTGAGTGAATATTGTAATTATATCTTTAAAATTTAAAAAATATATTAGATAAAAAATATTATTTTAGAAAATAAAATATTAAAATTATCATATGTTTAATTGTTAGGATTTTTTTTAAAATGATTTATTTTTTACAAAAAAAGTTAAAAATACTCATTTTGTAAAAAATATTTTGGGTTAGAGCATCCATAAATATTCATACTATTTTGAAATGGTTTCAAAATAACATTATTTGTATTATATTATTAATAATTCAATTATTTTCATTGGAATCTATTTTATTATTGAATTAATGTGAAAACATTTTTATACATAAAACACATATTTCTGTTTTTTATTTTATTTTTCAATGTTCCTTATTTTTTTATCATAAATTAAATTATTTCCCTTATGTAAATTTAATATTGAAAAATAGATTCCATTTTTTTATCAGGATGTCCAGATTTTGTAAATATTTTTTTTTATTTTTTTCATTATGAGATGTAAATATAGTAAATTTTTATGAACCCTGTATAAGTAAAATGATTTAATTAGGGTTAAAACTAATGTAATGTGGCTTAAAATTCATTTTAAAACAGTCATTTATTTAATTTTGTTATCATATTGCATATATAATCAAAATTTAAAATAATAACATTTTTGTTATCTATAATAACTTTTTACCTTTGTCATATTTATGTAAAACAATAATATAAAATGTCACTTTATTAATTTTAATAACTATAATATTTTTTGAAAAGGATAAAAACAACCATTATTTAATTATAAATGTTTATTTTAAATTTGAATGTGTTTTTTATGATGATATTTTCTATTTATTATTGATGAAATAAATAACATAAATGCTTATAGAACAACAAAATAATGCTCATGGAAGTAGTATAAAAATTAGGGAAACAATTTTAAAAACTATAAAAGAAATATTTTTCAAGAGAGTTTATGCACACCATGAATTTTTAAGATGAATATAAAATATAATCAATTTCTGAAAGGTTTATAATAAAAATTTTTCTTTTCAAGTTACATTCAAATTAAATTTCTCTGAATAGTTCTTTAAATGAAATTAATAGAATTTAATGTCAAATATATTCTATTAGATTATATGAAAATCATAAAAATATTTAAATATGAAAAGTATGATATTAAATGGTAAATATGTCATCATGTTTCTATTTATTATCCAATTATTAACTTATAATTAAAATTATCACGAATTAATATTAATAAAGACATTACCATGATTAAGAATAAAATATATTAACTAGGGGGTTTAACGAAATGATATGGTTTAAAATGAAATATAAACATATTAATCATTTAATGGATGATTATATTAATAAAACATATTATTTATAATTCAATCCATTTAATTTTAAAACTATTTTACATGAGTTAGAAATATATTATATTATAATATTTCCTGAATTAACAAAAATGACATTAATGATATTTTATAATAAAACATATTTTATTAAATTTTTTTAAATTACAAAAAAAATATACTATATTAATAAATTTTAATGTTATATGGTTTAAAATATAAACCATGGTCCATTTACTGGTCTCTTTTCATTTTTATGGTCTTTTTCTCGAACCCGGATTTTTAAGAAACATTGATATCTTGGTAATTTTCATAGGGTTAAAAGATGGTTAAAAAAATATATATGGGAGAAAAAATTTTAACATTTTTAAATTTTATTTTTTGGTATTATTTATAACTGAAATAATATTAACTTCTAATTATATCAATTTTAAGGTATTTTTCCAGAAAAATTAATTTAATATTTTAATTAATTTCATGTGTGCCCCTCCCTTAACTTATAAAAGAGAATATATTATCCTATATCCATAACATCTTATTGAGTATTATATATTGGAAATTTCCTAACATAATACACTACTAGATTCCTTAACCAAATACTAGATAAATTGTTTATTTCCAAAATTCTATGATTTCATAGATTAATGGGTATTCAAACCGAGGTTTTATCAATGAAGAAGTATAACTCTTAACCAAGTGTTTTAATTATTATAACTCATATAAATATTAGGTATCCATTATAAAATAATATAATTATTGTATTCTATATAATTAATTATCATTATGATTAAAGAAAACTCATTATCTATATTCTTCCTCTAATGCTCCGACCCCAGTTACCCAGAGTCGGTGTATTATTTTAATACATTGGCATGATTACAGGGAATAATGTCTCGAAGGAACGATAAGTATAACAGTCTTGGAAAGATAGATCACATACATGAATGTTACATTTTCACTTTACGACATACAAAACAACATAATTAATCTTTATGAACGCCATTATTCCCTTGGCTTAACCCTGCATATTAATCACATTACACTTCTTGCAATCCTAGGAAAAATAAAACATATAAATGGGTGAGCTAAAATTCTCAGTAAGGGTAAGCAATACAGTGGAAACTTTCAAAAATAAGCATAAAAATTTAAGGCAATGTACAAAACTAAAAAAAAGCCTTTGAAACTTGAACTTCAGCATAATATGGCAGAAATAAAATGAAATAATGCCATTTACTTATTCACATGGATATTCTACTAATCAAATAATCACATGAAATATCACTAACCACTTTCATAATGATGGAATGCATAATGATGGACATTAATTTCTTTATCAAGGCCTCGTGCCAAGGCCTAGGGGCTAACTATAACCAGAACCCAACCCGGAGTGCATCTAATAACCAGACACGAACCCGGAGTGCCTCTAATAACCAGACATCAACCCAGAGTGCCTCTAATAACCAGAAACCAACCCGGAGTGCCTCTAATATCCGGACACCAACCTAGAGTGCCTCTAATAACCGAACACCAACCCGGAGGTATTACTTTTACCGGTCCCAAACCCGGAACATACTATTCCAACACATTCATCATAAGAAGAGGATGAAATATAACATATAAATTTGTATTAAAACTAGCTTGATAAATGTAAATACTTTACCCATAAACCATGAATGGTATAAAAATAACACATCCACAGTAAAATATATCACAAAACCTTCAACACAATATGGAAGATTTGTATCATGATAAATCAACTTCAAAGCAAGTTTAAAATCCATTAATGGATTTTGACATATAAGAGATTGATTTATAAAACACTTTGAGAGAAATACCCCCTTTTCATGAAGACATTTAAAAGTCACACAAATTAGAAAATATATCATTTAAATACATTTTTGAATCAAATTGTCCCATACCAATTTGAATCTTTTTAATGGAATTAACATTTTAAAAAACATTCATGTCCATATAAATAAATCCTTAAAAACCATTTTGAAGACATGGACCTTAATGAGAAATATTTAGAAGGATAAATATTTAAAACATTTGAAATTATGTTTTAGTAAAAATTAACATAAAATAATCCCTTTGAAAAATATTTCATAAAACATTTACATGGATAATAAATATGTCCCAGTAGATACTTATATAAAAACAATCTCGGATAATAAAGAGATTGTGAAATTAACCCTTACCAGTTTGGTAACTTACGAAACATACAACCCATGAAAGAGGTATCATACAATGAATATGTAAATACACATAAATTAATGTGTATTACACAACGACTATAATAATGGGAAGTATATACACCACACAAAAGGTAATAGTGGAAATATGGCATGAATCTCACGGGAATAAGGAGTGAGATGAAAACCCCTTACCTTGCACTTTCCTTTAGTCGAGGGTACGTTTAACCTCTTGTATGAAGATCGTAGTATGTTATTAAATTATACCAGAACCATATTAATATTTATGATATCATACCGGATTCATTAATGACTTTATATTACCCATTTAATAATAATTTCCATTTTAAGTTAACATTTTGGGTAATAATCACTTTCATTATTGTACGTGTTTTAACTTGTCACTCTTGGTTGTATAACATAGATCATGATTTAAATACTTCCAGAATATAAAACATGATACATATATAAAATATATTTAGAATATAACTATGTATAATAGACATATATATGAGATTGAAATCACCGTTTATGGAGACGGTAGTCCGTACGTACGCATAAACACTGTTTCTGTTTTCATGTAGTATTGAACAGAAGTAAATGAAACAGATATATGTAATTACATAAATCCTTATATATATATATATATATATCTCAAGTAGCATTATTATGTCATATATTAAATACTTATTAGTAATATATATTTTTATTATCGTCGATGAATAGTGAACTTGGAAATGAATCTCGTTGCGTCGTGGAGATGGTAATCCGTACGTACGCACGAGCGAAAATATCATTATTTGGATATTAAAATAATATATAATTGGATGTTATATAATATATAAATAATAATTATAATTTTATATTTATTATTTACATGAATTACAAATCATTATTATACCCATCCAAATATTAATATATTGAATAACAATTACACCACGACGTGGAGACGGTATGCCGTACGTATGCACGTATGGTGACATGTCATTCAAATGATGGATAGAATACTACATATGGTTGTACCATATTTATAATAATATTAAAGTATATATAATATACTGTATTCATTATTTTAGAATGGTAATAGCAAAGAAAGAAGAAGTGGAAGAAGAAAGGAACTTGAAAAAGGGTGGTGAAATCATTACCTCTTCTTCGGGTACTTCCTTTTGATTTGATAAAAAGGGATCCTTAAGTTGTCTTTCTGACTAAAGGAATGCCTCTATGATTAAGTGAGAGAATTTTAAAGAGTTTTTGGGCATAGGTTGGCCGATCCAAAAGGATTTGAAGGTGTGAGTTAATGAGAAGGGAGAGTGCCCTTTTATAAGAGGGGTGAGGGGCACCTTTGGAAAAGCTAGAAATATTATTTTATAATAAATTTATATTCGGTTTCTAATCGCTCAAAAGTTTATTATTTAAAGGTTAAGGTGGGGATGGTAGAAAACCACTCAGCCAATAGAATTTAGATAGGTTTTGGTCATTATATTAACCTTATCTTTAAGTATTAACTCTTAGTTAATTAGTTTCACTTTTACAATGTCTCTTTGTATTTTTATATTATATGGTTAATAAAATTACTATATACATCCAATCGACCCCCCAAGTGGTCCATAAATGATACAACTATCATGACATATGTCTCTTGGTCGAACCATAGAATTATAGGAATTTAATATCAATTAATAATATAATATATTTTTTAAAAACTCTTTTATGTCAATTTTGACACTATTCAATAATTTATTTTTGAACAAATCATAAAAGATTGATTACTTCGAAAAAGGTTAATTAACTCAATACTAACATGTCATATTAACCTATAAAATTAGTTTAATTCATAAAAAGTATCAAATTATATTTATTTGGGTATTTATAATATCAATTATTCTAATTTTTTCACTATTTTGGTAATTACTGCATCATCATTGTGTCATAAATAAATTAAATTATTTAATGTCTAAAAATTATAAATAAAATATCATTATTTATCAAATAATTTTAGCTTTCAAATTAATATTTACAATCTAATTTATCTTTTGTATAACCCTATATTAAAAATGTTTTTGTAAATAAAAATTGATTTTAACTCTTTTAACTCTTATTTGAATTAAATAATAATAAATGTCATAATCTAATCCAAGTGGACCTAAATGATAATATTTTATTCCTAAGGTTGTTTTTGGTCGAGATAAACTTTTCTAATAGAATTAGTACATGTGTTAGGGTAATATTAATATCATTTTTACCCTTAATTACCCTATTTACTTTTAACCGTGGTAAATAAAAGTAAAAAGATACTATTCACCAAAACATATTTTCATCTCATTGAACAACATTTTACTCCTTGATATTAACCGTGTCTCTCGGATTTTATAAATTCCAATCACAGAAAGTGTAAAATTAAGTTTTATGAAAAATTCAGTTTTTTTAACTACCACTTAGTAGTTTCACTATTCATCAAAAATTGAAGTTTTTTTGAACAATGCCAAAATTTCACCCTAAGCTATAATTGATATTCTGAGTTCAAAAAATGATGTCTATTTTTCAAAATTCCAAACATATAAGTTGCATTAATTAATTTTATAATTAATTCCCGTTGTCACAACAAATAGCATGTTTTTAAGAAACAATATATATCAAAAGATTGACAATTGTTTATGTGCAATTTCAAAGTGAAATTAATTCTAATGAACACCATTGGATAAAAGGGTAAAAATATATTCTAATTATACTTTAAAACCACTCAAATTCGTAATTTGTCAATATTAATTATTTTGATTAAAAAAGTTGTTTTTAATTAAAATTTTATAATTTTCACTATTCATCAAAATATTAAAGTTATCTGAAATGTACCAAAATTTCACCTTATGATAAATTAGATACTCCAAATCCAAAAATGAAGTCCATTTTCAGAGATAAAATTTCTAAAATTTTAAAAAGTTGGTATTACTATTCATAATTGCTACATTGATTGGTCGTGGCATGTGTTAGAACTCGAAGTTTCGTACAACACACGATACTATATTATTCAAAGAGAAGCGTATCGTGGAAGCTCGGGGTGTTACACTTCCAATCCATCAGAAATAGTAATGTTTCTTGTTTGTACATGTGGAATATAACCTCCATGAAGCAATAAAATTTGTTTTTTCCTTTTTTTACACTGATGGTGATGATTATAGATTTAATGAATATATATATATATATGATAGAAAATGTGCAAGTAAATATTTAAATTTATTTGTCCCTTCCATAAAAAAATGAAAACAAAATTCATTAATTCATACCTCGTATTGTCTCAAAGAATGATGTAGTTAATTTATATATATATATATATTTTATGGATGAATATATTAATATATATTTATATATATTGAATATATATGATAATTATATTATTTTTAACTTTATGAATATTTTTTAACCATGATCAATGTAAATTTACTAAATTTACCAATCCAAAACACTCATGAAAAATGATTTAATTAGCACCAAAAAAGAGAGTTTTATAAAGAATTATAAATAAATGGGCTTCGAAATATTAGAATTAGTTCATATATAATATTATAAGTACGTATTTTTTTATTTTAGAGTATTATATTAAATTTAATGTTATTATAAAACAGGGTAGGGAACTTTCTATGAAAAGACAACATGAGGTAAGGGTTTCTAGTCTCACCTTTATTTCGGTGAGACAAATTCCATGTTGACCAATTATTTATTTTATAGGGTATATATACTAACACTGAATTTATTTTACTATGAATTTGTAAAAATTATGTTGATTTAGACATCAATATAATTTTATCATTTTTATAAGGTTTTAATACGAAGATTACCAAAATAAAGAGGGATTTATGTCTTAATCTCATTTAATTAGGGACTGTTTTTTCTTGAACATCCATTGAGAAAATTAAATAAAACATGTATGATATATTACATTAACATAATTATACTGTATTTATTTCAAAATTGTGATGTTATCATAACATTTTACTATATTTGGAACTCAAAATTATTTAGAAAATTTTTATATGAAAAATCAGCCTTATTTCTTCTCTTTCCATTAAAAATATTTTCCTTCCAAATCCGTAATTTATAAAATGTTTTAGATATTTTTTTAATATTCTAAAATTAGTATTATGAAATTTATTCTTACCCATGCCCTTCAATATATAATTTTTTATTAATGGAATATTCTTTACATTTTCTAAATGAGGTACCTTTTTTAATGGAGGGAATGAAAAATTTCATTAACAAAAAAATATGAATAGAATTTCATGATGTTATGTTAAATATATTATTGTTATCTAGAAATAACGTATTTCCATTAATTTTATAAATATAATTATTTTTAGTAAATTAATTTAAAATAAAATGGTTGTTGTTCACCATAAATATTGCAGATATATTTTAAACGATTTTTTATCTAATATAACATCATTTGATGTTCTCTAAAATTTACTTTATATATGATCCAGTGGTAACAAAATTATTATTTCTTATATATTTTATTATTATTATGGTGAGATTTTTATAAAACCCATTTATTTTCATTGGGTTATGATATGATGAATTTATGAAATGATTATAAAACCCCATTTTCTTTGCATGGGTTATGAAATGATGACATGATTAATATTTTATGTTAATTGGAAAACATATATATGGTTTTCATTATGTGACCAATGAGACTAGACTTATATATCCCTCATAAATATTGGGTTATGTTTTATATCTCATGAGATAATTATGGGAACCAAGATGATGTGATTGATCTACCCTAGGAAAACATTTGGGATACTTGATCCAATATGGTAAATAGGTGGTGATTTATGATATGTTTTGATATGGGAAACATTTTTTATTCCAAATCCAATGTTATTTGATTGTCACGGTAGCTAAACATGAAATTTCAAATGTTTTCTAAACCCATGATGGTGCCAAATTATTATTTCATGTTTTTCTGGTTCAGATTTGAAATTGTGGTTCACAATTGATTATAGAGGATTTCTCACACATATGAATCATGCCTTTATAATAATAAAGATTCAGGTTAGAATTCATTATTATAATCTACGGTGAATAGGGTATGAATTTTTTATGTTATGATCATAATCCCATTCCCATATTCATAACTTGTTTATTAATGTGATCGCTGACTGATATCAACATTCTTAACCCTTACTAAGAATCTAATCTCACAATATATTCTATTTCTAGTCCCCATATTATGTAGAGTGTTTATACGTATGGTATATCATGAATGGTGGAAAGTGATAAGTATATTAATATAGATGATCAATAATATACCTATATAATAGTTTTTCCTATCTATTATCTAAATACACTATACCTATATAGTTATATCACAAATTGTCATGGTATGTATTGAATATTTATCTAAAAATATGTAATATATATCTATAAAATTAATAGGTCATCTAAAAACATAAGAATTACTAAATTCAATGATGCCAATACCCTTAGAATACAAGGAATCTTTTGAACTTGAATGCATTCCGAGGGAGAGTCAAAAACATCATCGTATATACCTTCTCCAGGTCTATTGGAATTCCATCCCAAAATACCACATGCCTAAGAAAACACTCCTATTAAATCTGAAAGTGACTCTTTTACATATTGGTGTAAAAATATTGTGCTCATAGATTACTAAAGATTATCTCGATAGTAATGACATAAATTTCATAGGACTATAAAAATTTAAGGCAATCATAAATGAACACCATGAATATATATATATATATGGGTAAAAAATCTTGTTCATGAGGGACATGATAACTTTAGGATCATTCATTAGACTAGGAGGAACAAAAAAGAACTCATATCGAACATACATACTCCTAATGATCATCTTAATTGCTTATTCACCCCTAATCACAAACAGATTGT
Organism: Viscum album; assembly: GCA_963277665.1. Lineage (NCBI taxonomy): Eukaryota > Viridiplantae > Streptophyta > Magnoliopsida > Santalales > Viscaceae > Viscum > Viscum album. Next base: position 389,327,804 of record OY728166.1, read on the forward strand.
ATCCTAAACAAACTTCATTATTAAAAAACATGTGACATCCTAACAACTAATCAAATAGATCATTAATCCTCGAAAAATGGAACACATTATTCACTCTCACCTAGTTCAAATTTATGTAATCCACACATTGTTGAAGAGTACAATCCAAAATTTTTGAAAAAACAGGCTACCCCCATGGAGATGTTATTTTTATGAATAAACACTTATTATCCTTGTACATAAGATGAAGTATGTATTTAATAATCTTGGAAGGTACTATATGATAATGACGAATGAAGATGGGCTATTCCCATATAACATGTTCAATTTCTAGCCCAAACCATCCTTCTAAAAGTAGACTAGAAATGTATTCTGGAAACACATTCTAATAAATATCTATAATTGAGGGAAAAATTGAGGGGGATGAAACTAGTAATTCAGAAAGAGATAATACCATAACTAAGTATATAATAACTAAAATCACTTAAATCCTATCCAACTCTACTAGTTCCCAAATCTCACTCATTGTTCATTAAAAACTTCTCCCCCTTAGAAATAGTAAAGGATACATCTCCCTAATAGAAATAAACACATATAGGTTAACTTGTAGTTTAATCCATCCCAATGATCACGTCGATGCTATTAATCACTATGATATTGAAATGCTATAAATTTTTATAGTCAACGGTTACTGAAGGACATTATGAACAACTTTGAAGGCAGTTTACTTTAGTCCAAAAGGTTATTTCAATAGAAATAATTTCCATAGATATCCTAATCTGTATGTCTAGGACAATAAGAATTTTATTATAGAAAAAGGAATGGAAAGATATGATATCCAAAAATAAGTGTAAAATATAGAGGCAGTGATGACCATTCCATAAATCATAGATAGTGCCACACTTCTATTTGCGAGAGCATTGTCCATTAAAAAAATTCATTATGAATCAGCTCCATGACCTTTCCCCTGAGTCATAAATGCATGGGGAGCCAATATCCACTACTAAGGTCGTCTACCCCAACTTTCCTTGATCTCCCAAAACACATCTGAGAACCCATCATGAAATTATATAAAAGATTATTGAACATTCCACATTAGTGGAACTCCATAGGAAACTACTTGTAAGAATGTCTAATATTCCCTCTTTTCCTACAATTAAAAGCCCAAGTAGATTTGACTCGAATAAATGATACGAAGTAAGTCCTTATCTGACCCATATGTTTACAATAGTACTTCCCCTAATCATATTTCATATTTCAACTACTATAAAAAGCTATTTTAGTATTGAGATAAAGCTTAGTCCCTGGTCCACTCTAGGTTGGATGTAATACTGATTCTATGTCCTCATATAACAAATTTTCAATGTTCAGGGGCTTTCATAGACCTTCTTGGTATGATGTATGACAAAAGATTAGGACATTCCAATTTATATTAGTGTAAAGACACATCTAAAACACTAATGCCTTAGGGGACCTTTTTCTATCTAATAGAGGGGAAATTGTATCAGCTCCAAGAAATTACTAGAATATATAAAGATATACATCAATACCTTCTAAAACTCCATGAAATATTAGGCATGGTCCATATTTACCAAATTCTAAAAATAATTATTGATGAAAAAATCATTTAGGGTATCCCATGTAAGACCCTTTCAACTTCCACCATAACTCATAGTATTCTACCATATCTGGGAAGACACTTCGATCTTGTATGCCACAGATGTCAATGTTCGATCCACATGAGTCAGGTACAGATCAAATACTCTCTTGATGATGTATATCTAGTCACATACAACTCATGGGGCTCTAGTTATTTGAAAGGATAGTGGATAATAGAGATGAAAACCCTAACCATGATAATTCAGGACATTATTGAAGATTAATCTAAGAATGAGCCCAATCTTAATAACTCATGGACAAACCTATTGTTTAGTTGAATTACTAGAGGCAGTAAACAATCATGCTTTGTTAAATCCTATAATTATACTAGAAGTTTTTAGGGAACATCTTCCATAAAAGGATCATCCTAGCATGCCTCTACTAACATTCAAATCAGTCTAATCTATAATATGAATATTTAAATATAAAAATAATTTTTTATGAAATGTAATACAATTAATTCATTGTAGATCATAATTTTTTTATGAGATCTCATAAATTTTTTCATATTAGGCTACCAATCATCCAAGGTATATCCATCAAATATCTACCCAAATATAACCCAAGTATTGTGAGCCATTATTCCATTCAATTTCATATATATATATATAACATACCAATATTCTCTTGTTCAACTAATTAATTACACCTATATATTTTACTCAACATAGAAAAAAGGTTTATCCCAAAAAGATATCAGAATCAAGTAATTATGGTAATGAAATATTATATAGAAAAATATGTATATATTTTTAATGTGATACAAATGCCTAATCATGATTTATGAATGCACCAACATCACATAAATAATAAAATCACAATATACTCTCGGCCAACATAAAATAGTAACAACATTACTATAAAAACAATCCCATCAATGGTAACCTAGAAGATTTATACAGATATACTAGTCCGGCACACATGGAACTCTATAACATGATTCCCGAATATCCTAAATCCCTTTTAACTTCCCTTAAAACGTATCCAATAAGAAATTAAAAAAAATTTCCTTTTATTCAAGTTTTTTTAAAAAATAACATAAATCACAAAATTTGAGTTGGAGCACCAGATGGACCCATACACTACTTATTTCATGACAACGGCCCTCGACTATCTGCGATGGTCTGAACAATATCTATGGGGAGAATATACTTCCAACATTTGTAAAGAACAGAATAAATAATAACACATGATAAGAGAAAATAATACTTCAATAAATAAAATGGAATGTAACTAAAATTAAATTGAATTAATAACTGAGGAATCTTAATGGGGATGTTCAAGAAAGAGTATGATAAAGAAAGGAAAGAAAATAAAACACATGAAATCCCTACAAAGTTGGTCTTGATACCATATTCGAATATGATTCTCTATCTCATAGCTCCACATCACTAGGAATTTTCCCATCCCTATGACCCTGATAATGAATTATGCTCATGCATCGAGATGACCATGTATGATATGTGTATAAACTTAGTATGACACATCCAATACATCATTAAGATGAGTTCACATGTATAATATATGTATTACTAGATATAATGAAAATGATCAAGTAAACATACAACCACACCAGTGTCATGTCTTTGTTGGGCGGAGATGTGATGGCAAGAGGAGGGGTGAATTGCCTTTTAAAAAATAATTAACAATTTAAAATCAAAGTAAAAGTGCAGTGGAAATAAAAGAGGCAAGACACGCAACATGATAACGGAGTTCGGCTTAAACCCAAGCCTACGTCTCCGCTCCCAACTCAACCGTTGAGAGATTTACTACCGCTTGCTTTTCAATGGGTTTAGCAAGAAACCAACTAGACTTTAAGGTTAGTCTAGAACCTATTACAGCTTGCTTTTAATGGTTAAGCAAGAACCCACTTAATTTTAATGGTTGAGAAAGAACCCACTAGCCTTCTTACAGGTGAAGGCTAGATCACCTATGACTCAATCCTTTTAAATGGAAGGTTTGACTAACCTCTTCACACCTTGAAGGTGGTGTGAAAACCCAAAGAAGAGAGGATGAGAGAAATGAGGGGTTTGTAGGCACAAACCCAAATTAAAGCCAAAAATGATAAAACGATAAAAATCGTAAAGAGGAGAAGCCTTGGGCGCCAAAGGATTGATGGAGTTGATGAAGGGAACTCCCAAGATTCTATGGTGGTGCTCCTTGGATGTGGAAATGAGTTGGAGTAATTGAGGGTTCCTTGGAGGAATGCGTCGGAGGTTTGCCAAATGATCAAAAATGTTCCTGTGGGCTTCCTTTTTGTTTCCGGGGCTTCCTAGTCATTTATTTATAGAGGGGGAACCCTCAAATGGCCTTTGGGAGGCTTCGGAGCCGTTGGAGAGGCCTTCGGAGCTGTTGGGGGTCAAGTGGGCAAGTCTGGTCAAAGCCCAACGGCTAGTTTGACTGGCTCAACCGGCTGACCGGTGCTTGGCCACCGGTTGGCCGGTGCTTTGAAAAAGGGAGAGGGCTCGGGCTCAGGCACCACCGGCTGGCCGGTGAGGAGGCCATCGGTTGGCCAGTGCTGAGGCAGTGGCTGACACTATTTGTCTGGGTTCCACCGGCTGGCCGGTGGTGGGACACCGGTTGGCCGGTGGTCGGGACAGAGGGATGCCTTCTGTCCGGGCCTCCATCGGCTGGCCGGTGGTCTTCCACCGGTTGGCCGGTGGAATGATTTTCAGTCCACTTTTGTCCTTCTTGGCCCAATTCCTTGGCAACCTTTTGCCTATCAACAAGAACACTAAAAAAAATTAGATAAAAAAGAGAGTGATTGTGATCATGAAAATTAAACCACGAGGGGTACGAGAGGTACAACAATCTCCCCCTATTTTGATGATCACAATCACCAAAACAAGAACACTAAAAACAAGATTAGATAAATAAGAGAGTGATTGTGATCATGAAAATTAAACCACGAGGGGTACGAGAGGTACAACAATCTCCCCCTATTTTGATGATCACAATCACCAAAAAAAGCAATGTAAAAGACTGAAATTAGAGGCATGCTTTAAAGGATAACATGACAAGTAAAGCAAAGCATGAGAGAAAGATTTTTCCCCCAATCAACCAAGAATTTCTCCCCCTTTGTGATTATCAAAATAGCACGGGGCATAAAACTTGATTGAGGGAAACGTTGAAAAATGAGATAGAGATTTTAAACCAATTGAAATTTTTGAAATTTGAATTGAAAGTTTTGAATCGAAAATTTTGAAATGAAAGTTTTGAAATTGAAATCAAAAAGGCTTAAACGATCCTAACTCCCCCTAAATAAAAAAACAAATCACCGGGGAGAGGTTTTTGAAACCGAGGCAAATTTTTGTCCGGTAAGACTCGCTAAAAGGGATTTTTCAATCCACACTTGTCTAGTGGAGGGTCTTCTCCTATAAAATTCATCATTAAAAGAAATGTTTTTAGGCCTTCCATACCGGGAATTTTTGCAATCGCACTCATAAATTAAGTGCCCGGGTTTTTTGCAATAGTTACAAAATTAAAATTGGGAGCTCCCCCTTACAAAAATAGTTGGAGCATGGGAAGAGGAAGCTTGCATGGAATAGACAAGCCCTTGGGTGGTTCTAGATATGCATTGGGAACCTAGTAATTTGGTCAAATTTTGTTCACCATGGGTGAACTTGGCAAGAGACTCCCTTAGATCTTTGATTGTTGATTCCATAGAATCAACATCGGGAAGGTTTTGGACCTTGAGGGACAACTCCTCCTTCTCTTTGAGAAGTTGTTCCTTTTCGGAAGAAAGTTTTTTGAAATTCTTTTTTAAAGCAACAAATTTGGAAGAAAGTTCGTGAAAACCTTCCTCCAATTTATCTCTCGCATGTTGGAGATCATCATAAGATAAATGATTAAAATAATTTGAAGAACAAGAGGATGAGGAGTCGGAAGAGGTTACCTCATGAAATGCCATTAGGCATTTTTTACCATTGTCACTTGAGGAGGAGGAGGAGGAGGATGTAGAGCTATCACTCCATGTGGCCTTGAATGCCTTCTTCTTTTCCTTTTGCTTGGCCCTTTTCTTGTTGAGTGGACAATCGGGCTTGTAATGGCCTTTCTTGCCACACCTGTAACATGTTACCTCGGGCTCAGATTTTTCGTTGGGTTGAGCCTTGCGGGATTTCTTCTTCTTGTGCTTCTTCATGAATTTGTGCATTTTGCGGGCAAGATTCTCCATTTCTGAATCGCCACTTGAAGAGGAAGACGATGAGGAGGAGGAGCTTTCTTCTTGTTGAACTTTGAAGGCGATGTTTGTTGGAGTTTTGATCGGTTTGCCTTCCTTTTCAGCTTGCCTCTTCATGGTGATTTCATAGGTCATGAGGGATCCGATGAGCTCTTCGACCGGCATGTTCTTGATGTCTTTTTCTTCTTGAATTTCCGTGACTTTCGGTGCCCATGAGCTTGGTAAGATCCAAAGGATCTTCTTGACCATCGTTTCTGCAGACACATCATCACCAAGGGACTTTCTCCCATTCCAAACGTCAGTAAAACGAGTAAACATTTCAGAAATTGATTCATGTGGGTGCACAGTGAAAGACTCAAAATCTTGATGGAACATATCCAATCGAGTATCCTTGACTTTGTTGGTCCCCTCATGGGTAACCTCCAAAAGTTTCTAGATTTCATGTGATGAGGTGCATGTGGAAACTCGATTGAATTCATTATGATCAAGGCCGCAATGAAGAGCGTTCATGGCTTTGCCATCAAGATCGAAATTTTTAATATCGGCTTGAGTCCATTTGGATTCATCGGGAGAGGAGAGAGAATAACCATGCATGACAATTTTATCAATAGGATAACCTATACTTCTAAGAAAAGTGGTCATGCGGGTTTTCCAATAATTATAGTCGGTTCCATCAAAAAATGGAGCACGACCCAAAGAATAGCCTTCGGGGGCGAAAGAAGTTGATGCCATCACAATGGATCTTAAATTTGAAACCGGTTAACGTATTACTCAAATTTTTCCTTTGATACCAAATGTTGGGCGGAGAAGTGATGAAAAGAGGGGGGGTGAATTGCCTTTTAAAAAATAATTAACAATTTAAAATCAAAGTAAAAGTGCAGCGGGAATAAAAGAGTCAAGACACGCAACTTGATAACGGAGTTCGGCTTAAACCCAAGCCTACGTCTCCGCTCCTAACTCAACCGTTGAGAGATTTACTACTGCTTGCTTTTCAATGGTTTTATCAAGAAACCCACTAGACTTTAAGGTTAGTCTAGAACCTATTACAGCTTGCTTTTAATGGTTAAGCAAGAACCCACTTACTTTTAATGGTTGAGCAAGAACCCACTAGCCTTCTTACAGGTGAAGGCTAGCTCACCTATGACTCAAGCCTTTTAAAGGGAAGGCTTGACTAACCTCTTCACACCTTGAAGGTGGTGTGAAAACCCAAAGAAGAGAGGATTAGTGAAATGAGGGGTTTGTAGGCACAAACCCAAATGAAAGCCCAAAATGATAAAACGATAAAAACCGTAAAGAGGAGAAGCCTTGGGCGCCAAAGGATTGATGGAGTTGATGAAGGGAACTCCCAAGCTTCTATGGTGGTGCTCCTTGGATGTGGAAATGAGTTGGAGCAATTGAGGGTTCCTTGGAGGAATGCGCCGGAGGTTCGCCAAATGATCAAAAATGTTCCCGTGGGCTTCCTTTTTCTTTCCGGGGCTTCCTAGTCCTTTATTTATAGAGGGGGAACCCTCAAATGGCCTTTGGGAGGCTTCGGAGCCGTTGGAGAGGCCTTCGGAGCCGTTGGGGGTCAAGTGGGCAAGTCTGGTCAAAGCCCAATGGCTAGTTTGACTGGCTCCACCGGCTGACCGGTGCTTGGCCACCGGTTGGCCGGTGCTTTGAAAAAGGGAGAGGGCTTGGGCTCAGGCACCACCGGCTGGCCGGTGAGGAGGCAACCAGTTGGCCGGTGCTGAGGCAGTGGCTGACACTATTTGTCTGGGTTCCACCGGCTGGCCGGTGGTGGGACACTGGTTGGCCGGTGGTCTGGAAAGAGGGATGCCTTCTGTCCAGGCCTCCAGCGGCTGGCCGGTGGTCCTCCACCGGTTGGCCGGTGGACTGATTTTCAGTCCACTTTTGGTCCTTCTTGGCCCAATTCCTTGGCAACCTTTTGCCTGTCAACAAGAACACTAAAAACAAGATTAGATAAAAAAGAGAGTGATTGTGATCATGAAAATTAAACCACGAGGGGTACAAGAGGTACAACAGTCTTCATGAGAAATCTAAGATTCCATGAACCCTCTCCCCAAATACTTTATCATTATGCTGGTAATGAAGTTAATTTCTATCACTAAATGTCACAAGAAATATAACAAGTCTCAAAATTAGATAGAACCAAAGGTAAAGCAGTCATATTTCTATTTTCCTCTTTAAAAAATGACTCGTGTCACACCTTGATTTGGGTCATTAATAGAAATACCACACTCCCCACCTGGTTGGTGGTTGTTATCCTTAGAAGAAATTATGCCCCACTAGATATGTTTTACATATATGGATATTCATTACAACCCTACATGGATATATCCCATATGAGCCTAAAAATAAATGGTACTAATCTCTAATTCAAGGTTCAACCCCATATAAGTAGAAATTTCCATGATATGTCTCATATCATCAAATGAACCAAGGTTTGTAGCCTTTATCTCACTATCCTGCTCCCCCACTATGGTCTCTTATATCCAATTATTAGAATCATGTTCATCCATATACCGAATGAAAGGATATACTAGATAAAAAATAACATAAAAATATTTATCATGTTAATTAACAATAAAAAATATACCGGATAGTCCTCATGTAGCTACACATATAAACCCACATGAAAATATAACCAATCATGGGATACACAATCTCTGCACAAAAATATAGAACTAAAATAATGTATTGGTCTCCAAGGCCACTCACACACTCATATGAAACCTCTATCAATCATGAATTTCAAGCATAATAGCCCATTCATAGAAACAATATATATAAGGCCCTATGTGGTATGGAACCTCATACCTCATGATTATAAATGTCCAAGTCAAGGTTTTCCAAGAAGGTATTCTCCCAAAATAGTCTCGTACCCTAGAACATAATTACTATATCCCAGGTTACATGATAGTTCATGAATAGAGATTCTAAGAGAGGAACATCAAGTCAAGATAATAAGAGACTTAACAAAGAAGATTTAACAAGATAATTACTAAAAAGACATCATAGAACTCCAGAGATCCTCGTGGAAGGATATTGTTATACCTATAATCAGAAAACCTTTTTTAGAATACCAAAAGAAACATATTCTATGAAATAATAGGGTCGTTCCATGATCATTATAAAAGAAAACATAAATTCAAACAACATAATAAATAATATCTAGAGTTTTAATTTAAATATCCCATAACTATAAGCACCAGTAATAAAGGATGAACAAATTATTTAGTTCGATCAAAGGAAAAACAAGATCAGTCTATAAAGGAATAAATCATGGATCAGATGATTATCTCAAAAGTTCAAGACCTATGTCATTTAGTGCATCTAAAAATACATCTATAATTCATTAAATCATATAAGAGTGTTGTGATAAATTAGTATGGGGATAAAATCAATTAATAAACACATTAATTACCCATCATTTAGTCAACACACATTTCCCATTTGACATAATCAATATTCAAGAATAATGAAGAATATTTTAGGAATTTAAAAATATATCATGACTATCACCACACCCAACACCATTACACGTCCATGATTTTGGTGTTCCTAATACACCACAAATTAATCATCCCAGTACATTAATGTGTTAATAATTTGACCATTTTACCTCACTACTCACTCTAAAATGTGTATCGTGAGGTCACCTGGGACATTGAAAAATATTATGACACCCAAGAACACTGGATTTGAAAAAAAAAAATTCCCAGTTATTATTAATATATATATATATTAAATTCATGCCCAATAAATCATTCTCCTTGGTATGGTGTATGATATTTTGAAATAAAAACCATGAAATAAACCATTAATCATTCAAACACCTCCAAAACTAACCAATGAAAAGTTTATTCATCACAGGGTTCAAAAATATCACTTAATAAATCCCTAAACATACTTTGACATATCCATTAAAAATGATGGTTTTAAACATGATACTTAATTTTGATTTTTAACTTGCTATGTTCATGAAAAAGATGACTGAAGCTGCCCGCAATGAAGACCAATGGTATATAAAAATATTTTCAAAACACACTTTAGATTAATTATTTAATTATTAAAATTAAATGGGTTATATTATATAAGTATTAATAGATATATTCATATAACTAGGATTGAGTAAAATAGATAAATCAACCTCATTTAATGTGGAATACCCTTAACTTCTTCAATAAATACATCATTATATTAATGTATACTTAGATTTTCTTTGATGATGAGTTAAAAACTGACCATTAATTCTATGTATACCTTATTATTGGATATCAAGAACCATATTAAGGAATTATTAGCATATGTAATTTCATAATAAACCTCGAATTAATATTCTATCATGGAATTATTTATGATATGAAATAATATCTCCATATTCTGATAATTATAAGGATATCTGTGTATGTAGATCCAATCCATTCCCTATATCACATAAAATTAAACTAAAATAAGAGGAAACAGATTTTTTATGGATTATATTCCCAAGAACCAAAATTAGAGAAGTGTTATATACCATAGATAAAATCATCACATCCCATATGTTTTCATTGATAATTTAATGTCTATCATTTTTGGGAATGAATAAATAGACTTATAGAATATTATATATATGAAGGAATTCATAGAAATAAAATAAAATAATATGTTTTAAATATTGGGTACACCTATAACTGAGTCAATTTCAAGATTATGTTTCAAATAACTTCCTAAAATCAAAAATTTTAGTTTTAGTTATAAAAAATAGTTTATTTTAGAAATTTGACTAAAAAATCATATGAATATAAAAAATTAATCATATGACCGTCTTTTTTATGAGACCATAACTTAAAACTATGCTAATGTTTTAAATTATATAGATTTATGTTTAGTTTTCTAATATATATTAGCCCTGTCCCACAAAATATCTTAACCCAACTATTATAAAATCTATGATGACATGTGCATAACATGTAAATATTTTAAATAATTTCCATAATATATGATTTATATATCATAAATAAGCACAAGATACTAGAAACTAAATGATTAATTCATTTGGATATTAACTTCATAAATGTATTATTTCACATTATTTATTCAAAATATCCCATAAACTTGTCTATACATGAATTTCACATAAGTATATTCTAGTATTTAATTTTCAGGGAAATAAAAAAGTTTTATGAGGAGTAACCTCAAATTCCAGAAAAGGAAATACATTTCAATGATTCATAGAGTATTTCATTATAAGAATGTGAGAAAAATGAAAAATGGAAATATAACTGATTAAAAATAACATTCAAGCATAAGAGTTAATCATAATACATAGTATGATCATTTAGATTATGGAATCAGATCATTCGCACAAACATATTTCATCATGAAATCATACAGAATACAAAATTATAGAGAATAATTACATTTTAATGTTGAAAAAACATATGTATATAAATCCAATCATATTTCAAGGTAAACTATTAAGATTTTCATAACATAGTGGATAATGAATCACTGCATGTATCCTCTAACAAAGTGGATCAAGAGTGACTACTTGTATCCCATAGTGTCTTGTAACACCAATCACATCCCATAATAATTTCTTATGATTTAAAAACATACTAAATGCATTGATGGGATATATGATACCCACACATCATATAATGATAAACCATATTTGTAGGTACCAAATTAAATTATTTTTATATCTCATCATTTGGAGTGGATCCTTCCCCTATTATATATTTATTTTTGTAATTAAAAAAAATATATTTTTAATATTTATATTTTTTTTTGTTTTTAAGAATTATTTTGACCCCAATGGGTTTTATATTCATGTTTGATGAATTTTTATTAGAATTTATATATTCTCAATGTTAAATATATTATACACTTATTCAAAATATATTACATATGAACAATTATGTTTCTAGAATTTAAATATATTTTGTTTCAAATATCTATCTAAGTGTAATATTTACAAATGTACTATTATATAATAATTAATGAGGTTATTATTATATTAATGAACGTCTTTCAAAGACGAGAAAATATTGAGAAATAGATATTAATTTCTACAAAATAAAAGTCCTACAAAATTAAATTATTATGATATAAATATCTTATTATTTGAGAGAACTAAAACATCTAGTAAGTATTTTAATCTTACATAATTTACATTTAGTCATATAGAATGTGTTTTTCCAAAACATTTATAAGTATTGAATGACTCTTTTGGTGTTTTACCATGGATATTATGATATATAGATCAAATCTATTCAATTTTGTTTTACTCTTAGGATTTTTAGATTCACTCGTAAAAAATATTATATTATTAGTTTTTTTAGAAAATTTATTTTTTATAAAATGGATATTGGAAGATATAGTTTTCAAAAAAGTATTAATATATATTTACATATTGTAACATAGATGTTTGTATTACTCTAACTAGTCATCAAAATCAATCATCATGTGACCCCAGGAATGCATCCCTATATGTTAGAGGCTACCGAATAATAGTGGTGGTCTAATTAGAAACAAGGGGAGAATTTACCATCCCTGTATTATTAAAATAATATTCTAAATAAAAATAAAATAATATCAAGAAATAAACACATCACTAACAAAATATTAAAACAGGGTAACAACCATGAATCCAATATAGAAAACGTGCTAATTTATAATTGTCTCATGTTTAAAAAGGAAACCCAAAACAAAGAGAAAACTGGTGATACCCAATATTGGTCCTAACATCAAGAGTGATTCCATCATAAAAGCTCAATCACATGTCCCTAATCAGCCGTATACCATAATGATTTTCTTTTATCAAAACATATAATCATTATGTATACTTAGGTTCCAAGGTGTCCTGAGTTTATTGTGATTCAACCTTCATATGCCACTATGAATGGTGTCTAAAGAAACATTAATTCTAAATAATAGTTAATACATATGTACAATGAATAATATAAATTACAATAAATGAAATGAAGGTTTTTAAAAAATAGTTATCTATTAGCTTATTGGTCCCTTGGGTTCCGCTGTGATAGTCGGTCCACCCAAACCTACTTCATCCCACACCAAATGTCTGATATGTAAACTATAGGGAATAAAAAATTTAATACACTAATATATTTCATTAATAAATTCATTTTTTGGTACTAAGGAGATTTTTTTCAAGCATCAAAACCATGTGAAAACTATTAGTGCATGAAGTATAATTCCCACACCCAAAAATGTTATACATATCACCATGGCATCATTTCAAAAATACAAGGGAAAGAATCATGTCAAAACATCCTAAATCAAGGATATGTATTTTTATGAAAATCATCCTTACCCATTGGTGTGGAGTGTCATGTCCAACATTATAAATTATCTCATCTACAACTCTTTTACGAGGTCTAACATATAAACCTTTTTGAACATTCATTATTCTCCATTGACCATTATATTAAGCACATTTTACCCAATTTTAAATCTAATTCTTTTTACCATTATTTCATAAATAATGACTTTTAATAGTTCTTTACGATTTTTTTAATTTTTAGATAACGCCAATTTTAAACGTTTTTTATTTCTTACATTTAATTTTTCACGGCTAATTTAACTTTGAAATTAATCAGAAGAACCCCTTATGCCATGATAACTATCCAATAAACAAGATTAAATATTTTAAACTCAAAACCCACCAATTAAATTATTGACAACCTCATTATACAATTCCAAGGAATTGGAAACCCCTTGTGTGGCCTTATGTTCATTCTCATGGTCATCAATGGACTGAGTGGGATCCATGAAGGTCATAAAACATAATTTAATCAAAAAAATATATTCTATATTCAAAAAAGAAATTATATTTCACATCTGTACAACAGTACATACCAAATACACATGAATAGTATAAAGACTATGGGAAATAGATTATAGAACATTGTTTTAATGCTCATAGAAAACTGCACATCGAACAACATCACTTGATTCGAGCTCAAAATAACACGATAAAAAAATCAACTCCAATGAAATAAGGGTCCAGATATTTATAAAAAGATGTAAAAACAATATATGAATCATTTAGGAAGTACATATAAGTAGAATCAAAGACATACTATTGTATTTAAAAAAAATAAAAAACACATAGAACACTAATTAATTGAATGACATATACCCTTGGGAGTGGATGGAGAGTTTGGTTAACACCATAGGTTTCTAGATGTCTAATGAGAGGGAATTACATGTGAAAACATAAGTATATAGGGATAGAAAAGTGGTAAATTCACTAATTTTAACAATGGACATTGTTTTCCAAACCATATAAAAACCCTTTGATCTCCACTATCAAAGGGAACGTAAATCTACATGTTATCCTAGGCCACCCAAATAGTATTAAAAAATATGTGAAAACCATGAATATGGATCCATACCCAACATGAAGAGTTTCCAGGTCACCTCTGATGTATTTTATAAACATTCTAATTTTTAACCGTGTCACATAGTCATAGTTTGTGTTTAGTTGTAACCATTTTCTAACTAAACACCACACACTGTATAACCTTTTTTTATATTTTTCAACACTAAAATCCCCTAGATCATCTTGATACCTTCCCTACTTTTGGGAAGAATTTGACAATCCATTTAAAAGAAATTTGAACTAAATCAAAATAATTAAAAAACTCATTAAAAATTCATGATCTTATAATATCCCCACAATATTATAACATAAAATCGAGTTATACTCCCCTAAATCAGTAGGCTTCTATGGTAAAATAGTCAGGCCACTTGGCCATTCTATTATCTTTCATCTCCATTATTTCATCTTAAACTTTTCCATGGTGCCACAAAGTTTTGAACAAAGTCACAATCTTATGCCTGTAAGATTTGGTGTCCTAGAACCAACTTGTTGTACATTGATTACATGGATATTTAATTTGATTAAATATTAAACATTTTATTACATATTGTTCATTGTTCTGCATTACTATGATGTAATAATGTAATAGAGTATTTGTTGCATTGTTAGGGTCATGGAAGTTCCCCTCTATAATCAGAACCATGAAATGAAATAAAAATATTCTTAAATATTGTTCTATGGTTGGATGGAATAAAAAAAGGGACACATCGCATGCAGACCATCATGTACGAGTACTCAAAGTAGATGAGACTTCCTCTCATGAATTTATCACTTCCTAATCTCCAAGACATGAGATTATGAGAGCAGACCCGCCAGTCAGAATTCCGCATGTTTTGGTTTCATCAGATATTTCTA
The DNA here is from genome assembly GCA_963277665.1 of Viscum album. Taxonomy (NCBI): domain Eukaryota; kingdom Viridiplantae; phylum Streptophyta; class Magnoliopsida; order Santalales; family Viscaceae; genus Viscum; species Viscum album. The sequence goes on from OY728166.1 coordinate 389,342,869, forward strand.
TCTATAAACGTGTGTAATGATCCGTAGAACTGAATATTCTCATTAATAAATGTCACGACTCATGCACATTTATTTAATGACGAAAACCATCAAGCAGACGGTTAGTAGGAAGTGCATCATGAGTGACATGATATTAATGGAGAAGTCAGTGAAGGACTTGTCCCTTACATTTGTGTAATTTCATATCTTTTCTCTTTTATTTAAATAGAACCATCATGCAAAATTCCATGGCCATGGTGTAAAGAGGAGTTTATTTTAGGTAGTCAATGAAAGACGTATCACATATAATGGTTAATGAAACCATCATGAAACCTCCTCGATGAGATATTGAGACAAATGGATTATATTTCACAGTTAGTGTTCGTATATGGATGTCATTGTTGTGACTTTAATTTCATTCTCTTGGGTTCCTTGAACAATTGCAAGATATTATTCATAGTCTTTAGGAAATCCTTCTTAATGCCAATAAGAAGGAATTTAAGTGGGTCACAAGCTAAGTGTTTTTGGTGGTCTCAGTTAAATTCAATTTGAATTTAATTACTGAAATAAATATTATTCTTGAGACCATGGAATAATTTTATTCAAGTAAATATGATCACATAAATTAAATAAACTATATTTAATTATTTTATTGGACATTTAATAAATATTTATTTACTAGTTTGTAAAACAATTATTTATTTAAGTGAATAAATTATTTATTTATTTATTCGAGTGTTCAATAAATGGAAGTGGATTTTGAGCGGACCAATGTAGGTCAAGTATTAAAATAATTATTTTAAATATGGTAAACAATTATTAGTTGAGACATGATAAAATAATAATGGCGCTGCTATTATTTTTTGACGCAGAATTTTATCCATAATTCTATTTTTTCATGTTAGGGAACCATAAATAATGACCCGGTATTATTATTATGAGCATGGTTTTTCTCTAATTTCATGAATGTATTTAATTTATGTTATGAAATTAACTATTGTAACCAATGTTCCATGAATATAAATAGACATGTACATCAGTTGTGCCACAATGAAAACACCGCACGCCTGGTGAATTGATAACTGTTGTGCTAAACAATTTCCTTTTCAAATCCTTTTCTAACCCCTCTCAAGAACGAGAGACATTCTTCAAGGCCAAAAAACAAGCATTCAAGAACCATCGACACAAGATACTCACTTCACCATGCTAGAACCTAGAGAATGAGTGGTGTTGATTGGGGGCCATCGGAGCACATGTGGATCACCACTAGATGGATATTTTTTGGATTCTCGCAATTTCAATGAGATAATCTGTAAGGGTCTTTCTGAATGATCAACATCATCAATGAATAAAATACCATCCATCCAACGTTACCATTTTTATTCAAAAAGGAAATTAAAATAGAGAGAGAACTAGTGTTTAGGGGTGTCTATAGTAATGAAGACCAAGGGAATCACCTCGTATCAAATTCACCCCCTCCAGTTTAAAATAGGAAACATGAGTATGACAACTGACCATGCTACGAGGGGTTTCCATATAGGCCAAGTGATTTTCTACCTTGTTTCCCTCCTTCTATGTGTGAGTGACTCTGGTGCTACTTTCTAGGAATTATTTGAATTTCCAAATAGTGTATGAATGGTCCAGGGGAAAATACCTTTACCATACAAACCATCATGAATAACCATAGAATCAGTCTCAACTTCTGAGATGGAAAGCGCCCACTGCCTGCAAATTGTGATACCTGTGAGCACCGCTTTTTCCTCCGCCTTAATTAAATTCCCATAACCATAGTACGCTGAGAAAGCCAAGGCAACACTGCCCCTAGGATCTCGGACCACGCCGCCATCACACATCTCTCCCAGTAAGCAATAGCTGTCGGTATTCAGTTTAAAACCATATTCAGGAGGATTCCACTGGACCCAATGCCCTTGCTGTCTAGTTGCTGACTGCTGGGCCATGCTGTGAGGCACAAACAGCTTGCAATTGTGGGGGTTCTGCTTCCAGATGTCATCGGTGCTACATAATTCAACCAGAATACATCATACTCTTACTGTAACGAATCTCCCAGTAAGTGTGATCCCCTTGAACCTGGCCTGGTTCCTCACTTTACATACACACCAACAAACATCATTGAAGATGATAGATCGCTCCCTCCCTTCATTACCAGAGTCGTTTATCCCTTGGAACCAGTTCTCCACAAAGGATTCGAAGATCAACATGTTTTAGGGGTATCCTGAGAGTTCGCCGAAGACTCCCCATACCTGTCGTGCCCAATATCCCTCGAAGAATATGTGGGATGAACTCTCCTCGTGTTTTTAAAACAGCACTGGCAGCAAGAGGCCATGCTGATGCTGAGCCTCTTGATGATATCATCAGACGACAATTCTCAGTTCTGGATCCTCCATTTCAGAATGTTAAATTTCATAGGGATACTCTTACACCACACCCGACCGTACCCCCTACCTGCTGGCCCTATGACAAGCATGACCTGAAAAAATCCTTCCTCGTTGAACCTACCCAAGGTGGGGGGGGGGGGTCAAGATGCACAGGTCCATATCCTAACTCAAAATAACAGAGTCAAAAACCACTTTCTGGTCCGCGTAGAGAATGGATCTTATGAAATGTGGGTACTGTCTCGCCTCCTTGTATGTGATCAAAGGAGCCAGCCACCCTAGATATCCAAGAGTCCTTCTCGACCAGTTGTGGTACCATAACTGTATATTCCCCTCCCCAATAATCTGCTGTGAGCTCTGAAGGATGGATGGAATAAAAATGCTAACAGAGGACCAGAGCGGAGACCCACTACCTACAGATGCAGCTGTGGTGACCTAGTTTCTATAGTACATCATCTTACCCCACAAATATCACTTTTCAATTACCTCCCACGCAAACATCACATGTAGGAAATGAATAGTGTTCACCAGACTTTTGACGTTGTTCCCTCCTGAAATTGGTCGTGCCATCTTCCCCAAAGAGATCCAATGCATTTTCCCCTCTGAAGATTCATCCCATATGAAACGAGCCAAAATTCTATCAATGGCCTTAATAACCCCCTTCGTCACATTGGTAGATGAGAGAGCGTGTATCGGGATGGCCGAGAGGACTCTATTCACAAGAGTAATACAACCTCCAAATGATAAAAAGTGGTTCTTCCAACTATGAATGTGCCCCATAATCTTGCTTACCACAGGGTCAAAGGCCCTGATACACATTCTTCCTGGAGACACGGGGGTGCAAAGATACTACATGGTAAACTCACTGGGCCTCATGCCCAATTTTCGACCCATATCAATCACCCTAATGGAAGTGTAAGCCTGGGCCACATAGATTCTACTCTTCACCCTATTAATTTGCTGACCACTTTAGTGAAAATACTCCTCAAGGATCGCAATAGTTCCCTGCAAAGATCGCCTCCCCACACTGATGACGATGTGGGTATCGTTCGCAAACATCAGATGAGAAATGGGAGGCATCCTCATCCTACTTCGGTAAGAAAGAACATCTTCATTATAGATTCCAATATTAATTAGACTTCATAAGGTATCCTCCATAAGAATGAAAATACTTGAGGATATAGGATCGCCTGGATGAAGGCCTCAAACTGTCTTGAAAAAACCATAAGTACACCCCATAAATGACACAGCCGTCCAAGTCGAACTGAGCACCTGAACATAATATCTCAAGACCATCTCAAGAACCCCATATTTCTTAGGACCCTATTAATAAATCCCCACTCTATCCTATGATATACCTTATTATTATAAAGCATGATAGCCATATTGGATCCACGAACCTTGATATTGATATCTCTCAGCATCTCCTGGTCCAACGCTATAGCTCCCTGAATAGAGCGGTCTTTCACGAAACCATGTTTATCCTTGGATATCCACTGAGGAAAATTTCCCGATAACCTCCTATTGATGATACTCACCAGTATTTTATATGTAAAGTTACACATACTCACTAGCCGATAATGGATCATGGAAGAGGGATCTTTGATATTTGGTAATAGGACAAGAGTCATGGAAGACACAATCTGGGGTAGGCAACCCCCTCTGAAGAAATCTTGGATAGTATTGATAATATCCCCCTTCACCACATCCTAGGAGCTCCTATAGAACCCACCTGGGAAACCATCAAGGCTTGTGGCACTCTCCTGATTGAGACTCTCTATAGTCGTAAAGATATCCTCCTCCTCCAAGGTCCCCTCCATCAACTCATTCCCCTGAGGGGACAAAAAGTGTGGAATCCCTTCCAAGAACTCATCCCCCCCATGTTGTAGCCTTGTGGAATGTTAGGATTGGGTCCTGCAAGAAGATCCTTGAAGAAAGAAAACGCCAAGCCCCCAACCACTTCCCTATCATTAGTGAAAGATCCATCTTCTAATGCGAGGTTCAGTTGGACCACATGCTGCCTCTCCCTCACACAAGAATGGAAGAAAGTACTTTTCTTATCACCCTCCTTAATAAATTTTATTCTCGAATACTCCATCTCCCTTCTTTCATGCTCTAGAATAATAACCGCAATGGAGACCTTTTTCTCCGAGATCTCCCCAAATAAAACGTCATATCAGTCCTCCTCAAGAAAATCCTAAAGTCGTTCAATATCCAATCTGAGCACCTTCAGATCCTGATCCAAAGGGAATTATGCTTCTAAACCATGAAAGAAGGGCCCGCTTGAGTCGACTCACCATGTCGTGCAACATAGTCCCGGAGTTCCCCTGAATCTGTTCCTTCTAACTTCTCCTCACTGTATGGTGATAACCCGGACTACCCAACCAGTGGCTCATGTACCTGAATCCCGATTGTAGAGCCTCCCTCCTTATTGGGGAAAGCAGCAGCGGAGAATGGTCAGAGATAATATGATTCAGATGCTCAACCTTCGCCTCTGGAAACATAGATATCGCTTAAACACTGGCTATGCACCGGTCGAGATGTCTCAAGCAATGATGACGACCTCTATGGTTGTTACACCATGTGAAGGGGTCACCTGAATACCCTAGATTCAGAAGCCCCTTGCTTGCCATAAACGGGCCGAACGCGCTGCTATCCCTCTTTGGAAGGTCTCCTCTTACCTAATTCTCCTCCAAGTTAGCTATGATATTGAAATCACCACCCACCACCCAAGGCTGACCCCCTAGATCTAAAGCACTCAGCACGCTCCATAACTCTTCCCTTTTCCGTGCATCACAACTACCATAAACGAAACTAACAAACAAGGAGCCTCCACCGCAGGACAACCTCATCGTAACATGTTTCTCACTAGCTTGAATAACTCCATTATAGACTCCCTATTCCAGAAAATCCAGATGAACTTATTTATAGGCTCCGCATGAAAATATTCGTGAAGTTTCATCTTATGCATGAACTCATGGATCTTCACAGATTTTTTCTTGTAATCGAGGATCGCCACTATCATGACCTTATGTTTCTTCACTTACAAGACAATAAAATCTGACTTAACTCTCTCCCTGACTCCCCGTGAATTCTAGATGAAGATTGGATTCATGGTAACAACGAATTCTCGTCTTTGGCCTCATGCAACTCTGTCTCTTTCATAAGGGAAACAAAGCACTCCCTATTCTATATCCTATTCGATGACAACCTCATGCACACTCCCAGACCCAAACTAGGTTGAATTGAAGGGGAAGGTATGAGCCTCAACACACACATATAAGCCTTCCCCTTCACCTCCAAAGGAGGCGACCGAGCCACCTCTTCCAATGTCGATATTGGTGTTCATCGTTGTATTGTTCCCTCAATAATCATTGATCATGGTAAAAATTAATGTTGGTTGTAGGACCAACCATGTATCCATTGCGCCAGAGACCTACAAGTTGTATCATATGGATTATATCATAGTTTATAATTATCTATATATTTCATTGAGGATTTAGACATTTAATAATTTAGTATTTTCAATTCAAGTTAATCTCTTAATAAGTCAGAATCCTGAGATCTATTCCCCCTCTTTCGCTTCTTGATAACCTTACAGAAATGATCCATTCTTTTAATTTTGATTAAAATAAAATTGTGGATCTCATCCAGAGGTTCCAAATATTTCTGACCATACAACACCAAAACCCACGATGTGTATTTGGTAGTACACGCCATATAGTCAAGATTCAATGCATCAGACTGGTTCCCCAAACCTTGCCATGTGTTGGAGTCTTTTTAAGTCTTCAATGACTCCATGTGTTGATCAGGAACATGTGACATGCGTTATCCAGATTACATTCCATGTAGTCCACTGGACACAACATGTAGTCCCATCGGGTTAGGGTTGAACTGTGTACCCCATACATGGATTTCTGGGCAAGAAACCATGTAAAGCAGATACTACACAGCATGTGGTCCACTGAACATATTCTGCACGCTAAAGATTTCCAAATTACATCTATACGCCATGTCCCCGAGCATGTACTTTAGATGGATTGTGAACGATAGTACACACCGTGTAGTCAGAACTACACGTCCTGTACTCATCCAAATTACACAGATTTATTAAAATTTATTGTTATATTATACAAACCATTGAAATGTACACTATAGTGAGGGTGAAAATCTGTCGCCCAATATGTGATGGGTGTTTTATATATAGGTGTTTAATTTAACATATGTGTAATGTTCATTTCTACTCATTAGATAGTTATCAAACGAAATTCACTGGGTTGCCTCTAAGGTACAAGTTACGTACAATATAATTGTAAATGAATTTATTTGTTTAAAATTACGATAGATGAGAATCTCATGAATTTCAAAAAAGGGTTTTAGATAAAAGTATTGATTAATTAAATATGATAAATAATTTAATCAAGCGTGATTTATTTTAAACCATAACGACTAAATAATTGAATTCTAGTTTTATTTATATATAAATATCGTTGTCGTATGGATGACCATGAGCTAGACAAAGATCATTGTATGTGTATGGGTTCTTTTAATTTAATTAATTAAATTAAATTTGTTGACCTGTGAGCCTTCTCCTCATTAATAAGTAATCCATGCATAACCAAGATTTCTTTTATGTAAAACCCTGTTTTTCTGCTCACCTGCATGTGGGTTCAAAAAAAGGCATATGTAATGCATGGAACTCCAACTCTAGTGGAGGTAGTTAATGTTGGACCAAGAGGAAACCATTCGCAGGAGATACAAATGTGGGCATGTGGAAAGATATAAACACAAACCCAAAAGGTTCAAGATGTTTCTCTCCTTAGTCAGGGTTAGTTTTCAACCTCTAGATAAACTAACCATTAGAAAAGATGATGACCGCGCCCTTTATTTTATTTCTATTGGTTGAATGGTTTATCATTATGGAGGTGTTATCACAATCACATAATTAATGAATTAAACAACCATGAAAGATGGAACTAAAATAAACCACACTTACACATAAATATTATAAAGACATAGTTAATCACATAAGTAAGTTCCATATAATATTAACAAGCATGTGATAATGATAATAAGAAATTCACAAAAAAGTGATAAAAATACCTCAAATAAAAAATTAAGTCAGATGATGCCTTCTGTTACTTGATTAAAAGAAAAAGTCAATAAAACTATTTGTTTGACTGACCCTTGTTGGGATGCATACTTTTATAAAGGGATCCCTTATTAAAGGTTTTGGGTTGACTTAACCATATTACAACAATATGAGTAGCCCTTTCTAGACATGGTGTAAAATTGTAGGAAAGAGTTGAGGAAAAAAAATGTCATGATTTTGGGATTAGAGATTCCACTCAACAGATCAAGGAGTTGGAAACCAACAATTGCAAAAGGCTTTCCTAACTATATATCATCTAATAGATTGACCAACCCTTGTTGGGGTTATGTGAAGGGGAATATAGATCCTTAATGCTAGAATTTCATAGAAACTGGACATTCTGAGTTCAATGGTGAGGGCCATTGGGACATGATAAAATAGTGGTAGACTTAAAAATTATTATTATTTCTTATAAAATGTAATCAAGAAAGTACTAATGATCCGTTATTTTAATTGTAGATTAAATTTGACAAGATCGACAACCACACAATCCCCGCAATTAATTATTGAAAAAAGAAACATCCTCACTAGCAGTAACATCCATGTTTGGTTTAGATTCCTTTAGGTTATCCTACACCATGAACGGAAGTCTTATGTGATGGATTCATCATTACCTGGTCCTCCTACAAAATAGGAGAGTGCGGAAGATTTCCTGGTCAGTGAGAAACATATGAATGACATGGACGAAGTTCAATGTTTTATTTTATCATCAATGTCTAGTGATCTCATGGTTCTTTATGAAAACATGGATGCTTACAGAATGATTGAGCACCTCGGTGGTCATTACCAGGAGAGAGAAAGATAGGAAAGGTTCAAGATCTCTATGGAACTCTTTTAGAGTATGTTTGAATAAGGTTCTCTATATAGGCCTCATGCAGTCAAGATCATTGGCTATATTGAGCACCTGGTGGTTCTAGGTTTTAAAATCCCCAAATAACAGGGCACCGATCTCATTTTCACATCTCTCCCTTAGTTCTTCTCTAACTTGGTTGTCAATTTCAATATTATTAACATTGTGTAGTACATGTATGATCTTGTTATCCTCATTCACCATGTGGACAAAGATATGAAGCGTGAAAATCCTTTTGTCCTTATAGTGAATAAGAGGATAGGGAAGGCCAAGAGCTTTAATCCCAAAACTTCTGCATGAACATCCACAAAAAGGAAGAACAATGTGTAGGAAAAATAAAATAAGGCTATTTGTTTTGCATGTGGCAAGAAGGGCCTCTAGAAGAAGAACTTCACCCAGCCTAAGAAGTTAGGGGAGTCTTTAGGTGCGTTTGTTATCAAACGAAATCTATATGTTTCTAAATATTAGGTATTAGATACAACTTGTGGTGATCACATATGTATACTAATATAGAAACCAAGAAGATTCAGGAAGATTGAATTAGGGGAGGTAGATCTATGAGTATGTAATGGAGACAGACTTTCTTCTGTAGCTATCGAGGACTACCACCACACGTTTCTAACTGGGATTGTATTAGTTCTAAAGGGTTGTTATTATGTTCCTTTTTTTAATAAAAACATTATTTATGTATCCAAATTAGATACAAAGGGATTTTTTTCATGTTTCGAAGTGAATGATTCTTCTTTTACAAAGAAAAAAGTTGTTTTGGTTTGGAACATTTATAGAACGGTCTTTATGAGTGGGATTATAGAAACCCTGTAAGGGAAATCGATAACAAAGATACTTCACATGACTCATACCACACCCAACTTTGGAATCATTGGATAGGTTGTGAAAATGATAAACTCAAGAGATAGTTAAATCAAGTTGGATATTTATATTATTTCAAACTAAAACCACTTGACATATGGCATGCATCTTTACAAGGAAAATTAACCATAGCCCTATTTAGTGGGAAAGGTGAAAGGGGTAAAGAACTTCTTGAATTGGACCATACTGATGTATGTGGACAATTTATAGTTAAAGAAAGTGGAGGGTACTAATACATTATAACTTTTACTAATGATTTTATTAGATATAAATATATCTACATAATGATGTTTATGTCGGATTCTTCTGATAAGATCAAATATTACAAGAATGAATTTGATCACCAGCATGGTATGAAGATTAAGAAACTCTGTTCAGACCAAGGTGGAGAATATCTTAATCAAGACTTTATTGGTTACTTATTTGATTTTGTGATCCTATCCCAACTCACACCTCTATACACTCCCCAAAGGAATGGTGTGAGTGATAGGAGGAACCTCACCTAGTTGGACATGGTGAGATCAGTGATAATTCTTATGAAGCATCCAATTTTCTTTTTGGGGATATGTTTTACAAATATTGGAACACATACTAAACCAAGTATCAACTAAATCGATAAATGGTATTCCATACATGATCTAGAGTAGAATAAAATACATGTTATCAAATTTACATGTGTGGTGTAGTGAAGCATTTGTTACGGCCTCTTCAGGTATAAAACTCACACCCTGAGGCACAAAGTGTACCTTTATTAGAAACCCTAAAAGAACAATGGGATATTACATATGAAACCCCTCATAAAAAAGGTTACAGTGGAAAGACATGTCATATTATTTGAGAGGGATAATATCTAAAAAAGTGATAGTGGGAGCGAAATAGACATATATGAAGTCAAGGCTCAAGGTACCCAAGATTTGTTACAAGAACAGATTCCAAAAATCCCAGTGGACGAAGAATCTGTTCCAGAGACACAGCTGCTACATGAGAGTATAAGAGAGGATAAAGAACCACAACAGTACGGTTTTCTAGTTACTGAGTATAGTGAATCATTATTAGTTGATAATAATGATCGTATAACCTAAACATAAGTAGTAAGTGACACAAATGTTGCTAAGTGGAAGTAATCCATGAATTTTGAATTGGATTCCATGTATCAAAACCAGGACTTGATTTTGGTAGATCATCCAGTTTATGTAAATAATATTTGTTGCAAATGTGTATTTATGAAAAAATGGACATGGAAGGACAATTCAGTACCTATGAGGCATGACTGGTTTCAAAAGGGTTTAATCAACATCAAGGAATTGACTACGATGAAACCATTTCACGAGTTGGAATGCTGAAATCCATCATAATTCTTCATTTCACTGCATCTTACCATTAATATGATATTCAAAAAATGTATTTAAAACCCTCTTTATTTAACAGTAACCTTTTGGAAGATGTCTACATGACACAACCTGAAGGGTTTGTGACTCCAAAGGGTGCCAATAAGTTAAGAAATATTAGGAAATGAATTTATGGACAAAAGAGAGAATCCAGGTCATGGAACATTCATTTTGATGAAGCAATAATAAAATTTGGTTTTATCATGAATTAATGTGAGCCTTGTGTCTTAAAAAGTTTTAGATGGAGGGTAGTTATTTTTCAAATAATATATTTTGATGACATATTACTTTTTGGAAATGAGATACCAGTTTTACAGTCTATTAGTGCATGGTTGAATCAATGCTTCTCTATGATGGACTTGGGTGAGGAAACAGATATTCATGGGATCAATATTCATCGTGATTGTTCCAAGATATTGTTGGGCCTATTTCAAAGTATATACATTGATAATATACTAAAGAGATTCTGTATGGAACAATCCAAGAGGGTATTTTTTCCATCATCACATGACATTCAGCATTCCAAGAAAACGTGTCCTCTAACACATTAGGAAATAATGATAATGTCAAAGAATATATATGCATTAGATATTGGTTCAATCTTGTATTTTATGCTATATACTTGGATGGATGTCTCCTATACATTAAGTGTGGTAGGTAGAAATAAAGTTGACCTAGGTTACCACTATTGGATGAAATTCAAGACTATCCTAAAGTATCTAAGGCATACTAAGGATATGTTCCTGGTTTATGGATGAGATAAGGAACTAGTTATTACAGGATATACATATGATAGTTTTCAGACTGATCAAGATGACATGATGTTGAAAACAGGACAAATATTCACTTTGAATTGAAGTGTAGTGAGCTGGAAAAACTCAAAGAAGAGATTGGTCACAAATTCAACAGTAGTGTCTGAGTATATCACAACATCTGAGGTAGATGAAGAAGCAGTTTGGATGCAAAGCTTCATCCTAGAGCTAAATGTGATACCCAGAAGTAAGGATCCCATCACATTGTATTATGACGATACTGCAGCACTGGCTCTTGCAAAAGAGCCAAGGTCACATCAGCGAACACATCACATTCTTTGGAAGTATCATCTCTTGAGGTATTTTTCATATAGAAGTGATGTTGTAGTGAATAATATTTCCACAAAAGACAACATGGAAGACCCCTTGACTAATTCCTTGACTCAGAAAAACCATGATCACCACGTGAGGTCTAGCGAACTGAATGTGGTTGGCATTTGGCTCTAGTCCAAGTGGGAGTTTGTAAGAGTTCATGTCCTAGAACCAACTGGTTGTACTTTGATTACATGGATATTTAATTTATTTAAATATTAGTCATCTTAGTACATATTTTTCATTGTTCTCCATGACTATGATATAATAATGTCCTAGGGTATTTGTTGCATTGATAAGGTCATGGATGTTCCCTCCAATGTTGAGAACATTGAAATGTAATAACAATATTTTTAAATATAGTTCTACGGTAGGATAAAATGATATGAAGGGGAACATAGCTTATATACCATCATGTGTGATTACTCTTAGGCAGATGATACTACCTATTATGAAGTTCTCACATGGTAATCGCTCATATAGAATATTATGAGAATACACCCGCCAGTAGGAATTCAACATGGTTTGTTGTCATCTGATATTTCTATCTGCGATTGTCAGTAATGATCCTTGTACATTATGATTATCATTAGTATGTGTCATGACTCGCGCATCTTGATTTATCGATGAAAACCATCACATATATATTTTTAAGTTACTAGGGTATGTTGGGTGCATCATGAGTGACAAGATATTAATGGATAAGTCGATGAAATATATTTCCCTTCCATTAATGGAAGTTGAAATATTGTCCCTTTGATTGAAATAGAACTATCATGAGAAATTCCATGGCCATGGTGCAATGACGAGTTTATTTCAGGTAGTCAAAGAACGACGTATCATGTATAAAGGTTGACGAAACTATCATGAAACATACTTTATGAGATATTGAGACAAAGGGGTTTTATTACACAATGAGTGTTCATATGAGGATGTTGTTGTTGCGAATTTATGTTCTTTATCTTTGGTTCCTTGACCTGTTACTAGATACTACTCTTGAATAACGACAATCCTACCTAATGCGAATGAGAAATAATCCTAGAGGGTCATACAATAAGTGTTTTTGGTGGTCTCAGATAAATTCTATTTAAATTTAATTAACGAAATAAATATTATTCTCAATATCATGGAATAATTGTATTCATGTTAAGATGATAACATAAATAAAATTAAATGTATTGATTTATTTTATTGAACATTTAATAAATATTTATTTACCTATTTGTAAATAAAATATTTATCTATGAGAATAAATTATATATTTATTTATTCGGTTATTCAATAAATGGAAGTGGAGTTCGAGCGGACCAAGGATTGTCTGAAAGTAAAATAACTATTTACAAGACGGTAAATAATTATTAGTTGGAGGATGTTAAAATAATAATGATGTTGTTGTACCCCACACTCTTTGATTTTCATGATCACAATCACTTTAATATGTGTTTAACATTGTGTTTAAGTGTTGTGGATGATAGGCACAAGGTTGCCAAGAAGTTGGCCCAAGAATGGACTTCAAGTGGACTGAAATTCAGTCCACCGGTCAGCCGGTGGCTTGACCACCGGCCAGCCGGTGGCACCCTGACTCAAGGCTGAGCCACTGCCTCCCCACCGGTCGACCGGTGGCTCTGCCACCGGTCGACCTGTGGCATCCAGCCCAAATAGTGCAATCTACTGTCTTTCCACCGGCCAGCCGGTGGCTCCTCACCGGTCGACCGGTGGAGCCTGGATCAAGACTCTTCTTCTCTACCAAGGCACCGGCCAGCCGGTGGAGATGTACCGGTCGACCGGTGGAGCCTGGACCAGAATTCTCTCCACATTCCAAGGCACCGGCCAGCCGGTGGCCCTGCACCGGCCAGCCGGTGGCCCAGTCAAACTAGCCGTTGGAGCTTTGACCAGGCTGCTCCACTTGCCTCCCAACGGCTCCGAAAGCCTTCCCAACGGCTCCGAAGGCCTCCAACGGCCATATGAGGGTTCCCCCTCTATAAATAAAGGACCTTGAAGCCCCGGAACAATTGCCGGACCATAATTAAGCATTGTGAAGCCAACGAACACAATTCTCCTCATTTGGCAAACCTCCGGCGGATTGCTCCAAGGGAACCACCACTGCTCCAATCCAATTCCACATCCAAGGAGCAACACCATAGAAGCTTGGGAGTGCACGTCTTCAACTCCATTCAACCTTTGGCGCCCAAGGCTTCTCAACAATACGGTTTTTATTGTTTCATTTATTTTGAGCTTTAAATTTGGGTTTGTGCCTACAAACCCCAAACCCTTTTCTCATCCCCCTTTCTTTTGGGTTTCACACCACCACTAAGGTGTGAAGAGGTTCACAAGCTTTTCCTTTAAAAAGCTTGAGAAAAAGGTGAGCTATCCTTCACCTGTAATAAGGATAGTGGGTTCTTGCTAAACCATCAAAAGCAAGTGGGTTCTTGCTAAACCACAAAAGCAAGCTGTAATAGGTCCTAGTGCTACCTCAAAGCCTAGTGGGTTTCTTGCTAAAACCATTGAAAAGCAAGCGGTAGGAATCTCTCAACGGTTGAGTTGGGAGCGGAGACGTAGGCCGGGTTTTGGCCGAACTCCGTTATCAATTTCGTGTGTCTTGCCTCTTTACTTTCCGCTGCATTTCAACTTTGATTTTTAATTTGTCAATCAATTTTTTAAAAGGCAATTCACCCCCCCTCTTTCCATCATTCCGTTTTCTTTCCGACCCAACAATTGGTATCAGAGGGACCTTTGAGTAATTCCTTAACCCGGTTTCAAAGTTAAGATCTTTTTTTGATGGCATCAACTTCTTTCGCCCCCGAGGGCTACTCATTGGGTCGGGCTCCATTTTTTGATGGGACCGACTATAATTATTGGAAAACCCGCATGACCACCTTTTTGAGAAGTATAGGATATCCCATTTTTAAAATAGTCATGCAAGGTTACACTCTCTCTTCCCCCGACGAATCCAAATGGACCCCCGCCGATATTAAAAATTTTGAGCTTGATGGCAAAGCCATGAATGCTCTTCATTGCGGGTTAGATAGAAATGAATTTAATCGTGTATCCACTTGCACCTCCGCACATGAAATTTGGAAGCTTTTAGAAGTGACCCATGAAGGCACTAATAAAGTCAAGGATACTAGATTAGATATGTATAGACAGGATTTTGAATCTTTTTCAATGCATCCAAATGAGTCTATTTCTGAAATGTTTACACGATTTACTGACGTGTGCAATGGGAGAAAGTCCCTTGGTGATGATGTTTCAGCTGAAACTATGGTGAAGAAGATCCTATGGATCCTACCAAGCAAATGGGCACCGAAGGTCACGGCGATTCAAGAAGCAAAAGACATCAAAAATATGCCGGTAGAGGAGCTCATCGGATCTCTCATGACTTATGAGATCACGATGAGGAGGCAAGCTCAAAAGGAGGGCACACCAATCAAGACCCCAAAGAACATCGCCCTCAAGGTATAAAAGGAAGTAAGCTCATCCTCATCTTCTTCCTCATCTCCTTCCTCATCATCAAGCGGCGACTCAGAAATGGAGAATCTCGCCCGCCAAATGCAAAAATTCATGAAGATGCACAAGAAGAAGAAGAAATCCCGCAAGCATCGAAAGCAAGAACCCACCGCAAGACCCGAGCCCAAGGTGAAATGCTACGGGTGCGGCGAAAAGGGCCATTACAAGCCCGATTGCCCACTCAACAAGAAACGGGCCACGCCAAAGGAGAAAGGAAAGAAAAAGGTCCTCAAGGCGACATGGAGTGACACCTCCTCATCCTCCTCCTCCTCCTCCTCAAGCGACAACGGTACAAAATGCCTAATGGCATTCCATGAGGTAACATCTTCCGACTCCTCCTCTTGCTCTTCAAATT
Organism: Viscum album; assembly: GCA_963277665.1. Taxonomy (NCBI): domain Eukaryota; kingdom Viridiplantae; phylum Streptophyta; class Magnoliopsida; order Santalales; family Viscaceae; genus Viscum; species Viscum album. The sequence continues at coordinate 389,358,487 of OY728166.1, forward strand.
CCAATTCTTTAAATCATCTTTCTTATGAAGAACTCTCATTTGCTAGAGATCAATTGGAAAAAGGTTTTCATGAACTCTCTTCTAAATTTGTCGCGTTGAAAAAGAATTTCAAAAAACTCTCCTCCGAAAAAGAACAACTTCTCAAAGAGAAGGAGGAGATGTCCCTTAAAATCCAAAATTTTCCAAATGTTGATTCCATGGAATCAACCATCAAAGACCTTAGGGAGACCCTTGCTAAGTTCACCCAAGGGGAACAAAATTTGAACAATTTGCTTGGTTCCCAACGTATATCTAGAACCACCCAAGGGTTAGGATATACCAACCGAGCTTCCTCCTCCCATGCTCAAACTGTTTTTGTAAGGGGGAGCTCCGATTATAAATTTTGTAATTATTGCAAGAAAACCGGGCACCTAATTTATGAATGTAATTGTAAAAACGCCCGGTATGGTCAACCCAAAAGTATTTTCTTTTCCGATGAGTTTTATAGGAGAAGACCCGCCATGAAACAAATTTGGATTGAAAAATCCCTTTTGGCGAGTCTCACGGGACCAAAATTTGTCACGGTTTCAAAAACCGCTCCCCGGTGATTAGTTGTTTTTATTTAGGGGGAGTTAGGTTCTTTTAAGCTTTTTTGTGTATTCAAAATTTTTCATTTCAAACTCAACTCTTGGTTTCAAATTTTTTTTTTTTGAATTCAAAATTTTCTATTAAATTTTCATTTCTAAATTTCCAACAGTTGGTATCGAACTTTCTTTTTTTGATTCAAAACTCTCAAAAATTTCATTTGGTTTCAAATTTCGAATTTCAATTGGTTTTTGATTCAAAACTTTCAATTCAAACTGTTATTCAAATTTTTCAATGCATTTTTTCTTTTCAAAATTTTCAAACAACTAGTATCAATTTTCAATTGATTTTCAAATCTCAATCTTGTTTTTCAACTCATTCCCTCAATCAAGTTTTATGCCCCGTGCTATTTTGATAATCACAAAGGGGGAGAAATTTCTTGATTGATTGGGGGAGAATCTTTTTTATCACGCTTAGTATTTATTTTCAATTTATCATTTAGGCATGCATTTCATTTAAGTTTTTACATTGCTTGATAAGTGATTGTGATCATCAAAATAGGGGGAGATTGTTGTACCCCACACTCTTTGATTTTCATGATCACAATCACTTTAATATGTGTTTAACATTGTGTTTAAGTGTTGTGGATGATAGGCACAAGGTTGCCAAGAAGTTGGCCCAAGAATGGACTTCAAGTGGACTGAAATTCAGTCCACCGGTCAGCCGGTGGCTTGACCACCGGCCAGCCGGTGGCACCCTGACTCAAGGCTGAGCCACTGCCTCCCCACCGGTCGACCGGTGGCTCTGCCACCGGTCGACCTGTGGCATCCAGCCCAAATAGTGCAATCTACTGTCTTTCCACCGGCCAGCCGGTGGCTCCTCACCGGTCGACCGGTGGAGCCTGGATCAAGACTCTTCTTCTCTACCAAGGCACCGGCCAGCCGGTGGAGATGTACCGGTCGACCGGTGGAGCCTGGACCAGAATTCTCTCCACATTCCAAGGCACCGGCCAGCCGGTGGCCCTGCACCGGCCAGCCGGTGGCCCAGTCAAACTAGCCGTTGGAGCTTTGACCAGGCTGCTCCACTTGCCTCCCAACGGCTCCGAAAGCCTTCCCAACGGCTCCGAAGGCCTCCAACGGCCATATGAGGGTTCCCCCTCTATAAATAAAGGACCTTGAAGCCCCGGAACAATTGCCGGACCATAATTAAGCATTGTGAAGCCAACGAACACAATTCTCCTCATTTGGCAAACCTCCGGCGGATTGCTCCAAGGGAACCACCACTGCTCCAATCCAATTCCACATCCAAGGAGCAACACCATAGAAGCTTGGGAGTGCACGTCTTCAACTCCATTCAACCTTTGGCGCCCAAGGCTTCTCAATAATACGGTTTTTATTGTTTCATTTATTTTGAGCTTTAAATTTGGGTTTGTGCCTACAAACCCCAAACCCTTTTCTCATCCCCCTTTCTTTTGGGTTTCACACCACCACTAAGGTGTGAAGAGGTTCACAAGCTTTTCCTTTAAAAAGCTTGAGAAAAAGGTGAGCTATCCTTCACCTGTAAGAAGGATAGTGGGTTCTTGCTAAACCATCAAAAGCAAGTGGGTTCTTGCTAAACCACAAAAGCAAGCTGTAATAGGTCCTAGTGCTACCTCAAAGCCTAGTGGGTTTCTTGCTAAAACCATTGAAAAGCAAGCGGTAGGAATCTCTCAACGGTTGAGTTGGGAGCGGAGACGTAGGCCGGGTTTTGGCCGAACTCCGTTATCAATTTCGTGTGTCTTGCCTCTTTACTTTCCGCTGCATTTCAACTTTGATTTTTAATTTGTCAATCAATTTTTTAAAAGGCAATTCACCCCCCCTCTTTCCATCATTCCGTTTTCTTTCCGACCCAACAGATGTTGCTATTATTTTTTGATGTCAAATTTTATTCATAATCTTGTTTTTCACATGTTGGTGCACCATAAATATTGACGTGGTATTATTATTATGATCTTGGGGTTTCTCCATGTTCATGATTGAATTAAATTACAATTATGAAATTAAATGTTGTATCTGAATTTCCATGGATATAAATAGACAAGTACATCTATTTTTTCATAGTGAACACACCACACACTTGGTGATTTGAGAATTGTTGAGCGAAAAAATTTATCTCTCCATTACTCTTCCCGCCCTTCTCATGAATGAGAGACGTTCTTCAAAGCAAAAGAACAAGTGATCATGAACGACCGACACAAGACACTTTCTTCACTTCTCTAGCACCTGGAGAATGAGTGGTATCGATCGGAGGCCATCAAAGCATGTGTGGATCACCAGTAGAGGGATACTTGTTTGGATCCTCACTAGATCAATTATATAATATGGAAGGGTCATTGTGAACAATCAACATCATTCATGAAGAAAATACTAAAGATATAGGTATTCAGTTATTTAAGAAATTAATTAAATTAAATATAATCATGATGTGAGAGATACTTTCTAATGGATTCGAGCCACTTATTTCATTATCAAAATGTTTGATTATATTCCATGGGGAATGTTGTTCATCATCATATTGATCCCGAAATAATCATTGATCATGGAAAAATTATAGTTCTATGCCATCCCAACTATGCTTCTGTTGCACCTGGAACCTACAACCTACAATAATATTGTCACTGTTGTCTACAACATCATTCAGATTATCCTCAAAGATGCATCAACCATTATGTTGATATCATCCACATCAATTACCAATGATAGTTCTAGGTGATACTAACAAATATGTGACACATGGAATAAAACATGAATAGAATTATATAATTTTATAATAGAAAATTTCTATGATACCGAACTGATCATTTCCGAAATCTCAAACATATCAAAATAATTGGGTGAAAATTTACCATTTTTATTTCTAACAGGGACCCAATATTAGTGATACAGGAAGGAAATGATTGTCACCAACAAAAAACATTATAGTTCAGTGACATTGATTAGTATATGAATTTTTTCGACTATAGTATATATCCATATACATCCATATCATTCAGATATTCTTTGATATCTCTAATACAAGAATCATCCCCAAAAACCTTGACTCTCCCACTTCCATCAATAGGAAACAAGATATTCATGGAATAACATAAAATACCTCATATAGTTCCACAAAAATTGACTCATGATAACTATTTGTTTGATGAAATCAATAATTTTTAGCGGATTATCCCATGTTACAATGAAATATATAATGTTACCCTACATCATTTCCACCAAAAAATGGATAGACCATTCAGATTTCGCAGCTCTCTATGGGTGGTACGATGAACATATAAGCACATGAGAATAAAGAACCTTTTATAAGTATTTCTATAAGAACAATGTGAAACAAATATCTCTATTTAAAATAAAAATATGAGGCATCCTAATCAAACATACTATCACTTGAAAATACAATAAACGAAATGTTCAGTGATGAAAGTCTCTCAAATCAGTACAAAATTGGATACCATTTTCAACCAATCGAAAATTATCTATATTGCACCACTATTCTAAAGATATATCAGTATAACAACCAAAAAAATCAATAGTAACATCATTCCACTTTTATTCCAGAATGGGAAATGGATATAAAAGGTGAGAAGAGACTTGATTTTTGGACATCACATACAAATAGATGAAGCATCGAATCATAAAACCTGTAACTTTATTCTTCATTACTACAATAATAATTTCTACAATTATCACAATATTTTTTCATAAAACCATAATGCACAGTCACTTTTAATCATGAATGTAACACTTTATATACTCATGTACACTTGTAAGAACATAAATAGAACTATGATTGTGAAGAGACTCATCCCTAGTAATGGTGCAGTTTAAGAGAATCTACCCACCCTCAAAGTTGTCCCTCAACACTTGGCTCCCTTGATCATCATAATTCATCCACTTTATAAATATTAGAATAGATTGTATACATAATAATGAATTGAGAATCATAAAACCCAACTCATATCGAATAAATAGATGCATCTTAATGAACAAGGCCATCATCTTCCACCTAGAACTAGACTCTAGAACTGATTGAGTATATGTCTTCTCACTCAACGCATCAACAACACTTTCTTATTTTTTTAGTTTTATAATCTAGATCAAAATCTTTGAAATTAGTGTAATCAACCAATATCTTGTACATCATATATACATCATTCATATAAAAGATATATTTAAGGCCTTCATGACTTTTTTAAATAGTAACCCTTTTACCCAGAAGATAAGGATGAAATCATTTTAGGGCGTTCACCCCCTTTTCCAACTTGAGATAGTGTGTAGGATATTGTTGTTCATGTGTTCATAACTATCCTGGTACATAAGACAGTAATTTGGCTTCTTGTTTCAATAATACTCCAAGACTAATCCTTGAACCATCACAATAAAGATTATATTCCTTATTGATTTTAGTTAAGATCATAATCATTGTTTCACTCAAACACTTTTTCATCTCCTAGAAGAAATCCACACATGCTCCAAAAAACAAAAAAAAAATTCCCTTCTTGGTCAGGAGTTATAATATCACTGCTAAAAATATAATTCACTTATGGATATTAAATAGTAGGTCACTAATCCCAAAATGCATCAGATGTTAAAAAATTAGGTTGATTCAAGGAAAATATCAATTACACCTTCTCTTGTTCCACTGAAACATCTTTTTGAAAGATTATTTGACCCCTTAAATCAATATTTTAGATCAATAAATTAAACTTAAATATCAGGGAATATGTATGATGCACTCTCATTGTACTTAAGTTGATGTTAATCTATTGGGCATGTTCATCTCGAGTTATGGAGTACAAAAAGTTTTCATCAACAAATACAACAACAAAATGAAACAAAAATGGGTGAAGCTTTCAGTTCATCATCTCCGTTGACATAGAATTAGTGTGTTTCTACCCAAACACTAGAAAAACACATAAAATCTATAAATTCGACTAAAAATAGTCTATGATATATTTGATGGTATCACTCCCAACTAAAGATACCAAAATAGCATATCAATGATTAAGGATAAATATAAACCCCTCAGTTGGTTAAAAATAACATCAATACACAAAAAAATATAATGGTTCTTAATCATCATCCTATTCATCATCTAGTAATTTACACATAAATACAATGTTCCATCATCCATCATAGAATATTTAATCAGTGAACCCGAAGTTGATGACCTCAGATAGATTCCCCATTTTACCTCTAAATCCTCTAGTTGAGTTTAAAGAAAATTAAGATCCAATAGTTCTATTATATAAACTAGAATATAATCTATCTCATACACATTTATAAAATCAAAATATTGAGTTCAATATCCCTCTCAGTTTGTAAAACTAGAAAATTCTCACAAAAATCATCTTAAAATTGATCCACTATAGGATAGATGATATCATAATCCTCTCCACCATCATATTGAATAATAATGGTAACTTGGGCTATGAGATCAACCAATTTATGATGTACTAACCCTACATACCCTTCCAAGACATCGTATTCTCCATGATTAATATATATTTCACCCTCAAGAATGGTTAATGTCATTCTACTACGGTAAAAATCAATGTGATCCTAAATAAAAAAATACACCTTTCCCAATTCACGCCAAACCCTAAAATATCAATCATTAAAAAAACTAAAAGGATAAAATACTCACCTATCTCAAGGGAACAACCGTTAAAATGAAATTTTCCGACATATTACATCCAAATTACTTGATGGTCGACATAAACCCATATATGTATTCCACTACCAAACCCAAACTGTCCACAAACTGAGTAGGTATAAAATAATTTTAAACTCATATTTCAAATAATTAACTATAAAATTGATAAACTATATTAATTGTACATTATATAGTGTATAGACTAGAGTTTCTACCGATGGTTGTAGGCTGAACAACATAAAACTGATCTATCCCTCTACCTTGAGATTCTATATAAACCCCATGTGTAGTACAACTATGCTGATATGACTGATGTTATCATAAAGTACCATGGCCTCCACCTTGACTGGTACAGATGGTAAAACACAAACTTACACCATGATATGGGGAAAAATATTCCCTTTTGGTGATCAAGGGCTACCTTGATCCTCCATCATTATCCTTTTACTGATGGTTCTTACAAAGCCTCTTCATATACCACATCATTCCAGATGATTGGGAATCTATGCGTGGTTGAGGAAATTGACATTGCATGTGATTTGGCTTTCCACGATGATATAATTCCCCTAGATCACTTAAATAAAAATTTGATCTTCTCTCCTAGATACTCTTCCTGCCAAAAACATAGCAAATGTTTTCATAATTATTCATCATTCAATATGATGATGTATCACCACATCACCAAAATACAAGACCTTTTTACACCACTATAGACCTCGTTAGAGTTCTCCTAAAAAAATAATACCTTAATTCACATCCTTTGAAAACATATTCAAATGAAATATATTTAACTATGACTTTATCTAAAATCTAATTCCATCACATCATATATTCCCTCTAGTAATCAAATCTTCATCCAATGTTAGAAAAAAATGTATAATGATCATGAAGAAACTATCATAATCCATATCCAATATATTCACATAAGTGAAACACAATATTGTTTTGGCCCTTAACGATTTAAGTGTCTCTTGGTAAATGTGTTCCAAGAAATTCTCATGGAAGTTCGTCTATGAAATACCCTCTAAATACTCATCTTTAACCTTAATTTATCACTACCTCTTTTAATGTACTTAAAATATAATAGACACCGACATAATCCTTCACCCTCATAGAGTCTCTATGTGCTTGATTATCATTTGGATAAACACAATCCATAACTCATCTGCCTTAGGACAATCCTCTATATATAACATTAGAGGATGGTGTATATGGAAATAATTTGTCAACTCAGACATACTTGATATAGATTAAATTTAATATCCCTCTATAAAATTTATTAAGTGGGTGAAAGTCTTATAGAAAATTTCTTTCTCTCCATCACTTAAAACCAATAGGGGAAAATGTTCCACTACTAGAGTTTCATTTTCAACAGCTTTATATTATATTCCTTATATAAAATGTCACCAATGTATTTTGGAATTTTAAAAAAAAATTACTCACTTATAAAAAAATAGTGCAGAAACTATACATAAATAATTTATACGATATATACTATCGCTAAAAAAATAACATAAACACTATCATTACCCAAACCATTCCTTTCCAGGACCAATAGCAAACATAGGGTTGAACAATATTACATCTTAAAATCATTATGTTTGAAAACATTTTGAAAGCTAAAATTGACGTCGTTATTTTTAAAATAATTTCAGAAATAATTTTTGGAACTATTTCTTTAAACCCAAAAAAACATTTTATTTTTCAAAAATAAATTTTTCAGTTCAAAATAATAGGTATTTATAAGATTTTCCATGAGTACGTAACACAAAACATATCAGATAATTCTCCATGTTCCTAAAATGATTTGTGATCATAAAACTATTTTTCCATACTATGACATAAGTAAAATCTCATAAAACTGTAACATCACACAAAATATGTATCACCTAAGGTGAAATATCATTTCAACTATAACAAAAGTACCATAAGAATAGAAATCCCACCCTATGAACCTATTCTTTATACCAGACATGGGTAAGATACTCTCATGCATGAGCTCATTATCAAGGAAAAAAATATCATAGGATGATTTTTACCCTTCCCAAATAGAAACGAAAAAGAAAAATACCAATACTCTCATGCCACTTTATTAAATCATTGTATGGCGCACTCTAATAGTAGTTAAACTAGATCATCATATTAACTCAGACACACATGGCCATATTATAGAGGCTAGCAACATGTATTGAGGTTCTAATGATAAATATGGTGAGGCTATAACCACTTTTTCATGGTAAAACAACAATAAATATAATAACAAAATAATCATAGGTAATTAACATGTTACATTACCAAATCCGAAAACAAGGTAAGTTCCTATAAACTAATACATTAAGCAACCCATGTCATAATAGTTTCATATGTCAAAAGGAAGACCAATAGATATAAACAATTGAAAACCACATAATGGTTCCCAAAATTAATCTTGGTATCCTCATCTATGATTCATCCCATGTCCAAAAAATATATTTCATATGGACTTTTCCCTTATCTATACATGAAACCATTAATTCTTCTAGTACTAAAGGAAGTCTCATTAAGGTGTTATTATAACTCTTCTGTCCACAACCAATGGTTTTTAATGAAAAATAACTTCTAAAAATTATTGTATGTAAATTTATAATGAATAATACATGTGGAAATAAATAAAAAAAGGTTTTTAAATTAAAATTAAAAATAAGAATATTGGGACCTTACTCATGCCATCAAAACCTACTTTGTCCCACACATGTAGTCTGATACATAAACTATATGGATTAAATGCTAAATGCCAAAAAGGTCCTTCTTTAATTAATAAAATTCTTCGTTATAAGGATAATCAAACCAAGTACCTATGCTATGTAAAAACCTTTAGTTATCTGAGCATCATGTTGACTACTAATAAAAGGATATAGATCTCTATGTAAACCATTTCAAAAAAAGGAGGTATAACGTCATGTTAAACCATCATAAATTAAGGATATCATGATCTGTGTCTAATATTTGTATCCCTGTGTATGGATAATCACCTCCAAAAAATTAAACCATCCCATTAATAACTGATTTCCATGGTCTGACATACATGACCTTTTGAATCATTAATGTAATATTGGTGAACCATTTTCCACATTCATTTTCCCCGACTATCTTTTATATAAAACACATAAAATCCAACTTCACATTTAAAATATTTAACCATTCATTATTATAAAAACCTCATTAAATTTTCTTTAAAACAATTACATGTTTTATAAGATTCCCTTTTAAACTGTTTAATATTTCTTTCATTTATCGTTTTATGACACATTTAATATACAATATAATACAACTAATCCATTATGCCATACTAACAAGATATGTAACAATTAAAACCATTTTAAACTCATAAAACCCTATTAATTAATTTAAAACTACATTATATCATTTCTATGGATTTGGAGCAACCCTTTGGTGGCTATTGGATATATATCATGGTCATCAATTGACCTGATAGTATCAGTAAAGGGTGTAACATATCATTAATGTCACTATCTTTTTTTCTTAATTGATCAAACAATTGGGTATCACCATAGTGCAACATCACATACAACATAAATATGGAAAATATCAAGACTATGTGAAATATATGGTAGACCAAATACCTTATTCTGATAGAAAACCACTCAAATAATACAGTCCCCTTATTCGAACTAAAACTTTTGAATCAAAAAATGCTGAAAACACGTTGAAAACATTATTCAAGAGTGAAGGATCAAAATATTTTGTGTTTTACTAGGGGGGGGGGTGAAATGTGTTGTATAAAATAAAACAAACAAATTTTCTTTAACTCTAAAAGAAATAAAATAGGCATAAAAATTATCCAGTATAATTTATTTTAAGAGATGAGAAAATTATATAACAAACAACATGAAACATTCATTATTTATTAAACAATAAAGATAATGAACCTATAAAATCCTGGTATAAAATATTTTAAAAAATATGTAAGAAACACTTAAAATAACATTTATATAAATATATAAACTTTAAGAATAAGTGTTAGGGATGTTAATAACCTTGAAATTATATATCCATGGTTTTAACCTGACAATAAAGGTGTAAATTTCTGACACAAAGAAAGTCCTCGATACAAATATCAGAACAACCTCTCTTTCCCTATCAAAACATACCCTCGATTAGAAAGATTGAACAAACTATTATCTCTCAAAATATTAAGATCCCACTATCATAGAAGATCAAAAATAATTATTACAAATGTAAAAAACATAATTATTTTTAAAAAATAATTACAGACGAATTCCTTATGTAAAATATATTTTTATATTACAATTAATTTTTCTATCAAATAATGAAGTTAGAATTTATTCATAAAAACTTTATATATCATGTATTTAAAAATATTATTCTTTTATATCATGAAATAATATTTATAGGTATTATGTTAATGATTATATTCCATATTTCTTGGGATCCATTGCAATGATATTGGAATAAATCCTTCACATAAATGGTTCAACACACCCTCTCTATCCAATTGTCATATTTTATTTAAAACCATTACAATGCCTTTTGATTTTATTTAGTACAATATAAAATCTTCATCTAGGAGAATGCTAGAATTTATTCATATGGTAGGATTTAAAAATATTATCTAGAAATAATTCTTATGTCCATCTGATTACATTTTCCCATTATAATTATTATAACCTCATCCAGTGATACTTTTTTTTACTTTACCTTAAAGATATTATAAGTTTTTTCTTAGAGAAGTTTATATCCCTAAATCAAATGTAAAAAAGTAAATATTCTCCCTATAAGGATGTTTCGTATGATAGTAAAGTTATTCTATGACCATTACAATAAATATCCCACAAAACTTTATTAAGATCATGGGTTCTATAAAGGTTTGAAAAGTAAAATCTGTTTGAGAAGTGGTTTTTGATTTTCCAAAGCTAGGCTAGAGATTGTTGAAAGTTATCCTGTAGACTCAACTATCTCACCATTTTTGAAAAAAACCTTCAAAGAGAAAAAAATAAAAAACATTGGAAATACTTACTCTCCTTATCTTATATAATACTAGTACTCCGCCCGTGCGATGCACAACACTATAAAATAAATATTATTTTTAACTATAACTTACTATTTAAACAACCAAATAGTTTATATTAATATTGAATATATTTGAAAAGAAAATGACATGCATAATGAGGAATAAAAGTTACTGAAATTGAGGAACAAAATTTAGATACTGATCAGCCTTCTATTTCTGTATAAAATTAACAACATAGGAACCAATGGTGAAACATAATGAAAATTAATAAATAATATATTTTTATTATAAATTTATTCAAAAAAACAAAGTATGAAAATCTAATTTATAGGTCATAATTGAAACAGAATCATGGTAAGAGAACATCAATACAGTTTCACCTTTGGTATATAACTATGAAATGTAATTTAACTATGATAAGATAACATCAATAATGATTCAGTAGTGGATACATGTTTAAAAACAAAAATATGAAACATGATTTTCAACAACAGCGGGTGTGCATATCAGATTACAATTAATGTCATCAAAATGTGCAGTCAAAAGCCTTCAAGTACCACCATGCATAATTGATGTAGAGTAGCAGTTTTTCATGTTTGTTGACAGATATATTGATCCATGAAATATATAATTAGAAATGAATGCGAGTAAATGAGACATACTACTATGAAAAAATAACTGGTTAATCCAGTTCAGTGAAAAAATCATTTCATAATCAAATGGCTTATTTGTTTACAATATTCATCTATGAAAAAAAAACTGTATAAAAATTCAATAAAAACAGATAAATAATATGAAAAAGAAAAATCACTACTAATTGAAATAATTAATAGAAAAGGGTAACCAGGTAGACTCTAATAGAAAAAAATCTTGAAATATTTGAAAAATGGAAAACTGTTTATGTGGAGAAAAAATATAATCCACACTTGCTGCCTTGGGTTTTTCCTGTTCCCCGCTTTTCCCATCGTCACTACCCTTCCCCTCCCCCGCCCTCCAATCCAGAACCCCCCCCCCATCCAGCCCATCCCTACATTGCAGCCATCACCTGTCCATTTCCCCTCCCCCCCCCGCTTAGCCCATCGTCACGTGCTTTCATTAAATTATTCAAATGCATTGAGTCTCTAATAATATGAATCCTCATTCTTCATTCTATATACATGTATCCATGAGGGCACTTATTTGAAATATATAATTTCAAAAATCTACATACAAATAATTCCAAAAAGAAATGTACTTAATTTACCTATATGCAACATTAAAATAAATAGAAAACCAATATAATGCATACAGTAATATCTTTATATGCCTGCCTGAAAATTATTTTTTATTTTATTATCAAATCACTTTAAGGAAAAGTGAGCAACCCCAAGTCCATCAAAAACAAACAACAACAAAAACTCCAAACAAGAACTGGTCCTGCCTCAACCCAGCAGCTCAGCATTAAAAGGCCTCCACCAAAGCATGGGACTCGGCAAACAATCTTGTGCATGGATGCACGGGCACGGTACCAATGGCCAAGCCATACCCTCTCAGTCTTCTGCTCCAAGTGACATGCATCAGCGACGACCCTGTGCTTTAAACCTCATCTAAGGAAAGACCATAAAGCTTGTTGGAAAATCCTGAAAACACCACGATACACACAAACTGAAGAAGCACTGCCACCTATCCAAACATCTCAAGAAGAAGAGAGCACCCAAGCATTAGTTAAATGATTGTAAAGCATCATTGTTGAAAAATAGCTCAACTCTACCTGTAACTGTATCTCTATATAACCTCCAGGATATAGGGGATACCTGGGTGTGTGGGTCTCCCCTTACCAGGGCTTCAAGCGACGAGGTCAATTTGTCCCAGACCTGTATATACTCCTCCAGCCTAATTATCCCCTTATTGAAGCCCCAAACCAGGATTGTGTCCTGTTTGTCAACCCAAAAATATTGTTCTTCATTAAGCTTCACGTCAATGTCCCGACCCATCATCTTGGCCGCTTCCTCTTCCATTGCATTGAGAAGTAACACCTGCTTTGTCACCTCATCATCCGAACATAAAATCAACTCCAAGGGAAGTGCAGAGTGGCCATGAGGTTCCAATTGACCCCTCACTCCACTATTCAACTCCTCATCCAATTTCTTTTTTGCTGACCGAGTCTTCATGGGGGGTGGTAAAGATGTGTGATAATTTCTACCCGTCCTCCTCCTATTTCTCTTATTTCTCCTCGGACTGGACTCCCCAGCAGATAAACTCTTGCTGTTTGCAATTTCTTCCTCCACCCCATAGCCATCGAGATTCTTCCTGCTTGTCTCCTCTACCTCAACCGCAACCTGTGATACATCTCCCGATCCTACCTCAGCCAAACCGTCAAACCTATTACCCAGGGGGATTGGGGTCTGAGTTGAGTAGCCCGCACTCTCTTTCCTACCCTTACTGACATCTGCCCCGCCCTTCCTTTCTTTCACAGTATCCAAACCAAGTGACTCCACATGCTCACTGCTGGACGTGTGGACCAAGAACTGGCCCCCATCCAACTCGCCTTCCACTTCCATATGCTAGGATTTACCTTTCTACTGCATCCTAACGCAGGGAGTTCCCGCACGATCTGCCTTCAGCCGGTTGAAGGGGGAGTCTGGATTTATCGCCAAACCTTCCAGATTCTGAAGCTGGTCACCAAAGGAGGCCACTATCTTCCCATCATTTCCCCTGAATCAAATTCCTCATTCTCCTCCTCCTCCAGTGCTGAGAACCAGTTAATGGAGCATGGATTAGCGCTGACCAGTTTAGTGCTGATCAGTAGGCGCTACTCAGCAACCTCTGTATTTGTTACATGGTCAAAACCGCGTGCCATGAATTGGTGTCCACCACTACTAGCGTTATCTTGATTCTGCAAGGAGGGATCCATTGCCTCCCTACCAACATTAGTGTCGAATGTATTCACCCTGAGATCATCCTTAAGAATTCTAAAAACAGTAGACACCTATGGTTTTACACCCTGCTTTGAAGCAGGTGAGGAGTGTTCAACAAGACTGAGCCTGTTTCCACTAGGCCTGTTATCTCCTCCATTGTTGACCTTCGAAACATCTCTGGTCTTCACAGTATCAGATTTCTGGTGGCCATCACATCGGCAGAAGGCCCTGGTGTGACCCAGTCTATGGAAAACTGAACAAAAATCCATCCCATGATCAAAGATCATTGCTTTCTTGCATCGGATCTCCTTAGCAGCATCGATCCAAATCGTCTCCCCCAGTGCTCTCGAGGTATCAACCTCCACGCACATCCTTGGGTTGATCGGGTGGCTCACTGAGGCTCTACGGGAATCAACGCACAGAAATCGTCCAACCATGTTCTCCAACACACGCATGATAGCTGGGTTTTGAAAGGAAAGGGGAAGCAGGGGAAAGCTAATCCAGACCGGAATAAGGGGGGAATCACGGTTCATATGAAAATAGTAGGACCATCTGCTTAAATGGAACTCATACCTTCCGAACTTCCTGGGAGCGAACGCCAGTGCATGAACCATGTCCTCCGATGAAGAGCAACGGACCATCAAACTCTGTTTATCCAGCAAACCAACAACCGGATGAAGCTGATGTCCCCATGATTTGGCGATGAAGCTGTCAAAATTGTCCACTGAAGGTCGAGACCTCCTGAAACGAACAATCAAAGTCAGATCAAGGTGACCCTCAGCTTCTGAGATCTCCAGAACCGAGAGAGGCACCATAGGGTCTCCGTTCTGAAGATATTGCCCATAGCAGCCATCCATGATCAGCGCTTCACCAAAACAATGCACTACCACCAGTGACGTGCTGGTGTGGTTGATTTTCTGCTACCTCAAAACATCAAAATGGTAGTCCTGCAGTAATGATCAACTTCTTAATGTATCATCAGTAAAATAGAACAATATGTCAATCGGTTAAAATAAATACAACCAAAATAACAGAAAATAATATAAAAGAGAAGAATAAATTAGTAATGTAGCATACAGGATGTGTTAAAACAATGAATATGGATGCATTTGTTATGTAATCAAGATTTGGTTTTGTTGTTTCCTTCTAGTTTTACACATATCATTTCAAAACCAGTTGAGTGAAGTTGCCCTTCGAATATGAACCATATTCCAAACAGATGAGCAGCATCAAACAGATTACCATTTTCTCAGGTCTCACAAGCATTAAAGAATCTTTAGATGCAATATTTGCAGCTGAAATAACATCAGCAGCCCTTCCAATCACTGGCCCTTCCAGAAGAACATAACTAGAGAAACCAAAGAAACAAACCCATCTATGTGACACCCCATATCATTAAACAATCTGATTGTTATAAATTTGAATAATTCTTGTACATGAAAAATGAAATAAGATTTGGTTTTGTTGTTACCTTCTAGTTTTTCTCATATCATTTAAAAACTAGTTGAGTGATGTTTCCATTATAATATGAACCATATTCCAAATAGAAGAGCAGCATCAAACACATTAACATTTTCCTAGGTCTCACAAGCCTTAAAGAAACTTCACCTATAGTATTTGCAGCTGAAATAACATCAACAACCCTTCCAATCACCCGCCCTTCCTGAAGAACATAAGTATGAGCCACCACATCAATAAACTCGTCTATGTGACACCCCATATCATTAAACAATCTGATTTTTAGCAATTTGAATAATTTGTGAACATGAAAAATGAAAGAAGTTATGTTTTATTTCCCAGAACAGTTCTCAAATTCACAATCATCTTCACATAACAGTTGAATAAATATCAAAGATCAATATTATCAAAAATAAATTTAAAAAATGAAGACTATAAGTTGATTGATTAAATTACATGAATAAATAAATCCTGACACCAATAACATATATTGGATAATCTAATAACTCGCATGATCTCAAGGTTGTTAATATCCTCTTAAATTGTTTAAATAAAAGTTCATTATAATCCTTAAATATGGAGTACAATGGAGACATTTAGTAGGATTTACCTTTGGAAGGGATTATTGAACATGTAATTCGATCCAAACAAAAGTGGTCCAATAAAAAACAATATAAACAGATGATGCACTGAAGGGCTTGGTATTTAAGGATAGTTGGATAACATACCTGTTGTGGAAGGGATTGTTGGAGCTGAACCAAGGAGAACATGGGTGATATGAATAAGTAAAAATCACAAGAATTGACTCATTATTACTGATATATTAGAATAGAAAGTGGATCAATTCAATGTACATGTCATATAGAAAAATAAATCCCACAACACCTTAGAAGAAAACAAATCATGTCTAAATATAAATTAGTTTAGAGTAACATAATAATAAACGAAGGAAAATGGATAGTTTTCAGTAGATAATATCGAATTCAGGTGAATTGATGTGTTACCAGAGGGGAAATGAAGGACTCATGGTTGTATATTGCATCGACAGACTATGGAATATCACCAATAAAGTTGCAGCACACAGATCTGGGAACAATGTGGAGTAGAAGGGTTAAATTTTTTACTGAATTAAGAGAACATACCTATTGGATCATTGTACTTCTATAGGATTTCTAAATATGTTGTTGGTGATAGTAAAGGGGTTCACCAAGACGTTTTTGGGGGTCCTCATTGGCAATTCATTGTCCCAAATACAGAAATATACCTTCTCAAAAAATTGAGTTCTAACATTAAATAAACCACACAACTAACATTCAGCAGACCACAAAATGAAAAACTATATGTATCACAACAAATAGATAAAAAAAATGAAAGATAATGAACCACCAGAATGAATCTTTAGAATAAGGTTAACATTAGTAAAAATTTCAGGAAATTCAGATGACTCAGCCACATAAAAAAACTAAGGCAAAGATAAACTGTGACAGATCTCGCTCAATTATTTGATGTAGAAGAAATACCTGGAGAAGATGACAGAGTACAGAAAGTTGAATATCCAGATAGCTCAGATGCCGCATCCAGGCATGACTACCCCAAGATAAATCCCAAGAGCTCTTAGGTTGTATAATAACTAATAATATTTTGTTGTGAAATGATTGATGCACGGTAAAAAAATCACTAGTTTTTTTTGTATACAACTATACCATTATGTAAAAAATAACACCATTCTTGTCACCATTCTGATGTACTCATTGTTTTTAATTTTAGTGTCTCTAGTAATCCACAACATTGAAGCTACATTGAATAGTGGTAAAAAAATTTCTAATGATTAATTATCTATTTATTTGAGAAACAAAACATAATACATGGCATAATGTACCCCTATTAGAATCATAATTCCCATGTATTCTTTGATCAGAATCTCTATGGAATAGTATTCAGAGTATTCCACTATCAATAAATTCATGAGATACAAATTATCTCTTCACCATGCATATGCAGTGCCATTTTTCTGTTGGGAT
This sequence comes from Viscum album, assembly GCA_963277665.1. Classification (NCBI taxonomy): domain Eukaryota; kingdom Viridiplantae; phylum Streptophyta; class Magnoliopsida; order Santalales; family Viscaceae; genus Viscum; species Viscum album. The sequence goes on from OY728166.1 coordinate 389,376,150, forward strand.
GAATTTATGCTGCGATATATTCACAAGTTTGATGTTGTGTATTTTAAATGACTCTGAAATAGTATTACAAGTTTCTACAGATTCTTTGATGTAGTATCGATTCATTACTATTACACATCCTTGATTGGTTTCCCTTATATTGCTTCGATTGGGTACACTTACATAGGTTACACTCTTTAATATCAAAATGAAGATGAACACAGTTTTAATTCAATACAGTCTTAATGAATGATAAACAGAAAATTTTTATGTGAAGACTATACATAACTGACAGCCTCTGTCATTGTTTCCTTAGTACTATTAATTATAATTTACAAATTAAACAGTTTTATAGAAAAAAATTATATACCTAAATAATTGTTAATCTATATCAAACATTAAACTGATTCAGTTGGTTAATTTTTTAAGCATACCTGTACTATGAGCTCAAAACAATTCCATAAACACAAATTCACATTGCCAGAAAAAATGTGAATGAAATCAACACTGTAAAAAATAATTACCTCCTATACTTGTTTGCTTCTGAAGCTTAGTTTTACATCCCAAACATCGTGCATCAGGGAACTGACAAGATCAAATGAACTGTCACAATTTTTTAAATTTCCTGAAAAATCAATGAATTTTAAACATAAATGATAAAAAAATAAATGTCTCTAAAGCTAATAAGGATGAATTTGTAATGTATGAAAAATTTGGTTTTGTTGTTACCTTCTAGTTTTGCACAAATCATTTCAAAACTAGTTGAGTGAAGTTGCCATGGGCACGGAAGTCCTCCTTGGAACTATAACTGGGTAAGCATGGTGTAATGAAGATATACATGAAATAAACAAGCTATGAAGATCCCATAATATCCCATGGGGGATGTAATTCATTTACGAAGCTTTAGAAATGCATTATATAACCTTACCCTTATGTTCATCATCAAAATGAAAAAAGGCCAGTATAAAAAAATAATGAAATTCAAATATTTATATATCCAACATGATGTAGTTAATTTAAATTTATAAAATAAGAATTAAAACATTATTTTCAATAGTAAATGATTTCAAAGATGTCAAAAAGATAATTAGAAATGAAATATTTAACCTTATTTTTATGCTCATCATCAAAATTTAAAAAGGTTAGCATATGAAAGGAATTCATCTTCAAAATGAAAACCCATATTGTAGCATGTTGTGTATGTGATGATAGATATGGGATTTCGTTATGTATTTCACCCTTGGAGTTGTGCGCAGCTGGTGTATAAACAACAAATTACATTGAAAAAAAGCACTATAGATGAGGGATTCTTTGTGACATGCCTGAGTAATCAGCAGAAGTGAAAAAAATTTAAATTATAATTAATAGAAAAAATATATAAGAAGTAGGAAACAATATACGAAATGGTGCATGATTATAAAAAATTTAAGACAATGATAAAATAACTTTCTCAACATTGTATCTATGGCCAAACCCAATGAAAAGCATGGTTTTAAATATTATTACAATTTTTGATAAAAGAGACATCATCAATTTTTGAAAAAATAAATAAAAATGAAAAAATTATGTTAAATGAAAAATTACCTTGATTCATTATTTCCATTGCTTTCAAAAACTGGAGATGTTGATAAAGAAACCTGAATTGAAGAAGAAATGTTAGCTCATTAGGCACCATTTTAATAATAATACAATGTAGAATAAATTTACTGATCGATAATGAAATCTCATTGGCCATAACTTGCTTCAAATAATGAAACAACACTAAGATAAAATAACTTTCTCAACATTGTATCTATGGAAAAACCCAATGAAAATCATGGTTTGAAATATTATTATAATTTTTTATAAAAGAGACCTCATCAATTTATGAAAAAATAAATAAAAATGAAACAATTATGTCAAATTAAAAATTACCTTGATTCATTATTACCATTGCATTCAAAAACTGGAGGTGCTGATAAAGAAACATGAATATAAGAAGAAATGTTAGCTCAATGGTCACCATTTTAAAAATAATGCAATGTAGAATAAATTTAATTATCGATAATGAAATCTCATTGGCCATAACTTGCTTCAAATAATGAAACAACACTAAGATAAAAAATCAAGAGTGGGGGTTAATGTCACTCGCATAGTTAATTTTTACATAGGAGAACCAAATCTGTATGGGAATAACAATGACATATGATAAATTCTTAGCCAGAGATAGATACTGAAAAATAAATAGCAAAGATAAAATAAATGTAAATTGTTTTGAGAAGAGAAAACTAAAATAGTTCTATGTTTATCCTTGTAGTGGTGAAGCAAACTGAAGCTATCACAGGTGCAGAAGACCTTCTCCGATCTGTAGGTGTAAAGACATTTTACCTATAATAGACAGCCAATTTAGATGATGTAGTAGCTTAGGAGTGGATGAAATCTTGTATGAGATGTAGGGAGTAGCACTACCCAAATAATAACATAAACGGTTCTTATAGTTATGGTCAAAAGTAATCGGGCGCAGGATCTTATGGTGGTTTGCATTAATGTCACTCGCAGAGTTAATTTTTACATAGGGGAATCAAATATGAATGGGAATAATAGTGACATATGATAAATTCTTAGCCAGAGATAGATACTGAAAAATAAATAGCAAAGATAAAATAAAGTTAAATTGTTTACAGAAGAGAAAACTAAAGTGGTGCTATGTTTATCCTTGTAGTGGTGAAGCAAACTGAAGCTATCACAGGTGCAGAATTCCTTCTCCGATATGTAGGTGTAATGACATTTTACCTGTAATAGACAGCCAATTTTGATGATGTAGTAGCTTAGGAGTGAATGAAATCTTGTATGAGATGTAGGGAGTAGCACTACCCAAATAATAACATAAATGGTTCTTATAGTTATGGTCAAAAGTAATCGGGCGCATGATCTTATGGTGGTTTGCATTGATGTTAGTAAAACGTAAATGTAGGGTTACCTCCCATATTGACAACTAAATTCACGAGCCGCACCTATCTCGAACCAATGGATGTCCCACTGATGTAGATTTGTGTTGCTTTGCGTTGGTTGTTGAAGTGAATAGTTTGGAGTCGATTGTCGCAGGACTATGCTGACATTGCTGCAAATAATTTTTTTCCATTTTCAGAAAACTGCTTTAAGGGAAGCGGGAAACCTTACACTGGTCATGACCACCACAAAGTTCAAATTCAAATTACAAAATTCAAAAACATCAATCCAATTTCAGATCCGGATAATCACAACCTATGCACCTATCACGAGTCATCACCTCCCTAACATCACCATCCTGAAGATACCCGCCAGAATTTCCCTCGGCTGCAGCATCATCCTCAGAGACAGAGATCATCCAACCATCGTGATGGTAGCCCCAACATCAAATAGCCACGATATGACCAGGAATCATCAACAAAAAACAAAAACCAGAAGCGAGAAACCTTCAATTGATCGCATCCCGACAGACCGAATGCATCTCGAACCAAAATCATCCAGCAATCACCAGCCAAACTCATGAACACCGCAAATCCATCATCAACACATCACGAACAATAACGACTATAAAGAACAGAATCAGAAAACATCACCATATCCAGATCTCAGAGTCGCCGTAGAAAAGATCCTGTCGCTGCAATCCAAGTTTCTAATCGGGGTTACGACAAATCGTCCAAAACATGCCGGATAAGAGGTGGCATCACACAAGCCGTAGAGCCTAGAGCACATATGTCGACCAGCACCGCATATCCAAAGAAACTCTATCCAAATAGAAGGAATCGGGTGGATCGGAACCACTGTGAGAAAGGATGGGACAGACTCCCAGAGGACGCCGACTTCACTGCAACTGAGAATACACCACCATGATCTTGAAGGAAGGGCGCCGCACAAACCCTAGGCGAGGAAGGAAGCAACGAAGAGGGGAGAGTCTAAGCTGTGGAGCCCCTATGGGCCCATTCTCCTCCCTGGATCAGTTTTCCCTCGCCGAAGTTGAAATAGAAGATCCCGACGATGGTGTAGACATATGGAGAGTCGGAGGCGGAGCACACGGAGATGGAGTGTCAGGAATGGGAGCAGGAAAGGTGACTCGGAGAGAGGAGGGGTGCGGGAACTGTAGCAGAAACGGGGGAAAGCCCGATCGGGTGAGGGCAGGATACAGTGATTTTTTTTAGGAGGTAGAATTGGAGGGATTTCGTTGATGTGGTGTGATGGGAATGAGACACATTAGTAGGAAGAAAGCCAAATTTAGTATAGATAATTGATTCTATTTTCTTTTCTTTATTTCCCATCTTGAAAAAGTGAAGAAAGTTTCTTCTCCTTTGTATGAATGTTGTCTTTATAGTCAACAGTTTAGATACTTTCTACAATATTTTTCTCCTATGTTAATAAAAATAAGATTTATTCCCCCCTTTCAGGATATTCAAAAAGACTTATAGAAAGAAGAAATTATTCCTAAAATTTTAAAAAAATTCAACACGAAATAATTTATATACAACAAATCACTCATTTAAAAAATATCTAATATTTCTACAAAAATAATAGAAATAATTACATCTATAAAAATATTTAGGAAGACCATTAATCCAAAATTTATATCCAAAACGTATTTAGTTTGATTCAGATTGAAAATAAAGAGTCCATAATAAATGTTAATTATTATTTTGAATATTTTTAATGATGTTGTTAATCTTCTTAACTTCTTCCGGGAACTTCTTTATTTTTGGAAACGAAACATTATTCTATTGAATTCTTTTTCACAAACCTACATCTTACAATTATAATTTATCTTAATTATAGGATCATCTTACCAAGCTTGAATCCTCTTCCCTTGATTTGAAAATCTAATCACATTCATGGAATGAAAGGGAATTTAAATTATTAATTTATATTGAGTTTTCACAAACTCAAATATTGATATTTATTTAAATATTTGAAATAAATATTTATGATATTTTTATTCCATTGATTTGATAATCATAAAACTTGATATCCTTTATTTGCATTCATTGGGAAAATATTTGGAGTTTTTTACCTTATGAGTAATTAGTAGGTATTAGAGAAATAGTGTTAGAATATCTTGAGTGTGGAATTCAAGCCATGAAATCTTGTTTTTGTGTCACACATGTTGTATCATTACACTAGGACTTTGTTTAACATCTATCCAACTCTATATACATAGACATTTGTTGTAGAGAAAAAATGTTCATGAAACATATTTGATTGATTTATTCTCCTCTATTTTTAAGCCATCTCCCCATATATATATATATATATTTATATATATATATTCTCAACATAACATGGTATTTTTTGATAATATTTAGGATGATTATGTGATGATATCCTTCAAGGAAACGAATTTAGGGTCATGATGATGATATAATTAGTGATGGGGCCTCTATATAGTGGCCATATAATGAGGTTTTTTCTATAGGTGCACACGTACTATCATCCCTACCTATAGAGATGTATGTGCTTCCTAAATATTATGCTTATTAGGCTTGTATGATTATCACACTCTATGATTTCTAGCAGCAGAGAAAACTGAGGTTCCATGGTGATCCATATCCTATGTAAGTGTATGATTATCTTGATTTTGTGTTCTGATTCTTTATACTGGTTAAAACCCAACCCAATTATATTGTAGAATTGGAAACCTATCATTTCTATGGACCAGTAGGGTGATGGTGGAGTCTGGTGATGTGGACCCAAGATGAGAGGATGATCCAATGGTATGCCTTTTATAATTTGTTCCATGATGGGTGTTAACCCTCATTCATTAACTCAATTTGGATCAAGGAGATTCATGAGATGCAGTAGGGTGATATGAAAGTGGTAGAGTGGACTATGAGGTTCACTAGGATTATTTGATACTCCCTTGATATGGTGTGAGATGGTTTATTATATACGATGATGTTCGAGTAGGGTCTGCAAAGAGACATTCATGTTAGTGTGGTATCCCTATTCATATAGATGTATAATATAGTGTTGGAACATGATCATGTTACCAAGAGATTCATAGTTAATGGATGATCAGTAGTTGGAACTGGTAGTGGACATCATTTGGATGAGTTTTCTACAACATTTTTTCAGATTAATGCTTCAAGGTATTGGATGATGAGGCATACTCATTTAATGACTCTTACATGAGGTTCTATGACTCATGGATTGCATAGAGGATCCATTAATCCTAGAGAGGGGTGGTGTTACACTTACGACAAGATGGGACACTTGGATAATGATTCAAAACCCATTATACATATTATGATAGGAAGACAGTGGATCAACATCTATATTAGAGACAACACCATGATAAGGGATCTCTTAGATGTGGTTAGGATATCCTCTAGGAGGAGGTGCTTACAAATGAATAAGATCCCCTCTAGAGGGAGGAGATGTTCACAAAAGATGATGCTAGATGATTTTATCACCACAATCACTATGTGGGTCACATCAGGTTTATGGATAAGGCATTCAATGTCTTGGGAAGCTACATGCTATAGAGAGATTTTACCAAGCTGCGTGCGTGATGATACATGGTATGTTTTTTTCTTTTCTACTCTATCCCATGTATTAGTTGACCGAGGCATGAGTCACTCCATTATTTATTTATACCTTTCCCAAGTGATTCATTTTTTGGTTGAGACATTATCCCATTAACTATGGAAAGAGGTAACTATTGGGAATTCTTCTCCTTTATCATATTCTTGTTGGTAGTGTGAGCTATCACAAAGTGTATAGAGTTTTTTGTGGTACCTCTTACTCATCACAATTAGAAATTATTATTTCATATTTGGTATGGAGTAGATTTATATAGTCCATTACTATATTGACTATCATCACAGGTGATTCATATTCCTACAAATAAATGAGACAATATTCTCCATTTTGGGATTGATAGATATCATTTATGGGTGAGTGGGGTTTGTGAGAAGGAATTTGGAAACCATCGATCATCAATTAATGTGTTTGTCCCTAGATGAAATGGTCTCTTATAGAATATATATTACATTATTAATGTATTATTATTTGTATTTATTCTCCATGCATGTTCTACGACTACAACCAAAGAGGGAGATAGACTTATGGATTTACTTTCACCTATAGACCATGCCAATATCTTTACTTATATATCATATATCCTCTATAATTGTCCATGAAAAAGGGATTAGTTGGAGGACCTATGATAGAGTGTATTTATATAACCTAATATATTTTCCTAGGATTATGCAATATTATTCATGAAAAAGGAATGTAGGATCTAGATTATTTACACTGATTTTCATTTTCTGAATATAGTAATGATATGAACAAGTAACCCTTGTCAAGGTTGATGAAATATCTGTCCAGTTTCAAGGCATGATTTGGTTCTAAATAATGAATATCATGTTGGGGTACCATCATTTCTATAGATACCTATTTATCACTGTAAGTCATTGAAATATTTCTATATATATTTTCAAATCCATGTGTTGAGATGAAGTGTCATTCTGAGGCCCAGTGTTCCCAAAATTAATTTCATAAAAATATTAAAAATATTTTATATTTCACATGAAAAATTTCATAATGAAAATGGAATAACTATTAAATATAATATTGGATCACAAATATGAGACCACCGTTGATTTTGGATTGGGATGTTTACCTTATGTGTGACTTAAATTGGTTTGCATGAGCTGTATGTATAAAATAGTATACGGAACTACATTCTGTAGAATAATTAATTTGTTAAATGAAATTAATTAATTAATATTAGATAAATTTCTTTATATAAATAAACCATTTTAATAATCTCTCCATGTTTATATTCCATAATCTTGGATAAATGGGAGAGTATTTTTACTCTTTTTGTCAAATCAATATCTGATAAATACGAGACACGAGATATAAGAGATAGAGACAGAGTGAATGAAACAACCTCTCTCAATCTTTGGTGAATTAAATCTTCAATGAATAATGATCCAATAACTAGGTATAACTCTTCATTTTTGGATTCTTCCTCATTTTATTATACTATTGGAAAAAATCACGTTCTTATTTTTAATCTGTACAAATTATAATATTTCCATGCTCCCATGTACATATTTAATTTTGTTAGTTAATTATTATTCACCCCAAATACTCCCAATTGGATTCTATTGGCCTGAATTTCTTAAATTCATTCTTCATGTTCTTCGCATATTAGCATATAGGGCCTTGGTTAGATATTGTCAACAAGTATCAATCCCAATCAGACCCCCGAAATCATGATGGATATATGTATGAGGATTTATTTGGGAAATCATGTTTGGGATCAAATTTTTGTAAGGATTAAGGTGAATGGTTTGTTGATATGGTATCCAAACTAGGACTTGTTGTGATAATCGATGCACCCAAGCAGTAATGGTACATGTGACTTTAGGAAGATGAATCTTTGAACCGATTCTCCATCAACCGAATTCTTGAAAACAATGTTTGGTGATAGTATCTATAGATTTTGGGTTTATATAGATGAGATATATGGTATATGAGATAGATCGTGAATGACCGCATCCATATCCGAGTTTTTTTAGAAATCAAAACTACATGTCTTGTATTCCAAATTACAGATGACATGTAAGGCCTTGGCTCCAACCCATAATATTATAACTATCACACAACATGTAGGACTCCCACATGCTATGAAACCTTGTTCTCATAACTCAGAATATACTCGATGAGTATATGGAAATGGGAATTGCTATGCACATGCCATGTGTTGATGTACATAGACGTGGAAAAAGTACAGAGATAGACCCCTAGAGAATGGGAAATATCCTAGGAGGTTAAGGTACACCATGTAGTACCCCTTCAAACCATGTAGTGAAACATAGTCTTTGATGAATGTATCATCGGGTTCAAAACCACGTGATGGTGTTGGACCAGATGTCGAGCATGTCCCCTTATACATCAGGTATCCTCTTCTTTTTTTGAGGAAATATTAACCTCTCGTAACTCCTTATTTTTTACTCTAATTTTTTCATGATAGTAGCCTATCATGAGTATTTTTTTTATTGAATATTTTTATGGTTGAATCCAATGTTTATTTTGAGATATGATATGATATTTTATAGGCATGATTCTTAATTACGCATTCCACGATGATGGAAGTGATTGGGAATGATACTTAGATTGGAACATTAATGACATTTGTGTATGGGTACTATTTATATGGATTGGTACCCCCTAGAGAATTAAAGTGTGGATCCTCTATTTAAAAAGTGGTACACCTTTTTTAATTTTAGTTTTAGACCAATATCTATATAGTGGTACCCATATTGGATAGTGTGTGGTTCCCCATTACTTTGACTAGAACCCCATCATGCACTATGGTGCGGGTACTCTACGTATTGAGTTGTACCCCATATCAGATAGGGAGAGGGTCCTCCCTAAACTGAGTATAATCCTACACATTTACTAGGGTTTGATTCATATTCTTAGACAATTTCCCCCTGGACTACGTGTAATAGTTGAGAGGCACTTGTCATCCACATTGTTACATTTTTTGACTGAGGCGCAAGATGCTGGGCATCATTGAAGGAATTCAAAAATTGTTGGAACTATTTTCCTGGACTAGGTTGGTCTGTGATATAAATATCATATTACCTCTCTTTTTGGATTATTTTTTAGTACATATGTGTATATATTTTTATTATTTTCATTGGATTTGTACTCTCATGATTTGGAAATGGATTTTTGGATATCTATTCATATTATTTCTCTAAATTCTCCTTCATTTACTTCAAAAGGTTCTTCTCGGTATTTATACTCTAACCCCTATATGGGTGTTTCCCATGTGTTTCATGTATTATGCAGATGATGGACAGCCCAATGCTGATTATAGAAAAGATTTTGGATACATGGTGTATTTGATCATGTATGGTGGTCAAAGCATGGAGAATCATAGATGGAATCTCTTAGAATTTACTTTTACTGTTTTTTCAAGTTGGGACATGTTTCTACCAATGGATGTATTTCCCCCTTAATTTTTAGTTGACAATGTTGTAATCTTATATACCATAGAGGTTATTTCACATATATATATATATTATAAATATTGAATCTTTTTAATTTATTCTTATGAAAATGATCATTTATATGGTATTGTGTGTGCATACTGGTACATTAGAAAAAGACATCTCATATAGTTATGCCTTCTGGTGCTTTTTACCACTGCTAATCCTATGGAGGTGGCTTTTGTTTACATACATCTCAAGACCCATTAAGCTGAGATGTGACAAATTTAGAATCAGAGAAATTATTTCCTTGGTAAAGTGTTTTGAGTAGTCCCTATATGAAAATGGGTTGGTATTTAGGGCCACAATGTCAACTATCATGAGTGTGGCTTTCAAGCTTGGGAACCCAATGTTGGTGTGAGAGACCGATGAATCTACTCACCTGGTCTCTGACTAACTACTTTTCAACATTATATAGTAATACATTAGTTGAATGGATAAATGGTACATGGATAATATAGGATTAATTCTATTTCTATCCTTCTTGAGTCATCTCCTTATGTATATATATATATATACTCATCTGACTGTCATATTGCATGAATAAATTTCCTGGATGACTCCACGATGACAACAATCTAGGTTACACATATCAGATCATGATGATGATCTGATGAGTTATGAGGCCTTAGATAAGGGTCCATCCAATTATATCCTTCCTCTACATGGATATGTAATATCACCCACACCTGTTGAGTAGTAGATCATACTAACAGAGAAATATGAGGATTCACATATTCATATTGTACTCTACGACTTCCAACAATTTTTTCCATTGAGGTTCCATACAGTGCTAGATCTTCATAAAGAAGAGGATTTTATAAAGTGGTTGGTCTATGTTTTCATGAATATACATACATTGAAGGACTAGATGGTAGCACAAGTACCTCCGATTTTCCATGGAGAAACTAGGAACTGATGGTGTCTTGTTACCTAGATAAATGATGAGTCAAAACTCTCATGGTCCTACATAAAACAGTTGTTTCATTGGGAGTACTACGCCTCCTATTTTTTCTCAGTGTGGATTTATGATCTTTTTCACCTACATAATGAAAGGATGATAGTGGATTTAGATGTAAAAAGGATCAAAAAACTTATAAATTACTCTCCCTATATGATATGGGATGGCTACATCCAATAAAAGAATGTTTGTATAAGGGTTCACAGAGAAGTTTGTTCTAGCATGGAACACTTGTGAATCCCACTATGTATGAGTGTTGTAGAAGGAATTGGTGATGGAAATCTTCCTATAAGGGAGAAAGAAAGTAGTTGGAGCTAGAAACAGGTGTTACAAGGATGAGTCATATTCCATAGCTAGAAGGCGCCAGTCGATATGATCTCGACACATAAGACCTCCCCTGGATTAAACATACAAATGTTTTTATGTGGAACAGGGAAAACATAGAGGATCATGGACTCTTAGAGAGGGGTGGAGATTTTCATGTGAATGGCTGGGTCACATGGTAGGTTATTGACTGACCAGACATGCTAAGGAGGTAAGGTAGATACCTAACCGACCACCACTATAGGGGCAACACAATGATCATGTATACCCTATGTGAGAGAAGGGTTTCCCCTTGGAGGAAGAGAAGGTTTAATAGTAGGTGATGTACTGTGAGGAGAAGCCATGGTTGGTGGACAGTATTTTGAGATCCTTCCACCACCTCCACCAGGAATCCCATATCAGGCTCAGAAATCTGGTTGTTGGGGTTGCGGATTGTTGCATTCAATAGATGATTACAAACCCACAGAACATTTGATGATCAAATTTACGATATGTGTTTATTATAATTTTTTCTTTGTATTAGTTTTCACAAATGAGAGTCACTCCATCATCTATTTACTCTTAGTGGAGTATATGGAGATCCCAGTTGTGGTGTTATCCCAAAATCAATTTATCGGGGTTCCTATAGGGAATAATTTTTTTATATCAATTTTATACTAATAGATTGAGTTACAACATGGCGAAGATAGGTCCATGTGAGACCTTTTCATCATCGTGATGGGACAAGTTGAAATCATATTTGGTATGGATTTGTTGTCTGTAGTATGATAATAGATTGACTAACACTAGAGATGAGTCATAATCCTTCACATTGATTGGATTAGATCCTAATTTATGGCATTGAGAGATCTTATAGCAGGATGAGTGGGTTTTGCAGGCAGGAGACTACACCTCATGACCCATCTGTTGATGAGTGTAGTCCCCAGTGCATCATTAAATATTGGTATTCACATTTCTTCCATCATGGAGGATTTTATATTCATGTTTCCTTAGGTTTTTTTCCAAGACTACCTCTGAGGTGGGATATAATGTTTTATATCAACATTTATTATGGGGAATCTGTGATATCTCCTATTTCAAATTAGATGTCCCATGCACGGCTTCAGAAATGATGATTTTATATGGTCAAACATTGGGATAAGGGTTTAATCAACCTATTATGTACCGTAAGAAGCTCTAGGGTTGTTCATGAGTAATTAAATCATGAGCTTGTGGCTTTTAATATATTATTTCCACATGAACTAGACCCTGATAAAGAACATGTACCCCTTGAAATGGATTAAAAAACTCTATTACTAGTTTTGATGTGAAATATGGTTCTCAATGATAGATATTTGGTCCAGCTTTCACCACGTGATAGCACGTAAGGTTAATATTTTGAATATGGAATATCAATGTCACTATAGATACTATGGATTACTAGTGGTCAATTTTGTTATGAAGAATTCACCCATCATTTTTATGGATTTTAGGAACCATATCTTTTAGCCATGCATAGACCATTTTGTTGTTTTATTTATTGATGATATACTCATATAATATGAATTAGTGGAAGAAAATGAATAGAACGTTAAAATGGTCTTATACATTCCTCAGGTGGACCAGCTTTATGGTTTTCTCTCAAAGTGCCAGCTTTGGATTCATGAGGATAAATTCTTGGGCTATTTTTTTACCATGGTTTGGCAGTGAACCCAATGAGTATTGATGATGTCCTTTCCTAGGATCCATCCATGAATGTGTCAGAGTTTTAGAGTTTCATTTTTCATGGTGGGGTAATAATAATGGTTTTTGGAAGAATTATATTGGATCTAATCACCTTTTAAAACCCTACCATGGATTGAGATTTCATTTACCTCAACTTAATAGTGCAAAAATTCCTTTGGGATATTGTGGATAATGCTGACGAGTGATCCTTTATTGAGACCATAGAGGGTTTTCATGGAGTACATACTTTATTACGATGAATCAAGAATTGGGCTCATATGCATATTTGTGAAGAGATAGGTAGGTATCATATATTTTTTAAGGTAGATGAGACCCCAGGAGTATAAATACACAATTAACAACATATAGTTGAAAGCGGGAGTCCTTACTATGTGTATGTGGAGGCATTGTATTCTGGGATAGGTCTTCTAGTATACACATACCATCAGAGTCCTATGTATGTATTCATGAAGAGATAATTGATACAGAGATAATGAAACATGTTGGAGTTCCTCTAAGATCATGACTTCAATATATTATATACTCCCTAGAAGGGAAACATGGTAGTAGATTCCCTTAGAATGAATTCCCATGCTCATTTGGTACGTGAGACATCTGAGTAGTTGGATTCCTTGAAGATATAACTTTTTGAGTAGGAGGGTGAAATATTTCTACTGATGATGGTGTTGATTCCTTCGTTCTGGAAATGTGTGTGACAGACCCTATTGAGAGACAACTAATATGAGGTCTTTCATGAACATTTGTCATTAAGAGATCCACCTGATGGATTTTACGAGGGATAGAATCTTTCCATCTTTTTTGTGGACATATGGTGCTCCCAGTCACGATGCGGGAGGTGGTGATATGATAGTTCTACACTTATCCTTTATTTGTACATTCTAGGTTTGGGACGACGTACAATTTTCTCAAGTGATAGTTTTGGTGGGAAGACAACAGATAAAGGGTAGCCAAGTTTGTCCCTCAACACATCACCCATCAGTAGGGGATGGTTCCCAAATAGGTTCTAAATGTTTTTTCATAGCCCCATTAGACACCAGGGAAAAAAATTAGATGAAATATCCCAGAAATTTGTGATAGGGATTCGTGGAATAGTGTAAGGACATGATGTCATCTAGGTGATGGTTTAAAGAATGAAAAAGTGAGAACACATCCTTGCTTTAAAGGAATATAGTTCGGTGGATAGTTTTGGGTAACTGTATGTATGGGAGATTTTCTAACATCATGATGTTACCTAAACTATTGTCTCTATTAATGATGTGTAGTTCATGTAAGAGTTGTGGAGTGGAATTTATTAGGAATTTTGACCCCAGATGAGGATGAGTTCATCCTTTCCCTCCCAAACATATGGAAAAAATGAATGTACTATCCAGGTGTTGTAGGATATGATTATTGTTTACATTTTAGACATTGGTTGGAGCTATTAGTATCCCTTTCCCTTTGTATAGTTTTTATTAAATAATATCTACGACTATAGAATTGGTATAAAACCGTTTGAGTCCCTATAAGGGAAACCCTATAGGTCACCCTTGTGCAGGACCGAGATTAGCGAGACATCTATTATGGGTCTAGAGTTGGTGTAGATGATTAAAAAGGAGGTCCAAGTAATCCAAGAGTGGATGGGGATATCCTAGAGAAGGAAGAAATATTATGAAGATCAATGTTGTTAGCCCTTGGAGTTCAATCAAGGAGACCACATTTTCTATAGAGTCTCCTAATGAGGAGGATTTCATAGATTTAGTCAGGGGAAGCTATAACCAAGGTCCATCAGGCAGTTGGAAATATAATATATGGTTATAATGGTTTTATATAGCCTAGAACTACCCCAATAGCTAAAGTTGGTTAAAATCTTCTACAAGGTGTAAAAAATGAGTAGGTAAGTGCATGAACCCACACACGTTATTGAATTGGGAGAGATGGACATTGAGGATGGAACCCGTTTTGTAGAGCACCTAGTGTCATTTGATTATTATTACAAGATTACGCTACATGGATTGAAAATCCCCTTAGTTTGTGTGATTTTGCAGCATGGGAGCATGCCGGTGAGCTCCCTAGATTGATAGAGCTAGATGGAGGATCAATATCCAAAGATTTTTTGTAAATATTTTCTTTTAGGGATGAAAAACATGAAGGGTTTAATGATGTAATGACCCTATTTTTTCATTACAATACAGTGAAATATTTATTCATTCACTTTTAGAGATAGGAGCTAAGGCGACGTGAGAATCTAAGGATCAGTGTTCCCATGAATAGTTTTATACAAATATTAAAAATATCTTATATTATGTGCATATAGATTCTTAACTAAAATACAATATCAATTATAAAATAAATCTTGGATTGGAAATATGTGTACATGATTGAGTCTATAATTTAACTATTACCTTAGGCATGACTTAAGATTGTTTTGTGTTAGGTGTTCTGATCAAATGGTCATTGGCGGTAAATTCGCGGGATTAATTAATTGGTAAATTAATTTATAATTTAAAATTACCTAAAATATTAATGTATAAATAAAATATTATAATAATTTCCCTAGAATTATCCACTTACACCTGGACGTAGTTAGAGTAGCTTCTTCCTCCTTCTATCAGTGAATCAAGATCCGACAATGATAAGTCCCCAGATCCTTGAATATTGAGGTGTAACAAACATGATGCCCCATCTAAATCAGTGGAAAGAATTTTCCTAAATAAGGAATGATCTATTATCTACGTAGGACTCATGAATTGTAGATCCTTACTAATTTTATAAAACAATTGAGAATGATCACCTTTTATTATTTGATCTAAACCAATTTTATTTTTAACACGTTCTTGTGTACATATTTAATTTGATTATTCAATTATTTCACACCCTATATTATCCTGATTGGATTCATAAAAAAAATAACAATTTCCTATTGATAAATTTCATTTTCTGGTGCCTTTCTACCTTCAATTGTTCATGTTATTATCTGATTGTCCTAAGGGACCTCTCTTAGATGTTTGCAGGTGGTAAAAAGCCCTATAAAATAATCATAATTACAAAAAATTTCCCTGAGATAATTATTTTTGAAAATAAGGGACCAAATTAATATATTCTATAGTTTTGGGTGAATTTTTTGTTTATTTTAGATCTAAACTGGGACTTAGCCTGACACATGAGGCACCCCATGTGTTTATTGTACAAGTGGCTTTGTTGGGATGAATTTGTGATATGAATCCCAACCACTTGATGGTTGGAAACAACAAAAAATGATATTATCCATGGATTCTAGGAATCTATATTTGAGATCTTAAATGGATGATCTATATCTTTGATTTCCAAGAATAGATCTATGTTTTTTCAAGAAACACAAAAACCCACCGTGTAGTATGAAGAACACACAACATGTAGGTAATTGGATGGAGAAGCTATGATTCTAAAAAAATTTAAGTATCACATGAATTAGGGGTACCCCACACATTTATCTCCTTGTTCTAGAGACTCAATGTCTACATCGAGAGTAAACGGGCATGGGAATGACTAGGGAAACAATATGTGAATATGTAAATAAACATGGAAAAGGTACACATACATGATCATAGAGCACATGCATGACCCTAGGTGGCAGAGGCGCATTGTGTGGTACCCCTACACATGGTATATTGCTACATGGATAGTCATATGTATACCATCTGGTAAAATTATAGGTTATAGAGTGGGGCCACACACTATGTGGTTACCATTAAATTACATGCACCCCATTGTTTCTTTTTGAGGAAAATTCATCCTCTCGTAAATCCTTCGTTTGGACATAGATTTTGGCACGTGAGTGGCATATCCTAAGTTTTATTTCACGTAGAATGTGATGGTGGCTTCCATAGTGGATTTTGAGATACAATTTGTGATGATTCGTGCATGATGATTTTTTGGCGGTGCTTGATAATGCATGTGTTCATGCATTTACATTAGAGTGGTGCCCCCAATGGAATTGGGCTATGTTTCTTCTATTTATTGATTTATACCCCCTTGTATCATTTGGGTGAGGTTCTACTACTTACTTATTGGTACCCCCTCTCGAATAGCGTTCAGATCCTTTTTACATTGAGTGGCCCCCCCTGCCACACTTGATCACATGTTCTCTACCCAACGATTTATACCCACTATTAGATAGGGTGTGGGTTCTCCTTAAACTGAGTGTCACCCCTAATGGACCATGGTCTGGGTCCTGTACTTTTACATTGGTCCCCCTAAACAGTGAGATATAGTGGTGAGGTGTGGGTCCTCCATAGAGTTACTTCTTTGGATATATACGTCAGATTCTAGGCATTGTTGATGGACTTATAGAATTGGTAACCCTTTTTTACCTTGGATATTCAATGAGATGTAGATCCCATTATCTCTAGTTTGGGTTTCATTTTTTGAGTATATATATAGGTATCCATTTCATTGTATTTGTAATCTATAACATTTGGTTGAGTTCTTAGTCTATTTATTCCTATTATGTCTATTACGACTCCCCTTCTTCTTTCATGCATCTTGGCGGGTTGATATATACTCACTCATACACTGGCTATTGCCGCACATGTTTCTCCTTATACAAATGAAAGATAGGTCAATTCGGATTATAAAGAACCATAGGGAATCCTGGTTCATTTTAAGATGTATGGTGGTCAGAGATTGGGGATTTTGATCTAGGATATCTAAGAATTTACTTTTCTAGAATTTTTAGGTTTGTACATATTTCTAGTCAATCATATATTATTTACCTTTACTTATAAGTGTATACTTTTGTTCTCTGGTAAACCCTATATGATTTTCATATTCATAGTCATATTATAGATATTGAATCTTTTTAATTTATTCATTTTAATTTCTATATTGACATGGTAGGGTGTGTGCATTCAGGTAAATTAAGAAAATTCCACCCATACAATTTTTCATTTCAGCACTTTTTTCACCCTTCGACTATAGAGGTAGGCTTGTGGTGGTTGGGGATCGATCAGAATTAGGTCGGGTTGTGACATGTTGAGGGTTCTCGAGGCTGATATTTCAATGACGACTTTCGATGTGTCTATAGACACTATGAGTTCCTACTGATACCTTTTAATGTGGTGAATGCCCCCAAAATGTTTATAAATATTATGAGTTGTATATTAAAACCATATTTGGATGTATTTATGGTTGTCTTCATTGATGACATACTCATTTACTATGTGCCATTGGAGTAGCATGTAGATCATATGAGGATGGTCCAAAACATACTCTGGGAGAACCAGCATTATTATATACTCTCAAGGTAACCGTTTTGGATCTATGATGTTCACTACTTAGGGATTGTCATATTTTATTAGGAATTTTATCCGGACGTAAAAATGAATTAGGTGGTACTTTATTGGGATCCAACCAAGACTTTATCATCGGTGCAATGTTTTTATATCTTTCTAGGTGTACTATAAGAGGGTCCTAGATAAATTTTCTAAGATAGAATCCCCTTTTATCACCCTTATATAATGAGGGAATCAATTTATATAGACCATGTATTGTCCATGATACTTAGATAAATTGAGTTTAAGGTTGTCCACTGATACTTTGTTGAGACTTCCTATGTAGGGAATAAAGTTTGTAGTGTTTTTTTATTCCTCTATAGTCGGTTTAAATTGCGTGTTTATATGGAAGAATATAGTGATGAAAAACTGTTAAAGGAATTTGAGGCCTGGTGAGAATTAATATGTGAAATACACCCTAAATTGGTCCATTTTAGTCATCTATATAATGATTTGGAGGTAATATCTTCTATGAAAAAGACTTTTTTTATTCAAGACTCCACAATCTCAGGAAAATCTTCATTCAAAGAGGTATAAAACATAGACAATGGTGATGGTTGATGTTCCTATAGGATTTTGAATTCAATATAGTATATATTCTAGGGAAGGACAATGCGGTGGAATATTTCATTATTAGAAATTACAATTCACACATGGTGGACGTGTTTTCAAAAATATTGTCTTCTTTACAACTAATATTATTAGAGGAGAGGGGTATAAATTTTCATCAGTTTATCGAGTTGACTCATCCACTCCTTCAGCATGTATGCGAATCTCAGTTGGAATACATCCAATATGAGGTTCTTCATGACATGATATCCTTATGCGGTGCACCATATAGATTCTTCGATGGAGGGGAGCATGTCATCCTTTTATGGGGAAAGACGTTGGTTCCAATCCATATTCAAGAGGAGTTTTGAGCGAGTATCATAATTCTCCATCGGATGTACATCCCAAAGTGGTAAATAAGTATTATAAACTTTAGTGGTACTTTTGGTGGGTTAAAATGAGGTGGTGGGTTTCTGAATTCATCTCCTTGTGTATCACATGTCAACAGGTAATGGATAAGCATCAGGTTTAAGATCGTTTGATGCAGCCTCTTGATATCCCATACATGAAATGGGAGGTCATATATATGGGATTTTTCACTGGTATTGCATGTATAAGGAGAGTCCATGATTCAATCTGGATGATTGTCGATTGAATTGCAATGTTGGATTAAGTCATTTATTTCATAGAGTAGAGTTAGATGTTGATTGTGGGGTAATTTTATGTACCGTAGATCATTTTGATTCATGGATTATACCCTTGGATATTTTATTTGATCATGATGCATGGTTTACGTCATGGTTGTCAAGAGGATTTTAAGAGGCCTTCGAGACCCAGTTGATGATGAGTATAGTGCTTTACCCCCATATGGATGGGAAGACCATGTAGACTATCTAGGTGTTGGAGGATATAATGAGGGTTTCTGTGTTAGACATTAGCCAAGTTGGGTGACTTAAATTTGTTAGTGTTTTCTTAAAATAGTTCTAATGACTAAACTATTGACATAACACCACTAGATTCCCTATATGAGAGACCATTCTGATCAAACTTATTCTGGATTGAGATTACCGAGATGTCTCAAGTTGGTCTAGAGATAGAGTTTTCAATGAATGAAAAGTTACAGGTGATCCATGAGAAGTTGAGTAAAAGAAATAGTGTATAAATATCCTAAATAGATCATGATCATAGTCCAATTAATTTTGGGAAGGGAGACCATGTTCTACTAAGATTCTCCTCATGATAAGGATTATAGATGTTTTTCTATAGAGGTAAGCAATCCTCCAAGGATCATCAGTCTATTTGTGATCATAAATATGGTTGGTGAGGTTTCTTACCACAGACACCTTCCCCCATAGTTTGATTGGATGCATGACATCATTCATGTATGGTAGCTAAGGAGATACTTGCATGATCTAAAGAAAATTATTAATTGGGGAGATATGGACAAAATGGTTGGATAAAAATTCATGTTGTACCAGAATTCATTTAAGGATCAATTGGAGAAGTTCGTGTATAGAGGAATTATTCCATTGATTCATGTGATGTGGATGTTTGGGATCATACGGGAGAGATCCTAAGAGTGAGAGATCCATGTTCTAGCATAGTATCCACTCCTTTGTATTTATATTTTGTTTTTTATTGTGAAAATTGTTGAAGGATGGTAGAAAGTAGTGACACAATTTTTTTAATACTTTGGAATATAATAAGGAATATTTTCAGATCCATGAATTGAGTCAGTGCAAGATTATGAGTCTTGGAGAGACACAGAATAGATATATTAAAAATATTATGTATAATATATCACGTTTGTGTATATTTCTATTTTTCTCATTATAAGGTTCCCCAGATATAAATTCAGACACCATGGTTGAATCAATAACATGGTGTTTACCCTGGGTGTGTCCTATTGTTGGTAGAAGATGGTTTTCTGATTGAGTTAGCCATTTGTGGGTGCTTTTTATTAAAATAAATAAATAAATTATTTATTTTATTAAATGAACCAACTAAGAGAAACCTATATAATAAAATTTTTAAAATCAATCACTAGGGTTATCCTCATAAACCTTAGATTATTTGAGGAGAGGATTTATAATTCATCAATTTATGATCAAATTAGATGTAAATGGAAATTATATAAAGGTAGATCAAGAGGAATTGAATGTAGTGGTTATTGTAAAACACCAAAAAATATGTTCATAAAAAACGATCAATGAAAATTGATATATTTGGATTTATTTTTTTCTACATCTTGATTAAATTTTTATGGATTTTATTTTACCTATTTTTTGTTATAATATAATTTTTCTCACATCGCATGAGACCACTTTAATAAATTGTATTTTTTATTTAAATTTATTTATTTTTCCATGATCTCACCATGTATATCCCATATAATTAATTAATATTCATGAGATATTGGACAACAATGGTTTCATCCTTGATCTTGTGGTTTTCCCCTACTCGTTCTTCATATTGTTCATCATTGGACTACGTGGTCACAAGATGAAATTGTACAAGTTGAATCATGTGTGATTGGACAATAACAATATTGGTACTTGAGTGTAGGATGAATAGATTGGTGATTATTAGATTTATCAGGATAAATTTCTAGTGGTTCTTCATGGATTGTGGATCTAGAGTGGTTAAATGTGATGAAACATGCTATATGATGCGGGACAAGTCATTAGCGAATGAACATTATAAGGCCCTATCCTTAAATATTACATAATCTTAAATTATGTTAATAATTCACATTGAGGATATTTTCAGGTTTTAGAATTAGATAATTATGTAATAACTTATACAAAACATCTTGAATATTACATGTAGACACTTCTAGTCAGGATCAACTTTTTTTCATAAAATAAAAACACTTAAATTAAAAGAAACATGTTAAGTTCCATGTATTAAATAGTATGAATTTTCTAGGATACCATCCTTGACCTTATTCCACCATAAGTCCTATGAAAAACATTTCAAAAAATTGGGATGAAAGAAAATGATCAGAAAGGTATAAAAAAACTTATGAAAACTGTTAGTTTTCAAAAAAAAACATGTTAAAAATTAATAATAATAAAAAATTAATACTTTTCACCTTAAAGAAGTAGCAAAAACACTTCACTAAGTATAATATCAATTCATACCATTTTTGTAACCCATCTATTTCTATAAATCCCATTGAAAATAATTCATATAATATAAATGGTAACATGATACATAATCATACTTAAATAGAATAAACATACGGTCGACTTCCACAAATCATTATAACAAATGGAATATCCATATGGCTGACATCCATACACAATGAATTGGTGGTTATAACATATTCCCTCATCATTGTTTTGTCATAGAACCACCCATCACCTGGTTTATCACGTACCCACCAGTCAAATATCCAAGTATCATTATACTATCAGAACACATAAAAGATTACAAATATCAAAATTTCAATTATAAAATATCATTTACATTAAAATGAAATAATTTCAAGATATTAAAACAGTAAACCAACATTAAAAAACATTTTTAATACCAAAATATTTAAAAAAGGGTATGTGGTATTTACCATCTGTATAAAATCACCACGACTTTTTAAGGAAATCAAATATCAAATAATGGTCGCAGTGGCAGAAAGGTTGTTATCACCACATATGTTAACAAGAAACATTCCATTTGATATTTAGTAAAATGACACATAGAAAATTTTCCCCTTTTATTGAAATTAAATTTCAAAGGGGTTTATAAACTGTATAAAAGGAAGTCTTGAATAAATCAATATATGCCTCAAAGAAAGGATATTGAGACGAAGTTCCTTAACTCATGTCCGACTTGACTCGTTCGTTCTTAAAATTCATGAACAATAGACCTATATTAATTTATAATTTCTTTAGAACCTTTTTAATGTATATTATTCCTTTTTTATCAATTATAACATTTCTAAAACAATTATTTAATTATTTGATCTCATTTTAGACATTTGGTCGATGGTCAGAACATGAGTAAAAAATAAACTTGTTGTAATAAAAAATTGCACATGTGGTCAAAATAGCATTATCTTCAGAAGGATATTAATTATTTAGATATCATATATATCATATGTAATTAATATATATGTATTCATAATAGTTTATATCAATTAGATATAAGAAACGAAATGCATCGTTCATGGAGACAGTATGTCATATGAACACATGAACGCTACATTGATTTCTTTTTAATATTTAAAGGAATAAAATATAATTGATACATAGGTATGTTATGATTGTAGTATAATACATATGTTATATATTTTATAGAAGTTCATCAATTATATCCTTTATATTTTCCATTTATAGCATTAACAACTCATATCAGTTTGAGGGGGCGGAAATCTGCATTTCCTCAAATGAAATTATCGTATTTATACAACATGAAAAGCATAATGGTATGTTATAAATTAGAATTATATATACATATTGATAAAATAAATTTCATAAATATCATATATAATTATAGTTCAATAATAATGGACACTATGAGATTTGGTAGGGTAAAATGGAACAATCATCGTTTCATGAGGTAGTAATTAGTTGTACACAGAAACAATATGTTTGTATCCATCAAATTGAGGTGTGTGTAAAAGTAGTTCGACTCATTCTGATTAAAAATCCTAGTATATTGAGGATACTAGTGTTTTTATATAAGAAAAAAATTGGAAGATCAAAGGGAGTTAAGAAAGAAATATAATTGAAGGAAACTTGAAAGAAGACATTACCTTAAATCGGGTGACTCTTTTTGATTGGAGCCAACCATCACTCTTGAATTTCCTTATACCTATGGAAATTCTTATAGGAATAAGATACTGATTTAGGAATATTATTATGTTTGATTTTGGATAATCCATGGGGCTTGAGGGGTGTGAGTTATGGGTTAGAGGTTGTTCCCTTTTATAAGAGGGAGGATGGGCACTTAAAAAAAATTGAACTATTATTTAATTATAAAATCAATTTTGAGTATAAATGAAACCATATTACGAAATCTCTAATATAATAAAAATATACATAGAAATAAAATCTTCCAATAATAATTTTATGTGTTTTGGATATTCTTTAATCCTTATCATTTTTATTTAAGACTTTTTTACTCTTACCATTTTATCAAGAATTTTACACTTTAAGAATCAAAATATTTACCAAAACTTGAAAAATATCCAATTAAAGATTCTATAATTAAAATGAAGACATATTATAACTATTTTTATTCATTATATATTTTTTTTATAATTTTATAATATGTTATAAAAGATTTTATATTTTAAAATATGAATTATGTCAATTTGACACTATTCACATCATGACTTTTTAAAAAATACATAACAAAATTATTTATTATAACAATCATCATTAATACAAATATAACATGTAACCTTCATCCAAAAAATTCATGGATGGAATAAACATAACCAAATTAAATTTATTTTAACATTTAAAATATCATTTTTTTGAATCCTTTATTAATGAAGCAATCACTGCATCATCATTGTGTCATAATTAAAATTATTTATTTAATCTCTAAAACAGATATATATTATAACATTATATAAGAAAATTGTTTAGATTTACAATGTCTATTTATAGTCTGAGATATTACTTATATAACCGTATAAAAAATTGTTTATCCAAAAGATACATACTTAGGTTATATTTTCCTTAAAATTAAATTGAAAATAATTAAATGTCGTTTTCCCTAAAAGTGGCTCCCTAGGGTCCTAAAATCAACCCAAAGAGGAATTTTGTTAGATATATCTCATTTAATAGAATTAGGACATGTGTTGGGGTAATTTAATATTATTATAAAATTTTTTCCCTTATTTACCAGATTCACCTTTTAACCGTGGTAAAAACTATATTTATTGAATTTACTATTTATAATATCATAAAAAATAAAAGATACCCATTTAAACAATTTGGACATCATGATTCCAAATATGGAATCCATTTTTCCAAATTCAAAACAACGATGTAGTAGAAATTAATTTAATTTTAATTCCCGTGGTCAAAACCAAAAATTCTGTTTTTAAGATGTAAAAACTACCAAAATATTGACATGTGTTTATGTCAATATTACAACTGAAATTACAAAAAAGACTAAAATAGGATTAAATGATAAAAATATAATCAAATTACACTTTAAAATATTTAAAAGTAAAATATAACTATATATAAAATTTATATTAAAAAGAAGTTTTGACTTAAAATACAGTATTTTCATTATTCATTAAAAATGAACTTTATCACCAAATATAACAAATATTTACCCAAGGTAAATTTTTGATGTCCATATTCTAAATAATAATTTTAATTTTTTTTTCAAATGGAACTTATAATGGTAACAAAAAATTGATTTAGAAGGGGTTCTCCATCAAAAGATGATAAAACTATATCTTAAAAATATTAAAGTATTTCAGTTTAAAATTTGATTCATTCTCATTGCAAGCCTCTAAATATTATTGGATAAATATAAAAACATTTGACAAACATTTTTAATCATAATATGGTTAGTTATGTTCATTATCGCTAATATAAAAACTAGGCATTTACGTACATTTAAAATAATAGTATTATGTTATTTTTTTCAGTATGACTCAACCTTGTTTGAAACATGAGATTTTAGAGAAATCCATTTTTGTGTGTTGGGTATTCCATCGAACATAGAACCCCCTTTAAAGTAAAATAAATATCATATTCATTATTATTAATAGAAATCAAAATTATTATTCTATAAATATCTGGGTGGTTACATCCTTCCCCTATTTTGGGAAATGAATCCTTGTTATTCTGTTAATTTATTAAATAAGTATGGGAATTTATCCCTCATATAGTTTTCAGATTACCATTTTCCTCTTCATCCATGTGGGTTTTCAACAAAACTGTTACCAGATGAATTACATTATTCTGCAACACTTTCTCTATTTTTTCAATAATCTGGAATCGTTGTTCCTTATAGGAAATATTTTCTTCCAACTGAACTACCTCTCGACTGAAAACATGCGATGGATTCAGCATATAGTTTCTCAAC
Source organism: Viscum album (assembly GCA_963277665.1). Classification (NCBI taxonomy): domain Eukaryota; kingdom Viridiplantae; phylum Streptophyta; class Magnoliopsida; order Santalales; family Viscaceae; genus Viscum; species Viscum album. The sequence continues at coordinate 389,402,057 of OY728166.1, forward strand.
ATTGAAACATCAAAAAAATTGTGTACCTGGGATAAACATGGAGGTAAATCCACTCTGTAGGTAACTGATCCCACATTATCTTATATTTCATAGGGTGCAATGAGCCTCAGACTCAGGTTTCCCTTCTTACCGAAATGTTGAATACTTTTCATAATATAAAATTTAAGAAAGACATGATCAACTAAATTAAATGAATGATCCTTCCCCCGGTTATGTACATAACTTTTCTACCTTCTATGTGCTATCCACATGTGATTCTAAATTAACTAAAAATTTTCTACCATATCTTCTACATATTCTAGTCCCATCAACTTTCTTTCATCTATATCATCCCAAAGAACTGGATTTTACCACCGCTTTCCATATAATGCCTCAAATGGAGCAATTTGTATGCTGGAAATAAAACTTTTATTATAAGAAAACTTAACCAATGAAAGATGTTGGTCCCAAATTCCTTGATAGTCCATTGATGAAGCACATATCATATCTTCCAATGTATTAATTTTTTGTTCTAACTACCCATCTGATTGAGAATGAAAATCCGTAATGAAATTTAATTCAGTACCCAATGACTTTTGAAGGCTCTTCCAAAATATAGTAGTGGAACTGGGATCATGATATTATAAAATATTGAGGGTAACTCCATGTAACCTGAATATCTCTTTAATATTTAGTTTATAAAGTTTATCTAGAGACAATATATATAGAATAGGACGAAAATGAGCAGATTTAGTCAATCGGTCAACAATAACCCGAACTTGATTATTACCTTGAGATATCTTCTATAATCCCACAACAATGTCCATGTATATATTTTTCCATTCCAAACTCTTCAACTTGTAAAGGGTGAAGTATCACATTAGGTAACTACCCCTCTACATTAACCAGTTTACATGTCAGACAATTCATAGTAAAGTCAATAATATCCCTTTTAATTCCATTCCCACCAGAAATACTCCGAAATATCTCTGTACATATTCATACTGCCAAGATGAACTGAAAACGGAGAACTATGAGCATCATATAACAACACTTTCGTTAACTATGAATAAAAAAGAAACACATAATCTATTTCCAAACCTCTAAACACAATCTTTATCATTTTTAAATTCAGGCAACTTACCCTTCTGAACCACATCTACCTTTTTCTACAACTAAGTATCTTCTTTCTCTACTTTTTTATTCTGTCTTCAAGGGATGATTTCACTTCCACCTAAAACAAAACATAGTAATTTCATGCACCAAAAACTTCTATGATAATGTCCATCAAATATTTAATCAAAGGATCTTGTTTGAAACAAATCATTGGTAATATAGCATTACTGATTAGGCTCAAAGAAACATCAAAAGTATTTTTCTTTCCTAGATGGTAATGTATTATGCAATAATAATACTTCATTAATTATAATCATCCCCTCTATCTCATCTAACATTCCTTCTGAGTGAATATATTCTTCAAACATTTGTGATCAGTATATATTTCATAGTTTACATCATACTAATTATTCCTCCATATTTTTAATGCAAAAATAACATCAGCTAATTCCAAATCATGTGTAGGGTAAATTAACTTATGTGGATAAAACTAACATAAAGAATAAGCAATTAACTAATCGTTCTGTATTAGGAAACAACCAATTCTTCTCAATGAAGTATTATTATATATAAAAAATTCACTATTTCAAGAATGTAATCCCAATACGAGATCATTCACCAATCTTATTTTCAATTCTTGAATACAATCATCACATTCTTTTTTCCAAATAAACATAACACCTTATCAATTCAACTTATTTAGTGGGATTTATAACTATGAAAAACTGTCAAAAAACATTCTGTAATATTTTTCCAAACCATGAAAACTACAAATCTCATTTATATTTTTAGGTCTTTTCCATTCATTACCATCCTTTTTTGCAGGATGAACAGTTATGCCATTTCATGAAAAAATGTGAACAAGGAATGAAATGTTTTTTAACCAAAGCTCACCCATTTTAAATAGACCACAAAATATAATTTATTTTAAGGTTTGAAAAAGAAGACTTAAATTAATTTCATATTATTCTTTTATTTTGGAATATACCAAAATTTCATCAATAATTAGAACCACAAACTTATCCAAGAAGTTGCAGAAAATTCTATTCATAAGATCAATTAATACAACAGAATCATTGGTTAACACAAAAGGAATAACAACATATTCAAAATGTACACATCTAGTACGAAACACAGTCTTCAAAACATCTATTTTCTTTACTTTCAATTCATGGTACCCCGACCTCAAGTCATTCTTTGAAAAATACTGAGCTCCCTAGAGCTGATCAAACAAATCATCGATATGAGAAAAAGGATACCTTTTCTTAATAGTGACAATATTCAAGGGTCTGCAAACAATGAAAAGTCACATTTAACGATATATCTTTTTAAAAAACAAGACTAGAGCCCCCCATGGTGATGTGTTGGGTCGAATGAAACCTTTATCAAATAACTCCTTCAATTGTTTCTTTTACTCTAAAATTTTAATTTGATCTATTCGATAAAAGGGTTTTGAAATTGTATTAGAATCAAGAACTAATTCAATAGTAAATCCAATTTCTTGATCATGTATAATACTAGAAAACTCATAAAGAAAAATAAAAAGATACTCATTTACTACTAGCACACCATTACTCTAAAAAGTTACTTTGTTTTTAGAAATATGATCAAGGTAACATTAATTTCCATCTTTCACTAGTTTTTCATCATCCTGAAATGTTATCCGAGATAAGGTTTTATTCATATAAACTAACTGATAGTTCTTCTGAAAATAAACCTATTTATCTCTACAGTTGATCTTATCATGGTAAATAGAAATCCAATCCATTCCCAAAATTACATTATACTTTACTAGAGGAAATACAACATGGTTTTTAGGAAATTGTTTTCCACAATTATGGATATGAATATTCTTATAATTTCTTTTTGCCTCAACATTTACCCATGTTATTTTTCCACAAGTTCAGGATTCATATATTGAGATGGAATTCCCAACTTGCTAGAAAATTTCTCAGAAATGAATAAATGTGTAGATACTAAATGAAACAACACATTGGAATAATATGAAAAACAAAGTACCTAATACCACATTATATGATGGTCCCACATCAACCATAGTAGTAGAAATTTTTCCCCACCCTACTTCTTTTGATCTGTTTGGTTTCCACCATGAGAAATAAAATTTGGACACACATTGTCATAACATCCAAATTCATTGCATCTAAAACATCTTACTACTAGATTTTCATTACTTTATGATCTTCTTCCTTACAATTACGAGCAATATGACCAGTCTTACCACACCGGAATCACTTTCCATATTTTTAGATACATTCTCTAGGATTCATTTTGCAAAAGTTCTCATAAGATGGAAATTTAATTTCCATACCTCTAGGATTATTTGGTGAATTCTCTCCCTTTACCTACAAAATATGAGCCTTTTTTTCTTAACCTCTTGGAACACCTAATCATCAAAAAATTCGATTTCTAACTTCTCAGAACATAATTTTGGTTTCCCATAGCTTTTGAATTCCTGAGTGTCTAATTCTCTTTGATATTTTATATTAATTTGTCAGTAAAATATATTTATCTTACTATCAGAATATGGGATGAAATTTAGAGCATTCTTTACCAGTTTCATGAACATTTCTTCATGAACCACCACTATGTCATCCTCGTACCTCTATTCCAAGAATTTGTTTCCATCATATGTCATACCACCTTAGGAAAATATTTCTCATGAAACCTACCTATAAATTCTTCCCAAAAAAGTTCATCAACCTCCACAATATCCCTGAAATTTTTAGCCATCGACCACCATTGATCTGATTCTCCTTCAAAATGATAAATATCAAGGCTAGACTTTTGATTTTCTGTACAACCCATGACATCAAAAATATATTATAGTTCTTTGATCCACCATTCATATTGAATACAGTAATATGATCCACTGAATGATGGGGATGTTTCCAAATGAAATGGTCCAATATAGACATGTTCATTTAGGGTTGATCTAGTTGGTCTCGTGCATGTATACCACCACCATTTATATCTTGAGTCAACTATTCCATCAATGAAAAAAACTATTCAGTTCTAATTCTAACCATCTTTGGATGCTGATTTTGAATATTTTTCTCCTCTTTATACCTTCCCATCACTACTTCCCTATTTCATTTGCAAAAAAAACACACTAAAAAACGTAAATTATATGAATCAACTTTGTAATATTTAAATTCTATATAATTTCAATTCGACCATAATGTAAAAACAATGTATATTATATTAACAAAATTATAACACATAAATTTATCTAAACCAACCAATGATACCAACTATAAGGCCCCATCCTTCAACATTACATAATCATGAATTAAATTAATAATTCAAATTGAGGGTCTTTCTGGTTTAGAATATTAGATAATAAGGCCATAACTTATAAAAATAATATTGAATATTTCATGTGGACACTTTTACTTAGTATCCATTTTTTTCATAAAATAATAAATTATAAATGAAAATAAACATGTTTAGTTCCATGTTTTAAACAACATGATTTTTCCTTAATCCCATCCATGACCTTATACCACCTTATGTCATGCGATTTTTTTTTCAAAAACATGGTATGAGCATAAAAACCTTAGTAAGGGATACACAAAGAAAAAAATATTTTATTTTTCAAGACATCATGTAAACCATGAATAATTAATCATAATGTAATATTTTTCACCTTTTTATAGTATAAAAAACACTTCACTAAATATAAGCTCATTTATTACCCTTTTGTTACCAAAAGATTACCATAAATCCCAATGAAAACAACGTATAGCATATTAATGTAACTTGAGACATAATCATAAATAAATTTAATAACTATACGACCGAATATTAAAAATCATTCGTACAAATGGAAGATCCATATGGCTGACTTCTATTCCCAATACATTGGATGTTATAATGTAATGACCCATCCTTGGTTTATCATGGAACCACCCATTAGTTGGTTTATCACGTAACCACCCATAAAATGTACAAGTATCATTATATAATCATCACATGTAAAAGATTGAAAATTATCAACATTTCAATTAAAAAATTTCATTTTCAATAACAATAAATAATTTCATGATATTGAAATTATAAGGCGCCAACCTTAAAAATTACTTAATCTTGAGTTATTTCAAGAATACACATTGAGGAACTTTTCAGGTTTAGTGTTTTAGAGAACTAGATCATAAATCATGCATTACACTCCACATTTAAACTAAGTGGTTACATAAAAGATTGTACTCATTTTTCCCATCATCGGAAAAATATTTAAAATAAATCATAGATTCTTTCTTGACACTTCCTTGACACTATCATCACATCATGTACCATTCCCTTGATTTGTGAAAAACATTTCAAAAATATGGTATGAGCATAAAAAGCTCAACAAGAGATATAAAAGTGTGAAATGAAAACATTAGTCCATGTATGAAATCTTACATTACTCGTAAAACATAGGCATTTTAACATACCTCATCAAATCATGAATAAATCATAGAAATCATAAGACATAAAGGTAACTTGAGGCATTCATAACATTCTTACATAGGGAGTAACCCACATGGTTATGTTTGGAATACCCGTCATAGTGTATTCCCTAAATATCTTTGGAGAAACCATAATGTTTAACCCCTTTGCATTACCCAATGCATTGGAGAGATATATCGGGCTCACCCGGCCTTAGTTTATCACAGAACCACCCGTCTTCATAACAATTCCCAAGAACCATAACATAATCGTATCACATAAAACATGCATAAATAAAACATAACATTTCCACTTTTTAATCACAAGATATCAATACAACACATTGATATAAAAACTTTATGAAAACCATTTTCTATACCAAAATAAATGAAAAGTAAAACATGGTATTTATTTTCATTAAAAAAAGTTATGTCTTGTAGAGGAAGCCGAAGCTCAAATAATGGTCACGGTGGCGGAGAAGTCATTGTCCCTGCATTCGTACGACAAAAAAACATTCCCTTTTGTCATTTAGTAAATGGTTCGTATAAAAAAGATTCCTTTTGAATAAACATAAAAGTCAACGGGGTTTATACACTGTATAAAATAATGTTGTGTATAAAACAAAATATGCCTCAATGAAAGGAGATTGAGACAATGTCCCTTACCTTGTATCCGACTTGAATCGATCATTATTTAATATCCTGAATAATAAACATGAGTTAATTTCTACTTTCTTATGATCATTTTTCACGTTCATTATTCCTTTTATATCACTTATTACCACGTTATGAACATTATATAATTATTTAAGTTAACAATGGTCGTTTTGTCGATCATTGGTACTTGAGTCAAAAATAAACTCTTTATAATTACAATTTGTTCATATATCCATTATATACAGAATTATATTCATAATTTAGATATCATATATATCATATATATATACTATATACATGCATTAATAATATTTCATAACATTTAGAGGTAAGAAATGAAATGCACCGTTCATAGAGACGGTAAGCCGTACGTACGCATGAACGCTACTTTCATTTATATTTCCTATTTAATGGAAATCAATCATAATTATATAAAGGTATATTATAATTCCAGTATAATATCATATATAATATCAATAACTCCATCCTTTATACTTCCTACATATGGCATTAACGAATCAAATCACTTTGAGGGTGCGGTAGTCCGCACTTCCTAAAATGAAGATATCGCATTTACCAATAATGGAAACCATAAAGGTATGCAAAAAATGAAAAATAAAAAAGCTTAAGGAAAAAATAAATATATTATATATCATATATAAATATAGTTTCATCTTAATGGCCACCTTTTAAGGTGTTAGAAGAATATTGAACAATCATCGTTTCGTGAGGCAGAAATTCGCCATCCACAGAAACAGTATGCTCTTTAACCATTAGATAAAGGTGTGTGTAAGTGTAGCTCAAATCCTTATTATAAAAAAATTTATATTATATTGAATATACTGGTTTTTTTACAAAATAAATGAATAAAAAGAGTTTAGGGGGTTGGAGAAGCAAAATAAAACAAAAAAACATTAGTGAATACTTTACCTTTAAATCAGTTAACTCTTTTTGGTTTGAACCAAAATCGTTTCATAAAGAGAATTCTGCCTAAGGTAATGCTTCTAGGATGAAGAGAGGGATGTGGAGATATAAAATTATCAAATCCTGGCTGATTCAAAGGCTTGAGAAGTGTGGGTAAGGAGGTAGAGGTGGGGGCCTTTTATAAGAGGAGAGGAGGGGCACTCTTGGAAGGGTATAAAATGTTACTTTATATTAAAATGAGTTTCGGATTCTAAAGGTCCCAAATTGATATATTTCTTGGATAAGGTGATAAGGGTTCGAAATATACTCATCAAATATGTCTTTGACAAGTATAAGTCTTAGATTTTACATTATCTATTGATTTTATTTAAATCGTTAATTGATGAGGTAATTGATGTATCATCATGATGTCATAAATAATTTAATTTATTTAATGTATAAAAATTATAATAAAATAATATGATGTAGGAAATATTTGTAACTTTCCAATGACTATTTATAGTCAAATTGATCATTTATTTAGCAAAATTAAATATGTTTTACTCAGGTGATACATTCTTTAGTGATATTCTCCTTTCTTAAAAAATTAAAATATAAAGTGTCACATTCACCCAAAAGTGATTCCATAGGGTCCCTAAGTTTGGCACAAGGCATCCCATGGTCAGCCATGACACAACCAGTATAATTAGGACACAAGTTGGGGTCATTTTTTATTATTATGATATTATTTTATTATCTTTAACTGCATGATTACTAATTAATCAAGATAATTGAAGATAATTACCGTCGTTACTATTCATAATGTCCAAAAACAAAATTGTCTTAATTTGATAATTTGGACCTTCTGATTCCAAATATGGAATCCATTTTACCAAATTTAAAACATAGAAATTGCAATAATTAATTTAAAAATAATTCTCGTTGTCAAAACAAATAGCGGAGTTTTTTGAAACAATATCTATGAAATGTTTGGGACTTGTTTATACCCAATTCCAAAGTGAAATTAATTATAATTACCACCATTGGATTATATGGTAAAAATATATTCTAATTACAATTTAAGACCAACTAAAAAGACAATATAACCATATAATTAAATTAGATGAAAAAATAGTTTTGATGTAAAATAAAACATCCCAAGTAAGTAATGAATAATAGATATTTTTATCTATGTCTATTAAATAATTAGATAGTGTTTTAGAGGATTAAAATGAGAATAAATCCAATCTTAATCATGGAATACACTAATATTTTTAAAAGATTGTTTTACTGCCTTTTGATGGAAAACCATTTTTAAATCAATCTTTTGAAAATTTTATAAGGTCTATTTTTCAAAATAAACTTATTCTTTATGATTGCGACGTTGAAATTTACTTTGGGTGAATTTTTGGTATTTTTCCGATAACGTTCGTTTTTTAATGAATAGTGACAAATGTTGTATTTAAATTCAAAACCTCTTTTTAATCTAATTTATTTATATGATTAGATTTTCTGTTGAATTGGTTTTGAAGTTAAATTAGAATATATTTTGACCATTTAATCCAATAGTGTTCGTTGCAATTAATTTCTCTTTGAAATTGAACTTAAACTAGTGTCAATCTTTTGATACTTATTGTTTCATAAAAACACGCTATTTGCTCTGACAGCGGGAATTAATTATTAAATTAATTAATGTAACATATATGTTTTGAAATTTGTAAAATAGAAATCATTTTTGAATTCGTAATATCGAATATAGTTTAGGGTGAAGTTTTGGTATTTTTCTGAAAAACTTCAATTTTTGATGAATAGTGAAACCACTAAGTGGTACTTAAAAACTGATTTTTCGTTTAAATGAAATTCTACCACCTCTATGTTTTGAATTTCAAAAATCCGACATACATTGTTGTAATTAAGAAATAAAATGTGGTTCAATGATATTAAAGTAACTTTTTTGGTGAATAGTAACTTTTATGTTTATTAATCGCGATTAGAGGTAATTAGTGCGATTTAAGGAAAAAATGATATTATAATAAAATTAAAATACCTAGAAACATATCCTACCATTATTGGATGTGTCATGGACGACCAAGGAAACCCATGGGTCGATTTTTGTGACCCCATGGAGCCACTTGGGTAAGATAAATACATTAATGCCTTTTATTTAAAGTAAAAGTAAAAATGACAGAAACATGAGTTGTTTTAATAAAAAAAATTAAATGGGGTTATAAAAGTAATATTTTTTACTATAAATATTAATTATAAATCTACAAATATTTCCTAAATCATAGTATTTTTTTAATAATTTTTAGATATTAAATAAATTAAATTATTTATGACACCATGATGATGCAGCGATTACCTCATTATTTAACGATTTAAATAAAATGAAAATATATTGTTAAAACTATAACATACACTTGTCAAAGACCTATTTGATTTCGATCTCGTATCACCTTATCCTCGAAATACATCAATTTGGGACTTTTAAAATCTGAAACTCATTTGAAAATAAAGTAACCTTTTATACCTTTCCAAGAGTGCCCCTCCTCTCCTCTTATAAAAGGCCCCCACCTCTACCACCTTACCCACACATCCAAATCCTTTTCCTCGGCCAACCCCTGCCCATTTAGTCTCTCCAAATACCTTTATTACTTCTAGAAGCCTCACATTGGGCATTAGTCTTTCTAAGGAAGCCTTTGAGTTCAAATCAAAAAGAGTTACCTGATTTAAAGGTAGGGTCTTCTGTTGTGTTATTATGATTTATTTCACTTCTCCAACCCCATAAAATCTTTTTATGCATTTATTTTGTAACAAAGCCAGTATCTTCCATATACTAGGATGTTTTTATTTGAAGGATTGGAGCTACACTTACACACACCTACATCTAATGGTTAAAGAACATACTGTTTCTGTGGATGGCGAATTTCTGCCTCATGAAACGATTATTGTTCAACACTCATATAACACCTTCAAAGGTGGACATTAAGATGTCACTATATTTATATATGATATATAATATGTTTTTGTTTTACTTAATCTTATTTATTTTTCATTTATGGCATAACTTTATGGTTTCCATTATGGGTAAATGTGATATCTTCATTTTAGGATGTGCGGACTACCGCCCCCTCAAAGTGATTTGATTCGGTAATGCCATATGTGGGACGTATAAAAGATTTAATTAATGATATAATATATGATATTATAATATAATTATAATGTACCTTTACATCATTACGATTCTATTCCATAAAATAGGAAATATAAATGAAAGTAGCGTTCATGCGTACGTACAGCTTTTCGTCTCCATGAACGGTGCATTTCATTTCTTACCTCTAAACGTTATGTAATATTATAAATGCATGTATATAATGGATATATATGATATATATGATATATAAATCATGCTTATAACTCTGGATATAATTGATACATGAACAACTTGTAATTATAATGAGTTTATTTTGACTCAAGTACGAACGATCGTTAAAATGACCGTTATTAACTTAAATAATTACATAGTGTTCACGACACGGTAATAAGTGATATAAATGGAATAATGAAATTGAAAAAGGATCTTATGAAACTAGAAATTAACTAAAGTTTATTATTCAGGAGGTTAAAGAACGTTCGAGTCATGTCGGACTCGAGGTATGGGACTTCGTCTCAATCTCCTTTCATTGAGGCATATTTTGTTTTTTACACAACCTTCTTTTATATGGTGTATAAACCCCTTTGACTTTTACGTTTATCCAAAAGGAATCTTTTTTTATATGAAGCGTTTTACTAAACGTCAAAAGGGAATGTTTTTGTCGTATGTATGTGGCGACAATGACTTCTCCGCTGCCGTGACCATTATTTGAGTTTCGGCTTCCTCCACAAGCCATTCTTTTTTTAAAAGAAAAATAAAAACCCTGTTTTAATTTTATTTTATTTTGGTATTGAAATGGTTTTCATAATGTTTTTACTATATCAATGTGTTGAATTGATATCTTATGATTGAAATGTGGAAATTTTATGTTTCCTTTATGCATGTTTTATGTGATACGATTATGTTATGGTTCTTGGGCATTGTTATGAAGACGGGTGGTTCAGTGATAATCTAAGGGCGTGTGAGCCCGATATAGCTCTCCAATTCATTGGGTAATGTGATGGAGTTAATCGTTAAGGTTTCTCCGAAGAGATTTAGGGAATATACTGTGATGGGTATTCCAAACATAACCAAGAGGGTTACTCCCTACGTAAGAATGTTATGAATGCCTCAAGTTACCTTTATGTCTTATGATTTCTATGATTTCTTCATGATTTGATGATGTATGCTAAAGTTCTTATGTTTTATGGGTAAAGTATGATTTCATTCTTATGTATATATGTACTCATGTTTCCTTTCCATATTTTTATATCCCTTACTGAGCTTTTTATGCTCATCGCATGTTTTTGAAATGTTTTTCACAGGTCAAGGGAAGGGTACATGATATGATGATAGTGTCAAGGAAGTGTCAAGAAAGAATCCATGTTTTATTTTAAATATGTTTCCGTTGATGGGAAAAAATGAATACTATATTTTATGTAACCACTTTGTTTAAATGTGGAATGTAATTCAAGTTTTATGATCTAATTCTCTAAAACTCTAAACCTGAAAATATCCTCAATGTGTAATATTGTAATAACTCAAGATCAAGTAAGGTTTAATGTTGGGGCCTTATAGTTGGTATTAGAGGTCGGTTTAGATAACTTTAGGAGTTATAATTCTATTAAATGATTATCCAAAAATATTTTTTTGGTCAAATTGAAATGATATAGCATTTGGAGATTACAATGTTTCTTCATCTAAGACATGTTTGTTCAGAATGGTTTTCTACAGAGGAAACATGAAACCAGTGCTAGGAAGGAATACAGAAGGAAAAAACCTTCTGAATCAGCATCCTAAGATGGTCGGAATTGGAACTAAATAGTTTGTTGCAGTAATGGCGCAGTTGACTCAAGCGATAAATGGTGGTGGTATCCATGCACGAGATCAGCAAGATCAACCGCAGAGGAACATGTCAGTGGTGGAACATTTCATGAGGAAACATCCCCCATCATTCAGAGGATCATCTGACCCTTTGCTAGCTGAAGGGTGGATTAAAGCACTGGAGAATATTTTCGATGTCATGGGGTGTTCAGACAATCAAAAGGATAGTCTTGTTATTTACTGTTTGGTGGGTGAAGCAGATTAGTGGTGTTTGATGGTTAAAAATATCAGGGACGCTGATGAGATTGATGCTCTTGAATGAGATGAATTCAAAGGTATGTTTCTTGAGAAGTATTTTTCTAAGGCTGTTAGACATAGGATGGAAAACAAATTCATGGAATTGAGGCAAGAGGAAGACTCAGTGGCTGCCTATGAAGAGAGGTTCACTCGATTGTCAAGGTATGCTCCAAATATTATCTGAGACCTTGATAGTAAAATCAATCATTTTTACTCAAGATTAATGCCAAAATATTGAAGAGCTTTAGCTTTTCTTGAGTTCAAAAGTTATGGAAATCTTGTTCTATGTGCTGAGAAGGTGGAAATGGAGTTTGCCGATGATCAAGTGTTCTATAACAACCAATAGAAGAAGAGACCGAGGTGGCAGGAGAGAGAAAAGAAATCTTCCAAAAGGTTTGATGGTAAGAAAACTAAGTTTACAGTTTGTGATAAATGTGTTAAAAGTCATGCTGGGGAATGTCTTGTGAATTCAGTAAAGTTCTAACGATGTGGTAATATAGGACATAAGGCTCGTAATTGCACTGAAAAATATCAAGGTGATGGTGAGACCAAATTTGATTTACAGTTAGTGAAATGTTTTAAGTGCAGTGAGATCGTTCACTATGCAAACGAGTGTCCAACAAAGAGCTTGAGTGATGGGAAGCAATTAGACTACAAGCAGAAAGGGGTGGTGAAATCCTTTGCGACTACTTCAGCAGATGTTGGGCCATCAAATGAAGTTGTATCAGGTAATTTTTTTGTTTTTTCAGATTATGCCAGTGTGTTGTTTGATTCAGGGTCTACACATTCTTTCATCTGTGAAACCATTTCTAGTAAAATGGGAATACCATATCAAGAAATAACTCATGAACTTTTGGTAAAAACACCTGGGGGAAAGGTTGAGGCAAAAAGAATTTATAATAATCTTCCTATCCTTATCCATGGAAAGAACCTACTTGCGAGCATTATTGTTTTACCTCTAGTAGAGTTTGATGTTATCCTGGGTATGGATTGGCTCTCTATTTACAATGCTATGATTGACTGTAGAGCTAAAGAGGATTCTTTTCAGAAAGACTTTCAGTTTGTGTACAATAATGATCCATTAATGTTGATAACTTATCAAGAGGCCAAGAAACATGTAAAAGTTCGAAATGAATGTTACATTGCACACATTGTTGAAAACAAGGGAACTGTTCAGATTAATGATGTACCAGTGGTAAATGAGTATCCTGATGTTTTTCCTGATGAGTTGCCTGGAATAATACCAGATCAGGAAGTTGAGTTTACTGTAGACTTAGTTCCTGATTCTAAGGCAATTTCAAAACCCCCTTATCTAATGGCTCAAATTGAACTTTTAGAGTTGAAGGATCAATTGCAAGATTTATTAGAGAATGGTTTCATTCGACCTAGAACATCACCATGGGGTTCTCCTGTTTTATTTGATAAAAAGAAATATGTTTCTATGAGCCTTTGCATTGATTATAAAGCGTTGAATAACATCACTGCTAAGAACAAATATCCTTTCCCTCCTATCGATGATTTGTTTGATCAGCTCCAGGGAGCTCAGTATTTTTCAAAGATTGACCTGAGATCGGGGTACCATCAGCTGAAGGTAAAGGAAGAAGAAATTCCGAAGACCGCGTTCCGTACAAGATATGGACATTATTAATTTGTAGTAATGCCTTTTGGGCTAACCAATGAACCTGCTGTATTAATGGACTTAATTAATAGAATTTTCCATGAGTTCATGAATAAGATTGTGGTGGTTTTAATTATTGATATTTTGGTGTTTTCTAAAAGTAAAGAGGAGCATTAAAGACATGTAAGGGTTATTTTTCAAACCTTTAAAGTAAATAAATTGTATGGGAAATTCAGAATGTGTGAGTTTTGGTTGCAACAAATTTCTTTCCTTGGTCACATTGTTTCTAAAGATGGGATAAGTGTTGATCCTGAAAAAACAAAGGTTGTTGAAGAATGGCCAAGACCCACAAATGTAACTGAGATTCGTAGTTTCCATGGTATGGAAGGATATTACCGAAGGTTTGTTAGAATGTTTTCATAGTTATCTAGTCCAATGACTAAGCTAACTCGGAAGGGTGTTATGTTAATATGGACAAAAGAATGTGATGATTGTTTTCATGAATTGAAAAGAAGATTGGTGAATGCTCTAGTTTTGGCACTACCTTCCAGGAATGGTGAGTTTGTTATCTATAGTGATTCTTCATTGAAAGGACTTGGTTGCATCCTAATGCAGAATGATCAGGTAATTGCTTATGCTTCACGATAGTTGAAAACTCATGAGGTAAGTTGCCCTACACATGATTTGGAATTAGCTACTGTTGTTTTCGCTTTAAAAATTTGGAGGCATCATTTGTATGGAGTAAAGTGTGAAATATATACCGATCACAAAAGTTTAAAGTATATACTCACTCAGAAATAATTGAACATGATATAGAGGATATGGCTAGAATTAATCAGGGATTATGATTTTACAATTCATTACCATCCGGGGAAAGCAAATAAAGTGGATGATGCTTTGAGTCGAAAAAGTAATGCCTCATTAACGATGTTGCATTTGGAACGTGATCCTTTGGTTAAGGATTTGATGAAGTTTGGCATAGAAGTTATTGGTGCAAGATGTTCTTCTGTTTTGTTTCAGGTATCATTGAAATCTTCTCTATCAGACAAAATTAAGAAAGCACAAGAGAAAGACAGCAAGTTGCATAAAAAGGTAGAGCTAGTTCAGAAGGGTAAGTTGCCTGAATTAAATATTGATAATGATTTTGTTTTGAGATTTGGGAAGAGACTGTGTGTGCTGTGTGATTCACAGTTGAAGAGAGATTTGTTATGTGAAGCTCATAGTTCTCCGTTTTCAGTTCATCCCGGCAGTATTAAGATGTTCAGAGATTTGTGGGAGTATTACTGGAGGGATGGAATGAAAAGGGATATTGTTGATTTTACAGTGAAGTGTTTGAATTGTCAACAGGTTAAAGCAGAGCGGCAGTTACTGAAAGGTAAGCTTCAGACGTTACCAGTACCAGAATGGAAATGGGAGAATATATCCATGGGCTTCGTTGTGGGATTGCCGAAGACACCTCGAGGTAATAATGCAATCTCGGTTATTGTTGATCGCTTGACTAAATCTGCTCATTTCCTTGCTATAGAGGATACTTTTTCCCTATATCAACTTCCCCGTTTGTATCATAAAGAGATATTCAGGTTACATGGAGTTCCTCTCTCCATTTTATATGATCGTGATTCCAGGTTCACTTCTAACTTTTGGAAAGGCCTTCAGAAGTCGTTGGGTACTGAATTAAATTTTAGTACAGCTTTTCATCCTCAATCACCTGGGCAATCAGAACGAACAATTAAGACTTTGGAAGATATTCTACGTGCTTGTTCGATGGATTATCAGGGAAGTGGGGACCAACATATTTATTTTTTTTGATTTTTCATATAATAACAGTTTTCATTCCAGTATACAGATGGCACCATTTGAGGAATTATTTGGGAAGCGGTGTCGAACTCCAGCTTTCTGGGATGAAGTGGGTGAAAGGAAGTTTATGGGACCAGAATTGGTAGAAGATATGGTAGAAAAAGTTCAGTTTATTCAAAAACATATGATAACAGCTCAAAGCATGCAGAAGAGTTATGCGGATAACCGGATGAAGGATCTATCTTTCGAGGTAGGTGATCATGTTTTTCTCAAAGTTTCACCATGGAAAAGTGTTATGCGATTTGGTAAGAAAGGAAAGATGAGTCCAAGGATAATTAGACCATATGAAATTTTGGAGAGATTTGGATCAGTTTCTTACCGAGTGGCTTTACCTCCGAGTTTATCTCAGGTATATAATTTTTTTCATGTTTCGATGTTGAGAAAGTATATGCCAGATCCATCTCATGTTTTCAGTCCAGAGGTAGTTCAGATGGAAGAGAACCTATCTTATGAGGAACAACCGGTACAGATTCATGACCATAGGGAAAAAGTGTTACGGAATAAGGTGATTCATCAGGTAATGGTTTTGTGGAAAAACCACATGATTGAAGAGGCACCATGGGAATCTGAAAATGCAATGAGGGCTAAATACCCCCACTTATTCGATAAGTAAATAAATTGCGGGGACACAATTTTATAAAGGGTGGAAGGATGTAACATCCCAAGTAAGTAATGAATAGTAGATATTTTTATCTATGTCAATTAATTAATTAGATAGTGTTTTAGAGGCTTAAAATGAGAATAAATCAAATCTTAAGCATGGAATAGACTAATATTTTTAAAATATTGCTTTACTGCCTTTTGATGGCATACAATTTTTAAATCAAACTTTTTACAATTTTATAAGCTCTATTTTTCTAAATAAACTTAATTTTTTATGATTGGGACATTTGAATTTACATTGGGTAAATTTTTGGTATTTTTCCGATAAAGTTCATTTTTTTAATAAATAGTGAAAAATGTTGTATTTAAATTCAAAACCACTTTTTAATCTAATTTATTTATATGATTAGATTATCTTTTGAATTGGTTTTAAAGTTAAATTAAAATATATTTTTCCCATTTAATCTAATAGTGGTCATTGGAATTAATTTCAATTTGAAATTGAACTTAAACTAGTGTCAATCTGTTGATACTTATTTTTTTAAAAAAACACGCTATTTGCTCTGACAGAAGGAATTAATTATGAAATTAATTAATGTAACATATATGTTTTTAATTTTGTAAAATAGAAATCATTTTTGAATTCGAAATACCAAATATAGATTAGGGTGATGTTTTGGTATTTTTCTGAAAAACTTCAATTTTTGATGAACAGTGAAACCACTAAGTGGTACATAAAAAATGATTTTTCGTTTAAATGAAATTTTACCACCTCTGTGTTTTGAATTTCAATAATCTGACATACATGGATGTCATTAAGAAGTAAAATGTGGTTCAATGGGATTAAAATAATTTTTTGATGATGTCACGACCCGTCCTCGGGGCCCATGCCTTAACTACCCCAAGCCCGCCTTCCATAGGCCAGGGGCTGGCGACTAACACCAAAGGCGTAAATCCCGATAACCGAGAAGGCATTGCCTTTAAAAAAAAGTAACCAAAACACCACGGAGTACAAGAGAAGTGCTGAAAGTTAAATGGGCCAGAATACAAACCCAAAGTAAAAGTACAACTACAACAGAATAAAGTAAAACAGCAAAAAGACAACATCTAGAAGAACGGAAGCAGCTCCTGGGTCGTCCTCCTCGGATCCTATCTGAAGGGTAGGTACAGATGGCACGACTCCTGGATCGTCCACCACGGATCCTACCTAAAGGGTAGGTACAGATGGCTCATCTCCTGGATTGCTACGCAATGGAAGGTGCGTCGATCAGAGGTCCATAACCCAAGATATGAGCAAAAGACCAAAGGGTGTCTGAAAACAGGGGGTCCGGGCCTGGACCGACCCGGCTGGACCAGGCCCGGCCGGCACGGCCTGGCCCGGCCGGCCGGCTCAGCTCAGCTCAGCCGAGCGGCCGAGCGATGCGGGTGTCGTGCTGCCCCCGTGTGAGATCGCCGCGGCCCCCACGGGGGGGCCGCCCTTGGACAACGGACGCGGCTTTGCTGCGTCCCGTGTGAGCCGGACCCGCGCTGTTGCGGGTCTGCTGGCGCCGCTGCCATTGCGGCAGCTTTGTCCGGCGGCGCGGCGGGGCACCGCCGGCGGTTTCCGCGGGCCACCGGAATTGCTCCGGTGGTCCGATTCCACTTCTGTCTGCGCCGTGGCTCCTCCCGGGTCCCGTTCTTCACTGCGGAATCAACGGATCGTCACTGCTGCATGTTTTGTCGTCGCCCGTCAATCCGCGCATCAATGAAGAACTGCGGAGGGTTTTCGGGCCGTGTTTGTTTGGCATGCACCCTCTACGTTAGATGGTAACAAACGGGAAGATAATCAACACATGTAAAACATACCAATAAACAATTTCAATATATTAAAATTTCACTTTGATCCCGGGCTCTTTGTTTTAGAAGAAAACAACCAAGGGAATAAAAAGTTATTTACAAATAAAATCCCTATGGATTTCCCGCAATCAAGAATACCCATCCCGCAACCAAACTTCCCACAGATCAACTTAATATTGAGTTGATCCGCGTTCTTTATTTTCAAAGGGAATCGTCTGAGGGAAAAGGGTATTATTATTCTCAATTAAAAACCCAACCTCGCCGTAGTCGTCGAGCGTGCGTTCTTCGCGGAATTGACCGTCGCGGAAGAAAAGGATCGTCGTGTCGCGGAAGGAAGTCGCGTCGTTGCGGAAGGGCGTCGCGTTGACGATCTCTGAGGATTAAGAACATACAGATTTAATTTTAATAATTAAATCCATGTTGAAGTTATAATCAACAAAGGAATTTAAAAGATTCGTAAAATCCTACCTCAAACGGATATTCGAAGATTTGACGCGGAAGAAGGAACGTCGCAGAAAAACATCGTGGGAGGAGAGTTGTCGGTGTCACGGCGTCGATCTCTGGGGGTTTGGCATTCTTCATCACCCTTCGTCGGAGGCCAGCGTTCTTCGCGTTGTTCGCGTTCTTCGCGAAGGAGGATGAAGATCTTTAGAGATTCTCCAAAGGTTAACACAATAACTAGATAATAAAATAAGTTCTCATCTTATTTTATTATCAACTACAGAATTTGAAAAACAAAGGTACGTAACGAACAATTAATTTAAAGAATTAATTGTAAAACTTAACTGCCCAATTAAATAGAGGCGTTAAGAAATTAAGGAAACACATCGGTTGACTTCGTTTAATAGGGGGGTGCAGGTGTGTTACATAAGAAGAAAAGAAACGGTGGGGCTCGTGTGGGCGCTACCTCACAAATATCCTACCAAATGGGTAGGATATTTTGAATTGCACCCTATCCACTTCAACCAAGCTTAAGAAGCTAAAAGTGGTCTTTAAGTGGCTTTAAGTGAAATAAAATAAAATTGTCATACAACTTTATTTTATTTCTTAACTTAAACCCCAAAAAAACCACAACCGAGAAAACGAAACTCCGGAAGAGGCGTTTCTAATCAAGTACCGGCGATGTGATTCCATTGGTGCCCTATGAATTTGATTTCGAGCACCAGTTCAAAAGATAGAAAACCCCGCTCGTTCGTTCACTGAACGTACCCGAGCCAAACTTCGGAAAATGATTCCGGGCACACCGGGCCTCGTAATCAGGCGCCGTCAGAAACTGCGTTCTTTTATAATTTCAAAGAAAATTAAGAAAAAAAATTCCTTGAAATTTACGGGTCTTTATATTACTCCCACCATAGGGCTTTATGTCCTCATAAATCTTTAACATAAACTGGGGATACAAAAGCGGTAATGAGAACGCATCTAAGCCTTCCTCTCCCAGGTGCTCACCCGGAGGTTCCCGTACTGCCATAGAAAATGCACCCGAGGAATCAATCGTCCTCGTAGGATCCAATCCTATCGATCCTCGATCCCTACTGGAACCCCTGATAAAGACACCGCATCGCCATCATCCAGCTCCTCATGGTCGATGATATGCGAAGGGTCGGGCACGTATCTCCTCAATTGAGATACGTGGAAGTCGTCGTGCACTTGGTGCAACTGAGGTGGATGGGTCAAGCGTTAAACCACCTCGCCTACCCAGCTGAGGACCTAGAAAGGTCCGTTGAACCTCGGAGATAACTTGCCGCCTTGGCCACATCTCTGTAAACCTCGTCGAGGTGAGACCCGTATAAGGACATGATCGTCATTCTCGAACTCAGAGGTCTCCAACTCCTATTTAGAGTAGAAACTTAAAACGAATCATGCCACGAGGGTAAGGTTGAAAGACTTAAGTGTGATTGGTCGCATCCTCCTATGAAAGATTTTATCCTGTGCTGCCTGGGGTTTCCTTTTCGCCGACCAAGGAAACCCCATCCCGACGTCGTAGTTAAACCACAACCTTTTTGCCTAATACCGTCAATTTTTGTATGAACTGTGATTGCCCAGTCTATACTCAAACCAACGTCGTAAGGCCTCGATGCTACCACCAAGAGATTCCAACCAAAACTCTCGCCTCGAGGGTCTGACCACACCGTCAGCGTAAGTGTGATTATCGAGTCTCCTCCCAAGGTATCTCCAGACGTGAGGGTCAAGTCTACGGCTTACCGGAAACTCTAGGTCTAGGACAAGATTCGTGGAAGAAAGGAATGATTCGTATCGACATCTGTTACTACAGTAGTTAGTAGTGGACATAGACTGTCCATTGAATCATTTTTAGAGCCATTGGGTCACTCTCCCTGACCGCATGCACCCGCACTCTCCCTCCACCCTCCAGCTCCCTGAGCATGGCAGGGATAACTATGGCTGATGGTTGTAGCATGTTAATATGTACACCACCTCATGCTGCTTTCCTAGCTCTTCCTCTATGTCTGCTGCTTCGCAGACTCATCTCTCCTTAAAGCTTCCTCTTCTTGAAACATTTAACATGCTTGAGTCTCTAAGACTGGCGCCGGTTTCCTATTTCCTACTGCACTGTGCAGTCTTCATCCGCTCCTGGATGATCTTCACCTTCTTTGCCTATGATCTGAAAGAGCTGCTGAAATTTCTCCTTTGCCGAAAATAGAAACTTGGTCTCATCCCCTGGATGAACCATGACCATTGCCTAATACAGTCAATCATGACATGAAGGGTGCATTCATGCCATGGATGACGTCGTAAGGCCTCGATGAAACTACTAAGAGATCCAACTATCACTCTGTCCTCCAAGGGTCGAGTCACACTATCGGAATCAGTGTGAGGTCACTGGGTCTCCTCCAGTAGGAATCTCGAAAGTGAGGGTCAAGTCAACAGTCTTAACCAGGACCACTCAGTATCAACCAAAAAAAAGGACAAGAAAGAAAACATCACAAAGATAAGTGTCTTTTCATTATTGTAGCTCATAGTACAGAGACACGAATACAACAACAAAATGGAGCTAGAAGTACAAAGGACATATCCACTAGTTCCTCTCCTTTCCACCTGCTCCCGGAGCTCTACTGCCTTGTCCACTGCTCGGCTGTTGCTCAAGCACTCGCCGCTGCTTCTGCCTCGGTGGCTCCTCCAAAGCCTGCGGATCAACTGTACGAGGAGTCGGACAGTCACGTGCCAGGTGACCCTTCCCGCCACATTCATAACACTTCTTGTTCCTCGTACGACTGGCTCTGGTCCTCTTGGACCTCTGCATCATTTGTCTACTGCCCACAGATGACTCGGCTACTAATCAAAAAACATGTGGCAAAGGCAGCAACTCCTGATCACGCTCGGGGTATAGAGATACTGGCACAAACTCCACCCTGATGAAGGTCTCGAAGTATTCCCATGTGAAGGCCATCCCATCGCAAAACTGGATCAAGTGGCTCCACCACCTGCCGGCTGCTTCCTGAAGAAGGCTGGCAGTAAAGATCACCATGAAGTGTGTCGGTGTCCCCACTAGCTTAAAGACTCTCACCACAACCTCCATCCAATCATCAACCGCCTGCAGGTTTGTCTCTCCCCAGAACCTGGGTGGCCTCTAGCGCTCGAACTTGTGCAGCGCACTCAACTGGCGTGCATCGCCTACTGCTGGGGATGGTGGCATCGGTGGCCCAATGTATGGTAGTACCACTGGTGCCTCGACTGCAAGAGGGCCATGTACCGAAGCCTCATCGCTCGGCAGGCTTTCAGTACGCACATCCCTCTGCTCTCTAGCTGGTTGTCCGAGGAAAGGCATCCTGAAAGAAACAACGTGACACGGTCAAACGATTATACCTGGTGAGCTGACCTGGTTTGAGCTGACATTTTAAAACTTCTGGAAACACACACCCAATCAGTGTTTTCATGCACAAAGTCAGAAATCACTTGTCAGGGTCCTGGTGTATGGATATGTCGGCCGCCCGCACCAACACTGGACTCCTTGAACTGAAAACCACACTCGGTACTCTTAACACTATTGCTTCACACAAAAAAAGATCAGAGTCATAAGTTCTGTGGTAGAACTGACTCCTATGATACCAATCTATCACGACCCGTCCTCGGGGCCTGTGTTGTGACTACCCCAAGCCCGCCTTCTATAGGTCAGGGGCTGGCGACTAACACCAAAGACGTAAATCTCGATAACCGGTAAGGCATTGGCTTTAAAAAAAATAAAAAAACACCACAGAGTACAAGAGAAGTGCTGAAAGTTAAATGGGCAAGAATACAAACCCAAAGTAAAAGTAAAACTACAACTGATCAAAGTACAACATAAAAAATAAAACAGCTGGAAGAACGGAAGCATCTCCTGGGTCATCCTCCTCGGATCCTACCTTATGGGTAGGTACAGATGGCGCATCTCCTGGATTGTCCACCACGGATTCTACCTGAAGGGTAGGTCCAGATGGTGCAGCTCCTGGATCGCTACGCAACTGACGGTGCGTCGATCAGAGGTCCATATCCCAAGATATGGGCAAAAGACCAAAGAGTGTCCGAAAACGGGGGGTCTGGGCCCGGCCGGCCCGGCCAGGCCTGGCCGGCCGGCTCAACTCGGCTCGGCCGAGCGGCCGAGCGACGCGGGGTGTGTGCTGCCCCCGCGGGGGGGCCTCCCTTGGACAGCGGACGCGGCTTTTCCGCATCCCATGTGCGCCGGACCCGCGCGGCCGCGGGTCCGTAGGCGCCGCTGCCGCCACGGCTTCAGCCGTGCCGGCGACCCACGCCGCCGGCAGTTTCTGCCGGCCTCCAGAGTTGCTCCGGTGGTTCGATTCCACATCCGTCTATGCCGTGGCTCCTCCCGGGTCCCGTTATTCACGGCGGAATCAACAGATCGTCTATGCGGCATGTTTTGTCATCACCCATCAATCCACGCATCAACGAAGAACTGCGGAGGGTTGTCGGGCCGTGTTTGTTTGTCCCGCACCCTCTGCGTTAGATGGTAACAAACGGGAAGATAATCAACACATGGAAAACATACCAATATACAATTTTAATAAATTAAAATTGCACTTTGATCCCAGGCTCTTTGTTTTAGAAGAAAACAACCACGGGAATAAAAAGTTATTTCCAAATAAAATCCCTACGGATTTACCGCAATCAAGAATACCCATCCCACAACCAAACTTCCCGCAGATCAACATAATATTGAGTTGATCCGTGTTCTTTATTTTCAAAAGGAAACATATGAGGAAAAAGGGTATTATTATTCTCAATTAAAAACCCTACCTCGCCGTAGTCGTCGAGCATGCGTTCTTCGCGGAATTGACCGTCGCGGAAGAAAAGGATCATCGCGTCGCAGATGGTCGTCGCATCATCGCGGAAGGGCATCACGTTGACGATCTCTGAGGATTAAGAACATACAGATTTAATTTTAATAATTAAATCCATGTTGAAGTTATAATCCACATAGGAATTTAAAATATTCGTAAACTCTTACCTCAAACGGATGTTCAAAGATTTGACGCGGAAGAAGGAACGTCGCAGAAGAACGTCGCAGGAGGAGAGTTGTCGGCATCACGTCGTTGACCTCCGGGGGTTTGGCGTTCTTCGTCACCCTTCATCGGAGCCCGGCGTTCTTGGCGTTCTTCGCGTTCTTCGCGAAGGAGGATGATGATCTTTAGAGATTCTCCAAAGGTTAACACAACAACCAGATAATAAAATAAGTCCTCATCTTATTTTATTATCAACTAAAGAATTGAAAAACAAAGGTACTTAACGAAAAATTAATTTAAAGAATTAATTGTAAAACATAACTGCCCAATTAAGTAGAGGCGTTAAGAAATTAAGGAAACGCGTCGGTTGACTTCGTTTAATAGGGGGGTGCGGGTGCGTTACTTAAGAAGAAAAGAAACGGTGGGGCTCGTGTGGGACCCACCTCACAAATATCCTACCAAATGGGTAGGATATTTTGAATTGCACCCTATCCGCTTCAACCCATCATAAGAAGCTTAAAGTGGTCTTTAAGCGGCTTTAAGTGAAATAAAATAAAATTATCGTACAACTTTATTTTATTTCGTAACTTAAACACCAAACAAAAAACAAACCACAATTGAGAAAACACAACTCCGAAAGAGGCGTTTGTAACCAAGTACCGACGCTGCGATTCCATCGGTGCCCTCAGAATTTGATTCCGAGCACCGGTTCAAAAGATAGAAAAACCCACTCGTTCGTTCACTGAACGTACCCGAGCCAAACTTCGGAAAATGATTCTTGGGCATACCGGGCCTCGGAATCAGGCGCCGTCAGAAACTGAGTTCTTGTAAAATTCCAAAGAAAAATAAGAAAAAAAAATTTCCTTGAAATTTTCGGGTCTTTACAGATGAATAGTAACTTGTAAGTTTATTAATCGCGGTTAGAGTTAATTAGAGCAATTTTAGGAAAAATTGATATTATAATAAAATGAAAATACCTAGACACATGTCCTACCCTTATTGGTTGTTTCATTGCTGACCAAGAAAACCCATGGGTCTATTTTTGGGACCCCATGGAGCCACTTGGGTAAGATAAAGACATTAATGCCTTTTATTTAAAGTAAAAGAAAAATTGACACAAACATTAGTTGTTTTAATAAAACAATTTTTTAATGGGGTTATACAAGTAATATGTCTGACTATAAATATTCAATAGAAATAAACAAAGATTTTTCTAAATCATATTATTTGTTTTATAATTTTTAGATATTAAATAAATTAAATTATTTATGACACCATGATGATGCAGCAATTACCTCATTATTTAATGATTTAAATAAAATTAAAAGATAATGTTAAAACTGTAACTTACACTTATTAAAGAACTATTGGATGAGTATATTTTGAACCCTTATCACCTTATCCTCGAAATACATCAATGTGGGAGATTTAAAATCTGAAACTCATTTGAAAATAAAGTAACCTTTTATACCTTTCCAAGAGTGCCCCTCCTCTCTTCTTATAAAAGGCCCCCACCTCTACCACCTTACCCACACATCCATGCCTTTGGCTCGGCTGACCCCTGCCCATTTTTTCTATCAAAATCCCTCTCTTACTCCTAGAATCCTCAATTTGGGTAGAAGTCTGCCCAAGGAAGCCTTTGAGCTCAAATCAAAAAGAGTTACCCGATTTAAAGGTAGTGTCTTCACTTGTGTTCTTATGTTTTATTTTGCTTCTCCAACATCATAAACTATTTTTATTCATTTCTTTTGTAACAACGCCAACATCTTCCATATACTAGGATTTTGTTATAAGAATGATTCTAGCTACACTTACAAACACCTATAACTAATGGTTAAAGAACATACTGTTTCTGTGGATGGCGAATTTCTGCCTCACGAAACGATGATTGTTCGACACTCATATAACACCTTCAAAGATGGAAATTAATATGTCACTATATTTATATATGATATATAATATGTTTATGTTTTACTTAATCTTCATTATTTTTCATTTATGGCATATCTTTATGGTTTCCATTATGGGTAAACGCGATATCTTCATTTTAGGAAGTGCGGACTACCGCCCCCTCAATGTGATTTGATTCAGTAATTCCATATGTGGGAAGTATAAAGGATGTAATTAATTATATTATATATGATATTATAATTTAATTATAATATACCTTTATATCATTATTATTCCATTCCATAAAATAGGAAATAGAAATGAAACTAGCATTCATGCGTACGTACGGCTTACCATCTCCATGAACGGTGCATTTCATTTCTTAACTCTATATTTTATGTAATATTATAAATGAATGTATATAATGGATATATATGATATATATGATATATATGATATCTACATCATGAGTAAAACTCTTGATATAAAGTATACATGAACAAATTGTAATTATAACGAGTTTATTTTTGACTAAAGTACCAATGATCATTAAATCGACCGCTATTAACTTAAATAATTACATAGTGTTCATGACATGGTAATAAGTGATATAAAAGGGATAATGAACTTGAAAAGGGTTCTTAAGCAAGTAGAAATTAACTCATGTTTATTATTCACGAGGTTAAAGTATTTTTGAGTCATGTCGGACCCGAGGTATGGGACTTCGTCTCAATCTCCTTTCATTGAAGCATATTTTGTTTTATACACAACCTTCTTTTATACAGTGTATAAACCCCTTTGACTTTTACATTTATCCAAAAGGTATATTTTTTTATATGAAGTGTTTTAATAAACTTCAAAAGGATATGTTTTTGTCATATGTATGCGGAGACAATGACTTATCAACCGCTGTGACCATTATTTGAGTTTCTGCTTCCTCTACAAGCCATACATTTTTTTTAAAATAGAAATAAATACCATGTTTTACTTTTATTTTATTTTGGTATTGAAAATGGTTTTCATAATGTTTTTATTATATCAATGTGTTGTATTGATATCTTGTGATTGAAATGTGGAAATGTTATGTTTCCTTTATGCATGTTTTATGTGATAATATTATGTTATGGTTCTTGGTAATTGTTATGAAGATGGGTGGTTCCGTGATAAACTAAGGGTGGGTGAGCCCGATATAGCTCTCCAATGCATTGGGTAACGCGAATGAGTTAAACGTTAAGGTTTCTCCAAAGAGATTTTGGGAATATACTGTGATGGGTTTTCCAAACGTAACCAAGAGGGTTACTCCCTACGTTAAAATGTTATGAATGCCTCAAGTTAACTTTATGTCTTATGATTTATATGATTTATTCATGATTTGATGAGGTATGTTAAAGTGCTTATGCTTTATGGGTAAAGTATGATTTCATTCTTATGTATATATGTACTCATTTTTCCTTTCCATATTTTTATATCTCTTACTGAGCTTGTTATGCTCATCCCATGTTTTTGAAATGTTTTTCACAGGTCAAGGGACGGGTACATGATATGATGATAGTGTCAAGGAAGTGTCAAGAAAGAATCCATGTTTTATTTTAAATATGTTTCCGTTGATGGGGAAAATGAATACTATCTTTTATGTAACCACTTTGTTTAAATGTGGAATGTAATGCATGTTTTATGATCTATTTCTCTAAAACTCTAAACCTGAAAAGATCCTCGATGTGTAATCTTATAATAACTCAAGATTAAGTAACGTTTAAGGCTGGGGCCTTATATAAAATGTAGTATTTTTCACTATTCATTAAAAAAAATGAACATGGTCAGAAAAATATCAAAAAATTACCCAAGGTAAATTTCAATGTCCCAATCATAAAGAATAAGTTTATTTTGACAAATAGAGCTTATAAAATTGTCAAAATATAGATTTAAAAATGGTTCTCCATAAAAATGTGTTAAAACAAAATTTTAAAAATATTAGTGTATTCCATGCTTAAGATTGTATTTATTCTCATTTTATGCTTCTAAAACACTATCTAATTCATAAATAGACACAGATAAGAATTTCTTATTATTAATTACTTACTTGGGATGTTAAATCCTTCCCCCCATTAGAAAATTGTTTCCCCTAAATTTATTTACTTATTGAATAAGTGGGGGTATTTATCCCTCATTTCATTTTCAGATTCCCATGTTGCCTCTTCAATCATGTAGTTTTTCCACAAAACCATTACATGATGAATCACATTATTTCACAACACTTTCTCCACGTGGTCAAGAATCTGGACAGGTTGTTCCTCATAAGATAGGTTCTCTTCCAACCGAACTACCTCTAGACTCAAAACATGAGATGGATCTGGCATGTACTTTGTTAACATTGAAACATGGAAAACATTGTGTACCTGAGATAAACTCGGAGGTAAATCCACTCGGTATGCAACTGATCCAACTCTTTCCAGAATTTCATATGGTCCAATGAACCTTGGACTTAACATTACATTATTACCAAATAGAATCAAACTTTTCCATGGTGAGACTTTGAGGAATACATGATCACCTACCTCAAAAAGAGATCCATCCTCCTGTTGTCTGCATAACTCTTCTGCCTGCCCTAAGCTGTTCTCATGCGTCTTTGTATTAGCTGAACCTTTTCTGCCAACTCTTCTTCCAATTCTGGTCCCTTCAACTTCCTTTCACCCACTTAATCCCAGAAAGCTGGAGTTCGACACCGCTTTCCATAAAATGACTCAAATGGTGCCATATGTATACTGGAATGAAAACTGTTATTATAAGAAAACTCAACCAAAGAAAGATGTTGGTCCCAACATCCCTGATAATCCATCGAACAAGCACGTAGAATATCCTCCAATGTCTGAATCGTTCTTTTTGACTTCCCATCTGATTGAGGATGAAAAGCTATACTAAAATTTAATTCAGCACCCAACGACTTTTGAATTCCATTCCAAAAGTTAGAAGTGAACATGGGATCACGGTCAGATACAATGCAGAGAAGAACTCCATGTAACAGACTGTCTCTTTAAGATACAAATGGGATAGTTGATCTAGGGAAAAAGTATCTCTTATAGCATGTAAATGAGCGGATTTAGTCAAGCGATCAACAATAACCCAGATCGCATTATTACCTCGAGGTGTATTCGGCAATCCCACAACAAAGTCCATGGATATATTCTCCCATTTCCACTCTGGTACTGGTAAAGTTTGAAGCATTCCTTTCGGTAACTGCCGCTCTGCTTTTACCTATTGACAAGTAAAAAATTTCACAGTAAAATCAGAAATATCCCTTTTCATTCCATCCCAATAGTAATACTCTCGAAGATCTCTATACATCGTAGTACTGCCTGGATGAACTGAAAATAGAGAACTATGAGCTTCACATAACAACTATCTCTTCAACTGTGACTCACAAGGCACACAAAATCTCTTCCCAAATCTCAAAACATAATCATTATCAATGTTTAATTCAGGAAACTTACCCTTCTGAACCAGATCTTCCTTTTTCTGCAACTCACTGTTTTGCTTCTGTGCTTGCTTAATTCTGTCAGATAGAGAAGATTTCACTGATACTTGAAACAAAACAGACAGACATCCTTCACCAACAACTTCTATGCCAAAGTTCATAAAATCCTTAACAAAAGGATCTCGTTCCAAACACAACATTGTTAATGGAGCATTACTTTTTCAACTCAAAGTATCAACCACTTTATTTTCTTTTCCCGGATGGTAATGAATTGTACAATCGTAATCCTTGATTAATTATAGACATCTCCTTTGTCTCATTTTCAATACATTATGAGTGAATATATATACTTTAAACTTTTGTTATCGGTATATATTTCACACTTTACTCCATACAAATGGTGCCTCCAAAATTTTAAAGCGAAAACAACAGCAGCTAATTCCAAATCATGTGTAGGGTAATTTACCTCATGTGTTTTCAACTGAGGTGAAGCATAAGCAATTTCCTGGTCATTCTGCATTAGGAAGCAACCAAGTCCTTTTAATGAATCATCATTGTAGACAACAAACTCCCCATTCCTGGATGGTAGTTCCAAAACTAGAGCATTCACCAATCTTCTTTTCAGTTCTCGAAAACAATCATCACATTCTTTTGTCCAGATAGAATTAACCCCTTTCTGAGTTAGCTTAGTCATTGGACCACATAACTGGTAAAAATTTCTAAGAAACGTTCGATAGTAGCCTGCCAAACCAAGGATGCTATGAATCTCAGTTACATTTGTGGTTCTTGGCCATTGTTCAGCAAACTTTGTATTTCCAGGATCAATAGTTATCCCATCTTTAGAAACAATATGACCAAGGAAAGAAATTTTTTTCAAACAAAACTCACACTTGCTGAATTTCCCATACAATTTCTTTTCTATTAAGGTTTGAAAAATAACCCTTAAATAACTTTTATGCTCCTCTTTAATTTTAGAAAACACCAAAATATCATCAATGAAAACATCCAAAAACTTATCCAAGAACACATGGAAAATTCTATTCATAAGGTCCATGAATACAGCAGGTGAATTGGTTATCCCAAAAGGCATAACTAAAAATTCATACTGGACATATCTTGTACGAAACACGATCTTCAGAATATCTTCTTAGTTTACATTCAACTGATGGTACCCCAATCTCAGGTCAATCTTTGAAAAATACTGAACTCCCTGGAGTTGATCAAACAAATCGTCGATATGAGGCAAATGATATTTTTTCATAACAGTGATGTTATACAAGTCTCTATAATCAATGAAAAGTCTCATTGAACCATCTTTCTTTTTAACAAATAAAACAGGAGGACCCCATGGGGATGTGCTAGGTTGAATGAAACCATTCTCTAATAAATCATCCAATTGGTCCTTGAACTCTAAAAGTTCAATTTGAACCATTCGATAAGGGGGTTTTGAAATTGGCTTAGCATCTGGAACTATGTCAACAGTAAATTCTACTTCCCGGTCTGGTATTATTCCAGGAAACTCATCTGGAAAAACATCAGGATACTCATTTACCACTGGCACATCATTAATCTAAACATTTCCCTTGTTTTCAACTATATGTGTAATGCAACATTCATTTCCATCTTTTACATGTTTCTCAGACTCTTGATATGTTATCAACAGTAAGGGTTCATTCTTGTATACAAACTAAAAGACTTTATGAAACGAAACTTATTTAGTTCTACAGTAAATCTTATCATGGTAAATAGAGAGAAAATCCATACCCAGGATAAAATCAAACTCTACTAGAGGTAAAACAATAAGGTTTTCATGTAGTTTATTTTCACGGATAAGGATAAGAAGATTTTTATAAATTCTTTTTGCCTAAAAATTTCCCCTAGGTGTTTTTACCACAAGTTCAGGAGTCATTTCTTGAGATGGTAACCCCATTTTACTAGAAACGTTTTCAGAGATGAATGAATGTGTAGACCCTGAATCAAACAACACACTAGAATAACATGAAAAAACAAACAAAGTACCTGATATGGCTTCATTTGATGGCCCAACATCTTATGAAGTAGTTGCAAAGGATTTCACCTCCCCTTTCTACATGTAGTATAACTGCTTCCCATCACTCAAACTCTTTTTCAGACACTCGTTTACATAGTGACACATCTCATTTCACTTGTACCATTTCACTAACTTTAAATCAAAATTATTCGTACCATCACCCTGATATTTTTCAGTGCAATCACGAGCCTTATGTCCCATCTTACCAAATCGGTAGCACTTTCCAGAATTTGGAAGAAATTCCCCATCATGACTTTTACCACATTTATCACAAACTAGAAACTTAGTTTTCTTACCATCAGACCTTTTTGAATAATTCTTCCCTTTCTCCTGCCACCTCGATCTCTTCTTCTGTTGGTTGTTATAGGACACTTGATCATCGGCAAACTCCATTTCAAGCTTATTATCACATTGAAAAAGCTTTTCATAACTTTTGAACTCACGAGAAGCTAATGCCCTTCAATATTTTGGCATTAATCCTGATCAAAACGATTGATTTTACTATCAAGGACTTGGATAAAATTTTGATCATACCTTGCCAATCGAGTGAACCTCTCTTCATAAGAAGCCACTGAGTCATCCTCTTGCATAAATTCCAAGAATTTTTTTCCATCCTAAGTCGAACATCCATAAGAAAATAATTCTCAAGAAACAAACCTTTGAATTCATCCCAATCGAGAGCATCAATCTCATCAGCATCCCTGATATTTTTAACCATCAAGCACCACTGATCTACTTCACCCTCAAAATGGTAAATAACAAGTCTAACCTTTTGATTGTCTAAACACCCCATGACATCAAAAATATTCTCCAGTGCTTTAATCCACCCTTCAGCAAGCACAAGGTCAGATGATCCTCTAAATGATGGGGGATGTTGCCTCATGAAAAGTTCCACCACTGACATGTTCCACTACGGTTGATCTGGCTGATCTCGTGCATGGATACCACCACCATTTATCGCTTGAGTCAACTGCGCCATCACTGCAACAAACTGATCAGTTCCAATTCTGACCATCTCAGGATGCTGATTCGGAAGGTCATTTACTTCTATATGCCTTCCTAGAATTTCTTCCCTTTTTCCTCTACGGAAAACCATTCTGAAAATACATGTCTTAGATGAAGCAACATGGTAATCTTTGAATGCTATATCATTTCAATTTGACTATAAAAAAATATATTTTTGGATAATAATTTAATAGAATTATAACTCCTAAAGTTATCTAAACTGACCTTTGATACCAAATATAATGCCCCAGCCTTAAACATTACTTAATATTGAGTTATTTCAAGAATACACATTGAAGATCTTTTCAGGTTTATAGTTTTAGAGAATTAGATCATAAGTCATGCATTAGACTCCACATTTAAACAAAGTGGTTACATAAATGATAGTACTAATTTTTCCCATCCTCGGAAACATATTTAAAATAAAACATAGATTCTTTCTTGACACTTCCTTGACACTATCATCACATCATGTACCTTTCCCTTGACCTGTGAAAAATGTTTCAAAAACATGGGATGAGCATAAAAAGATCAGCAAAGGATATAAAAGTGCGAAATGAAAACATTAGTCCATGTATGAAATCATACTTTACTTGTAAAACATAATAATTTTAACATACCTCATCAAATCATGAATAAATAATAGAAATCATAAGACATAAATGTAACTTGAGGCATTCATAACATTCTTACATAGGGAGTAACCCTCATGGTTACATTTCGAATAACCATCATAGTATATTCCCTAAATCACTTCGGATAAACAATAACGTTTAACCCCTTTGCATTACCCAACACATTGGAGAGATATATCGGGCTCACCCGCCCTCAGTTTATCACAGAACCACCCATCTTCATAACAATTCCCAACAACCATAACATAATCGTATCACATAAAACATGCATAAAGGAAACATAAAATTTCCAATTTTCAATCACAAGATATCAATACAACACATTGATATAAAAATATTATGAAAACCATTTTCCATACCAAAATAAAATAAAATTAAAACATAGTATTTATTTTTCATTAAAAAAATGTTATGGCTTGTAGAGGAAGCCGAAGCTCAAATAATGGTCACGGCGGAGGAGAAGTCGTTGTCGCTGCATACGTACGACAAAAAAACATTACCTTTTGTCATTTAGTAAACGCTTCATATAAAAAATATTCCTTTTGAATATATGTAAAATTCAAAGTGGTTTATACACCGTATAAAATAAAGTTGTGTATGAAACAAAATATGCCTCAATGAATGGAGATTGAGACGAAGTCCCTTACCTCGTATCCGACTTGACTCGATTGTTCCTTAATCTACTGAATAATAAACATGATTTAATTTATACTTTCTTATGAACCATTTTCAAGTTAATTATTCCTTTTATATCACTTATTACAATGTTATGAACACTATTTAATTATTTAATATAACAATGGTCGTTTTCTCGATCATTGGTACTGGAGTCAAAAATAAACTCTTTATAATTACAAGTTTTTCATGTATCCATTATATCCAGAATTATATTCATGATGTAGATATCATATATATCATATATATCCAGTATATACATGCATTTATAATGTTACATAACATTTAGAGGTAAGAAATGAAATGCAACGTTCATGGAGACGGTAAGCCGTACGTACGCATGAACGCTACTTTCATTTCTATTTCCTATTTAATAGAATTGAATCATAATGATATAAAGGTATATTATAAATCCAGTATAATATCATATATAATATCATTATCTCCATCATTTATATGTCCCACATATGGCATTAAAGAATCAAATCAATTTGATGGGGCGGTAGTCCGCACTTCCTAAAATGAAGATATCATGTTTACCCATAATGGAAACCATAAAGGTCTGCCAAAAATGAAAAATACAGAAGCTTAAGGAAAACATAAACATATTATATATCATATATAAATATAGTGTTATATTAATTGCCAGGTGTTAGAAAAAAATTGAACAATCATCGTTTCGTGAGGTAGAAATTTTCCATCCACAGAAACAGTATACTCTTTAACCATTAGATGAAGGTGCGTGTAAGTGTATCTCGAATAATTCTTATAAAAACATCATATTATATTGAATATACTATTTTTGTTACAAAAGAAATTAATAAAAATAGTTTAGGGGGTTGGAGAAGCAAAATAAAACAAAAGAACATTAGAGAAGGCTTTACCTTTAAATCGGGTAACTCCTCTTGGTTTGAACAAAAATGGTTTCTTGAAGAGCTTTCTGCCTAAGGTAAGGCTTCTAGGATGAATAGAGGGATGTGGAGAGATAAAATGAGCAGATCTTGGCCATTCCAAAGGCTTGAGAAGTGTGGGTATGTAGGCATAGGTGGGGGTCTTTTATTAGAGGAGAGGAGGGGCACTCTTGGATAGTTATAAAATGTTACTTTATATTAAAATGTGTTTCGGATTTTAAAGGTCCCACATTGATATATTTCTAGGATAAGGTGATAAGGGTTCGAAATATAATCATACAATAGGTCTTTGACAAGTGAATGTCTTAGATTCTACATTATCTTTACATTTTATTTAAATCGTTAATTAATGAAGTAATCGTTGTATCATCATGATGTCATAAATAATTTAATTTATTTAATTTATAAAAGTAATAAAAAAATACTATGATGTAGGAAATTTTTTTAGATTTCCAATGACTAATTATAGTCCCAGATATCATTTATTTAGACAAAATTAATTTTTTTTACTCAGGTGATACATTCTTTAGTGATATTCTGCTTTCATTAAAAATAAAAAGATAAAGTGTCACATTCACCCAAAATTGATCCCATGGGGTCCCTAAGTTTGGAATAAGGAATCCCATGGTCAGACATGACACAACCAGTAGCATTAGGACACATTTTGGGGTCATTTTTTATTATTATGATATTATTTTATTATCCTTAACTATCTGATTACTAATTAATCAAGATAATTAAAGATAATTATCGTTGTTACTATTCATAATGTCCCAAAACAAAAGACATAATTAGATAATTTGGTCCTTCTGATTCCAAATATGGAATCCATTTTACCAAATTCCAAAAATAGAAATTGAGATAATTAATTTAAAAATAATTCCCATTGTCAAAACAAATAGCGGGTTTTTTTGAAACAATATCTATGAAAAGTTTGGCAGTTGTTTTTGCCCAATTCCAAAGTGAAATTAATTATAATGACCACCCTTGCATTAGATAGTAAAAATATATTATAATTACACTTTAAGACCAAATTAAAAGGCAATATATCCGTATAATTAAATTAGATGAAAAAGCAGCTGTGATGTAAAATGTAGTATTTTTCACTATTCATTAAAAAATGAACATTTTCTGAAAAATAACAAAAATTTACCCAAGGTAAATTTCAATGTCCCAATAATAAAGAATAAGTTTATTTTGAAAAATAGAGATTATAAAATTTTCAAAAGATACATTTAAAAATGGTCCGCCATCAGAAGGCGGTAAAACAATCTATTAAAAATATTAGTGTATTCCATGCTTAAGATTGGATTTATTCTCATTTTAAGCCTCCAAAACACTATCTAATTCATAAATAGACATAGATAAGAATTTTTTATTATTTATTACATACTTGGGATGTTACAGAAATATTAAATACACTTTCATAACCCTTTTCAATAGAAAAATATGTAAAAATGGTATATCGTGTTTAGCTTCCATTTAAAAACATCACATCTTGTTATGAAATCCAAATATCAAATAATGATTCCGGTGGCAGAAAGGTGTTTGTCACCACGTATGTTAAAATGAAACATTCCCATTTTAATTTAGAAAAATGGTATGTAGAAATAATATTTCTTTTGATTGAAATTTAATTTAAAAGGGTTTTATACACCCTATAAAAGCATGCCGTGTATAAATCAAAATATGCCTCAATAAAAGAGATTGAGATAAAGTCCCTTACCTCGTGTCCAACGTGAATCATTCATTCATTAAAATATTGAATAACAAACATAAGTTAATTTCAACATGATTCATAACCTTTTTCATGTTTTTTATTCCTTTTTTATTACTTATTACTTTTCTATATAAATTAGTTAATTATTTGAGTTCATATCGGACATTTTGTCGATGTTCTTAACATCAGTAAAAAATGAACTTTTTATAATTATAAATTGTCCATATGGTAAAAATTATATTATCTCCAAAATTATATTCTTGATTTAGATATAATATATATAATATATATCCAATATTTATTTATTTATAATATTCCATATAATTTGTATAGAAGAAATGAAATTCACCCTTCATGGAGACGGTAAGATGTATGTACACATGGATGATACTTTCATTTCTTTTTAATATTTAATGGAATGAAAAATAAATGATAAAAAGGTATATAATACTTCAATTATAATATTTATGTTACATAAGTTCATTAATTCCATCCTTTATACATTCTATGTATAGCTTGAACGATTCATATCACTTTCAGGGGGCGGTAGTCTGCACTTCCTGAAATGAAATTATCGGTTTTATACAACATGAAAAGAATAAAGGTGTGTTATATATGAGAATTAAAGAATAAAATATATAAAATAAATATCATATATATCATATATAATTATATTTATATCATAATGGCCACCATGAGATGTGGTAAGGGAAAATCGAACAATTATCATTTCGTGAGGCAGCAGTTCTCTGTACACAGAAACATTATGTTCGTATACACTAGATAGAGGTGTGTGAAAGTGTAGAAAGAATACTTATCATAACCAAAACCTAGTATAATTATGGTAATGTTGTTGTTATATAATCAAATAATAAGAATATCATATGGAGTGAAGAAGGAAAAATAATAGAATGAAACTTGAGAGAAGACGTTACCTCAAATCAGGTAACTTTTTTTTATTTGGGCCAAAGGGCTCTCTTGAATTCCCTTCTACCTAAGGTATGGATTATCTGAGGAATAGAGGGATGTTGGGAGATTACTTATTAAGAGTTTGGTTTAGAAAAGGTTCTCTAGAGGTGTTAGTAATGGGTTTGATGTGGTTTCCTTTTATAAGAGGGAGGAGGGGATGTTAAGGAATATCTTGAATTATTATTTTATTATAAATTATATTTCAAGTATAAATGAGTAAAAATTCTGATATTTCTAAGATAATATGAATATAAGTCCATATAAAAACATCCAATATGAATTATATATGTTTTGGATATTTTTTAATACTTATCTTTCTAGTTTAACCATTTTTTACTCTTAGTGTTTTATTAGGCATTTAACACATTGAGAATCAAAAATAGTTACCAAAACATCAAAAATATCCAATTAAATAGTCAATAATAAAATTTATGTCTTATGATAACTATTTTTATGAATATTATATATATATTTTTTATAATATTTTATAAAATATTTTATATTTTAAAATATGAATTATGTCAATTTTCACACTATTGAAATCAATAATTTTTTAAAAATCCATAAAAACATGATATATTCGAAAAAACTTCATTAATACAAATATAACATGTTACTATCATCCAGAAAATTTGATTATGTCCTCCATACAAAGAAATTACATTTATTTTTACATTTATAATATCATTTATTTGAATCCATTATTAATAAAGCAATCACTATATCATCATTGTGTCATAATTAAATTTATTAATTTATTTTATAAAATTATAAAAAATATCATTATTTAAGAAATATTATTAGATTTTTAGTGACTATTTATAGTTGAAATCATAACTTATATAACCCCATACAAAATTTTTTTCCAAAAGATTCATGTGTATGTTATATTTTATTTAACTTTTAACTTAATGTAATTAAATAAAATTTTCACAATCAAGTGGCCCCATGTTGTCCTAAAATCACCCCAAGTATTCATATAAAAGTATATATCTAATTCAATAGGATTATGACAAATGTTAGTATAATTTATTTTTTTAAAAATATTAACTTTACCCTTATTTTCTAGATTTACCCATTCACCATGGTAAATAAAATATTTACTGATGTTACTATTCATAATGCCTAAAACTAAAAGATAACTATTTAAACAATTTGGGTATCCTGATTCCAAATATAGAACCGATTACTTCAAATTCAAAACACAGAAGTTGCCGAAATTAATCTGACATTAATTCACGTGGGAACCCCAAAAAGATTGTTTTTAAGAAG
The DNA here is from genome assembly GCA_963277665.1 of Viscum album. Taxonomy (NCBI): domain Eukaryota; kingdom Viridiplantae; phylum Streptophyta; class Magnoliopsida; order Santalales; family Viscaceae; genus Viscum; species Viscum album. The sequence continues at coordinate 389,440,383 of OY728166.1, forward strand.
TAAAAACTACAAAAATATTGGCATTTGTATATGTTTAATTTAAATGTGAAATTCCTTACAATGACCAAAATTTGATTAAATAATAAAAATATAATCTAAAAAAAATTCAACCAAATTAAAATTATAATCTAACTACATAAATATTATAGATTAAAAGTCATTTCTGACTTAAAAAGTAGTATTTTTTTTCTATTCATTAAAAAATGCAATATGTCAGAAAAATACAAAAAATTTACCCAAGGTAAATTTTTTATTCCCGATTCTAAAGAAGAATTTATTTATTTTAAATGTGACATAAAAAATTGAAAAAAACTAGATTTAAAAGGGGTTTTCAATCAAAAGGTGGTAGAAATACATTTTAAAAATATTAGAGTATTTATGCTTAAAATTTTATTCATTAACTTTTCAAGCCTCTAAATTTTATTAGATAAATGTAAAAAACTTTATTAAACATGATTAATCATAATATGGTTAGTACTGTTCATTCCCTCCAATACAATGATGAGGCATTTACTACCATTTAAAATTATAATATTATGTTATTATTTTTCAGTATAACTCAGCCTTGTATGCAACATGTGATTTCGAGGAAACCCATTGATGTGTATTGGGTATGCCATCTGACATAGAATACCCTTTAATGTAAAATTTTTATCTTATCTATAAGTATTAATAGATATAACAAGTGTTATTCTATAAATACATGTGTCTTTACAAACATACTCGTATTTCCATCCATCATATGTCTGGAATCAATGGATATATATAAACCCCAATTATTTTGGGAGGTTGAATGGTTGGATTAGTGGTGATTATCATGGACCTATAAACTATGCGAAGAAACTATTCATTAAATGAAAAACATAACTAGACACTGTATAGTTTTAAATATCACAAGATGTGTACTTAATTTATTCAGTGGCATGTGGGGTTCTTGGTGAGTTGAGGATCACATGCCATGTGTCTAGGCCCATATATTATGTTACCCAACCCAGGAATCTGGGCCATGTTCTAGCTGCATGTTTCTAGGACCTTGGGCAAGAAGATATATCAAATTCTACAAGAATATATTGTCATTCTCATTTTTTTCATGGTAATAAAGCCATACCTAGAATGTCTAGGTACAAAGGCAAAACTACGAACACATGGGAATACCCCATGTGGAAGAGACACATAATGTACCACATGTACACACCATACAGTTCCACATGGCCCGCCAAGATCTATATATGTTAGGAAACTTCTAGGTGTCTAAGATCGGTCACGCATCATGTCACCATATAAAAACCATATACCCATCATATATTATTTTTCTAATCTTGGATATTAGCATGTGTGTATCATATCCTATCTAGTATTATAGGTAGAATTCAATGGCATAATGTTTGGTGGATTTCGAGATACAAAAAGTGATATTATGAGGATTATTCTTCCTCAAGAATTAATCAATGCTGATCATGATCATTAAGGATCATTGATGAGTTACTAGGGTTGGTACTCCCCTATCTTTCCATGGTGGGGGTTTGACAAACTATTTATATATGTAGTGACATTACCCCAACTCACAGTGAGGGTCCTCTATATATAGAGTGGTACTCCCTAATCATTGAGCACCGGTAGGGTATGGGTCCTCCATAAGTGTTATGACTCCCTCAGATGTAGAGTTCATTATTGAGGATCGGGGCCCTCCACACATATTCTGGTGAGGTTGCATTTGATTTTTGGAATTAGAGATGGATGTTTGGGGCGAGTGGTAGACTCATTGAATTGGATAGCCTATGATATGGATATCACATATCTATATCTACTGCATTTCTTTTTGATCATATATATATATAATGGTCCTTATTTCCACCATGTTGTGGGATGAAATATTCTTTTTTGTAGCATTCTATTTCCCCTATCTAGTTTTTATAGAATCTTACTAAGTATATATATACTCACCCAAGTATGTCATTTTTCTAGGATTGTTGTGTATTATGTAGATGAATGATAGATCATCCATGTCATTGGTGAAGTTTAGGGATACTTGGGTAAATTTATACCATATTGTGGTCAAGAAATATAGATCAAGATACATGCTCTCTCAGTTTTCCTTTATTCAATTTTTTGTCAGGTAGGGACTCTATTTTTGGTTGGGCATGTACTTTTCTACATGCATTGTTTGTTTATATTTTAGTACTCTATTGTATTTTCCTATATGTTATTGCATAAATTTTCACTCTAGTTGTTAAAATATTTTTTATTCCTCTATAAACATTCATTGATATGGTTTAGTGTGTGAATACATATACATTAGTAAGAGGTCTCACATTTATTTTATTCCATCTTTATTCTTGTCACAAGAACCTATCCTATTGGATGCAAGATTGGGTTGTGATTCCTCAATATTACACCATCCAAGAGTGAACTAGTATGTTGGGTCATTAAATAATCTTCTAAAATATAGAACTAAATAGACATATATACTTAATAGGGTGTTCAAATCCAAATAAATGACATGTTAAATGCCCAAGAATCAAAGGATATACAATCTTGGGATAGTTTGGATCACACATATGGCTGCTGGGAGTGAAAGAGAGAAAAATATAAGTGAAAAATATAAAGTTCAAGATGGAAAGTGGTAAATTCAACACTTTTAATGATCCACATGGTTTAGATGTAAAATTTTCCATACTGCGGACCAACTGTGAAAGCTCATCTTTATATGAAAACTCAATCAACATAATCTCTTAATCCACCCATATGGTTTGAAAATATATAATGAAGCCTTTTGAATGAATTTATACCCATCTGACATGGTTTTCATGTCACCATGCATGGTATTGTAAATCTATTCTTCTCATTTAACTATGTCATATAGGTATGGTTCATAGTTGTCTCTAAATGTGCCTAAAATGTTCCATGCATTGTAAAAAACATTTTCCATGTATTTCAAGTCATGAACCCCCAATATTCTTATAAGGCCTTTCCTACTCATGAAAATCAATAATAAATACATTTAAAAAGAGTTTATCATTCATTAAAATAATAAATTACCTTGTCAAAGGGCATGGATCTTACTTATTTTCATCATGTAATTTTGTTTTATTTCTCATAGATTTTAATAAAGACTCATACTATGATATATGAAAATTATTTTGATGTTCCAAAAGAAAGATAATATTTTAGAACCCATGACTGATCTAACTGTTTTAGACTATGAAGATGGTTTGGGAAACAGCCACATAAAGAATTATCATGGAGATCAGGATGAGAGATGAAATCATAGACTCATTCATTTATAAGTAGAATTTTAAGGGAAAAAAATATATTCCCTTCTTTTACTAAAAAATGTTCTAAAAATTTCTCATTATACATCATTTAGACACTATAATTACTAATGGTTAAATATGTGTTGGTTATCGTGAATCTAAAACATTCTACTACTTTTCTTAAATTATTAATTTGTATTTTCTCTACATCTACTATTTTAACTATTTCATTTTTCTTTGTGTTTTCCTGTTCAAAATTGAGTGATTTTTCATCGATTTGTAACACAATGCACGCATTATATTTACTCTATTAAAAGGGAGTGTCTCGGGTAGGCAATCGTATTAAAAATAAGATCACCTGGTTTATTTATTTCCTTAGGAAAAAGGATCGAATAAGGGGTTGTGCCTCCATGTCTGAAAAAGGTAGGATGGTTGGGCTGTTCCTCAAGGATTGATATAGTAGGTGGGTTGGTTTTTGTATTTGTCCACTAAAATATAGTTTTGAATTATGTTTTCACTCCCTTTAAAAGTTAGGTTATAATGGATTCCATTTCTTTCTTGGTGTAAAGATAAATGATGATTAAATTCCAGATACTTTTATATTGAATCCACTACATAAAATCATGTGTTCATTGTTTATTTTTCTACTACAATATAATTTTCATTTTATAAATAAATATATAATTTATTGTTTATTTAAATTTTAGAATAGAAAATGTATCCACTCCCTAATATACTTTATTAATATCTAATTTAGGATCATACAACTGATATCAAAGCATATTCTTTTTATATATCATTATTTTTATTTGTTATATTTTAAATATAGTATATTTTCTAGATTATAAAATTTCATGGAAGTAACATTATTGAGATTTCGTGATTACATTGGATTTAAGCATGGATCATTCAAAGACAAAATAACATTGATTGTAAGGATTATGGTTTCTAGAAATAAAGAATGAATGCTTACATTAAGAAACCATGCTTTAATCACAATAAAATAATTTTAAAACCATATTAAATACCCGATTTTAACCCATATTTTTAGCTGGAATTGAACTAGAAATTTATGTTTTATAATATAATGTTCTCAACATTTTATATATTTCTATCATTATAAAAATATTTAGTCTTGTATTATCATGTAAAAAATGATTAATACATATATAAAATTCAACTTGATACGCTTTATGAAACATATAATCTAAAGATAACCAAGCATGGAATGTTGTAAGTTGAATATGAAGACATCAAGATGGGTTAAGAGTAATTTGTTAATCATATTTTCCATAAATTAATGGGTATAGTCAATAAAATGTGTTACAAAAGAGAAACAATAAATTACATTGTGATGTTTGAACTTGTACAGAGATATATTCTATATAAATGGAATATAAATATAGTTTCCGTTGATGAATGGAAAAAAGTAAACAATACACACCTGATAAGATTATTGGATCAATTTATATAGATAGTGTCTCAGATAAAAAACATTTGGAACAAACGTGATGTTAAGAGAAATAGTATTTCATTAAAAACATTTATTAACTCATCTTGTTGTTAATAAGATTAATCTCATTCTTAATCTGATGTAAAGGAGAGGATAACCCAGGATACTAATGGAGTTTACAAGCTAATAAAGAAGAAACTGTATGAAAAATAAAGTATGTACATGATGTTATATAGGAAAAATAGTTCAAATGTCATGTTAAATAATTCATATATTTTGTGTTATCATTACATAAGGAAAGGTAATTTTAATCCATATCACAAAAGATCGAAAAATAAAAGGTATAATATTAATTTAAAAAATAAATCTAACATGGTTATAGATGCCTAGATAGATTTTAAAATATCATATTCACGTATCAAATCTGAAATTCAAAATGAATCTACTAACCTTTATTTCATAGAAAATATTATATAGTAATTTTTTTTACCCACTACTATTATTCAACTGACATGGGTGAATCATTTTGGAAATTTGTAGATATTTTAATGGATACCAAGGAAGATATTTGAAATTCTAATTCATTAAATTAAATATACATTCTTCCTATTTTCTACCCACTATTATGAAAATTAAAAATAAACTTGATGAGCTATACTTTTTTTTCTATTATAAATTCATTTATGACGATAAAAAAGGATCATAAAAGGGGGTTTTTTTATGAAAATAAGATAGTTTAATCTAAAATTATAATAAAATGAAGAAAATATAAATTAATGGAAGTGGTTGAGAAAATAAATTACACTCCCTCTAGATATATTGGAATTGGTTTTGAATAATTCATATTTTTTCAACAGAAAAATGATATATTGATGGATGAGACATAAAATTTAATGGAAAAATTATTTATGTTATTTATATGATTTTAATGATAAATTAATTTATGATATTACAAATTTTGTAAAAAAACATAGAATAATAGGAAATTTCCATTTTTTGATGGGACATTTCCATATATGTTTATGAATAAATTAGTAAAATATAAAAATAATGATATCTAATGTGTAATTTATTTTAACTATAGTTCATTTGACTAATATGAATCTAATTGTTGTTTAGAATATGTTGAAGCTATTTTTCACAAGAAGGGTTTTCTATCCAAATATGTTTTCAATATTAAAATAAATATCTCAAACTCACACATCTTCAATATAATTTCTTAAATGTTCTGATATAAATATAATTGATCTGAAACTAGTATTATTTACAAGGTAAGTAAATTTTTTTTAATTGTATTCATAACATTTATAATTTTATTCATATGTTATTCTACCATTAACTATAATCAATAATTTTTATATTTTTTGGATTGAGAATATGTAATATATTTTAATCATCAGGATTACAAGAGTGTGACTAACAATTATTTGTTTTAAAATTATTTGGAAATACATTTATAATTATATAAAAATTAATAATATAGTTTTTATGGATCCCTGTAGAGTTATTTGATTTTATATAAGAAAATTTGAAAGGATTTATATTCACTGTTTTATCTTGGGAGAGGAAATATAACAATTGACTAATGGGGTGCTTTTTCAATAAAACAAATGTAATAATTTATTGATAATGCTATATTTTTACATTATTTTAAATCTTCATGAGCATGTTGAATATTTATTTATTTTATATTTCTTCTAGAATCATGATTATTTATTATCATTTCACTTAAGTGGATCCATACTATTTAAGGATACATGAATCATACTAATTTATTTCTTTAACAATTTGGATTTTTATTTATATTACCTTAATTTTGGGGGAGAAATTCCTTATTTCCATAATTATTAACTATGTTGTGTCCATAGTGTTTAAATTTATTAATTTATGTTATTTATATAATTTATAAACAAATTAATTTTTCATATTAAGTATTTTTTTATGCCTTTTATTTTTTATTCTATTATTTTGGGTGAGTTAGTTATTTTTAATTTAAAATGGGAAAATATTATTTCTATTTAATTTTAATATTTACACATTTCTATAGTATTATTTATAATTTTTATTAGGTTGAATATTTTTTCTAAATTATTTTGGACATTTTTTTTATTTTTATTACCTCATAATCTTGTTTTTTTGTTTTCATGAATGTTTATTTTATCATAGAGGTTTTTTCATTTATGTTCTTCCATATTTTTATAAAAATGACATGAAATATTAGTTTCTTTTCAAAAGCAGGGAGTTATTTAAAATCTATTTAATTTACCAAGTTTAGTCTACACTACATAATATTGTTTATATTTTTAAAACAGGTTAATTTATTATGAATTGATTTTTTATTTATAAAAGGGGGATTTTTTTGGAGTGGCTCATTTCCTTATTATTCTTTTGTTTTGGTAATTTTAAAGCGAATTTATTTTATGTTCATACTTTTTTGATTTTTTAAGGATGTTGACACTAATGGATTTAAAATTTATAGCCTATTATTTTTTAAATACGGTCTATATTTATTATTATATTATTTATTCGGTCTCTATAGTTTTTATATGTATAATATAATATGTATTGATATTTTCTGAAAGATACATGTTTTTCATTCTAATTTTAAACAAATTATGTATGATGTGTTTAAAAAAAATTTAATTGTAATGTAATATATTTGGACTATTTTCATTTATAAAGAATGTCTTCTTACAAATACTTTTATTTCAAAGAAAAATATTTTTTGTATTATAAAATGGTGTTTATATATATTAGGTATTGATATTTTAATTATTATTATACTGTCTTTTGTTTTACATTAACATATTAATATATTACATATGAATTTTTAATATTTAAAAGTCTTACAAGAATATTTTTAATTCATTTGTTTTTATATGAGTTGGTTTTTATTAATTGTGATAGTGTCTTATTCTATGGATTCTAATTCTTACAAAATGAAAAATTTGAAATATTATTATGTTTGAAGTATTATGAAAATTTATAAATTTTAAGTGAATGATTTAAATTAATATGATATTGAAGAAAGTATGCACAAAATGAGAACATCGTATAAACTTGATTGAATGTCTTATAAAATGTAATTCTTATGAAATAGATATCATAAGAGATTAAAGTTTTCTTATTTGGTAAAATTGAGATTTATGCTCATAATTTAACTCTCGGGTTATTTAATTTTACTTTTATGAAATGTTTTCATTCAATATTTTTCTATGTATTGAATAAATTTTAATGTATTTTTCATGAATCATATGATATATATATATTGAATCTTAGGATTTTAGTTACTCTTATGAAATCTGATGATTTCAGTTTAGATTGTTTTATTAAAGTAAATTTTAAAATATGGATATTAAAAGATATCTTATTCATGCCAATGGTTATTTTATTTATATATGTATATTATGTGCATTATGTTTTATTTTATTTGTCATGTATTTTAATAAAGGCTCATTATTGGATATATGGAATCTATTTTGAATAACCAACAAATAAATTATATTTTATAAATATCAATTATTCTATCCATTATAGACATTAAAGATTATTTTGGAAACAGACACATAAAGGATGGTGGTGGACATTAGATAAGAAAATTAGTCATCATAGCATCCATCTATAAATAGAATACAATGAAAATAGAGCAGTACACATGATTACATAACTACTGAAGTAATAAACAACCTTGTGTATAACTATATACATACTAAAACTTTGGATTTCTAAGTATGTGATTGTTTTCCCAAAGCTACAACATTATAATAATTCACTAAATGGGTCAAATAGTATTGAATCTAATCTAAAAAACATTTTTACCTTCGACTGGTTTAACAATTTAATATTTATTTCTATTTCTATCATCTAATTTGAATAGTTTTTTCATGTTATAACATAACTCACACATTATTATGCCTCCAATAAATTTAAATTTCCCAGCTACGATAACATGATACAAATTATTGATCACTTATAATATTATTTGTCCCTAGAAAAGGGATGAAGTTATGGGACGAGCCTATAGGTTTGAAAAAGGAATTACTTTTGGGTAATTCTCCATTGTTTGAAAAGGTAGGACATTTTATTTTCCTTTCATTGAAAAAATTATCGTTTCTATTAGGGTTATTACTCCCTTCAAAATTGATTTTATAGTGGATACCATTTCTCTTCATGATTATATATCATATAATTTTTTATCAACACCACAATTAAGATTATTGTGATCATTGTTTATTTTCCACTACACTTTCATTTTTTATATAATGCCAAAAAATAATTTTAAATTATACATTAAATTTTAAATTTTATAATTAATCCACCCCCATCTTGTAATTATGGAAGATATAAACATATATTATATATTATCTTGAAAATCCATTGAAAAAGATAAGTGTTACGTAACATTTTTAAATTGTATCACATAAGTTAAATTAATGAATTGGTTTACTGGATTCCAAAAATTAAATCACCCAAAATAATTATATCATAAGATAATTTAGAGGGTGATTCATGAAACATAAATCTATAGGAGATATATATCTTGGGAATATAATTCAAAATGGGAGAAGAAATCAAAAATAGTTTTCATGATTCATTTTTATCATTTTCAATAAAATATTAAAATTCAAATTACATTAAAAAACAGATTTTAGATGGTGATAAGAAGAATTTAAAATTCATTAAAAATTAATAATGTATATCAAATACATTAAAATAATTAAATTATAATTAAATAATTTTTTAGTGGGAGATACAAAATATATAAAAGTGAAATTAAATGCATTTTTAATCATTTTATGTCATTTTAATGAAAAATCACAATTATAAAAGTGTTATAAAATTTATTTTGCTAAAAAGATAAAGGCAAATATAAAATATAATGAAAACAAATATAAATTTATTTCAAAATAATAAATTAAAACATCTTTTTATGAATGAATATATATATGGATAATAAATAGTTGATAGAGAGAAACTGAATTACTATTAAAATGTCATCATTTTATTAAGAATGAATTCCGGAAAAGAATAATATTTTGATACGAAAATATAGTTTTACAAGAGGGAATTAATAATTACATATAAAATAGTGAAATGTTATTATGTAAAAATATATCACAACATAGTAAAAGAATAATGATTATAACTCCACGAAATAATTATTGAGTCAATGAAACCCTTACATCAGATTCCTACTTTTCAATATTCTCTCTAACCTCTTGTATAATATATTAAATTTTTTATTAATATATAAATATATAAATATAATATTAATATTTTTTTGTTTGAAAAATTAATTTATAATTTCATATTACACATTTATTGATCATTATTTGATAAAATTAATATTTGAGTGAGAATTATATTATTTGTTTTGAGCTTTCTTCGTGATAAAGATTTTTTTCCATGATACTCTTTATGTGATTATCTCATAGTGAACTGCCTTGAAAGTTTCATTGGTAATTTATATATGGATATAAAGAGTAGTAATAATTTTATGGATGTTATGGTGATGATTTGTAAAGGGAGATTAAAATATCATTTTCTATTTTGATTCAATAAAAAGAATTCATTTTAATAATTAATATACTTATATGATATTCCATTACAAAGTAATAAAAATGAAATTACATAAATATTAATATTATATTCAATCATGATTTTAATTTTCAATAATACCCATTGAAATTATATGTTCATGAGAACAACAACCATCACTTTGGTAGCGTAAAAGCACTATAGTGAGTGATGTTTTCAAAAGAATTTGGCCAAATGGAAAACAGAAAAAATATTTCAGTTTTATAATAAATATGTTACATTTAAACTAATTTTAGAATTAAATTTAAATATAAATTTTACCATTTAAAATATTTAGAGAGTACTTGAAATGAACATAAACAGTTCCGGAAACCCCAATATTTTACGTAAAAACACATATTAAAAAAATTGGATTGTGGTAATTGATGATATATTATCATTTATTTATTAAATTTAGTTTTATATCGCTATAATTTAATCACGGTATAAAAGTAATTATAGGTTTAAAATATTTATTTTTGAAATGAATCATAAATAGGAAAAGTGAAAGAGGTTATGAATCACATATCACAATATTTGATCCACCTCCTCTGAATTGAGATTAAAGCCGAACAAGTAGGGAGTTGTGGTTATACCAATAGATCAAGGAAGATTAAAATGAAATATTAGAGGGTTTATTTTGGAAATTATTTATCAAAGGAATAAATTTTTGAAGTTATGTGAATGGGTTGCAGGATGGGTCCTCATATTTTCAATTCATAAATATATTTTAGAACAAATATTGATTATTTTATAATTTAGACTAATGAATATGAATAGTATTTATTATATTTAAATTTATTGTTTTGTAATTAAATAATGAGTTATTTTAAATTTTAATGAAAATCCAAAAATAAAATGCATATGGAAGATACATAATGAGATTATGTATACATATAAAGTGTCACCCTCTATAACCCAATCACAATAGTAATTTGTGACCATACCTAATGTACAATATCAGATTATAACAATATCAATTAAAACATAGATAAAGAAGTTAATATATCAACTATAAAAATTATTTTGCAAATTATTTTTGTAATATAATTCCATTTTTCATTTGCTATCTGCTCAGAAAAATAAAAACCTATGTCAACACCCTATATGGATGATTTAATTTATTTGAATTCTAAAAAAATCACATATAAAATAAAATCTCCATGGGTTTTATAAAATAGTAATATTCTAATTAATGTGCCAAATATTTTTTCATCGACTAATAATGATGGAAAAAACCTCCCTTGATCATTCCGTTAATTTCATATTACTTAGGAAACACCAAAATAATACATTTTTTGTGAGAACAAGTCATAAATGTTCTCATCAAGGAATCTAAATATATGATCAATGATACACCGTTATAATTATATAATGTCGAGAGGACAATAAAAAAAATCCAAATATAGTTATATATATATAAATATAGAACATATGGAATTAAAATTAGTATTTTCATCCTTATATCCTCTCCTTCTTGGAGATCACTAAGTCTGAACTTCATGGGAAGAAGTCTTGATTCTTATAACAACCCAAAACATAATAATAATATTTTGGTCCCATTAGATATATTTTTCTAGAGAAAGGGATATATAGATTTAATAATATATTTACAGGATCTTTATGTTCTCATTATAGCAGGGAACTTCCTGTAACCATTTGATGCAGAAAATATATTAGTTTCATTATCAAATTAATATTATGTTGAATAAAATTACGAATTTACTATGTTTTGGAAATTTACTAAAAGGAGGATATATATAATTTCACATTATACCTAGGTCATATTGGATGATATGAATATGATGTATATCAGTGACTATGATATTCCAATATCCTAAAAAGTAATGGGTTTCTTTTTTTATCCTATATAATATCGTATAATAGGCTTATGATATGGCTATCAATGTGAATTCATGATACCAAATTCTCCCACATGGTTTCATTTGGTTATGAATTAATTATCTATATTTATTTAAATATAAACACACTCTTAATAATCATTGAATTGATCATTTATTATTAAACAACAAATGGTAGTGCATTATAATAACACATTTTAGCTGCAATCACAGGGAAGTCGATGCTCCACCTATTAATGTATTAGAGATACATTAGTTTGGATTATAATGTGGACGAAATCTCTCTATTGGTGGTATATTTTATATTTAATGTATAATATGAACATTTTTTCATTTTTAATAATAAATTTTCTCATAGAGAATGCAGTAACACCCCATTTATGATCAAGAATCTTATATTTATGAATGGGGATCCAAGGATGGTGTACTCCAATTATGGTGGAATGTTTTTTTAGAAATATTCATCAAGAATTCAAAAAAATTGTAAAATACATATTATTCACTAGTATAGGGACAAATAATATTATTTTTTAATTTTATTAAATATTTCTTTAGTTGAGGAATGATCGAGTTTTTTAATAGGGTTTTTTCACTACTAGTTCATTATATGAATACTTTGAAACTACTGAATGGAATAAGATACTTATCATGAAATAGAATAACTTATTAATATTTATGTAATTTTGAAGAACATATTCATCATTAGGTGTTTAATCCATATAAAAAAATAAAATACTTTTCATTTATTTTATTCTAGTTAATAATACTAGAACACTATCAATTTCATAGAAAATGAATTGTGTGAAACCCATATATTTCAATTGTACAACAAAATAGTAAATATGATATCATTAAATAAAAATAAATCCCATGTTTTAGGAAAATAGATAATTAAATCATAGTTATAATGTTAGATATGTCATAAAATATTATCTCATCATTTTTATATAACAATTCATAAGCATTGATAACAATTTTAATGGAAGATTTTATTAATATCATAATCTATTATTGATATTCATGGATTCCCTTTGGTATCAATAATATTTTTCTAATGATAATCCCATATTATCAGTTATAAAATTTTTTCCTAAAATGATACAACTTTATTATTTTAGCTATATTTATAATTTTTTATAACAAATTTATAAATAAGCATTAGAGATTACAAATATAATATTTTTTTGTCTAAATATAGATTGAAAAACACATTTTTGTTTACCATGCTATTGAAAATAAATAAATGTAATCTTATTTGTCTGTTCCTTTATAATATTCATGCTTATAAAATGTTTATAGATTATGAAAATTTTGTAAGATAAATTTAATGAATAATTGATTCTAGAAGAATATATTTACATCAATGACATGATTGTTACAACTTTGTAGGAGTTGTTTTTCATTTCCCTTGACAAAAACATGAAATTGAATATTATAGATTTAATTTTTTTCTTATAAATTATTTATACTTGTTGGGTATTAGGATTATTATAATCTGGGTTCTCTCTTTAGTATATTATACTTGGGTAGAGGTAAATTTTTTCATACTTCCCACAATCATAGTAGCTTATATATTTTTATATAAAGGTGGGTTTTATAAATTATTATTACCCATTATTATCATGTTTCGATCATTTACTAAAGTAATATAGTTTATATCAGTCATTTTGTGGTTTTTATTATATTCTCTCAAAATAGGTTCATTATATTCATAATATTTACTATTATTAGATAAATGGTTTAAAATACTCTATAATATTCATGGGATATGTTACATATAATTTCACAATTAATTAGGTTCAATAGGTCATTGCATTTTTACCATCAACCATCCTTAATAAGCCTATTTTTATGGTTAAAATACAACATGTTTTTTACATTTAAATTCTCTAAAATGATGGATAAATTAACATTATATAATCATAATAATAAAATTCATTTCATATTAATTATATATTCGATCATAAAAGTCAATTTTTGTGTTTTCCCATGAGAGACATAAATTCATTAAAACATCATCATTCTTGTACGTTTTATAAAACCACCCCAGTGAAAAATGTTTTTAAACTGTTTAATGTAAGTGTTATCCTCGTAAATAATTATTTTTTATAAAATCAATTTGAAAATAAATAATTAATGATTCTGGACCAATTTTTATTTACTACTTATATTATTGAAATATTATGATGATAATTTTATACTAAAATATCGTCTTTGAAAAAACTCACATTTTGGCATAATAACGACTTGTGGAAAATAGTTCATTGATATGTAAAGAGTGTTACGAAGTCATAAAATAATAAAATATAATCTAGTGAAAAGTAATTGGATTAATTTTATTAATTTATGTGAAGGAATAATATGTTTTCAATATAAGGAATCATAATTATTAATGGGTAAAGTGTCATGGAAACCCTAACCATAATATTTTAGACACCACATTTTCAATGAACATAATGAAGTTGGAGAAGAGATATCTGATGGCTTCATTGGATTAGGGAGGATTTATTATAATATTTAACATAGATTTGGGCATATTATTTAAAAAAATAGAACAAAATTGTTTCTTAATATAGGTTATATTATGCACATTTTATAGGCTAAAATCTATGGTTTTTTCAAAAATATTTAGTCAATAAGTGTTCACAATATAATTTTGAAAAATCCAAGTGAAAAATAAATGAATAATGAATTACAGTATAAAAATTTCCCATAGACATGAGTAAATATTTTATTTTTAATATATTATGATGATTTATATGTAAACATTAAATATCATTTAAAGTCATTTTCATCACTATTAGCAGATTTTGATTTTAAAGGAAACAAGAATAAATTTTAGTTATAATATAAATAAATTAAAAATAATTATTTATTTATAAAAATCCCTTAAATTATTATAAATCTATAATTTTGTAAAAAATGATACATTTAAGGTTTTCAATATCATTTACTTGATTTTTCTAATGATTTCACAAACATCACATCAGAATTCTGTAAGAATAATTTGTAATTACAACATCAATAAAATATATATACATATACATTAAAATAAACAATATAGTTTATTAATATAAAATATAATAATTTTTATTCATTCATAAATTCTTGTTATCCCTAGTAGAAAAATATTATAGATATAAAAAAGGTGTTAAATTTTGTAATTATTCTAAACTAAATGTAATTTACATGACATTATTATATGAAAATATAACAAAGTTTATATTTTTAAGTAGCTATAATGATTATTATTTTCAAAAATACATAAAAGTAAATAAATTTTTGATTTTGAGAGATTTTAAAGCCTTATACCATATTTTAAACCTTGTTGAACCCATTTTACCATTTACCAAGGTGACAAACTTATACCATAATAACTATTATTTATGATCAAAAGTAAAATTAGTCCGATTAGTAAATATTAATATTATAATTCAAAATTATAAAAACTTTTTATGTGTTTCAATTTCTATAATTGGAAAATTTTATTTTTAAAATATGTACATGTAATGTCGTAAAAACCAATTTTTTGAAAAGTTATATTATTAAGTATAAAAATAATTTTATACAATGTCATGTAAAATATTTATTTTGGTGGTTTTAATTTTATTATTAATAATAAATGAAAAATTATATTACTACAAAACAAAATCTCAACTTAATGAATTATTTTTAATTCATGATTAAAACAAAATAATAATAAAAATAACATTTTTCATAATAAAAACATGACTTTTATTTCCTAAATGTCAAAGACGACATTCTATTTATATTTTTTAAATTTTTTATATAATTACCCATACATTAAATAAATTTTTATTTCTTTAAAATTGATGTATACTTATTAAAACATATAAAAAACCATTAATGGACCGTATATGTATAGTGTCTTTAGAAACTGAGATACATAAACAATTGGTTCATAAATCATCTACATTATCTCCCATTTATTTCGTCATATCTAGAGTCCCTTTTGGCATATCCTACTTAATAGCCTTCTCCCTGGCCTGGGGAAATAAAACATACAAATGGGTGATCTCAAATTCTCAGTAGGGGTAAATAAAATAAATATCAATCACATCATATTCACAAGAACATAACATTTCTGAAATCTTAACCTGCAAAAGAGATCATAATTTCATAACATGGGATAAATCATAGTAGTGAAATGTAATCCCATTAATCATAACTTAAACCCATAAAATAAAATAGGAAACTTTGTGGCATACACACATAATCGTAGAGAATCATTTCTTAGTAGTCAAGACTCATTTCCAAGACTATCTTAGTGGACAACGTCCATTCTTGAACCGAGTTCACTCCTCATTTCAGTCCTGTATCACTGAACCAGATTAACCTACCATTCCAGCCATGTTAATATCATGAGATATAAATCTTTACCCAATGAATTGGAGGGAGATATTGGTCCCACCCATCTCATAGTGAAACCATTCTTATGTGTGCCAAAAAATCATAAATCATACATTATAGCATAACCCATATAATAAAAATGGGATTCTTAAACATCATACCATCATAACATAATACACATAAGATAAAAGGACATCATAAAATATATTTCATCATAACGTAATCAAATAAATGTAAAAATAGGGATAGAAACAGAACCCTATGTTATTTTAGATGGAAAATAATTTTGATAAAACACTTGAACTCCATTCTTGAGGAAAATATCCTTTCTACTTCAAAAACATTTTCCTTTCTTAACATGTCATATAATTTTAAAATAAAATAAGTTGATTAAAAATAAACACGAAAAAATGTAAAGGAAGCTTCATGGAAATAATGTTCTAAAAATTCATTCATGCCTTATAAGTTTATAAAAACATTCTTCTCGTACTTTGGCTGGAAAAGTCAAAAAGTACCTCGTACAAAAAAGGAAAAAAGATTCCATTCATATCTTTTACTAAAAAATCACCGAAGGGTAAAATTGGATTTAAACAATTGTAGTAGGATATAAATAATATTAAATATTGAGGAAACATGGATGTGGATGATTAATATTTCCTAGTAAATTCTAAAGTATAAACAATCTCAGATAAAAATTTAGATTGCGATATTTTCCATTACCTTAGGTCCGATTTTCTTCGTACGTGTCCAAAACTCCTGTATAATGATATAAATAATGTTATTGAATTATTATATAATCGTACTGATTGTTATGATATCATATGTGGTCATATTCTTAGCTCTTTATTAGTAATATTTAATTGTTACTTGTAATTCAGGTTTTTATTGCTTTTTCTTCGTATGCATGTTTTGTCGAATAAATTCTTATTCTTATTTTAGGTTATAGATACCTCACTTCCAGAATGTTACTATTGTAATATATATCATATTTATTCATTAAATTCATTTATATAATCATTATGAAATGATGGTCATGTATAACGAGTCGCATCACATCGTGGAGACGGTAGGCCGTTCGTACGCACGAGCGATGATATCGTTCCCATGATCGTGGAATTGTATTGAAGTGTAGGTATAAAATTTCAGAATCAATATCACTTTACAATAATCATATATAGTTATTCTTTAATCCATTATACCCATCCAAGTAAGGTGGTGGTGGAAAATAGATTACACCACGGCATGGAGACGGTATACCGTACGTACGTACGCGCAGTGATTTCATTTTCCGTAGGATGGATAGATGGTAAAATAGGGTTTTTAATACATATAATAACATATCAGTATATGGGTTATACTGATGTTATTACTTCATAATTAAAAAACTATATAAGAAGAAGTAGAAGAAGAAATAAATTTCAAAGAATCGGTAACGAACATTACCTCTTCTTTGAAGTTCCTCTTCTTAAACTCTTCTTAGGGCACTAAATATGGTATTTGAAGAAGACCAGGACCTCTATAATGTTTCTAGGGAAGTTTAGAATAGAATTTTGGAGGGGATGGCCGATCTTAAAGGCTCAATGTGGTGTGAGGAGGAGAGGGATGAGGTGCCCTTTTATAAGGGAGGAGAGGGGAACCTTTGGGAAAACTAAAAATATTATTTTATTATAAAGTCATATTCGGTTTTTAATAGCTCCAAATTGATTTATTTAGAAGCTAAGGTGGCGATGGGTCTAAATATTTTCATCCAATATAATTTATACAAGTTTAGGTTTCAATTTTAACCTTATCATTTAGATTTAACTTTAAGTTAAATAATTTTACTTTTACCATGTCTTCTTGTTTTCTTACACTATAAGGTTAATAAACTTACTATAACAAGCCAAACGAACCCCAAGTGGTTTATTATTAATATATATAACCTTATCTAAGTAATTGGGCCGAACCATAGATTTTTAAGAATAAAATAACAATTAATAATATAATATTTGTTTTAAAAACAATTTTATGTCAATTTTGACACTATTTGGTACTTGATTTTTTTTAAAATTATAACAGCATGATTAGTTCGATCAAAGTTAATTAAATCAATAATAATATGTCATATTAACCTATAAAATTCTTTTAATTCATAAAAAGTCTCAAATTACATTTATTTGGAAATTTATAATATCAATTATGTAAATATTTCCTTAATAAGGTAATTACTACATCATCATTGTGTCATAAATAAACAAAATTATTTAAATTCTAAAAATTATAAATAAAATACCATTATGTAGGATTTATTTTTATCTTTCCATGAATATTTATAGTCAAAATATTCTTATTTATAACCCTATATTAAAAATTTTTTATTTATTAAACATTTGGTTTAACTATTTTAATTATTCATTAAATAAAATATTATTAAATGTCCAAATCTAATCCAAGTGGTCCTAAATGGTCATATTTTATTCCTAAGGTTTTTTTTGTTCGAATTAATCTTATCCAATAGAATTAGGACATGTTTTAGGATAATACTAATATCATTTTTCCCTTAATTACCCTATTTACTTTTAACCGTGGTAAAAAAATGTAAAAAGATACTATTCAACAATAATTATTTTTATCTTATTGAACCACATTTTACTCCTTGATATTAACCGTATCTCTCAGATTTTCTAAATTCCCCTCACAGAAGCAGTAAAATTATGTTTTATGTAAATTTTCATATTCTCCTAGGAGGTGGGTAAAAGACGGTGAAAAGTTCAATAAAATTTTTATATGTCTAAATTTTTTATAAAATGACTTCGATAAATTACATTGAACTTATATTGGTATTATTTATCAATTTTGACCTAATATAAATTTAAATAAAATAAGTAAATATTTAAATAAAAAGATGGTTTTTAAATAGTAGCCCAGTGTTTTCACTATTCATCAAAAATGGAATGTTTTCATAAAAATACCAAAAATTCACCCTAGGATAATTTTGATATTCCGAATCCAAAAATGAAGTCCATTTTGAAAAATAAAATTTATTAAATTTCAAAAGTGGGTATTACTATTCATAACGGCTAGTTTTAATAATATTTTAATAGCATATCGTTGCTTAGTGAAACTCGGTATTGCGTACAACGCAAGATATCGATGAAGGTCGCGATTGCGTGTAAAGTAAGTCAAGATAATTTTGTGTGTAGTGAAAGATTCCTTTGATGATGTATATAACATAAAAAAAACATTTCTCATAAAAATCTCGGGTGTTAAATTCTACCCCCATTAAAATGAATTTCGCCCTCGGAATTTATCACTTTGTAACAAACAGATGACGATTCCTCTCCCTAATCATATCCTCAAGCTCCCATGTAGGTTCTTCTAATTGGTGGTTCCTCCATAAAACTTTCACCAAGCGAGTGGTTTTGTTCCGTAGGACTTTTTCACTACGTTCCAGAATCTCTATCAATTTTTCTTCATAAGAAATATCTTGCTCCAACGGTAAAACTTCTGAGCTGAGTACATGTGAAGGATCGGGTATGTACTTTCTTCGGAGTGATACATGGAACACATCATGATATTGAGAGAGATTCGGTGGATGCGCCAATAAGTAAGCTACCTTCCCAACATGATCCAGTATTTCGAATAGACCGATATACCTAGGGATCATCTTTTACCTTCTTTCTAAATATCATTACTCTCTTCCAAGGAGATATTCGTAAGAACACTTTATCACCCACTTAAAACTCTAGGTCTTTTCTTTGGTTATCGGCATAAATTTTTTGTCAACTCTGAGATGCTCTAATGTGTTGTTGAATAGGTCAGAACTTTTCTGCCATCTCATCAACAAGATCAGGTCCTAATAGCTTTCTTTCCCCAACTTCATCCCAACAAGTTAGAGTTCGGCATTTCTTTCCATAGAGAGCTTCATAAGGAGCCATCTGAATTCTGGAGTGTAAGCTATTGTTATAAGAAAATTCCACCAAATGTAGTTGTTGATCCCATCCACCTTTGAAATACACAGAGCAAGATCTTAACATATCTTCTAGAGTTTGAATTGTTCTCCCAGACTGACTGTCTGTCTGTGGATGATAAGAAGTGCTGAAACTCAACATTATATCCACTGTACGGTGAAGACATCGCCGGAACATTGAGGTAAACCTCGAATCCCAATCAGATATAATGGAAAGTGGTACTCCATGAAATCTTACCACTTCCTTTACATATATCTTGGCAAGATGATCTAGAGTGAAATCCTCTCTAATATCAATGATGTGTGCAGACTATGTAAGACGATCAACAATGACCCAGGTAGAATTATTTCCTTTGGATGTTTTAGGAAGTTTAGTGAAAAAGTCCATAGTGATGTTTTCCCATTTCCATTCAGGTATGGGTAAGGGTTGTTACATCCCCTTAGACTTCTGTATCTCAGATTTAAATTGCTGACAAACCAATAATCGAGAGACATATTCAGCAACATCACTTTTCATGCCATCCCACCAGAAGTACTCTTTCAGGTCCCTATACAACTTCATGCTTCCAGGATGAATAGAGAATGAAGAAATATGAGCCTCATCTAGCAGCTCCTTCTTTAATTCGGGGATGGGAGGAACACAAATCAGATTCCTGAACATTATTATCCCATCACAATCAAGGTTGAATTTAAGAACATTTCTCACCTTCTTTTGTATCTATACATCTTCTTTATGTGCCTCTTTTATCTTCACATGTATAGATGGATGAACATTCATTTGATAAAGAAAATATTTTCCCCTTCCATTATAAATCCAAGATCCATCCTTTGTAAATCCATAAATATTGGATCTTTTGTGATCCTCATCATGGATAAGCTTCCATGGTCTTGTCGATTTATGCGTCTTCCACCTAGTTTACATTCCCAGGATGGTAATGAATTGAGTAGTCATAATCATTAATCAACTCCAACCATATTATTTGGAACATATTCAAATCCTTTTGTGTGAAAATATACTTTAAACTTTTATGATCAATATAAATATCACACTTTTCTCCATAAAGATAATGCCTCCAAATCATTAATGAAAATATTACCGCAGTTAACTCCAAATCATGAGTTGGATAATTTTGCTGATGGATTTTCAACTATCGCGAGGCATAAGCTATCACCATATCGTTTTTCATAACAACACACCCTAGCCCCTTCTTGGATGTATCACTATAGATCACAAACCATTTTCCACTACAAGGCAGTGTGAGATCAGGTGCACTGGATAACCTTTATTTCAACTCCATGAAATTCTCTTCACATTCCTCCATCCACACGAACATAACTCCTTTTCGAGTCAACCTAGTGATAGGATTAGACAATTGTGAAAATTAATTCACAAAACATCGATATTATCCAGCCAAAACAAGAAAACATTGGATTTTCAGTTACTGTTGTTGGTCTCGACCATCTTTCGATAACCTCTTTTTTTGCTGGATCTAAATATATCCCTTCTTTTGAGATTATGTGACCCAAAAATGATAATTTTTGAAGCCAAACATTACACTTGGTAAATTTTCCATAAAGCTTCTCCTTTCTCAGGGTCTTCAATAGAATTATCAACTTATCTTCATGTTCTTATTTTTTGCTTTGAATAGAAAAGAATATCGTCTATAAAGACTACCACAAACTGATCAAGATAGTCTCTATAGACTGTATTCATTAGATCAATGAAGATAGAAGGGGCATTAGTAAGACCAAATGGAATCACTATAAATTCATAGTGTCCATACCTTGTACAGAATGCCATCTTTGGTATATCCTCCCTTTTGAACCTTAATTGATGATACCCCGAACGAAGATCAATCTTTGAAATGCATTAAGATTCTCATAGTTGGTCAAATAATTCATCAATGCATGGGAGAGGATATTTTTTCTTGATAGTGATCTTGTTAAGTTCTCGAAAATCAATTCCGAGTCTCATTGATCCATCTTTCTTATTAACAAATAGAACATGTACTCCCCAAGGTGACGCACTAGGGCGTATGAATCCTTTATCAAGATTATCTTGTAGTTGCTTCTTTAATTCCTACAACTCAATTGGGGCCATTCTATAAGGTATATTTGAAATAGGCAAACCACCCTATATGAGTTCTATTGAAAAATAAACTTCATGATTTGGTGGAAGACCCGGCAATTCCTCCGGAAAGACATCATCAAACTCCTGTACAATGTTCATATTCTTAATCACGAGTTTATCACCACCCATTTGAGATAAATAACCTTCATTTAGTGGAATCAAGACCCATAAGATGGAAGAAATTTCCACTGGAAGGTTATGTTCATCCTTGCATTGATAGCCGATCATTGATTGATCTGGAATATGAAATGTGACTCCCCTAATTTGGAAATTGATATGATCTCCATATAAAGAAATACATTCCATTCCATGAATCACATCAAATTACACTATAGGAAGGATCACAAAATTTTCAGGAAGCACTTTCCCACAAACTTCAATCGTAGAAGAATTATAAACTTTTGATGTGATTGTTGTGACATTAGGGGTTGTCACAGCTAACTCAAAATCTAATTGTTGAGGTAATATAGCGATACCCTTAGACAATTATTCATAAATAAAAGAGTGGGTGGATGCAGAATAAAATAAAACATTTTCTACTTTACATTGGATGGTATGTGTACCTATCACCACTTCATTATCGTACTCTACATCAATGATAGAAATTGCATGTGACTTTCCTTTTTCTTTAGCCTTAAGAGTTTTTTGACGTCGATCATCATCAACAACACTTGGATTAGGGCTTTTATTGGCATAATGCCCCATTTCCTTGAACGTGTAACATTGAAGTGTAGGAGGTGCACTCTGTGTATCCTTTTCATTGTTTGCATCATTAGACATCTTTTTCCGATCATTTCAGAATTAAAATTCCTGATGACCTTCCTTTCCACATTTGAAACATTTAATTATCCCATTAAGAAAAATCCCTCCATGTTTCTTTCCACACATTGAGAATATAGGAAAACTCATCTTCTTTTCAGTGTGCTCTTTAAATTTTCCTTTGAATTCCATTTTCCTCTTCCTATCATACCCATATGACTGATGGTTTACTCCAATCTCCATCTCATCCTTAAGAGCACATCAAATGATATCATCGTAGCTATTGATGTCCTTTATGGCTAATGCCCTTCGATGACTTGTTTTTAAGAAACTAAAGAATTGATCGATCTTACTCTTAGGTTGGATAATAATCCCAGAACCGTGCCTTTCAAGTCATGTAAAATTTACTTCATAGGTACCAACAGATTCATCATCTTTCTTCTTCAGTTCAAGAAACTCCTCCTCCATCTTTATTCGAAGAATACGAGGGAAGTACTTATTGAAAAACAATTTCTTGAACTCATCCCATTCCATGGACTATATTTCATCTCTTGGACTCGTATTCTTGATATGATTCCACCATTGATCAGCTTCACCTTCCAAACGATAAACTGTTAAGATGACTTTATCATGTTCAGATTTTTGATGAACTTAAAATATATTTCAGTGGTACTGATCCACTGTTCATCCACTATTGGATCAGTAGACCCACTGAATGAGGGTGGATGCTGCCTCATGAAGGATTCAACAGAATTTTTCTCCTTCCTTTCCTCGTTTGGAAGTCCTGCATGATTCATATCTTGAAAAAGTTGTGTGAGCATAGCTACAAGATTTTTCATTCTAGATCCCATAACGTTTGGTTGCTCAGGGGGACAATCATTGCATTACCCATCACATTCCTCATTAACACGGTTCCTTCGGGTTCCAGCCAATAACTAAAACCGAGAAGAATAGTGTGAGAAAGACTAATTATAATAGGAAAACCACATAATCAAGAATAAAATATCACACTTAGGGTCTTATAATAGGTTATTCATGGCCATTTCTAAAACACTAATATTGAGTGAGCATAGCTACAATATTTTGCATTCTAGCTCCCATAAAGATTGGTTGCTCAGGGGGACAATCATTGCATTACCCATCGCATTCTGCATTAACACGGTTCCATAGGGTTCCATCCATTGACTAAAACCAAGAAGAATAGTGTGATCAAGACTAATTATAATAGAAAAACCAAATAATCAAGAATAGAATTTCACACTTAAGGTCTTATCATAGGTTATTCATGGCCATTTCTAAAACACTAATATTGTCTCCCATTTATTTCATCATATCTAGAGTCCCTTTTGGAATATCCTACTTAATAACCTTTTTCCTGACCCGAGGATGGAAAAAATACAAAAGGGTGAGATCAAATGCTCAGTAAGGGTAAAAGAAAGTAATATCAATCACATCATATTCATAAGAACATAACATTTTGGAAAGCTTAACCTGCAAAAGAGATCATAATTTCATAACATGGGATAAATAATAGTAGTGAAATGTAATCCCAATAATCATATCTTAAAACCATAACTTTAAACATGATACTTTGTGGAATACACACATAATCATAGAGAATCATTTCTTAGTAGTCAAGACTCATTTCCAATACTATCTTAGTAGACAAAGTCCATTTCTGAACCGAGTTCACTCCTTGTTTCAGTCCTGTTTCACTGAATTAGATTAACCTTCCGTTCCATCCATATCTATCTCATGAGATATAAATCTTTACCTAATGCATTGGAGTGAGATATAGGACACACCCATCTCATAATGAAACCATTCTTATGTGTTCCACAAAATCATAAATCATACATCATAGCATAACTCATGTAATAAAAATGGGATTCTTAAACATCATGCCATCATAACATAATCCACATAAGATAAAAGGACATCATAAAATATATTCCATCATAACATAATCAAATCAATGTAAAAATAGGGATAGAAACATAACCCTATATTATCTTATGTGGAAAATAATTTTGATAAAACACTTGAACTCCATTCTTGAGGAAACATTCCTTTCTACTTCAAAAACAATTTCCTTTTTTAACATGTCATATAATTTTAAACTAAAATATATTGATTAAAAATAATCTTGAATAATTTTAAATGAAGCTTCATGGAAATAGCGTTCTAAAAATTCATTCAAGCCATATAAGTTTTAAAAAAACATTCTTCTCGTACTTTGGCCGGAAAAGTCAAAAAGTACCTCCTACGAAAAATGATAAAAGATACCTTTCATATCTTTTACTAAAAACTCACTGAAGGGTAAAATTGGATTTAAAAGATTTTAGAAGGATATAAATAACATTAAATATTGAGGAAACATGGATGTGGATGATAAATATTCCCCAGTAAATTCTGAAGTATAAACAATCTCGGATAAAAATTGAGATTGCGAGATTTTCCCTTACCTTATGTCTGATTTGCTTAGTATGTGTCCGAACCTCCTGTATAATGATTTAAATAATGTTATTGACTTATTCCATAATCTTACTCATTGTTATGGTATCATATGTGTTCATATTCATAGAACTTTATTAGTAATATTTCAATGTTACTTGTTATTCGGGTGTTTATTTCTTTTGGATCTTATGCGTGTTTTGTCGAATAAATTCTTATTCCTATTTTAGGTTATATATAAATCATTTCCAAAATCGTTTTAGTGTAATATATATCATATTTATTTATTAAATTCATTTATATAATCATTATACAATGAATATCATGTAGAACGAGTCGCATCACATCATGGTGATGGTAGGCCGTATGTACGCATGAGTGATGATATCGTAACCATGATCATGAAATTTTATTGAAGTGTATGTATACTATTTCAGAATAAATATCACATTACAATAATCATATATAGTTATTATTTAAACCATTAAACCCATCCAAGTAAGGTGGTGGTGGAAAATATATTACACCACGGTGTGGAGACGGTATTCTGTACGTACGCACGCGTGATGATTTAGTTTTCCGTAGGATGGATATATGGTGAAATTGGGTTGTTTAATAATTATAATAACATACCAGTATATGAGTGATACTAATGTTATTAATTAATAATTAAACAACTAAAGAATAATACGTATAATAAGAAATAAAGGTGAAAGAATCGGTAACAGACATTACCTCTTCTTTGAAGTGCCTCTTCTTAACCTCTTATTAGGGCACTAACGATGGTCTTTGAAGAAGACCAGGACCTCTAAGCTGTTTCTAGGGAAGTGGAGAAGAAACTTTTTCAGGGTTTCGCAGAGCTGGAAGGCTCAATGTGGTGTGAGGAGGAGAGGGATGAGGTGCCCTTTTATAAGGGAGGAGAGGGGCACCTTTGGAAAAACTAAAAATATTATTTTATTATAAAGTCATATTCGGGATTTAAGAGCTCCAAATTTATTTATTTAGATTATAAGGTGGGTATGGGTCTAAATCATCTCATTCAATAAAATTTATACAAGTTTAGGTTTCTATTTTAACCTTATCATTTAGATTTAAATTTAAGTTAAATTATTTTACTTTTATTGTGTCTTCTTGTTTTCTTACACTATAAGGTTAATAAACATTGTATAACAAGAAAAAAGAACCCCAAGTTGTTTATTATTAATATAAATAACCATATCTAAGTAATTTGGCAGAACCTTATATTTTTAATAATAAAATAACAATTAATAATATAAGATTTGTTTAAAAACTATATTATGTCAATTTTGACACTATTTTGTCCTTGATTTTTGTGAAAATTATAACATCATTATTATTTCAAACAATTTTAATTAAATCAAAACTAATATGTTATATTAACCTATAAAATTAATGTAATTCATAAAAAGTCTCAAATTACATTTATTTGGGTATTTATAATATCAATTATGTTAATATTTCCTTAATAAGATAATTATTGCATCATTATTGTGTCATAAATAAATTAAATTATTTAAAGTCTAAAAATTATAAATAAAATACCATTATGTAGGAAATATTTTTATATTTCTAATTAATACATATAGTCTAATTTATATTATGTATAACCCTATATTAAAAATATTTTAGTTATTAAACTTTGATTATAACTATTTTAACAATTCTTTAAATAAAATACTATTAAATGTCCTAATCTAATCCAAGTGGACCTAAATGGTCATATTTTATTCCTTGGGTTTTTTATGGTCGAATTAATCTTATCCAATATAATTAGGACATGTGTTAGGATAATAATAATATCATTTTTACCCTTAATTACCCTATTTACTTTTAACCGTGGTTAAAAATGTAAAAAGTTACTATTCACCAAAAATTATTTTTATCTTATTGAACCAAATTTTACTCCTTGATAATAACTGTGTCTCTTGGATTTTTCAAATTCCACTCACAAAAGCGGTAAAGTAATGTTTTATGTAAATTATCAAATTCTTCTAGGAGGTGGGTAAAAGACGGTGAAAAGTTCAATAAAATTTTTATATGTCAAAATTTTTTATAAAATGACTCTAATTAATTACATTGAACTTATATTGGTATTATGATTCAATTTTACCTAAAATAAATTTAAATAAAATAAATAGTTATTTAAATAAAAAGTCTGTTTTTAAATAGTAACCTGGTGTTTTCACTATTCATCAAAAATTGAAAGTTTTTAGAAAAATATCAAAAATTCACCCTAGGATAATTTTGATATTCCGAATCCAAAAATGAAGTCAAATTTGAAAAATAAATTATTCAAAATTTCAAAAAGTGGGTATTAATATTCATAATGGCTAGTTTTAATAGTATTTTAATAGCACATCGTTGTTTAGTGAAACTTGTTATTGTGTACAACACAAGCTATCGAGGAAGATTACGATTGGGTGTAAATCATGCCAAGCTAGTGTTGTGTGTAGTGAAAGATTCTTTTGATGAATTATATAACATAAAACTAAACATTTATCATAAAAATCTCAAGTGTTACAATTTATATTAATTTATAAATATATTTTTGTCTATAAATATGGTTCATAAAATTTAAATTATTTTTTATATCATTATAATATCATAAATATTATAATATTTTTAAAATCAGTATTTTTCAATATTCACCAAAAATTCTATAATTTTGAAATAAAACCCCAAAAATTCAACCTATGATAATTTTGACAAGATGAAATAAAAAATAAAGTTCATTTAATTAAATTAATAATAAAAATTTGGTAAATTATCGTTAAAATGTGTATAAATAATATAAATAAAAACAACACTTCTAAAAAATTACCCTTTTTACAATATAAGTGTTATTAACCTTATTTCATATCAATTTCCAATGAGTGTTAATTTATTTATTTCCAAATTTTATATTCTTAAGTTATTATTTTTTAAAATTCATTTTAATAAATTAATACAATATTTAGATTGGGTTTTTGACATGACACATTATCCAACATGATATTTTCTTAATATAATACAAACAAGAAATCTCATTGTGTTACATTTTCCCCCCTTAAATAAATTCATAACTCACAATTTTATCTTTATTTAGTTAATAAATATTTTACCATGGGAAAAAATCATTAAAACATTCTCAAAACCTATTTCAATATGTTAAAGAGGTCATTGAGAATAAATATTTTCAAAAGAAACTCATATAATGGATACTTGAAAAATATATATTGGTTATTTATGAGATATTTAGTGTGAAATGCCGAAAAATAAAATCATAGAAGGGAAAATTTTATATATAAAAATAAATTCTTTTTAAAACAACATTATATAAGTGGATTATAAAACATCATTTTGAAAATAGAAAAACAAAAATATGAATATCACAGATAATAACACATAATCTGGTTCATAAATAAGTAAAACATTGGAAGGATGTGAAAAGAAGAACTGAGAAGAGAAATAATAGATAAACAAGATCAAAATTATCCTA
Organism: Viscum album; assembly: GCA_963277665.1. Lineage (NCBI taxonomy): Eukaryota > Viridiplantae > Streptophyta > Magnoliopsida > Santalales > Viscaceae > Viscum > Viscum album. Next base: position 389,469,692 of record OY728166.1, read on the forward strand.
AAAAATGTTACACACATAATTAAAATATTTTCACCACGAAAGTATATATGAATTAAATTTCTGTTTTCCCCAACATGAGAAGAGACCATCAATTAATCTGAAATGATCGAGAAATGATAATATTTTTATTTCAAGAACCATTTTATAGATTTGAGAGACTATGTTGTCCTCAATGAATAAACCATAGAAAATATATTTACATTATTTATTTAAATCCATAAATCAACTTTCATCATGTTTTTTCATGTTTCAAACTATTTCCACCTCTATTTCATCCCACATTAAAAATAAATAATATCCATGATGAATCATTCTTATTCCGAATGCATGAGAAAAATTCAAATAGATCATGATCTCAATAGAAATATGAAATTATATTCCTATTATATTTATGAGAAACAAAATGGTTAGAAGAAGTTATGTTAATAAAAAAGATAATAAACATTCATATAATCAAATTATAAACTAATTTATATAATTTCAATAATAATTCTAAAAGAATAGCATATATAATACAAAAAATAACTATCCTTTTATCTCTATTAACCAAAAAGACCACAATATTAATGAAAATACTAAACTCAAAGGTTATCATGTATCATTATTTTTATATCTCTAAAACATTAATATAATTGTTCCCAAATAATTTATATTCTAAAACACATTTTAATCCAAAGGGTATCATATACCAAAATAATCGATTAAAACCTAATAAAATATCTTCTAAAATATCATTACTCAACATAAAATCCCACAAAATAAACACTAATAAGGGATTTTTTTTCCATTAATCTAAAAATTTAAAATCGACTCTATAACCCATGATGATATCCATTACACTGAAATTATCTTCAATTGATGACATCTAAACCTCTCATGTTATCTAAACCCTTGATTCTATACTAACTATAATGAATCATACTCGCATACCCATACCTAGTGCTAAAAAAAACTCTGTAATATTATTTCATTAATACCAATGTATGAAACTAAATTTTATGTATCCCTTATTGGAACATCAAATGAAAATATTTAGCCACTCTCATACCCAATACTATTTAGTTTTAGAGTCTTTTAGAGTTATGAAAATCACTATGCATATCTAAACCCATAACTTTCCATAAAAATGGGAATTTTTTCACAGTATATCCATATATAATTATTCCATGATAATTTTTTAGTATATCTCAAAAAATATTCTACACATTAATCTCATCTAGACATAACATAAAATCATTATACATAGCATAGAGAAATTGAAACATTAAAAGGGTGAACTAAAATGGTCAATAATAGTATACATAATAATTAACAATTAATGACAATAAATGAGTATAAGATTGGAATATAATCTATGATCATGAGAATAATCACAATACAATACATATCCGTAATAATAATGATCATAAAACACAGGTCATGGAAAACGTTTTAGAATAATAAAAGATACATTTGAGATAAAATAATGATCCATGTGAAATAAATCATGTCTAAATGAACCATTAAAACTAAAAATAACCAGAATAAAACTATAATTGTATCTTAGTAAATTATCTTCAATTTAATATCCAGATATTTTAAAAATAACATCACCTTATATAGTATATCCAACAATAACAATGATCTTAAAAAAACAATGAAATATTTTTATTCAAATGAATCCTTATAAAATTGCTAAGTATGAATAGAAATAATTATATAATGAGACATATTTTCATTGTTTTTATATTATACAATTGGATTTATTAATTCATAATAAATAAGTAGTTAATTTATAGTAATGTGATTTTATGCTTCAAAAATATATTTCCTTCAAAAATAAGTTCTTATATATCTTTTTATAATTATAGTTTAATTTATATACGTCATATTATACATTATTATTTTACAAAAATTATAATTAATTTTCAAAATTAACATATTAATACTTTTAGTATGTTGTAATTCAGTGCTATTTCATAAAATAATAATAATTTAATAAATAGCAAAACTTCTTAATTTTGTAAAATATTATTTATTTTTTATAAAAAGATACATTATGAACTGAAATTTAAATAAAATTAACATAATAATTATTTAATTATATATAATATAACTATATACATTTGAAACATTATTAAATGAGATTTTGGTATAAAAACTTTTATAGTGTCAAAGTAATTTTTTCTAAAAACACTTTTTCATCATGTTTTTCATTTTAATTAAAATAAATTTATAAATATTCTATAAAATTAATCATAAAATTTTATTCCATATTTGGAATCATAAGGTCAAAACAATACTAAATAGAACCTTTTTATTTTTAGTTATTATGAATAGTTACCATGGAAAAATTTATAACATTGACAAAGGGTAAAATGATGCATATAAGGTTAAAACTATTGGCTAAAACATTACAATAATCCTAAGACATTATTTTCCCCTATTGTATTTTTGTTTAAAAAAATTTATTCTTAAGGGCTTAAATGATTAATTTAACGATATTTTTTTGAAATTTCAAACCCAATTAAGACTTTTATAAACATATTTATATTTTATTCAAATTAAAAACTATTTTAGGTCATTATTTTTAATGGCATGGTTTGAAGATTACATTTGGTTTAATCTTTCTAACAAATTATAAAAGCACTAATTTTATATTATTTATCCCAAATAAATAGTTGAAGTAAATTTATAACCTGATTTCAAGGTGAAATGATTTTAATACTAAGATGACTTATTTTATAAAAAAAAAATTCATGAATTTTTTGTTAATATATTAAACATTATTATTACCACATATATAAATTTAATTTTTTAAAATGGATTATTGTTTTTTAATAATCATTTTCACATGTTTTTATAATGAACATTTTATTTTTGGTCATTTAACAAATTTATCATGGTGAAAATTTATGTCATCAATGCTAAGTTTTAAATGAGTTTAATGTGGTTTAACTAGTAAATAACAGATAAATTGTACCCAATATTTTTCTCTATTTATAGTATAAGTGTTTATATACCTTATAAATACAATATTTTAAAAATAGATAATTTCTTGCTTCTTTTAATTGATTGTAATATTTATAATATTTTATGTAAATATAATGTAAAAATGTATGCTCTTTCATTAAATTTTTATTTTATTTCTTGATATGAATAAAAAAATTATTTTTAGTTATAAATTTCCATTTTAAAGAAAAGTTAATACTTAATTATGTAATTTATTTCAAATTTTTAGTTATGAAATAATTTCCTCAAATTCATTGGAATCACCGACATACAATTTGTGTAAGTAGTAAAAAAATAGTAATAATTTCTAAAACACTAAAATTAATATTTTCTTGGTGTAGTTTTGTTTTAAAGTAATTTTTGAGAAAAATGTTACATATTATATATGATTTAAATTTTTATATTTGAATTGATTATCTATCATGCTGTATTTAAAATCAAATTTAATGAATAGTGTAAAAATGACATTCAAGATATTTTTTGATAAAATGTATTTTTTAAAAGAAAATTAACAAAAATATTTAAATAGGATAATTACTAATATAAATGGTATAAATTTTTATCCATTGTCCATTTTTGATCCCATTACAACCTTATAAATAATATTTTACCCCTTTAATATTAATAATTTCATTACAATGGTTAATGTCAAAACTAGTAAACCAAGGGGTTAAAAACAATTTAAGGATTAAAATAACATATAATCTAGTAACAATTTGGTTGGATGATAATTTGAAGGCCATTATAATAATTTTATTTGATTAAATTTCATTTTGTAACCATTTTTAATGAGTTATATACATGTTATATTATAATATTTCTTATATTTTCAAAAAAGACATTAATTATATTTTATAATAAAAAATATTTTATTAAATGATTTAAAATTAATAAAAATAATATATTTATTAATGTGAATGATATATTGTTCAAAATATCATCCACGGTATATCTATGTATCATGGGTCTTTTAGGGTAACTCTTTTGACCTCTATAGTTTAAAACACAATGATACAACTATAATCGTAAAAATGGATAAGAAAGGGTTAAAACAATGTGATAAGGGTGAAAACAGTAAATAAATAAAAAAAATATATGATTTTATTTATACACATAATATTATTATATTATAATATATATCAATTTATATTTGTTTTCCATTCAACATTAATTTATATTAATTTAATACATTATAAAATCTATTAGTTGTATGTCCCACCATTTATAAGAAGGAACCTCTTATCCTCTTCTCTCAACAATTATGGAGCCATTTCGATAATAAAATTATTACCAAAATAAATTAACAAAATAACTCCCCAAATTATAGTGGTTTTATTTTTGGAATAACAGCAGACTTATTGGGATTGAGGCATTAAAAAAGTGATTGCCCAAATTAAAGGTATAACTTTTAACTGAATTTTTCTGTTTTATTTCATTATCTTCATATTTCAAGTATTACTAAGAATTTATGAAAAAATAGAATGATTATATAAATTATGGAAATTTTTTTTTAATATAATATCCTATACCTATCTCGTCTTACATCATATAGGAAACGAAACATTAGTTCAAATGTATGCTGGACTACAACCTCTCAAGCCGATGTAAATCATTTTCCATCACCGCCACTTATGAATGTTTATAATGATAGATTTTATTCATATATATATGTTATTAATAACTTAATTATAATTATTTAATGAACATATTTCATATATTTTATCACCTTTCCATCAATTGAAAAGTGATAATGTCGTTCATGTGTACTGGTTGATTGCCACCTCCACAAAGTGATGTGGTTATTTTTTCAACACTGAATCAAATGAAAGATATATATATGTTTATATAAATATATAATCCTATATTTAAGACATAAAGAAATTATATTAATATAATATAATAAACTCTTATTTTACCTCATGTTCATTATGAAATTAAAATAGTACTCATGTGTACGTATGACCTACCTTCCCCATAATTGTAACGTGATTCATTTTTCAAAACCATATTTCATCATTGGTTTTAAAAGTATAATTAATTTATATTTTTTTATTTTATTACAATTATTCTATTTATGATGTAATAATGAACTCTTTAATAATATTCAATATACTGAATTCGTTTTGATGTTATGAACCGAACATCCTCAAAATACTAAATGTGAACATAATTAATAAATTAACTAAATATGTAAATGAAATAAATGAGACAAATTATTGAATGAAAAATTAAGATTCCAATAAATGGTTATTAAACAGTTAAAAATTTAATAAAAGTTTATTTGACCTTAGTTAAAGTATATCTATATGTAATGTATGGACTCGGTGTAAGGGACTTCATCATAATATCATTTCATTGAGGAATATTTTAATGTTTTCAAATAATTTTTTATATAGTCTATATAATTTCCAATTTACATGTTATATCATGAATAATTAATACATAAGGATATTTTAATTTTTATTCCAAATTATTTCGTATAAGTGGATTTGACTTGAATGTTACATAACAGGGAGGGATTTCATAACTCAATTTCCATTCATTGATTTATAATTATACTCCATTGACATTATTATTACATTATTATGTGTTAATTGAACTATATATTGTTTTAATATGTATTTATTAATTTTATGTATATTTATATATTTTTCAATTATCACTTCATGGATAAATTATCACTTCAAAATTTATGATCTTTAGAAAGGATTTGTTTGTCTCAACATCATTTTATTGGGAAATGTTTCATGTCATGCACCATGATTTATATGTATATTTTAATTAATAAATTATTAATTAATTTAAACATATTAATTCAATAAATTAATTATATTTACATATCCATATAATAATCATTCTTCAATTAATTTTTATTTGAATGTTACCAGAACGTTAAAGGATTTAAGTTATAATCCAATTATTTTTCAGGATTATGTATGTTCTAGGACTATTTAAGAGAAATAATATTCTATTATTTTCATGATAAACATATCATTTATTCTACTCTTGTTATTAACTTTTTTTACATTTTTTTCTTTAATTTCCACCCTAATTGAATAAATAAACATCAATAATCTTTTTTATATGTGATTCTGATCTACTATCTTCTTTTAGATCGGAAATATTTCTGTTTTATATGATGGTTTTATAAAATTATTTCTATAATTATCATTAAAAACATAAATAATTTCATAATGATATTTTACATAATTGTTTACCATTTTCTAATATTGTTTAAATGAAAGTTTCTTAGAGTTTTCAACATGGTACAGTTTTGATTCCCTTTATGGAAATATTATGAAATAATTTCTATTTTTAATATTAATGACATGAATATATTTTCTGAAAATTATGAATTTTGTTTTCATTGAATCATAATTTACATGTTTTCAGGTTCATATTTAATGAAATTTCATTCCCTAATATTTTTGAAATTTTTATAAAACACTACCAAATGAAAATGGTATTTTCCATTATTTTCACATATATTTTTTAATGTTTTTTAATGTTAATTAAATATTTGTCATCATCGTATATTGATTACAATTATTAAATGGTAATATGATCGTCAAATACCATAAATATTATTTATTGTTATGTTCTATGATGATTTGTTGGGTAGACTGTCCGGGAATCTATTTTTTTCCATGGGTTAACTAAGCAATAATGAAATTTTGGTTGTTTTCATGGGTGTTATGTTATAAAGCGAATGTTCATAAATGTTTTATTTCTAAATTTTAATTATATATTATTAATGATTATGGGTGATTCTGATAAAACATATACAATAGATGTATACCTATATAACTTATAATGATCTGTGACCCCATTAATGGTAATATGATGGTTGGGCGTGATACCCATTATACGATGGGTGATCCTGATACAACTTATAAAATGGGTGAGATCGATATTTGTCTAAAAATAAGTGGGTAATGTTTCATGTATTTAATTTAAATAATGAGGGAGTTAAAATATATCTTTTTCATTGCCAACTAAGAATTGATAATATGAATCATTATTAGTACTAAAAAATTAGCACTGGTAATTGATTTATAATTATAATTATCAATAATAAATTATAATATTTTTTTATTTTTTTATTTTTTATAATTATATAAAATTGTATTTATATATCAATAATGAAACATTTATAAATTTATTTAAACATTGAATAAACTTTTTTTAATATATTTATTTGTAAATATTTAATTACAAATTTATTTATGTCATTATTAATGAATATATAATCTTAAATTCATGTGTGCTAAAAATAAGAGAAATTCAATAATTAAAAATGAGTACACTTTCAAAATATTGAATAAATTGATATGTTTTATTAATTAAATATAAATTATTAAAACAATATTGATATACATAAAAATAAAGAAGCCTATATATTGAAAATAATAAAACATATTAAATTTTTGTTAATAAATAAGTAATAGAATATTATAAAATCCCTATAAAATTTAAAAATAGAAATGAATTAATCCATAACTATAAGAATGTTAAGAATAAATAAATAAAATTTACTAATTAGAAACAGACCATATTTAATTTATAATGTTATAATGAAATTCGAAAATGAATAATAAAATTCGAAAAAATTGCATAATTATTAAGTCTATGTGTTTCTATATAAGATTTCACTAATTACATTAATATTTGTGTCTTTATATTATATTTAAAAATAAGTTAGCTACAAATATATATGTTAAATCAATGTAACATAAGTTTAATATACGAGGAATTGAAAAATAAAACTACATTCAGTTATGTCCATTACTTGATGTAATTAGCCAGTATTTTTAATTAATATTAATTTTTAATTATAAACAATTAATCCCTAAATATATAAATAACTTATTTAATGTTAGAATAAATATTTTTTATTATATGACACATTTTGTAGAAAATACTATTTACATTCATATATATATATATATAAATATGTTTGAATATATTTCAATATTAAATTTAATAAAGAACTAATATGTATAAAAACAATTAAAAATTAATAAGACATTAAGATATTTTTATTATTCTATTTTTTTAGTTTCTATATTTATATTGAATAATTATTATATATTTTAATTTATTATTAATTTATATTGATATATTGAACGTATTGGTATTTGATAATAATTTCATCATTAAAAATTATTTTATTAATTTTGAAATTTATAAATATTTAATTGTTTTATTGAATTATTGTATCTTATTCAGTTTAGTTTTTTTAATTATTAAAATTCATTCATTTTGTAAATCTCTACTTAATGTATTCTATTTATTAGTATTTACAATATATTTAAATTAATGTTTGTATATTTAATTCTTTAATTTTTATCAATAATTATTTAGTTACTAATGTTTTTATTTATTATAAATTTAATCATGTTTATTTTTTTAATAATTTAATTTTTTTTGGGACCATTATCAGTGCTAAAAAGTGATGATATAGGATATCCTGTATCATCCCAAAAAAATCATTATTAAATGATATCCTTTATTATTGTTAAAAATAAAGCGCAGAAAATCGGTACCCATTATCAATGCTAATGAAAATTTCTGATAAAGGTTACTGTTTATCAATGATAGAAATGAAGTGATAAAGGGTAAAATTTAACACTACTTTTGTTTAGCACTGAAAAACAATACACTTTATCAGTTATTGTTTCTAGCATTGATAAATTTCAGTGTTGTTAATGGCTTTTTTTGTAGTAGTGTAGGGTATAAGTGGGTTTCTATAAGAAAAGTGACATTAAAGGTAGAGTCTATACCTAGAAATAACATTTGATGGAAAATGGTTATAAAAAATCCGGGTATTGACGATAAATAAATAACATCACCAATAGAGATGATAAAGTACGTTATGATTTTTCTTACCATAAAATCATAGTTTTATTAAATGATATAATACATGGAATTCTTATTATTGTTCCTTAGAGAGAATTCAGTCATGGATATATATATATATATGATAATACCTAATGGTTTTGAAGCTCTAAATGATTCTTTTAATAAATGAAAATTTAAACAATCCATAATTGGATGATTGAAATTTCTTGGAGTTGTACTACCAAATTTAATGATGTAATCAAAGAATGTGGTTTTATCAGAAATGTATATGACTCTGGTGTGTATAAGAATATTAATGGGTGTGTTGTAGTGTTTCTGATATTGAGTGTGAATTTCATACTACTTATTGGAAATTAAATACAGACATTATATTTTTTTAATCATACTGTTGGGTCAATGATTCTCTATGAAATACATGTGTAGTGTAGCCTACATACTTGGTATGAAGTTTTATAGATATAGATCTAAGAAGATAATTAGACTCTATATAAACACATACATTGATAAAGTAATGAAGAAGAAAACATATAGAACTCCCAAAGGGTTATTTAACAAAATTAAAATTAAATTTTTATTAAAATAAGAAGGTTGGAAAACCCCCACTAGAATAAGACATTGGACCCTCATGGGGGACGAAAGTGATTCAACCTAAGGGAATCTTCTTGGGTAGAATATTTCACTCTAAAGGAAGCGAGACAAAATGATCATAGATAATTGGCTCCACATCAGGCCTTCCAATGCGTGCAACTGCACGCACTGCAAAATTAACCTCCCTCTAACAATGATAACCTATTTTTCTGTGGTTTGTCTCTAAAGAAAATATTTTGATAAGGTAAATTAAATCTAGTGGAGCCTTATGAAACCCTCGAATTGTTCTCACATGGACTTTAGAGAATTACTCATCCTAAAAAACATGGTTTCCAAACTTCATATATATTGTGATACCAGTATGGAGCGGTCAAGCCTCTGCACCATAGGATTTTCCCAATCCATAAAACACATTGAACCCCATGAATAACGAAAATCTCGGGTCTCGAAGAACCACACTACGACTCATAAGACTGTTCATAAAGGAAACATACACATTCATCTTCGAACTACTGATAGGAAGGTTCCATATGGTCCAACGTCTACCTGATCTACCATACATGTACGGTCGGTTAAGGAGGTTGCAGACCGTAAGTGAATATTATCCCCTATTCGACACCAAACCAAACTCAAAGAATAAATCTATTAACCTTATATTAATATAAAATAATTATTATTGGGATCCATTACTTGGAAATAAATGGGTACTTTACCAATGATATGTGGAAAGAATCTAAAGATGATTTAGGATCCTTCGATAGAGTTAAAAAAGATAGATAAATGTCTCTATGTATCAACCATAGTAAAAATAATACATTATATATTATGTATCAAACCTAATATCTCATGTGATCTTATAATAAATAGTAGATACCAATCCAATTATTGTGAGAATTATTGCATAACTTTTAATAACATCATAGTGTACTAAAGAACGAAAAAGGTTATGTTCATGGTATTTAGAGGTGAAGATGTGATATGTTTAATGGGTTACACTTATTCTAGTTTCAAATATGATAGAGTTGACAAGATATCTCAAGTTCATTTCATGTTTTGACAAAATAGAGGAGCTACTATTTGGAGGATCCCCAAACAAGCCACCTAAGGAGACTAAAAAATAGAAGTATAGTACATCGCTAAATCAGACACTATGAATGTTACTTTTTCGATCAGGATTTCCATCACTAAACTCTTGGTGGTTCCATGTATAAATTGATAAATTGATTTTTTCTATGAAGAAGGACCCATTTATCAAGATAAGTAACCTTAGTATCACCATGTACAAACAAATCAATCACAAAAACATTCTCATATATGATATCAAGGATAATAGACATGTTATCTTTTATTTGGTGACCACATAAGAAAATGTAAAATATCCAATGATGAATACATTATCACTAAAAAACAAGAGTTTCATGTCATGTATCTTAGTAATTGACATAAAATCTATTGATTATAATATATGAATATTGTATCATGGTTATATAATAAATGAAATACTTATTTATCAGTCATTCATGAGTACGGAAATTTATTTTACATAAATAGTGGAATAATAATATACCCTAAATGTATGCCATTTAGTTTTCCATAATCGATGATCATCAGGGATTATTATGGTTTATGATGATATTTTAAGGTTAATATGAATATAATAATGTATTAATTACAAAGATATTTATATTAGATATGAGGAATAAATTCATGAGTTAATAATTCAATATGTATTTCTTCAACTAACTTACCAATGTATATATAATAGATCGACTTTTATATATCAATATAAATTGTGGTATATGCTTATTTTAAATCAATTTTGTCTGTGATATTCATGATACCTAAATGAGAAACTTAATAGTTCGATACCATTATTTCATGAACCCCAAGTGCTATTTAATTTCATACTGGTTGGGTAAGTTGTTTATTTTTCCATCGGTTGGAGCTCGACCATGATTATATTTTTCCTCTCATATAATACTGAAAATGTATATGGTCCCCATATTGAATTATACTATAGAAATTCATGGACATTCTTAATTCATTCACATATGAAATTATTAGTTACATGGGATAGGTACATGAAATTTTCTCATTTATTAGAAGAATGACATTTTATGTATTCATCATCATAGTCAATATCTTTTGGACAATCACAAATGAATGAGTTTTAATATACTAGATTAATATGTTTCATGTCTTGTGGTCATTTGAGTTCATGGAATAATAGATTTTATATGTACTTGTATAATTTATATAATATATTTTGTAGTGTACATGACCATATTTAGACATTAATATGTTTTATGGAGATAAAACTAGACCAAATTATAGCTTAAGTAACATTGATTCTTTTCCATAGGCTATTCATTGATTATATTTATGAAATTGGTATTTTATATTTATTGTGAACAGAAAAATATTATCATAGGTTTACATAGAAAGGCATTCAATTAAGGATTATGTTTTTAGTAAAAAAAATTCTAAATGGAAGTAAGTTTGATAAACTATATCCAAAGTCATTTATATAGATTCCAAATGTGTTTTGACATTTTCCAGAAAGTACATTGGGTGTTTTTGTGTTTCGGGGAGATTGGTCTATATGACATGAAATAAGGGTACATCATATTTTATGAAAACCCATGTCGTATACAATGATGTAATTATGATTCATTTAATATGCTATGATATACCTATATCATAATAAGAAATGGGTAGCTTCTATTAGCTTATATCATACTATTTGATATGATTATGATATGGGTATCTGATATCATGTATGATGGAAAATCCTCTCACACAATTTATTTCTATTATAAATAAGTTACATGGACACATTTATGAGTAAAAACACTCTTAATTTTCATTTAAGTGTTCATTTATTATTAATCATCAAATGGACTATCATTATAGAAACACATATCAGTTTCCATGTGATGGTAGATGATGTTCCACCAATTCATTTTAAAAAGTGCATCTAGATTATTCTATAAAAGGGATATAATCCATCAATTGGTATTAAATGAAATCATATAAGAAAAATAATTTTTTTTATCATTATATAAAATTGTTAGTCTCATGGAGAATTTGTTAAAAACCCTTCATTGATTAGAAATGTTGTCATTGTAAATGATGATCCCATACATGTGTATTTCTATAGAGGAATATTTTTTTATTCCTTCAATGAAACTATTCATGAATTCATGGATGTGTCAATGATAGATTATTCTCTGTTATATTCATGCATGATATGTTCCTTATTTCAGATCATGTTACATTGAATGAATAAATGTCTGGATTGTTCATGATTTTTCTTCAACTTCTAGTTCATTTTATGAACAATCCAAAACCAATATAAAAGAAAAAAATAAACTAATATTATGGTAATATTATGGATGAAATCTAGATAGTTATTGGCCAAAAACTCTAAAAAATTTATTGTATCATCATTTCATGCCTACTCATAGCTATAACAATGTCATTGTAACCATTTGAGTAATCATTCCAATACCCATTACCAAGGTACAAAGCTCTATGTAAAACTACATCTGTTAATAAATTCAAAGAAATAAATATAAAAAAGAATTATTCAAATTGATTATTGTAGGTAGTAGCATGTATCTCTAAAAGGTGATCAATTTACATAATTATGTCTTCTTTGAGATTATTATAATAATATTTCTCATATTTGTTATATTCAAAATAGTCATCAAAACCACCAAAACAATTCTTATTGAATCATAATTATATCACGAATCAAATCATACCTATTTGAATCATAGTATAACATTCATATACATTTTCATATCACCTTGTTTTTTATCGTAGAAATTAATCAAATATCCTCTCTCACACACCACCATAAAATTTTATTGGAATTTGTATTTTGAGTATCACAATAGGAAACACCATTAAAACCCCAGATCAGGTAATAAAATTCTCCCACAACAAATTATACTATATTCATCATTTTATATTTCGCATAAAAATTAATCATGTGTATTAATAATCTAAATAATTTTTTAATCATCTAAACCCATATTTTCATTCAAAATCATAATTTCAAAATTTCATCAACATCAAAGCCTCGAATCAACAATCTAGGTTTCATAATTTTTTAATACTAATGATAGTATTATTAGTTCCTTATGAATACTTTTGAATTGGTTGATTGTCAATGTCGTTAGCCAAATAGTTTAAATTGAAAAAATATCCACTATACAAACTCAAACACCCTCAAAATAATTTTCGTCCTGATGTACATGGAATATGATGTGTGTTAAACCATTTACTTCTACAATAAAACACCTAATTTTAGAGGTTAATTTATCAATATATGTACATGTGAACACACATACACACAATCAAATTAATACTAACCATAGTAATTCAGAAAGATTACATGAGGGGGGGATACAATTAAGATACCTAATACATGTGAAAAATCAATAATTCATGGAGAATAAAACATGATATCTAACTAAGAAGTTGTGGGGTGTCACCAATTATCTGCAACATGAGAAAAATAACCATAAAAAATATAATAATAATAATAATAATCGAAGTAAAAATATAAAAATCAGTTATTGTTATTATTATTATAAAAAATTGAAGCTAATTAATTTATAATAATAATTTTTATATTAATATTTATCAGTTTTACATTATTGTAAAATAAACATTTTATGTGAATATTTTTTTGATATTCCACATATAAATATAATTATATAATCGATGAAATTATTGGTGATGGAACAAAAATTTCCATAGAGATTCATTAAAAAAGTAAACATGGAAGGGAATAATGGAATTTAAAAGCATATATATACATCAAAAATTTTATTTGAAAAATGAAAATGATGTAAATAATCATAAACGGTAAATGACCATGATGAATTTATATTCTCCATATCTTTATTGCAGATCGGATCATCCACCATGTTAGCCTCCCTATAAATGTGTGATATCAAAAACTGAATGTTCTCCATGTATGAAATAAAATCCATCTAATTTTGATAAATATAAAAATGTACGAAATTTGATTTTTTTCTATGTTGAGTACCAAACTAGAGTCACATAAAATACACATATTTGTCTAATTATGTATCATGGAATATTTATCTACATAATTCCTAGCCCATATCATTGCTTCAAAATAAATAATAGATCCATGGTAATGATAGAGGGTACTATTAATTAATTCTATACTGGTCTAAAGACAACACAACATTATATTAGTCTAGGTAAACCAAATGTAACACCATTAATGTTCAATATAATCAAATAAAGTATATGTGTAATCAATCTAAAATATTTGGTCTTATTGGGATTCCCAGGGACACAATAGTCTCACATTGTTTTGGTTTTCACGTGGTCCTCCCCAATTTTATTCATTCACTCCACTTTAAAGATGGAATCCAATTTAATGTCTCAATAATTATCATTGTGACTAAACATATAGGTGGAATCATTACCTCAAATTTCAGAAAATTCATTACTCTCAAGATTTGATCAATTCTAGAGTCACTATAGAGAATATTATGATTTTAATCTAAATAGTCACATGAATATCATATATAATTTATATTAATGTTAAAATGTCATTGTAGATTTGAAACCTATAGTGAAATAATGTTTTATGTTTTTTGTATATCTTCATAATATTTGATTAGTAATGGAATATGTGATGGATTTATTTTGAATTTAAATATACTTGAGAGAAGATAAATATAGTCTAAAAACTACCTGGTTATAAGTTCTCATTATTATAGACTCATTTAGTAAAAAATACCCATATTTACAATTGTGTGGAAGTATGGAGTAAAGGTTTGTTGAAAATATTTAACCACATGGGATGATCAGGGTTAGTCTGACATAAATATATCTAGTATAAATAAATAATACGGGCTTAAATATATGTACAGTAATAACATGGCTTGTCCTCCACAACGAATTCACATGAGCTCATTTCTTACATGAGGAAATGAAAAATAAGTTGTTACGCCTACTTGAGGTTGTAAAATACATCAAAAATAGATGTTTAAATGATGATATAAGGAATATGGTAGTCCTCTATGATAAGAGAGTTATGCCACTTTTTTCCAATAGTTAATGTAGAATGTACTTTTTTATATAAGTTAGTGTGCGTCATGATTTCATTATATTCACACATAATATATTTCCAAACAAAATATTAAAAATAGAATTGTTTTATGTATCATGTTAGTAACCCACCTTAAAATTTATTTTTTTGGATTAAATCAACGAATTTAATATATTCTATACATAACTTCAAGCAAGATCATTATTAAATCAGATGATGCTATTAATACAAGCTCAATCAATACCTAGTGGTTTCCAACATTCCATTAGGGACATAGTGACCAACATTAATTTTCTAAAACCTCTAATACCTATATATATATATATATATTCTTATTCAATTTCCATGAATTTTTTATGAATTCCCTCTTCAATTTATAAAGGTGTAATTAAGAAAAAACATAAATGTAAAAACAAAATTAACCAATAACATTCATACAACTTGAGATAACATCATCCCATTATTACTAGAAAGTTGTAATGAAATATTTTATAAAATAAATTCTAGATTTTCATCCCTAACTCTATATCATAACATCAGAACACTATGATAATTGAAATCCTACTATCATTTTTTATCCTTCATATGATTCATAATATTTAACATTTTATTCCCCCAGATTCCATTTCCAATGATTGAAAAAGATTTATTCCAAGAAATAGATTTTCGCATGACATACTCATAATTTTGAAAAATATCCCTAAATTCATCGTGTGATCCATTATTGGATTCACATAAGTGAAAGATTCCATCAACAAAAAATAATTAGTTGGGTACTTTATGTTTTCGTCTAGCCTTAATCAGTTGGATATTTTCATCATCAACTTCCTCATGTGTATAGTGGCTAAGATAGTCCTCAATCAACCCAAATAATTGTGGGGTGGGAGGATCCCCTTGTATCTCACCCTTTGAGAAACTAAAGAAACGTTTTGATACACCATTTTATGGAAACTGATAGCCTAAAGATATTTTGTATTGAAATGACCAATATGATAATTCTTCAAAAAAAGACACAATTGGTCAAAAATAAGAAAATAATGCTCAATTTCATAGTATCAATGGATATATATATATATATATATATTAAATTTAAATGAAATTATACCATTAATAGCCTTTTTGTTATGAATATTCACCCCTCACTACAATATAATCAATATTATTCAATGACACCCAGTATGAGAGAAAAAAAGTGTTGATAAATGTGGTTATTTTATCAGTTCTATCATAAAATTTTGATAAATGGTTCCTTTTATTACTACAAACAAAATTGATAAAAGATCACATTTATCAATGTTTTTAGCATTAATAAATGATTCCCTTTATTATTTCTTTTTTTATAACTGATAAAGGCCCCCCTTTATTAGTACTTTTCTCAGCACTGATATTGGAATTCCCTTTATCATCACTAAAGATCATGGTTTTATCATTGATAAAATGTGACCTTTATAAAATTATATTATACTAAAAATAGTATTTTAATATGAAAATATATATCTAGGGATATAAAAATATATATAAATGTTATATTTTAATAAATATGATTTACATAATTCTAAATATGTATTTACACATAATATTTAATTGTTTTACATAAAAATGGATTATAAAATAATAAAAATTTTAAATCTATTAAAAATTTAATCATTACCATTTACAAATAGATATTTACGAAAATTTTAGTTATATAAAAAAATTAATAAATCAATTATTCTCTAAATATAAGTGGAAAATAATAAATGAACTTCCAAGGAATATAAATTTTTATTCATGTGTTTGTTTGGTCTTCATGATATGTCTAATCAAAACATATTAAGGGATCTATATCATTTAGATCGTGGGGATAGTACACGTTTATTATGAATTAAAAAATTCTATTAAGGTTCCTAAAACCATGTTTTTAGTAGGAATTACTTAATTATTGAATAGATAATGGGATTTCAACTCAGTTTATGTTGGTTCCACTATTTGAAATTCGCTAAGATGGGGGGAATATGTGTTAGAACAATCAAGAAACAACTCAATTAATCTTATTATATTAGAAAACAAACTCTATTATTTTTTCAAATCATCACAATAGATATATACTAAAATTATATAATTCACAAGATACAATGATGTTACTTTTTTTCACTATATCTAGGATAGTAAAAGGGTTATACAATGGAGAGGTACCAATATAGAATAATTAGCTATAGTGCATTGTTATTAGAATGTTTTGAGTAGACTAAATCCACCCCTAGTTGACAATTTATATCAACTTCAAATATCACTACTATCTCAGCTGAAGAGAATTCACCACTCCTCTAAAGTATTCATCTAAGGATATATATTAGTTTAGATTTTTTTCGCACAAATTGGGTGGGATATATCCTTTTCATCTATGATATGAAAATCACCTTACCATGTACTGTTTCTTTAATGAAAAATATTTTCCCTTCATGAATTGCTCTTATTGGACCTTGACATAACATAACCCTTCTCATCGTGACCTTCCCTTTGTAGTATACCATTTATTATGAACTCCCCATGCAGTGTGCAGTCACTATGCACCCCATCATCAAGAAAAAATATCAAAAACTCAGTACTCCATGGAATATCCTCCAATGGCCCTAAGGCCATCATTTTTTATTTATTTTTGATAATCCACAATTCAAGGGGTGAGTTGGAACCCTTACAAGGCCCGTACGCATATGTATTACATAGCCCGTAGGCCTTAGAGGAATTCATTTCTAGCAGAATTCAAACAATACTCCATGTTCTATCCCACATGAACTTCCCCATGTACTCCTTCATCATTGGTAACCTATCAAAACCTCCTACATAAAACACACAATTCATATACAAACATCTATGAAATCTCTAATGTGAACTACTTTCAAGGTTTTCACTTCGTAAAAAAAATCTAGTCATACCTAAATTTCTCCATCGATGATACTCTCTAATGGAATTTATATAGTACTAGATGAGTGATTGGGGACCTTTTAATGGGAAATACCTATGATAAAATTCTAAATAAGAATTATTTTCATCCCTTTATGAAATTATTTATCAAAATAATTTCCATCGTGAATTTACTACAGTGAACTACCAACCATGAACTCTCTTTATAGTCTATTTACATACTTCATGATCACCCAAAAATTACAGCATTATAACCATGTAATTTTACTAAGGGTCTATAGACTTAATTCTTGGTTCAAAAACATTATTTCATGGTCATATTACAACATTCACCATGCCCAAAAAATTATCACTTTACAACAATAAAAGAAGAGGATATTGGGAAATTTCTTTCGGGAACATGTGAACATCCTTCATGGTCCCTTAAGATGGAATATTTTCCTAGATACATGACATCACAACCCTTAATCATAACCTAATGTAATAATTACTTTCCAAAAAAATTCATATCCATTGATTTGACAAAGACTATGAAACCACATCACCTTTTTATACTCCTCTTTTAGAAAAACACAAGAACTCTACCAACCAATATTTTTAATAAACATAATAACCAAAATATATAATACAACATCCTACTAGATTTATTCCCAGCAATTTAAGGTTGTCTTCTTGTATATTTTTTATGGAGACTAAATTTATTCCTAGGTCATACTTTTATATGGAATTTTGGTGTTAAAATGTTATCATTTTTTATATATTTTTTTAATTTATAAATAAATAAATATATATATATATATATATTTACATCTAAAAATTTAAATTTGTAAAAAAATATCTAATTTTATAAAAAATTGAAACATATTTTTAAAAATAAAAACCATTGGTAAATAAACAATAATTATCCACTTTGTTTAAAATAATATTTTATGAATATCAATATACATATACAAATGTATATATAAAGTTTATATATAATTTTGTGTGTCTGTATTAAAAATAATATTTATGTATTTAAAAAAATATATGTAAATAAAAACTAATAAATAATATATTTAAATATATACATATAAACTGACCAAAATTCACTGACATATTATTTATAAATGTATTTCAATTCACTACACAATTATAAAAAATATATGAAGGCAATTATGGATAAAATATATCTCAATATATATAAGTAAATAGATATGTCATACAATTTAGAAACAAAAAAGATATATTAGTGGGAAGGGTGTTCACTTTGCACAATAAGGTTCAAGAATCGAATCAAATATCAAGCCCGTATGTATGCCTAATTAGGAGGATCAGTTAGTACTGATAAATAAATGGGTGTGTGGGTGGGGGTTTCATAACTCAAATAATGTGAAGAATAATTTTTATTATTATATTTTTTCATTATTTAGATTAGATAAATTCCCCCTTTATCTGTTCATTTTTATTGTTGATAATTGTTGTTTTTATCTATGTTAAAATATATCACTAATAAATGAACTCATTTTATGCACTATAAAATTGTAGATAAAGTTCCCCTTTGTCATATATTTGTTTTCAATCTATAAATGGGTCATTTAAAGTGTTTTCTCTACCACTAATAATTTTTTTTTACTTTTTATGCTTCTAAAAACATAAAAATATTTTTTATGATAAAAACATTTCAATTCAAGATAAATGATTGATATATAAAAATTCCTTTAGAGACCATATACATATAATCTTGTATATTTTTTCCAATGATGAATCCAAATTTATTTGGGCATACAATCTCATTATAAATAGTACTATCCTCAAAGATTGTATATTCTTACACTTTTATAGAGTGTATTTATAGTCACAATAGGTTCATAGTCATTCACAAATGTAACATGATCCTCTTTAGGAATTCGATTGATATATTGTGAGTTATGTTTTGGTGGAAATAATTTTATAAAGAAGTATTTCTATACAACATGTATGATTTAGATTAATTTAAATCCTGGTGATGCAAGTGAAATTAATTAGTGAAACAATATGACCCTACAATAGATACCTAATTCCCATAAAAGAAAGTATTTATGTCAACATAAATATAGATAATCATTAATGAATCCAATATTTTTATAATAATAACTACTCATTTGATCAAATTCAACACATTCAAAATTGAGTTACAATCCATATTCTACTTGAAATCGGTGTGATGTAATTCAGCCATGCTTCACTAATATCATCTCCATTGGAAGGAAAAATCAATAAAAAAGATGGGGGTATTGATTATTTTAATTATATAATAATAATTTAATTATATTTTTTCCAATCACACACACCAGACCATATAAGGAATGGCCACCTTCACATGCATGGTCAATCGGCCATGCCCCCTTTTTGTTAATTATTCAGTTTAATATTTTAACTTTCATCTTAACATCATTCCCTTCCAAACATGTCTTATTATTCATCATATCTTGTTCTAGTAGAACAAAATTAGAATAATCTCTAATAATGTTATTTTACTATAATATATAGTACACCCGAGATTATTAAACACGTAATAAAAATATTTCAGTAGTTCAATTAGAAAAACAATCACCCCCAAATTTTTTCGAAAACAAACAGTTTATATCTATTATAAAAATATAATGTAGCAACTTTGGAATACATAATTCATTCTCACTATAAAATATAAAATTTAAAAATTAAATATTTGACATATTTTTATAAAAAAAATATTCATCAGGTTTTCCAATTAATTTTAGAAAAAATTAATAAAAAAATTAATTTTATATATTGTGAATTATTGAAAATATTAAAAAAAAAATTTAGATCATCACAAAATAAAATAGTTTAGAATGACTGAAAAAATAATAAATTTTGTATGCTAATAATTTTTTGTATTTGATGTTGATCAATTTTTAAGGATTATTTTTTAAAAAAATATTAATGAAGTGTTTTTTGTAATGTATCATACTTTCAATGTGTTATTTTTATATATTACATGGAGCTCTTACAAGACAAGGATTAATGAAACCATGTTATTCTGAGTCTTAAAGTGCCTAGATTAAATGTTTCAAATAAATTAAACTTTTATATAGCCCCCATGAGAGGTTTTCCTAAAAAGGTGGAATAACATTTAAATGAGTGTCCAAATCAAAAATATGAGGACAGTGTAGCATTCAGAGTAGCAACTTTACCTTAGGCAGGGCATAACATTGACTAGCATGGGTTGGTTGAAAAAGATAGTTTTGGACACTTTAAAAAAAATAAACTAAATTAATAAATTATGTTTTTTTAAACATTTCCATAACTCAGTGACACGTTATTTTATATTAAAATGTTAGGAGTCCTGGGTTAGGCTCATATCCCCAGTGAACTCCTTGAAATATTCAAGAGCATTGGAGAGGCGCCATCCATGGAGTTTTCTTGATGAATGCTGAAAGACAAAAAATGCATGGATTGTTGCACAGTGAGATCAATTCATGATGATGACTGCTCTTCCTCTTCATAAACAATCAAGGAAGGGGTTTCTATTTCGATTCATAATTTCCTCATTCTTGAATTAAATGATGAACAAATATCAACGAACAAATAGGTTGACCCATGGATCGTGTGTCCTTTTAGTAGGGTTTTATCAGGTTAATTTGGGGAATGAATCCATCCAAAATTTATTTCATTGTTTTTATATGCTCGGTTTGTTCCTACTAAAGGTAGTGGATCAACACCATGATGAACGATGGTTGAGGTTTGTTCCTCAAATTGATTTTGGATTTTATCTCCCCTTTTTAACCACGCATTATTCATGTTCTTCATGGGGTTATGAACAGTGGATCGTTCTATATCTATTACCCAATGCAATGATCCAAAATTTATGATTAGACAATGTGACAACTCAATGGGGGTGAAAAGAGGATGGCAACAGACTAGTCGATACAGTTCGGGAAAAATCATTCTCTGACCGCTCTTCGTGTAGATGATCGAAACCAGTTTTGGGGTCCTATTGAACCCCCAAAACCACCAGAAATATTGACAGAACTGTAGGGAGACCACAAATAATGATTTTCAAGTTTATTTAATGTTTAGATCGGAAACTGGAGGAGAAACATGGGTGTGGCAATGACGAACACCAATTCTAGAAAACCCCGATCAACACGGTGTGTGTTCTGTAGAATATGCCATGTGGGGTCAGCATGGTAGCACCTAGGGTTTCCGTGCTGCACACGACAAATAACATGGTGCGCTCTTGGGATAACATGACATGTGGGCCCCACCCAGTGGTGGCTATAGTTCCAGGTAATAGGAAACATAGACATGACATTTGACCATTGTCACCCGACGTGTGGGTCCTTACTCAGACTCAGTGTGTATCTTAGGAGATAAACATATGTGGGGTAAAAAACATGACTTATACTCCACCACATTGCTGGACCTGGCCATATAAGCAGACCACCCTGTGTACAGGTACATGTTCTAGGACAGAATGATTGAATTTGTGTACGTTTACATGTCCATCATACACATACCAGACCCCAAGTACATAGAAATGACGTCTAATCCTTTCTATATGTAGTGTATATACATATTTACACGACACGTTCTCCATACATGGATCGTTTTACACATGCAGTACCCGGAGTCGAGGGACACGACATGTGTTCCCTTCTACACACCATGTACCTCTATATACATGGCTTTATCTTCTTGTCCAACATTCCTTGTTCATGTTTCATTTGGGTTAGTTCCCATGTGCTCATTCCCCTGAAGGTTAGGTATCATTTCCATAAAATGAAATATGATGCCTTCAACATTATTTTCCAAGATATAGTCAGGTATCACTATGAGAGGCCTAGACTAAGATCCTCTATCTATTCATGACCCTAGGTAGAGACAAGTATCTACATGACCAATTCAACATGGCACTGATCCCCTACATAGCAGGTGATTATGGATGAGTCACGATATCAGCCAAGGACCTGGAAATGATCCTCATCTATGTGTCGTGATCATTTCTCACTCAAGAGTATGTTCTCATAGAATTAGTTTATTTGTTCACTCATTAGATCTGTCAGTGCATCTATCTCTCCCATGGATTTTCAAGAAGAGGTGTACTTTTGGGACAAACAACATCAGAGCTATCAGACTCATGGAGTGAGTTCTCTCAAATAACCACCTTATGGAATCTTCAAACAAAATCCCTATCATGGTAATGTGATCGATGTAGGCTATAAGTATGAGTCTTGAGTATATCTAGATGTGATTCTATTACTATATGTTATGAAGATACATATTGTGTAGATATTACTGAACCTTTACATTGTGCCTTTCATTGGGGTTTTCGGGCTCCCCTACTGAGTACTATTATACTCACCCATGCATAGTATTTTCCCACTTGTGTCATATCTTATGTAGATAGACAGATCGAGGAATAGAGGAGCATCTGGGGTGTGTCGGCAACAAACACCGATTCTTGAAAAAATCCTGATCAACATGGAGAGTGTTCTGAAGAACAAGTAGTGTGATGTCAGAATGGATGTGGTTAGTATTTCTGTGTGGCATAGGATGAAGAAGATATCATGATCTAGAGAGAACATGGCGTGTGGACCCCACCCAGTGGCGACTACAGTTCAAGGCAATTGAAAGCATAGACATGGCATGTGACCATTGTGATATGGTGTGTGGTTACTTACGCAAACCCTACATGAATCTTAGAAGATACAAAGACATAGTGTGGAGTACATGATATATACTCCAACACACAACTAGACCTGGCCTAAATTGCAGACCACCCTGTGTACTCGTACACAGTCTAGGACACATAGGTTGATGTCATGTATGGAAATATTGAAAACGTACACGGAGTAGAACCCATATAATTATACAATACATGTGATCCTTCTTACATACCAAGTATATACTTTTTTACAAGACATGTTTTCTAGAATCATTTCATTGTACACAGGAAGAACCCGAAGTCGAGGGACATGGCATGTGTTCCAACCTACACACCATGTACCTTCCTTTACATGGATTGATCTTTTTTTCCATCATTCCATGGACATGTTTCATTTGGGTTAGTTCCCCTTCTCTCATTCCCCTAAAGGTTAGGTATCGTTTCTAACCATACGAGTATGATCCTTTCAGCAGGACATTCCGAGAGAGAGTCAAGTATCTCTCCAGGAGTCCTCGGTAAGATCATTTATCCATTAAAAACCCCAATTAGAGTTAGGTATCATTGTTAACAATCTTACATGGTACCGATCTTCTACTTTTCAGGTCAATTTGGATGAGTCATGGTATCCTCCATGGACCTGCTAGTGATCCTCATTCATATATTGTTATCTTTTCTTCCTCAAGAGTGTGTTCTCTCAGAATTAGTGTATTTGTTCCCACATTGATCTATCAATTCATCTGTCCCTCTCATGACATTTCATGATGAACAATATTTCTTGAACGAATATCATTAGAGCTATAAGTCTTGTGGAGTGAGTTCTCCTAGAAGAATGCCTTATGGAATCATCTAACTAATTCCCTAGTGTGTGAATTCAATCATTGTAGTCTACGAGTCTGTGTCATGAGTATATTTGGATGTGTTTCTCTTAATATATGTTCAGTAGACATATATTGTTTAGAGATGACTATACCACTACTTTGTGAATTACTTTGGGGTTCTTGGTTCCCCCTAATGAGTGTTGTTATACTCACCCCTACATGGGGTTTTCCCACATGTTTCATGTATTTTGTAGAAAAATCACTTTTTGGAAGTGTCCAGGTCAGACTAGGACAAGAATGATCATCCTAAATTCCTTGTAGGCCAAGGTGTTCCTACAGCTACGATCAGCTGCCCCAATACCTATTTCTTTTTTATAAGTTTTACTATGTAGTTTTCAGACTCATTATTTGGGTGGGACTTTATTATAGCCCAGTTTACTTTCCATACTTTACTTCTGTTGTACTCTATTGGTTGTGTTTAGTTACATACATGCATTTTGCTCCTTAGTGGTTTTTACTTTTCAACATCTATGCCTTGGAGATGTCTGTGAGTGTACATGTTTCTCGACAATGCCTACCATGTTATTCATATAACTACTTGGTGCTAGTAACCATCCCCATGCCTATTGTAGGTGGGCTTGGGGAGTTGTAGTTCCGGCCCCACTGAGACATGTCATGACAGATATATATCAATTTAAAAATCTATTAAATAATTACTGTGAATAATTCCATAGAAAAATAACACTGCATAATTTATTAGTTACTGGTTTATGGAAAACTATTAAAATTAATGTTTTGATTAATTTTTAATAAATTTATTATAATAATTTTATAATGGGACAATTGATGAAGAACTAATTCAATATAAATTCAGTATAGGTTTAATATTCCTGTTTTATCACTTGCTTCATTAAACTTTTTCTCTAAATTTTTTCAATAAAATATTTCACTTAAAATTTTATATGAAATTTTTGGGTATTATTTTCATTATAATTTCTGGATGATATTGTCCATCAAATTTTATATTTTAAAAAAAATATTGGAATTTTTCATTGAATTTATATATGAAATTTTACAAGTTCAAAAATTGTATTTTAATTTTAGAGAAACAGATTTTTTATAATTAAAAATGATAAAGTATCAAAATTTACATGTAATATTGTTTTAAGAAAATTATTTCTTATGTTGAAAAAAATAATATAGTTTTTAATAAGTATCAAAAATTAGTTGAATTTTCAAAAAAAGGAATATTTTTTAAAAAGTAATCTATTAAAACATTAAAAATTCCAAAAATATTATTATATCTTTTAAAAAGTTTTACCTTTTAAAAACAAATTATTATATAATTTAAAGTGAAAAAATTATTAAGTGTTAAAATTTTAAAAATAATACCTAATTTTTGGAGAAAATAAAAAATACTAATCTTTATATTTATTTTATACACCATAAAAATACAATAAAAGATTGCTTGAAAATTTCCAATTATAATTTTGAATGGAACAAGTACTTTTAAAATTTTAAAAGTAATAATATACCAGAACAAATAACATTATAATGATAATGAAAATTTTATTGAAAAAATATGTAAAAAATTACATAATAATTTTTCAGGGAAATATTTTAATATAAAATTTGATCGGAAATATACACTATAGAATTTCACTAGAAAATTCTAGTTGAAACCTACAATACTAAATTGTAGTTGAAATTTCAGATTAAATTTTCTAAAATAACAGTGTTAATATCCTCTAGAAAAGTCAAATTGAATAATCCATTGAAAAAATTATTTTGAAAAATTAAATTGAAAATTAAATCAGAAACTTCCTCTAGAACATTTATGTTAAAAAATCTTCAAGAAACTCCAGTGGAAACATTGAATGTGAAATTCTTGCTAAATTTTATACAACAGATTTTATGTAATAAAAATGAAATTAATATATAAATATAATGAATTATTCTTGGTTTTAAAAATTTAATATTAATATATTGCTCACTATTAAGACACCACTTATATATATTTTTTTAAATTTACCAAAAGAAGAACGTTACAGGTTTTATATTTTATAATAATAACCGAAATACAATATAATGAACTTGGAAATTAATAAATGATTATGGAAAATAAATTATAACAAATTAATCTTTCTAAAGAGAATGAACACAAGGACATGGAATTAAAACTATATTAATTATATCAAAACCTATAAGGATATCATAAAATTAATAAGTTGGATTATTAGTATTAAATAAAAATAACTAATAATTATATAATTAAAGGATATAAAATATTAATTTAAAATTTAATAAATATTTATAACACTTTATAGAAATTATTTAATAAATATAAAAATTTTATAAAGAAGGATTGCACGAGTCCAAATGAACTAAAATATAGGTTATGGGATCTTTGTCTCAATTTTTCTTTCATCAAGTCATATTTAAATTAATGAACCTATTATTAATTTTTTACATTTTTTCCATACCACATCATTGATATTTTTCTACCATAAATCAGTTATGATTCACATATTTCAAAAAACATTCATGATCTCTATGAAAGTGTTATTGATTCATGTAATGCAAATGTTTGTAATGGTATTGATGAATAAATTAACTTTTCATTAGGTAAAAAAATTTATCCTTCGACTAAAAAACTCAAATAATTTTATATTATTCCATTAAATTATATATAATAAGTGACTGGGTGTACAATAACATAAATCCCACACACACTACACACACAATGCCTGAAAGGCTTGTCATAACCCCCAAGTGATAACTACCCTAACCACCTACTTTATTACATTATATATATTTACCCTAGAGGAAAAGTGGGGATTTCACCCATTACATGTCCAAGCGGACCATGTTTTTTGCACAATCCGCATTCTGTTAATAGTACTACTATATTACCCATGATTTTACATTACCCACTTTAGTACAAACTACTGCTACAACACTTTCTTTTGATATATCTATAGTGACCACTACCACTGTAGTGTTTTTGATTCAATAGTGCCATCATTTCTACAGTAATGCCATGGTAACCAACACCCATTGTGTTTTGACCCCCATTTTTCATGTAAGATTATGGAATTCTTACCACTAAGCAAAACCCAAATAACAAATTGTTCCACTAAATTATTTCCTATGATATTTTGTATTATTCTATTTAAAATTTACATTTTTACTGTGTAATATTATTCTTTAAATAATTTCACCTTCATAAAAATTAATTTTGTTGGTTGGAATAATTACCATCATTTCTAATTGTTCCTGAACATAAATTTCCTAATTCTTATGAAAATAATTTTTCCCATATTTTTAATATCAATGTATATAAAAATATTACACAGTTTTTATATAAATCTTTATCTCATAACAAAAATGTTATTTTGATTCATTTTCTCTAAAGATAGATTTCAAATAATATTCATAAAAAGATTAAATATTTCTTTCTATTCAAATTATTATATATATTTTTCATTAAATACACATTTATTTAAATATTATTAATTATATTGAAAATATATATTATTCTGATTTCTATTAATGGGGTTTTTTGAGATTACATTATTACACCTCCCTAGAAAAGAAATTATATATAAATCATAAATTTTACTTTTACAATATTGAAAAAAAATTCTAAAACCCCTTTTAAAAACATTGCTTCCTATTTAATTTTTATGTCAACACATTATATATATCGTGACGTTATGTTCATGATATATCTCTATCTATTTTTATTATTTAATTATTTTTAGAGATTTAATATTAATATCCACTGATCTACTCTTTATTTTTTTCTATGAGATGTTATTCAAATGGAATTTTCATTCCCTGGGGTTTTCATTTTGATATGATGGAAGATTGATTTCATGTGGAATATATTTGTTTTCTAAAATAACATTTTAGGGGTGGAGTCCTCTATATCCCTCAAATGAAATGTAAATTTCTATATCCTATTATATAGTGATGATATTCCACTATAAGATTACTGTTAACTATGATCACATCATTACGTGTGTAAAAAATTATTGTTAATTATGTTAGAATTTTTTTTATTGGAAATGATTATCTTTAGCTATGTTCCCAATTTTATGAGTTCTTATGTGTTTTCAAATTCAATATTTTTTTATTATATCATAGTCTTATGATACGTTTCCATACTTATGACTATTTTCATCTAATTATAAGACATGGTAAATGTTTTAGGAAACCACGAAATTATTTTATTATCTTATTATCTCATGAAGTAATATATGGTGTTTAATCATTGATTTTAATAATATTTTATGTTTCCAAGAAATGATTAATCATATTTTTCTCCCCTATTCATGTTTTCTCAAAATTATTATAATATAACAAGTTATTAAACCTTGATATGTTTTCCCTTAAATAGAATTTAATCTCATCCATTCTTTTATATCAATTTTTAATGAATATTCTAAATGATTATGTAAAGAATGATGTAATATATATAGATTTTTTTTAGATGTGTTGAATAAATAATCTGGAATAAGATGTTTATGTTGTGATTCTCCAAATACCTTAAACCTTTGGTTTCAAGGATTTTGAGACTATATTTGATATATATCATTTAAATTTTTAAAATTAGGAAAAATATATTCTTGTTTAACTTGGTTCATCTTAGTTTTCTACTCCCAGTTATGTTATGTCTTGACCACTAGCCTAAACATTCATAACCTCTATTTATCCATCCTTATAATTTTCAACACAAAATTGATATGTTTTTTAATTTGGAAAATCACAACACTATAGAAAAATTCCATTAGTTCATCTCCTATATAGGTTTACAACCAAAGAAACCATTGATTCTTTTTTAATGAATCTTAGTATGCATAACAATGTCATAATTCCACACCAAATCTCCCGACTGATATTACTCTATATTATAAACCATGTTCTTTCTGAGAAAAACCTTCCCTTGACCCACATGAGCTCATCATTGAAAATATTCCAGATACACCACACATATATATACTAAGTCACATCAGAACCACATATCTAATTATGTCAGTATTAAATGAATCATCATGACTAAATGTATTGACACAATTCAATTCTGATTTACATTTTGAGATAAATAAAAATACGTTTGTCACACTAAAAAGTAGTTAATTAGAAAATTATTTATTTAATTTTAATAAAATACAAAGTAATTAAATGTAATATTAAATTTATAAAATTTATACAGAAAGGAAAATTATGGAGGGCTATGAATATTGTTTAGTAAAAATTGAAAAATGTCTGCATGAATTTTTAAACCATTAATTATTGAAATAATAAATTTTGGAACCACTCAAAACTCAATAAATCGGCTTCACAAATAAACCCAATAGTATATCACACATTTTAAAATCAAAATTACAATCATATATTTTTCTAGTGCCATTTATTATTTTAAATTATCATTTTACCAACTAGTGTAAATATAGTAAAAATGATTTGGAATTTCTCAATCTTTGGAACTACATTTTCTAAATATTTACAATTAATAAAAAATTAAAAAAATACCCATGAAAATACTAATCTTTTTCTATCAACCATAATAAATTTAATATGTTAAATCTCATGAGATCCAAAACATGACCTTCCATAGGAGAAACATTACATCAAAAAATTTCGAACAATTCGTGATTCCATTTATTAATGAAAAAACATTGAAAAAGGGAACACAATTATAAAATGTAAATATTAGAACTAATAAAAGGTAACCCTTTTTTAGTTATCTTTTAGCACTAATAAGGGTAATCCTTTATCTATTGTCTTTCAGCACTTGTAAAAGTATTCCCCTTCATCACTAAAATGGCGATATAAAAACAATAAATTTTTTTTAATCATTAATACTTTTGTTTATTATTTCATGGTTATTTATAATTATATATATGATTATAATTACACAAACACAGATATATATATATATATATATATTAAAATATAGTAATATAAATTATACAAAAAAATATAAAAATATATTATATATGGGTCATATATAATTTAAATTTTTATATTCATTTTATATTATTTATTATATAATGGTAAATTTAAAATATAGATATATATTTTCACTTATATGTGGGTATTTATATATATTTATATATATGATTAGATATTTAAAAATATAAATATATTAAAATAATTATATATATATATAATTCTTATTTATAAATATATTTCTTATTAAGAGAAATATTTACTATAAATATCACTATATAGTTATATAATAAGAAACCATTATAAATATATTAATCAATAAAATTATTTAATAAAATATTGAATTATTTAAAAAACCTCAAACTTTTTAATGCTGCTCCACAATCTAGACTCACTTTATATCTAATTCAAAATTACTCTGATTTGATTGATTTTCTCAAGAAAAATATACTATAACATGTTATAGAAAGGAAATGTAAATTATATTAGCCATTCAATTTGGTTATCCATTAGGAATTCCTTTACAAGAACACGAAAAACCCTAAATGGATGGTTAGTACTTACTATTTAATGAATTTTTTGTTGGACAACTAGACTAGTTTTCCTTAAATCTCCAAGTTGCCTCCCAATATTTGACCAGAGCACAACTACTATACTATGTGTTTTTTTTTGAAATTATAAAATTTTTATTATTCCTGATAAAATTTTTCATGATATTGAATTTTATCAATTTTATAATTTTGATGATTTTCTAATTTGGGAACCTACTCATAATGGAATCTTATACTCCAATTTTTTTACAACAACAACATTAAAAATTCTAATAATATTTTATTTTGGTTATTTTTTTCACAAAACATGGATTAAGGCCTCAATACTTCCTCCTGATTCATATATTTCTCACAACAGTGTCCCAACATATGTTTATATTTAATATTTTGGGATTAATATTTTTTCCAAGTCTCATCTGTGTAACCGATAAAAAGAATATACTAACCATATTTTTGGCCTTGTTCTACGACATCAGCTCATTGGAACTATAATGTTGACATTTTATATTTTATTTGATTTCTCCTTGGTTCAATCTATTAACAGATAAAAAATTATGTGGATATAGAAACCTCTCAGAAAATAAATAATCCTTTATTAACTAATATTTTGGACATTCTCCATGTGATATAGTATGAAAAAAATGATATTCTTCATAATAATTTCTTATCCAGTCTAAATGTATTTCAGATACACATTCTCATTGACTTTCGAGAATCTGCCTTGTTTCCGAATGCTAATTGTGAAAACTATATTACAAAATTTGAGATTCTTCGACATATTCATATTGACGATATCTATTGTAAACATAGATTCTCTTATGAAGTGTTTTGGAAATTCCCTCTTCCTTGGATGATTAAATTTAATGTTATTGGAGCATCTAATAAAAATCTGAGACCCTCAAGTTGTGGTAAAAATTTCTAAAATTTCCTTGGATAGTGTGTTTGGTTCTTCTTCCGTAGTTGTGGAATCGCCTCATCTGTAAAGACCTGGAAATCCCATGGAAATTTGTTTTTAATAAATGGGATTTTTACAAGTCCGTGAAAGTTTATGGTTCTTGATTCTGAGGCCTAGTGTGCCCAGAGTCAATTTTTTATGTTTTGTTCAGGTACGTTTAGTAAAAATTTGAGCGTGTTGTTATAATTTTTGAACCGGTGCTCGAAAATGAAATTTTAGACCACCGTTGAACTGGTATCACTGAAATTTGCTAAAGAAGACATTTTATTCGATGACGGTGAGTCATGGTTAAAAAGTTAGTTTTCGGGTTTTCGTGTGATGTAATAAAATAATGTAAGCTCACTTTATTTTATATTTAACCTCCATGTAGAGGATGGGTGGTTAAAATCTCTTCATGGGAGTTGGTGGTGGGACCACCACACCTTAACCTCTCTTGGGAGGTTATGGTGGTGGGTCTCACCCAAGAATAACCTCCCATGAGAGGTCATGATGTGGGAACCACTCAAGGCTTAACCCCCTATTAATGGGAGTTGAGGAAAACCTCTCAACTCCCTCAATTAATTTCAAGTGTCCACGTAAAAAATCTAATGTTATCAGTTAATTTTAGGTGTCAACATAAAATTAAATCCTGTCAATTGTTTTGATGTAGGCTATGTGGGGGAAGCCTCTTGGAATCTTCCAACTAATTTGGAAAATGCACCTCTTAAATTACACCAACGCTATTTAATTCTCTAGGCCGTCATTTTTATATTAAGTAGCCGCAATGTTTGAATTTAAGAAAGGTTCTTAATAAATGAACCATCATAAATTCCCCGATGGTTACATACCTATCCCCCTTTACTATATTTATGGAGCATGGGAGGAGGATTTGGGATGGATTCACCAAGCGACGAAGCACTGGTAAAGTGATGCGGTGCCCAACAATTGGAGGATTACACTCTACAACGAAGAACGCTCCACCAATGAAGAATGTTGACCTTGACCTTGACCATATTCCTCAGAACTCCATCCAACGTGAGACATCACCGTCCGCAACGAATCAACATCCTCCTTCTTTCACCAATATCAACTAACTACGAGAAAGGTATGTGGTTTATTACTTGATAATAATATACCCTTTTCTTATCCTTATCGTCGGGTAAAAATGGATTGTTGAGCACGTGTTATTGATCATCTACTTTTCTTGATGAGCCAAATGATACCTTCATAAACACAGAGGGTTCGGGCCAACCTAACATGGATTGATACCCCCCGTCGATTTTCTTCCTTGTGGTGATCTTCGAAGCGGCATCGAGACGAAGAAGGCGGCACCGACATTGGTTGTGCTGGTTGCGGCCTCCGTGAACCATGCCGCCCCCGCGACACACTGGTGTTCCTGGCCGAACACCACCAGCATGCACCATCCTGAGCCGCACTGAACCGGCCTGCCCGGTCACCCTTGTCTGTCGGCCCGTGCACTGCCCGCCCCCCGACGGCGCCCCGCCTCTGCCCAGCCGGCATGCCCGCATGTTGCACGCGCCCCCTGTCGGCATGCCCACGTGCTCCCCGCACCCTGATGGTGTATCCACGCACTACCTGTCCCCCGCTCCCTGCTCACACACTGCCCACACACCCCCCCTAAACTGCCTGTGCACCATTAACATATATGTGCTCTGCCTCAGCCCCCTTCAGACTACACGCTTACTGCCCATGTACCCCGTCAACCCGCCCACACCCAGATGGTATGCCCACGCCACGTTGGCATATCTTCTCACTGCCAGTGCACCCCGCGACCTGACAGTGTGCTGCCGATGTGCCCCATTAGCCGGACGTGCCCAGTCGACGCCATGCGACATGCCGGTGCGCTTCCTGGCGCCCCATCGGCATATTCCACACGGCCGGCCCGTGCCCTAGCTTCTTGAAAAACCAGGTGAGCCATGCCGGCCACCTAAAGTGGACCTGCGGTGTCCTTCACGGCATTGCTGGCCGAACTAGCTCGGCTTTCCGGGCTGAGCTACCCGAGCCGTGCCACTCACGGTGTTGGACAAACTGGCACCGACCTCCGGGCAGAGCCACCTAGGTGGCAGCCTCCAGGTCAAACTGCCCTCACAGTCTGCTGGATCGGGCCCAGCAGACCTAGCTGAACCTAGAGGGATAACTAGGTTGACCCAGAATAGGTCAGCCCAATATAGGTTCAGCCGAGTCGGTCCAGCCGGGTCGGATCGGGGCCAGACCCATTACCGACCCTGTTACATCGTTTGGTCGTAACTTTGGCACCAGAAGACCGTTTGACGAACTGTCAGTGGTTCTGGTTTTAATAGAGCACGAAGGCCCCTTTTAGAATACCCCAATAATGTTTGGGGTAATTTTGAGATACGTTCAGGTTGGATCGTTCACGAATCCAACCGGGCCCCCGACACAAAAAAGATAATAACCCACAGACCGTTCGTCCGATTGACACAACGTCTGTTGCGTTGAGACTCCTATGACGAGACATACATTTGGGGTACTTCTTCGTGGTACTTCGTGGTAGCTGATGTGTCGAAACTTGGTTTGAGGATCAGACCCTCTCAGAATCAAGTGTGCTTTGTGGAAACCCTATGGCTGGCTATGCACTGATGACTGTTCCTGGATCATGTGTTGGTCTGATATTTCTTACTACTATTCATGGATCATGTGTTGGTCCGCTAGAATATATGGTCCTGGATCATGTGTTGGTTTGATAGCTATGATGACTGTTCTTGGATCGTGTGTTGGTCCTACAGTTCTGACTTGTTCCTGGATCATGTGTTGGTCCGACAGAATTTATAGTCCTAGAACATGTGTTGGTACGACAGCTCTGATGATTCAGTGACTATATCTAATCATATATAACTCTCTATATAATTTGTATACTTGTGTGAGGTGAGTCAGTGACTTCTGGGTCTATCCTCATGACTGAGATCTGTTACTTGATTACATAGGTATATGTATGTGCATATACCTAATTAATGGTTATATGTTGATTTCTTACACTGTGGTTTTTCCTTTGTGGTTTTTGTGAGACCATGGTGGTCTCGGGGTTCCTACTGAGTATTGTTATACTCATCCCTACACGGGATATGCACAAACATCGTTGAGTTGGTTTCAGACGACGGACAACAATGACTGAGGATCAGAGTAGCAGGACTTGACGGTTCCCGGAGGTGGACCTTATGACGAGTCGTTACACAGAGGAGACTGACGGACGTGGAGTGATAAGGATGCTATCTGTATATACCATTCAGGTATGATACATGGTAGACATTCCAGGAACTGCTTTTCACCATTCTGTTGTTTACCTTTCTTTAGTTGTACTTGTTTTCTGTTTCCTTGTACTTTAAAGTTGGGCTTGTATTTCCGACACCTTTTCTTTTTAGCACTCTTTTTGTATATAGTTTTACTTAGTGTTTTGCTTCCAACATACTCTATTGTGTGTGATTCTAGTTTATAAATTCAAATCCTTCTCAGATTATGGATTTATGAATTTGGTTCTAGTCACCAGCCCCTGTCCTATGGAAGAAGAGCTTGTGGAAGTCACGAATCAGGCCCCGGGGGAGTGATCGTGACAAATTGGTATCGGAGGAGTCAGTTCTACTGCAGAACATGGGGCACTGATCTTTTATGTGAATCAATAGAATTATGGCTATTGAGTGTGGTTTTCAGTTCTTGGAGTCCTGTGTTGGTGCGGCGGACAACGTATCCATACACTAGGACCCTGACTTCTGATTTCTGACTCAATGCACAAAAACACTGATTGTGCGTGTCTTTCAAGAGTTTTATTTGTGATCTCTTTGAGTCAGCTCACTAGGTATAACTTATTGACCATGGATCAACTATTTCTTCTCAGGATGTCACTGCTTAGATAGCAAGCTAGGGTTTCTGAGAGTGTACACAATGATGGCCCACCAAGCGACGAGGCACCAGTGCAGGGACCTCTAACTATGTTGGAACTTTCAATTTTTGTACTAGCATCATCACCACCTCTTGGGTAGTAGATGCCACCAGACACATTGGCGGATGGTGCACGCAGGCTGAGTGCATTGCACGAGTTCCAACAGTAGAGGCCTCTGAGAATTTAAGGTGAGACAGATTCCCATGCAGCAGGGGACTGGATGTAGGCGATTACTAGAGTTTTCCGCCTAGTTCAGACACTAGTAGAGTAGATGGTGATCTTAGATACTGGTGTTTTCTCTTGATTAACCATGAGGTTGGTCCGGATAGTAATGAGGATTCAATACATGGATCATTTCCTGAGACTGTACCTTCAGGTAGTGTGTCATTTATATCACTACCCGTTTGTCTGCAGTTACATCCGGCGATATTGGTAGATGAAACATGTAGGATTAGAGCCTTACACATGTTTCGGAATCAGATACTCCTCAGGTTCTGAGGTGAGCATGACTCATAGGCAGCTGAGGACTAGCCTGAGGAGTTGGGTGAGAGTTCTCTAGAGCTTGTACGACCTTTTCAGGACAATATGTCGGTATATGAGTATTCATTATGGCATAATGATCGTTCCTAGTACTTGATGAATACGTTACAATCTGTGCTTTGTGGCTTCGACTACCAAGCGACGTGTGTTTTAGGACAACTGAGATAGCACCATTTCTCTAGATTCTAGAGAGAACCTTTGCGGTTGAAGTTTCTTTGGCTGAGCGAATACATTCGGTGAATGTTAGTAGTGGGAAAGCATGAAACTGGTACCAGTCTCAGAGACTTGATAATGTAAAATGTTTCGAGAAGAGGAAGTGTTAACGATAGGTGATTCTGTAGGGAAGAAAACATACAAGCAAAGCTATGAGAGAATAATGAGGTGGTGTACATTTTGACATGTTACAACCACCCACCTTTGTAGTCCCCACCAGGCACAGGGAGCTCAAGGGAAGGGGAAGAGAGGAGCTTCATGTAGTCAAGGAGTGTGACCCAAGGGCTCTATGAATGATTTGAGATATGTTCTATGTCTACTACTAGCTGATGTATCAATAGCAATAGGTACCAATCATTCCTTCATTCCGCGAATCTTGTCCCAGACCTACAGTTTCCGGTTAAACTGTTGACTTGACCCTCGCGTCTAGAGATACAATTGGGAGGACACTCGATAATAACACTTATGATGATGGTGTTATCTGACCCTTGAGATGATATTTTCAATTGGAACCTCTTGGTGGCAGCGTCGAGGCCTTACGACTTTAGTTTGGGTATGGACTAGGAAACCACATTTCATATACAAATTGAGTGTATTTGGAAAAATTTTATGGTTTATCTATAATGTTGGGATTAGGTTTTCCTTAGTCAGTGAAAATGGAAACCTAGGAACCCTAGTTTAAACTCATGCATTGGAGGGTGAAACCGAACAGTCTTGAGTCAGCCAGCCATGCCCTCGTGGTAGTAGGAGTTTTGAGTTCCAAACATGAGTGACAGAAGATGGGGACATCATTTCATTATATGTTTCCAGGAGTACCCCCCCCCCCAAAGGGGGAGGGACGTCTGCTTCGGCTGGATACTACTAGAGGTTCGTACCAGACATCTCTAGAGTTGCAGCACCACTATCAGCCTTTACGAAGAAGGGGAAACCATTCATGTGGACGGAGAGATGCCAGCAGAGCATTCAAGAGATGAGGCAGAGGCTGACTAGTGCCCGCATCTTGAGGCTTCCAGAGAAAGGTGTAGGGTACATAGTCAGCTATGACAAATCAGGGACTAAACTCAGGTGTGTCTTAATGCAGGAGAAAGAAGTGATTGCTTATGGTTCTCATCAGCTGAAATAGTATGTGCAGAACTACGCTACCCATGACCTGGAGTTAGAAGTAGTGGTCTTCTCCTTGAAGATTTGGCGACAGTATCTTATGGGATAATGTTTTACCATGTACTATGATCACAAGAGTCTCAGGTATATCTTCTCTCATAAGGACCTGAACTTGAGACAATGACTTTAGCTTGAGTTCCTCCAGGACTATGAGTTTGAGATAGTCTATACTCTTGGTAAGTTGAACATTGTTATGGATGCTCTCAGCAGGCGATCTGGTATACAACTACTATGAGAGGCGACAGAGCAGCTGGTTTCTTTACTGAAACCCTTTGTGGATAGAGATAGGGAATCCTTTCTACAGTCTCTTATAGTTACTCCTCTACTCCGTCAGCAAGTTAGGGAGGCGTTGTGTGGAGATGCTGACTACGAGACACGATGTGCTCCGATATCCACAGGGTTGGAACCTAATGGATTTTCTGAAGATGGGGAGCACATAATCCTATTTAGAGGATGTACCTTGGTACCATTATCACTTCAAGAGGAAGTGTTTAAGGGGTTCCACACATCTCCTCTAGATGTACATCCAAGTGTGGTGAAGATGTATCAGGTCCTCAAAAGACAGCATTGGTGACGAGGTATGAAGAAGCTGGTAGCAGAGTTTGTCTCACGATGCCTCACTTGTATGATAGTGAAATTGGAGCACGAGGTACCAGTAATATTGGTTTAGCCATTATAGGTCCCAGAGTGGATGTGGGGTGAGATATCCATGGACTTTGTGCTATGTCTTCTATGTACATCCAGTGGTCATGACCCAATTTGGGTGACCGTCGACCTACTCACCAAGTCGGCCCACTTCCTACCGATCAGAGAGCAGGGTTCAATAGAGAGCTTGGGACGACTCTACGTGTAGGATATTGTGTGTCTACATAGAGTACATTGTTCTATTTTCTATGATCATGACGTACTCTTTACTTACCGGCTATGGAAGGGGTTGCAGGAGGATTTTGGGACACATATTCATATGAGCACCGCCTTCTGTCCTCATATGGATGGCCTGACTAAGAGGACCAATCAGACTCTCGAGTACATGCTCTATGCTTGTTTCCTTGACTTCGGTCACAACTGGGAGGATCACTTACCTTTGGTGGATTTTTCCTACAACAACACCTATCACTCCATCCTAGGGATGAAACCATTTGATGTGTTGTACGGGAAACTTTGCAGATCACCTTTGTGCTGGACAGACCCTGGTGAGTCAGCACTGGTGGGACCAGAGATGGTACGAACCACCACAGAGAAGGTGCAGATCATCTAGGAGTGGATGAAGACTTCACAGAGCAAACATAAGTAATATGCTGACAGGAGAGGGAGACCCTTAGAGTTTGAGGATGGCGACCACATCTTCCTACATGTCTCGCCTCGACGAGGTCTACAGAGATTTGGAAGAGGCGGTAAGTTATCATCAAGATTCATCGGACCTTTTCAGGTCCTCAGCTGAGTGGGTGAGGTGTCTTACCGCCTGGCTCTTCCACCTTAGTTACACCAGGTGCAAGACATCTTCCACGTAACATAGCTGAGGAGATACGTGCATGACCTTCCCACATCATCGACCATGGAGAGCTAGACATCAATGATGGGGAAAAATTCACAAAAGTTCTAGTGTATATTGAGGATCGATTGGATCAGGTCTTACATGGATAGTCAATAACTCTAGTGTGCATTCTCTAGTAGCACGAGAACCTCTAGGAGAGCCCATGGAGTGGGAGGCTTAGATGCTTTCTTAATACCCCCATTTGTTCCCTTAGTTGGAGTTGTAGCTTATGGGGACCTAAATCTCTGAGGTGGGGAGAATGTAAAGACCTAGAAATCCCATGGAATTTTTTTAATACATGATATTTTTACACGTTCGTGAATGTTTACGGTGCTTGATTCTGAGGCCCGGTGTGCCAAGAATCAATTTTTGAATTTTTTTTCGTGTACGTTCAGTAAACGTACAATGGGGATGTTATAACTTTTGAACCCGTTCACGAAATTGAAATCTGATAGCCCTGTTGATCTCGCAGCACCGATATTCTCTTAAAAAGACTTTCACTTCGACGACAGTGAGCCGAGGATAAAATCCAGTTGTTGGGTATTCGTGTGAAGTAATAAAATAAAGTAAGATTACTTTATTTTATTTTTAACCACCATGTGGAGGTTGGGTGGTTAAAACCTTCTCAAGGTAGTTGGAGGTGGCACCACCACACCTTAAACTCCCTTGGGAGGTTATGATGGTTAGGCCCACCCGAGCAGGACCTCTCGTGAAAGGTTATGAGGTGGGGACCACTCGAGGCTTAACCCCATATTAATTCGAGGAGAGGAAAACCACCCAACTCCCTCAATTAATTTCTTGTGTCAATGTAAAAAATTAAATGGTATCAATTAATTTTATGTGTCAAAATAAAAATAAATCTGTAGAGACCCAAATCTTGACGTACATTGACATTACATTACATTTTCGGAATACTTAGTATATAACAAAAACACACACACAAGGATCGTAATAGTTTAGTGTCTTTGGAAACTCGGAATATAATCTTCTAATCGTGGTGAATGATCTTCAACATCTCCCATAAAGATCTTCCTTTTTTTACCTAAAACCTTTCTTTATATCCTGG
Source organism: Viscum album (assembly GCA_963277665.1). Classification (NCBI taxonomy): domain Eukaryota; kingdom Viridiplantae; phylum Streptophyta; class Magnoliopsida; order Santalales; family Viscaceae; genus Viscum; species Viscum album. Next base: position 389,510,475 of record OY728166.1, read on the forward strand.
GGAATAGAAAACATAAAAGGGTGAGCTAAAATGCTCAGTATGGGTAAACAAAAGAAATATCAATCACATCATATTCATAAGAACAAAACATTTTGGAAATCTTATCCTACAAAAGAGAGCATAATTTCATAACATGGGATAAATCATAGAAGTGAAATGAAATCCCAATAATCATAACGTAAAACATGAAACATTGTGTCATACACACATAATCATATAGAATCATTTCTTGATAGTCAAGACTCATTTCCAAGACTATCTTAGTGGACAAAGTCCCTTTCTGAACTGAGTCACCCTCGTTTCAGTCCTATTTCACTGAACCGGTATAACCTACCATTCCAGCCATGTCTATCTCATGAGATATAAAATCTTTACCCAGTGCATTAGAGGGAGATATAGGTCCCACCCATCTCATAATGATACCATTCTTATGTGTGCCACAAAATCATAAATCATACATCATTGCATAACCCATGTAATACAAATGGGAATCTTAAACATCATGACATCATAAAACAATTCATATAAGATAAATGAATTCGTAAAAATAATTTCATCACAACATGATCAAATCAATGTAATAATAGGGATAAAAACAGAACCCTTTATTATCTTAGATGGAAAATAATTTTGATAAAACACTTGAACTCCATTCTTGACGAAAATATCCTTTCTTCTTCAAAAAACATTTTTACTTTCTTAACATGTCATACGACTTCAAACTAAAAGAAGTTGATTAAAAATAAACTTGAAAACTTGTAAAGGAAGCTTCTTGGAAATAATGATTTAAAAATCCATTCATGCCATAAAAGTTAAAAAAAACATTCTTCGTACTTTTGTCGGAAAATTCAAAAAGTCCCTCGTACGAAAAACGACAAAAGATTCATTTCATATATTTTACTAATAACTTATCGATGGGTAAAATTGGATTTAAACAATTGTAGATGGATGCAAATAATATTACATATTGAGTAAACATGGATGTGGATGATAAAATACACCCCAGTAAATACCAAAGTATAAACAATCTCGGATAAAAATGAGATTGTGATATTTCCTTTATCTTAGGTCCGATATGCTTCGTAAGTGTCCGAACCTCCTGTATAATGATTTGAATAATGTTATTGACTTATTCCAGAATCATATTCATTGTTATGATATCATATATGGTTCACTTATGACTTTATATTACCCGTTCTTTTGTAAATTTCATGTTAAAGAGCGTTTTGGTTAAAATTGTTTCATTTGTCGTCCGTGTTTTGACTTGTAATTATTCATATGATTTCTTAGATCATGATTACTTAATTCCAGAATATAAAACATGATTTATATATATATATTCAGAATATACATATATATAATAAATCAGTAAATGGAAAGAAATACACCGTTCATGGAGACGGTAGACCGTTCGTACGTATGAACGCTGTTTTCGTTTCCTTATTGAGTTGAATGGAATTAAGTAGATGACATACATATATATACACATAAATCCAGTAGATTTATAATGTCATGTATTTCATTATTATTTCTTATATATACTTTATAATCATTCTTAAATGGTTAACATGGAGAATGAATCTCATCACGTCGTGGAGACGGTAGTCCGTACGTACACACGAGCGATGATATCATTTCCATAATTATTGAATTGAATTGGAGTGGATGATACAATATATCAGAATCATTATTATGTTATAATAACTATGTATAGTTATTTTTTACACCATAATACCCATCCATGTAAGGTGTTGCTGGAAAAGCATATTACACCACGGCGTGGAGACGGTATTCCGTACGTACGCATGCGCGGTGATTTCCCTTTTGCCGTAGGATGGATAGAAGGTTAATTAGAGTTGTTTCATATTTATAATAACATATCAGTATATGAGTGATACTGATGTTATTACTTCATAATGAAACAACCTTTGAAGAAGAAGTGGAAGAAGAAATAAATGTGAAAGAATTGGTAACAGAAATTACCTCTTCTTTGAAGCGCCTCTTTGAGACCTCCTCTTAGGGTACCAAAATTGGTCTTTGAGGAAGACCAGAACCTCTATGATGTTTCTAGGGAAGTGAAGAAGAGAATTTGGCAGAGGTTGGCCGAGCATGAAGGCTCAAAGTTGTGTGAGGATTAGTGGGAGGAGGTGCCCTTTTATAAGGGAGGAGAGGGGCACCTTTGGAATAACTAAAAACATTATTTTATTATAAAGTCATGTTCAGTTTTAAATAGCTCCAAATTGATTTATTTAGTGGCTAAGGTGGGGATGGGTCGAAATCCTCTCATCCAATAGAATTCAGACAAGTTTAAGTTCCTATATTAACCTTATCATTTAGATTTAACATTAAGTTAAATAATTTTACTTTTACCGTGTCTTCTTGTGTTCTTACACTATAAGGTTAATAAACTTACTATAAGAAGTCAAAATAACCCCAAGTTGTTTATTATTAATATATATAACCTTATCTAAGTCATTTGGCCGATCCTTAGATTTTTAGGAATAAAATAACAACTAATAATATAATATTTTTTTTAAAAACTATTTTATGTCAATTTGACACTATTTAGTAATTGATTTTTGTGAAAATCATAACAGAATGATAAGTTCGAACAAAGTTAATTAAATCACATCTAACCTGTCACATTAACCTAGAAAATTAGTGTAATTCATAAAAAGTCTCAATTTATATTTATTTGAGTATTTATAACATCAATTATGTCAATATTTCATTAATAAGATAATTACTGCATCATTGTTGTGTCATAAATAAATTAAATTATTTAATGTCTAAAAATTACAAATAAAATACCATTAGGTAGGAAATATTATTTGCTTTCTAATTAATATTTATAGTCGAATTTATCTTATGTATAACCCTATATTAAAAATATTTTATTAAATAAGCTTTGATTAATTCTTTTAACTCTACTTTGAATTAAATAATAATAAATGTCCTAATCTAATTCAAGTGGGCCTAAATGGTCATATTTTATTCCTAAGTTTGTTTTTGGTCGAATTACACTTATCTAATAGAATTAGGACATGTGTTAGGGTATCATTTTTACCCTTAATTACCCTATTTACTTTTAATCGTGGTAAATAAAAGTAAAAAGTTACTATTCACCAAAAATTATATTCATCTCATTGAACCACATTTTACTTACTGACATCAACCGTGTCTCTCGGATTTTTTAAATTCCACTCACATAAGCGGTAAAATTATGTTTTATGAAAAATTCATTTTTTTAAACTACCACTTAGTGATTTCACTATTCATCAAAAATTGAAAGTTTTCAGAAAAATACCAAAAATTAGGCCTAAGCTATATTTGATATTATGAACTCAAAAATGATTTCTATTTTACCAAATTCAAAACATATCAGTTTCATTAATTAATTTAAAAATTAATTCCCGTCGTCAAAACAAATAGCGTGTTCTTAAGAGATAATAACTATTAAAAGATTGACAGTTGTTTATGTCTGGTTTAAATGTGAAATTACATCCAATGAACAACAATGTATTAAATTGTAAAAATATATTCTAAATATACTTTAAAACCACTCAAATTAATAATTTATCACTATTAATTATTTCGATTGAAAAATTTGTTTTTAATTAAAATTAAGTAATTTTCACTATTCATCAAAATATGAAAGTTATCCGAAAATCACCAAAATTTCACCCTAAGCTAATTTCGATATTCCGAATCCAAAAATGAAGTCAATTTTGAAAAATAAAAATTAAAAAATTTCAAAAAGTAGTTATTACTATTCATAACGGCTATTTTTAATAATATTTTAATAGCATATCGTTGTTTAGTGAAACTCGTAATTGCGTACTACACACGCTATCGAGGAAGGTCGTGATTGCGTGTAATGAAAAGAAAATCAAGGATGCGTGTTGTGCAAGCTCCTTTTGGTGTAGCGTACAACACAAGACATTATTGAAATTAAAAATAATATTTTTCATAAAATCTCGGGGTTTACATTCTACCCCCCTTAAAATGAATTTCGCCCTCAAAATTCGTCGGGGTTATAAATGGTTTACTATTCGAATGTTTCTTTAATAGAAACCCACATCGTAAAAAGGAATACCAAAACCAATCTTTAAAAACGAAAGTATGAAACGTAACGGTTACACAAATAAACTAATCACTGGGTTTCCACATAGGTGAAAATATGGATATGGAAGAAAAATATAACCATCATGTTCTGATGGAGAGTGGTAGAGAACATGCCTATGGAAAAGCCAACAATCACAAATCCATAATTTTGTGACCATCTAAGGTACCATACGATTAATCAGATATAAGAGTACTAGGACAACATTTTTGGTTTTCAAGATCGTTTCCCTAAAGTTGAAGAATTTGAATTAGAAAAAATACTTACTTTATTTTGGTACAATACCACTGTTGTTCGTGCCTTGAACAATTTCCACTTCATCTCTTAAATAAATGAAGTTGAATTTGTTATTCGGGAAGTGTTAGCAGATCATGTGATAGAATGACGGGTCATTCCATCTGTCTCAAACAAAAGGTTAGCAAAAGTTATTAAATATACATAAGTCATTCTATAGTGAGATTAATCATATATGGTTCCTAAAATGGACTTATTCTTCATATATCATACTGCTTAATAAAACTAGTTTCTACTAAACAGGGACTTCCTGTAGGCCAGTGGTAGGCGATAAAGGCCAGTCGCACATCGGTTGTGGGTTCGATTCCCACAGCCTTGTCCGACGCGATGGGTTGTCGCCCGTCCTGCAGGTTGTCCTTTTTCTAAATCTATATTATTATAACATCCCATCAATAATATCGAAAAACGTTTTATCCTAACTTATGTCCAACATAATCTATTCTAATATTATCTAAAATATTTTGGTCCAAGCTCATAGTAAAAAGAAAATGGCTACTTGAAATGTCACAGAACAATCACGTGAATGCCATCATTTATCCCCCATATATCATAAGATATATCTTGCTGGTCAAATTACAAACATGTGAATACCTTAATCATGTATTCTCTTTAAGAATGAATACCCATTGAACCTTAGTGAAAACATGAATGCAGTTAAAAGTTAACACTTTCCACATACCAAAATCCTCAAAATTCTATATACTCAAACCATGATATCACTCAGTCCTTATATCAATCATGAGCTCATGAATACTGTTAAACATTTCATTTTCTCGTTTTCCCTTCATTATGCGCATATCATCTTATTTCCAAAAATATCTCAATCACTTTGAATACCACATTAGACCAATACATAAATATTCAAATACTCCATGATACAACATTATTTTGGAATCCCTTTACATAAACACTTAATCATTCCACCACATCGTTGTCATATTCAACATCGCCAAGAGTGATCGCATGTGACTTCCCTTTGTCCTTTTCCTTAAGTGGTTTCTCATGTTGATCATCACTAACCCTTGGATTAGGGCATTTATTAGCATAATGCCCCATTTCCTTGCACTTGAAGCATTGAAGTGTTGGTGGTGTGTTCTCTGCAGTGTTTGCTTTGTTCACATCATTAGAAGCCCTTTTTCCATTACTTCGACACTCAGCTGCTCGATGACCTTCTTTTCCACACTTAAAACATTTTCTAGTCCCTTAAGACTGTCTCCACCATGCTTCTTTCCACAATTTGTGCATAAGGAAACATTCATCTTCATTTCACCATTATTCTGAGATTTCTCCTTGAACTCCTTATTTCGTTTCTTGTCAAAACCATGAGATGGATATGTAACACCAACTTCCATTTCTACCTTGATATCACAACGCACAATTTCTTCATAGCTACTGAAGTCTCTTATAGCTAATTCCCTTCGAAGACATGGTTTTAAGCCACTGAAAAATCGATCAACTTTACTTTCAGGTTGGATGATAATGCCAGATGCATACCTTGCAAGTCTTGTAAAATTCGCTTCGTATATACCAATAGATTCATCATCCTTCTACTTCAGCTCAAGAAACTCCTTTTCCATCTTTTTTCGAAGAATACGAGGTAATTACTTACTGAAAAACAAGTTCTTGAACTTGTCCCATTCCATGGACTCAATTTCATCTCTTGGCCTCGTATTCTTGATAAGATTCCACCATTGATCAGCTTCACATTCCAAACGATATACTGCTAAGATGACTTTATCATGCTCAGAACATTGAAGAACTGAAAATATATTTTCAGTGGTACCGATCCATTGTTCAGCAACAAGTGGATCGGAAGACCCACTGAAAGAATGTGGACGTTGCCTCATGAAGGACTCAATAGAATATTGTTCACTTCTCTGCTCATTTGGAAGTCCAGAATGATTCATATCTTGTGTAATTATAGCAATAAGATTTTTCACTCCATCTCCCATAACATTTGTTTGTTCAGGAGGGCAATCATTGCATTGTCCATTGCATTGATCAACACGGTTCCTTCGGGTTCCAGCCATCGTCTAAAACCCAAAAAGAATAGTGTGAGAGGCAAAAATCATGCTAGGGAAAACAACATAATAAAGGGGGAGTACCCTCAATATCTAATATCTTAGGTTAAATTCTAAGATCGTTACCGCAATTCTAGGACTATAACCTATACGTATACTTAACCTTAGAGACATCCCTAGACATACCTTATAAACATCTCTAGGGATCTCACTAAAGTTCTCGCATCCTATTTTCCAAAGGTTGACTAAACCTTTCCTCTGATACCAACTGTAGAGACCCGAAGCTTGACGTACATTGACATTACATTAAATTTGCGGAATACTTAGTATATAACAAAAACACACACACAAGGATCGTAATAGTTCAGTGTCTTTGGAAACTCGGAATATAATCTTCTAATCGTGGTGAAAGATCTTCAACATCTCCCATAAAGATCTTCCTTTTTTTAACTAAAACCTTTCTTTATATCCTGTGGAAAAGAAAACATAAAAGGGTGAGATCAAATGCTCAGTAAAGGTAAACAAAAGAAATATCAATCACATCATATTCATAAGAACAAAACATTTTGGAAATCTTATCCTGCAAAAGAGAGCATAATTTCATAACATGGGATAAATCATAGCAGTGAAATGAAATCTCAATAATCATAACTTAAAACATGAAACATTGTGGCATACACACATAATCATAGAGAATCATTTCTTGTTAGTCAAGACTCATTTCCAAGACTATCTTAGTGGACAAAGTCCCTTTATGAACCGAGTCACCCTCGTTTCAGTCCTGTTTCACTGAACCGGTATAACCTACCATTCCATCCATGTCTATCTCATGAGATATAAAATCATTACCCAATTCATTGGAGGGAGATATAGGTCCCACCCATCTCATAATGATACCATTCTTATGTGTGCCATAAAATCATAAATCATACATCATTGCATAACCCATGTAATACAAATGGTAATCTTAAACATCATTACATCATAAAACAATTCATATAAGATAAAGGAATTCATAAAAATAATTCCATCACAACATGATCAAATCAATGTAATAATAGGGATAAAAACAGAACCCTTTATTATCTTACATGGAAAATAATTTTGATAAAGCACTTGAACTCCATTCTTGAGGAAAATATCCTTTCTTCTTCAAAAAACATTTTTCCTTTCTTAACATGTCATACGACTTTAAACTAAAATAATTTGATTAAAAATAAACTTGAAAAATTGTAAAGGAAGCTTCTTGGAAATAATGATTTAAAAATCCATTCATGCCGTAAAAGTTAAAAAAACCTTCTTCGTACTTTTGTCGGAAAAGTCAAAAAGTACCTCGTACGAAAAACGACAAAAGATTCCTTTCATATATTTTACTAAAAACTTATCGATGGGTAAAATTGGATTTAAACAATTGTAGATGGATGGAAATAATATTAAATATTTAGGAAACATGGATGTGGATGATAAAATACACCCCAGTAAATACCAAAGTATAAACAATCTCGGATAAAAATGAGATTGTGATATTTCCCTTACCTTAGGTCCGATATGCTTTGTAGTGTCCGAACCTCCTGTATAATGATTTAAATAATGTTATTGACTTATTCCAGAATCATATTCATTGTTATGATATCATATATGGTTCATTTATGACTATATATTATCCGTTCTTTTGTAAATTCCATGTTAAAGAGCGTTTTGGGTAAAATTGTTTCAATTGTCGTCCGTGTTTTGACTTGTAATTATTCATATGATTACTTAGATCATGATTACTTAATTCCAGAATATAAAACATGATTTATATATATATATATATTCAGAATATACATATATATAATAAATCAGTAAATGAAAAGAAATACACCGTTCAAGGAGACGGTAGACCGTTCGTACGCATGAACGCTGTTTTCGTTTCCTTATTGAGTTGAATGGAATTAAGTAGATGACATACATATATATACACATAAATCCAGTAGATTTATAATTTCATATATTTTATTATTATTGCTTATATATACTTTATAATCATTCTTAAATGGTTAACATGGAGAATGAATCTCATCGTGTCATGGAGACGGTAGTCCGTACGTACGTACGAGCGATGATATCATTTCCATAATTATTGAATTGAATTGGAGTGGATGATACAATATATCAGAATCATTATTATGTTATAATAACTATGTATAGTTATTTTTTACACCATAATACCCATCCATGTAAGGTGTTGGTGGAAAAACAGATTACACCACGGCGTGGAGACGGTATTCCGTACGTACGCTCGCGCGGTGATTTCCCTTTTTCCGTAGGATGGATAGAAGGTTAATTAGAGTTGTTTCATATTTATAATAACATATCAGTATAGGATTGATACTGATGTTATTACTTCATAATGAAACAACCTTAGAAGAAGAAGTGGAAGAAGAAATAAAGGTGAAATAATTTGTAACGGAAATTACCTCTTCTTTGAAGCGCCTCTTTTAGACCGCCTCTTACGGTACAAAAATTGGTCTTTGAGGAAGACCAGAACCTATAGGATGTTTCTAGGGAAGTGAAGAAGAGAATTTGGTAGAGGTTGGCCGAGGTTGAAGGCTCAAAGTTGTGTGAGGAAGAGAGGGAGGAGGTGCCCTTTTATAAGGGAGGAGAGGGGCACCTTTGGAATAACTAAAAATATTATTTTATTATAAAGTCAAGTTCGGTTTTAAATAGCTCCAAATTGATTTATTTCGAGGCTAAGGTGGGGATGGGTCGAAATCCTCTCATCCAATAGAATATAGAAATGTTTAAGTTCATATTTTAACCTTATCATTTAGATTTAACATTAAGATAAATAATTTTACTTTTACCGTGTCTTCTTGTGTTCTTACGCTATAAGGTTAATAAACATACTATAAGAATCCAAACTAACCCCAAGTTCTTTATTATAAATATATATAACCTTATCTAAGTCATTTGTCCGAACCTTAGATTTTTAGGAATAAAATAACAATTAATAATATAATATTTGTTTTAAAAACTATTTCATGTCAATTTGACACTATTTAGTAATTGATTTTTGAGAAAATCATAACAGAATGATACATTCGAAAAAAGTTAATTAAATAAATACTAACATGTCATATTAACCTAGAAAATTAGTGGAATTCATAAAAAGGATCAAATTATATTTATTTGAGTATTTATAACATCAATTATGTCAATATTTCATTAATAAGATAATTACTGCATCATTGTTGTGTCGTAAATAAAGTAACATATGTAATCTATAAAAATTACAAATAAAATACCATTATGTAAGAAATCTTTTTAGCTTTCTAATTAATATTTATAGTCGAATTTATCTTATGTATAACCCTATATTAAAAATGTTTTATTAAATAAACATTGATTTTAACTCTTTTAACTCTTCTTTGAATTAAATAATAATAAATGTCCTAATCTAATTCAAGTGGGCCTAAATGGTCATATTTTATTCCTAAGTTTGTTTTTTGTCGAATTACACTTATCCAACAGAATTAGGACATGTGTTAGGGTATCATATTTACCCTTATTTACCCTATTTACTTTTAATCGTGGTAAATAAAAGTAAAAAGTTACTATTCACCAAAAATTATTTTCATCTCATTGAACCACATTTTACTTACTGACATCAACCGTGTCTCTCGGAGTTTTGAAATTCCACTCACAGAAGCGGTAAAATTAATTTTTATGAAAAATTCAGTTTTTTTAACTACCACATAGTGATTTCACTATTCATCAAAAATTGAATGTTTTCAGAAAAATACCAAAAATTAGGCCTAAGCTATATTTGATATTATGAACTCAAAAATGATTTCTATTTTACCAAATTCAAAACATATCAGTTGCATTAATTAATTTAAAAATTAATTCCCGTCGTCAAAACAAATAGCGTGTTCTTAAGAGATAATAACTATCAAAAGATTGACACTTGTTTATGTCTGGTTTAAATGTGAAATTACATCCAATGACCAAAATTGTATTAAATTGTGAAAATATATTCTAAATATAATTTAAAACCACTCAAATTAATAATTTATCACTATTAATTATTTTTATTGAAAAAAGTTGTTTTTAATTAAAATTTAGTAATTTTCACTATTCATCAAAATATGAAAGTTATCCGAAAATCACCAAAATTTCACCCTAAGCTAATTTCGATATTCCGAATCCATAAATGAAGTCTATTTTGAAAAATAAAAATTTCAAAATTTCAAAAAGTGGTTATTACTATTCATAATGGCTAGTTTTAATAATATTTTAATAGCATATCGTTGTTTAGTGAAACTCGTTATTGCGTACTACACACGCTATCGAGGAAGGTCGTGATTGCGTGTAATGCAAGGCAAATCAAGGATTCGTGTTGTGCAAGCTCCTTTTGGTGTAGCGTACAACACAAGACATTAGTGAAATTAAAAAGAATATTTTTCATAAAATCTCGGGGTGTTACAAAATCCTATTAATTGTTTTGATGCAGGTTATGTGGGGGAAGCCTCTTAGAAAACTGCCAATAATTAATCCAACACACCACTTAAATTGTGCCATTGCTATTTAATTCGCTTAACCCTCCTTTTTAAATTAAGTAGCTGCATCATTGGAATTTATTAAGGATCCTAATAAATGAACCATCATAAATTCCGTGATGGTTACATAACTCTCCCCCTCTCTTATATATAGGGAGCTTGGGAGGAGGATTTGGGACAGCTTCACCAAGCGACGAAGCGCTGGTAAAGTGACATGATGCCCAACACTTGGAGGATTATGCTCTCCAACGAAGAACGCTCCACTGACGAAGAATGTCGAAATTTACTTTGAACATATTTCTTGGAACTCCTTCCGATGGGAGACATCCTCATCCATAACGAATCGACGTCCACCTTCTTGAACCAACATCAACCAACTACGAACAAGGTAGGGGGTTTATTACTTGATAATATTATACCCTTTTCTTATCTTTCTCATCAGATAAAAAGGAATTGTAGAGGACATGTTGTTGATCATCTACATTTCTTGAAGAGAAAAATGATACCTCCCTAAACATGGAGGGTGCGGAACAACCTACCATTGCCTGACACCCTCGGTCGATTTTCATCCTTGTGGTTATCTTTGAAGCGGCATCGAGGCGACGAATCTGCAACAAAAAAAGGTTGTGCTACTCACAACCTCTGAGAACCGTACCGCCCCCACTGCACAACTGTGTTCCCAGCCAAACACAGCTGGCCCGTGCCACAGCGAACCAGCATGCCCAGTCTCCCTCGGCCGTCGGCCCGCCCGTTGCCCGGCCGGCCCCGACCGCTAGCCTGCATGCTGCCCGAGCCCCATCGGCCTGCCCGCGCGCTACCTGCACCCCCCGCCGGCCTGCCCCCGCCCCGCTAGAGTATCCTGGCGCTGCCCGCGCGCCCCGCTGGTATCGCTGTGTGCTACCCGTGCCCCTCGTGGCCTACCCACGCGCTGCCCCCGCACCTTGTCGGCCTGCCCGCATGCTGCCCGCGCCCCACCAATGTATCTGCGCACTGCCCGGGCCCCCCACAGACTACCCGCGCGCTCCTCTCACACCCCCTGCATGTCTGTGCCTCGCCATCATATCTATGTGCTGCGCTCGCCCCTTGCTGCCTGACCGCGCGCTCCCCACGTGCCCTGCCATCCTGGCCACGCACTGCAAGCGCCCTGCGGCCTACGCGCACGGTACCCAGTGCCCCACCATCATGGCCACACAAAACACATTCCCTGCACGACCTACCCACACCCCAGCTACCTGGAAAACCGGTCGAGCCATGCCGGCCATACCGAGCTGGCCCGCGACGTCCTTCACGACGTCGCTGGACGAACCAACTCATCTTTTCAGTCCAAGCCGCACCCCTTGTGGTGATGACTGAACCAGCCCCGACCTCCGGGTTGAGCCACTTATGCGGCGACCTCTGTGCCGAACCACACTCGCAATCCAGTGGGCCCGACCCAGAGGTCCAGGCCAATCCTAGTAGGCTGGCCCACCCAACGTGCCTGGTCTGACCCAGTGGGTCTGATCGGGTCGACCCAGACTAGGTTGTCCCCATCTGGGTCGGCCCGAGTCGGTCTGACTGGGTGGGATCAGACCCATGCCCATTACCAACCCTGTTACTTCCTTTGGTCAAAACTTTGGCACCAGACGACCATTTCAGGAACAGTTAGTGGTGCTAGTTTTCTTTGACCATGAAAGTCCCTTTGAGTATACTACACTAGAGTTCAGGGTAATGTTGATATACAGTCAGGTTGGATTGTACATGAAACCAACCGGGCCCCCCGAACTAAAAAGCTAATAACTCACAGACGAGGCGTCCCATTGATGCCTCGTCTATTACGTTGAGACCCCGATGAAAAGACCGAATTTTGAGATACTTCATCGTGGGAATTGGTGGAAGTTGAAAATTTAAAACATGGCTTGAGGAGTAGACCCTCCCGGAATCAAGCGTCCTTTGTAGAAACCATGTGGTTGGCTGTGCACTGACGACTGTTCTTGGATCTTATGTTGGTCCAACAATTCTGACTTCTGTTCCTGGATCACATGTTGGTCCGACAGAGTAGCTGGTCCTGGATCATGTGTTAGTCGGACAGCTTTGATGACTGTTCTTGGATCATGTGTTGGTCTGACAGAATAGCTGGTCGTAGTTCATGTGTTGGTCCGAAAACTTTGATTATTAAGTGCCAATATCTGATCATCTCTATCTATATATATACGTTGTGTACCTGTGTGAGCTGAGTTAGTGACTTATGTGTTTTTCCTCATTATTGAAATGGGCTACTTGATAACATAGGTATTTGTATGGGCATATACCTAAGTAAAGGTTGTCTGTTGATTTCTTACTCTGTGGTTTTCCGTTGGTGGTTTTTGAGAGACCTTGGTGGTCTCAGGGTACCTAATGAGAATCGTTATACTTAGCCCTACATAGTCTATGCCCACACCTCGTTGTGTTGGTTGTAGATGACGGACAACGCTGATAGACGATCAGAGTAGTAGGGCTAGACTGTACCCGAAGGTGGACTTTATGATGATCAGGTACACGGAGGAGACTGATATACATGGAGTGTTGAGCAGGCTACATATAGCTACCCTCTAGGTTGGATCCGTGGTGAACGTTCTAGGAGCTTATTTTCACCTTTCAGCTATTTACCATTCTTTTGTTGTACTTTTTTTAGTTTCCTTGTACATTATAGTTGGGCTTGTATTTCCGGCTCCTCTTCTTTTCCGAAATCCATTTGTATATAGCTTCACTTAGTTTTTTCTTCAGCATACTCGTTTGTGTGTGTTTCTAGTTTATAAAAGCAATGCCTTCCCAGATTTAGGGATTTACACCTTTGGTACTAGTCACCAGCCCCTGGCCTATGGAAGGTGAGCTTGGGGTAGTCATAGAACGGGCCCCAGGGGATAGGTCGTGACATCATCTCTGGAAGCGAAAACGAGGAGTAGGATCCATGTAGTTTTCTTTTCAAATAAATAGGCTTAAAACAACATATGGATTGAAATTGATTTAACCACAATTATCTTGGATATTTAGAATGGAGAGGTTCATCTAGCCTGGCCACTTACTACCCATTGGATGAATTGTCTCCTTTCTCTTCTGGTGATCAATGACAGTTTCAATCATACCTTTTGTGAAGAAAACATGGTTGCATACATTCTTTATAACAAGGGTGTTACCCATGATATAACATGGATGGATGACTTTTCTATTGATTTAATCACATTTTATGATAAAGATTGTAAAAAGATTTTGTCTTTTAGAATCATGTGACTTTTTTTCTTTGTATATTAATTTGTGATTTGGCCTTTGACCAAGGTACCACCTTCTTAAAAAATGATATATATATATATATACTAATATAATTATTCATGTTGTGATCGGAATATTTTTTAATATGGTAGGAAATGAAACATACCAACCTTAGCTACACCTATTCTAGGTATCTGAGTTAGACAATAAATTGTTAAATGGGTGTTCTAGATCCCCATAATCTAGAAACAAGTTCCATGGCATTGAATTTTTTTTTGGAATGGTTTTCATTATAAAAATGTAAATAATATAATAGAAATAAAACCAATAAAGAAAATATTTCCATCATTATATTAAATAAACCTCTAAAAACGAAAAAATAGAAAAAAACTACAAATACAATATAAAATGATTGTGAGGTACAAGGACATAAAAAAGAAAAATAAATAGATAATATAACCATATATCTGAAATAAATAATTTTACACACATCAATGTGATGTGAGGGTCAACAACCCACCATGTCTACACCATCACCTTGTCAAGATCCACTAGAAATTATACATGTCATATTTTATGTAATCTTTTCATTTAACTATATATCACCAAAAAAACTATATACGTCTATTTGTTGTATGTAGTGTGTGATCATTAAACTCAAGAATATTCCCACAATTTATTCCATAAATAATAATACCTGACTGGAAAACAATTTTTTGGATAGAGTAGAACACTGATGAGAAGGGTGAATTGAGTTTCAAAATAAAATATTGTGTTAAAATTTTAAAAACATAAATAAAACAATTTAATAAATAACATTTAACTAAAACTATAAAATTAAATGATTTTATCTATTGAAGGGCTTCTTGAAACCTCAATCATAGCTTAGTTAAAATAATATTTAAAATAATTTATATTTTGAAACTAATTTACATTAATCAAACATGAAATATTAAACATGTGTTAAAGTAATCTAATAACGAAAAAAATTGTTATTAAAAATAGATACTGGTTTTTATTTTAAAGTGGAAATGTTCATAAAATTTATTGAATTAGACTAGATAATGGAACAACAAAAATAATTATGGGGTTCATTATCAGGATGATACCTTATCCCCAACACTAGAAAATCGCCCCTAGCTAATAATTTTATTATAAAATAAACATAATATTATCCGAGATTAGGTTTTTACAAATGAATATACATAGATATCGAGGATATACACAAGCCACTTCCACAATAATTCATGGGATGAAAATAATTCTGGTCAAATAAGACATATTCACACATGGGACTAAAAATGAAATTTTTTTTAAGGAAGTTTATAAAAATTTATAGTTCTGTACAAGAGACCTTGTTTTAATATTAAAAGAGTAAAAAAAATTAATAGTTTTTCTAAAGAAAAAAATGAAATTTATATATATAGTGAAGATTTTATGTAGATTAGTCTAATCAATTTTATTTTTTCAAGAGTCCTTGGACATTACTTATTAAAGACTTAACCATGTTTTTACACAATATTTAGGAAAGTATACTATTATAACATGATCTAAATGTGTCTTCTATGTATCATAAGAGAACACATATATTATTTTTTTAATCTCTATAAATATCTACACCTTTTTTATTTGATTAATTATTATTCTGAAAAATAACTCTATATAAATTTAGCCATTGAATAACATTTTGTACAACCTTAATTACACAAACTATGAAGTTAATTCTCAAAATGTATCCGTTAGAGATTTCAAAATGTTCCACTACTCAAGTTAGACATCGAAGAGTAGTCTTCACTTAGGCACAAGCAACTCATTACATGGTTACTAGGAATGGTTTGTTAACATGAAAACATGTCATGTAAACTATATTCCTTTCATTTATTAGTCCTCTTCCTCATATGACATGTATATCTCTTCATGCGATTAGTACTCTTCCTCACATTCTAGGTACTTTGTTTCTCTTAGAAGGAACATTAATTCTCATGGCCTGTTGACTTATTCTTATGGTATGCTAATATCTCCATGAAGTCACTAAAATTACATAAATTGTTAGAACATTAATTAAAAAAATTTAATTACCTATTCATGGTATGTATATTTCATCATGTAATAGTTTTTTTCCTTCTTGGAGTCACATTGTGTTTAGTGCATGGTAGGTTCAGTACACACGTAATAACTTGAAAAGAAAATTCATTATCAATACAATGATAGGATATAATTAGGGAATGGTAGGTAGTTTGGTCATGTGGTCTGTACCACATAGTCACATCACCATCATAGTCAAAAGAATATTTTCATGTGGTAGGTATATATAGTAATCCCTAGACAGAACCATTTTTACATGTTTTTCCAGAAAATCCTTTCACTAACATAAATATGAAATTAAATATGGAAATCATAAACATAATTTTGGATCATTAAAATATTGAGTTTCTGGTCAAATTCATTAATCTCACAATTTTTCATGATAAAAATAATGACATTTAAAATGAAATGAATTGAATACAATAAAAGTAGATTCTTAATAAATTAAAACATATATTTCTCCATATATCAAAGGGTTATCAAATTAATTAATATATTTAATTAATAAATTTAATTTATTACAGTTACTACCCATTTTGGTTAATAATAAAAAATTTATTATAAGGAAAATAATCAGATAATAGTAAAAATAAAATAAAAATTTAAAAAATATGATTATTTCACTAATAATTTAATAGATATGACAAAAAGAGTCAAATTTTATCCTCATCAATAATTATAATCTTAATATGAATACATATTATCTTGGATATCTATATAAAAGATAGGATCCTTTCATTTGTATATAGAGATAGGCACACAAGATGTGTTCTTGGTTGAAGAAGTTGTATTAGGGTCACCAATGACTAATCACTTTGACATTGGAATGATGTGTTAGAGTTATTTTCAAGTAATTAAGACAAAAGGATTAAGGTTATAGGAGTTTGTGGTCGGATATAAGGACATAAGAATGGTTGGGTGATCTGAGACAATTGTATAGAAGTGTAAAGATATGGTTCCATCATCCTAGTAAAATCACTCAATGTCCAAAATCTATGCTCCAATGCTTGAAAAAAGACCTATTTTTTCTGAAGTCTTCTAGGACTAAGATAAGAACCATTACCATCTTAACATGAGATTTAAAATCATGGTTTAATTGTATAATATTTAGATATAATGAAAGGGTTTTGAACATACCTTTCACATCTCATTGGGTGAACATATATATTAGGTAGAAATCAATGTGATTCTTACTTGTTTATCTTTCATTATCAGCCGATTTTAAATCCTTCTCAACAAAATACAACGTTTGAGTGACATGAGTTTGAAAACAATCAAAAAAAAAGTTACCTATTCTACTTTAACTCATAAAACACAACATTCAACTATTATCTGATGAATTCTCTAATTCCTTCTTCATCAATAGAGGATTGGATAGGAGGATCATAAGGTGTATTAATAGAATAAGAAGCTCAAAAGTAATACTAAAATAACTATGGTCTTGCTTCATTTTCATATCTGATAAATATATATAAGAATAACATATCCATGATTTCAAAAACTCAATGTCATTTCTCTTTAAATCTATATTCAGATTTGATTTTGGTGGATGATTATAAATTAGTTATACAATATCCCTAGATAAAATTTCCTCTCTCATTGGCCTCAAGGAACTTCCAAAATGAAGGAATATTTATTGGAATACATCCATGTGATTTTATTTAAATTAATCTAAATCTTCCTTGGTGATATAAGATGTAAAAGGGATAGAGTGAGGTATAAAATTATAGGGATCAGAATCCTAATTACTACCTTCTATGTCAGCTATAACCTCCACTAATCTAGATAATTCATGATAGTATTCATCTCTATCACCAACATCAACTTCTTCATGAACAAAAGACTCAATATTTTCAATATCCAAAGATAATGAAAAACTTTTATTAGCTTCCTCACCATCCTTGATGGTATTTTAAAAAAATAACCTCCATAGTGTATTATACTGAGGTTTGCAAAAGTTCTATATCATGCCTATTTTTAGAATAAATATTAGTTAAGAAATATCTATACAACAGACTTTTAGTGGAATTGAGGGTAGGTTAAACATCTCCAAGTAGACTTCCCAATTATAACTCTCTTCATAAGACTCTAAATATTATAGTACAAACATAGTGGATTCTAGGGACTTCTCCCCTTTAATCAATTTATTGTGTCAAGATTATCTAGGAGCACCTCTTATTACATTAAATCCATATGAGTGGTTTTTCTCATCATTAAATTCTCAAAAATCATCTTCATCAATAGTATATGTGCTAATAGATACTTCAATATCAACTTGGTCTTTTTATTTTATCTCTTCCTCATGGTATGGTAGTGGTGGAGGCGAGTTAGGTGGTCCAAAATACAAAATATTAGTGTTTTTCCTATCATCCTTAAGAGCCAATGTGGATTCCTCATCAACATAAAAAAACTCATCATCTACTTAGTCTTCTTCTTTAACTTCCTCAACTATAGATTTTTCAACACAAACAAAAATTTAATCATCATATTAGACAATTACTTCATCAGGTTCAAGACATTGATCTAGAAAATCCATTGGTTTAACAAGATATTTGACTGGATCAATATTATTATATAACTTCTCTAACTAACATAGAAACAATTTCTTCAAGGAGATCCAATTTACATTCAAATGACTACAAATATATTGATTTATTATCATACCCTATAATGATGTTATATTTTCCTACTCTATATGTATTAAGCCATTAGACGCCAAAAAGAATTAAATTAACATTCGATAATGTAGTGAATTGAATTTATAAGTGGGATTATTAAACATGTTCATTTTCATCATCACGTATGATGAAAAAATGATCCAGATCACATTTTTATTCATAACCAAGATGAAAAATAATGATGTATCATGATACTGAATTTCCTTTCTCTTGGATAGATCCAATTTTTTATAATCATGGATAACATGTTTAATTAACCATTTATCTCTACAATATTTTTCAATCTAGGTGTGTCATTCCTAATAACCTCTTATAGAGATATCTGAAACTCAATATTATTATGGTTGAATGAATGAGAAGATTGGTAATCATCATTCTCATCCTTTTGTGTAACTTTTAATCTTATCAACCAACTTTCTGGTGAAAATTTAAAAATTACCCATTTATCATTATCCCAATGAAAAATCTTATACCTATATGGATAAACTACATAAAAATATGATATTCTTTTTCATTTATTAGGAAAAAGTCTTATTATTCTCCTTAAATAAGTTATCTCGTCCTTGATTTTAAATCTCATTACACACTAGTGGTTTTTTTGATTTATACCATTGACCATGAAATTAATTCTCTGTATAAACTAAAGATCCCACCTGATGTTTATATCATGGATTAGTTATAGTTCTGGATCTTCCATTTACATTAATTTATATTTTCACTCGAGGTGATTCTAAAGGATTTGTGATTCCAGTGGTGCACTTCACCCTCATCCTACTCATGTTACAATTCAAGAATAAAAATATTGGATTTTTTTATGAGTTTCGAGGCATGATGGTTTATGTTAAAGATAGATCACATGAATGAGGGTTTATATAGAAATTATGTTATGTTAAATAACTATGGGGTTCAATTGGAAGTTTTTTCATTGATTCAAATTCGAATTCAACTATTAAAATTCAATCATTTTGCTATAAAATAATAATAAACTTGCCTAAAAATTATACCAAAAAGACTCCATTAAATATCCTATGTAAAAAAATAGAAATTATGGGTATAATAACTATGTTATTATTATAGATTAGATGGAATGGTACATATATTCACTATACAAGTACCATTATGCAGTAACTATGGTGACTATGTGATAGATATGTAATGGTAGGTATAATAACCATGTGATTTAAGTTCCATGGTAGGTATAGTAATAGTGTGACTAGTCGGTGATGATAGATAAACATCTTGTATGAATAAAAACTATAATTCACATTGCTAACCATTTAAAATGAACATCTTGGTAATCTAATGAAAAAGTTAAATTACAATAGTGTAATTATTTTTACTAATAATTTAAATAACTTAAAAGGGTAAAACAAAATTAAAATAAATTAAAATAGCTTATAATTCCTAATTCATATCCGATATAGTTTATTCTCTCAATATTTAATGGGTTTTTAAATATATCGGCAAACTGTTGTCCAGTACAAATGAATTCAATAGTTATGTCACCATTATGAATATGATTTCTCAAAAAGTGATGTATTATAACACTATTATTTTTCCTTAAATGTGATAGTTGATTTTAGAGATATATAATTCACATATATTTTAACAATTCATTGGGCCATGTAGATATTAATATCCACAGTCTTCCAATGTGTTTTTTGTCCACAGAATCTATACACAACAACTATATGAATCTTTTTTCTCATCATCAATAGTGTATAATGTAATATATTTATGATTTTTACAACACCATGATACTAGAGACTTCTCCTAAAAAGTGACATCCACCTAAGGTAATTTTTCAAACTATGTTACATCATCAAAAATATTTTTCTAAATAAATCAAAAAATAAAATACATGTACTGTACATTAAAATAGTATTATGTTAGATATACCACACAAACACAGTAAACCTAATATCATTTGTGTTATCAGTTATGTTTAGTAAATGTCCAGTCATACCTCTATACATGGTTTGATGAATTGATTTCCTAGTTTCATCAAGATTTAGATTATATATTGTCACCAAGGGAGTATCATAACCATTATTACATTCTATACCAAATTTTTATTATATCCGTAGCTTACTTACCTTAATTTAAAATGATTCCCTCTTTGTTTGAAAAAATCTGATAACTAAACATGAATTTTAACTCACCTATCAAACTCATTTATAATTAATTTTTCCTGAATTTTTAACATACAATACATAAAGAGTAATTAGATAATCCAAAATAATATCATAGACATAGATTTATACTAATAAAAAAACGTTTTTAATTTTTTTTTAATATAAAACCATCAATTCCATTTAAATAGCATTGTGAAAAAATGAGCTAATTCTATCATACAAAACTCCAAGAGCTTTTTTTGACAATAAATTTATTTTTTCAATCCAAAAAATTCATTCATGACTTCATGGTTTTAAATTCCACAAGATTTTCCACTAAAACATCATAAATAACATAAATATTTAGAAAGGAACTCTTGATATCAATTATAGATAATTCGAAATCAGAATGTGCCGCATAGGAAAGAAAATTTTTGATGGATACTACTCTAGCTACATGTGAAACAATTTTTTTACCATGAATACTTTCTTATTGACTATATACATGTGGAAAAAAGCCATTATTTAATTCTAATTATAGTTCCAAACATATCTATTTTATTCATAAACACCCTCTTAGTTCCAATGGTCAAAAAGCCCTTGGTTATTTCAATTAATTCCCCTGAATTATTTCTCCCAAATTTATTTAGCACTTATTTCACTTCAATTACCTAGAAATAATCATTAATTATAGTAGTTATGTTCTTAGGTTCTATATTTGACACAACATCTTGAAGACAACCTTATTTATAAGTGAATCACTGGTTTAGGTTCCACTATCTAGGTCTCCATCTATAACATCTAAAATATGGTTTCTATGAGTGCTACCAACTGTAGTAATGGATGTTTTTGACACTTAACTCTCATCTATGGGTTGATGTTCAAACAATCTGGTAGTGGGTGATTATTCTATATGTATTTTTGTAAAATAATTGTGATTAGTTAGAGTATTAATATTCATTTTAGAAAGGTTCTACACAAAGTTCTCTAAAGGGGTTTTAATTTATTTGGATTTCTTTCATAAAATATTACATTTTTATATTATTCAAAAATTATTGTCCTTTTATTAGACTCCATTTATTATTTACAAGATATTGAATATCAGAGGAAAATTCCATAATCTCTTTTGTATGATTTTTTATTTCAAAAATATCCTTCTAAATTTGTATAAATATTTTACAAACGAAAACAATAATGTAATTAAATTTTCATTTTCTCCAATCCATAACACATATAGGATATTATTAAAAATATTTATAACTAGAAATCTATTAATAATATATCTTGATTTATTAATATCTTATTTCTAAAAAGTATTTAGGTAAATAAAATTTAGTAGTCATTTTCATGGAAATCCCTCAAACAGTTTTATTTATTCTATCTTCTACATTATTTTATTGAGGGGTGACAAGAGAATAAAAATTGTGATTATATTCAATTTTCATCATAGATATTCAATTCCCTGATTTTCACACTCAAGTCCATGATTACTTCTTAATGTATTAATTATAATTCCACAAATATTTTCTATAGAATTGGTTTACTTGTAATTATATGAACAAGCATTAAATTTGTGATCTTGAATGATTACACATGTGAATCTTAAAAATTCATCTACTAGAACATAAGAAAATTTATTTTTATTTAATGTAGATAAATTATAGGGTATAAAAATATCCATGTGTATAAAATTTATGGGTTGAAACTCTGAATCATCTTTCTATGGTTTGAGATAGTTTTTTTCCTTCTTCCCTTTTTGACATGTTTTCTTGAATTTGTCTTTTGGGAATTTAATTTTATGGAGATCCTTGAAAAATGTCTTCATAGTAAACATTTTATTATGTGTAGGTGTTAATGGACTATTCTCTTATTCTAAATACAAGACTCAATATAATTCACATAAATAGTAAGTATTCTAATAAAATAATTAACTCAAACCAAAATCGTATACATTATCATTGCAAGAATAATTAAAAACTAAAACATGATTAGAATCATAATTTATAATATTATTACTATTATATTTAAAATGATTTACACAATCCCATTTTTTGATATTATAATAATATTATGATTTATTCAATATACAAATCATAATTTAAAAATCAATAATAATTCTTGGGTCATATCTTTGACTGAGTCTCATTGTGTTTGCTTTGGTGATTTCATCATACATGACATGTACACTGTATATATTAATAAGATTCATGAATGTCTAACAGACCCTAGTCATGTATCTGGGGAATACACTATCCAAATAATATAATTTTTTACTGTTACACTTCATGAAATTCTCATATAGAAAATTGAAAACAGGAAATGATTTTTTACCCATTTTTTATTAAGTACATAAATTTTAGGGGAAAATGATTTACAAATACAATATTGTTTAACAAGATCTATATATATAATTTTTATGATTTTAGGAATAAAAAATAATGTTAGGACCAAATGATATATAACAAATTTCAAACATGGATAAACCAGATCATGAAATTAATTTTTTATTATAATTTTTCCTCTGTCTAGGTTAGTAACAAATCACTTTCATATATTTAAAAGCGTTCTATTTTCAAATCATTCTAGAGGTAGTTTGTATACAATTTGAAAATCTCTCAACATATGTTTGTTTTTCAATCTCTTATTTTCCATATTAAGTTTATATTTTTTCTTTTATTAGTTGATCAATTTCACCTTTTATATAGAAAATACAAATTTAAAAAGATCATTTAATGAATTTTGTTTCTTTAAAATTTTATATTTATCCTTGAGTTCATTATTTTTCCTCTATCATTTTATAATACTCAAATAAATCCTCACTATCCATATTAACTTTCTTCAATTATAATATGAACTGAAAAAATGTTTAGGAGATGTAGAAGTGTTTTTTTTACCTGAGATGTGTTTTTCATAATCACCTGTTAGCTATATAATGTTTATATTCACTACTAATATTAAATTCACATTGACTGTCTATATAGGTTCTAAATGTTTCATTAATATAATTTTTATACCATTTAACTTTATCATCATACTATTTATTAAAATTTATCATACAATATTTTACTTTGATGTTATGTTTTATTTTTCACTTTTTAAAATTTCCTCAATTTCGGAATCATCCGTTTTCCACTCATTCCTCTAGTATCCTTTTATATATTACATTCTAGATAAGCTAAATTTTTTTATGATATTATTATTACTATAGAATTTCTTGAATCATCTGGATAAATTATCTATTTCCTCATCACTATCTATGAGTCATTCATTATCATTGGGATTTTCATCTCTGATCTATTATTTTATAATTGAGTTATAAGTCATGAAGGATATTGACTTTCTTGTTGGTTCATCTCCTTCATATTTGTTTACATTAAATTATTCCTCATACAACAAATGATTTAAAATAATCTTTTTTTCTTCTAAATTTTTTATGCGATAAAAATCATTGATGGAAATGGAGTTTGCTCTCCAAATATTAGGTTGTCATTTAAGAAGTTTCATCATTTATCTTTGTCTGCAATTGTTTCCAATGTTTATGAATTGTTATCATACTTTCATTACGCCAAAGATAAATTTTGGAAATGGATTCACCAATATATATTTTGAATGTATCAAATATAATACTATAAGTATTTAAAAGAATCTATTCATAATTTAAGGGTCCCTCACATGATATAATATGAGAATCCAAATTTTCATACATAGTAAAAGAAGTAGATATTCATTTAAAGTCCACTTCTCATACATAACAATATAATTCATTAATTTCTATATAATTGAAAGCATAATATTACATACTGGAATTGTTTTATTAAAATCCAGCAGCAACTGCATATTAAAATTTTTACTTAATTACAATAAAAATTTCAAATACCATGCAATATATATATATATATATATATATATATTTGAATCTGGATCTTACTATGAGGATAATTAGTTTCATCAAGATAAGAAGGATGATTAGTGATAATTCATTGTTTTCTGTTATTAGTAAAAAAACCCAATATTTAGAATTAAAAGAAACTTATGTTATTATCATAAAACTAGATCACAGTAAGAATTTTGTTTAAAAAAAACTGAAACCAAATATTGATCGGAGGGGAACACTCAACTGTTGGATGAATTCAGTTTCCATTTTAAAATTTAGGTATACAAAAAAATTGCCCCCCCAATTTAATAAAAAATCATACTTATCATAAATTTTAGAATTAAATAATTTAATCGTTAGAAAATATCCTCATCATCTCAATAATATCTTAGTTAATTTAATATTGAAATTTATTTAAATTTTAATACTGATTTACTTCAATAAAAATCCTTATATAACAAATAAGTCAAAGTTAACTATTAATGAATCATTTTTTATTTGTTGGAAATTAAATATTGGTTTTTATTTTAAGGAAAATGAGGAATTAAACTACCCAATACCCTCTAAATGAAACTCGCTCCTTTAGAAAGAAGATTATTATAAAATAAAATAATCCACTAACTAGATTGATTTTTATTTAGATAACTATACTAATTATGTCTTGGTTAAAAAAATTCCTCTTCTAGATTTATTTATGAGATAAATCTGTTTGACCTCACATTTGACATCTTCCCAAGTAAAATATGGTAGTAAAAATGAAATTAATTGTATGATAGTGTTTATAACTCTCCGGTTCAGTACAGAAGTTTGTGTTTAACAGACCAACCCATGTTAACTAGACAAGCCGCCGAATTTCACCCATCATGGTGTGATATAACAAAGATAATAGAAAACATTCATTAAAAATAAAGAAATGACATGAAACCTGAGTTAAATTAAGAATTAAAATATTCAACATGACCCCTAAAAACAAAGATAAACTGGATAAACCATAAGAGTATGAATTCGACCTTACCAAAAATTCTCAATGTGACTATTTATTACCTCAAACCCATCCTAAAGTGAAGGATGTGACAAAAAGAGACCAATCATGCTACATGATACTATTAAATTTACCTGGATCCCCCAATATGACATCAACAATCTCCCATAAGAAAAAAATTAGAGTGTGTGTATAAAGACCAATATGAAACCACCAATGATTCGATAAAAGATATAATAACAAGAATTTAGTAGTTATAGCTTCTAAAACAAAAATGGTTTTACATAAAAAATTAAAAAATATTATCTCATATATAAATTATAAAATCCATGAATATGCAAAGTACAAGTGATAAAATAGAAAATAATATCTAGAAACTATAAGGAATCCATGATAAAACATATCCATGAAATACCATCATGTGAATCCATATGATATAAATTCAATGAAAAATGTGTGAGAAAAAATCCATGAAAAACTATCTTGTGATTAAAAAAATAAGTTAAAAAGAACAAAATATTAGAAAATGGAATATGGTAATATGCACTAGAAATAAAAGAAATCATGATTTAGGACTATGTTAGTAAAACTCAATATCAATTCCTTCCATATTCGGTCTATATCCCAATGTAACCCCTTGAAATCCCACACATAGTTGGGTCACCTTTTTCTATTTCCTAATGCACCCACGACCCAAAATTCTCTATTTTTTTAAATCCAATTGAAAACCATGATCACAATTTTATTAAACATTATAAAAAACATAAAAATCTTATTTGATGTTTAAAAACTGATTTTCAATTAAAACCAATTTAAAAGCATTTATCTTTCTATGAAAACCCTTGAAACAAAAAAACACTTCAATTCCATGAATCATCCATTAGAATTTTATAATAATTATAATTAATTTATATAATTGAACCATTATATATATACAAAAACCTTAAGAACAATATAACCATATCCACCTTTGACAACAGAGATTAGAAAACCAAAGATTAGATTTCAAATGACAAAGAATGAAATGAATCTGGAGAGATGAACCATATCCATAATAACGATTAATGATAGGAAAAGTAATCTGGAAGGATAATTGATCTCCAAAATCACTTGGGGAGAATTGGGTCATGATAGGGAGGATGTACAGTCGAATAAGCAATTTACCACCCACAAAACTCACTTAGCATCACTAATACCAAACAATAAACAATACAAAATAGTTTCACGAAATGAATTGAATCATTATTGATTTATTCAAACAAAGTTCTTCAACTCAAATTGAAGATACAGATTTTGAATATTACATGATGTGAAACAAATACATGGTGTGTAAATATTACTTTCATTGAACCAGTTTATAACATATTGTTGGAGAAGAATACATGACGTGTATCCATTACACATCATAAAAAACTATCATGCCTTGAACCAGATCATGACATTTTCCTAAGGACCAATAATGGGGGTATAACCATTACATGTTGTGAAAAAATATAGAATATGATACTCAAATATATTTCCAACATAAATACTTTGTACCCAAACATAAGGTTCTCAGGTCCCAAGGATCGCCTTCTAAATACATTATCACATTTATACTGATCAATGTATCTTTATTTCGTAGATCCCAAAAAACACACCCAAAATAATGATGATAGATAAAAGATGAGTATGGGAGTACCTGAAAAGTGTTATGGGATGTTACAATTTCCCCACCAAAAATGATTTCTTCCCCAAGAATGTCTATAAGATCCCTGATCCATAAAAAAGAAGGTAATTACTTCTTCATAAATGAATCAAGATCCAAAATATCTAGGCTATCCCATATGAGATTCCATAATTCCATGACCATAGGAATAATTTCAATATATTTTACATTATCTAAGAGATCCATAATCTGAATTATTTTCTCAACAACATTGTTGTCCAGATAAAAATCAAAATACTCCCATCCAATTATATGGGAGTGATCTAGTATGTACCTCTTCAAATGTGAAAAATGGAACACATTGCAGATAGAATAAAAACTAGATGGTGAGTCTAAATGATAGGGTACCTTCACTAATCATTCAATAATATAAAATGGCACCAGAAACCACATTAAAAACTTTCCCTAATTACCTAACCAATGATATCCCATGTGAGGTAAAACTCTAGGAAAAAATGGAACACCCATTTCAATCTCTTTCATTCAATGTTGATGGTTTGAACATGATTTTAGACATCTTTTTTATGTGATCTATAGATTCTAAATCATGCACACCATCTCCATCATCTCATGAGAAACACTGTCCAACCAAGGACTGCCCTCCTATATTTTCCCGGGAAAGGGAGATCTCCATGTCCTCCCATAAAAATCTTTATGGGGAACTATTTTAATCAAATCTAATATCTATTAATTTCAGAAAAAACTAAAGGAACATTTTTTTACAAATATCCACTAAAATCATGCACAGAATCCCAATGTATATCTTTATGAACAAGGATATCAATATCTATATATCCATCCATCTGTGGTTGATAATCCTTTTCCAATTTGAACTTGGAAAACATATGCTCATTTAAATATTTCCAAAACATATATGTTTTCCTATGGTCCCAATCAGAAACAACTATATTGGTAACCCCCTGAATTCTAAAAAAATCATTGGAATAAAATTACCCAAGTCTTTCTACTTTCATCACCTACTTGATAAGTGATAAATGCATATATTTATTGATTCATTCAATGATTAATAAAATAAAATCATTTCCTCGACATTTCCTTGGTAACCCAACAATGAATTCCATATAAATATCCTTCTATTTCCATAGCATAATGGGTAAGGGTTGTAATAACTTGGAGGACTCTAGAATTATTCCATAATTTTTGACAAGTAATAATATAATACACAATTTTCAGTCAACTGCCTCATCACTAAAACAAATACTGACACATAAAGTCATGATACATCTTGGTAAAATTAGGGAGTATATACCAACATGATTGGTTACCACATTACATTAACACCTTCCTAAGGGAAACCATAACAACAAATCTACTATGGAAGTACAACACATCAATGTGGTACCAAGAACACTCATATGAGGTCTCCCCACTATAAAGAATTTTAGTAATATGTTGGAAATACCTATCTATCATATTCTTGAGGAAAATTCTCTCATCAAGAGGGGAGTTATCATTTATCAATGCGAAGAACTCAAACCCATTAACATCCTTAAATCTATAAATAATTTCAGAAATGAAACTCATTAGTGACCATTCTTCAACTTATTCTTTAATGGATTGATTCAAGAATTTTCTACTGAATGCATCATTAGATGAATTCCCTTCCCAAGATAGAAAGAAATATAAAAATAAAAATTATGAAGATACTCCACCGATTGTATATGTAGAATGTTAAAATCCCTCTAAGTAAAAATATATTATAGGATCACATGAAAAAATAAACTATAAATAACTATCCCAAGAGATATTATTTCATTGTTTTGAGTTCATGAATAACCTCTACCAAATAAAGTTAATGGGTAGGGTAGTTATTCTGAAGATGGAATAACTACAAAGATCCATAGGCAACCACCTATTTCCAATATATTATGATACATACAAAACACATACCAAAATTGGTAAAGAAAAAATCCTAACCCAAATCTGATTACATAAGAATAAAAAATAGAGAAAATGTTATCCTCATGATTAGATCCTCAATAGATCTCAATCATTTTTATTCCATTAAAACATTAAATCCTTAGGGGTTAAATATGTCACAGCTGATGTGTTCATATAAAATTCCTTAAAAAATATCATATAGTAACAAGGAAAACCAAAGAATCTCATTATCTCAAACACAGTTCTGGGATTCTCTAAAAGCATAAAATCTTATATTGTTTTAGTTTCCACAAATTCACACCTCTTAAAATATCAAATTACCTAAAAATTTCACATTTATGTACCAAAAAAATCACATTTAAAAAGATTAACATACATATTATGTTCATTCAATAGTATATGAGTGATATATGAATAGTTTTTATGCCACTAATGTGACCTGGAGTAAACCAATTTATCATCCATTGACACAATAATAAATGGTTTCATGCATATATGAAATATTCAGTTCCTGAAAGTAATATATACCACAGGAGGATTAGAGTAACTGAATTTCATAACTACAAACTCAAAATAGGAATGCTATAACTTAAAAAATGTGTTAGGTATACCCTATTCATGAACACTCAACTGCTGGAACCTTGACTGATGGTCAATCCGTCAAAACCAAAATTCCCCTCTATAATAGTAAAAAGTGCATATTCCTTAGGAAAATTATATTTTTTCTTAATAGCCACCATGTTTAACATTTTATAATTCAAAAAAATATAAAACCCCTCATTTTCCTTCCCAGTAAAGTAGAAAAGTGAATTCTATAGTGAAATGATAGAAAAAAAGTAAACCCATTGGCCTCTTGGCCCCCAAGATGGACCTAAACATACACCAATATAGCATATTGAATTTGAGAAGATGTAATAGAAACATATATCATACCAGGTAGCAGAACTATGGTAAAATCTACATCCCTTTAGGGTGTTAAACCCAAAAAGTCATTTGTAAAGTCCTCGATGTACACAAAAACCATTTTAGGTATATTGATACCCAATAAAGGGCCAACTACATCAAGGAAAATCATTGAAAACTAGAATAATATTACCCCAACACAAATAACAACATGCAATACCCTTACCAATCTAGAGTCCTAATCACCAAGAAAAACATGAGTGACCCAATCAGAAGATAAGTACTAAAAAATATAAAACATTATATTTGGTCCTTAATATTTATCAACTAATCCATGTTGATAATTATGTTGAAGATATCATGTTCGATCACTAAGAAGTACCACACCATGAAAAAGTCATCTATCATCACCCAACATTAAGGAAACTTGAAACCATATTTGTACCAATTTTCTATAGTCATGTAAAGATTAAATAAGATTATTATATGTATTTTATGTAATCCAAACATGAAAACTAAATTTGATGATATAAAAGAACGAGTAAAACCAATACAAATCAATTATAACACATTATAAGATGAAATAAATACCACACTAATAACTGTAGTTAGACATACATTAGATTACTTTGGTGGTTACTATATCACATAAATATATATATATTCTTATTCCCATTAAAACCCCAATTGGATTGAGGATTAATCATTACACACAAGGAATAATAACTATAATCTCGTGAACCCTTGGTGAATGTGGATCCATCTTTACTACCCAAGGATATCTTTTTAAAAAATGCTTTAAATAACCAGATCTTCCACAATGATGAAAAGGCATGGGAGGACCCATGCAATTAGGCTCTGTATTAGATCTCCATCCACACTGATTGTAGATAAACTTTTTTTTCCTAAATAATCCCCTGAAACTTGTCAAGAAGATAACTGATCACCCTTGAACTAACGTTTCGGGATAAAAGACACAAACTGACTAACATCAACACCAACCATAAATCCAACGAAACCTATCTTCATAGAATTGTTTTTGTCATTCAAATATATATTGTCAACTGCCTCCAAAATGGTCAAATAGAACAAATGAATCAATATTTTCTGATTTTCAGCCTCAATCCCTTCTCAAACCTACATGAATTTAGATACTCATTAGTGACGATGCCCAATTCTAGATACCCCCACTCCAAAAAATGGGTTGAAAAATCCAGAAGGACACACTCCCCTTGATCCATGGAAAAATAGTACCATGTCTTCTCAAAATGTAATGTATCAGGGTAATACGTCCCATTAAAAGTTTTCATTATGGAAATCCATTTATTATACTCAAGAAAATTAACTTGTATAATAGAGTCCAATCTTTTATTTCATAGCAACTAACGCATGTTTCTGGGGAACCCCCAACCGAGTCTTCATGAATTATTAAGAATTTTAAGAACCAATCAATCCTCACATGAAAATCCTCATATTATTGTGGTCCCATGTCACTAAGGATGAAAAGTGGATACTACATAGTAAATTATGATATAGGATCAACCATTGATCTCTGTTTTGTGACTCCCACATGACCTAGAGTATGAATTGTGTTGATTACAGCTTCTCCAAAGAAGGATCCACTATAAGATTTAACTGTGGATCCAGTCACTCAGATTCCTCTCACATTTTTGGATGAGATATTTTATGTGGTATTTTATAAAAACCATAAAACAAAAACCGAATCAGCCACGTTTAAATTCCAAAATCATTGGTCCAACATCAGGTGTCAATATCAAAGCTTTAAAACAGTATTGATTTAAAAAAAATTATATTATATTATTCAAAAGAAAAAACATTATGAAGGAACAATACCATTTAAATAATATTCAGATACATTTCATTCAAATTACATAAAACATAACATCTCAAACCTGGTAAACATTTTCTAACCAAAAATGATAACATAGGTCTAGACATAGAAATGTGCTAGCTAGACCCCACTATAAACATACTACTTGAATTGTGATGTCCTTAAATACTATCAAACCATGAAACAAAACAAAACATAGGAAGTGTTATAGAAAATCATGCTAATCATCCAATGGATATCAAATTGTAAAAGTTTTTACCAATTCAACATAACAGGACACCTGAGTTGGACGATCACAGAACGATATAAAAATGATTATATAAACCAGTCATGAATATAACCTAAAAGGTCAATACAACTAGAGTATAAAGAGGAATAAATAACATATAAATAGTTCCCTAAAAACCAATTCAGACATTTCAAACCAAAAGTGTATGAATCATAAAATTTCAACAAGTCTCCATGTGTCTGACTATCGCCTCAAACCATCCCGAAGTGATTGTTGTGACAACAAGACTAGAATTTATGTTACAAGATACCCTTACCCTTTCCCAAATCCTACAATATAACATCTATAACTTCCCAATTTTAAAATTAGTTTATGAACACAATCCTCAGTAGGATACAACCACAGAGTATATAAAAGGATTAATAAAAATAATGAAATAGATCTAGCTTTTAAAACAAAAAACATAAATAAATTATTAATCCAAACTTATTTTTAAATCAGTTTAATTTTGATTTAATAAAATCCATTAATATTCCAAATGCCCAGAATATGAAAAGTACATGTGATAAAATAAGGAAGAATATCCATAAACCTTATGGTATGAATGTAAAAAAACAACCATGAAATGCCACCATGAAAATCAATGTCATATAACCCCATATAAAAACATATGAGCAACAATACATGACTTAATAAATAATATAATAAATAAACCATAAATTTAAAAGTATTATATATCAGGACCTATATGATGGTATTTAGTATTATACAAAAACTAAATCCTTAACATATAATATTTTTCTACCAACCATTATCGAGACCTACTACACTCCATCAAAAATTCCAAAGTGACCCTGAGTGATTCCATACACACTAGGTTAACCTAACTCCCATTCCTTATGCACCAAATGTTTCAAATGTGGTATGTTTATCAAAATACATTTCGAAACCATGATCATAATTTTATAAAACATTTTAAAATACAATGAAATTAATTTTCATTTTTGAATACCCATTTTCAATGAAAACATTATCAAAAACATTATTTATTCCTATAGATACCTTATAATAAAAATCAAATCAGTAAAATTAACAATACAAACGAATTTTATAAGAAGAATAAGCAATTCATATAATTAATGCATAATATAGAATCGCCTACCTCATGAACGATGGAACCCAAAACATATTTTCCAATAGAAATTGAGAAACCATGGAACAACCTTTATATGACGAGCTATGGTAAGAATACATGGAGAAGTACCAAAAATAAAACGATGATAAATCACCTAATGAATTATACTAAAAGAGAATGATTCCCCAATATTTCTTGGTAGATCTCTGGGTCATGATAACTATGATTCATGTTCAATTAAACAATTAACCATGTAAAAAACACCCTAAAATATAAATAATCCCAAAAAAAATATATAACATGAACCAATTTAATGATATATATTTCCCAATTAATGAGTTATGATGAAAATCGTGTCACCTTATAATAAAAATCACTATTTTGACAATTACATGATATGAAACCAATACACGACATATAAACCACTCATTCCTTGAACCAGTTCATGAAATATTCCTAGAAACCAATAAACGACATTTACCGTTACATGGTGTTTCAGCCTCTCACTCCCTATACCATTTAATTACATCAATCCAGTGACTAATACACAACATACCCTTACAAAATTTATAAATGTATAAATTATAGTACTCAAAAAGTTCCATGTAAGATGACTTTAAAACAAAACTTATGATTCACCAGTTCCAAGGATAACATTCTAAATCCATTAAAATATCCATACCTATCAAAGGATATCTATATATGAGAAGAATAAAAATGAACCCAACATAGATATGATAAAAAATCATGAGAAATGGAGTACATGAAAATCATAACAGGGTGATAAATTATTTTTACAAATAAGCCTAGTAATATAAAATGTATCCTAAATGATTAAATAAAATAAAAATTTAAAAGAATGAAAAATTGAATATTTGAGAAAACTTGGTATGATTAGATTCGTTTCTTCAGAGGTACATGAAATTGATTTTATGAGGGAGAAATGAATTTTTAATTGTAGTTTAAAGAAAACAAATCACCTCGAAGTGTTTTTAATTATTTCTCTATGGATCATAGGAGAAAAAAAAATATATTTTGTAATTCTATGTATACGTCTCTCCTTTTTTTCGACAAGCGGTTCTTCATTTTAAAAATTACTCAACCTAAAAGTAGACATTTTAGAACATTCAAATCAACCATAATTTCAACAAATCATCAATTAATTCTCAAAATGTATTTATTGGTGATTTTAAAAATATATAATACATAAGTTAGACATGTTACATTGGTCATCGTTAGGTAATAAAATTTGTTCCATTATCAGAAGAAAGAGTTGGTTTGCACAAGAACTTGGAACTATCAATTCATTCCCACGCGCATTAGGCACTCCTCTTCTAATGGTAAGTACACTTATTTAAAAATTCCATACTCTTATTCACATGATACATACTATACTTATAATAATAATGTTAATAGTTCTTACAGTGAGTTCTTATCATTATGTGGTCACTACAATAAAACATATGATCAGTACATTAAATAGTGAACTTTTACATAGCTTCAAACTGTCACATGTTTTTATCCTATTGTTCGTTTTTTCATTCATTTGGACATTTTGAGTTAAACAAAATAAAATTTCAGTGCGCATGGGTTTGGTTAAACTTCAAATATCATTATATAAAAGTCTTTTAATGAAATTATTCCTAGTTGGTAGTTTCTTTATGGGGTCTATACAATATGGCTACATTACATTATATTTTAGTAGAGTTTTTTTATTTGGAAGGTATGCATGATAAGTTCCAAACATATCCATTTTTTATGTTTAGATAAAAGAAATTTTTACATATAGAAAACAGTAAATTTATTATGAACCCTTATAAAAATGATTTACAATAATGTTTTTCCTATTCTAAGCCTAAATTTTTTAATGAAACGTGAATTTTAATTTTTAATTAATATAGGAAAAATAATAATAATTGAACAAAATTATAAACCACCGATAAACCCTTGGGTACTTATGGTCTTACCACATCATATATTCCTCATACACCAAATTATTAATCTAGAAACAATCATTGATGTGAATGATCTAAAAGGAAGGTCTAAGAAAAAGTCATAATGGTAACCACATCCAAATAAAAAACATTAGTTATTATTATGTCATTTTCAAAGGGCTATGGAGGTAAGACCTTTTTCTAGTGGTAATTTTACTTGCCCATCCACCATGGATACTAGGGTTTCTACATGCTATGTATGTTCTAATTTATCCAATTTTGAATTCCAATAAGATTTATGAACAAGAAATAACATATTCATATATATTCATTTCAAGGTAAATAGAAAAAATTGGAATCAACCAAACACACCCAAATAGTTCTAAAATGCTTTTTTATGCATCAAAATAATTCATGGAACACTTTTGAACTAAGGTAATCATGTTTAGTTTATCAAAACTAATATTCCATGATTTTTTTTTCTTTAACCATTCCCTACAAATATAGATGGATGTGAATTATTTAATTATGATGGAAATCCATGTAGGATGTCATGGAAGACTATGTAAAAAACAAACACCACAACTCACAACACCAATGTTTGTCAACCTGAACCCTAGAGATTCACAATACTTTAACATATATAGAAATCTATGATGAGAGGATGAATGAATATATAGAGATGAAAAAATGACCTTACTTTAGGAAATATTGATCAACATGAACAAGCTCACACTTTAAATTCTCTAATTGAGAGGATGTATAAGGGGGAATATGAATCCTGGGCTAGAATATCTACTGGGAAAAATTTTGGGAGAAAGACGGTTAAAACAAGTAATGTAATAAGAACAATGTCAATTTTTTTTCAATATAATTCCATGATTTGGATATACGGTTTCCAATCCATTCACCAACCATTTAGATCAGCATTGCCTCAGCATGGAACCACATAGTTTTTCCAAATGATTAATTAAAATTTGTGCAAATTGTTTGAAATATCATTCTAAAAAATTGAATAAATGTATCATAGATTCCATATGGTTACTGTTTAATCATCACTAGTTGTTTGAAACCAACTATTTTTCAAAAAAACTAATTATTGAAAAGGGAAATACCCAAAAACATCAGCAGAATGGTAAAATAAATAAATATAGGGAAAAATATTACTAAATGTGATATTGTGGGTATGGAAATTATCCCCACCAAATGGGTTTTTTCCCACAAAAATTCACATTGAATAATTACCAAGGATGGGATGCAGATACAACTTAATCACCAGGGACTCTCACTCCTAGGTATCATGATAATAATGCATATATTGGTACAAAACTCAGAATAATAAAATTTATTTCCCACACAACACATTTTCATGGGATTAAATATTCTAAACTAGTATCTTGATCCCAGTTGCATAATGTTCCAACTATAGCTCATCCCAATTCATAACCTAATATGGAACTAAGTTATGCATCATTAGTTGTAATATGTGGAACATGATTTGGATCATTATCAACTGACATGGAAATTACCAAAAGTGTTCCACCTTCATGATCCTCTCAGTGATCTCCAAGGGTCCCAAATATCATGGAGAAACATAACCCTATTTTTCAAGTTGACTGTGACCCAACTAAGGTTCCACCTTTAAGAAAACCAATTCTACAACTAAAAACTCTAATTTTTAGTGTAATAAATATTTATAATACATTTAGTGAATTGAAATCCGCACCAAAAATTTCTATATAATATATATTTTCTCTTTTACTCTTTTTCAATTCTTAGACCTACTAGGGAATTGAATCACACATTCAACATGCAAAGGGGAAAATGACATGTATTACCATATAGGCCTATAAATGGATCTATTTAAACCAATGATATGTAACTTTTATTATAATAATATTTAACCAGCTTTAAATGTTCTTCCGAAAATTCCCTAAAATATATGACACAATCTTAGAGAATATCCTTAATAGTTTTGATTGTCCACTATGTGTAATAATCTGTCAGTGGATGGTATTTCATTCTCATCTTGACCTAGAATTCCATTGTCTCTTTAAGAAGTTTTCAAAAATAAAATGTGATCCAAGGGTATCTAGTTAATATGATAGTATAAAAAACACATTGTTACATCATCCTCTCCAGAACATAAAGGATTTTAATATCCTCTACCTCAAATGTATAATGTATCCAAATTAAATGGGTCAAATTGGTCATCCAATCCATCCTAAACCATATATAATTCTTCCCTAAAGTAGTTTAATTAACGTGACGATTAAATCCTTTGATATCTCACCCACTTCATGGTAGGTATTGGTTGTGGCTATAGGAAGATTAATTTATTTTTATGTTTGATATTGATCTTATAGAAAGTAAAATATTTATATATGAAATATGAAATAAATCAACTCATACATAGCCCCCAAAATAAAATATTTAGATATTAATTAATTGTTTCCTTCCTAGTAGAACATCCCACTTAGAATGGTTTCAATCCTTCATTATTAAATTTATCATTCACATAAGAACAAGAAAAACATCATTGGAAACAAAAGATGTTGTCAGGGTACTGAAACCACTAGTGGGTGGTATCCCCTATAAGGACCTGGCCTTAAACATTTCTTATTATTGAATTAAATTAATAATTTACATTGAGGGTCTTTTCAGGTTTAGAGTTTTAGAGAATTAGGACATAACTATTAGATCTCAAATATTACCAAGTAGACACATCTACTCAAATTCCATTTCTTTTCACAAAAATAAAAAATCTTGAACAAAAGAGTCATGTCTAGTTCCTTGTTTTAGACAGCTTGACATTTCATTGATCTTATCCTTGACCATATTAAACTTTATGTCATGTGAAAAACATTTCAAAAAAAAAAACGTGGGATGAGCATAAAAAAATCTCAGTAAGGGTTATAACAATTTGGAAAGAAAACATTAGTCCATGTATACATAAGAATCAATGAAATCATACTTTACTCATAAAACATAAGTAATTTAAAATACCTCATGAAATCATATGATTTCCGAATAACTCATAGAAATCCTAAGACATAAAGGTAACTTGAGGCATCCATAACATTCTAACATAGGGAGTAACCCTCATGGTTATGTTTGGAATACCCATCACATTATATTCCCTAAATCTCTTCGGAGAAACCTTAGTGTTTAACTCCTTCATGTTACCCAATGCATTGGAGAGCTATATCGGGCTCACCCACCCTTAGTTTATCATGGAGCCACCCGTCTTCATAAAAAATGACCAAGAACCATAACATAATCATAGAACATAACTTAATGATAAAGTAAATATAAAATTCCCACATTTCAAAAACAATATAACATTTTAAGATATTGAAATAATGAATCCATTCTAAAAACCATTTCCAAAACCATTTAAAACATTTAATAAACTTGTTTTTTAATCAAAGTGTCCCATACCACTTTGACTATTTTAATATTTTTTAACATTAATATCCATATAAATAAATCCTTAAAACCATATTGAAAACATGGATATTAATGAAAAATATTTATAGGAATAAATCATTAAAACATTTAAAATGATATTTTAGTTAAAGGGTTTTTAACAAATTGTGAGACACTTGAATACAATAATTGAGGAATAAAATTTAATCATAACTTTATAATATCTTGAGAATAAATGGATTCATGATATATTATTCCAATGGACAGTATATACACCATATAAGAGTGAATCGGTGCATAACAACAATGATGTCTCAATAGAATTGAAAAATGAGATGAAATCCCTTATAAAAAAGGTATCCTTAAATTAAGGATAAATCAATCTCATAATTATGTGTGACAAATATAAATACACCCAATATAAGTGGATATTATGTGTAAAACAACCAGAGTTCATTCACACATATTCATAGGATGACATATTCAATAACTACAAGTTGAACACAAAGAAATCGAAATTGGGTTAAGAAGTTCCCTTGTAAACATTTGACAGCCTAACGACGTCACATTAAAATTCATAAAATTAATTGATGAGAGATAAAATGGTATCTCAACACTTGGACATATAATATACATCAATAAGGATATATAATAACATATCCCAACATAAAAATATGTAAATTAAATGACATAACAAAATAAGTCTTTTAAAAAGAGGAGGGTAAAAGGTGCCCATACCGAATTCGGTAACTTTCGAAACGTACAACTCATGAAAGAAGGACTATATAACTTTAATGTAAATACTCATAAATGAAATTATATTACACAATGATTTGAATAATGGTCATTAAATACCCCACCCAAAAAAAATGGTGGAAAATGTATCATAAATCTCACAGGAATAAAAGTGAGATGAAAATTCCCTTACGAAAACTCAGCATCCTAACGACGACACTTAAAACATCCAAAAATTGATTTATGATATCAAATAGGGTCACTCATAATATTAACATAAAAAGTAAATAATTAGGAATATAAAATAACATCCCCAAACATAAGAAATATGAGCTTAAAAATGACATAAAAGAGAGTACTTAAAAAGATAGAGAGAGGTCAGATCCCTTCTCTCAAGTCCAACTTGTCTTGTTCGTTTCATTATATTCATGAATAAAAACCATTGGTAAATTTATATTTGCTTATGTTAATCCTTTAAAGATAATTCTTCAGTTCATATCACATATTGTAATGTTATAATAATTGGTTAATAATGCGAGTTCATATCAGACGTTTTTGTCGATGTTTGGTACATGAGTCAAAAAAGAACTTGTTTGAAAATGATTGTCGATGTAGTTATAAGTAAATCATCTCCAGAATAGTATTAATTATTTAAATATCATATATATCCAGTAAATATTAATTGTATACTATTCCATAAAATTTGGCGATAAAAAGAAATGAAATGCACCGTTCATGGAGACGGTAGGCCGTACGTACTCATGGACGCTACATTCATTTCTTTGACATATTAATGGAATTAAAAATTATTGAGAGATATATATTATAATTCCAGTATAATATATATTTTTTATATGTCACATATGTTCATTAATTTCATTCTTTATACATTCTATGTATTGCATGAACGAGTCACATCACTTGAGGGGTCGGTAGTTCACACTTCCTTGTATGAAATTATCGTATTTGCACAACATGAAAAGCATAAAGGTATGTTTTAAATATAAAATACAGAATCATATGGAAAACATAAATACCATATATATCATATATTAAATACAGTGACATCATAATTTCCACCATTAATGGTTTTAATAGAAGATTGAACAATCATCGTTTCGTGAGACAGTAATTCTCCATCCATAGAAACAGTATGTTCTTTAACCATTAGACGGAGGTGTGTATAAGTGTAGATTTAATAATTCACATAACACCATCCTAGTATATGTAATATACTTTTTTTGATACAAAATAAAGTAATTTAAAAGTTTAGGGGTTTGGATAAGCAAAATAAAAAAAAAGAACACAAGTCAAGACATTACCTTTAAATCGGGTAACTCCTCTTGGTTTGAACCAAAAGGTTTTATTGTAGAGCATTCTGTCAAAGGTGAGGATAAAATGATGAAGAGAGGGATGTGGAGGGATGAAATGGGCAGGGGTTGGCTGAGACAAAGGCTTGAGAGGAGTGGGTATGGTGGTTAAGCTGGGGGCCTTTTATAAGAGAAGTGGAGGGGCACACATGGAAAGTTACAAAATATTACATTATTATAAAATGCTTTTCGAATTTTAAAGGCCACAAAAAGAAATATTTCGAGGATAAGGTGATAAGGTTTTGAAATAAATCCATCCAATAGGTTTTTGACAAGTGTAAGACTTATATTTCACCCTATCTTCTCATTTTATTTAAATCGTTCATTTTTTAGGTAATCACTGTATCATCACGGTGTCATAAATAAAATAATTTATTTAATGTATAAAAATTATAAAAAAATATCATGATGTATTAAATATTATTACCTTTATAATTAATATTTATGGTAAAACATATGACTTGTATAACCCCATGTAAAAATTGTTTTATTAAAACAATACATGTTTGTGACATTTCAATTTGAACTTAAAAAAAGGTTATTAATGTCATTTTCCAGCCAAAGTGGCTCCATGGGGTCCCCATGTTGACCCATGGATGTTCATGGTTGGCCATGACTCATCGAATATGGGTAGGATATGTGTCAAGGTCATTTCATATTATTATAACATTATCTTTACCTGAAATTACCCTAATTACATCTAATCATGATTAATAAAATTTAAAAGTTTATATTCACCAAAAAATTATTTTAATCTCATTGAACCACATTTTACTTCCTAATGACAACCATGTATATCATATTTTTTAAAATCAAATCATAGAACTGGTAAAGATTCATTTTAACGAAAAATAAGTTTCTTTAACTACCACTTAGTGGTTTCACTATTCATCAAAAATTGAAGTTTTTTCAAAAAAATACCAAAAATTCACCCTAAGCTATATTTCATATTTCGAATTCAAAAATGATATCTATTTTAGAAAATTAAAAATATATAAGTTGCAATAATTAATTTAATAATTCATTCCCTCTATCAAAACAAATAGCGTGTTGTTAAGAAATAATATCTAATAAAAGATTGACACTAGTTTAGGTCCAATTTCAAAGTGAAATTAATTCCAATGACCACCATTGGATTAAATGGTAAAAATATATTCCAAATAAATTTTAATCTCCATTAAATATATAATATATCCATATAAATAAATCATATTAAAAGGAGTTTTTGAATTAAATTGCCACATTTTCACTAAAAATGATCTTTATCGGAAAAATAACAAAAATTTACACAAAATAAACTTTGATATCCAGATTCTAAAGAAGGATTTTATTTTGTAAAACAAAACATATAAAATTTTAAAAAGTATATTTAAAAAGGGTTATCCGTCAAAAGGCGATTAATTTACCTTTTAAAGAATATTAGAAGATTTATGCTTAAAATTTGATTTATTTGCATTTTAAGCCTCTAACATTTATTGGATAAATGTAAAAATATTTAACAAACATATGTAATAATTTTATATTTATTTCTTTTCATTTCTGCCATTAAAATTTCTATGTGTTAACTATTATAATATTATTATATTATTAGTGTGCAACGTATTATTTCAAAATAACTTGTTGTTGCGTATTGGGTACGCCATCGAGCATAGCATTCCCTTTAAAGTAGTATTAACATTTTATTCACCAATATTGATAAACATTAGAATGTAATATTATTTATTTACCTGGGATGTTACATCCTTCCCCTTTTTGGGAATCGCGTCCTCGCAATTTCAAAATTGGGATTGGAAACATCATTGAAAGTCCCACATTAGAACAAGAGTCAGTAAAACTATCACTTTAAAAGAAATAAAGAGAAGTACAATGGTCTCCCATGTTAACCCTTAGTAGGATTCCAAGTATGAAAATATGGATATGGAGGAGAAAAAAAGGGTCATTTTCTGATGGAGAGTGATAGTAAACATGTTTAGGAGAAAGTTAACCATAAGAAAATCACAAACTTGTGATGGGTTAAACGGTATTCGATTCCCCATTAGGAAAAGTTAATAGACAACATTTTTTGTTTTAAGTTACTCTTCATTGAAGAATTTATTTTTGAGAATAACTA
This sequence comes from Viscum album, assembly GCA_963277665.1. Taxonomy (NCBI): domain Eukaryota; kingdom Viridiplantae; phylum Streptophyta; class Magnoliopsida; order Santalales; family Viscaceae; genus Viscum; species Viscum album. Next base: position 389,553,719 of record OY728166.1, read on the forward strand.
AATCATAATGAAACATACTTACTTTTCACATAGACTTTCAACTTTTACTAGATTTCATAATCAAACTCATATTTTCTCCAAAAGACGAGTATTTAGGAAGACTTGTTCACATTAAGATTACTATAATCAACTTATTGAGAATCACCTATTCCACAAAAGAGAACTATATATTTCCCATGTATTTAGATATCAAACAAAACCAAACCAAAAAAGATTAGTTTGAGATCAGATAATACCCAAAAAATATATTTTTTTTCAAAAAGAAAAACTACTCCTAATCTCCAAAATTTGTCAAAAAAAACCCAAAGTTCAATGAAGACCATTCAATAAAAAACTTTTCCATGGAATTCTTAAATTTAAACCCAACTAATATTGAAACCCAAATATTTGATGCATTTAATCACACAGTCTCCCAAGGTACAAATTAACATTTATCTCCAAATAACATCAGTTGCTCTTAAAGTCTCATACTGAAAAGTAATTAACCTAATCACATATCCTCCATGATAGGTTTATAATTTACATTGATAACCCAAAATAAACTTACTCTTGATTCATAAAATCATCTAACTAAAAATATTTAGTCAAACTAACCAGGGACTTCACGTAGTGCAGTGGTAGGCAATAAATACCAGTCACACTTTTGTTGTGGGTTCGATTCACGCAGCTTTGTCTGACGTGACGGGTTGTCACACGGTCTGCATGTTTTACTTTTTCCAAAACTATATAATTCTTAAAACATTCCCCAAAATGACATAAAATCTTCAAAAATAACCATAACATAATTTAACCTCAATTTTATCTCATGTCATTCATATTCCATCTTAACATATAGTAACCCATAATTACCTCAAAAGTAAGGATCATATAAACCCTAATTGTTACCTTTATAATTATTACCTGAACTTCAATGTCGAGTTGGTTCTCTCATACATGATGCATTAGAGAAATCACCAAGGTTTAAGTGGTTGATCGTGACTCCTGATAATTGGTTTAGAATAACCATTAGATTTCTCATTGAATCCCGCATTTCATCCAGTCTCTTAATTAGAGAACCACCATAGTTTCCTTCAAACCCATTGTCACATTGGTGCCTATTAGATCCGTCCATTCACTAAAACCAGAAATGTCAGTGTGAGAATATCAACAAAATCATTATGTACTAAATATGAAGATAAACACAAAGATATACTTATCCAAGTTATCTAAAACTCATTCCAACCATCAAAAATAACAATGAATCTATCTAGTATAATAACCATTGTGGTTATACACAACACATCACTTAACACTCTAACCTATAAAGTTATCTAAACCATACTTTTATACAAACTATAAGGACCTGGCCTTAAACATTACTTATTATTGAATTAAATGAATAATTTACATTGAGAATATTTTCAGGTTTAGAGTTTTAGAGAGTTAGGACATAACAATTACATCTCAAAGATTACAAAGTAGACACATATACTCAAATTACATTTAATTTAAAAAAAATAAAAACTCTTGAACAAAAGAGTCATATTTAGTTCCTTGTTTTAGACAGCCTGACATTTCCTTGATCCCATCCTTGACCCTATTCATCTTTATGTCCTGTGAAAAACATTTCAAAAAAAACATGGGATGAGCATAAAAATCTCAGTAAGGGTTATAACAACACGGAAAGAAAACATTAGTCCATGTATACATAAGAACCAATGAAATCATAATTTACTCATAAAACATAAGCAATTTAACATACCTCATGAATTCATAAGATTTACGAATAACTCATAGAAATCGTAATACATAAAGGTAACTTGAGGCATCTATAACATTATTACATAGGTAGTAACTCTCAAGGTTATGTTTTGGAATACCCATCATAGTATATTCCCTAAATCGCTCCGAAGAAACCTTAGCGTTTAACTCCTTCACATTACCCAATGCATTGGAGAGCTATATCAGGCTCACCCACACTTAGATTATCATGGAACCACCCATCTTAATAAAAAATGCCCAAAAACCATAACATAATCATATCATATATCTTAAGAAGAAAGGAAAGATAACATTACAACATTGAAATAACAATATAACATTTTAAGATATTGAAATAATGAATCCATTCTAAAAACCATTTCCACAACCATTTAAAACATTTAGTAAAGAGATTTTTGATTCAAAGTGTCCCATACCACTTTGAAGATTTTAACATTTTAAAAAATTAATATCCATATAAATAAATCCTTAAAACCATTTTGAAAAAAATGGATATTAATGAGAAATATTTATAACAATAAATCATTAAAACATTTAGAATGATATTTTAGTTAAAGGGGTTTTAACAAAATTTGAGACACATGAATACAATTATTGAGGAATAACATTTAATCAGAACATTATAATATCATGAGAATAAATGGATTAATGATATATTATTCCAAAGGACAATATATAAACAATATAAGAGTGAATTGGTGAATAACAACAATGAAGTCTCAATATAATTGTAAAAAGAGATGAAATCCCTTAAAAGAAGGAATCCATAAATTACGGATAAATCAATCTCATAATTATGTGTGGAAAATATAAATACACCTAATATAAGGGGATATGATGTTTAAAACAACCAGAGTTCATTCACACATATTCATAGGATGACATATTCAATAACTACAAGTTGAACCCAAAGAAATCGAATTTGGGGTAAGAAGATCCCTTGTAAACATTATACAGCCTAACGACGTCACATTAAAATACATAAAATTAATTGATGATAGAGAAAATGGTATCTCATCACTTGGACATAAAATTTACATCAATAAGGATATATAAGAACATATCCCAACATAAAAATATGTAAATTAAAAGACATAACAAAATAAGTCTTTTAAAAAGAGGAGGGTGAAAGGTTCCCTTACCGAATTGGGTAACTTTCGAAAAGTACACCCCATGAAAGAAGGACTCTACAAAAAAATGTAAATAATCATAAACGAAATTATATTTCAAAAAGAGTATAATAATGGCCAGTAAATACACCACTCAATGGAAATGGTGGCAAATGTATTATAAATCTCACGGGAATAAAAGTGAGATGTAAAATCCCTTACAAAAACTCGGCATCCTAACGGTGCCACATAAAACATCCAAAAATTTATTTATGAGATCAAATATGGTCTCTCATAATATAAAAATAAAAATTAAATAACGAGGAATATAAAATAACATCCCCAAACATAAAAATGATGAGCTTGAATGAAATGAAATAAAAGAGAGTACTTAAAAAGAAAGAGAGAGGTAGGATCCCTTATCTCAAGTCCGACTTGTCTTGTTCGTTTCATTATATTAATGAATAATAAACTTTGGTAAATTTATAATTACTTAAGGTCCTCCTTTAATTATTATTATTCAGTTCATATCACCTATTATAATGTTATTATAATTGGTTAATAATGTGAGTTCATATCAGACGTTTTTGTCGATGTTTGGTACATGAGTAAAAAATGAACTTGTTTGAAAATGATTGTCCATGTAGTTATAAGTAAATCATCTCCAGAATATTATTAATGATTTAAATATCCTATATATCCAGTACATACTCATTTTATACTATTCCATAACATTTGGAGATAAAAATAAATGAAATGCACCATTTATGGAGGCGGTAGGCCGTACGTACTCATGAACGCTACTTTCAATTCATTGACATATTAATGGAATTAAAAATAATTGAGAGAGATATATATATTATAATTAAAGTATAATATATATGATTTATAGGTCACATAAGTTCATTAATTTAATTCTTTATTCATTCCATGTATTGCATGAATGAGTCACATCACTTGAGGGGGCAGTAGTCCACACTTCCTCGTATGAATTTTTCCCATTTGCACAACATGAGAAGCATATAGGTATTTTTTAAATATAAAATACAAAAGTATATAGAAAAAATAAATACCATATATATCATATATAAAATATAGTTACATCATAATGGCCACCATGAAATGTGTTAAGATAAGATTGAACAATCATTGTTTCGTGAGGCAGTAATTCGCCATCCACAGAAACAATATGTTCTTTAACCATTAGACGGAGGTGTGTGTAAGCGTAGATAGAATCCTTCACATAACAAAATCCTAGTATATTGAAGATACTGGTGTTTTTATAAAAGAGAGTAATAAAAAAATTAGGGGTTTGGCGAATCAAAATAAAACAAAAGAACACAAGTGATGACATTACTTTTAAATCAGGTAACTCCTCTTTGTTTTGAACCAAAAGGGTTTCTCGAAGAGCATTATGCCATAGGTGAGGCTTAAATAATTAATAGAGGGATGTGGAGAGATGAAATGGGCAGGGTTTTTCCAAACCAAAGGCTTGAGAGTTGTGGGTAAGGTGGTAGAGGCGGGGGCCTTTTATAATTGAAGAGGAGGGGCACTCTTGGAACGTTATAAAATATTACTTTATTATAAAATGATTTTGGTATTTAAAAACTCCCAAAATGATATATTTCTAGTATAAGGTGATAAGGTTTCGAAATAAATCGATAAAATAGGTGTGTGACAATTTCATGACTTATATTTCACCCTATCTTCTCATTTTATTTAAATTTTTCATTTATGTGGTAATCACTGCATCATCACGGTGTCATAAATAAAATAAGTTATTTAATTTATAAAAATTATAAAAAAAAATCATGATGTAGGAAATATTATTATATTTCTAATGAATATTAATAGTAAAAAATATGACCTGTATAACCCCATGTAAAATGTTTTTTAGTAAATCAATACATGTTTGTGACATTTTAATTTTAACTTTAATGAAAAAGTTCTTAATATCATTTTCCAAACAATGTTGCTCCATGGGGTCCCCAAGTTGAACCATTGATTGTCTTGGTCGGCCATGACTCATCCAATAAGGGTAGGGCATGTGTCAAGGTCATTTCATATTATTAGAATATTATCTTTACCTTAAATTACACTAATTTCCACTAATCGCGATTAATAAAACTTAAATGTTACTATTCACCAAAAAATTATTTTAATCTCATTGAACTGCATTTTAATTCCTAATGACAACCATGTGTGACTGATTTTTGAAAATCAAATCATATAAGTTGTAATGATTCATTTAAATGAAAAATCAGTTTCTTTAACTTCCATTTAGTGGTTTCACTATTCATCAATAATTGATGTTTTTCAGAAAAATACCAAAAATTCACCCTAAGCTATATTTGATATTCCAAATTAAAAAATTATGTATATTTTACAAAATTAAAAATATAGAAGATGCATTAATTAATTTAATAATTCATTACCGTGATCAAAACAAATAGCGTGTTTTAAGAAATAATATCTATTAAAAGATTGACAACAGTTTAAGTCCAATTTCAAAGTGAAATTAATTCCAATGACCACCATTGGATTAAATGGTAAAAATATATTCTGAAAAAAATTTAATCTCAATTTAAAAGATAATATATCCATATAAATAAATCATATTAAAAGGATGTTTTGAATTAAAATGCAACATTTTCACTAAAAATGATCTTTATCGGAAAAATAACAAAAATTTACACAAAGTAAAATTTGATGTCCAGATTCTAAAGAAGGATTTTATTTTGTCAAATACATCATATAAAATTGTTAAAAGTATATTTAAAAGGTTTATCCATCAAAAGGTGGTTAATCGAGTTTTTAAATAATATTAGAATATTTATGCTTAAAATTGGATTCATTTTCATTTTAAGCCTCTAACACTTATTGGATACATGTAAAAATATTTAACAAACATATGTAATAATTTTGTAGTTATTTCTCTTCATTCCCGCCATTACAATGGCTAGGCGTTAAATATTATAATATTATTATGTTATTAGTGTGCAATGTAAGATTTCAAAGAAACTCGTTGCTACGTATTGGGTACGCCATCGAGCATAGCATTCCCTTTATAGTAGTATTAAAATTTTATTCAAAATTTTTGATAAACATTAGAATGTAATATTATTTATTTACCTGGGATGTTACATCCCGACCATCTAAAACAATCATCATTATTTAACATTACCCATAACCTACATTATCTATAATAATATCAAAAATAAAAAGTTTTAGTTGGATACTAGAAAGAAAAATACTCCCCTTTTCTTGCCTTACTTCAAGATGCAACTCAAAAAAGGGATCCATCAAAATCCATTATTATCATGACTCATTGATTATATTTGTGGGAATCCTCTATATTAGGGCCTTAGAAACATAATTTACCTTTCTATGAATACAGTGACTATAAAAATAAAATCCATGTTGGTATTCCACTCATCCCCATTAGCTACGGATGAGGTCCTTTTAGTCAAAAATATATCTTAATATTTTATGATCTGTATAAACCATGAACCTTTTGCAAAAAATATAGTGGCTCTATAACATGGGATAAAAAATCCTAACCATGAATTCAAGGACATATAATAGGAGGAAATTTTCATTTGTATAGAGTTGGAGAGAGCCATACACCACCACATGATCACCACATATAATCATGAAGAACATCCTAGTTTCAGATTAGTCATAATAAAATGCATCACATTTACCAAATGTTGATGAAAACAGAATATGGTTGTATTAAAAATGTTTCATGATCAGATAAATTGAGACTAAGAATTATGGATTGTATATGAACTTCACCCATTTCTAAATCAGATCATTAAAGTGAGATGAGATCTTGGAGAACTCCTCTATGAATCAAATATAGAATCATGCCAATCCCTAAAATCTCATAATCGTGAAATAATTATTGGGCTCCTCGAAATACAACATGAACATAAGATTCTTTGTATTGACTGAGATAACCTATTTTGATACCACATTTCCATTTAAAATGATATTATAGGACCATACACTATACATGGATAATTTAACAATAATTAAATAATCATGCATGGTTCCCCAAGAAATTATAAAATAAAATTTATTCTCTTTTTCATCTTCGAGTAAAATATAATTTCATCTACAAATATAATGAAAATAGTGTAAAAATATATTTGGAATATATGATTAATAAGTTCCATGATGACTGAATGAACATTGGTTTACATGAATGGAATGAAAAGTTTTTTGAAGTGTCCATATCTTATTTGAAAATAATTATTAGGAATATTAGTCACTCTCACCCTGAGATGTTGGTATCTGAAACACTTATCGATTTTGTTAGACCACAATTATCCCATTACCTGATCATGTAATATATTTATATTATGAAAAGGGAATTTATTCTTTATTATGTGATGGTTCAACATCTAGTAGTCAATGCACATGTGAAGGGTCCCATCCTCCTTTTTATAAGAAAACCAATGGGGCATCCCATGGGGACATTCTTTGGTGAATTGAGTCATTAGCTTCAAAATCATCCAAATATATATCCAATTATTTTATCTCTATAGGAGATATATGATATAATGGGTAGGATATTATTCAATCTTCCAACACATGATCAACAGTTAATTACACTTCGATCTCTAGGGGTAAGCATGCGAAATCAACTTTTATTAACCTAGTATATTCTATGAAAAAAATGAGGGAATTCAATCACTTCATTCCTTATTACGTCTTCTAATAGAATTTTATTCTTCCAAAAGATGAGTAAAACCAATTTAGGAATGTATTTCCCCACCCAACAGGATCATGGGTCTCATTATCCATTTATTACATGATTTATACCATCAGAGATGGTGAACGTCACTCTCTGATTGTAAAAATTAATATGAACTATATAGGCTATCATGCAGCCAATCCCCTATGATTACATAAAAATAATAGATATTAAGGATGATAAAGTCCAATATAATCTATAGTAATGAAATAGATATGACACATTAGGTGAACCAATAACCTTGTGCTTTCTTTTTCCCAAAATGCATGATTATCTTTATAACATATGCCATGAAATTTGAAGGGATACTATAACATTAAACAATGAAAGAAGATATAAAACGTTGATAGGAACCTATATCAAATTATTAAGTCTCCATATATGAATAAATAAAAATAATACATTTCACTATTAGGATTCATGCTTTAGATTCCACTAGAACATGATCCACTGCATGCAACTACATCATATCGGACTGAGCATAAGTTCTACCACTAGCTTTTGGCTTACTAATGAGATGACTATACCCATATTTGGATTCAATCATACCACATAGCCATGTGGATTATATTCCACAAGCTGGTAAGAATCTAACATCCCCATGTGTCGCCAAGGGGGAACAGACTGTAACACTCCCACATGGAATGTAATCCCTATAAAATCTAGGAATGTGGTCCATATTTTATCATGTGTTACATTGTAATGATCCATTATTTTTAGTAAATAATTTTCCTTAAATAAACATGGTCTGGGTGGAATTTCATTTGCACAACTTTGAAAAACAATTAAAATTTCATCATGTTAATAAAATCATTTTACATTTCTATTAAATTAGTAACTATCAATATAATTGACTATATTATAAATATATATAAAATGGCATAACAAGAAGAACATTTTATTCATAAAAGATTCACATTTCTTAAAAAATATTTTTTCTTATATTAAAATTTATTTTCATTTCTTTTTGAAATTTAATCATATAAAATTATCTGTGTAGTTAAAATCCATATTTTAAAATTTAGTAATGTGGTAACTTTTATTTTTTATGAATAAAATTAAATAGGTAAATATTATTTACAATGATAGAAAAATTTATTTTTCAAAGGTTAAAACTTTTCTAAATACTATATTTTTAATTAAAATGTATAATTTTAAATTAGGACTCTAATACGAAGTTTAATCATATAAAAATGAATTTTCACTCATTTAATTTGTAATCAATGTGAAATACAAATAACTATTCTTAATGATTAAACTGAATATTATTAAAATTATTTTTTTAAATATTACATATTTTCATTAAAAAAATAATTTTCTCATATTTAAAAAATGAATTTGATTAAATAGAGTCCAAATTTCGATCAAACATGTCAAAAATTTATAATAAGGGCTATCTAAATATTTTAGTGATAAAATTAAAAAAATATTCATATTTAATAATTATTTATGTGTGATGGAATAGGTAATATAATGTTTTTATAATTTTACTAAATAAATTAGACACCTAAATATTCTGGTATACATTTATTAGGTTATAATGTCATACCTACTTCTCTTACAAACATTTTCCCACCTGACCCTCTAAACTCTCCAGTAATTCCATTCACACCCCTTACTTCAAATTTTTCTCCAAATATTTGTCCAATGTTTTTACCTATAAAAGGAGATCACATCCACCCTTTTCAAATTCATTCATCTTATAAAAACATAGTATTATGAGAAATAAATATTATATAACATTATATGAATATAAAATACATTACAAAAAACAAATGCAAAGGAATGATATATTTTAATGAATTTGAAGATTTGATACATTATTTTTTAATTTGGTGAATGATGTTTAATATCTCTCTTAAATATATACCCCGTTAATAATCTTCTCAAATATACGGTACTTAAAACCATTCTTTATGACCTGTAGAAAGGAAACATAATAATGGGTGATTTGAAATGCTCATAAAGGGTAATAAAGTGAGATATCAATGATCAAATATTAATTACATAAGTATAAGGTTATGTGAGCACGATTATGAAAATTTAAAACCATTCCTTTCTTTCCCAAATACCATAATCTAGATCAATGGTATAAAGAATTAAAGTTAATAGGACATGAATCCTAATGGAATAAAATTACATGAACCATGAGATCATAAAATTATCATAAGACATGGAATTTTGGAATATTAATAGGTACAGAAAATCATTTCCATAGTAGTCAAAGTTCACTGCTGAGGTAATCATAGTGGAATGTTTTCACTCCCAAATCCAACATAGAAGTAATGGTGGACTCCCAAGACTGTAATAGTGTAAAAATTTTCTTACTGAATTGAGTTCACTCAACATTATAGTCCTATATATCTCATGAGATATAAATATTTACCCAATACTTACAAGGGATATATAGGTCCCACCCATATAATTTTTATAAACATATGTATGTCATCCAAAATATCATAAAACATTTATCATATAATAACCCATGAGATGAAATAGGATTCACAAACATTTCTTTATATCATATCCTATTGAAAAAATACATTTTTCATAATAATCTCATTATTTAATCATTGAATTACCTAAGAAATGAAGTTTTTTACATAATCTTTTTTTATGGTATATCTCATGGATGAGAAATATATTTTTAAACATATTTTACTCATAAACATAAACCATCCATTTAAATAATAATAATGGTTTACTTGGATAATTTACCCAATAAATCATAAATATAATGAATTTTTATCATCTTATGTGAATATTATAATGAATTATCACATGAAACATTTCTTGAGAAAAATATATTTTTATTGAAAATAACTTATTAAGACATAAATTTATATGAAAATATTTCTCTTTGAATGTATCATTTAAAACTCATAAGGGATTATTTAAAAATAATTAAAATCATTTCATGAGGTATATATTCTATTCTATTTGAAAATAAATTTTAAAATCATAAAATATTCATGAAAATAATTTTATTGGAAAATAACCTTGATATTTTATAAAAAATTCCTTAAAAATAATTTAAACCATTTCAATATTAAAATATAATTTCCAAACAGAAAAATCTTTTAAAAGATTAATAAATTTTGAAAATAATTTTCCATGATAATAAACATGAATCTTATAAATTAATATTTAACACATTGAGTGGGCATGGTGGAAAAAAATGGCATACACATAAAAGTAAAGATTTTTTTTCACATTTCGAGTAAAATCCAAAAGGGAAGTGTTGGTAAAAATGATTCAATATTCCATTAAAAATTTATAAAGAATACTAAATTTTTAAAAACATATTTGAAAAATAATTTATTTTTCGGATAATGTTTATATAAAACATGATTTTGGAAAAAAAAAATTCAACCAAAGAGATAAAAACAAAAGTTTTCTTAATTTTTTTTCCTATAGAGTACATAAAGAGAGAGAAATGAATGGAAAAATTTAATTCTCATGAAATACATTGAGAAAAATAAAATTAATAAGTTTATTGATAAAGAAATCGTTATATTTAATCTTTGAAAGAATAATAGAAAATAATATCAAAAATGTTGAGATAGTAACACAATACTCTTATAAATTTGGTAACATTAAATCACAATCCATAAGAAATAATACAATAAAAATAAATTTATAATGTTATTTATAGAATTATATTGATTATATAACATGCTAATAGAGAAATAGATACACCTCATAAAATAATTTAGGTGCATAACATAACTTATGTCCCATAGAAAGAAGTTAATAGAATATATCTCTTACCACTTTTATAACATCTGAAAAATAAACCCCGTGGAAGAGAGATAATCAATTGATATTTTTTTAACCAAAAATTTAATTATAATCATCATAAAATATTAAGATAAAATATAATTTCAAAGTGTATTCATTACTACACGGTAACTTATATTGTTTAACCTTCCCATCCTCCTTCCTTTAAAATAATTCAATCCATATGTATATAATTACATCATTAGTAATAATATACTAAAATATTTTTTATATTTATCATTTAAATATTATCAATTTCCATCCAATTCGATCAAAAAATTAAAATGATTCTCATATGCTTGTGTGGACTACCACATCCATAAATGAATAATTTCTATTTTTTAATGTCCAAAATTTAGGGATGGTTATTAAATTATATTTTTTAATAGATAAGTTATTTATTTCTAAATTTTTTTTAAACATATAATTTAATAATTTCATAAGTAATATAATCAATACCATTAAAAATTGAAAAACCAACCACAAAAAATAAACATATCAATAGGAAACTATGATTCATTTATATGAGATTATTTTTTATTTAGGATATACTTATAAATTTTGATTCTCCCATTAATAAAATATAAATAATTTAATTATACATTTATGATAATTATATTATAATACACGTATCTATTCTATTTCCAAACACACACACATATATATATTATAGCATACACATAATGGATTTGTTAAACCACCTACATGAAAAATAATATAAATTTATATTCTGTATTGTAGTATAAGATTAATATTGGATATTAATATGTAAATAATGATTTTTTATTTGGTAATCTAAATATTTAACTTGTTAATTAATTTACCACTATTAATTTGTTAAAAATAACTAAAACATGTTGTCAGCCATTTTAGTCTACAGTAACCCTAATTAAAAGTATCTTAGAATAAGATTTTTAAGATTATAATTACTTCTAAAAATCAATTATAGTTACTTTTAGAATATAGAAATGATAAAAGTTTTAAGAATAATGTATAAAAACACAATGATTACAAAACTAGTTCAAAATGAACAAGATTTAATTTAACTGAACTTAAAAATGGATGATAATTAATTAACATAAATGTAGAGAGTGATTATAAATTAATTTTATGAATGGTTATGGGTATGAAAATTTTTATTAAATATTTGGTTATCATAAATACTTTTTATACATGATGTTAAATAACTTCCATGGAATTTATGCATATTGGTATGGGTTTATTTTCTCATTTTCAACTCCATGGGAAATTTTTGATATTTTGAACATTATTTTATTTTATATGGTGTATTCAATACCCATTTCACATCACATCTGAATATATATTCCATTTTATGATATTTTAATGTCTATTACAATATCTTCCTCTCATGTTCCTCTGATATTTAGTAACCAATTCCATAAGAGTTTCGTCGACTTAATTTATGATTCGTTGGGCTAGCGTATTTCTAACTCAAATATGTATTTTCTATATTAAATTGATCTTACTATTTATATTATTTTATATGTTATTACCTTTTTTAAATGGTAAAATAACATATCATAAACAATGACAACATATTTTTATAAATTTTTTTCTTAATTTTAGGTATAACATTGCTATGAATAACTCACACTCTTACAAATGAATATTTTATTCAATGCCCATATTTGTTATATCACCAATAATATCCTCATTTTTGTGAACAAAATAATTATTAATACCCATTGATATAGTAATTTTATTTACCTATTTTTAAGAGAAAATATAAATTCTCTTTCTAGGATGTTTGTTTTCAATAAAAATATATTTTTGAATATTTTTAAAAAGGGATTTCAATCAATTCAAAATCAAATGTTTAATCATTTGTACATCATTTATCAGATAATAATAATTATTTTTATAAGAATAATTTATTTAAATTTTTTTTAATGAAAAATTGGTTCCCATGTATTCACTTCACCTTTTAGAAAATATCATTTGAAAGTGACATGTTAGTTTTTTAGTTTATGAATATATTGGAGTTGTATTCTAAAAATCCAATTTAAAATTTCTTGTGTAAGAAAATATTTTCTAGTCATATGAAATTTTATATCACTAATTTTATCAATTTTTTAATTGATTCTAAAATAACATAATTTCTTTATGTTTTATGAATCATTTTTATTAAATTGATTTCAAAATAACAAGTATATTTCTTATTTTCAATGTGATTTTTAGGAAAAACCATTAAATAATTTTTCATATAAGTCACCCCTCGAAATCTATTATGGATATTTGAGTATGTTTTTAAAAATTTAACCATCCCAATAATTTCTCAATATAGATTATTTAATGTGTTATATCCTATGATTTAGAAAAAAAGACTATGCGTAATAGAAAATATTACAGACAACACCGAACATAAAGGAAACAGATAGTATTTAAATATTACCATCATAACCTATCTTTTTTAAAAAAGGAATTATAATAAATGAAAAATAAAATTAAAAAAGTCAGAAAGTGGGGACTTTATTATAGTCATTCTGATAAAGATGGGTGAGATCAGCATGCAGGTTCTCTATGTATGTACTGTTATTGTTGACACCCTAGTTGGCAAGACTATCTTCCACTTTATTCGCCTCTATATAGGGGTGCATGATGAACCATCAAAACCTATATGTTCATTTGGAATATATGACTAGAAATAAAACCTTTATGAGTTATATAAATAGTTAACAATAAATAAAAATTTATTGATTAATACGTTGGAAATAAGTACTCATTTTTTATTAAAGTTATATTCTTTTTCAAAAATTCCTTTTTTAGAAAAAAGGTTTTAATTGCCTTTTTGAGTGAATATTATATTTAATATTCCCCTATTTTAAAATTTTTATTTATCAAAAAAGATATTTTTTATAAATCAATGTTTCAAAATATTTTTGTGACGATTTTTTTATTATTCTTAAAGAAATGATTTTCCATTGAATAGAGAAAACACGATTTTTTTAAAAATTGGAATTTATTTTTATTAAAAATTACAATCATGGGTTTAATATTGTATTAAATAAATATAATCATAATTTATTTATAAATTATATAATTTATTTCACAGGATTACTGTTTTTAATTTATTTTTATCATAATTTTATTTTTGGTCTTAACACCATAAGTTTTGAAAAAATATTTTTTGTTGCACTTTATGAATTTATATTTAATATAATGTATGTAAATTATAAGAATTAAATTTTAAGAAATGGAATTAATTTTTGGATTCATAATATCAAATTTATCATAGTAGGAATTTTTGATATTTTTGTAAATATTTTAATTTTTTTTGTGAACATTAAATAAATTCAATTATTATGAAATACTGTTTCATTTATGATATTTCAATGAAATTAATACGTGATAAAAATTTATAAAACATATGGAAAAAATAATTTATGAAAATATAATTCAAATATGTCACATAAATAATTCAATACATATAATTTATCACTAATTTGATGATAAATAATAAAATCATTTTCAATGTGGACGTAGTGCTTGTGCGGTACTAGAAAAGTATTATTTGGCGTCCTAATGATAATATTTGAGAAGGGATATGTACTTTTTCATGTTTTTTAACAAAAAAATGTTATTGATTAATTTTGTGGATATATTCTCAGTTTTTTCTTTATATGACATGTGACTTATAAAAATGATTATGTATTTCTTATGGAATCCTTAAAAATTTTAAATAATAAATTAAAAAGGTTTTTATGACATATATTTGAGGAAGTATAAATATTGAAGGAATATAAATTTTTTTCAATAAATAATTTATTTTTTTATTATTGTAATTTTTTTAATTTTTAGTGTTGAAATAGATACTTGAAATTCTTATGCAATGTCAACTCAATGTGCGTGCATGTAGTTAAGAAATGATGTAAATGATTTAAAACAAATTAAAAGTGGTATATTTCTAGTGACTTTTAGTGTTAAATTAATTTTATACATTAAGATAAAAAATTATCTGTTTTCAATGGATTTTATTAAAATTAAATTATTGTCATGATTTTTCACAATCAAATTAATTAAATATCTCTAAAATGACATTAATTTTATATTGTTAAATGATTCAATATTCCTAAAAATCTTATCTTTATCCAAGTGAAGGATATATTCCAGAAAATAACAACTATCTCTTATTTATTGGTCACTTATACATCTTTAGTAACTTTATAGACCCATAAATATTAAAAAACATTGACATAATGATAATCAACAAAAGAGTGAAAGAGGGTTAAAACAAAGAGATTGTCATGAACAAAGATGGGCCCCCATCCAAACAAGTTCCCAACTTGGTCCATGGAATATCAAAAAATTTATTCCCAATTACCAAAGGCTAGAATATGTTCCTGGGTATCATAAATAATAGTTTAGGAACAATTTACCCATGTTTAAAATCTTAAAACAACCAACAATAATAAATAAACTGAATCTGAAATTTCCCAATGAGAAAATCCTTAAATACAATTAAAATTCAATTGGATAGTTTTAAACAATTACCAAGAGGTCCACAACTAAAAATGAGCACAACTTCCTACTCAAAAACCAACACATGATAAGGGGACTTTTCCCCCAAGATATCCCCACAACACTACACCTAGAAAGAAAGCTAACAACCCAAACTATAGACTCCTAGGACATTTCCCTTACACGTGTCAAACATTTCCAAGTATACATACACACAATGTTGTAAGTATGGTGGGATACAAGACCCAATTGGATGACTCCAAAAATGATACCATGTTATAAAAATTTTATGATAAAAATATTGTAAGTTTTCATAAATATGAAATTCTAGTAACAATTTCTAAGAGTCACAACTTTAAATGAATACAATTTTCAAGACGAAATATCGAAGAATGAAAAAATTTAAATAAATCACATAATATACTAAAATTACCATCACAACACACCTTATATCCATGGTATGAAAAATATAATCAATGATAACTAGTCCCGAGAACACCCAAAGGAACTAGGTAGCTATGGGGCCTAAGGTACATCATATATCTGTGTAAAAGTAAACACAACCAATAATTTTCTCATGAAAAACAAACTACAATGTGATACCATAATTGACTAGTGGAAAAAAAATAATCATAGTTTTTTTAGTTTTGTCATCTTCAATCATGTTATGTGAATTGTGGATAAGGCCACTACAAGATCAATAGAATACAAGTCCTAGTCAGCCCACCTAGATGGACATGATTCTTTTTTTGTTCACAAAGAAGTTCCACATGTTATAAAATACAATTTTAACATAAAATACAATTAATAAATAATAAAAACACAAAAAATAACCGTACCATGTTTTGTACCCTTTATTTAAATCGATAAACCATTTAAAATTTTCAAAAACTAATTTCAATAAGTATAACGAGGATTTGGAAATACAATCTTGTTAAAACCCCAATTTTATGGCCAAATTCATGAAAATACAAAACCAAAATATAAATTGCATCCCTATCATTACCTAATAAACCAATTCAATGAATCATAAAATGTCCTCAAATGATACAACATGAATTTAACTTGGAAAACACTAATTTTCATAAAAAATTAATATTTAAAATTAAACACATAATAAATGCTACCAAAAATGGTTTTCATAACACACACAATGGATTAAAAAAATGCTAAATATGTAAATCAAGCATGTTAAATTAATCAAATAATCTTCATATAAAGAACTACCTACCTTGAATATCAAAAAACGTAAGTATTGTCAGAAACATCAACCACACCACAACTGCAACACAGTTGACTGAAAAACAAACCTAACCAAGATGATTAAACCTAAAAACTCAATATTTACCCCTAGGGATGAATCCCTAGTTGATTTCAATTATGAACATCAAGAAATAGGAATGAAACCCTAAGAGGAAGGAAGTAATGAAGAATGATTTCACTTACTTGAAAATTTTGATGTTTCCCCACACAAAAAAACCATTGAAATGGGTTCTAAGGAATCTTGAGGGAGTTTGGATGCATTATATGGATGAAATGCTCAAATTAGGGAAATAAAGGTCCCATTAGGTTTATTTATGAAATGTAAAATGGTCAAAATCTATTTATTAACACTTTGGCACTGTACATGGTTGGTCCACATGATTTAATAAACCATGTGACCAAACCATGAGTCTATTTCTATCCACCCAAAACCTTCATTTTATTCAAAAATTCATGGGGGATTGGGGAAACCAAGGGGTAGGTAGGCCAATAATAGAAGGGAAAAATACCAAAAATAAGAACATAGATGTGATAGTTCCACCCACAATGAAATCATTCCACCTCAAAAATTCAATCTGAATCTTGATCTAAAAACAAGAATGGGTGCTCTTTCTCAGACCATGCCTTTTACTCCCATTTATCATGTATATCATTCCCATGATGCCAAATGACCCTGACCAATGGAATTGTCATTCCTCAAAGCACATTATCTTGGTAATCCACTATTCATGTTGTCTATTCATACATTGTTAAATAATTCTATGTCTCTAAATCTTACTAATTCAACATAAAAGATTCATCCATATTATACTTCATCAATTGGTTGGAACAGAATAAATCACCAAATTATGTCAACTGAGAAGGAAATTTTATCCTATAATAAACCATACCAATCCGCTCCGTGATTTCAAAATTCCTGACATACCTTGGAATCATCTTTTATTTCATTCCCACACAACGATGGCACAAATGAGGGTCCACCATCAAGAATACCAAATAACCCACAATGAACTAAATATCCCGACACCTCCAGTTAGAATAAGATTTTTGGAGAATCTAAGATGTAAATAAATTCTACCTACTTAACTTGACCCACTCAGACATACCTTACACAAGTCTCGACCCTAATAGTGATGCCTCACCTACCTTAGTCCAACACAGAGAGGAATGACAAGGCTAGCCATATAGAACCTCATAAAAATCCATTCAAATAGAGTATTTAAAACTATTTTTTTAATAGAACTATACCAATAACAAATGGGTGTCCCATGATCCTTCAGAATCTAAAAGATATGAACAAACCATGTCCTCTAGAATCTGATTGTCCTGCTCGGTCTGACCATCTTCATTAGGATGGTATGCCATGATCATCTAAATCTAATACCTTAAATCCCTCTTAAGGACATACCAAAACCAAGAGGTAAAATGGGGGGTTAGTATATATGAAAACTAATCGTGGCACACCAAGATGATTTACCATCTCTTGAATATACAATCAGACCAACTCATCAACTATAGCTATATCATTGAATGTAATGAAGTGGGGTTATTTGATCATATGATCAATCACTAGACAAATAGCATTCATTCACTGAGGTTTACAATGTATGTTTATAATAAAATTCATAGCGACCTTGTCCCACTTCCATGTAGGAATGGGTAATGGCTGAAGCAAACGAGAGGGACTTTGATGCTCTGATATTATCTATTTTCATGTGTGGAATATCAACATTAATTCAACTATTTCTAGGGTCATACCTATCAACCATAACTGTTGATAGACATTATAACACATTTTGGTATCTCTAGGATGAACATACCACTGATATTAGTGGTTACCTGGTACCACCCCCTCCCTCAGAGACAACGACACCACCAAACTACTCTCGAAGCATAAGATTCCCACAGGAGATGAAGAATAATCAAAATACATATCCCCACTATGATGTAATTGCATGGACTATAGACACAACTCATACCTATGTTTCTCCCACCTAATAATCTCTAAAATAGCGTGATTCAACTAAACACTCACTAAGAATGCACCTCCACTAGTCTCATTGGTCTCCACATGCATTTGAGAAAAGAGTCCCTTAAGATTCCACTCATCATTGGATCCTCCCCAAAACCTGCAATGGAACTTTTATACTCAAGGCCTCAACCACCACATTACCATTTCTTGGGGTATAAATGATATCAAAGTCAAATCCCTAAAAAATACACATTCCAACTGCACATGCTTATATTAATATCCTTCGATGAGAATGTGTAGGCTAAAATATTATGATTAGTGTAGACCAAAAACATATATCCAAAAAATCATATATTCAAATAATTCATCACCACTATTATCTTATATCCGTGAGTCATGTAATTATTTTATTATTCTCAGAGTTGGAGAGATCCATATGATACAACAAGATAAGCTTGCATAAGAACACATCTGAGACACCTAATTGATGCATCACAAAACACCACACAACCCATTAAAAATTATGAAAATATAAACATGGGGGATTTATTAAACATCCACATAAGCTCCTCAATGGAGGCCTAGAATTCTAGGCCCCACTCAAACCTCACCCCTTTCTAGGTGAGCACGGTCATGGGTGAATCAATCTGAGAAAAATCCCGCAAAAACTGTCTGTAGTAACCTTTCAGGCTGAGGAAACTCCTGATCTCGAACAGATTCTTTGGTTGCACTCATGACATAACTAAAATGATCATCTAGAGGCCCACTGAATCCCCATACTCTGAGACAACATGACCTAGAAACATCACCTCCCTGATCAAAAATGTTCACTTTGACAACATTACATAAAGGCAATGATCTCATAGAGTCCCCAACATGAACCAAAAATTATTCTCATGATCTTCCTCCAATCCAGAGTATACTAGTATGTAATCTACTAATACCACAAACAAAGAGTTGAGATATTTTTGAAGCACCCTATTCATGAGAGCCATGATGAGCACTATATAATGATTCAATTAGAAAGGCATGACCAATTACTCAATGTCGGCGTGCCTTCTTCATAGGGGTGTCTTCAAGATATCCCCCTCTTTCACCCTTACTTGGTGATAACCTAAACCCAAGTCTATCTTTGAAAATAAATTTTCCCTCTTTAACTAGTCAAACAAGAAAAATATTTATGGAAAAGGATAGTTTTTTAATGATTATCGTATTCAGTTTCTGATACTCAATACACAACCGGTGGGACCAATCAGCCTTCTTCACAAAATGAACTAGACTGGGATAAGGAGAGAAACACGGGAGAATGAATCCATTATATTATAAATCATCTATATGTAACCTTAATTCCCTCAACTCATTAGGGTCCATATGATATGAGTGAAGAGAAATTAGGTATGTTCTCAGTGAAAAATCAATCAAGAACTCCACTTCCCGCTCTCGGGGAAAGCCTACAAATCATTTGGAAATTCATCCAAGATCACATCCACTACAAGACTAAATCCACCCATAGAAGCATGATAACAACACTATACCATGAATGATGATAACTGGAAGATAAGGATTGTATATTCTAGGAGTGGAGGTCATGCCAGACCCGATCAAGGATCCCAATCCCCATAGAAATCTTAAAGACTCCCATCAGGTGCCTTGAAACTCACCCACTTCCTATAGAAATAATTATGCACTTGAATGTGAAATATATAATCCATGCTATGGATTATATAAAAAAGGTCCATATCCAAGACCAGGAGGTTCTATTCCATCTCAACCCCAAACATTGAAATTACACATGACATGCACCTAAGAACTTTCCACTTTTTATTTCCTAACAGTGTCACCCACTCCATTGTGAAAGACAACAAATAGGTTGACAAATTTAGAAAATTCACAAGATGGGATGTGATAAAAGAAATAGAAGCACCAGTATCAAATTGAAAAAAATATATATAAGATGAAATCAAAATGGTAGCTTAAATTATTGAAGGCCCTATATTTGATCCTACTGGTTCCTAATCCACAACATGAAGATGACTAGTGTCTTTATGAGAATGAATTATTTCAGGTGTCTTTTCCTGGAATTAGCTCTATCCAAAAGATGATACAGACCATTCTCCATTACTACCAAACTGAGATCATTCCATCTTGGATGGCTCAGAATGAACTAACACACCCATGGAATCCACAGATCAGGAATCACTCTGAAGTGGACATGTCACTGTTCAAACGCACTACAATTTTCCCATAGCTACACACTGATAACAAGGCCTTAGAGAAGACATACACATAGGTTGGGTTTGACCTGGTCTACCGCACTGTTGGCACATGAAAAACATTACATCAAAATCCACAGATGAATAATTCCATGGAGGATGGCATGAACTACCCCTCTCTTCTTTCAATTCTCATATATCATCCTTTTATTCATCGATGATCTTCCACTTCCCATCACTGATACTATCCCAGAGAATCAAGACCTCCCATTGCGGTCAATCTACACCATACAAGTTTGACTAACCACATCATCACAAGTCTTCAACTTAAATAAGAAGACATGAGAATATATATATGGATGAAGTAAATTTTCACATCTATGACCCTTTATCTTTTCATTATAGACAATATCAAGGGAATATCAAACTAGCTTCGCAAATATTTTGGAATAAACTATCACTGCTTGCCCCCCATAGATGATATACATAAACTCTCCAAATCATTAATAACCAAGACATTTAGATAGTACAAATCATTGAATATATCCTTGAAGTACTTCCATCTCATCTGCTCATGCTTCCCATCATGAAGAACTTATTCCAACCACATACAACTACGAACATATTGAATAAATGATCCAAAATTTACACTGATCTCCTTTGGTGTGTCAAGGAAATATAACATAAGTT
The DNA here is from genome assembly GCA_963277665.1 of Viscum album. Classification (NCBI taxonomy): domain Eukaryota; kingdom Viridiplantae; phylum Streptophyta; class Magnoliopsida; order Santalales; family Viscaceae; genus Viscum; species Viscum album. The sequence continues at coordinate 389,575,748 of OY728166.1, forward strand.
TTACCTTCTCAATACACTTCTCTACTTCATAAGGCTTTGTGCTACCTCATAAAATAAGACGCTTTTTCATCAGAAACTCCACAACATTGTCCTTCCTAGGACCAGGTTCATCTTCTCTAATTTGAGTTGGAGTAGGACCCAATATATTCCCTAGAGAATGGACAACCATGACCATAACTTCTACTAACCTCTTCTCATGTGGTGTGGGGGAACCATCACATGCTTCATTCCATGGGTGCATGGTAGCATTATGGGGAGGCAAGTTTCTATAAAAAGAAACTATCACAAGAGAAATCATTAGTACAACCATTCCGAAAAATATCAACAGTAAAATATAAATATAAATAAATAAATCATAGAAAAACAATAAAATAAAAAATCACTTCACCACTACCCAATTTCCACATTCAGTTTTCATATTGCACGTCCCGCTCGAAAGAGATGTTAAAAAAATCCCAAAATCCCAAAGCGACTCGGTGTATGTCTTGAGTGGTGAGGGCTAGTCACCCTACTCGTATCTAAAAATATAATCCCTGATTGTCCTTTATTATATCTTACTATAGTCATCCAAAATAAAATGACCCAAAAACCATAACCTTTCTCTGACACCAATTTTTCATGAACTAAGTCGGGTCTCCATTGAATACAGCACCCTACCGGTCCATGTAATGTCATGAAGGGCTTCCCATATCGCCATGAGCTGACAGAGATGCCCGACTATCATGATTATTGTTTTGGGAATGATTTACCAGATTTTATAATCATAAAACAACCAAAAATAATAAATAAACCGAATCTGAAATTTCCAAACAAAAATATACATAAACAAAATTAAGAATTGATTTATAGTTTTAAAAAAAAATCCTAGGAGGTCCACAACTAAAAATCAATAGAAAATACCAAATGGAAAGGTGATAGTTCCCTCATTCCATTTCTACTACACTACTCCACGAAAGGAATCTAACAACCCAAACTGTCATCATGAAGGAACTTTCCATTAGCTATGTCAAATATTACCAAGCCAACTTAGACAAAAATGTGTATGTAGGGTCTAATCTTAATCCCAATAGGATTCCACCCAAAATTATTCCATGTCATTCAAATTTGAATATAAAAATATATCACATTTTAATAAACAGGTAATGCTAGTAAAAATTTCTAAGGAATAAATCATTAAATGAAAACATTTTCAAGAGTGAAGAATTAACAAATGAACAATTTTATAGAAGAAACACATTTAGCTAGAATTACCATCCAAACAGACCATATTCTGGTGGTAAGTACAATATAATCAATGATAACTAGTCATGGGAACAACCTTAGGCACTAGATAGATGTGGGGCCCTAGGTACATCGTATCTTTGTGTAAATGTAACAAAAACATATAACCTTCTCCTTCACGATCCAATAGGAGGGGAGACCCCAATGGTGTATATATCCCCATGCATCATTATTGTTTAGATATTGTTGTCATCATCAATATTTTTATGTAAAACAGAGATCAGTCCACTATAGGATCACTAGCATACTAGTCCTAGTTCTCCATCCAAGATTACCTGGCTTCACTCTTTGTGCTCAAACAACTTCTATGTGTTATAAAATACCATTTTCAGTTAACAATACCACCTCTAAATCATAAACACACAAAATATCACCTAAACTTGTTTCACACTATTTATTTATTTCAATAAACCATTTAAAATGTTCATAAAACAAATTCAAGTAGTATAATAAGGATTTTCACCTAAAATCTATTTAAAAAAACCTCCTTTATTGAAAAGGAACACTAATACCATACCAAAACTGAAATTCATTCCATTGAATCATTTAATAAACAAATTCATTGAATCATAAAATGACCTCAAATAATACAACATGCATTTAACATGGAAAACACTCACATTAATTCTAAAATGGTACTATAAAATTTAAAACATAATCACTGCTACAAAAAAGTTGTTTTTACACCACACATCATGGATTAGAAACATTCCAAATATGTCAATCAGGTCAGATAAATTCATCCAAGAATGTTGACACAGGGAACCACCTACCTTGAAAATAAAAAATGCTAAATCATAGAGAGAAACGTCGACCACACTACAACTACACCACATGTGACTTAAAATGAACCCTAACAAAGAGATTGAACTAATAAACCCAATGTTATACCATAGAGAAAAACCATAGCAACATAAAATTTATAACCTCAATAATGGGAGAAGGACCTCTAAGGGGAAAGATGGAACAAGGAAGGAATTCAATTACTTGAAGAATCCTGATGCTTCCCCACAAAAACACCATTCAAAAATGGGTTACAAGGAATATTGAGGGATCTTGGAAGCCTTATATGGCTGAAATGGTCTAATGGGGGGAATAAAGGCACACATTAGGTATATATTAGAAAGAAAAAATTGTAAAAATCCATTTTTTAACACATAGATATTGTGCACGATTTTTCAGTACAGTTTTGAAAACTTTTGGGGAAAACGTTTGACTAGTTATATCCACCTGAAAACCCTCATATTCTTCCAAATTTCATGGGGTATACTATTGAAAACTTATGTGCAAATTTAGACCCATAATATAAGAGAAAAGAACTTGAAAAATAAGGACATGGATGTGAATGAGATAAGGGTGCAAACATATTCAAAACATGTAAAAACTCTATTTTATGATATTATTTTGACAAATGAAAACAATAGAAATTAATTATATCCATTTGGAGAATATTTTTCATTAAAAGTAATTTATATTGATTTAATACTTCAAAAAATAATATAAATTTCACTCCCCTCACTTATAGAAATAAACCCCCTCTCATATATGATTCACTCTTTAAGAGGCATTCCAATACCTACCGAAATAGAATAATAACATAACTCCCCAAATTATTGAGGATGTTATTTGGTTATAATACTATCCTTATTGGGCTGATGTTGTAATGAAAAGGAGGTCTTCTAATGAAGAGGTACAGATTTTAACTGATTTTTCTAGTTTTATTTATTCTTCTAACTCCTTAAAATATTTTCAAACCATGATAGAACAATATAATAATTATATTAAATATAATTCTATTTTATTATGCTAATTAACTAACATTCAACTTTCTCTGTCTTCCACCAAATGGGAAATATACTACCATTCAATGTATGATAGACTAATGCCTCACAAACTGAGGTAATTGATTATCCATAAATACCTCTCACACATGGTTATAATAACAGATTTAAAGTATATATATCATATTAATGAAAGAATAATAATTATATAATTATAATATATCTTCAATTTTCTTTTATTTCCCTCTATTGAAAAATGATAATGTCATTCATGCATTTGTGTGCATTACAACCTCCACGAAGGGTTGTGATTTATTTTAAATTAAAAAATCCCAATGATACTATATATATGTATATATTTAAAAAAATAATATTATATTTTAGGTATAATCATAATTATAATAATAATAAATGTATCATATTTTATTTCAGGATGTTCATTGGAAAAGGGAAATGTTACTCAAGGGTACGCATGACATAACATCTCTATGATTGTAACATAATTAATTTTTCATAACAATATTTAATTTTTAGATTTTAAAATGTAATTAATGTATTTTAAATTATTTAATGATTATAATTATATATATCATGGAATAATGAACACTTTGACTAAAATCAACTTACTAATGTCATTCTGAACATATCAGCTGAGTATCATCAAAACATCCAAAGGGAAAATAATTAATTTATTATTTGTATATACCAAGGAAATAGATAAAATAAAATAAATAATAAACTACTAAAGGGTTATTAAGAAACTAAATAACTAAAATAAATTTAATATTTAGGATGTTATGTAATGTGTGTGATGAGTATGACTTGAGTTAAGGATTATTTACATTAAAGTTTTTTTATAAATTTCATGAAGGTTTTTTTTTGGAATATTTTTCTTATATTTATGATTTATATATATATAAATTACTGAATTATAAACTAAACATTATGTCACTATTTACATTTTTTCATAGGATTTTAATAGGATTTTTTATGTGTTTTATATGGAACATTCATACAAAAAGGAAAAAAGAATGTTCTATTTTAACGTATACAATGTAAAATTTTTCCCATCCACTATAACTATTATTTGATATTTTTATTTCGTTATAAGAATCCATGTATTATTTAGTGAAAAACAAAATTTTATTTTTATGATTATTTACATAGATTTTCCAATGGAATAGACACTTGAATATATAGAAATTTATTTCTTCTCGGTGAAAATAATATTATAATACAAAATTTCAAATTTTTATGATAATTTACTAAATCAAGGTAATTATTTATGATTTTTGGTTTTTAAAATATAAAATATGGATAGGTGGTCCCATTATAAACCATGAATAGGTGAGCATGGTATAAATATCCAAATCATTATGTATTTTTATGATTTATCATAATAGTGATATAAAATTGATTCCCCATGTTACCTAACCAACTTTTATACTCTCACTAATGAGTTTTCATGGAAATATTTATATTTCACATGGTATAAGAATGATATTTTTAAAATTAATTATTATTTCCCTTTGTGTATAAAGGTATTTTTTTATGAAAAAAATTCAGAGACATTCATGTTCCTTAAAGATACCTTCATGATTATGATTTTTCATTTATGTTTTATCATAATCTATTTTATGAAATACATTGGGTGGTAAGGAATAATTTATGTAAGTGATTATTTTCTCTCAAATTTTATTATGTTGAAGAAAAAAATATATAATATTGCCACATGGTTTTGATATACAATATTAGGTTTATATCCTTTTCTAAATTTCTATTACCAATAAATGTTTTACGCATCCAATGTATTTATATAATTTTTCAAAAGTCATGATGATGACTATAATATTTTTTAATGTTGTTGTAATGGATATTTTTGAAACATTATAAGAAACAAGAACATTTTTATTAAGAAACTTTTTTGTGGTAAAATGGATACTATGGAGAAATTTACACTTCGGAAGATTTGTTCCAAATTATATAAAAATCTAAACCTTTATGGTATTTGCGTATATAAGTGATCAAATATTTCTTTTCGATGATATATTTTTTGGATGGTTGAATCTGGGTCTCATTTATTTGTATAAAAACCAAAAATATAAATATGGTGTTTTATCCTAAGATCTGTGAGTGTAGGTATGAGGTTGTTATTATTGCTATCAGATTTGGGTTCAGATAACATTAGAGACTATGATTTTTTCATTTTATTTTAAAATAAGAATAACATCAAGAGTAAATAATCTGACGTTTGGTTTTATGTTAAAGTTATAGACACCCACATTTTAGGATTTGCGACATGTCATTTTAATGTGATTAATGATATTTTAGGGTAAATTTTATTCCATTGATGTATAGATAACACTTAGGATTAACGTGAAGGGTTATTTGGGAAGATATTTATTACATTTATAGGTGTAATATTAAGTGTATGATGTCCCCTTTGATGTTATTTTGGGTAAATGGATTATTACATTTTGGTAACATGTGATTTTTTATTAGATTACCATGTCATTGAAATGAAATTTATGGAATAAGGGATTAATGTTATTTTTGAAGAATTAAAATATTTTTGGAATATTTTATTATTAATAAAAATGTATATAATTTATTTAAGACGTGTTTTTTACTTGTGGAATTCATGTTTAATTATATTTTCTAAGTATATATGATTTTAGTTTTCAATTTTGGTAGTTAAATTTTATTATGTAAAAGATAAGTATATTTTGTAGATTCTATTATTAGAGAGTATATATTTTTGTAATATGAATTTTGTAGTGAGTAATGATATAGTTAATGATTATTTCAGATGATTATATGATCTAATATTTCTGATTTATATGTCTTAGGAATATTTTCGAAGAGTTATAAGGGTAGTTATTTATCGAGTGATCTATATTGAACCCCTGAAATTTTTTAATTTTGGAGAAAATTATTAATATGAAGGTTTATGAATTTTAAATATTATATTATATTTTTCTAACCATTTCAGTTTCATTAAAAGTATAATGATATGATGAATATATTTTTACCCTATATGGATTATGTTATTCATTATAAAATAATTTTCAAGAACCAAGGATAAAAGATCATCTTCAATACTCATAATTTGAATGAAAATATGAGATTGTGGTGGAAAATTTATTATTTTGGTTTTAAGAACATTGAATATTCCATTTGTTGGTGTTAAATTAAAATTTATTATAATATATATCTTCCCAAAACTCTAAAAGGGGATCATTCACATTAAATTTACAATTAATTTATATTGATCTAAATACAATGATTACAATGTCTTAGTGTCATTTATTTATTGATGATGTTGATATTATAGAACCATTTCAAATTAAATTCATTTATCTCTAAGGAATAATGTGTAAAATATCTCTAGCACTAATACAAACATGGTTATTTTATCTCCGAGAAACATCATTCAATTTTCATGTGCTAGAATAGTGAATCAGTCATCTTTCATTATTTGTGTTGATAACTCATCCTTTGTTCTTGAAGGAATACCTCTTGTGTTTCTAATTCATGAGAGTGAGGGAGAAAGAGGAATTCAATTGGGTTATCCATTTTCACAACTCTTCACTATATCTCTATTAAACCTACACAATATACATACCCATGTAATTATTGAGTTTGGGTTTAGTTTAATATATGGTTTATTTACATGTCATCCCTTAAATAATATAATAATATATATTAAACCCCATACAAACAATAATAATAGCAATAATAATATTTTTATTATTGCTTTAATGCAAAATAACTTCAAATAAAAAATATTATTTAACCTGATTGTAAATTAAAATTTGTCATCATATACTGCCTTTGTCCATTCAAAATCCTCTAGAATTTACTGATCATTAGAATAAATATATTAAATATTTTATTCATCAATAAATATTTGTTTTTAATAATAAATGAATACAATTTTTACACACCCTTTAGAATGATAATCATTATATTATTTAAATTTAAATATAATTTAATTTAGATTAATAGAGACATTTAATGTGTGATTATATAGGATTTATTCTCATTGGCCTTAGGCAGGCTCACCAAAAGTATAAAATTACTTTCTAGAAATGGGTAAAGGTACCCAAGAAAAATAAACATATTGTCACATTGATTAAAACCATATATGAATACCTATTATTTAATATAATCCATTTGTATATATATATATCATTAATCGGGTACCACTTATGTGTCATCAAACTATGTGCTCAATTCATCTTTCTTTCACTATCTGAAATGAACACGTCATTCCACTATGGACATGGAATTTAATGAATGAGTTTTATAGTAGTCAAAGCTACACGATATATGAATCTATAAATATATAATGTAAAATACATCTTTATCCTATATATTAGTCACATTTCATTCTTGACACAACTAACAAACCCTACTTCTCACCAAAAAAATTCACGATGGTTTTCACTATTAAATCTATGTTTGAAATCAAGGGAAAATTTTAATGATAATAATAAAATATAAGGCCCATTACACATTATCGCATATAGTAATATCTGGTCAAATGAATATACGTGGAATGAATTACGGTATATATGTTCATAGAATCTTTCTTCTTGGATAATGCCTGTAGCGACCTATGTTGGTGGACCCAAGAAATATCAAAATGAATTTAAACTTTTGGATTTATTGGACGATTCATTTTTTAAAAAAATATTCTAAACAAAATTATGAGGGTTTGAACACATATATATGTTATTTAGACTTGGGTGAAGAAACAAAATATCCCTTCGGTTTCTCATTGAGTTTCAGAAGCACTGAGGTCCAGAAAAGACACGTTTGTTGGGCCATCCAAAGGAAAATGCTTTTTCTGAAACCATGCAGCCACGAGTAACAAACAATGCGTCCAGTTTCAGAGGGGAATATGTGAAGCGCATGGGATAGACATGGTTTATCCAAACAATAAAACTTATCCACATAGTAACTATATATGTATTTTTCATCAGATGGTTGTTGTATGAATTGGCTAAAATTGTGACCTGAATAATGAAAAATTTTCTTTTAATAAATAAATAAATAAATGTAAAATTAAAATAAAATAACAAAAAATCTAATATAACCCCTCCACTTGTAACATGCTTGATCCCCATCCTCTTCTACTCCATTGTTGTGCACCCCTCCCTCCATTTATCTCCCATTCCACACTACACACTGCCATTCCTCAAGGATTCTACATCATCACCTTGATAGAAGGACATCATCTCCATTTTTCTTCTATGGTTGGAAACTTTTCCCTCTCCCCACCACCTGAGTTAATATAGAAGGAACCTAGTTAAATATTTAACCATTTAGTGGGGTTTTCTTCCATTTGTAGGGCTTGCATCATGTCTTGCATGTCGTATTTGGGTGTGTTTCAGCAACCTCCACTAAAGGAGATGCATTTCAAACTATTGTTTTCTACTAGTCATCAATTTTGGGTAGTTTTCCTATGTTATTCATTATTTCTCAATTTATATTTGGAAGTTTTGAATTTTATGAGATTCATGTAATTTTATTTATTTTTTAAGGCCCTAACATGATGTTTTTGGGTTGACTTTGTCAAAAGTAACATCCTTGTGTAATCATAGGTAGGCATGAACATTAATGACTTCACCATTATATATATTCAACCATGGTATGTTTAATATATATATATATATACATATATTGGGACAATGTGTGCTTATATGGTTATATTAATATTCGTACATATGTAAGTAAAAGGGGTATATTCACATACAATTATATATGTATGGATCCCCTTGTACATATTTTTCCAGAAACATATGTCCATAGGTGTTAGGTATCCTTTCATATACGAAATAGTGCATCTGCATTAATGAGGAAGGTGGAAGGTTAAAGGTTCTGATGTCAGCATCATTGAGTTCAATGTTGTTTTGGCTTGGTATTATTCTTCTTTATGCAGGATCCCTTTCCATTTCCCCTCTAAATTTACTAATTCCTTTATTTCTCACTTTTTAAACATTCTTAGGATATTATTTGGGGATTTATTTTTTTTAGAATTAATTATTTGTTACTTTGAATGAAATTTTAATCATGAAATAAATTTTAATTAATCAAAATTTATTTTTGGAAAATATACATATTTTTATAATACAACCCCTTAGATGTGGTGCGTAATATCAAAAATTACAAAATTGTTATTAGTGTTTTTCTTTCTACTTGTATTAATGTAATGGGAGTTTACCTATGCATTTTTATTATTGTTTGTGTTTTGGAATTTCAGGGTTATGGCCTTTCTAAATAATATGAAATGGAATTTCAAAATTTCTATATACATTATAAATGAAACAAGGAACCTTCTAAGTGTTTGGCCCATAATTTAATTGGAATAACCCTTGTTGGTAAATGGCCTTTCCCTAATGAAAACTCTTAAGTGATCATTGTACTTTATAAATGGCTTCCCCTTACTTTATTTAATTAAATGGATTGTTATTCATGGATTTATCATGTTCATGATGGATTACCTTACTTACATGAATTAAATGGTTAAATTGTAATGGATTGGAATTGGGTTGTATTACCACAACATTTGAGTTAAATACATAAGCACGAATTATATGGATTTTTGAATAGTTATACCTTGATATAGTCCATGTTAATGGTAATGCATAAGAGAAATTATATTGTTGTTGTTTATTATAAATATTATTATTCCTTATACAAAGGTAGTGGAATTGTGGTAAGGGTTATATTGAGAATTTTGATATCATGATACCTAATAGCAGGTATTGGGAATAATGTCTTTCACTAGTGATGCTATATGGGAATTGGGATTTACATGCCACGTTCCATAATTATAGTTTTTCCATGGTAGCATACTCACTATCCTGAGTGTTGTGGCATAAAATCTATCACTTTATTGTGACATATTTCATGTACCCTCTTTCTTTAGATTTTGGGCTCATTTATCATGTTTATGGATGTATATGTTATGCCCCTATACATCAAGAACTAGTACTCTATGTATATAATCACTTATGTATACACATGAATGGTTCATAAATGTGGATGTAATATTAGACTATAATACATATATATATATATATTTATATATATGTATAGTAACAGATCAGACATTTTATCCAGCATTGAGCCGAAGCAGGTAGAGTTATCCAGGTGTCCGAATTGATCCTGAGTTGACCCATGTTATTATTTTTGTATAGGTTATTATTTTTTATTACCTTTACACTACAAAATTTAAATTGCATGAAATGGATTGGACACGAAACTATGGGTTTCAACCTAATCATATTGTATATTTAACATCTATTGGGAACCACTCGTACCCAAGTATAATTTATGCTACTAGTTATTGATAAAGTGAAGCAACCAGATTTCAATGATTGATTTGCATTACAAGGATGGATTTGGGGTAGGGGAAGAGCTGGGACTCGATATTTTCATGAAGATTGTTGTTGGGAATTTATTATTTTATTAAATTTTATTTCTAATTGTAATTTTCACTACTAGTTCTGTTATAATATTAATTCATAAAAGAGTTGTCATGAATTGGCATTGTCCACTTTTATTGAGATATTATATTATTCTTCTGATGCTTGTATTTCATTTATTATTTCTCTATTTTTTGTATTATACATACATATTTATTTATTGTTGTTCTACTCTGATCATGAAGATATAGTCTCCCCACTTCATTCTCGTTAGATCCTCACTTCAAGTTGACAAGATCTAGCATATAGGGAGGTGTGTTTGAGGCCATGTGATGGCCGGTCTCACTACAAGTTTTATTTTCATTCTTAATAGGATGATGCAAATTGGTATCAAAGATTATTTTTCAATTGGAATACTATTTTGGGCTACTGGATAAGAGACTAAAAGTTTTTGTGCGTAGTAAATAGATGTTTTTGGGACAAATCATCCCACCTGCATAGAAATGCCCATGTTACCCGAATTGGTATTCTTGATCATGTTGTTCGATGTTATAGTTGATTATTATTTCACATTGAGTGAATTTTGTACCATATAATACATATTGATAAATGGAATTATATAATTTTACCCTAGGACTATTATAGAAATGAGGTTACTTTTAGTGAATCATCAAATGAATATTGAAAATGAACATGCTCGACAAATTCCATGCCATGTAGTTGCATTTATATCGTGGTTGTTGTTTTTAATGTGTACCTTGAGTTATAGTCCATTATTTTACGTTATTTGGGATTTCAAATTACATGACATGCTTTTGTGTTTATTTAGAACGTTTTTACACAATTATATGCCATGTTTCTATGTATTTTACCACAAATTATATGTTTAATTCCTATAATAACATGCTTTGTTATAATGTTAATATGTAAATGGTTTCATGGGATAAATTGTGGGTTACAATTAAAAAGAATCCAGTTTAAATTATAAGGTGTATAGGATAGTTATAATTGGGAAAAGGTTCCCCGTGTACTCAAACCATATCATTATTTTTCTAAATATGTTTGTAAACTGTTGAATAAAAGTTAAAAATAATGCTAAATTTAAGCGCTAAGTATAATTGGTTGTGATTAATGGGATACAATTTTCATTTTATGGAGCATATGTGAACATTATGTATTGGTAAATGGTATCCCTTGTAATAGAACCGTTATTTATATGACCGTGATATTAATTTTAAAATGGTTATACATATAAAATATTTCTAAATTAAAATGTTAAAGTTGTGTGATTTCAATTAATGGGATCCAAATTCCAAATGGTAACTTGTATCGATGCTTCTTGGATAGGTAGATAAATTGACGTATAATTGATCAATTATTCCTGATCATGGTGAATTTTTAAATGGTTATAAATGTAATAGAAATTTTATTTTCATCTAAAATAAATCTTTTAAGCATACTAAAAAATGCACAACTGGACCCAGGTGGGTAATTTGGGGCATGATCTTATGAGATAACATTCTACAAGTGTTTCTAGTATTATTTATTAAAAATCTTTTGTTAGGAATCATATTGAGGAACTTGGGATGGTATTATGGGACCTTTTTAGGTCTATTTACTTATTAAAAGGACTTTTTATTAGACATTAATTTTCTTTATTGGGGAACTAATTAAAAGTTTTACCATGTTCTTTTGTTTCATAATTCATTCTTGATGTTCTTTTTTAAATAATTTAAATGTTTAGAGGATAAATATAAATCAATGTAATAGCTTAAAATATATACTAATGTTGTGTTATTTGTTTTAAACCTCATGTAAGGGTAGTTTATAGTTTCCCATAATTACATTTGGAATTGAAACTCAACGTTTTTCAATAGTCCTTTATCTTTCTTATAAGTGGTTCAAAATTAGGCTTCTATTCCCAATAACTATCTTTTGGGAATGTTATAGTGAGAGGGTAAATTTTTTTCTCTCATAAGGTGCTAGATCGTGGTAGGTAGTACTCTCTAATATTGAATTCCATGCTAGTTCCATGGGATTTCTATTTTTTGGTTTCATTTGGGTGTCTTTGTCCTTAGTAGGACTCATAAATTCTAAATAAAACCTTTTTTCAGAAGGGTAGTATGGTTTGCAATGACCTTTTTTATGGTCATGTTCATTGTGTAATGCCTAATTTATGTAGGTTAGACATGCCTCGTGGATGTTTGACCACGTATTAGGTCTCATGAACTTGTTTTTCTTTCCTTGAATGACTCGTGAGTCCATCAATATATTTTATATATTTATGGCATATGGTGACCTTGATCAAGTTTAAGGATTTTACTATATGATACTTTAATACATTTGGTTTTTATTCCAGTGGGTAGTATCCATGATGTTCTGATTTTCATCTAAATATCTGGGTAGTATGCATTGATATACGTAGCACCCATCATTTTCATCAATGTTTTAATGAACTAGTTGAGTTCGTTAGAATAGTTAACCCTTGTGTTGTTGAGTGAGGTCTCAGGTTATCTTCGTACTATGGTGACATAGGAATTAACAGAATCATGTTCTTCCCAATGATTGTGATGAATTCAAAAAGAATCATGTGTTTCAAAATTAATGTCCGGTCAGGTTGGTATTGGTATTATTTCATATGCTTTGACATGGTGATTGTGACTCAGAGGATTTACATATGAACGTTTAATAGGGTTTTTATGTAGCATGATTATGAGTAGATGGTATCTTTTTACTTTGATGACTATGAAACTCTTAAGGTGAGGAGTTTAATCTTACTTCTTTAGAATTAATATTCTTACATATATAAGGAAATCAATCAAAATTGACTATTTGGAAATGGTTGGTCTTACTTGATTTCTTTTGAGGCTTTAATGTTTCAAATTGAGGCAGTTCTTAATCGACCTCATGATTTTGATTTGTTATGTTATGTATGAAACCCATAAGAAACAGTAATGTATTTGGATGTGATTCAATGGTACATCTTCAGAGAGGAAAATATAACTCAAATGGTAAACATATTTCATCAATTGATGACACATCGGAGGTTGATACATGTCTGAACATGGTCTTACATAGAGATTTTCAATATTTCTCGATGATAATTTATTAATTATATTGACATAGATATTTAATATCTATCTGGTAGAAAACTGGATGCTGGGTTTTTTTCATGATCTGGTTAACCCTGTCTGAAACTAGGATTACTGTGTAGTAATTCCTTGGATAAACTATTGGAAACAAATTGTTTCCATTGAATCGACCACCAGGAGGATACCACTCTATGATTAGTTAATGTCATAATGTGGACATCTTGTCTTGCACCACCATATGACTTGTAAAATTGGAGTTTGTACTACCCTAGGTCAGTTTTGTGGACTCTGGTTTAATTAATTTAAGGTTATCCCAGACATATTTTTGGGCTCGATGGTGTTTTTTGAAGAGCAATGATTCTAGTTGGATGGATATGTGTTGCCCATTTTTATGAAATGGCATGATATTTTAAATAATTAGGTGCTATTATTACCAAGGAATGAAAGCTGAAGTTATGTATTGAATTCTGTGAATGTACATGTTGTAAAAGTGGGATTCCTTAGAATGAGTCATTGTGTTTCTATTCTAAGACATCGCCCATCTAAGATTGGGGTTTTGGGATACTTCGAATGAAGATTATCGACTTTTTTTCATTTTGTTTAATGAGTACGGTTGGTGGTTAACGTTATTCATGTTAAGGCGGTTATGGTGTATAGTTTGGATGTTTCTTTTGAAGAAATATCGCGTGACTATTCTTTAATATGTTGATTGGATTAAAACATTTCTTTACAGATAGGTCCCTAATATAACCTTAGATGTAATTGGATTTTCCTTTTTAATGAAATCATGTGTGGATCATATGAAAGATGTTTAAGAATACTTTATGGGATATTAAAACGGTGGAGGTACCATTGTTTTACAATTTCCCAATATAATGTTAATGAGCGAAGGTGGGGAGATAATTTGGTCAGTTGTTTAAAGTGATGATAATGTGATCGTGTCCCTAGATAAATGGGGTCGGGTAAGCTCATTTTTAGTGTTTCATTTGGAAAAAAATCATTATCTTAGGTTTTGATGGCTTATGTTCATAATATTTTTGTTATTCATGAAGGATCATTGGGTGTTAGAAATGAAACATAGACGTTTTAATGTAAATTTTCAACACATGTAGTTTGGTTGATGTTTTCATTGATCCTAACTTCTTGTAAGTGGTGATAACCCCTAATATGGGTAGGTTTTAGTTACCTATGTTTTTGGACAAAAAATACATTTCCAAATGAAAGTTGAACTTTTTATTTACAAGACTAGTCATTTTTAAAATAGGTTTCTGAAAAGAAATTATGAGAGTTTTAACTCTTATAAGTATTTATAGGCTCAATTGAATGCCCAAGAGATCCCTTAGATTTCATGTTGAGTTTTATAAGAGCCAGGAACCAAAAAGAACATGTTTTGGGGGTCTTTAATGGGAATATGATTTTTAAGAAACCGTACATCCCACAATAGCAAACTATGCAGCCTATTTCAGTGGAAGTGATGTGAAGGGAATTGGTGGTGCACGATTTACCAAATCCATGTGCATATCCCACACGATTATTTCCACTTAGTTTAAAACTATGGACTATTAATCTCACAATTTCCACATGGTTTGTCTAACTATGTGACCCAAATCATTTCAATTTTAAAAAAATTTAAATTAATTAAAATAATACTAAAATAAAATATAGAAATGAATGTACAACTCGGTGACCTTCGGGTGCATAGAAAATTCCGGAAAAAATGGAAGAATCTCAGGTTTGGAAAAGGGGGAAAAGAATGACCCCATTCCGTTAAAGGATGATGTTGGTCCCTCTACCACGAGAAGCTGAGAAACTAGTAAAAGATGTAAATGAATGTTACCTTTCACATATTGTTGAAAATAAAGGAACTATTCAGATTAGTTATGTGCCAATGGTAAATGAGTATCTTGAGGATTTTACTGATGGGTTTCCTAGTATAATACATGATTGAGATGTTGAATTTACTGTTTACTTAGTTCTTCAATCTATGAAAATTTCAAAACCCCCTTATCGAATGGCTCAAATTTTACTTTTACAGTCAAAAAACATTCAAGAGTTATTAGATAAAGGATTCATTCGGCCTAGCACATGAATATGGGGTGATCCTATCTTGTTTTTTAAAAATAAATATGGTTTAATGAGACTTTTCATTGATTATAGGGCATTGAATAACATCATTGTTAAGAATATGTATCCATTACCTCATATTGACGATTTGTTTGATCAGCTCCTGTCAGCTCAGTATTTTTCAATGATAGAAAGAGGAGCATGATAATTATTTCAGGGTTGTCTTGCTAACTTTATAAGAAAATAAATTTTATGGGAAGTTCAGAAACTGTGAGTTTTGGTTACAAAAAATTTCATTCGTTGGTCACACTATTTCAAAATATGACATAATTATTGATCCTTCTCAAATAAAAGTTTTTGAGGAATGGCCAAGAACCAAACCTATAACTGAGATCCGTAGTTTTCCTTGTTTGTAAGACTATTATATATGGTTTGTTGATAATTTTTCACGGTTATCTACCACACTCACTATGTTAACTCTAAAAGGTGGTAAGTTTATATGGACAAAATAATGTGATGATTTATTTCAGAAATTAAAAAGAAGATTGGTTATTATTGGATTTACCTTCGTGAAATGGTGAGTTTGTTATCTACATTGATGATTCAATGAAAGGACATGGGTGTGTCCTAATTAATACGATCAGGTAATTTCTTATGCTTCACATCAACTGAAATCTAATGAGTTAAATTACCCTACACATGATTTGTATTTAGAAGCTGCTGTTTTCTCTTTAAAAATTTAGAGGCATCATATTTATGGAGTAAAATGTGAAAGATATACTGATAAATAAAATTAGAACTATATATTTACTTAAAAACAATTAAAACTAATATATAATATGTGGCTATAATTAATTAAGGATTTTGATTAAATGATTCAATACCATCATGGAAAGGTAAATAATGTGGATGAAACTATGAGTCTAAAAATTAATGCTACAATAACCATTTTATATTTGGAATAATATCCTTTGATTAATGATTTGATGAAAATTTTCAAGGAAGTTATTGGTGAAAAAAATTACATTATTTTGTTTTAGGTGACAGTGAAATCATCTCTATCAGACAGAATTAATCATGCGAAGAAAGAAGGCGGTGAGTTGCCGAAAAAGTTAGAGTTGGTTTAGAATGGTAAGTTTCCTGAATTTAACATTGATAATGATTGTATTATTTGATTTGAGATGAGATTATTTGTGCCCTATGATTAACATTTGAATAATGATTTGTTATGTGAAGCTCATAGTTATTTATTTTAAGTTCATCCCAGTAGTACTAATATGTAGAGAGATCTTTGGGAGAATTACTAGTGGGATGGAGTGAAGCGAGATATTGATGACTTTACTATGAATTGTTTGACTTGTTAATAGATTAAAGTTAAGCAATGTTATGGAAGGGGATAATTCAGTCTATACCAGTTCTATATTGGAAATGGGAAAATATATCCATGGAATTTGTTCTGGGATTACCAAATACATCTCAGTGTTATAACGCAATCTGGTTTATTATTGATCGGTTGACTAGATCTGCTCATTTCCTTCCTATTAGAGATAATTTGTATCTATATCAACATTATCGGTTCTATGTGAAAGAGATAGTCAGGTGGAATAGAGTTACCCTCTCCATTTTATCTTATTGTGATCCCAGGTTACTTCAAACTTTTGGAAATACTATCAAAAGTCATTGGTTACTGAATTAAATTTCAGCACACCATTTCATCCTCAATCAAATGGGCAGTTAGAATGAAAAATTCAGATATAGGAAGATATGATACATGATTTCTCAATGGATTACCAGGGAAGTAGGGACCAACATCTTTCTTTTGATGAATTTTCTTATAATAACATTTTTCATTCTAGTATACAGATGGATCCATTTGAGGCATTATATGGAAAGTGGTGTCGAACTTTATATTTTTGGGATGAAGTTGGTGAAAGGAAGTTTATGCGATGAAAATTGGTAGATGATATGGTATAGAAAGTTTAGTTCATTCAGAGCCACATGAAAATAGCTCAGAGCATGCAGAAAAGTTATGTGGATAACTAGCAGAAGGATCTTTCTTTCGTGGTAGGTGATCATGTCTTTTTCAATTTTTCTCCATGGAAAAGTGTGATGTGTTTCGGTAAGAAGGGAATGTTGATTTTGAGGTTCGTTGGACCCTATGGAATCCTACATATTGTTGGATCTATTTCATATTGAGTGGATTTAATTTCAATTTTATTCCAGGTACACAATGTTTTTTATGTTTCAATGTTGAGAAGTATATTCTAGATCTATCTCAGGATTTGAGTCCATAATTAGTTCAGTTGGAAGAAAATATTTCTTGTGAGGGACAATCAGTCCAGGTTCTTGACCAAATAGAAAATTGTTGCGGAATAAAGTAATTATTCAGGTAAATGTTTTATATAATAATCATATGGTTGTAGTGGAAACGTTAGAATCTGATAATGATATAAGGGATAAGTATCCCCATTTATTTGATAAGTGAATAAAAGTGTGAGGACTCAATTTCCAAAAGGGAGGAAGGATGTAACATCCCAGGTGAATAAATAATATGATATTTTCATATTTTTTAATATTTTCGAGTTAAATATTAATTTTACATTAATGGGGATTCTATGATAAATGTTGTACCTGACACACAACAATGGGTTTCTCTGAAATCTCATCTTTCACACAAGGCTGAGTCATACTGAAAAATAATTATATAATATTATTTTAAATGGTACATAATGCCTATTCATTATATTGGCATCAATTTATAGAACTAACTAAAATAGGATAATACATGTTTGTAAAATGTATTTACATTTATCGAATAAATTTTAGAGTCTTAAAATAAGAATTGATCCATTTTTCAGCATGAAATACTATAATATTGTTTAAAAAGTGGATTTACTGCCTTTTAATAGAGAACCCTTTTTAAATTTCTTTTCCACTTTTTTATGTTCTATTTGAAAAAATAAAGTTATTATTTTGAAGTGGGACATACAAATTTACTTTGGATAAATTTTTGGTATTTTTCTGATAAAGCTCATTCTTTATTGGATAGTAAAAAATTATATATTTTAATTAAAAACATCCTTATAATATATTTTATTTATATAGTAAGATTTTTATTTTTAATGTTTTTAATTTTTATTGGATTATATTTTTACCATTTAATCCATATTTGGTCATTGGAAGTAATTTCACTTTGAAATTGGACATAAACAATTGTAAAATTATTGATAATTATTATTTCATAAAAACACCATTTTTGGTTTTGACAATAGAAATTAATTTTAAATTAATATATACAAATTATGTGTTTTGAATTTGGGAAAATGGATTTCATATATATAATCAAAAGGTACAAATTTTGTAAATAAATATCTTTTATTTTTAGACATTATGAATAGTAACACGAGTAAATATGTTATTTGACATATTTAAAGGGTAAATCTATTAAATAAGGGTAAAAATTAATATTATAATAATATCAAATTATCCTAAAACGGGTCCAAATCCTATTGGATGATACTTGTATGACCATGAGATTCCTTTTTCTAATTTGGGATCCCATGGATCCACTAGTATGTGAAAATGACATTTTATAAAAACTCAGTTAATGTTTAGGAAAATGATACAAAAACATATATCTTTTAGTAATAAAATTTTTATATGGGGTTTATAAGTTACAATTTCTAATATAAATAGTAAATATAAATCTAAAAATATTTCATAAATCATGGTATTTTATTTATAATTTTTATACATTAAATATAAAAAATAAATTATGACACAATGATTATGGATGGATTGGTGCATTAATAAAGTATTCAAATAAATGATATTATAAATGTTAAAATAAATATAATTTGATTATTTAGATGTCATACATGAATATTATAGATGTAATGTACCTGTTATATTTTTATTAATTATGTTTTTTGAATCATTCATGTTGTTATAGATTTTACAAAAATTCATAATATGAATATTGTCAAAATCGACATAATTCATATTTTAAAATATAAAATAGTTTATTAAATATTATAAATTAAAAAAATATTACATTCATCCAAATGGTTATAATGAGTATTAAATTTTATTGTTGACTCTCTAACTTGATATTTTTCTTGTTTTTTAACTGTTTTGATTCTCAAAGTGTAAAATTCTTGATAAAACGATAAGAGTAAAAAAGGTTTAAATATAAAAGACAACGATTAATAAAATATTCAAAACCAGTCCAATTATTATTGGATGATTTTATTTCGACATATATTCCTCTAATATTTTTATTTAATAATGTTTTGACCTTTTTAAAATGAAAATAATTTTAAAAAAAATAATACTTTCAAAATTTCCTAAAGAGCCCCTCCTCCCTCTTATAAAATGCTACCACCACTAACACATTACTCACACCTCTAAATCCTCTTGGATCCTCCAAAATATGCTAAAATAATCTCCAAAAATATTAATATTCCATGTAGAATCCTTAATTTTGTCATAAAGAAATTAAATAATTCTTTTTGGTTCAATCCGAAGGGAGTTTCCCGATATAAAGATAACATCTTCTCTCAAGTTATTTTCTTTTATTTTCCTTTTCTGACCCCCTACGCTCACTTTATTCCAATATTTTATAACCAAAACACTATCTCAAATATACTAGGTTGTTTTTATGGGATTTTTTATGACTACACATTCCAACAAATCCATATAATGGATACAAACCTATTGTATCTGTGGACGATGAAGTACTGCATCACGAGACAATGATTTTTCAATTATCTCCTACCGCCTCTCATGGTGGCCATTATGATGGAAATTTATTTATATGTGGTATATATTATAATTATATTCTGTCTATTCTTATTTATGTTTTATTTATATCATCCCTTTATGTTTTCTGTAATGGTTAAATACGATAATTTCATTTGAGGAAGTGTGGACTACCCCCCTCAAAGCGATATTACTTGTTCATTCCATATGTGGAATGTATAAAGATAGAATTAATGAAATTAAAAATGATATGATATAGGAATTATTATATACCTATGTATAATACTTTTTTAATTCCATTAAATGTGAATGATTAATGAAAGTATTGTTCATACGTACGTACTACTTACCATCTCCATGAACAGTGTATTCCATTTCTTATCTCCAAATGCTATGTACAATTATTAATACATATATATATATATGATATATATGATGTATATGATATATAAATCATTAATCTCAATATGGATATAATTTTCTTTTGACCACATGGAAAACTTCTAGTTATAATAAGTTCATTTGTGACTCAGGGTCTAAATATCGAAAAAACGACCGTTATTAACTTAAATGATTATGTAATGTTTATAAAATTGTAATAAGTGATATAAAAGGAATAATAAACATGAAAAATGTGACAAATAATGTATAAATTAACTTTAGTTTACTATTATGGATATTAAAGAATGAACAAGTCAATTCAGACACAAGGTAAGGGAATTCGTCTCATTATTCTTTCATTGAGGCATATTCTGATTTATACACCACATTATTTTATAAAATGTATAAAACCATTTGAATTTTCTTTTCATTCAAAGGGATTATTTTTTTATGAAGCATTTTTCTAAGTTAAAAAAGGAATGTTTCTTTTTATTATAGATGGTCACAATGACTTTTCCACCACCAAAAGCATTATTTGATATTCGGCTTCCATAACAAGCTGTAATGTTTTTAAAAGGAAAATAAATAACATGTAATTTTTTTAGTTATTTTGGTATGGAAAATGTTTTTAAGAATATATTGGTTTTTTCAATTTATTGTAATGATATATTATTATAGCAATGTGGAAATTTTAGCTTTTCTTCATTCATTTTCATATGTAATGATTATGTGTTGGTTCATGGGAATTGTTTAAGCATACGTGTGGTTCCATGATAAAACAAAGGTGGGTGAGACCGAGATAGCTCTCCAATGCATTGCGTTTTGTGATAGAGTTAAACATTAACTTTTATCCTAATATATTTAGGGAATATACCATGATGGGTATTCAAAGCATATTACCCTATGTAGCTGTGAAAGCTATGATGCATGTATGTTATGGATTCCACATGTTACCTTTATGATTTGTGATTACTATGTCTTAGACATAAATCGTATTATTTAATGAGGTATATTAAAGAGAATATGTCATGTATGTATTGATGGACTAATGATTTCATTATTTATTTTAAAACCATTACTGGGATTTTTATGCTCATCCCAAGTCATTGAAATGTTTTTCACATGGTATAAGGAATGGAATGAGAAAGGAAGAATTCAAGAATAATTATATCAAGAAAAGAAATCTTGTTTTCTTATAAAAGTGTTCATTTGATGCAACAAATGGATACGGGGTTGAAATGTCTACATGTAAAATTTATGTTGTTATGTATAATTTATGACCTAATTCTCTAAAGCTCTAAACCTAAAAATATCCAAAATGTGAATTATTATCAACATTCAAGATCATGTAATTTTTCAGGCTAGGGCTTATGAAAAATACCTGGAACACGATGCCCAGCCTTCACTTTCTAAAAGACGAAATAACAAGAGAGAAATTCTATAACTGAATTCTTCATCACAGATCGAAAAATAATGATTCCCCAGAGTATGGTATATGTTTTATACACTAGTATTTAGTGATATGGGTGGAATATTAAACTCATGGAAACCCATCTCATGCATTTAAAATGGAAAAAATATTCCCCTCGAATAAAAATAGATTTTTCCATCCTATAACCATCCCTCAAGAGAATCTCCAAAAACTCAATGTCACTAAATATTTTCCATGGGATCCCCATGTTGGGATTCATCAATCCACTAAAAAAAATATGACTAAAATATCATATGGTAAATAAAACACTTCTACCACCACTCCAATATCAAGGTGAAATGCCTCCAACCCTTTTATTACTCACTAAGAGTCTTGAGACTCATGCACAACACAACCATGTGACTTCCTACTCAAGGAATCGACAAGATCATTCCCTTTACCAGATGAAAAATAAGAGTAAAATTTATAGTTACTCAATTACTCCATACATTTTCACTAATATAATTTCAAATCGTTTTGGGATACGATATAATTCGGGCATATGTAATTTATTGAAGACTATAACATAGACACATAGGAGGTAGTTCCACCATAATATCAAATTGAACACTATCAGGGTAAGATCATGATCATGGGTGGAATAGTTAAATTAATGAGGTCAAACTTATATAACATATTTGAGATGACCACCTTCTACTACATCAACATACTTCCCAATCCAAGATTTAAAGTGTCACGCTAAATATTGAACACAAAAAAATCCTCTAATATATAATGAAATACATCACAAATAATCATCGCATTAAAATATAGAAAAACAACGTAGAAATGGTCATTAAACATGAATGATTTGCCCTTATTTTTCAAATCAATCATAAGTGTCTATATCTGGGAAACGTCGGGTACAAAACTCTTATAATATCTAGACAATCCAAGAAAACATTTCATATATGTGACATATTTAGAAACATCCCATGAATCTACTGCCTAAATATTAGAATGACATGTGACTAATTTATTCTTATATATGACATTCTATATGAAATAAACCTCACATACCATGAATATACATATCTACAGATTCCCAAAAAACTAATGTAACCAAAGAACCTCTAATATAGTGCACAGATTGTCTGGTAATCTTACATTGATAAAAAAATATGGATTCCATTAATAAATACCACCACAAAATGGTCTAGAAGCTTAGAAAACACATCATTCATCATCCCCTATAACAAAACATGGTCCTTTGTAACCATAAATGGTATAAAAATTAACATATAATTCCCATAATATCATCTAAATGTACTCTTCCCAAAATGTACATCCATTAGACAAAATGATGATACCTCAAAAAGACATTCAATCTTCATGAACCTATTATATCATATAAATTGATCAAATAGATCATCAATCCCAGGGATAGGTTAGGGGTTCTTCATTATAACCTAATTAAAGTGATAATAATTAATACACAACTATATACCTCATATTCTTTTTTCAGAAGTTGAACTAG
Organism: Viscum album; assembly: GCA_963277665.1. Taxonomy (NCBI): domain Eukaryota; kingdom Viridiplantae; phylum Streptophyta; class Magnoliopsida; order Santalales; family Viscaceae; genus Viscum; species Viscum album. The sequence goes on from OY728166.1 coordinate 389,599,492, forward strand.
GGAAACCCATAGAGACACACTTATCCGAATAAATACCAACTGAAAATGATCATCAATATGATAATGTAGATCTGACAACTCAGAAGGTGTTATCCCATGCGGGTACATTGATATAGGGGAAATTAATAGTTGTTCATCTATGCGAAACTTTATCTCCCTTCAAGGGGTAACACCATAACCTATTCAAGGAATGCATCATGCTACTCTTCAACAACCCTGGGAAACACTACTGGATGAACCTTTGATGATATCAGCATCAACTCAACCATCAATGAGGATAGAGACTAAACAAGACTACAACCCATCCGAGGGTCTAGGTCTCCTAAAAACACCACCTCTTATCCCTCAAAAATAATTAATATTGATTAACATGTGTATAAAACTATGATATACTTCGCCAAATATAACTAATCTATGTTTAGGATGATGAAAAATTGTTATATTTTAAAAAATTAGACGTATCCCAACCTGTGGTTCTTCCCATGAATCAATTTAGAATCTCTACACACATAATGCATGAAATATTGACCTTTAATTGATGTTGTTAATTCTAAGGGAACTGGATGCCTCTCCCCCTCAATTCAAAAATCATGGATAAGGGTATAAAAAATGAATGAGTGTTTTTAATTTAAGAAGTTATAAATCCATATATAAAATATTAATAAAATACCATGTGTGACACATAGTTCACCCATTTCTAGCAATGATAATGTATGCATATGTCCAAGACCATATCCAGGGACTCTTTGGATATGATGGTGAAATATGTCATGGTTGTACTCTTCCCACTATCAATGAGGATAAGGGGTATCACAGGGCTTCCCTTTCATTCCCAAAAACATTTATACTAACTATGAAATTGAATTCCATATTTTTTTCTACTTCCTATGTTAATACTATTGTAAATTTTGGGCCTAAATGTTATACTAGTCGAACATAGAATACTGGGTAAGGATAGATACTCTTTAATATAATCCCACTCAATTTCATAAGAAAATAAATTCACTTATCACCGGGAGGGGTATGAGAACATCGATTTCTAGTAAAACATGGTGAAGACATTTGGAACATGATCCTTGCTGACTGAAACTAATTCTTCTATTTATATAACTAAGAGAAACTTTATCACAAATCTTCTCTATGGACGGTTTTGGAAACTCCCGTCTTGTGATGAACCATTCCAATAAAATTTCATTTTTATTAACTTCACCAAAAACTCATCATCGGAATTTAATATAAAATAGTTGCCCTTCAATGAATATCTAGATGAAAATCGTCCTTCAAATCCCTATCACTATTCTCCCCAACTATTATAAGGTCTAAATGATATCGAGAAAGGTTATTATATTAGATAGTTAACTCATTAATATTGTAACTCCTCTATAGAATGGGAATGATATACTGTTAAAAACATTCTATTATGTTCAAAGACAAAAACATGACTTGGAACATATCCCTAAACTTCTTCAATTAAAAATCTAGTGCCTCAAAATGCCAATGGAATAAAATCCACCACAATAGATCTAAATCACAGAACATAATAACATATAATGTAATTGAGTGCACCCTCGAGGAACATATATAATGTAATTATACCTCCACTTCCTCTAACAAATCATATGACTCCCGATCTGAAAACAATCCTTCATAATTATTAATACCAAATCACTAGAAATATTACATTTATATCCCCCATGTTTCATCATTATCATACTCTACTATATGAGGATCTAATGGAATATCATTTTTAATGTATTCTCCATGAACATAATGGGGATATCGACCTAGTTAAAATATGTAAAATAAAAAACCTAAATAATTTTAAAACTTTTGTAATTGTTTTAGGTTAATTAATTAATCCATTAATAGACTATAACATATTCCCATAGTTTAACATATTAAACATGGGAAACAAATCTTCAAATATGACCCATACATAGATCTCTAACCATAGATCAATATAAATTCACTTAGCTTGTTTAGTAATATTTAGGTTCCATGCATCGGATCAGATGTGGTCATAAAATCCTATATCCAAGATGGTATCCCTTATTTATAGATAATGTTATATTCATTCTACACTTTATCCTTACCTAACCATGTATCGTCACAAGTTCCAAACTCAAAACACCACCCTATCTCTCAACTATCACCTTTGATATCACATGTTCATGAACCCTCACTCAAATGGTTTCCCATTGATGATGGAAATGAAGTATGTGTGATAATAAAACCAAAAAAACCACAGTAAATAGGCTATGGGTTCGAAAATAACACTAATGGTATAACAATGTCACACATTAGAAGAATGTCCCAATATATACTTAAGGTAAAATTGAAAATAAGGGAAAAACCAACACCTAACTCAAAATTCATAAATATAAAAAAGTAATTTAAATATATTTAATTTTGTACAATAATGATAAAACTATAAGAAAAAACTGAAATATCATAATAAACCCTATAAAACAACTATTAACTACAACAACTATTAAAAATTACTGATAAAATGCTCCATGTTAGTAACATCCATCATATTCTACAAAATATTCCTACTATGATAAGAAAAGATTATATATATTTGTAGGGTGATTGTAACACGTATGCATAGTATGCTCCTCCCTGAAACCACTTATGAAAAAATGACATTGAAGAAAACTACAGCCTAGTAAACGAATCACTGAATCTAACTGGTCACCTAAATTGGTAATAATAATTTCTCATCCACACACTAACTCTAACACCAAATAATTAATTAATGTAATCCATACTATATAAAATTCATATATATAAATCCATGAACCCAATATTAAATTATCTATTAGTTTGTCTCTCTCATTTCCTAATTCCACACTTATAATGATCATCTCTTCCATAAAGATGTCATCCCAAATGTGAGTGGAGCCTAATTTATACCTACCTGAATCTTGTATTGGGACCAAATTCTTGTGTTATCACTTTTCCAAATATAATCATCATCATCATAATTATCCCATCGATTTCCATGTGTATTCATGGAAGCCACTATAAGTTTTTTATGTTCATTACACCTCAAGACATCATAGCTCATGAATGAACACCCATGTAAAAGAGGAGACACCATGAAAAGATACAACTATGGGTTAAACATGAATCCATTACATCTCACACATAATTTTATAATATAACCATCATCCATAAAATACCTAGTAGGAGTGCACCCTATACTGTAATCCATTATATCGTAGGATATGAATACTTATAAATGTTTTATACGAGAGCATGAGATAGGGAGAAGTTATACATTTATTCTAAGAACATTTTATATGTCGAATAAAACACCCCCACATATCTGTGTATTAGTTTCCCTATTGAAAATGGTTGGTTAGTGCATCAGATCAGAAAATATAATTATTATTGCACAAAACCACAGTAAAGGAAACAGTATAGACTAAGACTCATATTCTATTATCATCACACATGACCCCTGACTACCACTACAATGCTATAGGTATCAAACATCCATATAATAATTGAGTTCAATATTAATAAATTTATTATCGACTAACTAATAACATGATTCCATATTAAATTTATATGTTTAATTTTATAATATTTTAGATCATTTTAGAATGAATCTATTAATACATTTGATTTATTCCCAGTTTATCTTCATCAAATTCAAATACCCTAAACTAATCCAATTCATATATTAATTCATTTATCATTTAATAATCATCCATGTACTCTAGGACTCATCCTATGCTACCGCTTAGAATTTTCACATACAGTTCTTCGCACCACATTGAATTCAAAAATTATAACAATGTATAAATAAAATATTTGACTATATTTCCATAAAATATGTATCAATAAGGGGTTATGAAAATTGATGTAAAATCCCTTCTTGGACTCAACACGGCCGCATGATGTCCCACACCATCATGCATAATAAAAAGGCATTCACCCTTCCATAACTGCCATTGACCATTACATCATCCTTGGGATTCGAAACCATAATTTATTCAATAAAAAAATCCTAACATACAGTTAATAAATTTAAACATCATTATAAGATATTGTGGCCTCTATACCATTACTTGTCAAAGGTTCCCAACCACAAAAACATCAGCAACAACAAATAAGGAATTAATCATAAGATAAAGCACACATATGAAAGTAAAAATTCTTTGTATTGGAAGAAGGAAAAAAGAATAATTAATAGGGGAAAATGTACTCCAAAATTATAAAATAGACTCACTCATCCATAAACATTAATTATATACTTAATAAAAATCAAATTTGAGAATAATCCATTTTTATTGTGCCTCGAATATTTATGTATACATCTTATCATATATTAAACTTTTTAAAAATTACAAATAATCATGTTTTTTCTAAAACAAATCCCCACCCCACTTCCAATTATGGCCTTAATGAAAAAAGCGATAACATTTTAATATAATAGAAACTAGAATATAAGGGAATCCAAATAACACTTAGCCTTCTCTAACTAATTACGAAATTGTTAAGGGTAGTTTCTTCTCACAAAATATTGTGGATAATTATTAAGAAATTATTGAGCTCAATGCTTCTTGAGAGCTAGATAGTCTTCCACAGCTGGAGTGGGGTCAAAACCTTCTTGTTTGTCCATAGATAAAACAACCTATGCCACAACCTAAAAAATATTCTGATCAATGGGTGGATTCACTCATGAGAATTTATCAAAAAATTCCTCTATAGTATTAACATGTTTCTTTTAAAGGGTCTTGATGATGCATAAAAGCAATAAAATATTGATACCATCAAGAACAATTATAAATCATTATTTAAAACCATAATATACTGTCATGAAACCAAATAAATAAGAAACAAAAAAACATAACAACTCACAACCTTCCATGAAACATGAATTTCAAGAACAACCCATGACATATGCACTCTACCAAAATAACAATGGTAAAAAATATAAAATAAAAACCACAATTATAAAAATTCCCTTATATATAATGGTATTTTTTTAATGATATCTGTCTAGAAACTCCTCATACACCCTACATAATTCTCTAAAATTATACAACTCATCCATCCTAAATTACCAAATAAAATATATCCCATACTAGTGGATATGAAATACTTGTTTCATTAATATACCTATGATACCCTTAACCCGAGAAACCAAATTATCCCATTTAAAGAACATAATTGTGTTCCAGATCCCCATGGTCTCAAAAATAGTGATCTGCATCAATAATTTCTATTGGGAATTTTTTCTGACACTTTCACTGGGGCGCGCGCGTCAATCTTCTTGAGTGTGACAGGCGCTGCTTTTGTTACACCGAATTCCCACTTTACAAAGGTGGGAGACATCCGTTCCTTGTCCAGGTATGTTTTCTCCTTGATTGAAATAGGATGATGGGATGTCGGTTCTTCCTTATGTGGATTCCTCCTCAGAATTTGTCACCTAGTCCGGGTCTCCCTAATAGATTTAATACGTTGTTCGTGAAACTCTTCACTACGCCATATCTTCATGGACACTAGTTAATTACACTGCTTCAGTCAGGAAATTCCAAGGGGTCTGGTTGGGGAAGAAACCCTCAGTTATGGGAGTAGCCACATTGGGCATCACTGGCATGTCTAGATGATGGGGATTGGTGTGTCTTTCTTCTTTACCTTATTATAGGGCTTCTTGAGGGCACAGAAGTCCAAGTCATCCCACATTAAACACGAGGAATTATATTCCATAGGCATGCACCTGAGGTTTTCCTTAGCATCCCATGTTTAACACTGGGTATTCCACGAGTTTAACATCCATAGGAGATGGATCGGACTGATTGGAACACCGATTAGGGTGGATCAGGCGGGGGTTCCCCTGGAGGGAACACCGATGCTGGGGCCAGCACATGGGAAGCATAACGAATGCTGTGAGAGGATATGAGGTGGCATGATCTCAACGAGATGTGGCGGCCTGGGTAAGAATCATTATAGACGATGGCCTGGGTCTTGAGACTCGTGAGGATTTCTACGTACCATGCCTTAAAATCGATAAAAGACCATGTAATTCAGGCATACAGTTTAACGTCATGCGTGATGGGGGTGAACCGACGTGAAGAGGGTCAGAACGACCGACTGGTGGGCTTCAACCTCGTGGAGGCATCCGATGTACCATGCCTTGACATGGATCAAAGTCCCCATAGTTCGGGAAGGGGTGTCAGTGAACCGACATGAAGATGGACCGGGGGTCCAGATGGATGATGGGCTTGATCCTCAAAGAGGCTTCCTACGTACCATGCCTTAACATGGATCAATGTCCACGAATTTCTGAAAGGGGTGTCGGCGAACCGATGTGGAGATGGACCGAGGTTCTAGAAGGATGATGGGCTTGAACCTCATGGAGGTTTTCTACGTACCATGCCCTGACATGGATCAAAGTCCACGTAGTTCAGAAATATAGTTTAACATCATGTGGGACGGGGCACTTTGGGGCTTATGCTCTAGGTGGCCCAAGGTTTTTGGTGAACCAACATGGTCAGAATGACCGGGTGGTTGGATTGAACCTATTGGAGGCTTCCTACGTACCAGTCCTTGACATGGATCAAATTCCCCATAGTTCGGGAAGGGGTGTCGGTGAACCAACCTGATGATGGACCGGGGGTCCGATGGGTGATGGGCTTGAACCTCATGGAGGCTTCGTACGTACCATGCCTTGAAATGGATCAAATTCCATGTAGTTCAGGATGGGGTGTCGGAGAACTGACGTGAAGATGAACCAAGGGTCCAGATGGATGATGGGATTGAACCTCAGGGAGGCTTCCTACATACCATGCCTTGACATGGATCAAAGACCACGTAGTTCAGGAAGGGGTTTCGGTGAACTAACTTGAAGATAGACCAGGGGTCCAAATCGATGATGGCCTTGAACCTCAGGGAGGCTTCCTACATACCATGCCTTGACATGGATAAAAGTAGATGTAGTTTAGGAAAAATGTTTAACGTCATGCGGGATGGGGGAATTTTGGGGCTTACGCTCTAGGCGGATCATGGTTTTTGGTGAACTGACATGGTCGAAATGATCCGGTGGTGGGATTGACCCTCTTATAGGTATCCTACGTACCATGCCTTGACATGGATCAAAGTCCCCATAGTTTAGGAAGGGGTGTCGGTGAACTGACGTAAAGATGGACCAGTGGTCCGATGGGTGATGGGATTGAACCTCTGGGAGGCTTCCTACGTACCATGCCTTGACATGTATTAAATTTCATGTAGTTTGGGTATACAGTTTAATTTTATGTGGGAAGAGGGTGGTGTCATGATCAATGCTTACTCTAAACCCACGTGAGTCCAGGTCGATGTGAGAAACAAGAGGCAATAGAGACCTGACGATCACGTCACGAAAGGTGCATCCATGGGATGTGGAGAGGAGTGGGGCTAACATTCTAAGGAGTCCCATGGTGATGGGATATACTCCAGGATGGAGGCCTGTGGGTGAAAAAGAACAGTATGAGGGGGAAATGGGACTGACGAAAGGAGGAGCCTCATTCCCTATTAAGCCCTGTACTGGCCTTGGCACCAAATGAGGAGGAGCAGGGGTGAAGTATCCTACAATTAAAGATAGATGCATACAACAAGATGTCTACCCTTCCATGCATGAAAAATTCACTACATGAATGAGGATATCATCCCCTGTGAAGACTAGGGGCGTGGAGAATGCCCAAGGCGAGGGGTCCCAGAGTATGAGTCACGGAGCTAGGTTACTGTTTAACATCGTGTGTTAAGGACGATGTTTCATGGTAGTTTAGCGTCCTGAATCTCGGACGAGGTGTGTTTAATGCGCACCCCTAGGACTTACATAACATGTACCCTCAACTTTATGTGGCTGGGAAGGCACTGGAAATGTCATACTGAGGGGGTGTCATGGAGCGAACCATCGAGGGTTCCATGTTATCATGGCTATGGGAGAAATAAATATCCATTAGTGTGCCTATGTGAAGAATAATTAGTCAAAGAAACACTACGGGTGGTATCATCCATGGGAATTTGGAGTCACATCGTGCAAACCTTGAGGGTCGCACTGAAAAAGGGGTTTCCAAGCAGAGGGGTCCATGGGAAAGGGCCTTGTGGAGCTTTGTTACTCTGTGTGGCAGAGAGCACCTGTGATGGGGTGTGCATCATGAAGTGGGGTGCCATATCCTTATCATGGGGAGGTGGTACAAATGGGAGGTTCTTTGTGAAGTGGAAGGGCATTCGCGGAGCACAGCCTCGCGGAGCAAAGCTTCCTCGTGGAGAAAGGTGTCGGGAAGCAATGTGATTCGCGAGGTATAGTGACCCTGCCTTACCATGTGGATCATGTGGACATGAAGGATGATTCGTGATGCATAAATTCTCCGCGATGACCCGGGTCCCCTTCGGGATCCCCTTCCATCGCGAAAGCCCTTAAGCATTGCAAAAGGCATCCCTCTCCGAAGAGGGGATCAAAACAAGACAATGGGGAGGTGCTGCACGAAGTACAAGTACCTCACACAGCTCATGGTTCACCAAGCGGGAGAGTGAATCACAATTTGGGAGATTAGAAACTGAAAGGTCATATTGTTCGTCCTTTAGGCTCAGGGGGAGCCCAATATTTATAAGCAAGAGGCACCATGGAGCGAAGCTCACATGGCACGAATAGGGGTTATTTGGATTCCCGGTGGGTCGCAAACATCTACTGGGGTTGTAGAACATCCTGCCTCCTTTGCTTCACGGTGCGCTCACGAATTTCAAATTCATTCACGGAGCATCCCGACACTTTTTCTTCGTGGTGGGCTCATGAACGTCAAATGCTTTCATAGAGCATCCTGTCTCTTTTGATTTACGTAGGCTGTTGTGCTAGGGGGAACTCCATGAAGGGGCTTCGTGAGGTAGTCCATGGGGCAGTCTTGGGGCCTTCTCTACATTCCAAATTTTGGCACTAACAAATGCCCCCCTCAGAATTGGAGCTGTGGAGAGATCAAGGGTCGATGATTTAGGGAAGTTTCCATAAATCATATATCTTTCGCGATGCGTATTCATGAGGTGGAATCATGAGGATGACAGGGGAAACGTAGGCCAGGTGTGCCGCGAATCTCCACGCCACTGGAGGTGTCGCAAATCTCCAAAGGTCGTCACTCTATAAATAGTGGCCTTTCCATCTCTTGTGTCCTTTCCATTCTCCTTAATATTGTCTTCTTGCGCTCTAGATTTGCGAAGCTCTGTGTACTCTACGAATGATCTCTGTGTATCGGGCTTCGCGACGCATAGCGAGTCCTTGACTCCATGTTTGCGCTCCGTGATCTGGCTTTGAACACCGAGGCAGCACCCCCGCAAACAGACTTCATGAGCGGCCTTCACGAACACGCTTTGCGAACGACCATCGCGAATCATCCAACCAAACGTCAAAGTTCCAGAACCGAATGGCCCATCAAGAAGCTGCCTGGGGGGCCCTTCCGGATGCCGCCCCCAGGGATGAAATGGAGAACATACTAGGGCTAGGTGATCTAATCTGGTGCCACTTGGACCATAGTTATTTGGTGTAGCTACTGTCGGAGATCCATAAGAACTATATGAAGTGTAGGAGGGTGCCACTGTATGGCTTCAGGCTGAGCGATAATGTCTTCATCCCTAAAGTATGTAGAGATGAGCCAGTTTATTGGTTCAAGAGCACGTTGTGTCAGCATCGATGGTTTAGGGTGCCCGATGGTCATGCCCGGGAGGATTTCACACCTGAAATTGCTGACTTCTTATACAATCATCTGAACAATGTTGAGGGGCATGTATTGCAGGCAGAGACATCCCCTCCCCTGTACCAAACCATCCTCAAGGCAGCGCTGGGAAACCCAAATAAGGGGTGGTCCGAGGAATGGCACTTGCGCCAGGGCGGCAACTTCACTGACGATTGGGTTTTGGACTACTAGGTTGGTTCTTCGTGTGAGTATTTTGGAGTGGATATGAGAAGTGTTGGGATCTAGGAGGCATCTTGGGCCTCCCAGTTACATATCTACCAGCCTAAGCAGTTAATGTCGGAGTTTTTGAGCCGATGGTCACCGAGGACCAATATCATCCACTTGCATCATGGGGAGGTCGGCACCAGCCTATCAGATGTGCATCAGATCTTGGGATTCCAGATACTGGGGAGATGTACGAAAAATTCCTCTCACCCATGGGTGTGTGGGAGGATCCTGAGCAAATGTCACATCTAGCAATGGCATTGATGGAGCTCGTGCTCGGGGAGGACAAGGACGTCGTGAGGGATGTCCACATCAAGCACTGGTTCAAGATGTTTTTGAACATTACAGAAAATAATTAGTTCCTAGAGAGTATTCGAACATTTACAAAGGGCGCCCGGAGTAAGGAAAACACATACTGGAGGTTGTTAAAGGATAGCCAGTGGATGATTTGGGGGTTCAGTGTCAGCACTAAATAGTCGCCAATAGTCAGGCTGGCAACATTCATCGCAGCCCTTATCAATGGTTAGATCCTGCCATTGAGGGGTAATAACATGGGAGTGCGGCCAAGCACTTTAATCATGGCATCCACTTTGGAGACTAGAGGGTGGGTAAACTTTGGAATCCCGATGCTCAGTAAGTTGTACAAGATGTTGTGGCACATCAGCTTGGAAAAAACGCTGCAGAGGGTATGCGGGCCCTTCCACCTCCTGTATGGGTGGATGGTGGTGCACATGAGGGGTATCTACGAGTATCTGAACCCCATATCACCTTCGGGGTCAAACATTCATCCCACGATCTTGAACGTCATGGGGAGTTTTCCGACCATGCTAACTGCATCATCGGTTCTAAACCGGGTGTGGAGGGTGGAGGAATTCAATTTCCATCAGTTCCCACTGCCAATGGGAGACATAACAGATGATGGCCAGGGAACGAAAGAGCACCGAGCCTACCTCCTAGCCTTTCGAGGTGGAGTCCTAGTGGCCAGGAAGGACCGTGAGCATATCTGCGAGCCACACACCCCACAAAGGTTCGCCAGGCAATTCTGGTGCATGCAGCGGCTGACCCCGCAGATCTACCTGGTGGTGTGCTATGAGGAGCACTCATGTGTAATGAGGCAGGTGTGGCTCATGTTCACACGAGATGATAGGAAGATGTGTAATGTGTTGCCTCTTCCGACCTCCATCCTTGGGCTGATAAATGAATATGCACAGAGCTGGGAGGCGGCCTACCCAGGGGAGATGCTGAAGCGGCCAACCATCCTAGTAGGTGAGGGTGAGCTCCCCCAACCTAGGGGCCGAGTCCAGAAGGCGACACGGGCGTCTCGTAGTGGTGGGGCTTCTGTAGCGGTGATGCCTGCACCAATTGAGGAGGGAGAAGTGGTAGCCGGTTTGGTAGCGGCAGCGGAGCCGGTGTTCCTAAAAGAACATAGTCTTCCAAAGGGGCATCCCTCGAGAGGGTTCCGCAGAATTTCCACTGATGACCTGGGGAAATGGATGTGCCACATTGACAAACCAGAGAATGTTGTCTTCCCGGAGGCCTATGACATCTGGGCGGTCAACCAGAAATTACTAGGCCCATCCGAGTTATGGCATCACCTCAATCTCGTTGGGATGGACATTCCTAGTATTGGCCCTATTAGATCTGGCATTGTAGTATCCCAGGCAGAGGCGGAGCAATACGTAGCCAAGATCAAGGAATTCATCCATTCCTGTGGTTCCTCGTACTCAATGAAAGACTGAGTCAGGGTGCTGTTGGATTGCACGGTCCCTCTGCAACTGTCGGCCGCTGATATGAGGGAACGCTTCACCCTGCCGGAAAAATCAGACGAGTCCTTCGGGGGAGACGTTGGTGGTAGGGAGAGTCTTCTAGAGGAGGGCGAAGTTGGAGGCCAGTCCTCGGTTCTCAATGATTTTTCAGAGGATATCGAGGTAAAATTCCAAGTTCCTTCTTTAGAGCATGTCCTTAGGATACTCTGGATTACTTATCAGTGTATGTACTGTGCAGGAGGACCTTGTGCATAGTCCTCATTCTCGCGCCTAAACAGACGCCGATGTGGGACCTTATGGATCTGTGCTCGTGGCTGTATCAACATCCGTGTTTGGAGGGGCTGGGATAGTCGAGGTGGCTCCCCTTGAATCTCCAGACCTACCAACCATATACGGGGGGCTGCATCTCGGGGTTCCGATGACATCAGCCCAAGAGTGAGACTAGGGATTTGACCTCTGTATGTATTCTCTATGACATTCACAACTGCCATCCCTTGTCCATGTTAACTAACATTTAGTTCCCCTTATTGGCATGTACAGTTCAACAATTGGCCTGGGATGCTGCGGTGAATTTGGTCGCATATTCTGGTAGCTCCATTCCGAGGGGTATGCCGATTGTCGTGGAGGTGAACACCCAGCCCGACCGAACCACGACACTCCCGACCACCGGAAGGGGTGCCAGTGAGACTGCGCCTAAGATCCTCGAGGTGGGATCCAATTTTTAGGATCAACCAGACGATTCAGGCCCCGCCAGGACAGATCCAACTCCAGACGTGGACCCAGCCGAGGAGTTTTTGGGGGCATTCCCCGCATACGAGTACACAAATCGTGCCAACTGGGATGAGATGACCTCTCACGAGGAGGAAAAAAAATAGTCCATCACCGATTATGGAAGTTGATCACGCTCTTAATCAATGACACCCCCAAGCGCTATTGTTGAATGAGATAGATAGACTTCACTCGCGATTGCGCAAACTGTGCGTTGGGGAAGTGGATGCTCAACGTCCTTACATGCTCATATGAGATCATATGGCGGAAAATATTTGGGAGTATGATCGTGGCCTTGGTGTGGGTTGGAAGCGGAGGAACGCAGTGAACATCAAGAGGCTTCAAAAGGATGAAGACGAGGTCATCCGCTGCAAAACTGGGCGGATGTTCACTAGACGTCCTTCAATGCACAATATGAGATGATATCATGACTGAAGGACCAACTAGCAGAAGCCGAAGAAGGCCTCATGTGAGCTTCTGATGAGATGTTGGCTATCCGGGCCAACGAAGAGCAGGCCCAGAAAGCAGCTAATGAATTGTGCCCTCTCTCCACCGAGGAAGAGAAAGAGGTGAACTAGAGGTAGCATCTCCTGGACACCACAATCCAGAGGGTGGCGGAGCTTCAAAGTTCCTTCAACGAGGTCAATCCATCCATGGGGGGAGTCTACCCCTTGGTACTATAATGATTACAAACCCTTTAACTTACTTTCAGGCATTGATTGTCTGAATTCCATAGCTCACATGATTTCTGTTGTTCACATTGGTTTTATTGCACCCTTATGATGCTTGCGGAGTGTCCAACGACCATTCCCTAAGCTGACATGGTTCAAGCCTGATGTGAGAAATAAGGGATGGATACTGCATCACCCCATCCAAATGTAGGAGTGCAAACCATGCTTCGAGAATCTGGGGGTTGGGAAACTGGTCTGGATTTCAAGGAAATGGGAGAGGCCTCACTGGAGGATGAAGTTCTCAGAATAGCAGAATTACCATTTTCCTCATGTGCTCTTGTGAATGAACGGTGCAGCGCCAGGGGGGCTAAAATCGATCCGAACAGATGAAAATGGGTAGTGTGAATCACGATACCTAGGATTCAGAACATTGTGGGGGTGGCATGACAATAAGGAATAAATGTTGACTGAATTCGAAACATAGTATTTTTATTGTATTAGCCTAGATTAGGGATAGAAAGTGAGGTTCGACCTTTGACCATGATCGAAACATAGGACTTGTTGCAAATTCCATTCGTTAGTCTTATGGAATGTTGGCACAGGACAGTAGTCAGGCCATAGGTTGAGCATCCATACTATTAGGGGGTTCCTATAAACATGAAATAGGACAAGGTTTTGAATAAGGGGCATGCAATACGTGGAATGTGGAGTGAGGGTTTGTTCGAACAGAAACCAACGCTCATGAAATTATGCCACCGTGGTTGAAGCACATTGGACGGTCGCATTGGTTTGATCATGGATAATTACTTCTCTCACATAGATCCTATATGGAGAGGGTGTATGTTTCTTCCCAATGTCATCTTGGGGAATCCCAAACTTTTCCTAGGAAACGTTTTAGTTACACGGTTCCCCACAAGGGGTCAGGCTAGGGTGCTGGAAATGGGGAGGAACAAGATTTATGATTCATGGGGCTAGACCCTAGTAAAAATACCTGGGTGTCTCTACGTATCCCATGAGGATGGGAATCAAGATGTACGTTGTTCTGGAAGAACAGTTTAATGACATGCGGGATGATGAGAAGCCTGGCCATGCTAGTACACATCCTAAAAAAACTACTAAGCCCACGTAAGTCGTGCTCGATGTGGGAAACAAGATTTAGTGTTGGGAATTTTTCGACACAAGATGGGGTATGTTAGGGAGAAGGGACACTCGATGAATACCAGACCAATGATTCTAAACCCTTCCATGAAGTGCACCTAGACACTCGAAGAGATAAATCAAATTATGTTGAAATTCCACTTTAACAATAGAAAGTGGCAATGTGTGTATCATGACGCCCAAATTCTGGACCACAATTATAGTGGCGTGATGATGGATTAGAACTATTAACCATGGCGAAAATGCAGCATCTACATCGTGTTAGCCACGAATGGGGACAGACATATGAGGATCGAGTGTTGATCCTGTTCGAAACACGGGACCGTGTCACAAATGTCGTCACAGATCCTTAGGGGTGTTGGCCCAGAATGGTAGGTGAGCCGATGCGGCATGGTACTGGGCCTTTAGGGGGTCCCTTCGGGTGTAGAATAATATAAGGATCCAAATAGAAATCTATTGATGCTTGGACATGGAATGAGGGGAATGTCTCCATGAAAATTCCACATTTCAGATTCTGTCAAAACGCATCAGAATACGACAATGAGACGTATTAGTTAGAGGGAGTCGAATCCCTTCCCATAGGGAGATCTAAGTTTAGGGTCATAGAACTCGCACCATGGATGGGAGGAAATGAGGGAGACTCATGGCGAGTAATTACAAAAACCCGACGTGAATGGGAACCGGGGGTTCCAACCACCACGTGTTCCTTGGAGAGGTTTTAGGTCGAGGGACCGAAAACGAGAGTTGAGTTGGGCCTGAGGGAAAGTGAAAAGGTGTTCCTACTTACTCCATGAGAATGGGGATCATGTTGTACGTAGTTTAAGAAGTGGCAGGTAAGCTACCAATGATAGGGATAATAAGGGGAATGAGGGCATGGCCCTGGCACCCAGAGAAGTAGTATTTGATAAATCTTGTTTGTCCTTTAATGTGAGTGGTTTTTTTTGTGAAGTGACATGCCTAGGGTAGCAGGCCCTAGCATTTCCAGAAGAATCAATCCCTAGTAGGCATTGATGAATAGTATGAAAAATGTCCAATACCCAACATGGTGTCCTCTATGATGAGGTCATCACAATGCAGTGTCGTTTTTCATCGTGCGGCCAGGATGATAATATCACTGTTTACGGTCATGTGATGGGACCACGCATGCATTTTATCGACATGCAGCGCAGACGTAGAAGAGAAGATGCTAGGTGGGAAATTCATATGGTTCAATAAAACATTCTCGATGTGAATGAGAAAATGATCTTGTATCATATCGTACGCAATTCCGAGAGGGGAGCCTCTGGCCAAGGGGCATGAATATAGGTAAAAATGTGAGGGGGAGGAGAAACTAGTTCCGAAAGGAGTTGGACCCAAAAACGGGGAGTCCGGGTGGTTCTACATATCCCATAAATATGGGAATCAACCCGTAAGTAGTTCTAGAAGATATCTTAGTTTAAGGTCTAAGAGCTTGGAACATAGATGGGGTGAAAACCCTCCATTATAGTGCAGACCTCAACCCGATCCCTAATCCCACATGATTTAAAATCATTATGTGAAAAAAGGGAGGAAGATATCTTTTGCATTACCTGGAACGCATGCCATTGGAAAATCAGTGCGGAGCCCCGAATGACACCCCGATCGTAGCTTTGGTCCTCCAAATGTGCGGATGCGCACTGAGGAAGAGTACCAAGAGTTTCAAAGTTCTACATTAACATGATGAAGTGGAGAAGAATGTGAATCATGTAACTGATATTTAGGGCTTAATGGGGTTGGTGTGGCGATGGAGGATAACTGTTGACCATGTTTGAAACACAACATTCATGTCGCGTAAGCCTGAAGTGGGACAACATATGAGCATCACATGCTGACCTTATTCGCAACACTGGATTTGTGTTGGGTTTTAGTCCACAACCCTCGAGGTCATTGGCCAGTAATGGTAGGAGAGCCCTTAGGCCTAGAATCCAAGCAACTCAGGGCCCGTAATTGTAGGACATCCCCTAGTCCTAGCATCCATTCCACTCGGGGGGTCACTCCGGGTGTGAAAGTTGATGAAATGCCTAATGAAGGGGAACACAAATCCCAAAAAGCAGGTGGAAAATTGTCCGACCAGAGTCCGAAATTCCAGGTACTAAACTAGAGTACCCTTTGGCACAATGATGAACCACCGAAAAGGGTTGACGAGGGTGATCAGGAGGGAGAGACGCATGGCGTGGTCATTACATGCCAAACGTGAAGGAGGAAATAATCCCATGTCATGACATGTACTCCCCACCCTGAGGAAGGTTAGGCCAAAGGGCCAAAGAGAAATGGAGATCTCCAAGAGATGGGTCTAGATCCGATGTCTAGGCATTCGGGTTGTCTTACGTATCCCATAAGGATGGGAATGAAGCCACACATAGTTCTTGAAGTCACCCTGGGGTAATATATCCCAACAAGGGGGGGGGGGGGGTCTATGGAGTGACGAATAACTAGATGTGAATGAGGACATGATCCCGCATTACACCATCCATTCCCATAAGTGAGAACCTGGGCTAGGGCCCGAAAAGGCCAAGAGGCCTGAGGCTGGACCGCGGTTAGGGAGGCCTGACTATCTTTCTATTTAACATCTTACATTGAGGATGCGGGTCAGGGGCTCAAGAATGCCAAGGGGCCTAATGTCGGGCCTCGGTCAGGGAGGCCTGACCAGCTTGTAGTTTACATCTTGCAATGGGGACGAGAGTCGGGGGCCTGAGGCTGGGACTTAGATAGGG
Source organism: Viscum album (assembly GCA_963277665.1). Taxonomy (NCBI): domain Eukaryota; kingdom Viridiplantae; phylum Streptophyta; class Magnoliopsida; order Santalales; family Viscaceae; genus Viscum; species Viscum album. Next base: position 389,616,528 of record OY728166.1, read on the forward strand.
AGTCTTGACAAGATTTTAGTTTAATGTCTTGTAGTGATGATGTGATTCGGGGGCCCGAGAAGGCCAAGGGGCCTGAGGCTGGGCCTTGGTCTGGGAGGCCTGACCAGCTTGTAGTTTAACGCCTTGTAGTGAGGACGGGGGACGAGGGACCAAGAAGGCCAATGGGCCTAATGATGGGCCTCGGTAAGGGAGGCTTGACCAGGTTGCAGTTTAACCTCTTGCAGTGAGGATGAGGGCCAGGGGCCTGAGAATGACCAGGGTCTTGGGGATGGGTCTCGGTCAAGGAGGCCTGACCAGCATACGGTTTAACTTCTTGCTGTGAGGACGAGGGCCTGGGGCCTCAGAAGGACAAGGGTCCAGAGGATGGGCCTCTGTTAGGGTTTCCTAGCTATCTTGCAGTTTAACGTCTTGCTGTGGGGACGAGGTCCGAGGGATTGAGAAGGACAAGGGGCCTGAGGCTGGGCCTCAGTTAGGGAGGACTGACCATCTTACAGTTTAACGTCGTGTTGTGAGGATGAGGTCTGGGGGCTGAGGAGGCCAAGGGGCCTGAGGCTGGGCCTCTGTTAGGGAGGCTTGACCGGCTTTCAGTTTAACGTCTTGTAGTGAGGATCAGAGCTGGGGGACAGAAGAGCCCATGAGGCCTTATAGTTGGCATTGCCTGGATGGAGTTCATCGCTTGAAGATACAATAGGGTAGAGTAAAACACTACACTCGATGTTTGGGACATCTCGATGTGGACCTAATAATCTAGGATAGCTGTTGACCATGTTCAAAACACATCGTCCCAATAGTGACCATTCAGGAGCAACAAATGATCATCTACCACTGACCATATTTGAAACGCTGGACTTGTATCGGCTTGTTCCTTGACATCATTGAGGGTGTCAGCCTGATGTGGTAAAAGAGAGCCCTTAGGCCTAGCATCGATACCATTTAGGGGTCCTTCCGGACGAGGAAGGTGGTGGAATCCCAGTCATGGAGTGCGTGAAGCATAGCTGTACCCATCTCTCAAAGAAGCTAACATCTCCAGGAAGCGGGATGTATAGTCGGATCGGGGTTAACTCGACATAAATTGGGAAATTAGTGCATCCTCGCCATATATCTTAACCCGAGGTAATGATTCTTGCATTTGGGTTGGGCCTACAGATGAAATTTCCAGACATTCTTATGTATCCCATGAGGATGGGAATCAAGCCACATGTATTTCATGAAGGTCATGCAGTTTAACGTCGTGCGGTAAGGACATGGGATAATAAAAGAATATGAGTGGTCACATTGTACGAAAATTAAAATCCATGTATGAGTGGGTCTAGGGAGGCCTACACCATATCATGTGAGGATAATATGAGGAATCTATACCTAGTGGGGATGGTCAAAAGGAAGATTTTGGGGCTTGTCTCAAGACAAGGCATATGCGCGTTCCTATGTATCACATATGGATGGAAATCATGCCACACGTAGTTCTGGAAATGCATTTTATCATCATGCTAGATAACGCATGGTTTAAAGTCATGTATGACTAGTCAATATGAGGTCATTCCGGACCACCATGTTGTTTAGGGTCATGCAGGATCATCATGCTGTTTAGGGTCATGCGGGAACGCACTGGTGCAAAAAACATTATTTACGTCACCATTTTTTTACACCGGTTATATATAACCGATGTGATAATCTGTGAAACGTGGTTTTTTACATCGGTTATTTTATAACCCACATAACAAATGCGATGAGTAGATTTTTAACGTTGTTTATTAAGATAACCGACGTTACAAATCGCGTGTGTTCGGTTTTTACATCGGTTATAAATTAACCAACGTAAAAAACAAAAGCGCGGGAGTTTTTTTACGTCGGTTATTTGATAACGGACGTAAAAAACGAGTTATCTACAAGTTTTTTACGTCGGTTATAAAATAACCGACCTAAAAAACCAAAGCGTTGGGGGTTTTTTACGTTGGTTATACAATAACCGACGTAAAAACCCAGTTATCTACTAGTTTTTTACGTCAGTTATAAAATAACCGACATAAAAAACTCGTCTTTTGAGTCCTTTTTGACATCGGTTATTTTATAACCGACGTAACAAAACAACCCAAAAAATGTTTTTTACGTCGGTTATACAATACTCGACGTAAAAAACTATTATTTTTTATGTCTTTTTTACGTTGGTTATTGAATAACCAAAGTAAAAAACCAACAACCGGTTTTTTTTTACATCGGTTAAAAAATAACCGGTGTAAAAGGAGCTCTATCTGATGCATTTATAACGTAGGTTATTATAATTACCGATGTTATAAATGTAAAAAAACATTTTATAACGTCGGTTATTAAATAACCGACATTATAAAACATTTAAAGAATTAACAAGCCCCGTGGATTGTCATTTATGTTTTTTCGATCGACAGTCTGGCAGCTCGTCTCTCTCGCTCGGTAAACCCTAATAAACTCGTCGATCTCACTGTGTTAAGCTCGTTTTTCCTTCATCGTTTATCATATTTACTATCCTCGGATCTATCATATCAACTCGCATAACTCAAGTAAGCCTTCCACGAATTTATTTCTTTCATTTTTTCCCAGATAGTCTATATTTATGTTTTGCTATTTTTGTATTTAAACTGTGTAAGATTCATCGATTTCGAACCCTCTTACCTCTTTTTTCCATCATCATCTTATTTATCATCCCTAGATCTATTAGATCGACTTGAAATATTCATGTAAGTCTCAACTACATTTATTTATTTTGTTTTTGTTTCACGAATGCCCGACATTGATGGTAATTTTTGTTGTCATTGACAACTAATGATCTCATTCACCTATATTACAACATAGAATGGTTATTGATTAAATTTACAAATTCGGAAATGATATTTCATGTGTTGTTGCTGCTTATGTTTATCCTCTTTTATATGAGAATCTATTAGACATATAATATAATGACTGTTGACCTCTATGGCCCTTCGATGGATCACTATGTCTCATGATTCCAAATAAAAATGGGTTATGCTGAGGGCATACCCTAGTATATTTTGAGGCCTTGTCCAAGGCCTCGTCAAGATTTCTAGAATTATCCATTACCTCATTATGATATTAGTTATCGAGAAAACTTGTGATCATTTGACTAGTTGAATATCAATGGTTATTTTTAATTATCATACGATCATTTAAGTAGACATATTTAATAATATTTAATTCCATCTATTTCATGCTGAAGTATATATTAAATTCATTTGTTTTTAGTTGTTCACCATGCCTAGTATTTACATGTAAACCATTGTTTGGGGGGTTTTCCGGGGGTGAGGGGCTGTCCAGAGGGTTGGGGGGTCTCTAGGGGGGTTTCCAAAGGGGTGGGTTGGTGTGGGGGGCTGTCCAAGGGGATAGAGGCATGTACAGAGGTTGTTGGGGGTTTTCCGGGGGTGGGGGGCTCTCCATAGGTTGGGGGTGTTCAGGGGGGTGTCCAAGGGGGTCAGAGGTGGGGATGGTGTCCAGGAGGGGTGGGGTGTTGTTTGGAGGGGTGGGGTGCTGTTGAGGCGGTGGGGGGCTATCCAAAGGGTCGGGGGTGTCCAGCGGGGTGTCCAAGGGGGTAGGGGGTGGGGGTGGTGTCCAGGAGGGGGGGTGTTGTCTAGAGGGGTGGGGGGTTGTCCAGGGGGTGGGGGCTATCCAAAGGGTTGGGGGTGTCCAGGGGGTGTCCAAGGGGGTGGGTGGGTGTGGGGCTGTACAAGGGGGTGGGCGCCTGTCCAGAGGGTTTTGGGGGTGGGCCGGGGGGTGGGGGGCTGTCCAGAGGGTTGGGGGGGTCCAGGGGGATATCCAAGGGGGTAGGTGTGTGGGGGGAGTTGTCCAAGGGGGTGGGGGCCTGTCCAAGTGGTTTTGGGGGTTGTCCGGGGGGTGGGTTGCTATCCAGAGGGTTGGGGGGTGTCCATGGGGGGTGTCCAAGGGGGTAGGGGGTGGGGGGTGGTGTCCAGGAGGGGTGATTTTCTCCATCTGAATTTTTATTTTAATTATGATTTGATTCTCAGGTTTACTCCATTCTCACCAATTTTCTATCAACCATGTAGGCGCCATGGTTTTATTTTATTCAATGGAATTTAAAACTGTTATATCTAACTATATTTTCTTTTAATAATAACATTCAAGCATATTTTTTTAAATACACATAGATTAGTTTTATATTTCAAAATTGTTTTACATTGAAATTATGATTTTTTCATATAAACTTATATTTGTCTTGTCTTAAAAATATATATATATTTTATATTTGTTATAGGTAATAATGAGTCAAAGTTGGATTACGGTACATCGAATGAGCAATGAATACGAGGAAGGTGTTGATGTCTTTTTGGAATTTTCTAAACGAAATCTTCCAAGTACTGACATTTTTTTGTCCATGGAAGAAATGTTTGAATATGAAGATGTTGAAAAGTGGAGAGATAAAAGATCATCTGATATGTCATAGTTTTAATCAAGGTTACATCCCTTGGATTTGGCATGGTGAAACTGGAAGAAAAGTCACTGATGACGATGATTCACAAGATGGTAACTCTGATGGAATTGAAGAAATGATTCGCAATATTGTAGCAGAACAAATTGAGATAGAACCGACAGTTGCATGTCTATATGGTGATGCTAAAAAACCATTATATCATGGTTGTACAAATTTTACGGTTTTGCCAACAGTGTTAAGATTTATTAACCTGAAGGAAAAACATGGAAGGAGTGACAGAAGTTTTATAGAGCTGGTACAATTGATGAAAGACATTCTTCAAAATGATAACGATCTTCCATATTCACAGTACAAGGCCAAGAAAATATTATGCCCGATGGGAATGGGATACAATAAAATACATGCATTTCCGAATGACTGCATTATATATATGAAGGAATATGAATTTCTATCAGAGTTTCCTAAACGTGGGACATCACTGTATAAGGTGAAAGAGAAATCACAGGCTGATGTAGAGATAAAAAAGCTCCTTTCAAAGGTATTTTGGTATCTTCCTATAATTCATTATTTCGAACGTTTATTTTCTAATTCGCATGATGCAAAAAGGTTAATATGACATGCTAATGAGCAGGTATGTGATGGAAAAATAATTCATCCATCTGATTGTCCACAATGGATGAAAATTGATGCACAGTATTCTACATTTGGAAATGAAATAAGAAATATTAGATTAGGGTTGTGCAGAGATGGAATGAATCCATACCGAACCCTCAGTAGCACACATAGTTCATGGCCTGTTTTATTGGTAATTTATAACCTCTCTCCTGATGTTTGTATGAAGCGCAAAAAATTCATGTTGATTATTATGATCTCTAGTCCAAAGCTACCCAGCAATGATATTGATGTTTACTTGTCACCGTTGATTGATGATTTGAAACTATTATGGGATGATGGTATTAGGGTGTATGATTCTTATAAAATGGAATATTTTCAACTGCATGCAGTGCTTCTGTTCACTGTAAATGACTTCCCAGTTTATGGAAATTTGTCTGGATATAGTGTTAAAGGGCATAAATCATGTCTAATTTGCGAACAATAGATGTCATATTTTCAATTGCATCATGGTTGGAAAACAGTGTTCATGGGTCATTGAACGTTTTTGCCTATGGATCACCCTTATATAAGACTAAAAAAAGGAATTAAATGGCTCACATGAATTTGATACTGCTCCAAAACCTTTATCCCCGGATCTGTATTTTGAGAGGGTGAAAAGCCTTGATGTGACATTGGGAAAGACACATTAATCTGGTAATGATAGACATATTTGGAAGAAAAGGAAAATATTTTTTGAGCTACCATATTGGAGGTATCATGAAGTTAAACATAATATTGATGTCATGCACATGGAGAAGAATATATGTGATTGTTTGATTGGAACATTGTTAGATATTATAGGAAAGACTAAAGATGGGTTGAATGCAAGATTAGACTTACTATCAATGGGAATACATTTGGAGTTAGCTCCCACTCGTAATGGAAGAAGAACATCTCTTCCCCCGGCTTGTCATACATTATCGAAGAGGGAGAAAATTAGCTTTTTTCAGTGTCTTCATGATATCAAAGTGCCTCAAGGTTATTCTTCAAATGTAAATAATTTTTTCTCATTGATGGGCTTGAAGTTGATAGGTATGAAATCACATGATTGTCACATCATGATGCAAAAAATTCTACCAGTTGCATTTCATGGAATATTTCCCATTTGTGTCAGAATGACTATGATGAAGTTGTGTTATTTTTTCAATTCAATTTGTAACAAGGCGAATGATGTAAATTCTTTGAACATTTTGGAAAAGGATGCAATATTTATACTTTGTAAATTGGAAATGTATTTTCTTCCAACTTTTTTTGATATAATGGTGCAGTTAATGATTCATCTGCTTTGAGAAATAAATCTTTGTGGAACTTTATATCTTCGCTGGATGTATCATTTTGAAAGGTGTATGAAAATATTAAAGGGGTATGTCAAAAATCCATATAATCCTGAAGCCTCCATTATTGAAAAGTATATTTTTGAGGAGGTAGAAGAGTATTGTATGAGCTACTTGGCTGCGACGCAACACATAGGTTTGCCTCCATCTCACCATGAACGAGTTAATTATGATGGAAATGGGATTCGTGGATTGAAAGTCAAATCATTGTCAGATGAACAGATTAAGAAGTTAGAATCGTACATCTTGAATAACATAGTTGATGCTAAACCGTACTTTCCATTGCATATTAATGAGTTGAAACAATTTCATCCAAAGAAGAAAGAAATGTGGATTTTGAATGAGCACAAAAAAACTTTTTTGTCCTGGATTAAAAAGACTTTGCATGTTAGATCAGATGTATGAGAGACATTAAAATGGATAGGGGGCGGTCGATGTTTAAATGTGATAACATGGTCTGGTTATGACATTAATGGATATACATTTAATACGAAAGCTCAGGACAATAGAAGTGCAGTTCAGAATAGTGGTGTATTGGTGTTTACAGAAGCAATGAATTTTTCGAGTGCTAAGGACAAAAACCCAATTTCTGCATCAAGTGCATATTATGGAGTGATTTAAGACATATGGGAGGTTGATTACTTTAAAATTAAAGTACATGTTTTTAACTTTAAATGGTTTAACGGTAACAACAGTATCAGACACGATGAATTTGGAATGACACTTGTTAATCTGAATAGATTGGAAGACACAACTGATTCTTTTATAATGGCAACACATGCATAAAATTTTTTCTATGTAGTATATCAATCAGATATGCAGTGGGCTGTTGTTTTACAAGGGAAAAACAATATGTTGGTGAGGATGAAGTTGATGAAGATGATTATTTAAGTGAGATCCCTACTTCCATGGAAAGATTAATAGAACATAATGATGAGCATGTTGAAGACATGGTTTGTGCCATAAGGAATGATCACGACGAAGGAATTTGGGAAAACAATGGATTTGTAAATTCCTAAAATTACAGGTAACATATGTTTATTTCTTGTTTACATTTATTTTTTTCATAAATGTTAGATGTTGTATGTTTTTTTAAAACATGTTTTAAAACAAAATAAGTATAAGTATTTGTTTGTTTTATGTTTGTTTAGTTTGCTTTATCATGTTTACCATTACATGGATACTATATCTATTATTTTTGTTCAGTGACAATTACTTACCAGGTTTACCATGTTTACCATGTTTACCATCTTGACCATCTTTAACATCTTTACCATTGTTTAACATGCTTAGCATATTACCAATGTTTACTATTACGTAACTTAGTACACTTTTCTATTTTCTGATTACAGTATTATTAAAATATTTGAATTTGTATATTTTTGAACTAACATGTGTTTTTTTGATTTGATGGATAATGACAGATCATTCAGTTGATCAACCACAGGATTATGGAGATGAGCATATTGGTCATACCTCTGGGGAGGATCATTCACATGCTCCTATTACAACAAAGAGTTCAAAGGTTTGTAAACATGGGTGCACACGTTTACCAAAATTATCAATTGCCCGTATGTAGGATCTGAGGATAGTCGTTGAGTTTGATGATGATAATATTCCTAGAGGTCCAAATGTAAAATATATTAAGAGTTTTGTAGCAACTCAGGATTAGAGCAAAGTAAGAATTCTGTATTATGACTGGAGAAGTGTGGATAAAGCGATAATCTCCCAGTTATGGGAGACGATTTTGGTAAGATCTTTTTCTATTGTTTTAATATTCTTTAAATGTTTCTAGTATATATAATATGTTTAACCTCTTCTTTATCAGATGACATTTGATATTCCTGACACTCGAGGAGTCGGGAAAAAATTTTTATCGTTGGATTCCAGGAGATGGAGAGATTTCAAATCAACCCTCTCATCTGATTTCATTTATGGTCATAGGAGTCATGACAATCCATGTCATATATATCCTTTTATAGATGAAGGCACATGGAGACAGTTTTTTGAATGTAGAAGAAACGAGTCATTTTTGGTAAGGGAATTGTAAACTTTTATAAGATTTCTTATATAAATGATATTATTAATCTCTTGATAATGATTTCTTAATCTTAATTTACATAAAAAAGTAAAGCTCATCAAGAGATCCAATCTAAAAATGTATACCCTTATAGTTTATCTAGGGGAGGGTATGCATTATTGGAAGAACAAATGATGGCAGAAAAATTTCAACAACTAAGAGCTGAGTCTTCAAGCTCTGGAGAGGTGGCCCCTCTATCCCCTCCATCTAAACATGAAAAATGGAAGAGATATCACAAGGAAAAAAGGGAAATACCTTTCGGATGAATAGATAATCGTAGATGAGAGGATTTTGATATATATATTTTATTTATTTAAGTTAACCATTTTCTTCATATAATTTCAATCATTACAGAAATGTTCAATTAATTAATACATGACTCTCATGAGGAGCAGAGTTCACAGGGGACATTTACAGCTACTGGGAGGGAAAATATTTTATCTATAGCATTGGGAAGGCCCGAACATCCTGGTCGTGTAAGAGGATATGCGGCAGGTGTACCATTAAGAAAAGTGTTTCCACGTTCTTCAACTTCAAATGTTGAGGGGGTTTATAGAAAAAATAATTGAATCCTTGGAGGCTGAAGTCCATAATATTAATGCGACAATGGAGGATAAGATTAGAGCGTCGGTGCAGTCTATGTTTTCAGACATGCAACGAAAATTTCAGACTGCAGCTCCCACTCCTCCACCTCCCCCTACAGACCCCATTATTTATCCTCCACCTCCGCCAGTAGCTCCCACTCCCCCACGTCAGCCTGATGACCCCATTTTTTATCCTACTCCTCCGCCGCAGCTTCCTACTTATTGCGAGTTGTATGTTGATGATTCTCAACAGCATATAGTAGCATATGGGTTGGTGTATTTTATATGAGATACAGTTTATCATCAACGATTAAAGGTAGAGAATCATAGGGTCACTGTACATGATATTATCGATAGATCAGCTCGGGTACCATTACCTACATATCATGTGGCGATAGTTGGACATAATATCGGCCATTTTTGAATTTGGCCATCCAGACTTCTTTGACTAATTACCATAGGGGTATGAATGTTATGTCTTTTTTTTTTTTATTAATAGTGTTTTATCATTTGAAAACTAATATATTTTTCAATTTATTTTCATAGGAATAATTCAAAGGTAAAGAAATACTGTATATACATCAACAAAGAAAAATAGCCATGACATCAAATACAGATTCTAGTAGTCTTGACAGATTGTCAAGATATTCAAATTTATTGGCGGTTCATTATGAGTTTCCAATGGAAGCTCATGTTTGTGGACGTGAAATAAATGTGGGGATTATGAAAACTAATATCATGGATCTTGTTACTGGAGATAAGTTGGGCATCAATGTGGTGCAAATTTTTTCCATGTAAGTCTTAACACATTTTCTCTGTGTTATATTTATTAAAAATGTATACTTATGTCTGTTTTGTATTAGGTATCTTTATAAAATTTGTGAGAGGAATGAGCTGACAGATGTATATGGATTCATGGACCCCCAATTGATTTCCCCTGAAGCATGTGCATTGGATGAGGAACAAAGAAAGCTCTGTTTTGCTGAAAGACTTGAAAATAATATAGTCACACAATGTTGGATGATGCCTTTTTGTGAGAGGAATGAAACACATCTCTCTCAAAGAGTTAATTATATGTTAACATAAAAAAACCACTAACGTTAAATTTCCTTTTATCAGTGATCGTTGGATGTTAGGGGTTTTTTCCCAAGGGAGAAAGCACTTTATTTTATATTCTCTGTCCATGATGATGTGAGGGAACATTTTTAGAATACATTGGAAAAGTATGTTTTGATTTCTCAATAGTTTTATATATTATAATGAATTTTAAATTTACCCTGTTAGTATTATTTTCTAACAGGGCATGGTCCTACTTTCGAAAAAACACAACGAAAAGGAATGCAAAGATCAAATATGTAAATGCGAAGGTAAATATCCATTTATAATTTGTACTTTTTGATTTGTTACATTAAAATAATATATTTAATTTACACTCATTCAAACAAAATTTTCATGAACAACAAGGCGTCATCAAATGCGGATATTATATGTTAAGATTTATGTATGAAATAATAACAACTGGGACAATTGTGAATTTTGACCTAGTATGATTTCCTCTTAAACATTGCCATAATATTTCAATTCGATTTACTCATTATACATGTTAACTACTATCCTTTTCATTTGTATCTTTTTGATGACCCTCAACCCTATAATACTGAAGACATAAAACACTTACAAGTGGAGTGGTCAAATTATTTTACAAGTTTGATTAAATTTTAGTTGATTGTAATGTAAAATGTAATTTTGAATATTGTCATTTTAATTGTGTATTTGGTAGTTGTTTAGGTTGGATTTAGTTTTTTTTTTTAAGTTGACAGTGTATGTTTTGAATGTTATATATGTGAATGTTTAATTTTGCACTACTTCTTGTTTTGGTCTACTTATGATGGTTTTTCTAGTATGGATTCTGGTGTGGGGGGGGAGGGGTTTCAAGGGTGTGGGGTGTTCAGTGGGGTTGGGGGTGTCCAGGGGTCTGGGAGGGCTGTCCGGTGGGGTGGGGGGGGTATACATGGGGGTGGGGGTTGTCGAGGGTTGTTTGGGGCTGTCCACAGGGTTGGGGGCAGTCCAGGGGTGTGGTGGGGGGAACCAATGGGGTGGGGAAGGGTTGTCCAAGGTGTGTGGGGGGGGGGTATACATGAAGGTGGGGGGGGGGGGGTTGTCCCGGGGTGCTTGGAGCTATCTACTGGGTCGGGGGGCAGTCTAGGGGTGTGGTGGGGGCTGTCAAGTGTGGTGAGGGGGTGCTGTTCAGGAGGGTGGGGGTTGTAGAGGGGTGTTTGGGGCTGTCAAGGTGATCGAGGGGCAGTCCAGGGGTGTGGTGGGGGCTCCAATGGGGTGGGGGCTGTCAAGTGGGGTGAGGGGGTGAGGGGGTGTTGTTCAAGAGGGTGGGGGCAGTCCAGGGGTGTGGTGTTGGCTCAAATGGGGTGGGGGAGGGCTGTCCAGGGTGCGGGTGGGTATACATGGGGGGGGGGGGGGTTGTCCCGAGGTGTTTGGAGATGGCCAGGGGGTCAGGGGGCTGTCCAGGGGTGTGGTGGGGGCTGTCAAGTGGGGTGAGGGGGTGATGTTCAAGAGGGTGGGGGGGGGGGGGGTTGTCGAGGGGTGTTTCGGGTTGTCCTGGGGGTCGGGGGGCAGTCCAGGGGTGTGGTGGGGGATGTCAAGTGGGGTGAGGGGGTGCTGTTCAGGAGGTTGGGGGTTGTCAAGGGGTGTTTGGGGCTGTCCAGGGGGTCAGGGGTAGTCTAGGGGTGTGGTGGGAGCTCCAATGGGGTGGGGGAGGGATGTACAGGGGGTATACATGAGGGTGGGGGCTATCAAGTGGGTAAAGTTTTATCTGTTATCAATGTAAATGCTTAAATTTTCTTTAGTTAATGTTTTTATCCCCTTCTGTTTTTGTGGTACGAATTATAGATTTGGTTTCTGGTTGATTTTGTGGGAGAGCAGAGGACTGCAGCAGATTTTTTTTTTTAAAAAAAAAATTGTCTTTCACGTCGGTTATTTTATAACCGACGTGATAAAGAAATCGAGAAACGTTATCACGTCGGTTTTTTTTTTTCATAACCAACGCAATAAACACCTGTGGCATAGTTTATCACGTTGGTTATGTAATAACCGACGTGATAAAGGACCTGGAAAATGCTTTATCACATCGTTTATTGATTAAATGACGTGATAAACTCCCATGCACGTGTTTATGACGTCGGTTATTGTATAACCGACGTGATAAAGCCCCCCGATTAATCACGATGGTTATATAATAACCGACGTTATAAACCCTACCCCTCGGGTTTTTTCACGTCGGTTATTAATTAACCGACGTGATAAACACCGCGATGTTTTGTTTTTTACGTCGGTTTTTAAATAACCGACGTAAAAAAAACTTTTTTATAATGTCATCCGTATTAACGTCGGCTAAAACCCGACGTAAAAAAATGAAAAATAACCGACGTAAATAACGTTTTCTGCACTAGTGACGTCATTCAGTTTAAGGTCGTGCGGGACTGTCGTGCAGTTCATGGTCATGTAGGACCAGCCAGTAGTATAAGGTCATGTTGGACCATTCAACTCAAGAAAAGTATTTCTTGAGGAACATGGCATTGGTGGAAGGATTTATATGCTCACCATTTCTGTGGTTACCAGGGAGTATGCTCCAATGGGGTAAACTCTGTGGACTATGTACGGTCCTTCCGATTTGGGATCCAAATTTGGTGATTTCCTACCAGGGATCATTGGCACTCGGAAGGCCAATACTAGGTCGCCTTGTAGAAAGGAGCGAAGGAAAACCTTCATATTGATGGCTTGATCCATCTTATTCTGATGCCTTTCCAGATTTTGTGGGGTACAGAGCCTCTTCTCATTAAGTGCTTGCAATTCAGCAAGACGGATATCGGCCACACTATCTGGCTCCTACTGGTCATAGAACACAGTGAGTAACGAAGGCAGCTAGATCTATATGGGTAGGATGACATTATCTTCGTACACTGGGGAATAAGGGGTCACCTGGGTGGAATTATGAGGCATTGTCTGATAGGCCCAAAGAGCTTTGGGGAGCTTATCCGGCCAACTCTTCTTGTTCTGACCTAACATTTTCTGCAAAATTTTAGAGAGGGTTTTGTTGAACACCTCAATATGTCTGTTTTTCTGCTCGTGATAGAGAGAGGTATGGTTCGAACAGATATTGTACTTCGCATACAATTTCTTCAGCTCGGCTGCTTGGAAGTTGGTGCCGTTATTGGTGAGGATGTTGTGAGGAACTCCAAACTGGTGGATGATATTGGATCTCATGAAGTCTAAAATAGAACAGTCCTTGACATCCTTGAATGGAATTTCCTATGCCCACATAGAGAAGAAATTTATTGTGGTCAGGATGAATATGCACTGGCGAGCTATCACCGGTGGATATGGTCCCACGACATCGAGTCCCCGCACCGCAAATGGCTAAGAGTACATGGTGGAGTGGAGAGGTTTTGGTGGTAGATTCCGGAATTTAGAATGAAATTTTCACATGTGACATATCTTGGCAAACTCAATACAATCATGGATCATAGACGGCCAGAAGTCCCCCAGTCTCGGGATCTGATGGGACAGCTTCGGCCTAGCCTAGTGGGCACCACAGTAACCGGTATAAACCTCTTTCATGACCCGTGGAATGTTGACTCCTTGAATGAAATGGAGGATAAAATCATAAAAACCACACTTATAGATGATCTTCTCAAGACTGGGACCACTCTGGAGGGTAAACTGCAGTGCGTGGCATCGGATTCGCTATCACATGGCCCGATCAGCTGGGAGGCAACCATTTTGGAGATACTCGACAAAAGGGGATCGCCATTCAATAGTCACTTCAACCACTGGATATGACGAGCCTAGCGTTCCTGACATGGAGGTTCTGGTGGTAAGATGGATTACTCGAAGGCCATCGTCATCTTCTAGGGGGATGGGAGCAATGACTCTCCGGTGTGCCACATGTATAATCAAATCATCTTGCTCGGGCTTTGCAAGTGATACAGCTAGGCTGGCCAAAGCGTCCACTTAACCATTCTATGGCCGAGGGACATGGGTAACCTCCGGTTGAGAAGGGAACATGGCCATTACATGGCGGGTGCACTCCAACAATGGTACGAGCTCAGGATATATGAAAACATCGCCACCATTGACTTGTTTTATGAATATCTCAGAATCCCCTTTCACATGCAAATGGGGAACGTCGATCTCAAGGGCCAGCTCGAGACCAATAATGTGGTCCTGATTCTCTTCCTCATTGTTGGTGTATCCTTCTGACAATAGGAATGAGTATGGAAAGATGGTTTTTTTCAGGTTAACTAAGACGATACTCAGGGCCACTCTGTTGAGCCTAGTATATTTGAGCCTCCTACCAGTGGGTCTCTAGAAGGAACCATCAAAGTGCATCTGCCAGTATAGGATGACTTGATCGACTGAGAGGATTGCCTCATCAAGAAAATCCATTTCCATTGACTTTTCTACAAAGGTTGTATGGGAAGCTAAAATGTCTGCCAATGCCTACCCCTTGATGGCCTTCTGAGGCATGAACCTGATGTCGAACTACTAGAGGATTACCGCCGACTGTGCTAGACGGCTGGTCAACATGGGGCTATTCAGAATGTACTTTAGCGGGTCTACCCGGGAGACCTGTTGTACTTCATGGTGCTGCAGGAAATGTCACAACTTCTGCACGGCGAATACAAGCACCAAACATCTATTTTTGATGGGGGGTTTTCTGATCTCTATATCGAAAAGCATGAAGATGAGGTAGTAGAGGCTGTTCATTATCCCCCCGTTGTTCTTATGGGCGAGAAGGGTGCCAAGAGATTGGTCCATGGTAGTGACGTATAAGATTAGTGGCCTACCAGAGCTGGGTGGCATCAAGACTGGATGCTGGAGTAGATACTACTTGATTTCCTTGAAGGTGTCCTAGCACTCCTCCTCCCATTCATAGGTGGTTCCCTTCTTTATGAGCCAAGAAAAGGGATTACACTTTATTGAAATATTTGCAATGAATCAGTTTTTGTAGGCTAAGTGGCCTTGAAAAAACCAAAGCTCCCGAATATTGCTCGGGGGAGGCATCTGGATGGTTACCTTGATCTTATATGGGTTGATCTCGATGCCTCAGTACCTGACAAAAAATCCAAGAAACTTCCCGAATGTGACCCCTAAGGAACACTTCAACGGGTTCATCTTCAAGTGGCGGGAATGGAGGAAACTGAACACTTTCTCATGGTCCTTGAGATGGTCTTGGAGTTGGAAAGATTTGACCACCAGATAATCCAAATAGTAGTCCACCAATGTATTGAGGATTGGCATGAATATGAGATGCATGGCCCGCTGATTGGTGGGACCTGCATTGTTCAGGCCAAAGGGCATCACCTGGTAACAGAAAGTACCTTGGGGTTCCCTGAATGTCATGGTCTCTTCATCCTCAGGGTCCATCCGGATCTGATTATATCCATAGTAACCGTCCATGAAGGAGAGGGCTTTCAACTCGGTCGTAGCGTCAATCAATAATTCAGTCACCGGAAGGGGAAAATCATCCTACGAATAGTGACGGCTGAGATATAGGAAGTCGATACAGACTCTGATCTACCCATTCTTCTTTCTTACTAGAATGATGTTGGCTAGCCACTTGGGGTACTGGACTACCTTGGTGATGTTGACCTTGATGATCTTGTCAACCTCGGCCTCGACCATGGCACCGTGAGAAGGGTTCATCTTTCTAGGAGGCAGCTTGAACTCGCGATGGTTAATCGGGAGATCGAGATGGTGGACGGCTTCCTGAGGATATTTTCCGGGCATCTAATCGTAACTCTAGGAAAACACATCACAATGTTGTTTAAGGAAGTCCATGTACAGCTTCTGCTCTTCGAGTGACATAGCGGCACTGATCAAACGGGGTCTCAGATCTTCCTTACTACCATGGTATACATGTACCAGTTCATCGGTCGTGGCAAAGACACCTTCATCAATGGTAGGGGGAGAATATTTTGAATCCTCTTATTTACTTTCAGAGGAGGGATTCCTAGTAGGTGAGGCTTCCCCTTGGTTGGAGGAACCTAATGGGAGGCTGGTACCAACCTGTACATCATTGGACAACACATTAGGACATTCATGCGTTGTAGAGACCATAGCAATGAAGGCAGTCTATCCAATCCCATATGGCCTTCGGATCATGGGGCATTCTTGATGTTGCCAAAGCAATAATGTCGCATCATCTTGAGTTGATTAATCCCAACCCTGTTAAATATGCACGTTTGACGTACTACCGTTGCCATGGGGCGGACGTCCTCGTATCGTACGTGGGAAAAAGATTCCAGCATCTCCTGATCCTGGTTTGTGTAGGAGTATGAGGTGATTTTCCATCGTCTATTGGGCTTGGGATATGCCTTCATCTTGTACTCACGAAAACAAAGCATTACCCCATGTCGGGGTTTGTGGCCTCCAATCGATGGATTGGGAAGACATAGTGATCATCCAAGCCTGCCCAGGGGTCACTTGTGGATGTGGCGGGTTCAACCTCACATTCTAGAATTTGTTTATCCTTGCTCTTGTAAAAGTCAACATAAAGATAACAGGCTTCAAAAGAGGGTAAAGGAGCTGCATCACCTTGGACTATGCCTAATCGACCATTAATGGAGTACTTGGGGCACTGGTGATACGATGAGGGGACCGCCGCCTGCAGATGGAGCCATGGACTTCCCATCAATGAATTATATGCGGTGTCCTGGGAGATGACCATAAATTCAGTACTGGCGACTAGGACACCGAACTATGTATTCAAACAGATCATTTCGACTGGGGTATGAGCTGTCCTGTAATATCCTTGGATCCTTCAATCGGAGGGAGTCAGGTCATCTTCGGATAACCCCTGCTTCTACAGCGTCCGTGTCGGGATAAGATTGATCCCAGAGACAGTGTCAACTAGACAGTGGTGAACCTCAACACTGTTGAATTGGCCAGTGATGTATAGCAGGTGGATAATCCCCTGTATGGGAGAGCCATCATCCTCTCTAGTGAACATAATTATGGCCTCACATATGGCAGTTTCAACTACTTGGGCATGAAAGGCTTCCACAACTTCTACCTATGTCTCAAACTATAGGGGGATCTTTAAAGCCTCAACGATGGTATCATGAATATCGGACGGCAGTCGGAGGGCTTCGAGAATGGAAAGCCTCTCTGGGATTCTTGTGAGGTGCTTGAGAACATCATACATCTGTCCTAGGTGTGAAATCCTGCTTACAGAAGGTCGCTCTGTGACTGGAGGCATGGCGGGCCCTGTTGGTAGGACCGGAGACTGGCCAGTGCTGGGAATATCCAACTGCTCACTGGTCAAAGCCTGAAGAATAGATGTCAGATGAGGTCTGGATGCCTGAGGTCGACCTATAGTAGGGAGAATCCCAATGTAGTATGGCCAATGTTACTCTGCCCGATCTAGTAGCACAAACAGTTGTGGAGGCAGTCCTGAAGACACCGGATGAAGAGGCTACAAGTGCTGGGCTCTGCACTGGACATGCTATTTGGTATCAGTGGCATGCACTACCTGGATAAATGTTCCTCCCGGTGCACCTCCATGACTAATGTAGACACGGCTCTGCCGAATTTGGCGTCAGCTGGGTACGTCGGGGAGGTGCACTTGGCGTTCCCCCTCATTGGGAGTCATATATGGGTTTACCAACTCGATGGTGTTCACCAAAGTGTACCCTTGACTGTCACTTGAAGAATCATCCACCACTGGGCAGATTCTGGGTAGGATCCCCATCTATGGCGGCATAAATTCGCTGAGAATTCGGTATGACGATGGCATCGGTGGGGCACATTGCTTCTTCTTGCACTGCCGATGCATGCTCTTCTGGGAAGAGGCCAGCTGAGATGAAGATGTTGAGGTGGTGTTCACAGTTTCTGAAGGTTCCATCTGATTTAGGCTTTCCTGAATGATGCCATTGGAGTGAACACCTGTTTTATGGGCCATTGAGTCGTCGTAATTTTGTGATCCATGGCTGGGAACCTGCTGCCATTAACCTTCGTCGCTACTGTTATCTGACCTCACAACGACTCCTGCCACATGTGCTAGGATCGGGCCCATCCTGACTATGTTTTTATCGACATGGTATTCAAGTCAGTATTTAAACACATACCACTACATGGGGGTGTTCCCTAGAATCCAATTATAGGGGTCGTAGTTGGGGCTATCAGTGAGATTCGCCTCTGCCGACCTTCTGTACTCAGGCATGCGTACAATCCCCTATCTAGTAAACTATGGATGTAACTATGCACCTGATTATCACTGAAAGAGTATCTCTGGTTTCTTCTTTTTGGATAGGGATCCCTTGGAGCCTAGCCTTGATGAGGATCCGGTGGGGCTTGTCGAAGAGGTGGACCCTAATTGTCCCACCTGGGTGGTGGCGGCGCATTACGCGGAGGCGCCTACTGATTCTGAGGATGCTGCGGGGCCAGAGGCTATGCCTGAGGTGGAGGGCCACTACGAGGATATGGGTCTGGTTCCACTGGTAGAAATTCTAGTTGCCTAGAGGCATCTATCAGGGCCACCGTGGCTAGCTCGACTCTAGAAGCCCTCTTTGCTGGGATTGCATGGGGTAATAGACGTGCCTGTCTGGCCTGTTGCAGGGTTTCATCAAGGCAGTGGGCCTTATCTAAGAAGTCTCGGAACCCACTGGGATAGATCTGAGTGATCAAGTAGGGATCTAGTTCCATCTTGACATTCCCTACGCACATCATTAGTAAATGCTTCTGAGTCAGTGGCATGTTAAGGGAGTATGTGAGACCCTTCCACCGGGCGATGAAGTCCGTGTCTCGCTCATTAGGACTTTTTTTTAACTTGAAGAGGTCTGTGATATTGGTCTTCTAGGTGGTTGAGCTGAACTGGTAGAGGAATTTCCAGCGAAGGTCCTCCCAGCTGGCCATGGATCAAATGGGGAGCTGGCTGTACTAGATGTATGTGGGCCACTCCAGTGTTTGAACAAAACAGCGGAGCATGGCGGCCTCCTGCTACGCTGGAGTCACCAACATGGGACCACATCTCGAATTGAAGTGGGCCAGGTGCTATGGAAGGTACCCCATCCTGTTAAAGGGGGAGAAGGTGGGATTCCTAAAACCCAGAGGTGTCGGCATATCTTCCCCCCATACATGGCATGACCTTCCATCTGGTGGCACCACCACCCGTCACATTTATAATGCCTCGTGGTGGGAAATGAGTTCCACCACTGGATTGTATGGACATGGTTCCCTGTCTTGATGGGGATCCCTAACTACGAGCACATTTTCGGGTTCTTCGATGCGGTAGATGGGTTCAGCGGCTCGTGGAGCGACTGGTGTGGTGAACCTTGGGGCTGCTGGAGGATCCCGAGTGGGGTTCCTTGGATTGTCACGCCATTCAGGAGGATTTGATGAGACATACCATGCTCTCTTGTCATGAGCTCCGGCTTTCTCCCGGTCAGTGAATGCGGCATGATCGGGGTTTCCTAGGGGTAGCCCACCGAAGAGGAATTGTTCATGCACCTATTTCCCTGGCCTAGGATCACCATAATCTGGTCGTCGATATAAAATGCGTTCATCCAGGAGTTTTTCGACCAACCTCTTCCGCTTAGAAAGTTTTTGTCACAACTCAGCTTTATCAGGGTTCTTGACAGCTCCGACATGCCCTTTGCCCTTACTGACATTCCGGCTGATCACCAATGCCTCAGTGCGCGCAGGGAGTCCTACGAGGTTCCTCTACTGATGAGTAATACTCCTTTAAGGATCCACTAGTGGTGGAACATCCTCAATGGGTAAGTCTCCATCAAGAAATTATAACTCGTCCTCCATGTCCAATATGTCGTTCATGTGGACAATGTCCCTTCATGGGGGTGTGTCCTCAATATCGCATAATGAGTCGGGCTACCGTCTGATGGGGATAAAGTGGAGCGAAGCATACTTCCCCCAGCCATGGACTTGCATGCGGGGGGTGTCCTCTCTGATGGTTTTGTGGAGACATTGATACTCTGGACGCATTTCCGCTGGAGAGCCTCACGACGGCCTGGTGACTTGGGGCGCTGGGCCACCGGGAGCACGGCTAGATTGACTAGATGACACTGCTCGCTGATGTCCTCAAAATGCACTTGTATCCTTGGATATACCACACATTGATGATGAAGAATAAAATTAATTACCCTATGGGTGTAGCAAAGACACTCAACTTCTTCTGTGGTGAGGGACTTAGGTATGCTGAAATCCTGCACTGCAACAGGTCAGAAATCCTCATGGAAGTGTTTCGCTTCAAGGATGCCCTAGAAGATCCTCGGCTTAATTTAAAGGCATGGCCCTTGATTTCCCCAATCGCCAACTGGGGGTTGTTGAGTAACTAGCAGCAGTACTGAGGTAGACTGCTGGGATGACAAGTTGACCAGTGGAGAGTGCGGCGAACGGGTGGACTGGCTGCCGATTCTTGGCATGTTCTCCGAGTGTAGCGACCTGGCCTCTACGTTTTGATAGGAGGGGCTGATGGCCGCTGTTCCTGGATCAAGGTCCAGGACTACCGGTGGTGGGTTGCAATGCTGCTCGCCTGCAATTGGTCCCTAGAATAGCTCTCAGTGATCTCTTGTGGAGGTAGAAAGCGCTTCCGGTGATAATGGTGGTGACTGCACAACTGTGACCTACAGGGTTGCCAGATTTTCATCCTCCTGGATATACCTGTGGAGGGAGGCATGAATCTTGTGGACCATACATTCTGGGAGAACCAGGCTGATGCACCTCATCCCTACTCCGGCCCTTTACTCAGATGAGCGAGGGGAGGGTTTCTGAACTGAGTCTCACTCGGCTTTAGAATCTGAGAAGAAGACCAGTTTGACCTCCATCCGTGCCTTCTCGGAATTCTTCTTATGGTGGGGAAGACTCGCCTTCCTGCCCCTGGGAGGCTCATTGGGATAGGGCTAATTCCTGAAATATTTTCATTCGGTCGCGCTGGTGTCAGGGTGGAGAGGGTTTCCACTTCAGACAGCCGGGGTGCGAGGAGCACTAGGGAAAATGTCGAAGGGGACATGGGAAGGACCTCCATGAATAGAATCTGATTGGGGGAAACCTCCGTTGGAAACAGAGGCAGCATGGGGAGGACCTCCATGCTTGGTGCGGGAGGAGCGTGGTCGGCCTTCACCCCTCTAGTCACCGAGGCATGGATGACCTTCACCAGTTTCAGAGAGAATATAGGGAGAATCCTCATGTTGGAGAGATATCGGGCTGCTGGGAGAACCCTCATTCAGATTGGGGGTGGCACGGGGCAGACCTCAATGTCGAGCCTTGAAGAGGGGCATACCTCCGTATAGGGTGGAATTACTATGGGTTGGTACAGGACGACCCCTGCTCCTGCCCATGACCAGGAAAGTTAACCCAGCGCTCCCATTGGGTGGTGGGGGCCTTGATCCCGGCTGGGCATAGGAGTGACCCTGCTCAATGTGTGAAGGAACCGAATGATATGCATCAGCGGTGGCTCGGTCCACAGTATCCGTCGACATTGACGCCCCTTGGTGGGCGTCCTCATCTCTTTCTAGTCACTGGCATTGGGTTAGGAGAGTCGGTGCTGGTGGTGTAGGGGCATAACTTACCTGGTCCTACGGCTAAGCCGGGCGGTGACACTGACGCAGCCGGGTTGGGACCCTTGCTGGGTGCCCGCGAATTGGGACTCTAACCGGGTTGGGCCAGACGTCGCCCACCTTATCAGTATAAGGAAGGGAGTCTTCAAAGCATTACGGGGATAGGCTCCCGAAACGATTGAATTTTGGGGTGGAGAGCAGCAGCTTCTTGCGCAGCCCTCTAGGGAAATGATGACGGCAGGTCCTGTAGGCCTCTAGGTCCAGACGTGCCGTATCCAAGGTCGAGATTATGCCCTCCTCCTTGTAATGACATACAAGGTCATTAATCACCCTTCATTGTATGACTTCCGATGGGGATATGGGGCGTGGGTGCCCCACGGTTGTGGATGTAGAAGCCATGGATGAAGTGGTGAAGCTATGCGGGGGGGGGGGGGGGGGGGTTGTGCTGGAATTGCCCCTGGGTAGGAAGCGGGCGGGGATCGCATTCCCATATCAGCAACCTGATTCTAGAGAAACATGGATGTGGAATCATCAATTCTTAATGGAAACGAAATAGAAATCTCGTTCCCTAGCAACATTCCATCTTCCATAGCCAGTAATAGGGATCCACACTGACAACATCACCAAACCAGATGCCCAAACTTCTACTACCCCAATGTCTAGTGAGTTTCATGCTAGGCCCACTATTTTCTTAGCGGGACCCAGCACCAGATGGCTGGATCCGGTGACATGTCAATCCATGGATGCCCCGAGCGCTACTAATCTCTATATTGAAGAGAATATCTTCACATCGGGTTCACCATTTCTATTTCCAACGCTTTCGCTGGGGCACACGCGTCCGTCTACTTGAGCGCGACAGGTGCGGATTTTTTTACCCCACATTCCTGCTTTCCAAAGGCGGCATCAACCATTCCTTGTATAGGTACGGTTTCTCCTTAATCTAAATGGGATGATGTGATGTCAGTTCTTCATTCTGTGGATTCCTCCTTAGAATTTTTCACCTAGTCTGGGTCTCCCTCATAGATTTAATACGTTTTTCATGAAAATATTCCCGACACCATATCTTCATGGACACGAGTTAATTAAACTTCTTCCGTCAGGACAATCCAAGGGGTCCGGTCGGGGTAGCAAACTTCGGTTTGGGGAGTAGTCAAGCTGGGCATCACTGGTGTGTCTGGACACTGGGGATTGGTGTGTCATTTTTTTGTCCCTTATTATAGGGCTACTCGAGGGTGCGGAAGCTCGAGGAATACCACATCGAACAAGGGGAATTATATGACATATGCATTCACCTAAGGATTTCCTTAGCATCCCATGTTTAACACAGGGTATGCCGTGAGTTTAACATCTAGCAGAGGCAGATCAGACTGATTGGAACACCGATTAGGGTGGATAAGGCGGGGGCCCTTGAGGGAACATCGATGCTGGGGCCAGTACATGGGTGGCTTCCCAAATGCTATGATAGGGGATGATGTGGATTGATCTCACCAGGATGTGGCGGCCTGGGTGGGAATCAGGAAGGACGATGGTTTTGGGATTGAGCCTCCTAAATCTTCCTACGTTCCATGCCTTGACATGGATCAATGACCACATAGATTAGGCATACAGTTTAATGTCATGTGGGATGGTGGTGAACTGACTTGAAGGGGGTCGTAATGACCGAATGGTGGGATTGAACCTCATGGAGGCATCCTACGTACCATGCCTTGACATTGACCGAAGTCCCTATAGTACGGGATGGTGTGTCGGCGAACCGACGTGATGATAGACCGGGGTCCAGATGGACGATGGGATTGAACCTCAGGGAGGCTTCCTACGTACCATGCATTGACATGGTTCAAAGTCCACATAGTTCAGAAAGGGGTGTCGGAGAACCGATGTGAAGATGAATCGGGGGTCCAGATGGATGATGGGATTGAACCTCAGGGAGGCTTCCTACGTACCATGCCTTGACATGGATCAAATTCCACGTAGTTCAGAAATACAGATTGACATCATGCAGGACAAGGGCACTTCGCGGCTTACGATCTAGGCGGCCTGAGGTGTTTGGTGATCTGACATGGTCAGAATGACTGGGTGGTAGGCTTGAACCTCAGGGAGGCTCCCTACGTACCGTGCCATGACATGGATCAAAGTCCCCTAAGTTTGGGAAGGGGAGTCGGTGAACCGACGTGAAGATGTACTGGGGATCTGATGGGTGATGAGCTTGAACATAAAGTAGGCTTCATACGTACCATGCCTTGACATGGAACAAATTCCACATAGTTTCAGGAAGGGGTGTCAGCGAACCGACATGATGATGGACTGGGGGTCCAGATGGATGATGGGCTTGAACCTTAGGGAGGCTTGCTATGTACCATGCCTTGACATGGATCAAAGTCCCCGTAGTTCAAGAAGTGGTGTCGGCGAACCGATGTGAAGATGGACCAGGGGTCCAGTGGATGATGGGCTTGTACAACTGATAGGCTTCTTACGTACCATTCCTATACTTGGATCAATGTCCACGTATCTCAAGAATACAGTTTACATCATGCGGGATGGGGGAATTTTGGGGATTACGCTCTAGTCAACCCAAGGTGATTGGTGGACTGACATGGTCAGAATGACCGGGTGGTGGGCTTGAACCCCGTAGAGGCTTCCTACATACCATTCCTTGACATGGATCAAAGTCCCCGTAGTTCAGGAAGGGGTGTCGGTGAACCGATGTGAAGATGTACCAGGGGTCCGATGGGTGATGTGCTTGATACTTAGGGAGGATTTCTATGTACCATGACTTTACGTGGATCAAATTCCACATAGTCCGGGTATACAGTTTAACGTCATGTTGTACAGGGGTGGTGTCATGGTCAATGATTACTCTAAGCCCATGTGAGTCATGCTCGGTGTGAGAAACAAGAGGTAGCAGAGACCTGACGATCAGGTCGAAAATGGTGCATCTGTGGGATGTGGAGAGGAGTGTAGCTTATGCTCTGTGGCAGCCCATGGTGTTGGGACGTACTCCAAGAGGGAGGACCGTGGGTGAAAAATCGCAGTGGGAGAGGGACTTGGGACCGAATAAAGGAGGAGCCTCATTCCCTATCACACCCTCCACTGGCCTTGGCTCTGAGGAAGTGAGGAGGATAAGTGCTGTTGCCTCCTACAAGAAAAGATAGAGGCTTACACCAAGACGGCTTCCCTTCCCCATGGAAAAAATCCACACCACGCTGGAGGATATCATCCCCTGTGAAGACTAGGGGGCATGAAGAATGACCAAGGCGGTGGATCCATGCATATGAGGCATGGGGACAGGTCATAGTTTAACGTCATGTGTTGAGGACAATGGTTCTTGGTAGTTTAACGTCCTGCAGCTTAGAAGAGGTGAGTTCACTCCACACCCCTAGTACTTACATAACTGGTACCCTCTTCTCCTTGTGGGAGGGAAGGCACTGGAAATTCCATACTGAGGGTGTGTCGTAGAGTGAACCGTTGAGGGGTCTATGTTAGCGTGGCTATGAGAAGAAATAGTATCCAATAGCATGCCTATGTGAAGAAGTATTGGGAGAATAAAATCTATGGGTGGTATCGTCCATTGGACTTTGAAGTCACATCATGCAGACCTAGAGGGTCACATGGGAAAAGGGGTTGCAAAGCATAGTGGTGCATACACAAGGGCCTTGTGGAGCTCTATTTCTCCACGTGGCAGAGATAACTTTAGAAGGGGTGTGCTTCACGAAGTGGGGCACCATAGCCTTAGCATGGGGTAGAGGTTAAAATGGGAGGTCCTTTTCGAAGTGTAAGGGCATTCACGGAGCACAGCCACGCAGAGCAAAGTTGCTTCATGGAGCAAGGTGTCGGGAGGCAATGTGTTTTGGGTGGTACAGTGAACCTTCCTTAGAATGTGGATCATGTGTACATGAAGAGTGCTTCGCGAAGCATAAATGCTCCGCGACGACCCGGGTCCCCTTGGGGATCCCCTTCCATTCCAAAATCCCTTAAGCTTTGCGAAATATACACCTCTCAAAAGAGGGGATCAAAATGAGACAATGGGGAGGTACTTCACGAAGCAGAAGTACCTCGCACAACTCATGGTTTACTGAGAAGAAGAGTGCTTCATGATTTAGAAGATGAGAAACCAAAAGGTCGGATTTTCCGTCCTTTGGGCTCAGGGGGAGCCCAGTATTTTAGGTAAGAGGCGCAGCAGAGCGAAGGTTACACGGTGCGAAGAGGGGTCAGGTGGCTTCGCAGAGGGTCACGAACATCAACTGGGGGCGCAGAGCATCACACCTCCTTTGCTTCGCGGCGGTATCGCGAATGTCAAATGCGTTCTTGGAGCGTCCTACCTCTTTTGCTTCACGGCGGGATCACGAACATCAAATGCGTTCTCGGAGCGTCCCACCTCTTTTTCTTCACGGCGGCCGTGGTGCTGAGTGGAACTCCATAAAGGGGATTCTTGAGGTAGTTCGTGGGTCCATCTTGGGGCCTTCTCTTTGTTCCAAATATTGGTTCCAACATGAATTTTTCCCCTTAAAAACATTAATCAACATAATATAAATTAAAATTAAAAATTAATTATGATAATGTAAATATTAATTGAACATCCAAACATAGATAAATAGTGAAAACATAAAAATAAAATTAAATGGGATTTGGAGCTACATGTATATATAAATTAATAATAAAAAGATACAACAACTCAAGACATAAATTAAAATAATGTGCAACCTATCTCTATGTGACACATGGGTTACAACCCCACTATGTCACCACCCTCACCAATCAAAGATCCATTACCAAGAGTACCCACCAACTCCATGTGACTAATAATGTATACAAGAATCTAGATAAACAAGGTCTACATAATCTAATTAGGTGTACATAGGTTATATATATCATAATCTTGTATGATCCCACTAATTATTTCATAAATATCCATTTTTTTTAAAAAATAAAATAAAAAATCTAGTTTAAAATTAATTTAAAAGGTAAGATACTTTTGAAATTTTATTTTAAAAGTTGAATAATAATAATAATAATAATACAAAACAAATAACTATTGGGAAATGATAACTATTGGGAAATGCTATGGTATCTATGGTCCTGCCTCATTGTAGGATCATCAAACAGTTTTTGATCATACAATTCTCAACCATTCCCATGACCAATCCACTAAGGATGACCGATTGAATGTACTATAAGTAAAAGCACCCATAGATGAATATTTTTAATTATAATTATGTCAATGTCCAAGTGTTATGGAGGGTATAACCTTTAATAGTGGTACATTTCATTGTCATCCCACCTAGTTGTTTTTTCTCATGTGAAATTCTATTTCTAATTAATCAAATTTAAACATCAAACCCAATTTATTTACATGAAAGTCCATATCAATTCATTTAAATGTTAATATAAAAAGGTAAATTTTAAAATCAACCAAAAAAAACATTTAGTTCTTATAATAACCTTTTATGAATTAAGAAAATTTGTGGCACACATTAGAAATTTTGATGGGCATATTTTTTTCATCAAAAATGATATTTCATTAATCCACCTACTTTAAGTAATAAAAAACAATAAAAATTAAAATAATTACAATAATATAATATAAACCTATATAGTATGTCATGGGGGACTCTATAGAGGTAGGTAAAAATTATATAAATATACCAACACACTAAATAATACATCAAACACAAACCCTATGTTTCCCAGACAAAAGGGTAGAGATAAAACTATTATAGTGGTATAATGTATCCAATTATATGGAAAATAGTAACTTTTGTGATGAAATAATAAATAAAATAAAGATGATTCAACTTGAAATACACACAAGGAGAGGCTAATTATTGAGTATCATGCATCTAGGGTAATAAAATAGAAATGGGAAAGAATTTCAGAGAAGGTGGTGTTAAACTGAATAAATGAAAGAGAGTCATTTCAAATTTTTAGATTTCTAGGATGGTTGAAAAGTTTAACCTCTTTGTATGAAAATATAGGCACCAAATATATAGATCACTATTACCTAACATTGGTACCGACATAGTTATTTCACATGGTTAAGAAAACTACATTCAAACCATGTGTAAGGATAAAATCAAAATTTATAGAGAATTTTAATTTTCTATGTACAATTACTCCTAGTCATGCATAAGGATGGAACACCAACTGTTTCCCAAAAACAACAATATTTGAAATAGAAATACCAAAAAAATAATAAAAAACTAATTAGATGAAAAAATGCATGAAATTAACATCATTAGTGTTACATGAAGTGATCAGAATGTGATAAAAGAAAAAAACCATTGAAGCATATGTTGTGTGGTAAATGTATGTTTAAAAAACACATTTTTCTATGTGTGTCTGTGTGTGAATTTGTGAATGAATTTTTGGGTTTCATATGAATCTAATAAATTTTTTTAGAAAAACTAGATGTTATAAAGATTTAAAAAACAAGATATTCATTCAAGATTATAAAAACTATGTATTAAAATTGAAATAGAGTATAATGAAAACAGAATTGCTAACTTGCACTGGCGAGAAAAAGCAATTTTCATATTCATCATCAATATTTGTTGAAGATCACTAATGCAGAATCCAATAATAATCCCACCTATAGTCTCATCCATATGATTCGCTTAAATCACTCATCATGTGAGAGGAATCCACTACCATTAATTATGTGCTAGTGCCTCATAGGGAAAATTATGATGATGAAGAGTGGATCATATTCTACAGAGTTTCATATAAGAAGGATTAACACACATTACCTTTCATCACATGAATGTGGGTTCTTTATAGGAACCTCATGGACACTCCTCAAGTGTTCATCGATTTTCCCATGCCTTATATCACATGATCCAATGAATTAACAAAATGTTGAATTGTATTAATGAATTAGTATACCTACACAATACATATTAGTGAGTGATACCTTAAATAAAAGATAAAATTAATGAAATCATAGATTATTATTGTTATAATCAAATAAAATAATCTCATTCATACCTCAATCCCACCATACATTGAGCCATTTTTTCTCAAGATATTAATCTCATTCATATCATTATGCATTGGCGACAATGTAACATTGATATTTTTATTAATAATAAAAAAAGTGGTAATTCATAATTTTTATTAGGGTTTTGGGAATATCATCTCTTTAAATATCACACCTGCACTGAAGGGTAACAGATTGTGGGTCTTTTCTATTTATATTTTATCATAAACAATAAATCAAGAAAAAATATCTGAAAAATCTTGTAGATATATTACAAATAATTTTTTAAATATATAATGAACTTCATAATATATCACAACATAGTAAATACCTTGTGAATACTCATACAATATTATTTTTTTAATAAATCTAAAACAAATTTTGAGAGGATATTTGAATAATAATTAGTCCCAAAACATTAAACCTAAAAGTGTGACCTCTTGGTGCTTTATTTTATTTAAAAATATGAATATTTAAATCTATAAATTTATGTCAAGAGTGGCATATAGGGAAGAATTTTTTCTACTCAGACTATAAATAGATCATGAATGAACTATATCAAACACATCTACCACTATATCTATGTCTACCAGTCATATTACATGATAACACACACTTTAATATGTTCCCATAATTTAATTCATTGAGTGACCATAGAATAAAGAGAATGTTGATATCATATAACTATCAGTTTCATTACTTATTATCATGGTATTGAATAACTAGTTTGAAGGATTAATCACATGTAATTCATCATTATTGATGATGAAATCCCATTTCCCCTCCATAATAGATAATTACAACACATATACCATCATAGTGTAGATTCACTATTTTATCTATATCAATCATAGTTACAAATATCATACTCATCATAAAATAGAAAAAATGTAATGGCCTAAAGATCTCCCATCCACTACTTGGACTGGTCTAGATATTGGAGGTGTTGGTAGTAATTTTCAATGATAGAGGTATTTTTAGAGTTAAAATTTCAAATAGGATGGGTAGCCATAGTGTTTCAGTAGATGTTAGGACACGAGGGTTTGTTAATACAGAGTTATAAATATATCAATTGGTATTTTAAAATTCATAAAAGTTTCCAAAACCATGTTGTGTGGGATTTTAGAGTTTGTTTTATCATTATAAGTTTTTTCATAGTTAAATGAAGAGTGTTTCTACACAAATTAACCTTAATTTTTCGGGAATGAACCACATGGTATTTTTAAAAAAATTATGATATTACCTTTGACGATTTTTGGTTCACATTGTGACTGTTCTTGTAATTTTTTTATTATATTTTTCCTAAATTTATATCTATTTGTGGATATTTTCTTTCATGTAATGAGATTTCATGGTTTATTTTTGATGGTTTTATAGTTTTTCATGTCGTGTTATAGTCTCAGGTGTCACAACATGAGGTTCTTGAGTGATGTATCTTATGATTTTATTAGTTTTAAATCTTAAAATAGTGATAAAATTATCATTGATATATTCCTCAAGGATATCAACATAAATATGATTTACTATGTTTAAGAGAGGAGATAGATGGGATATATAGTGTTTTTTTATAGTTCATGATATTCTTATCATATCGTGTGGATGGCATATTGTCTCAAATTATTATTTTTCTATATCATGTATAAATTCAAGAATATATTCAACTTTTTGTATTTTTTAAATGTTTTTATTGATGTTAGGTGACCTTAACTGTAACTTTGGGAGACCTTTCAGTTCCCTTTCTTAGAATATATCCATGGTTACTGAATATCCTTAATTGATTATCTATGTTGATTTTCTTATTTATTTTTCTTCTTCATACCCTCATTACATAAATATATAGTGGATTTATAGTGGTTTGGATTTTGTTTTTATGGGGAGGCATTATGATTTTATTTTATTTTGTTTCCCCTCATGTGGTTTGGGTATTTTGACCGTATCTTATTCTTCCCATTTATTGCATTGGAAGAGACAATATCTCTGTTGATTTAGAGGACTTATGAGATTTTATTTTCCCTTGTAGAAGAAATTTTATAACTAATGTATTTATAATTATTCCATGTATCCTATATAATTCATTTCATACATTTTGGTTATTTCTTCTTGAGCACTCCTGGTTGTGAGGATGGATGAATAACATGGGGTGCCTGCTTTATGTTCTTATGAAATTAATTAATGATGATGAACCATGTGAGAAGAATATTGGAATGTAAATGGGAGTCATATTTTCTCTATATATTCATATGTTATTTTATAAGTAATGTTTTTAATCCATTGATAAATTATTTAATACATTCCCTGTATTTATTATCAAGGAATTATCATAACACATTTATGATAAGATAATTACGTAAATTTGGTAATATAAACAATGAATTACTGAAATGATAGATTATAAGAAGAAATTACAATTGAAAAATATTATTCATAATATTTTGATTTATATTTGGTAGAATTTTGGGGGATTGGAGTGAGCATGGATAGGTTGAATTATAGATATGACGAAATTAGTTAATGTGCGTTGGTGTGTTGGTGTTTGTTCTTTCCCACATTAAACATTTATAAACAAATTTATTGAAATGTGTAGTATAGAAACCATAAAATCTATGTCCATTAAAGTGAATGATGGATTGCGAAATAAATTTTAAATGAAGAAATAGATATTTTATTTGAATATGATAATGGGATAGTTATAAGTTATTATTGGGTTAAATGAAATATGAAATGATATTTCAAAAATTTATGATGATAAAAATTTATGAAAATAACTATAATTAATATGATAAATTATTAATTAATGTATTGAAATGAATTTTATATTGATGAATGGGTTAGTCTC
The DNA here is from genome assembly GCA_963277665.1 of Viscum album. Lineage (NCBI taxonomy): Eukaryota > Viridiplantae > Streptophyta > Magnoliopsida > Santalales > Viscaceae > Viscum > Viscum album. Next base: position 389,648,014 of record OY728166.1, read on the forward strand.
GGTAAATGAATGATAAAATGAATTTAATGATTTTGGTAAATGGAGAATGGTGGGATTTGAAAATTATGTGTAAATGTGAATATAATGATTATGTAGTTTCCATATTCACTTGGATTGACGATTTTTTATTTTGTGGTTATTTGATATGTTGTTTCTATGATGCTATTTTGAAATTATAGAAGTGGTCATGGGAATATAGTTTGGAATATAGGTGGAAAGTAGGTGAATAATTTCATTTTATAACAGAACTCATTTGGTTTACCTATTAGGATAAGATGGATCAAAGTTTGAATGTGAACGTGTGCTGTAATAGATTGATGTCATATTGAAAAATATTATTGTCTTGAATATGTAGTAGTTGTGACGATAACAGGTGGGGATCATGTATGGTAGGAGGAGGGAATGTAGTTATTGTCATTCATGCTCATGATACACTATAGTGATGAAGAGGATGTCAATATATGGTCATGGGTTCGAGATGTAAATGGAAGTGGTATGGAATGTGGTTGATTCAAATTATTTTTATATTACCCTATCTATGTGTGGGTGTGAAGGTGGAAACGTGGTTATGTTTTTAATGTATACTTGGTGTTGCGGTTGTGATTTGAGTTAGAGACCTGTATATAAGATATAAGGATGTGGTGATGGTTATGGTATGACCGATACTGCTTTTAAATGAGAGAGTTGAACCCTACATGGGTTTTGGAAGGTAGGGTAGAGGTCCAACCCCCAAAAAATGTGATGATATTTACTAATATGTTGTTGTAGTTAGATATTTAATGTTGTAATGGGTAATGATATGTTATTAATTATGTATTATTATCATGCTCCTATTCATTTATTAAGGGGTTTTTCTACCAGTTAACTGTGTAATTTGATTTGGAGTTGTTTATGAACGCATAGGTTATCATGGTTTTAATTTTTTTATCCTTTTTAATTTATTCGTTTTGTCTGATGATTGTGGTGTTAATGATATTCCTTGTATAGAGGTTATTAAATTTTATGGAAAATCTGTTTTGAAATAGTTGGGGATGTTATGGGAAATAGTAAAAATTGGGAGAAATGGTGTAGAACATCATGTTTGGTTTACATATTTATCATTATAAAATATTATTAAACATATGGTAATTTTTTCTTAGTTAATATCACTACTAGATACTATTTCATATTTATTTAACATGGATTTTGATCTTTTTAGATGGATTATCCTACTATATACACTCATGTTCTCACCCCACCACTTTTTTCTATATTTTTTTTCAAAATTGACTAAAAATGATTTGAGTAGTTTTTTTGGTAGATTTAATGTATTTGGTAGATAACATATTGTTTTAGACATCATTATTATGTTTTTTACAATGATTGGTGAAATATGTATAACATTTGGGTTAGGGTGAATTTATTTGGAGCTTAATGGAAATCCTTGATAGTTAATTTCTTTTTTTTATTATTCCTATGATTTTAGGAGGGTAATAATTTTGATATGTGTGTCATATACAATGGTTTTGAGTGTTCGACTTGTGGCCTATTAGAGGTAGTATTTAACTGTCAGACACATATTTTCTATAGGCATAGGAAGGGTTCTATCATGTATAGGTCATGATCAATTTGTATCAGAGCTATTGGATTATACATTGGGTATATTTTGTTCATCGAAAATGTTAGAATTACATTGGAGTGGTAGAAAATAAGTGAAAATAAACCCTATCATGGGATGTAGAGCAAGAATACCGATGATGAGATGAATATTTTAGGTTCAATATTATCCAATGTAAGGACTTTAACAACCTACTAAAAATGTTTTGGTGGAAGTGTAACTATTTTAGGTTAGAAGTCATTGGTAGGTACTTGAATCAGGTTTATTTACATCAGAATCATGTTTGATTTAGATTCTATAAATGTTTTATAAAATATTGTATTATTTGTAGCTAATGATATTTTATATTTTTTCCATGGTGAATATATAGTCAATTGGATTTTATATTTTCAAATCCTTTTATAATGCAAGATGTTTTGTTACCATGATTTCTTTATCATTTTTCCCTTATAATTATGTTTATTTTCATTATTACGATACATAACATGTTTATTTTATTCCAATATTCCAAGAAAGGTTAGTAATGCATGTTTAAACCATTCATAATGTATGTAATCCCAAATTTTTATGACCTATTGTCGAAAACGTTTTCCTTAGTTAATTTCATTTTGTTATTATGGAGTCATTATTTTAGATCTATGCTTATAGGTACCTTAATTACCATGTTATTTTTTAGTTGGTGTGTTACCTTCTACACATGATATATTATATGAGTATGTTAGTAATTTATTTTCTGATTGGGATTGTCTATCTTTTTAATTAGTGGAACCTGATAGGCCTTGTTAATGAAAATCCATTAAATCAATGGTCTTTTTCATGAATGAAATAGTTTCTTTATTATTATTATGTGTGGTTAATTTTTTGTATACTGAAATATTTACATTTTTTAAAATAAAATATAAATTCTATTCCAATTTAATATTGTTAAAATATTGATGATAATGTGATAAAAAGGGGAATATTGGGATTCTATTTTTCAGAGGAATGTATAATGTTTATAGGTTTACATGAATTATTATAGAATCAAATATTTATATTTTTTCAATACTTTTTAAAATAAATATGGAAGAACATTTATATCTCCCTTAATTTATTATATAATAATGAATAATTGAAAAGGAATGGTTTAACGAATGTTAGTCAAAGAATTAGAATAATGATGGATTGTAACACAATATATGCAGTTTTCATTTATAGTTATGGAGTTGGATAAATGTTATTAAAGTGAAATGTTTGATGTTTCCCTGAAATGTAATAGAAGGAAATTTAAATTTTTTATGTACAATTTATTTATTTTTCCCATAATGTTATTTTTTCCAATTAAGTGATATTTTTTAGTTTTTTGTTTCTAATATTATGTTTTATTATTATAATTAAATTGGTGACATCACATTTAAATAAATGATAATCATTTAACGCTTGTAATGAAAATGTTTTTTTGGATGTTATTAAATTTTATGATGATGATGATGTATATACATTCTATACATATAAATTTTTTAAATAATGATGGAAATGTGGATGTTTAATTTTTTGGGTTCCATGTGGTTGGATATGTTTCCTTTATATTGATTTTTATAGGAATATTTTGAAATTTAGGTTGTTGTTTTTAGTTTTGGTCTATGTTATCCAACTTTTGTTTCATCCATTTTACTTGTAGTTCATGGGTATTTATGATTATTTAGGTGAAAATGGTGAATTTGTCATTATGTGGCTAGAATGAGTTATGGGATGTGGTGTTTCTGAGATTGGGGTGACATGGACATATGAATGGGGAAGAAATGGGTTTATGGATATTGTGGATTGATTTATGTGGTAATGGGTGTTGTATAAAATGGTTGGTTTCCATGAGTTGAATATGTTTGTGCGGGTGATGTGATAGAGGTGTTTTGATACCATTCTTGATATTTATTGGTGATGTGTATGTGTGGAGTGTTTTGTTAGCAACCTTTTTGGAATGGGTAGTATGTGGATTGATGATTTTTTAATATAATGTTGTTGTTATATGAATTTTTTTTGTAATTTTATGGATCATAATTCCCTTTTTTGTTAAATATATTGAAAGGTCATCGCAATGTGGGTAATTTATAGTTGGATTCATTGGATAAGGCTTTTTAAACATTTCAGCTGTAGGAGTTATCAGGGTTTTCTTATTCGAGACTCTTCCGTGATACTAAAGATTGGCTAAAAGAAGTAAATTTTTTCCATTGGGTCAGTGAATACTCAAAATTGATATTGACATTAATTTTTGGATTGATTATTTTTGAATGAAACTCAATGATGTGGGGATAAAGAATGTTAGCCGATAGATATTCCATGGGAGGTATTTCATGAATTACTCAAGAAGTATTTCATTCCCTAAGTACACCAATGATCTTATACAATATATTCATGATTTTCAATAGTGTAGTAAGTGTATGATACTACTTGGGAACCATTTTATAGATTTAATTAGTGGGATTCTATGTTTTCTATATCATGGGAGATGACGCACACATCATTTCTGATCACCGTTAGGATTGATATTCAATGATTTATCCTATATTTTTTACTTACAGTCTTGTGAAGTAGTGTATGGATGAGAGATGATTAGGGATATAGGTTAATATATGGTGGAATTTTATGGTTAAATTCCCTCTTGATAGGCTTGAACTATTCAAATGAATTCTAAGAGTTTCAAGTACTATGGGTCATGGAAGAAGACAGTGAGGAAATAGTTAATAGATTAAACACATTTTTTCGCACAAGAGATGAGTAGATCAAAGTGTCTTAGTGCTAGAGATACAATTAATTTTTAATTTAATATTATGTTAAATATTCATTATGATTTTATTTAGATTTAACTTTTTTCTTAGTCTTCATAAGGGAGTTAGTTTTATTGATGTACAGGGGTAAACTTTACCCTTTTTCAAAAAACTTAGGGTATAATTTAAACAAATTTTAAATTATGTGTTGATAAAAATTTAAATGTTACATAATATTTTTTTATTTTAGACTCGTCAATCTATTTTTCTAATGTTTTTCAATATGTAGAGGAGTTTTTTCCAAGAATATCTATTTTGAAATTTAGTTGATGTGAAATGTGTAGCTAATGGGGAGTCATTTTTTAGTCAAGGTTGTAGATTCTATTCCTGGGCTATACTAATTGTGTTTTCCCTTTTTTTATAATTATATCTAATAGTATTTATTCTTGTTGTGTGTCATCCTTATTAGGTGAATTAATTTTTTTGGTTCATCCATTTACCTAAGGGTATGAGTAGTGTGGTTTTTTTATTTGAGAGTTTTTATATGGGAGTTTCTGTGTCATTTTTTGATGTTTTATTTTTTATTCTATGTGTTAAAAATAATTTTTGGGCATACGTAATGTAATGGAACAAAATGTTTCTGCTATTTACTCTTCAGAATTTAGGTTTTGGAGTTGTGGTAAGAAGTTAGGAGGGAGAGAGGTGTTGTTGGAACTAAAATTTAAATTGGGATAGGTGGATCAAGTCATGGAATTAGGAAACAATATGTGAGGTTTGACTATAATATAGTTTAATATATGATAATTTTTATGTTTCCATGCAGATTAGATGTTACAACATTAGTGATTATAACAATGGAGTTTCTTTTGGAACTGAATGTTTGATAGCAACTCGATGAGGTGTGTCATGGCACAGCAAAACCTTGCGATCTGGGGAATGAATTTTAGGGTGTGTGAATGATTCTTTTGATGTTTTCATTTATAATATTTAGTCACAATATTGGAGGTTTTTTCATGATGATATATTTCCTAGGGATTACTGATATTTTTTAAAAGGGGAGTTCATGAAATAAATCATGGTTTCCCTGGATTAATGTCTATGGGTTGATTTATTATTTTTCTCTTAGATTTTATATAATGATGTCATCTAAAGTTTCACTATATGAGGTCATTTAGGGATGGGTTTTTTGGGTATATTACATTTATATCGCAACATAATGATAAACATCAAACAAAAACATTCTTAAATTATAAATAATTAAACATGGTATATTGATTTTAATAATAGAGAGATATCAAGCACACGTAGTATTATTCTTGGGGGAAAATTAAAGTTATCCCTATTGTAGTATGATTATGGAATGTCATGCGGGGATTCCATTCTTTCTATTGAATGTATATATTAATTCGATCCTAAAAAGTAAATTTTTTTACATTGTTTCTATCAAACTTTGAAGAAATATTGTGAATATTTTGGAGACCATTTAGTGAAAATTATTTTCTTGGATCTTTCTCTCCTAAAAATAACATTATTCATATATTAGGTGAGTTTATAACTTATTCTTATTGATTTTCCTCTGGCTAATTTATCCTAGAGGGGTTATAAATTGGGTTTTCTTTGAATTTTTGGGGAATTTTGAGGTTTAGGTTAATTAAGGTTTAGGTATTGTGGTTAAATTTTTGTGATCATCTATTATTATTCCTCTTGATTATAAAGTGGGGATAAATTATTCTATTCAGTTAGGGGATTCCTTGAACTCATCTTTTTCTTTCCAAAATAAATTTTATGAATTAGAACATAAAAATTATTTTAAATGTAATCAATTATTATGTTTCAACATGTTCTTATGGATACATGGATGATTATGGATTTTAGGAAGGTTACATTATTGGGTAAAATTCATTTTATAAGTTATGAGATTTATTAAAGTTCATTAACTTGCTATGTGGAATTTTATATGGGGGGATAGAGTCAAATTTATATGTATATTCATGTGTTATTTGAGATGTGTTTTTTCTTGTTGATTAATAATTTTTATTTTGGATTCTATTTTTTTATTATCATAGAAGAACAATTTCACCACAAAAATCAGAAAACATATTAATGTTAGTAATGAAAAAAGTGGATTACTAAAATCTATGATTATAGGGTCGTATTATTATTTTGAATATTATGATTGATATTTTTCCTAAAATTATTTGTACTGGTTTTGATTTTGGTTGAAAATGGTTTTATTGAATATTTAAAGTTAGTACAGGATTGTTGGGGTGCTTTTGTTTCTCATGTCACTCAATAAACATTTATAAAATGTTTTATAGTTAAAAGTGTAAGCCTAAAATAGGGGATAATAATGCTAATAAAATGGATGACTGTAAAATTGAATAGGAAATTAATCCTTTGGGTAATTGAAATGAATATTATAATTATATGGTTATGAGTTGGTATTGGATAAAATTAAATAATTAATGAGTGGTTAGTAATAGATAATTATTGAAATGTATTAACCATAAAGGTATAAATTAGATAAATGGTGAATGGATATATTGAAGTGGGGAATAATTGATGAATGTGTTAGATTATGTAAATTAATGACATAATGTACTAAAACCCAGTCTTCAAATAAATTAACATTACATCAATTTTGTGGAATACATATTACATTACACAAACAAATTCCCAAAAATCATATTAGTATAGTTCCTTTGGAAACATGGAAACATAAAAAATGGTGGATAAATTAGATACATTATCTCATACTAAGTTCTTATTGACAAGAAACCTTCTTTTACACATCAAAATTAATATATATCTTTATAACCTCATAGAAAGGAAACATAAAAATGGGTGAGCTCAAATGCTGGGTAAGGGTATATAAGGGAGCAAAGTAAACATAATTTTGATCATAATTCTGTGAGAACATTTTCATGAAAATAGAATACCATGTCCTTCATGTCAAAGATCATAAACATGAATCATAGCATAAGTCATGTATGTTTATTATACATGAATTCAATGGATAGAAAGAACATAATCTATAAAATCATTACATATGAAAATCATGTAATTTTTGCAAACACATAATCATATATAATGATTTACATTGTATACAAGGAATCACATCCATGATCATATTTGTGGGAAAACATTTTTAGTAAACCAGTTTCACACCTCATTTCAACATAAAAATTATTGAACATAGATCACTTCTCATTCCAACCCTGTAATACTAAACAAATTTCATGTCTCATTAAATCCCTATAATAATGAACCAAGTTAATTTATAATTCAATCCATTTAAATATCATTAGATGTAAATCATTATCCAAGTGGTTGTTTAAATATAATTATTTGATTTACTATTTCCTTATTATACTTTATATTATGTTTAAAAGGATTGTGTTTCAGTTTTATACATTTCCATACAGTTTTATTCTATTTTATGATAGCTTTGTCTATATTTTTTTATCCTTACAAAGAATTTAATGTCACACATTTTTAATGTTTAATTTTTCCTTATGATGCGATGAAGTATATTATGACTGACCCGTAGGGATAATATAAGGTATATGAGTGTTTTCAAAGGATCAACTCTATTTTTTATTCATTTCAACATGTAATTTAAAACAAATGTTTCCATCTATCATTTCAAAGTATACTAAACTTATTAGTTATTCATGATTAGATTTCTTGTGATCATGCCAGTGTAATATCATATTTAACAAACTCTGAGAAACTAGGTTTGGGGAATTAAATTTTATATCATAGGATGTTTAGAAGAAGCCATTGATATTTGATTTCAAAAATATTTCTCAATGAATTAATTTGATGATATGTATATGTATAGGATATCATCCTTTAGAATTCGTAATGGATAATATATGTTAATCTTGTTGAAAATGGATTGAAAATAAGAATCCACCATTCATAGATCCTATAAATTATTATTAGTTACTACATTACTATGATTACTGTTTCTCAAATTATTATTTTTGGGTTGGTCAATGGTTATAATTATAAATGCTATACATGTAATGGTTATAGTGTTGATAATAAAGAGGTTAAAAACAAAAAATGTGATGAAGGAGGTTTTAAGGAATAATATTTTGATTTCTAGTTAATTGATTAAGAGTGAAGTAGAATGGTTAAGGTTATTTTGTATTTGGATTCAATAATTATTACATAAATTTTTTATGGTTATAATATTCATGAGATATAAAATGATTTCACAACAGTAAATCTTCATCATGTATTTGGAAGCATAACATTTTTCATTACGGTTTTGAGTTTTGAATGGTATTTTTTAATATGAGCTACAATATATTTTTTGGGGAATCTGATGTTAAAATTAATTTTGAAAATTTAGTGACCTTTTTATACTATTTATTTGTATAAACATATTTTGAAACAAATCAAATGGTTTTAAAGGACTAATTTGACATTATATATTATTGTTTGAGGTTAAGGTTCGATTTGTTGGATACATTGGGTAACATTTTTGGTTTTAGTAAAAATTTAGAGGATGGATGAAATACTTGTGATAAATATGATTTATATAAAGTGATTTAGGTTTTAATATTTCATTTGGAACAATAATTTCCTATTATAAGGGATGAAGTGGAAATAGATTGAAGCAAACCCAATGGATAACATTTATGGTGTCATGTATGTTTTCACGAGTTCTTATCGGAATTGTAAAATAATCCATCAACTCTAAGAAAAAGTATATAGAATTTTTTTTATCATAATACCATAAATTTTGTCTAACTGATTATATTTAAAATCTATATTGATTTAGGGCATTGAGGCCCTCAATTTTCCATTTATTCTTCACATGTTTATGATTGTTGACCACAATAAATCCCTATAAATATTTATGTTTTTCCCTTCAATTATTTTTATATACTTGAAAATAATGTTCTCATATTTGAAAAACTAATTAGGTGGTGACCTTCACATTCCCTATTCCCTTTTATTATGATTATATTTTATTACCTCTAATTCCAATGTGGTTTTTCCACAAAGGTATTTTCTAGTATCAACCTTTTATTTTTGAAGTAAAATTTAAAATTGCGAGGAAACAATTTATTGAAGGAGGGGAGAATTTAACATCATGAGACATTAAAATATTTTAATTTCTAAATAAATTGATTTTTTTATTTCTTTTTAGTCATAATTATGTTAAACTGACACAACATACAACAAATTAGATGGCTTCCATTACATGCAAGACCCAGTTTTACTGAGCAACAATATATTAACAAAATATGTTTATTTAATATATTATTTAACCTAGCTATCAAATTTAAGGTTATTAATATTATTAACAACATTTTGAAGTTTTTATATTCCATATAACTTTAAGATTCATCTTTTTTATTTATAGACATTATATAAGAAAAAACATAATTTTTTAGATGAGAGATGTATTTTTCAAAAAATAGTGCTTTGTCACCTTTTAATAGAGAACCCAATTTAAGTCCAATATTGTGCCCAATTATATGTTAATTTTGAAATAAAACAATCTTGTTCTTTGAAATATTATTTCCTTAAACTCTTTTCATTAGTTTTGTTTTATTTTTCTTATATGTGTCATGTTATGATGAATAGTGGAAAATACTAAATTTTTATAGAAAACAAATTTTTTCATCAAAAAAAATTATTATGTAAAATTATACATTTGATTGGTATTAAAGTATAATTAGATTATAATTTTATAATTTAATAAAATTATGTTCATTGGAGTTATTTTTTAATTAAAACTGGGTATAAACACATCTCAATCATTTGATGGTTTTTAAATTTAAAATAACCGCTTTCTCGTTCCATCAGCGAGATTAGTTTTATATTAATAACTAAAACATATTTGCTTAATATTTTGAAAAATGAATTAATTTTTTTTAATCAATCGGTATAATTTATTTTAATATATTACTTTTACTTTTTTGGATATTATGTATAATAACTACGATAATTTTTATTTAAGATGCTTAAAGGTAAATCGGGTAATTCATGTAACTAACTAATATGATAATAACAACTAAATTACCATAAAAAATGTCACAATCCTATTTTATGAGTAAAAACATATCCTTAACACATTAGGATCTCAATTTACTCATTTAATGGATTTTGTTCTCTAAAATTGATATAAACATTTTTTAAATAAATGAACGTGACATGAAACTTCCAAAATGTCACCCACTTATTTATTATAATTATAATGATTATAAAATTATGATAAATATGATTAATAATCTAAAAAAATTGTATCTGTAATTATAATGAAGTTATATACATCATGGGAAATTATTTAAAAATTAAAGAGACTAAATATTATCCATAAATTCTTAAACAACCATGACACAATAATTAGTTAATTTGTAGAAATATCTAATAAATGATATTAAAACTATTTAAACAAATATAATTAGAAATAATTAAGGCAATAAATGAATTTTATAGGTCCCTATAATATGTAAAGATTATATTTAATTTTTTGTACGAATTTATCTTTCTTTTTGGAGTTTATTTAGTGTCAAGGTAACGAATATTGTCAGAACTGACATTATTAATATTTTATAAAAATAATACTTTATTAAATTATAAAAAATCTTAAAAATTATTAAAATATACAAAATAAAAATTATACTTTTGAATAATTCATAACATGTCAATTTATTGGAAATTGACACCATGTATTTAAATATTTATCACCTTTTAATAATGGAAATGCTATTTTCACATTTAAAATTAAATTTTTTTAATAAAGGGTAAATTAAAATTATAATGTTTGAAACAAAACAAAACCAAGTAAAAAAAATAATGTATTACTAATTTTATATCCTTATTACATTAATATATAAATTTAGTTATTTAATGTACATTTTTCCTTGAAAATAAATTATATATTTGTTAAATTAATGATAATCACAAAAAATCAGTATCTTGTATTTTAATATCTTTTACGTATCCACATGGGACATAAAGAGGATATGAATGAATATAAATTCCTATTATGATATAAACGAAATATTTTTCATTAAAATAATTTATTTTTAATTTTTAAAACTTATATAATTATCTTAAATACATTTTCATTTCTAAAACTATATTTATTAAATTAACATAAAAATAGAATAAATGATTCTAATAATATTAATTTTGATATATAGTGAAACATTTATTGTTTATAACGACTTTAATAGTTCTATATGATATATTATATATGTTGGAAAGTATTATATACGAATTCATAATTTTTTAATGTATTTGAATAAATATTAAATTAATACTATTAATTTATAAATGATGATATCTTATTGAGTTATTTTATTATTAAATTATTTTAAAAACAAAAAAATTATAAAAAATCACAAGGGGATAGGATACGGTCTAAAATTTATTATAATTTTTATTTACGTGACGTTTTTATGTATTTGGATCTATAATAGTTATAAAATATTTAATTTTTTGAGTGTTTCCCAAAGTGCCCCTCCCCTCCCTTATAAATGGAACCTCGTCCCTCACTTCCTCACACCACTATGAGCCCTTTAGTTAACCAAAACCTACCCTATTCTAATCCAAAATTCCATCACATTATTCTAGAGGCCATACGTTTGGAAAACAATCATCATATGGAGTCTTTTTTGTGCAAATCAAAAAGAGATACCCGAATAAGTGGTAATTGTTTTATCAACTCTTTCAATGTTCGTTTCCGTTTCTTCTTCAAATTCATTAGTTTTTCCATAATAATGTAATAAATAGAGTATCATTTTTATGATAATATTTTATTGTGATTATGGTTCAACCATGTTCTTACTTTTATATATCCTACGAATAATAATATCAGCATGTGTGTGTACGTACAACTTACAATCTCCATGTCGTGGTATAATTAGTTCTTTAATAATAATTTATTTGGGTTGGTATAATAATGAGTATAATGGATATATATAATGAATATAACATGATAGTGATTATTTATAATTAATATAACATTCAATTCCATACCATTCTACCATCAGTGGAATGGCATCGTCACTTTTGCGTATATAGAACCTATCGTCTCCACAATGTGGTGAGATTCATTCTTAACATTAACCATTCAAGAATGATTATAAAAAATATATAATGAGTAAAAATAATAATTATGAACATTATATCATTCTCTATATTAATAAAACATATCATATTCATAAAAAACATGACCTACAAAAGAAAACATACATAGTAAAATGAATTAGTTAACACCCGAAACAATGGTAATACTAAAATATTTTTTCCAAAATTATATAAAAGGAACATATATGATATCATGAATTTTAATATTGTTATGTTATAATTTAATAAAATATATTTACCATTATATAATAGTTTAACTCACCCTCTACTAAAGGAATGTATAATACAAGGGTTACTTTTAAAATATCATTATTATCTAAGGATGTTTTTACTTATGTATCTATTGGTACATATTTGTCATCTATGTACATATTTCTTTAAAATATAATTCAAAATATTATAAAAAATTCTCAAAAGTCATTTTAACACATGTTTTACTTTTTATAAAATGTTTTATATGGAATTTTTCAATCATTTTCCAAATATGCTACTCTACATCCTTTTCGAAAAATTAAGAAAATAAATTTTTAAACTTATACAGTGAGGGTGGATATTTTCGGCCATTATGAAGACTTAGCATTTTGAAGATTCCCATATAATCATAAACGGTTATTTTCAAAAGAAATGTTTTGTTTTATAATTTCATGACTTTTAAATGATTTCAGATAAAAAATAGATATTTCTCCCAAAGTGTTTAAATTGTTTTATTTGATTATTTTCATCTATGTCAATAATCTTTGTTGGATTTTTTGCTTAATTGATGTTGATTTATTATGAAACAATATTCCATATTATATTGAAGGTTTTATGATATGTGTGGTTATGGATGTGCACTTTTGATACCGATCATGGTTTATGGTTAATGTTTTAACATTCCACATGCTAGTTTTTATACAAATATTTATGGTATGTCTCACAGTTTTTGTTTGAAGGATGAATTAGATTGAGTAAGTGATCGAAGGGGTCCACTATATCCCCTCGATGAATAGTTAGGTCTCATTAGACAAACAAGTTTTGAATTTTACCCTTTTATGTAAGGTCTTTTCCAGAGGCCTTGATGATATGTTTATGATATCATACATTATGAATTTCCTCATTATGAGATTAGTTAATGAAAATTGATTTATTTTTTCACTAGTAGAATACCCATGTGAGTGTTTAAATTGAACAATTTTCCAAATTCTTGCAATATAATGTGGAATATTATGTCTAAAATAATTATATTTCATTTTTATACCTTTATTTCAATGTTTATGGTTATTTATTATAGATTATACTATATTTTTTATCCTTATTTTGTATATGTGATCACCCCTTTCATATGTTTCATTTTCCACTAGAATACGAATAAATATATTATGACTGACCTGATCGGACAATATAAGGGATTTTTGTGTTTTCGAATTAGAAAATATGTGGTTTTTAATTTAATAATGTAATATAAAACTTATGTAATTAACTAGTTTTTTCAAGGATAATAAACTAAACAGTCCTTTGAGATTTGATTTCTTGTGATCATGTCAGTGTAATAAAATAATGCACCAATTATACGCAACTATGGTCTACGCGTTACAGTCTAGGTATATTTAATCTTTTGATATTTCTAATGAAGAGTTATTGATATGAAACATCATCGAGTTTCTCTATTTGGTGATAGGAAATAATGATTATATGACATTTTATTCTTATAATATTTTGGTGGTGACTCTCACCAATGATCCAAGGGCACATAAATGGATGAAGCATATACTTTATAGGTGTGAACTCTTAAGGTATTTTTCTTAGAGTTGTGAGGTTATAGTTAATAGACATTCCACAAAGTATAATTTGTTAAACAAATTCATTAAATATTCATCTCTTTATAATCATAAATATCTTGTGAAATATGGTGGATTTAAGGTTATTTACAATTTTCTCTAGTATAAGAGCGGTTTTGTTGGAGTTAGTCCCTAAAAACAAATTTTTACATTCAATTACATATATTGCCAATGAATTCCATATTAGTAAATATCTTATAGAATAATGTGTGATCATATATGTAACATAAATTTCATGATTTTATAAGGCCTTCAATCATGTTAGAACGTCATAATAGGTCACCTATATTATAAGAACTTTGAAGTGTTATAGAGATATTATTAAATATAAGTTTTCTGTATGGATGAAATATATAATATAGAAAACTATATGGTGTGGGATATCACTTTCAAGGGGCTCATAACACACTTAGTATTTTTATCTTGAATTTCCCATATAGTAATATTCAAGAGAGGAGTTTGTGAGAAATGACCCACCTATAAGATTTACATATGTTATATGTTTAATAATATATTCTTATATATGGATGTGAGTATTTTTCCTTATTCTTGAGATTATTTTAATGTATCTCTTGAATCACATACTTTTTTTTAAGGAAACATAGGATGACATACACCCACTATAAGGTAGGATATGTTTTTGTGTAAAAGATGATACAAAATTATGAATATTTCCATAATGTATTCTCCATTTTTTCCGATAATTGAAGTAGATATATCAAGAAATTTGACTCTAAAAAAACTATATTTTTTTTTGAAATAGAGGTTTATTAGTGAGTTCATTTAATTAAATTCAAAGAATGAATTATCAGTGTTATAAGTTGATAACACCAGTATGCAACCTAGGTGATGAGATACCCCAAAAATTAGACTATTTTATAATGTTGGAATCCCTTGTAGGTTATTTTTTTTGATAAATTATTTTCTATATTTGTAGGTACATTCATGTGTTTTCAGATGATGATCATGGACTCTTGTCAATTTATATTAATATAATATATAAATAGGTTTATATTTTATCGAACTATATATCTATAAAAGCCTTAGATAAATTCTATTTAAATTATATATTTTAATAAATATCATTCTATTGTTATGAGGAATAATAATTACTCATGTTATGTTTATCTCATAAATAATTATTGAAAATATATTAAAATGTAATTTATTTTTTGAAATAAATTGTTATTATTCAAGGATTAATAAACATCCAGAAATATTACTGGACAACCTTATAGGATCCAGAATAAATAATATATTGAATTTCATTAAAATAAATAAATTATATTTTAAACTATAAGAGTTTCACAAGAATCAAGGAAATGGAATTAATAATAATAATAATATTTTACTTGGGGATATAAATTTAATTAAGTGATTAGTTGAGTGATTTTGTGAAATAAATAATTCTTCAACATATGTATATAAATCTTGTTATAACATTTTGTAGGTAATTGATTATTTATAGACAATATATCTCTCTATGTAATTCTTTAAACCCTACAAGATAACTATCTATGAAATTCTCTTAAGAATGGATAGAATCAATATTTCACTTCTCCTTCAAGTTTTGAATGGATATTGAAATACTTCTTCCAGTATATATGGAACTATAGTTTGATCTAATAGGAATTTTTCATGTTAATTAATATTTGTTGAATGAAGTAAAATATATATCTTTGGTGTTATGGGGTTTTTTTATCACTTATGGATTCCTCTAGAGGAATTATACACATGAATACTTGATCATATATAAATAGTTAAAATGATTCAATAATAAACAAGGAGTTCGAAGACAATTCATAATTTTTTGAAATAAATTTATTATAATTTATATAGAAAATATATTACATTAAAAATTCAGGGCGTTTCTATTCATCTAATCTTAAGTAGAAACACGATGGAATAGATGAAAACCCCATTATGGAGATTGGGTTCATCCACCTCCACTACACATGTAATATTTCATGAGAATACAATGTTATGTTATTATGGACATGTTATGTATGATGGTGTTGTGGATATGTGATATAACATTTTGGGGTGGTTATTTTTTGTATAATAATTTTTCCAAAATGATTATTGGACCCTGCACCGATTTGGGTGGAAAAATTTGTGGTTAAACCCATACAAAATGTGATGATATTGATATGGTGGTTTATAGTGGTTAGATGTGTAATGGGGTGAAGGGTAATGATATATTATTAATAGTCTTGAATCCCCATTCTTTTAGTGATGGTATTTTATATAGGCTCACTAAAAGTTTGGGTTGGACCAGACACAAAACGAATTATTATATGCAAAAGCAAATTTTTAGACCATTGTTCATTTGTTAATATTTTATGATTGTTTTGGTTTAAATTCTATTACATAGTTTGTAGTAATAGAATTATTTATAATCATTGGTTTGGAAATAGATGGGGATTTTGTGGGAGATGGTGTAGGTTCTAGGAAGTGATATAGATCATGGAGTTTAGTGTTAATATTTCTCATGGTGGTTTATACATATATTTATGGTTATTTTTAACATCATTTTTACAAACCTTACATTCTCTTATATATTTATTATAAATGGATGGTTATTTTTTTAGATTGATTATATAATTGATTATTCCCATGTGATCACCCAACCATGGTTTTTGAAGTGGTTTTAGGATAGTCTAAATGGGATTTTAGATTTTGTTTGGGTAGCTTGGATGGATTTGGAATATGGCTAAGAGTTTTACAGTTTATTGTTGAATTTATTTTATTATTTTGTGCGATATAAAAACGAAATATTGGTTATAAGAAATTTATTTTTGACATAATGGATATACATTGGTGTTGATTAGAAGTTTTTTTATTTTTATGATTTTATGGGGATAATTCCTATCAAATGACTGTTTTGAAACTTTAGTGCCTATTACAAACCTTGGAACAATTGGGGTTGGGATTTAGGGTAACCTTATACATCACTATAGGATAAAGAGGGGTTATAGTAGGCATATGAGATAAAAAAGAATAATTTAATTTAGATAATATGGATGACCTCATCAGCAATATATTCAACCAACCCTGATTCAATAAGACATAAGTATTGTAAAATAAAGGTATCAAAGTATGACATTTCTGATAATTGTTATCTTTATAACCATAGGTAAAATAGAAATTATGGTCCATAAACCCCTAGTATACCAAATAAAAAGTGTATAACACTCCATGTGGTATACTTAGTGGATCATCCAACACACACACACAAAATTTATTCCTCGTGAGCATGTTTCGTGTCGTGATACCATAATCATAATAATTATATTCATTACATATCTTAATAACATATAATAATCCATTATAAAAGATTTTTAGGGATAACTCATTTTTTTACGAGTTAAATTATCATTTCATTTCTAAAAATATATATCAATATATACATTATGAAACCAAATAATAGAATTATAAAATAGTGATTCAAATTTTTATGAAATATTTTATGAATAATTTACAAAACCAAAAATAAGATCCCATCTATCATATCATATTCAATAAAATATAATATTAAAATTATATTGGATAAATATTATGGGGTTTTGTTAACTCAATATATTATATTTAATTCTTGTCACATTTTATGTGATCTTTTGATAAACCACTAATACTAAAATCCTTAGTGAATAACATCTATAAAAAAATCATGTTTGGATAATAGTGAGATTTAGAAATCATATTCCTTACATTAATAACCTTGATCATATTCAAAATTCTTCACTTCAATGAATAAAATGTTACAATGACTATAACTTCTTATTGTTTATTTAAAACTTTTCTATGTTTATCATCATATTCAATGAAACCCTTATAATTAATATTTTACTGTGAAATGTTTTCATAAATAATGAAACTATTTATATTTTTGCTAAAAAACACATCTTAAATTCCATTAGGATGAGGATACTTTAACTTTATTACTATGACTAAATTAAAATCTTTACATTTCAATATTCCATCACACCCTTAAAAAAATTTTAAGATAGGAAGTTTAATAATTATTTTATTTTTACTAGTATAATTATTTAGGAAACCGCGATATTCAATTTTTTATGGTAACAAAATATGAATTTTACAATTTCCTTTTCCATAAAATATCCCTAACAATTTAGGATATTATTTGAATTATCAATTTATTTTTCTGATTGGTATAATATTTTATTTATTAATTTTTATAATTTATTATCAAAATGCTCCCACTAACCTCATTGTCTCTATATTAAATTTAGAACATCATAATAATATACAAAAACAATTTTTTCAGAAAAACAACCTTATATTTTCTTTTTGTAGGAATATTTCAAAAATTAAAACATTATTTTCATATCAAATATAGTATTCTCTACATTTGTGGAATTATACACAGAAAATAGAGTATTCATGAAAATAAACCACCGATTCATTGATGGAACATATTCAATTTTATTTTATCAAAACCCTAGATGAACACATTGTTTTGAATATATTTTTTATATCCTTGTAATAATTTAAAAATATATTATATAATTCAGTGAATAATAAAACATTTTTTAATTCAACACCTCATATTATTATTAACAATGATTTTCAATAAATAAATCCTTTTATCATATAAAATAAATGAGACAACTACACACATCATTTATGTAGACCCATATGAGAATTATATATTCCTATTTATTCAATAAACTGATATACATACTCCTATAATCATCACATAAATGTAAAATTCATGCCTTATAAATTATCCATAGATTTTTATATCAAGTAAAATTAAAATTATTTTAAAGTATCAATTGTTATCACATACCCCTAAAAACTACATAGTTATTAATTATAAAACTAATACCTAACATAGAAATTACTAAGAGTTTCTAAAAATCCATCATGTATCTCAAACAATTTCATCTTATGGAATCATTATTCATTCTGAAATTTACTATGATTAATTAAGAATAATGTAATACATGAAGAAACATTATTGGACAGACCAAATAAATTTTCTTCTTCATGTGTGAACTTTTACCTACTTTTTCTATCTATAAAATAAATTAACCTAGAAAATATGTGACTTATATAACTAAACTCAATATTATTATATTATTGAGTAATGTTTTCATAAATTCAATCATATTATAAAAAAAATTAGAGATAGTTATAGGATGAATTTATTAGCCAATAAAATCCTTAGGTAGATCTCTTGTCTCACCAAGTTATAAGTAAATCCAATAATAATGAGTATCATTGGATTACTAAATCACAATGACTATTTGAGATTCAAATTAAATTTGTTCATTTTTCATATAGTTCCTTTGAAACCCTAATTGAATAATTTTATTCTTAACATAATATTCTAGATTTACATATTGAATAACTATAACACTTTTTATACTCAGTATATGTTTCTCTATCCTTAGGTATTGTATTTTACTAAATAAAACATCTTATGTTTCCAATTATTATTAGTTTATAACATTAAACATATCTTATTAAGGGATTGATTTCAAAGATATTTTGGATTAATTTGATTATTTTATCTAAAAAATAGTATTTGATCTCATGAATATAATTGTTTGTTACCATTTAATATGGAATTTCATTAAATGGCCTCACTCTAAAAAATTACCCCTTTTAAACTCATCATACACATTAGTGGTCTAATATCCATATTTCAACATTTATAACATTGGGAATCACCTATATATTCCATTAATATATATAGTATAAAAATACTTTATATCATATCATATAGGACTCCAAGATAACTTATAAAGTTACTAATTACCCAATCCACTAAATGGATAAACATATATACATTCCTCTATTATGAAAATAGTTCTACTTTCATAGTTAAGTGTATCCAAATGAAAACTCCAATAACAATGGAACATAATGGTTAGGGTGGGAATGTATAGATAATAAATAAAATATATAAATCTTATTATTTATATGTTTTTATTTTATTGATTCATAATCATTATAGATTTATAAAATGGAATCTCATTTCATATCTTTCTCACAAATTTTTATAACTTTATATCATAAAATACCTTCCTAAATATCCACCTAAAATTAATATCCATTTCATATAGGCCCATTTCCCACCAAAATACCAAACCTATAAGGCTTATGGGTTAAACTAAAAGAGGTTTCCCAAAAAATATGTAAAACTCTTGATAGAGTGATTCATGTTTATTTCTTATTCTACCTCCTTAAAATATTATTTAACCATAAAAAAATAATAATATAGTTATATTAAATGTATTTAAATTTTATTATTATTATGGTACAAAAATGTTTCATCTCTTTTTCCATCCATTGGTAATAAAAACATCACTCATGCATACGTGTGGACTACTACCTTCATAATGTGATGTGTGTAGTTTTTCATCACTATAGGATATATATGGTTAAAATTATTTATTAAAAAATATTAATTTTTTATTACATAAAAAGTATTCTTTAAAAACAAAATATTTATTATTATTACCCTTTATGTCAATTGGATAATGATAATATCATTTTTATATAAATGTGGAATACCACCACTATGATGTGATGTGATTCATTTTCCATTTCCACCTCACATGGTTAGTCATAAGAATGGAACTATTGAAACAAATATGGATTTTATAAAATACTTATGATTCATTAAAAATAATATATTATTTTAATTATTTTTTCCACCTTGTAGAAAAAATAAAAAATCCATTCCTGTGTATGTATGGACTACTATCTCAATTAGGCAATGTGGCTCATTTTTTATGACCTCATTAAAAATATAAATTTCAAATTTTATATAATATAAATATATATTATAATTATAAATTCATTAATATTTCAAAGTTAATGGAACCATAACCCCATTAACCACATCCAATACACCAATTTTATATTGTCATTATAAACTGAATGTCCTCAAAAAGTCCAATGTGAAATTTATCATTTTAATTACTAAAAATACGATTAAAAATGAAATATAAACATTAATATTAATTGATAATTTATGATAAATATTATTAATAAATTATTAATGTAGTATAATTTTATTATTATGTTGTTTGAGAATGTATAGATCTATACAAGGATTAAGATAACATATTTTCATTGAAAAAGTTATTTTAAATGTTTTATGATATTTTTATTCCATATTTGTGTTCATTTAAAAAATTTCAAGAATGTTATTATTTATTATTGAAAAGTTTTTAATGGTTATTTTCAGATATATTTTATATTCTTTATAAATTTTTTATATATAATATTTTCAAATTCATCTATATAGGTTATTTTTTATTTTATTACAAAAGTGAAAAAAAATTAATGTATTTATTTTTACAACTTCATCTCACTA
This sequence comes from Viscum album, assembly GCA_963277665.1. Taxonomy (NCBI): domain Eukaryota; kingdom Viridiplantae; phylum Streptophyta; class Magnoliopsida; order Santalales; family Viscaceae; genus Viscum; species Viscum album. Next base: position 389,669,647 of record OY728166.1, read on the forward strand.
TCATTGAAGTTATTTGTTATCAATATTCATTTAATAAATTAAAAGGTATTTTTTAGAAAATTATTTTTCTTATTGTTCTATGAAATATTTTATTTTAACAAAAATATATGGAAAATAAAATTTCCCATAAATTTTTTAGATAAAATAATTTTTATTTCTTGTTGTCTAAAATGAGTTTTCCATGGGTTCTATAATGAAAAAATTGTGGCATAAAAGGAATTCATGATAAATTTATTAATATTTATAGATGATTAAGGGTTATACTAATATATCCTTATGATGATGAATGATCCCAATATAGCACTTTAACTTGTTGAGTAATGAATAGACTTTGAGCGTTATAAATGAGGGATATAATTGGATAGGTTACTCTTATTGTACTAACTAGGATTTAGTTATTATGAATTCAGTAAAAAATAAAAGAAAAATTAAATTAATATGATACTCTAAGATACCTATATTATAATTTCAAAAATAGTTTTCATGTAAATATATATTTTAATTTTCAAACTAATGTTTATGAAAATGTAAATATGGAATTTTTGTTTTATAAATAATTGTTTTCATGAGTTCCCATGTTTCCTGTGATTCCTTAATGGAATTTATGATTACTTATGATGATTTTAAATGATTTTATTTTACAAGAGTTTTATCATTCAATGGGGATATATTTTATTTATGTTCTCAAATTTTTTATTATGATTAATGTAAAAATATTCACGTGTTTTCTATTTTCCAGTACAGTAATGAGATTTATTATTTTTATACCTCACTAGGTTTCTTTATCACTAGATATTTAAAAAAAATATATCTATAAGGATGAGGAGAAATTTTTTCAAGTTATTTATTTCTTCAATTGTGGATCATCTTAAATAAGGAAAAGGTGTCTTGAATAAAAAATGGTTCTATAGTTATAGATTTATTTTTGTGGGAAAAAATGTACTCTATGTGAAAGTGTTAAATTTAAAATATAAAATTTTCTACATAATTCCGTAAATCTCAAAACAAAATATTACTTGGAAACGTAATAGGGAGAAAAACCATTTAAAACTAAGGTAATTATATATTGTTTATGTTATGGTTCATTATATTTTGTATTAATGAAAAGTTTTAAATACCTTTAAAGGTTTGTACAATGTTAAAATACACGTTAAAAACACTCTAACGTATTTCTATGTTATCATGAGAGAGATTTTGAATATTATAATGTCTATTTATCTATTACATACCTATTTTGAATGGTTTTATATAGAAAAGTCATATAAGATGAATAGGAAGGAATCCAGAGGATAATAAACATCTAAATAAAAACATGAAATATATATAAAGAAATAATTTGGTGTATGTTTTAACATTGATAGCATATACTATTAATGGTGGAACCCATGAAAGATAGTGTCTTAATTCTATCTATAGGAACATGTCTATTGTGGAGTATTTAATAAATAAGAAACCATCATCTTTTAGTGGATCTTCAGAATGGATGAACGTTGATGGATGGATAAGTAAATTGAATAAGATATTTGATGTTTTGGTGTGAAAAAAATCATCAAATGTTGGATCTAGATATATATCATTTTGAAGTTGAAATCGATATATAGTGGTATCTGATTAAAACTACTAAGGAAAATTATGATATTTATTCAATATAGTGGAAAGAGATTAATGATATTTTACATATGAATTATCTTCATAAATATATTCATCTTATAATGGAATGGAATTTTTTATAGTTGACCAAAAAGGAAGAATAATTATTGGCCCCCTATGAAGAAAATTTAACTATACTGGTCATGCATGCACCCAATTTTTTTCTGCACTAAGAGAGTAAAATTGATTGATTTTATATATTTCTAAGACTAATTATATAAATATCATTATATTGTGATGATTTTAAATGTAATGAGGATGTTTTTCTTTATACTGAGAATGCTGAGATGGATTTCTTCAATACATATATAGTTTATGAAAAATAAAATTAATAACTGATCATGGTGGAATGAAATGGATGGTCATTCAATCAATAAATCTAAAACTAATTTCACTAAATTTTTAGAATATAGTAAAAGAAATTTTATGTAATATTTTTTAGTATCAATATTATGTTTATGATGTGGTTATCTCCATCAATTAATTCATAACTATAAGTAAAGGGGTTCTGATCATACTAGTAATGTAAAAATAGTTAGTAAAAAGAACTAATATTTTTTAGTTGTAATGATTTGAGTCACTATGTTAATTTATGCATCTTTTTCAGTTACTTAAGATGGGAATCATCAATATCGAAACCAATTTTTTTGAGAAGTTATTTTTATACTAACATGGAATATTTTAGACCATAAAATAAAGTGGTGTAAGGTAAATTGAATTTTTTTCATATTATTCTATTTTTCATTTAATTTAAAGTTGAAATATTTTTTATTTATTGAAAATTATCATGTAAAAAAAATATTGTCTCAAAAACGATGTCAGAACTTTCGGTAATAACCCTTGGGGTTGTATAAAGGGAAGTTTTTTTTATAGAAATGATTTTTTATCATATATGGAATTGTTGATCTAGAAAACCATATTTCCTTTTATATTATATATTTCGATTTTATTATGTTAATGGATTGGATTTCAGTTTATTAGGATAATATCAATAGAATTAAAAATAAATTCATATTCAATTTTAAATTTCAGTTTCAAATATAATATAATATTTATATTATTCCATTGACAACATATCAAGAATCTCATAAAATCATTGAATCAGAATTTGAATGATATAGTACACATATTGTTGAAAAGAAAAGAATTATTCACATTAATTGTATGTATGTAGTAAATAAATATCTAGATTTATTTCCTAATGATTTTTCTAGTGTTATTTATGATTATTATGTTGAGTTTACAAATGACTTAGTATCTGATGATAGTAATATTTTGAAATATCCTTATCCAATTTCTTAATTTGTATTGTTAGAGTTGAAAAATCATATATATGATTTTCTTGAAAATGATTTCATGTTCCCTAAAAATTTATCTTGGGGAGGTCCTTTTTTCTTAAAAATAAGGATTGTTCCATTATCATTTTCATTGATTACATATCACTTAATATCATAAAAATTAAGAACATACATATATTTCCTCATATATTTGACATGTTTGATCTGGTCAAGGGTGATTAGTATTTTTCTATGATTGATCTCGGGTATGGGTATCACCATCTAAATTTGTAGTTAGAATACATTGCATAGAGGATGTTATATTCTAGGTGTGTGCATTATGAGTTTTTGGTTATCTATTTTGAGTTTAATAATCCATCCATTGTATATTTAAATATTAATAATATATTTTTTCACATGTAATTGGATACTTTTTCAATGGTATTCATTGATGAAATTTTGGTTTTTTTAAAAGTAATGAGTAACATGAAAAAATCAAATGTATTATTTTTAATATAGAAAATAAAATTATTAAAAAATCAGTAAACCTAAATGTTGGCTACAACAGATTAAATTTCATGATAAGATTACTTCTAAAGATGGTTTTATTGTTGACCAAACTATCCCTAATGTGGTATAAGAGTGTCTAAGGCCTATAAAAATCACTAATAATAATGTTAAATTTTCAATTTTTGGGTTACTACCAATGGTTTTTTGAAAAATTTTCTTGGCTATCTGGACCACTAAAAATGTTATCATTAAAAAGTTAGATTATTCTAGAAAAATTAATGTGAATAACATTTCTATGAATTAAAAATGATATTTGTTTATTCCATATAGTTTGAAAATCCAAAAAAATGATAAATTGGTTATTTATAGTCATTCTTATTTTGAGTGACTTAGTGGTGTATTAAGGAAGGTTTATTGGTTAAAAGATTATTCTGCACATCAATTGAAACCCCTTGAACATCATTACAATCATTTAGCATTTAGAATTTAGAATTTTTTTGCTTTAAAAATTTAAAATATATTTTATATTGGGAAAATGCAAAATATATATTTATCATAAATTATTAAATTATATATAACCACAAAAAGAGTTGAACATATGTTGAGAAGATGCCAATAAATGATTAATAATTTTCATTAAAAAATTAACTATCATCCAGGTAATGTAAACAAGGTATATTATGCCTTCTTTAAAAAATATAATGCATCATTAACTATGTTATTTTTATAACATTATCCTTTCTTTAATGATTTAATAAATATTGTCATTGTAATTTTTTATATACACATTTATTTTGTTTTTAATAAAGAATCCATGTAGTCTTCTTTGTTAGAAATAATTAAAAAGGATCAAATAGAAGATCATGGTTTTCAATATTGATTATAATTGATCAAAAAGTGTAAGGGTCTCGAGTGTAATGATGGAAATGAAGGTGTTGTCAGATTTAGAAAAAATTTATGTATTCGAGGAGATTTGTTTAAAGATTGAATTTTGAATTCAATATCAAAGATTATTATTTTCTATTCATCTAGTTAGTATGACTATTTATAGATAACATTGAGAATAATGTAGATCTGATGAAATGGTGAAATATATTATTATTTTTTCAAAGATAAGTTTTAATTTTCAATAGTTTAAATATGAGTAACAACTACCGAAGAGGGTTCTTTATCCTTTTATAATTCTTGAATAAAATGGAAGAATATATCAATATATTTAATGGTGGTATTTCCAAAGGAATATCTAGGTAATTATAAAACATGGTTTATTGATGATAGTTTGACTAAATAAGGTTATTCTATTCCTAATCATGATAATATGTAATTGGATAATCATTATATAATGTATCATAATGATATAATATGATTATATGGGGTCCCTATCTCTATTAAATCCTGTCATGATATAATATTTAACTCAATATTTCTGAATGTATTTTAAAATTGGGTGGTACTGAATTATTTTTTATACAACATTTAATCAACAATCTGATGATCAGTTGGAAACAATAATTCATAAATTCGATGATATAATTAATTCTTACTAATTTTATTATATGAGACAATTAGATTGATATATTTCATTGGTTTAATTTTATAATAATAATATTTTTTTCGTTCTCGTATATAGATGGATCCTTTTGAGGCATTATAAGGATTGTGGGGTCAAAATCCATCATATTTGGATGAAGTATGTAAAATGAAGTTTATGGTACACAAATTTTTATAATATATTGTTGATAAGTTAAATAATATTCAACACCTTATGAGGGATGGTCAATTTTTATAGAAGAGTTGTTTGGATAATAGTAAGAACGACTTTCTATTCAAGGTAGGTGATCTTGTTTTTCATAAGTTATCTCCTTGAAAAAATGTTACATATTTTTATAAAAAAGGAAAAGCTAGGATCATGGTTAATTGGACCATATGAATCTATGGACATATTTGGGTTATTTTAATACTATATATCTTTCACTCTATATATATACAGGGTACATGATGTGTATCATTTGTCATTGTTAAGGAAGTATGTTCCTGGTGTATCTCATGTTGTGAGCCTCCAGGTGGTATAATTGGATGAGAATATTTTATATTAAGAGAGTCAATTCCATATTTTATACATTATAAATAAGGTACTATCAAATAAAAATATTGAATACGTAATGTTTTTATTTGAGAATCACAAGACCGAGAAGCAACATGGGAATCGAAAAATTCTATGAGGGAAAAATACCCTCAAAGGTTCAAGTAATGAATGTAATTATGAAGATGAAATATCTTAAGGGGGAAGAATGTGAAAAAACATAAAATTATATAAATAATTCATTATTTTTATTTATATGTATTCAATTTATGGATTTATAATCATCATTGTTTTATAAATAATTTTATAAACATTTTTATTCAATAAGTGAAAATTTGCATTTAACGAAATAATTTTCCATGAACAACATGGTTTTATTTTATAGATAAATATCTAAAAATTAGGAAAACAATTTTATGAAATAGATTAAATTTTTATATAATCATATCTAATTTTTAATAATTTATATTTTTTATATTCTTCTACGAAATATTTATTTTTAGTGAATAGTAAAAAATGAGGATTTTTAAAATCGTTAATTTTTTCAACAAAATAAGTATTTTATAAAGTACCATTATTTGTTTGATTTGGATTTAATGTTAAAAAAGATAAGATTTATTAAAAATAATATAATTTATTTCAAAGGAATCAATATTATATTTTATTTTGGTATAAGTTCATTTTATGCAAAAAACATAATTTTTTGAAAAACAGTTGTACGAGATGTTTTATGCACATATATTAAAATTAATAAATTAAAATTATTATAATTGAATATTAATAAAAATATTCCATATTTTTAATTATTAGGTTTAAATTTAGTTATTATTATAATTTATTTTTGGGTCTTTATGAATAGTAATAATGGTAAAAATGTCCCACCATCGTATTATGAAAATCAGATTAATTATGGTAAATAATTTGTGCTATGGAAAAAAAATTATTCCTAAATATTTTTTTATGATTTTATTTATGCTCTTGTAATCTTATAATTTAAATTTCGTAGTTTTACATCAACTTGATCATGAGAAAGATATTTATAATATTTAATAGTTTCAAAAAATTACAAGTGTGTCAGTCCCCAGACATATACAAGGGAACCTCTTATCCTCTCTTAATAACACATATTGAGAATAGTATCTCATACAATAACATCCTAAATATATCTCCAATATCCCTAACCATGTCATATATTTCCTAGTCTTAATAAATCTCAAACTATGAATGATTAAGGTTTTAGGAAAAAGGGGACTTGCAAATAATGTTATATCTCTTAACTGACTATTTTGTGTTTATTTCTTGTTATAACTCATTAAAATAATTTTTTATCCATTATGGAATAATAAAATAAGCATAATAAATATAATAAAATTTATTTATTATTGTTTTAGTATCTATTTTGATCTCTTTTTTTATCCTAAGGTTTATTAAAACATCACTTGTGTATACGTGTGGACTGTCACCTCCAAGAAGATATGTGTTACATTTTTTCCCAGGGAATCACACATATAGATAAAATGGAGCATAAGATAAATATACATGACAGATATGATATTATTATTATTACTTGAAGAAAATATATCACTTCCCTTCTTAACCTTTCAATCTGTTTGTAATTGAAAATGTTACATGTGGGTACATGTGGATTACAGCCTATGCAAACCGAAGCAATTCATTTTTCATTATTGTATCACATGGTTGGTCATAAGGATTGAAATAATGAATAAATTTAAAAATTTTAATATATTTTTAATTTTTAAAAAATAAATTATTATCAATATTTTTTATTTTTTACCAAGTAGCCATTTGAAAATGTTGTTCATGTTTATATACAAACTAGCATCTCCAAATAATGACGTTGTTTATTTTTCATCAACACCTTAATTGGTTGGTTTAAAAGGTTAATATTATGTATATTTATGATAATTATTACATGACTAATATTCTAATGTTAATTCAACAATTACCCCCATGACCGTAGTAAATACAAGAATTTTATTTTATGGTTATAACCCAAATACCCTCGAAACATTAAATGTGTATTTAAACATTTTAGTAAAACAATAATAAATGGTGAAAATGAAATAAATAGAATAAGGGTAAATTTATGAACATGAAAATTTTCATAAGAATTTATAAAATAATTATTGTTTTACTATTCCATATTTATATAATTTATAATGATAAACAAGACTTAATGTAAGGGATTTTCCTTAAAAACTTTATTTCAGATGTTTTAAACTCTTTCTCCTCAATATCAATGTTCATTAAAATGTTACAAGAATGTAATTATATATGCCTAAAAGTTTATAAAGTTCATTTTTAAATATATTTAAAATTATTAAAAGAGTATTAAAAACGAATCTTTTTGTCTTTTACTGTATGGGTTGTTTTTTACTTTTTTACAAAAGTGAGAAAATGTGTTTTTTAAACATATATGGCCTAAAAACACTTTCTCTGCATTATAGTAATTAATTATTTTCCATATTACCTTAAATTTTTCCTTGATTAATTTCAAATCATATTTTTAATATTCTACATGTTTTAAAAAAAATTCTACAAAAACAAACAATTTTTTTTATTTTTTATAGGAAAATTAGAAGTGATTTTATTATGGTTTCAAATGATTTTTTGATGAGTTTCATAAGGAAATATCGAATGATTATAAAAAAATAAAGATATTGATCTTGATCATTAATGATAAAGATGGGTGATTTGGATATAGATCTTGATAAAGGGTTATCCCAATATATCTCTCCAATACCTTGGGTAATAAATAGTATTCGATTGCAAAAATGAGGGAGATAATCGTATAGGTCACTCCTATATAATGAAATGGGATTTAGTAATTTTTTCATTTGTTAGAAGTGAGAGCATAAGGATATAATTTTGATACTCAAGGAAACAAATATGATTTTTTCAAAACTTGTTTTAATGAAAATTGTTTTATTTCATGACATAAGAATAGTTTATGAGATTTTAAAGTATAAAGTTGTGATATTAAAAGAAATGTTTTCACGATTTATCACCTTCCTCAGGATTCATTAATGGGGTTTCCTATGATTTATATTGGGTTTCAAAGGTTTTTATTAATAAGATGTTTATTTTCTCAAGTGAATATATCATATTTATTTTTTAACTGTTTTATTGTGAAAATAGTAAAAAATATTAAAGGATTTTTATGTTTTTAATTTGAATAATGAGATTTCTTTTTTATCCTTTATTGAGATTTGTTTTTCTCATCCTACATTTTAAAGTGATTTTCACAAGATCTAAGTATGAATATCCATTTTAAGAGTGTCAATATTTCATCTATGGTGAGTCATATTAAATTAATAAAAGGTGTATTGAATTATCAAGTGCTTTACACTAAAAGATCTATTTTTGTGTAAAATGAATTTTTTTTAAAGTTTCCACTTTCATATGTGATTATTTTTCATAGATATCTAAAATACTGATCCAAAAAAATCATAGAAATGTATGAATGTTAAAAACTTTTTTAAAATCCATTTATTATGGAATACTTATGTTTTGAGTCATTATATAGGTGTACCTCATTACATTCATACATTATTCAAGATTATTCCTAGTCACCTAATGATTAGGGTTGTATATTTACACATGTCATGATTAGTATCAAATATTAGGTACATAAATTATTCATGTAGTGTTTTAGAGTCATATATAAATGAACATATGTACATGAGTAAGTCTGAAGACACATATATCCAACCTCATATTTATATAAAAATGAATAATCCTACCTTCAAGTGGGAATTCCAACCCAAATCCCCTCTACCCAGTCATACATTAATGATGATTGATTCCATGTTATTATAACTCTAATACATAATATATATATATATAATATAAAATAATAAAATTCATGAAACTAACATTAATTACAAACATAAGTCAAGTTATATGGAAAGTAAATCATTTCACCACAGCTAGAATGTTAATATTATGATGCATGTATAAAATACATCTAGAGGTAGTTTTAAAATTAAAATAATGAATAAACATATTCATAATATAAATAATTTTTAAATGTGAATTTTTATGGAATATCATTTAATTAAAAAAATTACATATTTAATAATGATATTAATATTTATGAATAATAATAAACATATAATAACTAAAAATAATTTAAAAAATTGATAATCATTATAGAAATTAAATAATCATGAATATAATCATTTTAAAACCATTCCACAATATAAACTTATTATTATTATACATTATCAGACATATTAATTGAATTATACTATATTTTATTATTTATGAACATTTATAATCCAATTTCTATTATGTAATAATTTTACACAATCTTTATATCATATACATTGCCTTATTTATACCATGATCAAATCAATCATGAGATAACTTTATATGTGTTCTAAATATAAAATAAAAAGTCTCTTAATTTTAAGAAATCATATTAACTATTATTAATAGTTCATAATTACATTTTGACACATTATAATTGGGATTTATTTTATACTTTATCATTAAATTATAAATCATACTTAAAATTTTAATTAATAAAAATTTGATATAAAAAAGTAGAAGTCATTTAATATAATGGTTATTACTATAAATTATCAGATAATGTATTATCAAGGTGTACCATGATACTACCATATCATACAATGTATTATTGAGGAGTATTATCACACATTAGGTTATCTCACAACATAATGTTAAGAGGATCATTGAACAGTGATTTTTCTCAAAATGAAATGTAATGATACTCTTTTTTAGTGTAATGAGATTTGGGATTCATTTCCACATAAATTCTGTTTCACCTTAAACTCTATACTATATTATTGTTATAATGTAATTTTTACACCCCACATATATTATGTCGTCATATAATTATAGTATGAGATACACTCTTAATAAAATGTTATTACATGATTTAAACATTAGGTATCTAAACAAAAAATAAATTATCAAATAATGAAATTTTCAGTACTTGTGTAGGTAATATTATTTCATAATCAAAACTTTAGGGTCTGTCCATAGATTATATTATCACATAGCTTATTCTCGAGGAGATTTCCTCATATAACATTATCACAATGTAATTTATAACATAAATTTTTTAATTTAGAATCAAAATTTCATGAAATAAATGTCAATAAAAATATATTATAGAATTTATTGCTTTCATAGGGTTCTAATGACGCCTATTATATAATGTATAATATATTAATTATTCTAAACCAGTATATCCAAGCATGATTTGAAAACCATGCAAAAATATAGAAATGATGAATAATGTAAAGAACATGTGTAGCCTTCATTGATGAGTAATAATAATATACATCTTCATTCTATTTTTTTAATTAAGATATAAAAATTGGAATAAAATTGGAATACCACATCTAGAGGTATCCATGGGTTGTGTTTAAAATGCTCATCATATGATCAAGATCAAACATCTTTCATAACATGTTAATGCCTTGCTGAATGTAAAGGAAGAGAAAGTGAGATTCAATTTTCTGAGATATTTGGATTGTATATAATTGAAAAAACAATAATTTTTTCATCATTAACCAATATATTTTATGTTAAACAACACCATATCATATTTTGGTGTAAATTCATTTGTATTTTCAAAAATATATTTTTCTAAAAATGTTTTTTCTTTGTCTTTTATTGACTTGTTTTGAAATTAATATTTACAACCTTTATAAATTCAATATTATTAAATGGATTCCATATTATGGGTCATTATTTAATAGCTTATAAATTATTTTAAATTATTTTTTGGGTCCTAAAAATATCAAACCATGGAAGAAACATAGTCACCATGATAAAAGGTTATACATAATAAAAAACATTAAAATTATGAGATAAGGTCCCAAAATATTATCTATAATCTTATTGGATGAATATATTTTGACTAAAAATATAAAATCTACAAAATATTTCCATTTTGGACCAATTTTATTTAAAAAAGTCCTTAATATTATTTCAATTATTTCAATATTTATAAGAGAGCCACTCCCCTCACATATAAAATGATCCCACCACTCTTAGTTTTTCAACAAAATTTTGACAACTATCATTGAAAAATAACTTCCCAAATATATATAAATCACTGTTTAAAATATCATTCATATCCTAGTCTCATCAAAATACAAAAACAATAAAACTGTATTTTTAATCCAAAGGAGGATATCCATAGAAGAGGTAATGATCTTAACCAAGTTCTTTCAGGTTTCTTTCTTCTCAAAACCACATCCTATCTATTTTAAGAATCAAAAAATAATGTAATTAAATAAATAAATATAAATATTAAATACTATTGTGATTTGAGAACTATTTTCTATCTTCTTTCCATCCAATGGAAAATTAAAATATCACTCGTTCATACATGTCGACTATCGCGTCCCTGAATTTTTGTGTTTCATTTTTCATCACCATGTCACATTGATGGATATAAATATAATTTTAGAAAATAAATATTATATTTAAAATATAAGTATTATTCAATAAAGATAAAACATTATCTATGGTCATTCAATTCAATCAAATTTAATATTTTAAACCTTACTCATGCGTATGTTCAGACTACCGTCTCCATGAAATGAGATATCTAAGTTTACATTTTCTCCTAAAATAGATGGTTTTGTGGATTTATTAATTAAATAATAATTAAAATTAGTAAATTATTAAGGTTATTGAAATATAAGTTGGAAATATGATTAATATTATTTACAATTTATGATCATCGTAAAATTTAACCGCCTAAAATGAGCATATTGTGGCACACTGTATGTAATAAACACTTACAATTATATATAATTTCCTTCTTCGTAAAAATATTCTTGAATATAATTTATCACTTTTATAAAAAAAATTTGAAGTAATTAATCTTATCTAAAATTAATTATACCATTATTAAATTATATATTCATACCCATTTCGTTGTTATAAAATTTTCTTCTTCGGGTCGTTTTTACCACTAACATGAAATATTTTTTAATGTTTTTTCAAATAATGATTAAAGAAACTTAAGTAATACTAATTTTATATTTAATATTTTTTCATAATTCTATAATAATGAAGAATATTTATTTGAAATTTTATTAAAACTGAAAAAATATGGTTATTTTAATCATTATAAAACAATCCTATTAAGTAAGATTCCTGGAAAAATAATTGTTTAATTACTTATTAAATTATTTTTTATGGAATGATATTGAACCAATAGAATTACACAATAATAGATTATGTAACTTTTGTGAAAAAATCATTTTATAATTAAAAATATTCTATTTTTTCAATATTATCAACATGAATAGTCCAAAAATTATAAATATGAACCTTCATAATTTAGTACCAAATCGAAACATTATAATTGCAACATCCCAACCCGGATTCCACTAAAACATTGATCTGAGCTAGTTGTTTACGAGGACTCAAGCATGCCTCCCCATATCCCAGAGGTTGCTGACTAGAAATGGGGTAGTATAGTGTTATAGTGGGAACAATATTCCGTCATCTCAGATTATGTAAACAGTATAAATAAATAAGTATCATACACAACAGTAAATAAATTGACTATAGAAGTAGTAAATAACTAAAAAAGAACATTCCATAATATTTAATGAAAATTCAATATAATTTCAAAATATTTTTCAAGTATACAACTTTGGTCACCCACTGGGACAACTATATAGGTACATAAATATAAAACAAAATAAATACAAGCACATCGATAAACTACTATCGTCATGCCAAAACACATACCTAGTCTCCAGACACTATCGAACTAGCCTAGCTTAATCAGATAAACCCACACAAGTATCCCCACTTGAACATGAAAATTTAGTTGTTATCCCTATTCAACATGAAGATTTTTCTCAAAATTAAACAAAGGAAAAATTCCTACACATCTTCCAAGTTGCATGTGTAGGGGTGGGAAATAATATTAGTAGGCCACCCCAATGAAGAAATTATAAATTTTTCTGCATTAAGTTTATGAAAATGAACCTTTTACATCCTAGTTGAAAAAACTCTAAAAATATATGTAAATCCAATAAATGTGAAACCATAGTCGATCCTACGGTCTGTAATCGAGGTATACTATGCATTTTACACCATGAATTTGCATTTATATATATGTCTACATACATAGTCTCATACCTATACATATATATATATAAATATTAATATTCATGAGTAAGTGAATTAAATGACATAAAACCAAATGGAAATATATCTTCATGTCCATATTCCTAATTGATATGTAACTGATTTGACCAATGTCAGAAATACCTATGAGAAAGTTATAACACCATGGGGGATACATTTCCTACACCTAGGTTCATCCATACACACATCCAATAACTGAAGAGAATGAATCTAGAAATGTACATTTATACATCCTATAAATGGTCACTAATCTAAATTTCATGCTACTCATGACAAGAAAATCCAACCCAATGTACGATCCCTATGTATGATTACAATTGTGGTGGGGTCATTCAGAAGTCGATTAATCCCTATGGGTCTGACCCTAACCAAATACGTTAGGATAACACATCAGTGAGTTGTTATTCCCACCCCTTGCGTCTCTAATAATGGACAATGTAATCATACCTATCATCCCAAAGAGTGTAACCATTATGGGTGTCTAGTGATTTGTCTTGTTATTCCAACACCATGGTCAAGTATCCAGTTAGGGATTACATAGTCATACCTTTCCCTTAATAGTGAATAATCATCCATGACTACAATCAGATCAGGTAGAGTGTAATAATCCTCATTATATATCAACCAGATGAGAGAAGAACCACCATTATCACATATCATAGACATAGGCTAAAAAACCAGATAATATGGAACAACACTAGTAATTCCAATTATATAATAATAGAATACCTTGATCAACATCGAACTCCTGTTTATTACCACTAAGTATAAAAATAACCATTATAAAATTACATGGATTAGAATATTGATCCTAAGAAGAATTTCCATGCATCCCAAAGTGAAGAAAGAAACCCCATGTGCGGCTCAACAACCACTGAACAAGAATCATCTATAGATAACATCACTATACAATAAATAAATAATAGAAAGAATAACAAAAGGGTGAGGGTGGTATAAAAACTATACTCAAACACTACTACCACATCCCTAGGGACATACAAGTTTGGTGGTGGTTCTAAGGTGACACCTACTACCTTCTCTACCCAAACCAGATGTACTACCACAGGGTCGGTCAAACATCAGGGCACCCACTACATCCCTCAATTCAAAACAATAAAGAGGCATCATAATTGGGATCCTATTGTCTATTTATATGATATGTAATCATAGTATGGATCCATGGATGAAAAGGTAAAGTGAGGAATACTTTAATAGATCCTTGAATGGTAAGAAATACTGAGGCATCCTACCATGTTTCATTGAATTGTAACCAATACTAAGGCATCCTACAATGGATCCATAAATAATAAACATGGAAAATTCATCATATAATAATTACCTAGTTCAACATATAATAAAATGCATCCCATAGGGTACCCTTTCTAATAGAAAGAAGATAGAGGCATCCCACAGAAGGTTCTCTAGTTTAAATCAAATAAAGAGGAATCCTATAAGGGATCCTCGGTAACATCATGTATCATGGTCCTTTAGGGCATAGGGACACAGATTTCAAGGGAGACATTGATAAAAGAAACATCAATCAAGAGAGATTTCTCATGGCTCACATTCCATATTGACTTACAAGGGTCACTACACATACCACACATGACTACTGAGTCATCATCCTCATCACCAACACCTCATTGTAGATCCACATAACATTCCATTTTGATGAAACGTATATATATATATAAGAATGCCCAATTAAATAGTCCCAATTGGTGTATAAAACTAAACACTAGAATTATTATATTTTTTAATTCATATAAACCAATTATGATACATGAGACACCTCTTGCCTTTGTTGAACAAGAGTCAAAATACATCTACAGACTCCTACCAATAGGATAAGATCCAAAAATCCACAATAAATCATATAATCCAAAAAATATGTGAATCAATCAATGAAAAAATCATAAAAAATATAACATTTCTTGTCTTGACAGTAATCTCAAACCCTAGAATCCTAGACTTTTTATCAGAAGAAGTGTTGTTAACACCACAATATAATATCCATCACTTGTTTAGACAAAATACTAATACTCTTATCTAAAATTTCCCAAATAGTAAACACCAGGAAGACAATATATATAACACCACATTTTAATATCCCATCATTGATTCCACTAAAATAGTGCTCCAAGATGGTTGGTTATGAGGCCTCAAATGTGCCTCCCTATATACCAAAGGATGTATAGTTTCAGTGAGGGCCTAGGTTATGATATTGGCAAGAAGATGCACTCATATTAGAGTCTGTAAACAATGAAAATAGATAACTATAATACACACTAGTAAATAACAAATCTGTGGAAAGAATAAATAACTAAAATAATACATTAAATAACAATAAATTAAAATGCTATAAATTTAGGAACATACATGTCATATATACAAAACTACTCACCCACAAGGTTGTCCATATAGTAACAGAATTACAAAAGAAACTTAAATAAAAATAGGGCACATATAATTACACTAAGAAAGACCACATAAATAGTATTCAAACATTGGAGAACTACACCAACCTGATCAAAATAACCCACACGGGAAGCTCCACTCAAACATGCAACTCTTGGTCTCCTCCCTATCCTCCATAAAAAATTGTTCTCAAACTAAAATGAAAACACAAGGTCTACATTTACACCATGTTTCACATATAGGGGTGAGAAATAATATTAGAGGTCCACCATGATGATTAACCTATAATAAATTCTTTTATAAGTGTCTGAAAAAGAAAACCGCTCAACCTAGCAGAGATACAACTTAATTAATTTGTAAAACTAATAAATGTGAAATAATAGACAAACCCTTCATTCATGATCCCTGTAAAATGGTATGATTCGACCATGTATGTACATATCTATATTCAAATACATGTATGGTACTATATATATACATATTTGAACAAATACAAATATTCATGAGTAAGTGAAAGAAATAACATAAAAACAAATTTCAATCGATTCGTGACTCTCTAATCCCAATCGGCATGTACCTTCTTCATCCATGGTTGTAAATAAATCAAATAAATCTACATAACCATAGTTGTATACTCTTCATATACATGGGTTCTCCTGTACTCATATCCAATCACTAAAAATATGGATTAAAAGGAAGTACATTCATACATCCTGTAAATGGTCACTAAATAAGATTCTATGTTGCTCGTTCCATGAGAATATACCCCAATGCATGATCTCTAGGTCTCGAATTATAGGAAGTAAAAACATTAAAAACATGGATAATTTAGAAGGTTATAACCCCTAGGATATCATTAAGAAGAAATCACAAGTGAAACAGTATTCCCACCATTGTAGTCTCTAACAAGGGGGAGAATAATTGTCCATATTACCTATAAGAGCTTTATCATCCTAGGTATCAAATGATGTAATACGTTATTCCAACACCATAGAAAAGTAACCATTTAGAAGATCATATTCATCAGTTTTCCTTAGGATAGTGTAATCGTACACTAGTATAAATAAATCAAGGATTGTATAATCATCCACATCTTATATCAACCAGATGAGAGAGAAATAATCCACATCACTTATCATATTCCTAGGATCAACATATAGATACCAGGGAATACCATTAGAAATCACAATAATATAACAATAACATACGTGACTCAAAAATCAAATTATAGGTAGTGCCTCTGGGTATACAAATAAACATAAAAACAAGTCTCGGTAAACAGATATCATTAAGAATATATATGAATCCAAAATATAAAGATATACACTTCGAATCAGGATCAACCGCCACCAACTATGATTAACCTCTAGAAAACATCCATCCATTAATAATTAACAATAAAAATTTAGGTTGGATAAGTTCCCAAACCCAACACTGCTGCCATAGACCTATGGTATTACATGATTGCCATGGGTTCTTTGGTGAAACCTGCTACCATTTCTACCCAAACTTGATTTACTTTTTTAGGGTGTGTAAAAAATTTCGGAACCCATAAGGTACCTCAATACAAAACACTAAATAGGATTCCTACTCATTATCCTTGGTCAAATGAACAATAAATGGCATGATAATAGGGATCATTAATTGAAAAGGTAAAAGGAGGAGTCATATTGGGGATCCTCAAATTAAGGAAGAATGAGGCATCCTTCAAGGGTTTCTAAAATGGTAAGCAAGACTTAAGTATCCTACTATGGATCCTCGGACAATAAGAAAAACTAAGGCATCCTATAAGGGATAATTGAAATGGTAAATAGGAATATGGGATCCAATAATGGATTTCCTAGGACAATAGACATTGAAATACATCTTATTGGGGAACCTTGGTAACATTAAGTTTGTAAAAAATAGTCTCATGGTATCTTAGGATATATGGGAACATCTCACAAGGAAGATGATTTAAAAAGAAACATCAATCAAGTAATATAGTTCATGGATCATCCAAAAATAGGTCCCACTCTCAGAAGACACTATATATGATTAACCATGGAAGAAATTATACATTTAAGAAAAACATGGAATATAAACTATGATTTCTTAAAGAACCAAAAGTGTTTAACCAAAATTACCTAGATGAAATTATAATTTGAATGGAATTATCATTGGTACAATTCAGACTCCTCGGGATAAAGATACGAAGACCACAAAATGGGTTAAACATGGGCAGTGCACGGTGCGTACTCCCAATTCCCCACATGGGAGTGTACTCTGGCTGAACATGGAATGTAAACACCCAAACACATGGAATGTAATATGGGTACAGAGAATGTACCCTATATGGGGTACCATTCTTTGTCCCTAAAATGGTCTGGTCTTGTACTTGGTCTAGTCGTGTAAATCAACACAGCATGAAAACCACATGGGGTATCACTATGTACTCTACAGAGCCAAGTGCCACTACACGAGAAGCCATACCAGGTACTTGGCTACATGGATTATTATGTTTAGATGAACTATATATCCATAATTGATGTATACATAAGAACATTATATTCCCCAAACTAGAAGAAGACATGGTGTATGTTCCCAGAACCACATGTTGTGTTGAGTGGTTTTTCGGAACAGAAAATGCATGAATCACCCTAAAACCCACCATTCTTCCCAAAAAACAATTGATCTAGACACAAGGGTCCATAATCAAGAATTATGGTGGATTTAAACTAGAAATAGGGAAATATAAAATGAATATATGGAATAAAAATTAAAATTCCATATCTTTGGTTGGTAATATCCGAAACATCGCCCATTTTGGTGGTCCACAGTTGTCGCATGATGATCTGGCATGTCCCAAACTCCACGATGGTACCCTTATCCCCCATATCTTATTATATCTCTCTTCATATCACTATTTTATCTCTGTTTCACATATGAGGAACCCATAGGGAGAATCTGTGAGAATCTATGGGAGAATAAAAGAAAATAAAATATTAAAAGAAATAAAAGAAATAAAATTAAATGAAAAAGAAAAAGAAAAAAAAGGATTAGGCTGACCCCAGAACCATACCTAATATTATTCCAAACCTAAGATGAATCCTTCTTATAGGATCAATGGTGAATATGGAATCACAATTCGATTCTCTTTTCAATATACACCACTAAACAAACATGTACAAATTAATTAATATTTAATTTATTAAATATTAAATATAAATTATTACATTAAATTTCAAATGGATCTAAATTAGAAAAAATCACTTCCTAGGGTAAAAGACATATTCTGGGACTAATAGAGTGGTCATAAAAATTATTCAATAACATGTTATAGGGTTAAAATACCATTCCACCCCTTAGAAGAATATAAAAGAAAAACAACAAAATTTTGGCTAAAAATTGGAGTTTAGTAAAATAGAAGTCCTTACAATAACAAATTAAATAAGTGAAATGATAATAATTTAATGAATTTATATAATGTATATAATAATATAAAAAATTAATATAATTTTATTATTCGTGAGTGTATAAGTTGTATGAAGCGATTATGGACTTGAGTTAATTGATTTTCATTAAAAGATTTTCTTAAATTCTAGAAAACATCATCTTCATTATTAATAGAATTTCAAATGTTTCAATAATGTTCTTGTTTATACAATAAATATTTTTAAGTAAATTTTAAACTATTTTTTACTTTATATAAAATTTTTAAGAATATATATTTTAAAACTATTTATTTTATTTTGCAGTACATTTAGTACATGTGAAGAATGATGTATGACCTATGGTAATGGTTTTTGAATATTAATTTTGTTTCATTTATATTTGACTCACATTCACCACTTGTCTGTTTTTATAGTTTATTTACTAAAAATATATTTTTTTCCTTCAAAAATTTCATAAAATATTTGGTATTTAAAATTTCACACCATTTTAGACATTCCATGTATTTTCAATTCTTAATATTTTGATGGTGTAAAGTTTTTGTTAACTCAAACCACATTTCCACGAGTTATTATATCTCATGTTGGAATTCTTAATTCCATGATTGGTTTTTTTTCACACTATGATTTTATATTGAACATTCTTGTTATCTTTAGGTAAAATTAAACTTTGAAATCAATTCCTCCTCCTCGATGAACATCTTCCAAAAAAATTATAACATTGTATAATATAATTTACAATATATTTAATGGTAGTTTTTTACCCATTTCCATATTTTTCCTTCTATCTAATGTTAACATTTTATTAGAAACAAATGTATGTGTTACCTGTAAAATCCCAGGTAAATAAAGAATAATAAATTTTGATACTTATTAATATTTACTAATTGAATATTAATTTTACATTAAAGGGGATGCTATGATCGATAGCATACCCGATATGCATCAAAGAGACTCTTTGAAATCTTACGTAGCACACTAGTAATAAAATAATAATATTTTAAATGATAGATAACACGTAGCCATTGTATTGGCAGGAATGAATATAAATAACTAAAATATGATTATATATGTTTGTTAAATGTTTTTACATTTATCCAATAATGTATAAAGGCTTAAAATACGAAAATAATTCAATTTTATGCATATATACTCAATATTCACTAAAGGTCCACTTATCGCCTTTTGATGGTGAATCGTCTTTAAATATAGTTTTGGTCACTCTTATACATTCTATAGGACCAAATAAAATTCTTCTTTAGAATCGGGACAAAAAAATTTACTTTGTGTAAATTTTTGGTATTTTTCCGATTAGGTTCAATTTTTAATGAATAGTGAAAAATGTTGTATATTAATTCAGAACCACTTTTTAATATAATTTATTTACATGATTATATTATATTTTTAATTGGTTTTAATGTGAAATTATAATATATTTTTATCATTTATAAAAATAGTTGTCGTTGAAATTAATTTCACTTTGAAATTGGTTTTATACTAGTGCCAATCTTTTGATATATATTGTTTCATAAAAACGCGCTATTTGTTCTGACATCGGGAATTAATTATTAAATTAATTAATGTAACTTATATTTTTTGAATTATGTAAAATAGACATCATTTTTGAATTCAGAATATCAAATATAGCTTAGGTTGATGTTTTGATATTTTTCTGAAAAACTTCAATTTTTGATGAACAGTGAAACCACTAAGTGGTACTTAGAAAAACTGATTTTTCGTTTAACTGAAATTTTACCACCTATTTGTTTTGAATTTAAAAATCTTACATAAATGGTTGTCATTATTATTTAAAATGTGCTTTAATGGGATTAAAATAATTTTTTGGTGAATAGTATCTTTTAATAATTTAATGGCGACTAGAGGTAATTAGTGTAATTCAAGGTAAAAATAATGTTTTAATAATATGAAATGACCATGACAAATGTCCTAACCTTATTTCATGAGTAATGTCCGACCAAGAAAATTCATGGGTCAACATAGGTACCCCATGGAGACACTTTGGTAGGAAAATGACATTAATAACTTTTTATTTAATATTAAAATTAAAATGTCACAAACATGTGTTGTTTTACAAAAAAAATTATAAATGGGGTTATACAAGTCATATTTTTTACTATAATTATTCATTAGAAATCAATCAATATTTCATACATCATGATAGTTTTTTTATAATTTTTAGACATTAAAGAAATTAAATTATCTATGACACCATGATGATGTAGCGATTACCTCATTATTTAACGATTTAAATAAAATGAAAAGATAATGTAAAATCAAAGACCTAAACTTGTCAAAAAACCTATTTTATGGGTGGATTTAGAACTATTATCACCTTATACTCAAAATATATAATTTTGGGATCTTTAAAAACCGAAACTCATTATATAATAAAGTAGCCTTTTTTAACTTTCCAAGAGTGCCCCTCCTCTCCTATTATAAAAGGCCCCCACCTCTACCACCATACCCACACCTCTCAAGCCTTTGGCTCGATCAAAACATGCCTATTGTTTCTCAACAAATCCCTATATTAATCATATAAGCCTCAATTTGGGAATAAGTCTTTCCAAGGAAGGCTTTGAGCTCAAATAAAAAAGAGTTACCCGATTTAAAGGTGGTGTTTTCTCTTGTGTTCTTATGTTTTATTTTTCATATCCAACCCCATAAACTCTTTTATTACTTTATTTTGTAACAAAAACAGTATCTTAAATATACTAGGATGTTGTTATGAGAAGTATTAGAGCAAAACCTACACACACCTGCATCTAATGGTTAAATAACATTCGGTTTCTGTGGTTTTCGATTTTCTGCCTCACAAAACGATGATTGTTGAATCTTCATTTAACACCTTTCGTGGTGGCCATTTAGATGTAACCATTTTTATATATGATAAATATTATGTTTAGTTTTTCCTTATGCTTCATTATTTTTCATTTTTGGCATACCTTTATGGTTTCCATTGTGTGCAAACATGATAATTTCATTTTAGAAAGTGCGGACTACCTCCCCCTCAATGTGATTTGATTCGTTAATGCCATATGTGGGACGTATAAAGGATGGATTTAATGTTATTATATATGATGTTATACTGGAATTATAATATACCATTATATAATTATGATTTCACACCATTAAATATGAAATATAAATGAAATTAGCGTTCATGCGTACGTACGGCTTACCGTCTCCATGAACGGTGCATTTCATTTCTTACCTCTAAATGTTATATACTATTATAAATACATGTTTATGCTGGATATATGTGATTTATATGATATCAAAATCATGAATAACATTCTGGATACAATGAAACTTTGACCACATAAACAACTTGTAATTGTAAGAAGCCCATTTTTGACTTCAGTACCAAATATCGACAAAACAAACAATATTAAATTAAATGATAACATAAAGGTTATAACATGGAAATAAGTTATATAAAAGGAATAATAAACTTGAAAAAGGTTCTTATGAAAGTAGAAATTAACTTTAGTATATTATTCAAGAGAATAAAGAGCAATTGAGTCATGTCGGACACAAGGTAAGGGACTTCATCTCAATATCCTTTCAATGTGGCATATTTTGTTATAATACAAGGACTTCTTTTATACGGTTTATAAACCCCTTTTAATTTTAATTTTATACAAAAGGAATCTTTTTCTATAAAGCTTTTTACAAAATGAAAAAAAGGAATGTTTCTTTTAACGTACGCGGTGACAATGACCTTTTCTGCCACCGTGAGTGTCTTTGGCTTCCTCAACAAGCCGTTATGTTTTTTAAAATGAAATAAATACCATATACTCTTTTATGTATTTTGGTATTGCAAATGGTTTTTATAATGGATTTGTAATGTCAATATATATAAGTGATATATTGTGTTTGAAATGTGGAAATGTTCTCTTTCCATTATTTTTGTTTTATGTCTTATGATTTTATTATGGTACTTGGACATTTGATGGGTGGTTACGTGATAAACCATATGACGGGTGGTGCCATGAATTCCAGGACGGGTGGTTACGTTATAACCTCCAATGCATTGGGTTTGTAAGTAAGCCTTATGGATATTCCATTAAGTGATATGTGTGGAAGATGACTGTATGGTTATTCAATTTAAGTATGTTTATATCCCAAGTTACCTTTATATGTTATGTGTACTTCATATGGGATTTATGGTAATCTTTTGTTTACAAAAGGGTAAGTAAATATCATTTATTCAATGAAGATTATTTTCTGCTTCATAATGGTGAAAATTATTACTTTGATAAAGTATTCATGGTTTACTTGCTGTTTTGAAAAACTAACAGTTATCCTTCTTTGTGTATCCCTAACTGAGCTTTTTATGCTCCCCCCAAGTTTTTTTGAGATGTTTTTCATAGGACGTAATGTGGAATATGGTCAAGGATGGGATCAAAGAAAAGTCATGCTTTCATAAACATGGAACTAGAAATGACATTTTTGGAGTTCATGTTTTGAAAAAAAGGAAACATTGTAGAAGTTTCTACTGTGTAATCTTTTGAGATGTAATAATTATGATCTAATTCTATAAAAATCTAAACCTGAAAAGATACTCAATGGGAATTATTCATTTAATTCAATGTTAAGTAATGTTTAAGGTCGGGGCCAAATAGTTGGTATCAATGGTAGGTTTAGACAACTTTAGGAGTTAGAAAATTGTTAAATTATATATTAATTTATGGTATGATTGAAATGATATAGAATTTAAATATTACCATGTTGCTTCACCTAAGATATTTCTGTGTTCAAAATAGTTTTCTACAGAGGAAACAAGGTAGCTTTGTTTGGACGACATCAGGAGGAAGGCAACCATCCTAATAAACAACCTGAGATGGTCGGAATTTGAACTAAACAGTTTGTTGCAGTGATGGAAAAGTTGACTCAGGCTATAAATGGTGGTGGTATCCATGCTCGAGATCAGCCAGATCAACCACAGAGGAACATGTCAATGGTGGAACATTTCATGAGGCAACATCCCCCATCATTAATAGGATCATCTGACCCTGTGCAAGCTAAAATAATAGTATTGTCGTTTACCATTTTGAAGGTGAAGTAGATCAGTGGTGGTCGATGATGAAAAATATCACGGATAGTGATGAGATTGACGATCTTCACTTGGATGAATTCAAAGGTAAATTTCTTGAGAAATATTTTCCTATGGTGGTTCGTCTTAGGATGGAGAAACAATTCTTATAATTGAGGTAGGAGTATGACTCAGTGGCTGCTTATGAAGCAAAGTTCACTCGACTGGAAAGGTATGCTCCAAACATCATATGAAATCATGATAGTAAAATCAACCATTTTTACTCGGGGTTAAAGCCAAATTATCGAAGGGATTTAGCTTCTTGTGAGTTCAAAATTTATGAAAAACTTGTTCGATGTGAGGAGAAGGTGGAAATGGAGTTTTCCGATGATCAGGTGTTCTTTGACAAACAACAGAATAAGAGGTCCAGTCGGCAGGAAAAGGGGAAGAATTCATCAAAGAAACAAGGAGGTAAGAAAACCAAATATCTATCCTATGAGAGGTGCGGTAAAATGAATCCTAGATAATGTTTATCCAAGTCTGGAAAGTGCTTTCTGTGTGGTATGTCGGGTCATATCGCTCACAATTTTAAGGAAGATGATTACGAAGGCAATGAAAAGCCAGCGGTAAGATGTTTTAAGTGTAATGAAATGGGTCATTATGCAAATGAGTGTCTAGTGAAAAACTCAACTGGGGGAAAGCAGCCAGACTACAAGCAGAAAGGGGTGGTGAAATCCTTTTCAACTACTTTAGCAGATGTTGGGCCATCAAATGAAGTAGTATCAGGAGTTGAAAATAATATTGGTGAATGCTCTAGTTTTGGGACTTCCTTCTAGGAATGGTGAGTTTGTTATATACAGTGATGATTCGTTGAAGGTAATTGGCTGTGTATTTATGAAGAATGATCACGTAATTGCATATGATTCACGTTAGTTAAAAACTAATGAGGAAAATTACCCTACACCTGACTTGGAATTAGCTGCTGTAGTTTTTTCTCTAAAAATTTGGAGGCATCATTTGTATGGTGTATAGTGTGAAATATATACAGATAAAAAAAGATTAAATTATACATTCACTCAGAAATTATTGAACATAGGACTGAGGAGATGTCTAGAAATAATCAAGGATTATGATTGTACAATTCATTACCATCCAGGAAAAGCAAATAAAGTGGCTGATGCTTTGAGTCAAAAAAGTAATGCTTCATTAACTATGATACTTTTGGAACAATATCCTGTGGTTTTGGATTTGATGAACTTTGGAATAGAAGTTGTTGGTGCAGGGAGTTCTTCTATTTTGTTTCAGGTATTAGTGAGATCATCCCTATCAGACAGAATTATGGAAGCGCAGAAGAAAGACAGTGGGTTGTAGAAAAAGGTAGAGCTGGTTCAGAAGGGTAAGTTGCCTGAATTTAATATTGATAATAATTGTGTTTTGAGGTTTGGAAAGAGATTATGAGTGAATGTTGATTCATAGATG
This sequence comes from Viscum album, assembly GCA_963277665.1. Taxonomy (NCBI): domain Eukaryota; kingdom Viridiplantae; phylum Streptophyta; class Magnoliopsida; order Santalales; family Viscaceae; genus Viscum; species Viscum album. The sequence continues at coordinate 389,695,723 of OY728166.1, forward strand.
AAGAATTAGTTGTTATGTGAGGCTCATAGTTCTCCGTTTTCAGTTCATCTTGGTAGTACTAGGATGTATAGATATCTGTGGGAGTATTACTAGTGGGATGGAATGAAAAGAAATATTGCTGATATTACTGTGAAGTGTTTAACTTGTCAGCATGTTAAAAAAGAGTAGCCGTTACCGAAAGGGATGCTTCAGCCTTTAGCAGTGCCAAAGTGGAAATGGAAAAATATATCCATGGACATTGTTGTGGGGTTACTGAAGACATCTTGAGGTAATAATGCAATCTGAGTTATTGTTGATCGCTTGACTAAATCTACTCATTTCCTTCCTATTCGAGATACTCTCTCTCTAGATCAACTTTCTCGATTGTATCCTAAAGATATAGTCAGGTTACATGGAGATTCCACATCCATCGTATCTGATCATGATCCCAGGTTTACTTCTAACTTTTGGAAAGCTCTTCAGAAGTCGTTGGGTACTGAATTAAATTTTACTACAACTTTTCATCCTCAATCAGATGGGCAGTCAGAAAAAACAATTCAGACTTTGGAGGATATTCTACGTGCTTTTTCGATGGATTATCAGGTAATTTGGGACCAACATCTTTCTTTGGTTGAGTATTCTTATAATAACAGTTTTCATTCCATTATACAAATGGCTCCATTTGAGGCATTATATTGTTATCGGTGTCGAACATCATCTGTTTGGGATGAAGTGGGTGAAAGGAATATGATGGGACCGTAATTGGTTGAAGAGATAGTAGAAATAGTTCATTTGATTCAAAAACACATTAGAATAGCTCAGTGCATGCAGAAGAGTTATGTGGATAAAAATAGGAATGATCTATCTTTTTAGGTAGGTGATCATGTTTTTCTCAAAGTTTCACCATGGAAAAGTGTGATGTGATTTGGTAAAAAATGAAAGCTGAGTCCAAGTTTAATTGGACCATATGAAATTCTGGAGAAAGTTGGATCAGTTGCTTACCAAGTGGCATTACCTCCGAGTTTATCTCAGGTATACAATGTTTTTCATTTTTCGATGCTGAGAAAGTATATTCCAGATCCGTCTCATGTTTTGAACCCAGAGGTGGATCAATTGGAAGAGAATATCTCTTATGAAGAACAACCTGTCCAGATTCTTGACCATAGAGAGCAAGTGTTGCGGAATAAGGTAATTCACCAGGTAAAGGTTTTGTGGAAAAACCATTTGGTTGAAGAGGAAACATGGGATTATGAAAATGCTATGAGAGATAAATACACCCATGTATTTTGATAAGTGAATAAAATTGCGAGGATGCAATTACTAAAAGGGGGGAAGGATGTAACATCCTAGGTAAATAAAGAATAATACACTTTCATGCGTATTAATATTTACGAATTAAATATTAGTTTTACTTTAAAGGGTTTTCTATGTTCGATAGCATACCCGATACGCAACAAAGAGATTCTTTGAAATCTTACGTTGCACAGTAGTAGTAAAATAATATTATTTTAAATGGTAGTTAACATGCATCCATTTTATTGAAGGGAAGGAATAGAAATAACTAAAATAATATTATATATGTTTTTTAAATGTTTTTACATTTAACCAATAAAGGATAAAGGCTTAAAATATGAAAAGAATTCAATTTTTGGCATATATACACTAATATTCACTAAAGGTCCACTTATCACCTTTAGATGGCGAACCGTCATTAAATATAGTTTTGGTCACTCTTATACATTCTATTGGACCAAATAAAATTCTTATTTAGAATCGGGGCATCAAAATTTACATTGTGTTAATTTTTTGTATTTTTTAGATAATGTTTATTTTTTAATGAATATTGAAAAATGTTGTATTTTAATTCAAAACCACTTTTTAATATAATTTATTTACATGATTAGATTATATTTTTAATTGGTTTTAAGGTGAAATTATATTATGTTTTTACTCTTTAATCCAATAGTGTTCGTTGGAATTAATTTCACATTGAAATTGGACTTAAACTAATGTCAATATTTTGATATATATTGTTTCATAAAAACACGCTATTTGTTCTGATAGTGGGAATTAATTATTAAATTAATTAATATAACTAATAAGTTTTGAATTTTTTAAAATATACATCATTTTTGAATTCGTAATATCAAATATAGCTTAGGGTGATGTTTTGGTATTTTTCTGAAAAACGTCATTTTTGATGAATAGTGAAACTACTAAGTGGTACATAAGAAAACCGATTTCTTCTTTAAATGAAATTTTACCACCTCTTTGTTTTGAATTTCAAAAATCCAAAATACATGGTTTTTATTAGGAAGTAAAATTTGGTTCAATGGGAATAAAATAATTTTTTGGTGAATAGAATCTTATAAGTTTTTAATCGCGATTAGAGGTAATTAGTGTAATTCCGGGTAAAAATAATGTTTTAATAATATGAAATGACCATGACACATGTCCTATACTTATTGGATGAGTCATGGACGGGCACTAAAATCCATGGGTCAACTTGAGGACCCCATTGAGCCACTTTGGTAGGAAAATGACATTAATAACTTTTTATTTAATGTTATAATTAAAATGTCACAAACGTGTGTTGTTTTAATAAAACAATTTTTAAATGGGGTTATACAAGTCATATTTTTTACTATAAATATTAATTATAAAGATAAAAAAATTTACTACATCATTAATTTTTTTTATAATTTTTAGACATTAAATAAATTAAATTATTTATGACACCATAATAATGTAGAGATTACCTCATTATTTAACGATTTAAATAAAATGAAAATATAATGTAAAATATAAGACCTACACCTGTAAAAAACTTATTGGATTGGTGGATTTCAAACTATTATCACCTTATCCTAGAAATATATAATTGTGGGACCTTTAAAAACCGAAAGTCATTATATAATAAAGTAACATTTTATAACATTCCAAGAGTGCCCCTCCTCTCCTCTTATAAAAGGCCCCCACCTCTACCACCTTACCCACACCTCTAAAGCCATTGGCTCGGCCAAAAAATGCCCATTTTGTCTCTCCACATACCTCTCTTACTCCTAGATTCCCCACTTTGGGAAGAAGGCTTTCCAAGGAAGCCTTTGAGCTCAAATCAAAAGGAGTTACCTGATTTAAAGGTAGTGTATTCTCTTGTGTTCTTATGTTTTATTTTGCTTCTCCACCCCCCATAAAATCTTTTTATTCCATTATTTTGGAACAACACCAGTATCATAAATATACTAAGATGTTGTAATGAGATGTATTAGATCTACACATACACACATCTTCGTCTAATGGTTAAAGAACATGTTGTTTTTGTGGTTGGCGATTTTCTACCTCACGAAATGATGATTGTTCAATCTTCTGTTATCACATTTCATGGTGTCCATTATAATGTCACTCTATTTTTATATGATATATATTATGTTTATGTTTTCCTTACGCTTCTGTATTTTTCATTTTTGGCATACCTTTATGGTTTCCATTGTGGGTAAACATGATATTTTCATTTTAGGAAGTGCGGACTACCGCCCCCTCAAAGTGATTGGATTCGTTAATTCCATATGTGGGATGTATAAAGGATGTAGTTAATGTTATTATATATTATGTTATACTGGAATTATAATATACCTTTATATCATTATGATTTCACACCCTTAAATTTGAAATAGATATGAATGTAGTGTTCATCTGTACGTACAGCTTACCGTCTCCATGAACGGTGCATTTCATTTCTTACCTCTAAATGTTATGTACTATTATAAATACATGTATATGCAGGATATATATTATATATATGATATCAAAATCATGAATATCATTTTGTATATAATTACCCTTTGAACACATAAACAACATGTAATTTTAAGAAGTCCATTTTTCACTTAAGTACCAAATATCGACAAAATGAACTTTATTAAATTCAATAATTACATAACATTTATAACAGGGAAATAAGTTATATAAAAGGAATAGTAAACCTGAAAAAGGTTCATAAGAAATTATAAATTAACTTTAGTGTGTTATTCAGGAGATTAAATAGCAATCGAGTCACGTCGGACACGAGGTAAGGGACATCGTCTCAATCTCCTTTCATTGAGGCATAATTTGTTCTAATACAAGGATTTCTATTATACGGTGTATAAACCCCTTTAACTTTTAATTTTATACAAAATGAGTCTTTTTCTATGAATCATTTTACAAAACTACAATAAGGAATGTTTCTTTTAATGTACGCGGTGACAACAACCTTTTCCGCCGCTGTGAGTATTATATGGTCTTTGGTTTCCTCAACAAACCGTGATTCTTTTAAAATGAAATAAATACCATATACTCTTTTATGTATTTTGGTATTGAAAATGGTTTTTATAATGGATTTGTTATGTCAATATATATAAGTGATATATTGTGTTTGAAATGTGGAAATGTTCTCTTTCCATTATTTTTGTTTTATGTTTTATGATTTTATGATTGTACATGGACATTTGATGGGTAGTTATATGATAAACCATATGATGGGTGGTGCCGTGAATACAAGGATGGGTGGTTACGTTATAACCTCCAATGCATTGGGTATGGATGTCGGCCGTATGGCTATTCCATTAAGTGATATGTGTGGATGTCGACTGTATGTTTATTCCATTTAAGTATGTTTATGTCCCAAGTTACCTTTATATGTTATGTGTACTTTATATGGGTTTATAGTAATATTTTGGCTACAAAAGGGTAAGTAATGATCTTTTATTCAATGAAGAGTATTTTCTACTTCATAGAGGTGAAATGTATTACTTTGATAAAGTATTCATGATTTACTTGTTGTTTTGAAAAACTAATAGTTATCATTATTTGTGTATCCGTTACTGAGATTTTTATGCTCACCCCAAGTTTATTTTGAAATTTTTTTCATAGCACATAATGTTAAATAGGGTCAAGGATGAGATCAAGGAAAATTCATGCTTTCATAAACATGGAACTATAAATGACTTTTTTTTGGAGTTCATGTTTTGAAAAAAAGGAAACTTTTTAGAAGTGTCTACTGTCTAATAATTTGAGATGTAATAATTATGATCTATTTCTCTAAAAGTCTAAACCTGAAAAGATACTCAATGGTAATTTTTCATTTAATTCAATATTATGTAATGTTTAAGTTCAGGGCCTTATATTACCTCACAGAACCTCTATATATACCTTCTTTTCTTTAAAAAAATGTATTATAATATATTTATTGATGTGGGATTTCAACAAATGTGTTTCAAAAATGAAGATGGATATTCTTGACCACCCTAATTACTTTTTAGTTACATGTTATTTTTCATTTTATCTCTTTTTTGTAATGATCCGGGCCTTATTGGCACATTAAATTAACATTTTTGTTGTTAGAGGAATAAAAAGGAGGACTTGAGGGATGGGTGGAGTTAGGGTTATAGAATTATATTAGTTTGTGGTTCAATATGTGAACTAAATTAATGTAGTGATTTATTAGGTTTATGGATTTTATAGACATCCAATTTCATATCTTGTATGCGGGAAAAGGAGAAGTCTATGAATGGGAATCATGATACAAATTGTGAATTGTTGATGATTAATAAATTCGAGTCGATTTGATTTGATTTGAATATCAATAGAAATCGATGAAAATATATTTCCATTCCTTGTATGTGTTTTACTACTTGTAAACCCATAAACCCAGAATTAAACTTTTTGAATGGGTTATATGGTATGACTGGTGTGGTGATTAGTTTTATATTTATTTTCTAGACAATTTTACATTTATTCAGCCATACCTGTCTCTAACTCTCTCATTTCTATGAAACCCCTATGTTATTTTTTAGTTCTTCCAACCCCTTTCTCCCTATCTTGATCTATGGGTTCTAATGGTTAAATTTTCGTGATCTATGAAAAGTTCTCATATTTGTCTCTTGGTTAATCATTATTATTTCTTTGGGTTATATTTGTGGTGATGATGTTTTGGTTTGGGGAGAGTAAGGGCTATATTTTTACAACCCTTTGATGTAGTGTAGGTTGATCTATGATCTCATCGTGCGGTAGTGGTTTCTAAGAAGTTTCTTCTTCACCTTATAGAGCACATTGATATAAAAAATCTTCATTAAAGTATGAAATCCTTATTATCACCTATTTATGTGCTATATGTTACATCTAAAAGTGGTTTCTTTCCATTTGTTGGATAGTAAGGGTCAGTAGATTGAGAAAATTACTTTTCAGGTCTAAAAATGAATGAAATGTTGAGTAACCAGATATTTTTATGTATTTATGTTTTTTACTAATTATTATGATCCATTTTGTTTCCTTGTTTAAAATAATATCTTTTTGGAGACATGACTGTGTTGTATTTGTTAAGTTGTATTTAAAATTGTTGTGTTGTTATGTAATTACACCCTAAATAAAATGTCTAAGGAAATAATATTTTTCGAATAAATAGGTTTCACCAAAGTTCTAGTTTTTTTCAAAATACACATTCTAAATAATAATGAATGTGTAAAATAACCTAAATAATTGTGGATGTTGGTTTGTGATGTTTTTGTGTGTTACTGTGATTTAATTATTTCCCTACGTGGTTTGGACAGTTATAAGGTGTTGGTAATAACCAGAAGGCTTGTGTAGTATGTGTGGTAGTTATGTAATGGTCGGTTCTCATGGATGTTATGTGGGTAGTGGTTTTGGAGCATTGGTAATTTTTGTGATATACAGGGATATATTTATATGATGGTTGTGTTGTGAGATGTGGTTTTCATGTGTAATGTGAAGTTGTCATTGTATGATGGCTTAGGAGATGTGACACAATGAAAACGGTGGATTTTTGGTTTTGTTAAAGTGGTTTTTTAGGTTGGACCATTTATAGAATATTGTGGTTGAGATTTTTTATTTCTTTTACATGGGATAAACCATAATAATAAAAAAATAGGATAGGTTGGTAAATTAATGAAATAGAATTTAAATGGCTGTGTTGTAATTTGATAACGGAATTGGATAAATTAATTTGTAGTGTAATGTGAATGTAAATGGATAATAATTAAATGTGGTGTAATTTGTATCTAATAGTGGGCAATGTTGTGTAGATTGGGTGGTGGTTTTGGTGTTTCATATAGTGTTGGAAGCATTCATGATGGTTGATGTGTGGCACGACGGTGGTGATGTAGTGTGTGATAGTGTAGTTGATCTGAACCCATATGTTGGGTATTTTGTGATATCTATATAGTATTTATATAATTTTTATTTTATATGATTTCTAACCAAGTTGGATCATATTATAAAAGCTCAAAGGTTTGAATTTTTAGGAATCTTTCCCAACATCCAGGATGGTAATGACATGAATGGTGGGCTATCCCATATCCCCTTCCCTTATGTTAACAGTAATGATATGTGTTGTTTTTTAAGATTAACCCATAGTGATGTCTGGCCTAGGTTTTTGTGGGGTATGATAGATTTGATGTGATGTATTATCCTAGGTTCTTCTGGGAATGAAGTGATTCCATATATGGTGGGGTCATGCGTTGTAGTAATAGGGAATGAGGTTTATGTCCTTCACGTTCATGAAACCCTACTACTATAGTTTGGGATGCAATGTGATGTGTGGATCAGGTTTTTATTTCCAGGATTTGATATGATTTGTGACCATTGTGTCTATGGGTGGGATGTGATGTTATGTTTGTCCCATGTGTTTTGGGTGGCATGTGACATGATATGATATGATGTGGTATGTGTGGGAGGAATGGGATCATTTGTTGTTTAACGATGAGAGATGAGAGTGGAAAATTAACTGGGATGAATTAGTGGGTTCTGAGATTTTTTATATTATCAATGCTATATGATTATTATGAATACATAATTTGGCGAGTGATCCCTAGTGAGTATGGGATCAGGTAGATGAATTTTATATATTCTTGTTGGTAATACTATTTATTAACTTGAACACTAGAATGATATTTTCAAATGTTCACATTAGGTCTTAGATATGTCCCGAGTGAGTATACCTATTATTCTCACCATTCGTATATAAACTATTTATTTAGGTCTTCAGGAGGTCATTGGGGTTCCGGTTAGAAATGTATGGCTGGGATGGTGCTACTATTAATTCATTTCCATATATTTATATTTATTGTATAATATTTAAGAATTATATATATATATATATTTGTTTTACTTTATTCATTCACTGTGGAATGGTTTTTGGTTTTTCATTATATTTTACAGTACAGTTCTTTGGTTATTGTTTATACTATTTGCTAATAATATTTCATTTATAGAGGGTAGTTCATTCAATACTCTAGTATTCTTATACCTCAGTGCTGGTGGCCATCCTGGGGCCTACTAGAGGAGGGACTCAGGGTTCAACATGTATATATCCACATTGAAATATGTTAGGTGGTATAGAATCATAATAGGATAGTAATAGAAGTTTGTTGAAATATAGGATGGATTTTGGAGTTAGTAAATGTGAGGACTTCATCGGATATTATGGAAATAATTCCATTTGTCCTTGGTACGTGAAATGGTCCACTTAGGGCCCCTTGTGATCCAAGTCATAGACTCATAGATCATTCAAAAACCAAGGCTTGTGCACATATTTTTATAGTGGATAACTAGGGGAGGTACATGCATGAGTATTATGTGTGTTCGGGATTATAATGTGGGTTTTTGAAAATAAAATGAATGAACTAAATAATCATTGATAAAATTCCATGTTTCTGGGCTTAGGGTGTTATCCTTTCTTTTCAAGAATGTCACATGTTTTTTTCCTTGGGTAGATTAATAAGATGATGTTAATATTGATTATATATTTAATCATTGGAGGGTTTACCCAAGAGAGGTGGATGAGGAATGTAATTTGGCCTTCTTTTCCTTTTAGCAGTAGAGATTCTAATGTATGAGTGGAGTGTCTTTGATCGGGAGATACAACCCTGGTCAGAGGAGATAAATATTTATTTAGGTATAATCAGAGCATGATATGAGTTCTATGTTTTTCTATCGGTTATTTAGATGTGATTATATTCCCATTAGTTGTTGGTGATGTTTCAAGGAGGCTGAATAGAGAAAAATGTGTTCTGTCCAGACATCCAAAGGGAGTTTTAGGTGGAGTTTCTATCATCGATGATAAGGGATGAAAAGAGGTAAGATTTTATCACAATTTAGAAGTTTATGTTGAGTTTTTTAGTTCGTGGTATCAGGTTCAAGGACCTATTAATCCATTTGAATGATTTTTTATATATTAGGAGACTAGGGAAATGCATTTATAGGAGGATTTATGCCTAATGGCCAGGTATGGGGTTACACCGTCTATGCTCCATACATTTCAGAAGCTATGGAATATTTATATCATTATAGAGAATATTCATTCTATGGGTATTGATCCTCATAAATATAGATAATATGGTGACTTGAGGATAATATATTTATGTAGTGGGATACATGTGTTTAGGCAGTTAGGGTTTTGTTCATCGGGGAATCATCGATGGAAGTTTCTTCCTAGTATTTTATGGATATATGGAATTCAAGTGTCTGAAATGGGTGTTATATTTTCATGTAATATATATGGTAGATATGGTAAAATTAAAGATTAGTGACTTACCAATTTTAATGTTCCATATCAAATGGACAGTCATTCCCCTTTTTACTAGAAGCAGTTGCGTTAAAGGGGGATTATACAAAAGGAATTGAAATTGTTTGTTAAGCATTGGTGATATGGTGGAGTTGGCATAGTATATCTATGGGATGATACCCATACATGGTGATACATGAAAAATTGTGATCATGTAGGCCAGTGTAAATGAGGTAGATGAGTTGGGTGTGGCCATATGTACTCATTAGAGGAAATAACGCCAACAGGGTAGGTAGTTTTTTGAGTTATGATTATTTTATCATCTACCATTCTGTTTGATTTGTTTGAATAAGGAGACTCACACTCCTCCATTTATATTGATTTAGTCTATTATTTATGTCTATACATGAAGTGGATTCCAATTCCCTGGTGTTATCTAGGTCAGTTGGAGGTCAAACTTCCTTGTTTGATGTGTATTAGGGATTTCAATTGGTTATGGGGATGCATCAATCATTAGGTGGGTTTTTCATGTTTTAAGAACATCTATATGATATTATCATTTTAATTTATTGACTCTATTAATTGTGTGATGTCATCAATTACTATCGAAGAAGAAATTTTTTTCTAATGTGGAGGGCTAACGAGTGGCGTTCATTCCTGAATGAGGTTATCAGTTGGGTGGAAGGTAAGCGAATCCTCTTATCTTGTAGTTGGAATAGGTGATAATAAAACTAAATGTTTGGGGTTTTCACATGGTTTTGAAGGATTTCCACAATTGTTTTTCCAATTGTGGTTTTGGAACTACCTCCTCAATGAGATGTTGAGTTTGGGATAGAGTTTTAGTCATCTTCATATTTGATTTCGATGGTTCTCTATTGAATGGTGACCACAAAGTATTGTGATTTGAGGTTTTAGATCAATTATCTAATGTATTATGGCGTTATCTAACCATGTATGTCTCTTTGGTTTTCTCCAGTGTTGTTCAACAAGAAAAAGGATGATATTATGAGGTTCGGTATAAACTATTAAATGTTGAATTAGTGGAGGATCAATAACTATGACCCTACTTCAAATATTATTGATTTATTCAACAATTTTGGAGGATCAAGAAAGATATATAATATTGATCTTATATCTGTATATTAACAGTTTGGGGTGAAATATGAGGATGTTCAAAAAAATTCCATCATATTTAAGTATCGGATCATCGAGTTTATAGTTATGTAATCTTGTGCTACAAACAGAAAAACTATTATCATAGAGATTTTAAACATTGGGTTCCATATGTTCTTGGGCTGTCCTTTTATCATATTCTTTAATAATATCTTGTTATATTCAAAGTCATATGATGAAAAAATTTGACCTACTCAGAATTTTTTAATGTACCTCGAATCTAGAATATTTATAATAAGTTTTCCATGTTTTATTTTTGGATGTTAGTGTTCTTAGACACGAGGTGTCTCAGTGGGGTGTGGAATTGGATCCATCAAAGGTCGATGAAGTTTTTTTGTCAACACATAAGAATGTGGAAAATGATCATATTTTCCTTGATCTCATGAGAAATTATTAAACATTTGTTCCTAATTTATCTTACCTTGCAGTACCGCTAATAGAATTGACTAGGAAGGACCATGATTTTTTATTGATAAATCAATGTCGAGAACCATTCAGTTACATAATGATGAATTTGGTTAGTGCCCTTGTTATTCAGTTTCAAGATGAGGGTGTGGTGTTTGAGTTGTTTTTGTCATACATATTTTTTTCTTTGCATTTATGATAATGAAGTAGAGTGTCTTGATATCTTATGTTTCGTGGAAGTTAGGTATCCATATGTGTATCTATTCCACCCATGATTTGGAGTTTTCATTTTTTGCGGTAAAATCATTCAGGTATTACCACAATAGTGAGTGTTTATATATTTCACAGAGATTATGACATATATTTCCCTTAACAGGATATAAATTTATGCTAGTATGGGATGATTGAGTTTCTTCAGAAAATTGATTTTGGGATCTTTTACACTACAGGAAATGGTAGTGTAGTTTCTGATGTGTTTATTCACAAGTCTAGAGTGGTTGTCCCTTGGAAGTATGTAGATGTTCGTAAAGGAATTAGGGAGTATAAAATGGTTCATATTCACATTAGGGAGAGAATTGTACTAGTTTTTATTCATTAGATGACAATGGGGTAATTTTTAATGCACCACATGGATGAGTATTAGTTCATAAATAATAGGCATAACCGTTGCACAATTGGGTTATCCACGATGATGCTTGTGAGGGATTCTCATAGAATGAATGAAAATGGTTGTTTTTTCAGGGGAGGTTTTTTGTCATTCATGTGATGTTTGAGGGAGTTCTTCAGGATTTTCATAGATCACCAACAGTGTTACATCCTTGTGTGAAAAATATGTATCATGGCTTGTGGATAAAACATTGTGTTAAGGATATAGAATGATATATAAAGGGGTTTATGGAAATGTGTAATGTTTGTTAGTAGGTAAAATGGGAAAACGTTTTATGAGTGTTTTTTTATAGTACATTGAATCACATGAGTTGAAATGTGATGGAATATCTATGGTTATTTTCATTGGTTTTCTCCAAGATTAGGGAGTATTTGAAGGGGTTTACGTGATAGTGGATCACCTAATTAAATCGACTTACATCAAGGTGATCTTTTATTCGAGTGTTGTGGAATTTTTTATAAGAAAACAAATGGAAGATATGATTATAATTCACAGGGTAGGAAAATCATATCTGATTAGGATCTTCATTTTATCGCATGAGTCTGGTAGGGAATGAAACATTCTTTTGGCTCCCAGTTACACCTTACCACTACTTTACACCCTCACACAGTTTAGATTATGTAGTTGACCTTCTAGAATCTCAAAGAAATGTTCCAGGAATAAATCTTGTGCATTGATGGACCATGGGTGTGACACCTAATATTGGTAAACATTTTGTATAACAATAGGTCTCACACATCCATCATAAAGGCTCCATTTTTTGTATTTTACTGTCAAACAAGTCATTCTCCACTATGTTGGATATATGATGGGGAGTCAAGTATTCTTGGTCCTGATATGGTGTGGAGAACAAAAATGAATATCCAGTTAGTTCATTCATAGATGATTGTAGTTCAAGACTTTTAGAAGGTCTACATTGATCATAGGAAGAGTATGCTAGAGTTTGAGGTTTCAGGCCATGTGTTCTTGAGAGTCTCCACTTGGTACTAGCAGTGGAGGTTTAATATGGGATTTAATCTTCTCTATGGTTTTTGAAACCATTTAGGTGTTGTGTAATGTTCGAGAGGTTGAATATCGATTATCTTTGCCACCATGTTTAGAGAGGATCATCAATGGATTCCATGTGTTTCATCTTCGATGGTATGTTCACAATGACTCCCATGTTATTGACTAGGGAGAGTTTGATATTGAGGAAAATAAGTAATTTTTTGAGTGGCCAGTACATATCCAAGATCTTAGGGAGAAATATTTATTTGGGTGGATCCTTCCATTAGTTCTTGTGTTCGAGAGACATGGTGGACCAGTGGATAGTACTTGGGAGTGATAGTGGAAGATGTGTTCCCAATACCCTGTGTTTTTTTAGCCATTATTTGTTTTTTTAGAATATGTTATGTTTTGGTGTTTCTATATTAGAATTTGTGTTATTTCCTTCATGAGTTGTGTTTAATAATTTTTTTACTCACAAAAGGTGGTGAAATTGATTCCTATTTAAGATTAATTATACAAAGATGTGATAATAACAATGTGGGTTAGTCAGTTTCTCCCTAATCTAATTTTAACTTAACATGGGTATGAAACTGACTAATCTATAAGTTATGTACTGTGTAGTGTGTTAGATGAGGAAGTGGTTGGTTTTGGTTGTGTAGATTTTCATTTGTTTTTGTTGGGATTTGGTTGTGATGTGTTTTATATGTGTATTTTTGTTTGGTTTATTATCATAGTGGTAGCATTTCAGGTGTGACAATATCCTTTAGAGGTATATCGGGGATAATTTTACGACCCCCATTATTTCCCCTATTTCGTGTTGATTATTTATGATGAAAATCATTTGATAGGTATATAATGTTAATTTTTTCTTTAAATCATATAACTTTTTCATTTCAATAGATGGAGGAAGTCATAGGAGGTCTAAAGGGGTCAGTGTGGCTATAGATAATATTGTAATGCAAGTGGTGGTTCATGAAGGGATCCATGTTGCATGTTGGCGGTTTATAGCTTTTACAATTCCCCTATGTCATTGAATATATATAGGGCTGGAAGGTATGTGAAATGGATTCACATCCTGAAAGGTGAATTCATAGTGTGTAATAAATTTGTTTTGAGGTGATGTGAAGTATAGTAAATACATGATATATGAGATTTTCACACATATTATATGGTTAACGGCTTGTAAACCATTTGACCCCATAAATTACAAATATAGAAATGGTTACATGATGTAAAAGGCATGGGTTACAGGTTGTAAAATGGTTTTAATAGTTGTTTTTATTTCATTAATTCATATATATATTTCCGTTCCTCTCTTATTTTCAGGTGATACATAGGTGATTTTGGAGATCCTATATTTCCTTTCTCCCTTTCTTGATCCTTGGGTTAATGTGGTTGAGTTTTGGTATTTCATGGTAGGTTCTTCTCATTACCCCTTGGTTTCCCTCCTTGGTTTTTTTGGTATCACTACAGTGATATTTCTTTTGTTTGGGATGAGTATGGTCTAGGTTTTGAAAAACCTTGGATGTGGTGTAGGTTGATCTGAAATCCCATCATCTGGTTATCGTTTTTAGGTACTTTTTTCTTTCTCCTCATAGTATCCTGAGAGGTCGAAAACCTCATTTGAGGAAGGAGATCCTTTTTCTCACTTTTCTATGTGTTATATATGAAATCTACATGGGTTTCCTTTCCTATTAGTGGACAGTATAGGTCATTATAATTATGTATTTAAATGGAATGTCGAAAAATGATGGTAATGGGTAGTTAACTCATGTTTTGATGATTTAATATCTATTTCTGATGATTTTATAATGTTTTTCTTCATTTTTGAAAATTTTTTATATTAGTAGCCTCTATTATGATGTAGTAATTGTGTTTTAATGACCAATTCAATGTTTTTTCTGATCTCCCGTGAATTAAAAATGATAAACAATATATATTTTATTAATAAATTGGTTTCCCCTAGATTTTGGTTCGTGTTATAATGACTATAAAAATGATGATTTAATGTGGAAAACCCCCTAAATAATTGTGGAATATGGTCTATGATGTTGTTTTGAATTTGTGTTATCGTATTTTTTTTCATATATAGTTTTGGTTGTTGTGAGGTGGTGGTAGTTACTTTCTATATTTTTTGGTAAATTTTGTAGGGAAGTGCTGGTTGGTTGGCATGGATGTGATGTGGGTAGTCATGGTGGAATAGTGGATGTTTTTTATGTTGTGATATTGTTATATGATGGTTTTGTTTTGATATGTGGTATGAATGTTCAATGTGAGGTTTTTATGGTGATATGGCTTGAATGATGTGACATAACAATAATGGTGAATGTGTGGTGGTGTTTTTGGGAGTTGGGATAGTTGTATTACGACATGGTTGAGATATATTTCTAGTAATCAATGGGATGGAATTTGATGAAAAATGAAAGAAAATTTCCTGGTAGATAAACATGATGGACTATAAATAGATGTATGGCAATTGTCTAACTGAATTGAGTAAATGAATGAGTAGTGTAATGTGAAATCAAATGACTAACAAACAAATATGGATAAACATGTAACTAAAAGATTGAAATGTTTTGTGGATCATTTGGTTATTGCACGATGCAACATATAATTATAGAAGTATTTGTGAAAATTGTTTTGCAGTAAAATGGTGGTGATGTAGTGTGTGCTTGTGTGAACCCATAGGTTGGTTATTCAATGATATATATATATATATATATCATGAATGTTTATGTTAATTTATTTATAGGCCTCCTAAGTTGGATGACCATACTAATTTTTATAGGTTTTGAGTCTTGGTTGTTTGGTGTAAAATATAAGATCTAAGTGATTTAGATGGATAATTATACCCTCTCTCATGCCCTTCAATTAGTAGCAGTTTTATGGTTTGGTTTCAGAGATTACCCAACAGTGATGACTTGCCCAACTATTTCTGTTAAAGTTTGATGTAATTTGATGTGTTGGAATAGGCTTTTATAGTCTATATGAGATTTGGTGTGATGACATATGTTGTGGGGGAAAATTATCGTAAGATGAGGGAATCTAGTAAACGTTCATCAAGTTCATGATACACTAATGCCCTGTTTTAGGATGTGATTTGATGTGTGTCTTAGCTGTTTGTGGGGAAAATTTGATGTGATGTGTGGCATAAGTGTCTTTGGGATAGATGTGATATGATTTATGGAACCAGTGTCTGTGTCTGGGATTTGATGAAATGCAATGTGATGTGGTGTATGATGTGCATATGGGAAGGGGGGAAAGGATGTTGGGCAATGTGGCGTCAGATCCAAAAATTAGAGGTGAAGCATAATTAGGGTTCCTTAGTTTGTCAGGATCTTGATGGTATGATATTATATTTAGTTTATTATTCAATATATAAGCCACAGTGAGGAACATTTTGGTTCTAAGACTAGTATAGGTGATTTTTGGTTCTTTTGTTTGTTCATTATTTCATTTGAATTCTATTTTCAAAAGTTCACTTGAGGCCTTCGATATGTCCCTACTAAGAATAACTATTATTCTCACCAAACATATTTAATCCATTTTTCATGTTTACATGTGAAATTTGGGGGGCCATTCTAGATATTTCTTTCTATGTTGGTGGAACTATTTATTATTTTTCCATAGATTTTTCTTTTTGGTATATTTTTGGGAAATTTTGATACGTATGAAATTTAATTTTTTAATGCATTGTGAGATTGTTACTAGTTCACGTTTATATTGTCTAATAGTGTGGTTTAGTGAATTTTCATCCTATCTACCAATCCCTTTTCATATATAGTGGTTAATTGCTTCTACACTATGATATTTTTATACGCTAGGTGATATTTTTCAACCCAGGGCATACTTAAGGTCGGACTTATGGGTCATCATCTCTATCTCCTCATTGTGGTATTTTTTGGGAGGGGTTAGTGACACATTTATGGAATATTTTTCACATATATTTCATATATATTATTTATATATGTACCTTAAATATATATCATGTTTAATTTTCCATTTTATTTTGGATATTAGTGTATTAGTTTCCCTTTGAAATTCCCATTTAATGTAAACCTAACTTATGGGGAATTTCTGATTTCTTATTTCATGACAAGTGTAACATGCATTATATGATTCCACCATAAATATATTAGGAAAAACCTAATTATTTTATAGATAATCATAATTGTTTGATTTTGGATTAATGTAAATTAATAATATCATTGCATAAAATAATCTTGGATCAGTATTAAAAATAC
Source organism: Viscum album (assembly GCA_963277665.1). Classification (NCBI taxonomy): domain Eukaryota; kingdom Viridiplantae; phylum Streptophyta; class Magnoliopsida; order Santalales; family Viscaceae; genus Viscum; species Viscum album. The sequence continues at coordinate 389,712,737 of OY728166.1, forward strand.
CACATTTGTAGTTTGTTGTTATTGTTACTTATCCATGACCCTTCTAAATATTTCCCAAAAAATTGAACACAAAATTCATGTCCTATAATTTTTTTTAAAAAATAAAAATAAAAAAAATATTTATTTCCTTCTAATATTGGGAATTCATATGAAATACCCTTCAGTTATGATTTGAGAATATATTATGAAACTCCCTACATTATCATGTGTTCTATAAGTTCTATACACAATATAGAGGTCATTTTTATTCTATGGAACATGTATTCACATAAATATTTTTATTTTAAGAATGTTACTATTGGTCACGATATTATATATCCCTTTAATGTATTGGGTATTGTTTTCATCTCATGAGATACCATGTGTGGTGCATCGGTAGTTAGCCTTGGAACCCTATGTTATATGATGAGTGGTGTTGAAATATTATCTTTATCCAATGAATTTAGAAAAAAAATAAATTATCATGAAATAATATGAAATAGAACGGGAAGTGAACCCAGTCCACCATGACACTCTACCAACTATGTTAATATTAATAGAAATTGAATTCAATCCGCCGTGGAACTCTGTCCACTATGAGTTTCTTGGCAGTAGGCCTTGACATATGCTTACGATGTCATGTTTTATTTTGATTCCACATCATTATGATTCGGATCTATTATTATATATATTTCATTATTCCATTAAAATACACACTATTACCTAATGGTACTTGTTTTATCATTTCATATTAAATTCCATTTTTAATTTATGGATTCCAATTGTTATCCATTGTTATTTTGAATAAGAAATCTCTCCCTAATCAAGTTATCTCAAATTATTTTGATACATCCCTTGATTAAATATTGATAATTCTTCTTAATAATAACTTGAGCTCAAAAAATTGTAATGTGTCACTTACCTTGGTTACGAAGAAATGAATAACATTTAAGAAGTCTATAAGGGGGTTTAGAAGTGTTTAATTATATAAAAAATGTTTACATGTTTTGTAAGATATGTTTCCTATGCTAATAGTCTTCAAATACACTAAACCAAAAGGATATATGATCTAATAGATATTTTGTGAGATGTAATGTTTAACTTTTGTTGATGTTATAAATTAAATACATGTTATTTCAGTGTCACTATTGTTGTAATCAAATGTTGTTTAATTTATAATTTAGGATTTTTCTAGTTATGTTTGTGGATATGGATATGATAACATTAGTGAAAAACTAATGGATAATCTAATTATTGTAAAATATCCTTAAATTTTGGTAAAGGTTGGATTCAATTGTTTCTTAGAAATAACAAAAAATTATAGTTACTAAAATTGGATTCAGTCTCTCACAATTGTACCGAGGGGTAGTAAACCCAAAATAGATGTATTGGATATTAACTCATTTGTCACCCGATACATGAAAATGACACATAACTACACACCTAGTTTTTCTCTACTGGGGGGATATAATTTGGTTAATAACATTATGTTTTGGATCCATTACAAATGATTTATTATTCCAAGGAAATATAGTATGGATTTTGAGAGAAACCCAATTTAGAAAATTTTGATGGAATTGATAGTGTTTTAGGTTTAATCAAATGCTCATGGGATGGTTTTAAAGAGTAATACATTTGGAATTTGAGTTTTTCATAAAAATTTTTATGATAAATATATTATAATGTTAATTATTACTCAATTAAATTATCCTTTGTAGGTTTTAGTAATTGTTTAATCCCAAAAGAACCTAAATTAAAAATGGGTTTCATGGAAAAATAAGAGATTTTTCAAATGAACAAACAGCTGGGTTAAATGTTGGTGTGATAGATTATGTGATTTTTACAATCCAACTATCCGGAATTATGATTAAATATGTGAATTGAGATGGGTTTTCAAAATCAATAAATAATAGATATACAGAGTCTCACAGATCTTGTGGGGATGAATATTATTAAAGGAAAACTTTTCAATCACCTTTGTGTCAACAATTTGGTAAAAGATGCTTAGTGGAATGTAACAAACAAACTTAGAGATGTTTGAAATATGGTAAAGGATTAAATCTCTAAATAATATATTAATGAGATTGGAATATTTTTTATTAACTTGATGGGGAAAAATAGTGATATCCCTATTAATCCATTAGTAATTAAACCTTCTATATGTGAGGAATTTGGGTACTATGAAAACCGATGCACTAATTTAAGGGATTAAGATGAAAATAAATACCAAAAACGTCCTAGAACATGGGAAAAAGTAAAATACTATTGAATTACTACAATTTAAATGGATAGTGATAATTATGTGGTGTTATGTACACATTTTCATCACTCAATAATTGCATATGCCTTTTGTAATATATATGTTTTCACCAAATATTAAAAATTTAAATAAAATAACAATGTTGTATCATTATTTTATATAATTTATGAGAATTTTCATCAAATTTTTTTGGATTATGATTCATTAAATATTATTCTCCTTTATATAAATATAATATGATTTTTAAAATTTTTTTTTCTCCCCACTTAGAGGAAAAATTATTTGGAATATGAGATGAACATTCATGTAAAATTATGATACTATATAAATTAATTGATGATTATAGATACACCTTAGAGTAAATTACATAATGTTGGCCTTGATAAAAAATAATTATATACTACTTTCTCAAATGGTTTAAGAAGCAATTAATATTATAGTTAAACATATAATGGGGAAATAGATATGTCTATGGGATTGTAAGGTTTATATCTCTTTAAAAATTGTATCTATATTAATTTATAACATTTGGATACACATATTCTATTTCCATTGGTAATTGATAATTTAAATTATGAGCATACAGTTTATTTAAGAGGAGAGAGAATTTAATGCCGCGTGATTTTAGTATTTTTTTCTGTTAAAACATAATCATTTAAGAAGCTTCTTTCACAAACAAAACAAAACTAAAATTAGTCATGAAAAATTAGATGAATATTATTAAAAAATTGCAGAATAATAAAATTACTTTTACATAAAAATATTATAATAAATTATAAATTCACCCAAAATAGGATTAATAACACATAATGTTTTTAATGGGTATTTCTCATCAAAATTAGTTTTCATTTAAATATTGTGTATTCATTTAATAGTTAAATTTATAAATTTAAGAATTTTTATTTTTGAAAATTAATTAATTTTTTTAAATATAACATCAATATATTATATAATTATTCTTTAAATAATTTAATGAAACATTTTATTATTAGGTGAATAGTAAATATTATTAATTTTTCCAAAAAACTCAATTTTATGAAATTTTCATTATAAAATATTGGATTAAATGTTTTTAAAAATATTTTTATATAAATGATATATAATTTTAATTTAAAAAAATATATTAAATAATATTTTGTTAAATTTAGAAAACACATGTTTATCCTTCAAAAACGTGAGTTCTCTTTCATTGAAATAATAAAATCTATATTTTCTAATAATTAAGTATCCAACTGATGAACCTTCATATTGTATTGATTTTACAGATTATTTTGACTAATTTAGTTAATAATAAACTAATTAATTTCATGGGAATAATAAATATACATAATTTTATCTGAAACCCATTTTAAGCATAAACATTTATATTTAAAAAAATTGTTTTTGATGTGTAATGCATTTTTTTAAAATGGTAAAAATAAACAATTTAACAGAATAAAATTTAATTTTTATTTATAATCATTAGGCCCAAATTATGTAATATGTTTCACTTATTTTCTCAATATAAAAATAATTTAATTAGGTTAAAATTTAATTTCCTTTGTAAAACCCAAATTGGGAAATAATTATGGTGTAATGTAGTTAATATATGTGAAAAATATGTCAATAAATATTTATAATATAGTGGATCAGCCAAGTATTTTCACATATCCATTATGATCTTATTTTAAACCCTTTAACCTTGTAAATATTTCATGACATTATTGAAGAGTAATGAGTATATACAAAAAAATCCATTTTCCTCACATATAAAAGGGGATCACATCCAATGCATTCTACATTAATTAAAAATATTTAAATCTACAAAAATACAACCAATTATGTAATAAACACTCTATATATGTCCTATATTCATTTTTTATCACCAAATACTGAGCTAATGTTGATTTATGAGTCGCCCAAGGGAGAACATACAAAGGGTTTGGTAATTATATTAACCTAATTTTCATAGTTTTTTTCTTCTTCTAACCCCCTCAAGTACCATTTATCCAAGAATTTATGATAAAATAATAATTTTTAAAATGTTTAAATTTTATTTTACTAATGGAATATCTATTTTATACCATCCTCTAAAATCATTGAGAAAAACAAAAACAATGTGATGTCTTCTTCGTGGATACTTCCTCAATGTATGAAATGTTATATTTTCTCTAAACTCATTAAATGTATGGTCCAAAATATTTATTAAATGAAATATATAATTATTTTGATATTAGAAATACTCTTAAATTATAATTATTTTTTATACCCCCTCTAATTCTATAAAAAATGAGAGAATCATCTGTGTATGTGTAGATTACAACCTCCATAGAATTATGTATTCAGATATTCCATAAATGACTAACATGTAATATTTTAAAAAGTTATATTTTTTGTAGAAATGATATTTATATCAATATTAATATTATTTTCTGATGATATTGAATAATTTTTATGTAATATTAATGATAAATGGTCATAGTAACATTAACCACCATAAATGAATTGATCAAGGAAATATAAAACTATATAAATATTATTATAATTTAATTATAAACTATATAAACCCAAAAATTAATATATTTCAGGATGTTATTTTTAAAAACTTGTGTACACATTCAAAAAATTGAATGGGTTACCAATAAATTGACTAAATAACCGCATGTAAACTATCTAAGCTGAAATTATATTAATAATCAATAGAAAAGATGATATATAGAGGATAGTATATAAAATATTTTTGAAAAAAGTATCTTAATAATTTTTTTAACAATTTTAAATATATTATCTAGGATGTAAGGAACACACGAAAAATGAACCATCACCAAAGGTTGGATTTCTGGATCCCAATATTTTTCATTGAGACATAAATCATATTCACCAACTATTTCTTATTTTGTTGTATGTATTATACATAGATTTATAATTGTTATAAATTTCGTAGAATCTAATTTATTTAAATATAAAAATAATATATTACCTTCTATTAATTTTCAATTTAAGATATTATCACATAATAATCGTTTGATTAATGGAAACCCCTTTTTAGTTTTAATGGTTTATATTGAACATCATACTTTTATGCTTTGTTTCTTCCACCCAAATATTTTATAATGAAAATTTTATTTAACACTACGGAAAAAACACTTTGGATTAAAATATTCCTCCTATATATAATTTTCCCCCCTAACATAATGAAATAATTGTTAATAATTCACATTCCTTTTGATGATGATTTTCCCTCTATTTCCATAACATCTCTTATATCCAATGTTTTGATTTATAAATTGTAATATAATTTTTCTTATCTCATGTAACCTTATTTTTATAATAATATAGAAATAAAAAATTAATATTATATTCCATATTTTTATGATGGGGGGTTTCAAAAATATATTGTAAAAGATAAAATGGGGTCTCCAGAGCCACCCTTGTTACATTTGAGTTACATGCCATCTCTATATCTATCCCTTTTCCCTAAAACGTCTAGTTGTGTATTTAATATATATATTTTACATATCATTCATAAATATATATCAATTTTACTTTAACATTATATTTCGATCAGTTATTTTGTTATATTACTTTATAAATTCCCAGTTTTATGAAAACCCAAAATAAGGGAAATTTTTTATTTTTTATTTCATGAAATGTGTCACATCCATAAATTTATTTTAATTGTGAATACACCATAAAACATCACATTTAAATACACCTAGGGTTATAATTAATTATATCTACCCAATTTCCTCCAATGTTCTCGATCCCAAGTCCAGGATATCATGGTTGTGATGACCTTAGTCGTTCTGGGTTGAAATAATTCAATTGGAACTTGATTTTTTCCATTTTCTTGTGGGTACATTTTATGAAATATAATTAAAGAATGTGTTATAGTAGTGTCAAAATATTAGATGATATTTTAATCTATGGATTTAGTCTTCAATGGATCCTAGGGTCTCAGATAAACCTCAAGAGATGTTGGGTGGCTGCAGCAATAAAATCTATAATAGTGCTACTAGATGTCCAATGCTATCTGTTAATAGAAAGTTCAACTTTTTTTATCCATTGATAAATCAATGGGGATTTTTATGGAGGAAATTTACTTTTTACCCTATAACATTTTAGTGGGGGAAACCCATCTCATACTCCTTGTGTAAGTGCACAAGAAGGGGTCTACACCCCCTTATTCTCCCTTGAACCCCGTCATGTTGTGGTATTTTTATGGTAGTTTCCATGAAATATTTAGGTAATATATCTTATACTCCACCATTTTATTATCCCATCCATTATTTTAGTAATTTATTTACCATAGGGTTTCAGGAATGGATGATTATATCAAATCATTGTAGAGTCGTTGTGCCTTAAGGGGATGTTTATTTTAAATATTATAGAGGACATCCAAAGAGGATAAAATCTAGTCATTTCAATCAATTATTCATATGGTATATTGAGATATGGGTTTTCGAAGAGTTTTGTTTAGGAATTTTAAATTAGTTAAACATAAATTTGGGTTTATAATTTTGTGATTTCCCCCTGAGTAGGCTTGATGGTTCTTTAAATGTATAACACATAGGATTTCTCAAGATTCGGACATCAATAGACTTCCCATTGATTTTGGAACCTATTATAAAAAGTATAAATTTTATCTTTTACTAATTGATTAATTTATTTTTGTGATGATGGTTTCAATTGAGGTAGGATATTAGGTGCTTTATGGAGGTTTTCTCGGGCCTTGGATATTTTTGATGGACCATAAAGTGAATCTCAAGGATTTAAGATAGTTATTATTATTATTTTTGAAATTATAAATATTTTTTATTTTTTATTTTTTATGATGATGATAGATTACATGCTATTAGACCATAGGAATGGAGGTAGTTCTTACACAAGATTTAGAATCAAGCTGCTAGGTAGTTATATAAAATAAATTTCTAATGATTGATGTAATGTGTCCTAGAACATGTAGTGACCCTTTAATGGTTAGTTATTTATGATCATGACCCATCAATAGTTTTACATCTTTCATGTGATGTGTGTTTCAACTAATGACTTTCTCTAAAAATTTCAATGTGGTGGTTGAACATTATAAAAGTGACAACCCCTTAAAAGATTTGATAGGTCCAAGTGACATGGAAGGATGACTTTTTGTGTGAATGGATCCCTAATGACAAGTTCTTATGTGAGATAGGGGTCTCATGAAATATTTTTGATGATTTATTGCATATGTTTTTTAATTGAAACGTCCTCCCTCAGTGTGTAGAGGTTGATAAGGTTGATTGATAATTTCCACCTTAGAGCCTCTGAGAATTTCCCAGTGTGATTGATTGTGGTCTCCTTAGAACCTATGAGGATATCGTGGTGTGAATTATTATGTTCTCTTTGTAACATATGATGATAGGTTTTTATTCATGATTTTCCTAACCAAAGTCTATAATGATGGATCAATATGACTTGATTGAACTCACCATATTATTCAAGGATAATCAGAGTGACTTGATGGACCTCACTGAGTACGAAGGAATAGTTTAGGTCACATGACGAGGTTGTGAACTCTGTGAATGTTATGGGCCAAATGATACTTGTATTTTATGAATTTTGAATTTCATCCTCTGAAACATATTTTAATATTATATATTTTTGGATTTCTATACAACATGGATCCTGGAATGTGGATAAAAAGGTATTATATGGGATATTGTACAAAGATCACCTAGTATGGTTCCAAAAAATGTATTTTTTTTGTTTGTATGTTTGTTATATTTCATGGAAAGTGTGTTGTATAGGAACGAAAAAAATATATATATGTATTACATGCACATAATTTTAATGGAATTAGTTAACAGTTCGGTTGACGAACTGGGGATTCCTACTAGGTCATTATACTCACCCACAATTCACATTCATGGTGTGGGTTTCAAAGTATATTGGTAGACTCTATTGTTTTCATTTTAGAATGTAGTACATCATGTAGATGGACTCTAGTACGGGTCATACGTTCACGGAGATCAAGGATGTGTTAGGATGTATGGGTGTTATGAAAAAAATTCGTTGTACTTATTTCTAGCCATCCTTTGGAATGTATGAAACATTGTTCCATTTACTATATACGATGTATGTTTTATTTTTCTCTTCTATTATAGAATTGTTGATAATTATTTTTCTTATAGAATATGTTTACTACTTTTATATTCTAGAATTTTTAGGTCTTGTGGGCTCCCGGTTCCTTGTTTACAGGTTTCTCGGATGTACACTATATGGATGGGTAATGTTAATTTTTTTTGTAGATTAAGGATTGAACACCAAGGCATGTTTTAGAGTGAACAGTCTCACAACACTATATTTGGAACTCACTATTAATTGGTAGGAGTTGGAATAGGAGGAGTACATGTGAGGTCATGTGGAGTCCATTCTTGGTTATCCCAGGTTAGGAAGTTACTAAATAGAATCAAAGCATATCTCGGGATGGATAAAATAGTTATCAGTAAATTAGGAAGATGGTATTGAAGGGGAAGAACAAGTAAATGATTGGGGAACTTGAAATAGGTTAAATATCAAGTTTCTATGGGATGTTCATTTTTGTGAGTAGGCACTCTATGATTACTGAGGTGTTCAGTAAGACCAATAATTCCGATGTGGGATCAGTGGGGATCAGATAACCTATTGGTATCAACTAGGCTTTAGTGGTTTGTACGCATATCATGGTAGTTTCATGTTAGGAGCATGATATAGATTCATACTGGTGGTGTTGTTTTGAATTATAGCCTAATCAGAATCTATATTAAATGAAGAAATAATGATATAATTTGTGTTCTCTTACTTATATTCTAATGGGTTAAGAAAATAATATGAATATAATATGATTGAATGGGGATTGAGTTAATGATTGTTTAGTTACCATAGGGAATGATATTTATGGTAATTATATCTTTACATAAAAACCTAGTTTTGAAAAACAATTTGTACATGTTTTGAGGCATGTGTTAATGGTTTTATGGTTCAAATTTATTTAAATGGATTATGGAGGTGGGAATTTTGAATTAAATTAGATTTTTAGGTTTTTTAAATAATGTGAAGAAAATATATTTGAAATGTAATTTTACTATTGTTTTGATAATAATGTTCGAAATATGATTTTTGAAAATGGGATTGGATTTGGAAAAATTGATTGGCTAGGCCGGGAAATTTTCATGATTTGGGTTTTTTATGGAAAACCCCATGGATACCAAGAGGTGTTCTCGAAAACACATGGGTTTTTTGGTGTACATGATACATTTTGTAAAAGTTATTTTGAAAATTGACAATTGATACCTATGAATAATAGTTCACTTGGATTTTTTTATTTTGGCCTTCATTACCTTGATTATTGACTTCTGTGTTTGCCTTATGTGTCGAGGTTGACAAAAACAATCACTAAGTTAGGTTGATAGATGTATGATTTGGTTTGGGATTGGATGATATGAAAAATTGGTGATTTTATAGGATAGTTTTTTGGATCTTTACAGTTTGATTAAGAGATACCTGGAAGTTTGTTTATGCATATGTAAGGTACATATTGTATGTTTGATGGCGTTGTTACATTTGGGACCATAGGATGTATTTTCATTTTGAGCCTCTTGCATTGGGATCAGGGTGGAAATTTTGTGGGAGCCAATTACTATGTGATTTAGGATTCTTAAAATGATTATTGGTATCAAGATGTAGTTTTCTAAGGTTCAGGTATTCATCCCAAGATGTGTAAATGGTGTTCTATGGTGTTCTTATAGGTTTCACATCTTGATTTGTTATTGGTTGGGTCATTCATGATGATCATTTGATATGATCACTTTGTAGGATGCTACCATGGTGGAGAGCACCACAAGTTAGAATTGGTTTTCTATGGAAGAGTCTTATAATGAATATATACATTATTCTAATTATATTTAGGTTTTTGGGGTTTTGGATTTTAGTGAGTGTGAAGAATAATTTTAATGGAATTATGGAAAAATACCCATGGGGTGGAGATCATATTATATAACTAGGCATGAGTAGACGCCCCATTATAGAATAGTAGTACTAAGGATAAATCGGTTTTCTTGATTCAGACAAAGATATTTTCCATGTTCAATGGGTTATGTGCCTAAATCTTGACTATAATAGATGATATTTGGGTGAGTGTGGGTCGGGTTGCATTACTAAGTTACCTATGACTGTAAAATTTTTGTTATAGATGAGTTCAGGATGCATAATGAGCAATAACCAATGGGTGGTTTCTTTAAAAAGCGCTCTACCTTATTGGAGGAGAGTGTCATTGGAATGGATTTGGGGGAAAGGTCCCAATTTTTTAGGGTATTTACATGTGAGGGATACACAGTTATAGTTTCTTTGTGGGTCGATTAATGTTTCAATTGTAAGACCATTGGGAATGGATTAGGTTATGGATAAACTCACGTTTAATGAAGGCAGTGGTTCTACGGTGGTGTCGATTTGGGGTCACCCTCATGGTGAGATGAATTGTGAGATCTATGAAATGCATTATGGAATGATCGTCTGAGGATTTTAGAAATATTTGGGAGATGTACCTTATCTATGAAGAATAACATCGGAGACATATCAATATACCATAGTGTAGTGAATCGAGTCTTGGTCAATGACTAGATTTCTCTACAATGGAATATCATATATTAGGGTGATTGATACAGTTGTGGTGTTGGGACCCATCTGGGGTTAATTCTCATGGGGTGGTATAAAAGAATCCATACGGTGGTTTTTACATCACTGGGTCATTGGAGAGTGTGACCCCCATTCTGGATAAGCATTGAATGTGTTGGGAATGACATTCTGGTGAATAGTGAATTGGTTTTAGTTGACATTTGAGGATGGTGCTCAGATATTAGTAGGATATCCTTGTAATGTCATTATGTGTGGAGATATATGGAATGTTTCTTGTGGGGTTATATGTTTAGTTCAATATAAAATGATTACGACACTTCAATGGTAGGGGGCATTATATCAGTCACTACATTGGTGCCCATATGTCAGAAGGGTCATAGAGGCAATATTGGTTGAGGATTGTTAGAATAACATCAGGATGATGGTGCATGGTTGAACACAACTAATCATGGTTCCCCAGTAAATACTGATTTTTTAGTTCAAGTGTGGTGACTATTGGATTTGGTTCTATTCCATATGGATTGGGGTAGTTTTGGTGTACTCAAAGCATGTGTTGAACCAACGGTGCATCATTTCATGAGGTGAGAGTAAAACATGGGGATAAGTGGGTTAGTGATCCAACCATGGAATTATAATAAGAGTTGTGTTAATAATTTGGTATTCATTTCAGTAAAATATTATCATACCACTAGGTGCATGACAACATGATTGGGCATGAGGGTTGCTAATGCATTTGTGTGAGAAGCTTAGCATTCTTGGAAGACTATATTAGAGTTTTTATGGGTGCTTTATTTTTTTAGATGTGGTAATGTTTCAACCATATTGGTAACATCATATAGGATGTGATGGTCATTTTCCACGATCAAATTAGAATTTGGTGTGTCGGCGATATGTATTGGAGTTGCATAGTAGAAGTGGATTTGGAATTTAAGGGTGAAAAATGGTGAGTGATTGATGTTTCGATGAAAAAAGCATGAAAATAGGAATGGTTCATAGGATTCCAAAGCTGCTTGAGGAAAAATTTATTTTTTTGGTATGTTTTTCATTACCCCATTATTATTGGTCAGCACATTCAAAGGGAAATTGAATTTTTCTATATGTTGAATGGTTAATTTTGATAACATAAATTGGGGATTTAATTTAGATATATTGAACATATTCGAGGGATATATTTATACATGTTTTGAAGCTCGGGGGGTGGGTTCCTAGGTGATCATAGGATCCTTAATGGTGGATAGGTGTCTATTTAATCTAATGTTATAGTAGATCCACTACCTATATGATATGTATTATAAAAGGGGAAAAATAAATCTTAACCCCTCACAGTTTAAGAGAGGGAAACCCCTAGTCTCCTCTTGGTTTGGTGTATAATAAGAGAGCCAAACCATATTATTCTCCCTTGATCCCCCTTGATGTTATAGAATTTGCAGTAATTTCTATTTGAATTAAAGGTATGATATCCTCTCATCTACTACTTATTCTCCTCGAAATTATTATTTTTCCATAGGGTTTTAGGATTTGATGATTTCACGAGATAAATGAGAAATCATTACACCTTAATGGTATTTTCTATGTGGATTATAGCATATATAATGATAGGGTGAAATCAGTAAGCTTCTAACTATTCTATTTAAGGTATGATACACAATTAATTTCTAAAGTTTATACAATTAATTTGGGTCTAATTTCCCATCAATTTTATTTTAAAACATGAAGAGTTTTCTTAGAGTAGGTTCAGGGGTGTGTTGGTAGTAGAAAAACTAATTTTTTTAATTTTTACATATATATACAACATGTTTAGTTTGGAACAATTATTTCAAGCGGTAATTTTTGATTTAATTATTTAATTAATTAATTAATTTGTGTCAGTGGTACTGGTAGGTTCTCTAGTACTTGTTATAGGTCATCTCGTGCAACATATGATTTTTAAGGACCACTAGGTGAGACTTGAGGATTTAGTGTGGTTTTGGTCTATTTATTTTGTTAATTATAAATTTTTATAAATAATTATTTTCGATTTTGATAGTTTTTTAATAGATATGGGGACTCAATAATATAGGTGGTTATTGGATGATCTTTAGAAATGAGTTTTTCGGTGGTGATATAATGGAAACACCTATTGTTTATGGTAGGGTTTCTTGACCTTATTGTGTATCTTGGTATTTTGATCATTTAGTTTTATGTGTTTTAATTAGTATAACTACTAACATGTGATGTGGTGTTTAAATAATGAAATTTTCTTTTGTTATCCAAGTGGGGGTTTATCTTGAAGGAAGTAACGAAGAATTAAAGGGTGTGGGATAGGTCCATGGGACCCATATGAATTCTTAAATATGGGACTAGATCCAGAGGGATTAATTCATATATTAGGAGTTGTGAATTGAGAGACATAATATAAGACCTATTTCTTATGATTTCATTCATATAATGTTTGACTAATGTTTTCTCCATGAGAAAAAAAGGGTTGGATCAGTAGTTTTTTATGATGTCCTCCCCATAACTTGTGGGGATGGTCTGATGTGATTTATTCTAGCCTCCCTAGAACTTATGATGATGGGTTGGTTTGATTGAGTGCATCCTCTGTAGTTCCTATGGTTATTCCCCACTATGAATGATTAAACTCCCCGAAGTCTACGGGGATGGTTTTGGGTGACCTTATTGACCACCTCAGAGTTTATGGGGATGGTTCAAGGTGACATATTGTTCCATTTTCAATAGAAAATGATGAATGAGGTTACTTGATGAGGTTATGGTCTCTTTAACAGGCCCATTCCATGGGATAATTGTGTTTCTGATATACTAATAAACATATTATCTATCATTATGTTGAATGAGATAATGTATATATTTTTGGTATGATAAATATTATAGAATAGATCATATATAGTTATAGTGTGAGATATGGTATGAGGAGAACTCAGTATATGGTCACAGTAGGTATTCATGTGTTCATGTGTGTTATGATCCCATGAAGGTGTAATTACTATGAAAAAATATGTTATATATATATAATGTATATTGTTTTCAAAATAGTAGTTTAAAGTTTGGTTCTTGCATTTGGGAAACCAACTCGGTCATCAGACTCTCCGCCTATTTACATAAAAGGTGTGGGTTTCAATATACATGGGTATAATCTCATGTATTCTCTCAACACACATGTACTGCATAGAGTAGTACTCTTGTATATGTCATTCAGTCATGGAGTTCTTTGATGTGGTAAGATGTATGTGAGTTGGGACATAGGCCACTGTATTTATTTTTAGACACTATTTTTCATGTATTGTCCAATGTTCCTTTTACTATATATGATGTCTATTTTATTTAATCAACTAATGTTTATCTATAATATTTTACTCATCATATATATTTTGTTTACTTATTTTATATTGTAAAATTAGGGGTCTTATGGGATCCAAATTTCATGTTTACCGGTTGTTGGGATTCCCACCATATGGATGGGTCATGGAATTTTTTTGTAGAATTGGGAATGAACCCCAATATTTATTTTAGAGAGAGTATTCTCCCCATGAATATGTTATGGACTTAACGACTATAAGAATCCTCTAGAATATAGTAAGTCATTACTAAGGTCATTGGTTCACCTTTCTAGGGAATCATTTGGGTGTCTCAGACCAAGGTATTACAATGGCCTCACAACAATATTAAACTAAGAAAGCATAAGGTGTATGCCAAAGGAGGATATCCATGGGAGAGTTAAATGTATTGATCTGTTCATTAAATTTTCACCCTTTTTCCACATTTGTAATTTTTATTTTAAACATCCAAATATAATTTAATAAGAATCATTACTATACTAAAATTTTACTATGTATATTGAAGAACTATATTCTACCTTCTTTAAGTCCAATAAGAAATTAAAATATCACTTGTGTGTATCTATGAGCTTCCACCTTCAATAAGTGGTTTATTAAATTTCAAATAATCGCTAAAAATGAATATAAATATATATATATATATATAGACTTATGGAATAAATATGATATTTATAAAATACTTATGATTTGTTAAAATAATCCATTATCTACCTTTTTTCAATTCCATCAATTAAAAAATGAAAAAATTTCTCCGATATATGTGTAGAATACTGCCCCCATGAAAAGATGTGTCCCATTTTTCAGTACCCACATACATTGATCATTTTATTAATGAATTGATTAAATAAACATGAAACTTAAAATGTGATTAATTTAATGAAATGATAACGTGGAAATACATTTTATAGTATTAATAATTAATGTTCATGTTAAAATTTTACCATCTAAAATGAGATATTTTAGACACTTTGTATATAATAATCTCTTACATTAAATTTTAATTTTAGTATTAATATAACCCTTCATGAATTTGATATAGAAATTTATTAACATTTTTTTAAATCATCAATTTCAAATAAAGTTATTAATATAAATATATACTAATATATTCTTACACATTTGGGGATACAATATATTCTAGATTGGGTCTGTTTTATAACCAATGTAAACAATATTATAATGTTTATATAAAAATTTCATAAACAAACATAAATATTGATATAGACCCAATAACATGAAACATTATGATATTATATGAATTTGTGGAAATTTTTTTTTACCATCATAACGATGATAAGCTTCTTTTGATATTATGAACCAATCAATCCAAAAATTACCAACTTGAACTATATCAATTTATTACCTAAGTGAAAGAGACTAATAAATGAAATAAGATTGTTGATAATAAGGTATCGAACAAAAAATTGTTTTAAATTAATCATATACTGAATATAATTTTATTATTAATATTGGCATAAGTTTTAAGAATCATGTCAGGACTTGAGGTAAGGGGGTTTTCTTTAAAAACATATTTTAAATGATTTATAATATTTTTCAAACATTTCCACGTTCTTCTAAATGTGTCATTAAATTATTTAGTTTTTCTCAAAATATTTTTAATTTATTATTTCAACTATATTCTAATTGATTTAATTTGTTTTAAAATGAAACTATTTAATGTTTTTTAAATTGTTAATTTTTTACATTTTTTATAAAAGTGGGAATTGAATTTTTTTGTAACATTTACCACTTGATCACATTTTCAAGAATCTATGGCTGTTATTCATTATTAATATTTCTCGAGATATATCTATTGTTTTTAAAATAATATCATAATCCCATTATTCTATTAATTTTTATTTCAGTAAATGTCTTCCTGGGGAATAGATATTTTGTTTCATTTTTATGAGAAAACATACTGTACATTTGATTATGGGGACAACTGCTAAATTATATGATTTTTATGAAGTAAATTAAATATTTTATTTGTTATATCCATGCTATGGTTATTTTAAATTGTATATGATGGTGGTTTCCACATATATAACCCTCCAATGTAGTAGTTAATGAGATTTTCTCTATAGGATATATGTTTAAATTAATTATGTTGGTTATTCCATTATACAATTTATTATAAGGATAATGCCCCAATATTATAACACAAATCTTACATAAATTTTTTAGTTTTTATTTAAATATTTTGATTTCATGATGTAAGAATGTTATTCAATGATTAAAAAGGTTTATGATATTTTAAAAGATAATGGTTTTTTTATGAATAATATTTTAGGGGATCTCTTGTTTCCCAAGAAATGTTCATCACTATGATTCTTACATTATTATTTCTTATAATAATTTTGACTAAAAATTGGGAAAATGGTTTATATCAAGAGAATGTAAATTATTATTTCTGCCCAAGTTTTATTATATAAAAAGGATAAAAAAATATGTGTTTTAATGTTTTCTAAATAGACCAATGGATTTGTTTATTTTTATGTTAAACACAATGAATTTTGTTTTCTATTCCACATTTTAAAAAGTTTTCATATAGATTAAGTATGTGTTTGAAATATATAAATATAAATCATTAATTTTGTGTGACTCTTCATAAATAAATTTTTTTTCCATGAATTAAATAAGGCTTTAAACATAAAAACCTATTTTTGTGGAAAATTATACACTCTATGGAAGCGTCAACATTTTCATGTAATTTTTTTTATAATTATCAAAAACCCTAAACCTAAAAGATCTTGGAAATTTTTTATATTAATATACTTATTATTAAACTAATAATTATAGGTTGGTTATTGTATTGTTTTTTGTAGAATCTAAAATTGGATGTCATCATCTAATTAGAATAGTTGGATAGATAATTGAGTGTAGAAAAATGATGCTTAAATAGGATAAAATCATAATAAAATATAGATAAAATGTATGAAACATAAATTTAAATATTTAAAAACCTAAAAAGGACCATTAATGTAACGATATATATAAGGGAAAATAATGATTCAAAGACAAAATAATTTTATGTTCCAAAGTAGAAAACCTAAAATCACATCATATGTCAAATAATATTGACTCATAAGAGGTTTATTATTTGTAATCCAAGAAAGGGAAACTTACCCCTCATAAAAATGTGGTGGTGGAGTAGGTATAATGGCTGTAATAAGAAAAAAAATCCTTAAAGGATCTATTTCACAAATAGTCAATAAGAAAATGGAGTAAAATGGTATGCTATAAAAAATTATCACTTAGAAGATGATATATATATAATACTAAAACAGATATAATAAATTGTTAATATCAAATTGAATTAATGAGTAAAATGATTTAGATATTTTAGAAATATTTGACTACATCCAATATGTGGTTTGATGATAGAGGAAAACCAAATTATAAAGGTTCATTATAATTGTTTTTAGGATACTGTTTAATTAGTGATGATGATCACGTGGAGAACTACGTCATCTTATAGGAGAATAACTGAAATATATTCGTATCCTAAAGACTATATTTTATATAGAAAACAAGTTTTGGGTATTTTGAGAGTAATCCAAGACATGTAAAGAATAAAACCTTTATGATTCCCAAGAAAATGGAATGTATTCATCATAATGGAAAAATATCTAAATGAGTTCCTAAAAATGGTATTGGAAAATAGATAATCTTAATAAGATGTTATAGAAATAAGTTTTATTTTTTTGGGATGCATGAGAACATTTTATGTTTTTATTTGTAATCCTTAAAGAACATTACATGATATAAATTTAGTGAAATATTAGATAGACCAATTCATTATGTAGAGTAGAAAATGTATGGTAGTGATTTTAGAAATTCTTATAATAGTAATAATTCTTTATGTGAAAATAAAAAAATATATTAATCACCTATAATTCACATGATCCCCGTATCTAAGATCCAGTGCCTCACTTTTTTAAATTTTTATATATACTAGTATCAAATCCCAACAGAATGATCATTTTGGTAGTCTGAGAAAAAATATTACATACATAAAACTTACATTAAAATTAAAATCATAAAATAGATTATAAATAATCCTTTGAGAACCCCATTAGTATTCCTTATATACCCTATGTATCAATCATAATACAAAAATTGGAATCCTTGGAAAATAAAACATAAGAGGTGAGCTCATATGCTATGTGTGGTAAAATAATATTGTGGAATCTATCGTGAATAAAATTATAATGTGAGGTTTATAACTAAAACCAAATCCTTTTAAACATAATAACAAGAATATTATAGAAATAATAAATTAAATAATTCAATATAAATATTCACATTGATATTCAACTAATAAAATAATCAAATTTAATATCAATATTAAATCTTATAACGAGGAAATGAATAATTCTGGACATCATAAACATGTTGTTAAGGCTCCAGCCAAGACTTCATAAATTAATGAGTAAAAACCAAAAATATATTGTCTCTTCAGACTTAATGATTCATTGAGGTTCTATATTGGTCTCCACACATCACATACTAAGTCCAACACATTACACATATGAAAAGGCTGAAACATAAACAATATACACATTTCTATTGAAAAAATAGCATTTGAAATTTTAATTCTTTAACTTTAAACGATGAATGGTATCAAAATAGAACATCCACGGTTAGACTAATCATAAACCCTTGAATAAAATTTCTTATATGGTATCATAACAGATAAAACTCAATATATCATATTATCCAAAAAATGTTTTCATATAAGTGAAAATAATCTAATAAAATCATTGAAATTTTCTTTATAAAAATGCCTCTTTTTTTACATTGAAATAATTTATTAAAAACCCACTCATTTAAAAAAGAAAAAACTACAAAAAAGAATATTTTTTAATAAAATTTTCTGACAATACTTTCTGAAACATGAGAGAAATTATAAAATTAATATTTTAAATTAATAATTTCTTTATAAATAAATTCATAAAAACCATTTCTAAAACATAAAAGTGAATGAAAATAATTAAGAAGAAGAAATCATAAAAAAATTTAAAATTATGTTTTACTTAACGATTACCATATATAAATCCTTAAAAATATTCTATTTGAAAAAATTTGAATGAACATAAAAATAGAAATAAATTTTACATTATAATAAATTTATGTCAACATTAAGAAAAACGTAAAATAATATCAGGAATATTGAAATGGATAAAAGATTAATTATTCAAACATTCAAAGTGTACCATACCACTTTGAACATTTAAATCATAATCCAAATGTAATAATAATATTTATTAAAAAAATATGATAATTTTATAGTCAATAAATTAATTAGATAATATTTCAAATGCTTTTTATATACACCTCATAAAAGAATGTGGTCGTACAACACCAAACTACAACTCAATAAAAGAAGATTGAGACGATGTCCCATACCTTGTATTTTCTTTTGGGTAAATGTATTTTATCCTCATGTATAATGGCTTTACAATTGTTATTAAATTATATATGAACCTTAATTATATTTATAATACCATATACAATCCTTTTATCTTTTATAATCACTCGTTTGTTAATAATATTTTGATGTTACCCATGTTTTGGGTGTTAACTGCCTCATTTTCCTATAAATTGTCTTCCATGAATGTCACAATTATATTGTATAGTGTTTAAATACAAGATATAAAGAATTATTTGATGTTTATATATATATTATATTTAATCATTATTCTCATTTTTATAATAATTCATTAATTTTTATCCTATAGAATGAATCTCATCTTGTTGTGGAGACGGTAGGTCCTACATACACACGAGTTATGATATCATTCCCTTAATGATAAATTGGTACATATATGGATGGTTTATAAATTATAAAGATTTAATTTCAGCTTATATTGAATTTTTTATATCCATTATATTGATCATTATACCCATTCAAATTAATTTGTGATGAAAAACAAAGTACACCACAACGTTGATACAATATGTCGTATTTACACACACATGGTGATATTTTTTTCATAGGATAGATAAAAGGAGGAATATGGTTGTCCCATAATCATAAAAATATGTTAGAATATATATGATACTGGAGTTATTAATTTAGTATATACTCAACATAAGTAGAGGAAATAGAAGAAGAAAATAACTTGAATGTGTTTGTAAAACAATTACCTATTATTTTATGGACTTCTTATGGAGATACTCTTAAGGACAATAGGGATAAAAAATTTAGAATACCAGGACCTTAAAAAATTAGATAAAAATGTATGGATTATAAATGTTATGGGTTTGGTCAAGAAAGAAGGCTTAATATAGTGTGAGGAAGAAAGGGAGGGGTGCCTTTTTATAATAGAGGTGAGGGGAACCTTAACAATCCTATAAAATAATAAACAAATATAAATTAATTTTATATTTAAATGGGGTACAAAGTGAGTTATTTAGAATATATGATGGTGATTCTTCTGAATAATTCTAATTAATTTTTTTTATAAAATATTAGGCCATAATATTAACCTTATATTTTGGATTAAACCCTTAGATAATCCTTTTAACTCTTACAATAACAACTTGTCTGTTTACACTTTTGGTTTAATATAATAACTATAAAATTCCAAAAGAATAAAAAATGATTCATTGATGAACGATGTTACTTGATTATAGATATTTGGATTACTTTTATATTGTCATGAATTTTATATCATTTACTAAAATATTATTTATTTTAAGTTATCATCATTGTCAATTTTGATACTATTCGTTATTTGTCTTTTTAAAAATATCCTAACAACTTGATAAATTCAAACAAATGCTTATAATATATCACTAACAATGATAGGTTATATATATGATTTTTTATGTCAAAAATTATTTCATATTATATTAGGTTTAATATTTTTAATATCATTTATTTGATATTTCAATTTATTAAATAGTTTCTGAATCATCATTATACAAAACTTTATTTAGATTATTTACAAATCTAAATATTTTAAAAAAATATTTAATAGTAAGATAGATTTTTTATATTAAACATTACTATTTATAGTTAATTTATCTTCGATATAACCCTATATTAAAAATTATTCAGTAATTAAAAAAATGTGTGTGGAATTTTTAACATATCATTAAATAAAATAAAATTAATTTCATGTTGTTACCCAAGTGGAGTAAAAGGTTATAATTTCTATATAAGTTTGATTTTGGACAAATGCAACCATCACATTAATTTATGAAAAAAGATTAGATTAATTTTAGGATCTTATGATGATTATTTTTATTTTAATTACCTAATGTACCATTATCTATGGTAAATAAACATTTACTAAAGTTAAAATTTATTATTGAAAATTTAATTTTATACTATTAGATTTTAAATATAATACTTATTAAATCCATGTATGTTATGTTACCCAAATTTAATTCATAAAAGTGGTTAAATTAAGTTTAACACTAATCTCGCGGATGTGGTGAGATGGCGGGTAAAAGTGATGTTCAAATGTTCAATAGGTTTTTATATATAATTTTAATATAAATATGTTTACAAAGAACAAAATTGTATTACTATATTTATAGTTTATCTATTTTAACTTTAATAATAGATTTAAATTATAATAATTATTAAAAAAGAAAAATTTTAACTACAATTCAGTATTTTCATTATATATCAAAAAACAAAACCACTCATAAAAATAAAAAAATAACACTATGATAATTTTGATATTATAAATTAGGAAAAAGAATTTATTTTTAATAAAAATTACATTATAAAACATCTATAATTTAGTTTTAAAATAGGTGGTCCAATAAAATCTAGTAAAATTTCCTTTTTGATGAATGTAGATTTATGTATGAGTTTTATTTTTTCTTATATATTTTCCTATAAACCAGTTAAATAAATCCTTAAATTATTTTTAATATTCATAAATTACATTATTCGGTTAACAATAATCATACCCTCTATTTGAATGGATAGTTTAATATATCCTACTATGTTCAAACTTAGTATTGTGTGAAACACAAGCTATTAAAGTTATTAAATTTAAAAAGGAACATACCATAAAATCATATGGTGTAACATTCCCCCATCCCTTAATAAATTATATCCTCACAATTTGAAGTTTTACATAAAAAATAAAAGGTCGATACTTTAAAATTACATTGTGGGAAATCCACAACAGAAATAGAGTTACTAAAACATCATCTTATTTGGTAAGAAAAGAAAATGTGATGACCACTAAAACATTAAGATTTAATATAGGATAAAATTAACATGGAGTGAAAATTAGGAAATGTACGAGAAATAAAACCATCATGTTAAGATGGATAATGATGAAGTACATTTTCATTAAAAATTAATCTATCACAAAATTGTATATAGGTGATAGGTTAAAGTGGTCATTGATTTCTCAAAAAGAATAATTACTAGATAACATTGTCTTTTAAAATATCATTTTCCTAAATATTAAGGATTATTATACTATCAATATAATAAATTGATTAAATAACTTACTTTATTACTTTACAATTCATAATCAGATCATTTGGTTGTGATTTGATATATTTTCACTTCAAGTTTCAAATGAATTTTTCATGATAAAATAACTTTTATGAATCATAAGATCCACATTCCATTCCTTCTGCTTTAAAATTTTTACTAAATCAAAATTTGTTAGCGCATGTTTTCAATTATGATAAATCATACATTATCCTCAGAATAATAATATCCAAAGTTCGACATAATATATAGCATAAGTTATTACCTTAAGAATAATAAAAAATACATTTTCCCAAATACAGAGAACAAATATTTATAAGGGAGGTATCTATATTTTAAAAATAAAATGAAAATTAGATTCCCAAACAACATAATTTAACCTTAATATTAAAATACCATATATATGAATACCTTGATTACAATAAAATTGTGTAATGAAATTGGTCATTCTTCCATGTCATTATAGAAGTAGTACTCTAGTACAATACTTTTATATTACATAATTCTTATAACTAGTACACCATTGATAATATAATTGAATGATATAATTATTGAATCTGTAAATAAACATATTAGTTATTCAGCATTGTTCATGGTAGTATCATAATCTTGACCATGATCAATAAGACTACTTTGGGGTATATTCCCTTGTTTTATGACACATTGATTTGCGTAGTGTCACATCTCCTTTAATTTGAAGCCTTGTACATTAGAAACCATTTTCTTATCCTTGAAATCCCATACACAGTGTCCTTTAACTACACACATGTAACAAACTCCAATTCTTTTTAATATTTTACCAATGTAATTATTTTCACAATTATTACATGTGAGGAAATACTTCTTTCCCTTCTTTCATTTTTATATATATATTTTATAGTTTTCCTCTTATTCTATTGTTTACCTATGAATCCATAATAATTTGAGTACTATTTATCAGTCCCATTATCACATGATACCATGTCCTTAAATGATGATAATTCATGGTAGACTATTTACCTTTAAAATATTGGCATAAGACCATGAATGATATTATATTTCTTACTCTATGGATCACATACATCGGTGATGTTCACATTCCTTATACTGGGTGCCATTTATAAATGAAAAAATACATTATGATTCATCATATCTCAATTAATAATCCTAAAAATAGTAACATATGTAACATAAATTGGAACATTGATGAATATATAATCTCATAATCATAAATATTGATTCTTTTTGGTTATATTAACTTTTATATCCATCACATTGGTTTTTTAGAAACTTTGAATTACCTAAGAATATCCCCTAGGAGTTCAAACTTTGGTGCAAAGTATGTTTTGTTATCATGTACCTAGTTACACTGAGTTAGTCCAGACACACCATGTCATATTTGTTACTCTTAGATACATATATTCACGAACCATGTCCACTTTTTATATCTAGATAGGGATTTATTTCTCAGAATACCCACATAATATCCACCTTACCACAAAACTATGACATTATTCTATACTTATCCCCAAACTCAATTGTAGGGTTATGTTCCCTAGTCAATTTTTTATATCTAACTTCCAAGGATGTCGATACACATCTAATGATACCAACTATAATGATCACGAACCCATTATTCTTAATCCGGTGCCACACATTATTACATTGTAATTTATACTAGTGTCGAATAGCAGAGGACTAATAAGTTTATAAGTAATGGAAAATAGATTACATACATGAACCTTACATTATCATTCAAAATATAAAATAATATAGAGCTAATAATTTTACAATTACATTGTTCTTCTAGATTAACCCTACATATCAATAATAATACACATATTAGCATCTTGAAAAAATAAAACATATGAAAGGGGTGAGCTCATATTCTCATTAAGGGTAAATAATATAGTGGAATCTATCATAAATAAACATTTAAGTAAAGTTACATAAATTGAACAAAAGACTCTTAATGATAATCTTGAGAAAAGTATGGTAATAATAAATAATATAATTCAATAAAAACATTTTCCTAGACATTATATTTGATGAATAGTCACATTTAATATAAATAACAAATCTGATAATTGGGGAATGTATAATAACATACATAATAAATAGACCATCAAGGCTTCATCCAAGACACCAATCATAAATAGGAAAAAACCCAAACTAGTTTCTCACATGAGACCTACTGATGCATCAGGGGTATATATATTTCCTCGCCGTTCACTTATAATGTTCGATACATGACTCATATGAAATGGGTGAAACATAACCAACATTAATATTTATATTAAAACTAGCATATTAAATGTTAATACATTAATTATATACAATGAATTGTATTAAAATATCTCATCCACAGTCAAATATATAAAAAACTTTTATATATATTATAGCATATTACATCAACAGAAATAAAATTTAATTAATAATAAAATCAAATAAAATATGTTTGCATAGATAAATATAATTTAATAAAGTTATTAAAAAAATTCAGAGAAATACCACTTTTTTTACTTTCAAAACATTTATTTAAAAGCAATTCATTTATAAAAGTAATCATTAAAATTGATATTTTGGAATCAAAGTGCCCCATAACACTTTAAAAAATATGACAGAAATTCAAAAATTAGAATTTTATAAAATTCATCACTTTACAAATAAATTCACAAATTATATTTTTAAAGCATAGATATAAATGACAATTATTTTTAAGAATAAATATTGAAGATAATTTACATTATGTTTTAGTCATAGAGTAACATAAATAAAACCTTGAAAATTTTCATTTTGAAAATATTTGAAAGAAAATGAAAATAGTCACATAATGTCATACTAATATTTTTGCATCCGTATAAATAGATATTTAAAATAATATAAAAATTATTGAAATGAATAAAGGATTAATTATTTAATAATTAAAACCATTCCATACCACTTTTAACATTTAAATCATAAACACAAGGAATGAATGATATTTATCAAAATGTTAAATTAATTTATATTCAATAAATAAATTATATGATAAGTCAAAGTGGATTTATATACACCTCGTAAAATATTGTGGTAGTTTAACATAAAACTATTCCTCAATGGAAAAAGATTGAGAAAAAATCCCTTTACCATGCATTTACTTTTGGGTGAAAGTCTTATAAAATATTTTATAATGCTTTAATAAAGTTATTTACTTATAAAAGAACAATAATTCTGTTTATAATACCATATATTAACTTATTATTTTATCTTACCACCCGTTTGTTAATAATATTTTGTTATTACCCTTGTTTCTGGTGTTAACCACTTCATTTTACTACGATTGTTTTCTCATGAATGTCTCAGTTATTCATAATAGTATATAGATAAAACACCTCCATTATGATATTATGTTTATATATATTATATTTATTCATTATAAATTTTTTAATAATCAGTATGTAATGGTTTATGTGTATAATTTATGTCATTGCATCATGAAGATGGTAGTCCATACATACACATGAGCGACGGTATCATTACCTTAATGCTAAATTTGTAAGGAATTGGATAGTGTATTAATTATAAAGAATAAAAATTATGTCACATTTATTACTCATACTCATTATATTAATTATTTAACCCATCAAAATAATGATATGATTAAAAACAAATTACAACACAATATAGAGACAGTAAGTCATACAAACACGCGCATAGTGATATTGTTTTTCATAGGATGGATAAAAAGGGAAATATGGTTTTCTCGTAATCATAATAAAATCTCCACTTATAAATGGTACATGAATTATTAATTTAATATGGATGAAATATAGGAATATTATGTATAATAAGAAAAGAACGTGGAAGATTTGGTAAAACAATTACCTCTTCTATGATGGGCATACTGAGGATTTCCTCTTAAAGACACCGGGGTTTGTATTTCTAGAATACTAGGACCTCCAAAACATTGCAATGAATATTTTTAGAAGATATAGGTATGGTTTTGGTGAGCTAGAAAGCTCAATGTGGTGTGAGGAAGTTAAGGAGTATGTGACTTTTTATAAGAGAGAAGAGGGTCACTTTTGGAATCCATTAAAAACTAACTGAATATAAATTAATGCTATATTAAAAATGGATAAAAAGTGATTATTTTACAATATATTATGATAATGGGTATATATGATCCTAATAAATTATTTTTTTCCATGTTTGAGTCACATTATTAACCTTCTTTCTTGGATTTAACCATTAGGTAAAAATTTTAACTCTTACCATGAAAATTTGTTTTTTGACTCTTGAGGTTAATTTAATTACTATAAAATGCTAGAGGAACCAAAAAATGGATCATAGGGAAAATATTTTTTTACTATTCATTATATTTGAGTAAATTTTAAATTTTTAAGAAATTTATATCACTTAATAAAATATTATTTATCATAAAGTATCATATATGTCAATTTTGATACTATACGTTATTTGACATTTTAAAAATATCTTAAAAATTGTATAGCTTAGAAAAAAACATCAAATATATCACCAAAAGGAATATGTTATCTATAAGATCAATGTATATAATTAATTATGTCATATTCAAATTATTTTAATATTTTTAATATCATTTATTTTATATTTACATTGATTAATCATTTACTACATCATCATTATGAAAAACATGAATTATGCTGTTTCTTCTCCAAAAATTAAAAATAATTTATCATTATTAATAGATATTTATTATATTTAGAAATAATATTTATAGTTGAATTTATCTTCTTTGTATCCCTATATTAAGAATAATTATTTATATAAAATATCAGTATGGTATTTTTAACATGCCTTTAAATAAAATATAATAAATGTCATATTCTTACCCAAGTGGCATAAAAAGGAAATATTTTCTTCCTAAAAATGATTTTTCTTATAATACACTAATCAAATTAAATTAGAAAGTGTTTTATACAAATTATTTAGTATTAAAATATCATTTTTATCTTTAATTACCTGATTTATCCTTAATCATGGAAAATAAACGTTTTCTAAAGATACTATTCATAATATCGAAAACCATTAAGCTGATACTATTGGAATATAAATATTATAGTTATTACAACCATTTATTTTCATTTATCCAAATTCCATTGACACTAGTGCCTAAATTATGTTTAACACTAATCCCGTTTATGTGGCAAGAAGGCAGGTAAAAGAAATGTTTAAAAGATTAATAAGTTTTTATATTTAATTTCAATATAAAAAGGATTAAATAGATAAAATTAAAATAATATATGAATTATTTATCATTTTATAATTTGAAAAATCAATATAAATTATAGTAATTATTTTAACAAAAAGTCATTTTTTTAACAATAATGTATTATTTTTAACTATTCATCACAAAATAATGCATCACAAACAAATACCCAGAATTCCCCCTTAGATAATTTTTATATTATTAATTCAAAAATAATTTCACTTCTAAAAAATAAAATTTATAAAATTTATAAAATTTACTTTCAAAATAGGTTTTCTATTAGAAGGTTGTAGAAAAACCTTTTTGAAGATTATAGTTTTTATACATAATATTGGATTTGTTCTTATATAATTATATAGAAAATAAATAATATTATTGTTAAAATAAATGTAATATATATAAATTAAATTATTTTGTCAATACAATTCTTAAGAACTATTTAAATATATAGTTTAATAGGTCGTGTTGTGCGTAAACTCGTAGTTGTGAGCAACACAAGATATCGAAGATATTAAATATAAAAAAGTGCATACCATAAAATAATGGTGTATTCCATTATCCCCGACATCACTAAATTACTTCTTCTTAATTTCATGTTTTACTTCTAAAATCAAAGGTTGACACATGAAACAAATGTCTAAAACACACATCAAAAATAAGATTAATAAAACAACATCTTGATAAGATAGAAAGTGGAATGTGAAGGTGACCACAAAA
Source organism: Viscum album (assembly GCA_963277665.1). Lineage (NCBI taxonomy): Eukaryota > Viridiplantae > Streptophyta > Magnoliopsida > Santalales > Viscaceae > Viscum > Viscum album. The sequence goes on from OY728166.1 coordinate 389,741,338, forward strand.
TTTGGATTTATAATTTGATAACATTACTGTAAAGTTAAAACAAAGTCATGAGAGATAAATAAAACCATCAAGATCAGCTGGATAATGATAGAGAGCATGGTCATTATAATGTTTACAATAATAAAATCATACATATGTGATATGTTAATGAGGTCATTGATTTCTCAAAAAGAAATGTAAATGGATAATGTTTTTGTTTTAGAAATACTTTTCTTAGAGTTTAGGTATTAATTTATTATTTATACAATAACATGTTAAAATAAAATTACATTTTTTACTTTCTATGTCATAATCTCATCCTTTTTTTGTTCTTCAATTAATATTCAATTCAGTTTTAAAGGTGAAATTTGTATGACTAAATCAAATTTATTAATCATAAGATCCACAGGTCATTACACTACCTATTATAAGTTTACTAAAACCAAATTTCTTAGCACAAGTTATCCATTATGATAAATCGTACATTAACCTCAAACAATAATATCCAATGATCATCATAATCCATTCCATAAGTAGTTTCATTAAGACTCATCCAAAATAAAATTTTCCATATTAAAATTTAAATTTATTTTATGGATGGTCACTAAATTTACAAATTAATCATAACATTATATTCCCAAAAAACATAATGTATATATAATTTTCACATACCAAATACATGAATACCTTGATTAGCTATAGAACCATTTCTAAAAATATTCACTCTTATAATACTTTAATGAAAATTTACTAAAATAAAATCCTTATATATTATATTATTCTTATAACAGGTACATCATTGATAAAATACTCAAATGACATAATTATTGAATCCACACATAGTCACATTAATTATTATTCTTATTCCATGGTAGTAGTATAATCCGGACCATGATCCCTTAGACTTTTATAGGGTATATTTCTTTGAAATATGACACAATGATTTATGTAGTGTCCCATATCATTTCAATAAAAGAATTGTATATAATAAAGCTCTTTCTATCTATTCAATTCCATACATTGTGTCTTTTCCCTACAAACTTATAAACAACCCACATTCCTTTTATTCATGTACCAAGGTGATTATTTCAATAATGGATACATGTGGGAAAAATACTTATTTCCATTATTTCCTTTATCTGTATCTTTCCCAGTTTCCCTCTTATTCTCATGCTTCCTTCTAATGCCATTATACATTGATTACTATTTCTGTATCCCATTATCAAATGATACTATATATTTAAATGATGAGAATGATTGGGAGATTATTTCTTCTCAAAATATTGGATTAATAAAAAAAATATACATTATACTTCTAATTCATTGGATTACATACATCAATGATGTTCAAATTTCATCTTCCATGCACCATTTCTAAATAAAATCATACTCTAGTTTTAATCATATCCTAATTTTGAATCCCAAAACTAGTAAAATACAAAAAATAAATTTAAAATTTTATTCATATCTAATATCATAATCAGAAATATGGTTTCATAGATAAATATTTACTATTAAATCCATCATAATTATTTTTAGATAAAATATGGTTTATCATAAGTATATCCCCCAAGAGTATCAAACAAGGTTTGCAGTAAGTCATTTTGTCGTGTACTATGTTATTTCATGTCTTTCCCAACACACCCTGTTAGATTTTTTACTCCTATGAATATCTATTCCAAAGCCACATCCACTTTAAGTATCCATTAAGTGATTTATTTCATAGTATACCCATGTAATCTCAACCTTACAAAAAAATCTAGCACGTTATTCTATACATATCGTTAAAGAATGTCTAAGGGTTATGTTCCTTAATATATATTTTATAAAACTAATTTCAAATTTTATTTCATAAATTCCTTTAATACGAACTATAAGGACCCTGCACCCAAAATCATAGAGCTATTTTCTCACTTTATTACATTGGAAATGATACAGGTTTCAAATCTGAATAGACCAACCAGTTTAGCAGTCTTGGAAAATAGATTACAAACAATAACAACACATTACAATTTGAAACATAAAATACAAAATATATAATCCTTATATAATTCCTTTATTATTCTATATTAACCTTTTTATCAATCATTATAAACATATCATCATCATTGGAAAATAAAACATAATAAAGGGGTGAGCTCAGATGCTCGGTAAGGGTAACTATACAGTGGATGATATCGAAAATCGACTTATAAGGAATTTTTTATAACTAAAACACAAACCATTTAAAAATATTCTTGAGATAAATATGTTGAGAATAAATAAAATAATTTAATAAAAACATTTACATGGATATACAATTTGTCAAATAATCACATATAATATCATTAAACAATCTCATAATGAGTGAATTCATAAGGTCAACATCATAAACATACCATCTAGACTTCAACAAAGGAACCATATATAAATGGGTAAATACCGAAACATGTTTGTCTCATGAGGCCTACTGATGCATCAAGGGTCTATTGAATGCCCCACCCATCACTTACTAATTCAAATTATTTCCTCATTTGAAAAGAGTGAAATAAAAACAAACTAAACAATCATATAAAACTAGTATATGAAATTTTAACACATTAACGATAAACCATGAATGGTATTAAAATATAACATCCACAATAAAACATATCATAAAACCTTTAATACAATATTGTATATTTTATTAGTAGAAAAAAAATCTAATTAAGCATAAAATCGAAAAAATGATCTTCACATAGATGAAAATAATCTAATAAAATCATTAAAAATTTCATTAGAGAAATACCACTTTTTAAATTGAAATCATTTATTTTAAAGTTATAAATTTATAAAAAAACATTAAAAAATCTTTTTTAATCAATGCCTCATATATAACATTGAAAAATTTTAGAGGAATTTTATAATTATCATTTTAAACCATTATGTTCTTTATAAATAAATTTACAAAAATCATCTTCAAAACATATACATGAATATGATTTATTTAGAAGAATAAAACATAAAAACTGTTTAAATGATGTTTTAGTTAAGAAGTACCATACATAAAACACTAAAAATATTTTAATTTAATTAACATTAATGAACATCAATAAAATAAAAAAAATCAAAATCCTTTTATATGAATCTAAATAAATATTTAAAGTAATAACATGAATATTGAAGTAGGGAAATTAATAATTCCTTAAAAATTCAATGAATCCCATTAAACATTGAACATTTGAATCGTAAACCCAGTGAAATAATATTATTTATTAGTAAATTAGATAAATTTATAATAAATTGATTAATTATATGATAAATCAATGGTACTGTATATACACCACATAAAATATTTTGGATGTATAACATTAAACTACGTCTGAACGGAAGAATATTGAGATGATGTCCTTAACATTGTATTTAAATATTTTAACCTCCTATATAACTATTTTAATAATGTTATTAAATTATTATAGAATTATAATTATATTAATAATACCATATATTACCTGCTTATATTATCTTATCCCCCATTAGTTATTAATATTTTATTATTACCCATATTTCGGGTGTTAACAACATTATTTTCCTAGGAATGTTTTTTCATGAATGCCTGAATTATTTTTAATATAAAATGGATAAAATATCACAAAAATTCTAATAAGATCCTATATATTATATTTACTGATTATATAAAATTTTAAAATCATTTTTAATGGTTAATTTGTAGAATTAATCTCAGCGAATTGTGGAGATGGTAGGGCATACATACGTATTAATGATGATATCATTCCCTTAATGGTAAAGTGTTAATGAATTTGATGGAATAATAATTATATATAATCAATTACAAGTCATATTATTAATTTATATCCATTGTATTCATAATTATACTCATCCATATAAAGGAGTGATGAAAAACAAATTACACCACAACGTAGATAAGGTAATTCATATGCATGTACACATAGTGATATTGTTTATTTATGATGGATAAAAGAAAAAAAATATGTTTTTACAATAATTATAATAACATATAAGCATAGAAATGATAATATTTTTATTGATATAGTACAGAAACAACATAGGAATAGTGTAACACTTAGTCCCCAGCAGCCTAGTGTCGGTTCATTATTACATTACATTGGCATTATTACAAGGATGAAAATCCCGAAGGACCATTTATTTTAGCAGCCTTGGAAATCAAAATAACATTCATGATACCCTTAATATGTTTGGTAATATGATATATAGTCACGATACATAATAAAATGAAATAAACTACATCGTTGAATGCTTATTCAAATATTTCTTCTTCATAACCTGGGGATATAATGAAAATAGGGGTGAGATAAAATGCTTAGAAAGGGTATGTAAAGTTGAAGAAATAAATAATCAGTGATAATAATTAACATGTAATGGTAAATTACTAATAACTATTATCATTAAAATAACTATAAAAGTAAAAATCAATACGGTAAGGTATGAATTTGAATCCCATATCATTCAATCAATGAACTAAAAATAAAATGTATCCATTGATATGTCGACACAAAATCTCATGGTTGAATAATATCTAAATATAAATTTAAGGCAATAATTTATTAATGGACATAATTTTTAAGGCAAATGAGGATATATTACTGTCATGATATATCATCCAGATAGTTTAAATCTATCAATCCATCCTCCATATAGTTTGGCCAACTAAATCGTCTCATGAGAACCTAATGATGCATCAATGATAAATATAAAGTCTGGGATTCACTCATCACTTCTTGTAAAAACCATTCCAAATAGTGAAAAAATAATAATATTCCTTTTCAAATGCCTACATTGGAAGACAAATAGAGATTTATCAAATAACTATGAATGTAAATATCATATGAAATATGGAATATAGTTTTGTTAATACTAATAAACATTAAATGAGGATGTGGATATTCATGTAAATTTCAAATCATAACTGATTAAAATAAAGTTATTGTTTCAAGGGCTATTAAATTACAAAAAAGGAAGTGAGATTATGAACATTTGAGGAGAATAATCATTGAACATTCCGAAGTGTCCCATACCACATTGAATATTTTAAATCACAAACACCATAAAGGTAAGAAATTATATTAATCAAATAATATCATAAAAATAAGTGTATTAATCATATAATGTATCAAAATCGTCAGTAGTTATAGCACAAAAAAATATGTAGTGAATATTACTTTAATCTCACAGATGTAAAAGTGAAATTGTAATACGTACCTTAACCTTCCTCTTGATATGTGGACATTAAAATCATGTATAATGGTTTTAAATATGTTAATAACTAATTCAAGAACCATAAAATGTTTTATTATATCATATATTTACTTCATTAAATGTTTTATTACCCGTTTTTTAACATTCGTTTATTACATTAACTATTTTGGGGGTTAATTTCCATGTTTTATCATGTATATTTTTAATTTTTATTTTATGTTCTTGTTAAATATATCATGGTTTCATCATATCCATAATTTAAACTATAACTATATTATCTTATATATTTAGTAAATAAGTATTTAAAACAGTTCATAATATTTGGAGATCATAAATGAAGTTCACCATTCACGAAGATGGTAGGTCGTACGTATGAATGAACACCACTTTCATTTATTTATTGTATTAAAAGAATTAAAACCAAATGATACATATGTATATTAAAATTCCATTATAATATATATGTTATATATGTGTGTTATATAACATAGGTTTATTAACAACATCTTTTATATACTCCATGTGTGGCATGAAAGAGTCATATCGCTTTGAGGGGACGGTAATCCACATCTCCTCAAACGAAATTATTGTATTTACACAGCTTGGAGATAAAAAAGGTGTTATCTAAATAAATAATACAGAAGAATAAATACTTTATAAAAAACATATATATCATATATAGAAATTTTTTCCTTCATAATGTTTACCATGAGAGGTGGTAGGGAAAAATTTATTAATCATCATTTCGTGAGGCAACGGTTCTCCATACACAGAAACCGTACGTTTGCATCCATTAGTTGGAGGTCTCACTAAGATCACGTAGTAGTCATTTCATAAATAAGAATAATATATTTAGTATACTATTGCGGGAAATCATGAATTGAATAAAGTGTGTGGGTGGTCAAATAAGGAAAATAAAGGAAAGGATCTTGGGAGAAGACATTATCTTTGAATCAGGTAACCCCTTTGGGTTTATACCAAAACGTTTCCTTAAGAGGGATTCAGCCCAAAGGGAATCTTGATGGAAAAAATGAGCATTTTTTGGAATCTACATGTGTATATTGTGGATGAACATTAGAGGCTGGAGATGTTTGAGTAGTGGGTACAGTTGGTTTCCTTTTATTGGGAAGGAAAAGGACTCACTTGGGATTCTTATAAACAAATTAGTTGTGCACGTGTTCTTACATAACAAAAGTCTTACAAAACCAACAAAAATCAATACTAGATGGTTTATGGATGACCGATGTACAACCAATGGGTGTTTTACAAGCTTTTATGTCATTTGGTCCCTTAATTTTAAGGTTTAGTCCCCAATAAATCCTAACATGTCCTTAACTATTGTGATTAATTTTAATCTCTTTTAATAATCATTTTTGTAAAAATATTAAGATTATATTAAAAGAAAACAATTATTATAATTATTAAAATGGGTTTTTTCTAATTTTATTGAATTAAATCATAGATGTTTAAAAATTATGATTAACGCTAATCTTAGAGATTGGATAATATATTGGGATTTTATAGTAGAAAAACACTCAATAAGTTGTTATATTTTTATATGAAATTTGAAAATAAAATTAATTGTAATGAAATTCACTATAAAAATTTATGTATAATTAATATAATTTTACTCTTATGTAAATATAAAATATAATTTACTATTAAGAATTATTTAAATAAAAATGTTATTCTTAACTAAATTGCAGTAATTCTCAATATTCACCAAAAAATAATGTTTCATAGAAAGATTCCAAAATTCATCCAAAGAAAATTAAGACATCATTAATTAGAATATGAATTTAATTTCCTTATATTACATTCATAAGTTTAAAAAATTAATATTTAAAATAGGGTCTTTGTTAAAAGGTTGTAAAATTACTTTTATAAAAAATTAGTATTTTAGGTGTAATATTGTGTTTGTTATTATGTTGTGCCTAATAAATGAGTATAAAATGTAAAAATAAAATATTTAAAAGTGAAAGAATTTAGTTGTCTCTGAATAACTAGAGTAAATAATGTTACATATAAATTTGGTATTGTGTGTATTTCAAAGATATCTAAAGGTAAATATGGTAATGTCTTGGGGTGATACATTCTTCACTCCTACAAATATTTCGTCCTAAAAATTTAAGGTTTATTACGTTAAAAAATATATGGGTAGTTTTCCTTCATATAATCATATTTGTTACAATGATTCTTATTCCATTCCATCATTCCTCTAGAATGCCTTTACTAGAAGAGTCCTCTGATTCCCTAATACATTCTTTCTGGTGACAAGAATCTGGATGGGTTCTTCAAAATATGAAATTTCAAGTTCCTAATCAATTTCATCAGATATGAGCACATGATTTGGGTCTAGTAAATACTTCATTATGAGGGATATATGGAACACATAATTATCCCTTGTGATATTTTCTAGCAAGGCTATGTGACAAGAAATGATTCCTAATATTTCAAGGATTTTAAAGGGTTTGATATACCGGGGACTTAGTTTCCCTTTCTTACCAAAAATGATAACACCCTTACATGGAGATACCATCATGAAAACATGATCTCCCACCTATAATTCCAAATATTTCCTTTGAGTATTGGTAGAAATAATTTTCATACATTAATCCATTTTAATATGAGCCTAAATAACCTTCATCTATGTCACTACCTCTTCAACAATTTCTGGGACTACGAGTTTCCTTTCGCCAACTTCAGCCCAATTATTTGGAGTACGACACCACTTCCCATATAATTCTTAATATGGGTCAATCTAAATACTTGAGCAGAAACTATTATTATAGGAAAACTCCAACAAATTTAAGTATTGATATTATGTATCTTGAAAATTGAGTGAACATAATCTCATCATTTCTTCCATTGATTGAATTGTTCTTTTAGATTTCCCATTAGTTTGCGGAATGTAGGTAGTTCTCAAATGAAACTTCGTGTCAAGAGACTTTGGAAGACTCTTCAATAACTATAATGTAAAACATGGGTCTTGGATAGAGGAAATTGATAGAGGTACGCCATGAAGTCTTACAAATTCATTAATGTAGAGCATTGGGAGGTGATCAAGAGGAAGATCATCTTTTATTGCATGTAAATGTTCTGATTGCATTAGGAGATCAACAACAGCCTATATTGAATCATTATTTCTAGGAGTATTTGTATGTCTAGTGAAAAAATATGTAGAAATTTCATGCCATTTCCTCATAGGGACAGAGAGAGGTTATAGAACTCCATTAAGATGTTTCCTTACAGATTTTACTTTTTGACAAACTAGACACTGGGACACATAATCTGCAATTTCAGACTTCATCTCATTCCACAAAATTTTTTACATCAAATCCCTATACATATTTGGGCTTCGAGGGTTTATAAGTAAATTTGAGATGTAAGCATCATCCCAAAATTCCATTTTTAGATCAGGTAAATATGGAACTCATGGAATTTTTCTAAATTATATGACACCATCATCACAGTCAATCTTTGCTAATTTTCTATCGTTGATTCCCTTAATTTTCTTATGAATGTACTAAACATCGGATTGAGAATTACCTATCCTCTATATTAAAAATGGTTTCCCAATAATTTGATAAATTACTGATGGTTACCCTTCCTTAGAAATTCCCATATATATCTTCAAGAGATCAATGAACATAATATCCTTCTCAAACTTAATGTGGTTGTTTCCGACACTTTCGCCGGGGCGCGCGCGCATCCGTCCGCGGGGGAGGGGGACGCGCGGCTTTGTTGCCCCGCATTCCCGCTTTCCAAAGGCGGGCGGCATTCGTTCCTTGTTCAGGTACGTCTGCTCCTTGATCGAAACGGGATGATGGGATGTCGGTTCTTCCTCCTGTGGATTCCTCCTCAGAACTCTTCACCTAGTCCGGGTCTCCCTTATAGATTTAATACGTAGTTCGTGAAACTCTTCCCGGTGTCATGTTTCCATGGACGCCGGTTAATTACACTGCTTCTGTCGGGACATTCCAAAGGGTCCAGTCAGGGCAGCAACCTTCGGTCAGGGGAGTAATCACATTTGAGGCATCAGTAGCATGTCTGGATGCTGGGGTACCTGGCATGTCTGTCTGTTATCCTCAATCATAAGGCTTCTCGAGGGCGTGGAAGCCCGAGGCATCCCACATCGAGCGCAGGGAATTACATGTCATAGACACGTATCTGAGGTTTTCCTCAGCTTCCCATGTTCAACACAGGGTATGTTGCAAGATTAACGTCTAGCAGAGACGGTTGAGAATGAAATGGGACCATCGCAGGGGGGCGACAACGAAGTTGGGCTTGATCCTTGAAGAGACTTCCTACGTATCCCCGTGGCAGGGAATCAAAGTCCGCGTAGTTCAGGATGGTGCCGGTAAACCGACGTGAAGCTGGACCTTGGTCCGAAGAGATTTGGGCATGAACCTCTGGGAGGATTCCTACGTACCATGCCTTGACATGGATCAAAGTCCCCGTAGTTCAAATGATACAGTTTAACGTCATGCGGGACGATAATGAACCCTGACGTGAATAAACGACGGGTGGGCTTGAACCTCGTGGAGGCTTCCTACGTACCATGCCTTGACATGGATCAAAGACCTCGTAGTTCAAGTGGTCACAACGGCTTACCGCTGGACTGGAATGAGACCCGACGTGAAAGAGCGACGGGTGGGTGTGTCGGTGAACCGATGTGAATGTAGACCTTGGTCCACTGTTGGTGGGCTTGAACCTCGTGGAGGCTTCCTACGTTCCATGCCTTGACATGGATCAAAGACCTCATAGTTCAGAATGGGTTTCGCCGGTGAACCGACGTGAAAGCAGACCTTGGTCCACTGTTGGTGGGCTTGAACCTCATAGAGGCTTCCTACGTACCATGCCTTGACATGGATCAAAGACCTCGTAGTTCAAAAGGGTTGGGTCGCAATGGCTTACCACTGGACCGGGATGTAGTTTAACGTCATACTGGACGTAGGTAGAACACGACGTGAATTGGGTGATGGGTGGGCTTGAACCTCGTGGAGGTTTCCTACGTACCATGCCTTGACATGGATCAAAGACCTCGTAGTTCAGATGAAAGTAGACCTTGGTCCACTGATGGTGGGCTTGAACCTCATGGAGGCTTCCTACGTACCATGCCTTGACATGGATCAAAGACCTCGTAGTTCAGAATGGGTTTCGCCGGTGAACCGACATGAAAGCAGACCTTGGTCCACTAATGGTGGGCTTGAACCTCGTGGAGGCTTCCTACGTACCATGCCTTGACATGGATCAAAGACCTCGTAGTTCAGGTGGGTCACAACGGCTTACCACTGGATCGGGGTGCAGTTTAACGTCGTGCTGGACGGGGGTGAAACCCGACGTGAAAGACGGGTGGGCTTGAACCTCGTAGAGGCTTCCTACGTACCATGCCTTGACATGGATCAAAGAACTCGTAGTTCAGAAAGTGGGTCGCAATGGCTTACCACTGGACCGGGGTGCAGTTTAACGTCGTGCTGGACGGGGGTGAAACCCGACGTGAAAGACGGGTGGGCTTGAACCTCATAGAGGCTTCCTACGTACCATGCCTTGACATGGATCAAAGACCTCATAGTTCAGAAGGGGTTTGTCAGGGTCGGTGCTCACTCTAAGCCCACGTGAGTCATGCTCGGTGTGAGAAACAAGAGGTTGCAAGGACCTGACGATCATGTCGCGAAGGGTGCGTCCGTGAGAAGCGAAGAGGGGCTTATGCGTTGGGCGGCCCATGGTGTTGGGACTTACTCCAGGATGGAGGCCCATGGTGCGACAAAGCGCGGGAAAGATGGACCTTGGTCCGACAATGGGAGGTGCCTCGTTCTCTATCACGTTCCCCACTGACCTTGGTAGTGGGGGAGTACCGAGATGCACGGGTGCAATCATCCGTACCAAAGGTTAGGGATTTACGCTCTGAGGCGACCCTTCCCCTGCGAACATACACCACTCCGACAAGGAGGATCTCATTCCATGTGCGGAAGAGTTCCATTCCCGTGGAGACGAGTGGTGTAATGAATGCTCGAGCTGGGGGGGACCCTTCGTGAGGGAGACGAGGTTGGGTCACAGTTTAACGTCATGTGTTGAGGACGCGGTGCTTGGCAGTTTAACGTCCTGCAGCTCGGACGAGGTGGGTTCGCTCCACACCCCTAGGGCTTACATAACTGGTACCCTCTGGTCCTTGGGGAAGGGAAGGTACCAGTAAGGCCATGGTAGAGGGGGGTCGAGGGAGGAGCCATCGAGGGGTCCACGTTATCATGGCTATGCGAAGAAGCAATAGCCGTTACCGTGCCTATGCGAAGGAGCATTGGGCGAAGCAATGCTACGGGAGGTGTTGTCCATGGGACTTTGAAATCACATCGTGCAAACCTGGAGGGCCGCACGGAAGGAGGAATCGCTAAGCAGAGGAGTGTGCTTTGCGAAGTGGGGTGCCTTGGCCTTAGCATGGGGCATAGGTGGGAGTGGGTGGTGCTTCGCGAAGTGGAACAGTGTTCGCGGAGCACTGCCTCGCGAAGAAGGAGTGGTTCGCGAAGCAGGGTCCTGCCAAGCAATGTGCTTCGCGATGCATAGTTATCCTGCCTTGGCATAGAGATTACTAGCATGGGTTGGGTGTTTCGCGAAGCACGAGTGCTCCGCGACTGCCCGGGTTCCCTTGGGAATCCCCTTCCTTTGCGAACGCCCTTGGGCTTCGCGAAGGGCATCCCTCTCGGAAGAGGGGCTCAGGACGAAATAAATCAGAGTCGTCTCGCGAAGTAGAAATACCTCGCGGAGCTCATGATTCCCGGGGCAAAGCTTGCTTTGCGATTCGGGAGAGGAGAAGCCGAAAGGTCGGATTGTCCATCTTCGGGGACTCAGGGGGAGTCGAGTATTTATAGGGAAGGGGCGCCGCGAAGCAGGGCTCGCGCGCCGCCTTCGGGGCTTCGCGGCGGCTCGCGAACGTCAAACCGGTTCGCGGAGGATGACCGCCTCCGGCGCTTCGCGGCGGCTCGCGAACGTCAAACCGGTTCACGGAGGATCACCGCCTCCGGAGCTTCGTGGGGCCGCTAAGGTCGGGACGCTTCGCGGCGGGGCTCCGCGGACGGGCTCCGTGGCTGTGCTTCGCGGCTGTGCTTCGCGAGGCAGCGCGCCGGCTGTCTTTTTCATTCCTTCCTTTCGGGCCATATTTTTGGCGCCAACAAATGCCCCCCCTCATACTTGGAGCCGCAGAGGGCGAAGGGTCAAAGTCTGAGGGACAATCGCCAAAAACTGTCGGTGGTTCGCGATGTGTCATCGCGAAGGGGGACCGCGATGCTCGCCGGGGCCGCGGATCCGGACGCGTCGCGATGCTTCGCGCGGGTGAGGCGCGCCGCGATGCTCCGGGGTCATCGCCTATAAATAGGGGGTCCTCCCTCTTTTGTCTTCATGCGTCTTGTCTTTTTGTGCGCTCTCGATTTGGCGAAGCTCCGCGTACTCCGCGACAGCACTCCGCGAATCGAGCTTCGCGGCGAACCGCGAGTCTCCGACTCCACGTCCGCGCCAAGCGAACCTCTGCCTACCTTGGCCAGACTTCGCGGCTTCGTCTCGCGACCGATCTTCGTGATCTGACTACGCGGTCGAGCTTCGCGGCCGAGCTTCGCGATCCAGGGGGAAAAACTTTTCTAAGGGTCGACATTAAAGATGGCCCATCAAGAAGCTGTGCTGGGAGTGCTCGCAGATGCTGCTCGCCGGGATGAGATGGCCAACCGCCCAGGCTTGGGGGAAATGGTTCGCAGCCATTCAGACCACACTTCTCTGACAGATCTGCTGTCGGAAGGTCAGAAGGATTATCCACAGTGCAAAAAGCTGCCGTTGTACGGCTTCGGGCTGAGGGATGACGTCTTCATCCCTGAGGCGGGAAGGGATGAACCAGCTTGTTGGTTCAGGAGCACACCGTGCCAACACCAATGGTTCAGGGTGGCCGATGGTCACGCGCGGGAGGATTTCACACCCGTCACCGCCGATTGTCTCTACAATCATGTGAACGACATTGACGGGAGGCCACTGCAACCGGAGACATCCCCTCCTCTCTACCGCACCGTGCTGAAGGCGGCTCTACAGGATCCGAAGAAGGGATGGTCCGATGAGTGGGACCTGCGCCAGGGCGGCAATTTTACCGACGACTGGGCCTGGGCCTACTGGGTAGGCGCCTCATGCGAGGAGTTCGAGGCTGAGCTGAGGAGAGTGGGATTGTACGAGGCGGCATGGGCCTCCCAGTTCCACATTTACCAGCCAAAGCAGCTGATGCCGGAACTGCTGAGTAGATGGTCGTCCAGGACCAACACTTTTCACCTGCATCACGGGGAGGTGGGAATCAGCCTGTGGGATGTCCACCAGATTTCCGGGGTCCCGATCTTGGGGGCCATGTATGACGAGTTCCTCCCCGTTGTCAGCGTGTGGGGAGATGCTGAGCAAATGCCACGGCTGGCGTCAGCGCTGATGGCGCTTGTCCTTGGAGAGGACAAGGAGGCCGTGAGGGACGTCCACTTCAAGATGTGGTTCAAGTGTTTCTTGAACTTTCCAGTGAATCGAGAGTTCCCTCCAAGGCCTCGAGCTTGTCCGAGGGCAGCCCAGCGGGGTAAGGGGCACTCGTATTGGCGGGTTTTGGAGGACAGCCAATGGAAGACTTGGGGTTTCAGCGTCAGCACCGAACAACAGCCAATAGTTAGGCTGGCGGCGTTCATCGCAGCTCTCATATGTGGGTGGATCCTACCAGTGAGAGATACAAGCATGGGGGTACGGCCCAGCTCGTTCATCATGGCGTCGATGCTGGCCATGGGGCAGCGGATCAACCTGGGGATCCCGATGCTCGCCAAGCTATACAGAATGCTGCGACGTATCAGCGAGGGCAAGAAGCCGCCAAGATTATGCGGGACCTTCCACCTTCTGTATGGGTGGATCGCGGCGCACATCAGGGGGATTTACGAGTATCCAAACCCCATTTCGCCGACGGGATCAGACTTTCGCCCTTCCATCCTGAACGCAGTTGGGAGCTTCCCATTCAAACTGGCCGTTCCGATGGTGCTGAATAGGGTGTGGAGGGCGGACGAGTTCAACTTTCATCCCTTTCCACTGCCGACGGGAAGGCTTACTGATGATGGACGGGGAACGGAAGAGCATCGGGCTTACCTCCTGGCCTTCCGAGGTGGAGTTTTGGTGGCTCGGATAGATCGTGAGCCGATCTGTGAACCGTACACCCCACACCGTTTTGTGAGGCAGTTCCGGTGCCTCCAGCGGCTGACCCCGCAGGTATACTGGGAGGTGCGTCACGAGGAGCACCCGTGTGTGATGAGGCAGCTGTGGCTCATGTTCACACGTGAGGATGGAAAGATGCAGATCACATTACCTCCACCCACCGCCGCCTTCGGCTTGGTGAAGGAGTACGCCATTAGCTGGGAGGCCGCTTATCCTGGGGAGATGCTGAAGCAGCCAACAATCCGGGTTGGTGACGGTGGGCCTCCTTTATCTCGAGGTCGGGGTCGGAGGGCAGCTAGGGCCGCCCGTGGCAGCGGGGCTGCCATGGCAGAGAGACCCGCACCGGCCGAGGGTATGGCAGCAGTGGCAGATCCGGTGGTTCCGGGAGAGCAAGGTCATCCGGAGGGGCGGCCACCGAGGGGATTCCGTCGGATATCCGCTCAGGCTCCGGGGAAGCGGCTGTGTCACATTGACATGGCAGAAGATGCTGGCTTTCCGGAAGCTTGGGACGTCTGGGACGTCAACCGGCAATTCCTCAGCCCATTTGAGATGTGGGCCCACCTGAATCGCCTCGGGATGAGACTGTCGGGCATAGGCCCAGTCCGGGCTGGATTCATGGTGTCTCCGGCGGAGGCGGAGCAATGAGCTGGAGGATTACATCCACTCCAGTGTGTCCCTTGCCAATGACAACCGGGTGAGGGTACTGTTGAATCAGACGGTCCCTCCACAGCCATCGGCTGCCGATCTGAGGGAGCGCTTCCCCTTGCCGGAGGAATCAGGGGACTCTTCTCAGGGGGACGAGGCTGGAGGAGGGAGCCGTCGGAGGAGGCGAGGTCGGAGACCGAAGCTCGGAATCCGACGACTTCGCGGAGGCTCTCGAGGTAACATTCCGAACTTCTCTTCTTACAATCTGTTTTTTTTTTTGAATCCCTACGGATTTCATACCAATGTTTGGGTCATGCAGGAGGAACTTGTTCGTTAGGCCTCACGACTTCGCGGAGGCTCTCTGGAGGGAGACGATGCCGGACTCTCCTTCAGAGCCCGCGCCTATGGCTGCGTCCAGTTCTGCATCTGGTGGGACCAGGGGGTCTGAGGTGGCTCCTCTGGACTCCCCAGCCCTTCCAACAGTATACGGGGGGCCTCGTCTTGGAATCCCATCGGTACCGGTCCGGGAGCAGCGCTCGGAGGTCACTCTTCGTAAGTCTCCTCCACTGGTCTCTTCGTTGCCACACGTGGGCCATGTCAACTAACGTTTATGTCTATTTCTGTCATACAGTACTCCAACTGGCGTGGGCTGCTGCAGCTAGGCTGGTTGGGATGTCTGGCGGCGTCCCTCCCAGGGGCATGCCGGTGATGGTGTCGATAGTCCCTTCACCTCCTCAAGCCGCGGCGCACACCATCACTGGCGGGACCACCAGCAGGGTCATACCTGAAGTCATCGAGGTGGACTCCGAGGAAGAGGATCAACCGGTCAGTCCCAGTCCTGTCGTGCCTGTGCCGGCGTCAGGTGTCGTACCAGACTCAACACCAGATGCGGATCCCGCTGAGGAATTCTTGCAGGCATATCCTGTGTACGAGCCCGCTGACCGCGCGGATTGGGACGAAACAGCCTCTGACGAGGAAGACAGCAGCATAGTCCGCCGCCGGTCGTGGAAGTTGATCACGCGCTTCATCAGGGACACTCCCCAAGTGCAATGGCTGGCCGAAATGAATAGGCTCCGCTCACGGTTGCGCGAACTGTGTGCTGGGGGAGTGGATGCCCAACGCCCTCACGCGCTCATCCGAGACCTCATGGCTGAGAAGATCCGGGAACATGATCGTGGGCTGAGCGTGGGATGGAAGCAGAGGAAGGCGACCAGCATCAGGAAGCTCCAGGAGGCTGAAGGTGAGGTCCAACAGATGCAGATCTGGGCCAACGAGCTTTCAGCCACTCTCGATGCACAGTCTGAGCTGGTCTTACGATTGAAGGCCCAGCTGGAAAAGGCTGAGGAGCATATGGAGCAGACCTCTGGAAGGATGGCTGTCGTCCAGGCCGAGGTGGAAAGGGCCCGGGCCAGGGTTGACGGATTACGCCCCGCCGCTGCTGAAGAGGAGCGGGAGTAAAATTAGCGGCAACAGGCTCTGGACGCCGCAAGTCAACGGGTGGCGGAGCTGCAACGCTCTTTTGACGGAGTCAACCCGTCCATGGGGGAAGTCAACCCCCGAGTATTGTAGCGAACTCGAAAGAAGCTTTTATTAACACTTTTGTGCTCCAACTCTTTCTTTCTCCTTTGTTTTGAGTTCCGTAGTATGCACGATTTCCACTGTTGAATTGCCTTGTTGCATCCCTGCAATGTTTGCGGGACGTTTGATGACAATTCCCTCAAACCAGTCCAGATTCCCGAAAGATGGGGAAGGCTTGATCGGAGGAGGAACTTCCAGGATAGCCGAATTACCGTTTCTCCAACGTGCTCTTATGCACGATCGGGGCAACACCAGGGGCGCTGGAACCGGTTCAAACTGGTGAAAATGGGAAGTGTGAATCACGATGCCCAAATTCGGAACACTGTGGGGATGGCGTGACAATAAAGGACAACCGCTAACCATGGCGGACAAACGGTATCCTTACTGCGTTAGCCTGAAATGGGGACAACAAATGAAGGTCGACCGTTGACCATGTTCGAAACACGGGACCGTGTCACAAATGTTGTCGATCAATCTTTCAGGGCGTTGGCCCAGGACAGTTGGTGGACCATAGGTCAGACATCCATACTGTTGGGGGGCCCTTCCAGACATGAAAGAGGACGAGAGTCCGAATAAGGGACACGCAAAGCGTGGAACATGGAGTGGTGGCTCGTTCAAACAGAATCCAACACCTCGGTAGTTGCACCACCGCGGAGGGAGTACGCCAGATGGGTGCATCGACCTGATCATAGATCATTCCTTCCTGGGACAAGGCCTCTCTGGCGAGGGGATCTATCGCTTCCCAATGGGATCTTGGGGCATCCTGAACTTGTTCAGGGTAAAATTGTAGCTACATAGTTCTCCCCGAGGGGTCAGGCCAGAGGGCTGGAAATGGGGAGGAACAGGATTTGTGATTCCTGGGGCTGAACCCTAGGCGAAATGCCTGGGCGTCTCTACGTATCCCACGTGATGATGGGAATCAAGCCGCACGTAGTTATGGAAGCGCAGTTTAACGTCGTACTAGACGAGGAGCATCCTAACCGTGTTGGTACACATCCGGCCAAAACTACTAAGCCCACGTGAGTCGTGCTCGGTGTGGGAAACAAGTAGTAGTGGTGGGAATTTCCCGACGCAGAGAGGGGCAGGTTGGGGCAAAGGGATGCTCGGTGACTACCGGCCCAATGACACTAACACGATCATTCAGCGCATCTAGATGCGCGAAGAGAAAGAGCCGAGTATGGTGGAGTTCCACTTGAACATGAGGGAGTGGAAATGTGCGAATCATGACGCTCGAGATTCGGATCACGATGGTGACGGCGTGGCGATGGAGGACTACTGCTGACCACATTTGCAACACAGCATCCTATCGCGTTAGCCTGAAATGGGGACAAACAAATGAGGGTCGACCGTTGACCATGTTCGAAACACGGGACCGTGTCACAAATGTTGTCAGTGATCCGTGGGGACGTTGGCCTGAAACGATTGAAGGGCCCTTAGGTCCAGCATTCATGGAGAGCCCTTAAGCTTAGTATCCACGTCGTCCGAGGGTCCCTTTGGATGTGGAAGAGGATGAGGATCCAAATAGTGAGCTCACGAAGCTTGGTCATGGGATGAGGGGAATGTCCCCGTGAAAATCCCATGCTTCGGGCTTTTTGTCAAAACACATCTGAATACGTCAACGAAACGTATTAGAGAGAGGGAGCAGATTCCTTTCCCTTGGGGAAATCTTAGTTTATGGTCATAGAATTCGGACCATAGATTGGAAAAAGGGATCAGGGGACGCATGACATCACAACCTGACGTGAATGAGCTCGAGTCGAGGGACCGAACACCAGGGTTAGGCTGGACCCGCGGGAAGTACCCGGGCGCTCCTACGTATCTCATGAGGATGAGAATCAAGCCATACGTAGTTCTCGAAGGTGGCAGGGTAAGGTACCAGTGCCAGGGGAAAGGGGAAGTGCGGACGTGGCCCTTGCACTAAAAGAAGCGGAATTTGATGTATCTTGTTTGTTCTTTGAGGTGAATGGTTTTTTTTTGTGAAGCGACAGGCCTAGGACTGTAGGTCGTGATGTCGCCACAAGAATCAAGCCGTGATGGGCGTTGACAAATGGCATGGCACGTGACCAATACCCAACGTGATGTCCTCTACAGCGAGGTCACCACAATGCGGTGCCGTTTTTCGTCGTGCGGCCAGGACGATAATGTCACAGTTTAAGGTCGTATGATAGGACCAAGCATGCATTTTATCGTCATGCAGCGCAGACGTAGCAGAGACGATGCTAGGCGGGAAATGTGCGCAGTGTTTATAAAACACATTTGACAGAGACTTGATCCCACATCAAATTGTACGCCATCCAGAGGTAAAACAGGGAGAGAGATTGGCTTCCTGAATGGGTTGTACCCGGAGACAGGGCGTCTGGGCGGTCCTACGTGTCCCATGAGGATGGGAATTTGAACGTAGTCCCGAATGGGTCTTAGTTTATGGTCTTAGATCTCGGACCATGGGAGTCCCAAAGGACGCCAGGTTGCAGCTTTGTCCCCCTAGCATGCAAAGGTGCACCGAGGGATAGCGCCAAAAGTGTCGAGATTCCACCTGGACATGATGGGGTGGAAAATGATGTGAATCATGCAACCAACATTCAAGGACTGAAGGGTCTGGCGTGACGACAGAGGATTACTGCTGACCATGTTCGCAACACAGTATCCGGTCGCATTAGCCTGAAATGAGGACTAACAAAACGAGCATCGACCGCTGACCATATTCGCAACGCGGGATTTTATCGATTTGTTGTCCGAAACCCTGGAGGGCGTTGGCCCGTATCGGTAGGAGAGCCCTTGGGCATTGTATCCAGGCCGTTCTTGGGGGTCCCTCTAGGTGTGAAAGATGATGGAAGTCCGAATAGAGGGGAACACGAAGCTTGACAAGTGGAAGGAACTTGACCAAGTTGAATCTGACACTCTTGGTCCTAGACCAGAGTACTCTCAACACATGGGTGAACTACTACAGGGAGCCAAGGGACTCAACCTTGAGGGTGATCGAGAGATGACAGATTCCCAGGGGAAGGGGGGGCATGATGCCCACAACCTTGTATCATACCTACGCACCCCCCGCTGGAGAGGGATGGACCAAGTGGCCTAGGTGACCGGGAAATCAGGAGATCTCCCCGAGATGGGGCTGGACCCGAATCTTAGACATTCAGGTGGTCCTACGTATCCCATTAGGATGGGAATCAAGCCACATGTAGTTCTGAAAGGGTGCCTTTTAATGTCATGCAGGACAGGGGATAGGAGGACTGAACCTCAGAATGGGGGCGTGCGTGGTGCAGTTGTTGCGTACCCGACGTGAATGAGGACGTAGTCCTACACTGCGCCACGCAGTCCTGTGATCAGGGTCCTGAAGGCAGCATTAGAGGGGTAAATTTGCTGAACTCAAGCTGGGTTCGGAGACAAGGGGTCTTGAACGTAGTTCCAGATGAGAGTCTTAGTTTATGGTCTTAGAGCTCGGACCGTGGGTGGTGACAACTCCCGAGCAAGCACAGAGGTCAACCCAATCCCTAAGCCCACGTGAGATAAACTCGGTGTGGGAAACAAGGGGGGGATCCTCATTGCAATACTTGGGGCATCCATTAAAGGGGAGTCAGCAGAGAGTTCCGAAGGACACCTTTGTTGTAGCTTGTTCCTCAAACGCGCAGACGTGCACGGGGGAAAAGTACCAAGAGTCCCGAAATTCTACTTGGACATGATGAAGTGATGAAGGGTGTGAATTGTGTACCCGGCATTTGGGCTTAATGGGTTGGCGTGACGACAGAGGAAAACTGTTATCCATGGAAGGAAACACAGCGTCTGTATCGCGTTAGCCTGAGGTGGGAGCAACAAACGAGCATCGACCGCTGACCATATTCGCAACGCGGGATTTTATCGATTTGTCGTCCGAAACCCTGGGGGGCGTTGGCCCGTATCGGTAGGAGAGCCCTTGGGCTTTGTATCCAGGCCGTTCTTGGGGGTCCCTCCGGGCGTGAAAGATGGTGAAAGCCCTGATGCGGGGATACGCAAAGCCTGGAAAGCGGGTGCGGACGTGTCCGAGTAAAGCTTGGCATTCCAGGTAATGAACCAGAGTACTCTTAAGCACATTGGAGAACCGCCGAAAAAGAGGGATCGACGAAACAAATCAGCAGGGGGTGGGAGCATGGCGTTGTCATCATGAGACCGTCATGAATGAGGACATAATCCCACACCGCACCATATTATCCCCTCATGGAGGAAGGATAGGCCAGGGGGCCAAGATGGGATGAGGATTCCCGAGGAATGGGGCTGGACCCGGATCTTGGACATCCAGGTGGTCCTACGTATCCCATCAGGATGGGAATCAAGCCACACGTAGTTCTTGAAATGTAGTTTAACGTCATACCGGACGAGGAGGGGAATAACATATCCCTAAGCAAGGTGTACAGTATGGCGAAAAACCGACTTGAGGACATAGCCCTACGCCATGCCGTACAATCCTATAAGATAGGTCCTGGGCCGCGGCCTGGAAAGGTCGAGGGGCCTGGGGCTGAGCCTCGGAAGGGGAGTCGTACGACATGGTACATGATCCCGACGTGAATGAGGACGTAGTCCTACACCACACCGTACGCTCCGGGTGAGGAATCCTGGGCTGTGGGCCCGATCACTGGCACCACCTGGGGAAGTTTGTCACCTCAGGATGGGGCAGAATGAATCACTGTCGACCATATTCGAAACACATCGTTCCTATGGTGACCCGTATGGGGGCAACAAATGAGCGTCGACCGCTGACCAAATTCGCAACGCGGGACTTGTTTCGATTTGTTGCTTGAGAAACCCTCGGGGGCGTTGGCCCGTATCGGTAGGAGAGCCCTTGGGCTTTGTATCCAGGCCGTTCTTGGGGGCCCCTCCGGGTGTGAATCCATCCACGAAAGGGGCAAACACCTCCAGGGGGGAATGTGCAGCCGGGTCGAGGCTTGCTCGACGTGGGTCGGGGCAAAAGTGTGCACCCTGCCGTGTCTTGACCCGAGGGGAAGATTTTGGCTTTTGGGCTGGGCCAACGGACGAAATGTCCGGGCGTTCCTACGTATCTCATAAGGATTAGAATCAAGCCATACGTAGTTCTTGAAGGCCATGCAGTTTAGCGTCATGCGGTGAGGACGTGGGAGGGTAGAAGAACGGGAGTGGGCGCATGGTGCGACCTTTACAATCTTTGCGTGAGTGGGGTTGCATGAGCGGGGCCAAGAAGGCCGACGCCCTGCTACACAAAGATCCTCCAAGGAGACCATTCCCAGGGGGAATAGTGGAAGAGAGAAGCTTGGTGCTGGGCTCGAGACAAGGCGTCCGAGCATTCCTACGTATCCCATGAAGATGGGAATCAAGCCGTACGTAGTTCTTGGCATGCAGTTTGACGTCATGCGGGATGAGGGGCATCTCGTTCGGGGATGTGTGCGGCATGGTACATGATGCCAACGTGAGAACGTTGTCCCACACCGTACCGTACAATCCCGTAAGAGGGTAAGTCGGAGAGAAACGAGGGGGGCCTGGGGCCAGACCTCGGTGGAGACGGGGCCAGGGGCCCAAAGAGGCCGAGGGGCCTGAGGCTGAGCCTCGGTCAGGAAGAACTGACTGACTTGCAGTTTAACGTCTTGCAGTGAGGACGGAGATACAGTTTAAGGTCATGCGGGACCAAGTCGCAGTTTAGGTTCGTGCAGGACCAATGCAGTTTAATGTCATGCAGGACCCTCTCGCAGTTTAGGGTCATGCAGGACCAATGCAGTTTAATGTCATGCAGGACCCTCTCGCAGTTTAGGGTCATGCAGGACCACTGCAGTTTAATGTCATGCAGGACCCTCTCGCAGTTTAGGGTCATGCAGGACCACTTTTTTGCCCTAGGCAAAGTATCTCTTGAGGAATCTGGCATTGGTGGGGGGGGGGGGGGGTTACACGCTCTCCATCTGTGGTCACCAAGGAGTATGCTCCATTGGGGTAAACCTTATGGATGATATAAGGTCCTTCCCATTTGGGTTCTAACTTGGGCGGTTTCCTTCCGGGAATCATTGGCGCTCGCAGGGCCAGCACCAGGTCACCCTGTAGAAAAGAGCGGAGACAAACCTTCTTGTCAAAAGCTCTTGCCATCTTGTCCTGATGCCTTTCCAGATTGTGCAGGGCACGAAGCCGGTTCTCGTCTAGTGCCTCTAACTCAGCTAGACGGATCTCGGCTACCTCATCTGATGTCTGGTGATCATAAACTGCTGTGCGTAGCGACGACAGCTGGATCTCAATGGGTAGGACGGCCTCAGCTCCATACACCAGGGAATATGGGGTCACCTGGGTAGAGTTGCGAGTCGTCGTCCGGTAAGCCCAAAGGGCGTTGGGGAGCTTGTCCGGCCAACTCTTCTTGTTCTGACCAACCATCTTCTGCAGAATGTTAGAGAGGGTCTTGTTGAATGCCTCGATCTGTCCATTCGCCTGTGCGTGGTAGCGGGAGGTATGGTTTGACCGGATGTCGTACATAGCGTACAATTTCTTCAATTCAGCTGCTCGGAAGTTGGTGCCGTTGTCAGTGAGGATGGCGTGAGGGACCCCAAACCGGTGGATGATGTTGGAGCTCACAAATTCGACGACGGAACGGGCCTTGACCTCTTTGAGCGGAACTGCTTCTGCCCACTTGGAGAAGAAATCTGTAGCAGTCAGGATGAACCTACACTGGCGGGCTGTTGCCGGCGGGTACGGTCCCACTACATCGAGTCCCCATACCGCAAATGGCCAAGAGTACTTGGTGGGGTGGAGGGGTTCTGGCGGCCGATGCAAGAAGTTGGCGTGCACTTGGCACGCGTGGCATCTCTTGGCGTATCCAATACAATCGTGGATCATGGAGGGCCAGAAGTACCCTAGCCTCCGGATTTGATGGGACAGCTTCGGCCCAGCTTGATGGGCGCCACAGGAACCGGCGTGAACCTCTTGCATAACTTGAGGTATCTCTACTCCTTGGATTCAACGGAGGAGGACACCATCAAAACTCCGTTTATAGAGGGTCTGCTCAAGACTGGGGCCGCTCTGGAGGGTAAATTGAAGTGCGCGGCGTCGGATTCGCTCGCGCTCGGCCCGGTTGTCCGGGAGCTGGCCATTTTGGAGATAATCGACAAAAGGTGCTCTCCAATCGGGGGTCATTTCAACCACTGCGTCTGACGAACCCGGGACTCCCGATACGGAGGGTCCGGCGGTAAGATGACTTACCCGTAGGCTATCACGGTCCTCTTGGGTGACGGGAGCAATGACTCTACGGTGGGCCACGTGTATGACCAAATCATCTTGCTCGGGTTCTGCGAGCGATGCGGCTAAGCCAGCTAGGGCGTCCGCTTGGCCGTTCTGCGACCGCGAGACATGGGTAACCTCTGGCCGAGAAGAGAACTGGGCCATTAGGAGGAGGGTGTACTCCAGCAACGGTGCAAGCTCTGGCTTCCTGACGACGTAGTCGCCATTAACCTGTTTGATTACCAGCTCAGAATCTCCCTTCACATGTAGATGGGGTACATGGATCTCAAGGGCCAACTCGAGGCCGGTGATGAGAGCTTGGTACTCTGCCTCGTTGTTCGTACAACCTTCTGACAACAGGAAGGAGTACGGCAGGACGGCTTGCGTCGGGGTAATGAAAACAATACCCAGACCCACTCTGTTGAGCTTGGGGTCGTTGATCCTTCTACCAGTGGGGCTCCGGGAGGCGCCGTCGAAATGCATTTGCCAACACGGGACAGCGTGATCGACCGAGAGGATCGTCTCGTCGGGAAAATCCAGGTCCAGGGATTGATCCGCGGAGGTTGGATGGGCAGCTAAAAAGTCTGCCAATGCCTGTCCCTTGACGGCCTTTTGAGGCACAAACCTGATGTCAAACTGCTCGAGAATCACCGCCCACCGTGCTAGCCGGCCGGTCAGCATGGGGCGGTTCAGGATGTACTTCAGCGGATCCACCCGAGAGATCAATTGCACCTCGTGGTGTTGCAGGTAGTGTCGCAACTTCTGCACGGCGAAGACGAGCGCAAGGCAGCTCTTTTCGATAAGGGAATATCTGACCTCCGTATCGAGAAGCATGCGACTGAGATAGTAGAGACTGTTCTCAGTGCCCTCGTTATTCTTCTGGGCGAGCAGCGCGCCGAGGGATCTCTCCAGGGCGGTCACGTAAAGGACCAGCGGCTTTCCAGAGACGGGTGGCATCAAGACCGGAGGTTGGAGCAGGTACTGCTTGATTTCCTCAAAGGCGATCCGACACTCCTCATCCCATTCGTAGGCAGCGCCTTTCTTCATGAGCCGAGAAAAGGGCTTACACTTGCCGGCCAGGTTCGCAATGAATCGGCGTATATAGGCTAAGTGGCCTTACAGGCCTCGAAGCTCCCGAATGTTGCTCGGGGGAGGCATTTGGCTGATGGCCTTGATCTTCTCCGGGTCGATCTCGATACCTCGGTATCTGACAACAAAGCCCAGAAACTTCCCGGAGGTGACTCCGAAGGCACACTTCAGTGGGTTCATCTTCAGGTGACGGGAACGGAGGAAACCGAACACTTTCTCAAGGTCTTTGAGATGGTCCTGACGCTGATATGATTTGACTACAAGGTCATCCACGTAGCACTCCACCAATGTCCCGAGGATCGGTTTGAATATGCGATGCATGGCCCTCTGATAAGTGGCACCTGCATTTTTCAAACCGAATGGCATTACCCGGTAGCAAAAGGTACCCTGGGGAGCCCTGAAGGCAGTGGACTCCTCATCTTCGGGGGCCATCCGGATCTGGTTATACCCGGAATACCCATCCATGAAAGAGAGGTCTTGGAACCCGGCCGTGGCGTCAATCAACAGCTCTGTCACTGGGAGTGGGAAGCCATCCTTTGGGCAGTGGCGATTGAGATCGCGGAAGTCGATGCAGACTCTAATCTGCCCATTCTTCTTCCTGACTGGCACAATGTTGGCGAGCCATTTTGGGTACTGGACCTCTTTGACGAAGTTGGCCTTGATTAGCTTATCAACTTCGGCCTCAACCATAGCGCCATGGGAAGGGTGCATTTTCCTGGGCGGCTGCTTAAACCCACGATGTTTTACTGGGAGGCCCAGACGGTGGACGGCCACTTGGGGATCCAGCCCTGGCATCTCATCGTAACTCCAGGCAAACACATCGCGGTGCTGTTTGAGGAAGTCTACATACTGCTGCCGCTCCTCGAGGGACATGGCCGCACTGATTAATGTGGGTCTTGGATCTGCCTCGCTACCAAGGTTCACCTGTACCAGCTCATCGACCGTGGTAGAGACGCCTTCTTCAAAGGCTGGGGGAGCATCCTCCAAGTCTTCCTCCCCAGCCGTGGGGGGATTTCCCGTGACGGAAGGTACTTCTGGGCTCTCAAAACCCGAGGGGCAGCTGGTGCCGGCTTGGGCAGCAGCGGTCATCACATCAGGAGACTCACTCGTCGTGGAGACCATAGAAATGAATGCATTTGACCCTATCCCATCCGGCCTTCGGCCTAAGGGGCCACGCTTGATGATATCAAAGCAGTGGTGACGTGTCGGCCAGAGTCGGTTGATTCCAGCCCGGCGAAATAGACACGTATGGCGCACCGCCGTTGTCATGAGCTTGACATCCCGGTACCGTACAAGGGTAGGAGATTCCGGGATGACCCGAGCTTGGTTGATGTAGGAGTACGAGGTGATTTTCCGCCGTCGCTTGGACGCGGGAACATGCCTTCCTTGCGTACCCGAAACAACGAAACATTGTCCCATGTCGGGGGTCGTGGCCTCCAACCGGTGGATCGGGAGGATGTAGGCGTCGTCCATGCTCGCCCAGGGATCACTTGTGATTGGGGCGGGCTCATCCTCGCTGACCAGGATCTGCTTGTCCTTACTTTTGTAATAACCCGCATCCAGATAGCGGGCCTCACAAAAAGAGAAAGGGGACGCGTCTCCTTGGAGCACGCCTACTCGACCGTTGAGCGAGTACTTAAGGCACTGGTGATACGACGAGGGAACCGCTGCATGCAGATGGAGCCATCGCCTGCCCATCAATGCGTTGTAGGCGGTGTCCTGAGAAACAACCATGAATTCGGTGCTGGCAATTAAGCCACCGAACTGGGTCTTCAGACGGATCTTGCCGACCGGGGTTTTCTCTGTCCTGTCGTACCCCTGAATCCTGAGGTCAGAGGGAGTCAAATCACCTTCGGACAAACCCAGCTTTCGCAGCGTCCGGGTCGGAATTAGATTGATTCCGGAACCCGTGTCAACGAGGCAGCGACGGACTTCCACACCGTTAAAGTGGCCAGTGATATACAGTGGGCGAATGTGCCCCTGTATAGGAGGGTCTTCATCTTCACCAGAGAACGAGATAACCGCCTGACATTCGGCGTTTTCAATCGTCTCGGTATGGAAGGCCTCCACGGCTGCCACTTCCGTCTCGAACTGGAGGGGGCTCCTTAGGGCCTCGGCAAGTGCCTCGCGCATCTCGGATGACAAGAGCAGGGCCTCAGGGATGGAAAGCCTCACCGGAATGCCGGCTAGGTGCTTTAGGACATCATACTTCCATGCCAAATGCGAACCTCTGCTTACAGGGGGTTTTTAGGCATTTGGAGGCATAGCGGGTCTTGCTGGTTGAACTGGCGGTCGGCTAGCACCGGGTACATCCTGCTGCCTGCTAGTAGAAGCCTGGAGAGTAGTCGCCGGGCTAAGATCGAACAGCGGGGGCTGGCCCGTCGCCGGGCGAGACTGGCTGTGATACGAACGAGGCGGCTCTCCCTGATCCAGCAACACGAACGGCGGTGGAGGTAGAGCCAAGGGCGCTGGATGGGTCTGCGCGTGCTGAGATCTGCGCTGATCCTGCTGCCTGGTCTCGGTAGCGTGCACGGCTTGGTCACAAGTGCCTGATGACATACCTCGGTGACCGGCGCGATTGCGATTCCGCTGACGTTGACATCGGCTGGGAACGTTGGGGCGGTCTGCATGGGGTTCCCCCTCATCGGGGGTCATATAGGGCTTTACCAGCTCCACGGTGTTAGCCGAAGCGTACCCTTGACTGTCACTCGAAGAGTCATCCACCGCTGGGTGGATTCTGGGGGGAATGCCCATTTCGGGAGGCATAAAGTCGCCGAGAGTGCGGGATGACGACGGCACTGGCGGTGCACGTTGCTTCTTCTTGCGTCGCCGCTGCTTGCCTTTTTGGGCAGAGGTCGACTGTGAAGACGATGTTGAGGCGCCAAATACTTCTTCTGAAGGTTCCGACCGCTTCAAGCGTGCCCGGATGATACCCTGGGCACGGACGACAGTTTTTCGAGCCATCCAGTTGTCGTATTTCTGGGACCCGCGGCTAGGGACCTGCTGCCACTCACCCTCGCTGTCACTGCCGATTTCTGATCCCGCAAAGACGCCTGCCACCTGCGCTGGCGCTGGGCCCAACTTGACTATGTTTTTGTTGACCTGGTCCTGAAGCCAGTCTTTAAACACATAGCATCGCTTGAGGGTGTTCCCCAGGATCCGATGATAAGGGCAGTAGTTGGGGTGATCAGTGAGATGCGCCTCTCCCGGCCTCCTGCACTCAGGAAGACGCACGATCCCTTGCTCTAGAGCACTTCGGAAGTAAACAGGGACCTGATTTTCGTTAAACGAATAGGTATGGTACTTTATTTCCGGGTAAGGAGCCCTGGGGGCCTGATCCTGTCGAGGGACCGGAGGGGCCTGCCGAGGGGGCGGCGCCTGGTTGTCTCGCCTAGGTGGCGGTGGCGCGTTGCGCGGGGGAACCTGTCGGTTCTGAGGCGGTCGATGCTGGGCAGGAGCATGTGCTTGAGGTGGAGGACCTCTACGGGGTTACGGGGGTGGTGCCGCCGGTAACAATTCCAGCTGCCTCGGGGCTTCTATTTGAGCTACTGCGGCGGGTTCAGCCCTGGCGGCCCTCCTGGCTGGGATCATAGGGGGCAGCAAACGTGCCTGACTAGCCTGTTGCAGGGCCTCCTTGAGACGCTGGGCCTTATCCGAGAAGTCTCTGAACCCCCCAGGGTAGTTCTGGGTAATCAAGGAGGGTACCAGCTCTGTCTTTACGTTCCCCACACACATCGTCAGTAATTGCTCCTGAGTCAGCGGCATATCGAGAGAATACGTAAGTCCTTTCCACCGGGCGATGAAGTCTGCAACCCGCTCATCAGGCCTCTGTTTGCACTTAAAGAGGTCCGCGATGCTGGTCTTCCGCGTGGTGGAGCTGAACTGGTACAAGAACTGCCGGCGAAGATCCTCCCAGCCGGTCACTGATCCGATGGGGAGCTGGCTGTACCAGACGAATGCCGGACCTTCCAACGTCTGTACAAAACATCGGAGCTTAGCGGCTTCTTGCTGAGCCGGGGTCCCCAGCATGGGGCCACACCTGGAAGAGAAATGAGCCAAGTGCTGGGGTGGGTCCCCTGTCCCGTTAAAAGGCGAGAAAGTGGGGTTCCCAAAACCCGGAGGCGCGGGCATATCATCCACCCACGCGGGATAAGGCTTGCCATCCGGTGGGACCGCCCCCTGCCGTGTCTCCAACGCCTCGAGGCGGGCTGTGAGTGCCACAATAAGGTCCTCCGGGTGGGGGTCCCTGTCTTGACGGGGGTCCCTAACCACAAGCGCATTGCCAGGTTCTTCAACACGGTAGACGGCTTCTGCTGCTCGCGGGTTGACTGGTTGGACGACCTGTTGGGCGACCGGGGGAACCCGGGTTGGGTTCTTCAGATTGTCCCGTCGCTCAGGGGGGTTTGGCAAGACGTATTAGGCCCTCTTGCCGTACGTCCCGGCATCCGCCCTGTCCGCGGCAGTAGCATGATCAGGGTTGCCCGGAGGCATCTCACCGGGGGGAAATTGTTCCTGCCCCTGCTATCCCGGCCTGGGATTACCATAGTCCGGTCGTCGCTCTGCGGCGCGTTCAGCCAAGAGTTCGTCGACCAGCCTCTTCTGCTCAGCAAGCTGCTGGCGCAACGTGGCCTTCTCAGGGTCTTCGTCCGTTTTCTGCACGGAGGCGGACGGATCGGAGTGCTTGACTATCCCGACATGCTCCTTACCCTTGCCAGTGCTTCGACCGAGTGCCAGTGACTCGGTGGGTACGGGGAGGCCTAGCAGGTTCCTTTGCTGATGGGTGACTCTCCCTGATGGGTCGAGTAGTGGCGGTACTCCCTCGGATGGTAAGTCCCCATCAAGGAACTCAAGCTCATCTTCCTTATCCACAACGTCGGCCATGCGGACTGTGACCCCTCTTGAGGGCATATCCTCAATGTCGCATAGCGAATCGGGCTGTCGTCGGATAGGGTCGAAGAGGAGAGCGGCATAGCGTCCCCAACCACGGACTTGCACATGGGGGGTGGCTTCCCTGACGATCTTGCGGAGTGCCTTGAAACTCTGGACGCATTTTCGTTGGAGGGCACTCTGGTGACCGGGCGACTTGGGGTGCTGGGCCGCAAGGAGCGCCGCTGCATCAATTAGGCGGCACTGTTTGCCAATCTCCTCGAAGTGCTCTCGACTCCTGGGGTACACTACCCGTTCCCAACGGAGGCGGAAGTGCGTCGCCCACAGGGTCCGACAAAAGCATCCCACTTCTTCAGGGGTAAGCGACTCGGGTACGCGAAAATTTAGCGCCGCCGTGGGCCAGAACATCTCTGGGAAGTAGTCCGCTGCAAGAATACTCCAGAAGCTCCTGGGTTCGTCCTCGGGGTTCGGCCCTACATTTCCCCACTCATTAACCGGGGGTGGCTGAGGGACCGGTAGCGGTACCGAGACGGACCTCTGGGATAGAAAACTCGGCGGTGGAGAATACGGCGAGCGAGCAGACTGGCCACCGTACTCTGGGCCCTCCTCTGAAGAGCGAGGTGACCTGACCACAATGTCACGATAGGACGGGCTAACAGCCACAGCTTCGGGTACGGTAATTGCCGTTACCGGTGTCCGGTCATGTCGTGGCTCTACCACCGTTGACCCCCAAAACAGCTCCTCGTGATCCCGAGTAGAGGTAGAGGGCGCTTCGGGTGACGGTGGCGGTGACTGCGCGGTCGAAACCTGCGGAATTCCTAGGATTTCTTCCTCCTGGATGTACCTGCGGAGAGAGACGGGAATCCGGTGGACCTCAAATTCCGGGAGAACGAGGCTGACGCGTCTGGTTCCTGCCCCAGTCCTTGATACGGAGGAGCTGGGAGAAGGTTCCATCGCTGAATCGCATTCCTCTTCCGAATCGGAGAAGCGGGCAGGTTTGATCCCCCCCTGGGCCTTCCCAGGATTCTTCTTGTGGTGGCGACGACCCGCTCTTCTGCCCCTGGGTGGCTCTTCGGGACAGGGTTGACCCCTATCAGGCAGCCCTGGGGCGGCACTAGCGCTGTGGCGGAGAGGGCCCCCACTTGAGACAGCCGGGGTGCCGGGGGCACCAGGGCAAATATCAAAGGGTACATGGGGAGGACCTCCATGAACAGTACCCACGTGGGCGGGGCCTCTATTGGAACCGGCAGGAGCATGGGGAAGGCCTCCATGGTCGGTGCGAGTGGAGCGAGGCTGACCTTCACTCCTTGAGTTGCTGGGGCGAGAAGGGTCTTCGCCAGTCGCAGAGAGGACGTAGGGGGGGCCCCCACGTCGAAGGACCGGATGGACGGTGCCTTCAAAAGGATGGACTTCATACCCTGTACAGCGGGCGCGGGAAATGTTTCCGCGCTGAGCATCACTGCCCCGGGGCAGGTCTTCCTGCAGGATGGGGGCAGAACGAGGCATGCCTCCACGACGAACCTCGGAGCGGGGAAGGCCCACGCTCTGTGGAGTAGTGGTACGGGGAGGACCTCCGTACGGGGTGGCATCACCGCGGGTTAGTTCGCGACGATCATCACTGGGGCCTGCAACCCGGAGCGTCAACCTGGCCTTCCCATGGGGCGGCTGGGGTCTCAATCTTGGTTGGGCGAAGGGGTGCCCCTGCTCAATGTAGGCGGTGGCTTCATAATGTACGTCGGCGGTGGCTCGGGCCACTGTAGCTGTCGACGTGGACACGGCTAGGCGAGCGTCCTCAGCCCGGGCCCGGCGCTGACGTCTGGTCAGGCGGGCCGGTGCAGGTGGTGCAGGGACATAGTCTGCCTGTTCTTCCCGCGGGGCCGGACGGCGGCGCTGACGTGACCGGACGGGAGCTCTCGCCTGGGGGTCCTGGGTCGGGGCCCTGAGCGGGCTGAGCCGGACCGCGCCTGCCTCTTCGGCATAAGGCGAAGACTCGTCAAGGCGTTCTGGGGATAGGCTTCCGAAACGGTTGAATGTCGAGGTGGGGAGCGGGGGCTCCCTGCGCGGCCTGTTAGGGCGGCGTTGACAGCGGGGTCTGGAAGCCTCCAGGTCCAAACGGGCCATATCCCTGGTCGGGATGACCCCTTGTTCCTCATACCTGCGCACGAGGCTGTTGATCACCCTTCGTTGGATGACCTCTGATGGGGAAAGGGGACGTGGACGTCCCACATCCCGTGACGTGGCAGCCGTCGTGGCGGTAGTGGCGCCATGTGGAGTGGCCGTAGTGGTGTTGCCCCTGCCCCTGCGCGGGCGAGGAGCGGATGGTGACCGCATCTTTGAAATAGCAACCTGGTTCCTGGCAAACGAAGGGATCAACTCATCAGTACTGAGAGGAAAAGGATTGACAGCCAGTGCCCCAGCGTTCTTCCATCCTCCTTGTCTGTGAGAAGGATCCACGCCAAAACGCTGCGGAGCGGAGCGCCCCACGTTCTACTACCCCGACTTCTGGTGAGTTCCACGACAGGCCCGCCATTTACATGGCGGGACCAGGCAACGGATATCTGAATCCGGTGACACGTCAATCTACTGGTGTCTCGAACGCTACTAATCTCCATGCTGAGGAGAAGAATTTCACGTCGGGTTCACCATTTCTGTTTCCGACGCTTTCACCGGGGCGCGCGCGCATCCGTCCGCGGGGGAGGGGGACGCGCGGCTTTGTTGCCCCGCATTCCCGCTTTCCAAAGGCGGGCGGCATTCGTTCCTTGTTCAGGTACGTCTGCTCCTTGATCGAAACGGGATGATGGGATGTCGGTTCTTCCTCCTGTGGATTCCTCCTCATAACTCGTCACCTAGTCCGGGTCTCCCTTATAGATTTAATACGTAGTTCGTGAAACTCTTCCCGGTGTCATGTTTCCATGGACGCCGGTTAATTACACTGCTTCTGTCGGGACATTCCAAAGGGTCCAGTCAAGGCAGCAACCTTCGGTCAGGGGAGTAATCACGTTTGAGGCATCAGTATCGTGTCTGGATGCTGGGGTACCTGGCATGTCTGTCTGTTATCCTCAATCATAAGGCTTCTCGAGGGCGTGGAAGCCCGAGGCATCCCACATCGAGCGCAGGGAATTACATGTCATAGACACGTATCTGAGGTTTTCCTCAGCTTCCCATGTTCAACACAGGGTATGTTGCAAGATTAACGTCTAGCAGAGACGGTTGATAATGAAATGGGACCATCGCAGGGGGGCGACAACGAAGTTGGGCTTGAGCCTTGAAGAGACTTCCTACGTATCCCCGTGGCATGGAATCAAAGTCCGCCTAGTTCAGGATGGTGCCGGTAAACCGACGTGAAGCTGGACCTTGGTCCGAAGAGATTTGGGCTTGAACCTCTGGGAGGATTCCTACGTACCATGCCTTGACATGGATCAATGTCCCCGTAGTTCAAATGATACAGTTTAACGTCATGCGGGACGATAATGAACCCTGACGTGAATAAACGACGGGTGGGCTTGAACCTCGTGGAGGCTTCCTACGTACCATTCCTTGAGATGGATCAAAGACCTCGTAGTTCAAGTGGTCACAACGGCTTACCGCTGGACTGGAATGAGACCCGACGTGAAAGAGCGACGGGTGGGTGTGTCGGTGAACCGACGTGAAAGTAGACCTTGGTCCACTATTGGTGGGCTTGAACCTCATGGAGGCTTCCTACGTACCATGCCTTGACATGGATCAAAGACCTCGTAGTTCAGAATGGGTTTCGCCGGTGAACCGACGTGAAAG
Organism: Viscum album; assembly: GCA_963277665.1. NCBI lineage: Eukaryota > Viridiplantae > Streptophyta > Magnoliopsida > Santalales > Viscaceae > Viscum > Viscum album. Next base: position 389,774,908 of record OY728166.1, read on the forward strand.
CAGACCTTGGTCCACTGTTGGTGGGCTTGAACCTCATGGAGGCTTCCTACGTACCATGCCTTGACATGGATCAAAGACCTCGTAGTTCAAAAGGGTTGGGTCTCAATGGCTTACCACTGGACCGGGATGTAGTTTAACGTCATACTGGACGTAGGTAGAACACAACGTGAATTGGGTGATGGGTGGGCTTGAACCTCGTGGAGGTTTCCTACGTACCATGCCTTGACATGGATCAAAGACCTCGTAGTTCAGATGAAAGTAGACCTTGGTCCACCGATGGTGGGCTTGAACCTCATGGAGGCTTCTTACGTACCATGCCTTGACATGGATCAAAGACCTCGTAGTTCAGAATGGGTTTCGCCGGTGAACCGACGTGAAAGCAGACCTTGGTCCACTAATGGTGGGCTTGAACCTCGTGGAGGCTTCCTACGTACCATGCCTTGACATGGATCAAAGACCTCGTAGTTCAGGTGGGTCACAACGGCTTACCACTGGACCGGGGTGCAGTTTAACGTCGTGCTGGACGGGGGTGAAACCCGACGTGAAAGACGGGTGGGCTTGAAACTCGTAGAGGCTTCCTACGTACCATGCCTTGACATGGATCAAAGACCTCGTAGTTCAGAAAGTGGGTCGCAATGGCTTACCACTGGACCGGGGTGCAGTTTAACGTCGTGCTGGACGGGGGTGAAACCCGACGTGAAAGACGGGTGGGCTTGAACCTCATAGAGGCTTCCTACGTACCATGCCTTGACATGGATCAAAGACCTCGTAGTTCAGAAGGGGTTTGTCAGGGTCGGTGCTCACTCTAAGCCCACGTGAGTCATGCTCGGTGTGAGAAACAAGAGGTTGCAAGGACCTGACGATCACGTCGCGAAGGGTGCGTCCGTGAGAAGCGAAGAGGGGCTTATGCGTTGGGCGGCCCATGGTGTTGGGACTTACTCCAGGATGGAGGCCCATGGTGCGACAAAGCGCGGGAAAGTTGGACCTTGGTCTGACAATGGGAGGTGCCTCGTTCCCTATCACGTTCCCCACTGACCTTGGTAGTGGGGGAGTACCGAGATGCACGGGTGAAATCATCTGTACCAAAGGTTAGGGATTTACGCTCTGAGGCGACCCTTCCCCTGCGAACATACACCACTCCGACAAGGAGGATCTCATTCCATGTGCGGAAGAGTTCCATTCCCGTGGAGACGAGCGGTGTAATGAATGCTCGAGCTGGGGGGGACCCTTCGTGAGGGAGACGAGGTTGGGTCACAGTTTAACGTCATGTGTTGAGGACGCGGTGCTTGGCAGTTTAACGTCCTGCAGCTCGGACGAGGTGGGTTCGCTCCACACCCCTAGGGCTTACATAACTGGTACCCTCTGGTCCTTGGGGAAGGGAAGGTACCAGTAAGGCCATGGTAGAGGGGGGTCGAGGGAGGAGCCATCGAGGGGTCCACGTTAGCGTGGCTATACGAAGAAGCAATAGCCGTTAGCGTGCCTATGCGAAGGAGCATTGGGCGAAGCAATGCTACGGGAGGTGTTGTCCATGGGACTTTGAAATCACATCGTGCAAACCTGGAGGGCCGCACGGAAGGAGGAATCTCTAAGCAGAGGAGTGTGATTTGCGAAGTGGGGTGCCTTGGCCTTAGCATGGGGCATAGGTGGGAGTGGGTGGTGCTTCGCGAAGTGGAACAGTGTTCGCGGAGCACTGCCTCGCGAAGAAGGAGTGGTTCGCGAAGCAGGGTCCTGCCAAGCAATGTGCTTCGCGATGCATAGTTATCCTGCCTTGGCATAGGGATTACTAGCATGGGTTGGGTGTTTCGCGAAGCACGAGTGCTCCGCGGCTGCCCGGGTTCCCTTGGGAATCCCCTTCCTTTGCGAACGCCCTTGGGCTTCGCGAAGGGCATCCCTCTCGGAAGAGGGGCTCAGGACGAAATAAATCAGAGTCGTCTCGCGAAGTAGAAATACCTCGCGGAGCTCATGATTCCCGGGGCAAAGCTTGCTTCGCGATTCGGGAGAGGGGAAGCCGAAAGGTCGGATTGTCCGTCTTCGGGGACTCAGGGGGAGTCGAGTATTTATAGGGAAGGGGCGCCGCGAAGCAGGGCTCGCGCGTCGCCTTCGGGGCTTCGCGGCGGCTCGCGAATGTCAAACCGGTTCGCGGAGGATGACCGCCTCCGGCGCTTCGCGGCGGCTCGCGAACGTCAAACCGGTTCGTGGAGGATCACCGCCTCCGGAGCTTCGCGGGGCCGCTAAGGTCGGGACGCTTCGCGGCGGGGCTCCGCGGACGGGCTCCGCGGCTGTGCTTCGCGGCTGTGCTTCGCGAGGCAGCGCGCCGACTGTCTTTTTCGTTCCTTCCTTTCGGGCCATATTTTTGGCGCCAACAGTGGTATCGAATTCCATGATCATTACTACTTAATGAATCTTTCACTTTATTCTATTTCCATTGGTGGTAGAGTATTGAGAAATTGTAATCCTTGAGAAGTTTAATTCATCACCTTTGTCACATGTAAAGATCATTTTGTAAGAATATATATTTAAATACTTTTTTATCAATGTATATCTCACATCATTCTCCATAGAGGTAATTCCTCCATGTTTTCAAATAAATTATTATAGATACTAACTCTATATCATGGGTTGGGTAGTTATATTCATGAGTCATCAATTTCCATGATGCATATTTAATAACATTTTCATTTTTCATTAAGACACAACCAAATACCTTCTTTGGGGAATCACTATATATGAAAAATCCTTCACTTCCAGATGGTAGAGTTAAAATTAGAGCATTAACCAATCTCATCTATAGTTCATCAAAGAATTCTTCACATTCCCTTTTCCATAAAAATTTAAATCCTTTACATTTAATCTTTGTTAAGGGGTTAGCCCATTGTGAAAAGTTATGATAAAATCACCGATAATAATATTCCAAACCAATTAAATTACGTACCTTAGTTATATTTGTTAGTGCAATTAATTCTACGACTACATTTGTCATTGTAGGATCAATAGATATTCCATCACTAGAGACAATATGTCCATGAAAAGAGACATCTTGAAGCCATAAATCACATTTAAATATTTTCCCATATAACTTTTCCCCTCTAAGTGTCCTAAGGATGATCTGTAAGTGATCTTAATGGTCCACATAGGTTTCTGAGTACACGAAAATGTCATCAATAAATACTACAGATTTTTTAAGATATTCCTTTGAAACACTTTTCATTATGTTCATAAAAACAGAAGGCACATTATTCATCCCAAATGTCATTACTGAATACTTTTTATATCCATAACTCATCCAGAAAACTATATTTGGAATGTCATCCTTCTTCAATAACAATTTTTTATATGCAGAACAAAGATCGATGTTTGAGAAATATTGGGATCCATAAAGTTTGTTAACCAAGTCATCAATTCAAGTTATAGTATACTAGTTATTTATTATAATGGCATTGATTTCCCTATAATCACTGAAAAACCTCATGTATCATTATTTCTTTTTAACAAAGTGGATATGGGCTCCCCATGGTGAAACACTAAGGAGAACAAATCCTTTATTACCAAATCCTACAGTTGTTTCTTCAACTCTAACAGTTCTATAGTGACCATTCTATAAGGAGTCATTGATACTTGCCTTGCATCTGGGATTAAATCAATATATAATTCGACATCACGTTCTACGGAACGTCCATGTAAATTCTCTATAAATACATCCATATATTCCTACAAAATAGGTACATCTTCAATTTGGGGATTATCTCCTTCATCAGAAGACATTTGTTTCTCTTACTCCACAAAATTTTCAATCAATAGAGCTACTAAGGGTGGATCTAAAAAAGAATAAAGTGAGGAAAATTCTACTCTAAATATGATGGATTCTACATCATCTTTAAAAATAGTAATTTCTTTCCTCTTGAAATAATTTTTTATCATATATCAAGGGCTAGTGTATACTGAGGATAATATGAATGTAATCTATAGTAATGATAACAAGATCAGCACATAATTTATGTTTATGTCTCATAATTTTGAATAACTGACATATATTTGTTTCAATGATAACTCCCTTTGGTGTTTTGACTAAAAAATCTCATATTTAATCAAAAGGGATGTTTCGATTTTTCATAGAAATCTTGGTAGACATAAAACAGTGAGCTGATCTATAATCAAATATGAAATTGGATAAATTTGAATATAGAATTAATGTACGTTCCACCACATCATTTGGCACTTAATCCTCTATTATAGTGATCACATCTGGTTGGTGATTTCCCCTTGGACTCTCCTATGGTAGATTTACCTAATTCTTACGATTTTTTTTCATAGTGCCCCACCTCCCTATAGTTGATATATTAACAATTAGGGTTTTCAATCATTGCTTTTCATGCTTGATCTAGGCGACCCATATCTCTACAATTATAACAAACTTGGAGTCCCATCAAACATCCCTCAAGTAGCTTATTCCCACTATTTTCACATGATGTAAAATATTGATTTTGATTATTATTCTTAGATGAATTTTCTATTTCGTGATTCTCTGATGGCCTATTATTCTATTGGTTTCCCTTGAATATATCAATTCTATAAAATTCAATCTCTATGTTGATGTAAAATAAAATTATCTCATCATATGATGAAATTTTTTGGGAAACTAGTTCCCATGGGAGATGTGGCTTCAGACATTCAATTAAGTGGTCAATAATTCACTCGATGTTCCATATATATTCTTTTTCATACCTATATAACCTTTTGAATGTAGCTTCGTAATCTAAAACAATCTCTTCTTCCTTATCCTTTACTCTATGGAACATCCACATCATCTTAATCTGTTGATTGCGATGGAAGTATTTAGGAAATAATGTCTCCTCAAAATTCCTCCACTCCAGGAGTTCAATTTCTTATTCTTCACTTGTATTCTGGATTAAATACCACCACTGATCTGCACCACATGGATGAAAATAGACCGCATGTGTATCATTTTCCATTTCAATGTATTCCAAATATATAAATATCTTTTCCATAGACTTAATTAATTTTTCAGAAACAATTGGAATGGTATTACCACTAAAATATGAGGGATTTTATCACATAAAATAATCCAGCACAAAATAATCCCTTTCATTAATAGGTTTCCCAATTTGTAAAATGTTATTTTCCATAAGTTGATTACGTTTCCCTAATATTTCCATGAATTTATTTGTTCTAATATCGTCTATATTGGTTTCATTAGGGGAGAAATATATGCATTGTCCATGAGTTTTGACCTAATTTATCCTTCTATGATCCATTTCTAGACAAGGACATATACATGATTAACTCATTAAATCATGAACTATCTATAACTATAAAAATTGTATAACACATAATATAAATTTATGCATCATAAATCATGTAATCAAAAGATTAAGTTATATTGGTGAAGTATTTACCCTAACATACTTCATAATGATTGGTAAAGAGAATGTGAATTAACCTCGGAATATCCCCCAAGCGTGTAAAAACATATGCACAGTAAGGACTAGTGTAGTGTACCAGGTTACACTGAGTCACTCCTTGAACACCATGTCGGAGTTGTAACACTTAGTTATATTTGTTCTGAAACAACATCCACTTGTAGTATCCATACAATGATATATTTATAGAAATACCGACATAACCCATAACTTACAATAATTATAGGGTTTTATTATATATGCACCTTCAATGTCTATCTTAGGTTTGTGCTCCCTAATCTATGTTCTCTAATTCTAGTTTCCTAGGTTTTTATTAAACATCCTTTAACACCAACTATAACACCCTAAACCTAGAATCCTGGTGTCGATGTATTATTTCATTGCATTTGCAATAATAAAATGATGGAAATAATGAATAACCCTTTAGTTTAGTAGACATGGAAATCTATAATAAATACATGATACCATTAATACATTTAGGAATTTTAAATAAAAACATGAGACATAATAAAATGAAACAAAATGAATCCGTAAACGCTTATTCAAATATTTCTTCTTCATAACCTGGGGAAAGAGACATAATTAAAGGCATATAAAATTATCATTAAGGATAAGTAAATCATATGGAAGAATTAATTAGTGATAATAATTTACATGGATATGTAAATAACTAATAACTCGTTCCATTCAAATAACTCGATAAGACAAAATCCATATGGAATGATAAGAAGACGAAACACATTCAATTAAATCAATGAACTAAAAATGAAATGTGTCCATAGATACATCAACAAAAAATATCATGGGTAAATATTAACAGAATATAATATGATGGAAATTCATTCTTAATGGACCTCATGTCTAAGGCACATGAGGACCTATTACTGCCAATATCTACCCTTTAGATAGTTCAAAACCATAAATCCATCGTCCATTTAATATACCAAACTAAATCATCTCTTATGAACATATAGATGAACTTTTTAGCTATATAATTTCTATGATCAACCCATCACTACATGTCGAAATCATTCTAGATGTTAAATAACCAAAATAAAAAATATTCCTTTTCAAAAACTAGTTTTGGATGAAAAATGCAGATTTATCAAATTATTGTTAAAGTAAAAACTGTTTGAGAAATGGCATATAGTCTTGGAAATACTAATATAAATTGAATGAAAATGATTATATTAATATATATTTACAATTATAATTGATTAAAATAAAGTTTTTGATTTAAGGTAAATTAACAATCACAGATGTATGTGAGATTAATAACATTTGAGAAGAATAATCTTTGAACATTCCAAAGGGTCCCATACCACATTGAAAAATTACAATCATAACCATAAGAAATGTATGAAATTAAATTAATCGTATAATATTAGTAGAATAATTGGATTCATGATATAATTAATGAAAATGGGAAATAGGTATGGCAGAAAAAAGAAGAATGTTGTGAATTGGACTTTAATCTCAAAGATTTTAATATTAGATGAAAATCCTTACCTTAATATTACACATGTTGTGTGGTATTTAATCTCCTAGATAGTGGATTAAAATATGTTACTAACTAATACTAAAACCGTACTCATGATTATTATGTCATATATTAACTTTTTATAAGGTTTTATTACCCATTTGTTAACACCACTTTTATTATTTTAACTATTTCAGGTGTTAATTGCCTACTTTTCTCATGTATATTTTGACTTGTTATTATTTTTTCTTATTAAATATATAATGGATTCATAATATAATTAATTTAAACTATTACTATATTTTTTTTATATATTTAGTACATAAGTATTTTTAATATTCCATAATATTTGTAGATTATAAATGAACCGCAACGTTCATGAAGACGGTAGGGCGTATTTACGCATGAATGCTACATTTATTTCATTATAGTATGAAAATAATTAAAACCATATGATACAAATGTATATTATAATTTCATTGTAATATCTATTTTATACATATCTTACATACTTTTTTACACACCATCCTTTATATGTTTTATGTATGGAATGAATGCGTCATTTCGCATTGAGGGGGTGGTAGTCCACACTTCCTCAAACAAAATTATTGTATTTAGACAACATAGAAAGAATAAAGGTATGTTATAAATAAAAATTAAATACGCCTAATGTATTTATAAATAATATATATATATATCACATATAAACTGATTTTCCTTCATAATATCCACCATGATAAAAGGTAGGGTAAAATCAAACAATCATCATTTTGTGAGGCAATAGTTTTTCGTACACAGAAATGGTATGTCCACATCTATTAGAGGGAAGATTGTGTATGTCCAGGTCGAAATATTTTCCTAAAAATATCTTATTATTTTTCAGGATAATGTTTTTTCCAATAAAAAATATAATAAAGACATTTTAGTGTCCGAAGAAGTAAAATAAATCAATGGATCTTGGGAGAACACAGTTCCTCTAAATCAGGTAACCCCTTTTGGTTTGTGCCAAAAGGTTTTTTTGAGGGGGCTTGTGTCCAAAGTGAGGCCTGAAGGTAGAAAGGATTATTTTTTTATGATACATGGGCATATATTTCATGAACATAAATGGTTGAAGAGGTTTTAGGAATGGGTATAGGTGGATTCCTTTTATAGGGAAGGAAAATGATACCTTAGGATTCTCGGAGACAAATTAGGTGTACCGAAGTTATTACCTAACAATTGTATTACCAAAACAATAAAACGCATGAATTTATTATGTATGGAAGATATATGTACATAAATTAGGTGTTTGAGAAGTTTATATGTCACTTTGGTCCTTAATTTTAAGGTTCAATCCATAATTAATCTTAATTTGGCATTATTTTTTGGGATTAATTTTAATCACTTTTACTAATCTTGTTTTTTCAAAAAAATGATGTTAATATTATTAAGACAAAAATATTATATAGATTAAAATTGTTTATGTTATATTTTAAAAATTCAAATAATAGTATTTAGAAAATTTATTTTAACGGCGGTCCCACATACAGAGCAAAATAAAGTTGTTTTATAGTAAGAAAATGTTCAAATGTATGTTATGTTTTTATATTAAATTTGAAAATAAAAATAATTATAATGAACATAAAATTTTATATTTATGTATAATTTATCTAATTTGACTATAGAACAAATATAATATATAATTTAGAATTAATAATTATTTAAATGAAAATTCTAATTTCACTAAATTGAAGTAATTTTTACTATTCATCTAAAAATGATGTTTCTCAAAAAGATCCAAAAAATTTACCTTAAGATAATTTGGACCTTATTAATTCAAATATTATGTTTATTTTATCAAACTACATTCATAAGTGTAACAGAATTAGGATTTAAAATATGTTATCCATTAAAAGGTTGTAAAATTGCCTTAATAAAAAAATTGCATTTTATGTGTAATTTTGGGTTTATTATCATATTATTCTTATTAAATGAGTGTAAAATTATTATCTGGTATATATAATATATAAATTAACTCTGTAAAAGTGATATAATTAAATTTACTAGGAATAACATGACTAAATAATGTTTTGTTTAAATTGGGTGTTGTGTGTATTGCTACGATATCTAATGGTAAATATGGTAATGTCTTGGGGTGATAAAAATATTAAGTAGAGTAGGAATATAACTTGATTGAGTTGGTAAAATAATTACCGCTTCTTCAATTTAATTTCTTTAATTCTCTTCTTAAGGACAAAATGTTTTCCATTTTTATAATTCTAGGACCTCTTAAACTGATATAAGATTGAAGTGAGTAGAAATATGAATAGTTGGGACAAGATAGAAGGCTCAAAGTGGTGTGGGTGGTGAGGGAGGAGATGCCTTTTTATAAGAGAGGTGAGGAGAAATTTTGGAATCCTTAAAAAAATATATTAATATAAACTAATATTATATTAAAAATGGTTCCAAAAGTTATTTAATTTCTAATATTGGATTATTACGGGTTGAAAAAATTGTATCCACTATTTTTTGTCCATGTTTAGGTTACATTATTAACCTTATTTTTTGAATTTATCCATTAGTTAAACCTTTTAACTCTTACGATGAAAAATAGTCTATTTATAGTTTGGGGTTAATATAATTACTATAAAATTACAAAATAACCCCAAATGGATTGTTGATAATATATTTAGCCTTATTATAGATATTTTGGCCAAATCATATATTTTTATTAATTTTATATCATTTAATTACATATTATTCATTTTAAAGTATCTTTAATGTCAATTATGATACTATTAATTATTTGTGTTTTTAAAAATATAATAAAAATATGATTACATAAAAAAACATCTAATATATCACTAAAATGTATAAGTTATCTATAAATTCTGTTTATGTCATTAATTATGTCAAATTATTTTTCTATTAAAATTTTAATATCATTTATCTGATATTTCCACTAATTAATATATTATTGCATCATCATTATGAAATCTATTTATTAAATTTTTTCATAACCAAAAATTAAAAATAAATTATCAAAATAATGATATATTTATTATATATAATATTCAAATTTATATTCAAATTTATATATTGTATAACCCAATATTGAAAATTATTTAATTATTGAAAATATCAGTATGACATTTTTAACTTATTATTAAATAAAATAAAATAATTGTCATATTCGTACTTAATTCACATAAAATGGTTATAACATTTTACTAAGGTTGATTTTCATTGAAAACAAAATAAACAAAATAAATTAATATAAGTGTTAGGTTAAAGTTATAATATTATTAAACCATTCTTACATTTAATTACCTAATTTACCTTTAATTGCAGGAAATAAATATTTACTAAAGCTATTAGTCATAATATTCAAAAAAATATAGTATTAAAATATGAATTGAAAATTTTGTAAAACAACATATTTCCATTTTTTCCAATTTAATTCACCGATGTCAATAAATTATGTTTAAAATTAATCTCACATATGTGGCGAGATAGAAGGTAAATGTGACATTCAAAAGTTCAATATCTTTTTATATCTAATTTCAAAATAAAAAAGGAATCTAATGACTTAAATTGGATTAATTTTTGTACATTTGGTATATTGTGAATTTAAAAATTAATTAATGGTTTATTAATTATTTAAACAAATACTCAGTTTTTTTAAACTATAATACAATATTTTCCATATTCAATGAAAATGATACCTCTTATAAAAATAAAAAAACTAAATCAAAAATAAATTTGATATTCCAAATTGAAAAATGATTTCTGTTTTGAAATAAAAATTGAAAAATTGAAAAATTTAATTTTAAAATAAGTTCACCATTAAAAGGAAGTAAAATTACCCTTTTGAAAATATAGTTTTTATATAAAAAATATGTTTTTTTCTTATATAATTATCAATAAAACACATAATTATAAGGTTAAAATTATATGAAATTTAAATTATTTTAATTATGAGATTAATACTATTCATAACCACTATTTAAATGTATAGGTTAATAGATCATTGTGCGTTTAAACTCATTGTTGTGTGAAATTCAAGCTATCAAAGAGATTAAATTTAAAAAGTTACATTAAATAATATTTTAGGGTGTCACATTAGCAATCAGTAGATGAATTCAAAAATAATTCACTGACAAATATATTATGTTGAGAGACATATTTTTAAGACTGTGTGATGAAGACTCATCTTTTAGAACTTATATGAATAAAAAATTAAAATATAAGATTAAAAAATACCATCAAATATAAGAAGAAGAGTTGGAAGAGAGAAAGCTATTAATATGTTTCATAAATTGAAATGGATCATGTGAAATAAATTTCTAATGGTAAGGTATATTCATAAAACTTCAATTGTCCTAGTGGGGATAATTTATGAAAAATTTTGACATCGAAAAACAAAATTGAATATGTTTTTAAGAGGAGAATCCTTAGTGATGAATCTATCTAATGAGGTGGGACTTTTGTTTTAGATTTTGAAATAGTGTACAACACTAAATAATTATATATGATATTGGATTCCATAAAATCAGATTATAATCTAAAAATTGACTCCAAGATGATGGAAAAATTTATATTGTTGGTCCATAGTGACTCACCATCATCCTCAGCATGAGGAATATTGAAGGTATTACTCTCTCTATAAATAATAAGAGTTTATATCTTATCTAAAGTGGTGTTGAATTTATGGGGAAACACAATGAATGTGGAAAATTAACATAAAGGACACAACATATTGGTTGAAAATAAAATCTAATATTAAACAATTAGTGCACATAGAGAGTGGTTTTTAAATTATTTCAGGTCATGATTGATATAAAGGCTAAATGTGCTTTCTTTTTAGAACATTTAATGCTGAAAATTACATTAAAAAAATCTGGAATAATGGTTGAATTTTTTTCAAATCCTTTCAAAACCAAGAAGTTGTATCTTGATAAATCTTTTATTTTATTGCTTTTATGAGGCTATTAACTCAATGACATAAATCTAAGGGGTTAGTGGAATTTTTCGAATAAATATGGTGATATATTGAAATTAGCTGCATATATTAATATTTTTTCTATATAACTTGGTATTATAACTATTAGAATCAAGTTATTATGTATCATAGGATACCAAAATATTACATCTATGAAATGGTATTATCAAAAAGTGATATCATGGGGATATAAGATATGTGGAATTTAGCCTAAGTTTTTTTTTGAACTACATATCGTCTATGGTCAAAGTGATTCTTAGTAGATTTTTGATAGATTGAGTTCGTTATTATAAAACTAATATTTTTTTTGAAAAAGGAATAGTTAATCGATAACGTTGAATGTTTTTTAAGGAAATATATTTGGAGGATACAAACCATGCAACAAAATCATGGAATACACCATGGTATTTAATTAATATAAATATCCACAACAAAGTACCCAAGCTTGTTTGATAAGGGTTGTGTGATGTTTTTTGTGTAAGGGTACATCCAACCTACTTAAAGGTATTTAGGGATGTTCTTGATGGTAAAATCAATAAGTATCTCATGTGTAAGGGTTACCTGAGTTTGTTGCATCATAGTGTTGTGGGATAAGATGTAAATGTATTTGTATCAATATAGATCTATCATCACATATGTTTAACATAATAAGACCAAAATTCGTGTAATGGTAAAGGTGGATTTTTATGACTTTTTTAATAGTATATGAGAAGAAAAATACACAAAATCTAGAGCCATTCCATAGAGGATATTATGTAAAGGTAATTAAAACCGTGAATAAAGGTTATACCAAAGGTATATTTAGTAAAGACTCATCCTAGATATGTGTAATGTCGAGAAAATGGAACAAGTTTAGGCATAACAACATATTCTATTCCAAATTCATGTGGAATAAAATATTCTAATTCCATAGAAACTCTTTATCATGTGGAGGAGAGGTTATTTATGTAGATTTCATGAGGTGATTATTTACAAGTCTACAATTGTCCAATGTGTAGAAAATGGACTATGTTGTATCTAATTTGGAGATTCGATGGAGTTTCAAGAGTTAATTTCATAATCATTTCTGATTTATGAGGTTGTTAAAAGATCAATATTTGTGGATTTGGTAAGATGGTGGCTATTTCACAAGAGAGTAAGGCCACACAAAATGTTTTGAATAAAAACATTTTTTATGTTGTAGTAGAATGGTTTATTCAATGGTAAATAAATAATGAAGGATGAGTGTTCCATGGAATCAAAGATTACTATATAGTTAAGAAAATATCCACAGAACTATGAATTCAATAGATATGTAATTTTAGGACCTTAAAATAGTTTTAATGTAACTAAATATTCACACTAAAGTTTTAGAACACATGGAAAAATATCAAGAAGAGTGGAGGAATGATGATTAATATAAAACATTATATTAATTATTACCATTTTATAAATATTATTATTTTATTGTTGGAGAAAAAATATAAACAAAAATAATATTTAGATATCTATATTTCAGTGGGAGAAAATGGAATTGTTATTTTGAAATAAATAAGTGAAAGAAGATGATAGGTGGGAACTTCCTAAAGAACCAACCAAAGATAAAGGAAGAAGGTGATTCCATGACATCTCCAAAATGAAGTATTCTACTCATACGGTGAAGAACACATTATATTATAAAGTAGAAAGATGATATTCAAGGAACCTACATCTATATCTAATTCATCTTAGATAATAATATATATTTTTATTGGAATGTGATACATTTTTCATCATTTATTATAGTTATGGGAAAAGAAAGAGGAATTATCAAGGATCTGATTCCATGGTAATAATGAATCTACCCTAGACATTGTATGAGTTGTGTTGCAGGGAAGGAGTGGATAATCCAAAACAACATGTTGTGAGATTTAATGATTTGGTACATCAACACATTTTCTACTACAATCTCCTGGGATTATTTTGTAATGGTGAAAAAATAAAAAATATTATATTTCTATTATAATTCGTGTTTTTTATCTTTTTCAGGGAAAAACTATTAAGTGGATTGAATCAACTCTAATGAATAACTTATATAGGGATGTTCATGTAAAGAGGTAATTAGACGAAAATAGAAAAGAAGATAAAAATTGTGTGACCCTTTATATAAAGAGTTCAATTTCTTAACCGATATATAATATGTAAAGGAAAAATAGTTAAAATTAGAATAATTTGTGAAAATAAATTCTCCTACTGAATGGAATTTATCACTTGATCACCAGGAGGGACCTAAATATTTTTTACAATTTCACATCCTTATTAGACAATAAGATTTTTGTGGTTTTTAATTTTAATTTTTAGGAAAAATATTCTTATTTTGTAACATGTATGGAAACTATTAATTGTTTTTGATATTTTTACGGTTCCATGGTTTAAAAAAGAATTTTTTTTGGAATACTCTTTCTATATTTCATTAATTATGAGTTATGCATGCCATGAGTCTATTAAAATACCTAATAAGAACTTCATAATGTAAAAGAAAATCTATATGATCCATTGAATCCATTACTAATTTTACAAGGTTTATTTTATGTATTTAAAAGAAAATTTTTGAGGTAATTTTTAATTGTAGACATAATGTGTCTATATTGTTGTTCCTAGGTCATGTGATACAATAGAGGTGTCAAGGAAGTGAATTAGTGGTCCCTTTTAATTTTTAGGTATATGGCTTCATAATTTTACATGTTTAGCTACATAAATATTCAATCCACTACTTGTGTTTTAACTCAAACTTAATCAAATATAAATAATGTAAAAGGAATAACTGATACGAGTATATATGTTTTGTCCATGAAATCCAACACCCTTCCAATTTTGAATTGGATTCCAAGTCCATGTTTTTTTGAATTGATTCACATGAGTATAATTTACATGATAACTCCTAAAAAGTTTGACTATAAATATAACAAATTTACTAGTAGATAATGCCCCAAAATATAAATTCTTCACATGAGCACATCAAATACGTCCATAAATGTTCCTTATACCAGAATCCAGTTGAATATTTCACCTAAAAATAATAATTCCACCTCATAGTGGGAAATTTATACATTCCCTGAATATTTCATCAAGGTTCCTTCTAAAATTCTCCCTGAATAATGCTTCAACATCTCCTTAAATAGTAAATAGATAGATTTTTTTATCCTTGATTTCTGCATTTCATTACTTCTTCAAGATCACTTCTCCATACAAAACCATATTCTAATGGTTTAAAATATTAGTTACCGAGAAATAGTTCTTACTTCTTCAATTCCATTTCTTCTTCCGCATAATATAATCCATGTTGGACTTATTTTCCTTCTCATATATGTAGATGAAATTCCGGAATGTGATCTCATTATTTCTCTTTCTTCACAGTATAGAAGTTATGAAATATAATCATCTTTATTTGATACATAGAGAATGTACAGGACTAAAAGTATAAAATTTCTATCTATTTTTACAGTATATAAACATAAAAATATATACTAAAAATTTTCTTTTTAAAAATTTTATATGTATATTTTTCATAATATTCAATCTTTATTCTCCTAAAACTTCAAAAACATATTCTCATATTTCAACTCATTAAAATATCTCATTAAAATAAATTCATGGACTTCAAATATACATTAAAAATAATCCCTCTAATATTAATGTGATATTAAATTTATCACATCATTTGATATATAAAATATAATTCTTTAGACAGTGATAAGTATCCACATTCACGATATCTTGTATCCTTAAGAGTATGGTGATCCTCATGTTGGAACTCCATCATCTTAAAGAATTGAAGGATATTAAAAAAGATTACCCATCAATGACCATAGTGTTCTCCTCTCAGTTTTGAACCTTATAGTGCATATTTGAGACATGTTTCAGGACCTCGAGGATGAAATTCATGACATCATAAATGATGTAAGAATTTTCATATTTATACTTTACTCATGAAGTGATCATCACCATATCTTTTTGTTTATTTTTCTATATTTCATCAAATTAATTTCCTTCAATTTTTAATTAACTTTTGATATCCAAGCCACCTATTGATATTTAAATAAATCATGGTATTTACATGGATTCAATGTTACCCTTGGTTACACCATGGCATGGAAAACATCATCTACCTATATAATATTCTCTATTGTCGGATGATCATTTCTCATAGCATCTAGCTTCTCCATGAAATGTTCATCCTTTATTATCATTATAATCATATTTAAATATATAAAAATATAATTCACCTTGGAATGATCATTATACAATTTGAGCTTAATATTTATATAGCTTAAACATGATGTTTTTATTTTATCATGAATAATGTATACATAGATCTATTATTGTTTGTATGGATCTAACATTATGTATACATATAATGAACTCATGGTTATGCAGTTTAAAATAATGTATAAGTATCTTCAAAATGAATTTTATGCATCCTAAAATAAGTTTTACACAACCTAGGACTTTACCAGTGACCATCCTGACCACAAAAATCCCAAAATATCACCAATATGAATCCGAATTATTTCAACAAGGTGAGGTACTTCTAAAATTCAAAAAATACAACCTTAATGAGATACATTGAAGTAATTAATATGATTAAACATGACATTATACTTTTAATTCATATAATACTCTTTTAGTAAAACATTGGAAGCCTTTCAGTTTTATTGAATTCTTATGACTCCCATACTAATAATGTCATATGATCAGTACGCAAAGGCTTATACTTCAGGACTATTCTATTTTTCTAGAAGCATCTCAACATTTCAAAAATTCATGCAATGAAAACATGTATTATTAAAAAACTCTTTCCCTAATAAATTCTTATCCATGAACTATATATATTAGTAGAACTTCACCATCAGTAATTTTCATATTCTTCCATGAAGAGTAGCACACTGATCATCACATTTTGGTGCCTATACTTAATTATTCTCAGATATGTTCTTGAATAAGTAGTAACTTGTCATCAAGAATTCATTTCCATTTAAATTGGTAGAAAATCCATTATCTCAAACACATATTAAAACCTCATCATAACCATGGAATGTTTACTTACTGACAATATAGACAATCTATGAATGGAAAAATTAATATACACCTTTGTATTTTTGGTCAATACCACCAATTCCCTTAATTTTTAATATGTGTTCCATTTATTCCCTCCATTATTGATTATAAATAAAAATTGATATATGGAGCTTAAATCACATTTATTTAATATATTTTCGTCTTTGATAATGGGGTTTATATAAATAAACATATTCTTTATATTTAGTTCTTAGTTATGTCATAATTAATTGAAAGAGAAAATGGATTTACATGTTTGCATTGTAATGAGGCTTTGGTTGATCAACTCGAAATCTAAATGGTCCAAACTAGTGTATAAAATAAGAGATACTTCACTAATTATTCAATTTTTTCGATAAATAATATATGTGTGACTACGATCTCAATAACAAATTCTATGATCTATATCAACAAATTTATAATGATTTATTAGAAAAATTTTGAATCCTACACACATTTCAACAAACACATTAGAAATGATCAATAATAATATATATAACTCCCTATATATATAATATTTATCATTAAAAACACTCACTATATATAATAATATTTGTATAATGAATGTGAAATTAAATCAAATTTGTGATTATAATAACTGAATATTCAATGTTATAGGTAGCCCAAAATTCCAAATAAATACTAAAAGGATGTTTTTGATAAATTCACCTCATATTTTCTTACCCTCAAGGAATTAACTCACATTCAATATCATGGTAGTAAGAATAGTCTATAATGGTCAACTTCACTCGATGTCCAGCATTAACATACTCATCCAAAACTCCCTTTAAATTTATTTCCTTAAATTACATGCATGTTTAATTATATAAACACAAAATAATGAATAAGGATGTAATTGTTACATTATTATAAAAAAAATTAAAAAGGTTTGGAGTTTCCTCTCAACCATGGTTTCATTTTTTTTCAATTTTAGATCCAAATGATCTCTTTGTGCGACATACTTGTAATTTCCTGTCATGAATTTTTAAAGGCACAATTGTGTTGCCGTTATTATAAAAAATTTCATTATGTAAATACTTATTATTTTTTAGATGTGAATAAATATTATTTGTCAGATATTTTTATTTTATTTTTAATCATGATTGGATAATTTATATTCACCAATGAACCATCCGTTGAACTCTATCCAACATTCTCATTCTTTAGACATAATACCACTTCATGTGATTTTTCTTGTATGTATTTATTGTAAGAGTTGGTTCACTAGAACCACCTTATTTTATAATTAATGATAATTTGTATTCAAGGGTTTTTATATTAATTAATTTTTTATCACATCATGATTTTTCATCTATGTAACATTGAATGTTATAATATCTTAAGAGTAATTTCACACTAATAGGTCGTAGTGGATCTCTACTATGATGAGAACTGAGAAGTGTTGTGACACTATTGTTGAATATATTTTATATATACATGTGTTATCATTTGAGGAACACAAATAATAAAGGCTATCAGCTATAAAGAATCATAGGACATGGAGGTACCTTCTCATGGTGTACACCTTTGGTAAAATATTGGGGGATATTATGAGAACACGATCCGCTAGTAGGAATTCCAAAAAAAACTGTGTTTCATTGGATATTATTATATGTGAATGTGTATATTTTTCAATAGAAATTAATATTCTTTTTAATGAGTATTATGAGCCATTAACTTATATGTATTGATGAAAACCATGGAGAAATATCTCCATAGCGAGGTATGATATGTTGGGTGTGTCGCGAGTAATATTGAATTAAGGAATAATAGGAGAAATTATTTATCCCTTATATTACTTAATGGAATATAATATCTCAATCCCTTTTATAGAAATTATATATCCTAAATAATTCCATGTTCATTATGATCAATAAAAATTTTCTATTTCCATAAAGTCATAGAAAGAGACATCAAGCATATAGATTGATGGAATGAGCATGAAACCTTCTCGGTTGGAGATATTGTGATAAAATAATTATATTTCATGGTATGAGTTCGTATGAGGTGACATGTCATTGTGTCATTAAATTCATTCTTTATGGGTACCTTGTCATGTTGCTAGATGATAACCTTGGTCTTTAGGTAAGTTTTCCAAAAGCGAAAGTAAAATAATCCTATAGGGTTACACACTAAGTGTATCCAACATATCAGTTAAAAAATTTATTATTTAAAAATATTAATAAATATTATACCCATTAATGTTTTAATATTTATTCATGTATTCCTAATCTCATTTATTCCCTCAATAGTTATTCGAGAGAATATACTGTGGGAAAAATAATTTATAAATATTGAGGAGGATTGGTGGACCAAGATTAATGGTCCAATGATAAATAATAAGATTGAATATTATTTGATTAAATAATATTTAATTATGAAACTCTAGTTAAGAACTTGTTACAAAATAATATTATTTATGTAATTATTTGACATGATGATTTCTTTTGGATTAATAAAATTTTTAATGGCCATTGTTAAAACTATTTATTATTATCCTAGTGAAATTAGTTCCTAGTTATATTATTCTCTCATTATCCAAAGTAAAACTAGGTGACGCCTATTCGGTTGTTCACAATGAATTGGAGAAATGATATAAAGCCTAAAAATGTTATATCTTCTCTAAGAAAACTCTCAAGAATGAGTGTGATCCACCTCCACCAAATCAAGGAGAAATCTTTGTAATCGGTTCTCAAGGTGATTGAGGGAGGACATCGAAAGCACAAGGATATTCCATGATTTCACCCTAAGACTCCTTCAACAATTTATGATGATACATGGATCATGGGTAGATCACCTCTAGAGGAACCCTACACATGGATATTACAATGTAGTGGTGGAACTCTGCATATCTGTGGCCCGATTAATGATCAAAGAAATAATAACATTGGAAGTAATTAATATTTAATTAAATTAATTTTAAACAACAATTGTTGGTATAGTATTTCTTGGTTCTAGGTTTTCTACACATTTTATGTTCTTTGATTCTATTATTTTGGTCATGCCATTCTTCGTCAGAATAATCCTTAGATTGATTATCAATAATGAAAAAAAAATAAATGTAGGGATTCATCCTTCATGTTCTTCTTATACACCCAGAACATACATGTTGTACCAGATAATTAACACTATTGTATATAATTATTTAGTTTCTTTAATGATTTACACATTCATAATTTATATTTTCAATTTAGGTTAATCATTATTTAAATATTAAATTTTGAGATCTATTTATTCCTCCATACTGTCTTATATATCTAATAGAAATGATTAATTATATGATAAAAATAAAATCGAAGAACTCATATGGTGGTTCCAATGATTATAATCGGATAAAACATGAATACAAACAGTGTAATATGCATTACATGCCATGTACTCTTGTTTAATGCACCATGATTTAATTCTTATATAAGTTATCCTATGTGAATTAATGAAAAGAAATGCAGTTAATTCTTACACCATGTTTTGACCATGAACTACTGTCACATGATCAGTTGGACCTCATGTCATGTGGCCCACTAGAAAACAGTGTGTAGTCCATTTGGATTAGGGCTGGGCCATGTATTCCATACACATCAAACCCAACTAGTGACCAGGTAACATAGAGTCAACACATATTTTGGACCAAATAGAATCATTGTTTACTCAATGAATTCTAAACTATGCCTCACATGACAAGTCCTTATGCGTGTACTTTCAGATACACAGTGAATAATATACATACCATGTAGACATGATCTACATGTTGTTTCCTCTGGAAATAGGGATGACCTTGTTTGTTTAAGGTTCAAACATTACAATCATTTTCTAACGGGTTTTTTTATAACTGAAAACATCCAATGATTCTATATCAATTTGGACTAACATTACAAAGGTAGGTTCTCATTAGTTGTCGAACGATGAGGATTATGAATTTTCATTGGTCGAGAGGATGGGAGGTTAGACTCATCAAGCATTTTTTCGGGGGAATTATTGTCTACTCTAGGACTCTATTGAAATATTTATGTTATGTTTGTGAATCATTATTATACTAATATGTATGAAAATGATCTTTCCTTAAGATCTGACAATAAATGATTAATATGAATGAGATTTAGATAATCCTTTATATGTATTTGAAGTTCTTCATCGATAGAGAATCGTCTTTGTTTATTATAGATTCTTAGTCAATGGTATCCTTCAACACATTATATAAAGATCTCTTAGTCATTATGATAACCATGCTGGTTTTAAAGCCACTCAGTGGGGAACTTGAAGTTTATTGTCATTTAGAAGGACATGGAGTATTTTAGAGTTGGGATCATACTCATTGATGGGCTACCTACATATCCATGTTAGAAAAGGAATCAGAACCCACGTAGTTTGGCAATTAAGATAAAGTTAAACATCATATGGGATAGATGAGAATTAATGGGTGATGGGATTGAACCTCATAAAGGCATCCTACATACTCCACTTTTATGTTAGAGATAAAATTCTACATAGTTTGGTTCGGAATTGTGGGGATTACGTATGATTAACGGACCAAAGAAATGTGACGTGGTTACTTTTACACTCTAAGCTCACATAAGTCATGCTCGGTGTGAGAAACAAGAGGTATCAATAAACCTGGAAATTTGTTCCATGAAAGATGCGGTCACAAGGATTGATATGGGGATTATGTATGTATGATTTCCCAAATAGAAAAATATTAGGACATACTTTAGAGAAGAATCCCGGGAATAAGGTCTATAAAGGTATATGTGATTTATGGATATTTGGATACTCAAACTTGGGGCTTACTCCTGAGGAAGATGCCCAAATCAGGAGGGTACTTGCAATTGGGTTTTATTGCTTAGAAGGAAACCCAAATCCAATGAAGTTAAGACTGGTTAAGAGAAATTATGATTGGGGATTATTCTTGAGAAGGAGGCCCAGGTTAAAGGGACTTGAAAACGGGGACTTACTTTTGAGAAGGAGGCACAGGTTAAGGGAATTTGGGATTTGGGGCCTACTCCTAAGGAGGATGCCCATATTTGGGAACCTAGGGCTAACTCTTGAAAAGGATTCCCAGGTTAGGGGACTATTGGGACTTACTCCTAAGGAGGATGCCCAAATTAGGAATCCTAGACTGGGGCATATTCCTAAAAAGGAGGCCCAGGTTAGGGGAATTATGACTGGGGCTTACTCCTGAAAAGGAGGACCATGTTAAAGACCTTCTCATCTTTTAAGACGAGGATAAATGAATGAAACCTCTCACCGTAGTGACATGATGATATGTAAATCACTAGGTTTTGAGATATGTTCCACAAAATTCCTTTAAGATAAGGAATCCAACAAAGGAATCATGACATAAATGCCTTTGAAGAGGATTCTGAAGGCTAAATCATGAAGAGGAGAGGTGGAATTGATGAAAAGATATGAATATACAAGAGAGTCACCCAATAAAGGGTAGGCACGCAAGTCCTGTTGGGGCACGCAAGTACTGGTCGTGCAAGTATAGTTGAGAGACACATGTGCACTTGCGCGACGGTCAACCCATAGGGTAATACTTGAGTGAGGAATGGATCAAGCCCTTAGTATTATCTCTAGAGGTTTCCAAAAGAGCGGCATGTATGTTTTGATGAAGGGATAGGGCGGCATGCAAGTGTGGACATTTTACCATAAGTGCTAGACGTTTAGGCGTGCAAGTGTTGGTGAATTCCAACACTTAAACCTTGTTTCCCCACTTTAGATCTTCCATTCTAGGTATGAAATTACCTTAGAAGTGTTCGGAAGACTTCAAGAAGAGACTAGGGTGCTGGGAGCTCAAATATGACTTTTGGAATTTTTTATCCATGAAATGTGGGGTGCACAATGGTTATTTATAGGCTACTGATGACCTTGGGTGAAAATCAAATAGGGCATGCAGGTCACCTGCCCGCCCAAAATGCGGCGTGCAGGTACCCTGCGCGACCGTCTTGAAACTTGCACGGCCTATGCTGAAGAATATCCTTTCTCATGCCTTTCTCACTTTCTGATGTTTCTTCAAAGGATGAATCACTTTATGTTAAGGTATTTTCCATTTTTCAGTCGTTAGACTCTGTGATGGAAAGAAGCATCAACACATGTCATGTACTTTTACAAGTTATGTAGATCTAAAGATTATTATATTATGTAACACTTGAGACATGTACTATCATGTGGGCGTAAATTTTGGACACACCATGTGATAGTCTTTGAGATATATATCTGTGTGAGTATGTTTTATTAACATCTGTGTAATATCCAAGGTCTGTACATCATGTATGAGTTTTATTATAGTTATTATTCTAGGTTTTTTTCTATATGTCACAATGAATAATGTGTATATAAATATAATTCTTGTTCGGAATTTTTCGATGACTATTCACTAGGTTAACTCTAAGGTACATTTTATTTACATAGTTAATTTTGAATAAATATATTAATTTGTTGAAAACTATAATGAATGATAATCACAAGGAAATTCAGAATGGGTTTAAGATAAAAGGATTGATTAATTAAAATAATAATTAATCAAGTAAAGGGTGATTTATCTTAAATATGAATTATTAAATAATTGAAATATAGTTTTATTAAATGTGTAATTATTTCTATGCATGTGGACAATCATGATCTAGACCATAACATTATATGTGATTGGTTTCCTTTTAATATATTATGAAATTAATTTTTTTGCAGGTATTCCTTCTCTCATAAATAATATGTAGGGCCTACATTCCCATGGTTTCTTTTATGTAAACCCCCTTGTAACCAACACCTATGTGTGAGTAAAATCATATATAATGGATGGAGTTCCCTAGCCAGTGTAGGTACTTCAATTTAAGAGACGAGTGGAAACCAATCCAATATGATACAATTTGGGAATGGTGGAGATATGTAAACACAAAACATAAATTGTTAAAGGTGTTTCTCCCCTAGTCCAATGAATAGTTTATCAACTGCTAGATAAACTCACCATTATAACATGATCATGATCATAATATTTATTTTATGTCTATTAGTTTCAAGGTTATTGATTATAGGTGTGTTATTGTGGTCATATGATTAATAAATTTACAAGGATTCAGCATGAAACTAAAATAAATAGTCTTATGCGTAAATATTATCTATGACATGGTTAATCACATAATTAATACCACTTAGAATTAACAGACATGAAAAAATATAATAATTGGAAATTTATTTATAATGGGTAAAATCCATAAATAAAATATTAAGTCGTTATATCCTTCTAATACTTCGATTAGAATCAACATGTAGTTCAAAGTTCTTGGCCAACCAATGTTGGGGTGATTTTAATTATTGGGGAATTGTAATTTGAGATTTTGGGAGGACTTATGTTGGCTGACATCTAAGGATGACTATAGACGTAATACATTGTGTAACATAGAATAAAATGTTGAGGAACTATAAATTAATGTTTTTAGGATTGAGGAGCTCACTCAATGAATCAAGGAATGATGAGTTAATGCAGTAGGAAATTGGAATGCCTACCTAAAACCATTCGAGTTTCTTGACCAGTCAATGATTGGGTAATGAGAATAGAATATGGATCCCTACGACTATAATATCCATGAAACATGATATTACAAATCCTATAGTGAGGGCTATTGGATTTTGGTAAAACACAAGGAGACTAATAAATATAATATTTATTTATTTCCTAAAATTTTATCAGATAAAGCACTAAAATTATGCTCATCTTTTTTTAAAAACATCAACAAAAATGACATCATGCATATCGTTGTGATCAATACTCTAAAAGGAAAACCATTCTAATGGCATGAATTTCTAGGAGTGGAAAAGGTGTATACGAGCCATCCTTCACCATGAATGGAAAATTTATGTGCTGGAAAAAACCTTAACAGTTGCACCGGGAAATGAGGCGAGTGACAAAGAGCTCCCTCTGTATGAGAAACAACAGAATGATAATGTAATTTGTAATGACCCGTGTTTTGAACCAGGTTAAAAAGTGGGAGAAATTGAACTTTTTTCAATTACTGAAACTGTCATTTTTAGAATCGGGCTTCGGAACAAGGTTTTGAAGGTTTCAACCCTTCATTATAATGTTTTTGGGGTTGAGAGAAGGCCCGAAAAGATTCCTGAGTGTTTCGAGATGTTTTAGGTGTGGAGTACCTGAAAGAGGATGGTTTTTAAAGGATAACAGAAGGCGCATTGTTGGCGCATGGTTTCCCAAACCATGCAGCCCAAACCGTGCATCTTAAAAAAGGGATGTAGAGGAGTCTGCAGAGCCTGTACATGGTCTACCCAAACTATGTGACTAGCCTGTGTTGGGTGTCTGGGGTGTCCAGTGGAGGCCACATGGTTTGCGCACGGTTTGGAAAACCGTGCGGGTTGAACTATGAGTGGCCCTCCTGTTTGGGTTTTTGGGATATTTTGAATGGTTTTAAAATTATAAGAAAAATAAAAAAAATCTAATAAATACTCTCCCCTTCCCTCTCGAGCAGACCCGCACGAACCCCCCCCCCCCATGGTACCTCGGCCTCACGCGATCCCTCTCCCAGCTAGACCACCATCCTCCTCCAGTCTTGGAGATTCTTCCTTCAAATCTCTGTGTTAAGCACCTCCCTCTATTCTCCTCCCTTCCAGGCCGATTTTAGGGACCCTCCTTTCCCTAATATTGTTCGTCCATGCACCCCTAGGTATAGTGTTTGGTTATTTTGGGTTTCTTTTTTATTACGCTTGTTCTAGGGTTGTGCGGAAGGTCCCCCAGGACCTTGTTGGTGTGCCTACAACATCTACCACTTAAGGCGAGACATATTATGGTGATTTAGATCTGTCGGTTTGATTTTGAGGTAAGGGTTTTACCCGTTCTTTGATTACACAGCTCCCAATTTGTTATATTTAGTTGGTTTAAGGATCTTAGTGCGTTTTTCAAAGTGCTTTGGTGGGTTCGGGTTGGATTCCCTTTTCCAGAGCTTAGCCGGCTATTAGTTATATAGCGTCAAGAGCCGAAGTGGATAGATGGATCAACCATGAGGTAGGGTCCCTCTCATTTCCCTTTAATTTAATGTGAAACATTTAAAGAGTTTAATACAACACTATTTTACTATTTTAATTATTCATGTTTAGCCGATTAAATGCTTCTGTGCAAATTGTGTGAATTGAAGGAATAAGATAAAATGGTTGCATGGTCACTAATCCAAAAATTTAATAATAAAACCCCTCGATCAGAGGTGTGCTGACTTCGAGATAAAATTAAGAAGTAGATTCTTATGCATACATACTAAACTATTGTTATTCTTTGTTGAAACTTAGATGAAATGGATTAGGGTGGTAAGACGATGCCTTAGGATAATGGAATAAGCACGACTTATGCTAATGTAATTAATTTACTGAATGTGACTTAACTGGGAAAGGTATTCCATAACACCTCTTTATGCTTTGAAAATCCGTAAATGTCTTTGAAATGATCTAAGAGGAATGAAGAATGATATGGGGGTAATACAATACCATACATGAGCAGGTTGCCTCATGTACTTTATATAAATGTGATGAATATGTTAGTGTCTTAAAATGTATACTTAAGAGGAATTTACTTAAGTATAAATGTGATAATGATACTTGAGATGATTTTCCTTAGGTATATTTGTATGGACGTTATTTTAACCATTTACATGGATATGGGTTGTATGATTGTTTGTGATTTTGATATGAATTTTAATGCTTGTGAGATAATTCCATAAGTATTATACAATAAACATGGTTGTAATGTTAGTGCACACATGCTGATGCCACCTGGTGTTGAGATACGTGTTTGGATGGGAGGCAGTTGTACCCCATGCCAGTGTGACAGTACAAGTATGGAAGGGAGGAATTCTTACCCCTTTCCAGTGACATCTAGTGATAAGATACATATTTGTATGGGAGGCAGTTATACCCCATGCCATATACTTTTCATGATTATGAATGGGAGACATTCATACCCATGCCATATACTTTGAATGATTATGGATTGGAGGCATGAATACCCCTTGCCATCTTTTTTTTAGCATGGGTGGGAGGCATGTCTACTCCATGCCAGCGGTGATCTATATGCATGTATGGAAGGGAGGAATTCTTAACTTGTGCCCGCAATTCTCTATATGTGTATGGAAGGGAGGAATTCATACCCCTTGCAAGTTGACATTTGTGGATGAGATTCATTCTTACCTTATGACCACTAATCTCGATTAATGGGTGAGAGGCATTCTTACCCCATGCCATTTGTGTTATAAAGTCTATTATATATGTATATGGTGACATGATCTGGTAACTTTACCAGCAATAAGCTGAAGTTGGTATAGCCGTTGGGTGTCCTTAGGGAACCCGGACGGGTGTTGTTATTCTATGTTGTTCTACTTACTTATTTCTCCATACCTACCCAATGTTTAATTACTATACACTGTCTGGATTGGGATCAACACCGGTGGTTCCGGCCTAATGATATTTATATCTCACACCCTAATTGGGTCGCCATTACCCTGGGGTACCTGAGTTGACCTTCTTGCTTGCAGGACCTAGGTTGTGTGTTGTGCTGTTTGTATCTGAGGAGTTAAGAGAAAAGGACCAAGCAGGAGCTTGGGATGCTCAGGATATTGCACAACGGTCCTTGATATATTTTCATTATTCTTTTTCATTGTATTGTAAGCATGTTGTATTGTTTCTTATTTCCTCATGGTATCATTCATAATCCCTGTATCGTGTAAACTAGCTTTGGCCACCTCTTATAAAAATACCATTATTTATCTTCCACTACCATTTGTTCATTGTTTATCTACTACTGCTTCTGCTACTAGTGTTATTTACTCTGAGATACCACTGTGTTACTCTAATATGAGTGTATAGTCTCCCCACTATCACCTCCTGAGACCGTCGTCAGCCTGTGGTGTATGGGGAGATGCGCTTGAGGCCTTGTGGCGACCGGTCCGGCCACCAGTTTGATGGTGAGCTTTGCCGAGACATTACAAAGTGGTATCAGTGGGTTTTCATCTTCTGGTTTGTTCTAGAATTTGGTGACAGTAGACATGGATAGTAAGGAGATGGAATTTGGTAATGAGTTGTGCTCGGGAGTAGCTAACCCGTGTACAGGGAAAAGCCAAACTGCCTCGAATGAAATTGTTATTTTAATGATTTTGATTATTACGGTTGATTTTATTTAACCATTGGGTGACGCACATGGTTTCTGTTGATAATGTTGATGCAATTGTGGGTTCCATTTCTATTGCAACCCGATGATACGAGGGTATGTCACCTCATTCATAATATAGGCACATTGTTTTAAATCACATTCCATGCCATCTAGGATGCACTACTAATGCCTGCTGTTGTGATAGGTACTATGGTAGTTATTCTACGGTTCTATGATTTAGCATGTTTGGTGTTTCTTCTTATGCTAAAATGCTATTTTTGATCAAAAAATTAAATTAGTTTCTTTTTCTAAATTATGTGACTGCAGTTAAAATAGGAGCCAATTTTCAGTTGTAAGGTGTATGGGTGCCTTATATCTGGGAAATGGTAACATGTTTAATCAGATTTCCAAATAAGGGCTGCTAATGTTTTAACTGTAACATGGAATTGGTTTTGATTAAATAGAGACAAATTACAAACTGTAAGGCGTATGGGATCTTGGAAGATTGGTAGGTTTCCACCCTTACGATTGGATTATTGTATTTGAGCATGTTAATTTCTTAAATGTGATCTATTATGTTTAATGGGAGCCAATTTTCAATTTATAGAGTGTATGTGCGCTTCATGGGTTGGGAAACTGAAACCCATAAGGAATGTAATCACCGAATGCTTTGTGTGATGTTTATATGTGTAAAATCTATTTTATTTTGATATGAAATGTTTTTGGCTTGTTGGGACCCTCGTAGGTCGCCTAGTGGTTAAAAAAAGTTGGTTGAAACTTGCCTGTTATGCTTTGAGCTGTTTGATAAAATGATCAAGTGCCTAGTGATTTTTGGTTTTGAAAGGTTACGTGAAGTTTTGAATTGAATCTTTTAAAGTGATTAAATGAATAATTGTGATTAGATATTAAGGGATTGGAAAAGTAACCTATAATGGTGTCCTCTGTTGAAACATCGTGTGAGGTTAAGTTAAGTCTTTCTTGCGAGTTCCTTGAGACAGAACCGTAGGTGTTTTCTAATAGCGTTTGTTTTCTATTGGAAAATGACTTGATCGTTAGGCTAAAGCCTGATGACTTTTGTTTGGTGTGACCAAATGCATGAGCCGACGCTTGTTCTTCGTGAGGGGCTATCCCGTGGTAGTTAGTTCCCTTAGTGCCTTTGTGACTTGCTAGCGTTGTGAGTCTTTTGACGTTTGGTACTGTTTGGGTGTTGTTGTCCTTTGTACAACTTCCAGATTCCAATGATTCCATTGTTTGGATGGGTGGTCCTAATTCTTTTGATCTTGTTATGGAATTGAACATCGGTAAATTCCCTGTAGACATGCCTCAGGCATGGTTGGTTGCTTGTTGGGTGTTCGACTCCTTAAGTAATGGACGATCGGTAAGTCGTCGTCCATGTGAACGGTTGTATAAGGAAAAAATGAGATTTGGCTAAATATCTTGTGCTACTGTGTACAATCTTGGGTCATCTCCATTGAAGAGTGACCAGAGCAGTTGGGAATTAAGTTGTCTCAATGCTCGGGATGATGTTCGAAAGACTCGGGTGGTTGACACACCGGTCTTGTTGCTTTGGATTTCATGGGCGTTTCGACATGGTGATCATGTCTCGGAGGAGAGACAGACATTCGTTTAATAGTTATGGACTAGTCTGCTTAAGGGAAGCTGGTGTTTTCTTCTTTTGAGGGCACCGACGCTTCTAAGGTGGGATGCTTCGTGTCAGCTTTGAGACTTGCAGGTGTCGTTATGCGTCGATGCTTGGTCGGTAGCATGACATTGATCTGGACAGTGGTGTATGCAACCCCTTTTAAGAAACATCATTGGTCATGGAGGACTTCGGTTGTAAATCATGAATGATCACGAAATGCCTTGTGCGTGGAAAATGCATTGTGATCGGTTTATAAATCTTGATGCATCATCAGGTGAATCCGAGTTTCTTCTTTAGAGTCGACCAGGGGTGGTTCGACTGATCTCCTTTCCATTTTTTGGGTATAAATAAATGGAATCTGTTTCCAATCTACTTAGTGTACTCAGCCACATGGCAAGCTTGTCCCCTATCTTGCTTTCGTCCTGGATACGCTAAGAGAGCATCGGTCTTAAACCATGCTAAGGTTTAAAAAAAGATGTTGAGCTTGGTGGGTTGTTCCCTTTCGGCGTTCACACTGCATTCGTGGTTTCATTTGTGGGTTGATATTTGAGACGTCACTGAGAGCCGGGTTCGAGCTTTTCATTAAATGTCCTTGTGGTTAATGCGGGATGCCATAGGAGAAGTCATCCTTGTTCAGCTTTTAAAGCGTCATTCGCCTATGTCGGGCGTCTTCTTGAATAGTCAACCAGAGTGGCTTGACTATTTTCGACTTCAGTTTAGAGGTCGATGGGAAATCGACCATTTTATCGTTTCAAAATCACGCTACGTGCTTCGTTGTAACTCTTAGAGCGTTCTTTTTAAGGACAGTTCACAAGGACATGGAGATTCGGTTTGATTCTTGTCCGTTTAGTGTGACAAATCTATGGGGGGAAGTACCTTTGTTTGGTTACTTGATGAGACGACGATGTGATCATGTCTCTTGTGGATTGGGAACAGGTAAGATTTTTTGTGTTCGTTCAGAGTGAAAACGAGTGTTGGCTCGGGTGCTGACGACTTAAGTGTCATGTTCTTAAGTGGATAATAATGGAGTGTTGAACGTTTGTAAATGTAAAATGATTGTTTGAACGAAGCTTCATGACCCTTGTAGGTTGAGTGAGGTGTGTGTTGTTCCCGATGGATTCTCGGGGATGAGAAGTTCTAAGGTGGGAATGTTGTAATGACCCGCGTTTTGAACCAAATTAAAAAGTGGGTGAAATTGAAGTTTTTTCAATCATTGAACCAATTTTTTTTAGAATCGGGCTTCAGAATGAGGTTCCAATGCTTTAAACCCTTCTTTATAATGTTTTGGGGGTTGGGTTAATGCCTGAGAAGTTTCCTGTGTGTCTCGAGATGATTCGGGTGCGTCATACCTGAAAGAGGCTGGTTTTTAAAGAACAAAAGAAGGCACATTGTTGGCTTACTGTTTCCCAAACCGTGCATCCCAAACCGTGCGGCTTAAAATAGGGAGTTAGAGGAGTCTGCATGACCTGCACACGGTTTCCCCAAACCGTGTGACTAGCCCGTGCGGGGTACTTGGTGTGTCCAGTGGAGGTGACAAGGTTTGCGCACAGTTTGGGAAACCGTGTGGGTCAAACTGTGTGCGGCCCTCCTGTTTGGGATTTTGGGATATTTTAAATGGTTTTAAAATAAAAATAAAAATAAAAAATATAATAAAGACTCCCCTCTCCTCTCGGACAGTCCCGCATGAACCCCCTCACATGGCACCTCGGCCTTGCGCGAGCCATCCCTCGGCCAGACCTACATCCTCCTCTGTTCATGGTGATTCTTCCTTCGAATCTCTGTGGTAATCTCCTCCCTCCTTCTTCCTCCCTTCTTGGCTGATTATAGGTCTCCTCCTTGCCCTAATAGCATTAGGCCAAGCACCCCTAGGTATAGGGTTTGGTTGTTTACAATTTATTTCTTATTCCGCTTATTCTAGGGTTGTGTGGAAGGTCCCCCTGAATATTTTTGATGTGCGTACGACATCTACCACTAAAGGCGAGGAGGATTGCAGTGATTGGGATCCTCCATTTTGATTCCGAGGTAATGGTTTTACCCGTTCATTGTTTACGCAGCTCCCAATTTGTAATCTTTAGTTGGATTAAGGTTCGTAGTGTGTTTTTCTTAGTGCATTGGCAGGTTCGGGTTGTTTTTGCTTTGACCTGGCTTAGGCGGCTCCTAGTTAGAGAGCATCAAGACCTGGAGTGGACGGATGGATCAACCTTGAGTTAGGGTCCCTCTACTTGCTCTTTAATTTAAAGTGAAGCATTTAAAGAGTTTAATAACGCATTGTTTTAGTATTTTAATTATGCAAGTTTAGTGGATTAAATACATCTATGAATATCATGTGAGTTTCAAAAATAAGATAAAATGGTTGATTGGTCACTAAACCAACAATTTTATAATAAAACCCCTGGATCACAGGTGCTCTGCCTTCGAGAAAAAAAGGTAGTAGATTCTTATGCTTTCCTGCTAAACTCTTGTTATTCTTTTGTGAAAATTGGATGAAATGGATTAGGGTGGAAAGACCATGAATTAGTATAATGGAATAAGCATGGATTATGTTAATGGAGTGAATTTAGTGAATGGGGGATTACCTGGAAGAGGTAGTCCATAACACCTCTTTATGCTTTGTAAATCCCTAAATTTATTTGAAATGATATAAGAGGAATGAAGAATGATTTGGGAGTTATCCAATACCATACATGAGCGGGTTTCCTCATGTACCATATATAAATGTTATGAATATGTTAGTGTCTTGAAAGAAATACTTAAGAGGAGTTTCCTTAAGAATAAATTTGATAATGATACGTGACATGGTTTGCCTTAGGTATATCTGTATGGAAGTGATTATAACCATTTACGTGGATATGGGATTTATGATTGTTTGTGATTGTTATATGACTTTGAATGCTTATGAGGTAATTCCATAAGTATTATACTATAAACATGGTTGTAATGTGAGTGTGCGCTTGCTGATGCCACCTAGTGATGAGATACGAGTTTGGGTGGGAGTCAGTTATACCCCATGCCAGTGCGACAGTACATGTATGGAAGAGAGGCATTCTTACACTTTTTCAGTGAATTCTAGTGATGAGATACATGTTGGGATGGGGGACAGTTATACCCCATGCCATCTACTTTTCATGATTATGTATGGGAGGCATTCATACCCCATGCCATCTACTTTGAATTATTATGGATGGGAGGCATGCTTACCCCATGCCAGCTTATTTTGAGTATGGATGGGAGGCATGTCTACCCCACGCTAGATGTGATCTATATGCGTGTATGGAAGGGATGCATTCTTACCCTTTTCCAGTTGACCTATAGGGACAAGAGGAATTTTAACCTCGTTCCTGCTATTCTATATACGTGTATGGAAGGGAGGTATTCATACCCCATTCCAGTTGACCATTGGGGATGAGAGGCATTCATACCTCGTGCTCACTAATCTCGATTAATGGGTGGGAGTCATTCATTCCCCATGCCATCTATGATATAAATGCTTTTAAATATATATATGGTGACATGATTAGGTTACTTTACCAGCAACGAGCCGAAGCTGGTGTAGTCATCAGGTGTCCTTAGGGAACCTGGATGGGTGTTGTTATTCTATGTTGTTCTGTTTACTTATTTCTCTATACCTGCTCACTTTTTAATTATTATACACTGCTTGGATTGGTTTTGACACTGGTGGTTCCGGCCTACTGAGATTTATATCTCATACCCTACTCAGGCCGCCATTACACTGGGGTACCCGAGTAGACCTACTTGCTTGCAGGACCTAGGATGTGTGATGTATTGCTTGTATCTGATGAGTTAGGAGCAAAGGACCAAGAGGGAGCTTGGGATGCTCAGCAGATCACCCGTCGTGCCTTGATATCTATTCTTTATTCATTTTCATTGTATTATAAGCATAATGTATTGTTTCCTATTTCCACATTGTATCATTCATCATCCCTGTATCGTGTAAACTGGATTTGGCCACCTCTTATAAAAAGATCACTATTTATCTTTCGCTACTGTTTTTTCATTTTTTATCTATTACTTCTTCTTCTAATAGTGTTATTTACTCTAAGATACCGATGTGTTAATCTGATATGAGGGTATAGTATCCCCAATATAACCTCCTGAGACCCTCGCTACTAGTTAGCAGCCTCTGGCATATGGGGAGATGCACTTAAGGTCATGTGGCGACATGTCCGGTCACTGGTTCGATGGTGAGCCGGTCCAGGACGTTATATAATTCTTTAGTGATTCATGCTATACTCCATGTCCAATGAGCTCTTGAAGAAAATGTATGAAAGGAATTGTTATAGTATGATGCCTTACTATTAGGATCTCTACTAAGAGAAGGAGTGACAAGAGAGGTATGAGATATACCACACTTTGTTCATGACTTTGTTTTGAGGGTCTGTGCCAGTTGGGCTTCATGTAGTCTACCTTATCATCTACATTGAGCGTATCGACATCATATGGACTAAATTCCCAAAAGAGTTGTGTCCAGATCTCATACTTTGTTCTCTATCAAAGAACATCTCATGTTTTATTTTGAATTAGTAATATGATATACAATGAAAAGTGTTGATCACCACATCTATCCTTGATTTTCAAAGTGGATAAGGGCATTGGGTGTGACAAACCTGTAGTCCTTAGGGTGAATAAAAACATGAAGGACAAAGAAAATTGACCTAAGACTTATAAACCATATAAATACCTTAGGCACTATCAGAACAAGAATAAAAGGATCCAAATGAAGGGAAAGGAAAAGGATGAAATATGTTTTTCGTGTAGAATTTTAGGACACTAGAAGAGGAACTGCACCAAGAGGGAACCTGAATCCAAAGGTGCGTTCATTATTGAGTGCAATGTTTCCATTTCTACACATTGGGTATTAGATATAGCTTTCTGTTCTCACATCTATATTCAATTGTATCAACCACATATACATTGGAAAATTTTCCGAGGAGAGATAGATTTGTGAGCTTCTAATGGTGCGAGGCTAGCTTCTCTTTCCATTGGTGACTACCACATTTCATTGCTGATGTGAATTATTCTAGTTTTAAAATATTATTATTATGTACTCACTATTACCAAAAACATAATTTCTACATCACATTTTGATACATATATGTTAATATTCATGTTCCCAAATAATTTTTTTTTCTTTAATAGAAATAATACCTGATATTTTATGTCACATTTAAATTAAAAAAAATCATATTAAATTATGAAAACTGTGATTTGGTAATTAATAATGAATATATTATACATGATACATATAACACCAAGATTTGGCTTCACCATCGCAGTCATATAAATGAGAATTATTAGAAAAATCTATATCATGATGGTTACTTAAATTCATATAGGAAAAAACTAATTCATAGATTTCATTCATGATTACAAGGAAAAATGACCAAATAATAATTTGGTGGATAGGGTTAAAGGGCCACCAAAATTCTGGGATTGGTACACACTGATGTGTGTGGACCATTTCCCATTGAATCTAATGGTGGATATTCATACTTTATAACATTTACTAATGACTTAAGTAGATGTGTCTATATTTAATTGATGAGGTGTAATTTCAATTATTTTGAGAAATTCAAGGAATTCAAGAATGAAGTAGAGAATATGCATGGTATTAAGATAATAAATATTTGTTTGTATCAAGGTAGATAATATCTTAACCAAGAGTTCATCAATATTTTACAAGAGTTTGGTACTTTATCTCAACTCACTCCACCATATACACCACAGTGGAATGGTGTTACTGAATGGTGGAACCATCCCTTGTTTTCATTGTAAGGTCAATGATGAGTCATGCAGATATTTCGTAATTCTTTTGGGAATATTAATTACAAACATAAGAAGACACATTAAAATGAGTACCGACTAAATAAGATAATGGAATTCCCTTCAAGGAATATAGTGGAATGAAACCCATTTATCATATACACGTGTATGGGTATGTGAGTAATTTTTATGGCTTTCTGAGGAAACAAATTAGTATCACTGGCATGACTAGTATCTTTTAGGGTATCTGATGTAAACAAAGGAATACTACCCATACAACCCCTAAAACAATAATGTGACTCTTTCTAAAAAATTATTGTTCATTTAGAGGTAACACATCACAAATAAGGATAGTGGGAGAAATATTGACTTAGATTATGTTGATTCTCAGGATACATTAAAGTTGGTATAGGAATAAGATCTGCAGGACCTCATGGAAGAAGTAGATCCGCAAAACAAGTACTGCATAGAATCTCAAGAGAGGAAATGGAATTAGTGATATATATTTTTTTAGTCACCAAGGATAATGATACATTATTGTTGGACAATTATCAACCTATATCCTATAAGGAGGTAGTTGAGGGATCAGAATCTGCATGATGTCTAGAATCTATAAATTCTAAGATGGATTCTCTATATCAAAAATATATTTGGGTTTTGGCTGATGTGCTAGTTGATGTAATTCTTATTGTGTGTAAATGGGTATTCAAGATAAAAATGGATTGGGAAGGTAAAATAAGTACCTATAAATGAATGTTAGTGGCTAAAGGGTTTAAATAGAATTAAGGAATTAACTATGATGAAACCTTTTCACCAGTTTCCATATTTAAATCCATCAGAATCATATTTTCCATATCATCTTACCATGACTATGAAATTTGGATGATGGATGTAAAAATTAATTCTATAATGGGATCCTTCAAGAAGATGTCTATATGAAACAACCAGAAGGGTTTTTGACACTATGTGGTGGAAAATGGATTTTTCAAGTAGCAGAGATCCATTAATGGATTAAAGAAAGCATCTAGAACATGGAACATTTGATTTGATGAATATATAATAGAACTTGGTTTCATTAAAAATATATGTGAGGAATGTGTTTACAAAATATTTATTGGGAATACAGTCATTATTCTAATATTATATGTTGATGGCATATTAAATATTAGAAATCACATACCAGTCTTACAATATGTTAAAGATGGGTTGAAAAAATGCATATTCATGAAGAAAATCGGAGAAGTAGCCTACATTAGGGTTAAAACTCATTCATGATAGATTGAAGAGGCTTCATGGACTATGACAAAGTAAATATATTTACCATATTGTAAAACTATTTAGTATGGTACCGTCCATTAGGGGATTGGTTCCAGTTTGACATGGTTTTTATCCATCAAAGAAAATATGTCCCCTAACACAATAGGATAAAGATAAAATAAGTGAGATCTCATATTATTCTATGATAGGATCAATAATGTTTTCCATGTTATTTACAATACATTATTTAGCCTACTCATTGAGAATGGTATGGAGATATCATGAAGATTCACGAGAACAAAATTAGACTATTGCTTAGACTATGCTTTAATATATGAGATGAACTATGGATACCTTACTTGTGTATGGAAGAGATGATGAGGTTATCATCTAAGGGTATGATGATTTTGGTTTTTAAATAGGTTAAATGATCTAAATTCGCAATATGGATATTTTTTCTATCTCAGCAGAAGAGATATGAGCTGGAAGAGTTCAAAGAAGCCTGGTGTAGTTGATTATACATTGGATTTTTTTGTACATATAGGCTTATGATATATCCAAGGAATCCATCTGGATATGTATCATTTTCTATGAGTATGATGTGGTACATAGCTTTAAAGACCCTATGACTATGTATTGTGATGATACTACGTTGGTGGATTTTCAAAATGAGCCTGGGTCATATCAATAGACAAAGAACATAATCCAGAAGTATCACATCTTAAAAGATTTTTCTAAAAGGGGTGAAGTTGCAGTGAGCAGAGCTTCCACAGAAAATAATGTGGAATACCCCATGTCTATAGTCATATCTCAGAAGAAGCATGAGTATCATGTGAGATCTAGCAGACTGGAGGTTGTTAGTAGTAGGCTCTATTGAAAGTGGAAGTATGTTAGAGTTGGTGCCTTGGAAAAAACTTCTTTTTAACTTTATGATAACTTATATTCATCTTTTCGAACACTAAAAAATTCTTTATCACATCATTATTGTTCTAATGTGTAACATTGTATGTGATAAATTCCTATGATAAGATGTCACACGTAAAGGTCATAGTAGACCCCTAATAAAATGAGAACAAAAAATCTAAATGAAACTATTCTGTATATTTGTTCTATAGCTGTATGATATCATTTGAGGTACAAAAATGATATAGGATATCAAGGGTGGAGACTCATACGAATACGAGTCACCTTCTCATGGTGTACACCCTTGGTAATATCCAAGAGGCTGTTATGAGAACAAGACCCGCAAGTGGAAAACCTACATTTCAATGTCTGCCATTGGATGCTCTTATCTGTGGAAGGGTTTATAGGTAATTAGTCTTTAATATTATCATTAATGAGTATTATGAGCCATTCACTTAGATGTATTGACGAAAACCATGATGAAATATTTTGATGGGGATGTAGGATATGTTTGGTGTGTCACAAGTAATATTTCATTAATGAATAAGGATATAATTGATTTATCCCTTCAGTTCTTTAACAAAATATAATATCTTAGTAACTTTTATGGAAATGATATTTCCTAAATAAATCCATTGGCATGGTGATAAATAAGAATGTTCTATTTCTGGAATATCAAGGAATGAAATATCGAGCATACAGGTGGATGGCACTAGAATGAAACCTTCTTGATTAGATATATTTTGATAAAGGTATTATATTTCACGGTAAGAATTTGAATCAGGTGGAATGTTTTTGTGACATTAACTTCTTTATCTATGGGTTGCATGGCATGTTGTGAGATGATATCCTTAGTATTAATGTAGGTTAACCAAATTACACTAAGAATGTGTCCTAAAGGGTCACACACTAAGTGTATCCAGAATCTCAGTTAAAAAATTTATTATTAAACAAGTTGAATAAATAATATTCCTAGTCATGATTTACTAATTATTCATGTATGTCTGATTACATTTATTCCTTCACTAATTATTCGAGAGAATATATTGTGGATGGAATAATTAAATAATATTTATCAGGATTGGGAGACCAGGTTTAATGGTCCTAAGATAAATAAGAATATTGAATGTTATTTGGTTAAATAACAATTTATTATAACTCACAAGTTATGTACATGTTATTAAATAATAATATTTCTATCATTATTTGATATGGGGGTTTCCCTAGGATTAATGAAATAATTAAATGTACTTGTTAAAATTATTTATTATTACCCTTTTGAAATAAATGCTTGGTAATATTATTCTCTCATTATCAAATTGAAAGAAAAGTTATGCATATTCAATTCTACATAATGAATTTGAGACCCTATAGGTTTATTTCTTCTCTAAGAACTCTCTCAGGAACAAGATTGGTCCTCCTCCAACGGACCAAGGAGAATGATTTAAAAGCAGTTTTCAAGGATATTGAAGGTAGACATCACACACATAAGTGTAAACTATTTCTTCACCCGGAGACTCCTTCGGTGATCTCTAAAGATATGTGGAACACATGTGGATCACCACTAAAGGAGTCCTACACTTGGATTATACAATACAAAGGTGTTGCACTGCATATCTATGGCTAGATGCATCAATGAAGAAATAATAACCTTCGTGGAAATTCTTATTTAATTAAATTATATATAAAAAATATTTTTTGATTTACTATATCATGGTTTCGAGTTTTAAACCACGTTGTTGTTCTTGGATTCAGTTCTATTGGACATAACATTCTTCTTCGGATATGACATCATATTGATTGTCAATAACATCAAAAAGAAAAGTTGGGAACCATCCCTCCCACACTTCTTCTATACATGAAACCTATATTTATCGCAAAATAATATTATTTTTTATTTTTTTTGTTTTATCTTTTTATAGGAACACCCTTTTCCATAAAATTTAGGTCCCTTTCTTCCTCTACCAAAATGCATTTTAACCACATGTAAGCTCTATACTATAGCCTATTAGATTCAAAATTCAATATTATAGAGGTTTTATTATTAAAATAGATTCTTTATATTCTATTATGGTTTCCTCCCTCTTTATTGATTCGAATTCCTTGAAAATGCCATGTTTTACTAGAAATTATGGGTTTTGTGTCCAAAGATTTGACATCACCAATAGTATCCTTCAAATCATTCTCTTTTAGTGTGTTGGTGAGATTTTTTAATTTATTTACAAGAATATTCGAACCATTAGTAATTTTTTTCTTAGGTAGTATTTATTAATTCATGTAGCCCCGATTATAAATTATGTTAGAGTAACATTTAAATATATTTATTCACCCCAAATACCTCTAATTTTGTCTTTATTATATGAAATAACATATAAAAATATTTATTTTCACTTGAAAAAATTTATATAGTTTTTACCATTCTCATAGGATGTTTATTCTACAAATACTTTGATTATTTATCTTGAATTTATATATTTTTTCAAATTCATCTCTCATGGTCTTCAATCGGGTTTTATCTACATGTAATTGATATTTATACTAGCTCAGTTAATCATTCATTGCAACATTATTTTAATTAATATCTTTTATAATATAGTCTTATTATTCCATATTATCCATTAAAAGTTTAATATATTATATGTGACCTCATATTTTTACATTTCACCTTATTTTATAACTCTTTATTATCTCTATATTCTTCTTTATATTTGTACTTTTCCCAAGATAGGCCTCCACATCAGACCTTAACATATACTCCGTCTAAAATTGTTCTTCATATTCTTCACATCATTATTTTTCTACACTCTATTTAAATTTTTCTATCAAGGACATGTGATGTTCAGTTAAATTACAATATGAATCACTTGATGATGACGTGACTTCACTCAAATTTTTACTCATTAAATTCGGTCCAAATTTTCCATAAGTATTATTTTTCTTTATGTGATCAGATTTTAGTATATTTATGGATTTCCTTATAGAATGGAAAATTTATTAATCATCACACCCATTTTATCAATTTTTCTTCATTAGGTAGTCAATTAAAAAGTAACAAAAACCTACAAAATTAAATCACTTATTAGGGATCATATAATTGTAATTTCATCTTCCCCTTCTAATGTTTTTTGGAAATAAGATTCTGATTCTATTGAATTATCCATCATCTTCTGATTCTAAT
Organism: Viscum album; assembly: GCA_963277665.1. Classification (NCBI taxonomy): domain Eukaryota; kingdom Viridiplantae; phylum Streptophyta; class Magnoliopsida; order Santalales; family Viscaceae; genus Viscum; species Viscum album. Next base: position 389,815,781 of record OY728166.1, read on the forward strand.
TATTATTTTAATTTATATTTAATATATTTTAACTTGATAGATTTAATGCATTTGAATTACATTTCTTATTTAACATTTTTCATCAACAACATGGTTTTTCTTGTTTCATATCTAATAATAGTGTTATTTTGTTCATTAATAAATAATTAACTAATTTATTCTAGAGGATATATATTTGGATGAAATAAAATAAGAAAACTTCCTCTCAAATTCTAGAAAATAGTTGAATCAAACAATGTATGGCCAAATAATATGATACTTGTGGCTATACCATTGACCCAAGTGATCTAATAATCAATGTTCTCATTATCCTCCAACCAAATATCTTCTATCATTACCCAAAAAAAATTAAACATCACTTCAATTATCTTCACATTATTGTTGTACATAATATCATGTTTAAACCAAATATCTTAATATTTTTTAAGTCCCATCGCCTTTGTGTAAACTTTTTTAGATAGGTATAATATGATTAAATTCCCTATCTTCTCATAAAAATCAAGATTCCTCTTGTCTGTATGATTCACCGAAATTTTTTTATAGTGATGTAAATCATTCTAAAACAAAATCAATTTCTATGAGTTTATATGAAAGATGATATAGAAGAATTAGGTTCATTATTCCAAAAAAAAGTATTCCATAAAAGAAATGAAATTATATATTGTTGATTTAATTAAAAATCTCTATCGTCTGTCTTAAAAAATTGTTGAAACTTTTTAGAGGGAACTGTTGATTTTATAACACATGTTATTTCCATGTACAGTGAGATCAATTACATGGGGAAGGGAATCTATGATATATTCTCATTGTAGTAATGTGGATTCTTAATCCAACTTCAATATATGATTAAATTTTTAATACAATCCTTTTATTTTCTCTCATCATTACATGAAGCTATATAATGTAAAAGGCTTAAGATACAATGATTTATAATGTGTTTCCTTGAAAACCAACTCCTTTCAAGGATTGAGTTCTATTTCATGTTTTGGTTTATCAATTACGAATCAAATTAATACAATATAAATACTATCTCAAAAAACCCTAATGGGAAATATCTTGAATCGCCTATCAGATCATCTCTTGGAATATTTTTAATTTAATTTATCATAATAGCCATCACCCAATGGGTTCATTATACATGTATTCTCAAAAATAATCTTGTCTCATAAAAACATTATTTTAACCTCTAAATTGGGCCTTTATACTACCTATAACCAACTCTTAAGGGTCATCCTAAACACCACTATTAGCAGGTCTTCGACTTCTCATCAAATGGTGGATAATCAGTCTTTTTCTCCTTTAATTATTCATGTCCATTCTTCTGTTGGACAACTTTACCATTCAATACTTCCTCTTGATAGTGTAGTATCACAAGTAGTAGGATGGAGTTACTAATTCTCGCTTCTTTATTAGCTTCAACAAAATATATTTTTATGTTTAAATTCTTCTCCTTCAACGACAATTCATAGAGAATTATTATGTATGATCAGGCCCCCTTCTTAATCCTTCCTCAATATTAAAAAGTTCCAAATTATTTTCCTATTTCTTTAATATATTGAGCATTTGTAAGAGCTAAATTTATATGTTTATATCTATTTTTAACTCACTTCAACTATAAATATATATTCTAAGAGTTAGTTATTAATAATATATGTTTGTTATAATCATAGTGTTCAACCTTTATTCTCCGGAAATATTTGAAGGTTATTCTAATATTTTTACTCATCCAAACTACTCATTAAAATCGAATTATGGACTTCAAATCATATTAATGAATTAAATTTTCCTTTTAATTAGACATTAAATTTAACACATATTATTCTACTTGAAATACACTTCTTAAAAAATAATAAATCTCTACATTCATGAAATCGATCATTTTTTTCATGTGGAAATATTCTTTTTTAGTATGGAGATCCCTATACTAGACCTCAACCGTCTTCCTACCTCGAGAACTTAAAAAATATTCACCCAGATTTAACCACAACGTAGACCTCACTATTGTGAATCCCAAACATCATTTTTCATGTGAGTTTCATGACTTATAATATTATATGAACCATAAAATAAATTAGTCATTATTTATTATAGGTATACATTGTACATGAAACACTCATCACAACAACATGATGAATTTTTTGTTTCCATTTCAACACATATCTTTATTTCACTTTATTACTCTTCCATGACTTTCTAAACACATACTAAAATTTTCATAAGGCTTAGTCTAGTTCTCACATCCTAGAAACTATTAATTACACCATGGTGTGTCCCAATTTATCTTCTTAGTATTTACATTCTCTAAAATAGAATATATTTTTTCTACAGCATCTACCTTCTCCCATGGTTATACATCATTTATTCACATTTTAATTGTATCTTAGAGTCCTTCAAAATAATTCCACAAATAATGAACTATACAAACTTTGAGTTCCATGTTCTCACAACTTTAACATGATGTTCACAAAATATAAAAAATCATTCTTACAAAGAGTTGGTCATGTTTATATAGCTCTTAAATGATGTTTAGGTATATAGAACTCAGTATTATATAGATCATAATTCATGTATACAAAACCTTAAAAATTATTATTACACATTCATGGATTATGATTTTGTAGTGTAGAAATACGTGAAAATTCAACCTCAAAAATACGAACCCAGAATATCCTCAAACTCAATTTGAACCTTTTCAACCCAACATGTGTCCATATAAAATTATAATGATGGATCCTAAAAGACATATACTAATATAAATCATAATATGAAGTCTAACGTTCCACTTATAATTCATTTAATATTAATTGAATAATAATTTAGAAGTCCAATAACTATAGGGAAGTCTTAAGACACTCCATCCACTAAAGTCATATGATTAGTGGGAGAAGTCATACAGTCTGGGAATTCTTCCATTTTTCCAGCATCAGTTAAAAAATTCTAGACATCATGAAATGACCATGGGGAATATATAAAATTAATATTACCCTTATTAATACATATTGAAGTGCTGTATAAAACACTAGAACATCTCTATTAGCACATGTTATGGTATACCATTACTATTGGCACAATAATCATGGTGATTATTTTGTTCCCATTTCTATACATCTATTTCCTTTTCTTGACAAGTATTCCACGATGCTCAAAACACATACTAAAATTTCACTACTACATGGTCTAGTTCTCTCAACACCTAACACATGAATTATATCAAGGTGTGTCAAAATTTATCTTCCTATTTTCCAATTATCTCATATGGAATGTATGGTTATGTCAACATGTAATGTATCCCCCATATGGTCATACTTTATTCACATTGTCATTGTATCCTAAAATCCTCAAAAATAATTCAATAGTGAATGAAATTTATGAACTTTGAGTTTTATGTTTAAATAGATTTATCACGATGTTCATGAAACATCAAATATTAGGCTTACACGGATGTTTTTAGGTTTACATAGCTTTAAAATGATGTATATATTGACTAATATAAATATTATGGGGAGGGGGATTCATGTATAAAAAAAATTATAAATGATCATTACAGAAACTTATAATATACTTATGTTGTGTGGGACTTTTCCAAAAAACAACCTCAAAAATAAGATCCATGAATATCTTCAAACATAATCACAACATTTTTAACACAACTCGAGGCCTTATCAAATTCAAATGATGGAGTGGAAAATATATATACTTATAGAATTCATAAGATCAAATCTGATGATCTACTAAGAAGTCATGAAATCATTATTTTATAATAATTTAGAAATATTGTGACTGTAGTGAAGTCAAAAATGCTCCATCAACCAATGACATATGATTATTAAAAAAATTCATACGCTTTAGGAATTTTTCATTTTTCCAACATCAATTCAACTATTCTAGATGTCATGGAATGGCCATTAGGCTTCCTCAAAATGACTCTAATTCTTCTAAATGTTTATTAATGTGTTTCATACAACACTATAACATATCTATAAACACTTTTTCATTTATTACATGAATTTTAGCACACTAATCATCACATTTTGGTGTTTCTACTTGAATTGTTTCAATAAAGCTCTTCTATAAATAGTAAATTATATAAAAGATAATTAGTTACAAAAAATATTTCAACAAGGTTCTAAAAGTGTATTATTAATGGATTAAAATTAAAAGGCACATTTGTAACATTATGAAAAAGGATTTTAAATGTTTAAATCCAGACCCTTGGTTGAGTCTCAATGTTCCACATATTGAATATGATTTTATATATTGAGAGATAAATTAGATTTTTCATCATTCATATATAACTTAAGAGGGGGATTTTTTTTTGGGGTATTGGTGGTTGGAAAAGGAATTTTTTGTGATAATTTCCTTATGATATTTTGTAGATAAAGGATTAATGATAAGTAAATTTTCTCTACACCTCTATTATCTAATTCATCGGAACCCTAGGGAATTATGTAGTGAGATTTGAAAAGTACATTAGAGAAGAAATATTTTCTCCATATCCATAGACTATTTTAGAAACTAAATAATTATTACTATGTCTTGGATTTTATTTTATATATAGTCATTGATGAAACACAACCTTACAGTCGAATGATAGTTGTCTATGATGGATTTTTTCATAAGATAGTATGATGATTTTACTAGATCTATAATTTTTCTACTGTAAGTGTTTCCCTAGAATATATAATACCAAATTATGATTCTTCATTACTATCATTCATTGATCCCTTATGAACTATACTATTTTACCTTTTAGTTTATGTTAAATTTTATTTTATTTTGTAGTGTCTAACGGTTCTTGATTTACATATTTTTCAAATTTTCACCTTAATTTTCTTATTTTAATTATTTTTTTAATGTCACATTTGGTTTGTTATGAGTTCACATTTATACTGTTTAAAATGATTTTTTTGACAAAATTGGTTTTTAAAACTATATTTTTTGTTGATGTTTTTATGAAACACATGTTTTTTTTAATACTGAATCATTTTGTTTTGAAACGTATTTTTTGAAATTATTATGAGTTGTTTTCTCTTAAAAAAAATAAAGGACTTATTTCCCAAATTTTCTTTCAAAATGGAATTTATGGTTTTTTAAAGTATAATCTCAAAACATTTTGTGTAATAATACTAGGAATTTTTCTCATGTCATACCTACATAAATTAGTTTGTATAGACTGGGTGGATTTTAGAGTTTCAGGTTTGGTTTTATCAGAAAGACCCATCCTGTTGACTTCTTCTATCAGGTTTATAATAGATTTTTATTGATGATGGAATTGGACAATGACGTCGCGCATGAGGAGATATATAGTTTAGTAATTGGGTCTTCTTTTCAATCTTTATCATCTTCCATGAGTTATAGGCGATCATTACGATATTATGTATCAGGAAACAACCCAGTCTGGTCTCTGATGCGTCACAGTAAACTACATACCCAACGCCCTCTTCGGGTATCCTTATGATGGGGGCACTCATCTGTATATACACCATCTCATAAAAACATTGATGAAATCTCTCTATCCACATGAGGGGTTGTCCCTTATTTGACAAATATGGGAAGGGTGTTGAAACTTTGGAAAAGTTAGGTACAAATCTCTAGAGTACCCATACATTCCCAAGAAACTCTAGACCTTGGTCACACTTCTTAGTGGCTCCCATGAAAGCACTGCCTCTATATTCATCGGATTCACTACAACTCCAGCCACTGAGATAACATTCCCCTAGAAGTGGACATCTTGTATCTAGAATTGGAACATTGAGATCTTACCATAAAGCTTATGCTCTTGGAGTGTATTCAGAACTATCTATAGTTGTGTGGTGTGCTCCTCCTCCAATGCTATGTATATCAAGATGTCATTAATAAAAACCACCATGAAGTGATCAGGGTAAGGCTGGAAGATCATGTTCATGATCCCCATGAACACTGTCGGAGCATTGGTCATGACGAACGACTTTACCAAGAAATCATAGTGGTTATACCAACATCTAAATGTTGTCTTTGGTACATCCTCGTCCTGTACCCTGCGCTCTTGATAACCTGATCGGAGGAGTATCTTCGAAAACCATCGTTCTCTCTTCTTCTGGTCGGAGAGATCATTGATCCTCAGGTGTTAATAATTGTTCTTCATAGTCACCTGGTTCAGTTTCCTATAGTCCACACAAATCCTCAGACTCCCATCTTCCTTGTTGGAAATCAAAATTGGGGATGTCCATGGGGAAACATTGGGCCTTATGAACCTGTTCCTCTACAAGACCACTAATTTTACCCACAACTCACGAAGCTCTATGGGATCCATCTAATATACTGGCATAGATATCGATGTCATCCTGGGTTACAAGAAGATGCAGAAGTCAACCTCTTTGCAAGGAGGTCATCCAAGAAAATCATCAGATAAGACATCAGCATACTGTTGCACCACTATAGGATAACAAGGACAACTCACGTCAAATGATTGGATTCTAAGGCTATCCAACTGCTGAGTGATCAGATATACCCTCCTACGAGTAATTCCATTCTAGGCTGCAAAATTCACTTCTCACTGGTGAAGGAATTCCAGGTCCCATACTCGCAGACACACCTATCTTTACCCCTAAAAAAATTCAATCTGAGCATGGACCGTGGATAAAAAATTCATAGCCAAGATGTCAACATAAGGCTTCGACGCTGATAATTGTAGATCCCATCCATAGCTCGAACCTCCTAGAGTAATCTCACACTACCGGAACAAGTGTGTAATCATCAAATCCTCTCCCGTAAAGGACTCTAACTATAAGGATCATGCCAATGGATGCATTAGAATATCTTATATTCGAATAAGAGTTGTGGAAATGAATGTGTGATGGCACCTGTGTCTATAAGTACTACAACCAGGGTGGATTAGACATATATTGTACCTTGAATCATCTCTGTAGAACCGTGGGCATAGGCCTCAGTTGGCTAAAGTTTTGCTTATCTTTTTCCATCTACCCCCTAAGGTCGGGGTGGGCCACCAGAAGGAGGTAGCGGTAGAACCTGAAATCACCGCCCACTACATGTTGCACAACCTTCTCCTCTGCCACGTTTCCACCCTATGAAACTCCTCGCATGAATATATTCCTCTTCCTTGGCAGTCCCTCAATCATCTAATGATTGTTGGTATGGCGGTTCGGGTAGTAGCGAGCCATGTGACCCTGCCCGCCGCACGTGAAGGAAATTCTTCACCTCAAATGGCATGTTCTCCCTCGTGAGCTATGCACCTCCAACCCTACGTCCTAGGGTTGTCCTCTAGAAGTTCTTGCCCACTTAGACCTCTTCTTCATCTGCCTAGTTTTTTCTGTAGATTACTCGTCTACCTGTCATCTGGTGATGGCTCTCACTGGTGGTTCCTGCTCATCTAATATGCTCTTAACCAATAACACTCCATCGAGCACTCCATCCTGCATCATAATATTAAGTGATATCATCCACATTATAATCTCCCACTAGATGCCCTTCTCAATAGATTGGGACTTGATGAAAGGGTCTCATACCATGTTGGTAGAGTAGTGCTAGAGGTCAGTGAATCATGACGAGTATTGTGCTACTCTAAGGCTTTCCTACTGTAAGTGTAGGTTCTCATGACTGTTCAAAGTGTTTTGTGTCACTGGAATAAACTCCACCCTGAAGAGGCTCTCGTTGTCCATCTAGGTGAGGGTCACCTCATCGTGTAACTGGAGTGCCATGCTCCACCATCTTCCTACTGTTCCATGGATTTGTCTATTGCCTAGGATCACCATCTCCTCTGCCGGTGTCGCAACTAAGGTAGAAACTCATGCCAAAGCCTCCATCCAGTCCTCAACATCATGGTGATATGCCTCATCAAGAAACCTCGGAGGGCTCCGTCGATATAACATTTACAATTCTCACAGTTGATGTGCTCCATCGACTAGTGGAGATGGTGGAAACTACTTCCCAATGGGTAGTGGTGTTGCTGGTGCACCACCAGAAGCATCTATCACTATACGAGGACCCTGGACAGAAGCCTCACCGCTCAGTGGGTCATCATTGTGAACTCTCTCTGGAATCATGACTGACTATCTACATGGAGGAATCCTGAAAATAAATAGTTGTTCCATAGACAATAACTTATAACTATTGAGATGACTCAAAAGAGATAAAATGTAATACATTTCCAAAACACACGCACTCAGTGTCTTCATGAACCAAGTCATAAATAAGAATTTAGGGTCCGAGTGTATGAATATGTCAACCACCGAACCAACACTCGATCGCCCGAACAGAAAACTACTATCAAAGCACATAACACTATCACTCCATTGGAAAGATCAAATTCTTTGTTATTTGGTAGAATCGACACCTCTGATACCACGTTTTCACGACTAATCCCCTAGGTCACATGTTATGAATACCCCAAGACCACCTTCCATTGGACAGGGCTTGGTGACTATCCCCAGAAAAGAGTATCACTAAATCGATAAGGTATTTCCTTTAAACCAGTACAAACACACAGTCTAAGAACACAACAAGATGCAGCCATGAAGTAAAAATTTAATAGTAAAAGTGTCTACTAAATGTAATGGTGCCGGAATACATGCCCAACTGAAGAATACAGTAAAAAAGTAAATAAAAATAGCTCCTAAGATCATCTGTCACAAAACCTACATGAATGGTAGGTACAAATCATCTCCACAACTCTCCAATCAACCAGTAACCTCTGTGTACCACCTGGTCTTGTCTCTAAAAAGTCTTAACCGATATTTTAATCATCTTCACAAGACACAACAAGGTTAGGTAAAATCCCATGCAAGGTTGATTCTAACAATACACATTAGGGACCACATGACCCCTGAAGGTCTCTGGTAATCCCACAAAAGAAAACCCACAAAACATGACCTCAATCACAAAGACTAAATAGAAATACTTCTCTCAAACCAGTTATACAGGTCAATGTTCTAGAATAAATATGCTTAGTCTTAACCTATTTCATTTTATTCTATTATAGAGTTTCTTAAACAGAACCACGAAGGAGTTGTTCCATTTTTGATCAACACAGGGTTGTATGTCGTTGATCCCCAATGGGACCTTCTATGGATGGTCCTCATCAGGTTTCACACTGCTAATCCAAATAGGGTCCGTATAATTCTGATCTACACAGGGTCTCTATGATTCTGATTGACAAATGGTCGCTAAAATTCTGATCCACACAAAGTCTCTATGATGCTGATCCATACAGGGTCTCTATGATGATGATCCACATAGAGTTTCTATGATGATGATCCATACACGGTCTCTATGATGGTGATCCATACAAGGTATCTATGATGTTGATCCACACAGGGTGTCAATTCAATTATCATCTTGCCAGAGGATTATCTGCACTCGGTGCACTCGAATTCCGTAGTATCTGCTCCTCAAAATTTTTGTCATTCCTTATCTACCATGAAGTTCCACAAAGGAGTAACCCAAATAGCTTCCATGTCGTAAGGGTCCCTCCACAATAGATGGTGCATCTATCAAACGCTCGGTCTGTGAGTTATAAGCATTATGCTGACGAGGAATTGATTATATTCGAGTTAGATCTAACCCAACCGTACTCCAACATTCTCCAAAACTCAGGTCAAGTTTCTCAAAAGGATTTTATTGTTCCATGGATTCCAGCACCAAATATGGTTTGACAAATGGACATCTGGTTTGTGAGATACATCCTTTTAAGTGTATCTGGGTCTAAAAGGGTCGGTGTCCGGTCTGACCCGATCGGATCGACCCAACTCGACATTGTCCATGTCTGACCCGGGCCTGAACCGGATGTGTCGGCCCAATGACTGCTGTGGTCCGCGAGCCCAGCGACCGTGTGGGGTCTCCCCCCTTCCCAAATGGAAAAGTCATTCGGGGTATTAAATCAGTAGCGCCACATGGCGCCACCACCATGTCAGTAGGACCCATGGGGCACGAGTCCAAGTGTCTTGTTCCGTGGATTAGAAGCCATGACTCCTAACCATGGTGCGTAACGGTGCACCACCTGCTGTCAATGTGGTCGTCCGAGATTTGGTGGCCTCTATTGTCGTTGCTGCTCAATGTTGTGGATCCCCTCTACGACACGTGATAAAACGCCCCTTACTACCACCGTGGTCGGCTGATGCCAACTACCTCCACACTGCTGTCACACCGACAGATCTTCCATTGGCCACTGGGTGAGCTTCAGTGGTCTGTTTTCCATCCGAACAGCCCTACGGGCCTCCGGGTTTGTTTCTTGCCACTATGTGGTTTTCAGATTCAAAACATCGTCCAGTTCAAACTACGCCCACAAAGAATGCTGAAAAAACAAAGAAGCGAAGGGTCCAAGTCATTTTCTTTTGACTCCCACCCTTCGGGTTAGCATCATAAAAATCTAGTATCAATTAACTAATCATATATAAATTATAACATGTTCAATACTTCCATGATTCGTCATTCATTTCGAGAACAAGAAAAATAATAAATTCACATGAATTTAATCAAAAACCCCTTCCTTGAAATCAGAGGTGGCATCGCGGTTGTGGAAGAAGAATCCATGCATGATGGAGATTCCAGAATTCATTGATCCTAGATCGATTCCTCAAACAACGTCATTCAAGCCGGTTTTTTCATTGGTGGAAGATTTCATGGTACATCGCGAGAGATTCCTCACAACCGTGTCTAAAACCAAAACTCAAGCCTCATTTAAATAGAAGGGGAATGGTGATTACTGCAACAAGAGATTAATGAGGTTCATTGATGAATGAAAGTCTTAATATATAAATGGTTTGGTTTAAAAAACAATGATTCAAGCCCTTAAATGGCCTGACAGCTCATCGGTCCTACCACTACTGCCCAACCGTTGGTAGAATATTTTTATGTCATTTTATTATTCTTTAAAAAGTCTGAAAACTAACTTTTTCTCCCAACTGAATGTGGTTGAAGTTAAGACTCCCTTAAAGGAATCCCATCACTAAGGATTTAATGGTTCCCTCATATTTTTAATCCAAACACAGGTTCAAAATAAATAAAATTCCACTCGTGCATTTACTGAATATACATTAAAATGTTTAATAAATCCATTCCGGGCACACCGGGACTCAAATTAAGCACTGGAATTTTTGAAGACACATAATAATCCCAAATAATATAAGAAAAATTATATAGATTTTTTAAGTCATTACATTAAAAATTATATCAGGTTTATATTTTATAATGTTTAAAAAAAATATTTTTTAGATAATTCAAGAAAAATGCTGAATTATAACTTATAACTTCATTTCCATTTAAATTATTTATAATGTTAAATTATAATTTATTCAGTTATTAGAGAAAATTTTGTTCAATTATATGTCTATTCATACAATTTATTTTATTAAAATCAATTTTATATTGAAATTGGATATAAGAACGTTGTAATCTTTTGAATATTTTCTTCTTAAAAACCTACATTCTTTTAGTGTCTTCCATATTAATATTAAATTAACTTTTATCAATTATATGAATTTAATATCAAAAAATGTATTAAATATATGAAATAATATTAATTTATATTATCTAATAAATCCAACATAATGTTTTCCAAAATGAATAGTTAAAATAATAAAAAATATTCACCACAATTAACGTAAAAATGGGTTTATTAGTGGTTAATCTAAATAGATATGGGTTAAAATGAACTAAAAACTTATCTAAAATATATTTAAAGGTATATTTAGACCCAATAATGTATAAGGACCGATAATATTCTATTTTTCCGATTTATTAAATGATAATAACATGGGAAACGATTTTATTTTCAATCAATTACAAGTATGTCACTCACCTAACTTATAAACGTTCTGCACCCATCCTCTCTTGTTCATACTTTCTAACCCTGTTGGTTCAACGAATCCCTACCAGAATCCCTTCCCAAAATCTCTCCACCATTCTATAAAATCTTTTTTTTTGTAAAATTCCAACATAGGTAGGATTTTGTGAAAAACATAGTAGGATACCCAAATAAGAGGTCATGTCTACAACGATCATTTTTGTTTTATTTAGTCTTCAGACACCTTAAATTTTCATTATATATTGATTATATAACAACTTTAGTAATATTAATTATAATTAGATGTTTCTTTGTTAATTTCATGACCTAATACCATATCATCATCCTAAAAATGGGTATATAAATAATATTTCATGTGTGATACATTCAATCATCTCACGAATCGATGTCATTCTTATTCCCAATACCACCTCGAGTGGTTTTGTATAATTATGTATATATTGTTTATATATTATATTTATTACATAATTATACCTTTTGAGTCATTATATCAAATTATCCTTTTTAATTTATATCCCATAAGCGATACACTACTTTCATTTGTGTGTACGGCGGAGTACTGCCTCACCAAGCGATATGATTTTTTTCACTAAGGTATTATATAGAAAATATTAATTTATAAATTTAATTAATATATGTTATAAAGTTGATAAATTATAATATTAATTAAATTTATTTCATTATAATATATAATATATCATTTTATTTCTAAAATTTTAACTCACTGAAATATGATAATGTCGTTCGTGTACATGTGGACTTCCGCCTTCATGAAATGATGTGACTCCCATTTCATCAACAAAACCAATGGACTATATGTATAAAAATAATATGTTATTTACTATATTATGATAATTATTTAACAATAATATATTACTTTACTCTTTTAAATAACTATCGTTGAAGAATTGAAACTTTACTAAAGCATGCGGACGACCTACCGTTTTCATGACCGTAATAGGCATCGTCCCTCAAAAATATTTTTCATAATTGGTCTTAAAGGTATAATTAATTTAGTATTGTTATAATTTTTTGATTATTATATTTATTATTAAGGTAATTGAACAATGATAAAAGTAAAAGGACCAAAAAAAAACAAATCAAAACATATTTGAAAAAACGCAGTAATTACAGGAAATGTGATTTTAACATGGGATAGTTAGTAAACAGGTTATAAAATTACATAAGTAAGTCATATGTGGTATGATTTATGTAATTATGGTTGTATAATACTTTTAAAATAAAATTATATTTATTTTTAATGTCATTTGAATGACTGTGGTGGATTTCGAGACTTATGGTAAGGGATTTACATCTCACTTTTATATCCAATAAGATAAATTCCATATTCACAATGTTTTTATTTTATGTGGTGTATATAATACCCATGAATGTGTTTTATTTTTAATACTCTGAATTTTATTTTATTTATACATTCATTTTTATATCTCCCATTCATGGGGTTTACAGTTTTAATGTTATCACGGTAGTAAGTCATTTTGTGTATCAATTTACCTTTTTTTGAGGCATGATTGTGTTATGCACTTAACTTCATTTAAAATGAGTATATACACCCCCTTTTACATTTTACAACTTGAATATAACATTTTTCGTGATATTATATATTTCATTAAATGTTATTATTTCCTGGGTGTTATGATTCATTATTACGATATTGGTGTGATTTTTATGTCACAATCTCATCATCTATCAGGGTTATTATGGATTATAATTCCAATGATGACATTTTAAGATATATATATTAACAAACTCATGAAATTTATTCTACCCTATTTATCTTATAAACATTCATGATTAACCTTCACTTTCATCTCTTTATATACTCAAGATTTCAAAGGAATGTTTTTATGAATTTTTTTATTTCCCTCTTCGGTCCAAAAACCTTATTCCATCCAAGTTCGTTAGTTTTAATAATGTTTTTAGATGAATTTTTAGAAATTACACAAATTAATTATTATGTTAAATACACTGATTTTGGACTTTTCTAAAAAAATTATTCAATGTAATCTTTAAGTAATTTTCCTTTTAATTCCAACTTCTCTTTTATTGAAAATGTGAAAGGAATCCTTGTATGTCATGAATGTAATTTACAACATCATGACCATTGTTTTATTTAAATCATTTGAAATGTATATTTTAAAATAAAAAAATTATATTCTTAATCAAATATTTTTTTCAGAATTGAAATGATAATTTCTTGAAGAAATTTTTTAAATGAATTTTTAGGCAACATTTACGATTTTTCAAGTTTATTTTTAAAGAAGAGGGTTTTCAAATTGTTTTTTAATTTAAAAAGTGATTTTTAAATAAAATTAATTTTACTAAAGATATTTTTTAAAGTGAATTTAAATATTATTTTACATCTAAAATTTATCTTTTGATGATAACTATGACATACATGGGATATGATACAATTATAAAATTCATATTCTTTCTCGTAATGGTTTATTTTTAGGATGTAATGATTTTTATGAAATCGATTTCAATGACAGGGTTTATACTGTGTTATTATTTTCACAAACCCCTATTATTTTTTCATGTTGTTATTCTCTTACTAAATGATTAAATGATTATAAAACCAGTTTATTTTCCATAGATTATGTTATGATGAAATTTTTATGAAACCCATTTCATTTCCTGGGTTATGATATTATTAATGTTTTTTTACCTTGAGTCATAGGTATGTAATATTTCGATATTGTGATGGTGGTTTTGTTATGACCAAGTACTATGGTTACACATAACTAGTATGGGTGTGACCTATATCTCCATCCAATTAATTGGTTAATGAATTATATATCATGATATAGAAAGGCCAGAGACAAGGAGTAGACCTCGTTCAGTAAGGGATTTGTCCACTACGGTACTCTTAAGAGTGAACCTTGATTGCTATGATGGAATAGGGAAATTATCCTATTCCACTATGGGGAAGGATATTCCATTAGGGATGGTGGTGTGTCTGGCTTATGAGGTGTAACCACCAATTGAGTGCCCTGATAAATTATTACAATGATACTTGATTACTAGGTAAATTATTATCCATGATTATGTGTATTCCATAATCTTATGTATATGTCAATCATATTATATCATGGATAATTCTATTTTATTTCCTTTTTATTCTTGCATTATTTTATAGTATTTATTATAATAATCAGTATTTTTTTTCATTAATATGTACATATGGTCTTCAAATATTATATTAATGTTCATATAACCTTATGCTCATGTTATGATTACATATCTCCCTTGTTTAAAATAACCTAAAATCTAATCTCACCCTTACTTATGTTTCAATTTATCAGGTTATGATGAATTGATTTATGTCGAACATGTTTTTTACGAATACTAAATTGGAAGGTCTTTAAGAGATTTATACGTTATATATCTTGAATTAAGAAGATTTTATTCCTTGTTAAGAAAGAAACTAAATTATTATTTTCTTTGGTCTTATGTTTTTATAATGTATTTTATATTCATCTAAAAAGATTTATTATCCCTATATGAAAAGATCGGGTCATTATAGTTTAAATTAATGGAATGGTCTAGTCATCCTTTAGAAACTTGGATTGAAAAATAGTAGATAGATCCCTAAGGATATTTCAATGTATATTTCAAGGAATGTATCTAATGATATGTATATGGTTGATTCAATATACAGGAAAATGTCTGTGATTCCGAGTAATAGATAGAGAAAGTGTTTTCCAGGATATTACATTACAATCTGGATACTACACATGGATGTGGATCTTTCATATAGGTACCTAGGGGAAACAACTCTGAAATGGGTTTATTGAGATGAACATTATCATCACCTAGAGCATGATAAAGGGCTTATTCCAAACCTGGTTTGACACACATGGGCGATATCATTTATAAATTCATGAAATACTTATGAACCATCATGAATAATATAAATATATGACGATGATAACTGAACAAAGATAAACATAACGTGCTAAATATTTAATACAAGGTGACTTTATTTATACCTCTTATGAATTATTTCTTTCATACTATTTGTTTTTCTATTTGGATTACCCTTTATCTCACTATACCCTTTGGTTTTAGTTAATAGTGAGAACTATAAGGAATTTGGTTAATTTTTAATGTGATGTACAATTTTCTGATAAGAATCAAAATGGTATTATGACTAGATTGAAGAATATTATTATTATTCAAAATCAATAATTAACATTTATAATTAAATATTTAATCTCTAATAAACTATGAGAATTACTAAAGAAGATAATCATAGAGATTATTGATAGTTTGGGTAATAAAGTTCTCGTTGGAAACAATATTAAACTTCTTATATGTTGAGAATGTTGGAAGAAACATAAAATTGTATGTATTAGAGGAATGAGAAAACGTTTTCACCATAGAAAAGTCATACATAATATAAGTAAATATAATGGAAAATTTTAATGTTTTTAAAACATTGGATGAAAATAATGGTCCCCCTAAGTTATCATAAACTATTGAATATTTTAAATATGTATTGTATTTGAATTTTTCAAATCCATTTCCAAAAGGGAATGATCATGAGGAAAATAAACAAGGTTGTTTGAGTATTGGTTTGGTTGTTGATGATGAAGAGACTGTGAATGGCATATTAAAGGAAGTAGGTATTACAGATTAGGATAACGAATCCTGGATAATTTATTGTGGAAAAGGTGGATTAATTAATGTGTTTATGTATTGTAATTAATGAAATAAGAAATATAAAAGGATTATTTTGTATAATGTTTTCATTAAGGATCTGAATGAATATGTAAAATTACTGAAAAGAAAAAGAAAATTGATTTAATAGAAAGGTGATAGTCATGGGAGAACACATGATTCAGGGAAATATAAACCTTAATATGTTTCTAATGTTAAGATAAGTAATTTTTGATAATTAGATGATATTGTTTAATAATATAAATTTCATAGGACTGATTTCCATATATTAGATTAATTTTTTTTAAAAAAGTGGTTTATGATATTATTGATGGAATTCACAACATTTTTTTATTTATGAAATATATCCAACAAAATCTGATTTATGTAAGGAGTGAGGAATCATGTGTGTCTTAAATAATTTTTTATAGTAATTTTTTTTAAGAGAATACATTATGAAAGAATTCATATGTTTGGTATGTGATAATTAAGAGCATATTCATATTTTTTGGTGAATAATTGTAAGATTATTTTGGAAATTTAGTGAACTTAATTATAAAGTTTTTGATTTTAATATTTTTGGGAGATCATATGGATAAACATTAATGAAATGGTTTAAGTTGAAATTTGGATGAGGCTTTAAATATTAATATAGTAATTCACCATATAAATATTTACACATATTAGATAACTTGTTATAACCATTTTTTGTGATGATAACTAAATATATATAGAATGAATTGACATTCAATATATAGATCATATGATCCATCAGCACTTTAGGGAAACAAATTACATTATTTATCAGAATAATAGGTGAAGTGGAAATTGATCACGTAATAACCAATGAATAATATTTTTCTCATAAAATAGAATGAAATAATGTAATTATAACTTCTCATAAAAATTATATGACATTAGTAAATGGATCTTGATATAAATGTTTTTCAATTACAATCATTTTTAATGATATAAATGAACATTTTACACCTCTCTAGTTTATTGTTTTTTGGTCATTAACCTTATATTGATCACCCATTTTCTTGTGATCAAGGATCTCAATCACTCTATAATTACTAAAAAATTTCATTAATGTACAAAAATTCAATTACCACAACTTTTTCCCTATCTGGAATCCATGTTATGAGTTACTTTAGGTAGCCTTTATGTTTTCTTATATTAATTTTTATTGGAGGTTTTACTTTACATTCATATGATGTGTGTTTTTATGACGGATTTTAAAATGTTAAACCTTTTATGACCAATAATGATTTCAAGGGAGAATTTCCTTTTAAGGGTGGTGTAATGTAACATCCAGATATTTTACGAAATGTTATTTATAAACTAATTTAAAATTTAAGATAACTTGTATTATATGAAACAAATATTTTATCTTCCATTGAAAAAAATGAGTTTCTCTGATAGAATTCATGGCATGTGATTTTGACATTTAGTGAGCCACGAAATAATACTATATTAAATATGATTGTTATAACCAACCTGTTAAATACACTAGTATGAATAGTGTTCAATAATTTTTTAAATATACTTATAAATTAATTACTCAAAAATATATATATTAAATTTTATTAGTAAATAAATATTATATATTATACATAAATAAATTTTAATTTTAATTTTTAAAATTATTATTATTAGACATAGTGTTAATTTAAAATAAACTTCTTCTTGAAAAATACAGTACCAGAAAACCCACATTTTCATCGTAACTCTTAGTTTTGTATTGAATTTAACATTTTCCTATATTAGAATATTTAATTAAAAAAATAAAATTCAACTTTTATTTCATCATGTAAAATTTATATTAGGATTATTTTTTATAACCTTATAAACATATTAATTTTTTATTGAATAATGAAAAATATGGAATTTTAATTGAAAACAACCTTTTTGTTTAAATTATTAATAAAGTAAAATTATTTTTACAAAATGTTTTAAATAATAATTATTCTAAATAAATATATATTAATCAAATTTAGGTCAATATAATCAATTTCATGATGAATTGTTTTATAAAAACTTTGTATCCTTTTGAACATTTTCTCATTAAAATCCATGTTTTTCATTACATCTATGAGAATAATTTAAAATTAAAATTTTCCAGTTATATGAGTTGATTTTAGAAAAATAGATTCGATATTTTGAATCATAATAATTTTTATTATCTAATAATTTCAACATACTTAACAAAATGAATAGTGAAAATATAATAATTTTTTTTTATCATAGTGAACGTAAAAATGGGTTTGTCGGGGATTAAACTAAAAATATAAGGGTTAAAAATACCTTAATGTGTGTCTAAAATATTTTATTGGGGAAAATTTAAAACCTATCATTTCAAATAATTTAAAATAATATATTTGGGATCCTTTTTTCATGAGAACCCGTGGTTACACCATTTCCATTTCAAAAAAATTAAAGGATTCCACTCTCCTCACATATAAAAGGCCACCATGTATCCTCACTTATTCAAACCTTCATTAACAATTACATAAAAATACAAACCCAAATAACTTCCTAGTATCCCTCATATAGTCCTAGAATCCTTATTTTTGTCATAAATATAATCTTGAAAGGTTTTCTGTCCTGAACTATTGAGGATACTAAATTAAGATGTAGCATTCTTCAATAAGCATTTTTATATGATTTCTCCCTCAACCCACTTAAATTCATATGAAAAAATAATTATATAATAACCTTGGTATCCAAAATATACTTATATATTATAATCTTAAGTTCATGGCCTAAAATCATGTTATATCTTATCAAATGGGTTATGAAATCATCAATTTTGTGTATAGTGGACTACCACCTCGTGAACTGATGTCAATTTGTTTTGAACATCCACCTCTCATGGTTCGGTATAATAATAGATATAAATTATACATATGATATTTATAATATAATTAAACCTCTTGATTCATTATATCATATATATACCTTTTATTCCATTACATAGGTGATATGACAACATCGCTTGTTTGTGTGGCATACTACCACCATGGCAAGCGATGTGATTAGTTTTCCCTCACACATTACATGGAAGATAATATGTGATAAATTTAATAAATAAAATTGATATAAATTAAATAATTATGATATTAATGGAATATTAATTATTTTTAAATAATAATATTTTATTTTTTTTCTTACCCTTTTACTCACATAAAAATGATAACGACATCTCTATTTGTGTGAGCTACCACATTAATGAATCTATGAGACTATATTTTCTTCCCCAAACAACATTGATGATATTTATTTATAAATAATATGGTATTTATTATATTACACTAAATCTATAATGTTAGTATATTATTTACCTTCTTTCCATATTTATCGTTAAAAAATGAAACTCCTACTCATGTGTACGTATAACTTGTGGTCTCCATGATTGTAACATACTTCATTTCTAGAAAAATCATTAATGATTGTTATTAAAATAATAATTAATGTATTAGTACAATAATTATGTAATATTTATTATTATGGGGATAATTTAACCTTGATCATAATAATATTACCAAAAATAACAAATCAAAACATATAATAAAAAAGAGTTAATTACTCAAAATGTGATTTTAAAAATGAATTGTTAAAAACATGTAACAAAATGTCATAAATAAATAATATATTGTATTAAATATATAATTATTTTTATATAATTTATTTATAAAAATCTTATAGTTAGTATATATGAGTTATGAATGAGTATGAAGGGAGTCGACACATAAGCTAAGGACTTTCATCTCCCTTTTATTTTCTATGGGAAAAATGTCATATTCACAATGTGTTTCATTTTTGTGGTTTATATACAACTGATGAATATATATTATTTTTATTCACCTAAAAATTATGGTAATTTATAAATAAATTAAAGTATATCTCTTTTATGAGGACCAGGGATTCAATTTTATAAATACATTAAGATATTTTTGAAGCAATTTTCCTTTATTTTGAGACATATGATTATGTGCAGATGAGAATCAGCCTGGTTTGTGAGGACTCCTTATGTTCATCCAGATGACACGGGATCAAATCTTGGTAGAGGAATATTTCAGGGGGTACTATAGCAGGCATTATAGCGCGAATTGTAGCGGGTACTATTTGGCACTGTAGTAGCCTAGACTATTCCCCTATTAGGGCCATCGGGACACCGATTTGGTCCCTGAGTCCTTTAAGGAATTTGGGTCACCCAGGACATCGGTTTAGTAAGGCCTTTGGGAAACCTCAAGGCCTTGAGGCCCCATTAAGTGTAGATACAAACTAAAAAACCAACAAGGATCAAGCTCCAGAAGGAGGATGTGAAAGGAGATTTCAACACAAAAGAAGCAAAATGGATTTCAAGAATTAGAGGGTATGGAACATGCCATCGGGACATTCCGGTGCATGCACAAGAAATCCTATTCAAACAGCCATGTGAAGGTGGAGAGTTGAAATCACGATGAAGATGTTGGGGAGGAGTAGTTCCAAGTTGTTAGTTTGGGTTTTATGTAATTTTTGAATCCTACAGGAAATGAATTCCTTTAAGGCCTATGGGCCATGTAATACATACACCTACAGACCTTGTAAGGGTTCCACCTAACCCCTTGAAAGGTGGATTATCAAAATCAATAATAATGAAGTCCTTCAATTCATTTAAGGAATGTGATTATGTTATGCCCATATCATATTTCATAAGGTCTATATACTTCCCTTTAACATGTTATAACACTAATATCCATATTTTAATTTTATTATAATTTTAATTTATTTTTAGTATTTCATGTGAATTATGATTTAATGTTACCAATTTTATAAGTGTTTTGTATTACAATCTCATCATTTATTGGGATTTTTTTATTATGAATCAAATAATGAAATACAATAACATGTATCTAAATAAAGTCATTAATTTTTTAATACTCTAGTTATTTCACAAGAATTAATTTTTCACTTAATGTTCCACTCCTTAAGAACTCATGTGTTTAAAATAATGTTTTCTATGAAAAAATGTAATTATTTATAACTTTGATGGAATACACCTTTTCATCCAAAACCATGATTTCTAAAAATTGTTTAAAAAATACTAAGAAAATTATACATAATATTTATTAAATAAATATTTACCCATGTTTATCTCTTGTATAATTTTTTTTTGAAATGAATATTGAATTCATTTTCCATGAAATTCCTCCCTCGAATTTCCTAAAAATGAGAAAAAAAACTATGTACGAAATGTGTTGAATTACAATGTTCATGAATATTTTTTGACTATAAGATTACATTACTATTTGTAATGTTATTTTAGTATAAAACTATTATTTAGATGTTTATAAAATTAATTTTCAATGTAGAATGTCTATTTTTATAACAATATATTTTTTAATGATTTTTATGCTTCCCATTTAATTTTTCATGGGTATTTTCAGAGGAAAGGATTTTTAAAATATTTTTTCCTCTAAAAAATGATTTTCACAGAAATGTAATATTCCTCAATAAATGATTGAAATGAAATTTTAAAATCACTTTCAATCTAATATGACATCTATTGATGCTACATATTCCATAATAAAGCTATGATCCATGGATATGATTCTTATTGTTTCTCAGAATGTTTTATGTTTATGATGACACGATGTTTATGAAATCCATTTAACTTCCATGGGGTATACCATGATAATATTTTTAACATCCCAAGCTTCTACTGTACACTTCTCTTTGAATAATGTGATAGCGTGTGTTGTACGCAACATAGAGTTCTAACACACCACAACCAATCAAACTAGCCGTTAAGAATAGTAATACCTACTTTTTGAAATTATATATATTTTCTATTTCAAAATGGACATCATTTTTGGATTCAAAATATTGAAATTATCCTAAGTTGAATTTTTGGTATTTTTCTGAGAAATTCCTATTTTTATGAATAGTGAAAAATACTTAAAAACAACTTTTTTAATCAAAATAATTTATGGTGATAAATTATATTATTGAATGGTTTTAAAGTATAATTAGAATATATTTTTACCATTTTATCCAATGGTGTTTATTATAATTAATTTCACTTTGAAATTGGACATAAACAATTGTCAATCTTTTGATATATATTGTTTTTTAAAAACACGCTATTTGTTGTTACAGTGGGAATTAATTATAAAATTAATTAATGAAACTTTTATGTTTGGAATTTTTTAAAATAGAACAAATTTTTTAATTTAGAATATCAATTATATCTTAGCGTGAAATTTTGGCATTGTTCTAAAAAACATCAATATTGATGAATAGTGAAACTACTAAGTGGTAGTTAAAAAAAATAAATTTTTCATAAAACATAATTTTACCGCTTATGTGATTGGAATTTCGAAAACCCAAGAGACATGGTTAATATCAAGGAGTAAACTGTGGTTCAATGAGATGAAAATAATTTTCGGTGAGAAGTAACTTTTCACTTTTATTTACCACAGTTAAAAGTAAATAGTTTAATTAAGGGTAAAAGGATATTAATATTACCCTAACACATGCCCTAATTCTATTGGACAAGGGTATCTCGACTTAAATCAACCTTAGGAATAAAATATTATCATTTAGGTCCACTTGGATTAGATTAGGACATTTATTATTATTTAATTCAAAGAAGAGTTAAAAGAGTTAAAATCAAGGTTTATTTACTAAAACATTTTTAATATAGGGTTATACATAAGATAAATTCGATTAAAAATATTAATTAAAAATATATAATGATTTACTACATAAGGATATTTTATTTATAATTTTTAGATGTTAAATAATTTATTTATTTAGGATACAATTATGATGCAGTAATTACCATAATAGTGAAAAATTAAAATAATTGATATTATAAATTCTAGAATAAATATAATTTGAGACTTTTAATGTATTAAAATAATTTTATAGGATAATATGACATATTAGGATTTATTTAATTGAATTTTTTCGAAGTAATCATTCTGTAATGATTTTCACAAAAATAAATTATTGAATAGTGTCAAAATTGACATAAAAGAGTTTTTAAAACAAATATTATAATATTAATTGATATTAAATTCTTAAAAATATAAGGATCAGCCAAGAGACTTATATCATGATAGGAGTATCATTAATGGACCACTTGGGGGTCTCTTGGATTTATATAGTAACTTTATTAACCATATAATATAAAAATACAAAGAGACATTGTAAAAGTGAAACTAATTATCTAAGAGTTAATACTTAATGATAAGGTTAATATAGTAACCCAAACCTATATAAATTCTATTGGTTGAGTGGTTTTCGACCTATACCAACCTTAACCTTTATTATAATATTTCTAGCGTTTCCAAAGGTGCCCCTCACCCCTCTTATAAAAGGGCACTCCACATTCTCATTAACTCACACCATCAAAGCCTTTTGGCTCGGCCAACCTCTGCCCAAATACTCTCTCAACATCCCTTAATTCATCCTGGAGGCCTTCCTTTAGTCAGAAATCCAACCTAAGAGCCCCTTTGATCAAATCAAAAGGAAGAAACCCAAGAAGAGGTAATGATTTCACCACCCTTTTTCCAAGTTCCATTCTTCTTCCACTTCTTCCATATTTGTTATTAACATTCTAAAATAATAACTCCAGTATCATATATATACTGTTATGTTGTAATAAATATGGTACAACCATATTCAATAGTCTATCCATCATTTGAATAACATGTCACCATACGTGCGTACGTACGGTTTACCGTCTCCACGTCGTGGTGTAATTGTTATTCAATAAATTATTATTTGGATGGGTATAATAATGATGTGTAACTCATGTAAATAATAATTATAACATGATAATGATTCTTTATATATGATATACCATCCAATTATATATTATTTTAATATCAAAATAATGATATTGTCACTCGTGCGTACGTACGGACTACCGTCTCCACGAAGGCGATGAGATTCATTCTCCATCATAACCATTCAAGTATAATTATCATTTGATGATTTAAAAATAATGTTTAAGGACTTGATATGATTCTGGATATGAATTAGATACATCTTATCTATAAAAAACATGGCTTACGTTACAAAACATATCAATGAAAATGAGTAAGTTAACACCTGAAACGACGATAATACTAAGATATTATTAACAAATCAATGTTAAAAGATCATATATGATATCATATTATTGTATAATTTAATAAAACTTATTTCACCATTATACAGGAGGTTAAACTACCCCAACCAAGGAAAACGTACATGTTAAGGGTTATTTCACAATCTCTTCATTATCCGAGGTTGTTTATACGTAATAATCTACTAGGATTTATTTATCATCCACATCCATGTTTCATAAAAATGTATTTAAAAACATTTTTTTTAATTTACTAGAATATGGGTTAAAGTCATTTATACCCTTGTTTGACTTTTATAAGTGGTTTATAAAGGAATATACCAGTCGTTTTCTAAACAAGGCGCCTTTTTAACCGTTTCGATAGAATTAAGGTAAGAATGTTTTTTTTAACTTATACGTCAGGTGCACCTATTTTCGGCCGTTATAAAATTGTCAAAGCTTCCCTTACAAGCTTATAAGAATATTTTCAAAGAAAATGTTTTATTTTATAAATATATGGCTCTTAAATGATTTCAAAATAGAAAGAGATATTTCTCTAAAAAGAGTTTTCATTTCATCTATGTCAACATCCTTTGATGGATTTTACGCTTATTTGAAGTTGATTTTTTATGATACAAAATGTCTATATTGTATTGAAGGTTTTGTGATATGTTTGACTATGGATGTGTTATTTTTATACAATTCATGGTTTATGGATAACGTATTTACATTTGGTATGCTAGTTTTAAAATGAATGTTTATGTTATGTTTAAACCATTTCATATGGGAATGCATTGGACTTAATATGTGACGGGTGGAGCATGCTATATCTCCTCGATGCATCGGTAGGTGTCATGAGACAAACCAGTTTCTTGGCACAAGGTATTGACAAAATATTATTTGTAGTCTTGGCACGAGGCCTTGGCTATGTGGTTATGATAGTCTGGCATTATGCATTCCATCATTATGATAGTGGTTATTGATATTGCATGTGATTATTTGATTAGTAGAATATCCATGTGATGAAGTAAATGGAATTATATCATTTTATTTTTTCCATACTATGTTGAAGTTAATGTTTAAAAGGCTTTTGTTTTATTTATACACTGCCTTAAATGTTTATTCTTATTTATACAAGTTTATACTATAATGTTATCCTTACTGGGCATTTGAGCTCACCACTTTTCTATGTATTATTTTTCCCAGGATGTGAATAAGTAAATTATTAATGACCTGCAGGGATATTATGAGGGGATATTAGTGTGGACTATGGAGACAATATGTTATTTTTGTAGCTTTTCACATTATGATGTAATGTAAAACATTCTGAATATATCTAGTGCTTTCAATGCTACTAAACCAATCGGTCTTTCAAGATTTGATCTTTCTTGTGATCATGCCAACATTATGTAATAATGCATTGACACTCGGTAACTGGGGTCGGGGCATTACAGTTGGTATCAGAGGAAGTTTAGTACAAACCTTGGAAGCTATATTTAGATAAACTCTGATCAGAGTACGTAGACCTGAGATGAACTTTGAGTATTAGTATAGAATAACTTCCTAAAATTTTGGTATTGTAGAGATTTTGTGAGTTTTCCGAGCAATACATCCCTATCTGTATACGTGCAGGTAGAGGCGGCTCTAGCACAGATGTACCTAGGGGTAAAACCCAAAAAAACCTCTTTGAGCTAGACTCGAATGGGTACTGGTGGATGACAACGGGCCTTGCTTCACTCTTGGTTACGACACTCCCGGGGGATATGCATAGGATAACTCTCATTTTCGTTACAAATCATTATGAAGGGTTTATGAGTATATAATTCCTCAAATAAAATTATTTTTTGATAATGGATTATATCCATAAATAGTTCAATTTATGTTAAATGTTTTATAAGTATGCGATTATGTATTTTGATTCATAAACTGATCTAGTTTATGACATTGTTTAGAAATGGCACCTAGTGAAAGAAACAGAATCTGTATCAATGCACACACTCCATGTAGGAATTTCCCTCATGCTCAAGATAATTATAGTGGAGCTGGTGATACAACTAGTGCCGATCAGCTAATCACCATACTGGGACAACTCACTCAG
This sequence comes from Viscum album, assembly GCA_963277665.1. Lineage (NCBI taxonomy): Eukaryota > Viridiplantae > Streptophyta > Magnoliopsida > Santalales > Viscaceae > Viscum > Viscum album. Next base: position 389,842,463 of record OY728166.1, read on the forward strand.
GTTATGAATAATAACCTTACCCATATGGATCACCCTGATGTGTAGCATGGAGGATCAATGTTAGATCGCTTCATGAGGCAGCAACCACAAACATTCAATGGGAGTACAAAACCATTAGTAGCTGAGCAATGGATAAGTTCCCTATAAATATATTTCAGGCTTTGGGGATTAGTGAAAGGGAAAAAGTTATAATGGCAGTTTACCGCCTCACTGAGATGCTGATCAATGGTGGTCAATGATTCAAAACACGAAGGAAGATGATGAAGTATCAAATATGGAATGGAGGGAGTTCAAAGATCTGTTTTTAGAAATATACGTTCCTCGTGACCATCGAGCAGATATGGAAAGGAAATTTCTGAGTCTGATACAAAAGGAGGTTGAGAATGTCGCAACTTACGAGGCTAACATTAAAAGGTTAGCAAGTTATGCTGGAGATTATATACGTAACCCAAGAAGTATGATTGATCGTTTCTTTGATGGGTTAAAACCATTTCTTCATCGAGAATTAGTCTCACAATCCTTCTTGTCGTACGAAGACATTGTCTCATGTGCTATCAAGACCGAAAAGGAAATCTCTAAGTCTTATGACATTTAAAGCAAAGAAAGAGAAGAAGAGATCTTCTGATCAATCTTGGAATGGAAATAAGGGGAAGAAGGGAAAGGTTGAATATCCATACTGTGGTAAATGTGGAAAGAAACACCCCGGTACTTGCTTGAAGGGAATGGGTGTCTGTTACAAGTGTGGTGAAAAAGGCCACCAAGCTCGTGAATGCAAAGGAAAGAAGGAAGCTACCAATGTTCAATTATACAATTGCAGGGAGATGGGAAATTATTCAAATGAATGTACTAAGCGTCAGGGGAACATACCTTAGAAAAGGCCAAGGGATCAAGGCCAAGCTTATGGTATCACTACTGCTGAGGTAGAATCTCCAAAAGACGTGGTGTTAGGTAATTTAATGGTTTCCTCAAGTTTAGAAAATGAATTATTTGATTCTGGATCATCACATTGTTTCATATCTTCCCAGTTTTGTATGAAAATTAGATATTTCCAATTTTATTTAACAAAGGAGAAGTCAGTTAAAACTTATAATGGAAGTATCATTGCAACAAAGTTCTGTGAATAAGTCCTCATAAGAGCACATAAATGTTCTTTATCTGCTGATCTCATCGTCATACCTATTATTGAGTTTGATATAATCCTCGGTGTGGATTGGATTTCGGATTATGATGCGAAGATTTATTGTAAGAAGAAGGAGGTTACGATTTTTGATGATGACGATAAGGAACACCATATCTTTAGAGCAGAATCGTCACCACCTAATTCTTATCTAGATCCACCCCCAGTAGCTCAACTAAATTCAATTATTGGGGAGGAAGAGAATGAAATGACTATGGATGAGGAAAGGAATTTTCAAATAGAGGATGTACCTATTGTGAAAAATTATGTAGATGTGTTTCCGGAAGATTTACCTAGACATCCTCCAGAACGAGAAGTTGAGTTTTCCATTGATTTAATTCCTGGATCAAGGCCTATATCGAAGACCCCTTAGAGAATGTACACTATAGAATTAGTTGAACTACTGAAACTACTAGGGGAAATGAGTAATAAATGATTTATTCACCCTAGTGTTTATCCATGGGGAGCCCCTGTTCTTTTTGTTAAAAATAAAGATAGATCTATGAGGTTATGTATCGACTACATGGAGATCAATGATATAACAATAAAAAACAAGTATCCCCTACCTCGCATTGATGATTTATTTGAACAACTTCATGGAGATCAATACATTTCAACGATAGACCTTTTATCTGGATACCATCAGTTGTGTGTGAAAATAAATACATTCTAAAGACAGCATTTCAATCCAGGTACAGGCATTACGAGTTTACAGTAATGCCTTTTGGATTGACTAATTCACCCTCTGTATTCATGGATCTGATGAATAGAGATTTCAAGGAATATCTCGATGAATTTGTGGTGGTACTTATTTATGATATCTTGGTATACTCCAAAAGCTACGAGGATCATGAAAGTAACATGCTCATTATCCTGAAGACTCTGAGAAGACATGAATTATATGGGAAGTTCAGCAAGTGTGAATTCTGGCTTCATGAGATTTCTTTTCTTGGCCATATTTTCTCTAAAGATGGAATCTCATTTGATCCTTCTAAAACCAAGGCAATCCAAGAATGTCCAGTACCTACGAGTATAACTGAGGTACACAGTTTTATTAGTTTGGCAGGTTATCATCGACGTTTCATCCAGAAGTTTTCCTGATTGGCAAACCCATTAACGAAGCTCACAAGTAAAGGGGTTAAATTTGATCGGACAAAAGAGTGTGAAGAATGTTTTGAAGAACTGAAGAGAATATTAGTCAATTCTCCTATATTGACTCTACCATTGGGGAATGATGGGTTCATTATTTATAATGATGTATCAAAGACAGGACTTGGTTGTGTCCTTATGCAGAATGATAGAGTTATTGCCTATGCATCACGACAGTTGAAAATTCATGAGAAAAACTATCCTACTCATGATCTTGAGTTAGTAGCTGTGATCTTTGATTTTATGATATGGAGGCACTACCTCTATGGAGAAAATGTGAGATTTATATTGATCACAAGAGTTTGAAGTATATTTTCTCACAAAAAGAACTCAACATGAGGCAAAGGAGATGGCTTGAATTACTCAAGGATTATGATTGTACGATATACTACCACCCGGGGAAAGAAAACAAGGTGGAAGATTCTTTGAGAAGAAAATACCATGGAGTTTTGAACGTGATTAGAATTGAAAGGGGTCCAATTTTCATGGATCTAGTGAAGATGGACATGGGAATAACCCGGGAAGGTGAAACATCAATTCTTTTTCAAATGGTTTCCAAACCATTTTTACTAGAAAGTATTAAGAGTTCTCAGACCGATGATGAAGAATTTCAAAAGAAGATTAAAGCTATGAATGAAGGGAGATTGAGATATTTTGTGTATGAAGATGGAATTTTGAAATTTGGGATGAGACATTGTGTTCCCGATATAGCTGATCTAAAAAGGGAATTGCTGGATGATGCTCATAGTTCCAATGGCTCAATACACCCTGGGAGCACCAAAATGTATAGAGATTTGAAGGAACATTTTTGGTGGGGAAACATGAAGAGGGAGATTGCTGATTTAGTGTCAAGATGTATGGTTTGTCAACAAGTGAAAGCTGGAAGGCAATAGCCTTGTGGAGTATTGCAACCTCTTCCCATACCGGAGTGGAAATGGGACAATATTACGATGGACTTTTTCATGGGGCTACCAAAGACTCCTAGAAGGAATGGTGAAATATGGGTCATTGTTGATCGTCTTACCAAGTCAGCACATTTTCTTACTATAAGAGAAGATCTACCACTAGAACATCTAGCAAGACTATATATTGATGATGTTGTGAGACTTCATGGAGTACCCCTAACGATTGTTTCTGATCGTGATCCACATTTTACTTCAAGATTCTGGAAAAGTCTTCAGAAATCATTGGATACTGAACTTCATTTGAGCACTGCATACCACCCTCAAACAGATGGAAAATCAGAATGAACTATTCAAACCTTAGAAGACATGTTGAGGTCCTTCTCACATGACTTTCAGGGTATGTGGGATCAATATTTACCTCTAGTAAAATTTTCCTATAACAATAGCTTCCATTCGAGTATCCATATGGAACCATATGAAGCGTTATACGGAAAGAGATGTCGCACATAAACCTGTTGGGATGTCTTTTGTGAAAGAAAACTTGTAGGGCCAGAACAGGTGGAGGAAACGATGGAAAAGGTGAAGGTAATCCAAAATCACATCAAAGCAACTCAAAGTAGACAGAAGAGCTATTTCGATAATCTAAGGAAGGATTTGGAATTTCAAGTCGGTGATCATGTTTTCCTGATTGTATCTCCATGGAAGGGAGTCATACGTTTTGGTAAGAAAGGTACATTGAGTCACAGGTACATCGGACCTTTCGAAATTCCTGAACGAATTGGGGTTGTAGCTTACCGATTGACAATGCCGCCAAGTCTCTCCAAAGTTCACGATGTGTTCCACATATCTCTGTTGAGAAAATACATGTCTGTCCCAACGCATGTACTCACCTATGAGGAATTAGAACTGTAACCCGATCTGTATTATTATGTGGAGCCCATCAGGATTCTTGATACGAGAGAACAAGTACTGAGAAACTAGACGACTCGTCTCGAAAAAGTCTTGTGGAGAAACCATAAGATGGAAGAGGCAATGTGGGAACCCGAAGAACTTATGATGAAAAACCACCCGAGTCTTTTCATGTGGTAGTATTTAAAACTTTCGAGGACGAAATTATTTTAAGGAGGGGAGAATGTAACATCCCAAGCTTCTATGGTATGCTTCTCTTTGAATAATGTGATAGCATGTGTTGTACGCAACATCGAGTTCTAACACACCACAACCAATCTAACTAGTCGTTATGAATAGTAATACCTACTTTTTGAAATTATATATATTTTATATTTCAAAATGGACTTCATTTTTGGATTCAGAATATCGAAATTATCCTAAGATGAATTTTTGGGATTTTTCTGAGAACTTCCAATTTTTATGAATAGTGAAAAATACTTAAAAACAAATTTTTTAATCAAAACAATTTATAGTGATAAATTATATTATTTAGTGGTTTTAAATTATAATTAGAATATATTTTTTCCATTTTATCCAATGGTGTTCATTATAATTAATTTCACTTTGAAATTGGACATAAACAATTGTCAATCTTTTGATATATATTGTTTCTTAAAAACACGCTATTTGTTGTGACAGCGAGAATTAATTATAAAATTAATTAATGAAACTTTTATGTATGGAATTTTGTAAAAAATAAATCATTTTTGAATTCAGAATATCAATTATAGCTTAGTGTGAAATTTTGGCATTGTTCTGAAAAACATCAATTTTTGATGAATAGTGAAACTACTAAGTGGTAGTTAGAAAAACTGAATTTTTCATAAAACATAATTTTACCGCCTCTGTGATTGGAATTTCGAAAATCTGAGATACAAGGTTAATATCAAGGAGTAAAATTTTGTTCAATGAGATGAAAATAATTTTTGGTGAATAGTAACTTTTTACTTTTATTTACAACGGTTAAAAGTAAATAGGGTAATTAAGGGTAAAAATGATATTAATATTACCCTAACACATGTCCTAATTCTATTGGACAAATGTATATCGACCAAAAACAACCTTAGGAATAATGTATTATCATTTAGGTCCACTTGGATTAGATTAGGGCATTTATTATTATTTAATTCAAAGAGGAGTTAAAACAGTTAAAATCAAAGTTAATTTACTAAAACATTTTTAATATTGGGATATACACAAGATAAATTCGATTGTAAATTTTTATTAGAAAGATAAAAATATTTCCTACATAATGATATTTTACTTATAATTTTTAGATATTAAATAATTTAATTTGTGTATGATACAATGATGATGCATTAATTACCATAATAGTGAAAAACTAAAATAATTGATATTATAAATAATGAAATAAATATAATTCGAAACTTTTAATGACTTACACTAATTTTCTAGGATAATATGACATATTATAATTGATTTAGTTGACTTTTTTCGAAGTAATCATTCTGTTATGATTTTTACAAAAATCAAATATTGAATAGTGTCAAAATTGACAAAAAAGAGTTTTTAAAACAAATATTATATTATTAATTGATATTAAATTTCCTAAAATCTAAGGTTCAGCCAAGAGACTTATATAATGATATTTGTATCATTAATGGACCTCTTGGGGTATCTTGGATTTATATAGTATCTTTATTAACCATATAATATAAAAATACAAAGAGACATTGTAAAAGTGAAACTAATTAACTAAGAGTTAATACTTAATGATAAGGTTCATATTGTAACCCAAACCTATCTAAATTATATTTTTTGAGTGTTTTTCGACCTATCCCCACCTTAAAATTTAAATAATACACTTTGGAGCCATTAGAAACCGAATATTAATTTATTATAAAATAATATTTCTAGCTTTTCCAAAGGTGCCCCTCACCCCTCTTATAAAAGAGAACTCCCCCTTCTCATTAACTCACACCTTCAAATCCTTTTGTCTCGGACAACTTCTTCCCAGATACTCTCTAAACTTCCCTCACTTCATCCGGGAGGCCTTCCTTTAGTTAGAAAGCCAACCTAAGATCCCTTTTGATCAAATCAAAAGGAATAACCCGAAAACGAGGTAATGATTTACCAACCCTTTTTCCAAGTTCCTTTCTTCTTCCACTTCTTCCTTCTTTGTTATTACCATTCTAAAATAATAACTTCAGTATCTTATATATACTGTGATGTTAGTATAAATATGTTACAACCATATTTAGTATTCTATCCATCCTTTGAATAACATGTCACCGTACATGCGTACGTACGGCTTACCATCTCCACGTCGTGGTGAAATTGTTATTCAATAAATTATTATTTGGATGGGTATAATAATGATGTGTAACTCATTTAAATAATAAATATAACATGATAATGATTCTGTATATATGATATACCATCCAATTATGTATTGTTTTAATATCAAGAGAATGATATTGTTGCTCGTGCATACGTACGGACTACCGTCTCCACGAACACGATGAGATTCATTCTCCATCGTATCCATTCAAGTATAATTATCATTTGATGATTTAAAAATAAGGTTTAATGACTTTATATCATTCTGGATATGAATAAGATACATCCTATCCATAACCAACATGGCTTACGTAACAAAACATATCAAAGAAAATGAGTAAGTTAAGAGCCGAAACGATGATAATACTAAGATATTATTAACAAATCAATGTTAAAAGATCATTTATGATATCATATTATTGTATAATTTAATAACACTTATTTAACCATTATACAGGAGTTTAACCTACCCCAACCAAGGAAAAGTACAAGGTAAGGGTTATTTGACAATCTCTTCATTATCCGAGGTTGTTTATACATAATAATCTACTGGGATTTCTTTATCATCCACATCCATGTTTCTTAAAAAATGTATTTCAAAACATTTTTACTAATTACTAGAATATGGGTTAAAGACATTTATACCCTTTTTGACTTTTATAATTTCTTTATAATGTAATCTTTCTTTCTTTTACCAAAAAGGTGCTTTTTTAACCTTTTCTACAGAATTAAGGTAAGAATGTTTTTTTAACTTATACGGCGGCTGCGGATATTTTCCGCCGTTATAAAATCGTCAAAGCTTCCCATACAAGCTTATAAGAATATTTTCAAAGAAAATGTTTTATTTTATAAATATATGACGCTTAAATTATTTCAAAATTGTAAGATATATTTCTCTAAAAAGTGTTTTGATTTCATATATGTCAACATAATTTGATGGATTTTATGCTTATTTGAAGTTGATTTATTATGATACAAAACTTCTATATTGTATTGAAGGTTTTGTGATATGTTTGACTATGGATGTATTTTTTTATACCATTAATGGTTTTTTGATGACGTATTTACATTTCGTATGCTAGTTTTAATACGAATGTTTATGTTATGTTTAAACCTTTTCATATGGGAATGCATTGGACTTAATATGTGACGGGTGTATCCCTATATAGCTCCTCGAGGAATCGGTAGGTCTCATGAGTCAAACTAGTGTCTTGGCACAAGGCCTTGACAAAATCTTATTTGTAGTCTTGTCACGAGGCCTTGGCTATGTGGTTATGATAGTCTGGCATTATGCATTCCATCATTATGAAAGTGGTTATTTATATTGCATGTGATTATTCGATTAGTAGAATATCCATGTGAAATGTAAATGGAATTATTTCATCTTATTTTTTCCATACTATGTTTAAGATCAACTTTAAAAGGCTTTTGTTTTAGTTATACACTTCCTTAAATGTATATTCTTATTTATGAATGTTTCTGCTATATTGTTATCCTTACCGGCCATTTGAGCTCACCCCTTTTCTATGTTTTATTTTTCGCAGGATGTGAAGAAGTAAATTATGAATGACCTACAGAGATATTATGAGGGGATATTAGTGTGGACTATGGAGACAATATGTTGTTGTAGTAGTTTTTCACTTTATGATGTAATGTAAAACTTTATGAATATATCTAGTGCTTCCAAGGCTACTAAACCAAATGGTCTTTCGAGATTTGATCTTTCTTGTGATCATGACAATGTTATGTAATAATGCACCGACTCTAGGTAACTGGGGTCAGGGAGTTACAATATTCTAATGAATCCAACTGCTTTTTCAATGGGTTATGTTTTGAAAAAATTATGAAGTGATTATTAAACTTGTTTCTTTTCCAATGTTTATGTTGTGATGAAATATTTTTGAAACCCATTTCATTTCACTCGTTATGATATAATGATTTGATTATGATCATTTGGCGTACATATGTATGAATTTCATTTTTCAATGATGGTTATGATATATCCATGGATGAATGTTACCTTATAACCAAGACAGGTAGGACCTATATCTCCCTCCAATTCATTGTTTATATATTTATATGTCATGGTATATATATGAATAGAATGGGGAGTGAACCTGATTTTGTAAGGTATGTTTACACTATAGTAGTGTTGGGAGTAACCATTGACTACTAAACTGGTTAGGGATGTTAGCCTATTCCATTATAAGGAAAGGTATTCCACTATTTATGGTGGTTAATCCCACCAAGGGGGTTTATTCTTTATTGGAGTACCCTGCCCAGTCTTATAAAAGATCCTTTACCATTAAAGAAATGATTTTACATGATTATGTGTATTCTATAATTATATGTGATATATTAATTGTATTCTACAATAGATAATGATATTTTCATTCCTAATGATTCATGTATTATAAATGTTCAATATGTATGACATGACTTATGATTATGATCTTTGGTTTGCAGGTTATGGTTTTCAATGACTGAAAATTAAAATTTTATCTAAAAAATCTATTTTTTTTGAAAAATGGGGAACCTCTAAGAGGAATCAAAAATTATCATTTATCTTAAAATGAAATCATGAAATAATTAAAGCCATCACTGATATTTTTAGAACCAAACACTCTATATAATTCCCATTGTAAAGTTGTTACCATGGCTTTCGGGTCTTCCATGATGATTTCTTTAAAGTCGTGGGCAAAAATATCCCACATTTGAATATATTCTCCCATATTGATCTTATTTCCATTTAATACCCATGAAAAAATAAGATATTGTATATTTATCAATAACCTTTGATTCTCATTAATTTTAACTTGGACCATTATTTTATATATACGGTTAACCTCTACCTTTCTTGTGTTTAGGAAGGGTATGATTTTTAAATTTTATGATCACGTTATCATAGACTTATACTCAGGTTACGATTACATATATCCCAGGTTCATCCGTACTAGAAATATAATCTCACCCTTTATTATGTTTCATTTCCTCATGTTATAAATAATGAATTTACATTGGATATGTTTGTGAAGAATACAAAATAAGAAATATTGATCAGAGACATTGACGATCATCCATTAATTAAGATGATTGGGTTCCAAGATTACAATTTTAATAAACAATTAATGTACTTAGGCATTTTCTTGTTAAATTTATTTAATATTCAATAAAAAATATGGTATATCCATGTATCAAAACCCTGGGTCTCTCTAGTTTCTATCAATGAAAGGTTTAGTTATATTTTGGAAATTAGGGTGATAACTATTTTGTGAGATCCATAGTGATATTTTTAATTATATGTATAGAAATTTATATAAGGATAAATATAAGAATGATTAAATTTATAGGAAAATATCCAAGAATTTTTTTAAATGATTGAGAAAGTGGTTTCCAAAAAAGTACATACATGTTTGGATACTACAAGTTGATGTGGCTCTAAAACAAAGGTATATAGGGATAATAACTCTGAAGAGGGTGCATTGAGATAAACTTCTTTATAACCCATTTCACAACAATAGTACTTTCTACACACCTAATTTTATACTCCCAAGTGATATACTTTGGAAATGAAAAAAAATATTTAGGAACCATCATGTGGAATTTAAATAGATAACGATTATAAATGGACTTGGCTAAAACTAGGATAAAATATATTTAATTTTTTTTCTTTATTTAGACCTGCAATAAATTATTTTTCCCCTAGAAAACGTGTTTACCAATTAATATTGACAATTTAACACTATTCTATTTTGTTTTAATAAATGTATGAAACTATAAGAAACTTTGTTAACATTGACTGTGAAATAAAATTTTATAATAATTATCGAAATGTGGTGATGATTGTAGTGAATTATTTTGTGATTATTCCTATAATTTATCATGATATATGATTTACACTTGAAGTTTGTTCAATTTTCACCGACCAAACATTCAATGGTCTGATTCTCTGCTAAGGTGTATTATGAAACTCAGGTCAAATCCTCGACGATAGTACATTTATTATAGTGCACTATGTTTTTTCTTTTGAAAGATGGTTTGTTTTAAAAGATTATATTAAATGAAATATTTATATATTTATTTAAATAATAATTTAATAATTGGACTGATTTCATTATTAGGTAGTTTTTTTTGTGATATTCATGGTCTTTTATATATATTTTTGTAAATCAACAACCACTTCACAAGATGATTTAAATTGGATGTCCCATGTATTGAGGATTCAATCCAAAACACAACTTATCTAGATTTATAATATCAGTAAATTATTATTTATGGTAGTGTATTCGTTATTCCAATAATACATAGAATATATATGTTAAAAAACATATCAATAATCCATGAAATGTAATGTTCAATATACACGATGTAATTATAAATAATATTAATCGAGAAAATATATTAATCACTTAACATGAAAAAAATTATGACTCAACCCAATAGTTGATTTACTCAGGCATTCATATCATTATTAATATTATTTATAATGATTATTGTGATGAGTTAACAGAATAATAAAATGAACAAGACATGAAAATATCATTTCTCTGAACACACACACGAGCGATTACGAATGTTAAAAATAGACTTTGTATTAAATGATAAAATAAAATAAGAAAGATTTTATTTTCATTAACATAAACTATTTTAATAACATAATATTATACAACATAAGGTGGATTATTATAATATATTATTAATAATAATGATGTATTAGAATTAAATTTACATGAAAACCAACTGACACGATTAAAAATAAATAAAAATCCACAAGAACATGAAAAAAATAGCAAAGAAAAAATATATCAAAATGAAACATGAGTTTTGGAGGTACTTCCAGGAAATTGGAATGTCTCTGTTCATTCCAATGTATCCTACTATATTCTATAATTAAAACCCATTGCAAATAGAGTAGAGGGAATCATTTATAACCAAAGGCGGTGTACTGTTTGCATTCCAAATCTAAACCTCGTGATGGATCTCCAATTTGGGCATCTAGATAGTTAAGTATTAATATATCTTCATCATAAGAGTTATACACATTGATTTTTAATTTCAACCCTCAAAATTCGGTGTCCATTGGACTTTTTCCCCTAATGTTATGGATATTTTAATAAACAATGTTATTTTGTCAATTTTTCGGTCGAATTTTCCCATTGTCTAAATGTGAATGAATTTTAGGCCAACAATTTTCCCTCAAATAAAAAAATATTTATTTGAAAAATTTGTCCATATATATTGTTTCATTAAACCCAATAAATCACAGATCAATTGGAAAATGTTATTGGTAGGAAAGTCTTGAATAGTGGGGAATTTTTAATTCCCAAAAAGCGTAATGGGAGGGACTTAAATGCATCATTTGGGCCCTTATGTATATATTAGGGCATTGAAAGGTGTATCCAATAAGTATAAATATATTAAAGAACATGATATAGACTTTCAAAAAAAAATTTCATCTAGATTGATCCCATAAAATCAATATTCATGGTTGGTCTAGTTCCATTGATAGATTCTTTAGGCCTTCTTGTGTGGTCAATTTGACCCTTAAAATATAAGATTTTCACCATGCTCTAGTTTAAGGATTTTGATTATATGTAATTAAGAAAAATAAAAAATAAAAAATTGAGATATATAGGATGATGGTTTCAATTAAAATATTCAACTAACTTGAATCTGGATTAGTAAAAAAATGTTGAAATAGTTATATTTAATATTAAAACATGAGTATTTCACTACAATTAATCAATTTTCATTGAAAATAAGTAATCGTAGTAAATAAAAATTTATTAATAAATTAACAACATCATCCCTCCCAAACATAGTATTTTTAATGTTCTTATGTACAAAAAATATAGAAATATAACTAAATCATATTATCTCACCAAAATATATTAAACAAAATTCATCAATTAGGGGTTCTGGATATCTTCACTCATCCATAAAGTACTCTACCAAAAATTGTTATTGAAGTAATTTTCTAAATAAAATTATTTTCTCATGATCAAAATTAAAAATGGATGATCTTGGAAGTCATAACATAATCCTATCAAGATGATAAATATATTTTCTAGAGGTTCACTCATTACCAAAAAAATATGAGAAAATATTCTAGTTTATAAAATCTGTTATATTCCTTTCTCTATCCTAAAGAAAGCAAGAATCAACAATATTTTTTTCAGTGGTAAAAGGATGGTAGGAATATAGTGTCCAAAAGAGTGTAATAGAGGGGTAAAACATCGTCATGGGAATAAAAATGCACAATATTTTTTAAATGAAACATGGAATTAAATGGAAACATATATTTACAGGAACACAATCTTGTGAAGAACGACACAAAACATGAATAATATTAGAAGGGGTAAAAAGATGATATATTTAAAAAGAACAAAATTTATTCTAATGACGTTTTTTTATTTTCTTCTTCTTCTATTTTCAATTTTTCTAATTCTGAACATGAAACAAATATCACACTCATCTTCCAACTCATTTTTGATCCCCTCACGACACTAATTGTAATAGTTATAAAATCTCATGTCATTCATGAAGAGTGATTTTTGAAACTCTAAATACACAACCCATTATGATTTTTTCATTTTTAACACCTCTTAAAAGCATGTATAAAATTACAAAAACATTAATCCATTCCCAAAATTCACTGAGTGAAAAACTATCCCCAAGAATAAATTTATTCTTTCTTTCAAGCATATAATAACACATTGAAAATTAAGGAAAAGGTACCAAAAAATAAATTCATTCCCTGCCACATAAATTATAAAAAATTTTGATATATAAATAAATATATATTTTGGGTGGGAATAGTTTTTTGGCCTTGAAATACATCTATAAAAAAAGGGTTTTTATAGGATTCAAGGGTATTTCAAAAATAGGATCAATATATCAGTAATGGGAGGCTATATGGCTATTGTGATTCTCAAGTGGTTCATAAAATGCCTCTATCGTATTAATGTACACTATGATAGAAAATTTTGCTCAATGGTCCATAAACACCAGATTCATAACTTGGTGTGAAAAACAAACAATAGGAAAATATATCCATTTTTAACCTTGTAATGAAATTTAATGATGTACCACTTGATTGGGGAAGATTCATTTTCAAAATAAAAAATGTATCATTCAAAATTTATTGATCCTGAAATAAAATTCTATAGTAAATTTTTTGATTAAAATTAAAAATTTTTGAGATGAAAACAATTCATTGGAATCACAAAAACGTTTTGAAAAAATATAAATATTTAATGGTGAGTAATTATGACACATTTTGTTTTATTTTTATATATTATAATTTTTTTAATAATATATATCCCCAAAAATTAGAAAGCTAAAAATTCATTTGATGAAGAAATTGGTAAAAATGAATGAGAGAGGAATAAAAGGGAGATATTGAGAGAAATATGATAATGAAGAAGAGAGAAAGTGTGTGTTAACAGGAAGGTGGTTCACCCTAGTTTGGAATCATTGCGTTGTTATCTTCATCTAGTTGTGGGTCAACCATAGTGGTTGGGAATTTTATGGATTTAGATGTGTTTCTAAGGATGTTTCTACTATCATGGTAATGCTTCAGAATATATCCATTTCCTATAATATAATAAAAATAATAATTAATCATTTAATGAAAAACTAAAATGAAATTAAAATATCCTAAATTAAAAAAACATGGGATACCTCCCAAGAAGCATTGAATTTATATTGTCTATAGCTAGAAATTGTTTGAGGAATACCTATACCCTAATGGTGGAAACTGTATTATCTCAACATTAGTGTGCTTCCATAAAAAAATATCTTTCGGTATACCCTATGGTTCATTGGATACTTTCGTACCATCTTTATTATTGTGATTTTATTTCAATAGTGGTGGAAGTAGAATATTGGTATCCATTATTTTTTCTTCAACATATGGAATTAGGTTATCCAAAATGTGTTATATTTATATTCATGGAAATTATAAAATATGTTTTAACTCTGATGGTGAATTTATGAAAGTTTTAGTTAACAAAAAATCATTGTATGAGATCCCATTTGTTTTTAACACAATTATTTCATCACTTTCTAATGTATACTAATGAAGATAAAAAATTACATGGGAGAGAATATATTTCTATAGATTATTAATATCAATGGTTTTTTTCAAATAATGGTCAATTTCCACCTCACCAGTGGTCACTTTATTAATTTGGGAACAAATATCACAAACATCCCTACAAATGGGATAAGTTAACTAAATTTCTTCAGGGTTCAATTGAATTAAAATAGACTTTTAGAATCATGGATTGTAAATGATGAATTTTGGAGAATATTATTTGAATCATCCAATGAGCATGCTAGTTCATTTTCCTCATTACCTTCCATGTTGGAGAAGTGAAGATAAGAGGTGAGATAAAATTAGAAAGAGTTTTTAAGATCCTTTAGATCAATGTATTTGACATGTGAATAGAAAAAATCAACTTCTCCATTTATGAATTGGATAATGATGATGAAAAAATTACCAATATTCGTTATTAATAAAATACATTAATAACATGATAGATCATACATAAAAACACTATCAGAGATACGTTCCTAAGCATAGACGTATAATAAATATTGACTCTCTAATTGGTATTGTGTGTCCTGAAAAATATTGAACATAAACATTTGGTCACAAAATTCCATTGAAAAAATAAATGCACATACATAAATTTTTGTTCCAGATATGATGGGGAATATACTTCATTGAATAAATATATATTGTATAGAATTTATATCACCTTCTATGTGTAGGACATAAAAATCATCATAGAAGATGAGACCATTAACACAGATAAGTGCATCCTTCATTATTCCCTTAGTAATTGATGTTATTTGATTAGAAAATTGGATTAAAATATTTATTTAGTTAAAGGGATCTAGTCCAAATTTGGAGGAGATATATCTGGGAAAGATATTTAATGAGGCTCCTAGGTCTTTGAGTGCATCATTAATGTTGGAAGTCCTTATTTGGAATGTAAACATACTGGTCCTTGTATCTTTAATCATCATGAGAATGGAATACTAAGTTGAATCATTTTTTGGTTATATGTTTTCTCTTATGGGTTCACAATTCCTCATGAAAATTTGCATACATAGTGATTTTTTATGCAATCTAAGTGGAAAATGATCACTTAAACACACTTAAACATGTAAAGTATTTCATAATTAGAATCAAATGGATTCATTGTCTTGGATACTAATTAAGTAAAAGTTATTGGTTTTTTACATGGATTTAAAGAGGTGTGGTAATTTCTTATAGTTCATTTTATCTATTCTTATCTTATTTATTTACAAGTTCAACATTCCTATGGGATTGAGAGTATTTATCTTGATTAATAATATTAATATTTACTAATATAATTAAAAATTAACTTTCATTACCCTCATGGTTAGGCAATTGTTGATTTGGGTTTTGGTAAGAATTTCTTATTTTTCTTGACTTTAGTGGGATACATGTTGGCTAGTTTGGATTTCAATGGTTTTTACCATAGAATGGGTGAAGAAGTAATTATATACCACATCATATTACCATGTTTTTTAGAAGAATATTCATGTTCAAAAATATTATTTACTATATTTTGGTTTTTGGGAAATGGTTTGTGTTGGGTTGGAAATTGAGATATCTCGCAAGGATAGTGTAATCCATGAGGATTAGGAGGGGGATTTATCCATCAAGAGTTACCACTAACTTGACCATATTGAAATTGGATTGGATTTTGTGGATGGAATTGAGGGATATATGATATGGGATTACCATACCAAAATCTAGGGCTATAGGTAGAAGAGAAGGTATCAGATTGGGGTTGGGTGGAGTTTCTAATGAACTAGCCTGATGGTTGATGAATAGTGTTTCGCTGAGCATATTATGCATTGAGATATATTATTCCAGAAGAATATGATGAATCATATTAAATATGTTGACATCTGTTGGTCAGATGATCTTTTGAGGTATATATTCCATAATTTTTTATG
Organism: Viscum album; assembly: GCA_963277665.1. Taxonomy (NCBI): domain Eukaryota; kingdom Viridiplantae; phylum Streptophyta; class Magnoliopsida; order Santalales; family Viscaceae; genus Viscum; species Viscum album. The sequence continues at coordinate 389,858,945 of OY728166.1, forward strand.
TCCATAGAATAGAGACTATGGAGAAATGAGGTGGGGGATTTAGTAAGCACCAAAATATTTATCACAACGCATGTATGGACACTCATGCACTAGTTAATCTTATTAATCGCTATGTATTTATTACCATATAGTTTTTGAACATTATAATGTCCTAATGTATGGAATTACTCTGTGTTTACAGCCATGTTGCTTATGAGATCTAGTGTATTTGTTAGAGTTTTGTCAAAAATAGTTGTGCCACTTGCTGCATAAATAATAGTTTCTCTATATCCAATAACCCCTAATATAAGTATTGGATAATGATTTGTTTAGGAATTTTGGTGGTGTGGGTAGGTTTCCACAACATTTTTTTACTTGTCCCTGTACTCAGAGAGAAATTCATTTGGAAATTGATGAATTCCAGTTATTTTATTTTGGATAGAAGATGTTCATGAAGAAGGGATAAATCTCTCTAGGAATAGATGATTCATTTCAATCCATGAGTTTATGAGAGAATTATAATGGAAATTGATACATGAATTGGTAGAGTTATATTGTTTGAAATGGAATGCTCAAATTTTGATTTATTCAACAAAAAACTCTTAAGTCATCATGGTAGAACAAACCACATGTAACTATTTATGTTGAAGATGAGGATCCACACCTGATAGGTCATGAAAATGGGGAAGAAGAGAAATAAATTATTATTAAATTTCAAAATTATCCATAATTTCTAGATATTTAATTATAAGTGGTTATAATTAACTTCATGGGAATTGAGTTTTTAAGGGTTTGTTCCCTGGGATTGGCCATATCTTAAAACATTTCATCGGAAACGAATGGTCTTATACTAATTTGATTATACCTAATGTTCCTACTATTTTGACGAACATTTTTCACAATTTCAAGGTCAATAAAATTCAATTTATTTTTTGGAATTCTATGTGGAATTCAAATAATTTTATTAGGATGATAAATGTGATTTTTTATTTGTTTTTTAATATTTTTTGGTTATATTTTTATAAAAAATAAAAAATATTTACTAATAGTTACTCAATCCCCATAAACATTTCCATTTGAAGTGTGTATTATTTTTTCATAATGACCCTTCAAACATCTAGTTCTCTATTAATATGTATAGCAACACTCTGGCTAAATCCATGGAAATGGTACTTTTTTTTATAGTCGATTGTTTTGGTTTTATATTTTCAAAGCAGAGGGGGTTTGTTTGTAGAGAATATATGATATGAATTATTTACATATTTGGTTTAACAATTTATTTATTATTTTATCCATTTCATTTCTGTGGAGTTAATCTCGTGATATCCTTGAGATTTTCTATATATTTCATCAAATTAACTCTCACATAACAAGATAATTCTGATTGGAATTACCAAGTGTTGAGGATTTAATACAATAAATAACATAGAAATGATTCTAATAATAATAATTTATTTTTTATAGTATTGAATTTTTTGTTCTACTCATCCATTTAATCTACATGTTAAATAAAACAATTGAATAATCGAAGACATTTTATGTATGACATACATGATGTTAACCAAGTAAATATTAATCAATAAAAATTTCGCAATCACATAACATCCCCTAATTATGATATGACCCAGAATTTGATTTACTCATACATTTATATGGTTATAAATATGGTTTTTGATGATTCTATTGATGACATAAAATTAAAATAAAATGATGAAAAAAAAACAATTGTTGAGAATAACCCACGAGCTGTGAAAAAAATTAAAAAGGGAAATGGATTGAATAAGAAAAAAAGAGGAAAGGTTTTATTTGGATTTATTAGAAAAAAATTTATACCATTAATGTCATTAAACATACGTTTAATGATAATATATAAGGATGATGAATAAAATGAACTAAAATTCTATTAACATTAAAACAAAATTACACAATTATAATGAAGAAAAACAAAAAAAAAACAAAATGAAATCAAAGAGGGGAGGAAAGGACACTAAAGTTAATAAAATATGATATAATATTATTTTGGAACATTGGAATATTATTTTTTAGTTCCAATTTATCCCACTCTATTCAAAAATTCCAACCCCTTTAAAGGAGAAGATGAAGATTCATTTATAACCCAAGGTGGTGGACTATTTTCAATCCAAATATTCCCTCAAGATAGGTCACCAATTTTGAAATCTATATAGCTGAATATAAAAATATCATATTCTAAAAAAATTAATATATTTTTTCATAATGTCAAATCTCAAAACTTCCTGACCATAGGACTTTTTAATCCAATGTTATGTCTATTTTACTAAACAACGTTATTTTTTCCATTTTTCTATCATGTTTTCCTTAGTCTAAATTTGAATGAATAATAGACTAGGATGATTCCTTCAAATATGAACCATTTATTATAAAATTTCGTCCACCTAGGTATTTTCATTCCCACCACAAAATCTATACTCATTTAGATTATTTTTCTGGGATAAATGTCAAGAATATTTGGATGTATTTAATTATTGGACAGGATTGTTGGCTAGGATTAAATAAAATAGTTCGGAACCTTTATTTAAATATTTGGGACTTAAAATTTTATTCTTCAATATATCTAGATATTGAAAAAATATATTATAAGCATTCATCAAATTTATTCTTCTAGATTGATCCTAGAAATTCAATCTTAATGGATGGTCTAGATTATTTTAAACATTCTTTGGACCGTCTTGTGTGGTCCATATGACCCTTAAAATTGTCAATTCGGCCTAGGTTCTAGTAGAATGATTTGTAGTAAATTGAATTAACAGCCATAAAAAATAAGAGTAAAATAATTTTTATTACTATGTTGAGAGTTTTAATTCATATTGAAAACTAAATTGAATATGGATTAATAAAAATAATGCCAAAAATTATATTTAATATTAGAAGATGATTATTTTACACCAATATTGATTTATTCAAAGAAATTCTGTAAATAGATTAATTAATAAGTTTTGAATAAATTAATAACATCAACATTTTACACCATTCCTAACTCCCATACTCACCAAATTAGATAAGTATAATGATAGTTGAGATTTAAGATAATAGAGACAAATAAGAAAGGAGTTTTATTTTTCTATATGTTAAGAATTTGTGAATAAGCACCCAATTTGAAGTATTAGAGGAATGGGAAGAATTTTTTACCGCATAAAAGTTGGACATAAATAATGTAACAACAAAGGAAAAATGAAAATTCTGGTTAAAGTAAGGGATATAAATATTATTCACCCTATAGACTGACCAATGGTTAGTTATGTGGAACCGTGTAAGGTGGCGACTCCCTGAAAATGGATCATGTGTAGGTCTGAGTCTGTCCATACTCAAATTTATCTGGGGGTTTGTGGCATACAGGTGGATGTTTGGACCTAGGAGAGGCATGGTGTGATTTCCACCTATACCTCGTTACCAAATTACTTGTTTGTAGTTAGTGTTAGACTTAGTGGTAAGCACCCCATAATACTACATCGATGTTGGGTGTTTAAAACACACCGAGCGTAGCTACTATAAGAGAACCATAGTGTAACTATAGAAAAATTATTGTAGAAGTAGGAATATGAGAATAACAAAATTGTAGTGGTGGTGGTTACTATAGCAGGGACTATAACAGTGATAACACTGTAGCAAGTACTATAGTAGCCCATTTTATGTAGTGGTAATATTTTCTGATGGGTCTTTAGGTCTAGAATATGGACCTATGGGCCATGAAATGGGATTACATGACCAATGGGCATATGGCCCATTTAATCGTCTTTATTTCCACTAGTCCTACGGGCCATGTACTGAATAAATATGGCCAGGTGGGTGGACCATCTTCACGGAGGGCAATGGGATACCTTTTCAACCTATGTGTGAGGTCTTGGTTTGTGTGGGATTATTTTTAATTATACCGCTAATCAAATAATATAAATATAATTTTTTCCTTGAGGTATCATCAAATGTTTAATATTTTAAATGTGGAATGTATGGGCATTATTCAAATCAATTACTAATGGGGATAGCTTGTGAAGAGAATCTAAAAGATTACATGAGTAATGGTTTTTTATACATAAGATAATATTAATGACATGTGAAAAGAATCAGTCATTAAGTAATAAGTGGATGGATCCTATTTTATAACTTATGGATGAGGTGGAATAATTTATTTTTTATGTATTGGAATTCAATAATTATAAAATATATATGGATTTTTATGTAAAATTTTTTCTCTAATGATTTAAATAATATATTAAATTAAAATGATGGAAAATAAAATTAATTTAATTTAAAGGTTTTGGTCATGGGAAAACACATGATTAAGGAGAATATAACACTCAATATTTTCATGAGGATAAGATCATGATTTTGGGATAAAGATGGGATTGATTTGGATTTTTTAAATAGGATAGTACCGTTTTTCATAGAACTGATTAATGATTTGTTAATGAAGTATTCTAAATATAATTTATGGAGTTTACATCATTTTTTTATTTCAAGAATATATCTAACAATATTTTTTATGTAAGAAATCAGTTATCATTTGTGTTTTTAATATGATTTTATACTAATTATGTTCTCAAGAGAATACATGATAATGGTATTCAGATTTTTGATATGTGACCATTAAGAGCTACATCGTGTTGTTGAGGATTAATAATAAGTTAATTTGGATAATTTAGTGAACTTGTTTATGATGTTTCATATTTTAATCTTCTGTAGGGTTCATAAGGTTAAAAATTTATTAAATGGTTTGAGTAGATCTTTGGATGAGGCTTATATATTAATGTATTACTTCACCATATGATAATTTATAAATATTGGATAACTTGATCAATCTATTTTGTTGAATTGGTAACTAATGATATTTGGAATGAATTATCATTTTATTCGTGGATATTAATATTTGTTAGTACATTATACATAAAAATTTCACCTTTATTTTATGTAGTATTAGATAATGTGAAAATTGAACAAATATAATCCAAAGGAAAAGATTGTGCTTATAAAATGGATTAAAATAAAAAAAAATTATATATTCTTGTCAAAATATCGCATCATTAAAAAAAATATCTTGAAATAAACTATTTTCCTACTATCATAATTCATAATTATATCAATGGTATTTATTCAAACATATTTGGTTTTTATTTTTTTGTTGTCATTAACATTCAATGAATCACCCAATTTATTATGATAAATGATATCTATCACTCCCTATAATTATTTACACTTTACTTTATTGTCTAAATATTCACTTCCCACTTATGTTTTCATATGTGTAAACCAAGTTATGATTTATTTCGATAACATTTATGTTTCCATCATTCAATTTTAGTTGGATGTTTTATTATTCAGTTTTATAATGTGTGTTCTTATGAGGTATTGTTAAAATTTTAATCCATTGACGGATGAGATGAATTTCAATGGGGAAGTTTATATTTAGGGGAGTATAATGTAACAACCTTGGATTTTGTGAAATGTTTTTTAACATTAATATAAATTTATAGATAACTTGAATATGCAACACCAAATTTAGTTAGAGTTACACATAACAGTTATTTTTTTGATAGAATTCATGAAATGTGACACTGAGCTTCATCAAATCATTAAATAATGTTATTTTATATATGACTATTATGGTATAGTTGTTAAATTTCTATGTATGAGTAATACTAACTACATTATGATATATAAATATAAATTTACTACTCAATATAAATATATATATAAATTTTGTGTAAAAAATTATAGATTATATTTAAAAAAATTAATTTATATCAATACAATGATTATTATTAAATATAGAGTGGATAAAAAATAAACTTGTTCTTGAAAAACACACTTCTCAAAACCTGGATTTCTTATCGCATCTAGAGGGTTTGATTTCAATTTAATTTTTTCCTCTTTTTTATTATTTTTTTAAAAAATATACTCCATTTTAGAAATATTCATGTAAAATAATATTAGTGTTAATTTTTTTGTAATTTTATAAAAATAATAATATTTATTTGAATGGTGAAAAATACTGAATGTTAATTGAAAATTGTTTTTTAAGTTACGTATAAAAATAAATCACTACTGGAATGGTGGGATATACCAACACATTCATGAAAATGGTTTGAGAAAACCATTAGTATAGTTCAATTTTCCTAACGGTTTAAGGAAACCATTGGGAAATCTCTAATTAGAACACTTTTTCCCCATGGTTTCATTGAAACTGTTGGGAAATGTCCGAAATTTGCAAAACGATATACAAAGACCGTTGGTAAAAGATAAAAAATAACATCCTTTACTAATGGTTATACAAAATCATTGGTAAAGAATACCTCTCCCAATGGTTTTTTAAAACCGTTGGGAACGTTTTCCTCCAAATTCACAGAACCCCCAATTCCCTGTTCACGCGTGACTACAACCCATGCTTACTATCTCTCCAGATGGTATCTCATTACCCACTTTCCGAAACTCCTTTCATCCTCTTCAATCCACACTTTTCTTGTTATACACTAAAAATCGGTAAGTGCTATCATTGTTTTTTTGTTTTGATTCTATGATCTTTTGTTTTGTGTTTTGATTTGGATTTATGAATCTATGAATTTTTTTATGTTTTGATTTGGATGAATTTCTATTTTAATTTGTTGTGGGGGAGGGTGTGTATATGGGGTGGGGGGATGTTGAGGCAGGTCTATCCAAGTGGGGTGGGGGAGGGGTTTTCTAGGTAGGGTGGGGGAGGGGCTGGGATTTCCAAATGGGGTGGGGGTAGGGCTGCATGTTTGTTTTATGTTTACTTTTTAAATTTGGGGTGGGGGAGGGTGTGCTGGTGGGGTGGGGGAGGGGATGTCAAGGTAGGGTGGGGGATGGGTTGTCCATGTGGGGTGATGGTAGGGCTCTCCATGTGGGGTGGTCATGGGGGGGTGTAGGGCTTTCCATGTAGGGTTGGGGTAGGGCTGTCCAAGTGGAGTGGGGGGGGGGGCTTGGTTGTCCATGTGGGTGGGGGTAGGGCTATCCAAGTGGGGTAAAGAGGGTGTGCATGTGGATGAAGCTCATAACTATAAACTCTCTATAAATTCTGGAAGTATGAAAATGTATAGGGACATTCGTGATCATTTCTGGGTGGGATAACATGTCACGACCCGTCCTCGGGGCCCGTGCCGTGACTACCCCAAGCCCGCCTTCCATTGGCCAGGGGCTGGTGACTAGCACCAAGGTGTAATTCCCGGTAAAAAGGGTACGCATTTCCTTTTTAAAGTAAACAGACACCATAGAGCAAGCATGCAGTTGAAGTAAACACTATGTAAAAACTAGGTACAACAGTAAGTGCGGAAAAGTAAGTGGGCCAGAATACAAACCCAAACAGGAAGTAAAGTACAACTAGAAAGGGAAAACATCAACTGAAAGAAAATCCGCAGCCTCGAGCCGTCCACTAGAAGTCCCACCTGAATGGTGGGTACATATAGCCTCCACAGATCCTTGAGTACTGCCTTCCACTCCGTGTACGTCCCCGCCCAGTGATCCACCTCCGTGTACCGACCTGCTCCTCGTACCTCTACCACGATCAGCGCTATCTGTCGTATGCAACCAACACAACGTAGAGCAGGCATAATCCATGCAGGGGTGAGTATAAGCTACTCAGTAAAGACCCCAAGACCCTCAAGGTATCACCAAATACAACAAGGATAACCACAAAGAAGGTCTCAACAGATAACCTCTACTTATGTATATGCCCATACATATAATTAATTTATCAAGTAACACATCTCAATCTTGAGGAAAACACAAAGGTCATAGACTCAGCTCAACCATGAATTAAATAATGACGTTGAAACCACGACTGTTGGAGAACTCCTCCTCCATCGAGTACAGTGGGCATGCCGCTACAACCAAGCACGCCGAACTCATCCTCTGTCAAGTTCAGAGGGCCTACTGCTACAACCAAGCGCGCGGAACACCTTGGACTGCTGTAGTACTCCTCCTGTCAAGTACTTTGGGCCTGCTGCTACAACCAAGCGCTTCCCACCATGGGTCTACCGCTAAAACCAAGCGCTCCCCCTCATAGGTTCCATAGGTAATCCTTCAGTTGAGTAATGCGGGTCTGCCGCTACAACCAAGTGCTCCTCCGCCGTGGTTCTGCCACTACAACCATGCGCTCCCCCTCATAGGTTCCAGAGGTACTCCTTCTGTTGAATACTGCGGGCCTGTCACTACAACCAAGCGCTCCTCCAATGTGGGTATGCTGCTACAACCAAGCGCTCCCCCTCATAGCCTCAAGAGGTACTCCTTCTGATGAGTACCGCGGGTTTTCCAATACTACAAAGCCCTCCTCCGTCGTGGGTCTACCTCTACAACTAAGAGCTCCCCACTGGGCTATCTGAAACACATCGAGTCAATGAATTAGCAGTCATCAAGTCTCATCCAGCTACTAGGTCTCTGCACTCTGCTAGTTCATCACTGGGAGGGTCCGCTCCACGAGCTACTGGTCGATATGCCAAGTATCACAAATTTCCACGAAGAAGAATCTCAAAGTACCGCCTCATCATAGGGGTCTCAACGAAACAGATGACGCGTCAGTCAGACGCCCGGTCTGTGAGTTACTAGCATTTTCGTTCCAGGGGGGCCGGTTGGTTTTGTGTGAGAACCAACCCGTCCGTATCTCGTATGTACCCCGAACTCTCATAGGGTATTCTCATAGGGACTGTTTATCAACGTGATCACCAATTCCCCTGACAGTACATCAACCAGACGTTCGGTCTGAAAGTTATTAGCCTCTCCGTTCCATGGGCCCGGTTGAATTTAGGGTACAATCCAACCCGACCATTTTCCAATTGCATACAAAACTTTTGAGAATCATGCCAAAAGTTCATTCTCATCAAGAGGAATCCAACAAAGTCGACGGTACGTCAATCGGACGTCCGGAGCTCGAGATATAAGTGTTTCCGCTCCGAGGGCCCGGTTGGTTTCGTAACCGAACCAACCCGACCGTATTCAATGTTCTCCGAAACCTTGAGTGTAATATACCGAAACGACGGTCTTGATCCAAGGATTGCATCGCATTCTATCAGAGGACTGCAGCCCATGTTATGGGAAACAGTCCGAAAAAGTCCGGTATTAGGGGGTTCGGGCCAGGTCCGACCCGGCCCGATACCCCCATGGTCAGCCTGAACTGGGTCGACCCAAACCGGGTCTGGGTCCGGCCTGTTTGTGCACGGCCCGGCCCAGCTGGAATGGTCCGGTCCGGCCCAGCTGGAATGGTCCGGCCCGGCCTGGGTGCAACCCGGCTCAGCGGCCCTGACGCGCTGCCGGTCCGTCATGCTGGCCAGGTGGCTCGGCCAATCGGCCGAGCCGTTCGGAATGCGGGGGGGGGGGGGGGGGGGGGGGGGGGGGCTTTTCCCCCCACGTGTAGTAGTCGCGGCCCCTTAATGGGGCCGCTCACGTCAGGACAGCCAGGGGTTTGAACCCCCAGCTCTTCCCTGTCCGGCGGGCCCGCTGCGGCCGGCCAGCATCTGCCACAATGGGATTGGCAAGGCCGGTCCCCCCTGCTCCGACACCGGCAGCCTGATTCTGGCCGCCAGTTCCCCTACTCCACCGCGGCCTTGGTCTGTCTAGCGCGGCGCGACGGCACGACGCCCTTCCGCCGCGGCCTTGCTCTGGTCGTGGTGTCTTCGGGTTTTTCTGGCGCGGCGTGATGGTGTCGCGGCTTGTTTCAATTTCCAAATGCGAGGCGCGACGGCGCCGCGCATCCTTGCCGCTCGTTCCTGCGTGGTGCGACGGCACCGCATCACATTCCTTCGAACCGCAACAACAACAACAACAACAAAAATAAGGGAGGATGGTCGGCCATGTTTGTGCGGTTCGGCCCCCTCCTGTTACACGATATCAAGAGTTCCAAATGAATGTGGATAGATGACGGAAGAATTCATAATTAAAAACTCATAACCCCTACCTCGTCGAACACGTTGAGCAAGGATTCGTCGCGGAAGGAGATGTCGTGGAAGGAGATGTCGCGGAAGGAGATGTCGCGGAAGGAGACATCGATCTCCGAGGAATCCGGCGTTCTTCGTGTTCTTCGTCTAAGATGAAGAAGTTCCTCAAGATCCTTAGATTTTCTCCCAAAGGCTCCCATAATCAGAATTCCAACAAAATAAAATAAGTTCAACACTTATTTTATTAACATAACCTAATCATTTGAAATTAAAACATTCACATTTAACTCAATTAATTAATTGACATATGTTGTCAAAAATTAAAGGTGAGTTGAGGGGGGTTAGAGAATATGAAGGGGTGGGGATCGTGTGGGCCCCACCGGCTTCATAACCTCTCATGGGAACTTCGGAGGTTACCCAACTTCCACCCAAAGGTTAAACACTTAGGAAGATAAATAAAATTTGTCGTTTAAATTTTATTTTGACATCCAAAAACATTAACAACTTCACCCGTGAAAACGCAACTCCAGAAAAGGCGTTCCTAACAAATTGTCGGTGGTGCGGTTCCATTGTGCCCTCGGAATTTAATTCCGAGCACCGGTTCAAAAGTTAGGAAAACCCGATCGTTCGTTCACTGAACGTTCCCGAGCTAAATTTCGGATAGAAATTCTGAGCACACCGGGCCTTGGAAACAAGTGCTGTTAGAAACCGCATTCTTGTAAAATTCCAAAGAAAATTAATAAAAAATTTCCCTTGAATTTTACGGGTCTTTACATTACTCCCACCTAATGGATTTACGTCCTCGTAAATCTTTAAAACAAACTAGGGTTACAAAAGCGGTACTGAGCACGCATCTGAGCCTTCCATGTCACGACCCGCCCTCGGGGACCTAGCCGTGACTACCCCAAGCCCGCCTTCCATAGGCCAGGGGCTGGCGACTAGCACCAAGGCGTAAATCCCGGTAAAAAGGGAAGGCATTGCCTTTGAAAAGTAAACAAACACCACAGAGTAAGCAAGCGGAAAGTAAACACTAAACAAAAGCAGAGTACAACTGAAGTGCGGAAAAGTAAATGGGCCAGTATACAAACCCAAACTGAAAGTAAAGTACAACTCGAAAGGAAAAAAAGCAACTGAAAAGTAAAAGCCGCTACTCCGAGCTATCCACTGGAAATCCCACCTGAAGGGTGGGTACAGATAGCTCCTCTACTCCACGGGTCCCGCCGTCCGCTCCGAGCACGTCCCGCCCAGTGGTCCACCTCCGGGTACCGTCCCGCTCTGCAAGCCTCAGCTAAGGTCAACGTTGTCCGTCGTCTGCAACCAACACAACGTAGTGCGGGAAAAGACCGTGCAGGGGTGAGTATAAGCTACTCAGTAGGGACCCCGAGACCCCTGAAGGTCTCTCAAATCCACAAAGGATAAACCACGAAGAAAGGTACAATCACGAAGTAACAACCGACACTGCTGAGGTATATGCCCATACATATACCTAAGTCATCAAATTCAAATACGCTCCATCCTCCGAGCCCAAGTACAACTCAGTTCACACAGGAATGTAAACGTATTCCACACAAGAAAGCAAAACGTAATCCACACAGGATTGCACAACATAATCCACACAGGAAAACAACAGGATTCAGCTCACACAGGTATACTTCTTCAAAGGACGATAAAGATGATCTCTGATCCATCTAAGTCGTCGGACCCACGAAGGATCGATAGGTAACTAACCCCCGCAAAAGACCCACATAGGATCGGGCCCACAAAGGACCTGTAGGCTCTGGTTCACACAGGACCGCTGAGCGCAAGGACCCACACAGGATCGGACCCACACAAGATCGGGCCCACACAGGATCTGTAGCACTGATCCACGTAGGATCGCTGAGTGTTGTAGTCGTCGTCGTCGAATCCACACAGGATCGATGTACTGTCGTCGTCGCAGTCACAATAGCAGTAGTAGCAGTAGTAGTCACAATAACACTCGCAGCCAGCACTAGAGTTCCCGCACAAAGCAAGCTTGTTCGGAGGGTCCGCTCCACGAGCCGAGAGGCTGATACATCAACTGTCACAAATTCCATAGTTGATGTATCCAAAAGTTCCGTGTCGTCAACAGGAACTCAACGCAACAGACGGCGCGTCGATCGGACGCCCGGTCTGAGAGTTATTGGCATTTTCATCCCCGGGGCCCGGTTGGTTTTTAAGGCAAAACCAACCCGACCATACTCCACCTGCGTCCAAACCTCGGTCGGAGTATGCCAAAAGATCCTTCTCACTAAGAGGAACACAACACGGCTGACGGCACGTCAATCGGACGTCCGTAGCTCAAGATATGAGCGTTTCCGCTCCGAAGGCCCGGTTGGTTTCGTGAACGAACCAACCCGGCCGAACTCAAAGTAATCTGAAACCTTGAGTGCGATATATCAAAACGACCGCCTCGATCCAAGGATCGCGTTGCCACATACGGTTCGTCGATCGGAGGTCCGTGGCTCATGATATGTCCAAAAGACCGAATCTGATTCGAAACGGGGGGGGTCCGGGTCCGGGCCGACCCGGCCCGACCCCCCCTGGGTCGACCCGAACCGGGTCCGACCCGGCCTGGCCGGCCGGCAGCGCGGCGGCGCGGTGGCCGCGGCGGCCTGGCGCCGCATGAAGGCAGCACGCGGGGGGGGGGGGGGGGGGGCAAAGCCCCCCCGCTTGATTGAAAGGCGGCGCGGCTTTTTAGCCGCGCCTGTTTGCAAAACTGCCCCCCCAACGTGGGGGGCTTGATTGGCAGGAAACGGGGGGGCCGCCTACCCCCCCCCCCCCCCCCTCAAAGGAACCGCCCCCCTCATAAATGAGGGGGGGTTTTGTGCGCTGGCTGGGGGATTAATTTCCCCCGGTTTATTACCATCCGGCCGGCCAGCTGGCCGGCCGGTTTTCTACAACGGGACCGGACAATCCGGTCCCCTCTTCGGCTTCCGACGCCGGCGGCCCGGCGGCCGGTCTTCTCAATCCGCCGCGGCCCGGAACCGGCCGCGGTGTTCGTCGTCCGGCGCGGTGCGACGGCACCGCGCCCCTCTGCCGCACCTTGATTTCCCTCAACGTGGCGCGACGGCGTCGCGTTCTTGATAATCCTTCCATGGCACGGCGCGACGGCGTCGCCTAATATAATTGCACGATTAACCACGTGGTGCGACGGCACCACGCCACCTTGTTTCCACCCGCAATGTAAAACAACAAGAACGATGGAGGGGGGTTCGGTCGTGTTCATGCGGTCCGGCCCCCACACGTTAAATAATAACGCAACTTAAAAAATTCAAAATCCATACGTTAGTCATGCGAACCACGAGCAAGAATAAAATAATTAAACAAGAATCAACAACCCCTACCTTGGGTATAGGTTCGAAGATTTGTCAACGTTCCGCGGAAGACAATGTCGCGGAGGTCGGGCGACGCGGTAGTCGTTCGTCAAATCCGATGACGAAGAGGTACATCCGAAGAGACATGTCGTTGGAGAATCTTTGTACGCCGATGAAGGTTGTCCGAGGAAGAAGTGGCGTTCCCTTTGGTTTACACGGTAGACGAAGAACGGAGGAGCGGCGTTCTTCGTCGGATCTTGATCGTTCTTCGTCGGAACTTGAGTGTTCTTCGTCAAAGCATGAAGAAGGAAGAAGAGATCTCAACCTCTCCAAGATGGCTAAAGAGTTCTAACCCAACAAAATCAGATAAAGTCTTATTTTATTCACAAAATAATTTCAAAGGTTTGAAATTCAAAAAAAAAGATAACTCCACATTAATTAACAAGTTGTCATGTTAATTAAAGAGGGGTTAAGGGAGTTTGAGGGAAGATGTAAAGTTTACGGTTTGTGTGGGCCCCACCACACGTAATCCTCTCAAGGGAGGTTAAGTGGGTGTGGGTCCCACCCCTAACTCCCTTTGAGAGGAGTTAACCTACAAAAGTAAAATAAAAAGAAATCCCCATTTTTTTATTCAACTTTTTTATAAATCTCCCAAAAACTAACTTTCGTCCCGCAATACACGCAACTTCCGAAAAGGTCTCCTTAAGCGAATATCGGCACTGCGAGTTCGTCGGTGCCCTCGGATTTCAATTCCGAGCACCGGATCAAAAGTTAGGAATTCCCGCTCGTTCGTTCACTGAACGTACCCGAGCCAAACTTCGGAAAGTGATTCCGGGAACTCCAGTCCTCGGAATCAGGTGCCGTCTGAAACCACGCTTTTGTAAAATTCTAAAGAAAATTAAGAAAAAATTTCCCTTGAATTTTACGGGTCTTTACATTCCACTCCCATGTGCTCACCTGGTGGTTCCCATACTGCTAGTGAAAGTGCACCCGATGAATCGACCCATCCTCATAGGACCTGCTCTTGTCGTTCCTCGATCCCCACTAGAACCTCCGTGAGGGTCACCCCATCGACCAAGTCCAGATCCTCTTGGTCGATGAAAAGCGAAAGGTCAATCTCGTATCTTCTCAGTTGAGATACCTGGTAGTCTTCATTCACCTGGTGCAACAGAGGTGGGTGGGTCAAGTGGTAAACCACCTCGCCTACCCTGTTGAGGACCTTGAAAGGTCCTTTGAACCTCAGATATAACTTTTCACCTCGGCCACATCTCCGTAACTCACGTCGAGGTGAGACCCGTAGGGAAACATGGTCGCCATCCTCGAAATCTAGTGGTCTCTGCCCCTATCAGCGCAAGAATTTTACCGGCTCTGAGCTGTCCTCATCCTCTCTTGGATGACTTGGACCTTTCGGGTCCTATAAGAGCAGCTGAGATTTCTTCTTTGCCGATAAGAGAAAATCTGGTCTCATCCCCTGGATGAACCACGTTATTCGCCTAATACATTTAACCCTGACATGGACGATACTAATCAATACCAAGGATGACGTTGTAAGGCCTCGACGCTACTACCAAGAGATCTGACCGTTACTCTCACCTCCAAGGGTTGAGTCACACTGTCGGCATCAGTGTGTGGTCACTAGGTCTCCTCCAGTAGGTATCTCAAAGTGAGGGTCAAGTCAACTGTTTTTTTAAACCGGAACCTCTTAGTAACAACAAAAAGAGGGGAAAGGAAGGTAAAATCCATAAGAAAGGTGTCTTTTATTACTGCAGCTCAAGTACAAAGACACAAAACATTTTCAAAGAAACATCAACAGAGCTAGAAGAATTATGTACAAAAGTCTCCAAGTCTAGAGCTAGTCCAGCTCCTGCCCATCTGCTCCAGTAGCTCCATGATTGTAGGCCTCAGCTGCCTGAAGCTGAGCTCTCCCACGTCCACATGTTCCCTACGGTCGGGGTAGACCTCCTGGTGGTGGTGGTGGTAACACAACATGATGCTATTATGGTTACTACCACAACATATTATTATGCAAGTGCATAAGATATTAGACCACGATTTGAAAATTTGGGTTATTATGGAGTCGATGAGAAAGTAATAATATTTGATTATTACTCTCGTGGATGAGTCACAATGATGAAATGCCATTGGTTTGATTAAATGATGAGAAAAGGCACATTTATTTATAATTGTGGATTTCTAGTAATTAATATGACTCACACTCTTCCTACTGAAGAAGCATATGTATTGGCATAAATGTGTAAACATGTTTTTTATGTCAAAGACCAACTTCGACCAGAATTTGGTGTCATAGTTGAAGTAATTCCAAGAAATATTTTTGATGATGGTGATGATGGAACTGGAACTTTCCCTACTACCATTGGAACCAATCCATTTATTTCTTTTGATGACTCCAATAGCTCAATTTTCAGAGTTTATTGTGAACCTGAAGTTGTGGTTGAAAAAATATAGAATCATTCATCCATTTCCTCAATTATTTTGATTTACCTCGAGTTGGGTTGTTAAGGTTGGTACTATTCAAATTGATTTATTATTGATCACTAATATGTTTTAGATGACTCAACCATTATGTGAAAATTCAATGATTATTGGTTGCAGTTTTATTTGAATTGAATTTTCTAATTTGTTATTGAACTGTATTCAAACCTAGACAAACAATATTTCTAACTTGTTGAACATTATAACTTGAATGATTTATTAAATCCATTCATGATCTTATAAAAAATTGATTGATACATTACCAATGAATCCCCCTAATCCATAATATATTTTGTTTTTTAGGTAACACATTAGTTACCTTTTATTAATTAATTCCATATTTTTTTTAAAAGCATGAAATGCGTCCAATTGAAGAGGGACCAAGGGAAAAAATGATGGAGAACAATCATCAAATGGAGGAGATGGGTGTTCCACCATTAGTGCCTGCAGTGAATACTTTATTTCAAATATATATATTCAACTAATATATAATGTCATGTGATTAATTTTTATGTAAACATTTTTGTAGGATCCACCAATACATCGACAGTTATTAGACGAGGATCCTAGCACTGGTCCTAGTACTCAAGTCGGTGGTATGAGGGGGCGTCATACCAGAGGTAAAGGAGAAGATCTGCGTAGCCTACTAGACCTTGCCCCTCCCACTGATATGTCATCCTTCCGACATTCTAATCCCAGTGTGTCATTAGGGACACATAGGATATTTAGGCCTCCCATGTTTTCTCCACCTTTTTCATATTTTGCCTCCAATTATATAGTTGTCTCATCTTCTTTTCCTTCTAATTATATCTCTCCGAGCTTCTATATTGCATCTCCTTCGACTCATGTTCCCCCACAGGGTGTTCCATCAGTTTCTATGGATCCAGCGGTGCTCAGCGACAAGACTAGCGCATGTATATTTATAGAACCCTAACAAATTTTTATACCAATATTTATTTTCATTATAACATGTTTTGATAACATTTTTGTTTTTCATTCATGATAGATACATCTACTGATAGGAGGTGGGGGAAGGGGCGTACAAAAATGTGTGCGGTGTGGAACCGCTACACACAGGTAATGGTGGATTACAATGTTGGAAACCAAATGGTTGAGAAAACAGGGGAGCAATGTTGGAGTTTTTTGGAAACACTTTCCAAATAATCTGACATCATTCCTGTCAGCACGCTATCAAGGACACAGTTGCCACATGAGTTCAAGGATAGATCTTGGGTAGAGATATGGGTAAACAATTCTGTTGTATTTAATGACATGAATTATTTTGGTATTTATATGAATTAATATTTCGGTGTCAGCTTCGATTTAATTTTCCCGATGGTGAGGGTGCACAAACAGCACGTCTAAAAGATTTAGGTGAGATTTGGAGAGCCTACAAGAATGAGTTGTATATTGGCTGGCGTGCTAGAGTTGGCACAAAGATAGAGGTGGTACTAGTCCAGGATGATTTTCCTATAGAGTAGTATCAGCATATGATTACTTATTGGACGACTACTTAGTTTAAGGTATTAATTACATTTGAGGTATTTAAATAATAAGATTCCTATTTTTCATTAATATTATCCATTTAATTATTGATTTTTATTTTGGAATCATCTGGAAAACATAAAAAAGCATTGATGAAAACAAATACCTCCACACACTAGGATGTACTATGATGGTAGATCATGAGAGGAAGCTGGTATGACAATTGTTTATAAGTTATCTTAATGACTTACAGTTTCTTTATTTCCTCAATTATTTAATTTTTTTCTATAGTTTTCATATAACATTAGTTTTCAATGTCATTTTAGATGAAACAACTGAATATTGAAGGACATGTGCCTCGAGAAAAACATATTTGCTCGAGTAGAAGGAAAACAGATGGAAGTGTCGTTAATGAACCAACTCAGCAGCAGATTGTAAGTTTTAATCAGTTGATTTTATATTTTAATATCTATTTTTTAACAGAATAATATATTTTTATTTGTAATAGGCTGCTTTAGAGGCCCTCGATGGCCATGAACCAGACAATTTTGGGCCACTTGATCACATACATCAGTTGTTTGGAGAGGATCATTATGGCAGAGTACGATGCCGACCTAGGATAGCCTCAACGAAGTATTTTCCCTCCTCAGGTACGAGTTGTAGTGCCACTGAGCTATAGCATGTTAGGGAACAGGCAGAACAGGCTGAAAAAAGGGCCATAGATATGGAAGAACAGTCTGCTAGGGAAAATAGTGAATTTATGAAATTTATTGAAGTTCTAAGTCCAACACTTTCACCAGAGGCCCACCTAGGTTTTGTTGAATATATGTCGTCGATGCGTTCCATATATGTTGAACCAGGTGGTAGTTCTTATTGTGGTCAAGATGATGTCCATACTGACAATGATGATGATGAGGAGTTTGATGCAAAAGTTGAGGGATATGAGGATGGCGAGGCGGAGGAGGAGGGCGAGACGGAGGGCGACGGTGAAGAGGAGGGCATTGAGGAGGGTGGGGACGATGATGAGGACATTGATGACCACGTGGATGAGGATGATGATGATGATGATGATAGTGATGGTGATGTGGGACAAATTGATCTGTTGTATTTTTGAAGAATATTACTGAGATTTGATGTTTAATCTATTCTAGTTGTTGGTTTTATCATGACCTGTAGTATAGTATTGGAGTTGAGTTATTTTTATATATTTTCTGTTTTCATGGATGTTGATGTATTTTAGTGGTTGCGGTGTATGTTGACCGTGTTTGTAGAGTTTTGTGTGTTTGGGAACTCCCTGGATAGCCCCCAGATATCCCCCCAGACAGCCCCCCACCCTCCTCCTTAGTCCCCAAATTGCCCCCCCAGACACCCCCCAGACAGCCCCATGAACAGCCCCTAGATATCCCCCCACCCCACCCTCTTTACTGGACCCTCGATAGCCCCTCGGACAGCCCCCACCCTCCTCCTTGGATGCCAGACACCCCCCGGACAGTCCCGCCGACAACCCCCCCGGATAGCACCCCCACCCTCCACCCTAGACACCAGACAGCCCCCCACCCTCTTCCATGGACCCCCAGACAGCCCCCCCACCCTCCTCCTTTATTTTACATGCCTTTTTTATTTCTCTGATCATGCAATGTTATTTAGGATTATTCCATTTTTGTATGTTTTGAATTATATGAATGTGTTTGTAAGCTTATTAGCTCATGCTCATCAAATGCATGTGATAATATGATTTAAACTGAATACAAAGCCTTGTTGTACATTATCCATGTTATGTGAATTATTCCTTGTTTTATTTGGTTTAATTTCTAATTGTTAGGATAAGACATGGGTTACATGTTAAGGACTCAAGGACAGACTTGACATGCTTAGGGAATTTAAACTTGAAATTCCAGGATGAATGCTTTGGTTTTTAGGTGAGGGCTACTAGGGTGGTTTCTATTACCAATGAGTTATATTTGTTCCTTGAAGATAAATTGATGAGGTTTCATATGTGATGTGTATGAGTAAACCCCCCCTCAATCCGAGGCGTGCTTTGGACGACACCGTTCATAGTGTCTCTCTTTTGTTTAAAATGAACATCATTTTAAGGGAAAACAACAACTGATATAAAACAACTGACCAAATTCATTCAAAATGTGTTGATTCTTTATGAAAACGATCCATGGGTCTTATGTGATGTGTACGAGTCAACCCCGCCTCAATCCGAGTCACAGTGTGGCCGGGATCACTCTAAGTGTCTCTCATTTGTTTAAAATGGAAATAATTTTAAGTACATATAGAAAACTAACCAAATGGATTCTGATTGTGTTGATACTTTATAACAATGATCCATGTGTCATATGTGATGTGTAAGAATCAACCCTGCCTCAATCTGAGGTGCGGTGTGGCCGACACCACTCAAAGGGTCTCTCTTTTGTTTCAAAAGGACATCATTTTAAGTGAAAACAACAACTTGCATACGGAAAACCGACCAAACGCATTCGGATTGTATTGATACTTTAGTAAAATGATCCATCGGTCATTTGAGACATGTAAGAGTCAACTCCGTATAAATCTGAGGTGCAGTGTGGCCAGTACCACTCAAACTGTGTCTTTTTTGTTTAAAATGGACACGATTATAAGTGAAAAGAACAACTGGCATACAAAAAACCAACCAAAGGCATTCGAAATCTATTGAAACATTAGTAAAATGATCTATGGGTCATATGTGACGTTTACGAGTCAAACGATCATCAATACGAGTCGCGGTGTGGCCCGCACCACCCAAAGTGTTTCTCATATGTTTAAAATGGACAACATTTTACGTACATATGGAAAACCAACCAAACGGATTCGTATTGTGTTTATACTTTAGAATAATGATCCATGGTTCATTTTTGATGTCTACGAGTCAACCCCGCCTCTGTCAAAGGTGTGGTGTGGCCGATACCACTCAAAGTGTGTCTCTTTTGTTTCAAAAAGACATCATTTTAAGAGAAAACATCAACTAGAATACGGAAAACTGACCAAACGCATTCGGATTGTGTTGGTACTTTAGTAAAATGATCCATGGGTCATTTGGGACGTGTATGAGTCAACCCCGTCTATATTCGAGGTGCGGTGTGGCCAGTACCACTCTAATTGTCTCTCTTTTGTTTAAAATGTGCATGATTATATGTGAAAAGAACAACTGTCATACGGAAAACCCACAAAATGCATTCGAATTCTGTTGATACATTATCACAACGATTCATTGGTCATATGTGACGTGTACGAGCTAACCTGGGCTCAATACTAGTAGCAGTGTGGCTGGGATCACTCTATGTGTCTCTCTTTTGTTTAAAATGGACAACATTTTATGTATATACGGAAAACTAACCAAACACATCCGGTATCCATTGAAACATTGGGAGAATGATCCATGGGTCATTTGTGACGTGTATGAGTCAACCTCACCTCAATCCGAGGCGTGGTGTGGCCAACATCACTCTAAGTTTATCTCTCTTTTTTTAAAATGGATTTCATTTTAAGTGAAAACAAAAACTGGAATATGAAAAACTGACCAAATGTATTATGATTGGGTTGATACTTTATCACAATGATCCATGGGTCATATATGACATTTACGAGTCAACCCCGCCTCAATACGAGGTGTGGTGTGGTCGGAACCATTCACAGTGTCTCTCTTTTGTTTAAAATTGACATCATTTTAAGTTAAAACACCAACTTACATACGGAAAACTAACCAAACTCATTGGGAATGTGTTGATGCTTTAGGAAAATGATCCATGGGTCATATGTGAAGGTACGAGTCACCCCCCTCCTCAATCTGAGGAATGGAGTTGCCATGATCACTCTATGTGTCTCTCTTTTGTTTAAAATGGACAACATTTTAAGTACATATAGAAAACTGACCAAACTGATTCTGATTGTGTTGATACATTAGCACAAAGATCCAGGGGTCATATGTGAAGTGTAAGAATCAATCCCATCTCAACATGAGGTGTGGTGTGGCCGACACCACTCAATGTTCCTCTCTTTTGTTTTGAATAGACACCATTTTAAGTGAAAACATCAATTGGCATACGGAAAACTGACCAAATGCATTCGGATTATGTTGATACTTTAGGAAGATGATCCATGGGTCATTTGAGACATGTACGAGTCAACCCCATCTAAATCTGAGGCGTGGTGTGGCTGGTACCACACTATTTGTGTCTCTTTTGTTTAAAATGGACAGGATTATTAGTGAAAAGAACAACTGGCATACGAAAAACTGACCAAACGCATTCAGAATCTGTTGAAACCTTAGGACAATGATCCATTGGTCATGTGTGACATGTATGAGTCAACCACTCCTCAATCCGAGTCGCGGTGTGGCTGGAACCACCCAAAGTGTCTTTATTATGTTTAAAATGGGCAACATTTTAAGTATATATGGAAACCCGACCAAATGGATTCTGATTGTGTTGATACATTAGCACAATGATAGATGGACCATTTTTGATGTTTAAAATTCAACCCACCTCAATCCGAGGCGTGGTGTGACCGACACCACTCAAAGTGTCTCTCTTTTGTTTCAAAAAGACATCATTTTAAGTTAAAACATCAAATAGCATACGTAAAACTGACGAAACAAATTAGGATTGTGTTGATACCTTATTACAATGATCTATGGGTCATTTGGGATGTGTATGAGTCAACATCGTCTAAATCTGAGGCATGGTGTGGCTGGTACCACTCTAACTGTGACTCTTTTGTTTAAAATGGACAGGATTATAAGTTAAAAGAACAACTGGAATATGAAAAACCAACCAAACGCATCTTGATTATATATATATATATATTATCTCAATGATCCATTGGTCATATTGGACGTGTACGAGCCAACTGGGGTTCAATCTGAGTCGCGGTGCGGCTGAGATCACTCTAAGTGTCTCTCTTTTGTTTAAAATGGACAACATTTTAAGTACATATGGAAAACCAACCAAAACCTTCTGGTTTCCATTGAAACATTAGGATAACAATACATGGGTCATAAGTGATGTGTACGATCCATCCCCTCCTCAATGAAAGGTGTGGTTTAGCGGACACCACTCAATGTGTCTCTCTTTTGTTTAAAATAGACTTCATTTTAAGTAAAAACAATAACTAGCATACAGAAAACCAACCAAACGAATTCTGATTGTGTTGATACTTTAGAACAATGATTCATGGGTCATATAAGACGTGTACAAGTAAACCCTGCCTCAATATGAGGCACTATGTAGCCGGAACCATTCATAGTGTCACTCTTTTGTTTAAAAGGAATATCATTTTAAGTGAAAACAACAACTGACATACGAAAAACTGACCAAACGCATTCGGAATGTGTTGATATTTTAGGAAAATTATCCATGGTTCATATGTGACGTGTATGAGTCAACTGTTCCACATTCAGAGGTACGGTGTGGCCATGATCACTCTAAGTGTCTCTCTTTTGTTTCAAATGGACAACATTTTAAGTACATATGGATCACGTACCAAACAGATTCTGATTATGTTGATACTATTGGACAACGATCCATGTGTCATATGTGACGTGTATGAATCAACCCTACCACAATATGTGGTGTGGTGTGGCCGACACCACTCAAAGTGTCTCTCTTTTGTTTCAAAAGGACGTCATTTTAAGTGAGAACGTCTACTCGCATACGGAAAACCGACCAAACACATTCGTATTATGTTCATATTTTAGGAAAATGATCCATGGGTCATTTGAGACATGTACGAGTCAACCCCGTCTAAATCCAAGGCATGGTGTGGCCAATACCAATATAATCGTGGCTCTTTTATTTAAAATAGAGAGGATTATAAGTGAAAACAACAAATGGCATACAAAAAACTGTGCAAACACATTAAGAATCTGCTGAAACTTTAGAACAACGATCCATGGGTCATATGTGACATGTACGAGTCAACTGCACCTCAATAAAAATCATGGTGTGCCTGAAACCACCCAATGTTTCTCTCTTATGTATAAAATGGACAACATTATATGTACATGTGGAAAACCGATCAAACAGATTCTAATTGTGTTGATACTTTATCACAAAAATACATGGGTCATTTGTGACGTGTATGAGTCACCCCACCTCAATCTGAGGCACGATGTGACCGGTACCACTCATAGTGTCTCTATTTTTTAAAAAATAACTTCATTTTAAGTGAAAACAACAACTGAAATACAGAAAACGGAACAAACACTTTCAGAATATGCTGATACTTTTGGAAAATGATCCATGGGTCATTTGTGACGTGTATGAGTTAACCTCATCTCAATCGGAGGCACGGTGTGGCCGGAATCACTCCAGGTGTATGTATGTTTCTTAAAATGGACATCATTTCTAGTAAACACATCCATTATATGAAAAACTGATCAAATTTTGAATTGAATTCCGGATTCCACATATAATTTTCATCTAAATTTTAAATTTATTTCTAAATGAATTATGTATGTTTCTAATTACGTTATGAATTATGATTTAATTTTGGATGTGTATTGTTCCAGGATGCATTATATGTTAAATGTATATGAATTTGTTCAGTATATGTATGTGTTAGTTGGTTATTGCAGGTACAATAATTGTATATGTATGTTTTAATTGATTATTGTAGGTATAATAATTTGAAATGAGAGGGAATTGGAAGGGAGAGGGAATGGACACCCTTTGTGCCTGCTGTACAAATTATAGGCTGATGTGGAATTTAAGCAGCATAGGCTATGACAATTGTTTCAAACTATTGTCATATGATTCTCAGTTTTTTTACCAATGATTCTCTATGAACTGTTGGTAAAAAACCTTTCCCAATGGTTTATAAACTGTTGGGAAAGAAGTGATATGGTTGGTTTTCCCAACAGTTCATGCCAAAACATTGTAAAAAACTATCCCAACAGTTATACCAAACCATTGGGATAGGTTTATTTTTCTAACCTATCCCAACGGTTCTGTGTAAACCATTGGGAAAGTCTTTCCCAACGACTTACTTACCAACAATTTGTAGAACCGTTGGTATAAGATATACAAACGGTTTTGCAGGCTTTCCAAATAGTTCAGAACCGTCTGGAAATTGTCCATTTCCAGAAGTGAATTGTATTTTAAATAGGTATTAAAGAAAAATTAGGTCAATTTATTACATATTTATCCATTTTTTTTAATATGAATTAAATTTTATATTTAAAGTTCATGTAAAATATCTGTAATCATTTTGAAATTTTCTTCTTAAAACCTATCTATCATATCGTGTCTGCAGGATTAGTTTTAAATTAAAATTATCAATTTATTATAATTTAATTAATAAAAACTGATTCAAAATGATGAATAAAAAATTATATTATCACTTTTGTTCAACATAATATTTGATGAAAATAAATAGTGGAAACTGCAAAAATTATTTACTATAGCTAAGGTAAAAATGGGTTTACCAGGGAGACTAAACTAAAAAATAACGGTTAAAATTACCAAAAAAAATGTATACAACAAATTTTCATGCAATGTTTTGAACCTATAATTTCTAATACTTGATAATAATCCATTTGGGATCCGTTTTAAATGTTAAAAATTTGTGTCTGCCTTTTTTATTTCACAAAATTACATGTATGCCACTTACCTCACTTAAAAAGGCCCCCAACTATCCTCTCTTATTCACACTTTAAAAACCTATTGGTTCAGAAAATACATGCCAAAATCACTACAATCATTCCCACATATAAAACAATAAGACTTATTTTAGTCTTAAATCATACCTAGGAAGTTGTTTTGTGCCATCCTAAGGAGAAAACTCGAAGAACAGTTAACGTTTTTCAATGAGTGTTTTTTAATTTCTTCATCCACCTCTGTATTTATTTATAAATATTTATGGTATAATAAAATAAGTATATTACATATAAATATATTTTTTTATTTTAATTTCATGACTTAAAACCATCTATTTTTATATAAAATGGGAAATGGAATCAATATTTGTGTACGGTAGAATACCGCCTCGCAAACAGATGTCATTTGTTTTTCCATTACCACATCTCATGGTTTTTTGTAATGATATATATAAAGTATATATATCATATTTATAAATTAATTTTACCTATTTAGTCATTATATATTATATTAACTATTAAATTCAATTCTATATGGGATACAACAATGTAGCTCGTGTGTACTGCACACTACCACCTTGTGAAGCGATGTGATTTATTTTCACTAAATCTGTACATAGAATATAATTAGTGATATATTTAATTAATATATGTGGTATACATTAAATAATGATGATATTAATTACATATTTATCATTATGAAATTAAAATATATATTTTTATTTCTTATCTTTTGTTTCACTAAAAGTTGATTATGTCATTTAGGTACATGTTTCTATTTCCTTCACCAAGTGATGTAAAACTCTTTTGTCCCCAAACATAATTGATGATATGAATATGAAATTATATGGTATTTATAATATTATTTTCATTTTATAAATATAATATAATACTTTCCTTACTTCCATAATTATCATTGATAAATGTAGGCATTACACATGCGTATGTACTGTCAACCGTCTTCATGATCATTACATACACCATTTCTCAAAAAAGTCATTCATGATTGATATTAAAATAATAATTAATATATAAATAATATAAGTATCTCATTATTATTATTCTTTATATAATGTTACCAATACCAATGTTAGAGGACCTAAAATAAAAAAATCAGATCATATGCAAAAAACATGGAGGAAATTATCCAGAATATGATTTTAATAAGCGATTGTTAATAAAAATGTAATAAAATGTAATGATTTATTAATATATATTATTATATAAATAATTATGGATTATTAATATATTTATAATAAATATATATTTATTATTTAGGAGTTTTGAACATGTATGATGGAATTAAAGACTTAAGGTAATTGATTTATATCTCACGTTTTGCTTCAACGAGATGAAGGACATATTCACAATTTGATTATTTTATGTGTTTTATATAATTATAAAGAATTTAATTTATTATTATTATCCTTAAAATTATCAGGATTTATACACACATTTTAGGATCTCCCTTTCATGGGGTTTACCGTTTTAATGTTATCCTTATGGTAAGTGATTGTAGTCTCAATTTCCATTCTACAAGACACTTGATTATATTATGAACCTATCATATTTTATGAGGTGTGTATACTACCCCTTTGACATGTTATATCTTTAATATGATAACTTTAAGGATATTATATGATTAATTTAATGTTATTATTTCATGGTTATAATTATTCAATGTTACCAAAGTCTTAAGAGTTTTATGGTACAGTCTCACCATTTATGGGGATTTATTATGATTATGATTCCAATGATGAAATATAATGAAATATATATCAAGAAAGTAATTAATTTTTTTATCCTATGTTAATTACATGATATTACATGTTTCTCTTCATTTACATCTCTTTAATTACTCAATAGTTCAAAATAATTTTTTCTGAAAAAAATAATTTTTTTTCTCTTCGATCGAAAACCATTTTTTCATCCAAAACCATGTTTTATGAAATTTTTTTCAGTTTTTTTAAAATAATTATCAAAATGATTAGTAAAGAAGTTGTTGCACATTTATGACCTATTTAAAAAATATTTTCAAAGGAATCGTCAAGTCATGTTCTAAGCAATATTCTATTGGATTTCACCAAAAAGGATAAAGTATTCTTCATGCGACATGAGTGTAACTTCTAAAATCATGGCCATTATTTGATTTTAACATTCCATTATATGTTTTTAGGCTTATTTTAAAAGAAATGTATTTTAAAATAGTTTTTCAATGTCTTTTTTGAAGGATAAGGGCTATTTTCCTCACGAAATTTTTTAAATTATTTCTTAAGATTCCGATATAAATTTTCAAGGATATTTTAAAAGAAAATGATTTTAATATTCAATTGTGTTTTAAAAATGTTATTGTAAAATAAATGAAAATTTATTAAATAATTTTTTGAAAGGAACTATCAAAAATATTTTATATCTAATATGACATCATTTTTTGTTACCTCTCCTTTATAAGGTATATCATTTAATTATACCATTCATATTCTTAATTTAAATAGTTTTCATTTCTTATTAAAAGATTTTGATTAAACATATTTATCTTCAATGGGTTATACCATGATATGATGATCATGAAACCCATTTTTTACTCTACAAGTTATGCTCTGATGAAATGATGGAAAGATTATGAAGCCTGCTTTTTTACACAGTTTATTTTTTTTATGAAATATTGATAAATCACATTTCATTTCTTGGGTTATGATATGATGAATGTTTTATGGTCTTCTTCAACAAATTTTTATGATATTCATTATTTGATCATGGTTATGTTATAACCACGGATAGTGGTTATGTTATAAACATGATATGTTGGACAAATATCTCCCTCTAATGCATTAGGTAATGATATATATCTCATGTGATATATAGGACTAGAATGGGGAGTGAACCTAGTTTTGTAAGGGAATTTTTACACTATGGTAGATTTCGGAGTGAACCCCAACTATTATGATGGTTGGTGGAGTTAATAAATTTTTTTATGAGGAAAGAGATTATATTGGTGATGGTGGCATTTCTCTCCTAGGAGGTGTTTCCACCCATAGTGTGCCCAATCAATTTTTGAAACGTACCTTAACAACTAGGGAAATGATCTTCCATGTGTATGGGTATGCCACAGTTCCATTTCATATGTCATTTTTATTCTCTAATGGATCATGCTAATAAATTTTATTATGATTTATATGATATGAATTTTTAATGTTTATGACATGACTCAATATTATGATCTAGGATATTAAGGCTGTAGTTTATTAATGTTATGATCATATTCCCATACACATGTACTCTTATTATTCTTATATATCTTCCTTTATTATAATTACCGAACATATGATCTCACATGTTCTTATGATTTATTTCCATAAGAAAGGAATAAAGGTTTAATGTAGGAATTCTTTTAAGTAATACTAAAGGGGAAGATATTTATTGAATACATTGAAGATATTCCATGAATTAAAAAGATTGTGTCCCAAAATTCCAATGGAAATATGCTATTATGTTCCTTAGGTGTGTGTTTGTGTAAATTATTAAATATTCATCTAATTATATAAAATACCAATATATGAATAGCTTATATCACCATAGTTAGTATCATTGGAAAAAACCCAACCATTATAAACTAGTATGATAAAAAATTTGTGAGCTACCTGTGGATATTTCTAAGGATATTTCTGGGGATGTATCTAAGGATAAGTTTAAGGATGAGTAAAAGTATATGAAAATGTATTAAAATATTGGTAATGAGTATAGTAAGTGGTTTCCAAGAAATCACATCCTTATATGGATACTACAAGTGGATATGGCTCTACAATAAAGCAATCCATGTGTAATAAATCTGAAAAGTGTGCTTTATCTAGGCTCCAACATCACTTGGGGTATAACAAGAGGACATGTTGAACCCCTAGATTGACACTCCCTAGGGATATTCTTTGGAAATTAACAAAATAATTACAAATTACCATGAATTGTTTAAATATATGATGACTACAAATGAGTTATGTTAAAACTAGTGTGTTATAGATTTAATAGAAGGTGTCTTTATATAGACCTACTATAATAGTTTTTCAGACTATATTGTTTTCAATCCTGATTAATTTTTTTTCACACTATCCTTTATGCCTTCTATAATTTGTAAGAACAAGAATGTATTCGGTTGACATTGAATATGAAAGACAATTTTCAAATTACAATCTAAATGGAATGTA
The DNA here is from genome assembly GCA_963277665.1 of Viscum album. Lineage (NCBI taxonomy): Eukaryota > Viridiplantae > Streptophyta > Magnoliopsida > Santalales > Viscaceae > Viscum > Viscum album. Next base: position 389,887,974 of record OY728166.1, read on the forward strand.
GACTGGATTGGAGGATATTGTGTTTATGTATAATCAGTTATCGTAATGTATGATTAACAATGTACACCTTAACCATCTATCACACTCACTAAAAACATAAAAGATATATTTTGATGAGAGTTTGGGTAATGGAGACCAGAGGGAAAAGATTATTCAGTTTCTTATATGTCGATAATGTGAGAATAAATTCTTATGTAGATCTGTTAAAGGAACATGAAAATGTTTTGGCTATGGTAAATTGGTACCCAATTCAAGTATCTGAAAAGGGAAAAGAATATAATTTTTATTAATTAAATGGATTAGAATAATTGTATACCTTACGTATCATTGAATGTTGAATGTTTTAAATTTGTAAAGTATGAGAGTTATTATTACAGATGTCCATAGGAGAAATATCATGAAGAGAATTAAAATTTTATTATGATTAGTGGTTTTGGTTTCAACAATTAAGAGACTATGAAGGAATATAGGGATGTGTTATGGAATAATATGATGAAGCCTATTTTATGAATAAATTATGAGTTCTAATAATTGAATTTTTTATGTGTTAGAAATAAAGAATTTTTAGATATATATAATGATTTTTCAATATATGATTTTTATTATGTATTAGAAATATTATATTGAATTATGTTTATGAAATTGAAAAGAGATTTAATGATAAGGTAATGGTTTGGGGAAATATCATGATTAAGCTAATGATAACCCTTAAAATGTTCCTATAGTTAAGATAATAATTTTGGGACAAATAGATGATTAATTTGGATAATTTAAATAGAATATTATCAATTTACATAGAACTTTTTCTTGATTTAATAGAAAAGTGGTTTATTCTTTCACTAATAGAGTTTAAAATATTTTTGTACTTAAGGAATATATAAAATAATCAATGTTTTATGTATGGAATGAGGAATCATGTTTTTTTTCAAAGAGGTTTTATGATAATTTAGGTTTGAAGATAATACATGAAGAAGGTATTCACATGTTTGGTATATGACATTTATGATATAATTGATGTGGTTTAGGTATTAATGATATGCTAATTTTTTAAATGTAGTGAACTTCTTTATAAATTTTTTTATTTTAATATTTTTGAAGAATCGTGAGGATAACCATTTATAAAATTTTTTAAGTTGAAATCTGGACATAGGTTTACATATTAATGTATTAATTCACAATATAATGATTCATGCATATTGGATAAACAACAATAACTTATTTTTATGATAACTAAAGATAAAAAAATCACATATCACTCTACTTATAGATCTTATGATCCATTAATACATCACACATAACACAGTCACCTTTGTTTCATAGAGTAAGATACAAAGTGGAAGTTGATCAAGAAATAACCAATTGATGAGGTCTTTTATAGTATTTAATGAAATAATTTAAGTGTATCTTCTCATTTAAATTCTATAACATTTTGAGAAGGATTATAAAAATAAATTTATCCAACTATCAATAGTTTTTACGGTCTTAGTGACATTTTTCACAACTATTTGGTTTATGGTTTTTAGGCACTCACCTTCTCTGGATCACCCACTTTCTTATGATCAATGGGAACTATCACTATTTATAATTATGTATTCTTCTCACCCTTTTCTAAATATTCACTTCCCACATGTGTTATATTATATGGATATCTAGTTATGGGTTACATTAAGTATGCTTTTTGTTTCCAACTTTCCCTTTTTAGGGGATTTTTTATCATTCATTTGTAAAATGTGGTTTTTTATTAATTTAATTTTCAAATTTTAAGCCTTTGATGACTGAAATAAGTTTTATGGTTGAAATTTATTTTATGGTTTATTTAACGTAACATCCAACGTTTTATGAAATATATTTTAAAAATTAATTTAGATTTTTATATATCTCTCATTATACAAAACATTGAGATTAGTATTCATTACATGAAACAATATTTTTATTGATTTCATGCATTTCACACAACACTAAGCTTCAATGAACCATGAAATGATATTATTTTAAATATGACTATTATAACATTGTTGTTAAACAGGAATGTATTAATATTATTAACTATATTTTGAAATTAACATATATGTTTCCTAATAAATATAAATTTATTCATAAATTATTATTAAATTATATTTATATATTATATATCAATATATTTTAATTTATATCCTTATAATTATTATAATTATACATAGAGATAATATAAAATCAACTAGTGCCCGAATAATACACTTCCTGAAAACCCTCTATTTTATCATGTCTACGAGGGGATTGTAATTTAATTTTTACCTATAGGAAAAAATTTATTTGAAAATTAAAAATTATTTTTAAATCATTATTTTAAATTTAAATAAGGATTAATAATTGATAATTTCCTAAATCAAGTAATTTTTTAAATAATAGTGAAAAATAATAAATTTTATATTCAAACAATATTTTCATTTCAATAATTTATAAAGATAAAATTTATTTTTAATTTTTTTAATGTAAAATTAGTTAAATTAAATATATATTAATCCAATTTAGTACACTAGATTCTATTTTTAAATGATAATTTACATATAAACATTCAAAGTTTTTGAATATTTTCTTTTTTAACCTCGTTCGCTCTATTCGTATACAGGATTAATCTAAATTTAAATTTTTAAACTTATATGAATTTGATTTGGAAAAATGAAATAAATATTATTTATCATAATATCATATATTATATAATAAGGTAAAATATTTTTTTATCAAAATGAATATTGAAAAAAGTGAAAAACAAGATAAACTAAAAATGTTAAGAGTTAAAATGAGATAAAACTCTTATAAAAACAATTTTCATGATTTATTTAGACCCTATAATTTCTATTTCTTGATAATATTTAATTTTATATCATTTTTCACTAGAAAAATTTGGTTAAACCTTTTTCTTTTCAAACAATTACAAGTGTGACACTCGCCTCACATATAAAAGGTAACCTTCTATATTCTATTATTAACAACATAAAAACCCATTGGGTTGACCATTAATTACCCATTTAATTTACCACGTTCCCATATATAATTATATAATAATTATTTGTGGTATAAATCTATCCTATGATGGATTTTGGGGAAAACCTATGGAGGATACACCAAGAATAAAGAAAGTTCTTCTATGAGTGTTTTTTATTTCTTTATCCAACTGATTAAATTATAATTAAAACATTATAATATTATAAACTAATATTATTACATATATTAAAATTTTTATGTTTGTTTCATGACCTAAAACAATCTCCTCTTCAATCAAATGGGTTACGAAATCGATATTCATGTTTATGGCGGACCACCACCTTACGAACTGATGTCATTCATTATTTTATTACAACCTATCTGGGTTGGGTATGATAATAGACCTCAATTAAATATATCATATTAATAAAATAATTATACTTATTTATTTATTATATCATATATTTATATTAACATTCCAATCTATAGGGGATATGATATATTCGCTCTAGTATATGGTGGACCACCGCCTCGCGAAGTGATGTGATTCATTTATCTAACGCATCACATGGATGATAATAATGAATTAATTTAGATAATTTAATATATATATGTATATTTAATAATTATGATATGAATTTAATTTTTATCATTATGAAAGAATAATATAACATTTTTTCTTACCTTTTCACTCACTAAAAGATTATAATGTCGTTAGTATATGTACAAACTACTAACTTCATGAAGTGAACTAAATAAACTATCATAAGAACACCACATGTATGATATTTATAATAAAAATATTTTATTTATGATATTATTATAATTATTTAATTATAATACATTAGTTACATCCTTTCCATAATTATTGTCAAAAAATGTAAATGTTACTATTGTGTACGTATGGCTAACTGTCTCCATTCTAATAATGGAATTTATTTAACAAAACCATATTTCATGATTTATAATAAAAAATTAATTATGTTTTAAATATTATAATTATTTACTTATTATTTTTCTGGATATAATGGAACCATGATCAATGTCAAAGGAGTGAAAATAACAAATCAAATCATATATGGAAAATAAAGAAGTAAATTCTCAAAAATGTGAGTTTAACATAGAATTGATAACAAATGGGAAAAAAAGATCATAAGTAAATAATATATGGTATAATATATATAATTATAGTTCAATAATATATTTATAATAAACTAATATTTATTATAAATGTGTTTTTAATTTGTACAATGGAATGCAAGACTTACTATAGGAGATTTTTATCTCATTTTTCTTTTCTATGAGATAATTTTCATATTAACAACATGTATCTTTTTTATGTCTTATATTCTACACATGATATTATTTTATTAATGTTATCCTAAAATTAATGGTTATTTATAAATAAATTTTTTGATCTATCTTTCATGGTTTCATCCATTTCAGCATAATCAATGCGATAAGGGATTTGTGTCTCCATTTTACTTCTTGGAGACATATGAATATGTCATGAACCTATCTTATTTTACAATTTTTATATACTAAAACATTGAAATATTATATAATTAATCTCTTTGTTTTAATGATATTATATGTTTCATTCAATTTTATTATTTCATGGGGATTATGACAGAATGTTAGCAATATGGTATGAGTTTAATGTTATATTATCGTTGATTATCGAAACTATTTATGATTAACCTTATAGTGATGAAATATTATAATATATATCACAAGAAACTAATTACATATCTTATCCTCTAGTTAATTCATGAGAATACATTTTTCCATTCATTTTTTTCTCTTTTAGTATTGAAGAGTTCAAAATAATGTTCTTTATGAATAATTATTTTTTTATCTCTTCAGTTGGAAAACATTGTCGATCCAAAAAATACATTTTCCAAATAAAATTCAGGAATGTTTTTTAAAATTGTACAAATTATTTATCAAATAATTTTTTACCCTTGTTTTTCCATTTAAAAAAAATCTGAGAGCAATATTTAATACATTTTCTATGAAATTATCATTCAGATATTACCGATACTGTGGAAGTAATAATTGTAAAACATGAATATAATTTATTTAATCATGGAAATTAATTTATTTGAAGTGTATTTTTTATACTTTCATGGATATTTCCAATTAAATGTATTTAAAAAATTATTACTAATCATATTAGAAACTAGTTATTATTATTCATATTATTATGTTTCACTTCTAGAAAACAACTATATTATTTAAATAATTATATTAACACAGTGTTGTTTCTAAGAAACTCATTGTTATGCATAACACCTGATTAGATAGTTTTTTGTAAAGTTTAACATTAAATTTATATATATTATAATGAAATATTAACTTGGTTTATCATGAAACACAATCAATCAAAAAAATTTAATTTATTCGAAAAAAGTGTTCTTAAAAACTCAGGGTCTTCTAATAACCTATAGTGATGGGACATTGGGATATAGCCACGATAATGGACCACGATGATAAGACAATTTTTTAGTTTTTATTATTTTTTTACAAACAAAAAACAAAAAATACATGCGTAGATATAATTATATATTTATATATAAATATTTTATTTCACTATAAATGAATATATATATATAAATATTATAAAGAATTAGTTTTATATATAAAATTTTTGTTAAATGTATTTATTTTTTGATATATTATAAATCATAGTGTTGAGATCCATTGTTTTAAATAATATATGTATATATATATTATAATTTATAATTATCTTTGTAAATGTTATACTTTATATAATTTATTCACGTAACGAGTGATACAATATATGCATAACTTATATGTACGTAATTATTTTTTTTGTTAAAAATGAATATTGATGAACCAATTAGGATAAATATGGATAAAAAATTTATGGATTTTAATCCTATAAAAAAGAATTATGCTTATTATTTTAAATAGTTCATCGTGTTTGTAACGGAGTTTGAAATTGGAAATTATCAAATAATTTCTCTATATTTTACATAGTTTCTATTAAAAAATTTAAGATGGGTTATAAGAACTCATTATCTATAATGAAATATATTAGAGTAAAAAATATTGATATAAAAACAAGAAATAACTTGATATAGTTATTGAATCAGATAACACTCTAATTTATAGATCAAATTACATGAGAATAATTACCCATGTGTATGTTAATCATATTGATAAAATGAAAATGATAGGTAAAGACAACCTCTTTGATTTTCCAAAGTAATTTTATAAGTAATATAGTAGTGTGAACAATCCATTTTTACTGGTTGTACAAGATACAAAAAATTATCACCTATAATTATGTCATATAATTTAAAATCATTCATTGGATGAAGTGTTGACATATTTGTAGATTTACCTACTATCTTGAATGGCATGTTACTAGAAAATAATAAGCTTCCATATTAAAAATATGACACAACATGAATTTCATGTTCAATGGGTATGATAACTGAATTAATACATCTTTATCTAAATGGCAATATATTATTTCATAATATACATGAATAACCTAAAAAACATACATGTGGTGCCCACCGATAAAAGAAATATGAATCAATTTTAAAAAACATGTTTCATACATTCCAACCATTAATTTGTTTACAACAATACTAATCTGGTAATACTATAAGGAAATTGATGTGTTGAACCGATACATGAATTCAATATGATAAACTTTATCACCAAATAAGAACTCCTCAGTAGAAGAAACTTTCCTGGTGTACATTATATTTGTAAAAGATATGAGATAACATCATCCTGCACTATCTATAGATGAAATGTATAACTTTGGTGTGTAAATAAGCACACATAATACATGAATATTTATATTGATAAATTATTACATTCCATTTTGGTTGTGCATGAAGCATAATAAAATTATGTTTTCCATTTTTATATCAGGTCCAAAGAAACACGGTAATGATATTTATGTATACTAGACTCCATTTATTGATGATATAAAATTAAAATGGTTGTCAGTTGTTATTTTGTATGATTATCATAGAAAAAAATATTTCAAATTTTGATCCATGTTGTTTGGGATGATAAAAAACTAGCTTATGGAAATTTTTAGGATATAAAATTGATGTAATTTTAGGTTTCCCTATTTCTGAAGAATGTATACAATCAGTTTGGCTAAAAACTTTGTTTATGATAGAGCTTATATGTCACATGAATTATACCTTGATTACAAAAATATCAAACATGGAGAATATCATTCTATGGGAAATTAAAATAGGTTTTAACACCTTTCCATTAATAGATGATGAATAGTTTGTGTAAGTAAAGGATATCATTACCATTTTTTGTAAACCATTATCGAAAAACCATATGAAGAAGGGTCAAAGAATATATCAGTGTTTTGGAATTACAATATAGGAATGTTTTCTATGTTTCCCATTTTATTTGTTTCATACATATAGAAAAAAACGTATGCCATATTCTCAATGGAACTTAACTAAATGAACATTACAAAACAAAATTTATAATTAATACAAGATTATACAAGATTGGTATTGGGAAAATGGATTATATGGTACCAGTTAAAGATATAATTTTCTTTCTCCAATTACTTATAATCATTCAAGTTGAGGGAAATTTCATTTTTACAACTTACTTAATAGTTTAAATGATCTATAAATTTATTAATATAAAATAAAAAACTACATGTTGATGAATAATTTATTGTAAGAAATGTAAAAAACACATGACTTTCAAGTTATAATGAAATAGATAATTCATGTGGATTTACATTTAATTATACATAATTTTTTTTTAAATGTATTAACAATGAATTTATTCTTTTTTAAAGCCCTATGTAGTAATATTATTAGCTAAAATATGTTACCAACTATAGTAAAATACATTTTAGTTTTGTTATTTGAATTGGTGGTGTTATTATAAGAATTTTTCTTTATAAAATGTTTGGGTTTTAGAGATCCAACAGTATAGTTTTATAGATTATTAATAGATGTACCCTTATTAAATTTTATATAAATATTTTAAAAGTGTAAACAAAAAAATTCATTCAAAAACTCATATTATACTATGTTATATTTTTGATAACTGCATTAAATTTTTTACCAACAACAAGTCTAATGTGAATATCATTGGTCTTAAAAAATCTCATCACAACAGGTGCCTTATGGGTGAAGTTATTTTTAAGAATAGATATTATTGAAATTACCTATAGAGGGTTAGAATAGTGCCACAATTATATTTTTCAAAATAATATATAGTTTGATCCACATGTTAAAACTCATAAATGAATTATTTTTTATTTAAATACTTGAAGTTATGAAAGATGGATATCAAATATTCATAATAAATTGTTTATAAAATGATTTCAAGACCATATTTTTAAGGAGTAATTTGTATATCACAAATCAATTTCAGAATATAATTTATGGATAACTAGGGGACCAAGTGTATATTTTTTATTTTATAATGGTTATGTAATTAACTATTATGAATTCTATTCATAGGTACCTGATGAACATATAATGATGAAAAATAGGGTAGTTACTCTTATCAAGGAAACAAAAAATATATAAGATATAAAGGATATAAATATAATTCATATTAATATTTAATATCTATGAATAATAAAAATATATATGATATTTCGAATATACATCATTACTAGTGTAGATTTGTTTATTATAAGGGGTTGATAATTAGATTAAATTTAAAATTTAAGAAATTTGAATCATAAATGTTATAATTTGTAATAAATAGTCTATGGAAGAACTTTTTTTAAGGAAATCACATGTCATAAAATTATTCCATAACTCATATCCTACAAAAAAATCAATTGTTCAATTGCTGACTAAAATATATATAGAGTCAAATGAAAATTCTACTATGGATGACCCTTTTATTGGGATGTCATAATTATTTTATGATGTCCCCCATTTTTATTGAGTAATATAGGCCATTGTTGACCAGAAAGAGTGTGTATTAATAATCGATAGAGTTTCCAAATCCCATTTATCTTTAAATAAAATAAATATTCAATGAACATGTAATGTTTCTATGACATGTTTGTTTTATAAAATGTGTTTCCTCATAATATTTTGTGTTCAATATTTTATTTACATAATATTGTTTAAATATTTAAAAAATTGTTCAAGAATAACGGGTTATATATATATTGATGCTAATAATGGATATGAACAACTTGTTATAAATTTTTAAATTGACATACTATTATAAGGTGAAGAACATACGTTTGAAAAAAGATATGAGTAGTGTAGAGTGACGATATTATAAAAAAATATTAAGATGATAACAAATGGTCTAAAATTCATTGATGGATGCAATGCATATGATTAACCGAATATCCATAGAAATTACATTTTTAGAAATTACATTATGGTGCGTACTTTAAAAAACATTTCAATATATATAGATAAATGGTACAATGTATTACTTACATTAAAGGTGGAAATGTAGGGAGAAATTTGGGTAATATTTTTATATACATTCTAGTTTTTTTTAAATAAAATCATGAAATCATGTTTTAGTTTTCATTTTCCATTAAAAATCACATTTATATTTGATCATTCTTTTAGGAAATCATTATTAACGGTTATTGTAAGGGATCATAGAGAATTTCAAACACATCTTCTAAAATAGAATCTTCGTTTTGATTTGGGGAAAATAAAACCCAACCCACCAAATAAATATATTCACATTATAATCCAATAAACCTAAGCTACATTGATTAGTAATCAGGAAGAGTAAGTATTTAAGGTGTGTTATAATTGGTAACATTTAATATGATATTATATTTATTAATAATCTTAATTTTTAATTTCTATTTTATGAAATATAAATAGAGTGTACAAAAACAATTCATTGAAAAACCCATACCCCTACCATAAAGCAATGATAAGGTAAACTTCACTTGAAAAAATGTTATGTATTTTGAATATATAGTAAAAACATTAGGTTACATAAAACAAAAACATAATTATGTTACATTATTTATATTCCATTTTCTAGATCCAAATTTCAACACACTCTCATCCCACATCATGTTCTCAATGAAAGGAGGATAAATTAAATAGAAAGGGATACGTAATTTATTAAAACACATATAATGTATGGGAATCCTATATAAGCATGGAATAATGGAAATTCTTTCATATTTGAAAATGTATTACATAATAAAGAGTAATTATTTTTCAATGTTTTTATCAAATTTATAAAAATTAATAAAAATATACATTGCCCAATTAATATCTAATTTCACAGTATTTGAACCATCCATAACTATATTCATATGTCAGAGGATTATTTTTTGGAGTTCCACCCTAAGAATAATATGAAAAAGGAAATACATGGGGGATATGTGTGAGAAAATGAAAAACATGCAGATACAGTTAGATGCTCTAAAAGAGAAACATAATTAGTAATATTATGTGATAAACCTGTTTCATTGAAGGGGACAATGAGAAGAATCAAAACATCCAAAACCAATGCACAGAGAGCCACCCCATGTTTTAAGGATAGAAATTACCCAAAAATTAAATCATTTCTTGGGTTAATTAATTTTTTAAAACATATTTCTAAATTTCAATAAAAACCACTCAGACCATTCTTTTATTATTATTCTACAATGTTATTTTTATTATGATTTATATCTATCTATAATCATTCACAACTTTTTTGGGAGAGATACAATATAAAAGATCAACAGTGATATTATACACTATAAAATAAAATCAATAAGATCACATAAGAATCTATATTTTCATAGCTCATGATGTAATAATTGAGTTTCATATTCCCCTTTATGATCATGATGTTCACACAATTTAACTTACTGTTGTAACTTTCATAGAATGATTGTTTAAAATTATAATGATATATAATGATGAAGAGGTATTTATTTTTCAATTTATTTTATATTCAAAACATTTTATTATTAATGAAAAAAATTCCTAAACTACAATATGATATTATAAATTATAAATGAGATGGTTAAATAGAAGTTATATTCAATAAAATTTAAATTATTAAATAATATATTTAAAGGACCTTATGAGAGTGTTGTATTCCAAAAAATTATTTAACCCAATTATTAACAATTTATGTTAATTAAAATAAAAATTACCAATATAATGTTCAGAAATATATTTTATATTGATAAAAAATGTTTAGATAGGCCATTATTATCATCACTCTAAGATTTTTAAGGGAATAAAATTATTTTCAATAGCATATAAGATAAGCAACACTGAGCCTCAAAGAACCATGAAATTTTAATATTTAAAAATAATTTTCATAACCATGTCATTGATTTAGTAGATATGAATTAGAATACACACATTATGAAATATATATATATGTCCTAATAAATAAAAAAATTATTCATTCTTAGGAAATAATCATTAAATGTTTATTGATGACATTTTATACTTCAAAAATATGTTTTCTCCAAAAATAAATTTAACTAATTTTTATGAGGAAATATTCTATTTAATTTATGGAAAATGTAGAAATTTTATTTTATAAAATTATATAAATTTTTAAGTAAACATTTCAAAATTATCTTCTAGTGAATTTTTAATATTTTTCCAAAAGATATTTTTTCTAATAAATAATATAAAATACTGATTTGTAGTGAAAATATATTTTTGTTTCATGAAATTAAATGAATATATTTTTATTTTTAATGTTTTAATAGTCACCATATTTATATGATGTTATTAATAATTTAATTACGTTTATCGGAATAAATTTTAATATTGAATGTTTTGTTAAATGATTTCTATACATAAAAGGGTATTTACATAAAAAACATTTTTTATCATGATTAACATGTTTAATTTAAACTTAAAATATTCCAATTATATGAATTTAATAATAAAATTGGATTCCATATTTGTAATTATGATTTCGAAATTTGGAAAATATTCCCTCTTTATTTTTAATCATTATAGAAAATAAACATAATAAATTTTGTTACAATTGTAAAGGTAAAATGAGTTAATCAAGGGTAAACATGATGTGATGATGTCTAAAATGTAACCCTAAATCAATAATTAATTTTATTGGATGATTATATTTTATCTATAATCATAAAAGATTTCAAATATATGACATTATGTTTTCATTTGGACATTATTTTGACCATTATAATATTTTTTGTAATGAAAAGTCAAAAATATCATTGTCTTTGTTTTAATAAATTTAAAATTTGGAAATGGGGATGAAAATAATTTATATTTAGTTATAAACATTCATATGAAATATAGATTATTTTAATTTATAACGGTTATTTATTTCTAATTTTCAGTCATGAAATAATTAACCTAAATGATTACACAATGCTGACACAATATTTCCCTAGTTAATAGAAATAATAAACTAAAGGATTTTAAAAATATTAAAATTAATATAATTGGAAGGATTTATAGTTTTATATGAAAATTATTGATAAATATAAAATATTATGTAATATTACATTATAATTACATTTTTTATTCATCTCACTAAGGTAAAATTAAATAAATAGATTTAAAATTGACATTAATGATATTTTAGGAAAACAAGATTTTATTAAATTAATTAAAAAATTATAAAAATATTGCAATAGGAATATTTTGATTATGTATCGTAAAAATTTATATCTATTGTCATTCTATGATCTTATTTTTTCCATATAAGTAAAATTATAACCATCTAAGTGTGAAACAATGTTACTGTCTTTACGGTTAAAATCGGTTAATCAAGGGGTTAACCAAAAAGGTAAGATTTATAACACCAAATAAAACTACCAAATTTTTATTATTTTATTTTATTAAAACCATATACAAAATTATCTAAAAATATCTGGAAATTTTTAATAATCTTTCTTGATAACGACTTCATCATATTTTAATTTTTTAAGAAATTAAAATATTGTCTCTCATCGTACTTATAAAAGGGATCCCTTACATTATCTTAATTACACGAAATTGATACTTCAAGTTTAAAAAGACATTTAATATTATCTTTAAAACATCATTATACACAATCTATATGTTTTTCCTCTTAAAAACTATCATTAATATCCTTTAGAATATATCTAAAGGGGTTCTTTCAAAGAAGAGGATATTGCCAAAACAAATCACATTATTTTTTAATTATTCTTTTATCTCCACTAACTAATTGGTATATATCATAAAATAATAATTATATTATAATCAATATACATAAATTTTATTTTTATTATGAAACAATAATTATCAACCATCTTTTTCATCAAATGTTTACGGAATGTGTCACTTTTCTCTACGTAGGACTTATCATCTCTATATAGAGATACAATTATTTTTTCACCAACATATTTTATAAATGGTAATTATTATATGTTTAATGTTTATATATAATATTTCTGATATAATTATAACTCTTTAATGATAATAACATATCTACCTTCTGATCTTCCAAACCATTGAAAAAAATAACGTCGCTCGTGTGTACGTTGGTACTACCACGTCCATAAAGTCGTGTGATTTATCTTTTGATTTCATTTTAATTGGATGATAATAAGGATGAATGTGATGATTATATATTATTAATATGATTAAAAAATTATTATTTAATGTTTTATTATTATAGACATATTTTTTTTCATCTATTGAAAGGTAAAAATAGAATTCATGCATACACATGGCTTATCCTCTCTATGAACGGTGTAATTAATTATTTATTATATAAATTTTATGGAGAATCTAAATATGTAAATATTAAATTTATATATATTTTTATATATATGATATTTATAAAATTATTAACACTCTATATATTATTAAACAATGATCAAATTATAAGGACTAAAACTTCCAAACCAAAACATAGATGGGAAACGAAGAATTTATCAACTAGAACAAGGAATTTAATAAATAATGTATCATAAATGAGTCATAAAAGATTATATATAAATAATATTACGTATTATATTTTATTATAGTTATGGATTATATGCATAATAAATATATATTTATTATATAGGAGGTTTTATGAATTATCAAGGAAACCAAACCTGAGTTAAGGGTTTTATGATACATTTTCATTATTTGTAGATATTTTATATGATTAGTTTTATGATTATGAAATCATATGATATACCTCTAAAAAACTCATGAATTTTATTTACCTACTTATTTATATAAATTTCATTTTTCCTTTCATTTTCATCACATTATATACTGAAGAGACCGAAAGAATGTTTTTCATGGAAAAAGGGTCTTTGTTTCTCTATTTTGTCAAAAATATTTTCCCTTAAATTTCAATGTTTTCTAAAAATGATTTCATTAATATTATTATTGTTCTACAATTTTTGTTTAAATTAATTGCTTACAATCTTTACATCTTAAAAAATGGTTCAAAAGAAATCTTTTTATTATTTTCTGAATGAGGAATTTTTGACTCTTTACGAATGTCCAGAGTGAATGTTTTATTATAAATAATAAGAAATAAATTGAATTATATGCCATAATAAACGTTCAATACAATGATGATTCCATTACATTTTTCCAATTATTTTTTCAATTATTTTTCCAAACAAAATATTTTCCTTTATAATTAGAATATATTTTAATTATAAATAAGTGATTACAAAATGAAAAGGCCATTTTCCTCAAGAAATATCCTAGATATATTTTAATGATATTTTTATATAAGTCCAAATCCCTTAATTTTAACTATTATTTACTACGAATAAGATCCAATGCTACCATCCAATTTCATTGTTTTTATGGAATATGATGATTATTAAATAATGATTCTATGAAACTTGTTTCTTCTCCATGGCATAATTAATTTATGAAACCCATTTCTTTTCCCCCATGTTATGATATTATGAAATTATAAAAATTTTATAAATCACATTTAAATTTTATCGGTTATATAAGAAGAATGATTTATGATATTTTGGAACACATATTTTTTTTTCATAATGTGATGGGGGCCTAAAATTATATATCCCACCAACGCATTTGGTAAAGAAGGGTATCTCATGAGATATACTAGACTAGAATTTGTAGTGAACCTATTTCTATAATAGAATATAACTATTGTGGATGTCTTTTGAATTAACCTTGTTACTATAATAGTTGGTGGAGTGATCCCAATGTACTCTCATGTCCTTGGAAGTGATCCTTGACTACTAAGTAAAATATTTTCAATGCTCATGTGTATTTTGAAAACTTATGTATTTTTCTATTATTTATCTCTCATGTATCATGTTCTTTAATTACATTATAATTAATTTATCATAAACTACTATGATTTATTCCATGATACAATATTATTATATATGATATGCATGGTGTGGTTTTTTTATTGTTAGGATCATGTTTTAATATCCTTATGCTAATTTTATGTTTATATCTCACCTTGCCACCCTTACAGATCATATGAGCTTGCCTCTTATTTTTTTCCTCTCATCAGGTTATAAAGAAAGGTATTAAGTGTGATATGTCAATGGTGGGTTATAATTATGATGAGATTAGTGGGAATTATATAGTTACTTTATGAACCAGATGTTTATATATCCATATTATCAAGAATTCTATACCTATAAGATTTTTGAATTTATTTTTAGGTTATATAATTAATATTAATATTATAAAATGTAAAATAAATGTGTGAAATGTCTATTTCACTATAGTTGGAATCAAAAAAGGTTCAGTTACATTTGTAATCTATGATAACAAAACTCTAGTGATAACATTGGGGATAATTCAAATAATAGGAAAAATTAATAATGTTTTGTTAAGGAATAGATTATGTGGTTTCCCATGAAAAACATACCTATCTGGATACTATAACTGGATGTAGTTTTTGAACATGTGAATTTAGGGGTAACACACAAAAACATATTTAGTCGACTATATCTCAAAAATCAGTCTAGTCCACAATGATTGTGGCCTTACAAAAAATATGGTTTAACACTATAAGGGTATATTCTTGGGTTAATCCATATCTTCTTTATGAAGAATCATGAAATATTTGAATAGATTATTATCTTGGATAACATATGTTAAGATTGTGCTGTCATAGATTGAAAATAATTTTTATTGATTTAGATATCCTATGAATTATATTGTATTATTTCTTATTATGATTAATTTTTCTAAAATTATCACTTTTTCTTTTAAGAAATGAATTAACTAACAAGAACCATGTCATAATATCATGTGAAGAACAATGATATGATTAGTAACCAAATAGAATGATGAATAAAGTAAAAGATATTTTTATGATGTTTAATGATTTATCATAATATGTGATTAAAAAATTCATCTTAAAAAATTCTCAAATGCACCAAGGAAGAGAATGATTGAGTTCACCGTGTGCTTGGGTTATAGAGACTATAGTAGAAAGAGGATTCAACTTCCTATATATCAATAATATGGGAAGTAATACTCAGTAAATGTATTATAGGAATGAGAATGAGTTGTATATTTTGAAAATAAGTTCATTGATAATTTAATTTCTAAGGGAAAATGGAAACTTAAATGGGAATATATTAAGTAAATCATAAGGTATAATTTGAGTTGGGGCTCTAATTCAAGGGATATATCATAAACATAGGACTAAACTATGTTTTAACTACTTTTGATGTAAAATTATTGATGTGTTTATTTATTAGCAACCACAAATTCGGTCATATAAATGATATTAAAAACATTTTTCTACAATACATTTTCTATAAAAAAATTCAATCATATATCCAATGGTACTAATTACTGAAAAAAATTATTTAATCGTTAAAGGAATTATTAATATAAAATATAATGCTTAATATGTAAATGATTTTGAGAAAATAATAGTTAAGATAAAAATATGATCAATATTTATAAAGAAAATGGGATAGTATTGAAAACTATAGAACTGATTAGTGATTTGATGAAAATTTAATTATTGTTATCATTGATGAAGTTTATATATTTTTTATATTTATGGAATTCATATGATGATATATGATTTTATTTTAGAAATAAAAGATGAACTAATTTTTCAAAGAATGTGTTTTTTTATTTAAGTTTTATTGAAATTTAGGTTATTACTATGTTTTAGGAGAATATATATGATCAAGGTATTAAGATATTTGGTACGTTGCATTTAGATCTACATTATGGGATTACTGTTATGTTGATTTTGTAAATTTAAGGGAATTATTTTTATTTTTCTCTTTTATTATATTTGATAGACCTATTTTGTATGGGATTAAAGGATAACTATTTATTTAATGGTTTTAGTTGAATATTAGGGGAGGTTTTATAGATTAAATTATGATTTCTACATAAGCTCATCTAATAATTTTGGTTTTTGAAAATATCTACAGAGTATGAGAATGACTTTTCATTCTTTTATGATTCTTATAATTCATTAAAAGTTAATTTTACTCATTCTATCATAAAAAAATCATCATGAATATTATTTTAATGAAGTAAGATATGAAGTGGAAATTGATGGTAGAAAAACAAAATGATGAAATTTTTCTTATAATATCGAGAAAATCAAGAATATACATTTTATCTTCTTCTCTATCTTGATATTAATCTAATCCCACAACTTTAGGAAAAATATCTTGAAAAAAATGTTAATATTTGACTATCATTTCCAATGCATTAATGATATATTCACCCATAACTTTTTTTGGTTTTGTGGTTACTAAAATTATCCTAAACATTTCTTATATGACTTTGTATATGTACTTTTTAATTGGTTTAATAATTCATTTCTATATTTTCACTTCCCACTATTTTTATCGAATTCTAAAACCTAGTTTTCTGTTATTTTTATGACGCTTGTATTTCCCTTACCCCCTTTTAAAGAAGAATATTTATTAACCATTTATACATTCGGGGGTTTGAAAAAGGAATTTTCAATTGAAAAAACCCATTGATTACTGATAGTAGGTTCAAATTGTGAGAATGAAATTTATTAAAGGGTGGTATAATTAATCACCCTTATAATTTTAAAATAAGTGCATTGGGTTTGATATCATATAAGACATGCTACATAGAGAATAAATGAACTATGAAATATTATTATTTAAATATGATTATTATAACCATATATTTGATTTGGTATGTATGAATATTAATTACCATATTATGAAATATATTTTAATTTCATATTTAAGAGAAAATATTAATTAATTATGTGGAAATAAAATCTCAAATTTTAATAATGTTATTTTATTCTTCTAAAATATATTCCCTAAATAAGTGGGTTTTAATGTTTTTTTGAGAGAATAATATAATTACTATATAAAATTATTATAAATTTTTTATTATAAAAACTATATAACTTTTTAAACCATCAATTAAAATAGTCTTTGAGTTAGTTTTTTGTATTTTTATAAAAAAATTAGTGTTCATTGAATAGTGTAAAATAATGTTTATTATTGAAACATGTATTTTTGTTTTAAGAAATTAAAAAGTTACACATTTATTTTAGATGGTTTAAGAGTAAAAGAAATTATATTATATTATTTCTAATCCAAATAAGTTAATTGAAATCCATTTTTCCATAAAATTTGGTATAAAAATATAAATACTTAAAAGGGACATTTTTTTGAAATTATATTTTTGTCAATTTTTGTGAGTTCATTTTAAAATTAAATTATCCCTATTCTATAAATTGGATATTATGAAATGGATTCAATATCTGGAATACATTATTTTTAATTTATATCCCTTTTATTTTAAGTCATTATAAATATGAATCATAGTAAACATTTGTACCATCATAAAGGTATAACAGGTTAATAAAGGGTAAAATATTGTGATAAGGACTAAAAAGTAAGACTAACATAATAATTAATTTTATTAGATGAATTTATTTTTTCCATAATCATCCAAAAATAGAATATATTAACATATATTTTCATTTTACAATTAATTTTACATTTATAATATTTTATTTATAGAAAATTTAAAAATGTAATTCTATTTTTATATTGTCTTTAACATTTTGGTATACGAATTAAAATAAGGGGTGTTCAATTATAAATAATCATTTAAAAAAAAATTCTATTATTTTTATCACCCCATTATTTTATGATTTATCTATTATTAAATATTAATTCTTTGAAATCTTATGTTGCACATAACACCTAGCTTAAACAAAAAATGAAATATTATTATGTAATCATTATATCCTAGCTGTAAAATTTTCTAAAATGAATATTATGAACCACATTATTAAATTTATAATTTTATAACCCATTTTAATGTATTAATTAATGACTTGAAAATGATCAATTAAGTTTTAGTAAAGTCATTTTATTCTTCAAAAAAAAAATATGTTCTCTCCAAAAATGATTTTCGTGATTTTTATGAGTAAATTTCATAATAAATAGAAAATAAATAAAAAAATTTATTTTATAAAACTAATATAATTTTATAAATGAGCTTGTTAAATTATATTATGGTTAATATTTGTTAATTTTCTATGAATATTGGTTTTCATGTGAATAGTGATCAAAATAGAAATTTATAAAAATATCAATTTCTTAATGATAAAATTTCAATTATGATTTGATTTTGATATCAATGTAACTTAATTAATATTTTTTATAAATAATTTTATAAATTTAATTTTCTTAATATAGATATATATAGAATTTTTTTTCTTCAAGAAAACTGTTTTCGTTATGTTTTATGGAGTTGATTTTAAATTAAATTATTCAACTTATGTGTTTTTAATTTTAAGAAATGGTTGAAACATTTGGAGTAAGGTTGTATAATTTTGAAAAATAGTCCCCTTTTAATTCTTTCTAATATAAATAGTAACCATTGTAATTTTGTGTTACCACGGTAAAGGGTGAATTATGTAATTTAGGATAAAAATAAAATGATAAGAATCCTTAAATGAGCAAAAAATCTTGAATAAATAATATTTTATGTGTCCATATATTCCATATTCATTTAATTCTCCATTATATTTGGATTTATCAATATTTAAATGATATTATGATGTTTATAATAGTTTATTAATTAAATGTCAAAGAGGTCACATTAATGTTTTTTATAACAATAAAATTTTTAATATACTGTAATCCAAAAGATAGGTTTGAAAATAAATATTATTATGAAATATAAAATATTTGTCTTAATCATTGAATTTTATTTTTAGCTTTTAGTGAATAATTAATTACCTTAAAATCATGAACAACATTGATGCAGTAATTATTTAATTAATGGAAAAATCAAATAAATTATATTAAAAATAATAAATTAATTATAATTTTATATAATAAATATTGTACATGAATTATATATATGAAATTATCATATAATTTATTTATTAAAATATTTTATTTTAATTCCTCATGTTGTTATGATTTTATTAAATTGAATAGAGTGAATAGTTCTTAAAATTTACATTATTAATATTTTATAGTAAATAATAAATTTTTAAATGATATAAAATTCCTAAAACACTTAAATTCATACAATGTTTTATAAATATATTTAAAATATCATTAAAACTCCTTATATTGGTGTTTTTTAATTTTATAATATCCATATTAACCTTCAAAAGTAAACATCCATGGTGTCACTGTATGAGTTTAATAGGTTCAATGAGGGATTAAAATGACAGATAAGTGTATAAATTTAGTTAAAAATTATCTATGTTTATTGAATTAGGGTATTTAGATCTATATTAATATTATATTCTAAATTAAAACATTCAATGGTATTTTTAATTGGAAATTAATCTTTATTAGATTAATATTTTAAGACATTCCAAAAGTGACCCTCACTACAATTATAAATGGTAACCTCATCCTTGACTTCGTAAAATCACTTTGAGATATATTATTTAAAAATACATGGAATCTTATTTTTTAATATTTAAAGGTCAATTTTCATAGGTTATATTCTCCTCAAAATAGAAGCCTTAAGTCCCTTAATAACAAATCTAAAATATGTCAACTGGAGAAGTTGTAATCATTTTTATCAACTCTTTCAAATTTATTTCTTCTTATAATTCCTCTTAATTTATTTTTTGATTCATAAAATAATAACTATAGTATAATCTATGCATATTAATATTATTATTATTATTTTGAAACAACTATATTCTACCTTTTATACATTCAACTAAAAACGAAGGCACTACACGTGCATACGTATGGTTTACGGTCAACATATAGCGGTGTAATGTTTTTCATCCCCAATCCACATGTATAGTCATAATAACAGAAATAATGGATATATATGGTAGTTATTAAATGATATTTCTTCATTAATATTAATATATCTCCCACTTCCATAACATTTCACCCATTAAGGTAATTATATTATCACTCATGCATACATACAATCTACTGTCTCCACGATGTGATGTGATTCATTTTCCATGTAAAACATTAAATAATGATTTTAAAAAATGTATATAAAAAATATATATGATATATCTAACATTAATATTACTCTGAATATTATAGAACTATATCCTATGGACAAAATCCAGATCATTCAAGAAAAAACATGGTAAAGAAAAATGAAGTATTTAACACCAAAATCAATAATAATGATTATATATTATAAAAAAAACGAGTGACAATATGATATACCATGATAATATATGATATTATAAAGAGAATATTGTTATTTTATAATTTAATAAAATTATTTAAACAATTATATTAGAGGCTAAACCATGCTTAATTTAATTGAAGTAGAAGGTAAAATATTTCTCAACTCAATTTCTATTCATTAGGTTAAACTACTACATCATTGATTATGTCATGATATGATTATATGTGAAATGAATTTTTATTATATTATATTGAATTTTAAATTTTATTATGGGGATATATAGTGTATACACATAATAGTTTTATTTGATAAACTCTCATTTCCATTATATTATCATGGTAAAGGACTTTCCCTCAATTTTCATTCATTGATGAATATTTTGATGTTATGAACCTATATTACTTTATGATGCGTATATAATTTTTCTATTACATGTTATATCCTGAAATTATTTATTCTCATGATATTTAAAAATAATAAATTTCATTCATTCATTGGTCATATGATTCATCAAACGAGAATGTGGTAAGTTTTTATTTCACAATATCATCATCATTATATATTTTTTATGTTTGTTTTTCTACATAAGAATATTTGTTTTACATTAATGTTTTTCGAAAAATATTAAAAAAAATTACACATTTTTAAAATAATTTATGAAATACATTTTTATACATTTTAACTTTTTATAAAAAAATTTAACAGAATATTATTGTCATTTTAAAAACAATGATCATTGGAATTTAAATAAAAATATTAAAGGACAATTTATTTTAATGTTTACGAAAAGAATGAAATTTTATTCCATAATGACCATTCAATATTTTCAAATATATTTCAAGGATAGTTTCAAAGTAACTTATTCATAGAATATTTTGTTGAAATTTTGTTTTTAAAGGTGATTTTCGAAATGAAAATGATATTTTTGTCAAAATTATCTAAGGATATTTTATTGGTATTTTTATTCATCAATTACATTAAAACATTATTGTACTTATAATAAACTAACGATAAATTTTATTTATATCATCATTATTCATTCACATTATGGTTTGTGATATTTTAAGCATTGAAAGTGCAACTCTGATACCACTCTCTATATTTCCTTGGATGGTTTATGGTTATGTTTAATGATTGGGGAAAGTATTTACATTTTATACGCTAGTTTTTTAATACAATTTTTTTTATTATGATTAACCTTTTCATGTGAGGAATTCATTGGAATTATTATGTGACATAAGGGCCCAACTATATCTCCTCAATGCATAGGTATTTCTCATGATAAAAATTAGTTTTGGTATTGGTCATACCCTTATTGTTTTATGTATGGTGTCTTGGATGAATCCTTAATGGTATGTTTATGATGTCCCACATTATACATTACAATATTATGAAATTATTTATTTACATTCCATGTGATTATTAAATTATTATAATATTCATGGTTATGTTTCATTCTCATTGGACTGTTTATATAAAATTATTTGATCATGTTTTTTATTTCCTTATTATGATCATGTTATTGATTAAATGGAATGTGTTTTAGTAATTTAACTTGAAATATATTTTATGACTTATTTATTTATATCTTTCACTGTACTTAACCATTATTGGGAATTTTATCTCTCCTTTATTTTGTTTCCTTAACCTTGAAATCCATGCAATATATTGTGATTTTTTATGAATGGAAATGCTAGATGGAATAATAATATTCAAAAAATAATTGTGTTGTAACTTGTCTTTTCAAATAAATATGGTAAACTTGTATGTATCTTGTTTACTAAGACTATTAAACTATTTCGTCCTTTGGAATGTGATTACTTGAATCTTTTGTCAATGTAATAAGTAGCCACAGAAAATGGGCTACTAGGGTAAAGGTATGTATAGTTTCAAGTTGAGAAGGTTTAGTATAATCCTTGGGAAGTAGATTTATGAAAACATATATAATGAAACATAACCCCATCATTCACATTTATGATAAGTATATAACAACACCCTAATATTTTGGGATTATACATTTTGTTTCATAATTATATCATCTAATCTAGTATATTCACTTATTTGAAAATGGGTCCTAGTAGAAGGAATGGGAACCACATCAATTCATATAATAAAAAGGGTAATAATGATAATTTCATTGATGGTTTTAATCCTATATTCTGATGGGAAGTAGCCTCCCAAACATTCCCATTATATGAGGATATAGTATCATGTATTAACAAGAAATCGAAAGAATTATAAAATTTTAATGGATTCAATGGGATGTGAGATAAGAAGATAATGACAGAGAAAAACAAACATAAATAGGAAAAGGGAAAGGAGGATATTCCCAAATGTGATAATTGGTGAAGTAATCAACTTGGTATATGCTTTAGAGGAAATAGAGATTCCATTATGTATGGAAAAAAGGCCACCATGATCATTAATACAATAGAAATAAAGAAAATTTTACAATGTTCAATTATTAAAACATAGGGATATGGGGATTTACTCAACTGAGTTTCTCAAGCATATAAGGAATTTACCTCAAAATAAACTAATGGATAATGGCCACGATTATGATATTACCATATAAAAATATGAATAGTTAGTGTACTTGTGTTTGGATTCAATAATTATGTTTTAAATGTATTATATTGTCACGACCCATCCTCGGGGCCCGTTCCATGACTACCCCAAACCCGCCTCCCATAGGCCAGGGGCTGGCGACTAGCACCAAAGGCGTAAATCCCGATAAAAAGGGGAAGGCATTGCCTTATAAAGTAAACAGACACCACAGAGTAAGCCAACAGAAGTAAACACTAAGTAAAACTGGGTACATTAGTAAGTGTAGAAAGTAAATGGGCCAGAATAAAAACACAAATTGAATGTAATGTACAACTAGAAAGAAAGTACAACAACTGAAAGTAAAGAAGCAAAGTCGAGCCATCCACAGGAAGTCCCACCTGAAGGGTGGGTACAGATAGTCTCCTCAACTCCTCAGGTCCATCCATCCGCTCAGTGTACATCCCACCCAGTTGTCCACCTCCAGGTAGTGACCTGCTCCTCAAGGCTCATCCACGATCATCGTTGTCTGTCGTCTGCATCCGACACAATGTTGTGTGGGCATAGCCCATGCAGGGGTGAGTATACGCTACTCAGTAGGGACCCCGAGACCCTCAAAGGTCTCCCAGAACCCACAAAGGATAATCCACAAGGAAAGATACAATCCCGAAGTAACATCCAACACTGCTTAGGTATATGCCCATATATATACCTAAGTCATCAATTCCAGTTTAGCTCCAACATCCGAGCCCAAGTTCGATCACGTCCACATAGGTTAATACAACCCAATTCCACACAGGAATGCACAACACAATCCACATAGGAAAGCAAGTGAATCATATCGAAGATAATGATTGAATTTCAAGACTCATCTCACATATTTATACTTCTTCTTAAGATAATAGAGATGATCAGATGTAGCCACTGATTCATCTAAGTTGTGACCCACGTAGGATACCAAACCAGTTAAGCTGTCAGACCCACATAAGATAAAGTCCAGCTACTCTTCCAGACCCACATAGGATATAAGAACAGAATCAAACACTACCGGACCCATGTAGGATACAAGAACAGTAGTACTGCCAGACCCATGTAGGATACAAGAACAATATTCATCACCATCGAACACACGGAAGATTTCAGTATGGTCTTCATTGCTACCGAACCCACGAAGGATTACAGTGCAGTCTTCATCGCTGCCAAAACCAAGAAGGATTTCAGTGCAGTCATCGTTGATGCTGAACCCATGGAGGATTTTAGTGCAGTCATCATCGCTGCTGAACCCACGGAGGATTCTAGTGCAGTCGTCGTCGCTGTCGAACCCATGGAGGATTTCAGTGCAGTCATCATCGTCGTCGTAGTCGCAGCCAGCTCTAGGGTTCCAGCACACATCATGCTCATTTTCAGGAGGGTCTGCTCCATGAGCCAAGGGGTCGATACATCAACTGACACGTAGTCCAGAGTTGATGTATCCCAAAGTTCCGTCTTGACAAAGGGAACTCAACGCGATAGACGACGCGTCAATCGGACGCCCGGTCTGAGAGTTATTGGTTTTTTCGTTCCAGGGGCTCGGTTTGTTATTAAGTCAAAACCAACCCAACTGTACAATATCTGCATCCAAAACTCGAGCAGATTAAGACAAACGGTCCGTCTCACTATGTGAAATCCAAAAAAGTCGATGAAACGTCAATCGGATGTCAGGAGCTCAAGTTATAAGTGTTTCTGCTCTGAGGGCCCGGTTGGTTTCATGCTCGTACCAAACTGGTCATACACAATGTTCTCTTGAACCTTGAGTGTAATATACCAAAACGACCGTATCGATCCAAGGATCGCATCGCAAATGAATTTGCATCGATCAGAGGTCTGTAGCCCACGATATGGTAGTTTGAACGGAACTGTCCGAAGATAGGGGGTTTTGGGCCCGGACCGACTCGGCCCAAGATCCCCTGGGTCGGCTCGAACCGGTTCGACCCGAACCTGGTCCGGGTCCGGCCTATTAGGGCGCGGCCCGGTTCTGTGGGTGCGGCCTGGCCCAGCCTGGGCGGCCTGACCCAGTGCGGCCGGTGCGGCCTGGGCAGCCGATTGCCTTGGCGCGGGCGCGGTCCGGTGTAGCCAGCTGGGCACTGGCCGAGCCGAGCGGAAAGGGGGGGGGGGGGGGGGGGGCTGTCCCCCTTGATTGAAACGGCGGCCGCACGTGGGGCTGCTCCATTGCTAGACGGGGGTTACGACCCCTGGTCTTCCTTCCGAAATGTTTGCCCTGGTTCGGCCGGCCGGTACTACCGCCGCGGGACCTCGCGGTCCCGCCCCTCTGAGGTGCCGGCGGCCGACGGTTTCGGCTGCCTCGCCTTCCACCTCCGCGGACTTGAGTCACGGCCTTCTCTGACTGGCACGGAGCGATGGTGCCATGAATTTGTTTGGCCTTAAGGGTGCGGTGCGACGGGACCGTGCTTCTTCGTCCGTTCTTCTTTGTTTCTGCGCGGTGTCGTTGCACCAGGCTGCCTTTGTTCGTGCCGCGAAAAACACATCCTCAAAGGGGGTGGAGGGTCGGCCGTGTTCGTGCGGTCCGGCCCCCTCCCATTAATCAGATATCAAGCGGCTATGAAATTGACGTTTGGACAGCCATAGAATATTCAAGAACCAAAATCAAACCCCTACCTCGATGAAGTCATCGAATGAGGTTTGTCGCGGGAAAGGGATGTCGCAAAAGATGGCATAGTGGATAGAGAATCGTCGGCGTCGCAGTACATGGTGTCACGTCGTTGATCTCTGAGGAATCAACGTTATTCGTTGTCCTTCATCGGAGGGTAGCGTTCTTCGTCGGTGACGGTGCGTTCTTCGCGTTCTTCAAGGAGGAAGATGAAGATTCCAAGGCTTGAGCGATTCCTCTCCAACCATCTCACATGATGAAATAATCCTTAAAGAAAAAAGACTTTGTCTTATTTAATTTACACACACAAGCCAACATTCGATTTGAAATTCAAAATTAATTCAACAATTGATTACATTGAATAATATAATTCAATTCATTGATTAAAAGAGTTGACTTGGCATTTAAAAGGGGGTTGCAGGTGAGTTACAAAAATAAAATGCACCTTGGAGGTTAAAAGGAACTAAAGGGGGTGGGGATTGTGTGGGTCCCACCTCACTAATATCCTACCTAGTGGAGTTAGGAAATTAGTGGGTCCCACTCCAACCACCATTCCTAGGTTATCACTACTTAGAATAAAAATAAAATTTGTAGCACAATATTTTATTTTAATCTTTAGTTAACCCATTTAATTAATAACCTCACCTGAGCCAACGAAACTCCAGAAAAGGGGTTCTTAAGCAATTACCGTCTCCGCGGTATCATCGGTGTCCTCGGATTTTGATTCCGAGCACCGGTTCAAAAGTCAGGAAAACCCACCCGCTCGTTCACTGAACATACCTGAGCTAAATTTCGGAAATTGATTCTAGGCACACCGGGTCTCGGAATTAGGTGCCGTCAGAAACTGCATACTTGTAAAATCCCAAAGAAAATTTAGAAAAAAAATTCCCTATAAATTTATGGGTATTTACATTACTCCCACCCCAGGTATTTACGTCCTCGTAAAGATACATCACAAACTAGGAAAACAAATGAGGGTACTGAGCACGCATCTGAGCCTCCCGCTCCCAAGTGCTCTCTTGGAGGTTCCTGTGCTGTCATCTGATGCACACTAGAGGAATAGACCACCCACATAGGACCCGCTCCTTTCGATCCTCGATCTCCACCGGGACCTCCACAAAAGTCTCCCCATCGTCAATGTCCAGCTCCCCATGGTAGATGATATGCGTCTGGTCGTGCACGTATCTCCTCAGTTGAGATACGTGGAGGACGTGCACCCGGTGCAACTGAGGTGGTAGAGCCAGGCGATAATCCACCTTGCCTATCCTGCTGAGTACCTGAAAAGGTCCGATGAAGCATGGAGATAACTTGCTACCCAGGACAAATATCTGTAATCCACGTCTAGGTGAGACCCGCAAGAAAACGTGGTCCCCATCCTCAAACTCTAGTGGCCTATACATCCTATCAGCATAAGTCTTTTGCCAGCTCTGAGCTATCATCATCTGCTCCTGGATGACCTGGATCTTCTCTGTCATGGCCTGGACCATCTATGGTCCCACAAGTGTTGACTCCACCGGGTCTGTCGAGTTCATAGGTGATCTGGATGGCTGGTCGTACAATGCCTCGTATAGTGCCATCCTGATGGTGGAGTGGTAGCTGTTGTTGTACGCGAACTCCACCAAAGCTAGGTGGTTCTCCCAGCTGTGACTAAAGTCGAGGACACATGCACGGAGCAAGTCCTCGATAGTCTGAATGGTCCTCCCCATATAAACATCCGTCTGTGGGTGAAAGGCGGTGCTCAGACGTAGCTACATCCCGAATGCCTCATACAACCCCTTCCAAAGCTGGGATGTAAAGCGAGCATCTAGATCAGAGATGATAGATGATGGCACACAATGAAGTCGTATGATCTCCTGAACATAGAGGCATATGAAGCTGTCCAATGAGCCCTGCTCTCTGAGGGGTAAGAAGTGGGACGACTTGGTGGGTCGGTTGACAATCACCCAAATAGATTCGTGACCACTGGATGTGCGTGGAAGTCCAGTCACAAAATCCATAGATATCCCACCCCACTTCCACTCCAAGACATACAAGGGTTGTACCAAGCCTGCTGGTACCTGGTGCTCCTCCTTCACCTACTGACAGGTGAGGCATCGAGAAAATAACTCAGCTACATGTCGCCCTACGGTAGGTCTCGCTGCTGGTGTAGGCTCAGCTAGAAAGATCTCTATGAGAAGGGATCGCTTCAGTACTCCTGCCTGTGTCAGAATGCTGAGGGAGATCATCAATGCCCTAATATCATGCCTCAGTCCCTCCTCGATGGTCTAGGCCTGGAAGAATGGGTCTCGTACCATGTCCATCGAATAGCGCGAGAGATTGGTAAATCTCGCCGAGTACTGGGAGACCGTCATGCTGCTCTGCCACAGCTGTAGTAGCTCCTGGATGTGAACCACACGGAGGGTGGCTGGGAAGAACTCTGAGTGGAAGAGGCTCTCAAAGTATGTCAAGAGGAGTGATGCCTCGTTGTGCACCTGGAGCATCATGCTCCACCGTCTGCCCGCTGCCGTGTGTGTGAGGCTCATTGCAAGGATCACCATGAGGTCAGTAGGAGTCCCCACTAACCTGAAAAATCGAACCACAGCCTCTAGCCAATCCTCGGCTGCCTGAGGGTCAATCTACCAGTGAAACCCAGGCGACATCTGATGCTGAAACTCGTGCAGTGCACTAAGGCAACATGCACTCTCAGCGGCCGGGGCTGGTAGCATCGGTGGCTCGACGGTTAGAGGTATCGTTGGTGCCTCCGCTGAAAAAGGGCCCTGCACCGAGGCCTCGTCGCTCGGTGGGATATCATCTCGCACAAAGATCAGAACCCTAGATGGCTGCCATCATGGGGCCATTCTATAAAGAAATAGGTGCACCACGGTCAAACAATATACCTGGTGAGATGACACAAAGTAATCACAAAGAAAACTTTTGAAACACACATGAAATCAATGTTTTCGTGCATTGAGTCGGAAATTAGAATTCAGGGTCCTGGTGTACGGATATGTCAGCCTCCGCACCAAAACTGGACTCCCTGGACTGAAAACCACACTCAATACCCTTAACACTATTACTTCACATAGATGAAAGATCAGAGTCCTGAGTTCTGCGGTAGAATTGAACTCCTTTGATACCAATTTGTCTCGTCCTGTCCTCAGGACCCGTGCCGGGACTACCCCAAGCCCGCCTTCCATAGGCCAGGGGATGGTGACTAGCACTAAAGGCGTAAATCCTGATAAAAGGGGAATCCATTGCCTTATAAAGTAAACAAACACCATAGAGTAAGCCTGCAAAAGTAAACACTACGTAAAACTGGGTACAGTAGTAAGTGCGGAAAGTAAATGGGCCAGAATACAAACACAAACTGAATGTATTGTAAAACTAGAAATAAAGTACAACAACTAAAAGTAAAGCAGCAACGTCGAGTCATCCACTGGAAGTCCCACCTAAAGGCTGGGTACAGATAGCCTCCTCAGCTCCTCAGGTCCAGCCGTCTGCTCCGTGTACGTCTCGCCCAGTGGTCCACCTCCAGGTACCAACCTGCTCCACAAGCCTCAACCATGATCAGCGTTGTTCGTTGTCTGCATCCAACACAACGTGGTGTGGGCATAGCCCATGCATGGGTGAGTATACGATACTCAGTAGGGACCCCGAGACCCCTGAAGGTCTCCCAGAATCCAAAAAGGATAATCCATAAGGAATGATACAATCACGAAGTAACATCCAACACTACTTAGGTATATTCCCATACATATACCTATGTCATCAATTCCAGTTCGACTCCAACATCCGAGCCCAAGTTCGATCATGTCCACACAGGATAGTACAACCCAATTCCACACAGGAAAGCACAACACAATCCACAAAGGAAAGAAAGTCAATCATATCAAAGATAATGATTGAAAGTCAAGACTCATCTCACACAGGTATACTACTACGTAAGATAATAGAGATGATCAGATGTATCCACTGATTCATCTAAGATGGGACCCACGTAGGATACTAAACCAGCTAAGCTGTCAGACCCACATAGGATACAGACTAGCTACTCTGCCAGACCCACATAGGATACAAGAATAGAGTCAAATACTACCGGAACCACGTACGATAGAAGAATAGTAGTACTTTCGGACCAATTTAGGATACAAGAATAGTATTTATCATCGTTGAACCCATGGAGGATTTCAGTACAGTCTTCATTGCTGCCGAACCCATGGAGGATTACAGTGCAGTCTTCATCGCTGCTGAACCCACGGAGGATTTCAGTGCAGTCGTCATCACTGCCGAACCCACAGAGGATTTCAGTGTAGACATCATCACTGCCAAACCCACGGAGGATTTCAGTGTAGTCATCATCGCTGTCAAACCCACGAAGGATTTCAATGCAGTCATCATCGTCGTCGCAGTCACAACCAGCTCTAGGGTTCCCGCACACAACATGCTTGTTTCCTGGAGGGTGCGATCCACAAGCCAAGGGGTCGATACATCAACTGACACATAGTCTAGAGTTTATCTATCCCAATGTTCTGTCTCGACAATGGGAACTCGATGCAATAGACGGCGCGTCAATCGTACGCCCGGTCTGAGAGTTATTGGATTTTTCGTTCTAGGGGCCTGGTTGGTTTTTAAGTCAAAACCATCTCGATCGTACTCCATCTGTGTCCAAACCTCGATCGGGGTAAGTCATAAGGTCTGTCTAACTAAGAGGAATCCAACAAAGTCGATGGCATGTCAATCGGACGTCCGGATCTCAAGTTATAAGTGCTTCCACTCCGAGGGCCTGGTTGTTTTCGTGCTGGAACCAACCCGGACATACACAAAGTTCTCCAAAACCTTGATTGTAATATACCTAAACGACCGTCTCGATCCAAGGATCATTTCGCGACTGACGGTGCGTCCATCAGAGGTCTGTAGCCCAAGATACAGGCATTTGAATGGAACTATCCGAAGATATAGGGTTTTGGGCCCAGACCGACCCGGCCCAAGACCCCCTAGGTCGGCCCGAACAGGGTCCGGGTCCAGACCATTAGGGTGTGGCCCGATTTGGTGGGCGTGGTCCGGCCCAACCGGCACGGCCCGGCCCAGCCGGCGCGGGCTGCCCCGGCCTGGGCGGCCCAGCCCGGTGCGGCTGGTTGGCCTGGCGTGGGCGCGGCCCTGTGTGGCCAGCTCGGCGCTAGCCGAGCCGAGCAGAAATGGGGGGGGGCTTCCCCCCTTGATTGAAACCGTGGCCCCATGTGGGGATGCTCCTTTTCTAGCCAGGAGTTATGGCCCATGGTCGTCCTTCGAAAATGGCCGGCGCGGTCCGGCCAGCCGGTGCTGCCGTCGCGGGACCCCGCGGTCCCGCCCGTTCTTATTTGTTTCTGCACGGTGTCATTGCACCATGCTACCTTTGTTCGTGCCGCAAAAAACACATCATCAAAGTGGGTGGAGGGTCAGCCATGTTCGTGTAGTCTAGCCCCATCTTGTTAATCTGATATCAAGCGGCTATGAAATTGATGTTTGGATGGTCAAAAAATATTCTTGAACCAAAATCAAACACCTACCTCGATGAAGTTGTCAAACGAGGTGTGTTCGGGGAAAGGGACTTCGCGGAAGATGGCATCGCGGAAGGAGGATAGTCGGTGTCACGATACATGTCATCGCGATACAAGGAGTCTCGGAGAAGAGGACTGTTGGCGTCGCGGTACACGGCGTCGTGTCGTCGATCTCAGAGGAATCATCGTTATTCGTCATCCTTCGTTGGAGGCCAACATTCTTCATCGGTGATAGTTCATTCTTCATGTTCTTCAAGGAGGAAGATGAAGATTCCAAGGATTGAGTGATTCCTCTCCAACCTTCTCGCATGACGAAATAATCCTTAACGAAATAAGACTTTGTCTTATTTTATTAACACACACAAGCCAACATTCAATTCAAAATTCAAAATGAACTCATGTTTTGATTACATTGAATAACTTAATTCAATTCATTAGTTAAGAGAGTTGACCTGGCATTTGAAAGGGGGTTTCGGGTGAGTTACAAAATTAAAATGCATGTGGGGGTTTAAAAGGAAATAAAGGGGGTGGGGCTCGTGTGGGCCCCACCTCAGTAATATCCTACATAGTGGAGTTAGGATATTAGTGGGTCCCACTCCATCCACCATGCCTAGTTTATCACTACATAGAAAAAAATTAAAATTTGTAGCACAATATTTTATTTTATTCTTTAGTTAACCCATTTAATTAATAACCTCACACAAGCCAATGAAACTCCGAAAAAGGGGTTCTTAAGCAATTACCAGTGTTGCGGTTTCATCAGTGTTCTCGTATTTTGATTCCGAGCAGTTGTTCAAAAGTTAGGAAAACCCGCTCGCTCGTTCACTGAACGTACCAGAGCTAAACTTCGTAAATTGATTCCGGGCACACCGGGCCTCGGAATCCGGTGATTTCAGAAACTGTGTACTCGTAAAATCCAAATAAAATTTAGAAAAAAAATTTCATTTGAAATTTACCGGTCTTTACATATATAAATGATATTCTAGTTATAATAATCATGAGATATATAAGAATTTCACCTCAATACTTCTTTTTTATGGATTTGACAACATATGTTGAATGGTACCGATGACCAAAAAAATTGATTTAGTGGCATGTTGATCTTATGTAAGACACGTGATTGAGGTAAGATAACCCTTAATATAAGTTTGATGTTCAGATAATAATTATAAATAGATGTCTATTGGATAGTACTAGAGACCATGAATATGGATAATGATTTAATGGTTTATGTTATCTTTGTTGGGTTAACTACATGATTGAAATTAATAATATTTTTAAAAACCTGATATTTTATTTTTGGAATCATTTTTTATGTCGGTATGGTTTTATAGATATCACGATATTCATATATTTTTTATGTGATAATAAAATATATATTATGTCATTTGGATAATTTAAATTTTTTTTTATATTTGAAATTTTGTGGCATTAAATCTTTTTTGTGGATTGTGAACTTGGATAGAAGTATTTTGGATGAGTCATAAGGCCTGCTACTTTTGGAATGGATTATATTGAAATTTCAATATTATTCTTTGGGGTTAATGTATGATTTATTATATTGGATTAAATGTGATAAACATTTTTATTTTGGAAATTATTTAAATGTCATAGGAATGACTTATGGATCATTTGATAAAAGTTCCTCATGCATATAATTGTTTCTTGATTATCCATCAGCATGTGTATGATATAAAGTGTAAATAGGAAAAATCCTAGCCAAATTATGAGATTACTCTTATGACATGGAATGAAATAATTTCTTTTATTTTCTCTAGTGATTTATCTGGATACTAAAATAATCCTTAAACTCTAGGAAAATTATTTGGATAAAAAAATAATATCTATTTACATATCTTACTATGAAATCAATGGCTTATTAATCAATTAAAATATTATGATCTCATGATGTTTAAATTTATTAGGATCATTTTTTCTATTACTATACATCAGAATATGATTTTAATATTTCTCTTTCAATTACTTATATTCACTTCCCACTAATGATATCCTATCCAAAGTCTAGTTATTTTTTGACCTTAACGTTTTTTACATTGTCGTTTTCCCACAAAGGGATTCTCAACTATCAACCATTTCTCTTTGATGTGTAATTTTAAATTTAAAGGAGGAATTATTTTTATGGATGGGATAATGTAACACCTCAATATTTTATGGTATGTCTCTTTTTAAATTAAACCTCTTCGATAGCGTACTTATCTTGCAACAACTAGAATAATTTATTAATGTAATACTAATATGTGAATCTTATTACTAACAATGTTGATATTTTCATTATTATTAATGTTTGTTTCAATTAATTAGGACCATTAAATTAGTCAATGTGATCTTATTTGCAACTTTTTTGTATTTTTGGTGAATTTACGGACTAATTATGAAATTTATTTAATTCAATAAATTTAAGGGCTTATTGTATTTTCTATAGTTTATGTATATCTTTAAAAAATATGATCATAATTGGTTTGTTAATTTTTTTAGAATTTCCTTTCTCAGGGAATTCATATTTTTCTATTGTATATAGATCCAATTCGAATCACATATAACATAAAAAATCAATCAAATGAATAATGTTTTCTGCCGACATAATAGACTACAACTCAGTAATGGAGCCATATCTTGGATACGATACATCTAAATGATGTGATTCTTAGTGTTCATGATTCAGATATTGTGTAGTGGTAGTTTCACGTATTCCATGTATGGGAAGAATTCTTTTATGACCCTCATGTCTTTTAATGTCACAAATCCTAAGCTCTATGTACGAGATCCCCTTCAACCCTTAGAAAGGGGGATCATAAAAATTGAATAAATATGATGTTATTCAGGAAATTTAGAAAAGAAGTGATTATAGATGGAGTATAAATAGGGCGTCTCTATGAATGTACAAATTCAATTTAGGAAGAAATTTGATCAATAGGGAATCCATTTATTGTGTAAAATTGGAAGAAGTATAGAAGTCAATGTTGCCAGAATGTATAGTCTTCTACAATTTGAGCATAGCATTATATCCACTTGTCTAAATAAGATTAGGTTTTGTGAATCAATGAAAAAGAGTTTGGGGGAAATCTTTGTTTAATAAAATATCCTTATATTTGGACATTTAGTATAATAATTGAACACAAACATTTATAGGAGTGAATCTAGAGAGAAAATATTCCACCTCTCACTACTATAAATATGAGTGTTTACTTCCATTCAAGGGTGTTTAAGAAGAAGAAAAATGGGTTGTACTAGAGAATTGGAATCATAATGTTCTTTTTAATTTCTATTTTTTAATTAGTTTCATTATGCTTTCTTCCTCCCATTTTAACTCTCTTAACCTTCATATGGAGGGGTAAACCCATTGAGTGATCGGGGAAGGAGGATTTTCACTTTTATAATATCGGATTCCTATACTTTAATATTGAGATATTGTTTTATATTTAATTATTTATATTTTCATCGATGTCTAAATAACTTAATTTAATTTCATTGTGGGTTTTTTCGTTCATTTTTTATCACCTTGGTTGATTAACTTTAAACTCTATCTACCTAGTGAAGTATGCCCCGATTGAAAAGATTATGTTAGGTGGTGAGTGTCTAGCGATCATTGGAACATGTGGGGAATAAGAATAATTTCTCCATAATTATATAGAGTAATAATTCCTTATCAGGAATTTTCAAATTTATTTTTGAATAGTTTATGAATTTCCATGAACATAGAAGTGGTGTCTATTACATCCTTCAACCAAGGGTTCTTGATAACTCAATGGAAGAGTCTTTCACATTTCATGAAATAGAAAAAGAGGTGGAATTATATTTAAGAATATGATAAAATTTTAAAATTGATCCTCCCCTGACCCCATCACTATCTGCAACAACTTTTTTTAAATAATATTTCAATTGCAATTTTTCTTTTTAAAATCAACCAATTTCAAAAGAACTCTACTTTTTTCTCAAATTTCAGTTACAAACATTACTTTTGTTCACTCCTCTATGGGAAAATCCTAGTTCAACCACATTGATATAGTTAAAATTATGAAATATTTGTTTTTATCCTACCACATTATAGTAGTGAGTCAAAAATGGCACCATTATCAGGGAGGTGGGGAAAAGAATTATTTTATTTTGTTATTTCTTGTTATTTTCATACTTTAACATAAAAATCTCATGACAATAACTTCAAATAACATTCCTTTCGATATATATCCTAAAATAGATAAAACCTTATTGAATAAAATTATAAACCTTAATTATCTATTTTAATTTTAGGAAATTTCTCTCATAAACTAGAGTGAAACTGAAAGTGTTCACTCCAAACCTTTCATCGTGATGAGAAACTAGAACAAAACAAATAGATACATATATTCACTATAAATTTTTAATAAAAATAATCAACATTACTTAAAAAGTTATAAAATTATTTTGAGATGAAACCTAACATAATCCCATTTCCACTATGGTTTCATGTACTGGTTGGTGAAGATCCAAAAAATTATATTTGATATTTTATAAATGTCTGCACTATATTAAGTCCTAGTAGAGTGTCAATATATTAGGTAAAGAAGAATAAATTATTGTTTTTATTTGAAGGAGACTATAAATATTGGTTGAATGGTCTATAACTAAGAGATTTTCATAATTGGAATTACATGATGAAATGATTAATGAAAATATTAACCCCCACCTCCATAATAACAACCACTATAAAGGAAATCCATGACTTCAGAAAAAGATCTAGATAAAACCATTATGATTACTAGGAAATATTTATAAATATTTGTGCTAGTTACCCACATATATAAATTTATTATTATCACTTTCATGTCTTATTTTATGTAGGATTACTAAATAAGGATAGAAATCTTCTGGATGCATCATTTAGAAACACATTAATTGAAAAGTCCCCAGAAGAATCTAAGGGTTGATTGAGAACATATCTCAGAACTCACATCAATTTAATACAAGATGTAATAGTATAGGAGTAATTATTTAGATAATAACTTATCCAGCACCTTTATGGGAAACTAATATTGATGAGCTAACCAGTATGGTGAGATAGATGGCCCATAAGTAAGTGAGTGACCAATAAGTACTGGCTAAGGTCTGTGGTTTATAATCATCACCTAATCATTTCACTGACCAATGAATTGAAATACAGGTAATAATAACTTGTGAATAATCCTCTCAATCGAGGAATTTTCAACAAAATCAATAATGGAGATGTCCTAACCGAGTTCAATATGGGTTTTGAAATCGGCATAATCAAGATAGACCCCCAAACCAAATCCATTTCACAAACCAATCCCCATTCAAAAAATAATTCCAATACTCACCACGATTTCAATGAAATAAATATTATAAGAAATCATGAGACGACCAACCACAAAATTTACCAAAACCCTATGAGAAACTATCCACTAGCACAAAACATTCTATGGAACAAATAAAATCCAAGTATGTGGGCCTAGCGTATAATGTTAATGATCTAGAAAACACAGTGGAAGTATTTTTGAAATCATATAAAAAGGAATATGAAAAAAAACTCCCATAAAATCCCAAAATCAAAATAGAATTTTACCATGAAAGAAACATTAAATTGAAAAATAAATTTCCCCACCAGCAACCCATGAACCTGAAATAAGACCACCAGAGTTGAGGGATAATGATAGTGTAAATTCTGAAAATTATATGAAAATGATCAATGAAGAAGAAATAAAAGAGGGGAGTAGAATGATAAGATGAGGAGTACGAGAAAATAGAAACTATTTAAAATGTAACTAATGGAGAAGAAAGAATTACCCTCATTTATTCTATCAGGGATGATTGAATCAATGAGATTTTAGCAAGAATCACTTCAAAAAGAAATTCTAGACACGTTCCAAAAAGTGGAAATTTATATCCTCCTTGGAGCACTCAAAAAATTACATTGTATGATAAATTTTTTAAGGATATTTTCACCAATAATAGAATAATTTAAGGGAATTAAATGATTAACATGGGATGAAATGTCTCATCCCTTATCACACCATAGTTTCCAAGAAAAGTTTAGGAATCAGGGATGTTTTACATTCCATGAAACATTGGATATTTAAATTTCTCTAATGATTTATATGATATAGGTGCTTAAATTAGTGAATTTAATCACTCAATATATACTTATAATAATATAGGAGACTTCAATACCATAATAGTTGTCGTCTATCTTGAAAAACATCTAACTTTCACAACTTGAATTTTGGTGGATGTCCTTGTGAAATTCAAATATATCTTATTTCCAAATGACTAATATGTAATTAATATGGAATAAGTTATGATCCATTCAAACACACCCATAATTATTTAGAGTACATTCTTTATGATGTCAAAAAACATCATCATTGTCTATAAAGGGATAATCACCATGGAATTTTGAGATATCACTATCTACTTCAATATTATTGAATTTTTGAGGTACCCATCACATGATCACTGAATATTTTAACTCTCCTATGAATTTGGTAGTCATCCAATTAAAGAATCCAGTATTTGACATGAATTCTTAGCCTTGTGGAACAATTCTTCCATTTAAAATATCATTAAACATGTGTATTATCAAAATTATAGACATTCTAATTCTATATGGTATGATGAGGTAAAAACATATTTCATTGATGATTTATTAAATGATGATAAAGATGATAAGGATTATTTTCTGTAGGTGGTCTAAACATTGGATTTGGGGAATTTCAGTTTAGTTTCATCTATTAAGCATCCCATGATCATTAATTAAAAACCCTCATCCCTGATTTGAAATATGTGTACATTAACGAGGGAGAGAAATTACTAGTTATAATTGACAAAAAAATATCTAAAACCATTGAAATTTAATTTTTTGACCAATTGAGGGAGAATTTATGATACATAGGCTGGATATTTTGTGATATCCCAGGAATAAACCAAAAAATATCCTCACATAGAATTATTTGTTAGGGAGATTCCAAACATGTCAAACTACACAAAAGGAAGTTGAATTCCACTATGTTGGAGGTTGTGAAGAAGGATATATAAATGATATTGGAATCATTGACCATCTATCACATATAATATTTAAAATAGGTTATCCCAATTCATGTAACTCAGAAAACACTGTCCAAACCACTGTGAAGAATGAAAATAATTAATTAATCCCTCTGAGTCTTCTGAATATATGGATGTTGTGCAATGATTTTAGGAAGTTGAACCAGGTTACACAAAAAGATCATTTTGAAATCCACACCATTGACTAGATAAAAAATATACTGTTAGGGAGAAATAATTATTTATTTTTGGATATATTTTAAAGTAATTTTCAGATACCCATTTCTCTTGATGATCAAGAGAAGACAACATTTACTTGCCCCGTCGGTACGTATTCATATAAATGGTTACTATTTGGATTATTTAATACTCCAAATAAATTTTAAACATTCATGGTAAGGGTTTTCTTATCACATTGAATATTTTATTGAGGTTTTGTTGGATTTTTTCACAATTTTTCAACATTTTTTGACAATTTGTTTTGGGAAATATTGATTTTTTTCTAAAAACTTACATTTAAAAGAATATTGTATTAAAATTAGAAAGGTTTCATTTAATATTTTATAGAGGAATTGTACTTGGGAATTTGATTTCAAAAAATTTAATTGAAGTAAATAAATCAATATTTGAATTGATAAATTCATTTCTTTATCCATCTTGTGTGAAGCATGTCAGACAATTTTTAAGAAAAACAAGATTCTACAGGTGGTTTATCAATGATTTTAGTAATATTTATTTCTCTCTCTCTATCTCGATAGATCATCAAATTATGAAATTTTTTATTTCAATGGTGAATATATGTAATCCTTTAAGGATATAAATAGGATATTGATAACACCACCAGTGTTGTAACCATTGAATTGTGAAGGTCCATTCAACATACTCTATGATGCTTCCAACCAAAAAGTTGTCGGAGACCTTTCTCATTGAATTGAGGGTAGGAAAAAAGTTATTTCTTATTCTTTGAGAACATTTTATGTGGATTAATTTCACTATAAAACCATAGAAAAAGTGTTTTTAGCAGTTTTTTGCTTCATAAATACTTAGATCATATCTTCGGGGATCTAAAGTCCTTCTGTTTTCTTATTATGAAACATTTAGTTAGTTTATGAAGAATGCTGAAGATAATGTGATACTACTGAGGTAGATATTAACATTGTAGGGGTTTAATATTAAAATAAATAAAAATAAGGTTTATAATAACCATTTTTTTGATCATTAATGCAGAGTTCTCAATGATAATGAATCTAAAATTTCATGAAAAAACCATTGAACTATAATCTTGAAGGAGATAAATTATACATGATTGAAGGAGAAGTAACTCGTAATACTAACATGTTCAATTATCTGGTAAAATATTAGGTCCCATATCATTTCAAATCTCACCAAATTCAAAAAATTAAATCTAAATATAAATATTTAATTTTAGATTATTCATTTAATTGGAATATTTTCAATAACCAAGTGATAAGAAGATGTTTTCATTAGAGTGAAATTAGTTATGTGTTTGATTTTTTTTCATACATTAGCTTATTCAATTCACATTGGACCTCAAAGGAAATCATGGAATGTTTTAAAATCAAGAAAATATTGGCCCAATATTTTTATATATTCACATGATTTTTTCAATTGGTGTAAAAAATTTTAGCTTCCTAGAAACATTTCAAAGAGACATAAAATTCCCCAATATCCACATAACTTTTAAGATATTTTTTAAGTAAAGAGGATATACTTTATTGTATCTTTACCAATTTCATTTATAATTCATTATATATTTATTGAATTTGATTATGAATTCAAATGGGTGGAAGAAAAATACACAAGGATTAATGAAGGTAAAGTTGTTTGTAAATTTTTGAAGGCTAGATTCTGTGTAGGATTAGAGGGTATAGACCCATCATTAGTGATAAGAGGAATCAATTTGTCAATATGATAATTAATGATTTTCGGGAAAAATTACGGGGTTCATCATAAATCTAAAACTCTCTATCATCGACAAACTAATGGTCAAGTTGAAGTGTCTAAAAGGGAAATCAATGGAATTTTGGGAAAGATATATAAACTAAATAATAAGGATTATATCCAAATGTTGGAAGACACATTATGTGATCACAATAAATCCTATAATAAACTAACAAGAATTATCCCATATAGGTTGATGTAGGCAAAAAAATTCTATCTTCTAATGGAATTGGATCATAAAGCATATTGGGTTGTGAGAAACTTGAATTTGGATCTGGAATGAACTGGTAAATATAAAAGATTGTAGTTCTAGGAGCTGGACGAAATTATATTTTAAGCCTTTGAAAATAAAAGTATTTATAAATAGAGAACAAGATTCACTCATGATAAGTTAATCAACCAAAATTTTTTATCCTACAGGGAATGTGTAGTTATTTAACTCAAGACTAAATATGATTCCTGGTAAAATTCAATTAAGATGGGAAGGTACCATTTATATTTACTCATGTGTATCCATTCAGTTTTTTAGCTTGTGATAGATGGAGATAATGATCTATTCACATTTAATGAGGAAATACTAAATAAATTACATGGAACCATTCCATTAGATCCATTAGATGAGATCACACACCTCAATCATGTTTACTAATAAAACACATCAGATCATGTCTCTCTTTTAAAAATTATTGATTTATATGATTAAATTTCAAATCTCATTATATATAAATTAAAATTTAATTAGTTGAGTATAATTTATCATTTAACTATTGGGGAGATTACCTCTGTAGTTTAGGATTTTTAATTTGTTCTTTCTCTCTATTTCAAAAACAAATGGGTGTTTTCAAAAAAAATTAGTGTTTCTTTTATGGGTTTTGTGTGTTTTTGAATCTAGTAAGATGAAATTATTATCATTTCCATTTATAAAATCCATTTCAATAATTTAAACAATTTATTCCATGAAACTGAGCATAAATTATTGATGAAAATGGCTTTCTTTCATGTTCATTCCTTTGGGAATATCATGAAATTTATTATACTTTTTGAATCACATTCCTCATCTGACTGTATTTTTCATTGGAATAATTTCTCAATGAGGACTATAAAAAAATTTCAAATTTTTTTTATTCACCTCAATTTTTTAGATAAGTATACCATGCTTTCATTAAGTCGAATTTGATTTTTTCTAGTCAAAACTTGAGTGGTTGAGGTACTTTTATTTTAAAGGATTGAGGTATTTTATTGGTCATAAATCCCTCTTAAAAAAATACATTTCATTATAGAATTCCTTATATATTTAATCATTATATCCCTAATAATCCAGGAATATATTATTAGGTTATCCACATTAAAATCCATTTTTTCTTATCAAACCATATTTTAAAGTGAAATTGATTAATCTAGTTAAAATTATTAATAGAGGGAATATCTCTGGTTTTTTATTACCTCATTTTTTGAAACATTGGGGGAAAATCATATGTTGAAGAGACTTAATTTACACCTAAGAAAAAAAATCATTCTATCTAATGTTTTTCCCTTCTAGATCGTTCATGATAAGATAAGTTATTCCTTTCTAGAGCTTCCAAATAGAATAATGTTTTTCCTATATAGAGATTTCATGAAAAAATTATATTTTAGAAAATTTAAATTTTTTCTATTGAAATGATAAATACTGTGAAAATTCATTTCGTTTTCTAGTTGATAGATCTAATTTTAAACTTAGTTGAGTGAGAAGGAGACCATAGTTGAGTGAAAATTATAATCTTGAATTTTTTTTCAAAAAGATTCACGCCTTCCAAAAATTCCCTCATTTTTTATGGGATATAATTATACCAACCAAAATCCATAGAAAAAATGTTAAAACTCCTCATGATAAACACATTTCCTTAACTCAAATCTAGAGGAGAAGTATAAATTTATCAAGTCAATGGTTACCCTAGATTCAATTTGGAAGAGAAATTCCTTATTGAAATTTGACATTTCTGAGATGAGAGAAAATTCATGGGAGGTAAGTGTTTTATGTTCTTGGGAGGGTAAATTTTGGGGAAATATAAATACTTTTATAAATTGTGAACATGAATTAGTTTTCTTTGAGTAGGAGGAATAACTTCTGTTTCTTGGTGGGTAAAAAGTTGATCTCATTGGTGTGTTTTTTTAATTTAATTTTGTTTGATCTTGATTTCTATTTTTCCAGGAGTTCATGTTCTATGATTTAAAAAATTTATAGAGTTATTATTTTCATTATTTTTCATTATATTTCAATGATTTATTCCCTACCAATTAATAAATTTAAGATTATTTTCACAATTTTTTTATTTTTTGTGAATTTATGGCTTAATTGTGGAAAAATATTTTAATTCTGGAAATTTAATAGTTTTCTTGATCTTTAATATCTCAGGAATATAATATAAAATTTTGATCCAAATGGAGTGATTAATTTTTTTAATACTTACTTGAAAATAGGATTAATTGTTTTCTCCTTGACTAAAATCAACATTGAATCAAAGAAGCCTAAAAATATTTCTAGTGAAAAAGGTTTCTGGATGAAAAAATGGAACAAACAACAATAATAGAGTTACATATCAGCATATATACATAAAAATGAAGTGATTATAGATAGTGTAGATATATTAAATCTCTTCTACTACCCAGATAGATGTTTTTAAATAAATATTCTCAATAAGGTGTCCATTTGATGTGGGAAATACGATGGGGTTTGGATGTATGCTCGAGTAGAAACCATTGTCTTAAGTAAATTGAGCATAAGTTTCATTTATTGTAAAAATAAGATGTGGATTTTTGGAAGAATTCAAAATTGAGAATGGAATATTTTATGAAGAAAATTTCCTATGATTCATCCATTGACTATTC
Source organism: Viscum album (assembly GCA_963277665.1). Classification (NCBI taxonomy): domain Eukaryota; kingdom Viridiplantae; phylum Streptophyta; class Magnoliopsida; order Santalales; family Viscaceae; genus Viscum; species Viscum album. The sequence goes on from OY728166.1 coordinate 389,932,103, forward strand.
GAATTGATCTCATGCTTTAAGAGGAGCAAATCTGGAAGAAACATTGTCAACATATGAAGCCTATAAATATGTGGGTTCACATACATTCAAGGGTGTTTAAGAAGGATAACAAGGGGATATGCGCAAGGATTTGAGGCTTTAATTTATTTATAATTTCTATTTTTTTACAAAGTTTCATTAAGGTCTCTTTTCCCCATTTCAACTATCGTACACTTTACATGGAGGGGTAAAACCTTTGAATGATTAGGGAAGGGGGGATTTCACTTTTGTAATGTTGATGACTGGAACTTAATTTGAAACTATATTATTATATTAAATTATTTCTATATTAATTGGTGTCTAAATCTTGTAATGGGATTTTTTTCGGTTTTGGTTTCATTAATTTTTTAGAGCCTTGGTTGAAAAACATTATACTCTATCTGCTTAGTGCAGTTTCCCTTGATTAAGAAGATTCTGTTACGATGTGAGTGTCTAGTTATAGTTAGCATGTGTGTGGAATAAGTGAACTTTTTCAATATTTATATAGAGTAACAATTACCTATTGGTACTTGACATATTTATTTTGGAATGTTTTATGAATTTTCGTTCACATAATAGTGGTCTCAATTATTTCTTCAAAAAATGGTGATTGATAACTCGATTGAGAAGTCTTTCATTTTTAATTCAATATTAATAAATGGGAAATAATATTTAACACTATAAATACATTTTAAATAGTGATCCTACCCCGAACCAATCACCATCTTCATCATCTTTTCTTCAAGAATTATTTCAATTATCGTATTTATTTTTAAACTCAAAAAATTTCAAAAACATCCTATACTTCTTTCTCAAATTTAGGTGAAAAACAAGATCATTGTTCACTCCACTCTAGATGCATCCTCAGAAAACCACATCACTACATTTTAACATAGGAATTTTTTTTGTTCTCACACCCAATGACATGAACATGTCAATAACCTAGTTGTTAAATTTGTAGCAATGAATAGTAATAACCACATTATAAAATAAATAAATTTTCAAATCATTGTTAATTTAGTAATTAATTATTTATCAATAAAAACATAATTTTCAGTAAAATCATTTTTTTCATCAAAAAATATGTTTTCTACAAAAGTATACTTCCAGTTTTTATGAGAAAAATTATATTAATTTTATAGAAATGATGTAAATTTTATTTTATAAAACTAATATTATTTTTTAAATCATCATATTAAAATTTTATTATGGTTTTTTTAAATTTACTGAAAATACTCTTTTCCAGTGAATAATGAAAAATATCTATTTTTATAAAACAATCAATTTCATTATATTAAAATAAAAATTATGATTTTATTTTTATCCCAATATAGATTAATTAATATTTATATATAAGTGATATAATTAATCTCATTTTATTCATCCTAATACTCTATCTTCAAATGAGTACATTTTTGGGCCCAAAAATGTATTTTTCATGAATACATTGTTTCATTGAATTTTTAGTGATTAATTTTATATTAAATTCTTCAAAAAATGTTTTGAATATTTAAAAATGAATGAATAATTTTTATATGTGTGTTATAAATTTATTAAATATTTACCTTTTTTAGAAAATATTAATAATAACTATTGTAATTTGTTTCTTCCATAGTAATGGATAAATTGGGTAATTTTTGTTAAAAATAAAATGATAAGAACCATTAAATAAAATTTCTATTAAATAAATCATATTTAATGATTAAAATTTGTAAAAATCCATTTAATACACAACTTTATTACCATTTATGGTCATTTTTATGAGAATATTATGTTTATAGTATTTTTTAATTAAAAGTCAGAGATGTCACATTCATCTTATTAATAACAATAACAATTTTAATATGATTTTATCTAAAAGATATGTTTAAAAATAAATATTATTCTTAAAAATAAAATATTTATCCTCATCGTAGTGAATTATTTTTAATTTTTAGTAAAGAATTAATTACTTTAAATCCGTTCAGAACTCTGATGTAGTAATTATTTATTTAACACAAAAATCAAATAAATTATATTGTAAGTATTAAAATAAGTATAATTTAAGAAAATTAATGACATAAAATAATTTTTTTATGACCTTAACAAATTATAGATGAATTAAAATATTTTTTCATGTTATCTAGTAATAATTATTTTTATTAAAATCAATGTAATGAAAATTCTTTATAATTGACATTATGAATATTTTTTTGTAAATAATGTTTTATTGAATGATATTAAAATAATAAAATATAAATTTAAACCAAATAATTGGGATAATGTTTATAATTTCATCCATGATCCATTTATGGATATTTTTTGTTTTTTTTATAACAATGCTTACCCTCAAAGAGTATAAATTACTTTTGTCAGTATAATAGTTAAATATGATAAAATAGGGTTAAAACTAAAAGACAATGGTATAAATTTAGTAAACACTTATATATTTTTAATTTAATGAGGTTATTTAGACCCATAATGATCATATATTTTAAAAATGTATATAATGATTAAATATTATATATATGACCTTAATATCATTCTGTAGAGTGTGTTACTATATTTTGTGCACAATTACCAAGACATCCATGGTAAAATATGCATAGGAAAATGAAGAAGTTAACACTCAAAACATGGTTAACAATAGAATATTGTTTAAAACCTGGGGATATTATGATATAAAAGGACAATATATGACATCATAAATATGAATGGGGGTTTTATATTAATTAATAAATGAATTAAACTATTATATAGGAGGTTAAATCATGTTAAATTAAAAGAAAGATCAGGGGACAATATTTTTTAACTCAACATCCATTCATTGGGTTAAACTATTACTTCATTGATTATATCATGAAAATAGTACTTGTGAATTGAATTTTGATTATATTATGTTATATTTATACTTTCATAAATGAATTTTGAATGGGTAAATGAATTTCATTCATTTTGTTATTACTCAATTCAATTATATGATATTTATAAGGTACTCTGTCTCAATTTCATCTTGTTAAAGTCTATTTTTTATGCACCTGTTTTATTTTACATGGTGTATATAATTCTCATTTGAAATTAGATATAATGAATTTATTTGTTGTCCAAATATTTTATGTTTCATTAAATTTTATTCATTCATGTTGTATAAGATTCAACAGATTATAGATTGGTGAGTATTAATTTTACAATCTCATCATTATTGAATATTTTTTATGTTTAAATTTATTTTTTAGGATTATTTCTTTTCAATGAACATTTTTTTAATTAATTTTTTCAAAAATATTTTTTACATTTTTAAAAAAATTATCAATTGAATTTTAACCCATTTTACACAATGTTTTTTGGAAAAAATCATCATGTTTTTTTCAAAACAATTCCCATTTGGCCATTACCAAATATATGAAAGTAATATTAGTTTTAATGTGTATAAAATGGAAAAAATATTCTTTCATCAAGGACAATAATTATTTTAAAATGTATTACTAGTTTATATTCCAATGAAAGTAATTTCGAAATGTTTTATGGAAATTTTTTTAATGGAAATTTCAGAATAAGAATGATTTTTTCTCAAATTTATTTGATAGATCTTTTAATTGTAATTTTATTAATCAATGACATAAACCCTTTATTGTGATTATAATAAACTACGGATACATTGTTTTGATATCATTATTATTCTTTATTTTTTACTTTTTAAGATTAATTTGACTATGAATGTTCTATTTTGATACCATTAACCATATTACTATGGATGGTTTTTAGTAATATTTATTGATTAATTAAATCATTCACATTTTATATGCTAGTATTTCGATTTTAAGGATCATGTTTATTATGTTTCAACACTTTCATACAAGGAATTCATTAGACATAGTATGTTATGGTGGGGACCCATATAACCTCTCGAATTATCAGTATGTTTCATAAGAAAAACTAGTTTTTGTATTGGTTGTGGCCTTACCTATTTATGTATGGTGTCTTGGATCTTTAAAGTAATTTTATGATGTTCTATATTATGTATTACCACATTATGTTATTATTTATTGAAATTTAATTTGATTATTTAATTAGTAGAATATAAATTATTATGTTTCTATATAATGGGACTATTTTTATCGAATTATTTGATCATTTTTATTCATTTTTTATTATGACATGGTGATTGATTAAATTTAATTTTTTTAGTTTTTTACCAATCCATTTTTTCCTTAATTATTCATAGCTTCCTCTATGCTTAACTATTAACAAGAATTTTAGAACACCCTTATTTTACCCCTTCACAAATGAATCAATGAAGTGTACTATGATTTATTATCCAATGATATGATCTAGTGAATAGTTTTATTTTCAAAAATAATTATGTTGTAAATTTTGATTTTAAAAATAATATGGGAATCATGTATGTATCTAGTTCAACAATACTACAAAACTATTTTGCCTTTTGAGATGTGAGTCCATGTATCTTATGCGAATGTAATAAGTTGATATTGGCTCTAGGATAATGTGTATGGGGTATTTACATTATTTTTAATTAATATACAACTTTTAGTGATGATAGAATTATCTTAAATATTTATGCCACACTGACATAGTATTTCTTGAATTTATAGAAAAATAAAATAAATGATTTTAAAAATATTATATATATTATAATTTTAGGGATTTATTGTGTCCCATAAATTTTGTATATAGATATGAAATAGTAGGTAATTTCTAAAAAAACTGATTCCATATTTTTTTAGTGTCTTTAAAAACAAATTTAATTAATAGTACCAAAAATTGACAGTAATGATATTTTTTGAAAATTATATTTTATTAAATAAAATAAAAAATGATAAAAATAATGAAACAATACAAGGATGATAATATATGGTCTTTAATTTTAACACTTGGCCATTTATGAAATAATTTTCACCCCATAAGTAAAATTATAACACATTAAGAGTGAAAAATAGGTCACCATGTTTGAGGATAATATTGGATAACTAAGGGGTTTAACCAAAAGACAAGGTTTACATCACCACTAAATCCTATCCAAATTTAATTTTTTGTGATATTGAATCCATATCGAACATTATATTGGAATATTTATCCATCTGAATTCATTTTAATTGATAAATAATTTATTATATTTTAATATTTTAAAAAATTCTAAGATTGCCCCTCCTTTGACTTATAAAAGGGAACTCTTCCTTTATATTATATAAACCACATTTAGAATTATAAATTAAAAACCCCTGAAAATTACATTATCAATATACTTCTCCAAAATTTATAAGTTATGTTCTTCTTAAATACCAACATTGGGAACCTAGAAAATATAACTAATGTTGTCCTTTCAAACATTAGGTGATTGAATTAACCAATCACTTTTCTTTACTTCTTATTTGACCTAAAAAAGTTATTGATATTTATAATGAAATAATAAAATCAATAACATATATATACACGAAATTTATTATGATAATTAAACAACCCTTATCCCCCCTCGTTTCCATCAAATAGGAATTGAAGGTTTTTCTCGGGCATATGTACGAATTTTCGTCACCGCATTGTTATACACTTCATTTTTCATCACCATATTTTATCAACAGTTCTCATGATAGGTTTAATATTTTTATATAATATTTATTAAATAATTATACATGTATAAATATATGTTTATATCTATATTATTACTTTATAAACAATTGGATTACGATAACGTCAGTCATGGGTATATGTGGACTACCACCTACATGAACTGGTGTAAATAATATTTCATTTAAATTTTACATAAATGGTATTAAATATAAATTTTTTGAATATATATAATTAATATGATATTATAATGATTAAATAATATTGAATAATTATTTTACATTCTTTTATTCTATCCATTGAAAAGTGAAAACTGCATTCATAAGTACATATGTCATGTCGTCTCCCTAAAGGGTGAAATTCATTTTTCTATTTGTACCTATTTTGGATAACCGAAAATATGTAAATAATAAATATATATGATATTTATAACATAGTTAAAACTTTGGAGTTTATGTAACTCTAATCAATTTAAAAGTATCAAAACTTCCAAACCAAAGAATTCATGAGAAATAAAGAAGTTATCACCAATAAGAGTGATTTTAAAAATAAAATGCAAATATATGAGTGATAAAAGGATATATGTAAATAATATATGGTATGATATAAATTAATATGTTTTTGGAATAGATTTATAAAAATCTATTTTCATTTTAACATAGCTTATAACATGTATGACCAAAGTAGGACTTGATGCAAGAGTTCTATGTTATAATCTCAATTTTTTTATGATTATGTTAATGATGATGAAATATTATTATAAAAATAATAGGAAACAAATAAATTTTATTCTACTATTTTTCCTTCTATAAATAACAATTTTTTATTATATTTTCCTCACATGAAGTTCTCAAGTAACAAAAAAATTATTTTTAAGGAAAAAATATCTTTATTTATTTATTTGGTTAGAAATCCATTCTCTTTCCAATTCATGTTTTAGAAAAATATAATAAATAAGTTTATTTAAAATTTTATAATGAAGTTTTAATGTTATTTTTATATATGGTATAATTTAAAAAATGGGTTAAAAGGAATATTATTAATATTTTCTAAGTGAAACATTTTTTATTTTTTAAAAAATTGTGAATGGAATGTTTTATTTTATATTATATGTTATAAAAATAATTTCCCATAATCATAACCATTCAATGATTTGAAACATCCATTAAATGTTTCTAGGTTATTTTAACTATATTTTATTCATTACTATTTGTAAAGTTTTGTGAATTTAAAGAAATTATTTCAAAGTGGAAATGTTATTTTCCTCAAGAAATATTATAGATATATTTTAATGTTATTTTCATTGAATATTAAAAAACATTATGTTAATTATGATTTATTGGGTATATAATAAAATGATACCATCAAAATTTATTCTTATTAAGGATTATAATGATGATTTCGTGATTATTCTATTAAACCCATTTTTTCATAAGATAATTATGTTAGAAAAATCATTTCATTTTACAAGTTATTCTATTATGAAATGATGAAATGTTTATAAAACCCATTTCTATTTCATGAGTTATGATACAACATTTGGTTTATGATCTTTGGGAACACATATGTATGATTTTTATTATGTGATTAGTGATCCAAGAATTATATAGTCCACCAATGAATGGGGCAACGAAAGATATCTCATGAGAAAAACAGGACTACAATTGGGAGTGAACCGAGTCTAATAATAGACATAGTCTACTATGATAGTTTTCTTAGTAAACCTTGACTACTATGACAGATTGGTGAGTGAAACCAGCATAGTATGATAGTATTGATAATGATCATTCATTACTAAGGTAATGATTTTCTATTATCCCTTTTTTACAAAGAACATATAACTTATACCAATGATATTTTCTTATGTTTTATGTTATTTTATTACTTAATGATTCATGTATTCTAAATTTTTACTATTTATTCCATGATTCAGGATTATGATATATGATATGTAGGGTATGGTTTTCAATTTTTATTCTCACGTTCTAATTCACTTATTCCCATGTTATGTATATATATATTTCATGTTGACACTTACTAAGCATATGAGTCCACCCATTCATATATTTCCTTTCCCCATATTATGAAGAAAGGTATTATGTATTATATGTATAGTAAGATTACAAATTATGAATTACTTAGTGGGAGATGAGGTAGTTCACTTGTGAACAATTTTTTATATAGACATGTTATCAATGATACTATAAATATATGATTCAACTATAAATTGTTATATTATATAATTAATATTTATATAAAAATATGGAATATCTATGTAATCAATTCCTAGTTTCTATATTATTGACATGATAATTCTAGAGAATATAAATGAAATTATCAAGCATAAATAGTATGGAACCTCATATTTTAATTTACTAATTTTTTTACAATATAAGATATACCTTTTTATTATAGTATAATACCATTCATATTTTATACAGGTATATATATCATACATATGTAATAGTAATACCTTCAAAACAAAAATTTGGTTTCATTAGTCCACATTTTAGTTTTATGAAAACAAAATAAGAAATTGGTGGAGATGAAATTTTAATAATGGAACACAAGTCGTCACAATGTTTTAATAGAAATTAACAAATGGAAGACACGTCTTAATAGTTTTAATACATGGGTAAATCAATACACACCAATCATATCAAATTTAATTTTTTCTATTACATATCCTTCTCACCTTGTTAGGAATAAATTCATTCTCATTTCGATCAATTTGGATAATCCAAAGATATTATTTTATAATCCAATGTATGGATATCAAAAAAATTAAAAAAACATGATGACCCTTAGAAATTTATAATACACTAAATTTAACATTTTTCAAATATATTTTACGTTTTTAGTTTTATATTATTCTTTAACAATAATTTATTTATGATAAGGTTGTGTTTATTTAACTTCCAAACCATGATATGAGGATGACCAATATGTATAAGAAACTTTTGTATTTCTACAAGTTGGTAAATGGTAGTGTATATAATAATATTTCACTACAAACTGATATATCTAAAAAATTACATATTTTTCATAGCGTTTCTATGGTGTTTGAATCAAAGCAATGAAAATAATTATAGTTGTTACAATTTTGAATTTATGAAATATATCATATTCCATTAAAAAACAGGAATCACTAAGGTATAATTTCTAAAGATAATTAAAATTTAATTTAAAATATATATTAACTATTTAATTATATATATTTTTCTCATACTTACCAGATTGGTATTGGAATATATATTCAATATCAGATTTATATTTATTTAGGAATGTGTGGGAAACTAACATAGTGTGAGAATATTTGTAAACATCATAAAGAAGTTATTTTTTGTCCCACATGAATTATTTTAATTCTATAAATATAGAAAATATTTGGTTTATCAAATGTTTATTTATTTAATTTTATTTTCATTTTATGTTATGGTTATGGAGAGAGGCTTTAGAATAAACTTCTCCCCTTTTAGTTGGTATTGGGTAGAATATATGGAGTTTTTTGTTAATGGATTATATGTAATATTATGGATGAGTGATTTGGTTCCAATTTTATTTAAAAAAATTATTTTTTTAATATTTGGAATTATTTTAATAATTTTATGAAATTATGAATGAAAATAATAATTATAAAGGAACATATCATGATTTATAATAAAAAATTATTTTAAATCAAAAGTAAAATATTATAGTATTGTTATTCAACAATTTATTCTATATGGTAGTGAGAACTAGAATTTAAAGGGACAAGTTGAACAAAAATAGGGGTATATAAATTAAAATGATAATATGGGCAGGTGAGTGTAAAAACTTTTATAAGATTATAAATGTATGTATTTGATAGAAAATTGGAGTGGTTATATTTTATGGGAAGATGACTAAGACTAGAATAATATTTTATGAAAATATTAAAATAATACATAGGGATATACTTATTAACAGGGTAATTTTAAAACAATTTAACTTATTAAATGCATTATTGGTATACCTAAAATGATATTATAGTTCCAAAAAAACATCACATATTAAAAACTAAAAAAATAACCTCATAATTTAATGAAAATTTAGAAAAACAATCTATAATTCACTTGTTACATGTTGGAATAAACGTTACATCAATTTGACATACTATATTTCCATTTGGACTAAAATCAGGTGATTTAATATAAATGTCAAATTTTAATTCAAAACATGAAACACATGCTCAAAACAAAGATAACATGATCAAATTATTTTGATACATTTCAAAAAAACTCATAATTCATTTTTAAAATTTAATAATTAAGCTCACATAAATCATATTCCTTTTCTGTATGATATGATGGAAGGAGCATGTTTTTATTTAAAAAGTGTAATTTTAGGTCAAAAAATATTTCATATACCGAAAACAAAGTAAATTTTATTGGATTGTATTTATACATTAGGAAATTTATTATTAATTCATTTTATATATGTATTAATTAACCTCATGTCAATCCAACACATGATCTGGTTGTTATGATTTAAAGTACATGTTTTCATTTAAAAGTGACATTTTAGTTCAAAATTATTGTTACAAACTCAAAACCAAGAAATCACACTTATATTTTATTAATAATTTATTAAAAATATAGATAAATAATTATTTATTTATAGTAATTAATTTTATTTTAATTGACACCAAGTATGGTCGTTATGAATGAAAGTGTATGTTTTTAGTTTAAAAAAGACATTTTTATTCGAAAAATACATCACAAACTCAAATATGAGAATATTCGAAAATATTTCCTTAATAATTTAAGAAAAATATAGATAATTAATTTATGATGTGTTAGAGTTAACCATGTGTCAGTCTAACACGCAATGTGGGTGTTATGATTGAAAGTGTGTGTTTTCATTTAAATGTGAAATATTAGTTCTAAACATTTGTAACATAATCAAGACCATGAAAACATTTTTGTATTTCATTGATAATTTAGGATATATATATATATATATATCATTTTTCATGTGTAATAGTTATCTTTAGGTAAATATGAAACTAGGTATGAAACATTTTACTAAAAGTAAATATTTACTGTTTAAAAGAGAAATTTTAGATTAAAATTTTTGTCACATACTGAAATATAAGAAATGAACTCATTTTTTCTTGATACATTATAAAAAATAAATGTTATTGTTTTGAAATTTGTATGAATTAACCTCACATCAATCTAATATAGTGTAGCCAGTATGACTGAATGTAAATATTTTCAGTTAAAATTAACATTTTAGTTCAAAATATGTTTCACATACTCCAAAAATTAGAAAACAAACTCATATTTTATTTACATTTCAATAATTCATTTAGGACATGTGTAAATTAATATCATGTCAATCGAGAAAAAATTATGATATTTATGATTGAAAGTGTGTGTTTTCATTTGAAAGTTTCATTTTAGTTGAAAATGTGTACTACATATTCAAAACTATGTAAATGATCTCATAGAGTATTAATACATTCTGTTAATGATAGATAATTCATTTTTATCATGTGATAATTAACTGCAAGTCAACCTAATACGTGGTTTGACTATTATGACTGAAAGTGTGTTTTTTGTTTAAAATAGGAAATTTTTTTCAAAACAAACTTCACAAACTAAAAAATATGAAAAAGCAGTGATTTTTTTGATAATTTATAAAAAACATTGATATATCATTTATAAAATTTAGTAATTAACCACAAATCTATATGATGAATGGGGTTTCCAATAAGCCTATAAGATATTTTTTATTTTAAAAGTTACATATTAGTTTGAAAATCTTATCACACTCTCAAAACTAATCAAACACACATAGATTTTAAAATAATATAGTAAAATTAATAATAATTAATTTGTTATATATAAAAATTAACCACATTTCAATATGATATAGTGAGTGGTGATATGAATTAAAGTGGATTATTTTATTTAAATATGAAATTTTATTTCAAATCATGCATTAGATACTCTAATATAAAGAAAAAATCTCAAATTTTCATTAAAATTTTGGAAATAGATACATAATTTATGAATTATGCATAGGAATTAAACCCATTTCAATCTAACACATGGTGTCGCTGGTATTATTGAAATTTCATGTATTACATTATAATATTTTCAATTTCTATATATTTGTATCCTTTTTTTAATCAATTATGTTTTAACATTGATGTTTTAATTTTTATTTAAATTTAATTTATTCACTATAGTTTCATATTTATGTTGTATTTATTGTTTTATAGTATTATTAATATTACCCTTATTTTTAATTATAAGAATATATATTTTTAATTAATTTTCATGTTGTGTGTTTTATAAGTATTTGTACAACAAATCTCATTTGGAATGGGGTCCCAAGGATAACAGTATATACAGACACATGGTCTTATATAAGTAAAATTTATTTTGAGTTTGATAGACCTATTACAAAATTTAAATATCAATGTGATTATAATATATTGTAATGTTTGAAAAATAAATTTAGTTTTAATTTTAATTTCTTATAATATAAATTTATTTTATTTTATTTTTATTTTCTATTGTACTGTATTATTCATGTTACAGAACACATATTCGGTTGATTAATTTTATTAGCGCTATATATAGAGATGAAAATAGTCACTTATATCAGTGCTATATATAACATTGGTAGACATATATTTTATCAACACAAAATATGAAACTATTATCATCACTAGATAAAACATTAATAGGAATTATTTTTATCAATGTCGAATATATCACTGATAAAAGAACATTTTAATGTGTACTAAAACTAATAAAAATATATGGAACATTTATAATAGATAACATTTTCCCTAATGAAATGTGTTTATATCAACTCCTTTTTTAATGATTATAAAATAACCTAAATTTCATCAGTTATGGAAACATTGTTGGTTTTATTTAATTGAAAAATAATCATTTCATTGTAATAAAAGCCTAAATTGTAGTTGTGGAACCTTTAGAAACTTTTATCCATAATATCTAAAGGTGATAACCTAGTATGATATATATTACTTAGTTTATAATGAATCAAAATTTAAACTAACACGAGAGAACTCTTTAATTTCTCCATAATTCCAATGAAAAAAAACATATAATCATTTATAGATGATCTTCCGTAAACCATAGTACATTTTCCACATTCGAATTGATGGAATCATCTTGTCTCACTAGACTTATATTTTATGGGGCCACACATTCTGAGTATAACACACACCATCATAATTCAAGACCTATGAAGTTTTCTAATATACCAATGACAACTTAGCTATTATTAAAAATCCATACAATAATATAGGATTAAAAAAAACATCATAATTCAACATGATCATCAACAGAACTCCTCATAGATTTACCATCCCAATGATAAGAATCGGTTAAAGATGAGATATATATTACACAACGACATTGGATAACTAAATAATTTATTTGAGTAATCTAAACACAAATTGAAATGTTATAGGAGCTAAACATATTTCCAAAATCACATTCACTAATTCCTAATAAATCACATTAAATAAAATTCTCTCTTTGGACGTTTAAAATATTTTTTATATAAAATAATAAAAAGTGATCAATAGCAAAGTAGGTAGTGTATTTATACATAACTATTATGCAAGGTGATGTTAGGGAATTCCAAATTTCAATATAGTGATAATGTATAAATTAATCACAAATATTCACATGGACTATTTCATTACTAACTATTTACTATATTCCCCAAGATTGCTCATTACATAGATTTTCAATCAAGATGTTATTTAATATCCCAAATTGGAGTAACTAATTATTTGTTTACGATTCATGATATCAACAATGACATCACTATATTTTATGATATAATAATCTAGCACATAATTATACCATCAACACACATAATCTTTATTTAATTTAGTCTACTCTTGAAATACACAAGTTCAAACTTCCATAAAAAGGCTACACTAAGATATTAAATCCTTTAAATTTGATTATGTTTTTGGTTCCACCAAAATATCTCCTTAATCCCTTACAGGTTCTCAATTTTAGACCTCATTTCATTCAGATATCAATATCAATTTCCACTCATTAAAAATTCACATTGTAATCCCAATTGATTCATACAATTAGAATTAAAACTGTCATTATACATTCCTATATATAAATTGTTTTAAAAACCATAGTTCGATCAACATCAATACCCTCACAAAAGAGGTTGTTGAGTATACCTAAATGACCAATAAATATAATTATTTTTCCACAATCACATTACATTCATGTTCTAAATAATCGTAATCATGTTATCTACTAATATTATATATGAACAAATCCAAAGAGATTGTAGTCATGGTTATACTAACAACCACAAATGGTTTTCTATAGTTATCATGAAAATAACTCATTGGGAAAGAGATCCAAAATGTGACCAAACCAATTAATATTCATGGTTATTGTCCCATGATAGAATAACTTTGTAGTGTTTATAATGACAACATATACTTATATATACATATAAAAATGGGACACATAACTTAAAATTTTTGGGAATTCGTAATGATGCAATGAAGGTATGAACCCATAATGTTAAAACCCTAATAAGAATTTCCATCATATGAAGTATGTTCAATTTTATATAACATAACACTATGATATATAATCATTGAATGAATTTTTTTCTCATAATTGTTAGTTTAAGAATTCCATGGAGTTATATTTCTCACATATAAATCATTATATCATTGAATAGTAAAAATTACAAAATCAATATACACCCCACTATAATGATATCAATATAGACCATTTATCATGAAAACTATAAAAATAATAAAAACTATTATTGCTATCCAACTTCTTGTAAAAAAACTTTATAACACTACTATGTCCTTAAAATTATACCACTTAGTATCTCATTAAATTTAAATATACCAAAATAAATAGGTATATTCCATAATTTTCAATGGTTGGGTCGAAATGTGAATCATTTAAGGATATATTCTTCATAAAAGTCAAAACTAACATTAAAAAAACAACAATAACCATCTATCATGAGGACAAACTACTGATCCCTTGAGAATAATAAATGAAACCCATAACCAACTATTAACCATGAAATTATATTTTACCTAAATAAAGAATAACATATTCAAATATCCCCATTAAAAAAAATTTATTTCAATATCAATTTATCATGACCCCACGAACTAGAATCAAGATCACATCATATAGGCAACATCATGTTTTAAATTTTAGACCATTCATCATTTCGATGAGTAATTTAAGTGTCGATGACAAAATATATTTGAAGCTAAAAAAATTTTATGTTTATAGGTGAATACTTATCACACTAAATTCTACGAATAATTTTCTTGATAATGAAATGATCACAAATATGTAGAGCTATGATAGGTGAAGACCGGGCCAAACATCAACTGACAACTTCATACGCATGTTTCCCACACATTATGATCTCATGTTTAAAATATTTCTTAACCCACGATATGTGGATAACACTGAACTAGTTGAATCACAATCATTAATTCCTTTATTCAACAATCTATTTCTAGATTTGAGATGAGGCCTTTCTGTTTAGGGAAATAAAAAAACATACATTAGTTTAATATTTGGTATATTATGATATATGCGAAACATTTCAACTACTCTCTTAGTCCACCCCATGTGACTTGACAATGAATAATCATTATTAGAAATGATTATTTCCTATATATAACTATATTATGAATGATTTCATACCTCTTAATTTAAAATGCAGGAAGTATACCATTTCCTTAGTTGTGGTCAGTGAGAAATCCTTGTTTATGAAAATGAATATATCGGTCACCCACATTTATCATCTTTATTCTAATTAGAATGATTATCCCAAATACCGATTTTATTCTTCCTTACCAACCTAACACAGTCCATACATGTTCCTACTATAAATATTAAACTATCCCTTAACAAAATTTCCTAATATCAGACCCATGACATAATTCCATAAAAACCAAACTCATGACATTAATGAGACCATGTGCGAACCTTGCAGATTTTCTTCAATCGACCGTAAGTCTGAAACTACTAGTTGGGGAATAAAAATAAAAAATGAGAGAAAATTTCATCTATAGAACATAATAAAATACAATAAAATAAATTCAAACCAATTTTTTTTAAATAAATAATCAAGGATTAATTGTTATCATAAAAATATATAATCCGTGAATGTCATAAAAATGAAGATGTGAGACAACTACCACTATTGTATAACAACCTCTAAATCCATGCACTGAAATAAAACCAAACAATCGGTATACCATTATTTTATAAACTGTAACATCCCAAAACATATCTTTTACAATCAAGACCATTTATCAAGATGTTGTCTCTGAATAAATCCTTTAGAAAAACATATAATCTAATAGTTTAATTTTGAGATGATTATATCCATATACTTAGTAAAATATCCATCAAAGGCCAAATATTTTTGGGAAAATTTTATTGGAAGCCTATGGACCACCATAAAAATTTACACTATCAAGGATGACCATCCATTAGTGAGGAGACGTCGCCGAATCTTACGATGAGGGATTCATGCAATGATTTTTCAGTGGTGGTGGTGCTCACTATTATAGATGACCTTCTTTGGAAAAATCTGGGCCTCTTTGGTTTGGAAATATGAAGGAAACCCTTGATTTTTGTTCCCATTTAATCGATTGGGATCTATGTAGATCGAACTAACTGTATGCAGAGCTAATTGTATCCGAGCTATTTTATTTCTTGTGCATAGTTTGAGGTTTTTCTTTGCTAGATGTGTTGTGTGATTTTGTCTATTGATGATCGAATGAAGTTTTGAATGGATCCTAGATTTTTTATTGGTGGTTTTGAGGGAATGATGGTCTGGCTTCAGCGTGTCTTGATCAGGAGGTCATGTCTTCCCTTATACTGATCTGCCTTCGAGGTTTATTCCTCCATTCTAGGTTAGTTGGGTGAGACAACTTCCAATGAGGTTTTGGGATATTCTTTTATAAGCGGTATGGTGTTCCAAGAGGCAATAAATATTGTGGTATTCTCCGTTTGGTTTTATATTTAATTTGATCTTTTTGGGGGGTCATGGAGGCGGGATTCATATAGTGATTTGGACATGAATTCCTCTGATCTTGCCTCTGGATTCTGCTACTCTATTCAAGGCAGATTCATGTGGTGGTCTTCTTGGTGCTTTGGGATGTGAGGGTGGGCGGCATCCAGTGTCTCATGGTGGATCTGTATTTTTTTGGCTCTTGTTGATGTTATTTTATGGATTGATAGTCCTGATCAGGTTGTTTCTTTCAAGGATAAAAATTTTGGTCCTTCTAACTTTGATTTATATATATGAATCATTATCATGCACGGGTCTACTTGGTTTGCATTGACATGTTTTGTCGTTTTTGATACTTTGATTCTTGTATGTTAAAGCTTATAGACAAGTGACAAGGATCTGCTCAAGATGAGGTTCTAGAGATGGAGAATTCCCCAGAGAATGACCATATGAATTTGGTATAACGAGAGGGTATGCATTTTTTCCTTCAATACCAAGCATGTAAAACTCTGCATGAGATAGCTAGACAAGTGTACATGAGATGGTGGAGGTTATACATAACGATGTAATTACTAGGGAGGGGTGATTCTTATAATCTTTATCTTGGTTGTATTTGATTTTAATTTATTTTTTGGTGATGTCATTAGGGTTCAAACATAGCCTTTAAAACAATCATTTCAAAATAAAAACATGGATTCTTCAATTAGTCATTGTATTAGAGAATATATACATTGAATGATTTGGGTAGTT
The DNA here is from genome assembly GCA_963277665.1 of Viscum album. NCBI lineage: Eukaryota > Viridiplantae > Streptophyta > Magnoliopsida > Santalales > Viscaceae > Viscum > Viscum album. Next base: position 389,949,491 of record OY728166.1, read on the forward strand.
TTAAATATTTTTGGAATGGTCTTGTTATTTATTATATAGTTTTATGTCTATTTTTCCTGAACCTTGTAAGGGTTCCCACTTCTCCCTTAAATGTTATTTTTGAAATAAAAATGTAATTTTAAATCAGTCACTCTCTAGGGGAACACTCTATATCATTAAGGGATAAATTAAGTTATAAGGGAAAATAGACATCTAGTTACCCTAACTATATAGAGTTATAAGGGATTATGTCCTTACAAACACCCTACTCTAAATATAGAATATGTTTTCTAGTAAGTATTTCCTAATTCCTTCCAGTTATAAGTTCATCCATGAGAAATTCCCTCCTGGTAAGGATGTTTTTCCATCCACCTTTCATATTTTTTTCACTCGATCCCTTAACCCATAAAAATTTGATCCCAACTTATTCTTTATGGATGTAATCTATAGATTCTATTTAGTACCATGTGGATACATAACCTTCCAAAAAATTTGGATAATCCTTAACATATTCAATGAAACAAGGTGAGCTTCATTGAATCAACTAGTAATTTTAGTGAACATTGATAATTTACATAACTCTTCATGTTTTCCCTTATATATAATCCAAAGAAATCGTATAGGAGTTCGTTATATATCCTCAATTTTCCCATAATGTTGAAATAGTTATGAGTGACCAATGTACTTCTGCTAAAACTTCTATGTCACATCTTGAACTACCCATCTGTCTGTATCAATCCATAGTTCAGAACAAGGATGCTTCTGAAGTGAATATTTTTGTATGATCATATTTCAAAATTCTCATACATATAAAACACTATTTTCACTACTTCGACAATATAGAATCTATATATCCATAGTAAATGTTATCCTAACTATATATAGTTCCACCATGTGTGAATTTTGATGAATTAATTTTTATAAATCACAATGGTTGAATAGAAAAAGTCTTTAAAAAACCATAAAAATATCCCAATAAAGAGTTATTCTCATAGGATAATTATAATGATCTCATACATGAATACAATTCTCAATTATTTCAATAATGTCCCACTAAAAAACTTCTGTTCCTTCTCCATTTTAAATGTCAGCATGGAAACCCACAATGCATATAATTATGTAGGCTACCACTATTGGGAAAAAACATGCATACATTTATGTACAATGATCATCTATTTAACATCTATGAAACCTCTTGAATTCATCTATGTAATTTCATCTAGAGAAATATGGAATGATCTCCAATATAATTTCTTGAACTCTACTAATAATATATAGCACGTACTATTCCCATGGCTCCACCCCTTCTATAATACTATGCTTCCATTACTCTACCATAGAGCTTCCAATGTCCTGAAGTTCTCACATACATTGAAATCCCTCAATTTAAATATAATCAGCCAGAATCCAAAAATAAAATAAAATTCTAACACCATTAATCTGATAAACCCCACTTGAAATTAACATATAACCATTTCGATCACCATTTCTCAGTAGAACCAAGGAAAAATAATCTCATTTCCCACTGCATTTTATCCTAGATTCAATCCATCAAGGATATACGTCTATTACATTATACCTTACAAAACTCAGTTGATTTTTATATATTCATTACAAGGGCGTCAAAAAAAAACAAAAATGTATTATTACCACTATATTTGCAAAGAAACATGCTTGAGACTTTCATAATACCACTTCTATATTTTATGTCGTTATGGTTGACTTTGTAAATAATTTCTATATGAAATAATAAATATACATCATAAATACATATTTCAAGTAAATTTAGAATATACCCCACTAAAAAAAGTCAATAACTACAATATAAAATCATCTAGTTCTTTAGGTCACTATCCTCGTGATGGAGAAAAAACCTACAATTATATCATTTAAAACCCATACTAATTATAAAATCTCATAATATAATATAAAGACATCAATCTCCTCAACATGATTCTAATATCTATGACATTGTGGTACTTTTTTGAAAAGAATCTAAAAAACACCTTAGAATTGTGCACTTAGGAAAAAACACTCATACTCTCATGTCAGATCAATGATGGAGTTAAAAATTATAACGAGTTCATTAGAATAAATAAAAACAAGACATTTTATGCTCCAACGTGACTCCACCTTCAAGAACTTGAACAAATTCACTTATTTCAATGACCCTACTCCCCTTAAGGCATAAACCCTATGTGTTCGAAATATATAAAGCCTAATAGAAGCTAGGTTTTTACCCCTTCTCACATCCATAATCAAGATTCCATTCCATGAACTCCAGCTTTTGAAAAAAAAACTATCTAACATGTATATTACATGTTGAAATATTCATCTATAATATTCTTTAACAATTTTCCACAACCGTCCATCCCATTAATGAATACCATGCCATCCACAAACATCTCGTATAGAGACACACACACACTAAATTTTTGACAAAGACATGATATTACCTAAGAGTGGGATTGTGCTTCACTCATAGATTTAAATTCTTATTTGGATAGAACCACCACTTGTTTAGACTCTACAAATTTCGGAAATTACATTGTCACCCTTTTTCCGCCCCAGTGAAAAAGACTGATAAAGGTTCCTTTTTGAGAGGTAAAAAATGTGTTGATTAAGGGTGCCATTAATTTGCACGAAAACATTGATAAATTTTTGCCTTTATCAGTAAATTTTTAGAACTATAATATGAACCCATTAGTAATGTTTCTTTAGTGCTAATAAAGGTCTCAATCATGCGAGTGAGTCCCACATAGAAATAGTATAAGTGAGGATTATTCTTTACATATCATTCCAACGCATCCCAATCTCAGAAGCATGTTTTGAGGATGTGATTATGTATACACTATAAACACATATATGGGTGCATTCATGGCCCCACATTGGCCTTGTCCCACCCTCTAGTTTCCACGTGTCTTGTTTGACTGTCATACACCCAGATGGGTCATACCCAAACCAACCCCCTAATCTGAGCAATATCCCAGCCCGATCCAAACACCAATTTTTTTATATAACCAATAAAATATAAAATAATTATTGAAAAATTAGATATAATTAAACAAATATAAATAAAAATTGAATAAATTTTAAAATATATAATTTTTTATGAAATAATTATTGAAAAATTAAATATATATATTTTAAACTAATAAATAATATATATTTATTATATATATTTCAAATGAGTAAATTAAATAAAATTAAAAATAAAAATTTAAAATGACTAAATTTAAAATATATAATAAAATTTTTATTAATTATATAATTATGAACACAAATGAATAAATTTAATACACACACACAGACACACGTATATATATATTATAAATGTTAATTAACAGAGTATATGATTTATATGTAATGTATAAATTGTAATAATTAAACAAAAAAATAAATATAAAAAAAGTACAAAATTATTAAAAAAATTAATAATGAAAAAATTATTAATAAAAATGATCAAATTTAATATATATATATAGTTATATTAATTATTAATAGTAATAAATAATATATATATATATATATATATTAAAAATAAATATAGAAAATCAATTAAATCAAATAACTAAAAACATATTAATTTCTTATTCATTTTTAATAGATTTTATACATAATTATTCGTTAATTAATTTAATATATAAATATATTCGTATATATATTCCAATATAAATATATATATATAAATTTATATAATATTTCAAAAAAGTATGATTTATATAATACAAAAATATTTATGCATATAGTCATTTATTTAGTGTGGAATGGTTTATAATTGAATTTTTATATTAATTAAAAACATTGATTATTGTATTGAGTAATAAATATTTAATTTAATTTTGTTTGAGTTTTCAAATTAACACATATCAAACATGTGTTACATTGATTTTACATATACAAATACATATTCATTTCATTTTTATATACAATGTGCGCACACATAATATTTTGGTAATTTCATCTATTTGTAATATTCAATTTAGAATTATATTTATTAACAATATATATTTAAAATATATTTTGTTTCTAATTATAAAATTTTAAACATTTTTATTTTTATACAATATATATTATTTATTTCCTTTTAATATTTTTTTCCAAATTTATTCATTTTTAATAATAGTTATTCATTAATATTCATAAATGTTTTTTAATATTTTTTAAATTTCTTCATTTTTAGTTTATTATTGGCTAATATGATTGTATGATTAATCATTTTCATTATTCATATATATAGGTTTATTCATTAAGATTTAATTTTTTAAATATACATATAATTTATTAAAATTAACATGTATTCATTGCCAATTTAAATTATATAAATCTTAATATTAATTTTTTAGAAACTTTTCTATATAATTAAGCACAAATATTCTTTTTTAAATATAGTCATTATGATTGTTATTTTTTCATTAATATATGATACATATTATATAACATCATTGTTCAATTTAACATATATCAAATGTTTATATACACACAGAGGCACATTAATTTTCGACAATAAAAAATTTATGAAATTAATGAAATATTATATATATTATAGGTTCTTAGGGGTACAATTATAGTGAAACACAGACACATATATCACAAAGTCCAATGAGAAGGTCAACCCCCCCCCCAGTGATAACCCACGAATAAAGGATACTTAATTCATATAATATATATGCTCATAGACCCCTTATTTTAATTGACTGAAGACCCCTACAAATCATTCCTCAAAAGGCGCAAACCATCATGGTCATAAAAAAACTCTCACTTATAGAGACGTAGTCACCAATGAATAGGCCTCTATTATACATCAATACTGAACAACCTATTACCGTTGTCTCGCTGGGTACGGTGGTGTGTTGACACACATGACCATCGAATCACTGCCCCCACCATCAAGTTGGGGTTCTCCATTATCGTTCGACAATTACCACAACACATCCATATCATTGTTCATGCTACTACATCACGACGGATCTTTAATGATACCCCATTTCCGCATCATCTACTATTTACTCCCCATCATTGATCATCTTTTTCACCATTCCACTACCCAAACAACTCATATGTAGTCGAGGATGTGTCGCCGATGGATCCCTTTGGCCATTGTTACACCATCAGCACCATTGTCATGTTGTCACCACTGCATTGCAGCCCATTTCCATCATCACCACTGTTGTTGACTGCCAGAGACCTACCGAAAAGATCCTCGAGCCCCGATTTTCGACACTATAGTCTACACCCTCACAACATACATTGAAACCGCCCCTATCACCTCGCCACGTGATGTCAACGACAATCCCCTAATTAATTTCCACCACGCACCCATGAGTCATCATTACATTAAGAGACCCATATAGAACTGCCATAAGTCAGCCCCCACATCAACCTATTTCATCAAAAATTAATGGTTGAGGATGGGGTTTGATCCCACATATCTCTAGTTTCATTCCTTGGGTTATAATCCAGATCATCAACTGATCTGGACCCCATTGGCATGAAATCTTATATAGAAACCCATACACCTAATATTTATGTAATTTATTCAAATTTTAATATCCATTTTAAAATTTCATTTAGTAACTTAATTCATTTAATATAATATGTTTTAAATAAATAAATTTTATCTATTAATTTTTAATAGTATTTTTGTTGTTATTATTTATTCATTTTGATTATTTTTTATTTTTTATTTTTCAAAAACAAATCATTTTAAAATATTTATTTATACATATTTTTTCTCTATGTTTTAATATTTTCATTATGCATTCATCTTCATTTAAATATATATCCACATTTTTCAACAATTTTTCTAATTAACAAAACATATATTTTTTTCAAAAATTTTAAAGTGTACTCATTTTTTAATATTCAATTACACTCATTTGTAATATTCATGCATTTAATATTGTATATCAATTAATAAGGATAAAAATATATTTGTAAATAAATATTTATAAATAAATTTATTCATAAATTTATATTTACTATATTTATAAAATTAAATATTTATAATTATAAATAAATAAAGGCCATTTTCTAAAAGTTATAAAAATTAATAAATAAGGCTTAATGGGAAGGTGATCCCTTAGGGGGCCATGGTCTGCCATTCTAGTTTGTGTGTGTGTTTAATATAATTTTACCACCCAAAACCTAATATATATTATAATGATATAAATATTTATAATGATTTAAATATATTTATAATGATAAAAAAATAAAAAAATATTATTTTAATAGATAATTTATTTATTGTATTTATATTTATATATGTTTATTAATATTTTTATAATTATATAAATATTTATAATTATATAAATATATTTAAAATTTTAAATAAATATTTATAAATACCATTAAAAATATATTTATTTATATGTATACTTATAAATGTGTATTTAGTATATTTATAAAATAATAAATTTATAAATACAAAATTATATATATATATATATATTTAAATACGTTTTTATAATTATGGATAATTAAATAAATAAATATACGTATATATAATTATAATATTATAAGTAATATTTTTAAATAATGAATATATTTACTATATTTATATTATTATATATTAAATATATATATATACAGTGGTATAAATAAATATTATGATATATTTCAATATAATTATATAATTATATATAATGATATAATATTATATAATTATATAAATATATGTATTGATATAAATACATATAATGATATAAATATATATAATGACATTAATGTATTTATATTTATAAAACAATAGTAAATATATTTAAATAATATATATATTGACTATATTAATAATTTTATTTATATTTAATTTTTAAATATAAATATATAAATATATATAATAATATGAACATATATAATAATATTAATATATTTATAATTATAAATAAATATTTAAAAATATATTTAAAAATATAATTTTTTTAAATATTTATTTACTATATTTATAAATTTATATTTTTTAGTTATAAATAAATATATATAATATTTTTGAATTTTTTTTATATATTTATAAATAAATGATTATATTTTTAAAAAATTATAAATTCATAATAAATATATTTAAATAAATAATATATTTAATATATTTATATTTATATTTTTATATAAAAATTTGATTGAAATAAATATATAATGATATTAATAAATTTATAATTATATACAAATATTCAAAAAAAATATTTAAATATATAATTATTTATAAATATAATTATAAATCATTATCAATGCTTATTTATAATTGATAAAAAAGGTATTTTATTATCTCTTATTATTTTAGCGGTGACAAAACACCTCTCTATCACTGATTTTTTGGAAGTGCTGATGAAACCCTCACCGATATTTAAAAATGAACCCTAACCAAACTGGTTTTCATCTCCCTAATCAATATCTCGTGGATGTCCAATGTCACATCTACTCCACCTTGACCTTAAATTTGAGTAATCAACCCTCAAATCTATGTTATGTTATTTTTTCATCCCCCCCAGTCATTTCATGGTTGTTTTGGTTCAGTGGTGTGCGATAGTGCAAGGTTATCTTGGCTCGATGGTCTTATGGTTCAATGTTTAGGATGTCGACTACATCTCCTTCATTTTCTCCTCTATCTATGAACTTTTTTCTCCTAACTCACTACATCAAGCTATTTTCTATACCATATTTGGGTTCTGGTTCTAAAATTTTAATGTCCCAACTGTTAGGGTGTTTGGGATCTTTTTAAAAGTATTGTATCATTATTTTTAGGGACATTCTTCATATGTGCATGTTTCTTGTAGGAGATTCTATGTATCATATTTTTTATAACATACCTTGGATGGTTGAATTTTTTATCATACCTTTATTTAAATATTATGTGTATCTGTTAATTAATGGTAATTTTTATATAGAAACATAAATTCTTACAATTTGTTGATATTGTTCCACTATCATGAAGCCATGGATGGTTTTTATTATTAATCTTGACTTTCAACTATCACAACAGGATTAATATACCATTCATTCTTCTTATTTTTGAACCTTTAAGTTGTTTAATTTTATACCCAACTATGATAGCATGATGGAAAGATAAATTTTATCCCTATGACATAGTTGGTCACACTTTCCATAATGTTCTTTTAATATCTAAATTGATTCTCCACCTTCACCATAAAAACTTATGATTTCTGATAATATTTTTTCATTCTGTTTTTCAAATTTCCATCAAATATTCCTTCCAAAACAGCTATAGTACCAACAAAATTGATAAAATAAAAATCTTCTTCCTTAAACATATTTCTTTTATGGACATCATCAGATTTTTATTTAATTTTTTAACCAATAATTCTGTCATATTTTTATGAAGAAAATTAATGTATATTACTAATACATTCCTTTGATCATCATATTTCATACTCAATTATTTAATACTTCCATTTTTAGTATATTTTTCATATATGTTGGTCTTTTAAAATCATAATATTTTATGAATTTCATTTCTCTTGTAATAAACATTACATTCTTTGTCTTAAACATAAAATAAATATTTTCATCCATGAAAACAAGATTGTATATTCCTACTCAATGATATATTTTCTCATAAATAAAGATCACATTTTTTGGGTTTTCACCATCCTTGACAGTTCTATTAATATTTCTCAAAAATTTTAAATATACTTCACAAAGATAGCCTTGAACTTATTGACATGAATTTTAACTTCTAAATTATTTTTCTAAACACTTTCACATTCCATTTATTTTTTGTAGCATTCTTTTCTATAGCCTCCTTATTTTTCTTCTCATTATTGGGCGATTCTTTAGAATCTTCAATATTCATTAACCTAATTGATTTCATTTTCATATATTTAGGTTTAATTTTTATATATATATGAGATTAAATATTAAAATATTATTTCTATTACTCTAGTCTTCATATATTTTAAATATACTCCCTGTAAATTAACATTAATAAAAAATTAATCTTAGTATATTCAAATTTTTTGTCAAATTTTCTTTCATTGACACTGTCATCATTCAAATTACTGATAAAACCTTCTCCACTTTACCTGAATTTATAACTTTATATTTTTATTCACTACATCCTTTATCATCCAAATATGACATGAAATTTCTCTTTTTTAATTTTGAAAAATTATTTCATTTTACCTTTAAGGGAAACTTATACTTGTTAAATTCTTGATATTTTCTCTTAAAAGAGACTCTTAATGTCTCCACTTCATCATAAATTTGTTCTTCCTTCAATTTTTTATTATTATCTCTAAAATATCTAATATATTCCCATTAAAAATATTCTTGTGAAATCTTCCCTTGATACTTTCTATTACCTTATTGAAAAAAACATGTGATTAATGAAATCAAAATTTTAAACATTATATTAAAATATTTTTATCATTGAAATTATTATCTACCTCCATAAAATATTTTTTACTCTTCTTCTACTTCACATAATTAAATGATATTTACATTCTATAAATACTATTCTTATTAAGAGAAGTACCTTTGACCCTTTTATAACTAATCAGTATGTTATATATATTTCAATTTGAAGTGTTTAAAAACCATGATCTCATGTACTAAAACCTTTAAATCAAATTTATTTTACAGGATATTTCATAGCTTTTTGGAAACCTATAATATCAAATAGAGTCTCCAAATTATCTTATTTCTTAAAAAAATCATTTAATCATATAAAATACTCATTAACATCATCATCATGCATTCAAATGAATTCATGCATAAAATGATCAATTTTTAGTTTAGGTTCATTAACATTTGCATTTCCTTCATGAATATTATCCAGACTATCCCATATGATTTTAATATATTAATCCCGTGGAATTTAATGAATTACTTCTCTAATATTAATGAAAGTATTAAATTTCTATTGATACCATTATTTTAAATATTCATTCAATCTGCTACAGTCAAAAACATATTCTCAACATGAAGAATATAGAAATTTATAGTCACTTTTAGCACATCCGAACCGATGAACAGTAGGTATGTAAATATTCTATCTATCCATATATGATAATTATTACCCCCAAAATTCAATAACTCCAAATATATTCCCTGAATATATATGATCTTTTATGATAAAAAATAGAGAACCAACACAATTGAAAAAAAGAGGAAAAAATATATTTTTCTCAACAAACAATAACTATTATTTATTGTATACTCATAATAATATTCGGATACAAATTTTTGAGGATTAATTGATATTAATATTTGTTAATATCATCAATGATTTTTTAGTGGGAGATATCGGTGAATATTTATTTTCATATTCTACCACAAAAAAACCATTTCCACCTACCAAAGTGATAAGCTTGATTATTGTTTATACTTTCCTAAAAATTCTAGAGACATAAACACAACAAGATTGAATTGTCATGGTTCATCACTAAAATCAATCAATATATCGTTTTCACGATCTATGAAACCCAAGAACACATGATCAAATAATCATCATAGATATAAAAAAATAGTGTTTTACTTGAACTAATTTTATATAAAAAAATTCTCATAAACGATATAACATGTGTTTTTATAAAAAAAATGGTATTCCAGTGAGGAAGGAAGAAAACTCTTTAACCCATAAATGAATCAACCTTTGAATGATAATTTTCAGTGGTAAAATGTCTCATAATAATTCAATTTTTTGATACTTCATGGATCTTCAAATCAATCATATGTAACATTTGACCTCAAATGGGTCATGGTCACCTAAAATTTCCACTACAATAAATCTCCAATAAGACTATAAATGAAACACCACCTGGAACACCACATACCATGTAAAGAAATGAATACGCATCAACACCAATCAATTTTTGAACTATCGACAAGAAAAATTTTAGATACCATCATAGAATAACTGTATTTTTGTTATGGACAGATAATAACATTAGAAATTCAATCCTCATACCAATGGGATTTTCCATTTAATGGAAAAATTTTAGGACTAATGTTAATGTTAGAAATACATTGGATATATCTGTAAGAGAGTGTCTAAGAACATCCAGCTAAGCCTACTCATGGTCATACAAATAAAGGATGCACATGTTGGGATCAGACTCCAAATGCTTCTTTTTTCTGATTTTGGAAAAAACTAAGATATTTCATCTGGTGATTCTCAAACCCCAAGCCAAAAAAAATTTATATTTAAGGGAAGTATTTAATCCTGTCAGATTTATCTCCCAAAATATTGTTATAGCAATTTTACTTGATACTAATCCTCCATCTGTTATAGACATGCAACTATGTTTATTTAAATACTCTAAGAACTAGTCATCCTATATGGGGTATCAGTGATCACTTTGTAAGAATTAAAAGGATAAAACCTACCTCCAATGGGGTAATTATTTTGTAATATTAAATTTCACATTTAATTCAAAGACTACTAAAATTATTTGAAATAATCAAATGTGGGGTTCCCTTATTAGAACTATCTATAACTTTCCCAATTGATTTTGAATATCTTATGTGTATTAATTTTTTCGGGAGAAAATGAATATTTTATGAATCTAATATTATGGATATGAATCAAAAATGGATTCACACTACCCATGTTTCAAAATAGTGTAATGATGGGTTTAAAGAGTTTATCATGTTTGTAATAGAGCATGCATATTACCCTTCTAAAATGCTTTTCTTGTGTTCACATTATTATTATCCAGTAAATATTAGTATGGATGATTGGGAAGAACATTTCATTTGACAAAGAATATATCAGAGATATAAATGTTGTATTAAACATGGAGAAAACATAATCTTCAAACAAATTTGGATTATATTATTTTTTATTTATCATTTGATATAAATTATAGTGTAAATGATGATAGAGATTGTTTCAAAGAAATGAAAATGGAAATTAGAGATGACCTTTGTGATTTTAAAAAGCGGTATGAGAAGTTAAATTGATATTCTAATAGACCATTGTATAACGGTGTAATACATACACAAAATTTTCAGCTATATTCAAGTTATATAATTTGAAAGATATAAATAGATGGAGAGACACCAGCTTTACAGAACTACTTGTTCTCCAGAATGATATTATACTAGAAAAAAATAAAATAACTTTTTGAACATATTAATCTAAATAAATTCTACATTAAATAACACATGATCCTCAACCTAGTTGGTGAGGAGCCTTTAAGTGCATCCAGGCGACCCGGGATCAAATCCAGGCAGAGGCTAATTTATGGCGTACTGTAGCAGGAACTGTGAATTACTGTAGTAGGTACTGTAGCAGGAACAATAGCAGGCACTGTTTGGCATTGTAATTGCCTAGAATATTCCCCCGTTTGTGCCTTCAGGCCATTGATTTGGTCCCCGAGTACTTTAAGGCCTTCGATCCACCCAGGCCTTCAGGTCAGTAAGGACATACGGCCACCTCAAGGTCTTAGGGCCACCTTAAGTGCAGATGAAAACCTAACAACCTATGAAGAATAAGCATTAGAAGGAGGATGAGCAAGGATATTTCACAATAGCAGAAGTTAAATGGATTGCAAAAATGAGAGAGTACGACACCTACCATCGGGACACACCTGTTCATGTACGGGAAAGCCAGGCCAAACCACCATGCGAAGTTAGAGAGATGATTTCATGATGAAGATGCAGGGGAGGAGGAGTTCCAAGTAGTTAGTCTTGGTTGTATGTAATATTTTAATCCTATGGGTAATGAATTCCTCTAAGGCCAATGGGCCATGTAATACTTATGTCTATGGGCCTTGTAAGGGTTCCACCTCACCCTATGAAAGGTGGATTATCAAAAATCAATAAAAAATGAAGACATTCATGCCATTGGTGGAATTATACATTCAATAGGAATTATCTATAAAAAGTACATGCACGTCCAAGGGATTACATATTATTTCACAAGGACTATGAATAGATCATAAAATGGATTATGTGTTGTGTTGATCGACTGAATAATAATGGATCATGTCCTTAAATATGTTTATGGTACATTCCAATAATTCCACTGTTTAAAAGATTATATGCATATCATAAAACTTTGAGAAAAATGATATGGAAATCAGATACAAGAATTATAGATTGGAAACTAAATCATCCATCCTACTATCCTAAGTGGAAGAAAAATGATTACGAGTATCCGAAATTTTGTAATGAGTCGAGAAAGATATACTTTTCATTAACTATAGATAGAATAAATCATTTATGGGTACTCAAAGTACATTTTCCATCATTTTTGTATATTATAACACACCACTATGGTTACAGATGAAGTGAAAATATGTTCTGTTTTCCCTACATATATCTAGACCGAAATAACATGGTAATGATGATGATGTATAATTGGTTCTTTTGATTGAAGGTCAGAAATTGATGTAGTATACATGGGTTGTATTTTATGATTCTAATAAAATTATAGAATTAAAATTGAGTTCCATGTTGTATGGGATGATTAATTAATTTCATGTTTTTGTAATGTTTTTGGGATATAGCATTAAATTAATGTTGGGGAATCCTATTTGTGAAGAATACACACAACTAGTTAAGTTGAATCATTCCTCTAATACCATTTTTTTACTACATCATAAATTTTTTAATTCTAAAAAATAAATATGAATTCAGGGGAAAATAATTTTATGTGAATACTGAAAAATGTACAACACTATCTCCATTACATTTCCTTGATATTATTTTCAGTAACACATTTATAAAAAACCTTATGAAATCCAGTTGGAAAAAGAGATCAATTTTCATTGAGTTTCCATACTAGAATTTTTTGTATGTCTGATATTTTCATGATGTCATGCATATAGAGAAAATATATATTATATTTTTATTGAAACATTACTAAATGTTCCTAGTAAAACAAAATATGGAATCAAGGATTGGTTGGACATGATTGATATGGGGATAAAGGAATAGTAGGAACTAGTAAAGGGTAAAGGATACATTTTTCATTTTTACATTATTACTCTCAATCTAAAAAAGGAAAATTACAATTTTGAATTTTCCATAATGGTGTGAAGGATCAATAGGTGTATTTACTAAATATCAGGAATTTCAGGTCAATGGGTAACTTGAACGTAAAGGGACTAAAATCAACTAGTTATCATGTTTTGATGCAAGATTTTATTCATACCGCTTTATGTTTAATTCTGCCTAAAAATTTACTACATACATTAAATACACTATAATTATTTTTCAAATCCAAGTAAGGTAAAATTATAGACTTGATGAAGTTTCTAATCAAAAAGAAGGATGTTACGATCATATTATGGGAATTAAAGATGTTATCCCCCCATCATTATTTGATATAATCATTCACCTGATGGTTCAAATGGTTATATTGGTTCAATTATGTTGTCCTATATATTAAATATAGATTCATCCCATTGAATATTATATGATGATTTTGAAAGGTTACATCATAAATCGAAGTCATACGAAATATGGAATTTCATAGTGATATATTTTTAAAGATGTTACTGAATTTTGTTCTCATTTTGATATAATATATTGATAGCATCAATCTCCCAAAGTCTCATCCCAAAATATCTATTTCTTCTATAATTGGGGATGACCTTGTTTTTTTGAGGTTCAAACATTCAAATCAGCTTCTAATGGGTTTATTTGTAGAACCAGAAACACCCAATGATTCTAAATACTTTTGGACCTACATTCCAAATGTATGTTCTCATTCGTTGTGGACCAATGAGGCTCAAATAATTTGCATTGGTTGTAAGGATGGGAGATCAGGCTCATCACACATTTTGGGGGGGATTATTACCTACTCAGAGACTCTCTTATTGATTTATGTCATGTTCACGAATCCTTATAAATTCACCAAGCATGAAAATGAGTTTTCCTTTATATTTAGCAATCGATAATTGATATGTATGGGATTTATAAAAAATTTTAGTTGTATTTGAGGTTCTTCATTGATGGAGAATCATCCATATTTAATAGATATTCTTATTCAATGGTATCCTTCAATACATATATAGAAATTTCTTGGCCATTATGATGACCATACTAGTTTTAAATCCACTCATTGGTGCACTTCAAGTTTATTGTCCTTCAGAAAGACATGGATCATTTCAGAGTTGGGATTGTACCCACAGATGGGTTACCAATGTATCCCCATTATAAAAGAATCAGAGCCCATGTAGTTCGATATGAATGATATAGTTTAACGTCATATGGGACAAAAAATAATTAATGAAAGATGGGCCTTCACCTTAGAAAGGATTCCTACATACTCTACTTTTAAGGCTAAGATCAAAGTCCACGTAGTTTGGGTGATGAAATATAGGGCTTATGCATGGTTAACAACCCAAAAAGAGATTTCATGATTACTTTTACACTTCATGCTCACGTGAGTCATGTTAGGTGTGAGAAATAATAGGTATTAGTAAACCTGATGATTGTACCATGAAAGATGCAGTCACAAGAAATGATGTGAGGCTTAGGTATATATGACTACCCAAGTAGATGAAGACGAGAACCTACTTCTAGAAATAATCCTAGGAGTAGGGTCTGTAATGGTATTTGTACTTTATAGAGATTTGGAGTTTTAACTCGGGGCTTGATCCTAAGGAGAATTCCCAAATTAAAGGGGAATTATAACTTGGGGCTTACTCCTGAGAAAGAGGACCAAATCAATAGGGACTTATGATTGGGGCTTATTCTTGAGAAGGATGCCCAAATCAAAAGGAACTTATGATTGGGGCTTATTCTTGAGAAGGAGGCCCAAATCCAAATGGACATATGATTAAATCTTATTCATGAGAAGGAGGACCAAATCAAATGAAATTAAGGTTGGGGATTATTCCTAATAAGGATGCCCAAATCAAAAGAAATAAATATTGGGGCTTATTCCTAAGAAAGATGCCCAGTTTTAAAGGAAATTATGACTGAGACTTACTCATGAGAAGGAGGCCAAGGTTAAAGGAACATAAAACTGGGGCTTAAACATGAGAAAGTGACCTAGGTTAAGGTTACATGGGGCTTACTCTCGATGAGGATACCATAATTCAAAAGATCTTCTCATCTTAAAGGATGAGGTTATATAAAGGAAACCTCTAACCATAGTGACATAATTCTTGTATGTTATGTGGTTTTGGGAGAGGTTCTCACAGAATTAATTTTATATAAGGAAGCCAACAAAGGAACCATCCCATAAATGGATTTGAAAATGTGTTCGATGGATAATATCTTGAAGAGGATAGGTGAACGGGAGAGTGGCACACAAATGAAGTTGACACGCAAGTGTAGGTTGCGTAAGTCATTTGGCACACAAGTCTTGGCCTCGAAGGTGTACTTGTATGTAACAGGTTCACATGGGAAATGAAGAATCTTTATGGTAATACTTTGGCAAGACTTAACTCAATCCTTTAGTATTATCCTATGATGCTTCCAAAAGGGCGGCACAAAATTTTCATCAAATGGGTAAAGATGTGAGCAAGTGTTTTCATTTTTAGGAGGTCTGGACACTTAGGTGCACAAGTGCTGATGAATTCTAAACACATATGGCTTATACTACTCCTTCATGTCTCCCGTTCTAGGTAAAAAGTTACCTTAGACGCTTTTGGAAGATTTGAGTTGATGAATGGGCGACCAGAGCTTGAATTTGAATTTTGGAAAATCCATCTTTGAAATGGGGGCCCCTATGAGGAATTTATAGGCCACCTTGCACCTTGGGCGGAAAATCAAATAGGGAGCGCAAGTGAGCTGTGTGACCAATAGGTGGCGTGAAAGTGACGTGCATGACTTACTCCAAATTGGCTCCAAGTCCATGCCTTTGTCAATTTTTTTTGATGTTGTTCAAAGCGTGATCCTCATTGTGGTTAAGGAATTCCCTTTTGCCATTCATTGGATTTTGTGACTGAAAGGAGAATTAACAAATGTCCCCCCTTAGTGTTGGATCCGAAAAGAAAAGATGATCCGGCTCTGAGGTAAAGCCAGAAAAATTAAGGGTCTGTAGCATTCTTCTAATATTGTTCATCAATGAAAAGAAGTTCATCTTCAATCATATGTAACTTCATTTTCTTGATAATTTCTCTGATTTTTTCTAATCTATTGGGCCTAGTAAACATAGTTTTATTTTCACTAGGGTTATATAAACAACTCCACAATCTTTGCTTCTTTAAATTGCTCAATATTTCCTAAATCATACAAAATGTACGTTTAGTGAGATGGGACTCAAATTTTGTTCAGAGTACCCTTTATAGGTTCCCAATTTAATGAGTTCTATGTCTTTTGTTATTGGAAGTTTAAATTCATGCGTGTTGGACTATAAAATGTATAATATTTAAGGTTGAATTTATTTGACTGAATGGATGTTATTGACTCAATTCTTGATAATTTGTTTGGAAACATGTTTCCAAATTCAAGTATGGAGGGGGAAGATATTAAACAGTGACTTGAGAAATTATTAATCTGTGTAATGACATATAAAAAGAGCTAAAATGCAATAGTGGAAGTCTTTCCTAAGAATGATGTTACCACTATTTGAAAAACCTGTTATGGGGGATGATTTATACATGGCCAACTAGGGAATATGCTACATAGTCAAATAATAGTATCATATTGCTGACAGGTCCGTTATGTAGACAACTTATGCAAGGCCACCTAAGGTCACATGCTGCATAGTCAGGAAAAAGAACTATCAGAAATTTTACTTTCTATTGATAAAATCCAAAAAATGTTTTATGGAGATTCAAATTTTCCAAATCATAGAGCACGATTTATGGAGAAAGGTACTTGAATATGGAGAGGATATTTCCAATCAAAATTCTCAAAAAAATTGGAAAAATGTGACTTCTACGATGGTTTGATCCAACCATTGGAAAAAAAAGGTATCTGTGGTTTTAAATCATATGACTAAAACCAGAGAGATAAACATTATACCACATATGGTAAAATTTTACAAGTTCATTTAATATTTCTCTAAACATATAGAGAAAGAAAATGTAAACCATGGACTTGAATACTATTAGATCATGAAAAAGAGTATGTAACAAATATGTTAAGGATGACCATTTTTTTGCAGATTCCTACACATCGATGTTAATACTAATAGGGAAAAAAGTGGCTTCTCATAAGAATGAAGTTACCATTTTTGGAAAAACCCATTATGGAGGTTGAATTATGCAGGGCCAACTGGGGCATAAGATGCATAGACAAATAGTATCATCTTTTTTCTAATAGGTCCGTTATGTAGACAACTTATGCAAGGCCACCTAAGGGAATGTGCTGCATAGTCAAGAAAAATAACTCTTAGGTATTAATTATTTTGAGACTATAAGTCAAGAAAAGGGTTATGGAGACCATGAAAATTATTTGTATAATGTTTGGGCAGGGTCATGAAATGAGATTTTGAATGTCACTACATATCTCATTAGGATGATAATCAAGACAAACATAGCTCTTGAAATACAGTTTAACATCATGCAGGACTAGAGCATGGAAGATCTTAGTTTAGGGTCATAGATTTCAGATCATACTGATGGAGACACATCGTGCATTTGTTATAAACCTGATGTGAATAATGACCAGGGAGTTCAAAATCACACCATGTGCTCCTAGAGAGACTTTTCTGCCAAGGGACCGAATGTTGATTTTGGGGTTAGGCCCAAAGGCTCAAGGGTAGACACGAGAAATGCTCGAGCATTCCTACGTATCTCATAAGGATGATAATGATGCCACATGTAGTTCTTTAAATACCCTTTGTACAGATTTGGTTCCTACATATGAGTGGTAAAGCGGACATTATTGCAATTATGGACGGATCCAAGACTAAAGACATGGGTGTTACTAAGTATCTCATATTGATGAGAATAAATCCATACGTAGTTCTTGAAATATGACATGGTTGTAGACCATGTAAATGATGATTCCCCTCGAGTGAGGGTACCAGGGATTGATGCAGTTTATTTGTCATATAAGACAAAATGGAAAATAGTTTAAGGTCATATGCATGGACAAGTTCTATGCAGTATAGTGTCTTACAGAATGGACAATGGGGGACTATATAGTTTAATTTCAATATATTTAGGATGATGGTACATACACGGTTTAATGTCATGTAGGATGAAAGTGAACCGATATGAATAAAATAGTTTTCGGGACCTTCACATACCAACATCGTATGGGATGGAGGTGAATAATTGTGAAGAAAGTGGTTTCGAGATTGAACCATAAGAGGTTGTCTACGTACTCGGCCTTGGAGGCAAGGATCAAAGTCTGCATAGTTCAATTGAGAGGTATTTGGAGATTGGGGTCTACATGAGGACAAAGACCCGGAGATGATGTCGGGACTTAAGCGTGGTTAGCGGCCCAAAGAATATGTCATGGTCGAAGCTTACTCTAAGCTCATGTGACTCATGCTCAGTGTGAGAAACAAGAGGCTGAAACAGAACTGATGATTGTGTCATGAATGATATGACCATGAAGGATTGTGTGGGGCTAAAGCATGGTTAGCTGCCCAGGGCACACATGGATAGAGAGTATAAAAGACAATTGTGCATGCGGTGATACAATTAAATGTCATGTGTCACAGACATGAGGCTCTTGGCAGCTTAACGTCGTGAAGCTCAGATGATGCACAGTTTAACATCATGATGGATGATAGAGGGGACACAGTTTAACGTCATGATGGACGATAGAGGTGACACATGTTAACATCATGTGGGATGATATATGGGGATTTGTTGTTTAATGTCCTATAGTAAGGACAAAGGGTGTATATATGTTACACAAAATACTTCTTCAAGAATATTTCATTGGATGGATTTGTAATGTGTTCTCCATCTATTGAAATTAAAGAATAAGTTCTGTTAGAGTAGACATTATGTATGGAGTATGGTCCATCCCACTTTGGCTCAAGCTTTGGAGGCTTTTTTTCCGGTATCATTGTGGTTTTGGGGACCAATACCAATTCTCCTTGAATGAATGAATGAAGAAAAACTTTTTTTATTGAGAGCTTGTGCTATTTGATTCTGATAGACTTCTAAATGGTGTAGTGTGCACAATCATTTTTTATCTACTCATTCCAATTCATCCAAGCACTTTTGAGATTGTACATATGTAGATAACGGGTCACAAATGGTGACTCTATGAGAATGTAATTGGACTTTAATAGGCAAGACTGCTTCTGTTCCACATACCAATGAATATGGAGTTGATCGTGATGTAGTGCGGGTGGTAGTCTGATAAGCCCATAGATCATGAAAAAGTTTATCAGTCCATGACTTCTTATCTTTATCCACCATCTTTTGAAGTATGTTTGAAATAGTATTATTGAAAGCCTCTACCTGAACAATTGGCTGCTGTATGATACCGAAATGAATGGATGGATCTGATATTGTATTCTTGATACAATTTTCCTACCTTGTATGAACAAAAGAAAGTGGAATTATCTCTCAATATGGTATGAGGAACACCAAATCTAGTATTGATATTGGACTTGACAAAGCTAATAATGTTTTTATAACCGACTAATTTGAGAGGTATTTCCTCTACCCATTTGGAAAAGAAGCCAGTAGCAGTAGGAATATACTTAAATTGCTTAGCTGTAGCCATAGGACAAGGTCCTACTACATCCATTCCCCATGTAGAAAATAGCTAGGTGTATTTAGTCGTATGAAGAATCTATGGGGGTTGATAAATGAAGTTGGAACATACATGTAAATAATGACACTTCATAGTGAAATCAACACAATCTTGCATCATTGAAGGCCCGAAGTATCAAAGACTTTGAATTTGACCCGAATGTCTATGTCCAAGCTGGTGGGAACCACAAACTCCTACTTGTACTTCACTCGTGATAGCCATTGTCTCTTCAGCATCAATACATATAAAGATAATTCCTTCAAAACCATGCTTGTAGAGAATTTTTGGGTGACTTGGCTATCCTAAAGAGTAAAATTGACCACACACCGCTAGACTTGTTCTTTACCGGCTATATCCAGTGGGAGTGTTCCATTTTGAAGGTCTTTCCTTATAGGTTTCATCCATCCTGTAGTATGACCATATGGTTTAGAAATGGGACTAATTTCATTGATTTCTTCTATTCTTACTTGGACAAAAGGTGAAACTATTTGACGTTGGAAAAAACTGATTATTATGTTATCCCGATTTTGATCTGCCTGGGCTATGGCTACATTAGCCAGTGCATCATCTTGGGCATTTTCGGATCATGAGACTTAAGAAAATGTCAGTTTCGAGGGAAATTACACCATTACCTCTCTGACGTAATCACACAAAGGGATTAACTCTTCCTTTCTAATGGAATAATCCCCATTGATTTGTATGATTACCAAATCTGAATCACCTTTTACATTAAAGTAATTCCATTGTGCCTGAAGTTCCAATTGCAAGCCTATGATGAGAGCTTGATATTCTGATTCATTGTTTGTACCGCCTTCCAACAATAAGAAGGAATAGGGTAGCACTTCCTTTTTTGGGGAAATAATCATGATTCCTAACCCAAATTTTTTGAATTTATGATCTTCCATTTTCTTCCCTTTTGGACCTCTGGAGGCCCCATCAAACTAAATTTCACATGTTTGAGGATTATATGGAATAAAGAATAAATCCTGATCAGGAAGGTCAATATTTAAAGATGTATCTTCTAAAGAAGGGTGTTCAGCAAGGAAATCGGCCAGAGCATGGACATTTATTTCCTTTTGATACAGATACTGTATATCAAACTACTTTAATATAACTTCCCACCTTGCCAGATGTCTTGTAAGAATTGGATGATGAAGGATAAATTTCAGCGGGTTATTGTGAGATACCAATTGGACCTCATGATGTTTTAGGTAGTGTCTCAACTTCTAAACTCCAATGATTAATTCTAGGAATCACATTTAAATACTTTAATATTGTGTTTCCACCTCAAGCATAGTTCGACTGATATAGTAAAGGCTGTTTTCATTCCCAACATCATTATTTCCGGAAACCAAGATAACAAATGATCGCTCTAAATATGGCACATAGAGAATAAGTTGTCTTCCTTCAAAAGGTATAATTAATACCGGTGGACTCAAGAGATATTTCTTGAGGGTATCGAATACTTCTTTAAATTCTTCAGTTCACTGGTAGGTGACTCCCTTATTCATTAATCTAGGGAAGGGAAAACACTTTCCAGCCGAATTGGCAATAAAACACTAAAATATATTCCAAGTGTCCTTGAAGTCCTCTTAATTCCTTAAAATTTCTAGGAGGTGACATGTAAAGGACTGATTTTTTCTTCTCAGGATCAACTTCGATACCACGATGGCACATAAAAAAGCCGAGAAATTTTCATGAGGTTACCCCAAAAGCACATTTCAAGGAGTTTATCATAAAATTGTGTTGTCAATGTTTTTTTAATATGATTTCTAGATTGGCCAAGTGATCAGAACATTGTTTGGATTTAACCACCAAATCAACCACATAACATTCAAAAAATTTCCATAAAAAGGGTTTGATTATATGGTGCATGGAACGTTGATATTTTGCACCTGCATTCTTGATGCCAAAGGGTATTACCCGATAGGAAAACACACCTTGAGGAGATATGAAGACTGTAGAATCCGCATCTTCTAGGGCCATTCATATATGATTGTACCCACAGTAACCATCCATGAAATAATGAGCTTTGTATCCATATATTGCATCAATCAAGAGATCTGTGATTGGAACTATAAAATCATCCTTGGGACAATGCCGATAAAGATCTCTGAAGTCAATGCAAACGCTAATTTTTCCATTCTTCTTTTTCACAGGGACAATATTAGATAGTAATATGGGATATTGAACTTCTCTAAAAAGGTTTACCTTGATAATCTTATCAACTTTAGCTTCAATTTTTGAGGCATAAGTTGGGTGTTTTCTTCTTGGTGCTTGCTTGAATCCTCAATGTTCTTCTAGCAAACCCAAATGATGAGTGGATATATCAGGATCAAGACCTGGTATTTCTGTATAATTCAAAGAAAATATGTATCTATTTTTCTTTATAAATTAATTATACATTTCTTTCTCTTCAAGAGTTATGGCTTCACTAATTAAAGTGGGGCGTGGATCTTCTATTGTACCAAGATATATTTCTCTGAGTTCATCAATAGTGGTAGAGATACCATCTTCAAATATTGGATGATAATCCCTCAAATCCTCCTCTTCTCCTTTAATATGTGTTACTTCTTCTATTTCTACTTGCATAGTAGATGACTAAGCATAATTTTCATGGTCAGGAGAGAAGTTAAAATTTCAACATCTTGAAGAAGTGGCTGCCATTTCTGACCCTATTGATGATGAAGGGTCTTCCAAGGGTGCAGAGAGGAGATGATTGATTGAGAATTGACATCATTGTTTTCCCCTGGTATTTTTATAACTTCTTCTATCCTAGTTGATGAAGTATAGAATTCCTGGATTTCAATGAATGAAATGAAGACATCTCCATTCAAACTTTCATCACTGCATGGCGAATACACAATTTCTTCCATGTTGTCTAGCTTGATTGTCGTAATGGACATTATGAGAGATTCCATAAGAGTGTTTGGATTTAGGTCTATCCTGTCAATTTCACTGATAGGTAACACATAATCTGTACTCACGTGTATGAATGGGTTTGTTGTAATCTTTTACAAACCATTTGGAGCATTAATATTGGTGACCTTCTTTGCCATGTATTTTTTACTTTCCCTCCATGTGATAAAATTCTGCCTCAATGTATTGAGATTCACACATTTTGAATGGGGCCTTGTCTCCATTCAATTTCACAATTTGACCATTGAGACAATATTTGAGACATTATGGTGTGACGAAGGTACAACGACATGTTGATTTAGCCATGGTCTTCCAAGAAAAATGTTGAAGGTTGTGTCTTGATGAACTACCATGATATCTAATTTTGAAACTAGGTCTCCAAACTGAATTTGGAGTGTAATCTTGCTCGGAGGTTCTTGTTAATTCTTATCATATCCTTGCCACATCAAAGTAGAAGGAGATAAATTATATTCATTGAGGACCAATGGATGATGTGTATGAATAGGAATAAGGTTGAATCATGAGCCATTATCAATGAAATCTCATCAAATGTCTATGTCAATGACTTTTCCAGATAGATACGATGGTCTGGCATGTCCATGTAAAAAATCATCTTCTTCTTTATCTGAAAATGATATCACTACATGGCATTCTGCAGGATCATTCTCTATATGGTAGACCTCAACCACAAAAATTTCAGTTTTGAATTCTTGTGGACTTGACAAAACCTCAATAAGCGCCTCCTGAATATCTTTTTATAGATTTAAGGCATCCATAATTGATAACTTCTCCGGTACTTTGTCTAAATGTTTCAATACATCATACTTTTGGTCCAAAGGTCTGAGTTTACTATCTTGAAAATGAAGCTTTTCAGGTGCCTTGTATGTTGATGCATTGACAGTAGATGCATCCCTTATTGGGGAAGGAATTGGAAACACTCCGGGCTTCGGTATATTATACTGACTAAGTATATTTATTTGCTGAGAAGAAGAAGGTGTAACCTCTAAATGGTCCTCTAATATAACTATTTCAGGATCGAATGTTCCATGTGTGGAAGAGATTTTTTTCCCTATTGAGCCCGCTTAAGGTATTTTCCACAAGTTTCTACCGCATGTACAGTTCTAGTAGGGGTAGGATTGAAATAGCGGCTTCTAGAATACCCATGTCATCCCCTGTATCTTAGAACTCTATATCTTCCTCTAATTCCTCTATTAGATTTAAGATATTTAGGATCATCAGGATTGAATCTATCATTAGCATTGGGATCCATTAAATGAATCATGTTAGCAAAAACAAAGATCAATTCTTCATCTGATGAGTATTTTTCCTGAGGAACCAGTTCAGGCTGCACTGTTTGGTGGGGCGGTGCCCATGCTTTTGTAGGAGATGGCATAAAATCTGCCAAAGTAAAAGGCAACCTAGGCTTTTTCACGAGTTCATATATTTCTAATTGTTCTTCTTTCATCAAATTATACCACTTCATTGAGTATTTTCATTCTAATAAAGAGGGTATTTCTGTGGAAGAAATAAAAAAGGAACAATTGGTTGATTCAATTGTTTTTGTAAAATTCCATGAGTTCGGTTGATCATTTTCCTGAACATCCAATCATCATATCTCTGCAAATTTTTAGTTTTGACTTCTTGCCACGTTCCCTCTTCCTCTAGATCAATAGCAGTAACCTATGATACATGGGCTGAAGAACCATTCAGGTTTACTTGTCCAGAGTCCACCATATTTTGCAAGAGGTATTTGAAAACAAAACACTCTTGAATGGGATTCCCCAACATCTGATGAAATGGGAAATATTTGGAGAGGTATTCATCTCTTTCATTGTTCGTTCTTTTGGTCCTTGGCAACTGAACCATATTGATTTCTAGAGCCGAGATGAAGTAACCAGGAACTTGTTCATTTCGGAAAGAATAAATATTTTTCTTTAAATCTTCAAACTATTTTTTCCTTTGATCTCTTTGATAATCTTGATGAGGAGGAAATTGTTGTTGCTGCTCAGGAGGTGGATCCCTTTGCTATGTTGAATGTTTTGAAGTAGAAGCAGGTATAGGTGCTTGTTTAAGTGTAACTGTAGCAGCTTCGGCCTTCCCTATTCTCCTTCTCAGAGCAGATGGAGTTACATGAGTTTTATCCCTAGTCTATATAAGAGAGTCTTCAATCTATTGAGAGATTGAAGTATGGTCTCGAAACCCTCATGTGTATTTCACAGTGTTCAATGGTGTTCATAATTCATCATGTTGTTTTTCCACACAGATTGGCAACAACTCTTCTTGAGGGAGAGATAAACTTAAGGAATATGTTAATCCCTTCCAACGAGCAATGAAATTTGAAACTCTTTCATTTTCCCTTTGTCTACGATTGGTAAGATAAAAAACTTTCGTATTTGGTAATGATGAGCTGAATTGAAGAAGGAATTTTTGACAGAGATCTTCCCACGCAATAATTGACCGAGATTGAAAAATTGTATATAAGACAAAATCAGGTTCTTGTAATGACTGAACAAAACACAAAATATTAACTACATATTTTTGTTGAGGAGTTCCCATCATAGGATCAAAACATGAAACAAAATGTGTTAAGTGTTTTTATGGATCTTCTGAACCATTAAAAATTGGGAATGTGGTACTCACAAAATTTGATGGGGGAGGAATTGCATCCTCCCATTCAAGGTAAGCTCTCTTTTCCTATTGAACTAGCACACTTTGTCCTTCCATAGTTTCCAACCGAGCTATTAATGTCTCAATGTTAGTCATTAATGATTGAGAATCATTTGGTTGATCTTGGACCTGATCAGGTGCAATAACTAGATTTTGGACGGGTGTGGCGACCGGTACTGCAACTGATGGTAGTATTTTCAGTTGTTGTCACATATGACCCATAGGATTGGACATGTGATAGTGTACTTGTAAAGGGTTATATTCATGATCCATCCCAATAGCTGCAAAAAAACTCCCTTGATTGATTAAATCGAGTATTCTTAGGAGGAAGACTACCTTGTTGTAGTTCTGCATTTGACCTCATTAACTCCTTCATTTCTTATTCTTGTTGTGAAAGTATCTCATCATGTGAATGAGATTTACCTTCTATAGAGAAAAAGTGAGATGTAATATGACTTTTTTCCTTTCCCCTTATTGGACGCCTTTCGGAGAGAGGTAGTTGGTTATTTGAAGGCATACCTAGATTCTGAGTAAGCCTTTGATTAAGGGTACACACACATTCTTCATTTCATTCTGTGTATACAGTCACTTGAACATGAACTTCTTCATCTAATTCCTTTGAGTGAGCCTCGTGTTTTGGGGGATCAGTGACAATGACATTAATGACATTTATCGATGCATAATGCATGGCAACCCTTCCATTAGAATTTCTGTGATACTATCTTCTTCCATGTCATTTATGAGACATTAATTATTGTTTGGATGATCCCACAGGAACATCTTGATAAACCATAATATAGAGGGAATTTATTGATAATTCATCTATGCATTTCTCTTGCGGATTATTCCCTAATTGAGAGAATACTTACTTTTGTTGAGGAAGAGATTGAAAATTTGAAGAAGTCCCCAGTCTAGTGGACAGCGGCTATTCCTATTTTTCCTGCTCAACTCCTCTAATCCATTAAATTGATCTTGAGGGTTGTATTAAAAGATTCCTCAACCTGGAAAGATGAGGTGGACCTTGAGTTGCTATATCTGAAACTTACATAAATGATCTCCTGATGTTTCAGATATTAGTTCAGAAATTGGTCGGATGCATCATCCGATATCCACTCAAATCACCAGGCTCATAAGACTATTGGATTATTTCTGACACCTTTGTCACCAGATGATGCGCATGCTCTAAACGAGAATCATGTTCTATATTCTCATTTTCTTGATGCAAGGGTAATTCGACAACTTGTTATTTATATGCCTAACTTTGGGAAGAACTAGTTGAGGCCTGTTCTTTAGAAAGATTTTGATTACACACAAAACCAATTAGTTGTGGCTGGCCATGGGCAATATCATTGCATGAGAATTCTTTTGATGGGTATTGTTGATAGGGTATCATAGTGAAATGCAATGCTACATGAACATCCATCCCCTAATATAAATACCAGATGGAGCATTAGTAATTAAATGGCGCCGCCTTTTTAATGCGCCATGGCATGTTTGCTGAAGGGCTCTCTGTTGCTTTTCAACCTTTTGATGTCCAGAAACTGAGAGAGATTCCATGTAAATTTGGCGGTGCAACCCTTCTATTACCTTAACATGATTTTGATATTCATCACAAGATAATATTTTCACTTTTAAGTGACAACGATTTTTCCATATGTTGAGATAAATATCGTGAATACAATCTTTTCTCAATGTTTCTAGAATATCATACTGAGAGTCATCCAAAGGCCAAAACATGACTGTTATTTCACCTTTCCCAAGTTTTTCTATCATATTTATCACTTCCTATTTGTCATTTGATGAAGATTCTTCTACCTGATTGGACAAAAGCTGGTGCTTCTTTGTTGATTCAGCATATTCAACAAGATTGGAAGAGAATTAATTTTTTAAATTAGAATATGAATGACCCCATGGTGGTTGGGAGATTTACCTACACCCCAAGCTATCTTATGATTGAGAATTTATTTCACCTGCTAGTGGTAAGGCATCAGACATGACTAGATTCACAATTGAAAGTGCCTCAAGATAAGTGGGCTTTCTAGTTACAACATTGTCCATTGAAGAATTTTCCAGGAAATACGAATTACTACTACAGAGAGGAATTTCACAGCTAAATTCATCATCATGGGGAGGACCTCCATGTTTGGTTACAACAAAAGATGAATACTTTTGATTCTTGGTCTTCTGGACATGCAGAGGGTTATCGTGGCTCTCATCTGAACATGATGCTTTTAGATTGACCAAATTTTTATGAAGAAAGCCTTCATGAGGAAGTGTCTGATGATGAACTTCAAAATTATTATTTTTATTTCCTGTATTTGGAAATGAGAGAGGAAAATCTTGATTTAGAAAAGATAATTTTCTGAGGGCTTCATAAACACCATCATTGAGCAAGGCCTTATTGCAGATTGGCTCTTGATTTTTTAACTATGCTGGATGGGTCTTTTTCTTGGATGCATTCTTACTCACATTGGAAACCACTTGTTTAATAAAGTGGTTATTATGGGAAGGTGTACGTGCCTACTCAAGATAAATGTTTAGGTTATGCTGACTATCTCCATTTAAATTAGGTGTATGTGCCCGACATTATTGTCCATATGACATGGGGGAGTATGACTCACGACCCTCCTGGACTGGAACAGAGGTGTGTATCTACTCCAGGGTGACATGTTGATGAGTCGCTCCACTAATAGGGATATATTTATGTTTCTTTCCTAGTGATGTCACTAAAGTAGTTATAATATTCTGATAGGTATCCAGAATATGGACAGGGATTTTATTCTGTTCTTTCACCATTTTCAGAATGTTATTGGTGACTTCATCTGTCGAAATGGGAATCTACATCAATTCCATGTTGGGAGTAGGTGTGATTTCCTACTCCTTTCCTCCTTTTCCTGTTAGTGAATTCTGACAGTACTCAGGTGTGGGGGTTGAATGTTGTGTCTGCCTCTTAACTGTCATTGGAGATTTCCAATTGACATCTCCAGGTGCTACCAAATGATATTGTTGGTTAGCTTGATGAATTGCAGGTTTATGGGTGTGAATATTGTTCCCCACCGAATATTATTTATGAACTTCCTTCAACACTGGCAGACAAGACTGCTAGCGGAATTGATGAGTGTAAGCATGTGTATGTGCCTTTTTACAAGTGGTCACCACATTTGGTTAGAGGGATTCTTTGGATGCAGTCAGACAAACTTGCTAACTGTATGATGATATATAAACAGGTGTACGTGTCTGCCTATAGTAATCAGCCAGAATTTCCTAGCGGGATTGTTGTGTTACTGCTTGATGAGTCTATTGGGCAGTGAAATTAAGACAGACATGTGTATATTCCCGCACATTGTTTGCCATCAAATTAGGCTGAGGGACATCTCCAGATGAGGCAGAGGAAAGAACCTGCTCCCCGTTGGACGAATTATACTTCTAATAGTTCGTCATACATGCTCGGGTCTAACGAACCTGAGCCGAACACCTAGAGGCGATACTCCCATCATGTTGAGGGAGCACTACCGCATGAGTCTGGTGGTTCTTGTTGGTGGGAGTCCTCTGGAAGGACTCATATCTTCTTGAACTGAGGCATTCAGTGACCTCTTGATTCACCTCATTGTAACATGGTATGGTCTGGTTATTGTGTTCTGGGGATAAATACCTGAAACGGTTGGAGACGGTGGTTGGAACCGCCTGCTTCTTCACCTCTGGTAGTCGCTGTCCGGACAACTAGGGTGAGTTGTTAACTTGGAGGGCTTGTCGAGCGGCCTCCAGAGTCAGTATGGTACCGTGTTGATGGTATTACATTACCAATGCTTTGAGACCCAGCATTGAAGATGCTTAGTAGGTGATGTAGCCCTCAGAGTGGACAAGGATCTAACAGGAGTAGCAGTCGAAGAATTCACAGGTGTGAACCATAAAGAATCCATTTTGTGCTGCAGAGAGATCATGGAAAAGGGTTCTTGTTTGATATAGCATACATAATAAAGATAAATCTAGCCAGACATCATATTTGGGATGAGCACATATGTAACTTATTTCTTTGTTGGACCTCATATTGAGTTTAATAGGGGCCTAAAAAATAAGAAAAAATCATTTTACTTGGTTAAGGATTCACATTGGGTTCACCTTTATTTGTTTCATCTGGAAATGGTGATGAACTTGTTTTTTTAACTTAAAACATTCCAATTAGATTCTAACGGGTTTATTTGTAGAACCAGAAACACCGAATGATTCTATATCCATTTGGACCAACGTTCCAAAGGTAGGTGCTCATTAGTTGTGGACCGATGAGGATTAAGAATTTTCATTGTTCTATAGGATGGGAGGTCAGGCTCATCAATCCTTTTTGTGGGGAATTATTGCCTACTCTAGGTTTCTCTTATAGATTTATGTTATGTTCATGAATCCATATTAATTTACCATGCCTGGAAATGATTTGTTCTTTAGATTTGGAAATCGATGATTAATATGTATGGTATTTAGAGAATCTTTTAAATGTATTTTAGGTTCTTCATCGATGGAGAATCATCTGTATGTATTATATATTCTTATTCAATAGTATCCTTAAATACATTATATAGAAATCAGTTGGGACCACTTTGTGTTTGAAGATTGTATTTGTTGTCAACAGTTGTCAATTTCTGTCAAAATGAACAAGGATACGAAAAAGGCCTCGAAAGTTAATAGAGATTTTATGAAGTGAGGATGCCTGGAGAGTTGTTATGGAATCATAGAATTGGATGTCAAACATCAGAAATTCTCTAAGAAGATAAATTTATATGATTGATTCATTCTTCCTTAGTTTGAAGGAATTGTGTCAAAGGTGACACATTGTTTACAAAAATGAATTATGGTGAGGTATCATCCATCTACAGATGATTGCTGAAGAACGATAATTTAAAGAAGACCACACAAATCTTCATGATTGCATGAGAACCATGCAAGAAATTACTTGAAGAATAGAATCATATGATTTGTCTGATTGGTTGAATGATGGTTGAAGAAGAAGATAGATTTTGGAAAGGATTTTCATTCTATGAAGGTCATGAATTACACATTGACTTGAAATATGATGATTGATTCACTATAATTAAAGTTCCAAATGCATGTATCGAAGGTGATACATCGTCCGCAACATTGAATGTATTTAAAGAAGCTTTAATCCGCTACTTTTTGATAAAGAGAGTTGATTGGACTTATTTGGAATTAACACTCCAAAAGGAATTGAGGATTTGAAGGGTGTATGATGAAGTACTTTGGAATTCATATTCTAATATAATGGACAAAACTATGAAGATGATTTTTTGATTTGTATTTCACCAATATCATAACTTTGGAGAACTTGTGATGCAATCCTTATGAAGGATAGGGGGAGTAAAGAAGTTTTTTTGGAAAAGGAAAGAAAGTGGCGCGCAGGTCAAGAGTGGCCCAAAAGTATTGGCGTGCAAGTATATGTGGCACGCAAGTCATAATTCAGGATCATCACATCAAAATTTGACAAAGGAAATAAAATTGCATGCATGATAAAGTTCATCACACAAGTCAAAAAGTGGCGTGCAAGTATAAGTGGTGCGCAAGTGTGCTGTGAAACTATAAGTGGCACGCAAGTGTATGTTTTGTTCCAGTCAGATTCCTACGTCATCATATTAAAAAATGACAAAGGAAATAAAGAGGCACACTTGTGATAGAAGGGTGCACGAGTGATGGAGCGACGCACAAGTGATGGAGCGGCGCACAAGTATTGGTGCCCAAGTCTATGTGACCCGCAAGTCACCAAAATGCCTATAAATAGATGACTTGCCTCCTCATTTTCATAATTCTCAACACTTAAGATAAAATTTGAGCTCTGACTGCACAATTAGTAGAGGGTTCTCTGATCATGCATGTTTTGCCGCCCAAGTATTGTCGTGCTAGTTTCCATAGGTACTCATGCAGGGAGGCGTGCAAGTTGGTAGCGCGCAAGTATTGAGTAGGCGCGCAAGTAGTGAAGTGAGAAAGCAGGGTGGTGTACAAGTAAATATTGGCACACATGCTGTGAGTTTTTCTAGAAGTTCTTACCAGCTTCTATTCAACTTTGATGATCCTAACTTGATCTATACTTCATTGTTTTTACAATCATAAAGAGAACGTTTGATTCTAGAAAGAATAAGTAGAAGAAGAGCTCTGTGCAGATGGTTTTGCACTAAGAGAGAACGTGTGAATAAGCGTAGGTTCCTGTGAAGCTTGTTTTGCATTGAAGAAGCAGAAGAAGAAGAAGACGAGTGTGCGGCTTACAATATTGATTCATATAAAGAAGAGAAGAAGAATAATAATAACAGATTATGCCCATTTGATTCCTACAATTATTTTGTGCAGTTTCACTCTGATGATGCCAAGTAAGATGATATTTATTTCTTGAATAATCACATTGGCATAAGTGATTCTCACTAATAGGTAATAATAAGTGTTAGTGCATTCTGTTATTTCACGAAATAAGGAGAAGAAGTCCTAGTGCAGCTGGTTTTACACTAGTGAAGAAGAAAAGAAGAAGACAAGAAGAATTGCTTTCCTACTAATTTTCTAGTAATAAACAAAAGAGCACTAAATAAGATCAAGAGAATAACCTAACTTTTGGTGAAGGAAGAAGACTATCTCCATAGGTAGTATAAACAACCAGCTTGACGCTGCATGTTGGTCTAGGTCATCACCAGTCCAGGGAAGAGGATTGTTTCCCACCCCCTCTAAAGTGTAGGGACACACACTGGCTAAAGGATTGGTTTCGTAGCCACTCCACTGTAATTTAATATCACATAATAGTCGAGAATCCATGCACTGGTCAAATCCAAGAATGGAAAGGACGTAGCTATCTTATTGAGTGGCGAACCATGTAAAAATATCGTGTGCATATTTTTACCACTTTCTATTATTACATGTGGCAAGGAAAAGAGAATAATAGAATCATGATCCTAACATGTCAAAAGGTAAAGGGATAAAATTTGGAATTAGTTTAAAAAATCCCCAAAACTAATTCACCCCCCTCTCAGTGTTAAGTATATCCCAAATTGGTCCTCCCAATTGGTATTAGAGGGACATGTTCACCTCTGTTGCATTCTCTATAGTGAAGTTATTCTGTTTTTATGATTTGAGTTCCTTTCTTGATTCAACAATAAAGATTAGAATTGGTGAAGATTCAATTACCTTTGTTTAGAGTTCTACATATACTAAGACCATGATGAATAGTAAAAAGGAAGAGAAGAGAATGTTGAAGAAGAATTCCCCCTTATCTGAAGAAGTGGAATCATCTGGTTCTCCATATCTATATGACATTGAAGACACACCAGACTTGGAAAGTAATGAGAAGGTGGCTCAATTACCCACCAAGAATATGAAAAACCCATTTTAGAAAAACTGATCAAGAGGTATGTGTTAGTACATTTGGAAATTATTTTCATGATGAAAATTCTATCACAAGTGGAAATGATCAATCTATAACATATCAAGAAATATCAGTTGAGAGATTAAGAATGATTCTGCATGGTATTCCTGAAGAAAGTACATACCTGGTTTGTGGAGTATTTCAGTGCATGATGGAAAATATCACTCAGCTGGAAGAAGAAACTGATGTTTTGGAGAAAGGCTTACAAGAAAAAATTATTGAATGTCTAAATCCCTCCAGAAAAGTTTTATCCATTGAAGCAACAAAGAGGGGATTTAAAGAAATTTCATCAAAGTGGCTCAAAGATGTTGAAGAAAAGGACATAGTCAACAATATTTTGGAAGGGAAGATCCTTGCACTTGAAGATGAGCTTAAAAGTGGCAATGAAGTCAAGAATATATATTTGGATGATAACTCCAAGAAGATCAATGAACATTACTCTTTGTTACAAAACAAAGTACATATGCATGAAGCTGATGTTGAAAGATTGAAGAAATATTGTAAAGATAAGATGACTATGATTGAAGACCAAAATTTCATTCCCAATATGAGATGTTTGGAGTTAGAAGATCATTTGATCAATCTTGAGAAGACAGATATTGAGTCTTCACAAAAGAAGTAAATAGTTTCTGCTAGTACCCAATGTTCACTGGAAGATTCTACTTTCAAAATACCTCAAAAATGCGATTACAAGATCATGAAATCACTCATTGATCCATCAAAAGTAGCTTATAAAGAAAAAGTATCACCCATACCAACTTTTATTAATGTTATTAAAATTGATTCTACAAAACATGTAGGTTGAAGGAAAATTCTAAACAGGTTTGGATGAAGAAAAGTGATATAAAACATATCACCATGGATAGGGTGGATAGGGGAAAGAGTGTGGATGATAGATCCCCACAGAAAGCACAACATACCAAGAGGAATACTCAGAAACATTATCAAGTAGATGAAAAGAAGTCAAGGTTTTTTGGTCAATACGGGTGCTGCAATAGGTTTGGGCATTGTGCACTGGATTGTTGGTACAATCCCTTAAATTCAAAATCACAAAGAAAGCCCATCTCAAGGGGGAGAAAATTAGAGAAGGAGAAGCAACATCCTCAGATCCAGAAACATCTATATACTACAAAAAGATTTGGAATGTTAGCTAACATAAGTTATTTATGCAATATGAGTGGTCATATGAATGGTGCATGTTCATATATGAAAAGAAGACAACAGAAGCTAGGCATGAATGAAGAAGCAACCTTGGGAAGAAATATGACGATTAATGTGAAAAAAACTCTCTCAAGATGATTTCAAGAAGCAATTATGAGAATTCCTTGGATTCTAAATCCTAAAAGGTGAAGGGTGGTGCATCCAGAAGAACTACTAAGAACGAATCCACTCAGATGAATCCATGTAGAATATATATCTTAATGCCTCAATCCCTAATGATATATTGGTGGTTTGGCCAGAAGATTTGGACAGAAAGAGGAAAATGGAAGATTCACATGTTAAGTCTAGTTCTAAATTCAAAAAGAAGATTCTACGTGAAGTCAATGATGTTTTGTGTGTAAGATGCAACAAGGTTGGTCATACTATAAAATTATGCATTGAATTTACTCCCACCCAACCCGAATTCTTAAAAATGATGAAAGTTGCACCAAGATATTCTAGTTATTTAAAATCCCATAAAGAAAGAATATTTACACACAAAGATATGGAAGAAATAGTGAAGTCCACACAATCACAGTCAGCATTGAAGATGAGTTGTGGAAGTGTGAATAATGGAGCATCTGGGTTGAGAAGATCATCTCAACCTTGTGGTTCACATTGATGGAGAAAAGAGGATCCACCATATTCAGTTAAATCTTTGTGTATTGTATTTGTTATTATCATACAAGTAATTGAAGGTGAAGTAAGATCTTATGGGGGAATCCTAGGATTCAGTAAGTAGAGGTGGTCTCTTAAGGGGGAGACACGTGAAGAAGCTTCCAGAGTTATTATCTCAATCAGTATCATCATTAGTTGGTATAAAATTTAATTTATCTCATGATTGTCTGAAGATCATTTCATTGGAAAAGGTATGTCATTTATTTATTCTCTCATCCTTGGTTACTAAAAAAAATATTTATACAGTGGGGGAGTAACTGGGTTAATCAGTGACATAAGAATAGTGAATGTTCCTCAAGGCCACTTATCCTGTTAATTGCACTTGAATATTTTTGATCCTTTTGTTGAAGTGAGTGCAAGAATATCAGGATTGATTTTTTCCTATCACATTCAATATATTTTTCCTGGAATGAATGTGGAAAACCCTTGAATACAAGTATAGGATATCTCATCTCATTGGGTATCACAATTAGTGGGTAATGGACAACTTTTTTATCTAAATCAAATTCTTTTTTTTCTATACCGGGCATTTCTCAAGAAGACTTTGAGTGAAATTATTTATGGCACATTTCTTAAATATGTAATGATACCATCTCTACCATGAACATTTTATTTCTTATCAATAAGTGGGAGAGAAATGAAATGAATGTCTAGGGGAAAGAAAGATGTAAATGGGAGTGATAAGATTCCCATTTTGACATTGACACTTTCATTTGAGGAGACTTTATGGTATTGTCAACAAAATACAATGTGGGATATTTTTGGGACCATATTGTGTATAAAGATTTTATTTTTTGTCAACAGTTTTCAATGTCAGTAAAAATGAACAAGGATATGACAAAGGCCTCCAATTTTAATGGAGATTGTATGATGTGAGGATGCCTGGAGAATTGTTATGGAATCATAGAATTGGATGTCATACTTGAGCAATTCACTAAGAAATGAAATTTATAAGATTGATGCAATGATCCTTAGTTCGAACAACTTGTTTCAAAGGTGACACATTGTTTACAACAATGAATAATCATGATGTATCATCCATCTATGGTTGATTGCTGAAGAAACAGAATTTGAAGAAGACCATGCAACTCTTCTTGATTGCATGAGAAACATGCAATAACATACTTTAAGAGTATAATCATTTGATTATCAGGATTGAAAGAATGATGGTTGAAGAAGAAGAGAGAGTGTGGAAAGGATTGGCATTCTAAGAAGGTCATGAATTACACATGTATATGAAATCAGATGATTGTTGCACAGTTCATAAAGTTACAAATACATGTAACAAAGGTGATACATCGTCTACAACATTGAAGGTATTTTAAGAAGCTTCAAGCTTCTAATTTTGGATAAAGAGAGTTTATTGTAGTTCTTTGGAATTAACACTCTAAAAGGAATTGAGGATTTTATGTGAGGATGAAGAAGTACTATGGAATTCATATTCAAAAAAGTATGGACAAAATGATGACGATGCTTTCCTAATTTTTATTTCAAAAATATCATATGTTTGGAGAAATTGTGATGCAAGCCTTATGAAGGATAGAGGGAGTAAAGAAGTGTTTTTTTGCAAAGGAAAGAAAGTTGAGAGCATCTCAAGAGTGGCGCGCAAGTCAAAAGTGGCACACATGTAATGACGCGCAAGTATTGGTGCGCAAGTATATGTGGTGTGCAAGTCATAATTAAGGATCATAACATAAAAATTAGACAAAGGAAATAAAATAGCGTGAAAGTTAAATATTGGAGTAATAGTCAAAAAGTGGCATGCAAGTTTAAGTGGCGCACAAGTGTGTCATGCAAGTATAAGTGTTGCGAAATTGTAAGTTGTACGCAATTTAGATTCCAGCGTCATCATATCAAAAAATTTCAAAGTAATGAAAGTGGAAGGCAAGTAATTAAAGGGCGCACAAGTGATGGAGCGGCGCGCAAGTGATGGAGCGGCATATATGTATTGGCGTGCAAGTCTATGTGATGATCAAGGGACCAAAATTCCTATAAATAGACGACTTTCCTCCTCATTTTTTGAATGGTCAACACTTAAGAGAAAATTTGAGCTCTTACCACACAAGTAGTAGAGGGTTATCTGATCACGTAAGTTTTGTCTCGCAAGTATTTTCGCGCAAGTTTCTAGAGTCGCGCAAGCAGGGAGGCGCGCAAGCAGGTGGCACACAATTATTGAGTAGGCGCACAAGTAGTGAGGCATGCAAGAAGGGTGGCATGCAATTAAGGAATGGCACGCAAGCTGTGAGTTTTTCTGGAAGTTCTTACCAGCTTCTGTTCAACTGTAATGATGTTAAGTTGAACTAGAGTTAATCGTTTTTACTATCAAAAAGAGAACATGTGATTATAAAAATAAGAAGAAGAAGAAGAGCTCTGTGTAGATGGTTTTGCACTAAGAGAGAACGTGTGAAGAAGAGTAGTATTCAGTGGAGCTGTTTTTTCATTGAAGAATAAAAACAAGAAGAAGAGGGTGTAACTTAAAGGGTTTCTACATAGCTAGAAGAGAAGAAGAAGAAGAAGAAGAAGAAGAATAGAGTATTCCCATTTGAAGCCTACAATTATTTTGGGTAGTTTCACTCTTATGATGCCATGTAATACGATATTTATTGATTGAATAATCAAATTGGTATATTTGATTCTTTCTAAGAATGAAGAAGAAGTGTAAGGACATTCTGTAATTTCACTAAAGAAGAAGAAGAATTCCTAGTGCAACTTGGTTTTCACTAGTGAAGAAGGAAAGAATAAGAAAAGAAGAATTGATTTCCTACTGCTTCGCAGTTAATCATGTGAAGAGCACTAAATAAGATCAAGAGCAGGAACTACCTTTTGAAGAAGGAAGAAGTCTAACTCCATAGGTAGTATAAAGAACCATCTAGATGCTATAGGTTGGGCTAGGTCATCCCTAGTCCATGGAAGAGGATTGTTTCCCACCCCCTCTAAAGTGTAGGGACTCACACTGGCTAGAGGATTGTTTTCCTAGCCACTCCACTATAATTGAATATCACATAATAGTGGATAATCCATGAAATAGTCATATCTAGACATGACACGGACGTATCTCTTGTTATTGAGTGGTGAACCCTGTAAAAATATTGTGTGCATATTTCGATTTCTTTATATTATTGAATGTGACAAGGAAAAGAGAATAACAGAACCAAGATCCTAACAGGTCAAAAGTTAAAGGGATAAAATTTGGAATTGTTTTAAAAAGTCCCCAACACTAATTCACTACCCCTCTCAGTGTTGGGTATATACCAAACTGGTTCTCTCAAAATCTATTGGTCATTATGATGACCATACTAGTTTTAAAGCCACTCAGTGGGGCACATGATGTTAATTTTCCTTCAGAAAGATAGATATTATTTCAGAGTTGGGATCGTACCTGCAGATGGGCTATATATGTATCCTCGTTAAAAAGGAATCATAACCCACTTATTTTGATAGGAAGGATATAGTTTAACATCATATGGGATTGAAAAAAATTAATAAAAGATGGGCTTGAACCTTATAAAGGTTTCCTACGTACTCTACTTTTAAGGCAGAGATCAATGTCCATGTAGTTCGAGTGAAGAAATATAGGGCATATGATTTGTTAATGGCCCAAAAAAAGATGTTGTGATTACTTTTACACTCTAAGCTCATGTGAATCATTCTCGGTGTGAGAAACAAAAGTTATTAGTAAATCTGATGATAGTACCACGAAATTTGCAGTCACAAGAAATGATGTGAGGATTATGTATGTATGACTTCCCATGTAAATGAAGGCCAGAACTTACATCAGGAAAGATTCCCAAGTGCAGGGCCCATAACGGTATTTGTACTTTATGGAGATTTGGAGTTTAAACCTTGTGCTTGCTCTTAAAGAGAATTCCCATGTTAAAGAGGACTTATAACATGGGGATTACTCCTGTGAAGGAGGCCCAATTCAAATGGGACTTATGATTAGGGCTTATTCTTGAGAAGGAGGCCTAAATCGAAAGGGACTTATGATTGGGTATTATTCCTTATATGGAGGCCCAAATCAAAAGGGACTTATGATTGGGGAATATTCTTGAGAAGGAGGCCCAAATAAAAAGAAATTATGATTGGGGATTATTACTGAGAAGGATTCCCAATATTAAATGAAATCATGAGTGGGGATTACTCTTGAGAAGGGGGCCTAGGATAAAGGAACTTATGATTGGGTCTTAATTCTGAGAAGGAGGCCCAGGTTAAGGGGGCTTTAGTTTTATTCCTGAGAAGGATTCCATAATTCAAAAGATATTTTCATCTTAGGGATGAGGTTATATGGAGAAAACCACTAACCGTAGTGACTTAAATCTTGTAAGTCCTGAGGTTTTGGGAGAGGTTCTCACATAATTCATTTCATATATGGAATCCAACAAAAGAAACATGCCATAAATGGCTTGGAAAAGTGGTTCAATGGCTAATATCTTGAAGAGTAGAGGTGAACAGGAGAGAGTCACACAAATGAAGTTGATGCACAAGTTTAGGTCGCGTAAGTCATTTTTCACACAAGTCTTGGTCATGAAAGTGTACTTGTGTGGCATGGATTCACCTGGGAAAAGAATAATCTGTAGGGTAATACTTGGGTGAGTATTAACTCAATCCTTTAGTATTATCATAAGATTTTTCCAAATGTCCGTGCACGAGTTTCATCGAAAGGGTAGGGCGGCGTGCAAGTGTTTCCATTTTTAAAGAGTTCTGGACACTTATGAGGGCATGTGTTGATGAATTCTAAACACTTAGGCAATATATTACTCCTTCAAGACTTCTATTCTAGGTAAAAATTTACCTTATAAGATTTTTGAAGAGATGATTTGATGACTTGGGCGACTAGAGATTGAATTTGACTTTTGGAAAATCCATCGTTGAAATGGTGGCCCAAAAAGGCTATTTATAGGCCACCTTGCACCTTGGGAGAAAAATCAAATAGGGAGTGCAAGTTAGCTATGTGACCCATAGGCAGCGTGCATGTGACTTGTGAGACTAACTCCTAATGAGCTCCTAGTCCATGCCTTCATCAATTTGTTTGATGTTCTTCAAAGGGTGATCCTCATTGTGCATAAAGTATTCCCCTTTTCCATTTGTTGGACTCTGTGACAGAAAGAAGCATCAAAAATATTCCTTGGGGGAGAAGGTATTTTTAGAAGATATTTTGTTATAATTAACATCACATAGAGGCAGAAGGCTCAGCTATACATTTGACATAATAGTGAAGATGTGGATCCCTGTGTTGAAACCCGCAAACAAATTCTTACTATTTTGAATCCATCAAGGGATCATATATGGATATAAACTTCTCATAAAAATATAGTTTTAAGATAGTTCAAATATCATATATAAAATTATTTACATGAAAATATTAATTCAATTTCCAAAGGATGTCAATGTATTTCTAGGGGACTAAATAAACAATTTATTTCTTATACTGGTTTTGTAATAATAATTATGCATTCATTATAAAAAAGGATTACAGTATGATGAAAAATAGTGGATTTACGATAATGTAGTATTTGATTTATATATATTCTTCCATGAATAGAAATCCAATTTATGTGAATATGTCATATTTTGGCATTAACGAATAGTTATACGAGTTGTAATATACAAAATTTCAAGTGATGATTTTTAGTTGAAAATGGGTTGACAACTTGAGTGAAGTGAAAGTTGATGAAATAGGATTCATGAATGTAAATGTATATATGGAAGGGGAAAATGACGAGAAATATATAACGGCCCTACATGAAGAGTATGTATTTTATCTATCAGATCTAAAAAACAAGAATTACTCTATTATTCAATTGGGAACCAAAACAGCTATATGGTTTGGTGAAATTCAATTGAGGATTACCCTTTCATTGATTGATGATAATGTATTCGTTGTGGTCCCAATGTACTCAATGTCTTGTACATTAGAGGAAACTGAAATCTGGGGATTTGGATTATTGATAGAGGATCGAAATCCCCTAATCCATTTGAAAATTACAAGGAGTTAAATTTGAAGGAGAAAGTGTTTTTTAATATATTATATTTTTATTCATAATACTATCTGTTCTCTACTATAATAAAATAATATAAATTTAATTTTTGACTAATCTTATAGAAAATGTATTTTGTGCATGATTAAGTTCTCAATATTGAGGATGAATAGGATTTTGATGCTGAAATTGTAGAATTATTTAGAGATCAGTAGAATGTTGATGAAAAAAATAATTACTCATAATTATTTTGTTGAATAAAATTATCAATAAAATTATGAAGTTTTTGAAATTTTATGTTCGCTGGAATAAGCATGGACAACCTATTGACTTCAATAAGTAAATGTTATGTAGTTATGTTGGGGTCAAAATGATGTTTAATGTGCCAATTCATATAGATTAATGGCGCAATTTCCATCATGTAATGAAAAAACACCTTTGAGAGGATATTAAGGTAATGTTATGATAAAATTTCTTTATTTTATCAAAAAATTATATAATTTAAAATTAATTTAATTTTCATTATTTCTCATTTTTTTTATTTGAGATGATTTCTGTATGAATTATGTCTTAATGGCCACTAGAAAATACCTTAGAGGATTATGAGATCTTCTTTCCATGTATAATCATAGGAATGTTGAGGGGA
Source organism: Viscum album (assembly GCA_963277665.1). Taxonomy (NCBI): domain Eukaryota; kingdom Viridiplantae; phylum Streptophyta; class Magnoliopsida; order Santalales; family Viscaceae; genus Viscum; species Viscum album. The sequence goes on from OY728166.1 coordinate 389,991,552, forward strand.
ATGTAAATCATTATCCATCAGTTACATATACACCCATTATATAGAATGAATCATGGAATGATTTCATCGATCATCACTATGAGAAATCATTTCACGTGGATTACAGTCAATAATATATTGTTTGAAATTATTTATTTTACCCAATTTTATTTAAAATTTTAATTTATGAAAAAAAGGAGTTCTAAAAATAAGCATCGTGCATCAATACCATTGTACCCCTATTAAAAAGAAATTGTGGGGTACACATCACTTGAGAATAAATTGGTATGTATTTTAAATCAATAATAAAAGTTTTATGTGATATAAAATAACATATGTTCTTTTGTTAATATGTATATTAATGAATAAAAATATTAATCCACTTATATTTATGTTCATATGTGTTATATTTGGTTTTAGAATAATAATCTAAATTCAAAAATATTAGAAGAAAAACAAATTTCAGTATATTTTATGCGGTTGGAAAAATATTTCCATGTTATACATATAAAAAGACAAAACCACAAGAAGATATATATAATGTGATATCAATATTTCCTGTGCAAATAGATTATTCATAGTATTTTATTGTCCACCCTAGGTTGGTATGCCAATATATGTGTAAGGACAAAAGTGAACATGAAGTGGAATAATGATAAGAACATGAACAACCAAATGACCTCGCTAGCATTGTGGCTCGTTATTACCCACATACTCAAGGTAATCAATTTTACCATTACTATTTATCCTAAATGTGAATCAAAAAACATCTGATAATTGTATATCAGTAAAAACAAGTAGGTCAATGTTGTGTGTGATTTCTATTTACCAATATCCATGAACCACCTTGTTGTGATGGGTATGGTGTATAGTATTCTAGGACACAAACTACGAAACAAATAACTCTCAAAATATTTCATGAGAGTGGGGATTTAAGTGGTTCAATATTCGATCACTGAGATTAATGGTAAACTTCATGTTTTGAATATTAAAATAGTAAACGATGTTATTGGAAAATTTATATCATGGTAACCTAATCCTATAAAGTTATATATGGAATGTACATAATGAATTTAATCAAATGAAAACCAATAAAAATTGATGAATAACATTTTAAAGTCATGTGTGGTATTAAAAAAGTATAAAACTGTGGGGAAATAGAATATCTGATCAAAAAAATCTTCTGAATTGACCAAGAAAACAAAAGGACCATTTGAGAGTACCTTTTCCCTACACGATCAACTACAATATATATTAACATCACAATTTCATACAGAGCCCACATAAAAATATGGAAATATGTCCAAAATTCCATTTAATGAATAAATATTTTTATCTTTCTTTATAAACATGCATGGTTTCGAGATAATAAATGAAATTCTCAAGATTGAATTCCTAGGAGTCTTAATTCTAAATACATACATATGGTACATTTTCATAATACATTTTTCCAAAAATTGATATATCATTATCATTAAATATAACCACTATTCATATTTTCTATAGTAATTTATATTACTACTATGGAGATGAAAAGTTGTGAAAACAATGATGTGGATTCATTAATACCTATATTATTTATACCTATGATATTTTTTTGTATAATGAATAAATTGATAAGAAAAAATCTTCTCTAAATGATGAGTTTATGAAAAAAATAGTAGACGTACACTTTTTTATTCCTATAATGTCATGGTACAAATATACAATCTTATTGTCCAAAATATATTTTTATTTTTTTAAATTTATTTTTATTATGAATCACTATACACTGATTACAATCAATTTAGATACTGAAAATATTTATTTTCCGGATCCAATGCATGTATTTCCAACAATCTGATCATACATGATGTCTATTATAAATTTTTAATTCACTGCAATCACAATTTATTTGATAATCATAAAATATATGTTACAATTTTTTAAACAAGAGTCTTATTATTATAGTGTGATAGATAAATAAACATTAGGTCATAGTATGAGCTCGATACATGAAAATAATAATTGTATTAATTACATGAATTGGAAAATACTTTATCTTTTTGTAGAAATATTTTACTATAAAAAATCATTTCAAAAAACTATTTATTTTGTTCATTATTTCATCATTGTTTAATGAAATATAATGATAATTATAGTGGAAATTATGTTTAAAATTTTATGAAAGATATCATATTCCATAAAAATAATAGCATCCATAATAAGGTGACTTATAAAGGTAATTAAAATTTCATTGAAATTATTTTTTAAACATATATTTTTCTATATTTTCTCAATACTACTAATATTATGGCCAATTTACATACTCAAAAGAACAATTAAATGTTTTTTATAAATGAATGGTAAACATACATGGTGTTGGAATGTTTTCACCCGTAAAATTTAAGTGATAAAATTGAATGATTGTGATCTATTATAGGCTATGACCTTAAACATAAATTTGGAATATGAATCACTTGTATCACAATATTTATATAATAATTTTGATCTATTCCTCAAGGATAATTGTAATGAAGGTAAGATATTTTTTTAGAAATAAATGGGAATAACACATGGTGTCAGAATTTATACAGGCATCATGAACAAGTGACATATGAATAATTATTTAGTTAATTTTACCTTCATTTTATCTACTTTTTTAATAACTTCCCTATCATTTTTATCTAAAACGTATTTTGTTAAATTTACACATTAGCTAAAAACACATGTCACCTGATCAAAACAATGTAACTAGATTTTTATTTTTTTGATATTTTAGGATAATGATACATAGTCATTTTTGGGGTTTTGGGATTGAGTACATGTCAATATGACACCTTATGTATATGGTATAACTTGAAGTGTGTGTTTTAAATAAAAAAGCGTCATTTTAGTTAAATATTAGTATCACATCACAAAAACCTAGTAAATGGGGTCATGTTTTTTTCCATGTGTAGAAATTGATCACACACCAATATGATACCCAATTTGGTCAGTGTGCTCCTAAGTGCATGTTTTAAATAAATAAGTGTAATTTTAGTTAAGAACATGTGACACGTATCCAAAAAAAAGTAACCGACCTCCAATTGTTTTCAAAAATTACTAATGAGTCCATATTTAATTTTTATTGTGTAAGAATTGATCACATATCAAAGTGACATCTTATCTGGTTCGTATGACTCAAAATATAAAATTTCATTTAAAAAATTTTATTTTAGTTTAAAACACACATCAAGTATCAAAAACCAAGCAATCAAGATGAGATTAGTTTCAATCATTAGCACAATGGTTCATAATTCATTTTCGATATGTAAAAAGGTATCATAGAAAAATCTGACACACAACTTGGTTGATATGACTCAATGTACATGTTTTCTATTAAAAATTACCATTTAAGTTTTAAAAAAATAAATAGAAAAAATGAAAAAATCGGATGGAAATTTTTAAAATCATTAAGACAATAGTCCAAAATTCATTTTTCATGTGTATGAATATACCACATATAAATAGAACACATGATGAGTTAAATATAACTCGAATTATGTGTAATGATTAGAAAATTACATTTAATTTTTTATATTATATGTAATTTTTTTGAGACCACAAAATTTGACGGCAGATGATTCTGAGGCCCTGAGAGCCCGAAACGAATTATTGAACTTTTTTTAAGGTTTATTCAGGAAATGTGGGATCATGTTTTTTCTATCATTTGTTCCTTTGTGTAGATTAAAAATATGATGGCAATGTTGAACTCTCAATGCCAAGATTGTCATATAATGGACATAACATTGGCCGAAAAGTGCTGACCAGAAAATTTTATTTTTGGACTTTTTAGAAAATAATAAAATATATTTAAAAGGTTATTTTATTTTCTTTCTTAATCTGACGAGTGGTGACATAGAGATGTTGTGGTGCAATGACGAGGTTCATTAATGAGGATCATTAATGTCTCATATCATGCAGCATAATGATGCAATAAAGGAAGTGTGATAGCGACATTGTTTCATAATTGAAACTGGGTAATGATGTGATGTCGCAGTGTAACTAAAACGCTATGACATGTTTCATTTTAATTGTTTGTCATTGGATAAAATGGAGAATTAATCGGTAGGAATCCTTTGATGCACCTACATCATTTCATTCTCTGCAAAGAAGAACAAATTTCAATGTACTCTAACATCTTCGATCTCTCACAGAGATCAGAGATGGGGAGCGATGTTGACGCCATGAATTCTTGATGACAAACTCTACAAAATCAAACATCAAAGAGGTAGGGGTTTGTGTTTTATTTCAATGTTCTTCCCCATTATTCTCTTTCTAGAAATGAAGAATACAGATCAAACAAAAAATAGGTTGATCTATGGGTTGTGAATTAATTTGGGAGGGTGACTTTTCATGGGGATTTATTATCCAAGATTAAGTTTATCACTTTATATGATTGAACAAACAACCCTAATCCTTCCCCAAATTTAAAACCTCCAACACAGAGGGTGCGGGATGACATGAAGAAAGGCCTAGAACCCTTTATATTTGTGATATTTTGAACGGATCATCTAAATCAATGTAAAGGAAGAAATCAGACCTTCACGGTGTAGAAGGTGACCCGAGAGTATCACCGGCATAGACGACATGAAAAACAGACCACTGGAGGGTGTCCGGTGGTCCTCTGAACATCATGTCGACATGTCAACATCGACGATGGAAGTTTTCACGACCATGTGTGGTGAAGAGGGCGTGCTGTGAATGTTGGAAATGAAGTTCCATGCAGGCACTACGTGAAGGGAGGTGGCCCGCATCTAGGCTACCTAGCAAGTTGGAAGAGCCACGATCCATAAACCGCGGCTGGAGGAGGAGGCCGCATGGAATCATGCCAGGAAGAGGAGCCCGGAAATGTCCAGTTGCTGCATCCAAGCTGGGTGGCACTCCACCGTCCACTCCAATCACTAGTCCTCTGCTGGCGAGCTGAGCCCCCAATGGGCCGGGTTGGTTCTGTGCCCAGCGGGTCAAACTCGCACTGGCCGGCCGAATCTGCACTGACAGACTGGACCCTCACCTAGAGGTCTAGACCCATGATAGCTAACCAGAACATCACCCTTCATACTGGGATATAATAGACTGGGTCACCGGGGGACCTGGTGGGCTGGACCCTCGACTAAATCCGGCCAGATCTAGCGAGGCCCATTGGGCCTAGCCCACTGGCCAGGCTGGACCAGACTGTCCCTGACCTAAACTAGGTCCGGTTGAGTCCGTCTAATTAAACTGGGTATTTTGTGACCATTGGGGTGGGTTGGTCAGGTCGGTCCAACCGAGTCAGACGAGGCCCCATCGCAACCGGCCCCCTATTTATGAAAATTCTTGTATCTTTAAAACCGTGTGTCCAATTGATGATCCATTTGTGGTGTTGGGACCCTCTTGATTAATATGATCTTTTGGAATTATTTTTGAGACTTCCATGGACATTAAAGTGTGAAAAATGGCTTGAGGAGTGGTTCTGCGAAGCACGCTACATACAAAATCATGTGGTTGGTTGAGACCTGATGACTGCTCAACGATGTAATAGTGGGAAGAGGCTGTGTGTGACCTGGTAGACACACAGTGGGGAGAGGATCTATATTACCTGGTAGACCCACGGTACTCAACAGGAGGATTACCTTCGTTAAACCAAGGTGGGAAGCAACTCTGTGTGAACCGGCCGACCCACGGTGGGGAGCCGCTCTCTATTACCTAGAATATCCATGATACTCATTAATGATGATTACAACAACAGTCCAAGGTTAATGGTAAGTGAATATGTGTGAACCAGTAGGCCCACTATACTCGATAGAGGAGGATTTCTCTAGTAGCAAAGGAGTTCAATGATATGATTTATGACGCTACTACCACTACACTAAACATACCTGGTGTAAGTTGTCTTGTACATCATGATTTTGCATCATTCATTTCATTGAGGATTTATTTGTGGTCTTTAAATTGTTTTATGGGGTCCCCTATGGAGTATTTTGTTACTCACCCCCTTCATGGGATTCTCCCGCACATCTTGTGTCTGGTGCAGAGGATAGATGTTTCGACAGAGGTGCTCTATGAGATGATAATGAAAGACACTATAATAGAAGACTTGGTACCCTTGGACTAGGCAGGGCCCAGTTGGACAGGGCATACACAAAATAATACTTCGGCTTCCTGTAGCTTCACTACCCTCACGACCAGGAGAGGTTTTTCATGGAATATCCATCATATTATCCTTTTTCTACTTTTTTTTTTGGTTTTTAGTTACTTGTTGGGTTTGTATCTGTACCCACATATTTCTCCATGTACTTACACTCAGTTTTGATTTAGTATTATAATTTTTCCCCCTTCTCAGTGAGTTGGGATGTGTTTGGGTGTGTGTGTGCAGACATATACTCATGAAAATGCCCCCCACTTGAAGGTTTACGCCTTCTGTGCTAGTCACCATCCCCTGGCCTTTGTGAGGCGGGCTTGGGGTAGTCAGAGCATGGGCCCCAGTAGAAGGGTCATGAAAAAGTGGAATTAGAGGGAGGTCAGTCCTACCACAAATACCGGGAGTAATTTTTTTGTTATGGGGAAATAGTGTTAAATGTTGCGAGTGTAGCTTTCAGATTTGGGGAGTCCAGGGCTGGCACTACGGCCGATGTATCCATACACCAGGACCTTGAATCCTGCTTTTCATCTCTATAAATGAAAATAGTGGTTTTATAAGTGTCTTCTTATTTTGAATAAGAGTCATCTAACCTAGTATAACCTTATATCCATGGTACATATTGATCTATCATAGGAAGCCTCTACATGGATGACTGGTAAGGATCCCGACACGAGGTCATGAGGATAGCCCACATAGAAACGAGGCATCCATTCAGGTACTAGTTCTTGAGATGGCCCCAATGGGTGGTTCAACAATGCTACCACCACCTGATGGTCAGTATTTGATTCCAACGGTTCTGGCATAGGATGTTCATAGGTTCAGTGCCCTACATGAGTTTCAGACATATAGACCTCCAAGGTTTAGGGGAGTGACAGATCCCCAGGTAGCTGAGGAATGGATGGAGGATGTGATGTGGGTATTCTTCTTAGTAAATACATTGTCTTACCAGATGATGATCATGGAAGTGAGCCTTCTACAGGGCTTAGCTGGGAGATGGTGGAGTTTGACCACCTAGAACCTTAATGAGTCCACCCTTACCTCGACAGACATTGAGCCACTTTTCCAAGAGCTATTTTTTCCTGTGACCATGCATTATGTTCGCATTCATTTGACGTTTCACATTCAGTATGGTAGCATGACGATAGCCGATTACTCAACTATGTTCACTTTGAAATCTCGATACTCCATAGACATTGTGCGAGACCCTTTCATCAGGGCTTGAGTCTTTGAGCAGGGAATCATGTGGTAGATCAATGAATTAGTGTTTTCTCATAGCATCCCCACCCTGGTCGTGGTGCTAGAGTGATCACTTATTGTGGGGAGATTCATGGCGAAGCAGGCACTGATATCTAGAGCCGCTAGTAGACACCATGTGGTGGATAATTCAGTTGGTAGCATACAACAGACATGTGGGCCCAAGAAATTTTTTTCTTTTAGAGGCCATCCCTAAGAGTTAGGGATGATAGTGCAGACCTCCTAGTCCAGGGGGAGTCAGTAAGGGAGCTAGGTATTTCTTCTTGTGCGACAAGCAGGGACACATGACACAGGACTTCCCAACTGATCATACAGATGACAAGAAGATGGTTGAGATCCACTGAGGTAGAGATAGTGTTTTGAGTGAGGAGGTCCTCAGGTCGGTAAATATTGAAGGGGATCTGGCCTGGTGATAGGCGGTGGGTTACAGTTTGAGTTATAACCACCACCCTAACCAGGTGGTCCACCCCGGAATCAAGGAGTAGGCAGATGGGGGTGATCTCACCTCCAGGCAGTAGAGTCTTATCACCATGGTGCTCCAAGTATGATCTGAGGTACGATCTGTGTCTTCTCCACCACAGCTGTTGTTCTTATAGACATAGGTGTTAGTCACTCTTTCCTTTCCATGACTAATGTTTGGAGCTCAAAGATTCTGGTGGAGCCGTTTGTGTGATCCTTACAGCTAGAGACTCCCACAGTGGACGATTTGATGATTAAAAACTGGTTTCGGCAGTGTGAGCATACTCTAGGAGGCAAAATAATCTACTTGGTTCTCTTAAAAAGGACATTGAGGCCTTACGATGTCATCTTGGGAATGGACTCACTATCTGAAATCCATGGTCAGATCGACTGTTTATGGCATATAGTGTGGTGTTTCTGCAGATATGGGACTTGGTTTTCCTTCACCAGTGAGAATGAGACACCTGAAGCACATGAAAGACTCACTCAGAGAACGGTGTACCTGATCACTCACCAGTTCGCTAGCCACGCCCTCGATGTAGTGGTTGAGAGGAGTTCAAACATCACTATAGTGGTGTATGAGTATGAGTATGTTTTTCCTGAGGATGTTTTTAGGATACCTCCTCGTAGAGAGGTATACTTTTGCATCGACATATACCCCCCCCCCCCCCAAGATGACACTGATATCCACTCTGACACATTATTTGGCTCTGATGGATCTTTTTGTGCTCATGGTACAGCTAGAGGACTTGAATTAGAAGGGGTTCATATGGACCAGTGTTTCCCCAAGGGAATCCCTCTTGCTTTTTTCCAAGAAGGCATAAGAGAGTTTGAGGTTGTACGTGGACTTCTGCCACCTGAACCAGGTGACCGTTATGAACAAGTATTCACTATCGAGAACTGATGACCTCCTTGAATATTAAAAGGGAGAAAAGTGGTTCTCAAATATAGACGTCCGATCAGGTTATCAACATCTTCGAGAACGAGATGAGTTTGTATTGAAGATAGCCTTCAAGTACTGGTATGACCACTATGTGTTCCTGGTTTTTCCTTTCTATGTGACCAATGGAATGGATGTTTTGATGGCCCTCATTAACAGGAACATTCAACCTCACCTTGACCAGTTCATCATTATCATCATCGATGACATCTTAGTGTACTCAGCGTTAGAGGAGGACCACACTACACACCTTTGAATTTCCTTGGATACACTCTGAGAGCACCAGATTTATGTAAGTCTCTCGAAGTTCGAGTTCTAGATTCAAGAGGCCCACTTTTTGGGACATTCCATCTCAGTGGCTGGAGTTGCAGTATACCCAGCGACGATAGAGGTAGTTCTCTTTTGGGATCCACCTAGGGGTGTGACTGAGATGTGGAGCTTCTTGGGGTTTACTGGTTACTATTGATGGTTCATTCCAGACTTATCTGGAGTAGTATCACCCTAATATTCTTTTAAATAGAATGGAAAACCCTACGTATAGATTGAGAAATTCCAAAACCGTTTTCAGGAGGTGAGGAGTAGACTGACTAGTTCCCCCATCTTGAGACTACCCAAGGAGGAAATTGGGTGTGCAGTTTACTATCACGAATTCGAGAACGTAATTGGTTTTTTTGATGTAGGAGCATGCAGTGAACACCTACGGCTCATTCCATATGAGGCATAATGATCATAACTATGCCATCCATGATATGGAGTTAGTAGTAGTGGTGTTTTACAAAAATATGTGGTGATAATACTTGATGGGTGAATGGTTTACAGTTTACTCTTACCACCGGAGTCTCAGGTATATATTCTCATAGAAGGACCTGAACTTCATACAGTGATGATTATTAGAGTTCATCCATAACTATGACATTGAGATAGTCTATAATCATGGGAAGGGGAACGTGGTGGCAGACACACCCAGCAAGAGGACCGGTTTGTAGCAGATGAGTGAGGCGACAGAGTAGTTAGCCTCGATGCAGATATACATTGTGGATGATGATGGAGGAGCATAAATTAAGTCGATGTATATTACTCCGCAACTCTTAAATTGATTCTGGGAGGCACAGCTAGTGGCTGTGGACTGTGTGGCTTGAAGTTCTCAGTTATACTTGGGATGGGCTCCTAATGGATTTTTGATAGGTGGAGAGAATTCCATTATTTTCATAGGGTGAACCATTGTACCAATGAAATTACGAGAGCAGTTCCTGGGTTATTTTCATACATACCCCATTGCGGTACATTCATGAGTGGTGAAAATGTACTAGGACCTCTGATGTCAGTACTGGTGGTCGGGGATGAAGAAGGTGGTGGTCAAGGTTTTTTCACGATGCCTCACCTATCAGCATGTGAAGGTTAAGCATTAGGTTCTAGTAGGATTGGATCATCCACTCGAGGTACCAGACTACAAATGAGGTAGTATCTTTATGGACATTGTTATGGGATTACCACGTATGTCTGGAAGCCACAACTCTATCTTGGTGATTGTTGACCAACTCACCATCTCTTCTCACTTCCAATCCATCTGGGAGCTAGGACGGGTAGAGGGATTATGACATCTCTACACCTAGGAGATAGTGTGGATCTATGAGGTTCCTTTGATAATTGTCTCAAACTATGATTCATGCATTACATCCTAGCTATGGATGAAATTACAATAGGTGTTCAGGACGCAACTATGCTTATGTAGAGCTTTTCCTTCTCATACGGATGGTCAGATAGAGCAGACTATACATACCTTGGAAGGCATGAAATGTTCTTAAATCCTTGGCTTTGGCCAAATTTGGTAGGACCACCTTCTTTTGGTGGATTTTTCATACAACAACAACTATCTCTCCACCTTCGACATGGCACTGTTTAAGGCCTTGTATGGGCAGCCTTGCAGATCACCAGTATGCTAGACAGTCCCAGGGGAGCCGTCACTCATGGGTCCAGAGTTGGTATGGGCTACCACCAAGAAGGTGCAGATCATCTAGGAGAGAATGAGGACTATATAGAGAAATAATATGTCTTATTCCAATTGGAGATGGAGACCCTTGTAGTTTTAGGAGGGATACTGTGTATTCCTTTGGGTCTCACCTTGATGGGGATTGCTGAGATTTCTCCGGGGTCAAAAGCTATCTTCAAGGTTCGTTAAACCATTTTATATATTGAGAACAGTCGATGTGGTGGTGTACCACCTAGCCCTTCCCCCACAGATGCACCAGGTGCATGAGGTTTTCCACGTGTCACAGCTAAGGAGGTATATATAAGATCCATCACATGTCATTGACTGGGGAGAGCAGGAAATTGATGATGGGGTAATGTTTGAGGAGTTCTCGGTGGAGATAGAGGATCAGCAGGAGTATGTCCTATGTGGGAAATCAATTCCTCTAGTGTGAGTTAGGTGTCAGCACAAGAATCTCTAGGAGAGATCATGTTAGTAGGAGGCTTAGATTCTTTCTCAATACACCCATCTGTTTGTTTAGTTTTTTTTGGATTTTGGGGATGTATATCTTAATGTTGGGGAAAATGTAATGCCTTGTAAATTCCGTGTTTTTTTTTATTTTATGGAATTATTTTGAGACCATGAAATTCGACGAAATGTCATTCGGTGGACAAGAGAGCCCAAAATGAATTTCCCATCTTTTTTTAAGGTACGTTCAGTAAATATTCAAGCGGGTTTTTATATCTTTTCAACCAGTGCTCAGATTAAAAATCTAATGGAACCTTTGAACTCAAAACTATAGGATTCTCCTAGAATGGACTTAAGATTGAACATCATGGGCAGAACAAAAATGTTTATTTTCTAACTTTTTGATAAATATTAAAATAAAAATAAAAAGGTATTTTATTTTATGTTGTCATCCGATGAGTGGAGAAATGTTGATGATGTAGTGCAGTGAAGAGGAAGCGACAAGGCACATTAATGAGTATGATAAATGTCCAGAATCAAAAAGTGTAACAATTCAATAAAGTTATCGTAACAGTGATGTTGTTTCATAAATTAAATAGCTTAATGATGCGACGTCGCAGTGTAACTGAAACGGTGCGATATATATCCTTTTAATCATTTCTAATTTAATATGACATAGAATTAATTGGTAGTAATCCTCTAATGAAACTCCATTAGTTATTACTCTGCAATGAATATTGAACGCCAACAAATTCCAAAATCATCGACGCCACTCAAAGATCGGAGCCGAGAACGACGTCGATGCCTTGAATTCTCAAGGATGAACTCTACAACATCAAACGTCAAAGAGGTTGGGGTATGAGTTTTATTTCAAATTTCATACTCATTCATATTTTTTTGGAAACGATGAACACGGATCAACCAATGAGTTGTTTGATACACCGTTCATTCGTTTATGTAGGATGGGGCCTTTTATTGGGGATTTATTATCTAGGATTATGTTTATCACTTGATATGATTGAACAAACATCCCAGAGTGTTCCCCTTGTTTAAGACCTATAATGGGGAGGGTCCAGGCCTACACGAACAAAGGCCCTGGCCCATTCACATGTGTTCTCTTGTGAACAGATCATCTGAATTGACGGAAAGGCAGAAATGAGAACATCGTAGTGAATAAGGTGACCAGAGAAGGTCGTCGGTGTAGATGAACCATAGTGTGTTTTGTGGTTCGCTGAACATTATGTCAGTGTGCCGGCGGCCGAGCTGGTGGAGGAGGTGCAACATCGTGGTAGGGAGAAATGTCCAAAAGGTTTTGGTAGTAGTAAATATAGCTACAGGATGGCACTTCTTGAGGGGAGGTGGCCCGCATTAAGGCCACCCTGCTGGCTAGATGTGTCGCGGTACATCGAAATCGGTTGGAGGTGGAGACCCCACAGCGTTCTGTTGGGAAAAGGGGGTTGTATGCAGCTGGTTTATGCCTCCCGACCGATCAGTGCACCACCGACCACTCCAGTGGCTGATCCTTGGCTGGTAGGGCAGTCTAGTGCCCAGTGGGCCGAACCCACACCGGCGGGCCAGATCCGCTCTGGTAGGCCGGATCTGCGTGGGTGGGATGTACCTGCACCTAGCTGGCTGGACCCGCACCCAACGGGTCAGACCTGCACAATGTGGACTGGGAAGGACTAGACTGGGCTGCCGAGAAACCCAACGAGCCAAACCCTCGGCCAAACTGGGCTGGGTTCAATGAGACCTATTGGGCCTGGCCCACTGGTCAGGCTGGACCAAACCGTCTTCGACCCAAACTAGGTCCATTTGAGACCTTCTAATTATACCGGGGTATGTTTGACCCCCATTCCAGGTTTTTTGGGTCAGTATGAACAGGTTAGACTGGGACTCGTCGCAACCATCCCCATGTTTACTAAAACACATGTTTCTTGAAAATAGTGTGTCTGATTGACAACTCATTTCCGGCATTGGGACCCTCTTGATGAGGTAGATCTTTTTTCTTGCTTTTTGGTGACTTTCATTTACATCGATATGTGAATAATGGATTTAGGAGTGGTTCCCCCATTTTCACAATGTATGAAACGCTGAGGTTGGATGAGACATGATGAATCCTTGACAATGGCAGAGTGGGAAGCAGATCTGTGTGAACTGGCATGCCCATGGTGGGGAGTGTATCTGTTTGACCCGGTTGACCTGTGGTACATGATAGGTGGAGTACCTCAATTAGGCCAAGGTGGGAAGCAGCTCTTTGTTACCCAATAGGCCCACTATGGGGAGAGGATCTGGGGGACCCAACATACCCATGGTACACATCAGTGATTTGTACCACAACAGTCCAAGGATAGTTGGAAGCGGCTTTGTGTGACCTAGAAGACCCACTGTACTCAATAGAGGAGGCGTTCTCTAATAGCTAAGGTTTTGATGATATGACTGATGATGCTACATCCACTACCCTAGAATATACCAGGTGTGAGATGCCTTGTGCTTTATAATTATGCCTCACTCTTTTCATTGAGGGTTTATTTGTGGTATTTCCTTTGTGTTTTGGGGTACCCTACTGATAATTTTGTTAATCACCCCCAAAAAGGGCTTCACCCACATGTGTTGTGTCTAGTGCAGATGATCAATGTTTCGACATAAGTTCTCAGGGATACGGGATCGACAGACACTACAATAGTAGACATGGTCACCTAGGACAAGGAGTGGCCCAGTAGGACTAGGCGTATAGGACATACTACTTTGGCTTCATGTAACATCACAATTATCACGATCAGGTGGGGTTTTCTGCGGATGGCCATCAGAGTTTCTTTTTTTGTAATTTTTTATTATCAGTTCATTGTTGGGTTTTTATGCTGGACCTTTTATTTTCACTTTCACATGCACTCAGATATATTTTAGTGGTGTAATTTTCTCCCTTTTAAGTAATTTGGGAAGGGGTTGGGTGTACGTGTGTGTACAGGTACTCCGGAAAATGCCTCCCACTTCCCAGTTGACACCTTCAACACTAGTCACCTTCCCCTCGCCTTCAAGAGGAGTTCTTGGTGTATTCACGCCACAAGCCCTAGGGGTGGTCATGATAGTGTTTTTTTTCAATATAAAAGTGACATTTTAGTTTAAAACACAAATAAAATTATGAATATCATGAAAATGAGCTTTAATTATTTTCAAAATTCAGGTAAATAGTATGTAGTTCATTTTTGATGTGTGTGAATTGAATTCACATCAATCAGAGACATGATAAGATCGATATGACTCAAAGTGTTTATATTCAATATAAAGGCTCTCCTTTGATTTAAAACATGTGTCATATTTCCAAAACCATGAAAATTGTAATGGATTTTTTTATAACATTATAATAACTATGAATAATTATTTTGTTTCAAATGTAGGAATTGAACATGAACCAATTTGACACATAATGTGGTAAATATAACTCAATGATTGTGTTTTCAGTATAAAATTTCAATTTTAGTTTAAAACACATCACATTGAAAAATCCAAGATAATGATCCAAGATTGTTTCCAAACATTAACAAAATGGTATATAATTAATAGTTTATATGTAAAAATTGACCAAACATAAATCAAACATATGATGTGAATGATATGACTAACCGTGTGTTTTTTCAATATAAAGGTTCCATTTTTGTTTATAATGTGTGTCTTGTCACCAAAAATAATCCAACAATATCATATTGTTTCAAAATTTATGAAAATGGTACACAATTAATTTTTTATGTTTATAAATTGACTAAACACAAATATGAACCATGATATGGTCAATTTGACTCTAATTATGTGTTTTCAATATAAAACTACCATTTCAGTTTAAAATGCACATTACATAGCTAAAACTGATAAAATAAGATCATATTATTTTTAAAAATTGGGAAATTATCTATAATTTAATTTTCATGTGTGTTAATTGACCACACATCAATATGACACATTATGTGTTTTATATGACTCTAAGTTCATGTTTTCAAACCAAATGATACATTTTAGTTTAAAACACATATCAAAATACCAAAGCTGATAAAATGAGATCATATTGTTTTCAAAATTCAGAAAAGAGTCCATAATTCATTTGTCACATGTAATAACTGGTTGTACATTAATTTATTACAAAATGTGATTTATGGGACTCAAGGTATTTGTTTTTTAAACAAAGTATCCATTTTAGTTTAAAACACACTTCAAATATCCAAAAATGATAAAATTCCCTTATATTATTTTCAAACTTTTGGAAAATAGTTTGTAGTTAATTTTTTTATGTGTCAAAATTTATCATACTCCAATTTGATGCAAGATGTTGTGTATAATACTTGAAGTTTGTGTTTCCATCATAAAACTACCATTTTACATTAAAACAATCATTAAATATCCAACACTGATAAAAAAAAATTGTATTATATTCAATCCTTAAAAAAGTGATCCATAATTCATTTTTCATGTGTAATAATTGAATTCACATCAATCTAACACATGATGTTGTTGATATGACTCATATCCCATGTATTCAATAGAAAAGTACGATTTTAGATTGAAACACCCATCAAGTATCCCAAACCCAATAAATGAGCTCATGGTATTTTCGGACATCACGAAGATAGTCGGTGATTCATTTTTTACATGTAGGATTTGACCACACATCGTCCTGAGAAATGATGTGATCGATAAGACTCAAAGTTACTATTGAAAATATAAAAGTTCCATTTTTGTTTAAAAGAATCATTAAACAAAAAAATCCAATAAAACTATCATTTATAGTTTTCATATTTTATATAAATATTCCGTTATTAATTTGAGATGTGTAAAAATTGACTACACAAAAATAACACACATGATACGATCAGTATGACAAAATTTATGTATTTTCGATGTAAAAGTTCCATTTTTTAACAATTTACACGTTTTTTTAATTTAGTTATTTTAGTGTTATTAACTAGTAGTTGTTTTATTATAAAGTTTCATTGTTTTCCACTGTCTAGGGAGGTTTTTTCAGCAGTTAATAGCATGATTTGGGGTAGTGTCCAAATAAAAAAGAAAATTGAAGTTTTTAAATGTCTATGATAATTTTTCCTTAATAATGTAATTGTACAAACAACAATTTTAATTTCCTATAATAAAATTATTTTTCTTGTAAATTTGTTTTAAATTTTATTTCAGTTAAATTCAACATTTTCTAAATAATTGTATCTATATTTATATATTCTGATTAGGTTTGATTTTATAGGGCACTTTCAGGTCTGCAGTTATATAGAATCCAAAATAGCCTTCATTAAGACTTTATACAGAATTGATAAAGTGACACATTATCAGTTCTTCATCTATCACTGGTAAAGGTACCTAGTATCAAGAATTCATCTTTTATTGATAAAGGTTCCCTTTATCAGCACTTCATCAATCACCGATAAATTTACCAGTTATCATATATATATATAATAACAAATAAATATATCCTTTACCAACACTTTTATAAAGTTCTAATAAATGATCATTTATAAGTTTTTTTAGAAGCACTGATTAAGGGTATCTTTATCATCAATTTTTATTGTGATGATAATGAAAGGGAATTTTAATATTTTCTATGTAGTCATACTTTTATGGGATGAAAAACAACATCTTTATTGATTTAAAAATTAGTTTTGAATTAGTTCCAGAAATAATGATTATTAAAAATAATACACTTACATGTATTCTCAAAATCTAATTTTTGTGAACCCTAGTGTAAAATACCATGACTCATTTGGCATAACAAACAGTTGGTTACAAAATAACCACCAAATCTTAGCTGGGGGATTTTTTAAGCATTTGGAAATTATCTATATTTAATAGACCATCCAATTTATAATTTCATACTATAATATATATTTGTCTTTCAAAAATACAAATGATAAATATGGGCATTGGTTAAATTGAATGTACTAACTATTTCTCATTCTTATATAGATTATTGTGTTGTAATTGAATTTTCAACATAAAAATCCTCCTGGGTTATAAAGATGTTCCCCATTTTATATCTTTTGAAACATTTCCTTATCATTCCCAATTTTAGTTTAGTATTACACTAAACACATCTCTTATAGCAGATTCACCATCAACAAATCATATAAACTATTTTGGATTTGTAAGACAATGATTATATAAAGTTTCTACCCTCCACTACCGAACAGCGAACTAGATATTTCCCATTGTAATACCATCATCCATAGAAAATGTTGTTCCCTTAAATTATAAGAAAGGATCAATACTTACAATGTAAGAATTAAATATTCCTCCAAACATGGTTTTAATGTCACATAAATTACACAGTACACCTCATGACACCCAATATTAAAAAAAATTTGTATATAACTAGTAGAAATTGGAAAAAACAGTATCTTACGATTGAAATCCTTCTATAAATAGTAAGTTATCTAAAGAGAAGTACCCAACAGTCTTCTAACTGTGATATGATTCCAACACATGATAAATTTCCCACTATATTCTCTCAATCCAAGCTCTAATACCACCTTTTTGGAGCATCTTGACCACCACTATAAGGTATGGTTTTGATAATCTATCCAAACTCTTGGGGAAGACCAATGTCCCTTTAACATGTGGATCTTATACATCCCATGACACATCCATGTAAATAGAACTGTAGAATTCAAAATTATCAACCTCTTATATTTAATGATATAAGTTGAACCTCATCATGAAGAATAGGTACTTGAAATTGACTAAGATTCCAATATATAACCCTGTTGAATCGGGGTTTTAAACTATTAATATTAGCATAATATACACCATATTGATTTACCCTTCTTCTAATTCTGATCAATATATGATATTTCAAAAACATCTACCCATTCAATAAATAAAAAATAATGAAATGCATTTCATAAAACAGACAAGAAAAACCCAAATGAAATTGGTTTTTAGACTTTATTTCCATACAATTGGGGAGAATTGTTTCTTTCACAATGGTGGATGTAGGGATACAAGGAAAACTATCTTTTAATAACCCTACATGGACCAAGTTATAAGGGATACCATATTTTCAAATACCCCACTCAAAATATAAAAGTAACTATCCAAAACCACTTCCCTAAATCATTTAAAGCACATGTTATTCCAAGAGAAATCCCTTATAAGGATAGATTTTATTCTATCCTACTTCTATATAATCTTTCACTCAATATAGTTACATAAATTTTCATTTCCCAGCCCACAATTTGTAGAAAAATTCTGTAGTTTCAATTTGTTATCCTCTAGTTTCACCACCATTTGTACTTCGAGGAAATATATTTACTTATTCAATGTAATGATGTTAGAACCACCACCTAAATACTCACTTTAATTGAAGACTTCGTACATCAACTAAACATAAAATTTTGCCCTTATGTATCATTCGAAAGAGACTTTGGAACTTCCTTAGCATCACTACACTGCTCTCATCATCTATAAATTAGTTCGGATAAACACTCTCCTTCCTTCAATATTTTTATCTTTCATCTACACCATCCCTTATTCACGCATCAATCCACCCTTTAGAATATGTATTCTACCTAAGTGATTATATCCATAAAATCCTAATTATCAATTCCCACACTATAGTACTATTGATGTTTCTTTTTATGTTGAAAAAAATAATTACATCCATGGTTAAGTTTTCCCTATCTCCATCAACTACACCATGTATAAATTCTAAAGACATAACTTTTAAAAATTATAATACTAATATAAAAAATATTTATCATATCAAAAACCTATAAAATATCATGTTTGTATTGTAATGAAGTATTGGAACAAATGTTTTCTTTCACCACACTACAATCAGAAAATGTGGTTAAATAATCTATCATAGATATATATTTTTACTATATCAACTAGTGTATTATCATAGACATAAGTCAGATCAGGTATTAAGAATGAGTTTATTTCACTTGGGTCTCTAAGAAGAATATTCAAGAAACCCATTTTTTAGTGTATTTAATTCCCAAGAACACCACAATTATCTATCACAAAATTACAATTATATATTATAAAATATATATCATTGAAATATACAAGAGACCATGTAAAATTACACACATATAATAGTTCATGGTATTTCCTGAAATGTGGAATATAATATAACCACCATAACATTCTAATCACACCAAATCAATTTATCATACCTAAACCAGATCTATCATCACATCACATTTTGTTACCTAACATAAACTAAATCCATAACTAATTCACATTATATATTAATATGGAGTAGTGTCTACTAATATGATTATTCAATATACTTGAATTAACTAAATGTTGGGTCCCACCTATGAAAAAAACATCAGTTTCAAACATCCACTAAATTTTTTTTCTCATAATTAACATAACAAGAAAATATAATTAGAAGTATGTCTCACACAAGTCCCTAGGATCATTCAATAAACATTGTTGATTAATTCCCATGAATATTCAATGATTCAAATCAAATAATCCTCCTTTTTCAAATAATATTGGTCAACTAGTAAACCTAAATATCAATGAGTACATTAATCAGTCCATATAACTACATGTAATACCATCGCCTACCAAGTGACAACTATCAAAAGGTCAATGTAGTATTACTAGTAATCACACTAATACCCTACACCAAGGTAATCCCATTTAGGTACAACATCATCTATCCAACATTACGTAGGATTTTTTTATCAAGAAGAAGAGTTCAATATGATCATTCTTTATTTGATAATTTATCTCCTATAAAAAATCAAATCACTTTATCAATTCATTCATGTGATTGTTACCATAATAATATTTATAATAATCATTATAAGCATAACCATCACCATCACCCTCATATCCTCACCAACCTATAATTATATCCCATTGAATCATATAACACTCTATATTACTTAACATTATTCATATAAATTATGAAGTCATTATATTTTTTTAGTAAAAAGTCATCAAATGTAATCTCATACTCACCCATTATAATTTTGAAGAATATGGGGTTTTATGAATACAAACTAAAAATCTGAGAGATTTTTTTAGTTCTTAAGAAAGTACTATTAAAAACATATATTATCAACACATAGTCAGTGTTTTTAAACAATGTATTTTATCATAAAAACTCAATAATTTTTTACGTTTTATTTTATAAGTTTAATGATTATCATTGATAAAATGTTTTTGATTCTATAATGTGTCATTAAAGGATCAACACACTATAAAATCCATGTTAAAATTATAAAATAAATTATAAATAAATTTAAAAACAAAATAGAAATATTTTATTTAGAGGGAAAAAACACAAAAAGAGTTCAAGGGTGTTTAAATTATAAGATATCAAGGAATCCCCATATAAATTGTTCATATATACTTGGTTATGGAACCAATGGTAATTTAAATTTAAAATATGATATTTGGATCACTTTTTGATGCTACAGTAGTCACCACCTTTCTTCACTAACACTATGTGTGAAGAGTCTCAACATATTATTCTATGATCCTATTACAATCCTTTAATATGTAAAAATGTGAATGTTCCAAGATAAATTAATTCCAAAAAATCAAATTCAGAGTTGTGTAATGTTCCATGAAAGTAGTGTCGTAGTTTAAATGTCTACAATGAATGATCCTTATGATTATAAGTTATACCTCAGAAATTATATGGATTCTCTCCCTATTGAATGTAATAAACTCCATCACCACCACTACTCGAACATCCCGAATTGAAACACCTCCTAATATGGTATTGTGGAAACATTCAATATCAATGAAGAGTTTAAAAATGAATATAAACATACAATTTATAAAATATTAATATATAAAAAATTTATTGAAATATACAAATTTTTTTGAGAAATTACAATTTACAACCCACTAAAAAATAATCTGACATGTACAGGACTAGGTGGACCAATATTTCACAACTGATTGAATCCAAATCTAACAAATTAGGATCACACTACCTGTTGTCAAAAATATTGGGGAGTGGGATTAATCTTACCAGAATGAGGAAAATTATTTCCATAAAAATAGAAAATATTTATTTCTTTTTTCACATATAAAAAGAGATGTATATACATCACTTAGGTGTCTATTTGATTGATGTTGCATATTGGTGTAGAATATTGTTGAATCATATTGGTGAAGCATATGTTATTCCATTAAGTTCAAAGGAATAATGAATAGTCAACTGGAATGGTATATTAAGGTAATTGAGTGCATCGACAATATGAATTGTTTATTTATGTATCATGGAGGTGTTGGGTTTATGCATATGAATATGGTATGGCAGTGGTGATTGGATGCATCAAATAGACTCTATTATAAATGTATAGTGGCTCATTATTTATTAATTCTATGAGTTAAATTGATTGTTTTAATCCTCCTATTGAATCATGGAATAAAAAATAGAATTCCCCAATAGATTAGGGAGCATAATAAAGCATGTAATAAATTTTTTACCCATTAATGTTTTTGTTTAATTATTATTTATAATATTTCATGTCAACATATTCTAGTGGATATATATTGTGGTTTGGTGACTAGTGTTTTTTTCTTTCATGTTTTTACAATCATATATGGGATTAATTTAGGTAATATTTCTTCTATAAATGAAGTTTTGGTGCATTATATTCTAGTGGTGTAATTGAAAGGTGGTTGTGGACCCAAATGTGCTATCAGAGCTTGAGGATAGAGTAATTATGGGTGACTAACCCCTAGTAAGTTTGTCTAATAGCTCATTTTTAGTAATTCTATGCACTTTTACTTATATGTAAATACTGGTAAGTAGATATTAATATTTTATACCACATTGATTGAATATAGTTGGATTTATCAATTTCATGTTGGTTGGTGTCACATGAGAGAAAGGTCTAGCTCATAAAACTAATCGGAATTGATTTTATATTTTTGAAAAAGCTGATGGAATACTTTCTACATTAAAAATAACTCAATATTTAATTGATTGGATATAATATTAATATTATGAAAAATTAAGAAAAGGAGAAGTTGGATAACAAATCACTTGGATTGATGAACAATCCCTTTACCTAAAATGTGTCATTCAACATTTCGGAAGTGGAGGCATCATTAGAATACATAAATAACCATTGTGAACATGTTTTAGAATCCAATAGTAATAAACATGGTATTTGTATAGAGAAGATTAATCAGTATTAGAATTATTAAAGGATTATCATTAGATGATCATATAAATTATATCTATGTATTTAAAATCCAAATGGAATTAATAATTATAGCTTTCATATACATAGTGTTTCCACTATTGTTAATTTCCTTGCAAATGGGGTCAGAGTATAAGGACACAACCTTAAAATATTACATAATCTTATGTTTTAGTCATTAACACAGTTTATTTCACATTTAGGATTTTTTCTGGTTTAGTGGTTTTGAGAATTAGTACATATTACATACATAAAATTACAAATTCATAAAAATATGATACTACTAAAAATATATCCATTATTTCCAATATGAAACTTTTTAAAATACAATAATATTAACATGAAAAATATTCATAAAATTCTGCCTGAAATTCCTTATTTATCTTACCCATCTGTATAACATGTGAAAAAAGATTTTAAAAATTGATATGAGCACAAAAATCTCAGTAAGGAGCATAAATTATATAAATCGTCACTCTATTGAAAACTTGAAAACCCATTTCATGAAAATCATCAGCATGTTTAGAAAAATAATTCATTTACCTAGGGACATATTTACCATATCACACTTACATTTACCATTACAAAGAGAATAACAATTCAGTTAAATTCTATCTCTGTAGTACCCAATGGATTAGATAATTATAATTGGTCTCACATGTTATATATTGAGATATAATGGGGGATCAAAATGTCATATTGTGGGTTATAATGATGCTCAACGCATCATATCCTGAGCTATAATGGAGATAAACTCATCATATCATGATCTATAATGGGGGTTAACCCATAATAAACTAGTCTATAATGGAATTAACCCATAATAAACAATTTACAAGAAAAATATCTTGAATAATTTTTTTTAAAATCATTTAAACCCTTGAGGAAAACACATTTAGATATCAAAATACCCTTTTCTCATAAAAATCAATATATAGAGAAAATAACACATGATAATGAAATAATATTCCTAGAAAATAACATTGAAATTTTTTAAATTAAAAATTATATTTATAAAGCAGCATGAAAGTGGGATAAATCATTCATTCCATATAGACAAAAGAATAATCTTTTTGAATTTTATAAAAGAGGCATTTAAAATGATTTTAAAAGGAAAATCACTTACATAATAAATGAAAAATATATATTATCAAAATGAATAATGGAAATTAAAAACAGTAATACCCATATAAATATATTCAGAAAAACCATTTTGAAAACATAAACATAAAATTTAAATAATTAGAATAATAAATATAAGACACATTTAAAATAATGTTTGAGTTAAATAGTCTGTAATTCCCAGTTTTACTTCCTTTATGAGTGTTCAAAAATCCTGTATAATGGGTTTAAAAGTGTGAGTAATTTATTAACGAACTAAAATCTATTTTAAAGTTCCTTACAATATCTTATTATAATATTTCCCACCTATTTATTAACAATATTTTGTTATTTTCATTGTTTCTGGTGCATTCTATTCATGATTTCCAAGGTTGGATTATTATGGATTTCTATTTAAAATAGAAATAATATTCTATGAGTGAGAACATATATATGTTGTTCATTTCAATAAATTAAAATTGAATTTAATATTTCCAAGATTATAGTGAACAGAAACAAAAACTCCTCATCCACGAAGACGGTGAATTGACACATCATTGATGATGATTTCATTATTTAAGAATAAAAGATGGAAATTTTAGAATTTATGATATATATTACATGAAAAAAACCAAATTATAGTATATTTAAGAGACTGGATTAACCATAAAACATTTGATTAGATTTTAGGATAAGGTAGAAGTGACAAAGAAAATAAAAGTGAAAAATAAGGAATTTACCTTGGATTACTTTCTTAAGGTATTGGAAGTGTTTTTTTTGTGAGAAGAGAAGTACTAGAATGTGGAGAGGGATGATGAGAATGTAATTTGGGAGGGGTATTCCTAAAAAATGGATTAAGGTGAAGATATTTTGTAAAGGGATGTGTCTCCTTTTCAAAATAAGGTAAGCAGAAATTAGGAATTACATAAAATAAGAAAATATAATAAGTCTAATATAGTGTTAAATACTTTTAAAAGACTTAAAACTCACAAAAAATCACATAGTAAAGTAATATTATCATTTTTGTCCTTTTGAATATTTTTTTTGATTTTGAAATAATTTAGTATAATATATTATTCATGAAAAATAATTTTTTTAAAATTAAAATCAATTATGAAATCTCACTTAAAAACATCGAAACAATGTATCCAATTTAAAAAAAATCAATTATATATTTGGTTCTTAGGGGTAAAATTACATAAACCAAAATATATTCCACACACACTGGATAGAAAGGAAGTACATAGCCTCTATAAGGGATAACTCACCCATTAAGACTTATTTATTCAGTACGTTTCTAGAAGGCCTAGTTGACATGAAGCACATTACATGGCCGAAAGGCCAGAAAACTAGTTTGAAGGCCTGGTACAGCATCATCCCAACATCATAATACTTGTTTTATCAGTCCTACTTCATTATTCCGTCATATTAATCAATAGAAATCATTAGTTAACTTAAAAATCTAAAATTAAATTTACATTAATATTTATAATATCATTTATTTAATTTATTCTTTAATTAAATGAGCACTATATTATAATTATGAAATCCATTAAATTGATTATTTATTATAAAAAAAACATGAAAAATATAATTTTATTATATTTAAAAACCCTATTTATTATTGAAAAGCACTTTCAAAAAGCTATGTTTTGAAATATTATATAAATTAAAAACAAAGGTGTGAACAACATGAATTCATTTTATGTAAAATATTATAATGGTATTAAATTAATTCATGTAGGTCCAAAATGTCCCAAATTCATATAAAATTAAGACAATGGTTGACACATTCTTCTAAAAAATATTTACCCAAATTTGGTGTCATTTAATGGCTCATAATGTTTTTTATTAATGTTGTTTTGTTTATTTTTCTTATGATTGGACATGCAATGCATCATCATTACCCAACAATTAATGTTCATTATTTCATATTTAAAAATTAAAAATAATGTACTATCATAAAAGAATAAATTAATTATGATTAAGATAAACATTGAGATTAATTCAATATGTATATTTTCTCATATTCACATCAAGATAACTTCATTATTTTGTCAATTTGTCTTTTCCTACCATGTAGAAGTAGTACACATGGATTCTAATAAAACATAAGTTATACAAATATAAAAATATAAATAAATAGAAATAAAAATAAATTAATAAAAATATTAATAAAAATGTCTTGAAAATAATCTTTATCTCACTATTATTATATATAAGGATCCAAATTGAATTTTTCAGTGTTGCACAGGCACTGTGTCGACCCTGACAATAATTTTTTTATACTAATAGTGAAAAAATATAATTTACATGTTCTATATTATTTCTATAAAAAAATTATATTATAATATAATTATTTATTTCTTCCACAAGTTTACTAAATTTAATATCATAATTATTTCATAATGTTATCACAAAAAATACCAAATTTTATAAAAAAAATTGTATTTTTATTGTTCATCAAAATCCAAAAAAATTAGAAAATTATCAACATATCATACTAAGATAATTTCAAATATATAAATTTAAAATTGAATTTTATTATAAAATTATAATTACTTAATTTCAAATTTTATATTTTTTATATATAACCATATAATAAATTTGTTTAGTAAAATTATTTACTTTATAAATTACTTGATATAGTGAATTTTTATATTTAATTCATGAATACTAATTAATTTGAAAAAAAATATTCAATAAATACTTGGGTTGTTATATCCCCCATATTAAATAATATTTTCAAATTTTTATTCACTTATTAAAAAATTGGAGATACTTTTGCCTCATATAATTTTTAGATTCCAATGTTTCTTCTTAAACTATGTTGTTTCTCCACAAAAACATAACCTGGTGAATTACCTTGTTCCACAATATATTCTCACTATAATCAATAATAAAAAAATGTTTCTCTTCCTAATAAATGTTTTCATGTAGTTAGACTACATGTTGGATAAAAATATGACATGAATCTAGAACATAATTTATAAACATCAAACTATGAAAAACATTGTGTACGGAAGATAAACTCAGAAGCAAGGATACCCAATAGACAACTACTCCAAATTTGATTAGGATTCCATAATGTACAACAAATTTTGGAATTAAATTTAATCTTTCCAGAACTCATTAAACTTTTTAATATAGATACATTTAGGAAAACAAAATAACCTACCTAGAAAGAAAAGTATTTCCTCCTATTATCTACAAATATATTTTGGATTCTCTAAGATGTCCTCATATATTGTTGGATAATATTCATCACTTCAGCCATTTCCTCTACTAATTCTGGTCTCATCACCTTGTTTTCCCTGATCTCATCCCAAAATGATGGTGTTTGACACTAGTTTCCATTAAATTCCTCAAAATGTTCTCTCTGTATACTACAATGAAAACTATTATTATATAAAAATTAAAATAAATAAATAAGTTTATCCTAAATTAATTGAAAATCCATTGAAAAATAACAAAACATATCTTCAAATGTATGAGTTTTTCCTTCAGTCTATCCATCATATTGATGATGGAATCCTATTCTTAAATTTAATTTGGTTCCAAATGAATTTTGAATGAATTTCAAAAATTTAGAAGTGAACCTGTGATCATGATCATATACAATAGAGAGATGGAATCTATGTAACATGACAATATATTTGAGGAACTACCAATATATTTGATCTAAAGGCTTATTATCTCTTGTAGGAATAAAATTTATTGATTTAGTCAGTCAATCAACAATAAACCCAATTGAATTGTTTCCTTAAGAAATATTTGGTAGCCCCCATGAAATCCATTGATATATTTTCCTATTTCATCTCTATCACTGTAAAAGGAAGATGAATTCCCTTAGAAAGGTTTATATCTTCATTAAAATGTTGACAAATTAATTATGTCATGGTATAATCAATAATATCTATTTTCATTCAATCCCAATAGTAATAATCACTATGGTATTTTTTCATCGTTGTGATTTGAGAATAAACTGAAAATTGAAATCTACGTGCCTCACTTAACAATTTTTTATTCAGCTAGAAATCACAAATAAATCATAATCTCTTTTCATACCTCATGAATCAATATTTTTCAATATCAAAATATGAAAAAAAAACAATTCTAAACCAAGTCTACCTTTTTTTGTAAATCATTATCTTGATTCTAATCATTATTAATTCTCCCTAATTGATATGCCTGCACTAACACATAAATAAAAAAAGAGGAATTTATTCCACCAACAAAAATCCATTCCAAAATCATCAAATCATTAATGAAAGGGTCATATTCCACATGTAACATGTTTAATGATGAATGATGTTTTCAACTCAATTCATTTTCTACTTTGTTTTCTTTAACTTGATGGTGATGGATCATGAAATCATAATAATTTATCAATTCCATCCGCCTTCTCTACCTCATGTTCAATTCATTATGATTACACAATTAAGACTTTTTTGATCCTTATATATTTCACGAATTCCATCTTACAAATATATCAACCATTTTTTCAAATAACAAACAACAGATGTTAATTCTAAATAATGTGTACGTTAATTGAATCCATTATCTTTCAACTAATTGTAACAATAAACAATTACCTAATAATTATTTATATGGAAAAAACCAAGTCCTCTCAGTGAAGAATATTTGTAGATAAAAATTTTACCATCTCTTGAAGGCAAGGATAAAACTGTAGAATTCACAAATCTTATTTTATTTCCCAAAATAAATCATCACATTATTTTTTCTAGATAAACTTAACACATTTTCTGGTAAAAATAGTTAGTGGGATATATAGCCATGAAATGTTCTCAAAATTATTCTATTTATATATTTTTAAACCAAGAAAACTCAGAATATCAGTTATATTTTTGAGTTTTTCCATTATTCAACAACATCCATTTTAAAAGGATTAATATTTATTTAATCTTTATAAATAATATAAACATGAAAATAATTTTTTTTTAATAAAAATTCACACATTTTGAATGATCCATATAGTTTTTTTCTTTTAAGGTTTTTTAAAAAAAACCCTTGTGTTTCATTCATGTTCTACTTTAATTTCATAATATACCAAAATCTCATCACTGAACACAATAAAAAAAGCATATGGGAAATCACGGAATATTCAATACATAAGACACATGATTAAAATAGATACATTAATTAACCCAAATGGCATAACTACTAATTAATAATTCCCATATCTAGTACAAAACACAATCTTCATAATGTCTTATTCCTTTACTTTTAACTAATTGTACCCCAAACTCAGGGCAACCTCTAAAAAATATTATTCTCTATATATATGGTCAAAAAAATCATTGATATGAGGCAAATGATACTTTTTCTTAATAGTGATGTTATTTTAGTACCTATAATCAATTAAATGTCTCATTGAACCATATTTATTTAACAAACAAAATCCTATAATAACTATTTCAATTTAGGATGTTCTAATTGATCTATTAGATAATGTGTATTTGATGTTTTCATTGAATTGGAAATAATTAAACAGTAAATTCATCCTCTTGATTAAGAACAACACTGGAAAATCTTCGGTAAATACATCAACATACTCATTTACCACTGGCACAACAATAATATGAATAATTCCCATATTTTATATAATATGTGAAAGATTACTTTCATTTCCATTTTTCATTATTTTCTTATCTTCCTGATATATTATCAATGATATCAGTAAATTAATGTAGATAAACTAAAACTATTTCTAGAAAACAACTTCTTTATATCTATAATTTTTTTAATCAATTTTTTCCATTTTCAGAAAGATGCTTTAAGGGTAAGAGGGAAACATTACATTTCAACTTTTCTAGAATCCACAAATTTTAAATTCAAAATATAGATTTCAAAATTCATCATCACCCATTTCATTTCCATTAAATCACAAGTCATGCACCTGCCTCGAGTCTCACCAAACATGTCAAACATCATGTCCTTTCACCTCCACATCATCACCAGAATAATCCCACCCGCGGATCAAACCACCAAAACACCATCCATCATGCTGAACAACATCATCTCATCACCAAAACAAGACTTCCCAGGACATCGAGACCACCAGGCAAACCAGAAGATAGTTGCAAAAATGAAGAGCCACCATACATGATCTCCTCCAATCAATATTGAAACCTAGGCATAAAATTTATCTCTATAAAAAATTTTATAATATTAAAAATAATTTCAATCTATATCCAAGATAACATCAAACTCTATTAAAGTGAAAAAATGTTTTCTAATAAATAAATTCCACATAATATGACAAGAATATAATTATCTTTTCTTTTTTCCATAATATTTCCTCTAGGTGTTTTCACCACATGTTCTGTATTCATTTCTGAATGGGAAATTTCAAATTTACCAGAAAATTTCTAAAAAATGAATGAATGTGTAGCCCCCGAATCAAAAAACGTGTTAGAATATTTTGTAATAAAAATAAATGTACTTAATACCAATTTTTTGATGGCTCAATATTTTTTGAAATAGTTTAAAAAAACATTAGACACCCTATTTTTTCAAAACGTTCTGATTTTAGGTCGAAGTGAATAGATTTGGAAAACCATTAGAAAAATGGCATAAATCTTTACAGTTAAAGCATATTATTATCAATTTCTTATTATTCTTCTAATAATATTCCTTAAATTCACGAGATGTATTTTTAAATAATCCACATTGCTAGAACTTCCTAGAATTTACAAGACAGCCTCTATGATGATTTTTTCCACACATTTCAAAAGAATATAATTTGAATTTCGTACCTTTAAATTTCCTTGACAAATTAATTTAAAAATCATTCTAAATTGACAGTTTTTATTATTTTCATCATGAGGAACGTATGTGTTATAAAAAATCAATTTCAACTTTTCCATCACAATGAACATCGTTCTAACGGCTTTCAAATTCCCATGCATTAAAATATCTTCATAAACCAAGTTTTAATCATATGTAAACCTGAATAATTTTTCTATCAATTTTCTAAAAAATCTATAACATACATCATCAATATTGTGATTTCTGCTTCATATGTGGCTTCCAAATAATCATATTTTTACCGAAAATCCAGAAAAATTATATTTTGAGTCGAACAACCCTAGAGAAATATTTATCAAGTAAAAGATCATTGAATGTTTCTCATTCCATGGAATCGTGATCTTCTTTATCTCTGGTATTATTAACCAAATTCCACCATTGATCTAGTTCACCTTCAAAATGAAAAAAAAATAGTGGTAATATTTTTATTTTTTAAATTTCCCATTACATAAAATATCTTTCCAATGAATTGATACATCCTTCAGCTACCATGAGGTCAGATGATCCACTGAATGATGGGTGTGATGCCTCATAAAATTTACACATGTTCTTTCATAGTAGATTTTTTTACTCTCTATCGTGGATACCACCTCCAATTATTACCTAATTCAATTTATCCATTATTATCACAAAATTATCATTTCCAATTACCACAATTCTAGGATTTGGATTCAGAATGATATCAACCTCTTAGTACCTTCTTACTTTATCTTCCTTGTTTTTATTGCGGAAAACCATTCTAAATATACATATCATAGAGGAAAGAACATAGTAATATTTTAATTCTATATAATTTAAAATTAACCATGAAGTAAAAAATAATTTTTGGTATTCTATTATAATCATCCTTACTCCTAAGGCTTCCTAATCAACCCTATTACAATATTTATAAATACTCAGACTTAAAACATTAAGTAATCATTCATTATATACAATAATGAACTTTCATTCCCATTGAGGATATTTTCAGGTTTAGAGTTTTATAGAATTATTTTTTAATACAAACATAACATACCACATTCATACAAAGAGGGCACTACTAAAAGAATAACCATTTTTCCCCAATTTGATTATGTTTAAAGTAAAAAATAATTTCCATGAAAAATATTTATATCATTCATCATGAACTCCTCCTTTTTCATACCTATCCTTATACCACATTAAATACATTTTAAAACATGGTATGGGAACACAAAATATTTGTAAGTAACATAAATAAAGAATATTTTTAGTCTAATGAAAACATTAAAA
Source organism: Viscum album (assembly GCA_963277665.1). Lineage (NCBI taxonomy): Eukaryota > Viridiplantae > Streptophyta > Magnoliopsida > Santalales > Viscaceae > Viscum > Viscum album. The sequence continues at coordinate 390,023,126 of OY728166.1, forward strand.
CCCATCAAAACCCATTTTCATAAAAACCCAATAGAATGCCTAGAAAAATAATGCATGTTTATTTAGACATATTTACAAATTGAATCTTATATTCCCCATTACAAATGGATTAACCTTTTAGTTGACATCTATATTTTGTATTCCCAGTGGATTAGAGAGTTGTAATGGGGATTACCCATCATATCAAGAGCTATAATGGGGCTCAACCCATCATCTCTTGAGCTATAATGGCGATTAACACTTTATTTCTTGAGCTACAACGGGGTTTAACCTGTCATGTATTGAGCTATAATGTGGATAAACCCATTCATATCATGGGATATAATGGGATAAACCCATAGTAAACAATTTCCAAGGAACATATCATGAATAAAACCCTTGAAAACCCATTTAATCCAATTAGAGAAACACATTCAGATATCCAAATACCGTTTTTCCCATAAATATCAATATATAAAAAATTGTAATAATATTGAAATCATATTAATAAAAATAACTATGAAAAATTATAAAGTAAACATTTCAATAATAAGGCATCATGAAGGTGGGATAAACTGCTAATTCCATTTAAAAAAACAATCTTTCTAAATTACATAATAAATGAATTTAAGAGTATGTTAAAAAGAAACACCCTTACATAATATAACAAAAATATCCATTTTCAAAATATCATGAGGGAAATTAAAACATTAATATCCATATAAATACATTCCAATTAAACTATTATGAAAACATAGACAGAAAAATTTAATGATTTAGAAGATTGGGTCTTTTAAAATTTTTAAAACAATATTTAGTTAAAGAGTCCCTTAGATCTAGTTTGACAAACACAAAAACTCTTAAAAACTTCACTATATGGTATTTATAACATTCATTAATTTATTATTTAACTATACTCATGTTTATAAAACCTTATATGATCTTGTGATAACATTTTGTACCCTTTTATTAACAATATTTTCTTATTTCCAATGATTTGAGTGTGTTATTTTCATGGTTTCCAAGGTCGGTTTATTATGAAATTCCATTTAATGTAGAAATAATACTCCAGAAGTGAGAAAATATATATATTTAAGTCATATTAAAATATTATAAGTGAATTTAATCTTTCCATGATTATAGTAATGTGCCAAAAACACATCGCCCATGAAGGCGGTGAATTGATAGACCATGGAAAATAATTTCTTTTTTACGAATAATAGGATAAAGTAAGAGATATTATAAATAATATTCCATAAAAAACAAAATTAATGTATATATATGATACTGGAGTTATCATGAATCATTTTATAGGAGGGGAGGATATGGTAGAAGTGATAAATAACATAAAAGATAAAAAAATATGGAATTTACATCTTGAACATTTCTTTTTGAGAACCTCCTTATGATCTTGAATGTGGCATTTTTATGGGAATAGAATTACTAGAATAGGTAAAGGTGTGTGGAGAATGGAATTTTGTAGTGGTATATGTAACACCCCAATCCCACTAGCAATGTTCCGGTGTCTTACCTTATTACATTGGAATACATACAATTATTTAATCCCAAAGTTCTGATACTTTTAGTAGTCTTGAAAACTAGATTACATAATTTAACCATACATTATAGTTCAAATTAATAAATATAACATATATAACAATTTTAATCTCCTAGTTTAACCTTATATATCATTCATAATTTGAATCTTGGCATCCTGGGAAATGAATTCATAATAAAGGGGTGATCTTCGATGCTTAGTAAGGGTAAGGGTAAAACATAAGCTATTATGAGTAAATAAGTATAAACCATAATTCAAGGTGTATAATTGAAACATAAGCCAATTAAACATAATCATGAGCATAATATTGAAACAGTAAATCAAATTATTTCATATAAACATTCACATGCATATTCTACTAGTCTAACAATCACATGTAATATCAATTACTAATCTCATAATGAGGGAATCCATAATGGCATGCATCATGAACATATCATAAAGGATTTAGCCAAGACAACATAAAAAATGGGTAAAAACCCAAAATAATTTGTCTAATGAGACCTACTGATCATCCTGGGGCTATAGTGGGCTCCTCCCATCACTTACAAAGCCTAATGCATTCCTTATATAGAAAGGTTAAAATATAATCGAAATATACATTTGTATTGAAAAACTATCATATAAAATGTAATACTTCAACCATAAACCATGAATGGTATAAATATAGCACATCTATAGTAGAAATGATCACAAAACCTTTAATAAAATATAGTAGTTGGTATCGTAATAAATCAACCTAAATCAAGAATATGGTCCAACAATGGTTGTTTACATATATGAAAATACTCTAACAAAATCATTAGAAATATCTTTATAAAAATACACTCTTACTTTTAAATCATTTATTGACAGTTCACAGATTTATACCAGAAAGAAAATTATTAAAAAATAAACCTCTAAACATGTAGAGTAATGTTCAAAAAATCATGGCATCATGACGGTGGTAAAATCCGTGCATGCTCTATAAGTTAAAAATAAACATTTTTTCTATATTTTTATTGAAAAATTCATAAATTATCTATTTTGGAAAATAAAGAAAAAAATTCTGTTTAAACCCATTTTAAAAGAAATTGAATTTGGGTAAATGATTTAAAACATTGTGATGATAATAGTAACAATATTTCAGAAAATACTTTTAAGAAACATAGCCATCGATGATAATTATTTCCCAGCAAATATTTACGTATAAATAATCCCAAATAATAATGAGATTGTGAAATTTCTCATTATCTTATATGTCACACTAGTTGAGGGTGAGTTAACCTCCTATATAATGGTTTTAGCATGTTATTAAATTATACAAGAACTATATAAATATTTATTAAATCATATATTATCTGTTTATATAATTTTGTTAATAATATTTCCTTATTAACATTATTTCAGATGTTAAATTCTTCATTTTATTATGTTTTTTTGTCGTGTATGTCATGTATCTTATTCATTAGATATAATTTAATCATTTCAAAAATGATATTAATTTCATCAATATTATATTCACTCATTATATATATTTTCTATGATCATTCTTGGATGGGTAACTGGAATAATGAAGTTTATTGCGATGTAGAGATGGTAGGATATACGTACGTACGAGCGGCGGTATCATTCCATTGATGGTAAAATGGTAATTAGTTTGAAGGAATATTAATTATAAAGATAAAATGTCCTATATTATTCATGATTTTATCCCTTATATTCATCATTATACCCATACAAATAATGTGGTGATGAAAAAAATTACACCACAACATGGAGACGATAGGTTGTACGTATGCACGCATGGTGATATTATATTTTTTTAGGATGGATAAAAGGAGTAATATTATAGTATTATTTTCATAATATCATTTATGAATATATATATTTTACTATATTTATTAATTTTTTATGGAAACAACATAGTATGTGGAAGTAGAAGAGGAAATGAAATTAAAATAATTGGCAAAACAACTATATATTCTTTGGTAGAATTCCTTTCGATATCATCTTTGGGATAGAAGGGTCGATACTTTTAGAAGACCAGGAAATAAAAACCTTAACTAAGAAATTTTTTATTGTAAATTTTATTTTTTTGGTTGATTTAGAATGCTCAATTTTTTGTGGGTAAGTGAGGGATGATGTGCCTTTTTATAAGAGAGTGTAGGGTCACTCTTGGAATCCTTTAAAATTTTAAATTAATATAATTTCATCTTCAATTTATAAAAAATCCACTGTGATTTATTTAGAATAAAATATTAGGATGGTCTGAAATCCCCTTAAATAATGATTTTTAATATTTTTATGTAACATTATTAACATTAAATTTTAGATTTAACCCTTAGTTAAAACTTTAATTCTTACTGTGAAAACATGTCTTTTTTACACTTTAGGTTTAATATAGTTATAATAAAATGACAAAATAACCCTAAATGGATCAATAATGACATATTTAACCTTTTTTATGTTATTAGTAAGAATTATATACTTTTATAAATTTTATATCATTTAAAAAAATATTATTTATTTTGAAGTATCATTTATATCATTTATGATATTATTCATTGTTTGTTTTTATAATATCATAACAACATATTAACCTAAAAACACTTCAAATATATAAACAAATTATCTATATTTTCTATAAAATTTGTGAATATAATTAATTACTTAAAATTGTATTTACGTTTATATTTTTAATATCATATATTTTATATTTCCATTGACTTAATAATTAATACATCATTATGATGCAATCCTTTAATTAAAATATTTCTTCACTAAATGTTAAAAATAAATTATCATGATGAATATATATTTATTATCTTTTAAATTAATATTTATAGTCGAATTTGACTTTTGTATAACTATATATTAAAAGTGTAATACTTTTAAAATAAATTAGTATGACACTTTAAACATATCTTTAAATAAAATATTATAAATGTCATATTCTTGCACAATTGGACTAAAAATGATATAATATTATCATAAGGTTGATTTTGGTGCAAACCCATTTATCTAATGAAACTAGGAATAGTTTTAGGTTAATTTTATTATATTATATATTATTTTTACATTTTATTACTCAACTTACCCTTAATCAAGTAAAATAAAAATATACTAAAGTTGTTATTCATAATATCCAACAATTAAGTTGATCCTATTATGATCAAAATTTAATAATTATTACAACCATGAATTATTATTTTTATAAATCCAATTCACTTAAGTGGATAAATTATGTTTAACACTAATCTGGCATGATGTGGAGAGATGGTGGCTAAAAGGGAATGTTCTACAGTTCAATAAGTTTTTTAATTAAATAAAAAAACTAAAATTATTATAATTGACTAAATTGAATTAATATATGTATTATTTATCTACTGTGACTTTAAAAATCATTTTAATTTATAATTATTATTTAGAAAAATTCAGTATTTTAACTACAATACAATTTTTTTCACCATTCATAAAAAATAAACTTCTTCCAAAAATACCCAAAATTAAACCAAACTAAAATTTTATATTAGTATTTATATGAATATTTTTATTTTTTAAAATATTATTTATAAATGTTTAAAAATTTTAATTTAAAATAATTTCTCTATTAAAAAGAAGTTAAACCTCTTTTATAATAATGTAAATTTTTACATGTAATACTGGATTTTTTTCCTATATTATTCCTATCAATGATATTTGATGAATATAAAAAATATTTAATTGAAAATATGAATTATATATTTCATTAATATCAATAATTAATATTAATTAATTTTATTTATTAGGAAATAATTTATTTTAGAGCATAAAAATAGTATTTATAAAAACTTTCACATTGTTTTTAATTAGTTCTTATATTTATTTCTATGTAATTGGTAACTAATGAATTCAACTATATATTTTTATAATTTAGTTAATACAATTCATAAATTCTATCTTAAGAGATAATTTATATCTTATTATATTAAATAATAATATTTTAATAAAATATTGTTGCTCGGTAAAACTCGGACTTGTGTGTAATGTATGACAACGTATTTTTGTGTGTAGAGTAATTATAACATGGTGTTGCGTATAAATAACGATATACAAAATTATTAAAAAATGAAAATATTTTAATTTCTTGGGGTGTTACATTCTCTCTAGATTTATTAAATTAGGTCCTCACAATTTAGAGATGGTTTATAGTTTGATATTTTATTATAACCAATTGTTGAACAACCCAAATTATAAATAGGGTTATGATCTTATCTTCTTAATAAAATAGAAAAGGAATGGTGAAGGTCAAAAAAACACTAGGTATTATAATAATTGAAAATTAGTAATAATGTGGATATAGAAGAGAGATCTAACTATCATGTTCTGATTGAGAGTGATATTTAACATGTTCATGAGAAAGTTGTTGAGAAAAAACCACAAACTATAGTTTCGAATTAATTTCATTAATATCATAAAAAAAATCTGACAATCTGATTTTTTTTGTTTTAATACCTTTTTCCTAAAGTTGAGAAATTGTTTCACTTTCTAAGGATATAATTAATTATACATACATGAAATCATTCTATAACAACAATCTTATCCGCATGCACTGAAATATTTATAATTATTTAATTATCATAGTTTTCATTGCAAGGTGAAGTAATACAATAATCTATAAAACCTAATCTGATGTACAAACCATTACATAAATGGTTAACCTTATGACCCTCCAAAGAATTATGATCCAAACTGTTAGAATCAATTCCAAGTCTGTTAGTAGTATCCAATTTACTTTTTGTTTATCAATTATCTATTTATTCCATTATCATTATCTCATTACTAGGAATATATTTAGGGTAATATTTCCCTTAAACACATGTTTTACAAAAACATTGACTTACTACTAAATCACTTCTCTTTGTACCATTCAATATAAAATCTCAAATCCTTAATGAAATAGTGTTGTAGTAAAATCTATATACATTCCATAATTCTTATAACCAATATATCATTAATTAAATTCATGAATCAATACATAAGAACATTATTCATTCCTCTTATTATATGTTATTATCATAATATTTACCAAAATTAGTTAGCCTATTTTGGGGTATAATCCTTTGATTCATAAGGCAATGATTTGTGTAGTAACCCATATTTTTACAGTTTAAGCATTGTAGATTCAAATAACTTTTCATATCCTTTCAACCCCAAGTGTGATGGACTTCTTCAACAAAATTGTAGAAAACTCCAATTCCTTTTAAAAAAAGTACAATGGTGATTATTTCCACAATTATTACATGTAAAAAAATTCTTTTATCCATTCATCCCTTTATATTTAGGTTTCCCAGTTTTACTCTTATTCTTGTGCTTACCTATGATGAAATAATAATTAGAGTATTTTTTACAAGTCTTGTTATCACTTAATATTGTGTCCTCATATTATGAGAATTATTGGGAGCATATTTCGCTTCAAAATACTGTCTTTAGAGCAATATTATCTTAATTACTATATGGGTTATGTGAATCGATGAGGTTCACATTTATTCTACTAAGTTCTATTTATAAATGAAAACATACACTAGGTTAGATCATATTGTAATGTAGAATCCAAAAAGTATCAATATAAATAAAAAATTGAAAATTATGTGTTTATCAAGTCTCAAAATCTTAAACATGATTTCTTTGGGATGTTCTTCTATATTGTCCTCAAATCTCCCATAGGGTTATGTTTAAAAATTTATGTTTTCTAAATCTAGTTTCAAAGGATTCTGGTAAACTATATCTGATACCAACTATCTCACCCCAAATATAGTATCCTAGAGCTAGTGAATTACCTTATTTTATTAGCACAGATACAAGTGTCAAGTCAAAATGGTATGATCCGTATAGCAGTCTTGGAAAAACTTTCACATAATTTAACCCTAAATATTAATTGAGAACATAAAATACAACATAGATAATAATTTTATAATTATATTAATATATTAGATTAACTCGGTATATCAGACCTAATAAATATCTTGGAACCTAGTAAAATAAAACATTAGAAAGGGGTAAGAACAGATGCTTAGTAAGGGTATGCATATAGTAGATGATAATATGAGTAAATAGACATAAACCTTAAGGAAAGGTGTATAATTGAAAAAAAAGAAACCTAAACATAATCTTGAGCATAATATGGAATTATTAAATCAAATAATTCCATATAAACAATCACATGGATATTCTACATGCTGGATAATCACATGTAATATTAATAACTAATCTCATAATAAGAGAATACATAATGTCTAATATCATAAAAATACTATCAAGGAATCATCCATGACACCATACATAAATGGGTAAAACACCAAACTAGTTTGTCTCATTATACCTACCAATGCATCGAGGGTCTATAGTGATCCCCTCCCCTCACTTACTAATTCTAATGCATTAATCATATTCAAATGGTGAAACATAAACAAAATACACAATCATATTGAAAAATAGCATAATAAATGTAAATAATTCATCCATAAACCATTAATGGTATCAAAACATCAAATCCACATTCAAAATGATCATAAAACCTTCAATAATATATGGTTGAAGGTATCATAATAGATCAACATAAATGAAGAATAATATCCAACAAATTGTGTTGAAATATATGAAAATACTCATAATAAAATCATTAAAAATATCTTTAGAAAAATACCCTTTTACAATGAAGTCGTTTATTCAAAATAAAAACACTTATAAAAGAAATTTTTTTAAAGATAAAATTTTAAACTAGTAAATGAATCGTTAAAGAATCAAGGCTTCATGATGGTGGTAAAATATTATCATACCATATAAGCTAAAAATAAACATTATTTAGGTATTTTTATAAATGAACTCATAAAGTACCTATTTTGGAAAATGATAAAAATATTCCTTTAAACCCATTTTATAAAACATAAAACAAGGGTAAAATAGTTAAAAACATTTATAAGATAATATTTAAAAAATTGAAATTCTTTTATGAGTCATGTACATGGATGATAAATATTTCTTAAAATATACTTACATATAAACAATTCTATGTAATAATGAGATTGTAAAATTAACTCTTACCTTGTACATTACTTCATTTGGGGGTCCATTTACCTCCTATACAATGTTTGAATCATATAATTAAATTAGGCCATAACTATATACATATTTATTATATCATATATGATCCTCTTATGTCTTTTTTAATAAGATTTCATTATTAACATTGTTTTGGGTGTTAACTACTTAATTTTGTTATGTTTTTTTTCTCATGTATGTACTGTTTCTCATGCATATGATATATTTTCTTCATATATATAATGATATTATGTTCATAAATGTTATATTATCTCATCATATATATTTTTTTAATAATTATTAATCTTTTAGCGTGCATAACTAATCTCATTTTGTCGTGGAGAAGGTAGGTCGTATGTACGCACAAGAAATGGTATCATTCCATTAATGGTGAAGTGGTCAGAAATAAAATTCTATATTAATTATAAATAATAAATTTCATTTAATATTTCCTATTTTAACCAATAATTTTATCATTATATCCATCCAAATAATTTGGTGAAGGAAAAATATTACCCCACATTGTGGAGACAGGAAGTTGTGCGTGCACACACATGGTGATAATGTTTTTTGTATGATAGATAAAATGAGGAATATGGTTTTTTCATAAACCAAATAACATATTTTCATATAAATTATACATTATTTATTACTTTATTTTAGATATAACATATGAAGAGTAAGTAGAGGAACAAATGAGCTTAAATGAGTTGGTAAAACAATTACACATTCATCTGTGATGTTCCTCTGGATATACTCTTATGGACACTAGGGATGGTCTTTTTAGATTATCATAACCTCAGGAACTTAAATAATAATTTTTTTATGAAAAATTGATCAGGTTTGGTTGAACTAGATTTCAAAATATGGTTTTAGGAAATGAGGTTGGAGGTTACTTATATAAGAGAGTGGAGTGTCACTCTTAGAATCCGTTATAATTTAAATTAATAAAATTGTTTGTCGATATCAAATTGCTTAATATTGAGTTATTTTGAAGATAATATGATTATGGGTATAAATCCGCTAAACCAATTATTTTTGGGCATGTTTTGGTAAAATTATTAACCTTATATTTTCTATTTAACACTCAGTTAAACCCTTTAACTATTTCCCATGACAACTAGGATGTTTTAATCTTTATGGGTTAATATAATTACTATAAAATGAAAATAAAACCCCAAATGGATCATTGATGAAATATGTAGCCTTATTATAGTTATTTGGTTGAATTTTATAATTTTATAAATTTTATATCATTTAATGAAATAATAAATATTTTAATGTATCATTAATGTCAATTTTGAAACTATTCATTTTTTGTTTTCCTAAAAAAATCATAAAAACATGATAATTTTTAAAAAATCTTCTTATATATAGATAATATTTATTATTTTTCTATAAAATTATTCTATGTAACTAATCATGTCAAATTATATTTATATTAATATTTTTAATACCATTTATTTGATATTTCAATTAAATAAAAATTTACTACATCTTTATTATAAATGCCTTTAATTAAAATATTTTTCTCTAAAAATTAAAAATAAATTATCATGATGAAAATAAATATATTAAAATTCAAAAAACCATTTATATTATAATTGTTCTTCTTTGTATCTATGTATTAAAAATTTAATAATTATTAAAAAACTTGACTGTGACATTTTTAACTTATCTTTAAATAAAATTTAAAATTTTTATATTATTTCCCAAGTAAAACGAAAATGTTATAACACCATACTAATATTTATTTTGGTATAAACATGAATTTACAGTGAAATTAAAAGATGTTTTATTGTAATGTTATAATATTATATATTATTTTTACTTTTAATTACTCGATTTACCCTTAGTTGTGGAAAATAAAAATTTACTAAATATAATATTCATAATATAAAAAACATTAAATGATCCTACTTGACTCTAAATATAATAAATATTATAACCATTTATGTTCATTTTTTCAAATTCAATTCACAAAAGTGGCAAATTAATTTTTATCACTAATCCCACAAATACGGTGAGAAGGCGAGTATAAGGAAATGATCAACTGTTCAGTATGTTTTAATAACTAATTTATATATAAAAAGGATTTAAATGAAAAACAATTTATTAATACATGTATTATTGTTCTTTTTTAACTTAAAAAAATAAATAAATTATGACAATTTTTTAAACGAAAATCTATTTTTTAACTAAAATGTAGTATTTTTCACTATTAATAAAAATATGGAAGTTCTTAGAAAAAATATCAAAAATGAAACCAATGTACATTTTTTATTTGGATTTAAAATAGTATTTATATTTTTCATATATAATATATGAATGTTTAAAAATATTAATTGAAAAATGTTTTCTTTTAAAAGGCAGTAAAACAATCTTTATAAAAATATATGTTTTTACGTGTAATATTGGATTTGTTCATATCTTATTCCTATCAAATATATTATATCAATGTGACAAATATTTTATTGAATACATAGAATATATATTTCATAAATGACATTAAAAAATAGCAATTAATTTAATTTATTAGGGTAAAATTCCTTTTTGAGCATAGAAATAGTATTTATAAAAATATTCTCATTATATTAATTTACCTCTTATAGTCATTTTTAATTAATTGGTAACCAATGAATTAGACTATATATTTTCATAAGTTAGTTGATATTATTCAAAAGCACCAACTTAATGACTAGGTTATATCCTTTTATATTAAATAATAATATTTTATTAATATATTTTTGTTTTGGTAAAACACGCTTTTGTGTGTAAAGTAATCCAACTCATTTTTTTGAGTAGAATAAGTTTAATATGATGTTGTTTCTAAACCAAGATAGTAAAAAAAATTAAATTTATTAAAAAATAAAAATATTTTAATGTCTTGGGTTGTTACTATAGTTGATCAAAATAGATTAAGGTGATGAAATTTTGTGAAGGGATGAGTCTCCTTTTATAATTGAGATGAGGGGAAAATTATGAATTACATAAAATATTAAAATATAGTTAGTCTAATATATATTTAAATACTTTTAAAAGGAAAAAACACACAGTGTAACACCCAACCCTTCTGCGGTATGCTTCCCTTTGAATAATATAATATTGTGTGATCTACTCAACACCGAGTTCACGTGCAACATGACCTATCAAACTAGACATTTAAAAAAAAGTTAGGATTAGTAATAACCAAATTTTAAATTTTATATATTCCATATAATTTTAACATTAATATTTTGGGTTTCTTAGACATAATATAAATACAAATTCGATTTTTCAGATAAAAGAATTATTTTTTCCAAAATGTAGTTTTTTCAGCCTTTTAATGGAGAACCCTTTCTAAATCCAATATTTGACGCTTTTATATATAAAATATCATTAAATTAAAATTTTCATTTTAAGTGGGACATAAAAAAATTAGTTTTGATATATTTTTGGTGTTTTTGGATAATTTTCATATTTTGATGAATAATGAAAGATGCTAAATTTTAATTGAAAATAACATTGTTAATTTAAAAAATTTATTTTGCTAAATTATAAATTTTAATAGTTTTGAATTATAATTAGATTATAATTTTATCATTTAATATAATTTTGTTCATTTGATGTAATTTCACTTTTAAATTGGACATAAACACATATCAATCTTTTTGATAGTTTTTTACTTCTCAAAAACCCACTTTCTAGTTTTGACCATAGAATATAATTTTAAATTAATTAATGAAACTTATATATTTTTTATTTTGTAAAATAGACATAATTTTTGGATTCGGAATATCCAAATGATCTTTGGGTGAATTTTTGGTATTTTTCTGAAAACATTCAATTCTTGATGAATAGTCAAAAACAGTATGTTGTTGTTTAAAAACAGACTTTTTATTTAAATAATTATTTCTTTTGTTTAAATTTATTTTAAGTCAAAATATATACTTAATACCTATATTAGTTCAATTTAATTCATTTAATTAATTTTATAATAAAATTGGATGTAAAACAATTTGTTGAATTTTTGAAACGTCTTTTACACACCTTCTATGCATTTTGGCATATTTGCATAAAACATAATTTTTCCACGTCTGTGAATTGAAATTAAAAAATAAAAGAGACATGGTTTACATAAGTAAGTAAAATGTGGTTTAATGGGATGAAATTAATTTTTGGTAAATAGTAACTTTTGAATTTTACTTACCACGGTTAAATGTAAATAGTGTAATTAAAGGTAAATATGATGTTATAATTACCCTAAGACAAGTACTAATTCTATTTTATAAGTCTATTTAGACATAAATCAACCATAGGATTAATATATGATCTTTCTTAACCCACAAGGATTAGATTATGACATTTATTATATTTATTTAAAGAACAATTGAAAGTGTTAAATTCAATTTTTAATAACTAAACAATTTTTAATATAAGGATACACATAAGTTAAGTTCTACTATAAATATTAACTAGAAAGATATTAATATTTTCTACATAATGGTAATTTATTTATAATTTTTAGACATTAAATAATTTAATTTATTTATGAAAAAATAATGATGCAGTAATTACCTTATTGATGATAGGTTAAAATAATTGATATTATAAATATTAATATAACTGTAAATTGGGACTTTTATGAATTTAACAAATTTTCTAGGATAATAATCCATGTTATGGTTGATTAAATAAATTTTTTTCTAGGTGATAAAGTTGTTATGAATTAAAAAAAAACAAAATCCCAAATAGTGTCAAAATTTACATAAATGAGTTTTTAAAACAAATACTATATTATTAATTGATATAATATTCCTAAAACATAATGATCATCCAAAGAACTTATATAATAATATATATTTTATTAATGAACCACTTGGGGTTCTCTTGTCTTTTATATTTTGTTTATTAACCATGTAATATAAAAATACAAGAAGACATTGTAAAAGTTAAACTATTTAACAAAGACTTAAATATACAAGATAAGGTAAATATGGTGACCTTAACTTCTCTAAAACCTATTGGTTTAGAGTATTTTGACCCATACCTACCTTAAAATTTAATTAAATTCATCTGGATCTATTATAGAAAATTACTTTATAATAAAACATTATTTCAAGATTTTCCTGAAGTGAATCTCAACTTTCTTATAAAAGGGTACTCCCTGTTCTCTCAAAATCACAACTACAAATCCCTTTTTCATGGACTAACCCTGCTCAAATATCCTCCCAACCACACTCAATTCATCATATAAGCCTTAATTTGATCAAAAATTCAACCTATGGATCCCTTTTGATCAAATCAAAAGGAAGCACCAGACAAAGAGATAATAATTTCACCACATCTTTCAAAGTTATTTTCTTCATCCACATCATCTTTCTTTTTTTCCATATCAGAATAATAAATCTAGTACCTTCTAAATAATTTTATGTTATTATGAATATTTTTAAACCATATTCATCATTCTATCCATCCTATGAATAACAATGTCACCATACATGCGTACGTACGGCTTGCCGTCTCCATGTTGTGGTGTAGTTTCTTATTCAACACATCATTATTTGGATTGGTATAATAATGACAGTAATTTATGTAAATAATAAATATCACATGTTAATGATTTTTTATATAAGATATAACATTCAATTGCATAAAATTTTTCCATAAATTGAATGATATTGTCACTCATCTATACGTACATATTACCGTCTCAACAAATGTGATAACATTCATTCCCCATCATAACCATTAAAAAATAAATTTAATTTTATGATTTAAATAAATTTTTAAGAACATAATATCATTCCATTTATGAATCAAATACATCCTATCCATAACCACCATGTCTTACATGACAAAACATATGAAGGAAAATGAATTCGTTACCCACAAAAAATTGATACTACTAAAATATAATTAAAAAAGAAATATTAGAATTTCATATATGAATGTATTTGGTTCTCTTATAATTTAGTAACAATGATTTCATCATTATACATGAGGTTATCCTAACCTATATTAAAAAAAGGTACAAGGTATGGGGTTTTCATCACACTTTTATACCGATGAGATTAATGTTACATTGGTCACTAATTCCTTTTTTTGGTGTATGTACTTCCCATGATTGTATTATCTATGTATTATACTTTACTTTATGGGTATTTAAATCTTCATTGTATAATACTTATTTGATGAGATGTATGTTTTTGTAAGTTACCAAGTCAATAATGGAATTTCTAATTTTGATTTTCACTAATTAGGTTTCACATAAACTTTATTAATTATTTTACTCCAAGATTATGTGTGAAATCACTATTTATTTACTTATGTAGTAATTTACACTAAAATTTATGTGGATATACTTTTTAAATACACAATAAATACATTGATAAATTCTCAATCCATTGATATGAACTTGATACGAGTAATTTTAACTCAATTTCCATTCATTGAGTTAAATATCCATGTCATTGGTATTATTTTTACAAGAATGTGTGTGAATGTCCCCTGATTTATTTACACTAAATATCCAATCATATTGATTGTATTCATATTTTTCACAAATAATTATGTAATTTATTTATCCTTATCCTATGTATACGGTCTTTATAAGGTATTTAATCTCAGTTTACATTCCATTGAGACTTCTTTGTTGTTATGCGCCAATTAAATTTTATATAGTGTACATACTATAAGTTGACATAGAATATCATGAATCCATTTATTTTCATGATATTATAATGTTTTTATTAATTCAATTATTTTTATTCATGTTTCTTGCATTTGGTAAGTAACTCTAACGAAAATGTCATTTAAAATGTTTTAATGATTTATTCTTCAAAATCATTCTCATTGATGTCCATGTTTCGAAAAATGGTTTTAAGGATTTATAAATATGGACATGAATGTTTTAAAATTAAAATTCAGTTTAATTGTTTCTAAGTGGTATGGGACAGATTGATTCAAAAATCTATTTTTAAAAGCTTCTTGATAGATAGTGAGACTTGTAAATGTTTTCCCGAAAATGGGATATTCCTCTCAAATAGGTTTAAGTATTATTTTCATCTATATAAATATCATTAATTATTCTATGTTGAGGTTGATTTATTATAAAAAAATAATATATATTTTATTGAATTAGTTATGTTTGACTGTGATTATGCTATTTTTATATCATTCATGGTTTGTGGTAAATTTATTGACATTTTATATCCTAGTTCTAAAAAAAATGTTTTGGATTATATTTGACCATTTTTATATGAGAAATTAATTAGACGTAGTAAGTGATGGGTGAAGCTCACTATAGCTTATTGATGCATCGATAGGTATCATGAGACAAAATAGTGTCTTGGAATAGTGCCTTTAAAAATCTTATACGTAGTCTTAACGCGAGGCCTTAACTATGTGGTTATGTTGTCCAGAATTATGAATTCCATCATTATGAATTTATCTATTGAGATTACATGTGATTATTAGACCATTAAAATTTCTATGTGAGTAATTAAATGTTGTTATTTGATTTATCCTAACCATATTATGCTTAATTTTCAGTTTAAAAGGATTCTATTTTATTCTTATACACTACCTTAAATGTTTTTGCTTATTTATGAATGTTTTTGTTATATTGATATCCTTACTGAGCATCTGAGCTAACCCATTTCTTGTGTTTTATTTTTCCAGGATTGAATAAGTATATTGTGACTGACCTATATGGATAGGCTAAGAGATATGATTATGTTCATAGGGGACACAATATTATTATTTTTTATTTCATAATGTAATGTAAAACATTGGTATGTATCTAGCACTTCCAAGACTACTAAACTGATCGATCTTTTAGGACATGACTCCTCGTATCGTTCCGATGTTATGTATTAATGAACTAACTTTGGATAACTGGGGTCAGGGCGTTACAGTTTGTATGAGAGGAAGTTTAGTATAAAACTTGTAAATGGGATTTTGAAAAACTCTAAATATTTAACATTAACTAAAGATAGACTTTGGAGATAATTATTGAAGAACATCCAATTTTTTTGGTAATGTTAACATTATGTGGGTTTTCCAAGAAATACATACCTTTCTAGATACGAGCTGCTAGAAGTAGCTCTAGAACAGATATACCTAGGGGTAAAACACAGAAACAGTTCTTTGAGCTAGAATAAAACATGAATAAGTGCACAACAATGGTCCTTGCTACACTCTTGGTTACGAAACTCCCGGGGGATATTCTTAGGATAATTCACATTTTATTTACAAACTGATTTGAAGGATTTCAATATAAGATGAGAATAAATATCCTTGGTTAATACTAAGGTGTTTTAGATTGAAAATAAAGTGTCATGATATTCTATAAATTATTTTAAAACTATTGTAACTCACACAATGATTTCTAGTTTTAGTCAATGGCTGGATTCCACGGAAGTTATAGTATTATTGAATATAATTTAAAAGGTGGGAATTATGGTGGAAATGAGAAACAAAATAGAATTTTGATCGGTTCAAAAGATATCATGTTAATGCCGAATCAGTTTTTCAAAATTATTATCATCAAAAAATATATTAACCAACTCTCAGACTCAACAAATAAGTGAAAGATGGTGAATGATAATAGCTCTAGTAGTGGAGACCATGGAGAAAAGAAATCTTAATTTCAATGATTCAGGAAATGTGGAAGGAGACTCCCAGGAAAGTGCCTCAATGGAACAACCAAATTATTTATGTGTCGAAAAGAAGGATAAAAATTAAAGAATCGCTGAGGAAAAATGAATAGTACTATAGAAGAAAATAACATTGATCCAAAGAATCCATTTAAAGTCAATTTCTATAAATTTAGGAGACCTGGACATTACCCAAGTCAATCCCCTATACTATAAGATAACCTATTGGTCATGGAAGAACCTATGTGGAAATAAATTGATAAAGATATGTTTAAAAGTATTAGAGCTCTTTTTTGATGGGATTACTTTGGAAGACTTTTCTATTCTATGTGTAACCCTACATTTTTTATGTGAAAATTCTATTTTAGGAAGAATTATCTTTTATATTGTGGATATAATTATAAATAACCATTTGGGCTTATATGATCCATGAATTTGACTTAATTACACATTATTAATTTTTAGAATGAAAATGTGAGGTATGAGATAACATTTGTGGATAAATTATGATATGGTTATTTCGAGGAATTTATCTCATATTAATAATGTTATACAATATTTTTTTTGAAAAAGAACAACATGCACACTGTGTTACCAACCATCATGTTGGATAAAGCTGCAGGAATAGAACTCAAAACCAACGTTTGACTTGGATTTATCACCTACCAGTGGAATACGTGAAGTCCCTAGTTTGTATGACTAATTGTTTTTAGTTAAATGATTTTACTGATCAATAATAAGTTGATTTGGGATCTTATGTTTTATCAAGTGGATACCCTTAGTATAAAAATTGATTTGGTGATTAAGTGATAAATGTTTTTTTGAAAGATGTTTGTTGTGTTGGGAACAGTATATACCTATGGAAAATAGAATACTATGGTATTTCATTTGATTAGAAATGGTGTATTTTTATCTATGTTTTTATTGTGGACTTATAGAAATTTGGGTTAGTTATGTATATAATTAACCTGTCATAAAGAATATGTAACTAGGTCAATTACTTTTTATTATGTTACTTTATGAGTAGTCGATGTTATTTGGAGATACTATTTAACATGAAAGACTACGTTATCAAACTATTCTGAGTTTTGGGTTTCAATACTAGTTTGGATTATATTGCGGGATTTTGAGGACAATTGTTTATTTAATGGAATTCATTGAACTTTGGATATTACCGGTTTAATTTTAGAAATTATGAGTAGTATTTATTTCTCTAAATGATTATCCTTTTTTGTGATTATATTATCTTGTACTAACCATTTTTGTTTTGGTTATCTCTAAAGACAAGGGAAATATATAGTTTATCCTTTTGGGATTAGGTGATTCTCTATAATTTGATTCTAGCACTTCACATGTGACCAAGTCATCTTGAATACTCATCGTTTAGTGTGAGAGATGATTTTGTGGTAGAAATTAGCAAAATGATGGATCTCTAATTATCATGTTTTGGTTTCTTATTTTATGAATAAATTAATTCTTAAACTTTAGGGAATGGATCATAAACCCAATAATGTGATATCCTAATACCATATGTTATTCATTATAGATTTATGGATTTTCGGCCTTAAATTTTATATTCACTTGTTTGTGATTGATGACCTTAATCACTCCCTATAAATATTTACATTTTTCCCAATTATAATTTCAACCAATGTTCTCCTATTCAAAATCCAAATTTGGTAGTGACTTTTTCATTTCCCTTTCCATCTTATTTAGAATAAATTTTATTAACCTTTTTTCTAATATTGGTTTTCTACAATGGTATTTTCTATTTTTTAACCATTTATTTCTGAATGAAGATTTAAAATTTCATGGAAGCGATTTATTTAAGGAGGGAAGAATTTAACACCCCGAGCCTCCACGGTACGCTTATCTTTGAATAATACAATAGTGTATGATGTACGAAATACTGAGATCAAGTGAACCACTGCGTCTCAAACAAGCCATTTAAAAAAGAATTTATGAATATTAACAACCGCATTTTGAATTTTGTATATATCCCATATAATTTTAACATTCATCTTTAGTGATTCTCATACATAATATGAGGATAAATCCAATTTTTTGATAAAAGAAGAATTTTCAAGAAATACAGTTTTTCTACCTTTTTATCGAAAAAACATTCTAAATACAATATTTAACACATTTATATATTCTATTTTATAAAATTAAATTCTTCTTTAAAAGTGCAACATAAAAATTTAGTTTGGATATATTTTGTTGTTTTTCTCATAACTTTTATATTTTGATGAATAGTGAAAGATACTAAATTTTAATTGAAAACAACATTATCAATCAAAAAAATTGTAGTCTAAAATTATAAATTCTGATGGTGTTAAATTATAATTTGATTATATTTTTATCATTTAATCTGATTTTGTTCATTGGATTTAATTTAACTTTTAAATTGGATATAATCACATATTTATGATCGTTTTTACCTCTCAAAAACTGCTTTCTGGTTTTGACAACGTGAATTAATTTCAATTTAATTAATGAAACTTATATGTTTTGAATTTGAAAAAATAGACATCATTTTTGGATTCCAAATGTCAAAATTATATTCGGGATAATTTTTTGTATTAATCTGAAAACATTCAATTTATGATAAATAGTGAAAAACACTACGTTATGGTTTAAAAACTACCTATTTATTTAAATGATTATTTATTTTATTTATATTTATTTTAGGTAAAATTTGATACATATTACATATATTAGTTCAATGTAATTCATTAGAGTCACTTTATAATAAAATTAGATGTATAAATTTTTAATGAATTTTTTAACATCTTTTACCCCCCCTTCATGATACATTTGAAAATTTGCATAAAACATAATTTTACCGCTTATGTGAATTTAATTTCAAAAAACCAAGAGGCATAGTAGAAATTTTTAAGTAAAATTTGGTTTACTGGGAAGAAAATAATTTTTGGCGAATCGCAACTTTTGAATTTTATTTACCACGTTTAAAAGTAAATATGGTAAAATGATATTATAATTACCATAAAACATGCCCTAGGTATATTGGATAAGTGTATTTTGAGAAAAATCAACCTTAAAAATAAAATATGTTCTTCTTGTACCCACTTGGATTAAATTATTGCATTTATTATATTTATTTAAAGAAGAGTTGAAAGTGTTAAATTCAATGTGTAATAACTAAACAATTTTTAATATAGGGTTACACATAAGATAAATTCGACTATAAAAATTCATTATAAATATAAATATATTTTCTACATAAAGGTATTTTATTTAAAAAAAATTGGTCATTAAACAATTAATTTTATTTATGACACTATGATAATGTAATAATTACCTTATTTGCGAGAGATTAAAATAGTTGATATTATAAATATTAATATAATTGTAAATTGAAAATTATGATGAATTATAATATTTTTATAGGTTAATATGACAATTTTGGGTTGATTATATAAATTGTTTTATAAGTGATGATGTTTTTATGAGTTTAACCAAAAGAAAATACCAAATAGTTTCAAAATTGACATAAATGAGTTTCTAAAACAAATACTATATTATTAATTGATATAATATTCCTAAAAATAAATGGTTTGGACAAAGGACTTATATAATAATATATATGTCATTAATGAACCACTTAGAGTTATTGTTGTCTTTTTATAGTTTGTTTATTAACTATGTAATATAAAAATACAATAAGACATTGTAAATGTTAAATATTTAACGAAGAGTTAAATATAAAATATAAGTTTAATATACTAATCTAAACATGTCTAAAACCTACTAGTTGAGAGGATAGTGATTCATTACCACATTATCCATGAAATAAATACATTTGGAGAAATTATAAACTGAAAATTAATTTATAATAAATTAATATTTAATTATTTTCCTAAAGTGACCATCACCTCTATTATAAAAGGGTACATACCCTTCTCTCAAAATAACATCTCAAAATCAATTTGGATTAGCCGAACCCTACTCAAATATACTCCTAACCACCATCAATTAAAACTTCTGGCCTTAGTATGATCTGAAATCCAACCAAAGGATCAATTTTCATCAAATCAAAAGGAAACACCTGAAGAAGATGTAATAATTTCACCAAATCTTTCAATGTTCTTTTCTTCTTACAATTAATTTTTATTTGTTGTTTCCATATAAAGATAATAACTGCAACACCTTATATATACTGTAATGTTATTATAAATAGGTTACAACCATATTCATATTTCTATCCATCCCATGAATGAAAAAGTCACCATATGTGCGTACGTACGACATACCGTCTCCACATCGTGGTGAGGTTTGTCATTCAACACTTAATTATTTGTATGGGTATAATAATGAGTATAATTGATGTAAATAATAAATATAACATGTTAATGATTATTTATATATGATATACCATCCAATTACATACTATTTTGCCATCAATTGAATGATACGGTCGCTCATGCGTACATACAAATTACCATCTCCACGACCGCGATAAGATTCATCCCCCATCATAACCATTGGAGAATAATTTAAATTTTATGATTTAAAAATAATCATTAATAACATAATATCATTTTGGATATGAATCAAATACATCCTATACATAACAATAATGACTTATATAATAAAACATATAAATGAAAATGAATCAGTTAGCACCTAAAACAATGATAATACTGAAATATCATTGACAATGAAATATTAGAAGATCATATAAGAATGTATTTGGTTGTTTTATAATTTAACAACAATTATTTCAGAATTATAAATGAATATAAACTACCCCATACAATGGAAAAATAAAAGGTAATTGGTTTTCCTCAAACTTTTATTCCTATGAGATTAATATTATATTTTCCATTATTTCCTTTTTTGTTGTGTTTATACTACCCATGATTGTATTAATTGTGTAATATACTTGAGTTTATGGGTATTTACATATTCATTATATGATCCTTATTTCATGGGGTGTATGTTTTGTATGTTACACAATTAGTAAGGGAATTTCTAATTTCAATTTTCTCTCATTAGGTTTTACTCAAACCTCATTGATTATTTTATTCCATGATTATGTGTGATATCAATATTCATTTACTTATTTAGTAATTTCCACTCACCATTTAGTGGTTATACTTTTGATAATCATAATCACTCAATTGATAAATTCTCAAGTCATTGATATGAACTTGATAAGAGTAATTATAACTCAACTTCCATTCATTGAGTTAAACATCCAAGTCATTGGTGTTGTTTTTACAAGAATATGTGTGAATGTACTCTGATTTATTTACACTAAATATCAAATCATATTGAGTGTATTTATATTTTTCACACATAATTATGTCATTGATTTATCCTTAACCTAAGGATATAATATTTATAAGGTATTTCATCTCAATTTACATTGCATTGAGACTTCTTTGTTCTTATGCACTAATAAACTTTTATATAGTGTATATACTGTACTTTGACATAGTATATCTTGAATCCATTTATTTAAAATATATTATAAAGTTTTTATTACCTCAATTATTTTTATTCAAGAGTCTCTAATTTTTTATGAACATTAACTAAAACATCATTTTAAATGTTTTAAAGATTTATTCTTCTAAATCATTCTCATTAATGTCCATGTTTTAAAAATTATTTTAAGGATTTATTTATATGTACATAATTGTTTTAATATAATAATTCCCTTTAAAATTTTCATAGTGGTATGGGACCCATTAAATAAAAAATCTATTTTAAACAGCTTATTGATAAATAGTGAGTCTTTTAAATGTTTTCATCAAAAATGGGAAATTTCCCTAAAAATAGTTTTAAAGAATATTTTAATCAATGTAAATATCTGTCATTATTCTCATTTGAGGTTGATTTATTATCATAAAATTTTCAACAATGTATTTACTGAGTTATGTTTGATTTTGGATGTGCTATTTTTATACCATTCATGGTTTGTGGTAACAGTATTGACATTTCTTATGCTAATCTGAAAATGAATGTTTTGAATTAGGTTTCACCATTTTCATTGAGGAATGCATTGGACTTATTAAGTGACAGGTGGATCCTGCTATAGCTCCTCGATGCATCTGTAGGTTTCATGAGACAAACTAGTCTATTGGGAAAAGGCCTTGAAAAAATCTTATTTGTAGTTTTGGCGTGAGGCTTGGCCTATGTGGTTATGACGTCTGATATTATGCATTAATTAATTATGAAATTAGCTATCGATATTAAATGTGATTAGTCAACCCGTAGGATATCCATGTGAATAAATAAATGGTTCTATTTGATTTATCCTTTCTGTATTATTGTAATCATTATTTTTAAAAGTCTTTTGATTTATTCTCAAACATTGACTTAAATGTTTTCACTTATTTCTGAAATGTTCTCTTATATTGTTATCCTTACTCAGAATCTGAGCTCAAACCTTATGTTTTATTTTTTTGAAAATGTGAATAATTATATTATTACTCATCTATAGGTATATGCTAATAGATATGAGTGTTTTCATAGGGGAAACAATTTTTTTTTCATTTCATAATGTAATATAAAACATAAGTATGTATCTCGCAATTCCAAGGATAATAAGTTGATCAGTCTTTTGGGACATGATTCCTTGTATCATGCCAATGTTATGTAATAATGCACTGACTCGGGGTAACTGGGGTTGGGGAGTAAAACATAGGTTATCACATTTTTCTATGAAATCTTATATTTTTTATCCTTGTTCAATAATTTTTTTATTATTATCTAATTTAATATAATATTTTATTCAAAAAAAATTGTAAAATTAAACATTATTCATAACTATGACTTTAAATCATAAAATAGTTTCCAATTATAATTTTTATTATATCATATACATATAATATTTATCTAGGTGAATCATGAATTAACATAAAAATCTCAAATTACATTTATTTTATTATTTTTAATATCATTAATATTATTTTTTTTCATTAATTAAATACATATAACATCGTCATTTTGCAAGAAGATTCTCGAAAAATTAAAAATAAAATTCCACAAAAAATATCATATTGTTAGGTTTTAAAACACTCTTTATGTTTTTTATACTCTTCTATAGAACAATATATTAAAATACTATACAAATTAAAATAAATATTAAGTTCAATTTGACATTCTTTTAAAGAAAATATATTAAAGTGATTAAAGTAATTAACATGGGTCTAAAATGTGATAAATTTGAATCAAATTATGATATTGGTTGAAAATATTTTTAGAAATATATTTAGTTAAATTTTATGTAATTTAATGGTTCTTATATTTTTATTAAAATCATTTTATTTTATTTTCTTCTACATACATAGACATTACATCTGTGTTGTGCAACCATTAATGTTTTTTTTGAAAATATGGGGAAACCCCTATTTATTAAGTAGAAAAAAAACGGAATATCTTTTTTTATAAAAATGGTAAGGGGAGAACCCATCAAGAATAGACCCAAAAATTTAATGTCCAAAAACCAATAAAAAACCAATCCCATGAAAATTACCACACCACTGCAAGCATCAAAAGTCATGGAGAAGCAGTGCATAGCTCAACCGAGACCTGAGGGAGCTCAGAGTCGCATGCTGATAAACCCCACATGGCTGTGGGAGGAAAACCTCACTAGCATAGGCCGGAGCGTGAAGATGAAAGGAGACATATCTTCTTTGTTGGCACTGGGCAGGCACTGTTTCGACACTGAAAATGATTCTTTTATACTAATCAAGGTAATATATTATTTAATGATTCTGAATTATTTTTGTACAAACTTGCTCTCAGAATATTATTATTTATTTATTACATAATATTAATTAATTATATATCATAATAATGTCTTGTCGTTGTCATAAATAATATCGTAGTTTATAACAAACTAGATTTTTTCTTATTCACCAAAAATTAATATCTTTCAAAAGAATTCTAAAAAATTCATACAATGAAAATTTCAACATTTTGAATTTTGAAATGAAATTAATTTTTTCAAATTAAAATTGCTTAATTTATTCATAAATGTCTAAATATAAACATATAAAAAATTGGTTTTAAAAAAATTTTATTTTAAAAATTACTCGGCATAATGATTTTAACTATATAATTAGTTAATTTTAATAAATATGAAAAAAAACTATTTTATAAATAATCAGGTTGTTACACAGAGGACATGATATTGGAATTTTTTTCTCAACTTATGTATAAAGGTAGACATGAAGTTCATGTTTTCTAATCAATTAATATTTAATGAATAAATTCGTCACAAGTAGAAAAACATATCTTCTGAAAACATGTACAAGGCAGAACAAAGAGGAAAAATGACCTAAACGAGAGTTTACTAGAAACGAAAAATTAGGAGGACAAAAAGTTGGAGTATCATTGTAGATATTGATTATAAATATTAAATTGTTTTGGGAAAAGGACACTTAAAATAATTTCAGTGATTGGAAGGATTACTCTAGAACATATACTTCATTTTCTAGGTATTCGAACCCAATTTTAGATAAAATCATTTGTTTTCTCTTATGATCCCTGAATCACTTACTTCTTTGTTTATAAAACCTATAACTTCATTCCATTCAATATCCAAGAGGTTGAGTATGATAAATTACATCTGTAGGTGATAAGTTATGGTTAATCTAGTGCACGGGAATGCTTCATTGAATTTTTTTTGGGAGAGGTCTCTATTCTGACAAAGAGTATAAGCTTTCTAAAATTTCAAGGTCTGTGTCAAATCATTAAAATATATAATAACTTAATTTAATTTGGATAAATTAATGAATTGGGGTATTTTAAAATTTCCATGGATAGAATGTTGAAAATTTTCATGTGGGTCTGTGGTTGTAAAAATTGGAGAGATGTATGTGAACCTATATCTTATAGATTCATTGAAATGCGAAAAACATAGAAGATAATTTACTTATATTAAACATTGGGATGATCATCTATTACACGTAAGTGAGAAGTGAATAAATATTATAGTACCTAGTCTATTTATATAGAACAAAATCATGGAATATGGAATGTGTGAGTATTTAATAATTAGAAATAATTGGAATGTTTCCTTCCAAACATAAGGAAAAATTACAATATATTGAATGATAATGATTTTTTCACATATTTTTTGGGAAATATCTGGTGTGTTGTAAAATTAGTTCACTAACCTATGTCAATTTCATTGATGAATCCACATGAAAAGTTTTAGTGTACATCATCATACATAAGTCTTATGGTTTAATAATGTTTTTATTTCATATAGTTCCTTCGATAAAATAGAAAACATATAAAATTTTATGTGAATACAGTCAGAAAATAGTAGAGAGTATGAAACTATGGATTTATATAAGATCTACTAATAGGACTTATTTATTCTAAGAAAACCATTATTTGGAATCTAGATTGCAGTATAGTTGTAAAAATGATTAATTGGACATTGGTGGAGAATTCTAGAAGCACAAAGATTCGCTTATAGTTCAGTAGGAAGATATGAAGTGGGTTTTAAATTAATTTAATCAATAACCATCATCACCTATTAGGTGGGAACTCATTAATATCTGTGTTATAGAAGATAAGATTATTTGAATCATAGTAAATTCTTAATAAAACCCCCCAATATAGATATTAATACCAAATAAAGATATAATATTAATGTTAATTCTTAATCATGTCATTTTAGTAGCTATTGTGTTAGAGAATTTGGATTTAAAATATTGGATGTGGACTCTTGAAAATACATCATAAGTTGAAATTTTATCTTCAATGAAGATATCCTATGGGTGTATTAGAAACAAGAAAAAAATAAAGTGGTTGAAAAGTATCATCATAAGCCCGAGTTTAAATGGATGACCACTAAAAGTATAAAACATTCTAGTGAATATGTCAAGTATTTCAGGATTGGAAGTACAAGTCCATATAGTGTAATTAGTAAAATAAAATGGGTTAAATTCAAATTATTATACCACATACATATATATTATAGAGATTAATAAATAAAAATTCTTGATAAGTGAAAGTTTATTGTTTAGAAATTATAGTTTCCAATGTAGCTCATCCATAGTGACAAGTGAAGAAATACATTTGTAATAGATACCCAATATAAAGTAATGATGATACTTTTCATTCCTTAATTATAATCGGTGATGTAGAGAATGAATTATTGAACTATTTAATGAGATTAATGTATTATAAATCATTGTAGGTATCCATTAGGGATTAATATGTGTCCCTCCAGGTATCTAGAACATGGGAGCCGCTGGAGAGTCCTGATGGGAATAATATTCTTCAAAACATATGGGTTTATCTCTTAATGGAAGAGGTATATTGTAGTAATAGGGAAAATGTCAGTCATTTTGGAATGTATTTTTCTAAAAGGATTGGAGTTATATAAAATATTTTCTCTGGTGATTAAACACACAAATATCTGGTTGGTGTTGAGTTGGGTTTTGTCAAAATATCCTCATCTAGAAGAGTGATATTTAACTATTGTATTTTTGGTTTGTGGGTTAGGGAATCATGGGATGTGTCATGTCAAATTTTTATTTTTGGTCATGATTGATGATCAATGAAATATTTACACAATCATTAATGTTGTGATCAATGGAATTGAATCAAAAAAATCCACACTACTGATATAATTAAAAATCAAATTTTAGGATCATCAAAAATTATTTATATTTAATTTAATTATTTAAATAATTACCAAGTGATTATACATTCATTATTGATGGATCTAACAAAAAATATACATTGTTACATAATTAAGTTTTCATAATTAAGAGTAGATCACCTCTAGTGGTGATACACATGTCTCCCAAAAATATCTTAACATAACCATAATAATATCCGGGTACTATAACGAAATATCTTATCACTTATGTCATTCACCATTGATCTCCTTGAAAATCGATTTAAAATTATTCTCCATGATCACTCTAGAAACGAGAGTAAATATATGGGGAATATCATTGTCCATTCATGGTATTGTTCTTGGAGAGGTGGATCGATGCACGGTTGATGTAGGGTGTAGAGAATGTGTATTTTTATGTTTTCCCTATAAAGCATAGAGGCAGACCAGGGACGTCTCATTTGAGTAGCCTTTTTAATTCGTTCACTCACATAATCATTATTCACATTAACTACTTCTTTTTTTGTTGTTTTTATTTAATATGGGGATAGAATTGAATTTATGAAAATAAATGAAATGAAAAAAATCAATTCAAATTAATATGAAATGACAAACAAAATGGAATTTGAGAAGAAAGGAAGTTCTCTTGAGAGAACATTCAGGGATAATCTTCATTGAGTAGCCTCAAATACTCTCTATGAAAACACTCCATCGTATGTGTGCACACCTTCATCTACCCCAGTTATGAATGGAAATTCCACTTAGCGATCTCCATGCACACCCTCTATCCACCTCCAAAATCGGGGGAAAATGGTTGTTTATTTAAACATTACACAACCAAAATGAGGATTACACCAGCCATAAATTATCCTTTCGATTAACTCAAATAATATTAAAAAATGATATTGGGTACAAGAACATGATTAATCCCTCAGTATATTCCTTATATTAGCTACTCATTATCATTATTATTATAGTTAATGGTGGTAAGATTATAAGAAAAGATGGTGGATGGGTGGTAATAGAAATAAAAAACAATTCATGAATTTAATTATAAATATACATTACAAATGAAAATTAAAAAAATAATAAAGAAAAGAAATAAATTAAAAATAAAGGGGTAATATTTGAGTTCTTCCTCCTTCTTTGTAGATCTCCTCATTGGTTCCATGAAGGGATGGGAGGATAATGGGATGATTTGAGAGGGTGGAGTTCCACTCCTTTTATATCCATAATTTGTCCCCCGAATGTGGAATTCTTGTAGCCCCATTAAAGGACCTCTTCACATTTTCACACTTCATGAATGTTGATCCTAAATATATTATACATCCCTCCTAAAACATTCCGCGTATTTAGACCTTATATGTGGGAGTTATAAATTTTTCATTGGAGGATTCTTTTTCTGGATGAAGTTTATAGGAAGCTTCATGTAAATGTATAACACGTAATGGAAACCTTAATGATTTCCAAACTCCGTAAAGTAAAATTTAGATTCGTACCATTGTTTCCTTGTATCCATCAAGGTATAATAATCACAATTGAATATGTGTAGGCCAATATAGACATCCTTTATGGTGGTGGGGTCCATGATGTCTGCCTGAAAAAAATATTCAACTTCATTAATTTGATAAGGCCCCTATATGTTCAAATCATCCCCTGGTACTAAATAAAATGTTGAAAAAACTACAATAATTATTCCAAAAAATATATGCACTCAATTTTGATTTATATTTTCCATGAAATGCCTAAAATACCCTGCATGTAAAAATCTCCCTAAAATCCAGAAGTAGACGTTTTTCACCATTTTTGTCAAAACACATCGTAAATCCAAAATTGATTCTTTAAGGTAAAATTTATAACTTGGGATTATTAATAGAAATCAAATTTGTACAAAAAATTGAAAATATTATCTCTATAAATTTCCCTACACTTAAACCATGATTGTCCTCTAGCATAATATATCATCATGGAATTCAGAGGACACCAATGTCACCAATATTCAAATTCCAATGTAATAAAATTTAAAAAAATCAATGTAAAATAGAACATTTAAAAATCAAAATAAAATATCACTTTAATTTCCTGTTTTTCAAAGAAACAAATAATTCATTTATTTTACTTTCACCCATTGAAAAAAATGGAACTTATACTTTCTTTCATTCAAGATTCTTAATTCATTATTATTAAGCATGCCACATCATGATTTACCTCACCTTTGAATTTTTCCTCTCACATCTCATGAAACAATTGGAGTAATGTTATTCTCATATCATAAGAACACTCACCATATCTATAAGAATGTAAAATAACTACTTTCTCCACTTTTTAAAGACAATAGGAACAGAAAATCATGAGGACCTTTCAATAAAGGTTCAAATGACACTAAGGATTAGGGTTGGTAGGATTTGACGTTTTAAAAATTAAGTCTCAAGTAGAAGGATTATCTCTTAAGTATAATTCAATATATCAAATGTGTAATTAAATTATCCCCTTTAAAGTTTCAACACCAACTTCCCCAAAACTCAATGAATGTCCATGATCAAAGTAATGAATAATTAATTATTTTTCTGCCCTCTTGATTTTTTTTAAATTTTGTATTTTTTTCCTTTTCTTCAAAATTTATTATTAGATAAAACCACACATCAATCACCTAAACAGATATGATTCAAAGATAATCGGTCTAAAAAATGGTAATTTTTTGTTCTCCCAAATCACAACCTAGTATTTCTCTTTTTCTTATTTTGTTCATATTTTTTTTCAAGAGTGGAATAACAATATAGAATAATGAATGATTTGAAAACATTTTATAAATCCCAAAATAACACCACCACACCATTTCCATAAAATTTAAATCATCCCTTCCACTATTAATCCCTTCACCCCACACTTCATCTTTAATATATCATGCAAATAACAATAGTAGGGCAGGAATGGATAAAAATATCTTAAAACATGGATCATCCCTATAAAGGGAATTCATTGACTCTATAGGCTTAAATAAGGATTTATGTAGTGGTGGTATTTAAGGAAACATGGTTTTCAAAAGATTCCTAAATCATTTAATATATGTTTTTGTACAGTCATAGATTTGACAAGTAAAAATTAAAGTTCTGGTCGGTGATATGTCCCAAGATCACTCACAAAATATGCTCAAGAATAAATTAGATATAATTTGTCTAGAAATCCACTCCGGAATGAGATATATGATATTGGAAAATCACTTAAGGAATTATCAATAATACAAAATTAATTCACATGAATTTTATAAATTCAATGTATAAAAAATGTTAGGGAAATTTACTTTACGTAAATCAACTAATTCCTTAAAATCTTGAGTTACCAGTTCAATATCCATGCTTAGCTTTAAAAATTAAATATTCCATTTTCATCATTCAATATCATTGACATTGATTAATAAAACATAAAATAAATGGATTATTAAGAAATTCATATCTACTATATAATTTAGGTGAAGAATTAATTTCAGTGTGGGTATGCAATTTTATCTTAAAATATAAAATCCCGTTTTGGACAAAAAAATGTAATGAGTTTAAGAGATAATCGTAAATTGTGAAATTACTTTTGAAATAAAGCTCTGGTCCTCTTCCTCCAATTCTTTATGTTTCCTTCTACCATCATGAACCTATAAAATAAGACAACTCAATTAAGCACATAGATCATGTAATTAAATATCTAAACAATAAGAGAAAGTTGGCTGCATGATGGACTAATTCCTATTACTGAATTTGATATTTAAATTCTTAATTGTGAAAATTAAAGTACTAAAAATAAATTAAATGATAAATCTTTGTATGATCCCCCGAGTGAGATTGGATTCTTTTACTGCCTCCAGAGGGCAGTACCAGCTAATATCCATAATCTGTCAGTGGATGAAGCTTCTTTGATTTGAACTGCCACTTGTGGCTCTTCCTAGTATGAAATTATTTGTTCTTATTGATGAGGATTATATTGACAGAGTATACCAGATATGCCCCCTTCACAAATTGGTTCTAATTTCATGGTGGGGGTAGGATGAATTAGGTAACCTCTTATTCTTTTATTGCTACTTGTGCAACTGTAATTTCATACAATGATGGCTTCAAGGGGGCTTCCGCCTCTGGTCTAATTTCCTCAGGCTTAGAAACTTGGATCTCTTCATGATAGGGATACTCAACTAGATATTCATTGCATTCAAGGAGTTCTAGGCATTCCTTAATAGGTAAATTGTTTTCTACATCATCCTCTAAGGCGTAGTATGAGTTTTCTGAATCTGAAAATTCAATAGAATTAGGAGAGATATATAAATTAGTTTTAATAAAATTTAAAGAATCTATTTTTTACAATGTATCATCACCCAAATTTTGTTTGGAATTAATATCTTCATCAATTGAAAGTTCCTCTTGAATTCGATCTTTAATGGGGGGAGGTTGGTAATCAGGATCCTCTGTCATTACTTCAAATTCCCCCACTTTGGTGGATTCTTCCTTCTGTTTTTTAGCTCTTCATCTTTGGAAGACTTGGGGAGATCAAATAGTTCCTCACATTCACTCAAAAATTCATCCATATCTTATTGATCTCCCCCATCTATCTCATCATGTAATCCTTTTTCATTTATCTCTCTAATAAATGGTTGAGTGAGGATGAATGAAACTTTAGGTACCTCAATATTTACCTCCTATGGTTCATTAATTTCAATGATGAGTGGTGAAATTTATTCCACTACTACCTTAGGTTATTGCTCTGGCTCAGGGTTAGTTAGCTCTTGGGTAGTATGGACATATTCGGTTAGCCTTTATATTTGAATATATAGTCATTTAATGGCCTCTTTATGTTCATTCACATGATCTCTATTGTACTGTAAACATTTTTCCTCTTGTTTTTGTTACACCTGTAAGTAGTCTTTCGATTCATAGTAATTGAAGTTTTAATACATCATGGAAAAATTCTTTTTTTTTGTTTTTTTATATAATAATATATCTACAATTTGAAAATAGAAAAATATAAGTAAAATAATGATTAAATCCCCAGAAACGGTGCCAGTTTTGATGCACGCTTGTCATAGGGCATTGAAAAAAGGGTATTTTTATGTTTTCATAGTGCAGTATAGAGGCTGACCAGGGTTGTCTCACTTGAAGATCATTTTCATTTCATTAACTCACTTAATCTAATTCACATTATCAAATTCTTTTTGGTAGTTTTTTTTAATATAATAATGGAATGTAATTTATGAAAATAAATGGAATGTATAAATTAAATTCAAATAAATTTGAAATTCTAAACAAAATGGAATTTGTGAATAAATGATGTTCTCCTGAGAGAACATTCAGGGAGCACCTTCATTGGCCGGCTTAAAATATTCTTAGTGAACTAACTCGATTTTATTTTTTCACACCTTAACCTAACCCGGTTATGAATGAAAAATCCACTTAAAAATTTCCAAGCACACCCTCCATCCACATTCTTAATAAAGGGAAAATGGTTTTAGATTAAGAAGATAAACTTTATACAACCAAAGTGAGGATTACCCCCACTCCAAATTTCCATATAATTAACTCAAAAAATATTAAAAACATGGTCTTAGGTATAAGTACATGATTAATCACTTGTGATATTCCTCATATTAGTCACTCATGATCATTAGAATTATAGTTCATGATTTTAAGATGATAAGAAGAAGAGATGGTGGATAGGTGGGCACAAAAATAAAAAAAATATTGCATGAATATTATTAGAAATATAAATTACAATTTAAAACTAAAAAAAATAAAGAAAATAAATAAATTAAGAATATAGGGGGAAGATACGTGGCTAGCCTACCTCGATGGAGATCTCCTCCTTGGTGCATTGAAGGAATGGATTGATAATGGAAAGATTTGAGAGGGAAGAGCTCCCCTCCTTTTATATCCAGAATCATTCCCTCGAATGTGGATTCATTGTAGCCCCATTAAATTACCTCTTCACGCATTTCACCATTAATGAATTTTTTTCATACATATCGTGGTCATCCCTCCTAAAAATTTAAGTGTATTGGGACATCATATGTGGCAGTTATGAATTTTTCATTATAGGTTTCTTTTTCTGGACGATGTATCCATGAAGCTTCCTTTAAAAGTACAACACTCAATAGAAACTTAAATGACTTCCAACTTTCCTCCAATTAATTTTATATCTGAGACTATCTTCCTTTGTTCCATTCCAGGTAGAATCATCACAATTGATTGTGATTAGGCTGAGATAGACTTCTGTTATGATTGTGGTGTCCACGTTGTCTGCCCGAAAAAAATCTTCAACTATATTAATTTTTTAAGGCCCTTAGATGAATGAATCATCCACTGGTCTAGAAGTCAAAGTTGAATAAAATAAAATAAATATTCAATAAAAATAGAATCACTCAATTTGGATTTATATTTTTCATGAAATTACTAATATACCCTTGATGTAAAAAACTATCTAAAATCCAGAAATTTTCATTTTTCACCATTTTCTCAAAACACATCATATGTAAAAAATTGATTCATATAAGCTAAAATTAATAATTTGGGATGATTAAAAAAATTGAAATTAATAAAAAAATATTTAAAATATTACCTCTATTAGAGCTCTCTATGTCTTGAGAGGATTCTCTCCGTCTGTTGTTATGCACAACACAAATTAAATTGTCTCTCAAAGAAAATTATATAATTGAGTTTAAATACTTTTTGGGTTTAGAAATATATTGTTTTACATGTTCCCTATAATATATTTGATCACATAAAGAACCTCATTTATTAAAGTAAAAATGATATTATTATTTAATCAGTATGAAATTATCTTGCGAATTAAATTAAATATTATTTAATTAAATAATATTCAATAAATAATATTTCTCACCAGAACTAAAAACTCAATTAAAAATTACTCAAAAATATTTATCAAGCCTTGAATAATTACTATTTATTGAAAAAATTAACATCACTTCATTATTATAAAATAAATAATTTTATGTTCTATATACAATAAATATAGAATAAATATATAATAAATATTCTACTCACATAATATTCTCTCAAATAACTCGGAAAGGAATATGTGTGATCAATCATACATGAATAATTATTAAACCATGTTTAGAAATAATATTTATTCACCTTTTAAAATTATAAATAATAATAATCTATTTAACATAGATTTTGGATACACATATTGTGTGGCCCTCTAGACCTTTTTTTCAATTTCACTAGCCAATGTAGGCTAAGGATCAAGGATATAATCTAGAAAAACACCAAGTCTCCAATAGGGAAGGAAATTAATTCCGATATTAAATAATATCTCATATATATTCTCATTATTTAATATAATAACTTCAACGAGATATCTCTAATCAAGAATGTTGAATTCCATTTCTATCAACCTATATGTTTAATATCTCATTTGACTTACTAGAAATCAGACATGCCTATATAACACCATGGAAATTGATTTATTTATGATGTATCATTTCCATCAATGGGAAAGAGATATAAACAAGAGTTAAATAACATAAGGGAAAAATAGTTTCTCACATTATTCATTAATGCAATATTACTCATGATACACCTAGTGTATCTCACCTCACAAAAAATTTATTCCATCACTTTTTCCATAAATACATTAAATTATGAATCTTATAACACTCATAAATAATAATCCTAATTTATATAGATCAATAACCACATCTACACAAATGAACAACCATTGACATAAATGTGGATTTCTTACTAGTTGGACTTGTTCTCAAAATATTGTAAACTGGATATTACTAAGGGAGTACATCATGAGAAGGCGTCTCAAAGTTATATGAGTCTCAACCTATGAAAACATATATATTTTCTTTCCACCAAATGATATCATACAAATATATAACAAATTTGTTTGAATATTTTCATAGTAGTTCAGGGTTCTCATCATATCATGGAACTTCTATAACTATTTATCATTACACCTACTCATTGGACATTACCACATACAATGTTACATTGAAGAACAATAAGGATGTAATAAAGAGTTAATTAATGTTAAAAAATATGAATAAATATTGTCATAAATTACAAAGATGTTGGTTTCAGGGAACCAAATCCAATATATAAACATTTTCACTAGAGTTAATTACTAACAACCTATAGTCTATTAGCTCTCACATGATAATCATGCTTCCACTGAGATAGACATTTAGTCAAGGGGTCAACCATGTTTTTTATGTTGGTACTATACTTACTATATATTCACCCATATAATAAAAATCACTAAAAATGTAATACTTCTGAAGTATATTCTTTATCTTTTGGTGTGACCTTTCCACTTTTTCAAGATCCACCATTACAATATTATCACAATAGAATGTGATAAGACATCTATTTCTAGTTACCACATCCAGATCCTTGACAAAGATTCATATCCAATAACATTCCTTGCCTACATCAGAAGCCTCTATATACTCAGACTCTTTTTTATAATCATTAAAAACTAGATACTTTTATCTCTTCTAGCTAATAGCTCCTCTATTGAGAGAGGAATTTTTAATTCCCCAAATAGTTATAAGTAATAGTTCCATTGAACGTTTAATTAAATGTTTTATTATGTAATATGGATATAAAAATAAAATTCACTCATTTGGTTTTATTATATATTATTATATTTAAATGACCATTATGAATTATTACCATTGATAATATATTTTTTGAACAGCGATCACATGATTAGTATAAATATTGGATTATAACATATCCAATTGACAGAGACAAAGGAACTGATGGCCTCAAGTAGTAGGATCATGCCCTGTGAAGCCCATTTATCATTGCTTCCATGTGATATATTTTCACCAGGATTTTCCCTGGATAAGAAGATATACAACAACATAAGTATTAGGGAACCCATTTATGGGAGAAGTTTATGCTCATCGAGATCACAACTAAAACTTTGTTCATAGAACCATCCCATGAAAGACCCACCATTGCACATCTTACCCTTAGGGGTTTTTTAGTGTATTAAAGTTATATATATATCAATAAAATATAATTATGAGTGTTTAAATTGTTTTTATATTATAATTAATATATTTTTATCCAATTATTTTTACTTTATGAATTGGTTTTGTTTTGATTCAATGAATCACAAATAGTATATTTTTTATATATTCCAATTTAATTAATGAATTTATTGTGATGAATTAATATATTTTTAATATAATA
The DNA here is from genome assembly GCA_963277665.1 of Viscum album. NCBI lineage: Eukaryota > Viridiplantae > Streptophyta > Magnoliopsida > Santalales > Viscaceae > Viscum > Viscum album. Next base: position 390,060,182 of record OY728166.1, read on the forward strand.
CTTTCATAAAGTATTATTTTTATGTAATTATTATTAAATAAAAAATATCATATATTTTTTATGATATTTTATGTAATTTTTAAAAGGTTTTGAAAACTGTTATTGTCAAAAAACCAAGCCTTTCATAATAAATGTCAATTTTGTTTTTAAAGTTAAAATTTAAATTTTTACAAAAATTATTTAGATAAAATTAATATTATACTTCTAATCATAACATCAAAACTATCCAATGGTGAATTTTTCATAATTTGCTGAGGTAGTCAAATATTTGGGTGAAAAATTAAATATTGATTAAATATATTATATGTATTATGACATCATAATGACCCAAAAGTGTTGTAAAAATACTATAAAAGGTACCCAAGACCAAATATATGATTTCTAATTAAAATAATGACATTTTATATTTATTTAGTGAATTTTATAATGCCTTTATGAATCCTCCAAAACCATTACTATATTTTATGGCTTTAAAATCATTTTTAAGACTATGACTCACCTCCACAAAAGCATGGGAATTATATTTTTATATTCATAAATTATCCGTATAAAATATTGCTAATATATCCCATTTTTCAAAAAAAAAATTAAAACCCTAGGGATGGTTTTTTATTTTCGTTATTTTACTATGTAGAGTCCAAAACCTAGTATGTAATGAAATCCCCCCTTTTTCTATATAAACCCACAAGGTATCAAACTTATCTTTACTAGAAATCCTTATAGATTGTCCATAATCTTCCCCAAAATCACCACATTCCTCTTATGTTTCACCCAATCTCTCATGAATCCCCTCCAATGATTTTATAGTCATACACTCAAGTAAGGGATTTTCCGTCCTCCTTTTTTATCAAGAACTTTAGTAATATTATGTCTCTTAATATAAATATTATTATGTTAGTATATGTTATTAAATATACCCCATACTAATAAATTTATTAATAAATTATGATATACCTCTTTCTCTCTCATTACCCCCTCCCATGACCTTTTATGGGCACACATTTCCATGATAAAAGTTTGTAAGGTATTTCTCTCTTCTTCATTCAATTCAAGAACATATTTTAAAATTACTCCTTTTAATTTCAATTTATGACATTTATATTCATTTATAATCATTTCCTTACTGTCCAATTGTTTTTCTAATTATATTTCATTTCTCCACTCTCATTTTTACTGTTACCTAAGTCGTTACTATACCAAAATTCAGTAAGGGATTTCTCCCTTATGATTTCCATTCAATCAATTATTTTAGGTTATGTCTATTAAATTACATTTTATTATTTTAGGATATGTTATAAAGTAGTAAATTTAATTTAAATATATTGTATAAATTATAAAATTCCACTTGTCACTCTCATTAATACTCTTATGATCCTTTATGTAAACATCTTATCGTGCCGAAATATACTTTGGATTCTTTTCATTATTCAAGTTTCTTCATTTACTTATGCATTCTATTTCCAATTTATACTATTGGGATATATTTTTCAATTTCTATATTACATACCACTTGGTTTCAATGTTATTATATTCCCCCTTCTCTCTCTTTGAAACATTTTTATGAACCTTTAACTGACGTTATTATGCAGCCAAGATTTCACTGGTATTTTTCCATACCAAAAAAATTGTGTAGTGAATATTATACCAATTTACAATAAAGGGTGTTTACCTTTTTTCACATGTACCTCTTTAACTGGGGAATTATATTTATTTATTAGACTATCCATATTTTTTGAATAAAATGTGATAAATTATTCAATGTATTATGATCTAAGGGGTACACGTAAGCATAAATGAATTTGAGGAGTGCGCCTCGAATTATAAATTACTCCAATTCATTAGGTAATGTTTAGTCTTATGATAGGGTAGGTTGGGATAGGGAGTCAACCTGATACCTTTATTTGATTTTCCATCATGATTTATTAGTATTTATCCTTGACCTATTTTTATGATGCATTGTTTTTAGTTGTTGTCACATTTACCATGTTAATATTATCATGCTATGTAATGCCTTATTCTTCGTGATCCTTTTATTATCCATTTATATTCCTATTGTATAACATGTATTATCTTATTCATTTTATTCCAGGTGTATTCCAATAATAGGCTTTATATTCCACACATTTCTTATGTATGTCCCCTGGTAATCCCATTAAGTTTTATGTATGAACTAATTTTATGAATATGTTAAGGAGGTTTTCAATAAAGGTGATGTATTCCCCGGTTTAAGTTATGTAATTTACCTATTTCCAAAAGTTATTTCTACTCAATCAATCAGGTTTTATGAAGTGTAATATTATATAATAAATTATGTATTAATAAGTAATAAAGAGTGGTGTTGTTATAGTTAATATCAATGGATAAGTTTTGTTAATTTTGGTAATAGGATTAGAAAACTCTAGAGAGGCCCTTAGGGATAAGATTATGTATATGAAAACATCCCAAAATTATGGTAAGAATCTATTAAGTGGGTTGTGAATAACAAAGATTAAAGTATGGATACTATAAGTGGATGTAGATCTGGAATAGATATACATTGTGGTAGAAAATCCACAAAGGTTTACCAGACCTCACATGGTGTATCATGGTACACGACAATGGGCCTTACTGCACACTTATTTTGATACTCCATAAGGATATGTTTTTGTAAATTCACAAGCTTGTTATGAACCATTATAAGAATATATGATAAGAAAGTGATCATGGATAACATAAAATGATTCTTATATATCCATAATTTAAGAAAATATATCTCATTTATATGTTATCTCCTTAATTTAATTAGATTCTTGTTTATATGTTTAATAGTTTAGAAATACTAATTCCTAATTTTCCTTTTATTCTCACCAATTTCATGATATAAGAGAAATCAGGTAAATAGAAAGTGTGAGGGAAAATGTGATGGAATCCCAAAAGAGATTCCCAATCATATGGGATATCTTGTTAGGATATAGTGATTATGCCAAACCAGCTATGATAAATCATAATTAATAGTTGGCACTTTTTTGAATTGCCAAATAAGTCAAGGAATAGGAAGATAACATATCAAGTAAGTTTATTTGATAATGGTGATAAGAGAATGAATACCCAATTTTCATTATGAAAATAGTATTGAAAGAGACACCTAGGAAAATTTCACAAAATAACTAGGTGATATTTAAAGTGTGGGGATATGGGGAATAATGTAGCCAATTTTCATGGAAAATGGATATTGTGAATGATTGAAATTTTGTTCAATCTAATTCACTTTATACAGTTTTATATAGTAAATGTAGAGAGGTCAGGATTTATCCAAGACATCACTATATATTTTAGGACTACAAGAATGATGAGCATCAATAATATCAATGATATAGGGAACAAGGAATTTCCTGGATTGATATGGATAATGTTGATTGAAGTACATATATACTATACTTTATATTAGTGTATTCTATGTTGTATTTAAATCAGTCCCCTATTTGAATATCTTGTAAGTAATCTATGAACATCATGTCACAACATAAATTTATTTTATATAATCTAGGAAAAGTACAATGATTATTTTATCACTTGTTATTGTTTGTGTGAATGTTTTTCTTGAAAATATTATATGTCTGCCCTTGGTGGAATTTGATTTAAATTTGGGTATGGAATTTCTTTCCTAATATAGATCCAACATAAACATCCAAGATAAGGAAATCGCTCATTGTTTTGTGAATCGACCCCCTGATTATGTACAAGTGTAAAATTAATGATGAATATTATTTAGAACCAATATTTCAAGCATGGATATTATTTCCCTATGAGAATGTTTTTCTATCTAAAATTATTGAGTCTATGGAATGAACCATTATCAAATACATGAATATTTTGGGAGAATACACCAATGTGTTTCCATATGAATTTCCTAGTCTTCCACAAATCTGAGATGTTGAAATTTTAATAGATATTATACATGGGGTGATACCATTATACAAGACACCATATGGAATTGATTTTGTGGATATTGAGAAGAAGTAGACTGTATAATCTAGATAAAGGCTTCATATGCCCAAGTTCTTCACCATGGGGTGCACCAGTGCTATTCATCAAGAAGGATAAGTCAATGAACCTTTTCATTAATTATAGTGTGACCAATAAGATTGAAATAAAGAACAAGTATCCTCTTCCATATATTGATGACTTATTCGATCAGGTACATGGAGAGCAATACTTATCCAAGGTGGATTTACTGTCTGGATATTATATTGTTATGGTGAAGATGAGGTATATCCCCAAGACTACTTTTCCAACAAGGTATGAACACTATGATTTCATAGTAATTCTATTCAGACTCACTAATTATGCAGAAATCATCATGAACATGATGAATAAAGCCTATAGAGACTACCTCATTAAATTTGTGGTAATATTTATATATGGTTTTTTTATATAATCCAAAATCAAGGAGGAACATGAAGAATATATGAGCATTATGTTAATCCCATTTTCAATGGAAAATATTTATAAATAGTAAAAAATTGTGATTTTTGGTTCAAATAAGTCTCATTATTGGGTCATATTATAACAAGAAATTGGATATCTGTAGATCCTTCAAAAATAAGAAACAATTGACGGATTATTGATGCCTACATCTGTTACATATATCCATTATTTCATTAGGTTATGTGGCTATTACCACCAATTTTTGAAAAAATTATAAATTTTTTCAGATTAAATTACCATGATAACTCAAAAGGAATTCAGGTTTTATTGGAATGATGAATGTGAATAAATATTTAAAAAGATGAAAATGAGGCTTTTCAATGAACTTATGCTCATACTACCAAAAAGTGGATAAATTTTCATGTTGTTCAGCAAATATTCCAAGAAGGAAATAGGTTTTGTGTTAATGTGTAATGATAAATTCATTTCTTATGCTTCAATACAGTTGAAATTTAATTAATAGAACTACCCAATGGATGATCTAGAGTTAGTTGTAGTGATATTTTCAATTAAAATATGGCATCATTATCTCTTTGGGGAGATATGTGAATTATATATGGACCACAAAAGTATCATATATATATTCTTATAGAGGGAGATGAATATAAATAAATGTAAATGGTTATATCTGATCAAGGACTATAACTGATCAATTAACTACCACCGTGGGAAAGAAAACAAAGTGGGGGGAGCTCTAAGAAGAAATAATTCCGCAATTTTATCACTGATGAGAATTGGGAAGGATAATATATTTTGGGATTTGAAAAGGATAGACATTAGAATCATAAAGGCTTTAACATCATCAATCATTCCAAAAATTATGTCTCACCCTTCTCATAAGAGAGGTTATAGGATGCTAAGAATGGTTATGTGGAAATCATAAGAAAGTTGAAACTATTAGGAAAATGGGAATCCTCAAAGTTTAATGTTAATGAAGAAGGATGTTTGATATCTGGGTCAATAATATTTTTTCCATCAAATCCTGAGTTAGAGAAGATATTTGTAGATGATAAACATTGTTGGGAACTATCCATTCTCCTTGAAAACACAAATATGTATTGAGATCACTCTGATCACAATTGGTGGGACAATATGAAGAAGGATATTACTGAATATACATCAACGTGATTGGTATGTTAGTATGTGAAGGTTAAAATACTACAAATCCCACCTATAATAGTTCTAGAATTGGCCTTCATTAGTTCTAGAAAATCGCTAATAATCTTAGTGTGGTTATAATTCCATCGCTTTTATCAATGCTAATAAAACACAGATAAATGATATATGTATCAGCGCAATCAAAATCCATAAAAAAAGTCCCCATGTAATAGTTTTTTTATTTAGCACTAATAAATTGTACCTTTATCAGTGATTTTAAATGTGCTGATATATGGCGTCATGTATCATCGCTTTTAAAAGCACCGATAAATGTTTGATTTCTGAGCTCTTTTTAATGAAATGATATAGATTGACATTATCAGAGCCTGTATATGTGCTGATAAAGGATAATTTATCACTACGTCTAAAAGCATTGTCAATGTAATTATTTATCATTGTAATTAGTAGTACTGATAAAGTTGAAAACTATAGTGTGATGTTGCAGCATAGTGCATCATTGAAAAGAGGTGCACCATGTTGTAACAACAAACTGCATTAGCAAAAACAATAAGAAAATTTATCAAAATAAGATATAAATAATTAATTTAAAAGGAATAAAATTTCTATCACAAAAAAATAAAACACTATTATATAGTATGTCATTTTTTTGATTAAATTTATTGTCAGTTTTGAATAAAAAAGGTGCAATTAGCGTCATACCAGTCACACTATAAATCGAATTGAGGTCTGGATGAATGATACACATATCAAATGATTCATGTTTCATTTTCCAATGGTATTAAAATAATTCAAATTGTGTTTTCTTAGTTTTTAGTATTTTAGTGATTTTTTATATCTAAATTAATTTGATTTTTGAATAAAAAGATGAAAATTGACTCATAAAAGTCACATTGTGCATCAGATTACGGTTTGGCAGATCCCTACACCTCAAAAATTATGTATGGTTAGTTTTCTTAAAGTCCAAAAAATAGTAATGATTTTTCTCAGTTCTGAGTAATTTAGGTTTTTTTTACTAAAATAAATGTCAAATTTGAATAAAAAATATGAACTTGGAGACATACTGGTCAAGCCGTGCATCAGATTGTGGAATGGACGAATGATACAAAATATAAATTACTCATGGATCATTTTATGAACGTATCAAAATGTTTGAAATGTTTCTTCATAGTTTTTAGTATGACAATTGTTTTTTTGATTAACATTAATGTAAATTTTGAATAAAAAAGATGCAGTTGGAGTCATAATATTCCCACCGTGATTCTTATAGAGGTTAGGCTGATCCCTACACGTCAAAAATTATGTATGAATCATTTTCCTAAAGTACCAAAACAATATGAATGTGTTTTCTTCGTTTTGAGTATGTCAGTTGTCTTTTTAGTAAAAATAATGTAAATTTTGAATAAAAAAGACTTATATGGAGTGATAGTGTTAGATGGATTGAGGTGCAGATGAATGATACACATCCCAAATGACTCATGGATCATTTTCATAATGTATGAAAATAATCGGATTGTGTTCTCTCAGTTTTGAGTATGTTAGTTGTTTTTTTAATAATTTTAGTTTCAATTTCAAAAAAAAAGATGAACTTTGAGTCATGGCAGCCACACCGTAAGTCAGAATGATGTGGGGATGGATTATATACATCCCAAATCACTCAAGGATAAATTTCCTAAAGTATGAAAACAACAGAATGTATTTTCCCAGTTCTGATTATGTCGACTTTTTTAGTAAAATTAATTTCACTTTTAAATAAAAAAAGATGTTGTTGGAGTCATATCAGTCACATCGTGCATCAGAGAGACGTGCGGTTGATCCCTACACATCACATGTTAAGTATGTATCATTTTCTTAAATTAAGAAAATGATCTAAATGTCATTCCTTAGTTTTGAGTATGTCAGTTGTTTTTTTACATAAATTAATATCTAATTTCAATAAAAAAAAATAAGCACTTGGAGTCACACTATGCATTGAATTGAGGCGAGGAGGAATGATACACATCCAAAATGAATCATGGATCATTTTTCTATAGTATCAAAGCAATTATAATTTTTTTCCATAGTTTTGAGTATATCAATTTATTTTTTATTAAAATTAATTTCGGTTTTGAACAAAAAGATACACGTGGAGTAATATAGGTCATACAGTGCATCAAATTGATGTTAGGTTGATATCTACACATCAAAAATGATATATGGATTATTTTCCTAACATACCAAAACAATTGGAATGTGTTTTATCAGTTTTGAATATTTCAGTTTGTTTTACAAAATTTAATGTCAATTTTAAATAATAAAGACGTAATTGGAATCATATCGATCACACAATTTGTTGGATTAATGTATTAATGAGTTAAACACATCCCAAATGACTCATGGATCGTATTTCTAATGCATCAAAACTATTTTAATTAGTTTTCTTATTTTAGAGTATGTTAGTTTTTTATTAATATTAATGTCACTTTTGAATTAAAAATATGTTTCTGGAGTCACACCGGTCACACAGTGTGTCAGATAGTGGTACATATAATATTTACATGCCAAATTTGTTGTATGGATCATTTTACTAAAGTAACAAAACAATTTGAATGTTTTTTCTCGATTTTGAGTATTTCATTTGTTTTTTTACTAAATTTTTTTCAATTTTGAATAAAAAAGACACACCTGGAGTCACACTGTTTTCCTGAATGAGATGTAGTTGAATAATACACATCCCAAATAACATAAGGATAATTTTCCTAAAGTATCAAATCAATTGGAATTTTTCTTCTATGTTTTTATTACTTCAGTTTTCTACTGAAATTAAGGTCAATTTTGAATAAAAAATACTTACATATAGTCATACTGGTCACACAGTGTGTCATATTGTGGTGCATCTAAATTTTAGAATTCCTAAATGACTCATGGATCATTTTCCTTAGGTATAAAATGATCTGAGTTAATTTTCTCAATATTGAGTGTGTTAGTTGGTTTTTGTTAACATTAATTTAACTTTTGAAAAATAAATACACAGTTGGATTCATACCAGTCACACAGTGTCCCAGATATAGGTTTGGTTGATACCTATATGTCAAAAATTATGTATGATTTGTTTTACTAAAGTACCAAAATAATTCGAATACATTTTCTCAGTTTTGAGTATGTTTTTTTTTCTAAAATTGATGACAATTTTGAATAAAAAAGATGCACTTCAAGCCGCATTGTACATCGGATTGAGGTGTAGCTTAATGATACATCTCCCAAATGACTCAAGGATTATTTCCTAAAGTACCAAAAAATGGACTATGGGTACTCAATTTTGAGTATGACAACTTTTTTTATCAAAATAAATGTTTTTGGATTAAAATGATGCACTTGGAGTCATACAAGTCTCATCGTGTATCATATTGAGGTTCAGCTTATCCTTACACAATAAAAATTACGTAAGAACGATATTCCTAAACTACCAAATCAATACAACATCATTTTTATAGTTTTTATAATTTTATTTGGTTTATTATTATAATTAATTTCAATTTAGAATAAATAAGATACCCTTGGGGACATATTGTTCACACCTTGCATCAGATTGAGGTGTGGCTAAACCCAACCAATCAAAAATGATGTATTGATTATTGTCCTAAAGTACTAAAACAATCCAAATATGTTTTATCAGTTTTGAGTATGCCACAGTTTTTTTACTATAATGTCATTTTAAACATGAAATACAGACAATGGAAATTATCTTATGTGACAAGTGTTGTGTACACTTTTAAATAGTAGTTATCAAAAAAAATTGTGTGATTTGTATTTTGCTTCATTTCCCAACATTTTTTTATGCCTACTATTCTTATCCTCATTCACCTCAATATCCACATCAATCATTACCTCTACCACCTCCTCTATTTCTGTCTCTAACTTCGATATAACTCTACTGTCACATCCACCTCTACATATTCTTTTGCCTCTGCCTCCGTGTTTTCCAAACAATTTTATTTTTTTCAGGTGAATGCATCAAAACAAATTGATTTTCTCCATTAATATTCTCCTTTATAAAGACATAAATGATAATATATAAGCATTATGACACTAATACTTCACAAAAATAATATCTTTTGAAGGTCATATATCATATTAGAGCACAAAAGATCATGTAATCACATAAATTTGTTTTTGACATATATTCTGACAATGAGTATGCTTCCCAATAATCTCTAAACAAATTGATTTCTTCAATTGTGTAACTGTTTTGTCAGAAATCTTGATAGTACAAGGAAAATATAAACAAAAATATGATTAAGGAATATATTTCATGAAATTGTAATTACCTTTTGAAATTACCTATTGGGGGATGCTGGTTTTTTCAGGCTATATGACTTCCCTCATAAATTTCCAAACATAACATCCACAATCGATTGCATTATCTTATTTCATGCAATATAGAAACATTGATCAAAATAATTATATTGTTTTTAAATGTTTTTATAGTTAAATATTTCAATATATAATTTATTTTTACTATTTTTAGTGATCCATTAGGTTTTGAGTTTTAGACACCAACCTCATTCCATAATTTAGCTAATATTTAGAAATCATACCATCATAAAAAAATTATCATTAAGACACAAAATGATCATATAATTAAATTTTTATCTATAAAATGATGATTCTAGTGTATTTCTGATTCAAAATACACATCATATGTTGTCGGATGGTTGTAAATACGTGAATTGAATCCAACAATTAAAAATTTGGGGTGACTATATTGACTTCTATTAGCATCTAGTGATTCCCAATAAAACAAAAACAATTAAGTAATTCAAAAATTAAAAGTATATTTTATTTGACAATATCATAGAGTTTTACCCTTTCATTTTAGGCATAAAAAAGAGTCAGTCGTTTGATTATTTTTTATTAAACCCTTTGATGAACTCATATTTTTTTATTCTTTATTTATTTTTTTCCAATGTAATTCATATGATATAAATTATACTATGATTAATGAATTCAAAATTTGCTTCACATGATCTTCCCTTTATATAGTTGTAATATAAACACATGTACAAAATATGAATAGTTATAAACATTAATAAACATATTTAGCTCACTATTTGGATATAGGTATTATGAAAATGTACCTTATGTATGTATTCATTGTTGAGACAGCCCTCTATTCATGCTTGAGAATATCATTTAGATACTTGAGACCAATTTATTATATAATAAAATCTCTAAAAATATATTCTTTATAGTGAATGTAAGACATAAATTTATCATTAAATGTGATCTCTTAATGAAGTTGTAATGTTAATAAATGTTTCTCTAGAACTAGAGGGGAGAGGGTACTTTGAATTTATTTTTCATGGTCTATTCACTAGATTTTATTGATTTTACCTTTCATTTATCAACTTATTTGTCCATTTGTAATATCATGCCTCACTTCAGACATTTTATCATCAATAATAACATGTTTTTCTTATAATTTTTTTAAATATTTACCTCATCTCTCTTTATAAGATTATATGACCATTCTATGAATGCTCTAATAGTATCTTGGACCATTGTAATAGTTGGATCATCAATTGGAATTGGAAACGTAGTAGTTAGCTTATAATCTACCTCAATCCACCCTCTCATGTGATCTTCTATGAGGGTTTTATTGTGTAGTTGGTCTCCCGAGATATTATAAATTGTACCCCTCACAACAGTGAGGTATGTTGGTATTGAAAGAAAAAAAATCACATAAAATTACACCTTATAACATTTTATTAATATAATGTTATCAGAAGTTGTTTGATTCAAATTTAGAAGAAATTTTAATTAAAAAATTGATTTCTCTAGTTATGGTTTGGGGTGGAATGGTAACCCTTAAAGCTAGTGGGATCGTTTGGATCATGTGCAGATCTTTTATCCACCTTCGGTTCACTTTGATCATTTCTTATACATCAGTCAGCCAAACGAAACTACAAAATTATATCTTGTAATGATCCTATTTATGTCATTATTCATCTCATCAAATTATATTTATCTTCTTGTGGCTTTATCTTATTAAAATATGTTCAAGGAGTGACTCCAAAACCTAATCCTTTAACGCAACCATATTGTTCAGACCACTTAAAAGATATTGAGATTCGCTTTTCTTCTGGTATGGTCATTGCCGATTCTTGTGTCTAAATCATATAAAATATATTAACCTATTTAATTTCTGTAATATTGTTATAAATAAAAACTAATTAAAATTATGTCAAACTTACAAATGATTCCCATACTGATTTTTTGTTTTCATCAACTAATATACCATCCTTACTTACATGAGCCTCCTTACATAGCACATGACATGGGATTGAAATGGATATATATTTTGATTCATCAATATTCATATAAAAATGGAACATATGTTGTTTCATATAATAAAATTAAACTTCTATTTTTTATTTAAAATACATACAAATTTATTCCCTAATGAAGCGTACCCCATTCTTCTTTTGAGATATGGGTACACTGGTTTTGATGCATGTTCTTTATTTTCATAAATTAACAATTTTGAATCACGTGTGATAAAATAAATAAGGTCAAATAATATATTATCGATCACAACACAACTAAAATTATTTCTCATTGTAATTATTGCTGAACGCAGTCCATGTTTCATGCTTCATAATGTGTGCATAAAAAATTGGTGGGTGGGGAATTATTTTTCCTTCAGTGTCTATATAATGTAATTTCATCAGAAAATTTTGGAAGCCTCTATGGTCTTTTCCAATGGACATTAGGGTAATTTATTATGGAAATATTCTAAAATAAATTATTTCTACATGGAATAATGAAAAATATATCAAGGTAAAATTATATAATTTTTCACGAAAATAGAGAAAGTATATTTTAACATTACCATTATACCATTCAAATGGATTTCCATTATTATAGGTTGGTAGTGGAACCATGAGTGAATATCAATTGTATAATTTATCCTCATTATGAACTCAACATAACTAAAGAACATTGACTTGTTGGAGTAAATAGGTTAGTCGCATTGATTCCAACTAACCCTAAATTTTAAACAATGACTTATTTCCTTGATTATTTTATTCAAAACCATGGCGTTGCATTGTTGTTGTATTTTTCATTTTTTCCATCATAATATTGTTGATCCCCAAATAATTTTAGAGTTTCATGATCAATATAATATTCTTTCTTTGGATTGGAAATTTCATCATGTTCAGAATCCATTATGTGCATGATTAATCAAACATTTAATTTTTCTTGAAATCAATAATGAAATACACTCCATGCATAAAAGTACACAATTTTATGAATCTTGCATGAAATATTAAACAGAGATATAATACATAAAACTATCGTAAAAATAACAAATGACTGCCTTTTTTTAATCAATCCTCATATTCTTGATAGCCTTCCATATCTTGACGATGGGAGGAAGGCTAATTTGAAAGAGGGAGTCTCATCCATCATTATTAGATGGAAGAAAATCAAGAATATAAGGATTAAAGTGTCCTAGGATCCTACACTAATGGAATAAATCGAAAAGGCTCCTTAATTGATATTTAATATTCATATTCTATGTCTGAACAAATAAATCATTCACATTTTAATATATAATATTTACACAATAAAATATGATATTTATTCGTTTGAAAAACTAATAGATTAATACATTGTTTCATTGAATAAAAAATCTTTGAAACCACTTTTTAGTTTTAGGGTTACATCTTATAATCATTAAAGGGGTAAAAAACCAAAAAAAATTATTATTTATCTAAAGCATAAATGTGAATGGAAACAATGAAAAAAACACTGATGACATACTTGTAATATAGTATCAGTGGAACAATATTCAAGCATCAATGTAATATGTTTGACTCATAAAACTGAAAAAGAAAACAAACCATTATAGCCTTTGAGGAGATCACATTATCCTTCATTCAAAAAAATATTCTTTAGTACCCTTTTTTAATGTAAGAGTGCTAGCCCCTTAAATATTTAATAAACACTACACAAATATGAAGATCAGTTTGGATGTGGAATAAAAAAAGGGTTAATTATAATAGGCTGATTGTTTCTCTATTTTGTGAATTTTGGACATGGATAACAAATTATCATAACTTATATGACATAAATATCTAAACCATAAAAAATAAATTTTAATAAATTTTTGTTCTCTCTACTGTAATTAACCATGTTAGATGGATTTTCAAATAAGATTTCAATCCTATAAATTAATTCTCTTTATATTTTGATTAGTAAATTTATTAATAAATGACATCTCATAGTTTTCTTGATGAACTATCCAACCCTAGATAACTCACTTACTTTTGGTAAATACTCTCTTTATATGTTTATGTGTATTTCTAATCCCATTTACCCAATTATTTCTCAACCCTAACTAATCTACAAAATTCTAAAAAAAAATTCAGCATAATTTTCTCACCAAATAAAATCCCCATAAATCATTTTAACCCATGGTTAAATTTTAATAATAATAATAATTAATTAATTAGAAAAACACTCACACCAAGCATCACTGAAATAATTTTGGAAACCTGATTAATTAATTAATTATTATTTTAATTCAGTAAAAAATTATTCCAGAATGTCATAAATCTAAATAATCCATTTCATTGTTTAACAATTTACATGAATTCTCAAAATCCATAAAACATGTTTTAATGATTTTTACACTTACCTTAGTCCCTATATGTTCATCACCCATCAATTAAGCCCACAACATGGTATCCCCTAATCCTTAAAACTGTCATAATTAAGCCTTTTTAATATATGATCTAGTATAAGAGATGTATTAAATTTGGTAAACTATCTAGATTTTTTAACCCTATATTATTCAAATGATGAGAAAACAAAGGGGTGAGAGGTATCCTTGTTAATTACTAGAGGATAATAATCCATCTATGTGTGTCTCTAGGAAAATATGGGAACGATATTCAAATACATACGAAAGGAGAAAAATAATGAAATAGAAACACACTTATTCTATTTCAGTAGTGATGAGAAGAGACGTAGGGTTCTTCATGTTTAAGAAAAGTAAAAAAATAAAAAATAAATAGAACCCAAAACATCAAACATCAATAGAGGAAGAGTAGAAAATAACATGGATTACATTTTAGATGTGATTAATCATATGGAATGTTGAGGAATTGCACCGGTAGTAGAAGACTTCTGTGGGAGCTTGGGAATCATGAGTGATTGAGTCATGGATAGGGGTTTTTATAAAGATCAGTATCAATTTTAATAGAACTTTCAAAAAAGTTATAACAAATTTCTCTTTTATCAGTGCTAAATTTATAAAAGCTGAAAATTTTGTCTTTCATAATCTCTTTTTTAGCATTGATAAATGAAACATTTATCAGCACTAACATTTTAGCACTGATAAATATATCTTTTAACAGTGCAATAAAATCACTCTTAAAGGTTTTTTAAATTACATATATTACTTTGTTATAATTTTATAATTATTTAAATATATATAATTATTTATTTATAACTATATAAATTCATATTAAAAAGTAATTAATATTTATTTATAATAATTATCAATATAGTAAATATACATTTATTATTTATTTATATTTATTTATTTACCAATATACATTTATTATTTATTTACTAATATACATATATTTATTTATTATGTTTTAGTATTTTCAATGTTTATTCATCCACTTTAGTATATATATATCCATATTTTTTAATAACTCATATTTAATTAATAAAAAGTACCCATTTTTTCAATATTATTAATGTGTAATCATTTTATTATTTATTTTTACTTATTTATTTACTAATATATTTTAACATTTTTAATGGAAATATAATCATAAATACATGCATTTTAAAAATGTGTGAAATAGAATAATTCAAAATGAGTACACATTAATAATATTAAAAAAATGGAAACTTTTTATTAATTAAACATGAGTTATTAAAAATATGGATATATATATACTAAAGTGGATGAATAAACATTGAAAATACTAAAACATAATAAATAAATATATGTAAATAAATAATAAAAAATGATCTAATTCAAAAATAAAATAAAAAATAAAAAACATTAAAAAATAATTACCTTAATTTATTAATAAAAATAAATAAATAAAATTTACTGAATAAATACATAATATTTATTAAATGTATAATGGTATAATGAAATTCTAAAATATACTAAAATTT
This sequence comes from Viscum album, assembly GCA_963277665.1. Taxonomy (NCBI): domain Eukaryota; kingdom Viridiplantae; phylum Streptophyta; class Magnoliopsida; order Santalales; family Viscaceae; genus Viscum; species Viscum album. The sequence goes on from OY728166.1 coordinate 390,075,953, forward strand.
GAATAATGTCCATAAATATTTGGAGTATGTGTTTCTATTTATTATGTGGATATATTTTTGTTAGTGTTGTATATATAAATGAATTAACATAAATATTTATAAATATATATATGTGTGTGTGTGAAATAAATGTAACACACGATGTTAAATATATGATAAATTGAAAAATGAGGCAACATTACAAATGAATAAGAAATTAATATTTTTTTAATTGAAATTTTAGAAATGTCATACGTATTAATTTTATATATCTATATTTAATTTGTAGTATTTATTAATATTTATGATCTATATATATGTATATTAAATTTATACATTTTATCAATTACTGTTTGGTTAATAAAATGATTGATATTTTTCTTAATTTACTCATTTATTTTTCTATTTTTCTGATTTTTCAATTTATTTTGGACCTTTATCAGAACTAAAATGTGATCATGAAGGGAAACATTTATCGGTACTAAAAACACACTGATAAAAGTCACCTTTTATTAGCACTATAAATGAATTTCTGATACAGGTTTCCTTTGTCAATGCTAAAATAAAACGCTGATAAAGGTTAACTTTTATCTATGATAAAAAGAAGCACTGATAAAGGGTTCATTTTATCAGTGAATTTATAGAGCACTGATAAATGTTAACATTGTTATAGGTAGGGTTTTTATTATTGATTAAAGGTATTAGTCTAAGGGGATGATGAAATAATTACTCATTCCAACATGGAAAAGGGAAAACCTCACAATGGACTTTGTCACCAGACATCTGAAGACATCCAGGGGAAAAACGCTATATGGGTTGTTTTTTATCTTCTTACATAGACAACTCACTTTTTCAAAATAAGTGAGGACTTATCAATGGATCAACCAGGAGGGATATACATCAGAGAAGTGGAAGGTCACCATAGAGTACCATTATTGATTTAATCCGAACAAGACCTTAGATTCACCTCCTAATTATGGAAAAGTCTGTAACATGATCTAAATAATATACTAATCTTGATTATGACCTATCAAAATGAAACTAATATCCAATCTGAGTAGATAATTAAAAAACTGGAAGGCATATTGCAAGCATGTTCGGTGGACTTCAAAATAAGGATAGAATCATCATCTTCCCCTGGCCGAGTTCTCTTAATAAAAATGTTTCCACTCGAGTATTCAAATGTCCCATATAATTCCCTTTATGGAAAGTGGTTCAGAACACATCTATTTTGGGATGAAGTTGGGGAATTCAAGTTTCTATGTCCTAAAATGGTAAAGGAAATTTGGGGAAAGGATAAGATCATTCAGAGTCACATCAAGGATACTCTGAGTTAACAGAAGAGCTATACTGACAATAGTCTACATGACCTATAGGTTCATGTTGGAGGCATAGTATTCCTCATCATATCTCCATGGAGTAAAGTGGTGAGATTTTTGAAAATGTAAATGATTATTTCTTCGTATATCCTCCCTTATGAGATCCTACATCGCATTGGAATGGGGGGATACTAACACTTACTCACACCAATCCTATCTGTTGTACACATTTTATTCAATGTATCCCTCTTGATAAAGTAAATAACAGGACCCTCACATGTACTCAATAGAGAGGTGGTGCCATTGAAGAATGGCCTTTCTTATGAGGAGAATCCGATGAAGATCATAGATCATAGATGATATAAGAATTAACCTTGATAAAATATCTTGGAGAAACCATATGTTCATAGAATCAATGTGGGATCCGGATTAGGTGATGAAATAGAGATACCCTCATCTATTTTAGCAAGGTAAAATAAAATTTTGGTGGTGAAATTTCTTATGGAGATCACGACCCAAACCACATTTGTCAAACAACCTCGTGAAATTCCCACCATCACACACCTTACCATTAGGTTGTTTGATGGTGTTTTAAAGGGATATGTATGAAGACCCTATAAATATTATTATCTATGTTATTTTTTATATAATGATGAATATATTTTATTTTATTATTATTACATTATAAATGTTTTTTATTTTGATTCAATAAAACGAAAATAGATTTTTTGGTAATATTAAAATTAAAATAAATAATTTATTTTAAATAATTAAAGGATTTTTAAAATAATTTTTTAATGAAATATTATTAATAAATAATTTTTCTGAAATAAAAATTATTATATAATTTTTATGAAGACAAATGCAATTTTTATAAGGGTTTGAAAAAATTTATTGTAAAAAAACCCAACATTTCTTAATAAATAATGATTTTATTTTAAAATTGAAAAAATATGAATAAAATTATTAAGATGATATGAAAAATGTTTTTTGAATCATAACATTGATATTATACAATGCTGAATTTTTCATAATTTTTGGAGATAGTCATATTTTTAAGTAAAAATTAAATATTGTATAAATATAAAATGTGTATTATAACACCATAATGATTCAGACATGATGTAATAAATACTATAAAATGTATCCCAATCCAATTATATCTTTTCTACATAAAATAATGATATTTTAAGTTTATTTGGTTAATTTTTTAACTCCTTTATGAATCCTCCAAAACCATTAATATATTTTCAGTTTTTAAAATAACTGTTTAAGAGTATGACTTAACTCCACATATGTAGGAAATTATTTTTTAATGTTCTAACCTTGGAATTATAAGAAAATGAAAACATTCCTTTGTAATAAACCATGATAAAAAACCCATGGGATGGTTTTTGGTTTTTGATATTTTATTATATAGAGTCCAAATCATACAATATAAAGAAACCCTCCTCTTTTACTATATAAAACCACCCAATATAAAATTTCTATTCACTAAACTCCTTAGATAATTCTTATTATCTTCACCATATTCATTAGATCTATCCCAAGGTTCCCCAAACTCTCAAGAATCCCCTCCTAATCTTTTTTAGTCACACACTCAAGTAAGGGATTTTCCATCATTTTTTTTATAAATCTCTTCATTTATGTCATGTATCTTAATATATATATTCATAGGTTGGTATATGATATTCCATGTTCCCCTCACTTTACAAGTTATTTTTAAATTTTGAGATACCCCTTTCTTTCTCAATGATCTTTTATAACACACATTCCCATGACAAAACATTATAATGGATTTCTCTCAACTTCATTCTATTCAAGAAACTCCTTTGAAATTAGCCTTTTTAATTTCTATTTTTTATATGTACATTCATTTATAAATATTTCTGAAATTTCCAATTATTAAAATTTGAATGATATATTATTTATCCTCTATCATTTTGACAATTACCTAAGTAGTTACTATGATAAAATATTATAGGGGATTTCTCTCTTCTCATTTCCATTCAAGAACTTATTTTATGTTACATGTATTAAATACAATTTTCTTATGATGGGATATGTTCTTACACATTAAAATTACTATAAATTTAATTTATAAATGATAATATCCCCCTTTAACCCTAATTAATCCTACCATGTTACTTTATGTACACGTGTTACCATGCCTAAATATAGTTAGAATTATTTACTACATTCAAGTTTCTTTATTAACATAAGACTCATATTTCAAATTTAAAATGTTTGTATATCTTTTTAGTGTCCCTATAACTGGCCATATTATTTATTCGTGATGAGATACCCCTATCATTAACCCACTTTTATGAATTTTTAAGGGACATCGTTATGCTAACAAAATTAGGCCACGATTTTTTCCGACCAAAACAATTGTGTTGTCAATACCATGCCCATTTCCTATCAAGAGTGTTTACCATTATAAAAATGTAACTCTTTGACTTGGGAAGTAAATGTATATATTATACACTCCTGGTTCATAGAATGAAATGTGATAAATTATTACATTTATTATGATCTATGTGGCACACTTAAGCATGGAAATGAAATGAATTTAATGGGTGCTCCCAGAATTATATATCACTCCAATGTAGTGGGTAATGATTAGTATCATGAGACATCATTTTGGGAAAATGAGTGAACCTGACTTATTTATGGGACTTTATCCATTATTATCTCTTATCATTTATACTTAACCTATGTTTATAATGCATTGTTTTAATTATTTTCCACATTTAACATATTATGAATTTCATACTATATCATGCTTTATTATTCATATTACATTTATTACCCATTGATATTCCTATTTTATAACATTTAATATCTTTTTTTTGTTATGAAACTTGTATTCCCTTATTGTGATTTGTAGGTCACCATTTTCTTATATATTTCCCCAAGTTATTGCATCTAGTTTTAAGTATAAAAGAGTATTATAAACATGATAAGGTGGTTTTTAATAAAGATGTTGTTTTACTTGTTTTCACCTCTTATGTAATGTACCTATTTCTCAACTACACTAGACTTATAAATCATTCAGCTTGTGTCATGTGTACTCATATGTAATAAATCATGTATTAATATGTAATAAAGAGTAGGGTTTTCATAGAAAACATATCCTAACTCTGACTTGAAATCATTCTGATCTGTCTGAATACTACCATCAGTATTACCCCTGATGGACATATCCTCATATCATCCATACACCAATAACATATACTTAGTTCTTCTAAGATACTTAAGGATGTCTTTAATACTATACCAACATTGTTATCCTAAATCATCTTGATATATTCCAACCATGCTCAATAGATTTGAAATATAAAATCAAGTACACAATTTGGAGTTCTTGATTGATCCTATCAATGAATTTTATAAGATCATACACATTATCAATTTCTACCCATGTTTATGTGGACATATATTCATAGGATAGTGTGATCCATGTGACACTAGACCAATCTCCTCTTGGATTGTTCTATAATAAATATCTTTAGTATCTGGTTAATATATGTAGTTTTACATAGTCCAAGAATCCACTTAGTTCTATCACGAATGATCTTGATCCCTATAATATAGGTTTATTCACCTATTTCCTTCATGGAGAAACATTTGTTTAATGACTCTGTAAAATATTGTATGACTATTATGTAATTTCCAATAAGTAATATGTCAGCAACATATACTACTAGGAAATTGACTACATCTCCGCTAAACCTCTTGTAAATGGCTGTATCAAATTCATTATTAATGAAACCAAATTAGATGATAGCTTTATAGAATTGAATGTTACATGAATAGTATTATTGCTTCAATTCGTTAATATAACTCTAAATCAAGAAAATATTTTTGGCACTCCCTAGAGTCACAAACCCTTCTCTTTGGGTCATATAGACATCTTTCTGAATGTTTCCATTAAGGAATTATTTTTTCACATTTAGTTTTGAAATCTCATAATAAGGGAATGTATATATAGAAAGTTTAATTATGATATACAAAAAACCTAGAAACTGGTGAAATGTTTATCATTGTATTCAATTCATTGACACTGTTTATACCCTTTATCCACTCGACAACCTTTGTAGGTATTTTATTTTTCTTACATGTCCAGTTTTCTCTTGAATAACCATTTTCAACATATGATCATTGAATCAACTTGCACATTCACCAGAACACAAGCATGGTTATGATACACAATGTCTATTTTATAATTAATGTCTTCTTTCCATCTTGGTTCTTCTTATATCTCTACTGCCCCTTTGTGGGATACAGGTTCATCATTTTCAACCGAAAATGATTCCCCATATTCGGTGACTAGAAACCATATCTCTCTAGTTCTTATTATTCCCTTTTACTCCTAAAAGGTACATCTGTTTCAAGAACTAAAAATTCCTTGGGGACCTATGGACCATGTTACTATACAAACTCTTGTGTGTCATGAGAATAAAATTCATCAAATTAAATCATTCTCACACTAAAATTTTTGTGGATATGGTCCCACTCATGAAAAATGAAATCTATAAAGATAGTTACTTTCTTGTATAAAGGGCTTTATATGTAGTATCCATTTTATTTCTTTTATATATGATATAAAGATAATTTTTGTGCCTTGGTTTCTAGTTTTTTGACTCAGAATGCCTAAAAAATGTCTTGTAACACCATACACCTATATATAAAAAACTAGTTTCCTTCCATTCCACAACATGAAGGTATTTCCATTTTCCTCTTTAGATGGAACTCAGTTTATTTTGTATGTCATAGTTTTTAATGGGTTTCCCCAAAAGGATAATAGAGTATCTACATGAATCATTATCAACAATATCATTTCTAATAAGTTATGGTTCCTCCCTTCACTACCACCATTACACTATGGTGTGTAAGGTGGAGTGAGTTGAGATAGAATTCCAAATTCCCATAGAAATTCACCAAACTCTTGGTTAATATATTAATCACCTCAATAAAATTCAATATCCATTACCTTCTTCCAATTTGATTCAATAAATCATTTTATAATTTCATGAATTTCTCAAATTAATAAAATTTATACCTCATCGATAATACATAATAATATCTACTGAAGTCATTATTAAATTTTATGAATTAAGAATACCTACCTTGGGTGTCTACTGAAAAGTTTCCACACACATAAATTTCTACTAATATTAGAAGTTTCAAGGACCTTTCACCATATCCACCGAATGTCAGTTTTGGTATTTTTTATTTGTAAACAAGAATTGAATATTTCTAGTTTTTTTAACTCAGACAATTCTAAATAACCATTTTTATAGAGTTTTGTGAAATATTCACATTTACATTACCAAGTAGATAATTTCACAGTTTGGTTTTATATATGTTATGTGAACATGATTCATTTTATACTTCCAATACATGGTTTTATTATTATAATACATAAAGGCCATTATTTAAATGTTCCATAGACAACATATGTTGTATTTATTAAAGAAAACACTATTTTTCTATATGTGAAAATAAAACCATCTACATCTTGGAATGATATAGAGATTATGTTCTTATTAACTTTTGGTACATAATAATAATATTTTCAAACCAAAATCATTTTCATTGGAAATAAAATGTGGTATTCTTAAATAGAAAGAGTAGCTAGTCTCATAATATTATAATCTCTCAAATCTACCTCTCTTATAACATTCATTCAAAATATTCACAGTTCATGCATTTGGATACATATGAGAGGACCAAAATCTATATCTAATACCAAATGTGTAGATATTTAATGACTACACTTGATAACAAACTCACCTTTAGCATAATATTTTTTTTTTAATTTCACTTCTAGTGGAATGACTTTAAATATGAAAAACATACTACCTCATTTTCCTTACCCTACCTCTGAATCTTCCTATTTTTGGAAGGATGATGCTCAGGAAATATAGACTTATTGTTCGCCTTGGACCCCTTTTACTTGTACTTGATTTTCTTATTCAATATAATGAACATAAGTTTTTCATGCCCCATGTCCTTATCCTCTTGGATAATCAAATTACAAATTTGTGATAAACACTTATCATTATTTATAATATTGTAATTTCGAATAAAATATGAGAAGGTACTAGGAAGTGATTAAATTATGAGATCTATTTGCAATTCATCTGGAACATTAATCCCTAATATGTATAAGTGTTCAATGTATCCAATAATCATTTTTACATGAGGCCTAGCTGGTGTATACTATCCAATATTAGTTTTAAAAAAGCATTGGAAATTATATATCACTCTTGAATTTCCTTCTCTTGATAGAGATCCCAATGCTGAGACATCATGTTAGATGCATATGTGTCATTATGTTTCTTTATAAGCATATTGGGTAGGGATAATTGCATGGAACATAGATCATCTATATCATCAGTCAAATTTTTATCATAGATAGAGAACTCTTCATCACTAGCCTCATTTTTTGGTACATTAAACATTAGTTCTTTTAGAATATTAAATTTCCTTTCATGGTGAAGGATAACATGAAAGAAACTTTTTTAATCTTGGATATTTGTGATGGTGAGAAGGTAATCCTTATGAAGTATTGATTTTAGTGTTATTGTTGATTTTTTTTATAAATAATATTTTCATTAATTTAGTATTTTATCATATAAAATTTAGGCATATAAATAAATATTTTATTTATTAAACCTCTAACTATTTTATCAAAACCCAATACCACTCTCCATTGGATTCAGAAGATCGTGTTTCCTTGACATTCGATTTGAAAGGATCTATATTCCCCTTCTTATTACCCCAACTTTTGTAGGGCAAGGAACTCGAATGGTTTTAGGTAGACATTCCGAATTATAACTTCATTAACTCATAGTTCCATAATCTATTGAGTGTACTCCCAAATCCTGAAATCCATAAATTTTTTTCTCAACCCTTTATTATTAGTTAAACCAAGTCATACTTTAGAAGTCATACCTTGATGTTAAATGAGTTAATTAAACCCAAAAATTCAAGTTATAATTCCCCGATATTTGAAGGTACGCCAACTTTTCTTGGTCAACCTCTTTGAAATATGTTTTGATTTTAACTGAAGTAGTGGTAGCATATACTGATTTAACATATATAATTGATTGATTTTCTCTTTTGTGCATAAAATTCTAGTTATTATATTCCTTACATTCTTTTTAATATTCTAGGGACATATTTAATTTATTAACTATGTATTATATAATATTTATGGATAGAAAATTTTATTATTGTTATACCTTTCCTGCTTATTAATTTATTAAATAATGTGATCGTGAAAAAACACCTTAACAAAATAATCACGAAACGTGACATAAATAAAATAATAAAGTTGTTTAATCATGAGCTATTATTAATGGTTAGATTATCTAGCTGTTGATAAACTAACCTTTTACCTAGGGATGAAACACCTTGAACAATTACGGTTTATGTCACAAAATTCCACCTACCCACCACTGTATCTCTCCTGGATTGGTTTCTCCTTGGCTCCAAACTTAAACCACCATGAATAGATTGGGATCTAAATCCATTACCTATGATTTTACCCACATTTAGGTGATGGAAAAGGGTTTACATAAAAGAAAAAATTGGAATGTATACACTTAACTAATAAGAGGATAGATGGATCACATGCCAAAAATTAAATTTAATAATAAATTAAATGAAAATAATTACATACAAAGGCCACGTTTATTCTCATGATCATCCAAATTCATGAAAAGTAATACTCATTTATAATAAAATGATCCCTAAATTCTTAATTATTCTTATTTAAGAAAAATTATTCTCAAATCAATTAATTGTCTTCTATAATCAATCATTTCTTTTATCATACTTCTCATCTAAATTTCCTTCATATTCTCATCCATCATAATTTTAAACAAATTAAATATATTTATTTAAAACCAACTGTGTACATCAATGTACATTGGATAAAACATTGTGAATACTCTTCTGAATCTACCATACGTGTATTATTCTCGTCCATTGTTTATTCTTGTGAAATATGTAATACATAACTTATCACATACTTTCATGACATGTAATATTATTTTAATTACTACACATATTATATTATTTTTTTCATTGTTTTATGATTCAGTGAACATATAATAATATATTTCATATGAATAAAAATGATATTAACATCTAAATAATTATGTAGAAATTAATTAAACATTTATATATTTATTTATTTATTTATTTAAACCCATAACATGGAGAGTCCTATCAAATTAATTACCACACACAAGAACATGCAGATAATGTCTACATAGTATAATGAATTAATTTTAATTCGTGATAATTTGATATAAGTAGACAACATTTATAAGCAATCTACACTGTTTTCATGTCAATCCCCATCTATCTGAGCCACATGCCTACGGACCGGCCATGTAAACTCTACCTCGAAAAAATTGTAGTGCAGTAGGTGTACAAGGGATGCACAGAGTATGGTCTTCGTGTTACACGACCCCCAGTTATGTAGGTTTTGTATGACAATACACAGACCCTAGGTGACATAAATGACTATATGGTATGCATGTGGGATACACGACATGTACTTCAGCTGGCTGTGCACTAGGATGGCTAGGTCAACCCATGCTGTAAGAAATTGAATGCACAATGTATATTCAATGAACACTATTTTAATTAATTTAAAATTAATTCCTTGTGCATTGAACACTAGTACATAGAGTGTAACTCCACTTACATGGTGTGTACTCTTGTGTTATTCAACCAAAATTTAGGGCACCTATGTATGAATTCTTTAATTTTATTTCATTTATAAAATTAATCTATTTGATTATATTTATGCGAAAAAAAGTGGATGAAGAATATGTCAAGATTCAGTTTAATGAATGATTAAACTATAATTGAAAACTAAATAACAAAGTTATAAATAAATCAATGATCTTTAAATAATTATAAATAATTATGTGACCCCTCTTCCACCACTTGAGGGTTTTGGGTACAAAAAAAGTGTGGGGTGGGTCTTTCCCAAAATTTATTTTTCCCATGATCGACGATTGAAAAAATATTTCCACAATGATTAATGTCATGATCAATAGAATTGAAAAAAATGAAAACATGGAAAAAGGATATAATGTTGGAACCAAGTGCAAGATCGTCACATATTATTTATAATTAATTAATTAATTAATGAATTACCTTGTGATAATTATTTCTTCATTTATAGACCTGAAAATAGATCTACATTGTTTGGGAATTATATTATAGTAATAAAAAGTACATTCCATCTATAAGTGACCCGCAGATGTTCTAAAAATCTCCAAACATTGTCATATGAATCTCTTGGTTCAAGCACGGCAGATCCAATCACCTACTTAATTCACCTTTGATCATCATGAGAATCACTTCCAAAGCATTCACAATGATCTCTCAAGAATCTAGAGGGAATGGTGAAGGAATATCTCTCTCTGTTCATGGGAACGTTCTAAGAAAGGGATCTCTCTAGGTCTTGAGTGGATTCTCTCCAACTGTCATTGTGCACAACCCAAATGAAATTGGCTCTCTAAAAAAATATCAAATTTTTTACATACCACTAGGGTGTGTAAATAAATATTTTTACATGTTACCTTTAATATTTATTTAATTAATTTCAAAACCCCATTACTTTGAATAATAATAATAAAATATCTTCCATATGCGCTTAACTTGTAAATTAAATTAAATATTATTTAATCAAATAATATTCAAAATATATTATTTCTCACTGGACCTAAAATCTCAGTTTCCCATTCATCCAAAATATTTATTTGGCCATAAATAATTAATATATATTTAATAAATTAATATCACTTAATTATTCAACAATAAATACAAAGATATTATAAATTAACTAAATAAAAAATAAAAATTTATTACATATTTTATCTACAAATTATTCACCCAAATAACTAGTGACAGAATGTATGTGATCAAGCATACATGAATAATTATTAATCCTTGTGTAGGAAAAATATTTATTCAACCTGTTAAATAATTTAAATTTATATATTAACTAACTATTATTATGCATACACTTAGCTTGTGACCCTCTAGGCCTCTTTCTTAGTGACATTAAGAAAAGCAGCATAAATTCCAAGGTTACCATCTATCAACAGAACAAGGCACCCATAGATTAATAAGTTAATTCCACAATGACATAATACCTCATAGAGATGCTTAATTTCAAATATCATTCTGTTAATTATATATCATTAATCTGGTAGGGATTATTCTGGTGCCATAAACCAATGTGTTTGACGTCTCTTTATATGAATTCTCATAAATCGAACTTTCCTATAGAACACTATGACCATGTATTTATTTGGGATATATAATTTCCATAAAAGGGCCCTAGATATCAACTTTTATTAAATAACATATGGGGAAAGACATTTTTATCATTATTCATTAAGGAAATATTACTTGTGATGCACCCAAAGTATCCGACCTCACCACAGAACTGTCATCATGGTTTTTTTCTATAAATTGAAGTATGATACTTACAATACTCACCAATATTGATATTAAAATTTAAGGATCAATACAGATATCCATAAAGAGAACCATCCAATCACACATATAAATATGTATTTCCTACAGGTATTCCTTGTTCTCATGACATCATACACTATATGTTACCAAGGTCGTACACCTTGAGAAGGTGTCTCAATGCCCAATGAGTCTCTACCCCAAATGGAATGTATCAATTTTATTCATAAAATGATATCATAAAGATAAATAACATATATTTATGAATAGTTTCCTAGTACTTATAGGTTCTCATCATAGCAGGGAACAACTATTACCACTAAGTGTGAGAACTACTCTTAGGAAATTATCACATACCAAGCCACATGGAATAAAAATAATTATTTGATAAGTATTTTATTAATATTAAAAACTATGAATAAATTTTAGTATAAAGAACATAGATTTTGGTTCTAGGGAACCAACTTTGACATGTATTAATTTATGGGGATTTTGTTGAATCGATCTATATGAAGTAGTCAGCTGGTTTCAAGTATCAAAATAACTATAGGCCTCTATCCTATTTGGTGAGGTTTCTCTAAGCGCTCCCATGATTCCCAGGTTTGAAACCAGGTTGTGGCATAATTCTGGGTTACTACAGCAGTAAAATATAAAGTACTAGAGTAGGTATTGTTTAGTACTATTTTGTACTGTAGCATCAGGAACGATTCACCTTGGGCCACTCGTTTGGGCTTGGAGTCATTAATGAATTCGGGCAACCAAGGACTTCGGGTTAGTAAGTCTTTAGAGACACCATTAATGACATGGGTCCACCTTAAGTCCTTTGGGCCAAATGATCAGTGCAGTTTCCACAAACATAGTCAATAAAAAGGGAGTAGCCCCAGAGGAGGATTCAGATGAGACACACTCACCAGAGTAGAACCAAATAATTTAGAAGAATGGGAGGGTATGGCTCAACCATTCTGACCATCATGTGTTTACATGGGAAGCTTAGCCAGACATCCATGCAAATGTGGAGAGGTACCATCATGATGCAGATGCAGAGGAGGGGAAGTTCCCTTTAGTTATACTCTGTTTGAATTCTCTAAGACCTTCGTGTCATGTAATGTCTCTTAATCCTATGTTCCATGTAATATTTAAGGCTATGAAACTTTTAAGGGTACCCATCATCCCTTGAAAGGGGTTTTATCAAAAATAAATAAAAGTTAAGGCCTCTAGGCCATTCGGGCTATGGAAAGTAATTTCATCCAGAGAAATGATGAAAATTTTTGTTACACAAATGTACTTATATAGGTTGGAGTAGGGTAAAATGGGATGAATATGGATGAATTTACTTAAAAATCGATAGTTAAATGTAATAAATTATAAAAAGAAATGTTTTGAAATGTTTTCGATACTTAAAACCTTTTTTAAAAAATCAAATAAATAAATGATATATGTAATTTAATATATTATGTGTATTTGAAAAATTACCAATGCTTATAAAAGTGGAATCATATAACAAAAAGGGATTTGTAAATTGAATGAGTGAGTGTATTGATGTGTGAATTTAAAAGTGAAATTGTAATAAATATATAAGGAGATAAATCCTAAAATAAATAATATTATTTTATAAAGTATTTAATATAAATTTATTTATCTAACCCCTATATAATCTACCCTACTTTCTTTAGGGTTTATCGTATTCATCTTTTAGATTTAATGATATCCTACAAACCATATATACCATGATTTTTTAGGTCATATAAATAAACAAGATTATTTAATATACCCTTGCGTTTTTATAGATTTATCCAAAAACTCAATGAATGTTAATCAATTTCCTTTTGAGGATTTGGGAATTAAACATGAGTACCACACATTAAAAGGTTGTGGGAACTGAAATAGAAGAAGGATGGAATAGAGAGAGAGAGTAAGTATTACAATAAATGTCTTATTTTAGGAATGATGTCAATTATCTCAAAAATATATGTATAAGATATAGGGAAAATTGAGAATGATTTATGAGTGAGAATAATTTTATAAAAATATCACATTGTTGGATGAAAGAGAGTGTAATTTGGAATTGAGAGCAACTTGAAAATTGCAACATGTTAGACACTTCAATTAGGTGTGAAATTATATTTCCAAAAAAAACCAATGGGGTCTATTTATAGCCTAAAAAGGTTTGATTATCATTCTGTAATTTTTTTGCAGATTAAATGTTAAATAAGTCCATATTTATTGAATTTTTTAGTATAATAAATGTAATGTCAAATGAGTAGCCTTGGCACCACCAGATACATAATATCCTTCACCGGGTATCCGATGAGGCTTCTTTCTACTACTACTCAAGAGTCAGTAAAACCCAATGGATGGCCAATGTTTTCCTAGTAGTTTGATGGTATGAAAATATTACATGGTGGATTGGTCTGTCACAATCGGCTAGTTGATTGTCCTCCATTAGATGGATATTGTATTTCTTCTATAGTAGAGTAACTTTATACATTTAACTGGTTGTTCAGTGGCCGGCACTAACTTGATGGGACATCCTCCTACATCCCAGGGACTTCTATGTTCTTCTAGAGTACTTAATTTCCTTTAAAATATACAATAAAATCTTTCCAAGAATTCTAATATATATATCAAGTCTTCTTAAAGGATTATTGAAGGTGCTTTCCAGATTGTAACATGATTTCCCCATAATATTCTAATAAACCATGACATCATGAGATATGTTAAAATTATTTTTTATCCATTAAACATAATAAGGTGATAAGAACAAAAAATGAATATTTTAGTGATCATAAAATAGTTGAACAAAAATAAAATCTATCCAGGATATAATAATAAAAATTTTATAAATTTTATTTTTATAATTTAAAATAAAAAAAGACCACATAATTTATCCCCCATAACATAAACAAAATAACAAATCCCCCATTAGTATAATACATGATATTTCTCAGGATAACTGTTATCATATATCATTAAATATTTAGATTTATCTCCCTTTGGGATTTTTAAAAATAATTCCTTGATAGGGTTGGAGTAAATAAAATAATGATAAAATTTAAATAATATGGTTATCTTCAATAGTGATATTTTTAGAGAGGGAAATGCATTGTTTAAAAATTCTGAAAACTGATATTTTAAAAAATAAATAATAAAATGATAGATATTTAGTAATTCTCAAGAAAAAAATAGTTTCCATTAAAATATATTGTCAATTGGAAAATAATACATCATAAATTAATTTTTTACAATATAATGAGTTAAATAAGATTCTAAAAATTTAAAAAAGGATTGTCCCTTTCAAGATTATTTTAGTATTAAAAAATTCACATATCTATCAAATAATGATTTATAATTATGATGATCCAATAACAAAACTATGTAAAAATTAAACAAATTCAATTTATTCTTACGGTTTAGAAAAAATTGTGTTAATTAATCATATGAAATTCATCATGAGTGTAAATCCTGTTGTGTAGTAAAATCTCATTGTTCACACCAATGGTTAAGAATAGATTAAAATTCTTACCATACCTTTTTATCGATTAAAACTCTATATGAATATATTCAAGAACCACCCCCACTTTTTGAATCAATAAAATATTTTTTTTTTCTATAGAATATCACATTCATTTAACTTTACAAAAATTATAATAAAGTTGAAAAATATTTATGAAAATATTTAAAAAAACTTTTCTAAATTTATAATACAAATTTAAAAGTTTATAAATATTTCTAATGTTATGATAATAGTATCCCAAGATAATCATTCCCAATTGTAATTTAATGATGTCAAAAAGATCAAGATGAATTAGTTTATTTCTGAAATCATGAAGTTGAAGGTTTTTGAAAAAAAATATAGTCAACAAAATATCACTTTTTTAAAATGATATCAAATGGATTGGTATCTCAAATCGATGTTTTTAATATTAGATTATTGGAAAAGATTTTTTAGATACTAATTACACTAGTATTGTCACACTTGATTGGGATATGATCATTTATGGGACCAAAATCGATGATATTATGTTGTATCCATATGATTTGATCATAATAATAAATCGTTGATTTTTACTCTAATTTATATTAATAAAGAAAGAATTTATTCTCTTCATACCACTCTATGATATGAGGTATTTTTCGAGTTATTGAAAATTTCCACTTGTACTTTTCTAATCTAATCAACTTTAGAAAAATAAGAAAGTAAAAAAGAAGTTTCCTTTGGAAAAAAATCTAATATAATTAGTTCCTTTCAAATATCTAAACATTATTTTGAGATATTTAAAATGAAATTACATTGATTTTTATTTAAAACAAGTACAAGTTTATACGTCAAACATGATGTTCATCCTATTTATTGTAATGTAAAATATACTTTCTAAAATAATCCTATAATTATTATTGTCAACCAGTTGAATAGTTTTATATAATGTTAGCTTCAAATTTAGACTCATGGGTGTTTTAATTTACTTATAATGTACTATGACAAGACTATTTAAAATTCATTAGTTTGTTTTAATTGGTATTAAAAAATTCCTTAAATATTTGTGAAATTTGAAAACCAACTAAGATTGTGAGTTATTAAATAAAACACATTTCATACTTTTTATTCATTAAATCAGAAAATTCAACACAAATAGATTGTGTATTTTATATTAATATAACACCATAAAACTAATTTGAAAAAATTCATAAATAAATTGAAATGTTTTGAGAAAAAATATTTGAATCCCCTTTTCCCATTTTAAATTATTTTATAAAAGGTATTTAATAAACCTCTAAAGAAAAATTGGATGGTATTTTTTTAAATCATAAAAAGATTTAGATAACATGAAAAAAGTATTTGAAAATTTAAAATTTTAAAAATTATTGGTTGATCTATAATTTTTTTGTCAGAAAATCCATTTATAAATCCATTGTTGAAAACCCAACATGGTGCTAGTAATTATAATATTATTGGGTTATTACATGATAATCCAAATATTGTTCCATTGAAATTAGTTCAACTCCTCTTGAATGGAATGTATCCAATTCCCGTCATTAATAGCATATTCATGGGAATGAGGTTCAAAGTGATATAGATACTCTTGATGATCATCCTCATTTAAGACTGGCCTTTTTTATGAGTTTTAGATTATAATTCACTGATATCCTTCTCAAGATAATTTTTTAGATTGTAACCCAATGTTTATTAAAGGTTTATAAGTAGGTACTTGAATATGTTAAATTTCTTTAAATGATTTTGTTTTGGGTAATTTAAAACAATATTGGTCCCTAATATCATCACATTGAGTTTAAGGTTTAGAAATCTTATCATGAAACTAGATGTGAAATGAATCCTATATAGTCTTGGTTATTTTATTGAAGAATCAGTAGGCTTTACATGAGTTTCATTACCCATGAAAGATACCTTCAATGAATTTGGTGAGAAATTTCCTAGATTATAATTAATTTTAAGGATAATGAACTTAAAACTACAAACCTTAAAGCTTCAAACACTAAGAATGTCTTCTTTCAAATGTTTATAAGTGGTTTTCCCAAAGATAAGTTTTATCACAACTCAGTTAAGGATATTGAATTTTATATTAACCACCTCAGACAAAATCAATTTTTTTTATATTAAACTCACTCAAGATATTCTTATACATTTCTTATAGGTTTATATTCCATATTTAAAAAGCCCTATTTTATTGAGGTGTTTTAAGAGTATAGAAGAAATGATAATGTCCTTTAGAAGTAAAAAACTCATGAAATTCATTATTATCAACTTTTATACCATGTTCATTTTTAATTGAAAATATTTTGTTTCCTTTTTCATTTTCAACATTCCTATAAATGTAGATAAAAAATTTCATGGCTCTTTTTATGATCCAATAATAAAAACCTTTAAAATATAGTATAACCATTGTTAAATTAAAATGTTATATATTTACTGTTGATACTGGAAAAAATAGTTGGTACAAAAATGATAGTGTAAACTAGTTAAAAGGATTTAAAGGAGGTGACATCCTTTTTATACTTTATAGATTAATTATTTATTTTAGTTTTTTCAATTTTAAGAAATTATGTTATCTAGGAAAACAATTTGGTAAATCTCGTACTTTTTTGTTATGGTTTATATTAAAAAGAGAGTGAATGTTATAATGACCATGGTGATGATTCTAAATCCATGATACAATCCCTTATTCACTAATACATTTACCATTGTGACTTATAATAGACTTTAAATCTATTATGTAAATTATTTGGAAATGGGTGATAAATAATTGTTTCACATTAGAATAAAAAACCTTAAAAAACAATTTTCAAATAATATTAAAAAACCTCTATCACATAAAACACCAATAATTAGTAAATTATTTATAAATACATTAATAATTAAAACATTTTTAACAAATGTAGATGCCGCAGGCACCCACTTTCTATATATAATTTAGCGTCTCTATTTTTTCTCTTCATAACCTTTTCCTATAAAAAATATTAAGAGATCCATATTTTTGGTATACATATTTGGGGTCTACATAAGTTAGTCAATAAATACATTGGAATCCATACTTGTTTATAATATGATTTGTTTATTATAAATATGCGATAATAAACTAATTATATTTGGTATACCATAATTATAATTTTTTAAATTACATTCAAAAACATGATGCAAAAATATCATAAAGTAATTAAAAAATATATTTTATGATATTCATTTAATAAAATTAGTTTTTTATTAATTTTTTTAAAATATAATTTTTTCTTAAATAACAATCCTATGGTTAGTTTTAAATAAATGTTGGTATTAAAAAAATATTCAAGGATTATTCGCATTGAGTAGACTTAGCGAGATTTTTTTAGATATTTAGTTTTTTTTTTCAAATTATCCTTTTTTGGTTGTTCTTTTTTGTTTTATAAAGAAGTAACCTTTTTCAATTAAAATTTAAGATTTTTTAAAGAAAAATAAATTTAAATTTTTATTAATATATTTAAATATTAAGGAAATTTCACAAAACCATTCTTAATTTGACCTATATAATGAATAATATATTCATAATAAATTGAAGAGGTTGAATAAGTATAAGAGAAAGAAGTAAAACATTAAAAATTTACTTCACTACATACATTGATATTGTCCAAGATGAACCTAATACTTTTTTATCTTGATTCCTATTTGTAAATTTAATCCATGATAGCACTTCAAGTTTTAAATTTTAGATATTTCTTACCTTTTTTATTATGTTCATTATTTTTCTTGTTCAAGGGATAATTTATATTCATGGGACCCTTCTATTTTCAGCAAAATCAAGTAACTTCAATTTATATATTTTCCTTTTTAAAGTGTCAAAACCATATTTTATTTTGTTTTTAATTTTTCATATTCTTGGAAAGATGAGAAATCTTAGTCTCACCTCTAGATTTCTTATCATTTATTTCCTCGAAATAAATTGTATTTTTTGTTACATTGACCTACATTTCCTCTTTTTCAACTTTTATTTTCATAGTTATATCATATGTGAGGATAGATCTGATGATATTTTAAATGTATAAGTTATTTATATCTTTATCTTCTTGTATTGGGTAGTGTTTGGGTGCTAAAATTGTTGGTAAACATGAAAATATTTTCTTAACTAAAATTTTCAAATCATATGACATAGTAGGTTTATTTTCACATTCAAGATATTCATGTACTTTCTCATCAAATATCCAATAGTTTTTCAACTCCATCTAACCAAAAAAATTTAATCGACTAGAATTGCAGTTTTATTTCCAAATTTCATGATCTACATATACAAATATTAACATATTTGTTACATAAGAAAATTATATCAATATATTTTTAATATGAAATTTATTATGATCTTATATGTTGAGATAACCAATCAATAATGTCTTTTTAAAATAATTCTGCTATCCCTTTCTCATTTCACCTTTGACTCTAAATTCATTTCTTTCTTTCCATATATAATTATATAATGAAATCATCTAAAATATTACTATTGAGTAGATCATATTAATGTTCTTGTGTGAAAAATATTTCCGGTCAATTAATGTAATGACATTTTTCCAACTTTATGACTCATATTTGAAGAATTTCATAATTTAATGTTGGACTGAAATTGATTTTTATTATCCTTGACACATAAAAATAGATTGAATAATTTTTCATTATTATCCAAATTACTCAACAAAATTGAGATAGTCTACAACTATATAACATTCTGTGATAAATCCTTCTGTTTTGAGTTTTTTTGTAATACCTCAAGATCATAAATTATATTTTTCTTTAAAAATATAGTTTTTGAAATAAATTTCATTACATGAAAAACACAACCTAAAAAAATTACAAAAAATTATATAACCACTAATATATATCCATTTAAATTATAGGTAAATATAAATGTACATGAATTATGAAATATATATAGAAATAAAAATAATGTTTCTATTTAATACTTTAAATATGATGAATAATTAATTATTTTATCTAAATAATTAATAAGACTAATTTATCCATTAAAATGTAAACTTTATAGAATATATTTCTTATATGAATAATATATTTACACTAATTTCATTAGCAATTGATAGGAAATAATAATAATAATAGTTTATATTTTTTAAAAAATTTCTTATAATAAGAGTTTTCATAATAAATTCATTTTTTATTTAAATTTTATATTGCAATATTTTATATTTTCAATTAAAAAAAATAAATTTCTTTTTCTATATTCATCATTTCAGTATTGTCTTCCGATGATTTTTTGGGATATTTCTAAAATTATCAATTTTTATGTTAATAGTGAAATATACCAATTTTATAAATAACATCAATTTTATATCATTATAATAATATAAGAAAGACTTTTAAGTATTTTAAAATTATTTTATTTTAAAATTCTAATAAATTAGTTGAAAACAATATGTAGATTTTATAAAACATATGTTTATCATTATGAAAAATTAAGTAATATTTTACTCTAAAACCTATTTTTATACTATTATACTAAAAAATTAGATTTCATCACTCAAAAAAATTATGTACTAATAAATTGATTTAAAATTTTAGATAAAATGATCATATTATTTAATAATATTTATTTCATTTTTGTTCACAAAAAAATATGATTACGAAGATTAATATTAACAACCATCATAATAGTAAGACTACTATATTTAAAGAATTATTTTTATTAATATCATATTGATTTCAACTAATAATATACATTAATATATTCTAAAAATGGATTTTATATTATTTATAAAAATTTAATTTATTAAATTTTCACTAATTAGATTTTAAATCCATACTAAATAATATTAAGACGACATCATTAAGAAAGAAATATTTTTCTACAAAATATTTTTTCTATAAATAGAATGTTTTAACATAAAAGTTAATTTTCTATATATAATGAATTTAATTTAATTTAATTTAGATTATATTTTAGTTCATGGAACCAAAATTGTTTCTGAATTATTTGTTTTAATGTTGATTAAATGATTAGTGTTATTTGTAAAAATTATTTACTCAATAGAAAAAGGAATAGTGAAAAATATTAGAACAAATGACATCCAAAATGTTTAAAACACGTTTTTAAATGAGTTTTTTTATGATTTATATACTCAATATAACTCAAAAATTCAATATTTATAACTTTTTGAGTCATTTATCTTTGAATAGTTTAATGATATCCTTAAAAAATAATGGTCGTTCAGAAGAGTTCCATTTTCATCACATATAAATAAAGGAACCTCACCACTTAATGCTAGAAAATTCCTTAACAATTCTCCAAAAAATATGAAATTTTTATCTTCCTAGAAAACTCTCATATTTTCATAATCCTTTGGCATAAATAGTTATCCTAATACCTTCATTTACAAGGATAATTCTAATAAAAATGTTCAAGGTCACAAATTGCATATTACCAAATCCATATATTTTTTAACATTCATTCACTTAAAAAACTACCCTAAAAATAGTTATATAATTAAATGGTTATCATTTGTATAATTTATTTTTTAATATTTTTGTAACAATTTTTATTTATTCCTTCCCATGAACTTCTAAATAAAAAATTACATCAATCGTGTGTTGTGTGGACTACTGTCTCCATGAAGAGACATCTTCATTTTTTCACCACTACTGATATTCACTGATTAAATAGATAAAATTGAAAAATAAAAGTCACATAGATAATATAATTATGTATATGAAGAGATAATTTATAATCCCCTTCATTTTCTCTCATTGTTCAATAAATTAAAACATCAATCGTCTGTTGTGGAAGCAACATCTTCGATAAAGTAAAGTATTTTTCATAATTATTTTTAATATAAACCCAATAACATAATTTTTAATTAATAACCACAAAAAAATTAAATAATATCATTATATTTTTTATAATGATATTAGTTTAATATAAATAATTCATTAACTATACTTACCCATCGAATTATGGTATATCAATTTTTGGGTCTGCTGACTACTTACTTGATCAATAATATAAATATATTTCATGGATTACTAGGGTAACATAAATAATATTATTATTATAAGTTAATAAAAAATTAAGAAAATTATGTTTCATTAATGGTTATATTTTTTATTATACTATTTATTAAAATATCATCTCTGATCTCAAAAATTATAGAAATATACAGAAATTGATTCCGTTTTTCGTACAATATAAAATAAACACTAATGGAATGAGATAATATATTTATAATTACGAAAGGTTATCTATTATAGTAAATTATGTTATCTATGAATTATGAAATTTATGAGAAGAATAAATAACAACACCATTATTGGGAAACTTGTTCAAAAAGATCCAGATAACTAACCAATATACATTAAAAAATATTTATTAATTATGTTTATAAAAGGTTATATATATATATATTAATAAGGTTATCAAATATGTTATTAAGATTTATTTTCTTCTTATTTAATTGATTAAAACACTTTATTGTAATTTAGGGATTAAGGTAAGTGTTTGTGTTAACTCAATATGCTTTTATTGAGTTACAAACATTCTTTTAAAACTATAATATAACAAGTTTTATTTTTTTCCTAATGAATAATTTTTATGTAATTTCATAATTATTATTCTATAGTTTCATATTTCTTATTTATAGACTCATTTTATATGATTATTAACCCAATTATTATGTTACTTATAAGATTAAATTATCACTAATTTCAATTCCTTGCAACATGATTTTGTTATACACTATGATTTCTCTTTTATAGTGTAATTAATAACCATTTTATATTTAATATCATTCGTTCTCAATATTCATTATATTTAATGTTCCATTTTAAATTATATTTTTCAAGAAGTTTTGATTTGAAATATTTGAAATCCGTATGTGTCACTTGCCTCTATTTTCAATTTCATGAGACATGTTTTTTATTTCAACCATATTTTCTTCTATATTGTGTAATCAATTTCAAAAAAAAATTAAAGTAAAATTTTCATATTTCATTTCATTATATTCTAATTTCATGGAACACCTCTCACGTTACTTTTATTCATATGTGATCATTACCATAAATGTTTTTGAATCTTGGTTTTGCCACATTGATATACGATTCATATACACTGCTTATTTCATTTATGTGGTTTATATATTTTTCATGGATTAAATTAAAATCCTATCATACTATTTTCCTTTAGGGGATTAAAATTTTTAAAATCCATCACTTCCTTTTCCTTTCCAAATAATTATTTATTATAGTCACATTATTTCTTTCATTTCATTTCCTTTTTGAATACCCTACTTCTAATTACATTATTCGTTGGGAGTTAACTTGGATTCCATGTGTAAATTTATGGGTGAAATTATTAAATTCATTGTATACCCCATGCTTTATATGGTGTACATTTTATGGATTCTTACATAGAATAATCTAATATTTATATATTAGGGAAATATTGGAAATCTATAAACTTTTTATTTGAAAAAGGATGTTTTGGGATTACTTAAGAATGTTGATTAATTATTTTTTAAACATCCACATTTTTATCTGGATGGATTATTTCCTTATGATCCCATTTAATGACTGGGAAATTATTAATTATCTGTATATTAGTATCACAATACGTATATTTATAAATTATTAAGGAAAATTTATTATGAATCATAATTTTACTCATACCTTGTATATATATTAAAAATTGTAATTAATGTAATGATAAATGGGGACAAATATTATATATACTCTAAATGCATTAGTGGAAATAATGAGACAAACAAGTTTTGGAATTTTATTCTATGTTTTCCTAGATTAATATTTCTTAGATAGAGGGACCTATAGATAATATCACCTTGTCTATGATCACAATATCATAGCTTAGGACATGGAATAAGATATTAGACATTATTAATTCCATTTTTAAAGAACCATTTATTGTTATCCATTTGTTTATATATTTATATGTCAACCACAGATATGTTATTCTCATAGTTACTTTTAATTATGGAATTATTTTTTTATCTATTACTGTCATATAATGTTTTCTCACCATATGCTCACAAGTGATCATTGATTGTTAGCACATGTGTCTACGCTTACTGAGAATTTGAATTCACCCTTATTTTGTTTCCAATTCCGCATGTTATAAATAGAATTTATACAAATTATATTCTAAAAATTGTAAAAGGTTTGCTGATGTTTTTGGGAAATGTTAAATACTTGTCATGGATTAAGTATTTTCATATATACTGGAAAAGTTTTAATTTAATGAGAAAGACAAGAGATTTTCCAGATAAAATACTTTACTGACTCTCCAAAAATCTAAAAATACAATATATTTTAAATGTAACTGACTCAATATATTTTAATAAAATATTAATTATTGATGGTAAAAATTGGGTGACTCTAGTTTATTTAAAATCGTTTATGTAAAAAAAATTCATATTGTCATAAGATCATGGGAACACAGGTTTGGGTTGTCACATTTGGTATCAAAGGATTATTTAGAGATCATTATAGATTTGGATACTAGTTGAGGATAATTTAGGGATCGATAAGTTATGTTTTTTCATAACATAGTAGGTATATATAACCATTTAACTTGTTTGGTGTATTATTGAATATCTTAGTGATTATGATAATAAAAAATTAGGGAAATCTCTAAGGATATATTTAAGGGATATGTACAAGTATAGTATAACATATGAATACTTTGGTAATGTAATGATTATATAGTTCTCCAAGAAATTTCATCTTTATATAGTTACTATAAGTGGATGAAGGATCTGGAACCGATGTACTTAGTTTTAATTACCTCAAAAGGGTGAATTTGGTATTAAATCAATTATCACCTGGTCCATGAAAAAAAGAACCATCTGCACACCTATTTTGAAACTAATGATGGATATAATTTGGTTAATAAAATTCTCTTTACATGTAATTACAAAGGATTTCTTATTTTATGGAATTTGATAATGTAATTTGAAGAAAACAACCTAAAGAAAACTAGGTTAAATCGATATTGATTTAGGTTGAACATAATGGTAGTGAAATAAATTAAATAGGAACACATTTTGATGTTGAATTAAATTATATTCCAAATAAATATCTTATTACATCCATCACTCATGTTAAATTCTATTGGTTTTAGTAATGTATGATGCTTGACATAATCAAGTTAACAGTAGATGTATTGGACAATGCATAGATTGATGAAATGAGAAACCTAATAGGATATGAACAAGAGTTAGAAACATTATGATTATACTAAACTACATATCATGATTCATGATTAAAAATATGATCTTAGTTCAATTTCCAAATACACCAAACATAAAAATAGTGGAATCTCATGGATTTTCATGTGATAGTGATGATTAAGGAAATAATATTTAATTTACAACATTTTAATAATGTGGGAAGAAACACCACTAGGCTTTAAATAAATGTATTATATTTTTCTACAACTGTAAAAATTATAGTCATCAAGATCATGGGATCAAGGGTAAGAGAGAATATATAAAAATTAGTTTCTTCAATTATAAAAAATATGGTAATATAAAATTCAATGCACTAATTCCATATAAAATGGGGAAAATTGTCACTAAGAACCACCAAGACAATGGGAACAATGATAAACATTCACATCAAATATTATTAAAGAGGATAGTGATTCTTCATTTTAGATTCTTCAAATTCTTATGAAATGTTATAATTCACTATTAGTTATATATTTAGTGGTAAATTAAAAAAATAGGTGGTATTAATATTATTATTTATTCTTTATGGTTTCTTGTAAATTAATACTTACGTATCTATTTTTTCCTATTAATTTGATGTAGAAATATTAATGTATTATCTCTATTTACTAAGGTCTCAATCATATTTTGTATTGGTAAATATCATTATGCCTCATAAATCTAACCCTTATCATCTATCAATGTTGACAATGAACATCATATGTAATTTATTTTCGTATAGGTCTTATACACAATCATGAGCTTCTTATTATTTAAAAAGTATGTCTGATATTTCCTTGAAAATTATACATTGGATCTTATATATAATATTACTATAAACAACTATTTTCCATTGACACAAATAATTAAAAATAGAAAAAGAATAACTTATTTTGTGGGATAAATAACTAGAAATCATTAATTATACATTTCATTAAAAATCTAATGGCTTCAATAGCTTGCTTCAAACGCAACATCAAACCAAAACGAACTATGGAACATTATAAAACCGTTAAAATTTGTCCATATAATTAATGGGTAAAAAATGATGTATAATAATTATGAAATGTATGTATAAATAAAAAAATCTCATTATTAATACCAAGGTGTTGATAAAAATTAAATTAGTGTAGCTAAATAATTAAAAAGGCTGACTTGTTCTTTAAAATGTAAAATTAATAAAAATTGGTTTTTCGTGTGTTTTTTTAATATATATATATATATATATATATTGTATAAAATATATTGTTTATATGAATAGTATATCAATTAAAATTTTATTATTAATTGACAATAAATATAAATAAGAAGAGTTGTTATTTTAAAATAGTTATTTTCCAATGAAAAAATAGTTCGTTATATTTTTATGTTTTTATTTATTTTTTTAATTATCTTCTATAAGATTTTAAATTTGGAAAATTAAACCTATTTGTTTTATTCGTCATGTCAATATTATATTATGAACATTTTTCTTATTTTATAAAATAATTTATTTTTAGGTGAATACGGAAAAATATTGACTTTTCTTAATATCGTCACCTTCATATATTTATTACAATAAAATAATGAATTATTAATTTTTAAAAATGTTTTGTCTTTTAAAAAAAAATTTCAAATATAAATACATAATTTAAAAATAATATGTTGAATTTTTAAAACTCAGCTGAACCATTTTAAAAACATAAATAATTTTTTTCTTTAAAAACAATTTTAATCACTTATTTTAAAAATTATTTTTCATCACTTAATGAAATTAGATAAAAAAAGGATTTCATATTTTTAAACTGAATATATTTTCTAATAAGGCCAAATTCATTTCTAATAATAAATTTATGAGTACTAAGATTAAATTTAACAACCATGATAATGGTAAAACTATTATTTTCAAAGAATTGTTTTATTAATATTGTGTATATTATATCTTATTAGATAATTAGTATCTTATAAAAAGTGAAATTAATATGTACTTTAAGACTACATTTAATTTAAATATCACTCATTCTATTGTTAATCTATACTACATAATATTAAGAAAACTTAATAGTTAAAAAATATTTTTCTACAAAAATAATATTTATATATATAAAATTTTTTTTTTTGAAACATAGTTTTTCATTTTTTTAAAGGTGAAAATGTGATTCTTGATTTTTAAAGAAGTGGTGGTTCCTAAAAAAATTTATTGATGAATTGGTAATGCTTGGAGAAACTTTAGGGATCCATATTATTGTATTGGATGTCATGGTTTGGAAACTCTTTTTTATATGGCATTGGATGTCATGCTTGGATAGATATTCCTAGAATTTAAGTGTGTCAATTATTTTTGTTGATATTAATTTTAAAATTCAATGGATAATGGGATTTCATTTTTCTTGAACAACCGGAATATCATGAAATTATTTATATTCTATAGGATTGATTGATAATGAGGAGTTTGGCTTGGAATTTCATTTTGATAATGCATGGAATTTTTTTTAATTTTATAAATATAATTTCTGAATGTGTATTTTATGATGGCCTTAAAACCTTTGGTCGGCCCACTAGATATTGTCCCAAGCTAAGTCAGACCTTTGAAATTGGGGGACCTGGAGGTCAACCACACCTAAAGTAGCAGTCTATCGTGACCGTTGAGTAGAAAAGGATACATAGAGCCTACATAGTGTGGGTGGGATTGTGCATATGGCCCATAGAGGACACACTCATAAGAATGCATAGGTCAGTATGAATACCGCTAGGTCATAGGATCTTGTTTTCGGAATGTTTAATCAGTGTTAATACCTGATAGCTAGCTTGTCGTAAAGAAGGCATGGAATAGTTGATATACTGAAGTGCCAAACATGAGTGATTTAAATTAGGGACAAGCACTATATAGAGGGATATTCACATGTAATTTAGAATTGTTGAAATAATGATGGTCTTAAGATCTAATTGAGTGCTTGAATGTCAGTCATTTAGTCAACGTATGAATTATTCTTCCTCCCACATGAAAACACTTCATGTTCGATGGTTTTGTAGACAAAACACCCAGAAATGCATTTCAATACCATGTGAGGTCACACATCACATTATGTGTTTTGAAAAATTACATAAGTACGATATAACAAAAAGAAAATTAATTTTTTCTGAAGTTCCTATTTGGATGATTAATGAATCTTGGATAGTGATTTTCAAAGGTGCCTCATGGATGAATAATGGTTCACTGATAGTTGGTTGAGAAGTGATATTCTATCTGGGATGCTACTATTTGGGGATAAATTTTCCTTAGATCAACAAAAAATTAGAATGAAAATATCATTTTTAGTGATTCTTTGGGGATGTGGGTTATGAGGGAAAGAAAATATTGTGGCACTACACTTTACTGAGATATCTCAGGCAATAAAGAAGCCACGTGAACTAGTGTAAAGATTAAGATTCTTTGTGAAAGAGATGATTCTCAGACACCATACAGTATTCTTATGAAGTGAACTTCCTCAAAGAAATTTTCTATTCTATTTAAATTATAAAAAAAGTTCAAAAATAAATACATCATAATTCTGAGATGGTGTGTAGTGAAGCAATACTCCTGTGATAATTATTTTTAGACATACCTTTGTGTTGGATTAATTATGAATTATCTATTTAATAAAATTTATTCTTTTTAGTTATTTATTAAAAGGTTATGGGATGTTTATATGTGGTGAACAATTAACTAATTTATCATGCTTCACTTCTTCAAATAATTATCATGTGATAACTGTATCAATAACTAGTGAATAATTTTTAATAGATATCGATTTGATTCACATATGATGTGTGAAGAAATTTATGTGTAATATATTGATAAATATTTAGTACAATATAGTGCATTTATAATTTTATAAGAAAATAATTTATTTCAAAAACTATAGATATTATTTTTTAAAGTAGAAATAAAATATGCAGATAGTATTTGGTAGCTTATATATACATTGTGATAATTATTCATATCACATAATTATAATTTTTCATAATGTATGAAATGAATATATTTGAGAAGTCAGAATTCAAATTTTTAGGATGAACATATTCAACGAAGCTCTTTGAAATGTGACTATATGATACTTTATTTATCTTGAAGGGTCAAAATAAATATTTCCATCAATTGTTTCATAACCAGTCGACATTTATATTTTTTTTCTTATGTGGTTTTGTAATAATTTTTATAGTGTGGAAGATTGAAATTGTTGTCTCAGGGAGACTCTAGATAACATATTGGGACTCTATTCTAGTGAAGAAATTTGTGTTGTAACCAATTATGATTATAGTGGGGAATTTTCTATTGGTAGTTTTACTAGTCATATCAAGGAGTATGATCATTTTTAGACCAAAATTTGTATAAATATTCCATTCCCATATCATTTTTTTACTAAATTAATGTTAGTTTGAGTTGTCATAAGTTCGGTTAATATCCAAATAGGAAAACATAGGTTCATTTAAAATGATATATTTTTTTTAAAAAAAACAATTAATCAGTAATTTAACCCCCCCCCCCCCCCCTCAGTGGTGAAAATCTTCCTGGTAACTTTAATTGGTATCAGAGTGAGGTTCCCTCTATCAAGATACCACAATTTTTAAATATGGATAAACCAAATTTTTTCAATAAAATGGGTGATACCACTTTCAATGGTAAGAACTATAATATTAAAAAAAAAATGGTTGTTTCCCTTTCTTATATCTCTTAGACATGAATGTAAAGATTTAATTACTTTTGGATTCCCACCAATTTCCAATGAAGCTCTAATGTAACATCCCATGTATTTATCGAATAATACATATTCATATATATTCATATTTATGAATGAGATACTAATTTTATGTTAAATTGAAATCTTTTTCTGATAGCATAGTCAACAAGAAACAACTACTTTTTTGAAATATTACGTTGCACACAACATTGAGTTTTACCGAAAAATAATATATTATTTTTATTATTATAAATGTTGGTTAATGCCTAGTCTTTATATAATAGGGAATGAAAAAATATAACTACAATATAATTATACATGTTTCTTAAATGTTTTTACTTTTATCCAATATATTTTATAGGGTAAAAATGAGAATAAAATCAAATTTTAAGAATAAAATACTGTAATATTATTAAAATGTCCTTTTTCCACCTTTTAATGGACAACCCTTTTTAAATCTAGGGTTTTTGGTTTTTATATTATATATTTGAAAAAATAAACATCTTCTTTAGAATAGGTACATATAAAATTTACTTTGGTTGAAATATTTTGTATTTTTCTTAAAAAATTTATATTTTAATGAATAGGGAAAGTATTGTATTTTAATTCAAAACTGCATTTTCATCTACTTTATTTATAAATATAGGTTATAATTTTAATTTTTTTATAGTGTAATTAGATTATGTTTTTATTATTTAATCCAATTTTGGTTATAATAATCAATTTCACATTTAAATTGTACATAAACACATGTCAATCATTTGATCGTTTTTACTTATTAAAACCCCACTTTCTGGTTTTAACAATTTGAATTATTTTTAAATTAATTACTATAATTTGTGTGTTTTTAATTTTTAAAAACCGATTCTATATTTGGAATTACAATTTCCAAATTATGTAAATATTTAGCTATTATGTTTTTGATATTATGAATAGTATCTTCAGTAATTATTTCTATTTACCATAGTTAAAAGGTAAATCAGTTAAATATGGGTAAAAGTAATATTATAATAATATAAAACCGTAGTAAAACGTTTCTTAATCCAACTTTATGATATTTTTATGACCAGGATCTTCCATGGGTCTATTTTCAGATCCTATGGAACCACATGGATGGGATATTGACATGTTATAATAATTAATTTAAAGTAAAGATAAATATAACAGAAACATGTATCATTTTACTAAAACAGTATCAACATATGGTTATATAAATAATATATTGAACAATAAATATTCATTATAAATATAAAAGGATTTCCTACATCATGGTATTTTATTTATAATTATTATACATTAAATATATAAATTTATTTCTGACACAATGATGATGTAGTGATTACCATATTAATCAAATATTCATATAAGTAATATTATAAATTTTAAAATAAATGAAATTTTTACATTTTCATTCCATAAATGAATTTTTTTAGGGGATTAATAAATTAATTATGAGATATTTCATTTGGTTTGAAGGAATCAAGATTCTATGACTTAAAAAATAAATTACCAAATAGTTTCAAAATTGATACATATTAGTTAAAAAAATGAATTTATTAATTGATATAATAGTTCTAAAAATTATAGATTCGAAAAACTAACTTATATAATGTTAAAATTTTCATTAATGATTCACTTTTTGGTATATGAGAATTTAATAGAAACTATAGTACCAAATATTTTTAAAATACAAGAAGACTTTGTAGGAGTTAATGTTTTGAACTAAGGGCTAAAGCTAAAAGATAAAGTTAATTTTGTGGCCTAAAATTGTCTAAAACCTATTGATTGAGAGTATTTATAACGATAATCATAATATCCTAGAAATTTACCACTTTTTAACGATTATAATTTGAAAATAATTTTATAATAAAATAATATTTCAAGACTTTCCTAAAGTGCCCCTCCTCCCTCTTATAAAAGACCACCAGCTCTACCCATTTACTCGCACCTCTCAAGAACCTCGTATCATCCAAATTATACTAAAGTAAGATCATAAAAATCCATAATATACTCCTATAATCCTTACATTGGGATGAAGGCAATTTAAAAAAGCCTTTAAATTCAAATCAAATGGAGTTACCCATTTTAGAGGTAACATCTTCTCTCAAACTCATTTCATTTAATTTCATTATCCAACCCTCTAAACTCTATTTATCCCATTATTTTATAAAAAAACTAATATGATAAGTATAATATATTTTTATTAAGGAAAGAGTTCTATATACACTTACACACACCTCTATCTAATGGATATAGAACATACTGTTTCTGTGTACCGTAAACTACTATCTCACGAAACGTCGATTGTTCAATTATCTCCTACCACCTCTAATGGTGTAAATTATGATGTAAATGTAATTATATATGATATATAATATATATATATATATTTTTCTCTATGATTTATTAATTTTTATTTATATCATACATTTATTCTTTCCATGTTGGGTAAATACAAAAACATCATTTGAGGAAGAGTGGACTACCGCCCCCTCAAAGCGTTGTGACATGTTCCTGGTATACATGGAACGTTTCATGGATGATTTTATTAAACATATGATACATACATGAAATTAATATAATAAAATTATTATAATATAAATTTATATCATTTTATTATTATTCCTTTTATATGACAATTAAATGAAAGTAGTGTTCATGCGTACGTACGGCATACCATCTTCCTGAAAAATGATTTTCATTTATCATATCCAAAAAATTTATATATTATAAATAAATATATTCTTTATATATATATTATATTATATAATTAATAATATTCTAGATATTATGTTATTTAACTACATGGGAAATTTACATCCAAACGAGTTCATTTTCGACTCAAGTACTAAATATCGACAAAAAGTCATATATGAACTTAAATAATTATTAAATTTTTATAACATGATATTAAGTAATATAAATGAAATATATACTTGAAAAAGGTTCTAAATCATGTATGAATTAAGCATATTTTATTTTTCATGAATATAAAGAATGAACGAGACAAGTCAGATTCGAGGTAAGGGACTTCCTCTCAATCACCATTAATTAAGGTACATTTTGATTTTATACACCAACTTCCTTTATATGGTGTGTAATAAACCCATTTGAATTTTAATTTCATTAAAAGGGTATATTTTTTATAGAAATTGTTTTAAGAAATTACCAAAATTATTGTCTTTAACGTATTGTGCGATAATGACTCCCCTATTTTCATAACCATTATTTGATATATGCATCCCTCTATAAGACATAATGTTTCTAAAAGGAAAATAAATACCTTATTCACTTTTTCTAAGTGTCTTGGTTACGAAAATGTTCTTAAAATTTTATTTACTATTTAAATATCTTGAAAATATATCTTGGGATTTAAAATTAAATTTTATGAGTGAACTGTTTTTAATTAAAATCTCTTACGTGTTATTATTAAACAATGGTACTTGGAAATTTGATAGGTGTTTATATGATAAACCAAAGATGTGTGGTTATGTGATAAAACAAAGATGGTTGGTTCCCTAATAAACCATGTTTGTGTGGTTATGTTATAACCTCCAATTCATTGGATATGAATGTCAGCTATATGGATTTTCTAGTTAGTGATATGTGTGGAAGTCGATGGTATGGTTATTCAATTTAAGTATGTTTATGTGCCATGTTATCTTTATATATAATTTTTTCATGATATGGGCTTTATGGAAATATTTTGGTTACTAAAAGGGGAAGCAATGAGATTATATTCAGTGAAGTATATTTACTACGACTTGAAGGTGAAAAGTATTAAATTCTGATAATGTTTTCATGTTTTTCATGTTTGGCCAAGACTAGTAGTGTTACTTATTGGTGTATACCATAATAATATTTTTAGGTTCATCACATGTTTTGAAATTATTTTCACCGAACATAAAAAAGAATAGAGTGAAGGATGGGATCATGAAAATGTCATGCTGTTAAAACATGAAACAACACCAATATTCTTTTAAAATTGTTATTTTTTAATGAAAAAAATTTTTATAGTGAGTATAAGTGTCTACTTTTAATAATTAAGTTGTCATGTATGAGTTATGACCTAATTATCTAAATTTCAAACCTGAAAATATCCTTAAAGTGAATTATAGTCAATTGTTGACTTATCTCAAGATTAAGTGATATTTAAGGTCGGGGAATTATTGTGGTTATTAGAGGTTAGATTAGATGACTTTAGGAGATAGAATATTGTTTATTTGTTATCCATAAAATGTTTACATTATGGTGAAAATGATTTAGCATTTGAAGATTAACATCTTACTTCATCTAAGATATGTTTTTTCAAAATGGTTTTCCATAGAGGAAATAGGGAAGATATTATTAGAAGGCTTACAGAAGGAAGTAAACTCCCAATTAAACATCTTGAGATGGTCAGAATTTGAAGTAAAAAGTTTGTTAATGTTATGTATTAGTTGAATCAGGTGACAAATGGTGGTTTCCATGCATTAGATCAGACAAACCATACGTAGAAGAATTTTTTGATCATGGATCATTTCATAAGGCAACGTCACCCATATTTGAGAGGATCATAAGACATTATCCAAGTTAAAGGGTGGATTAAAGCATTGGAAAATATTTGTGATCTAATGGGATGTTTAGACAATCAAAAGGATAGTCTTTATGTTTATCATTTTCAAGGTGACTCCGATCAGTGGATTATAATGATTAAAAATAGTAATGGATGTGGAGACATTGATTCCATGTAATGGGATGAATTTAATAATACATTCCTTGAGAAATATTTTCCTAATGTTGTTCGACTTATCAGGGAAAATAAATTCCAATAATTGAGACAACATGAGGAAGATTATGTGGCGGAATATGAAAAAAACTCTACCCATTTTTCAAGGTATGTACAAAATTTTATCCAGGATATTGATAGTATGTTAAATCAGTTTTACTCAGGATTTAAGATGAAATATCAATGGGTTTTAGCTTATATTGAGTTAAAAATCTATGGGAAACTTTGTTGATGTGCTTAGAATGTAGAACTAGAGTCATTCGTAATTTGTTATATCAATTTATGGTTGTGTTTATAGATGATATTTGGGTAAATTCTAAAAGTCAATAGGAACATGAAATTCACATAAGGATTGTTTTTTATACCCCCAAAACAAATAAAACATATGTAAAGTTTAGTAAGAATTATTTTTGGTTGAAAAATATTACTTTCATTGGTCATATTGTTTCTAATGATGGAATAATTGTTAATCCTTCTTATACAAAAGTTATTATAGAGTGTCCAATACCTACCAATATCATGGATATTCATAGTTTTATTGGATTAGTAGGTTATTATCGATGGTTTGTTGAGAACTTTTCTCAGTTATCTATCCCACTAACCAAGCTAACAGGTAAAGGAGTTAACTTCATCTGGAAAAAAAATGTGATGAATGTTTTCAGGAACTAAAAAGAAGATTGGTAAATGCTTCAGTTTTGGCCCTACTTTCAAAGAATGGTGAATTTTTTATCTATAGTGATGCCTCATTGAAATAGATTGGATGTGTCCTCATGCATAATGATCATGTAATTTCTTATGCTTCATGTCAGTTGAAACCTCAAGAGTTAAACTACCTTACACATGATTTCGAATTAGCTTCATTTATTTTTTCATTACAAATTTGGATGCATCATCTATATGGTGTAATGTGTGAAATACATATTGATTAAAAAGAATTGATTTTTATATTCCCTGAAAATAATTAGACATGAGAAAGATTATATGAGAGAAATAAATAAAGGATTATGATTTCACGATTCGTTACCATACAGAAAAGGAAAATATAGTGGTTGATGCTTTTAGTGGAAATAGTAATGATATTTTAACCATAATACATTTGGAACGAGAACCTTTGGTTTCTTATTTGATGAATTTTGGATTGGATGTTGTGGGTGTAGGGAGTTACACTATTTTTTTCAGGTGGTAGTGAAATCATATCTATCCAATAGAATTGACCAAGAACAAAAAATTGAAAATTCATTTTAGAAAAATGTCGAACTATTTCAGAAAGGTATGTTACCAGAATTTAACTTTGATAAAGATTTGATTTTTGGGGTTTGTAAATATATTTTGTGTGCCTTGTGATTCAATGTTGAAGAAATATTTGTTCTTTGAAGCCAGTAGTTCTCATTTTTACGTTCATCCTAGAAGTAATAATATGTACAAAGGTCTTTGGTAGTATTACTAGTGGGATGTAATGAAAAGAGATATTGATGACTTTACTGTTAATTGTTTGACTTGTTAACAGGTTAAAGTAGAATGATAGTTCTGAAAGGGATATTTCATCCTTTTTCAGTACCTAAGTGGAAATGGTAAATTATATCAATGGACTTCATTGTGGGATTACTGAAGACATCTCAAGGTAATTATGAAATCTGGGTATTTATTGATCGATTAACTAAATATTTTAATTTTCTTTCTATTAGAGATACATAGTATATATATCAATTTTATCAGTTTTATCTTAATTAAATAGTCATTTTACATGGATTTATTCTCTCTATTGTATCTAACAATGATCACAGTTTCACTTTTAACTTTTTAGAAAGGACATCAGAAGTCATTGGGTATGGAATTAAATATCTGTACAACTTTTCATCCTCAATCAGATGCGTAGTCTGAACGGAAAATTCAGAACTTGGAGGATATGCTACATTATTTTCCAATGGATTACTAGGTAATTTGGTATAAATATATTTATTTGTTTTAGTTTTATTATAATAATACTTTTCATTACAGTTTACAGATAGAATATTTGATTCATTATATGGAAAGCGGTGTCGAACTTCAGATTATTGTGGTGATGTAGGTGAGAGTAAGTTGATGGGACCAAAATAGTTAGATGATATGGTAGAAAATGGTATGTTTATTTAGAATCCCATGGGGACATCTCAAATAATGCAATAAATTAATGTTCATAACCAGAGGAAGGATATTTTTATTGTGGTCGGTGATTAGGTATTTCACCAACATTCTCCATAGAAAGGTGTGATGAATTTTGGTAAAAAGTGAAGGTTGAGTCTGCGGTTCATTGGACCCTATGGACTCCCAAGAACGTTGGATCATTTTTCTACAAGGTGGCTTTACCTCCCAATTTATCCCATATACACAATTTCTATCATGTTTGATTGTTGAGAATGTATATACATGATCCATATCATGTTTTGAGTCCAGAGGTAATTTAGTTGAAAGATAATATTTCTTATGAGTAACAACCCGTATAGATTATTGACCGTAGGGAACTTGTGTTGAAGAATAAGGTGATTCATGAGGTAAAGTTTTTTTTAAATCCATATGGTTGAAGAGGCAGCATGGTAATCTGAAAATGATGTGAAGGAAAAATACCCCCACTAATTTGATAAGTAAATAAAATTGTGGGGACGCGATTTCTTTAAAAGAAGAAGGATGTAACATCCCAGGTATTTATAGAATAATATATTTTCATAAAAATTAATATTTATGAATAAGATATTAATTTTACGTTATGTATGAAACTTTTTCATGATAGCATACTCAACACATAAAAACGAGTTTCTTCAAAATCTTATATTGTACATAACATTGAGTTATACCAAAATATTATTATTATTATTATTATTATTTTAAATTCCGGTAAATGGTTAATAATTATATTTTCAATAATTAATAGAACTAACCACAATATGATTATATATATTTTTTAAGATATTTTTACATTTATCTAATAAATTTTAGAGGCTTAAAAAGAAAATAAATCCAATTGTAATCATAAAATATTATAATATTTTTAAAAGGTTATTTTAACACCTGTTGATAGAGAACCCTTTAAAAATATAGTTGTTTCACTTTTGTGTGTTATATTTGAAAAAATAAAGTTCTTATTTAGAAATACGAAATCAAAATTATCTTTGGATTAAATTTTGGTTTTTTATGAAAAAATCCATATTTTAATGAATAGTTAATCAAACTACAATTTAATTCAAAATGATCAGTTATTCTAATTTATTTATATCATTATATTTTCATTTTAAATGGTTTTAATGTGTAATTTTATTATATTTTTATCATTTAATATAACTTTTTCATTATAATAAATTTCACATTTAAATTGGACATAAAAACGTGTCAATCTTCTGATAGTTTTTACTTCCTAAAAACCCACTTTACGGTTTTGACAATAGGAATTAATTTTAAATTAATTAATAAAATTTATATGTTTTGAAGTTGGAAAAATGTATTCCATATTTTTAATTATAAAGTAATAATTATTTAAACAGATCCTCTTTTTTTGACATAATGAATATTAACTTCAGTAATTATTCCTATTGACCATAGTTAAAGGGTAAATCTAGTAAATAAGGGTCAAAAATAATACTATAATAATATAAAAACCCCTAAAACATGTCCTAATCATATTGGATGATATATTTCGAACCATTATCATCCTTTGGCCTATTTTTGGACCCGATGGAGCCACTTGTATGTGATAATGACATGTTATAGCAATTAATTTAACGTTAAGAGAAATATAACTCAAACATGTATCTTTTGACTAAAATAATTTTAATATAGGGTTATATAACAAATATATTAGACTATAAATATTTATTAGAAATCTAATAAAATTACTATATCATGTTATTTAATTTATAATTTTTAGACATTAAATATATAAATTTATTTATGACAAAATGAGGATGCAATGATTACGTTATTACAAAAATATTCAAACAAATGAAATATATAAATGTTAAATAAAATGTAATATGAATAGTTTGATCCCCATTAAGATTTTTTTGGATGACACTGATATGTGGAGGATTGGCTAATTCATTTTTTGAAATGAATCTATTTTTTATAACTTTTAAAAAAAATCAATTACTAAATCGTGTCAAAATATACATAAATTAGTTTTTATAAAAAAAAATATTTTATTTAATGCTATAATAGTCCTAAAGATCCATGATTAAGAAAAATTAATTATATAATGTTAAAAATGTTATTAATGATCCACTTTTTTTCCTATTGGATTTTTTATTAACTATTGTAACCACATATTATGAAAATACAAGAAAACATGGTAAGAGTTAATGTTTTGAACTAAGGCTTAATGATAAAAGATATGGTTATTTTTTTGATGTAAAAATCTCTAAAACCTTTTGTTTGAGAGGATTTTGACCCATACACATCGTATCCTATAAAGTTATCACTTTTTAAATATTATAATTTGAAAATCAATTTATAATAAAATAATATTTCAAGACTTTCTTAAAGTGCCCATCCTCCCTCTTATAAAAGGCCACCACCTTTACCCACATAATCACAACTATAAAGCCCCTTGGATCATCAAAATTATGATCAAATAATCTCCCAACATCACTACTTTACTCTTATAAGTCATACCTTGGGTTCAAGGAAACTCTAGGATGCCTTTTGTTTCAAATTCAAAGGAGTTACCTGATTTAGAGGAAATGTCTTCTCTCAAGCTTCTTTCATTTATTTTTATTCACCAACCCCCTAACCTCTCTTTAGACTATTATTTTATAACAACACCAGTATCATAAAAATTATAGGAATTTTTATTCCAATGTTTCTACTAACACCTACACACACCACCATCTAATGGATATAAAACATAATGTTTCTATGCACGGTGAACTAATGCCTCAAGAAACGATGATTGTTCAATTTTCTCCTACCGCCTCTCAAGGTGGCCATTATTATGGAAATGTATTTATATATGGTATATATTATATATAAATTGTCTTGGTTATTCTATAATTTTTATTTAGTATATAACTTTATGATTTCCACGTTCTTTAAATACGATAATATCATTCAAGGAAGTGTGAACTACTTCCCACTCAAAGTGATGTGACTAGTGCCAGATATACATGGATCATATAAAGGGTGGTTTTATTAAATAAGTGAGACATACATGATATTAAAATGTTTCAACACCCAGTTCGTTTCGAAATAAATTATTCAAGGATGAAGTTGGTAATTCTGTTAATAAGAAGAATTTCTGAATAATCATTTTATGTCTAATTTATATAACATCATCAAGGCTAGATATAATTAATTTAGTGACTCTATGTGCCATGTTTTAGAGTAGATCAAAAAGAATCTCAATTTTTGGATACTAAAAGAATTCTGAGATATGTGAAAGGTACTCTGAACAATGGTCTTTTATTCTGATGTAGTGTAGATTTGAAATTGTTGGGGCTTAAAGATGTTGTTTGGGTAGGTGACTGTAGAGATAGGAGAACCACATCAGGATGAACCTTACTTTGGGGGGAAGGTTGTGTCCATTGGTATAGTATGAAGTAGAATTTAGTAACTCTATTCATGACTAAGGATGAACATATTGTAACTACACATTCTTGTACACAAATAATTTGGATGATGTTCAATTATAAGATTTAAAAATTGAGATTGAGAGACCACTAAAATTTCATGTGATTGTCAAAGTGTTATAACATTATCTAAAAATATTAATAAAACATCTAATGCCCAAAAATATTGATACTAGGTATCATTTTATCAATGAAAATGTTGAAGATGTATATTTCCATGTATAATACATTTTCACTATAGATCCAGTTATTTATATTTTTACCAAAGAAACTTGAAAAAAGAGGTTTATTGAGTTAAGGATGAAACTCCATGTTCGTACATCTCATATCCCATGAATTTTATCAAGAGGTACCTCCTTATTTTATATACATTTACGTGTATTGAACTAAAAATATTAGAATTAAATGAGAAGTATTATTCATCAAGCATTTCATTTAATTCCATGATAAGGGAAAAGATTTCATAAATTGAGAAGGAGTCCTTATAGGGTTTGAGTCATCTAGTCACACTCCTATCCCATTCTGAATTTTATTTATTTAAGGGGAGTTCTTAAATGATAAAATGTTGTCAAATGGGGGAATTTTTCTTCTAGACCTAAACTTGATGATGTGTTTGGTAAAGTTAATATAGTATCTTGTATTTCCATTGAGTCTTTGTGAGCCTTATTTCACATGGATGTATATTTAGTAGAAAACATAGATGCCCAAAGTTATATCTCTCTTTTCTTCTACACCGGGTATGCCCATGTAGACATTGAGGTGTTTAGCTATAGGATCTTTTCCAAGTATCATGTTAACTCATTCATAATTTTAAGAAAATAGTAAATGTAGTTTTTGAGAAGAGATATGATATAAAAATAATCAAATTACCCTCTTAATTTCGTTTTAATTAAGGGGGAATAAATATAGTTCACACATATTGAATTTTATGTGATGGGAAATATGTGAAGGGATACTGATAAAAAAACAAAGGGGGATATTGTTGAATTTATGTTTTGAATATTTTGTCACAATGTGTCAATATGGGTTTAGTGAGTTTAGATGAAGTGGAAATTCTTGGAGAATTGTTATGGTTGAAGTGGTGATTCATGGAAATATTTAGGTATCCACCTTATAGCATTGGATATCATGCTTGTACAATTAATCTTTATATGGAATTGGATGTCATGCTTGGATAGTTTTTTTTGGTATTTTAGTATAACAATTGTTTATTCTGACCATAATTTTCAAAGACATGTTATAAGTATTTTGATCATGTATTTAATAAGAAGAATACCATAAAGTATTTATATACATGGGGAATAAATGAAAAAGAAGAGTTCATATTGTAATTTAAATTTGAGAATGGTAGTAATTTTATTTCATTTTAAACATATAATTTCTCAATGTATATTTTATAGTGGCCTTATAAAAATGGGGCACCCCACTGGACAGTGGCCCAGGCCAAGCTAAACTACATGATTTCTAGGACTCAGAGGTCAAATGAGCCTAAGGTATCATCCTTGCCCCTCCCTTGAGAAAAAATGGAGACATATAACCTATAGGGTGCGGTCAGGATCGTGCATAGGGCCCAAAGAGCACACACCTATAGGCATTCTTGTGTTAGGATGATGCCCGCTAGGCCGTAGGCCTGTGGTGTGTGCATGCGTAAATAGTTCTAATCCATGATAACCATCTCAAAGAATATAATTAATAAATTAATTGATATACTACAACACCAAACAATATAGATTTTGATGTGGGATGAGCGCTATATGGAGTATTATTCACATGTCATTTTAAATGATGGAAATATTGGTGGTCATTTGATCTGATGAAGAATTTTAATGTCATATGTCAAATAAATTTTTGAGATTTTCTTTATCATGTGTGAGAACAGTTCAAAATTGAGGGGTTTGTAGACCATACACCCAAATATGATCTCCAACACCATGTGGTGTCAGGTTTCATGTCAAGTGTTCAAAAAAAATTATAGTTTACCACATATAAAATAAATGGTTTGTGAAGGTTCTACATGGATGAAGAATGGTTTATAGATAGTGGTTTGTGAAGGCACCTTGTGGATGAATAATATTTCTTGGATATTTATTTATGATGGAATGTGTTTTGTGGGGATCTATTTTCAGAGGATAAATTGTCTTACGATCAAACATAAATGAGGATAAAAAAGTTCCATTTTGGTCAATCCTTGTTGATGGGTGATATGAGGAAGATAATTGCTTATGGAACTAATTTTTTCTCAAGATATCACATGAATTAAAGAATCCATGTGAAATAGTATGCAGAGAAGGATGCTTTGTGAAGGAGATGGTTTCAAAATTCAATAATGTATGTGGATGAAGTGCAGTTCATTCAATAAATTATTCTTTTAAGGTGAACTACAATAACAGTTCCCAAATAAGGACAACATAATGTAGGGATGGTGTGAAATGATGTGTTACGTGAGTGATAATTATTTTTGGATAGTGCTGTGTGGATGATCCTTTGTGAATGAAGTATGTTATGCAGTATATTATTTTCAGACATGTATTAAAATATTCTAAATATTTGTGATTTAGAGAACGATGACCCACTTTAAACTTCTTCTCAAATTCAATGAATTTTTACAATATCCCAGAACTTGTACTTCTTAATATAGTGATAAAAACATAAACATTACATTCCTTCCACTGATACTGATAAATTTGACAAAAATTTTCTAAAAAAATAATAAATGATAAATGGAAATATTGGATCTAATACATACCAAGGGAACTATTAGGTTTAGAGTTTTAGATAATTAGTACAAACCCTTAACAACTTCAGTTCATAAAAAATTGGATCGTTAAGATCAACATTTTCTCCCACTATACCAATCCTGCGCTATAGGTCATCAACATCATCCATGAAAAATAATAATAAAAATGGTTCATTTAAAATAATTTCTGATAACCTAGGGAAAATAAAACAAAATAAGGGTGATCTCAAATGCGTTATAAGGGTATAAATAAGTGTAATCCAACCTTGATCATATGAAATTATAATATGGGTATAAGGGTATGTGATCATGAACATAACATTTGAATATTATTACCCTTATATGAAAGGTCAAATATCGAGTCATGAAATAAAATATGGATGGTCCTAATACATGAGCTATAAAATAATCAAACAGTATGACCTGTGAGATAATAACATAAAACATGGAATTGTGGAAATAACATATAACCTCACACAAAAATGAGTTAAGTATAAATGGTAAGACTAAAAAAAAGGTGGACTCGGTACCTTAAAGGAATTAGGTTTACTCTTTATCCCAACATGGTGTATCATGTGTCAAAAACATTTCTCAATGCATTGAAGTTATATCTAGGTGAACCCATTACAATATCCCCATGACTATATTTTCCACAAAAAGAGTCAAACATAAAAAATACTCATAAGGGTTACCCATGGAAAGAAATGAAATTTAAGAAAATCATGCAATCATATGAATTAACCATTTACAGAAATAATTATATTGTCATCCTTTGATCATTAAACCAGTAAGGCATGAGAAACACCAACAGAAGTCATCTTTGATGAAAAACAAAATTAAAAGATTTTTTAATACATTTCTTGAAAAAAATTATTCTTTCTTACTTTTAAAATGATTTTTAAATCATAAAACATTTATAAAACATTTTTATTTAAAAATAAAATAAAATAAAATATAAATTAATCTTTCATAACCATTATAAACAGCTTTTAAATCCAAATATTAAATTCTTAAAACATCATT
Source organism: Viscum album (assembly GCA_963277665.1). Lineage (NCBI taxonomy): Eukaryota > Viridiplantae > Streptophyta > Magnoliopsida > Santalales > Viscaceae > Viscum > Viscum album. The sequence goes on from OY728166.1 coordinate 390,120,292, forward strand.
TAAAAACATTTTAGAAACAAAAATTAGAAAACAATGTTTTTTACTAAAAACATTCATGCCGAAGAAACAAATTAAATGAAACCACTAAAATATTGATAGGAATTAAATAAATGATAAAAAATTTAAATGAAAAATATATACTCCATGTAAATGACTGTAGGATCAGAAGATATCTTGTGTTTCAAATAAGGAAAATTGAGATTAAATTACATTACTGATTTAGTAAATTTTTAACCATAAACCCCCTGAAAGAGAGATCATAAAATGGATATGTAAATACCCATAAATTTAATGATAACAATAATATTTTAAATTCATATATATTATATATAAAAATTTCAAATAAACATTTGGTGAATGTGGCTTATGTCTAGTTAAAATTAATGTGAGACTAGAAATCACCTTACAATTATCATATCATAGATGTGAGCATTAATCAATTGAACTGATTGTGTTTATTTTCTTCAAATACACCTAAAAAGTAGATATATAATATAAGATAGTCAAAATTCATTCCACGAATATTTTTAGAATGACATAATCAAGGAAATTTTAGTTTTACTCGATGAATGTAAATTGAGATAAGAATTCACAAACAAATTTTAATCTATCAAATCATATGACAGGTAAAAGTAATAACTATTTAATGAAAAATTAAATAATATTAATATTAATATATTTATGATATTTCATATCATATGGAATTACATACACCACATACAAGGATTAACTAGTTAGTAACGGATATATCCCACATAAATAAAATGTTAGATAAGGAAACCCTTACAACGTTCATATCATTGAGGTGGGAATTAATCAATTGGATATTATGTGTAAAAATAAAAATAAACAAAATTATAAGTTTAAATAAAAAATAATTATATCAATATTTATTCCACACATAAGCATTCCATGATAAAATTATCAATGTCAATGTGTAACATATTGAATGAAAACTGACTTAGGAACCCAATACCTCACGCTTCCCTTTATTGGTGAATACTTCAACATCCTGTATAATGGTTAAATAATGTTATTAACTCCTTCCAGAACTATATATATTTATAATACCTTATTTTATGATTATATAAGATAATATGGCCCATTAATTAATAATATTTCATTATTTTAATGGTTTCAGGCGTGTTCGTATCATGGTTTCATGATCGGTTCATTTGTGTATAATTATGGATTATCCTATAAAATTAGAATTGGAATATATATGTTGAATGAAATTATATTTATAAAAATCATGGTTTATAAATAGTCTCTTATATCATTTTTGTTTCTAACATTAGGATGAATTGTTGGATAAAATGTCAATGATAATTATGTTGTTAATTTCAATTATTTTTCTGAACATCCCAAACATGTTTTATTTTTATTTAATATTATGATTATAAATTAGTTCCAAAACATGAAAGAAGATATAATATAATTATTAAATTACTATTTATCCAAATCAATTGTTTTAGGACCATTCAAGAAATTAATAATCCAAAAATAGAAAAACATTATTCATAGAGGCAATTAACCAGTATAATATGGACAATAGTTTTGTTTCATTGAATAAGAGGATTAATAAATTTGATAGACATATTATATTCCATTAGAAACATAAAATTACAGTATTTAATTATTCTAAATTTATTATTCTTTGATGTGTGAAAGAGATGAAGATAATGTAGAAGAGGGAAATAAATTAAGAGAGGTGTTTAGAGAAAATTACCTCTTAAAATTACAACCTTGTGAGAACCTTTAGGACCATATAATTAGTATTTAGGTGATCCCACAACATTTTCACATGGGTAGAGTTAGAGAGTGCGTTTTTGGTAGCTATTGGAGGTGATACAAGGATTTTGGGTCGAAATGGGGTGGTGAGGGTTTGTATTAAGTGATTAAATAATGAACATTTAATAATTAAATCCAACCACACTAAGGTGGGATTAATTTTAAAGAATTAGATTATAAATTAAGCTGTTAGAGGCAGTTTAGGTTTGATAAATACCCTAACAAAAAATAAAATGTTATAATTTTTTTATATATTAATCTTTTACATTTTGACATTAACCCTTTTCACTATTTTACCTAAACTCACTACTATAAATTGGGCTTCTAATAGTTCCAATAAAAGGGTTTTATCATATCCATATAAGTGGTGATAATGGCTATGATGTTAATGTTTTACCTTTAATATCGCTCATAAAATGCAATAATAAATCCGCATTTTAACATATCTACAAAATCACTAATAAAGGGGGACTTTATCAATGCTTCTTTTAGCGCTGGTAAGGGGGGATTTATTAGAGGTTTTGTTTACATTGTTATTGGAAAACATTACCAGTTCTTTTTAAGAACAAATAAAGGAACAAGTGATAAAGGGTATAAATATCCATTGTTCACCCCTATCGGTGCTTCCCCCATTATCAGCGCTCCCCGCCCCTTTATCCTCACATTAGATAATCCCAGCCTCTTGTGATTCCACTACCTCTAGCGGGTTTCAAACCTGAGACCTCTAGCTGATACACAAGTTCCTTTTCAACTCCCTCATATTGTTTTATTTTACGTTTTATGATATATATATATATATATATTTATACATATTTATCTATATTTTATTATCTATATGTTTATATATATATTTATTTATATCTAAATATATATATATATATATATATATATATAATATTTTTTGTGTTCATGTATGTGTGTGTCTATAAATATATACAAAAATACATAAATATATCATTTATATATATATGGTCATCTATAAATATAATTTTACATGTTTATATGTCATTTCATATATTATATATTAATATTTATGAACATATATTAGAATATATAGATAATTATATATTATTTTATCAATACTCACACAGAAATATATGTAAATATATAAAAATTATATATATATTAATTGTATAGGTATAATAATATCCATACATTTATTTAAATAAAATCGATATTAGTTTTTATTTAGATTGGGTTTATATATTGAGAAATATATTTTATATGTAAATAATTGTAAATATTTATTTATAAAATTAAATTCTTGTGTTCCAAAATATTAAGAATATGTATATATTTTATATACTTGATTATAAATAATAGTATAATGTGAAAAATAATAAAATTTCAAATCCATTATATCAATATTAATGTAATCCATGGGAATATATTCATTTGGAACTAAAAAAGGGGGGAATTCCCCTTTAAACGAGACTGAAAATTAATCAAATGTTAAATGTTTTGGGTATCCTTACAACAAAATTAGTTATGGAGGCCTTATGACCCTTTTTGGGGATCAAAAATAGAAAATATTTTTTAGATCTATGCCTATCCCTCTGTCGCGTGGAGCACATCACATTCCTTGATTTGATATTTGGTAAAGAACAAATAGACACCCATATCAACAGTTGTAGACATTTGATGTTCAATTCACATTCTGAAATTATTATATATATTTTATTAATTTTTGGATTTTTTTGGCAGTAAAATTTTTATTTAATGAATAGAAATCATTTATAATTAAAAAATTTTAATTAAAATTATTTTTGTTTTAATTATTTTTTAATCTATTTTCACTAATTAATTTATATAGTATGTTTAAATGCATATTTTGGCTTATCAAAAACATATTTAAAATATATATTATATTTATATCAATATTAATGTATTAATATATTAATATATTAATTTTTATGAAATATAATGTCTTAAATTATACCCTCTATCAGCTCTTGTAAAAACCCATTAATAAATGTGGTTCATTTTCAGAACTTCTAAAAAAGCACCAATAAATACACTCAATCTGTGCTTTTTTACAAGTGCTGATAATGGGGGTCTTTACCATAGCTTTTTCGTAGAACTATTAAAGAACCCATTTAATAGTGCTAAAAAATTACTTTTAAAGAACCATTTTAATATATGTTTTTCTATCATTGACAAAGGAGGTCTTTAACAACACTTTTATCTCGTTCTATATAAACCATGTCTTGTAATAGTGGCTATGGTAAATAATTTTTTTACCATAGTAATTTTTTTATACATAAAAATGAAATTTAAATTACAATTTATTTTTGGATTTATGATTCTAAATATTGAATATGTTATATCAAATTCAATTCACATAATTTTAAAAACTATATTTAAAATTAATCTTGCAGACACAAAAAGAAATCCGGTTTTAAAAGTGAAAAGATCTAAAGTTCTAAATTCTTTTATATCCAATTTCATTGTGAAATTGATTCCAATGACAAAATTTGGATTAATTTATTAATAATTTAACTAATTATACTTTAAAACATAATAAAAATATATTTTACCTATATAAATATATTAGTTGAAAAAGTAGTTTTCAATTAAAATTTAATATTTTCACTATTCATCAAAAAATGGAACATCGCTGAAAAATACAAAAAAATCAACCAAAGATAATAGTAAAATTACAATTTCAAAAAGGAACTTTATTTTTTTAGATGAAACTTATAAAACTATGAATATTTATATTTAAAATATATGCACCACCAAAATGCAACAAATAATCTTATAGAAAAATGAAGCTTTTTAGTATTAAAATTTGATTTTATTCATGTCCTAAGCATATAAAATTTTTGGGTTAATTCCAAAACATTTGACTGAATATATAAAATATAAATTTCATTATAATATTTCACTAGTCCTTATTAATTTAATTTAATTTGAAAAAATTACATTGTGGGCATAAAAAATAGTTTTTTATAAAAACACATACTTTATGTTTAATTGGTTATTATTTTACATTATAAATAACTAGTAACCATTGAATTAATTTTATAAATATTTGAAAATATATTTTTTTAATTTTTTTAATAACCTTCATTCCTTCCATTCCCTTGGTTAGGAGATAAAAGTTCTATTAAAATAATAATATTTATAGAGTTTGTCAATGCTCGGTGTTTTGTAAAATGTAAGATATAAAAGGGAGAATTAAATGATACGTAGCATAAAATATTGGGGTGTTACATTCAACCCCCCGTAAAATAAATTTTACCCTCAAGATTTTTTAACTAGATATAATCAGATAAGAATACATTTACCTGAGCACATCTTTAGGTTCACACACAACTTACTCATTTTAGTAGTATAAATTCCTGATTTTTACTTTGTAAGACATTGAAATATTTTTATATATATTTCTAGAGTTAGGTGGTAAGACGACATGCAATTCTGAGTCCCACTGTCCCAAGAATTAATTTTCTTTAAATATATTAATATATTTAATATTGTGCACGTGTGATACCTCAATGAAAATGGGATAACTCTTTAACGGTTGATTGAATTATAAATACGATACCACAGATGAGTCTAAAATGTGGTTTTTACCCTAGGTGAGATATAAAATAAGTTTTCACATTATGTTTATAACTTTTTCTCATTGGAGGTGTGTTTAAGTGGATTAATTAATTAGTTAACTAATTATTTCAATTCATTAAACCAAAACTAAAATTCCTATAATATGATCATTATGTAATTTTGGCTAGGGTTGGCCCCATAATTTCTGGAATCATCGGCGAGAGCTCCTCCCTCCTCCATTTGATGAATCCCTTGGAGAATGACAATAAAACTATAGGATCAAGAAGATCAGGACGTAACAAACAAAACTATTATTTCCAATCATTGTTTGAACATTTTCATTACCAAGGATCGATCCAAAATAGAGTTAGGACTCATTTTTTTGTGTTTTATGCCTTTTAATTATATTATTGAGTATTTATTTATTCCATATTTGATCTACGCCCTGTTATGATCTTTTGATGATATCATGTACTAGGTTTTATACTATTTAATCAATGTTTTATCCCATGTATTCATGTTCAAGATCGTCATACAAGAAAACATAGAAAGTGATGTTTAATCCTTGCTTTTAGTTTCTTATCTCCCCTACTCTTCATGTTCTTCATCAATTGGGCCCATTGGTACTTGTTCAACTTTTATGGAGGTACCAATCTCGATCAGACATTAGGATATGAAGCAAATCAAGGTAATGACAATGGATCGATGAGTAGGCATAGATCCAGGATTGTTGCACGGTAGGGATGAACAATATGGTTGTTAAATTTCAATATCATGATATATGAAACCATGGAAGTCTATGGAATGATCAGAAAAAACCACATGGTGAGAGGAGGTTGGTTTATGTTGAGCAGAGGCTGGTTCAGGGTGAGAATTGGATCGATGTATCAATCCACTATAAGGTCCACCTTTTATGGGAAGAATGGAGGCTGGAATCAAAGCAGTGTTCTAAGATTAAATAAAATAAATTAGATTAGGAAAAACTATCAAAAACATGACTACACATCATTTTTAATGAAGAACACACATCGTGTAGCAACATCCAGTAGTGACTCTATGGTATTAGAAACAGATAAGGATGGGACAAAATTTACTTCTCTCAACACGTAGTGTACTTCCAACTCCATGTGACTGAATTGTGTGACAGATCACATGGCCAGGAACATGCCATGGGACAAGTACATAAACATGGGTGGTATCACATCTATCCCAACACACCGTGTACTAGAGTACTTGGAAACAGGGTCTGAGTACTCAGACACCACAACAAGATACTACCCCCATCCTAGTTAGTTAGGAAATTGTGCGTAGTCCACCTACACTGCGTGTTCTACAACATGAGGTTAATCTGTATACGGGCAAGGGACATGTCCATACTATGAAGTGGGACCACACACTATGTGGGTCCCCTCACACAATGTGTTCTTCTAGGTTTCATTTTTATGGACTTCTAAGGTTTGTATCTCCTTTGTTTGAACATGGATTTGGGCATGCAAATAGCTTATCCTTGGGGTTTTTTTCCAGGGTAGAACACGATTGTGCCATCGGTAGTATATTTTTGAATATCATGTTAAATGTTAGAATATAAAAACATTATTAGGTTATTATCAATGATGATATTGATTAGGAAGGATCACTAGAGACCTTTATAGGTTTTACCCACAAGTTGGCCTGGCTAGTGGAGTTCCTCGGTGATCTTTCTGAGTAACCATCCTGCAGGGCTGGGCAGTGTAATTCCTTGAAATTCCTACCATTACCCTCTAGTAGGGATGGGTAGTGGTGTTATATGATAGATTATTTTAATAATTACCCTATAGAAGGTATGGATAGTGTATTTCCTCATTGGAATCTTCTAGGCGTTACCCTCTAGTAGATCTAGATAGTGGAATTCCATGATTACATTGTCACAAAATACCCTTCAATAAGGATGGACAACGGGTTTTCCATGTGTCTTGTATAGTAGGATCCTCTAGGAATAACTGCGCATGGGATACTTATATAGAGCTTGTGCCCCATTCACTGTGCAACACAATGAAAATATGTGGTTTGACATAACTTTGGACTCATGAAGAAGAGGAACACTTTCCCCTTAAAAGACATGTCCTTATGTCATGACACAAAACCATCAAGGTGAGTTAGTGCCACCAAAATCAGATAGTATCAAGTTGTGGTGATTGAATTCCTTAAATTTTTGTGTTTAGAGAAATTATGTGTGATTTTAGGAATCATTTATGGACTTATTTTGAATCTGTTGGCTGCTCTTCTTCTTGGGATGAGTTGTGATATGGAGATCCCCTTACACTCTCATTTTGGGTCCTTTGACATAGAATATATATATATATATATATATTATTTCATCTACTTTCACACATTGTATTTGAATACTCTCCTTCCAGGAGACATTAAGATGCATGGGGGATACCGCATTCTTTGTGAGTTCACCTTCTCATAGTTGGATGAGTGTAATATTTTTCTATAGGTGGTGAAGGCTCGATGGGTAGTTTATCTGCTAAGTTTTTTAGCCCCTTTTTCATGGAAAATATCACCTTCACATTCTTGATTGGTTTATCTATACTCATTCATTGTGTATATTTCTATATACTTATATCCTCTTCACTTGTATATCACACTTCTCCTCCTTCACCCTTTTAGGGTGTTCTACAAGGGATGTATATACTCACCCCTTCATGGGATTCTCCAACATGTGTTGGGTCTTTTGAAAATGATAGATAGGTCTACCATTATTTTAGAAAGAATTATGAATACTGGGTTCATAGAACTTGTAAAGTGGTCGTAGCTTGTGATACAAGAGCTGGACACTCTCATCTATTTACACTTTTCTAGTTTTTTCAGGTTAGGGAATATTTCTGGTGGGGCATGTTATATTCTCTTTTAAATTTTAATATACAATATCATACATTTGTACTTTCTAAAGGATCATAAATTCTTGGTTTATTTTATATCATCGTTTCAACCTCTATGTATTCCTTATAAACATATTTATTGACTTGGTTATGTGCATATGTACAAGTTATTATGAAGATGACTCCCTGTGTTAGTTATGTTACCAATGATGCCCCCCGGTCTATGGAAGTAGGAATGGGGTAGTTGTGGCTCAAGCCTCTACATGGGTTGGGTCATGTCAGATTGGTATTAGGGAAAGTAAATTCAGGGGATGTTGTTCATGCATTTCTCCTTAATTTTATTATTTGGGTTTAGGGAAATAGTGTCAATGTGTCTTGAGTGAAACTCTCAGGTCAGGGAGTCTAGTGATGGTATGGGCGGGCGATGTATTCATTCCCCGAGACCTTAACTACCTTCTTGTAAAATCATCCTACAGAGACATTTATTGTGGGGATAAATGGTATGTGAATAATATATGGTTGAGACTTTTATTTAATTTCTTGATTCGGCTCCCAATTATTCTTGATATATATGGTCATCTTAGTACGGTACTCCTTCATAACTTTCAGGATGCCTCTGCGATGATAGCCAACTCGGATACCAGCTATGGTTTGTCAGGACCACCTTATGAGTGACGATGGATCAGTTCAGAGTCCATCCTACAGCCCCATCCAACAGGTGATAAGGTAGTATCACCTCCACATTTTTAGTAGCATATTATCCCAACATATTAAGCTGAGGACATCCATAGGATGAGCACACTCTGCGAGTTCTAAAATAAAATTCCACTAAGGTACCATAGCGATCCAGATACTCAGTCAGAAGAGGAGTGGATAGAGTCAGTTCTATGTGTGTTTAAAATTATCTAGAAACTGATGGATCATGTAGGGACACTAGCATCCATCATTCTTCGATGTTTTAACTAGGAATTGGTGGATTCTAGGTAATTAGATTCATGATGAGTTGTTCTTCTCAAGGGATAACACCCAGTAGCTGTTCTATGAGGAGTACTACCCCTCGTGTTGATTCTCAGTCTAGATATAAGATCATATAGAGATGATATAAGGGGATATGATGGAGGATGAGTACTTAGTGAGTTTCACATACCTTACACTCTTCTCCCATGAAATGATTTAAGATGGCTACTTCGAAGTACAAAAGTTTGGTCATGTACTCCATAGATAGGTTTGAGCGACAATTGTTCCCTTTTGCATACCCACCAATATGGGGGTTATAGAGTGGGAACTTGTGATAGAGATATTTTTGTTAGACTGATTTCAAAAATATAGATCTGGAAGTGGACGCAATAGGTTTAAGTAATCTATAGTATATTATAGATTTTGGGTCCCAGGATCTCGAAGCAGGATACCCTTTCCTGAGAAGGCTCAAAAACATGGTCATATGGGGACGAGGAAGTGTAGGGGACGACAGAATCCCAAATAAATGGGTGAGGTCATGTAGAGAATGACTGCCTGACTAGACATACCGAGTAGCCAAGGCATATAGCTAATGGAAATCCATGATAGAAACAACACCATGATCACAAATATCCTTAGATGGGATAGGGTGGTACCCAGGGAGGTGGATCTAGGAGATAATCATGAGGATATATGGGTGGTGTATGCCGCAATGAGGTCATCCCACCACCACCACCAGGAGGCCCACATCAGGATCAGGGAGTTAGTGATTGGGGCCCCAAACTGTTGGAGACTTTGGAGGATTATGGCCTCACAGTGCATGAGATTATCATAGGTATGATCATTATAATTAACCAAACTTTATATACATTGTTATTACTTAAAAATTTAATAACACTTATTACAACATATAAAAAATCCATGAAAGGACTGTAATAGGTATAGTGTCTTTAGAATCTGGGAAACATAAACAACTGGTTCATAAATCATCTACACAGTCTCCATTTTATTTTATCATATCTAGAGTCCCTTTTGGTATATCTTAATTAATATCCTTCTTCATGGCCTGGGGCAAAGAAAACATACAAAATTGTGAGCTCAAATGCTCAGTAATGGTAAACAAAAGAAATATCAATCACATCATAAGAACATATCAATTTAGTAATACTAACCTGCAAAAGAGATCATAATTTCATAACATGGGATAAATCATAGTAGTGAAATTTAAACCCAATAATCATAACATAAAACATGAAACTTTGTGTCATACACACATAATCATATAGAATCATTTCTTAGTAGTCAAGGCTAATTTTCAAGACTATCTTAGTGGACAAAGACCTTTTCTGAACCGAGTTCACTTCTTGTTTCAGTCCTATTTCACTGAACCAGATTAACCTGCCATTCCATCCATGTCTATATCATGAGATATAAATCGTTACCCAATGAATTTAAGGGAGATATAGGTCCCACCCATCTCATAATGACACCATTCTTATGTGTGCCACAATATCATAAATCATACATCATAGCAGAACCCATGTAATAAAAATTGGATTCTTAAACATCAAGTCATCATAACATAATACATATAATATAAAAGGATATCATAAAATAAATTCCTTCATAACATAATCAAATCAATGTAAAAATAGGGATAGAAACAGAACCCTATATTATCTTACAAAGAAAATAATTTTGATAAAATGCTTGAACTCCATTCTTGAAGAAAATATCCTTTCTACTTCAAAAACATTTTTCCTTTCTTAAAATGTAATATAATTTTAAACTAAAAATATTTTATTAAAAATAAACATGAAAAATTGTAAAGTAAGCTTCACGGAAATAATATTCTAAAAGTCCATTCAGGCCGTATAAAAAACATTCTTCTCGTACTTTGGCCGGAAAAGTCAAAAAGTTCCTCATACTAAAAACGAAAAAAGATTCCTTTCATATATTTTACTAAAAACTCACCAATGGGTAAAATTGGATTTAAACAATTTTAGGTGGATGGAATTAATATTATATATTGAGTAACCATGGATGTGGATGATAAATATGCCCCAGTAAATTCTGAAGTATAAACAATCTCAGATAAAAATGAAATTGTGATATTTTCCCTTACCTTAGGTCCAATTTTCTTCGTACGTGTCCGAACCCCTTGTATAATGATTTAAATAATGTTATTGACTTATTCAAGAATCATACGCATTTTTATGATATCATATTTGGTCATATTCTTAGCATCGTATTAGTAATATTTCATTGCTACTTGTTATTTGGGTGTTTAATGCTTTTTGTTCTTATGCGTGTTTTGTCAAATAAATTCTTATTCATATTTTTAGGTGATAGATAACTCATTTTAGGAATGTTATTATTGTAATATATGTAATATTTATTCATTAAATTCATTTATATAATCATTATGTAATGAAGATCATGTAGAACGAGTCGCATCACATCGTGGAGACGGTAGGCCGTACGTAGGCATGAGCGATGATATCGTTCTCAAGATCATGGAATTGTATTTCAGTTTTTTTATACTATTTCAGAATCAATATCACTTTACAATAATCATATATATTTATTCTTTAGACCATTATACCCATCCAAGTAAGGTGGTGGTGGAAAAAAGAATACACCACGGCGTGGAGATGGTATTCCGTACGTACGCACGCGCGTGATTTCATTTTCCATAGGATGGATAGATGGTGAAATAGGGTTCTTTCATACTTATAATAACATATCAGTATATTAGTGATAATGATGTTATTACTTCATAATGAAACAACTAAATAAGAATAAGTAGAAGAAGAAATAAATTTTAAAGAATTAGTAATAGACATTACCTCTTCTTTGAGGCGCCTCTTCTTAACCTCCTCTTAGGGCACTAAAGATGGTCTGTGAAGAAGACCAAGACCTCTATGATGTTTCTAGGTAAGTGGAGAAGAGAAATTTTCAGGTGTTGTTCGAGCTTTAAGGCTCAATGTGGTGTGAGAAAGAGAGGGAGGAGGTTCCCTTTTATAAGGGAGGAGAGGGGCACCTTTGGAAATCTAAAAATATTATTTTATTATAATGTCATATTCGGTTTTTAATAGCTCCAAATTGATTTATTTAGAAGCTAAGTTGTTTATGGGTTGACGTCCGCTCATAAAATAGTATTTAGACAAGTCTAAGTTTCTATTATAACCTTATCATTTAGATTTAACTTTAAGTTAAATAATTTTACTTTTACAGTGTCTTCTTGTTTTCTTACACTATAAGGTTAATAAACTAACTACAACAAGACAAAAGAACCCCAAGTTGATTATTATTAATATATATAACCTTATATAAGTAATTTGGCTGATTCATATATTTTTAAGAATAAAATAACAATTAACAATATAATATTTGTTTTAAAAACTATTTTATGTCTATTTGGACACTATGTGGTAATTGATTTTTGTGAAAACTTATAACAGCATGATTAGTTCGGAAAATGTTAATTAAATTAATAATAACATGTCATATTTACCTATAAAATTATTGTAATTCATAAAAAGTCTAAAATTGCATTTATTTGGGTATTTATAACATCAATTTTGTCAATATTTCATAAATAAGATAAATTATGTATCATCATTGTGTCATAAATAAATTTAATTATTTAATGTCTAAAAATTATAAATAAAATAAAATTATTTAGGAAATATTTTTATCTTTCTAATGAATATTTATAGTCGAATTTATCTTCTTTATAACCCTATATTAAAATGGATTTAGTTATTAAACTTTGATTATAACTATTTTAACCCTTCTTTAAATAAATTAATAATAAATGTCCTAATCTAATCCAAGTGGACCTAAATGGTCATATTTTATTCCTAAAGTTGTTTTCGGACGAATTAAACTTATCCAATAGAATTAGGACATGTGTTAGGGTAATAATAATACCATTTTTACCCTTAATTACCCTATTCACATTTAACTGTGGAAAAAAAAGAAAAAAGTTACTATTCACCAAAAAATTATTTTTATCTTATTGAACCACAATTTACTCCTTGAAATTAATCTTTTCTCTTGGATTTTAGAAATTCCACTCATAGAAGTGGTAAAATATTGTTCTATGTAAATTTTCAAACTCTCCTAGAAGGTGGGTAAAAGACGGTGAAAAGTTCAACAAAATTTTTATATGTCTAAAACTATTATAAAATGACTCTAATGAATTACTTTTAACATATATAGGTATTATGTATCAATTTTGACCAAAAATAAATTGAAATAAAATAAATAATTATTTTAATAAAAATTCGGTTTTTAAATAGTAACCCAGTGTTTTCACTATTCATCAAAAATTGAAAGTTTTCAGAAAAATACCAAATATTCACCCTAGGCTAATTTCGATATTCCGAATCCAAAAATGAAGTCCATTTTGAAAAAAAAATTTATAAAATTTCAAAAGTGGGTATTACTATTCATAACGGCTAGTTTTAATAATATTTCAATAGCATATCGTTGTTTAGTGAAACTCAGTATTGTGTACAATGCAAGCTATTGAGAAAGGTTGTGATTGCGTGTAAAGAAAGCCAAGACGGTGTTGTCGTGAAATATTCCTTTGATGATGTATATAACATAAAAACAAAATATTTCTCATAAAAATATCAGGTGTTACATTCTACCCCCCTTAAAATGCATTTCTCCTTCGAAATTCGTCACTTTGTAAAAAACAGATTAGGATACCTCTCCCTCATCATATCCTCAATCTCCCATGTTTCTTCTTCTAATTGGTGGATCCTCCATAAAACTTTCACCAAGAGAGTGCTCTTGTTCCATAGGACTTTTTCGCTACGATCCAGAATCTCTATCGGTTGCTCTTCATAAGAAAGATCTTGCTTCAGTGGTACAACTTTTGAGTTGAGTACATGTGAAGGATCAGGTATGTACTTTCTCAGGAGAGATACATGGAACACATCGTGAACTTCAGAGAGATTCAGTGGAAGCACCAATCGATAAGCTACTTTCCCAACAAGATCCAGTATTTCGAAAGGACCGATATACCTAGTGCTCAACTTTCTCTTCTTTCCAAATCTCATTACTCTATTCCAATGAGATATTTTTAAGAACACTTTATCACCCACGTCAAACTCTAGGTATTTTCTTCGGTTATCAGCAATAAATTTTTTGTCGACTCTGAGATGCTCTAATGTGTTGTTGAATAGAACGTACCTTTTCTGCCATCTCATCAACAAGATCACGTCCTAATAGCTTTCATTCCCCTACTTCATCCCTACAAGTTTGAGTTCATAATTTCATTCCATAGACAACATCATAAGGAGCCATCTAAATACTGGAGCGAATGCTATTATTATAAAGAAATTCCACCAAACGTAGGTGTTGATCCCAACCTCCTTTGAAGTCCATAGAGAAAGCTCTCAACATATCTTATAGAGTATGAATTGTCCTCTCAGACTAACCGTCTGTCTGAGTATGATAAGCAGTGCTGAAACTCAACTCTGTATCCAGAGTATACTGAAGACTTTGCCAAAAAATTGAGGTAAACCTCGGACCCCGATCAAATATAATCGAAAGTGGTACTCCATGCAATCTTACCACTTCCTTTACATATATCCTATCAAGCTGATCCAGAGAGAAATCTTCTCTAATAGAAATGATGTTTTCCGACATTGTAAGACGATTAACTATGACCCAGATAGCATTATTGCCTTTGGATGTTTTAGGAAGACCGGTGATAAAGTCCATAATGATGTTTTCCCATTTCCATTCTGGTATGGGTAATGGTTGTAACATCCCCTTATACTTCTGTCTCTTAGCTTTAACTAGCTGACAAACCAAGCATCGAGCGACATATTCAGCAACATCTCTTTTCATGCCATCCCACCAGAAGTACTCTTTTATGTCACTATACATCTTCATGCTTCCAGGATGAGTAGAGAATGAAGAACTATGAGTCTCATACAGTAGCTCCTTCTTTAATTCTGGGATGGGAGGAACACAAACCTTATTCCTGAACCTTCTTATCCCATCACTATCAAGGTTGAGTTCAGGAACATTTCTCACCTTCTTTTTCCACTCTACATATTATTTCTGTGCCTCTTTGATAATCACATGTATTGATGGTTGAACATTCATTTGAGAAAGATAATATTTCTCCCCTTCCATTATAATTCCAAGATCCATCTTTTTTAAATCCATAAATATTGGATTTTTTTGATCCACATCATGGATAAGCTAGCATGGTCTTTTCGACTTAATGCATCTTCTACCTTGTTTGCTTTGCTAGGGTGATAATGAATTGAGCAGTTGTAATCCTTAATCATCTCCAACCATTTTTTGGTGCATATTAATCTCCTTTTGTGTGAAAATATACAGTAAACTTTTATGATCAGTATAAATATCACACCTTTCACTAAAAAGATAATGCCTCTATATTTTTAATTTAAAGATTACCATAGCTAACTCCAAATCACGAGTTGGGTAATTTTTCTCATGGATTTTCAACTGTCGAGAGGCATAAGCAATCACCATATCATTTTTCATGAGAACACACCCCAATCCCTTCATGGATGCATCACTGTAGATCACAAACCTTTCTCCACTAAAACGCATTGTGAGCACAGGTGCACTAGATAATATTATTTTTAACTCCTTGAAATTCTCTTCACATTCCTCTATCCAAACATACTTAACTCCTTCCTGAGTCAATTTGGTGATTGGATTAGATAATTGTGAAAAATATTTCACAAAACGTCGATAATATCCAACCAAACCAATAAAACAATCGATATCAGTTACTGTTGTTGGTATCGAACATCTTTTGATAACCTCTGTTTTTGCTGGATCCACATATTTCCCCTCCGTTGAGATTATGTGTGTAACACCCCGAGCTTCCACGATACGCTTCTCATTCGATAATGCAATGGCTTGCATTGTACGCAACTTCGAATTCTAAAACACCGCGACTAATCAAAGTAGCCGTTATGAATAGTAATAACCACTTTTTAAAATTATAGAAATTTTATATTTCAAAATGGACTTCATTTTTGTATTCGGAATATCGAAATTAGCATATGTTGAAATTTTGGTATTTTTCTGAGAACATCTAATTTTTTATGAATTGTGAAAAAATACATAAAAACAACTTTTTTAATAAAAATAATTTATAGTGATAAATTATAATATTTAGTGGTTTTAAAGTATAATTAGAATATATTTTTACCATTTTATCCAATGGTGGTCATTAGAATTAATTTAACATTGAAATTGGACATAAACAATTGCCAATCTTTTGATATAAATTGTTTCTTAAAAACACGCTATTTGTTGTAACAGCGGGAATTAATTATAAAATTAATTAATACAACTTATATGTTTGGAATTTTTTAAAATAGACATCATTTTTGAATTCGGAATATCAATTATAGCTTAGGGTGAAATTTTGGCCTTATTCTGAAAAACTTCAATTTTTGATGAATAGTGAAACCACTAAGTGGTTGTTAAAAACTGATTTTTCGTTAAAATAAAATATTACCACTTCTGTGATTTGATTTTCAAAAATCCTACATACATGGTTGTCATTAAGAAGTAAAATGTGGTTCAATGAGATTAAAATAATTTTTTGGTGAATAGTAACTTTTAAGTTCTTAATCGCGATTAGAGGTAATTAGTGTAGTTTAAGGTAAAAATTATGTTTTAATAATATAAGATGAGCATGAAACATGACATACTCCTATTGGATGAGTCATGGCCGACCAATACAACCCATGGGTCAACTTGGGGACCCCATGGAGCCACATTGGTTGGAAAATGACATTAATATATATTTATTTAATGTTAAAATTAAATTGACACAAACATGAGTTGTTTTACTAAAACAGTTTTTAAGTGGGGTTACACAAGTCCAAAGTTTGACTATAAATATTCATTAGAAAGATAAACAAATTTCCTACATCATAGTATTTTTTTTATAATTTTTAGACATTAAATAAATTAAATTATTTATGACATCATTATGATGCAGCGATGACCTCATTATTTGACGATTTAAATAAAATGAGAAGATAATGAAAAATACAAGGCTTACACTTGTCCAAAGCCTATTGGATGAAGATATTTAGAACCCTTATCACCTTATCCACGAATTATATAAGTGTGGGACCTTTATAATCCTAAAATCATTGTATAATAATGTAACATTTCAATCTTTCCAAAAGAGACCCTCCTCTCCACTTATAAAAGGCCCCCACCTCTCCCACATCATTTACACTTTCAAGCCATTTGGCTCGGCCAACCTCTGCCCAAATACTCTACCAACTTCCCCCTCTTACTCCTATAAGCCTTACTTTGGGCAGAACTCTTCCCAAGGAAGCCTTTGGCTCAAATCAAAAAGAGTTACCCGATTTTGAGGTAATGTCTTCTCTAATGTTGTTTTGTTTTATTTTTCTTCTCCAACCCCCTAAACTCTTTTTATTCATTTCTTTTGTAACAACACCAGTATCCTCAATATACTAGGATGTTGTTATAATAAGTATTCGAGATACACTTACACACACCTACATCTAATGGTTAAAGAACATACGGTTTCTGTGGATGGCGAATTTCTGCCTCACGAAACGATGATTGTTCAACACTCATATAACACCTTCAAAGGTGGCCATTAAGATGTCACTATATTTATATATGATATATAATATGTTTATGTTTTACTTATGCTTCTGTATTTCTCATTTATGGCATACTTTATGATTTCCATTATGGGTAGAACGCGATAATTTCATTTAAGAAGTGCGGACTACCGCCCCCTCAAAGTGATTTGAATCGTTAATGCCATATGTGGGATGTATAAAGGATGAAGTAAATGGTATTATACACTATATTATACTTGAATTATATTATACATTTATATCATTATGATTTAGTTCCATTAAATATGAAATTGAAATGAAAGTAGCGTTCATGCGTACGTACGGCTTACCGTCTCCATGAACGGTGCATTTCATTTCTTACCTCTAAATGTTACGTAATATTATAAATGAATGTATATACTGGATATATAAGATATATATGACATCTAAATCATGAATATAATTCTGTATATAATGGATATTCTACCACATGAACAACTTGTAATTATAAGAAGTTTATTGTTGACTCAAGTTACCAATGGTCGACTAAACGATCGTTATTAACTTGAATAATTACATAATATTCATAACATTGTAATAAGTGATATAAAAAGGATAATGAAATAGAAAATGGTTCTTAATAAGGTAGATATTAACTCCATTTTATTATTCAAGAGGTTAAAGAATGGTTGAGTCAAGTCGGACACAAGGTAAGGGAATTTCTTAACCCAATTTTCATTCTTTGGGTTAATCTCCTACTTTCAAATTATGTCATGATATTATTATGTCCTATATTGTATTTGTACATTATTTATGTGTACTTATAGTGAGTACACATTATAGATGTACTTTATTTAAAAAAAGGATCTTTTTAAGGACTTCGTCTCAATCCCCTTTCATTGAGGCATATTTGGTTTTATACAAAACCTTCTTTTATACGGTGTATAAACCCCTTTGACTTTTACATTTATTCAAAAGGAAACTTTTTTATATGAAGAGTTTTACAAAAAGAAAAAAAGGGAATGTTTTACTTTCCGTACTTATGCGGCGACATCGACTTCTCCGCCGCCGTGACCATTATTTGAGTTTTGGTTTCCTCTACAAGCCATCATTTTTTTTAATGAAAAATAAATACAAAGTTTTAACTTTCTTTTATTTTGGTATTGAAAATGGTTTTGAAAGCGTTTTTATTATATCAATGTGTTGTATTTATATCTTGTGATTGAAATGTGGATATGTTATGTTTCCTTTATGCATGTTTTATGTGATACGATTATGTTATGGTTTATGATATGTTTAAACCTATTCATGTGAGGAATGCATTGGACTTAATATGTGACGGGTGGAGCCCGCTATAGCTCCTCGATGCATCGACATGTCTCATGAGACAAACTAGTGTCTTGGCACGAGGCCTTGACAAAATCTTATTTGTGGTCTTGGCACGAGGCCTTGGGTACGTGGTTATGATAGTCTGTCATTATGCATTCCATCATTATGAAAGTGGTTATTGATATTGCATGTGATTATTCAACCAGTAGAATATCCATGTGAATAAGTAAATGCCATTATCTCATTTTACTTTTTCCATATTATGTTGAAGTTCATGTTTAAAAGGCTTTTGTTTTAGTTATACATTGCCTTAAATGTTAATGCTTATTTATGAAAGCTTACGCAATATTGTTATCCTTACTGAGCATCTGAGCTCACCCATTTCAATGTTTTAATATTTTCGAGGATGTGAAGAAGTATTTTATGAATGACCTACAGGGATAGTCCGAAGAGGATAGAAGTGTGGACTATGGAGACTATGTTATTATAGTTTTTCACTTTGTGATGTAATGTAACATTTATGAATGTATCTAGTGTTTCCAAGTCTACTAAACTAATCGGTCTTTCGAGACTTGATCTTTTGTGATCATGCCAATGTTACGAAGTAACGCATCGACTCTGGGTAGCTGGGATCGGGGCGTTACAGTTGGTATCAGAGGCAGTTTAGTACTAACCTTGGAAGATAGATTTAGATAAACTCTGATTAGAGCACATATCCCGAAGATAGACTTTGAGGATTAGTATAGAAGAACTTCCTAGAATTTTGGTATTGTAGAGATGTTGTGAGTTTTCCGAGCAATACAACCCTGTCTGGATACGAGCAGGTAGAGGCGGCTCTGGCACAGATGTACCTAGGGGTAAAACCCGAAAACACCGCTTTGAGCTAGACTCGAACGGGAACTGGTGCACGACAACGGGCTTTGTTGTACTCTTGGTTACGACACTCCCGGGGGATATGCTTAGGATAATTCTCATTTTCTTTACAAACCACTATGAAGGGTTATGAGTATATACTTCCTTAAAGGAAACATTTCTTTTTATGATTATGGATTATATCCATAAATAGTTCAATTTATGTAAAGTATTTTACAAATATGGAATTATGTATTTTATTTCATAAACTAATCTAGTTTATGCAATTGTTTAGAAATGGCGCCTAGTGGGAGAAATGGAAACTGTATCAATGCACGCACTCCATGTAGAGATTGCCCTCCTGCTCAAGATAATTATAGTGGGGTTGGTGATGCAACTGGTGCCGATCAGCTAATCACCATACTGGGACAACTTACTCAGGTTATGAATAATAACCTTACTCGTATGGAGCACCCTGATCCGCAACGTGGAGGATCAATGCTAGACTGTTTCATGAGGCAACAACCACCAACCTTCAATGGGGGTACAAATCCATTAGTAGCTAAGCAATGGATAAACTCCATAGAGAAAATATTCCATGCCTTGGGGAGTAGCGAAAGGGAGAAGGTTGTCATGGCAGTTTACCACCTCACTAGAGATGCCGATCAGTGGTGGTCACTGATTAAAAACACAAAGGAAGATGATGACGTATCGAATATGGAATGGAGGGAGTTCAAAGATCTGTATTTAGAAAAATATTTTCCTCGTGACCATCGAGCAGATATGGAAAGGCAATTTCTGAGTTTGAGGCAGAAGGAGGATGAGAATGTCGCAAAGTATGAGGCTAACTTTACAAGGTTAGCGAGGCATGCTGCCGATTATATACGTAACCCAAGGAGTAAGATTTATCGTTTCTTTGATGGGTTAAAACCATTTCTCCGTCGAGCTTTAGTATCACAATCCTTCTCATCATACGAAGATATTGTCTCGTGTGCTATCAAGACAGAAAAGGAATTCTCTAAGTCTTATGACAACAAAGTAAAGCAAGAGAAGAAGAGAACGGTGGAACAAGAGACAGATAAAGGGAAAAAGGGAATGAAGGATTTTCCATTATGTGATAATTGTGGGAAGAATCACCATGGTACTTGCCTAAAAGGAATGGGAGTTTGTTATAAATGTGGAGAAAAGGGTCACCAGGCTTGTGATTGCAAGGGAAAGAAAGAGGCTGTCAAAGTTGAATGCTACAATTGTAGGGAAACAGGGCATTATGCAAATGAATGTCCTAAGAGTCAGGGAAACTTACCTCAGAAAAGGCCAAGGGATCAAGGACAATCTTATGCTGTGACTACAGTTGAAGCGGAATAATTAATGTATTGGTGCTTTTGGACTCAAGGATTATATTCTGGTTATAAGAATAATGTGATATATATATATGGATTGTACTGCAGTACTTGTTGATTTCAGTAAGGTTTTAATATGATTAAGGTAATCATATTTTTAGTATGTGACAATAAGAGAAACTTTTCTTTGTTTGGGGAATCTGATGTTACAATTGATTTTGGAATTAAGAGACCTTTTAGAGAAAGTCTGGACAGAGGTATTTTGGATAACTATAAAGGTTGGAGTGGATTAAGTTGATCTTTGGATAGTATTGTTTAGGGTTAAAACATTTATGAAGATTATTTTTGGAATAGTATAGTACTATATTTTTAGGAAAAGGAAAACCTGCAGGTTGGGGCATAACCGTCGCATCGGACAAAGCTGCAGGAATCAAACCCACAACCATAGTGCGACAGGCCTTTATTTCCTACCACTAGCCTACAGGAAGTCCCTGGTTATTACAAAATAATTTTACTAATCTAAATGGTATGTGTTAACATTTGGAACCTTATACAATTAGGATAAGTATATTATTTTTGAGTTCTATTATCTTTTTGAGTGAAAGATGAGTTGAAGGTTGAAACTCTAATTGTAAAGCATAAATATATACCTATCTCTTATTCAATGAATAAATTAATTCTTAAAATTTATTAAAGGGATATTAAAACAAAAAAATGTTTTATCCTAATACATTATGTCTTGTTGAACTAATGATATTTTAAATCAACATAGATTAAAGACTTTGAGGCCCTCAATTTGACAGTTGATTGTGATTGATGACCTCAATCACTCCCTACGAATATTTACGTTTTTCCTCCAATTATATGTCTCTAATTGCCACCAATGTTCTCCTAATCGAGATCATAATTGGGTGGTGACACTTTCATTTCCCTTTCCCTCTTATTAAGGCTAAATTTTATTAATCTTATTTCAGATGTGGGTTTTCCACAAAGGTATTTTCTCTTTTCAACCTTTTATTTTCAAAGAACAAAATTTTCAAATTGCGAGGATGCAATTTATTGAAGGAGGGGAGAATGTAACACCCCGAGCTTCCACGATACGCTTCTCATTCGATAATGCAATGGCTTGCATTGTACGCAACTTTGAATTCTAAAACACCGCGACTAATCAAAGTAGCCGTTATGAATAGTAATAACCACTTTTTAAAATTATAGAAAT
Organism: Viscum album; assembly: GCA_963277665.1. Classification (NCBI taxonomy): domain Eukaryota; kingdom Viridiplantae; phylum Streptophyta; class Magnoliopsida; order Santalales; family Viscaceae; genus Viscum; species Viscum album. The sequence continues at coordinate 390,142,814 of OY728166.1, forward strand.
TTTATATTTCAAAATGGACTTCATTTTTGGATTCGGAATATCGAAATTAGCCTATGTTGAAATTTTGGTATTTTTCTGAGAACTTCTAATTTTTTATGAATAGTGAAAAAATACTTAAAAACAACTTTTTTAATCAAAATAATTTATAGTGATAAATTATAATATTTAGTGGTTTTAAAGTATAATTAGAATATATTTTTACCATTTTATCCAATGGTGGTCATTAGAATTAATTTAACATTGAAATTGGACATAAACAATTGCCAATCTTTTGATATAAATTGTTTCTTAAAAACACGCTATTTGTTGTAACAGCGGGAATTAATTATAAAACTAATTAATACAACTTATATGTTTGGAATTTTGTAAAATAGACATCATTTTTGAATTCGGAATATCAATTATAGCTTAGGGTGAAATTTTGGCCTTATTCTGAAAAACTTCAATTTTTGATGAATAGTGAAACCACTAAGTGGTTGTTAAAAACTGATTTTTCGTTAAAATAAAATATTACCACTTCTGTGATTTTATTTTCAAAAATCCAACATACATGGTTGTCATTAAGAAGTAAAATGTGGTTCAATGAGATTAAAATAATTTTTTGGTGAATAGTAACTTTTAAGTTCTTAATCGCGATTAGAGGTAATTAGTGTAGTTTAAGGTAAAAATAATGTTTTAATATTATAAGATGAGCTTGAAACATGTCCTAATCCTATTGTATGAGTCATGGCCGACCAAGACAACCCATGGGTCAACTTGGGGACCCCATGGAGCCACTTTGGTTGGAAAATGACATTAATATATATTTATTTAATGTTAAAATCAAATTGACACAAACATGAGTTGTTTTACTAAAACAGTTTTTAAGTGGGGTTACACAAGTCCAAAGTTTGACTATAAATATTCATTAGAAATCTAAAAAGATTTCCTACATCATAGTATTTTTTTTAATAATTTTTATACATTAAATAAATTAAATTATTTATGACATCATTATGATGCAGCGATGACCTCATTATTTGACGATTTAAATAAAATGAGAAGATAATGAAAAATCCAAGGCTTAAACTTGTCCAAAGCCAATTGGATGAAGATATTTCGAACCCTTATCACCTTATCCACGAATTATATAAGTGTGGGACCTTTAGAATCCGAAAAGCATTGTATAATAATGTAACATTTCAATCTTTCCAAAAGAGCCCCTCCTCTCCACTTATAAAAGGCCCCCACCTCTCCCGCCTCATTTACACTTTCAAAACATTTGGCTCGGCCAACCTCTGCCCAAATACTCTCCCAACTTCCCCCTCTTACTCCTAGAAGCCTTACATTGGGCAGAACTCTTCCCAAAGAATCCTTTGGCTCAAATCAAAAAGAGTTACCCTATTTTGAGGTAATGTCTTCTCTAATGTTGTTTTGTTTTATTTTTCGTCTCCAACCCCCTAAACTCTTTTTATTCATTTCTTTTGTAACAACACCAGTATCCTCAATATACTAGTATGTTGTTATAATAAGTATTCGAGCTACACTTACACACACCTACATCTAATGGTTAACGAACATACGGTTTCTGTGGATGGCGAATTTCTGCCTCACGAAACGATGATTGTTCAGCACTCATATAACACCTTCAAAGGTGGCCATTAAGATGTCACTATTTTTATATATGATATATAATATGTTTATGTTTTACTTATGGTTCTGTATTTCTCATTTATGGCATACTTTATGATTTCCATTTTGGGTAAAACGCGATAATTTCATTTTAGGAAGTGCGGACTACCGCCCCCTCAAAGTGATTTGAATCGTTAATGCCATATGTGGGATGTATAAAGGATGAAGTAAATGGTATTATACACTATATTATACTTGAATTATATTAAACATTTATATCATTATGATTTAGTTCCATTATATATGAAATTGAAATGAAAGTAGCGTTCATGCGTACGTACGGCTTACCATCTCCATGAACGGTGCATCTCATTTCTTACCTCTAAATGTTACGTAATATTATAAATGAATGTATATACTGGATATATAAGATATATATGACATCTAAATCATGAATATAATTCTGGATATAATGGATATTCTACCACATGAACAACTTGTAATTATAAGAAGTTTATTGTTGACTCAAGTTACCAATGGTCGACAAAACGATCGTTATTAACTTGAATAATTACATAATATTCATAACATTGTAATAAGTGATATAAAAAGGATAATGAAATTGAAAATGGTTCTTAATAAGGTAGATATTAACTCTAGTTTATTATTCAGGAGGTTAAAGAACGGTTGAGTCAAGTCGGACACAAGGTAAGGGAATTTCTTAACCCAATTTTCATTCTTTGGGTTAATCTCCTACTTTCAAATTATGTCATGATATTATTATGTCCTATATTGTATTTGTACATTATTTATGTGTACTTATAGTGAGTACACATTATAGATGTACTTTATTTAAAAAAAATGATCTTTTTAAGGACTTCGTCTCAATCCCCTTTCATTGAGGCATATTTGGTTTTATACAAAACCTTCTTTTATACGGTGTATAAACCCCTTTGACTTTTACATTTATTCAAAAGGAAACTTTTTTATATGAAGCGTTTTACTAAAAGAAAAAAAGTGAATGTTTTACTTTCCGTACTTATGCGGCGACAACAACATCTCCGCCGCCGTGACCATTATTTGAGTTTCGGCTTCCTCTACAAGCCATCATTTTTTTAATGAAAAATAAATACAAAGTTTTAACTTTCTTTTATTTTGGTATTCAAAATGGTTTTGAAAGAGTATTTATTATATCAATGTGTTGTATTTATATCTTGTGATTGAAATGTGGAGATTTTATGTTTCCTTTATGCATGTTTTATGTGATACGATTATGTTATGGTCTATGATATGTTTAAACCTATTCATGTGAGGAATGCATTGGACTTAATAAGTGACGGGTGGAGCCCGCTATAGCTCCTCGATGCATCGGCAGGTCTCATGAGACAAACTAGTGTCTTGGCACGAGGCCCTGACAAAATCTTATTTGTGGTCTTGGCACGAGGCCTTGGCTACGTGGTTATGATAGTCTGGCATTATGCATTCCATCATTATAAAAGTTGTTATTGATATTGCGTGTGATTATTCGACCAGTAGAATATCCATGTGAATAAGTAAATGGCATTATCTCATTTTACTTTTTCCATATTATGTTGAAGTTCATGTTTAAAAGGCTTTTGTTTTAGTTATACATTGCCTTAAATGTTAATGCTTATTTATAAAAGCTTCCGCAATATTGTTATCCTTACTGAGCATCTGAGCTCACCCCTTTCAATGTTTTAATATTTTCCAGGATGTGAAGAAGTATTTTATGAATGACCTACAGGGATAGTCCGATGAGGATAGAAGTGTGGACTATGGAGACTATGTTATTATAGTTTTTCACTTTGTGATGTAATGTAACATTTATGAATGTATCTAGTGTTTCCAAGGCTACTAAACTAATCGGTCTTTCGAGACTTGATCTTTTGTGATCATGCCAATGTTACGAACTAATGCACCGACTCTGGGTAGCTGGGCTCGGGGCGTTACAATGTGACCCAAAAACGAAACTTTTTGAAGCCAAAATTCACACTTGGTAAATTTGGCAAAAAGATTCTCCTTTCTTAGGGTATTCAATACAATTCTCAAGTGATCTTCATGTTCTTCCTTTATCTTTGAATAGACAAGAATATTATCTATAAAGACTACCACAATTTGATCAAGATAGTATCTAAAGACTATATTCATCAGATCCATGAAGATAAAAGGGGCATTAGTAAGACCAATGGCATCACTATAAATTCATAATGCCCATACCTTGTACGGAAAGTCGTATTTGGTATATCCTACCCTTTGACCCTTAATTGATGATACCCTAAACGAATATCAATCTTGGAAATGTATTGAGCTCTGCGTAGTTGGTCAAATAAGTCATCAATGCGTGGGAGAGGATATTTTTCCGTGATAGTGATCTTGTTATGTTCTCTATAATCAATGCAGAGTCGCATTGATCCATCTTTCTTTTTAACAAACAGAACAGGTTTTCCCCAAGGTGATGCACTAGGGCGTATGAATCCCTTATCAAGATTCTCTTGGAGTTGCTTCTTCAATTCCTACAACTCAATTTGGTCCATTCTATAAGGTGTCTTTGAAATGGGCATAACGCCTAGTATGAGTTCTATTTAAAACTCAACTTCATGATTTGGTGGAAGACCTGGAAATTCCTCCGGAAAGACATCATCCAACTCTCGTACAATGTGCATATTCTTAATCATGAGTTTCTCACCAACCATTTGAGACAAATAACTTTCATTTAGTGGAATTAAGACCCATAAAATGGATGAAATTTCCACTGGAAGTTTCTGTTCATCCTTACATCGATAGAAAATCATAGATTTATCTGGAATATGAAATGTGACTTACCTTCATTGGAAATTGGTATGAGATACATATAAATAAATCCAATCCATGTCAAGAATCACATCAAATTCCACTATAGGAAGGATCACAAGATTTGCAGGAAGCACTTTCCCACAAACTTCAATCGGAGAAGATTGTAAACTTTTGATGCGACTATTGTGCCATTAGGGGTTTTCACAGATACTCAATATCTAACTGTTGAGGTAATATGGAGATACCCTTAGAAAATTCTTCATAAATAAAAGAGTGGGTGGATCCAGAATCAAATAAAACATTTTCTGCATTAGAGTGGATGGTAAGTGTACCTTTCACCACTTCGTTATCATACTCTACATCGCTGATAGAAATTGCATGTGACATTATTTTTTCTTTAGCCTTAAGAGTTTTTTGACGTCGATCATCATCAACAACCCTTGGATTAGGGAATTGATTAGAATAATTCCCCATTTCCTTGCAATTGTAACATTGAAGTGTAGGAGGTGAACTTTGTGTAGCCTTTTCTTTGTTCGCATCACTAGAAATCTTCTTCCCATCATTGCGGCATTCAAATGCCTGATGACCTTCCTTTCCACATTCGAAACATTTACTTGTCCATTTAAGACAATCCCCTCCATGTTTCATTTCACACTTTGAGCATAAGGGGAAACTCATATTCTTTTCAGTGTTCTCTTTAGATTTTCCTTTGAATTCCAGTTTCCTATTCTTATCAAACGCATAGGACTGATGGGTTACTCCAATCTCCATCTCAACATTGAGAGCACATCGAACAATTTCCTCGTAGCTATTGAAGTCCTTTATGGCAAACACCCTTCAAAGACTTGGTTTTAAGCCATTGAAGAATTGATCGATCATACTCTCTGGTTGGATAATAATACCATAAGTTTACCATGGAAGTCTTGTAAAATTTTCTTCGTTGGTACCAACATATTCATCATCCTTTTTCTTTAGTTCATGAAACTCCGTCTCTATATTTTTTCAAAGATTACTAGGGATGTACTTATTGAAAAATAAGTTCCTGAACTCGTACCATTCCATGGACTCAATTTCATCCCTTTGCCTCATAGTCTTAATAAGATTCCATCATTGATCAGCTTCACCTTCCAAATGATATACTGAGAAGATGAATTTATCATGTTCATAACATTGAAGAACTGATAATATCTTTTCAGTGGTACTGATCCATTGTTCAGCCAATAATGGATCTGTAGACCCGCTGAATGAGGGTGGATGTTGACTCATGAAGGATTCAACAGAATGTTGCTCCTTCCTTTGCTCGTTTTGAATTCATGCATGATTCATAGCTTGAGAAAGTTGTGTGATCATGGCTACAAGATTTTTCATTCCATATCCCATAACGTTTGGTTGCTCAGGGGGATAATCATTGCATTGCCCATCGCTTTCCGCATTAACACATTTCCTTCAAGATCTAGCCATTGACTACAACCAAGAATAATAGTGTGGGCAACACTAATTATAATCGGAAAACCACAAAATCAAGAATAAAATTTCATACTTAAGGTCTTATCATGGGTTGTTCATGGACATTTCTAAAACACAAAGATTGTTCTATGCTTAGATAATCCTTAGGGTTCTTACTAAGGATTTCACATCCTAGTTTCCAAAGGTTGACGATACCTTTATTATGATACCAACTATAATGACCCATAATTTAAATACATTGTTATTACTTAAAAATTGATGTACACTTATTATAACATATAAAAAACCATTAAAATACCATAATAGGTATAGTGTCTTTAGAAACTGGGAAACATAAACAATGTGTTCATAAATCATCTACAAAGTCTCCATTTTATTTTATCATATCTAGATTCCCTTTTGGAATATCTTACTTACTATCATTCTTCCGGACCTCGGGAAAAGAAAACATACAAAAGGGTGAGCTCAAATGCTCAGTAATGGTAAACAAAAGAAATATCAATCGCATCATAAGAACATATCATTTTGGAAATCTTAACCTGCAAAAGAGATCATAATTTCATAAAATGGGATAAATAATAGTAGTGAAATGCAATCCAAATAATCATAACTTTAAACATGAAACTTTATGGAATACACACATAATCATAGAGAATAATTTCTTATTAGTCAAGACTCATGGCCAAGACTATCTTAGCAGACAAAGTCCATTTCTGAACTGAGTTCACTCCTTGTTTCAGTCCTGTTTCACTGAACCGAATTAACCTGCCGTTCTAGCCATGTCTATCTCATGAGATATAAATATTCACCCAATGCATTGGAGGGAGATATAGGTCCCACCCATCTCATAATGATACCCTTCTTATGTGTCCCACAAGATCATAAATCATACATCATAGCATAACCCATGTAATAGAAATGGGATTCTTAAACATCATGACACCATTACATAATCCATATAAGATAAAATGACATCAAAAAAATAATTCCATCATAACATAATCAAATAAATGTAAAAAGGGGGATAGACACAGAACCCTATATTATCTTATATGGAATATAATATTGTTAAAACACTTGAACTCCTTTCATGAAGAAAATATACTTTCTACTTCAAAAACATTTTTCCTTTCTTAAAATGCCATATAATTTTAAACTAAAAGATGTTGATTAAAAATAAACATGAAAAATTTTAAAGTAAGCTTCATGGAAATAATATTCAAAAATTCCATTCAGGCCGTATAAAAAACAATCTTATCGTACATTGGCCGGAAAAGTCAAAAAGTACCTCATACTAAAAACGATAAAAGATTCCTTTAATATCTTTTACTAAATACTCACCCTTGGGTTAAATTGGATTTAAACAATTTTAGGTGGACGTAAATAATTTTAAATATTGAAGAAAAATGGATGTGGATGATAAATATGCCCTAATAAATTCTGAAGTATAAATAATCTCGAATAAAAATGAGATTGTGAGATGTTCCTTTACCATAGGTCCAATTTTCTTTGTACGTGTCTGAAACTCCTGTATAATGATTTAAATAATGTTATTGACTTATTCCATAATATTACACATTGTTATGATATCATATATGGTAATATTATTATCTTCGTATTAGTAATATTTCATTGTTACTTATTATTCGGGTGTTTATTTCTTTTTTGTTCTTATGCGTGTTTTGTCAAATAAATTCTTATTCTTCTTTTTACGTGATAGATACCTCATATTGAGAATTGTATTATTGTAATATATACCATATTTATTTATTCAATTAATTTATATAATCATTATGTAATGAAGATCATGTACAACGAGTCGCATCACATCGTGAAGACGGTAGGCCGTACGTACGCACGAGCGATGATATCATTGTCATGATCGTGGAATTGTATTGAAGTGTATGTATACTATTTCATAATCAATATAACTTTATAATAATAATATATAGTTATTATTTACACCATTATACCCATCCATGAAAGGTGGTGGTGGAAAATAGATTACACCACGGCGTGGAGACGGTATTCCGTACGTACGCACGTGTGGTGATTTCATTTTCCGTATGATGGATAGATGGTGAAATAGGGTTGTTTCATACTTATAATAACATATAATTATATTATTGATACTAATGCTATTACATCATAATGATACAACTAATGAAGAAGTTGTATAAGAAGAAATAATGTTTAAATAATCAGAAACGGACATTACCTCTTCTTTGCAGCACCTCTTCTTAACCTCCTCTTAGGGCACTAAAGATGATCATTGAAGACGACCAGGACCTCTAGGATGTTTCTAGGGAAGTGTAGAAGATAAATTTTCAGGGGTTGGACGATCGTGAAAGATCAATGTGGTGTGAGGAAAAGAGGGAGGAGGTTCCCTTTTATAACGGAGGAGAGGGGCACCTTTGAAAAAACAAAAAATATTATTTTATTATAAAGTCATATTCAGTTTTTAATAGCTCAAAATTGATTTATTTAGAATCTATGGTGGGGATGGTTCTAAATCCTCTCATAAAATATAATTTAGACAATTTTATGTTTCTATTTTAACCTTATCATTTATATTTAACTTTAAGTTAAATAATTTTACTTTTACCGTATCTTCTTGTTTTCTTGCACTATAAAGTTAATAAAATTACTATAACAAGCCTAAAAACCCCAAGTTGTTTATAAATAATATATATAACCTTATATAAGTATTGTTTCCTAACCATATATTTTTAAGAATAAAATAACAATTAATAATATAATATTTGTTTTAAAAACTATTTTATTTCAATTTGGACACTATTTGGTAATTGATTTTTGTGAAAATTATAACATCGTGATTATTTCTAAAAAAGGTAATTAAATCAATACCAACGTGTCATATTATCTTATATAATTATTTTAATTCATAAAAAGTCTAAAATTACATTTATTTGGGTATTTATAACAACAATTATGTTAATATTTCATTAATAAGATAATTACTGCCTCATCATTGTGTCATAAATAAATTCAATTATTTAGTGTCCAAAAATTATTAATAAAATAAAATTATGTATAAAATATTTTTATTATTCTAATTAATATTTATAGTAAAATTTATATAATTTATAACCTTATATTAAAAATGATTTATTTATTGAACATTGATTTTAACTATTTTAACTCTTCTTTAAATAAATTAATAATAAATCTCCTAATCTAATCCAAGTAGACCTAAATGGTAATATTTTATTCCTAAGGTTGTTTTTGGTCGAATTAAACTTATCCAATAGAATTAGTACATGTGTTAGGTTAATAATAATACCATTTTACCCTTAATTACCCTATTCACTTTTATTAGTGGTAAAAAATGTAAAAAGTTACTATTCACCAAAAATTATTTTTATCTTATTGAACCACAATTTACTCCTTGATATTAACCGTGTCTCTTGGATTTTTTAAATTACACTCGCAGAAGCGGTAAAATTAAATTTCATGTAAGTTTTCAAACTCTCCTAGGAGGTGGGTTAAAGAAGGTGAAATGTTCAATAAAATTTTTATATGTCTAAAATTCTAATAAAATGACTCCAATGAATTACATTGAACTTATATAGGTATTATGTATCAGTTTTTACCTAAACTAAATTTAAAACAAATAAATAAATTTTTAAATAAAAAGTCGGTTTTTAAATAATAACCCAGTGTTTCACTATTTATCAAAATTTGAGAGTTTTCAAAAAAATACCAAAAATTAACCCTAGGCTAATTTCGATATGAAATGTAAATACTTTCTCTATAAACCATGAATTTTATATAAATAACAAATCTACAGTCAAACATATCACAAACCCTTCAATACAATACAGAAGTTTTTTATCATAATAAATCAACTTCAAATAAGCTTAAAATCCATCAAAGGATGTTGACATATATGAAATAAAAACCATTTGAGAGAAATATATCTTTTTTTGAAATCAATTAAAAATCACATAATTATAATAGAAAAAATTTAATTTGAAAATATTATTATATGCTTTTAAGGGAATCTTCAACTATTTTATAAATGTGTAAAATAGCCACACCCGTCGTCCAAGTTAAAAAAATACATTCTTACCTTAATTCTGTCGAAAAGGTTAAAAAGGACCTTGTTTGGAAAACGACGGAAAGGTTTATTTATAAAAATATTATAAAATGTCAAACAAGGGTATAAATGAAATTAACCCATAGTATGTAAAATAGTTATAATGAATTTAAATACATTTTTAAGAATCATGGATGTTGATGATAATGAGGTCCCAGTAGAAAATTATGTATAAACAACCTCGGAAAATGAAGAGATTGTGAAATAAACCCTTACCTTGTAATTTTCCTTGGTAAGGGATAGGTTAACCTCATGTATAATAGTTAAATCATTGTTATTAAATTATACAAGAATCATATACATAAATATGATATAATATATGATCTTTTAATATGGCTTTCATAATAATATTTTAGTATCATCGTCATTTTGGGTGTTAACTGATTCATTTTCCTTTATATGATTTGTCACTTAAGTCGTGTTTATTATGGATAGTTTTTATCTTATTCATATCCATAATTATATTAAGTCCTTAATCATTACTTTTAATCATCAAATGAGAATTATTCTTGAATGGATATGGTGGGGAAATGAATCTCATCCCGTTCATGGAGACGTTAATCCGTAGGTACGCACGAATGCTACATCCATTTCATTTTTCATTTTAAAAGGAATCAAAACCAAATGATACATAGGTATATTATTATTCTAGTATAATATAATATCTTATATATGTTACTTATGTTCATTAACACCATTCTTTATACGTTCCATGTATTTTATGAACGAGTCATATCACTTTGAGGGGGTGGTAGTCCGTACTTCCTCAAATAAAATTATCGTATATATATACAACATGAAACGAATAATGGTATGCTATAAAATGTAATTATAGAAGCTTATATATAAAATTAATATCATAAATATCATATTTAATTACACTTCCATCATAATGGACACCATGAGAGGTGGTAGGAGTTAATTGAAAAATCATGGTTTCGTGAGGCGTTATGTTTCCATCCACAGAAACAATATGTTCTTCACTCATTATATGGAGGTGTGTGTATGTATAGTTATAATACGTATCATAAAAATATCCTAGTATATTGATTATACTTGTTTTGATACAAAAGGAATGAATAATAAGATTTTAGGGGATGAAGAAGTAAAATAAAAGAAAACAAGCTAAGAGAAATCATTACCTTAAATTTGGGTTACTCCATTTGGTTTGAACCAAAAAGGACTCTTGAAGTGATTTATGACTAAGTTAAGGCTACTAGTATTGGGATAGGGATTTATGGAGCTTAATTGGGTAGATTTTGGATGATCCAAAAGGCTTGAGAGGTGTGAGGAATTGGTTAGAAGTGGTGTCATTTTATAAGGGGGAGGAGGGGAACTTTAGGAAAGATTGAAAATATTAATTTATTATATAAGGATATTCGGTTTCTAAAGGTCCATAACTCATTAACGTTGAAGATAATATGACTCAGGATCGAAATGAAATCATCCAATATGAATTGTACAAGTTTTGGGTATTATTTTAATCTTTATAATCTTATTTATTCAAATCATTTATTAATGAGGTAAACACTACATCATTATAGTTCATAAATAATTTAGTTTATTAGATATCTGAAAATTATAAAACAAAATATCATGATGTTGGAAATCATTTTATATTTCTAATGAATTTATATAGTCGGAAATATAACATATATAACCATATATGAAAATAGTTTTGCTAAAAGATATATGCTTATGTCATTTTTGTATTTACATTAACTTAATTAATATAAAGTATCAATATCAATTACAAGTGGATCCATGGGGTCCAAAAATAGACCCAAAGATTCCCATGGTCCTACATGTTTCAACCAATAGGGTTAGGACACATTTTAGTGTAATTTAGTATTATTATAATATTATTTTTTACCCTTATTTACCAGATTTATCCTTTAACCATGTTAAATAAAATATTCACCAAAGTAATTATTCAAAATGTCCAAAAATAAATTTACCTATTTACATAAATTGGACCTCTTGATTACAAATATGGAATCTATTTTCATAAATTCAAAACATAGAAGTGGAAGAAATTAATTTAAAATTAATTCTCGCTGTCAAAACAAAAAAACGCGTTTTTTAGAAATAATAACTATCAAAAAATTGACACTTGTTTATATCAGTTTAAATGTAAAATTATGACCAATAACCAAAATTGTATTAAATGGTAAAAATATATTCTAAATATGTTTTAAAACCACTAAAATTCATAATTTATCACTATTAATTATTTCTATTAAAAAAGTTTTTTTTAATTAAAATTTAGTAATTTTCACTATTCATCAAAATATGAAAGTTTTCAGAATAATACCGAAATTTCACCCTAAGATAATTTTGATATTCGGAATCCAAAAATGAGGTCTATTTTGAATGATAAAATTTATAAAATTTCAAAAATTGGGTATTACTATTCATAACGGCTTGTTTGATTGGTTGTGGTGTCTTAAAACTCGAAGATACATACAACACACGCTACTATATTATTCAATGGGAAACGTACTATGGAAGCTTGGGGTGTTAAATTCTCCCCTCCTTCAAATAATTTAGTCCTCAAAATTTCTAGGATATTACTACTTAAAAAGACTCGGGTGGTTCTCCATCATAAGTTCCTCGGGTTCCCACGTTGCCTCTTCCATCTTATGGTTACTCCATCGAACTTTTACCAGATGAGTCATCCAGTTTATCAGCACTAGTTCTCTAGTATTAAGAATCCTGATTGGATCTTTGCAAAAAGACAAATCAAGATCCAATTATAATTCCTGGTAGGTTAGTACATGTGTTGGGTCAGATATGTATTTTCTCAACTGTGATATTTGGAATACATCATGAACTTTGGAGAGACTTGGCGGTATTGCCAAACAGTACGCTACAACCCCAAATAATTCCAGAATTTCAAAAGGTCCGATGTACCTGGGACTCAATTTACCTTTCTTACCAAAATTTATAACTCCCTTCCATGGAGATACCTTTAAGAGAATATGATCTCCTACCTGAAATTCCAAATCCTTCATTCGGTTATCGGCATTGATCATATACCTACTTTGAGATGCTTTGATGTGGGTTTGGATTACCTTCACCTCTTCCATCGTTTCCTCGACCAGTTTTGGGCCTATGAGTTTTATTTCACCAACATCATCCCAACAGGTTTGTGTGCGACATCTCTCTCCGTATAATGCTTCATAGGGTGCCATCAGAATACTTGAATGGAAGCTATTGTTATTGAAAAATTCTACTAGAGGTAAATATTGATCCAACATACCCTGAAAGTTAAGTGATCAAGATCTCAACATGTCTTCTATGGTTTGAATAGTCCGTTCTGATTGTCCATATATTTGAGGGTGTTAGGCAGTTCTCAAATGAAGTTTATTATCCAAGGCCATTTGAAGACTCTTCCAGAATCTTGAAGTAAAATGGGGATCACAATTAGAAAAAATTTATAGGCGTACTCCATGGAGTCTCAAAACTTCACTAATATATAGTCTTGTTAGACGTTGAAGTCGTAGATCTTCTCTTATATCAAGAAAGTGTGCTGACTTGGTAAAACGATCAACAATGACCCATATTGCATCGTTCGTTCTAGGGAGCATTGCTAGCACCATGAAAAATTCCATCTTGATATTATCCCATTTCCACTTAGGTATGGGAAGAGGTTGCATGACTCCTTCAGGCTGTTGTCTTCTAGCTATCACATGTTGATAAACCATACATCGTGACACAAAATCAGCAATCTCCCTCTTCATGTTGACCCACAAAAAATTTTCATTCAAATTACTATACATTTTGGTGATCCCATGGTGTAAAGATAAAGTGGAACTATGATCATCATCCAACAATTCCCTTTTTAGATATGGTATATCGGGAACACAAAGTCTTTTCCCAAATTTCAAAATTCCATCTTTATACACAAAGTCACCCAATCTCCCATAATTCACAGCTTTAATCTTCTTTTTAAATTCTTCATCATCGGTCTGAGAACTCATAATCCTTTCTAGTAAATATGGTTTGGAAACCCTTTGAAAAAGTATTGATGTTTCAACTTCCATGGTAATTCCCATATCCATCTTCACTGGATCCAAGAAAATACGATCCCTTTCAACTCCCATATCGTTCAAAACTCTAGGATCCTTTCAACTCAAAGAATCTTCCACCTTATTTTCCTTCCCTGAATGGTAGTGTATAGTGCAATCACAATCCTTGAGTAATTCGAGCCATCTCCTTTGCCTCATGTTGAGTTCATTCTGTGAAAAATATACTTTAATCTCTTGTTATCGGTATATATCTCACACTTTTCACCATAGAGATAGTGTCTCCATATCGTCAAAGAAAATATTACAGCTGCTAACTCAAGATCATGAGTAGGATAGTTTTTCTCATTAATTTTTAGCTGTCGTGATGTATTGGCAATGAACCTATCATTATGCATAAGGACACAACTTAGTCATTTCATTGAATCATTACTAAAAATAAAAACCCCATCATTCCATGATGGTAGAGTCAAGATAAGATAATTGACTAATATTCTCTTCTGTTCTTAAAAACATTATTCACACTCTTTTTTCCAAATAAATTTAACCCATTTTCATGTGAGCTTCATTAATTGCTTAGCCAATCAGGAAAAATTCTGGATGAAATGTCGATAATAACATGCTAAACCAATAAAACTGCATAAATCGTTTATACTCGTTGGTGCTGGCCATTCTTGGATTGCTCTTGTGTTAGTAGAATCAACAGAGATTCCATACTTAGAGACAATATGGCCAAGAAAATAAATCTCCTAAAGCAAAAATTCACACCTACTAAACATACCATATAATTCATGTCTTCTCAGAGTCTTTAGGATAATGCACAGGTAATTTTCATGATCTTTGTAGCTTTTGAAGTATACCAAGATATAATCAATAAATACCACTAAAAAATCATCGAGATATTCAATGAAAACTCCGTTCATTATATCCATGAATACAGAGGGTGCATTAGTCAATCCAAAAGGCATTAATGTAAACCCATAATGCCTATAACTAGTTTGAAATGCTGTCTTCGGAATTTCTTCCTTCTTCACACACAATTGACGGTATACAGATCGAATATCATTATTTGATAAGTATTTACCTCCATGCAGTTGGTCAAATAAATCATCAATGCGTGGTAGGGGATACTTGTTCATTATTTTTATATCGTTGATTTCTTTGTAGTCGATACATAGCCTCATAGACTCATCTTTTTTCTTAACAAAAAGTACAGGGGCTCCCCATGGAGAAACACTAGGGAGAATAAATCCCTTATTACACAATTCCTCTAGTTGTTTCTTTAATTCCACTAATTCCATAGTGGACATTCTATAAGGGTCTTCGATATAGGCCTTGAACCAGGAAATAAATCAATAAGAAAATCAATTTCTCGCTATGGAGTATGTCTAGGTAAATCATCCAGAAATACATCTACATATTCATTCACAATAGATACATCCTAAATTTGATCATTTTTTTCTCACACAAAGTCATTTCATTCTCTTTCTCCCCAATAATTGAATTTAGTTGAGCTACTAAGGTGGATCTAGATAAGAATTTGGTGGTGACAATTCTGCTCTAATGATAAGGTGTTCTTTATAATCATCATCTAAAATAGTAACCTCCTTATTCTTAAAATAAATCTTCACATCATGGTCCTAAATCCAATCTATACCGAGGATTATATCAAACTCAATCATAGGTTTGACGATGAGATCAGCAAATAAAAAACATTTATTTTCTCTAATAGGAACTGATTCACAGATCATTGTAGCAATGATACTTCCTTTACGAGTTTTAACTGACAACTCCCATGATAAATAAAATTGGATACACTTAATTTTCTTAGCAAACAGGGAAGGTATAAAACAAAGTGATGATCCAGAATCAAATAAATCATTTTCTAATCTTGATGAAACCATTAAATTACCTGCCACAACGTCTTTAGGATCTTTTACCTCCGTAGTAGTGATATCATAAGATTATGCTTGAACCCTTGTACTTTAGTGAGGTAATTTCCCCGGACGCTTTGGACATTCATTTGCATAATGTCCCATCTCCCTGCAGTTGTAGCACTGAACATCGGTAGCTTCTTTCTTCCCGTTACAATCACGAGATTGGTGGATTTCTTCACCACACTTGTAACAGACTCCAATTCCTTTCAAGCATGTACCGGGGTGTTTCATCCCACATTTACTGCAGGATAGATATTCAAACTTTCCCTTCTTCCCCTTATTCACATTCCTATAGTGATCGGCAGATCTATTCTTCTTTTTCATTACTTTAAAGTCTTAAGACATAGAGAATTATTTTTCTGTCTTGATAGCACGTAAGACAATATATTCGTATGATGAGAATGATTGTGAGACTAATTATCTATGGAGAAATGGTTTTAACCCATAAATGAAACGATAAATCTTACTTCTTAGGTTATGTATATAATCTGCATCATTCCTCGCTAAACTTGTAAAGTTAGCCTCATACTTTCCGACATTATCGTCATCCTTTTGCCTCAGACTCAGAAATTGCCTTTCCATATCTGCTCGATGGTCATGAGGAAAGTATTTTTCTATGAAAATATCTTTAAACTCCATCCATTTCATATCTGACACTTCATCATCTTTCTTCGTGGTTTGAATCAATGACCACCATTGATCAGTATCTCCAGTGAGGCGGTAAAATTCCATGATAACTTTTTCCCTTTTACTACTCCCCAAGGCATGGAATATTTTCTCTAAGGAATTTATCCATTGCGTAGCTACTAATGGATTTGTACTCCCATTGAATGTTGGTGGTTGTTTCCTCATGAAGTGATCTAGCATTGATCCTCCACGCTGTAGATCAGGGTGCTCCATACGGGTAAGGTTATTTTTCATAACCTTAGTGAGTTGTCCCAATATAGTGATAAGATGATCAGCACCAGTTGTATCACTTGATCCACTATAATTATCTTGTGCAGGAGGGAAATCCCTACATGGAGTGTGTGCATTTGTATGGTTTCCATTTATTCCACTAGGCGGCATATTTAAACAATGGCATAAACTATATTTGTTTATGAATCGTAATACATTAATCCAAACTTGTAAGACACTTAACATGAATTGAATAGTTTATAGTTATAATCCATAATCATAAAAATGTTTTCATTGAGGAAGTATATACTAATAATCCCTTCATAATAGTTTGTAAAGAAAATTAGAATTATACTAAGCATATCCCCTAGGAGTGTCGTAACCAATAGTGCAGCAAGGCCCGTTGTTGTGCACCAATTCTCGTTCAAGTCTAGCTTAAAGTGGTGTTTTCGAGTTTTACCCCTATGTACTTATGTGCCAGAGCCACCTCTACTTTATTGTATCTTGATAGGGATGTATTTCTCAAAAAACTCACAAAATCTATACAATAACAAAATTCTAGGAAGCTCTTCTATACTAATCCTCAAAGTCCATCTTAGATCTATATGCTTTGATCAGAGTTTATCTAAATCTGGTTTCGAAGGTTTGTACTAAACATCCACTAATACCAACTGTAACGCCATGACCCCAGTTACCCAGAGTCAGGGTATTATTACATGACATTGGAAAGATCACAAAAGATCAATTCTCGAAAGACCGATTAGTTTAGTAGCCTTAGAAACACTAGATTCATTCATATGTCTTACATTAAATTATAAAATGAAAAACAACAACAACATATTGTCTCCATCGACCACACTCATATCCCCTCATACAATCCCTACAGGTCAATCATAAAATAAATCTTCACATCCTAGAAAAAATAAAACATATAAAGAGGTGAGCTCAGATTCTCATTAAGGATAACAATATAGCGGAAACATTCATAAAAAATCATAAACATTAAGGCAATGTATAACTAAAATAAAAGCCTTTTAAACTTAAACATCAGCATAATATGGAAAAAATAAAATGAACTATTTCAATTTACTTATTCACATGGATATTCTACTAGTCGAGTAGTCACATGAAATATCAATAACCACTTTTATAATGATGGAATTAATAATGATAGACTATCATAACCACATATTCAAGTCCTTGTGCCAAGACTACAAATAAGATTTTTTCAAGTCCTTGTTCCAAGACACTAGCTTGTCTCATGAGTCCTACCAATGCATCGAGGAGCTATAGCGGGCTCCACCTTTCATATACTATGTCCAATGATTTGTCATATGAAAAGGTTTAAACATAACATAAATATTCGTATTAAAAATATCATAATAAATGTAAATACTTTCTCCAAAAACCATGAATGTTATAAAAATAACACATCCACAGTCAAAAATATCACAAAATCTTCAATAAAATATGGAAGTTTTGTATCATAATAAATCAAAATCAAATAAGCTTAAAATCCATCAAAGGATGTTGACAAATATGAAATCAAAACTATTTGAGAGAAATATATATTTTTTTGAAATCATTTAAAAATCACATAATTATAAAAGAAAACATTTACTTTGAAAATATTTTTATTAGATTTTAAGGGAAGCTTCAGCGATTTTATAACGGTGGAAAATAGCTGCAGTAGCCGTATAAGTTAAAAAAAGACATTCATACCTTAATTCTGTCGAAAAGGTTAAAAAGGACCTTGTTTGGAAAATGAAGGAAAGATTACTTTATAAAAATCTTATAAAATATCAAACAAGGGTATAAATGACTTTAAACCATAGTTTATAAAATAGTAAGAATGAATTGAAATACATTTTTAAGAAACATGGATGTGGATGATAATGAGGTCTGAGTAGATAATTACATATAAACACCCTCAGATAATGAAGAGATTGAGAAATAAACCCTTACCTTGTACTTTTCCTTGGTAGAGGGTAGGATAACCTCATGTATAATAGTTAAATAATTGTTATAAAATTATTAAATAATCATATACATAAATATGATATCATATATGATCTTTTAATATTTATTTTTTAATAATATTTTAGTATTATCATCGTTTTGGTTGTTAACTGATTTGTTTTCCTTCATTCACTTTGTTACATAAGCCATGTTTGTTATGGAAAAATTGTATCATATTCATATCCATAATGATATCAAATACTTATACATTACTTTTAATCACCAAATGAGAATTTTTCTTGAATGTATATGGTGGGAAATGAATCTCATCGCATTCGTGGAAACGGTAATCTGTACGTGCGCATGAACACTACTTCCATTTCATTTTTCGTTTTAAAATTAATAAAAACCAAATGACACAAAGGTATATTATTATTCTGGTATAATATATTATATTATAAATGTTACTTAAGTTTATTAACATCATCCCTTATATGTTCCATGTATGGTATAAACGAGTCATATCACTATGAGGCGGTTGTACTCCACACTTCCTCAAATGAAATTATCGTATATATATACAAATGAAATGAATAATGTTATGATATAAAATGGAATTACATAAGAATATATATAAAATAAATATCATTAAGATCGTATTTAATTACAGTGTCATCATAATGGCAACCATGAGTGGTGCTAGGAGTTAATTGAACAATCATCGTTTCGTGAGGCGTTTGGTTTCCATCCACAGAAACATTATGTTATTCACCCATTAGATGGATGTGTGTGTAATTATAGTTAGAATACTTCTCATAAAAATATCTTAGTATATTGAGTATAGTTTTCATGTTACAAAAGGAATGAATAAGAAGATTTTAGGGGTTGGAGAAGTAAAATAAAAGAAAAGAAGCTAAGAGAAATTGTTACCTTTAATTTGGGTAACTCCCTTTCGTTTGAACCAAAAAAGAAATCATGAAGTGCTTTCTACATAAGTTAAGGCTTCTAGGATTAGGATAGGGATGTAGGGAGCTTAATTGGGTAGATTTTGGGTGAGTCAAATGGCTTGAGAAGTGTGAGAAATTAGTTATAAGTGGCGTCCTTCTATAAGGGGGAGGAGGGGCTCTTTAGGAAAGATTGGAAATATTATTTTATTATATAATCATATTCGGTTTCTAAAGGTCCAAAACTCATTAAAGTAGAATATAGGATGACTCATTAACTAAATAAAATCATCCAATAATAATTGGGTAGGTTTTAGATATTATTTTAGTCTTTATAATCTTATTTATTTAAATCATTTATTAATATGGTAAACACTAAATCATTATTATGTCATAAATAATTAAGTTTATTAAATGTCTAAAAATTATAAAAAAAATAAGATGATGTAGGAAATAATTATATATTTATAATTAATATTTAAAGTAGAAAATATAACATATATAACCCAATGTAAAAATTGTTTTTCTAAAAGATATATGCTTTTGTCATTTTTGTATTTACTTTAACTTAATTAATATAAAGTGTCATTCTCACTTACAGGTGGCTCCATGGGGTCCCCAAATCAACCCAATGATTCCCATGGTCAGACATGTATTAGCCAATAGTGTTAGGACACGTTTTAGGGTAATTTAGTATTATTATAATACTATTGTTTACCCTTATTTACCGGATTTATCCTTTAACCATGGTAAAGAAAATATTTACGAAAGTAATTATTCAAAATGGATAAAAATAAAAGATACATATTTACACAATATGGACCTAATGATTTTAAATATGGAATCCATTTTTCTAAATTCAAAACATAGAAGTGGTAGAAATTAATTTAAAATTAATTCCCGCTGTCAAAACAAATTGTGTTTTTATGAAATAATAACTATCAAAAGATTGACACTTGTTTATATCCTATTTAAATGTGAAATTATGTCCAATTAATAAAATTGTATTTAATAGTTAAAATATATTCTAAATATTCTTTAAAACCACTCAAATTTATAATATATCACTATTAATTATTTCGATTAAAAAATATGTTTTAATTAAAATTTATTAATTTTCACTACTCATCAAAATATGAATGTTTTCAGAAAAATGCACAAATTTCACCCTAGGATAATTTCGATATTTCAAATCCTAAAATGAAGTCTATTTTTAAAGATAAAATTTATAAAATTGCAAAAAGTGGTTATTACTATTCATAATAGCGAGTTTGATTGGTTGTGGTGTGTTAGAACTTTAAGTTGTGTACAACACACGCTACTGTATTATTCAAAGGGAAACATACCATGGAAGATAGAGGTCTTACACACACTACTCCCTTGACATCATTTGAGACAACCACTTCTGAGCATGGAAGTTTGAGCAGCGACTCCCTCTAGAGATCTGAGATAGTGTTGTGGTTTTATGAATCCCCACATATGTTGGGGTGTTGGAGGAGGCACTTGGGGCAGATATCTTTCTATCAAAGGTATTCTAGATTACTAGAGCTAGAAGTGGTTGCAATAGGGTCGAGTTTTATATAGTATATAGTTTATTCCTAGCACCAACAACATGGAGTAGGAGACCCTTTCACTAGAATGCTCATGCATGTGGTTGTATGGGGTCAAGGTAGTGAAGGGGAAAAATCACACCATAGAGGGGTGGTGATTTTATGGTAATGTGTTAGATCATAGGGTACATGACTTCCTAAACAAACATATTGAGTAGCCCCGCAAGATAGCTGGTGGACCGTTGTGGTATTGCTAGCACCGTGATCAGGGATCTCCTATGTGGGGATAGGGTCATCCCAAGGATACGAAGCTAGTAGATAAGCAAGAGGAGTTATGGTCACGGTATGAATCTATGATGTCCTACCACCATCACGACTAGGTGGACCATGTTAGTCTCATGGAGCTAGTGGTTGGGTCCCAAAACAACTACAGTATTTTGAGGCTTACGACCCCATAGAGCAAGAGATGATCAGAGGTGCGATCTCTATTTAATTACCACTTGACATAGTACTACTATAAATAGTTTAAAGTCACTATTTATTCTCTAAACTCTAGGTGAGAGATCTAGAGATCCTAGTTGAAGAACTAGAAAAACATCGTTGACATGATATTCTTATAATGAACACTTCTTTTGTATCTTTCATCTGCTTGTAGTGTGAGCTATCACATGGTAAATATTGGTTCATGTGGGAACTTTTGATCATCACAATGGAACCTTAATACTTCATCCTGGGTATGGAATAGATTTCCATGATCTGGGACTAGATTTACTATCACCGCAGGAAAGTTAGATTCCTACACAATGATGGGAATAGATTCTCCATTTTTGGTGAGAGAATTCTAGTGGAGGGAAAAGTGGTTTATTTAAGGAGGAGGTTACATATGATCACCCATCAGTTGGAAAGTGTATCCCTTGGTTCAATAGGATATTTAGGTATCTATGTTCCTTCAATTGTGGAGTATTATATAGATGTCTTTCATGATGACGTTATGAGACTACCTAAAATAAAATTTATGGATTTTTTTATCGACTTGCATCTATTGACAACCCAGATATATTTTTGGCATCTCAGATAGAGCCTAAAGAGCTCTAGGGGCTAAAGTTGTGGTTGTATGATCTTCTAGAGGAGGCTTTCATCAGACCAGGTTTGTCCCCCTAATAATCTCTTCTATTTTTATTTAGAAAGGAAGAAGAGAGCTTACATATTTTTATGGATAACTGTCACCTGAACCAATACTTGATAAATAAAATGTACCCCTTTCTGAGTATTTAAAACTTATTTTACCGGTTTCAAGGTGTTATATGGTTTTTGAATATCAATATCAGGTCCAAATACCACTAGATAAGGGTCTATGGGGCTGATATTCTAAATTCGTCATTTTAATGTTTCTATGGACACTATGGGTTCCAAGTGATGGCCTTTGGTGTGAATAATTCTGTCAATTTTTTTATGGAATTGAGGAATCAGGTATTATAGAAATACGTTGACCAGTTCTTTGTTTTCTTCGTCGATTATATACTTTTCTACTCTACATTAGAAGAGGAGCATGCAAATTACTTAAGGGTGGTTCTTCATTGGCTCTGAGAGAACTAATTTTATGGAAATCTCTTAAAGTTTCAGTTTTGGATATATGAGGTTCAACTTATTGGTCATGTCATTTCTAAAAAAAAGTTATCTGTAGATCCAAATAATATTGAGACGGTGATTTCATGGTCACCACCCAATAATGTGTTGAGGATGTGGAGATTTCTTAACTTGGTAAGGTACTAAAAGTCATTTTCTGCATACTTCTCAAGAATTGTATCCCCTTTTACAACCATTATGTGGAAAGGGAAGTTGTTTAACTAGTATGAATATTGTTAGAGGTCCATTGAGGAGTTTATTAAGAGTCTGATGAGTTCCCTAATTTTGAGACTACTAAAGGAATGTGTTAAATTTTTAGTGTATTGTGATGTTTTAAGATCTAGGATTTGTTGTGGGTCGCTGCAATGATAGGTAGTTATCACCTATGCACCATGGAATTTGAGGCCCCATGAGTTAAACTACCCAAATCACAACATAGTGAAGAATGTGGTAGTCTTCGCATCAAGGATGTGAAGTAATTGCCTTTTGAGAGAGGTCCTTATGATTTATTCAGACCGCTAGAGTGTCTGGTATGTCTTCACATAGAGAGACAAGAACATGAGATAGTGATACTGATAAGAGTTCTTGAATGACTTTGACTTTGACTTAGTCATTACTCCATGGAATGGAAATTCTGTAGCTGTTTCCATTAATAGTATGTCCCAGGCTGATTTAGTACATGAATCGTTGGAGTAGTTAACTTTCCTAGAATTGAACCTGACGGACTGGGAGGATATAATATTTCTTCAGTTTATTTTTTTGAATCCTTCACTTCTCGAGCAAGTGAGAGAGTCCCATTTTGGAGAAATCGACTATGAGGTCTTTTATTATCATATTTCTACAGGTTATGTACCATAAGGATATTCTCATAGAGGGAATCATTAAATATTGTTCTAGGGGAGAAAAATTGTTCTAGGTGAGATGATGGAGGAGGTGATGTGGGAGTTCAAGAAAAACCTATTGTTGTACATCCGTGTGTGGAAAATCTGTACAAATATCATCAATGGTAGTTTTTTGTGGTCTGGCATTAGACAAAGTGTAACTAATTTCATCTCATGGTGCCATACCTACAAGCATGTGAATGATGATCACTATGTATCAGACGGTTTTTTGAAACATTATAATATCTTAGAGTGGAAATGGGATGGAATATACATGTAATTTTTAAAGGGATTCCATTCACAACAAAGGGCCATGACGCTATCTAAATGAATGTTGATTGACTCATGAAGTCGGTGCACTTCCTTGCTATCAGGGAGCATATTTTAGTGGAATGTTTGGGGAAGTTGTACATATGAGAGATAATTCATCTTCATAGAGTTCCCAAGATTATTTCCTCTGATCTTGACATATAGTTCATGTCACAATTCGGGAAAGTCCTACATAAGGCATTCAAGGCCCAGTTGTGGATGAGTACAAGATTTAACCCAGATACCGATGGTCAGACATAGTTCACAATGCAGGTACTAGAGGATATGTAGATGTATTTCATTTTTGAATACTTCTGTAGTTGGGAGGATAGAATTCCCTAGGTAGACATTTCATACACCATCATCTACCATTCTAACATCATCATGGAACCTTTTTAGGGCATATATGGGAGACCCTATAAGTAACTTTTTAAGGACTGGGATTTGTGATTCAACTCTTATGGGCCCAGAGATGTTGTAACTGACAAAATAGAAAGGTAGGTTCATTTGTGAGTGGATGAGGACACCATAGATAAGATAGAAATATGAAATATATTTTCAAATTAGGTCCTTAGAGTTTGATTAGGGATACCACATCTTCTTGAGATTCTCCCCATCATGGGGATTGCCTAGGATCATCCGAGGAAAAAAAATTCCTTGAGGTTCATCAAGCTATTCTAGATCATGTAGTGGGTTAGTGAGGTTTCCTACTCCCTCACCCAACCCAACAGCTATAGTGGGTACACGAAATCTCCCACGTGTTGTAGCTGAGTAGATATGTGTACAATCCTATGAACGTCATCAAATTGGGTGAGTTGTACATCGAGGATGGATACACCTTTGCAAAGCACTCGTTGGTGATTGAGGATTGGGAGGAAAGGACCCAACATGGATAGACCACCACATTGGCTCACATGTTGTTATGGTAATGAAATGTATAGGAGAGTTCCTGGGAGGGGGACATCCAAGTGTGAGATTAGTATCCCGAGTTTTTTTCCTAGTTTTTCTTTTTGGGTGTGAAAATATTGAATGAGGTAATGATGTAGTGACCCAATTTTTTCTTGTAATACTCTGAAATATTTCTATATGTATTTCTAGATCTAGGAGCTATGACAGAGTGTGATTTAGAGGTCTCATGTTCCCAGAATTAATTTTATAGAAATATGAAATATATTTTATATTACACACATGATACCTTAGATAAAATGAGATAACTCTTAAACTATTGATCAAATGATAAATCTAATACTATGGATGGATTTGGAATACAGTTTTTACCCTAGGCATGACATAAAATGAGTCATCATAGGATGTTTATACCCCTCTCTCATTATTGGTGTGTTCAAGTGGATTAGTTAATTAATTAATTAAATTCATTAATATATCCTAAACTAAAATTCATATATGATAATCATTATGTAATTTTGGCTATGATTGGGCCCATAATATCTGGAATCTTTGTTGAGATCCCAGCCCTCTTAACATTGAGGAATCCCTTGGTGAATGATGACGAAACTCCAAGATCGAGTAGATTAGGATTCAACTAATGTAACATCTACTTTCAATCATTGTTTGAAAGCATTATTAACTAGTGATCGATCAAAAATATAGGTAGGCCTTGTATTTCGGTGTTATTGTGCCTTTGGATTAAATTATTGAGTAGTTTATTATTCCTTCATTGATTTACACCCTATTAGGGCCTTTGCAAGAGACCATGTACTAGATTTCATATTATTTAATCAATTTTCTAAGCTAGGTATTCATTTTCATGATCATTGGACATGAATTCTTGGTAAAAGATCTTCAAACCTTGGTTTTTGGTGCTTCTATCCCCTGTTCATTGTGTTCTTCAGTAATTGGACCCATTAATCCTAGTTTGACTTTTATATGAGGTACAAAGCTCAATCAAACGACCAGATATGTGTCAGATTGACAAAACAACAATGAATCGATTATAATGTAATATATATGGGGTATTTTGAGTTGGGGATGACTAATTCATTTATTAAACTACATGATCGTGATGAAGGAAACCATGGTGGCATGCAGAATGATTTTCAAAACTCTCACGACAAGAAGAAGAAAATTCATTGTAAGACATTCATGGATTCCACAATATAGAGTTAGATCCATCCTTTTTAGGTAGATTAGAGTATAGAATCAAAGAGTTTTTGATAGATTCAATTGTAGAATTTGGATCTTGAAAAATTTTTACAACTAAACTACACACCATATTTAATGAATAACACATGATGTATAACCCCTTTCATAGGTGGTGATAGGGTTTGGGAAACCCATAAGGATGGAACTGTGTGTACTTATCATGAAATTTTAGGTACATCCATCTATGTGTGAGTGATTTGTCTGACAAATCACATAGTCAGGCACACAACATGTTCCATGTACATGGCCTTGGTCCCAATTATTCAGGTCACGAGGTATATTCCACCTAAGTGGCATGTTATACCGCATGGCATGAAGTCATGTGTCAGACAAGGAAATGGACATGCTATTAAGTGGGACCTGTAACGACCCAAAGTTTCATTAATGGAAAATCCCTCTTGATCCAGTTAAATGTTTCTTTATGAAAAATGTTTTTATAAGATGTCAACTTCTTTATGTTTTACGTTAAGATTTGTGACCGTTACTTTTATAGCCGTTGAACAGTGATCATCTGGGTAGTTTAAATATAAGGCTTTAACGAACCAATTTTCTACTCAGACAAAGGAAGCGATGGCCTCATCCAGTAGAATTGCCCCTTACGAAGCCCGTTTGTCGGAGCTCGGAAAGGAGGTGGCGTCTTTGGGCTTTGCCCTTGACCAAGACCAAGCTGAGCTTCATCAAGTCATGCTTGAACGTGATCGTCTACGGGAAAAATGGAAGTTGATAGAGATCACCACTCGAGCGATGTTATCCGAGCAACCCCAAGAGTCTTTCACCATCGCACACCTTACCCTTAGGTCTTATGCGGCTATTTTAAGGGGTTATGTAACAAATAAGTAGCACCATTTTCATGTACATTATTTTTGTATATAATAATGAATATAATTTCTAGTCATTTTTGATGCATTGTAATTAGTTTTTAAAGTACAAATGATGTTTTTAGTTATTATTTAATTAAGAATTATATTTTATTAAATTAAAGGATTTTTGTATTAAATAATATTTTAATAAAATATTATAATTAATATTAAATTAATTTTTATTAAATATAAATGATCTTATAATTTTATGAATGCAATTAAAATTTTTATTAAGGTTTGAAAGCCATTTCTGTCAAAACCCGTGAATTTTTTATAAATGTCGGTTTTTATTTTAAAAGTGAAAATTCACATATTTAGAAAATTATTTAGATAAAATAAATATTATTTTTGGAATCAGGATATCGAAATTATCTAACGGTGAATTTTTCATAATTTTCTGAGACAGTCAAATTTTTGGGTAAAAATTAAATACCATTTAAATATATAATGTGTTTTATGACATCATAATGACCCAATGGTGATGTAATAAAATACCATAATCCTTATGTTCGGCCAATATGTGTTTTATCATTAAAATAATGAGGTTTTGGGTTTGTTTGACTCATTTTTCAAAGCATTAATGGAGCCCTCAAGACTTATTCAACACTTTGCCTTTTTAAATTAATTTCCATGGGAGTGTGACTCACCTCCACATAAGCAACCCTAATTTTTTAATAAGTTCGGACCTTGGCCTTGTAAAATATTTTTTTCCTCTTTCCTTTTCCAGAAACCATGGGCAAATACCATGGGATGGTTTGTGGTTTGGATTGTTTTAATATAAGGGGTCCCAAACCTAAATAATAAAGAATTCTCTCACCTTTCCTATATAAACCCACCCAAGCTCCCACTTCCTCCTCACTCAAAGCCATTGAAGTTCGTCCAACCTCTGCCCTACTCTCTCTAGAATCCTCCCAAGGTTCCCCAAGCACCCAAGAATCCTCTCACAAGCCTCTCTCTAGGCTTTGGAAGCACACTTCCAAGTAAGGGTTTTTCTTCCTTTCTCATTTTTGTCAATTTTTTTTTCTTTTAGTTGTATTGCCCTTTTAATTTCATTTATGAATGTTGGGGTATAGTTTCTCACCTCTCCCATACTGCCATATTATTGTTTGAATGATGGGAGACCCCTTTCTCTCTCATTAAATGCCTCCCATGTACACCCGTTACTATGCCGAAATTCCGAAAGGAACCTTTTTCTCCTCTTTTATATTCAAGCAATACTTTTGTATCATGAATCTAAATTCCTTTTCAATTGTTGGGACATGTATCTATATGACCTTCTTACTGTCCATTACATGTAAATATGATGAGGAACCCCGTTCTCTCTCATCAGCCTTTTTATGAATTCTTATGTCACGCCGTTACGCTGCCGAAATCACACCGATTTTCTAAGCCAATATCATTGTGTAGTGAATACCATGCCCATTTCTCCATCAAGGGTATTCACCTTTATGTACATTTACTTATTGATTGTAAAGTTTCATGTATGAATTCCACATTCCTTTATCGTGGAATAAATGATTATGTTTTATGAATCCATGTTTTATGATCCATGTGGCACACTTATGCATGAAATGAAATGTTCAAGAAGGGTGCGCCCTTTATAGCGCTCCAATGCATTGGGTAAAGTATAGTATCATGATACATCATGTGCAATGAGTGTTGACTCATGCTAATTCAAGTGCAACGAGGGTTTACTCGTGCTTCAAGTGCAATGAGGGTTTACTCATGCTCCATGTGCAATGAGCCTTGACTCATGCTAATTCAATGTTAAGTGTTGTTGCCACATTTCCATGTTATGATTATCATGCTTTATCATGCCTTTATGTTCATGTCTCTCTTATTCTATATTGATATGCCTATTGCCTAACATGTATTGTACTCCTCATGTTATTTATTATGTACTCCCTTACTGGGCTTTATAGCTCACCCTTTTCTTATGCATGTCCTCAGGTTATCCCATTCAATTCTAAGTACGAAGGAATGTAGTGGTCATGTAAATGAAGTTTTCAATAAGGATGTTGTATTTCAAGTTTAAAGTTTTTATGTAATGATCCTAAGCCCCAAAGACACTAAACCTCTCGATCTTCTTTGTTGTATCAAGTGAAGTTTTATGTAATAAAGCATGTTTAAGTTGTAATAAAAGTAGGGTTGTCATAGTTGGTATCAGAGGATAGGTTTAGTTATTTTTGGGATTAGGAAACCCTAGTAAAGCCTTAGATACAAGACTAAGCATAATAAAAACATCCCTAAGTTTTGGTAAATACTAAGTAAGTGTTTTATTAAACAAATACATCCCTGTCTGGATACGAGCAGGTAGAGGCGGCTCTGGCACAGATGTATCCTAGGGATAAAACCCGAAAACACCGCTTTGAGCTAGACTCGAACGGGAACTGGTGCACGACAACGGGCCTTGCTGCACTCTTGGTTACGACACTCCCGGGGGATATGTTTTGATAAATTCACAATCTTAGTATGAACCCTTATTAAGGGAAAAATTCCCCTAAGAATATATGTTAGAAGGAAGATCATGAAAAGCCTGGATTGAATCCTATAGACTCATGAGTTAAAGAGATTAAAGTTTATTTACAAGTCATCAACTTTTGTCTTTGGATTACCCTTTATGTGTTACCCCTAACTTTCCTTTTATTCCAGCCAATGGCCGGTAATAGGAGAACTCGGGCTAACAACCGTTGTGAAGATCAGTGTGATGATTGTACTTATGAGATGCCCAATCCAATGGGAGCGGGAATCGTGAACTTTGTCACGCTTCTCTCTCAGCTAACTCAAGTTTTGAATAGAAACACTGGTCAAGAGGAACGTTCAACCCCCCCTAAGAAAGAACAAGTCGCTATTGAAAGCTTCATGAGACAAAGGCCTCCTACTTTTAGTGGATCATCCGATCCCACGATTTCTGAACAATGGATCAACTCCATTGAAAAGATATTCTCCATCCTCCAATGCTCTGAAAAAGAGAAGGTTCTCCTGGCGGCTTATCGTATGGAGGGTGAAGCTGATCAATGGTGGACGTTGATCAAAAATACGAAGCCTGAGGAGGAGATCGAGGCTTTGGAATGGAAGGTATTCCGGAAGATGTTTTTCGATAAATATTTTCCATGAACCCTCCGTCTTAAGATGGAAAGGGACTTCCTTTCCCTCAAGCAGAAAGATGAGGAATCTGTGGGAGCGTACGAGGCAAACTTCACAAGGCTTGCGCGATACGCTTCCGGCTTTGTCGTTACCCCCGAATGCAAGGTTGACCGCTTCTTTGGTGGGCTGAAGCCTAGCTTGCGGAAAGCATTAGCGATCCGTGACTTCGACAGCTATGAGGAAATTGTCCGATGTGCCCTCAAGGTTGAAATGGAGATCGGAGAATCACAGGGGTATCATGGGGACAAGAAGCGGAATGTGGACTTCAATGCTGGTGGTCCGAAGAATAAATCCAACGGCGCTAAGAAATTCCAGCACCCCACTTGCCAAAAGTGTGGAAAAAAGCACCCTGGAAATTGCCTTAGGGGGACAAGAAAATGCTTCATGTGTGGAAGAGAAGGGCACCTAGCTGTTAACTGTCAGCAAGAAGGACCCGCGGCTGCGACGGAGGGGAGGAACGCTCCGTTCGAACCTCAACGCGTTGTTCAATTCTTCAAATGCAAAGAACCGGGTCATTTTGCGAATCAGTGCCCTAATCCAAGGGTTATCGGAGGCAATCAACAACCTCCAAGACAGCAAGGAAGAGCTTTTGCCATCACTTCTGCCGAAGTGAACCCCGACAACGAAGTGGTGACAGGTACGCTAGTTATTAATTCAAGAATAGAGAACGTACTTTTTGATTCAGGTTCTACGCATTCTTTTATATCTCAAAAGTTTAGTAGAACAATCTCTGCACCACCACAAATCATGGAAGTAAAGATGTCGGTGAGTATGGAAAATGGGGCAATTATTGCATCCCATGAGTATAAATCCTCCCCTATTATAATCTGTGGATTGAATTTCCCGGCGAACCTCATCATACTCCCTTTGGTGGAATTTGATGCAATTCTTGGCATGGATTGGCTTTCCTTATATAGATCCAACATAAATTTTCGAGAGAGGGAAATCACACTCCATATGGAGAATCGACCCCCGATTCGTTACAAGTGTCAGGAGGAAGATGAATCTCTTTTAGCTCCATCATCTCAAGCATGGATATTACTGCCTTATGAGCACGCATATCTGGCTCAGATGATTGGGTCCAAGGAAGAAACCACCCTTGAAGAAATGCCTATTGTGAGGGAATTCGCTGAAGTATTTCCCGAGGAACTTCCTGGTCTTCCTCCAAGAAGAAATGTTGAGTTCTCAATTGAACTTATACCTGGGGCACTACCAATATCCAAGACTCCATATAGGATGGCTGTGGTTGAGCTTGAAGAACTGAAGAAACAACTACAGGAGAATCTGGATAAAGGGTTTATACGCCCAAGTGCATCACCATGGGGTGCACCAGTCCTCTTCATCAAGAAGAAGGATGGGTCCATGCGGCTTTGCATCGATTATCGTGAACTTAACAAAATCACGATAAAGAACAAGTATCCTCTCCCAAGAATCGATGACTTGTTTGATCAGCTGCGTGGAGCACAATACTTCTCCAAGGTCGACTTGCGGTCGGGATATTATCAAGTAAGAGTGAAGAATGAAGATATCCCCAAGACTGCATTTCGTACAAGGTACGGGCACTATGAATTCATAGTAATGCCTTTTGGACTCACCAATGCTCCAGAAATATTCATGGACTTGATGAATATAGTCTTTAGAGATTACCTATATAAATTTGTGGTAGTCTTTATAGATGATATTCTAATATACTCCAAAACCAAGGAGGACCATGAGGAGAATTTAAGAACTGTACTGGAGACTTTTCACAAGGAGAAGCTCTATGCCAAGTACAGCAAGTGTGAGTTATGGTTGAAGGAGGTCTCATTCTTGGTCCATATCATCACAAGCAATAGGATATCAGTGTACCCCTCCAAAACAGATGCAATTGAGGGATGGCCGAGGCCAACATCGGTAACTGATATTCGTAGCTTCTTGGGGTTAGCTGGGTATTATCGACGATTTGTGAGAAACTTCTCACGATTGTCCAACCCTCTTACCAAGCTAACTCGAAAGGGAGTAAAGTTTGCTTGGAGTGATGAATGCGAAGAAAGCTTCAAGGAGTTGAAAAGGAGGCTTATCACTGCACCTGTGCTCACTTTACCCACAAGTGGGGAGCTTTTTGTGGTATTCAGTGATGCTTCGAAGAAGGGCTTTGGATGTGTGCTGATGCAGAATGATAAAGTGATATCCTATGCCTCAGGACAGTTGAAAATCCATGAGCGAAACTATCCAACGCATGATCTGGAGTTGTCGGCGGTGATCTTTGCCTTGAAAATCTGGCGGCATTATCTCTATGGAGAGAAATGTGAGATATATACTGACCACAAGAGTCTTAAATATATATTCACAAAGAAAGAGCTTAATATGCGCCAGAGAATATGGATAGAGCTCATAAAGGATTATGACTGTTCAATACATTACCACCCTGGGAAGGCGAACAAGGTGGCAGATGCCCTAAGTAGAAAGGATCCAGCAATTCTATCAATGATGAGAATTGAGAAGGATCCAATCTTCTTAGACTTGATGAAGATGGACGTGGGAATCATAAAGAAGGGAACATCATCAATCCTTTCACAAATGATTGCTCAACTATCTCTTTTGGAAAGGTTAAAGGATGCTCAAAAGGATGATGTGAGAATCCAAGAAAAAGTGGAAGCTATCAAAAAGGGAAAATCCTCAGAGTTTAATGTTAATGAAGAAGGAATTGTGCGGTTTGGGAAAAGACTATGTGTCCCATAAAGTTCGGAGCTGAAGAAGGAACTTTTGGATGATGCACATAGTTCAAATTTCTCTATTCACCCAGGGAGCACAAAGATGTATCGAGATCTCCGAGAAAACTTTTGGTGGGATAATATGAAGAAGGAGATTGCCGAATATACATCAAAGTGCCTTGTGTGTCAGCAAGTGAAGGAAGATAGGCAGAAGTCTAAGGGGATGATGCAACCATTGCCCATACCAGAATGGAAATGGGAGAACATCACCATGGACTTCGTCACTGGACTTCCAAGGACATCCAAAAGCAACAATGCAATCTGGGTTATTGTGGATCGTCTTACAAAGACTGCACACTTCATTTCTATTCAAGAGGATTTCTCTTTGGATCAAATGGCACGGATATATATCAGGGAAGTGGTACGGTTGCATGGAGTACCACTATCTATTGTGTCTGACCGAGATCAAAGATTTACCTCTAAGTTTTGGAAGAGTCTTAAACATGCTCTGAATACTGAACTGAACTTCAGTACGGCCTATCATCCTCAAACTGATGGCCAATCCGAGCGGACTATCCAAACACTTGAGGATATATTGAGAGCGTGCTCAATGGACTTTAAAGGAGGACGGGATCAACATCTTCCTCTAGTTGAGTTCTCTTATAATAATAGTTTCCACTCGAGCATCCAAATGGCACCATATGAAGCCCTGTACGGGAAAAGGTGTTGAACACCGGCATGTTGGGATGAGGTCGGTGAACGTAAGCTGCTTGGACCAGAAATGGTCGAAGAAATGGTGGAGAAGGTGAAAACCATTCAGCAGCATATCAAGGCAGCCCAAAGTCGACAGAAGAGTTATGCAGATAATCGTCGACGAGACCTTGAGTTTAAAGTCGGAGACATGGTGTTTTTACGCATATCTCCGTGGAAAAAGGTCATGAGGTTTGGAAAGAAAGGGAAGTTAAGTCCAAGGTACATCGGCCCCTTCGAGATTCTTGATCGTGTTGGGGCTGTGGCCTATCGACTAGAACTTCCACCTACTATGGCCAAGGTGCATGATGTATTCCATGTATCCCTCTTAAGGAAGTACATACCAGACCCTTCACATGTACTCTCTTCCGAGGTGGTACAATTAGAAGACGATCTTTCTTATGAGGAGCAACCAGTGAAGATCTTAGATCGTAGATAAAAAGTTCTACGAAATAAGACAATGCCCCTCGTCAAGGTGTTGTGGAGAAACCACAAGTTTGAAGAAGCAACTTGGGAGTCGGAGGATATGATGAAGCTAAGTTACCCACATTTGTTTTAGTGTGGGAAAAGGAAAATTTCGAGGGAGAAATTTCTTAAGGGGGGAATGTTGTAACGACCCAAAGTTTCATTAATGGAAAATCCCTCTTGATCCAGTTAAATGTTTCTTTATGAAAAATGTTTTTATAAGATGTCAACTTCTTTAAGATTTACGTTATGATTTGTGACCGTTACTTTTATAGCTGTTGAACAGTGATCTTCTGGGTAGTTTAAATATAAGGCTTTAACGAACCAATTTTCTACTCAGACAAAGGAAGCGATGGCCTCATCCAGTAGAATTGCCCCTTACGAATCCCATTTGTCGGAGCTCGGAAAGGAGGTGGCGTCTTTGGGCTTTGCCCTTGACCAAGCCCAAGCTGAGCTTCATCAAGTCAAGCTCGAACGTGATCGTCTACGGGAAAAATGGAAGTTGATAGAGATCACCACTCGAGCGATGTTATCCGAGCAACACCAAGAGTCTGTCACCATCGCACACCTTACCCTTAGGTCTTATGCGGCTATTTTAAGGGGTTATGTAACAAATAAGTAGAACCATGTTCATGTACATTATTTTTGTATATAATAATGAATATAATTTCTAGTCATTTTTGATGCATTGTAATTAGTTTTAAAGTACAAATGATGTTTTTAGTTATTATTTAATTAAGAATTATAATTTATTAAATTAAAGGATTTTTGAATTAAATAATATTTTAATAAAATATTATTATTAACATTAAATTAATTTTTATTAAATATAAATGATCTTATAATTTTATGAATGCAATTAAAATTTTTATTAAGGTTTGAAAGCAATTTCTGTCAAAACCCGTGAATTTTTTATAAATGTCGGTTTTTATTTTAAAAGTGAAAATTCACATATTTAGAAAATTATTTAGATAAAATAAATATTATTTTTGGAATCAGGACGTCGAAATTATCCAATGGTGAATTTTTCATAATTTTCTGAGACAGTCAAATTTTTGGGTAAAAATTAAATACCATTTAAATATATAATGTGTTTTATGACATCATAATGACCCAATGGTGATGTAATAAAATACCATAATCCTTATGTTCGGCCAATATGTGTTTTATCATTAAAATAATGAGGTTTTGGGTTTGTTTGACTAATTTTTCAAAGCATTAATGGATCCCTCAAGACTTATTCAACACTTTGCCTTTTTAAATTAATTTCCATGGGAGTGTGACTCACCTCCACATAAGCAACCCTAATTTTTTAATAAGTTCGGACCTTGGCCTTGTAAAATATTGTTTTCCTCTTTCCTTTTCCAGAAACCATGGGCAAATACCATGGTATGGTTTGTCGTTTGGATTATTTTAATATAAGGGGTCCCAAACCTAAATAATAAAGAATTCTCTCACCTTTCCTATATAAACCCACCCAAGCTCCCACTTCCTCCTCACTCAAAGCCCTTGAAGTTCGTCCAACCTCTGCCCTACTCTCTCTAGAATCCTCCCAAGGTTCCCCAAGCTCCCAAGAAGCCTCTCACAAGCCTCTCTCTAGGCTTTGGAAGCACACTTCCAAGTAAGGGTTTTTCTTCCTTTCTCATTTTTGTCAATTTTTTTTTCTTTAAGTTGTATTGCCCTTTTAGTTTCATTTATGAATGTCGGGGTATGGTTTCGCACCTCTCCCATACTGCCCTCTTATTGTTTGAATGATGGGAGACCCCTTTCTCTCTCATTAAATGCCTCCCATGTACACCCGTTACTATGCCGAAATTCCGAAAGGAACCTTTTTCTCCTCTTTTATATTCAAGCAATACTTTTGTATCATGAATCTAAATTCCTTTTCAATTGTTGGGACATGTATCTATATGACCTTCTTACTGTCCATTACATGTAAATATGATGAGGAACCCCGTTCTCTCTCATCAGCCTTTTTATGAATTCTTATGTCACGCCGTTACGCTGCCGAAATCACACCGATTTTCTAAGCCAATATCATTGTGTAGTGAATACCATGCCCATTTCTCCATAAAGGGTATTCACCTTTATGCACATTTACTTATTGATTGTAAAGTTTCATGTATGAATTCCACATTCCTTTATCATGGAATAAATGATTATGTTTTATGAATCCATGTTTTATGATCCATGTGGCACACTTATGCATGAAATGAAATGTTCAAGAAGGGTGCGCCCTTTATAGCGCTCCAATGCATTGGGTAAAGTATAGTATCATGATACATCATGTGAAATGAGTGTTGACTCATGCTAATTCAAGTGCAACGAGGGTTTACTCGTGCTTCAAGTGCAATGAGGGTTTACTCATGCTCCATGTGTAATGAGCCTTGGCTCATGCTAATTCAATGTTAAGTGTTGTTGCCACATTTCCATGTTATGATTATCATGCTTTATCATTCCTTTATGTTCATGTCTCTCTTATGCTATATTGATATGCCTATTGCCTAACATGTATTGTACTCCTCATGTTATTCATTATGTACTCCCTTACTGGGCTTTATAGCTCACCCTTTTCTTATGCATGTCCTCAGGTTATCCCATGCAATGCTAAGTACGAAGGAATGTAGTGGTCATGTAAAGGAAGATTTCAATAAGGATGTTGTATTTCAAGTTTAAAGTTTTTATGTAATGATCCTAAGCCCCAAAGACACTAAACCTCTCGATCTTATTTGTTGTATCAAGTGAAGTTTTATGTAATAAAGCATGTTTAAGTTGTAATAAAAGTAGGGTTGTCATAGGACCACACTCCCTTTGGGTCCCCTTACACACTGTGTTCACCAAGGTTCCTTTTTTAGGGACTTCAAGCATTAATATATCTTTCATTTAAACTCTGATTTTGGTTTGTTAGTAGCCTATCCTTAGTGATTTTTCACGTAGAACATGATGTGTAACTTGGTAGTGTATTTTGAGATGTGATGTCAAATGGTCTCAAATTGGTACCTACTTAGTTCAAACACAATTAACAAAATGAACTATCAGGATCACCAGATGCCTTTATGGTATTTTCCCTCTAGCAAGTCTAGGTAGTGGAGTTACTCAGTGGATTCTTCTAGAAGTTACCCTCTAGAGGGGATGGGTAGTGGATTTCGCCAATAAGATTCTCAAGTGTTACTATCCATCTAGGCTGGGCTATGGAGTTCCTCGGTGACTAGTAAATTATGATCCTTTTGTCATACTAGGTATCATATTTCAACCTAGATCTTGTGTACCCTCAACATTGAGTCATATTTAAGAGACATGGTTTAATGTAGCTTTGGACTCATGAAAAATATGAAGGCTTTCTGCATCAATATGTTTCCTTGAGATGTAAACTAAAACCATGAGGGTGAGTCAGTGCCACCCGAAGATGATAGTATCAAGGTGTGGTGATTTATTTCCATTTACCTGAGTGTTCAAAGAATGTGTGTGGGATGTTGGGAATCGTAGATGGACTTCTTTTTCAATGGTTGGATACACTTCTTTGTGGGATGATCTATAAAATGGAGATGACCTTACTCTTTTTTTGGCTTCCCTTAACTGCGAATATATATATTCTTTCTTCTGGATTGACACATTGGATTTGGATAATCTCCTTGAAGGATTGGTGAATACATGAGGGGTTTTCCATTTTCTTTAGGTGTTTAGATTCTCATGATTGGATGATTCTACTCTCATTCTATAGGTGGAAAAGGCCCGATGGGTAGTTCATCTACTCACTATTCTTAGCCCCTTCTACATGGATGAGATTACAATGACTGTCTTGATGGGAAAAGTTGTACTATTTCACTAAACATTGTTTTATCTACTACTTTCCTCTTTAGTTGAATATATTACTATTCCCCCTTAAACCATTAGGGGATCTCTACTAGGTATGTATATACACACCCCTACATGGGATTCACCCACACATTTCATGTATTTTGCAGACTATGTACACGTGGACCATGACTTCAGAGGATATTAGGAACACTAGTTCCTTGGACCACGTATGGTTGTCTTAGCTTGGGATATATGAGATGGTCACTCTCAACTATTCACTCTTTTTTAGTTTTGTTGGGTTGGGACATATTTCTAGTTTTGTGTATTTTTTCCTTTTACTTTTTATTGTACACTATCTTAATTTTTTATTATCTAGAGGATCATGAATTGATGATTTATTTTATAAATGTGTTTCATCTATTATAATTTCTATCTTCACGTTTTTTTTTGATCTAGATGTGTTCATGTGTATAAATTCTTAGGAAAATTCCTCCATGAGTATGTTAGGAATTTGGCACATGTCTCCACCCCCTATCCCGTGGAGGCAGCCTTGGGGTAGTTGTGGCTCAAGACATAGTATGGGTTTGGTTGTGACAAGTGGTTTCAATAGAAAACATTAACTAGGTGAGTGGTATTGTTTCATAGACCTTTATATCTACAATAAAAAATTATTATTTGTAATTCATTATAAAAAATATATTTCTCTAGCTATATGAACATTGAATTTAGTAAATTTGAAGGATATGGTGTGTACTTACTCAAAACTGATACATGACATATATTATGAACTTGAGAGAGATTCAGTGGAACCTTCAGCTAATAACATACCATCCTGATATGATCAAGAATTTAAATAAATTTCATTCTAAAAATTTTAAATTTCATGTCGAAAATATAAAATGAATTTTTGACAACTATCTTTTTAGAAACCCACATAGAAAAGGGTCGATATAACTTCTACTTAAAAATAGGTAAATGATATGTCTGTGACCACCATGAAACCAGGATTCCAATTTGGAGTACATTACTGTGAAGTGAAACTAGGGCATTGAAGAAAATAAAACTATCATGTTCTTATGGAGAGTAATAGATAACATGGTCATCATAAATTATACCATCAAAAAACCATAAATATATGATGGGTTAAAGAGGCCATTGACTTCTCAGTAATAAAATTAAACGAATAACATTTCTGTTTCAATATCATTTTCATAGGGTTGTGTAATTACATTTCTACAATATATATGAACATGAGTAAATAT
Organism: Viscum album; assembly: GCA_963277665.1. Lineage (NCBI taxonomy): Eukaryota > Viridiplantae > Streptophyta > Magnoliopsida > Santalales > Viscaceae > Viscum > Viscum album. Next base: position 390,182,095 of record OY728166.1, read on the forward strand.
ACATTCAGGACATGTAGTGTTTTACCCTTTAAAAAATTTCCACCTCAAAATCATTTATTCCTCCAAATGATGAGTATGAATTTTTTATGAATGATGTGCTAGAATCAACTTCTACTGATCAGTAATTCTATAAAAGATCAAAATCAATTACTCCTATATTTTGGAATTAACCAATAACAAATTAGATAGTACAAGATATAATAATCCAAAATTAATAAACCATTATATGATGAAAAACTACATTAATCTCTAAAATTCAGTACTAATACCCAAATTAAATCATATATCATTTGATAAATAAAAATACAGATAATTTATCAAAAATATTCGAGATTAATATTGAAACCCCAAAATTAAGTGGATTTGAACACATGGTCTTCTATGATAAAATTTTTTATTTATCTCCATATGAAGACAATCACCTTAAATGTCTCATACGAAAAATGTAATTTCCTAAATCAAATAATATCCAAGAAATGCGAACCATTCCAATAAATAACCTAAATCACCATAAAGACACTATAAAATCATATGTTCTTCCAAAATATAAATCAAACTTAAGTCCTCAAACACATTCTAGAGTATTCTATTTACCTTAATCATATAAGTTTACGAAAATTTTGAACATCATCCAATAAAAATAAATCACTTATTCACTAAATAATTTTCTATTCAGATGGTTATAACCATGATAAACATATATTTCCAAAATAAATTTAACCTTTATTTTTTAGATAGCATAGTAGAGAAAAATATTAATACTAACTTGGAAATCATGTAGGCTAGTGGTAGGTGATGCACCATTGTCACCCATTGGTTGTGGGTTCGATCCCTGTGGCCCTGACAGATGTGATGGGTTTTCACACATCCTATATATTTCTATTTTTGTTAATGGATCGACTATTTTCTCATTCATTATTTGGCACGTTTATGTTGAATTTGTCTTATAGGAGGGTTCTACGACAATAAAAGTGTTAGAAATAATCCATTCTCATGGTATTGTCCTTAATAGAGTGGAATCTAGCTCTTTGATCCTCCTTAACTCCATCCAAGGTGTGATCTCTACCCCTTGTGATATCACATATATTTTTAAAAAATTGTTGTGAGTTTATCACTAAAAACATTAATATACCTCACACTTGGATAATGGGTAACATGGTTATAAAATTATTTATTTTTAGGGCTTGTTATGATAACCCATGTAATATATTTAATTGTATTAGGTCCTTTCCCTCTGAGTGTGTGAATCTGGTCCCGGATGATACTCTCAGTATTCATTAATTTGGGCCTCTATAACTTATTATGGTTTTCCCATTCCTTTTAGTAAAAATTTTCTAAATTTAAATGGATGGATACAGACTATAATATCCCAAAATCCACTCATCCAAATCTAGTTCTAAAAACATAAACATTACATGAAAGACTTTGATAATGAAAATTTTTAACCACTTCTTTTCAAAAAAACAAAAAACATTAAAAGGAAATATTAAACCACATACGTACCCAAATACCATTTAGGTTTAGAGATTTATCAAATTAGGAAAATCTCTTAAAAATGAGTGTTCATAAACAATTGTCTCATAAAGATAAAAATTTTTCTCCACTATACCCAAAATTCACAATAGGTTATCAATATCATCTTTGAAAAATCCTTCTAAACAGAGTTAATTTTACATCATTACTCATAACATGGGTAATATAAAACATACGAAGGGTTTTCTCATATATTCAGCAATTTTAAACATAAGAGTAATAAAACCTTGATCATATGAAGTCATAAGATAAGCATAAGGTTATGTGTTAATGAAAATAACATATTAAAATTATACAATTTATATCAAAGGTAAAAATACTGATTCATGAAATAAAAATTATTTTTCCATAAAATGTGAGTTATAATACATTAAAAGTGTGATATCCATGAGAAAATTATATAAAAAATTGAATTTTGTAAATAATATATAATATGACACAAACATGAGTTGTGACTAACTACCAATACTACCTAACATGGTGGAGGAGGTACCATAATGGAATTAGGTTTATTCAATATCGCAAAATGATGTATCATGAGACTAAAACATTACCTAATTAATTTTAGCTCTATCTGGGTTCACCAATTACAACACTCCCATGAATATGTGTTCCAAATAATGAATCAAACATAAGGAATAATTATAAAGGCTTCCCATGGAAATAACTGAAATTATTAAATATCATGTTATCATAAGAATAAACTATTAACAGAAAGAATATGATTGATATTCTTGCTACATTTCCCTGGTAAGTCATGAGAAAAATCAACAAAAGTCATCTCATATAGAAAAAGTTTTAAATATCTTTCTAAAACATTCTTTGAAGAAAATATTCTTTCTTCTTTGATAAGTGATTTTTTAAAAATAAAACATTTATATAAAAACAATTATTTAAAAATAACTTCTCGAAACATATATAAGAATATTGTAAATTAATTTGAATCATCTTTTAAATACCTTTTTTAATTCATAAAATGAAATTTAAAAATATTTCTGAACTCATTTTTAGAAAAAAAAGGTTTTTCTTTAAATAAATTCTGACTGAAGATAAAATTTCATGAATCCTATAATATCATAAAATTAAGTAAATAAATGTTAAAAAAATTAAAATTTATGTTTATAAACTATTTAAATTAATGTATTTTCATAACATAACATGTGTTTCAAACAAGGAAAATTGAGACAAAATTACCTTTCCGATTTTGTAAATTTAGAGCCGTAAACCACATGAAAGAGAGATCAAAGAATGGATATGTAAATATGAAAAAATTAATAATAAGTATCATTTATTTAATTAATTGGTATTATATACAAAACATCAAAAAAAACTAGTGGTGAATATGGATTAGGTCTAGCAGAAATAAAAGTGATATTAGAAATCCCCTTACATTTATTTTATCATTAAAGTGAACATTAATCAATTGAATTGATTGTGTGTATTCATATTAAATCCAAATAAAACAATATTATATACAATATAAGAAAATAAATACTAATTTCACATATAATGAAATAATTATATAGTCAATGAAATGGATGTTTGACCCAATGAATAGAAATTGAGTTGACAATTCACCAACAAAATTGTACTTTTTAGAATTGTATGACCCATAAAAGTAATAATTATATAATTATACAGTTTATGATATTAAGATAAATATATTCAGGATATTTCATACCAAAGGGAATTAATTATACCAAATACAATGATTAAGTGGTTAATGAGGTATATATCTCACAGAAATAAAAATTGAAATGGGGAAACCCTTACAAAGTTCATACTATTGAGTTGAGGATGGATAAATGGGGTTATTAATTATACAAAATAATATACACTCAATTAAAAGTTTAAATAAAACATAATTTGATAAACATTTATTCAATGAGTAATCTTGGCATAATAAAATTATCTAAGAAGACTTGTAACCTATTGAATGAAAACTGAGTTAAAAAACCTATTACCTCATGATTCTCTTTAGGGTTGTGTACTTTAACCTCATGTATAATGGTTAATGAATCTTATTAAATATTTAAATAACTATATTCATATTTATAATACTTTTTTATGATTTTAAAAAATTTTATGACACATTCATTACAAATATTTCATTATTTTAACTGTTTCAAGTGTGTTTGTTTCATGGTTTCATTATTGGATTATTTTTAAATAATTATGGATTATCTAAAAAGTAGGAATATAGCTTTATAATTTGAATTATTTGGTATTGATTAAATTAAAATATTATAAATGGTCCCATATATCATTTTTTCTGACATCAGGATGATTTGATTGATAAAATGTTAATGAAAATTGTTTAGTTAATTTTGGTTTCTTTTTATGAAAACCATGGTCTATATTTGATATTATGAGTATAAATTCATTATATAACATGAAAGGGGATATAATATAATTACTAAAATATTATTTAGTCTGAAAAACAAGTGTTTAAACTGTCTAATAATAAAGTAATGTAAAAATAATAGAAACATTATTCACAAAGGCGATTAACAAGCATAATTTGGAAAATAGTTTCGTTTATTTGAATAATAAGAGGTAATAAAAGGGATGGATATAATATATTACATTATAAACATAAAATTATATTATTTACATGATTATGTAATTATTATGTCTTCATTAATGAATTATATAAGTTGAAATTAGAATAATAAAAGAAATTAAGAGATGTGTTTTGAGAAAATTAACTCTTTAATATCACCTCCTTGAGAGACCCTTGAGGACCTAGTAATTTTCATTTGGGTGATACCATAAACACATGAACATGTTTAGAGTTATTAGTAGAGGGTTTGGTAGATATTTTAGTATCTAAAAGGCTTGTCAGTTGAAATGGGATAATGAGGGACGATATTTATACTTGATGAGGGGAGGTTTTAAGTGTTTAAATAATGAATGTTTTATATTTAATGCCTACCACATAGAGGTACTATTAATTTCAAGGGATTATATTAAAAAATAATTTTTTTAGTATGTTCACTTTTTATCAATACACTATCCAATCATTAAATTTATTGATTTTTAGGTATGTTAATCTTTTACCATTTAACATTATCCCATTTTTCTATTTTCCTACACTATGGTAAATAGTTATTTTTTACCATGGTAACATTTTTACACATAAAAATGAAATTGACATTAAAATTTAAATTTTACCTTATGATTTAATATATTTAATATATTTTATAAAATTAAATTTACATATTTGTAAAAATTATATTTAAAATCAATCCCACATATGCAATGAGAAATTATCTTTTTTATAGTGAAAAATTCAAAAAATATAAATGATTTTATATCGAATTTCATTTTGAAATTTATTTAAATGAACTAAATTATATTTATTGATTTATAAGTTAAATAATTATAATTTAAAACAACTTTAAAATATAAATTAACTATATAAATATATTATATCAAAAATTAGTTTTTAATTAAAATTCATTATTTTTCACTTTTTATCAAAAAATGAAACTTCTTTGAAATATACTAAAACAACCTATAAAATTTATTATATTGGGATTTAAAAAATTATTTTATAAATAAAACTTATATTATTGTGATATTTTAGATTTAAAATAGGCGTGTCCTCAAAATACGGAAAATTATCTTTAAGAAACATATAGTTTTTTTGTCCTTACAATTTATTTTTATTATTTTTTTGAGTCTATAAAAATTATTTGATAAATTAAAACAAATAACTTAATATATGTAATTTAAATTTCATTATTATATTTCACTAATAGTTATTAAATTAATTTTTTAGAATAAAATTTCATCTAGAGCATAAGATTTAGTTTATTTATAAAAAAAATATTCTTTGTGATTAATTGGTATCCAATGAATCCGTTTTATAAACATGTGAAAAATATATTTTTATAATATATATAATAAAATTAATTATTTAAAATCTAATGTATAGGTGATAAATTTTTTTAAAAAATAATAATATTTTTTGAGTTCTTTTAAGCTTAGTGTTTTTTCTAAAGTAAGATATCGAATAGAGAAAGAAATGAGACATAAAAAAATTATTCTTATGTTAAAATTATCAATATATATAATCAAATAAATGATGAATAATTTATTATAAATACCTATTTAATTCTCATAAGAAGAATAAATAAATTCTAATAGAATATATTGAGATATAATATAGAGCCAATTTTTTGAGAAAATATTTTAGTGCCCATAGTACAAATATCATCTTGAGAAGCCAAAAAGAAATGTGAAAAAAATTATTTTTCATCCTAAATATACTATGTGATAATTATTATATGAAATTAATTATAATTTCTCATAATATATCATAAAAATATATTTCATAATTCGGAAGTCTAATTTTTTGGAAAAAAAATTCTTTGGAATGTGATCATATGATAATTTATTTATCTTATAGGATCAAAAGAAATATAGTAATTAGTTATAAAACCTGTCAATATTCAAAAATGGTATTTCATGTGTTTTTGTGTAATAATATTTTAATTGAGTAAGTGTGAAATTTGTTTCTAGTGGGACCCTAGAAAGAATTGTGGGACTCTATACTTGTGGAGAAATTTAGCTTGTAACTACAAATGATTATGGTAGAGAATCTATGATTAGGGAGTCTAAACAATAAAATAAAAGAGTATGGTAATTTTGGGACCAAAACTTTTAAAAATATTACATTTCTCTTCCTTTTTGTTTATAGAATTTCGGAGAGGCTGACTTATCATAAGAGTGGATTAAATCCCAAAGGGTTAATAAAAGTTAATTTTAATATAAAAAATTGTGAAAAACACCACTGATTCAACCCCCTATTTTTAGTAGTAAAACTCCTCTCATGAACATAAATATTATTTTCAATGTTAATTTTATATTAAATATAAATTTAATTACATTACAATAAAATTAAATTTAGGTTAATAAAATAAAAAATTGGTAATATTTTTTATTTTATATTATTAGTAAAACCTAACTAACATAGGTAAAAACTAGTTAAATCGGTTAAAAAGGGTATGAGTATAAATATAAGGGAAAATTACTTTCTGGATGTTTAAAACATGTGTTTAAATAATTATTTTATTTTTACAAGACCCAATATCACTAAAAAATACATTATTTATAAAAAAAAATTGACCCTTGAATAGTGTAATGATGTCATTGAAAAATGATGGGTGTTCATAAAGGTTTTCTTTTCTTCACATATAAATAGAGACACTTCCACACCTTCCTACCATGCACATTTTTTCAAATTTCTTCAAAAACTATAACATATTGATCCTCATATAAACCACTCAAATGATAGTAAGCCTATAGTATCAACTAGTTAGCCTATGACCTTCATTTCTAAGTAGACTTCCAAGAGAATGATCAAGTTCCCAAAGTGAGTATTATTTAATCTTTATTTTTTCATTTAATTATTTCTGTTCAAAAACTATCCTAACAATAACAATATAATTAGATAAGTATCATTATTATCCTGATGTTTTATTATATTATTTTAATAACCCCTATTTATTCTATATCATAAACATAGAAAAAGGAAATAACATTTATCGTGCGTTGTGCGAACTACAATTAATAGGGTTGAATTTACAAGAACCATGTGTTTTTTAATTATATGTGGTTCATTGAAACCACCAATATGGAAAACAATTCCTTTTAGTTATATAGAACTATATTGTAATCATTTGGAGCTTACATGTGTTATTTTGATAAGCTAATGATATTCCTTTAGTTGGATGGATATAAGATTTATTATAAAATGTAAAGATAATGTGACCACCAAATATACTATAGTTATTATAAATTATGATAACATTGATCAGAAGACAATATCACATTCTTGGTCACAAACTTCCCTAATCACTATCGTGGATTATACAAAACCATGAATGAGAAAACACCACCACCACCTTGAAAAACAGTCATATTTTCGAATAAATGAAACAAATAATAACAACATTCCTAAAATGGGGATCCTACTAGTATAATAAAGTAACCAACTCCTCCAAAAACACACATATGAAATCTCATCCTCCCATGACCACCACTTTCATGTCTTTCATATTTTATATTTCTTCTTCTATAAAGATAGATGTCAGATCTTGCCTCAACCCTCAATATTTTAGAGCATAATATTTTGAACCATACTTAAAAATGATAATAACATTAACTAAATAATTAGTATATAAACATTAAAAAAAATAACTCTAGAATTTAATATAATTGTTTTACTTTATTACATTGGTACAAGATATATGGGATCTCACCACACAAGATCAACTGGTTTAATGTACTTGGAAAACTTGATAGATATATGAATATTTTATTACATTGATAATATAAAAAATAGAATATGAAATATTCATTCGTCCTTGATATCATTCATAATTTACTTCTTCCTATCTTGGGGAAAGTAAATAAAATAATGTGTGAGATCAGATACACAGTAAGGGTTGCATACAATAGAAACTATTATGAGTGAATATGGAATAGTCAATATGGTAGACTGGATAATAAAAACACACATCATTATTCAAAAACTTGAGTTCAATTAAAATATCTGGATAATATTTACAAAGAAAACAAATGGATAATTAAAACTGAATTCTAAAAATAGGAAATACATAATTCAGGACATTCATTATGGAGGCGTCTTAACCAAGATATCAGGAATTGTACCATCAAGGGGTCTCAACCAAGAGATCATTCTTAATAATTTGGTAGTTATAAAACAAATACCCATCTAATATGGAATTACTACTATTTTTTCTCAATATATATGTTATTGAATAGAGGTTTTATCTATAAATGGGCTCCACACATCACTTTAACATCATATTCATTCCTTATATTTTGAGTGATCAATATAATTCATTCTTGAAATTCCTTATATGTAAATAATTATTTCAATTGAATCACGAATACAAAACATCAATATTTCATCATCACAAAATATAAAGAGAAATAATAAGTATGGTATATTTGGATCATATCCCTAGTAATATTAATGGGTTTTTTCACAGTTACAAATACCTTTTAAAGATCATTAGAACATTTCATAAGGAAAATATTCTTTTTTGTTTTAAAAATCAGTTATTTAAAATATAAAAATACATAGAACATTAATAAATAAATATTATTTGAAAATAATCATGTTATCATGTCAAGTAATCTTTAAAGAATATATTATTCATGATAGTGGAAAAATATGTCTATTTGGTGTACGTTAAAACAAATATTTCATTCAAATATTTGATAAAAATACCTCATTTGGAAAATTTATAAAAATATTTATTTTTTATAAATATTTATATAAAGTCAAGCATGGGTAAAAATTACTTTCAAATTTTATTTTAGAATATTAAATTCCTTGTAGAATTTTTTTTAATGAAAATATTACCATGTGAGAAAATGTGACTAAATGGAATCTTAAAAAACGTTTTTTAAAATAATGTATATTACATGTAACATACTTGTGGATTCATGGTCAAATAAAAGAATAATTGGAAACTAAACAGGGAAACCCAAAACATAACCAGTGGTGATGAAAATATATGGCGTTTAAAATATTAAGATTATATAAGTTTTAGAAAATAAATCTAAACATAAATAATACTGGAATAAAATGGGCTTGTAAAATAAAACCCTTACCTCAAGATTGAATTTCTACATAAGTTATTTTAACCCCCTACATAATAGATGTTGATATTTCTATAATTTTTTACCAGAATAATATACTTACTTATAATATAATATAGAATACACTTATAACTTTCAAATATATATTTATTAACAATGCCTTATTAAAACATTCATTTTCAAGTGTTAACTATTTCATTTTTCTTGTATGTTTTGCTTCAGTTGTTTTGGTCCTTGAAAATTTTTGTTGGTTATATCATCAATAGATTTTTAACAATAATATAAATATAACATGTATTCATTCTATAAATATGTATATTTATCCATGATCTTTGGAAATGAAAAATGAGTCACATCACTTCGTAGAGGTGATAGTCCACATGTGCGCCTGAGCGTCATTATCATTTTTAGAGGGTGGATGGGTAAGAAGATAGATTATAAAATATATTTGTTGAACCATAATTATGTCATAAATATCTTATATAAAAATTAAATACATAATAATTACCATCCATTAGTGGTAGAGATAAAAGGTAAAATACATCACTTTGCGAGGTTGTAGTCCACACATACGCACAAATGATGCTTTTGATTCCCATTTGATAAAGAATGATGTGAATAAAGCTAGAAAAATAGACATAATAACATCGTAGTATATTTTATATACATATTTTATTACATATTAAAGTTTATAAATGAATTTAATGAGGTATTATAATAAATAAAATGAAAATAGTTGGTGAGGAACTATACCTCTTCTTCCAAAAACCTCATTTACTTTATACCTAAAACCTTATAAGGGTAGTATTCTAATATGAAAAGGACCTATAGTATTATTATATGAAAAGGACCTATATAACATGTGTAAGGATTTAAGGAAAATTTTAGGAAGGTATTGAATAAACTAAGAGTCTCTTTATGTGTGGATAATAGAGGGAATGTGGTGTCCTTTTTTAAGTCGGGGATAACATAATTGAAATATATCAAATGATTAAAATATATTTATTTATTACTCAAATGAATGGATCCAAAATGATTCATATTCAATGGTAATAATATGAATTTTTAAATTAAACAAGTAAATGGGTTTTAATCATATGTTTTTCTTTATACTTAAATCCTTATCTATAAATGTTTAATACTTTAAACCCATTTTACCCTAACGAGATGATAAATATTTACAATGGTTACTGTTCATTATCAAAAAAATAAGTTAAATTATTGTCTAACATTAATTATTTTTATTTAAAATATTTAATAAATTTTACATTATTCAACACTAATAAGTGGAAAAAATTAGTTTTAATTTATGTTTTCAAAACATGATGAAAAGTGTTTTTAGAAAATCGATTTTTTTTAAAATAAAATTTTTATTTTATAAAAAAATTATAATTTTGATTTGAATCTATTTAATTTGATTATGTTATGTAAATATATTATTAATTTTTTTAAAAAAAATACTAATACTAACAGTTTATTTGTAAATACATGATTAAAAAGAGAGGTAAATGGTCTTATTATAACAAATAAAATTACATATATTTCTTGAAAATTAATCATATATTTCTAAGTTCAACATTGTGTTTTTACATTCATTATATTAAGTAGTTTCTATATATTTATTCTAGAAAAAAAATTTTATAAACCGTCATGTTATTCCCATATCATTATAATTTTCTAAAAGTTATAGTTTTATAAAATTATTATTTTTCACTTATTCATTTAAAAATAAACTATTTTTAAAAAGTCTAAAAAATTCAACATAAGATAATTTTAATATGAGGAATTAAAAATTTAAATTAATTTCATCTAATTAAGTTTATAAGATACAGGTATTTTGATTTTAATCACATTCATGAATAAAGTTCAATGCCTTATGTTATTATTTTATTAAAAAAAATATTGCTTTCTATAATTAAATCCCAGGTGTAACATTCTTCCATAATTAAAAAAATCAACCTCAAAATATCTATAAAATCACTAGATGAATATATTTGGGTATTTCTTAATCATAACTTCTTCAGGTTCTCATGTCGTCTCTTCTATCTTCTTATTTCGCTAAAGTTTATTCACTATTTATGTCATATAATTTCACAACACTTATTCTATAGTGTTTGGATTCCAAATAGTTTCTTCATTGTAAGATAAATCTGGTTTCAATTATATTTTTTAAGAGGTGAGCGCATGTGTTGGGTTTGAAATTTAACTCGTTAATAAAGAAATATGAAGAACATCATAAACATTAGAGATGCTAAGAGTCATTTCCAAATGGTAATCCACATCTCAAATTTTTTCTATAATTTTAAAAGGTTCGATAAACCTAGGACATATTTTTCCTTTCATATTGAATCTTATAATTAAATTCCATGGATATACCTTCAAGAAAACATGATTTCCAACTTTAATTTCTAAATCCTTTCAATCGTTATCCTATTAACTCATTTTCATGAATTAAGATGTCTTGATATTACTTTCAAAAGTTATCACATTCATAATTGCTTACTAAAAATGCTATGGTATGGAAATAATCATTTCACACAACTTCATCCAAAAAAGTTTATGTGTGACATCTTTAAATTAAAAAATATATATTTTTCCATTTTAATGCTCGAATGGAATCTATTATAATAAGTGAATTCCACAAAAATTAAATATTTATCCAACATACCGTTCATGTTAAATGATAATGAACTCACATTTTATTCTAATATATGAATGTTCCCTTAAGACTATCCATCTATTTGAGTATGATAATATGTTCTCTAATGTAGCTCAGTTTCAATATTCTTCTAAATAGTTTTCCAAAATTTATATATAAATTGTGGTCATGATTATATACAATCACAATTAGAGTGCGATGAAGACTCAAAAAGTCATTAACAATGATCCATGAAAGGTACTCAAAATGTATATATTACCTTATTGTAAAAAAATATTTGAACATGTTAGGTTCGTAAATAATAATCCATATAGAATCATTCTTTCTTGAATCCATTGAATAGCTAGTGGAAAATTCTATTTTGATATCATCCCACTTCCACAATGGAATATGAAGAGGTTGTATGACTCCTTTAGTATGGTTTATCATAGCCTTTACTTATTTAAAACCCATGAAATATAAATATATAATATAGAATTTCCCATTTTATAGTATCCCAAAAGAATTCCATTAAATCTAGATACATTTTGGTCCTACCATGTTGTATAGAGATATATGATCTATATAAATTATATTATAATTCTATCATAATCTCATGTATGGATGGAACACATGGTATTTTTCCAAATATCAAAATTCCTTCATCATACATTATGTCTCCCAACTTCCCATAATTCATTACATTAATATTATTTTCAATATTCTTATCATAAAGCTAGGGAATTTTTTTTCTCTAATAAAGATGGTTTAGAAATAGTTTATAAAATTATTGGTGTCTCCACTTTCTTAATTATTTCCATATCCACCATTACTAAATCCATTAAGATAAGATGACATCAAATCCTCATCTTAGTCAAAATCCCATGATCTTTCCTAATTAATGCATTTTCCACCTTATTTTCCTTCCCAAGGTTTTAGTGTATTGAGAAATCAGAATCCTTTAGTAATTTTCTCCATTTCCTTTTCATATTATTGAGATATTTATATGAAACGACATATATAAAATATATCTGTATATATTTCAAATAATTAACCATATAGGTTATTTTGTAATATATTCAATGTAATGATTACATATTCTAACACTATATCATGGGTTGGATAAAATTTTCATGGATGATTAACTACCTTGATACATATTCAGTGACTATATCATTAATTATAAGGAATCATCCATGTCCCTTTATTAATGTCGCACTATATATCACAATCTCATCCTATACTATTCATAAAATTAATATCAAATATTGAAAAATATCAACTTAAAATATTCAAAACATTTGTTTCTTTATTTTATCCATATTATCTTAACCCATTTATGTGTCACCCTTTTTAACGAGTTAGCAAATCAAGTAAAATTTTCAAAAAAATAATCAATTGCAACCTGTTAATCCAAGGAAACTATGTACCATACTAATATTTTTTGGTGTGGGTCATTCCATCACAACCAATTTTTAAAATAATCAACTAATATTATATTTTTAGAGAAAATATATCTTATAAATGAATATTCCTAAAGGATACATTCACATTTTCTAAAATTTATATATAAATCATTTTCCCAATGAACCTTAAAAATGGTTCGAAAATAGTTATAATTCCTATCATAGATTTTAGATTATATCAAGATATCATTTATAAATACCAAAACAAAATTATCAAATAATCCTTAAATACTATATTCATAAGATCCATCAAAATTGTGGGTACATTAGTTAATCCAAAGTGAATTACAATAAATTGGAAATGTAAATATCACATTTTAAATTCCTTAATTGTAATGTCTTTATTCTTTACTCATAGCTGATAATACTCATAAAAATTATCAATCTTTGAATAATATTTTTCTCTTGGTAATTGAGATAAAAATTCATGAATGTGGAAAGAGGATATATGTTTTTTTGGTAATGTCATTAATTTATATATAATTGATTCACAACCCTATATACCCATCTTTTTTTATTATCAAAAAGAATATGGGATCCCTATTGTGAAAAAATAAGGGGTATAAATCCCTTATCACACTACTATAATTGGATCTTAATTTCAACTAATTCAACTATGTACATACTATATTAAGTCTTAGATATAAATTTTTAGGATGGATGAGATAAATGGAAAAATAAACTTTATTCTTAGGTGGATGTCTATTATTATCTTTAGGAAACACATCAATGAATTTTTTTTCCAAAACATTCTTCCTATATTATAAGGATACCATTCTCATGAATAGGTTGTGTATACTCTTCTTATCTAAGTATTTCATTAATAAAAGCTATTGGAGATCGATCAAGACAAGATTCAGATGATATTGTCCCCCTTATAAATTTAATTGATTCCACATCTCCTTTATAAATTGTAATCATTTTCTTTTTCCAATAATTTTTTACATTAACATTTGAAAGAAAATCTATTCCCATTATTAATTAAAATTCATCCATAAGAATAATAATAATGTTTTCCAGTATGGTATTTCTATGTGTCATAATGGTAACTGAATGACGCATCCATATGGTAAAAATATTTTAGCTATGAGTCTTTATTGAAAACTCCCTTCTTAAGTTTCATGGAAAATATCTAATTTTCTTGGAAAATATGAGAGATATAAAAGAGTGTGAAGATACAAAATCAATTAAATAATTTTATGAATTTAATTTTATGATCAATGTACATGTCTTTATATCATTGAGGACATGAAACTCAGTTGTAGTAATCATATAATATTTTCCTTATCCCCTTAATCTCTTATGTGGGAGGTTCCCATGACACTTGGGACATTATTAGGGATAATTACCCATAAATTTATATTTGAAGTGCTGGAAAATAGTGGGTTCATTATTTTACTTTTATTGAATAGCCTAATAAATCCTTTCAAAAGAGTTAAAACAAACTCATTTTCCAAATAAAAAACTACATGGGTGTTTCTTTCCACAATTATAAAATTTTGGAAATCCAAACCTGAATTTCTTCTTCTTTGACACATTTATTTTTTATACTGATTAACAGACCAATTATTTTCTTCGAATCCATTAAAGAGATAAGAACTAGAAAATTATTTTTCCATCTTGGTTTACATCATAGTTTATCATATTAACATGAATTTTTCTGAAAAACGTGTACCCTTTAGAAACTCTACTTAATCCCTTTAATGAAAACGTCAATATTACTTTCCATATTATGTAGACAATCCAAAAAATGACAGGATAATATTGTAAAGATAGTGTAATACTATTCCATAACCTTTTCCTATTTATACATTAATTTGAGAACTTTATATCAGTTTTATATCATTTATCTCAAGAAAATTATTTCATTAATAGTTTTACATTAAAAGTTCTACATTAAATAATTTTTATTTCATCGACCACATTTGTGTTTTGGGTTAACAACCACTATTAATCAATATATCCTTTAAAAAATAAGCTTCCAAAGTATCCTTTTCACATTCATTGAGTCCCAAATCTGAGAATATCAATTTTAGGGTCTTAATCATTATTCATTGACCAAAATATTAGTAGTTCAATTTAAATATAGATTCTTCTATCATATAATGTGATCCAATATAGGTGAATCTTTCTATGGAATAACAAGTTTCTCTATAATGGAATGGTTTTTTTAACCTGAGTCTTCTACCCTAATATATCCATGATTTTCTCAATTACAACACTTGATGTATTGACTTACTCAACAGGGAAATACAAACATTGACTATGGTTTTTTATTCCCTTTCTTCTATTAGGATCTATATCGAAAAAATTGAACACACTAAGTAATATAATAATTATCGGGAATAGTGAGTCATAAAATAATAATACAAATAATTGTAAAATTTCTCAAATACATTAAGGTATTATAACAATTATAATGTTATAGATAGTCTTTTATAATCTATTTCACAACGTTTATACTAATCTTATTACAATTCCAATTGTAACAACTCGGCTCTTGTAATCTATGGATGATCTTCACATTATTACATTGGAAAAATATAAAGTGGATCTAATCACATATTATCGATTGGTTTAGAATTACTGGAAAACTATATGCATAAATTATTCCCATATTACATTATAAATATGAATACATGGCATATAAAACATTCTTGTATCCTATATATCATTCAGAATATCCTTATTCATATCCTGGGGAAAGGAAATCAAATAAATAGTGATATCAAATGATTTATAAGGGTTACATATAGAAGAAGTAATCATGGGAAATAAGGTCAAATAAATATGTTAGATTTGTAACACCATGAGATTTTAATATAATAACATTTTCTTCAATGGTATATACAACACGCAACACCAAAAAAATGAACAAAATACTTTTTTTAAATCTGATCCTTATAACCGAACCATTGTGTTCATGGATATTAAAAGAAAAAAAATGACATTATCAAAAATATATATAAGGTCCAACTCAATAAAAACGTGTTGATTAACTCATATAAAATAAGCATTTAACTTATTTAGAAAATTCATATTATTCTTCAAAAAATATATTTTCTTTAAAAATTAAATTTATTTATTTTTTTCAGAAAATAATATAATTAATTATTGAAACTTTTATAAAATTTATTTAATAAAATTAAATTCAGTTTTAGAAAAAAAAAACTAAAAATTATCTTAGAGTGAGTTTTTAATAATTTTATAAAAGGATTTAATTTTTTAATAAAGTTAAAAAAATATTACTCTTATTGAAAACTATTTTTCAATTCAACAATTTTTAATTTTTAATCTTTTCAGGTGGTTTCAATGTAAAATTAATTCAAATATATTATTAATAATCAAAAATGTTTATTGTAATCAATTTTATAATAAAATTTGGTATGTAAAATTTTATATACATAAAAATAAATTTTTCTAAAAACTGTTTTAAATGGCATTCTGTTTTTTATCTAAAATTAATTTCATCCATGTCAATAAATTTAATATTTAAAAATGTATTCTATATTTTTAATTTAGAGGTAATAATTAGAAATATAAGTCCCTTTTTCTGTCAATATGCGTAGTAACCATATTAAGGTTTTGTCACCTGGGTGAGGGTCAGGAGTTAATATAATATTAGAACATTATTATAAGGCTTTAAAATTTCCCTAATTCATTCCTTTATCCTATTTTATTATTTTAGTTTGTATAATTCTATCCATGTGTTGAATATATATCCACTTAGCTGTATAATTTCTTTTATTATGAAAATTATATTAATTTAAGTAAAATATAATTTCAAAAATTTCACACTCATGAATTTGATATTTATAATATATTATAATAATGAAAAAATGTGGATAAATTTGGGTATAATTTTTTATTTGAATGAAAATTTTATTTTATTTATCATATAATTTTTTTTACATTTAGTGATTCAATAACTACCCAAAATTCTTACAAAACTTCAACATGGTATTTATTATATAATAGAAAAATTATTTAAATTATTTAAAATATTAAAAGTAATACAATTTGGTTGAATCATTATGTTACATGAATTTTTAAGATTAATAAATCATATTATAGATATGTGAAATATTTTTATTTGAATCATATTTTATCATGATGTTTCTAAATTAAAATTATAGGAATAGTTTTTAAAATTACATTAACAATAATTATGTCTAATATATTTTACTAAATCATTTAAAAATACTAAAAATAGTTAAATAAGTCATTTATGTTTTTTCAGGGTCTAAAATTTTGCCCCTTAGAAATTTATGAGGGAATTTTTACCTTATAATTAATATTAGAACACATTAATGTTAAAATATTTATTGTTATGGTTAAGGTTAAAATTGGATAACCAAAGGGTTAAAATAATAGATATGTTTTAAAATGATATTTAATGGTCTAAAATTTAGATTTTATGATTACATTAATACCATGTGTTTGTTTTATTTGAATAAATTTCATTTTGAATCCATTTTACATGGTAAAGACACATATTATATTATAATATTTCATGTATTTCGAAAAATGGCATTAATGATATTTGTTAATAAATATTATTTTATTAAATGATTTAAATTTCCTAAAAATCTTATGTTTTTTCAATTTAATGTTAGATGCTATAAATATAATTCATGTTCCATTTATGGGTAACTTTATTGTTAATAATAACCTTCTTTCCCCTAAAAAATAAAAAAACTAATTTATCATGATAATCATCAAATGGGATAACATGGGGTTAAAACAAATACACAAGGGTGAAGAAGTCCCCAAAACTTTTCCAATTTTTATTTTATTATATGATTTAGATAATTACTTATATTTTATTCTGTTTCTATCTATTTTATTTCATTTAAAATTAAAAATTATTTTATATTAAATTATGATGTTAAGAAATTCCAATAATTCCTTTCCCTCTATATAAAATGGAACCCCCTATCCTCTAACCTCTACCCTTAAAGGGACATTTGGTTCAGACAATAACAACCATAAATATGAAAACCCAGCTTTTTATTACAACTCAAACATGCTTTATTACATAAAACATCACTTGATACGACAAAGAAGATTGAGAGGTTTAATGTCTTTGGGGCTTATGATCCTTACATAAAAACTTAAAACATGAAATACAACATCATTATTGAAAACATCCTTTACATGACCACTACATTCCCTCGTACTTAGCATTGCATGGGATAACCTTAGGACATGCATAGGAAAATGGTGAGATATAAAGCCAAGTAAGGGAGTATATATGTAATAACATGAGGAGTACAATACATGTTAGGCAATAGGAATGTTAATAGAGAATAATATAAACATGAACATAAAGGTATGATAAAGCATGATAATCATAACATGGAAATGTGGCAACAACACTTAACATTGAATTAGCATGATCCAAGGCTCATTGCACATGGAGCATGAGTAAACCCTCATTGCACAAGAAGCACGGGTAAACCCTCATTGCACTTGAATTAGAATGATTCAACACTCATTTCACATGAAGTATCATGATACAATACTTTACCCAATGCATTGGAGCACTATAAGGGCGCACCCTTCTTAAACATTTCATTTCATGCATAAGTGTGCCACATGGATTATAAAACATGGATTCATAAAACCTAATCATTTATCCCACGATAAAGGAATGTGGAATTCCTAAATGGAACTTTATAATAAATAAGTAAATGTGTGAAAAGGTGAATACCCTTAATGGATAAATGGGCATGGTATTCACTACACAATGGCATTGGCTTAGAAAATTGGTGAGATTTCGGCAGCGTAATAGCGTGACATAAGAATTCATAAAAATGGTTGATGAGAGAGAAATGGGTTCCTCATCATATTTAAATGTAATGGACAGTAAGTAGGCCATATAGATACATTTCCCAATAATTGTAATGGAATTTAGATTCATGATACAAAATGATTACTTGAATGTAAAAGAAGAGATAGAAGTTCCTTTCGGAATTTCGGCATAGTAATGGGTGTACATGAGAGGAATTTAATGAGAGAGAAAGGGGTATACCATAATTCAAACAATAAGAGGAAAGTATGGGGAGGTTCAAAACCATACCCCAATATTCATAATTGAAATTTAAAGGGAAATACAACTTAAAGAAAATTGACAAAAAAAAGGAAGAAAAAACCCTTACTTGGATGTCTGATTCCAAAGGATAGAGAGAGGCTTGTGAGAGGCTTCTTGGGAGCTTGTGGCACCTTGGGAGGATTCTAGAGAGAGTAGGGCAGAGGTTGGACGAAATCCAAGGGATTTTAGTGGGGAGCAAGTGGGAGCTTGGGTGGGTTTATATAGCAAAGGTGAGAGAATTCTTTATTATTTATGTTTGGGTCCCCTTACATTAAATTAATCCAAACCAAAAACCATCCCGTGGATTTTTCCCATGGTTTTTGGAAAAGGGAAGAGGAAAAAAATATTTTATAAGGCCCATGTCCGAAATTATTAAAATAATAAGGTTCCTTATGTGGAGGTGAGTCACACTCCCATAGAAATTAATTTAAAAAGGCAAAGTGTTGAATAAGTCTTGAGGGGTTCATTAATGCTTTGAAAAGTAAGTCAAACAAACCCAAATTCACATTATTATAATGATAAAACATATATTGTCCGAACATAAGGATTATGGTATTTGATTACAGCACTGTTGGGTCATTATGATGTCATAAAACACATTATATATTTAAACGGTATTTAATTTTTACCCAAAAATTTGACTGTCTCAGAAAATTATGAAAAATTCACCGTTGGATAATTTCGAAGTCCTGATTCCAGAAATGAAATTTATTTTATCTAAAATAATTTATAAATATGTTAATTTTCACTTTTAAAAAAAACTAACATATATAAAAAATTCATGTGTTTTGAGAGAAATGGATTTCAAATTTTAATTGCATTCATAAAATTATAAGATAATTTATATTTAATAAAAATTAATTTAATATTAATAATAATATTTTATAAAAATATTATTTAATTCAAAAATCCCATCATTTAATAAAATTGAACTGTTAATTAAATAATAACTAAAAACACCATTTGTACTTTAAAAACTATTTAAAATGTATCAAAAATGACTAGAAATTATATTCATTATTATATACAAAAATAATAATGTACATGAACATAGTACTACTTATTTGTTACATAACCCCTTAAAATATCTACATAAGACCTAAGGGTAAGGTGTGCGATGGTGACAGACTCTTGGGGCGGCTCGGATAACATCGATCGAGTGGTAATCTCTATCAACTTCCACTTTTCCCGTAGATGGTCACGTTAGAACTTGACATAATGAAGCTCAGGTTGGGCTTGGTCAAGTTCGAAGCCCAAAGACGCCACCTCTTTTCCGAGCTCCGATAAATGGGCTTCGTATGGGGAAATTCTACTGGATGAGGCCATCGCTTACTTTGTCTGAGTAAAATTGGGTTCGTTAAATCCTTATATTTATACTAATCATGTGATCACTGTTCAACGGCTATAAAAGTAATGGTCACAACTCTTATCATAAAACCAAAGAAGTTGACATCTTATAAAAACATTTTTTATAAAGAGACATTTAACTCGATCAAGAGGGATTTTCCATTAATGAATCCTTGGGTCGTTACAATATTCCACCCTTAAGAAATTTCACCCTCGAAATTTTCCTTTTCTCACACTAAAACAGATGTGGGTAACTCGGCTTCATCATATCCTCTGATTCCCAAGTTGTTTCTTCAAACTTGTGGTTTCTCCGCAACACCTTGACGAGGGACATTGTCTTATTTCGTTGAACTTTATCTCTATGATCTAAGATATTCACTAGTTTCTCCTCATAAGAAAGATCATCTTCCAATTGTACCACCTTAGAAGAGAGTACATGTGAAGGGTTCGGAATGTACTTCCTTAAGAGGGATACATGAAAGACATCACGCACCTTGGCCATCGTAGGTGGAAGTGCTGGTCGATAGGCCACAGCTCCAACATGATCAAGAATATCGAAGGGGCCGCTGTACCTTGGACTTAACTTTCCTTTATTTCCAAACCACATGACCTTCTTCCATAGAGATATGCATAAAAACACCATGTATCCAACTTTAAACTCAAGGTCTCATCGATGATTACCTGTATAACTCTTCTATCGACTCTGGGATGCCTTTATATGCTGCTGAATGGTTTTCACCTTATCCACCATTTCCTAGACCATTTCTTGTCCAAGAAGCTTACGTTCACCGACCTCATCCCAACATGCCGGTGTTCTTCACATTTTCCCATAAAGTGCTTGATATGGTGCCATTTGGATGCTCGAGTGGAAACTGTTATTATAATAGAACTCAACCAGAGGAAGATGTTGATCCCATCCTCCTTTAAAGTCCATTGAGCACGCTCTCAACATATCCTCAAGTGTTTGGATAGTTCGCTCGGATTTGCCTTCAGTTTGAGGATGATAGGCCGTACTGAAGTTCAGTTCAGTATTCAGAGCATGTTGAAAACTCTTCCAAAACATAGAGGTGAATCTTGGATCTCGGTCGGACACAATAGATAGTCATACTCCATGCAACCTTACCACTTCCCTGATATATATACGTGCCAGTTGATCCAAAGAGAAATCCTCTCGAATAGCATTGAAGTGTGCAGTCTTTGTAAGATGATCCACAACAACCCAGATTGCATTGTTGCCTTTGGATGTCCTTGGAAGTCCGGTTACAAAGTCCATGGTGATGTTCTCCCATTTCCATTCTTTTATGGGCAATGGTTGCACCATCCCCTTAGACTTCTTCCTCTCTACCTTCACTTGCTGACCCACCAGGCACTTTGATGTATATTCAGCGATATCCTTCTTCATATTAACCCACCAAAGGTTTTCTTAGAGATCTCGATACATCTTTGTGCTCCCTAGGTGAATAGTGAAATTTGAACTATGTGCATCATCCAAAAGTTCCTTTTTCAGCTCCAGACATGATGGAACACGTATTATTTTTCCAAACCGCACAATTCCTTCTTTTTTAACATTAATCTCCGAGGATTTTCTCTTTTTGATAGTTTCCACTTTTTCTTGAATTCCCACATCATCCTTTTGAGCATCCTTTAACCTTTCCAAAAGAGATGGTTGAGAAATAATTTGTGAAAGGATTGATGATGTTCCCTTCATTATGATTCCCATGTCCATCTTCATCAAGCCTAAGAATATTAGATCCTTCTCAATTCTCATCAGTGATAGAATCGCTGGATCCTTTCTACTTAGGGCATCTGCCACCTAGTTCGCTTTCCCAGGGTGGTAATGTATTGAACAGTAATAATCCTTTATGAGCTCTATCCATCTTATCTGGCACATATTAATCTCTTTCTGTGTGAATATATATTTAAGACTCTTTTGGTTAGTATATATCTCACATTTCTCTCTATAGAGATAATGTCGCCATATTTTCAAGGCAAAGATCACAGCCTCCAACTCTAGATCATGCGTTGGATAGTTTCTCTCGTGGATTTTCAATAGCCCTGAGGCATAGTATATCACTTTTTCATTCTGCATCAGCACACATCCTAAGCCCTTCTTCGAAGCATCACTAAATACCCCAAAAAACTCTCCACTTATGGGTAAAGTGAGCACGGGTGCAGTGCTATGCCTCCTTTTCAAATCCTTGAAGCTTTCTTCACATTCATCACTCCAAGAAAACATTACTCCCTTTCATGTTAGCATTGTAAGAGGGTTGGAAAATCATGATAAATTTCTCACAAATCGTCGATAATATCTAGCTAACCCCAAGAAGCTACGGATATCGGTTTCCGATGTTGGCCTCGGCCATCCCTAAATTGCATCTGTTTTTGGATGGATCCACAGATATCCCATTTCATGTGATTATATGGCCCAAGAATGAGACCTCATTCAACGAGAACACACACCTTATGTACTTTGCATAGAGCTTCTCCTTGCACAAAGTCTCCAGTACAGTTCTTAAATGCTCCTCATGATCCGCCTTGGTTTTGGAGTATATTAGAATATCATCTATAAAGACTACCACAAATTTGTCAAGGTAATATCTAAAGACTCTATTCATCAAGTCCATGAATATTTCTGTAGCATTGGTGAGTCCGAAAGGCATTAATATGAATTCATAGTGCCCGTACCTTGTACAAAAAGCAGTCTTGGGGATATCTTCCTTCTTCACCCTTACTTGATAATATGCCAACCGCAAGTCCACCTTGGAGAAGTATTGTGCTCCATGAAACTGATCGAACAAGACATCAATTCGTGGGAGAGGATACTTGTTCTTTATCGTGATTTTGTTAAGATCACGATAATTGATGCAAAGCCTCATTGACCCATCCTTCTTCTTGACGAAGAGGACTGGTGCACCCCAAGGTGAAGCACTTGGGCGTATAAACCCTTTATCCATATTCTCCTGTAGTTGTTTCTTCAGCTCTTCAAGCTCAAAAATATCCATTCTATATGTAGTCTTGGATATTAGTAATGCCCCAGGTATAAGTTCAATTGAGAACTCAACATCTCTTCTTGGAGGAAGACCAGGAAGTTCCTCGGGAAACACTTCCGTGAATTCCCTCACAATAGGCATTTCTTCTAAGATGGTTTCTTCTTTGGACTCAATCATTTGATCCAGATACGCGTTCTCATAGGGCAGTAATATCCAGGCTTGAGATGATGGAGCTAAAAGAGATTCATCTTCATCCTGACACTTGTAAAGAATCAGGGGTCGATTCTCCATATGGAGTGTGATTTCCCTCTCCTGACAGTTTATGATGGCTCTATATAAGGAAAGCCAATCCATGCCAAGAATTTCATCAAATTCTACCAGAGGGAGTATGACGCGGTTGGCCGGGAAATTCAATCCACAGATTATAATAGGGGAGGACTTATATTCATTAGATGCAATGATTACCCCATTTTCCTTACTCATTGCCATGTTTACTTCCATGATTTTTGGTGGTGCTGGGATTTTTCTACTAAACTTTTGAGATATAAAAGAATGCGTAGAACCTGAATCAAAAATTATGTTCTCTATTCTTGAATGAATAACTAGCATACCTGTCACCACTTCGTTGTTGGGGTTCACTTCGGCAGAAGTGACGGCAAAAACTCTTCCTTGCTGTCTTGGAGGTTGTTGGTTGCCTCCGATAACCTTTGGATTAGGGAACTGATTTCAAAAATGACCTGGTTCTTTGCATTTATATCATTGAACAATGCGTTGAGGTTCGAACGGAGAGTTCCTCTCCTCTGTCGCAGCCGCGGGTCCTTCTTTCCGACAGTTATCAGGTAGGTTCCCTTCTCTTCCACACCTGAAGCATTTTCTGGTCCCCTTAAGGCAATTTCCAGTGTGCTTCTTTCCGCACTTTTGGCAAGTGGGGTTCTAGAACTTCTTAGCACCATTTGATTTATCCACTGGCCCACTAGCATTGAAGTCGACCTTACGCTTCTTGTCCCTATGATACCCATGTGATTCCCTGATCTCCATTTCGACCTTGAGGGAACATCGGGAAATTTCCTCATAGCTATCAAAGTCACGGATCGATAATGCTTTCCGAAAGCTAGGATTCAGCCCACCAAATAAGCGGTCAACCTTGCATTCAGGGGTAACGACAAAGCCGGAATCATATTGTGAAAGCCTTGTGAAGTTTTCCTCATATGCTCCAACGGATTCCTCATCTTTTTGATTGAGGTAAAGGAAGTCCCTTTCCATCTTAAGACGGAGGGTGTGTGGAATATATTTATTGAAAAACTTCTTCTGGAATTCCTTCCATTCCAAAGCCTCGATCTCCTCCTCAGGCTTCATATTTTTGATCAAATTCCACCATTGATCAGCTTCACCCTCCATATGATAACCCTCCAGGAGAACCTTCTCTTGTTCAGAACATTGGAGGATGGAGAATATCTTTTCAATGAAGTTGATCCATTGTTCAGCGATCGTGGGATCAGATGATCCACTAAAAGTAGGAGGCCTTTTTCTCATGTAGCTCTCGATATCGACTTGTTCTTTCTTAGGGGGGTGGTTGAACATTACTATTAACCCGTGTTTCAATTCAAAACTTGATTTAGATGAGAGAGAAGCGTGTCAATGTTCACGATTCCCGCTCCCATTGGATTGGGCATCTCATTAGTACAATCATCACACTGATATTTACAAGGGTTGTTAGCCCGAGTCCTCCTATTACCGGCCATTGGCTGGAATAAAAGGAAAGTTAGGGGTAACACATAAAGGGTAATCCAAAAAAAAGATGATTACTTATAAATAAGCTTTAATTTCTTTAACTCACGAGTCTATAGGATTTAATCTAGTCTTTTCATGATCTACTTTCTAACATATATTCATAGGGGCATTTTTCCCATAATAAGGGTTCATACTAAGATTGTGAATTTTTCAAAACATATCCCCCAGGATTGGTGTAACCAAGAGTATATCAAGTCCCATTGTCATGCACCAGTTCCCATTCGAGTCTAGCTCAAAGCGGTGTTTTCGGGTTTTACCCCTAGGATACATCTGTGCCTGAGCCGCCTCTACCTTCTCGTATCAATAAAGGGATGTATTTGTTCGATAAACCAATTACTTAGTATTTACCAAAACATAGGGATGTTTTTATTATACTTATTCTTGTATATAAGTGTTTACTAGGGTTTCCTAATCCCAAAAATAACTAAACCTATCCTCTGATACCAATTATGACAACCCTTCTTTTTATTACAACTTAAACATTCTTTATTACATAAAACATCACTTGATACAACAAAGAAGATTGACAGGTTTAGTGTCTTTGTGGATTAGGATCATTACATAAAAACTTTAAACATGAAATAAAACATCTTTATTGAAAACTTCCTTTACATGAGCACTACATTCCCTCGTACTTAGCATTGTATGGGATAACCTGAGGACATGCATAAGAAAAGGGTGAGCTATAAAGCCCAGTAAGGGAGTACACATGGAATAACATGAGGAGTACAATACATGTTAGGCAATAGGAATTTCAATAGAGCATAAGATAAACATGAACATAAATTCATGAGAAAGCATGATAATCATAACATGGAAACGTGGCAACAACACTTAACATTGAATTAGCATGAGCCAAGGCTCATTGCACATGGAGCATGAGTAAACCCTCATTGCTCAAGAAGCACAAGTAAACCCTCGTTGCACTTGAATTAGAATGATTCAACACTCATTGCACATAACGTATCATGATACTATACTTTACCCAATGCATTGGAGCGCTATAAGGGTGCACCCATCTTAAATATATCATTTCATGCATAAGTGTGCCACATGGATCATAAAACATGGTTTCATAAAACATATTCATTTCTCCCACAATAAAGGAATGTGGAATTAATAAATGAAACTTTATAATCAATAAGTAAATGTGCATAAAGGTGAATACCCTTGATGGAGAAATGGGCATGGTATTCACTACACAATGGCATTGGCTTAGAAAATTGGTGCGATTTCAGCAGCGTAACGGCGTGACATAAGAATTCATAAAAATGGTTGATGAGAGGGAAAGGGGTTCCTCATCATATTTACATGTAATTTAAAGTAATTAGGCCATATAGATACATGTACCAACAATTTTAATGGAATTTAGATTTATGATAGAAAATTATTGCTTGAATTTAAAAGAAGATAGAGAAGTTTCTTTCGGAATTTTGGCATAGTAATGAGTGTACATGGAAGGCATTTAATGAGAGAGAAAGGGGTATCCCATCATTCAAACAATAAGAGGGAAATATGGGGGATGTGTGAAACCATACCCCAAAATTCATAATTGAAATTTAAAGGGCAATACAACTTAATGAAAACTGATAAAAAGAGATTGGAAGAAAAAACCCTTACTTGGAAGTGTACTTCCAAAGGCTAGAGAGAGGCTTGTGAGAGTCTTCTTGGGAGCTTGGGGCACCTTGGGAGGATTCTAGAGAGAGTAGGGAAGAGGTTGGACTAACTCCAAGGGATTTTAGTGGGTAGAAAGTGGGAGCTTGGGTGGGTTTATATAGAAAAGGTGAGATAATTCTTTATTATTTAGGTTTGGGTCCCCTTACATTAAATTAATCCAAACCACAAACCATCCCATGGTTTTTCCCCATGGTTTTTGGAAAAGGGAATAGGAAAACAATATTTGATAAGGCCCATGTCCGAAATTATTAAAATAATAAGGTTCTTTATGTGGAGGTGAGTCACACTCCCATGGAAATTAATTTAAAAAGGCAAAGTGTTGAATAACTCTTGAGGGGTTCATTAATGCTATGAAAAGTAATTCAAACAAACCCAAAATCACGTTATTTTAATGATAAAACATATATTACTCGAACATAAGGATTATGGTATTTTATTAAATCACCATTTGGCCATTATGATGTCATAAAACACATTATATATTTAAACGGTATTTAATTTTTTCCCAAAAATCTGACTGTCTCAGAAAATTATGAAAAATTCATCATTGGATAATTTCGATGTCCTGATTCCAGAAATGACATTTATTTTATCTAAAAAAGTTTCTAAATATGTTAATTTTCACTTTTAAAATATAAACCAAAATTTATCGAAAATTCACGGGTTTTGACAGAAATGGATTTCAAATTTTAATTGCATTCATAAAATTATAAGATCATTTATATTTAATAAAAATTAATTTAATATTAATAATAATATTTTATTAAAATATTATTTAATTAAAAAATCACTTAATTTAATAAAATTTAATTCTTAATTAAATAATAACTAAAAACACCATTTGTACTTTAAAAACTATTTATAATCTATCAAAAATGACTAGAAATTATATTCATTATTATATATTATAAAAATAATGTACATGAACATAGTACTACTTATTTGTTAGATAACCCCTTAAAAAAGCCGCATAAGACCTAAGGGTAAGGTGTGCGATGGTGACAGACTCTTGGGGCGGCTCGGATTACATCGCTCGAGTGGTAATCTCTATCAACATCCACTTTTTCCGTAGACAGTCACGTTCGAGCTTGAAATAGTGAAGCTCAGCGTGGGCTTGGTTAAGGTTGAAGCCCAAAGACGCAACCTCTTTTCCGAGCTCCGATAAATGGGCTTCGTATGGGGCAATTCTACTGGATGAGGCTATCACTTCCTATTTTCTTAGTAAAATTGGGTTCTTTAAAGCCTTATATTTATACTAATCATGTGATCACTGTTCAACGACTATAAAAGTAACGGTCACAACACTTATCATAAAACCAAAGAAGTTGACATCTTATAAAAACATTTTTTATAAAGAGACATTTAACTGGATCAAGAGGGATTTTCTATTAATGAAACTTTGGGTCATTACAATAAATCAATATTATAATCCTTACCCGTTTCCTATAGAATTTTTTCTTTCCATAATTCAATCCCTTCATGGATTATGTAATAATCCAAAAGAGATTTCTCAATAAAGTGATATAACTCTTCATCAAGCATTTTAAAATTTATTTATTCTTATTCCTCATATAAATCCATGTAATCCATTATTAAATAATTAAATAAATATCTTAATTATAATTTATTTTTATTGGGATTACTTAACAACCATAATCCACATTCATTCCATCCACTAGAAAATGATAATATCACTCGTATGTACATGTAGACTATCACATCAACATAGTGAAGTGATTAATTTTTCATTTTTTTACATGGATGTAAATAAGAATTTATTTAAGGAATATACAATATATATTTGATATAATAATGATCTGGTAAAGGTGAATTATTTTTTTTATTACATTCATCAAAAAAGAAATAGTGTTCATGCATGCAGCCTACCATCTCCATGAAAAATGTCATCCATTTTTATATCTCTACCTTTTATTGATGACTATAAACATATATATAAATATCTATTGAATATATGAAATATTAATATAATTATTAAATCTTTTGATATGATGTAATATTTATCAATTTTCACGGATTGAAAAAACCAAACAAAAAACCTCATGAAAAGTGAAACACTTAACACTATAAAATTATTATTTTTGTAAATAATTAGTAATTGAAATGTTTTAATTGGGTCATAAATTATATTATAATTATGAAAATGATTTTTTTAATGACCATATTCCCCTAGATACACCTCATTGAAGGGATATAAATAATTACCTCTGAGTCATGCCTCCAGTAGGCCCTAGGTTAGAGACTATAACAAAGGGTACATAAAAATCTCAGAAATGGGAGGTATTATAACAACCCAGAATTATATCAATGTAAATTCCCTTCTTATAATTATTTTATATATTATTAATCTCATAAAATCAAATTAATAACATAATAAGAACTTTATAAATAAGTAATTAATGTAATAATAGATATTAAGGATCCTTTACCAATGGAATATTAACTTCACCTATTGAATAGCAATGTGACCCTTATAAATAGTAATCTATCTAATAGAATATTATCCTCACTTGTGAAAGTATAAATAAAATTTATGCATCTTATACATTAAAATATGATATAATTACATCATAGAATAACTAATAAATGTTTTTAAAATGATAAATTAAGTGTTGGGTGAGATTTGAGATAAATTAAGTGTTGGAATTTTTATACAACATAAATGTTTATTTACAATTTTATAATAAATAGAGTGATTTAAAATAAAATTTATTTCGATAAAATTTAATCAAAAATTAATATTTATTTTTATTATGATTATAATATAATTTTATGGGACCTTGATTATTTTTTCAAAGTGTTATTAAATCGATTATAACATTAAAATCGGTATTATTTGGAATAAATGAAACTTTTGATTAAAAAATAAATTTATCGTATATATAGAAAATTATTTTCATAAAATGGAATAATTTTTCTAATTGTAACAAGAGATAAATTATTTGGGTTATTTTTTATGATTTTTCTAAAATATTTTAATTTTTTGGTGAATAGTGAAATACGATAATTTACATTGTTTAACAAATATATGATATATTGAATCGTATATGATTTATGGGTGATGTAATCCCATAATATAGAAATAGAATTATACATTTACAATATTTAGTCATGGGAATAAAATCTATTCATATTCATCTGCCAAAATAATAAAATAATTAATAAAATAATCAGAAAAGACTACTCTCCTCCCCTGTAAATACCACCCCTCATCACTTCTTCTCCTCACACATTCCAAGCCTTGATGCTTGTCACATTTATGAAAACTAATCTTCCCTAAACCCTATACGATTTCCAAGATCCTTTTTCTCAACAAAAGGCCAAATCCAATTTCCCTAAGGAGGTTCTCAAGGAAAATAAGTTCAAGAGATAAAATCATCCTCCGTTTTATTTTAATTTCTTTTCAGGTCCATTTATTTTATAATTATTTCATCACCACCCATTATCCAAGTGTTATTATAACTTCATTATCTTATATATAATAGAATTTTATTATATTAATGGAATAACCCATCATCAAACCTGTTCTCCTCTCCCTTTTATTTTAAAAATGAAAATATCATTCTTGGGATGTTGTTTTACCACCTTCGAGGATGAAATGATTTCATTTTCCTTTACCACCTTCAAGGATAGTTATAAAATCTTTATAATAGATGAAATCGATTTTATAATTTATTTTATAACCTTATTATGTTTTGGAACTAATATATGTACATAATATTAAATAAGAAAATAAAATATGTTTGTTGTGATCGAAAACCAACAAAATTAATCTGAACGATTATCATTGAAATTTTATCTAACAAATCATCATCATGTCCTAAAAAATATATAATACCAATTAATATTATTTATGTTAATTAATAATAAATAATTTTAATTATGGATAATTATCTCCATTTTACATGATATTGTATATATGTACACAAGTGGACCGATCATGAAAAACAAGAAAACGAGCATTCATGAACGATGAAATTGAAAACTATAACTCATGGAAAAGGCCTTGAACGATCATAATAAAATTATAATGAATAAAATAAATTCCTAATAGGTAATTTATTAATTAATTAAGTTATATAATTTTATTATCCAGGATATTAAAGTTAAGAAATCATTTATACATGAGGTATGGGGATTCTCGACCCTAATTTCCTTTCGTTGGGTTATTCCTATTTCATTCCAAATTTCATTATGTATGTTATTTAATATTACTAAAATATAGTTTTATTATTACTAAAGCCGATTTTCTGCTACATACTTTCTTCAATTCTAATTTTTTAGAAAATTCAAAGGTTTTTCCAAAATAACTATTGTTTCAAAAATAAAACACATCTTTTACTTCTCTTAATATTGTTTCTTCTTCAATCTTAGTTGATGATTCTTATACCATGTAAGATATTCAATTTTTATTTTGGGAACCCAAAAGTATAGTCATGAATAAATTATTTTTGAAATTATTATAAACCCCATTTATATTCCATTGATTATTTTATGACAAATATTATTATACATTCTATAAGGCATGGGTGATTATGTAAATGTTATGATTTGATGGGTGCGTCCGGAATTATATATCACTCTAGTGAATTTGGTAATGTGATGTATATCATTAGATAATGTGATATATCCATGAACATAATGGTATCTTTTTTCACAATGATGATGTTATTGTTATACACATATTTTATATGTGAACATGATGCTATATTTTCTTACAACTATGTGTGGTATTTTACCACTATGACGTGATGTTTCATTTTTATGAAATTACAAATTTCATTTCTTTATCTAATGATTCATCTCATGATTATTATTATAATATTATGCTAATGTTAAAATGATTCTTATTATGTTCACCCATGTTATATTGATTCATGTATTTCCCTATTTTAGCTTACCCCATTCTTTAATGTATATCTTTAGGTGATTACTTGAACTAAGGAAAAAAATATGGTCACTAAGAATCTAGATAAGATGTCATTAAATTAATGTTTATGCTTTATTATGTAAAATTTGTGTATGGTCCTAATTTTTCTAAGACACTGAACCTTTGGATCGTGTTTTTGTAAATATTTTATGTTGTTTATTATTAAATTGATGTAATAACCACATATGAAAAGTAGGGTCACTATAGTCCTTAAGCTCTATAATAATTGGACCAATAGATAAAATGAAAAAACCTCAAGAAACACAATTAAATAATATAAAATAAATAAAAAATAATCCCACAATGATTTTATAAATAAAATAGTTACTGATAAAATTATAAAATATAAATAAGAAAAAGTAAAATCTAAAGCAGTGATACAACAACAATTGAAGGGTATGAACTATTAATGTCTATAACATCCATGTAATCCTCCTGGAAAACTAAAATATTAGTTTATATACATATGGTGAGAATACAAGTATACTTATTTAGGAAACCAAATTCTCTCATGAATATATGAATGATGCATACTAATGAACACTTGAGTAAATAACAGAACCAAACTACACCTAAATAGGTAAACTAACCAAATAAATACTCACCATGGAATTATCCACAAATAATCCATCCATATATAATAACATAGTATGAATCTAATATATAATGTTACCATGCAATACTTTCTGACTGATTTTCTACTCCCACAATGGAAAATCATTCATCTTGGAACTTTTATATCTTTGGTATAACATATGCCACCATTACATAGCATGGTCACATCAAATCATGCATGTACAGACTTGGGCTATCACACAACATTTATTTCTGTAAATATAGTATAAGGTTATTTTGAACATGAAGGACATCAACCTCATTCCCTACTCCTTCAATGCATGACCCCCACCAAAAGTCTCACCATAGCCCGGTCATATCATATCTAACCTAAAGACACCTAGGACACCATCCCACAACATAGTATTATCACATATCGTCCAAATACAAAAAGACCATCACCTAGTGCACTAAGAGAACCCCATCATTCAAAATTTGTGCATGCGTACTCACATTTATGAGAGAGTGGGAAATAGAGGTTTTCCATCCATCCATCCTCATCACATGTGAATGTTGGGGTATCAACACATAGTTCTGGACATGGGCGGGTGTGTATGGAAATCAAATAGAATATATAGTATATATATATCCACACAAAATCACAACATATGGGTTCATAGAAAAACACTAAATAACCGAAAAAAATCCACACTTATACTACCACCTCTATATATAGTACACCACGTAAAAAACAAAAGCCACAAGCCACATTTCACACTACCTACCAAATTTCATTAACACGTCCCATTGGTTTTATTATTAATCAATAGTTGAATCCAAAAAATATCACATTATTAATTCACTAATTAAATATTTATATCCCATTAATCAAACTAACCCTTGTCCATTTCAATAATAATTTACGAATTTCATTACTACCTAGGTAATTCACACAACACATTTCCATGCAGCACAAAGAAATAGTGCATCAACCATACACAGAAAATCATCCCTACATCACCATCATATCAGAACCACATCACAATCCACCTTCTATCATCTCCACCCCATAGCACAACTAAAAAACTATAACATCACCACACCATATAACAATCAAAAGAACCCATCTCTTCACTGCCCCACAACATGGACAAACAAACCCATCTCATAGAAACACTAAAAAACATCCAAAAAACCTTTCATCCCCATATTACCTAATACACACATCAAAATATGTCATAAAAAATTTTACATATTTAAAAAGGGGATTTTTATAAATATTACTTTATTAATTTATGTTCATATCATGGAATCCATAAATCCATGGGAACCCATTTTATTAGCCAAATATATTTTTTTAGACAATTTAGATTTAGGGTGATATAAAAAATTCACACAATAATGTTTCCATGTCATAATAACTATATCACATACAAATCCCCCAACAACCACCATATTTAGTAAGGCATTTAGCCAGTACTATCTAAATATCACAATAATATCAAAGTTGTTGAAGCTGGTGAATGAAAATTAATCCCCATTAATTGTGATTAATCGATTAATTTATATTGATTAATATAGTTTAAAATTTCTTCCAAATGAATTAAAAAAATAAAGAGAACCCTTTCTCGTATGATACATAATAAATAAAAACAAGTAATTTCCTACCTTAGAGAATCTTTTCCAACTCACAGCGCTTCATAGACAAAGAGAAACACTGAAAAACCACAATCACACTTGGTAAACCGAACTTCTACCCACACCACACCCAAGGATCATCAAAACACATCCCACAGACACTTCAAACTAAAATTTCACATCCATATTGGATCTTCAGGTTAAGAATAAGATTTAACCATCAAGAAAATGATACGAAATTACGATCGATCACCAAAATACATCCATGAGAACCAAAAAAACTAATGTAGGGTAAGGAGGGATATAAGATACATAAAAATCACTTAGGGTTCTCCTATAAATAAGATATAGATAGATAGAGAGAGAGGTATAGCTGAATGGATAGGATTGGCCAAAAAATTATTCAAAACCTAGATCCCACCACTTTTCTGACTTAAATTATATATGAATTAAAAAAACATAACTTTACCCTGAAATATTATTTCAATTTGACCAAATGTAACTATTCATCATGAATTAATTTTTTGACATGAATGTGTTTCATTGGGATC
The DNA here is from genome assembly GCA_963277665.1 of Viscum album. NCBI lineage: Eukaryota > Viridiplantae > Streptophyta > Magnoliopsida > Santalales > Viscaceae > Viscum > Viscum album. The sequence goes on from OY728166.1 coordinate 390,216,964, forward strand.
TACCTTATCCCTCATACAATTTGTAAATTTGCTAGCGTCACATGTCACAAATCAACAACTCACAATGTGAATCTAGTTCACATGATTAACCACCACTTGCAATACTCCTATAGATAAAAATCTAATGAACCCTCTTGGGCTTCCTCTAATGCATCCCAACACTCTCCAATTGCCAAAACTGGAAAAGTAACAGGCCAGGAAGCCATGATTCATTACATCATATACCACTCAAATGATTCTTATCCTCGAGAATAAAAACCAAACTAGTAAAAACAATGGGGACCAAAAAAAACCACATGAGATTAATCTCAATGATCTTTTCACACTCAAATTCGACTTCAATCTAAACTCGCCAAAAAAACACACAAAAAATATGACATTACATTATTTTTTAGTTATTTTTTTCCTCTTTACTATTTTTTCTCATTAATTGGGTGTATCATAAGACTCCTAATGAGGAAAATCATTTGTTGGAAAAAATGACTTAATGTTTAGGGATGTATGATTATTCAAATTAATAGAGTCTGAGTAAAAACACGTGGTGCCTTACTAGTGTTCTTATTGTGTTTTTAGAACAAACGAGTTGGTCTGAGGTTTTTGTAAGGAATCTATTATTTTTTTATCGGTTGCTTATTTACATACTATTCTAGGATTACATGATGTGTAATGTTTTTTAGGTATATTCAATGAACTTTGTACATAATGTGAATTATTACATGTTGTGCATAGTTTAAAAGTTATTTAATATTAAAAAACAATTTTTAATAAAAACATACGGGTTTTCGACGTATTTGGACACCTTGAATTACACAATGCGTGAAGGGTTTACACACAATGTAAATATATAATGTGTAGATTTAGGGAACTACATTATTTATGTTTCATTCATTCTTCCATATATATATTCCCTGTTAACCTAGATCCTTCCTCCAGTAATTTTTGGTGCCTCTTTTCATTTTCAATTGCTTCATTCATTGATTGATCACTATTGTAGATGGGTTTCATCTCTCGGGTTGAGTAATCCATTCTGTTTCATTATTAACTTTTATTTTGGTAGAATATTTTCATTTTTTTATTAGGTTTCTTGATCTTTGGGGATGATTTTCTGGATTCATTTCAGGAATTGCTGTGAAATCATGATTCGGGGTATGTTTTCTTATTGGCTGTGGTGGGGAAGGAGTGAGCTCTTGACGTATGTTGGATATTTTCTATTTTCCAACCCTTTTCAAAATTGAATCAATTTTGATATTTTTGGATTGTTTCTATTTCATACAGTGTGGGTTTTGTGTTCTCCCTTATTGGTGGTTTCCATTATGTGTATGTGAGACCCCATTTTTATGGTTGTTGGTTCCATCCCTAGAATGTGTTGAAGAACTTAATTTCATTATTTTAAAAAAAATTAAAATAAATTTAAATTATTTATTGATGGATTTTTGTGTTTGGAAATGGTTTCATGATAAAATATTGTTTTCCATAGGTTTTCTTAAAAGAAAATGTCTTTTTCAAAGCATTATGATAATGTTTGATGAAATGATTTTGAACATAGAGAACATGGGAAGCCTTGGATACATTTGTGGAAGGTGTAGTAATAGGCCTCATCCAATTACAAGGGGTATTCTCTTGTGTCTTTCTACTACTCTGTAGACCTCTTATTCTAGATACTTATTAGACATGTAGTTGGTTCACTTTCTAGGTTGATCCTACATTCTCTAGACCTGATTCATATGTATGGTTGATTGATGAAAACATGATTTTCTATGTTAGGTATGAGTTTCCTAGCTATCTGGACCTATTTTAATCCCTTGAGTGATGTTACCTATTATTTGGTTGATTTGGACAACTGTTTATTGTTCTATTTTTTACTTACATGGATATTATATGATTTGTGAAACATGATTTGGTTCCATTTGATATATCCATTTTGATATATGGACATAACATGATTTGATGATGAGATTCAAAAATTATTTTGAAAAGTATATTAAAATAAATTAAAAAAATTCAAGGATTTTGATATAAAAACTATTTAATTTTTATCACGTCTTGTTTTCTTTAATATTTATAATGGTTGGACTATTGTATAGATACTTGTTATAGGACACCTGGGTGATACACTACTGAGCATGTAATCTCACACCCTGTGAACCCCTTCAGTGATTTCTAGGCCTTATTATGACATTTGATATAGGGAAAGGCAATGTGTCATAGTGAGGTGGTGAGGCTTTCTATTAATTGGGTTTTTTGGAAGATGGGGGCTATATGGTGGGTGTTTTACCACCCTCTCACATGGAGATACTAGAGTATCTATTTTTGATTTGTCATTTGTTGGAGTTGGATTGGCCACTTGGAGATTTTTTTCTACCTTTTCATTTGTAAATATTTCATTGTTATATATATATTATGAAATATATTTATATGTTCTTATATTTATCTCTTATTTTTGTATATATTCCATGTTTTTTATTTTTGTTTGGAGAAATTATTTCCAATAGTTATTTTATTCTTGGGTGAAATTCACTGGTCCATGGGGATCGTGAATGCACTTCGGGTTTGTGGTGGATAAGGTTGGGAACCAATTTTGATATAGTATTTAGGTTGGTTTGTTACAAAATGGTTTCATAGATGGACCTTACTCAATTTTTATTGTCTTGTGAAATTTGATAGATTGGTGATAGGATTATCCAGAATTGGAAGGAAGGTTGTAGTGATTTCCTATAAAACTCTTTCCATGATGAAATGATGTTAACTTGGGATATTGGGTAGTGTGTCTCCTATATTATGTTTCTATTATAATCTTCATTTTTAATTATGTGTTTTTCTGTTTCAACTAGATTATTGAGTGTCTAATTGTTTCTTCTATTGTAGTGTGCAGCAGTATTCCTCTATGATGTGTTCCACAAGTTCCACATGAGGTTATATCTAATACTCTTCAATGAAATCCTCCTTTGGATTATAATTTTATTGAATATATCATGTGTTTAGTTCAAGATGTTGACTAGAATATACCATGTGTTTAGAATACCGTCATTGAGGTACATCTAGGAGTTGTAGGGGACCATGATAAAGAACATGAATTATTTCATGAGAATCCACCATCATTTAATTGAATGAATGAACCCAAATAGGATGAGGACTGTCTTGAAAGGACTGATTAGGTCTTTGAATTCAAAGATACACTTGAGAGTATCATGGTGATGTGTGTCGAATTCATATTTGATTGTCCTTGACTGAGATGGTGTGATTATATGGTACAGGAATATTGGCACATGGGCTTGTATTATAATGGTTTCACGATTATCTTCTTCAAGAAGTCTTTTATAGATTCACTGATTATGGAAACGTCTTGTAAGTTCCTATCCATGTATTAATGAGAGTGTTTGGTGTTGGAATACAACAATCAGTTTGCTTGTCTTATTAATTATACACTGGATGTTTTAAAGAATGGCTATAAGAAAGCCCAGAAGTACCAGTAGGGTTGGAGAGTAGATATAAAATTTTGGGTATTTACGATAATGATTTCGGCCAATGTGGATACAGTGGATATAGATATGATAAATTAAATTTATATTATAGGTAAGGTTGGATATTATATCTCTTCTCTTCAACCTATTGCAAACTTTAGTGGCACCCTAGGGAAGAAGAGTAAGTGGTAAGATCATCATAGGTGTGGTGGTGGTTGTTCATGGAGTTAGTCCTCTTTGGAACCTCCAATTATATATACTATTGTTCCTATGACTTGATATTAGTGTGGAATGATTGGACACTCTAGGAATTCATATCCTTTACCGAAAAAATGAGGAATATTTTTTGATGTTATGGTCATTTAAATCATTTCTTCAATATTATGTGTACCCCTCAATATGGTAACGTATCGTCAGATATAAAGGCTACTCTAGTGCAGTCTAGATTCTTTGAAGGCAACAAGGCTCTATAAATAGACCTGAGGAGTGAATAACCATCATTTATTAGATGAATTTTCGATGGAGGTAGATGTGGTACCAATTATAGTGAGAGGTACTATTTATATTTCATCCTCAAAAAAATTCTTTATTTGATAGTTGTGCTTCCAACTTGTATGTATCTGGAAATTTTTTTGATATGTTTAACCCTCTAATCGAGCTCATTTCTTCTATTATGGAGTTAGATAAACCTCTTTGGAAGAGTAAATAGTAGGGGTTTTTGATCCCATAGGTGATATCAATGTCTTATGTAGAGTTATTCCAGGATTTACTTATTATCAATCTGGATTTGATTGAATTCATCATCGAGATTGATTGGATTATTTTTCATAGTGATATGGTTGATTATTATTATCATTGTGTCTCATTTATTGGGTATTATGGGATCACATTGGTGTTTTTGGGAGATTTGGATTTGAGTTTTGATCATGTAGGACCTTCCTTCCCATAGCCCATATGTTTTTGTCTATTGTAGTAGTTTTTCCTGATAATATTTATTTATTTGGTTGATCTTACTACTATTGTTTGGGATTTTCCAATTCTTGTCAATATGACTTCTCCATGATTCCTCTAGATATGGGGGTGGAGTTAAAGGTTGACCCAGTTTTATCTACATACCTGGTTTTGATACCTTCCTATCATACGAACCCAGTGGAGATAACAGAGCACATGATTCAGTTCGATGATCTGGTGGTGAATGGTTTTTTTTCCTAGTGTTTCCCATTGGGAAGCACTAGTTATCTTTTCAATTAATTTATTTCATTCACTAAGATTGTGTGTATACAATTAGAAAAGGAACTGAGTAATTATTAATAACAATTATTCTTTGACTAATGTGGATGATTTATTTTATCTGTTAAAAGGGGAAATTTGTTTTCAAAGATTGATCTTCAGTCAGGATATCATCATCTCAGATTTTGTGAGTTTAATATACAATATACAACTTTCAAGATGAGTTATGTACATTATGAATATATTGTTATTCCATTTAGTTTGAGGAACTCTTCTGTAGTTTTTTTGGGATTTGATGATTCAGATACTCCATCAGTATCTTGAAATTTTTTTTATTGTCCGTGGATGACATTTTGGTTTATTTGAGAACTATGTATGATCATGATCCCTATTTAGTTTTGGTTATAGAAATCCTAAAGAGACACCATTTTCAAGGAAATATTTTGACATGTAACCTTTAGTTGCATGAATTGAAGTTATTAGGGACCACGATTTTTTGAGAATGGATTATCAGTTGATACTAAATAGGTAAATTATGTTTTTTCATTAAAATAACCACATTATTAATTTGAGATTCTGAGATTACGATGCCTTCTAAATGGGAATCAGAAAATACTAAAAAGAAGAAATAAATGAATAAGGTTATTATTTACTCTTCAAATAAAATGAGGAAGAAGGCAGTTAATATCATGCGGATCACATAACCTACAATAGGAAACATGACTAAATGACTTTCAAAAGGTCATGTGAACCATCCATGCATAGTGAACACCCTTCTAGAGGGTTTTGTGATTCCCCTTTGATGAGTCCTCCTACCCTTGAGAAGGTAACCAAGACACTAGTGGATAATGTGGGGGCTTCCAAATGAGCACCTCAGAGTCATGTGACAAGTCAATAGATTGATGTGTGATTAATTATCCAAAAATCCTTGGAAAAAAGGAGTAAATATCCAAAAGTGGGGAGCCCCTTATGGTTATAAAATCATGTGACCCCCATAAGAAGTTTGGGAGACACTATAATCCCCTAGAGACATGTCCTTATTTTCGCACAACAATACATTTTCATGTCACTTTATCTGTATGAAGAACATCCAACATGTCCATTTTAACTTTTTCTCCCCCTCGATATCCAAATGAAAATGTAGTAATTTTTCCATAATGTGATTTCAAATCACCTTAGGACCATTTTTTAGTCACCTTTCCAATGGGTAAGGTAATTTTCTTCATAAAAACTCATACAAGATTGCGATATTACAAAACATTGTAAAATTGAATACAGAAATTAAATGGAAATGAAGGGAGCCTATTGAAAAAGGAAGATACATTGATATCACAAAAAAGAGATTGTTCATCTCAGATTATCGCCTATATCATGCAGAACCCCCATCAACATGTTAGCATGATTATATGGATTCCCCTAGATATCCAAATGAAAATGTAGGTATTTTTTTATAAAGTGATTTCACATCACCTCAGGACCATTTTTTAGTCACGTGACCCATCACCGATAGGTAATGTAATTGTCTTCAACAGCACTTATACAACCTTGTGAGATTAAAATCCATTGTAAAATAGAATATTAAAATAAAATGGAAATGAAGGGAGCCTCTTGAAAAGAGAAGATACATTGATATCACACAAAAGGGATTGTTCATATCCAATTATCACCTAGATCAAGTAGAATCCCCCTCAACATGTCAGCAATATTATGTGGAAATCCTCTTGACATCTCACCTTGATCTTACGAAAGATCCATGGTATGATATCCTTGTATCACAAATGACCCCATATAAGAGATCATGATCCCTCAAAAACATGACTAATATGGATCCAATTAATTTGATATAATACAATAAATGAGACAATGATGGTATAGTCTCACGATAGGTGAAAATCATGAAACACCATAGGGATTACGTATGATTGGAACACACAAAAAACATAAACAGTTAATACCTAGATTGACTCTAGCCTATATTTTTGTGATAAATTCCTTTAAAATTGTTTCATAATATTGGTGTAGAGGTCTATAAATCCTCCACCTCCAGAATAAAAAATGCATGAACTCTTCCTTTTAACCTCCCCTAGTGCACCCAGGAATCTAAGCAGATATCTATGAGTGGATGATCTCTTGAAAAGAATGGTTTTCTATCATGTAATATCTAGATAAGAACTGGATTGATCATACATCATGCATAGTCACATCACATGATCAATCATAGATCATTCAAAGGAATTCTAGTGTGTCGCACAAAGAACATTCCTCAAATTTGATAGATCATGAAAGACTTATAAAAAGATAATATTGAAAAAATGTAGGTCATATGAAATAAAGTCATGGAATAAAGACTAAAAATGTGTGAGACATATGCTAAGAACCTATAATATGATCATCATGTCCTTATCATAAACCTCCAAAGTTGCGTGATAGCTCCAGGGCCTTTTGCCCATATCTCTCTACACCCTTTTAGTATACTATTTAAATCATGTTAAGTCCTATAGAAATGTTAGATAAAGTAAAAAGGTTCCCCCGAGCATGCCACCCAAGTCTCAGGAATCCTTCAAGGCTCACCATCCAGTCCTTGTTGTGTAACTCAAACATGTCACCCTAATCATTTGGTGACATCAGTACATATCTGCTAAGTCTTGTGATATCCTCGAGACATGCCATATAGACCTCACGACATCCTACGGGAAAACCATCTAGATCCCTCAACATCCTCTATTCATTAGATCCAAATATTGTGAAATCCTCTTAGCTTCTCAGCTAGCTTTCACAGCACCCCCTAGACATGTCAGCTTGGATCTTGCAGCATCCTCAATACAAGTCACACCGACTCTCACAATTCCCTGAAATAATTTCAGTTAACTGTTATGATGACACTAATGAATTTCAAGAGTATCATATGACACCCTCAAATAATGTTATCCGAGATCAGGTGATGGATTCTACAACATTCTGATCAGGCCTTACGATGTCCTTTGAACAAGTCTTCCTTGGTCATGTGATTACCCTCAAAAATGCCATCCAAGTCATGTGAGGTCCCTTGGACATGAGAACTGCATCCTATAAATGTATATGGGCATGTCCTCAATACAGCTAGACATGTCCAAACATCCTTAGGCATGTGAGGTCAGATAATCTGGGCATGTAAAGCAAGAAATCAAGCAGATCAGGAAAAAACCATGCCAAGTCATGTAGGAAACCCAGGATATGATAGCATTATCTAGCCTTCCTATAAGGGAAACATCAGTGTATAAGACACATCATAAAGGGTCTATTAGGAATCTGATTCCTTCTTTAAACAATATACGTAAGAATCCTTTCTGAGGCCTTATCATTATATTAATTATCAAAATGGCATTCCCAGCACATAAGTCCCACAACCATAGGTAATGAGACTGATTACTTTCTATCCCATATTTCCCACACTTAGCATAGATCATGTGGGCTTAGGGATTTCCAATGTTCATATCATTCCTATAGGGGAACCTCAGTTTGTAAGACCCAATCAGAGGAATGATATGTTATTTCCTCCATATAAGGTATATCTCAGTTTGTTAGCCCCATCCTAAATGAACTATGATGACTCTAATTCCTTTCATAACTAGAATATATAGGAGGCCTTTCTAAAGCACAATCTCGATATTAAGCATCCAAAGGGAAGTCCCAGCACAAATTTCTTGCATCCAAAGGTAATGAGACTGATTAAATTCCATCCCTTATTTACCATATCAATCATAGCTTACATGGGATAATGGAGTTTCATGTATAATATCAATCATTAAAGGAAACCATAGTGTGTTATCCCAGATCAAAGGCATAATATGTTATGTCCTCTGTATAAGGGATATCTCAATGTGTAATCCCATACCCAAAGGAACTATGATGGATCTAATTTCTTCTACAACTAGTATATGTAGGACACCTTCCAAAAGGTCCAATAATAAAAAAGCATCCACCTTAGTGTATTTGATTCTATGTATTAAATTCTTCATCTATTGGGGCCCAATATTTCCCATGAGATGATCATAATTTCTTCACATGGAAGTAGGTTGAAAAGTAACTAAATAGTAATACATATGATTCGTACTATAACCACGATATATAGGTCACCATTCTAAGTCTCTATGTCAATATCAAGCATCCAAAGGTCTGTCCTATAACATAAGTCCCACATCTATATGAAAAGAAATGTAATACTTGTTGTCCCTTCTTTCTCACACCAAGAAAGGCTCACATGGTCTTAGGGAATTGCAATGGTCATTTCATTCATATCATGAATATCCACCATCCTGGAAAACATCAGTATGTAAGCCCCAAAGAGTGGCATAATATAATTTTCCACATATAAGCGAATATACCTTGAGGTTAACAAAATGGGCAGGATAAAAATATGATAATTCAAATTACAATTATAATCATGATATATAGGATCTCTCCTCCAGACTCGATATCAAGTACATGGTGCCCAAATTCCCACACATATGTCATTTCTACATGACATTAAACTTAAAGGTTTGATATAACTATGTGGTGATGGATTCCTGTAATAAACAGGATATGTAGGACACCTTATAGTGTCTCAATCCCCTCCTTGGAATATCATCTTCATCCATACATTGTAGAAAATTCCAATGGTCCATGTTATGTGGATTTAGCATAAAAATATCTACTCATTACTGGGAAATTTATGAAGAACCTCAGATACATATAGATTGATTCACTAATGATATCCCATTTTTTCACCTAAAATGGTTTAACCTATGATCATTTTGTTAGAGTAATCGGTATCATATCAGGATTAATAAGAGATTCATGAACATATCTTAAATATATTAGAGGGTTCCTGTGTATGAAAAAATACCACCCCCCTAGGGTGTGACGAGCCCAACATCTAATCCTCTTGAACAATGTGAGTCTCCAAGCATCACTAGTTCTGAAATCCTAACTGACCACCTACCTTGGGAAAGTAGGTATGTACTCTATTATAGATATGGGAACCATTGAGAGTTTTTATTAAGGAAAAAATGGTGAAACCCACATAAAATCATTTAAACATGGAATCTCCTTCACAAAATAAAGATGATAGACTTCATAGTTCTTGTTTGGAAATATTATTCAACCAATGAGGGTGACCGAATACCTGTTTTCTATTGAAAGAAAAATAGTGAACATGATGTGAATCTAAAAAATAATAAAATGATCATTTAATCATGATTTAATCCATTTTACTATCATATTCATTGCAAACAAAAATTATGTTCCCAAATTAAAACACTCAAATAGCAGGACGGTTAGTTTACCATGTGTTGGGACACTTTGTTTTCATATCCTACACAAACAAAGATGATAATACATAAATAAACATTATAGATAATCATCTGTTAGTGGGGTTCCCCTCAAAAAATCCCATCTTCACTTTCATAATTATGTGTTAGTATAATGACCATATCAGAAATACAAGGACAATAGTGTTAACCATAGATATTTGGTTGATCAAACATCATTCCCATGATATTTCATTAACAAATGACCTTTCTCCTTGTAGTCTGCATGAATTCAAATATAGATCTCATAAATAGAGCCCTAATCTGATATAATTACTTCATTTAATGATCTTTCTGTCAAATCAACTATGACTGAAAACCCTATGGGTTTCAAAATGACCTCACCTATCTGACATACTCAATGCCAGGTGGAGAATTCAATGCTCTGGGAATCCTACTTACAAGGTAAAATCCTGACCCTTGAAGTTTTCCAAGAGGTTCCCTATGTGATGGAACAAAAGTGTCTATATCACTCAAGGAAAGCTACAGACAATTCAGTGGCCTGTGTTTCCACAACCAACCATTTCAGGAGCTTATCCCTAGAGTGAAATAATCACCACCTTCAATATCATATGAAGGTGGAACAAGGAGACAAATATATCTCCCTTATGGTTTAGGATCCACAGAGGTGGGATCCTATCAAATTCCTTCACCAGCTCCTTCCCATTTGAACCCTTCAGTCACCTGCTTTGAGAACCACCTAACACACTACCACATGTGAAACCTATGTATGAAAAATAAGGATTCATATCTAATTTGGAAGGATATGGATATCCCTGAGTGGTCTCATATCCCCACTTCCAAAAATTATTCTTCCTAAAATATTCTGAAAGTATCCAACAAATAGGCTCATATCCTTGGTCACTCAGAATGATTATTTCGAAATATTTATGCAGCAGGCATGGGGGAGGCTCATATCCCTACCCCTATGCATGCATTCTATTAACAAATTTTGGTGTCACAAAGGGGAAAGAAGTGGGCTCATATTACCTCTTCTATTGAATATATCTTTGAACAATGAGTGGAGATAGAAAATGTTCAGTCTTATATTACTGAACACACTTTTCGAAAATTCCCTTACATCATAGAAACAACAGAAGAACTTTGTCGACATATTCCAACACTAGTACATATATAGGGACAATCATATATTATTATCCCTATAACTAAGGTAGCTTAACACTCAGATCATTATGAACAAGTGGATTATCTTAAGCATGCACACATTATTTCTCTCATATATAAAAATTACCATTATTTTGATAAAGGATGAATCACAAGACTAGTCGCATATTCTTATTCTAATCGGGGATCACCAAAATGGAGTTGTGCATTGATCAAGATAGGGCCACATGCCTATCAGAAAAGTATGGCATCATATTTCAACATCTTGGGATAAAAATAATAGCCTCATCCTATTTGGGGCCCACCACATTAGAGGGTAACATGCCTTGAGATAGTATCATATTCATATCAAATAAGACCAACCGAATACTCTAAAGGCCGAAGATTGGGAACATATCCTTATTCTAGCTAGGGCTCCCTGAGTGAGAGTGGAGCATGCATTATGATAGGATAATATTCCTATTACATAATATTCCTAGCATATTTTCACAGATTAAAATAGTGAGGATAATATATATACTTATTTTGATTAAGGACTGCACTAGAATCCTTATGATGTTATACAAGAAGAGGATTATTGAACTTTTCCCATTTTAGGGATCCACTGACCTATTATTGGGGGGAATTCATATTAATACTATGATTATATTCCCTCTCCAACTAGGTATCACCAAGTAAGAGACTCACAATCCACATAACAGACTCATGTTCCTATTAAGAAATACAAGATGTGTATTCCAAAGGCTCGGGATCGGGCTCTTATTCCTGTTTTGACTGAGGATCACCAAGTGAGAGTGGGAAATGCCTTAGGGTAGGATCATATTTATTATAATAATGATGAAGCTCATTGGACTACTCTAATAGATTCTCAAAAGTAGGCTCATTATACTACATTACTATATAGTTATCAACAAATTCCATCAAATTTCATAAAGAAGGATCATATCCCTTCAAAATTCCAAAATCCAGGCTGACATATTCTAGCCAAGAAGAACAAAAAGTCACATATCCCTAATATGATCAATTTTAGTATCCTTATGGACATAAGATACATATTCTCAACATCTAAAAGGTCCTTCTACTATTAAAATGAGGCATAAGATAATAATTACCATGATAGTCCTCCTCGTTGTAGTGTTAAGATATATCATAGGGACTCTAATCCTGAAATCTTCTTTGTTCAACCTCCACATGGTGATATTTTTCATGGAAAAAATATCCTTTCTTTTCCCAAACACCATTGTATATAGAGGTTTTCAAAACTCAAATTCATTTTTAATAAAAGGTTCTCGAAACAACGGGGTCAATCGTATGTAGTTCCCCATCAACTTCTAGCAGCACTCCACCCTTATTAGTAGGAGACCCCAAGAAGTGGCTTCTTTGGACTAGTTTGTTGGAGGTGTGTGATTCTGAGGAAGATGAAGGATACATTGATTTATGTAGAGAGTCATCTGAAAACAACATTGACACTATATTCTAGCCTCTTTATACTTTTGAATATTTGTTCCCATATGAGCTAGAAAAGGAGTTCATTCCTTGTCTATGTCAAAACATGTGGGAAAATCATTAGTGTTTGAAGGCTAGACACATTATTTATCCATGATATGAGTTTAAAATTAAAAACATCAAGGTAATCCATTATCAGCTAGACCTACCCATTATCTGTAAGGATCGAGATTCATAATTGGAAAAGAAAAGTTCAAATACGAAACTCTCATTCCTCCATTTCATTAAAAATATTTGGTATTTGATCTTCTAATCCACATCATTAATCTATATTAAATGATGAGGAATTTATAAATAATTACACATTTACACACCCCTATAATAGTAGAACCCCTCAGACACAACATCTTGTAATTTTATATACTTCTGTAAAATTAGGGGAATGGATAAAAGTTGGTCCATTTGGTCACTAAAAAGATATTTCCTCACTTCAAAGATTCCAATAAATCATGAATTTAGTGGGAGGATAGCAACAATATCTTTGAAATGGGCCCCTATAAATAATGTTAATGAATTTTAGACATGGAAGACGAAGTTTTTATTAGAAAAACGTCTTCTCGTAGAGAATGAATCTCATCTTGGGATACCATTTCTCCCAGATTCATTATGAGAATAGCTACACCACATCAAACAAGCCATAGTAGAAGCTATAATAGAAACTATCCTAGAGTTATCCAAACATTCTGAGTTGGGGTAATATGTAACAATGCCTCCAGACCACGTATCTTCATTTTCCATGAGGATTTATGACATATTGGTAGTAGCTAAGAAATAAACCCCATCCAATTGGGCTTGGGTCACTTATATCTCAATCACCATCACCGTGTTCATTGTCTACTGAGGGGGGTCTCAGGGGAATCTATGGTTCTTCCAGATCAACCCCAAACTACGGGGCTATGGGAATTTATATCTCAATTCACATCCTAGGAGCAATGAAACAGTTGAATAGAAGCATCATATCGCAAACAATAAGATTAGTAAATTCTAATTGCGGCCTTGAATAACCCATAACCCATAGGTCTGAGGAGTTTTTCACATTCTTCATTATCACAGTAGACGGAATAAGTCTTCTCTAGGTTGGGAGGTAAATATTGATAGTCAACATCTCATCTATTCCTCCAACCACAGGGCAAACCTATGTTATTCATGGTCTGTTCTGAAAACACAACCCGGAACACCCTCATGGTCACTGTACATATACCACGATGGGAGGAACACATGATAAATGAAATAAAACCCCATTGGGGTTGTAAGATAAAATGGATCAATATGAAAAAGGGTTCAAGGAATGAGCCTGATACAGGAATTATAGAATCATCCTATTGTGTTGAAAGTAACGGTACAACCACCTTTTCCTAATACACCTCTATATGTGTCATAACATTCAACATGACATATATTTTGGATCAAAACACAAATGTAAAGGGCCGCAATATATAAAATATACATTGATAGGGGTGATCTAGATGCATCAATTGAGGATGCATGCACCCAGAACCAAAGGAGGCTGAAAAACCTAGTATCACCAAAACTCATGTTTCCACCTCTATAGTAGAACAATGCAAAATAAAAAGGGAAAGGTGTGGCTACAACCCAGTTTCCACCAAAAATATTTGATGTACCTTCCATTGAAGAATAGTTTTCAAAATATGAGAATGAGATAAAAACACTCATACAAATAAATGAGGAGCTACTGAGGATAAATATTCCCAAAGTGCATTATCTTTAGGATGAGGTAAGAATTCCTCCTATTATACATCTAGAAAGAGCCGATCCACCAACAAGAACTGAAAATGATCATCACAGTAGCATAGAATATAGGTTTTGAGTCTATATAAATGAGGAAGTTGAAAATTATCATGGATTACCTCCATTGTGGAGACAACATCTCCCTATCTAGGGTGATTATTCATTATTTCGATGAACATAGAATACTCAAGATGAAAATCAAGTCTTGATCATCAAACCCCACATGTTCCCTATAGAAAGAAGAAATCTTAGATATTAGTACCCTATAGTGCTTCATAATGTCATAGAGTCCCTAGTTACATGAATATAATCCATAGAAGGGCGAAATGCACCTGTAAATACTAAGAGATATCCATATCCCTAGTTGGTGGAAAACACTTTTCCCCACCCAATTTCGACAATCCTACCTTCTCTACCATTGATGGGGAAAGAAACCCCGAACAATATCTTAGACACTTCATATCCTAATGTGGTCCGATGATGGCCCATTGAGATCAATAGGAGGGGACCAAGATGAGGTATTGTTTATAGACACTAATAGGGCCAATCTTTTTTTTCGTACAATAGTCTCCTAGAATGATTCATTATGGGATGGTAAGGCCTTTATCATCAATTAATTTATTAGTTTAGCTCCACACTTAGGAGAACGACAATTGTTGACCTTAAAAACTACAAGTATCTCGAAAATGATAGGGTGTCTTACTTCATATACATATAGAAAGACTTATCCTATTCACTCATCATATCTCTCTATAGTACATGAAACTTATAGAAATATATTTTAAAAATATATGGTATGAGATACAGATGCCTCTAATCCCAATGAAGTATCCATGTAGGTTCTGTGTGTTTTAAAAAATATAACACAAATAGTAATATTACCTTCAGTGAACCAGATCCAAATCTCAACTCCTACTCTTGGTATAACAAAAATGTCTAGGAAAAGTAGAATCTATAGTTGTAACTCTCAAACTAGTAGTAGTTCCCATCCAAGAAACTAGGCATGTTCTAAACTACCCAAAACCACCTATCAAGATGTAGATACCAAAAAAACTACCTCAATAGGAATCATACAAAAGTTAGGGTCACATTGGATTTTAGGAATCAATGAAAAAATAATACTCTTTTTGAAACAAGTCACTGGTAATTAACTTATATCCATTGAAAATAACCATCCCATGCCCCTACACAACCCAGGAAGCCCAATCAGGTCAACCTCCTTAATTATCCCAACTACATCCCTTTCAATTAGTGGATGAGTCATAAAATCTATGATTAATTCATATTTAAATACATACTCAAAATCATGTTATATTTGGAACTTCTATAATTGGATAACTCCTTAGAATAGGCTTCTTACATAACCATCTCCCAGTCAAAAGTAGAAGGTGACTGGAAGAAAGCTTCGGCCAGGCATGGGTGGAGGTTTGGCAACTATGACTCAAAAAATAGTTGACTGGGAACATTCCACCCTAATGGAATAGTTATGACGATCCAAAAATAGTTCCTCGGCATAGGGATTTAACATCAGATAAATACATTTTCCACCTCTCTTCCTCCGTGATGGAATCTCTCTTCTGGTGCCGACGGCAGCCTCTGCGCCGGCTCCTCACCCCTCAGTGGGGGTGGGGGAATCGTCGTCTCATGAGAGAGCTAGGTTATTTTGACCCTTCTCAATCCTAGTGTTTCTTCACCCATTTCCTAAATTCTCTTTAAACCCTAAAGTTCCAGATTTAATTGATGGTTTTCCGAATCTTCAACTTTCCTCTTCTGAGTTTTCTGAAGCCTCTGCCTTGTTGAATCTCACCATGGTGGCTCGGTTCAAGCACATGAGGCCTTCATTTGATGATTTCAACTGATTTGTCTTCGGGGCTTGGGATCTTCAAGATAGAGAGGTGGTTGGTTTACTGGATAGTAAGAAAATAATGATTAGGTTTGATTTATAGGAATACCTCATTCGAGTTTGGTTGAGGGCTCCTCGCAGCTTTAATGGATTGTGTTTTCTGCTTTTTCATTGGACATATGATCTTCACATGAACTATGACTCATCTTCCATTGAAATTTGTGTAAGTTTCCCTTACCTTCCATTACCATTTCAAAACCCTTCTATTATCTGCATGTTGGGCAATATGATTGGGAGATACCTTTGCTCTGATAGTCATACCGAAGCGGTTTACCATCTGGTGAACCCCTGGGTGTGTGTTGAATTAGAGGAACCTCGCATCCCATTTTTTTGTGTGGATCACAATCAACAAGGAATATCTATGCAAATAGAAGGTCATTTATGAGAATTTTACTGAGTTTTGTGGATCTTACAAGAGATTGGGCAATTATTTTGAGGTTTTTTGAAGTGAAAATCCATCCAGGTTGATGCAGGCTTGTGGTAATGGGCATTCTGCTTCGGTGAGCACCGAGGATGGTGTTAGAAGTGGCATTAAGGTGGGTCTGGTTTTGAGAGCTATAGAACAGGTTAAAAAATTAAGGGTTCCTTTTTGGTCTGATGCTGATGGGGCTGTCAATATATCGAGACCTCGTAAGGTGTCTTTTGAGGAAGACCTGGTCCCTGAAGCTTCCGGTGTTAAGGCAATCCCGGATAATCTGATGGTGTCTGAGGTTTCCCAAAGGTTAAGGTGGGACTTGGGAGTATCTGCTGCTTCCATGGCTGGTCTGGGCTCAGAGTAGTGTGGGGAAGGTAGAGAGGTCAGTTCTATGGAGGATTTAATCACGACCAGTGCTAAGGCATCTGAAATCCTTGATCCTCTTACTATACCTTTTATAGCTTTGAGTAACTGGTTTGAAGGGCTTGCTGAAGACTTGTTGGATGCGGATCTGGAAGAGGTTGTTGTTATAGGAGGTGATGTTGGTGCAGAGACCTTGGATGACATGCAGGTTGAACATAGGGTGAACAATCCTCCTTCAGTTGGTGAGGAGGCCAGGGAGGTTCAACAGGTCTAATGTCTGGGGCATGAAGCAGATATCATGATTGTGGATAAAAATCAAAATGGGGCAAGGGGCGACCCTTTGGTGGAGAGTATGGACCAGAGGTTGGGGGATAATGTCGACCCATTTGTGGAAATGGATACTACTGAGGATAGGCACATTCCTTTGATGGAGTGTAATACTCCATTCCAGAGGTTAGGGAGCAACTCAGAGTTTACTAATGCTGCATTGTGGGAGCGAGCTGGAATTGGAAGCGATAATTCTGGGGGAGGGAAAGAGAATGTGAGCAGTCCAGTCATTCATTAATTCGGTGATGTTGTTAATATAGGGAATCACATTATGTATACAGTTGACGAACCATTGTCTGCTACACCAAGAAGAAGACCAAGGAGGGACTACTCATTTCTTCCGAGGCTGATGTGGACTAGATCTTCATCAAAGCAGAATAACAAGGTGACTTTGTCTTTTAAAAAGGGTAGCATAATCAAGAAGGCATACCCAGATCAATATGTTCGTGATAATCTTAGGAGTTGGGTTAAAAGTGGAAGCTTTTAGAGGCATCCATAATGGGAATCAGATACTGTTCAAGAGGACTCTTGCTTGGGATGCAGAGATGAATCTGGTTCTTATGATGTGTAAGACATTGTTTGTTTGTGTTGTATGACTTGTCTGTGGTTGTAATTTGGGGTAACGGAAACCCATAAACCTGAATCTAGAAAGGGAGAAAATTATTTGCAGTCAACATGAGATATGTCCCCCGAAGGTGAATGTGATCATCGGATGAAGGAGGAAACAGAATACGAGGAGTTGTATTCTACTCCAACGCAAGCTCTAAATCATGAATAATGATTCTCAATAACATCTAAAATATTGGAACCACCACACCAAATAGAACCATCAATAGAAGAATATATCATATTTGGTTCTTTAAATGTGATACACATGTTTGAAAACTTATTCAATGATAAATATGCCTCTTAATTTGAGTTCCCTACACCTAACTGGAGAATAGGAGGCCGTGTATGAAGGAATCGAGTACACATAAGACAGTACGTTCATGGTCAGACATAATATTTCAGTCATGTCCCCATAGAGGAATGATATATAGATTATACCTATGGGTATGTCCGGAAGAATTCCCAAAATAGATATAGAAGTGTCTAAGAACCCTCCAGTAGTCTCCCATTCCCTATTTTCTTACATAACCACCTAGTAGTGTGTGATAATCTGATCATCCTATACAATAGTGAAGGTTACTATGACTTATTCCAATGGAATCAGATTATTTCTTGACCTCTAAAAAATAATGAGGCATTCCCACCTTGAATGCATTAACTCCTAAACTATATAGTAAATATCAGCCCCACTTCAAGAAGCGCCAAACTCTGGCACAAAACTGAACCATTCCAAATTAGCTTGTTTTCCCCAACCAAGCACTCAAACCTAGATGTTCTCTATAATTTATAATAACTTAAGAATACAATTGTGAATCCCTCCACAACCCATAGAATTTTGATATATATATTTCTACAATTGAGTTACATCAAGTGGTGATTATTCCATCAGAATGAAATTTCACCATCTCATTCACTTACTTGGATAAGGAAGAGGTCGTCCAAGGGAACATCAGTCCCCTATATGTTTCAAGAAGACTATATAATGTTTACATCCCAAGAGATCTGATAAAAAATGGTTTCTAGATCAACTTCATCCCAGTTCGAACCATCCAATACTGGGGATATAGTGAAGGGGACATGTCTTCCAAAAAATATAACCATCAAGGGTATGGTAAGCATGAGAAAAGAAATCTCGGGAATGTCAATCTCAAAGATTATTTTTGGGATTTCATGTTTGATGCTGAGTTTATGGTTATCAAGCAAGAAATGTCACACAATGTTCTTCTTGAAAACCCCTAGCTCCAAATCCATGTGGAGGTACCTTTAAAATTCAATCAATGTCTGAAATACCTTATCGATGGAAATTTCATAAAACTATATGGTTATCTTTTCCCCTTTGAGAATTAATAGAAAACATATAATGAGGAATTTTTTGATTAAAAGGGAATGAAACAACCACTGGTGGATTATGATATAGTAGTTGAAGCCCCAAAAAGCATGGGGACTACCCCAGAAAATCCCTTAAATATGCTCAAAAATAACTATGTGCACCCCATAAATCTAGTTGAGGCAATAGATCTTACCCAAGATTTCATAGATCCTCCTATCCCTAGTGACACTGAAAAAGGAAATCAACTCCATAATATCTCTATAATGACTCAGTAAATAAATCATGATAATTTCTCTTCTCGTGGCCTCTCACAACCTTATAGTGATAGAGAAACCCTTATATTTACAAATTAATCTAAAAATATATCCAAAGACACATAGGTTGAATAATATGAGTATGAACTTAGTAACACCCCTACCAAATTCAATGAAGGAATCTAAACCACCATTTATGAGACCATGATGGTGATTCTAGGAATAGAAAAAGACCTAATACCTTCATTAATTAGTGACACTATGCACCTCAAAAAGAAATAGATGAATATTTAATTTCAAATGAAAATGTGATATATTTGTTCTTGAATATATAATTAATTCCCAGACTAAATCTAGATGTGGATACACTCCATCTTGGCTTACACGATGAGCATTGAGGCTTCAATCTGGCCGCTAGAAGGATGAACACCTCTCCTTCCACTAATATAGAGGTTGAAGATGAAAAATTATTCAAAGAAAACTTTTTTTGAGAATTGAAATCCCCATTATGGCTTGTGAGCATCATCCATGTCAAAAATAATTTTTAGAATAGGGTCTTCATTGAGTTCATATAACTTAATCAGAACTTCCCAAAGAATGGTTTACCATTTCTAATCACAAAAATACATAACGATGAAAATTTTATCTTAATAAAACATTCCATTATGGGCGAGTATTCACGGTATAACCAAATAAATATGGCCCTTGAATATAATTTGGTCACTACATTAATAGAACCTTAGGGGATATTTTTTATCTAGTCATTCCCTTTGGATTAATGAATTATAGCACTACATATCAATGCACCATTCACCATGTATTCAATCCCCACTTGGTTCGAATAGCTGAATGTTATTTCAACAACCCAGTGGTCAAATCCCAAAAGTGATGTGATCACTTAACGAATCATCAAACATTCTTCGAAAATATTTGATAGTATTGTATACACATGAAACTACTAAAATGCACCTTCATGGTAACATTAGGAAACTTACATGGATTTTTTGTCATCCATTTTGGCATCAAGCATGAACAAGAAAAGACTAATGCTATTTTTTAAATATCACCCACTATAAATATAAAATAACTATGGGAGATCTAACGACACATCACCTAAATTCATCATTTCATATTAAACCAGTCCAAAAAATCTCTCCCCTTCACTAGGCTAATGAATAAAGGAATCACCAATCAATGGGGCAATGAATGCTAGCAAGACTTCTATAGTCTCAATAAGTACATTATATACCCAACAGTTCAGATGCTTATGGTGGAAGGTATTCCACTCATATTATATGTCTCTTCTATAGAATGCTCATTGAGTTCCCTCCTCACACAAAAAATTATGTGGGGAGTTATAACAGTTACTACTACCTCATCTAAATGATAATAGGTACTAAGACCTGATACTATGATGTTGAGAAGAAAATCCGTTCACTCATAATCACATTGAAAAAGATGAGGAATTACATTTAGCACCATGAAGTTCATCTAGTCTCTCATATTGACCTTATCAAGTACATCCTTTGTAGTTCTATGTTGATTTAGTGGTTGTCCAGATGGTCAGTCATTCTCCATCAAAACAACATTCAGTTTGTATCATAGAAATGGGTGAATGGGCCATCCATGGATGATATCCTCACTGAACATTCCACACCAGAGAATACATTGATATGAACGTAGCTCCCAAGAGATGAGTTCTTCTATTCCCATGAAACTCCATAGATGGGGAAGATGTATTTTAGTGGAACCTCCCAAAGTCATATATGCAAAAGTATGGAAAAACCAAAGATCAATCGATTTAGTGTATGGATTGTGTTTGTCTCTCAAGACAAAGTATTTTTCCCTACCCTTTCGCACTATACAGAGGTAGTATGAATAATGAGTTCAAATACTAATACCTCATTTCCATCTTGAAAATATTCCTACAAATGCATCTAACCCACATTAATATCAAATGGAATTTAGATCTAGTGATAAAACATATCAATGGAAAATTCTCAACTAAAAATGAATATCTAGGCCCTGTCACTGGCTATGTTAGGGGACTAATGAAAGAGTTCCCTTTTTATCCCTCATTGAATAATGTTTCCTAATCACAAAATTATTATTCCAACACATTGGATAATGCATCCATTGTCTTGGACAACCCTGATAAGGTGGGAGAAATCATACACACCACACATAGAATAATAGTCTCATCAACAATCGTCTGTGACATGGGAGAATCAACCAGGTCAAAACCTCCAAAGAGAATGATGAACCGGATCCCACCCCTAATTTATGTATCCTATAATTGGCTATCTCAAAACGGGGGATCTCTTGATAGACTATTCCAAAATGTAACAGATTTTATGTTGAGTAGATAACATTACATTTTAGGGTGGTCCAAATGAGCAGAAATACCTATGAAATCATAGATTTGATGAAATACTCCTCATATTCATAGTAAAGGGAGAGATTTTCCCTGTGATGGAAGAAGTCCATGTAGGATATTGTGGCACTAATCAATCAGGTACCAGGATCTACCACCAAATTGCTGTCTAGGTTATTACTTGAAAAACATGATACAGAAATGTGTGGAATTCACTAGGAGATTTCATACATACCGGATTCATGTAAAATTTGTACGCCGACCTCTATAATTTCTATATACTTTTAAATATTCTTTTCCATTTCCATATGGGGAATGGATTTTTTGGGTCTATATATCACAGGTATAGCTAATAATTTCAAAAACATCTTTTATGTTACCAACTTATTTTCAAATGGGATGAGGCAATACCCCTCAAAGAATTTGGGATGAAGGACATCATCAACTTTTTAAATTCGAATATAATCACTAGTTTTGGAGTACCTTGCAAAATATTGATAGAAAAACGCACAAACCCCTATTCAATAATGTTGAAAAAACTCTACCATGAGTAAAATATCATGTCCAATCACTCATATCTCTATCATTCAATGGAAAATGTATAGATAGAGACCTTAAAAAATTCACTACCAAGTATACACTAGAAGATAGAGACAAAGTATTAAAACTCATGGTTTTGCAATCTCCTCTATTATTTATCACCTACCGTACCACCACCCATACATCTACACATGAAAGACTATACTCATTTGTGTATGGGACTGAGGCAGCATTTCCTGTAGAGGTACAACATCCTTTTCTCCAAATATCCATTTGATGAAAACTACCAAATGATGAGAAATCGAAAAATTGGTTGGATGAATTGGAGTAGCACAATTAGAAAAGGTTAATTACATTTCAAAACATTGAAGTCCATAATAATCAGATGATGCAATCCTTTAATATAATGGTTTGACTCTGTTAATTCCTCCAGTGAAAAATGGTGTGGGATCTTAGGACCCCAATGATACTGCGAAATAGGCCTCTAAATCTGTAACCCAAATGGGAAAGACCTTACATGATACATAAGTTCTATCATAATGTATATTACTCAGTAGCCATAGTGTATGGAGAGTGTTTTAGACCACCAAAAAAATAAAGGTTTCTCATGAAATACATTACATAAAATTCATCTACCACCTATCATCTTAAAATAGTGTTTTTAAACCCTATATAATCTTACATTCTAGTCACGTGATGTAAAACATAGAGGGTAAATACTAACCACATGACATTAAGTTGTATTGATATCATCCTTACCACATGACATTAAACTGCCTAGAAGAAATCCTCATCATGTGACGTTAAACGGCATGGGAATCACTATCTCACTAAACATTCGTCATACACGAGCTAAATTAGTGGAAATTAAGGGTGAAATTCCCCTTTCCTTATGTGTGTTTAGATATACACATGGAATGTATTCATCTAATCACTACATATGGCTTGATTCCTTCCATCGCCGGATGTGTAGTGACACCCTAACCCTTAGTCTGGGGACCAACCACAACAATCTTCCAATTTCACATCATTTCACCCATTTCATTTCCACATGGCACTAAAATACATAGATTTACAAAACTAAATTAATGTTTATTCTCATTTTTAATGTGATATGAAGGGATTACTTGATCATATATCATAGTCCAGCCACCGTATGATAAAAAATGCCCATATCTCCTCCTTACTCTCATCTGAATGGTGGGATAAACCCTTTCCATTAATTGGTTGTCACAGTGATCATAGATCACATGATATTAAGAATTTGGGTAAGTTCATCCCTAAAAAAACAAGGAATATATCTCGTTATATGGATACCATGATCCTAGATGAAAGAACCACCATGATTCCTCATCGCATTTTGTTAAACTGCATGGTGGATGTCTCAGGTATGGTATAAAACTAGACATTCTTTCGGAACACACCTAAGTTGGAAACCAGTCATGGTTTTGGTCTCCAACCACACCTCTATAAAAACTTATGTGTGGATTGATTCATATTATCATAGGATACATAGTGACACTCAGAACATCAATATTGGGCCCAACTACAATAATCAATGGGAACAATTCCACCTCTATGTATGTGCTAGTCCTATATTGAATGTTTCCAATTCATGATATACGTGTAAATTGATTCCTATCCTCACAAGGTATATAGTGACTCATGGATCGCCAAACCTGGGTCCAATCACGAAAAATAAACATAACAATTTCCCCCTACCAGCACCTAGGACACACCTATGCAGGGATCCTTTCAATAAAGAAATGTGTGTGGATTGATTTCTAAAATCATAGGATACAAAGTGACACCTCAGATTCCATTGATGGGTCAGACCATTATGTTCCCTTTTCATGATAGGGAGTCAATATCATTACTACACGATGTTAAACTGCATGGATTCTCCAGAACTATGTGTGGCTTGATTTATTCCATTACAGTATACATAGTGACACCTCAATATCCAATATTGGGTCCAGCTAAAACAACTGACATGAAAAAATTCACCCTAAACATCATAATGACCATCTCATACAAGACCCTTTCTCCTACATATTGTTCCGATATGCATACATCAGGGTTTTTAAGGTAATATATCATGCATGAATTTTCACTTCGGTTCCAACTCACTTACCACAAGGTGTTAAACTACAAGGGAAACGTTCTTGTTACGTGATATTATAACATCACAAAAAATACATCCCAACTACATGATAATTAATGCTTCATGCCATCACCCATCATCATTCCTTTTCAATGGACCATATGAGACTATCCTTGGTCAACTAGAGTACGAGGTTCTTTCACCATATTTGAAGAACCTCAATTCATAATAGACAGTTTAAGTATTGAGTTTCTCATGTTTCCATAAACCGTCCATGGACCTTGTAAAAATATACTCGGATTCATGGGACTATTTTTTTGACAATGTATGCATGTTATGGATCTTGCATATTCACTAATGTTCGTCAACCAGATTTTTCATTTTTCAAAAAAGAATTCTCATTTCTTGTTATCCTTATTATCACTATGGAATAACTCATCACCTCAACTTTTTTTGGACCATTCTTGGTATGATTATCCCATGTCATTACTCCTAACATAAGAACATCCAACCATGATTTAAAACATAGTCATCTCCTACATAGAAGGATAAATGGGTACTATTGACCCAGTGTATCATAATTAGACTCTTGTGTAACATTATGCTCTTATTAGTTCCATTAACATCAGAAACATAAACTTCCTAAACATTGGTCAAACATATATGATCTTAAACACTAGACTCATATGGTCCAAATCACAAGACTTTAAACTGATTTTGAAACAGAAGCAAAACTTATCAGTTTGAGAAGCCTCAAATTACTGGCTAAGAAAAATTCGAGTCTTCGATCACTAAAATCTTAATATATAACGTTTGGAAAAAATTGGGTCCTATGTAAATAAATAATAAAACTCATAGGTCCCACTTTGTAGCCTTATTAAAATCTATTTTATACTCACTGGCCCCCCTAGTCCTGGAAAAAGTTAGATTAATGATATGTAACATCTCCCCACCATGATAGCATGTTCTCTATGAGGTGACACAAACTTTTGGATACTCAAACCCTTCTTGGATATTATACTTTCCACAAGTAACGCTTCATGATTTTAGGGTCTTGAATCACTATAAAACTTTCACGGGCCTTGGAAAAAGAAAGTGGGATTTAGGGGACCCTTTGTTTGACTATGAAGGCATGAATGTGGACCGTACATGAATTCATAGTCAAACAAAGGGTCCCCTAAAGCCCACATTCTTTTTCCAAGGCACGTGAAATTTTTATGGTGATTCAAGACCCTAAAATCATGAAGCGTTATATAACATTAAAGGTACATAATAAATTAAAACATAAAACATTATAATATATAACTTTAAAGGTATCCCATATGTTCATCCTATGTACCTTTATTTCATCTCATAACCAGGGTACATACATTAGTGTAAAGGGTGAGTAGAAGGCCCAATAAAGAAAACAAGAGAAATAGTTTCCATGAGAACATGAGAGATGGAAATAACTACATTGGGAATATCATAAAGGAATGATAAATATGCATATAATAATAATAATAACTTGAAACATTACATGAAAATGTGTCTAAAACATTTAAATTAGACATTAATAATCATACCACCCAGTTCCATCCCCAAGGTGTCATAAAAATTACCGAGTTTATTCACCAAGGTATTATAAAACATGTCATCTCATAAGATTAATTTATATACCCAATGCATTGAAATGCTATCAGTGTGCACTATTAAAATTAATTAATTTTCGTGTGATATAAATATATCATTATCAAACATTTCATAAATAAACCAATCATAATAAAAGTAATGTGTTTCATATCAAAATCGTGACGTTTTAAAAAGTGATTAAAAACATCATCATTGTGTCATTCATAACCCATGGAAAGGGAAGGACGATTTTATTTAAATTAATTACAAAATAAAAAATATAACTTTATGTCTTTATGAATACCCCTCAATATGAAATAGATTTGGGTATTCACATAAATAAAAAAAATAATTTATTGAGAATAAGAGAGATATTTTGAGGGAAAACATTTGCAGCAAAACACCTACGCAACATTGTTTTATAAAACATTATAAAGAAAGGGAACATGGATCAACCATTCACAAAAGATTAATAATATAGTATTAGGATATAATAAAATAGTAATAATAACATGGTATGGAGTCATGAGATACATGCCACATATAAGTGAATTTAAATGGAAAAAAGAGATGTTGAGAACTCCCTAACTAAAACTTGGATGAATAACGGCGTCACTTAAAACATGTTAAAATAATTTGATGATAGAGAAAAGGGTCTCTCGTCATTTGGACATAAAATTTAATGAAATAAATATATATAATAATATATCCCAACATAAGAAAATGGAAACTAAATGACATACCATAAAAGAAGTCTTAACTAAAAGAGGATGGTGAAAGGTTCCCTTACCTTGAAAAGTAACTTCAAAAACTCAAAGGTTGGGACCTTGGAGGGATTTCGGGCACCTTGGTAGGACTCCGTGGAAGGTAAAAAGACCAAATAATTTTTGAGTAGTAATTTTTAATGAACTGAATTAAGGAAAGGATTTATATTTATAGAAGAAGTGGGGGAATATGTTATTTATTTCCAAGGGACACCTCATTAGTGGTATTTGAAAAACCATGGGCCTGACCATGGTATTTTCCCATGGTTTTGGACATGTGGGAAACCTCATATAATATTATAATCCAAATTAGTTGACCATAAT
The DNA here is from genome assembly GCA_963277665.1 of Viscum album. Classification (NCBI taxonomy): domain Eukaryota; kingdom Viridiplantae; phylum Streptophyta; class Magnoliopsida; order Santalales; family Viscaceae; genus Viscum; species Viscum album. The sequence continues at coordinate 390,244,283 of OY728166.1, forward strand.
TTTAAATTACATATGACATCATTATGAGTCATAAAACAAATTGAAAACACAAAATTTTGTATTTTTATTATTCACTGAAAAATAAATCCTTTTATAACAATACAATAAATTCACCATTACCTAATATTGATGTTTTGATTTCAAAAATGAACTCCATTTAATGAAAATAATTTCTTAATTATAAGATATTTATTTTTCAAGTAAAATCACTATTTCCCAATAAAATAATAATACATAATTAATAATTTCTAAAACATGTATTCACTTATGTTATTATATCACATTACCATTAAAGGTGCCCAAATTGTATTAATACTTTCTTAAGTGATGTTACTATTCCTTTGGACACATTACTATTCATAAGGGTAATATTCCTATTCATAATGAACAATTCACTAAAAATTATGTTGATCATTTCAGACTCCAAATTTTTTATTGATCACAACTGTATATGTTCATTTTGATAAAATCATTTCACATTATTAATTATTTAGAGTATTAAAAAATATTTTAAAATACTCTTTCTTCCATATCCATCATTAGTATGAACCTTTTAAAAATTTATCCTATATTCATTTTGATATTTGGAATTCAAAAAAATACCATAATAAGAAATAAAAATTTCATTTATTCAAAAGGATTAAACAAAATAACTAAGGCCTCGTTACATATCCCCTTATAACACTTGCATAGTACAAAAGAATAGGGTGTACAATGGTGATAGAATCTTGGGGTGGCTCTGACAACATTTCCCAAGTGGTGATTTATATCAGCTTGAACTTATCACGAGGGCAATTGCATTCAAGCTTAGAATGTTAATGCTCAGCTTGGAATTGGTTTAGATCAAAGCCCAGTGATGCTACCTCTTTCCCTAGATCTAATAGATGGGCTTCATATGACATGAGTCTACTAAATGAGTTCATCAACTCTTCTTTCTTCATTAATTATCCATTATTATGTATATTTTAAACAACAATTATAACGTTAAAAATTATTATTGTTTCCAATGGTCATATTGACCAATGGTAATATAATAGTAAAAACCCAATGGTGACATTTCATTCATACTTATATATTTTTTCATGACTATGAAATAGTATGATATACATTTTCAAGAAGAAAAATATTATTCTAAAGTTTATGTCATTACAATGATCCTTAGAAACACTCTGGACGAACTCATCACCCTCTTGAGTGTCCATAGTCATTACTGGTCATTCCACACAATATTTCATATTCACAAAATATTTACTAAAAGAAAGACATTAAACTATAACATTATTGAAATGTACAAGCTAAAGGACCTTAAACTAAAATGATTAATGGTCCAAGATAAATATTCATAAACTATAGTGATAGAAGGTTTGAGATAAAAGAACCTAAACTATAAGGATATATGTTCCTAGATGAAAGACCAAAAAGTATATTAATATAAGGTCTAACCTAAAAGTATATAAACTATTGATATATAAGGTAAGATCTAAATTACCTTAAGCTATAGAAATATAGAATATAAACAAGAAGACCTTAAAACTAGATCCCAACAGCAATATAACCTATAAGAATGGAAAAGATACAGATATGGTGAGACCCACTATATAGCCTTAGAAAAAATAAATCAATGCTCTCCAAGTATATAAACATTGGAAAAAGATAAATCACTCTCACTATAAGACATATATTATGTCCAAATAACCCTTTAATGAATTAGGTAATTTCCTGATAGCTATTTTAGATATATCAGTAAGTAATTTCTTATTTTTAGGAATTCATGATAATTTACCCAGATAATCAATTAGAATCATACATATTCTAATCCAGACATTCAGGTTTACATGATATTATACAAAGGATGGTATATTTTATGATACATATAACTTCATATCAACAAAATCTTATGAACATCATGAAATAAAGATAAATAAAAATCATATATAGTTTGGTTGTTGGATTCATTAATATAATGAAAAATGATGAATCTTCACATTTCAAAGTTTCTCCAAGAATTTCATAAAAAAATAGACATCAATGGTCAAACTACAAAAAGAAAAATTGTTCAGTAAACGTATCTAAATTATCAAGAGTCTAATGGGAAGCATCAATAGAGTATCGAAATTACACTCTCCCAACTTCTTCTACTTCTTCCCTATGGCAAACGGTGTCCATAAGGGTGGAAAACTCCACAACATTATTTTGAGTGGTTTCTTATAAGGTTGATTCGGCTAAGAGGTTGGACATCCAGAAAGCTATTAAATACTCATATATCTATATTTTTATGATCTAGGAATCCATCTGGTCTTGAAAATAAGATATGAATGGTTGAATCTTCTCCAATTCCTCTGAATCCTCCTTTATATTTTTGGCTAAGGGGGTATCATCTTCAAGATCGTGAAATATCCTCTCATTGTGGCCAAATATTTTTTATTCATGATAATTTGTATCATGATTTCGTAAAATGGATGGAAATCAAGTTCATCCACACCCAAATCATAAAATAGCAATCAAAGGCATTCATATGGGTGATGAAACATTTCTAAAGGATTCCCGATAATCAAGGAGTGAATCTACTTATAGATAATCCTAATTTGTGTATGAGCATCTATGAATTTTAAAGTGAGTTAATCAAAAGGAGAAATAACTATATGAGCTAACAAGGTATAAAAAGGGTATGCTTTATATATTATTCCACCAAAAAGTGCGTAATATATTTCTTATATTCAAAGGATAACTTCCCCAGCATATTCGGCCCCATGAATGGGATAGTCATCGCTAGGATAAGGGATATTTTTAAAAGTATTTCTCAATTATTGGATCAACTCTATAACTGTCACATATAGGGGGTCCACAAGAAGAATATTTTTCCAAATACATGAACAATCAGTTCAATAAGCCATCTGAGTAGGCTTCTACACATGCTCATACATTGTCCTGTGAAAGGAATACATGAGAATTATAAAGATAAAGAATGATCTCAGTATTTTTATCTTCACATGATAATATCATCCAAAACTAGTTGATGGTCCTAGGGTGTCACTCTCCCCACACACAAGACAAAGGAAGGAGGAGACCCTTTGGGTGTTTCCAAACTAGAGAGTTAACCGATCAAGAGTTCATGGCTTAGAGACAATAACAACATCTATCCTATTTGTAAGAACCCCATCCTGAAGGGAGATATTGTATAAGATTCATTGAGAGTTATGAAAAAAACATCAATAATTTTTCCAGTCAATGCTGTATAGGTGTTGAAATTGATGTGATTGGACTGACTCAAGACATTAAAAACTCATCAGGGCCTAATGACATGACCCCAATACCATATATGTTCAAGTCCCAAGGATGAAGTAAGTAGGGATCCTCGTAGAATTGTTGTATCCATACTAGTGAAAATTAGCCCATATTCATACAAATAGAAACTGGAATAGATGAATGATCATACCAGGGTTAATGCCGTACTGAATGTGGCCCAATAGCTAGTAGAGGCATGCAAGAGTTAGGACTTCCAGATTGAGTTGTCATCCCTCTTCTATCTAGGATTAGATTACCAGTATCCTAACTCGAATCCATGATAACACATCCCCATCTCAAAAAATCCACCCATCTTGGAATGAGTCCTTGAATCACATCAGCCAAATACTTGGTAATATCTCTGGCTTCACTTGGTATCCATTTGAGATATGATCCCTTCAATCCAAAATGGACCAATACAAACCAACACTCTCACGAACCCTTCGGTAAGGGAATCTATGGGGGTGTATAGAAGTCGGCCAAGTTTCTTTGCAATAAAGGAAAATGGTGATCCAATCATTGAAATATATGAATATTTTCATAAACTACTCCTTTTTTAAATTCTCATTCATGGTACTGATAATATATCTCACCAAGACTCGAGTTTATAAAGACTCATCCCAAATATCTAAAGTAGTAAAGAACTCATCATACATCTCTTAAAGAATGGGTATCCCACCCAACTGATATATATCCCGGAGGATAATTCCTACTTCACTATTATAAAAATGTAATCAGTTGGTGCCAGGACACCCACAGCTTGAAAATTATATAATAAATTCAGACTAGCGATAAGCGATGATATTAGAATCCCATAATACTTCACAGATTTGGACAGCATATAGTTGGTCAGTAAACTCAAGGAAGTTATTCATGACCTAGATTGGTCATACCCATTCATCAAAAAAGTTTCCAACAGGGCCCAATTCCCACTTCAAACTCCATCTATTGTCTGGGTTATTCAAATAAGAGACAAATATGATTGAATAAGTCTGAGTGATGGGATGGTGAGTGAAATCATATATATATGGAACCAAGGTAAATTATTCCAACATATAAGAAAACACCAAGACCAATATGTAATGAGTTTCCCATCCTCAAAAAGAGTGCTATGAATGCAGTCAATAGAATTTCACACCAAGTAGTATGGCAGGTTGAATTTTGGAGAAGGGATGAAAATTTCATCAAAAATTACAAACTCATGTAGGGTATTAATATGTGATAGGATAATTTTGTAGCTCATATAGAAGAATCCTCTTCCGAAACTCATTTTCAAAATACATAGGATATCAAGGGTCGGTATTGCGATTACTATAAATCATAAAACTCAAGTTAGATGTGGCGTATGAATTATGATGAGGGTTGAAATCTATCTAAATAAAATTTAGTGTAATATTTCATATAAATAAATAATAATATTTCAAAAGGAAATTCATAAACTTGCAGAATCATATGCATCATATGAATCATCAAAGGGATTCACGAATTGCTTAACAAACTCATGAATATCCGAACTCATAAATATTTCATGGACCACATGAACCTCAAAAACATCACATGACCACATAACTAGTCATAAGACTAATGATTTCGTGACCTTGGCATGGTCACATGATCTCCACAATAATCAAAAGATCATACGACCAAACTAGGAGATCCCTAAAAACCCAAAAGACAACCGTGAATCCTCATGTCCAAAGATGAAACTATTACTGAAGATAAGTTAATGTGTGATTTTATATGGATCTGGGGGAATGTACACCTTGATAATATGTTCTTGAAAAATAGTCTCACAACAAGATCACTTAATGGTTTATTGTGGGGATTTTTTTTTGATGAGGATACATTATGGAGGAAGGTTGAAAGATCTCTGATAGTTTACAAGTTGATGAATGAACCACTCTCTTATACCTTATTTATAGATAATTCCATGGAATACCAAACATCACATGGCATATGAAGAATCATCCACGACACTGATTGGTAGTAGTACCAAATCCTTAGGCAGGCCTTTACTATCCTAATAACTGATCCCTTATCTCTAAAGAAGTCTCTCCTAAGGGGGGGGGGGGGATTTGTTGAAGCCCTCAAAATGATGACTAGAAAATTCATTAAGGAATAAATACTTGAATATAGATATTATTTTCCCTACAAAGAAATTGATTTGGAAGGTTGATAAGATCTCATTAATAATGTAACCTACAATAGTACACACAATCAAATTACCTTCAAATGGTCATGTGAACCTTCCATGAGCAATGAAAAACAATATGAAGGGTCTCTCAAATCCCCTTTGGAAAATCAACATGCTTTTTTGAATGTATCCAAGACACTCACTGATCATGCAGTTCCAACCAAATGAGAACCCTAGAGTCACATGGCTTGTCAATTGGTGGATTCCTGGAAAACCATTAAAAATATTTCTAAAATAAGGATAAATATAGAAAATGTGGGATAATATTACTTTTTTAAAATCACGTGATTATCCCAGGATGTTCATGAGACACTACAAGCCCCCAAAGACATGCCCTCCTTGTCTCATAGAAGACTGTAGGAATTTCACCTTCATCACATGAAGGACCTCATACATTTTTAGACACTCTTTCACTCCCCCTCAATATCCAAAGTAAAAAAACAAGGGTTTACATAAATTTATCATGCATCACCTCATACTCCTTTGTTTTCACATGCCACATCACTAATGGGAGGAGTAATCATCTTTGAAAACACTCATTCAAACTCGCGATATTACCAACCTTTGTAAAATAAAAAAACAAAATGGAAATGATGGGAGCCTCTTGTGAAGGGAAGATACATTTTTATGATTTCAAATAGGTTATGAATCCTAGAAACTCACCATTGATCCAATGGAACCCCCGTTGACGTGTCAAGATGATTTTATGGAGGCTCACTCGACATGTCAGCTTGATCTCACAAAGGCCCCCTAGAAAGCTATTTGTGTCTCGCAAAAGACACAATCCAAGGAATAATGATCTTGTAATGTCCCTTAGACATATTATGTTTGCAAATTAAGAGCCCATCATTGTTACTAGGAATGATCCCATTAATCAACTATGATCCAATAAATGGGGTGATGATGGGATAGTCTAATGAATTTTTAGAATCATGAAATTCCCTTGGGATTACCTATGACATAAACACAAAAAATGAATAAAAACCTAATACCTTCACTAAATCAATCCTATATTTTAGTGATATGCTCCACACAAATTATCTTATAATTGGAGTGGAAAGGCCAATAAATCCCCCACCACTTCATAAAAAATGATCATTCTTTCCTTGGAACCATGCACCAATGCACCCAGACATCAATGAATATTTCTCAGAGTTGATGATCTTGTGAACATGAATTTTTTCCATTAATTTATATCTAGAGAAAACTAGAGAGATCATGCATCATGTATAGTAAAAAATTTGTGATCACTCATAGATCACACGAATGACTTCTGGCTTTCCACGTGAAGAACATCCCACATATCTACTAGATCATGTGATTCTTAAAACAAGCTAACACTAGAAGAATATTGATAATACTCAATAAAAAGTTTGAAAAATATCTAAAAAGAAGAGATACTTATATGAATAACATAAACTGTAATCCTCGTGTGCTTCACATGAACCACTCAGGTCATGTGACAACACTAGGACATGTCAACCATACCTCATGATGCTCCTTTGTTATACTATTTGGATCACAAAAAGTCCACTATACAAGTCATATAAAGTCACATAGATCCCCCTAGTCATGACCCCCCAAGTCTCATGAAGCCCTCTGGGATCACCATCCAAACATTGTGATGTCCCTCACACATATCGCCCTGATCATATGGTGGCATTAATATATGTCGGCTATGTCTCATGATGGAATTAAGGCATGTAAACTAGCCCTTTTGACATCCATTGGGCTCACTATCCAGATCTCGTGACACCCTCTACGCATTACATCCAAATATTACAACATCCTCTAGCCATATTAGTTGGATTTCACAACACCCTCCAGAAATTATAGTCTTGATAATGCATCCCCCTCCAAACATGCCACACTAACTATTGTCGCTCCCTCCATGTTTGTATCCTATATTTCATGATAAAACTCGGGAAATTCAACTAGGTCATTTTATTCCCTATAAGTATGTTATTCAAGATCATATGATGGAATCCTGGGTATTATTTTTAGGCCTTATGATGTCCTCCAGAAAATTCCTCATTGGTCATGCAATGTACCTCAAACATTCCATTGAAGTCTTGTGACACCCCCTGAACATGCCATTTGAATCATGTGATTATCTATGTACATGTACACAATAAAACCATACATTTCCAAACTTATTTTGTAATGTCAGGTCAGAATGTCAAGGCATGTTAGGTAGAAAATCAAGTAGGTCAGGTAGACAAAGAGGCTATGTCAGAAAGGAAACCCAGGATATGATCTCATTGCCTATAATTCATATAATGGAAACCTAATTGTGTAAACCCAAACCCAAAGGAACTATGATGAATCTGGTTCATTCTATATAAATGATGTCTATGTTTCTTTTTTGATTCATGGTCTCTATATTAGGCATCCAAGGGGAAATTCATAGGTAATGAGACTGATTGCAATTCATCCCTTGTCTCCCACACCCATAGTTGATTACATGGGCTTAGGGAGTTTAAATGATCACATGGTCTTAGGGATTTGAAATGATCGTATCATTTTTATAGGGAAAACATAGTGTTTATGACTCGATCATATGTATAATATGTTAGGTCCTTCATATAAGGGAAACCTCGTTGCGTAAGACCGGACCCAAAGAAACTATGATGAATCTGATTCTTTCAATAATTAAGATATGTGGGATTCCATTATAAGGAACGAGATCTATATTAGGCATAAAAATAGAAGCATAGTCACATAGTTCTCACATACATAGTTAACATGACTAATTACTTCTCATCCCTTGTTTCCAAAACCAAGCATAGATCACATGGTCTTAGGGAGTTGCAATGATCATGTCATTCATATAGGGAAACCTTAGAGTGTATGCCCCGATAAAAGAAATAATATAATATATCCTACATATAAGGGAACCCTAAATGTGTAAGCCCTGAACCAATGAAACTATGATGACTCTAATTCCTACTAAAAAAAGACACATAGGACCCCTTCATAATGGAATGAGCTCAAATAGGACTCCACCTTAGTGTAAGTCTTTCAATGTATTTGACACTTAAACCATTAGGGCCCAATCTTTCCCATGGGATGATCACCCCTTCCTCAACCACCAATGGATTGAAAAGTAACTGATCTATAAAGAACATGATTAATGCAATAACCAGAATATTTTGGATTCCTTCATAAGGATCAATATCAATATCAATCATCCAATGGGATTTCCTAGAAATTTATTTCTTTATCCATATGAAATGATATTGATTACCCCTTCTCCCTTTTTCTCATACTAAGAATGTATTACATGTTAATTGGGAATTTGAATGTTTATATCATTAACATCACAATTCTCCGCCAACTATAGAATTATCAGTATGTAATCCTTGATGAGTGGAATGATATAATTTCCCCCATATTAGGGAATCTTACTTGAGTTTTTTCTAAAGGGCATGATTGAACTATAATAACTCTGATTCCTTTTATAACCATGATACGTAATATATCTCCAAAAGTATCTAGATAAAATAACATATTCTTAAATTCCCACACATGTGTCCTTTATTAATAATGTTAGACTTCATGGGTTAATTTAACTATGTGGATATTGATTCTTGGAATAAAAAGGATATTTAGGATGCCTCGTAGTGGCTCAATCCCTTCCACTGAATATCATATGCCTCCCTCTATAGTAGAAAATTCTGAATTTCTTCGTCATATATCTTCATCGTATAAGAAGCTTCTCATTACTGGTAAATAGATGAAGAACCACATATACATATAGATTTATTCACTAATGAGATCCCATTATGTTTCACATAAAAGGGTTTAACCATTGATCATTTTTTATATTAATCAGTCATATATCAGGATTATGAAGATATTATCGAACATATATCTAATGTATATGTGATTCTTAGAGTATGCCACAATTCCCTCTCCCTATAGGGTGTGATGAGCCGAACCTCCCATTCTCTCAGCTAATACAAGTCGCTATGATTCAATAGGTCTAAAATCCCAACGGAAATCTTACCTTTGGAAAGTAGGTTTATACATAGTTATCGATGTGGGAACCATTGGAAGTTTCTGTTAAGGATGAAAATGGTGAAACTTATGAAAAATCATTTTACCATGACATCTCCTTAACAAAATAAAAAGGAATGAACGGCCGGTCTCATAAAACCATTTTTCCCAAATGATGGTACCCATTAGCCGCTTTTCCATTGAATCAATATCTTCTTTGGTCTTAATGGATACTACCGATGGTTTTTAAGGATTTATAAAAGTTAGCATCACATTTGACTGCATAGAAAAAGAATGGTGTGGAATTTATATGGTATAAGAAGTGTCCATCATTTGTTGATGAATTGAAAATACTTTTGTTATTAGATTCTATTTTGATCTTACCTGATCTTGGTAAGGGTTATGTGGTTTTTTCTGACTCTTCAGGCACTACCTTGGGTTTTTTGCTTATGATGTATGATAATATGGTAGAATATATATCTTTCTATCTTCATCCACATGATAAAAATTACCCTGCATTTTATTTAGAACATTCCAAAGAGTTGCATGTGCTTATGTGTTGGAAGTATTGAATTTTTGCGGTGAGGTTCATAGTCTTTTATAACCATAATTTATTTGAGATATGTATTTTCATATAAAAACATGAATAATAGGTAGAGATGATTTTTGTAACTTCTTAAGATGTTTAACTTGACATTTTCTACACCCTAGAGAATGGGAATGTCGTATTAGATTCTCTTAGAAGAAAATTGGCATCGCAAGAAATTATGGAATCAATAGAATAGTGGAACCATATGAGGGTTTTTTATCTGTTGTATCTAAATCTTTATGAGATGTTTTATGTATGATTTTAGCCAGTGATCAATTATCATATTCTCTCCTTGATTCTATTATTTATATTTGGTAAAATGATGATGACTTCAGAGTACATTAAGAAGCTGTATATGGTGGGGAGACCATTTTGGGTTTGTTTCTCTCTTTAGATGTAATTATTAGTTTTGGGGATCATGTTTTCATCCCATAAATAGTGAAGAGATAAATTTGGTTTGACTATAAGAGTTATCTATTCAATGTTCATCTAATTACTATGAATAAATATTATGATAAAATATGGAGATTATAATGGATGGGTATGAATCATCACACTATTTTTTATGTGTCTTGTTGTTACACCAACAAATAGTTAATGGAAGAGCATTTGAAACCTTTTGGTTTCCATCATCCATTTCTGGTACTGGTTTAAGAATGGTATGAGGTATCCATGGACATTATTATTTGACTAACATGGAATCCCCAAGGGTGGAATTCAATTTGGGTGGTGATTGATCAGTTCATAAAGTCATCTCATGTCATTTCGATTAGGAACACTTCTAAAGATAAAGATATGGGTAAGTTGTATATGAATGATATTGTGAGGTTGTATGTGGTTCCTTCTAACATTTCTTAAGATATGGATCCTAGGATTACATCAGGATTTTGGAGAATACTCTTGGAGGTGATATAGACATAGGTTATCTTGTGTATAACCAATCATCAACAGACAGACGATTAGAAGGATGGTGCTATTCATATCCTAAAGGATATGCTCTTTGCTTGTGTCTAAGATTTAAATGAATATTAGGATATCAATATGGGACTAATTGAGTTTTCTTATAACAAAATTTATCAATAATCAATCAGAATGGATACTTTATAGGCTCCATGTGGTCTCTGTTTCAAGTCAACTCTTTATTGGGTAATGGTAGGAAAATATTTTTTGGTGGGACAGAGTTGGGTTCAGTAGATGTACATGATGATTCTTGATATACATCAGTGTCTTGTTATAGATCAATGTATATATGAGACTTATGAATATTAGTGGCACAGTACTTTGGAGTTTTTCATAGGTGACCAGGTTTTTATGAAAGATTCTCCTCAGTCGAGTCATCATCATCGTGGAAAATAGGGAAAGTTGGATCTGCGATATGATAGATTGTTTTAGGACACTGAGAAACATGGAAAAGTTGCATATCATTCATAATTTCTAGTTCAGTTAATAGGAATTAATTTTGTTTTACACATATCATATCTTAGGAAATACTTTCCTGACTGCTTTCACAATCTATGTTGGGAGGAGATTGAGTAAGAGTTTTATGTTTCTATTGTAGATAATTGAGTAGAGATTTTTCACTATCAAGTGAATGTATTTCATGGAAAGTTTATTCCATTGGTCATATTCCTATGGAATTATGGATTAGATTCGCATGAAAAATAAGATTGTGAGTCATTAATGACGGAATAATAGCCTCACCTCTTTATCGAACTACATTCTTTGACATGAAATCCCAAGGATGGAATATCTTATGGTGGGTACTTTGTAACATCTTGTTACATCCTCTTAGATATTTCCCCCTCTTTACATATTTTCCTCTTTAATTGGGTGTGTTTTGGGACTTTTGAGGATGGTGATAATTTTTCGAGGAAAATTAAATAATTTTTACAGATGTATTTCTATTTTAATTATTTGAGTATGAGTATTAATATGTGTTGGATTAACAGGGATCTCCCTGAGTTAAGAGAACTCCTGAGTTGGCTTGTGGGTTTTTTTAAAAATCTATTTTTTTCAATATCTGCAGGGAATTTACAGATTGTGTGAGCAGTATATGACATGTACTGATTTCTAGGAAGATTCTATGGAACAGGCAAATAGTGTAAGGGAGTAAATTCCTTGTAAAGGTTACACACCATGTATTGTTAAAAACATGGATTTTAATATAAAGGAGATGAGTTTTATGGCGTATTCAGACACGTTAGACTACAAAAAAAATGGGGTTTACACACCATGTAAATTTAATTAGTTTAAAATTTACACCACTAAATGGTTGATGTTTCATTCATCATTCCACATCCATCTTCACTCTTGACCAAAATATCGCCTCCTGTAATTTTGGGATCCTCAGTTCATTATGAATTGCACTGTTCAGAAATGGATCACCATTTTGATTTTTTTGTATCTCTCCATGTGAGTAATACATTCTAATTATTTGTTTCTTTTTATCATGGGGGAACAATTTCATAGAATTATCATATCCCATTGACCTTTGTAGATGATTATCTTTAATTCTTTCATGGCCTGTTGTGTGATCCTGTTTTGGTGATTGTTTCCTTGTTGGTTTTGGTGTGATGGGTGTGCAATATTGAGGTATGTTTTTATGTTTACCCCTAATCTATCCTTAGTTAAATTGAATTAGTTTTGAGATGTTTGGATTGGTTATAGGGACTCCATTGCGGGTTTTCAGTTCTACCTTGTTGGTGGTTTCTGTTGCGGGCGTGTGCGACCCAAGTTTTGAGATTTTCAATTTCGTATCCTTCTTGTGATGATGACCTTCGTTGAATTATTTTTATAAATTGATTTATAAAATGAATTTTCATGATTTATTAATGGATTTGTGTGTGTGGAAACTACATTTTGATATAAGATATTTTTAACATTTTTCTAGAAAATGAAAAGGTGTTTTTCAAATCATTATGTATTCCATTGATAAAATAATTTTGAAAATAGAGAACATGGGAAGACTTGGGTAGTTAATTAGAAGGTTTATTAATAATCCTCATCCATTATTGATGGGATTTCTCATGGTTCATTCCTCTACTCTATAGTCCTATTATTCTATGGACCTATTAGACATGTTGGGTGTTCTATTTTTATGATGTTTCTTTACTATTTAGACTTGATGAATTTGTTTAGTGTCTTGATGAATATATTATTATCTATATTAGGTATGTGTTTTCTAGCCATCATGACCTAGTGTGATCCCTAGTGAGATGTTACTAGTGATTTGGTTGATTTGTGCTATTTTGGTTTGTTCTATTTTTTGTACTGACATGGATTTCATTTGATATGTGACACACGCTTTGATATGATTTGATATATCTGTTTTGATATATGGAGATGAAATTCATTGATACTGATTTACCTAATTTATTCATAAATGATGAAAAATGGTAAATTTATTTTTTTTCATGCTTTTGATATAAGAATTGTTATATTTTCATTCCTCATTTTCCATAAAGTTGAGAATTCATGGATTATTATACAAAGACTTTTTATGGAACACATGGATGGGACCCTAGTGATCATATTACCTCACTCCTTGTGAAACCCATTAGTGGTGTGTAATCCATTCTATGTATTTCGATGTAGGGAAAGGAAAGTCACAGAAGTGAGTTGGTGATGTTTTTTGTCAATTGGGATTTGAGTAGATGGTGGCGAGATGGTTATAGTTTTTCCATGATATCACATGGATCTTTTGAAATATCTATTTTTTTTTTTTACTTTTATGTTGCATTGGTATCTTTGATATTTTTTACTACCTTTTTAGATTTATCACTTCCATTGTTCTCTATCTGGTATTGAATATATTTATATATTCCCATATATGTCATTATATTGTGTATATACTCTATATTGTTGCTTTAGGTCGAGTGAAATATTTCCCTGTGGTTATTGTTTGACATATGAGTGCTAGTCACCAGCCTGTGTGAAAGAGGAATGCCCTTAGATTATGTGATAGATAGGGTCAGGAACTAGTTTTGAGAGGGAATCTGGGTCATTTTGTCATGTATACATCCCAAGAAACAACATCACCACCTCCCATTGGGATCAACATCACATCATTCAGTACCATCCATGAACTTCCACATCCCCAAAAAACCATTGCATAGCCATCTCTACCTCTGCACTACCCAAACCAACAACCACCACAAATAACAAACCACATTTCCAAAAACACAAAATTCATGGAATTCCACACTCCATGTCAAGATACTATCTGATTTTTACAGCATTGACTCGCCCACATGGGATTAAACACATCGTAGTAAAATGATTTTTGATTAGGAATCAAGTCCTCCATTTTCATATGATATGGTTCGATTGAACATCATACATAAAAAATAAAAAAAACCTCTCATAAAATAACAAGATCCAAATATCACATCATCCTAAAAAAACAAACAAAATAAAGAAACATAAATCTTTTTCAATTACTGGCCATTCATCTATGTATGTCCCTCCCAATTACTATCTAGTAGGACACCATGCCTCCACAACATAAGAAACAAGGGAGTTTTTCACCCATGCAACACCTTCTCTTGATGATCTTAGATCCCTTATGGATTCTTCAAAAGCATCACATCATACATTATATCCAAATATTCCCATTAAATGAAATGGGAGTCATTTTAAAGATACTGTTGAAGAAAAGAGACACGAAAGACATTATGGATGCTCTCTAGCTATGGTGTAGATGCCAACTGATACAACGCATCACCAACTCTCCCCAACACCTCAAAGGTCCTAATGAACCTATGAGAAATCTTACTCCCCTTACTAAACCACTTTTTTCATCACTGAAGGGAGACCTTCAAGAACATGTGGTCTCTAACCTTGAACTCCCAATATCTCCACCTATGACCTACATTAGATTTCTTCTATTATTGTGTTTCTTTCGTCCTCTTAGGAATAATATGAACCTTTTTTGTTGTGCTCTTCACCACATTGGGACTGAGGAATTTTATATCCCTAACCTCAGCCTAGCACAATGGAGAACAATATGGATGCCCTTAAAATATATCATGTGTGGCCATATCTATGGATGAGTAGAAGAAGTTATAATAAGAACACTCAACTAAGTGAAAGTTTCATTCCTAGTATATGATATATTATAAGATGCCAGACAATAAATTATCATCTGGTATCTAGGTAGCCACTCCATCTTCCCATGCATCTCAGGGTTGAAAGTAGTGTTAATGTGTAAATGAGTGAAAAAAGAAACCTAAAAACCTCTCTACACTCAAGAGGTAATACATATATCCCTATCTATCAAAATGGGCCACAAAACTCCATGAAACTCAACAAATCATCAACATACCTCTTAGAAAAACGTTTAATGCACCTAACTCCTTGATTACTAGGATATGAGAATTTTTTTCAATCAATATATGATTACCCAGATATAATCACAACCTCCTTCATCTCAGGGTAACAATGTGACAAAATCCATCAACATGTCATCACATTTATAATTAGTAACATCCAAAGGTAGCATAAAACCACCAAGAACATGATCATTATACATTACCTACTCTAAAACAAAAAACTGAGCTACAAACTCATGCACCACATGTTTTATCTAGGGCTACCAAAACTACATCCTCAAGAAATGGTACATCTTTGATTATATATATTTTAACACCAAAGATATGATATAAAACTCAAGAAGGACTCCCTCTCACATTTCTAACATAAAAACCATTCATGAAACAACACTCGGTTTAGCCATCCTCCAACCATCCCTCTAGAGAATCACATTGCCCAACACAGTCACACATCTCACCTACCACTATGTCTCCCCACAGAGGCTCCTCCACCTACAACTTTTGAAAATATTGAACTATTATCTGAAATAAAAAGACTCTATCATCAATTAGCCCTATATCTAAGTGCAGAGATTCTAACTCCTCCATCACTTTCCATGAATCTCTATACTCTTGAACAACATCCTTTCTTGAATTCCTAATCAATTTATCGTCCACTAAAATCCCCTTTCCTAAATTTTTGGATATCTAAAAAACATAATCCTAAAAAAATTCATCCACCTCTACTTAAATTGATTTATATCATGCAGAGAAATGATAAACCTCAAGATCTTGTGATCTATAATGGCCATAAAGTGCTCTCTAATGAGTCGATTTCATTATATCTTCAATGAAAACACAACTACTAATAACTCGAAATCATGGATTTCATAGTTATTATCATTATTATGTAAATAACTAAACTAATAAGAGATCATTACCCTATATTTCATCAACACGTATACCAATCCTAGATGGGAAGCATCACACAACAAATGAAACATAACCCCTTCCTTTGGAAACTAAAGCACTAGAGCACTGACTAGATTCTCTTTTAGGTAACCAAACACTACATGGAATAGATCATTACATAGAAAATAATAGTCCTTTTGCCTCAATGTTATCAATGGTGTTGCAACTTGAGATAAATTAGGCAATACAAATGATAATTTCCATAAAGACCAATGAATCTGTGAACTTATGACACGTTCTTAGGTGCTTCCCAGGAAACCACTTCCTTGAACATCAACGATTACACAAAGACACCCTACCAAGACACCACATACCCTAGGAAAATCACCTATCGTGTCTAAAAAATACACTTTGACAATGTTCCATAGATCTGGTAGGATTGAACTAGTAGTAGGATAGCTATGAGATGATCAAAAATCTCCTACTCTAACTTTTAGGGGATCAATATGTCATCGATGAAAATGACAATAAAATGTTATAGGATTTCAGGGAACATATATTTAATGATCCACATAAACACACTTAGTGTATTCATGAATCCAAACATCATGACTATAACCTCAAAGTACTAATACCTAAATCTAATGGATGTCTTTAGGATATTAACCTCTTTCACCCTCAACTAGTGATACCAGGACCGCCTATAAATTTTAGACAACCAACTGGACCATATAAACTATTATAAAAGATAATCTATCCTTTGTAGGGGTAATGGTTATTGAATTCTACCTAATTATACATCTGGTGGTCTATATACAGCCTTAGACTACCATCCTCCCTTTTGAATAACTGCACTAGTGTACTCAATGGAGACACACAGGGTCAGATGAAACCCTTATATATAATATTATATATGTTAATCCTCAACTCTTTAAAATACATATTTTCATTTTGATAAGGATCCATTGATATCGGAGAAGCACCGGGTTGTAGGTCTGTCTTGAAATCAACATCACAACGTAGTGGTAACATCACAAATTCCATGGAAAAAACATCCAAAAACTACCAAAAAACAATAAGAACCACCACCAACAAAACATAAATTTATCCCACAAACAACTTATACATTAAATAAATAAGGGGATCCACACATCTACTTTCCACTTGAAAACAAATCTTTCCAACAAAAGCAAGACAATGACCATCCAAATCTGGGAAATGACTCTCCTCTAGAAGCTTTCAATTACGACATGCCTTTAATACAATCAATTGATTTCAAGGATGAAATCATATGACATCATCTGTAGAACGAAATGATCCCAATAGGCCTGATGTGTCACCATAATTATTATACACCCCAAGAACACATCATAAAAGCCGGTGTGACCTCTTAATAGCATAGATAATACTAGGGGAATAGGAATCCTCTGATTATATAGCCCTAATTCATGAACTAGAGAATCTATATAAATGGAGTGAGAATATCCAAAATAAAAAAAACATAATAGGGTTTAAAATAAGTTTACCATACCTCAAAAGATCTCTAGCCCCTCTAGCACTATTTCCTCTGCTACTTGCAACAGACCACACCAAACTCCTCTACCTATCTGCTAATGGAAACCTCAAGATAAACCATTGGGTCAAGTTACCTAAACGCCAGAAATGTCATGAGGTTGAAATATAACTAATTCTTTCATTCCTAGTGGAGAATAATCTTTCTTCCCTTAATATTGAAATATCCTTATTGGAAATTACTTCAGATGTTGGAACTAAACATTACTTCCAGCACCAAAATAAGCTCAAAGAACCACTGGGAACTGTTTTTTTTATATTTTCACATACTTTGATGAAAAATCACAATGTCCTAGAGTTCCTTGGAAAATCCCAGAAACCACTAACCCCAAGAGGCAGGAAAGGTATCTTTTGAGGTCAACTCCCTACTAGTTAAAACCTCAATGATCCTCTTACCAAAGACCTTCCTCTAACAAACCTAATCCTTGAGAAACCCTACTATCTTTCTCTCTCACAAAAAAACTCATCATGATCGTATCATATCTTGGACATATTCTTTCTTCTATACCTTTATATACATTTTCAATGTAAAATGAGTTACTCCAAACTACATCATAGGATGGATTACCTCCACAAGATGTCTCACATGAGACACCTCATCTTGAAAAATATCTAGGAAAATATATAGAAAGTCCTTGAACTTAATTCACAACTCTTTCACTAATATACTACCCTTATAAAGGGAAATTTTATCCTCCATCTTACCTAATTTCATGGTTGATGAAATAGTCCCCTCCTGGAACTCTTTTTGAAATTATACCCATAAAACATACACATCTTTTCACTCTACCAAATACAATATCCACCATTGATGTGAAACTACCAACATCTAAATAACTTCCAAGGGGACCCATTAATCAACTGGGGCCCAAATCAAACTAAAGGAGATCACATGCACATCCAACTAGATCTCTATCAACACATTTGAAAAACAGCCGACGTAATTTCCCAAAACATACTACTGAAAAGTCCATAACTTCCTTTTCCACTAACCATCCACCTCACCTAGATCAACACTTTAAAAATCAACTTGATCAACCATATAAACCTATGATTTCTAAACCACATGAAGATGACATCAAGGATCCATATATAAACCGAAAAAAAGGATTTTTCTAAGACCAAGTAGTATGGAATGTTTTTATTAAGACTCATTTATTTCATTTAACTTCATTTTAACATCCCTAGAACCACAAAATTCAGAGAGTGACAAAATTCATCCTGATTCATGTACCACTTTGAGGTATCTATAACAGAAACAAGTCCATCTCACTTATTCATTCAATAAATTTAATGTTCGTGCACTAAACCATAAGGGGCCCTAAAATCCACTGTCATAAACATCCACCATGTCAAAAGTCACATACCAAGATAAAATATCACTATTTCCATACAAAACAATGTAAATATCACAATTCATAACACAAAACTCAATTATATCCCTCAACCATCACCTATGATACCACTCTTCCAGGACCATCTCCCCCACCCCCACCCCCAAGATACCAAAATGAAGGGATAGTGAAAATGGCCCATATGTACAGCCTCTAGTAGGACCCATATTGAAAACTAGCAGTGTGGCTATATTAAAGTCTCACAAATGAGAGAAATTACCCAATATACTAATAATATTGGGAGATATGATGAGTCAACAAAAAGAAACACTTTGACATAATATAAAATTAATCCAAAACCATCCCACAAGGAATGCATAAATAAAATAGGTACAGATAAATCTTCCCAATCTAAATACCCAAAAGTAAAATCAAAAGTAGTGACACAACAATTTTCCAGGGGTTTGAGATAGTGATGTCTAACATGGTCCACATAATCCTCCTGTAAAAATGAAAAATCATTTTATATATTTAGGGGGACCATAAAAGTATACTCAGTAGGAAAACCAATGTCTCTCATGAACATGTGAAATAATCATACAATTTCACCCATGAGAAAATTGAAAAACCATGAAGCACCTAAATAGGTAAACTAACCATTACCATCCACAACATAGAAAAATAACCAAATAACACATCTAAGTATAAAATCATAATATGATTCATTTGGATAAAAGGTACCCTTCTCTACCTTCCCACTAATTTTCTACTCTCACACCACAACTTTGTACGTCCTCGTGCTTCCATATCTTCTATAAAACATATACCTCCTCCCCAAAGCACGGTCACATCATATCACACCCATAGACATGTATTCCATCAAACCAAATCCACCACTATAACCAATGTTGTATTGTATAATGGACATGGAGGAAATAAACTGCATTCCCTCCTTTTAACTTTTATAACCCCCGCCATAAGACTCCTCATATCACGGTCATATAACATCTCTCTTGAATAAATATGGGAAACTACCCCAAAGAATGGTCATATAACATCTAACACAAAGACACCTAGTCTGATACCCCACACCATGGCCATATCACATCTTTCCAAATGTCACCTGAGCCATCACCTAGTGGACTGGAAGTCTTTAATCTATCACAGGCTGTACATATCTACTCAAATAGAAGAGAGAGTGGGAAATAATGGTTATCCAATCAGCCATTCTCATTTACAATATATTAGGGAAACACCCTAATGTGAATATATGGGTTTCAACACATAGTGATTGACTTTGGTGGGGTGTGATTAAAAATAATAAGGAATATACAGTATATTCATATATCCACACACAATCCAAAATTATGGTTTCACAACGAAGCATTGACCAACACACAAAATCCCCACTTTTGGTGAAACTTATAAATTCATAAAATCATATATCAAATATAAGTCACATGAAATATTTCACATTAGGTACCAAATTTCATTTTAACATATCACAAATTTCATTATTAATCAATGAAATCATTTAAATACACATCCCATTATTAATTTTTTCATTAAACATTTCTATCCCAATACCTAACCAAACCCCATCCATTTCAATAATTATATACCAATTCCATTACTACCCATGAAACTAGCATAACACACCATAGCATGGAACAAGAAAAACACATTAACCTTACCAAGAAAATCAACCCCACATCACCACCATATCACACCCACTTCAAAAACTTCCTTCTACCACTATGGTCCCACATCATGGCCAAAAAACCTTGAAATCAATTCCACACAACATGGACAGACAAACCAATATCATAACCACCCCACAAGACAATCAAAAAAACCATCACATTGTCATACCAAAACATGGCCAAAAAAACCAATCTCATCATCACCCTATAATATGGCCAAAAACCTGATTATACTCATATGAACCAATCCACTAAATTAAATATATCACAAAGCATTTTACAGATTTAGAAGTTGTATTCTCATCAATTTCAGTTCTTTATTTAAGGGGAATTATCATACTAGAAATAAATCCTAGAGAAATCCTTTTATTTTCCAAATATACGTAGTTACCCATTTTCCATTTAGAGTGATATAATAACAATACACAACACTTTTCCCATATCACAACAACCATAGTCCAAAAAAATCCCCCAACTACCACCATGTTATGTTGGGAATTTCACTCAGACAATCACATTATCACAATAATATCAATGATGTAAAATCATGAAAATAAAACCAATATTCCCTTAAATTCAATTAAATAATTAATTTAACTTGATTAAGATTAGGAAAAATATCTTACTATAGAGAAAATACATCCTGTATGATACATAATAAAGACAAATGATAGATTCCCTACATCAAAGAATATTTTCCAACTCGATGTACTATATAGGGAAAAGAGGAAACACCCATAAAAACAACTAAAAATGAGAAACAAAAGACAAACCTACACTACACCCAATGATCATAAAAACATATCCCAAAAACACCAAAAACCAAAAACACAACACTATATTATATCATCGAGAGAATAACATTATAAAACCACTAAGAAAAATATAATAAGTTACCATCGATAACCAATAGACATCTACCCAAACCAACCAATAAAGGTGAGGGATGTATGGCTAAAAGATCCTTCAAAATCACCTAGGATTTTCCTAGAAATTAGAGACATATGTGGTAAAATTGAGAGGTTCATCTAAAAAATGATTAAAATCCTAGATACTAAAACTTTCACATCATTAATTCCATTCATGAAGTGAATTCCATGGGAATTCTAAAAACTCTATTTTCCATGGAAAATTAAGTCACCTCATCCTGATTTAAGCACCCTATGGGAATTAATTTCATTATGTGAATAATTTTCAACAGATAACCCTTATCCCTCATCCAATATGTGAATCTTATATCATCATGAGCTATTAACCCCCAAAAAATCATGTGAATCTAGTTGACATCGTGAACCACCACCTACATTTATCATATAACTCCAGCTCCACTGAACCCTCTGGGGCTTCATTCAAATCACACAAAACACTCATCAAACTCCATAACTAGAAACAAAATGGTCCAAGAAGGAATGGGATATGAAAATTTTATTATATAATTATAAAAAATTAAAATTTATTATATAGTATTTTAAATCACTTTCTAAAAAATTCAAACTTGAGGTAATGTTTTATCTTCTCAAATTATCTTCTTTGGGACATATGTTAAGTTATGCACCTATATTATTTTATGAGGTGTATATAAATCCCCTTTGACATGTTATATCATTAATTTACTTATATTATGATATTTAACATTTAAATTTAATTTATTATTTCATTGGAATTATGATTCAAAAGTTACCACAATGGTAATGAGTTTATGTTATAATCTCATTTTTTTATCGAGATTGTTTTTATTATGCTTCTAATAAAAAAATCTCATGATATTTCTCTCATGAATATAATTATTTATTTTAAAAAATGTTTATTTTTTGGATAATACATGTTTTATTTTAATTTTATGCACATTATGAACATAATAAACCAGAAAAATGTTTTAAATGAAAATCTGATTTATCTCTCTCTTCGGTCGATAATACTTTTTCTTCCTTGTCTATGTTTTCAATAAAATGTTTTAATGAATGTTTTCATATTATTCTATGATTTAATAATGTTATGCAAACCCATGTTTTAATTTTTACAATATTCATAAAAAGTTATGTTCTGTTCTTTCTCTGATCGAGGTACTTTTGACTGTTTACTAAAAATGTGAAAGGTGACATTTTTTTAAATTTACATAGCATGAACATAATTTCCCACCATAATGAACACTAAATTAGTTTAATGTTTTTTAAAATTTTCCAAGGTTATTTTCTAATAAAAAATTTCCCTTAATATTTGGGATATTTCATGATTTTAAAAAACTAATTTTAATGTATGAAAGTGTATTTTTTTCAAGGATTCATCTAGTAATATTTTCGAGGAATATAAAATATATAATAAAATATTTTTATGTCACTTATTATTTATTAGGATATGATCCAATGATAACATCCAATTTTATTATTTAGATGGATTATGATGATGATGATTTAAGGATGATTCTAGGAAACCTATTTTTATCACATGTAATGGTATGATGAAATACTGAAACATTTATGAAACTCATTTCTTTTTCACAGGTTATGATATGATGAATGATTTATGATCTTATAGAACACATATGTATGATTTTCAATATATGATATGTGGGCCCGAAAGTTTATATCCCTCCAATTCATCAGGTAAATATAGATATCTCATGATATAATAAGGTTTAGAATGGGAAGTGAACCCAATTTTATTAGGGACTTTGTTCATTGTGAAAGTCTTGGGAGTAAACCATGAAAAATACGATGTTTTGAAAAGTGGACCCAATCCAATTTGATTGTATTGTAATTGTTACTTCACTTCTAAGGAAATGATTTTTCTATGCTTATGTGTAGGCCACAAATGTATGTTTATGCCAATATTATTTTCTCATGTCTCATGTACTTGGTTCCTTTATGATTCATGTCTTATAAAATGAAAAAAATTATTCAATGACACGATATTATGGTCTTAGATATGTAGTGTGAGGTTTTTAAATGTTATGATCGTTTTATCATATCCTTATTTGCATTATATGTTTATATGATCATTAATATCTCTATTTTTACACTTGATCAGAATATGATCTTAGCCTTTATAAAATTACATTTTTTAGGTTCTGAATAAATTTGTTTAAGTATGATGTTTTTAATAAGGGTTAAAGTTATGAAGAACTAGGTGGGTGAAAATTTAGATCATTTATAAACCATTTTTTTCTTTGGATGTTTTCAATGAAACTAAACCTCTATAGTCCTTATTATTATTTTTTAAAATGTAATAAATATTCATATATGAAGATGTAATATATATTTATTGATATTTTGATTCACTATAATTACTATTATAGTATTTATTTAGATAATCATTTGAAACTAGGAAAAGAAAACTTTAGTGAGAACCCCAGGGATAAGTATAAGTATAGAATAACATCCTAATGTTTTGTTAAGGAATATATTATGTCATTTTCCTATAAATACCTCCATGTACATATACAACAAGTAAATGTGGATTTATAATGATACAATTAGGGGTAATAACCCTAAAAAAATTATTTAGTTATATCTCATTCATCATTCTAGTTCATGATGAGTGTCCCCTTACTGCGCACCTGGTTTGACATGAACAGAGGATATGCTTGGGTTAACTCACATTTTCTATGTGAATCCTTACACAGGATTTGAAACGATTATAACCTAATATAACATATTTTTAATATAAGGTATCTTAGAATAAAAATATTGTGTCAGTATTTAGACATCCTATGAATGATATTTCATGATTTCTCACTATGATTATTATTTCAAACACTGTAATTTTTTGTTTTAGTCAATAGATGAAACCAGGAGAATTGTGTTAACATTGGATGTGAAAAATAATGGAACGATTGTCCTCATGAGAAACCAAGTGAAATGATATATGTAATATGAAACCATGTGATTATTACCAATTAAATATATCATTATATGATTAATAATCTCAAAATGGGTGAGTTTCCTAAAATTCCTATTAAAATAAAAATGGAGTTTCATGAAAACTTAAGAGATAAGAATATTTATTTTCGTATATGTCATGTATGTGGGAAAAAGGATATAGGGAAATTTCTCATGGGAATGATAATATATTTTATTTATGGAATAAATGGCATAGAAAAATCATTTTTTGAGGAAAAATGAAGAGTTTGATAGAGGGATATGAAGTTCATCATAAGTTACCGTTTATTTTTCAAAGTCTTATGTGTGGGGGGTATCAGAAATATCCAAGTAAATACTCTAATACAAGATCTAAATATTAGACCAAGAAAGGGAATAAATTATTCTAATTATTTAATTGGAATGATTTTAGTGTCTATGTATTTTAATTAAATAATTATGTTGTAGAAGTATTTATTTAAATGATGTTCTGGTTATAAGAATCATGAATTTATCACATAGATGTTTTTATGACATATTTTATTTTAATAATTTTAATTCTTTGATAGATTTCATTCTATGAAAACATGACTTTAAACAAACTATGAGACTCTATTTGTATAAAATTACCATTATAGCTTTTTTGTTTTGTTATCAACAATAAATAACTAACTTTGGAAAATGTAATCTGAATTCATTGTTTATCAATTATTTATGAAAAATATAGACCAATTAAATGTAATGAAAATATTATTATTTTTTTAAATTACAATTATTAAATTTAATTAATGAAATATATATGTTATATGTTTAATAACATATTTTTTATTCACCCAATAGATATTTTATTCATATGTTATGACTAAACCTTATTTTATGTACAGAATCCTATATTTTTCAAAAGGCTAATTTTACCACCTTTTAATGGTGAACCCTTTTTAAATTAAAATTTTCAGGCATTGATAATTTTTATATGACAACATAAACTTCTTGTTTGGAATTGTGATATAAAAATCTTCATTGGATAAATTTTTGATATTTTTTCTCAATGATTTCATGTTTTGTTGAATAGTAAAAATATAAAAAAAATTAATTAAAAAAATCACAAAAATAATTTTTGTTGCAAAAGTATATTATTTAATGGTTTTAATGGATAAATATGTTATTTTTTTCAATTAATATAGTTTAGGTCATTGGAATTAATTTTACATTGAATTTAGATGTAAAAACATTTCAATAATGTGAAATGTTTTAACTCTTAAGAATTGGTTTTCACATTTCAACAATGAGATTAATATTAAATTAATTATAGAAAATTATGAGTTTAAATTTTTTGAAAATAGAGTCCATATTTGGTATCAGTATGACCAAATTATGTAAATATCTTTCTTTTATTCTAGGGCATTATGAGTAGTAACTTCTCTAAATTTTATTAATACGGTAAAATAGTAAATTTGGTAATTAAGAGTAAAACTAATGTTTTCGAATTACCCTAGCAGTTGTCATAATATCATTGGATGCATTTTCATTCAACCTAAATCATCATTGGTTATAATTTTTTTCCTTTGGAATCCACTTGTATGAGATTATGACATTTAATTTAATTTCATTAAAGAAATGTTAAATATCTCTTACTAAAATTTTAATAACTATATCATTTTTAATATAAGGTTATATAGAATATAAATTCTATTATAAATAATATTTTTAAATATAAACTGTTTTTATTTATCATGGTAATTTATTTATAATTTTTAGGAAATAAATAATTAACTTAATAGCTAATACATTAATGATGAAGAAATTATTTAATTGATGAAAAATAAATAAAATATTTTTTATGAAAAATATAACAAAGAGTAAAAGATAATGAAACATGAAAAAATATTATTATTCAAGTATATATCTACCATACTCATCCAGCGGTCTAGTTATTTACCATTTGGAGCCATATAGAAAAGGTTAAGACTCATATAATTTTTTTAAAAGTGATATTAATGTTGTCACATTCGTGTTTTAATAAATATTATATTTTTAACGTATTGTTTTTTAGAAATATATTATATTTTAAGTTTTCTTATGAAATATAGTGAATTTTTATTCTTCATATTATTTTATTTTTATTTTTTATTCAACAAATAAACTTTTTACATAATTACACAAAATTGGCGTTGTAATTATTTTATTAATGGAGATAATGAATAAATGTTATTAAAAATACTAAAATAAATATAATATGGTACAATTAAATTATCTAGAAAATTTTATAAATAACCTTTAATTCTTATTAATATAATAAATCATTTTTGTTGAAGTTAACTTGTTATATTTATATTTATAAAAATAAGTTAATTGTATAGTTTCAAATTTGACACTATTGATTGTTTATCAAAGATATGTATTATTAAATTTTTTAAAAATTATAAAAAAATTATAAAATTTTATAATAATTATAAAATGGTTTAAAATTTTCTCAATTTTTCATTTATCGTATAATTTACATTAAATAAGTAAATATTAAAACATTTTAATATTGAAATATTTGTTGCCTTATTTAAAATTAAATATAATAACTAAGTGTTAATGGAAATGATAAGGATTAAATGGACATAAAAACATTTAAAAAAATTAATTTTTATAATATTACAACCCTATCACCTATTAGATTAGAAACTAATGCATTTTTGGGGTTTCTAGATGAGGATGAAATTTATTATAAATTAATATTTTTGAGAATTTCAAAGGTTCCCCAAACCACAACTATAAAAAGGAACCTCCTACATCATTTCTTAATAAATTTTTGGTGTTAAAGTTATTTCATTCCCTGCCCATTTACCTTATAAACTTCCCTAATAACATTATAGAGGTTATGGTCCTCAAGAAATACCATTTTAGTTCCATTAAGATTATATTTAGAGGGATCTCTCTGAAGAAGAGGTAATCTCTTTTACGGACTCTCTCAATATCATTTCTTCTTCTAATTCCTATTCCATTGTTGTTTCAATTATAATGTTATAAATCCTATATAATTTATAAAATAATATATTATTATGTTTATGGAACTACCTTATTCCCCCTTCTATCCATCCTATGAAAGATGAAATCACCACGCATGTGCACGTACGACATATTATATCCATGTTGGGTGTAATATGTTTTTCACTACCACATTAATTGGATGGGTATAATGATCAAAAAATTACAAAATATTATTATTATTATTATAAATATATATTTATTCTAGCACAATATATATTCCATCCACTTCCATACCATTTCATAATTAGAGGAATGATGTCATCTCTTGTGTGTACGTACACCCTACTGTCTCCACAATGTGATGTTATTCATTTTAATTGATATCAATATAAGAATGAGTATATAAATGCATATAATGAATAAATACGATATATATTATAGTAATATCATTTTATAAATGATATAACTATAACTTATGAAAAATAATCAGAACTTATTCGACAAAACATGCATAAGAAATTGAAGTTGTTTGTACCTGAATAAAGAGTAATAATGAAATATTATTAACAAATGGAAGATAATGTGATCATATATGATATCATAAAAATGAATATTATTCTTTAAGGACTCAGTGGAATTATTGAAATTATTATACATTTGTTTCAGATACATAAAATTGATATCAGACCTAAAGTAAGGGATAATTTAACAATCTCATTATTATCTGAGATTTATTATATGTAAGTGTTTAGTAGTGTACTTTGTATCATCCATGTTAATTTTTCCTAAATATGTTTTCCAGAATATAATTTCTGTTATCTTAAATTTTTTGAAGTAATGTTTTCCCATTGGTTACTTTTATTAAACGGTTTAAAAGGAATCTTTTTTCCTTTTCAATGCAATGTGCTTTTTGATTTATTTAACAAAAGTATGAGAAGAATTATTTCTTTTAACATATACTGCATGATTGGTTTTTATGTTTTCATAACAATGTATTTTCATGAAGTGTCATTTACAATATTTTTAATTTATCTTCAAACAAATTATTTTTTTATAAACATTCATGAAATTTTGAGAAAATACAATGTTTTTGTAGAAGAAAAAATAATTTCCTCAAGAATTAATTTCAAGTGTTCAACCAAATTATTTTCCATCTAAGATGGAATTACTTAATAGGGTTATGTTTTAAGTATACTATCCCAATTATTATTATAGTTTTATTATGATTATTTATGGGAATATATTTTTTAAATCTACTTGTTTTACATGGATTATCTTTTGATGGAATGATGTTTAAGAAACCCATTTTATTCTTTGGGTTATGCTATGATGGCTGATTTTTGTTTTTGTGGAACACATTATATATGTGTTATAAATGGATTATATTTTGATGAAACAAGGAGTGGGAGATATATCTCCCTTAAATTAATTTTGTCAATATTTATATCTCAAGAGATAGATAGGGATGGAATGGTAAATGATCTCGGTTCAGTAATATAGGGATGTAACGATGAGTGAGTTCAATTCATTAATGGACTTTTTCTGCTATGATGGTCTTGGAAATGAGCCTTGACTTATATGAAATTTTATTATATTCTTATGTTTATACAATAAAATTCCATGTCTTATGTTATGAATTTTGGGATTACGTTCATTTATTCTTGTGAATTTTTATGATTTATCCCATGCCTTGATATAACAATAATTCATATGTATGATAATATTTTCAAATGTTATGTTCTTATTTTTTATGATTTGGATATGATTTATATCTCCCTTATTTACCCTTACTGAAAATTTTAGCTCACCCTTTTCTTGTGTTTCTTTTCCCTTGGTCATTAAGATGGTTATTAAGTCAGATATGTAAACAAGGGGTCTAGTTATGAATGAATAAGTGGGAGATAATATAAATGCCTTATAAACCAGTTGTTTATGATTCTCGGTTTCTAAATACACTATACCTATATGGTCCTATCATGGATTTGTTATATGTTTTAATGAATATTATTCAATTTTGATGTAATATTTACATATGTAATGTATGGGTTGTTATAATTGGTATAAGAGGAAAGGTATAGTTAACCATTAGAAACTAGGATGAGAAAACCATAATAAGAACCATAAGGATGTGTAGAAGTATAGGTTACAATCATCTTATTTTACAAATGATTATAAATAACCTAGGATAAAACCTAAAGTGTCCAAAATTTATATTTTATTCTTTTTTATATGGTTTCCCCATTAATATTAGTGCATGTCATTCTATGATTCTTGATTTTAATTAATGGATGGAACCATGAGAAACTGCACTAATACTGAATAAGATGGTAAATACATTGATTATCCACTTAAGAAACCAAGTTTTATGGGATCTCTAATGAAAAACATTGATTCTATGCTCATATAATATTATTTTGATAGGAATCATGCAGGACTTCCAAAAGAAAAAATGACGGTCAGCATTCTGTTGAGTCCTTCATGAGGCAGCATCCACCTTATTTCAATGGGTCTTCAGATCTACTAATGGATGAACAATGGATTAGTACCATGGAAAATATATTTTCAGTTATCCAATGTTTAGAACATCATAAATTCATCATGGTAGTCTATCGTTTGGAAGGTCAAGTTGATCATTGGTGGAATCTTATTAGGAAAACAAGTCAAAGAGATGAAATTGAATCCATGGAAAGGAATGAGTGAAAAAATTTAATTTTCAATAAGTACATTCATTGTATTATTCAAAAAAGGATGGGGAATTGTTTCCTTAAACTTAAGAAAAGGGATGATGAATCTATCGGTACCTATCAGGAAAATTTTACAATAATTTCAAGGTATACTTATGGAATTATTATCCAACATTAGAGTAAAATTGATCAATTCATTAATGGATTAAAACTATGTATTCGAATGGAATTTTCTATAATAAACTTCAATAGCTATCAGGAAATTATTCGATGTTCTCTCAAGGATAATAAAGATATTGTAGTAACCCATCAATCCTATGGGTTTTATAAGAAGATAAAAATTGAATTCATGGGAAAACCTAAAGACCACACTAAAAAGAAGATGAGTTTTCAATTATGTTCAATGTGTTGAAGGAAACATGGAGGAAATTTCCTTAAAGGGACGAAATTTTTTTTACATGTGGGAGAGAAGGTCATCGAGCAGTTGGATGTCGAAGTGAGGGGAAAAAGATGTGTAATGATGAAAATATAAATAAGGCTACATAGAATGGAAAACATACACTTCAATGTTTTACATGAATGGAAATGGGGAATTATTCAAACCAATTACCTAATTCAAGTGTTATCAATGATGATCGATGAAAAAAACTCTTATGTCGTAATACAAAGTCCATTCACACGTGATCAATATCAGTGATGTGGAATAAGATAGGGAAGTGGTTAAAGATACACTTACCATCCAATATAAAGTATAATATGTTTTATTCTATATTGGAATCACCCACTATATTATTTTTTAATTATTTTGTAAGGTTATATCCCTATTACCTCATTAATTAGTTGTTGAGTTAGCTATGACAACTCCCAATGGAACAATAGTCGCATCAAAGGATTATAATTCTTCTCAAGTTAAAGTTTTTGGGAATGTGCTTCCTGAAAATTTTTTCATATTTACTTTAGTGTAATTTGATTTTATTATTAAAATATATTGGCTTTATCTATATAAATCTCATATCAATTTCCAATAAAGGGAAGTCACCTTTCATATTCTATATCAATCTTTGATCATCTATCGATGCAAGAATGAGTATGAGCTCCCAGTGAAAATTTCATCCATATTATGGGTCTTCATTCCTAAAAATGATGTTTATATATCTCAAATGGTTGGGGATAAACTCACCATTAATAATACACACATTATATGGGAGTTTGGTGATGACTTTCCAGATGAATTTCTAGGTCTTCCACCAACTCGTGATGTTTAGTTTTCAATAGAACATATACCTGGTGCTATCTCTATTTCAAAGACACCTTATTTAATGGAACCAATTGAGTTATTGGAATTAAAGAAGAAACTCCAAGATAATATTAACAAAGGATTCATATTCCCTAAAGTTTCACCTTTGGGTGCACCTATTATATTTCTTAATAAGGCAATTAGATCAATTAGTCTCTACATTTATTGATTAGAACTTAACAATACCTCTATCAAGAAAAAATATCATCTTCCTCACATTGATGTCTTATTCAAAAAACTATGCAGAGCTCAATACATTTTCAAGATTGTTCTTCATTAAGTATTGTTTCATTTAATGGCCAATAAGAAGGATATACCAAATAAGGCATTCCATACATGGTATGGAAGCAATGAATTTGTAGTGACTCCTTATGGGATTACTAATTCCCCCACAATATTCATGGATCTAATGAATAGAATTTTTAGAGACTATCTTGATCAATTTTTGGTAGTCTTTATAGATGGTATTCTGATTTATTCATTGAGAGAGTGAGAACATGAAGATTACTTGAGAATTGTACTGAAGACCCTGAGGAATGAGAATCTTTATTCATGATTTACCAAGTGTGAATTTTAGATTCATAAAGTTTCATTTTTGTGTCACCGTATCTTAGGAAAGGGGATATCTATAGTTTTAGAAAAAATGAAGTTATTAAATGTTGACTTAGTCCAACCATAGTAACTAAGATTCGATGTTTTCCTGGATTGTTTGGAATTATCGATGTTTTTTTAAATATTTATCATGATAATCTAATCCAATAACCATGTTGAATTGTAAAGGTTTTAAGTTCGTGTAAATTGAAGAATTTTAAGATTATTTCAATGAGCTAAAAGAAACGTTAGTCAGCGGATATGTGTTCACACTACCTTGTAGTAGAGAAAGGTTTGTCATATATAATTTTTCATCCAAGAATGGTATGGTATGTGTTCTCATGAAAATTATATGGTGATAGCTTGTTCCTCTTTATAATTTAAAATACATGGGAAAAAATACCCAACTCATGATTTGGAGTTAAATGTTGTAATATTTTCAAAAAAGATATGGATTCATTATCTTTATGGTGAATGTTGTGATATTTATACTAATCATAAAATTTTAATGAATATTTTTCACGTAAAAGGAGTTGAATACGCATCAAAGAAGATAGTTGGAGTTGATTAATGATTATTAATGATCAATACATTATCAACATGGGAAATTGAACAAGGTGGAATATGCTTTGACTCGAAAAGGCCATTCTAGCATATCCATGTTGAGGATCACAAAAGATTCAAATTTTATGGATTTTCAAAGGATAGATCATAAAATTTTAAAGTGGAAAGATTCGATCTTCCTTATTTGAATGTTCAACCACTTATAAAATTTATGTTTAAGTAGGAATAGAAGGAAGATGATTAACTACAAAAAAACAGATGATATATGTTCCTAAATTCATCCTTGATTTTGAAGGAATAATAAGGTTTAGGAACTATGTTTTTATTTCTCCCATACCAGAATTAATGGAGTTGTTGGATAAGGCTCACAGTTCTTCATTATCTATTCATCATGTAAACAAAAATATGTACAGGGACCTGAAATAGTATTTATAGTGAGATGGAATGAAAATAGATGTTGTTGAATATGTATCTTCGATCATGGGTTATTGGAAAGTAAAGACTGAGAGACAAAAGTCTAAAGGGATGTTACAACCATTACCCATACCAGAATAGAAATGGGAAAACATCACTTTGGACATTGTCTTCAGACTTCCCAAAACATCTAAAGGCCACATTGTTATATGGGTTCTAGTTGATTTACATAATAATTCATCACACTTAATTGATATTAGAGGGTATTTATCTCTTAATAATATTTCTAGTATATATATATAAATAAATTGGTTAGATTTCATGAAGTACCACTTTCCATTATATCTAATCACGATCTGAGATTTAGCTCGATGTTCTGGTGAAGTATCCTGTAGGCTATGGATACAGAGTTATGATTCAACATTGTTTATCATCCTCAAATAGAAATTCAGTCTGATAGAACAATTCAAACTCTATAAAACATCTTGAGAGCTTTATCTATGGATTTCAAATGTGGATGGTATAAACACCAACCATTGGTGTAATTTTATTACAATAGTATCTTTCACTCGAGTATTTATTTGGATCCTTATGAATCCCTATACGTAATAAAGTGTAGAACTCAAAATTTTTTATATGAACTTTGGGAAAGAAATCTATTAGGACCAGATCATGTTGTAGAAATTGTATATATGGTCATATCTATTCAACAACATATAAGAGCAGCTCGGAGTTGGAAAAAAAGTTATGTTGAAAGCTGATGAAAAGACCTAGATTTTGAAGTGGGTGATAATGTGTTTCTATGAATATCTTCCTAGAAGAGTGTAATGAGATTTTGAAATAAGGGAATGTTGATCACTGTGTATCTTGGTCCTTTTGAAATTCTAGATTGTGTGGGATTATAAATTACTGATTGGATCTTTCTCCAAATATCCCTCAAGTTTATTATGTGTTCCAAGTATCACTCATGAGAAAGTTCATAACTGATTCTTAATGTGTACTAAACTTATAATTCATACTGCTGGTGAAAGATATTTCATATTAATAACAACCAATAGAGATTAGGGATCATATCTAAAAAGTTCC
The DNA here is from genome assembly GCA_963277665.1 of Viscum album. Taxonomy (NCBI): domain Eukaryota; kingdom Viridiplantae; phylum Streptophyta; class Magnoliopsida; order Santalales; family Viscaceae; genus Viscum; species Viscum album. The sequence goes on from OY728166.1 coordinate 390,278,652, forward strand.
ACTAAACAATCCCACTCACTTGGTTAATGTTTTTTGGCGGAACAACCATTTTGAGGAAGATACAAGGGAACTTTAGGATCTAATGATGAAAAGGTATCCTCCTCTGTTTTTACCCATTTGATGATTTTAGAGGGAAGAATTTAATTTATGTAGGGGAGAATGTTACACTGAGTGTTTTTTATGAAATAATTGCGTTAAATAATTTTAATTCTTCAATAGCTTGCATTACAAAAAATCGTGAGTTTATACAAACTGTGAGATCCCCTTGGTATAAATTTACTATTATAACCTATTACTTTACTTAATGGGAATAAATAACTAACTTATGAAAATGTAGGGTGAATTCTTTGGCTAAAAATTATTTATGAAAAATATAAACAAATTAAATCTAAAGGAAATGTTTATATTTTTGTGAATTTAAAATAGAAAATGAAATTAATGAAATAGATATATTAAATTTTTAATAAAATATTTTTTATATTCACCCAATATATATTATTGTCATTGGGTATGAATAAAACCTATGTTATTTATAAAAACATATATTTTTAAAAAGGGTAATGTTACCACTTTTTAATAAGGAGTCTTTTTTAAATTAAAATTTTTACACATTAATAATTTTTATATAACATAAAATTATTCTTTGTAAGTGGTAAATAAAAATTTTATTTGGATAATTTTCTGATATTTTTTTGATAACTTTCATTTTTTGATGAATAGTAAAAATATAAAAAAAATTAACTGAAAATTTTTTTTTCATCGAAATCGTTTTATGGTTAAATTATATTATTTAATGGTTTTAAATTATAAATATATTATATTTTTAATAGTTAATATAATTTAGGTCATTGGTACTGATTATACATTAATGTTTTATATAAAACATTTCAATCTTTTGCAATGTTTTAACTCCTAAAAAAATGTTTTCTCATTTCAAAGATTAATTTTAAATTTTTTACTTCAAATTATTTTCTTTGAATTTGGAAAAATTTATTCCATATTTGGAATTAGTGGGTAAAAATTATATAGATATCCTTTTATTATTTTTGGGCATTATTAATAGTATCTTCGGTAATTTTTATTAATATAGTATAATGGTAAATATTGTAATTAAGGGAAAAATTAATGTTATAAAATTACACTAACACTTGTCCAAATATCATTGGTAGAGTATTCTTAAAATAAATCATATTTCAGTCGAAATAGTATCCTTTGGAAGCAACTTGGATGAGATTAGGACATTTAATTTATTTTGTTCATTTTATGCTTTCTCTTTTGGGTGATTTCTGTGAATTTGGTGATGTTCTTCCTCTCGCAATCATCTATACAAAAGTTTTTTGGATTTTATGGATAGAAAGGGATGGATTTGGATGAAGATGGTGGTTGACTAGGCTTCGGTGACAACGACGGCTGTGCTCCGCTGGCGTCCTGGTATTTTTTTCCCTCTGAACAGTTTGTTTGGCCTCCCTGTTTGGTCTGCTATTGGGGGTTGGTTGAATCTATGGGACGGTGTGAGCTCCGCGCTCTGATCTCGTTGAGGATGATGGATAACGATGTTGCTCGTCGGCGATTTGTTTTGATGCGGTTTGGTGATGGGGACAACGGTCGCCGGAATTGTTTGCCTGTGATATGAGTTGATGTGGGTGATTGGAAGTCATGCTCGGTGTCGTGGCTCGAGGCGACACAGTGACTGATTTTCTAGGTTGATGCGTGAAGGCTGCTGCGTGAAGGCTGATGTGTGGTGGTGGTTCATGGCTCGAGGTTATGGTAGTGTGCGTACGGCGTGCAATTCTTGGTATGGTGATGTTTGGATTTGAATTTTGAATATGAACTTTGGATGGGTTTGGATTGGGAACCAGTTACCCAAAAACCGGCTATTTGAAAATAAAAAAAATGGTTTTCCAAAAAAAATATTATTTATTTTTAATTTTTATTCAACAATTATGTATTGTAAGTAATTACACAAAGCAGATGTTGTAATTATTTTATTAATTGAGATAATGAATAAATGTTATTAAAAATATTAAAATAAATATAATTTGGAATAATTAATTTTTCCATTGAAATTTATAGTTTACCTTTACTCTTATTAATATAATAAAACATTTTTTTCTAAGTTAACTTGTTATATTTATCTTTTTAATAATCAGTTAATTATATGGTATCAAAATTGACACTATTGATTATTTATCAAAACAATGTACTATTAAATTAATTAAAAATCATAAATGAATTAAAAATATAAAATAATTATTCAATGGTTTAAAATGTTCTAAATTATTAATTAATTTTCAAATTGAAATATTATTCATTTAGGGTCTAATTGACATCAAATTAGTAAATACTTCACCCTTTTAATTCTGAAATTTTTATTTCCTTTGTTAGAGTTAAATAGAATAACTATGTGTGAAAGGAAAATGATATGGATTAAATGGACATAAAAACATGTCTAAAAATAATGGTTTGATGATATTACAACCTTCTCTCATATAATATTAGAAACTAAGACAATTTTGACGTTTTTGGATGTGTTTTCAATTTATTATAAGTTTATATTTTTGGAAATTCCAATGCTGGCCCCAATCTCAACTATAAAAGGGAACCTCTTCCTTCATTTCATCATAACTCACTGATCCTTAGAAGTCATCCATACCCTAAAATTCTTTATTATCAACTTCTCTAGAAACATTCTATAATTTCTAGTCTTCTCAAAATACCACCTCTAGTTCCTTTAAGAGGATATCTAGAGGGAGATTGTCTAAGAATAGGTAACATCCTTTACCGAATGTCTCAATATCATTTCTTATTCTACTTCATCTTCTTTTTGGGTTCCATTATTAAGTAAAAAATCTAGTATCACATATATAATTTTATTTTATTATGGTTATGTAACAATCTTATTTCACCATCTATCAATCCTATGAAAAACAAAATCATCATGTGTGTGTATATACAGCATAACGTCTTCATGTCGTGGTGTAATATGTTTTTCACCATCACTTTACTTGGATAGATATAATGGTGGAAATAATAACTATATATGAATATTATAACAAGATATTATTTCTAGAATATATATATATATATATATCATCCACTTCCATACCATTTCATAATTAAAGGAATGATATCATCATTCTTGCGTATGTATAGTCTATCATCTCCACAATGTGATGCAATTAATAATATAGTATATCTATTAAAGTATGATTATATAAATTTATATATTAATAAATTTGATATATATTATATTAATATCATTATATAAATGATATAACTATAACCTACGAAGAAGAGTCCGAACTTATTTTGACCAAACAAGCATAAAAATGAAGCTGTTTATACATGAATAGAGAATAATAATAAAATGTTATTAAAAAATGGATGATAATTTGATCGTATATGAACACATAAAAATGAATATGATTCAATAAAAAGTTAATTATAATATTTAAATTGTTATATAGGATTTTTGGATACATACAAAGCATATTGGACATGTGGTAAGGGATAATTTAACAATCTTGTTATTATCTAAGATTGTTTATATGCACGTATTTACCGGGGTACATTTATCATCCATGTCCATGTTTCCTAAATATGTATTCAAAAATATTATTTCTATTCTCCTATAATTTTTTAATGTCATTTTTACTCACTATTTATTTTTATTAAATGGTATGAAAGGAATATTTTATGGTTTTCTATACGACGTAGTTTTTGACATACTCAACAAAAGTATGGGAAGAATGTTTTCTTTTAACTTATACGGAATGACGGGTTTTTATGTTTTCATAACACTATATTTCCATGAATATTTCTTTAAAATATTTCAAGGTTTTTTTCAAAGAATTTATTGTCATTTAAAGTTATGCTCCATATCAGAAAATAAAATGTTTTTGAAGAAGAAAGGATATTTTCCTAAAGAGTTAATTTCAAGTGTTCAATCAAAATTACTTTCCATTTAAGAGAGAATTATTTAATATGGTTATGTTTCAATTATATTATCCCTATTATTCTTATGGTTTTATTGTGTTTATTTTTGGAGTGATATTTTTTTATATCCATTTGTTTTACATGGATTATCTTATGATGGAATGATGTTTAAGAAACCCATTTTTTCATTAGGTTATTCTATAATGATTGATTTATATTTTTGTGGGAAACATAATAATGATTTCATTATGATATGGGTGGGACCTATACCTCCCTCAAATAATTTGGGCAAATATTTACATATCATGATATAGATAGTGTTGGAATGGGAAATCATCTCAATTCAAAAATATAAGGCTGGAACGAGGAGTGAGCTCAGTTCAGTAATGGACTTTGTCTATTATGATGGTCTTGGAGATGAGCCTTGACAAATATGAAATGAAATTATATACTTAGCTGTATGCCAAAAAATTATATGTCTTATTCTATGACTTTTTTGTGTTATTTTCATTGATTCTTATGAATATTTATGATTTATCCCAAGGAATGATATCATGATCATTCATATAAAGTATAATATTTTTCAAATGTTATGTTCTTATGTGTTATGATTGTGATATGATTGATATATCCCTTGTTTATACTTAATGAATATCTGATCCCCTTACTTTTATTTCTTTTCCTCGTTTCATAAAGAAGGTTATTAAGTATGATACATCAAAAGGGGTTCTAGTTATGAAGGAATAAGCGAGAGACAATGTAGTTGTCTTATGAACCAGTTGTTTATATTTCCCAAATTATAAAGACATTATACCTCTATGGTCCTGTCATGGATTTGTTATATTATTTAATGAATATTTTTAATTTTTGATGTAATACCTGTGTATCAAAATTATGTATCATTATAATTAAACATCATAGAAATTTTCTTCATTATTTTTTCTTCAAGGATTTGGAAGAATATATTGAATTGTAATGATAACCTGTAAAAGTGATTTAATTTTCGAATAATATTTAATGGAAAACACAAGATTGAATGAAATATAACCCTTAATAAATGTCTTATATTTAAATAATAATATTTAGTTGATATAAATATAATATAGAAAATGTAAATGAGATAGTATTAATGACTTTGGCACTAATTATTGATTTGATTAAAATGTGATTTATGTCATATTTTATTGAGATTACATCATTTTAGTATTTAAGCAATATATTTGATAATCTGTAATTTTATTTTTAAGAGAGAGTTATTTTTTTGAAGTATACATTAGTTCATTGGATTTTATGGTAATTTATGTTAATACTATGATTTAAGATAATATATGGTCTACGTAATCACGTATTTGGTTTGTGACATATAGAGGTACTTTATATTTTTATGATATTAGTGTTAATTTTATTTTGAAAATTAAGTGAGGCTATTTAAAAAAATATATTCTGAATTTGGCTACTAAAAATTTAGATACATAACGTTAACTATTTATATAATAGATTTAGTTGAAATTTGGGTGTGATTGTTGAGGTTTTAGTGATTAGTGTGTTATATTTATAAATATTAGATAACTTGTGCTGACCCTTTTTGTTTTGATGATAGATATAAAGATAAGGAATGAATTGTCATTATTTTATGGATCTTATGATATATAAAATGATAATTTTTGTGATTCAAAAATGAAATATTCATTTTGAATATTCATTTCATGGAGTACAAGATGAACTAGAAATTAATCAAATCACAATCAAATGAAGAAATTGTGTTTTTCAAATGTTCATAAATTAAGTATGTATATATTCTCATGTTCTCTATCTCAACTGTAAAATAATTCCATAAACTTTAGAGAAAGTAAATTTAAATAAAAATTATATACTTTTACCTTTATTTTGGATGAATAAATGGTATTATCACGCATCATATATTTGTGGTTGTATGTCTTTTACATTTATGCTGAATATGTCCCCTATCACACTCTAGTAGTCAATGGTAATTAATTTTATTCTCCATTTCCATATCGTCGCATACACTGGTGTTATTATATTTAGAAACCATGTTTTATGTTATTCTAGATGACCATTGTATTTCACTTTCCATCTTTTTATGGGGATGTTTTACAAACCCTTTTTATTTTGTGGGGTTTCCATAATAGAATTTTGAAATTTCCAACCCTTGATTACTAGAAAATTTTTAAATTGAAAGGATTCAATTTTTTAAACAGGGTATAATGATGTAGTAGTGTCTTCCTTATAACTAACTTAAAATACATTTTTATTACCATTTAATGTATACAGTGAAATATGCAAGATGTATTCTAACCATTATAGTGTCAAAAATTATGCATCCATAATTTAATGGGAATATAAGTAGATAGTTTGTAAAATCAAAATGTTATAGAAGATCCCAAGCTATAATGATAACCTCAAGATACTATGAAATTAATCATACATATATGTTATAGGGTCTAGATACTACATAATGACTAGAAACAGTTGGCATCATACTATTCGGTGTCTGGGGATCATAAGAATTGATTATTCTTCTCATGAAGTTTATACATGGTGTTATCTAGTTGGTGAGATCATGATGATAGACCCACCAGCAGGAACACCACATGTTTCAGGTGTCATTGTTTGTTCCAATCTACAGACATGTGTATTGGTCTCCTATATTGAGAACAGTATTAATATGTACTATTTTTTCCCATACTTTTATGAAATAAAAAAATACGATAATGAAATATTGTAGAGTTAGTTTTGTTATGTGAATCATTTATGTTATGAAATTGTCTGAATTTTCAAGATGTGATTTATCACTTGGAGGTTGAGAATGTGATATCTCAGTCCTATTTTATTAATATGGTAGTACCTTCATAAATCCATGACCATGGTAGTTGAAGGTAAATATATCCAGTTAGATCAATAAATAATAAAGCATGAAAGAATGATGAAATAATCATGTATCTTTCTTTTTGAGATATTTAAAGATAAAGAGATTATATTACATAGTGATTATTCATAGTTTTATTTTCATTTCTATGACTATTATTTGTCGGTTTCGAGGCTTCGATGGGTTTCTAAACGTTTCTCCTAGTCTGTGAAAAATAGTCACTACTATCGAGATAAGGTCCTAGGGTGTCACACCTAATAGTTTATTCAAGAATCTTCCATATTCTAGTGAATGTGTATATAAGTCATGGTGGGCACCACCATGATGCTAAAAGTTGTCCAAACATTATCGATGACTGATAAATAAATAAATTCATTGTTATTTGATGATAGAATAATTGGGATAAATTTATTTGTTAAATGTGTTTACAAGAGTTTCTGTAAATACATGGAATAATATTATACGAACGAATATTATTTTAATATTCAAGGATTGTTTTATATTAGTGTAAATTATGAGTTGGGTTAATGATTTCGGTTTATGATGTAATATATTTAATAAATATTATAGGTACATGATAAAATATAAATAATATTTATGATATATTTAGTTGATCATAAATAATTATTTATTTCCTATTTAGTGGATGTTAAATAAAGAAGGGCCAAAGAACCCTTTCAAGGTATTTGAAGCATTCACTATATATAGAACGATGGAAGCTCATTCATGGGACTATTCACTGCATGTTCTTAAAATCCACTATCTCCTCTCACACTTTTTAGAGAGAGAATAAATTGATCCATCTCATTAGATCGAGTTCATCTCATTGCATCAAAGGAACGTCGATGTGGTGACCATTGAGACATTAAAGGAATCATCATATCACCGCACTAGCACCCATAAGTTTCCAATAAACACTCTCATATATTTTGAAGCATGTATAGAAGATCTAGAAAGATTATGATTTGGATATTTTGAGAAGTGACCACCAGCGAAAAGCATATTCTAGGCACAAATTTATATTGAGAGAATTACTTTCATATTATATTTTTCTCTTTGAATAATCACTGTGAAATCCTTGGATCATACTGGGGAACAAATCAAAAGGGACAAAAAGTACCATTTATCCCGATATTAAAATTTTAAAATCTCTAGCCCATCAGATTCCACTGCATGGCCCATTTACCAACAAATGGTATTAGAGGAATGGAATGGATTTTATGAGCCAATAAAAATTATTATGCATTATATTTAATTATAGGGGTTGAAATGAGTCCCAATGGATATGACCATGCTTCTATATAAATTCAAATTTCCATGTTATGGCCATCCTAAAAATATTATGGATCTAAAGTGGTTGTTTTTTGGTATTTCTTATAACATATGTATATACACTTATGATTTTAAATGTTTGTTTTTTCAGTGGTCATAGTGGTTAAATGCAATGTATTTCATGAATACTAGTTTCCTGCCAAAATAACTTTTTTTGGTCGGACCATGTTTCAACCAATGGTCGATGGAAAAAGTAACTAATTTAATAAATTTTAGGTTTTTAAAAGTTATATTAAAACAAAACATGAATTTAGGGTTGGAGACTTACCCTACACTACTTGAATGAAAAAAGGAAGTTCACGGTGTTTTGTTTTCCAAAAAACCTACTATTCTGCATTAAAATTAAAAAAACCTAGTAACCGTTATTCTCTAGAATAAATGTCACACAGTAGCCCCTACCTTGTCTGCTTCCTTTTGTGGAAAGTCATCTCATTTGGATTCCTCCTCCTCCCTCCAAGTAGCATAACTCTCCAGTGCCCCAAGGTAGAGTCACCGTCAATATGACATTCTATCTGCACCGCGAGCTAACTTCCACTTCCCTCCTGGCCCAGTCCCACCACCCAATACCTTCCATGGTCGCCATTTTCCATCAAGGAACGTTGTCTTCTATCCCTAGGCTTCCATCTACTACTCGTAAACAAGTGGTACCACCCTCCATGTTCACTGTACTGCACCACCACAACACCCACTTGGGTGCCTTCCCCCCTGGTTGAGACCTTGCCTGGACACTCCGACTTCTAGATTTTTGGAGACATCTATGGGGAACCACACTTCCTTATCGGTGATGCGCCTCAAGGTTGAGTCCAAAACCTATCCATCGCACCCCATTCATCAACTAATGTTCCTCCCACCACGGATCAAGCCACATAAATATCTGTCTATATTTTGTACTCTGGAGACCCCCACGCCTTTGTATGAGTATTATTGTACTATGATGATGACATTGTATGCTTATGACCATGCCAAATCGATGTGAAATCCAGATGAGAAGTGGAGAAATTGGATGGGGATAAGCAACATCATCAGTCAAGCTATGACTCAGGTATAATTCCCCTTGGTTATGGTTGATCCATTGATTTAAAATATATCATCAAATATTTGAATCTCATGACTAGTCTGGTATTTTATTTTCTTTTATGCATTTGTTTATTATTTTATGCATTTTTATGATATTTGGAAACACAGAAAATAATAAATAGTAAAATTCATAACGTTGTGATGACTTTTTTCTATTAATATTGAGTTTTGAATGAGAAAACATATAATGTACATATTAATAAAAAAGTATTAAATTCAATAAAAATATATTAAAAACCCTTTTTAAAATATTAAGTCATCAACACCTTCCATCATTTGAATTTTGAACAAATCTATGTTTTTAGGGTGCTCGTCATCCCAAGTTGAGGGTGTCTCCTACTACTGGGGAGTTTTTATGAGTATAATGGGTTGAATTAACTGAAATTGGAAACAGATAAGTATCCAAATCAAGCATGAGGAAATTTTGAGGCAAGTAGTGAGTAAATTGTATATTTGATTTTAGAAGTAGGGTCTTCACTCAAAAGATCATGGAGCCTCTAGTGAATGTGGTGGTCCAGTCAAATTCCTGCCTAGAAAGTCTCCAAGTAGTGGTGTGGGCAAATATTGTAAACTATGAGGGGAGGTTCAATGATCATTTTCCACTAGAATAATCAAGGGAAAATGTTTTTAAATATATTATAGAGGGTTTCTATAGTTTAATAAAACTGTGGGAGACATTTAATGATTTAATTAATTATTTATGATACCTAAAATGGTATCAAGTTAAAAGTACTAATCTGTTAGATATTATTTTTATAGAAAATGGAATTAAATACCACAATACATACTACAATATTTATTAGGAAAATTCAATTTCATATCCCGCATGAATATACAGGAGTAGTACAGGTGATTGTGAAAAGTATTGTGACATTATAAATTCAAGGGGTTAGTATCCCCAATACCTATTCTGCCACCTTAGGAAGCGATGGTGAGAAATATTCTTATAAAGGACTCACATATGATTCATATTATGGTTATTTAAAAATTTCATTACTGACTGTCTGATGTGAGTTATGAATAATACATCCTAAAATGGATGATATTACATTTAGTGTCATCTCTAATAAGATTTCAAGGAGAAAGGGAAGTGAAGATATGAATCGGTGATGATTACATAGGATATGTGTAAACTGAAAGATGGATCATGATCTTTCAATGGATCCCTTTATCATTTCATTTTCTACTATTTACTCTAGTTTCATTTAAGAATAAAAAATGAACCATATGGAGAAAAATGATTTGTTTACTTATATGTAAGGTTCACCAAGCAATAAAACCATTAAAGAAAAATTAATCTTTTGTTCTTATAGTGAAAAAGTTAAATGACAAGGAAAAAGAAAAATGAAAAGCATAAAATTAAAGGCACCTTCATAAAATCATTAAAATAAAGTGGTATTAATCATGTGGTTATTAACATCGCATGTTAAAAAATAAAACATTGAATGTTTAAATTCAATTAACTAAATAATGGAAGCAAGTATTCACTTCTTCTTCGGTTATATTAATCAATACAAGATCTTTTAGATATACTTTTTCATATTAAAAAAAATATTTTTATTATATATTTTTATTTAAATATATTAACCATGTAAGTATATAAATGTTGTAGTAAGTAAGGTGTTTTCTCCTACCAGCTTATAAATGGTGGTTCCTAAGTCAAAAGTGAGAACCACACACCTTAAAATTTCCATGTCTAATGATTCTAGTAGAATTTTCATTAAGTACAACTTGAAAATTTATCTCACATTTCCATTGGACATAAAGAGATTATTCCAATTCATGAATGAATTCTTTTTGTGTTGTTTAACACTCAAAAAAAATATAATAAGAAATGAATCATAGGAAATACATGAGGAATATAAAATGTAAGATTATAAAGCCATTTCTATAAAGAAAAAAATTTTAAAACACATACTAAGTAGTTTTCAAGGATATACTCAATATGGTTTCGGACTCGTTCGAGTTTAATACCATAGATACTATTAAAAAACTTATATACATATTTTTGGACAAGGAATCCTTCAGAAATAGAGGTTCTGTAAAAAAAATTGAATTAGTTCAGCTAGAGAGAAAAAACTGTTATGAGGGTCAACTAGTGGTAAATATATTCATTAGATTCCATTAAGGATTTATTGAGGAAAGTAAAACTGGTTTATAGTATATTCATGGTCATAATATATTAGTTTTTTTTGGCTAGTATGTCAAAGTTTATCATTACCAAACATTCATCGATCAATAAATTTTACCATGGAGTAATTCATAAATACACACTACCCTAACCACATCACGTCTATGATGCTAATAAAGAGGATCAATGAGGATCCCTTCATGTGGAAATCAATTAAAATAATTTGTGTGGAGTAATTCCAAAATGAAAATTTTCTTACACACAACAATGTAATGATTGAAATAAAAGGGGAATCATTGTTGATATTGATACTCATTATAAAAAACATCTATTTCAAGACATTATTCACAAATAATTGTGTTATCCCATAACCATATAACAACTATCATTTCAAATGGATATTATATGAGTTGAAATATTAGGGAAATTCATTATGTCATAAGAACATTGTGTTTGAGTGAAATTTTTGTGTTAAAAATATTATCAAACTTGTGTTAAGAAAAACACAATGTTTATATAAAGTAATTATCCTAACAGATTCTAAGGATATTATTAAAATACCTAAGAGATAAAAGATATATTAATGTTGTATACCATATTTATATTAAAAGGGAGAACATCTATATTTATGATAGTGGGATAATGATTGACTTGGGTTTAGTAAATCCTATAGATGTATAAATAGTTGAAGAAGGAACAAGTTTAACAAGATCATGTGGGAAAAAACTTTTTCGGAGACACAAACTATGTAGGATGAATAAATCTGTGGTTATGGTTTTATATTCATTGTGAATTGTGATAAATTGTATAGTGATATTAATAATTCCTAAAACTAAGTGGTATGTGACAATTTTTTAAAACATACAAGATCAATTAAAATTAAGTATTGGATTCTATGTATCATAGTATAAGGGGCTTATTATTTTGAACACTGTGTTGGGTATTAATGTGAGATGATAAATGGATGGTACAAATGTGGTACTAATAAGTCTTTATTGGTTATACAATGTTGTTATGTATTAATCCATTCAAATTTAACTTATTGCAAATACTTTCTATGAATATTTTCATGAGCATTGGATGCCAAGGAAAATTTTCATTGAAGGTGTCTATATGATGCAAATAGAAAGGGTTGGTGAAATCATGGAATGATAATAATGGGTGTATGTTATTGAAATATAGTTTTAAATTTAAGTGAGATATAAGATCATTGAAAATTTATTTTGGAATAAATATTTTCATGTGTCTACCAAAGGATAGTCGAAGATCAACGGTTTTCCATGTATAATATTTTTAATAACATATAGGCAATCGGTAAAGGTGTTACTTTTAATGAGTAACATGATCAAAGTATCTCTCTAGTGATTAACATAAAGTAGAACCATAAGTTAAAGGGAACGAGATCCAATGAGGTGGATCTAACAGTTTTCTAGACCTATTTAATCATACATATATTGACATGGTATTGAAAAATACATGTAGGAACAATTTGAGAGAGAATTGTTTCCAATGCCACATAGAATAAATTTTTCCAAGAAGACATGTATGGTACATTAGAAGATATTAATGTTGTGAGTTGAATTCCATACACCTTAGTGATGAATCAATCATGTATTCCATTCTATATACAAGGTATTATATTTCTAACATATAATTTATAGTAAAAAAATTCCAATTATATCTAGAATAACTTCAAGGGAAGTAGTTGAAACTATCTAATTGTACTTGAGAAAGTAAAAATGATATATTCTTTGATTTTTTAGATTAAGGGATACTAGTTACAAGGTGAAATAAACAAGTATTACATAGATAAATTTGATCCAATATCATTTTTAGTGTAAGTTAATGAGAAAAAAAATATCATTCAAGCCAGTGGTATTCATTTATAAAAATATTGAGTGTGTTATGGATTCTGATTTAGCTAAGAAGCAGTGTAAAATAATCATAAAACAATTAGGTTCTTAGAATCACACCTAGTAAGTAAATTATTTTAAAAATGTAAATTACTATAATTATACTATCCAATAATTCATGTTTTTATGGTGGAAAAAAGGGAATAAACATGTTGATGTCATCTCTCAATGAATCTAAATCAATGAGATAAATTCACACATAGTATAATTTCCACATAGAGGATATGTTCCACACCCAGCAACTATGTATATGACTCACTAGAAACACTATCTTAATCATGTGAGAGCTAAAAATGATTTTTATCATGTTATATCTAGTGCATGTTTTTGTTCTATGGTTGTCTGTGCCCTATACCAAATTAAATAGTAATTTTTTATTACGATTTCATGTATTTAGTGATATATTCATGATGTATTCTTACCATTGTGGGGTAGGAATTTCTAAGCACACTATTTAATTTTAATTTCTATAGATTATTTTTCATATCAATAGTTTATAAAAGGTCACATACTCTATTGTGAACCTAGAGATACTTTGAAATTAATCATAAATATATGTCTTATAGTCTAAATACATCATACGAACATGAAACAGTTGATGTGAGACTATTATTTGTTGGGTTCTTATAATCATTGATACATATTCTCAAGAATTCCGCACTCTGCGGTCTCTAATATGATAGATCATGAGGACATACCCACTAATTGAAACACCATATATTTTAGGTGTCATTCGATTTTTCTATTTATGTACATGTGTATTAGTCTCCTAAGATAAAATCATTATCAATGTTTTACATTGGATCATGTAGTTTAAAGCATAGAAAAACATCATGATTATGAAATCATGGATAGGTATCTTGGGTTGGGTGTGTCATCGATGGTATGCCATTGGTTGAATGGTCAGGATATGATTTTTTTCTTTTGGTTTTATGATGTGAAGTATTTAGCCTAGGTTATCAAGATAGTAGTACATTTCTAAATCCATGGCCATGATAGTTGAAGATAAATTTTTCCATTTAGATCAAAAAATAATAATGCAAGAAAGGATGATCACATAAGTGTTAAAACATCTTTATGAAATATCAAAAGATAGAGATATTGTATTACACATTGCATGTTCGTAGGATGGTTGTCATTGATATGAATATTCCTTTTCACTTTACAAGCCTTTATGTGTAATTAGGATATTCTCCTAGTCTTCGAATACTATGCACTGCTATCAAAATAAGGGTATAGAGGGTTACACACAATAGCGCATTCAAGTATCATCCATGTTCCGGTAAATAGGTATATAGGACATAGTGAACCCCACCATATGGCTAAGGCTTATCCAAGAATTATAGATCATCTATAAATAAATAAATTCATTATTATTTGATTATAGAATAATTGTGTTGAGTTTATTTATTAAAATTATATATAATTGTGTAAGTAAAAAAAAGGATTAATATTATATAAAAGAATATTAATTTAATTTTCATGGTTCGCGTAATATTAATGAGAATTGAAAGTCGTGTTAATGACTCAAATTTATCAGATAATTTATTTAATATATATTACAAGTATGTGAAAAAATATAAATAATATTTATGATGTTGTTAGTTCATCATAATTAATTATTTATTTCCTATTTATTGGATGTTAAATATATATTGGTCTTGTAAACTACTCTGTGTACTTGAAGCATCCACTATATATAGGATAGAATCTCGTTATTGGGACTATTAACTACAATTTATTGAGAGAATATCTATCGTCTCCCACTATCTAGAGTGATAATCTCTCTATCCAAATGATCAGATATATTTAATATTCTTATATCGAAGGAATGTAGATGTTTTGATCCCAAGGAAGTTGAAGGAATCGTCAGATCACAATGCTAGAACCTGAAATTTGATGATTGACACCCTTATGGATTTTTAATGCATGTGTGGATGATATAGAGAGATATTCCTTTTTATACTTCGATAAGAGATCATCGACGATAATAAAATACCAAGCATATCATCAAATAAAATTATGTATATTACAGTTTTTATTTTTTTCTTTAAATAATCTGTGTGAGATCATGAGATCGTAACGGGACTCGGGTCACCAGATATAAAAAGATCCATCACTCTGGGGGTTGAAATTTTAACATCCCTACCCCACCAGTTTCTATTTTACAAAATGTTAATATAACACCATGATATTTAAAAAAAGAAAATTATGTTTGGTAAAGTAAACAAACATTAATTTTGTTAGTAAAGTTATATTAATCTTATAAATTATATTTCATTCAAACATGTTTTTTATTTTTAAATTGGAGAAAATATTATATATAATTTTTGAAACACATATTAAATGTACGCGTTAAAATTAAATTCCACTTTTAAATCAAAATTTCAAAATTATATTAGAGTGAATTATTAATAATTTTATAAAAGGATTTATTTTTCAATGAATATGAAAACAATACTAATTTTTATTGACAACTATATTTTTTATTCAGGAATTTAAAAAGATATATTGTGTTTCAAGAGGATTTCAAAGAAAAAGTAGTTATATTATTTTATTTATAATCAAATTAAGAACATTTAATTAAATTTTATTATCGTATTTTGTATGAAAAAATTTTATAATTAAAAATATATTTTTCTGAAAAAATAAATTTCATTGCATTATAAATTTTTATTTGAAATTAATTACTAGAACTTATAGAAATTGTATCTTGAAAAATGGATTCCATATTTTTAATCAATAGTGCGAAATTTTCTAAATATTTCTCTTTTATTTTTGTTCAATATCAGAAGTAACAATAGTAAAGTTTTATCACCTTGGTAAGGGAAAATGGGTAAAATTGGGTTACAAATTTGGAATTGGGCTGGAAAATATATCTAAATCTTTCTCATATACAAACTTAGTGGTTGATTTTGACCATTTACTTTCAAATAACTTATATATTTCTACTTTATTCTATACTTTTTTTATTATGAATGTAATATTAATTTCAATAAAACATAAAGTAAAAAAAATGTCACACGCATGACTTTAATATCTCTAATATTTTATCATAAGGGTAAAAGGCTGTTATGTTAGTTTATTACATTTATTTAAAATAGAAATTAATATTAAATATGATAGTAATTTATTTTTACTTTTTAGGGATTAAATAATTACCCTAAATTCTTACGCAATACCAACACAGTATTAGTTTAATTAATAGAAAAATATAATGTATTGTTTTCAAAAATTAAAAGTAAAAAAATTTAGATCCATTATTTTGATCCATAAATTTTATAGAAAAATATAATATATTAGATTTTTTTAATGAATTTTAATATAAGTATATTTTTTCATGTTGTTTTAAAATTAAAGTTATTTGAATAGTTATTAAAATAGAATTAGTATCATTTTTTGTTAAATATAATTTATTAAATTATTTAAGAAACATAAAATTCTAGAAAAAAGACAATAAGTATCAATAATGGTAAAAAAAATCACCCCTTGTTCATTTATGATCTATTTTTTACCTTATCTGTAATATTATATCACGTTGAAATTAAAAAATTCATTACCATGATTAAGATTAAAAAATTTAAACCAAGGGGTTAAACCTAGAGATAAGTTTTAAAATGATATCTAAACAAGTCACAATTTACTTTTATTATTATATTAAGATCATAAATTCTTTATAATAAAATAAGTGTAATTATGGAATCATTTTATATGATATAGAGACATATTATATTATAATATTGCATGTATTTCCAAAATTGACATTAATTATATTTTATAATAAACAATTTTTTAGATGATTTAAAATTTCAAAAAAAACAAATATTAAACCATTTGAATTATATATTGTCTAAAATATCATCCAAGTTCCATTAATGGGAAACTTTCCATTCAGTATTAACATTTTTTCCCATATAGCGTAAATACTATATAATCATGATAATTGTTAAATGGTTTAACACGGGTTAAAAATGAGATAAGGGTGAAAAAAACACCGAAACATGAGAAAATTTATTATATGAAGTGATATAGAATTATAATTATAATATATTATAATTTAATCTATTCAGGACTATTTTGGAATAGCAATTAATTTATATTAATTTAAAAATTTAACAAATTCCAAGAATTCCCTTCCCTCACTTATAAAAGGTAACACCATATCCTCCTTTATCCATGCGTATAGAGACTTTTTATCAAACAATACCTACCATAACACATTAAAATATTAATTTTCATATCCTAGGGATTCTGATATATTTTAAATACCATCCCTTCAAGGATTAAGGAGTAAGCTAAAGGGGGTTTCTCATTAAAGAGGTATAACTCTAAACCAAATGTTTTCAATTTTATTTCTTCTTATTCCTCGAATAAATACATGGTATACATTCTAAAATAATTAAGTATGAATATTAAATATAATTAATTATTATTTGGAATATGGAACTACCAAAATCGTCCTTCTTATAATCCATTGGAAAATGATAGTGTCACTCATGCGTATATGTGGACTATAACCTCCCTAAAGCGATCTGATTTGTTTTTAATTATTTTTGTAAATTAAATATAAAAATGGTATATTTGATGAATATATAATATATATTTGGTATAAATTGATCATGTAAATGTGAATTATTATTTACATTTTCTTCATTCCATCCATAAAAATATAAAAACAGTGCTCATGTGTACATACGACCAACAGTCTCTAAGAATGGTGTAATTCATTTTTATAACACAAAATTTTAGGAATAACTATAAACATATATATATATATTAAATATATGTTATATTTATATCATTATTAAAATTATGGAAATTATGGAACCATGTTCAATGTATAAGTACCCGAACAACCAAATAGAAATTCTCATGACAAATGAAACAATTAACACACAGAAATTACAATTTTAATTAGGAAATTTTAATAATTGGGTGTTGAAATGTTAAAAGTGGAAAATATATGATATTATAAATATGTAAATGAATATTTTATTTAATTATAATAAATTTAAATTTATTATTAATTAGTTTAAATTTATTTCAATGTAATTCGAACACAAGGTAAGGGTTTATCGTCTCAAATTATCTTCTTTAGAACATATGTTATGTTATACACTTGACTTATTTTACAAGGTGAATATACATAACATTTGAATTTTTATATCATAAATATAATTATTTTAATGATATTTTAAATTTTATTTGTAGTTATTCTAGCAGGGTTATATTATATTAATGTTACACTAACAGTAAGGGATTACTTTACAATCTCACTATTTATCAAGACTATTTTTTGTTATGATTATGGTGATGAAATTTCATGATCTAACACTCATGAATATCATGATTTTTCTATTAATATAGGTATTTTTTTAGTATGAAATTTATTTAATTATTTTCCTCCATTTAATAACTAAAGTGAATGAATGACTGTTTTTAAGGAAAATCAATTTAATTTATCTATTCAGTTGAAAAAACATTTTCTTCCATGTTTATGTTTTAATTAAAATATTATAAAGAATTTTTTAATATTGTTAAATGATTTTCTAAATTTATTTTTAAAATGATTTACTTTATAAAAAATCTTTATAATGAATATTATTTTTGTTTTCTGGTTGATAAACTTCTGAATTTTTACTGATATTGTGAATGGAATATTTGTTTCAACCAACATGGAATAATTGGAATTTACCACCATCACAACCAATCAGTTATTTGGATATTACATTTCATGTTTCTATGGTTCATTTCCATCAAAATAATTTCCTTAATATTTGGTAAATTTTATATTTTAAATTAGTTATTTCAAATTAAAAATAGGAATTTTCCTCAAGAAATGTACTAGTTATCTTTTAAAAGAGGTTTTTATATAAGATAACTTTTTTTATGTTACTGATACTTTACTAGGGACATAATCCAATGGCACTGTAGACCTTTTTTTTTGATGTATTACAATGATGTTGATTTGATGTTGATTCTATGAAATCCATTTCTTGTCTCTATGTTAATAATGTAATGAAACACGTTTATTTTCCTTGTATTATGTTTTTATAAAATGATGAAATGTTTATGAAAACATTTCCATTTCATGGGATATGATATAATTAATGATTAATGATCTTTTGGGAAATAGATTTATGATTTACATTATGTGATAGGTGGGTACATAATTTTTTTGTCCTCCAAAGCATTGGTAGAGATGATTATCTCCTAATATAATTGTGGTGTTGAAATTACAATGATAAATATACAAGAGGGGGTGAATTTTATCATTTAAAGAATCTTGAGAAATTCTAAATAAACCTCTATAATTAAATTAATTTTATACTTCTCTGTTACAAATGATTCAGCAGTAGAGTGTCAATAAAGGTAATAATAACCCATGCTGATTTATATTTTTTGGGGCATAGAAATACACTAGTCTACTCCACAAATGATATCTCTGTGATCTTGGTGATTTTAAATAGATGGTATTCGTCTTGGGTATATCTATAAATGAGTGTATGTATTTTACACCTTACAATAAGACATTTACATGGACTTCTAGTTATTTTATTGGGAACCAATATTCTATAACTTAGAATGAGAAGCTGACACTCCACCATGACTGTGTATGAGAAGTCGACAGTTCAGAAAAAATAGATGATTTTTCGATTATTAATATGACTTCATCACACAGTTATAACAGGAAAAACATATGTAAAATATATTTAATAAAGCACATATCATCCCCCAATTAATTCTTCAATGTTTTGTTGTATTCCACTTCTTCTATAAAAACCAATAAATAAAATATTTCTCCTTAATTGTAGGTTGTCTACTTCTTCTTGTTACTCGCACAGTGAGAGAATAATAGATATAAAATTTATGTTAATTCTCTCTTCAAAATTCCAAACCTCATAATTAGTATTTTTAGAAAATTATTTTTTATATAATTTCTACTTCTTTACACTTATATATATTTTTATTAACCTATCATATATATATATATATATTAGAAGTTAGAGTTGCACATCTTTCTTCAGATATTCAAAATCAAATGATTCTGTATATTTTTCAAATTTCTTTACTAAAAGTGAAAAACTAATTTCATCTTAATTAAACTGTATAATAAATATTTAATAAATGAATTAAAAATAATTTGAATTATTATTAAAATATTTTGTTGAACGATCCTCTAAAACATATTTAAATACCATTAAAATATCCCATTAAAATAGCTAAAATAATTCTTCAAAACTAGCAGGAGAATCTATATGTAAATTATAATATTTTAATTTAAATACCCTTGGGTCTACCGACTTCACATGAAAAATAACATTGAAATAATCGAATCATTTTTCTATATAAAATTATCAACCAAATACTTTTAAAACACTTTTGATCCTGATCCATATATTTAATAAAAATTTATCCAACTGATAAACCATTGAAATTAATATAGATCAAAATATAGAATATGGAAATACATTATTAAAAAATATATTTATCAAGAAACAATCTTAAAATCAGTTATTTATAATTAATGTTAAAAAATATTTCTCTCATCAGTTATCCTATAACCAATTTTGAATTCAGAAGGTGTTTATTATCTATATTGGTTATCTAGAAACTAATTTTGAAAATGTGGGTAATCATGCATGTTTTTAAATCACAAATTTTGAAATTTAGTTTATAACGTCAGTTATATTTTAACAACATGAAAAAATAGTTCTTCACATAGGTTATTAAATAAATGAAATGATATATCATCTATATTTTATCAAATGTTAGGTGGACTCATTTCACGTACTTTATTTCTTTTGAAAATGGTATCTTTTCCCTCATGCAAAAACCCAAAACCTTATTTTCTTTTATCTGGTGGACTCTTTCCTCATTCATTTTTCAATTCCCTTATCATCCACCCTCATGTATCATAAACCTCTTCTTTCAATCACTTTGCATTGTATTCACATTATCTTCATATCCACATTCATTCCCCATCGACTATATACTTCGGGTTCAAGTTTATTTGTTTTTTATTTTTCATGCAATAAGGTATGTTTTAATTAATGAATGTTTATTTTTAGATTGTTTATTGAATAATCCCTATTGTTGCTGATAATGTTTCATTGCTTTGCTATGTGTATTTTTTGTTCCAATTATTCATGTATCTGAGTTGTTTTTTAATTGATGTGTATTTATTTAGAGGTTTGATTATATGAATTTTCCCTAAAATCGTGTTATAAATAATTTGAATTCATTGATTAATATGTATCTAAGGTATGGTTTTTGTCTATATTGGACTCTAATCTCATTTATTTTGATTTACCACCATCATCTACCCCCATGTATTTTTGGTCACCACATTCAATCTATCTATGCCATATTTCTATTGTCATTATTTACTCATTCACCACCCATCAGCTATATATTTGACACTTGTGATTATTTTTTCAATTTTCCATGAAATATGGTATGTTTTAATTAAGTAATGTTGATTTTAGCTTATCTACTAGAATAATCCCCATCAATGTTAATATGTTTTTTATCTCTTATCTATTTTTTTTAATTTTTTCCAATTATTGAAACATGTGAGGTATTTTACAATTGATTTATATTTTTTTAGGATTGATTATACGATTATTTGATGAAATAATATTATTAAAATGTTTTATTTACTGATTAATATGTATCTATGGTATGTTTTTCATCTGTATTAGACTCTAATCACATTTATTTGACATTATTATCATCATCCACCCTCTAGTATCATTGGTCATTTCTTTCGATATATCTGTGTCGTATTTTCATTATTTTTTATGCCTCATTCATCCCCATTTAGTTATATATTTGTGGTTCATGTTTATTTCATCAATTTTCTGTGCATTTTTTAATTGATGAATATTGATTTTAGATTGTTTACATGAATCATATCTACTACGTCTAATATTTTTTCATCTCTTGGATATTTTTATTTTATATGACAATTAATCATGCATATAAGTTAATTTTTAATAGATGAAATTTTTTAGGATTTATTATATCATTATTTAATGAAATATTGTTATAAATAATTTTATGTGACAAATTAATGTGTATCTATTGTGTTTTTTTATCTGAATCAGAATGAGCATTTCAAATATCTAATGGATTATGAAGTTTGAATATGTTTAGATGATCAGGATATTTTCATGTTAAATTTTAATTTTTTTTAAAATTAAATAATGATAATTAAATATGTTCAAAGTGATTCATTTTTTCAAATATGTTTTATTTGATTTACATGTGAAACATTTTGTGATATTTTTTAAATGTTATTTATAAAATTAAATTTGAAACTATAAAAAATATTTTTAATCTTGGATACTTGATATAGTTAATTATAATTAATATTTTAATTACTACACTTTCAATACGTGATGAATTTGAGGAAGGTTTTGATGCTTTTTTTTGAATTTTCTATATGAAATGTTCAAAACAATGACATGTTTTTTCCAATTCCTCAAATAATCAAATATGAAGCAGTTGAAAATTAGAGGGATCAAATACCATTTACTTTTTAATCGTTCTAAACTGAGTTATAGTAATAGGATTTGGAATGGTGAAACTATGTAAAATATCATATATATAGATGATGATGCTTTTATAGATGATATGTCTAATCAAATTGATGAAATGATTCATGATATTAAGGTAGAGGAAATTGAGAAAGAATTGATAATTGAGAATATATATGTTGATGTGAAGAAAACATTGTATAAGTGTTGTATATAATTTACAATATAATAAATTGTGTTAAGATTGATTAACTTGGTGGAAAAAAATTATGGAGTAACATGTGTTTTACACAGTTTGTACAATTTTTGAACGAAATTATTCTGAAAGACAATGAACATCAAATTTCATATTATAAAGTGAATAAAATTTTATGCCCAATGGAATTGGAGTACAAAAATATACATGCCTTAACAAATGATTATGGGATATATAGGAATGAATTTGAATTTCTGATAGAGTGTCATCAATGTGGGTCATCACGGTATATGTTGAAAAAAATCACACACTAATTTAGAAGTTAAAGAGACCCCTACCAATTAATTTTTGGTATCATCATATAATTCCTCATTTGAAACATTTATTTTCACATTAAAATGATTCAAAAGGGTTAATATGACATGAAGATACGTATATATGTGATGGAAAATCATGACATTCCGCTGATTTTCCATAGTGGCATAAAATTGATCAATGGTTTCATAAATTTTTAAATCATGTTACAGACCTCAGACTTGGACTATGCATGGAATAAATGAATCCATATAGAATAATTAGTACTAAAGATATTTTAAGGAATATTTTATTGGTAATTTACAACTTATCTACATAATTTATTATGGCATGAAAAAATTTCATGTTGAGTTTAGTGATCTCTAGATCAAAGTAGACTGTAAATTATATTCATATTTTTTATCACCCTTAATTGATTATTTTATTATTTTTTGGAAGGAACTTATTAGGGTATATAATTATTATAAAATGGAATATTTTCAACAACATGCAATGATTATGTTCACTATAAATGAATTCTCAACATAAGAAAATTTGACTAGATATGGTGTTAAGGGGCACATATCTTGTCTTGTTTGAGAGAAATGAACTTTATATTATCAACTACAACATGGGATATAAACAATATACATGGTTCTTTGAAGTTTTTTGTCTATGGATCACTCTTATCGATAATTAAAAAAGGAATTCAACAAATAACAAAAAAAAATTATTCCTATAAAACATGTGTTCATCGATCAGTATTTTGAAATGGTGATTTATGAGAGATTTGAAAAGACACTAAAATATGGCAATGATAGAAATGTTGAGAAATAAGGGTCAATATTTTTTGAACTACCATATTGGAGATATCATGAGTTGAAACATAACATTGATGTCATGAACATGGAGAAGAATATCTATGATAGCTTAATTGGAATAGTGTTAGATATTAAAGGAAAGACTAAAGATGGGTTGAATGCAAGATTGGACTTACTCTCAATGGGAATAAGTTTGGATTTAGATCTCACTTTTGATGAATGGATAACATACCTACCCCAAGATTGTCATAAATTATCCAAGAGGGAGAAATTTAGATTTTTTCATCATATTCATGATATCAAATTTACACAAAGTTATTATTCAAATATAAAAAAAATTGGGTCATTAAAGGATATGAATTTGAATGTTTTCAAATCAGATAATTTCCACATCATGATGAAACAACTACTACCAGTTTAATTGCATGGAACATTACACATTCATATTAGAAATACTATCATGAAGGTATGTTATTTTGTCAATTTAATCTGTAATAAGTTGATTGATCTTAATTATTTTAAAAATTAGGAGAATGAAGTAGATTATATTCAATTCATTTAGAAATTTATTTTCCTCCATATTGTTTTGGTATCATAGTGCATTTAATGGTTCATTTTGTATGAGATGCAAATCTCTTCAGACCCATATATCTACATTAGATGTATACATTTTGAAAGTATTGTGAATATATTGTGTCAGTATATTAAGAATCCATATCGACATGAAGCCTCCATTATTGAGAATTTTATTTTTTTAGTAGGTTTCAGAGTCTCGTACAAGCTACATTTCTCCAACGTAGGACATTCATTCTCCAACATCTCACCAGAGTCGATTAAATTATGGGGGAAAGGGGTCATGTGGCTTGAATGTAAAATCATTGATGGGTGAATGGATAAAGAAGGTATATTTTACATTTTTAATAACCTATATGATTTTCATCAATATATAACATTAGATAATAATGAGTAAAAGCAATGTAATCCAAAGATGAAAGATATAGGGATTTTTACTGATTATAAAAATTCATTTTTCAATAATTTAAAGAGACTGTTTTGCGTAGATCAGATGCATCATAAATAGTGAGATAATTAGTGGGTGTTCTAATTTTAAATTTGATAACATGTTCCAGTATGAAATTAATGGATATATATTTCATATGAAAGATAAAGACGAAAATTTACATTTCCAAATAGTAGTGTATTGGTGTTTGGAGAAGCAATAAATTTTTTGAGTGAGAAAAGACAAATACCAAATATTCACATCAAGAACAAATTATTGAGTCATTGAAGTTTTATGGTAGGTTGGCTACATTAAATTTTATGTTCTAGTGTTTAACTGTAAATGGGTTATCAGTAAGAGCAGTGTCAGTCACGGTAAATTTAGAATGACACTTGTTAATCTAAATAGATTGGAATTCAAAGATGATACTTTTTTCATGGAAACACATGAAAGAAATTATTTCCATGTTCTTGTTCAATCTAATATACACTTTTATATTGTTTTATAGGGAATAAAATATCATGTTTATGATGATATACATGATGAAGATTTCAATTTATATGATATAACTACTTCTTTATAATGATTAATAGATAATATTATTGATCATGTGATTGAAATGGTTTGTGCCATATAGAAAGATAATGATGAAGGAATTTTAGAGAAATATTATTTAGTAAATTCATATTATTATATGTAACATATTTTTATTTCTAGTTTACATTCTAAAATTTCATAAAATATTAGATATATTAATTTTACTTTCTTTATTAAAATTCATATTATTACTAATAAGTAAAATTTTTTTATATTAGTTTATTTTTGCTTATTTTACCATGTTTTCCCTTACAAAACTTATCTATTTGTTGATTTTGTAGAAAAAAATTATTTTATTTCTAATATGTTAAATAAAAATAAAAAATATTGTATAAAAGATTATATTCAAAGAATATTATTTTTGGTGTAAAATTGATTTAATACGTCAAAGTATTTTTATTATTAAAAATACATTTTTGGATTTTTAAATTTTTTATGTATTTTCATATCCCATTAATGTTGTTATCATATTAATTAATTAATCTTGAAAATATGAATAAAAATGCGGTCAGTTTAGTTTGATTTTTCTTAGATCATTTTTTATATATTCGGAGCATATTATTCTTCTACAAAAAATGGTGTAATATGTTGGAGGATTTCTTCTATTAAAAAACCTTTTTGGATTTGTTTTTATTAATTTATGTTATTTAAAATCTCATTAATGAAATTATTTAATTTTTTATGTTAAATAAATTCGTTATATATTGTGATTCAAAATGGATTTTTCAAATATTCTATAAATGTATATGTTGAGGAGCAGAGAACACAGTGTTTCTTCATATGTGTGGGAATGAATAATATTTTAGATATTGCATTGGGAATGTCAGAACACCTTATTCCATGTAGGATGTTACCCGAGAGGTGTGTTAGTAAAAAAAAGTATTTCCTTTTTATGAAGCTTATTAAATGGAGGATTTTTATAAATCAATAGAATATCTAGAATCTACAATTCAAGATATTCATGAGATGATAGAGGAAAGGGTAAGAGCTTCAGTTTAGTTGGTGTTTGCAAAGAAGAAATATCACACCCCGACCTTCTAAAATTATTTTATTTTACTTTTTATTGGCTTCAGTTAGCCTTCTCAATTTTTGGGTTGATATCTGGTCTAAATATTTTGACATTTAATAATTATGATGGGTTTCAGATCGGTGCATGGGCATCACATGGTTGGAAGTAACCGTACAATCAGCCTAGGTGCCTGTGTGGTTCCCTCGTATTTAAAATAAATATATTTTTATTAATATAAAAACTAGAATGTTTTTAAAACATAATATTAATAATAATATTGTGATAAATTATAATATTATTATTATTAAAAATAGTCCAAATATTTTATTGTTAAATTGTTGTTAAAAGAGTTATTAATATTTTTATGATTAAATTATTATTAATTGTATTATTAATAAAAATTTAATTAATAGAATTATTATTATTATTTTTAGTGATATTATTATTATTATTATTATTATGAAAATTAATGATATAGTTATGATTATATTAGTATTAATATTATCATTAAGAATAAAATTATTATTATTAATATCATCTTTAGAATTAATTTATTATTATTATTATTATTATCAATATTATTATTATATTAACCAAAAAATTGATAACCTTGGGGGATGTCCCTCCCACCCCCTATGCTCCTTTGTACATGCGCGACCGACCAAGCCGAACCCCCCTTCCCTCATCGGCCTGCTCCCCTCTTGGCACACCCTAACCCCAGCGATCCCCTCTACTCTGGTTCCACTCATTACCAGAGACCTGACCTCCCCAGCGTGAACCCCTGCTCGTGACCCTCTAATGTATGGTGGCCTTCCAACGTGGCCGGCAAACCCCCTACACAGCACCTCTATCCTACACTAGCATGACCACGATTACCCTTGTTGGCAGCCCTCCCCTTTACTAGTTTGATGGTATTTCATTTATTTTTTTTTTTTTTCAAGTTATCCAGACCTAATGCATTAGGTTTTGTTTTTGTGATTTTTTATCATTGTACAAGGTGTGTGATTGGTTAATGTGGTGTTTTCCTTCCTTTAATTGAGGTTTCATCGTGTTCGAACAAATTGAGGTATGTGTCTCTAAGACCTGTCTTCCAATTTCATCCTATGTGATTCTTGGGTTTTATTAGTTAATTTTTAAAATATCTTTTTCACCCTTATTAAATTCGTAGTCCATTAATGGTAGTATTTTCATGTTTGTATGTTTGGATAAAAATATGTTTTTGGATGTTTTCCTAAATATTCCCATGTTTGTGCCTAGAAAATAGAGTTTAATCAAATTTGTTTTTCTTTTAAATGGTTATGTTGGTTGTTTTTTGTGGTGTTTACCAATAGAAATGTTTTATGTAACTTTTGTTGCATGTTTGGTGGGTTTTATGAAAATCGGTGTTTTGATAAAATGGTTTATTATGTTGGTGGATGGTGCATGTATTTTTTAATCAAAATGGATGGGAAAGGACAGATTATACTATTCCATTTCATGTCGGAACATCTGTGGATCCACATAGTACACCCATGGATGGTCCTTTAAATGATGATGACATTTGGAGTGGTTCTTCTCTCAAACATTGGTTTTTCGAAAATAACTTCTTATCTCCTCCTCTCTATTTTTGATAAGTGATTCCATGAATACCAAAATGGTATATGGTGGTTTCAAAATTGTGTGGGGAATTAGGACATTTTTGGTTCTTGATATAAACTAAATTGTTTCTTAATTTGTTTGAAATCTCATTTGGCACATTTGAGTGTGTTGTGTATGTTTTCAAGTAACTTTTTTCACAAAGTGGATTTAAAAATCAGGGTCCATTTGGTACATTAGAAATTAAGTTATTTTTTTAATCTCATCTTGATTTATTTGTTTGGATTAATTTTATTTTAGGGATTTATGGTGTTTTTGA
Source organism: Viscum album (assembly GCA_963277665.1). Taxonomy (NCBI): domain Eukaryota; kingdom Viridiplantae; phylum Streptophyta; class Magnoliopsida; order Santalales; family Viscaceae; genus Viscum; species Viscum album. The sequence continues at coordinate 390,307,281 of OY728166.1, forward strand.
GTCATGGGGATTTATCGAAGGGAGTTACATTCAATTTTGAAGGTGCGTACGCATATTCCCAAGTATGGATATGTATAAATATATAAATATATATATATATTGTGTGAATGTTCTCTCATGGTGCAGGGAACACATGAATCAGTTTAAGGATATATATATAACTGTGTGTGTGTGAGCAGACTGCTCCTTGAGTTTGAAATCTTTCGATTAGATATGCTTTGATGTAGGATCTATATGCACCGACCATTAAATTTAAAAATCAATTATTTCATTCATTTTTCACCTAGTTTTTATATTTAATATTGATATATAATTTTTAGTAAAATTGTTTTTCTTGAATTGGAGTGGTTTCATTCTTTTAATGTATATCCATAACTAGTTTGATTGCGTTTTTCACATCAATTGCTTGACGAAATACCACATTAGACATTGTAAATGTGTTTTGGATTTATAATGGTGGTTGGGATTCTAAAATTGTTTTCCAAGAATGATTATAGTTTTCAAAGTGGAGTGTGTGTGGTTTTTAATGAAATGGTTTATCATGTGATGGTTGTGTGATGCCTGTTTTTTACTTTAAAAATGGTTTCATTATAATAACCTTCTAGGAATGGGTCCTCACCTTATTGGTAGAAAAAATATGGGAACTTCCTTGGTTTGGGGATTTCCTTGTGTTATAATGGTTTATAGGAGAGAGGCTTATTCCTCGGGGTGACCTTGTGGTGTGTTTTGACTGTGTGTGATGAATGTACTTGGGACTAGATACTAGTTTGACATTGTTGTGTCACCCAATTTTTATTATGAACATGGGAAAATAGTATACCAAGTGAACTTTTTGTGACCAATTGCTCCACTGGTTTAGATTATTCACTTCCTTGTGGCCCATAACAGGGGTTATTTTGTTATTGTTATTATGGGATTGTGCCCCTAGGTCATGCCAGGTTGGGAAAAGATCCAGTGTTTGGAAATTATGACGTCATTGGGTAGGGAGTTAATTCAGGAGGAGTCACATTTATAGTACGTTCTAGATTTTTCATGAGCTCTTAGGTTATCCCATGTAGTATGGTACTTAGTATTCTAAGACATATGATTTAGATGCATATACTGATTTCTTTCTCTTGTGTTGTGTTTCCCTATTGTCTGAGTGGTGTGTTTGTTGATCTTTTTTCCTTGTATAGTGTATCATCCTTCTAAAACTAATAAAATGGTTTCATGTGTTTAGGAATAAAGGTTTTGATTTTTTTTACACTACCCTCCTCCCTTGTTAGTGTAAAAATCACCTCCTTTAAAATGTCAATTTCGACTTCATAGAAAGGGAATCTGATTTCTAATTGAAAAGGGGAAATGGGCCAATAATTGTTTTAAGAACAAAATTTGTGAACACCTAGTATTATAAATTATATTTTGAACTTTAATTTCATGGATATTTCACATATAGTAAATGAATATGGGAATATATTTGTATGGAATTTTGAATGAGTTTTAATACTCATGCCTATAGTTTAATATTTATTTTTAACTTTAGTTGATTCGCCTTTCATAGATTTAGTCTCCATAGTGAGATGTTGATTTGCGGTCGTTGGATACCCGTGGGGTCAAAAGGAGGTATGTTCCACTTTATTTTCTCACCCATGTTAGTTTCCATTTTCATTGTTTAGCTTTTGGTTATTTAGTTTTCTTTAATTTATGGGTCAAATCATTACCACTTACTTAATATTGATACCTGACACTAGTTTCTAGCCCGTGGAGATCATTAAAGCCCTTTGGGCCAGGGCATAGACTAGCTCAGGTGATCATTTCAGGAATGAACCAGGTTTGTCCATGAAAAAATGGTATTAGAGGAGGCCCTTGATATTTGGGGTGTCTGGTAGATGGATATTAGGATTGTTATGGCTCAATAGGTAGGTTGTGGCTTGGTCTTTGATCACCACTGATCATGACGAGACCTGAGTTACTATGGGTAGTCTGGGTTTTGAGTCTTTTGTATTTTTTTATAGAGGGATGATAATAGAGGTGATTCAATGTCACACTCTGACCCCACATGGAGTAGTGGCCCATGTGGATTCTAGGTGTCGGGTTCAAGTTCCTCTTAATGTTATGTATTATTTGGGACATGGACCACTACCAAGTCGTCAGGTTAGGTGTAATTTCTATTTCCTCATTCTGGGTTAGTTTTGTGTATGTTGTGCTCCATCCAAGTTTTAGTGGTGTTAGCGTGTGAAGAAAATGAAAATGGATTTTGTAAATAAAAATTGTTTGGGAATGAAAGTGCTTTCTTAAAATGGTCTTAAACCAGTAAGGTGGATTTTATAATTGAAAGTGTTTTTGATTTTTGGATGTGGATTGGGAGAGACCCTTGGTGTTCTTTATGGATGTTTTCAGGTTCTTGGGTATGTGTGTAACATTCGTGTGGGAATGCGAAGGTGGAAATGGGTAGAGACACCTATAATGGTTCATCGGATTTCAAGGGTGGGGATTTGGAATTAAAGGTTTGACTAGTCTTTTTTTCAAAAAGGATTTGAACAAGAAGGTGATTTCAGAATCTGGTTTTTCATGAAAAGTGGGATTGGGTATTTGGTAATTGGCCCTAGAATAAGTCGTTTTTCAAATTTAAAATAAATAAAGGATTTTGGAAAAGTGATTTTTTTGAGTCTGTATATGTTTGGATTATGAACCTATTACCCTTTGCATGGGGTTTTTCTTTTGGTTTTTTAATCATGTTTGGGATTTTGAGCCAGTTGTCTCGACTCATGGTGTTTCATTTGATTTAGTTTTGTCTTGATGTCTCATTCGATTGTTTTTTTCTTGTTGTTTTTAATATGCACCCAGAAATGTCCCCCAATGTTTTCATTGAGTTGTGCCCAATTTTGGTTTCTATCAAGTGTTTCTTGTCTTTTGAGGTTTTTGGGTTCTGTTAGGGTATTGGAGCAGTTTTATGGGATAATATTTTGTCATTGCGTGGTTTTGGACTCTTGAGTTTGTCAGAGTTCATAATGTCTTTGGTTTAGTGGAGGGTTTAGCCTTGGACCAGTGGAGGTTAGAGTATCATCATAGTTGGAGTTAGGATGATGTGGGAGGTGTGGATTTCTGTCTTCATACAACGGATCATTCCTGGGGAGGTGATGTTGAAAATATGCATGAGTTCATTTGTAAATAACAAGGTTAGTGGTTGGTGAAGGCTTGTGTTGGCTTCTTCTTGGAGTTGGCATCCATATCTTAAGTGCTTGGAAAATACGGTGCCTCTCATCATTTGTGAGGGTTCCCCATATGGTGGGAGGGTTTTACCATGGAAACATATTTCTGAAGAATCTCTTTCGTCGGTTTTGGTTTTGAGTTTGTTAGACCACATTTTGATGTTCCATCAGTATGGCCGGTTCAGGCATTCCAAGTCATCTTGTCGCATCCATCCAACTCCTTGTTGTCGTTTTGGCTCATTGCGTCACTGGGAAATTTTTTTAAGAATCACAGTTCAAAGAAGTAGTTCCGATTGGGGGATTCTAGTGGCAGGCTATGAGACATAATATGATTCCGCCATCAGAGCCCAATCCTAAGGTTTCATGCTGAATCTCATGCACAGTCAGGTTTTTTCGGGGGAGTGATGCCTTGGTCCTGGTTATGAGTTCTGTGTTGGGACAAGAACATTTAATTCCTTTTCTTTCTTATTTTTATGCTGTTAAATCTTTACAGTCATTGTATGTTCATCATATTATTGGAAGAGTGTGATGGAAATGTTCCATTATAATATAACAAATTGCACTTGATTAAAACTAACCACTTTTAATTGTTCATCATACTCAAGTGATCAAGGTGTGCTCGTTTGGAGTTATTTATATTTTTTGGAATTGATGGATACTTTACCGGTTTTTCATTTGGTTTATTTCTAGGATTTACCTGTAGTGTTAGGGGGGGTTTTCCTAGTGTGGAAAGTTTCTAGTTCTGATAATGGTGTTGTTTTGTTCAAGCTAAAGAAATTGGTCTAGTTTGGGTTGATATTTCCATAATTCCTAGTTGATTGATAGTGTTGTTTGGCTAGTGTGAAGAGGTTGAGATAGTTCCTGAGTTACTGATTTTCTAGGTTTCTTTCGTAATGGGTTCCTCGTTTAAATATAGGTGTTGTTGGTTGGATTTTAATGTTTTTATTAGCTGATTTAATGAGGTGGGGAGAACCCCCCTCGTGCTCTCCTCTTGTTTTGGGTTGTGGTTTCATCTATATTGGTCTGGTGTGAGCCTCATCAAGGTGTGGGTTGAGAGATGGTCTAATTTTTTTTATGATTAATACATTTTATGGGTTTCAAACCAGTGTACGGGTATTGCATGGTTGGTGGTAATCGTACGGTCGGCCCAGGTGCCCATGTTGTTCCCTAAGGTTTAAAATAAATACTTTTCTATGAAAATGAAAATTGTTGTGTTTTTAAAACATAATAGTAAGATCATTATTTTTATAACTGATAATATTGTTGTTATTAAAAAAAATTTAATATTTTGTTACTAAATTTTTATTAAAATAGTTCTTAATGTTTTTATGATTATATTTTTATTAATGTTGTTGTTATTTAAAATGAAATGAATAAAATCACTATTATTATTATTATTATTATTTTTAGTGTAATTATTATTATTATAATGAAAATTAATGATATTTTTATGATTATATTATTATTAATATTATCATTAAGAATAAAATTATTATTATTAAGATCAACATTAGAATTAATTTATTATTATTATTATTATTATTATTATTATTATTTTAATATTACTATTATCAGTAGTATTATTATATTAAAAAAATAAAACACTTGGGAGCCCCCTCCCCCCACTCTTTTCCTCTTTATGCGTAGCGAGCCCCCCCCCCCCCCACCCAAATGCACCCTTGTGCGCATGCAACCGGCCAACATGAACCCCCTTCCCTCATCGGCCAGCTCCCCTCTCGGAACGTCCTATCCCTGAAGACCCCCACTTCTCAAGAGACACTCATTCTCAGGGACCTGACCTCACCAGTGTGAACCCCTTATCATGAGCCTCTCCTGTTATGCGGCCTTCCAGACCAGCCGAAAACCCTCTATGTAGTTCCTCTACCCTGCTCCAGCACATCTGTGATTCCCCTCGCCTACAGCCCACTCCTTTTTTGGTATGATGGTATTCCATTTCTTTTTGATGTTTTTTTTTTCAAGTTAGTCAAACCCTAACACCTCTAGTTTTGGATTTTTCATTTTTGTCATTGTCCAGGGTGTGTGAGTGGTCAGTGTGGTGTTGTTCTTACTTTTGTTGAGGTTTGGTCACGTTCACACATGTTGAGGTAGGTGTCTCCAAGCCCTTTCTTCCAATTTAATTTCATTTAATTCTTGTGTTTTAGTATTAAATATTTAAAACAAGTTTTTCACCCATATTATATTCATATTAAATTAATGGTATCATTTTCTTATTGGTAGTTTTGGTTTAAAATCAGTTTTTCAATATTTTCCTAAATATTCTCTTGTTTGTTTCTAACCAATTAGGTTTAATCAAATGTTTTTTTCATTTAAATGGTTATGTTGGATTTTTTTGTGGTGCTTACCAATATAAATGTTTTATGGAACTTGTTTGGCTTGTTGGTTTGGCTTTATGAAAATCGCTTTTTTGATAAAATGGTTTATTGTGTGGTGGATGGTTCTTGTGTTGTTTCTTCAAAATGGTTGGGAAAGGACCACTTTTGCTCTTCCATTAGATATAAGCACATCCATGGATGCACAGAGTACACACATTGATGGGCCTTCAAATGATGATGACATTTGGAGTAGTTTTTCTATCAAACCTTGGTTTTCTAAGATGAACTCATTATCTCCTCTTCACTGTTTTTGCTAAATGGTTCATGGATTCCAAAAATGAATTAGGATGGTTCCAAAATTGTGTGGGAAATTTTGACTTTTTTGGTGTTTGATAAAAAGGAAAGTATTTCTTAATGTGGTTGAAATCCCGTTTGGAACCTTTGAGTGAATTATGAATGTTTTACACTCACTTTTGTGGAAAAGTGGATTTTAAAAAAGGCATGTTTGTTAAATTAAAAATGAAAGTTGTTTTTTGAATCACATCTTCATTTCTTTGTTTTACTTAATTTTATTCTAGGGATTTATGGTGTTTTTGAGTCCTGGGGATTTATTGAAGGGATTTTTTGTCGGTTTAGAAGTCATGAACACATATTCCTAGGTATGTATATGTATAAATATATATCTCTTTTATGTGTGAGTTACCTTATGGCATGGGGAACACATGCATCAGTTTAAGGATATATGTATATATATATATATATGGAAGTGTGTGTGTGTGATCGGGGTACTACTTATGTTAGAAATTTTTGGCGTGGCCATCCTTTGAGGTAGGATCTCTATGCACCAAAACATGAATTTAATAATCATATATTTATTACATTTCACACTTATTTTTTTATATTAATTATTGGTATAGAATTGTTATTAAAATTTCTTGTCTTCAATTTGGGTGGTTTCTTTCTTGTAATGTATTTCTATAAAAGGTTTTATTGTGGTTTTCACATCGACTGCTTGATGAAATGCTTCATTGGACATTGTAAATGTGTTTTGGATTTAAAATTGTTGTTGGGTTTCTTAAATGGGTTTAAAATTGTGTTTCTAGAGTTCAAAGTGGCGTGTGTGTGTTTCTTTATGAAACTCTTTAGCATGTAATGGTTTTATGATGCCCCTTTGGCACTTTAAAAATGGTTTCATCAAAAAATCCTCAATGGAATGGGTCCTTTCTTTATTGGTTTAATAAATATGAGTGTTTCCTTTGTTTGGGGATTCCATTGTGTTCTTATGTATTGAAGGCAAGATACTTCTTCTTTGGGGTGACTCAGGGGTGGCCTTGTGGTGTTTTTTGAGTGTGTCTGATGAATTTAATTTTGACTGGATACTTTTTTGACATTGTTGGATCACCCCATTTATGGGAACATAACATAGAAATTTAATTTTTGGTGAATGAATGTTACATTATATTAGATTATGCACTAGATATTGTCTCTTAGTAGGGTTTGTTTCATTATCATTTCTATAGTATTGGGCCCCTCAGCAGGCCAGGTAACGTGAAGATCGGACGTTTGGGCATTATGACATCATTGGGTAGGGAATGAATTCAGGATGAGTCATATGTATAGTATGTTCTAGATTATTCACAACATCATAGTTTCTCCCATTTTGTTTGGTACATAGTATTCTATGGAAGATGATTGAGATGTGTATGCTGATTGGTTTCTCTTATGTAGAGTTTTTCAATTTCATGTGTTGTACTTTTGTTGATCTTTTTACTTTCAGAGCATAGCTTCTTTCTAAAGTTGATAAAATGGTTTCAAGTGTTTATGTAAACAGGTTTAAAAAATGTTTTACACTTTATTCCTCCCTTTTTTAATAAAATTCACCTCCTTTAAAATGCCAATGCTAGATTCATAAAAATGGAATCTGGTTTCTAATTGAAAAAAGGAAATGGGTTGTGATTTGTTTTAAGAAAAAAATAGGTGAAAACCTAGTTTTATACAATGTATTTCAAACATGAAATTTATGTATCATTTATTTAAAGTAAATTCATATGGGAATAGATTATTTAGGCACAAAAAATGAGTTTTAATACTCACTCCTATAATTTTATCTTTTTTTATCTTCAGGTGTTGTGCCTTGCTTAGATTCAGTCTCCATAGTGCAACATTTATTTATGGTTGGTGGTGACCCGTAGAGTCTCATTGATTTATGTACATATTTATTTTCCTCCTACTACTATTTTTCATTTTCATTGTTTAGTTTTTGTTTATTTATTTGTCTTTTATTTATGAACTAAAATGTTCCCACCTATTTAATTTTGATGTATCGTACTAGTTATCATCCCATGGGGATCGGGAATTCCCTTCGGTCCATGCTGCAGGCTAGCCTGGATGACCGGTTCAGGGTCAACTCTGGTAGGTTTATGATATGAAAGGACAGTTTCAGGTTGTTGATCTCACTCTCCCACCTCTGCTTGTAGATCACATTCCTCTTACTTATCCTACTCATGCACCTTCATCTACAGATCCCACTCCTCTTACTTATCATAGTCCCACACCTCTTTCTGAATAACCCAATCCTCCAAATTATCCTAATTCTACACCCCATCTTCTACATATTCCCATTTATTGTGAGTTATATATTGATGATCCACAACATAATATTATTTCATATTTGGGGATATATTATTTTTCTAACACCATTCGTCATAAAAAATTGAAATAGATAATCATAGGGTCACCATACGAGATATTATATATATATCAACAAGAATACCATTTCATATATATGAGGTCAATATAGGTTTACGAAGTATCAGACTTGTTTTAGTATGGACAACTTGACTTGTTCAACAAATTACAATATTGGTATGTGTTGATTATAACCTATATTTTATTTTGATGTTAATTTTTTTTTAATAATTTAAATTTTATATATTAATTTTTTTTTTGAAGGAATACTTTTAAGTAAATGAAATATTGTATAGACAATAACAAATAAAAACTTCTATGACATAAAACAAAATTTCTACTAGTCTTGATATATTGTCAAGATATTCTAATTTTTTGGTGGATGTTTATGAGATTACAATGGAAGATGGATTTTGTGGGTGTGAAATGACTGTGGAACTTTTTAAAAAAATATATCATCGATCTTATAATAGGTGATGAGTTGGGAATCAATACGATGAAATTTTTTTCCATGTAAATCCATTAACATAAATATTTATATAGTTTTAATTTATTGAGAATTTATTATTATGTTTTTTTGTATTAGGTGTCTTTATTCAATTTTGATGTAGCATGAAATGACAGTATCATATAGATTTATGGACATATGGTTTATTTAACCTATAGTGATGAAAATGACTAATGCATAAATAATGGTTTATATTTCTGACACACTTCAGAAGAATTCAATTATTCAGTGTTGTATGCTTCCATATCCTCGGGAGTATGAAAATTAGATCTCCTAAAGTATTATATATATTAATAGAATAGCCAATAACATTATTTTTTTTATATTATATATTAGTGGCCATTGGATTTTGGGTGTTTTAAGTCCATTGGAGAAGTAACTTTATTTTATATCCTCTATCTATGGGGATGTGTGAGAAAACATTATGACTGTATTGAACGCGTTTGTAAGTTTTAATTCTTTTATACTTGTATATATTATAATTAAATTGAAATTTATTTCATTCATATTATTTTCAAATAGTTCATATAATTAATTTGGAAGTACAACAAGAAAAAATATCTATAAGATCAGATATGTAAAAAAAGGTGACTTTTCATTTACAATTACAATATTTTTCTTATAGTATATAAAATCATATTTTAAGTTGAAAAAATATTTTAAAGTGTAATTTCACAAACAATAAGGAGTAAATGAATGACAATATTATTTTTTAAGGTTTATATATTAAATAATTTCAATTGAGATAACTATTATGTTCCCAAAGGATATATTTTTGTTATGAACCATTCCATTAAATTATCATTTATTTCATTCACAATATATGTTAAATAATTTATTTATTGCTTTTTTCTTTTTGATGACCCTAGAACTTATAATATACAAGATATAAGTCACATAATAAATGAATGGGTAGTCATTTCGTATTTTTAATTAGGTTTTAGTTTTCTTAATATATATTGTAAAATTTAAAGATCAAATTGTAATTGTGCTACTACTATTTTTATACTATGCTACAAATAGTATTCTGTTATACTATTAGGATGGGAAGAATTAGAAGAATTTTATTTAAAAATAATAACACTTTTCATGTTTCTAATTTTATATCTCACATGAAAAATTTAAAACAAGATTTAACACATTGTTTTTTAACTAACATGATAAAATATTATTCATGATAGTTTTAATACGAACAACATAGTAAAAAATGAATAATATTCTTTTCCATTTCAGTTATCTTAAATTTAACGTAAAAAGATAGTATGAATAACCTTTCATGTTGGTTATGAACTAATAAAGGTGGTAAAAACATTGACATCATTTATTTCATAAATGACTTTAAAAAATTCCACCATAATGTATTTATGACATCCATTTTAAATAACCTACATTAAAAATGTATTTATAATGTCACATTCTATAACATTGTGTACTAACTGGAATAAATAAAAAAAAAGTAATGTGATAAATCCTTTTTTCACTAGTGATACAAAGAATATGTAAAAAATAGTATCAAAACCTATTCATAAATATCCATAATATTGGATATTTTAATATTTTTTATAATCCATAACCTTGTCTACGTCTCTAGAAAACCATTAATGAAATATATCATTTACCCAAATATTTCAGCACTTTAAATTTTTTTAGATTTTTGTATCTATGTTGAGTTCATCCTTTCTTGAGTTCCTTTACATCACTACATTCATTCATGAAACCTTATTTATCAATATCCTATTGAATATAACATATGTATTATAATAGTAGTATTTATATTATCTATATGAATGAATAATTCATGGAACATTATTTCACCTCTTCCACAAAATCATCACTATAAGGGACGATGTTATATTCATTATGAAATATAATTATATATATATAATGAAATGAGTTTATGTAGCATCAGAGTAGCAGTGATATAAAATAATAATCACATGAAATTTCAACATGAATATAAACTATACTTCATGGAATGTTTATATTTCATATTTTTCATCATTAGAGTTAAGAAATCTATGTTCTATTGTAGTTATCCATGAAACCATGGTATGTCTTCATTTAGATGATCATGACACATTATTGGTATCTCGTGTAATGATATACATAAGTTTTTGAGCTCTCCTTTTGTAGCATCAGCATGAGGTTCAACATGATTCAGTAAACTCTTTATCATATTCATCCTCTCGATGTGTTTTTTTTATCATGAAAACTAGAGTTCACTTCCTGTATGAATTTATTTTCAAGAAATGGTTTCTATAAATGATAAAAAATATTCCAATAGAATAAAAAATTCTTTTCAAGTAAAAGGTGGCATGTGGGTAAATTCAAGTTTCCTCCATTCACTATATGTAGTGTACAATAGGATGAGATCAAATTTTATATAACTAGTTAATGTGTAGTTAATTTATAATGTAATACGGGTATTCTGAAAGTAACATAGGGTTTATTGCATAGAACATATATTTCATGTACTATACATCCATCTTTAGCATAGGGATCAATTTCATCAAAGTGATCAACACATGAAAAGCAGGGTTCATTTCACTCCAATGTAATATACATGAATCATACTTTTGATCTAATTTATGATCCATTAACGTTACTTTTAACACAAAATTTTGGTTCCTCATAAGTAGGGTATCTCAATAGTAGGGCTCCCAATGTAGTGATAAAAACCCTCTACAAATGTGAAAATCTTATCTTCATACTTCATGGAATTTTTTGATCCTCTTAAAAATAAAAATAACATTTTTCCTGAAACAATTATATTTAAAAAATATCATGATATTTACAATGGATCAATAATATAGTCAATAAAAACTCCACATCTCCAAATATATATAAAAATAACAAGTAATAAAATTTCAAAAACATATATCTCAATGACAATATTGTAGAACATTGAATATTTTATTATCCATAAAATCAAACTTTTCATCCTTTGATATAAACTTATGAAATAAAGAGAAACTTCATGTATTTAAATATCACCATGTTTTGAGAAATTCATATATCTATACCACATGTAGTAAATGAAATATAGTATCCTTCCAAATCTGTATGTTGTAGAGTAGTTAAACTATTGAAACAAATTCTGTGAATTTTTAGGGAACCAAAAAAAACATTTCCATAATTCCTCATTAACTAATTAATTATAGATAATACTCTTACATATCTAATATCATAAAACATATATGAATTTGTGTACTATATATTTAGATATAATCAACATTCTAATGAGACATTATGCCAAAAAAAATTTATTGATTCCACACAACATATAATATCTTATATGAATTTTTTCACAATTCCAAAAAATGAATTAGCTTTTGGTGTAAATAGATAAAAGTAAAATAATATTGTTATATTTTCAATGGAATATATAATGTAAAAATTAAATCAATATCACTTTTGATACAAAATCAATACTTAGGAATATTAAATATGAAACCAATACAAAATTTATTAGTAAAAAAATAATGAAGGTTTGGTGTAATTATGAAAACCAAAATAAGATGAGAATGGAAAGGATCTACTCCACAATATCACACTTTTTGATAATTTTAAAAACATAATTCTCTACAAACCTTTTCTCCACCTATATATAAGGATAAAAAATATGATTTATTGAGAATATTAAATAACACAACACATCTACCCCTTCTATAAAGAGTAGGAATTCAAAATCTAATATATAGAATATGAAATATTTAAATAAATTTAATAAAAATTTCTTTCCCCTTTAAAAAAGACTAAAAATATCAGTTATTTTAAAAAACATGAAGAAAAGATTTTTAATACATACAGAAATACAAATCCCCCCTTAATTCATGCTTCCTTAAAAAAGAAAAATAATATATTTGAGGAGAAATTAAAATATGTATAATATTATTGAATGAAAAATAATAGATTATCAAGGGATTAAAATTTTGTATTAGACAATTTTTTTCATTCCATAAAAACAAAAAAAAATAACACATGTTATGGATTTAAGATAACTCACCCAAAGACTTATCATAATTATAAATTAATTTAAATAAAATATTTTCAAATAATTTGTAAATAAGTATTTTTAAATAATTTCCAAAAACATTTACACTTGTAAGAAATAAAAAAATATTTTAATAATATAATAGATTAATTCATCAGATAACATAATTAATTAATTTATCAAAATAGATTAATTTGAATGGTAATAAATTAAGTATATGATTATATTTAAAATATCTATTTATATAAAATTATACGAGTATGCTTGATGTTTATAGGATAATAAAAAAATTCATTGAATTAATTCATCTCATAAAATAATATAGTGAGAAAACATTTAACAGTTCAAGAATAATAATAATTAAATACAGAGTAATCAAACAAAAAAATTAAAATTTATTCTCCTCTACATAAAAATTTTAGTGCGTTTAAATAAAATATTAAAATAGTAATGAAATACTACATGGATTAACAGTTCAATCTCTAATAAATATTGCATTTAAAATAATAAGAAATTGAAATATATGAAATTTACATAATTTTTATGAAACCACTAAATGATATAACAATGATTTCCAGTTGTACATACTAGGAAAATTTCAAACACAAATTCCTTTTGTTTCCAATATACATTTTGGTCCAATAGTTGTAGAAACTAAATACTTTGGTAATAAAATCAATATATATTAAGTATTAATTCCAAAATTAATGCTAAATAATTATTTTTGAGTAATGAACTTGATTGATACCATAAAATTTTCAATTTCTAAAATTACAGTCCTTACCATATTTTCTATTAATACCACAATAAAAAAAATTAATGGTAGGAATGGTTTTTCTTTATGAACTAGTAAAAAATAATTCTTATATAATTTGGGATTTTCTTCACTACTAAAAATACCAAGTTTACATCTTAAATTTTTTTTTTACAAAAAAATTTGATTCAAATAATTATCTCTCTTAATAAAAATACTAGAAACTTATTTTAAAGTATCATATTCATCCAATAAATCATTAATTTTAGTTTCATGTAGAGAATAATTGTTTTTGGAAGAATTGGATCATAAATCTACAATCCTGTTTGAAAAAATCCATTTATTAATTGAATTCGAATCATAATATTTTATAAGTTTTCTATGATGTTTCATTAAGGATCCAAATTTTCATTTAAGCATAAAATAATATTAATTAATTTCATCATATGAAAAAACATCAGAATAATACTTTTGAGAGTAAGAATATTTCACCTCATCCGGGTGAGTAATATGACATATATTTACCATTAAATTTCCATACCTATCTTTAGATTTTTTAGTAAATGCACCAGTTAAACATTAATTAATTGAATCAAATAAGTCATTCATCGAATTTTTAAGTGTAGTATTTTCCTTTTCGATAGAAATATTTCTTTTAGTTTCTTCTTTCATCATAAATTCAAATATCTCAATCTTCCCCATTGAAACCAAATTTGGTACTAAAATAGAAGTTATCAAGGTACAAACATCAATAACAACATTAGTCAAACTTAGTTGTTAAACATTATCTGTTCCTTGATAAGAAATTGTGATGGTCTTCCAAATATCATAGGCAGTTTCACATTTTAATACATGATTCAATTCATCCAAACCAAGTATACTTATTATATAATTCATTACTAAAATAATATTCTTCTTCCTTAGTAGTATACAACATTTCAAGTTTCCCAAGGATTTCATAAGGTTTGAAAATATTCATGAAAATTTTGAAACCAATATTCATCAAATAGATATTCATGTGATCTTTCTAGCATCCACAATTATCACTATTAAAATAATGGGTATGGATCATCAACATAACTTCTCTAAGATGAGCCATTTAAATTTATCTTCATATGAATCTTTTACTTTGGCTTATTAGAGACAAAATAAATATATCCACTAAATTCGAGCCTTTGATATAAATTATTGGTATCAGATAGAAATAGTATAATATTAACGGATTCGCAAAAAGAGAAATATATCCAACCAAGTCCAATAATTGAATCCAGTTTTTTTTGATGAAATAGCTATTATAATGACATGAAAGGGGGAGAATTGTATCTAAAAAAATATTGAAAAAATCAAAATATCCCTTTTTAATTAATGTAATTATTTTATTCTCTATTATTGATGAGTAAGCAATAGAATATAGAGTGTTTTATAGTGGTTCAGGGAATATAAATTCTCTAGTCTACTCCACTAGATCTCTCTTCATAAACTTGGTGATTTTCACAGGCAGTTCCTTTTGTCGGGGACCTCTGAAACTGATTTCATGTAGTTGAAATATTACAACACTGCTTTTTACAAGAAATTATAATTCTTTTTTATGGAACCAAAATATTCAAATCTTAGTACAAGAAGCTAACACTCCACCATGAATAATTAAGAGAAGTTGAAGCTTTAGAAAAAATAGGTGATATGTATATTATTTAAACAACATCATCACATATATTAAACAACAACAAAAATATATATAAGATCTTTAATAAAACACACATAATCATCCAATTAATTCATCATCATCAGGTGACATTCCTATTCTTATTTAAACAGTAGTAAATAAAATATTTCTTCTTTAGCAGAACCTATCTATAATGTCTCAGATTTTTTTTTGTATTACTTAAAAATTATATTGAATTATTACGAGACCAGAAGCAGAGATGGAACATCATTCTGAGGCCCAGTGAGCCATAATGGTGGTTTGAAATTGTTTTAAGTTAAGTGAGTCGGCATATGTGTGCAGTTGTAGCAGTTAACAAACGGATGCCCGGTTTAAAAATCTGAGGGCACCGTTGCGTCTGGGACAATGACTTTACCTATGAACGGGTCTAACCTCGACCGGCGCGGGTCGAGAGAAAATGTTAATTTTTAGAAATTTTTATTAAAAATAAAATAAATTAATTCAAAAAGATCATTTATTTTATTTTGAAACATCTACTACAGATCAACGATGGGGAAACTGTTTCAATAATTAATTCCATGATTTAATCACTCTAAAATAGCAATGATGACTCATTAATTTCGCAGCATAATGACAGCGACTTAGCGTAATAGAACGCTGAAGCATGTTTCCTCATTTTTATGGGTTAATCAAATGTTGATCACTGGCAGAAGGTGGAGAGAAACTATGGAGAATTCTTAGATCATTGGAGGTAACTCTTGATGAGGAACGATGATGAATCAAAGCTACGAATCGATGCACCATCTATGTTGAAGGATCTCAGCGATGACGGTAGCATGACCCATTCATTAGTAATCGATCCCTTCTTGAGGTAGGGGTTGTTATTTCAATTCACCATCCCAGTTCTTGGTTTAAATGTGGAACGTGGACCAACCTATGAACAGGATGATCTGCGGATATTGCATTCTAACGGGAGGGTTTTTATTGGGATGATTTTGGGGATTAATCCATGATGTTAAAAAAATCCATGTTTTGATTCCTTATATTTAATCCTTCTAATGGGAGAGAATTAATTTCATGATTAATGATGGCGGAGGTTTATTCCTCTTTTGTGGTTTGTATTTCTTCCCCCTCTTCTTACACTGTGTTCTTCATGTTCTTCACGGGGTGACGAACAACTGATCTTTGTGCATATGTTTGGAAACGCGATGATCTGAAACTGGAGACCTGAAATCACAACGACTCTAAGGAGGCATGAAAACGATGGCGGATGACGAATTGGCTCGGATATAAAGAGACCATTCTTCGAGCATTCTTCACGTAGGAGGATCGATGCGCATTTTCAGGACCGATCGGAGGCCTAAAAACAATGGATACAACTTTGGGATGTCGAGGCGACCTATAATCTGGTGTTTCATGGAGATCAGATCATTGGAACGAAGATCGAAGCATCATGGGAGGCATGCTGGTGAGAAGGGTTGTTTCTGGAAATTTCCGCAATACACGACGTGTATCCCGATAAACACGCCATGTGGTATTGGTGGTGGAGGCTAGGGTTTCAGGTGTCAGACAGGTATCACACGGTGTGTGACCCCAGTCACACGGCATATTGGACTTTCCCCAAAGCTCGGTGCATAATCTGGAAAGTACACGGACACGGGATGAACTACACAACTTTAGAACATGGCGTATAGACCCTACGTAGCAAGACAGAGGTGACCACGTGGGACTCGGTGTGTATCTAGGGGATACACGGACATGAGGTGGAGCACATGACCGTGTACTCCACCACATGGCGAGGCGAGGCTAGTAACACAGGTCACCCTATGTACTGATTACACGGGTTGGCATACATAGGTTGAGGCCTTGTACTGGCACATGGGCAGCGTACATGGAGTGGACCCCATATACTTTAACACGGAATGTGATCCTTTCTACATGTTGTGTAGTTTCGATTCACATGGCAAGCCATACGACATGGGTCGTTGTACAAGGGCAATAACCGGGGTCAGAGGACACAACATGTGACCTATCTATATGCCCTTTACTTTTCAGTACATGGGTTTATCTTCTAGTCAACCATATCTTGGACATGTTTTGTTTCGGTTAGTGCCCCTTCTTCTCATTCCCCTAAAGGTTGGGTATCAGTTCATGCAACAAGATTATTATCCCTTAAGTAGTGCTTTCCGAGACAGGGTTAGTTATCGCTCAGAGAGGCCCAGAGCGAGATTCTCTATCCATTATTGGCCATAGTTAGATTCATCTATCGATGTGACCACTTCCACAGGGCATTGATCCTCTACCAAGCAGGTGAATCCAGATGATTCGTGGTATCCACCAAATACCTGGAAGTGATCCTCATCTGTGTATCATGATCTTTCCCCACTCAAGAGTGTGTTCTCCAGTAATGAGCGTATCTATCTCTCGTGGCTTTTCCTGAGGAATAGTACTTCTCGGACAGACATTATCAGAGCTATCAGACTCATGGAGTGAGTTCTCCCGGGAGAGTGCTTCATGGAATCATCGAACAGAATCCCTAGTGGTAGTATGTTGTTTCATCACTTTTCCCTAGTCTACGAGTTTGGGATTTGAGTATATCTGCATTGTTTTCTCCTATTATATGTTCAAAAAACATATACTTTGTAGAGATGACCATTCCTTTCCATTGTGTTTTTCTTTGTGTTTTTCAAATCCATCTACCGAGGACTGTTATAATCACCCTTTCACGGGCTTTTCTGGCACGTGTTGTGTCTTGTGCAGATGAGCAGCCTTTTGACAGAGTCCAGGGTAGACAAGGACAGGAATGAGCTTTCTGAGTTCCCCACAAGGTGAGGTGTTCTTACAGCTACGAGCAGTAGTCCCAGTACCTCTTTGTGTTTACAGGATGGACTTTTTAGTTTTGAGACTCTTGTTTTTGGTGGGTTTGTATTCTGGAACAATTTGCTTTCAGTAATTTACTTTCCATCATACTCTATTGATTGGGTTTAGTTGTATGCATGCATTTTATCCCTAAGAGGTTTTTTAATTTCAGCATTTTGGACTTGGAGATGGGTGTGTGTGTATAGGTACATAGACAGTGCCTCCCATGTTAGTGTTATTCTTACACAGTGCTAGTCACTAGCCCCTGGCCTATTGGATTCGGGCTTGGGGAGTCACAGCTCGGGCCCTATTGGTACGGGTCATGATAGAGTGGTATCAAAGGTGATCTGTTCTACCTTAGGGCCAAGAGTCTATGAGATTGGTTTCGGGTAATAGTATTAAGTGTTTTGAACTCATCATTCAGGCCACAGACTCCAGTGTTGGTGTGGGTAACTGACGTATCCTTACACCAGGACTCAGATAACCTGATTTTCAACTCGATGCATGAAAACACTAGTTGAGGGGAAATAAAAATAATGGTACATGCATCATATAGGAATGGGTTGTGTTTTCCATGACCTTTGTGTTAACCATCCAGATATACTCATTAACCATGGGACATCTTGTTTCCTTATAGGGTTCCTCCATGATTCATTCCCACTAGGATCCAGCAGCACGATCATGAGGATGACCCCCTTAGTGACGCGACTTCGATGCAGGGACCAGTTCCCCAGGCATTTCCACCAGGTCGTGCACCTTCCATACCACCACCAGTGGAGTAGTCTGTGGTACCTTTAGTACCTATCGACGAAGTGCGCGGACTGAGAGCGCTCCATGAGTTCCATAGTCAAAGACCCCTCAAGTTCCAAGGTGAGCCCGACCCTCTGGAGGCTGGGGACTGGCTTGATGTGGTGAAAAGAGTTTTTTGTCTATTAAGGACACCAGCGGACCAGATGGTGATCCTAGGAGTGATCCTTCTTTAGGGTTCAGTGGGACGATGGTGGAGTCTGACCACACAGATTCAGGACAACGAGACCCTTTCACAGACAGAGTTTGAGAGACTCTTCAGGGAGGAGTTCTATCCAGTTATGCTGAGTGGAGTGTGCATCCAAGAGCTTCTTCAACTCTAGTAGGGCAGTTTGACTATAACTGACTATTCATTTAGGTTCACCAACCTCACCAGGTACTCAAAGGATATGGTTAGGTAGTAGTACATCAGAGCTAGGACCTTCAAGTGAGGTCTACAATGAGACATCCGAGCTAGTGTCGTGCCTCTATGCATTCCAAATTATGCTAGAGTGCTTGAGCGATATTTGGTAATCGAGAGATTCTTGAAAAAGTAGAGATAGCCGACGACAGTCAGCGGTAGGAAGATAGGTCTGGAGACCATGGCAGTGGGGAGATAACATTGTAAAAAGGGATCAGGATGTGGGAGACGTCAGAGGAGGACCCAGGACAGGGAGTCGATGGTCCAGGTCTCTAAGGATGGATCCAGTAGTCCTAGGGAGAAGTGTTTCTACTATTGAAATGGAATGGGACATCTCGCTAGGGATTGTCCTACCCAACGAGCTGCTGACAGGGAAGTGGTGGATGAACAACCTTGGCAGAGGTAGAGAGTGGAGAGGACATACCCATTAGGCAGTGGACGTGGAAGAGGAGAAGGGAGAGCTACCGGTGGTGGCAGACGATTTGATTTACTTCCACCACCACCCCTAGGAGGTCTACACCATGCTCAGGGGGCTAGGGGACAGGGGTCGTGATAGATGTATGTGGTTAAGGCATATCACCTAGGGGCCCCAAGGATGATCTGAGGTACAATATGTATCTTCTCTATCACAGTTTCCATACATATAGACATAGTTTACACTCATTCCTTTATCACCACATGTCTTGTGAGAAAACATGAGATTCTTGTAGAGTCGTTGACGCAATCCTTACGCTTGGAGCCACCTATAGGAAACGACTCAATGATCACACACCATTGTAGACAGTGTGATCTTACCCTTGGAGGTGAGAGTTTCAGTTGGAACCTCTTGGTGGTAGCGTCGAGGCCTTACAACATCATTATCTGTAAGTATTGGTTATCTTATGTCAATGCCCATATTGAGTATTTTAGGCGAAGAGTGTGGTGTTTCCACAGTGACGGGAAGAAGATTTACTTTGTTAGAGAAAAGGAGACCCAGACATTACAGAATGGGCTCATGCATATGAGGGTATATCCAATCACTCAAGATTTGTCTAGATTTTCCCCCAGAGTAGTAGATGTGATGAGCTCCCAGTTCCTGAATGTAGTGGTAGAGTATGAGGACGTATTTCCTGAAGATGTTCTAGGACTACCCCCCCCCCCCCCTCTAGGAAATTTACTTCTGCATCAACATACACACCAGGACAGCACCGATTTCCTCATAATCATATCATATGGCTCCCACGGAGCTTCACAAGATGAGGGTGCAGTTGGAGGATTTGAAGAGCTAGGGTTTTCTATGACCCAACATTTCAACCTAGGCAGCGCCAGTCTTGTTTTCCAAGATGGCAGACATGAGTTTGATGTTGTGTGTGGAATAACGGTGCCTGAATCAGTTAATGGTGAAGAATAAGTATCCACTACCTAGGGCCAATGACCTATTTGATCAGCTAATAGAATCACAGTTGTTCTTGATGGTTGATCATCAATCGGGATATCACCAGTTATGGGTACGGGGTGAGGATATACTGAAGACAGATTTTAGATGCCGCTACTGTCACTATGAGTGCTTGGTTATGCCTTTTAGGATGAAAAATGCCCTCGAAGTTTTCATGGGACTGATGAACCAGATCTTACATCCGTACATGGCCGGTTCATAATGGTCTTCATTGACTACATCCTTGTGTACTCAGCATCAGAGGAAAAGCACACGAGACACCTGCTGATGGTTCTAGACGTACTCCGAGAGCACCAGCTTCATGGGAAGTGCTCGAAGTGCTAGTTATGGATTTAGGAAGTCCACTTCTTGGGACATTTTATCTCAATAGATGGTGTAGATGCGGACCCAGAAATGTTGGAGGAAATGTTAGCATGGGAACCACCTCGGAGCGTGATGGAGGTGCGGAGCTTCCTTGGATTGGAATGATATTACCAGATATTCATTCCTGATTTCTCCCGAATATCAGAACTTATGAAGGCTTTGATCAAGAAAGGGAAATACTTTATATGTATGGATGGGTTCCAACATACTTTCAATCAGTTGAGACAGAGTTTGATGAGCACCCCAATCTCGAGATTACCCGAGGAGGGTGTCGAGTATATAGTTTTATGAAATTCATCAGGAACCGAGCTTGGTTGTGTCCTGGTGTAGAGATAGGCAGTGATTTCTTATGGTTTGTGCCATCTTAGGCCACAAGAAAAGCACTATGTGGCCCATGATTTTGAGTTGGCGTCAGTGGTCTTTGTGTTGAACATGTGGTGATACTACCTTATGGGCAAGTGGTTTATCCTATAATCTGACCACAAGAGCCTCAAGTACATCTTCTCACAGAACGATCTGAATCTGAGGTAGCGGCGTTGGATACAGTTCCTCCATGTCTATGATTTTGTGATCATCTATACTCTTGGAAGGGGAACAAGCTGGCAGATTCTCCGAGAAGAAGGTTGAGCTCACAGCTGTAGAGTGAGGCGAAAGAGCAGTTAGCCATGTTGCAGTTATCCTTCATTGATAGAGAGGATGTAGCTTACCAACATTCGATGTTTATCACCCCTCTACTCTTATAATGAGTTATGGAGGCACAACTTGGGGATGTCTACTATGAGGTTTTATGTGGTCAGTTATCCACAAGAAATTCTCCTGATGGATTTTTAAAATGTGGATAGCATATAATTATTTACAGAGGACACTTTGTTATACCAGTAGCATTGCATAACGAGGTCCTAAGGGAGTTCCACACATCCCCCTAGTGGTACATCCTTGGGTTTAAAAGATGTACCAAGATCTCCAATGATATTTCTGGTGTTCAGGCATGAAGAAGGCAATAGAAGAGTTCATTTCTCAATGCCTTATATGTCAGTAGGTGTAGGTTGAGTACTAGGTTCCAGTGGGATTAGCGCACCCCTAGATGATCCAGAGTGGAAGTGGGATGGAATATCGATGGACTTCGTGAAAGGTCGACCAAAGACATCCAAGGGGCATGATTCCATCTGAGTGATCATTGACTGACTTACCAACTCTCCCACTTCCTAGCTATTAGGATACAGAGTTCCGTAGAGATCCTGGGACGCCTTTACGTGCAGAATATTGTTCAGCTCCAAGTTGTCCCTTTGACAATAGTCTCGGATCGAGATGCCTTCTTCGCATCCTGGTTGTGGAAGGGATTGTAGGAGGATTTTGGGAATCAACTACGCTTGAGCATGTTGTTCTATCCCCAGACTAATTTTCAGATGGAGAGGTCCATTTAGGTTCTAGAGGATATGTTTTGGGCTCGTATCTTGGACATTGATCGTAGATGGGGGGACTACCTACCACTAGTGGAGTTTGTGTACAATAACAGCAACCACTCCACCATTGGTACTACACCTTTCGAGGCTTTATATGGGAGACCCTTACGGTCACCACATTGCTGGACCGACCCCAGAGAGTCAGCACTCATGGGTCCAGAGATGGTATAAGCTACCACTGAGAAGGTTCAGATCATCCAGGAGCAGATGAATACTACACAAATCTAGTAGAAGTCTTATGCTAATAGGAGACTGATACCTCTTGAGTTCGAGGATAGAGACCATGACTTCCTTTGGGTCTCACCTCGACGAGGGTATCATATATTTCTTCGGGGCGGAAAGTTGTCTCTGAGGTTCATCGAACAGTTCCAGATACTGTGTAGATTTTTTGAAGGGGCATACTGCATAGCTCTATCTCCACAGTTTCATCGAGTACAATATGTCTTCCATGTGTCGCAGCTGACGAGGTATGTGCATGACCCATCACACGTCATCGACTGGGGTGAGCTAGGCATCGAGGATGGAGTGACCTTTGTCGAGTACCCAATGGAGATTGAGGATCAGTGGGAGAGGATCCTTTATGTGAAATCAATTACCATGGTGCACGTTCGGTGGAAGCATAGGAATATTCAGGAGAGCAGATGGGGGTGGGAGGCTCAGATCTGTGCCCAGTACCCACATCTTTTTGTGTAGCCTTGTTTTGGCTTTTCGGAGACGTAACACTCCAAGGTGTGGAGAATGTAATGTATCGGATTTTTTTGTGTATTACTTAAATATTATATGGAATTATTACGAGACCATGTGAAGAGACGACACATCATTCTAAGGCCCATTGATCTGGAATAGTGGTTTGAACGTTCTTAATGTTAAGTGAGCCGGCATATGTGCGTGGTTGCGGAAGTTTCTAAACGGATGACTGGATTAAAAATCTATGGGCACCATTGCATCTCGAAAGATGACATTACCAATGAACAGGTCTAACCTCGACTGACTAGGGTCAAGGGAAAATGTTAATTTTAAGATGTTTTTAGTAAAATTGAAATAAAATAAAATAAATTAATTCACAAAGTTTATTTCTTTTATTTAGAAACATCTACTATAGTGCAATAATGGGGCAGATGATTCAATAATTATTACCATGCCATAGTCACTCTGAAACAACAACACTGACTCATTAATGCCACGCTGTAAGGATAGTGACTCAGCGTAATAGAATTCCGAAGCGTGTTCCCCCATTTTTATGGGTTAATCAAATGTTTCTCACTGGAAAAAGGTGGAGAGAAACTCTAAAGAATTATCATATCATTGAAGAAAACTTTCGGTGATGAATGAAGTTGAATAAAAGTTGTGAATCGAAGTTCTAATGAAGTTAAATGATCTCGATGATGATGGCATCGCGACCCCTTCATCGGCAATCGATCCCCTCTTGAGGTAGGTGTTATTATTTCAATTCACCTCCCTCGTTCTTGCTTTAAACGTCGAAAGTGGACCAACCTACGAATAGGTTGATCCAAAAATCGTGTGTTCTAATGGGAGGTTTTTTATTTGGATGATTTTTTTGGATTAATCCATGATGATAAAAATAATCCATGATTTGAATCCTTATATTTAATTCTTCTAAAGGGAGCAGGTCAACGTCATGAAGAATGACAGCGGAGGGTTTTTTCTCTTTTTTGGTTTGTATTTCTTCCCCCTCTTCTTACCCCACATTCATTGAATTCTTCATGGGGTGATAAGAAAAATATCATTGAATTTCCATTTGGAAATGCATGGATTTGAAACTGAAGACTCGAAATCAGAACGACTCTACGGAGGTACGACGATAATGGAGGATGATGAATCAAATCGGATCGGAAGAGACTGTTCTTCAAGCGTTCTACATGCAGGAGGATAGGTGGGAAATTTTGGGGCCGATCGGAGGCCCAAAAAATGGAGATGACTTCAAGACATCGGGATGACCTAGAATCTAGAGTTTCATGGCGATTAGATCATTGGAATGAAGATTAAAGAGTCACGTGAGGTGCACTGGCGAGAAGAATTATTTCTTAAAATTTCAGCAATACACGGAATGTATCCTGATGAACATGTCATGTGGTATCGGAAGCAGTGGAGACTAGGGTTTTAGGTGTCATGCAGTTATCACACTGCACATTAGACTTTCTCTGAATCTCAGCATGTAATCTAGAAGGTACAAAGACATGGGATGAACTACACAAATTTGGAACACGGCGTGTATACCCTACGTTGCATGACAGAGGCAACTACATGGGACTCAGCATGTATCCAGGGGATACATGGACATGAAGTGGAGTACAAGGCCGTGTAATCCACCACACGGTCAGGTGACGCCAGTAACGTGGGTCACCCCGTGTACTGATTACAGGGGTTTTCGTACAAGGGTTGAGGTCGTGTACATGCACATGACCAGAGTACATGGATTGGACCCCAGATACTTTAACATAGAGTGTGATCACTTATACACGCCATGTAGTTGTGTTTCACATGACAAGCCTTACGACACGGGCTGTTGTACATGGGTAGTACCCGGGCTCAGAGAACACAGTGTGTTACCTATCTACATGTCATGTACTTTCCAGTACTGGCATGATCTTCTAGTTCACCGTATATGAGACACGTTTTTATTGGGATAGTTCCCCTTATTCTCGTTCCCCAAAAGGTAAGATATCATTTCCTACTATAGTAATATGATCCCTTCAGCAGCTCTTTCTGAGATTGAGTCATGTATCACTCCAAGAGTCCCAGAGCGAGATCCTCTATCCATTATTGACCCTAGGTAGAGTCAAGTATCGACATGACCACTTCCACAGGGCACTGATACTATACCTAGGAGGTGAATATGGATGATTTGTGGTATCCTCTAAGGCCCTGTAAGTGATCCTCATCTGTGTATCGGGATCTTTCCCCACTCAGGAGTGTCTTCTCCCATAATGAGTGTATCTATCTCTCGTGACTTTTCCTGATGAACAGTACTTCTCCAACGAACGTTATCATAGCTATCAAACTCTTGGAGTGAGTTATCCTGAGTGAGTGCATCATGTAATCTTCGAACTGAATCCCTAGTAGGGGTATGTTGTTGCGTGACTTGTCCCTAGACTACGGGTTTGAAATTTGAGTATATCTAGATTGTGTTCTCCTATTATTTGTTTAGTAGACATATACTGTGTATAGTTGACTATGCATTTCCTTTTTTTATTTTTGTGTGGTTTTCAGGGACCTCTAATGAGTATTGTAATACTCACCTCTGCACTGGCCTTTCCCGCATGTTTCATGTCTTGGGCAGATGAGCCGCCTTTTGACAGAGTTTAGGGCAGACCAGGACAGGGCTGAGATTTCTGAGTTCCCCACTGGCCGAGGTGTTCCTACAACAATGAGAAGCAGTCCCCGTACCTCTTTGTGTTTACAGGTTGGACTTTTTAGTTTTCAAAATCTTTTTTTTGGTGGTCTTGTATTATGGTCCAGTAAACCTTCAATACTTTACATTCTATCATACTCTGTTGGTTGGGTTTAGTTGTGTGCATGCATTGTTTCCCTTATAGGTTTTTAAATTTCAGCATTTTGGTCTTGGAGATGGGTGGGTGTGTACGTTACATAAAAAATACATCACATGTTATTAGTATGCCTACTCGGTGCTAGTCACTAGCCCCTGGCCTATTGGAGGTGGGCTTGGGGAGTTGTGGTGTGGGCCCCACTGGTATGGGTTGTCACACTATCTTGTACTTCTCATTCTTCATGAAGTGATAGAATAATGGATATAGAAAGTATTCTAATTCCTTCTTCAAAATTTTGAACAACGAAATGAATATTTTTTTAGCACTTTATTTTTTACTATGTTTTTACATCGACGAAATTTTTTGTATATTCCTTAATCTAAAAAATATATATATTTATATTAAAGAAGTTTCGGAATATCCTCTTCCTTTTGATATTAAAAATAAATTATGTTAATAGATCTGAAAAATTTCTCCCTGAAAAGAGAAGCACCATTTCTTTATTCATTCAACCGTAGAATAAATATTTATTAAATGAATTCAATATAATTTTATTAATTATTATGAAATTTCAGAAATAAATGTTGAATGATCCTATAAAACATATTTAAATATAATTCAAATAATCATTCAAAAAAATTGATATAAACCATTAAATCTTGAAGCATTATAAGTATGCAAATTTAAATATTTGAATTTAAATAAATATGAGCCTTTCGACTTCACTATAAAAATGACATTGAAAAAATTCAATCATTTTTCTCATTGATAATATTCCCAAAAACTTTTACAAGCACTTCAATCTAAGATCATGTATTTAATAATAACTTAATTAGGATATTTTAATGACCATAAAAATGACATTTCGTGCATTTTTGTAAAATAGTTAAATTAATATAAACCTATTGGATTTCCATATAACTAGGTTGCAAGTGATTTGGATAACTATAGAACATTAGGTAAATAAAATATAGTAAATTTACAAATATGTACATTGTAGAGTTTCAAAACTATTTCAGCATCTTCATGGAATTTTTGGATCACTAAAATAACTTTTTCAAGATTACACATATACTAATGACCTTTATATAATCATTTTATCTATCCAAATGCACGTGAAGTATTAAAATATGAGAAACGTAACTTGATATTTATTAAAATATATAGGAGAATTTTGTATGAAATTTTATACCTTTACTAAATAACTTATAGAAACATTGAAGTAATATTTCACCATCGAAACAACTGTATTATATTTTGACAAAAATTGATAAAAGGAATATAATATTGTTATGTCTCCAATGTAATTTATGGAATTAGAAACTAATAAATATCACTTATGATATAAAGTAAATACTGAGGCTTGTTAAATCTAAAACCACTTAAAAACTTTATTAGTAAACAAATAATGATGGGTTGATGTAATTATCCAAACCAAACGAATATGAGAATGGCATGAAAACACTAAAAAATCTCCCCCTTTTTGATAATCAAAAAACCCTAATTCTCAACAAACTTTTCTCCCCCTTTTTGTAAGGTTAAAAAATATGAGCTCTTGAGAAAATTTAATAACTCAATATATTTACCCATTTTATAAAAAATAGGTATTTGAAATTTTTTCTAGTATATCAAAATGATTTAAATTTTAAAAAGAAAATTTTATTCCCCCTTTTAAAAATTCAAAAAATGCATGTTGTTGTAAAGGACATGAAAATGTTGTTTTTAATACATATATAAATTCAAACTCCCCATAAATTAATTCTTCCTTATAAAATATATAATATTATATTTAAGGATCCATGAAAATATATAAACTATTATTAAATTAATTACAAGGGTTTTTCAAGGAATTAAAAATATATATTAAAATTTTTAATTCATTCCATAATAGTAAAATATTTTAACACATTATAATATTTAAAATAATACCCCAAAGTCTAATAATAATTCTAAATTAATTTAAATAAAATATATTCAATAAATTTAAAGATAATTATTTTTAATTAATTTCAAGTAACTTTTACACATTCCATAAATTGAATAAGAAAGTGTCTCATACCATGAAAGATTAATTTAGGAGATGAAACTAATTTAAATAATTAGACATTAAAAACATGCTTACATGAAAGATAAACATTAATATAAAATCATAAGAGTATTCTTGGTGGTCATTGGTTAATAAAATAAGTCATCGAATTAATTCATCTCGTAAAATAATAATGTAATATGAGATTTAACCGCTTAAGAATAAAAATAATTAAATGATAAGGAATTAAAGGTAAAACATTTCAAGGGTATTCTCCCATTAATAATAGAGTAAGTTTTTTTAATAAAATATTAACATATTAATGAAATAATTGTTGGATTAATAGTTCTAGCTCAAAGGATGTTTTCATCTAAAAGAATATAAAATATAAATATAAGAAATTTCCATAATTTTAAACAATCAACTTAATGGTATGACAACTAATTTCAGTGGCACATACCTAAAAAATATAAAATATTAGTGCATTTTGGTGCCCATGTGATTTTGGGTCTGTCTGGGTTAGAGACTGTTGGACTCCTCGTGTTTTAATCATGTTTTAATGATCGCAAATCCTAGTCATTCTATAATACTTGTTAATATTTTGCAATCTGTCTCAAATCATCTGTATAGAAGATTAGTTTCTTTATGCTTTAAATAAACCTATCCAATATCCTAATTTCTATAAAATATGTTTTATTATTGTAAACTATATTTAATTTGTGTTATAAATATTTCTTTGTCTATTTATTAAGTATAATACATTCTGTGAATATCAATGCTTAAGTCTAAATAAATATACTTGGCTAAGTCCGAGAAATAGTATGTCTGCCATTGGTTTTGGTTTCTTTGGAAAAGTAGCCAGACACCATGACCATCTAGACATAACGACCATCTAAAAACCATGACCATACAGACACTGTGACCATCCAGACATCGTGACCATCCAGACACTGTGACCATCCAGACACCGTGACCATCTAGAGAGCATGACCATCCAGACAGTGTGACCATCTAGACACTGTGACCATCTAGACATCGTGACCAGCCATACATTGTTACCATCCAAAAATCATAACTATCCAGACACTATTTTAAGGGGAAACTATTTCAAGGAGACAATATTTCATGGAGACACCATTTCCAGATAGATTGTGACACTATTTCTTAATTTTCTTTTGTTTTTAAATTTAATCTCTAAGGATCATATTTGAAACTTTTAAGTATACAGAAAAAACTAATGTTTCATTGTAAACATGTTACCAGAAAGTACAAGTTACAAGGTTCAGAATATAAGCATCGTGATGGTTCCAACACATTTACTCTAAGAATAAAAGTGAAGTGCCTACCAGAAACAAGAGAGCGTGATAATGAAGAAGCATGAGCATTCTTGAGAAAACCTAACACTTGCAACTCAAAATATATGAATAACACACAACCATTATTGAATCTAACAATGGTGAGATACTATTGATCAGAGTCAAGTACATCTTCACACTGTCAATACCACGAAGAACAAGAGCCATATCTAACTAACTTGCAATACTCTTGTTCCTACAAGAGGACTCGATTCTTGCATATGCTTCATCCTAGAAGTCTAGAGTTGCATAGACCAACACTCAGAGAATTTATAACATTATCTCATAATATTTGGTTTGTTTTGTATTGTTTTTAGCTTTCGATCAATGTGTGTGATTATATATTAAAAGTCACATTTTCTTCTACATTAAACTGAAGGACACAAGATATCCTTTCTCTCATATCTTTTTACACTTGTTTATTCCCATGGATATGTGTGGAAAAGTTCTCTATCTGACCTGGTAGTTTGTACCTATGAAGAAATATGGAAGAGGTCATTTTACCTCGAAAATATTTTGTACTAGTGTTTACCTCGATCCTGGTTGTGGATCATGATTATTAATATAAACTTTATGGTGGTAGGTGATCACTAAGTGGAGTGGATTAGGTCTCATCTTGTGACTAGACCAATTGTTTTATATATGTTGTGTTATCTAATTTAGTCTTCTATATTTTACTGTATAACTCAGAAATCAATAAACTATCTTTGATAGATAATCTTGTAAAAAATTTATAATTAATTTTCCTTATTAGAATATCTTCAAAAGTAATATTAATATCTTATATTTAGATTAATAAGAATTAATAAATCTTATAGGAAGTTTTTTAAACATTCACACTTTCATAACTATATTACTTTGATAAACTGGGTTGTATTTATTTTTATTGGGGTCCCTTTTAAGAGAAATTTTTATATAGAAATTTTAATAGATACTCAATTCACACCCCCCCCCCTCTTGATTACTCTACTTCGGCCGACATTTGGTATCAAATGAAGTTTTAAGACTATGTTTTTTACCCTATTCAACTGTGATTTTAGTTGTACTTTAAAGATCTGTGAATTTATGTTAATTCTAAATTTCTAGATCATTCAATGTATTTATTTATGAATAATTGATTGGAAGGTGATTCAAAAAACAGACCACTATTCTTTAATAGAACAAATTATACCTAATGGAAAATTAATATAAAAATTCATTTAAAAAGAATGGGTTTTGGAATCAGTCTTCAATTATAGAAGAGTATAATATTTCTGCTATGGATAGAATCACTTGGGATGACCCAACCAAGACTTCCTACAATAACAATTGAAAATCCAAGAAAGATTTATATTTCACTTTAGAAGAAGTGGAATTTAATATAATTTTTTCATGTAAAAGTGCCCATGAAATTTTGGATACTTTTTCTTTTTTATATGAAGGAACTTCTAGTGAGAAATAAATGAGACTTAACACTTATACTATTAAATATGATAACTTCAAAATGATACATGATGAGATAATTTCTGACATGTTTCTCAGGTTCAACGAAATTGTTAACACAATGATTTATCTTGAAAGAGAAGTCACAACCAAAGAACAGATCGTGAGGATTCTTAGATGCCTACCTAATAGATGGAGAGGAACCACTCTCTCATTTAGATAATCATTCAACATCAGTAATTTACCTGTAAAAGAACTCATTGGGAAACTAATGATGTAGGAAGAGGAACTAAAATTCAACAAGGAAGAGGAGGATGAACCCAAAAGAAAATTTGTTGCATTCAAAACCACCACTTCTATAAAAAAAGAGAAAGGGAAATTGGAATCCTTTTTAGAAATTTCTAGCAGTGAACAATCATCACTTGACATTGATAAGGAGATGGCTCAATTGGCCAGAATGTTTAAGATATTTTAGAAAAAGAAGACATTTTTAAGAAATACTAACCTCAAAGGACGATATGATCAAAGAAGAATTTGGAAGAATGATTGGAAAATAAGTGACAAGCCTTATGAGATAGTATTCTATGAGTGTAAGTGAAAAAGACATCTAAATGTTTACTACCCTAAGCTCAAGTACAAAAAAATTTGAGGAAAAAGATAGAAATTATAAAATGGTAATGAAAGCAATATTGAGTGCTTCTTAGGACAGTCTAAGTGACACATAATCTTCACATGATGAATAGGCTGACAAATCCAATATGTGTTTTATGACAAAAACATATGAGGTATCACTAGATTCCCCTGTACATAATTCCAATTATTTTGGATATGAAAGTCACTTTAAAGATATTTATAATGAAGAAATTTTTTAGTACTGTAATATTCTTGAAGATAAACTTAATGAACTGAAAGATAAATCCAAATCTTTAAAGAAACATCATTTTCTTACCTTAACTGATAAAACTATACTTACTGTATAAATAGAGAAAAATGCTCAATTACATAAACATAACAATGAACTAAATTTATCTAATGAGAAATTGAAAAGGGATCATGAAAGGTTTACTAATGGTAAAGATACTTGAGTACAAGTTCTAGGTAAACATATTTCTCCTAAATATACTATTGGTGTTGGCTATCAACCTGGAAAAAGAAATTTTTGAAGAACTAATTTTGTCTCTAAATATAGGACATAAAACATTACTCTTAGTTCTAGAAAACATTCATCTAGTTCAAATTATGATACAATTTCTACTGTTTAAATCATTTCTTGACCAAATACATTTAATTTTTAAAGTACATTACATAATGAATATATGAAACTTTTGAGACATATATAGGTTCCTAAATAACTATTCATTAATATTACTAGACCCAAACAAGTATGGGTACCAAAATCTATTTTTATCTGGATATTTTGTAGGAATGTTGCTTAATGAGATCCTATGAAAGTGTATGGTACTTGGATAGTGGGTGTTCAAGACACTTGATAGAATACTATTCACGATAAAATAATTTAATAAAAATTGATGGTGGACATGTCACATTTTGTGAAAATGCCATAGGAAAGATCATTGGCCTTGGCCAAATCAATAACTCTAACTCTGTTTAAATTTCTAAAGTACTTTTTGTTGATGGATTAAAATATAATTTGCTTAGTATTTCACAACTGTGTGATGATGGATTTCATGTTAAATTTCAAAATAATTCTTTCAATGTTTTCAATTCTAAAACTGAATTTGTATTTTACTTTTTAAGAAATGAAAAAGCATTTTCTGTTAACATAAGTTCTTTCATCTCTAAAAATTCATCATGTTTAAGTGTATATCACAAAGAGTTTTAGATTTGGAATAGGAGACGAGGACATTGTAATATTCACTCTCTTAGAAAGTTATCTAGAGAAATTCTAGTCAAAGATCTACCCAAACATGAGTTTCCAAATGATAATGTGTGTAATTATTTTCAAAATGGATAGAAACACAATGTTTTCGTCAATCCATAGAAAGAAGTTTCAACTTATTAACCTCTCTAACTGGTTAAAATGGATTTTTTGGACCATATAGAGTTTCTAGTTTAATTGGGAAGCACTATGTTTATGTTCTTGTAGATGACTTTTCTAAATATAATAGGACTTTTCTTTTCTCACTAAAGTGAAGCCTGATCTAATTTTACTAAATATGCCAAAACTGTATAAAATCACAGTGGACATAGAATTAAATCCTTAATAAGTGATCATTACTATGAGTTTTAAAATCAAGAGTTTTAATCCTTCTTCTCACAAAATGTCTATAGTCATTATTTATCTTCCACTATAACACCTAAACAAAATTGAGTTATAAAAAGAAGAAAAAAACCTTGATAGAAATTTCTATAACCATTCTTAGTGACTATGACTTAGCTATTTATTTTTGGGATAAATCTGTAAATACAGCATGCTATGTTTTTTATAGAGTGTTGATCAGGTCTATTATTAAAATAACTCCATATGAGTTATGGAACAATAGAAAACCCAAAATAATCTACTTCAATGTTTTTGGATGCAAATTTTGTATCCTTAATACCAAGGACAATCATGATAAATTTTCATCTAGGAGTTATGAAGGAATATTTTTAGGATAATCTATCTCTAATAAATCCTATAGAGTTTTTAATAAAAGAACATTATTTGTGGAAGAATGTTTCCATGTTAAATTAAACGAAACAGATCCACATGAGCCTAAGACCACTTTAGAGAACCTGGAGGATAACGTATCAAATCTGAACATTAATTAAAAATCCACTAATCATCTTGTGAAGGAATCTATGAAATCATCTAGTTCTCAAAATTCATTAGATACAAGTCACAATAAACCTAAACCTTTTGATGAGCCTAAAATCACTTGTCCTTCTATTTCAAGAGAAATTAGAACTCTTAAGAACCATCCATTAGATGTCGTTGTAGGAGACTTAGATAAAAGAACTCAAACTAGAGCTTCTCTTAGAATCCAGGTTGAACATCAAGTCTTCTTGTAACAACTTGAACTTAAATACATTAATTATGCTATGAATGATAAATTTTGGGTGATGTCTATGCAAGAAGAACTTAATCAATTTGAAAGGAACAAGGTTTAGAAACCTGTTGATAGACATAAAAAAACATTTACCATAGGTACTAAATGGGTATTTAAAAATAAGATTGATGAAGATGGTAATATAGTTATAAACAAGGCCAGATTGGTTGCACAAGGCTATAGTCAAGAAAAACGAATTGACTATCAAGAAACCTTTTCACTAGTACCTAGACTTGAAGCCATCAGAATTATGCTTTCTTATGCTACACATCTGAATTTCAAATTATATCAAATTTATGTTAAAAGTGAATTCCTAAATGGGTATATATATGAGGATGTATTTTTTGAGAAACCCCCAAGTTTTACAAATCATCGTTTTCCCTAATAGATTTTTAAATTATCAATATATTTATATGGTTTAAATAAAGCTCCAAGAGCTTGGTATGATAGACTGAGTACATTTATTATTTCCAATGGTTTTACAAAAGGAATATTTGATCCAATACTTTTTATAAAACAAATTTAAAATGATTTTTTAGTAGTTTAAATTTATCTAGATGACATTATCTTTGGATCTTCAAAAAATTCTTTATGTATTTAATTTTTTAAAATGATGCAAAATGAATTTGAAATTAGTTTAATGGGTGAACTAAAATTCATTATTGGATTTCAAATCCTTCAAAATAATGATGGTGGTATATTAAATAAAATAAAATATACTAGGGGTCTTCTAAAACGTTTTGGTTTGGATAGAACTAAAATTAGTGACATTCCAATGAGTACTACTTGTAAGTTGGATCTTGATGAAGATGGAAAATATGTTGATCAAACCAAAAATAGAGGAATGATTGGAAGTTTTCTCTACATAACTGTTATCCGGCCTGAAATTATGTTTAGTGTGTATATGTGTGCTCATTTTCAAGAAAACCCTATGGAATACCATTTAAATGTTGTTAAGATAATTTTCAAATACCTCAAACATACACCCAATCTAGGACTCTTCTATCCCAGAGGACAACAATTTGATTTAGTTAGTTATTCTGATGCTGACTTCAGTGGTTGTTAGTTAGATAGAAAACCCACCCCTGGAACATGTCACATTGTAGGAAAGTCACTAGTATCATGGTGTAGTAATAAACAAAACTATGTTGCATTATCTACTGGAGAAGCTGAATATGTAGCTGCTGGTAGTTGTTGTGCACAAAATTTTGTGAATATTGCACACATTACTAGATTATAGATATTATTTTAGGCATTTACCTATAAATTGTGAAAGTAAAAGTTCTATTAACATTTCAAAAAATCTTGTTACACAATCTAGGACAAAACATATTGATGTAAGACATCACTTTTTGAGGGATATATATCGAAAAGGTGATATTTGTAGAGACCCGAAGCTTGACGTACATGGACATTACATTACTTCTGTGGAATAATTAATACATAACAATAACATCAACCTAAGGACAGTAATAGTTTAGTGTCTTTGGAAACATGGGACATAATCTTCAAATCTTGGTGAAAGATCATCAACAACTCCCATAATGATCTTCCCTTTTTTTCTTCTTACCTAACACCTTTCTTTATATACTGGGGAAAATAAAACATATAAAGTGTGAGATCAAATTCTCAGTAAGGGTAATCATGGAGAAAATAAAACAAACCATACACATTTGAACTTCAAAACATGAACATAATATTTAAACATCAAAATCTTGAGCAATGACATAAAACATGGTAGTACATAAGGCATAGATCATAATGGAACATCAATCATGGTAAAATGGAATGTGAATAAAACATTTAATTATGGAAACCGTTAAGCACATGTTATGATTTCCATAGTAGCTAAGGCATTGCTGTCATGACCATCTTAGTGGAAAAATTCCCTTACTGAACCAGGTTTACTTGTCGTTCCAGCCCTGTATTACTGAACTAGATTTAATTTCCATTCCAGTAAAGTCTATATCATGAGATATAATTATTTACCCAATGCATTGTAGGGATATATAGGTCCCTCCCATCTAATAATGAAATCATTATTACGTTTGCCACAACAAAAACATAAATCATTTATCATAACCCAAAGAATAAAAAGGGTTTCATAATCATCATCATATCATTACATACTCCATATAAAACAAATGGATATCATTTCATCATAATAAAAGTGAAACCATGTAAATCATAGATACATTATAATTGAAACATAAACATATGAAATAATTTCATCTTGGATGGAAAATGGTTTGGATAAAACACTTGAAATGAATTCTTGAGGAAAAATCATTTCTTATTAAAAACCATTTTCATTTCACAAAATGGCATGAAATTTAAAAAGAAAAGGATTTTCTTGAAAATAGTTATGAAATGTTGTAGAGTATGATTCATTAAAATAAGGCTTTATGAAACCTTAAAAAAATGTTCATGTCGTAATAGTAAAAAACATTCCTCTCGTACTTTTGTCAGAAAAGTCAAAAAGTTCCTCGTTTGGTAAACAATAGTAAGATTCCTTTCATAACATGTGATAAATTTAACAAATGGTTAAAAAGGAAATTAAACATACATGAATTTTTTTTATAAAACCTGATAATGGATGATAATAATAACCTCAGTAAATACTTACGAATAAACAATCTCAGATAAAAATGAGATTGGAATAATTATCCCTTACCTTAGGTCTGATATGCTTAGTACGTAGTTGAACCTCATGTATAATGATTCAAATAATTTCATTGAATTATTACAGAATCATATTCATTGTTATGATATCATATATGGTTTACTTATGACTTTATATTACCCGTTCTTTTTTAAATTCGATGTAAAAGCAGCGATTTGGGTAAAATCGTTTCATTTATTATACTTGTTTTGACTTGTTGTTCTTGATATTATTATTTATATCCTGATTTACATAATTGCAGAATGTAAAACATGATTTATATATAATATATTTTCAGTATATACATATATATATGATATATCAATAAATGGAATGAAATACATCGTTCATGGAGACAGTAGGTCGTACATACGCATGAACGTTGTTTTCATTTCCTTATTGAATTGAATTGAATTAAGTAGATGACATACATATATATATACATAAATACAGTAACATTATTAGGTCATATATTTCTTGATTACATATTATATATACTTTATAATCATTCATGAATGGTTAACATGGAGAATTAATCCCATCGCGTCGTGGAGACGGTAGTCCGTACGTACGCACAAGTGATGATACCATTCCCATGATCGTGGAATTGTATTTAAGTTTATGTATAATATTTCAGAATCAATATCACATTAAAATAATCACATATATTTATTCTTCACACCATTATACCCATCCATGTAAGGTGGTGGTGGAAAACAGATTACACCACAGCGTGGAGATAGTATTTTGTATGTACGCACACATAGTGATTTCATTTTCCATAGGATGGATAGAAGGTGGAATATGGTTGTTTCATATTTATAATTACATATCAGTATATTAGTGATTTTGATGTTATTACTTCATAATGAAACAACTAAATAAGATGAAGTAGAAGAAAAAAATAAATTTGAAAGAATCGGTAACAGATATTACCTCTTCTTCGACACGCCTCTTTGAAACCTCCTCTTAGGGCACTAAAATTTGTCTTTAATGAAGACCAGAACCTCTAGAATGTTTATATGGGAGTGTATAAGAGAAGTTGGTAGGGTTTGAGCGAGCTTCAAGGCTCAAAGTTGTGAAAATATTAGTGAGAGGTGGTGCCCTTTTATAAGGGGGGAGAGGGGCACATTTGGAATCCTAAAAAATATTAGTTTAATATAAATTTAAACCACACATAAAAAACCTCCAAAAATGAATCAATTCAAATATTAGATGATATAGGGTTGTAATATCATCATCCAATCAAATTTAGACATGGTTTGATCTTATTTTAAACCTTATCATTTTGATTTATCTTTATTTAATCTATTTAATTTTATTTGTGGTAATAAAATTATAAATTTTAAATGGTTATAAATAATCACTTATGTGTTGTTAATTTTACATATTTGGATACATAATGACATTTTAGACTATATAAATTTCAATTTATAATTTTTAAATATTTTTGTGATTTATAAACAATTTAATAATATGTTATTTTTATAAAATAACAACAGTGTTAATCTTGAAACTATTCATTTATTTGAATTTAAATAAAATCCACACAAAGGATATATTCAGAATAAAATATTTAATAGGTTCCTAACATGTCATATTCATCTATAAAATTAGTGGAGCACATTAAATAGATCATATAATATTTATTTTACTATTTTTCAAACCATTTATTTGATACTTCTCTTAATAAAATAATTTCTACAACATTTCTGTATAATTATTAAATATACTTATTTGTTTCATAAACATTAAAAATAAAATAATAGGATGAAGATAAATATTATATATTCCATAAGAATACTTTTATTCGGATTGATATTCTATAACACCCAACTTTTGAAATGTTATATTTATTAAATTATGAAGGTGACAACTTTGACATCATTTAAAATAAAATAATATATGTGTCATAATCAGTTTTATAAGACACCAACGGTCATATATTCGGTTATTGGATGCTTATTGTGTATATATACACTACCAATATTTTTTGGTCAGGTTTGTGAGCCTTTTAATGGGTATTAATATTTCAATAAAAACTATATTACTTATTTTTCACTAAATAAATAATTTCTGCATGATTAATGTATAAGATATTAAGGTGATTAAATATCTCTTAAAAATTATAACTAAATTACCATGGTAAAGAAAAAAATTTTATATTTCAAATGAGTATTTATAATAGAATTTATATTTTGTATGAACTTATATTAAAAATACTTTAATTATTAAAGTTGAGTGAGACATATTCCACTTTCTTTTAAATAAAATAAACTAAAGGACTTAATCACCTTCAAGTGGGTTCCAATGGATTCCATTTCGACCCAAATATGACTAAAGATGAAATATAAGCATCCAATTATATTAAGACAAGTGTTAGAGTAACACGATCCAAGATTAGTGTTTCATATACTATAAGATAATACGGTGTTGCGTATAGTGCAAGATAATATTGGGGTACAAGACATCAAATAAATTAAAAAGAATACTTCTCATAAAATCTTAGGGTGTTACAACATCACATTTGAATTCATTGGAACTAAATATCAACTCACTGATATATTCACTAGGACATTAAATTATGAAAGAATAGATTACATTATACATGAATTGGGAATGATGAATATTAAGTAGTAAGTATACAGTTTCATAGCATAATATTTGAATGTTTATGGTTTCAGAAGTCATTGTCTTATAGACTACTGTCTAACACTAATAGTTCTATAGTTTTACAGTCTTAAATTTTATTGTTTAATGTTTATGGTCTCACAGTTACTATCTCTCTTATTACTGTTTAGCACTTACTATCTCAAACAATATGGTCACATAGTTTAGAAATCTCACAGATACAGTCTCATTGTGATATCCAGTTCCAGTCTCACCATGAAATTCAATTACGATCTCACTATAAAGACTCCTTGTTGTTTTATTTACATATTAAAACTCATATCATAGTAATTAATTATTGTGTTCTTTTACTTTCCCATGCTTTTTATTTTGCGACTCTTGGTATCCCTAAATGATAAAAACTAAATAAGTTTCACTCATTCTTCACCCAAGATCTCTTCTCTCAAACCGTAACACCTCTTTAATACCTTATCTCACTCAAACCCTTGTGGATTTCCAAGGATAAAATGAAAGTCCTCATCAACCCCTGAGAAGGGTAGTTTAAAGAAGAAGATGAAAATAAGGCCAAAGTTAGCACCCAAAAGTCCTTTGAATCTGAACCTGGTGAACAGAGTAGTTGTTCCTGAAAAAGAAATTTTCCCCAAGTGTATTTTGTCAAGTAAGTCTTTATTGTTGAAAGTACTGAAAGAGAAATGATAGATGGAATGGTTTTTAAAGTAGGATAGACCGATTTACCCAAAACTTTTTGCACAGTTTTATCAATTTGTTTAATTTTATTTGGATAAGGAAGATAGTTTTGTTGTGAGAAGCTAGATAAATAGACAGAGATATAATTTTTCGTCGAGGTTATGGGTTTCATGCCTAAGGATTCCTCGTGAGGGTTTTTGTGAGGATAACCAGAGAGGTACTCATCCTTCAAGTGAGTTTTTTGTTTTCAATTAACCATTGATAATATTATCTGGAAATGAGACAATGCAAAGAGCCATATCTGCGGAGCAAGATGGTGATATCAAAATTCTGTTTAAATGTGTTCGGAATTTGATTAGTCCCAGAAAAGGTGGTTTTTCTATACTCAAATTTCAGGACGTATTTTTTATACCTATCATGAAAAATGAATACAATATTAGCCTATGAAAATATGTTATACAATATATGTGTGAGTTTATCAAGACAACCTCCCATTCAACCTTCATATTCTACTCAAGGATTATCTCAGCTATGCTTCATTAAAAAGGGTTGGTTGGACTAGATAAACAATATATTAATGACTATGAATTTTGTATTTAAAAAGTTACAGTAAAGGGAATGAAAATCAGTTGGAATCCATAGAGAAAATCATGGGTAGAGGATAATGACATGGTTTATGAAAATTTCAATACGGTGGAGGACTCTTCAAGACCTAAAGGTATTTCTGATCTTGGTTTGGAACCTGATGGAATTTTTTTCATTCTGATAAGGAAAAATAAAAATAGGTTTTTGTTGCACATACAAGGAAAACTATTCTGGAAGAAAAAGATAGTGAACCTATTCTCCAATACATAACTGAGAATGAAATTTCTGCTCCTGAAAAAGTTGTTGATTTAGAAGAACAACCTATTTCAAAAGAATAATCTATAGCTAAGGTAAGTGAAAATGATGTTGTAGAAGATGTTATCGAAGATGAAATTTTTTTGTGCAAGAAGATTCATATGAGGAACAAGTGGAGGAACAATATATTACTGTAATTATCTCATCTACTGAAGAGAGAATAGAGCAATCCTTTCATTTGGATAGAAAGGAAATGGCTGAGGCTACTGGGGTTAAAATCTTGGAAATAGATCAAGGATCTAAATCTATCAGTCCTTATAAATATGCAACTGTTGAGGCGGAGCATCCCCCTAGTCTAGAATGTATTGAAGTGTCTAATATAGTTAATCTAACCTTAGTGGATACATGGTATATTTTCTTAGTTATTTTGATGTGAATGACTCCCATGAAGCATCAGTTAAAGGTATTGAACTGTCTAATATGTTTTCATTGAAACCAGTATCTACTCTTTATATTATGGATGCAGAGGAACCTGATCCTGTCTCAGCTTCTATCTCAGAACCTTCCCAAGAACCTTCAAATGTGGTGTATATGGATGAATTGAAATCATTTGGAGCTACCCTATTGGTTGGGGTTGAAAAGATCCTGATTACTCAACCTGATCCTATGAAAAACTTGAGTGAAAAGGATGTCACCCTATTGTTATAGAATATTATTTAGCAGATTCATCCCAAGATGCTTCACGAAATTCAAGAAGTCAGAGTTGATAACAAATAGTTAAGTGATGAAGTGAATTATCTCAGAGGTATGGTTGAAGATATGAAAATAGTGCTAAAATCAAAACCAGAACTTGTTTCTCATCCTGATGAGGATGTTGGTAATCAGATTCCATAGGAAGTAGCCTCCATGATTTGACCTAATCTATTATCCTTAGAGAACAAGGTATATGAATGAAACAAGAAAATTGTTCCAGAGATGTGTGAGTTTGTTATTGGTCTTAACAAGTTGACTGACGAGTATAAGGGTTGTCTCTATAATGTTCTAAATCAATTAAAGTACCTTATTACAGCTATTACAGCCTCTAAAACTTATGGATAGTCATCTCAACCCTCTTTGGACAGTGATCTGCTCAGAACAATTATTAAAGAAGAACTTCAATTTGTGCTCAGTGGCTTTGATAAAGAGTCTCTATCTGAGGTTGTCAAGAACAGTGACATAGCTCTCGATTTGGTGATAATTCATTCCAAAATATCCAATGATTATATGGAGGATATTTCTATGAATTTGGACTTCTACATCAATGGGATTTTCTTGAATTAAGACATGACCAACCATTTCAAATACCTTATCTATATTTTGATAATCACTCCTTTCACTCTTGATTTAAAAACATAAGTCCAAAATCTCCAATAATTCACTCCTTTGTTGGAAATGTTTATGAAGAAAAAGTATTTCTTTAAGAAATCCATGCAGTATGGTTGCATGATTATTGCTGACTTCATCAAGATTTTTGAGACCTTATCTTCACGTACAAAGTACTGCTATTGTGGCTCCTATAGCTTCAACCTTGAGACCTGGTTTTCCTGCGTTCTCATTCTCTGCCCTTGCCTTTACTTCTCTGTCTATCTCTCAGGATCAGAATAAAATAAAACCTATTATCCTAGACTAACAATTATCTTGGTATTCCACCAAACTTACCTTTTACCCTTCTATTTTTTAAGGACTCCTTTTACATTCTCTATCAACTGGTTCACTCCCCTCTTCCATTTCCCCCTCTATTCCTATGGATTCTTCTGATGTTGTTTCCAAGGGAAAAGAGAAGACATCTAGTGATAAATAAAAATTAATACTATCATTTGATAAGAATTCATTCTATATTTTTGTTTCTTATTGTTTGTAATGACACCTTTTTATCCATCTAATGCATTGTGCAATCTTATTGTTTATTATTTTATTTTATTTTATATTCATTTTTATAATCTCAAATGGGGGAGAGATCTGCACATGGAGAAATATGTACTCTAAATGCACACTATGGAAGAGACACTTTCACTAAGAATAGATATCTCACTCACATGATTTGTGATCATGAAAAAGGGAGATATTGTTGGACTCCTCATGTGTTAATCATGTTTTAATGATCACAAATTCTATTCATTCTGTAAAACCTGTTAATCTTTTGTAATCTGTCTCAAATAATATGTAAAGATGATTAGCATCTTTATGCATTAAATAAACCTATCAAAGATATTAATTTCTATAAATTATGTTTAATTATTGTAAACAATATATAATTTGTGTTATAATGATTTCTTGGCGATTTGAGTAAGTATAATCCATTCTGTGAATATAAATGCTTAAGTAAGAATACAGATACTTGGCTAAGTCTATGAATCAGAAACTCTACCACCGATTTTGGTTTCTCTAGAAAAGTGTCTAGACACTGTGACATTCTAGACAACATGAACATCCAGAAATAGTGATCATCCAGACACCGTGACCATCCAGACACCGTGACCATCTAGACATCGTGACCATCCAAACATTGTGACCGTCCATACACTATTTCAAGGATACATCGTTTCAAGGACACATCATTTCATGGAGACACCGCTTCATAGAGACACCATTTCTAGAAAGACTATGACGTTGTTTTTTAGTTTTTTTTGTCGCTTTTCAATTTAATCTCAAATGGTCATATTTGAAGAATTTAATTATACTTACATAATTAATGTTCTTTTAGACATGTTACCCGAAAGTACGAGGTGCAGAATAGATGAATCTTGTCGGTTCCAACACATGCACTCCACGAATAAAAGTGAAGTGTGGCCAAGAAACAATAGAGCACGATAATGAAGAAGAAAGAGCATTCTTGAGAAAACTCGACACATGTAACTCAACATATATAAAGAACACACAAACCATTCTTAAATACAACAAGGATGAGATACCATTGATCAGAATCAACGACATCTTCGCAGTGTCAATACCACGAAGAACATGAACAAGATCTAACTGACTTGCAAAACTTTTTTTTCCACAAGAGGACTCAATTCTGGAATCTACTTCATCCTAGAAGTCCAAATCTGCATAGACTAACACTCAGAGCATTTCATGCATTATATCATCATCTTTTATCTTTTGTGTATTGTTTTTATCCTTCAAGCAGTGTGTGTGTGTCTGTGTGTATTAAACACACAATGTCTCTTATATCAAACTGAAGGATACAAGATATCCTTCCTATCGTATCTTTATACAGTTGTTTATTCCCATGGATAAGTGTGGAAGAGGTCCATGGGTGACCTAGTATTTTGTACCCACGAAGAACTGTGGAAGAGGTCGTGTGACCTGAGCAGTCTTGTGTACTGTTGTTTTCCCTGATCTAGGTTGTGGATCAAGTTAATTATTATAAACTACTTGGTAAATGGTGATCACCAAGTGGAGTGGATTAGGTATCAGCTTGAGACTAAACCACTTGTTTTAAATCCGTTGTGTTATCTAATTTAGTCTTCTTTGTTTTACTTTATAATTCAGAAATCACTATACTTTCTTTGATAGTTAATCATGGAATGAAGTTATAATTACTTTTCCTTATTATAATGGATTGAAAAATAATATTAAAAAGTGATATTATAATTACTAATCAATCTTCTGAGAAGTTATTTTAAGAATCAAACTTTCATAACCTTATTAATTCGATTAACTGGGCTGTATTTATTTTTATTGGGAACCTTTTAACAAAACATTGTAAACAAATATTTTAATAGATACTCAATTCCCCCCCCCCCTTATGGATTACTCTAATCCAACCAAAAAAGACTAAATAAATTTGTAATCAAATCTATTTATTTTGTGTAGAAATTTGAAAACTAAAAAAAGATAATTATTTTGATTAATAAACATGATTGATTCAAAAAAACATGTGGATTTATAAAATAAAATTCTTTAGTATAATATATGTTAATATAGTAATAAAAACATTTAAAAGTAGTCATTATTTTATTTTTGAACTAGGAAAAAATTAATTCTTATATAATTTTTGATTTTCTCCATTACTATTAATATGATGTTTACATTTATGAATTTTATTTTTGCTAAGAATTTTATTCAAGTAACTATATCCATTAATAAGCACATTAGAGGATTGTTTTAATGTATTAATTTCTTCTAAATAATTCATTAAATTTAGTTTCA
The DNA here is from genome assembly GCA_963277665.1 of Viscum album. Taxonomy (NCBI): domain Eukaryota; kingdom Viridiplantae; phylum Streptophyta; class Magnoliopsida; order Santalales; family Viscaceae; genus Viscum; species Viscum album. Next base: position 390,352,115 of record OY728166.1, read on the forward strand.
TGTACAAAACGTAAATTTTAATATTAATTAGATATTAAATCGATAATTTAATTTGAAATTATCACATTATAAATTAAAATAGGATCATAAGATTTTATATGTTTTTTATTCTATTTATTTTATAATTCAAAATTTTTCTTCAACCATAAAACAATATTTGTTATTTTTATCATAAAAATGAAAGAATAAAAATTATGAGAGTAAGAATATTATACCTTATCAGTGTGATTAATAAGACATAGATTTTCCATTAAATTTGTTTGATCAAATATTGAGTTTGTAGGTGATTCAACTCGTGAACCTAAATGAATAGAATCAAAAAATTCATCCATAAAAGTTTTTATTGCAGCATTTTAATTTTTTATAGAAATTTGATTTCAAATTTCTTCATGTATAAGAGTTAATACATGTTAATCAACTCTTTTGACACTATATCTGGTTCTAAAAATAAAGTTTCCATGGTAGCAATGTGATGGAAAACTTATGTCAAATTTAGTTATCAAACTTTATCAGTTCCTTCATAAAAAATTGTGATTGTCTACCACGTCTCAAAGGAATTAGTAATTCGTGATACTTGATTGATTTCATCCAAACCATGCTCTAATTTAATGGCATTCATATATATCTTATTAAAAAAAATTTAAACATCCTTAGTAGTATCCTACACTTATGGTTCCCTAGAAATTTCATAAGGTTGGAAAATCGTCATGTAATATTTGAAACCAAGATTAATCATATATATAGTCATGAAAGATTTACAATATCTATAATTATCACAATTAAAATAAGGAGAATAGATCATTGACATAAATTCTCTATGATTTTTCACTCGATTTTATCTTCATCTAAAACTTGAACTTAGGATTGTTAGTACCGAAATAAATATATCCACTAGCTCCCATACTTTGACTCAATTTTTTGTATCGAATTAAAACATTATAGTATTCAAGGATTTAAAAAGGATAAATATATCCAATGGTGACCACCCTTTGATATTACTTATTGTGTCAGAATGACTATGGAAAATACAAAAGAGGGGGTGAATTAATACCTTTTAAAAAACTTTACAAATTTAAAATGTCCCTCTTGAATTAAATTTATTCTTTCAATATCTCTTACGTAAAATTAAGTGGTTGAAAATAAATAAAGTAAAAAAAAATAAAAATAGTGATGTATAGTGCTTTAGGTCATAGAAATCCCCTAGTCCACTCCACCAATGCTCTCTCCACAAGCTTGGTGATTTTCACCAGTAGGTCCTTTTGTCAGGGATCTCTTCAATTGAGTGCATGTAGTTTAAATATTATAAAAAATCTATTACAATTTTTTTTGTCTTTTATAGGGTACCAAAATATTCACAACTCAGTACAATAATTTGACACTCCAACAAGAATGTGTAAGAGAACATTAAATTTGAGATAAAATATATGAGATTTAGATTGTTGAAATGAATTTAGCACAAAGATAAAACAGTAACTGGAAGATGTAGAAGAACATAAATAAATCACACAGCATTAGCCAATTGATTCATCAATATCATTTAGTCTTCCACTTCTTCTCTAAATAGTGAAAAATAAAATATTTTTTATTTTTCACATACTGTATTATTCTTCATGTTCTTCATAGAGTGAGATAATAATGGGTATACAAATTATTTCCATTCTCATTGAAATGTCAAACAAAAAAAGACATTTTTCATCACTTTATCATTGATAGTTTTTTCACACGTGCTCACTTCTATGTATGTTCCTTAACCTTCCATATATATATATCTAGTAAGTTTTAGCAACCGCTCTTTCTTTGGATATTCAAAATAAATTAAGTAAATATCATCTAAACTTTTATCTAAGAAAATGACATCATTTTTGTATTCTTATTTATGTTGTAGAATAATTATAAAATAAATGCATTCAAACTAATTTAAACAATTATTCTGATATTTCAGCAATTTTTTTGAATGATCCTTCAAAGAATATTTCAATTTCATTCAAATATTCAATTAAAATATCTAAAATAATCCTTAATAACTTGCATTAGTATCCATATATAAATTCAAATATTTGAATTTAAAAAAAATGTGAGTCCTCCAATATCACTAGAAAAATGATATTGAAATAATCCAATCATTTTTATCTTTAAAAATTCCCACCACAAAATTCAAAAAAAATTCGATCTAAATAAATGGATTTAATAAGGATTTATTCAACCGGTAAACCATTGAAATTAATCCAAATAAAAATGCAGAAAATGGAAGTACCAAGAATATATAAAACATAGTATCTTAACCTTTTTCTGAAATATCCATAATATAAGAAATTTTCATAATTTTGATAATCCATAATCTTCTCTATTTCTCTTTCTAACCTTCCATAAAATATATCATTTCCCTAAACATTGCAGTAATTTATTTTTTTTGAGAATGTTTTATCCATATCGAGTTCATTCTTTCTTGAGTTCATATACATATATGTAATACTTCATTCAACTTTGTTTTATAGTTTCTTATGAGATATCACTTTTGAATATGCATAGCAGTGTTTATATTCTCCATATCAATGAATAATTCATGCTCCATAATTCATCATCTTTATCATAAGTATCACTACAAGGTATGATCTCATGTTCATCATGCAATATACTTTTTTCATACATAATGACATGAGTCCATGTATCATCAGGGTATTAGTAATGTGAAAAACAATCTTATTTAATATAAATGTGAATATCTATTATACTACATATAAAGGGTGTAGTTTAGCCTTTTAATAACATGAGTTAAGAGATATAGTTCTAGTAGTTTTGATTTGTGAAAATAAAGTATGTTGTCATTAATCTAATCATGACACACTATTGGTTCCTCATGAAATGATATATAGAATTTTTTAAGCTCTAATTTTGCAACACCAGCATGAGGTTTAAGATGATGTAGTGGACTGTTTATCATCTTTATCCTCTAGATGAGTTTTTTTCATCATGAAAACTAGATATTCCTTCTTGTATGCAACGATTTGAGAATAGTGGTTTTTGAGAATGATAAAAAGTAATTTGAAAATAGAAAAAAGTATGTTCAAAAATAGTGAAGTGTGTGGATAAGATCAGGTTGCTTACTTTCCCTATATGATGTCTAAAAATGACTGAGTTTGAGTTTTTAATAACTACAAATTTAGAGTTCATTTTCAATGGAACTTGGGTTTCCCAAAAGTAGTATATGGTTCATTTCATAGAATTTATGGATTATGTAACATAACTATATCTTAACTATAGGGGTCATTTTCATCATAGAGATCAAAAGATGAAAAGTATGGTTCATTTCATTTCAACATATGGTACATGAATCATAATTTTGATCCAATTTATGGTTTATTAACCATAATTTTAACTCAAAAGTAAGGTTCCTCAGAATTAGGGTTTCTAACATATGGATCAAAAACCCTCTGAATATTTTTACATCATAGCTTAATACTACACTGAATTTTTAGAGACACATAACAATAGATTCAATATTTTTCTTAAAAAGAATAGTTTTTAAGAAATATCATGATATTTCAAATATATCAAGAATTATATCAATCTAAAATATATAACTCTTGATATCATTAAAAATCATGAGAAATAAAATTTGAAAAATATGAAGCTCAAAAAAAACCTCACAGACTCTCTGATATTTTATTAACAATCAAAAAGACCATTTTCGGCCTTTTATGTAAACTAACGAAATCAATTGAGACTTCTTGTGCCATCATATCACTAGGTTGTGATTGATTTAGATATCTGTAGAAAATAATGTAAATTATATACACTGGACTTCCAAATATGTACATTATTGAGTTTTAAAACTATTACAGCAACCAGATAGAAATTTTGGAGCACAAAAACAACTTTTTCAGACATCATCATAAACTAGTAAAACTTATATAATCCTCTTATATATCAAATAGAACAACAAATATATAAATATGGGCACTTTTTATTCATATATAATAAAAATATATAGGTGACCTTAGGCTGAAAAATTGTACTATTACTGAACAACATATAATAGCTTTGATGGATTTTCTCACCATTGAAACAACTAATTTAACTTTTGATATAAATAGATAAAATGAATATGAACTTGTTATCATTCCAAAAAAATAGAAAAAATTAATATATAATTAATATCACTTAATATATAAAATAAATATTGAGTAATATTAAATTTGAAACCACATAAACAATTTTTTTAGTAAATAAATAATTAAGGGTCGAAATAATTATCCAAACCAAACCAAGATGAGAATTGTCATGACCCGTCCCATTAGGGCCCATTCCATGACTACCCCATGCCCACCTCTGAGAGTCTAGGTACTGGAGACTATAACCGAGTAGGCATATCCCAAAAATGGGAGGCATTTTCCTATGTACCTATACGCATGCAGACATCTCAAAGCCCACAAACATTGAAATGTAAAAACTCTATGTAAATCATGCATGAAAAATACTTGATATAAACCAAAACCTAAGTTAAATAGGATTGTAAAGTAAAAGCAGGTGAACCGGGCCAAAATACAATCCCACCAAAAGAAATATTGAAAACAAGTGAAAGGGAAAGATCTTGAAAATAATCCGTAGAAACCCCCACCTAAAGGGTGGGTGAAGGAAAACATCCAGAAGCTAAATGAGTATGCCTCATCTATCTAATCTCATTAGGCACCACCTTGTCCTGGTCCACCTAGGACTCCATCAAGGATTCATTCGTCTGGAAAATACATGACTCGTGTGGGCAAATCACATGTAGGGGTGAGTAAAACAATACTTAGTAGGACACTCTGAAACCATAAATGAAAAAGAACAAAGGAGTGCACGGTCATCTCTACAAAGGTATATTCCTATAAAAATTATACCAAAATTATCTAGATATACTCATAACCATACAAAAATTAATGATTGTAGGTTATAACCAATTTTCATTCATAACATTCTACTTGAGGCGTGCTAGTTCCCAGAGAACTCACTACTCGATCCCCAATATCATTGAGGACTTTTACAAAGATGTCCCATTAATTTGGGCCCATCCCAAAGAGAATACATTGGTCAAGGTAAATCTATAAAGTGATGGTATTCTTTCCAAATAATATTGATAACCCAATCTATATTAATCCACAACATAGTGGATTCTTCTCAGAGAATACCGAAAACCCTTCCGATGCAGCTCGTAATATAAGGGATTATCCATTGAAAATATGGATAACCCTACCGATGCAACCCACTGGATGGAAGATTAATTCCCTACACTCAGAGGTCACATCAATTCCCATAAGACTCCATTAGGGGTGATAGAGGATTACTCCAGTTCTAAGGAGATATGCCACAACTCTATCTGGGACTCAGCCTCTAGAGGGGATTATTAGTCCAGTGATATAGACGCAATGCCACACTAACCCCTCGGGGAAATAAATAAGGGAAAATCTGTACCAAAACTATTCCACACTAAAAACCCACCATTCCATATCAGAAGGAGTATCTCGTCACAGGGGTCTGAAGGTTACAGACGGCTCATCATACAGACCTTTGATTTGAAAGTTATGGCCTTTTTTGTAAAAAGGGCCTACTTGGGTACGATTCTGATCCAACTCACCCAGGTCAACCCGAACCAACATAGTTCTGTGTGGTCTGGTCTGAACGTGACCATTTTTTCATGAGGTCTAGCCCGTTGGGATACTAGAGGGGCCCAATTCTTCCAGCCTGGCCCACACGTGCGTGTCGGATTCTTCCCGATGGGCGCAGCTTGCCCTTGTCGTGCTCCATCCGACCCATGTGGTCATCGACCACATCACCACCCGGTCTCCCAGGGTTACATGATGTCAGTATACATCCCTGAATCTGGTCCTCCCCTTCACATGTGGCCTCAGACCTTATGCCTCCACCTTCCCGACGCGGTGCCCCTCGCGTCGCTTGCTCGCAGCCATCACGACCCGCCTAGCCGCAGATCCCAATCACCGCATATGGCTGATACCACCATGGGTCGTCACATCGGTGTCCTTCCCTACCTCGGTCCCTCTTATACCATATAATATTGTCATTGCTGGTTGTCGAGCCGACGGATGTTCTATCTGGTCCGCCTCACCCGTCCACCTCACAGAGCTGGTGTCGCCTCTATTATTGGTGTATGTGCCTCACTATGCCAAACCTAAATGGCTAGAGCCTCCAAGTCATTCTACCACCACCATGCACCGCTATGGTCTCATATCCCATTCTTGATTGATGTGTCCAATTAATAGTGAGAATAAATTTTAGGGAAGGATGCCAAGCACATGAACGCCCAAGATGAACGGATCTTGGCCTTATCAGGATTTTCCTTGAATAGTTCATGTTATAATTGAAGAAGAGGGGAACATAGTAATCAATTCTATAATGATTTAACCAAATAAAAATCCCCGCAATGGAAAATAAACTCCACCTACAAAACACAGGATCATTGTATTAGCATGTTCATTAGCTAATCTACATTCATTAGGGGAATAAATAATGGGTATGTAACATCAATCAAAACTCTCACCATACCAGGTATTGGATCAATTGTTGAAGAATGACCATCATCAGCAGCATTCCATCCACTAGAGATCTCGGTATTTTATCTCATCTTCTTTCATCATTTTACAATGAGAGGTTTCACCAATGCTTTTCTTCTCCAGAACTTCCATGGAATTTCTCCTGGAATATGAATCTAATATTGTATCCCTTCCATGTTGTTGAATGAAGAAAATGCAGTTAATCATTGACACATCACTATGTTGTTGCATTTCCACATGGTTTTATTTATGAAATAGATTGGGACTCCGCATCGTGTAATCATAGTGTCGTTGTGAAATGTAAAAAAGAAATAAAATAAACATTTATATTTTATTTTATTTTCCTTTTAAAACATCCAAAAATTATCTTTCGTAGTCGACATGCACAGGTCTATGTTATTCCCTCCCTAAGTAAAATTAGACATTATGAAATCAATGGTGGTATCAGATTTCCAATACAAGTCACCATTCATAAGTTATTATAATCATAAAATAAAATAATTTTATGTAATTATTTTATTTACGGTTAGGTCCTTTTTAGGTTTTCTCATGAAAGACTTGTGCCTACTAAAGTAAAGTCATTCCTAAAGTAAACCTACCTTTATGAATGTAGTGGGGCCCTCATATTTTTTATTTGGGCACTTGTTTATATCTTATTCCGCTTTTTTAGGAAACCCTCTTAAGGGAGCTATTAAAAACATAACATTTTTTATTGAACCATTACAGGCACCCAAGCCATAGAATCGCACACTGTCTAAATTCCTAGTCTTGTAATTTTCACAATTAATTTATAAAAATAAACAGAATAAAAATCCAAGTCATTAAATTCTCCCCACATTAGGGATTTACGTCCCCTAAAGCCAAAACATTGGTTACTAAAAAACAATGATGGTACTGAGAATGAATCTGAGACTCCAGCTCCCATGGTCTCTTCTAGAGACTCTTTTGTTGCCACCAAACATGAAATAAAGGAATAAAACACACATAATAGATCTGGTCGTGCCGATCCTCTATCTCCCATGGATATTCTGAAAATGTCACCCCATCATCAATGTTCATATCTCCCTAGTCGATAATGTGTGATTGATCATGTGTGTACCACCTGAGATGTATCATGTGAAAGATATCATGAACCCAATGCATCTATGGGGGTAGAGCTAGGTGGTATTCCACCTCTCCAACTCTACTCAGAATATAGAATGGTCAGATGTAACTCAAAGATAACTTGTCACCCCAACCGAATCTCTATAATCCCCATCAAGGTGATACCTAAAGGAAAATATTGTCTCCCTCCTCAAACTCCAAGAGACTTCGTATCCTATCCACATATGTTTTTGTTCTGCTCTATGAAGTCCTCATCTAATACTGGATGATCTTCACATTCTTGGTGGAATCCCATGCCAACTCTGGGCCCATGATTTTTGACTCCCCTAAGTCCAGCCAACATAGTGGTGACATTCTTGGTCCCCATACAGGACCTTGAATTGTACCGTACAAATGGTGGAGTGGTAGAATATGTTTTACATAAACTCCACTAGAGGTAGGTGACCTTTGAACTGCAACCAAAGTTCAGGATGCAAGCACATATCATATCCTCTAAAATCTATATGGTCCTCTCTATTTGGGTATTTTCTTATGGATGAAATGTCGTGCTCAAATGAAAATGAATCATGAACTCCTCTTATAGTCCCCTATACACATAAGATGTAAAAAGAGCATCATGGTCTGAAACAATCATCAAGGGTACCCTGTGAAGTCGAACTATCTCATGGATGTAAGGGCATCCCAACCCCTATACCAAGATATACTCTTGAATAGGTAGGATGTGGGATTACTTGGTGAGTTGTTCAAAGATCACCCAGATGGTATCATGTCCCATGGACGTGTGTCGTGAACCCTTCATGAAGTCCATCGATATTTTATCCCACTTCCACTTTGGAACCTCAAGTGGTTGAGTCTATCCTTCTATAACTTGATGCTCTATCTTCACTTGATGACATGTGAGGCACTAAGAAATGAACTCGGCCACTGAATTCTTCATCCTTGGCCACCAGAACTAACATCGGAGATCATTGTACATCTTTTCCACACCCAGATGTACTGAAAAAGGGGATATGTGAAACTACCATAAAACCTTCTCTCACAATTCCACTGGAACAAATGTGCATCCTATAAAGAGAATGATGGTCACCCCACCTATGGAATATCCATCAAGGTCCGTCCATATAGACAACTATTCACGTTAGGTCTCACAGTCGATGTCCCTAAGATGTGGTTCCCATACTCTTTGTAAAATTGGATGGGTGAAAACCATCAACTAAAGATAATATGATTCATCACCATCCAAAAAGGATATGTATATATATAGTGCATCCAACTACTCTGATGCCTCACATAGTAACTGTAATCTGTATCTTCTACTGAGTGCATCTGCCACCACGTTCTCCCTCCCATGGGTTTAGGCAATTTCGAAGTCATACTCCGAGAAAAATTCCATCCACCACCTTTGTCTCAAGTTCATATCCATCAGAGAAAATATATACATGAGGCTATTTTGGTCAGAGTATATGAGAAACCTATCCCCCTTCAAGTAATGTCTCCATATATTCAGTGTACGACCACTTCTGCTAGATCAAGATCATGGGTTGCGTAGTTCTACTCATGATGTATCAGATTTTAAGAAATGTAGGCAATCACTTATTTCCCCTACATCAATAAAAAATCCAATCCTATCCTAGATACATTCTAGAACACTACATACCCAAATTCCTCCTCTATTAATCTCAATATGGAATCACTCATCAACCTCTGCCTCAGCGTCTAAAAAATTGTTCGACACTTGTCTGTCCATACAAAGGGTTTTACCTTCCGTATCAAATATTTCAAGGGTGATTCTACCATGAAAAGGTCGGGCACAAACCTTAGGTAGTACCCATACAAACCAAAGAAACTCTTCACCTCAGCCACACTCCTGTGTGGATCCCTATAAATCACTGCCTCAATCTTCACTGGGTCCACTGCAACTCTAGACTCTGAAATACGTGTCCCAAAAAGCTGAACTCCCGAATCCATAAATTACACTTAGAGAGCTTCCCATAAAGTTGGTTTTCTTAGAGGGTATCCCGGACTATCCTTATGTGTATCACATTCTTCTCCTTGGATGCTGAGTACACCAGTATGCCATCAAAAAGGACTACAATAAATCTGTCTAAGTAGGGCTCTAGTATCCCATTTATGTGTCTTCTGGACACTGTTGGAATGTTGTTCGCACCAAACGGCATCACCAGGTACTCGTAGTGGCCTTACTGAATTATAGAGGTTGTCTTAGGTACATTTCCATCCCATACATGAAGTTGATGATAGCCATGACTGAGGTCTATCTTAGAGAACCACCTCACTATATTCAGTTGATCGAAGAGTTCGTCAATTCTTCACAGGGGATATTTATTATTCATGGTCACCTGATTCAGGTTCCGGAAGTCCACACGTATCCTAAAGTTTTCATCTAACTTCTTTGAAAATAAAACTAGAGCTACCCATGGGGAAACACTGGGCCTCACAAAGACCTTCCTCTACAAATCCTCCAGTAGTACCATCAACTAATGAAGATCCACAATATCCATCTGATATGCAGGTGTAGATATCAGTATTGTCCCAGGGTACAGATCAATGAAGAAGTCTACCTCCCTGCGGGGAGGCAATCTGGGTACATCCTTGAAACGTACGCCCCCATACTCCTCCACCAATGTTGGAAACTGATTAATCTCTTATCTACTACACCGAGGGTGAGGCTATCCAACTAAGGGGTAATTGGTTGCACCCTCATCTGAGAAATTTTATCCTTCATTGAATTTATTTACTTTTCACCGATAAAGGAAAACATGGTCCCATAATTACGGACACACCACTCTCTATACCTAAAATAGTCAATTAGAGCATGGATTATGGATAAACATTAGATACCAAGAATAAATTAATAAGACCACGACCCTGCTACTTGGAGATCCAAACTGAATCTCCCACCTCCAAGAGTAATCTCACACTATCGACACTAGTATGTGATCATTGAATCCCCTCCTTCAAGAGTCTCTAAACGTAAGGCTCGAGCCAATAAATCCACAGGAATCTACGAGCCCCAAATAAGGATCATGGAAGGAAATAGTGAATGGAACATATTTTTTTCAATACTACATCTAGGGTGGAAAAGAAATAGATCGTACCTCTAATCATCTCTCGGGCACTCAAGTTATAAGCCTTCATCACCTGAAGCGGCATGATCCCTATCCACCAGAACCCTGAGCCCGATTGGGACCATCTAGGGTGGTGGTGGTAGTACCCTGAACCTCATACCACCACCTACTTTGCTACCTGGTCACCCGCCACATCTATCGCCCTACAAAACACACTACTCAAACCTTTTCATCTACCTCGAAATTCCCTCAATCTTCCACTAATATTATGAATGTTGGGTTGAGAAATCCTGCACATGAGCCTTAGCCCGGTTGGCAAGGTCTCTGATGGTGCATCCAAGCGACCAGGGATCAAATCCAGGCGGAGGCAGAATTTCAGGCGGTACTGTAGCAGTACTGTAGCAGGTACTGTAGCAGGTATTGTAGCGGGAACTATAGAAGTACTGTAGCGGGCACTGTTTGGCACTGTAGAAACTGGAGATATGCCCCCATTTGGGCCTTCAGGCATCAGATTTGGTCCCCAAGTCCTTCGTTGGCCTTCGGGAACCCATGCCTTCCGGTCAGTTGGGGCTTCGGGCTATCCTAATGGCCTTTGGGACACCTGCAGATACAAACCAGACCAAACTACAAGGAACAAGCACTACAAGGAAGATGAGAAAAGGAGTTGTCACCACAGGAGGAGCTAAACGGATTGCAGGAATGAGAGGGTATGGAACCTGCCATCGGGATAAGACTATTCATGCACGGGAATGCCTTGACGAACAGCCATGCGGAGGTGAAGAGATGATTTCCAGATGAAGATGCTGGGGAGGAGCAGTTCCAACTTGTAGTCTAGTTTGCATGTAATTTTTTTGCCTACGGGAAATGGTTTCTCTATGGCCTACGGGCATGTAATAGGGTTCCACCTCATCCCTTGAAAGGTGGATTATCAAAAATCAATAAAAAATGAAGGCCTTCGAGCCATTGGAGGACGGTTGAGAAATCCCACACCAGATGCCCATGTGCATCGCATCTATAACACCGTCTGTCTCTAGGATGACTCGAGCCACCCTGGGAGCCATGAACCACTGAACTGGTATCCTTGGGTTATCTCATGAATCATCTAGACTTCTTGGTCCCCTGTAACCACTATCATCTCCCCACTTCTGAAGACTCTGCTACATAGTGCCTGGTGGTAACTCCTACTACTGGAGCCTTCTCTACTAGAATTCTCTCTATAAGAATAGATCTCTCTATTACCCTAGCATAATCTTGAATGATAAAGGATATCACCAATGCCTTGATCTCCCGTTTTAGCCCTTTCTCTAATGTATAATCCCTGAAGAACGAGTCATTAACCATATCTATGGAGAAATGAGTTGGGTTGATGAACCTCTCCGAGTACTCCTCTACCATCTGATTTTCCTATTGTAGATACATGAGCTTCTGGGAATGAACTGAGCATAATTTAGCTACAAAATACAACTCTATGAAGATACTCTCAAAGTCTTCCCAAGAGAAATTCACCTCATTATGAATCTGGGTAAATAAGATCCACCATCTCCCCGATGAGCCCTGAAGAAGGCTCATAACTAGGACGGCCATCTGGTATGCATGTGTCCTCACTAGACAAAATACATTAGTGTCTACCTATAGAAAATACTCAGCTACATGGAGTTCTATCTCACCCCTGAACCTATAAGGTCACTGCCTCTGGAACACATGTAATGCACTCAACCTGCATGCATCCAGTTTTGGTATCACTGGTATTAACTGCTGCTCGACGGGTGGTGGAATCATTTGTTCACCACTTCGAGGTGATGTCTCTTATGCAGGGAGTATCTTCGATACAGGTCCCTGTATTGACACCTCATCACTAGATGTACCATCCATGTGGTTATGCAATGTAATCCTGGATAGAAATCTATCTAGTGGAATCCTAAAACAAATCAAGATGAACCACGGTCAATAGAGTATATCTTGAGAGAATAATCAAAAAGGAAATGAAAAACATAACCCATTCAAATATGATATATGTACCATTAAATTCCCTACAACAAGTTTTATCATGTACGGAGTCAAGAAATAGGTTCCTAGAGTCCTATTGTATGGATAGGTTGGTCGCTCCACCAACACCGGAGTCCCAAGCATGAAATCCAAACTGAAAACATTTAAAACTTTTTCCCCAAACTAATATCACATAATCACAGTCCTAATGTGAAACCAACATCCTTTGATACCACTCTGTCATGACCCATCCAAGTGAGGCTCATTCTGTGAATGCCCTAAGCCCGCCTCCGATTGGCTAGGGGCTGGAAACTATCACTATGTATGAATATCCCACAAATGAAAAGCATTTTCCTATCTACCTGTATGAACGCACACATCTTCAGTCCCACAAATACTTAAATGTAAAAATGTTAAGTAAACCATGCATGAAAACTAGTAGATATGAACCACAGCCAGAGTGCAATAGGAATGTAAAGTACAAGGTGGTGAAAGTAGATGGAATATAATCCCAACAAAAAAATACTAACCACAAGTGAAAGCACAATCTCCTAAAACTCATCTATAGAATGCCCTACCTAAAGGGTAGGTGAAGGAAAGTTTCCTAATGCCCTAGGAGTATGCCTCATATGTCTGATCTCACTGGTAACCACCTAGTCCTAGTCCACCCTAGACTCCATTAAAGCATTGATCGTCTGCAAAAGATATGACATGTATGGAAAAAGCCAGTGCAGGGGTGATTAAAACGATACCTATTAGGACACGCCAAAAACACAAAGGAAAACTGACAAAGTAATGTGCAATAATCTCTATACTGGTATAGGCATAAAATAGATATAACAATTTTATGAAGATATACTCATAACTAGCCACAAAGTAAAGATGGTAGGTTTCAACCAATCGTAATCCACGAGATTCTGCTTGAGGTACGCTCATTCTAGGAGAACTCACTCCTCGAGCCGTGATGTTATCAAAGACTCTTACAAAGAGGTCCTACTAATTTGGGCCTTGACCAAAAAGAATAGACTGTTCAAGGTCATGATATAAAGAGAGGGGATTATTCCCAGATAATACCAATAACCTAATCTATATTAATCCACAATGTATAAGATTATTCTCATAGAATACCGACAAACCTACCGATGCAGCTCATAATGTAGAGGATTCTTCACTGAGAATAATGAGAAACCTACCAATACATCCCCTTGATGATGGATTGACACCCAATATTAAGTGGTCAATTAAATTCCCAAAAATCTCCATTAGGGGTGATAGAGGATCTCCGCAGTCCTATGGTGGTATTTCACAACAATATCTGATACCCGACCTCTAGAGGGGATTATTGTCCTGTGATTTATATGAAATGCCACACTGAACGCTCAAGGAAAGAACCAAGGGAAACTCTTCGCCTATAGTAGTCCACACAAAATATAGCATCCCTACTCTTTATCACATAAACTTTCATTACATTTTACAAAACCAAGGATCTTTAAGGTTTAGTGTCTTGGAAACCAGGAACTATAAACATGAAAACATAAAACATTCTTCTAAAACACTTGAAAGGCTTCTCCTCATGTTCATCCGAGGTTCATTAATGCATCACATAACCTGGGAGCATACATCAAAAGAAAGGGTGAGCAAAAATCCCAGTAAGGGAAACAAGAGAAACATTTTACATGTGAACTTGATATACTTCAATAAGGTCATGAAAAGAACATTAAGGCATGAGAATGAAATCATGAGGCATATCATAATAAAAATAACATTTTCATAACTTGAAGATGTGGCTACAACATTTAATATTGACAATCGTTTCGTTTCACCAAGGTCCATCCCCAAGGTGTCGTTAAAAATTACCAAGGTTATTCACCAAGGTGTCGTTAAAAATGGTCATCTCTAGAGATTAAGTCTTTACCCAATGCATTGGAGTGCTATCAGGGCGCACCCTTAAATTTTCCTTTATTATCATGTGATCCACATATATCATCATCAAACATTTCATAAATAACCCATATATCATAAAATAAATGGGTTTCATTTCATAATCATAACGTTTTAAAAACTGCTTTAAAGACATGATCTTTACGTTACTTTAAACCCACGGAAAGGGAAAGCGGGTGTCATGTATGTAAATCCCAAAATTTAAAATAGAAAATTTTTGTATATATGTGAATAACCCTGTAGAAATAATATCTTTGAGTATTCACTTAATAACATGAAGTAATTGTGTGAAAAAGAGAGAGGCATTTTGAGACGAAAATTCTGCAACACAACGGCTACGTTACAAGGTTTTAGAATATGTTGAAAAGAGAGGGGACAGGGGTCAAACAATGATAAATGACCCATAAAACAGTATAGGGACATAATATAAGGGATTTAAGAACATGGTAATGAAATTTGAAAATATACCATATGAAATTTAGAACATGAAAGGAAGACAAAAATAAGATTTCTCTTATGAAAAATCGGCATCCTAACAACGTTACATAAACTTCAACCAAAAATGAATTGATGATGTCAAATAGGGTCTCTCATCATATGAACATAAAAGATCAGTATGATAGATATAGAGATCATACCCCAACATAATAAAAAGGAACTTTCAAGACTTGACATGGAATTAGAACTTTGAAAAGGAGAAGGGTGAAAGAATCCATTAAAAATTTGGCAGCTTAACGGCGTCACTTAAAGTTCAACAAAAATGAATTGAGGAGATAAGTTATGGACTCTCATAATATGAAAATAAGAGTCTAGTATAATAGATATAGATATAATAACCCAACATAAAAAAAGGAACTTGAAAGAATTGACATGAAAGTAGAACTTCAAAATGAGGAGGGTGAAGAACCAATTAAAAATTCGGTAGCCTAACGGCGCCACTTAAAACTTCAAAAAAACTGAATTGAAGAGATCAAATAGGGTCTCTCATCATATGAACATAAGATTACAGTATGATAGATATAGAGGTCATACCACAACATAACAAAAAGGAACATGAAAGAATTTACATGAAAGTAGAACTTCAAAACGAGAAGGGTGAAGAACCACTTAAAACTTCGGCAGCCTAACGGCACCACTTAAAACATCAAAATTCTGAATTGAAGAGATCAAATGGGGTCTCTCATCATATGGTCATAAATGATCAGTATGATAAATTTAGAGATCATACCCAAACATAATGAAAAGGAACTTGAAATACTTTACATGAAAATAGATCTTGAAAAATGAGAAGGGAGAAAGAATCCGTTAAAAAAATTTCGGCAGCCTAACGGCGCCACTTAAAACTTCATAAAACGAAATAATGAGAGTAAGAAGGGATCTCTCATTATGTGAACATGAAAAGGGCAGTAATAGGAGTATAAAATAACACCCTTTAACATAAGAACATCGAGCATAAAAGAAATTACATAAAAGAGATTTCTTGGAAAGAAAGAGAGAGATCGGATCCCTTACCTTAAAACATAACTCTTAAAACTCAAAGGTTGGGACCTTGAGGGCTTGGGGCACCATGGGAGGACTCCTTGGAAGGTAATGAGACCGGAACTTCGTTGGGGGAGAGTGGGGAGTAGAATGGTTGAGAGGATGGCTTGGTATTTATAGGGAAAGTGAGGGGACAAGGCATTAATGGCAAAGGGACACCTCATTAGTGGTTTTGGAAAAACCATGGGCTTTCCCACGGTATTTTCCCATGGTATTGGCCACTTGGGACACCTCATACCTTATCTCACTATTCATAATTCAAAAATATTGATTACAAACTTAATACATCATTTAATGATGTCATTAAACACCCGTAACTTAAAAACTGTATTTTCACTATTTATTGAAAATTCAACTTTCTCAGAATAATCCCAAAATTTCACCTTAACGAAATATCAACGCTCTGATTAAAAATATGAACTCCATTTTATAAAAATAATTTTCTAAATATTTTTAATTTAATTTTTAAATAAAATCACTATTCACCAAAAATTCATTTTTTTCAGAAAACACCCCAAAAATTACCATAGCATAATATCGGTGCTCTGAGTTCAAAAATGAAATCCGTTTTATAAAAAAAAATTCTAAATATTTTTTAATAAATTTTTAATTAAAAAACACTATTCACCCAAAAAAACTAATACTTGAATTATAATTTATGAAACCGTTATTTAACCATTTTATTGAATCACATTACTTAATCAAGGTGCCTAGATTATATTAATACTTTTTTTAAGTGAGATTACTAATCCATTTGGACAAATTACTAATCCTAATCATAAAATCACTATTCATAATTTACTATTCATCAAAAATTAAGTTGATCTTATTAGACTCTGAATTTTGTACTGAACATAATTGTAGAAGACCATTTTTCAAAAATCATTACACATTTTTAATTATTTAAGTTTTACACAACCATTTTTAAAATATCCTTTTTCTAAAATTCATCAAAAATATGCATACTATATTTATCCGGTCATTTGAAAATTCATAAACTTCATCATAAAAAGAAATCCCAATTTTTATTTAAAACAAAGGATTACACAAGGCAGTTCCAGTCTCCTTACATAGCCCCTTATCACACCAGCATATGACCTAAGTGTAAGGTGTGCTATGGTGAGAGAATCTGAGGGAGGCTCGGCTAATATCGCACGAGTAGTAATTTCTATTAGTTTGAACTTATCGCAAAGGCGATTCCGTTCTAGCTTCACACGATGAAGTTTGGCTTGGGTTTGGTCCAGAGCAAAGCCCAGTGGTGCTACCTCCTTCCCAAGTTCGGTTAGATGGGCTTCGATCGGTCGAAGACTACTGGCTGAGGCCATCGAATCTTCTTTCTATAATAATTAACCAAGATTACTTGTATTTAGAGGCAATAATCAAAACATTTAGTTTCCAGCGGTCATATTGACCAATGGTCATATAACCATCTAAACCCAACTGTCTCATTTTAATTATACTCATGTTATCAAATAAAACATTTTTGTTGAGTATAAAAAATAAAATAACACATGAAATTAGGAAACAAGATTTATTCAAAATTTTGGGTCGTTACAATCTTCCCCCCTTAAGAAATTGTGTCCTCGCAATTTTTAAAAATTGGGTTTTGAAATTTCATTGAAAGTCCCACATCGGAAAAAGAGTCAGTAACACTATTACTTTAAAAGAAAGAAAAGGAAGTACAAAGGCCACCCGAGTTTACTCATACTAGGATTCCATGTAGGAAACATGGACATGGAGGAGAAAACAAAGGGTCACGTTCTAAAGGAGAGTGATAGAAATTATGATTAGGAGAAAGTTAACCATAAGAAAATCCCATAATTAGGATGTGCGTAAACGATCTTTGATTACCTAGTAGGAAACGTAAACTAACAACGTTTTTGTTTTACGTTCCTTTTCATAATTTTGAGGAATTAATTTACAACATAGAACAAAAACATAAGAAAATATATCTACCTTCATGTAGAGTTTAACCCTTTAATAAGTTTATAATAAAACTAATCTTTTCTCCCAAACGATGAGCATTCAAAACTACTTGGTCTCATAAAAACACAAGAATCATCTTCTAGAGAATCACATAATCCACAAAAGATTAACTATCTATTTCTTCTATCTTTAATCATTATCCCAAAAACAGAAAGGGTAAGGTTAAACAACTCTTCAAAAAGGAAGCATCCCATAGGAATGGAAACTAATTTTAAATCTTCAATGTTCCATGGTAATACCCAAAGTTCATCATAGACCATCCCATAAATAACGGTCCTTAAAATTCCTCAAAATAAACCAAACTAAGATTGAAACCCAAATATAAGAAGGATTTGATAACATAGTCTTCCAAAATAAATTTCATTGTTCATCTCCAAACAACATCAACCACTCCTAACATCTTATAAAAAAATTATCTATACTAAACATATTTTACCCAAGGTAGGTTAATCATTCCCATAAGTAACCTGAATTACTATAAGTCCGCCATAAATTCATCGATTCTTCAAAATATAAGTCAACCTTACTCCTCAATGAAAATACCATAGTAATCTATTTACCTCGATCATATAGGGTCCCCAAAATAGTGAACATATTCCAAAATAATAATCATTTTTTAACCCCCTAATCATCTCTGTCATATTAATATGACAATCGTCGCATTTCCTATCACATTGGTTTTTGGGACATGTTCTTCCATTTCCTGCCATTAACTAAGAAAAGAAACTATAATTAGGGGCTTATTTAAATAGTTAATAATCATGAAAAGGAAACTTTAAGCATAAAAGGATAAACATGTAGAATAAAAGTATATCCTAACTTGTGATCCCCTAGGTTCCAATCTATGTTATCCATGATCATATATTCTTATATGAATCTTTATTTTGTTTTATCCTTGTTCCTTTAATAATGGTTCATACTAAGCTTATGAATTTACCAAAGCATATCCCCTGGGAGTGTCATAACCAAGAGTGCAGCAAGGCCCGTTGTCGTGTACCAGTCCCCGTTCGAGTCTAGCTCAAAGCGTTGTTTTCAGGTTTTACCCCTATGTACATCTGTGCCAGAGCCACCTCTACCTGCTCGTATCCAGACAGGGATGTATTTTCTTGGAAACCCCTTACTCAATACTCACCAAAATACCAGGAAGATTTCATATGTTTAAACTTTTCTATAAGGTTATTCCTAGATTTTTCATATCCTAATTTCCACAAATAACTAAACCATCCTTTGATACCAACTATAGCATCCCGCCTCTTTATAACATAAACTTTCATTAGATTTTACAAAACCGAGAATCTTTAAGGTTTAGTGTCTTGGAAACCAGGAACTTTAAACATGAAAACATAAAACATTCTTCTAAAACACTTGAAAGGCTTCTCCTCATGTTCATCCTAGGTTCATTACTGCATCACATAACCTGGGAGCATACATCAAAAGAAAGGGTGAGAAAAAAGCCCAGTAAGGGAAACAAGAGAAACATTTTACATGTAAACTTGAGATACTTCAATAAGGTCATGAAAAGAACATTAAGGCATGAGAATGAAATCATGAGGCATATCATAATAAAAATAACATTTTCATAACATGATGATGTGGATACAACATTTAATATTGACAATCATTTCGTTTCACCAAGGTCCATCTCCAAGGTGTCGTTAAAAATTACCAAGGTTATTCACCAAGGCGTCGTTAAAAATGGTCATCTCTATAGATTAAGTCTTTACCCAATGAATTGGATCGCTATCAGGGTGAACCCTTAAATTTGCCTTTATTATCATGTGAGACACATATATCATCGTCAAACATTTCATAAATAACCCATAGAGCATAAAATAAATGGGTTTCATTTCATAATCATAACGTTTTAAAAACTTCTTTAAAGACATGATCTTTACGTTACTTTAAACCCATGGAAAGGGAAAGCGGGTGTCATGTATGTAAATCCCAGAATTTAAAATAGAACATTTTTTTATATATGTGAATAACCCTGTATAAATGATATCTTTGAGTATTCACTTAATAATTTGAAGTAATTTTGAGAAAAAGAGAGAGGCATGTTGAGACGAAAATTCTGCAGCACAACAGCTACGTTACAAGGTTTTAGAAAACGTTGAAAAGAGAGGGGACATGGGTCAAACAATGATAAATGACCCATAAAACAGTAGAGGGACAGAATATAAAGAATTTAAGAACATGGTAATGAAATTTGAAAATATACCATAGGAAATGAAGAACATGAAAGGAAGACAAAAATAAGATTTCTCTTATGAAAATTCGGCAGCCAAACAACATTACATAAACTTCAACCAAAAATGAATTGATGATGTCAAATAGGGTCTCTCATTATATGAACATAAATGATCAGTATGATAGATATAGAGATCATACCCCAACATAATAAAATGGAACTTGAATGACTTGACATGGAATTAGAACTTTGAAAAGGAGAAGGGTGAAAGAATCCCTTAAAAATTTGGCAGCTTAACGGCGTCACTTAAACTTCAACAAAAATGAATAGAGGAGATCAAGCAGGGACTCTCATCATATGAACATAAGAGTCCAGTATGATAGATATAGAGATCATAACCCAACATAACAAAAAGGAACTTGAAATAATTGACATGAAAGTAGAACTTCAAAATGAGGAGGGTGAAGAACCACTTCAAAATTCAGCAGCCTAACGGCGCCACTTAAAACATCAAAAAAACTGAATTTAAGAGATCAAATAGGGTCTCTCATCATATGAACATAAGAGTACAGTATGATAGATATAGAGATCATACCCCAACATAACAAAATGGAACTTGAAAAAATTGACATGAAAGTAGAACTTCAAAACGAGAAGGGTGAGGAACCACTAAAAAATTCGGCAGCCTAACAGTGCCACTTAAAACATAAAAATACTGAATTGAAGAGATAAAATGAGGTCTCTCATCATATGGTCATAAAAGATCATTATGATAAATTTAAAGATCATACCCCAACATAATTAAAAGGAACTTGAAATACTTTACATGAAAATAGATCTTGAAAAATGAGAAGGGAGAAAGAATCTATTACAAAAACTTCGGCAGCCTAACGATGCCACTTAAAACATCATAAAACGAAATAATGAGAGTAAGAGGGGATCTCTCATTATGTGAACATGAAAAGGTCAGTAAGAGGAGTATAAAAGAACAGCCTTTAACATATTAAAATGGAGCATAAAAGAAATTACATAAAAGATATTTCTTGGAAAGAAAGAGAGAGATCAGATCCCTTACCTTAAAACATAACTCTTAAAACTCAAAGTTTGGGACCTTGAGGGCTTGTGGGAACCATGGGAGGACTCCTTGGGAGGTAATGAGACCAGAACTTCGTTGGGGGAGAGTGGGGAGTCGAATAGATGAGAGGATGGCTTGGTATTTATAGGGAAAGTGAGGGGACAAGGCATTAATTGCAAAGGGACACCTCATTAGTGGTTTTGGCAAAACCATGGGCTTGCCCATGTTATTTTCCCAAGGTATTGGCCACTTGGGACACCTCATACCTTATCTCACTATTCATAATTCGAACATATTGATTACAAACTTAATACATCATTTAATGATGTCATTAAACACTCGTAACTTTAAAACTGTATTTTCACTATTCATCGAAAATTCAACTTTCTCAGAATAATCCCAAAATTTCACCTTAACGAAATATCAACGCTCTGATTACAAATATGAAATCCATTTTATAAAAATATTTTTCTAAATATTTTTAATTTAATTTTTAAATAAAAACACTATTCACTGAAAATTCATTTTTTTCAGAAAAAAACCCCAAAAATTACCATAGTATAATATCGGTGCTCTGAGTTCAAAAATGATATCCATTTTATAAAAATAATTTTCTAAATATTTTTAATTAAATTTTTAATTAAAAAACACTATTCACCCGAAAAAACTAATACTTGAATAATAATTTATGAAACCGTTATTTAACCATTTTATTTAATCACATTACTTAATCAAGGTGCCTAGATTTTATTAATACTTTTTTTAAGTGAGATTACTAATCCATTTGGACACATTACTAATCCTAATCATAAAATCACTATTCATAATTTACTATTCATCAAAAATTAAGTTGATCTTATTAGACTCTAAATTTCGTACTGAACATAATTGTAGAAGACCATTTTTCGAAAATCATTAAACATTTTTAATTATTTAAGGTTTACACAACCTTTTTTAAAATATCCTTTTTCTTAAATTCATTAAAAATATGCATACTATATTTATCCGGTCATTTGAAAATTCATAAACTTCATCATAAGAAGAAATCCCAATTTTTATTTAAAATAAAGGATTACACAATGCAGTTACAGTCTCCTTACATATCCCCTTATCACACCAGCATATGACCTAAGTGTAAGGTGTGCTAAGGTGAGAGAATCTGAGGGAGGCTCGGATAACATCGCACAAGTAGTAATTTCTATTAGTTTGAACTTCTCGCAAAAGCGATTCCGTTCTAGATTCACACGATGAAGTTCATCTTGGGTTTGGTCCAGAGCAAATCCCAGTGGTGCTACCTCCTTCCCAAGTTCTGTTAGATGGGCTTCGATCGGTCCAAGAATTCTGGGTGAGGCCATCGAATCTTCTTTCTATAATAATTAACCAAGATTACTTGTATTTAAAGGCAATAATCAAAACTTTTAGTTTCCAGCGGTCATATTGACCAATGGTCATATAACTTTCTAAACCCAACTGTCTCATTTTAATTATACTCATGTTATCAAATAAAACATTTTTGTTGACTATAAAAAATAAAATAACACATGAATTTTGGAAACAAGATTTATTCAAAATTTCAGGTCGTTACACTAAAACCCCAAATATCCATCTCAAAAGGACCACCTCATTGCAAGGATCCCAACATCATAGACGACTCATCAAACAGACCTTTCCTTTGAAAGTTATGGCCATTTTTGTGAAAAGGGCATGGTTGGGTCCGGGTCTGACCCGACCTAGTTCGGTTCAGTTTGGGCTGGTCGAAATTGGTACGTTGGGCCATGCATTGTAGGATCAAAATAATGATGTAGATTCTCAATATACAAGAGGTGGGGAGAATTTAACACATTAAAAATTTCCTTAAACAAGGAAAGATCTATTTTTAACAAAGTTAAACTACGAAAATTCACAACACCTCTAACACCAATTGAAAGATTGGGAAAAACTATGAAGTTACAAACTTCTAGTTATATACACATGCTTAAAACTGGAAAGTGATTCCGAAAAACTGGTTCCGGAAATATGGATCTGGAAAATGAAACTTAACCAATGTTTATAATATATGATTCTACCTTAAAGCGTATATAATCTAACTGAATCAGAGTACACAGGTGTAAGGATGTATAAGATGATTATACTTTCTTAAACATAAAAATGCAGTAGAAAAGATAAACTTTTGACAAAAACAAGTAACAAGATATAAATATTTTAACCCAAATAGAAGGGTATCCATCAAACTTGGATAAAGGTCCCTTGATTTATACTTTCAAGAAAGTTTTTCTTACCCAAACCCGGGTAAGCCCTCGATACGAAGATCAGATTCTCTGTCTTGCTATCCATGCAAGCCCTCAACTTCAAGGTTGTTGGAACCTTTATCTTCCTCAGTAAGGAAGCCCTCAACTTCAAGGTGTTGGAACCTCTGTCTTCCTATCCCCAGAAGCTCTCGATTTTAATCACCAACAATTAGAGTAGAACGATGTATGTCTGCACAAGGAAAAGTCTGAACAAGCTATTCAAACTTTCTGCATGAAGCTTTGAGAGTTGATAAGAGACTCTCTCTCTAGAAATCACTTCAGGAAGTTTTGGTCACCAAAATTCAAAAAGTTTTGAGCATGTTCAAATGTGCTCCTATTTATAGGTGAAGCTCCAACGGTCGGCTCCCTCCTCAAACGATCATATTTCTCCTTGAATTTCGTAGGGACCTGTACTCGTGTCACTCAACCAACGGTTAGTCAATAACTGAAACATGACATCGTTTTGTAATGAAACAAGTGTAAGTATAAGTAAAACTGAATTTTGGAATGTAATTAAATAAAATATTGGAGTCTAACCAAAAATAAATTAAGAGTCTATAATAAAGAGATATTCAGATTCTGTTTTATAGGAATTCATAACCTGAATCCTGTAGAAATATGGAGTCTGAATTTCTTAGGAAATTCAGATTCTGGTTTCACTAGAATTTAGAATCCGAACATACAGAGTTTGGAGTCCAACTTGTATAAGTTCAGAGTCGAACTAGTAAAATTTCAGAGTCAAACTAGTAAATGTTCATAGTCGAACTAGTAAAATTTCGGAGTCGAACTTGTAAAATTTTGGAGTCTAACTAGTAAAAGTTCGGAGTTGAAATCAAAGAAGTTCGGAGTTGAACTAGTAAAAAGTTCAGAGTCAAACTAGTAAAATGTTGGAGTCCAGAATTCAGAGTTGAAATTTGTGAGAGTTCGTATCCAGAATTCAGAGTGAATCTTCCTTAGAGTTCGTATCCAGAATTCGGAGTAGAACTTCATTAGAGTTCGTATCCAGAATTCGGAGTGGAACTTTATTTGAGTTCGTATCCAGAATTCGAAGTGGAACTTCATTAGGGTTTGTATCTAGAATTCGGAGTGGAACTTCATTGGAGTTCGTATTCATAATTTAGATCCTAAAAAAGGGCTTCATATCTAAGTATTATATGATTCTGAGGTTTTAGTTATTAATCAACTTTTTATACTTAAGAGAAATATTGATATGTATAAGGAAATCTAGGTTAGGGTAATTTTTCTTAAGGAAGGAAATTTTCATTAGAGAAGTAAAATATAGATTTTCTTAGGTGTAGGGTGTTTGTTATTTTCAAAACAATAATGAATGGAAAAGTCATAATGAAAACCTTATTAACTCAACAATCAACCATTTTTTGGAATGCACAAACAGTCTTTCGAAAACCATCATAAGGACTTTAGAAAAAAATTCTTTAGACTTTGAAATTAGAACTTATCCCCCTTTGTTCATAGATGATGATAAATACAACTAACTCCCCCTTAGGCTTTGGAACTCTAAGGATTGTATTCTGAATCTATGGAGTGGAGTTTTCATTATCATTGGAAAAGAAAATCTTCATAATAAGGAACTCCCCCTTACTTACGGATAGTTCTTGACATAGAAATTGTTTCTTCTCCCTCTTTTGAGTAGTTCTTTTTTCTTCTCCCCCGTTGTGATTTTCAAAAAGAATTTAAATGAATGGAAAAGAAATAAGGTACCTGAAACATTAGTACATAACAAAACGAGATAAAACCAACCAAAAATTTCATTACAGTTGAAAGAATTTTTACCACAAAAATTATTACATCAAAAAATCAGATTTTTCTATTTTTCCTCCTTTTCCTTGGGAATTAACTTCTTGACCAAAGTTTTCATCTTCTTCGGGTATTTCTGATCCTCTTCAGCTTTCTTCTCCAAAACTTTTATCCTTTCATCTTGAGCTTTCAGGACCTCTTCCTAACCCTTCATGGCCTCTTCCTGCATCTTCAGTAACTCATCTTGCTTTTGCATCTTCTCTTGAAACTCAATCCAGAAATCTCTTTCCCCTTTCCAGTTCTAAGCAACCGAGTTATGCTTTCCATTCAAATCTCTGACCTGTAGATTCCGAGAATTTTTCTTAGAGGTTAGCTTGTCCTCAAGATTCTTAATCTTGGCATCCTCAGTGTCAAAATAATCTTTATAATCATTATGATAACGATCAAAATCTACCATGTCTTCATCAACATTCTTTGATCAAATAGTGTTTTTGATGCAATATTTCTTGTGAACATCATAATTGATAAGGAAATTTATGTGATCTGCTTCAATCTTCACACACTTATCCATCACCATGGATAAGGATTATGACTTCTGATTCAGACTGTGTTGAAGCATCTGGCATCTGGAGTCAATAGTGGTAAATATTGGAATGGTGTCCACCAATGTTTTCAAAGACTCAACAACAAAGTCATGACCTAGTGCTGATGAATTCGAATCTGACACCTTTCTTGGGGATTGTTCTTCTTAAATTTGCACCAATATCCATCTAGAAGAACCAAAAACATCTTTATTTCTTATAACATCTCTTTTTGGGGTGTCCATAATCACTTTCTTCCACTTATCAATTTTTGAAACTACCTCATCAAGAGATTCTTCCTCGGATTCAGATACTTGAACAATCTTGTCTTCATCTAGTTTCTCCTTCTCTACTCCTTCTTCAAGATAATTCTTCTCATAGCTTACTTCCTCAGATGACTCATTCTCTTTTTCATCTTCCTGAATATCATTTCCCTTACCGTCTTCCTCAACTCTCTTTCCTAGAGTGACTATCTTTGAGGACTCAGCCTCAGATGTTCGGGGTGGTGGTTTTTCTGATAGGATTTCCTTTTCTTGATAATATTTCACTTGTTTATTCAGGTCAATAAGATCACTAATTCCTTCTTCTAGTTCTTCTTCTTCTACTACTTCTTCAACAACTTCTTCCACTTCTTCTTCACCATCTCCTTTCTCTTCTTCTTCTTCAAGAACCACATTCTCTTTGGACTTTTCCAGAGTTAAGTACTTCTTTCCAGGGGTCTCTGGTAATGGTTGGATATCAAAAGTTTCCGGAATGGGAATATTATCAAAGGCTACCTATGTGGCTTTTATGAGAGATTGAAAAATATCTTCCTTTGTCATCTTATTCTTCAGATTTTTCTCCTTTTCCTGTTTTTATAACTCATCTGCAGCTTTTTCTCTTAAGGCCTTAGCCTCAATAGGGTCTAATCCGAACTGTGGATCCCCTTCTTTCCTTTTCTCCTTATCTTGCCTCCATCTAGTATGTACCTCATCTAGATATGCTTTCTGTTTTTTTTTTGTCTTGGGAGGTGCGGATTGGGTTCCCTTAGATTTGGGATTTTTTTTAGCAACCACTTCTTTCAATTTTATCTTCTTACCAACCTTCTTCACTGGTTTAGCCTTCTCCACATTTTCCGGAATGGTTTCAGCCTCTTCCTTAGGTAAATAATAAAACTCTCATGTTTCCTTGGAAAAGTCCATATTCATCCTTTTCAAGGTATCATCAATTACAATCATAACCTTGCAATTCTAAACCTTAAACTTACATGAAATTTTGAAAGAATCCAGACACTGAACTTTCAACTTTGATAGTAAGGCAAGGTACATGATTATTTGAGCTCTCAAATTTCCATCCTTGATATTCTTCATCATCACAAGAACATGCCGCATCAGATTTATTTTTATTGGATTCACCATGAAGTCTAAGAAATATATGTCACTTTTCATCAGGTTTTCTTTATCACTCTTTCTCGAAACCAAGAAACCTTGTACCCAATGCTGAAGAATCTGATTATTGGGAGACAAATGAGTAATCTTGGCTTTCTTTAAATCATGAATCCCAAGACACTCCAAGGACTTCACCTTAACAAAACTTCCTTGCACATCCAGAAGTTTATGTGATCATAATTCAGCTTCTCCATCATAAGCTATCCCAATCAATATTGTTTCCTTAGTGTAAGTGAGTTTGTAAGTATTTACATAATACTTGAAAGAAAAATTTTCTCTTCCCTCTTCTTCATAGAAGCTTGTTGATTCATATAAATCAACATGTAACTCAGGATGGACCACATATTGATCACTTGACATAGATACACAGACATATTCCCAACCATTCAACTTGATTTTCAGAGTGATGATAGAATCATACATAAAAATGTTCTGATGGGCCAGTCATTCTCTGTACACTTTCTATTTTGAAATTGGATTCGAGGTAGACATATCATGGGAAGTAGCTTCTACAGACATTCGGAATGGAGGAGCTCTGAGAGATTCGGAATAGGAATTAAGAGTATAGGCAGAGCTTCGACAGACGAGAGCTTGAAAATTTATGTGGGACATAAATGGGGGTGCCCTTTATATAGGCAATGGAGCTGACCATTCAGAATCCAAAAGAAATCTAGCGGTGGAGAATTTCTCTGATCAAATATGATGGTTGAAATCATACCCGCAAGTAAATCTTGAATCCGATCTTTTGAGGTTTTAACCAAAACATTCGGATTTGAGAAGAAACGAATCTGAGAAATTTTATAAGAAAAATAAACTACCAGCAACTAAAAATGACCACAAAAACATGAGTAAGGAAGTTATACTTTTCGGATTGGCTAGGAAGCTCATTCGTAATATGTAATATTCTTCTTAAAGAAAATTCAACTATTAAAAACTTTCTACGAAAAACTCACTATGAAAAAAAATGAGTACTAAATTTCCCATTACAAAAATTATCATTACGAAAATTCTCATTACAAAAATTCTCAGCATGAAAATTCTCAGCAAGAAAATTCTCAATACGAAAACTTCATTATGAAAATTCTATGTATGAAAATTTCATGATGAAAATTTCCAGTACAAAAATTTCATTTAGAAAGGTTCAATATGAAAATTTCATTACAAATGTTCCTGTACGAAAATTTCATTACGAAAGTTTCATTACGAAAATTTCATTACAAAAGTTTAATTACGAAAATTTCATTACGAAAGTTACTGTACGAAAATTTAATTACGAAAGTTTCATTACAAAAATTTCATTACGAAAAATTTTGAAAGACTCATTACGAAAATTTTTGAAAGACTCATTACAAAAGCTTTCGAAAGAATCATTACAAAAAATTTTGAAATACCCATTATGAAATTTTTTGAAAAAATAACAAAAAATGTACTCACCCTATGAAGAGGAGTTTATTACTATAAGGAGAATGGTTCAACAAGAAGTTAATGAAGAAATATTACGTCATGGTTATCATTCCTAACTTCTGTATAATGTATTCAAATCTATCATAAGGTAAAGATTTTGTGAAAATATCAGCAAATTTATCTTGATTTCCGATAAACTGAAGAATGATATCTCCTTTAAGTGTGTGATCCCTAAGAAATTGATGCCTAATATCTAATTGTTTTGCACGGGAGTGATGTGCAGGGTTTTTACTAAGGGAAACGGAACTTGTGTTATCACACAAAATTTGAGTCTTAGTAAAACTCATCCCATAATCTGTAAGTGTGTGTTGCATCCACAACACTTGAGCAGAACAACTTCAAGCTACTACATATTTAGCTTCAGCAGTGGATAGTGCTATTGAGTGGTGCTTCTTGAATGACCAAGAAACTAATGAATTTCTTAAGAAATGATAGGTTCCAGATGTACTTTTTCTATCCATTCTACACCCACCAAAGTCAGCATCTGAAAAATTCTTTAAGATAAAATCATTTCCAGAAGTATAAAATAAACCTATATCCATGGTTCCCTTTAAGTAGCGAAAAAATATTTTACTGCCTTTAAATGAGATTCCTTAGGATTGGATTGATATCTAGCACATAAGCATACTAAAAATATAAATTCTGGACGACTAGCTGTCAAGTATAGTAGGCTTCCTATCATACCTCTGAAATATGATTGATCTACTGGTTTTCCAGCTTAATCAAGATCATGTGTGTTTGAGGTACTGATATGAGTACTTATACTATTAGTGTTGTCATATCCATACTTTTTTAGAAGATATTTAATATATTTATGTTGACATATATAGGTTCCTTCTAGTTTTTTAGAAATTTTAAAACCAAGAAAAAATGTTAACTCACCCATCATACTCATTTCAAACTCATATTTCATTATATTTTCAAAGGAATCGGTTAATGATTGCTGAGTTGAACCAAATATAATGTCGTCAACATATATTTGAACAATCAAAAAAAATTTATTCTCTTTCTTTATAAAAAGGGTTGGAGCTTCATTTCATTTAACATAGTTATTTTGAAGAAAAAATCATGTAAGTCTATCATACAAAGATTGAGGGGGTTGTTTAAGTCCATACAAAGCTTTAGTATGTCTAAAAACATGATTTATATGTTTTGTGTCTTCAAAGCTAGGAGGTTGTTCAACAAAAACTTCCTCTTGGATGTAACCATTAAGAAAAGAACATTTCACATCCATTTGAAAAAGTTTGAAATTAAATAATGCTGCAAATACAAGTAAGATACGTATAGATTCAAGTCTAGCTATTTGAGCATTGGTTTCTTCATAGTCTATTCCCATTTTTTGATTATAGCCTTTAGAATCTAGTCTTGCTTTATTTCTAAAAATGACTCCATTTTCATCACACTTATTTCTGAAGACCCACTTTACTCCGATAACATAAGTTTCATTAGGTATTTCAACCAAGGTATAGACTTTATTCTTTTCGAATTCATTTAGCTCATCTTGCATGGATTTGATCCAATCATCATCACATAAAGCTTCATCAGTGCTTTCTGGTTCTAATTGGGAATGAAATGGTAGATGTTCTACTTCATATTTCATGGAACTTCTAGTCTTTATAGGTCGATTTCCATTACCAATGATACTATCATTGGGATTATTCTTTAGAAATGACTGATTTGGGTATTTTAAAACTTGTTCATAAACATAAGGTAGGAAATCTTCTGGGGTAAACATTTCAGAAGTATCTTTTTTAACATTTTCCTTATCAGAAGGATCTTCTATCAAAGGTTGATAATCAGTTTTTGAAAACACATCCGAGTATGTAGGTTGGGATGGTTTAAAAACAAAAGGATTAGTTTCATTAAATTTTACATGTACTATTTGCTCAATAGTACTAGTGTTTTTTTAGAAAACTCTATAAGCATTAAAAGTTATGGAGTAGCCTAAGAAAATTTCATTATCAGATTTTGGTTTGAATTTTTGTAGATTATCTTTAGTATTCAGGATGAATACCTTGCAACCAAAAACCTTGAAGTAGAAAAGTCTATATTTTCTACCATTCCCTAATTCATAAGAATTTTTTTAAAGAAAAGGTCTAATCAAAACTCGATTTATAGTATAACAATAACTACTTACAGATTCATCCCAGAAATGTCTAGCTATAGAATATTAACTCAACATGGTTCTAGTTATCTCTTGAAGAATTATATTTCTTCTTTCAACTAAACCATTTTGTTGAGGAGTTATAGGTGCTTAAAAGTTGTGAGTAATACCTTTTCTACTACAAAAAGTTTCAAAATCAGAATTTTGAACATCTCCTCCATGATCACTATGAATTGTTTTTAGTGGAAGGTTTTTCTCATTTTGATCTTTGGCTCTAATACTTTTGAAAAAAGAAAAATATTTAAAATTATTTTCTAGAAAATAGAACCATGTAAATCTAGGTTAATCATCAACTAGAACAAACACTTTTTATTTTCCTCCAATGCTTCCAGTTTGTGTTTGACCAAAACGATCCATATGCACCAATTGTAATGCATCAGTTTTTGATACTTCACCGATTGATTTAAAACTAGATTTATGTTGTTTGCCATATTGACAAGGATCACACCCTTTAGAAGAATCAAATCTATACTCTGGTAGATCCTTAACTAGTTTCCTCTTAGATAGTTTACATAAGTTTCTAAGTTTATAGTGACCTAGTCTTCTATGCCATAACCAGGAATGATCTTCCATTTCACTAAGGCAAGGTAATTCTTGGCTCCTAAGGTCTTCTAAGTTCAATGTGTAAACATTCTCTTGCCTATGGGTAGAGATAATAAACTCTTACTTGGAATTGTGTAATAAGAACTTATCATACCTAAAATTCACAAGGTATCCTTCATCACATAATTGTTTTATGCTAATGTGGTTGTTCTTAAGACCCTTAACAAACAAAAAATTTAAAATCAATGTTTTACCAAGAAGAAAAATATTAACTATACCAATAATTTCTCCCTGTGTGTTGTCTCCGAAAGTTACTTTTCCCCCTTTCGTCTTGATAATACTTTAGAAATAGAATTTGTTACCAGTCATATTCTGGGAACATCCACTATCCATGTACCAAGTATTGCTGTTGGTAATTTCCTGATTTTCCAGAAAATAAAAAACAAGGTAGGTTTTTGAAATCAAGACTTGCTTGGATCTGAAACTTTTAGACAACAAAATTTTGGGTATCCAAATTTGTTTAGAAAAAGTTTCTTTATGAAACCCAAGAGTTTGAACTATATTCAAGGAACATTTTCTCTTCCAATTCCCACCACCGTGACAATTAGTGCAAAAAGGGGCTCTAGAAGGAACAAAATAGTTGTTTTTGAAAACTGGTTTTTGGTGAGTATAACCTACTCCAGTAGTGTTTCCTTGAGGTTTAATTTGAGAATACATATTGTCAAAATTTTCCTTCCTAGAGGTAAATTTTTCAAGAAGATTCTTAAGAGAAAATATTTCAGATTTCAGTCTAATTACTAAATTCCTATCCTCGGGATTCATTTCCTTAGAGTTAGATTTTTCCTCAAAAATTTTCATCTCTAAAATAGCATTCTTAAGAACATTAGAAAGTTCTTTTTTATAATAATTTTCATTCTCCAGGTCTTTAGAAAGTTTTTCTTAAAACTCTTCTTTATCTCCAAGATTTTTATAAAGATATGAAATCTCTTTTGTAAGAATTTATTCACTATAATTTTCCATGTCTAATTTCTAAGAAATTTTACAATTTTTTTCTTCAAGTATCTTGGAAAATATAGATACTTCTTCATATGAAGGTTCTTTATTTTCTGAAGATGAATTATCCTCATTAGAAGTACAATTTTTGGAATATTAATTCTTATCATGAGATAAATTTTTTAAGGTCTCGGCAGAATGTACCTTGTCCATAAGCCATGTATGTGGAAAAGAAGTATTAGCAATGAATCCCATATTTTTCTGAGCTAATAAATCATATTCAGAAGATTCACTTTCTGAAGAGTCTCCACAGCTAGAACTCCATGTAGTATTAGCTGTCATACTATTCCTATCTATAGCATTGTAAAACTTCTTCATGTTCCTTTCAGAATGCCTCTCTTGTCTTTCTTTCTTTTTAGGTATAGGTCAATGAGGTCGTATGTGTCCACTTCTCTTACATTCATAGAATGTGAACTCTTAATCTTTCTTATCTTTCATTTCCTTCTTCTTATACATGGATTGGAAATTTATTTGACCAGCTATCTAGTTCATTCTTCGAGAAAGATTTGCTAACTCATTCTCTAAGAATTCACACTCACTGGATTCAGATTGGATAGTAACATTCCTAGATTTATATATAGTTTCTCTCTTAGTAGTCTTATTATTCATGTAATTTGATGTTGTAGTCAAAGCAATAGTACCATTCCCATTCTTCTTTTTGATGTTGTCATTATCTCTCTTCATCCTTGTTTCATGTTGAAGAAGAGTTCCAAACAGCTCATCTACGGAAATTTGAGTAACCTTCATGTTTTCATCAATAGTTGTTCCCTTTGATTCCCACTCATTGGGAATAAGATCTATAATCTTATCCACAAGAGAGTCATCATCTAGACCTTTCTCTCCTATATATTGTAATATATTCACGACAGTCATAAATTTGTGTTGCGCCTTACAAATGGGTTCTCCATAAGGAAAATTAAAACCATGATACTCAGCTCTAAGCATGGCTCTTCTAGTCTCAATCACTTTAGATGTACCAAAATGTGTAACTTTGAGTTTCTTCAATATACAGTTAGCTATTTCACAAGTAGAAATTTGGCTATATATATTCCTTGTCATTGAACATAGTAAAGTATTGTGTACCTTATAGTTTAATTGATAATCATTCTTCTCTTGGTTTGTGAAAGTACTAACTTTTTTATCTGGAATTTGATAACCTCCAGTAAGCATAACAAAATTTTATACCTTAGTATTGATAATGAAAGTATTCATTTGAGCTCTCTAATACTCATAATCATTTCCATCAAAAATTGGTTGTCTTGTAGGATTTAAATTGTCAATGGAACCAACATTGATTCATTCCATCTTAAAAAATCTTTCTACACAAAAACTTGTTAATAACAAAAGTTCATATTCAAGGAGAATATTCCTAAGCAAGAAAAATATAGAACAATGAAATACTAAGAAATAAAAACTTATATGTGAGTATAATTATTTCAGATACCTACTTTGATACCAATTGTAGGATCGAAATAATTATGTAGATGCACAATATACAAGAGGGGGTGTGAATTGTAGACTTTAAAAATTTCCTTAAACAAGGAACGATCTAAGTTTAACAAAGTTAAACTAAGAAAATTCAAAACACCACTAACACCAATTGAAAGATTGGGACAATGTATAAAGTTACAAACTTCTAGTTCTATAAACTTTCTTAAAACTAGAAAGTGATTCCGAAAAACCGGTTCCGGAAATATGGATCCAGAAAATGAAACTTAACCAAAGATTACAATATGAGATTCTACCTTAAAGCGTATAAAATCTAATTGAATAAGAGTACATAGGTGTAAGGAAGTATAAGATGATTATACTTTCTTAAGCATACAAAATGCAGCTGAAAATATAAACTTGTGACAAAAACAAGTAACAATATATAAATCTTTTAACCCAAAAAGAAGGGTATCCAACAACCTTGGATAAAGGTTACTTGATTTATAATTTCAAGAAAGTCTGTCTCACCCACACCCGGGTAATCACTCGATATTAAGATCAGAGTCTCTATCATGATATCCCCACAAGACCTCAACTTCATGGTAGTTGGAACTTCTGTCTTACTTAGAAAGGAAGCCCTAAACTTCAAGGTGTTGGAAACTTTCTCTTCATATCCCCGGAAGCCCTCGATTGTAATCACCAACAATCAGAGTCGCACGAAGAAAGACTGCACAAGGAAATGTCAAAACAAGCTATTCACACTTTCTGCACAAAGCATGGAGAGTTGATAAAAGCCTCTCTCTCTAGAATTCACTTCATGAATTTTTGATCACCAAAATTCCAAAAGTTGTGAGCACGTTTAAATGAGCTTCAATTTATAGGCGAAGCTCCAATGGTCGGCTCCCTCCTCCAACAGTCATATTTCTCCTTTAATTTCAGAGTGACCTATACATGTGTTACTCAACCAATGGTTAGTCAATAACTGGAAGCACTACATAGTTTTATTATGAAAAAAGTGTATGTATAAGTAAAACTGATTTTCGGAATATAAGAAAATAAAAGATCAAAGTCTAAACAAAATGAAATTCAGAGTCTATAATAATGAGATATTCAGATTCTATTTTATAGGAAATAGGAACCTGAATTCTGTAGAAATCTGGAGTCTGAATTTCTAAGGAAATTTGGAGTCTGGTTTCACAAGAACTCAGAATCTGAACTTACAGAGATCAGAGTCGAACTTGTATATGTTCGGATTCAAACTAGAAAATGTTCAGAGTCGAACTCGTAAAAGTTCATATTCGAACTAGTAAAAGATCGGAGTCGAACTAGTAAAAGTTCAGAGTCGAACTAGTAAAAGTTTGCAGTAAAACTCATAGAAGTTCATAGTCAAACAAATAAAACGTTCAGAGTTGAACTAGTAAATGTTCGGAGTCTAGAATTCGGAGTTGAACTTTTTGAGAGTTCGTATCCGGAATTCGAAGTGGAACTTCCTTAGAGTTCGTATCCAAAATTTGGAATAGTGCTTCATTAGAGTTCGTATCTAGAGTTCAGAGTGGAACTAAATTAGAGTTTGTATCCAGAATTCAGAGTGGAACTTCATTAGATTTCGTATCCAGAATTCAGAGTGGAACTTCATTGGAGTTCGTATCTAGAATTCGGATGCTAAAAGAAAGTGCTTCATATCTAAGTATTTTATGATTCTGAGGTTTTAGGTGTGAATCCATTTTTTATAGATAAGAAAAATATTGATATGCATAAATAAATCTAGGTTAGGGTAAATTTCCATAAGGAAGGAAATTTTACTTAGAGAAGTAAAATATAGATTTTCTTAAGTATAGGGTGTTTTTGATTTTCAAAACAAGAAGTAATAGAAAAGTCATAAGGAAAACCTTATTGACTCAGTATGCATGTGGGTTAAATTATTCCTGCATTCTATGGCCTTCCCTGGTCATTCCATGTCCAGCTGATATAGTCACCTATCACATCACCACTTGGTCACATGGGGTCACGCAGTGTCAGCCTGTATCCATGCGGCCGGTCCCCCTTGCATGTGGTCCCGAACCATGTGTCACCACCTGGAAGATGTGGTGCCCACCGCTTCTCGCAATCACCACCCATGGATAGCCTTGTTGTGGGTCGTCCTACCAATGAGGTTCCACCTAGACCATGTGATGATGCCGCTATAGGTCATCGAGCTGGTGGCTGTTTTTCTAGGTCCGTTAGGCCCGACCGCCTCATCAGGCCCGCACCGCCTCCACCGTCGGCCGCCCTATTTTAAACCTTGCCTCATCTCACCTTACCTGAATGACTAGAGTCTCCGCCTCCAGCCTCCACCTCATGCTACCTCCATCATGCACCACTATAGTCTCATATCTTGGTATGGATCGATGCATAAAATGAAGAATAAGAATAAATATGTGGGAAGGATGTAAAGCACACTAATTCCAAAAATTAATTGATCTTGGCCTTGTTCGAATCACACTTGATTCATTCATGTTAGAATTGAATATCAGGGGGAAATAGTAAAAAATTATATCATGGTTATGCCTGATAAAACATCTCTGCAATGGAAAATAAACTCGACCTGCAAAACACATGATCCATGGATTATCCTATTTGTTTCATTACCCACATTCTTCAAGGGAATAAATAATGGGTATTGAACATCTAATAAAACTCACATCCTACTTGTGATTGGAATGATTACTGAATAATGTTCGTCATAGTCGGTATTCTATCCATGAGTGATCTTAATTCGCATCTCGTCATCATTCATTGTTCACAAAAGAGATGTTTTTCCAACACTTTTCTTCTCCATAGCTTCTCGGGAAATTCTCCAAGATTTTTAATCTAATCTTGAATCCCTAAAAATATTTTAAATGATTAAAATGCATTTCTGTGTTGTTGAATTAGTATGTTATAGCATCGCCATGTGGGTTTAATTATGAAAGAAAATGGGCTTCCCCATCTTGGTGTCACAACATCAGTGCATCATTGTGAAACATCATAAATAAATTAATTAACTTTTCAAGAATATTTTATTCCCCTTCTAAAACGACCAAAAATTATATTTCACAGTGGACCTATATCGGTCAATGTTAGGCCTCGCCTAATTGAAACACCACATTATAAAATAAACGGTGGTATCTAATTTCCAATCTGATTAACCATTCATGATTTATTAGGATCATAAAATAAAATAATTTTATTTATGGTTACGTCATTTTTGGGTTTTCTCAGTGAAGAGTCACGCTGACTAAAGTTATTTCACACCTAGGGTAGACCTTCCATTCTGAACGTAATTGCTACCTATGATTTTTCATTTGAGTACCCATTTAGAAGTTATTCCATTTTTTTAGGAAAACCACTTACTCGCACTATTAAAAACATAAGAGTTTTCGTCAAACTGTTCCGAGCACCCCGAGCCTCAGAATCACACTTTGTCTTGGTGTCTGGTCTCATAATTTTTCCAATTAATTTATAAAAAACGGAGATAAATATATGTCATTACAAGAATGGAATGGATCCAATCAAAAATATCCCCTTTAGATAACTGCAAAACCCTAATTCTCTACAATCTTTGTATCCCCACTTTTATAAGGATCAAAAAGAAGAGTTCTTGAGAATATTAAATAACACAATATATTTTCTCATTTCATAAAGAATAATAATTCTAAATTTAACCAATATTATTAAATATATTTAAAATTTTAAAAAAAATCTACCCCCTTTTTAAAGCACCAAATATGTATGTTATTATAAAAGACATGCAACCAAAGTTTTCAACACATCCAATAATACAAACTCCCCTTAAAATAATTATTTCATCTAAAATATAGAATATTATATTTGATGATCTGTGAAAATATGTAAATTATTATTCGATGAATTATAAAATATTTTCAAGTAATTAAATATATGTATTAAAAAAATTAACTCATTCCATAACAATAAAATATTTCAACACATAAAAAATATTTAAAATAACTCCCTGAAATACATACCATAATTATAAATGAATTTAAATAAAATATCTCTAAATAGTCTAGAGGTAAATATTTTTAAAATAATTTCAAATAACTTTGACATATGTCATAAATTTCCAAAACATTTTAATAGCACAAGAGCCTCAGCCCAGTTGGTGAGGACTCGCTAGGTGCATCCAAGAGACTCGAGATCAAATCCGGGTGGAGGATTATTACCATGTTACTATAGTAGTAATGTAGAAGGTACTATTCAGAACTATAGCAGGCACTGTAGTAGGCACTGTTTGTTACTATAGTAGTCGGAACTATTCATCCATATGGGCCTTCGGGGCATCGGTCTGGTCCTTGGGTTCTGCAAGGATTTCGGGCCACCCAAGGCCTTCAGGTCAGTTGATTCTCAAGGCCTTCGGGCCACCTTAAGGCCCTAGGGCCACCCTAAGGCCTTCGGGCCACATGAATGCAGGCCCCAGACACACTACAAAAAAGAAGCACCCCTAGAAGATGATTCAGAGCAGGTGCACTCACCAGAGTAGAGCCAAATGGATTGTCAGAATGAGAGGGTATGGCTATGCCATCGGTACTAGCCTCTGCTTGCATGGGAAGCCTAGTCAGACGGTCATGCAAAGGTAGAGAGATACTATCAGGATGCAGATGCTAGGGACGGGCAGTTCCCTGTAGATATTCTGGTTGAATTCCCAAAGACCATCGGGTTATGTAATCTCCTAAACCTACGGGCCATGTAATCTCTGATCCTATGGTCCTTTTAAGGGTTCCCCCATATCCCTTGAAAGGAGGGTCATCAAAAATCGATAAAAATGAAGGCTTTCGGGCCATTCAGGTCAAAACTTTTTAATATTATAATTTTTCATACTCCATAATAGATTAATTTAGCACATTAAAGTAATTTAAATGGTTATAAATTAAAAACATGCTTACATGAAAGATAACCAATTTTATAAAATCATAATAGTATTCTGGGTGGTCATTGGTGAATAAAATAATTCATCGAATTAATTCATATCAAAAAATAATTAAGTGAGAAAATATTTTAATGCTAAATCATAACAATAATTAAATTTTTACAAAAAAAAAGATAAATATTATAAAGGTTTCTATCCTCTACATAAATGACTTATTTCATTTATGTAAAATAATAAAATTGAAATATAATACTTCCTATAGTAATTGTTCCATATCTTATTAAGTTTCCTTTTAAAATAATATGAAATATATATATAATAAATTTCCATAATTTTCAACCAGCCACCAAAAGATGTAACAATGAATTATAGTGGTGCATACCTACAAAATATCAAATAAAAGTGCCTTTTTATAACGATATTATTTGGTGTTTGGCATTGTTTTCAACTAAAAAACATGGAAATAAAATATGTTTATTTTGAGTGGTAATTTTGAAATTAAAGCTAGATAATTATTTTGAGTAATTAATATACTTGATACCAAAAAAATGGATTTCTAAAATTAAAATGAATTGTATAATGTTCATCAATAACATACTAAAATATTTAACAGTAGACATGGTTTTTCTTTTCAAACTAGAAAAAAATATATAATTTTTTATTTTCACTATTAATACCAATACCATGTTTTACTTTCTGAATTTTATTGTTACTAAAAATCTGATTCAAATAATTTTATCCCTTAATAAGAATACTAGATTTTTATTTTAAAGTATTAACATCATCTAAAAATTCTTAAAATTTAGTTTCATGTAGAGCACAATAAATTTTGGAAGAATTAGATCTTAAATATACAAAATTATTTGACAAAATCTCTTTATCAATTGAAATATCATTGTAATATTTTCAATGTTTTCATTGATATTTATTTATTGATTTAAATTTTTTAATCATAAAAAATTATTTTTTATGTTTATCATAATAAACATTATCTAAATTGGAATTTTGAGTGAAAAAATATTGTACCTCATCATCATGAGTTATAAGACATTGATTTACCATTTTGATTTTCATACACAATTTCATGTTCTGTAATGGATTCATCACTTGAACCCAAATCACTAATATTTGAAAATTCATCCATAAAAGTTTTGAGTGTAACATTTTCGTTTTTTAGAAATATACTTTTAGTTTCTTATTACATTGCAACTTCATACATCTAAATCAACACCGTGAATGCCTGATTTGGTTCTAAAATTTAAGTTCATAATATAACAACGTCATTGAAAACTTATTCCAAACATAGTTGTCAAGATTTACTGATACTTTAATAAGAAAATCTGATTGGCTAAAAAATCTCATAGTAAGTAACACATTTTTATACATTATTGAATTCATATAAACTATGTTCAAATGTGATGGAAGTTATAGATTGCAAAATAAAATTATATTTAGATTCCTTAGAAGCATCACACTTTTCTAATTCTCCATTGATTTCAAAAGGTTTGAAAATATTCATGTGAACCATGAAACCAAGACTCTATAGATAGATAGTCATGTGATCTTTTGAGCAACCATAGTTATCATCTTTAAAATATGGATAACATATCAATGGTATAGTTTCTCTAAGATTAGTAATTGAGTTTTGTCTTCACCTAAATCATTCACTTCGGATTTTTTGAGACAAAAGAAATATATCCACTAGACTTTATCCCTTGATTCCAATTGTTTGTATTAAATAGAAATATCACAATATTCAATTATTTTGAAAAAGATAAATAGATCCAATATATCCAAACCTTTTATACAACTTTTTGTGTGAGAATGACTACGACAAAGACAGAAGAGGGGTGAATTTTTTTCATTTTTTAAAACATGAAAAATAACAAATGACCCTATTAAATTAAAGATACATTTTAGTTATTTATTAAAAATGAGTAAAACATATGAAATAAATAAATTAAAGAATGACACATGCCGATTTATAGTGGTTTGAGGCACAAAAATTCCCAAGTTCACTCTACCAGTACTCTCTCTATGAGCTTGGTGATTTTAACTAGTTGGTCTTTTTTATAGGGACCTATTGATATATGTAAAAGTAGTTGACACTTTAAAATTGGTCATTTACAAGGGATTCAATTTATTTTATAGGAAACCCAAATATCTGAATCATAATGTGAGATGAAAACACTCCACCAAGACAGATTATGGGTATCCGACACTTTAGAATGAATAGATGGGATATTTATTTTTTAATCAACTTTAACACATTATTATAGAAAAACTAATAGATATACATGGTCTTCAATAAAGAACACAGTAGGAGCCAATTAATTCATCAATGTTACATTTCCATCCTCTTCTTCTTTAAACTAAATTAAATAGAATATTTCTACTTCATTGCAGGTTATATTATTCTTCTTGTTCTTCATATAGTGAAAGAATAATGATATAAAAATAATTTCAATTCTCTCTATAAAATTAGAAAAAAAAAAGAATGCATATTTTTGGAACATTTTTTATTATAGAGTTTTTAGGTCTCTTCACTTCTGTGTATGTTCATTAACCTAAAATATAGACATATATTTATGGTCAGGTAGTTGTAGAATCTCCTCTTTAACTTGATATTAAAAATAAATTGAGTCAATATTATCCCTAAATTTCTCCTTGAAAAGTGCAACATTGTTGGATTCTTCATTAAACTATAGAATAAATATATAATAAATGAATTCAAAATATTTCTAATAATTCTTCTTATATTTTATAAAAAATTCAAATTATCCTATAAAAATATTAAGTTTCATTCGAATATTTCTGTAAATATTTTGAAATAATACCTAAAAAATATCATCCAAATCCATATGTAAATTAAAATATTTGAATTTAAATAATCAAAAGTCCTCTGAATTCAGTATAAAATTATGTTGAGATAATCCAATCATTTATCTCTTTAAAATTATCCACTAAAAAATCACAAACACTTTGATCCAAATCCTTGTATTTTATAGGAATTTATCAAACCCATAAGTAAATGAAATATATCTAGATTAAAATACATAAAATATAAATACCAATCTTGTGTAAAATTGAGTATCACAACCAGCTTCTAAAATTTTCAGAATATTGTATATTTTCCTATTTCTAATAATACATAATCTTTTCTACATCTCCAAAAACCCATTTGTAAAATATATCATTTCCCTGAATATTATAGTGATTTATATTGTATGATAATGTTAGCCATATCAATTTCCACCTTACTCAAGTTCCTAAACAACTCTACATTCCTTCATGTGGCCTTATTTTGTTTTTTCCTATGAGATATCACTTATGCATTAATGTATCTGTGTTTATATTGTACATATTAATGAATAATAGATATATCATTCTTTCCTCTCCTCCTCCGAAGAATCATCACAAGGGTTGATTTCCCGTTGATTGTGATATATAATTATGCATATATAATGACATGAGTTCATGTAGCATTGGTGTATTAGTGATGTGCAAAAATGATCACATAAAATATAAACGTGAATATCTATAAGAATGCATAATAGGGTATAGTTCAACTTTTTCATCATGCGAGTTAAGAAATCCAGTTCCAGAATAATATATTCATGAAAACCATTTATGTTGTTATGAACCTAATCACAACACTCTCTTGGTTCCTCATGTAGTGATATAAAAAAGTTTTAACCTTCAATTTTTTAAGAATAGCATGAGTTTAATTATGATGTGGTGTATTTTTTATCTTATTCATCCTTTGGATGAGTTTTTTTCATTATGAAAACGAAATTTCACTTTCTATATGTAGTGAATTTCAAATAGATGTTTTTTTAAAGATATAAAATAATTCAATAGCATAAAACATTCAGATCAAGAATAATGAATCATGTGGGTAACTTCAGGTCACCGTCCTTCCCTATATATAGCATACAGTAGGGTGAGTTTTACATTCATAGAACTAGAAAATGTAGTGTTAATTTACAATGGAAAATGGGGTTCCCAAAAGTAGTGTAAGGTTTATTTCATGGAATATATGGTTCATGTACCATACATCCATCTTAAACATGGGTATCATTTTCATTGTAGGGATCAACAAATGAAAATTAGGGTTCATTTAATTCCAAAAAAAATGTATATGAACAACAATTTTTATCTAATGTGTGGTTTATTCACCACAATTTTAACTCAAAAGTGAGGTTCCTCAAAATGTGGTTCCCAAGGGAGGGATCAAAAAAACTCTAAAAATATAATCATCCTATTGTCAAACTTCATTTAATTTTTAATGTATCTTAACACTATATTAATAATTTTTCATATAAGACATATTTTTAGGAAATATGAATATATTTATAACATATCAACAAGAACATAAATCCAAACTCCACATCGGCTTATATCTTTAAAAAATAGAAGCAATAAAATTTAAAAAAAACCAATACTCAACAACAATATCCTAGAAAATTATGTATTTTATAGTGAATAAAAATGAATTTTTCAGCTTTATATCTGATAAAAATTTAGGCAAATATCTTTTATTTATATGTCATTACGTTTCTAGTTATTCATATTTTTTTAGCACATGTAGTTAATGAAATTCATTAACTTTACCAATCTGTGAACTGTAGAGTTTATAAATTGTTTTAGTAACATTAGTGAATCATTAAAGCACCAAAAAACCTTTTAGGACTTCTTCATAAACTAATTAAATTTAGATAATAATCTTATATATCTAATGAAATAATATTTATGTAAATCCGTGAATTTTACCTTGAGATATAATAAAAACACATTAGTAAATTTAGGAAAAAGATTGTGCTATTATTGAACAAATTATAACAGATTTGGTGGATTTTTTCACCATTGAAACAACTTAATTTCATTTATAAATAAATAGATAAATGGAAGATAATAGTTTTATATTTTCAACAGAATAATAATGGTAATAAGTCAATCAATATTTCTACCTATAAAAAATAAATGTCATGAAATATTAAATCTAAAACCACTTAAATAAATTTATGAGTGAACAAAGAATGATTGTTTGAAGTAATTATCAAAAAGAATACAATATCTGAATTTAACGGATCTACTCAAAAATAATAAGGACTATAATGGGGATTTAAACCAATTCATAAAGTGATATTTTCCACTATGATAGTCTTAGTAGAGAACCATGAATTATATAATGCTCTGGGGAGTAAACTCATTGTACTCTGATAATCTTGGAAGTGGTACTTTAAAACTAAGGAAATGATTTTTCTATAATTATGTGTATTCCCCAAGATTATGTTTTATGGTATTATTATGATCTCATGGTTCATGTTCTTTTATTCATTTATGATTTATGTCTTATGAACTGCCAGAATTTATTCCATGACTCATAATTATGTTCTTTGATATGAAGGGTGTGTATTTTAAGTGTTATGCTCATGTTCTCATACCCTTATGGTAATATACTGAACCAC
Organism: Viscum album; assembly: GCA_963277665.1. NCBI lineage: Eukaryota > Viridiplantae > Streptophyta > Magnoliopsida > Santalales > Viscaceae > Viscum > Viscum album. The sequence goes on from OY728166.1 coordinate 390,396,651, forward strand.
ATCAACCAAAACATACATCTGAGCCATCCTTTACATGGTGATTTGAAACTTGAAAATAGAACAAGTCTTGAATATGAAAAAACAAAACATATAACTTGAGTATCATGCATAATAAAAAGATAAAACATGATCTATAAAATCCCATCCAAACCATCTAAACTAGAAGTTATGAGTAAATTAAGACCAATAAGTTTCCATGTGACCCATAATAACCTCCAAAACACCGTACTATGAAGAAAAAGAACAATGGGGAAGCTGAAATGCTACACGATGCCCTTTCCTTTACCTGTATATTGCAATACAAATTATAAAAATTCTCCAAGGGAAAATGTAGTGTGTGATCACAATCCCAAATGGGATACAACCAAAAAATTATACTTGGACTAATAAGAAGAATGAAATAGTTCTATCTTTTAAAATAAAAATAGTCTTACAATCCATTTTCCTAAATCCAAATCATTTGTTATTCATTTTCCATTTGGATTTCATAAAATCATTTCATATTATAAAACCATAAATATGAAAAGTAAAGGAGATATAAACCAAAAATCATATCTATGAATCAAAAGATAATCAAGTAAACATGTATCCATGAAATACCATCTTGCGAGGTCATGAGATAAAAACTCATATAAAACCTAAGATCTTCAATCCATGATAAAAAATAATGAGATAAATAACCATAAATGAAACATCACCTCATATTGGGCCCAATATTATGGGATAATATGTACTAGACACACAAAATCTTATACAACCATAATGATGGATCTAACGAATTTCTAGTCCTCCCATAGTCCATCCATTTCAAAATGGTTACCTCCTAGTGGTTCCACACACACTAAGGTTGTTTGTGTATCTTTCTCAATGCACCCAAGGATCCTAATGTTCTAATTTTAAAAATACAATTCAATGTTCTTCTCACAATTTTATAAACCTTTTTCAAACATTATCTAATCAAATTTGGTGTTTAAAAATCCATTTCAAAGTAATGAAAATATATTTTAAAGAAAAATCCCATTTTGATAACATTTTCCTTTAAAATCAATTATTTAAAAACACATATCACCTTATATAATTGAACAAAACAAAGTAATTTAGCCATAAAAATAAATTATTTAGTGTATTAACTAATTGTATAAAAACACTTAAATCGAAATGGTGCTAACTTAGTTTTTTCTACAATGGTGATTTGAAACCACAAGATCAACCATTGAAAGACATGGTATGATAAGAAACTGAAAAATATCGATAAAAACACTATCCAATCACAAAAATGAGAATAACCATATCTAAAATCATAGCTAACACGAAATCAAAATAATATTCAAAAGGAATTATTACTTGCAGAAGCACACAACAATTGTAACATTGATAAATCGACGAATGAATAAATTAAAAAGGGCCTAAAGTCTCCAAAATTGAAACTGAGAGATTTTGGATCAACAGGTTGAATAGATTCTAATGAATGAAATAATAAATTAGCCTTGAGGATCCCAAAAATTTCATCTTTTAATGTTTACATGGATTTTAATCCCATAACATGTAATATAATCTATAAAGCTCAAGTAAACCAAAAAAATCATCACTATTTTATTAAAAACACAATTTTTGATATTACATGACATGAATCTAGTACACACCATATAAACCATTCAACTCCTGAACTAATTTCTAAAAATATTTCATGAGAACATTCCATGGCTTGTACGACCTTTACATGGTGTTTAATCTCCTAAAATGCAATTGAAACTATAAGTTTACACATAAAACCCCAAAGGCCTCAATCCATGTATTCTTAAACATTTTGAAGAAACCTACTAATAATTCAGAAATTTTATACTTTAAATACACTATTTCAAATAAAAAATGCATCCCTTAGCTTTAGGTTATTTTCCCAAGTAAGGGATCTACATCCCTTAGAATCCTACAAACGCACCCAAATAAGGATGATAAAAAATGAAAAAAACCAAGGAGTAACTGAAAATATTAATGGGGTGTTAGATCATGATTTTTTGTGAGATAATTAATATATCCCTTGTTTTACCTTAATGAGAATATTCCAAAACCATATCTTATGTTTAATTTTCCTTAGTTCAAAAAAGAGGTTTTAAGTATGACTTTTTTAGGAAGGGTTCTAGTTTTGAATAACTAAGTGGAAGACGATGCAGATCTTTTATGTACCATTTTTTTATGTATACAAGTTTTTAGATACATTAATCCTATGTGGTCCTCAATTGTGTCTTTTAATTCAATGAACATCCATATATTAGGATATAATATATATTTATGAGAATCCTCGGTTGATATAAGAGTGGATAATCATGAGATGTGACATTTAATGAAAAACCTAAGTTCAATAAATATTTATAGATAATATCAGTATATAAAACACATGGTAAAATAATAATAAATTCTTAATAATGTAAATACACAATTTTGTACATTTTGGATTAAGGCATCTCAACTAAGATATCATGAATCATACAGTCAAACCCACTTATCTAATATGTCATTAACAATTAATGTGTTAGTGTAAACCAAAAAACCATATAATATGGAAATAATATTGTATTGTCTCATGATACCTTTTCAACCGTCGAGGGTCTATTTATAACCAAGACCATCCCATCACTTCCACATCCTATGCCTTCCATGTATTTTAAATGATCAATAAAATCCATTCTAAAAATGAATAATAATTAAAATATTATTTATATTGAATCAATAATATCTATCATTTCATTTCTTTATCATAAACAATCTAGATAAAGAATAAATATGTACCTAGATGTTTTCATAGATGAAAATATTTTCAAAACATCACTAGAAAAATTCTATAGGAAAATCATGTTTTCATTTTCTAAATCACTTATTTATAATCTAAAAAATTTCAGAATATTAGAAAAACATTTTCACTGAAAAAATCATAGAAATATGTAAATTAAGCTTCAAATAATATAGTATTCATGAAGGTGGTAAAATTATTTAATGCGTTGTACGTACAAATAATTATGTTTTTGCACCGATGACAAAAAGAACATCATTCCTAAAATGAAAAAAAGATTCTATTTTAATTTTTTGTTAAATAAAGTAAAACATGTGTAAAAATAAGTTTAATAATTATTTGGATAATGATAAAGTATTCATGAAAACATTTTAAATAAATTATAAACAATGAATAAAAATAGTTGGAAGGAAATATTTTGAATAATTTTTTTTAAATGAATCTATCGTTTATGTAACATACTTGTTGATTGAATTTTGTTGGAATATACAATGTAACATTAGAGGGTTATTAATTGTGTCTTTTCAAAAATCTTCCACAATTCTAGATTTTCACACCCACAATTATTTATACAAAAAATTAGTGTTTTCTTCTTTTGAAAATAATATGCATAGGATAAACAAAAATAAAGAACAGAGCTTTTTATAGTGGTTTGGGTAAAAAATATCTCCTAGTACACACTACCAATTACTCTCCTTGTGATCTTGGTAAATTTCACTAGAATGGTCCTCTTATTACAAGACTATAAATCTTCAACTGAGTTTAGTCAGTCGAAATCTTTAAAATAATACTAATAACAAGTCCTTCTAGTCATATAATAAATAATTGGTTATCCATAGCTTAGATCGAGAATATGATACTACACAACAACTATGTATGAGCAGTTGAAGCTCCAATAAATTAAAAGATATTGATTTCAATTGTTTGGGTTGATATTCACAGTTGCAGCAGTAAGCAACTGAAAAATGATGGATCTTATTATTTAGAAAATAATATCTGTAATAATTAGATAATCTAATGTGATCCTTATTCCAAAATGATCTTAAATAAGGTAGAAATTAAATAGTAGTGGTGACTCTATATTTAAAAATATATAACATTCAAACCATAACACCTTTTAAAACTAATTTAGACTAGATTGTTCATTGTAGTAGCACTATAAATGATAATTTCTATAATGTAGTCTCTTATGTGAATCACTTATCACCCATATATTTTTGAAGCGATAATCGAATGAATTATATACAAAAGATATATTTCTTTAGTATTCTAGATCCAAATGAATAACCTGATTAATCTTTTAAAATCTAATTATAATTAAATAGGGGATTTGTGACTTACCTTAAGAACATGTGTGATTTTATCTAGTGAATGTGTTATTTTAAACAATCATAATGATCCTCAAATTGGTCTTCAATTTTTATTCAACCATGATGGCAATATCAGAATAAAAACATGGCTTAAAAACTTCACCATTCAAAACACAACATAGTGTTGAACTGTATTATGCAGGGTTCCTTCATGTAGCATAGGGTTCCTTCATGTAGCGTAGGGTTCCTACCAACGTATGGTTCCTTAACCATACTTTCCTCTTCACGTAACATTGGGAAAAAAGTATCATATGGATGATAATCCATGTGTTCACCTTTTTAGCATATGACCCCAAACATAGCATTGATTAACCATACATTCAAATTTTATGAACGTAGGGTATGAACAGTATTTTTAAACTCCAACATAGGGTTGCTGATCCATATGTTTAATGATTCTTCAAACATAAGGAATTCAATCCTAATAAATATTGTTTTTCATGATGTAGGGTTGATACTATACGCAAGTGTTAAATTTATAGCATAACATTGGGATAATGAATCATAACTTCATTTACCAAATGTAGAGTTTGAAATAGTGTTTCCAAAGTAATTCCCATAATGTTTGATTTCGTTAACCTGAATATAAATTCTTAAAAACTCATGCAAGAAATGATAATTAGAAAAAAAGGGTATTTTTTAGAATAAAAATCATCATAAATTACATATTATCGTTGATACAATACATGCATAACAATATCCCTCTTTTTGAATATCAAAAATCACATACAATAATGCATAACAAATTTTATAGAAAATATACGATTTGTAAACATACAATAATAGAGAAAGAAAATATTTTTATGTTTCATATTTGTAGTATTATTTCAATGAATGTAAATAGATACATGTAAACTATATATTTTCTTTAATAAAATGTTGTGATTTGAAGATATAATATTTTCCCCTATAGATTTTCTCCCTAATCTTAAAAATATTCTCCCCCTTTTTTTGCGTCAAAAATTTAGTTTGAAAGAATAAAGTATTTAAACCATAGTTAATTTAGCACTAAACTATAAATATATAGGTACAAAAATTGATTAGATAGATAAATTTAGGATTTAAAGTTAATTATTGAACTTGAATAAAAGAATATAAAACTAAATAAGAATAAATGAAATTGAATTTAAAATTAACAAAAATGTTTTGAAAATAAATTACAATCCATAACCAATGAATGTTTTTCTTCAAAATGAGGGTCTATGATCTGAATCGCCTAAGGTAGCAGGTGTAGAAGGATGAGGAATGGTTTGAACAACACCATTAATATTAAGGAACATCAGTAATAAGCACTAAAAATGGTTTTTGAATATTTATGACCACTTTAGAAGAAGATTCTTCAAATATTGACCAATCGTAAAATTCTGAACCAAATTAACTTTTGTAAACACATTCACAACTTTCTTATAACTGAATTAATAAAGTCTACTTATCCTTAACATGATTATTCACTAATCTCAATAAGGATTCATTTGAAATATGTCGACTAACTAGATGCCTTTGGTTTTCTAATAGAACACTTAAAGGAGTACCATCACACTAAATAGTGTGCATCTTATCAATGAAATCATCCAGAAATGAAGTAATAGCTTCAGACCTTCTAATATAGTCTTGTATTGTATGTTGAGAGGAGGTTGATGTGCAGTTAATTTCACAGAGATATTGAAATTATCTCCCTATCATAGAATTAAATTCATAATAATCTGAATTATTTATATATTTATCTTTAAAAAAATTGAACTCTCTAGACAATTTGCTAATAAACTCTTGAAGGTCTCCAAAAATATAATAGTGTCTTTGAATTGTCTTATATGGAGCTTCTAAGCCTCAAAATATGATCTCAACACTGTTTAACTTTTGAACTCTTAAAAAAAATTATCATCTTTCAATTGTGGTCTAAGAAACAAGTTCTTGAGCCTCTAATAGATCTAGACTTATAACTAATTATTAAACATGAAAATCTAGAGATTCATAATATTGAGTGCTATGGTCAGGGAAATATTCACTATTGTGAACTTCAATCAAGGAAAACATCTCCCTTTATTACCAACTAATCTGTTTCTTATAGAATATTCTCCAACTAATTCCAAATCAAGAAAAATAAGAGATTGATTTGTAAGATCAGGGACATCTTCCCTTTGATATTATTGATTAGATACTCTTTCTCAACATGCTCAACCATTGGATCCTCATTCATAACTGCTACTTTATCTTCGTCCATAGTCTCTGGAATCTCAACTATAATCCTTCTTCATTGTACAAGAGTTTCTTCTAGACTACATTTATCCTCTTCATCAGGTCTCTGTCTAACATATCCAAATTAAGGAATCATTATTTTCTCCCCCTGAATGGATGTCAAAATCCGATACTGTTGTTATATACCAATAGGCCGAATACTGTTGAAATAATTTCTACAAACAAATCCAAAATTCATAACAATCCCTACTTTTAAAACATTGTTATGATGAAATATTTTTACAAAAAACATATTGAAAATTTTTCCATTTCTTCACAGTAAAAGGAAATAATCCTTCCATAGGGATAATATCCCATCTTGGTATCCTTGTGGTAGAAATGGTTTTGATACCTTATCATAATCTAAAATAAATTTAACGTTATGTGATTCAAAAACAAAAAAAGACATACATCTCAGTATATATGACTTTTTATAGCATAAAATCCCTTGTAAATTCCTAGATTGAATGAATTTCATCACTACTCGGTGGTCAAGATTAATATCTTTCATCAATAATTTTTTTTATTTTTCTCATTCCAACTAATGAAAACATAATGTAATTAGAGTATTTTTTCTTTACCTATATTCCTTAAATCAAGATGAATCTCCCCCGCATGAGGTCAATGTAAAAAATTAGCCATTTACATAGAAGAAAAATAAAATTCATATTCATCAACCATAGAGACAATAGTATCTTTATTGAATCTGAGACTAAATGATTAATTTATATAAAATTACTTTACATCAATGTTATATACTAAAAGAATGTTATCTTCTCTAAATTAATAATCTAGACCTTGAAATATTATTTCTTCCTTGGGAGAAAAATTTGTAAAATCTAAATAATTAAAATCTATTACCTTTCCTTGGATAAAATTTCGAGCTTTTCCTTATTGATAAGTATCCTCATCCAACTCACCATCTTCAAATCTTAGAGAGGTTTCAATATTTTATGGTTTTGAGATTGAATGGATTGAAGGTTTAGGGTTTCGACGAACAGGATTAAAAAGGTTGATAGATATACTCTGTAAAATTAATTGATGTGTAAGAGATGAGAAATAGAGTGCAAGAAGGAGAATGGTTTTCTAGAATCGATTGAGAATGTACTCATTATGTTTTTTATTTAAAAAGACAAATAAAATAAAAATCATTTAAAATATAAATAACAGATAAATAAATAAATATAGACTAATAACAGTTGATACACAGCATATATAGTACTTAAAATATAAATATAAAGATTAAAATAAATTAAATAAATCATTCATTTTAAAATTAAATAATAATAAATCCCCCTTAATAAAATCAAAACATGCACTGGGAAGTGGTTTAGTGAGAATATCAGCTATTTGATATTCAGTGTTATCAAATTATTAAGGGGTATCATTTTTATGAACATGATCTCTTAGAAAATGATTCCGTATATCAATTTTCTTAATCATAGATTGAATTATATTATTTTTGGAAATATTTATAGCACTAGTATTATCAAAATAAAATAGTTTTACTATTAAAATTTAGTCTAAACTCTAGTATGGTGTTTTTCATAAACAATTATTCTGCATAAAAACTACCAGCGAACACATATTTTTCTATAGTGGTCGATATAGAAAATGGGTGTTGTTTCTAACTAGACCATCAAACTAATGCTTTTCTGAAAAAAAGTAGCAGGTTCTTGAGGTGATTTCTCTATTTAATCTTAAACCTCAAAATTCATCATCTGAATATGATATTAAATTAAAATCACAATTTTTGGGGTAAATAATATATTAAAAAATAGTTTATTTTAAATATATAAAATTATATTAACATCGGTAAGATGGGACACTATTTGATTCAATTGAAATCTAGCATAAAAACATACAGAAAACAAAATGTATGGTTTGCTAGTAGTAAGATATAAAAAACATAGAATCATAGCTCTATATAACTTATTTTCTACTAGTTTTTCAGCTTCATCCAAATCAATTTTTATATTGGTACACATGGGATTTTTATATTTCTAGCTATTCTCATGTACAAACATTTTCAATAAATCAATAATATATTTACTTTGATTTAAAACATTTCCATAATATTTTTGATAAATTTGAAATCCAAATAAGAATTTTATTTCTACCACCATAATCATTTTAATAAAATTAATTAATTTTGAAAATTTATTCCAAATATTTTTATTAGTTGGACCAAAAAATAACATCATCAGTATAAATTTTAACTAATAATATATAAAAACAAAAAAAATTCATAAAAAGTGTTTGATATTCCAGTCCAAAAATAAATCCATTTCTCAAAATGAAAGAACTCAATATTTCATACCAATCTCTAGGATTTTGTTTAAGGTCATATAGATCTTTAGTAATTTTAAAAATATTTATTTATTTTTGAGGATTTTTAAAACTAGGGGATTGTTCAACATAAACTTCCACTATTAAATCACCATTTAAAAAAGAAGAATTGAAATCCATCCGATATTATTTAAAATTTATATGATATGCATAAGCCAAATTAATTATAATGGATTCTATTCTAGATATAGGGGAAAAGGTCTCATCATAATCTATAACTTAGTAATGATTATATCCTTTAGATAATAATATCGAATAATTTATGGTTATGATCCCTTCATCATCCAGTTTTTTCTAAAGACCCACTTAGTTTCTGTAACTAGAAAATTGGTTTTTCATTTTACTACTTCCCAGGCTTCATTCCTTTTTAATTGGTTTAGATCTTCCTACATTGCTAGCATCCAACTATTATCTTCTAAGGATTCTTCAATTGTCTTAAGCTCTGACTAAGACAGAAAGGCAAAAAATTAATCTAGGATTCCTAAATTTCTTCTAGTTCTAATTCTTATGTCAAGGTCTCCAATAATAGTTTCTAGAGGATGGTTCTTTAATGTTCTAGACAATATAGGAAATTAATTTTCAAGATATTCAGTATCATGTTCTTCTGAACATGAATGGAATTTATTAATATTATTTTTAAAATAATTTTTTGGGGTTTCAAGTCTCATGTGGTCACAAAAGTCATTGACTTTATCTGCCCAATCATTCTCTTTAATAAACAGGTCAGTTTCCTCAAACCTCACATTAATTGATTCTTCAAAAATCCTTGAATTTTTGTTAAATAGTCTATAATCTTTTTAGTTTGTAGAATATCCCAAAAATATTCTTTCATCCTCTTTTGGATTGAACTTACCAAGGTGGTCCTCAGTATTCTAGATATAAACCCTTCTCCCAAAAACATTAATTTTGTTTACTTTAGGGTTTTTATTTCAAAGTTCATATTAAAAATAAGCCTCATTAAAACACTATTCATGATATAGCAGGTCGTGCATATAGCTTCTTTCAAAAGATAGGTAGGAAGATTGTATTCATTCAGCATAGTCCTTTCTATTTCTTGAATAATTATTCTTCTTATTTCAACAATTCCATTTTTTGAGGTGTTCTCGGTGAAGATAAAGTGAGTTAAATACCTAGATTTGAGCAAAAATAATTGAATTCTAGATTCCAGAATTCTTCACCATGATCACTTACCAGTGAAATTATTTTAAAACCTTTTTAATTTTGAAACTTTTTACTAAAACTTTAAAAAATAGTGAATACTTCACTTTTAAGGTTTAGAAAATATACCCAAGTAAATATAGAATAATCATCAACTAAATCATTGAAATATAAGTTACCCACTAGACATGCTAATTTTTATGATCCAAAAAATCTATATAGATTTGTTTTAAAGGTTTATATGTCGTTATTTTGTTAATAGATTTTAAAGAAGAAGTTTTATTCTTGGCAATTTAGCATAAATCATAGAATCTATCATTGTCAAACATAAGACAAGGAAACATAGAAACTAATTGTTTCTTATATAAATTATGTATGGAATATATATTAAACTATCCAAGTCTTCTATTCCAAATACCTGATTTATTTGACTTAATAGTTTAACAATTCACTTTTTGTTCACATAAGGAAGTTAAATCCAAAGTATAAACATTATCTATTCTAGGCACTCAAAATTTCATAAATATATCATTAAACATAGATCATGAATTTTTAGACAAATCAACACAAAATCCATTATAATATATTTGAGAGATACTTATCTTATTGTGCTTCAACCCTTGAATAATTAGTGCTTTTTTATTGAGATGGACTTTAGATCTCTAATATTACCAACTCCAACTATTTTTCCTTTCACATTATCACCAAAAGTGACTAGTTCTCCATTCATTTGAGTTAATGTGTGAAATTTTGTTGAGTGTCAACTAATATACCTAGATTAGACAATATTGATATACTATATGGATTTTCATTTTCTATAACAAGTTTCCTATAGAAGTAATTAAAAAATGTTTTTTTAGTATGCATATCTTCTTGAGTCATATAGTCTTAGCGAGAAGTGATATAGGAATCCATATAGGCTTTATTTTTTCATAATTTAAATCACTAGCATAACAAAAAAAATTGGAAACAAAATATCTTTTAATACCACTAATGTTTTTCAAATAGCCATTATTAGTGATATGGACTTTTGTTCCACAATGATAACATGTAGAAGTTTTTGAGTTAGGCACAAAATAATTTTTATATAATTTTGATTTCCCACCCTTACTTCCTATTCCACGTTTTCCCTTTTAATGAAATAATTTCCAAGAATATAATTTAAGATATTTTCTACTTTAGTAAAAACAGGAGCATCAATCTTATATTATTACACATTATCCTATAATTCCTTGATTTTATTTTCATAATTGATACTATTTAATGCATATGAATTGAATTTTTCTAGTAACACTTAATGTTATTTTAGAATGGTATCTATTTTATCTAAAATATCATTATGAATCTTTTTTAATTACATATTCTTCTTTAATAAAGAGTCATATTTTTATTTTAACATTGAGAAATAGGAAGCTAATTTTTTATTTGAGAACTACTAAAATCATAATCCAAAGATTAATAAGTTTGTACCATTTCCTCTTCATCTATAAATAACATGTTTAATTTTAGATTTGTTTTCCCTTTTTCTGAATCATATTTTGAAGAGATACTGGTGTCTTTAGATATACTCTATGTATCTTTCATTTCTCTTCTTATTTTGTGCTCGTAATCCAAAAAATTTTGATATCTATTTTATATAATTTTTCTTTCATCTTTTAGTTTAGTACAATCAGTTTTTATGTGACCCAATTTCTTACATTCATGTCAACAAACATCTCCTGGTTGTTTTTTCATCCTTTCTAAAGGAGTTTTTGAAGCTTCGTTTCTTCTAGTAAAATTTTCTAAACTTTTTGGAAAGCGGAGCCAGTTTTATTTCAGAATCCTTGGAATCTGAATTTTTATCATCTTTGACTTATTGCTTTGTTCTTATGTTATGATTCTGATATGTCTCCTTCATAGAAGTATTTTTTTTACTATAATAGTATGATCTTCTAATTTATCTTTCATCTCAGCATCATACATCCTTTGTTTCCCAGTTAGTTCTTTCATTTCCATATCCTTGATTGGAGATGAATGGAGTATAGAAGCTGAGATCTCATTCCATTTAGAATGTAGTACTATGAGTACCTTCATATCACGATCAATTTGTTTGATGGGTTCACCTAAGTGTATAATATTCATGAAAATTTCTGTAAGCCTTCCATTCATCTTTGTGATTCTCTAACCATAAAATATTCTAAATTTTTCAAACTTTATCTTAGTTGTATAGTATTCAATATATCTAACATTATATGTTCCTTTAAATAAAATTTCTATAGTTTTACACATTTCATAGGTAGTTGGACATTATGATACATGATTAAATTCATCTGGTCTAAGACCATAAATAATATCATTCATCAATTTAGAATTTATATCATACATGGATTCTGTTTCAGCAATCTAGTTTTCTAGTTTCTCAAGAATCTTATAAGGAGTAATGATTTTTAGTATACTTTGAATCCAAGATTTTTTAGATAGATAATCATTTGATATTTCCAACATCCATAATTTTCACTATTAAAATATGGATCTAATTCCATAGATATTAATTGTCTAGGATCATCAATTTACATATTTTTATATACCTTATACTTTTTAGCTTGGTATAGATTTTATCCAAAAGCTACCCTTTGATACCAATAGTCAGGTCAGAATATAGAAAGTAACATAAGGGGTGAATTTTGTCTTTTCAAAAATATTACATGATTCTGGATTTTGACACCCATTGTGATTTAGGCAGATAAGCAGTGTTTTCTTTTGTCTAAAAAGAATATGCAGCGGATAAACAGACATAAATAACACAACTTTTTATAGCTGTTCGGGGCATAAAGATCCCCCAATCAACTCTACCAAATACTCTCTCTAAGAGCTTGGTAAATTTCACTATAAGTCCTCTTATAACAATACCGTAAATATATAACAGGTCATAGGCAGTTTACACCTTTACAATAATACAAATAACAAATCCTTCTAGTTCTTTAACAGAGAAATGGTTATCAATAGCTTAGATTGAGAAGTTGATACTCCACCACAACTGAGTACAAGCAGTTTAAACTATAATAAATCATAAGAGATTAGTTTAAAAGGTTTAGTTCGGTCATCACATTTGTAGTAGGAAGAAAAAAATAAATGATAGATCTTCTAATTCAGAAAATAATATATTCTAGAATGAAATTTTCTGAATCAATTCTTGTTACAAAACAATCTTTAAAAAGGATGCTACTAAACAATTGTTGTTACTCAAGATTTAAATATATAAAACCATAGCATAATCTCTGTTGAAAATTAAAGAGACCTTATCATTCGTTTTAATAGAAATATAAAAGATAATTTCAATAATGAATTCACATATGTGAATTATTTATCTCACATATATTTTTTAGGAGACACACTCAAGAAATATATAGAAATGATGGATTTATTTGGAATTCTGGATCCAAAATATTTGACTGAATATTCTCAAAAATTTAAATTTAAATTGACTAGGGGATTTTCAACATCCCTTAAGAAAATTTCTTATTCTCTCAGATTAAAATGGTTCTTGGAAACAAAAATATTTATATTTGAATTGGTCTTCAATTCTGACTCGACTGTTGCAGCAATCTCGTATTGAAAATTTGCCTTAAAACTTCTCCATTGAAAACACAATGTAGGGTCGAACTGTGTAGCATAGGGTTACTATACATAGCATAGGGTTCAATCATGTAGTTTTGGGTTTCCTAACAACCTATAGTTACTTAACCATACTTTCCACTTCATGTAATGTAGCTAAAAAAAAGCAGTGTAGGGATGATAATCCATACGTTCACCTTTTTAGAATAAGATCCCAAATGTAGCATTGATTAACCATACATTAAAATTTTCAAAATTTAGGGTTTGAATAGTATTTACAGACTCCAACATATGATTTTTTATGCATACATTTGATGATTCTCTGAAAGTAAGGATGTCAATCCCAACACAAATTGTTTAGCGTAAAGTTGGGTTAAAAGCATACACAAGCGTTAACTTTTCAGTGTAATGTATGGATAATGAACCATAAATTCGTTTACCAAATATATGGTTTGAAACTTTATTTCCATAGAAATTCTCATTACATTACATTACTTTAACCGAGATATAAATTCTTGAAAACTCATGCAGGAAAACATCATTATAAAAAAACAAGGATATTTGTGTGCATCAAAATCATCATAAATTATAGAGTACTATTGAGACAATACATGCCCAATAGATTCTTGATCTAAAAGGAGAATAATATATAATAAAAATAGAAACATAAATAAGAATAAAATATATGGGATTTAATTTTTATGATCATATAATTTTACCAAAGGAAATTTGATCATAAAGAATCATAAAATAAAATGTGATTGTAAAAGAAATCTATTATCTCAAGATTAACATTCGTTGTAAGAGACTTCAAAACCCTGTATAGTAAATTTTGATTTATTATAATTTTATAATATAAAAATATAAATATTTATAACATCCCAATGGGTGTTTTATAGGCAGCTTGATAAGCCTACAATGATTCACCAAGTCTTTCTGGTCAGTCTTTCTTGGTGGGATTTATAATTCATTCAAGCACTCTTTTTACTTCTCTATAAGAAAGTTCATCCATGCCATTTTTTTGAGGGTGATATACTGTGAAGTTTTTTGTACAACAAAATTCTTTTTCAAAATGTATTCCATTGTTATATTAGAAAAATGGGTTCCTAATTCCCTGATTAAGGCAGGATTAGTTCCAAATCGGTGGAAGATGTGGGTTTTTATGAACTTGCTAATATTATTTGAATCATCATTTCTAGTGGATTTGGCCTTAACCCACCTAAAAACATAATCAACTACAAGAATAATGTATGAGAATTTTTTGGGAGGGGGGGATGGTCCAAGGAAATCAATGCCCCAAACATTGAATATCTCACAAAAAATTAATGGATTTTTGGGGAATTTCATTTCCCTTTGAAATTGTGCTAAACATTTGTCAAGTGGGACATGATTGATAGAACTCATGTGAGTCCTTAAAGAGTTAAGGCTACAAGAATCCATGGTCTAGGACCCTTCCGGAGGTCCTTTGTGGTCCAAATTGGCCACCTCTAGGAAGTGAGCTACATGATTCTAAGATGGAGGAATGTTCATCTTCATCAACACATCTCCTAATTACCATGTCAGCCCCAGTTTTCTAAAGATTATTATCTTCCCAAAAATAATATGTTGAGTCACTTTCCAACTTCATTTTTTTGTTCTTTTGAAAACTTTTTAGGGAAAACACCAGAAACAAAGTAATTTTCAATTGATGCAGACCATGGTGACTTTGGAGTGAGAGATGAAAGGTGTTTAGTGGGGAATTCAGGATCAATGATTTATGAATGAGAAGAATTAGAAAACTATACTCGTGTGATCAGCCACAGGGTTTTCTTTTCCTAGTCTATCATTGATTTCATGGTCAAACTCTTGGATAATTATGATCCATATTATTAGCCTCAGTTAGGAATCACTTTTCTTGAGTAAGAATGCTGTAGCAGAATTGTCTGTGAGGATGATGATTTTGGAACCTAAGAGATAGGGCCAAAATTTATCTAAGGAAAAAAACCACTACTAAAAGTTACTTTTCAGTCACAGTGTAGTGATATTGAGTTTCATCCAATTTTTTTGAGGCATAATATATTGCCTGAGAAATGTTTTCTCTTCTTTGACCAAGAAAATACCCAATGGATCTATCAAAAGCATCACACATTAACTGAAAGGGTGAATACCAATATGGGGGTTAGATTATTGGGGAAGATATAAGAGTAGTTTTGAGTTCAATGAAGGATCTCTTGAAAACATCCTAAAATTTTAAAGTGACTTCATTTTAGAGAAACTAAGTGAGTGGGAGTGTAATCCTACTAAATTTATAAATGAATCACCTATATAAACTATTATGATATAAGAGTGAATGGATGTATCTAATAGAAGGTTCTTTAGGAAGAGATTGGATCACTTATATTTTATCATGATCTACTTCAATAACCTCTTTTTAAACAATGTTACTTAGAAATATCCCATTAAAAACCATGAAGTGACATTTTTTAAAATTTAAACCAAGTTTACACTACGCACTTTTAAAGGACTTGAGAGAGTGAATTCAACCAAGAATAAAATAACTCACCACAAATGGAAATGTCATCCATGAAGACATCCAGGAAGTGTTCAATGAATTCAGAAAAAATACTCATCATACACCTCAGGAATGTTTAAGGAGCATTGTAAAGCCCCAAAGGCATTCCCCTATTTCCATATGTTCCAAAGGGGCAAGTGAATGTAGTATTTTCTTGGTCCTGAGGTGTGATTGGGATTTGGAAGTATTCGGTGTATCCATCAAGAAGTCAATAGTGTGACTTTCCAAATAATCGTTCTAGAATCTGATCATTGAATTGAAGAGGGTAGTGATCTTTTCTTGTTTCAATAGTCAAATTCCTATAGTCGATGCACACATGCCATTTTTTATTCACTCGTGTTGTGACTACCTCTCCGTGTTCATTTGTGACAAAAATTATCCCACCATTCATAGGTACAACTTTAATTGGACTAACCAATTCGCTATCATAAATTGGGTTGATAATACCAGCTTGAAGAATCATTATGATCTCTTCCCTAACTACCTAAATTATTTTGAATTGAGTCTTCGATGTGGTTATCTAATTAGTATGGATGATTCATCTAGATGGATGGGATGCATGAAAAGAGAAGGGTTTATTCCTAGTATGTCATCCATGTTCCATCCTAAGGACATTTTTCTCCTCTTACACATGAACAAGTTTGGACTCCTTAGTTTCGGTAAGTGAAGTAGAGATAGTGATAAGATAATAGTGATCATGGAAAAGTAATTAATATTTTAGGTGTTCAGGAAGGGGTTTTAGATCATTATCATCTTTCATTTGTGGGTTAAACAACTCAAGAATATAGGAAGAGAGTTCATGTAACACTCCGAGATTTTATGAAAAATATTCTTTTTAATTTCATTAATGTCTTGTGTTTTATTCTACACCAAAAGGAGCATTCACAACACGCATCTTTGACTTGATTTTCATTACACGCAATCGTGACCTTTCTTGATAGCGTGTGTAGTACGCAATACCGAGTTTCACTATACAATGATATGCTATTAAAATATTATTAAAACTAGCCGTTATGAATAGTAATAACCACCTTTTGAAATTTTGTAAATTTTATTTTTCAAAATGGACTTCATTTTTGGATTCGGAATATTGAAATTATCTTAGGGTGAAATTTTGGTAATTTTCGGATAACTTGCATATTTTAATGAATAGTGGAAATTACTAAATTTTAATTAAAAACAACTTTTTCAATCGAAATAATTAATAGTAATAAATTATTAGTTTTAGTGGTTTTAAAGTATATTTAGAATATATTTTTACAATTTAATACAATGTTGGTCATTGGATGTAATTTCACATTTAAACCAGACATAAACAAGTGTCAATCTTTTGATAGTTATTACCTCTTAAGAACACGCTATTTGTTTTGACGACGGTAATTAATTTTTAAATTAATTAATGCAACTGATATGTTTTGAATTTGGTAAAATAGAAATCATTTTTGAGTTCATAATATCAAATATAGCTTAGGCCTAATTTTTGGTATTTTTCTGAAAACTTTCAATTTTTGATGAATAGTGAAACCCCTAAGTGGTAGTTAAAAAAACTAAATTTTTCATAAAACATAATTTTACCGCTTCTGTGAGTGGAATTTCAAAAATCCGAGAGACATGGTTGATGTCAGTAAGTAAAATGTGGTTCAATGAGATGAAAATTTTTTTTGGTGAATAGTAACTTTTTACTTTTATTTACCACCGCTAAAAGTAAATAGGGTAATTAAGGGTAAAAATGATATTATTATTATTACCCTAACACATGTCCTAATTCTATTGGATAAGTTTAATTCGACCAAAAACAAACTTAGGAATAAAATATGACCATTTAGGCCCACTTGAATTAGATTAGGACATTTATTATTATTTAATTCAAAGAAGAGTTAAAAGAGGTAAAATCAAAGTTTATTTAATAAAACATTTTTAATATAGGGTTATACATAAGATAAATTCAACTATAAATATTCATTAGAAAGATAAAAAGATTTCCTACATAATGGTATTTTATTTGTAATTTTGAGACATTAAATAATTTAATTTATTTATGACACAACGATGATGCAGTGATTATCTTATTAATGAAATATTGACATAATTGATGTTATAAATACCCAAATAAATATAATTTGAGACTTTTTATGAATTCCAATAATTTTATAGGTTAATATGACATGTGAGTATGGATTTAATTAACTTTTTTCGAACTTATCATCCTGTTATGATTTTCACAAAAATCAATTACTAAATAGTGTCAAAATTGACATAAAATAGTTTTTAAAACAAATATTATATTATTAATTGTTATTTTATTCCTAAAAATATAACTTTCATCCATATGAATTATATAAGGTTATATATATTAATAATAAACAATTTTGGGTTCGTTTGGCTTCTTATAGTAAGTTTATTATTCTTATAGTGTAAGAACACAAGAAGACACGGTAAAAGTAAAATTATTTAACTTAATGTTAAATCTAAATGATAAGGTTAAAATAGGTACCTAAACATGTCTAAATTCTATTGGAAGAGAGTATTTCGACCCATCCCCACCTTAGCCTCGAAATAAATCAATTTGGAGCTATTTAAAACCGAACATGACTTTATAATAAAATAATATTTTTAGTTATTCCAAAGGTGTCCCTCTCCTCCCTTATAAAAGGGCACCTCCTCCCTCTCTTCCTCACACAACATTGAGCCTTCAAGCTCGGCCAACCCCTGCCAAATTCACTTCTCCACTTCCCTAGAAACATCCTAGAGGTTCTGGTCTTCCTCAAATACCAATTTTAGTTCCCTAAGAGGAGGTCTCAAAGAGGCGCTTCAAAGAAGAGGTAATTTACATTACCGATTCTTTCACCTTTATTTCTTCTTCCACTTATTCTTCTTAGGTTGTTTCATTATGAAGTAATAACATCAGTATAAATCATATAATGATATGTTATTATAAGTATGAAACAATCCTATTTCACCATCTATCCATCCTACGGAAAACAAAATCACCGCGCGTGCGTACGTACGGAATACCGTCTCCTCGCCGTGGTGAAATCTATTTTCCACCACCACCTTACATGGATGGGTATAATAGTGTAAATAATAACTATATATTATTATTTTAAAGTGATATTGATTCTGAAATAGTTTACATACACTCCAATACATTCCCACGATCAGGAGAACGATATCATCGCTCGTGCGTACGTACAGACTACCGTCTCCACGACGCGATGAGATTCATTCTCCACTTTAACCATTCATGAATGATTATAAATTATATATAATAAGTAATCATGAAATATATGACATAATAATGAAACTGGATTTATTTGTATATATATGTATGTTATCTACTTAATTCCGTTCAACTCAATAAGGAAACGAAAACAGCGTTCATGCGTACGTATGGCCTACCGTCTCCATGAACGGTGTATTTCTTTCCATTTACTGATTTATTATATATATGTATATTCTGAATATATATATATATATATCATTTTTTCTATTATGGAATTAATTAATCATGATCTAAGTAATCATATGAATAATTACAAGTCAAAACACGGACGACAAATGAAACAATTTTACCCAAAAGGCTCTTTAACATGGAATTTACAAAAGAACGGGTAATATAAAGTCATAAGTGAACCATATATGATATCATAACAATGAATATGATTCTATAATAAGTAAATGAAATTATTTAAATCATTATACAGGAGTTTCGGACACTTACGAAGCAAATCGGACCTAAGGTAAGGGAAATATCACAATCTCATTTTTTATCCGAGATTGTTTATACTTTGGTATTTACTAGGGGTGTATATTATCATCCACATCCATGTTTCCTAAATATATAATATTATTTCCATTCACCTACAATTTTTTAAATCCTATTTTACCCTTTGGTGAGTTTTTATTAAAAGATATGAAAGGAATCTTTTGTCGTTTTTCATACGAGGTACTTTTTTGACTTTTCCGAAAAAAGTACGAGAAAAATGTTTTTTTAACTTATACGAAATGAATGGATTTTGAAAACATTATTTACAAGAAGTTTCTTTTACAAGTTTTCAAGTTTATTTTTAATCAACTTCTTTTAGTTTATAATTGTACGACATGTTATGAAAGGGAAAGTGTTTTTGAAGTAGAAAGGATATTTTCCTCAAGAATGAAGTTCAAGTGTTTTATCAAAATTATTTTACATCTAAGATAATAAAGGGTTCTGTTTTTATCCCTATTATTACATTGATTTGATTATGTTGTGATGTAATTATTTTTATGAATTCCTTTATCTTATATGAATTGTTTTATGATGTCATGATGTTTAAGATTCCCATTTTTATTACATGGGTTATGCAATGATGTATGATTTATGATTTTGTGGCACAAATAAGAATGGTATCATTATGAGATGGGTGGTACCTATATCTCCCTCCAATGCATTGGGTAAAGATTTTATATCTCATGAGATAGACATGGATGTAATGGTAGGTTATACCGGTTCAGTGAAATAGGACTGAAACAAGGGTGACTCAGTTCAGAAAGGGACTTTGTCCACTAAGATAGTCTTGGCAATGAGTCTTGACTAATAAGAAATGATTCTCTATGATTATGTGTGTATGCCACAAAGTTTGATGTTTTAAGTTATGATTATTGTGATTACATTTCACTGCCATGATTTATCCCTTGTTATGAAATTATGATCTCTTTTGCAGGTTAAGATTTTCAAAAGTTATGTGCTTGTGTATACGATGTGATTGATATTTCTTTTGTTTACCCTTACTGAGCATTTGAGCTCACCCTTTTATGTTTTCTTTTCCCCAGGATATAAATAATGGTTTTAGGTAAAAAATAGAAGATCTTTATGGGAGATGTTGAAGATCTTTCACCACGCTTAGAAGATTATATTCCGAGTTTCCAAAGACACTAAACTATTAAGATCCTTGTGTATATGTTTTTGTTATGTACTAAGTATTCCCCAAAAGTAATGTAATGTCCATGTACGTCAGGCTTCGGGTCTCTACAGTTGGTATCAGAGGAAAGGTTTAGTCAACCTTTGGAAACTAGGATGTGAAAATGTTATTGAGATCCCTAGAGATATTTCTAAGGTATGTCTAGGGATGTCCCTAAGGTTAAGTATACGTATAGGTTATAGTACTATAATTACGCTAACGATCATAGAATTAAGCCTAAGATGTTAGATATTGAAGGTACTACCCCTTTATTATGTTGTTTTCCCTAGCATGAATTTTTTCCTCTCACACTACTCTTTTTGTGTTTTAGAAAATGGCTGGAAACAAGATGATTCACGATAATGGAGGATATGATGGACAATGGAATGATATTCTTCATGAGCAACCAAATGAAATGGGATTTGGAAGTCCAAACATCATTATTATGCCGAATCAGTAATCTCATAATATGATCAATAAAGTAAAATTTGGTAAGTTTCCTGACTCGGCTAATAAAAGAAAGATGGAGTTTCATGATGATCATAGAGGAAAGAAAGATCAATTTCCCTTATGTAAATCATGTGGGAAGAGGCATCAAGGAGAATGCTTCAAAGGAACTGGAAGATGCTTTGGGTGTGGAAAAGAAGGACACAAAGCCAGTAAGTGAAAAGGAAAAGGTTCAGTTAACACCAGGGGTGAGGATAATGGTATTGCTACGACATCAACAATGGTTAAATGTTTTAAATGTGGAATGTACGGGCATTATGCAAACCAATTCCCTAAGGGAAAGTCTCATGAAGAGAATCAGTACGGCCATATGAGTAGTATTTATGTTGATGATGATGAAGAGACTACAAATGATATGTGATTTGAAATAATTGTTGAAGCTCAGTCAATGGTTTAAGAATGTAGTGGAATGATTATATGTTTATCATGTGTAATGTTGTATAAGTAATCTCATGGTACTATGGAATAAAGAGACATCTAAGGATTGTTACACTATTATCTTTCCTTGAGTTTGGAAAGTGTATGATTAATGGTACCAGTATCCATGAAAGGTTTTTCAGATATTTTTGGAATATAGATGATATGCGCATAATGAAGGGATAAGACGATAATTAGATGTTTGATTATATTCATGATCTCATGATTGATATAAGGACTAAGTGATATAATGGTTTGAGTATAAATAATTTTGAGGATTTTGGTTTATGGAAAGTGTTAACTTTTAACTGCATTCATGTTTTTACTAAGGTTCAATGGGTATTCAAGAGAATACATGATTAAGGCCTTTGAATGTTTGGGATGTGACCAACAAAACATATCTTATGACATATGGGGATCAACGATGGTATTAAATATCTGGTAATCGTTTTCACTATATTATGAGAGTGGACTGCAGTATTATAGATAAGCCTAAATATTGGAATGGATTATGTTGGACATAAGATATTATTGTTTAAGGATAGAACTTTTGATATTATTAATGTGATGTTATAGTAATGTAGTTTTAGAAAAAGGACAACCTACAGGACGGGTGACAGCCCATCGCGTCGGACAAGGCCGTGGGAATCGAACCCACAACCGAAGTGCGACTGGCCTTTATCGCCTACCAATGGCCTACAGGAAGCCCCTGGTTAGTAGAAACTAGTTTTATTTTATTAATAGGTATGATATATGAAGTATAAGTTCATTTTAGGAACCATATATGATTAATCTCACTATAGAATGACTTATGTATACTTAATAACTTTTTCTAACCTTTTGGTTGAGACAGATGGAATGACCCATCATTCTATCACATGATCTGATAACACTTCACGAATAACAAATTCAACTTCATTTATTTAAGAGATGAAGTGGAAATTGTTCAAGGCATGAACAGCAGTGAGATTGTACCAAAATAAAGTAAGTATTTATCCTAATTCAAATTCTTCAACTTTAGGGAAACGATCTTGAAAACCAAAAATTTTGTCCTAGTGCTCTTATATCTGATTAATCAGATGGTACCTTAGATCGTCACAAATTTATGGATTTGTGACTGTTGGCTTTTCCATAGCCATGTTCTCTACCACTCTCCATCAGAACATGATGGTTAGATTTCTCTTCCATATCCATATTTTCACCTATGTGGAAACCTAGTGATTAGTTTATTTGGGTAACCGTTACGTTTCATACTTTTGTTTTTAGAGATTGGTTTTTGTATTCCTTTTTACGATGTGGGTTTCTATTAAAGAAACTTTCGAATAGTAAACCATTTATGACCCCGACGAATTTCGAGGGCGAAATTCATTTTAAGGGGGGTAGAATGTAACACCCCGAGATTTTATGAAAAATATTCTTTTTAATTTCATTAATGTCTTGTGTTGTACACTACACCAAAAGGAGCTTGCACAACAGGCATCCTTTACTTGCTTTTCATTACACGCAATCGCGACCTTCCTTGATAGCGTGTGTAGTACGCAATACCGAGTTTCACTAAACAACGATATGCTATTAAAATATTATTAAAACTAGCCGTTATGAATAGTAATAACAACTTTTTGAAATTTTTTAAATTTAATTTTTCAAAATGGACTTCATTTTTGGATTCGGAATATCGAAATTAGCTTAGGGTGAAATTTTGGTAATTTTCGGATAAATTTCATATTTTGATGAATAGTGGAAATTACTAAATTTTAATTGAAAACAACTTTTTCAATCGAAATAATTAATAGTAATAAATTATTAATTTTAGTGGTTTTAAAGTATATTTAGAATATATTTTTACAATTTAATACAATTCTGGTCATTGGATGTAATTTCACATTTAAACCAGACATAAACAAGTGTCAATCTTTTGATAGTTA
This sequence comes from Viscum album, assembly GCA_963277665.1. Lineage (NCBI taxonomy): Eukaryota > Viridiplantae > Streptophyta > Magnoliopsida > Santalales > Viscaceae > Viscum > Viscum album. Next base: position 390,420,482 of record OY728166.1, read on the forward strand.
TTATCTCTTAAGAACACGCTATTTGTTTTGACGACATGAATTAATTTTTAAATTAATTAATGCAACTGATATGTTTTGAATTTGGTAAAATAGAAATCATTTTTGAGTTCATAATATCAAATATAGCTTAGGCCTAATTTTTGGTATTTTTCTGAAAACTTTCAATTTTTGATGAATAGTGAAACCAATAAGTGGTAGTTAAAAAAACTTAATTTTTCATAAAACTTAATTTTACCGCTTCTGTGAGTGGAATTTCAAAAATCTGAGAGACACGGTTGATGTCCGTAAGTAAAATGTGGTTCAATGAGATGAAAATAATTTTTGGTGAATAGTAACTTTTTACTTTTATTTACCTTTGTTAAAAGTAAATAGGGTAATTCGAGGTAAAAATGATATTATTATTACCCTAACACATGTCCTAATTCTATTGGATAAGTGTAATTCGACCAAAAACAAACTTAGGAATAAAATATGACCATTTAGGCCCACTTGAATTAGATTAGGACATTTATTATTATTTAATTCAAAGAAGAGTTAAAAGAGTTAAAATCAAAGTTTATTTAATAAAACATTTTTAATATAGGGTTATACATAAGATAAATTCGACTATAAATATTCATTAGAAAGATAAAAAGACTTCCTACAGAATGGTATTTTATTTGTAATTTTTAGACATTAAATAATTTAATTTATTTATGACACAACGATGATGCAGTAATTATCTTATTAATGAAATATTGACTTAATTGATGTCATAAATAGTAAAATAAATATAATTTGAGACTTTATATGAATTCCACTAATTTTCTAGGTTAATATGACATGTTAGTATTGATTTAATTAACTCTTTTAGAACTTATCATCCTGTTATGAATTTCACAAAAATCTATTACTATATAGTGTCAAAATTGACATAAAATAGTTTTTAAAACAAATATTATATTATTAATTGTTATTTTATTCCTAAAAATCTGCGGTTCGGCCAAATGACTTAGCTAAGGTTATATATATTAATAATAAACAATTTGGGGTTCGTTTGGCTTCTTATAGTAAATTTATTATCCATATAGTGTAAGAACACAAGAAGACACGGTAAAAGTAAAATTATTTGACTTAATGTTAAATCTAAATGATAAGGTTAAAATAGGAACCTAAACTTGTCTAAATTCTGTTGGATGAGAGGATTTCGACCCATAACCACTTTAGCCTTGAAATAAATCAATATTGAGCTATTCAAAACTGAACTTGACTTTATAATAAAATAATATTTTTAGTTATTCCAAAGGTGCCCCTCTCCTCCCTTATAAAAGGAAACCTCCTCCCTCTCTTCCTCACACAACTTTGAGCCTTCAAGCTCGGAAAAACCCTGCAAAATTCTCTTCTCCACTTCCCTAGAAATATCCTAGAGATTCTGGTCTTCCTCAAAGACCAATTTTAGTGCCCTAAGAGGAGGTCTCAAAGAGGTGCTTCAAAGAAGAGGTAATTTCCGTTACCGATTCTTTCACCTTTATTTATTCTTCCACTTCTTCTTCTTAGGTTGTTTCATTATGAAGTAATAACATCAGTATCAATCATATACTGATATGTTATTATAAGTATGAAACAATCCTATTTAACCATCTATCCATCCTACGGAAAACGAAATCACCGCGCGTGCGTACCTACGGAATACCGTCTCCACGTCGTGGTGAAATCTATTTTCCACCACCTCCTTACATGGATGGGTATAATGGTGTAAATAATAACTATATATTATTATTTTAAAGTGATATTGATTCTGAAATAGTATACATACACTCCAATACATTTCCACGATCATGAGAATGATATCATCGCTTGTGCGTACGTACAGACTACCGTCTCCACGACACGATGAGATTCATTCTCCACTTTAACCATTCATGAAGGATTATAAAGTATATATAATAAGTAATCATGAAATATATGACATAAAAATGATACTAGATTTATGTGTATATATATGTATGTCATCTACTTAATTCTGTTCAACTCAATAAGGAAACGAAAACAGCGTTCATGCGTACGTACGGCCTACCGTCTCCATGAACGGTGTATTTCTTTCCATTTAATGATTTATTATATATATGTATATTATGAATATATATATATATATATATAAATCATGTTTTCTATTATGGAATTATTTAATCATGATCTAAGTAATCATATAAATAATTACAAGTCAAAACACGGACGACAAATGGAACAATTTTTCCCAAAACACTCTTTAACATGGAATTTACAAAAGAACGGGTAATATAAAGTCATAAGTGAACCATATATGATATCATAAAAATGAATATGATTCTTTAATAAGTCAATGACATTTTTTAAATCATTATACAGGTGGTTCAGACACTTACGAAGCAAATCGGACCTAAGGTAAGGGAAATATCACAATCTCATTTTTATCCGAGATTGTTTATACATTGGTATTTACTGGGGTGTATTTTATCATCCACATCCATGTTTCCTCAATATATAATATTATTTCCATTCACCTACAATTTTTTAAATCCTATTTTACCCTTTGGTGAGTTTTTATTAAAAGATATGAAAGGAATCTTTTGTCGTTTTTCATACGAGGTACTTTTTTGACTTTTCCGAAAAAAGTACGAGAAGAATGTTTTTTTTAACTTATACGGCATGAATGGATTTTTAAAACATTATTTACAAGAAGATTCTTTTACAAGTTTTCATGTTTATTTTTAATCAACTTCTTTTAGTTTATAATTGTACGACATGTTAAGAAAGGAAAAGTGTTTTTGAAGTAGAAAGGATATTTTCCTCAAGAATGAAGTTCAAGTGTTTTATCAAAATTATTTTCCATCTAAGATAATAAAGGGTTCTGTTTTTATCCCTATTATTACATTGATTTGATTATGTTGTGATGTAATTATTATTATGAATTCCTTTATCTTATATGAATTCTTTTATGATGTCATGATGTTTAAGATTCCCATTTTTATTACATGGGTTATGCAATGATGTATGATTTACGATTTTGTGGCACACATAAGAATGGTATCATTATGAGATGGGTGGGACCTATATCGCCCTCCAATGCATTGGGTAAAGATTTTATATCTCATGAGATAGACATGGCTGGAATGGTAGGTTATACCTGTTCAGTGAAACAGGACTGAAACGAGGGTGACTCAGTTCAGAAAGGGACTTTGTCCACTAAGATAGTATTGGCAACGAGTCTTGACTAATAAGAAATGATTCCCTATGATTATGTGTGTATGCCACAAAGTTTAATGTCTTAAGTTATGATTATTGTGATTACATTTCACTGCCATGATTTATCCCATTTATGAAATTATGATCTCTTTTGCAGGTTAAGATTTTCAAAAGTTATGTGCTTGTGTATACGATGTGATTGATATTTCTTTTGTTTACCCTTACTGAGCATTTGAGCTCACCCTTTTATTTTTTCTTTTCCACAGGATATAAAGAAAGGTTTTAGGTAAAAAAAATATAAGATCTTTATGGGAGATGTTGAAGATCTTTCACCACGATTAGAAGATTATATTCCGAGTTTCCAAAGACACTAAACTATTACGATCCTTGTGTGTGTGTTTTTGTTATGTACTAAGTATTCCGAAAAAGTAATGTAATGTCCATGTACGTCAGGCTTCTGGTCTCTACAGTTCAGTTGCTTCAGAATCATTTTCCATAACACTATCCACGGTAGATCAGTGCAGATCATAGTTGATGTGGGATTCAAGAGAGTTTTCATGAACTTATAGAATAATGGATTCTATGAATGATAGGTCCACATCAACTTCCCCATTTAAGACTTGGTTAATGATAATGAAAAATGAACAATCTCCATTATCATTATAAAATGAAGAACATGATGGATTGAGGTTCAATTGACTCTCAGAAGTGTCCTCAGAAGCGTGGATTGAGAATGCAGAGTGATCCTCAAATAGGTATCGCATGTCTTGGAAAATGTGGAACATGACTAGTTGGTCACCGAATTCCATGGAAAAGATGCTGGAATGGACACCAATCTTAGTTCTCACTATCATTATGAATGGTCTTCCTAGAATTATGGGAGATCAATAATAGTTCATATCACCATCCATGCCAATAAAATAGAAATCAGTATGGAAGATAATATCATTGACACTAATAATGAAATCCTTGATTATACCCTCAGGAAATGTACTACTTCAATTGGCCAATTGAATGAAAACACCCATTTGATTTAAGGGACCAAGACCAAGGTTAGATAATATGGATTTGGTCATGAAATTAATTGAGGCTCCAAGGTGTATGAGTGCATCATCGACGTTGGAATTTCCAATATTTCATGGAATCGTAAAGGTCCCTGGAACATTGCACTTTATAGGAATCGACTACTTGGTGGAAACATTTTTGAAGGTATTAAGTTTCCTCTTATGGGTGTACAATTTCTTAAGAAACATGGAGTACTTAGGGATTTATTTATGGAATCCAAGAGTTTAATGTTGACTTCAACACCTATAAAAATGTCAAGCATTTCAAGATCTTGTTCAAAGGACTTATTTGTCTTAGAAATGGTTTGAAGAAAAGGAATTAGGTTCCTAAGTAAAATGGAAAATGTTGAGGGAATGAAATTTGATTCCTTTTCATGTTTTTTTTTATTTTCATTTTCTTTGTTAACATTTAAAGGAGAGTTAGAGGAATCATAATGAGTCGTAGAAATTTGATTTCCCAATCTATGTGCAACTTCACTTACATTACCTTTGGGGTTGGGTAATGGTTGAGCTAGGAGTTGGGAAGAATTTGATTATTGTTGTTGGCTCAGGTGGGATGCAAGTTAACCAATTTTGGTTTCAATGTTTTTGAGGATGGAATGGGTGAAGGAGGCAATATCATCTAATACATTTTCCAATGGCTTTTTGGAAGAAGTGGCTTGTCCCATATTGGTATTACCTTGATTTTGGTTCTTGGGAAAGCGATTTTATTGTTTTGTAAATTGGGTGTGCTCACTATGATAGTGGAATCGAGGTGGAGGATTGTTCTTTTGCGGTTGAGGAACAAAAGGATAAGGTTGATAGAAGTTACCAGAAACTTGACCATAATGGAATTGATTTGGATTTTGATGACGGAATGGAGGGGGATGAGAAATGGGATTCCCATATCTCAAGCTAGGGTTATAGGTAGAAGAGAAGGGCTCAGAATGGAGTTGGTTGATGTTTTTAACAAACTAAACTAATTATTGAGGATTGGGGTTCTGCTGAGTATATGCTGCATTGAGCTCCATTGGTTTGGATGAATCATATTGATCCTCTTGAAGTTGTGTACATGTGTCAATTGGATGATATTTGGAGCTTCACATTCCATAGTTCTTAATAGGTCTGGGGAATAGAGATTATGGAGAAGATGAGGTTGGGGCTTTGGACACCACCGCTAGTTGTCTCACAAGACCTATAAGTTCACTCATCCACTCAGTTATCTTTTTTGTCTCTATAGATTTATTATCTTGGACAAGTTTGACTTGAGCATGTGCTCGAGTATGGAATTGTTGTGTGTTTTTAGCCATGTTGCTTATGAGATCTCTTATAGTTGAGGAAGTTTTATCCGCAAGAGCACTGCCACATGCGGCATCAATAAGAGTTCTCCCCAGGGCCAATAACCCCTCATAGAAGTATTGGATCAAGAGTTATTCAAGGATTTGGTGGTATGGATGGGTTTCCAGAAGATTTTTGAACCTCTCCCAGTATTCATATATTGATTCATTTGGGAATTGATGGATACCACTTATTTATTTTCATATAGAAGTAGTATGAGAAGCATGAGATAATTTCTATAAGAAGAGTCACTTCCTGTCATTCCATGTGGTCAGGGAACCTGGATGGAGGTGCTAGAGCCATGAATTTATGTATTTAGCTAAGGAAAAATGGAATGATCGAAGTTTTATTTGTTATTCAGAAACCCCTTGAGGCTTTATGGTAGATCAAACCACTTGGAACTCTTTAATGTGGAGATGTGGATCCTCACTGGCTAGCCCATAGAAATGAGGTAGAATATGAATCAAACTCAATTTGAGTTTGAATTCAGCCTTTATGTCTAGTTATTTAATATCAAGGTGTTGGTAATTCATATCAGGGGAATCAAGTTCTTTAAGTGTTTTTTCCCTAGGATTATCCATATCTAATTCAATTTGTTAGATATGGTTTTGATTCTCCCTAATGTTCCTCATAAGTTGGAAAAGTTTTTTCTCAATTTTAGGGTCAAACAAATATGAGGGGTGTTTTTGGAGGCAAAGAGGAATTTATGGGGATTTTTGAAGAACGAGGAAGACGGGTTTTTTTGTTTTTTTTCATTTATGATTTTTATGAGAAAGAAAGTTTTCCATTGTATTTTTTTTAAAAAAAATATTTACAGTAACCAAAAACTAATGAATACTTAATGCACCATCCTGAGAAACGATGCCATTTGAAAGAACAGTTGATTGTAGTCTGTCGACTATTCAAGGTTCTTGTGCTCTACTAATGTGTATAGAAGCACTCAAGTGGAATCCTCAGCGATGATACTTTATAATAGTCAATTACTTTTAGTTGATTGTATTTTTATTGGGGGTTTGTTTACATAGTTTAATTGAAATGATTTATTGATTAAGATTTATTTAAAAATTTGATAAATATTGGTGTGAGTTCATTATTGAGGATGTAAGCTTATGATATCCTTGAGCTTTGCTTTATATGGCATTAAAATAATACCGACTTCACAAGATGACCTTGATGGGTATTCCCAAGTGTTACAGCGTTAATCCAAGACATAAATTAACTTAAGTTTATAATAATTATAATTATTTGTTTATGGTAGTATAATTGTGGTTCCAATTATCCATGGAATCCACATTCTAAACAAAACATGTCATTAATCAATGACATATTATGTTCAACATCCACAATATAAATTTAAAGAATATTCATTTAGAGAAGGATCTCAATCACTTAACATCCCCAAATAATGGATCACCCCAATGGTATATTTAACCATCCATTAAGATGGTTATTAATACGGTAATATGTTTTTATAGTTATTAATTATAAATAAAACAAAAATAATGGGATAAGAAAAGTGTTGTGCATCGAACACACACACATGAAGGGTGATGAGAATTAAAAATGAACTTTAAATTTATTTTGAATGTGAAGGAAGGGAAGGGTCTTCAACTTGATTTAAAATATTTTATGATAATTATTATTTAAGAACATGGTGTGTATTATTAATAGAGAATATGAATAAGAAACTTGCGTTAAATATAATTACAAAAATAACACTTATAAGATTAAAAATAAATAAAAACACAAAAGTAAATGAAATCAAAGAGAATAGGAAGGGTATATTTGTTGGATCGAATATGTAGATATAAGTCTATTAGATGGAACAATACAAGAGGGGGGTGAATTGTAGGTTTAAAAACCTCTGAGTTTTAGCAACAAAGATATTAGTTTAAATGATCTTAAACTAATACAAATATAAACACCCACAATTGTATTGAATATAAAAGGTATGATGTATTGTAATATTAATGTAATGTAAAACAATTGTATTCAAGGTTAACACAATAATTAGAGTAATACAAAGATGAATGATTCTTCCTTAAAGCGTATAGAATCAATCAATACAAAATGTAATAGAATGATTGTAATTGAAACAATTACAATTGAATATGTAAAGAAGAAAGGAAACAATACAAATCCCTTTCTAATACAAGTAACAGCGGAAATGTAAAAGTATTACAATTCTTTTAACCTAAAGAGAAGGGTTATGCTTTCACCTAGGATAAAAGGTCTGTCTCACCAACACCTTGGTGAGCCCTCGATACGATGATCGGCATGTCTGTCTGCCTATCCCTGGCAGCCCTCGATACGATGATCGGCAGGTCTGTTTGCCTATCCCCGGCAGCCCTCGATACGATGATCGGAACGTCTGTCTGCCTATCCCCGGCAGCCCTCGATACGATGATCGGCATGTCTGTCTCCCTATCCCCGGCAGCCCTCGATACGATGATCGGCACGCACAAGGCAGAAGAGGGAAGTCACAGTGTCTCTCTCTAGAATCTTAGTAGTTCACAGAGTCTCTTCATTCGTTCTCTTCGTTCATCGTTGTACTCTCAGCTTCAAATGACCTCCTATTTATAGGCCTCGAGTTCCAACGGTCATATTGCCTCCAACGGTCATATTGAAACAGAAAGCACGACATCGTTTTGATTAGTTTGTAACGAAATCAATGACATCGTTTTGTTAGGACAAGAGATATAAAGAAATGAAAAACATGAGTACGATTCATATGTAATGACTATTTTTGACTATGTACCAAAACAAATAATGAACATATGAATAGCAGAGTCAGTACGATACGATTGACAGAGTCAGTATGGTACGATTGACAGAGTCAGTACGATACGATTGATAGAGTCATTATGGTACGATTGACAGAGTCAGTACGATACGATTGACAGAGTCAGTATGGTATGATTTACAGAGTCAGTACGATCAGTATTGTACGATACGATAAACATGATAGAAGACAAATGTAATTTCCAAAATATGATACAATGCATTTGTGATTTCCAAAACATGATATAGAAGTCAAAAAGAAGACTTTTGACTTACCAATCTCCCCCTTTTTGGAAAGCACAACACACCAAATAAATGTAACAAGAAATACTTATCTCCCCCTGAGTTATTGAAAACTCTTCTGAATAAGAAATTGAATACAACTAACTCCCCCTTAGGTATGGACTTTCCTAAGGATTATATTCGTAGATTTTCCTTAAGATTGTTGTAAAGCATTCTTCCCCTTTATAAAACATTCTCCCCTTTGTAAACATTATCCCCCTTTGTGATTTACAAAAAGAAAGGAGTAATCTTGAATTGTCTGAAAGAGTTAGTAAAGCAATACAAGACAATGGATAAAAGAAAAGGATCATAAAAGTCATTACAAAACAAAGACAAGTTCCAAAGGAAAACAAATACAATAATCATTTGTTTTCTCTTTCCTTATCCTTCTTTATAAGCTCATGAAGAACAACTTACATCTTCTTGATCTCCTTATTGTCTTCAGAAATTGATTCACCCTGAGTTTTGAGAAGCTCTTGTTGGTCCGCGAAAATCTGATCTTGATTTCTGATAGTCTCCTCCTGGACTCTGATTACTTCTTCAAGGGTATCAATTTTGTTTTGAAAATTCTTGTTATCTTTGGATAACACAGAATTTTGATTCTTCATCAAAACCATTTCATCTTTGAAAGATGAAACCTTCGAGAATTCAGATTGAAAAACATTCATTCTCTCTTGCAAATCATTCACTGAAGGAACATCGGCTCTTTGAGAAGACAAAAGATTCAACCTTTCAACCGTTTCTCTGTCAAGCTTGTTGAAAGCAATTGCAAGCTCATTTGATAACCTTCTTATATCTTCAATAGATATTTCATGATCATTGATTGAGATCTCTATTTTGTACGACCACTTGGTCATCTTATTGCATGCCTTTTTATGAGCAACTGAACTTTCTGATAGAACTTTCAAATCGGCTTCTACTGACAAAACTTTCTTCCTCAACTCTTTTACAGAGCCAAAATTCTTCTTTTGATTGTCAGTAATAAAATCAATCTTCCCTTCCAGCCTCGGGAAATAAGGAATGGTCTTCTAAACCCTTCTTAAAACATGAACAATGTAATCACTCTTCATGAGAGAGATTGTATGTTCTGAATCAGTATCTTCATCGTACGATGCTAGTTCATACGATCGGCTTGAGTCAACAAGTGGCTGTTTTCCTTTTTCTTTTTCTTTCTGCTTTCTTTATTCTTCCACTTTGTCACTAATGACAACAACTTTATCAGAGTGAGAGGATTGAGCACCTTGCTTTTCTTAAGATGAAATTCTGTCCGGATACCATGCCCGATCGGCATGAGGAGTTTGTTGAACACCTTCACTCAGCTTTTGAACCGATTCCTCTCTAATCTTCTTTGAACTTTGAAGAAATTCTAAAAGAAAGTCTCCTTCTTCTTCTTCTTCCACTTCTTCTATCTCATCCATCACTTGTTTTTTTTTCCTTTCTCAGAGAGATTTTGTACGATGGGCTCTTGATGCACTTCTTCTGTTAGTTGGGCACTAGCATCCTCAACCACTTTCAAGACTTTAGAGACATCAAAGTCCTGAGCCTTTCTTTTTAAAAGAACCTTCTTCTTCTTTTCAGCCTGAAGGGTTTCTTCTACCCTTACTCTTTCTGCAAAATCCTCAATAGGGTCAAGACCAAACTTCAGATCACCTTCATTTCTCTGTTCCTTATCCTTTCTCCATTTTGCTACAACCTCCTTACTGTACCTTGGCTTCTTCTTCGGCTTTGAACTAGTTTGCGTATCAGAATTTTGAGTAACACCGGTAGATTGAATGTCTTTGGCTGGCATAGGTGCCGATTGATTCTGATCCAATTCAGCTTCTACATCTCTGACAAAAAGTTTTTAATTCGGATCAAAACAAACATTCAGCTTTTTCATCGTACTCTTACTAATCCATGAGGGATTCAAATCCATGGGGTTTCCTTTCAAAGGAATGTTACAAAACTTCATACTTTCAAGAATGAACTTTGTATGGATAGTTGGATACATAATCATCTGGGACTTAATCCCTCCTGACTTGACATTCTTAATGGTTTCAAAAACATATCCCATGAGATTTACTTTTATCATATTCACAAGATAGTCAAGCATAAAGAAATCAGAAACTTTCAGAGTTTCTCTATCCCCTTTCCTTGGGATAAGAAAACCTTGCATCCATAAAGTGACAAAACGATTGTCCGGAGAAAGATGAGACACTTTTCTCTTTTCTTCATTAATAACAAACAAAGTCTTTTCAGCACTTTCTCTATTAAACGTACCAACTTCCTCTGGTAGTTTGTGCGATGGACAGAAAGAATCCCCTTCTACAGGAACATTCAGAAAATGTGCCGCTTGTTTCACCGACATAGACAATTTTCTATCGTACACAGCGAAGTTTATAGTCACGTCTTTGTCGAAAGAAACAGTTTTGTAAAACTGAAAAACTTCGTCAAAAAGAACCGGATCTTGAAAATCAGGCTTTTCAACACACAGATGTTCCCATCCTTGAAACAAAATGATCCTCCTGATTGTAGAATCGTACGTATCGAAAAAATCTCGAGATATTAACCTTTCTCTGTTATAGTTTTTCTCTATAAAAGTCTTTGAAGACATTTCGGTGGGAGTATTAGCAGAGGATTGAGACATAAAGGTTCTGCCGATGAGAAGATCGTACGATGATTTATAGCCAGTGGACCAGAGCTTCGCCTCAATTCCTGAAAATTCAATATGGGTTTGGGGAGGGGAGGGGGGATATTTATAGGTGATAAAGGGGTGACCGTTGATCTTCTACGGTCCAAAAAAGATGACCGTTGATCTTCTACGTTCAAGATTAGAGAAAACTAGATCAATGGTTTGGATTAAAACAAAGGAAAATTTTTTAAAAAAAATGAAAAAAATACCTGTCGGAAAATGTAAGGTAATTGTTGGTTTCGATATATTTCAAAAAAAAATCGTACGAAATAAAGTACAATAGAATTATTAGACAACATGCCGATGGAAAACAAATTCAATACTATCATCGGCCGATTCAATATCATGATTGATTGATACGATGTAAAAGAATTTCAATACCATCATCGGTCGATTCAATACCAAGATTGATTGATACCATGGAAAATAATTTCAATACCATCATCGGTCGATTCAATACCAAGATTGATTGATACGATGGAATAGAATTTCAATACCATCATCGGTTGATTCCATACCAAGATTGATTGATACGATGGAAAAGAATTTCAATACCATCATCGGTCGATTCAATACCAAGATTGATTGATACGATGGAAAAGAATTTCAATACCATCATCAGTCGATTCAATACCAAGATTGATTGACACGATGGAAAAGAATTTCAATACCATCATCGGTCGATTCAATACCAAGATTGATTGATACGATGGAAAAGAAATTCAATACCATCATCGGTCGATACAATACCAAGATTGATTGATACGATGGAAAAAAAATTCAATACCATCATCGGTCGATACGATGGAAAAGAATTTGATTACCATCATCGGTCGATACGATGGAAAAGAATTTGATTACCATCATCGGTCGATACGATGGAAAAGAATTTGATTACCATCATCGGTCGATACGATGGAAAATAATTTGATTACCATAATCGGTCGATAGTAAATGATACTATAAAACTGTCAATACGATAAACAGGAAAAATGAACGAAATGATAAAACTGTCAATACGATAATCAAAAGGGAAAAAATGAATGATACGATAAAATTGTCAATACGATAAATAGAAAAAGATACACATATTGAGAGAGTAAATAGTTTAAGATCATAAGATAAAAAGAAACATAAAGAAATAGAAAGAAATGTCCTCCCCCTTTCTATGAGGAGTTTCTTACTATTAGGAGAGATGTAAAATAGGAAGTAGATATGAATGATTATTTTAATGTAATCATTCCTAGATTCTGTTTTATAAATTCAAATCTATCGGAAGGTAAAGGTTTTGTAAAAATGTCAGCAAGTTGTTCTTGCGTTCCGATGAATTGTAAAACAATATCTCCTTTTTGTGTGTGATCCCTTAGAAAGTGATGCCTAACATCTATGTGTTTTTCACGTGAGTGATGTGCTGGGTTTTTACTAAGAGCTATGGCACTTGTATTATCACAAAGAATTTGAGTTTTGGAGAAACTCAAACCATAGTCAGTGAGAGTGTGTTGCATCCACAATACATGAGCACAGCAACTTCCAGCTGCTACATATTCAGCTTCAGCAGTGGAGAGTGCTACTGAGTGTTGTTTCTTTCAGGACCAAGAAACCAAAGAATCTCCTAAAAAATGACATGTTCCAGATGTACTTTTTCTATCCATTCTACAACCACTAAAGTCAGCATCTGAAAAACTTTTTAAAACAAAATCATTTCCAGAAGAGTAGAAAAGACCTAAATCCATAGTGTCTTTTAAATACCGAAAGATTCTCTTTACAGATTTTAAGTGAGACTCTTTTGGATTAGATTGATATCTTGAACATAAGCATACAGAAAACATCAAGTCGGGTCGACTAGCTGTCAAGTATAGAAAACTCCCTATCATACCTCTAAAATTTGTTTGATCTACTGGTTTCCCAGTTTCATCAAGATCAAGAGTATTTGAGGTACCAATTGGGGTTCTAATACTTTTAGTTTGGTCAAATCCATACTTTTTTAGTAAGTCTTTAATATAATTATGTTGAGATATATAAGTTCTTTCTGGTTTTTGAGAAATTTGAAAACCTAGAAAGAATGTTAACTCACCCATCATACTCATTTCAAACTCAGATTTCATTAAATTTGCAAAAGAATCAGTTAAAGATTTATGAGTTGATCCAAATATGATGTCATAAACATAGATTTGGACAATCAAAACATTTCTTATTTCCATTTTGATAAAAAGAGTTGGATCTGTTGTACCTTTTGTATAATTGTTTTGTAAAAGAAATCATGTAAGTCTATCATACCATGCTCTAGGGGCTTGTTTCAGACCATATAGAGCCTTGGTAAGTTTGAAAACATGATAAGGATGTTTTGGGTCTTGAAAACCAGGAGGTTGTTCGACAAAAACTTCTTCTTGAACAAAACCATTTAGAAAAGCACATTTGACATCCATTTGAAAAAGTTTGAAATTGAAATACGCTGCAAAGGCTAATAGAATACGAATAGATTCAAGTCTAGCTACAGGAGCATATGTTTCTTCATAGTCTATTCCCTCTTATTGATTATAGCCTTTAACAACAAGTCTTGCTTTATTTCTTACAATGATTCCATTTTCATCACACTTGTTTCTGAAAACCCGTTTTACACCAATCACATTTGTTTCTTTAGGTCTTTCAACTAAAGTCCAGACTTGATTCCTTTCAAATTCATTTAGTTCATCTTGCATTGCTTTGATCCAATCATCATTACCTAAGGCCTCACTTGGACTTTTAGGTTCAAATTGGGAAAGAAAAGAAAGATGTTCTATTTCATTTATTAAGGAATTTCTGGTCCTTACAGGTTGATTTATATCACCAATGATGTTATCACTGGGATGATTCCTAAGAAACAATTGATTTGGGTTTTGTAAAACCTGTTCATCAACGTATGATTGAAAATATTCTGTAGTAAATGTTTCAGGAATACTTTCTTGAACATTTTCCTTATCAGAATGCTCTTCTAATAAAGGTTGATAATCATTTTTCGAAAACACATCTGAAGCTGTAGGATTGGGTTGGTTGAAAACAAAAGGATCAGTTTCGTCGAATTTTACATGTACTGTTTCCTCTACAGTACAAGTGTTTTTATTGAAAACTCTATAAGCCTTAGAGGTTATAGAATAGCCTAGAAAGATTCCTTCATCAGATTTTGGTGCAAATTTGTGTAGATTATCTTTTGTATTCAGAATGAATACTTTGCATCCAAAAACATTGAAGTATGAAACTTTAGGTTTTCGGCTAGTCCATAACTCATAAGGAGTTTTATTAAGAAATGGTCTAGTTAAAACACGATTTATAGTATAACAGACAGTACTAATAGCTTCATCCCAAAAGTGCTTAGCAATTGAGTATTCACTCAACATGGTTCGAGTCATTTCTTGAAGAATACGATTTCTTCTTTCAACAACACCATTTTCCTGAGGAGTTATTGGAGCTGAGAAATTTTGAGTAATACCTTTCTTACTACAAAATGTTTCAAAATCTGAATTTTGAAATTCACCACCATGATCACTATGAATAGTTATTAATGGTAGGTTTTTCTCATTTTTAACTTGGGCTCTAAAAGTTTTGAAATAGGAAAAGGCTTCGGATTTCTTTGTGAGAAAGTAGACCCATGTAAATCTAGTAAAGTCATCAACTAATACAAATACATAGTATTTGCCTCCAATGCTTCCAGATTGTGAAGGACCAAACAGATCCATATGCACAAGCTGTAATGCATTAGAAGTTGAAACTTCATTAATTGATTTAAAGCTAGTTTTATGTTGCTTCCCAAATTGACAAGGATCACAGGCTTTTGAAGAATCATATATAAGGTCCGGTAGACCTTTTACAAGTCCTTTCTTTGAGAGTTTTCTTAGGTTTCTCATATTACAGTGTCCTAGTCTCCTATGCCATAGCCACGATTGGTCTTCTATTACACTTAAACAAGGTAAGTTTTGGTTCTTAAGGTCTTCTAAGTTAATAGTGTAAACATTCTCTTGCCTATGGGCAGATAGAATGAACTCATCCTTGGAATTGTGAACTAGACACTTATCATTTCTAAAATTCACAAGGTAACCTTCATCACATAATTGACTTATGCTGATGAGATTGTGCCTAAGAGCTTTAACAAACAAAACCTTTGAAATAAGAACTTTTCCAAGAAAAACAATATTACCTATACCAACAATCTTTCCTTGAGCATTATCTCCGAAGGTAACTTTTCCACCTTTTGTTTAGATAACCTTTTCAAAGAGATCTTTGTTTCCAGTCATATTTCGAGAACAACCACTATCCATGTACCAAATTTTCTAATTGGTACACTTCTCGTTTTCCTGAAAAAGAAACAATTAGATTTTCGGAATCCAAACATGTTTGGATCCAGAAGGGTTAGATAAAATAATTTTAGGAATCCAGATTTGTTTTGCAAAATGAGCTTTATGAAATCCTAAAGATTGAGTTTTGTTAAGAGAACAATCTCTTCTCCAGTGTCCACCACATTGACACTTAGAACAGAAAATTGTTTTTTGAGGAACAAAATAGTTATTGCTAAAAACAGGTTTGGAATAAGTATAACCAAGACCAGAACGATTTCTCAAAGGTCTAATTTGAGAATACATCCTTTCAAAGTTTTTTTTCCATGAGTAAAGTTTGATAAACACTTTTTCAAGGATAAAATCTCTGACTTTAGTTTTAAAACCAAATTCTTATTTTCCAAAACATTTGAATTTGAAATAGAGTTAGGCTCTAAAATATTTTTCTTCGAAATTACAGTTTCAAGATCCTTAGAAAGTTTATCCTTATCAGATTTAACTTTCTCAAGGGTTTTTAAAATGCTTTCAAAATCAGAAGTTTTCACAACAAGATCTTTAGAAAGATATGATACTTCTTTAGTCAAAATTGAAATTCTAGAATTTGATTTTTCAAATCTCTTTTTAAGTTTAGAATTTTCATTTTCAAGTAACTTAGCAAATCTAGAGACCTCTTCAAAAGAAGGTAATGTATCATCCTCTGATGATGAGGATCCATCATTTGAAGATTCATAATATACATTATCAATATAATTTGCATTTAAAGAGACATTTGTAATAGCTTCAGCATTATGTACCTTAGCCATGAGACAATGATCTTCAATTGGTAGTCTGGCTAGAAGTCCAATATTTCTTTGTCCTGATGTCTCATATTCTGAAGAATCATCTGAGGAATCACTACCACTTGCACTCCACGTATCATTTGCTTTCAAGCCTTTCTTTGTCTTATAAAACCTTTTCTTGTTTCTTTCAGAGTGTTTCTCTTTTCTATCTTTCCTCTTCAGTAAAGGACAATCAGGCCTTATATGTCCTGTTTTCTTGCATTCATAACAAGTTACCTTTGAATCTTTCCTATCTTTCTTTTTTAATCTATATTGAAAATCATTCTTTCCCACAATCTTGTTCATCCTTAGAGCAAGATTGGATAACTCATTATCTGTAAGATTACAGTCACTTGAATCAGATATAACAATATTCTTGGATTTAGACCTTGTAAGCCTTTCAGGTGTTTTAGCTTTAGATGCAAAAGCTGCACTTCCATTCCCATTCTTCTTCTTATTGAAATCTGCATCTCTCGTCATTCATGTTTCATGCTGTAGAAGAGTTCCAAAGAGTTCATCAAGAGTAATCTGGGAGACTTTTCTATTTTCATCAATAGCTGTCCTTTTTGACTCCCATTCATTTGGCATAATATCTATAATCTTATCAACAAGAGCTTCATCATCATGACCTTTTTCTCCCATAGATTGTAAGCTGTTTTCAATCATCATAATCCTTTGTTGCACTTTACATACTGGATCTCCATAAGGAAAAACAAATCCATGATACTCTGCTCGAAGCATTTCTCTTTTTGTTTCTATAACCTTGGATGTACCAAAATGAGTATCTTCTAATTTCTTCCAAATACAGTTGGCTGCTTCACATGAAGATATCTGACTATATATATTCCTGGTCATAGAGCATAATAAAGTATTGCGTACCTTGTAATTCAGTTGATATTCTGGCTTCTCTTGGTTGGTGAAAGTACTAACTTCTTTGTCATGAATTTTGTAACCCCCAGTAAGCATAATAAAATTGTCTACACCAGTATTGATAACGAAAGTCTTCATACGATCTCTCCAATACTCATAATCATTCCCATCAAAGATTGGTGGTCTAGAAGGATTCAGATTATCTATTGATCCAATATTCATTCCTTGCCATCTAATACAATAAAAACAACTTTTCCACTCCACACGTTAGTGTAGTAAGTATAATAATAAGAAAGAATTAAAGCTAGTAGTACAAATCAGTGGAAAACCTCTCTGATACCAATTGTTGGATCGAATATGTAGATATAAGTCTATTAGATGGAACAATACAAGAGGGGGGGTGAATTGTAGGTTTAAAAACCTCTGAGTTTTAGCAACAAAGAGATTAGTTTAAATGATATTAAACTAATACAAATATAAACACCCACAATTGTATTTAATATAAAAGGTATGATGTATTTTAATACTAATGTAATGTAAAACAATTGTATTCAAGGTGAACACAATAATCAGAGTAATACAAAGATCAATGATTCTACCTTAAAGCGTATAGAATCAATCAATACAAAATGTAATAGAATGATTGTAATTGAAACAATTACAATTGAATATGTAAAGAAGAAAGGAAACAATACAAATCCCTTTCTAATACAAGTAACAGCGAAAATATAAAAGTATTACAATTCTTCTAACCCAAAGATAAGAATTATCCTTTCACCTAGGATAAAAGGTCTGTCTCACCAACACCTTGGTGAGCCCTCGATACGATGATCGGCACGTCTGTCTGCCTATCCCTGGCAGCCCTTGATACGATGATCGGCACGTCTGTCTGCCTATCCCCGGCAGCCCTCAATACGATGATCGACACGTCTGTCTGCCTATCCCCGGCAGCCCTCGATACGATGATCGGCACGTCTGTCTGCCTATCCCCGGCAGCCCTCGATACGATGATCGGCATGCACAAGGCAGATGAGAGAAGTCACAGTGTCTCTCTCTAGAATCTTGGTAGTTCACAGAGTCTCTTCATTCGTTCTCTTCGTTCATCATTGTACTCTCAGCATCAAATGACCTCCTATTTATAGGCCTCGGGTTCCAACGGCCATATTGCCTCCAACGGTCATATTGAAACAGAAAGCACGACATCGTTTTGATTATTTTGTAACTAACTCAACGACATCGTTTTGTTAGGACAAGAGATATAAAGAAATGAAAAACATGAGTACTATTCATATGCAATGAGTGTTTTTGACTAAGTACCAAAACAAATAATGAACATCTGAATAGCAGAGTTAGTACGATACGATTGACAGAGTCAGTATGGTATGATTGACAGAGTCAGTACGATACAATTGACAGAGTCAGTATGGTACGATTGACAGAGTCAGTACGATCAGTATTGTACGATATGATAAACATGATAGAAGACAAATGTAATTTCCAAAATATGATAGAATGAATTTGTGATTTCCAAAACATGATATAGAAGTCAAAAAGAAGACTTTTGACTTAACAATATCAAGTTAAAAAATGTGTTTGGAATGTCCTATAATGATTTATACAGATCCTTTGTCATTCCAATTAATCATACTCTATTCTAAATTGACATCCTCTTTCAATGAGAGGAGGGATATGTATTTATAGCCCAATGGTGTGGGCTGTTTTCATTCCAAAATAGTCCCTCCACTTGGCTCGAATATTAGAGAATTCAGACAGTGTAATATTGAAATATATTCTTCTTACAAGATGTATATATACATGTTTACTATCTACTCTAACAATTTGGTGGCCATTGGACTTAGGGGCCAAGGTTATGGAGGTTTCATTAAACAATGTTAATTTATGCATTTCAATCCATTATTTTTTATGGAAAAAATGTGAATGAGTTTTTGAAGTGAAAGATTCCATCAAATCCGAATTCATTATTCAACAATGTAGTCCAACTGTATCTCATATTTCCCAATACAAAATATAATCTCAAATGTATGTCCCTATCAAAAGAAATATCCAATTTGGTGTTCTAATCTCAATTCCCGGATGGAATTGTGCGTTGGACTTCAAAGCTTCATTTGGGCCCCATTGTTTTTTATTTGGGCCTTGAAATATTTATACATGACTCCTTGTATTGTTCCCCAAACGTTGGATGAGAATAAATGAATTTTTAGTTCTAGATTGATCCCAATAATTCAATCTTCATGGATGGTCCAGTTTCTCCACATATTCCTTGGGCCTTCTTCTGAGGACCATATGACCCTCCAAATGAATGATTTGGATGAAGGCCCCATCTAATGAAATGTTATAATTTGAGTAAGAAACCATAAAAATCAAGAATAATGCAATTTATATTAGTAGGTTGATATTTATAATTAAAAAATTAAACTGAATCTATTTTATTAATTCAAATAATGCTCAAAAATTACATTTAATATTAAAACATGAGTATTTCACACCAATTATTCACTTTTCATTGAAAACAAGTAATGAGAGTAAATAAAAAGTTCTGAATAAATTAATAACATCAACTTATAATACTATTGAGACTCTAAATTAATCCCCACCCAAATAGAAAGATAATCGTAATCCTATAAATATATCGATCATATAGCTAGAATAGTTCGAATAGGATGGAATATTAGAGAAAGATTAAAAGAATCAAACTAGTATTATTGATCAAGTAAAAGATATCATTGTAAAAATGAATAATGTTGAAATGGACTTAATTACATGATTTCAAAATAGGAAAATATTTGTAAATATAAAAATATTTTAAGAATAAATAGTTAACTACATTTCATAACTACATGTAAAGGAGTTGTCAAGTTGAGAAATCGATCTTATCATAGTTTCTCCAGATGGGGTGCTGCTAGAAGATCCACTTCATTCCCATACTGTGTTTGGCTTTGACTTATTTCATGGAATTTGATGTAATGGTGATTGAAGAGAAACCTTTAAGGAGTATCTTTCAAAATGGATGATGATTACTGAGTTCTAAAAAATTATATTAAATCTAGAAATATAGATTTCATTTTAAAAATATGAATAATGATGTATTATTTAATTCTCATATATTATGTTTATCATGGGTGATTATCTAACTATTGGGGAAGACCTTTCACTTGAATTTTTTCATTTACGTGTTCAAGTAAGTGTATGCTCTTATTTAGTTGAAAATCTGAGTCAGAACCTACTAAGTGTTTTAAATATAGAAACGGGTATCACATGTGGTGAAAATATGGATATTCTTATTGTTTAACCATTTCATGTTTTTATCTAAAAAGGGTTATTCCATTTAGACTTAGTGTTTTTTTATTGATGGTTCATTTTATTAAAAATGAGATTCCATGTTTTTTTAATGGTTCTATGTTGTTATAGAGTTCTTAAAATAAATAGAAACTAATGAGAAGTGACTATTGTAGAATCTATTATCTCATGGTATGAGTGTATTATAAATTACAATTTGTATAAATAAGAGAAAGAACATGGAGAAAAGATGAGTTTCTTTTATTAAGAATATTTTTTAGGGAAAACCCTCCCAAATATTCATAATTCAAAATGGGAGAAGTTATTGTTGAAATCGTCCTCGATGGAATCCACAAAAGGGAGAGTAACTTGAATAAGAATCATCCCTTAAATTTCAACTAGTATCCAAGTGGTATTAAATATTGAATGGGGAGAAGAAATAGAAATATAAAACCTATTATTCAAATAACTATGAGAACACATATTACCCTTTTCATTTATTTCCAATTAGGGGTATAATAGTTAAATTTACATATTGATATTATTTAGAATTTTGGAATTACAAAAACACAGGGGGGTTTTGTTGTGTACAAAAAAAATTTGTTTTATTTGTTTTTAATTTTGTTTTTCAAATAACATTATTAATTTAATTATGAAATGGGGATGACTCTAGTGATAAATTGAGAATCCACTCATGAAATAGGAGCTCACTATTGAACCAACAGTCAGATAGATTGTATGGATGTGAATAACTAGTGTAATATGGGTTTAAAGTAGTTGTGAATTATCATAAGGGGAACTATGTTGAGTAGGGATGGGTTAGGATTGATTAAAGAATATTTATAGTCGGGTTAGTTAAAAAATTCACCGAAACAATATAATTATAGATTTTTATATGCTATATCACTTTAGATATATGATTTAAGGAGTTTCGTATTATTTTAATAATTCAAATAATATTAAAAAGGATTACTAATAATATTTGAAGAAGATTGTTAAATACCTAGATAAATCTGAAGCTTGTTTGAATTAGTCTATAAAAATATAGATTTTTTAATATCATTGAAAATTTTATAAGTCCATAATGTAAGAAATTTACTACTGGAATGTATGACTTCACTATGAATTTAAGTCATTAAGTGTTGAATGTAATACATCTACCAATCATAAGGCCTTGAGATTCATCATATGAAACTGCCTATTTGTAAGTCTGTCTAATATGAGACTTCATGACATGGCTCCCCTTACAATCCCATTACATTAAAGATTGATAAAAATTGAAAGTGTGTTATTGTAACAATTCAACCACAATATATGTCTTGGTTATAAGACTTCATTGTAATTATTTGAACACATTCTCTCACTTTTTTGGATCATAATACTTTGTGATGAGGTAATAATTTGGCAAAGGAATATAGTGTACATTTTTTGGATTTGAGTGTAATACTTATATCATCGAGTTAAATCCTCTAAATTAATGCCTTACCATAAATAAGACTTAGAATTCTTTAGATTTAGACATTAACACTTGGACAAAATTTTTAAATATTACTGGATGAAAGGGGGTCAATGTAAGGGAACTAATACCTATATAAGGGTGACTCAAAATCTTTGAAGCTTATGTAAAGGTCATATATACCTATGTAAAAGTAAAAAATATCTACATATATGTTATGATGGCATGCATAAAGGTATTCTATAGTTTTTGTTTGATACATAAAAGTAATATGGACCTATATGAGGGTAATTTATTAAGAAACAAGAGTTTATGTAATGGTAGTTTAAATTTTCCATAATTACAAGATTCTAAATAATGTAAAATATGAATATTCATGTGTTTTTATCCCAAGTTGTTAATATCATGAATATTTACAAATCCATTATGTAAGAGTAAATTTTTTTTTCCCAACTGATTGATAATTAGATCAAATTATAAATAATTTCTATAACATTTAAGTATGATGAAATTTAACTTATCTAGATTTTAATAAAATAAGAAGATATTTTCAAGTTGAAGATTATATCTTAAAAAAGATCATGACATTTCCAATATTAAGAAAGCTAAAAAATCCTAAAAACGTTAGTTTTTCATCAGGGTTAAAATTTTCATGATTTTATATTTTTCAAGCATTCGATAGGATTTGAGATGCATGTCTATAAATTTTCCCAAGAGAGTTCAACACTGTAAGATATTTTTTTATCTACTTTTTATATAACTTTAGATATTTATAAAGTTTTTATTTCTATAATTATATATTTTATGAATAAGAATCTAATACTGGATAAGAACTAAAGATATATCTTATTCGGCTAAGTCTCAGAAATAAAAAACATTTAATTATAGGTATTCGTGGTATACTCCTTGAGTAGAAAAAATGCACATGGGAATTCATGTGAACCCAAAATGGGTATTTTATTATTGTTATTTTACACTATATATTATTTTTTCTTTTGAACATAGCATTTATAGTATTTCTAAAAGAATACATGCATTTAATAAGCATTATTTTCATGTGAACAGTGTGGATATTGAAGAGAGTTGAGATAAAGAGTCTATGTGTCCATTAAAAAAATTATTGTTATTGATTAGTGTGTGAGAGATATTTTAGATATAAAAGTTGAAAGAAAAATAGACCCTTAATAAGAATAATAAGGATTCATTTTTACCTATAGTTAAGAATAATAATATTTGTTCATCCTTCATAATTCTTTGGGTCTCAAAGAAGGTGAAAATATGTAGGTGGAGAGATAACTCATATGAGTATTGAGAAAGGATAACTTTAATGATGTTATTATAAATTCTAAGTGGTGGTCAATTTGATTGGAAGAGTTATTTTGAGATTTACAACATTATATTTTGAAAAGTAATCGCAATATAGTTATGTACATAGACATAGTTTCATGTGATATGTTTTTTAATAGTTCAATCTAGTCGAAGAATCTCTTAAGTTAAAGAAGTATATCATTTTTTAGGGTACAGATACGTCACTTGACTAATTGGTGATCTACTTTATGTGAAGGGAGGAATAAGAGAACCAATGGTAGCTGATATTGTAGAAATTAGTATACAGATCCCTTCACTTTCATCATATACTGGAATCATGTTACCCATGTAATATTGAAACACCACATGAATTATATTTTACAATAGATTTTAGGATGATCCCTATACAACCATTATAATTGGTGATTTGATTATAGTGGAGATTATGTGACTCAATAAGAGTTGACATGATAAGGATTATGTTTCCCAAATCTGGTCCATACTTTATAAAAATATAATGTGATGATCCTTTCCATATTTATGCATTTCACATGGTTTTGGCATATTAAGTAATTGATAATAAGATCCATATATTATTTTATGAGAAAAAAATTTCAAATACTAAAGGGGATAACCTAATCAAAAGAATTGGTTTATGTTAAAAAGAATTTAACAACACTTGATTCAGCCCACCAACTCTTAGATGTTTCTAAATGGTCCATTTGGACACTATTGTAAATATAAATAAACACATAAATTTGAGTACTGACCCCAACATAACTAATGAAAATTGAATTTTTGGGGTTAAGAGTTTAACCTTGTTCATTCCAAGTAATCTTAAATTTTATACCTTTACTACTCACCTTAATAATTTTAAAACATTTATGTTGTAGTGTTGTTGACTTTTTCAAACTTATGTTCCTTGTCATTAATGTTTTCCCAATTACAATATCACTAAAATTTCATTCCATTACATTGGTATAATAAAAAATTGGGGAATCCATTATTTTCATAAGTACTTAATCATTTAATTTAGATGATATAAATTATGTAGTGAACAAATAATATTATGAGAAAACATAATGAATAAATAAAAAATCATAGAAATTTAAATTATTTATTGAAATATTTTTTTTATTTAATGGTTATAGAGATTTTTCCCATCAATATACTAACAAAATATACTCCTTCTTTCCCCATTTTACATTAAATAAACTATTTATATTTAGACCATCATGAAATGATTATGACCTCAAAAATAAAGGGTCATTTGTAATGGAATTTTCATTTTCCCCTTCAATTGTTATATTCAAAAATAAAATAATTGGTCAATTTTTTTTGATGGATTTATGGTATAAAATACAAATACTTCCTGTGATTCCATTATGAAAAGTTCATCTTTATACCAAGGTTTACAAAAATTCACCTTCACAAATAATATTTCATCATTTTTAAATACTCAAATAATCAACTCATTTTCATAAAAAATTAAACAATTTGAATTTTTTATTATCTAAATATCGTATTTTTAATTATTAAAAAGTATGATATATTCACATAAATTTTATTTATCTCCTTGGTTTTGAGTAATTGACTTTCATACTTCTTTTATTTTCAGAATCACAAAACACTCTATAATAAAATAATTTAACTTGAATCATTGTTCTAGTTATTCGTTGTAAAAATTAAATGAATTTATAATAAATTAAATACTATAGCACTTAATATAATGATCTAATTATCTAATTATATATGATTGGTTATATTAATTGGATGAACAGTCATTGTAGGTGTGCATAAATAAATCCATCTGAAGATGATAAGGTTTGTTAAATTCATCAAAATATGATAAAGTTTCTTCTGATGCAGTTACAACTAATCCCAAAGTAAGTAGAATTTCAATAGTTGAAGTTTTTTCCAAAAATTATATAAATAAATTCCATATATTTATGGAGACAGATATTGGACATTTCTTGATTATTTTAAAGTCTTAAGTATTTTTAAAGATGTGTAGTGGCATATTTCATTGAGATTACTTATGATCAGTGAAAATTTTCCTTCAATGTGTTTTAACTAAGAGATGCCATTTTGTTAGTTTTACCTTGTAAAATATCTTAGTTACTCTTATAATGATTGGATTTTTATTCATTTTGATTGAGGGCGTATGTTAAAGATGATAGTGTATCTTATTTGTGAAGCTCACTATTGACATGTGTGTCGAGGGATTATGGGTATAAAAAATGGAATATATAATTATATGGTTCAAGGTATTTTAGGTATATGAAGATAAAGAACCATATGATGAGTTTATGTAAATGGAGTTTGATAATATAAAGATAGAACTTATGATATTTATAAAATCAGGGATACCTAAATCTTGTTTTATAGACATCCTTACCACTTAAGGTTAAAGTGGGTTGGTTTTATAATATCATTTTTAGGAGTGTTTGAATTTTTATTCAATTATATGTTCATGGTTTTTATACTTTCATTTTGTTGTATTTATTGAATTCATTAGATGTTTTTGAATTTTTAATAGTATTACATTCTGTTTCTTTTTCTTACCTACACTGATAGATTATAAACTAATAGGAAGATCATATTTTCAATAAACTTTAATCCAAAATATGTGGGAAAATTATAATTTGTTTTAATCTATAATTCATGCCAACCATATATACCTTTAATATTTAATTTATGATAACACTGTGTAACTAAGTTGGTTTCTATAAGGTTCTATTAATGAGCTTTTATTTCTGCTTGGTACTGAGCTTATTTGTATTTTTTTATGTTTTATTGGAAATTATATAATGTTTACTTATGAAACTAATTGTAATGTAAAAGAAATATTCTCTTGTTTCATGGATATTGAAGGACTCTGTTTACAACTATAAAAAATTTAAATCCAATTGGACCGACTATATTTTACAAGAATCAATATGAATATTTTCAGGATTGTGTAAAATATTTCATCATCAATACTAGTGTTTTTCATTTTATCAAAATGACTATAATTTATAAAACTTAAAAGAAATTGGTTGTTAATTTTTCTCAGGGAAATAATTTAAAATATTATGTGAATAATATTCTTTTAAACACTTTATTGTGTTTGATAACTAGAAATATATATAGTCAGATATCATCTTCTAGAAAAAAATAATGGAATTTAGAATAAGTTAGAACTTAAAAATTTTGGAACATATAAGGTGAATGAAACATGAAGAGATATTTTGAGAGTATATTATTGGGATTTTTATTTCCTTCTTGGTGAAATGGTTACTCAAAGTCATTATAATTTTATGACCATTAAATATAATTTATGATATTTGGGTGAAAATAAAAATTTTAAGATCAACTTATTTAAAAAGTTATTAACATTATACTGAAGGAGTGTGATTTAAAAAGGAAATATATCAATGACACTATACATTTGACTTATCTTTGTATTGATGACTTTATTAGTACATTAGTGCAATATCAATGTAGATTGAAGAGAGATGTAGAAAAATATAAATTAATTAATGGATTGGATTTTTCATCCACTTTTGGTGATTCTAATTTCGGTGGTTTTAATTATTTTGTTAATGCTTCAAAACCTAGAATTTCAAAGATGAAATGTTAGCATTAAAATTGAAGTAGTTTTGATAATGGTGAGAATAATATTTCTCTATTATATAAAAGGATGAGTATTATTATTGGAAATAATTATTTTTTATATACTCAATAGAAAGATATAGAGGATAGACATGACAAGAAGTAATCTATATATGTCATTTTCTATGAATGTTAGAAGAGAATTCATATTTGACATTATTTTATAAAATTAAATAATAAAGATTAGTAATCAAAGAATTATTATTTAGAGATAAAGTAAAAAATAAATTTAAAACATTGGATACCTAGAGTTCTAGTGAAGGTGATACTACTTATGATAGTTAATCAAAATATAGTAGAAGTGTTATTTATAAAATAATTGGAGGCCCTACGACTTCATCTATGGCTCTCTCCCTTGAATAATTAGTACCGAGTCTAATAGTGGCCCTTGGTTTGGTGATAGCAGTAGGTTCCCAAGGTGGTGGCACATTCTTCATCTGGTGGTGGACTAGCTTCTACTTGGACAGCCTGAACAGATCTACAGGTCGGTAGTAGTGGTAGATCTGCGGTCATGGTTTGTGATGGTCCTTAGTGGAGGGAATTTGCGGTGTAACGGCGTGACATTCATGAATGGGACCTCATCAATCTGGTCTTTGTTATCACTCTGCTCCTCAAAGCCAAATATAGTTTGGAAGACCATATTTGGTTGGAATTGGTTGTCACGATGGAGTTGTACAATGGTGGGCTTCCTAGTAGTCATGCGGGTGGTAACGTTGTATATTCCAGTGACAGTGTTTGTGTATTGGGTCAT
The DNA here is from genome assembly GCA_963277665.1 of Viscum album. Classification (NCBI taxonomy): domain Eukaryota; kingdom Viridiplantae; phylum Streptophyta; class Magnoliopsida; order Santalales; family Viscaceae; genus Viscum; species Viscum album. Next base: position 390,448,262 of record OY728166.1, read on the forward strand.
GACAGATCTATTTTCAAACCAGATCTAGATCTGGTATATTCTGGTCTAGTTTATCTAGATCTATGAAACATGATGCTTGTGTGGTTATCTGGTTGTGGATGAACTTGGAGGTGACGGTAGCTTCTCATTGTGTGATATGTTGGTTTTGTGACGGTGGTGCAGGAGATGGCTCCCATGACTGTTGTGATGGGGGAGCTTAATCTGGCTTACAGTGGTGTTGGTGGCGTGGTGATTGTGGTTTGATATTAGGATTTTTCACTACCGTGTTTGCTAATGTAATTTGGGCCGTTTCTAGCTACGACGTGATGTTGAATTGGCAATGGAAGTTTAATGGGCTTTGTCCCTCTGAGAGATAGTTATTCTGTTTTGTTTTGGGATTTTATTTAGGACTGGGCTTTGTCTCATTGGTCTTTCATGCCACTGAACATTTAGGTTATGTGTCTCTAGTCCTATGGGTATGTAATGGTTTATTTCTTACCTAGGTCAAAAGTTTTTTCTTCTTTCTTTTTCTTTTTTTATAATGGGGCTTTCCCCCAGCCTTTCTAACATAAAATAATTGGTTTTTATTTGAGTATTCTATATCACAAAAAATGATTCATATATATGGCGATTTTGAAATATTTGATAAACAAAACAATAGATTCGATATTTACTTATACATCTAATAATGATTACTCAACCTCATTATATGATGAAAAATATAATCTATAAGATGTTGAAAAATAAAATTCATCATAGGTTGAAGATGATATGCCTATTATTGAATTAATTTTTAGATATGTGTGACTTATGTAAAAGGAAAATACAAATCTAAAAACCACTAATACTTTATAAAATAAAATATTTTTGAAGATAATAAAATAATTTCAAAACTAAATTCCAATTTTTCAAAATAATATTAGACATCTAATTTTTCTTCTATTTTATATGATCATAATTTATTACTTAAACTCAAATATGATTTAATTAGTTTAAATAAACTCTTCTCTAATTTTACTTTTTCTAAATTAAATTTTTACAAAATATATAAACAAATAAAACCCTCTATAAATTCAAATAGAATATGATTTACTTATGAGAAATCACATTTCCTATAAAAATTTTCTATACCTTAAATTTCAAAAAAAAATTACTAAATAAAATGAGGAGTTACTATTAACATTATTTTCCTTTAAACAGAGTTCAATATTATGGGTTTCATAAAGAGATTATTTCTGAAGAACTAGTAGTTTTTTAACAAAAAATTATTTTTGAAGATGTGGGATTTTAAAATTTTATTTTCTAATGTAACTAGACCCAAGAACGTTTGGGTAAAAAGAACATACTTTTTTTCAAGAAATTTTAAAAATTACTTTTAGCCAAAATAAATAATATATAGATAGTGGTTGTTCTCATCATATGACTAGAGTCAAATTTGACATCCTAAATCAGAAAATTTTAAATAGAGGAAAAGTCAAAATTTGAGAAAATTCATAGGGTGAAATCATAAAAATTGGTGATGTTTATATACTAATAATAACGTTAATTTTTAATGTTTTATATGTTCTAGGACATAATAACAACCTTATCAGCATTATTCTACTATGTGACAAGAACTACCTTGTGAATTTCATGAATAAATAATATATAATCCAAAATTCAAAAGATACTTTCATTCTATTTTTAGATAGACATGAGAATATTTATACACATAATTTAGAAGAATTAATACCTCAAAACGTACCTTGACTTAGTAAAACTAAATATTTATTAGGGTTATGGAATATAAGATTAGAACACTGCAACTTTCAGACATTGGGTAGAATTTCTACAAAATTACATATTAGAGATCTTCTAGAACTTATGTTTAAATATTCTAAAGTTTATTTTCCTTGTCAGATTAGAAAAAAATATAAGATTATTTTTAAAACTACAAATGAATTTTCAACTTATGAATATTTTTATTTCAAGCACATTGCTTATTTATTCCCATGGAAATTGAGAGTATTGGGGTAAAATTTTATGTGTATATCTTGGTTTCTGATCACAATAGATTTATATGTTTTTATTTTCTCGTGTGAAAATTTAATGAAATTCATCATTCAAACACTTTTCAAAATTAAGTTAAAAATAATAAAAACCAATATTTAATTACTATTTGTATTTATTATGGTAACTAGTCTTTGAACACTCATTTTGAAATATTTTATAATATGACAGGTATCAATAATAATGTTTCATCACTAAAACACCTAAAAAATTGATCCATATAATTATCTTAAAAATTAAATAAAATATATTAAGTATGTATATTATTGGTAGAAATATTTTGGATGAGGAGGTGAGAATTTTTTATCATACTATAAATATCGTTTTACTTCATCCATTTCTTAATAAAACTCATTATGAGTTATGGACAATAACCAATAAAAAATGTTCTTACTTTAGAGTCTTTTGATGTAAAGTATTTATCCTGAATACTAAATATCAGACTCATAAATTTTATCGTAAGTCTAATTAATTAGTTTTTTATAGTGATTATATAACTAGTAATTAATATATTGTTTTTAATATTCCAACAAATAATTTTTACGAAATTGTTCAAGTAAACTTTTATAAAAATGATCCTTTTTTTAAATTTCTATATGTTAATCCTCTAGGTGATGTTTTCGACAACACTTTTGTAACATCCATAGATTTTTAATGTCCATAAAATATTTTAATGGAATAAATATATTCAATATTTAAGGACCAACTTATCATGCTATATAAGAACTAGTCGATCTTAAAGAGTCATCCCACTGATAATATCATTGTATATGTATGCCAACTAATCAAAACAAGAAGTATGTTATGAAATAAATTTGAGAAACATTCATTTACATCATAATTTAAACCTAAAATGGAAGATGATGTATTGGGTTTTGAATGTTGGATTAGGGATATTAATGTATTAAAAAATAAATTTTAATGGAATTGTGTTTGGACTTTGGTTAAGCATCCAAATGAACATTCAGTGATTGGAGTAAAGTGTTTTTTTATTGTAATCTGTATGAAAAAAATGGAACAACAATAAGGAATAAGGAGTTTAATTTTTTTAATATTATTATCAATAAGGAATAGACAATGGTGAAAATTTTACTCTTGTATCGTGACTTGAATCTATCCAAATATTATTATCCTTCATAGAACATTTTAATTTTACATTATTTTAAAAGTATTAAATAAGTTCTTTGAAAATGTAATTTTTAGGAGGAATGTAATATTGGACAACCCCTTTGTTTTGAAGATGTTAAATTTATAGGTCATGTAGTCAAACTTATCAAACCACACTATAGACTTAAACAAGACCCAATTTCTTGATATGATAGACTTGCCAAATTTTAACTTCAAAATAATTTTATTAAGAGATATTTTGACCCATAACTTATTATTAAAAGTACTTTTCAAATACACCATGGTTGTTAAAATTTATATCAATGATATTATTTTCATTTCAACTAAAAAATTTCTTTCTAGTGGTTTTTCGTTACGTATGAAAAGTGATTTGTAAATGAGAATGATGGGAGAATGTATCTTCTTCCATTATTTTCAAATAACTCAAAGACAAACATAGATATTTCTAACTCAATATAAATATGTTATAAATTTAATCAAATTATTTTTTTAAAACACTTTGATTATAATTACTCTGATAACAACTTCTGTAAAACATGATCTTCATGAATTCGGGAAAAAAATTGATTAAAAACATTATAAGGGTATGATGAAAATATTTCTCTATCTAATAACTATTCAACCATGAAATATGTTTTCAGTACATTTTTCTATGAGATTCGAAGATGATATGAATGAATTGAATATAAAATTGACAAAAATACATTTTCAGGTGTCTTAAAGGTACCACATAACATGACATGTTTTATTCTACTGGAAGTGGATTTATACTTAAAATTTAATTAGAAGCTAACATTGGATATTGTAGAGTGTATAGGAAAACTAATTACAAAATGTGAAAATTGCTATGAGAAGATTCAGTTTCTTGGTCTAGAAATAATAATCACTCTGTTTCACTCTCTATTGTTGAAGCTGAATGTGTAGTGGTTGGAAGTTATTTTGAAAAAGTATTTTGGATGAGACATAGACTCATAAATTTGGTTTTAATTTCACTCATGCTCTATTTCCTTATGATAATACAACTGCTATTTTTTTTTCTAAGAACGTGTTGCATCAATCATGTGAAGATCAAATATATGTGAGACACCATTTCATTATGGATTGCACACAAAAGGAGATATTGTTCTGGACTTTATCAAAATAAAAAATATGTTTGTTTATATTTTTAAAAAACCTTTAAATTTTGATAGATTCTAATACATAAAATATATGTTTCTAATGATCAACATATATTAATCATCAATCAATATCATGTTTAAAATATCACTTGATATTGAAAAGCTCCAAAAAAATGGGATGCCATTATTTTATAATGTTTTATTATTACTTTTATCAAATTTTTATCTAAAAAACATATATATTATATTTTAAACTATGTAAATATTAATTTTTAACTTTAAATATTTTATTATTTAATCTCTAAATGAAAATGATAACTTAAAAAAATGTCAAGAAAACAACTTTATACACAATATAAGAGATTTCATGTTGAATAATTTACCTAGAAATATCCTAAAATGGTGAATATAGTCTATGTAAGAAAATATATATTATAGGAGGTTTAATTTAGAAAACTATATATTATTATAATTTGATTTATATTTTTGATCATATTCATTTTTTGAAAAATTTATGGGGAATTTTTCAAAAGGTAAATTTTCTAAATATTTTCAAGAGTATTATTATCCATTATTATTTTTGAAAATAATTAATGGGGTAAAATTAAGAAAACAAATTTCAAGATAAATTTAATAAAAATTCTGAATTTTAAGTGAATATAATTTTAATTTTTTTATTCCTTCTTAAGGGAAAGAAAAACTAGATTTAAAAAAATATTTTTTGAAGGGGATTTTTTATTTTTCATTTTACAAAGTGGTATATTTTGGTTTTATAAAGAAAATAGAAGGGAAAGGATATGTTTTTTTAAAATTAGACAATCAAATATAATTACTTTTCTATGTTTGTATCTTACTTTTATCTGATATGTTCTTTTTGAGGGTTGTATGCCAGATAAGAAAAAATTTAATCCATCAGAACTCACTATGAGTTTTCTTTAAAATTTTAGCATATATGATCAATTTTTATTTTGTGTATCACATTTTTTAAAATATGGGAAATTTTTTACTAAATTAATCTCTTTATTCTTTTTTCATGAAAATAAAAATACACGTTAAAAATATATGATTTAACATGGTGTATTGTTCTAGTTTTTCTTTGTTCACATAATATGATTTTGGATAAATTAAATTTTGGAGAACATAATATGAATATACTGTGATATAAATATATATGATTTATTGTGACCATCATATGAAAAATCACTATTATATTGTATAAATAACTCAATCAAAATATTTTACTGTTTTATAAATACATCGGAAGATGATAAATCTGACTTTGATGTAGCTACAACTAATCTTAATGAAAAATTATATAAATTGTTGGAGTTGTTGCAATAAATTAAATAAATAATAACCACGTATTCATAAATAATGAGATTATACATTATATGACACATAAAAAGTTTTTTTGTTTTGAATTTTTGAAATATCTCGTAAACTTGAGATCACTTCTAATTAGTGTAAGTTTTCTTTATGATAATTTTAGCTAAGATTTAACATTTTGTGAGTTTTACCTTATAAAATATTTTAGTTTCTCTTATAATCATTCTGTTTTAAATCATTCCTATTGAGGGATTCTATTAAGTAAGATAGAGCTTATTATTTATATATTTTACATTCGATCTATGTGTCAATGGCTTCCAGGGCTCAGAAGACAGATCGTACAATAATATGGATTAAGGGATTTAGATGATAGGAAGACATAAAACCTTATAATTGGTTTAATTTAATGAATTTTAGGAATATAAATACATACATTCTGAGTGGAATAAAATTGGGGTACCTAAATTATAGTTTAAACACATAAATACCACTTAATTCTACAGTGGTTTGGTTTTATAATAACCATTTTATGATTTTTAAAATTGAAATTTGACACTATTTTTATTGTTTTTTTACTTTTATGTTTCTGTGTTTATTGTGTCCATCTTATGTTTCCGAATTTTTTATAATATTACTTTCTAGTATTTTTGCTTATATAATATAATAGATTATTACATGAAATGAAGATCATATTCCCAATCAACTAGGAACCTAAGGATATTATAATTTATTAAGATGTTTTAAACTAGAATTCACCCCCTATTGTTGTGTACCTATGGTAGTTCATTTAAGACACCACTTTGTACTAGATACATGCATCAATTATTCATCACAGGTGACTCTACTATTTTTCATCAAGATATGTTTATTTTTTTCTTTTATATATAGTGTATAACTATAAATGAAATAATTGTTGTCATTAACACATGTACACCTAGTCCTCTTTATATCCATCAAAGTCATTCTAAAATTTAATTTGGATTTACAGATAACCCCATTAAAATATTATCTCAAAACCATCCTATTAACTATTTATTATATTTATTTAATATCTAATTTTCAAGCCTTCATTAATTAAAATTACTAATAATTACATTGTGAGTTCCAACGTATTCTACAACCTCTATACTACTATGTAAAATGTAAATGAAATCCAACTCTCTATCAAATCCATATGTACAAAAAATCCATTTTATCATCTCTTTACTTCTTTATCAAATCCATATGTATTAAAGTTATTTAACCAATGAAGTTTCCAAGTATATAAAAGAAAATTGATGTCATATTATATGAATTAGATATATTCATTCCACCATCATTCTTTGATATAATAGTTCACATAGTTCTAGATATTCGATTATGTGGTGCTATAAATTATAATCACAAGGGTTATCTTTAACTGTCATTTACATTTCCTTAATATGATCTCCATCATCATTTATAGTTCTACTCATATCAGATGATCTATAAACTATATTGTTACCCTAGTCACTTTCTATAATCATTTTTGCCCTTGTTTAGTCTAACATTTATAAAATTACTCTATTCCATGATAGATCAATTATCCTTCCATCTCATCTGGATTAATTCATATTGAATAAGAAAAATATAAACATGGAAAAATCACCTGACATGGTTCATTTCAACACTCTAATTCAAACATGATGAAATATTTACCCCCACCCTCATACTATTTTTTCTTATGATTTGGATTTAGCCATTCTTGATTAATATTCACCTTATTTAGTTTACCACCATTCATATTTGAAAAAATTAAATAAATACATCAAAGGTATGCATGTAACATATCATTTTTTACATGTGTAAATTATATAATCTATAAATTTAAAAAATATAATTTTAAATTATAATACAAAAATATTAGATATATTTAGTATATCTCTCTCTATTTTAAAAAAACTAATAATATTTAGAGGGTTTTTAATTAATATTTTGATACTTTAAGTTAATGTTTTAAAATGGAATTTTACCTAAAACTACATGATGTTATAGTGGTTTGTGTTTATTGATTGGGTATTAAATCCTTTCATGTTCTAATATGGATTTTAGAAATTTTTAGTGTATTTTTATCCATGATTAACTTGTTGGGATTGTGTATTTATTCACATTTTCTTGTGTAAGGTTCATTAATCATGTTTTTTATTATTTTCTATTTTTTTGTTTCATGAAAAAGGCATGTGGTATGGTGATCCTTAATTTCCTACAGGCTTCTATGTGTATATTTTCATTCATAGAAATATTATAAATTTCCAATTATTTTAATATCCATAAAATGAAAAAAAAATCACATGTTTGGGTTTGTCCCTTGATTTTATTTTGATTAAGTAAAATAAATTTACATGCCATGGGCCTTGGGATAAGAATGAAAACTAAGTTTTGATTCATATTTATTTTTCTCATATTGATTATAATTAGTAAAAAAATTATTTTTTAAAGATGTAATTCGGATATTTAATTAAACATGACCTTTTTTAATTTATTATGTATTAAAAATTTATTTTATGCCACCAAAAGCTTAATGAATTATATTTTAATGAGTAAAACTTAACCTTGGTTAATTATTACATCAGTGATGATATAATGAATGGGTTTGACCAAGTGAAAATGAATGGTTTCTTTCTTAAATCTATTGGGTTTCATTAACTAGGTTTTTTAATAAACTAAGATAAAAAATTTATAAATACTAATTGTTTTTATTTTCATTAATATTAGAGTATAGAATTTGTTTAAGATAAATAATTAAAAAAATTATCATTCTGATTGAATCAATAACCTTGTGTGGTTTATTTATTTAAAATGTTATTTTTAATACTCATTTTCCACCCAAAATTAAATGGTTTTCATTTATATAGTAATTAAATAAAGTAAAAAATTCATTATTTAAATATTTTGAAACATTGGTTGATTCCATTTCCTAAATTTTATGGGAATTCACATAGTGTTTCATAGGTATATTCCATATAGAGGTTTAGAAACTAATAGAGAAAGTTTCTTTAGATTGAAAACGATCATGAAATATTTTTGTTTCGAGATGAATTGTTAGACATTCTTATCTTATAATTGAAGGTTTATATGAATCATGTGTAACATTATTATGTATAATTTCCTTATGTCAAACTCAATATTTACAAGATGTTTTTTATTAAATCCATATTAAATATCGATATTTTAAAAATATACCTCACACTCCAAAATTGAACATATCCCTGAAGTAAATTACGGGATGTAACTTTCATAAAAATTAAAATATTTATTGAATATTAATTTTTATGATAGAAATATATTATATATATATATATAAATGAATAAAACATTTCAAATTATAAACCATATATTTTAAACATATGCTTGAAAATTATGATTCATAAATAAATGACGTACACAAAAAATAAATATATATTTTATGAACATACTTACTATTATGAATATATGTGTCTATTTATATATAAATATTTAAAATTTTTCGCACACACACACACACATAGAGATATATAAATACCCACACACAAACCAAAACATGACTACATAATTGTACATTGAAAAATAGATAAAAAATATATTTATATATGTGTGTTTGTATATGTGTATGTGAATACACATATAGATTTATATAGATGATTTGGTGAAGAAAAACCGAAATAATTATTGATCAAATTAATACTATTGTCTATATAAAAATTTATAGACCCACATTTATTTATATATATTTAAATATATAGAGAATAATGGATTGAATTTAGAGACGATTTTCAGAAGAAGGGATAAAAAATTCAAGAAAAAGTCAATCATAAAAGGTTTAGAAATCCTTAAAACAAGTTATAAAAATAATACCTTTAGATTTTAGGATTCATTCATCTGATATGTTTCACAAAAGGTAGAAAAAATGTATCTATTCTATGAAAGTTTAAATAGTTAGAAGCTGAGACGTGACAACTAGGGTTCAATTTAAAGAATGAAAGGGTTTAAACAACACTAACTAAAAAGTGTTGATAAAATAAACATTTATCTGTGCTAAAATGATATATTTGGATAGAAATACTTTTATTAGTACTAAATTTAGCATTGATAAAGGCCTAATTTTATCAGTGTTGATAAAACCTGCCAATATCAACACTGACGTTGTTTCTTATGTAGATAGATTTTTTAGCACTAATAAAGATACAAATATTAGTATTTATATAAATGAGTCAATTATTTCTAAAATATATCATTAATTATTTAAATTCATAAGTATGTTCATAAATAATTATAGATATACAAATAGAAATATTAATCACAATGATAAATATATATAGTATTAATAAATCTATAAATTTATATAATATTATATATATTATATATATAAAGTTAATAATTTTTTTAATTAAGGAATATTAGTTATAATTTTAAAAATATTATTAATTATTTAAATGAATAAATATTTAGACTAAATTAAAATGTACTATTTTACTTATTTATATTAACTGTATCGTATTTATATAAAAAATCAATATATTTTACAGATGGAAAAAAATATTAAATTTACTATCAATTGTATTTAAAAATAATAATTTTTTACATATAAATTAAATTTCATTTAAACAATTATAATATATAATTAGTTTTTATTGTGAAGAAAAAAATGAACGAATGTGTGTGTGTGTGTGTTTTTTTTAATGTATAAAAATATCATTAATTACATTTGAATTATGTTAATTAATATTTAAGGTATTGAAGATTACAAGAAATGAAACAGCACACCCGCTACTTGAAAATCAAGGATAGATCACACCCACCTTATAATGGTTAACCCACTCCACAGTTATCCCATTGAGATGGTAATGTGTCTAGTGAGGTGGAACCTATTAGGTGTGCCCCTGTGGTTGTGGGGGGGGTCTCAAGTTCGAGCCTCCCGAAGTGAATTTTTTGGTTTTTATTTATCATTCACCAATCCATGACTGATTGTCAATAATTACATATATATAATAATTTAGTTAGTTATATTAATGAAATTTGAGTGTTTCTATAGAAATTTGTTAAACTCGATTTAAGTTAACTGGATTTATAATTAAATTATAGTATAACATATATTAATATTATATTATAACTATATATATACACACACACATTACAAAAGAATATGTGGTTGTGTCAACATGTGTATGTATGCACGTATATACAATAAACTTATGGGGTTATGAGTGATTTTGTCTATGTATATGTATATATAAATATATAAACATTATTTATAATTATATTAATATTTTAAAAAATATTAGGAATATAAAAACATGGTTCTTTATTGAGGTATGGATCCCTTACATTCCATAATTTCTCAGTTTAAGTGTTTAAATATGGCCTAATGTGGATTCCTTTAGAGGTAATATAGGTTTCAAGGGTATCAATGGCTGGTTCAAATCCCATAACCCATCCTTTTGGGATGGGAAAGGCTTGGCGCATAGGTAGAAGTAACCATGTGGGGCAGGCCGCATGGTTAAATAAAACAGTGTGAGGCTGGATAATGGATTATTATGGGCTGCACGGTTAGATAAAATGTGTGAGTTGGTGCACACAGTAATGTAGAAAACTGTAGACTATTTATAAAATATTTATATGCATTTTGTGCATAGTTAATCAAACTATGTGTATAAACCATGTAGGGTGTGCCTTATTATAATAAGTGGTGCACGGTCGGCACATAGTTTAGCCAACCATGTAGCCAAACCATGCGACCTGAAGTTTTGGGTGAATTTTTTATTTTTTCACTAATTAAATCTATTTATAACCTAATTCTCTCATTTCTGAAATTGAAAAAACCGTCACTATTTGGAATATCTCTTTGTAAATTATTCATTTATTCATCAGATCATCTCTATTTGATATGGGAATTGAGCATCATTGGTCTCGTTGGATTCACACCGGTAAGTTTTCAATTTCATTTTATTCATTCCTCATTAGATCTTGAATTTTATGTAGTATTGAGATTCAAGATAGTATTACCTATTTCTAGGTTCATCATATGTTCTTTGATTTTATCTTGATCTGAGTCAAATCAAGAGCTGATACTGGATGAGCTATCCACTATGAACATATGGAGGGTGGTCTAGTGTATTTTGTTTAATGTCGACCATTTATATATATTTCATTATTCCACATACCCAATTCTCAAGGCTTCACCCTTAAAAGATATTTAAATCCTTCAATTGAATTATTAGGAATGTCATGTGTAATTAAAGAGGCCCATAAATGAATGGTTATAGGCTAAGGACCTTGAAATTGGAACCACCCCTTGGGGTGTGTTGTTTAACAAAAAAACCATTATAGTGGTATATGGATTTGGATACCTTTGAGGTGTTCCTATTTACCCCTTTTTGTGGAATGTTTAACAATGAATGTTCAATTGATAAATTGAGTTTTGAATTGAATTGAAATATGAATTATAATTGTTATTGATATAGATTAATGGAAAGGGATGGATTACTATGGCCTTGGACATGGATATGTAATAGATTTTTGAATCTTGAGTTCCTATTATAATGAAATTCCCATGTGATTCAATTGAGGTCAAGCCTTTGAAGATTAACCCAGTAATTGAGTCACCCGATGAGCCAAGATTGAATTGAAATGTTCTCGGTGATGACCATGACATTTTTAAATTAAATTTTTTAAATGTTATTGAATTGATTAAATGATTATATTCCTTGGGTGACACATGTATTCTTATATTAATTCCATGGATGAACTAAATTGGCCTTTACCTTGCTTATTACCTAGTGATTCTTGGACTCCCAATCAGGCGGCCAAGGATGGACTCTGAGGCTTGACTATATATGCATGAGTGACACTTGGGCTCGTTATATAGATTTCCAAGGAAGGACTCATGGGGGTGACTATTATATTTTGAGTGATACTCAAACTCTATATGGATTTCCATGGATAGGCTCAAAGGTAGTTTGATTATATATTCCACGGGTGATACTTGTGATCCCTTAGAGGACCGCCAAATATGAACTCAAGTGGAAGTGACATAATAATACACCTAGAGAGATACATGGATTCTTGTGAGGATCACCATGGATGATCTTGTAGGGTGTTGTATTATATTATACCTCGAGCGATACCTATATTCCAAATTAGGAGCGCCAATGATGGACTCAGGTTCATAGATGAATAATAAATTGAATGAGTTATATGATGTGTCTTACAATCCAAATCACAAGCCTAGATTCAGTCTTTGTATATACTTTATAGATGGCATGTACATTTAGGTTCTTGATACTTATTAATCAAATGGTATTTAATGGTTAAATAAACTTGATTATTAATGATATAGGACTGAATATTAATTCAGATACATACCTTATAAATTAAATTGATGAAAAGAACTTTTTTATTAAATGATAACCTTGACTTTTTTTCATGTTTACTTTGAGAACATCCTTTACATTTATGTATTGCTTCTTGGACATTTTAAATGTTATATCTGCACCACATGGATGTAACTATACCTTTGGTGGTTTCCTACTGAGATTTTTTCTCACAACCTGTTCGGGCCACCTTGGGTACCTAAACAGGCTATATGATTGTAGGTATGGGCATATGAAAGCATCCAGCTATAGGTTTTTGTTCACTCCTTAGGATCAAGGGATCAGGGGACAATTCTAAGGCTCACTATTCTAGCTAGGATACTTTCATCCTTTTTGTAATTTGGTGCATTTATTGTATTGTACTATTTTATACCTATTTTGGATGATTTATAGAGTCATGTGTCATCATCATTTTATATTAGTTACATTTGGAATTGTTATCCATTAATATTGTTTATTAATTGTCTATATGGTTTACTGCTTCTAATAAAGGTATGTTATTGATGTTTCATTGTGTTACACTTTGTTGATGAGGGAATAGTCTTCCCACAGACACACATAGGCCCTCACATCTAGTAATAAGCCACTAGTGTTTGGGGAGATGTGCTTGTGAGGACGTGGACAACTGGGGTTGGGGAAATGTTGGGTGGAATCTAGGTTTGGTACATTAAAAAGTTGTATTAGATCATTATTTTCTGGTTTTATTTACTATTTATTGATAGTATAAAGTGATAGAAATGATTAGTAATTTAGAAATGTGTTGTGCCTAAGCATAGCTAACCTACGTATAGGAAAAATCCAAATTACCTCAAAATAAATTGTGCATTTCTAGATTTTGAATATCATGGTTTGTTTGGTTCAACCATTGGGTGATGAACTTGAATGATTATGTTATCATAAATATAATTGTGGGTTCTATTTTGTTGAAACCTGGTGAGATGAGGTTATTCCATCTCATGAATCATTTTAGCCATTTTACAGGAATTACATGTCATGCCATTTAGGATGCTTTACATGTTGCATGTTGTTGTGATAGGTGTCATGATACATATATACTTTCTATCATGATATGTATTCTTGAATGTAATATAGTGTGAATGAGGTGGAAACTATACTTTGGTTTCGGAGGAGTATGGGCCATCATGGATCAGAATTTGGTAAACCATTTGGATCAACCTATTTAAAGTAAATTGGATATAAATGTGAAATGATTGAAATGGGAAATGAGTGTGGGAATAAAATTGGAAACTTGAGTTTCTTATAATAGATAACCTGACCCAGACCTGGCCTTAGTAATGGATAGTAGGTTGTATCTCTTGCTTATATGTGATATGTATATCAGCCAGACCTAACTCATAGAGTATGAAGAGAGGTGTGTTCATATATAAGAAGTCATTTACCTATCGTATTATGTTTTATGAGATTTTAAGATGGGAAATTTGGTAATAATCTTGAACAAATCTGTGTTTGAAATTTTAGAGGTATTCCAACATGACTTCATTTAGTCATACTCCAATAGGGTGGTGACGATAATACTCTGGAGGTGGTGTCAGATGTTCTATGAGTGTATTCTCTAGTAGTTCCAGTGGCATAAATAATAGTTTTTTCGGACACATGTGTAGAGGAACAATTACATGATGGGTTCTTGTGCTTTATGTAGACCATGAAAGGATCACTGAAACCAACCCTGACTATAATAGAGTTGATTCATGAGTTCCAATAGCAGCATCCTCCCATGTTTTTTGGGGTTAGAACACCATAGAATATGGATTCATGGATAGAGGCCATGTTATCTATCATTGAGCATCTAGAGACAGCTCTTGAGAGGAGGGTAAAATTTTCTACATATATGTTTTGTGATTCCACCAAGATAATTTGGGATTTTATAAATTAGAAGGATATTAATAAGGAGATGGCATTGAGTTATTTTCATAAGGAATTCTATGACTTCATCTATACTAAGACATTGAGGGCCAATAGAGCCCGAGAGTTCATACACTTAGAAGAGGTAACATTATGAGTTATGGAATGTTCATCCATTTTACAAAATATAGGTGACTTGAGGATGTGATATTTAATGCTTCGCAAATATTTTTATGGGTGATGAGTTATCTAATTATAAGTAATCTGAGGCGAGTATTAGGTATGACATCTGATTGTTGGTAAATTTATTTTGGCTAACTACCATTTCTAAAATAATGAATCAAGATCTTAACACATAACGTAACCTGAGAGAGGATGGATATGAGAGCCAGGTTAGTTTGACAGATAGATCTAGTAATTCTTTTTCTTCTATTAGAAAGCCTCATATGGAGCCTCAATGTAGTGAAAAAGGATTCCATATATCAGACTCAGGTACTCAGGTGAGGTGCTACCAGTATGGTAGGATGGTAAATACATGGCCACAATATACAAGGGACCTAGTTGGGTTTTGATCCTACAACAAGATGGGTTATCTATAGTGATTATGTATATATTGTCCCCTACCGCGTAGTGAGAGAGGTTCTACACCGACTACACATTTAAGTGTGGGGTTCGTATCTCCTCATTAGGTAGGGAGATGGAGTACCTCCTGTTGATCAAGATGAGATGGCGGTCGTGACCACGGTAATTAGACCCCAGTTATAAAGTGACAGTGGGGTGGATCTACTCATGGTATCTTAGTAGAATCACAGTGCAACTGTTCATGCTAGATATAAAAAGTGAAACAGACCCTTTATGAGTAGGATCCCATACCTTCTACTATCATAGGGACTATTCTAGTAGCCCCTAATTTTGAATTTTCACTTTTTGATATAGGGGATTCACATAGCTTTATATTTGTGCTCATTGTGGGGAACCATGGTCTTGTTTTTTAGTCATCATATGGAATTATAATGATTTTCACTCCATTAGGGATTATAAAATAGGGTTTTCATCAGTTAGTGGAGTTCCTCCTTGTGATTAGTGTGTGTCACTTTATATGAGACCTTTTTGTCCTCAAGATGGTAGGTTGTGACATCATTCTCATGGTGAACTGGTTGGTTACCTTTCATGATTTCATTAAAGGATAATATTTTAGGGTAACCTTCACACCACTAGAGGGTTGAGATTTTATTAACAGGGTTGAATGGGTTGTCCAAGCAATTTGATCTAGACTTGAGCATCGTGGGATAAGCGGGATGATAATACAGATTGCAAGTTTACAACTGGATGATCAGGGAACACATCAAAAATATTTCCCTCTAGTGATTTATTGTTTTAGGGATGTTTTACTGAATGACTTTTCATGATTACCTATAGTGATATAGGTAGAGTTATCTATAAATCTAGTACTAGGAGCTGTATTGGTATCCATTTCTCCTTACAGGATGGATACTACCGAGATGCAAGATCTAAAGATGAAACTAGAGGACTTAATGAAAAATGGGGTTATCCAACCCAGTACTTCTCTAAGGGGTTCTCCAGTATTGTTTTCTTGAAAAAAGGCAGATAATACCTAAAGGCTATGTGTGGATTACCAAAAAATGAACCGGCTAAAGGTTATGAACTGGTATCCTTTCCACAGATACATGATCTGTCTGACCAACTATAAGGATATCAGGTTTTCTCAAAAACATATTTGAGATATGGTTATCATTAGATGCGTATTAGACCACCAAGCATACCTCATATATCTTTTCATTGAAGGAATAGTCAATATGGTTTTTTGGTTATGTCGTTTTCCCTCATGAACACGTCAGTGGTCTTTATGGTACTGATGAACTGAGTCTTCCATCCTTATCTGATTTCGTTTGTCATGTTTTTGTGGATGATATCTCAATATATTCCCAAAATCAACATGACCAAGCCAAATATCTTGATATCATATTGAATAGACAGATAGAGAATCTGTTATATGATAACATCACAAATTTCCACTTCTAGATGGATCACATTCGCTTAGTGGGTCACATTATCTCAAATACTAGAGTAATAGTTTAACCCAAGAAGGTAAGATATATAGTTTCCTAGAAGCAACCCAATAATATTATTGAGGTGTGGAGTTTCATGGGTATCGTTGGTTTCTATTGTTTTTCATACAAGACTTCTCATGATTAAAAGCACCAATTATGGGCTTGATTATCTAGGGTGTGAAATGTTTATGGTTAGATTCCTGCGAAGTGGCCTTTCAGGTGCTGAAATAGAGATTGACATCCACATCGATACTGATTTTACTATACTCTGGTAGGAGTTACATGGTATACTATGATACATCAGCCATCAGTCTAGGATAATTCCTTATGCACGGAGACAGATTCGTGGAATATGGGTATCGATAGTTGTGGTTTCACGAGAGGAATTACCTGATGCACTATCTGGAGTAAGATGCAGTTGTTCATGCATTGTTATTATAAAGACATTTCTTACTTGGAGAGCATTTTATGGTGTAAAAGGGCCAACAAATCTTCATGTTCATATTTACATAGTTTTATATGAATCGAAGGTGATAAATGTGGGTTGAATACCTATAGTATTTAAAATTATAGCTTTATTACATGCCTGATAAAGGAAATATTGTGGAGGATGAACTGAGTAGGAGGACTTAGATACATCTAGTTCAGCAAGGCAGTAGTGAGTGTAATATTATGGATTTGTTCTCTAAGATTCACTTGGAAGTTCGCGATAGTCAGGGGAATACTTTTATATCAACTTTATACATTACCTGTACCCTTCTATTTAGTGTTATGATTTTTCAGCTATAAGATTCTTAGATCCTACTCCTATGGTAGAGTGTGTTAGGTGATGACCCTCCTCATGGTTAGACCATATGAAAGGATGAAATTTTTGTATATATGGTCATGTATGGCTTTTAGCGGACAAGAATGAGGAGATGATGTGATACATTCATGCTTCAGCTTGGGTAGTGCATCGTAGAATCACCAAGATGGATCAGTATTTAAATCATCATTACTAGTGGTCAAGTATGAAAATAGATGTATATGGTTTTGTCATGAGATTTTCACCTATCAGTAGGTGAAGTTGGAACACCAATTATCAGTCATAGTTTTACAACAGCTTCCCATACTTGAGTGGAAATAGGATGATGTCGTAATGTATTTAATGATATTTTTACCGAGGTAGCCTCAAGGTAATGATGTCTTATGGTATTTTCTTTATAGGCTCAAAACGATGACACATTTCCTACCTATCAAAGAGAAATTTTCAATATATGAGCTTGTGTGGTTATCTATCCATGAGATATTATGAAATCACAGGTTCTCATGTACTATCATTTTAGAGAGGGATGTCTGGTTTATGTCTCGTTTATGGTAGAGATTATATAGGGAACTTGGTACACAGGTGATTCTGAGTACAACATAGAAGCCCCCAGATTTATGGCTTGTAAGAGTGTACAATACAGGTGCTTTAGGACATTTTTTGGGTATGATTCCATGATTTTTGGGGTGCTTGGGAGAGGCATATATCCATGGTTGAATTTTCCTACAATAATATATTTTATAATATTGTATATATGGACCCTTATGAGGCATTATATGATAGTACATTCCAATCACCCCTATGTTGGTTAGAGGAAAGAGAGGCATCTATGCTTGGACCTCATCTTGTTCAGGAGACCATAGAACATGTGTAGCTGATTTGGAGGTAGATGGATACTACACAGTCTCTGTAGAAATCATACGCTGATCGTTTTAGATGACCTATAGAGTTAAAGGCCAATTATCAGGTCTTTAACATGTTTTACCGAGGCTAGGACACAAGAGGATCATGAGAAAGGGAAAGATTTCACCATGGTATGTTAGACTATTCAAAATTATAGATAGATTCAGGCTAGTAACCTTTTGGTTTTAGTTACCCCATAGGTATTGAGCCATTATTGATGTATTTCATGTTTCTCGTCTATGATGTTACTTTTCAGACCTGTCTCTTTCCTTTCATCCCAAGGATGTTGATTTACAAGTATATGATTCCATTTAGGAGAATCCAATAATTATTGTGGAAAATAGCAATAATGTTATCCGAGTATGGTCAATTCCTTTAGTATAAGTGTTATGGAAGCAAGACTATGTATAGGAATAGATATGGGAGTGGGAGGATAATGTACAATTGCAGTGGTCGAAGCTATTATCAGACATTCTTGACCACCCAAGAGAGGTAAATTCATGGTGGAATTTCTATAAGGGGGGGGGGGGGGGGTTTGTAAGAACACACTTCTCTCTTGAGGTAAGGATCCATTATATTTCATCAATTATTAGTTTAATTGTTTAAATATGGACTAATGTGGGTGAACATCGCTGTCATGGAGGTTCCAGTGTTTCTAGGAATGGTTTGGATCTTAGAACCCATCCTTTGGGTTGGAAATGTCTTAGAGAATGATTGGAAAAAACTGTATGGGGAAGGCTGCATGGTTAGATAAAACCATGTGAGGCTAGATAGTGGAATCATACAGGCCACACAATTATACAATCTATGGGAGTTCGATCAAATGGTAATGTGAAAAACTAAAGACTTTTGACATAGGAGATTCACATTGTTTGCGCATGGATAGTCAAACTGTGCATACAAACTTTGTGGGGTGCCCCTTCCTACAGCAGGGGGCACACTGGTTGTGCATAGTTAGAAAAACAGTGCAGCCAAACCATGTGACCTTATGTTTTGGATGAATTTATGATTTTACACTAATTAAATATATTTATAACCTAATTATCCTATTTCTCTAATGGATTAAACCTTCACCATTTTAGATGTTCTATTTGGAAAATATTCTTGGATTCAAGAGATTGCCTCTATCTGATACCAGAATAGAACTTTTTTGGTCTCGTTGGATCCAAATCGGTGAGTTATTAATTTATTTCTAGTTTTTTCTCTTTTCATTTGGTATATTTTGTGTTATTTATATGTGATCTAATATTCCCTATTTATAGGTTCATCATCCATTCTTCAATTTTTTCCTGATCTGAGTCAAATCAAGATCGATATTAGATGAGATATCCATTTTGAAACTACTTTAGGTGGTCGTGTGCCTTTCTTTTAAAGTCGAGATTTTATATATATTTCATTTTTCTATACACCCAATTCTCAAAGATTGTCCCTTGAAATGAATTTAAAACATTCAATTTAACTGTTAGTCATGGACTACGTAATTAAATAGGCCCATCAATTAATGGTTAAATATTGAGGAATGTGAAATTAGAACCACACCTTGGGGTATGTTGTTTATTTAAATAGACCATTATTATGGTATATGGATTTAGATATATTTTTGGTTTTCCTATTCACAGCTTGTCATAGGATTTTTTATAAATAATGGACAACTAATAAATTCAATTGTTAATTTAATTGCAATATAAATTGTAATTATTATTGATATGGATTATTGGAAATGGATAGATGAAAATTCCCTTAGGCTTGGATATATAATATCTTGTTCAAGAGTTATTTTCTTGTTATAATCAAAATACCATGTGAGTAAATAAAGTTTAAGCCTTCTAATCTTGTCCCATGAATTGATTCACCTTGTGAGGTGATATTGAATTGGAATGTTCTTAGTGATGAACATGAAATGTTTTAATGAAATTGATTAAATTTTATTGAATTGATTAAATGATTATATACATTAGATGAAACATGGATTCTTATACGATTTCCATAGATGGAATCAATTGTCTTTTCCATGCTTATACCCAAGTGATACTTGGAATCCCTAGTGGACTACCAAGGAAGGACATTGAGGATTGACTATATATTTCCAAGTGATACTTGGACTCTTCATACATATTTCTAAGGAAAACTCATGGGGGATGACTATTATATGTTGAGTGATACATGGAATCCATATGGATATCAAAGGATAATCTTAAAGGGGGTTTTATTATATATTCCACTGGTGATACTTGGGCTTTTTTATAGGACTTCCAAGGATAGACTCGAGTGACAGTGATGTTGTAACAAACCTAGATCAATGTTTGTGTGAGGATATCCATGGACGATCTTGTAGGGAATTGGTTTATATCATAGCTGGAGTGATACCTGGATTAAAAATTAGGAATTCCAAGGATGGGATCATGTTTTTAAATGAATAATTAATGTAAGGAGTTATACGATGCATCTTCCAGACAAAGAACAATCTTGGATTCAGTATTTCTCTATACATTTTGGATGGCATGTTTAGGCATCCTTTGTTTACCTATCCACATGGTAGATGTCGGTCTACATGTCAGGTCTTGAGATTTATTTATCAAATGAAATTGAATGGTTAAATGAACTTGATTATAAATAATACAGGATTGACTGTTAATTCAGAGACATACATTCTAAATTAAATTGATGAAAAGAAATTTTTTATTAAACAAGAACCTATACTTTATAGGATGTTTACTTTGAGTACTTACTTTATAGATGTATATTTATTCCTACACATTGTGACTTTTATATACTCACTGACTGGATGGTACTAGACCTTAGGTGGTTGCCTATTGGTATTTAGTCTCACACGTTGTTTGGAACACCTTGGGTACTCGAACAGAATATATTATTATAGGTATGGAAAAGGAAACACACTATATTATAGGTTCTTGATCACCTCTTCAAAGAAGAGGAGCATGGGTCCAAGCTGAGGCTCATGATACTAGCAGGGATACTTTTGGACTTTTTGTATGTTTGATACATGTATTGTATCATATTATTGTGTAACTATTTTTGATTCTTTGTAGAGGCGTTTATGATCATCATTATATATGATTTCTATTTGGAATTGATATCTATTCCTTTTATTTATTTATTTTTTTATGGTTTACTACTTCTGATAGATATATGTTATTGATATTTTATTATGTTACACTTTGGTGATGAGGGAATAATCACCCCAAATACACACCTTGTCCCGTGCATCTAGTCGATAGCATCTGGCGTTTGGGGAGATGTGCTTGAGGCCTTGTGGCCAAGTGGGCTTAGGGTACTGTTGAGTGGAATTCGGGTCTGAGACATTGCAATGAATAAATGTATTAATATTATCAAAAAAATTATAAATAATTTTATTAATATTATTAATTTTATTAATTTTATTAATAATAAATGAATTAATATTGTAAATAATAATAATAAATTTATAATAAATATATATTATTATGAATAATAAATGTATTAATATTATATATAAATGTATAAATAATAATAAAGGAATAAATAGTAATATTATGTATAATTGGTTTTAACATTATATTATTTATTATAAAACAATAAAATTAAATGTAATAATTTAAATAATTATATTTAAATATACTTAAAATTCCTAATATATAAATGTTTTATTATTACTAATTAATTATATAGATGAATATATCTTATTTATTATATATAAAAAAATTAATTATAAACGAAAAATAAATTTATTAATTATAATTAAAAATTGTATTGTTTATATAAATGAATAAGTATTTTTTAAAATATATCATTAATAATATAAATATATAATTATAGTAAAATAATCATATGTATACATATAAAGAAATTAAAATATAAATTACTTATTATTTATATGCAAATATCAATTAATAAATTTCAAATTATAATAATATATAAACTTTTAAACTATAAAAATACTATAATTCTAAATATAAGTTCATCTTATAATTTAAATTCATTTAATGATTTGAAATTTCAATTTTTTAATCGGTGGTTTATATATATATAGACATATATATATATATATATGAATATATTTAAATATATGACCATTTATTCACATTTAAATGTGTGTGTCTATGTGTGTGTTCACTCGTGTGTCTAAAGAACCTAATGACATGTGTGTGTTTGTGATATATAGAAGAATCAGACACATAACTATGTATATCCAACTATATATATACACGTACATAGGAATGAATACAGATACACACACATATGAATATACACATAAACACACACATACTCATGCATACACATACATGAACATACACGTACATACACGTACATACATATACATAAATAGATAAATAAATACATACACATACACATTCAAAAACACACACACGCACACAGATATATGTATATACATACAAATATATACATACACACATACATACACATATGTATATATAAATAAAAATTAACATATATTCATACACATACACATGCACATATATAAACATACAAACACATACATATACATACATACACATACACATATATACATTCACATGCATACACATATGCATACACATACATAGATAGACACATACATACACATACATACATATGCACATAAATAAACACACATATACATACACACGTACAAATAGAAAATTAAATACATATACATATTGATATGTGCTTATACACACACTAAAATATATATATATATATATATTATAGTTACCAGGGTTTTGCTTGATCAAGATATAACTCAATTTTGCGTTTTTGACTCTCAGGGACACTTTAGGGATAAAATGGTAAATTTTCCCTAGAAGATATCCTTTGAAAAAAATTGTTGGTTCTGTTGATCCTAAATAGTGGTGTTTTCCCTCAGATTGAGCCAACATGGAATAATGCATGTTGTAATAGCTTACGAATAATATATTAAGAATAATTTATTATTTTTATCTTGCGCATGTGAATATTTGGCCATAATGTTTTTCCTTCAATAGAAGCCTCATATGGGAAAACTGATACTACAGTTTTGTCTATAAGGGGTGTTTTACCCTAGGAGTAGTATAACATCCATTCTCATAGGAGTCCCTAGGGGTTTGACCATCATATATAGATTAATTAATAAAATAGGGAATTCTAAAATTAGTTAATTAACTATTTTATAGAAATTTAAGCTTATTGGCCTAATTTATTTCCCTATTTAAACACCATGATCTCAAAATCCTAGGGTAGGCCACATAAACCCTAGAAATTAAGAGTTTAATATTAGATGTCATATAATAAGAATAAGAGAAAATCTTTTTTCCAAGGGATATAACATCTCCTTGGGATCATTAGTAATGTTGATTGTGAGTGAAAACATCATCAATAAGCTATTCAATGTGAAGTAAGGCCTATTATTTGTATTTTTGATCCATTATTAATGGGTTTTATATATAATCATTGATATAAAAATTCATTCTTTTCTATAAAAAGGTAGATTATATGTTCATTATTCTCTAAATCCTATGAAAAATATGAGTTTTTGCACTATGGAATCTTCATGGTAATGTAATTCATTGTTTTCTTAGAAATTTTTTTCTTGGATTATGTGAATTCATTATATGATTTCTAAAAAGTGATACTCATTATTCTCTATCTCTCCTCTTCTCCATCTCTCTTCCATTTTCTCCAACTTTATCTATATCTTACCTACCACATGTGGATGATTCGTGTTTTCAGCCCTTTCAATGGTTGATGATGGTGAAGGAACACTATAGATCTATGTGGGGGATAAACATGAGGATTTCATGGTGATGTCTCTTGGATGGCGGTAATGGAATGAGGGAATATCAGTGAGAGGAGGATATATAGGGGATGTAAATAGTGTGAGGTGGCATGGATTAGTGTAGGGAGCTGCAATATAGTTTGTGGTTGAACTAATGGGTGGTTGTATAGTGAAAGGTAAACATTAGTCCATGATAGGTTTTCAGTGTTTCTAAGAAGAGATCAATCAATTGGTGACCAGAAAATTCAAATGGAAGTGGTCTTTGGTCACCACTATATAGGGAGGTGATGATCATTTTGCTACTATAGTGGGATCTCATCATTGGGGTTCATCCAAACAATATGGTCCCAACCATACAACCTTTGCGTCAGTGACATACGGGTTTGGACTACCAATCCATCCCCTCATACAAGGTATAAACACCTAGTTATGTGATCCTAAAATGGAGTGGTTAGGAATATTAGACTGACCCACAGTCAAGTAAACCTAGCACATCATGTCCCCTGATTCAACAGTTCTTGTAGAAACACCTATAGATCACGTGGTCATTATGCACATATATAAGAAAGGGGAAAGTTCCCATTCTTCTAGTTCTCCATGTGGTGTGCTCTAAGGCCACCACATTTCATAATATCCACCTTCATAGAGTATTTCAGGGTGTCTTACTAGGAATGTTTATGCTCTCCTACACAAGTTTTTTTCTCATATGTGTAGTGTCTATACAGTAAAAGTAGATTTCATAGCTGTAATTGGTGGCATGGAGCTGATGAGGATTATTTGGAGCTGCTACCTAGAGACTCTTATTGACACATGGTATATAATGGTGGTTCAAGATAGTGGTGGTGGCTATTGTGGCTAGATAAAGATCTATGAGTATATGTAGTGAAGGTGATCTTTTCATTTTATTTTTTATATCAGGTTCAAAGTATTTTTAGATGTATAATTCCTTTGGTATTCTTCTTTGTGGTATTTTTATTATATTTAATGTATCATGAAAATGTTTTATATAATTCATTTTTTCATATATATATTTGTCTGTGTGTGTGTGTTTCTAGTGTTGTTGTTGTTTTTTTTTCATTGGATATATTCTCTTCTGTTGCGTGTTGCTATAGGCTAAGGCCTCCCATATTGTATGATTTGTTTACTCGTATCATTTCAGCATCCCCTAGACTATTGAAGTTAGGATTAAGGAGGAACTCTCATTATATAGAAGACTGGGTTGGGGCCCTGGTGGGTTGGGTTTTATTATAGTGGTATTATATTATAAGAGTCATAAGGTTTGAGTTTGAAGTTATTAGTCAAGTGATGACTATTTTTGGTATCTATGACAGCGATGTTAAGGGGGTATCAGGTTCAGTTATCAAACTGGGGAGACCGGTGTAGGTGTGGAGATGTATATATCCTTTCTATGAGACTTTGATAAACTGATATTCAAACTAGATCTCTGTGAAATTATTGCAAGTTATAAGCAATTTTATTCATGAATCATTCAGTGGGCAGTTATGATCACCCAATTTTTTCTTATTTCCTATCATCTATATATTATCTAACCATTTTGGTTTCATCCTATTAACCAATTTTCCTACCAATTGATAGTAAATTTATGTAAGGAGGTAGTTTATGATGAGTTCGTGCATGTAGTTTCGCCTCTCATTGTCAGTTATTAGGTGATGAGTCATTTTTCCATGACTCAATTGAGAGATATTATTTCCCTATAATTTTATATAATTTCTATACCATTTTTAATTACAAAAAACCTTTATTTATGAGTGGATGGTAGTTCCCCATTAGTTTAGTGATAAAAACTATATTCTGGATATGCTATAATAGTAACAACAATCAAATCCTCATGGGATTTTGGGAGAGAGATTGATCCTCGAGAGATAGAGATTTGGATAGAGTCTAAGACTTGTGTTTCATTCTTATTTAGAATTAAATTTAATAGATGAAAATTCTTTCATTTAGTTCCCTATAGGCTATAGTGAGAATTGTTTGAATGATTTTTTCCTTTAATTAGTGATGAGACCGATCTACTGTGTTTGGAGTTTGAGACCTTATTTAAAATGAGGTGTTACCCATGGATGTTGGATCCTCTGTTGGGTAGGAAAACCATTTCCAAGTATGTAGAGTGTCCCATGGACCTCATGAAGTATTCCATAAAAGTGATTCATGGTTTAATTTTTCAAACATAGTAGTTAGGATGGAAACTATGGAGGAGGAGTTATTGAGTAGTGGTTATGTTTTCATGTGACTCCACCTATGAAAGAGACCATAAGTTGGATTTTATGGTTGAGTATTGTTTATGAATAGGTACTCTAACTATATGTAGAGTTATCATTTCACCCGAATAAATCCATAGTGGTGTGGTGGATTAACCTCCAAATAGAAGTTAGAAGTAAAATCATATATATTTCTTTTTGAGGAATGATCTTAGTAGTGATAGGGTTTGTTTTGGAAGTTAGTGGAGTAGGAGAAGATGGATTTGGATGACACTAAATTCCCCTCCCATAATCACCACCTTTAGTTGGTTTCGGTGAAATGTGAGGTGATAATTGTCAGATATTTGGGAATTTCTTCATGATGTGTTACTATGGTCAGGTGTTAATGGATTTAGTTTAGAGTATGACTCATGTATTATTTTCACAGACCCTTATACTAGATTTCATAAGAGTAAGTTATTCATTATTAATCTAATTTTCATGAGTTAGAGATTCATGAAAAACCATTAGCTAAACCCTTATCTAATAGAAAGTTTCCACTTATGGTTTCCATCTCTCACTCACCCCATCTTCAGAAGTGAAATCATTATATTCAAGGATAGGTTTAGAAAATTGTAGTTAGTTATGTTTTATATTTTTAAATTGATCATATCGTAGATACATATAAATTCTATAATGAGAATGGTTCACCCAATGTTTTTGTGAGTATTCACCTTCTATATATGTGGAAGAATGTGTGGATTCTTCCTAAGGGAAAACAATAGATTTTATTCAATGAGAGATATATGTATGCAATATATTTTATATCAGATAGAGAATTCATGTGTTTTTAAGTGAGTTGATCAATTTAATAATTCATGGTATCAATTTATGGAGGAATCTGTAAGGAATTAAAGTAATTTCACAAGTATTACCATGAGTGTTTCAAGTATATAGTAATAGATCATTTCATAAGTTATATATTTATGAATTATAATTGGAATTAATGGTGTTTAGGCTATGGATATTGATGGTATCTTAGTGGTGTAGTATGGTCAAGAAGGATGATGCTCCTAGTAGTGGAAATTGTGTCTAGATGATAGAGGAGGCCCTTGAACAATTAGATTTGGATCCTATGTTTCTTGAATGATGGATACATTTATCACATTCAATAGATATTTGTGTCCCCACACTCTTCCCTTGTTTGAGTGAGTTCTATGGTGGTGATTTCAACTTTGAGATCCAATGTAACCAAGAATTCTCATGTGGAGTTTCTAGAAGATTTTCCTAAAGGAAGGGATCATTTCATACACTTCCCTAAGTGGATGGTGAATTCCTCTTTGCTTGTGGATTAAATTTATAGATAGAAATCTTGAGTGGATACCACCCTAATAGAGCATGACCCTTAGTGTTGTATGTTCATGGTATCTTTGTGTTCATTCTCATCACATGGAAACTATAGTTATGATTTGGGGGAGATATTTATGTTGGAATACGATTTGAGTGATTACCCTAGTTTGTTCGGTGATATCTTGGGTTTTGGAGTCAAAAAATTCGTTCCATATGAATAGTCAAAACTATATGCTTCGAATTATGGCAGATTAGGCCACCCAATGGATAATGGTCTGTTTTGGAGTAGTTTGATGAGGTTGATGTTGATCCTAATGTTCCCAGAGGTTTCTTCCATGAAATATTAAGGTTGAAACAACCAGGATTTATTTGATGATATATTTGGACTTGTTGGGGATCGATATGTATATTGTGGATTCCCACGAGTGTAGGTGAAGAAATTAAAACGATAGTTCCATGTTTCTCTCATTAAACAAGCTAATAACATTGGTGTTTGTTACATGAGGTTAAATGAAAATAAATGAGATAATGTAGGTCTGAAGGGCCATATTATGGTCATGAAATATTTCTAGTGTTAGTGAAGAATCTAGTGAAGTGTTTAGGGGTAGAGAATGGTGTAAATGTGTAGTTATCATATAATAACCATCAAGAAAACACTTTGAATTTGTTGAGAGAGTCTATATCACTAGATTTATCCTTTTCAATGAACAATTTTTGAGATGGGTGATGTGGTTTGGTGGTTTATATTCATCACTTTTGTTGGGGAGACCGACAAGTGAGAAATTTTTTGGGGTAAAATATTGAAAATACTTGTACATAGATTATGTATGTTTATGTAATGGAATTTCATTGAGGTAATAAAGAGATCATATCTTCCAGGATGAAATAAGATGTTTCTATATGTCTTGGTTATGTATTGTGTACTTTTAGATATTATACAATCAATGGTGAAACTTGTTCATGTAATGGTGGGTTATTTTTTATATGAGGTTGGTTCCTAAGATGCCTTATTTAGTAGAACATTGTTCTTCCTTTTTAGGGATGAAATGTTTTAAATGTGTGGGAGTGTATTGACCTAGGTTTTTCCTGATCAAGACTTAATTTTTTTTTAGTTTTTAGTCATGGGAATCCTTTAGGTGTAAAATAGTAAATTTACCTTAATAAAGGACCTCCAAAAACATTTCTATTGGTTTTTTATTCTCAATGAGTGTTATTTTCTCTTAGCTTGAGCCAATGTGGAATTTATAGTGTTATAGATCCTGAAGAATAATATATTACGTGTAATATATTTTTTCTATCCATTTTATAAAAATTCATTGGAATAATGATTTTCCCTCCAACAGGAGCCTAATATTAGAAAACTGAGACAACTATTATGTCTGAAAAAGGTAGTTCATTACTAGGTTGTAATAAATCTTATTCACAGTAGAGTACCCAGGGGTTTGGATATCATAGATAGATTAGATAATTAAAAAATTAATTCTAAAATTTATTATTTATTTATTTAATAGACAATTAAACCTCTTAGTCAAATTTATTTCTCTATTTAATCATTATGATCTCCAAATAATAGGGATGTCCAAAAAAATCCCTAGGATTTGAGAGTGGCTTCACGAGAGAGATGTTGGAGGAATAGGAGAAAAAACCATGACCAAGGATGATACTACTCCTCAAGATCCCTACAAATGATGAATGTGAGATAAACTTTCATCAATGAGCTATCTAAATCGAGCTAAGGACCTTTATTTGGTATTTTCTATATTGATGTGAATTCTATATTGACAATGTGATAAAACCTCTATTTTTCATTTTCAAAATGGGGTGGATTATCTATTGACTATTCTCTAAACCACATCTCAAATATGATATCCTACACAATATAATATTATGGGTAGAGTAATTATTCATTTTATTTTCCTAATTCTGTTCTTGGAATGAATCAATTCATTTGAGGATAAATGAAGATAATAAATCGTTATTATATCTCTACACTTCTATGTATATCCCCCATTTTCTCCAAATTTCTATTTAAATATTTTCTATTTCATGTGTATGAGATTTTTATTCCACTTTATAGATTTTAAATGGTGGTGAAGTAAGGTTGTGACTCAACTTAAGGGGTCGATGCCAAAGGAGGAGGTTAAGATGATGTGGGTTAGTGCAAGGAAACTAAAAAATTGATGATGGTGTGAGGTCTATATGAGAAGAGGAGGTCATATTGATAGGGGAAATTTTGAGGTGGATTGGATAACACAAATTATGTTTAGGAAACAAAAATAAAGAAGAAGTTGTTGGGGATGACAGTAGCATGAGATGGTGCGACATAGCAAAGAGAGACCAAATATAAGAGGTAGAAGACCATAACCGGTGGTCGGTACAGTAGGAAGGAGAAGGTCGTCCACAATTGGTGGTCAAAATTTCATGGTTGAAGCCAAACCTTATGCAGATAGAATTTATGGAATCCAGATATCATTTTTTCACTATGAAGGGAAATCACCAGCTAGGCTCAACCCACCAATTCAGACCAAAAGAGTCGACCTTTGTGTCGGTAGTGTACTAGATCGGCCGACCCAGTTGGTATAGTGTGTGGGGTCCCCAAGCATGTCCAATTGAACCAAACTGTATGGGCCTATCCCTAGCCCAATGAGGTAGGGAATCTCAACTCATGATCGAGAAGGCCTAGTAAATTGGGTCCCCTGACACGAACCGTCCTAAAGACGGTCACGTGGTGTGCGTGGGCACCACACACACATGAAGCCTTGTAAATAAACTTGAATGCACACCCCTTTTGTTGGAATGTCGTGTGGTTGGGCTCGTGGAAACAACCTGGACCAAATGAAACATACATGTTATATTTAAAAGTATCCTACTAGGTATTGTTATACTCGCCCATTCATGGGCTTTGTGGTAACACGTGTTGTGTCTATATTATCAATCCAGCTTCAGAGATGGTTTTGGTGTATGTGGGGCCAATGTGGATGGTTTAGAGATGATTCTTGGATACACATGGTGATTTATAGTGGTTCCTAATGGTGGTAGGGAATGTTGGGGCTAGATATTGATCCAAGAGTTCAAATAATAAAGAGGATCATTTGAGTTTCTTATGTCGGTCATGTTTGGAGGATTTTCAGATGTACAGTTCCTTTGGTATTCGCCTATGTGGAATTTTTCTAGTATTTTATGCATGTGTTTTGTATATTTTACTTATTAATATATATATATATATACTTTTAGTATTTTTAGTTATTTTGATCATTGTATACATGTTCAACCATTGTAGGTTGATATAGGAAAAGTCAACCAATATTTCACGATATGTCTACTCTGTACTAGTCACCGAGAGGGGTTTGACTACACTAGGGAAGTCTTGGGAAGATGTATCAGAGCTGTAACAGTCACTAGATGAAGATAACCAAACACTTATAGGGAAGGAAAAGGTATAAATTCCACTTATTTTGTTCCCTACATAGTTATATGCTGGTAAATGACATTTTAACTAAATCATCATGTGGTGATCTTCTCGTAGACATTAAACAGGTCTCAAGGAGGTTTTATTTTAGTGCATTCGGGTCAATGAAAATTTTAAAAATGGAATTTCTGCTTATGAACCTTAAAACCATGTAATTTAGGAATTTAGACACTCTAATAGTTCCCTCTAAACCCATGTAAAATGGGGGGGTTACCTTATAAATAAAAATTCAAAGGCCTTTGGGCCAAGGAGCTAGTCACAAATCCCAAACCTATTAGAGATTATTTTAGGGTGTCACTCTCGGATTACTGTCATCCTGATCAGGGCCCTGGTGGGTCAGATTGTGTCACATGTATACGCATATGCAAAGACATATACATATATAAACACACACATACACACATATCCATCCATATATACATACATATTTTATATACAAAAATATATTGACCCCCCATTTTTCTATTTTTTCTTATTTTATTACTTCATGGGCTTTTTTGGTCTTATCGAATAGGATTCACATCACAACACCAATAATTACAATAATATGAATAAATATTTATATTTATATTTATATATTAAAATAAATATAGTTAAATAAATGTATGTACAATTATATATTTATATAATTAATTAAAAAAAATATTAATATATCATATCTATAAATACATTTTTTTAATATATTAAATTACATTATTAAACATTTATATTGATTAATATAAACATAATAAAAAATTTATATAAATTGTGAAAATAATATTGTGAATAAGTTTTTATTTTATTATGTATTTTATTTTGAAATGAATATTTTAAATGTATTTTTTTAATATATTTATATGTATATATTTTATAATATATATGTAAAGACACATATATAATTATAAATATACATGTATATTATATATTATATAATTTGAATATAAATATATTAATTTTAATATGAACCATATTTAATGTATTTATATATTTATTTATATCGTTCATATCACTGTATTTTATAATATATATATATAACTATAATTATATTTGTAAAAATAAGTATAAAATAATAAATAAAGTGATTGTATATCTTATTATATAGATCATATTTAAGGATATATAAATATGTATAGAGAAAATATATTGTCCAAGGTACCCTTTATCAGTGCTAAAAACGTTGATAAAGAGAACACTTTTATTACTGCTAAAAATATTGATAAATGGTAACCTTTATCATCACTAATAAACATTGATAAAGGGTTTTATTTTATCATTGTTATTGTTTAACACTAATAAAGGTTATCCATTAATAAGTTCTATTTTTTCACTAATAACACTACAACAGTATTGTGTTTATTCAGCACTACCCTTTATCAGAGCCAAAAAAAGCACTTATAAAAGGGGTATCTTTATCAATGCTAGCTAAAAGAACTGAGAAAGAACACCCTTCATCAGATCTTTTTTAGAACTAATAATACTCTCCCATTATCAGGGAATTTTATTTATAGTGATAACATCCACCCTTTATCATCCCTTTTCCTAACAATGGTAAAAGTGTCATTCATTAAAAAAGTATCATTATAAATCATATTTTATTATAAAAAATGTTTATATTAAGATATATAAATACAATATATTTGATAAAATATGTTTTATAAAACACTAACTATGTTTTTACACTTAATATATAAAATATTTAGTGAAAATGGTTTGTAAAATAATTAAATATTAATATTAATTAATTTTTTCTTCATTATTATCAATTAATAGACATTTAAGAAGAATTTCATGATAAAAGTTTAATAAATTGATTAAGATAATATAAAATTTTAAAAAAAATTCTTTAACATCAAAAGACTTTAAATTTTGATCTATATGTTTGGTTAGGCTTCATAAGATGTCAAATCAATGATTTTAAATAGATATAAAAAAGTTTAATAGTGTAACACTAGTTCCTACTGGGTATTTTGGATTTTAAGAATATTGAGTTGGAAAAATTGGATGTCAAGGCACATTTTCATTAAGGAGAGATTGTGGAGGATAAATATGTGCAGTATCCCAGTGGTTTTATAGTTTTAGGTAAGAAATATTGTGTTTTTTCATTAATTAAATCTCTTTATGGACAATAGAATTACCCAAATAGTGTTATAAGTGGTTTGACTCTTTTATGAACTATTATGGTTTTGTAAGGTGTAGTTATAATAGTTTGGTTTATCATAAGAAATTATGTGATGGATATTTTTTTATATTAATTTGTATTTATGACATGTTGGTTGTAGCTAAGGATAATAAAGATATTACACTAGTTAAAGATATCATCAATTCAAAGTTTTAAATAAAATATTTTGGAGTTGAAAAGAAAATTCTTGGCATGGAGATATAGAGGGAAATTGTTTTGGGAATATTTTATTTGAATAAAAAATAAAACATTATGTTAGTTATTAATAGTTTTAATATGAATAATTTCAATTTCGTATATACTCCTTTATCATCACATTTTAGACATTAATATTGTTTAGTTAAGTGGAATAATTGGTGAACTCAGTGAAAATATAAAAATTTATTCACATTATTATGACAGTCAAAGTGTAATATTTGTCATAAAGGATTTGTTGATTCATTGGAAAACAAAGCAGATTGATGTATGATATCATTTTGTGAGAGATTTTATTTATTTTGGAGATATGTTTGTGGGAATGGTTTTTACTCCTAATAATCCAGTAGATATGATGACCAAGTATTTTTATATTTCTATTCTCAAGTATTGATTGGACTTGTTTGGTCTCTATGTTGATTTTTACCCTATGTAGCTTCAGTGGAAGGGGTGGAGTTTGGTTTGTGGATATTGTAGGTCGGTTTCATTCTATATGGGATTCAGCTCAAGGTAGAGACTGTTGGTTTTGTGACCCATATATTCAATTAATTTAGTCCACGCCCTTTTATTCTATCCATTAATGTTTTATCTCGATTAATAATTGAAATAAATTCCTCTATTCATTTTTTATTGTGTCCTTGTGAGGTATTTTGTACAACTCAATCTCATGGTAATTTTTTTGTGCCACAACTTCCTATTTTTTTTCCAAAATTAGGTTTTCCAGGTAAAATTATGGTGTTTAACTTTTGTTTTATTTTTTTCATGGTTGTTCATTCAACTATTTTTGTAATAGAACCTATTTTTCCTTAGTAAAAAAGGCTTGAAAGGCCTCTAAAATTGAGTTTTTAGTTGGGATACCCTAATTTTTGAACATTTGATGAAATTTCATCTTTTTTTAAGAGGCACTTCCTTTCTTTTTTTAGTGGAGACTAACTTTATTCCTTGTGAATAAATTCATATGGATATTATAGTGTCGGAATTTTAATTTTTTTATTATAGTGTTATTTATAAATTAAAATATAAATATATACAAATTTTCATATATTTATATATAATAATTTAATTTTATAAATTATTATTTAACCATTTTTACATGTAAAGTAAATTTTGAAATATATAAATATAATTGAGATAAACATCTACTAACTATTTTTTTTAAATAAAAAGTTATTTGTCTTATTTACCTTATAAAAACTTATGAATATATATTTATTTATTTATTTATATATATAAATTTATGTATAGTGTTTATATATAATATTATATTTGAGTATATTAATAAAATATATATATATGTATTTCTAATATATGTAAATAAATATTAATATATAATATGTGTAAATGAATATAAATAACTATATATATATAGACACACATACACTCCAATTCCATATTTTTAATTTATTATCCGATAACCCCTCATTTTAATTTGGTTGAGAGGGACCTATTACATGATTCATAGGCCTTGGAGCACAAATCCTGATGTACCTGACTCAAAATACAAGGGGAACAAGACCTTACATATTTATGACTCGGTTTCACCAGAAATACCTTCTCCAACACCACTTCAAGTCAACATCAACTGACATCCCATCATTGTTAATGGTGTGTTGTGCCCTTGTACAGAGATACAAAAATGGAGGCCTAGAACCGTATATTGCCTTTATTATTATGTCTAGTTTTCTCAATCTAGTGACTTCTAATTCTTTGATATATCCTCTCAGGGTTACTCTTGTAAGACAACCCTGCTCTTCTTCATGGAAAAATGGTACCAGGGCCCAAAGGCCTTGGTTTTTTTGGACCATATGTCCTATAACATAAAGGCCCATGTATGGCCTGGAGGTCATGTGGATTTATGGCCCAATTCTATCACTTGGAATCCTAATTCAGGTGAATTGTGTGGATTCTATAGTAACACTACAGTTCTTTCTATAGAAAATCATAATTCCTCTTGCTCTCGAATTTGAACACAAGTCATTCATATTGGATTACACAGAGCATACCACAAATCTAGACCCCAACTGTTATATAGAGAAACATCCATATGATTGTCTGTGTTTTAGGACCCCCTCCCTATTAATGCACCATTTCTAGGATGGAAATGAAATAAGAGAGATAATGACCCCCCCCCCCCCCCCCCGAGTTCTAGCCCTAGTATGCCCCAAGATTATGAAAAGCATCAAGTGTATAAAAATATAACATATGAATGGAATTAACCCCTATAATAATATTGGATTGGGGGATATGATAAACAACTAAAAACATATTTAACATAAAATATAAAATTAAATCTATATCCATCCAATAATTCTTGAAAATTTTCAGTAGATATAAATAAATTATCTATGAAAAGACCAAAGGACAAGTCTTACAATAGCAACTCAACAACAACTCCAAAACCTAAGCTATTAATGTTCATAATAGTCCCCAACATCCTCATAGAACCCTAGAAAACAATTTATATATATGGGGTGAGAAAAAACTTATACTCATTAATATCATACCCAAAGTCTCTAGTGCAAAATTGAAAATAACATAATAATATTCTAGTGAATAAACAGCAGAACCAAAAGGTTCCTAAACGGACCAACTTACCAATCTAAGCCTCACCATGCATCTCTGACCAAATCATGCATCAAATATAGTTACATAATATCAAAAACATAATGAAGGAACATTGTAACAATTTATCCACTAATTTTCCATTCTCATGCTCCAATGTCGAATGTCCTATGTTCTCATCCCCTTCATAAATATCACATCTCATAACTATCCATCTCCGATATGGGTCAGGATGCATCCCTACCTGCCCCACCCTCATAAGTTCTCATATACAGTGCTAGAATAAATATTCACCACATCATAGACTCATCAAATCTCATTGGAAGAAAAATTGGTTATCACATCACATCACTCTTGAAGAAACCTAGGCTATCACATTAGATCACCCCGGAAGACACCTAGTCCATCATATAACCAGGGTAGTAGGGTATCATGAACATAAAGTACATCAATTGTGTGCCCTCCTCCCACCACACATGACCCCCAAATCATACCACATACCTATCATCACTGGGTAATCTCAAACACCAACCTTTATCATCATTGTTAATGGATTATCTATTAAGAGGGGGTAGTTACCTATCTATATCACCACCAACCTGAATATTGGGGGAAACACATGGAACCCAAAACCATTGGGTGTTTGTGAGGTTAACCAACTCATGTTTGGAACATATAGAAATAAAATAAAAACATGATATATAGACAGCACACAATATGTAACCTATGGGTTCACATCAATCTATGTTATCATAGTCCACATCACCACAACTAAATAACATAAAACATCTTCTACAACCATTTCCACCACTAAATGCATCACACCACACAACCAACACAAAACCTTAAAAAACCCAATTTCAAAAACCAGTTCCACAATTTTCCAAATTTAATGAGGTTTTACTAAATACCATTTATTAATTATTTCATTCATCATTTCGATTATTTAATCGAATTAATACATGATAATTCCAGTCCATTGATAATCAATTACTGACCAATGTTATTTTATTTCAATGATATAGTTTATTCCATGGATAAATAGGAATCTTACATAACCACTCCACAAAATAACTCACCCATATCACATCATCTATCACCACAATACCTCACACAACAACTCTATATCAACATAATAAACACCCTTATCAACCACCACACCACTCAACCACAATAAAACTTCCCACATCGCATCCCATGATAACACCATCAAATTGTTTTTCCAAATTTTACCACCTAGTCGGTCACCACCATCACTACACAAAAAATAAAATCCTACAATGAAACAAAAAAATAATATACA
This sequence comes from Viscum album, assembly GCA_963277665.1. Taxonomy (NCBI): domain Eukaryota; kingdom Viridiplantae; phylum Streptophyta; class Magnoliopsida; order Santalales; family Viscaceae; genus Viscum; species Viscum album. Next base: position 390,485,859 of record OY728166.1, read on the forward strand.
GATATAGAATCACACCCCATCTTCCATAATTTATATTCATGAGATTACTTCACTTTACATCCTTATTTATCATGGGTATTGTCACACGGACCATATTTTCATTAGAAACCAATTTATTATCCATATATATGTTCTAATAGTTTTATTTAGGGTGATAATAACAATCAAAATAGCAATGGTCTTAGAATTATAACAACTACAACATAAGCAGGGATCCTAACAACCACTATTTTTAGTAATGGAAATAAGTATACATAATCCCATCGACACTATCCTTAATGAAGTAAAAACATGTGATTTCTCCCTAACCTGTAAATTTTATATTCAACTAATTCATTATATTTATTAAGACAACCCTTAATATCTACCCAATAGAAGGAAATAGAATGAAATCCCTATACATGCACTTAAATGTAGAGATAATTAGGATCTTCTGCCTCAACGAAGATTTCTAATTCATTGTGCACAATGGGGAAAAAGTAAATAACCTGGAAACCCCAACTATATGAGGAAAACCATGAACAAAACTATATCACACCAATAGATAGTCAAAATCTAGCCTATATACACACCGAATCCAAACAACTTCACTGTGAAATTCCTCGAAAAATAACAAAAGGAAACAAGGGGATAAAAGGAATAACTCAACTCAGATCTCCAATGATCAACCTCAGGAAGCCAAGGATCAAAGAAATAGAAGATGGGATCGAAGATCCTCCCAATACATGTAGGTTTTTTCTACAATCCAAGCGGGATGAGTGTAGAATAAGTGGTTTCATCCAAATTTTAAATTATGAACTAGTTTTAACATACCTTATTCATGTTTTGAATCTTGAATTCACATCATGAAATTTTATATGGATTGAAAATTGTATCTATGAAACTAATTTAAAGTGATAATTTATTATATCTCAAACTTCTTCTAAAATTCATGGTACCTCAGCCTAATTTAATTAATTTTGTTAATTACTCTTTCATGCTGTGAATTCATTCTATATGAAAATCATTTTCCAAACACAAGTTTTGAACCATGAACCACACAAGATATGAATTAAAAAATCACTTTTTGAATCCGGCTTTCACATCATACGTTTTCTTCTGCAACAAGGTTGCAGCTTCAACTCTATTGAACCCTCCTCAATCCTCCTTGGAACAACTCTGACCACCAATCTAATAAAGTAATGGTTCTATAAGCCAAACACTATTATATTATATACCCATAAAATGATCTTATTCCTCATGAATAAAAACCAAACCTAAATGTAAAGGAAAGATTTGAAATAGCCATCATGTGATATACCTCTCAAGGATCTCATTACACCCCAAACACTACTAATGGCTAAACACACCAAACCAAAATGTCCACAAAACACCAATCACAACTGCAACACTATCCCTCATTAGGCACAACAACACATCATCTGAAACCATCCACAATCCACATATTTTCTATGCAACTATATGCACAAAAATTTCAACCTCCAAACAACCCAAGAAAACAACCTCCTCAACGATTAAACAACACTTCCTCAAGCACAAAAATCAAGAAAATACACCCTCTATATGAAGATATTATCCACTTTTGGTGATACCGACTCACAAAAATATTTTTTAAAAATTTCCTACACATAAATCTTCAAGAATAAGAAAGTTTTTTATCCTCATATTATACATTAATATATAACACCCAACATAATAAAGGAAAAATAAAGAATATATCATAAAAAATCAAGGTTCATACAACACATTATCAAGGAAAAACATATCATGGAAAATCTTAAAACAAATCCGGCTACTGGGTATGAATTTGAATATCACACCCCTAAGTACTCACATATAAGCCACCATACTTCTACAGTAAGAATACTGAAGGAATAGACCACCCACACATCATATTATCTTGATGATCTTGGATCTATACTAGTTTCTACATGAATTTCATGTCATCCTTGAAATGAAACTCTCCCCGGTCAATGATATGGGATTCATCTTGAATATACTGATGCAATTATCACACATGGAAGATTTCATGGTTCCACTCCTATTATAGTGGGAGTTCCAACTGATATCCCACCTTTCCAACATGCCCCAATAACTCAAAATGTCAGAAAAATCAGGGAGAAATATTACTCTCCCTACCAAAGCTCCACTACCCCCATTGAGGGGATAACTACATGAACACATGGTCTCCAACTTAAAACTTCAAATACTTCCACCTATGATTAGTATAGGCCCAATAATGGTCAAGAACCACCCTCAACATCTTTTGGGACAACTGGATCTTCTCAGTCATGCTTTTCATCACATTAGGACAAAGAACTGCTGACTCTCCAACCTCTGTCTAGAATGATGGAAAATAATGAACTTGACTATAAAACACCATATGTAGATCCATTCCAATGGACAAGTGATATATATTTTTATAATAAAAATCAACCAAATTAACTTTCTTCACCCATGATCTTCTAAAATTCAACATGAAATCTTGCAACATATCCTCCAGCATCTAAATGTTCGGCTCTATCTGCCCATCTATCTGATCGTGGAAAGAAGTTCTATGGAGAAACTAGAACCAAAAACGAATGATAAAATACCTTCCAATATAATTTGGTAAAATAAAGGACCCTATCAGAGACTAGGGTCCTCAATTCCCCATTAATCTTAACCACATTCTCCACATATTGTCTTAACAAGACAACAACATCATTCGACTCACAAATTTCTAGAAAAATGAGCCAATAATATCATTCAATCCACTATCACCCAAACTTCATCAAATCCTACCTAATATTGGGGTAACCTAGTGATAAAATCCATTAATGTGTCCTTTTAATTTCCACTCAAGAACATCCAATGATTATAATAATCCTATTGGAACATAGTGCTCATATTTCACCTTCTAATAAACTAAACACTTAGCTATGAAATATACCACTAGTAATTTTATCAAAGGTTGAAAAATTTGTCTAACAAAGCCAAAATATATCTAAGTTACACCACGATATACTACTAAAGGTGGTATTTGAAACTGATGGAGAAATTCCTCATGCATTATGGATGGAAAAAATCCCCCTGAAATAACATATTATTCAAACCATCCTCCGGCCTTATCTAAGGAGTGTCGCCATGTATAACATTCTCACACATCACCTTTGTTCCTGAGTCTATCAACTGAGAATCTACCACCCACTTCATTAAGGATGACTCCACAATCATTTGATAAATACATCCTTTAGCACCACTCTCCCCCAAGTCAAGTTGCAATGTTTAAAGACCCTCTAACCCTTTCCAAGCATTGGTAAGCTCTTTAAGCACATCTCCTTGGGACTTCCATCTCATTAAATGGACAAAACAATCCATTGTATTGGGGTGTAAGAGATCTCAAAATCCTAATCCTAATGAAACTCCACCCAAATTTACTAGAATAGATTCCAATATCAAGGAAATAGAATATATATTTTAGGCTCTTGTGGCCCATGAAAACCACAAATAACTTGTAAATGAGCTAATGTTTCCAAAACCTTAGTGAAAACATGACTTCTGCTAGCTCTAGATCATGGGTGTCATAGTTACACTTATACAAAGTAACTTCCTAGACCCATAAGTGATCATTTCCCTTTGTAGCATTAAGACACATCCCAATCCCAAAAAGGAAATATCATAGTAAACCTCAAACATCACACCCTCCTCGAGAAACTGGAGCGCTAGAGAACTAACTGAATTATCCTTCAGGAAATTGAATTTTGGTTGGCATTAATTAGTATACATGAAGGCTTTGTCCTTCCCATTTAAATCTATTAACAAGGAAATAACCTAAGATATCTCTAACATAAACATCTAACAATAACCATAAGAACCGAGAAAACTAAAAACCTCTACCATTTTCTTGTGTAATTCCCAATAAAAACTACCTCAATATTCAATGGGTCTATACTACACCCTTCTGAGACACTGCATGACCATGGAAATACACATGTTGTGTCCAAAATGGTCACTAGGACTCATTATCGAAACGATGGTGGTGTTGAATGAGATGTATGACATATTCGATATATTTAACATACTTATCCTCCGACTTTAGTATATAAAGATGTCGTAGATTAACACAAAGATAAAATTTTCTAAGAAAACATGGAATATGGATTTTATGATCCCCATGACTATTATTGGTGTATTCATGACACTGAAAAACATGACAACAACCTCAAATTACCAATACATACACCTGAAGTCTATCTTAAAGATATCATCATCTTTCACCCTCATCAAGTGATATCAAGACCAGAATTTGACCATCAAAACCCAACTATCTCCCTCTAGATGGTCAAATAGATCGTCGATCCTTGGAAAGGGGTAATGGTTCGTGAACCTTACCTGATTCAACCTTTGGTATTCTACACACAACCTTATACCACTATCTTTATTTTTAGTGAACAACACTGGATCACCCCTAGGATACATACTAGGTTAGATGAAACCCCTCTACATCAAATTATCCTCCTACAACCTCAACTCATGTAGCTATGTAGGTTCCATTCAATAAAGATCCATTGAAATTATAGACACACCTAGTTAAAACTCTATCCCAAACTCTAAATATTTTTGGTTAGGGGTAGTTATGTAACCTCATTCGAGAAAAAAAACAAGAACTAATAAATAACTATGGGAACATACTATACTTTATCTTCCATCAATAGCTCCACCAATTGTGACAAAAGTGGATCCACCTTCCATCCACCCATCTGATAACCCCCCTCGCCAACAAACACCACTCACTAGCCCTCAACATTAGAAAGCGAAACTATAATCTAGAAATATTCAATGAATAAATGTATGAAATGCATGAAATCCATGATAGGGATAACATTGTATGGTTGTATCAGTAATAAGAATAAATCTCGCATTGACTGGTGCTTCCCTGTCACTAGTCTAAATCCTCAATACACATCAAAACATGTAGTATGACTTCTAACTAGTGTAGATAACACCAGGGGAACTGGATGTCTCTCCACAAATATTATCGAGGCATAGACCAAAGTAGGAGTAACAATGGAGTGTGAGGATCCTGAATCAAATAATTTATAAACAATATTAGATGAAAATCGGATCGTACCATTAAACCTCTATCACTACTAGAACTACTCCCTTCAACACATTCAACAACCCATGCCCAGATCCTCAGCCTATCTATTGTTAGCCCCCACAATCATGGAATGGCCTATGTACTAGTAGAAAGGGACCATAATGAGCATACCCCCTTCCATAAATATATTCCCTCAGCTATAGAAAAATCATTGATGGTCCTAGATACTAAAAGTGGCTCATATGAAACTGGTTTTGAAAAGGGTCTTGAAAGACCATATAAAACCGGCCTCTAAGAATAATTGGGCACTAATACTAGTGGTGTCCATGTTCCCCATAAACATACCGTGAAAACAAAAATCCCTAATAGATTATGGGAAGCCACCTACCCCAAAAAAGATAGGAAAAGGACCTGTCAAGGTTGGATCTCCACTAATCGAAACCCCGACCCACTAAACATCTATGATGCACTACCTAAATATTTTCTCCTTAAGGTTCCAAAATATTCATCCTCTTGAGGCTCACCTTATAGTGATAATGGCCACTCGATAAACTCTACCATTTTCTACACCTCCAGGTATGTAGGAAGCGTGAAAATGTTTACTACATAACTGATCATGAGGTGTAAAGCCTCCTCCAGAATTGTTTCTTTGGACTTCTCTTCTGGAAAGTCATCCGGGGTGAAGTTAAAGAGGTCCATGAACATGATACAAATCTCCCACACACTAAGGGTCCCCTACTGAAGTGAGAGAAACTCCTACCACTACCCAACATGTGTCATCGATGACAGGAAGTATAAACTGAACTCCTTCTAAATGTAAAACCATAACACATCTGCATCCTTTTGGTCACCAAGTCATGTCATTCATCACTGATTTAACACCCCAATGATTTAAAAATAAATTTAATTTTGAATGAATGAAACACTAAGTCATTATAAAATGACACTTTTTTATAACCGAGCCAGTAAACATAATTTTCTTGCTTTTATGATATGAATTTTAAAAATATGACATACACAGTTTCCTTCAGGGTGATTTTTGGAGTCTGATAGAACAAAAATAATTTTTGGTGAATAGTAACCTACCCTTATGAATAGTAACCTACCATTATGAATAGTAACATACCCTTATTGATAGTAATGTTACCAATATAAATAGTAATATGACACTTATTGATAGTAACCTCACCTATGATAATATAAATAAAATTTATGCACCTTATAAATGATGTAGAATATTTTATAAATTATTAATTAAGCATTCGTATTTTTGTGATTGATAAATAAATAATTAAAATATTAAATTAATAAATTGATTGATTTTCATAAAATTGGCCCTAAATAAATATATTTGTTTCCTATGATTTTAGAAAAAAATTATGAGACCACAGTTAATTATTAAAAGAATTATAAAAGCAGTTTTAAATATAAAATCTATAATTTTTCAAGTAAATAAATATTTTATTTAAAAATTAAATTTCACATATTTATAAAATTATTTTGATAAAATGTGTTTCATTTTCTTATTTTAACATCCAAAAATGGTTATGAATAATTTTTTGGATTTTTCTAAAATACATCAATTTTAGATGAATAGTATAATACAATAATTTATGATAAATTCTAAAAACATGATCTATTGAGTCATAGGTGATGTAAGGATGATGTAATAACACTTGGTTTGAACTCACATGAACATATTACTATTATTGGTCATAAGAATCAATACTATTACTGGTCTTGAGAAAAAATAATAAAATAATTATTATGATATTCAAAAAATACTCCTCTCCTCCACTATAAAACCCCCTTAAATCCCTCTTCTCCTCACTCCTCTCAAGCCTTGTTCCATGTGAAAATTATGCCCAAATATTCTACCAAGCTCCACCCCCACGTCTATCATCCCTTGGTCTCATCAAAACACCAAATCCTCTCACCAAAAGAGGCTCTAAAGGAAGATTAATTCAAGAGGTAAATTCCACATTTCAATTATTTTACTTCATTTTCAAGTTTGTTTATTATCTTTTATATCCTCACCTATACTCATCCAAATGTTATGAAAAGTCCAGTACCTTAAATTCACTCAAATTTTGTTATGAGGATGTATTAAGTTATTATCATCACTCCTTTACCCTTCTTTTATGCTAATAGTAAAAAAATACAATCTGATATGTGTTGATTTACCACATTCATGGATGATGGGTTTTCAATTTCTATTACCATATTCAAATATATTCATGAAACCATTATTATGGTTGAAATATACTATTATATATGTATTATTTCTCATATATGGTTCTAGAATAATTTTGTACACATGTTTTCGATTTATAAATAAAAATGAGTTTGTTGTGTTTAAAAACTGCTAATTAACCCAAACAGTTATCATTAAATACTTTATATAATGATTCATCTTCACTCCAAGTAACCAAATAAAATTTACAAACATTTTACCTTACGTATGTTCAATAATAAAATATAACTTAAATTCTAGACAACCATCTTCATTTTACACAATTCTATTTTCATATATATACATATACCGATCATGAAACAAACAGACCTGAACATTGAGATTGAACCTCTTAACACATAAAAAGGGCCATGAATGAACATAAAAAATTTATAATAAATCAATTAAATTAATATGTGGTTATTTAATTATTAATTAATTAATATAAATTTTATTTTTCATGTTATTAAAATTTTGTGGAGAACACCTTCATACTTAAGGTTGGGGTTTCATCATCTCACTTTAATTTTTTTGAGATATTTTGTATTCTCTAATATTACTTGTGTATGGTGGATGTATACTACTCACTAATTTTTCATATCATTAATCTATTTATTTCTATTATATTCACTATATCATTTTATGATTATTAATTTTTGGGAATATGATTCAATTGATTACAAACTTGTATGTATTTTCTACCCGGACCTCCATTTTCATTCGGGTTGTTCTTATTCTCTACTCTCCTCAATGAAATTAGTATTTATTCTAATTTAATACTCATAAACTCTGTGATAATTTTCTTTATATGTGTAACAATAAAAATACTTATTTATTTAATGGTGATTTACATGTTTTAAAGGAATCATTCAAAAAATATTCTGAAATGCAAGATTGATTCAAGGAACTTATTGAATTCTTACCAATTTTGAAGTTCACTATAATCTATTTTAAGCCATATTAATGTTTATAAAATAAAAATGTTTAACATAAAAAATTTATTTTGGTTCATTTCTGGTTTTATGAAAAAAAACATGCCTTTGAGCTTTAAAATCTCTTCAATGAATTCCTTAAAATTCAATAAAATGTTTAAATTCTAAAGCTTCTTTAAATATACTTTTTATAATATTTCACTTATGTGGGACATAATTTATGTGTCAAATATATTTTCAATGTCCTTCACTTTTATTTTATGAGATATAAATTTTTACAATCTGATTTCATGGAAAATAGAAAGGATATTCTAAATGAACTATTCTTTTAAAATTAAAAGGATTTGTCTCATATCACATTAACTTTTATGAAATATATGCCTTGTTCACCACTTATTCTGTGCATGTGGTGTATGTATTTCCCTTTGTTATATCATATAAATTGTATCATTATTCTCATGATATTATAAGGTATTATGATTTGAATATTTCAAGGTGGTACGAGAAACATTGGACTGTTTAACGATTATTTCCTTATGGATTTTTCAATGGTCTCATTTAAAAGTACCTTCATATAAGACAACAAACCTCATTTAATATTGAAAATCATTGATCTTTATATATTATGATATCATATAAAATATTTTTTAAGGGTTTTTGATTAGTTTTATTGTGGATGTTCTATCTTGATACCATTCATCATATTACTCTTAATGGTTAGTGTTTATGTAAATTAATTGGGGAAAGTTATTTACATTTCATATGTTAGTTTCAATGTGAATATATATGTTTATTATGTTCTCCCATTTCATATAATGAATTCATTGTAATTAGTAAGTGATGAGTGGGGCCGATATGTCCCCTCAATGCATTGGTAGGTTTCATGAGACAAATAGATATGGGCTTTTTTGAGGCCTTTCTTATTTTTAGATATGGTTTTGGACAAGGCCTTAGACATTTTTATATTTCTAGGATAAGGCCTTAAAGTTATGTTTCAAAATGTTTGGCATATGTATTTCCGTCTTTATGAAGCTACTGATTGAAATATCATGTGGTTATTTGATTAGTAGAATACCCATTACTGTGTTTTTTGATGAAATTATTTATTCAACTATTATTACTACCATATTATGTTCAACATTATGTTTAAAGGAACATTTTTTTAGTTATTCACCATTCCTAATGTTGATGTTTATTATATCTTCCACTATAATTCTTACCCTTACCGAGTGTTTGAGCTCACCCATTTCTTATGTTTTATTTTTCACAATATATGAATAAGTATATTATGAATGAACAATAGGGATAACCTAGGAGATATTGATGTTTTCAAAGGAATTTCAATCTAGTTTTTCATTTCATGTTGTAATGTTTAACTTATGTATGTATCTTGTTTCTAAAGATAATAAACTACTCAGTCCTTTGGGATGTAACTTCATTATAATCAATTCAATTTAATTAACTAATGCACGGACTCTGGGCTTTTGGGGTCAGGGTGTTACAATTGGTATCAGAGGAAGTTTAGTAGAAAACATAGAAACTAGATTTAGAAAATGTATATTAGGGAATAAAACCCTAATATAGACTTTATGATACACATACAAGAGAATCCTAAAATTCTGGAAAGGAATTGATTATTTGGATCTTCTTAGAAAATAACTCAATGTCTTGATACTAAAATTGGATGTGTTCCTAGATCATATGTACCTAGGAGTAACAACTTCGAAAAGGTTTTTCGGGCTTGACCTGGGGAAACATGGTACACTACAACGACCCTTACTATGCACATGGTTTTACACTCTCATGGGATATTCTTAGGAGAATTAAAATTATCCTTACAATACATTATAAAGGATTTATTCCCCTAAAGTAACTAAATAATATGGTTATAGGATTTTTGATGCATAAATTTATGTTATATGTTTTAACTTGTTTAGTGTTATATGGAGTTCATAATTTTATGAGCTAATATATAATAAAAAATTGATTACAGATATAGACTAGAAGAGGAATGATAACATCACCAATTCACGTGATTTCTAGAGTAAGAAGGATAATACTTTTAATGGTATTAAGCCATCATTTGAAAGGAAGATAGTCTCCCTGGTATCCTCGTCATGTTAGGAAATAATATAATGTTTTAACAAGATATGTAAATAATTCTATGAGTATTACGGCTTTGAAGGGAATCACAGAAAGAAGAGGATGGCAGAGAAAAGGATAGATAAAGGGAAGAAGGGAAAGAAGGATTTTACCACATGTGATAACTATAGATATAATCACCCTGGTAAGTTATTGAATGGAATTTGAGTTTGTTATAAGTTTGGAGAAAAATGATACCAATTTTGTGATTTAAAGGGAAAGAAAAAGGTTTCCAATGTACAATGCTTCAACTATACGGATATGGGAAAATATGTGAATCAATGTCCCAAGCATCAAAGGAATATGAACCAAATGATTTTTTTGGATAATGATCATGTCATGATATTGGCATAGATGAAGTGGAATTATTAATATACCACTTCAAGAATCATATCATATGAAAATTTCATTATCAATTTACTAGTTATAAGAATTATGTAATATATGAGGATTGTACTGTAGTAATATTTCATTAAGTATTTGGGGTCATATGATCAATTGTACAAAGGATAAGTGACTCTGTAGAAAGTTAATCTATTGGGAAATTATATGGTTGATGGAAATACAACCCTAAATATATTCATAATGATTATGGAAATGATGATGAAATGATTGATTTGGATAAGTACTAAAAACCTCAAAAATGATTATTGAGTTGTCGAAAAGTGGTCTAGGATATCATTGATGGAGTTTTAAATATTTTTGGATATAAGGAATATATCCAATTGCATGTACAAGGATGATTGCATGTTTCCAATAAGGGTTTATTTTAATTTGAGTTATTACCATATTTCAAGAGGATACATGATGAATATATTTACATGTTTTGAATGTGAAAATTTAGGGTTGCTTCATGTTGATTAAACGAAAATAAGGTAGTAGATGCATTGATTAGTATAGAACATAGAGTTCTAAACAAAATGAGGATTTCCAAGGACCTTGTGTACATGGATCTATAAAGGATAGATATGGGAATGATTATAAAGTGTTTGATCATGATCATTTGGAAAGATAAAACATTTATGAAATGTTTTAATTTGATCATTTTATGAGGATTTAGAGTTTAATGTCACCACATGATGCAACATGTGCTAAGAGATGATGTATAGATAGTTCAGGGAAAAACAAAGTATAAGATTGTATTTATGAAATAGAAATGTATATTTATACTCTTATAGAGTGGAATAATTCCTCAACACTATGAAAAGACTATTAAACAATTTTTTTTCATATTATCATTTTTTCATAACTGTAGTTTATGGTTTGGTGGTAATGATCTTTCATCTGAGCATGTTCTCTATCACTTTCCATCTAAACATGACAGTTTTATTATTATTCAATGACCATGTTATCCAATTATAATATGTAGTTTTTTATTAACCAATGAATTACCATTTCCCACTTTTTATATTGATATTTTAACCAAATTTATGATGTGTGTTTCCCACAAGGATGTTTTCAAGTATCAACCATTAACTTTTGAAATTCAATTTCAAAATTTTGAGGAAGAAATTTGTATAAGGAGGGTATAATGTAACACCCCAATGATTTACAAAAAATATTAATATTTAATGCATGAGACACTGAGTCTCTATAAAATCAAATTTTATTATAATCGAGCCAATAAACATTATTTTTCCGCTTCGATGATTTGAATTTCAAAAATATAACATTCATAGTTTCTTTCATGGTGAGGTTTGGAGTCTGATAGAACAAACATAATTTATAGTGAATAGTAACATACCATTATGAATAGTAACCTACCCTTATGAATAGTAATATACCATTATGAATAGTGACTTTACCCTTATGAATAGTAATATGACCCTTATGAATAGTAACATCACCCATGAAAGTATAAATAAAATTTAGGTGCCTTATAAATGATATAGAATATTTTATAAATTTTTAATTAAGTATTCGTATTTTTTATTGATAAATATTTAATTACAATATTAAATTAATAAATTCATTCATTTTCATAAAATGTGTTCCTAAATATATATTTTTTTTTTCTATGATTTTACGAAAATTTTATGAGACCATGGTTAATTTTTAATAGAATAATAAAAGTAGTTTTAAATATAAAATCTGTATTTTTTCTAGTAAATAAATATTTTATTTAAAATTTGAATTTCAAATATTTATAAAATTATTTTAATAAAATGGAGTTCATTTTTTGATTCTCCACATTGAAAAATGGTTATGTTGAATTTTCGGGATTTTTCTAAAATACTTCAATTTTAGGTGAATAGTAAAATACAATAATTTACTATTAATACTAAATACATGATTTCTTGAGTCATAGGTGATGTAGGGCTGATGTAATACCACTTGGTTAAAACTCAAATGAACATATTACTATTCTTGGTCACAAGAATCAATACTATTACTGGTCTTGAGAAAAATAATAAAATAATGATTAAGATATTCAAATATTGCTCCTCTCCTCCACTATAAAACCCCCCTCACTCCCATTTCTGTTCACTCTTATCAATCCTAGATCAATGTATAAATTCCTCTAAAATATTCTCCCAAGATCCACCTCTACATATATCAGCCCTTGGTCTCATAAAAATATCAAATCCTCTTACCTAAAGAGGCTCTCAAGTAAGATTAATTCAAGAGGTAAATTCCACTTCTCAATTATTTTACTTCCTTTTCAAGTTCCTTTGTTTTCTATTTTATCATCACATATACTCCTCCTAATGATATGATAACTCCAGTACCTTAAATGTACTATAATTTTTTTATTATTATGGAATCAGTTATTATCATCTCCCCTTTACCCTTTATGCTAATAGTTAAAAAACACCATCCGAGATGTGCTAATTTACCACATTTAAGAACGATGGGTTTTCAATTTATATTACCATATTAAAATATGATCATGAAACAATTATTATGGTTGAAACATAACATATTATATTTATTATGTCTTATCTATGGTTCATGAATCCTTTTGTACACATGGTTTTTATTTATAAATAAATATGATTTTTTTGTGTTCAAAACCCACTAATTAACCAAAACAGTTATCCTTAAATAATATATATATGATTCATCTTCACTATATGTAACCAAATAAAATTTACAAACATTTTTCTTTATATATTTTACTTAGTAACATATAACTTCAATTCCAGAAAATCGTCCTCATTTTACATGATTCTACGTTCATATATATAAGTATACAGATCATGAAACAAATGGACCCGAACAATGAAATTGATCCTCTAAACCCATCAAAAAGGCCATGAATAAACATAAAAAGTTTATAATAAATAAATTACATGAAGAGTTGTTTATTTAATTATTAATTAATGAACCTAAATTTTATTATTCAGATCATTAAAATCATGTGGAGAACACATTTGGAATTAAGTTAAGGGTTTCTTCATCTCACTTCCATTTTTGTGAGATATTTTGTATTAACTAATATTACTTATGTATGGTTTATGTATACTTACCAATTATATTTCATGTCATTAATCTCTTTATTTTAATTATATTAACTGTATCATTTTATGATTATTATTTTTGGGGCATGCGGTTTAATTGATTACAAAGTTGTGATTATTTTCTACACGAACCTCCATTTTCTTTTGGGATGCTCCTATTTTCTACTAACCTCAATGAAATTTTTATTTATTATTATGTACTAATCAGAAAATCTTTTATAATGTTATATATATTTTTAACAAACATAATCTTTATTTATTTAATGGGGAGTTAAATGTTATAAAATAATCATTCAAAGTTTCTTCTGAAATGCAAGCATGATTCAAGGAACATCTTGAATTCATTCCAATATTGATGTTCATTCTATAATATGTTTTAAGCCAGATTTATCTTTATAAAATCACACATTTTAACATGAAAAATAAATTTTGGTTCATTTCTTGTTTTACAAAAGAAAACATGTCTTTTCCCTTTAAAATCTCTTTACTGAATTCCTTAAACTGCAATAAAATGTTTTAATTGTAATTCTTTTTTTAAAAACACATATTACATGATTTCACTTTAGAAGGACATAATTTATGACTCAAATATAATTTTTATATTATTCCCTTTTATTTTATAGGATATACATGTTTACAATCTGATTTCATGGAAAATACATATTATTTTCCAAAATTACTCTTCTTTCAAAAGTAAAAAAGATTTTTCTCGTCTCACATTAACATTTATGAATTATATGCCTTGTTCACAACTTATTTCGTTAATTTAGTGTATGTACTTACCTTTGATATATAATATCAAGAGTATCATTATTCTCAGGATATTCTAAGGGTTTATGATTTGAATATTTCGAGGTGGTATGGGACACTTTGGAATGTTTAAGGATTATTTCCTCAGAATATTTCTATGGTCTCATTTACAAGTTTATTCATCAAAGATAACATAATTTGTTGAAGCTTATACTTCATTGATAATTATCTCCTATGATATCATATCAAATATATTTTTGAAGGTTTTATTATTAGTTTTAATGTGGATATTATATCTTGATACTATTTACCATATTACTCTGAATGGTTAGTGTTTATGTTAAATGATTGTGGAAATTTATTTATATTTCATATGTTAGTTTCAATATGAATGTATATGTTTATTTTGTTCACCCCATTCATATGAGGAATGATTTTTACTTATTAAGTGATGTGTCTGTCATGCTATAGCCCCTCTATGCTTAGGTAGGTCTCATGAGACAAATATATATGTACATGGTCGAGGCTTTGCCCATTTTTAGATATGGTTTTGGCCGAGGGCTTAATCATTTTTATATTTCTTGGCCGAGGCCATGAAGGTATGTTTCAAAATGTCTAGCAAATGTATTTCCATCATTATGAAGCTAGTAATTGAAATCTCATGTGATTATTTGACTTTTAGAATACCAATGGTTATGTTTTATTATGGCATTATTTATTCAACTCTTATTATAGACATATTATGTTCAACTTTATGTTTAGAGGCATGTGTTTTTAGTTATTCATCAGGATTAATGTTTTTATATGATATCTTCCATTATAATTCTTACCTTTACTGAGCATTATATCTCACCCCTTTCTTATGTTTTATTATTCCTGGGATTTTAAGAAGTGTATTATGAATGAACTGCAAGGATAACCTATGAGCTATGGATGTTTTCAATATAATTTCTATCTTGTTTTTTATTTCATGTTGAAATATTGAACTTATGTATGTATCTTGCTTCCGAATCTACAAAACTACTTTTTCCTTTTGGATGAGACTTCCTTATAATCATTCCAATGTAATGAAATAATGCACTAACTCTGGGATTCTGAGGTTGGGTGATACAATTGGTATCAGAGGATGTTTAATAGAAAACGTCGAAAATTGATTTAGAAAATGTATATTAGGGAACAAAACCCTATGATATACTTGATGATACACATAAAATAACATCTGAGAATTATAGAAAGGAATTTAATATTTGGATCTTCTTAGAAAATAAATCCATGTCTGGATACTACAAGTGGATGTGTTGCTAGTATAGATGTACCTATGAGTAACAACTCCAACAAGGTTTTTTGGGCTTGACATGGGGTAACCTGGTACACGAAAATGGGCCTTACTATGCACATGGTGTGACACTCTCAATAGATATTTTTTGGATAATTTAAAATTTTCATTACAATCCATTATAAAGGATTTATGCCCCTAAAGTAACCAAAGTATATGGATAAAAGATTTTTTATTCAAAAATTTATGTTATATTCTTTAACAAGTTTAGTGTTATATAGATTTCATTATTTTATAATCAAATATATAATAAGGAATTGATTAGAAATGGATCCCAGCAGAATGAATGAGAACATAACCAATGCACGTGATGCATAGAGTAAGAATGATCATACCTCTAATGGTCTTAAGCCATCATTTCAATGGAAGATAGTCTCTCATGTATCCTCGTCATATGAGTAAATATTATAATGTGTTAACATGATATGTAAAGAATTTATTGAGCCATATGTCTTTGAAGAGAATCAAGTATGTATGAGAATAGCAGAGAGAAAGATAGATAAAGGGAAGAAGGGAAGGAAGGATTTTCCCACATGTGATAACTGTGGAAAGAATAAACCTGATAAATGATTGAAGGGAATTGTAGTTTTTTATAAGTTTAGAGAAAAATGAAACTAATTTTGTGATTTAAAGGGAAATAAAAAGTTTTCCAATATACAACGCTTCAACTACAAGGAGATGGGACACTATGCAAATCAGTGTCCCTTGAATCAGAGGAATATTCCCCAAAGAAAGTTACTAGATAATGATCATGTCATGATACTACTGCAGATGAAGTATAATGATTAATATGCCTCTTCAAGAATCATTTCTTTTGAAAATTTTATCAAAAATCTACTAGTTATTGTAATTATGGAATATATGCAGATTGTACTATAGTATTATTTTATTAAGTATTTGAGGTCGTATGATGAATTGTACCAAGGATAAGTGCCTCATTAGAAAGTTAATATCCTAGGAAATTATATGGTTGATGGAAAGATAACCCTAAATATATTCCTAATGATTAAGGAAATTATGAAGAAATAAATGATTTGGATAAGTACTAACTACCTCAAAACTGATAATTGACTTGTCGATAAGTGGTATATCCTATCATTAATAGATTTTGAAGCATTTTTTGATATAATGAATATATCTAATAGCATGTGAAAGTATGAGTGCAGGTTTACAATAAGGTTTTATGGTAATTTGAGTTATTACCATATTTCAAGATGATACATGATGAAGATATTCACATGTTTGGAATGTAATAATTTAGGGTTGCTTCATGTTGATTAGAGGAAAGTAAGGTAGCAGATACATTGAGCAGGATGAATCATGGAGTTCTAAACAAAATGAGGATTTCCAAGGACCTGGTGTACATGGATCTAGCAATGATGGATATGGGAATGACTCTAAAGTGTTGGATCATGATCTTTTGGGAAGATAAACCATTACTGAAATGGTTTATGTTGGTCATTGTATGAGGATTTAGAGTTTAATGTCACCCCATGATGCAACTTGTTCTAAGAGATGAATTATAGATAGTTCAAGGGACAAACAATGGATAAGATTGTGTTTATGAAATTGAAATGTATATTTATACTCTTATAGAGTGGAATAATTCCTCCACTCTAGGAAAAAAGTCTTAAACAAAAATGTTGTCCTATGATCACTTTTTTCATAACTAATGATTATGTTTTTTTGGTAATGATCTTTCATCTGAGCATGTTCTCTATCACTTTCCATCAGAACATGATGGTTTGATTATTATTCCCTGACCTTGTTATCCAATTAGAATGTGTAGTTTTGTAGTAACTGATGCCTTTACCTTTTCCTTCTTATTAAGAGGATATTTTAACCATATTTATGATGTGGGTTTCCCATGTGAAAATTTTCAAGTATCAATTCATTAAATTTTAAAATTCAATTTGAAAATTTTGAGGAAGAAATTTTTGTAAGGAGGGGATAATGTAACACCCTAAGGATTTAAAAATAAATTTAACATTGAATGTATAAACACTAAGTCTCTCAAAAATGAAACATTTTTAAAACGAAGACAATAAACATAATTTTTCTGCTTCTATGATTTCAATTTGGAAAATCTGACATTCATGGTTTCCTTTAGGGTGATTTTTGGAGTCTGATAGAACAAAAATAATTTTTGGTGAATAGTAACCTACCATTATGAATAGTGACATACCCTTATGAATAGTAATATACCCTTATAAATAGTAATGTTTCCCTTATGAATAGTAATGCGGCCCTTATGAATAGTAACCTCGCCCATGAAAGTATAAATAATATTTTGGCACCTTATAAATGATGGAGAATATTTTATAAATTATTCGTTAAGAATTCTTATTTTTATGATTGATAAATATTTAATTACAATATTAAATTAATAAATTAACTCAATTTCATAAAATGGGTTCCTAAAAAAATATTTTGTTTTCCTATGATTTTAGGAAAAATATATGAGACCATAGTAAAAGTTTGAAATAATTATAAAAGCAGTTTTAAATATAAAATATGTTTTTTATATAAATTATTATTTTATTTAAAAATTAAATTTCACATATTTAGAAAATTATATTGATAAAATTGAGTTCATTTTTTTATTCTACATATCAAAAAATTATTATGGTGAATTTTTGGGATTTTTCTAATATACTTCTAATTTAGGTGAATAGTAATATATGATAATTTAAATGAAATACTAAATACATGATTTATTGAGTCATAGTTGATGTAAGGAATATTTAAGACCACCTTTTTTGACCACAAATGTATATATTATTATTCTTGGTCTCAAGAATCAATACTATTGCTGGTCTTGAGAAAAATAATAAAATAATGATTAAGATATTCAAAAATTACTCCTCTCCTCCACTATAAAAAACCCCCTCACTCCCTCTTCTCATCACTCCTCTCAAGCCTTGTTCCTTGTCTAAATTCTACCCAAATATCCTCCCAAGATCCTCCCTCACATCCATAATCCATTGGTCTTATAAAAATAACAAATCCTCACACCTAAAGACGCTCTGAAGGAAGATTAATTCAAGAGGTAAATTCCACTTTTCAATTCTTTTACTTCATTTTCAAGTTCATTTGTTTTCATTTATATCCTTACCTATAGTCATCCAAATGTTATGAAAACTCTAGTACCTTAAAATTACTTTAATTTTTTTGTGATTATGGAATAAGTTATTATCATATTTTCTTTACCCTTATTTTATGCTAATAGTAAAAAAACACCATCTCAGATGTGCTAATTTACCACATTCAAGGACGATGGTTTTTCAATTTCTGTTACAATATTCAACTTTATTAATGAAACCATTAATATGATTTAATCAAAATATAATATATGTATTATTTCTCATCTATGGTTCTTCAATCTTTTTGTACACGTGGTTTTGATTTATAAATAAAAATGAATTTGTTGTGTTCAAAAACTGATAATTAACCCAAGCTGTTATCATTAAATAATTTATATAATGATTCATCTTCACTCCAAGTAAAAAAAATGAAATTTTAAACCATGTAACATTATGTATTTTTACTAATACGGTATAACTTCAATTCTGTACCACCATTCTAATTTTACACAACTCTCCATTCAATTATAGTAGTATACTGATCATGAAACAAACAGACCTGAACATTGAAATTGAACTTCTTAACCCATAAAAAAGTCCATGAATGAACATTTAAGGTTATAATAAATAGATTAAATGAATATGAGGTTCTGTACTTCTTAATTAATGAACCTAAATTTGATTATTCATGTCATTAAGATCAAGTGGAGAATACCTTCAAACATAAGGTAGGGGTTTCCTCATCTCACTTCCATTTTTATGAGATATTTTGTATTCGCTACTATTAATTTTTTATGGTGTATGTATAATTACCATGGATGTTTCATATCATTAATCTCTTTATTTGTATGATATTCACTATATCATTTTTGATTATTAATTTTGGGTCATATGATTCAATTGATTACAAAGTTGTACGTATTTTCTACCAGAACCTCCATTTTCATTTGGGTTTCTCTTAATCTCTACTCACCTCAATGAAATTAATATATATTCCTATTTAATACTCATAAATTCTTTTTTAAGTTCTATATATTTTTACCAATAATAATATTTCCTTATTTAATTGGTAGTTACATGTTTTAAAAAAAATCTTATAAAAAATCTTTGGAAATGCAAGCCTGATTCAAGGAACTTCTTGAATGCTTACCTATTTTTTAGATTACTCTACAACCTGTTTTATGCCAGATTTATCATTCTAAAATCAGACACTTTAACATTAAAATCTATTTTGGTTCATTTCTATTTTTATGAAGGAAAACATGCCTCTGTGCTTTAAAATCTCTTTAATGAATTCCTTAAACCGCACTAAAATGCTTTAATTATAAAGCTTCTTTAAAGACACTTTTTACATGATTTCACTTTAGCAGGACATCACATATACCTCAAATATAATTTCAATATCCTTCCCTTTTATTTTTTGGGATATACATGTTAACAATCTGATTTCATGGCAAATATAAATTATTTTTCAAATGAACTCTTCTTTCAAAAATAAAAATGATTTTTCTCATCTCACATTAACTTTTATTAAGTATATTCCTTGTTAACCACTTATTCCGTGAATGTGGTGTATGTAATAACCTTTGTTATATCATATCATGAGTATCCTTATTCTGATTATATTCTAAGAGATTATGATTTGAATATTTCAAGGTGATATGAGAAACTTTGGAATGTTTAAGGATTATTTCCTCAAGAATTTTTCAATGGCCTCATTTAAAAGTATATACATATAAGATAATATAACTTGTTTAATCATGTAATTCATTGATTTTTATCTCTTATGATATCATCTACAATATTTTTTTTAAGTATTCTAGATTAGTTTGATTATGGATGTGCTATCTTGATACCCTTTACCATAATACTGTAAATGGTTAGTGTTTATGTTAAATGATTGGGGAAAGTTATTTACATTTCATATGATAGTTTCCATATGAATGTATAAGTTGATTATGTTCTCCCCTTTGATATTATGAATTCATTCAACTTATTAAGTGATGGGTGATACCCACTATAGCCCCACGATGCATCGGTTGGTCTCATGAGACAAATAGATATGGACTTGGGCAAGGCCTTTCCCATTTTTAGATATGGTTTTGTTCGAGGCCTTAATCATTTTTAGATGTCTTGGTCGTGGCCTTGATGGTATGTTTTAGAATGTATGACATATGAATTTCCCTCGTTATGAAGCTAGTAATTTAAATCTCTATTGGTTATTCGACTAGTATAATACACATTCTTATGTTTTATTATGGCATTATTTATTCACCTCTTATTCCTTCATTATTATGTACATGATTATTTTTAGAGGCATGTGTTTTTAGTTATTCATCATGCCTAATGTTTATGTTTATGACATATTCTGATATAATGCTTACCTTTACTGAGCATTTGAGTTCACCCCTTTCTTATGTGTTATTTTTTCCCGGATATGAAGAAGTATATTATGAATAAACTGTTGGGATAGACTAGGAGATATAGATGTTTTCAAAGGAATTTTTATTGTGTTTTTCATTTCATGTTGTAATGTTGAACTTATGTATGTATATTTTTTCCAAGGCTACTAAACTATTTGGTTCTTTGTGATACAACTTACTTGTAATCATTCTAATGTAATGAAATAATGCACTGACTCTGGACTTATGGGGTCAAGGTGTTACAACTGACAGAAACTTCTTCACATCTCACTAACTTTCAACAACACAAAAAACTCAACTTGAACTTGAATAAGACCAAAATCAATCACAATATCCTCTAAGTATTTTTTTGTCTCATAATATGAGATTCTGAATTCATACATCCTCAAAAACTACCACTAAAGGAACACATTTACCTTTTCCATGCCCCATCCTCATCTGTCAGGTCGATCCTCTAATGATCAACTGAATCATCCTATTGAACCTCAACCTCATAATTCACTCATTAGTGATGACCAGGAGAAATTATTGAAAAGAAATGAGGAATCCTAATCCTGGTAGGAATGAATTTTATAAAGGTTTATTTAATTATTTCATTTATATAATTAACTTCCAACAATTACACAATTCAAAAATGAATAAAATCACTCATGACACATGTACGTCCCCTAGGTCTCTACCCTACAAATAGGTTCACCTCACTTGGTCATTCAATAAACTTAGATTCCTTGTTTTGGATCACAGGGGGACTATATTCACATGTCATAGATGATCTCCCAAGCTAATTTCACACACCGAGGTCAACTAACATTGTTTCCCAACTAACCCATGCAGTCCTCGTGGTTCCTAACTCCAAACTCCACACTATCTCTCATCAAAAACCTTTGATACCATTCTATCAACAACCCCATTCCTCTTGAGGTACCCCTCATGTGATGGTAATGAAGGAAGATATATATAACCCTTGATTCTATCCTCCAGTAGGGACCAGGTTGGCGACAAGCACTAACGGTTTAAAAATCTCACATATGGAAGATGTTATCGACTATAATAATATAGGAGAGGGAGATATGAAAAAAAAACCACCAATAATACTATTCTGAAATATTAAAGTGAACCCAAATATATCCCACAATACATGAACAATGTCAACAGATACAAAAAAAAGTCTCTGAGAAAATGAAAAAAGACATATCTTATATCATCCTGTCAACATCAGTTCTAAAACCCAAGCTAGTAATATCCAGAATGGTCCCCAAAGTTATCCCAAAACCCTGAAAATAGTTTATATACATAGTGTGTTCATAACAGGTTTACTCTATATGATAATACCCAAGGTCACTAGTGTACATGTGAAAATAGAAAACAAATTCACCAGTGAATAAATAGTAGAACCAATAAGCATCTAAACAGGTCAACTAACCAATATTATCCTCAGCATGGATCGCTAACCAAATCACACATCCAATATTGTATAATATAATAAAAAAACATAATGAAGGTTCCTAATATCCACTTACCCCTAGTTTTATGCTCTAACACCTCTACGTCTAACATAATGTGCTCGCATCCCATCAATACAAATCACAATGCATAACCAGTCATCTCTAATGTGGATCAGGACATATCCTTACCTACCCCACCCTCATATGGTATAGCTTCTAGTGTTATCATCAGTCATCACTACATCACAAATTCATTACATCTCACTCAAATACAACTAGGAAATCACATCACAACTCACGTGAAGACACATGGGACATCACATCACATATTGGCTGAAGATACCTTGGCCATCACATAACCAGGATAGTGGGGTATCATGAATGGAAAGAAATCATTGTCATTCGCTCCTCCCACCACACATGAACCCCACCACATACTTTTTGCCACTAGGTAATCTCAATCACCAACCCGGGTCCTCACTATTGAAGGAAGGGTGAGGAAGAGTGGGTAGCCAACTATTTATATCATCACCAACCTCAATGTTAGAAAAAAAACCTAGAACCCAAAACCACATCAACATTACTGGCGTACTCCACACAACCACCACTACGCCATCACAACCGCCACAAAATCCACAAAAACCTACTTTCAAACCTAGGTTCCCCCATTTTCTAAATTTAAGAATTTTCTAACGACTCCCATTTAATAATTCATTCATTTTTTGTTTAGATTATTTAATCCAATTACTATATAAAAATTATGGCCCATTCAGACTCTTTTACTAACATATGTCATTTACTTTCGTTATTAAAATTTATTATATTTATAACTGGGAAACTAACACAAATAAACTATCAAACAGCTCACCCATATCACATCACTTGTTCCCATAACACCACACATAAAAATCTATCTACCCACAACAACCACCAATCTCAACCACCATAGAACACAACAATAGCACAATGACCCACATCAAATCTAATGAAAATATCATAGCATAATGACCCCAAATTTCTCCACCTGACCAGTCACCACCATCACCGAACAACAACCCATATCACATAAAGCAACACAATAATAATAACCACATATAGCGTCATATACCGGATTCCTCAATTTACATTTAGGGGCTTACATCACATTGTTTAATTATTTATCTTGGATATTATCACACAAAGTATATTTCCATTGTCAACCAATTGAAACAGTAATATATGATATCGTCAACAATATTTTTAATGCGATAAAAACATGTGATTTCTCCCCACCCCATCAATTTTAGATTTATCCAATACATTATATTTATTAATTAGACACTTACTATCCAAATAATGGAAGGAAAAGGTATGTAATACCCACACATGAACATAAATAGAGATATAATGAGGATTCTTTTCTTAAAAGTAGAATTATGATTCGCTGCACACAACATGAGGAAGAGGAAACAACCTGAAAACTTAAACCATATGAGGAAAGCCTTGAACCCAATTAGATCATGAAAAGGGATCATCAAAATGAATCTCATACACTTGTTAAACCAAAACAACTTCACCACTTCAATTACCTGAAAAATAATGAAAGGAATCAAGTGGATAAATGGAATAAATCACCTCAAATAACCAATGATAAACCTCCAGAAGACAAGGATCAAAGCACAAGAAGAGTGGATGGAAGATCCTCCCAAGACTGCTAGGGTTTTCATCAAATCTGAGAGGTATGTTTGAGGAATAAGAGAGATCGACCTAATTTCAAACTTATAAACATGTTGTAACTCACCTCATTTACATTGTGAATCCATGATTCATGTTGTGAATTTTCATGTGGCCCGATAATTGGATACCTGAAACCAATTAAACTCATGAGTTTCTTATATCTCAAACATTCATTAGAATTCATGGCACCTAATACTAATTTAATTGACATTTTGAATTCCAATTTCATTTCATGAATTCATTCAGCATGCAACTCCTCGTCCAAACACAACTCATCAGCCATGAGCCACATAATCCAGGAATCATGAACTCATGTTGTTAATCCCACTTTCATGTCGTTAATTTCTTACTACGACAAGGTTATTGATCCAACTCTATTGAACCCTATTTAAACCTCCTTGGAACACCTCTAACCACCAAACCGGCAAAGAAACGGGCCGAGGGGACAAGAATTGTTAAAATGTGTGTTCTATACACACACACACGTGCACACACACAAACAGATGAACACACACACACACACACATTTTATAAATATTATTAAAAAATATATAAATATATATAACTATAATAATAAATGTACAAATAAAAAAAATAATGTAAATATAAATAAATAAATAAATAAATGTATCATAAAATAATAAAGAATTTGGGATAAAGGGGGTCCTATATCCAAATCCTTACGGGCACAGCCACAAGCACATGTGAGTAGGGGGAAAGTGCTGATAAGGGGTGTCGTAGGGGGTAATGGGTGATGATAAAGGTGTGTTGTTGTGTGGGATCATTTAAAAATAATTTTTTTTTCACTGATAAAAAGTGTGTTTATCAGCGTTAAAAAACTGCTGATAAAACTTGCACTAATAAATGCACCTTTTATCAACCCTAAAAAAGAAATAATAAATACCAACATTATCATTATTTTTAGTGATAATAAGGGGTCACTTTATCAGTATTTTATATATCATTGATAAAAGAAAACATCTTTTAAAGGTTCTTACAATATCAGTTCTTTTTTAGTGTTGATAAGATCCATTTTTAGCACTGATGAAAGACTCAACTATAGTGGTTTAAGGGATAGTGTTTAATGTTGAGAATTTTATAGTAGTGGAAACTCTCCTGGTGGAACCCTTTGATTGTTTTCAGGTTGAATTTTCATCAATCCCTACATTCAAAATCTTTAAATGTCAAAACACTAGAACCCTAAAAATTGTTATCGTTATGCTCTATATGACAAATTATGTGAGTATGACTTTTTTACTTGTTGTAATGGAACACTTGGATAAAATAATGTAATTTTCACTATAAATACATGCACACACATATATTAATATCAACCAAAATAAAAGATAATACTAATAAAATAGTTATTTCCAAGGATGGCCACGTGTTCGGTACCGACTCATTTAAGGATACCCAACTCCAAACCTGATGACAACGAATGATAACCAAACCTGTATAAACCCATTTATTTTTTACCTTACCCCAACTTTTTTTAACTAAAATAATATTCATATACTACCTGAACCTGATTATAAAAATAATAATAATTTTCTATTTTAATTAATAATAATGAAATATTCATATAAGAATAATGAAATGATGATGGGAGGTAACAATTCTTGAAGATGAGAGAGAGGAATGTTGCAGCTTTGTAAGGGGGATGTAACAGTTCCGGATAACTTGTAAAGAACCACACACTGCATTTCAATTTTGATATGGGACGTTATCCACATAGTAGTACCACTTCGAAGTCATTCCCAATAGGCCAGATCCCTCTGCCACGTTTGCCTCCCACCGGCCTTCCCTCCCACTACCCCCATGATTACATGCACATTCCACTAACTAGGTATCCACCCTCCTATAATAATTAAATAAAAAAATTATAATTAAATTTTAAACTAGTTGGAGTTTTCAAGTATCTTATCAATGATACTCAAACCCTTATTGATTAATAGTCATGTATGTGATGTCAAACCTTAGGAGTATCCAAACTCGACTTAATCGGGTCTAATAGGGTCGAGTACCAAATAAACGGGTACCCATTCACTTCCCTAGTTATTTATTATTATAAAAAACTGAATAAAATAAGTTTATTATCATGTTAAATAATAATTTTTTATCCAAATATTGTCCTGATACACATTTTTGTAAAATATACAAGAAACATTTATATTTATTTAAATGCATCAGACATGTAAATAATTATATAATATTTAATAAATTTACATTATATAATTGAATTAAATATTTTTTTGTAACGACCCTGAACACGCCTTAGGAGGCGTGGATACCACTTCATGCAAGGGACAATCAGAAAACACCCTATCATATTCATTAATATTTTATCATTTATATTTTTTTCTCAATGTCATTCTCATCTTCACATGTCGACTTCTTGGCCAGCTATTTTTATAATGGATTTCAAAAAAAATTGAAATGGGATATGTTTTTTAGTATTTCAGAAATGGAAATGGGGTGTTGATAATTATGAACCTCATTCAGGTTTCTTCCTTCTCTAGGAAGGTGATGGGGGATGGCTTGAATGGGATAATGGGAATGCACAGTGGGCGGGAGTTCGCGGTGACGGTGTGGACAGACGGGAAGACGGCGGAGGTAGTAGGGCGATTTCTGGCCGAAATTGGCACTAGGCATAATGGTGATGGTGACGACCAGATGGCACAGGCAGCAGTAGGAGGGCCTTCGACAGCGAGGGGACGCAGCTCATGTGCATGATGCAGGTGGTGCTGGTGGGATCTCTACAGGTGGCCTTCTAAAATCCATCGTAATACATCCCTCTCTGGGCTTTAGCATCTAGACATCCTTTCCCCCTATGTCACAGCTTGTCAACTGCATCATTCTCCTCTGGAAGGCTTGGAGTGGCATCACCCTTCCTTGCTCCAACCATGGGTTTTTTATATATATGGGTTTTAGAAATATATTTCTTATAGAAAAGGGATAGGGTTTGAAATATTTCTGAAAATGGGTCTCAAGATGCATGAACCCCGTTCACGCATCTTAGGTAAGGAGAGATACGTGAACAGGGTTCACACATCCTGTGTAGTTGGGGTAAAAGATGTGTGAAGCTTGTTCATGCATATACCCTCACCAGGAAGCATGAACGGGTTTCATGCATCCTTTGTAAATTTTATGAAGGATTCATGAACTGTGTTCACGCATCCTACAGAAAGCTTTATTTTTTATTTTATTATTTGTATTGTTAAAATTATTAATTTTATTTTTATTTTTTTGTCTTCTTTTTTTTATATATATATAAATAAAACAAAAAAATTCAATAGAATTTATCTTCTATTTAATATCCAGCAGTTCTACCATTATAGATGTTTGGATTCTAACAAACATCCTCACCCAGGGATCTCTTTTATAAGAGGGCTCACCCTTGAAATCATTCTGCATTTTCGATGTGGGACTTAACTGACTGAAAGGTATCATTTTTATTGAAATAAAAGCCATAGTACAAAGGAACCAGAAAAACACATCAAGGTGGTCGAAAGTAGTGCAAACCCATAGCATCATTGGCCACAAATTCCATCCCCTCCTTAGGAAACACACCCAAGCAAAAGAAATAAATTACCCTTTGATCTGAGGAAGCCATGGAAGCTAAATAATCCTCCACCATATTCCCCCCCTGCCATGTGTGAGACACCGTCATATTGTTTCCCCTGAACGTGTTGCATTTTCTAATGGTGTATGAGATATTCCAAGGAATATTACCCTTTCCAAGAATTGCATTACAGAGTATAAAAGAGTCAGACTCCACCATATGAACCTCGAGCTGTCTTTGACTACACATTTCCAACCCTGTGGCCATGGCCAGAGCCTCTCCCTGTAGCACATCACCTCACCCAAAGAAAGTCGTTAACGCTGTAACAACAGAACCCCTATGATCTCTTACAACCCCACCCCCGTGCATCTATCCCCAATTATATATCCATCCATGTTGAGTTTCATACCATGTTGAGGGGGAATCCAATGTACCCAGGCCCCCTATTTTGCACATCTAGACCAAGGAGCAGTTCTAAGAAAAGGATCAACTGGGCTCGCAGACGGTGCATGGTGACAGTTAGAAGAGAGGCGAAGCAGATTGAGCAGGGTATTTTTCATCTTGAAGTGAATGCTAACTTGTGATCCCTCTGCATCATTATGTCACGCCTCATTGATGGCCTTCCACAGCATCCAGCAGCCTGCAATCAGAAAAATAGTTCGGGTCTTCCTCTCTGCACCGTGTGAACCTGCTCCTCTAAATCACGACACCATGAAATCTTCCTGCTCCCCTCCAGATAGAAACCAGCTGAAGGAATCCCGAAAATATGTCCAGAGTATGATATCTCATTCATTATTATAAAAAATATGCTCCACTGTGTCTTGGTTTGGGAACCTACATCACCAGCACCTGGAAGCCAGATTCATGCCCATCCTTTTTATATTTTCGTCAGTTGGTAGAGCCTTGTTCCTCACTCGCCAAAAAAAGAAGTTGTATTTAGATGACAGCTCCTTGAACCATAGCTGAGCCCCCCACTGATCTTCACCTAAGATATCTCTGATGATGTGCATAAAATCTTTAATGGATAAGATACCTGACATTGAAGCTGTGAAAATAAGTTTATCTGGGACATCGATGGAGACAATGATATTGAAGATGGCAATTTGATCCACATCAAGAATAGCCTGAATAAATCTAGGATTCCCACTTGCCTCTCTGAAGGACATGTTCGGAGTGGGGAAACCTAGGAAGTATAGTCTCCCTACCCCCAATCTTGTTTCCAGAAATTGACATTCCCTTTATCCACTAGCCACCTGGAATGATGTTGCAGAATCTCTACATAGGGGTGAATCACCTTCCAGATCCTAGAGGGTCTCGATTTCTATACACAGAGATCCTGCCCATAAATATCCTGCATAGTCCTGCCCCATAGGGATCTACCTTCCATAGACTCCCATGCTAGCTTGTCATGAATTCCCTTCATGGTTGAGAAATCACTCCACATATTAATACCCCCTTCATCAAGAGGCCTTTCAAGACGTTTCCATGAAGCCTAGTGGTGCTTTCCTTCCATCTGACCATACCATACAAAGGATATAAAAATCTTATCCAATTTGGAGGTTACACACTTGGGAACATTCAGGGAGGAAAGAATATGCATTGTAATGGAAACGATAAAGTTGTTAACAAGTGTTATACGTCCTCTAAAAGATAAAAACCTGATCTTCCAGTTGAGAATATGACCCAAAATTTTGTTGATGAGCTTATCAAAATTTTGGACCCTTAAGAAATAAGGACTAACTAGAGCCCTGAGATATTCCATTGGAAATAATCCTCGCTCCATGTTCAGAATAGACCCTATAGCGCTCACCCTCCTTTCCAACACATTCCTTGATATGTAAAAGGTGATTTTCTCTTTATTGTCAACCTTCCCACTCCACTTGCAATATTCCCCTAAAATATCATTCAAACCTTCCACTGACCGGCTACTGCCATTAATAAAAATGATGGTGTCATCTGTGAACATCAAATGCGAGATCCCCCTGGTATCCGGCCTATTATGATAATGGATGATTGTCCCCATTGTAAGACCTTGATTGATAAAGTTGTTTAGCACATTTTGGGAAATAATGATAAGACTGGGAAATAAGGGATCGCCTTGCCTAAGACCACGACAAGCTTTGAAAAAACCAAATTTCTTACCCAAAAACGAAGAAGAAATCCATGCTGAGCTGAAGCGCCAGAAGAGTAAGTCAGAAGTCCATGTTGAAAACCCCATTCAATTCAAGAATCTGAGCACAAAACCCCATTCCACTCTATCATAGGCCTTGCTCATGTCTATCTTAACCACCAAATTTACCCCGAACAACTTGTTATTAATTCCACATACCATTTCCTGGGCTACTCCAATAGCACCCTGGATAGACCTCCCTTTAATAAACCCATGTTGTTCCGAAGCCAACCAGGAATCCAAATGAGGGGTTAGACATTTGTTGAGAATGCTATCCAAAGTCTTGTACGGGATGTTACACATGCTAATGGGCCGGTAATGGTTAACAGACTGAGGATTACACACCTTCGTAAGATGAACCATCTTTGTGGAACATGCAATCCACGACAAGTTTCCCCCGGAAGAAGTCTTGGATTTCTCTCACAAGATCCCCTTTAATACAATCCCACGACACCCTGTAAAAAGAACCAGGAAAACCATC
The DNA here is from genome assembly GCA_963277665.1 of Viscum album. Taxonomy (NCBI): domain Eukaryota; kingdom Viridiplantae; phylum Streptophyta; class Magnoliopsida; order Santalales; family Viscaceae; genus Viscum; species Viscum album. Next base: position 390,516,676 of record OY728166.1, read on the forward strand.
TGGCCCATGAGCACTCTCCGAGTTCAAGGACCAAAGAACCTAACGAATTTCAGCCTCCTCCAGAACCCTCCTCAAATCCCCATCAACGCCCTCTGAAACACATCTTTGAATCCCTCAAAAAAGATCAAAGTCTCCTCGCGGGTACCACCCTTCCATATTTGGATTGGGGTCAGCCAGTAATGATCTGATAGCCCCACTGATCAGGCCCCCTACCTCATCACGATCACTGGAGTAATACCCATATTCTCTCAGGAGGTTTGGCCGCTGGACCCTGTGTTGTTTTCTGATGCATGCATTGAAAGTACCCAGAGTTCTATTCCCCCTCACGAAACCATATAATTCTAGCTCCCTCCCTGGACAGCCTTTCTTGACATAAGAGACTATTAGTAAGATTGTACTTTTTGATCCTAAAATCGTTAAACAGAACATCATCCCACTCTAATTCTAGCTGCTTCTTCATGGTTTCCACCTCTTTACTTATTTCACTCAAAGCCTGATCGCGAGTAGGGATCTTCCATACCTAGGGTTGGAGAAGAGATTTAAGCTGTCTTAGCTTGTTATGTAGAGTAACCCATGGATTTCCTCAGTGCTGTAAATACCACGCTTCCCTAACCACATCAAGAAAGTCAGGTTCCTCCATACACATTTTGGAAAACGACACGGTCTCCACCCTTGACATCCATATTCCCAAATAAAAACGAAGTGGTGAGTGATCAGAAAGGCAACGAACTAGGTGAGTAACTTTGGAGTCTGGGAACATTGTTATTGTAGCCTCATTCATCATGCACCGATCAAGCCGAAAGTATGTTCTTATATCTCCTCACTGATTATTGCACCATGTAAAGCTACTTCCCTCATAACCCACATCAATCAGGTCGTTCCTGGCCATGAAAGAACCAAAAGAAAGACTACAATTCCTTGGGAAGATGCCCCCCCTCCCCCTTTCTTCTCTTATGGCCAAGCAATGATGTTAAAATCACCCCCAACAATCCAGGGGACATTATCTGGATTAGTATCATCAAACTCACTCCAAAGAACCTCATGCTCCAGGGCATTGCATTTGGCATAAATGAAAGAAAATCGAAACACGTGACTCCCTACTGAGATTTTTGTAGTCAAGAATTGATCAGATGTACTTTGGAGATCAACAGACAAAACATTCGTCCAAAATAGCCAGATTTGTGAGTTAGGAGGGTCCGCATGCATGAAACCAGGGACCTTGAGCCTCTGAGCATACTCACTGGTCTTACTTGATGCCTGTTTTGGATCTAGAATTTACACCAAAGATACTTGATTACTCCTAAACTCATTGACGGTGAAATCAGTCTTTGCCCGGGCCCTAAGTCCCCGTGCGTTCCATATTAGGACTTTAGACATTAAAATGGACACATCTGGCTTTGGCCCCATACTCGTGGATCTTAGCATGAGGAGATACCGATAAACCTTCTTACGCACCATATTTTGACTAAGATCGAGTTCCCATACCTGCACTCACCTATGAGGAACCTTCCCCTGGAGAAACCACACAGTTCAAATGAACCTTGCATGAAGCTTCTGGAGATTCAAAGGACCGCCCATCCAACCTGCTGTGAGCCAACTCCAACACCGGTGTAGGAGAGAATGGATGAGAAGGAGGAGTAGGGGGATCCCGAGCTAGCGAAGGCAGAGGGGGAAGATACCACTGGGCAAAAATACAGAGCCATGGAGGTGGGCTCGTTGGATTATTCACGTGCAGACCCTGGCTCCAGCAAAGTGATCTCAGAGATACTGATGGAGTGCGGAATCTAGTCAGCAACAGACAAAGAATGCCTCCAAACTCCATTACTGAGAGAAACCCCCATGGAAGATAGACCAACCTCTAGAACGGCCATTGAACCCCCGCCCAGGGATCAATGAACTGGAACTAAGGCGCGAGAGGTGGCCGCATCACTAACCACAATAGCATCTTGCATGGAGGAGGAAGCCTCTGACAACTGGATGGAAGGAACCACCCAAGACCTTTTCCATGAGCACCTCTCGTCGGGACTGAAGGAACTCGAGGGCTGGAATGCAGAGGGACGGACCTATGGACTTCATTTGGATAAGCAGATTCCCTCCGAGCTTTGTGACATACCTGAAAGGATTGGCCAGAGACGAGGCAGTGGTTACAATACCTGGGGTAGGCTGGGTAAACCAGAGGTTGATGGCGGTCCGGCAACCCTTCGATCCTGATCAACATATGATCCTGCAGAGGCCGAGAGACTTCTAATTCTACACAAATCCTTGCGACTGAGGCTTCTGCCAACTGCGAAGTTCTCCAATCAGCGCACAAAAAGCATCCCAGAGAATCCATGATAGCATTAAGAAAGTACCCATTCATGAGAGGGAGGGGAAATCCTAGAAGAGAAATCCAGACCGCCACTGACGGGCATTCATGACCGAAATGAGCCTCCATCGACCATCTTTTGAGGGAGAAACGCCCCACAAAATGCAGACTCATACATCAGGCCTTCATGAAGTCTTCCCTAGAATCCAAGACGATGCAGAAAGCCTTGTGATCCAGGATTGAAACTGTTGCCGGAAGATCTAAACCCCAGCGTCTGACATAGTCTTGGAACAATGCAAGAGGAGGCTTAACAGCACCAAAACGTGCAACCAGAGTCCACTAAAGGTCTGAAGCAGCCACAGTGAAGGACGCCGTCGAAACCCCTAAAACTGGGGAACCATCCTCGGAGAAGGAAACCACTGGATCGGCTGACGAGAAGGCTGTATTCAGATCCACCCTAGGAAGAGGACGAAGGAGTGCCTCCTTGAAGGAGGGGAGGGGAGGATGACCAGACCCACTACCAGGCGCCGGAGAACCAGAAGCACAACCCTCCGGGGGACGGAAGCAGCGGGCTGGAGGGAAGAAGAAATGACTGGATCGGTTGAAGATTTAAATAGATCCACCACAGGAAGCGGACGATGAAGCGCCTCCTTGAAAGAGAGAAGCGGAGATTTACGAGGGTCGCCGCCAGGCGCCAGAGAACCAGAGGCAGGCCCCTCCGAGGGCACCGGAGTAACGAGCGTGAGTGAATTTGAATCCATCAACATGTCATCTTCAAATATTCGTGGGACTTAGCTTTTCTCTTTCCTGCACAAAACATTTTTCATTTTCGATCTAGGATTCTGTTTCAAGTACGTCACTTTGATAGACTATAAAATACAAACTATAAGACAAATATAAATGAAACTGAAAAAATGGATTAAACATAAAATAAATTATTGAAAATAAAAATAATTTCGTAAAAAATGTTGATAAATAATAATTTATAAGCTTTCAAAGCCATCAACATGAAACATAAAAAATTTTCAAATACATGTCTTTGAAATACTATAAAATAAAAACTATAAGAAAAATATGAATGAAACATTAAACATGGATTAAATATATAAAAAATAGTTTAAAATAAAAAGAATTTTGTAAAAAATGTTGATGAAAAATAATTTTTATGTTTCAAAACCACCAACTTGAAAGTTAAAAACATTTCAGGTACGCAGCTTAGAAAACTTATAAAATAAAAACTATAAGACCAATATAAATGAAAATTAAAAAATGAATTAAACATATAAAAAATAGATAATGATTAATTAGTTAATTATTAATATAACTATTAATTAGTTAATAATTAATATAATTGTTAATCATTAATTATTAATTATTAATTATTAATTTTTAATTATTATTTCCTAATATACAATAATTAATTAATTAATAAGTAATATAATTATACAATAATCAATTAGTTAATTAGTAATATAATTAATAATTGATAATTAATTAGTTAATTAGTAACACAACTATTAATTATAATTATTCATTATAATTATTAATTATAAATTATTAATTATTAATTATATAATAATTAATTAGTTAATTTGTAATATAATTATTAATTATAACTATTACTTATTTTTTATATAATAATTAATTAGTTATTTTGTAATATAATTATTAATTTAAAATAAATAATTAATTAATTTGTAATATAATTAGTAATTATAATTATTTATTATAATTATTCATTATAATTATTAGTTATTAATTATTAATTATTAATTAATAATTATTAATTATTAATTATTAATTATTAATTATTAATTATTAATTATATAATAATTAATTAGTCAATTAGTAATATAAGTATTAATTATACAATAATTAATTAATATTATAATTATTAATTATAATTACTAGTTATAATTATTATTTATTAATTATATACCAATTAATTAGTTAATTAGTAATATAATTATTAATTATAATTAGTAATATAATTACTAATTATAATTTGTAATTATTAATTATATAATAATTAATTAGTTAATTAGTAATACGATTATACATTAAAATTATTCATTATAATTTTTAATTTTTATTTGTTAATTGATAATTATATAGTAATTAATTTTTTAATTAGTAATATAATTATTATTTATATAATAAATAATTAGTTAATTAGTAATGTAATTATTAATTATAGTTAGTAATTTAATTTGGAATTAAAATTACTAATATAATTATTAATTATAATTATTAATTATTAATTATATAATAATTAATTAGTTAATTTACAATATAATTATTAATTATTATAAATTAATTATATAATAATTAATTAAGTAATTAATATATAATTAATAATTATATTACTAATTAACTAATTAATTATTATATATTTAATTAATAAAAAATAATAACTAATAATTGTAATGAATAATTATAATTATTTATTATATTACTAATTCACTAATTAACTAATGAATTATTATATAATTAATAATAATATTACTTTCTAAATACTTAATTATTATATTATTAATAATTATATTATGAATTAACTAATTAATTATTATGTAATTAATAATTATATTACAAATTAAGTAATTAATTATTATATATTTAATAAAGATATTACTAATTAACGAATTATTAACTAATTAATAATTATATTACTAATTGACTAATTAATCATTAAATATTTCTTATATGTTTAATACATGTTTTAATTTTCATTTTTATTGGTCTTATAGTTTTTATTTTATAGGTTTTCAAACCACATACTTGAAACGTTTTTAAGTTTCATGTTAGTGGTTTTGAAAGATTATAAATTATTTTTCATCAACATTTTTTACGAAATTATTTTTATTTTCTACTATTTATTATATTTTTAATTCATGTTTTAAGTTTCATTCATATTGGTGTTATAGTTTTTATTTTAGACATTCAAAAACATGTATTTGAATAATTTTTAAGTTTCAAGTTGGAATCATTGAATGCTTATAAATTATTATTCATCAACATTTTTTACAAAATTCTTTTTATTTTCAACAATTTCTTATATGTTTTATCCTTGTTTTATGTTTCATTTATATTCGTCTTATAATTTGTATTTTATAGTCTTTCAAAGTCACATATGTGAAATATAATCCCACATCGGAAATGTAGAATGTTATGTGTAGGAAAGTGAGAACCTTAATCCCACATAGAAAATGCAGAAGGATTTCTTGGGCTAGCCCTCTTATAAAAGAGAGCCATGGGTGAGGGTGTCAATCGGAATCCAGACTACTGTAATGGCAGTACTATTGGATATTAAATAACAGATAAATTATGATAATACTTTTTGTTTTATATATTTATATATATATAAACAAAACAAAACTAAAAATAAAAATAAAAAATCTATAAATACAAAAAATAAAATAAAAAATAAAACTTTCCGTAGGATGCATGAACGGGGTTCACGCATCCTTCCTAAAGTTTAAAAAGGATGTGTGAACCCTGTTCACGCTTCCTGGTGAAGGTAGATGCGTGAACGGGCTTCACATATCTTTTATCTCGCCACGTAGGATGCATGAACCCCATTAACGCATCTCTCTGTGCCTAAGTTGCGTGAACGAGGTTCACGCATCTGGAGACCCATTTTTATAAATATCTATGACCCTATCCTTTTTATATAAACAAAATTTAAAAATTCCATTTATATACAGAACCATCCAACCATAGTCATACGGGTTTTTTATATAAATGTGTTTTTGAAAAAAAATTGTATAAAAAGGATAGGCTTTTAACTATTTTTTAAAATGGGTTCGGAGATGCGTGAACACCGTTCACGCATCTTGGCGCAGAGAGATGTGTGAATAGGGTTCACGCATCCTTCGCAAACATCATAAAAGATGTGTGAACCTCATTCACACATCTACCCTTACCAAGAAGAATAAACGGGGTTCACGTATCCTTTGTAAACATTATGAAGGATGTTTCAACCCCGTTCACGCATCCTACAGAATGATTTTTTAATTTTTTTAATTTTTTAAATTTTTATTTATATTTTTGTTATGTTATATATATATATATAACAAAACATTTTAGCCAAATTTATCTACTATTTAATATCCAGCAGTACTATCATTACAACAGTCTAGATTCTGAAAGAAACCCTCACCCAGGGATCCCTTTTATAAGAGGGCGTGCCCTTGAAATCATTCTACATTTCCGATGTGGGATTCATGTTCTCCCTTTCCTGCAAAGTACATTCTGCATTTCCGATTTGAGATTCTTTTTAAAGTACCTGACTTTGAAAGACTATAAAATACAAACTATAAGATCAATATAAATGAAACTTAAAACATGAATTAAACATATAAGAAATAGTTGAAAATAAAAATAATTTCGTAAAAAATGTTTATGAATAATAATTTATAATCTTTAAAAACCACCAACTTGAAACATAAAAATGTTTCAAGTACGTGGATTTTAAGGACTATAAAATACAAACTATAAGACCAATATAAAGGAAAAATAAAATATTGATTAAAAATACAAGAAATAGTTGAATATAAAAATAATTTCATAAAAAATGTTATTGAAAAATAATTTATAAGCTTTGAAAACTACCAACTTAAAACATTAAAATGTTTCAAGTACATGGTTTTGAAAGACTATAAAATATAAACTATGAGACCAATATAAATGAAACGTAAAACATATATTAATTAAATATGAAATAGGTAATAATTAATTAGTTATTTAGTAATATAATTATTAATTAGTTAATAATTAATATAATCATTAATAATTAATCTTTAATTATTAATTACTAATATAAAATAATTATTTAGTTATTTAGTAATATAATTATATAATAATCAATTATTTAATTAGTAATATATTTATTAATTATAATTATTAATTATTAATTATAATTATTAATTATTAATTATATAATAATTAATTAGTTACTTTTTAATATAATTATTAATTATAAAATAAATAAATAATTTATTAGTAAAATATTTATTAATTATAAAAATTCATTATAATTATTAATTATTAATCATTAATTATATAGTAATTATTTTGTTAATTGTTAATATAAATATTAAATATATAATAATTAATTAATTATGTAGTAATATCATTATTAATTATAATTTGTAATATGATTATTAATTTTAATTATTAATTATTAATTATATAATAATTAGTTAGTTAATTAGAAATTTAATTATTAATTATAATTATTAATTACTAATATGTAATAATTACTTATTTAATTAGTAATATAAGTATTAATTATAGAATGATTAATTAATAATATAATTATTAATTATAATTTATTTATTAATTATTAATTATTAATTATATACTAATTAATTATCTAATTAATAATGTCATTAATATTTATAATTAGAAATTATTAATTATGTAATAAATAATTTATTAATTAGTAATATAATTATTATTTATAATTACTCATTATAACTTTTAATTTTTAATTTTTAATTATTGAATTAGTAATATATTTATTAATAATGTAATAAATAATTATTTAATATGTAATGAAATTATTAATTATAATTACTAATATAATTAGTAATTATAATTAGAAATAAAATTATTATTTATAATTATTAACTAATAATTATATAATAATTAATTTGTTAATTAGTAACATAATAATTAATTTTAATTAGTATTATAATTATTAATTATAATTAGTAACTAATAATTAACTAATAATTAATTAGTTAATTAGTAATATAATTATTAATTACATAATTAATAATTATAATTATAATTAAAAATTATATTACTAATTAACTAATTAATTATTATATAATTAATAATTATATTACTAATTAAATAATTAATTATTATATAATTAGTAATTATATGACAAATAAACTAATTATCTATTATATAATTATTTATTAATAATTAATAACCAATAATTATAATAATATATTATATTTCAAATTTACTAATTAGTTAATGAATTATTATATAATTCATAATTATATTACAAATTAAATAATGAATTATTATATAATTCATAATTATATTACTAATTAAATAATTAATTATTATATAATTAATAATTATATTACTAATTAACTATTTACTTATTATACAATTAAAAATTATATTAAAATTTTACTAAACAATTAATATATAATTAATAATTATATTACTAATTAATTATTTTTTAATTAATAATTATATTACAAATTAATTATTATATAATTAATAATGATATTACTAATTAACTAATAATTAACACATTAATAATTATATTACTAATTAACTAATTAATTATTAACTATTTCTTATATGTTTAATCCATGATTTCTGTTTTATTTATATTGGTCTTATATTTTGTATTTTATAGTCTTTCAAAGCTACGTATTTGAAACATTTTTAAGTTTCATGTTGGTGGTTTTGAAAGCATATAAATTATTATTCATCAACATTTTTTACGAAATTATTTCTATTTTCAACTATTTATTATATATTTAATCCATGTTTTAAGTTTCATTTATATTGGTCTTATAGTTTGTATTTTATAGTCTTTCAAAGTCATGTACATGAAACAGAATCCCACATCGGAAATGCAGAATGCTCAGTGCAGGAAAGGGAGAACCTGAATCCCACATTGAAAATGCAGTATGATTTTCCGGGAAAACCCTCTAAGAAAAGAGAGCCCTGGGTGAGAGTTTCTACAGAATTTAGACTATTGTAATGGCAGTACTACTAGATATTAAATCGCAGATAAATTCTACTGAAAAATTTTGTCATATAATATATATAAATATATGAACAAAACAAAACAAAAAAATAATAAAAAAAATGATAAAAATACAAAAACCATAAAGAATTAAAATCTTCTGTAGGATGCATGAACCCCATTCATGCATACTTCATAGAGTTTATAAAGGATGTGTGAATGGGGTTCACGCATCTTTCAGTGCACCTATGATGCGTGAACCCCATTTGCGCATCTTCCTGGGATCAGGGAAGTGTGAACGAGGTTCACGTATCTCCGAACCCATTTTTAATAATAGTTGAAACCCAATCCTTTTTATACAATTTTTTTTTCAAAAACCCATTTTTATAAAAAAAACATATTTATACCCTCAGTGAGACAAGTGGTACCCAGATAATGCCCAATTGTAGAAAACTGCTCATCAAATGCAATAAGAGTTCGAGAACTACCATGCCCCCATTCCCCCAAGCACTTCCTCATCAGACCAGGTGTCAGAGGACAAATGATGGTCCCAAAGCTAGAGCCAGTTGTCTTAAAATACTGTCGAGAAGGAGCCACAACCATTTGAGTTCCACATTTGTCTGAAACAATAGGCTGAACGACAAGTTCATTTTTAGCTTCACCATGGACTTAGTGATGTTTTTTCTCGAGTTTTTTTACAGTTTTAAAAAAAATATTTGTTTAAAAACATTTAGGATTAATTTTTTTTTAAAAATTGTCCCTCAATGGCGGCATCGCAGATGCCGCATTTCCACTAAAACCCAAAAAAAAAGTTTTTTTAAAAAAAATTATTATTATTGTTTTGTTTATATATATATAAACAAAACAAAACAAAATTAAAATTAAAATTTTCAGTAGAATTTATCTGCTATTTAAAATCCAATATTACTTTCATTACAGCAGTCTAGATTCTGACAGAATCTCACACCCAGGGCACCCTTTTATAAGAGACCTTACCCTGGAAATCATTCTATATTTCTGATTTGGGATTCTGGTTCTCCCTTTCCTGCGCAGAATATTCTGCATTTCCAATGTGGGATTTTGTTTCAAGTACGTGACTTAGACAGAATATTAAAAATTAACTATAAGACCAATATAAATGAAACTTAAAACATGGATTAAACATATAAAAAATTATTGAAATAAAATCATTAAAATTGATGGTAAAATATAATTTATAAGCTTTCAAAACCACATACTTTATACTTAAAAAGTTTCAAGTACATGACAATGAATGATTATAAAATATAATCCAAAAGAACAATATAAATGAAAATTAATACATTGATTAAACATATAAAAAATAGTTGAAAATAAAAATAATTTCAAAGAAAATGTTGATGGAAAATAATTTATAATTTTTCAAAAACTCCTAAATGAAAATTAAAAATGTTTTAAACAAGTGACTTTGAAAGCCTATAAAATATAAACTATAAGACCGATATAAATTAAAATTAACCCATGGATTAAAAATATAAAAAATAGTTTAAAATAAAAATATTTTCATAAAAAATGTTCATGAAAAAAATTTAAAAGATTTCAAAACCATTTACTGGAAACATAAAAAAAATTCAAGTATGTGGCTTTGAAAGTCTACAAAAAATAAACTATAAGACTGATATAATTTAGAGTTAAAACATGGATTAAAAATATATTAAATTGGTAATTTGTTAAATTAATATTACTAATAATTAATTATATAATAATTAATTAGTTAATTAGTTAATTAGTAATATAATTACAAATTATATTTATTCATTGTACTTAATAATTAGTAATTATTAAATATTATTATATGATAATTAATTAGTTAATTTGTAATATAATTATTAGTTATATAAAAGTTAATTAATAATATAATTATAAATTATCATTATTCATTATAATTATTAATTATAATTATTCATTATAATTACTAATTATAATTGTTCAATGTAATTACTAATTATAATTACTAATTATAATTATTCATCAATTATATAATAATTAACCAATTAATTAGTAATATAATGACTTTTAGTAATAAAAATTCAATAATTATAATGAAAAATTATAATTTATAACTATATTACTAATTAACTAATTAACTATTATATAATTAATAATTATAATACCAATTAAATTATTAATTATTATATAATAACTTTTAATAAATACTAATTAATAATTATAATGAATATTTATAATTTATAATTATATTACTAATTAATTATTATATAATTAATTTTTAATAATATTAATTTAATAATTTAATAATTTGGTAAATTTTTATTCCATCTTTTAACTTTAAATTATATCTGTCTTGTAGTTTATTTTTTATAGTATTTCAAAGCCACAAACTTGAATCAATTTTAAGTTTCATGTAGGTGGTTTTGAAAGCTTATAAATTATTTTTCATGAAAAATTTTTACGAAATTATTTTTATTTTTAAATATTTGTTATATGTTTACTCCATGTTTTATGTTTCATTTATATCGGTCTTGTAGTGAATATTTAACAGGATTTCAAAGTCACATGCTTGAAATTTTTTTAAGTTTCATGTAGGTGTCTTTGAAAACATATAAACTATTTTCCATCAACATTTTTTACGAAATTATTTTTATTTTCAACTATTTATTATATGTTTAATCGATGTATTAAGTTAAATTTATATTGGTCTTGTAGTTTATATTTTATAGTCTTCTAAAGTCACGTACTTGAAACTTTTTATGTTTCAAGTATGTGGTTATGGAAGCTAATATATTATTTTTTATCATCATTTTTTATGAAATTATTTTTTTCAACTATTTTTATATTTTTAATCCATGTTTTATGGTTCATTTATATTGGTCTTATAGTTTATATTTTATAGACTTTCAAGGTCACGTACTTGAAATAGAATCACACAATGAAAATGCAGAATGTTTTGCACAAGAAATGGAGAACCAGAATCCCACATCTGAAATGAAGAATGATTTCCAGGGTAAGCTCTCATATAAAAGGGAGCCTTGGGTATAAGATTTTGTCAGAATCTAGACTCTTTTAATGGAAGTACTGCTGGATTTTAAATAATAGATAAATTTTTTTTATTTTGTTTATTTTTATTTTGTTTTGTTTATATATATATAATCAAAAAAACAAAAAATAGTATTTTTTGTATTAGTAGTAAGGTGGCAACGGGGTTTATGCCTTTCCACTTAACTCGAAATGCGGCATCGCCGATGTCGCCATTGCGCACCAGCACAAAGTCTGCATCTGCGGTGCCGCCTTTGTACCGTTTTATTTAAATTAACCTAATCTATTTTTCAGAAATATTTTATTTAAAAACCCTCATTTAAAAAAATCCTTGCTTCTCACATGGTATAGATCTTAAAAAAGTCCCTTGTACACCCACAAATTCTTGTAGCACATTTTCCATTCCTTGAAGATTTCCAACTGTATGTGTTGGTTCTAGGCACAGTAAAATTGTGCGGTGTTGGGGAATATATTAAAATTTCTTGTAATTATTTTTACAGAAAACCATGATTCATAATCTTGAACATAAAATTTATAATTATTTTATTTAATATTTGATGAAATAAATACTTGGGCTTTGGAACACTCTTTGTTGATTAATGTTGATCATCTTAAAAGACCCTTTCAGATTGTCTTTAGTGTGCTATGAGGTTCCATAGATAGAATCTATCTAACTGTGATTCACATGTGTTTTTATGATCTTCGAGTAATATCACTCGATCCCCGGGTGTGAGTGTGGTGAATCGAATATATTGCGTTGTTCGTTCTGGATCACTCTTTCTTTAATCATAAAGAAATCACTATTTTGTTTCTCATTCTTGAGAGGGATATAGAATTAGGACTTGAGAGAGAATTCACTATGTGAAATAAGTCTCTATTATTGGTTCACTGATCAATCTTGGGATTGGATACCCAGGACAATAGACATAATAGTATATTTATAAATTTATGGTTTAGGTTAATATAATAATTTAATTTAATGTCATACATTAAATAATATTATAGCATTTAATGAAACCCCACACCACATAATAATAATAATTTTATTTTTTTTATTTTTTTTAGTGTGCGCCATCTTGTGGAAATTGATAAATAATATTTATAGGTTTTAAAATAATTATTTATCACCGGATGCAATCTTATTTCATTCTTACTCATAAATATTTAATTAATACCTGAATAAAATATTTTATTCCCTTAAATAAATATTTTATTCACAAAATAATAAATAAATATTTACTAAATATTCAAAAAAATAAAAAGTATATATTTTATTCACAATATGATGAATAAATAGTTAAGTAATTTATGTCGTCAATATAACATGAATAAAATTATTCCTCAGTATTTGGAATAATATTTATTTCAATAATTAAATTCAAATAGAATTTATTTGAGAATAATAGAAACACTTAATGTGTGACCCTCTAGGATTCTTTCTCTCTGACAAAAGGCGGGCTTTCCTAAAGTCCAAGATTACTATCTAGCAATAGGTCAATGCACCCAATAGAAAGAAATTAATGTCGCAATGATGAAACCCACATATGAATACTCACTATGTAATATAATCGCTTTATCCTAATATCACATCAAGCATGTTGCACATCTTATTCACAAACCTATATGTTTGATACAACATTTTGTGAATATCTGGAAAAAAATCATTGATACACCATACCCATGGAATTTAGGTGAAAGTTCCAATCAAAGGGAAGAGATATGAACTCCCATAAATATGGAAGGTACAAATCCTTCCTCGAGTTATCCATTAATGAAAAGTCAACAGTGATGTTCCCAACAAGCCCTATTTCCCGGCAACACATTGCATAGTGGTTTTGGTCAGTAAATCTAACTACATGAGTAAAGAAGTGCATCAATGATAATCTTAATTTATAAGGACCATTACACATGCTCGCAAATAAGAATATTCTATGACACCAAAACAATCTAAATCCTTACTGGTGGGTATGTTCTCATAATCACCCATCAGGGAGATTACCAAGTGTTAACATCGTGTAAAGAAGGCTCGTCCTCTTACGAGTACCCATACCTGACGATCTATATACTATGTGTCCCATCATATTATGTTATCCAATCATACAACTATATTATGAAAATTTTCATAGCACTTCATGGTTCTTATCATAATGGGGGACTGTTATGACCTTATCAGTGAAACACATCCTCTAGAACATTATTATATTAAAACCATGTAGAACAATGAAAAATATGTCATAATATGTTTAATGAATATTCAATACATTGAATATACATGTAATCAATGTAAAAATAATTCGTCTTGTATTCCAACTCAAAAAAACTCTCACTTTGGCTAGATCTGACTACTTATGACTTTCAGTCCGTTGTCCTCATTTGATAATCATGTTTCTGCTGAGTCAAGATTTTAGTATAGCGGTACGCCATGTTCTCTTTTGTGGATATACTGCTCACTACAACCTCACATCTATGACAAAAATACCTTAAGAGATGATACTTCCAAAGTATTTTTTTCTTTAATTGATATGACCTTGGATCTTTTTTGAGAGTTTCCACTATATTATTATCACAGTAGAGTGTGATAGGATCCTTACTACTATGTACAACATCAAGATCATGGATGAATTTTTTGCATCCATACACCTTCTTTAGTTGCCTTATAATACACAATATAGTCAGGATCTACTATAAAATATATGACCATAACCCTCTTTGATCTCTTCCATCTCACATCGCCTCCATTCAAAATGAATATGTCTCCCATTTAGGAATTAATTTCAACTTGATCAGTTTTGAAACTAGAATTTGAATATACTTTGATGAAAAGTTCCTCATCTCCTCCATAGACCCATAACATATCCTCAGAACACCTCAGATACATTACGATAGTCCTGACTTCTATCCAATGATAGTAAACTGGATCAACTTGATAACATCCTACTACACATAATACATAGGAAACAAGTAGATTATTATATATTATAACATACATGACTAACCAATCTGTAACACCCCAAGCACCCACGGTGCACTTATCATGGAATAATACAATAGCATGCGATGTACGCAACACCGAGTTCAAGCGCACCACGACCTATCAAACTAGACGTTTAAAAATAAGTTATGAATAGTAATAACCACATTTTAAATTTTATATATAGCCCATATAATTTGAACATTCATATTTTGTGTTTCTTAGACATAATATAAGGACAAATTTAATTTTTCAGATAAAAGAGTTATTTTTTTTAAATGCAATTTTTTGACCTTTTAATAGTGAACCCTTTCAAAATCCAATATTTTACACTTTTATATAATCAATTTTATGAAATTAAATTCTTATTTAGAATCGGGACATAAAAATTTAGTTTGGATAAATTTTTGGTGTTTTTCTAATAACTTTCATATTTTGATGAATAGTGAAAGATACTAAATTTTAATAGAAAATTTTTTTTATAAAAAAAATTATATTGTTAAATTATACATTTTAATGGTTTTTAATTATAATTATATTATAGTTTTATCATTTAATCCAATTTTGGTCATTGGATGTAATTTCAATTTTAAATTGGACATAAACACATATCAATCTTTTGATAGTTTTTACTTCTCAAAAACCAACTTTCTAGTTTTGAAAACGGGAATTAATTTTAAATTCATTAATGAAACTTTTATGTTTTGAATTTTTTAAATTAGATATCAATTTTGGATTCAAAATATCAAAATTATCTTAGGGTGAATTTTTTGTATTTTTATGAAAACTTTCAATTTTTGATTAATAGTGAAAAACACTGCGTTATTGTTTAAAACTGAATTTTATTTAAATAATTAGTATTCTTACTTAAATTTTTTTTAATGTCTAAATATATAAATAACAAATAAATTAGTCCAATGTAATTCATTGGAGTCATTTTAAAATAATATTAGATAACACCTTCTAGGTGCATTTGCAAATTTCCATAAAATGTAATTTTACCACTTGTGTGAATTGAATTTCAAAAATCCAAGAGACACGGTAGACATCAGTAAGTAAAATATGGTTCAATAGGAGGAAATTTTTTTTCGGGAATAATAAATTTTGAATTTTATTTACCACGGTTAAAAGTAACTAGGGTAAGTAAATGTAAAAATGATATTATAATTACCCTAACACATGTCCCAATTCTATTTGATAAGTGTATTTTGAACTAAATCAACCTTAGAAATAATATATGATCTTTTTTTATCCACTCGAATTAGATTAGGAAATTTATTATTATTTTATTTATAAAATAGTTAGAAGTGTTAAATTCAAATTTTAATAACTAAACCATTTTTAATATAGGGTTATACATAAGATAAATTTGACTATAAATACTCATTATAAAGATAAAAATATTTCCTACATCATGATAGTTTATTTATAATTTTTGGACATTATATAATTAAGTTTAGTTATGATAAAATTAAGATGTAGTAATTACCTTATTAATGAATGATTAAAATAAATTATATTATAAATATTAAAGTAAATGTAATTTGAGACTTTTTATCCATTAAAATAATTTTATAGGCTAATATGATATGTTAGGGTTGATTAAATATTTTTTTTTGAAGTGATAAAGTTTCTATGTCTTTCACCAGAACCAAATACTAAATAGTGTCAAAATTGACATAAATGAGTTTTTAAAACAAATACTATTTTATTAATTGATATAATGTTCTCAAAAATGTAAGGTTTGGCCAAAGGAATTATATAATGATAGATATATCAGTAATTTACCACTTGAGATT
This sequence comes from Viscum album, assembly GCA_963277665.1. Lineage (NCBI taxonomy): Eukaryota > Viridiplantae > Streptophyta > Magnoliopsida > Santalales > Viscaceae > Viscum > Viscum album. The sequence continues at coordinate 390,533,505 of OY728166.1, forward strand.
CAATTGGAATTTTATAGTAAGTTTATTAACCTTGTAATATAAAAAAACAAGAAGACATGGTAAAAAGTTAAACTATTTAACTAATAGTTTAATCTAAAAGATACGGTTAATATGGTACCCTAAACTTGTCTAAAACCTATTGGATGAGAATATTTCGACTCATCCCCACCTTATCCTAGAAATAAATTCATTTGGATCCATTATAAGGATAAAATGATTTTATAATAAAATAATATTTCAATCTTTTCTTAAAGTGACCCTCACCTCTCCTATAAAAGGGTACTTCTCCTTCTCTTAAATTCACAGCTCCAAAGCCATTTGTCTTGGCCAAAACCTACTCAAATATCCTCCCAGGTACCCTTAATTCAGCCTAGAATCCTTACTTTGATCAGAAAGCCAATATAATGATCCCTTTTGATAAAATCCAAAGGAAGCACCCGAAGAAGAGGTAATAATTTCACCACCTCTTTCAAAGTTCTTCTCTTATTCCACTTCCATTTTCTTCATTTTTTCCATAAAAAAATAATAACTACAGTTCCTTATATATAGTTTCATGATATTATTAATATTGTACAATCATATTCATTATTCTTTCCATCCTATGAATGACTAAGTCTCCATACATGTGTATGTACGACTTACTGTCTCCACGTCATGGTGTAGTTTGTTATTTAACACATCATTATTTGGATGGGTATAGTAATGAGTATAATAGAATTAAATAATAAATATAACTTGTTAATGATTCTGTATATATGATACACTATACAATTACATATGATTTTACCATCAATAGAATGATATTGTCACTTGTGCATACGTACGGATTACCGTCTCTACGAACGCAATAAGATTCATTCCCCATCGTAACCATTCAAGAATAATTTTCATTTTATTATTTAAAAATAATGTTTATAAACATATTATAATTATGGATATGAATCCAATACATACTATACATAACAAACATGACTAATTTAACAAAAAATATAAAGGACAACGAATCAGTTAACACCCGAAACAATGATACTACTGAAATATTATTAACAAATTAATATTAGAAGATCATATATGATATCATATTTATGTATGTGGATTCATGTATAATTTTATAACAATTATTTAACCATTATATAAAATTTTAATGTGCCCTCTACTAAATAATAATACAAGTTAATGGTTATTTTTACAATCTTCGTATTTATCTGAGGTTGTTTATACGTAAGTATCTTCTGGGACTTCATTGTCATACACATTTGTGTTTCTTAAAAATGCATCTAAAAACTTTTTTTATATTTCTTAAAATATGGGTTAAAGTCATTTATACCTTTTTTGACTTTTTATAAAATATTTTTAAAGGAATCTTTCCGTTGTTTTCCAAACAAGGTATATTATGACCTTTTCAACGAATTAAGGTAAGAATGTTTTTTTAACTTATACGGAGGGTGTGGATACTTTCCACCATTATAAAACCATCTAATATTCCCTTATAAACTTCTAAAAATATTTTAAAAATTAATTTTTTCTTTAATTTTGAATGATTATAATGTAGAAAGAAATATGTCACTCAAAGAGTTTTTGGATTGATTTCATCTATGTCAACATCCTTCATGGGATTTTACGTTTATTTGAAGTTGATTTATTATTATATAATCTTCCATATTATATTGAAGGTTTTTTAATATGTTTAACTTTGGATGTGATATATTTATACCATTAATGTTTTATGTTTAATGTATTGACATTTCGTATACTAGTTTTAATACAAATGTTTATATTATGTTTCAATCTTTTCATATGAGGAATGCATTGGACTTAGTAAGTGATGGGTGAATCCTGCTATAGATCCTCGATGTATCGGTAGGTAACATTAGGCAAACTAGTGTCTTGGAACAAGGCCTTAAAAAAATCTTATTTGTAGTCTTGGCATGAGGCCTTGACTATGTGGTTATGATGTTCGACATTATACATTCCATCATTATGAAATTACCTATCGATATTAAATATGATTATTAGACTTGTAGAATATCCATGTAAATAAGTAAATGAAATTATTTGATTTATGTTTTCCATATTATGCTGAAGTTATGTTTAAAATGATTATGTCTTAGTCTTATACATTTATTTAAATTTTTATGCTTATTTATAAAAGTTTCTTCTATATTGTTATCCTTACTCAGCATCTGAGCTCACCCCTTTCGTATGTTTTATTTTTCTTAGGATGTGAGGAAGTATATTATGATTGAACCATAAGAATATGCTAAGAAATATGAGTGTGTTCAAAAAGGGAACACAATGTTTTTGTTTTTGTATTTCATAATGTAATGTAAACCTTTTGTATGTATCTAGTTCTCCCAAGGCTACTTAAATGATCGGTTTTTTGGACTTGATCTCTTGTGATCATGCCAATATTATGTAATAATGGACTAACTCTGGGTAACTAGGGTCAGGCGTTACAATTGGTATCAGATGAAGTTTAGTACAAATCTTAGAAACTAGATTTAGAAAAACTCTAATTAGAAAATATTACCCGAAGATCAACTTTGAGGATTAATATAGAAGAACTTCCTAGAATTTTGGTAATGTAGATATTTTGAGAGTTTCTAAAGCAACACACCCATATATGGATACGAACAGGTAGAGGCGACTCCGGCACAGATGTACCGAGGAGTGAAAACTCCAACAAGGAGTTTCAGGATTGACCCGAGATATCATAGTACACGACAACGGGCCTTGCTTGTAGAGACCCGAAGCTTGACGTACATAGACATTACATTAATTTTGTGGAATACTTAGTACATAACAAAAACAGATACACAAGGACCGTAATAGTTTAGTGTCTTTGTAAAATTGGAACGTAATATTCTAATCATGGTGAAAGATCTTCAACATCTCAGATAAAGATCTTCCCATTTTTGTTTCCTTACCTAAAATCTTTCTTTTAATCCTGGGGGAAAAGTAAACATAAAAAGGGTGAGCTCAAATGCTCAGTAAGGGTAAGCATGGATAAAATAAAACATACCATATACATTTGAACTTAAAAAAACATGAACATTAAAAATATTGAACAACGACAAAAAAACATGGATGTACATAAGGCATAGATCATAATGGAACATAAATCATGATAAAATAGCATGGGAATAAAACATGTAATTGTGGCATCCATTAAGCACATGTAATGATTTCTATAGTAGCCAAGGAATTGTTGCCAAGACCATCTTAGTGGACAAAGTCCCATTCTGAATCGAGTTCACTCCTCGTTTCAGACCTGTAACACTAAACCAGATTAACTTACCGTTCCAGCCATGTCTATCTCATGAGATATAAAATCTTTACCCAATGCATTGGAGGGAGATATAGGTCCCACCCATCCCATAATGAAATCATTCTTACTTGTGCCACAAAATAAACATAAAACATTCATCATAACCCAAAGAATAAAATGGGTTTCATAAATATCATCCCATCATTTCATAATCCATATAAAACAAATGGAAATTTCATCATAAGAAACGTGAACCATTTAAATCATAGAGACATTAAACTTGAAACATACACATATCAAATAATTTCATCTTAGATGGAAAATGGTTTTGATAAAACCATTGAAATGAATTCTTGAGGAAAATATCCTTTCTTCGTCAAAATGATTTTATTTTCAAAAAATGCCATGCACTTTTAAAATAAAAGTATTTTGTTGAAAATAGTCATAAAATCATGTAGAGTAAGCTTCATGAAAATGAGGCGTTATGAAATCGTAAAAATCTATTCACGCCGTATAAGTTAAAAAAACATTCTTCTCGTACTTTTGCCAGAAAAGTCAAAAAAGTACCTCGTAACGTAAAAAAATGAAAGATTCCTTACATACCATGTAGTAAAAGTCAAAAATGGGTAAAAAGGACATTAAACATTCATGAAAACATTTTTATAAAATTTGGACACGGATGATAAATATAACCCCAGTAAATACTTACGAATAAGCAATCTCGGTTAAAAATGAGATTTGCAAAATTATCCCTTACCTTAGGTCTGATATGCTTCGTACGTATCCAAACCTCCTGTATAATGATTTAAATAATGTCATTGACTTATTATAGAATCATATTCATTGTTATTCTATCATATATGGTTCCCTTATGACTTTATATTACCCGTTGTTTTGTAAATTCATGTTAATGTAGCGTTTTGGGTAAAATCGTTTCATTTGTAGTTCGTGTTTTAACTTGTAATTATTCATATTATTAATAAGATAATGATTACTTACATCCAGAATGTAAAAAATTATTTATATATAATATATATTCAGAATATATATATAATGGATCGATAAATGGAAAGAAATACCCCATTCCGGGAGACGGTAGGTCGTACGTATGCATGAACGCTGTTTTCGTTTCCCTACTGAATTGAATGGAATTAAGTAGATGACATAAATATATATACATAAATCCAATAGCATTATTATGTCATATATTTCATTCTTACTTATTATATATACTTTATAATCATTCGTGAATGGTTATCATGGAGAGTGAATCTCATCGCGTCGTGGAGACGGTATTCCGTACGTACGCACGAGCGGTGATATCATTCCCATGATCGTGGAATTGTATTAAAGTGTAAAGAATCAATATAACTTTACAATAATCATATATAATCATTAATTTCACCATTATAACCATCCATGTAAGGTGGTGGTGGAAAATAGATTGCACCACGGCGTGGAGACAGTATTTCGTACGTACGCACGCGCGGTGATTTCGTTTTCCGTAGGATGGATAGTTGGTGAAATAGGGTTGTTTCATACTTATAATAACATATCATTATATTAGTGATACTTATGTTATTACTTCATAATGAAACAACTAAATAAGAAGAAGTGGAAGAAGAAATAAAGTTGAAAGTATCGGTAATGGGCATTACCTCTTCTTTGAAGCGCCTCTTTGAGAACTCCTCTTAGGGTACTAAAATTGGTCTTTGAAGAAAACCAGGACCTCTAGGATGTTTCTATGGAAGTGGAGAAGAGAATTGGGAAGGGTTTGGCCGAGCTTGAAGGCTCAATGTGGTGTGAGTAAGAGAGGGAGGAGGTGCCCTTTTATAAGGGAGGAGAGGGGCACCTCTGGAATTCTTAAAAAATATTAATTTATAATAAATCTAACCCCACTTAAAAACATCCAAAAATGAATCATATCAGAATATTAGATGGGATAGGGTTGTAATCTCATAAACCAATCAAATTTAGACATGTTTGGATCTTATTTTAAACCTTATCATTTTGATTTATCCTTATTTAATCTATTTTAGTTTATTTGTGGTAATAAAATTCTAAATTTTAAATTATAAAAAATAATTACTTATTTGTTCTGAATTTTCAATAATTGTTTACTTTATAATATTATAGACCATATAAATTTAAATTTATAATTTTTAAATATTTTTGTGATTTTTAAACAATTTTATAATATGTTATAACAATAGTGTCAATTTCGACACTATTCATTTATTTGAATTTAAATAAAATATGTACAGAAGATATGTTCTAAATAAAAGCTTTAATAGATTTATAAAAGGTCATATGTATCTATAAAATTAGTGTATGACATTAAATAGGTCATATAGTATTTATTTTATTATTTTTAAAACCATTTATTTGGTTTATCTCTTAATAAAATAATTACTACAACATTTTTTTGTATAATTATTAAATATACTGATTTGTTGCCGAAAAATTTAAAATAAAATAATATGATGAAGATAAATCTATTACCTTTCACAATAATACTTTTACTCGAATTTATCATCTTAAAATAACAATATTTAAATTGTTATATTTATTAAATTATGAAGGTGACAACTTTGGCATCATTTAAAATAAAATGATATAAGTGTCATAATAACTTTAATAAGGCTAAAAACGGTTATATATTAGGTCATTGGATTCTTAAGGTGTATAGATACACTACCAATAATTTTTTGTCAGGTTTGTGGGCCTTTTATGGGTATTATTATTTCAATAAAATCTATATTACTTATTTCCCACTTAATAAATAATTTCTTTATCATTAATGTATCACCATTAATGACAATTATTTAATCCCTAAAAATTATAAATAAATTATCATGATGTAGATAATTTTATTAGATTTTTGGAGACTATTCATGTTAGAAGTTTTATGATATTTATCAATAAATTAAAATTATTATACTTATAAGATTTAAGAGAGTGACATGTTGTCACTTTCTTTGATTTTAATAATAATTAAATTATTTTCATGGTCAAAAGTCCATAAAATGAATCTAATCCGACCCTTAAGTTATATGGGTCTACTTTTAGCCATAAAATAGAAATTTTTCATGTGTTAGGGTAATTTTATAATATTATATTTACCCTTAATTACCCGATTTACCTTTAACTATGGTAAATAAAATTTACCATAGTTTCTATTCATAATTCTCATAAATAAAAAGTAGCTTATTAACATAATTTTGACCCACTAATTCCAAATATGGAATCCATTTTTCCAAATTCAATACACAAAAGTTAAAGAAATTAAATCAAAATTAATCCCGTTGTCGAAAGAAAACCGGTTTTTCTTTAAAACATTGCAAATGATTGAATTGATTTAACCTACGAATTTAATGTAAAATAAATGATAATGACATACATTATATTAAATGGTAAAAATATATTATATTATACTTTAAAACAATTAAATATTATAATTTAACCATATAAATTATTGTGATGAAAAAGTTGTTTTTAATTAAAATATACCGTGTTTTTACTATTAATCAAAATATGAAAGTTACCAGAATAATATGAAAAATTTATCCAAAGTAAATTTTTATTTCTTAATTCCAAAGAAGAATTTTATTTTGTCAAATTGAACTTATAAACATGTCAATAACTCGATTTAAAGTGGGTGCGCCATCAAAAGGCGACAAAACTGTATTTTTTGAAAAATACTTATTTTACCCAATAATTTTATTTTGTTCTTATACCATGTTCTAAAATATGTGTAAGATGAATAATAATGTTATAAAATTAAAACTTTAGTTAATACTATTCATAACGACTAGTTCATAATAATATTATAATAATATATCGTTGTTTAGTAAACCCAGTATTGCGTACAACACACTCTATCGAGGAAGGTCGTGATTGTGTGTAATGCAAGACAAGTCAGGGTTGCGTCTTGTGCAAGACTCCATTATTATTTCTTATAACAGAATCCAACCATATTTCATTTATACATTGAATATATATATATATACCTTCAATGTTGCGTAGAATGACTATTATAAAACAAACTTGAAATTATGTGTAACACAATCTAAGAATAGTGTTGTGTATACTTCAAGCTAATACAGTGTGGCATATAGCACAAGGTAATCTTGTTGTAGCATAAAACACATGACATCAAATAAATTAAAGATAATACTTATCATAAAATATCATGTTGTTACATTCTACCCCCCTTAAAAAGAATTTTTCCCTCGAAATTCGTCGGGGTTATAAGTCGTTTACTATTCCTAGAATCCCACATCGTAAAAAGCAATACAAAAACTTAATTTTAAAAACTAAAGTATGAATCGTAACGATTACCAAATTTAACTCATCACTGGGTTTCCACGTAGGAGAATATTGGTGAAAATATGGACATGGAAGAAAAATCTAACCATCATGTTACGATGGAGAGTGGTAGAGAACATGGTTATGAAAAAGCCATCGATCACAAAGCCATAGATTTG